>CM055118.1:590645370-596216537 GCA_029206835.1 Rana muscosa
AGGCAGAACATTGTACAAAATTCGTGGCACTTCTGAGAAAGGTGATGGCTAGTAGGAAAGCCATTTCTGACAAAGAAGACAGGAAGCTTCCCTTAGTAGTCCTCAGTAATTAAAAGGAAAAAAAGAAAAAAAAAAACAACCTCTTAAAACCATAGGACATCCTCACCAACTGAAAATACCACCAAGGAGCCACAGGCCAAACTTTGCAGAAAAACGATCTGGAAACGGTCTTCCGAGAAAGAGGTCCCCAATCCCAGGGTCCCAAATCGTTACCGGTCCGTGGCCTGTTGGAAACCGGCACGCACAGGAGAAGGTGAGCGGCAGGCAAGCCGCTCCCCATCGCTTTCATTACCACCTAAGTTCCACCTCCTGTCAGAAGAGCGGTGGCATTAAATTCTCATAGGTGGGCAAACTCTACCTAAACTGCAAATGTAAGGGATCCAAGTTATGCACTCCTAATGACAATCTCATGCTTGATGATCTGACATGGCGCTTGAATCATCCCGAAACCATACAAACCCGCCCTCCTGGTCCATGGAAAATTTGTCTTCCACAAAATCCGTTCCTGATGCCAAAAAGGTTGGGGACCACTGTCCTGAGGGATTTAAAGAACTGCAGTTTGGGTTTGACCCTTTGCAAAGACACCTGCACTATTTCAAGATATTTCATGATGTCCAGTTAATGGGATACTCTGTATATAGTTATTGGGATGCCATGTTCAGCTATGATTGAACAAGGAAAAGTTGTTACCAAAACTGACAATGGCTTTAGGCTAGATATCAGGAGTATGCCATCAAATGGTTCTCTGGAACTGAGGCCCTAAGGTTGCCAAGAAAAAGGATGGCTTACTAAGTGACAGCAACTATGGGAAGCAAAAAAGAAAAACGCATTTTGTTCCTAACTGATAAGACTTTCAAGTTAAAAAAGAAAATGCAGCTCGCTGCTATAGGCCTGGACTTTGGTATCAGTTTATTTCGATGCGCTTTGTGTACCTGGCACCATATTTTCACTATGACAGACTTAATCTCACTGTACAAGCAATTCCTTTTTTGTTCTGTATGCCAAACAGACCACATGTCTATGTTGTATGGTTCTATGGCCATGTTGTTTTTTGATACCCTTTAAAACAAAATAAAAATCATGTTTGCCTATAAAAAGGAAATGCATGTAAAAAACGGTGGTCCCAAAGTCTAACTTAGTGTATAGATGCCACAGGGGAACACCAACTTTCTCAGTGTCCAACCATCTGTAAGCAAAGTAAATACCCTACAAATGATGCCTAAGTGCTCATGCACACTGCAGCTCAAAAAAAAGAGCTGCTTACATAGGCATTTGAGCTTTTATTTCCCTGAAGAAGCTTGTGCTTTTTTGCACAATTTTATTCAGCTTCTTCGGTGATTTTTTTGAGCATAAGCCTTTTTTTTTTTTTCACAAACCCTCCCCTAATTTTATCTTTTTTTGGTGCACTTTCAAGCTTCTTTGTGCTTTTTTTGCAAGTTTTTGGGCACTTTTCTGCTATGAAGCTTCTCTCAAATATGCGAGTTTGGTGGGGTATTTCTCTGCTTGTGAGAGCTTACGTCTGTAAAATCGCGAAAAAGCCATAGTGTGCATGGACATATTGGCTAATATGAAGGGGAATTTTCAGGCAGAAAAAAAAAAAAAAAAAAAATGAGAGCTCAAAAGCCTATGGGAGCAGCTTCTTTGAGCTTCTTAGAGCTGCAGTGTACATGAGCCACTAGGATTTTCAAGAGTTTAAAAATAGCAGCCCCTCTATGCTAGGTTAGGTTTTGTTTAAAGCTGAACTCCAGGATGAGCACATATTGTTTAAATACGAGTCTCATACGTTTTCTTCCTTGAATCTTGGTGTTCTTTGTGCATTTCCTCCAGATCTCTGCAGTAATTCAGTGTGAAACTTTGTCTCTGTGTAAGAGCTTCCTGTAATAAAGACTGCTCACTGCTGTTCTTTTTCCTTATACAGGGAAACTAATATTGTCTCCTCATTTACTGGGCGGGGGGCCACAGCTCCCCCCCCCCCCCCGATGCTCTGCTTACATAACATAACAAAGAATTTGGTGCACACAACATGGATTTATATATTTTTTGTGTTACTAAACCCAGGATCTTGCATTCACTATATCTGGTATTCCGCAGTACACAGACCATGGAAATACAATCGTACTGGTAAAAACCCTTTTTCATCAGCAGTTAGAACAGTCTTGTGACTTCCATCAGTGTCTGGTTAAAGCTTGTAGGAGGAGTTTTCATTCTCCCCTGACTGTCCTATGAGGCAGCAGGACCCCTGACCCTCTGTCTGGACAGTGCCGATTGGCCCTATATTGATCACATGCACCCTCCCAAGAAAAAAAAAAACTCTCTAGCAATACACACCAAACTGAGCATGTGCAGCTTGTCCCCTAGCATCTGTTCAATCAGGAGATGGACTGGGGACTGTGGAAGAAGGGGCAGAACAGAAAAGACAGGATCAAACAGCCCCCCCCCAGATGTGATTTGCGATTTTCGACAGACCTCTACCTTTTTTTGAATGCAAGTCCACACACAATGTTAATCATTGAGTATCCATATATAAACTAAAATGTCTTGTAAAACCAGAATTTTTATAACAATAGTTAATATGTTTTTTGTTTTCTTTTAATAATGAAAATATAATATAATATAATATATATATATGCATGCATTGACCAGTAGAGGAGACCCTGCTATTTTTGCTATTTTTACTGTTGATTCGGGGAGGCGACACACACACATATATTTATATATATATATATATATATATATATATATATATACACATATACACACACATACACACACACACACACACACACACACACACACACACACACACACACGGGTCCAGTGAGGAATGTAACGTTATATTTTTTGCTGCAAACTTATCTTGTTTTGTTGGACGCTACTCTTTTGAGCGCCCTTCTTTTACGATCTGTATATAAACATTTGATATTGTTAGAAAAAATGCTTTTTGTCTCATGTATGTGCCAGTAAAGTCCACCAGCCGCAGGACAAGCTCTTGCAATTGTTTTTTCTAGGACCAAACAGGCTTTTTCTTTTTTACACACAATGTGGAGGATCAACCCCTTAGGTTCCCCAGTGAGTAGAGCAAGCATGCTTTACTGCATATACAGACGGTATTTACTGCTGTGGGTTTAGTAACACTTTAAGGCCAGGTTCACACTGGGCTGCGAGAGTGAAGCCGTGCGAGTTCAGCTGAACTCGCACGATTTCACTCCCGCTGGTCAGTCCCGATTTTGACCGCGATTACCGAGACATCTGTGCAGGTTTCTGCACAGATATCAATGTAAATCGCGGGCCAAAATTGCAAAAAGTAGTACAGAAACGACTTTTTGAAATCGGTCCAGCGCCGCAGAAGCGGCGTCGCACCGATTAGGACGGTGCCATTGCCGGCAATTTGTGGCAAATACCGCCGTTTTGACATGCGATATCGCATGTCAAAACGCACCAGTGTGAACCAGGGCTAAATGCAAGTTTCTGTGCCCAGAGTTCAGCTTTAAAGTTTTAAATGCAAGGTTTAAATATATTTATTAGACAACAGACCTCCAAGGGGAATGCAACAAACACCACGTCTTTGAGCTCCCAACCCAAAAAGCTCCAATCCAAAAACTCCAAAAGGCCAGCACCTTAATCCAACATCTAGACCTTGAAAGGACTACAAGTCATTTGAATAGCATCAAGAAGTCCACCTGACTATGGATGAGCTTCGTGTTCAAGTTGACCCGCATGCTTTGGATAATCACAGCGCAGAAAAAACAGGGTGGCTTTGGCCAATTATGGCTCACGGGGTTTGGTACACGCCCCACACTATATAAGGCCGCCGCCTTGGCGGCCTTGTGTAGTGTTGGAGTTGTTTAATGAGAGATTACAGAGACAGACCGTGTCATTTATATTGAGTTAGATAGAGCAGGCAGGCGAGTCAGTTAGCTGCAGTTACAGTGTGTAGAGGATATATATGCATCCTAGGTGGTGTGTGTGTGTGTGTGCATATATATTATATATATATATATATATATATATATATATACACACACACACACACACACATAATTAAACCACAGGCAGAGAGCTGCAAGTATTTTCAGTTAGTGTACCGTGTCCCTCTCTGCACAGTTTTCACCTAAAACGAACTGAAGACGATAGAGAGATATAGATAGAGATAGAGAGAAATATAGATAGAGAGATATATTGTATACACATACAAACATCCCACCTTTGTGCAGCTACATCTCACTGCAGGCCATTAGTATGTCTGGAAGTCAAACAAGGAGAGGCAGACAGTCACGAGGCAATAAAAGAGGGCAAGCAGGCTGTGTGTCTAGAGGCAACAGTGCTGCTGGTCGTGGACACGGTGCATCCTCATCAGCACGTGGCCGTGGCTCAGTGTACTTTGTCTGGCAAAGCAGCTGCCAAAGCGGCCTCTTCCCTCGGCTCAATGGCATCAGTCACTTCTTCCCTAGCCCCACCATGTCCTCTTGAGGAGTCCCCCGAACTGTTTAAGCACAGTGTTGGGTACATGCTCCTGGAGGATGCCCAGCGTTTTGAAGGCTCCGATGATGGAACCCAGCCGGAGGAAGGCAGTAACGTGAGCCCAGAGAGATGGGGTTGTAACGTGAGCCCAGAGAGTGGGGGTGCCCAACAAGGATCGCTATCTGGCAGTCATGTTCCCGCAGCTGTAGCATACTGCCATATTTGCTCCAGTGATGAGGAGGGAGGGGATGATGAGGTCACTGACTGCACGTGGGTGCCTGATAGGAGAGAGGAGGAGGCACATCTCCAACGAGGCAGGATGCCCTCCAGGGGCCAGCTTAAGGGCAGCACACCGACTGCATCACACCGCAGAGCTCCGCAATTGTGCAGGGCGCTGCTGTCTCTGCGCGTTATTCCAAAAGTTCTTTGGTGTGGGCCTTTTTTTCAGACCTGTGCAGCAGATCGCACCGTTGCCATTTGCAACATATGTCTAAAGCGTATCTCGCGTGGCCAAAACATCAGCCGCTTGGGCACCACGTGCTTGACCAGACATATGTCGACCTGCCATGCAGTCCGTTGGCAAGCTTACCTAAAAATAAAAAAAAGACCCACACCAAAGAACAAAGCGGACCTCTCCTTGCTCCTCATCAGCTGGGATCTCCAACCCCACTATACCTTCAGTCCTCTCTGAAACCTGTACTGAGAGGAATGAAGGTGTAGAATTAGGTGTGTCACAGCCAAGTACTTTCGGACAATCTGCTATCGGTACACCGACGTCCGATTGTACCAGGCAAATTTCCCTGCCCCAGCTGCTGCACCGCCAAAAAAAGTTCGCTCCCAGCCATCCACATGCCCAGCGGTTGAATGCTAGCTTGGCTAAATTACTAGCACTTCAACTGCTGCCTTTTCACTTGGTAGACTCTGCCCCCTTCCGTGAGTTTGTGGAATGTGCAGTTCCTCAGTGGCAGGTTCCCAAATGCCACTTTTTCTCACGGAAGGCAATTCCGGCTCTCTACCAGGATGTGGAAGGCAATGTCTTGGCCTCGCTGGACAGGTGCATATTACCGCTGACTCATGGTCCAGCAGGCAGGGACAGGGACATTACCTATCTTTCGCAGCGCATTGGGTGACTCTGCTGGCAGCTGGGAAGGATGCAGGACAAGGTGCAGTAGTGTTGGAGGTTGTTCCGCCACCACGCCTCCAAAATTTTACTACTGGTGATTCTGACACACCTCTCTCCTCCAGCCCCTCCTCTTTTTCTTCCTCCATGGCCTCTACCTGTGCTTTATCCTTGGAACCAGCGGTGCTCCGTAGGCGTTCAAGGGGTTACGCAAGTACGCAGGCAAAAAGATGGCATGCGGTGCTTGAGCTGGTGTGCTTGGGGGACAGGAGCCACACTGGGGCAGAGATTCTGTCAGCTCTGCAGGTGCAGGGTCAGAGGTGGTTGACGCCACTCCAGCTTAAGCTGAGAAAGGTGGTTTCCGACAATGGCACCAACCTCCTCTCCACCCTCCGACAGGGACAACTGACCCATGTGCCCTGTTTGGCTCACATCCTTAACTTGGTGGTGCAGCGGTTCTTGGGCAGGTACCCGGGCTTACAGGAGGTCCTGAAGCAGGCCAGGAAACTCTGGGCATTTCTGCCGGTCATATAATGCCAGTGCTCGGCTGGCTGACCTGCAAAAGGATTACAATCTGCCCAAGAACTGCCTAATCTGTGACATGCCCACCAGGTGGAACTCTATGTTGGCCATGCTGCAGCGGCTGCACACGCAGCAGAGGGCCATCAATGAGTATCTGTTGCAATATGGCACCAGGTCAGGGGAGCTTGGATTATTTTCCCCACGCCAGTGGGCCATGATCAGGGATGCATGCACTGTTCTGGCACCATTTGAGGAGGCCACGAGGATAGTGAGCAGTGACAGTGCATGCATCAGTGACACTGTCCCTCTTGTCCACCTGCTGGAGCACACGCTGCGTGGAATAATGGACAGGGCACTTGAGGCAGAACAGAGGCAGGAAGAGAAGGACTTCCTTACCTCTCAAGGCTCCCTTTATCCAGACAGTGTTCCTGCTGGCCCGGCTATCACACAGGAAGAGGATGACGAGGATTATTGTGTCAGCATGGAGGTGGAGCCTAGCACTCAGTATCAGCAGCAGTCTTCAAGGGATCAATTACAGTCCCAAGACACCCATGGACTTGTACGTGGCTGGGAGGAGGTGGCTGACGATCATGTCGTCCTCGGTGACCCAGAGGACTCCGCACCGAATGCCTCAGTAAACCTACGCTGCAGGGCCTCCCTGATCCTGCAAAGCCAGCGGAAGGAACCTCGTATTCGTGCATTCGAGGAGAGGGATCATTACTGGGTGGCAACCCTCCTTGATCCACGTTACAAGGCTAAGGTTGCAGACCTTATCTTGCCGACGCAGAGGGAGCAAAGGATGAAGCATCTTCGGGATGCCTTGCAGAAAGGTCTGTGCAATGCGTTCCCAGAGACTGGGAGGTTACAAATTCCTGGTCCTGGACAACGTGTTGCTGAGGCTCCGGTCAGTCAAAGGAGGAGCGGTGGAGAAGGTGGCCGTCTGACCGATGCGTTCAGACAATTTTTTAGTACGCAGCCCCAAGGTATGATCGCTTCCAGCAACCATCGCCAGCGTCTGGTTTACATGGTGCAGGAATACCTAGGGGCAAGATCAGACTTGGACACCTTTCCCACCGAAAATCCTCTGGGTTACTAGGTCTTGAGGATGGATCACTGGCCAGAGCTTGCACAGTATGCAATTGAGCTACTGGCCTGTCCTACATCCAGCGTTTTTTCGGAACGCACATTCAGTGCTGCTGGAGGCTTTGTAACCGATCACAGGGTGCGCCTGCCCACTGACTCGGTCGATCGACTGACATTCATAAAAATGAATCAGCCTTGGATCACCACCAGCTACCAAGCACCTGATGCAACCGAATAATTTTTTGGGAAATGTCAGATCCCTTCAAGACTGCCTATGCTGATGCTGAGCGACTATCCTGTTATGCTGAGTGACTATCCTCTTCCTCCTCAATAATCATGCTGATAGCTTGAAAGAACATTTTTGGTTCTGGGCACCGCCACCAGTGGCTAAGGCCCAATTTTTCAGCCCCTGTTTAACAGGGGCAGGTATTTACAATTTTTGATGCAATGCTTTGCAGCAGGGATCAGTGCTGTTCTCCAACTACAGTATCTGTGAGGGGTTGCAGTGTTGTGGCACCAGTGCCTAAGGCCCAATTTTTCTGCCCCTATTCAACAGGGGCATGTAATTACAATTCTTGATCTAATAATTCACAGCAAGGCCCATTCCTGCGCCCACCAAGAGTAACTGTGAGGGCTTACAGTGTTGTGGCAACACCACCACCACTACCACCAAAGGCCCAATTTTTCTGCCCCTGTTCAACAGGGACATGGAATTACAATTCTTGATCTAATAATTCACAGCAGGGCCCATTCCTGCGCCCACCAAGAATAACTGTGGACTTACAGTGTTGTGGCACCACTACCAAAGGCCCAATTTTTCCTACCACTGTTCAACAATGGCATGCAATTACAATTCTTGATATAATAGTTCACAACAGGGCGTTCCAGCGCCACCAAGAGTAACTGTGAGGGCTTACAGTGTTGTGGCAACACCTAAGGGCCAAATTTCTGCAGAGTATAGTATATACGGCAGGCCCCTACTTTCTAACATCCAATTTACAAACGACTCATACTTGCAAACGGAAGGAGACAACAGAAAGTGAGAGGAAATCTACCCCTAGGAAGGGAAATTCTCTCCTGTAAGAGTTAATATGGGAAAGAGGTGTCTCATCTCCACTGATGCTTTATCATCACCAATCCTTGTTTCAATAAAAAAAACAAATTTTCAAAAAACATTTGTCATTGGGACGGAAAGTGAGGTGAAATGTTCTGAACAGGTGCACGGACAGCAAAACAAATGTTACAGGGGTGATAACCCTTACCTATGTTTTCCAAAAAGATCAATAATTTTTTTTGGCTGGAGCTACACTTAAAAAATGTACCTGTTCCAAATTACAAACAGATTCTACTTAAGAACAAACCTACAGTTCCTGTCTTGTTTGCACCGCCTGTATACTGCTGTTCAGAGTATATAGGGCCTTTTTTTAATTTGGGTGCGGGTTCCCCTTAATATCCATACAAGACCCAAAGGGGCTGGTAGTGGGCTGGGGGGGGGGGTGGGGTACCCATGCCATATTGCCGGGACCAGACATTACATTAAAGCCGTAAGCAGTTTTAAATGACTTTTTCCTTTAGAAATGTCATTTTGTGCTGAGACAGTTCTAAACACGGGAAACACGTGCTACTTCACAGGCATACTTTAGACACCCCCCAGGTACGATATTTAAAAGGAATATTTCACTTTTTTTTTTCACTTTATGCATCATTAAAATCACTGCTCCCGAAAAAACTGCCGTTTTTAAAACTTCTTTTTTCATTGATACATGTGCCCAGAGGCAGGACCCGGGTCCCCAAACCCTTTTTAGGACAATAACTTGCATATTAGCCGTTATAATTAGCAGTTTTGATTTCGAACGTTCGCGTCCATTGTATTTAATAGGGTTCTAAAGTTTGCGCGAACTTTCGGTCCTTACGCAGGGTCTGGTGGGAACCGGGGGGGGGGTTCGGCTCATCCCTACACCTGACCTTCTGGAGGTGCCTATACCCTGCAATATTAAAGCGCAAAGGAGCTCAGACAAGTATGCCACTGTAAAAAAGACCCTTGAATTAGGGCTGGGAAAAAAAATCGATTTGATTTAAAAATCGAGTTGTTAGGTCAAATCGATTCAGATTTTCAGAAAATCGAAGCCTCTCGGTGGTGTGACCGTGTGCAGGGGAGAAGTCAGTCAGCCGCCCGCGATCCTGGGAAAGGCCCGCAAGGCCGGCGCAGACTAGGCCGAAGCCGCGGCCTCGCCTAAAATATTCTGCCTGCAGCTCCTCAGGACCGGCGCGGTCACGCGGTGTCCATCATTTTCCCGGGTGCAGAACTGCAGACATTTCAACACACCCTCCGGCGCCCCTCCAGCCTCAGTCGGTAGCCTCTCCATGGTATAGTACTACATACACAAACAACATGGCATAAACAGCCTGCTCCTTCCAAAGAAATGCTCTTCGACCTCGATGCAAACTATGTCTTAAGGCTGTTGTTGTTGCTGGTAGCAGTACGACAAATCTGTTTCAGCATTTAAAGCAAAGACATGCGGCTGAGTGGGAAAAGTGTTGCCTTCTTCGAAAAGAAAACCACTCTAGTGGCGTTAGTGCTAGCACCCCGGGCCCGTTTACAAAGCAAACAACTCTTGAACAAAGCTTTTCAAACAGTGTACCGTATGAGAAGAGCGGGGCAATGTGGAAAGCCATAACGGAGGCAATTACCCCCTACATAGCTACAGATATGCTGCCAGTTTACTCTGTTGAGAAGAGAGGGTTTAACAACCTGCTGAAAGTTTTGGACGCTCGATATACAGTACCTAGCCGCAAGTATTTCTCTGACGTTGCTCTTCCTCAGCTGTATAACACTCGGCAAAAGATAATAATTGAGTTGAAGGGAATTGACTTTTACGCTGCCACTACTGACCTGTGGTCGAGTCGAACCATGCAGCCTTACATGTGTCTTACGGTTCATTATGTTAGCGAGAGCTGGGACATGCGAAGCTTCTGTCTCCAAACGTCATATTTCCCCCAGGACCATACGGGCAAAACTATTGAACTAGAGTTAAAGGATGCTCTGAATTCCTGGGGCCTTTCAGAGGAGCACCTTACCTGTATGACGACCGACAGTGGCTCCAATATAATCAGAGTGATGAAGGACAATAATTGGCCAAACCTCAAGTGCTTTGGACATCGACTGCACAATGCTGTCGGTAAGTTTGAGTGAAAATAAATTAGAAACAAAGGTGTGTGTGATAACAAAAAATGTTTAGTACTATACTACTGAAACTAAATATTGTTGTTGTTTTTTTCTTTATTACAGTGAATGGTGTGAAAGATGAACGGATTGACCGTGCCATTGGAGTGTGTAAAAAGGCAGTTTCTGCCTTTTCATATAGTTGGAAAAAAAGACGGGACATGGCAGAGGTTCAGGCAGAGCTGGGTCTTCCTCCTCATCAACTAGTAACAGAGTCACTTACAAGATGGAGTTTGCGTCAAAAAATGATTGAAAGATATCTTGAACAAGAGAGCCATCGTCCGTGTTCTGGGTGCTGACAAGAAAATCCGCCATCTTGTTCCTACGTGGCAAGATCTGGAGGTTTTAGATGCAACAAACAAAGCTGTCAAACCACTTCAGGACTTTACTGACGTGCTGTCCGGAGAATGTAAGCGTTTCATACATTAAACCTGTGCTGCATCTGTTTAAAACAAGTCTCCTTCAGCGAGAGGAGAAAGATGTAGATCTCACCGCTACAATAAAAATAAATATTATGTGCTACCTTGAACAGAAATACAGTGACCCTGAGAATGACAAGCTCCTGAACATGGCTTCATTAATGGATCCACGGTTCCGTACCACCTACATTACCCCGGACAAGTTGGACACCATGAAGAAAAGAGCAGTCACTGAGTCGTCTGGCAAGAAAATACCTGGCCATTCCAGCAACTAGAGGAGAGGGTCTTTAGTGTGGGTATTGTCACCTGTCACCGAGCTTGCCTCAAGCCTGCTGTTGATAGGCTCATTTTCCTTGCAAAGAATGTTTAAAATGCAATTACATTTTTTTATGGCGAATGCCGGTGTTACTGTTTACATGTTCAATTCAACTAAGGCCCCATTCACACGGGATGGATCAGTCATGATCCGCCCCGTGAACCTCTGCTTGCTCAGCGGGGACCGCTCCGTTGATCCCCACTGAGCCGGCGGATGACTGTCAGATCTCCGCTCTCCCCTATGGGGGATCAGATGAACACGGACCGTCTGACCGTGTTCATCCGATCCGCTCCGCAGACGGATAGAAAAAAAATAGAAATGTTTCTATCCTGAAAAACGGAGCATAGCGGACACGGGTGAGATCGGGTGTCAGCGGATGTTCATCTGCTGACATCCGCTATCCCATAGGGATACATGTATGTCCGTTTTTCATCCGAAAACGGATGGGTGAAAAACGGACATACGGTCCGCCCATGTGAAAGGGGCCTAAGGCCTCATGCCCACGGACGTTTTTACAGCCGCGTTTTTTACAGCTTAAAAAACGCCTGTCCATGTCATTGTATAAATGTTTCAACCGTATTTTTTTTTCCGAAAAAAAAACAAAAAAAAAACGCCGGAGCTCAAAAACGCAATCGCGGCATTTTTGCGCGTTTAACGCTTCGCTTTTTTTATGCCCAACGACGACGCTAAGGAACGCACTGGTCCTGGGTTTTTTTTACAGCTTAAAAACGCCTATGCTATTTGCAGCTCAAAAACGCCTAGGTGGGCATGAAGCTATAGACTAACATGGACAGGCATTTTTAAGCTGTAAAAAACGCTCAAAAACGCGGCTGTAAAAACGTCCGTGGGCATGAGGCCCAAGAGTTACCTCAGGAATTTTTGTTGTCTTATTAGCTCAATCCAAATATAAATAATTTGGATGTTGAACAATCTTTGTTGCACACTGCAGTGCATAGTGACTTCAGTTAGAGAAAGGGTTTGCCTTTGCAATTTTGTTTGTTGATGCACTTCAATTAAAGCGGGAGCTCCACCCTAAAGTGGAACTTCCGCTCATCGGAACCCTCCCCCCCTTCCGAGGTCACATTTTGCACCTTTCAGGGGGGAGGGGGGTGCAGATACCTGTCTAAGACAGGTATTTGCACCCACTTCCGGGAGTCCTTTCTGCGGGTAATGCGTCACTTCCCGCAGAACGCCCGTTGTGTTCTGGGAAACACACAGCTCCCATAACACAACGGGGACCAGTGAGGACGGCGCTGCGCGACTCGCGCATGCGCCGTAGGGAACCGGGCAGGGAAGCCCGAACTCTTGACTTCCTAATTCCCTAACCGAGGATGGCGGTGGGGGCAGCAGATAGACGAGCGATTACTCGTCTCCTGCTGTAGACGTCGCTGGACTCCAGGACAGGTAAGTGTCCATATATTAAAAGTCAGCAGCTGCAGTATGTGTAGCTGCTGGCTTTTAATATTTTTTTAACGGCGGAGCTCCGCTATAAATACAATATATACATTTTTTAAATAGATTTACAGTTCGCAGAATCATAGTGATTTTGTTTTAAATGGGGGGGTCGATTTGAATCGTAAATCATTTTTAAAATGATATTTAAAAAAAAAAAAAAAGATTTTTTTGGGGGGGGGGGGGGGGGGATAAATAAATAAATCGCCCAGCTCTACCTTGAATACAAATACTGATACCAATCTTTCAAAATCATGGAAGTGTTTTGTTTTTTCTAATATAAAATCTCTTTATAATTACACCATTCAGGATTTTTTTTTTAGATTTCTAGTGGAATTTTCTAACTCTAAAGAGAGAGAGCAGCCTTTGGATCTTTTTTTTTTTTTTTTTTAAGGTAAGCAATCGATCAGATCTTATATGCCTATATGAACTTGTCACTAAGTCAATAATGTACTCATGACCAGGAACTGACTCCTGTTTGCTCGTTGTGAAAAAATGTCTTTCATAATTCGCCTGACCCTAAGAATGCACAATGATTTTGCAATGTCCTTTAAAGTTCAACATTTATATTGTAACTGTTTGTGCCAAGTATCAAAATGACTTCATGTGAACAATTTCATATTGAATGTATTTTTACAGAACTAAGTACAAGAAACTGTCTTCATATTCCCAAGAAGAGGCTATTGTTACGAGACTTCCTGTCTTGCAGTCACACTCTTCCCTGTAAGAAAGGGGTGCATGTACCGTACAATACCTTTGTTTCTGGATTCTACAAAAACTGTACGAAATGTTTGCGTGTCACATTTAAAGTGCTTGTTTCTTTAAAAATTAAATTGTAATACTCCGTCTCTTAAAAATTGTGTTTATTTCAAATAATTATGTCGTCATTCAATACCTGGTTTATCCTGCCAGTTCCTTTTCTTCCTGGTTGTAAACTGACCACTCTCAGCACAGAATCCAATCCATGCTAGTATGGTCAGTTTGCATGCTTTCTACTCCTGTTTGGAGGTACAGGCCCCGCGCAAGACCACAGTCTGTCTGTATCCTCCATGGCCTGTATGCAGCCCCATTCCTTCTCTTTTGAGTGACATTAGTTTCAATCCCTAGCCTCAATGTCAAACTTCTTATTGGCTTGCATTCCGTTTTCTTTAGAAATGCTAGTCTTTGTCGGCATACATCACATGACATATGCCAATCAGTGATAGCCACGCCCACCGACCACTTCCTGATGTGCTATAGATGAAACCGTGATCAGGTGACTTGAATGAAGAGAGGGAAAAAGAGGCATCTAAGGGTCCTTTCACACGCTTTGCTCAGCGGGGAATCGATCCGCTGATCCCCGCTGAGCAGGCAGATGACAGGTCCGTCCCCGCTCACCTGTCAGAGCCACACTCTCCTCTATAGGATAGATTGGATGAAAACGGACCGCCTGTCCATTTTCATCCGATCCCTCAGACAGATGGAAAATAGGGTCTCCATCCGTCTGGTTTTTACGGACAGAATCGAATAGCAGCTGGTGTCAGCGGACATGTCACTGCTGACATCCGCTGCCCCATAGGAGTGAATGGAGGCTCCGATCAGGTCCGCCTGAAAAACTGACAGGTGGACCTGATCAAAAAGGCTGTGTGAAAGGGACCTTAATGTTGTTGTTTTTATCTTTTCTAACTGTGGATTAGGAAAAGGATATACTTTGACAGATCTATGTACAGTCGATTTAGGACAGTGGCTTTACAAGTACTTTAACCACTTCAATACCATGCACTTATACAGCTTCCTGCCCAAGCCAATTTTGAGCTTTCAGCACTGTCGCAATTTGAATGACAATTGCGCGGTCATGCTACACTGTACCCAAACAAATTTTTTATCATTTTGTTCCCACAAATAGAGCTTTCTTTCGGTGGTATTTGATCACCTCTGCGATTTTTATTTTTTGCACAACAAATAAAAAAAAGAGCGAATTTTTTTAAAAAAAATACGTTTTTCTTTGTTTCTGTTAATTTTTTTTGTAAACAAGTACCTTTTCTACTTCAATGACGGGCACTGATAAGGTGGCACTGAAGGGCACTGATAAGGCGACACTGATGGGCACCGATGAGGTGGCACCGATGAGGTGGCACCGATGAGGTGGCACCGATGAGGTGGCACTGATGGGCACTGATGATGGGCACTGATAGGCGGCACTGATATGTGGCACTGGTATGCGGCACTGATGGGCACTCATAGGTGGCATTGATGGGCACTCATAGGCGGCACTGATGGGCACTCATAGGCGGCACTGATGGGCACTCATAGGCGGCACTGATAGGTGGCATGGACGGGCACTGATAGGTGGGCACAGATTGGCACGGATGGGCACCGATAGGTGGCACTGATGGACACTAGTAGGTAGCATTGGTGGCACTGGTGCCCAGCAATGCCAGCCACCACACATTGTGAAAGTGCCGGTCAGTGCCCATTTGTGGGCACTGATTGGCATATTTTTTTTAATGTTTTTATTTTATTTATTTGTTTTTACTACATGTGGATGGCCATGGGGGCCATCCACATGATTGGGGCTTCCCTGGTGGTCCTGGGGGGCTTCCCTGGTGGTCTAGTGTGGGTATCCGAGGGGGGGCTGCGCTGATAAACAATCAGCGCAAACCCCCCCTGTCAGGAGAGCCGCCGATCGGCTCTCCTCTACTCGCGTCTGTCATACGCGAGTGAGGAAGAGCCGATCAACGGCTCTTCCTATTTACAATGTGATCAGCCGTGATTGGACACGGCTGATCACGTGGTAAAAAGCCTCCGACGGAGGCTTCTTACCGAGATCAGTGTAGCGGTGGGTCAGACTGACCCACCGATCGCCGCGATGCGCGCCCCCCCGGGCGCGCGGCGGCTGTTATCCCGCAGGACGTCATATGACGTCCAGGGTGGATAACAGAACCACTTCCCGGACGTCAATCTGCTATTGACTGGGCGGGGGAAGTGGTTAAAGTGATTGTAAAGTCTTGTTTGTAATTTAAACATTTTTTTTATACTTTCCTACTCTGTGCAGTGGTTTTGCACAGAGCAGCCCAGATCCTCCTCTTCTCTGCTCCTGGCCCCTCCCACCTGTCGAGTTGCCCCCACAGCAAGCAGCTTGCTATGGGAGCACCCTGAGCCGAGCCGCAGCTCCCTGTGTCCATTCAGACACAGAGCTGTGGTTCAGCCCCGCCACCTCTCTCTCCTGATTGGCTAACTGACTTTGATTGACAGCAGTGGGAGCCAATGGTGCCGCTGCTGTGACTCAGCCAATCAGGAGGGTGAGGCCCAGACGGCCCAGGTACTCATGTACATCGCTGGATAGAGATGGGGCTCAGGTAAGTATTAGGGGGGCTGAGAGCGGCTGCTACACACAGAAGGTTTTTTTATCTTAATGCATAGAATGCATCAAGATAAAGAACCTTCTGACTTTACAACCACTTTAACTCCTTAAAGTGTTTGTTACCCCAGCATTTTATATTCTTGATATGTGACTGCTGTACCATGTACTTGTATCAAAAAAGTATCCTATTCTGTTTGTATTGCTTCCTTTATGTGGAATCCCTGGTGTCCCTGTCATACCCTCCTCTTTACTATTAAACTGACCGCACTTAGCAGAAGAGCACAGCCTGGTCGGTTTTCTAGCTATGCTGGGAACTCAGTATGCTCTCCTCCAATGATCAGACTTTTCCTGACATGTCCCCACTGCACAGCCATTCACTGGAAAGTTCAGCGTACTGTTGCTTTTCCTCTCCCAACTGTTAATAGAGGGAATGTGATCACTTATAAAAAAAATGGGATAAAAAGTATTTATAGATGTTATATCTATACACAAATGTTTTGCCTTTCATTTTAATTTTAAACTGAATAGGTTGTTTTACAATGTGATCGTTTACAATCACTTTAACTATATTTAATATCTAATATTTAATTAAAAAGCCATGATAAACACATAAATGGACAAAAATCTGATCATGGAAGTTTGACAAGCAGCCATATAATAGTACAAATTATCACAATAAAACTTTTCTACAAAAAGCAGCAGATAAAAATCATATTGCCTTATTAGACAAGGCTGCCCACAGCAGCCCAACACATACGGGGTAAACGGGTGCAGCTTGCAAGTTTGGATATGGTAAGAATGTCACTGTATCCCAGCATACAGATAATTAATATCAGCGGGCAATAAAGTTACGTTTATGTTACATTTAGCTCTAAACAATCAGCTCTTAATAATGAGATCTGACAATTACAAATAAAATGATTCTAATGCTAGGAATGGAACTTTGGCGCTGTTCACACTAATGCGATTTCAGATGCAAATTGAGTCACACAGCATGACAATGGAAAACATTATTTTCAATGGTGCCTGTTCACATCAATGCAGCAAAGCATTTTGGAAAAGGTTCCTGTACTACTCTTGTCATTCCAGCACAATTCTGGCCCCATAGAATACACAAACCTTATTCATGTTGTACTTCACGATCGCACTGAAATTTGGATTGTAATCGAATCCCAGTACAGTAGTGTGAACCTAGCCTTAAACACAACTACATCGTCAATTCTCAAATTAAAATTGTATGTCCAGCCAGAACGTTCTTTAAAATTTGGATAGAGCGGAAAAAGAGGCGAAGCCCTGTTGGGTTTTAGTTCTATTGGATATCCTTTAGAAAGATTTCCTCTGTCCTGGAGACAACAAATTCACCAGATAAAGTGCAGAAAAAAAAAAAACTCCACTGGCAACACAGAGAGAAATTACATATTTTGCAGAGTATGGGAAAAAAAAAAACATTTCAACATTTTCTTGCTGTGTGTCTCTGTAGCAAATATCACTTTCTGTTTGTTAAATTAATTGTCAGCCTGACAGTGAGGGTAAGGCTACATGTCCACGGACGTTTAAAAAAAAATGGGCTGTAAAGCTAGTACAGACGGCAGAAAACGCAATTTTTTCCGCATTTTGCATTGAATTCAATGCACGTTTCGCCGCGCTAGCTTTCAGCCACGTTTTTCTTTCTCTATTTGAAATCAATGGTTCCCTATGGGAGCCCATTGATTTGAATAAAGGTCGCACCAGAAGTCGGATCAAGATGACCCGACTTGTGGGGCAACTCGTGTGTGGAGAATCTTGAAGGGGAACCCCCGAAAAAAAATTAAAAAAATTGTGTGAGGTTCCCCCCCCACGACGATACCAGACCCTTCGGTCTGGTATGGATCTTGAGGGGAACCCCCCCCACACCAAAAAAAATTAATGGCGTGGGTGTTCCCCCGGGATCCATACCAGACCCTTATCCGAGCACGCAGCCCGGCAAGTCAGGAAAGGGGGGCGAGCGAGCACCCCCCCATACCATACCAAGCCACGTGCCCTCAACATGGGGGGGTTGGTGCTTTGGGGCAGGGGGGGCACTGCGCCCCCCCACCCCAAAGCACCTTGTCCCCATGTTGATGAGGACAAGGGCCTCTTCCAGACAACCCTGGCTGTTGGTTGTCGGGGTCTGCGGGTGAGGGGCTTTTTGGAATCTGGGAGCCCCTTTTAATAAGGGGGCCCCCAGATCCCGGCCCCCCACCTTATGTGAATGAATATCGGGTACATCGTACCCATTCACCTGGGGAAAAAAAAAGGGTCAAAAAAAAAAAAAAAACACACTAGACAAGTTTTTAAAGTAATTTATTAGGCAGTTCCGGGGGTCTTCTTCCGACTTCGGGTGTCCCATCATGCCCCGTGACTGACACCATGAGGGACGGGGTCACCGGGTGACATCACCCGGTGACCACGCCCCATGCCTATATAAGTCGTTGCGCACATGGCATTACAGCGGGGGAGAGCGTCGTGTCAACATCGAAGAAGAGAAGAGGGAAGAAGACGGCGGAGAAGACCGGGCCAACGCTAGCAAAAGAGCAGAAGATAGCGGAGGAGCCCGGCGGAAGAACCGGAGAGCGGGAGAAGAGAGCGGAGAAGTCAGAACAGACCCCTGAAGTTGGAAGAAGACCCCCGGAGCTGCCTAATAAATTACTTTAAAAACCTGTCTAGTGTGTTTTTTGTATTGACACTTTTTTCCCCCAGGTGAATGGGTAGGGGTACGATGTACCCAGGGCTGTCGGAACAGGACAGGCAAAACAAACAATTGCTTGGGGCCCCAGCCTGCTGCCTGTCACTGTCCTCGATTTTTGCCCGGAGCCAATCCGCAAATTGCAGCCTTAGGAAAGGCCGCGGCTTCGGCCTAGCTCCGGAGCGGCGGCCATCTTGGTACACCCGGAGGTGACAGGCTGCCACTATTGCTTATGGGAGTTGTAGTCCACAACGGCGGCTACGTGCTGACGCTCCCTGCTCCTGGGGGGAGGAGTCAGTCACAGTCACTCAGGAGGGCAGCGCAGGCGTGCTACAACTCCCATTGCGGTCGGATCATATTTTGCCCGCCAGACAGTGCCTCTAGAAAGGGTAAGTCAGTGAATGACTTTTTAATGGAGTGATAAAGTCTCTAATAGTGCCACAAATAAAAAAGTAAATACGTTTTCTTGAAAAGTAGTAAAGAATCTGTCTTTCTTTGGCTCCACAAGCATGTAATTGTACATGATTTCTGTTCTTCTGTCCTGTAATTCAGCCAGATCAGGATCCCTGAATATTAGTGCGCGGCTGCAAACAACTTCCTGGTCACAGCAGCCTGTTTAAATAAAAAAAATAAAAAAACCCTGATACTGGACATTTCTCCAATAGTGGGGATTGGGATGGAGAAGCAGGCTGCTGTGACCAGGAAGTTGTTTGCAGCCGGGCACTAATATTCAGGGATCCTGATCTGGCTGAATTACTGGACAGAAGAACAGAAATCATGTACAAGTACATGCTTGTGGAGCCAAAGAAAGACAGATTCTTTACTACTTTTGAAGAAAAATAGGATTTTTTACTCACCGTAAAATCCTTTTCTCTGAGTCCATGGACCGACACAGCTTCTCTATTGACAAAGTGGGTATTATCCGTTAATTAGGAGTGACTAGGCAGAAAAACTTGTAAAAAGTGTTGCATCACACCTTCTACAGTCCTGCCCAGGGGGCGGACCCCCCGGGTATATCCTCCCAGTCTGCAGATCAGTTCGTCAAAAAGCAGTACAAACTTAAAAAGGAGGGGTGGGTGCGGTGTCGGTCCATGGACTCAGAGAAAAGGATTTTACGGTGAGTAAAAAATCCTATTTACTCTTTCGTCCATGGACCGACACAGCTTCTCTATTGACAAAGTGGGACGTCCCAAAGCAGTGTCAGAGAAAAAAAAACGAGGGGTGGTAACAGCATAAAAACAAACTTCACCCCAAAACACAAAACAGCACTCCTCCAACGGAGGAGCTGCAACTCTAAACAGCCGCTTGCAAAACCTTGCGGCCGAAAGAGGCATCTGAAGATGCACCTACATCAATTTTGTAGAATTTTGTGAAAGTGTGAGCGGACGACCAAGTCGCCGCTTTACATAATTGGGAAACAGACGCTTGAGGTCGGAAAGCCCAAGAGGCACCTATTGCCCTGGTCGAATGCGCCGTGACAGGAAAGGGGGGCGCCTGACCCTTTAAGGCGTAAGCCTGGATTACTATCTATCGGATCACCTAGAGATGGTGGCCGACGAGACTGCTTGGACCTTCTTGGGACCAGCCACCGAAACAAACAGTGAGTCCGACTTCCGGAACAGGGAAGTAGCAGATAGGTATACTCTCAAAGCTCGGACAACGTCCAAGGAATGCAACGCCGACTCCTTAGGATTCGACGGCTGAGGACACAAGGATGGAAGTACAATGTCTTCGTTGAGATGAAAAGCCGAAACAACTTTCGGAAGAAAGGAAGGCTGCGGCCGCAGCACCACCTTATCCTTGTGGAAAATCAAATAGGGAGCCTTGCAGGACAAGGCTGCCAGCTCAGAGACTCGTCTGACGTAACAGCCACCAAAAAGACCACTTTCTGAGAAAGTGTCAACAGGGGAATATCTCTAATATTCTCAAACGGTGCCTTCTGAAGAACCGAGAGGACCAGGTTCAAGTCCCACGGAGGTAACGGGGGACGGACCGGAGGGGCCACATGTCGGACCCCCTGCACAAATGTACTCACGAGAGAGTGAGTCGCCAGGGGTCGCTGAAAAAAGACAGCCAGGGCAGATATCTGTCCCTTAATCGTACTTAGGGCAAGCCTTTGGTCCACCCCATGCTGTAAAAACAGCAGGATTCTGGAAACCAAATAGGTACGCGGATGCCATTTCATTTCCTCACACATGGAGATGTAGGCCCTCCAAGTGCGGTGATAGACCTTCCTAGAGGACGGTTTTCGAGCACTTCTCATAGTAGAGATTACTGAGTCTGACAGGCCCCGGTCTCTCAGTACCTGGTTCTCAACAGCCATGCCGTTAAAGCCAATGACTGTAAAGCAGGATGGAATATGGGACCTTGCGATAGCAGGTCCTTCCATAGTGGTAGGCGCCAGGGGACGTCTGCTACCAGATGTACTAGATCGGCGTACCAAGGACGCTGAGGCCAATCTGGAGCGATTAGGATCATTGGAATTCCCTCTGCCTCCACTCTGCGGAGCAGAAGAGGAAGAAGCCTTAAGGGAGGGAAGGCATAGATTAGCCGATACTGACCCCACGTTGCTACCAACGCGTCCGTTGCGTCTGCCCATGGGTCTCTTGACCGGGCCACAAATCTCAATACCTTCTGATTGAGTCGGGAAGCCAGAAGATCTACGTCTGGTGTGCCCCATCTTTGGCAGAGGAGTTGGAACACCTCCGGGTGTAAGTACCATTCTCCCTGGTCCAGCATCTGGCGGCTCAGGTAGTCCGCCTGCCAGTTTTCCACACCCAGAATGTACACGGCCTATAGTGCCGGTACGCTCTTCTCTGCCCACTTCAGGATGCGAGCAACCTCCGATGCTGCAGCTGAGCTTCTTGTTCCTCCTTGATGATTGACATATGCCACCGCTGTGGCGTTGTCTGACTGGATCCTGACTGGACGCCCTTGCAGCCTCTGAGACCATTTGAAGAGGCACAGCTTGATCGCCCGGCTCTCCAGGACATTGATCGGCAGGAGGGCTTCCTCTGGGGTCCAGCGACCTTGCGCCGACTGGACACCCTAGACTCCCCCCCAACTGTAAGGCTGGCGTCCGTCGTGATCACTATCCAGTAAACCGGAAGAAATGACTTCCCGGCCATTAGAGCCGTTGCTGTCAGCCACCATACCAGGGATCTCCTGACTAGGTGGCTCACTCGGATTTGATAATCCAGAGATGAAGGGCATCTGTTCCATCTGGACAGAACTTCCTTCTGTAACACTCGAGTGTGGTATTGAGCATATGGGACCGCCTCGAAGGAGGCTACCATGAGGCCCAACACTCGCATGCAAAAACGGAGTGACGACCAATTTCTGGAAGTCAGCTGCCGTACTGCAGCCCAGAGGGTCTGCAACTTCTCCACAGGGAGGAATACCTTTGCCTCTGAGGAATCCAGAATCAACCCCAGGTACACTAGGCGTTGAGTGGGCACCAATACTGACTTTTGCGTGTTTAGTATCCAACCACAGTCTCGAAGAGTCTGACAGGTAATGGACACGCTTACCTCTAATTCTGAGCTTGAAGGGGCCTTCAGCAGAAGGTCGTCCAAGTAGCCTGTGATAGCGATACCCCGCTGTCTTAGAAGTGCCAGAATCGGAGCGAGCACCTTGGTGAACGTCCTGGGTGCTGGGGCAAGGCCCAACGGGAGGGCCACAAACTGGTAGTGGTCCTTTCCGATAGCAAATCGCAGAAACCTCTGGTGTCTGGAGTATATGGGGACATGCAGGTATGCGTCCTTGATGTCCAAGGAGGCCAGAAAGTCCCCCGGATGGAGAGCCGTGACTACAGATCGAACCGACTCCATCCGAAATCTTTGTACCTTCACAAAGCAATTGAGGGCTCTGAGATCCAAGCTTGGACGAACCCCCTCCTTCTTCGGCACAAAGAACAGGTTTGAGTAAAAACCCAGTTCCAGTTCTGGAACTGGAATAACTACCCCGCGTTCCAGTAGACCCTGGACCGCCCTATACAGGGCCTCCCGACGGGTCGGTAGTAGCTGGAGATTAGAGGTGTTGAATCTGTCCGGTGGACAAGAGAGAAACTCTATCTTGTAGCCTGAGGAGATTACTTCGCAAACCCACCTGTCGGAGATTAGAGCTGTCCACTGAGTCGCGAATTTCTGAAGACGTCCCCCACCCGAGAGCTGGGTGGGGGTGGACCTTCATGCGGACACAAATTTGTCCGCAGGCTTCTTGGGTATGCGGGACCAAGGACGCTTTTGTCCTTGGGCAGGCGCTTTATCGGCCTGGGGTCTTTTCCCTGTCGCCCTAGGGGGGACGAAAAAACCGCTTGCGTGCAGTAAAAGAGGGCCCTTGCCCCTTGGCGTGGCCCCTTACCCTGGCTAATTTGGGGAAGCAAAGTGCTTTAACTTCCTGTGGCATCCTTGATGATGTCATCCAGAGAAGTCCCAAAAAGTCTGTCGCCCTTAAAAGGCAGATCCAACAGGGCTTTCTTGGAAGTCTGGTCCGCAGACCAGCCTTTTAGCCAGATCAGGCGGCGTATTGCTACTGCATAAACCAAAGTTTTAGACAGCAGGGGAATAGTATTCATGTCTGACTCGCAGACAAACCTAAGGCCCTGGACCAACTGGTCGGCCAATGTTATCTCATCAGGAGGAGCATCTCGCTCCTTAACCCCTGGAGTAGCAATCTTGCCCATTCAGTAAGTGTGTGAGACACTAGGGCCCCCGCCAATGCCGGGCGTACTGCCGAGCCTACCACTGAGTATAGGTAGCAAGCGAGTGCTTCAGCCTTCTTATCTACAGGGTCCTTGAAAACAGGAGCCCCTTCTACAGGAATTGTGGTGGCTCTATCAAGTCTGGACACCGGAGGGTCCACTATAGGGGGAGAGGTCCATTTCTTCAGAAAACTCTCCTTAAAGGGGTACCGTACCGCAAACCTCTTTGGGGCTGTAAAGACCCTCACTGGGTTCTCCCATTCCTTGTATAAGAGTTTATCAAAAGACACACAAGGGAACACCTTAGCAGTGCGGGCAGGTCTATGAAACCCAAGTGGACCGGAGTCTCTTCTGCTTCTGCAGTATTTTCCAACTTTAGCATATCCCGCACTGCAGTAATAAGGTCAGATACCAAAGCCGTCTTGCGTACTGACCTGGACTTGGAGTCATTCTCACTGTCCGGTCATGGTCTGCAGTCTCTGATGCGTCAGAATCTGGGCCCCGGGCCGTAGCTGGACCTGGTTCTGCATCAGAATTATCCCCAGAAGCTTGCAGGGGACGGGGCGTTTACTACCCCCTGTATTCCCGTGTGCTGCTTCCACCCTGGCAGCAAACGCCTCTAGGATTGCCGTCATAGCGTTCATAGACACCTCAGGGGCACCAGCTGCTAAATCTGGTGTTTCAGGGGAGAAGACATCTGGCTCAGATGCCATGCTGACCACACGCTGACACTCACAGGGCTCCAGGCAAGATATCAATAGGCCACCCTCCTGTGCTGCAGAGAGGCTGGGTCACCCATAGGACTCACCACCCTGGATAGGTACTGCTATGCTGCCGTGCGCTGCACCTGTGATGCTGTCCCCTTGCTGCTGTGTCAGTCTGCTTCTTTTATCAGCATTTCCTGTGTGAATTTTCGCACCAGTGTAATGCACCCTAGAGGCCGGAGGCTCTCGCAAAATGGTTGCCAAAAACGTCTGTATGGAAGATAATGTGGGCTCTAAGAAAATGGCCGCCGACCAAAGATAGAGGTCAAGCAGCCATAGCCCACAAAAAGATGGCCGCCGAACGGCAATATATGCATACAGGGTGGACAAACATGGCCGCCGATCAGCTGATAGGGGCCAGTGGGTGTGGCCGAACCACAGGAAGATGGCCGCCGGGCAGTCACAAGAGGCCGAACTCGGCATGGACCACCTCAAAATGGCCGCCGACAGCATGGAGAAGGAAGCACACAAACACAGGTAAGCAGAAATTACATTTCTTTTAAATGTTAGTTACAGCCAGCCCCGCTCCAGTGGAACCCCCTAGGTGACCCCCAGCACCCAGCAACCTTTAGCTAGAAGCCCAGGAAGGAGGGAAAGGCAGGGAGAGAGGGAAGAAAGGGGCCACAACCACTTACTTGATCTCTCCAGGAATGTCCAGCTAAATCACCCAGCCGAGGCAGGGGAGTTTTACTTACCTATCCTGCATGTATTATGCTGGAAGACATTCCAAACAGGTCATCGTCCGCGCACGGAAGGTGACTGTTGGCCAGGCATGCTGTGATTGGACCCAAAAGGGACGATCATATGTATGCCCTGGAGCGTGACGCTCACCGGACAGGCTGCTGCGACTCGGCCGTAAGGTCAGCCGAAGCTGAGCGGTCCGATGCAAGCCTTGGAGCGTAAGCTCACCGGCCAGGCTGCTGCGACTCGGCCGTAAGGTCAGCCGAAGCTGAGCGGTCCGATGCAGGCCCTGGAGCGTAGGCTCACCGGCCACCCGTGGAGCGACGGACATGTCGTGGAAAACCCAGCGCGTAGCTAGGGTCGGCACACGCTCGATGGCCGAAACTGGGGAGACTACAAGGATCGAGGATCCAGCCTGTCACCCAGTCGGCAGTTGATCGAAGATCGCAGGAAACAAAAATGTAGCAAAAAAATATATATCTTTTTCCCCCGGACCAATGGGCCCGAAGGGAGCCATGTCCTACTCCTTGCTAGACAGAAAAAAACTGATCTGCGATATGCAGACTGGGAGGATATACCCGGGGGGTCCGCCCCCTGGGCGGGACTGTAGAAGGTGTGATGCAACACTTTTTACAAGTTTTTCTGCCTAGTCACTCCTAATTAACGGATAATACCCACTTTGTCAATAGAGAAGCTGTGTCGGTCCATGGACGAAAGAGTAACGTATTTACTTTTTTATTTGTGGCACTATTAGAGACTTTATCGCTCCATAATTATTTTTGAATATTTTTATTATTTTAACAGTGGACATTACAGGGTGAGATGTGGACAGTACAGGGGGGAGATCTGGATATTACAGTGGGGGAGATGTGGACAGTACAAGGGGGAGATGATGTGGACATTACAGTGGGGGAGATGATGTGGATATTACAGTGCGGAGTCCCCCTGTCCATCCCACGGTCCCCCTGTCCATCCCACTGTCCATAAACAGTCCTAAGAAGCATCTTAATGTTAATGTGAGTGTGTATGTGTTTTAAGTATGTTGGATTATATACAACAGCAGTATTTGCACTGTAAACCTTTTTTATTTATATAAAGTGTGGGTGAGCTTAAACTGTATCGCTATGCTGTGGTTCCTGTAGGCTTTGCGTGAGTGCGCGGGGGGGGGGCGGGGGCGGGCCTCCATGTCCATTTTGCTTGGGGCCCCCAAATTCCTTCAAACGGCCCTGGATGTACCCCATACTCATTCACATAGGGTGGGGGGCCGGGATCTGGGGGCCCCCTTATTAGAGGGGGCTCCCAGATTCCGATAAGCCCCTCGCCCGCAGATCCCGACAACCAACGGCCAGGGTTGACGGGAAGAGGCCCTTGTCCTCATCAACATGGGAACAAGGTGCTTCACTTCCTGATTACCGAAGATGGCGGCAGCAGCAACCGAGAGCCAAAAAGGGATAGATCGGCTTTGGGTGCCGACATGGCAGACGCCCTGGACAGGTAAGTGTCCTTATTTTAAAAGTCAGCAGCTGCAGTATTTGTAGCTGCTGACTTTAAAAAAAAAAAAAAGGAAAAAAACCAAACTTCAACATATTTCGCGAGGGGGAACAGAAAAAAAAACAAAAACAAACACTTGTTCCCCCTCCCGAAACATGTTGGGAAGTTTGGTCAACACACTCCATTCAAGATGACTTGATGTTCATATTTTGGATGTGCCCAAACAATATTGGTAGCACAATATTACCTTTGCTGTTTTTATGAGCTTTATATAGGATTGTTATTACTTCTTGACATTTTGAATATAATAAAATATTTATACTTTTTTATACTCTGTGTCCGATATATCCTGATCTACATATTTGTCTTCGTCCATAATATCCCAGGGGCATGTCTCTTTAAATTTTCATATATTTCGGGATGTCACTCAGACATTAAGAACTATCACTATACCTTGGTTAGTTCCTCCCTCATCCTTTCTAATTTCTAGGTAACACATTTAACCCCTTGATCGCCCTCCCCCTAGTGTTAACCCCTTCCCTGCCAGTGACATTTATACAGTAATCAGTGCATATTTATAGCACTGATCGCTGTATAAATGTCAATGACCCCAAATAGCGTCAAAAGTGTCCAATCTGTCCGCCGCAATGTCACAGTCACAATATAAAGCGCAGATCACCGCCATTACAAGTAAATAAAAAAAAAATTATAATAATAATAATAATAAAAATGCCATAAATCAATAACCTATTTTGTACGCGCTATAAATTTTGCGCAAACCAATCAATATATGCTTATTGAGATATTTTTTTTTTTTTACCAAAAATATGTAGAAGGATACATATCGGCCTAAACTGAGGAAAAAAATGGTTTTTGTTTTTTTTAAATTGGGATATTTATTATAGCAAAAAGAAATAATTGTTTTTTCGAAATTGTCACTCTTTTTTTTTTTTTTAATAGCGCAAAAAATAAAAAACGCAGAGGTGATCAAATACCACCAAAAGATAGCATAGCAAAAGATGCATTTGGCTACAGCGTTGCATGACCGCGCAATTGTCATTTAAAATGTTATAGCGCTGAAAGCTAAAAAAATGACCTGGGCAGGAAGGGGGTGAAAATGCCCGGTAGGGATGAGCTCCGGCGTGTTCGCATTGAACACGTACAGAGCCCGCCAGGAAGTCGGCACCGCGCTGCGCTAATCACAGCCAGAGAGACATTTGCCGATCTCTGCAGCCGAGCATCGGGAAATGTCTCCCTGCCTGTCATTAGCGCAGCGCGGTGCCGACTTCCTGGCGGGCTCTGCACGTGTTCAATGCGAACACGCCGGAGATCATCCCTAATGCCCGGTATTGAAGCCACAGATAGCAGCAAAAACCCAGCAGAGGTTCTAGTCCTTCCTACTCTATTCAAAACCAAAAAAAAAGTTGACAGGAATCACATTTTAAAACTGTATGCTAACAAACAATGGCGTAATATCTATCCACATGACAATGACAATTTACCCGGAGGATGGAGACTCGTCCAGAACTATGGATCTCAAACTGGCCTTCTTCTGCCTCCAAGTCATAGCTGAATGAGGCATCCCCGATACTTATGTACCCCAACGACTGGGCATCATTGGGGTTCTTGAAGTAGTACAGGTAGCAGCGGCGAGGGTCAAACACAAACCAGCGGTTCTTGAAGCTCCTCAGGGGCCCCTTCCCCGACAACTTTGCCAAGGTCCCACAAAGTTTAGCCGGTGGTTCTCTGGTGGGTTCTCCGGTTGGTGAAGAGGTCATGGGGTCTTGGGTGGCTCTGTCCTGGCTGCTTCTTCTGTCTTCTACCCCAGGCATATCTGTCACCATTGGGGTCCTGCAGACCAGTCCATGTCCTGGGAGAGTTGTGAGGACTTCTGAGGTCTTCTCCACTGATTGCTCCACACTCTGCTCTCTTATCTTATATCTGCATCTATCACACTATACTCTCATCTACACAAAACTCTGCTTCCTGCTTTGTGGTGACACAGCTGTCCCTTGCTTGCATTGCACTCAGTTTATTATTGATGTGATCACCATGCATTTCCTCTGCACTCTCCAGGTAACTCACCCTATGCACAGTGTCATCTCCACTGCACGCTATACAAGTCTCCCCCTCTGCTGCCTATAGGTCTCCGCACTCCCCAGCCAGAGCAACTCCACCACTCACCCTGCACCCAGCGCTGCATCCCATGACTGTAAACCGACACAAAGCATCATGGGAATCGTAGTCCATCCTCAGGCACAGCGCCCCGTCCTGTCTGCGGCAAAAGACTACAACTCCCGGCATGCCCCGCGCTAGGCTGGGGAAACTAGGCGAGAAGGGGCGTGTGTATCATCGCTATAAAATAAATATATTAATACAGTTTCCACCCAAAGTTTGCACGGGATTGCCACGTATGTGATATAAGGAATAAATGTACAGCTTAGGGTTGGGGATCTGCAGCTTTATGGAACGTGTTAGGTCTGAGGGGTGGTGAGAGCCTGTGACTGGATAGGAAGGTTCAGTGTTTGTTCACTTTTCTGCTGATTTCTAGTTTAATGGAGGGGAAGATAGAATGCACTTTTGCAATTACCTGCTTTGAATTGTAACTGTAAAATTTTGCTGAATATAGTTTTGTTTTTTCATTTACGTTCTTGCTGTACCATATTTCCACAACTGCATTTCAGATACAGATTTGCAGTCTCCACCTAGTGGCCATCTGTGGTCCCTACAGGACAGCTGCTGAAGAAAGCGTGTTTTTTTTGGGACTTTGAATGAGGTTGTAAAGCTTCAATTTTTATTTTATTTTTAAATAACAAACATGTTATACTTACCTCCACTGTGCAGCTCGTTTTGCACAGAGTAGCCCCGATCCACTTCTTATGGGGTCCCTCGGCGGCTGTTTCGGCTTCTGGTAACCGCCCTGGGAAGCGCTCTCCCAAGGGGTTCACCTTGCGGCGCGCTCCCGAGTCCATAGCCGCCGACTACAGGACTCGGCCCCGCCCCCGCATCATTGGAGTTGATTGACAGCAGCACGAGCCAATGGCTGCGCTGCTATAAATCTATCCAATAAAGAGCCGAGAAGCAAGTGCGTAAACGGGGGGGGGGGTGCAAGGGGGCCGGTAAGTAGCGGATGTTTTTTCACCTTAATGCATAGGATGCATTAAGGTGAAAAAACATGAACCTTTACAACCCTTTTAAAGTGTTACTAAACCCAGGACACTGCATTCATTATATCTGGTCTCCCACAGTACACAGAACAAGTAAATATAAACTGCTAAATACCTTTTCTCATCAGAAGTATACAGTATAGCAGTCTTGTGACTTCTATCAGTGTCTGGTTAAAGCTTGTAGGAGGATTTTTCATTCTACGCTGACTGTCCTATGAGGCTGCAGGACCCCGACCCTCTGTCTGGGCAGTGGTGATTGGCCCTGTGCTGATCACATGCACGCTGCCAAAAAAAACCTCTCTAACAATACACACCAAACTGAGCATGTGCCGCCTGACTCCAAAGGCTCTGTATTATCAGTAGATGGTTTGGGGACAGTGGAAGAAAGGGAGGATCAGAGAAGACAGGATCAAACTGCATATACACACTGATTTTACTGTTGTGGGTTTAGTAACACTTTAAAGTGGAGTTCCAGCCTGTAAAAAAAATGAAAAGTCAGCAGCTACAAATACTGTACTCACCTGTCCAGGGATCTCGCAATGTCGGCACCCCGAACCAATTCATCCAACGGCTTCTGGTGGAGGTGCCGGCATTGCAAGTAAAGGAAACCAGCAATGAAGCCTTCAGGCCCTCACAGCCAGTTTCCTACTGCGCATGCCTGAGTCACACTCTGCTTTCTGAATGGTCCCGCTGTCTTCTGGTCCCGGGGGGGGGGGGGGGAGGTTGGTCCGGACATGACGTAGATCACCAGGAAGTGGGAGCAGGTACCTGTCAAAACTAGTTATCCTCCCCCCCGCAAAAAGTGGCAGTGAAGGGGGCGAACAAGCAGAGCTTCCCCTTTTGGGTGGAGCTCCGCTTTAAAGTGGTTCTAAAGGTTTAAAGGGAAAACTTTATTTCTTGTTAAAAAAAAAAAAGGGAAAACTTTAGTCATAACTTTTTTTTTCCAGTTTGGATAGTGCGTGGGAGGGTTATAAATCCTGTCAGATTTTCTTTTTTTTCGCCATCTGTGTCCCATTGCGGAGATTTCCTTTCACTTCCTGTCCCATAGCCAAACAGGAAGTGAGAGGAAATCCCTGCAAATTAAGGGAATCCCTTGGGGACCCCCAAGTCACCAGAACTAGAGTCCTCATTGGAAGATTTCCCCTCTATTACTTATCTGGGGACAACTCAAAATGTGTTATTTTCTCTTACTTTCACCTTTAATGGTAACGGTAAACAGGACAAATAGAGAGGTTGAATCTCCAAAACGGGGGCACAGACAGCAATAAAAACCTAACAGGGGTTCTAATCCCTCTCCACTCTATCCAAAAGGAAACAAAAAATTTTTTTGCCTTAGTTATACTTTTTTTTTTTTAACAAGAAAATGCCTTAGTTATACTTTACATCTTAAGTTGAAAAACTGTGAGCAGCCAGGCTCCTTATTGCAGCAATTGTATGCTCTGTCCATGGGCGCCCGCTGAACTTTTTTCAGGGGGGGGGCATAATTTTAAGGTCATCCATGCTCGGTCCCTTTTTGACAATGTCATGAAGGGGAGGGGCTTAGTAAATATGACATAAAGCGCAGGCATGCAAAGGTTTGAGAAACCTGATGCAAAAGCTTAATAGAAGGATCAAGCTGCCATTGTCTGATTAGCAATTTCTATTTTTTTTTAAACCCAACCCCCCCAGCGGCCGAATGGCGCCACTAAAACGATGGTAAAGCGCCGCTAAAACTAGCGGGGCTTTACCGATAACGTGGCCAGCTGGCAGTGTGAAATAGCTCTTGAGGATAATTGTGCTTCACTCCATGTCCATATAAATATAGTGTGTCTCCGGGGGGGGGGGCAATTGACCCCCCTTGCCCTATAGAGTGGACGCCCATGGCTCTGTCTCTTCTGCAGTATAATACACCTACCTGCCTGCTTGTAGTCTTCCTTAGAATGTACATTGAGCTGTCCATACACTTTACATTCTGTGTGCCTGGAGGATGACACACCTTTGCATGCGCAGGAGTAATGTCCTCCCGGAAAAAGCTGGGCAGAAGATGTCAGTGAGAGACCTCATACCATTAAAGGTAGAGGTAAGGACTTTAGTTCCACTTTAGAGTAAATCCCCCCCCCCAAAAAAAAATTTTTTAAATTGCAGCTCATCTGGTGATCTGGCCAGTAAGGCCCCTTTTACACTGACGGACCTGATCAGACCAACCATTGCTCTCTATGGAGCGGCGGATGTCAACAGACATGTGCCTGCTGATACCCGCCGACATCCCATCTGATCCTGTCTGCTAAAAACAGACATTCCCCATCCTTCTGGTGGATCAGATCAGATGACTGGGGGTCTGTTTCCATCCGGCCACCAATATAGGCTGTGGATTTCTGGGCCTTCCCTGAAGTCTGGGCAGGGTGTGGCCGTTAGGTTTAATCCTCCCCTGCATGGGCATGCGCACATGGTGTGCCAGGTATACTTGGGCACACTATAATCACCCTGCGCAGTGCAAATTCCCGCTACCGCCTGCCTCCCCCCCCCGTACCGATTACTCACTGTGTTCATTCCCAACTGAAGCATAGTAAACTGTGTTTACTATGCTCTTGTTTGTGAATAAACAGGAAGCCACTAAGCACAGAGCACTTCCCATTCATTCACTGTCTAGTGCAGCTGAGGCTGCAGAGAAAGCGATTGAGGGACCCCTGTCCTCAGTCCCTTTCTCTGTCTTAAACGTGAGACATCAAGAGTCTTTTTATACCCCTGGTATTTTACCAAAGCCCCCAATGGGGCTCCTTAAAAAAAAAAAAAAAATTATATTGCAAAAAAATTATCGTAAAAAATAATAAAAACATCTGCTTACTGACCTACCCAATACATTTTAGAATGTTTGTTTACATTTATTTATAAAAGTGTGTGTTTGCCTGTGTATAGATATATAATATATGTGTGTGTGTGTGTGTGTAACTGGCCGCCGCCGGTGTTCTGCCGAGCTGGTTCCGCCTATCGATATGGTTCCGAGCTCGACTGTGCAGGCGCAATCCGAGGCGACGGAATTTTCCGAGCGTGAACAGCTGTTCGGCAGCTGTAGACGCGCTCGCTCCTGATGCTAGGGGAACCAGCTCGACAAGAAAGCGGCGGGGCGGAGACTGGCACACGCCGCTCTATAGGGCAGTATTAAACAAGTTGATGGCCGGGTGACACGCCGCTCTGTATCATGAACCTTTTACAAAATACAGAGCGGCGTGTCACCCGGCCATCAACTTTTTTGATGGCGGCATGTCCCAGTCTCCGCCCCCGCCGCTTTCTGCGCGGCGTGTATCCTCGGGAGCGAGCACGTCTACAGCTGACGATGTTCGTAGATTTCCGTGTGTTCCGAGTGCGCATGCGCAGTCGAGCTCGGAACCATATCAATAGGGGAACTAGGTCGACAAGACACCGGATTGAGCACTGACACAGGCAGAAAGGGAGAGTGAGCCTGTCAGTCCCTGCGGGGATTTCCCCCCCCCCTCCTCTTCCTTGAGTGACGAGCGGCGCTCGCTCACAGGCATACACACGCTCTGCTCTCTCTTCTGTGTCCCTATTGGCAGGGAGGAAGAGCAATCAAGGAGCAGCAGCAGCAGAGGACCATGGGACATGAAGTCCCATAACAAAACGGCCTCATTAATTTCTACAGGGGGCGGAACTACAAAACCCATGCTGCTCTGCAAGAAGGTAGCTAGCTAAAGACTCCATCTTGTGGGTCTCAGGGGAGATCACCATGAGGATGAGAAGGGGATGGATGTGTCAAGAGAGACTGCAGGCACCTGCTGAAGGAACATCCAGGGAGGGTTCCAGAGACGGTGGAAGTCAGGCGTCCCACCAGAGAGAGACCTCCGGTAAACAGTGCAGGCAATGCGAGGGCAAGAGGCGATCGAGTCGCAAGGGGGCCAGACGGGCCGCTGAAGAACTATCTGCCAGGACATCCCTCCTCCTGCTTTGGTTGCAGCACTGGTGAGAGGACAATTGCCCACTTTGCCGAAGCACTACCCACTCTTGAAAACTGCAGGCAGGCATTATAGTTTGGAAGTGCAAAGAGGACCTGTTACTGCTATATCAAATCTTCTATGCTGCCTAATGACTTTCTTTCGTTAGACTTCGAGGATGTATTGCCTTCTATGAGCTCCAACTGCTGGTGAAGACTTTTACAAGGCCTTGTATTCCGAACACTGTTATCCTATTTCTCTTAAAGGGGTTGTAAACCCTATTTTTTTTTTAATAAATAACAAACATCATACTTGCCTCCACTGTGTAGTTTGTTTTGCACATAGTGGCCCCCAACCTTGACTTCTGGGGTCCCCCGGCGGCATTAGTAGCTCCTCCCCGCATCGAGTGCCCACGTTGGAGAAGGCTCTCCTAAAGTGATCACTCGTGTGGGCACGCTCCCTGAGTCCTGCTTCTATGTACATTCACACAGAATGCAGGACTCAACCCCACCCCCCCCCCCCGGCGCCCACGTCATTGGATTAAAATTACAGCAGCGGGAGCCAATGGCTGCGCTGCTATCAATCTATCCAATCAAGAGCCAAGACAATGGGCAGAGAGGTAGAGCGCGTGTCCGCCGAGGGAACGAACAGGCTCAGGTGAGTAAGACGGGGGGGTTTGCTTATATCAGGTGACTGACCAGATCAATCAGTCAACAGGTGAACACAGACAGGGAGGAAAAGCAACAGCCAACACCCGAGTGCTGGAATGATAAACAGGGGCACTAAGTGATCATGACAGAAGCTGAAGCTGATATGCAGGAAGAAGAAGAAGAGACCAGTGCGCCTCTAACCCCAGAGCCTAAAGAACAGCGAGAGCAAAGGTTTATTTACCCGCCCATAAGACTAACATATGAAGCCTCAGCTTCTCCTGTGGAGGATGATTGTCACTGTCACTGAAAGGGACACTTAGCTTCCAGTAACACGAGTTCCACACCAATAAAAGTCCAACACTGTTTTATTTGCTTAGATCAATGGGTAGGCTGGTTGAACTTTAAGGCCTCATGCCCACGGGCGTTTTTTCAGCCGCGTTTTTGAGCGTTTTTTACAGCTTAAAAACGCCTGTCCATGTTAGTCTATAGCTTCATGCCCACCTAGGCGTTTTTGAGCTGTAAAGAGCATAGGCGTTTGTAAGCTGTAAAAAAAACCCAGGGCCAGTGCGTTCCTCAGCGTCAGAACTAGGCAGGAAAAAACGCGAGCGTCAAAAAACGCGCAAAAACGCGCACTAACGCGCACTAACGCGCAAAAAATGCGCACTAACGCGCGGTCGCGTTTTTAGCTCCGACGTTTTTTTTTTTTTTTTTTTTTTTTAAAAAAAAAAAATATTTACAATAACATGGACAGGTGTTTTTAAGCTGTAAAAAACGCTCAAAAACGCAGCTGTAAAAACGCCAGTGGGCATGAGGCCTAAAAGAACAGACAGGGTGTAGGAAAGAGTAGGTCCAGGCACAACACAATGAATAAAGTCTCTCCTGTTCCGTTTAGTGCAAACAGGCTTGGCGCACAGTCGCTGCCACCGACTGTGAATTTGGTCCCTGCCACTGACCTGGGTGAACGATGAGGCCTCTGCCACAGGCCTTGGATGAGGCCTGCCAATGACCTGAGGAAGATGGGTCTCTGCCACAGACCATGAGAACATGAAGTACCTCCTTTAGAACAATGACCCCTGTCAGAGGAAGACATCCATCCGGACGGTCACTAGAGGCCTCCACCGTCACCAGCAAATGCTGCGCTGGCTCTTCGAGGAGGTCACCTCTCCGGTCCCTTACGCCCTGGATTCAGGCATCCAATACCGGGGGCACCTTAGGAATGCTTCGCCCTTGCGGGACCCAGTCGAAGGTACTGGGCCCCAGGCCTCCTTGTAAAGTACCTCACCCCAGGCTGAAGGTGCCTGGGATGGAACTCGACTCCACGCGCCCAGGCCAAGGGCGCCTGGGCACAGACGAACCGCAGCAGCCCCCATGCTGAAGGTACCTGGGGAATGGACCTCGTGCGCAAGATGTCCGCCCCCTTATATCCTCTCCCAGCAGGCACCGCGGGTTCCCCGCCCCGCCGTACTACTGCCGCGAGAGGACACAAAGGGCACGGTTCTAGAATGGCAGTTCAACCCCGGTCCCAGGTGACAGCGCCACCTAGGGACCGCAGGGAACATGACACCATTCATACCTCCCACACTCCAAAATGTCCATTAATTCCAAAAAAATCGATGTATCTGGGCCATCTATGTCCCAGATGCTCCCTCTAAATTTGACACCCGCTACACTCTCCCCCCAGCAATTTGACACTGGTTCCCAGTGTCTGGAACAAGTCATGCCCCAAAGGGAGCCAACATAACCCAATCCAGAGACTGCTTCAAAAATGCGCAAAAAAAATTAAATTTTGAAAAACTGGTAGTTGTGCCTGAACCTGACATGGAAGGGAAAGGGAAACGACACATAACAGCATACATATTGCAATAACATCATTGACATTTTCTCCCCACCCACATTCTCAGCGGTCTTGACGGATGTTCTCCTGCAGAGGGGATAAAAGAAAGTTAAACACACAAAACTTCCTGACACATGTGTGAGTGTTGGAAGGAAAAAAATCTCTCCAAAGAGAAATCCCTTCCTTCCAAGAAGTATGTGGAGTGAAGTGAATAACGTTGCGCAACACTGCCACCTAGTGACAGTGTCACGGTAAAGACACTTGTCGAATCCTGGACCGAAACTTTCCTCTGTGTACTTTGTTCCTAACTACCCCAAAGTCCATGATTACTTTGCGGGAGGGAAGAAGGGAGAAACAACAGCAACAGTTCCCCATTCCTCCAAAGAGCACAACACCCGCTAAACTCGGGCACAGTTCCTGGGTTTCCGGGAGGGAAAAACAAACCCCGGAAAGTTCAGCAAATTTTCAAGGTACAAGGAAAAGGAGTCTTTTCTTCTACAGGTAGAATCTGGGATGCGGCAAGACAAGAGGTTTCAAATGTTGATCAACAGTCTCTAGGTGATATTCGACATCCTCTCCTTCTTTCCTTTGGATCAGCACCTTGTCTGCATGAATGTGCCGACCTAACATCCACTCTGCCTTGCAGTCTTTGAATCTTTGAGATGCTTTTGGGGAACAAGTGAGGTACCTGCGTGCGTGTGGGACCTTGATGTGTGTCCACACAAAATCATTGTACCAACGTTCCCTGCAGCCTTCCACTTCGTAAAGCAGCTCCTTAGATAAGTATGGGTACTCCCACCCATACTCGTTGGCAACCTTCTAGCAAAACAAACGTTGTAGCCTAGACAAGGGAGGCATAGTAGAGCGGTCTCCCTCGCCCGGCAGGACGATCGAATCCGGATGGCGAGGTGCCTTGACCACCTCTGGTTTGGGCATAGGCGCCCGCAGCGACAGTCTCTTGTCCCCGGTGGTAGATACAGGAGGCACCGGGGACTGAAGGGCAGGCAGGGGATGGGGTCCCTCCTCAGGCGCTGGTGCCTCCACCCGGGGTGTACTATCCCCTGTGGACATAGGTGCATCCCTGGTTCTACGGGATGAGGAGAGAGGCATCTTGTCCCAGCCCTTTTCAGCAAATAGTTTGTCTATGACGACGTCGTCTCCCACATCGGAGACCGACTCCAGGTCGGAGGTGTCACACTCCTCCGCGGGCAGGTAGTTGGTAGTGGACACCGAATCACTCCCACCCACGGGCTCAAGGGGCCGTGAACCCCTGACACCTCCATCCCAACACCAAGTCCCGTTCCCTGGCTTACCTCGACCCCAACTTGTGAAGGGATGTCCAGGACTCTTCCTACCGGATCCATCCGGGCCAGGCAAGCTCAGGGGTTGTCCTCCATCTCGGCCGCTGGAAGCTCTCACAAGACCGACCTTCCTTGTTGGTGCTGGGAGTAGGGAAAGTGTGGTGACCGAAGCAGCATCTCCAGATTTTGCATCTTCCATTCCTTTGTTCGCGACCTCCACGGAGGTCTCTACAGTGCGCGGAGGGATGGCTGTCCAAGCATTGACTTCTCCTTGTTGAGTAGCGGTGCCTGATGTAGGGCTGAGGTGGAAGACCCGAGGTCTCTCTATGGATTGCTCCACCTCAAACGTGAACTCTCCGCAGGCCTCACAGCGCCCGAATGGCTTTAACTGTACCACCAGTCCCGAACATCCGGGACAAATCATACCCAGGGCCTCAACATCCTTGCAGGTGTACAAGGCGAATCATCCCCGGGGCTTGAGCCGAATCCCCGTATCTGTAATCGGAGCAGCAGTTGAAGTCATCCTCGTAGTATTAGAGACTGGAGCCCACGAGGCATTGCTGAACATGGTGACTGATTGCTGCTCCATCGCTCACTGCATAACTGGCGCCAAAGTCCCCACGTGCACCTCTCCACATGGCCGGACTCCTCCCCTCTGGCACACCAGTTCGCAGGCTTTCTCCATGTCACGTCCACGAACTGTGCAGGGAGGGTGTGCCTGCTGGCGCAGTGGCCAATATGGCCGACCTACTCAGAACTCTTCTGGGCAGCAAAGTTCAAACTCCGATAACTTCGGCTCCATTGCATAAACACAAATCCCGGACTTGGAGCCCCCACGTGTAGCGGTCTTCTCCCCTCTCTTTATGGCTGTATTACTCGTCTAGGGGTATCTGGGAGAAGGGGGAAAGATGCACACAACCAGCTCGGCTCTCTGATGTAGTATGCAGAGATATGAGCTAACCGTTTACCTTTGGGTCTGCGTTTTAGGCCGGAGCCTCAGCTTTTCCTGTGGAGGATGATTGTCACTGTCACTGACAGGGACACTTAGTTCAAATATATTTTTATTCAAAAAAAAATTATACATACATACATACATACATACATATATCTTTTATATCCTTGCCAATCGCCACATATACATTATGTAGCGCCTGCCCCTCTCCTCTCTCCGTGCGGCTCGCACTGTCTCTTGTCTAGGGGTATCTGGTAGGGTGGAGAGAGAGAGAGCGGGTGGGCTACGACTAGCTTCCACCACGTGGGAATACCTGTGGTATCAGCAATGTCTCATTTACCTTCGGGTCTGTGTTGTACACCCGGATCCTCCCTCCAAGAGTCACCGTGAACTTCGTCCGCCAGGAAGTGAGCCTCACACCATTAAAGTCCAACACTCCTTTATTAGAACACACCATACAGGGACTTCCTTGACAGATAAAACAGAAAAGGAGGTGTGAGTGTGAATAGGCCCAGACACAAATTCGGTCCTCCACTCTCCTCCTGGAGAGTGGGCTATGGTCTCCGCACGAGGTGAAGGGGATCCTTCTGGACGGTCTCCGACAAGAGACTCACCCGTCACCGGCAGTCTGCTGCACCGGGTCTTCGAGTGAGGAGTTCTCCCCGGTCCATTGCGTCTTACTCAGATTCAGGCCTCCATTCCCGAAGTGCCTTAGGACCCTTCCCTCGCGGAACTCAGTGTTGGCCACTGAGCTCCGGACCTTCTTGCAAGTACCTCACCCCAGGGCTGAAGGTGCCTGGGGTGGAACACGATCTCTGATGGTCCCCTAGGCCGAGGCCTCCTAGGGGACTAGCACAAACCCACGTCCGCAAGCTGAAGGTGCTTGGGACGAAAAGCCCCGTGACCAAGATGGCCGGCCCCTTTATCCCCTCTCCCAGCAAGCACGGCGGGTTCCCCGCCCCACCATACCGCTACCGAGAGAGGACAAAAAAAAGAAGCTCGACACACAGTGACATTCGTCCCTCCGGCCACGGTGGCAGCGCCACCTGGTGGACCCAGGGAACATAGCACTGATGTCACAGCTAGATTCAAAAAATGCACCCGGGAAAGTAAGTACCCGCTACACATTCCCCCCTGTCTTTTGACACTGGACCCCAGTGTCTGGAGTGAATCACGCCCTCAACGGCTGACATAATCCAATCCAGAAACCAACTAACAATTAAAAAAACAAAAATTTTTTAGGAAACTATCCTAACGGAGAAGTTGTGTCTGAGCCCCTGCAACAAAAGAGGAGTGAAAGACAACATTCAAAACATTACTTTTCCCTCCCATCCTAACTAAGAACCACCCCAGGTTCTATAATTTTGACGGGACGCTCTCCTGCAGAGGGAAGAGAAAAGAAACAATAAAACCCTGACACATGTGTATGTGTGAGAGAAAAAGAAACTCCTCCGAAGAGAAACATCTTTTCCTCCAGTGTGAGTGTGTACAATGTATAACGTTGCACAAGACTGCCACCTGGTGACAGCCTCGCGGTAACTGCACCCGTTGAACCATATTTTCTTTTCTTGCTGCTTGATTCCGGGCCCTATCTACCCCAAAGTCTGCAACTTCTCACCGGAGAGGAAAGAACAACAACTGGAACAGTTCTTCCTTGGAATGACACAAGCACCCCTCTTGCGGGGCAAACACTGATGATAACACCAACAAGAAAGTCAAACAGCAAAGTTCAGGGGGTGCAAGGTCCTTTTGAAACAAAGCAAACAAATGGAGTCTCTTTCTCCTCAGAGGTAGAAGCGGGGATGCGGCAGGACAAGAGGCTTCAAATGCCGGTCCATGGTCTCCAAATGGTACTCCACATCTTCACCTTCTTTGCGTCGGATCAGCACCTTGTCCGCATGGATGTGTCTTCCCCTCATCCACTCTGCCTTGCAGTCTTTGAATCGCTGAGATGTCTTTGGGGAGCATGTCAAATACCTGCGGGCGTGTGGGACCTTAAGGTGGGTCCACACGAAGTCATTATACCAGCGCTCTCGGTACACTTCCACTTCGTAGAGTAACTCCTTGGGAAGGTACGGGTATTCCCACCCGTAGTCAGCAGCAACTTTCTGGCAGAAGAGTCTCTGAAGCCTTGACAGCGGAGGCATTGTGGCTTTGTCCCCTTCGCCGGGTAGAACTATAGAGTCTGGATGGCGAGGGGCCTTGACCACTTCTGGTTGGGGCATGGGTGCCCGTAGTATCAACTTCTGCTCCCCAGTACCTGATGCAGGCGGCACCGGAGATGTAGAGGCGGGCTGGGGACAGGACCCTTGTCCAGGCGCTGGTGCCTCCACCCGGGGTGTACTCTCCCCCGTGGACATGGGTGAATCCCGAGGCCTTCGGAATGAAGCTAGCGGTACTTTGTCCCAGCCCTTCTCTGCGAACAGTTCGTCAATAGCTGTGTCATCTCCCATATCAGAGAGCGACTCCAAATCCGAAGTATCACACTCCTCCGCGGGTATGTAGCCTGTTGTAGAGACGGAGCTAACACCTCCCGCAGGCGTACTGTGGGCCATGCCTTCCCGGCACCTCCGCCCATGCACCAAGTCTCTTTGCCCGGCTCACCTCGGCCTTTACTTGAAGCGGGACGTCCGGAACACTCGTCAACGGATCTGTCTAGGCCTGGCGTAAGCTGGCGAGATGGTCCGCCACCACCACTGGTCGGGGCCACCATGCTGGTTCTCTTCTTCAGTGGCGGACGCTGTGAGACAGTGGTGACCGAGTCAGCATCCTCGGATTTCTCCCGTTGAATTTTAACGACCTCCTCCTCGGTCGCTGCAGTGTGCGCTGGGATGGCTTTTACAGCAGTAATTCCTCCTCTGCGAGTAGTGTTACCTGAAGCCCGGCCTGGGTAGATGGTTCTCGGCCTTTCAACTACCGGATCCACCTCGAACAGGAACTCCCCACAGGCCTCACATTGTCCGAAGGGCTTCAGGTGGCACACCAGTCCCGAGCACCCGGGACAAATTACACCCAGGGCCTCTACGTCCATGCACGAATACAGGGCGAATCGACCCCTTGGCTTCAGCCGGATCCCGGTATCCGTTATCGGAGCAGCAGCAGTCATCGTGGTAGTAGCAGGGTGAACTGGAATCCATGAAGTATGTCCAAACATGGTGACTTGTTGCTGGTCCATCGCACACTGCAGAGTTTTCGCGCCAATGTCCCACGTGTAGCCCTCTCACGTATTGGACTCCTCCCCTTTTGCTCCAGTTCGCGGGCTTTTTCACTTTCTTTGGTTGAGCCACGCCCACGAACTAAGCGGCAGGGGTTGTGTCTGTTGGCGCAGTGCAATTAGAAGCCCCCACGTGTAGTACCTCACACGGCTGAGCCTCCCCCCGTTCACTGCTCTTCCTGCGCGGGCCTTTCCCTGGTCTAGGGTCAATTCCACGACTTCGAGCAGGGCTGCACTTTGGCCTATTCAGTTAACTCATCCAGCAGACTTGTTCAATACTGTGATGCACAACACAATACCGGACCCGAGCCCCCACATGTAGCGCCTGCCCCTCTCCTCTCTCCGTGCGACTCGCACTGTCTCTTGTCTAGGGGTATCTGGTAGGGTGGAGAGAGAGAGAGCGGGTGGGCTAAACCTAGCTTCCACCACGTGGGAATACCTGTTGTATCAGCAATGTCTCATTTACCTTTGGGTCTGTGTTGTACACCCGGATCCTCCCTCCAAGAGTCACTGTGAACTTCGTCCGCCAGGAAGTGAGCCTCACACCATTAAAGTCCAACACTCCTTTATTAGAACACACCATACAGGGACTTCCTTGACAGATAGAACAGAAAAGGAGGTGTGAGTGTGAATAGGCCCAGACACAAATTCGGTCCTCCACTCTCCTCCTGGAGAGTGGGCTATGGTCTCCGCACGAGGTGAAGGGGATCCTTCTGGACGGTCTCCGACAAGAGACTCACCCGTCACCGGCAGTCTGCTGCACCGGGTCTTCGAGTGAGGAGCTCTCCCCGGTCCATTGCGTCTTACTCAGATTCAGGCCTCCATCCCCGAAGTGCCTTAGGACCCTTCCCTCGCGGAACTCAGTGTTGGGCACTGAGCTCCGGACCTTCTTGCAAGTACCTCACCCCAGGGCTGAAGGTGCCTGGGGTGGAACACGATCTCCGATGGTCCCCTAGGCCGAGGCCTGCTAGGGGACTAGCACGAACCCACGTCCACAAACTGAAGGTGCTTGGGACGAAAAGCCCTGTGACCAAGATGGCCGGCCCCTTTATCCCCTCTACCAGCAAGCACGGCGGGTTCCCCGCCCCACCATACCGCTACCGAGAGAGGACAAAAAAAAGAAGCTCGACACACAGTGACATACGTCCCTCCGGCCACGGTGGCAGCGCCACCTGGTGGACCCAGGGAACATAGCACTGATGTCACAGCTAGATTAAAAAAATGCACCCGGGAAAGTAAGTACCCGCTACAATTACAAAAGAAAAATATACAAAACATACACTTACAACAAAAATGGGTCCATCCTTTAACATAATTTACTCTTCTCCCCTCTCTTCATTCCCTTTTGATTAACTTACATGGCCTCTATGATAAATCTTTCTTCCTTTTTCTCTTTCTCTCCCTTCCTTCCTTCCTTCCCCCTCCCTCCTCTCCCCTTCTGACCCCCCCCCCCTCTCTATATTAAAAAAAAAAAAAAATTCCTCTGCCTTCCGCTTCCTCCCTTACCCTCCTTTCCACTACCAACTCACAAAACCACCTTGTTTTAACTTTTAGTGCCTAGTGCCCTCTTTCCCCTTACTTATTCTACCCTGCCCCTCCCTTTTTCCCCTTTACACTGATTTTCAGGTCTTCTGTGTTATACCTTTCTCTGCCTCCGAAAGGAAAAAAGAAAAGAAAAAAGAGGGGAAAAAAAAAAGAGAAAAAAATAATTGTCCCCTCTTATTATCTGCCGTGACATTAGTGCTTTTTATTTGTTTGTGAGGAGGCCTAATTTTTATTTACCTCAATCCAACCCCCCAGAGAGGAAAAAAAAGAAAAGGAAAAAACAACTCTCTCCACCTACTTTTATTTCAAATTTAAGAAAACAATGTGCCCTCCTTGCCCTTTTTTATTTACCCTACCCTTCCTCCCTCTGTCACCCTCCCCCCCCCTTTTATATGACTTCCATGACATTTGTGTTTTTTATTAATTATTGGGAGGGCCCGGGTATCATGCGGGAAGAGAGGAAAAAAAAAAAAAAAGGGAGGAGGGAGGGAGGGGGGAAGGGGGACACTGTTCCCTTGCAGGGAATCCAACCAAAGTACCGTTAGGTGCCGCCTTCCTTTCTCATATACCTTTCATATACCATTGAGTGTCTAAACTCCTCCCAGCCCTTCCAAATCCTAATAAATTCAGTTTTAGAGTCCTTATGCAAATGTGTTACCTCTTCCATATATCTTATTTTATCTACTTCCCTCAACCATTCCTGTATCGTTGGAGCCTGCTTTATCCTCCATTGTCTTGGAATTAATATCTTTGCTGAGTTCAATAAAATCGGGGTAATTATTGCTCTATATTTCTTACTTGGGATATTCGTTGCATGGAACAAACATTGCCATGGGTCCAATCTAATTTCCATCCCACTAATCATGTTGATTAGGTCTATTATTTCCTCCCAGTATGGTTGGATCTTGGGGCATTGCCACCATATGTGGGCATGAGTTCCCTCCTCCCCACATTCCCTCCAGCATAGGGGTGATGCCTGGGGATTTATTTTATGTAATTTTACTGGAACGTAGTACCACTTAGTTAATAATTTGTAGTTCATTTCTTTTATCCGTGCGTCCACAGACGTGGAATGAACATAGTCTAAAACTCTACCCCTCATTGTTTCTGGTAAGAGAGAGATTTAGTTCCAATTCCCAACTTACCGTTAGACACACGGATCCTCCATCTAGGTGTGTTATCAACATTTTGTATAGGCTAGAGATTCCGTACCTATCTGTCCCTCCTTGATCTGCCAATTTTTCCTATACATTCAGACTACCCATCCCCCAAAGGGGTTTTGGGAGGGACTCTACAAAATGTTGTAGTTGTTTATATCTCCAGACTTCCCATGGGGTTGTCCCATATCTTTCCCGTAGTTCCAAGAGGGAGCAGAGAGCATTCCCTTTCATAACATCTTTTAGTCTCAAAAAGGTCGATGTGGTCCATTTTAAATATAACTTATTGTCTTTCCCCGGTGGGAAATAACTATTGCCTGTTAGGGCCATTAAAGGGCTATTATATTGTCCCTGTATATTTTTTAATAATTTGTCCCACATTCTCAATGCTTCTAGTGTAATTGGTGCCGCATCAACTAGAGAACCTCTGTACTGCCTTGGGATCCAAATCATTTGTCCCAGCTTCAATTTACTAATATTGTCCTCCAACTCCACCCATTTTTTTTGCCGAGGAGCATGGGCCCAGTCCATGATCCTCCGTAAATTGCTGCCTCATGGTATTTTTCAAGGTCGGGGAGGAATATACCTCCCTTCTCTTTTGGTCTGGTCAGTGTCTTATAGGAAATACGGTTACTTCTATTATTCCACACAAATCTCTGTATTATTGATCTCAGGGTTTTAAAGTACGCCACCGGAATATTAATTGGGAGACTTTGAAAGATATACAAGGCTTTTGTTAGGATCATCATTTTAATCACACTTATTCTACCAAACCATGACAGTCTATGTGCGGGATATCCTTTCAATTCACTTTTAATTTTATTCAGGAGAGGTATATAATTATCTTGATATAAATCTAATGTTGATTTTGACAAAAATACTCCCAAATACTTCAGTCCTCTTTGCTTCCACGTAAAGGGATAACGTTTTCTAAGGTCTCTGCTTTCATTCAAGGGGACTGAAATATTTAATATCTCAGTTTTTTGCCATATTTATCTTTAAATTTGATACCCTCCCATAGTTTCCCAATTCTTCCATAATTTTTGGGAGAGTCTGCCTAGGATTTGTTATATAGATCATAATGTCATCCACAAAAGCGGATTGCTTATGTTCTTGATCCCCAACCTCTATGCCTTGAATCTCCTGATTTGCTCTTATGGATGCTAGAAAAGGTTCTAAAGAGAACACAAAAAGCAGGGAGACAATAGACACCCCTCAGGTGTTTACCATTGAAAATTCGGAACGTTTCCGAGAGGGTTCCATTCACTTGGATTTGAGCCGTAGGATTGGAGTACAAAGCCTCTATCCATTTAAGCATACGGGGTCCTATTCCAAATTTATCTAATGTCTGCAGCATAAAGTCCCAATCAAGCCTATCAAAGGCCTTCTCAGCGTCTATTGATAGAAAGATGGTTGGCTTTTTACCCTTCTTAGCTTCATGGATTAGGAGGGTTGTTTTTAATATATTGTCCCTGGTCTCCCTCCCTGGGACAAAACCCGCTTGGTCTTTCTCTATATATTCTGGCATGTACGGCTTTAGTCTTTCGGCCAATATCCTCGCGTAGATTTTTACGTCCTCATTTATCACGGATATTGGCCTAAAGTTTGAGCACCTTGTGGTGTCTTTTCCTTCCTTTGCTAAAAGAGATATGTAAGCACCCAAGGCTTCCCCTCGGACTTAGAGCCCCCACGTGTAGCGGTCCTCCCCCAGCTTCTCCCCTCTATTCATGGCTGGTTCTACTTGTCTAGGGGTATCTGGGAGAAGGGGGAAAGATGCACACCACCAGCTCGGCTCTCTGATGTAGAATGCAGAGATATGAGCTAACCATTTACCATCGGGTCTGCGCTTTAGGCTGGAACCTCAGCTTCTCCTATGGAGGATGATTGTCACTGTCACTGACAGGGACACTTAGCTTCCAGTAACACGAGTTCCACACCAATAAAAGTCCAACACTGTTTTATTTGCTTAGATCAATGGGTAGGCTGGTTGAACTTTAAAAGAACAGACAGGGTGTAGGAAAGAGTAGGTCCAGGCACAACACAATGAATAAAGTCTCTCCTGTTCCGTTTAGTGCAAACAGGCTTGGCGCACAGTCGCTGCCACCGACTGTGAATTTGGTCCCTGCCACTGACCTGGGTGAATGATGAGGCCTCTGCCACAGGCCTTGGATGAGGCCTGCCACTGACCTGAGGAAGATGGGTCTCTGCCACAGACCATGAGACCATGAAATACCTCCTTTAGAACAAACGACCCCTGTCAGAGGAAGACATCCATCCGGACGGTCACCAGAGGCCTCCACCGTCACCAGCAAATGCTGCGCTGGCTCTTCGGGGAGGTCACCTCTCCAGTCCCTTACGCCCTGGATTCAGGCACCCAATACCAGAGGCACCTTAGGAATGCTTCGCCCTTGCGGGACCCAGTCGAAGGTACTGGGCCCCAGGCCTCCTTGTAAAGTACCTCACCCCAGGCTGAAGGTGCCTGGGATGGAACTCGACTCCACGCGCCCAAGCCAAGGGCGCCTGGGCACAGACAAACCGCAGCAGCCCCCAGGCTGAAGGTGCCTGGGAAATGGACCTCGTGCGCAAGATGTCCGACCCCCTTATATCCTCTCCCAGCAGGCACAGTGGGTTCCCCGCCCCGCCATACTACTGCCGCGAGAGGACACAAAGGGCACGGCTCTAGAATGGCAGTTCAACCCCGGGCCCAGGTGACAGCGCCACCTAGGGACCGCAGGGAACATGACACCATTCATACCTCCCACACTCCAAAATGTCCATTAATTCCAAAAAAATCTATGTATCTGGGCCATCTATGGGAGAAAGCTATGAGGATGCCGTTCTTGCTGCAAAAAGGACTCTTAAAGTACCTGATCCTTACACCGCAGATTTGGTGGTGGACAATCCCAACTTACCCCCTGGCACATCTAGCCGGGCCATTCCAGTAAAGGTGGCCTGTAGGCAGGACAACCTCCCCTCCTATGGTAATTGGTGGGAGGTTCATCTGCCAGGGATTTATGCAGATGTAAATTGTATGGTTTCCTGTGCACGCTAACCTGTTTTTTTCTCTGCGTGTATATCAAAAGCATTTAACAGGTCATAGACTCTTTACCTCCTTTGGAGGACCAAAGGTTCTTTGGTGGGGGTAGTGTGTAGCGGGGGCCACTCTGTCACCCGCAGCCTTGTCAAGATGGCCAACGCCAAATTGAACACTGACACAGGCAGAGAGGGAGAGCGAGCCTATCAATCCATGCGGGGGATTTCTACCCCTCCCTCTCCTCTTCCTTCAGTAACGAGCGGTGCTTGCTCTCAAGTATCCGTCCGCTCTGCTCTCTCTCTCTGTGTCCCTATTGGCAGGGAGGAAGAGCCAATCAAGGAGAAGCAGAGGACCATGGGACATGAAGTCCCATCACAAATGGCCCCATTGATTTCTACAGGGGGCAGAACTACTAAAAAACCAGCCTGCAAGAAGGGGGCTAGATAAAGACTCCATCTTGGGGGGAAGGGGACGGATGTTTCAAGAGAGACTGCAGACACCTGCTGAAGGACCATCCAGGGATGGCCTGGTGGGCCGCTGAAGAACTATCTGCCAGGACATCCCTCCTTCTGCTTTGGTCGCAGGACTGGTGAGAGGGCAATTGTCCACTTTGCTGATGCACTACCCACTCTTGAACACTGCAGGCAGAAATTATAGTTTGGAAGTGCAAAGAGGACCTGTTATATATCAAATCCACTATGCTGCCTAATGACTTCCTTTCATTCGACTCTGAGGATTTATTGCCTACTATGAGCTCCAACTGCCGGTGAAGACATTTACAAGGTCTTGTACTCCCAACACTTTTATGTTATTGCTCTTAAAGGGGACACGTTACTGGTATCTATATTCTGGTATCTATATTACTTCATTGCTCATGAAGGGCTGAGTAAGGGACTGAACAAACTCAAGTGGCTCCTACAGGGGTAGTGCTGCATATACAGTATCTCACAAAAGTGAGTACACCCCTCCTATTTTTGTAAATATTTTATTATATCTTTTCATGTGACAACACTGGAGAAATGACACTTTGCTACAATGTAAAGTAGTGAGTGTACAGCTTGTATAACAGTGTAAATTTGCTGTCCCCTCAAAATAACTCAACACACAGCCATTAATGTCTAAACTGCTGGCAACAAAAGTGAGTACACCCCTAAGTGAAAATGTCCAAATTGGGCCCAAAGTGTCAATATTTTGTGTGGCCACCATTATTTTCCAGCACTGCCTTAACCCTCTTGGGCATGGAGTTCAACCAGAGCTTCACAGGTTGCCACTGGAGTCCTCTTCCACTCCTTCAGGACGACATCACAGAGCTGGTGGATGTTAGAGATCTTGCGCTCCTCCATCTTCCGTTTGAGGATGCCCCACAGATGCTCAATAGGGTTTAGGTCTGGAGACATGTTTAGCCAGTCCATCACCTTTACCCTCAGCTTCTTAAGCAAGGCAGTGGTCATCTTGAGGTGTGTTTGGGGTCGTTATCATGTTGGAATACTGCTCTGTGGCCCAGTCTCTGAAGGGAGGAGTGCATGCTCTGCTTCAGTAATGTTGTTGGATTATCCGATCGTGTGTACACAAGTCTGTAAAAAAATAATCCAAAGTACAAACGCGCATGCTCAGAAGCAATGCTCACCATAGCACAACATTAGCAGAAGTTGCCCAAAGGGTGGCGCTCAAGAGCTGAAAAAACACGTAGTTTTGTATTTGTTGGCTGACAAAGTTTTGCCGTCTGTATGCAGAACAAGTTCACGGCCAACGCTCTTCGGACAAAATTCCACGGCTTTGTCCGACGGAAATCCGATTTGCGTGTATGAGGCTTTAGGGTTAAAAAAATAAAACACACACACACAGCAACAACATGGGAGTGGGGAGGACGAAAAACCACGGAAGTAGTCTCAACAGGGTAAAGCCTCGTACACACAATCGGATTTTCCGCAGACAAAGCCTCTGAGTTTTGTCCGAAGGGCGTTGGCCAAAAACTTGTCTTGCATACAAACGGCACACAATTGTCAGCCAACAAACACGAACGTAGTTGCGTACTACGTGAAATATCAGCTCTTGAGCACCACCTTTTGGGCACCTTCTGCTAATGGCATGTTTGATAAACATTGATTCCGAGCATGCGTGTTTGTACTTTTGTCGGACGGACTTGTGTACAGACGCTTGGAAAATCTGACAACAGACCGCTGTCTGCAAATTTTTTTAAAGCCTGCCGACAACAATTGTCCGATGGAGCGTACAAGCGGTCGGATTTTCGGCCAACAGGCTGTCATCACACAATTCCTGTCGGAAAATCCGATTGTGTGTACGAGGCTTTACTCTGATACCCCAACTAAAATTTAGTGGATCCAATTGCCTTCAGAAGTCACCTAATTGGTAAATAAAGTCCACCTGTGTGTAATTTAATCTCAGTATAAATACAGCTGTTCTGTGAAGCCCAAAGAGGTTTGCTAGAGAACCTTAGTGAACAAACAGCATCATAAAGGCCAAGGAACACACCAGGCAGGTCAGGGATAAAGTTGTGGAGAAGTTTTAAAGCAGCTTTAGGTTATAAAAAAATATCCCAAGCTTTGAACATCTCACGGAGCTCTCTGTTCAATCCATCATCTGAAAATGAAAAGAGTATGGCACAACTGCAAACCTACCAAGACATGGCCGTCCACCTAAACTGACCGGTCGGGCAAAGAGAGCATTAATCAGAGAAGCAGCCAAGAGGCCCATGGTAACTCTGGAGGAGCTGCAGAGATCCACAGCTCAGGTGGGAGAATCTGTCCACAAGGGCAACTATTAGTTGTTTACTCCACAAATCTGGCCTTTATGGAAGAGTGGCAAGAAGAAAGCCATTGTTGAAAGAAAGACATAAGAAGTCCCATTTGCAGTTTGCGAGAAGCCATGAGGGGAACACAGCAAACATGTGGAAGAAGTTGCTCTTTGTCAGACGAGACCAAAATTTTACTTTTTGTCCCAAAAGCAAAATGCAACGCGTGGCGGAAAACGAACACTGCACATCACCCTGAACACAACACCATCCCCACCGTGAAACATGGTGGTGGTAGCATCATGTTGTGGGGATGCTTTTCTTCAGCAGGGACAGGAAAGCTGGTCAGAGTTGATGGGAAGATGGATGGAACCAAATACAGGGCAATCTTAGAAGAAAACCTGGTAGAGTCTGAAAAAGACTTGAGGCTGGGGCAGAGGTTCACCTATCAGCAGGACAACGACCCTAAACATACAGCCAGATCTACAATGAAATGGTTTAGATCAAAGAATATTCATGTGTTAGAATGGCCCAGTCAAAGTCCAGATCTACATCCAACTGAGAATCTGCGGCAAGACTTGAAAATTGCTGTTCACAGACGCTCTCCATCCAATCTGACAGAGCTTGAGATTTTTTGCAAAGAAGAATGGGCAAACATGTCACTCTATCTAGATGTGCAAAGCTGGTAGAGACATCCCCAAAAAGACTTGCAGCTATAATTGCAGCAAAAGGTGATTCTACAAAGTATTGACCCAGGGGGGCTGAATACAAATGCACGCCATACTTTTCACATACTTATGTAGCACTACCCCTGCAGGAGCTGCTGGAAATAATTTGGGGTCCTGCCGTTACCCCACACTTCACCGTCCCAGAACTTAAGAGTCTATGTTAGTAGTTTTGAAAAAGGTGATTGCCAGTCACTTAGTCTTTTTCTCAATTGCTTTATTACATAACTTCAGGAAGGGGATAGAGGGCTAGGGGAAGTTCAGATACCTTGGTTTCTTTCAGATCACTAATGCGATTCTTGAATCCAGATGATACAGCTTTCTGCCTCTGGTTCCTGCGACTACTGGATAGGCCTCTCACACCGACCTAGCAGCCGGTATGAAGCACGGACAAAGTCTCTGCCACAGACTTGAGTGAGAACGGACAAAGTCTCTGCCACAGACTTGAGTGAGAACGGACAAAGTCTCTGCCACAGACTTGAGTGAGAACGGACAAAGTCTCTGCCACAGACTTGAGTGAGAACGGACAAAGTCTCTGCCACAGACTTGAGTGAGAACGGACAAAGTCTCTGCCACAGACTTGAGTGAGAACGGACAAAGTCTCTGCCACAGACTTGAGTGAGAACGGACAAAGTCTCTGCCACAGACTTGAGTGAGAACGGACAAAGTCTCTGCCACAGACTTGAGTGAGAACGGACAAAGTCTCTGCCACAGACTTGAGTGAGAACGGACAAAGTCTCTGCCACAGACTTGAGTGAGAACGGACAAAGTCTCTGCCACAGACTTGAGTGAGAACGGACAAAGTCTCTGCCACAGACTTGAGTGAGAACGGACAAAGTCTCTGCCACAGACTTGAGTGAGAACGGACAAAGTCTCTGCCACAGACTTGAGTGAAAAGTGGAAACTCCTGGATAATCCCCTGCCACAGGATTGTTAGCCAGTAGTCAGTTAGTTAGGTCAACTGCACAGTACCTGAATCTTTAAGCCATCCGGCAGTACTGTGAGGTAGGTTACTTGGGTGCATCCTCCAGACGAGTCATCAGGCCCTTCCTGAGATACCAGCCATCAGCTCGATACTCTCTAGTAAGGTCCTCCCCATGAATATTCCCTGGTTGAGTGTCTTCCTAAAAATCTCCATAGGCGATGCTTTAAATTTTGTTTACGGTTACCAGGTTAAAGTTAGAGGAGGTCTAGGGCTAGAATTATTTCTCTCGCTCTGACGATCGCGGCGATACCTCACATGTGTGATTTGAACACCGTTTACATATGCGGGCACGACTTCCGTATGCGTTTCCTTTGCTGCGCGAGCTCGCGGGGACGGGGGCGCTTTAAATTTTTTATTTTTTTTTCTTATTTGTTTTATTTATTTTTATAATATAAAATTGTGTTGTTTTTTTTATTTTTTTATTTTGATCACTTTTATTGCTGTCACAAGGAATGTAAACATCCCTTGTGACAGTAATAGGTGGTGACACAGGTGCTCTTTATGGAGTGATTGGGGGTCTAAAAGACCCCCAATCCCTCCTTTGCACTTCAAAGTATTCAGATCGCCGAAAACTGCGATTCTGAATACTGTATATTTTTTAAAATCAGGCACCATTGGCAGCCGAGTAAACAGGAAGTGACGTTGTGACGTCGCTTCCGTGTTTACATTCAAGAGACTGGCAAAAAGCTGTTAACAGCTTCATGCCAGTCTCTCTCTCTCTAGGCGCCGGAAGTGATGGATCGCGGATCGGGTCTCCCGGTGGGAGGCGGCGAGAGGGGGGGATGTCCCCTCCCGCTCCTCCGGTATAACAAATGAGCGGCTTTAAGCCGCATCGGTTGTTATGCCTGGATAGCCAATCGCCCGCTCTAAACAACGGTGCAGCTGCAGGCATGATCCCGGTATAACCCCCAAAAGCCGAGGCCGCATATGTGCGTACGCTCAGCGGGAAAGGGTTAATTCATCTAATCAAACTATGTAAGAATTAGTGCATTTTATCTCGGATGTCGAAAATTTTTCAAAATCCGTAGACCAGTGTAATCAGCCAATCACATGGCAGCAACTCAATGCATTTAGGCATCTAGACGCGGTGAAGATGACTTGCTGAAGTTCAAACCGAGCATCAGAATGAGGAAGAAAAGGGATTTAAGTGACTTTGAATGTGTAAACGTGGCATGGTTGTTAGAGCCAGGTGGGCTGGTCTGAGTATTTTAAAAACTGCTGATCTACTGGGATTTTCATGCACAACCATCTCTAGTATTTACAGAGAATTATCTGAAAAAGAGAAAACATCCAGTGAGCAGCAGTCGTGTGGACGAAAATGCCTTGTTGATGTCAGAGGTCAGAGTAGAATGGGCAGACTGGTTTGAGATGACAGAAAGACAATAGTAACCAAATAACCACTCGTTACAACCAAGGTATGCAGAATACCATCTTTGAACACACAACACATCGAACCTTTAAGCAGATGGGCTACAGCAGCAGAAGACCACACCGGGTGCCACTCCTGTCAGCTAAGAACAGGAAACTGAGGCTGCAATTCGCACAGGCTCACCAAAATTGGACATTGCCTGATCTGATGAGTTTCGATTTCAGCTGCAACATTCAGATGGTCGGGTCAGAATTTGGCGTAAAACTACATGAAAGCATGGATCCATCCTGCCTTGTATCAACAATTCAGGCTGGTTATGGCGGTGTAATGGTGTGGGGGATATTTTCTTGGCACAATTTGGGCCCCTTAGTACCAATTGAGCATCGTTTAAATGCCACAGCCTACCTGAGTATTGTTGCTGACCATGTCTATCCCTTTATGACTAGAGTGTACTCATCTTCTGATGGCTACTTCCAGCAGGATAATGCACCATATCACAAATCAAATCATCTCAAACAAACTAGTTTCTTGAACATAACAATGAGTTCCCTGTACTAAAATGGCCTCCACAGTCACCAGCTCTCAATCCAATAGAGCACCTTTGGGATGTGGTGGAATGGGAGATTAGCATCATGGATGTGCAGCCAACAAATATGCAGCAACTGATGCTATCATGTCAACATTGACCAAAATCTCTGAGGAATGTTTCCAACACCTTGTTGAATCTCTGCTACAAAAAATTAGGACAGTTCTGAAGGTAAAAGAGGGTCCAACCCGGTACTAGCAAGGTGTACCTAATAAAGTGGCCAGTAAGTGTGTGTGTGTGTATATATATATATATGTAGCGGAGCCTCACTCTCCCTCTCCGCTTCTCCTGGTTATTGGCTGGAGTGGTCTAGGGGTACCTGGAAGAGGAGAGTGCACGAACACTATGCCAAGCTCTCACCTCGTATGTATAAGAGGGTTGAGCAAAGTCACTTGAATTACCTCCGGATCTGTTCACTGCATACGAAGCCTCCGAATTGTTCCATGGAGATGTGTCTGCCAGTAATAGAGCCCCACACCAATTAAAAGTCCAACACTCTTTTATTTTTCCATTGCAGGGTGAACATAATAGTTGAACTTTCAGTAACAGACAGACAGGGGTGTGGATACGAGTAGGCCCAGGCACAAATTAACTCTCCTATTCCTTTGCAAGCGAATAGGCCTGGCGCACGGTCTCTGCCACCGACCGTGAGATTGGTCGCTGCCACCGACCGGATGAACTGTTGAGGCCCCTGCCACAGGCCTAATAGCAGGTCTCTGCCACTGACCTGAATTGACTAGTTGGACGGCTGCCACCGGTCATTGGACATGAACCACCTTCCTCTTTGAACTTGGCCCCTGTTCGGGAAAGACATCCCTCCGGGCGGTCTCCAGAGGTTCACCCGGCACTGGCAATATGCTGCACCAGGTCTTCGGATGAATCCCTCCTCTGGTCCCTTACGCCTCTGGATTCGGGTGCCCAACACCCGGGGCACCCTAGGACAGTCCCTCCCCGGCAGACCCAGCGGAAGGTACTGGGCCCCAGGCCTCCGGCTGAGTACCTTACCCCAGACTGAAGGTGCCTGGGATGGAACACAAACTCCAAGTGTGCAGGCCTAGGCCACCTGGACACCGACCGCAAACAGCAGCCCTCAGGCTGAAGGTGCCTGGGACTCCCACCTCGTGGCAAAGATGTCCGCCCCCTTTATACCCTCTCCCAGCAAGCACAGTGGGTTCCCCACCCCGCCGTACAACTGCTGCGAGAGGTTACAAAGGGTACGGCACTGCACGGTTCAACCCCAGCCCAAAGTGACAGCGCCACCTACTGGGCCGCAAGGAACTGGTCATCACTGATGTCTTCACCAGACCCAAGCACTCTGAAAAGTACATACCCGCTACATATATATGTAGCGGACCCTTAAATTTAGGGGGTCGCTATGCCCAAATTTAAGGGACGGCCTGAGCCATAGTTTGGCTCAGGCCTTCTAATTTGATACTGGACTCTGCTCTGCTGTGGTGTTGTCTGGTGTACAGTTCCCCTTTGGCTTGTGGGTGGCACTGTTGCCCAGGCCTAGGGTCGAACCTCAGGTGACACAGTGGCGTGATTGGATGTCCTCTCTCGGCTGCCGTGCGGTGGGCGGGGCTTCGCCTGCTGTGCATACCGGGAGAGGGTATATAAGGGGCAGACGCCATGTTTGGGGAGGAGTGCCGGGGAGTGAGTCCTGGGGGAGTGTGCCCCATGGGGGTGCGTGAACTGGCCGAGGAGTCCCGGGCACCTTTAGCCCGAGGCTACAACATTCCAGGTAGGCCCAGTACCTTTAATTGGGTCTACAATCAGCATATTGGAGGTGAGGGTACCCGCTCTGACCGAGAAGAAGCCAGGGGAGGATCGGTCCCACAGAGTAGACAAGTAATAGTAGGTCGCTGTCTCGGGCCTGGTGACCTGTCAGAGGGAAGGATTCCTTACTCAACAAAGCTAACCCTGTAGAGAGTGCCCATTGGCATCATCTGTTCTCTAAATTCTACAGAGGTTTAAGGAAAGTTCTGGATTCAGGAATAACAGGATTCTGCTGCCATTAGAGGATCTCCTGAACCCTTACCTGGAGGGAACAAAGTGAAGTATTGTTCGAGCTCCACTCCGGTTGCTGGAACTGTGAGAGGGATCTATCCAGATGAGCTAGGCCCACTTGGGATCGAGTGGCGACGAGTGAGTCAAGTGTTGTGTGCCTGAATCTACCTTCTAACTTCGCTAGCTTCTTTCTCTCTTCAATTTCCCGTTAACTGAAGCAAAGGAAAATAAACTCTTTGTTGGAGTTAAAGTTGTGTGGACATTGGCCTTCTTGGGAAAGAATATAGACTTTTCTCTACATTCTAGGGATGAGAACCAGTGGAAGGAGGTAACTCGCTGCATAAGGAGGACACGGGCTTGTGGCATGGTGTGTCTTACCCCCCTCAGGTGAAGGTAAGCGGGGGAAAAAGGATTGGTGTGCTAAACATATATATATATATATATATATATATATATATATGTAGCGGGGGTCCCAATTTAGGGGGCTGCTATACTACATTTAGGGGTGATTTGAGTGGTAGTTGGCTCGGATCTTTCAATTTATTGGACTCTGCCTTGCTGCTGTTTTCACCTGGCGTGCAGTTCCCCTTAGAAGTATGGGTGGCGCTGTCACTTGTACTCAGGGTTGAACCACAGGTGATGGAGTGGCGATTGGGTGTCCTCCCTCGGCAGCCGTGCAGTGGGAGTGGTCTGCCCGCTGTGCAGGCCGGGAGAGGGTACAAAAGGGGCATACGCCATTGGTTGGGGTGGACTTTTCGGTGATGGTGGACTCACTACCCCGGGGACCTGTACCCGGGGGAACCTACGGTTCTGGAGTCCAAGTTCGAGTGCATGGCCCTCCAGGCCATGGGGCCACGTGCGCCTCAGTCCCAGGCACCTTTAGTCCTGGGACTGCAACTTCAGCCCTGGGCCCAGCACCTTTAGCTGGAGGCATCTTCGGGGAGGAAGAATCCCAGGGTGCCGCCTTGCGAGGGGACCCGCATCTGGAAGAGGAGGCTGGGGGAGGACCGTTCCGAAGGACTGGTGAGAGATCACAGTGAAGGAAGGGGCCCAGTAACTCTCTGGAGGGATGTCATCCATCCGAAAAGGGATCTAACAGCGTAACTATAAGGAGGTTCGGGACACTATAGATTCTGTGGCAGGGGATCTCCCGATCGCATCTATCAAGGGAATCTGATTGACTGTTTGAGCCACATGCTGGCTGCTCGTGTCATTGGGTGACTATCCGGGTGAGCTATACCCACTCGGGATCGAGTGGCGAAGAAGGCAGGAGTGTCTGAATCTGATCTGCCCTTTCTAACACCTTTCTCTCTTCTCAACTTTGTGGTTATTCATGCATAAGGAAAATAAACTCTACGTTGGAGTTGCTACTGGTGTGGACCTTGGAGTTACTTGGGGGTATAGAGACTTGTCCTTTACATTCTAGAGGACGAGAACCAACTTTGAGGAGAACCTTGCTGCAAGACCCGTAAGTTATAAGTGTGCCTAACCTCTGCAAACCAGAGGGTACGGGCATGGTGGCACGGTGTGCCTTTTCCTCCTGTGAGTGAGCCAAGACAGTGGAGGAAAAGGGGCTGTGTGTACCACGTGGGGGCTCAGTGTCCGGGATTTTGCAGTGATACCCCCCCAGAAAAGTTGGACTTTATTCCCCTGTGAGGCTCCGTGGAGGTCGGCCATTTTTGAAAATTTGACCTGCGCCACAAGTAAGAGAAAGGAAGATTCAGGCCTGGCTGTATTTCCAGCTGCGTAGTTCGTGGGTGTCTCAAGTCTGCAAAAGCCTGCGAAGTGCGTGCAGCGAAGGAAGAAAAAGGGAGGAGCCCCGCCAAGTGTGTGCTCCTCGTGGTGCGTTTAGCGCCAAAAGGGACATTATCTGTTGGACTAAGTGTCATGTCTGCTCTTTCATGGAAGCCTGCTTCACCGGGATCTTTTGCTCTTTTGCCCGGTTCAACCATGGATGCGACCCCTATTGCTGCCTCCCTGACTGACACAGGAATCCGGCTGAAGCCCTGAGGCCGCTTTGCCCTTTATGCATGCAGAGATGCTGAGGCCTTGGGCATGATCTGTATGAAGTGTCAGGGACTGATTGTGCACATTCAGCCTTTTGGGAGATGTACCTGCTGTGGGGAATTCCAGTTCGAGGTGGAGCAGCCAACAGAGAAGCCAAAGGTTTACCGAGTGAATTGGATCTCAGGTGCTGTTACTCCTGAGGAGGAAGTATGTGTCCTCACCGCTATACCCAAGAGCAGTCCCGCGGAGGTGGCGGATGTAAAGACTGAAGCTCCGGCCATTGAGGAGCTCGAGGCGGAGAACCCAGCAGATATTGCCTCGGTCGCAACGGAGCTCTCCCTTCCGCCTGCTAAAAGGAAGGTGGGACTCATAAAGGCTTCCCGCAGCCGCGGTGGAGGCCCACCCCAGCACCTGCCCAACCCGGATCGTCCAGCCGGAGGAGCTTCCAAACGATCCACGACGGGTGAAGGTCGAGGTAGGCCGGGGAAAGGAAAAAAGGTCAGTGTCCGTTCTATTGGGGATGCCTGGGTACCTGACCCAAAGGAACTTTTGAAAGCTGGTGATACTGTGTCCACGAGAGTTTGCCTGCCAGCGGAGATGTGGGACTCTTCGGACATAGACTCTTCCTCTGATTTGGGAGATGATGCAGAGATTGTTGAACTGTTTGCAAGTAAGGGATGGGACAAAATTTCGCTAACTTCTCCCCATAGTGTAAAGGGATCGCCCATGGACTCTGGGGAAACTGAACCCCGGGTCTAAACCCCTGTAGTTACTGGAGAAGTTGTTCCCGTGTCCACCTTGCGTGCTCCGGTGTCTTCCGTGCCTGCTGTACCGGAGGTCCGTTCATCACTAAGGCCTCCTATGCCACAGTTGGAGCCTGTGCACCCTAGGAGATCTCCGGACGCCATCGACCTGCCAGGAGCTGGAGATCGGGCGACCATGCCGCCTTTGGCCCGACTGCAACGGCTTTTGAACCAAAAGGTTGCTGTGGACCATGGATGGGAGTACCCATACGTCCCAAAGAATTTGCTATTTAAGATCGAAGCCTCTCGGGAACGATGGTACAGTGACTTTATCTGGGATCATCTGGAGGTAAAGAAAGGCCATAGGTACTTTTCATGTTCGGCCATAATGACTGGGAGATACAAGTGTTGCCGAAAAGACTGGACTCTTGGTTGCCACATACATGCGGATCGGGTCGTGATCTGCAGTAAGGACAAAGACAATGTGACTGATTCAATTGATACTTTGGATAAGGACTGGAAGTCTCTGACTCTCCCTGATCCACATTTTTACCTTTGAAGTGGGACTTGTTTTTTTTTGTGTTATTACCGCTTCGGGGACAATGCCTTGAACTGCTGTGCTGACTCTTTTCCCGGGGATTTTTACTTTTTGAAGGACTGTTTTTTTTTGTGTTCCCTTCCTTTTTCAAAGAAAAAAACTTTGGGGTAGAGCTAGTCAGGGCCAAGCTGGAAGCCGCCAAGATCAACAAGGGGATCCTTGTAGTGTGGTGCATCAGTATGCACTTAGGCTGAAAGAAATATGTGTGTGCTGCCACTAGGCGGTAGTGGTCTGCAGAAACTTTTATAAGCACTTACATAAGTATTGCTATTTAAAATACACTAGGCTGAAGCCTCGTACACACGACCGAGTTTCCCGTCGTTAAAAACCCGTCGTTTTTCTCGACGAGATTCTTGTCAAGCTTGACAAAATTCTTGTCAAGCTTTCCTTGCATACACACTGTCAATTCCAAATCTCGTCATTGTTCTGCGCGGTCACGTCCAGCACGTACGACGGCAGTATAAAGGGGAAGATCGATTTCAATGGCGCCACCCCTTGGGCTGCTTTTGCTGATCTCGTGTTACCGTGTGTGAAGTAAAAGTTTGTGAAGAGACGATTCGCGCTTTTCAGTCTTCGTGCTTTCAGTTCATTATCTGCGGTTCAGTTTGTGCTTGTGGGTTCGTATCTTGTCTTTCAGGGCGTGTAGGCAGGTCGTATCTGTTTTACAGTGCGTTCTTGCCCGTTCGTTTCTGAATTTCAGTTCTGTTTAGTACGTTCTGATCAGACGACCGTTTCCTAGCCATGTCGCGGGTACATTCTCGTCGTCGAGTTCGTGCTGTGCGGGCGCTTGGTTTGGTTTTCTTGTCTTGGACCAAGACGAGTCCATGATCAGGGTGAGGAGGAGTTCATGGACCAAGAATTGGTTGCTCCAGCGGGACCAATTCTGTCACATGCCTCTGCTGCGGGAGATCGTGGAGAATAATCCTGAGGACTACAGGAATTTTCTGCGGATGTCTGACCCCGTTTTTCAGCATCTGTTGGCTTTGGTGTCCCCCTATATTACCAGGCAGGACACCGTTATGCGGGAAGCCATCAGTGCTGAGCAGAGGCTCATCGCCACGTTACGTTACCTGGCGACAGGGAGAAGTCTGCAGGACTTGAAGTTCACGCCAGGCATCTCCCCCCAGGCTCTGGGCCTCATAATCCCAGACACCTGTTCTGCCATTATCCAAGTCCTGCAGGAGGACTATATTAGGGTAAGTTTTCTCCTTTAACATCACATTCTATGTATTTCATGTATGCTAATGTATTGTATTTCTTTCATCCTTCCCTAATTACCATGATTGTAATATGCTGAGAATGTCCCCTTTGTCCTCATGCATGCTGTAAGCTTTTAAATGCCCCTTTTTTGTCCTCCATGCATATTTCCCTTCACTAACCTCTCCAGCAGTGGCGACTGGTGCTCAAAATGTTTGAGGGGCCACCCAAAAAATTTAAAAGGAAAAAAACATCCATTTCCGCGACTGTGCCTATTAAACGCCACCAGTTGTCCCCTCAAATGCAGCCAGTTTGTCCCCTCAAATGCAGCCAGTTTGTCCCCTCAAATGCAGCCAGCTCCCCCCCAGCCCTGCATTTACCTTCCTCTGGTCAGCGCCGTCCTTCTTCTCTCCTCGATGTCTTCTCCCACCCTTGATGTTGCATCAGCCAATCAGGTTACCGGTAAACAGACTCGGTGAACATGATTGGCAGAGGAGCCCTTTGGGGTTTATATTTAATATTGGGAACATGATTATTATTAATAATAATTAATAATAATAATTTGTATTCTTTTCTGTTTATCATTTTTGCAATGCTATAATGTACATCATATTTACAGCTGGTTTATTCAGGTTTTATGTGACATCTTCTGGACCTACTAGGGTCCACGCCACTGGCACCCTACACTATGTGGGTGCTTTTTGGTAGAGTGTAGTTCAAGGGTTGCTTGTTCAACTCCATTAATAATATTTATACGGCGTGGTTCATTTGGTAGGTCCAGCGTACAGTGGGTCCACCATGTATCATCTGTGGGAGTGTTTTGCATAAGTACATGTGGGGAGAGATATACGTGTATCCCTTTTCCTCACGGCAAATAATTGTGGGGCAGTGGGGATAAATGGGACCTTTGTCCCACGAAGTTATTTTATCCATGGAGATAGTCCATCAATGTTGTTTCCCACAATTCACTTTGGTGATGGGGGAATGTTTTTGGCAAAGAAACCAGGTAGGAGTTTTCCTATGTACTAGACCCACTGTACGTATCTGTGGATCCTTTGTATGGGTGTGCATGTGCGTGTGTGCATGGAGGAGGCTCCTCTCCCCCCCCCTTTTTTTTTTTCTCTGTTATTGGACAAGCCTCCTTTACACTCCGCCCCTAAGAGTGATAGGAGGAGCGGGTGTGTATACTGTGGTTTTACCGGAAATTGCGGGTGGAACGCAAACACACCCGCACTTCCAGTTTAGCATCCAGATCGAGGCCTGGTATTTGCCTAATCAGGCTGTGCCATAGACAAACGGGGACGCGACCGGAAGTGCGGATAGACACGCTAGTGACACCCACACCTCTAGGCAATTGCGACCCATTCCATGCTTTGGACAAGCCTCCTCTGCACTCCGCCCCTAGGAGTGATAGGAGGGGCGAGCGCATTCACTGTAGTGCTACCGGAAGTTGCGGGTGGAACGCAAACACACCCGCACTTCCGGCTCGGCATCCAGATCGAGGCCTGGCATTCGCTCAATCAGGCCGCACCACTGACAAACAGGAAGTGCGGGTGGAAAAGTTTGTAACACCCGCACTTCTAGTCCAAAGCTCCGAATGTGCCTCTCTCCCTTAATAGAATGTTAGGTATAGGATGCAGTGAGTGGAATCCTAGATGCATCTCTCCCACTGGCAGATCATTGGACACCTTTGCATCTACTGTTGGCCCCTGCTGCATACGGTAAGCGGTTCGTTCGGGCATTAGATGCTTGTTACATATCTGTTGTATACTACTAGCCTACCTGGTCACCCTGTGATGCGGGATCAGTGGGGGTTTGGGTGCAAGTTTGCTAGGAGTATTTTGATCATTAGTGGCATACTGGTCCTTTGAATTTGAACCTCTATCCTCCACCACTATTCTTATGTATCTATGATGTGAAATGATTTGTTTTACTCTAGTGCACAATTGGTGTCACATAGCATGTCCAATTATTTTTAATTTCTGATTCACCCCTATGGGTTAATCATGAGACACACCTCTGGGGGTGGAGTTTGTAGGGGCGGGGCCTATTGGGGTGGGGACGATGGGTCGGGGCCTCCTTGGTGGACATGAGTGTGTGTATATCTATATGTGTGGGGTTATCCATGAGAATAGGATACCACAAGCTGTGTAGGCTCTGAAGAAAGGGGTGCGCCCCGGAAACGCGTCAGCCGTCCAGCACATTTGAGGTACCATCCATCTCTCTGGTCATCGAGTTTTGACTTCAGTCGTCCTATGATTCAGGCTGGTCACTAGAAAAAGCTCATTCTAACGCTCTGCTTGTGAGTAGGACCATTGCTGTTTTTATACATTTTAATAAAGATTTTATCTGGTAATACACTAGGTCGGTGCGCCCTCCTGTTTTTTGTTTTTTTACAGTTGTATGAACACCCATAGTTCTGAGGAGGGCTGCAAGATTCCTAAAGTGTTGCCTGTTTACAGAGGAATGATCGACACGCCCCGCATACACCAAGACATCAGAGCGCAGGAGTATTGTTTTGTGGCAGAGGAGCCTGTCAGTGTTTAACCAAGGAACGCACCCCCCTGCGTCCCCTGGTTAACTTTTTGGAAGCCAATTACAGCCCTCAGGCTGTAATCGGCAAGCCTATCACAGCCGCTGGCTCTGATAGGCACTTCCCCAAAAAAAGCAGCCGCTGTTATTCAGATGGCCGCCGCTCAACAGGGGGCCATCCACCTGAATAGTGGGCGGCATCGACAATACATAGGTTCATGCAACGCATGAACCTTTGTATTGTTCTGAGTGACAGGCGCAGGAGAGAGGGGGCAGCGCTCCTGCGCCCACTCTGGACGCACCGCCACTGCAATGCTATCCTGGGCCCAAACACACCTAGCCGAGTCACTTCCCAATGTATTTCTGCAGCTCCACTGTAGTGCTTTACCCTCCCCCCCCCTAATCACCCCCTAAAATTTTAGTTCTCCTTATTTTTGAGCATTCCCAAACTCATCTAGCCCCCCCCAAATATTTTTAGAATGGACCATCAGAGGGGGTGATGAATATGATACTTGAGCCTTCGATTTGAGTTTTTTAAAACACATTAAACGGAAACTTAGAATGATGTTGGGCTAGAATGTATTTTAGTATAATCTGCTTGCAATGTTATGTGCAAAAGTACTAATATTTTTTTTTCTTGTTTGACTCCACAGCTTCCTTCCACGCCACAGGAATGGCAGATTGTGGCATCGGAGTTTGCCACGCGGTGGGACTTCCCCAACTGCGGTGGAGCCATTGACGGGAAGCACGTCCGCATCGTGCCGCCACCCCGTTCTGGGTCCTACTTCTACAACTACAAGGGGTTTCATAGCATTGTGCTGATGGCGGTGGTTCCAGCACGGTATGAATTTCTCTATGTGGATGTGGGGAAGAATGGCCGGATGTCCGATGGGGGGATCCTTCAGCCAGACGGAGTTTGTCCTCCGTCTCCAGAGTGATGACCTTGCATTGCCACCGGATGCAGGGAATGTTGAAGGACTCCCCTTTGTGTTTTTGGCTGATGAAGCCTTCGGACTGGGACCGCATCTCATGAGGCCATTTCCCCAGAGGACCCTGACCCCGGAGAGTCGTGGAGAATGCCTTCGGGATAATGGCCAGCTGGTTCCGCCTTTTCATGACACCAATTCACTTGGCGGAGTACAAAATTAACTACGTTGTTTTCTGTTGCTGCGTGCTACAGAATTTTCTTATAAGGAAATCCACAAATTATATTGCCTCAATTGTGCCTGAGGCAGGACTTCCAACTGGCAATACCCTGCCGGGCCTAGAATCTGGCCGTCCTGGCTTGCCCCCCCAAAATGTCCGTGAGGTTCGCCAGAAATATCTTGAATATTTCACAGGTAGGGGGGCAATTCCTATGCCAGGCCATGTCTGAATATTTTTTGAGAAAGAACAAAATAAAAATCTGGTTTAATCTGAATTTTGTTGTTATTTTTGCTGTCTCCTAGTTTGTCTTAGTGCATTTGTAGTGCCAAGTGTATTTTCCTTTAGTAAATACCAAGCATTTCACTAGTAACACCAAAAATATACACAAATAAGGTTAGAGCGGATTTAAGAAAGAAGCTACACTTTGTTGTTGTTCAAACATTTTACTCACATTCACACACATGGTAAATAGAACACTATGTTATTTTTTTTGGCTGCCCAGAAACAGGCCTTTTTTTTTGGTAAGAAAATACAAAACCATCAGTAGCATCCAACAAACTACAACATTGTATACCTCTCGGCAATATGAGACATTCAATTTCACAAAAAAATGTCTCTATCTGCCCGTCATAATATGGGGTATTGGCACCCCTGACCAACCCAAAATTTGAAGATGCACACAATTTAGAGTCATTTTAAAATGGGATTTTTGACTCCTGATCCCTATTGTCAACATGTGCTATCTGCCATCAGGGGTGATCAATGGACGTGTTTTGGGGGTGCAACCCCTTCTTCATTTCACCTACTTGAGATGCGAGGAAGGGGTTGCACCCCCAAAACCCGTACATGGATATCCCCTGATGGCAGATGGCACATGTTGACACACTGTGTGCATCTTCAAATTTTGGCTTGATTGATTGTCAAAAAGCAAAAAAAAGGGGGAAGAACAATCAGAAAACAAAAATGGGGTGTTTGGTGCCTTATTCAATTTTCCCCAAAACATCGAGGATGTCCTTAAAGGTTTGATCCATCACATTAATTCTTTGCCTTATTCTGTCCAGTTCTGTACTACATTCCATCACTTGCTGTATGATTCGTAGGGCACTGTCAGCAGAGAAACACATACTTTTTTTCACCCCAACATTTTCATCCCCTATAAAAAAATACAAAAGGTATTTTAACTCTGCAGGCCTACATCTCTTACCTGAAGCTGTGGTGACAGATACTGACCTGTTGTGGTGACCAGTTCCACCACGTCATCCACTTCTCCTTTCTCCACTTCTCCTTCCTCCACCTCTTCAACTTCCTCAACATCCTCAGGTTGGGGTTCTTGGTGGGGTTGGGGTTGTTTAGAAGGTGTGGGGTTCCTGTGCTCCCTGGAGTGGTGTCCTCCCAGTCTTCTCTCCCCTATGAGAATCAAACAAAAGGTATACTTAGCAGTTAGCACACAGATATTGTTGTAAAAATAAATGAACATGATACATTGCTTGGAAGTGGGGTACAAGTGTCTGTTTGGGAGGAATTTCAAGCTGAAGACATTATTATAAAAAAAAAGATTCTTGACTATTCACCTTTGGCTGACAATTTTTACACATGGAGGCACCCCAAAAATACACTGATGCACCTGTGTGGGGCACCCTAAAAAGGTGGTTCTGGTGGCCCACACTATAGTGCTCAAGAGTCCAGATGTGGAAACAGCTGCTGAGTGTCCTCTACTTTTCACTGATTAAAGTTTGCATTTCATTCTCTTTCCAAACACATCATCTAGCCAACAATGTACTAACATTTATGGAATAAAAACAGGCATCTCTCTAAATTATTGGAACCCTGTAAAATCGCAAAACATTGTAAATAGTGGGCGAACGATGTGTCTGTAATGAACGATTACTGGGCCAAACCAAGTTTTAACGATGACATTTTGTAAGGTACAATTGTAAAATGCAACAACATGGAGCAACATGCAAGTTCTGAAATACAATAATAGGAACACAGGAAAAGTACTTACTTTTTTCTAGCATTCTCTTAATGCTCCTTAACTGCTCCAGCTCCCTCAGTTTGAGGTCAGACCACCTCTTTCTGAGCTGCTCCTTTGATCGTTTCACCCCGAAATTCTTCTTCAGACTTTTCACTACTTTCTTCATTATTTTGGACTTCCTTAGATTAGGGTGGGTATACGGCCCATGCTTTGCATCATAATCCGACTTTAGCAATATGTCCACCATCTCCGCCATCTCCGCGTAAGACATTAGACTTGTGCACAACGGAAAAATTCGTTTAGTTTCGGTTCGTTTTTTGTGCACAACGGAAAAATTTGTTTAGTTTCGGTTCGTTTCTTTTCGGTCCTGTTGATTCGTAATCATTCGTAATTTTGCTAGACGGGATTTTTCGTGTTCGGACTAATTCGTATTTTCGCAAGCGTCATTTTTCGTTGAATTTTTAGTTGATTTATAATTCGTACTTTCGGTAGGGTACGTTGTTTTTCTTTGATTCTGGACACAACTCCTACTTTCGTAACTTTTTTTGGGTTCGTTGATTCGGAATTTTCCGTGTCTCTCTCACAACGACGCTGCCTATTATGCCTAATGTGCTTCGAATGGATTTGTACTTTTCTAAATACATAGCCGTTATTTGTAACGATTCGAAATCTCGTATTTTACTTTCGTTTTTTACATGCGGCTATAGCCTCCGCCGCTGTACACCATTTTGAGAGGGTTCAGCACGGTGAGGGAGAAGCAGAGAGCAGAGCAGAGTGTTATTGTGCTTCGAATGGATTCGAAATCTCGTATTTCACTTTCGTTTTTTCATGCGGCTATAGCCTCCGCCCCTGTACACCATTTTGAGAGGGAGTTCAGCATGGTGAGGGAGAAGCAGAGAGCAGAGTGAGTGTTATTGTGCTTCGAATGGATTCGTACATTCGTAACTTTTTTCATAACGAATTATGCCGAAGACATTCGGGCATTCGCTATTTTTCGGTATAATTTATTTCGGATTCGGTTTTATTCGTAATTGCTTTGTTCGGAAATTCGAATGCTTCCGAATGTTCGAAAGTTGCTAAATTCGGACGAATTTCGATTCGTTACGAAACGAATTGCACAAGCCTATAAGACATATTAGATGCCTTGAATCTCCTCCTTGATCGTGACGTTTCACGGTCTGGGCTGGTCTCCTCCTCGTTATTTGAAGAATTAGCAGACACCTGCTGTGACTCCACCATATCTGTCTGCGCGCCGAAAGAGAAGGGGCGGGGAAAAGTTGATACTTTGAACGTCATGGGCAGGCGACGTGTGGTGTATATAAAGCAAACACACATGTGACGATACTACGTTCGGTGTGCGGAGAGAGGAGGAAAAGTGACGGACGTGAGAACGAAGGTATGTGATTTTTATACTTTGTGAAATTGGTGGCCTATACTGCCTAGAGATTGTTGGAGGATATATATGGGGAATCAGATTTACAGGAGGTTAGACTGTGTGACTGACATTACTTTTTTTGTCTTGTTTTTTGGCTTTCAGAACCAAAATGAATGCTTTCATCAGCGATAGGGAATTCCTGGCTGAATTTATAGACCGGGTAAGGGAGCTGCCCGCTCTGTGGGAGACCAGAAACCCCATTCACAGGAAGAAAGGTGTAAGGAAAGCAGCGCTGGAGACCCTGCTCCCATTTGTGCAGACCAAGGTACCCACAGCAATCACAAAACAGGTGGACAGTAAAATTGGGAGCTTGAGAGGCACATACATGACTGAGCGCTTTAGGGTCCTGGCTTCTCAGAGGTCAGGAGCAGCAGCAGCTGATGTATATGTCTCAAATTTGTGGTACTATAGCAGGATGTCCTTTCTGAACGACCACCTTGAGGTAAGGCCATCACTGTTCAGTCTTCCCCCCAGTCTTCCCTGGAGCCAACCTGAGCCTTCTCTGGAGCAAGAGGAGGCAGCCATCCTGGAAGAACCTGATTTGGACATCTGGAGCCAGGTATAGTATTTTCTCAAAATGTATTGTGAGAAAATGAATGCATGAAAAATAAGATAATATGTAAATCCCCCCAAAAATTGGGAGCAAAAAGTGATCTCAATATCAATAGACAGTAGTGGGCCCAAAATTGGCGGAGAAGAATGAAATCTGATGCTGTCATAATAATAGTCTTTTCTATTGATTTACATTCAATTTGCAACAGTCATGAGCTATAATTTGTGTGAAAATGATGAACCACAAACTAAAACTATGTCCCTTTTTCATACACAGGATGACATCAGCCAGAAGGAGGGTCTAGAAAATGTCAGGCAGGAGGAGGCAGGGCCCACTGTGAGCCAGGAGGAGGCAGGGCCCACTGTGAGCCAGGAGGTGGCAGGGCCCAGTGGCACACAGGAGGTGGCAGGGCCCAGTGGCACACAGGAGGTGGCTGGGCCAAGTAGCAGAACCAGATCGCAGGTGCCTCCCATCCGCCTTCCTAAAAGATCCAGGAGGGACAGGAGCACAAGCGAGGCAGCAATGGCCCTTATTAGAGAGGCACATGCCACCCTCCAGGAGCCCACATCCCCTGAAGAGGCCATTGCCGGCCTAGTTGAGGCCAAGTTCAAGGTGATGATCATGGAGCAACGCCTCCTATGCGAGTCCCTGCTCATCACCTTGCTGAACAAGGGGGTGATGGAGAGAATTACCCCCAATACGGCCATATTTGAGGTCGCCCAGCTTTCCCAACATCAACCTCCTCCTCCTCCACCTTCTTCTTCTCCTCCACCTCCTTCTCCTCCTCCTGACACGAGTACACCTCCAGTGGCACAGCCTCCAGCCACATGCAGAAGGAAGGCTGCAGGGAAGGCTTCAGGGAAGGCTGCAGGGAAGGCTCCCAAGAAGACCAGGAAGTGATGGCCTTGCTTAATTTTGGTCTGACAGAAGGCAGCCTGTTGTAGTACCACAGACTTGGGACATGTATATCACCTGCTGCTGTTCCTGACCTCTGGGAGTCCAGCATCAGATTGTGCTCACAACTGTTGTGCTTCTCAGGCTCCCAATTTTATTGGCCACACAGGGTTGATGTGTGCTCTGGGGTCCCATGGATGCACAAATGGCAGCAGGTTCTCCAGCGCTGCCTTCTATTTATTTTGTTATAGACCAGAATAAATGTTTTTTTTTTTTTACAGTTAATACTTGACTATGTGTTTTTATAATAATTACAAATTTAGCTTTGGAGTAGGCAGATACATTTTACAAATAAAATAAAAGGGACAGATAACACAAAAAAATCTCCTTGAAGGTCTAAAAAAAACAAAAAAAAATAAGGGGTAAACTTGACACAACAAAAATAATAAATAAAATCATGGAGAAGCATTTAAAATGAAGATCTGTATTCAAAATTAAAATAATATAATTAGTAAGAAGACCTTGCTCGATATAATACAGCTAAATATTCATGAGATCAGCATGAAAAAGGTTTAAAATAGATAGTCAGAACTGTGTGAATATCAGCAGCAAAACAAGTTCTTTAGTTTTCATTATTGTAACATTCTAAAGAAGATTTAAATACGCAACATTTAAACGATGCAATAATTTACAGCGGGACGAATGTGCTATCTGCATTATGAAGGCTTGTTTTACCAGAAGAAGCGCTCCCGTCTCATACTTGATTCTGAGCATGCGCGCTTTTTGAAGACTCGGAAAAGCATACACACAAACGTTTTTCTCGTCGCAAAACAGGCCGACGAGAAACACGACGAGAAAATCGAGAATCCGGACGAGAAAAAAGAGAGCAGGTTCTCTATTTTTCTCGTCGAGATTCACAGCAGTTTTCTCGACGAAAAACCATACACACGAACGGTTTTCTCGACAAGAAAGCTCTCTCGGCAGTTGTGTGTACGAGGCTTTAGTGTGTGCCGTTAGATGAAGCAAATTATCTTTTCTAGGAGAGATGGTTTGATTCATGTACATACCGTAGTGATAGGATGTTATATTTTTCTTGTGTAATATGTGTTTCTTTCCCATGCAGGAGACCATCAAGCAACTTCACCGGAGATTGGGTGGGACTTAGTTGTGATAGGATGGTGGGAGGGAATGTCATTTAATGTCTTTTATTGTGTATTGTGAAAATGTTTCTGTCTTTCTCCTTTTTTTGCTGAAATTCACAGCTTTGATTCAGGCACTCTGGTAAATGTTTTTTTTTTGTACATAGTTCTAAAGGTAAGTTTGCGCCTGCTCAGGATTGAGTGTGCAAATTTGTCTCCAGACACTGAGGACAGTGTCTCGTTAAGAGAGGGGAGTGTGTTGTGGGGTCCCAATTTAGGGGGCTGCTATAGTAAATTTAGGGGTGATTTGAGTGGTAGTTGGCTCGGATCTTGAAATTTATTGGACTCTGCCTTGCTGCTGTTTTCACCTGGCGTGAAGTTCCCCTTAGAAGTATGGGTGGTGCTGTCACTTGTACTCGGGGTTAAACCACAGGTGATGGAGTGGCGATTGGGTGTCCTCTCTTGGCAGCCTTGCAGTGGGAGTGGTCTGCCCGCTGTGCATGCCGGGGAGAGAGGAAAAAAGGGCAGACGCCAATGGTGGGGGTGGACTTTTCGGTGAGGGTTGACTCACTACCTGTACCCGGGGGAACCTACGGTTCTGGAGTCCAAGTTCGAGTGCATGGCCCTCCAGGCCATAGGGCCACGTGCGCCTCAGTCCCAGGCACCTTTAGTCCTGGGACTGCAACTTCAGCCCTGGGCCCAGCACCTTTAGCTGGACCCCACTTCGGGGAGGAAGAATCCCAGGGTGCCGCCTTGCGAGGGGACCCGCATCTGGAAGAGGAGGCTGGGGGAAGACCGTTCCGAAGGACTGGTGAGAGATCACAGTGAAGGAAGGGGCCCAGTAACTCTCTGGAGGGATGTCATCCATCCGAAAAGGGATCTAACAACGTAACTATAAGGAGGTTCGGGACACTAAAGATTCTGTAGCAGGGGATCTCCCGATCGCATCTATCAAGGGAATCTGATTGACTGTTTGAGCCACATGCTGGCTGCTAGTGCCATTGGGTGACTATCCGGGTGAGCTATATCCACTCGGGATCGAGTGGCGAAGAAGAGGGTACGGGCACGGTGTGCCTTTTCCTCCTGTAAGTGAGCCAAGACAGTGGTGGAAAAGGGACCGTGTGTTACTGTTACCGGCCTCAAAATGTGAATTAACCACTTAAGCCCCGGACCATTTGGTAGCTAAAGGACCAGAGGTGAATTCAGAATTTTGCACTGCGCTGCTTTAACTGTAAATTGTGCGGACATGCAATGTTGTACCCAAACGAAATTTGCATCCTTTTCTTCCCACAAATAGAGCTTTCTTTTAATGGTATTTGTAGACACCCCAAAGAAATTGCTGAGAGGCATGTTGAGCCCATTGAATTTTTTTTTTTTTTGTCTTAAGTGATTGAATAATGACTAAAAAAAAAAAAAAAAATTACAAAAAGTTGTCACTAAATGATATATTGCTCACACATGCCATAGTTATATGTGGAATTTCACCCCAAAATACATTTTGCTGCTTCTCCTGAGTACGGGGATACCACATGTGTGGGACTTTTTAGGAGCCTAGCCGCGTACGGGACCCCGGAAACCAAGCACCGCCTTCAGGATTTCTAAGGGTGCAAATTTTTGATTTCACTCCTCACTACCTATCACAGTTTCGAAGGCCATAAAATGCCAAAATAGCACAAAACCCCCCCAAATGACCCCATTTTAGAAAGTAGACACCCCAAGGAAATTGCTGAGAGGCCTGTTGAGCCCATTGAATATATTTTTTTTGTCCCAAGTGATTGAATAATGACAAAAAATAAAAAATAAAATAAAAAATTACAAAAAGTTGTCACTAAATGATATATTGCTCACACATGCCATGGTTATATGTGGAATTACACCCCAAAATACATTTTTCTGCTTCTCCTGAGTACGGGGATACCACATGTGTGGGACTTTTTAGGAGCCTAGCCGCGTACGGGACCCCGAAAACCAAGCACCGCCTTCAGGATTTCTAGGCACAAATTTTTGATTTCACTCCTCACTACCTATCACAGTTTCGAAGGCCATAAAATGCCAAAATCGCACAAAACCCCCCCAAATGACCCCATTTTGGAATATAGACACCCCAAGCTATTTGCTGAGAGGCATGGTGAGTATTTTACAGCTCTCATTTGTTTTTGAAAATGAAGAAAGAAAATATATATATATATATATATATATATTTTTCAATTTTCAAAACTTTGTGACAAAAAGCGAGATCTGCAAAATACTCACAATACCTCTCAGCAAATAGCTTGGGGTGTCTACTTTCCAAAATGGGGTCATTTGGGGGGGTTTTGTGCTATCTGGGCATTCCATGGCCTCCGAAACTGATAGGCAGTGAGAAGTGAAATCAAAAATTTACACCCTTAGAAAGCCTGAAGGCGGTGCTTGGTTTTTGGGGTCCCGTACGTGGCTAGGCTCCCAAAAAGTCTCACACTTGTGGTATCCCCGTACTCAGGAGAAGCAACAGAATGTATTTTGGGGTGTAATTCCACATATGCCCATGGCATGTTTCAGCAATATATCATTTAGTGACAACTTTGTGCAAAAAAAAAAAAAAAAAATTGTCGTTTTTCCGCAACTTGTGTCAACATATAAAATATTCCATGGACTCGACATGCCTCTCAGTATATAGCTTGGGGTGTCTACTTTCCAAAATGGGGTCATTTGGGGGGGTTTTGAACTGTTCTGGCATTTTATACACAACATTAGGAAGCTTACATCCACTCTTCTAACCACTTGAAGACAAAGCCCTTTTTGACACTTTTTGTTTACATGAAAACATTTTTTTTTTTGCAAGAAAATTATGTTGAACCCCCAAACATTATATATATTTTTAAAGCAAAGGCCCTACAGATTAAAATGGTGGGTGTTGCATTTTTTTTTCTACACAATATTTGCGCAGCGATTTTTCAAACGCATTTTTTGGGTTAAAAAATACACTTTTTTTAATTTTAATGCACTAAAACACACTATATTGCCCAAATGTTTGATGAAATAAAAAAGATGATCTTAGGCCGAGTACATAGATACCAAACACGACATGCTTTAAAATTTCGCACAAACGCGCATTGGCGACAAACTACATACATTTTTAAAAGCCTTTAAAAGCCTTTACAGGTTACCCCAGTAGATTTACAGAGGAGGTCTACTGCTAAAATGACTGCCCTTTGATCTGACCTTCGCGGTGATACCTCACATGCATGGTGCAATTGCTGTTTACATATGACGCCAGACCAACGCTTGCGTTCACCATTGGGCAAGAGCAGGGCAGGACAGGGGTGCTTTTTTTTTTTTTCTTTTTTTTTTTATTATTAATTTTGCTTTTTTATTTTATTTTTAAATTGTTCCTTCCAAGTATTTTTTTTTTTTATCATTTTTATTGTTATCTCAGGGAATGTAAATATCCCCTATGATAGCAATAGGTAGTGACAGGTACTCTTTTTTTGAAAAAACTGGGGCTTTCTAGACCCTAGATTTTTCCTCTGCCCTCAAAGCATCTGACCACACCAAGATCGGTGTGATAAAATGCTTTCCCAATTTCCCAATGGCGCTTTTTATATCCGGGGGGGGGGCATTCCCTCCCACTGCTTGTAAAAGCAGTCCAGAGGCTAATTAGCCGCTAGGATTGCTTTTACATGAAAGCCGGCCGCAGGCTGAAAAGAATGATACCAAGATGATACCTAAACCCGCAGGCATCTGTCAGGGTCACCTGTGGCCAGGTGACAGATGCACACCGTAGGGGGACAGGAGTGCACCGCGAGGTAGTGAACCCTATGGCTGGCTTCTGTGGATAGGAAACTGGGTGGTTGTGGAAAGCGGGACCAGAGGAGCACAACCGGGATCCCAACGGAAGCGAGAGCCAAGATTCCCCAGGGCGCGGAGTCTAAGACCCAGCTGGTCTTCTCCAGGGCCTCTAGTGGTGAGGATGTTACGCTGCAGGCTGGGACCAGGTCGCGGCCCCTGGAGTTTCCTAGCTCACGCCCCGTAGGATAAGGGGAAGCAGCAGCACACGATAGAGAGAACCGAATAACAAGCCGAAGGTCAGGGGCCACAAGCAGACAAGGATAACGAAGAACGAGCCGAAGGTCAAGGGTCACGAGCAGACAGGGATGGTCGGGGACAAGCCAATAACGTAACAGAGAGACAGACGTAGCACACGGCAGGCAGGAACCCAAACACACAATGCCTAACAAACACGTTGATCAGCAAAGCAGGCTTGCAGTGCACAGGTTAATATAGTGTTCAGTGATAGGGCCTGGGGTGGAGTCAGGCTGGGAGGAGATTATAAAGGAAGCCAGGTGAAGGAGGTCTGGTCTCTAGATGAACACATGAGGAGGAAGGTAAGATGGCAGACAGACATTAATGCATATCCATGACAGTACCCTCCCTCTTACGAGGCCTCCCCCTTCCCCGCCTGGGCCCAGGTTTAGAGGGAAACTTCAGATGAAACTCCTTTAACAGACGAGGTGCAAAGACCTCAGATGCAGTGATCCAAGACCTCTCCTCAGGACCAAACCCTTTCCAATGAACGAGGTACTGAAGAACGCCTTTACAGAGTCGGGAGTCCAGAATTTGACTGATCTCGTACTCCTGATTATCCTCAGAGACAGGCGCCACGGTAGGAAGAGGACGAGAGAATTTATTGAGGACTAAAGGCTTTAGAAGAGCAACATGAAAGGAGTTAGTGATTTTAAGGCTCTTAGGAATCTGGAGTTTGAAACAAACCGGATTCAGTTTAGCAGTTACCGTGTATGGACCGATGAATCGTGGAGCAAACTTCAGAGAAGGAACTCGGAGCTTGATGTTCCTGGTAGAGAGCCAGACTTTGTCCCCTGGCTGAAGAGAAGGCGGTTTACGCCTGCGGCGGTCGGCAAAGCCTTTGAATTTTTCAGCAGCTGCCCGGAGGGAATCATGAACGTGACCCCAAACGGAATTGAGAGACTCCTGAACCGAAGCCAAAGCTGGAATGTCTGGAGAACAGATCATAGGAAGAGGAAGTTGATGGTGTTTTCCATAAACTGTGAAAAAGGGTGTCTTCTGCGAACTGGTATTCACATGATTGTTATGGGAGAATTCTGCCCACGGGAGTAGAGAGGACCAATCGTCATGGTGAGAAGACACAAAGGTGCGAAGAAAGACCTCTAACTCCTGATTAACCCTCTCAGTCTGTCCATTGGATTGGGGATGGTAAGAAGAAGAAAAATCCAAGACAATATTGAGGGATTTGCAAAAGGCTCTCCAAAAACGAGACGTGAATTGGACTCCCCTGTCGGAAACAATATGAGAAGGGACCCCATGTAGGCGGAGAATTTCTCGAATGAAAATGGGAACCAAGGCAGGGGCAGAAGGAAGACCAGGAAGAGGAACAAAATGAGCCATCTTGGAGAATCGATCGATTACCACCCAAATGACTGTATTATTCTCAGACAGTGGGAGATCGGTGATAAAATCCATGGCAATATGGGCCCAGGGTTCCTTAGGAATAGGCAAGGGCATGAGGAGACCAGCAGGAGCTTGTGTGGAGGATTTGGACTGAGCACAGACATGACAAGCTTTAACGTAGTCTTTGACGTCTGAGCGGAGATTAGGCCACCAGTAGTGACGACTGATGAGTAGGAAGGATCGGAGGAATCCAGAATGCCCTGCCACCTTGGAATCATGTCCCCAACGAAGGATCTTAGCTCTTAGCCCAGTGGGGACAAAGGTCTTACCAGGCGGAATTTTAGACTTCAGGGTGGTAGAGTGGGCAACAATGCATGAGGTGGGAATGATCGGCTCAGGTTCAGGGGCGGACTCCTTGTCCAAAGTGTCAAATGACCTAGAGAGCGCATCAGCCCGACCGTTGCAGGAACCAGGTTTGTAGGTAATCGTGAAATTAAAACGGGCAAAGAAGAGACTCCACCTGGCCTGTCTAGGATTCAGACGTTTAGCATTCTGTAGATACTGTAAATTCTTGTGATCGGTAAAGATCGTTATGGAGTGAGGGGAACCCTCCAAGAGATGACGCCACTCCTCTAACGCCAATTTAATTGCGAGAAGTTCCCGATCACCGATGGCATAATTCCTCTCTGCCTGAGAAAATTTTTTGGAGAAGAACGCACATGGTTGGCGTCTCTTCTCAAAGATTTGAAGAAGCACAGCTCCCACCCCCATTGAGGAAGCGTCCACTTCAATAAAAAATGCATTCCCAGGATTTGGTCTCCTCAAGAGGGGGCCAGAAACAAAGGCCTGTTTCAGGTTGTGAAATGCAGAGACAGCTTCGGGAGGCCAGTCTCTGGCATTCACACCCTTCTTGGTCAAAGCGATAATAGGCGCGGCAATGGAAGAGTAATTCCTTATGAACTGCCTATAATAATTAGTGAAGCCAAGAAAGCGCTGTGTGGCCTTGAGGCTAGCAGGAAGAGGCCAGTTGGTGATAGCCAAGACCTTCCCAGGGTCCATACGAAGCCCCGAACATGAGACAAAGCACCCCAAAAACAGGACCTCAGAACATTCAAAGGAACATTTCTCCAGCTTGGCATAGAGATTGTTCTCTCTAAGACGTTGAAGTACAGTGCGGACATGGTTTCTGTGGACGAGCAGATTTTCAGAAAAGATCAGAATGTCATCCAGATAGATGACAACAAACTGGTACAGCAGATCTCTGAAGATTTCATTGACAAAGTTTTGAAACACGGCTGGAGCATTACACAGACCAAAAGGCATCACCAGATATTCGTAATGCCCGTCTCTAGTGTTAAATGCAGTCTTCCATTCGTCACCCTCCCGTATTCGAATGAGATTGTACGCGCCTCTGAGATCCAACTTGGTGAAAATGGAGGCACCCTTCAACCTATCGAATAGCTCAGATATTAAGGGTAAGGGGTATCGATTTTTAATAGTAACCGCATTTAAACCCCGATAATCGATGCAGGGTCTTAAGGTACCATCCTTTTTGGCAACAAAAAAGAACCCTGCCCCTGCAGGCGATGAGGATTTCCGGATGAACCCTCTCTCCAGATTCTCTGCTACATACTCCGACATGGCCTGGGTCTCTGGGATGGACAGAGGGTAGGTACGACCCCTGGGTAGAGTTGCTCCGGGGACAAGATCAATAGCACAGTCAAAAGACCTGTGGGGAGGAAGCACCTCAGCTGATTTTTTACAGAACACATCCCGGTAATCGCTGTATGCGGCGGGAAGATCAGAAGAAACAGAAGTGGCAGCAACCGGAAGACTCTCCTTGGGGGTCACCTTGAGAAGACACGACGAGAAACATGAGGAACCCCAGGCCAGGATCTGCCCAGAGACCCAGTCCACATGTGGAGAGTGGAGCTGTAGCCAAGGGAGGCCCAATACAACTGGGGTAGAGGCCTTGGGTAGAATAAGAAAGGATATCCACTCCTGGTGGAGAATCCCTACCGACATCCTAATGGGTAGCGTCTGGAAGCGAATAGGGCCCCCTGGGAGAACAGTGCCATCAATTGCCGAGACTACCAATGGGGTAGTGAGAGGTGAAAGGGTAAGCTTCATAGAAGAAGCAGTTCTCCAATCCATGAAATTGCCGGCAGCCCCGGAATCCAGGTATGCAAGGGTTGACTGAGGAGAAGTGCCTACATGAAGGGACACCGGCAAGAGCAGGCGAGAAGGTGATGTTTCTGGGTCCAATACTCCACCTTCCAAATGTATTAGACCCGAGCGTTTCCCGGACGAAGCGAGCAGGAGTCACGAAAATGACCCTTGCCCCCACAATAGAGGCACAAGCCCAGAGTTCTGCGCCTAGCACGTTCTTCGGGGGTTAGTCCGGTCCGGCCCAGCTGCATAGGTTCTTCAGCAGGAAGAGGATGCTCCACGGAATGAAGGGAGGGGAGCTCAGACTGGCTAGGACCCAGAGAGTGCTGGCGTCTTTTTTCTAAGGACCTCTCTTGAAAACGAATGTCGATCTGGTTGCATAATGAAATTACATCGTCCAGACCGACGGGAATGGCTCTTCCCGCTAATTCATCTTTCACTCGGTCAGAGAGGCCATGTAAAAAGGTAGCGACCAGGGCCTCATTATTCCAGCTCAATTCAGCTGTGTGGATACGGAACTGAAGAGCATATTGCCCCACTGAACTAGATTCTTGGCGAAGACGTAAGACAGCACTAGCCGCTGAAGAAGCCCGAGCCGGCTCTTCGAAGATATTACGAAAGAACTTCAAGAATTCGGACAGACTGGAAACCACCGGATCGTTCCTCTCCCACAGGGGGGCAGCCCAGGCCAAAGCTTCACCGGAGAGGAGGGAAATGATATAGGCTACCTTAGCCCGGTCAGATAGGAAGCTTTGAGGCTGAAGCTCAAAATGAATAGTGCATTGGCTGAGAAACCCCCTGCAGGCCTTGGAGTCCCCAGAGAAACGGAACGGAGCTGGCAATCTTAGTGAGTGTGAGGCTGCGACTGGTGCGATAGGTACAGCCGCTGGTTGTACTTGGGGTTGCGGATTCGGGGTTCCCAAGGAGACCTGAAGCTGCTCGAATCGAGAAGCCAGATCCTGGAGGAATCGCATCACCTGGGTCTGATTTGATTCCTGGGTCTCAAGTCTGCGAACTATGCCCTGCAATGGATCATCCGCGGGAAGCGGGATGTCAGCCGGGTTCATGGCTGATCAAACTGTCAGGGTCACCTGTGGCCAGGTGACAGATGCACACCGTAGGGGGACAGGAGTGCACCGCGAGGTAGTGAACCCTATGGCTGGCTTCTGTGGATAGGAAACTGGGTGGTTGTGGAAAGCGGGACCAGAGGAGCACAACCGGGATCCCAACGGAAGCGAGAGCCAAGATTCCCCAGGGCGCGGAGTCTAAGACCCAGCTGGTCTTCTCCAGGGCCTCTAGTGGTGAGGATGTTACGCTGCAGGCTGGGACCAGGTCGCGGCCCCTGGAGTTTCCTAGCTCACGCCCCGTAGGATAAGGGGAAGCAGCAGCACACGATAGAGAGAACCGAATAACAAGCCGAAGGTCAGGGGCCACAAGCAGACAAGGATAACGAAGAACGAGCCGAAGGTCAAGGGTCACGAGCAGACAGGGATGGTCGGGGACAAGCCAATAACGTAACAGAGAGACAGACGTAGCACACGGCAGGCAGGAACCCAAACACACAATGCCTAACAAACACGTTGATCAGCAAAGCAGGCTTGCAGTGCACAGGTTAATATAGTGTTCAGTGATAGGGCCTGGGGTGGAGTCAGGCTGGGAGGAGATTATAAAGGAAGCCAGGTGAAGGAGGTCTGGTCTCTAGATGAACACATGAGGAGGAAGGTAAGATGGCAGACAGACATTAATGCATATCCATGACAGCATCATTCTGGTATAAACATTCAAAGTCCAGCAACATACCAGTACGTTGCTGGTCCTTGTTGGACATGTATTGTAATCTTTTTTTTTCATGCAGCCAGTTGGCTGAACGAAAAAAGAGATTGATCGGTGGGTATGCCCACCATTAGAATACCGCCCTTCATCCACCCACTTCCAATGATGGGCATACACGCACCATTTATATATGCCGAAGCATGGGGGCATCCTCCCGCAAAAAAGTTATGCCGCACACACATGGTCTGACTTTTCCACGGGCAAGCCTCCGTCGGAATTTCGACCGTATGTACGCGGCATTAGGAGCAAAATCGCTCCTCCGCCCCTGCTGCCCCAATGCTTCGGCATATATGCTTTTTTTTTTTTTAACTGTGGTGGTGAAATCACCTCCTACAGCACTGGAGTCGCAGGGATCAGGCCTGTCTCTGCGAACGCTGCAGTTATGTGTGTTGTGTTTTGTAAGTGACAGTGATCGATCGATACTGCACTTGGGTGGCCTGGGCTGGACGGAGGGGCAAAACGCAGGTGCCAGCAGGTATCTGGGCTGATCCCGCTAACACTGCGTTTTTGGGAACCCTAAACTGCTGGGGACGCTAGTATAGATCTGATCAGATCAGATATTGATCTGTTCAGATACTATACCACTAAGGGGGGTGTATGCTTCACGCTTGGGTGTTAGCGTTACTGGCACTAACCTGACGCTGCCTGGGGTGTGACGCAGACCCTCTCTGACGCTAAAACCTAATTGATATCACCCGCCGGGCGATCAGGGGGTTAAACCTTTATTGGGTTATATACGGCGGGTGCCCTGACACTATAAAAAGCAAACTAACTAACCAGCGTCACCCGTAACACTTATATGGTGATCACTGGTGAAAGGGTTAACTAGGGGCAATCAGGGGGTTAAAACCTTTATTAGATAATATATGGGGGTACCTGACGCTATAAAAACCTGCAGCGAACCTAAAAAAAATTAGCAGCTACCGATCTGCATCACCGATACTAAGACAGCGTTTAGAAAAACGATCGCTTAGCGACAGTGGTGATGGGGGTGAAAGGGTTACCTGGGGGGCGATCAAGGGGGTTAAACCTTTATTAGATAATATATTGGGGTACCTGACGCTATAAAAACATGCGGCGAACCTAAAAAAATTTACTGGCTACCTATCTGCATCACCGACACTAAGACAGCGTTTAGAAAAACGATCGCTTATCGACAGTGGTGATAGGGGGTGAAAGGGTTACCTGGGGGGCGATCAAGGGGGTTAAACCTTTATTAGATAATATATTGGGGTACCTGACGCTATAAAAACCTGCGGCGAACCTAAAAAAAATTACCAGCTACCGATCTGCATCACCGACACTAAGACAGCGTTTAGAAAAACGATCGCTTAGCGACAGTGGTGATGGGGGTGAAAGGGTTACCTGGGGGGCGATCAAGGGGGTTAAACCTTTATTAGATAATATATTGGGGTACCTGACGCTATAAAAACATGCGGCGAACCTAAAAAAAATTACTGGCTACCTATCTGCATCACCGACACTAAGACAGCGTTTAGAAAAATGATCGCTTAGCGACAGTGGCGATAGGGGGTGAAAGGGTTACCTGGGGGGCGATCAAGGGGGTTAAACCTTTATTAGATAATATATTGGGGTACCTGACGCTATAAAAACCTGCGGCGAACCTAAAAAAAATTACCGGCTACCGATCTGCATCACAGACACTAAGACAGCGTTTAGAAAAACGATCGCTTAGTGACAGTGGTGATAGGGGGTGAAAGGGTTACCTGGGGGGCGATCAAGGGGGTTAAACCTTTATTAGATAATATATTGGGGTACCTGACGCTATAAAAACATGCGGCGAACCTAAAAAAAATTACTGGCTGCCGATCGGCATCACTGACGCTAAGACAGCGATCAGAAAAATGATCGCTTAGCGACAGTGGTGATAGGGGGTGAAAGGGTTATCTGGGGGGTGATCAGGGGGTTAAACCTTTATTAGGGGGGGTTAGGGGGCTACACTGGACCTAAGACTAAACTTTGGTGACACTTTTACAGTCACAAATGTCACTGATTGCAGTGATCACTAAATAAATGGTCACTGCAATCAGTGACACTGTGACTGGGGGCTGGGGGGGTGATCTGGGGGGTGATCTGGGGTGTCTGGGGGGGCCTGGGGGGGCGATTTATGTCCCTATGTGTCCTGGTGTCAGTGTAGTGTTGTGTGCACTGACCTGATGTCTTCTCTTGTACGGCGCTCGGTATATGTGAGCGCCGCACCAGAGATGACATCACTTCCTCCTGCTTCCTCTGTCTGACACAGACAGAGGGGGCATTTCCCTTCGCCGGGAGCGATCGCGAGGGGGTGGCCGGAAACGAATGGCTGCCCCCTCATCCCGGAACGCTCCCGGACACTTAGCCACCGCTCACTGTATAGGAGGGGGGTCCGATTGGACCCCCCAACTATACAAAGGCAATCACGTACACTCTACGTGATTGTGCCTGTCGGTGCCATTCTGCCGACGTATATATACAGTGAGCGGTCGTTAAGTGGTTAAGAGAGCCGATAATTGTAGACGTGATGAGATAAGGTGATCAGCTTGGCGTGGACTGCAAAGAATCACACAAACAGCATGAGACAAGACCACTGGGTTTTATGGCTGGAGATAGTTTGACTTTTACATAACAATACATCTTTTACATTTTTATAATCACATGTTTATAACTATTAACAATATATAATACAGATTTTAACTGAAGTATTTTAAAACGTAGTTACACAAAAAACATTGTTATATTTTAATAACATATATATTCCTGTTATTCCGTGTTATAGATGATGATGTACACTTTAACTGTGCAATACTCATATTGCCAATGCCATGCTTTAATACAAACATTATTTCGGTAGTTCTCTTTTTTAACCACTAGATGGTGCACATGAAGCAATGCATAGGCTTTACATATAGGCAAATACTCATTAGAATATCAGTTTTCAACATGTGCTTTTCTAACTTTATGGAACTTGTATAAACCAGGTTTCAATATTCCTATTTAGAATGGTTTAGTGCTTCTAATAGACATTTATTCTGACTAATAGTGATGAGCTGAACACCCCCGGGTTCGGTTCGCACCAGAACCCGCGAACGGACCGAAAGTTCGTACGAACATTAGAACCCTATTAAATACAATGGATGCGAACGTTCGAATTCTAAAGTGCTAATTATAACAACTATTATGCATGTTATTGTCCTAAAAAGGGTTTGGGAACCCGGGTTCTGCACCAGGGGACATGTATCAATGCAAAAAGAAGTTTTAAAAACGGTCGTTTTTCGGGAGCAGTCATTTTAATGGTGCATAAAGTGAAAAAAAAAAGTCAAATATTCCTTTAAATATCGTACCTGGGGGGTGTCTAAAGTATGCCTGTGAAGTGCCACGTGTTTCCCGTGTTTAGAACTGTCCCTGCACAAAATGACACTTCTAAAGGAAAAAAAAGCCATTTAAAACTGCTTGCGGCTTTAATGTAATGTCTGGTCCCGGTAATATGGATGAAAATCTTTAAGAAAAATGGCATAGCTACCCCATGACCCCCCCCCCCTACCCCAGCCCATTACCAGCCCCTTTGGGTCTTGTATGGATATTAAGGGGAACCCCGCACATAAAATAAAAAAGGCCCTATATACTCTGAACAGCCGTATACAGGCGGTGCATACAAGACAGGGACTGTAGGTTTGTTCTTATGTAGAATGTGTTTGTAATTTTGAACAGGTACATTGTTGAAGTGTAGCTCCAGCCCAAAAATCTATTTTTAAACTTTTTGGAAAACATAGGTAAGGGTTATCACCCCTGTAACATTTGTTTTGCTGTCTGTGCCCCTGTTCAGAACATTTCACCTCACTTTCCGTCCCAATGACAACTGTTTTTGAAATGTGGTGTTTTTCTTGAAACAAGGATTGCTGATAAAGCATCAGTACAGAGGAGACACCTTTCTCCCATATTTATTCTTACAGGAGAGAATTTTCCTTCCTAGGGGTAGATTTCCTCTCACTTCCTGTTGTCTTCTTGCGTTTGCAAGTAGGAGTCGTTTGTAAGTTGGATGTTTGAAAGTAGGGACCTGCCGTATATACTCTGCAGAAATAGGCCCCTTAGTTGTTGGTGTTGGCACAACACTGTAAGCACTCACAGTTACTCTTGGTTGGTGCTGGAACGCCCTGCTGTCAACTATTATATCAGGAATTTTAATTACAGATAATTGTTGAACAGTGGTAGTAAAAATTGGGGCTTTGATGGTGGTGCTGGTGCCACAACACTGTAAGCCCTGACAGTTACTCTTGGTGGGTGCAGCAATGGGCCCTGCTGTGAATTATTAGATCAAGAATTGTAATTACATGCCCCTTTTGAACAGGGGCTGAAAAATTGGGCCTTTCGTGGTGGTGGTGGTGGTGGCGTTGCCACAACACTGTAAGCCCTCAGACTTACTCTTGGTGGGTGCAGGAATGGGCCCTGCTGTGAATTATTAGATCAAGAATTGTAATTACATGCCCCTTTTGAACAGGGGCTGAAAAATTGGGCCTTTCGTGGTGGTGGTGGTGGTGGCGTTGCCACAACACTGTAAGCCCTCAGACTTACTCTTGGTGGGTGCAGGAATGGGCCCTGCTGTGAATTATTACATCAAGAATTGTAATTGCATGCCCCTGTTGAACAGGGGCTGAAAAATTGGGCCTTAGGCACTGGTGGCACAACACTACAACCCCTCACAGATACTGTACTTGGAGCACAGCAATGAGCCCTGTTGCAAAGTATTGCTTCAAAAATTGTAATGACACGCCCCTGTTAAACAGGGGCTGAAAAATTGGGCCTTGGGCACTGGTGGCACAACACTACAACCCCTCACAGATACTGTACTTGGAGCACAGCAATGAGCCCTGTTGCAAAGTATTGCTTCAAAAATTGTAATGACACGCCCCTGTTAAACAGGGGCTGAAAAATTGGGCCTTAGGCACTGGTGCCACAACACTCCAACCCCTCACAGATACTGTACTTGGAGCACAGCAATGAGCCCTATGGCAAATTATTGCTAAAAAAATTGTAAGTACACGCCCCTGTAAAACAGGGGCTGAAAAATTGGGCCTTAGCCACTGGTGGCGGCACCCATAAACAAAAATGATCTTCCAAGCTATCATCATCAATCGTATCATTGAGGACTCGGAGGAGGAGGATAGCCAGTCAACATAACAGCACAGGCACTCAGCATCAGCATCAGTCTTGAAGGGATGTGACATGTTAAAATCAATTAGTCTGTTATATCAGCATCAGGTGTGTGGTAGCTGGTGGTGATCCAAGACTGGTTCATCTTGATGAAAGTCAGTCGATCAACCGAGTCGGTGGACAGGCGCACCATGTGATCCGTGACAAATCCTCCAGCAGCACTGAATGTGCGTTCCGAAAGAACGCTGGATGCAGGACAGGCCAGTAGCTCAATTGCATACTGTGCAAGCTCTGGCCAGTGATCCATCCTCAAGACCCAGTAAGCCAGAGGATTTTCGGTGGGGAAGGTGTCCAAGTCTGACCTTGCCCCTAGATATTCCTGCACCATGTTTATCAGACGCTGGCGATGGTTGCTGGAACCGATCATACTTTGGGGCTGCGGACTAAAGAATTGTCTGAACGCATCGGTCAGACGGCCACCTTCCCCACCGCTCCTTCTTTGACTGGCCGAAGCCTCAGCAACTCGTTGTCCAGGACCAGGAGTTTGTAACCTCCCAGTCTCTGGGAACGCGTTGCACAGACCTTTCTGCAAGGCCTCCCGGAGTTGTCTCATCCTCTGCTCCCTCTGCGACGGTAACATAAGGTCCGCAACCTTACCCTTGTACCGTGGATCAAGGAGAGTGGCCAGCCAGTAATGGTCCCTCTCCTTGATCCGAAGAATACGAGGATCCTTCCGCAGACTTTGCAGGATCAGGGAGGCCATGCAGCGTAGGTTTGCTGAGGCATTCGCTCCGGAGTCCTCTGGGTCACTAAGGACGACATGATCCGCAGTCACCTCCTCCCAGCCACGTACAAGTCCACTGGTTTCTTGGGACTGTAAATCATCCCTAAAAGACTGCTGCTGATGATGCTGAGTGCCAGCCTCCACCTCCATGCTGACACAATCCTCCTCCTCCTCCTCCTCCTCCTCTTCCTCTTCCTGTGCGATGGGTGGGACAGAAGGAACACTGTCTGGGTAAAGGGGGCCTTGAGAGGCAAGGAAGTCCTCCTCTTCCTGCCTCTGTTCTGCCTCAAGTGCCCTGTCCATTATTCCACGCAGCGTGTGCTCCAACAGGTGGACAAGAGGTACAGTGTCACTGATGCATGCACTGTCACTGCTCACCATCCTCGTGGCCTCCTCAAATGGTGCCAGGACAGTGCATGCATCCCTGATCATGCCCCACTGGCGTGGAGAAAAAAAACCAAGCTCCCCTGACCCTGTCCTGGTGCCGTAGTCGCACAGGTACTCATTGATGGCCCTCTGCTGCGTGTGCAGCCGCTGCAGCATGGCCAACGTTGAGTTCCACCTGGTGGGCATGTCACATATAAGGCGGTTCTTGGGCAGGTTCAACTCCTTTTGCAGCTCAGCCAGGCGAGCACTGGCATTATAAGATCTGCGGAAATGCACACAGACTTTCCTGGCCTGCCTCAGGACATCCTGTAAGCCCGGGTACCTGCCCAAGAACCGCTGCACCACCAGGTTAAGGACGTGAGCCACACAGGGCACATGGGTCAGTTGTCCCTGTCGAAGGGCGGAGAGGAGGTTGGTGCCATTGTCGCAAACCACCATTCCTGGCTTAAGCTGGCGTGGCGTCAACCACCTCTCAGCCTGGCCCTGCAGAGCAGACAGGACCTCTGCCCCAGTGTGGCTTCTGTCCCCCAAACACACCAGCGCAAGCACGGCATGGCATCTTTTTGCCTGCGTACTTGCGTAGCCCCGTGAACGGCTACGGAGCACCGCTGGTTCATAGGACAAACCACAGGAAGAGGCCATGGAGGAAGAAGAAGAGGAGGGGGTGGAGGAGAGAGGTGTGTCACAACCAGTAGTAGCATTTTGGAGGCGTGGCGGTGGGACAACCTCCAACACTACTGCACCTTGTCCTGCATCCTTCCCAGCTGCCAAAAGAGTGACCCAATGGGCCGTGAAAGAAAGGTAACGTCCCTGTCCATGCCTGCTGGACCATGAGTCAGCGGTAATATGCACCTTACCGCTGACCACCCTGTCCAGCGAGGCCAAGACATTGCCTTCCACATGCCGGTAGAGAGCCGGAATAGCCTTCCGTGAGAAAAAGTGGCGTTTGGGAACCTGCCACTGAGGAACCGCACATTGCACAAACTCACGGAAGGGGGCCGAGTCTACCAACTGAAAAGGCAGCAGTTGAAGCGCTAGCAATTTAGCCAAGCTAGCATTCAACCGCTGGGCATGTGGATGGCTGGGAGTGAACTTCTTTCGACGGTCCAGCAGCTGGGTTAGGGAAATTTGCCTGCTAGAATCGGACGTCGGTGTACTGCTAGCAGAGTGGCCGCAAGTACTTGGCTGTGACACACCTAATTCTACACCTTCATTCCTCTCAGTGCATGTTTCAGAGAGGACTGAAGTTATAGTGGGGTTGGAGATCCCAGCTGATGCGGTGCAAGGAGAGGTCCGCTTTGTTCTTTGGTGTGGGTCTTTGAGGTAGGCTTGCCAACGAGCTGCATGGCAGGTCAACATATGTCTGGTCAGGCATGTGGTACCCAAGCGGCTGATGTTTTGGCCACGCGATATACGCTTGAGACATATGTTGCAAACAGCAGCTGTGCGATCTGATGCACTAGCCTCAAAAAAGGCCCACACCAAGGAACTTTTTGAATGACGGGCAGAGGCAGCGCCCTGCACAGGCGGAGCTCTGCGGTGTGATTCCGTCGGTGTACTGCCCTTACGCTGGCCACCAAAGGGCATCCTGCCTCGTTGGAGATGTGCCTCCTCCTCATCCTCCTCCTCTTCTCTCCTATTAGGCACCCACGTGGAGTCAGTGACCTCATCATCCCCTCCCTCCTCATCACTGGAGCCAATCTGGCAGTATGCTGCAGCTGCTGGAACATGACTGCCAGATTGGTGTCCTTCTTGAGCATCCCCTCTGTCTGCTCTCACCCTACTGCCTTCCTGTAGCTGGGTTTCATCATCAGACCCTTCGAAACGCTGGGCATCCTCCTGGAGCATGTACCCAACACTGTGCTCAAACAGTTCGGGGGACTCCTCAGGAGGAGGACATGGTGGGTCTAGGGAAGGAGTGACTGATGATGAGTCTGACATTGATAACAGGGAAGAGGACGCTTTGGCAGCTGCTTTGCCAGTACCCTGAGCCTGGGTGAGAGAGGATGAGGAGGAGGAGGAGGGCTTGGTCATCCACTCTACCAAGTCTTCGGCATGATGTGGCTCAACATGTCCAGCTGCCGAAAAGAAGGACAAGCGTGTCCCATGGCCATGTGCTGATGACAATGCACCGCGTCCACGACCAGCACTGTTGCCCCCAGACACAGAGCCTGCTTGCCCTCTTTTATTGCCTCCTGACTGTCTGCCTCTCCTTGTTTGCCTTCCAGACATTCTAATAGATGGCCTGCAGGGAGATGGGAAAAAAGCAATAAGGGCTACCTTCAGGTGTCCTTCTCTGTCCCTTTACTTAAGGATTTCTAAATATGGTTGAGGATGATTGCTTTTGCACAGAATAGCACAACGACAATTTCCCTGACTGTCCAAAAATCAAGGATTTCAAAGATGGTTGATGAGGAATGCTTTAGCACACTATAGCACAAGGAGAATTCCCCTCACTTTCCTTCTTTGTCCCTAGAAACAAGGACTCGCACAGTGAAAGAAACTGACACTCTCCCTACCTAGAGTTTTCTGTCCCTAGAAAAAATGTTTTTTTTAAGCACACTATAGCACAAAGAGAATTCACTCACTGTCCTTCCCTGTCCCTGGAAACAAGGACTTGCACAGTGAAAGAAACTGACACTCTCCCTACCTAGAGTTTTCTGTCCCTAGAAAAAATGTTTTTTTTAAGCACACTATAGCACAAGGAGAATTCACTCACTGTCCTTCCCTGTCCCTGGAAACAAGGACTTGCACAGTGAAAGAAACTGACACTCTCCCTACCTAGAGTTTTCTGTCCCTAGAAAAAATGTTTTTTTTAAGCACACTATAGCACAAGGAGAATTCACTCACTGTCCTTCCCTGTCCCTGGAAACAAGGACTTGCACAGTGAAAGAAACTGACACTCTCCCTACCTAGAGTTTTCTGTCCCTAGAAAAAATGTTTTTTTTTAAGCACACTATAGCACAGGGAGAATTCACTCACTGTCCTTCCCTGTCCCTGGAAACAAGGACTTGCACAGTGAAAGAAACTGACACTCTCCCTACCTGGAGTTTTCTGTCCCTAGAAAAAATGTTTTTTTTAAGCACACTATAGCACAAGGAGAATTCACTCACTGTCCTTCCCTGTCCCTGGAAACAAGGACTTGCACAGTGAAAGAAACTGACACTCTCCCTACCTAGAGTTTTCTGTCCCTAGAAAAAATGTTTTTTTTAAGCACACTATAGCACAAGGAGAATTCACTCACTGTCCTTCCCTGTCCCTGGAAACAAGGACTTGCACAGTGAAAGAAACTGACACTCTCCCTACCTAGAGTTTTCTGTCCCTAGAAAAAATGTTTTTTTTAAGCACACTATAGCACAAGGAGAATTCACTCACTGTCCTTCCCTGTCCCTGGAAACAAGGACTTGCACAGTGAAAGAAACTGACACTCTCCCTACCTAGAGTTTTCTGTCCCTAGAAAAAATGTTTTTTTTAAGCACACTATAGCACAAGGAGAATTCACTCACTGTCCTTCCCTGTCCCTGGAAACAAGGACTTGCACAGTGAAAGAAACTGACACTCTCCCTACCTAGAGTTTTCTGTCCCTAGAAAAAATGTTTTTTTTTAAGCACACTATAGCACAAGGAGAATTCACTCACTGTCCTTCCCTGTCCCTGGAAACAAGGACTTGCACAGTGAAAGAAACTGACACTCTCCCTACCTAGAGTTTTCTGTCCCTAGAAAAAATGTTTTTTTTAAGCACACTATAGCACAAGGAGAATTCACTCACTGTCCTTCCCTGTCCCTGGAAACAAGGACTTGCACAGTGAAAGAAACTGACACTCTCCCTACCTAGAGTTTTCTGTCCCTAGAAAAAATGTTTTTTTTAAGCACACTATAGCACAAGGAGAATTCACTCACTGTCCTTCCCTGTCCCTGGAAACAAGGACTTGCACAGTGAAAGAAACTGACACTCTCCCTACCTAGAGTTTTCTGTCCCTAGAAAAAATGTTTTTTTTAAGCACACTATAGCACAAGGAGAATTCACTCACTGTCCTTCCCTGTCCCTGGAAACAAGGACTTGCACAGTGAAAGAAACTGACACTCTCCCTACCTAGAGTTTTCTGTCCCTAGAAAAAATGTTTTTTTTAAGCACACTATAGCACAAGGAGAATTCACTCACTGTCCTTCCCTGTCCCTGGAAACAAGGACTTGCACAGTGAAAGAAACTGACACTCTCCCTACCTAGAGTTTTCTGTCCCTAGAAAAAATGTTTTTTTTAAGCACACTATAGCACAAGGAGAATTCACTCACTGTCCTTCCCTGTCCCTGGAAACAAGGACTTGCACAGTGAAAGAAACTGACACTCTCCCTACCTAGAGTTTTCTGTCCCTAGAAAAAATGTTTTTTTTAAGCACACTATAGCACAAGGAGAATTCACTCACTGTCCTTCCCTGTCCCTGGAAACAAGGACTTGCACAGTGAAAGAAACTGACACTCTCCCTACCTAGAGTTTTCTGTCCCTAGAAAAAATGTTTTTTTTAAGCACACTATAGCACAAGGAGAATTCACTCACTGTCCTTCCCTGTCCCTGGAAACAAGGACTTGCACAGTGAAAGAAACTGACACTCTCCCTACCTAGAGTTTTCTGTCCCTAGAAAAAATGTTTTTTTTTTAAGCACACTATATCACAAGGAGAATTCACTCACTGTCCTTCCCTGTCCTTGGAAACAAGGACTTGCACAGTGAAAGAAACTGACACTCTCCCTACCTAGAGTTTTCTGTCCCTAGAAAAAATGTTTTTTTTAAGCACACTATAGCACAAGGAGAATTCACTCACTGTCCTTCCCTGTCCCTAGAAACAAGGACTTGCACAGTGAAAGAAACTGACACTCTCCCTACCTAGAGTTTTCTGTCCCTAGAAAAAATGTTTTTTTAAAGCACACTATAGCACAAGCACAAAACACACTGACACTCTCCCTACCTATCCTTCTCTTTCCCTAAACTAAAGGAATCCAGGTTAAGCAAGAAAGAAATAAAAGTCACTGTCCCTGCCTATGCTGCTCTTTTCCTGCTCCGGAACACACTACACTAGGCCGCCGTGCTGGCGGCCTTTTATAGTGTGGGGCGTGTACTAAACACCCTCAGCAATAATTGGCCACAGGCATCCTGCCTGTGGCCAATCATTGCTCTCCTCGCTGCCGGCGCTGTGATTGGCCAAGCATGCGGGGTCACAGTGCATGCTTGGCCAATCACAGCGCCTGGATGACACTGCGATGGCGTAGTGCATTGTGGGCCGTTCGCGTCACTCGAATTTGGCGCGAACGGCCCAAATCGTTCGATCTTCGTCGAACGATCGAACAGCCGATGTTCGAGTCGAACGTATGTTCGACTCGAACACGAAGCTCATCCCTACTGACTAATGCAGTATTTTCATGTTTTTATGCCCTTTTCACTTGTTTCTCACACATGCTGTTCTAAACTTCTAATATCAGTAAAACTATAGCATACAGTCTGCTGGAACTTTCCCTGCATCTGCTCCAGATGTTTAAGAATCTTTCTATTATAGTTTAATGCAGATTAGGAACAATTTAGAGTACATACCTGCAAAGAATCACACAAACAGCATGAGACAAGACCACTGGGTTTTATGGCTGGAAATTGTTTGACTCCAGTCACATGGTGGGTGGCCTTATATAAACTCTGTTTGTGTACCTTCTCTGCCATCTACTGGGTCTTGATAGAATAGCAGGAAGGTATTTCTTTGCTAGAAATAAAATAAAAAAAATGAATATGTACTTTGCTTTGGGGTGTCTGTTTTGTGACCATATAAACCCCGGTCCGTCACATATATATATATATATATACTGTACACACAGATGTATAGGTACCCCCGCAGGGGCTGCTAAATAATGTAGCCCACCTGTCACCCTGCCCAGCCCGGCATTCACTTACAGACACTCCAAGACAATGAACGGCTTTGTTTTTGTATTTTATTGAGGGAATTGAATTTGGATGGGGTATGGGAAATATGGGATGCCCAGTGGAAATAATAGCAAATTTGCTTGGGACAACTGTACAGTCCAGTAGGTTCACTCCATTTCTCCTCCTGCACATCGCTTCCTCTCTAAGGTTCGCTTCATTCTCCTCTTGCACATCGCTTCCTCTCTAATGATCCAGGCACAGCTAGCACAATGGGGTTAGGCCTGACTCTGACTCAGCCAGGCCCTTAGCAACAGCCTTCACAGGCAGGGATCGCGGGCCCCTATAGTGCAGCAGATAGAAAGTTTGTGGTGCTAGCTGTCCTATCTCTGGTTACTAAGCCCAGTCAGGGCCGATCCTGGACGGGGTGCACGGGGTGCTCCGCACCCGATCGCTGCAGAAGGGGGGCGCCGAAGTACCGAAGTGCTTCCCCTCCTTCCTCCTCTCCTTGTGTGCGGTGGCGTCGCCAGGGACGCTGATAGGGGAGGACCGGGACAATGAGGCAGATCAGTGTGGTGTGACAAGTACAGGAACGATGTCCTGTGTGTCTCTCTCCTGAATGCGGGAGGGAGAGACACACAGGGCATCGTTCGTTTCTGTACTTGTCACACCAAACTGATCTGCCTCATTGTCCGGGTCACATCTGCCCTGTGTGTGCCTGTGCGCTTTCTTGTCCCGGTGGATGTGTCTGCAGTGAGAAGAGGGGCTGTCTTAATGTTCAGGCACCTCTAGGAACTGCCCAGGGGTCCTAGGTGCATGAAGGGGCCTTGAAGTTTTCTCCCAGCAGTCACTGTCCTGCCAACTGTTCCCCTCACTGTGGTCGGCTTTTTTGAATGTATTCAGGTCAGTCACCTTATCCGTCTCTCATATCTCTAGACCAGTGGTTCTCAATCTGGGGGTCGGGACCCCCTCGGGTGTCAAATTACAATTTGCCAGGGGTCACCAAATTCTGGGCTGTTCCTAAAGCCCGCACCGCTCTCCCAGCCTTTTCGCGGCCGCCCAGCAGGGCTGTCCCTGGAGCCTGTGACTGCCCAGCTGGGCTGTTCCTGGAGCCCGCGGCCGCCCACTCTGCCTCTTCGCAGCCGCCCATTCAGTTCACGGCATGGATGGGGGTAGAGACTAGAGGTCGGCTGACTAGTGATGAATGTGAAGTGGAAGGAGCCGGAGGAGACCCTATCTCCTGATTTTGGCATATGTGTCACTGCTGCGGGACACCACATAGCTGGAGACACAGTGAGTAACACTACCAGGCTGTGATTAGAGTTGCCATTAAAAGTCCCCACTACAGTTCTCAGATCAGCAGATGACCTTGATCAAGAGCACCTAAGTTGGCTGATCAGAACTCCCCCCAGCACTGCCACTGATCCCAACTCCCCGCCAGCACTGCCACTCATCCCAACTCCCCGCCAGCACTGCCACTCATCCCAACTCCCCGCCAGCACTGCCACTCATCCCATTCCCCCCAACCCCCAACCAAGGAGTAAGAGAAGCAATACAAATAGAGAATACATGGAAGGGAGAGGAAAAGAGGGGGAGGAACAAAGAAAAAGGGAGAGAAAGAATAAGAGAAAGAACAAGGAAGATGGCTAGAGAGAGGGATGGGGGAAAAAAACAAGAAATTAGGATAGAGGGAGATAAAAGGGAAAGAAAGGAGATCAAAGAGAAAGAGCGGTACATCCTAAAATGTACCATAAGGGGTTTTTAATACTGTACGAGTGGAAGGGACTTGGGGAGCGCTAAATGTCGGTGGGTTAGAGGCGAAAATTACTTGCCTTGCCTTGGGTGCTGACAACCCACGCTACGAAAATATTTTTACTGTTAGGGGTCCCCACAACTTGGGAAATTTTATCAAGGGGTCATGGCAGTAGAAGGGTTGAGAATCACTGCTCTAGACTCTGCTCTCTCCCTCCGAGCCTCAGCCACTTTCCTTTCATCCTCACACAGATCCATCCATCTCTGCCTGTCACACTGCTTTCCTCTCAGCCTTGTTAACCCTTGCTACCTTCTCCAAGCCAGTTTTCCAACATTTAGCAGCCATGCTAATATATAGCCTCTTCCCTAGCTGACTGGAATTCTCTTTCTAACACCTTCCCAACAATAGTCCCTCACTAGTTCCATCACTCCCCCCCCCCTTCCAGTCTTCTTCTCTGGAGGCACTTCACCTTCACACAGCCCCACCCCCCCCCCCCCCCATACACAAACATTGAAAATGGCCAGAATCCATCCCTCTCCAGTCCCTTCACCTCCATTTATTTGCCTCTCCTCCCCCCTTCCCTCATGCCAGCACAAATCCTCCTCCTTCTGTATCCCTATACAGACCAGGATCCCCCAGATCCCCCTGTTTCACGCCAATTCTCCTCTACCCACCCCCCATCTCTTACCCACTTCCTCCTTTTTACCCCCTCTTCGTTCTCCCCTACCCCATTGTTCCCACCCCCCCCCCATTTTTTTCAGGGGTTAAGGAAAAACCCTAAGGTGGAGGATCTTATTACTGCTGCTGCTTGTGTGGGTGGGATGTGTACTGCACCAATCCCTGCTCATCCCCCTCTCCTATTCATCCCATGTTATTGGTGCAGTACACATCCCACCCACACAAGCAGCAGCAGTATTAAGATGCTCCACCTCTGGGTTCTTCCTTAAAGCGGAGGTCCACCCTGAAAAAAAGTTTACATTAAAAATCCTTAAAAAAAAAAAAAAAATTAATAGAAAAAATAATAATTTTTATACTCACCCTAAATGCCTGTTGCTATGCGGAAGTCCCCTAATCTGCCTCTAATGTTCCTCTTCTCGTCCGCGGTGGGTCTCCTTCCGCTTCCTCTTCTTGTGAATGGGGTGCGCTGCCTTCTGTGTATCCCAGGAGGCAAGCCTCCCATTCACAAAGCGGCGTGCGAGTGGCGCATGCGCAGTAGGAAACGGGCAGTGAAGCCTTACAGCTTCACTGCCTGTTTCCCTTACTCAGGATGGAGGAGCCGGGACCTGCCAGCAGCGATCGCGATTTCCATGGCGAGACCGACATCGCGGGCGAGTAGGACAGGTAAGTGTCCTTATTAAAAGTCAGCAGCTACACTGTTAGTAGCTGCTGACTTTTTTTTTTTTGGCTGCACCTTCGCTTTAACCCCCGCAAAGTGCCAGAAGAGACCCAGAAACTCTGCAGGGGAAGGTAGAGGGGGAGATGTAATTTCAATTTTTATTTAGCCCGATGACAGCCTGCCAGAATAGGTGGGATCTGTAACAGCAACTTCCCTGAGCAGCTCTGCTTGAGGAGACCATATCTGTATAATACATTACTGTCCCTTTACTGTACTCCCCTGACCCCTCTGCTTACCCTCCCCCTGTACTGTATCATGTCTGCAGTCTCTGACCTTCTCCTGTATCATGTCTGCAGTCTCTGACCATCTCTAGTATCATGTCTGCAGTCTCTGACCATCTCTTGTATCATGTCTGCAGTCTGTGACCATCCCCGGTAGTATGTCTGCAGTCTCTGACTATCTCCTGTACTATGTCTTGGGGCTCTTTCTAACAGACTCTCTAACAGAAGCCCTTTCTGTGTCCATTAGAGACACCCCATCCACGTCCCATTAGTGTATTCTCTTCCTGTATTTTGTTTATTGTTAAAAGATCGTGGGAAGATCCCAGGGTAACGAAGTCTCCTTAGAGGAGCATCTCTGTGTTTGAGTCATTGCCATAGAAATATTTGTAAAAGGGAGGAGTTAGTAAGATGACCACGCCCCATGTGGGGGAGCCAGAAATATTTCTGCACCCAGGCGTTTGTGATCCTAGGATTGGCCCTGGGCCCAGAAACCCATCTTCAGGCCCTGCCAGCTAGGGTGGCCACATTTCCAAACTGCCATTCAGGGACACACCCCCTCTCTCACCTTCCCCCAAAAAAAGATATGGGGGGGGAAATATAGTCTCGGGGTTGGTGGGGAATTTGGCAGCGGGTTATTTGTCAGGTGAATGTGCCGTCTGCCACCAAATGCAGTGCTGCTGTCACTCCCTCATGAGCCACGTGCGTAGAAGGAAAGGAGTGGCGTAACTATCTGGAGAGTGACGATCACACCAGTCCCTGCTGCTTGCCACTGGGTGCCGGAGAAGGAGGAGGTGCAGAGGTGGGTGGGGACAGCAGTGCTGCACTAGGCGCAGGCCTCGCTCCCGGTCTCACTGTCTGAGAGTAAATTGTCACTGGTTGCAAGATGCCAGGCCCCAGCCACCAGTTCCGGAAATGTAGTTATTAGTTAGTAGGGGTTGGCTGTGTCCTCTATTTCATTCCGGGACATTGTATTGTCCCGGGAAATAAAGGTGGCCGGGACCCAGGACGGACATGTCAATTGCGGGACAGTCCCGGGCAATCTGGAACACGTGGGCACCCTACTGCCAGCCCTCCTGGCTGCAGCTTCCTTCTCCACTGCCCTTGTCAACACAGTCCACTCCACTGGCTCTGCAAGCTCCCAGTCCTCTCAGGCGTGCCTCCCCAGTCCTCCTGACTGTGCTTGTCACTCACCAGCCCTCCTGGCTGCGAACTCTCCTTGAAGACTTGCCCAGCAATGCTCTTTCCTTCTATCCTCTTTGCTCCTCCTGTGCCTCCTGTCCAAGACCCCTATATGGTTTCTTGAAGGGCCTTGTCCGCACCCGAGCCCCGGGTCCAAGGTCACCCCCCCAGACTGGGGAGCTCCCTCAAAGGCCCCGACAACCTAGCATTCCATCTTCAATCTCTGAACAACTCCTCCCCAGCTGGGCTGACCCTAGGTACTTAAGGAGGCCTGCACCCTGCCAATCCAATCCCACACCTTTAGTTACAGGGCTGGAGGAAGTATCAGTGAACTACAAGTGCGGTGACATCTCCACCCTTGCGCTCCATTGAGATATACAAATCCCTTTGCTATGGTGGCAGATGAGACTCATAACCTTTTCATTCACAGATCCTGTTAAATGGATGGAGCCATGTCAAATAAAAATTGCGCAGAGCGCTCTGGGGAGAAAAACTCCGAAATCAGTAAGAAAAGGGGGTGGTTTGGGAATAGGAGCTGCAGACTGCAACCATGTGTCATGTTACACCACAACCACCACCATGTTACACTTAGAAGATCAGTTGATCTGGATATTGTTAGGTTACATTATTAGGTTATATACATAATGTATAATATCTTAAAACTGTAGTTTTTATGTGGACCAGTTTGTCTTCTGTAACCGGCTTGATGGTAACGAATGAAAGAGTTAAGTTGGCACACATAGTGATGTTTGTTTTTTAAGGAGTTTGACTTGCAAATCTTCATTTTTCCATAAGGTGCGTAGCTGATGTAATGTGAAACTAAGTTTGGAGTGACAATTTACATAACTGTCCAATCATCTATAAAATTATAATATGACTTTCTTCCAGTGAATGTAACAGTGCTTATTGTGTAACCAGTGTTGCCAACCCCCTGAAGTGAAATTTACTCGCAAGGATGCCAAAATTTCTGAACGGCACCAATTTTTTACTGGAAAAAATCATGAAAATTACTGGCAGAGCCGCATTTTTTTACTGACGCTGCAAAAAAAGTACCCCCTTACATTATTGTGTAGCGCCCTCCTCACTCCCCTCTTCTTCTTCAGCTCGTCTGTCTCTTGTCTAGGGGTACCTTCAGAGGGGAAGGGAGAGGGGACACCACGCCTGGCCTTCACCACAGGTGTCAGTGTGGTGTAAGCAAAGTTCTTTTACCTTTGGGTCAGTGCTGTGCACCTGGAGCCTCCACCAAGAGTTACCTTGAACAATGTCTGTCAGGAAATGAGCCCCACACCATTAAAGTTCAACACTCCTTTATTCCTCTCGAATGAACACAATCAGTTGAACTCCCTTGGTAGAAACAGAACAGAAAAAGAGGTGTGGATGCGAGTAGGCCCAGACACAATGTGTTCTCCACTTTCCTCCCTGAAAGTGAGTTGCGGTCTCCGAGGGGGGGGGGATTTCCTTCCAGGCGGTCTCCGATGAGAGACTCACCCATCACTGGCAATATGCTGCACCAGGTCTTCGAGTGAGGAGCTCCCCCCGGTCCATTACACCTTCCGGATTCGGGTACCCAATCCCTGGGTACCCTAGGATCTCCTTCCCTCAGTGTTGGGCACTGAGCTCCAGACCTCCATCCGAGTACCTCACCCCAGGCTAAAGGTGCCTGGGATGGAACACGACCTCCGGCTGTCCTCTAGGCCTAGGCCCGCCTAGAGAACCGACATGAACCACCGCCCGCAGGCTGAAGGTGCCTGGGACTCGACCCCGTGACAAAGATGGCCGGCCCTTTATACCCTCTCCCAGCAAGCACGGCGGGTTCCCCGCCCCACCATACCGCTGCCGAGGAAGGACAAAAAGGAGGCACAGCACACAGCAATGATTCAACCCAAGCCCAGGGGGACAGCGCCACCCGCTGGGCTACAGGGAATTACACATCACTAATGTCTCTGCAAAGTTCAAATTAGACCCGGGAAAGTACATACCCGCTACACTTGTATTCACTCACCTCCTTACATCAGTGACCCCCTCCCCCTCAGAATGGCCTGGCGGCACTGTCACTGACTTCCTCTCAGGTGCACAGTGTGGGGCTCAGTCAGACGGGTCCAGCTTGGTGGCTCTGATCTCCCCCCCCCCCCAGTCCACACGTCTGTTTCTTCCTGGGCCGTAACCCCCATCCCGGCGGCACTCCCACTCTTGACTCCTTTCTAGGATCCCCTCAGAGACTGCAGACATGATAAAAGACCAGGGCAGATCCGAGACGTGGTGCACGGGGTGCAATGCACCGAGGTGCCAGAGTGGAGGGGGCGCCAAAGTGTCAGGAGCACGGTTGGTCCCGAGTGTGCTGCCAACGATTCTGGCGCCGGTGTTTTGTCCTAGATGAGTCACAAGCACTGTGCTGCCCTGACCTGTGGAGAGGTGAAAGGGACACAGGAGCCAGAGGAGGACACAGCACACTGATGATTTTGAGAAGTAATATGGTGGACAGAGCACATCAGTCTCTGTGTCCCCTGCATGGCATGGCTTCAGGCTCCCAGTAATGTCCAGGACTCCAGGATCTCACCCACTGTCCCCTTGTATCCCCCCAGTTTCACTCACCTTGAGTCCGTCCTCCTCACCCCTGTCAGTGCTCCGCTCGCTCCTCCATCTATGATGAGTGCATGGCATGCACTCACTGCAGGAGTCGCGCGGCTCGCACCAGCCGCTTTGGTCTATTCAAAAATGGCACCAGGGGCGCCATCACGTTATTGCGCGTGCGCCCGCCCGGCCGAGCGCGAACAAGTTTCCCTGAGCTCAGCCGGCTTCGGAACGGCGCATGCGCAGTTGTATGGCCGGCTCGCGCCCATCTTTTTTATGGGCGCCGGTCAGTGTTGCCAACCCCCTGAAGTGAAATTTACTGGCAAGGATGCCAAAATTTCTGTACGGCACCAATTTCTTACTGGCAAAAATCATGACAATTACTGGCAGAGTCGCATTTTTTACTGGCGCTGCAAAAAAGTACCTAAAATTACTGTTTTTACTGCTAAACAGTGCAAATATCAATATTTCAACTATAAACACACAACTAATGCTAATATCAATGTGTTTCAGTTAAACAAAAGTAAAAAAACATATTTCTCAATTCACAAGACTGCGGACATGACACAGGAGGGGTGACAGAGGCTGCGGACATGACACAGGAGGGGTGACAGAGACTGCGGACATGACACAGGAGGGGTGACAGAGGCTGCGGACATGACACAAGAGGGGTGACAGAGGCTGCGGACATGACACAGGAGGGGTGACAGAGGCTGCGGACATGACACAGGAGGGGGACAGAGGCTGTGGACATGACATAGGAGGGGGACAGAGGCTGCGGACATGACACAGGAGGGGTGACAGAGGCTGCGGACATGACACAGGAGGGGTGACAGAGACTGCGGACATGACACAGGAGGGGTGACAGAGACTGCGGACATGACACAGGAGGGGTGACAGAGGCTGCGGACATGACACAGGAGGGGGACAGAGGCTGCGGACATGACACAGGAGGGGGACAGAGGCTGCGGACATGACACAGGAGGGGGACAGAGGCTGCGGACATGACACAGGAGGGGGACAGAGGCTGCGGACATGACATAGGAGGGGGACAGAGGCTGCGGACATGACATAGGAGGGGGACAGAGGCTGCGGACATGACACAGGAGGGGGACAGAGGCTGCGGACATGACACAAGAGGGGGACAGAGGCTGCGGACATGACACAAGAGGGGGACAGAGGCTGCGGACATGACATAGGAGGGGGACAGAGGCTGCGGACATGACACAGGAGGGGTGACAGAGGCTGCGGACATGACACAGGAGGGGGACAGAGGCTGCGGACATGACACAGGAGGGGGACAGAGGCTGCGGACATGACATAGGAGGGGGACAGAGGCTGCGGACATGACACAGGAGGGGTGACAGAGGCTGCGGACATGACACAGGAGGGGGACAGAGGCTGCGGACATGACATAGGAGGGGGACAGAGGCTGCGGACATGACACAGGAGGGGTGACAGAGGCTGCGGACATGACACAGGAGGGGGACAGAGGCTGCGAACATGATAGGGTCCTCCTTACCCCCTCACAGTGGCCTCCTCCTCTGTCCACCATCATATAGCTTCTCCTCCACATCATCAGTATGCTATGCTGTGTCCTCCTTCTGTGCCCCTTTCACCTCTCCACAGGTCAGGGCAGCTCTGACATGTGGAGAGGTGAAAAGGGCACGGAAGGAGGACACAGCATACTGATGATGTAGAGGAGAAGTTATATGATGGTGGACAGAGAGAGCACATCAGTCTCTGTCCCTCCCCTGCATGCCATGGCCGCTTCACCCTCCGGGCTCCCGCTCCCAGCGCATTCCATTTCCTCCTCTTACTTTATATCCCCCCCTCCTCCTCACCCCTGCTCGGCCGAGTCCTCTCCTCCTACAGCGTCGGCGACTGTGAGACACTGTAGCCCCGCGAGCACTCCTGAGTCCCGTCCTGGCTGAAACTCTATTCAAAAATGGCGCCGTGCGGCGCCATTACGTTACTGCGCATGCGCCGCTCGGCCGAGCGCATACGAGCTTTCCCGAGTCCGGCCGGCTTCGGAACGGCGCATGCGCCGTTGCATGGTCGGCTCACGGCCATCTTTTTTATGGGCAGCCGATGCCCACAACGGACTTTACGTACACCCGAAAAAGGGGGTTAAATTTACGTGCTGTACGTAAATTAACGTACGGTTGGCAACACTGGCGCCGGTGCCCATAACGGACTTTAATGTACACCCTGAAAAAGGGGTTAAATTCACGCGCTGTCCGTAAATATACGTACGGTTGGCAACACTGTGTGTAACGCGCCATAATTTACTTTTGGGCATATGCCCAACAGCAGGCATTTGTTTTTACCAGAAATACTTAATGAATAATTACAGGTCACACACAATGCAGTGTTATCATGGTCAGTGCAGTGTCTGTGCTGCTTACGAATGAAAAGTGTGCCTTTTTTGGCCATAGTATTCAATCGGCTTCCAACTGCCATAATATGAATATGAATGCATCATACATACTAGGGGGAGTACAACTGGGGGGATCCGTAGTGGAGAAGGATCTGGGGGATTTGGTAGATCATAAGCTCAATAATGGCATGCAATGCCAAGCTGCGGTTTCCAAAGCGAGCAAAGTCCTTTCTTGTATTAAGAGAGGTATGGTCTCCAGAGAGAGAGATATCATTTTGCCCCTGTACAAATCATTAGTAAGACCTCATCTGGAATATGCAGTTCAGTTTTGGGCCCCAGTTCTCAAAAAGGATATTGGGGAACTGGAGAAAGTGCAGAGAAGGGCAACCAAGCTGATAAGAGGCATGGAGGAGCTCAGCTATGAGGAGAGATTAGAGGAACTGAGTTTATTCCCTCTTGAGAAGAGGAGATTAAGGGGGGATATGATCAACATGCACAAATATATAAGGGGTCCATATAGTGAACTTGGTGTTGAATTATTCACTTTACGCTCAACACAAAGGACAAGGGGGCACTCTTTGCATCTAGAGGAAAAGAGATTTCACCTCCAAATACGGAAAGGTTTCTTCACAGTAAGAGCTGTGAAAATGTGGAATAGACTCCCTCCAGAGGTGGTTCTGGCCAGCTCAGGAGATTGCTTTAAGAAGGGCCTGGATTCTTTCTTAAATGTACATAATATAACTGGGTACTGACATTTATAGGTAAAGTTGATCCGGGGAATATCCGATTGCCTCTCGGGGGATCAGGAAGGAATTTTTTCCCCTGCTGTAGCAAATTGGATCATGCTCTGCTGGGGTTTTGTTGCCTTCCTCTGGATCAACTGTGGGTATAGAATTAGGTATATGGGATTGTACGATATTTCTTTTTTTTTTTTATGGTTGAACTGGATGGACTTGTGTCTTTTTTCAACCTGACTAACTATGTAACTATGTAACTATGTAACTGCCCCTCACACAGTCTAGTTTTAAAAATAAAACATTTATTTTGATTGGTTGCTACAGTCAATAGGATGTTTTCCTATGTGCACATTTTTTTATTCATCAGCCCCCAACATATCATAAAGAAAGTTTCCAATACATATTGCCATCTGAAGACCGTGTAGCTCTAGTGGTGGATAGGGGTGAGCTTCGTGTTCGAGTCGAACATACGTTCGACTCGAACATCGGCTGTTCGATCGTTCGACGAAGATCGAACGATTTGGGCCGTTCGCGCCAAATTCGAGTGACGCGAACGGCCCACAATGCACTACGCCATCGCAGTGTCATCCAGGCGCTGTGATTGGCCAAGCATGCACTGTGACCCCGCATGCTTGGCCAATCACAGCGCCGGCAGCGAGGAGAGCAATGATTGGCCACAGGAAGGATGCCTGTGGCCAATTATTCTTGAGGGGGTTTAGTACACGCCCCACACTATAAAAGGCCGCCAGCGCGGCGGCCTTGTGTAGTGTGTTCCGGAGCAGGGAAAGAGAAGCATAGGCAGGGACAGTGTCATTTTTTTTCTTTAATAATCCTGGATTCCTTGTGTTTAGGGACAAATAAGGATAGGTAGGGAGAGTGTCAGTGTGTTATTCTGTGCTAAACCTTGTTTGTAGGGACAGAGAGGTACAGTGAGGGAAAGTGTCAGTGTGCTATTCTGTTCTAAACCAATCTTGCTGAACCATATTTGAAATCCTTGAGTTTAGGGACAGAGAGGTACAGTGAGGGAAAGTGTCAGTGTGCTATTCTGTGCTAAATCTTGTTTGTAGGGACAGAGTAGGACAGTGAGTGAAACTGACAGTGTGCTATTCTGTTCTAAACCAATCTTGCTGAACCATATTTGAAATCCTTGAGTTTAGGGACAGAGAAGGACACTCGTGGAAACTATCAGTGTGCTATTCTGTGCTAAATCTTGTTTGTAGGGACAGAGAGGTACAGTGAGTGAAACTGACAGTGTGCTATTCTGTTCTAAACCAATCTTGCTGAACCATATTTGAAATCCTTGAGTTTAGGGACAGAGAGGTACAGTGAGGGAAAGTGTCAGTGTGCTATTCTGTGCTAAATCTTGTTTGTAGGGACAGAGTAGGACAGTGAGTGAAACTGACAGTGTGCTATTCTGTTCTAAACCAATCTTGCTGAACCATATTTGAAATCCTTGAGTTTAGGAACAGAGAAGGACACTCGTGGAAACTATCAGTGTGCTATTCTGTGCTAAATCTTGTTTGTAGGGACAGAGAGGTACAGTGAGTGAAACTGACAGTGTGCTATTCTGTTCTAAACCAATCTTGCTGAACCATATTTGAAATCCTTGAGTTTAGGGACAGAGAAGGACACTCGTGGAAACTATCAGTGTGCTATTCTGTGCTAAATCTTGTTTGTAGGGACAGAGAGGTACAGTGACTGAAACTGACAGTGTGCTATTCTGTTCTAAACCAATCTTGCTGAACCATATTTGAAATCCTTGAGTTTAGGGACAGAGAAGGACACTCGTGGAAACTATCAGTGTGCTATTCTGTGCTAAATCTTGTTTGTAGGGACAGAGAGGTACAGTGAGTGAAACTGACAGTGTGCTATTCTGTTCTAAACCAATCTTGCTGAACCATATTTGAAATCCTTGAGTTTAGGGACAGAGAAGAACACTCGTGGAAACTATCAGTGTGCTATTCTGTGCTAAATCTTGTTTGTAGGGACAGAGAGGTACAGTGAGTGAAACTGACAGTGTGCTATTCTGTTCTAAACCAATCTTGCTGAACCATATTTGAAATCCTTGAGTTTAGGGACAGAGAGGTACAGTGAGGGAAAGTGTCAGTGTGCTATTCTGTTCTAAACCAATCTTGCTGAACCATATTTGAAATCCTTGAGTTTAGGGACAGAGAAGGACACTCGTGGAAACTCTCAGTGTGCTATTCTGTGCTAAATCTTGTTTGTAGGGACAGAGTAGGACAGTGAGTGAAACTGACAGTGTGCTATTCTGTTCTAAACCAATCTTGCTGAACCATATTTGAAATCCTTGAGTTTAGGGACAGAGAAGGACACTCGTGGAAACTATCAGTGTGCTATTCTGTGCTAAATCTTGTTTGTAGGGACAGAGAGGTACAGTGAGTGAAACTGACAGTGTGCTATTCTGTTCTAAACCAATCTTGCTGAACCATATTTGAAATCCTTGAGTTTAGGGACAGAGAGGTACAGTGAGGGAAAGTGTCAGTGTGCTATTCTGTTCTAAACCAATCTTGCTGAACCATATTTGAAATCCTTGAGTTTAGGGACAGAGAAGGACACTCGTGGAAACTATCAGTGTGCTATTCTGTGCTAAATCTTGTTTGTAGGGACAGAGTAGGACAGTGAGTGAAACTGACAGTGTGCTATTCTGTTCTAAACCAATCTTGCTGAACCATATTTGAAATCCTTGAGTTTAGGGACAGAGAAGGACACTCGTGGAAACTATCAGTGTGCTATTCTGTGCTAAATCTTGTTTGTAGGGACAGAGAGGTACAGTGAGTGAAACTGACAGTGTGCTATTCTGTTCTAAACCAATCTTGCTGAACCATATTTGAAATCCTTGAGTTTAGGGACAGAGAAGTACACTCGTGGAAACTATCAGTGTGCTATTCTGTGCTAAATCTTGTTTGTAGGGACAGAGTAGGACAGTGAGTGAAACTGACAGTGTGCTATTCTGTTCTAAACCAATCTTGCTGAACCATATTTGAAATCCTTGAGTTTAGGGACAGAGAAGAACACTCGTGGAAACTATCAGTGTGCTATTCTGTGCTAAATCTTGTTTGTAGGGACAGAGAGGTACAGTGAGTGAAACTGACAGTGTGCTATTCTGTTCTAAACCAATCTTGCTGAACCATATTTGAAATCCTTGAGTTTAGGGACAGAGAGGTACAGTGAGGGAAAGTGTCAGTGTGCTATTCTGTTCTAAACCAATCTTGCTGAACCATATTTGAAATCCTTGAGTTTAGGGACAGAGAAGGACACTCGTGGAAACTCTCAGTGTGCTATTCTGTGCTAAATCTAGTTTGTAGGGACAGAGTAGGACAGTGAGTGAAACTGACAGTGTGCTATTCTGTTCTAAACCAATCTTGCTGAACCATATTTGAAATCCTTGAGTTTAGGGACAGAGAGGTACAGTGAGGGAAAGTGTCAGTGTGCTATTCTGTGCTAAATCCTGTTTGTAGGGACAGAGTAGGACAGTGAGTGAAACTGACAGTGTGCTATTCTGTTCTAAACCAATCTTGCTGAACCATATTTGAAATCCTTGAGTTTAGGGACAGAGAAGGACACTCGTGGAAACTATCAGTGTGCTATTCTGTGCTAAATCTTGTTTGTAGGGACAGAGTAGGACAGTGAGTGAAACTGACAGTGTGCTATTCTGTTCTAAACCAATCTTGCTGAACCATATTTGAAATCCTTGAGTTTAGGGACAGAGAAGGACACTCGTGGAAACTATCAGTGTGCTATTCTGTGCTAAATCTTGTTTGTAGGGACAGAGAGGTACAGTGAGTGAAACTGACAGTGTGCTATTCTGTTCTAAACCAATCTTGCTGAACCATATTTGAAATCCTTGAGTTTAGGGACAGAGAGGTACAGTGAGGGAAAGTGTCAGTGTGCTATTCTGTGCTAAATCTTGTTTGTAGGGACAGAGTAGGACAGTGAGTGAAACTGACAGTGTGCTATTCTGTTCTAAACCAATCTTGCTGAACCATATTTGAAATCCTTGAGTTTAGGGACAGAGAAGGACACTCGTGGAAACTATCAGTGTGCTATTCTGTGCTAAATCTTGTTTGTAGGGACAGAGTAGGACAGTGAGTGAAACTGACAGTGTGCTATTCTGTTCTAAACCAATCTTGCTGAACCATATTTGAAATCCTTGAGTTTAGGGACAGAGAAGGACACTCGTGGAAACTATCAGTGTGCTATTCTGTGCTAAATCTTGTTTGTAGGGACAGAGTAGGACAGTGAGTGAAACTGACAGTGTGCTATTCTGTTCTAAACCAATCTTGCTGAACCATATTTGAAATCCTTGAGTTTAGGGACAGAGAAGGACACTCGTGGAAACTATCAGTGTGCTATTCTGTGCTAAATCTTGTTTGTAGGGACAGAGTAGGACAGTGAGTGAAACTGACAGTGTGCTATTCTGTTCTAAACCAATCTTGCTGAACCATATTTGAAATCCTTGAGTTTAGGGACAGAGAAGGACACTCGTGGAAACTATCAGTGTGCTATTCTGTGCTAAATCTTGTTTGTAGGGACAGAGTAGGACAGTGAGTGAAACTGACAGTGTGCTATTCTGTTCTAAACCAATCTTGCTGAACCATATTTGAAATCCTTGAGTTTAGGGACAGAGAAGGACACTCGTGGAAACTATCAGTGTGCTATTCTGTGCTAAATCTTGTTTGTAGGGACAGAGTAGGACAGTGAGTGAAACTGACAGTGTGCTATTCTGTTCTAAACCAATCTTGCTGAACCATATTTGAAATCCTTGAGTTTAGGGACAGAGAAGGACACTCGTGGAAACTATCAGTGTGCTATTCTGTGCTAAATCTTGTTTGTAGGGACAGAGTAGGACAGTGAGTGAAACTGACAGTGTGCTATTCTGTTCTAAACCAATCTTGCTGAACCATATTTGAAATCCTTGAGTTTAGGGACAGAGAAGGACACTCGTGGAAACTATCAGTGTGCTATTCTGTGCTAAATCTTGTTTGTAGGGACAGAGTAGGACAGTGAGTGAAACTGACAGTGTGCTATTCTGTTCTAAACCAATCTTGCTGAACCATATTTGAAATCCTTGAGTTTAGGGACAGAGAAGGACACTCGTGGAAACTATCAGTGTGCTATTCTGTGCTAAATCTTGTTTGTAGGGACAGAGAGGTACAGTGAGTGAAACTGACAGTGTGCTATTCTGTTCTAAACCAATCTTGCTGAACCATATTTGAAATCCTTGAGTTTAGGGACAGAGAAGGACACTCGTGGAAACTATCAGTGTGCTATTCTGTGCTAAATCCTGTTTGTAGGGACAGAGTAGGACAGTGAGTGAAACTGACAGTGTGCTATTCTGTTCTAAACCAATCTTGCTGAACCATATTTGAAATCCTTGAGTTTAGGGACAGAGAAGGACACTCGTGGAAACTATCAGTGTGCTATTCTGTGCTAAATCTTGTTTGTAGGGACAGAGTAGGACAGTGAGTGAAACTGACAGTGTGCTATTCTGTTCTAAACCAATCTTGCTGAACCATATTTGAAATCCTTGAGTTTAGGGACAGAGAAGGACACTCGTGGAAACTATCAGTGTGCTATTCTGTGCTAAATCTTGTTTGTAGGGACAGAGAGGTACAGTGAGTGAAACTGACAGTGTGCTATTCTGTTCTAAACCAATCTTGCTGAACCATATTTGAAATCCTTGAGTTTAGGGACAGAGAGGTACAGTGAGGGAAAGTGTCAGTGTGCTATTCTGTGCTAAATCTTGTTTGTAGGGACAGAGTAGGACAGTGAGTGAAACTGACAGTGTGCTATTCTGTTCTAAACCAATCTTGCTGAACCATATTTGAAATCCTTGAGTTTAGGGACAGAGAAGGACACTCGTGGAAACTATCAGTGTGCTATTCTGTGCTAAATCTTGTTTGTAGGGACAGAGTAGGACAGTGAGTGAAACTGACAGTGTGCTATTCTGTTCTAAACCAATCTTGCTGAACCATATTTGAAATCCTTGAGTTTAGGGACAGAGAAGGACACTCGTGGAAACTATCAGTGTGCTATTCTGTGCTAAATCTTGTTTGTAGGGACAGAGTAGGACAGTGAGTGAAACTGACAGTGTGCTATTCTGTTCTAAACCAATCTTGCTGAACCATATTTGAAATCCTTGAGTTTAGGGACAGAGAAGGACACTCGTGGAAACTATCAGTGTGCTATTCTGTGCTAAATCTTGTTTGTAGGGACAGAGTAGGACAGTGAGTGAAACTGACAGTGTGCTATTCTGTTCTAAACCAATCTTGCTGAACCATATTTGAAATCCTTGAGTTTAGGGACAGAGAAGGACACTCGTGGAAACTATCAGTGTGCTATTCTGTGCTAAATCTTGTTTGTAGGGACAGAGTAGGACAGTGAGTGAAACTGACAGTGTGCTATTCTGTTCTAAACCAATCTTGCTGAACCATATTTGAAATCCTTGAGTTTAGGGACAGAGAAGGACACTCGTGGAAACTATCAGTGTGCTATTCTGTGCTAAATCTTGTTTGTAGGGACAGAGTAGGACAGTGAGTGAAACTGACAGTGTGCTATTCTGTTCTAAACCAATCTTGCTGAACCATATTTGAAATCCTTGAGTTTAGGGACAGAGAAGGACACTCGTGGAAACTATCAGTGTGCTATTCTGTGCTAAATCTTGTTTGTAGGGACAGAGAGGTACAGTGAGTGAAACTGACAGTGTGCTATTCTGTTCTAAACCAATCTTGCTGAACCATATTTGAAATCCTTGAGTTTAGGGACAGAGAGGTACAGTGAGGGAAAGTGTCAGTGTGCTATTCTGTGCTAAATCTTGTTTGTAGGGACAGAGTAGGACAGTGAGTGAAACTGACAGTGTGCTATTCTGTTCTAAACCAATCTTGCTGAACCATATTTGAAATCCTTGAGTTTAGGGACAGAGAAGGACACTCGTGGAAACTATCAGTGTGCTATTCTGTGCTAAATCTTGTTTGTAGGGACAGAGTAGGACAGTGAGTGAAACTGACAGTGTGCTATTCTGTTCTAAACCAATCTTGCTGAACCATATTTGAAATCCTTGAGTTTAGGGACAGAGAAGGACACTCGTGGAAACTATCAGTGTGCTATTCTGTGCTAAATCTTGTTTGTAGGGACAGAGTAGGACAGTGAGTGAAACTGACAGTGTGCTATTCTGTTCTAAACCAATCTTGCTGAACCATATTTGAAATCCTTGAGTTTAGGGACAGAGAAGGACACTCGTGGAAACTATCAGTGTGCTATTCTGTGCTAAATCTTGTTTGTAGGGACAGAGTAGGACAGTGAGTGAAACTGACAGTGTGCTATTCTGTTCTAAACCAATCTTGCTGAACCATATTTGAAATCCTTGAGTTTAGGGACAGAGAAGGACACTCGTGGAAACTATTAGTGTGCTATTCTGTGCTAAATCTTGTTTGTAGGGACAGAGTAGGACAGTGAGTGAAACTGACAGTGTGCTATTCTGTTCTAAACCAATCTTGCTGAACCATATTTGAAATCCTTGAGTTTAGGGACAGAGAAGGACACTCGTGGAAACTATCAGTGTGCTATTCTGTGCTAAATCTTGTTTGTAGGGACAGAGTAGGACAGTGAGTGAAACTGACAGTGTGCTATTCTGTTCTAAACCAATCTTGCTGAACCATATTTGAAATCCTTGAGTTTAGGGACAGAGAAGGACACTCGTGGAAACTATCAGTGTGCTATTCTGTGCTAAATCTTGTTTGTAGGGACAGAGAGGTACAGTGAGTGAAACTGACAGTGTGCTATTCTGTTCTAAACCAATCTTGCTGAACCATATTTGAAATCCTTGAGTTTAGGGACAGAGAGGTACAGTGAGGGAAAGTGTCAGTGTGCTATTCTGTGCTAAATCTTGTTTGTAGGGACAGAGTAGGACAGTGAGTGAAACTGACAGTGTGCTATTCTGTTCTAAACCAATCTTGCTGAACCATATTTGAAATCCTTGAGTTTAGGGACAGAGAAGGACACTCGTGGAAACTATCAGTGTGCTATTCTGTGCTAAATCTTGTTTGTAGGGACAGAGTAGGACAGTGAGTGAAACTGACAGTGTGCTATTCTGTTCTAAACCAATCTTGCTGAACCATATTTGAAATCCTTGAGTTTAGGGACAGAGAAGGACACTCGTGGAAACTATCAGTGTGCTATTCTGTGCTAAATCTTGTTTGTAGGGACAGAGTAGGACAGTGAGTGAAACTGACAGTGTGCTATTCTGTTCTAAACCAATCTTGCTGAACCATATTTGAAATCCTTGAGTTTAGGGACAGAGAAGGACACTCGTGGAAACTATCAGTGTGCTATTCTGTGCTAAATCTTGTTTGTAGGGACAGAGTAGGACAGTGAGTGAAACTGACAGTGTGCTATTCTGTTCTAAACCAATCTTGCTGAACCATATTTGAAATCCTTGAGTTTAGGGACAGAGAAGGACACTCGTGGAAACTATCAGTGTGCTATTCTGTGCTAAATCTTGTTTGTAGGGACAGAATAGGACAGTGAGTGAAACTGACAGTGTGCTATTCTGTTCTAAACCAATCTTGCTGAACCATATTTGAAATCCTTGAGTTTAGGGACAGAGAAGGACACTCGTGGAAACTATCAGTGTGCTATTCTGTGCTAAATCTTGTTTGTAGGGACAGAGTAGGACAGTGAGTGAAACTGACAGTGTGCTATTCTGTTCTAAACCAATCTTGCTGAACCATATTTGAAATCCTTGAGTTTAGGGACAGAGAAGGACACTCGTGGAAACTATCAGTGTGCTATTCTGTGCTAAATCTTGTTTGTAGGGACAGAGTAGGACAGTGAGTGAAACTGACAGTGTGCTATTCTGTTCTAAACCAATCTTGCTGAACCATATTTGAAATCCTTGAGTTTAGGGACAGAGAAGGACACTCGTGGAAACTATCAGTGTGCTATTCTGTGCTAAATCTTGTTTGTAGGGACAGAGTAGGACAGTGAGTGAAACTGACAGTGTGCTATTCTGTTCTAAACCAATCTTGCTGAACCATATTTGAAATCCTTGAGTTTAGGGACAGAGAAGGACACTCGTGGAAACTATCAGTGTGCTATTCTGTGCTAAATCTTGTTTGTAGGGACAGAGAGGTACAGTGAGTGAAACTGACAGTGTGCTATTCTGTTCTAAACCAATCTTGCTGAACCATATTTGAAATCCTTGAGTTTAGGGACAGAGAAGGACACTCGTGGAAACTATCAGTGTGCTATTCTGTGCTAAATATTGTTTGTAGGGACAGAGTAGGACAGTGAGTGAAACTGACAGTGTGCTATTCTGTTCTAAACCAATCTTGCTGAACCATATTTGAAATCCTTGAGTTTAGGGACAGAGAAGGACACTCGTGGAAACTATCAGTGTGCTATTCTGTGCTAAATCTTGTTTGTAGGGACAGAGTAGGACAGTGAGTGAAACTGACAGTGTGCTATTCTGTTCTAAACCAATCTTGCTGAACCATATTTGAAATCCTTGAGTTTAGGGACAGAGAAGGACACTCGTGGAAACTATCAGTGTGCTATTCTGTGCTAAATCTTGTTTGTAGGGACAGAGAGGTACAGTGAGTGAAACTGACAGTGTGCTATTCTGTTCTAAACCAATCTTGCTGAACCATATTTGAAATCCTTGAGTTTAGGGACAGAGAGGTACAGTGAGGGAAAGTGTCAGTGTGCTATTCTGTGCTAAATCTTGTTTGTAGGGACAGAGTAGGACAGTGAGTGAAACTGACAGTGTGCTATTCTGTTCTAAACCAATCTTGCTGAACCATATTTGAAATCCTTGAGTTTAGGGACAGAGAAGGACACTCGTGGAAACTATCAGTGTGCTATTCTGTGCTAAATCTTGTTTGTAGGGACAGAGTAGGACAGTGAGTGAAACTGACAGTGTGCTATTCTGTTCTAAACCAATCTTGCTGAACCATATTTGAAATCCTTGAGTTTAGGGACAGAGAAGGACACTCGTGGAAACTATCAGTGTGCTATTCTGTGCTAAATCTTGTTTGTAGGGACAGAGTAGGACAGTGAGTGAAACTGACAGTGTGCTATTCTGTTCTAAACCAATCTTGCTGAACCATATTTGAAATCCTTGAGTTTAGGGACAGAGAAGGACACTCGTGGAAACTATCAGTGTGCTATTCTGTGCTAAATCTTGTTTGTAGGGACAGAGAGGTACAGTGAGTGAAACTGACAGTGTGCTATTCTGTTCTAAACCAATCTTGCTGAACCATATTTGAAATCCTTGAGTTTAGGGACAGAGAAGGACACTCGTGGAAACTATCAGTGTGCTATTCTGTGCTAAATCTTGTTTGTAGGGACAGAGAGGTACAGTGAGTGAAACTGACAGTGTGCTATTCTGTTCTAAACCAATCTTGCTGAACCATATTTGAAATCCTTGAGTTTAGGGACAGAGAAGGACACTCGTGGAAACTATCAGTGTGCTATTCTGTGCTAAATCTTGTTTGTAGGGACAGAGTAGGACAGTGAGTGAAACTGACAGTGTGCTATTCTGTTCTAAACCAATCTTGCTGAACCATATTTGAAATCCTTGAGTTTAGGGACAGAGAAGAAAACTTGTGGAAACTATCAGTGTGCTATTCTGTGCTAAATCTTGTTTGTAGGGACAGAGAGGTACAGTGAGTGAAACTGACAGTGTGCTATTCTGTTCTAAACCAATCTTGCTGAACCATATTTGAAATCCTTGAGTTTAGGGACAGAGAGGTACAGTGAGGGAAAGTGTCAGTGTGCTATTCTGTTCTAAACCAATCTTGCTGAACCATATTTGAAATCCTTGAGTTTAGGGACAGAGAAGGACACTCGTGGAAACTCTCAGTGTGCTATTCTGTGCTAAATCTAGTTTGTAGGGACAGAGTAGGACAGTGAGTGAAACTGACAGTGTGCTATTCTGTTCTAAACCAATCTTGCTGAACCATATTTGAAATCCTTGAGTTTAGGGACAGAGAGGTACAGTGAGGGAAAGTGTCAGTGTGCTATTCTGTGCTAAATCTTGTTTGTAGGGACAGAGTAGGACAGTGAGTGAAACTGACAGTGTGCTATTCTGTTCTAAACCAATCTTGCTGAACCATATTTGAAATCCTTGAATTTAGGGACAGAGAAGGACACTCGTGGAAACTATCAGTGTGCTATTCTGTGCTAAATCTTGTTTGTAGGGACAGAGTAGGACAGTGAGTGAAACTGACAGTGTGCTATTCTGTTCTAAACCAATCTTGCTGAACCATATTTGAAATCCTTGAGTTTAGGGACAGAGAAGGACACTCGTGGAAACTATCAGTGTGCTATTCTGTGCTAAATCTTGTTTGTAGGGACAGAGAGGTACAGTGAGTGAAACTGACAGTGTGCTATTCTGTTCTAAACCAATCTTGCTGAACCATATTTGAAATCCTTGAGTTTAGGGACAGAGAGGTACAGTGAGGGAAAGTGTCAGTGTGCTATTCTGTGCTAAATCTTGTTTGTAGGGACAGAGTAGGACAGTGAGTGAAACTGACAGTGTGCTATTCTGTTCTAAACCAATCTTGCTGAACCATATTTGAAATCCTTGAGTTTAGGGACAGAGAAGGACACTCGTGGAAACTATCAGTGTGCTATTCTGTGCTAAATCTTGTTTGTAGGGACAGAGTAGGACAGTGAGTGAAACTGACAGTGTGCTATTCTGTTCTAAACCAATTTTGCTGAACCATATTTGAAATCCTTGAGTTTAGGGACAGAGAAGGACACTCGTGGAAACTATCAGTGTGCTATTCTGTGCTAAATCTTGTTTGTAGGGACAGAGTAGGACAGTGAGTGAAACTGACAGTGTGCTATTCTGTTCTAAACCAATCTTGCTGAACCATATTTGAAATCCTTGAGTTTAGGGACAGAGAGGTACAGTGAGGGAAAGTGTCAGTGTGCTATTCTGTGCTAAATCTTGTTTGTAGGGTCAGAGTAGGACAGTGAGTGAAACTGACAGTGTGCTATTCTGTTCTAAACCAATCTTGCTGAACCATATTTGAAATCCTTGAGTTTAGGGACAGAGAAGGACACTCGTGGAAACTATCAGTGTGCTATTCTGTGCTAAATCTTGTTTGTAGGGACAGAGTAGGACAGTGAGTGAAACTGACAGTGTGCTATTCTGTTCTAAACCAATCTTGCTGAACCATATTTGAAATCCTTGAGTTTAGGGACAGAGAAGCACACTCGTGGAAACTATCAGTGTGCTATTCTGTGCTAAATCTTGTTTGTAGGGACAGAGAGGTACAGTGAGTGAAACTGACAGTGTGCTATTCTGTTCTAAACCAATCTTGCTGAACCATATTTGAAATCCTTGAGTTTAGGGACAGAGAGGTACAGTGAGGGAAAGTGTCAGTGTGCTATTCTGTGCTAAATCTTGTTTGTAGGGACATAGTAGGACAGTGAGTGAAACTGACAGTGTGCTATTCTGTTCTAAACCAATCTTGCTGAACCATATTTGAAATCCTTGAGTTTAGGGACAGAGAAGGACACTCGTGGAAACTATCAGTGTGCTATTCTGTGCTAAATCTTGTTTGTAGGGACAGAGAGGTACAGTGAGTGAAACTGACAGTGTGCTATTCTGTTCTAAACCAATCTTGCTGAACCATATTTGAAATCCTTGAGTTTAGGGACAGAGAGGTACAGTGAGGGAAAGTGTCAGTGTGCTATTCTGTGCTAAATCTTGTTTGTAGGGTCAGAGTAGGACAGTGAGTGAAACTGACAGTGTGCTATTCTGTTCTAAACCAATCTTGCTGAACCATATTTGAAATCCTTGAGTTTAGGGACAGAGAAGGACACTCGTGGAAACTATCAGTGTGCTATTCTGTGCTAAATCTTGTTTGTAGGGACAGAGTAGGACAGTGAGTGAAACTGACAGTGTGCTATTCTGTTCTAAACCAATCTTGCTGAACCATATTTGAAATCCTTGAGTTTAGGGACAGAGAAGGACACTCGTGGAAACTATCAGTGTGCTATTCTGTGCTAAATCTTGTTTGTAGGGACAGAGTGGTACAGTGAGTGAAACTGACAGTGTGCTATTCTGTTCTAAACCAATCTTGCTGAACCATATTTGAAATCCTTGAGTTTAGGGACAGAGAGGTACAGTGAGGGAAAGTGTCAGTGTGCTATTCTGTGCTAAATCTTGTTTGTAGGGACATAGTAGGACAGTGAGTGAAACTGACAGTGTGCTATTCTGTTCTAAACCAATCTTGCTGAACCATATTTGAAATCCTTGAGTTTAGGGACAGAGAAGGACACTCGTGGAAACTATCAGTGTGCTATTCTGTGCTAAATCTTGTTTGTAGGGACAGAGAGGTACAGTGAGTGAAACTGACAGTGTGCTATTCTGTTCTAAACCAATCTTGCTGAACCATATTTGAAATCCTTGAGTTTAGGGACAGAGAAGTACACTCGTGGAAACTATCAGTGTGCTATTCTGTGCTAAATCTTGTTTGTAGGGACAGAGTAGGACAGTGAGTGAAACTGACAGTGTGCTATTCTGTTCTAAACCAATCTTGCTGAACCATATTTGAAATCTTTGAGTTTAGGGACAGAGAAGGACACTCGTGGAAACTATCAGTGTGCTATTCTGTGCTAAATCTTGTTTGTAGGGACAGAGTAGGACAGTGAGTGAAACTGACAGTGTGCTATTCTGTTCTAAACCAATCTTGCTGAACCATATTTGAAATCCTTGAGTTTAGGGACAGAGAAGGACACTCGTGGAAACTATCAGTGTGCTATTCTGTGCTAAATCTTGTTTGTAGGGACAGAGTAGGACAGTGAGTGAAACTGACAGTGTGCTATTCTGTTCTAAACCAATCTTGCTGAACCATATTTGAAATCCTTGAGTTTAGGGACAGAGAAGGACACTCGTGGAAACTATCAGTGTGCTATTCTGTGCTAAATCTTGTTTGTAGGGACAGAGTAGGACAGTGAGTGAAACTGACAGTGTGCTATTCTGTTCTAAACCAATCTTGCTGAACCATATTTGAAATCCTTGAGTTTAGGGACAGAGAAGGACACTCGTGGAAACTATCAGTGTGCTATTCTGTGCTAAATCTTGTTTGTAGGGACAGAGTAGGACAGTGAGTGAAACTGACAGTGTGCTATTCTGTTCTAAACCAATCTTGCTGAACCATATTTGAAATCCTTGAGTTTAGGGACAGAGAAGGACACTCGTGGAAACTATCAGTGTGCTATTCTGTGCTAAATCTTGTTTGTAGGGACAGAGAGGTACAGTGAGTGAAACTGACAGTGTGCTATTCTGTTCTAAACCAATCTTGCTGAACCATATTTGAAATCCTTGAGTTTAGGGACAGAGAAGGACACTCGTGGAAACTATCAGTGTGCTATTCTGTGCTAAATCTTGTTTGTAGGGACAGAGTAGGACAGTGAGTGAAACTGACAGTGTGCTATTCTGTTCTAAACCAATCTTGCTGAACCATATTTGAAATCCTTGAGTTTAGGGACAGAGAAGGACACTTGTGGAAACTATCAGTGTGCTATTCTGTGCTAAATCTTGTTTGTAGGGACATAGTAGGACAGTGAGTGAAACTGACAGTGTGCTATTCTGTTCTAAACCAATCTTGCTGAACCATATTTGAAATCCTTGAGTTTAGGGACAGAGAAGGACACTCGTGGAAACTATCAGTGTGCTATTCTGTGCTAAATCTTGTTTGTAGGGACAGAGTAGGACAGTGAGTGAAACTGACAGTGTGCTATTCTGTTCTAAACCAATCTTGCTGAACCATATTTGAAATCCTTGAGTTTAGGGACAGAGAAGGACACTCGTGGAAACTATCAGTGTGCTATTCTGTGCTAAATCTTGTTTGTAGGGACAGAGTAGGACAGTGAGTGAAACTGACAGTGTGCTATTCTGTGCTAAACCAATCTTGCTGAAGCATATTGCAAATCCTTGTGTTTAGGGACAGAGAAGGATAGGCAGGGGACAGTGTCAGTGTCATTGTTGCTAAGCCTCCTGCACAGTATACACCTGAAGGTAGCCCTTATTGCTGTTTTTCCCATCTCCCTGCAGGCCATCCATTAAAATGTCTGGAAGGCAAACAAGGAGAGGCAGACAGTCAGGAGGCAAAAAAAGAGGGCAAGCAGGCTCTGTGTCTGGGGGCAACAGTGCTGGTCGTGGACGCGGTGCATTGTCATCAGCACATGGCCATGGGACACGCTTGTCCTTCTTTTCGGCAGCTGGACATGTTGAGCCACATCATGCCGAAGACTTGGTAGAGTGGATGACCAAGCCCACCTCATCCTCCTCATCCTCTCTCACCCAGGCTCAGGGTACTGGCAAAGCAGCTGCCAAAGCGTCCTCTTCTCTGGTATCATTATCTTCATTAGTCAATCCTTCCCTAGACCCACCATGTCCTCCTCCTGAGGAGTCCCCCGAACTGTTTGAGCACAGTGTTGGGTACATGCTCCAGGAGGATGCCCAGCGTTTCGAAGGATCTGATGATGATACCCAGATAGAGGAAGGCAGTAGCGTGAGAGCAGAGAGAGGGGATGCTCAAGAAGGACACCAATCTGGCAGTCATGCTCCAGCAGCTGCAGCATACTGCCAGATTGGCTCCAGTGATGAGGAGGGAGGGGATGATGAGGTCACTGACTCCACGTGGGTGCCTAATAGGAGAGAGGAGGAGGAGGAGGATGAGGAGGAGGCACATCTCCAACGAGGCAGGATGCCCTTGGGTGGCCAGCGTATGGGCAGCACACCGACGGAATCACACCGCAGAGCTCCGCCTGTGCAGGGCGCTGCCTCTGCCCGTCATTCAAAAAGTTCTTTGGTGTGGGCCTTTTTTGAGGCGAGTGCATCAGATCGCACAGCTGCTGTTTGCAACATATGTCTCAAGCGTATATCGCGTGGCCAAAACATCAGCCGCTTGGGCACCACATGCTTGATCAGACATATGTTGACCTGCCATGCAGCTCGTTGGCAAGTCTACCTTAAAGACCCACACCAAAGAACAAAGCTGACCTCTTCTTGCACCGCATCAGCTGGGATCTCCAACCCCACTATACCTTCAGTCCTCTCTGAAACCTGCTCTGAGAGGAATGAAGGTGTAGAATTAGGTGTGTCACAGCCAAGTACTTGCGGGCACTCTGCTAGCAGTACACCGACGTCCGATTCTAGCAGGCAAATTTCCCTGCCCCAGCTGCTGGACCGTCGAAAGAAGTTCACTCCCAGCCATCCACATGCCCAGCGGTTGAATGCTAGCTTGGCTAAATTGCTAGCGCTTCAACTGCTGCCTTTTCAGTTGGTAAACTCGGCCCCCTTCCGTGAGTTTGTGCAATGTGCGGTTCCTCAGTGGCAGGTTCCCAAACGCCACTTTTTCTCACGGAAGGCGATTCCGGCTCTCTACAGGCATGTGGAAGGCAATGTCTTGGCCTCGCTGGACAGGGCGGTCAGCGGTAAGGTGCATATTATCGCTGACTCATGGTCCAGCAGGCATGGACAGGGACGTTACCTTTCTTTCACGGCCCATTGGGTCACTCTTTTGGCAGCTGGGAAGGATGTAGGACAAGGTGCAGTAGTGTTGGAGGTTGTTCCACCGCCAAGCCTCCAAAATGCTACTACTGGTTGTGACACACCTCTCTCCTCCACCCCCTCCTCTTCTTCTTCCTCCATGGCCTCTTCCTGTGGTTTGTCCTTGGAACCAGCGGTGCTCCGTAGGCGTTCAAGGGGCTACGCAAGTACGCAGGCAAAAAGATGCCATGCCGTGCTTGCGCTGGTGTGTTTGGGGGACAGGAGCCACACTGGGGCAGAGGTCCTGTCTGCTCTGCAGGGGCAGGCCGAGAGGTGGTTGACGCCACGCCAGCTTAAGCCAGGAATGGTGGTTTGCGACAATGGCACCAACCTCCTCTCCGCCCTCCGACAGGGACAACTGACCCATGTGCCCTGTATGGCTCACGTCCTTAACCTGGTGGTGCAGCGGTTCTTGGGCAGGTAACCGGGCTTACAGGATGTCCTGAGGCAGGCCAGGAAAGTCTGTGTTCATTTCCGCAGATCTTATAATGCCAGTGCCCGCCTGGCTGAGCTGCAAAAGGAGTTGAACCTGCCCAAGAACCCCCTTATATGTGACATGCCTACCAGGTGGAACTCAACGTTGGCCATGCTGCAGCGGCTGCACACGCAGCAGAGGGCCATCAATGAGTACCTGTGCGACTACGGCACCAGGACAGGGTCAGGGGAGCTCGGGTTTTTTTCACCACGCCAGTGGGGCATGATCAGGGATGCATGCACTGTCCTGGCACCATTTGAGGAGGCCACGAGGATGGTGAGCAGTGACAGTGCATGCATCAGTGACACTGTACCTCTTGTCCACCTGTTGGAGCACACGCTGCGTGGAATAATGGACAGGGCACTTGAGGCAGAACAGAGGCAGGAAGAGGAGGACTTCCTTGCCTCTCAAGGCCCCCTTTACCCTGACAGTGTTCCTTCTGTCCCACCCATCGCACAGGAAGAGGAGGAGGAGGAGGAGGAGGAGGAGAAGGAGGATTGTGTCAGCATGGAGGTGGAGGCTGGCACTCAGCATCATCAGCAGCAGTCTTTTAGGGATGATTTACAGTCCCAAAAAACCAGTGGACTTGTACGTGGCTGGGAGGAGGTGGCTGCGGATCATGTCGTCCTTAGTGACCCAGAGGACTCCGGACTGAATGCCTCAGCTAACCTACGCTGCATGGCCTCCCTGATCCTGCAAAGTCTGCGGAAGGATCCTCGTATTCTTCGGATCAAGGAGAGGGACCATTACTGGCTGGCCACTCTCCTTGATCCACGGTACAAGGGTAAGGTTGCGGACCTTATGTTACCGTCGCAGAGGGAGCAGAGGATGAGACAACTCCGGGAGGCCTTGCAGAAAGGTCTGTGCAACGCGTTCCCAGAGACTGGGAGGTTACAAACTCCTGGCCCTGGACAACGAGTTGCTGAGGCTTCGGGCAGTCAAAGAAGGAGCGGTGGGGAAGGTGGCCGTCTGACCGATGCGTTCAGACAATTCTTTAGTCCGCAGCCCCAAAGTATGATCGTTTCCAGCAACCATCGCCAGCGTCTGATATACATGGTGCAGGAATACCTAGGGGCAAGGTCAGACTTGGACACCTTCCCCACCGAAAATCCTCTGGCTTACTGGGTCTTGAGGATGGATCACTGGCCAGAGCTTGCACAGTATGCAATTGAGCTACTGGCCTGTCCTGCATCCAGCGTTCTTTCAGAACGCACATTCAGTGCTGCTGGAGGATTTGTCACGGATCACAGGGTGCGCCTGTCCACCGACTCGGTTGATCGACTGACTTTCATCAAGATGAACCAGTCTTGGATCACCACCAGCTACCACACACCTGATGCTGATATAACAGACTAATTGATTTTAAAATGTCACATCCCTTCAAGACTGATGCTGATGCTGAGTTCCTGTGCTGTTATGTTGACTAGCTATCCTCCTCCTCCTCCTCAATGATCCGATTAATGATGATAGCTTGGAAGATCATTTTGGTTTATGGGTGCCGCCACCAGTGGCTAAGGCCCAATTTTTCAGCCCCTGTTTAACAGGGGCGTGTAATTACAATTTTTGATGCAATACTTTGCAACAGGCCTTATTGCTGTGCTCCAAGTACAGTATCTGTGAGGGGTTGCAGTGTTGTGCCACCAGTGCCTAAGGCCCAATTTTTCAGCCCCTGTTTAACAGGGGCATGCAATTATAATTATTGATCTAATAATTCACAGCAGGGCCCATTGCTGCGCCCACCAAGAGTAACTGTCAGGCCTTACAGTGTTGTGTCAACACCACCACCACCACCACCAAAGGCCCAATTTTTCAGCCCCTGTTCAACAGGGGCATGCAATTATAATTATTGATCTAATAATTCACAGCAGGGCCCATTGCTGCGCCCACCAAGAGTAACTGTCAGGCCTTATAGTGTTGTGTCAACACCACCACCACCACCACCACCACCACCAAAGGCCACATTTTTCAGCCCCTGTTCAACAGGGGCATGCAATTATAATTATTGATCTAATAATTCACAGCAGGGCCCATTGCTGCGCCCACCAAGAGTAACTGTCAGGCCTTACAGTGTTGTGTCAACACCACCACCACCACCACCACCACCACCACCATCAAAGGCCCAATTTTTACTACCACTGTTCAACAATTATATGTTATTACAATTCCTGATATAATAGTTGACAGCAGGGCGTTCCAGCACCAACACCTAAGGGGCCAATTTCTGCAGAGTATATACGGCAGGTCCCTACTTTCAAACATCCAACTTACAAACGACTACTACTTGCAAACGGAAGAAGACAACAGGAAGTGAGAGGAAATCTACCCCTTGGAAGGAAAATTCTCTCCTGTAAGGCCTCGTACACACGACCGAGTTTCTCGGCAAGAACCAGCAAGAAACTTGCTGGCAGAGATGTCTTGCCGAGAAATTTGTTCGTGTGTATGGTTTCTCGTCGAGAAAACCGACAAGTAACCTCGACGAGAAAATAGAGAACCTGCTCTCTATTTTCTCGTCGAGATTCTCGTCGGCATGTTTCTCGACGAGAAAAGTGAGTGTGTGTACACTTACCTGTCCTCCTGGAAGCCCGCGCATGTTCGAAATGAATTCGACGCATGCGCGGTAGCTTCCTAGGCATACGTAGGGTATACCAAGATGGCGGCGACGGCATCGAATGTGACGAGCGCATGCTCGTCGTAGTCGATGACGTCACCGCGTACGCTCCATTCAAAGAACCGCGGGTTCTTTGAAACGAGTGTGTGTACACTCGGCCGGGACAAGTTTCTTGTCCAAGAATCTCGTCGAAAAAAACGACATGTTTTTTTCAACGAGAATCTCGGCCGTGTGTACGAGGCCTAAGAATTAATATGGGAGTGTCTCCTCTCTACTGATGCTTTATTACCAATCCTTGTTTCAATAAAAACACCACATTTCAAAATCAGTTGTCATTGGGACGCAAAGTGAGGTGAAATGTTCTGAACAGGGGCACAGACAGCAAAACAAATGTTACAGGGGTGATAACCCTTCCCTATGTTTTCCAAAAAGCTTAAAAATAGGTATTTGGGCTGGAGCTACACTTAAACAATGTAGCTGTTCAAAATTACAAACAGATTCAACATAAGAACAAACCTACAGTCCCTGTCTTGTATGCACCGCCTGTATACGGCTGTTCAGAGTATATAGGGCCTTTTTTATTTTGTGTGCGGGGTTCCCCTTAATATCCATACAAGACCCAAAGGGGCTGGTAATGGGCTGGGGTGGGGGGGGGGGGGGGGGGGTGATGGGGTAGCTATGCCATTTTTCTTAAAGATTTTCATCCATATTACCGGGACCAGACATTACATTAAAGCCGCAAGCAGTTTTAAATGGCTTTTTTTTCCTTTAGAAATGTAATTTTGTGCAGGGACAGTTCTAAACATGGGAAACACGTGGCACTTCACAGGCATACTTTAGACACCCCCCAGGTACAATATTTAAAGGAATATTTGACTTTTTTTTTTTCACTTTATGCATCATTAAAATGACTGCTCCCGGAAAACGTCCGTTTTTAAAACTTATTTTTACATTGATACATGTCCCCTGGTGCAGAACCCGGGTTCCCAAACTCTGTTTAGGACAATAACATGGATAATAGTCGTTATAATTAGCACTTTAGAATCCGAACGTTCGCATCCATTGTATTTAATAGGGTTCTAATGTTCGTGCGAACTTTCGGTCCGTTCGCGGGTTCTGGTGCGAACTGAACCCGGGGGTGTTCGGCTCATCACTAGTAGGGATGAGCTTCGTGTTCGAGTCGAACATACGTTCGACTCGAACATCGGCTGTTCGATCGTTCGACGAAGATCGAACGATTTGGGCCGTTCGCGCCAAATTCGAGTGACGCGAACGGCCCACAATGCACTACGCCATCGCAATGTCATCCAGGCGCTGTGATTGGCCAAGCATGCACTGTGACCCCGCATGCTTGGCCAATCACAGCGCCGGCAGCGAGGAGAGCAATGATTGGCCACAGGCAGGATGCCTGTGGCCAATTATTGCTGATGGGGTTTAGTACACGCCCCACACTATAAAAGGCCGCCAGCGCGGCGGCCTTGTGTAGTGTGTTCCGGAGCAGGGAAAGAGAAGCATAGGCAGGGACAGTGTCATTTTTTTTCCTTTACTAATCCTGGATTCCTTGTGTTTAGGGACAAATAAGGATAGGTAGGGAGAGTGTCAGTGACAGTGTGCTATTCTGTGCTAATCCTTGTTTGTAGGGACAGAGAGGTACAGTGAGGGAAACTGACAGTGTGCTATTCTGTTCTAAAACTATTTTGCTGAACCATATTTTCAATCCTTGAGTTGAGGGACAGAGAGCTACAGTGAGGGAAAGTGTCAGTGTGCTATTGTGTTCTAAAACTATTTTGCTGAACCATATTTTCAATCCTTGAGTTGAGGGACTGAGAGCTACAGTGAGGGAAACTGACAGTGTGCTATTCTGTTCTAAAACTATTTTGCTGAACCATATTTTCAATCCTTGAGTTGAGGGACAGAGAGCTACAGTGAGGGAAAGTGTCAGTGTGCTATTGTGTTCTAAAACTATTTTGCTGAACCATATTTTCAATCCTTGAGTTGAGGGACAGAGTGGTACAGTGAGTGAAACTGACAGTGTGCTATTCTGTTCTAAATCAATTTTGCTGTTCCATATTTTCAATCCTTGAGTTGAGGGACAGAGAGCTACAGTGAGGGAAAGTGTCAGTGTGCTATTGTGTTCTAAAACTATTTTGCTGAACCATATTTTCAATCCTTGAGTTGAGGGACAGAGTGGTACAGTGAGTGAAACTGACAGTGTGCTATTCTGTTCTAAATCAATTTTGCTGTTCCATATTTTCAATCCTTGAGTTGAGGGACAGAGAGCTACAGTGAGGGAAAGTGTCAGTGTGCTATTGTGTTCTAAAACTATTTTGCTGAACCATATTTTCAATCCTTGAGTTGAGGGACAGAGAGGTACAGTGAGTGAAACTGACAGTGTGCTATTCTGTTCTAAATCAATTTTGCTGTTCCATATTTTCAATCCTTGAGTTGAGGGACAGAGAGCTACAGTGAGGGAAACTGACAGTGTGCTATTCTGTTCTAAAACTATTTTGCTGAACCATATTTTCAATCCTTGAGTTGAGGGACAGAGAGCTACAGTGAGGGAAAGTGTCAGTGTGCTATTGTGTTCTAAAACTATTTTGCTGAACCATATTTTCAATCCTTGAGTTGAGGGACAGAGAGGTACAGTGAGTGAAACTGACAGTGTGCTATTCTGTTCTAAATCAATTTTGCTGTTCCATATTTTCAATCCTTGAGTTGAGGGACAGAGAGCTACAGTGAGGGAAAGTGTCAGTGTGCTATTGTGTTCTAAAACTATTTTGCTGAACCATATTTTCAATCCTTGAGTTGAGGGACAGAGAGCTACAGTGAGGAAAAGTGTCAGTGTGCTATTGTGTTCTAAAACTATTTTGCTGAACCATATTTTCAATCCTTGAGTTGAGGGACAGAGAGCTACAGTGAGGGAAACTGACAGTGTGCTATTCTGTTCTAAAACTATTTTGCTGAACCATATTTTCAATCCTTGAGTTGAGGGACAGAGAGCTACAGTGAGGGAAAGTGTCAGTGTGCTATTGTGTTCTAAAACTATTTTGCTGAACCATATTTTCAATCCTTGAGTTGAGGGACAGAGAGCTACAGTGAGTGAAACTGACAGTGTGCTATTCTGTTCTAAATCAATTTTGCTGTTCCATATTTTCAATCCTTGAGTTGAGGGACAGAGAGGTACAGTGAGTGAAACTGACAGTGTGCTATTCTGTTCTAAATCAATTTTGCTGTTCCATATTTTCAATCCTTGAGTTGAGGGACAGAGAGGTACAGTGAGGGAAACTGACAGTGTGCTATTCTGTTCTAAATCAATTTTGCTGTTCCATATTTTCAATCCTTGAGTTGAGGGACAGAGAGGTACAGTGAGGGAAACTGACAGTGTGCTATTCTGTTCTAAAACTATTTTGCTGTTCCATATTTTCAATCCTTGAGTTGAGGGACAGAGAGCTACAGTGAGGGAAAGTGTCAGTGTGCTATTGTGTTCTAAAACTATTTTGCTGAACCATATTTTCAATCCTTGAGTTGAGGGACAGAGAGCTACAGTGAGGGAAAGTGTCAGTGTGCTATTGTGTTCTAAAACTATTTTGCTGAACCATATTTTCAATCCTTGAGTTGAGGGACAGAGAGGTACAGTGAGTGAAACTGACAGTGTGCTATTCTGTTCTAAAACTATTTTGCTGTTCCATATTTTCAATCCTTGAGTTGAGGGACAGAGAGCTACAGTGAGGGAAACTGACAGTGTGCTATTCTGTTCTAAAACTATTTTGCTGTTCCATATTTTCAATCCTTGAGTTGAGGGACAGAGAGCTACAGTGAGGGAAAGTGTCAGTGTGCTATTGTGTTCTAAAACTATTTTGCTGAACCATATTTTCAATCCTTGAGTTGAGGGACAGAGAGCTACAGTGAGTGAAACTGACAGTGTGCTATTCTGTTCTAAATCAATTTTGCTGTTCCATATTTTCAATCCTTGAGTTGAGGGACAGAGAGGTACAGTGAGGGAAACTGACAGTGTGCTATTCTGTTCTAAAACTATTTTGCTGTTCCATATTTTCAATCCCTGAGTTGAGGGACAGAGAAGGACACTCGTAGAAATTATCAGTGTGCTATTCTGTGCTAAATCTTGTTTGTAGGGAGGGACAGAGTAGGACAGTGAGGGAAAATGTCAGTGTGCTATTGTGTTCTAAAACTATTTTGCTGAACCATATTTTTAATCCTTGAGTTGAGGGACAGAGAGGTACAGTGAGTGAAACTGACAGTGTGCTATTCTGTTCTAAATCAATTTTGCTGTTCCATATTTTCAATCCTTGAGTTGAGGGACAGAGAGGTACAGTGAGGGAAACTGACAGTGTGCTATTCTGTTCTAAATCAATTTTGCTGTTCCATATTTTCAATCCTTGAGTTGAGGGACAGAGAGCTACAGTGAGGGAAAGTGTCAGTGTGCTATTGTGTTCTAAAACTATTTTGCTGAACCATATTTTCAATCCTTGAGTTGAGGGACAGAGAGCTACAGTGAGGGAAACTGACAGTGTGCTATTCTGTTCTAAAACTATTTTGCTGAACCATATTTTCAATCCTTGAGTTGAGGGACAGAGAGGTACAGTGAGTGAAACTGACAGTGTGCTATTATGTTCTAAATCAATTTTGCTGTTCCATATTTTCAATCCTTGAGTTGAGGGACAGAGAGCTACAGTGAGGGAAACTGACAGTGTGCTATTCTGTTCTAAATCAATTTTGCTGTTCCATATTTTCAATCCTTGAGTTGAGGGACAGAGAGGTACAGTGAGGGAAACTGACAGTGTGCTATTCTGTTCTAAATCAATTTTGCTGTTCCATATTTTCAATCCTTGAGTTGAGGGACAGAGAGGTACAGTGAGGGAAACTGACAGTGTGCTATTCTGTTCTAAAACTATTTTGCTGTTCCATATTTTCAATCCTTGAGTTGAGGGACAGAGAGCTACAGTGAGGGAAAGTGTCAGTGTGCTATTGTGTTCTAAAACTATTTTGCTGAACCATATTTTCAATCCTTGAGTTGAGGGACAGAGAGCTACAGTGAGGGAAAGTGTCAGTGTGCTATTGTGTTCTAAAACTATTTTGCTGAACCATATTTTCAATCCTTGAGTTGAGGGACAGAGAGGTACAGTGAGTGAAACTGACAGTGTGCTATTCTGTTCTAAATCAATTTTGCTGTTCCATATTTTCAATCCTTGAGTTGAGGGACAGAGAGCTACAGTGAGGGAAACTGACAGTGTGCTATTCTGTTCTAAAACTATTTTGCTGAACCATATTTTCAATCCTTGAGTTGAGGGACAGAGAGCTACAGTGAGTGAAACTGACAGTGTGCTATTCTGTTCTAAATCAATTTTGCTGTTCCATATTTTCAATCCTTGAGTTGAGGGACAGAGAGGTACAGTGAGGGAAACTGACAGTGTGCTATTCTGTTCTAAAACTATTTTGCTGTTCCATATTTTCAATCCCTGAGTTGAGGGACAGAGAAGGACACTCGTAGAAATTATCAGTGTGCTATTCTGTGCTAAATCTTGTTTGTAGGGAGGGATAGAGTAGGACAGTGAGGGAAAATGTCAGTGTGCTATTCTGTTCTAAATCAATTTTGCTGTTCCATATTTTCAATCCTTGAGTTGAGGGACAGATAGGTACAGTGAGGGAAACTGACAGTGTGCTATTCTGTTCTAAATCAATTTTGCTGTTCCATATTTTCAATCCTTGAGTTGAGGGACAGAGAGCTACAGTGAGGGAAAGTGTCAGTGTGCTATTGTGTTCTAAAACTATTTTGCTGAACCATATTTTCAATCCTTGAGTTGAGGGACAGAGAGCTACAGTGAGGGAAACTGACAGTGTGCTATTCTGTTCTAAAACTATTTTGCTGAACCATATTTTCAATCCTTGAGTTGAGGGACAGAGAGGTACAGTGAGTGAAACTGACAGTGTGCTATTCTGTTCTAAATCAATTTTGCTGTTCCATATTTTCAATCCTTGAGTTGAGGGACAGAGAGCTACAGTAAGGGAAACTGACAGTGTGCTATTCTGTTCTAAAACTATTTTGCTGTTCCATATTTTCAATCCCTGAGTTGAGGGACAGAGAAGGACACTCGTAGAAATTATCAGTGTGCTATTCTGTGCTAAATCTTGTTTGTAGGGATGGACAGAGTAGGACAGTGAGGGAAAGTGTCAGTGTGCTATTCTGTTCTAAAACTTTTTTGCTGAACCATATTTTCAATTCTTGTGTTTAGGGACAGAGAAGGATAGGCAGGGGACAGTGTCAGTGTCATTGTTGCTAAGCCTCCTGCACAATATACACCTGAAGGTAGCCCTTATTGCTGTTTTTCCCATCTCCCTGCAGGCCATCCATTAAAATGTCTGGAAGGCAACCAAGGAGAGGCAGACAGTCAGGAGGCAAAAAAGAGGGCAAGCAGGCTCTGTGTCTGGGGGCAACAGTGCTGGTTGTGTACGCGGTGCATTGTCATCAGCACATGGCCATGGGACACGCTTGTCCTTGTTTTCGGCAGCTGGACATGTTGAGCCACATCATGCCGAAGACTTGGTAGAGTGGATGACCAAGCCCACCTCATCCTCCTCATCCTCTCTCACCCAGGCTCAGGGTAGTGGCAAAGCAGCTGCCAAAGCGTCCTCTTCTCTGGTATCATTATCTTCATTAGTCAATCCTTCCCTAGACCCACCATGCCCTCCTCCTGAGGAGTCCCCCGAACTGTTTGAGCACAGTGTTGGGTACATGCTCCAGGAGGATGCCCAGCGTTTGGAAGGATCTGATGATGATACCCAGCTAGAGGAAGGCAGCAGCGTGAGAGCAGAGAGAGGGGATGCTCAAGAAGGACACCAATCTGGCAGTCATGTTCCAGCAGCTGCAGCATAGTGCCAGATTGGCTCCAGTGATGAGGAGGGAGGGGATGATGAGGTCACTGACTCCACGTGGGTGCCTAATAGGAGAGAGGAGGAGGAGGAGGATGAGGAGGAGGCACATCTCCAATGAGGCAGGATGCCCTTGAGTGGCCAGCGTATGGGCAGCACACCGACGGAATCACACCGCAGAGCTCCGCCTGTGTAGGGCGCTGCCTCTGCCCGTCATTCAAAAAGTTCTTTGGTGTGGGCCTTTTTTGAGGCGAGTGCATCAGATCGCACAGCTGCTGTTTGCAACATATGTCTCAAGCGTATATCGCGTGGCCAAAACATCAGCCGCTTGGGCACCACATGCTTGATCAAACATATGTTGACCTGCCATGCAGCTCGTTGGCAAGCCTACCTTAAAGACCCACACCAAAGAACAAAGCTGACCTCTTCTTGCACCGCATCAGCTGGGATCTCCAACCCCACTATACCTTCACTCCTCTCTGAAACCTGCTCTGAGAGGAATGAAGGTGTAGAATTAGGTGTGTCACAGGCAAGTACTTGCGGGCACTCTGCTAGCAGTACACCAACATCCGATTCTAGCAGGCAAATTTCCCTGCCCCAGCTGCTGGACCGTCGAAAGAAGTTCACTCCCAGCCATCCACATGCCCAGCGGTTGAATGCTAGCTTGGCTAAATTGCTAGCGCTTCAACTGCTGCCTTTTCAGTTGGTAGACTCGGCCCCCTTCCGTGAGTTTGTGCAATGTGCGGTTCCTCAGTGGCAGGTTCCCAAACGACACTTTTTCGCACGGAAGGCTATTCCGGCTCTCTACAGGCATGTGGAAGGCAATGTCTTGGCCTCGCTGGACAGGGCGGTCAGCGGTAAGGTGCATATTACCGCTGACTCATGGTCCAGCAGGCATGGACAGGGACGTTACCTTTCTTTCACGGCCCATTGGGTCACTCTTTTGGCAGCTGGGAAGGATGCAGGACAAGGTGCAGTAGTGTTGGAGGTTGTTCCACCCCCACGCCTCCAAAATGCTACTACTGGTTGTGACACACCTCTCTCCTCCACCCCCTCCTCTTCTTCTTCCTCCATGGCCTCTTCCTGTGGTTTGTCCTCGGAACCAGCGGTGCTCCGTAGGCGTTCAAGGGGCTACGCAAGTACGCAGGCAAAAAGATGCCATGCCGTGCTTGCGCTGGTGTGTTTGGGGGACAGGAGCCACACTGGGGCAGAGGTCCTGTCTGCTCTGCAGGGGCAGGCCGAGAGGTGGTTGACGCCACGCCAGCTTAAGCCAGGAATGGTGGTTTGCGACAATGGCACCAACCTCCTCTCCGCCCTCCGACAGGGACAACTGACCCATGTGCCCTGTATGGCTCACGTCCTTAACCTGGTGGTGCAGCGGTTCTTGGGCAGGTACCCGGGCTTACAGGATGTCCTGAGGCAGGCCAGGAAAGTCTGTGTGCATTTCCGCAGATCTTATAATGCCAGTGCTCGCCTGGCTGAGCTTCAAAAGGAGTTGAACCTGCCCAAGAACCGCCTTATATGTGACATGCCCACCAGGTGGAACTCAACGTTGGCCATGCTGCAGCGGCTGCACACGCAGCAGAGGGCCATCAATGAGTACCTGTGCGACTACGGCACCAGGACAGGGTCAGGGGAGCTCGGGTTTTTTTCACCACGCCAGTGGGGCATGATCAGGGATGCATGCACTGTCCTGGCACCATTTGAGGAGGCCACGAGGATGGTGAGCAGTGACAGTGCATGCATCAGTGACACTGTACCTCTTGTCCACCTGTTGGAGCACACGCTGCGTGGAATAATGGACAGGGCACTTGAGACAGAACAGTGGCAGGAAGAGGAGGACTTCCTTGCCTCTCAAGGCCCCCTTTACCCAGACAGTGTTCCTTCTGTCCCACCTATCGTACAGGAAGAGGAGGAGGAGGAGGAGGAGGAGGAGGAGGAGGAGGAGGATTGTGTCAGCATGGAGGTGGAGGCTGGCACTCAGCATCATCAGCAGCAGTCTTTTAGGGATGATTTACAGTCCCAAGAAACCAGTGGACTTGTACGTGGCTGGGAGGAGGTGGCTGCGGATCATGTCGTCCTTAGTGACCCAGAGGACTCCGGACTGAATGCCTCAGCTAACCTACGCTGCATGGCCTCCCTGATCCTGCAAAGTCTGCGGAAGGATCCTCGTATTCTTCGGATCAAGGAGAGGGACCATTACTGGCTGGCCACTCTCCTTGATCCACGGTACAAGGGTATGGTTGCGGACCTTATCGTACCGTCGCAGAGGGAGCAGAGGATGAGACAACTCCGGGAGGCCTTGCAGAAAGGTCTGTGCAACGCGTTCCCAGAGACTGGGAGGTTACAAACTCCTGGTCCTGGACAACGAGTTGCTGAGGCTTCGGGCAGTCAAAGAAGGAGCGGTGGGGAAGGTGGCCGTCTGACCGATGCGTTCAGACAATTCTTTAGTCCGCAGCCCCAAAGTATGATCGGTTCCAGCAACCATCGCCAGCGTCTGATATACATGGTGCAGGAATACCTAGGGGCAAGGTCAGACTTGGACACCTTCCCCACCGAAAATCCTCTGGCTTACTGGGTCTTGAGGATGGATCACTGGCCAGAGCTTGCACAGTATGCAATTGAGCTACTGGCCTGTCCTGCATCCAGCGTTCTTTCAGAACGCACATTCAGTGCTGCTGGAGGATTTGTCACGGATCACAGGGTGCGCCTGTCCACCGACTCGGTTGATCGACTGACTTTCATCAAGATGAACCAGTCTTGGATCACCACCAGCTACCACACACCAGATGCTGATATAACAGACTAATTGATTTTAAAATGTCACATCCCTTCAAGACTGATGCTGATGCTGAGTGCCTGTGCTGTTATGTTGTCTGGCTATCCTCCTCCTCCTCCTCAATGATACGATTAACGATGATAGCTTGGAAGATCATTTTGGTTTATGGGTGACGCCACCAGTGGCTAAGGCCCAATTTTTCAGCCCCTGTTTAACAGGGGCGTGTAATTAAAATTTTTGATGCAATACTTTGCAACAGGCCTCATTGCTGTGCTCCAAGTACAGTATCTGTGAGGGGTTGCAGTGTTGTGCCACCAGTGCCTAAGGCCCAATTTTTCAGCCCCTGTTCAACAGGGGCATGCAATTATAATTATTGATCTAATAATTCACAGCAGGGCCCATTGCTGCGCCCACCAAGAGTAACTGTCAGGCCTTACAGTGTTGTGGCACCAGCACCACCATCAAAGGCCCAATTTTTACTACCACTGATCAACAATTATATGTTATTACAATTCCTGATATTATACTTGACAGCAGGGCGTTCCAGCACCCACCAAGAATAACTGTGAGTGCTTTCAGTGTTGTGCCAACACCAACACCTAAGGGGCCAATTTCTGCAGAGTATATACGGAAGGTCCCTACTTTCAAACATCCAACTTACAAACTACTACTACTTGCAAACGGAAGAAGACAACAGGAAGTGAGAGGAAATCTACCCCTTGGAAGGAAAATTCTCTCCTGTAAGAATTAATATGGGAGAAAGGTGTCTCCTCTCTACTGATGCTTTATCACCAATCCTTGTTTCAATACAAACACCACATTTCAAAAACAGTTGTCATTGGGACGCAAAGTGAGGTGAAATGTTCTGAACAGGGGCACAGACAGCAAAAAAAATGTGACAGGGGTGATAACCGTTCCCTATGTTTTCCAAAAAGCTAAAAAAAAGGAATTTGGCATGGAGCTACACTTAAACAATGCAGCTGTTCAAAATTACAAACAGATTCTACATAAGAACAAACCTACAGTCCCTGTCTTGTATGCACCGCCTGTATACGGCTGTTCAGAGTATATAGGGGCTTTTTTATTTTGTGTGCGGGGTTCCCCTTAATATCCATACAAGACCCAAAGGGGCTGGTAATGGGCTGGGGTAGGGGGGGGGGGGGTTGATGGGGTAGCTATGCCATTTTTCCTAAAGATTTTCATCCATATTACCGGGACCAGACATTGCATTAAAGCCGCAAGCAGTTTTAAATGGCTTTTTTTCCTTTAGAAATGTTATTTTGTGCAGGGACAGTTCTAAACACGGGAAACACGTGGCACTTCACAGGCATACTTTAGACACCCCCCAGGTACAATATTTAAAGGAATATTTGACTTTTTTTTTTTTCACTTTATGCATCATTAAAATGACTGCTCCCGGAAAACGTCCGTTTTTAAAACTTCTTTTTGCATTGATACATGTCCCCTGGTGCAGAACCCGGGTTCCCAAACTCTGTTTCGGACAATAACATGGATAATAGTCGTTATAATTAGCACTTTAGAATCCGAACGTTCGCATTCATTGTATTTAATAGGGTTCTAATGTTCGCGCGAACTTTCGGTCCGTTCGCGGGTTCTGGTGCGAACCGAACCCGGGGGTGTTCGGCTCATCACTAATCACTAGTGGTGTATGCCTTTTTCCAAGTGAGTTCACATCAGTCTGTACTTTATTTAAAGGAGAAGTCCAGCCAAATGATTTGGCTCTATTTCTCCTTTGGATCACAGGAGTGCAGTTCTTTTTGCACTCCTGTAACCCGTTTTCAGCAGAGAGCGGGCTGAAGTCCATCACAGAAGTCAGTCCAAGCACCGCGTCATCGCGACAATAAAGTCTGGATCCGCCAGGTGCCTGGACTGACACCCTGCTCAGCCTCTCAGCAAGCGCCATTATTCATATCATAGAAAAAAGCGGCGTTTTTCTCAACGTGATTTTTCGTGTCTCCTCTCAAGCCTGCCTTGCATACACACGTTCATGAAAAAAAACGCTCGAGCAAAGTGCGGTGACGTAAAACACGTACGACGGCACTATAAAGGGGAAGTTCCATTCGAATGGCACCACCCTTTGGGACGCTTTTGCTGATCCTCGTGTTATTAAAGTTTGGTGAGAGACGATTTGCGCTTTTCAGTCTTTGTGCTTTTCAGTCCGTTACAGCGTGACGAATGTGCTATCTCCATTACGAACCCTAGTTTTACCAGAACGAGCGCTCCCGTCTCCTACTTGATTCTGAGCATGCACGTTTTTTCCCCCCTCGTAAAAGCATACACACGGCCGTTTTTCACGACCATTTTTAAAAATAGAATTTTTCTCGTCATGAAAAACGGTCGTGTGTACGCGGCATGAGTCTAAAAAACAGAAATCCTTTACTTCTCTTTTAAAGGCCTGGTAGCCCACTTTTATTAAAAGGCAAAAATAAAGCAAATGTCCTATATAAACGGATGTCCCATGCAGGAGTTCTTCTCCAGTGAAATAATGACAGCAACCAAAATGCCAAATCACCTGGCTACACTTTGGCAGGCAGCACGACAGCTGCTAGTACACTGGCTTTCCCTAGCCTCAGTTTGCAGTTCCTTGCTGCATGGGCCTACTCCTGGCCTCAGCAGGATTCTTCAGCCCCCCTGGGTTTATTCACTCTCTCAGAGACATCCAGACTTCCTCCAGCCTTCCTGGACCCACTAACCACCTCAGTTTTCTCGGCTTCCCAGACCCTCTCTTGGTCTCCCCAGCCCGTGTAACTGTCCCGGTTTCTCAGTCATTTGGCAAGAAGTCTCCCACATAGGGTTGCCACCTGTCCGGGATTCACCCGGACAGTTCGGGTTTGGAATCATGCATCCGGGTTTCTGACCACCTGAAACCTGGACACATTATCCAGACTGGATTATGGCTTCCCAGTAGGGTTGCTGGCTGCAGTTGTCTAAGCCAACAGTGTCTGTTTCACTCTCTTTCACACTGCCCAAAGCCAGCACTAACAATTGCGCCCCCCCCAACACACACACACACTCACACACTCAGACTGGAGAGAAGAGAGGACTCTGCTCTTCTTCCTACCGCCTCAACCCCTCTGTGTCTGCCCACACTTCAATCCCTGCCGCTGTGAAAAGGAAAGTTGGGGCCAGAAATTTGCAGTCCAGCAGCCTCAGATACATCTGGATGAGAGGTGCTGACTGCCAAGGGGTGAGTGAGCTCATCATCCATCCCTGTCTATGACTGAAGTCTCCCCCCTTCTCTCTCCTGCCTCTGAGTGAATACACTAAGGTAAATCAGGGTTCTCAGAGCACCCCTTACATCAGAGTTCCCCTTTACACCAGAGGCCACTGTGTTCCCCCATAAATCTGGATTCCCAGAACATCCCTTATGTTTGAGTCCCCAGAGTTCCCCCATACATCAGAGTCTGCAGAGTACCCCCTTATAGTGTAAGGAAACTATGCAGATTCAGATGTAAAAGGGGAACTCTGTGGACTCTAATGTAAAGGGGACTTTTGTGATTAACTTTGTAACGAGCCCCTTTGCTCGCTCGGTTCCACTTTCCCGACACTCCTCTGCTCTATTGGATCATCCGGTGCTCCAGGATTCAAACTACCGCTATGTGCCATTCGAATCCATTTGTGATCGGTCAGAACAAACACCAGGCAGGCTGTATGTAAGTTCCAACAGGAGAGCGTTTTTTAGAACCAAAAACAAGTCTTATATACAGAACAGAGGAAGTAACCAGAACATAAATTAACATGAGCTAATTAACTAAATCCTTTAGACAGCCACGGTGACTCATAGATATGACCTTTCAGGGTAGACATCCCGTCTCCTGTCTCAGTGCTATACAATACACATTATCATAAGTATAAACATCACACATTTAGCAGGGTCAAATTAGCACAGAGGACAGACAGATGGCTGGAGGTGATTGCATTAGCATACCCTTAGAGTGAATGTGTGAATGTCCCAACAGTATGAATCAGTCACTCTAATATGGCATATCCAGGGTCCCCAGATTCTGTGTGTCTTGGGGGGACATGGACCTGAATCCAAAGTAACACCCCCTCAAGGGTCCCCAGGCATACAGCTCACAAAGAGCACCGTTCCCCCAAATGCCAGGGCCCATGGTCGCAAGGCAAGAGGCTTGCATTCAGTCCCCTCCAAAAGCCTCTGTCCCGGCTAGGTCTGTCACAAACTTCATATGATTAGAAATATTTTTTAAAATGCTAAATATATGTATAGTTTTTACTATAAAAAAAAAAAATTGCTGTGCGCCGCTAAAGTGTTTGGTTTTGACTTGAAGAAAAGGTGGCAACTCTACTCCCACACAAGGGATGCAGTCTCTGAAAGGCACCACCAGCTCTGCTGACAGGGTCTGTCTCCACATGGCAGCCACTGCAACTCCAACTCTCACTCCTACTCCACCTGCAACTCTCACCAGATTATCATTATAAGGGCTGTGTGCACCTTGGCACACACCCTGCTGGTCTTCCACAAAATCCAGACACTGGGTTGGAGATTTCAACCCTCCAAATTCTACTTTGAAATCTCCAAACTACCGAGTCCCATCCAAAAATACCAAAATCTGGAGAAATCTGCAAAAGCTAGACAGTAGAAAATACTGGACAGGACTGTATTTGCCAAAATATACTGGTAGGTCCATGCCTAGGTAAGAGGCAGGGCCGCTGATAAGGTAGTACAGCTGGCCCTCATGTACCGGGCCCAGGTCCCATCAGTTCAAAAGGGGGCCCCGGGCACCTGTTGAGCAGGAGAGCTGGCTGTACTGCCTTTTTCATAGCACAGATCCTCTTGTGGCTCCCCCTGCAGTGCTTCCGGCTTCTCCTCCTTTCCTTTCCTCAAGCTGCACTGCAGGGAGATCAGTTTCAAGTATCTGTGCCCCCACCCCCCTTCCACAGCTCTACTCACCCCCACACCCCTGCTGTTTGGGCCCCCCTTGTGAACCCCCCTTTCACCGGCTCTCTGGTACCCCCTCTGTACCCTTTACCTCGTATTGCTGCAGGCTTCCCTCCTTTCCTCTCCTTCCCGCTTGCAGCTGCTGAGGGCACCCAGGGGAATCATTTCAGGATGGAGAACGGGGGTCTGTAAATATGTCATATTTATTAGCCCCTTCCTTTCCTGAAAGAACATAGTGAGTGATCGGTACCAAACACTCCTGTGTTCATTTATCACTGAAGTATAGTAAACTATGATTCAGTTTGTGAATGAACAGGAAACCTCTCAACAGCTTGTTCAATTAAGCTTTGCTGAGAAACCTGTAAGCTGATTGGCTAGCATGCACAGCTGCACCAGGTTTTGCATTCTCCAGTTTTAGTAAATCAACCCCTTTGTTTCCCACAATATTTCTTATACTCTTTTCTTAAGGCCTGATTCACACCTATGCATTTTAAGTGCTTTTTGCATTTTGCAGATTTGCACTACAGAACTTGTTCCATAGGAAACCATGTTAAATGGACTGTAGTGCAAATCTGCAAAATGCAAAAAGCACTAAAAATGCAGAGGTGTGAATCAGGCCTTAAGGAAAGCTGTCATGAATAGTGTAGTATTATGGCAACTGTGAGTTTGCATTTAGTATTTAGTAAATTAATAACTTTTATATTACACATTTGTTTGCTTGCATTTTTTATTGTAATTACATGCGCACCAAGCTGTCCAGAAGAAGTGTCAGTGACAGGAATTGGGACTAACTATAACACTGTTGAGTCGCAATTTGAGAAAAAAGGTTCAAATGTTGGGAATAAAAGGTGATCATTGGAAGCATGCCTGTTATAGTTTGTGCCATCCCCTTAGGCTCCATGCACACTGGACATTTGCCCAGCTCTCCCAAACGCCTTTCTTCCTGGCTGCAGCGTTTTGGCAGAAAAAACACTTGGTGTGTGTAAACTAGATGCATTTAGGTGCATCAGGCGCTTGGGCGTTAATTCATCTTGTTGGCCAGAATAATTATTTATTCTGCCTATTGAAATGAATTAAAGTGATTTTAAAGTCTTGTTCTTTTCTTTAAAACAAACAAACATGTTATACTTACCTGCTCTGTGCAGTGATTTTGCACAGAGCAGCCCAGATCCTCCTTTTCTCAGGTTCCTCACTGGCTTTCTTGGCCCCTCCCTCCTGTCGAGCACCCGAGCAGAGCCGTAGTTCTGTGTGTCCATTCAGACAAGAAGCCCAGTTCGGCCCCACCCCCTCTCTCTCCTGATTGGCCAACTGCTTTGTTTGACAGCAACAAAAGCCAATAGCGCCACTGCTGTGTCTCAGCCAATAAGGTGGGAGTGTCCCAGTTGGCCGAGTCAGTCGTGTACATCGCTGGATCGAGATGGGCTCAGGTAAGTATTAGAGGGCCGAGGGGGGCTGCTGCACACTGAAGGTTTTTTATCCTAATGCATAGAATGCATTACAATAAAAAAAACTTTCTGCCTTCAGAATCACTTTAATGCTCAAGGACTAAATACGCCCAGCAATAACTTGCGTTTCAGATTTTTTTGTGTTTTTTCTGCCAAAATGCTGCTGTTTCTGGAAATGCTGGCAGTGTTTTTTTCTGCCTCTACACACCCCTGCCTATGTGTGCATAGACACATAGGCTAACATGGAGGGGCGTTTAGAAGTAGAAAAAAGTCCAGATGCCCCTAAGGGCTCTTTCACACGTTCAGGTCCGCCTGTCAGTTTTTTAGGCGGACCTGAACGGATGCTCCATGTACCCCTATTGAGCCACGGATGTCAGCGGTAACATGTCCGCTGACATCCGACCCGCTCCGATCCGCCAAAGTGTGACGGAGGAAAACCCTACTTTTCCATCCGTCTGCGGATTGGATCGGATGACAACGGACTCTACGGTCCGTCGTCATCCGATCCCCCATAGGGGAGAGCGGCGCTCTGACAGGGCAGTCACCCGCCGGCTCAGCGGGGATCAACGGAGCGATCCCCGCTGAGCAAGCGGAGGTTCACGGGGCGGATCATGACTGATCCGTCCCGTGTGAAAGGGGCCTAAAATCAGCATTTTTAGTGCTTCTTTTGCATGAGGCTTTTCATTTCATTTTTGTTGGACAGCTTCATCTGCATTCCCTCCCTGGCACAGCAGAAGCTGGAATGGGAGGAATCAATCTTCTGACTCAATCACCTGTGTGTAAATTGTAGTGTAGTGGGGTGTTCAATTTAGGGGAAGTGTCTGAGTGGTAAACAGGCTCAGACACCTTAAATTGTTAGGAGTTATGGACCATTTTTGTTTTCAGGTGATAATGCTGGTGATGTGTTCCCTGTGGCCTGTGGGTGGCGCTGCCATTCTGGGCCAGGGTTGAACCGCGAGCGCAGTGCTGTGCCTTTTGTGACCCCTCTTGGCAGCTGTACAGTGGGGCGGGGAACCTGCTGTGCATGCCGGGAGGGGATATAAAAGGGCGGACATCTTCTGGAGGAGGTCGGTCGACGCCCAGGTACCTTCAGCCTGGGCGTGTGTGGGTCATCTCCAGGTGCCCTAGGCCCGGAGGCCGTGTTCCGGTTCCACCTCAGGAACCTTTAGCCTGGGGTGAGGTACTACCTCACCGTTTCTGTCCGCCTGGGCATGGAGGCCCAGGAGTTGCAGCAACGGCCCGGGGCCCAGCAACCTTCGGCTGGGGTCCACTAGGGATCGAGGAGTCCAGGGTGCCGCCTTGCGAGGGGACCCGCGCCCTAAGAGAAGGGAGGATCTGTTCCGAGGGACCGATGCTGTGGTCACGGTGAAGGAAGGGTCTGTTGACTCTCTGGGGGGACGTCTTCTCCCTAAAAAGGGCTATGTCCTAGGAAGAAACCAAGATTCATCAGGTCAGTGGCAGTGACCTAGTTCACCAGGTCAGTGGCAGTGACCTTATTCACAAGGTCTGTGGCAGAGACCAACCTCATGGTCTGTGGCAGAGACCATGCGCCAAAACTGTTTGAGAAATCTGAACAATCAGAAGAGTCTGAGCTACGTTTGTGCCTGGACCTCCTCCACACCTTAAGCTGTCCTGTGTCTTTGCTCCAACCTTTTTTTGTCTATCCAAGAGACTATTTTCTATTCTAGTGAAAATAAATATTGAGTTGGACTTTCAGCTGGTGTGGACATTTACGTTCCTGGGGAATTCAAGGACTTGCATCTACCCACTGTAGAGGTGAGAATCATACTCAGGAGGACTATAGACTGGCTGCAGACAAGGCCCAAAATTAACACTGCTCAACCTCTTAACACAGGAGGGTACAGGCTTGTGGTGTGGTGTGCCTGTCTCCCCCTGCGAGGAGCCGAGTTTAATGCAGGAGGGGGATAGGTGGGTGCGCTACACGTGGGGGCTCGAGTCCGGGATTTTGTCTGCGGTTAGAAAATGTGAAGACCCCCCAGAGTTTGAATTTTATTCCCCAGTGAAGTTCCGTGGAGGTCGGCCATATTGAGAACTACGCCACGAGGAGAACCCTGACTGCGTAGTTCGTGGGCGTGCCTATACAGAAAGTCCGCAAACAGTACAGAAGATGGGAGGAGTCTGTCCATGTGAAGAGTTGCACGTGGGGACTTTGGCGCAAAAAACGACAGTGCGCAATGGAACAGCAAGCGAGCAACATGGCGTCTCATGCCTCATAGATTCCGGTCACAACCACCATGAATATGACCTTGTTTGCTGCTTCCGTGACGGATACAGGGATTCGGCTGAAGCCCCGGGGACGTTTTGCCCTCTACGTTTGCAGAGATGTGGAGGCCCTCGGAGTGGTTTGTCCCGGCTGCTCGGGACTGGTGGTGCATCTCAAGCCCTTCGGCAGATGCGAGCAATGTAGGGAGTTCTTATTTGAGGTGGAGCAACCTACAGAGAAGCCTTGGGCTTTCCGCCTCAACTGCCTTACAGGCGCCACTACTTCGGAGGAAGGAGCCAGAGCTTTTCCAGCCACCCCTATGCGCACTGTTGAGACTTCGGAGAAAGTCGCGAACACAGATGTTCCGGAGATTGAGGAACCGGAATCGGAGAGACCGGAGGATGTTGCCTCGGTCACCACAGAGTCCTTGCTCCCACCGCCCAAGAGGAAGATTGGCTTTGTGAAGGCTTCCTGCGGCCGTGGTGGAGTTACGCCCCAGCGCTTACTCGGAATGGATGCATCCGAAGGGAAAAGTTCCGGACATCCTGGCTCAGCTACAAGCCAAGGTAAGCCGGGGAAAAAGACTCTGTCAGAAGTCCGAAGTGTCGGGGATGCTTGGGTCAGGGATCCCAGGGCCCTTGAACTGGTTAGAGGCAGTGAATCATTTTCTACCCGGAGTTACTTGCCTGCAGAGGAATGTGACACCTCTGACCTGGAGTCGGTCTCTGATCCTGGAGACGACGCCGCCATTGATGAAGTGTTTGAGCGGAAGGGTTGGGATAAGATGCCCCTGTCCTTGACCCATAGAAATAGGGACCCACCCATGTCCACTGGGGAGAGCACACCCCAGGTGGTGGCCCCGGAGCCTGAGGAGGGATCTGTCCCGTTGTCTGCCCTTCCACCGCTGGAGATGCCTGGATCCATTGTTGGGATGGAGCGGGTGTCATTGCGGGCCCCTGTGTCTGGTCCTGAGGTAGTGAAAGTACCTCGGCACCCGGATGCCATAGTCATGACCGGTATGGGAGATCGTCTGACCATGCCACCTTTGTCCCGTTTGCAGAGGTTATTTAACCAGAAGGTTGCTAGTGAATACGGGTGGGAGTACCCGTACCTGCCAAAGGAGCTTTTGTTTGAGGTAGAGGCATATAGACACTGGTGGTATGCGGACTTTGTTTGGACACATATCAAAGTACCCCAGGCCCGCAGGTTCTATTCATGTTCTGCTACAGCTACCAAGCGGTACAAGGACTGTAGGAAAGCCTGGATGCTCGGTCGGCACATACATGCGGACAAGGTGGTTATTTGCCGAAAGGACAAAGATAATGTTGAATACCATATTGACACCTTTGACACACATTGGAAGCCGTTGGTGTTGCCGCATCCACAATATTATCTGTGAAGAGACTAGACTCTTGTTGTTTGCCTTTTGTTTCCGGAGTGCATTCTCTGGAGCCCCAGAACTGTTTGCCCACACAGGAGGGGTATTCTACTTATCGGAAGAGTGGGAACGGTTGTTGTTTTTTTTCCCTCTCTTTGGGGTAGAATAGTTCAGAGCAGGGCCAAAGAAGAAGAAGAGGAAGTTTTACCCGGAAAGAAAAGTCTTCTTTCAGGACGAGTGTTCTGACGGTGGCACTCCCACTAGGTGGCGGTGTTGCATTGTCTAAAAACAAATGGAAGAGACTCTGGTTTTAGGGGAAAAAAAAATGTGTTTTACTTTTAGAAGGGAAGGATTGTTCATCCAGGGAGAATCTTTTCACTTCTACTGTGAATGTGTTTGAATATGTATGTGCTTTCTCCCTCTGCAGGTGGATACCAAGCAAAACACTGAGAACGGGTGGTTTTGACTAGTGCAGACAGGAGGGAATGTAATGATTGGAAATATGTTTATGTGACATTTGAGACTGTGATGTGCACATTGTGTTTATTGATCTTCTTTCATTTCTGCTTTTAATTCCCTTTTCCCCATGTTAGGTTCCGGCACAAACAAGCAGTTTTAAATTTGTTTTTGATTTTTTTTCTTGTCTCTGGACCAGGCCTATGCTAACTCGGGTTCAGGAGGCATGGGTTTGCTCCAGACACTGGGGACCAGTGTCCATTAGTAGGGGGAATGTGTAGCGGGGTGTTCAATTTAGGGGAAGTGTCTGAGTGGTAACCAGGCTAAGACACCTTAAATTGTTAGGAGTTATGGACCATTTTTGTTTTCAGGGGATAATGCTGGTGATGTGTTCCCTGTGGCCTGTGGGTGGCGCTGCCATTCTGGGCCAAGGTTGAACCGTGAGCGCAGTGCTGTGCCTTTTGTGATCCCTCTTGGCAGCTGTACAGTGGAGCGGGGAACCTGCTGTGCATGCCAGGAGGGGATATCAAAGGGGCGGACATCTTCTGGAGGAGGTCGGTCGACTCCAAGGCACCTTTAGCCTGGGCGTGTGTGGGTCATCTCCGGGTGCCCTTGACCCGGAGGCCGTGTTCCGGTTTCACCTCAGGCACCTTTAGCCTGGGGTGAGGTACTACCTCACCGTTTCTGTCCGCCTGGGCATGGAGGCCCAGGAGTTGCAGCAACGGCCCGGGGCCCAGCAACCTTCGGCTGGGGTCCACTAGGGATCGAGGAGTCCCTGGTGCCACCTTGCGAGGGGACCCACGCCCTAAGAGAAGGGAGGATCTGTTCCGAGGGACCGATGCTGTAGTCACGGTGAAGGAAGGGTCTGTTGACTCTCTGGGGGGACGTCTTCTCCCTAAAAAGGGCCATGTCCTAGGAAGAAACCAAGATTCATCAGGTCAGTGGCAGTGACCTAGTTCACCAGTTCAGTGGCAGTGACCTTATTCACAAGGTCTGTGGCAGAGACCAACCTCATGGTCTGTGGCAGAGACCATGCGCCAAAACTGTTTGAGAAATCTGAACAGTCAGAAGAGTTTGAGCTACGTTTGTGCCTGGACCTCCTCCACACCTTAAGCTGTCCTGTGTCTTTGCTCCAACCTTCTTTTGTCTAACCTAGAGACTATTTTCTATTCAAGTGAAAATAAATATTGAGTTGGACTTTCAGCTGGTGTGGACATTTACGTTCCTGGGGAAATCAAGGACTTGCATCTGCCCACTGTAGAGGTGAGAATCATACTCAGGAGGACTTTAGACTCTGGCTGCAGACAAGGCCCAAAATTAACACCGCTCAACCTCTTAACACAGGAGGGTACGGGCTTGTGGTGCGGTGTGCCTGTCTCCCCCTGCGAGGAGCTGAGTTTAATGCAGGAGCGGGATAAGTGGGTGCGCTACAGTAGCATAAAGAGTTCCACCCAAAAGAGGAACCTCCGCTTATTTGCTGCCTCCCCCCACCTCTGGGGCCACATTTGGCACCTTCAGGATGGAGGGGGGAACGGGTACCAGTTTTTAACAGGTACCCTTCCCACAGTGCCTGCCCTTTAAATTTTGGCCCCCTCCTCTTTCCTCTGCTGGCAGGCCAGTTAAAGTGGTTGTATACCCACAAATATGAAATGCACCTACAGGTAAGCCTACATTAAGGCTTACCTGTAGGTGCTTGCAATATCTCCGAGACCTACACGGTCTCTGAGATATTTGCAAAAAAGAGTGCACCGCTATCTACGGCGCATGCGCGCCGTAGATAACGGCGCAGGCGCACTGAGCGCGGCGGCTCTTTGAATGGCAGCCTGCCGGACACTGCCGGAATTCGCGCATGCGCGGGGATCGTGCCGTTCCCCGCGCATGCGCGGGAGTGACGTCATCGCCGCTCCGGCCAATCACAGCGCCGGAGCGGCGATACCCAGAAGTCACTCCGGGTATCATGGATGCGACGGAGGACGTGTCTGAGGACCGCTGCGGGGGCTTCGATCTAGTGTAAGTGATTGATAATGAGCTAGTATGCTAGTCATACTAGCTCATTATGACTTTGCCTTGCAGGTTGTGAAAAAAAAAAAGGTTTTCGGTATACAACCGCTTTAAAAAGCGCAGCAGGCTTAGGGAACTGTCTGTAAAATCGAAAGAGCTTCACTGTCTGTTTTCCCTTAGTGTCAATGGCGGCGGCAGCCGAAAATCGGCTGGGGTGCCGACATCGCAGCCTCCCTGGAAAGGTAAGTGTCCATGTAATAAAAGTCAGCAGCTATACGATTTGTAAAAATGAAACAAAACAATAGTCTTTGCGCTAAAACGTAGTACGAGTCCAAACCAGGAACACACTGACCAAGGAATTCATCAATGGAAAGAGTTAATATGAAAGTCTATCCGACACCACACTCCTTGCAGCTCAGTGATCAACGGGAAACTGATAGCTGTGAAAACATAAGGGAATACGAGTGCACAGGCTCATGGTGCAAATAACATCTGTTTATTGTAGTATAAAAGAGATTAAATCAATACACTCACAAGCATAGGTGAATCATAAGCGTCAAACAATTCCACCAATAAAGAACCCTGAACAGGGTCACATCCGAGCACCGGGGTAGATGAGATATCAACAAGATGGATAGATTGGCTTTCTCCACAGACACTGGCTCATCAAGCAGCTGCCAACAGGCCGCGAGCAAGCCGCTCACTGACTCCAAGAACAGCCGGTCAGGAGAGAGCTGTGGACGCCTCCAACACTTGGTCCAGGGAGCCCCCCCTACTGGCTCACTGGACAACACAGGGTGGACAAAAGTCTGATGGTTTTCTGTACACACGGTCGGACTTTGCTCCATCGGACTTTTGTTGGCCAAAAGTTTGTCCGTTTGCAGACCGAACTTTTGTCCGATGAAAACCAAAAAAGTTTGTCCGATGGAGCGTACACACGGTCGGATTTTTTGGCAAACTTGCTAAAAATTAAGTTTGTTGGCAAAAAGTCCGACCGTGTGTGCGAGGCATAAGAAGGATGTGGTTCTATTGTTCTCAGAGAACACAATGTAATTTATAATAGTCAGTACAAGCAGAGAACACAGGAAGTTAGCACTTTACATTTCCTGTAAGATCAGCAAGTATTTTTTTCAACTTATCAAGGAGATATAATAAAAAAGTTTCAAATATGTGTTTATCAGAACAAAAGGGAGAATTTAGGAGAAGTTCATTGTTAGGGTTTACATGCAGTAAGGCTATTGTGAAAAAATATATATCTCTTGTGGATGATCAATGCACATGGATTTTAACAAACTTTGTTGAAGATTCTTAACTTTTTCTGTTCTGAAGAAGAAGCTGTTTGATTCCTATATTGATTATTATTATAACCACCTTCTGCACTTCTTTCAAGACAGTTAGACCCCTTTCACACTGGGGCAGTTTTCAGTTGATTTAGCGCTAGAAATAGCCTCTGCAAAGCGCCTGAAAACCGCCTCCCATTCATTCCAGTGTGTCTTTTCACACTGGGGCGGTGCGCTTGCGGCATGTTGCGAAAAGTCATGCAAGCAGCATCTTTTGGGTGGGTTAAATCTTTGGGGTGGGTTAAATCTTTGGGGCAGGTTAAATACAGTGCTCCCAAAACGCCCTGCCCCTTGGAATGAAAAAGCTTTAAAAGTGCTTTGAAAATGCTGCAAAACGTGTTTCTAACCCTTTTTTGGGGTTAAAAAGCCCGCTAGCGGCCGAAATGCGGCACAAAAGCGCTGCTTAAACAGCACTTAAGCACCGCTAAAACGACGCCGCTTTAACGTTAATGGCCGGCGCTTTAAGTGTGAAAGCAGCCTTAAACAGTAGGAAGTACAGTATCTTACCAGAATAAAAATGCCTTAAACTTTACTTTTATCTTGGTGTAGACATCTGAGACAATTACACAAACAGGAAATGAAAAATTCTGGAGTGTTCTATACAGAAAGCCTGCATATTGTATTGAATTTTTTTAGATTTTTTTTTTAAATTACAGAAACTTCACAATAAAATTAAAATTTTATTTTTTAATAACTATTCATTTTAAAATGCTTTGTGCAACAATTTTATATGCTATATTAATTATTTTTATTAAAGTGTAGTTCTTTCTGCTTTAGGGCCAGTTCAAAATGATGCAATGGGGAAAACGCACAGGAAATGCTGTGCTTCCTGCATTGCATCGCACCGCATAGCAAACGCACTGTGTTCATGAGATCTGCTGTGGGTGTCAATTAAAAGTTAACAACACCCCAAAAGCAGGTCGCACAATGCAGTACATTTGCCTGAATTAGATCTGATTCCAGAGCGGCAAAAAAAAAAAGAAAAAAAAAGTGCCTTTACCTTTTTCGCGCAGATGCGATGCGATTTGAACCATACAAAATGATGGACACGAATCACACTGCACATAATCACATGTAGTTTGCACAGGAATGTGGTGTTATTCCTGTTTTCACATGCAGTGTGAACTGGAGCTTAAAGCTGAACTCCAGGAATTATAGAACAAGTTGACGATGATGTCACCATCTCCACCTCGCCCAATCAGAAAATGCCTTGTATATATTAAAAAAAATGAAGGCATTTTATAACTGATAGGGGTGCCAAGACAAAGCCCTGTGGCCAGTGTGCAGAGGGGAAGCCTCTTGCACAGAGCCTTGCTGCATATAGCGCTCACTAGTACAGTGATTTACAGCAACCCCAGCAGCCCTCCATTATGCAAAAAAATGTATTCCTGGAATTCAGCTTTAGGCAACAGGCTTTTTTTTCAACATAGCAATGGTGGCCTGGGGAAGTTGTGAAAAAAAGCCCAGAGCTCTACCTAATGGTTAAATGCACAAAAAAATTTAAAAAAAAAATATGACACAGATTTACAAAATTGCCATGCCAAACCAATTAATGCCACCATCACTGGCACTTTGAAATTTGAAATTAGTGTGGTCCCTCTGCACAGCACTTGTGGTTCTCGACCTCTGAGACAGCCTCAGTTTTTCGCTTTGCTAGAAATGTCATAAATACTTTTTTTATTATTTAAACTTCCCTTTCAAAAGAGAGCGCTAAGACACCCAGAATCAATCTGCGCTTACCCATTACAATAATAAATATTATACTGTTTGGAATTTGCATAGAAGTGTATATATACGCTATGTACCCACCATATAATGTGTAGTTTACATGCATATGAGAAGTAACTGCAGTCTTTTGTCTCCCCTGCAGGTGGCGCTCAACCACAGCAGCAATGCAGAGGGAGAGGAAGCCATGGGCAACATGGTTACTCTATGGTTTCCTGAGTCACTAGGGCAGTGATCCAATTGGATGCTGGTCGTCCATGTGACTTTGGGGGCCATCTTTGGTGTGGCAGAGTCTATTTAAGCATGTCAGGAAAGGCATGTCGGTGCAGCAGGAATTGCACGACAGACACGAACGCTCGCCACGCGCAAGCGCGCCTGTCACTAATGCTGGCACCAAAGGGGCTATTTAAGCTGAGTGCACCAAGGACTCTTTGCTGTTTGGTCTGCAGCTTCTGACCTGTTACCTGTGCTGACCTCTGATCTTGATCCGGCTTGTTCCCACTAACGCTGTCTGCTTGATACCCTGACCCCGGCTTGTTTTGGACTTCTCTTCTGCTTGCTGCTCTGCTTATCTGCCTGAACGTACCGACCCGGCCTGCCTGACCCTGCACCTGCTCATCCAGCCTGCTACTGCTCAGCTCTGCCAATCGCTTACGGTTCCTGCTCCTGCTGTGATTCCAGCCTGCCACGACTCTGGTTTGCCTAACAGTCACCAGCCCGCCTGCTGCACAGCCATGGACAACCAGTTATACTGCCTACTGGACTGATCTCAGGCACTCCTATGTCACTGTACTTCTGTGGTTGGCTGTCTCACCTCCAGTGACCCACAGGCCGATGTGGTATGAGAGGCTCTCCTCTACACGTCAGGCTCACGAACCAGGTACGTGACAAAGACCCTGGCCCCTGAGTTTGGCATGCATTTATGTGTGGCTAATGTAGGGACAGGTCATCCGTCTGTCAGGGACAGTATTAGCAGCAGGAAAGGGTTCCATGTAAATAGGGAGAGCTTAGGGCTTTGCAATCTCTTTGGACATCTTCCTATTTGGGCATCGGACAGCCAGGCCGCATTCTGCCCCTGCAGACAGCTGATACCTGCTTCGCTACACACTGTTGGCACCCGTGAGTGTTCCCAGTTGGGCCTTCCCCCACCTGGTTGTTGTGAACTGTTTTGCCTTACAAGTTCCACTTACCGCACCTGGACTCTGTGTGTTATTGCTGCTGCACCACGCTGCATCCACCCACAAACTGTGTTTAGAATGAAAAAAACTGCACATCTAGGTCCTCTGTTCCTCTTCTATAGGGATGAGCTTCGTGTTCGAGTCGAACATACGTTCGACTCGAACATCGGCTGTTCGATCGTTCGACGAAGATCGAACGATTTGGGCCGTTCGCGCCAAATTCGAGTGACGCGAACGGCCCACAATGCACTACGCCATCGCAGTGTCATCCAGGCGCTGTGATTGGCCAAGCATGCACTGTGACCCCGCATGCTTGGCCAATCACAGCGCCGGCAGCGAGGAGAGCAATGATTGGCCACAGGCAGGATGCCTGTGGCCAATTATTGCTGAGGGTGTTTAGTACACGCCCCACACTATAAAAGGCCGCCAGCACGGCGGCCTAGTGTAGTGTGTTCCGGAGCAGGGAAAGAGCAGCATAGGCAGGGACAGTGACATTTATTTCTTTCTTGCTTAACCTGGATTCCTTTAGTTTAGGGAAAGAGAAGGATAGGTAGGGAGAGTGTCAGTGTGTTTTACTGTTCGAGTCCTTGTTTCTAGGGACAGGGAAGGACAGTGAGTGAATTCTCCTTGTGCTATAGTGTGCTTTAAAAAAACATTTTTTCTAGGGACAGAAAACTCTAGGTAGGGAGAGTGTCAGTTTCTTTCACTGTGCAAGTCCTTGTTTCTAGGGACAGGGAAGGACAGTGAGTGAATTCTCCTTGTGCTATAGTGTGCTTTAAAAAAACATTTTTTCTAGGGACAGAAAACTCTAGGTAGGGAGAGTGTCAGTTTCTTTCACTGTGCAAGTCCTTGTTTCTAGGGACAGGGAAGGACAGTGAGTGAATTCTCCTTGTGCTATAGTGTGCTTTAAAAAAACATTTTTTCTAGGGACAGAAAACTCTAGGTAGGGAGAGTGTCAGTTTCTTTCACTGTGCAAGTCCTTGTTTCTAGGGACAGGGAAGGACAGTGAGTGAATTCTCCTTGTGCTATAGTGTGCTTTAAAAAAACATTTTTTCTAGGGACAGAAAACTCTAGGTAGGGAGAGTGTCAGTTTCTTTCACTGTGCAAGTCCTTGTTTCTAGGGACAGGGAAGGACAGTGAGTGAATTCTCCTTGTGCTATAGTGTGCTTTAAAAAAACATTTTTTCTAGGGACAGAAAACTCTAGGTAGGGAGAGTGTCAGTTTCTTTCACTGTGCAAGTCCTTGTTTCTAGGGACAGGGAAGGACAGTGAGTGAATTCTCCTTGTGCTATAGTGTGCTTTAAAAAAACATTTTTTCTAGGGACAGAAAACTCTAGGTAGGGAGAGTGTCAGTTTCTTTCACTGTGCAAGTCCTTGTTTCTAGGGACAGGGAAGGACAGTGAGTGAATTCTCTTTGTGCTATAGTGTGCTTTAAAAAAACATTTTTTCTAGGGACAGAAAACTCTAGGTAGGGAGAGTGTCAGTTTCTTTCACTGTGCAAGTCCTTGTTTCTAGGGACAGGGAAGGACAGTGAGTGAATTCTCCTTGTGCTATAGTGTGCTTTAAAAAAAAAAAAATTCTAGGGACAGAAAACTCTAGGTAGGGAGAGTGTCAGTTTCTTTCACTGTGCAAGTCCTTGTTTCTAGGGACAGGGAAGGACAGTGAGTGAATTCTCCTTGTGCTATAGTGTGCTTTAAAAAAACATTTTTTCTAGGGACAGAAAACTCTAGGTAGGGAGAGTGTCAGTTTCTTTCACTGTGCAAGTCCTTCTTTCTAGGGACAGGGAAGGACAGTGAGTGAATTCTCTTTGTGCTATAGTGTGCTTTAAAAAAACATTTTTTCTAGGGACAGAAAACTCTAGGTAGGGAGAGTGTCAGTTTCTTTCACTGTGCAAGTCCTTGTTTCTAGGGACAGGGAAGGACAGTGAGTGAATTCTCCTTGTGCTATAGTGTGCTTTAAAAAAACATTTTTTCTAGGGACAGAAAACTCTAGGTAGGGAGAGTGTCAGTTTCTTTGACTGTGCAAGTCCTTGTTTCTAGGGACAGGGAAGGACAGTGAGTGAATTCTCCTTGTGCTATAGTGTGCTTTAAAAAAACATTTTTTCTAGGGACAGAAAACTCTAGGTAGGGAGAGTGTCAGTTTCTTTCACTGTGCAAGTCCTTGTTTCTAGGGACAGGGAAGGACAGTGAGTGAATTCTCCTTGTGCTATAGTGTGCTTTAAAAAAAAAAAATTCTAGGGACAGAAAACTCTAGGTAGGGAGAGTGTCAGTTTCTTTCACTGTGCAAGTCCTTGTTTCTAGGGACAGGGAAGGACAGTGAGTGAATTCTCCTTGTGCTATAGTGTGCTTTAAAAAAACATTTTTTCTAGGGACAGAAAACTCTAGGTAGGGAGAGTGTCAGTTTCTTTCACTGTGCAAGTCCTTGTTTCTAGGGACAGGGAAGGACAGTGAGTGAATTCTCTTTGTGCTATAGTGTGCTTTAAAAAAACATTTTTTCTAGGGACAGAAAACTCTAGGTAGGGAGAGTGTCAGTTTCTTTCACTGTGCAAGTCCTTGTTTCTAGGGACAGGGAAGGACAGTGAGTGAATTCTCCTTGTGCTATAGTGTGCTTTAAAAAAACATTTTTTCTAGGGACAGAAAACTCTAGGTAGGGAGAGTGTCAGTTTCTTTCACTGTGCAAGTCCTTGTTTCTAGGGACAGGGAAGGACAGTGAGTGAATTCTCCTTGTGCTATAGTGTGCTTTAAAAAAACATTTTTTCTAGGGACAGAAAACTCTAGGTAGGGAGAGTGTCAGTTTCTTTCACTGTGCAAGTCCTTGTTTCTAGGGACAGGGAAGGACAGTGAGTGAATTCTCTTTGTGCTATAGTGTGCTTTAAAAAAACATTTTTTCTAGGGACAGAAAACTCTAGGTAGGGAGAGTGTCAGTTTCTTTCACTGTGCAAGTCCTTGTTTCTAGGGACAGGGAAGGACAGTGAGTGAATTCTCCTTGTGCTATAGTGTGCTTTAAAAAAAAAAATTTTCTAGGGACAGAAAACTCTAGGTAGGAAGAGTGTCAGTTTCTTTCACTGTGCAAGTCCTTGTTTCTAGGGACAGGGAAGGACAGTGAGTGAATTCTCTTTGTGCTATAGTGTGCTTTAAAAAAACATTTTTTCTAGGGACAGAAAACTCTAGGTAGGGAGAGTGTCAGTTTCTTTCACTGTGCAAGTCCTTGTTTCTAGGGACAGGGAAGGACAGTGAGTGAATTCTCTTTGTGCTATAGTGTGCTTTAAAAAAACATTTTTTCTAGGGACAGAAAACTCTAGGTAGGGAGAGTGTCAGTTTCTTTCACTGTGCAAGTCCTTGTTTCTAGGGACAGGGAAGGACAGTGAGTGAATTCTCTTTGTGCTATAGTGTGCTTTAAAAAAACTTTTTTTCTAGGGACAGAAAACTCTAGGTAGGGAGAGTGTCAGTTTCTTTCACTGTGCAAGTCCTTGTTTCTAGGGACAGGGAAGGACAGTGAGTGAATTCTCCTTGTGCTATAGTGTGCTTTAAAAAAACTTTTTTTCTAGGGACAGAAAACTCTAGGTAGGGAGAGTGTCAGTTTCTTTCACTGTGCAAGTCCTTGTTTCTAGGGACAGGGAAGGACAGTGAGTGAATTCTCCTTGTGCTATAGTGTGCTTTAAAAAAACATTTTTTCTAGGGACAGAAAACTCTAGGTAGGGAGAGTGTCAGTTTCTTTCACTGTGCAAGTCCTTGTTTCTAGGGACAGGGAAGGACAGTGAGTGAATTCTCCTTGTGCTATAGTGTGCTTTAAAAAAACATTTTTTCTAGGGACAGAAAACTCTAGGTAGGGAGAGTGTCAGTTTCTTTCACTGTGCAAGTCCTTGTTTCTAGGGACAGGGAAGGACAGTGAGTGAATTCTCTTTGTGCTATAGTGTGCTTTAAAAAAACATTTTTTCTAGGGACAGAAAACTCTAGGTAGGGAGAGTGTCAGTTTCTTTCACTGTGCAAGTCCTTGTTTCTAGGGACAGGGAAGGACAGTGAGTGAATTCTCCTTGTGCTATAGTGTGCTTTAAAAAAACATTTTTTCTAGGGACAGAAAACTCTAGGTAGGGAGAGTGTCAGTTTCTTTCACTGTGCAAGTCCTTGTTTCTAGGGACAGGGAAGGACAGTGAGTGAATTCTCCTTGTGCTATAGTGTGCTTTAAAAAAACATTTTTTCTAGGGACAGAAAACTCTAGGTAGGGAGAGTGTCAGTTTCTTTCACTGTGCAAGTCCTTGTTTCTAGGGACAGGGAAGGACAGTGAGTGAATTCTCTTTGTGCTATAGTGTGCTTTAAAAAAACATTTTTTCTAGGGACAGAAAACTCTAGGTAGGGAGAGTGTCAGTTTCTTTCACTGTGCGAGTCCTTGTTTCTAGGGACAAAGAAGGAAAGTGAGGGGAATTCTCCTTGTGCTATAGTGTGCTAAAGCATTCCTCATCAACCATCTTTGAAATCCTTGTTTTCTGGACAGTCAGGGAAATTGTCGTTGTGCTATTCTGTGCAAAAGCAATCATCCTCAACCATATTTAGAAATCCTTAAGTAAAGGGACAGAGAAGGACACCTGAAGGTAGCCCTTATTGCTTTTTTCCCATCTCCCTGCAGGCCATCTATTAGAATGTCTGGAAGGCAAACAAGGAGAGGCAGACAGTCAGGAGGCAATAAAAGAGGGCAAGCAGGCTCTGTGTCTGGGGGCAACAGTGCTGGTCGTGGACGTGGTGCATTGTCATCAGCACATGGCCATGGGACACGCTTGTCCTTCTTTTCGGCAGCTGGACATGTTGAGCCACATCATGCCGAAGACTTGGTAGAGTGGATGACCAAGCCCTCCTCCTCCTCCTCATCCTCTCTCACCCAGGCTCAGGGTACTGGCAAAGCAGCTGCCAAAGCGTCCTCTTCCCTGGTATCAATGTCAGACTCATCATCAGTCACTCCTTCCCTAGACCCACCATGTCCTCCTCCTGAGGAGTCCCCCGAACTGTTTGAGCACAGTGTTGGGTACATGCTCCAGGAGGATGCCCAGCGTTTCGAAGGGTCTGATGATGAAACCCAGCTACAGGAAGGCAGTAGGGTGAGAGCAGACAGAGGGGATGCTCAAGAAGGACACCAATCTGGCAGTCATGTTCCAGCAGCTGCAGCATACTGCCAGATTGGCTCCAGTGATGAGGAGGGAGGGGATGATGAGGTCACTGACTCCACGTGGGTGCCTAATAGGAGAGAGGAGGAGGAGGAGGATGAGGAGGAGGCACATCTCCAACGAGGCAGGATGCCCTTTGGTGGCCAGCGTAAGGGCAGTACACCGACGGAATCACACCGCAGAGCTCCGCCTGTGCAGGGCGCTGCCTCTGCCCGTCATTCAAAAAGTTCCTTGGTGTGGGCCTTTTTTGAGGCTAGTGCATCAGATCGCACAGCTGCTGTTTGCAACATATGTCTCAAGCGTATATCGCGTGGCCAAAACATCAGCCGCTTGGGTACCACATGCCTGACCAGACATATGTTGACCTGCCATGCAGCTCGTTGGCAAGCCTACCTCAAAGACCCACACCAAAGAACAAAGCGGACCTCTCCTTGCACCGCATCAGCTGGGATCTCCAACCCCACTATAACTTCAGTCCTCTCTGAAACATGCACTGAGAGGAATGAAGGTGTAGAATTAGGTGTGTCACAGCCAAGTACTTGCGGCCACTCTGCTAGCAGTACACCGACGTCCGATTCTAGCAGGCAAATTTCCCTGCCCCAGCTGCTGGACCATCGAAAGAAGTTCACTCCCAGCCATCCACATGCCCAGCGGTTGAATGCTAGCTTGGCTAAATTGCTAGCGCTTCAACTGCTGCCTTTTCAGTTGGTAGACTCGGCCCCCTTCCGTGAGTTTGTGCAATGTGCGGTTCCTCAGTGGCAGGTTCCCAAACGCCACTTTTTCTCACGGAAGGCTATTCCGGCTCTCTACCGGCATGTGGAAGGCAATGTCTTGGCCTCGCTGGACAGGGCGGTCAGCGGTAAGGTGCATATTACCGCTGACTCATGGTCCAGCAGGCATGGACAGGGACGTTACCTTTCTTTCACGGCCCATTGGGTCACTCTTTTGGCAGCTGGGAAGGATGCAGGACAAGGTGCAGTAGTGTTGGAGGTTGTCCCACCGCCACGCCTCCAAAATGCTACTACTGGTTGTGACACACCTCTCTCCTCCACCCCCTCCTCTTCTTCTTCCTCCATGGCCTCTTCCTGTGGTTTGTCCTATGAACCAGCGGTGCTCCGTAGCCGTTCACGGGGCTACGCAAGTACGCAGGCAAAAAGATGCCATGCCGTGCTTGCGCTGGTGTGTTTGGGGGACAGAAGCCACACTGGGGCAGAGGTCCTGTCTGCTCTGCAGGGCCAGGCCGAGAGGTGGTTGACGCCACGCCAGCTTAAGCCAGGAATGGTGGTTTGCGACAATGGCACCAACCTCCTCTCCGCCCTTCGACAGGGACAACTGACCCATGTGCCCTGTGTGGCTCACGTCCTTAACCTGGTGGTGCAGCGGTTCTTGGGCAGGTACCCGGGCTTACAGGATGTCCTGAGGCAGGCCAGGAAAGTCTGTGTGCATTTCCGCAGATCTTATAATGCCAGTGCTCGCCTGGCTGAGCTGCAAAAGGAGTTGAACCTGCCCAAGAACCGCCTTATATGTGACATGCCCACCAGGTGGAACTCAACGTTGGCCATGCTGCAGCGGCTGCACACGCAGCAGAGGGCCATCAATGAGTACCTGTGCGACTACGGCACCAGGACAGGGTCAGGGGAGCTTGGTTTTTTTTCTCCACGCCAGTGGGGCATGATCAGGGATGCATGCACTGTCCTGGCACCATTTGAGGAGGCCACGAGGATGGTGAGCAGTGACAGTGCATGCATCAGTGACACTGTACCTCTTGTCCACCTGTTGGAGCACTATCTGCGTGGAATAATGGACAGGGCACTTGAGGCAGAACAGAGGCAGGAAGAGGAGGACTTCCTTGCCTCTCAAGGCCCCCTTTACCCAGACAGTGTTCCTTCTGTCCCACCCATCGCACAGGAAGAGGAGGAGGAGGAGGAGGAGGAGGAGGAGGATTGTGTCAGCATGGAGGTGGAGGCTGGCACTCAGCATCATCAGCAGCAGTCTTTTAGGGATGATTTACAGTCCCAAGAAACCAGTGGACTTGTACGTGGCTGGGAGGAGGTGACTGCGGATCATGTCGTCCTTAGTGACCCAGAGGACTCCGGAGCGAATGCCTCAGCAAACCTACGCTGCATGGCCTCCCTGATCCTGCAAAGTCTGCGGAAGGATCCTCGTATTCTTCGGATCAAGGAGAGGGACCATTACTGGCTGGCCACTCTCCTTGATCCACGGTACAAGGGTAAGGTTGCGGACCTTATGTTACCGTCGCAGAGGGAGCAGAGGATGAGACAACTCCGGGAGGCCTTGCAGAAAGGTCTGTGCAACGCGTTCCCAGAGACTGGGAGGTTACAAACTCCTGGTCCTGGACAACGAGTTGCTGAGGCTTCGGGCAGTCAAAGAAGGAGCGGTGGGGAAGGTGGCCGTCTGACCGATGCGTTCAGACAATTCTTTAGTCTGCAGCCCCAAAGTATGATCGGTTCCAGCAACCATCGCCAGCGTCTGATAAACATGGTGCAGGAATATCTAGGGGCAAGGTCAGACTTGGACACCTTCCCCACCGAAAATCCTCTGGCTTACTGGGTCTTGAGGATGGATCACTGGCCAGAGCTTGCACAGTATGCAATTGAGCTACTGGCCTGTCCTGCATCCAGCGTTCTTTCGGAACGCACATTCAGTGCTGCTGGAGGATTTGTCATGGATCACAGGGTGCGCCTGTCCACCGACTCGGTTGATCGACTGACTTACATCAAGATGAACCAGTCTTGGATCACCACCAGCTACCACACACCTGATGCTGATATAACAGACTAATTGATTTTAACATGTCACATCCCTTCAAGACTGATGCTGATGCTGAGTGCCTGTGCTGTTATGTTGACTGGCTATCCTCCTCCTCCGAGTCCTCAATGATACGATTGATGATGATAGCTTGGAAGATCATTTTTGTTTATGGGTGCCGCCACCAGTGGCTAAGGCCCAATTTTTCAGCCCCTGTTTTACAGGGGCGTGTAATTACAATTTTTTTAGCAATAATTTGCCATAGGGCTCATTGCTGTGCTCCAAGTACAGTATCTGTGAGGGGTTGGAGTGTTGTGGCACCAGTGCCTAAGGCCCAATTTTTCAGCCCCTGTTCAACAGGGGCATGCAATTACAATTCTTGATGTAATAATTCACAGCAGGGCCCATTGCTGCACCCACCAAGAGTAACTCTGAGGGCTTACAGTGTTGTGGCAACGCCACCACCACCACCACCACGAAAGGCCCAATTTTTCAGCCCCTGTTCAAAAGGGGCATGCAATTACAATTCTTGATCTAATAATTCACAGCAGGGCCCATTGCTGCACCCACCAAGAGTAACTCTGAGGGCTTACAGTGTTGTGGCAACGCCACCACCACCACCACCACGAAAGGCCCAATTTTTCAGCCCCTGTTCAAAAGGGGCATGTAATTACAATTCTTGATCTAATAATTCACAGCAGGGCCCATTGCTGCACCCACCAAGAGTAACTCTGAGGGCTTACAGTGTTGTGGCAACGCCACCACCACCACCACCACGAAAGGCCCAATTTTTCAGCCCCTGTTCAAAAGGGGCATGTAATTACAATTCTTGATCTAATAATTCACAGCAGGGCCCATTGCTGCACCCACCAAGAGTAACTCTGAGGGCTTACAGTGTTGTGGCAACGCCACCACCACCACCACCACGAAAGGCCCAATTTTTCAGCCCCTGTTCAAAAGGGGCATGTAATTACAATTCTTGATCTAATAATTCACAGCAGGGCCCATTCCTGCACCCACCAAGAGTAACTCTGAGGGCTTACAGTGTTGTGGCAACACCACCACCACCACCACCACCACGAAAGGCCCAATTTTTCAGCCCCTGTTCAACAGGGGCATGCAATTACAATTCTTGATCTAATAATTCACAGCAGGGCCCATTGCTGCACCCACCAAGAGTAACTCTGAGGGCTTACAGTGTTGTGGCAACGCCACCACCACCACGAAAGGCCCAATTTTTCAGCCCCTGTTCAACAGGGGCATGCAATTACAATTCTTGATCTAATAATTCACAGCAGGGCCCATTGCTGCACCCACCAAGAGTAACTGTCAGGGCTTACAGTGTTGTGGCACCAGCACCACCATCAAAGGCCCAATTTTTACTACCACTGTTCAACAATTATATGTAATTACAATTCCTGATATAATAGTTGACAGCAGGGCGTTCCAGCACCAACCAAGAGTAACTGTGAGTGCTTACAGTGTTGTGCCAACACCAACAACTAAGGGGCCTATTTCTGCAGAGTATATACGGCAGGTCCCTACTTTCAAACATCCAACTTACAAACGACTCCTACTTGCAAACGCAAGAAGACAACAGGAAGTGAGAGGAAATCTACCCCTAGGAAGGAAAATTCTCTCCTGTAAGAATTAATATGGGAGAAAGGTGTCTCCTCTGTACTGATGCTTTATCACCAATCCTTGTTTCAAGAAAAACACCACATTTCAAAAACAGTTGTCATTGGGACGGAAAGTGAGGTGAAATGTTCTGAACAGGGGCACAGACAGCAAAACAAATGTTACAGGGGTGATAACCCTTACCTATGTTTTCCAAAAAGTTTAAAAATAGATTTTTGGGCTGGAGCTACACTTAAACAATGTACCTGTTCAAAATTACAAACAGATTCTACATAAGAACAAACCTACAGTCCCTGTCTTGTATGCACCGCCTGTATACGGCTGTTCAGAGTATATAGGGCCTTTTTTATTTTATGTGCGGGGTTCCCCTTAATATCCATACAAGACCCAAAGGGGCTGGTAATGGGCTGGGGTAGGGGGGGGGTCATGGGGTAGCTATGCCATTTTTCTTAAAGATTTTCATCCATATTACCGGGACCAGACATTACATTAAAGCCGCAAGCAGTTTTAAATGGCTTTTTTTTCCTTTAGAAGTGTCATTTTGTGCAGGGACAGTTCTAAACACGGGAAACACGTGGAACTTCACAGGCATACTTTAGACACCCCCCAGGTACGATATTTAAAGGAATATTTGACTTTTTTTTTTTCACTTTATGCATCATTAAAATGACTGCTCCCGAAAAACGACCGTTTTTAAAACTTCTTTTTGCATTGATACATGTCCCCTGGTGCAGAACCCGGGTTCCCAAACCCTTTTTAGGACAATAACATGCATAATAGTTGTTATAATTAGCACTTTAGAATTCGAACGTTCGCATCCATTGTATTTAATAGGGTTCTAATGTTCGTACGAACTTTCGGTCCGTTCGTGGGTTCTGGTGCGAACCGAACCCGGGGGTGTTCGGCTCATCACTACTCTTCTATAGGTTTGAGGGTAGGTCCACTAGCCTTGCACATGGGGGTACCTTTCGCGTGGAACACATTCATCAATGCCCGGGACTAAGCAGAGACCGAGTTCATGTGAAAATCATACATTATGGCGGTCCCCCAACTTAGAGATGAGCCGCACACAGTGTGCAGTAATTAATTACACAGAGTCCCTCTGTAGAATGCTGTCCCGTGTTGCTACACACACTTTCCTTCTGTATGTTACATTTAGGAGGGACACTGCTGAGCCCATGCCCTCTCCACCAGTGTACCTCAGTGTACCAGTCCAGTGTACCTTTGCCACCTCACTCCCAGTGACAGATTGGGGCCCTGCCATTCACTTAGTGCGGACCTCATGCATGCACTTGTTAAAGAGGAAGTAAACCCTGATGGGTTTTACTTCCTCTTTGTTTCCCTGCAAAGGTAAAGCATAATGGGTTACTATGCATCGCATCGCATAGTAGCCCATTATGTGTCACTTACCTGAAACCGAAGCCTGCGATGTCACTTCTGTCCCCTCTTCCATGAAGCGTCCATCTTCCTTCCGGGTATCGCGGCTCCGGTGCTGTGATTGGCCGGAGCCGCGATGACGTCACTTCCGCGCGTATGCCACCAGTCACGGCACGATCCTCTAAAGGTTTCTAAAGTGCGACATGCGCCCGTCTCATTTGTAAATATCTCCTAAACCGTGGAGGTTTGGGAGATATTTCGAGCACCTACAGGTAAGCCTTAATTTAGGCTTACCTGTAGGTAAAAGTGGTTGTAACGGGTTTACAACCACTTTAACTCCTTCTCTCCCGTATCATCTGGCCAGGCTATGGGTCTCCATAATGCAAGTTTGGTCCCAGTTGCTTTGGAAAACTGACTGCTGGGGAGGGAGCCAGGTCACAGACCCCTCGCTACCAGATGACCACACCAGGTACCACACTTTCCAACTGGTGTCAATGTACCTTGCACTAGTTCTTGGTAACCCATAACAACTGCATTGCATGGCCCCTCTTGCTTCTTTTGCCAAGTAAATCTTTTGTAGTGGCTTTGCTTCATACCCCATATGTCAGTGGTCATCAACCCTGTTCTCAGGGCCCACTAACAGGCCAGGTTTGCAAGATAACTGAAATACATCACAGGTGATATCATTTGCTACTCAGTGATAGCAGTATTCTAGTCTGCATCTCCCCAAGGTAATACATAAAATCTGGCCTGTTAGTGGGCCCTGAGGACAGGGTTGATGACCACTGCCATATGTGCTTTACTGACCCTAGTCCCCTCATACACATAGAACCTCCATGCACCCTGTGACAGGAGTGACTTTGGGTCGGGGGTTTGTGTGGCTCAGCTTGCCCTGGAGAGTTCTGGAGGCTCCTTGTCCAGCTTCCCCGGACCCTCTTATGTGTAAATCACACTGTGTTGCTAATAGGGGCACAGGGCGAATGAGAACTCCAGTCTGATCTGTACTAGTCGGACTCTCTTTACAGCCACACTAGAACCTAGAGCCACACTAGAACACCTGACCTGTGTCTCCATTGTCATTGAACAGTTTAACCCGCCCTGTTTCCCAAGGGTGGGAGGAAGGTGTTTTGAAGGGAGATATCTGTGTGTTCATGTGTAATAATAAAATCAATTTGTTGTTTGGCACCCTACACTGAGGTGTTGTCTGTTGACTGGGGGGTTAAAGAAGCTTGGAAGGTGCTGGACAGAGGGTTCGTCACAACTGGTTGGCAGCAGCGGGATCGTGCTTCCTGGCTGTGAAGACCTCCACCTGGATCCAAGATCGGATAGCAGCCTTTAGTCACCCCAGCGGATATATGGATCTGGCATCAGAGTTCCCGGGGCTGCTGAAGATTGTCCTTTCAGCATACACCAGGTCTGTGTCTGTGGATAAATACCTGGAGGTCAGGCAGCAGATTTGGGTAAGGCACTGGATTAGAGCTCTCCAAGTTGCTGATATGCAACAAGGCAAGTGTTTTCCAACCCCAGAGCAGCAGGCCAGTGAACAAAGGGAGTTACGAATGCAATTCCTGGGAGAGCTGCCCCAGGAGCAATGGGTGGCTGAGTTGGACAGCCTGGTCCAGCAGGAGATAGAGCTGGACAATCGGTATCAGGCTCTGCAATGGCACGCGGAGGAGGAATATTTAGGAGAGACAACAGAATGCTCTCTGGAGGGATATGACTTTGGTGGCCTTGGATTGCTGTGGGAGAGCCTTACAGATTGTTTTGTGTTTGGCGATGAAGGAGAACCTACCCTTGAGGACCTGCGAGAACACAGTGAGGCTATGCTCAGTTTTGCAGGAGTCTCAGAGCTTAAAACTGATCTAGACTATTTGCTAAGGAAGGAACAGCATCCAGAAAGGGCATACAGGAAACTGCTAGAATGCGTTCAGCAGCATGCCAGAGAATCGGCAGTGGAAACTCTGGAGATTGCGGTCTCCAAAGCTGAAGTGCTGACAACAGGGCAGAGCTCTGCTAACCTCTGCCCAACAGCAGCTTCAGCTTCCCTGAGAGAAGAGGTAGTCGGCCTTTCTCCCACAATACTGCCAGAGACCTGGAATTTTTTGCCAGCAGCATCGGCAGAGTTACCAAAATCTTCTCCAGCTGAATCGCTGGCAACCGAACAGAGGGTCCAAGACCTCTGCCCTACACATGCGGCGGTTCCGGTGGCCCCATGTGAGAAGGAGATGGTCACTCCTCAACAAGAATTCATGCACCTGGAAGACAGTGACAGAGAAATGTCATCCCAGCAGCCAGATGAGGGAACGGAAAAGGAAGCAGCCGGCTCACCTCCCCAATTGCAGCTACACCATTTGGGAGTGGAGGAAGCCAGCCTCCTGCCACAACGGCTAACCAGAGCAGAGGATGTGGAGTCCCCAGCATAAGTGCTGGCAACAGGGCAGAGTGCTACCAACCTCTGCCCAGCACCGACAACAACTGTGGAGTTCCAGGGAGCCGGGGCAGTTGGCCCCTCTCTCCAGCGACAAGCTGAGGTAGTAAAGCTTTTACCCCCAGCTGAATCACTGGCAGCAGGGCAGAATGCTACTGGCCTCTGCACACAACTGCAGCTTGAGCTGATATCGGGGGCTGGGACTGCGGTCTCCACTCACAGCAACCCAGCAGAAGAGCTGGCACCAGAGCAGAGTGCTGCTGGCCTCTGCCCTCTGCCCTCAACTAACAGAAGAGGGAGTTCCTGTGGTAGTGGATGGGACTTCGGTCTTCACTGACACAACCCCAGAAAATGGTGCAACACTGAGACAGGAGGATGTCAGCCTTGCTTTGCAAGCACTGGGAGATTTTCATCTACCACAAGTGGATGGGACTTCAGTCCCCACTTGTATACCCCAGGGATGCTGGGCAGTCGACCCAGATCCCCAACAGCATGACCAAGCGAGCCCAGTCACCCTGTCTTCTCTCCAGTGGCTGAAAGGACTCCAGGGAGGAGGGCCAGTTCAGGCCTCTCCCCAGCGGTGGGTATGTTCTCTGAGAGAGGCAGAGGTTGGCTGGGTAAGTAATGCTCGGCTTGGGACAATTTATTTAGGGTACTGTGTGGGTACCGGCATTGGGGGACTGGAACTACTGACTAACTTCGGAGTCAACCCATCTTGGGTCTCCTTCTGCGTTAGTCTCCTGCCGAAAGGGGAGATGTGTGACAGGAGTAACTTTGGGTCGGGGGTTTGTGCGGCTCAGTTTGCCCTGGAGAGTTCTGGAGGCTCCTTGTCCAGCTTCCCTGGACCCTCTTATATGTAAATCATACTGTGTCGCTAATAGGGGCACAGGGTGAATGAGAACCCCAGTCTGATCTGTACTAGTCGGACTCTCTTTACAGCCACACTAGAACCTTGTAAAATGTATATAATGTGTGTTGTATATATGTATAAATAATGTGTGCTGTCCCATGCTGTTGGACTATTTGCTGTGATGTTTTGGGGTGTGACCGTATTTTATTGTTCTATTGTGGCTGCCTGCCTCAACTATTATGGGATGTGTAAGTGTGTTTGCTGTGAGGAAAAAGGGAGGGGGATTCCTCCAACAGCCCCCTGCTAAGACTGTTTACTGATGTGAAGTTAAACACATCTGACCTGTGTGTCCATTGTCATTGGACAGTTTAACCCACCCTGTTTCCCAAGGGTGGGAGGGAAGTGTTTTGAAGGAAGATATCTGTGTGTCCATGTGTGATAATAAAATCAGTTTGTTGTTTGCCACTCTACACTGAGGTGTTGTCTGTTGACTGGGGGGCTAAAGAAGATTGGAAGGTGCTGGATCTGAACAGAGGATGTATTGACGATGGACCTAGATCTATTTGAGGACAGAGGGTTCGTCACACACCCCTTTAAATGACTTCAGAACAGGCTTATAACAGTTGATGCAACTTTACCTGAACATTTTGAGGCACGGTCTAACATAAACAATTCAATGCAACATTCCCTAACTAACTCAACTAGGCTGCACAGGCATACCCCAGTAAGGTGATAGTCCATAAATACTGTTTCCCAAGGCTTGGCATTTCTCCAGACCCCTGGTGCCTTCCAACAGACAGCTGGGTGTAGCAGTCCCCCCTTTGGTGCTCCAAAGTAAGCATGGCATCTTCCTGAGCAGACCGAAGCTCCAGAACCTAGCCTTCTCCCTTATTTTTATCATAGAGTGGATAGGCTGGGTCACAAAAGCCCAGGAGGTGCATAATTTTAACCTCCTTCCCAGCCTGGGCCAGCCAACTGTGTAACTAATATACTGTAGGCAACCTGCCTACAGGTTGGCTTTCTGGTCCAAAGAGGACCTGTATACTGTTGTGACACTGCAGAGAATATGTAAACATACTTGTAACATACTAATAGCATACCATAATAATTATACTAATACTGCTAGAAATATATTTTTTATACTAATAATAAAATGCAATGTACTATAATAATTTTCCATTAGTCCCAGAAGTATTGGAAAGAAAAATATTTCCACTTTCATATCACGCTTTTTTGCATGCATGAAAAGCTGTTTGCGCAATTAAAAGCTTTATACAATGAGATACGTTTGTTCTTGTTTTCAAATCGTTTAACATTGTCAGGTACTGCTGTAAAATAATTTAAAGGACTTGTATATTCATGTCTGTTCCTCCGTTTATGATGCTTTGTTGCAAAACAATAGGTGTGTTGAAACTCACCTGGTCTTGATGCAGAAGTGAAATAGGCAAATTACATGATACCGGCATATATATCTTGTGCCAGTTCACTGTTCAGTACGTTTATAGCAGTCCACCACTCAGTCCGGAATGTCTAAAAATGACAGAAAAAACCCACTAGGTCCTAATGGAATAGATTTGCCTGTGAAGCAGCATTCGGGGGGTGGCCTTCCTGACTGGTTTCATGGGCTCATGTCAAGGAGGTAAGTGTGTGTCATGTCAAGATCATTATATAATATTACAGGTATGGTTTTGCTCATTCTTATTATTGAACCCAAAACCATTATAGTTTCTCTTAAAGTAAAATAAATAAAAAAATAAGTATTTGATCCCCAAGCAAAACATGACATAGTACTTGGTGAAGAAACCCTTGCAAGCACAGAGGTAAGACATTTATTTGGTAGTTGGTGACCAGGTTTGCACACATTTTAGGGGGGATTTTGATCCACTATTGTTTTAAAGATCTTTTCTAAATCCTTAAGGTTGCTTGGCTGTCGCTTGGCAACTCTAAGTTTCAGCTCCCTCCATAAATTTTCTATAGAATTAAGGTCTAGGGACTGGCTAGGCCACTCCATGACCTTAATGTGCTTCTTCTTGAGCCACTCATTTGTTGCCTTGGCGGTATGTTTTGAGTCATTGTCATGCTAAAAGACCCATCTATGACACATCTTCATTGTTCTGGATGAGGGAAGAAGGTTTTCATCCAAGATTTTACAATACATGGCCCTGTCCATTGGCCCATCAATGCAGCAAAGTCGGTCTTTACCTTTAGCAGAGAAACAGCCCCAAAGCATAATGTTTCCACCTCCATGCTTGACCTTAGGGATGGTGTTCTTAGGGTCATAGTCAGCATTTTTCTTCCTCCAAACCCGGCGAGTCCCCCTCCTCAAGAAAGCCCATGTACAGTCATGCCAATGAACATCTAAATGATTCAGAGAAGGATTGGGAGAAAGTGCTGTAGTCAGATGAGACCAAAATTTAGCTCTTTGGTATTAACTTGACTCGCCATTTTTGGAGGAAGAAAAATGCTGACTATGACCCTAAGAACACCATCCCTACAGTCAAGCACGGAGGTGGAAATATGATAGTTTTGGGCTGTTTCTCTGCTAATACAAGCCGACTTTGCTGCATTGAAGGGCCCATAGATGGGGCCATGTATTGTAAAATCTTGGATGATAACATTCTTCCCTCAGCCAGAACACTGAAGGTCGTGGATGGGTTTTCCAGCTTGACAATCTGCAGGTGATTAAATAATTATTTCCCCCACTGTATATGAGAAATCTTTTTACTTTGCTCCTTAATATTTTTCAGGATTCATGAAATGGTTTGATATTTTTGTGTATGTAAATCTGAGCAAGAAGTCTATTGTGATAGGTATTAGACATGTGCAGTTAGTTTTGTTCCGAATTGTAATTCGGACGATTTTTGGATGTATCCGAATTTCTGAATCACAATAGGAACGAATTTAAACAAATCCAAAATAGATTATATTGAAACTAAATTTTGTCCGAATTCAAATTTGAATCAAATTCAATACCAAAATTTAAATCAAGTTGAATTTGAATTTGAAAACCAATTCAAAATTTAAACGTATTGCTGATTATTGCTGATTTCCTTCAAAAACTGTGTGCAAGTATACCTAAAAGTATTGATGCTGTTTTAAAGCTAAAGTCAAATATTGATTTCATTTAGATCTTTCCTCTGTTCGCTCACTCTGCATTTTTAAATTGATAGAAAAAAACAAGTAAATTTAGTATTTTTAAAAGCATGCGTACTTTGCATTATTTTCTTACACCTGTTTAAAACTTTTGCACAGTACTGTAAATACAGTAGAAACAGCAAAATGTTGAAGTCAGATATTTATTTTATAACTTAGAACACTTTACATATTCTGAATAAACTTTATTAGTACAAAGAAGATTAAAGTGTCAAAAATCAAACTGTCAATATTTCTGATGAATTAATAATTTTAGCATCATTTGTATCCAGATCCACATATATGCTTCATATAACCTAAGACCCTTCATTTTTTTTCCTGTTTCAATCCTTCTATTAAAGGTTTAGGCCAGCCATAGATGGTGCTATTTTCTTTTCTACAACCACAGGTTGCAGGAAAGGAAATAGCTGGATTCTCCCATGCTGGTTGTACCCAAGTAGATCGATGTACCTTAGGTACAATCAGGGCTTCTTTTCTCAGAAAATAGGTACAGGAACTCAATCACGACCCCCCCCCATTCCTTACACACACCCTCCAAACCGCATCAAATAGTGGGTGTGGTCAAATTTCACTAACAGTGGAAGGGTCTTAACAGGGTCATTAAATACCAGGAGTGCATAATGCACAGAGTGCAGAATTCAGGGAGGTGGTTACACACAAACTGCAGAGTTCAGGGTGTGCTACTTAAAAAGTGCAGAGTTCAGGGGTGCGCTGCAGACAGAGTGCAGAGTTTAGCGGTGCGCTACACACAGTATGCAGAATTCAACCTTCTTCCACAGCTGCTTACCTCTGCACCCCCCATCCACAACTCACATTCACCCCTCCTCAGCTCTGACTTCTGCATGCAACTCCCCTCTACTGCCCCCATCTTCTCCCTATCTCCTTAAAAGCTCCACCATCTTCCACATGTCTTATTTTTGTTGCTGTATTAAGCTGAAGCACCCAACCAGCTCTAGTACCTCCCCGGATACTCTAGTTGACTCCACCTCTCTCACTTGCGGGGAGATCATCCAGTGGTGATGTTGGCATTTGCACTGCACCCCATGTACCTGCATCTCCCTTGTCCCCATCCTTCACTCAGTGGGAGCCACTCAAGAGATCTGATTTGTGGGAGATGTTGGGGAACAAGCTGTCACTTGTAAGCATAGAAGCCAGACTTTTGTTTTTTCAATTAATAGTGGTCAGCAGAGGGCCTGAGCCAGAGGTGGTGGAACTGAGTTCCACCAAGTTCCAGCTGAAAAAAAAGCCCTGGGTACAATTATCCTGCTTATAGATAGTTCAAATCTGAGCTGGTCCCTGCTGAACCAGCCAAGATTTAAACTATCTATGTCCAGTTTTACTGTAAGTACAAATACAGAACAGTACAGCCATGTAACTTGTATGGCAAATGTAGGTAGAACTTACAAGCAATGCCGGTGAGACACAGTTTGAGAATAACAGACAACAGTGGCGTTCATACATAGTAGGTGCAGCAAACTCTTAAGAATCAAACTAGACTATCAAAACCAACCAGGGATGGTGTGCACAAGTGAAGGCATAACATGCTTGTAATGACTATACTTAACTTAATTGTTATGCATGTGTGCCTTAAGGTATACAAAAAGATAGTATCTTCAATCACATGAGTTTCATGTAATTACATTTTTATACTTTATATATCTTAAAGTTGCCCTCATAATTTCCAATAGAAGAATTTAGTGGTATTTTATGAATAGCATCAAGGGGTTTGGGGGTCCAGCACATGCTGATTCTCTTGTAGTTCAACAATTTTTATATATTATAATGGTGATAACTTACCTATAATTTCATGCTACATATTCTGTTGGGCAAATAATGGAGGCTTATAATAATTAGAATCAATAAAGTTTAAAATCGAATTTGATTTGAATATGGATGAAAAATAGAATCGAAAACTAAACAAATTAGATAAACGAATCACTAGCAAAAGGCTTAGCTCTTAAATCTCTCACAAAATCTTACACTGAAAAAAGTGCTGTTACATTACGGTAAATTAAACAGTTATACTCAAAACTAATATATTGACCACTTGATGAATTCATGTTTTTCTGTAAAAGGGAATCTGAAGAACTACTGAAGAACAAGGAGACCGGGACCTTCATGATCACATTAAGCCAAAGAACGTTTGGGTATATTTTGTCATATAAGTGAGTTTTTATCATAAGTCTACCACATATGTATTTATGTGATTTTTGAGATAGAAGAGAAATGTTTAGTACTTGAGGCAGAGATGGGGTTATGCTATATTTATTTATTCTGTTTTCCTGGCTTATATTTACTACAGCTACTCTCACCAAAGTTTAGAAATCATGACCTGTTAGGGGTACTTGAGGACTAGAGTTGAGAAACACTTTTAAACTTAAATATATAAAATATGATTATCCAGTCCAGAGGAGGATCCACATTCTGCAATTTCAATCGCTTCTATATGTGACCTTTAACCCAGGGTCATTATGGCAGATCCTAAAGTGATTTCCCTTTAATGTTAAAGGTTTCAATTCCCCCCATAAATGAACAGTAGCATTCTACCACTTCCAAACCCTTAAAGCTGAAATATTGGGGTTGGTTTACTAAAACGAAAGAGTGCAAATTCTGGTGCAGCTGTGCATGGTAGCCAATCAGCTTCTAACTTCAGCTTTTTCAATTAAGTTTTGACAAAACAACCTGGAAGCTGATTGGTTTCAATGCAGAGTTTGCACTCTCCAGTTTTAGTAAATCAACCCCAGTTTGCCTCCAGGAAAACCATTTCTCCCAAGCCTCATTTCCTAAATACTTCCTCACCAGGTACCCTCAGGTGTTTCAGATGAATGTCCAAGTAAAGAAAAGGGGTGTTCTTTTTTAGAAATGACAATTTTTTAAGTTTGATGGTTTCAATACAAAAATATAAAGCACAAATACAGGAAGGAATAATGAAATATAATAAGTAAAAAAAAAAGAGGGAAGAATTTTAAATAATGAGGAATCAACAGACTTCTGTGGGTAGCATAGATGCATCCTGCAAATATCAAACATGAAGCATAGCCGATTAATAAAAGAGGCTGAAATATGGCTCTGTAAAAGTGTGAACATAATACAGTAGTAATACCTATTAAGCCTATAGGCAGACCTCGATCATCAGTTAAACACATACTATCAGGACAATAATTATCCTATAATTGCGTGGTCTGCATTTCCAGAGATAGAAGAGAGAGAGAAAAAAAAAGGAGGGGGGAAGGGGGAGAGAAAGAGGGGGAAAAAGTATATAGAAAAATAAGTCCAAGCAGCTAGACTCATCACTCCAGGATCTCTCACAGACTCGGCCCACATGGCAGGGGGTGCCTCAAGCAATCAAGGGGGTTTCACCCGAAGACACCAGCCCTTCCAAAGAGCCGTATGTCGAGCCATACAATCTTCTAAGCGGGCCAACTTAGATTCCATGAGCTCCACATCTTTAATTCTGGCATAGACGTCTGAAAGTGTTGGGGGATGTAGATTTTTCCAGTGTAGGGCCACTAAGCACCTTGCCGCTGTGAGTAAAGGTGTGGCCAGTTTTTTTGCTAATCCGGGGAGTTTAGGAGGGAGAAGGCAGAGTAGAAACAGCTTAGGGGAGAGGGGGATATCTACCTCAAACAGCTGATGAAGCCCCTGTACCAAGCGCCAATAGTGCTGGAGACCTGGGCAGTTTCAATAAATATGGAATAACGTGCCCCGGTCTTGAAGACATCTCCAGCAGCGGTCCGAAGCAGGTGGGTATATGGCGTGTAAGCGAGATTGTGTTCAGTACCAACAAAAGAGCACCTTTATAAGTGTTTTCTTTATAAAGTGTACATATAGAGCTCTTAGCCGCACAAGACCATATAGTTCTCCATTGTTCAGGAGACAGTTCCTCCCCAAGATTTTCCTCACATTTACGCATATAGCTATGTTTCCCAAATGAGAGTCTGTCAGAAGAATTTAGAATTTTATATATGTCCGGGGCCAGATAAGACTATTCTTTCAAATGGGGAAGGTATGGAGAACTGAAGAGTCGGGGCGATAGTAAGAGCGTAGTGCCGTATTTGAAGGTACCCAAAGAAAGCAGTACGGGGGAAGTCATGCTTAGTTCTAAGTTCGTCAAAGGGTAGTAGTACCCTAGTCACTAGGGGTGCAGAATTTAATCGCTGCATCGCGATTTGGGCGTCCCCGATGCGGCACCGATGCATGCAAACCTAATAACCGATTAGCCCCGATGTCTAACCCCGCCCCTCCCCTCATGGGAGAGCTGTTACCTCATTTGTTAGTTTTTTTCTATGACGCGCTCATGTGACTGCCGGCCCGCCTCTCTCCTCTCTGCTTTCACGTCTCACGTCTCTCCTGGCGTCAGGAGAGACATGAAAGCAGAGAGGAGAGAGGGCAGTCACATGAGCGCGGCATATACACACTGTTCACCCGCCAGATTCTGTTCCCCCTGGCTCTCTGCTCCTATCGGAAATCCGCCCCCCCAGCCCTGTACATTGCCACTCCCTCCTACTGTTCCTCACGAATGCAAATGCTCCTAATACCGCCCGTCTCTACAGCCATCTGCTTTGCCGCTCACGCCTACTGTTTTTTCACGAATGCTAATGAGCAGAGGGCTGGAGAGGCGGGGCGGTATTAGGAGCATTTGCATTCATGAAGAACAGTAGGAGGGAGCGGCAATGTACAGGGCTGGGGGGGCGGAGTTCCGATAGGAGCCGAGAGCTGGGGGGAACCATTCTAGGCACAACGGGTATTATTTTTTCTTTAAAGTAAAACAGATATTATACTTACCTGCTGATCTCCTGTAGCATGTCAGCAGTCACTGACCATCTCCTGTAGCATGTCCGCAGTTACTGACCATCTCCTGTAGCATGTCCGCAGTCACTGACCATCTCCTGTAGCATGTCCGCAGTCACTGACCATCTCCTGTAGCATGTCCGCAGTCTCTCTGACCATCTCCTGTAGCATGACCGCAGTCTCTCTGACCATCTCCTGTAGCATGTCCGCAGTCTCTCTGACCATCTCCTGTAGCATGTCCGCAGTCTCTCTGACCATCTCCTGTAGCATGTCCGCAGTCTCTCTGACCATCTCCTGTAGCATGTCCGCAGTCTCTCTGACCATCTCCTGTAGCATGTCCACAGTCTCTCTGACCATCTCCTGTAGCATGTCCGCAGTCTCTCTGACCATCTCCTGTAGCATGTCCGCAGTCTCTCTGACATCTCCTGTAGCATGTCCGCAGTCTCTCTGACCATCTCCTGTAGCATGTCCGCAGTCTCTGGCCATCTCCTGTAGCATGTCTGCAGTCTCTCTGACCATCTCCTGTAGCATGTCCGCAGTCTCTCTGACCATCTCCTGTAGCATGTCTGCAGTCTCTCTGACCATCTCCTGTAGCATGTCCGCAGTCTCTGACCATCTCCTGTAGCATGTCCGCAGTCTCTCTGACCATCTCCTGTAGCATGTCTGCAGTCTCTCTGACCATCTCCTGTAGCATGTCCGCAGTCTCTGACCATCTCCTGTAGCATGTCCGCAGTCTCTCTGTCCATCTCCTGTAGCATGTCCGCAGTCTCTCTGACCATCTCCTGTAGCATGTCCGCAGTCTCTCTGACCATCTCCTGTAGCATGTCCGCAGTCTCTCTGACCATCTCCTGTAGCATGTCCGCAGTCTCTCTGACATCTCCTGTAGCATGTCCGCAGTCTCTCTGACCATCTCCTGTAGCATGTCCGCAGTCTCTGGCCATCTCCTGTAGCATGTCTGTAGTCTCTCTGACCATCTCCTGTAGCATGTCCGCAGTCTCTCTGACCATCTCCTGTAGCATGTCTGCAGTCTCTCTGACCATCTCCTGTAGCATGTCCGCAGTCACTGACCATCTCCTGTAGCATGTCTGCAGTCTCTCTGATCATCTCCTGTAGCATTTCCGCAGTCTCTGATCATCTCCTGTACTAGGTCTGCACTCTCTGACCATCTCTGTACTATGTCTGCAGCCTCTGACCATCTCTTGTACTATGTACAAGTTGTTGTCTGCTTTGTTTAGACTTTGCTACATGCAGTGAGTGTTGTCTTTTTTTTTAAAAGAACAGATATAATAAAAAAAAATGGAGTTCTCCTGACTGCTTGAATTTTTTTGATGAAAACCATGCGCACTTGCGCTGTAATCGTGATGCATCGTGATGCATCGTAGAATCAAATCAAATCGTTGACCTGATAATCGTAATCGAATCGTGAGGCCAGTGAAGATGCGCACCTCTACTAGTCACCGGGTTCACTAGGTGTCCATAGTGGAAAAGATTCTTCTGCAGCCAAGGTGAGATCATCTGGTAGGTTAGACTATCGGGTAACTTAGGGTTGAAGAGATAGGCTGTAACTAAGGAGGTCTCAGATTGAAGTGGGATGCTATGATTCAATTGTTTCCATATAGAACACAGCAGGTTCATATTATGTAATAGGGAAGTGGAAGGGACATCAGCATTAGTGTTTCACAATAAGTTGTTCGGGTAGATGGGGGCTATCCATAATTTGTCTATTTGGGTCCAGCGGTTATAGGCTGGAAGGGTAACCCAGGATGCAACTGCTCTCAACTGGGCAGCATAATAGTAACGGAGGAGGTTTGGCAAAGCCAAGCCCCCCTCGTTCCGAGAGGCATAAATTATCGAGCGAGCTTTGCGGTGTTGCTTATAGTTCCATTTAAAATGTAAAAGATCTGTCTGAAGCTTTCTAAGTTGTACCAATGTGATGAGCACTGGGAGGGTCATAAAGCAATACAGTATTTTAGGCAGTATGGACATTTTGATCGAGGCAATATGTCCAAACCAAGATATTGGATATTGGAGAGACCGAATTTGCGCAAATAGGGGTCTAACGTTTGCATCATATAAAGATTCGTATTGAGGAGTGAGGTATAAAAAGGGGTGTTCTTATTGCTTTTTGCAGATCTGACAGTTTTCAATTTACAGGGAAATTAAAGACCCTGCAGGGTGCTATCTTTTACTTAGATGCCTCTTTCCAAGATATGGAAGTGACATCAGTTTCTTACTTCGCCCTGAACTCAACACAACTCCTCTTTTTAGGCATTTATTACAGATGATACGACAACACCATTTTATGTGGAGATGCAAATTCTTACACACTCTTAGTTTAAAATTCCTTAAAGCGATTATATGGACAGTATTTTTTTTTAAAATAAACATTATACTTACCTGCTCTGTGCAATGGTTTTGCACAGAGCAGCCCCAACCCTCCTCTTCTCGGTTTCCCCGCTGGCACTCTTGGCTCCTCCCCCCTACCGAGTGCCCCCATAGCAAGCTGTCTGCTATGGAGGCCCCCGTGCATGCTCGCACCCAAGTCGGCTCCGAACCCCGCCCTCTGCTCCCTCCTCATTTGCTGTGATTGACACACTACTGAAACTACTGAAGAGAGTACAACCTGATCACCAAGGACTTCACCTTTTACTCACACAACCACATAAGTCTTTTCCATGCATTGACCACCTATTCATGTCCCATGCTTTACTTCCCTCTATTGCTGTGGTCTCTATGCTTCTGATTTCTGGGACCAGTGATTCCGATGTGATACTCACACTCTCCTCTCTATTGACAAGAGGAGCAGATCAATGACTTTCTGCTCTCAGATGCACTTCAGCAACCTTTCATTCGATCACATATTTACCTATACTGCATGCAGGTTAACTGGGACTGTCACTAAGTGCACTAACGCTCTTAAAGGGCCCCAACGATAGTTGGCAGAAGAACATCTCAAAGGACTGCCCCTACTGTAATAATTCTTCTGCAAACCCCCTTTGTTCCCCTGCCCCCTCCACCACCATCCTCCTTTTCTCTTGGACGGTGCAGTCTAGGACTAGCATCGCTGCCATAATATGCTTTGGCAGTATAGTTTCAGAACTTGGTAAATTAAACTTTACTACTGCTCACTGTTACACTTGAGGTGGCCTTGCTGCTACTGATCAGGATGCCAAATGTCATCTTATGCTGAGTTCCTGCTGTTAATCACTTTGTATGCTAAATTGTGTTATTACCATTTTCTGCTTGCCTAGTTACCAACCATACATATTGGGTAACAATATATTAAGTTTGCTTTTACTACCTGGTTTGGTGCTTCTTTTCTCTGATATAGCACTACTATTGGATACTAAGTATTACTTTCAGTGAATTCCTGTGATATTGTATGTTTGTACACTCAACCTGGTGTGTCAGAGGTGCTGAGGTTCTTGAAAAGGTCTAGGCAAAGAACAGAGGACCCAGCCTATCCAGCGGCTCCCAAGGGGGGTAGTGCTACATTTTTATTCTGTGCTATATATTACATAATTTGGACCATCCCAATCTACATGCTGTGCAGCTGTGCTATGCACTGTGTGAATTCTTCGTTATTACGTTAGTCTGTGTGCCCATATTATGGTATCATTTTTGCAATTGCAAGAGCATAGACAAACACTAAGATTTGTATAAAAGCTATTCCCATTTGTTAAAATTGCTTATATATATTGATGGGTATGAGTCTTTATAGACAGTGGATGAGTTACTGGTTACATAACAGAAGGGAGCCCATGGTTATACACACAATAGATAACAACGGAAGGATTGTCAGTTAAGTGTTGGCATGGAGATTCTGTCACAATCCGAACACACTGCAGCTTGACATCCTGTACCAACTGGTAATATACAATGGATATAAAATGGAGGTTAGCAAGAAAATGGCTGCACTTCAGTATCAGCAAAGCTAATTTCCCCTATAGTTACGTTCCCCATACTGCTCTATGCCTTGTTGTTCATTCATACTATTAGCAATTTTTTTAGGACTTACATTTTTTAGCCCATTCAACAAACAGAAATGCTTTGTACATATTAAATAGGCATGACAGTACAATAAATATGGTTGTTTTTTATTTAGTATTATATAATTCATGAGAAATACTGAGGCCTCGTACACACGACCGATTTTCTCGTCGTAAAAAACACGTCGTTTTTTTCGACGAGATTCTTGTTAAGCTTGTCGATTTTCTCGTCAAGCTTTCTATGCGTACACACTGTCATTTTCCAATTTCCTCGTGGTTCTCTGCGCTCACGTCCAGCACGTACGACGGCACTATAAAGGGGAAGATCTTTTTTCTTGGCGCCACCCCTTGGGCTGCTTTTGCTGATCTCGTGTTACCGCGTGTGAAGTAAAAGTTTGGGAAGAGACGATTCGCGCTTTTCAGTCTTCGTACTTTTCAGATCGTTTTCTGCGGTTCAGTTTGTGCTTGTGGGTTCGTATCTTGACTTTCAGGGCGTCTAGGCAGGTCGTATCTGTTTTACAGTGCGTTATTGCCTGTTCGTTTCTGAATTTCAGTTCGTTATTCATAGGCCTTGCTGTTCTAAAGTGCGTTCTGTTCTGTACGTTCTGATTAGACGACCGTTTCCTAGCCATGTCGCCTGGACGTTCTCGTCGTCGAGTTCGTGCTGTGCGTGCGCTTGGTGTTGGTCTGCTTGTTTTGGACCAAGACCAGTCCATGAATGGTGTGAGGAGGAGTTCATGGACCAAGAATTGGTTGCTCCAGCGGGACCAATTCTGCCACATGCCTCTGCTGCGGGAGATCGTCGAGAATAATCCTGAGGACTACAGGAATTTTCTGAGGATGTCTGACCCCGTTTTTCAGGAACTGTTGGCTTTGGTGTCCCCCTATATTACCAGGAAGGACACCGTTATGCGGGAAGCCATCAGTGCTGAGCAGAGGCTCATCGCCACGTTGCGTTACCTGGCGACAGGGAGAAGTCTTCAGGACTTGAAGTTCACCACAGGCATCTCCCCCCAGGCTCTGGGCCTCATAATCCCAGACACCTGTTCTGCTATTATACAAGTCCTGCAGGAGGACTATATTAGGGTAAGTTTTCTCCCTTAACATCACATTTTATGTATTACATGTATGCTAATGTATTGTATTTCTTTCATCCTTCCCTAATTACCATGATTGTAATATGCTGAGAATGTCCCCTTTGTCCCCATGCATGTTGGAAGCTTTAGATTGCCCCTTTTTTATCCTCCCTAAATATTTCCCCTCACTAACTTTTCCAGCAGGGGCGCCTGTTGCTCCAAATGTTGGGGGGTTCCAACCCCAATTTCGGAAATAAACTTCCTCCTTTTTTGCTCTGTTGCCTAATAAACGCCCCCAGTTGTCCCCTCCAATGCAGCCATTTAGTCCCCTCTAATGCAGCCAGTTTCCCCCCAGCCCTGCACTTACCTTCTTGTGGTCAGCGCCATCCTTCTTCTGTCCTTGATGTCTTCTCCTTCCCTTCATGTTGCATCAGCCAATCATGTTACCATTAAACAGACTTGGTGAACATGATTGCCAGAGCAGCCTGTCAGTGTTTACACAAGGAATGCCCCCTCCTTGCGTCCCCGATTTTTCTTTGAGGAAGCCAATTACATCCCTCAGGTTGTAATTTGCAAGACTTTTTTAATACCTGTTTCTGCTCTGCAATTTTAACCCCCTAAATGACGCAATTATTCATATGTCGGTCGCTTTACAAGAGGCCATCCACCTGAATAGTGTGCGGCATAGACAATACATAGGTTCATGAACCTATGTATTGTTCTGAGTGATGGGCACAGGAGAGAGGGGACAGTGCTCCAGCGCCCACTCTGGACGCACCGCCACTGCAATGCTATCCTGTGGCCAAACACATCTCCCCCCCCCCAAAATAATTTAGTAATGGCCCATCAGAGGTGGTGATGAATATGATAAATGAGCCTTCCATTATACTTTTTTTACACACCTTAATAAACGTATAATTAGATTGATGTTGGTCTCTAATTTTTTGGTTTAGAATTTGCTTGTAATGTATGCCTTTGTTTTTCTAATATTATTTCATCTTGTTTCACTCCACAGCTTCCTTCCACGCCACAGGAATGGCAGACTGTGGCATCGGAGTTTGCCACGCGGTGGGACTTCCCCAACTGCGGTGGTGCCATAGACGGGAAGCACGTCCGCATCGTGCCGCCACCCCGTTCTGGGTCCTACTACTACAACTACAAGGGGTTTCATAGCATTGTGCTGATGGCGGTGGTGTCAGCACGGTATGAATTCCTCTATGTTGATGTAGGGAAGAATGGCCGGATGTCCGATGGGGGATCCTTCATCCAGACGGAGTTTGCCCTCCGTCTCCAGAGTGACGACCTTGCATTGCCACCGGATGCAGGGAATATTGAAGGACTCCCCTTTGTTTTCTTGGCTGATGAAGCCTTCGGACTCGGACGGCATCTTATGAGGCCATTTCCACAGAGGACCCTGACCCCAGAGAAGAGTGTGTTCAATTACCGGCTGGCCAGGGCCCGAAGAGTCGTTGAAAATGCCTTCGGCATAATGGCCAGCCGGTTCCGCCTTTTTATGACTTCCATCCACTTGGCGGACTACAAAATAAACTATGTAGTGTTATGCTGCTGTGTGCTACACAACTTTCTGAGCCAAAAATCTAATTCGTATATGGCCTCAGTTTTGCCAGAGGCTGGACTTTCCCCTGCAAATCCCCTTCCGGGCCTGGAATCTGCCCGTCTTGGCTTGCCCCCCCAAAATGCCCGTGTGGTTCGGGACAAATACATGGAGTATTTCACGGGTAGGGGGGCAATTCCTATGCCAGCCTATGTCTAAGTATCCCAATAAAAATCTTGTTTAAACCTTTAATTATTTGTTCTTTCCTGTCTCCTAGTTTGTCTTTGTGCATTTGTAGTGGCAAGTGTATTTTACTTTAGTAAATAACAACCAATTTCACTATGTTACCTTACAAAAGAACCAAATAAGCTTAGAGAGTATTATAAAAAGAAGCTACACGTTGTTTGTGGTCAAATATTTTACTCTCTGCACTTTTTTTTTTTTTTTTACTTTGGGGTTGGCCTGGCCACAACCCGGCAAATTTTGGCTTATGAAAATACAAAAATACCACTTGCATTTCTAAAATGACAACATTGGATACCTCTGAGCAATCTGAGACATTCAGTTACACAAACTATGTCTCTATGTGCCCGTCCTAATATGGGGTCCTGCCACCCCTTGCCCAGCCAAAAATTCAATATGCACACATTTTTAATTTTTTGCAAATAGGAAGTTTACAATCCTGATCCCTATTGTCAACATGTGCTATCTGCCATCAGGGGTGATCAATGGACGTGTTTTGGGGGTGCATCCCCTTCCTCAGTTCACCGACTTTTGATACGAGGAAGGGGTTGCACCCACAAAAGACGTACATGGATATCCCCTGATGGCAGATAGCACATGTTCACACACTGTGTGCATATTCAATTTTTGGCTGCTTTGTTACTCAAAAAATTAGTAAAAATATAAAAACAAACATGTAAAAACAAATGTGTTTGGATGGCTTATTGAATTCTCCCCAAAACATCGAGAATGTCTTTAAATGTTTGTTCCATCACATGGATTCTTTGTTTAATTAGGTCCAGTTCCGTGCTACATTCCATCACTTGCTGGATGAGGCGGAGGGCACTGTCAGCAGAGAACGGTGTGCTATCCTTCACAACATTTCCATCCCCTAAAAACCATAAAAAAAAATTAATAAAACTCTGCAGGCCTACCTCGCTTACCTTAAGCTGTGGTGTCAGATACTGACCTGTTGTGGTGACCAGATCCACAACGTCATCCACCTCTCCTTCCTGCACTTCTCCTTCCTCCACCTCAACTTCCTGCACATCTTTCGGTTGTGGATCTTTGGGAGTTTGCGGTTGCTTGGAAGTTGTGGGGTGCATGTGCTCCCTGGAGTGTCCTCCTCCCAGTCTTCTCTCCCCTATGAGAATAAAACCAAAGGTCTATTTATCACACTGTAAAAATCTCATTGTTAAACTTAAAACAGGATAAATTGTTTGGAAGTGGGGTACAAGTGTGTGTTTGTGCGGAATTTAAAGAAAAATGCATTATTTATGACCCCAAATATGTTTAGTATTCACATTTGGATGTAATTTTTTGGACATGGAGGCACCACAAATAAACTCTGATGCACCTGTGTGGGACACCCAAAAAAGGCGGGTCTGGTGGCCCACACTATAGTGCTCCAAAGTACAGATGTGGAAGCAGCTGCTGAGTGTCCTCTCCTTTACACTGATTAAAGTTTGCATTTCATTCTCCTTACAAACACATCATCTAGACTTAAAAATTAGCCACAATACTTGATCAAAAATGGCAGATGTCTAATTACTTTTGGGGGTCTTAAATAAGCCAAAACCGCGGATAGTGGCCGAACGAAGTGTCGGTAACGTAACGAACGATTACTGTGCCCAACCTAGTTCAAAATATTACATTTTGGAAGGGAGTCCAATATGAAAAAAAAAAAAAAAAAGTCAGTTTCTAAAAAGATTAATAGCAGAAAGGTCGTCATTTTACTTACTTTTAGCGAGCATCCTCTTTATGCTCCTCAACTGGTCTGGCTCCCTCAGTTTGAGGTCTGACCACCTCTTTCTGAGCTGCTCATTTGAGCGTTTCACCCCGAACTTCGCCCTCAGACTCTTCACAACTTTAGTGAGGATTTTGGCCTTCCTTCTATTTGGTTTGCTATACGGCCCATGCTTGGCATCATAATCAGCCTTGACCAAGATGTCCACCATCTCCGCCATCTCCACCAAAGACATATTCGATGCCTTGAATCTCCTCCTTGATCGTGACGTGTCCTCGGTCTCCGGGCTTGTCTCCTCGCTAGTTGCGGAATTATCAGACACCTGCTGTAACTCTGCCATATCTGTCTGCGCGCCGAAAGAGAAGGGGCGGGGAAAAGATGTTAGTTAGAACGTCATGGGCGGGCGACGTGTGCGGAGCGACGTGTTCGAATTTGGACGCATGCGTGGTGTGTATATAGCAAACACACATGTGACTATAGTACGTTCGGTGTGCGGAGAGAGGAGTTCAAGTGACGGACGTGCGAACGAAGGTATGTGATTTTGTGAGACTTGTAAAAATTGTGGGCCTATACTGTCTTGAGATTGGTGGAGGATATATATGGTGACTAGGATGTGAAGGAGGTTAGACTGTTTGCCTCACATTATTTAAATATAAATTATTTTACTTGCAGATACAATATGAATGTCTTTATTAGCGACAAAGAGTTCCTGGCGGAATTTATTGACCGGGTAAGGGAGCTGCCGGCTCTGTGGGAGACCAAAAACCCCATCCATAAAAAAAAAGGGGTGAGAAAAGCAGCGCTGGAGAAGCTGCTCCCATTTGTGCATACCAAGGTGCCCACAGCCACAGCAAAACAAGTGGACACTAAAATTGGGAGCTTGAGAGGTACCTACAGGACTGAACGCTCTAAGGTGCTGGCTTCTCAGAGGTCAGGAGCAGCAGCAGATGATGTTTATGTCCCGGTTTTGTGGTACTACAGCAGGATGTCCTTCCTGGATGACCACATTGAGCCAAGGCCATCACTCTCCACTCTTCCCCCCAGACTTCCCTGCAGCCAACCTGAGCCTTCTCTGGAGCAAGAGGAGGCAGCCATCCTGGATGATCCTGATTTGTCCATCTGGAGCCAGGTATAGTATTAACTGAAAATGTAGTGGGATAAAATTAATGTTTCCCAAATATGTCAGGATGAGAAACATACATTATTTTGTATTCCACAAGTGAAATCATGATCTGTAGACATTATTCTGCACTTAATTGTGTGGTAAATAGTCAAGCTGATGTAGTGGTAAATTTAAAGCAAGGATTTATGCATTTACATTCTAATTGCTTCCATCAGGATTACAAAGTTTGAGGCAAAGATTAAACCAACATATTAAACTATGTTTCTTTTTCATACACAGGATGAAATCAGCCAGGAGGAGGGTCTGGAAACTGTCAGGCAGGAGGAGGAAGGGCCCAGTGGCAGCCAGGAGGTGGCAGGGCCCAGTACCAGCCAGGAGGTGGCAGGGCCCAGTGGCAGCCAGGAGGTGGCAGGGCCCAGTACCAGCCAGGAGGTGGCAGGGCCCAGTGGCAGCCAGGAGGTGGCAGGGCCCAGTGGCAGACAGGAGGTGGCAGGGCAAAGGAGAAGCACCAGATCCCAGGTGCCTCCCATCAGGCTTCACAAAAGAGGCAGGAGGGACAGGACCACCAGTGACGCAGCAATGGCCCTTATTAAAGAGGCCCATGCCACCCTCAAGGAGCCCACATCCCCTGAAGAGGCCATTGCCGGCCTAGTGGAGGCTAAGTTCAAGGTGATGAGCATGGAGCAACGCCTCCTATGCGAACCCCTGCTCATCACCTTGCTCAACAAGGGGGTGATGGAGCAAATTACCCCCAATACCGCCATATGTGAGGTGGCCCAACTGACCCAACCTCAACCTCCACCTCCACCTTCCTCTTCTGCCCCACCCCCTTCTGCTACCCCTCCACCTTCTGCCCCACCCCCTTCTGCTACACCTCCACCTTCTGCCCCACCCCCTTCTGCTACACCTCCACCTTCTGCCCCACCCCCTTCTGCTACACCTCCACCTTCTGCCCCACCCCCTTCTGCTACACCTCCACCTTCTTCTTCTGCCCCACCCCCTTCTGCTACACCTCCACCTCCTCCTCCTGACAGGAGTACCCCTCCAGTGGGCCAGCCTCCAGCTAAACGAAGAAGGAAGGCTGCAGGAAAGGCTGCAGGAAAGGCTTCAGGAAAGGCTTCAGGAAAGGCTGCAGGGAAGGTTGCCAGGAAGAAGAGGAAGTGATGGCCTTGCTTCATTGTGGTCGCACTGGTCGGACAGAAGGCAGCCTGTTGTAGTACCACACACTTGGGACATATATCTCACCTGCTGCTGTTCCTGACCTCTGGGAGGCCAGCATCAGATTGTGTTCTGAAATGTGGGCCTTCTCAAGCTCCCAATTTTAGTGTCCACACAGGGTTGGTGTGTGCTCTGGGGTCCCTGGGATGCACAAATGGCAGCAGCTTCTCCAGCGCTGCCTTCTCTTTATTTAATTTATAAACATGAATAAATGTGTTTTTTGTTTAAGTTCATACATGACTATGTGTATTTTTAAATAAAAAAAAAAAAGCTTTGGAGTAAGCAGATACATTTGACTGACAATAAAAGGCACAGATATCACCCCCCCAAAAGAATAACTAAATCTGATTAGCTCAAAAACATGGTGTGAAATTTTAAAAATATAGATTAGAAAATTAAATGTGAGATCGCTATCAAAACATTGAGAAATTATAATTAACATCATTTTGAAAAATCTAACCATTTAAATTATTCCTAAAAACTTGCACGATATAATACACATAAATCTTATAAAGAGCAGCATGAAAAAGGTTAAAAATAAGGCAGAACTCTGTGTGAATATCAGCAGCAAAAGAAGGTCTCTCGTTTTGATTAATGTAACATTCTAACGAAGAATTCAATGCAGAACATTTAAACGATGAAATATTTATGAGCGTGACGAATGTGCTCTCTCCATTATGAAGGCTTGTTTTACCAGAAGATGCGCTCCCGTCTCATAGTTGCTTGTGAGCATGCGCGCTTTTGGAAGAGTCGTAAAAGCATACACACGAACCATTTTCTCGTCACAAAACAGGCCGACGAGAAACACGACGAGGAAATCTGGAATCCTGACGAGAAAATAGAGAGCAGGTTCTCTATTTTCTCGTCGAGATTCTCGTCAAGTTTCTCGTCGTAAAACCATACACACGAACGTTTTTCTAGACAAAAAAACTCTCGCGGCACTTTTCTTGACTGTTTACGACGAGAAAATCGGTCGTGTGTACGAGGCCTGAGAGTAAGATGACTGAGGTATAATACCTTCAATAAGGCCAGTGCCACTTTCTGATGATATTTCATGTTTAATGGCATTTTGTTTGTAGGTTTGCTGTTTGTTGCTCTCCTGTATACTTCCTGCACTCCCAGGATTACTGTAACATAATTCCATTTCCAACTGCTAATGGTTCAGAAAATGTCATTATCTGTGATACAGGAGACACTCAGGCTGACAGCATATGCTAGCATACCACAACAACAACGACATCTATATCATAAAGACACGTTCAAGGTACCTGCATACAGCACCAATTTCACAAAACAAAATTATTTTTATAATGCTTATTACCAACCCTGAAGATCTGAGAACCATGAACTAATCTGTGAAAAATTAGGCTCACCCTACAGAGCAGGAACAGATGTCTATCAATTCACACCCAGGCAATTCACAGATTATAAAAATTCCAACATTAATGAAAAAAGCTGTATTGTAGCCTAAAGCTAAAATCCAGAGGGCTATGCTGACTTTGGACTTGATCAAACACAGTAGACCAACACCAGCAAATGACATGGCTCCCTAAATCATCACTGAATGTGGAAACTTCACACTGGACCTCATGCAACTTGGATTCTGTGCTTCTCCACTCTTTCTCCAGACTCTGGCACCTTGGATTCCAAATGAAATGCAAAATTAACCACAGTCTGTGATGATTTTGGGAGCCATGTCATCTGCTGGTGTTGGCCCACTGTGTTTTATCTAGTCCAAAGTCAGCGCAGCCCTCTACCAGGAAATTCTAGAGCACTTCATGTTTCCCTCTGCTGACCAGCTTTATGGAGATGCTGATTTCATTTTCCAACAGGACACTGCCAAAAGTACCAATACTTGGTTTAATGATCACGGTATCACTGTGCTTGATTGGCCGGCAAATTTGCTTGACCTAAACCCCATAGAGAATATGTGGGGTATTGTCAAGAGCAAGATGAGAGACACCAGACCCAACAATGCAGATGAGCTGAAGGCCACTATCAAAGCAACCTTGGCTTCCATAACACCTCAGCAGTGCCACAGATGGATTGCCTCCATGCCACGCCGCGTTGATGCAGTAATTCATGCAAAAGGATCCACAACCAAGTATTGAGTGCATACTATACTGTACATGGACATACTTTTCACATCGCCAATATGCAGTCTCCTCGCTGGTATAGTTACCACACTATCTCGTCTGTAGACCGTTGTGATGTCATCAAGCCCCTACCCTACACAAGACGCCACAGGGTCGCGTGGCTTCATCAAGGGGATTCTGATTGGTCGGTACGGTGCTCTGACTTAAATACCATTCTATTGGTGCCATTTTCTTGTAGTCTCCTTAAACTTCCTAAAGCGCCATTTGTCCTGAGATCCCAATGCCATATGTTTACCCCTGCGATCACATATTGATGATGTTTCCCTAATACATCAGTGATGTTTATATCTACTCCATATACAATTAAATATTGTACATATACAACAAATAAAACCTAATAGCTATCCCCCTAAATATATATATATATATATATATATATATATATATATATATATATACAGTTGTGCTTATCAGTTTACATACCCTAGCATAATTTATGATTTCTTGGCCATTTTTCAGAGAATATGAATGATAACACAAAAACTTTTCTTTCAATCATGGTATTTGGCTGAAGCCATTTATTATCAATCAACTGTGTTTACTATTTTCAAATCATAATGACAGCAGAATCTACCCAAATGACCCTGACCAAAAGTTTACATACCCTGGTGATTTTTGCCTGATAACATGCACACAAGTTGACACAAAGGGGTTTGAATGGCTATTAAAGGTAGCCATCCTCACCTGTGATCTGTTTGCTTGTAATTAGTGTGTATGTATAAAAGGTCAATGAGTTTCTGGACTCCTAACAGACCCTTGCATTTTTCATCCAGTGCTGCACTGACGTTTCTGGATTCTGAGTCATGGGGAAAGCAAAAGAATTGTCAAAGGATCTGCGGGAAAAGGTAGCTGAACTGTATAAAACAGGAAAGGGATATAAAAAGATATCCAAGGAATTGAGAATGCCAATCAGCAGTGTTCAAACTCTAATCAAGAAGTGGAAAATGAGGGGTTCTGTTGAAACCAAACCACGGTCAGGTATACCAACTGAAATTTCAGCCACAACTGCCAGGAAAATTGTTCAGGATGCAAAGAAAAACATACAAATAACTTCAGGTGAAATACAGGTCTCTCCGAAAACATGTAGTAGAAAAAAGGTTGCTCAAGTTGGTATTTTAAACGGACCACAGTAAACGTAATTTTTTTAAAATGTATTGATATATATAAGACAAATGACATAAATAACAAAAATTCAAGATTATAAAAACAAACACATGTGCTGGGAGCAGATATGAGACCAGCTGAAAGGGAAGCCCAAAAGCTGTCAACCGGCAGAGTGTCCAACGCGTTTCAAAAACACACAGTGTAAATCTTCTTCAGGGACTAAAAGGGCTTGAAAACTTCCAAAGCTGTAGCTTAAGTCTATGATGATAGAGTACATGTCATCAGAAATATGTAAGAGTACAACGATATAAATATTACAATTACTGACCCCAAGTGTAAGTGTTCCACCCGAACAGCAGAAATAACTCAACAAATGAAGAGAGCAAATGGTCCGTCAGAGCCACGCATGGATAACCGGTCCGATTGTCATCAACCGATGGTGATTCACATGTGACACAATAAGCACTCGAAGGGAGTGCAATTGGCCAATAGATTTGACTGCAACATATCTAAAAATATATAAAAATTATTCCACCAATTAGTTCAGATACAGTGTCTTGAATTATTATTGATGGGATGTATTCAAATGATAAATCAACACAGTCCACAATAGTCAAACAATAGCCATACCTCAGATCGCAGGGACTTCACATAGAGCAGGGGATATTTATCCTCCAATGGTGTATTGTGTCAATAATAGATACAGTCTCAGTCTTTGTATTTAAGCGTCCAGAAATCACCAACCAATTGCAAAGGGGTCTATCCTATGGCTAAGGTCCCCATATAGTCTAAAAAATAGCAGCAAAAATAGCCTATTAGCTACTAAGTTAAAGGGAATAACATAAGTAGTATATGGTGACCAGTCGCCTCTCTCCTCTCCCTGTCTGACAGCTGCAGTGGGAGGGGTCGGAAATCCCCTGCTGACGTCACTCAGGAGGAGGAGGAGAGGAGGAGAGCGGTGGCCGGTCACGTGAGCGCTGAGCGGCACTCTGAAAGCAAGTATAGACGGCACTGATAGGCAGCACTGATGGGCATTTTTTAAACATAGAATATGATAATGATAAGACAGTGCACTCTTTTTTAGGGATATGCATTATTTTGTACAGAGGACTCTGGATGTTTGAGGGGTTAAAGAGGAAGTAACCCCCCCCCCAAAAAAAGGGGTTAAAACCTTACCCTGCAAGAGAAAGGCATAATGAGCTAGGATGCATAGCATCCTAGCTCATTATGTGGCACTTACCTTAGATCGAAGCCCCCAAGGTCCTCCTCGTTCCCCTCTGCCGCCGCCGATATGTCCCCTCGGAGCTTCTTCCTGGTATCGCCGCTCCAGCGCTGTGATTGGCCGGAGCGGCGATGACGTCACGCGCATGCTCGCTGGGCTGGCATTCTCCCATTCAGAAAACCGGCAAGCTCAGTGCGCCTGCGCCGTTGTCTACGGCGCGCATGCGCCGTAGATATCGGTGCAGTGTATTCTGCAAATATCTCCATAACCGTGTAGGTTAAGGAGATATTTCTTGCACCTACAGGTAAGCCTTAATCTAGTCTTACCTGTAGGTGCAAGTTGTCAAAGTGGGTTTACAACCACTTTAAATAGCCATTCGGTAAAAAATAAGGTATCACAAAAATGGCTGGTCCTTTTCACTATGCGTTCCTGAAATCAATCAAGCAGTTGCAGAACAGATGTTTATTTTATAAATCTATATCAATACTTGCAACTCAAACATGCTATTCAAACCCCACTGCAGCTGTCAAAGCTACAATTAAATCTACTGTCAGTAAAGGGTTGATTTCAAGGAATGGTAACATGATTCTGTGTTGCAAAGATGTCTTAGTAAACTTCTTTTTTGCCAGTAAAGGTAAATGGGAGGCCTATATTTGCCTCACTTATGAGAAGGCTATTGCTAAAAAATATTTCATAGGAAAAGTACATTTTGAGCTTAGTGCCATCAGTGTATCTGTCTGCCTAACACAACTGGTAATTAGTCATTGATCAAATTGTAGTCTTACATAAAGTAGACAAGAGAGTGGATCCATGTTGTATCTGCTGTGGATCCTGGTAAATTTCATTTTTTCACAGAATTGTTATTTTATTGAAAAATAAAAATATACAGAACAGTATTCCAGGTGGCACACAAAGATGGAAGTATACAATTTAACAGTCCAATATACTGTAGGTACACAGAAGATCACAGAGTAGACAGGATGGCATTTCTTGTTAGACAGGATGGCATATAGGCATGAAATTCCTAAGTTCGAACAGCCATGGTTCATCATAGGGGAGACAAAAAAGCCAACATATTGTCATAACTACCTAGGGATCTCAAGTGAGTAATCCAGGGAGGGGGGTATATAGAAAAAAAGGAAGGGGGTAGGGGAGAGTGGGGAGGGGGGGGAAACTAAGGAGCAGGGGAATGGACAAAAAAAGGGGGGGGGAAGCGGATAAAGCTTTGTCCATAGTAACCAAGGGAGCCCTGTTTAAGTTAATAGAAAAAAATCCAACCATCATCAGCAGTCAAATACCGGGGGACCGCAAAAGCCTTGAAACCATTTATCATGAATGAAAAAAAAACACCCAGGTACTCCTTACAGAGATTTTCCTCTAGCCTCCACCCAGGCACCACAGATTTTTTGGAACTTCTTAGGGCAGTTGTGACCTATATAGATCAACTTATACAGATAGAGCACTAAATTGATCTTGGTTCTCCATTGTTGGACTGTGGGAAACTCTGCCAACTTCCATTTGAACAAGATAGTTTTCTTCCCATAAAAGGCAGCATAAAGGAGGAAACACCATTGGTGAAAGGTTGCCACAGTTCCGTCACCCATGCCCAACAGGAGAAAAACCGAATCTAATTGAATCCTCAAATCAGTCATAGCATTAAGGTCAGCTACAACCCCTTGCCAGAACGTCTGTATATAGGGGCAAGACCAATCCATATGTAAGAAGGTTTCAACCCCCAAACTACACTTCAGACAGTGACTATCAGCTGTAGGGTAGATAAGAGGCAGCTGTTAAGGTGTGTAATAGGCCCAATGGAGAAACTTTAACATCAGGGGTATGTATTGTTGGATGCCCTTACCTCAGTCATCAGCCATAAGGGCAGATAAATCACTCTGCCAGGTGTGAAAGAGTTGAGTGATTTTAGTGGTCCCCAAGATCCGGAGATAAAAGAAGGAGAGGATCCTATCCGCAATTTTACAGGTAGGAAAACTTTCCACAGAGTGGGATGCTAAGGAAACAGAAACAGGGAATTGTGCCCTAACCTCATGCCGCAGCTTGAGGAATCTGAAAAACATTCTGTTGGGGAGATGAAATTCTGCCTTCAGACTATCAAAGGAGAGAAGAAAAACATTTGAAATAATATGCCTAAGTGCTAATACCATAAGCTATGGGGTCTGGAACTGTTTGAAGATGAGGAAGACAGGGGGCTGCCCAAAATGGGCGTATGTGGGGAGATAGTATTGGATTCCCTCAAAAATCTAGTAACCTGCTGCCAAACCATAATCATGGTACGCATTGTTATGTGGGGATTGGAATGGGGACCTATAAAGACCATGTTGCTCAATTTGGTATATTTTGTCCAAAAAAAAAAAATGCGCTTGAAAGACCGCTGCGCAAATACAGTGTGACATAAAATATTGCAACAGCCACCATTTTATTCTCTAGGCTCTGTGCTTAAAAAAAATATATAATGTTTGGAGGTTCTAAGTAATTTTCTAGCAAAAAATACTGATTTAAAAAAAAGAAAAAGGTTTAGTCTCTAAGTGGTTAAACTGACCTCATTTACAGACAGAAGTTCATCCCTTTGATCTAAAAGAACTATATGTTACAATGTTTCTCTTTATCTCCGACTAAGACCTTGTTCACACAGGGGCGACTCCTCAGGCGACTCAGCCGCCTGACAGGTCGCGTCCCGCTCTGTTCAATGGAACCGTTCTAATAGGAGTGACTCAAGTCGCTCCGACTTAGAAAAAGGTTCCTGTACTACTTTGGGGGTGACTCGGGGCGACTTGCATTGACTTCAATACAGAAGTCATTTTGCAAATCGCCTCTCAAGTCGTCTTGAGATCGCCTTGCCGAGTCGCCCCCAAAGTCATGCCGCCCCTGTGTGAACCGGGTCTGGGGGTTGCCTAAGCAATGTTGTGAGAAACTTGTCAGGCTGCCTGTTTTTGTTTTTTTTAGCTGTTAGCTGTGAGCAGAGAACTCTCTGCACTGAATAGATCAAATGTTTTTTTAAGCTTGGGTGGGGGGTAGAATCGTGATCTCCATTCTTTAACAATTAATTGTGCGGCTCTAATACATATATAAGTAATTTATATTTACAAACTGTACTTAGTTTTAAAAAAATTAACACTCATTGATAAGATTTGTTTATATTAAGTAGAAGCCTTTCACACATAGAAAAAAACTGTCAGGATGTAACCTTTTAACACATGTCACATACATAAAGCTAGATGATAGGAAAGTGAAGGAGTTGTCCGTGTTGAGTTCTGGAAATACGAATTCATCATCTTCTTTTTTAGGGTACAGCACCCTGAAATGTTTTTGGAGAAGAAAGAAGGTCCCTTACATTTTTCCCTTTTCACCGATAGTTGCATTTTTATACATTTATAAGCCGAGTAATATTAGGTAGGATATTTTTGTGACATGGAAAGGGTAAAAATATGTGTAAAAATATGACATAGCTACCCATCTTTTGTATTTTGAGATCGAATAGAAAATATTCCATAAAATATCAGCTTTGCTTCAGGTCACCCTAAAGAACATTTAATACTTTTTTTTTTTTTCTTATATTACAGGGGGAAGGAAAGATGTCGCCATTTTGTTATAAACCAGTTGGCAAATGGAGAATTGGGAGTATCTGGAGACTCCTGTTGTCATGATAGTTTGCCGACATTGATACGGCATTATCAGAACACCGCTATACAACCTTTTGGAGAGAATCTGGCTCAGTCTTACATTAAGGTAAACTGTAAACTACAGTTGGCTATTAGTTATATAATAATGAAAACACAGGCTAATATGAATACTACTGACATTCTACAGGTGGTCCTGGTAATGATGGAAAAAAAATATTGTAGAATATTATTTCTGTTAGGTAGCTATCACTGCTGATATTTTTAGCACAGTTGGTTATATCCTGTAGCTAAAGCAGTACGTAAAGTGATTGTAAACCTAATTCTTTTCAATAATAAATATGTTATATTCACCTGCTCTGTGCAATGATTTTACACAAAGCAGCCTCGATCCTCCTCTTTTTGGGTCCTCTGCAGGCGCTCCTGTCTCTTCCTCTTCTTGGTGTGCCACCATAAGAAAAGCTTCCTATGGTGGCACACCTGTGGGCTCGATCCTGAGCTGTGCTGTCTGTGTTTATAGACACAGACAGCAAGGCTCGGCCCCACTCCCTTGTCACAGAATTTGACTGACAGCAGCAGCAGCAGCAGCCAATGGCTCCTATTGTTGCCTCTTTGTCCTGTGGGGAGGGAGAGAGCCACTGCTCTCAGGTACTGCTCTGGATTGAGAATGGGCTCAGGTAAGTATGGGGAGGATTGGGGGGGATCCTGTGCACAAAAGGTTTTTACCTTATTGTATGGAAATGCATTAAGGTAAGATTCCTCATACCTTTACAACCAGCTTTTTTTTCACCTCTTACCAGACATTGCCGGGAAATCATTAAGGCTGGGTTCACACTTATGCAAATTGGATGCGGGTTTCCCCCACATCCAATTCGCATGACTGGCGACTGGGATCGGCTCTCTATGGAACCGGTTCACATCTCCGGGGCGGCCGCAGAGTGCACTGCAATTAGGTCTGCATCCCAAAGCATGCATTCTAATGAGAAATGTAGTTGGAGTTGCGTTTATCTGTTTTGCATGGTAAGGATTTTCTCCTTACAAAGAAACGCAAAAGGTGGTCAACTGCAGCTTCAGAATATTCACATGGCAAATGCCTTAAATCACGGGTGCTCAACCTGTGGCCCTCCAGCTGTTTCGGACCTACAAGTCCCATTAGGCATTGCAAGGCTGGCAGTTACAAGCAAGTCCCATGAGGCTTTGCAAGGCTGACAGCCTTGCAACACCTCATTAGACTTGCTTGTTACTATCAGCCTTGTAATTCCTCATAGGACTGGCTTGTAACTGACAGTTACAAGCATGACTCCCAACGGCTGAGGCATGATGGGACTTGTAGTTCTGCAACAGCTGGAGGGCCACTGGTTATGCACCCATGCCTTAACCTCCCTGGCGGTATGATTCTGTCTGGAATTATGTACCAAAAGCGGTACAATTATTTTGCATGGAAATTTGGTGTTATGTATTGTAGGTCTGCGATTCTTAATAATTACTTACTTAAACCTGACCAAACAAGAGTCTAGTAGACATCCCGGGTATGATAAAGTTTGAAACACAAAATAATAAATTATAATATAATAAATAACTATAAATAATTATAACAAATAGTAATGTAATTATAATAAAAATTATTCAATAATGTAATCATATCAAAAACACTGAAATTTGCTCAGTTGCAGAATTGTCGCTGTCATTAGATTTTTTGTTTGATGATGAATTTCCCCACAAATCGCTATCGCTCAATTCTGCGAGTGATTGTAATTTATTATCGCTGTTTTTTAGCTGGTCTAAAATCACTTTTGACATAAAGGGACACTTTTTAGTTGCTATGGACAATCTCCAGTTTCCAGGCAGAAAGAAGTTTTTATTATATAAAACTGCATGCAGGACACTGGGCAGACCACTAGGGACAAAGGGGGGGGTGTAATTATTACATACAGTACTGTAATCTGTAAGATTACAGTATACTGTATGTATACTATGTGTTTACTTTTTTGAATTTGGCGCCGAACTCCGTCCCCGTGCGTTGCAACGTCGCAGGGAACGGAGCTCGGCACTCGGCAGTGAGGATCGAGCGAGACACGGCTCGCACACACTGCGGGGAGACATCGCAGGATCCAGGAAACAAGGTAAGTTACTTCCCCTGGATACTGCGATGCAGCCCGAGTCTGGCTCGGGGTTACCGCTCTTAGCATTGAAAACTCACCCCGAGCCAGACTCGGGATTACCGCTAAGGAGGTTAAACAAAGCTCTTCCTTATTTAACAATATGTAAAATCATAAGTAATAGGCAATTCTCTTAAAGTGATTGTAAATGATCACCTTGTAAAACAAGTAAAACCACCCATTCAGTTTAAAATAGAAAAGAAAGGCAAAATATTTGTGTATAGATTTAAAAAAAAAAGATGATAAATACACTTTTTAATAAGTGATCACATTCCCTCTGTTCTCAGCTTCATAAGAGCTGGGGGAGAAGACACAGCAGCACAATGAGCTTCCCAGTGAATGGCTGTGTAGGGTAAGCATGTCGGGACAAGTCTGATCATTGAAGGAGAGCAGTCTGAGTTCCAAGCATAGCTAGAAAACTGAACACGGTGTGTTCCCCTGTTTAATGTGGTCAGTTTTTAATAGGAAAGCAGAGGGACTGTCAGGAACACCAGGGATTTTACACAAAGGAAGCAATACAAAGAGAACAGGAGACTTTTTCATACAGGTACAGCAGGCACATATCAGGAATACAAAATGTTGGGGTAACAAATACTTTAAAAGGAACTGTGACTACATGAAAAGGCACCCAAAATCCAATTTTAGTTTTCCACTACAGACTTACACAATATGTAATTGTAGAGTAGCATTCAGGTTCATTTGATTAAATACCGTAGGCCTTTGCACTACTGACAGCATATTGGCATCATGCCACTTCCAGATATCGCTGTCAGCACCCTGTCCATTGTCCTATATATTCAGCAATGGGAACATATTACACAATTATTAAATAAGCAAGCATATGCAAGACACTCAGAAAGATGAGCGTATTGTATTTACAGTAGGAGAGATCATTTTATGATTTTGTCATTAGAAAATATATATTTTTTTTTAATTCTCTATTATGCATTTTACAGTTTTCTGAAAAAAACATTTATGACAACATTGAGCCGTCAAATGAAAGACAAGAAAGTGTTCTTTCTCAAACTAAGACAGCAACACAGAAAAATAACAAAGGTGGTATTCAGTACGGACACAGAAAACAAAGTATGCCTGCTGCAGAGGTATGTTCTATTATACTAGATGCCCTATGTACATGGCATAATCCACTGCTGCTGGGTACATGCTGTTGATATTATTTAAATAATATTAATCTGTATCATTATATTTTCATGCATCTAACCCACTGGATTTAAAACATAACTTTTATTACCCTAAAAACCTTGAAAATTGTTATTCCCTTATGTAATTAGGCACTTTGTTTACACATATTTGACATTTGCAGTGTTAGCTATGCGATATTTACTCTCATTTTATTCTCCATTCTAGTTTTTATTTTCCATTTTTAATCATTCTCCTGATATTCCCTTTATTCTTATTCTTATTGAATTTTATTTCAACTCTTTCCGCTTTTTTTGTGCTTCAGCTTCCACCAATAAAAATGCCAAATCCTCAAATGAAAAGTACTCAAAAATGACCCACATTCAAATGTAAAATGCAGCATTTGACAAGAATACACCTATGTTTAACCCGCTTGTCTGTAAGGAAATGGACGCATGGGAAAAATACACCAATTTGTGGTACATATGGCTTCACTACTCCACTTCGGAAAGGTTTCACAGTAGATTTTCTCCCTAGGCCTGGGTGGGTGGGTGGATGGCTAGGACGCAGTGTTGCCAACCGACAGTATTTTTACTGGTAGCCAGTAAAAAACAGGCAATTTTCTCCTGCCAGTAAATGCCAGTAAAAGTTAAAGGTTGCCAGTAAGAAATATGGCTGTGACACTCGGCTTGGTCCGGAGCTGGCTGAGACCATCAGAGTGCCTGCTACAGTGTGATCGGGCGGCTCTGGCGGAGGCGGTGCCTGGGCATGTCGTGTGATGTCATGGTGCAATGGAGCCAAGCAGAGTGACCAGAGCCTCGTGTATGGGAGCAAGGCAGGCTGGGACCGGGACCGTCAGTGCTGTTTAGACTGGAGTGGACTGGAGGGACCACTAGGCTTGGAGAGAGACTTTCACTGTGAGGGGATGTGTTGTGTCAGTGAGATCTTGTCATCATCTGTTAATGTCACTGTGAGAGTCAATTTTATGTGTGTGTGCCGCCCATTCTAATTTATTGCCCTCCTGAGTTCTGTCCCTGAGCTACCCACTTACTATATTGAAAATAAAAAAAAGAAATATGTTTTTTGCCTTACTATCTACCTTAAATCATATTGCTAATTGCATATTGTATTTGATTTTAGCCTAAATACTTTAATTTGTACTTAAAGCCGTAATTTTGTAACTTTTGAAAATGTCAGTAAAAACGTGGCTGTGCCAGTAAATTTTGGGTGTTGTGTCAGTAAATTTCAATCTGGTAGGTTGGCAACACTGCTAGGACGCAGGGAACAGACAAATGGATTTACCTCCTACCCCATCTGCTGATCTTCCACTTGCCCCCCTCCTGTCGTTTTTCTCTTTTAGGCCTCCTTATTGATCTACCTGTTTAGAGGAGATTTGTGGCCGTTTTGCAGTCTTTTTGGGCCGCTTCATGTTAGCCACCTTCTCAGCTAATTTGTTTTCCCTTTCCTTTTTTTTCTTTTCTTTCTTACTCCTTTTTCAGGGTCTTTAACCTTGGATGGTGGGCTTGTAGGCCCTCTCATATGTTTTGCTTTTTATACTTGATGTAGCATTTATAAGATGGTTTTTTTTTTCAATAATTCAACTTTTATTAACCACTTGACAACTGGGCACATAACCCCCTTCCTGCCCAGGCGAAATTTCAGGTTTCAGCGCTGTCACGCTTTGAATGACAATTGCGCGGTCGTGCAACGTGGCTCCCAAACAAAATTGACGTCCTTTTTTCCCCACAAATAGAGCTTTCTTTTGGTGGTATTTGATAATTTCTGCGGTTTTTATTTTTTGCGCTATAAACAAAAATAGAGCGACAATTTTGAAAAAAACACAATATTTTTTACTTTTTGCTATAATAAATATCCCAATTTTTTTTTAAAAAACAATTTTTTTCTCAGTTTAGGCCAATACGTATTCTTCTACATATTTTAGGTAAAAAAAAAATCGCAATAAGCGTATAGCGATTGGTTTGCGCAAAAGTTATAGCGCCTACAAAATAGGGAATAGAATTATGATTTTTTTTTCCATTATTTTTTTTTACTAGTAATGGCGGCGATCTGCGATTTTTATTGTGACTGCGACATTATGGCGGACACATCGGACACTTTTGACACATTTTTGGGACCATTCACATTCATACAACGAACAGTGCTATAAATATGCACTGATTACTGTATAAATGTGACTGGCAGGGAAGGGGTTAACACTAGGGGGCGATCAAGGGGTTAAATGTATTCCCTTCTAGGTGATTCTTACTGAGGGGGGAGGGGACTGACTGGGGGAGGTGACCGATCTGTGTCCCTATGTACAAGGGACACAGCATCAGTCTCCTCTCCCTGACAGGACGTGGATCCCTGTGTTTACACACAGAGATCCACGTCCCTGGCTCTGTGACAGCCAATCGCAGGAACCTGGCGGACATCGCGGCCGCCAGGCACGCGCATCGGCACCCGCCTGACACGGCGGGCACAGCTTTTCCCCGATGCGTGCCCGCGGCGGCGCGCATCGCGGAAATAAACAGGAGGACATCCATGTACGTCCTCTCGGCAATTGAGCGCCGCAATGCGGACACGTCTTTTGCCAATGGCCCGGGCACCAAGTGGTTAAAGATCTATTTTTTTACTTTGTTACCCACTTGTCCACCAAGGACGTCATATGACGTGATTGACTTTGAGGGGGGATATCTGAATGACTCGGCCGGCGCCGGCTCACGACGATAGAGATGACTGGTGACCAGATGGTCACCAGTCATCTCTATGACTGTCAGAGTCCGGGCGTGACATTGTGACGTCACGCCCGGTACCTGGAAGTAAGCAAAGCCGCAATTGCGGCTGTCGGCATGAGATCAGTGAATTTTTTTTCACCGATCTCATGCTTTCCAGCCTGGAGGAGAGATGTGGGGTCTTATTGACCCCGCATCTCTCCATAAAGAGGACCTGTCACAATTATTCCTATTACAAGGGATGTTTACATTCCTTGTAATAGGAATAAAAGTAATCAAAAAAAAAATGTAAAAAAAAGGGTCAAAATAAAAAAAAATCTGTAAAAAAAATAAATAAAGTAAAACGCCCCTGTCCCCAGTAGCTCGCGCTCAGAAGCGAACACGCATGTAAGTCCTGCCCACATATGTAAACGCCGTTCAAACCCCACATGTGAGGTATCGCCGCGTGCGGTAGAGTGCGAGCAACAATTCTAGCACTAGACCTCCTCTGTAACTCAAAAATAATAGTAACCTGTAAAAAAAATTAAAGCGTCGCCTATGGAGATTTTTAAGTACCGAAGTTTGGCGCCATTCCATGAGTGTGCGCAATTTTAAAGCATGACATGTTAGGTATCAATTTACTCAGAGTAACAGCATCTTTCACATTATACAAAAAAATTGGGCTAACTTTACTGTTTTGTTATTTTTAAATTTGTGAAACCACTTTTTTTTCCCCAAAAAAGGCGTTTGAAAAATGATTGCGCAAATACCGTGCAAGATAAAAAGTTTCAATGACCGCCATTGTATTCCCTAGGGTGTCTGCTAAAAAAAATTATATAATGTTTGGGGGTTCTGATTAATTTTCTAGCAAAAAAATTTGGATTTTTACATGAAGGAGAGAATAGGCCCGGTGGAGAAGTGGTTAACATTCATAACATTTAAACACAACACATTACAATCCATACCTCCACATAACTTATGGGAGGGGTGTCTCTCCCCTCACTGTTTTAATCCTCTCCCCTCCCTCCCCTCCCCCCCCAAACATACAAAATCAACAGGAGATTAAATACTTTTTTCCCTCACTCTAATGCCCTGTACACACGATCGGAATTTCCGATGAAAAAAGTCAGATGGATTTGTTTCATCGGAAATTCCGATCGTGTGTGGGCCCCATCTGACTTTTTTCCATCGGTGTAAAAAAATAGAACTTGTTTTAAATTTTTCCGATGGAAAAAAAAACGATAGGAAATTCCGATCGTCTGTGTGGAACTCCTTGGGAGAAAAATCCACGCATACTCAGACTAAATTAGGAGACGTCAGCGTTCGTTCTGGTAAAACCAGTTCATAATGGAGATAGCACATTCGTCATGCTGCAAATGAATGCATCGTTAAATGTAGCACATTCTTTTCTTCTTTCTAATGCTAGAACACATTTTATTTTTTTCACTGCGGATATTCACACCGAGTTCTGACAAACGTATTTCTTTGTTTCTTGTGATCTCATGAATCTTCGTATTTTATTTTAAAGCCAAAATATCTTAATATTTATTTTAAGCGCGAATCAGCTAACACCAAACTTTTACTAACACGCGGTAACACACGAAATCAGCAAAAGCAGCCCAAAGGGTGGCGCCGTTGGATTTGAACGTCCCGTTTATAGTGACGTCGTACGTGTTGTACGTCACCGCGTTTTGGACGGTCGAAATTTGGTCTGCTGGTGTGTATGCAAGACAGCTTTGAACAGAATTCCGACAAAAAATTCCATTGGATTTTAGCCCATCGGAATTCCGATCGTGTGTACAGGGCATTACAGTATTAGTTAAAAAAAAGTACACAGCTATGCTTATGTCAGTAATACAGAAAGCACATTTTCAGCTAGGGTCAGATTGAGATTACTATATTATACAGTGTATCTAAGAGGCAGAGATTACGAGGGTTTTGATCCATCAGAGCTGATATTCATTTTAATCTGTAGCATCAATTGTTCATTTTTGTTGTAGGACACTGCACCACCATTACCAGAGAGAAAATGCAGCATCGGTAATAATGATAATGAGGACATCTACTCTAAACCTAGCAAAGATGCTCATAAAGAAGATCTATATTCTATTTCTAAAAAGGACACAGATGTCCTCTACTCTCTGGTCAAAGAAACCCAGATCAGTCAAAAGAATATGGTAAAAACGAATGCTCCAGATGTTCTTTATTCTGAGGTTAAACTGGACAGCTTGCCTTCGGCACTGGGACACTTACAAAGCTCCACACAGTCCTTAAATCAGTTATCCCTGGACACACGGACACCCACACTGCTTAGTAGCTTGAAGGACCTTTCAGAATGTGAAGTTCTGGAGATGAAGTTTGCAACATCCATTCAGACTGTAAACAGTAAAACAATTACAACTCCTCTCTTGCGTGGCAGAGGTGAAAATTTAGATAGCTCATTCTTGTATTCTAAAATGACATCAGAACCTGAGATTGAGGACACTTATGAACAAATACCATTTAGAGGTTCTAGATCTGAAAGCGAATACGAGGCCGTAAACCAAGTTTCCAACTATTCTGTATGTTCTACAAGCACCTACGATCATGTTTCTACTCGAACATCTAAAGAAATCACTTCTAGAGAATTTAACAAGAAGGTGGCAGTTACCAGCATTGCACAAGATAGTGCTTATGAAACTGTTTCACGGGATGTTTCTAAGCTAGCAGGAAGAAAACAGAATATTGCCAAGGTATGTTTACTGCTCGGTGTCTATGTTCTAAAAAGATATAAAAACACTAATGTAAGCAGCTATGGTTATACTTTATTAAAATCAATAAAATTTACTTTTACAGTAAATGCAATTAGTGTAGGTACCTGAAATTGACTTGATATGAGACTCTTGTCATTGCCTGTAGAGTTGGGTGACCAGACATCCCCGGTTTCCGGGGACAGTCCCCGGATTGAGGACACTGTCCCCAGACCAAGTCTGTCCCTGGTTTTGTCCCCAGATTGGATTTGAACAGGGGCTGCTAGCTCTGTAGCTCCTGCTAGCTTAGGGGGTGTATTTTTTTCCATTATCTGTGCCCCTTTCTGATGATCGTGTGCTGGTCGGAGCGGAGGGAATATTTCTTCAGTTTCGGGTGCCCATTCAGCTCCGCTCGCATGTTCTTCTGCCTTGGCTTAAGTCCCGGCCAGCCGCCTGCCTGCTTATCTCCTTGCCTTCCCTAGCGGAGTGATCTTCCTCCATTCCCCACCCAGTAGTAGCCGGGGCCTGGAGAGTAAGACTTGACAGGCTGTGGGGCGGGCGGTGGCGGTGACGGGCAGAGAGTCGCTGATTGCCGCCATTACTAGTAAAAAATAAATATGTCCTGGGATTTCATTTTAAAAATCTGGTCACCTTACTGTAGAGTAAAAGTACTGGCAAAGAACATGCTGATTAAAGAAATGGATAGAGTGAGCAAAGAATGGGCTCATTTATTTGATGCAGAACAGAAGATATGTTGCCAGCACAGCAAGGATCTCAGAAAGTCCAAAACTTTTATTAACCACTTCCATACCGGGCCATTGTAAAATGACGCCGGCAGGAACCCTCTCTCCCTCCGGGTGGACGTCATATGACGTCCTGGGCTTTGTGAGGGGATATCTGAATGATGCCTGCAGCTAGAGGCATCATTCAGATATCCTTCTCTTCTGCCGGCGATTCTGTGCACCATAAGAACAATCATAGCGGCAGTTCCACCACTTGATCATTCTTATAGGCGGCGGGAGGGGACGTCCCCCCCCCTCCCGCCGCCATCCGGTGCTTCTTCGGGCTCTCCCGTGCCATCGGGGACACGGAGAAAGAATCGTCTGGCGCCGGTGGTTGGTCACATAAAGAACATAGAGATGACTGGTGACCAGATGGTCACCAGTCATCTCTATGACTGTCGGAGGCCCGGGCGCGATGTGATGACGTCAGGCCCGGGTTCCCAAAGGTAAACAAAGCCGCGATTGCGACTGAAAGCATGAGATTGGTGATTTATTTTCCCGATCTCATGCTTTCCAGTTTGGAGGAGAGATGTGGGGTCTTATTGACCCCGCATCTCTTCATAAAGAGGACCTGTCACACATCATTCCTATTACAAGGGATGTTTACATTCCTTGTAATAGGAATAAAAGTGATAAAAAAAAAAAGTTAAAAAAAGTGTAAAAATAAAAAAAATTAAGTAAAAAAAAAAAAATTAAAACGCCCCTGTCCCCAATAGCTCACGCTCAGAAGCGAACGCACACGTAAGTCCCGCCCACATATGTAAACGCCGTTCAAACCACATATGTGAGGTATCGCCACGTGTGTTAGAGTGCGTGCAACAATTCTAGCACTAGACCTCCTCTGTAACTCTAATATGGTAACCTGTAAAAAAATTCAAACGTTGCCTATGGAGATTTTTAAGTCCTGAAGTTTGGCACCATTCCATGAGTGTGCGCAATTTTAAAGAGTGACATGTTAGGTATCTATTTACTCGGCGTAACATAATCTTTCATATTTTACAAAAAAATTGGGCAAACTTTACTGTTTTGATATTTTTTAATTCATGAAACCATTTTATTTCCAAGAAAAAGGCGTTTGAAAAATTATTGCGCAAATACCGTGCAAGATAAAAAGTTGCAATGGCTGTCATTTTATTCCCTAGGGTGTCTGCTAAAAAAACATATATAATGTTTGGGGGTTCTGAGTAATTTTCTAGCAAAAGAATGATGATTTGTACATGTAGGAGAGAAGTGCCAGAATAGGCCCGGTATGGAAGTGGTATAAAAAGCCCTGTATTGAAAGGGTTAAACAAAAACATCACAGTGTAAAACTGCCAAGTTATGGGGCCTTGCAGGACCCCTTCTTCAGGCATGTGACAAGTGCAGTGTAAAACAACATGATATTTAAATAACCATTCACCAATTACAAAACAAAAAAATTTAATTAACCACTCCATGCCCCCTGGCTACATAGTGACATCATAAACTCCGCCAAAATGCAATTAGAATAACATAAATATTGACTCATTTTCAAACTATGTAAGTATAATAAAAGCAATCAATAACATTCTTTGACTTAAAGTGGTTGTAAAGCCTCAAGGTTTTTCACCTATGTATTCTATGCATTAAGGTGAAAAACCTTCTATGCTGCAGCTGCCCCCCAGATCCCCCCTTTTATTTACCTGAGCCCGATCCAATCCAGCGTTGTTCACGAGCACAGCCACTCTAGCCGCTGTCGCTCTCCTCATTGGACAGATTTATAGCAGCACGAGCCATTGGCTCTTGCTGCTGTCAATCAAATTCTGTGACACAGGAGCAGAGGGCTGGGCCATGTCTTGCTGTCTGTGTCAATGGATGCAGAGAGAGCCCGCACGGGTGGCCCCAGGGAAAGTGGCTATAAGTGGGGGGGGACCAATGAAAAGGAGGAGCCTGGAGCGCCGACGGGGGACCCCAGAAGAAGAGGATCTGGGCAGCTCTGTGCAAAACCCTTGCACAGAGCAGGTAAGTATAATATGTTTGTTATTTTATTTTCTAAATTAGGTTTACAAATACTTTAAACTGGCCATAGATGGTTTGAATCTCATACAGTTCAGCAGGGACCGATCGAGATTCGAACTATGTATGGGCAGGCTGAATGTACCCAAATCAATTCACTTGGATACAACTAGCCTGGCAGATTTTGCGTGCGATTATTGCTAGCAGCTATTATAGCCACTAGCAGTTTTAACTGTGTTCTCCCAGCAGAGACGGAAGAACACAATGGCTCCATGGGACTGTGTTTATAAGGGAATTGTGTGAATTTCTTTCCTGCAACCCATGGTTGCAGGAAAGAAAATAGCTTCATCTTCATCATTTTTTCATTGTACTAAGTCAAAGGATGTTATTGATTGCTATTGCTCTATTACTAGTATTGATCTACTTTTCAGAGATCCTTCCCAGATAGCAAGAATAACTTGCCACAAATTTGTGGCAGTGTTGAAGTGTAAAGCCCCGTACACACGGTCAGACATTTGGCCAACAAACTTCATTTTGAGCAAGTTGGACCAACAATACGACCGTGTGTACGCTCCATTTTGCAGAAAAGTCAGAGCGTGTGTATGCTATGGGTGTTCCCGACAAACTCAGTTCGGACAAAAAACCACGGAAAAGTCAGATGGAAGTCCGACCGTGTGTATGGGGCTTAAGTCTGTTAAAGTGGATGAAAACCCAAAGTTTTTGTTTTTTTTGCTGTCACAATGTAGTGTATAAGATTTCCTATCATCTGTGCCCAGTATTGCCACAAAGAGGTAATCCAGCTCTGAGCAATCCTCTTTTCTTTTTTCAGTGAGATAAACGGACAAACAGGAGAACTTTTGTCCGTTCCGCCCCCTTGCTGTGAATGACAGGTTATTTACATATCTCATGCACTAAGCCTGAGACAGGCATTATTTTTTAAATCCCACCCACACTCCTTTTCTGAAGTCATGTGGGTACTTTTCTGGATTTTGACTGGATGTTAGTGATCATAGCAGAAGTTCAGTGTAAGGAATACACAGGAGAAAATGCATGTTGACAAGGGGAGTGTAGAGGTGGGCGGGGAGTCTACTGACATCACGACTCCACCCACCGAGCTCCAGACAACAGACCCACCCACAGAATCTGCAGTTTTTCAGGTCTCATAACAGACAGAGGGGAGACATTTGACAGATAAGGATACATGCAGGAGGCATCTATATCCTTATAGATCAGCACTATGGCTGTAGTTTAGAACGGAGGAGAGTGGGTTTACATCCACTTTAACTTGCTGCACATTTTCATTGGCAAGTTGTACACTTGCAGAGCACTTGAAGCACAAGTTCTAGTTGACACTTTTCCAGTTTGTAGCATATTTGCATGGCAAGTCTCTAACAACAGCAACGTTGCAGTGGTGAGTCTACAGCAAGAACTCTGCAAGTCTACAGCATGAAAATTCAGCCACAGTGACCCCCTGTGGTAGGATGACTATTGCACGACATAACTGAACCAGAACTTGCAGCAGACTTGAGGAATGTTTGCAAAGAAAGTTGATCTGGAGTCATGCAATGCGGACTTGCTGCAATTGTGCAACAAACTTGCGAAACAATTGCTTGCTATCTGGGTTGGTGTGATAATGACATATCTTCTGTTCTGTTTTGCTTTTGGTTCCTAGCATCCACTTACCATACAGCCATTTCCAAGAATGTGTGCATTGGGAATATTTCTTTGGGCATCCTTTTGATGCCACGCCTTCATTGCCCAGTCACATGTTGGGGGGGATGTGATCTAACTGTATTGATTATCTGCAGTAGAGAAAATTCAGGTCACCAACCTGAATGTCCTGCTCAACAGAGCCGTGTAAATCTCAGGACTCAGGACTGGATAAAAAGATATGCAGATCTTTTCTATAAACGTATAACCTGTAAAAAAAAATTAAAGCACCACCTATGGAGATTTTTAAGTACTGAAGTTTGGTGACATGTTAGGTATCTTTACTCGGTGTAACATCATCTTTCACATTATACAAAAAAAAAAAGCAGGCAAACTTTAGTGCTTCTATTCATGATTTATTTATTTTTTTTAAACGCGTTTGAAAAATTGCTGCGCAAATACCGTGTGACATAAGAAGTTGCAACAACCACCATTTTATTCTCTGCAAAAAAAAATATATATAATGTTTGGGGGTTCTGAGTAATTTTCTAGCAAAAAAATGATGATTTTTACATGTAGGAGAGAAGTGTCAGAATTGGCATGGGTGGCAAGTGGTTAATTTCCATAAGTAAGTAAAATAGGTGCACCGGATTGGCTGAGAGGTGGGTCAGTGTTAGAGAAGAGATTTACCGTTTACATGGTGTGTTCAATAAAAACATGATAACATTTAATTCTTTGTGTGTTATTCGTTTAAGCAGACTGTGATTGTCTATTGTTGTGACTTAGATGAAGATCAGATCACATTTTATGACCAATTTGTGCAGAAATCCATATCATTCCAAAAGGGTTCACATACTTTTTTTTTTGCAACTGATATATATATATATATATACATATATATATATATTTATGGTCGGAGCCCTCTGTCTGAAGAGATATGGATCACATAAACACGTCACAAGACTAACAACACAAATAAGACCTGAAGTGTGGCCTGGCCTGCTGGACGGTATGCCAAGAAAAGGGGCCATACCTTAAGATAGATATAATGGATAATTCTGTTGAGAATTGTTTAGAGAGGAATGCCCTAAAAAAGGGGATATGGGTGGGTGGGTACCGCGCACTAGAGCCGACACTGACCGTGGTGGATGGTCTGCTTAAGTACCCCTCAAACTCCTCCCATAATTTCAGGCCAGCATACTGGCCTTCTTATTTATGGTCGGAGCCCTCTGTCTGAAGAGATATGGATCACATAAACACGTCACAAGACTAACAACACAAATAAGACCTGAAGTGTGGCCTGGCCTGCTGGACGGTATGCCAAGAAGAGGGGCCAAAAACTACACTTGGTTAGGGAAGGAATTGTTTTATCGTGCAAGACAATTAACTACAGAGCGAGTCTGTTAAAGACTCCTGATTATCTGTTTGAGGATTGGGGACGTATCGGGCGAAATGCGTGGATTTCCACCTGCCCATCATCCTGATTGCGTGGTCTGGAACTCTGTTTCGCGATGCTGCTAAGGCTGCTCAAATGCGAAAGAATGTCCTGAGTAACGTCCTGGGTCAAGGCCTAAGATGCATAGGAGCGTTCTGACGTAGTTGATGAACTGGTTCCCGCTTAGGGGTTCAGTTGGGAAAGGTAGTAGAGGGCTGTCCTCTAATAGGTCAGACAGTAGAGTTTACCAATTGCTCTAGAACGGCCATGGGGCACCAGGCGCCGTGCGTCTGGAATAGTTTGATGTCTACTCCGGGACCGGATTGTAGCGTTTTCGATACCGTCACGTATAGGATGAAATGACTCTGGTGGCGAGTCAGGTGGTGCCTGCGTGGTATTAGGCATTTAGGCCTGGTGACAGTAAATTCGCTGGGCCGTAGAAAACCGTAAAAGGGCAGGTAAATGGCTGCTTGAATTACCAGGCTGGGCCATAGACCGAAGGGAGAACGTGAAAGGATAGCAGACATGTCCCGGAGTATGGCGCTAGTCACTGGTAAGCGTTTGGTACTAGAGTGTGGTTGCTGCCACCTGTAGTGTGTTGGAAGATCAGGATGCATTGACGAGGGAGGTAGCACCATGGAGGTGCTATCTGATTCCAGAGTTGGTTGCGACTAATGTGGGATGCCGGACATGGTCGGGTCGGCTCCGGGCTCCTGTGAAAGGATGTGGCCTGGTTAAGCGGGATAGCGCGTCGGCCGAGGTATTGCATTGACCAGGGATGTGGACACAGAGGCTACTGAGCTGATGTTGTAGGGAAAGTAGCAACAGCCTGCGTGGGAAGGACATGATGGTCAACGATTTATTGACCTGCCTTTGTTAATGACTGTGGCTGTAGCCTGGTTGTCTGTGGCGAACGTGGCGGTCTGTCCTGCCCAGGTGCTGCCCCATACTTGAGCCGCTGCGACTATGGGGTAGATCTCAAATAGAGAGGAGGACTGACTAAACGCGGAATTGTGAGTATCTCTGACGGTCACGGTCCCGTAAACCAATGATGGCCAAAAATTGCAGCGAAGCTTGTGGAAGCTGCTACGTCCGTGATTATCTGTGGTGACGAAGGGGATGCTGATGGGATGAACAAGGGTCTACCTATCCAGTTCTCAAGTAATTGGTCCCACATGGCCAGATCCTGCTATAGCGGCTGCGTCTAGCTTAATGACTTGGTCAGGGTCTTGTGCCTGGGAGAGGAACACTAAGAAGCATGCGATAAAGGATCGCCCTTGAGGGACGATCCTCATCGTGAGTTGAGCATGCCCAGTAGGGATTGTAGCTGTGGGTTAGTGCACCCTTGCGTGTCGGTAGACGTATTGACGACTGTCCTGATGCGGGTCAATTTACCGAGAGGTGGTCTAGCCTGCATGGCGCATTTGTCTAGAATGATTTCCAGGAAGGAGATGAACTGTGCCGGGCTTTCTACTTTCTTCTCAGTTATGGGCACGTTGAGGTTTTAAAGACCTCTCTTGGATTTTCTAGGTCTCCTGGAGGTTTAGTATTCTTGTGAGAACTCCTCTGAGGGTATGAAGGAGTTTAACTGGGTATGTTTAGAAGAATGAGTCGGGCAGTGTAATGAGTCCGGTGTGGAACCCTGTAGTGCCCCCTGCACTAGAAAGGCTGCTAGAGAGGGAGTTGGATGTGAGGAGAGAAAAGTCGAGCCGCCCGAAGTGCACGTGGCCTAGTCAAGCTGGACTCTGCTGCTTGACGCCGCAGGTATTTCTAGGGAGAGCCTTCTGGTACAGGAGGCAGATGTGCAGAAGTTTGCGGTGGGGGTAAAAGCAACCCTTGAAATTAAAGTTGCTGGAGATGGCTGCGCCCCCCGGTGCTCGAATTGGACGTCCTAGTCTGACTGGTTACATCTCTAAGCCTTCCAGAGGCTACCACGAACTTTGTCACTTTCGAGTTTGCGAGCGAGCCTGGGGTCCTTGGCCATTAGGATGACTGAGACGTCCCCCTAGGCATATGACTTGTTCCCTGTTATGACCTGTACCGAAATGAGTAAGGATGCTAGGTTCACGTCCTTGCCGCCTAGGATGTCCTTCCTGATGCCCGCTGGGACAAGGTGCGAAGGAAAGGGTGCAAGCGTCGGGCGTACCTAAAAGTGGGGGGTTCGGTAACGACGGTGGAGACTGGGGCTGATGGGGGCGCGGCTGATCGTGTTTCCAGGGCCCCCTACTCTAGCCTGGACATCGGTGACTGCAGTTGCCAGTGTGGTCACCAAGGCGTGCAGCTGGGTAATTGCAGAGGATATCGACTGCAGCAGAACTTGTGTGTCTGGTAGAGCTGCCGCTGGTGATGGAAACAGCAGCCTAACAGCTTGGCTTTCCTGGCTGTGGTAAGGTAGGGAATGCCCCTACGTCGTGGTTCAGCCGTAGCCTGGGGATGGTCCAAGCTCTGGGGGACTGTGTAGCGCCGGCCGCTGGACCCATGAAGGGTGACGGCGGGGCAGAGGCGAAGACTTCGCTGTCGGCTTGCGACATGGCATCGGCTAAAAGGAGGGGAATGCATATGTTTAGAATAAGATTGCGAGTTTGGAGGGGATAGAAGGATTTAGAAAACGGGGAGAAAGAAGGAAAGCAGGGTGGACAGGACAAGGAGCGATAGGCGTAGGGGACAGTTTAGTTTGCGTACGAGCGCTGTTGAGTGTAATTTAGAAAACTCAAAAGAGTGCGTGGCAACCGAGGTGAGCCAGGAGGTGACTGGCTAGGTAACCGATAGCTCGGGTGCCGTCTGTGCTCGGCACAGACTGATGAACCAGAGCCCCCAGGGCGTACTGGGGCGGGTAGCTGAAGTCTGGTATACTAAGTAGGAATGTTTCGATCTGTAGTTCATTGACGTGTGGTCGGTCTGCCAACTCCTGCACTGCCAGCAAGGTGGATGTTGGCGACCTTGTCTGCGTGGTGAAGGATCTCGGATCGCTCTTCGAAAACAGAGTGAAGTGCACAGAAGTATGTGACAGTTACTAACGCCTGGTGAGCAAGTCAAATTGTGTATGTGAAGTACAACGTGTCGTGAAAGAGTGCGAGGAGAAAGCAAGGGGGAGCCTTGAATTTACGCATCTGTCTTGTACCCTAGTAGTGACGTCTGAGTTGGGGTCGAGAAGTGGGTCGACCGGGGACCTGTAGTAAGGTGACATGGAAATACATTTTTATTTTTTTTTTGTGAGGGGGATGCAGAGAGCTGTTTTGGAGCAGTAGCTGGCTCCCTGGTGAAGATGTGAGCCCTAAGATACTTCCCCTTTTTTTTTTTTTGTATCCTGAGGGGAATATTGCCCAAACCTGGTGCAGGGTGGACCAACTGGAACTCAAACTGACCTGCATGGGGAAAGGGACAGAGAAAACGGTGAGTAGCCGTGTTGCTACTGGAGATGATGAGTGGCTGATGTTTGAACCACTTGTCGAATGCTCGCAGCGATTGCGAGGAACACAGCCTTACTGAGAAGGCGAAAGAAGGAAAGTTTGTGAATTGTGAGTATGTAGGAATGACCGTCCGTGAGGAAGCTGGAATGAATGAATGAATGAGTGACTTGTATAGCGCTCACATGCGAACTGAATCGCCTCTAGGCGCTTTTGCAGCCAGTGTCTGCTTGGCTGGTGCGGAATAGTTGGAGTAAGTTGTGTATGTAAATGCTTGATGGTTTTAAAAATATTTTTTTTTTTTATTATTTATTTATTTATTTATTATTTATTTATTTATTTATTTTTTCTTTTTTTCTTTTTTATTATTTTTTGAATTTTTTTTTTTGAATTTATTTATTTATTTATTTATTTATTTATTTTTTTGTACAGCGTGAGGTTTGGGGAATGGTTCGTACGTAATCGTAACGCTGATGCGACTGGTAACGACCTGGCACTTTGTATTGCCGATGATCTGAATCGCTTGAGCCGATGCTACGACTGGGTTTGGATCGGTTGGAAGGGTCTGTTTGTGCTGGGAAGCCGAGTCATTGAGTCGGTGGTGCGACTGGACTTGTATCGATTGATGAGGTTTGTATGCCATGGATTTGAATCTTTGGGCCGATGCTACGACTGGATTCGGGTCGGTTGGAGAGTGCTAGTTGCTAGAGATCCGAGTCGTTTGAGCCGGTTGTGCGACTGGACTTGGATGGACAGTGTTAGCCAGGGATCCAAATGTTGAGCCGATGCTACGACTGTGTTTTGGATCGGTTAGTGAGGTTGTTGCTGGAGATCCGAGTCGTTTGAGCCGGTGGTGCGACTGGACTCGGATCGGTTGGGGTTTGCCGAGGATCCGAATCTTAGAGCCGATGCTACGACTGGATTCGGATCGGTTAGGGAAGTTTGATGGTAGAGATCCGAGCCGATTGAGCCGGTGATGCGACTGTGCTCGGATCGGTTGTGTTTGCCGAGGATCCGAATCTTGGAGCCGATGCTACGACTGGATTCAGGTCGGTGTGGTTGTGTTGTGAGGATGGGGTTATTGATGCGCTGGGATCCAAATCACGGCGCCGGAGATGCAACTGGACTCGGATTGACTGTCTGGTGTTTCGAAGGTGAGGGGGCTTGTGATTGCCGAGGGTCCGAACTGTAGTGCCGCTGTTTTGCGACTAGGTTCGGACCGGACTGTTCGGTGTATGGTGTGTGTAGTAAGAGGTGTGAGGCATCAGTTGGGTGAAGGGAGAGTATCGTAGGAGGTGTAGGGCGTCAGTAGGTGCGATGGGGTTTGTAGAAGGTGTGGCGTGTGAGGAGCCATTAAGCCTTCGGCCTATGCAATGTGTCTGATACAAATCGGTTGTAAAAATGTATAAAATGAAGCGAATACGAATTGGTAGTGAGGAGTATTAGTTAATCTGATACGAATTGGTTGTATGGTGTATGCCACCCCTTGCTCTGAAAGCTAACACCTATCAACCACCCATCCCCCCAGGCTAATCCAGTGCAGAGAAGGCATCAGGTGGGTCTAATTACCACCTTGCTCAGCCACAGAAACCCATACAAACAATACATTCTCATCTCCAAATGAATGAGACTTGAATCCCATGGACAGTGACTTTTATAACCAGTGAAGCCTATGGCGAGTGTTATCGGGCAACGACCGACAGCGGCTCGGAGACTTGGATGTACGAATGAATCGTATGTTTGGCAGAAGGAACTTATAAATGTACTACGCCTGTGCTGAATGTAGCCTGAATACGAGCGACAACAACTCTGGGGCAGGCTTTTTGTGCAAGGGGTGCAGGATGAAAAGCATAACAAACCGCAAGATTGTACCTGATATGAAAAGTTCGGATACTACCTGCGACCGTGAGCGGGAACCGCCGTCGAAGCCCCCAGAATGAAGAAGCCGAAATGTACCTGCGATCGCATGCACCGACTCACGAATATGAGGTGAGTGGGGAAGAGTCAGCCCAGTGACATGTAGTACCACGCACTAGAGCCGACACTGACCGTGGTGGATGGTCTGCTTAAGTACCCCTCGAACTCCTCCCATAATTTCAGGCCAGCATACTGGTCTTCCTATATATATATATATATATATATATATATATATATATATATATATATATATATCTGTGGGGCATCCTCAAATGGAAGGTGGAGGAGCACAAGGTCTCTAACATCCACCAGTTCCGTGGTGTCATCATCAAGAGGACTCCGGTGGCAACTTGTGAAGCTCTGGTGAACTCCATGCCCAAGTGGGTTAAGGCAGTGCTGGAACAAAATGGTGGCCACACAAAATATTGACACTTTGGGCCCAATTTGGAAATTTTCACTTAGGGGTGTACTCACTTTTGTTGCCAGTGGTTTAGACATTAATGGCTGTGTGTTGAGTTATTTTGAGGGGACAGAATAATTACACTGTTATACATGCTGTACACTCACTACTTTACATTGTAGCAAAGTGTCATTTCTTCAGTGTTGTCACATGAAAAGATATAATAAAATATTTACAAAAATGTGAGGGTTGTACTTACTTTTTTGAGCTACTGTGTTTGTGTATATAATATATATATATATATATATATATATATATATATATATATATATATTGGGCACATGTAATGAATGGAATTATCCATTGTGAGTTAACTGTAATATTCAATATAAGTCAACATGATATTTGTATGTAAGTTTTGTTTGATTTGCAGTCCAAAAAGACAGATTAGATACAGCAATCTATAGTGTTAAAGATAAAAGACCTAACATCTTCCAATAATTAAACTCTGCATGTATTTACATAGGCATGGTACATACTTGTGCTTGTACTACTACTAACAGCTGACTTGTTTTATTCACAGACCGAGAAACCAAAAAGATTCTTTTTTGGAGACAAAAAGAAATGAAATCTTCATTTTAAGCAGCAAATGTATCGGAAGAATTCCTATTTTATGTAATGTATGTAAAATATGTACAGGACCTGATTAGAACCATACTTACTGGAACGAGGTATAAAATGTCCTAGGTAGCATGTACCAGATCTCATCATGCTTTGTGGCTCCTGCTACCTTCTGTTCCAGTATAGGTTGGTGGAAAAAAAATATATGTTACAGAGCATGCATGCATCTATGCCCTGTTTTCTAGAAATTGAAGGGAATATAGTGAGTTCCTGTGGAATGTTCAGAAATTAATATCTGCAAAACAGGTTTTGCCTCTTGAGCATTACTAATTTTCTTGGGGCCCCAAAGCAAAACCATTAAGTGTCCTCTGTCTCTGTTATCTCCATCTCAAATACAATTTCTCTGTTAATACAAAATATCATATCATAGATAGAAACATATGTATAGAAACTGGTTTACCTGTCAAAGGATTTTCAAAGTAATATACACACTCTTGTGATCCACTTGCATGTGTTGTAGCTGTTCCATGTCACTGCCCCTGCTCCTATGTGCTATTTGAACTAGTGGATATCACAACAATGGTGATGTCAACCCTGAGCTCGCATTCTCCTGTAAGTGCTCCAACTCTCATATATCACCTAACAGTACATGCACTACCAATACAATCCTCTGCTTCATTTTTAGCAACTGTTGGTCGGAAAATCCGCCATTCCTCTTTTCTGGATACCTTCTATCGAGTATAGATTTCTTCATTACGTGAGACATAACTGGTGCACCCATTTTACTGTCTCTTATCATTCTTTCTTTGCAATTTACAAGTTTGGATGGAGACCTAACCGGTCTGTTTAATTGAAGGCTGTACCATGAAAAGGAGGTTTTCAAAGTTTTAAAAAATCCCAAATCTCCCATTGTTTTGAAAATCCAATGGAAAGTACCTAAAGTAACAGAGATACTACAATAAAAAAAAAAAAAATGTATACTACTAAAATAACTATTACTTTAACTAGTATAACTACATAAGTCTTATATACTATACCATCTCTAAACCTTACCAAAATAAAGCAAAAAAACAATACATGACAAAGTATACTCTATATACTACCAATAGTGTCTGATATAATATCAATCCTTAAAAATACAACATCTAATCTTCATAGTAAACAGTTCCCAAATTCAAGTACAATCCTCATATAAGTGACCCTTTCTCATTCATTGTGTTCCTACAGATACATTTCTGCAATTCCACTTGTGTACCCCTGCAGTGTACCACTCCACATCTCCTGGATACAAACTTTATTCTTTTAGATTAACAGTTACTATATATATTGTGGTAGTGTGGTACCCCACCAGTGTATGAATACAGGATTCTCAACCAGGCAGGTTGAGGGGCTCCAGGGTATTTGCTTGTTTGGGAGGAAACTGGCTTTTCAGTTTCCTCATGATTTACTAAAATCCACTTTGGGACCCGGAGCTTGGGGATTTCTTAGAGATCCGGGTGGGATGAAATCCCCAGTCCTGGATCTGGGTTTTGAGACTCAACTGCACACTGATTGTTCAGGTGTGTGTGGGCCTGATAGTAGAATCAGGACCAGCATTCTGGGCCCCACCCTCCCGACGAGTGCAGGTGTGCACTGGAGAAGTCAGAGAGTGCTTGTGTGCACAGTGGAAGCCAGAGACCCAGGTCTGAGGGTCAGAGCAGCAAGGGGCTGCTATCCAAATGGATGTTGTTGCAGATGGAATAGTCTATAGGAGACAGACAAGAGCCTGAAGTGGAAGGCCTGAGCAGCACTGCTATATGTATAAGCCAGGAGGCTGAATGTCATTTTGTTGTTGAAAAGGAGTACTGAAACCCCTGCGAGGGAAAACCTTTCATTTTGTTTTGACTTCTTTTAATAAAAATGGGCAAACAAAGCCCTTAAAAAGAAGAACCAGCGAGTGGCGGTGTCCTTCAAGCTCTACATTTGATGCTAGTCCTTCACAAGTGGTGGAGAATGCGGGCACAATCTGAGATCCCTACAATCAAGTAAGTTCATCTGTTATATGAACTGTGTTTTTGGTGCATGAGACTGCATAATCTGTGTGTGTGCAGGTGAAGAGAACCTGCAAGCGGAAGGTAAACTAGCCTTAAAGAGACAGTGCTCCAATTTGTTGCAGGTTGTGTACCTGTGAAAGGAGAATTACATTTTCTTCCCTCTGCTGTGAACTGTGTTACTGGTTGCTGTGTGCAACACCGCAAGGATGGGGCGGTCAAAGCAGAAAAAGGAGGCGATCCTTGCTGAAGCAAGAGAAAGAGCTCTGTGGCTGGAGGGGTTGTTACCGCCTGATCGAACCCCATACATGCCTAAACAGAGTTTTCCAAGGGAAAAGAGGGCTGCTGTTGTCCCTAGCAACCCTGGTGCAATGAATGCACAGATGACGGCTAGTGTGGAGAGTCCGCCAGCGTTTGAATCTGCAGTGGACTGGTGCAAGCGACATCTGGCAGGATTGGACCAAGCTAAAGTGGAAGGCAAGCCAACCTTCCATACAAAAAGAGAGCTGCCGAATGTCCATGCCTGGGAGAGGGGTGTTGTTGCCCCTGGCAACGCTGCTGCAGTCAAACCAGCAGCTGTTGCGAAAAGTGTGAAAGTGACACAGCTTGAGACAGGGTCCAGCAGATGCAGGGTGGGAAACCCTGACAAGACATGGAACCAAGTGCACTGTTTGCGGTGCAGTGAGTGGGGGCATGCAGTCTCCAAGTGCCTTTTGTCCCTGGCTCCAGTGCAAAGCTACCTAGCAAAACAAAGGTCTGAGAAGCCTGTGTTATATGCCAGAAGAGAGGCTGATCAAAGGCCAGGACAGAGAGTGGTTGCCCATAGAAACACAGAGGAGGCCAGTCGGGCTGTCTGTGGACCAAGGGGTGTGCCTCCCATGGGTCGTGACAAGTGGCTTCCGGAGGAGCCAATACAGCATGTTGGAGAGAGCCAGCAAAGCTCTGCTGGGAGACGGCGATCTCCCATGGCAACGAGAGTGGAAGTTATGCCTGGAAAGAATCATCAGGAAAGAAACGCACTGGGGAAAAGTCGTCCAGTACCGTGCTTGGAATGTGGTCAAGTGGGGCATGGGATCTTTACTTGCCCAAGGTTCTGGAACACCGCTGAAGAGTCTGGAAAGGCTGCAGTGTCGCCATATGGCCCCAAAGAGACAGTAACTGGTATGGATACAGCTGAGAGACAGCGCACTCAAGTGAAGGTTATGATGCCAGCCACTGAAAATGGTAAGACTGTTCCAGTTTATGGTACTGAACCCAGTGAAGTGGGAGTAGATCCAGTGGGGAGATCCGCAGTGCCAATGGACATAGACTTGCGGCAGTGTGCTACCCAGAGCAGTGGGGAGGCACAAAATAAAGCCCAACTAGCCGCAGGGCTAAAGACTGGAAAGGACATGGGGACTCTGCATGTGCCTGCTATAGTCCAGCAGGTGGCTGGGAAAATAGAGTTAGGGGTGACCAAAACAGTGCTTGTGCCATGTTCCCTAGTGACAAGTACTGCAGGGTTGCCCAGGGAGACTTCCAAGAAGCCCGCAGTGACGGAGCCGAGCGTTTCCCAGGTCAACTTTGGAGCTGCCCATGTAGGAAAGGGTGCCCCTTTAAAAACGGAGGGCGCTGTGAGGAGTCACTCAGAGGCTTTGGTGGGTAATAGACAATCCACAAAAGTAGCAGTTATGTCTACACGTAGTGAAAATTCTGATGGTTATGCTGACAAAAGTGTTACTGTTGGCAAATGTGATGGTATTGGTGAGCATGACATTGAAAAATGTGTTTCCTTTAGTGTCATGTCTGAAAATGTTGGAAATGTGTCTGTAGCGCCACCAAAGCAAGGTGTTCAAAATAAGGTATTGCACCTTGCCTTGGTTGAGGATGCAATCTCCCAGTGTGATGTGAGAAAAAAAATATTGTCACAATGTGAGGTAGATAGAAGTGACAAGTGTGTTGTTGTGGCTAGTGAATCCCAGGTTCCTGTTGGGCCTTCTAGAGCAGGTGATGCAGTGCTGTGGAGCACCAGTGATGGAACCACAGGAGACTGGGATGATTGGTGCAAGGAAGCAGTTGCGGCACTAGGCCAAGTGACAAGGAATTACGAAGCAATGATGTGTGACAGAGTTGTGGACAGAACACCTGCTGTGCCCAGTGGAGGGATCGCAGAATGGCCAGTGCTCAAGGGCACGCCAGCCCCTGCAAAGGCTGATGCCCTCCAGTCTGAAGGAACGGTTCTGGGCACAGGCATGGCAGATGGGTTGTCCACGGCCCAGCAACTAAATAATGGCAAGTGTAAAGTTGACAATGTGCCTAATGTTGACTCGCAGAGGCTCATTGGTGTAGCGTTAGAGGTGAAGAGGAGACATGTGTCTGACAGCGCTCCAGGGGAGCAACAGGCTGGGATGAGGGGTACCTTCAAGAAGATGGTGGTCTCTTCAAAGGTCTCAACCTCACAAGCTGCAATGGATGAGCCCCTCCATGTCTCGGACAGGGGAAAGGTTCCCAAAAAGGTCACGCATTTAGACATTGGTTGCATAGAGTTGACAAAAACTTTATTAGAAATGCTGGAGTTGGTAAAAGTGCCCTCACTGTACACTTGGGTGTCTCCACCGCAGTCGGACCAGGTGGTGCTGCGTGGTACCAATAGGTGGAGCCAGGTGGTACAGGCTGTGCTGGGAAGCTTGTTAACAGTGTGGCAAATAGTTCTGAGGTTCTCTAAGGGGGTGCTCCCAGTTACTGAGTGGCCTGGAAGGCGCTCAGAACTGTTGGAGTCATTAAAGGTCTCTCCGGCTGGTGTAGTGACTGGAAACATCTCTGCGGGTGTGCTCCAAGGTGCAGCTGAGCAGTGGTCAGTAGAGGGCGCAGATACTGTCTCGGCAGCTAAATCTCATGAGAAGGAAGGGCCCAGAATAGATGCAGCACTAGCAGAGATGCTTTCTATCACTCAGAAAGAGGTACAACTTAAAGTACCCAGAGACACTGTGAGAAAAAGGGCTATAGGTGAATGCTGCAGCAATGTAATGTGTACATCAGAAAGAAGTAGTTTGTGCCTAGATCAGTGTCATCTGTTAGATCAGTTACCCATGGAGTGTTGGACAACAGGTGAGGTAGAACTTGGCTTTAGTCCTGTGGGATTTAATCTCTCGCCTATGTGTGGTCCCTCCTCAGATCTGGTACTAACAAGCACTGAGATGGACAACACTGATTGCGTTGGAAAGTGTGACATTAAAATATATGATTTCATGATTGGCGCTGTTAAAAGCAATGTGGTTGCCCTGGGTAACAAGAGAGAGGTTTTTGAACCTGAAAGACCTGTGGTGAAAGATAAAACGTATTTACGTAAGCTGAAAGGTAGGATCAGGGTAGGCAGAGTTTCCCCAAGAGAGGAGAGTATGCTCAGGGACCCAAAGAGAAGAGAGGGAAGGCAGAGTATACGGAATTATAGGACCCTGTTAAGATCCAAGCTGGGACATACCTGGAAGCGCACTCGGAAAAAAGGTTGGGCCTACGTGGCTGACAGCCAGCACAGAGGTGTCCCAACCATAATGATGGGTGCTGGTGTTCCTCCCTCCGGATCGAAACAAGGGGGGAGGGTATGTGGTAGTGTGGTACCCCACCAGTGTATGAATACAGGATTCTCAACCAGGCAGGTTGAGGGGCTCCAGGGTATTTGCTTGTTTGGGAGGAAACTGGCTTTTCAGTTTCCTCATGATTTACTAAAATCCACTTTGGGACCCGGAGCTTGGGGATTTCTTAGAGATCCGGGTGGGATGAAATCCCCAGTCCTGGATCCGGGTTTTGAGACTCAACTGCACACTGATTGTTCAGGTGTGTGTGGGCCTGATAGTAGAATCAGGACCAGCATTCTGGGCCCCACCCTCCCGACGAGTGCAGGTGTGCACTGGAGAAGTCAGAGAGTGCTTGTGTGCACAGTGGAAGCCAGAGACCCAGGTCTGAGGGTCAGAGCAGCAAGGGGCTGCTATCCAAATGGATGTTGTTGCAGATGGAATAGTCTATAGGAGACAGACAAGAGCCTGAAGTGGAAGGCCTGAGCAGCACTGCTATATGTATAAGCCAGGAGGCTGAATGTCATTTTGTTGTTGAAAAGGAGTACTGAAACCCCTGCAAGGGAAAACCTTTCATTTTGTTTTGACTTCTTTTAATAAAAATGGGCAAACAAAGCCCTTAAAAAGAAGAACCAGCGAGTGGCGGTGTCCTTCAAGCTCTACATTTGATGCTAGTCCTTCACAATATATATATATATATATATATATAAAAACAGTTTGATCAAATTTGCTATAAAACCCACCAAGGTTTGGTATCCTTCACTAGATGTCTTTCGTTCTTTCAGGTTCAATAGATCAACATTTCATGAGCATGACACATAAAAAAGGCTCATAGCTTAATACGATCTAAACCATTTATTTAAAGGTCACCTCTAGGGAAATAACACAACTACAATTGTAGTGTGGTTTCCCCTGTATTGCAAGGGTTAAATGTTTGTTTTTGTCTATGTTATTCTATGATAGTTTTACTTATCTTATCCCGCATTCCCACAAGCTCCTCCCCTCCATGAGACCGGTCCCCCAAAGGTGCTTTTCTTCAGTGCTGCCTCCATCAGGTCACACTCGGACATCATCACGTAGTCCTGTATTGTAAGTGCGGTCGCTGAGGGTTCCCCAACAACCTGGAGCAATGGAGGCAATAGGAAAGGGTCTGTTACTGGGGCAGCGAGGAGTAGGGTAAGTAAGGTAGTCATAACAATGAATAAGGTACTGTAAGTAAACTGCTTTTTTATGGTACCCCTGACAAAAACAAGCATTTAACCATTGCAGTGTAGGCAGAGCCCCCTGCAAGAGTAGTTTCCCAGCAGTTCAGCTTTATGATGCATAAGATAACACTTCCATAAAAAGTACACATGTGCACAAAGAATCAATAATGAGACAGCATAACCATAATCCAAATGTGCTTGGGTGTCCTCACAGCTTCCCAGCCTGCACGCTTCTATCAGCAAGCTCCACCCCATGTGTCATGTCCTGTGGACTTCTTCAGGGATATCTTGCAATTATCAACAGTTTGCTTGAACCAAACCCAAGAAAATATAGGTGTTTTGCCAGATTAAAAAATAAAGATTTCCATTGAGTTGGCCAAAAAAAAGAATTGCATCTTTAGAATCCAAAGCAAGTGCTTCCATTCATAAATTGGCATTGAAGGGTTATTTGTAGGGAACTACAATACATTTCCAAGAATGAAAACAGTTCCTTTTTTTTGGCTCCCCCCCCATTTGAATATGTGCAAGTGTTTTACAAAGGAGGTGCAGACAGCAGAACACATAAGAGGTGACTTACTTCCATATATAGGAATCGGTTTTCATAAGCTGTCTGACACTTTAAAATCTATAGGCTCAATTCACAAAGCTAACAAACAAGATTAAGGCCCGGTTCACACAGGGGCGGCACGACTTTGGGGGCGACTCGGCGACGCGATCTCAAGACGACTTGAGAGGCCCGGTTCAGGCGATTTGCATAATGACTTCTGTATAGAAGTCAATGCAAGTCGTCCCGAGTCGCCCCCAAAAGAAGTACAGGAACCTTTTTCTAAGTCGGAGTGACCTGAGTCGCTCCTATTAGAACGGTTCCATTCAACAGAGCGGGACGCGACTCGTCAGGCGACCGAGTCGCCTGACGAGTCACCACTATGTGAACCGGGCCTTAGGATCTTTAACTAAAAAATAGAACAGTTATTTTCAGCAGAGAGTCAAAAGGATTTTAGAATTTTAATCACATGACAAAAAATATAGATCCTTATCCATATTTATACATATGCTGTGTATGTATGGGACATGATGACAAAAAAGTTTTGACTACAATTAATACATTATACAAAGCAGGGCTGTCTTTCACAAGGGGCAAAAGGGGAAGCTGCCCTGGGCCTAGTCATTGTTATGGGGCCCAAAGCAGCTGCCCCTTGAGCCCACACTGTCGGCAAATAGTTTTCACTGCTTTTGTTTTTCAGCATGCACACTCCGCAATGTGCAGACACGCAATCTCCATCCTGGGAGTTTACAGGGTCCTGCCCAATCAGCAGCAGCCTGAAGGTAGATGGACAGTGCAAAGGGCCAATGAGAGTGGTGGACTGGGGGCTCTGGATTGCTGCTGTGCCTGGCAGGGGGTGTAATCAAGAAAATGTTTGCCCATGGTCCAATCAATATTAAAAACGGCCCTGATTACAAAGTATACAGTATAATGTACAGTTGCATGATTATGGATCTTGATTTCGAATAGGCAAAATTGACAAGACTGGCGGTCTCCTCATCTCTCCATCACTATTTTATTTCACATATGTTTAATGATTTTGATTTGTTAATTAATATTTACGATTTGATTAAAAGTTTACTAGTACAGAATTAACTAAACCTGATGTTATATTTTTTTATGGCATGGAATATGTAGGAAACAAAATACATAGCTTCCTTTTAATTACCTGGGTTTAATTGCATAGTTTATTAGTGAAAACTATTATGCCAATCACATTCAACTTAACCTCCCTGGCGGTATGATTCTGTCAGATTTTAGATGCTGAAAGCGGTACCATTATTCTGCATGGAAATTTGGCGTTTTATATTGCAGGCCTGTAATTCTTAGGAATAACTCACTTAAATCTGTCCAAACCAGAGTCTAGTAGACATCCCGGGTATGATAAAGTTCAAAAAACAAAATTATACATTATAATAAAATAAATAACTATAAAATAATTATAACAAATAATAATATAATAATAATAAAAGTGTTTTTCAGTGTTTGATGACAAATTTCCCCACAAATCACTATCGCTTAATTCTGCGAGTGATTCTAATTTATTATCGCTGTTTTTTAGCTGGTCTAAAACCACTTTTGACATAAAGGGACACTTTTTGGTTGCTATGGACAATCTCCAGTTTCCAGGCAGAAAAAAAAAGTTTTTATTATATAAAAGTGCAAGCAGGACACTGGACAGACCACTAGGGACAATGGGGGTGTGTAATTATTACATACAGTACTGTAATCTGTAAGATTACAGTGTACTGCGTGTGTACTGTGCTTTAACTTTTTTGAATTTGGCGCCGATCTCCGTCCCCGTGCGTCGTAACGTCGCAGGGAACGGAGCTCGGCGGCACTCGGAAGTGTGTGAATCGAGCGAGATGACGGCTCGATCACACAGCGGGGAGGCATCGCAGGATCCAGGGGACAAGGTAAGTAATTCCTGCCTGGATCACTGCAACGCAGCCCGAGTCTGGCTCGGGGTTACCGTTTTTGGTGCTGAAATTTAACCCCGAGCCAGACTCGGGAATACCGCTAGGAAGGCTAAAGCGAAGTTCCAATGAAATTTTTTTATTTATTTTTTAAATGCATTTCTTAGGATCATTACATTGACTAATGCCACTCACTTATTTTGTTAATTTCGCCGCTAGATTGAAGATTATAGATTAATAAATACCTTATATTCTGCTGTTTCGGCAGTTCCCATATTGCTTGTGGGCATGTGAAGCCCACAAGCAGAATCTTCCGGGATATGGTGCAGCCGAGCGACCAGCATGCACCGCCCGTTTTTGCACATGCGCAGTATGTTCGGTTTGCAGGGCCATAAACTTCTGATGTAGCCATCACAACGGGCAGCGGCATCGGAAGTGTCCGCCCCGTTGTGATGGCAACGAAGAAATCTCACAATGAAATCCTGTAATGCTGAGCGGCGGCGATCCACACTGACTAAAGCCTCGTACACACGGTCGGACTTCCATCTGACTTTTCCGTGGTTTTTTTGTCCGAACGGAGTTGGTAGGTAACACCCATAGCATACACACGTTCGGACTTTTCTGCAAACTTTCCCAAAACTTTTTGCAACATCACGTGGTTTTTCTGCTCTTTTCTGCACTTTACCGCCACCCTTTGGTCAACTTCTGCTATTGTTGGTTGATTTTAACATTAGTTGTTTTGTCCATCGGACAAAAGTCTGATGGTTTTCTGTACACACGGTCGGACTTTGCTCCATCGGACTTTTGTTGAGCAAAAGTTTGTCCGTTTGCAGAACCAACTTTTGTCTGATGAAAACAAGAAAAAAGCAAAAAAAGTTTGTCCGATGGAGCGTACACACGGTCGGATTGTTGGTCCAACTTGCTCAAAATGAAGTTTGTTGGCCAAAAGTCCGACCATGTGTACGGGGCTTTAGAATGAAAGAGATGGCTCCACTCTTTAATGTCCGAACATCCCGAGTGTTACAAACTGGTAGGAAGGTAGATTAGTTTCACATACTAACAGGTGCGCTTATTCAATAGATTCATTAGATCCACACTGACTCTTGGGAGTTATGACACCAAGCTCCCAGGAGACAGTGCGCAACAGGAAATGAGGTTATTAGCCACGGGTGGGAGAAGGAGGAAGTAAAATGAAAAAGCTTATAAACATGGTAAGGTGACAGGAAAAAAAAAACGATCGATGATGACACTATTGCCATATATATGTTACATAAGAGAAAGTTAAAAAAGTGGGTGGAACTCCGCATTAAAGAAAACCTGTGGTTATTTGAATCCTAATAAGTTACCAGTTGAACTTTATAGTAAAGGCAAAAAGATAAAGTTCTGGTCCGTCTGCTCCTTCCTATTGGTCAGTTCGGCCACACGTTACATTTGGCAACTATAGGTTTGGCACAAGAGGAGGAATGGCTGGCCAATGCCTAAACTGGTTGACATTTGCATTATATATTGTTACAGCTTATGAAGCTCCTTGTGCTTTTGGGAAGAATTATGATACACCTCTGGCACCTAAAGGTAACTAATAGTAAGTCTAAGTAGAAATTTACAAGGATGTGCAATTTTTATGCATACTACATAGCTAACCTCTAACCTTGATTGCCCTATATTGAAGTTCCTTCCAATAATTGTGGGACTTATATATATTTTTTTTCATTTATACAACACTAAACACATTAGTTATATGTAATGGTTTTTATCCCATTACCTGCAGGGTGCTTCTTGTAAAACTCTACCTTTCAGTGTCTCCTTCAAAGCCATCAGATATTTCCCTGAGCAAAATAGAAAGAGTTGGTCGCACACTACTGTAGTAGAGATGCTCAATCTTTTATTATATGTTGGTTATGAATAAGCACTAAAACATGTGTGTTCATGATGAGAATACTCTGTGTCTTCTGTGCTCTCTCCATTTCACATATGGAATAAAAGATTGAGCATCTCTACTATAGTGGTGTGCGACCAACTCTTTCTATTTTGCTGTGTGATGGTGGCGAACTGGGGTGAGCACCCACTACGGAGATCCTTTCATGTGGATTGTGGCCTCACCTGGAGTGCTGTTTTTTCTTCCTGGGATATTTCCCTGAGCAGCTTTCTTCTGGCCCTGCTGAGCTAAAGCAGTATTAAACCCAAAAGCAAACATTTTATTATATTGCAATTCTTAGATGCGATGGCTATATTAGTTTCCCCTTTAGGCTTTCTTTCTTCTATCTCAATACAGTGACCCAGACAGCAAGTCTGTTGTTTTTCAAACAATGTATCAGTTTACAGTGAAGAGACAAACCACTTAACACTGGCAGGGATGATTAAAATGATCAGCTTTTATTTTTTCATGAAAAACCTCTATCCCAAAAGGAAAAATTATTTCTAATGATTGGTAAGCTGTAATGTAACACATTTTCGGTTTTGGGTTTAATACCGCTTACAGCCACCACTGTTAAGCCTCGTACACACGACCGATTTTCTCAGCAAGAACCAGCAAGAAACTTGCTGGCAGAGCTTTCTTGCCGAGTAAATCGGTCGTGTGTACGCGGCTATCAGGTTTCTCGTCAAGAAAACCGACAAGAATCTCGACGAAAAAAATAGAGAACCTGCTCTCTATTTTCTCGTCGAGATTCTCGTCAGCCTGTTTCCCGACGAGAAAAGTGTGTGTGTGTACACTTACCTGTCGCTGTGGAAACCCGCGCATGCTCAAAATGACTTTGACGCATGCGCGGTAGCTTCCTAGGCATAGGTAGGGTGTAGCAAGAGGGCAGCGACGGCATCGAATGTGACGAGCGCACGCTCGTCATAGTCAATGATGTCACCACGTTCGCTCCATTCAAAGAACCACGGGTTCTTTGAATGGAGCGTGTGTACACTCGGCCGGGACAAGTTTCTTGTCCAAGAATCTTGTCAAGAAAAACAACGTGTTTTTTCATGACGAGATTCTCGGCCGTGTGTACGAGGCTTTAGTCTGAAAACTTGCTAGTCTTTTTTCCTCTCCCCTTTCACAAAACTCTTATTATTATTCTCTCATAATGAAATGCATTCTGGGAATTGGTGAAGGAAATCCTGTCCTTCAACTGCTCCTCCATTCACAGAATGCGATGCATTGTGCGAGAGTGGTAGCAGTGGCGGTGCCTCCATAGTGGGCACAGGAGCGCCGCCCCCTCTCTCTCCTGCGCCCGTCACTCACAACAACAATACATAGGTTAATGCATTGCATGAACCTATGTATTGTCGCCGCCGCTGCCGCCCACTATTCAGATGGCCAGCCCCCTGGTGAGCGCCGGCCATCTGAATAACAGCGGCTGGTTGGTTTTTGGAAGTGCCTATCAGAGCCAGCGGCTCGGATAGGCTTTCTGATTACAGCCTGAGGGCTGTAATCGGCTTCCAAATAGTTAACCAGGGGACGCACGGGGGGTGCGTTCCTTGATTAACACTGACAGGCGTTTCAGCCAATCAGGTTCACCGGGTCTGGTTACCGGTAACCTGATTGGCTGAAGAGACATCAAGGGCAGGAGAAGATATTGAGGACGGAAGAAGGACAGCGCTGACCCGAGGAAGGTAAGTGCAGGGCTAGGGGGAAACTGGCTGTATTTGGGGACAAACTGGCTGTATTTGGGGACAAACTGGCTGCATTTGGGGACAAACTGGCTGCATTTGGGGGGAAACTGGCGGCATTTGGGGACAAACTGGCTGCATTTGGGGGGAAACTGGCGGCATTTGGGGACAAACTGGCTGCATTTGGGGAGAAACTGGCTGCATTTGGGGACAAACTGGCTGCATTTGGGGACAAACTGGCTGTATTTGGGGGCAAACTGGTGGCGTTTGGCCACAGTGACTGCGTTTAATGGGCACAGTGGCGGCAATTGATGATTTTTTTTTTCAGTTTGTTTGCGCCCCCCCCCCAAAAAAATTTGAGCACCAGCCGCCACTGAGTGGTAGTACAGGTTTTGTAAATAACAGAGAGGGCAAAAAGAGCGGGCAAGCCGCAAAACTTTTCAGACTGGCTGCGGCCCTCAGAGCCCTGGAAAACAGACACTCAGCGCAATATCCGGCGGCCGTGAAGAAGGCATTGAAGAGAGGATATTAACAAGAAGAAACAGCCTACGGGTAAGAAGATACACACCAGTAACTAATGTGTTTGCTAAACTTCAGATTAAGTTTGGCACAGCGGTGAACAACCATTATAACAGCTAACCAAACATTTTGCTGTAAATCACATGACTGTCAATATTGTATTGATTCTTTACAGCTATAGCGCTGAAATACACAATACATGTATTTTATTTCATGTAAAAGTATATCCCTCAGTTGCTGTGTGTCACAACCCATTATTTATCCATCCTTCACGTTGTTTTGTGAGAAGTACAGTATAATTGTTTTATATCTTTTGCAAGCTTTGTAGTAACCTGTATAGCTATGACTGCTGATGGTCTCAGCAAAATAAACGCTCCGGGCCTATCTAATTACATGACTGGGGCAGGCACAACTGTTATGGTGACCAACATAAGCCTCTTTTCTAAAATGATTTCACCTACTTTTGTATTTTTGTGGTCATTGTAAGTTTACCAAAAAAAAGTTAGCTGTATTTCTCTATATATACACAGTGTTTTGGGTGGGCGGGAAAGCTTCCTTTCACATATTGGTCACAGCATCTGAGGTAAATTACCACACAGGGAGGATAATGAAGTAATAATCCAATATACCACCAGTGTGCTTCATTTTAGTTGACCAAGTTTACACATATGTGGTGTCATTGCACCTGCCCAGCTCATTGAAATACCAATGCCCCCCCCCACACACTAAGATGGCAGTAGCAACTATTTTACTTTGACTCAGAGCCTGCAAGGTGTATATGAGTAATTAAGTGAATTCGATTGTGTGTGTGTTTGTATATGTACGTACAGTATATAAGAATGACGATATGTATTTATTCGATTTACCCTTTAACAGCATTCTTTAAAATCATAAATATGTATATTTCAGCCTTGTCCATATTCTGGAATATGATTTTAGTATGTAGTACCAGGTGAACTTGAGCAGTTTTATATTTTTACTCTTATAGACTGTTCAAGCTGTGCTGGAAATACTAGTACAGTGGAAGATTCAATTTTGGAGAAAATAACCAGGATAACCAATCATATTAGGCTAAATACAGATGCATCCTTTAGCGTTCCATGTCTCATTCGCTCTTTGGGGACAGTTCACTAATAGATTTTGCATGCGATATGAAGGTCACGTGACAATTTTTTTAGAAACATCACATGAGATAATAAGAGTCAATTCATCAAAGTAAAATATGTGAGGTAAATACGGCAAAAAAAAAGAGCGATAAATCATTAAAGTCAATTCACTAAAGAACACACACATTCGTTATTTATCACGTAGAAAAATAGTAAATCAACCAGCGCAAATAAAACCTACGAACAGCAGCTTGAACACTGAGGGTCAAAATATCAAATCCCCAATCAAGAAAGTAAAAAACAGCAGTGCAGCGCAAAACATTTAAGACAAATCTAAAATCAATGGTATCATAGAATCAATATTAATAAAGAAACAGTCCATGCTCTTCATATAAAATTCTTCATAAAGGATGGTCAGCATACACCAGCAAGTGTCCAAAGTGAAATACGATATTGTTCAGGTGACTTAGTGACAACCTCCACCAGTGTTAGTTTTAGCAGCTCACCTCAACTAATGGACCCCTGAGTAAATCATTCAGGTCTCATAGGCAATTCCCTCAGTGGGACGAACAAACAGTAACTCTGGATTAGAAGGATTGGATGCCAGTGACTTGCTAGATCGGAAGTAATCTCACCAACCAACTCAAAACGGGTAAATACATAGAAAAGGAAGCGAAAATCTAGTGCTCTCAAGGCAGTCAGTATTTTAGCAATGTACATAATAACATAGAGGGGAATTCTGCCCTGGCCATTAAATTAAAAGTATACAAAGTATCAGTGTAGAAATGTTCTGCCCTGAGCTCAGGAATGAAAATAAATTGTAATCATTTCATTAGAGGGAGATCGTTCTGTGAATGAAAGCACACTAGAAAGTTTTCAGTTTCATAATATTTCTGTGTGCATTTATGTACAGAACTATCTTCCTCTGGTGCAGTGTTCACACAGGTGGACCAATCAGGTTCGTCTGTCAGTTTTTCAGGGGGACCCGATCGGATCGTCCATTATCCTCTATGAAGCAGCGGATGTAAACGGACATGTGCCCATTGACACCCGCCGACATTCAATCCTCTAAAAACAGATGGATGGGGATCCGTTCCCCATCCGTCTAGAATGGGATTGGATGGCAGTCGGTGTAAACAGAATGAAAGTCCGCTTCCATCCGACCGCCCATAGACAAGAGAGGGCTGTGTCCGTGTCCACTCTGCATAAGTGGAGCGGACACAGACTAGCCATCCCCATGCTCAGTGGGGATCAGCAGACAGATTCCCCACTGCTCAGGCAGACTTCTGACAGAGTCCACTCTGTGTGGAAGGGGTCTTAGCATGTAAAAAAAATTGCGATAAAACACCAAAAATAACGCTAACTTTAACCACTTCAACTCCAGAAGGCTTTACCCCCTTCATGACCAGGCCATTTTTTGCGATACGGCACTGCTTTAATTTAACTGACAATTGCCTGGTTGTTCGATGCTGTCCCCAAATAAAATTTATGTCCTTTTTTCCCCACAAATTTTGGTGGTATTTGATCGCCTCTGTGGCTTTTATATTTTGCGCTATAAACAAAAAAAGAAAATTTTGGGAAAAAAAAAAAACAACAAATATTTTTTACTTTCTGCTATAAAACTTATCCAATAAAAAAATAAAGTAAAAAAAATAAATAAGGGTATACAAATATCTCAAAACATAAATATTTATTGCGTTCAGTAAATAACACATGTTTTTAGGAAACGTACTACTTTTGAGATAAATACCGCATGAGTTATTGTAACTCAAATTTAATACATCTCTTTGTGAACTGACCCCTTTGTGTTTTTCTGTTGCCTTCTCTTTCTTTAGTCATTCTTCCCACTCTTTACTAAATGTCGTTCAATCCTTCCCTCCCTCTGCTATTGCTTTCTTCCACTTGTGTCCTTTTATAATTTCTCTTTAAAAATTGTCTTGAATTAACTCCCGATATTAATGCTCTCCTTTAATTTCCTCTTTTTATTTTCCCTCTCTCTTTCATTCTTCCTTTACCTATTCTACATTAATTCCCTCCTTCATTTCTTTTATCCTTTCATTCCTCTCATACCCTCTAATATGTTATAGCCTACTTCTCTTTTCTTTTCCAACTCTATTCCTTTCTCTTTCCTTCTATCCCTTCTTTTTCATCATTCGTGTTCTCCCTTTCCTCCTTTTCTTTCTTCCTCATTTCCCTTACTCACATTTCTTATTTCCACATCTTCCTTCCTCTCAGTGCATCCCTTCTTTTCTTTAGTTTCCTTTTCCTTCCTTTCTTCCTTCTGTTTTAATAATTTATTCATTTTAACAGGTAGCTAACATACTATCGTTCCGCTCACGCAGGGGCTGGCGTTGACAATGGTGACAAAAGTTACCTTTCTTTCTTCATTTCTTCTCCCTCATCTCTCTGACTCTACATTCATTCCACCATTTCCCCTCCCTTGTTTCCCTGATTTTTCCTTCCCTATCACAGTTTCTTCTCTACCTCCCTGTGCTCTCTTCTCTTCCTATCTTATATTTTTATTTATTTTGTAGCTCCACTCCTGCTGTCTTCTTGCCGTCCCATTTCCTCTCCTATTTCCTCTGCAATGGAAGCTGTCATTACTCTGCTCTCTAAACTGTGCTATTGTAGTGCTATTAAACACAAAGTAAACATGTAGTACTTTACAGCTTACCAATTGTTAGGTATGGAGGCTAAATCTTCTTTTTTTTTGGGATGGAGGGGGGGGGGGGTTCATGTTTTTGATCTTCCTTTAACAGACCCAGCTGTCCAGCTAAAGTGGCAGTTAGAGGGTTCCGACAAACCATTTACCACTGACAGGGGTGCTTGCAAATGTCAGCTTTTAGTCAACATTTATCCCCAAAGAAAAAAAAATATTGTTTAACTGCTCAAAGAGTGTTAGCTGGAATTCTACTTTGAGTTGTTAATCAAGTAGATCTAAATCTACTAGAGCACATGTGTCAAACACAAGTTCCGCTGGCCAAATCCGGCCCACTAGGCCATTTAATGTGGCCCTTGCACCTCTCCTGCAGCTGCGGCACCCCCCTCGTCTCCACCCCACCTTGTCTCAGCAGTCAGCAGCAGAGAGGAGGACAGAAATCCTAAGCCAGATCCTGCAGCTGACTCCAGCCCTCCTCTGGTCCACCTCCAGACCCTGCACTTTCTGCTTCCCAGCTCCGCCTCCATCTTCTTCCCGGCAGCAGCGCAAGGTAAGGGGGGTGCACTGTGATGTAAGGGAGGGTTGGGGGGTCTTGAAATCTGATGTAAGGGGAGTGGGGTGCTCTGGACATCTAGTTTAAGAGAAACAGCTGGTCCTTTGAGGGCAACCATAATGCTAATGTGGCCCGCGATTAAATCAAGTTTGACACCCCTGATCTAGTGCATCTAAAACTCCCCTCACAGGTTCACAATGCTACTATCCAAAGGTGACTTCATTGTGCCTCCATCCAGAGTGGAGATACCGTCAGACAGGAAGTGTGTTATTGGCCAGATAACCCATTGAAAATATAGGAAAAAACTGAATAAAGAAAATTAATGCAGCCACCATACTATTTAATGCAGCCACCAGCACTATTTAAAAAGTTTCCTTCGGATTTAATACCACTTTTACTAGCACGATGTAGAAGAGTAGTAGGCACATAGCATATTAGGGCTGTCGGGAGCTGTGCTACATAAAATCTGTTCTCTTGCTGAAAGAAAGTAATTAAGTAAAAGTGAAAGGAATTGTTTTCAAAATCTTGAAGAATCCGGTATATTTAACATGTTTCATCAAGTCTAGATATTTAAACAGCTCTTTTTTCAAATTCTAATCTTGCTGGAATCAGTACATATAACCAGGTAATAAGCTGAAGTCACTGTATAATGCATCAGATACAGCCTGTCTCCCTCAGTTTAGGCAATAAGAGAGCCCATGATCCCAAGTATCAAACAGTGAAGCCACTATATGAGCCCTTTGGCACTTAACACTTCCAGGCACAGAGTGTTAAAATGTCCAGTGGAGAGGCATTTGTGAATAACTCGTCAAACCTCATAGACACATGTTCCTACTGGCTGCGCAAAATGATTTAGCAAGGAGTATGCAAGGTATTTCCAGAGTTGAAGAATATCAACTAAAGTGTCAACTAGAGAGAGTAACCGATCCAGGAGCACTAAGCACAGCACAAAGCCTGCCTTGGACTAGCCCCCATTAGCACTGAACATTTAGTATACTCTAGGACAGGGGTATCCAAACTTTCTAAACAAAGGGCCAGTTTATTATCCTTCAGACTTTATAGGGGCCGGACTGTGGCCAATAAGCGTAGAAAATGTCCTGGTGTCGGTAACAATGCCCCATCGTTGGTGTCAGTGAGAGCAATGGCGCTCCATCATTATGGTCAGTGAGAGAAATAGTGCCCCATCACTGGGGTCAGTGAGAGAAATAGTGCCCCATCACTTGGGTCAGTGAGAGGAATAGTGCCCTATTGTTGGTTTCAGGGGAAGGAATTAGTACCCCAAGGGCCAGATAAAGGCAAGCAAAGGGCCACATCCGGCCCCCGGGCTGCAGTTTGGAGACCACTGCTGTAGGAAGTAAAGAAGAAATAACTATACAACACACTTTGTTTTACTTTAAACAGAAGTAATTTTCCATATCTTTAATAAATATGCGCATTTTCAGAACAAAAGAAAAGTCGTTCATGATTTTCTTGAAATGTTCAGAAACTCAGCATGATTATAAAAGGCACCATATTAATTCTGGGAGAATTTGTACAAATTCCCATGAAGGTTCTCCCAGGCAAGCAATGCCCTTTAGAAGTTCAGCGACTTATCATGGTAGAGGCATGTATTGACCTCCATCCTTACTAAGTTCATAAACCGAAGGGGGTATACTCTCTTGCATGTTAGCCCTTGTGATAAGTCATTGCACACATTATATCCTTCAAGAAACAAATATTTTTAGTTTATCTAAAGGAGAAGAGATCACCTGTCAAAAGTAACTGTTTATCCAGTACGGCCAAATGATGTTTGGCATATACTTTGAGTGACAAGCATGTCAGATTCAAAGAACACCTTAGATACCCCAACTGCCAAAGCATAAAGTCTTAACATTCTGCAGGTCTGCTCCTATTCACAACCTGCCAGGTAAGTTATAGGGTTTTATTTCTGCTCTTCTTGCTTTCATCAGGAAAAGTTTTCCTTAAGTGTGCGTGTGTCCTTTGTTCCTGAGACATCTTATATAAGACATCTTGAAAATCAGAATGGCATCCGTTTCCGAAATACACCACTGATATAAGCCCTTGAAAAAGCATACGTCATTTGTACTCCATATTATTGGTGTTATAGTTTCCTTAATTCGATGACAAGGTATCATAATTTAAAAAAAATGCATGTAAGGAAAAAACAAACTAACATTAATCAATGTTGATTCACTTGATGATGCACAACCAATGAGTGTCCAGAGATAGCACACAACAATGAAATGTACTGCATGCCAACACAGTTGTGAAGTTCCATGAGTAAAACCCTTTTCTCGCACATAAGGCCCCTCATAATAATCATAATCTTCTTTAGAAGAGAACAGATCTTAAAAATCCTTATTTTTTGCTTTAAAGATAATAAAAGTTTCAGAGTATAAAATGCAAGCAAGTTCATGACTGATATTAAAGAAGACGAACTTCCTGGAGTGAAGATTACTTCTGCTGTGCAAATGGACACAGTATCTATTTTTTGCAAGTTGGAAAGACTGGGTCCCTTGGAGGCCTGAGTTCCATTTGTCCTGAACCAGAGAAAATGGCTGCACCATCCTCATATCCTTATATGGAAGGTACTAGAAAGGAGAAACAAGGCAAAGGTTTTATTAAGTAACTTGATATGCAAGCTGCAGCCAAAGTCATATTACGTCTGTGTCATACAAATGAATGACCTGGGCTTACGGAGCTAGTGAAGTGTCCGGTGTTCATGTCCCATTTGCAGGGAAGAAGAGACTGATGCAGAGGTTACCTACTACAGGACTGTCCTCCACGTCAGCAATGTTAAATCTGTTAAAATGACTGCAAAAGGCTTACCTTGTGCTTTTGTCCTATAATACACTTCATTACTGGGAATATAATTAGGCCCCAAAATTCTTGCCCAGTAGACACGGTTAGCAAGTGAAGCTGGCCATAGATTGATTGAAATTTGTCTAGTTCAATTGAATTGTGTGGCCGAGCCTTTTCAACTGAAGTTGATCGTTTGATCACATTTTTTCGAATGGGCTTGTTGGAAAATTATTCTCCATTAGCCAGCTGCAGCCATAGGTCAGTGTATTCTATCCCACTGTCAGAATACAATGTTCCAGCGGGGAATATTTGTCTATCAACCTTGCTTGTGTGGATTGGGAAAACCATTCACTTTTTTCGCCAGCAGGCTAATTAAAAAAAATAATAAAAATTTCATTATCTATGGCCAGCTTAAAGTGGAACTTCAGCCTATTTTTAAAGTTGCTGTTGTTGGAATCATTTCCCCTCTCCTATAACACTAATGGATATAAAAAAAAATAATTGTTTAGATCTCTACATACCCTTTTTTTGTTTTCTCTCTCTACTTTCTGCTGTGATCGCCTAGGTGAATTACATAGTATTGTAAAAAGATTTTGAATAACCAAAATAGTAGCGCTGTGTGTTGTGAAAACACAAACCTAAATAAATTATATGTAAATATGCACCTTAAAAAAAGGAAAAACACATGTATACATATAAAAAATTTTTTTTTTTTGATTCAAGGTATTGATTGAACGTTATGGACACGTAATATTCACTGTTTATGCACTTGTTTATCACAGGGTGTATAATTACGTGGATTTATATGTATACATGTGTTTTTTCCTTTTTAGGGTGCATATTTACATATAATTTATTTAGGTTTGTGTTTTCACAACACACAGCGCTACTATTTTGGTTATTCAAAATCTTTTTACAATTCTTATTTTTAAAGTAGCAGCTTTAAGGTGTATTAGTTTAATTTTAAGACGAGCTTCAGAGCGCAGTGGAGTGCACAAGGGAATAAGAGGGGCGTTCATTTCTTTTTGCACGGTTTTTTTCATTTGAATTACATAGTATGTTCTCATGTTGAATCCTCGGATATCTATATCACAAATCCCAGGAGTCTTCATGTAGCTTTTTTTTTCTTCTCTCGAGATCTCCGTGCTTGAGAGGGGGAGGAGGGCGGGGGCAGCAGGGCAGAGATGCTTGTCCAGAGGCTATAGCCCAGTCAATGAGAGGGTGGAGGAGAGCGGGGGAAGCGGGGCAAAAAGGCTTGTCCAGAGGCTATAGCTCAGTCAATAAGAGGGCAGCGGAGTGTGGGGGAAGGGGGCAGAAAGGCTTGTCCAGAGGCTATGTGCTCAGTCTATGAGAGGGCTGAGCAGGGCAGAGGAGGAGGGCAGAGAGGCGTGTTCAGTCATTGAGAGGGTGGAGTAATGATCCTTCGATCGCCCAACAACACTGACAGTGTGAGCACCACATGGAGCAAGAATTATCACTGTGGGGGGCAGTGGGGTGTGCAATGGCTGGGGACAAGTACATTGCCGCTTGCATGACAGAACTCCAGAAGTTAGGTCAGTTCAATGGCAGCATAGGAGATCGCTACTTCTGTCACTGTGTGATCAGAACTACAGAGTTGGCTGTGTATATCCATAGATACACACAGCTTGAAACTTGCCCCCCACTCTCTGTTCACAGAATTAGATTGACAGCAGTAGGAGAGGAGCCAATTGGTCCCGCTGCTGCCTCTCTGTCCTGTGTAAGCAGGGAGAGAGGAGAGAGCCACTACAGATGGGCACTGCTGGATCGAGTGAAAGGGAAAAGAAGGGCGGTTTCCCGCACAATCCAGTACACCGTGTAATCCAATCAGACTGTATGAGCAGTCATTTGGATAGCTAAAAGCGGTCCAGGCCCAATTGATCATTAAAGACAATCCACGGGTCCCAAATCTTCAAGAACTTAGCATGGGTGTCTGTTAGGATAGATGTGAGCTTCTCGTGGACCATGGTTCCCATAAACCACTGTTTGACCTTAGCAAATTTAAGAAAAGGCTGCTGCCAAGCTTTAGCTAATGTCTGTCCAGCTGCCGGGAAGACAAACCAATGTGAAGCGTCTTACGCTGCTCAATATAAAGGATATGGTTCAGTATAGGGATTGGAAGGTCCCAAAAAAAAAATAAAGAAGTTTAGGCAAGTACGTCATGTGAAGAGCATGGGTCCTGCCAAACCATGAGATCTGGAAAGAGGCCCAGGAGGTAAGAAGAGAATCGTATGATGGGGCTAGACGGGCACCCAACGGGCACCCAAATACGGTAAAGAAGTAGGCCAAGAAAAATTACAGTTGGGGCAGATAACCAATAGCTAATCTGGGGCGAGGGAAAGGTTTAAGGCTTTGGACTTAGAGTCATTTACGTGAAGGTGAGATGTGTATCCAAAGTAAAAAAGGAGAGCAAAAAGGTTTGGCAAAGAGGTATGGGAGATAGAGTCGTACAAAAATATGTAGTCAGCGAACATTATTTTATAATGTTCCCTCGCTAGTTCCAGGCCTCGGATGTCTGGATGAGTGGTAAAGCCAGCATATTTAAGGATTGCGGACAGGCAAGTGTAGAATGCGGAAATCCAAAAAAGGAAGGTGTCGCTGAAGCCCCATCATCGGAAGGCAAAGAACAGGTAGGCCCAGAAAATGTTATCAAAAGCTTTGCGAACATCAAGGGACAATAACATGGCAGGGTAGGAGAGAGGTTTGGCTAAATGTGTGAAATGCACCACCCTGCGGATATTGTCACCTGGGCCCCGAAGGGGGACAAACCCAGCCTGATCTTTAGCAATCAGACGGCCTAGGAAAGTGTTCAGTCTAGAAACTAGGAACTAGGATTTTCTCTTTCTCCTCTTGAAAAGATACAATGAATCCTTTTCTCCTTACTGCAAGAGAAGAATGTAAACAAAATGTTTGTGTAAAAAAAAAAAAAAAAAAATACAGATAAAAAGCTAGATCAGGGTTTGATTTGGATCAGTGTCAGGATCTTTTAGGTCTGGTGACACTAAGTAGGGGGAAGGGGACAGGACTTCCGGGGGGGGGGGGGGGCTGAGTAGAGGAAGATCAGGGCTGCTCTGTGCAAAACCATTGTATGTCATGTTTGTTATTTTAATTTAAAAAAGTGAAGCTTTACAACCACTCTATGGGTTAACATATGGCTACTAAATAGAACTTTAACACAAATCATTTGAAATAACCATTGCTTTAATTAGACACATTACCTGAGAAAATCTGGGGCTTTCGAAATCATATTCTCAAAGTCTGCAAATGCTAATTTGCCATCACCATCCATGTCAGCCTCCTCAATAACCTTCTCACATACCAATGTCACCTCTTCCTCTTCCAATTCTTCTCGTGTCACCTTGTTAAGAGTCTGCTCCAGATCAGACTTACAAATGAAATTATCTGTATTGAAATCTGAGCAGGAAGAAAAAAATCCACACATAAGGGCCTCATGCTCACTAAGTAGTACTGCGCAGCAGCTTCAAGACATTGCACAATAGAGATCTCTCCTAGACAGCCAACAAATTATTGAGACCTGTCCTTGAAGACATCAATACTCAAAGGCATATTACAAGCACATGGGCACTTTGCAAAAAATCTGAGGAAAATGCTTGGACAGCCGCACTCCAAAAAAAGGTTCTTTTATTTAAAACAAAAGCACAAATAACATGCCACAGCAAAAAACAGCAAGTATGAGCTGACGTTTTGCATTGCGATTCAGTGCTTAATCATAGTGCGAAATTTTAGCTCATACTTGCTGTTTTTTTGCTGTGGCATGTTATTTGTGCTTTTGTTTTAAATAAAAGAACCTTTTTTTGGAGTGCGGCTGTCCAAGCGTTTTCCTCAGATTTTTTGCATTGTCATATGCATTGCCTGCACCCACGGCTCTGGATCTTGTGAATGAGTCACCAGTCACATCTGAGCGGTAACTCTCTCCACATGGGCACTTTGTTCTGATAAATAAAAGAATAGCAAAACTTATATGAATCTTTGATATCTGTGAATGTTTAAAAATGTACACAACAGGGTTGATTTACCAAAGGCAAAAAGGCTGTTCACTTTCAAGGAAACTTGCACTTTGCAAGGAAATTTGCCCCAAAGCTTAGTAAATAGGGTGAAGCTCTACTGACTGCCATCACCCAATCATTTGCAAGCAAATTTTTAATTTTTTTTCCTCACATGTGATTGTGCATTCTTTGCGAAGTGAAATGTCACCGTATTCACTAAGCTCTAAAGAAAACTCCCTTGCAATGTGCAAGTTCCCTTGCAAGGTGAACAGCCAATTTGCCTTTAGTAAGTCAACCCCAATGAGAGATTTAAAGTAGAGCTATAGGTAAAACATTTTGTTTTCCATTTTGGATAAATTAAGAAAAGGTTATAACTATTGTCAATTTTTTATTTATTTTTTGCCATCTGTTTCCTATTGGGGAGATTTACCTTCATTTCCTGTCCCATAGCCAAAACAGAAAGTGAGAGGAAATCCCGGCATATTAAAGGAATCCTTTGGGGGCCCCCAGGTCACTAGAACGAATGTCCCCATCGGATGATTCCCCCACTATTACTTTTTTGGGGACAACCCTAAGGCCTCATGCCCACGGATGTTTTTACAGCCGCGTTTTTGAGCGTTTTTTACAGCTTAAAAACGCCTGTCCATGTTAGTCTATAGCTTTATGCCCACCTTTTGAGCTGCAAATAGCATAGGCGTGTTTAAGCTGTAAAAAAAACCCAGGACCAGTGCGTTCCTTAGCGTCGGCGTTAGGCATAAAAAAACACGAAGCGTTAAAATTGCGTTTTTGAGCTCCGGCGTTTTTTATTTTTTTATTTTTTGGAAAAAAATACGGTCGAAAATTTTATACAAAACATAGACAGGCGTTTTTAAGCTGTAAAAAACACGGCTGTAAAAACGTTCGTGGGCATGAGGCCTTAATGTTGGATTTTCTTTTACTTGCACTTTCAATTATAATAATAAACAGGTCAAATAGGGTGAGCATCCCTAACAGGAGACAGCAATAAAAACCTAATAGGTGTTTTAAAGGAGAAGTATGGGAATACTTCGGGAGTGGCCGTCTCAGGCTCTTAGCGGCTCGCTGAGAGGCTGAGTTAGGTGCCGATCCAGGCATGTGGGTGGATCCCGACCATATGGTCGCGATCTTGCTTGAGCCTGGACCGGCTCTGTGATGCCAGCCGACAGTGGGCTTCAGCCTGCTGTCTGCTGAAAATGGGTTACAGGAGTGCAGAACGAACTGCACTCCTGTGATCCACAGGAAAAGTACAGCCAAATGAGCTTTGGCTGTACTTTTCCTTTAACCTCCCTAGCGGTAATCCCGAGTCTGGCTCGGGGTGAGTTTTTACTACCAAAAGCGGTAACCCCGAGCCAGACTCGGGCTGCATCGCAGTATCCAGGGAGAGTTACTTACCTTGTCCCCTGGATCCTGCGATGTCTCCCCGCAGTGTGTGCGAGCCGTGTCTCGCTCGATTCACACTGCCGAGTGCCGAGCTCCGTTACCTGCGACGTTTCGACACACGGGGACGGAGTTTGGCGCCAAATTAAAAAAGTGAAAAACACAGTATAGATACAGTATACTGTAATCTTACAGATTACAGTACTGTATCAAATAATTACACATCCCCTTTGTCCCTAGTGGTCTGTCCAGTGTCCTGCATGCACTTTTTTATTATAAAAACTGTTCTTTCTGCCTGGAAACTGGAGATTGTCCATAGCAACCAAAAAGTGTCCCTTTATGTCAAAAGTGGTTTTAGACCGGCTAGAAAACAGCGATAATAAATTAGAATCACTTGCAGAATTGAGCGATAGCGATTTGTGGGGAAATTCGTCATCAAACACTAAATCTAATGACAGCGACAATTCTGCAACTGAGCAAATTTCAGTGTTTTTGATTTGATTACATTATTGAATAATTTTTATTATTATTATATTATTATTTGTTATAATTATTTTTAGTTATTTATTATATTATAATTTATGATTTTGTGTTTCAAACTTTATCATACCCGGGATGTCTACTAGACTCCTGTTTGGACAGATTTAAGTGAGTTATTTCTAAGAATTGCAGGCCTACAATATAAAACGCCAAATTTCCATGCAAAATAATTGTACCGCTTTCAGCATCTAAAATATGACAGAATCATACCGCCAGGGAGGTTAAAGTGGATGTAAACTCTCTCATATACCCAGTGAAGGTAACAGCCACAGATGATACACAGGGATGAAACAATTGTCCCTACATAAGTTTTACATGTATATCTGCTGTCTTCAGCTTTATATATTCTTTAGAATGTGATTTTCTCTTTCTGTTCAGCACTGGGAGTGGATTCTTGGCATACAGCCAAGACAGCTGATTGGAGGAAAGGCACCCCCCCCCTCTACATGGGCTGAGGAAGGAAGGAATGTGCAGAGCTGTGCTGTAACAAGACAAGCTCTTTGCAACCTCCCTTGACACAAATTTCAGACTGGTTTTATCTTGGTTGACAGAGAACTTGTCAGAAGTTATCATTCTGATAACAGAGCATCGAAAAAGCAGAAACACACAGGACTTAAGGCTTTGGAGAGAGATAAAAAAACACTACAGATATATGTGACCAGGTCAAATTTCAAGAATCAGGTTTACATCCACTTTAAGTCATCTTTACTCCATCCAATCTAAAAAAAATAGGATTTTTGTACTCACCGTAAAATCCGTTTCTCTGGCATCCATGGACTGACACAGCGTGTCTTATACACCTTTACACGTGGGTTATGTCCCTGCTTGCAGGAGAAGACCTAGGCAGAATGTGAGATGTTATACATACATTCTAAACAGCCAGAGCTGAACAGCCCCGCCCAGGGGGGCGGTCCCTCCGGGCATAACCCTCCCACTGCAGTCAGCAGACCTCAGTTCGTAACAAAGCAGTACAAACTTAAAAAGAAGGGTGGGTGCTGTGTCAGTCCATGGATGCCAGAGAAACGGATTTTACGGTGAGTACAAAAATCCTATTTTCTCTTGTCATCCATGGACTGACACAGCGTGTCTTATACACCTTTACACGTGGGATGTCCCAAAGCAGTGTCAAGAGGGATGGGAGCAGTATAAATGGAAAACCAAAAACTTCACTCCAAACAAGGCAGAGCTCCTCAACGGAGGAGTTGCAACATCAAACAGCGGCCTGCAACACCTTGCGGCCGAAGGAAGCATCCGAAGATGCAGCCACATCAACCTTATAAAACTTAGAAAAGGTATGAACAGACGACCAGGTCGCCGCCTTGCACACTTGTGCAACCGACGCTTGATGTCGGAAAGCCCAGGAAGCACCAATTGCCCTGGTGGAATGTGCCGTAACCGGAAAGGGAGGCGCCCGCCCCTTGAGAGCATAAGCTTGAATGACGGTTTGTCTGATCCACCTAGAAATGGTGGCAGACGAAACCGCTTGGCCCTGTTTTGGCCCAGAGACAGCCACAAATAGTGAGTCAGACTTCCGAATAGAAGCAGTAGCAGACAGATACACCCGCAAGGCTCGTACCACATCCAAAGTGTGTAGCGCAAACTCTCTGGGATGCGATGGGTGAGGACACAAGGACGGGAGGACAATGTCCTCGTTTAAGTGGAAGGCCGAGACCACCTTTGGCAGAAAGGAAGGTCGCGGACGTAACACCGCCCTTATCCTTATGGATGATCAAAAAGGGCGACTTGCAGGACAAGGCCGCCAATTCAGACACTCGTCTAATGGAAGTAATGGCCACCAAGAAGGCCACCTTCTGAGACAAAGTCAAGAGGGGAATATCTCTAATATTTTCAAAGGGAGGTTCCTGGAGGACCGAGAGCACCAAATTCAGATCCCACGGGGGGAGAGGAGGCTTGACAGGGGGGAGCACATGGCGAACCCCCTGCACAAAGGTGCTAACCAAGGGATGACCCGCCAGCGGTCGCTGAAAGAAGATGACCCTTAATGGTACTCAAAGCGAGCTTTTGGGTCACGCCACGCTGCAGAAAATGCAGGATTCTGGGAACGGAAAACGTTCGTGGGCGCCAGTCCAGCTCTTCACACATGGCGATGTAAGCTCTCCAAGTACGGTGATAGATCCTTCTGGAGGAAGACTTCCGTGCCCTTAACATGGTCGAAATGACCGAATCCGAGAGACCTCGGTCTCTCAGCACCTGGCTTTCAATAACCATGCCGTTAAAACCAGAGACTGTAAAGCAGGATGAACTATAGGACCTTGAGACAGAAGGTCCCCCCGTATCGGTAACCGCCAGGGAACGTCTGCGACGAGACGTACCAGATCGGCGTACCAGTGACGCCGAGGCCAATCCGGAGCAATGAGGATCACCGGAATTCCCTCGGTCGCTACCCTGCGGAGCAGGCGAGGGAGCAACTGCAGCGGAGGATAAACGTATATCAGGCGATACTGACCCCATGGGGCCACCAACGCATCCAGGGATCCCTGGATCTGGCCACAAACCTCGACACCTTGCGATTGAGTCGAGAAGCCATCAGGTCCACATCCGGCGTGCCCCACCGTCTGCAAAGAAGTTGAAAGACCCCCGGGTGCAAGGACCACTCCCCCTGGTCCAGCGTCTGGCGACTTAGATAGTCCGCCTGCCAATTGTCTACGCCCGGAATGTAGACGGCCGACAGAGCCGGCACGCTTCTTTCGGCCCACCTCAGGATGCGGGCGACCTCGGAAGCCGCAGCTGAGCTCCGAGTCCCCCCTTGATGGTTGACACATGCCACTGCTGTGGCGTTGTCCGATTGTATCCTGATGGAGTGACCCTGTAGTTTCTCCGACCATGAGGAGAGGCACAGTCTGATTGCCCGTATCTCCAGCACATTGATCGGTAAGAGGGCTTCGTCCGGAGTCCAAAGCCCTTGGGCCGACAGGACTCCCCAGACTCCCCCCCAGCCCGTCAGGCTGGCGTCCGTCGTGATCACCGTCCATTGGATGGGGAGGAACGACTTCCCGGACCGAAGAGCCGGGGACCTCAACCACCACGTCAGGGACGCCCTGACCAGGTGACTCACCTGGATCTGAAGATCCAAGGACAACTGGGATTTGTCCCAAGTGGACAAGATCTCTTTCTGTAAGGCCCTGGTGTGCGCTTGGGCATAAGGAACGGCCTCGAAGGAGGCCACCATGAGTCCCAGGACTCTCATGCAAAAGCGGATTGACGACCATTTTCGGGACGTCAGCACCCGTACTGCAGACTGAAGTGTCAGTAGTTTGTCTGGAGGTAGGAAGACTCTTGCTTCCAAGGAGTCCAGAATCAGACCTAGATACTCCAGACGCTGAGTCGGGACTAGAACCGACTTCTGAACGTTCAGGAGCCACCCAAACTCCCTGAGGGTCTGACTGACGATAGTCACACTTTCTTCCAATTCTGAGCCACTGTCTGCTCTTAGAAGGAAATCGTCCAGATAGCCCACGATAGCAATGCCTCGCTGTCTCAGCAAAGCTAGGACCGGGGCAAGCACCTTGGTGAACACCCTCGGTGCCGAGGCCAGGCCGAAGGGAAGAGCCACAAATTGATAGTGGACTTCGCCGACCGCAAAGCGCAGAAACTTCTGGTGGCTTGCGCAGATCGGAACATGCAAGTAGACGTCCTTGATGTCCAAGGATGCCAGAAAATCCCCTTGACGGAGTGTAGCGACCACCATGCGAATGGATTCCATGCGGAATTTTTGCACCTTCACGAAGGCATTCAGGGCCTTGAGGTCCAGGAACGGCCGAACCCCGTCCTTTTTTGGAACAACAAACAGATTCGAGTAGAACCCCTGAAACCTCTCCTGGGACGGAACCGGCACAATTACTCCGGACCCGATCAAATCCTGTACAGCCCCCAAGAGGGCTGCCCGACGGGCAGGAAGGAGAGGGAGATTTGAGGGAAAGAATCTGTCTGGGGGCCAGGAGCGGAACTCTATTCTGTATCCTGAGGTGACCACCTCGCACACCCACCGGTCGGAGATCCGGGAGGTCCACCGATCCGTGAACCTGCGAAGTCGTCCCCCCACCCCAGAGACGGGCGGGGGCAAGACTTCACGCGGAGGCGGGCTTGGGAGCCGGCTTGTTCGGCTTACGCACCCAGGGGCGCTTGTGCCCGCCAGCCGCACTGTTGTCAGTCTGGGATGGCTTACCCGTGGACTCTGACGGACGAAAAAAACCCTTTTTTGCTGGAAAGGAAGGACCCGGTTTACGTCGGGCCTCCTTACCCTTGATAGTTTGAGGAAGGAGAGTGCTTTTACCTCCCGTGACATCCTTGATGATGTCATCCAGAGCAGCACCAAAAAGTCTACCACCCTTAAAAGGTAGATCCGTCAGGAGCTTCTTAGAGGCTAGGTCAGCAGACCAGCATTTCAACCAGATGAGACGACGCAATACCACCGCCGAGACAGAGGCCCTGGATATTAAAGGGGCCACGTCCAACGTGGCGTCGCACACATATATCAGACCCTGCACCATCTGGTGGGCCAGAGCAATAGTGTCTGGAGGAAGGTTATACTCCTGCACAGTTTGGTGCAAAATTTTTGCCCATTCCGTGAGTGTCTGAGACACAAGGGTCGCCGCTACTACGGGCCGTAGGGCGGATCCCAACAAGGCGAACATGGCTCTACTCACCACTTCTGACCTCCTGTCAGTGGGGTCCTTAAACGCAGGAGTCCCCTCCATCGGGAGAGTGGTGGCCTTGTTTAAACGGGCGACTGGAGGGTCGACCACCGGGGGAGAAGCCCACTTTTTAAGCAGGGCGTCTTCAAAGGGGTATCTAATAGACAAACGCCGCGGGACCATAAAAGTCTTCTGCGGCTTTTCCCAGACCTGGTCAATGAGCTGGTCAAAGAAAGGTACATATGGAAAAACCTTTTTAGAAGGCTTGGTCTTAAAAGAACCAAAGGAGACTGTATCCGCCTGAGGTTCTGCGGTCGCAGCATCTAGCTTGAGAGTGTCCCTCACAGCATCAATGAGTTCACTAACAAGCGCCCTGTCATTTACTGACTCAGAACTGGAGTCTTCCTCACAAGGAATGTCCTGTTCAAAACCATCCAAATATTCAGAGCTAGGGTCCTGAGCAGCAATAACTAGGCCCATATCTGAAGCAGAGCACTCCCCTTGTGGAGATAAAGTGGGGAGAGGGCGCTTTTTTGCTCCCTTGTGCTCACACACAGCTTCCAACCTGGTCAGAAATGATTCCAGGACCGCCGACAACTGGTCCATAGGGACCGCAGGTGCTGGAGCACTGGCTGCTGCCTCTGGCATGTTAGGGGAAGCTGGTGACTCTGACTCCATAATGTCCCTCTCAGACCACCCACAGGCCGTGCTGACTGAAGTAGGGGAATGCCCAGGGAACCCACCAACCTGACCAGGACCGCTCGGTTCCGCCGCTCTGTCTCACTGCGCCGCGCTGCTCAGCGTGAGTGAGCTGAGAGGAGAGAGTGTGAGGAGATTCGCGCCGTTTCCAGCGGCGCTAGAGGCCAAACTAGTGCCAGAAAAGACGTGCGGCTACAAGAAAATGGCCGCCGCAATGTGCTCCGGCGGGCCCCGGCAAGATGGCCGCCAATGTAAAAACCAGCACACACACAAAACATGGCGCCGAACGGCGCCCAGGCCCCTCACCTCCAAAAACAAAACAGCCCCAGCGAGTGCAGAGCAGCATGAGCCCCCCCCCAGGACAGTATGGCCCCCAGGCACCCCCTATAGTACAGCGCCAGCACTAGTGAACAGAGAGTGACATTAAAAACACAGGGGGAGACAGGGAAATCCCCCACACAAGAAACACACAGCATGTACTCACCTGCAGCCAGGAGAGACTACTTACCCGTCCCCTGAGGGACCCGCTGGTGTGTTTCTGACAGAACTATCACAGTGCGGTACTGAGTAGCTGTCGGCCCGGTCCACCGCGAAAGATACAGCCGGACTGTTCTATCTTGAGAGGACCGCGGAGCTGGAAGCCCACCGGCCACCCCTGGAGTCGTGGGGCATGTCGTGAACTGAGTCTCACGCACACAAGGCGAGGATCAGCACGCTCGATGGTCGGACAGGGAAGACTACGAGGATATCTTGTACCCAACCTGTTGCCCAGCCGACAGTTGATAGAAGATCTCAAAAAAAAAAAAAAAAAGGAATTTTTTTTCCAAAAGAATAAAAATAGGTCAGGAGACTGGCTCCTGAGAGAGCCACGTCTTCTCCTTCTGCTAGGCAGAAAAAAAAACTGAGGTCTGCTGACTGCAGTGGGAGGGTTATGCCCGGAGGGACCGCCCCCCTGGGCGGGGCTGTTCAGCTCTGGCTGTTTAGAATGTATGTATAACATCTCACATTCTGCCTAGGTCTTCTCCTGCAAGCAGGGACATAACCCACGTGTAAAGGTGTATAAGACACGCTGTGTCAGTCCATGGATGACAAGAGAAAAAGAGTTTTGCTTTTAGTTATAGGTTAAAGATTAACTACACTTTTGTTGAGAAAAAAAACAATCCCCTCTGGAAGATTAATGTACATTGAAGGGATTTTTAACAAACTTTGTTGCAGACTCCAACTCTGCTTCTGCTCTGAAAAAAAAGTTGTTTGTTTCACCTTGCAGACTAATTCTAAATTAGCACGATGTGCACTCAAAGCAGCCCCTGTAAATGATTTGATCGGTGCTGACTCGCTGATCTCTGCGCTGTCATGGATGGGGTGACACCATTGCGGTCGGATATCACTTCCTACTTAATGGTGTCACCTCTCTGGCGGGTATCACCCGGGGGCCATCCGCACCCCTATAGCACAGCCCCTGATCCAAACATGAAAAGCCCAAAAAAAAAAAAAAATGGAGAGGGAGATAGAAACTGAAAGAGTGCAAAAGATGGACACAATTATAAACAGAGAAAGAGAAGGAGACAAGGAATGAAGGAGAGGAAGACAGAGGGAAGAAAGAGACAAAGTACCTTTCTCTTCTTCTCCCCTAGAACGCTGCCTATTAATCCCCACCCCTATTTACAGGGATTTGTTGGAAGGTCTGCTATAAAACACTGCACATGCCCCTGTATTTATTACATAACCTTTACCATAGATTTTAAAGGCATAGATTGCTTTCAGCTCACGGGGAGCCATTTCACTCATCACAGAGAACATATCTACAAAGTCATTGAAGCTGAGATTGCCCTCTCCATCTTCTGAGAATGCCTGCACAATTCTCTCCTTGAAAGGGTTTTCCTGGAAAAAGAGAAAGAGGTCATTTTAGTTGTGTCATTGTGATGTATGACATCATCTTATTGCAACCTAATAATTGTGACATTTTTCTTCTATAGAGAGGCAGCAGAACAAGCTAACAGCCTGTCACAAATTGAAACAAGAAAAATGAGTCAGGATGGGTGATGCTGACCAGAAGACAAAAGATTTTTACAGTAATTATTCCGCTGTTTTGCAGGCACAGTCTATAGATTACAAAACAAAGTCCCATGCTGACTAGAATGTATGCCATAAGGTCTCCCCATTCAGGTCAACAGTGAAATTTGAAATGCACTCTTTGTGGGCTAGATCGTGCAATGGGGGCATTTTTGCACTCCTAGTACCCAAATTTAGCAAACATATTGCACATGCAATTTTCTTCTATATGTACATTACATATATATATATATCTAAATCTCTATATATAGATATATATCTATATATCTATATATATGTAGCGACCTCACCTCTCACTCCCTCCTTCTCTGTCAATGTCAATGGCTCTCGTCTAGGGAACCAGGGAGGAGAGTGTGACGCATCACCAGCTCGTATACTCTTGTGTGTAGAGGTGTGAGCTATTACCTTTTACCTTCGGGCCTGTGCCCCTGTCCAGAGCCAAAAACTTCCCTTGAGAATGACCTTTTAACTCCCAGAAAGCCAAGTTCCACACCATTGAAAGTCCAACACTTATTTATTCTTCAGAGCAATAAATAGTCCTTTTAGAGCAGACTGGTTAGACAACGAACAGACAAGGTGAAGAGGAAGGTGCAGGCACAAACATGAACTTGTTACTCTCCTGTTTCAGTGTGCGCAAACAGGCTTGGCGCACGGTCGCTGCCACCGACCGTGAGGGTGGTCGCTGCCACCGACCGGGTGAATTAGACTTGAGGTCTCTGCCACCGACCTGGGTTTCAGTTGGGTCACTGCCACTGATCATGAGAACGTGGACTACGTTCTTGAGATGCGGCCCCTGTTTGGGAGAGACATCCATCCGGACGGTCACCAGAGGCCTCCACCGTCACCAGCCAATGCTGCGCTGGGTCTTCGGGAAGGTCACCTCTCTGGTCTCCCTTGCCCTGGATTCGGGTCCCCTCACTTGGTGGGCCCCTAGAAATCCTCCATCCCATGCGGGACCCAGTCGAAGGTACTGAGCCCCAGGCCCCCGGAGAGTACCTCACCCCAGACCAAAGGTGTCTGGGGTGGAATCGCAGCTCCGTCTCCGGGCCGAGGGCGCCCGGAGACCACCAGCACTCACCCCCAGGCTGAAGGTGCCTGGGCGTGGACCCCGAGCGGAAGACGTCCGCCCCTTTTGTTCCCTCTCACAGCCTGTACAGCGGGTTCCCCGCCCCGCTGTACCACTGCCGTGAGAGGATAAAAAAGGCACAGACCTCCAATGGTGGTTCAACCCCGGCCTATGGCGACAGCGCCACCTATAGGCCGCAGGGAACTGGACACCACTGATATCCTCCACTGGCATAAATTAGTCCATGAACCCTAACAATTGTTGCATCTGAGCCTGTTACCACTCAGATGCCTCCCCTAAATGTAACCACCCGCTACATATATACACTGAGCAAAATTATAAATGCAACACTTTTGTGTTTTCCCCTATTTATCATGAACTGAACTCAAAGATCTAGAACTTTTTCTATGTACACAAAAGACCTATTTCAAATATTGTTCACAAATCTGTCTAAATCTGTGTTAGTGAGCACTTCTCCTTTGCCAAGATAATCCATCCACCTCACAGGTGTATCAAGATGCTGATTAGACAGCATGATTATTGCACAGGTGTGCCTTAGGCTGGCCACAATAAAAGGCCACTCTAAAATGTGCAATTTTATCACACAGCACAATGCCACAGATGTCGCAAGTTTTGAGGGAGCATGCAATTGGCATGCTGACTTCAGGAATGTCCACCAGAGCTGTGGCCCTTGAATTGAATGTTAATTTCTCTACCATAATCCGTCTCCAAAGGCATTTCAGAGAATTTGGCAGTACATCCAACCGGCCTCAAAACCGCAGACCACGTGTAACCACACCAGCCCAGGACCTCCACGATCATCTGAGACCAGACACCCGGACAGCTACTGCAACAATCGGTTTGCATAACCAAAGAATTTCTGCACAAACTGACATAAACCATCTTAGTGAAGCTCATCTGCATGCTCGTCGTCCGCATCGGGGTCTCGACCTGACTGCAGATTGCCGTCGTAACCGACTTCAGTGTGCAAATGCTCACATTCGATGCCATCTGCCACTTTGGAGAGGTGTTCTCTTCTTGGATAAATCCCGGTTTTCACTGTACAGGGCAGATGGCAGACAGCATGTATGGCGTTGTGTGGGTGAGCAGTTTGCTGATGTCAACGTTGTGGATCGAGTGGCCCATGGTGGCGGTGGGGTTATGGTATGGGCAGGTGTATGCTATGGACAATGAACACAGGTGCATTTTATTGATGGCATTTTGAATGCACAGAGATACCGTGACGAGATCCTGAGGCCCATTGTTGTGCCATTCCTCCACGACCATCATCTCATGTTGCAGCATGATTATACACGGCCCCATGTTGCAAGGATCTGTACACAATTCCTGGAAGCTGAAAACATCCTAGTTCTTGCATGGCCAGCATACTCAGGGACATGTCACCCATTGAGCATGTTTGGGATGCTGTGGATCGGCGTATACGACAGCGTGTTCCAGTTCCTGACAATATCCAGCAACTTCGCACAGCCATTGAAGAGGAATGGACCAACATTCCAGAGGCCACAATTAACAACCTGATCAACTCTATGCAAAGAAGATGTGCTGTACTACGTGAGGCAAATGGTGGTCACACCAGATACTGACTGGTTTTTAGACCCCCCGGACCACCCAATACAGTAAAACTGCACATTGTAGAGTGGCCTGTTATTGTGGCCAGCCTAAGGCACACCTGTGAAATTGTGTGAGTTCAGCTGAACTCGCACTGCTTCACTCTCGCAGCCCAGTGTGAACCTGGGCTTAGACAGATTTGTGAACAATATTTGAGAGAAATAGGCCTTTTGTGTACATAGAAAAAGTCATAGATCTTTGAGTTCAGCTCATGATAAATAGGGGCAAACACAAAAGTTTTGCGTTTATAATTTTGCTCAGTGTATATACACACTATATTACCAAAAGTATTGGGATGCCTGCCTTTACACGCACATGAACTTTAAACGGGGTTGTAAAGGAAATCATCCGACAATACAGCCCCCCGAGCCCCCGTTTTACTTACCTAAGCCCTCGAAAGTCCCGCGCTCGGCCCCGACATCCTCCTCGCAGTTCAGCCTGGCCGTTGATTGGCTATAGTGAATGGATTGAAAGCAGCGCAGCCATTGGCTGGCGCTGCTGTCAATCACATCCAATGACGCGGCGCGCCGGGGGGCGGGGCCGAGTGATACAGTGAGCGGCAATAGCCGCTGGCTGTATCACTGGAGCGCGCCCGCAATCACTCACCACCATGCAAGCTCGCTCGCATATAGGTGGTGAGTGATTGCGGGGAGGAGCCAAGACAGCCGCCGAGGGACCCCAGAAGACGTGGTTTAGGGGCCACTCTGTGCCAAACGAGCTGCACAGTGGAGGCAAGTATAACATGTTTGTTATTTTATTTATTTTTTTATGTTTTGTTTACAAACCCTTTAATGGCATCCCAGTCTTAGTCCATAGGGTTTAATATTGAGTTGGTCCACCCTTTGCAGCTATAACTGCTTCAACTCTTCTTGGAAGGCTGTCCACAAGGTTTAGGAGCATGTCTATGGGAATGTATGCTGACGCCTTAAGAGTTCCCTTCGCTGGCACTAAGGGGCCAAGCCCAACCCCTAAAAAAAACAACCCTACACCATAATCCCCCCTCCACCAAATGATTTTGACCAGTGCACAAAGCAAGGTCCATAAAGACATGGATGAGTGCATTTGGGGTGGAGGAACTTGACTAGCCTGCACAGAGTCCTGACCTCAACCCGATAGAACACCTTTGGGATGAATTAGAGCGGAGACTGCGAGCCAGGTCTTCTAGTCCAACATCAGCGCCTGACCTCACAAGTGCGCTTCTGGAAGAATGGTAAAACATTCCCATAGACACACTCCTAAACCTTGTGGACAGCCTTCCCAGAAGAGTTGAAGCTGTTATAGCTGCATAGGGTGGGCCAACTCAATATTGAACCCTACGGACTAAGACTGGAATGCCATTAAAATTCATGTGCGTGTAAAGGCAGGCGTCCCAATACTATATACATACATACTATATATATTTACTGAAATACCTGTTATAGCTCTTCACCATGTAGCCAAGGGCAACAAAGTTTGAATGTTTGAGGCTTTGCTATAAACTTGCGATATCTAATTAGCTGCTATGGCTTCTATACTTTCCGCCGGCCTAGTAAAAAGCCTTTGCTACCCTTTTGTATAGATTACTACACAAAACCTGTTCACTATAGTTTTCCAGAGCTGAGGTCAAACGTTTTTGGCTTTGCTTCATAAAATGCATAACACGGAACACTAATGTTTATGTTTCCAGCTGCTGTTTTTCAAGTGTCAGCAAAGTGATTCTTAATATGCACAATTGACTGCATATCTATCATCAGATGACATTTCTCTTTTCATCCATAAATTGATTAGTCAAACCGGAAAATGGCTAATCAATACCCCGTAACCTTTTTTTTAACTTCTCTTGAGTTCATTTTCTCCTTGACTAGCCACAACATTTCCACATGGCTTTTTTTTATTATGAAAATATAACTCAACACTAATACAGTAGAAAAATTTGAAAAGACAAAAAAGACAAAAGCAGAATTAAAGCATGGGGGCAACACTGGGAGCAATGTACGGGGTGCTGGTGACTAGTGGCAGTAGACCACAGTGCTGGTTCTCCCTTGCTGCTGGTCAGTTCCCCCCAAAAATCCTATCACCACTCCTCCACCGCTCCTAAAGTGCCCCTGCCCATTGAAATGAATGGGCAGCGCCGCCGAACCACCGGCAAAGTGTGGTTTTAACCCTTTTTTGTCTGATAGCGGGGGTTAAAAGCGCCCCGCTAGCAACCGAAAACCTCCGCAAAAATGACGGCAAAGCACCGCTAGGTGTGAAAGCACCCACGGTGACAGCCAAAATGTTGTTCAAAGCCGGTTCATGCCTGGAAAAACTTCCACTTATCTATATGTTACAGTTAACCCTGGAGATACAAAGAAACTCATAGAAGGATCTGCTGTACCTTGGGGTATCGACTATGTGATTATGGGGGTGATGGCCGTTCTGTCCTGTTACACTGGTGAGTGAAGCTATACATAATGTTGGAAGGTCTCTCCTAAACTCTGGCCTTTAGAGTGGGATAATGATTCCATAAATGCCATGAGGTGAATAATATCCACCAGATGGAAATCCAGATACAGTCATGGCCGAAATTGTTGGCACCCCAGAAATTTTTCCAGAAAATCAAGTATTTCTCACAGAAAAGTATTGCATTAACACGTGTTTTGCTATACACATGTTTATTCCCTTTGTGTGTATTGGAACAAAACAAAAAAAAAGGGAGGAAAAAAAGCAAATTGGACATAATGTCACACAAAACTAGAAAAATGGTCTGGTCAAAATTCTTGGCACCCTTTCAAAATTGTGGATAAATAAGATTGTTTCAAGCATGTGATGCTCCTTGAAACTCACCTGGGGCAAGTAACAGGTGTGGGCAATATAAAAATCACACCTGAAAACAGATAAAAAGGAGAGAAGTTCACTAAGTCTTTGCATTGTGTGTCTGTGTGTGCCACACTTATGGTCCGTACACACGATCCGAAAATCGGACGACAGATCGTCCGACTTTTTTCGCCTAATAGTCGCAAGTAGAAATTGAATAGGTTAGTAAGTTATGAAAATTCTCGTACGACATAAAAAAAAAAAATCGGTGATGTCATGTGTTGTAATGTATTTGTATTGTATTTTCGAACGACAACTATACTGACTAAACGAAAATCGTACAATCTGGTATCATACGAGGAACATTTTCGTGCTCGTCCGATCGAATAATATCGGATGAATTGTCATGATCGGCTCTCGAAAGCTCTGTACTAACAATCCGATTATCGTACGATTCTTCCTCGGACGTCATTTTTCGTAAGATATTCTGATCGTGTGTACAGGCCATAAGCATGGACACCAGAAAGAGGAGAAGAGAACTGTCTGAGGACTTGAGAACCAAAATTGTGGAAAAATATCAACAATCTCAAGGTTACAAGTCCATCTCCAGAGATCTAGATTTGCCTTTGTCCACAGTGCGCAACATTATCAAGAAGTTTGCAACCCATGGCACTGTAGCTAATCTCTCTGGGCGTGGACGGAAGAGAAAAACTCATGAAAGGTTGCAACGGATGGTAGAAAAGCAGCCCCAAACAAGTTCCAAAGAAATTCAAGCTGTCCTGCACGGTCAGGTAGCATCAGTGTTAGCGCAAACTATCCGTCGACATTTAAATGAAATGAAATGCTATGGCAGGAGACCCAGGAGGACCCCACTGCTGACACAGAGACATAAAAAGGCAAGACTACAGTTTGCCAAAATGTACTTGAGTAAGCCAAAATCCTTTTGGGAAAACGTCTTGTGGACAGATGAGACCAAGATAGAGATTTTTGGTAAAGCACATCATTCTACTGTTTACCGAAAAAGGAATGAGGCCTACAAAGAAAAGAACACAGTACCTACTGAGAAATATGGTGGAGGTTCAATGATGTTTTGGGGATGTTTTGCTGCCTCTGGCACTGGGTGCCTTGAATGTGTGCAAGGCATCATGAAATCTGAGGATTACCAAAGGATTTTGGGTCGTACTGTAGAGCCCAGTGTCAGAAAGCTGGTTTTGCGTCCGAGATCTTGGGTCTTCCAGCAGGACAATGACCCCAAACATACGTCAAAAAGCACCCAGAAATGGATGGCAACAAAGCGCTGGAGAGTTCTAAAGTAGCCAGCAATGAGTCCAGATCTAAATCCCATTGAACACCTGTGGAGAGATCTTAAAGCGGAGGTCCACCCTAAAAAAATGTTAACATTAAAAATCCTAAAAAAATAAAAAATTATACTCACCCTAAATGCCTGTTGCTATGCGGAAGTCCCCTAATCTACCTCTAACGTTCCTCTTCTCGTCCGCGGTGGGTCTCCTTCTGCTTCCTCTTCTTGTGAATGGGCCGCGCTGCCTTCTGGGAACTGTGTGTATCCCAGGAGGCAAGCCGCCCATTCACAAAGCGCTGTGCGAGTGGCGCATGCGCAGTAGGAAACGGGCAGTGAAGCCTTACGGCTTCACTGCCTGTTTCCCTTACTCAGGATGGAGGAGCCGGGACCTGCCAGCAGCGATCGATCGCCGTGGCGGGACCGACATCCTTATTAAGTGTCCTTATTAAAAGTCAGCAGCTACACTGTTAGTAGCTGCTGACTTTTTTTTTTTTGGCTGCACCTCCGCTTTAAAATTGCTGTTGGGAAAAGGCACCCTTCCAATAAGAGAGACCTGGAGCAGTTTGCTAAGGAAGAGTGGTCCAAAATTCCGGGTGAGAGGTGTAAGAAGCTTATTGATTGTTATAGGAAGCGACTGATTTCAGTTATTTTTTCCAAAGGGTGTGCAAGAATTTTGACCAGCCCATTTTTGGAGTTGTGTGACATTATGTCCAATTTGCTTTTTTTCCTCCCTTTTTTTGTTTTGTTCCAATACACACAAAGGGAATAAACACGTGTATAGTAAAACATGTGTTACTGCAATACTTTTCTATGAGAAATACTTGATTTTCTGGAAAAGTTTCTGGGGTGCCAACAATTTCGGCCATGACTGTATATACATTTTCTAACCACTTGCCGATCACCTAACTGTAAATTTACGTCATTAGTTTGACATTACATACAAGGGTTATAGCTGCAGCTAGATACCATAACCCCCCGTCACTATTTATTTTCCTTAGGCGGCCGGCTTTCCGATTAAAGTGATCCCAGCAGTGGATTTGCCATGTGATCACTTTTATAAGTGGCAGGAGAGGTGACCCCCTCCCGCTGCTTCCCGGTGGTTCCTAAGCTAACGTTACGGATGGCTGAGCCTGGGAGTGTGCGCAATTTTAAAGCATGACATGTTAGGTATCTATTTACTCGGCATAACATCATCTTTCATATTATACAAAAAAAACAGGGTATATATTATGTTTTGTTTTTTTTCTAATTAATTAAAGTGGATTTTTTCCCCAAAAATTGCGCTTAAAAAACTGCTGCGCAAAAATTGTGTGACATAAAAAATTCCAAGGACCGCCATATTTTTTTCTCTAGGGTCTCTGCTAAAAAAAATACATATAATTTTTTGGAATTCTAAGTAATTGTCTAGCAAAAACTTATGTTTTTATATTGTAAGCAACAAATGTCAGAAAAAGGCCCACTCAGTAAGTGGCTAATATGTCAGATAGAAAAAGTGTTGCGCAACACAATATTTAATCAAATATCAACAACGAATTTAGGGTTTCATGCATTAAAGTGCATACAAATATGTGACAACTCTATAATTATGTATTTTTTTTTTTATAGCATTCTTATTATTAAATCTGTTTTAAATCCTTTGAAAAAGTCACATGTATCAGGGCAGAGCCTAGTGACATCAATATGCCCACAAGGAAGTGACGCTAAATCCATGCTGGTTTATGTGCCTAAAAAAAAAAAAATGGATCCTGTTCACTTAAAGCATGTTACACAGCACAGTGCTTGTGCTTTGTAATTTGGCCCCCTTTATAACCTAAAATACCTCACTGATGCGGCCTGGTTTTGCCCTCCCACTTTTAAACTGACCACGGTTTATCATGGCTGCTGAGCCCTGACACTGTGGTCAGTTTAAGTGCCTCCATCATCTGCTCTCTCCTCTATCCTCCTCTGTCTTCTCTAACCCCTCCCTCCCTGCCTGTCAGCTCGTGACAGTGCCGCTCTGCTCCCCTCCTGCTGCAATAATAACTACCGTATTTATCGGCGTATAACACACACTTTTTTCCCCTTAAAATCAGGGGAAAATCGTGGGTGCGTGTTATACGCCGATACTCCGAATTCCCCTGCTGAAAACGAGCGAGAGGAGCGAGCGGAGCCGAAGCCGAAGTACAATCGGCTTTACTCGGCTCCTCTCGCAGTCCCGCCCATCTCTGACTGCGCCGCTGACGGAGAAAGCCGAGTGTACTTCACCTAGTCTCGGCTCCTCTCGCAGTCCTGCCTGTGACTGTGAGCAGAGCCGAGTCTAGGCGAAGTACACTCGGCTTTCTCCGTCAGCGGCGCAGTCAGTGGAGATGGGCGGAACTGCGAGAGGAGCCGAGTCCAGCCGAAGTACACTCGGCCCCGCTCGCTCCTCTCCACAGAAATCGGCGCCAAATTTTAAAAACCGCCGGGACTGACACGATCGCAAAGGCACTGGGCACGGCTGCAGATGGACAGATGAACACTGGGCACGGCTGCAGATGGACAGATGGACACTGGGCACGGCTGCAGATGGACAGATGGACACTGGGCAAGGCTACAGATGGACACTGGGCACGGCTGCAGATGGACAGATGGACACTGGGCAAGGCTGCAGATGGACAGATGGACACTGGGCACGGCTGCAGATGGACACTGGGCACGGCTGCAGATGGACAGATGGACACTGGGCAAGGCTGCAGATGGACACTGGGCAAGGCTGCATGCTGCATTTAAATGTAAGTTTTTTTTCCTTGAATTTCCCTCCTAAAAGTTTTTTTCCTTAAAATTCCCTCCTAAACTTGGGGTGCGTGTTATACGCCGGTGCGTGTTATACGCCGATAAATACGGTATATTATATTCATCCTATCCCCTCTGTTAAATAACGATATGTGTCCCAGTGTCTGTGCTATATAAAAAAGATGCTAATTTCTACCTTATATCAGAGTGTCTCTCGGTGCTCACGTGACTGCTTGGCTCTCTCCTCCCCTCCTCCCTAGCTGATGTCAGCAGGGGCCCCTCCCACTGTAGCTGTCAGCCTGGGAGAGGAGAGAGGCGAGGAGTCACGTGAGCATCGGGAGACGCTCTGATTTAAGGTACAGATCTGCATCTTTTTTATATACCACAGACACTGGGACACATATATTAACAGAGGGGATGGCATGAATATACTATAGTGGCTTTGCAACTACTTTAATGGGACATCCACAGTATATATGCTAAACGTTTTTTTAAGGTGGTGCAATACTTTGAGTGCACTATACTTGAGTCCTGGAGGTTGGTGTGGAGTTGGAGAGTTATTATCCCAGAAACATGGAGGACCGTGGGAGAGCAGTGGTGCCTTGGAGTGAACCCCTAAAGTGGAATGCGCATCTGACCTATTTTGAACCAAATAGGTCCAAACAGTAAGGTGAAAGCAGAGTGTAAATGGTGGTGGGACCTTCTGCACTTTTATCATTATAAAAGGATGTTTGAAGACTGCACAAACAACAGTATCAAGTTGTTTACACATTTGAGAGACTGCATTTTTGGAAAAAAAAAATTTATTCATTTTTATTTAATAGTAATTTATGTGTCATGCTATTTACTTTATGCTTTTGATGAATATCGACTATATTTTCAAAAGTATTGGGACACCTGCCTCTACACGCACATGAACTTTAATTGCATCCTAGTCTTAGTAAGGTTCAATATTGTGTTGGCCCAACCTTTGCAGCTATAACAGCTTCAACTCTTCTGGGAAGGCTGGGCACAAGGTTTAGGAGTTTGTCTATGGGAATGTTTGACCATTCTTCCAGAAGTGCATTTGTGAGACTAGGCGCTGATGTTGGATGAGAAGGCCTGGCTCGCAATCTCCACTCTAATTCATCCCAAGGTGTTCTAACGGGTTGAGGTCAGGAGTCCGTGCAGGCCAGTCACCCCATACTCGCTCATCCATGACTTTATGGACCTTGCAATGACAGCGCAGCTTACACAGCACAAAATACAGGAAGCTTCTACTGCATCCTGGAATAAGTTTTAACTTTCTTGATTCAAACCTGATTATCCATGCATTGCTGAGGAGATAAAAGGACAGACACATATGCATAACTTTTGGAGTCATGGGAACCCAATCATCTTTAAGGGGTCTATTCATAAATAAATTGCTGTGTGAATGTCTCAAGCATTCTCTCAGTCATCACAAATAATCCCCGTAATTTGTGTAATATGTTTACTTCCTATGATCATTGGCATCTAGTAGGCACATTATATAAAATCTGACTTTAACAGACAGTAAGGCCCGGTTCACACAGGGGCAGCACGACTTCGGGGGCAACCTCGGCGGCGCGATCTCAAGACGACTTGAGACGCCCGCCGAGGCAATTTGTATAATGACTTCTGTATAGAAGTCAATGCAAGTCACCCTGCGTCGCCCCCAAAAGTAGTACAGGAACCTTTTTCTAAGTCGGAGCGACTCAGGTCGCTCCTATTAGAACGGTTCCATAGCACAGACCGGGACGCGACTCCTCAGGCGACCAAGTCGCCTGAGGAGTCGCCCCTATGTGAACCGGGCCTGAGAGTAAAATATGAAGTGCAACGTGTTGCTACATTGACACTTATTTATCATAAGATATTTATTAAAGTCTGTAATTCTACCTTTCCCTATGAGTATGAAATGCAAGGCTCCATAATTTTAGGTGAAATACCTAACTTTCTAACAAAGCAAATGACCTTATAATTTCTACCTACACATCTTTGGCCTAACAATTATACAGTATATTTAAAAATGTAACTTTTTGCTCCATTGATGGTAGCTAATATCATCTTTTGTTGCATAGCTCACCGAAAGCTCAGGCATATTAATGATAAGTTGCATGGGCACTCTGACATCTGGATCATCTGTATAATCCATAGGCACAATATTGGGAGCCAGCTCATAGAATATCCCGTGTAACCTGTAAGAAACCACAAAAACTCAAATGTATTCCATTTAGTATCAAACAGTGAACAATACTAAATATTCGCTTACATAGGCCCCTTTCACACTACTGCGATTCGCGGCCGCGATTTTGCCCTTGATTTCAGGGAATGCCTGTGTAAGTGGCATCAAAATCGGACCAAATTAGTGCAAGGACTACTTTGAAGTCGGAACGACTTGCAGTGGTACTAATATGAATGGTTGTTATTGGAAATCATGGGAAACGACTTGTCATGCTACTTTGCCATCACAAATCGTGGGACAAGTTGTATAATTGTGAAAGGGGCCTTACCGATAAATCCTGAAAAGTTATTAGTAATTTCAACTCCAGTACTAGAAATTATTTATTATTATTCATTGTTGTTAGAAGGCTATAAGTATTGGAGACAAATACCACAAGTCATATTTCTTTATGTTTCACCTAAACAGTGCTATATATCTTATACAACAGAACCCATGTCTGAAGTTTACTTAACTAGCCACCCATCCAGAAGGTGTCAATACCAACAAACTGCTGCCTATTAACCGCTGTCATCCACTAGCTGTCTATGTAACATGTCCTTGAAAAGATACTATCATTTGTCAGAAAAAAATGACCAATAGCCACTAATGTTCCTACATGTTTTGGAAATGTATATGACATCAATCCATACATGGTAATAATATTTTGCCTGAAAATCATCAAATAAAGAAACCTTTCAACAATAACTGAAAATCTCCCAGCTACTAATGAATATTTTCCATTCTTGGGCAAGCTTCAGTGGAAGGTCTTTATTTTATTTAAATTACTAGCTTTTTACAGTGTCCACATTTAGGCCCGGTTCACATAGGGGCGACTCCTCAGGCGACTTGGTCACCTGAGGAGTCGCGTCCCGGTCTGTGTTATGGAACCGTTCTAATAGGAGCGACCTGAGTCGCTCCGACTTAGAAAAAGGTTCCTGTACTACTTTTGGGGGCGACGCAGGGCGACTTGCATTGACTTCTATACAGAAGTCATTATGCAAATAGCCTCGGCGGGCGTCTCAAGTTGTCTTGAGATCGCGCCGCCGAGGTCGCCCCCGAAGTCGTGCCGCCCCTGTGTGAACCGGGCCTGAAAGTGAAACTGTAGTCGATTGTAAACTTTTACAAATCAACATCCTGAAAAAGTGGCCATTTACGGCCCACGGAACGGTTACAATTGGCCCGAAGGACTGGTCTACCAGGATACTGATACATTTCTTAATAAGCCGCGCAGGTAGAACTTATATAACGGTCGCCTGCTTACAATGTTTTTTTTTTTTTTTCCTTTCTGGTGGGCTCGGAGGAAGTCGGGGCTAGCTGACATCAGTGACGTCATGTGATGTCCGTCACTGTTGCTTCTGGGAGGTGTAGCCCACGGCTGTGCGCTCAAGCTCCCTGCGACCGGTGGGTGGAGTCTGGGGAGCAGCGAGTGCAGCCAGCCTAGTGAAAGGAAACAAACTACACCTCCCAGTGGGATCTTCTTGGACACCGTCGTGGCTGAGTCTGACTCACTGGCTCGGCATGCAAGGAGGAGCACCTGTCCTGCTGAGCCTGAGCTGGCAGCTGCCATCGGCCCATCGCTGAGGTCATGGTGAGAGACCCTGACACCCCCACATGATCATCCCATATATCTCCCCCTTTATACACCTCATTTACCCTGCCCCAGTGCCCATCCAGTAACCTCAAAATATCCCTCAACACTGGGAGCTGCCCAAGTGCTCATGGCCTGTGGATCCTGCTGGGAGCTGGCTGTTGACCTGTAGGGTCCTGCTGGCCACGGACCTAAGGAATCCTGCTGGCTGCGGACCTGTGGGATCCTACTGGCCATGGACCTGTGGGATCCTACTGGCCATGGACCTTTGGGATGTGCGATGCTGGTGGTCGCTGGCCATGGCCTATGGGTCCTGCTGACCTGTGAGTCCTGCTGGCCATGGCCTACAGGCCAGCAGGACCCATAGGTCAGTGGCCAGCAGGGTCCACAGCCAGCTCCCAGCAGGACCCACAAGCTGTGGGTCCTGCTGGGAGCTGGATGCGGACCTGTGGGTCATGCTTCCCACTGACCTGTGTGTCCTGCTGGCCGCTACAGAGCAAACACTGCCAAGCATCTGGCAGTAAGCAGTGACTGGTAGAAAGCAGTAACTACCACTGTATATACTAGTTTAATGTTTTTGAAATTTGAAAGTTTGCATGCGGTTCCCATGGGATGTGAAAACTTGTCCTGTGGCCCTCAGGTAATTTGAGTTTGAGACCCCTGGTCTAAATGGATTTGAATAACGGCAGGGCTTAGCTATAAAGTCAGGTGAAAAAGTTAAACTAAATCTGAGGGGGCACAGTGGAAGTTTAAAGGACCTGAGTCTTGAGTGATTGTGTCATACTTTGCTATTAACCCAGAACAAATATAATTAAATAGATTCCTCTACCACAGCTGATTAACAAAAGCTTTTAGAAAACCCTAGACTACACTATAGGATGGGAATTCTAACATTGGCCAGCCAATACCAGACCAAGCCTTTATGCCCAGTACAAAATGTATGATTGCACCGCCATTCACCTAATGCAGACAGCTCTACTACAATGTGTTCACAGAATACTTCCCCTTGCTTCCTTGTTTAATGCCTTGCATAGCCCTGTTCACCATGTGCTCCTTCTGATAGGGGGGCTACAACTTGAAAACCTTTAAATTGGGCTCTGCATGGGCAGACTGTTACATAAAGTACTGTTCTGAATCATGTTTCAGAAAATAACAGATCTGTACAAACTCAGTTACAGCTAGTGACAGCCCATGCAATACAAAAGAGAGAAAAAAGACACAATTATTCAGTAGCCATATGTCTTAATGACTACTGAGATAAAGGTGAATGGGAATGTATGCACGTAATTAAAAGCAAACAGACATTCCCTTACATGCCATGTTTGAAGTCCAAACACAAATAAACTCAACCAGAAATACAGGAAGATGACCAAATCTGGAGGTACATTTGGTTTTCAGGACCCATATATTATTTTCTTTTTTATGTAAGGCTTGTCATTTGTGGTAGAATTTCATTTTTTTTTTTCTTTGTTGCTTTTGACTAATGTTTCACTTACCGAAGTATTTCTTTTCGTGTGAAGAAAGTACAATCCTAAAAGAAGAAAAAGAGTAAAAAACTTTATTAATAACCATGCAGTACAAAAACTGACATATTTCCTGATATTTTAAAATCTAATTCTAGAGATTGTCAAGCATGATTCCATTGTTCTAAAATACTATGCATGCCCAGCTACAGAAATATTAGTAAAACAACATTGTCTTAAGATTTAATAAAGATACATTTGCAATCTAGATGGAAATATTTAAGGGTATCAAAAACGAGTTCATTTGCCTCTCTACTTTTTTGCTTTTCTGCAATTTATTGTCTTGATATTATTAATATTATATTTACTTTTATATTTATATTTTATATTTATATTTTTATTTTATATTTGTGTAGCGGACCCCCAAAATTGGGGTCGTTATGCCTTAAATTTAAGGGCAGCCTTAGCAATAGTTTGGCTCAGGTTTTCTGTATTCTTAGGATTGGACTCTGCTCTGCTGTGGTGTTACCTGGGTGTATAGTTCCCCTTGACCTGCGGGAGGCGCTGTCGCTCAGGTCTCAGGTTGAACCACAGGTGGCATTGTGACGTGATTGGGTGTCCTCTCTCGGCAGCCCTACAGTGGGCGTGGTCTACCTGCTGTGCATGCCGGGAGAGGGTACATAAGGGGCAGACGCCATGATCAGGGGAGATTGGCCAGGGGATTCCAAGGTGGAACCCCTGGTTGCGAGAGTCGCGCCCGTTGGCCCTGATGGCCAGGGGTGCGTGAATTGGTCAAGGAGTCTCGGGCACCTTCAGCCCGAGGCTGTAGTGTTCCAGGTAGGCCCAGTCCCCTCAACTGGGTCTACAGCTAAACCACTGGAGTCCCAGGGAACCCGAGGGAGGGTGGCCTGCTCTGAAAGAGAGGAAACCAGGGGAGGACCTGTCCGGAGGATCGTGAAGGAAGTCACTGTCTCAGGAGAGGCCTGGTTTTCTATTAGAGGGAAGGATTCCGTGAGTTGCACAGTAGCGCCTGTGATGTGCCCCATTGGCACCTATGGTCTATAAAGTTTGCAGGCGTTAAAGAGTTCTAGATTCAGGAACTAAAGGATTCTGTGGCAGAGGATCTCCTGAACTTGTCTTTGAAGGGGACTAGATCTGAAGTAACTGTTCGTGTTCCACTCCGGCTGCTAGAACTGTGAGAGGGATCTATCCGGGTGAGCAATACCCACTCAGGCTTGAGTGAAGAATAGGGTAACTGGGTGCCGCGTGCCTGAACCTGTCTCCCTACCCAACTCTATCTCTGTTTCAACCTTTTCCCAATCTGTTCCAAGCAAGGAAAAATAAACTTGTCTGTTGGAGTTTAAACACAGTCTGGACATTGGCCTTCTTTTGGGAGAAAGAATAGACTTTTCCCTACACTCTAGGGACGAGAACCAATGGAGGGAGGTAACTCACTGCAGGACCCAAAAATAGTATGAACACTGCTCAACCTCTTATACCAGGAGGATACGGGCATGTGGCATGGTGTGCCTTACCCTGCAAGTGAAGGTAAGCAGGAAAAAGGGTCCGTGTGCTACATTATATACTTGATATTAATTATTGTCCTAATGTCATGTTACTGCCTTTTATATATTGTGCTGAAAAATCACTATTAGAAAAATCATTGTTCTGCACATTACTGTTTCAGGGCTACCTACAGATAGAGGCTATAGGGACCATAATGAGCAACTTTTATAAAACAATGGCACAGAAATGGACAGATGAACGTAAATGCAGCAACCTACCAGGACGAAATACATATACATATAGTTAAAGGACCTATAATCAACTAATATATAAAAATACTTTTACTAAAGAGTAGACGTACAACCTGTTGCAGTGTAATTTGAACATAGAAGTTTCAAAAAAGGGAAAAAACTCTGAAGCCTCGTACACACGGCGGAAAATCTCGTCAAGAAAAAACACGTTGTTTTTCTTGACGATATTCTTGGACAAGAAACTTGTCCCGGCCGAGTGTACACACGCTCGATTCAAAGAACCCGCGGTTCTTTGAATGGAGCGAAAGCGGTGACGTCATCGACTACGACGAGCGTGCGCTCGTCACATTCAATGCCGTCGCCGCCATCTTGCTACACCCTATCTATGCCTAGGAAGCTACCGCGCATGCGTCGAAGTCATTTCGAGCATGCGCGGGCTTCCCGGAGGACAGGTAAGTGTACACACACACAATTTTCTCGTCGAGAAACAGGCTGACGAGAATCTCGACAAGAAAATAGAGAGCAGGTTCTCTATATTTCTCGTCGAGATTCTTGTCGGTTTTCTTGACGAGAAACCATACACACGAACGATTTTCTCGGCAAGAAAGCTATCTCTGCAGTTTTCTTGTCGTTTCTTGCCGAGAAACTCGTTCGTGTGTACGAGGCTTTCGTTTCTGTTTTCTGCCCAATAAATGCTTTTTCAAGCTAGCTGCTGAGTCCCTGGTATGTCTGGTTTCCAGCCTATCTCCTCCATTGATTCCTGTTTACTAATGTCTGGCTTGTTCCTGGTTGTCCATGTCTGCTTCCTGTCCAGACCTTGACCTGGTTCCTAGTTATCTGTATCTGCTGCCTGTCCTAATATTTGGCTTGTTCCTGGTTATCTGTGTCTACTTCTTGTCCTGACCTCGGCCTGGTTCCTTGTTATCCATATCTGCCTCCTGTCCTGATCCTTGGCTTGTTCCTGGTTATACATGTCTGCAGAGCAAGCACTTATATTGAGGTACAGCCAAGAATCAGAGTCTGTGTCAATCTAGCTCTTGAAGATTAATAACTAGCATGGCATTCCTTGTGTTAGATCCTTCCAGGCTAGGCCAGGGAAATTAGACCGAGGTATTGAAAGGTTGCTTTTATCAAACGCAAACCCAAGATGTCAAGGCAATCAGTCCATGCTTCATGTTTATAAAAGTTCTGCATACATACGTGTTTTTATTTCTTTTTAGTATTTATCTATTGTAAATTTTCAGTGAACCCTGTTAAACATATATTTTTTTTTCTTAAATTCACTGTATTATTAAGACTGCTAAGTAAAGCACACTCAGTTCATACAGCACTGCCTGATACCTTAGAAAAATCATGCCAGAGTCTTAAAAGTGTATTCCTTTAAAATGTTTTTATAAAATCAACAGGATTTACCGTACTTAGAAGTGCATTTGGGGACATGCACTGTGATACAGAACAGGAAGGACTTTGTGAATGATTAAAATATAGATTTATTGCTCATTTCCTGCCAAAATCGCTTCCAAAAACTAAGAGATGAGATGCAGCAAGAACTCCCAGTGACCTTAAAGGCAGCAGTGCGTTAATCACAGTACCCAGAATGCATTACTCCAATTTTTAGGATAAAGTGACAGTCCTGTATAGAAGAAGGACGTATTTGTTTAATGAGCTGTGGTAACAATCCTAAATGAGGCAAACAAACCTGTAGTAATTTGGTCTGTAGCGACCTCACCCCCCTCACCCCTTCTCATTCTCGGCTTGTTGGTCTTGTCTAGGGGGTTAGTACTGGGGGAGGGATGTGATACACCACGGCCCATGTCCTCCAGAGAGACTGGAGGTGAAAGCCAGAACTATCGGGTTTTGTGTGTATGTCTCAGAGTCAAATCCTTTCCCCCGAAATGACTCCCTTTGCTCCCAGTAACCAGAGTTCCACACACTGAAAAGGTCCAACTCTTATTTATTCTCTTCCAGCAATAAATAGTCATACAGCACAGACAGGTTGAGACCCATAGAACACTTCAGTATTTGTGGGGAGTAGGTCAAGGCACAATCCTTTTAGTAGAGCTAACCACTGTGGTGTCACCAATGGTTATGATGTATAGTCACTGCCACCGACTATATAGAACAAGAGCATGAATTACCTTCGCTATCACAGCCCCTGTCAGAGGGAAGACATCCGTCCAAGAGAGTTACCGGAGGCCTCTCCGTCACCGGCAAATGCTGCGCCAGACTTTCCGGAGAAGCTCCGCTCACCAGCCTCCTCGTCTCAGACACGGGCACCCCAGGCGTTAGGGCCCCCTCGGATTCCTCCACCCTCGCGGAACCCAGTCGAAGGTACTGAGTCCCAGGCTTCCGCATTAGTACCTCACCCCAGGCTAAAGGTGCCTGGGATGGACTCCATCTCCCGCTCCGGCCAGGTCAAGGGCACCTGGGCCCGGAACTCCAGAACGCCAGCACCCAGGCTGAAGGTGCCTGGGCGCGGCTGCGTCCTCCGACTCTGAACCCCAAGGTCAGGGCGTCCGCCCCCTTTATCTCCTCTCCCTTTGCGTCACAGCAGGTTCCCCGCCCCGCCGTACAAGCGCCAGGAAAGGACAAAAAGAGATGCAGTCTTGTGGTGAGGGTTCAACTCCGGCCCAGGGCAACAGCGCCTCCTGCAGGCCGCAGGGAACCTCACACCACCAGAGTCCTCCAAGAACCATAAAATGGTCTCAGATTCCCTAACAATCAGTGCATCTGGGTTACACAACCACCCAGATGCCTCCGCTAAATTCAAATACCCGCTACAGGTCCAATAGGTCCAATACACAGATTGAAAACTAAAAGCTTGGTTTACAATGTACCGTATATACTCAAGTATAAGCCGAGTTTTTCAGCACATTTTTTGTGCTGAAAATGCCCCCCTCGGCTTATACTCGAGTCACCTTTTTGCGCCTGATCTCCCAGATTTTGGGGACAAGGTACCAGCCAGCCGTAGGTTCCCTGGACCCCAATCTTGGCACACATGTAGCCCCACTCTTCCTCTACAAGTGTGCATAGTTTGTTGTCCGGTTGACCTACGACCGGGGAGCACCAATTTTTCAAACCGGGCACCCATTCCATAGACTCCCATGTTAAACGGTAATTTCTCCAGTAAATTTGGGGACCTGGTACCGGCCAGCCCTAGGTTGCCTGGACCCGAAACGTGGCACACATGTAGCCCCAGTTTTCCTCTACAAGTGTGCAAAGTTTTCTGTCTGGGGGACCTACAGCCGGGGAGCACCGATTTTTCAAATCCGGGCACCCCTTCCATATACTCCCATGTTAAACATAAGTCTAGTCATGGACACAGTGAGGCATGGACACAGTGAAGCATGGGCACAGTGAGTCATGGACACAGTGAGGCATGTGCACAATGAGGCATGGGCACAGTGAGGCATGAGCACAGTGAGGCATGGGCACAGTGAGGCATGGGCAAAGTGAGGCATGGGCAAAGTGAGGCATGGGCACAGTGAGGCATGGGCACAGTGAGGCATGGACACAGTGAGGCATGAGCACAGTGAGGCATGGACACAGTGAGGCATGGGCACAGTGAGGCATGGGCACAGTGAGGCATGGACACAGTGAGGCATGCACATAGACACAGTGAGGCAAAGTGAGGCACAGTGAGGCATGCAGATGGACACCCTAGGCTTATACTCGAGTCAATACGTTTTCCCCGTTTTTTGTGGTAAAATTAGGTGCCTCGGCTTATATTCAGGTCGGCTTATACTCGATTATATACAGTATTTATTTTGTATATATAAGAAAGCTAATTCCACGATTTTATTTTTTTATTTTTTTCGTAACAGTACTATTACTTTTACAGTTGCATAAAAACTGTGGTCCAATAAAAAAATTAAAAATAAATCAGGATATTTTTTTAAATGGCAGACTATTCGTATAACTTATTCCAATATTTGTAAAGTCTGTAATGACTCATAACAATGCTCACACATTTCCTAAAAATCCTACAGTAGATAAACCTTTAAAAATTGTTCAAAGATAACTTTTAAGGATATTTGCAGTGACGTTGGTAATGTACAGGATGCAGATGCGATCTATATACTGATTTATGGAGTGTACAGGAGGACACAATAACACTAAAGCAGGAAGCAACTTATTGTGAGGATCCAGGAAGCTCAGGCTGGTGGCAGAATCAACATGCATTTCATGCTTACCCCTGCCTAAAGTATAACTGAAGACAAAACATTTTTTTATTTTATAGTTTTGGACAGAGAGTGGGGATGGATTGGAATACCTGTCAGGGTTTTATTGCTACCCCTGCCCCTGTTAAGGAGATTCACCCTCCCTGTTTGTTCTGTTTACCATTATCATTGTGGCTGGGTTCACACTGCCGCATGGAGTGTCTCACAGCAGGGATCCAGTGTGTCCCTGTTCACCGTTTCAGGTCCGATTTCAGTCCCAATTTTGGGCTAAATTCGGACCTGAAACGCACCAGAAGATGCACAGGACTCCTGTGCAATTTGTACCGGAGTCGCTCCGGAGATGTGTGAACCGGCTCCATAGAGAGCCGGTCACAATCCCCTGACAATAGTGTGCACCCAGCCTAAAAGTGAAAGTAAAAGAAAATTTTCCCCAGAACAGTAAGGCCCCTTTCACACTGGGGCGGGGGGCGGCGTCGGCGGTAAAGCGCCGTTATTTTTAGCGGTGCTTTACCGTCACTTTCGCAGGGCTATTCGGCCGTTAGCGGGGCGGTTTTACCCCCGCTAGCGGCCGAGAAAGGGTTAAAAACCACCGCAAAGCTCCTCTGCAGAGGTGCTTTGTCGGCGGTATAGCCGGGGTGCCCCATTGATTTCAATGGGCAGAAGCGGTGGAGGAGCGGTATACACACCGCTCCTTCACCGCTCCAAAGATGCTGCTTGCAGGACTTGTTTTACCGTCCTGCTAGCGCACCGCTCCAGTGTGAAAGCCCTCGGAGCTTTCACACTGGAGAGACAGCAGCAGCTGTTTAAGGTCGCTTTGCAAGCGATATTTTTAGCGTTATAGCACCTGCAAAGCGACCCAGTGTGAAAGGGGTCTAATAGAGGGGAAATCAGGGGGACCGCCAAGAGATTCCCTTAGTTTGCAGGGATTTCCTCTCACTTCCTGTATTGGCCATTGGACAGGAAGTGAAGGGAAATCTCCCCAGTGGCACACAGATGGCAAAAAAAACTAACAAGTGTTTTAACCCTCCCTTACTCTATCCAAATAATAAAAATAAAAATGCCTATAATTCTGCTTTAAAAAAACAAACATTACCTATTTATAAAGCACAACAATGTTCTTTACTAATATGCATTTTACCAGTAAAACCAGTTTTCTGGAGGGCATTTTAGACTGAGCAGCCCGGGGGGGGGGGGGGGGGGTGCGCGGCAGTGGCGGTTAATGATGGGATGTGGGGTTCCAGCACCTTGTACCTCTGGACCCCTTTACATTACACAGCACCCTACACCTCTGGACCCCTTTACATTACACAGCACCTTGCACCTCTGGACCCCTCTACATTAATTACACAGCACCCTGGACCCCTTTACATTACATAGCACCGCACCTCTGGACCCTTTTACATTACACAGCACCCTGCACCTCTGGGCCCCTTTACATTACACAGCACCCTGCACCTCTGGACCCCTTTACATTACACAGCCCCCCACAGTTTGTTACACAGACACCCCCTAACAGTTCTGGACCCCCTGCATGTTACACAGACCTCCCTACAGTACAGACCCCCTCCCTACAGTACAGACCCCCTCCCTACAGTACAGAACCCTCTACAGTACAGACCCCCTCTACAGTACAGACCCCACCTACATTACAGCCCCCCTCTACAATACAGCCCCCCCTACATTACAGACCCCCTCCCTACAGTACAGACCCCCCCTACATTACAGACCCCCTCTACAATACAGACCCCCATCTACAATACAGACCCCCCTACAATACAGAACCCCCTACTATACAGAACCCCCCTACATTACAGACCCCACTACAATACAGACCCCCTCTACATTTCAGACCCCCCTAAAATACAGAACCCCCTACATTTCCGACCACCCTACAATACAGAACCCCCCTACATTTCAGACCCCCCTACAATACAGAACACCCCCCACAATACAGAACCCCCCTACATTACAGACCCCCCTACAATACAGAACCCCCCTACAATACAGACCCCCCTACATTACAGAACCCCCCTACATTACAGACCCCCTACCATACAGAACCCCCCCTACATTTCAGACCCCCCTACAATACAGAACCCCCTACATTACAGACCCCCCTACAATACAGAACCCCCCTACATTTCAGACCCCCCTACAATACAGAACCCCCTACATCAAACCCCCCCCCTACAATACAGAACCCCCTACATTACAGACCCTCCACAATACAGAACCCCCCTACATTTCAGACCCCGACTACAAAACAGAACCCCCCTACATTTCAGACCCCCCTACAATACAGAACACCCCCCACAATACAGAACCCCCCTACATTACAGACCCCCCTACAATACAGAACCCCCTACAATACAGACCCCCCTACAATACAGAACCCCCCTACATTACAGACCCCCCTACAATACAGAACTCACCTACATTTCAGACCCTCCTACAATACAGAACCCCCCTACATTCCAGACCCCCCTACAATACAGAACCCCCCTACATTACAGACCCCCCTACAATACAGAACCCCCTACATTTCAGACCCCCCTACAATACAGAACCCCCCTACATTTCAGACCCCCCCTACAATACTGAACCCCCTACATTACAGACCCCCCACAATACAGAACCCCCCTACAATACAGAACCCCCTACAATACAGAACCCCCTACATTTCAGACCCCCCTACAATACTAAACCCCCTACATTACAGACCCCCCACAATACAGAACCCCCTACAATACAGAACCCCCCTACATTTCAGACCCCCCCTACAAAACAGAACCCCCCTACATTACAGACCCCCATACAATACAGAACCCTCCCTACATTTCAGACCACCCCTACAATACAGACCCCCCTTCAGACCCATAATGTACCTCAGATCAGCGCGGGACTGCATGTCTAGTCCCCTCTCCCTGTGTGGACATAAAGGAGGAGGGGGAGGCGGCTTCACTCTACTCGGCTGTGTGAGACAGCCGAGCAGAGACTGATCAGATCATCAGTGCCACGGCCACCTTGCCAGAGAGAAGGGGATTGTTGCGGGTCCCTGCCCCCTGATGTGCCGAGGGGTGTCACTGTCACTCGATTGTGGCTCCAACTCGCAGCTGAGAGTGCACCCGGGGGAGACGTGACATGAGGCCCGCCGCGGCCCACCGGGCATATGCCTGGTATGCCCTATGGCCAGTCTCTGAAACAGAATGGCCATGGCCAAGATTTGTCCCATGATAGTACTGAGGGTCAGATTTTGGCCAAGACCAGGCTAATGGAGGGACATAATGTGTCCCATGGAGTTCTTTCTAGAATGAAAGTCCCTTACCTCGCATCAAGCAAAGTAAGACTTACAGTTGCAATAAGTCAACCTCCTAGCCTTTAATAGGGTAAAAATTACAGAATCTGATATGCCCCATCCCTCAGGATCATGGCTTCAACAATCATGCCATTAAAGCCAGCGACCTAACAGCAGGATGAAACACTGGTCCCTTGGAACAGGAGGTCCAGACCATTCAGGAGGACCCAAAAGCTTCTGCCAGGGTCTGAGTATGTCTGAAAACTATGTCCTCCTGGTCCAATTCAGTGTAATAAAGATCACCGGAATGCCCTCCATCCGGATCCTGCAGTAGGTGAGAAAGAATCTGGAGGGGCAAAAAGGCACTAAAACCAATGTGTCACCAGAGCGTGTAGTGGGTTCCTAGACCTGGTGACAAACTTGCCTAATTTGTTATTAAACCTGGATGCCTATAGATCTACATCTAGGGTCCAACAAAAAGGGCTTGAAATACCACTGGATAGAGGGCCCAATTCCTAGGATCCAGACACTGATGATCAAGAAAAACCGCCTACCAGTTTATTACACCTGGGATGTGAAAAGTGGTCAGGGCCACAACATGAAGATTCTTTTAGAGCAGTGCATTCTTGATGATTCATGTAGGCCATGGCCATGGGCCAGAAGGCAGGCGTCACCGGTGTGGCTTCTTGAAAGCCCAAAGGATCGGGCTCCTTCCCCCTGTGTGTGAGGGTGTGGCGGGCGACTACATGACCCTCCGGATTGCTCCACAGTTTCCTGACATTCCTGGCCATGCAACTGTCTACTCCATTTTTAAGCGGTAACTATATCGCCATACCATACTTGTACTGTGATGTATGATTATATATTTTTCCAATATTTGAAGTTATTGTATATGTCTCTTAGAGTCAACGATCCCCCTGAAGATGACCACCGAATGGTCGAAATGCGTCGGGGATTTACATCAAAAGTTTTCCAGCATGTTTGTTTGACAGAAGTTGAGTGCTAGCTCAACTTCTGTCCAATAGGGACATCCACACCCTGCGGAACCGGATTCATTTTGATCTATCTATAGCCACATTTGGACAAGTTCATAGAGCTCTCACAGTAGGACATGGATGACCCTTAATCCATACTGCACATTCATCTACCATCTGAAGATCAATTATTCTTAGGAGGGTCACTTTTTTTATAATTGCAGAGCAGCAGTTAAAAAAAAAGGTGAACAGCACATAAAAGAATAATACTGACAGTGGTGTTTACAAAGGTCAGTTTTTATTCATTTAGTTAAAACCTTTGTCCCAAAAGTAAACAAAAGTTTGACTTTAATTTGTTAATCAGTTATTTAAAGTTCATCTAAATCTACCAGTCCATCATACACTACCCTCTCCAGACAATGCTGCTGTCCAGGGGTGTCTCAGTTGCTCCTCCATAGATAGAGAAGCCACCCTAAGCCCCTCACACTATGTAGTACATTTTTTTAGTTTTTATTTGTAAATTTACCAGTTATCATTCACATGAGCTTTGATCTCTGAAGAACGATCTGTGTTTGGATCGCTCTTCAGATAGCATTTGACAGGCGGTGAGGAGGCGCTGTATTGCACTGCCTGCGTTAAGACTGAGTCCTGCACTAGCACATAGATGTGGGGCACTTTAAGAGCAACCCCAATCACTTGAATCGGTCACGTTTAGTGGGTGTTACACCCATCAAATGCGACAGGGGGTATAATTCCTGCTGCAGCTGTGGCATGTGACAGCCCTGCAGGATATATGGGCATATATGCAGGAAAATCAGGCACTGCGGTGTAATCAGATGACCTCTGCTGTCAGCATGACCGCTGGCCCCACACCAACCCCATCTTGGCTTAGCAGGGCCTGTACCATTATATTGCAGCTTAGGCAGGCACCTTAGGGCACCAGGATAGGGGGAGGGGTGGGTGGCTTAGGGCTGCTGATAAGGCCGGCCAGCCAGCCCTCCTATACCGGTCAAAATCAGTTCAAAAGTGGAGCCCGGGCACCTGCCAAGCCAGCTGCACTGCCTTATTGCTGACACTAATTGTCTTGTGGCTCTCCCTACAGCTCTGCAGGCTTCTCCTCCTCTTCCTCCCTCCTGCTGCACTGCAGGGGGATCGATTCTAGTATTTGTGCCACAACTGCTCTGATCACCCCTCACCCACCTGTCTGCCCCCCTCCCCTGCAGCGCTGTGGACTTCCCTCCTCTCTTCTCTCGTGTCAGCTGCTGTAGGGACATAGGCAAATCGATTTTAGGATGGAGAGTGGGGAGGGGACCAGTACATATGCCATATTTACCGACCCCTTTCTTTTCTGAATGAACACAGTGAGCGATCAGTACAGATTGCTCACTTGTCCATTCATCACTAAAGCATAGTAAACTGAGGGGTGCGCCTTCGCCTGTGTGGATCCTTGCCTGTCCCTTAGTTATCTTTTTTTTTGTTTTTTTTGTTTTTATATATGTAAACCTTTAAAAATTTTATCTGTTAATTTTTTTGTAGTGCCACATAAAAAAATAAAAAACCTTTGTGCCATAAATATAATTGTAATGCCTTTAAAAAAGGGACAAATCCCCCTTCACTTTTGCATGGAACAAAGCTGCTAACCCTGGAGCCAGCAGACAAATGGCCGCATTCACACAAACTGCATCTATGTCATTTTATTGTGTTAGTATAAAAAAATGGCAACTTAACCCGACAGTATCATATCTTTTAAATCCAGCAAAATATAGAAACAGCTTTTTAATATGCATACAAACTCAGACAATGGTCCCTTATAGCTATAGTGTATGCATACCAAAACACCACATGGCACTGCAGGTACCGGTGACGTGATAACAGCTGCATGCATTCTATTCATTTAGGTTCAGTCTTTCCTGTCTGCACAGTAAAGCACGTTTCATTGGAGTCATTAATGAGACAGATATTGCTGGTGTTGTGTGCAAAGTTCCAAAACGTACACGGCCGGCAGCTACGGGGTTAATGACTAGTGGGGGGGATGGGGAGAGAGGTTGGTTAGAATGTTCTGGAGGATACGTTATCAATGTCTAGAGTTCCAGGTTTGTTCTCTAGAGCCTCTGGAATGAATAATTCAGGCCTGTGCTAAGGATAAGATGGCAGTCAGTAAATAAATATATGGCTATCCAAACACACAGCATCCTCCTGGCTGCAACCATCTGTCCTTTCTCCCCTCTGATATATAAACAGTATATACCCGGTATAAGGCCTGCTTCACACCTATGCATTGTTTTGTGCATTTTCCGTTTTGCAGAAACACACTACAGTCCATTTAATATGGTTTCCTATGGATGTAGTTCACATCTGTGCATTTTATGGAAAGGGCCAGGGACTTTTTTCTGGTTTTGGGTTCCATAGACTTTAATTAATTAAAAACCTGCATTGAAAAATGCAAAATGCACCTAGAAAATGCAAACTGCAACCTGCATAGGTGTGAACCAGGCCTAAGAAGGCTTATGTCTTCTACAAGGCCAAAGAAGGCTTATGTCTTCTACAAGGCCAAAGAAGGCTTATGTCTTCTACAAGGCCAAAGAAGGCTTATGTCTTCTTCAAGGCCAAGAAGGCTTATGTCTTCTTCAAGGCCAAAGAAGGCTTATGTCTTCTACAAGGCCAAAGAAGGCTTATGTCTTCTACAAGGCCTAAGAAGGCTTATGTCTTCTTCAAGGCCTAAGAAGGCTTATGTCTTCTTCAAGGCCTAAGAAGGTTTATGGTCTTCTACAAGGCTTAAGAATGCTTATGTCTTCTACAAGGCCAAAGAAGGCTTATGTCTTCTACAAGGCATAAGAAGGCTTATGTCTTCTACAAGGCCTAAGAAGGCATATGTCTTCTACAAGGCCTAAAAAGGCTTGTCTTCTACAAGGCCTAAGAAGGCTTATGTCTTCTACAAGGCCTAAAAAGGCTTGTCTTCTACAAGGCCTAAGAAGGCTTATGTCTTCTACAAGGCCTAAAAAGGCTTGTCTTCTACAAGGCCTAAGAAGGCTTATGTCTTCTACAAGGCCTAAGAAGGCTTATGTCTTCTACAAGGCCTAAGAAAGAGTATGTCTTCTACAAGGCCTAAGAAGGCTTGTCTTCTACAAGGCCTAAGAAGGCTTATGTCTTCTACAAGGCCTAAGAAAGAGTATGTCTTCTACAAGGCCTTAAGAAGGCTTATGTCTTCTACAAGGCCTAGGGAAAGCTTATAGGTCCACCTGCACCATCTGCCATAATTCTACACATCCAAAGCCACAATTTATGTTCATTTCTTCAGGTGACACGTAATAAAAGTGACATGTTGATAATAATTATACCCAGCATTTTAACAGTACAGTACAGTGGAACAGTAGACTCTGGTGCTACTGGTATGTTTCGGTGAAGGAAGGTTGGCCTTTTGCCTCGTACACACGACCGGTTTTCCTGACATGCCAAAACCCGACGTTTTTCCCGACATGATTCCTCTCAAGCCTGCCTTGCATACACACCTTCATAAAAAAAAAAACGCTCTACCAAAGCGTGGTGACGTCCAACACGTACGACGGCACTATAAAGGGGACGTTCCATTCAAATGGCGCCACCCTTTGGGCTTGCTTTTGCTGATCTTGCGTTAGTAAAAGTTTGGTGAGAGACGATTTGCGCTTTTCAGCCTCGTGCTTTTCAGTCCGTTACAGCGTAACGAATGTGCTATCTCCATTACGAATGCTAGTTTTACCAGAACGAGTGCTCCCGTCTCATACTTGATTCTGAGCATGCGCGTTTTTTTTCCCCTGGGAAAAGCATACACACGACCGGTTTTCGCGATGAGAAAAAGACTGACGGGAAACACGACGGGGAAAAATACAGCACGTTCTAAATTTTTTGCGGGCAGTTCTCTCGTCGGGGAAAACTGCTATGGAGCTTAATACACGACCGGTTTTCCCGACCAATCTAAAAAATGGCAGTTTTCTCGTCTGGAAAACCGGTCGTGTGTACGGGGCATAAGTCGCAGAGGATCCCAGTGGCAAACAAGTGGTTAAAATTAACCCATGCTTTACATATACAGGCCTAAACCAGTCTTTTTCAACCTGGGTGCTTCCTAAGGTTCTTCAGGGGTGCCTTGGCAAAATGCATTAAAATTGCCACAAATTGCTCAAAAATTGTCAACAAACTGGCGGGTGGATAAAGCCTGCCTTTTAGGCCTCATGCCCACGGGCGTTTTTTCAGCCGCGTTTTTGAGCGTTTTTTACAGCTTAAAAACGCCTGTCCATGTTAGTCTATAGCTTCATGCCCACCTAGGCGTTTTTGAGCTGTAAAGAGCATAGGCGTTTGTAAGCTGTAAAAAAAACCCAGGGCCAGTGCGTTCCTCAGCGTCAGAATTAGGCAGAAAAAAACGCGAGCGTCAAAAAACGCGCAAAAACGCGGACTAACGCGCAAAAAACGCGCACTAACGCGCGGTCGCGTTTTTAGCTCCGACGTTTTTTTTTTTTTTTTTAATATTTACAATAACATGGACAGGCGTTTTTAAGCTGCAAAAAACGCAGCTGTAAAAACGCCAGTGGGCATGAGGCCTTATTGTTACACAAAGCCAGAGGTTTTTATTGTGCAGCAATACAACCTTGGGTAACGTGCGGGCCAGCTGCCGGTGTCTTAACAACTGATGAAGCCATAGGTTGATAGGGAGGATGTTGGGCACCTAAAGATGTCCTATTTTGCACCTCCCATGCCCCTTTCTGTCAGTACTGGGGTCATGTTAGCTAAATGAGGGAGAGAAACTAATGGAGAAGAGAAAGCTTAAAGCGGAGCTACACCCAAAGGGGGAAGTTCCACTTTAAAGTGTTACTAAACCCACAACAGTAAAATCTGTCTGTTTATGCAGTAAAACATGCTTGCTATACTCGCTGTGGAAACTAAGGGGTTAATCCTCTGCATTGTGTACAATCCATCTCCTGATAGAACAGAGTCTTGGGGACACTCTGCACATGCTTAGTCTGGTTTGTATTGCTAGAGAGTTTTTTTTTTCTTTTTTGGGGGGTGAGTGCATGTGATCAGCACAGGGCCAATCAGCACTGTCCAGGCAGAAAGTCAGGGGTCATACAGCCTCATAGGACAGTCCGAGGAGAACGAAAACTCCTCCTACAAACTTTAACCAGTGCTCGGCAGGACAGTAATAGAAGTCACAAGACTGCTATAAACTACTGATGAGAAAAGGTATTTAGCAGTTTATATTTACTAAAATGATTGCATTTCCATGTTCTGTGTACTGTGGGAGACCAGATATAGTGAATGCAGGGGTCCTGGTTTAGTAACACTTTATGTACTTATTGCCACATTTGGCAACCATGTTTTATGTTATACTCTAAATATGCCAAAGAATGTGACTAATTCCTTTTAGATCTCTGCCCTGTCCCCCCTCTACCCCATCCCCAATAGCAATAAACTTAAAGTGGATGTAAACCCGGAATTTTTTATTTTTTCTGTCACAATGTAGTGTATAAGATTTCCTATCATCTGTGCCCAGTCTTGCCACAAAGAGTTAATCCAGCTCTGAGCAATCCTCTTTTCTTTTTTCAGTGAGATAAACGGACAAACAGGAGAACTTTTGTCCGTTCCGCCCCCTTGCTGTGAATGACAGGTTATTTACATATCGCATGCACTAAGCCTGAGACAGGCATTATTTTTTAATTCCCACCCCCACTCCTTTTCTGAAGTCATGTGGTTACTTTGACTGGATGTTAGTGATCATAGCAGAAGTTCAGTGTAAGGAATAGTGATGAGCCGAACACCCCCGGGTTCGGTTCGCACCAGAACCCGCGAACGGACCGAAAGTTCGAACGAACATTAGAACCCTATTAAATACAATGGATGCGAACGTTCGAATTCTAAAGTGCTAATTATAACAACTATTATGCATGTTATTGTCATAAATAGGGTTTGGGAACCCGGGTTGTGCACCAGGGGACATGTATCAATGCAAAAAGAAGTTTTAAAAACGGTCGTTTTTCGGGAGCAGTCATTTTAATGATGCATAAAGTGAAAAAAAAAAAGTCAAATATTCCTTTAAATATCGTACCTGGGGGGTGTCTAAAGTATGCCTGTGAAGTGCCACGTGTTTCCCGTGTTTAGAACTGTCCCTGCACAAAATGACACTTCTAAAGGAAAAAAAAGCCATTTAAAACTGCTTGCGGCTTTAATGTAATGTCTGGTCCCGGTAATATGGATGAAATTCTTTAAGAAAAATGGCATAGCTACCCCATGACCCCCCCCCCTACCCCAGCCCATTACCAGCCCCTTTGGGTCTTGTATGGATATTAAGGGGAACCCCGCACATAAAATAAAAAAGGCCCTATATACTCTGAACAGCCGTATACAGGCGGTGCATACAAAACAGGGACTGTAGGTTTGTTCTTATGTAGAATCTGTTTGTAATTTTGAACAGGTACATTGTTGAAGTGTAGCTCCAGCCCAAAAAATCTATTTTTAAACTTTTTGGGAAACATAGGTAAGGGTTATCACCCCTGTAACATTTGTTTTGCTGTCTGTGCCCCTGTTCAGAACATTTCACCTCACTTTCCGTCCCAATGACAACTGTTTTTGAAATGTGGTGTTTTTCTTGAAACAGGATTGCTGATAAAGCATCAGTACAGATGAGACCCCTTTCTCCCATATTTATTCTTACAGGAGAGAATTTTCCTTTCTAGGGGTAGATTTCCTCTCACTTCCTGTTGTCTTCTTTCGTTTGCAAGTAGGAGTCGTTTGTAAGTTGGATGTTTGAAAGTAGGGACCTGCCGTATATACTCTGCAGAAATAGGCCCCTTAGTTGTTGGTGTTGGCACAACACTGTAAGCACTCAGTTACTCTTGGTTGGTGCTGGAACGCCCTGCTGTCAACTATTATATCAGGAATTTTAATTACATATAATTGTTGAACAGTGGTAGTAAAAATTGGGGCTTTGATGGTGGTGCTGGTGCCACAACACTGTAAGCCCTGACAGTTACTCTTGGTGGGTGCAGCAATGGGCCCTGCTGTGAATTATTAGATCAAGAATTGTAATTACATGCCCCTTTTGAACAGGGGCTGAAAAATTGGGCCTTTCGTGGTGGTGGTGGTGGTGGCGTTGCCACAACACTGTAAGCCCTCAGAGTTACTCTTGGTGGGTGCAGCAATGGACCCTGCTGTGAATTATTAGATCAAGAATTGTAATTGCATGCCCCTGTTGAACAGGGGCTGAAAAATTGGGCCTTAGGCACTGGTGGCACAACACTACAACCCCTCACAGATACTGTACTTGGAGCACAGCAATGAGCCCTGTTGCAAAGTATTGCTTCAAAAATTGTAATGACACGCCCCTGTTAAACAGGGGCTGAAAAATTGGGCCTTAGGCACTGGTGCCACAACACTCCAACCCCTCACAGATACTGTACTTGGAGCACAGCAATGAGCCCTATGGCAAATTATTGCTAAAAAAATTGTAATTACACGCCCCTGTAAAACAGGGGCTGAAAAATTGGGCCTTAGCCACTGGTGGCGGCACCCATAAACAAAAATGATCTTCCAAGCTATCATCATCAATCGTATCATTGAGGACTCGGAGGAGGAGGATAGCCAGTCAACATAACAGCACAGGCACTCAGCATCAGCATCAGTCTTGAAGGGATGTGACATGTTAAAATCAATTAGTCTGTTATATCAGCATCAGGTGTGTGGTAGCTGGTGGTGATCCAAGACTGGTTCATCTTGATGAAAGTCAGTCGATCAACCGAGTCGGTGGACAGGCGCACCCTGTGATCCGTGACAAATCCTCCAGCAGCACTGAATGTGCGTTCCGAAAGAACGCTGGATGCAGGACAGGCCAGTAGCTCAATTGCATACTGTGCAAGCTCTGGCCAGTGATCCATCCTCAAGACCCAGTAAGCCAGAGGATTTTCGGTGGGGAAGGTGTCCAAGTCTGACCTTGCCCCTAGATATTCCTGCACCATGTTTATCAGACGCTGGCGATGGTTGCTGGAACCGATCATACTTTGGGGCTGCGGACTAAAGAATTGTCTGAACGCATCGGTCAGACGGCCACCTTCCCCACCGCTCCTTCTTTGACTGGCCGAAGCCTCAGCAACTCGTTGTCCAGGACCAGGAGTTTGTAACCTCCCAGTCTCTGGGAACGCGTTGCACAGACCTTTCTGCAAGGCCTCCCGGAGTTGTCTCATCCTCTGCTCCCTCTGCGACGGTAACATAAGGTCCGCAACCTTACCCTTGTACCGTGGATCAAGGAGAGTGGCCAGCCAGTAATGGTCCCTCTCCTTGATCCGAAGAATACGAGGATCCTTCCGCAGACTTTGCAGGATCAGGGAGGCCATGCAGCGTAGGTTTGCTGAGGCATTCGCTCCGGAGTCCTCTGGGTCACTAAGGACGACATGATCCGCAGCCACCTCCTCCCAGCCACGTACAAGTCCACTGGTTTCTTGGGACTGTAAATCATCCCTAAAAGACTGCTGCTGATGATGCTGAGTGCCAGCCTCCACCTCCATGCTGACACAATCCTCCTCCTCCTCCTCCTCCTCCTCCTCTTCCTGTGCGATGGGTGGGACAGAAGGAACACTGTCTGGGTAAAGGGGGCCTTGAGAGGCAAGGAAGTCCTCCTCTTCCTGCCTCTGTTCTGCCTCAAGTGCCCTGTCCATTATTCCACGCAGCGTGTGCTCCAACAGGTGGACAAGAGGTACAGTGTCACTGATGCATGCACTGTCACTGCTCACCATCCTCGTGGCCTCCTCAAATGGTGCCAGGACAGTGCATGCATCCCTGATCATGCCCCACTGGCGTGGAGAAAAAAAACCAAGCTCCCCTGACCCTGTCCTGGTGCCGTAGTCGCACAGGTACTCATTGATGGCCCTCTGCTGCGTGTGCAGCCGCTGCAGCATGGCCAACGTTGAGTTCCACCTGGTGGGCATGTCACATATAAGGCGGTTCTTGGGCAGGTTCAACTCCTTTTGCAGCTCAGCCAGGCGAGCACTGGCATTATAAGATCTGCGGAAATGCACACAGACTTTCCTGGCCTGCCTCAGGACATCCTGTAAGCCCGGGTACCTGCCCAAGAACCGCTGCACCACCAGGTTAAGGACGTGAGCCACACAGGGCACATGGGTCAGTTGTTCCTGTCGGAGGGCGGAGAGGAGGTTGGTGCCATTGTCGCAAACCACCATTCCTGGCTTAAGCTGGCGTGGCGTCAACCACCTCTCGGCCTGGCCCTGCAGAGCAGACAGGACCTCTGCCCCAGTGTGGCTTCTGTCCCCCAAACACACCAGCGCAAGCACGGCATGGCATCTTTTTGCCTGCGTACTTGCGTAGCCCCGTGAACGGCTACGGAGCACCGCTGGTTCATAGGACAAACCACAGGAAGAGGCCATGGAGGAAGAAGAAGAGGAGGGGGTGGAGGAGAGAGGTGTGTCACAACCAGTAGTAGCATTTTGGAGGCGTGGCGGTGGGACAACCTCCAACACTACTGCACCTTGTCCTGCATCCTTCCCAGCTGCCAAAAGAGTGACCCAATGGGCCGTGAAAGAAAGGTAACGTCCCTGTCCATGCCTGCTGGACCATGAGTCAGCGGTAATATGCACCTTACCGCTGACCGCCCTGTCCAGCGAGGCCAAGACATTGCCTTCCACATGCCGGTAGAGAGCCGGAATAGCCTTCCGTGAGAAAAAGTGGCGTTTGGGAACCTGCCACTGAGGAACCGCACATTGCACAAACTCACGGAAGGGGGCCGAGTCTACCAACTGAAAAGGCAGCAGTTGAAGCGCTAGCAATTTAGCCAAGCTAGCATTCAACCGCTGGGCATGTGGATGGCTGGGAGTGAACTTCTTTAGACGGTCCAGCAGCTGGGGCAGGGAAATTTGCCTGCTAGAATCGGACGTCGGTGTACTGCTAGCAGAGTGGCCGCAAGTACTTGGCTGTGACACACCTAATTCTACACCTTCATTCCTCTCAGTGCATGTTTCAGAGAGGACTGAAGTTATAGTGGGGTTGGAGATCCCAGCTGATGCGGTGCAAGGAGAGGTCCGCTTTGTTCTTTGGTGTGGGTCTTTGAGGTAGGCTTGCCAACGAGCTGCATGGCAGGTCAACATATGTCTGGTCAGGCATGTGGTACCCAAGCGGCTGATGTTTTGGCCACGCGATATACGCTTGAGACATATGTTGCAAACAGCAGCTGTGCGATCTGATGCACTAGCCTCAAAAAAGGCCCACACCAAAGAACTTTTTGAATGACGGGCAGAGGCAGCGCCCTGCACAGGCGGAGCTCTGCGGTGTGATTCCGTCGGTGTACTGCCCTTACGCTGGCCACCAAAGGGCATCCTGCCTCGTTGGAGATGTGCCTCCTCCTCATCCTCCTCCTCCTCCTCTCTCCTATTAGGCACCCACGTGGAGTCAGTGACCTCATCATCACCTCCCTCCTCATCACTGGAGCCAATCTGGCAGTATGCTGCAGCTTCTGGAACATGACTGCCAGATTGGTGTCCTTCTTGAGCATCCCCTCTGTCTGCTCTCACGCTACTGCCTTCCCCTAGCTGGGTTTCATCATCAGACCCTTCGAAACGCTGGGCATCCTCCTGGAGCATGTACCCAACACTGTGCTGAAACAGTTCGGGGGACTCCTCAGGAGGAGGACATGGTGGGTCTAGGGAAGGAGTGACTGATGATGAGTCTGACATTGATACCAGGGAAGAGGACGCTTTGGCAGCTGCTTTTCCAGTACCCTGAGCCTGGGTGAGAGAGGATGAGGAGGAGGAGGAGGGCTTGGTCATCCACTCTACCAAGTCTTCGGCATGATGTGGCTCAACATGTCCAGCTGCCGAAAAGAAGGACAAGCGTGTCCCATGGCCATGTGCTGATGACAATGCACCGCGTCCACGACCAGCACTGTTGCCCCCAGACACAGAGCCTGCTTGCCCTCTTTTATTGCCTCCTGACTGTCTGCCTCTCCTTGTTTGCCTTCCAGACATTCTAATAGATGGCCTGCAGGGAGGTGGGAAAAAAGCAATAAGGGCTACCTTCAGGTGTCCTTCTCTGTCCCTTGAAACAAGGACTTTGACAGTGAAAGAAACTGACACACTCTCCCTACCTACAGTTTTCTGTCCCTAGAAAAAATGTTTTTTTTAAGCACAATTTAGCACAAGGAGAATTACCTCACTGTCCTTCCAGGTCCCTGGAAACAAGGACTTTGACAGTGAAAGAAACTGACACACTCTCCCTACCTACAGTTTTCTGTCCCTAGAAAAAATGTTTTTTTTAAGCACAATTTAGCACAAGGAGAATTACCTCACTGTCCTTCCAGGTCCCTGGAAACAAGGACTTTGACAGTGAAAGAAACTGACACACTCTCCCTACCTACAGTTTTCTGTCCCTAGAAAAAATGTTTTTTTTAAGCACAATTTAGCACAAGGAGAATTACCTCACTGTCCTTCCAGGTCCCTGGAAACAAGGACTTTGACAGTGAAAGAAACTGACACACTCTCCCTACCTACAGTTTTCTGTCCCTAGAAAAAATGTTTTTTTTAAGCACAATTTAGCACAAGGAGAATTACCTCACTGTCCTTCCAGGTCCCTGGAAACAAGGACTTTGACAGTGAAAGAAACTGACACACTCTCCCTACCTACAGTTTTCTGTCCCTAGAAAAAAATGTTTTTTTTAAGCACAATTTAGCACAAGGAGAATTACCTCACTGTCCTTCCAGGTCCCTGGAAACAAGGACTTTGACAGTGAAAGAAACTGACACACTCTCCCTACCTACAGTTTTCTGTCCCTAGAAAAAATGATTTTTTTAAGCACAATTTAGCACAAGGAGAATTCACTCACTGTCCTTCCAGGTCCCTGGAAACAAGGACTTTGACAGTGAAAGAAACTGACACACTCTCCCTACCTACAGTTTTCTGTCCCTAGAAAAAATGTTTTTTTTAAGCACAATTTAGCACAAGGAGAATTACCTCACTGTCCTTCCAGGTCCCTGGAAACAAGGACTTTGACAGTGAAAGAAACTGACACACTCTCCCTACCTACAGTTTTCTGTCCCTAGAAAAAATGTTTTTTTTAAGCACAATATAGCACAAGGAGAATTCACTCACTGTCCTTCCAGGTCCCTGGAAACAAGGACTTTGACAGTGAAAGAAACTGACACACTCTCCCTACCTACAGTTTTCTGTCCCTAGAAAAAATGTTTTTTTTAAGCACAATTTAGCACAAGGAGAATTACCTCACTGTCCTTCCAGGTCCCTGGAAACAAGGACTTTGACAGTGAAAGAAACTGACACACTCTCCCTACCTACAGTTTTCTGTCCCTAGAAAAAAAGTTTTTTTTAAGCACAATTTAGCACAAGGAGAATTCACTCACTGTCCTTCCAGGTCCCTGGAAACAAGGACTTTGACAGTGAAAGAAACTGACACACTCTCCCTACCTACAGTTTTCTGTCCCTAGAAAAAATGTTTTTTTTAAGCACAATTTAGCACAAGGAGAATTACCTCACTGTCCTTCCAGGTCCCTGGAAACAAGGACTTTGACAGTGAAAGAAACTGACACACTCTCCCTACCTACAGTTTTCTGTCCCTAGAAAAAATGTTTTTTTTAAGCACAATTTAGCACAAGGAGAATTACCTCACTGTCCTTCCAGGTCCCTGGAAACAAGGACTTTGACAGTGAAAGAAACTGACACACTCTCCCTACCTACAGTTTTCTGTCCCTAGAAAAAATGTTTTTTTTAAGCACAATATAGCACAAGGAGAATTCACTCACTGTCCTTCCAGGTCCCTGGAAACAAGGACTTTGACAGTGAAAGAAACTGACACACTCTCCCTACCTACAGTTTTCTGTCCCTAGAAAAAATGTTTTTTTTAAGCACAATTTAGCACAAGGAGAATTACCTCACTGTCCTTCCAGGTCCCTGGAAACAAGGACTTTGACAGTGAAAGAAACTGACACACTCTCCCTACCTACAGTTTTCTGTCCCTAGAAAAAATGTTTTTTTTAAGCACAATATAGCACAAGGAGAATTCACTCACTGTCCTTCCAGGTCCCTGGAAACAAGGACTTTGACAGTGAAAGAAACTGACACACTCTCCCTACCTACAGTTTTCTGTCCCTAGAAAAAATGTTTTTTTTAAGCACAATTTAGCACAAGGAGAATTACCTCACTGTCCTTCCAGGTCCCTGGAAACAAGGACTTTGACAGTGAAAGAAACTGACACACTCTCCCTACCTACAGTTTTCTGTCCCTAGAAAAAATGTTTTTTTTAAGCACAATTTAGCACAAGGAGAATTACCTCACTGTCCTTCCAGGTCCCTGGAAACAAGGACTTTGACAGTGAAAGAAACTGACACACTCTCCCTACCTACAGTTTTCTGTCCCTAGAAAAAATGTTTTTTTTAAGCACAATATAGCACAAGGAGAATTCACTCACTGTCCTTCCAGGTCCCTGGAAACAAGGACTTTGACAGTGAAAGAAACTGACACACTCTCCCTACCTACAGTTTTCTGTCCCTAGAAAAAATGTTTTTTTTAAGCACAATTTAGCACAAGGAGAATTACCTCACTGTCCTTCCAGGTCCCTGGAAACAAGGACTTTGACAGTGAAAGAAACTGACACACTCTCCCTACCTACAGTTTTCTGTCCCTAGAAAAAATGTTTTTTTTAAGCACAATTTAGCACAAGGAGAATTACCTCACTGTCCTTCCAGGTCCCTGGAAACAAGGACTTTGACAGTGAAAGAAACTGACACACTCTCCCTACCTACAGTTTTCTGTCCCTAGAAAAAATGTTTTTTTTAAGCACAATTTAGCACAAGGAGAATTACCTCACTGTCCTTCCAGGTCCCTGGAAACAAGGACTTTGACAGTGAAATAAACTGACACACTCTCCCTACCTACAGTTTTCTGTCCCTAGAAAAAATGTTTTTTTTAAGCACAATTTAGCACAAGGAGAATTACCTCACTGTCCTTCCAGGTCCCTGGAAACAAGGACTTTGACAGTGAAAGAAACTGACACACTCTCCCTACCTACAGTTTTCTGTCCCTAGAAAAAATGTTTTTTTTAAGCACAATATAGCACAAGGAGAATTACCTCACTGTCCTTCCAGGTCCCTGGAAACAAGGACTTTGACAGTGAAAGAAACTGACACACTCTCCCTACCTACAGTTTTCTGTCCCTAGAAAAAATGTTTTTTTTAAGCACAATATAGCACAAGGAGAATTCACTCACTGTCCTTCCAGGTCCCTGGAAACAAGGACTTTGACAGTGAAAGAAACTGACACACTCTCCCTACCTACAGTTTTCTGTCCCTAGAAAAAATGTTTTTTTTAAGCACAATTTAGCACAAGGAGAATTACCTCACTGTCCTTCCAGGTCCCTGGAAACAAGGACTTTGACAGTGAAAGAAACTGACACACTCTCCCTACCTACAGTTTTCTGTCCCTAGAAAAAATGTTTTTTTTAAGCACAATATAGCACAAGGAGAATTCACTCACTGTCCTTCCAGGTCCCTGGAAACAAGGACTTTGACAGTGAAATAAACTGACACACTCTCCCTACCTACAGTTTTCTGTCCCTAGAAAAAATGTTTTTTTTAAGCACAATATAGCACAAGGAGAATTACCTCACTGTCCTTCCAGGTCCCTGGAAACAAGGACTTTGACAGTGAAAGAAACTGACACACTCTCCCTACCTACAGTTTTCTGTCCCTAGAAAAAATGTTTTTTTTAAGCACAATATAGCACAAGGAGAATTCACTCACTGTCCTTCCAGGTCCCTGGAAACAAGGACTTTGACAGTGAAAGAAACTGACACACTCTCCCTACCTACAGTTTTCTGTCCCTAGAAAAAATGTTTTTTTTAAGCACAATTTAGCACAAGGAGAATTACCTCACTGTCCTTCCAGGTCCCTGGAAACAAGGACTTTGACAGTGAAAGAAACTGACACACTCTCCCTACCTACAGTTTTCTGTCCCTAGAAAAAATGTTTTTTTTAAGCACAATTTAGCACAAGGAGAATTACCTCACTGTCCTTCCAGGTCCCTGGAAACAAGGACTTTGACAGTGAAAGAAACTGACACACTCTCCCTACCTACAGTTTTCTGTCCCTAGAAAAAATGTTTTTTTTAAGCACAATATAGCACAAGGAGAATTCACTCACTGTCCTTCCAGGTCCCTGGAAACAAGGACTTTGACAGTGAAAGAAACTGACACACTCTCCCTACCTACAGTTTTCTGTCCCTAGAAAAAATGTTTTTTTTAAGCACAATTTAGCACAAGGAGAATTACCTCACTGTCCTTCCAGGTCCCTGGAAACAAGGACTTTGACAGTGAAAGAAACTGACACACTCTCCCTACCTACAGTTTTCTGTCCCTAGAAAAAATGTTTTTTTTAAGCACAATTTAGCACAAGGAGAATTACCTCACTGTCCTTCCAGGTCCCTGGAAACAAGGACTTTGACAGTGAAAGAAACTGACACACTCTCCCTACCTACAGTTTTCTGTCCCTAGAAAAAATGTTTTTTTTAAGCACAATTTAGCACAAGGAGAATTACCTCACTGTCCTTCCAGGTCCCTGGAAACAAGGACTTTGACAGTGAAAGAAACTGACACACTCTCCCTACCTACAGTTTTCTGTCCCTAGAAAAAATGTTTTTTTTAAGCACAATTTAGCACAAGGAGAATTACCTCACTGTCCTTCCAGGTCCCTGGAAACAAGGACTTTGACAGTGAAAGAAACTGACACACTCTCCCTACCTACAGTTTTCTGTCCCTAGAAAAAATGTTTTTTTTAAGCACAATATAGCACAAGGAGAATTCACTCACTGTCCTTCCAGGTCCCTGGAAACAAGGACTTTGACAGTGAAAGAAACTGACACACTCTCCCTACCTACAGTTTTCTGTCCCTAGAAAAAATGTTTTTTTTAAGCACAATATAGCACAAGCACAAAACACACTGACACTCTCCCTACCTATCCTTCTCTTTCCCTAAACTAAAGGAATCCAGGTTAAGCAAGAAAGAAATAAAAGTCACTGTCCCTGCCTATGCTGCTCTATCCCTGCTCCGGAACACACTACACTAGGCCGCCGTGCTGGCGGCCTTTTATAGTGTGGGGCGTGTACTAAACCCCCTCAGCAATAATTGGCCACAGGCATTCTGCCTGTGGCCAATCATTGCTCTCCTCGCTACCGGCGCTGTGATTGGCCAAGCATGCGGGGTCACAGTGCATGCTTGGCCAATCACAGCGCCTGGATGACACTGCGATGGCGTAGTGCATTGTGGGCCGTTCGCGTCACTCGAATTTGGCGCGAACGGCCCAAATCGTTCGATCTTCGTCGAACGATCGAACAGCCGATGTTCGAGTCGAACGTATGTTCGACTCGAACACGAAGCTCATCCCTAGTAAGGAATACACAGGAGAAAATGCATGTTGACAAGGGGAGTGTAGAGGTGGGCGGGGAGTCTACTGACATCTCAACTCCACCCACCGAGCTCCAGACAACAGATCCACCCACAGAATCTGCAGTTTTTCAGGTCTCATAACAGACAGAGGGGAGACATTTGACAGGTAAGGATACATGCAGGAGGCATCTATATCCTTATAGATCAGCACTATGGCAGTAGTTTAGAAAGGATGAGAGTGGGTTTACATCCACTTTAAAGCCAATCTGAATTACAAAATAGTAATGTGGGTAATAGTCCCTCAGGGTTCTAGCTAGGGTTGTCCCGATACCGATACTAGTATCGGTATCGGGACCGATACCAAGCATTTGCGTGAGTACTTGTACTCGCGCAAATGCTCCCGATGCCCAGTACGATACTTTTTTTTTTTTTTCCAGAGCGGACGCAGAGAGGGGGTGGAGAGCGGGGGGGCGGAGAGCAGGGCGGAGAGCGTGGCGGGGGGCGGAGACCAGGGCAGAGAGCGGGACGGAGAGTGCGGCGGGGGGCGGAGAGTGGGGCGGGGGGTGGAGACCAAGGCGGAGAGTGCGGCCGGGGGCGGAGACCAGGGCGGAGAGCGAGTCCCTCACCTGCAGTTGAAACTGGTAAGCTGGCAGGGGTGCAGGGCGCAGCCGCATCAGGATTGGTGACCGGTGATGTTGCATTCGGTCGCCGTCAGCGGCTGAACGTCCCCACGCCCATCTTGGTACACCCTGCACTTGGCTGCAGTAAGCAGCAGCAGACATCTTGTTACACCCAGCCCGAGCTATATGGGCTGGGTGTAACAAGATGTCTGCTGCTGCTTACTTCAGCCGAGTGCAGGGTGTACCAAGATGGGCGTTGCAGCAGTTTTTTTTATTTTAAATCCTGTGTCATTTTTTTTTTCCCACAGCATTTCAGTGCCAGCCACCTATCAGTACCCACAAGTGCTAACTATCAGTGCAATCAGTGCCATCTACCAGTGCCACCTATCAGGTGGCACTGGTAGATGGCACTGATTGCACTGATAGGTGGCACTTGGTGGCACTGATATGTGGCACTTGTGGGTACTGATATGTGGCACTTGTGGGCACTGATAGCACTGAAAGGTGGCACTTGTGGGCACTGAAAGGTGGCACTTGTGGGCACTGATATGTGGCACTTGTGGGCACTGATATGTGGCACTTGTGGGCACTGATAGCACTGAAAGGTGGCACTTGTGGGCACTGATAGGTGGCACTGATAGATGCCACTTGTGGGCACTGACAGCACTGATAGTGCAATCAGTGCCACCAAGTGCCACCTATCAGTGCTGTCAGTGCCCACAAGTGCCATCTATCAGTGCCACCTATCAGTGCCCACAAGTGCCACCTTTCAGTGCTATCAGTGCCCACAAGTGCCACATATCAGTGCCCACAAGTGCCACCTTTCAGTGCAATCAGTGCCATCTATCAGTGCCCACAAGTGCCACCTATCAGTGCTATCAGTGCCCACAAGTGCCACATATCAGTGCCCACAAGTGCCACATATCAGTGCCCACAAGTGCCACCTTTCAGTGCAATCAGTGCCATCTATCAGTGCCCACAAGTGCCACCTATCAGTGCCACCTATAAGTGCCACCTATCAGTGCAATCAGTGCCATCTATCAGTGCCAGCCACCTATTAGTGCCCATCAGAGCCAGTCACCAGTCAGTGCCCATAAGTGCCACCTGTCAGTGCCACCTATCAGTCCCCATCTTTCAAACGGTCACATGACATTGAAAAAAAAGTATCGGTAATCAGTATCGGCGAGTACTTGGAAAAAAGTATCGGTACTTGTACTCGGTCCTAAAAAAGTGGTATCGGGACAACCCTAGTTCTAGCCATAAAAAATCCCAACCTAGCCAATATCTTTTTTCTGCAGCATTAAACTGGAACACCAGCCAAACAGCTAAATACACCACATGTTTTTTTTTGTTCATTCAGTCTGTGTTTTTTTTAGTAAAACTGAAGAGTGCAAAATCTGGTGCGCACCTAAACCTCTCTTCTTTCTTTTCACTTCCGTTTGATCGGAACAAGCAGGGCACATCAGTTGTGGTCATGTGCAATCCTTTATGCACACTACACATCCCAAAGTTCATCTCAGGAACAGGAAAAAGAGGGTGGCTAGGTTCCTACTTACAATTGGACCATAGGTGTGCACACCCCAAAGCTCAAACACACATGCCTTTCTCTGCCGCCTCAGCTGCACTGGACAGTGAATAAATGGGATGTGCTCTGTGCTGAGCGGCTTCCTGTTCATTCACAAACTGAAACATAGTAAACCACAAATTACTATGCTTCAGTTATGAATGGACACAGTGAGTGAGTGTGTTCACTGTGTTCATTTATAAAAGGAAGGGGTCAGTAAATACATATTTACTAGCCACTTCCCCGCTCTTTATCCTGAAACATATCCCGCAGCAGCGAGAGGGAGAAGCGAGGAGGGAAGCCAGCAGCACTGCAGGGCAGTGGGGCCAACAAGAGGGTGGAAGCCCAAGCAGTAGGGGCAATTGGCACCGCACATAGTGATTAGGGTGTGCCCTGGCACACCCCCTGCGCAAACCTATGAGTGGGAACATAGAGAATGAATGTAGCCACCCTCTAACAGGAAGTCAGATCACAAAACATTTTGGATGGAGGCTGATAACAATAGAAGGCAGTTTTTTAAATTATGAATACATAATTGAAAAGATTATTTTTTTTTAAACCAGAGTTTAGTGTCATCTGACCTATTTGTTTAGTGTAATATCTTTATTTACTCCTTTTTCCTGATGAAATAATCACCTCTGCAGTGCCTTCCACATGAGTCCCACTAGGTCTCTTCCTGAGCTGACACTTGCAATGAAAGATTTGCTGCAGGCCGTGCTCTTTATATATTCACCATGAATTGTTATCTTGTTCCTGCTATTTATATGCCTGGCCCCTAAGCAATAATATACTGAATGTAGGCTTGGATGGCATGGGATGTGTGCCAGATGTTATCATGTTAGACAGCCAGAAAATTACATAGAAAAGTATCCCTGGTTATTGTCCTTCCATCAGTACCATTTCCCAGTCTTGCAAGCCACCATTCATTTTACAGCCATCAAACCAAGATACCAGCCTTACACTGTTCAATCCAGTCCATTATCTTACGTATGGGGCCCAGTCTATCTTTCTACTGTAGCCCAGAGTACCCATTCCTTAGTGCCAGGTGGGGTGATACCCAGGGCCAATGACTGCCTTCCATTCACATAACCCATCTACATAAAGAACGCAGCCATCTCCTCCAAAGAGACTGTCATGCATTCTGATGTCAAAGACCAAGCTAATGAGCGCTATGTGTGAGTCATACAACAGTAAGATCTCATTTCCTGTCATTGCTATGTTTGTACATCAACAACAACAACTTAATGGAGTTTATGGGCACAGGTCACTGCGTACACATGAGCTTATTACATATTCATGGTACTCTTTTATATATACAGAGAATTGTGCACAGAAGTATCTTTATACATTGTATTATTTAATCCATGCAGAAATATGCGAAATAACTGTCACAAGAACCTGAGTGTTTTATAATGAATTATCCACAGTGTAATACAAGTGTTATACAACTACAATAATAATCCAGAGTGTAATACAAGTGTTATACAACTACAATGATAATCCAGAGTGTAATACAAGTGTTATACAACTACAATGATAATCCAGAGTGTAATACAAGTGTTATACAACTACAATGATAATCCAGAGTGTAATACAAGTGTTATACAACTACAATGATAATCCAGAGTGTAATACAAGTGTTATACAACTACAATAATAATCCAGAGTGTAATACAAGTGTTATACAACTACAATAATAATCCAGAGTGTAATACAAGTGTTATACAACTACAATGATAATCCAGAGTGTAATACAAGTGTTATACAACTACAATGATAATCCAGAGTGTAATACAAGTGTTATACAACTACAATAATAATCCAGAGTGTAATACAAGTGTTATACAACTACAATAATAATCCAGAGTGTAATACAAGTGTTATACAACTACAATGATAATCCAGAGTGTAATACAAGTGTTATACAACTACAATGATAATCCAGAGTGTAATACAAGTGTTATACAACTACAATAATAATCCACAGTGTAATACAAGTGTTATACAACTACAATGATAATCCAGAGTGTAATACAAGTGTTACACAACTACAATAATAATCCAGAGTGTAATACAAGTGTTATACAACTACAATGATAATCCAGAATGTAATACAAGTGTTATACAACTACAATGTTAATCCAGAATGTAATACATGTGTTATACAACTACAATGTTAATCTAGAGTGTAATACAACTACAATAATAATCCACAGTGTAATACATGTGTTATACAACTAAAATAATAATCTAGAATGTAATACAAGTGTTATACAACTACAATGATAATCCAGAGTGCAATATAAATCTTATACAACTACAATAATAATGTCCTTTCTATAAACACTGGTGATCATCAACAGCAGATGGACCAATACAATCATCCACAAGAGTTCTCCCATACTATCCATTCTCTGTTAATAAGAATGGATTTGTAGTAATGACAAGTATAAGAGAATATAGCACACATCTATACAATTCTAACAGGTATATAAGACTATCGCACACACCAATACAAATATAACAGGTATATGAGACTATAGCACACACCAATACATTAATGACACTTTCTGGTCCTTACCTGGTAAGCATCTAGCTGTTCATCAGTAAAAATAGTTTGCTTATTTCCCATGTTAAATAAGGGCTCTTAGCTCTCCTGAAATGCATCACACAGGGAGAGGCAGCTGGAGTATCTAGTGTATGCATTGGCATTTACAAGGAGGCAGATGGGGCAGTCAGGGACATCAGGGTCCTTGGTAAAAGGAGAGATGAGATTCAGTGTCAGATTTCAGAAGCATCCACTGGGTTGTAGATAAGATAGTTGAGAATGGTGTGTGGATTTCTCGGAATTCTCCTTGATGCTCCTCTGCCAGCAGCTTGCAGTCTCCAGGATGTCTGTGCATGTTCTATGTGCTGCTCAGTTCATCAGTGAGGACAAGACAACTCCCTCTGAATTGTTACAGCTCAGCACTTCTGTCACAGGCCACTAGATGGCGCAGAGCAATCACAGAGCAGCTGATCAGTCCTAACCCCAATGCCAGGACTAATTCCAGGATTCTGAGATAAATAGTGTGATAAATATGAATCGATGTTACAAAGTTGCATTTTTTTAGATGTATATATTTTTTAGATTTTGATAAATTCAATATTGCTACATATACACATTGTAATTTAATTGCTTTGTTATTTATTGTTTTTAAAGTTCCCTTTACATCCAGGGGCGGATCCAGAGTCTTTTCTCGGGAGGGGCACTGCCAAAAAATATGTTTTTTTTGTGGGAAATTTATCGGGGAAATGGCTGGTGTTGGCGCTTCAATCATCCCGGCACCATAGTTGTTATGGTGTCAGGATGATTGAAGCGCATTATTTCTATTATTACATTGTAATATAAAATTAAATAGTTCAATGCAGAATTAGTGGGAGCCCCGAGTGTGTCACTTGCCACCGTCACCTGCAATTAGTGGGAGCCCTGAGCGTGTCACTTGCCACACGTTGCGGATTGTCACTTGCCACGTCGCCTGCCACATCTTGTGGATTGTCACTTGCCACACCTTGCGGATTGTCACTTGCCACGTCACCTGCCACGTCACCTGCCACACCTTGCTGATTGTCATTTGCCACGTCACCTGACACAATTTGCGGATTGTCACTTGCCACGTCGCCTGCCACACCTTGCGGATTGTCACTAACTTGCCTGCTAAGGTGTAGTTTTGGTTGTCTCTTGCTGTGTCCCAGACTCCCAGAGTCAGGCAGCAGAGAGATAATGTAATCTCTCTGCTGCCTGCACAGTGAGGGGGGAAGTCACTGCAGGAATGCAGGGCAGGCACGGGCGGTGAGAGATGATCTCATCTCTCTGCTCCCCCGCTCCCAGCTAGCTGATTGGCCAGCTGCTACACTGAGCCTGTTCTCTCACTCTCACCTGCGCTGCCAACACACTGAGCAGCACGGTCTGCCCACAAACCGTGCCGACCGCCCACAAACCACGCCGCAAGCGGAGCTGCACGCTTTCTTACCCGTCTGTGGAGCCGCACGCTATCGCACCTGCCCGCAGAGTGGCCCGACGTGACTCACTGACGTCACTCATTGCTAGACGCCAAGCGGCCCAGGCGTTAGCAACGAGTCCAGGGAAGAGGCTCCACCCACCTCCTCCTCCGCTCCTGGTATCGTGTCAGTGCGCCGCGTAACTACATTAGACGAGTCTCTCTTTCGGCGCCGCTGATCGGCTGATGTGAGAAACTGAGAGAGAGACTCAGAGAGGCAGCGGCAGCCGCAGAACAAGTACTGTATATACTCGAGTATAAGCCGACCCGAATATAAGCCGAGGCACCTAATTTTACCCCCAAAAAACTGGGAAAACGTATTGACTCGAGTATAAGCCTAGGGTGTCCATCTGCATGCCTCACTGTGCCTCACTTTGCCTCACTGTGCCCATGTCTCACTGTGCCCATGCTTCACTATGCCCACGACTAGACTGATGTTTAACATGGGAGTCTATGGAAGGAGTGCCCGGCTTTGAAAAATCGGTTCTCCACAGCCGTAGGTCTCCCGGACACCAAACATTGCACACTTTTAGAGGAGAAACGGGGCTACACGTGTGCCAAGTTTGGAGTCCAGGGGACCTACGAGCGGCCGGTACCGGGTCCGCAAAGTCACTGGAGAAATGACCGTTTAACATTGGAGTCTATGGAAGGGGTGCCCGGTTTTAAAAAATCGGTTCTCCCCGGCCGTAGGTCCCCCAGACACCAAACTTTGCACACTTGTAGAGAAGACATGGGGCTACATGTGTGCCACGTTTGGGGTCCAGGGGACCTATGGCCGGCCGGTACCAGGTCCCCAAATTCCGGGAAATCAGGCGCAAAAAAAAAAAAAACAGAGCAAGCAAGTGAGTGATTACTTTAGCCGTCGAAAGTCCCGCATCGTGAAGGCGCTAGCGTTTCTCTGTCGGGCTTCTCGGCTCATTCATTGGATGATTGATAGCAGCGCAGCCATTGGTTCCCGCTGCTGTCAATCAAATCAATGACGTGGCGCGCCGGGGGGGCGGGGCCGAGTGATACAATCGGCGGCTATGGCCGCCGACTGTATCACGGGAGCGCGCGCGCAAGCTAACCCCCTTGGAAGAGCGCTTCCCAGAACGGGGGTTAGCTGATGCGGGGAGGAGCCGAGACAGCCGCCGAGGGACCCCAGAAGACAAGGATCTGGGCCACTGTGTGCAAAACGAACTGCACAGTGGAGGTAAGTATGACATGTTTGTTATTTAAAAAAATTAAATAAAACGGGAACCTTTACCAACCCTTTAATAGGCAAAACTGGAGGCAGTCTGTACACTGTGCACAGAAATTCCATAATTTGCTCCCTTGTTATTTCAAGCTCTCTCCTCAGTGGCCTATCTTTACACAGGGAATCCCCCTTCAGTCCATCATGAATGCTGCTGCAAGACTCATCCACTTTTAACAACCATTTAGTGCCCGCCACCCCTCTCTGCCAATCCTTGCACTGGTTTCTGCTCAACAAATACAATTCAAAATACTAATGTAGCACCCTGGAGTTAGGCAGGGTTGCTCCTCACAAATTTTCTTGCCAGGAGTAGTTATCCTGGTTGATTGTTAGAGATTATTATTATTATACAGGATTTATATAGCACCAACAGTTTATGCAGCGCTTTACAGTATAAAAGGGAGACAACACAGTTATAATACAATAAAATACAAGAGAATTAAGAGAGCCCTGCTTAGAAGAGCTTACAATCTAATAGGGTGGGGCAGGTGGTACAAAAGGTTGTAACTGTGGGGAATGAGCCGATGGAAGTGGTAAAAGATTAGTTGGAGACGTGATAGACTTCCCTGAAGAGATGAGTTTTCAGGGATCGCCTGAAGGTAGCAAGAGTAGGGGATAGTCGGACAGGTTGAGGTAGCGAGTTCCAGAGGATGGGAGAGGCTCTGGAAAAATTCTGGAGATGAGCATGGGAGGAGGAGACGAGGGAGCTTGACAGTAGGAGGTCTTGAGAAGAGCGGAGAGGACGGTTTGGGTGATATTTGGAGACAAGATTGGTGATGTAGCTCGGGGCAGAGTTGTGAATGGCTTTGTTTGTTGTGGTTAGTATTTTGAATTTAATTCGCTGGGTGATTGGGAGCCAGTGTAGGGATTGGAGGAGAGGGTTGGCAGACACTGAGCGGTTGGTAAGGTGGATAAGTCTGGCAGCAGCATTCATGATAGACTGAAGAGGGGATAGCCTATGGAGAGGCAGGCTAATGAGAAGTTGCAGTAGTCAAGGCGAGAGATAACAAGGGAGTGAATGAGGAGCTTGATGGTTTCATTTGTTAAAAAGGGGCGAATTTTAGAGATGTTACGGAGGTGAATTCTACAAACTTTTGACAACGATTGGACTTGAGGCTGAAATGACAAGTCAGAGTCTAGGATTACACCGAGTACCCTGGCGTGAGGGGAGGGACTGATAGTTGCATTGTTGATTTTGATGGAAAAGTCATGGAGGGAGGGCACGGGCGGGGGGGATCTATTGATTTCTCCCTAAGTTTGGCCTTGTTGCACTTTTCTCTTCTACCACCAGGTGGCCAGGCACTTGGTGGTAATAGATATAAGAAGGGCAACTAAAGGTCAGGTTATGGGTATATGGGGCATCTCAGCCAATGGGCAGGGGTTTTCTTGAATCCCTTGACCTGCTCGGAGAACCTATATAATTAGGTGGAGTCAGGTGATCTCTGTTCTGTGCCACCTGGACAGCAGTCTGGGTGGACGAGTGTTGTATTGCCCGGGCTGCTAGGCCAGAGATTGGGCCTATCCCAGGCAAATCTGGCTGCTAGGCTGTCTGAGGGCCTATCCAGAAGCAAGAGAGCAGCGCAGGGTTGGGACTGCGGCTTGCAGTCCAACCAAAAGTGACAGTTCTGCCGGCCGGAGAACCTGTCGTTGTCGGAGGTAGAGGGGAAGCTGTCGCCAGAAAGGGACCATCCGCTTTATTACCAGGGACCATCCGCTTTATTACCAGGGACCACAGTGAGTAACTGAAGCAAGTACCGGAGCAGTATTCTCACCAGCCGGGGACAGTGAAGAATCGGAAAACTTCAGTGCGAATCAAGCCAGGGACCCAGCCAGCAGAGGTGACGCTTGCAGAGCAGCCTTGTGTGTCAAGCCAGGGAGCAGGCCAGTGAGGTGAAGCTTGAGAGGTATCTAGAGTGCCAAGCTAGGGACCCAGCAGAGAAGCGGGGGTGACGCTTGAGGAAGATACCACCGTGAAGATTGGAGGAGCTCAAGGGATTCAGTGGCAGTGAATCAACCAGTCTAGTGAGAGACCGGGAGCTCCGTGGGCTGAAGGACTACAAAGAGAGGTTGTATTGAAGGAGAAAGCAACTGTTACGTTTGTGTTCGGAACTGTTAAAGACTGTTGCCATAGGAGACAGAATTCCTGCATATGTAGATATGGCGTCTTGCTGGGTGTCTTTCCCTGCATGGCTGTGTTCCTATTGAAGTCTCGGATTCTGACAATTAATCTTGCAACTACCTAAGGGTGTCCTGGCCCTAACCCTCTCTCCCCCAAAAAGTTTGTTAAAGCGGAGCTCCGCCGTAAAAAAAAATATTAAAAGCCAGCAGCTACAAATACTGCAGCTGCTGACTTTTAATATTAGGACACTTACCTGTCCTGGAGTCCAGCGACGTTGGCAGCAGAAGACGAGCAATCGCTCATCTCTCGGCTGCCCCCACCGCCATCATGGGTGAGGGAATTGCGTTGCGGCTTCACTTCCCGGTGCCCTACTGCCCATGCGCGAGCAGCGCTGCGCGTCTTTCACTGGTCCCCGCTGTGTCCTGGGAGCCGTGTGTTTTCCAGAACACAACGGTTGGGATTGACGCACTACCCGCAGTCTACCCCCAGTGTGGATTCCCGGAAGTGGGTGCAAATATCTGCACCCCCCCTCCCCCCTGAAAGGTGCCAATTGTGGCAGCGGAGGGGGGGAGGAATCCGGACAGCAGAGGTTCCACTTTAGGGTGGAGCTCCGCTTTAAGAGAAATAAACTTTCTTTTGCATTCAAGAAGTGTCTGGCACCCAATAACTTTAACTACTCTGCACACACCAGGACTTACAACCCACTACATACAGAAGGATGTCAGCTATCCCTGGCTCTGGAGGTTCTCATTAGATCAAAGGAGGCCTGGGACCTTGCTACACTAACAACATACAGAGCCATCCACAACTCTACCGCAAGCTACTTTACTGCCACACCTGAAAGTACCACCCAAACTCTTTACTCTTTTCATAACCACCTGCTCTCTAGCCCCCTAGTCACCTCCTCCAGTGCTTGCCTCCAGGACTTCTCCAAAGCCTTTCTCATCCTCTGAAACTCCCTACCCCAATCTCTCCAGTTACTGTATCTCCTACTCTGTTTGCATTTAGGTGATCCCTGAAAATTCATCTCTCCAACAGCTCTCCTTGCTGATTGGACAGTTTACCCCACCCTGAATTCCAAAGGGAGGGGTGATGGTCCCGAGAGGGATAACTATTGTGTTCATGTGTGAAAATAAAGCAGTTTGTTGTTTGCCACTCTACACTGAGGTGTTGTCTGATGACTGGGAAGGCTGGAGAGTCTGGGATAAGTGCTGGTTCTGAACAGAGGAAGCATTGACGGCGGACCTAGATCTGTTTGAGGACAGAGGGTTTTCGTCACAGTCCCCCTCCTCAAGAAGGCACATGTACAGGCTAGGGATGAGCTTCGTGTTCGAGTCGAACATACGTTCGACTCGAACATCGGCTGTTCGATCGTTCGACGAAGATCGAACGATTTGGGCCGTTCGCGCCAAATTCGAGTGACGCGAACGGCCCACAATGCACTACGCCATCGCAGTGTCATCCAGGCGCTGTGATTGGCCAAGCATGCACTGTGACCCCGCATGCTTGGCCAATCACAGCGCCGGCAGCGAGGAGAGCAATGATTGGCCACAGGCAGGATGCCTGTGGCCAATTATTGCTGAGGGTGTTTAGTACACGCCCCACACTATAAAAGGCCGCCAGCACGGCGGCCTAGTGTAGTGTGTTCCGGAGCAGGGATAGAGCAGCATAGGCAGGGACAGTGACTGTTATTTCTTTCTTGCTTAACCTGGATTCCTTTAGTTTAGGGAAAGAGAAGGATAGGTAGGGAGAGTGTCAGTGTGTTTTGTGCTTGTGCTATAGTGTGCTTAAAAAAAACATTTATTCTAGGGACAGAAAACTGTAGGTAGGGACAGTGTCAGTTTCTTTCACTCTGCAAGTCCTTGTTTCCAGGGACCTGGAAGGACAGTGAGTGAATTGTCCTTGTGCTATATTGTGCTTAAAAAAACATTTATTCTAGGGACAGAAAACTGTAGGTAGGGAGAGTGTCAGTTTCTTTCACTCTGCAAGTCCTTGTTTCCAGGGACCTGGAAGGACAGTGAGTGAATTGTCCTTGTGCTATATTGTGCTTAAAAAAAAACATTTTTTCTAGGGACAGAAAACTGTAGGTAGGGAGAGTGTTTTTTTTTTTCACTCTGCAAGTCCTTGTTTCCAGGGACCTGTAAGGACAGTGAGTGAATTGTCCTTGTGCTATATTGTGCTTAAAAAAAACATTTATTCTAGGGACAGAAAACTGTAGGTAGGGAGAGTGTCAGTTTATTTCACTCTGCAAGTCCTTGTTTCCAGGGACCTGTAAGGACAGTGAGTGAATTGTCCTTGTGCTATATTGTGATTAAAAAAAACATTTTTTCTAGGGACAGAAAACTGTAGGTAGGGAGAGTGTTTTTTTTCTTTCACTCTGCAAGTCCTTGTTTCCAGGGACCTGTAAGGACAGTGAGTGAATTGTCCTTGTGCTATATTGTGCTTAAAAAAAACATTTATTCTAGGGACAGAAAACTGTAGGTAGGGAGAGTGTCAGTTTATTTCACTCTGCAAGTCCTTGTTTCCAGGGACCTGTAAGGACAGTGAGTGAATTGTCCTTGTGCTATATTGTGATTAAAAAAAACATTTTTTCTAGGGACAGAAAACTGTAGGTAGGGAGAGTGTTTTTTTTCTTTCACTCTGCAAGTCCTTGTTTCCAGGGACCTGTAAGGACAGTGAGTGAATTGTCCTTGTGCTATATTGTGATTAAAAAAAACATTTTTTCTAGGGACAGAAAACTGTAGGTAGGGAGAGTGTTTTTTTTCTTTCACTCTGCAAGTCCTTGTTTCCAGGGACCTGGAAGGACAGTGAGTGAATTGTCCTTGTGCTATATTGTGCTTAAAAAAAACATTTATTCTAGGGACAGAAAACTGTAGGTAGGGAGAGTGTCAGTTTATTTCACTCTGCAAGTCCTTGTTTCCAGGGACCTGTAAGGACAGTGAGTGAATTGTCCTTGTGCTATATTGTGATTAAAAAAAACATTTTTTCTAGGGACAGAAAACTGTAGGTAGGGAGAGTGTTTTTTTTCTTTCACTCTGCAAGTCCTTGTTTCCAGGGACCTGTAAGGACAGTGAGTGAATTGTCCTTGTGCTATATTGTGCTTAAAAAAAACATTTATTCTAGGGACAGAAAACTGTAGGTAGGGAGAGTGTCAGTTTATTTCACTCTGCAAGTCCTTGTTTCCAGGGACCTGTAAGGACAGTGAGTGAATTGTCCTTGTGCTATATTGTGCTTAAAAAAAACATTTATTCTAGGGACAGAAAACTGTAGGTAGGGAGAGTGTCAGTTTATTTCACTCTGCAAGTCCTTGTTTCCAGGGACCTGTAAGGACAGTGAGTGAATTGTCCTTGTGCTATATTGTGATTAAAAAAAACATTTTTTCTAGGGACAGAAAACTGTAGGTAGGGAGAGTGTTTTTTTTCTTTCACTCTGCAAGTCCTTGTTTCCAGGGACCTGTAAGGACAGTGAGTGAATTGTCCTTGTGCTATATTGTGCTTAAAAAAAACATTTATTCTAGGGACAGAAAACTGTAGGTAGGGAGAGTGTCAGTTTATTTCACTCTGCAAGTCCTTGTTTCCAGGGACCTGTAAGGACAGTGAGTGAATTGTCCTTGTGCTATATTGTGATTAAAAAAAACATTTTTTCTAGGGACAGAAAACTGTAGGTAGGGAGAGTGTTTTTTTTCTTTCACTCTGCAAGTCCTTGTTTCCAGGGACCTGTAAGGACAGTGAGTGAATTGTCCTTGTGCTATATTGTGATTAAAAAAAACATTTTTTCTAGGGACAGAAAACTGTAGGTAGGGAGAGTGTTTTTTTTCTTTCACTCTGCAAGTCCTTGTTTCCAGGGACCTGTAAGGACAGTGAGTGAATTGTCCTTGTGCTATATTGTGCTTAAAAAAAAATGTATTCTAGGGACAGAAAACTGTAGGTAGGGAGAGTGTCAGTTTATTTCACTCTGCAAGTCCTTGTTTCCAGGGACCTGTAAGGACAGTGAGTGAATTGTCCTTGTGCTATATTGTGCTTAAAAAAAACATTTATTCTAGGGACAGAAAACTGTAGGTAGGGAGAGTGTCAGTTTATTTCACTCTGCAAGTCCTTGTTTCCAGGGACCTGTAAGGACAGTGAGTGAATTGTCCTTGTGCTATATTGTGATTAAAAAAAACATTTTTTCTAGGGACAGAAAACTGTAGGTAGGGAGAGTGTTTTTTTTCTTTCACTCTGCAAGTCCTTGTTTCCAGGGACCTGTAAGGACAGTGAGTGAATTGTCCTTGTGCTATATTGTGATTAAAAAAAACATTTTTTCTAGGGACAGAAAACTGTAGGTAGGGAGAGTGTTTTTTTTCTTTCACTCTGCAAGTCCTTGTTTCCAGGGACCTGTAAGGACAGTGAGTGAATTGTCCTTGTGCTATATTGTGCTTAAAAAAAACATTTATTCTAGGGACAGAAAACTGTAGGTAGGGAGAGTGTCAGTTTATTTCACTCTGCAAGTCCTTGTTTCCAGGGACCTGTAAGGACAGTGAGTGAATTGTTCTTGTGCTATATTGTGATTAAAAAAACATTTTTTCTAGGGACAGAAAACTGTAGGTAGGGAGAGTGTCAGTTTATTTCACTCTGCAAGTCCTTGTTTCCAGGGACCTGTAAGGACAGTGAGTGAATTGTTCTTGTGCTATATTGTGATTAAAAAAAACATTTTTTCTAGGGACAGAAAACTGTAGGTAGGGAGAGTGTTTTTTTTCTTTCACTCTGCAAGTCCTTGTTTCCAGGGACCTGTAAGGACAGTGAGTGAATTGTCCTTGTGCTATATTGTGCTTAAAAAAAACATTTATTCTAGGGACAGAAAACTGTAGGTAGGGAGAGTGTCAGTTTCTTTCACTGTGAAAGTCCTTGTTTCAAGGGACAGAGAAGGACACCTGAAGGTAGCCCTTATTGCTTTTTTCCCATCTCCCTGCAGGCCATCTATTAGAATGTCTGGAAGGCAAACAAGGAGAGGCAGACAGTCAGGAGGCAATAAAAGAGGGCAAGCAGGCTCTGTGTCTGGGGGCAACAGTGCTGGTCGTGGACGCGGTGCATTGTCATCAGCACATGGCCATGGGACACGCTTGTCCTTCTTTTCGGCAGCTGGACATGTTGAGCCACATCATGCCGAAGACTTGGTAGAGTGGATGACCAAGCCCTCCTCCTCCTCCTCATCCTCTCTCACCCAGGCTCAGGGTACTGGAAAAGCAGCTGCCAAAGCGTCGTCTTCCCTGGTATCAATGTCAGACAAATCATCAGTCACTCCTTCCCTAGACCCACCATGTCCTCCTCCTGAGGAGTCCCCCGAACTGTTTCAGCACAGTGTTGGGTACATGCTCCAGGAGGATGCCCAGCGTTTCGAAGGGTCTGATGATGAAACCCAGCTAGAGGAAGGCAGTAGCGTGAGAGCAGACAGAGGGGATGCTCAAGAAGGACACCAATCTGGCAGTCATGTTCCAGCAGCTGCAGCATACTGCCAGATTGGCTCCAGTGATGAGGAGGGAGGGGATGATGAGGTCACTGACTCCACGTGGGTGCCTAATAGGAGAGAGGAGGAGGAGGAGGATGAGGAGGAGGCACATCTCCAACGAGGCAGGATGCCCTTTGGTGGCCAGCGTAAGGGCAGTACACCGACGGAATCACACCGCAGAGCTCCGCCTGTGCAGGGCGCTGCCTCTGCCCGTCATTCAAAAAGTTCTTTGGTGTGGGCCTTTTTTGAGGCTAGTGCATCAGATCGCACAGCTGCTGTTTGCAACATATGTCTCAAGCGTATATCGCGTGGCCAAAACATCAGCCGCTTGGGTACCACATGCCTGACCAGACATATGTTGACCTGCCATGCAGCTCGTTGGCAAGCCTACCTCAAAGACCCACACCAAAGAACAAAGCGGACCTCTCCTTGCACCGCATCAGCTGGGATCTCCAACCCCACTATAACTTCAGTCCTCTCTGAAACATGCACTGAGAGGAATGAAGGTGTAGAATTAGGTGTGTCACAGCCAAGTACTTGCGGCCACTCTGCTAGCAGTACACCGACGTCCGATTCTAGCAGGCAAATTTCCCTGCCCCAGCTGCTGGACCGTCGAAAGAAGTTCACTCCCAGCCATCCACATGCCCAGCGGTTGAATGCTAGCTTGGCTAAATTGCTAGCGCTTCAACTGCTGCCTTTTCAGTTGGTAGACTCGGCCCCCTTCCGTGAGTTTGTGCAATGTGCGGTTCCTCAGTGGCAGGTTCCCAAACGCCACTTTTTCTCACGGAAGGCTATTCCGGCTCTCTACCGGCATGTGGAAGGCAATGTCTTGGCCTCGCTGGACAGGGCGGTCAGCGGTAAGGTGCATATTACCGCTGACTCATGGTCCAGCAGGCATGGACAGGGACGTTACCTTTCTTTCACGGCCCATTGGGTCACTCTTTTGGCAGCTGGGAAGGATGCAGGACAAGGTGCAGTAGTGTTGGAGGTTGTCCCACCGCCACGCCTCCAAAATGCTACTACTGGTTGTGACACACCTCTCTCCTCCACCCCCTCCTCTTCTTCTTCCTCCATGGCCTCTTCCTGTGGTTTGTCCTATGAACCAGCGGTGCTCCGTAGCCGTTCACGGGGCTACGCAAGTACGCAGGCAAAAAGATGCCATGCCGTGCTTGCGCTGGTGTGTTTGGGGGACAGAAGCCACACTGGGGCAGAGGTCCTGTCTGCTCTGCAGGGCCAGGCCGAGAGTTGGTTGACGCCACGCCAGCTTAAGCCAGGAATGGTGGTTTGCGACAATGGCACCAACCTCCTCTCCGCCCTCCGACAGGGACAACTGACCCATGTGCCCTGTGTGGCTCACGTCCTTAACCTGGTGGTGCAGCGGTTCTTGGGCAGGTACCCGGGCTTACAGGATGTCCTGAGGCAGGCCAGGAAAGTCTGTGTGCATTTCCGCAGATCTTATAATGCCAGTGCTCGCCTGGCTGAGCTGCAAAAGGAGTTGAACCTGCCCAAGAACCGCCTTATATGTGACATGCCCACCAGGTGGAACTCAACGTTGGCCATGCTGCAGCGGCTGCACACGCAGCAGAGGGCCATCAATGAGTACCTGTGCGACTACGGCACCAGGACAGGGTCAGGGGAGCTTGGTTTTTTTTCTCCACGCCAGTGGGGCATGATCAGGGATGCATGCACTGTCCTGGCACCATTTGAGGAGGCCACGAGGATGGTGAGCAGTGACAGTGCATGCATCAGTGACACTGTACCTCTTGTCCACCTGTTGGAGCACACGCTGCGTGGAATAATGGACAGGGCACTTGAGGCAGAACAGAGGCAGGAAGAGGAGGACTTCCTTGCCTCTCAAGGCCCCCTTTACCCAGACAGTGTTCCTTCTGTCCCACCCATCGCACAGGAAGAGGAGGAGGAGGAGGAGGAGGAGGAGGAGGATTGTGTCAGCATGGAGGTGGAGGCTGGCACTCAGCATCATCAGCAGCAGTCTTTTAGGGATGATTTACAGTCCCAAGAAACCAGTGGACTTGTACGTGGCTGGGAGGAGGTGGCTGCGGATCATGTCGTCCTTAGTGACCCAGAGGACTCCGGAGCGAATGCCTCAGCAAACCTACGCTGCATGGCCTCCCTGATCCTGCAAAGTCTGCGGAAGGATCCTCGTATTCTTCGGATCAAGGAGAGGGACCATTACTGGCTGGCCACTCTCCTTGATCCACGGTACAAGGGTAAGGTTGCGGACCTTATGTTACCGTCGCAGAGGGAGCAGAGGATGAGACAACTCCGGGAGGCCTTGCAGAAAGGTCTGTGCAACGCGTTCCCAGAGACTGGGAGGTTACAAACTCCTGGTCCTGGACAACGAGTTGCTGAGGCTTCGGCCAGTCAAAGAAGGAGCGGTGGGGAAGGTGGCCGTCTGACCGATGCGTTCAGACAATTCTTTAGTCCGCAGCCCCAAAGTATGATCGGTTCCAGCAACCATCGCCAGCGTCTGATAAACATGGTGCAGGAATATCTAGGGGCAAGGTCAGACTTGGACACCTTTCCCACCGAAAATCCTCTGGCTTACTGGGTCTTGAGGATGGATCACTGGCCAGAGCTTGCACAGTATGCAATTGAGCTACTGGCCTGTCCTGCATCCAGCGTTCTTTCGGAACGCACATTCAGTGCTGCTGGAGGATTTGTCACGGATCACAGGGTGCGCCTGTCCACCGACTCGGTTGATCGACTGACTTTCATCAAGATGAACCAGTCTTGGATCACCACCAGCTACCACACACCTGATGCTGATATAACAGACTAATTGATTTTAACATGTCACATCCCTTCAAGACTGATGCTGATGCTGAGTGCCTGTGCTGTTATGTTGACTGGCTATCCTCCTCCTCCGAGTCCTCAATGATACGATTGATGATGATAGCTTGGAAGATCATTTTTGTTTATGGGTGCCGCCACCAGTGGCTAAGGCCCAATTTTTCAGCCCCTGTTTTACAGGGGCGTGTAATTACAATTTTTTTAGCAATAATTTGCCATAGGGCTCATTGCTGTGCTCCAAGTACAGTATCTGTGAGGGGTTGGAGTGTTGTGGCACCAGTGCCTAAGGCCCAATTTTTCAGCCCCTGTTTAACAGGGGCGTGTCATTACAATTTTTGAAGCAATACTTTGCAACTGGGCTCATTGCTGTGCTCCAAGTACAGTATCTGTGAGGGGTTGTAGTGTTGTGCCACCAGTGCCTAAGGCCCAATTTTTCAGCCCCTGTTCAACAGGGGCATGCAATTACAATTCTTGATCTAATAATTCACAGCAGGGTCCATTGCTGCACCCACCAAGAGTAACTCTGAGGGCTTACAGTCTTGTGGCAACGCCACCACCACCACCACCACGAAAGGCCCAATTTTTCAGCCCCTGTTCAAAAGGGGCATGTAATTACAATTCTTGATCTAATAATTCACAGCAGGGCCCATTGCTGCACCCACCAAGAGTAACTGTCAGGGCTTACAGTGTTGTGGCACCAGCACCACCATCAAAGCCCCAATTTTTACTACCACTGTTCAACAATTATATGTAATTAAAATTCCTGATATAATAGTTGACAGCAGGGCGTTCCAGCACCAACCAAGAGTAACTGAGTGCTTACAGTGTTGTGCCAACACCAACAACTAAGGGGCCTATTTCTGCAGAGTATATACGGCAGGTCCCTACTTTCAAACATCCAACTTACAAACGACTCCTACTTGCAAACGAAAGAAGACAACAGGAAGTGAGAGGAAATCTACCCCTAGAAAGGAAAATTCTCTCCTGTAAGAATAAATATGGGAGAAAGGGGTCTCATCTGTACTGATGCTTTATCAGCAATCCTTGTTTCAAGAAAAACACCACATTTCAAAAACAGTTGTCATTGGGACGGAAAGTGAGGTGAAATGTTCTGAACAGGGGCACAGACAGCAAAACAAATGTTACAGGGGTGATAACCCTTACCTATGTTTCCCAAAAAGTTTAAAAATAGATTTTTGGGCTGGAGCTACACTTCAACAATGTACCTGTTCAAAATTACAAACACATTCTACATAAGAACAAACCTACAGTCCCTGTCTTGTATGCACCGCCTGTATACGGCTGTTCAGAGTATATAGGGCCTTTTTTATTTTATGTGCGGGGTTCCCCTTAATATCCATACAAGACCCAAAGGGGCTGGTAATGGGCTGGGGTAGGGGGGGGGTCATGGGGTAGCTATGCCATTTTTCTTAAAGAATTTCATCCATATTACCGGGACCAGACATTACATTAAAGCCGCAAGCAGTTTTAAATGGCTTTTTTTTCCTTTAGAAGTGTCATTTTGTGCAGGGACAGTTCTAAACACGGGAAACACGTGGCACTTCACAGGCATACTTTAGACACCCCCCAGGTACGATATTTAAAGGAATATTTGACTTTTTTTTTTTCACTTTATGCATCATTAAAATGACTGCTCCCGAAAAACGACCGTTTTTAAAACTTCTTTTTGCATTGATACATGTCCCCTGGTGCACAACCCGGGTTCCCAAACCCTATTTATGACAATAACATGCATAATAGTTGTTATAATTAGCACTTTAGAATTCGAACGTTCGCATCCATTGTATTTAATAGGGTTCTAATGTTCGTTCGAACTTTCGGTCCGTTCGCGGGTTCTGGTGCGAACCGAACCCGGGGGTGTTCGGCTCATCACTAGTACAGGCCCGTCTGAAGTATGCCAATGAACATCTAAAGGATAGAAGGATTGGGTGAAAGTGCTGTAGTCAGATGAAACCAAAATTTAGCTCTTTGGCATTAACTCGACTCGCCGTGTTTGGAGAGAGAAAAAAGCTGACTATGACCCTAAGAACACAATCCCTACAGTAAAGCAAGGAGGTGGAAACATTATGCTTTGGGGCTGTTTCTCTGCTAAAGGTAAAGGCTGACTTTGCCGCATTGAGAGTCCAATGGGCAGGGCCATATATTGTAAAATCTTGGATGAGAACCTTCTACCAACAGTCAGAACACTGAAGATGGGTCTTCCAGCATGACAATGACCCAAAACATACCACCAGGGCAACAAAGGTGTAACTCAAGAAGAAGAACTTTAAGGTCATGGAGTGGCCTAGCCAGTCTCCAGACCTTAGCCCTATAGAAAATGTATGGAGGGAGATAAACTCTGAGTAGAAAAGTGACAGCCAAGAAACCTTAAGGATTTAGAGAAGATCTGTAAAGAAGAGTGGACCAAAATCCCCCCTGAGATGTGTGCAAACCTGGTAACCAACTACAAGAAACGTCTTACCTCTGTGCCAACAAGGGTTTCTCCACCAAGTACTAAGTCATGTTTTGCTTGGGGATCAAATACTTATTTTACTCACTGAACTGCAACTCAATTTATAACATTTGTATCATGCGTTTTTTTTCTGGATTTTTGGTTGATATTCTGTCTCTATTATTTAAAATACACCTGAGATACAAATTATGAACCCTTTATTTCATTGTAAGTGGGCAAACTTACAAAATCTGCAGGGGATCAAATAATAATTTTCCCCCACTGTATAATATTTAATACATTTTTGAAAAACAGTTTCCCCCATTCCTCCTACCCATGCTGTATACTGTCTATAAAAGAGATCTGTGTAAATACCTTTTCTTGAATCCCCTTCAGTCCAGTCATATGATGCAGAAGCAGCAGCTCACGTGTTAAAAAGCAGATGTTGCAGTGGAGAGGAGGGAGCCCCAACAATGCTGGGGCAATGGATGCTGGTGGGTGACTTAACGGCTCTGTCATTTCAGCCCTATTGTTAAACATTACCTGACACTGAGGAGCCGGAGCTTCTGCATCATGTGGCTGGATCCAAGAAAAGGTACTTACACATATCTCTTTTACAAACAATATACAGCATAGGGAAGAGGAGGGGGGGGGGGGGGCAGTGTTTTTAAGCAGGCTTAAACTTCCACTTTATTACTTTTCTAGGAAGTCTGTGCTAAGCTTGAAGTCAAACTACAGTCATCCCCTGCAATTTCATGTTTGATGAGTAGGTTTCTTGCATGCCAACAGGGATGCAGATGCGATTTGTTTTCTTCTTACAGCACTGAGATTGATTAAAGTGGTTGTAAAGCCTTACATATACCCTGTGAAGTGGCTGTCCTCAGGTGATACACAGAGATTAAACAAATCCTCCTACATAAGTTGTACCTGTTTATCTGCAGTCATTCAAGTGCAGCATTTTTAAAGCTTGTTTGAGGGTTTAGAAGAAAGGGGAAGGAGAGCAGAAATTACACTCTGCAGAGCTTAGTGAGGAGAGCTCTGAGAGCTGATTGGAGGGAAGGGACACACCCCCTTCACACAGCTCACAGAGACAGAGCTGAGGCTGTCAATCAGCTGGCGCTTCCTCCCCATTACCATTTTTCTCTTGGTGTTTTTCTCTTGGTGTCAGGTAAACTTGTCAGAAGTGATTCATGCTGATAGTAGAAGAACAAGGCAACAGACAGAAATGACATTTAGTGCTCTTGATTGAGACAGAGAGCTGGGGAGGAGAAACAGCAGCACGTTTATTTTCCCAGTGAATGGCTATGCAGGGGGAGGGGTGTCAGGACAAGTCTGATCATTGAAGGAGAATAGGCTGAGTTCCCAGCACAGCTAGAGACCTGACCATGCTGTGTTCTGATGCCTAGTGCGGTCAGTTTTTAAGCGGAAAGAAAAGGGGCTGGCCAGAATACAAAGAAAGCAATACAAAGAGAACAGGATACTTATTCATACACGTTAGTGATGAGCCGAACACCCCCGGGTTCGGTTCGCACCAGAACCCGCGAACGGACCGAAAGTTCGAACGAACATTAGAACCCTATTAAATACAATGGATGCGAACGTTCGAATTCTAAAGTGCTAATTATAACAACTATTATGCATGTTATTGTCATAAATAGGGTTTGGGAACCCGGGTTCTGCACCAGGGGACATGTATCAATGCAAAAAGAAGTTTTAAAAACGGTCGTTTTTCGGGAGCAGTCATTTTAATGATGCATAAAGTGAAAAAAAAAAAGTCAAATATTCCTTTAAATATCGTACCTGGGGGGTGTCTAAAGTATGCCTGTGAAGTGCCACGTGTTTCCCGTGTTTAGAACTGTCCCTGCACAAAATGACACTTCTAAAGGAAAAAAAAGCCATTTAAAACTGCTTGCGGCTTTAATGTAATGTCTGGTCCCGGTAATATGGATGAAATTCTTTAAGAAAAATGGCATAGCTACCCCATGACCCCCCCCCCTACCCCAGCCCATTACCAGCCCCTTTGGGTCTTGTATGGATATTAAGGGGAACCCCGCACATAAAATAAAAAAGGCCCTATATACTCTGAACAGCCGTATACAGGCGGTGCATACAAGACAGGGACTGTAGGTTTGTTCTTATGTAGAATCTGTTTGTAATTTTGAACAGGTACATTGTTGAAGTGTAGCTCCAGCCCAAAAATCTATTTTTAAACTTTTTGGGAAACATAGGTAAGGGTTATCACCCCTGTAACATTTGTTTTGCTGTCTGTGCCCCTGTTCAGAACATTTCACCTCACTTTCCGTCCCAATGACAACTGTTTTTGAAATGTGGTGTTTTTCTTGAAACAAGGATTGCTGATAAAGCATCAGTACAGATGAGACCCCTTTCTCCCATATTTATTCTTACAGGAGAGAATTTTCCTTTCTAGGGGTAGATTTCCTCTCACTTCCTGTTGTCTTCTTTCGTTTGCAAGTAGGAGTCGTTTGTAAGTTGGATGTTTGAAAGTAGGGACCTGCCGTATATACTCTGCAGAAATAGGCCCCTTAGTTGTTGGTGTTGGCACAACACTGTAAGCACTCAGTTACTCTTGGTTGGTGCTGGAACGCCCTGCTGTCAACTATTATATCAGGAATTTTAATTACATATAATTGTTGAACAGTGGTAGTAAAAATTGGGGCTTTGATGGTGGTGCTGGTGCCACAACACTGTAAGCCCTGACAGTTACTCTTGGTGGGTGCAGCAATGGGCCCTGCTGTGAATTATTAGATCAAGAATTGTAATTACATGCCCCTTTTGAACAGGGGCTGAAAAATTGGGCCTTTCGTGGTGGTGGTGGTGGTGGCGTTGCCACAAGACTGTAAGCCCTCAGAGTTACTCTTGGTGGGTGCAGCAATGGACCCTGCTGTGAATTATTAGATCAAGAATTGTAATTGCATGCCCCTGTTGAACAGGGGCTGAAAAATTGGGCCTTAGGCACTGGTGGCACAACACTACAACCCCTCACAGATACTGTACTTGGAGCACAGCAATGAGCCCTGTTGCAAAGTATTGCTTCAAAAATTGTAATGACACGCCCCTGTTAAACAGGGGCTGAAAAATTGGGCCTTAGGCACTGGTGCCACAACACTCCAACCCCTCACAGATACTGTACTTGGAGCACAGCAATGAGCCCTATGGCAAATTATTGCTAAAAAAATTGTAATTACACGCCCCTGTAAAACAGGGACTGAAAAATTGGGCCTTAGCCACTGGTGGCGGCACCCATAAACAAAAATGATCTTCCAAGCTATCATCATCAATCGTATCATTGAGGACTCGGAGGAGGAGGATAGCCAGTCAACATAACAGCACAGGCACTCAGCATCAGCATCAGTCTTGAAGGGATGTGACATGTTAAAATCAATTAGTCTGTTATATCAGCATCAGGTGTGTGGTAGCTGGTGGTGATCCAAGACTGGTTCATCTTGATGAAAGTCAGTCGATCAACCGAGTCGGTGGACAGGCGCACCCTGTGATCCGTGACAAATCCTCCAGCAGCACTGAATGTGCGTTCCGAAAGAACGCTGGATGCAGGACAGGCCAGTAGCTCAATTGCATACTGTGCAAGCTCTGGCCAGTGATCCATCCTCAAGACCCAGTAAGCCAGAGGATTTTCGGTGGGGAAGGTGTCCAAGTCTGACCTTGCCCCTAGATATTCCTGCACCATGTTTATCAGACGCTGGCGATGGTTGCTGGAACCGATCATACTTTGGGGCTGCGGACTAAAGAATTGTCTGAACGCATCGGTCAGACGGCCACCTTCCCCACCGCTCCTTCTTTGACTGGCCGAAGCCTCAGCAACTCGTTGTCCAGGACCAGGAGTTTGTAACCTCCCAGTCTCTGGGAACGCGTTGCACAGACCTTTCTGCAAGGCCTCCCGGAGTTGTCTCATCCTCTGCTCCCTCTGCGACGGTAACATAAGGTCCGCAACCTTACCCTTGTACCGTGGATCAAGGAGAGTGGCCAGCCAGTAATGGTCCCTCTCCTTGATCCGAAGAATACGAGGATCCTTCCGCAGACTTTGCAGGATCAGGGAGGCCATGCAGCGTAGGTTTGCTGAGGCATTCGCTCCGGAGTCCTCTGGGTCACTAAGGACGACATGATCCGCAGCCACCTCCTCCCAGCCACGTACAAGTCCACTGGTTTCTTGGGACTGTAAATCATCCCTAAAAGACTGCTGCTGATGATGCTGAGTGCCAGCCTCCACCTCCATGCTGACACAATCCTCCTCCTCCTCCTCCTCCTCCTCCTCTTCCTGTGCGATGGGTGGGACAGAAGGAACACTGTCTGGGTAAAGGGGGCCTTGAGAGGCAAGGAAGTCCTCCTCTTCCTGCCTCTGTTCTGCCTCAAGTGCCCTGTCCATTATTCCACGCAGCGTGTGCTCCAACAGGTGGACAAGAGGTACAGTGTCACTGATGCATGCACTGTCACTGCTCACCATCCTCGTGGCCTCCTCAAATGGTGCCAGGACAGTGCATGCATCCCTGATCATGCCCCACTGGCGTGGAGAAAAAAAACCAAGCTCCCCTGACCCTGTCCTGGTGCCGTAGTCGCACAGGTACTCATTGATGGCCCTCTGCTGCGTGTGCAGCCGCTGCAGCATGGCCAACGTTGAGTTCCACCTGGTGGGCATGTCACATATAAGGCGGTTCTTGGGCAGGTTCAACTCCTTTTGCAGCTCAGCCAGGCGAGCACTGGCATTATAAGATCTGCGGAAATGCACACAGACTTTCCTGGCCTGCCTCAGGACATCCTGTAAGCCCGGGTACCTGCCCAAGAACCGCTGCACCACCAGGTTAAGGACGTGAGCCACACAGGGCACATGGGTCAGTTGTCCCTGTCGGAGGGCGGAGAGGAGGTTGGTGCCATTGTCGCAAACCACCATTCCTGGCTTAAGCTGGCATGGCGTCAACCACCTCTCGGCCTGGCCCTGCAGAGCAGACAGGACCTCTGCCCCAGTGTGGCTTCTGTCCCCCAAACACACCAGCGCAAGCACGGCATGGCATCTTTTTGCCTGCGTACTTGCGTAGCCCCGTGAACGGCTACGGAGCACCGCTGGTTCATAGGACAAACCACAGGAAGAGGCCATGGAGGAAGAAGAAGAGGAGGGGGTGGAGGAGAGAGGTGTGTCACAACCAGTAGTAGCATTTTGGAGGCGTGGCGGTGGGACAACCTCCAACACTACTGCACCTTGTCCTGCATCCTTCCCAGCTGCAAAAAGAGTGACCCAATGGGCCGTGAAAGAAAGGTAACGTCCCTGTCCATGCCTGCTGGACCATGAGTCAGCGGTAATATGCACCTTACCGCTGACCGCCCTGTCCAGCGAGGCCAAGACATTGCCTTCCACATGCCGGTAGAGAGCCGGAATAGCCTTCCGTGAGAAAAAGTGGCGTTTGGGAACCTGCCACTGAGGAACCGCACATTGCACAAACTCACGGAAGGGGGCCGAGTCTACCAACTGAAAAGGCAGCAGTTGAAGCGCTAGCAATTTAGCCAAGCTAGCATTCAACCGCTGGGCATGTGGATGGCTGGGAGTGAACTTCTTTCGACGGTCCAGCAGCTGGGGCAGGGAAATTTGCCTGCTAGAATCGGACGTCGGTGTACTGCTAGCAGAGTGGCCGCAAGTACTTGGCTGTGACACACCTAATTCTACACCTTCATTCCTCTCAGTGCATGTTTCAGAGAGGACTGAAGTTATAGTGGGGTTGGAGATCCCAGCTGATGCGGTGCAAGGAGAGGTCCGCTTTGTTCTTTGGTGTGGGTCTTTGAGGTAGGCTTGCCAACGAGCTGCATGGCAGGTCAACATATGTCTGGTCAGGCATGTGGTACCCAAGCGGCTGATGTTTTGGCCACGCGATATACGCTTGAGACATATGTTGCAAACAGCAGCTGTGCGATCTGATGCACTAGCCTCAAAAAAGGCCCACACCAAAGAACTTTTTGAATGACGGGCAGAGGCAGCGCCCTGCACAGGCGGAGCTCTGCGGTGTGATTCCGTCGGTGTACTGCCCTTACGCTGGCCACCAAAGGGCATCCTGCCTCGTTGGAGATGTGCCTCCTCCTCATCCTCCTCCTCCTCCTCTCTCCTATTAGGCACCCACGTGGAGTCAGTGACCTCATCATCACCTCCCTCCTCATCACTGGAGCCAATCTGGCAGTATGCTGCAGCTGCTGGAACATGACTGCCAGATTGGTGTCCTTCTTGAGCATCCCCTCTGTCTGCTCTCACGCTACTGCCTTCCTCTAGCTGGGTTTCATCATCAGACCCTTCGAAACGCTGGGCATCCTCCTGGAGCATGTACCCAACACTGTGCTGAAACAGTTCGGGGGACTCCTCAGGAGGAGGACATGGTGGGTCTAGGGAAGGAGTGACTGATGATGAGTCTGACATTGATACCAGGGAAGAGGACGCTTTGGCAGCTGCTTTTCCAGTACCCTGAGCCTGGGTGAGAGAGGATGAGGAGGAGGAGGAGGGCTTGGTCATCCACTCTACCAAGTCTTCGGCATGATGTGGCTCAACATGTCCAGCTGCCGAAAAGAAGGACAAGCGTGTCCCATGGCCATGTGCTGATGACAATGCACCGCGTCCACGACCAGCACTGTTGCCCCCAGACACAGAGCCTGCTTGCCCTCTTTTATTGCCTCCTGACTGTCTGCCTCTCCTTGTTTGTCTTCCAGACATTCTAATAGATGGCCTGCAGGGAGATGGGAAAAAAGCAATAAGGGCTACCTTCAGGTGTCCTTCTCTGTCCCTTGAAACAAGGACTTTGACAGTGAAAGAAACTGACACACTCTCCCTACCTACAGTTTTCTGTCCCTAGAAAAAATGTTTTTTTTTAAGCACAATTTAGCACAAGGAGAATTCACTCACTGTCCTTCCAGGTCCCTGGAAACAAGGACTTTGACAGTGAAAGAAACTGACACACTCTCCCTACCTACAGTTTTCTGTCCCTAGAAAAAATGTTTTTTTTAAGCACAATTTAGCACAAGGAGAATTCACTCACTGTCCTTCCAGGTCCCTGGAAACAAGGACTTTGACAGTGAAAGAAACTGACACACTCTCCCTACCTACAGTTTTCTGTCCCTAGAAAAAATGTTTTTTTTAAGCACAATTTAGCACAAGGAGAATTCACTCACTGTCCTTCCAGGTCCCTGGAAACAAGGACTTTGACAGTGAAAGAAACTGACACACTCTCCCTACCTACAGTTTTCTGTCCCTAGAAAAAATGTTTTTTTTAAGCACAATTTAGCACAAGGAGAATTCACTCACTGTCCTTCCAGGTCCCTGGAAACAAGGACTTTGACAGTGAAAGAAACTGACACACTCTCCCTACCTACAGTTTTCTGTCCCTAGAAAAAATGTTTTTTTTAAGCACAATTTAGCACAAGGAGAATTCACTCACTGTCCTTCCAGGTCCCTGGAAACAAGGACTTTGACAGTGAAAGAAACTGACACACTCTCCCTACCTACAGTTTTCTGTCCCTAGAAAAAATGTTTTTTTTAAGCACAATTTAGCACAAGGAGAATTCACTCACTGTCCTTCCAGGTCCCTGGAAACAAGGACTTTGACAGTTTAAGAAACTGACACACTCTCCCTACCTACAGTTTTCTGTCCCTAGAAAATTTTTTTTTTTAAGCACAATTTAGCACAAGGAGAATTCACTCACTGTCCTTCCAGGTCCCTGGAAACAAGGACTTTGACAGTGAAAGAAACTGACACACTCTCCCTACCTACAGTTTTCTGTCCCTAGAAAAAATGTTTTTTTTAAGCACAATTTAGCACAAGGAGAATTCACTCACTGTCCTTCCAGGTCCCTGGAAACAAGGACTTTGACAGTGAAAGAAACTGACACACTCTCCCTACCTACAGTTTTCTGTCCCTAGAAAATATGTTTTTTTTAAGCACAATTTAGCACAAGGAGAATTCACTCACTGTCCTTCCAGGTCCCTGGAAACAAGGACTTTGACAGTGAAAGAAACTGACACACTCTCCCTACCTACAGTTTTCTGTCCCTAGAAAAAATGTTTTTTTTAAGCACAATTTAGCACAAGGAGAATTCACTCACTGTCCTTCCAGGTCCCTGGAAACAAGGACTTTGACAGTGAAAGAAACTGACACACTCTCCCTACCTACAGTTTTCTGTCCCTAGAAAAAATGTTTTTTTTAAGCACAATTTAGCACAAGGAGAATTCACTCACTGTCCTTCCAGGTCCCTGGAAACAAGGACTTTGACAGTGAAAGAAACTGACACACTCTCCCTACCTACAGTTTTCTGTCCCTAGAAAAAATGTTTTTTTTAAGCACAATTTAGCACAAGGAGAATTCACTCACTGTCCTTCCAGGTCCCTGGAAACAAGGACTTTGACAGTGAAAGAAACTGACACACTCTCCCTACCTACAGTTTTCTGTCCCTAGAAAAAATGTTTTTTTTAAGCACAATTTAGCACAAGGAGAATTCACTCACTGTCCTTCCAGGTCCCTGGAAACAAGGACTTTGACAGTTTAAGAAACTGACACACTCTCCCTACCTACAGTTTTCTGTCCCTAGAAATTTTTTTTTTTTTAAGCACAATTTAGCACAAGGAGAATTCACTCACTGTCCTTCCAGGTCCCTGGAAACAAGGACTTTGACAGTGAAAGAAACTGACACACTCTCCCTACCTACAGTTTTCTGTCCCTAGAAAAAATGTTTTTTTTAAGCACAATTTAGCACAAGGAGAATTCACTCACTGTCCTTCCAGGTCCCTGGAAACAAGGACTTTGACAGTGAAAGAAACTGACACACTCTCCCTACCTACAGTTTTCTGTCCCTAGAAAATATGTTTTTTTTAAGCACAATTTAGCACAAGGAGAATTCACTCACTGTCCTTCCAGGTCCCTGGAAACAAGGACTTTGACAGTGAAAGAAACTGACACACTCTCCCTACCTACAGTTTTCTGTCCCTAGAAAAAATGTTTTTTTTAAGCACAATTTAGCACAAGGAGAATTCACTCACTGTCCTTCCAGGTCCCTGGAAACAAGGACTTTGACAGTGAAAGAAACTGACACACTCTCCCTACCTACAGTTTTCTGTCCCTAGAAAATATGTTTTTTTTAAGCACAATTTAGCACAAGGAGAATTCACTCACTGTCCTTCCAGGTCCCTGGAAACAAGGACTTTGACAGTGAAAGAAACTGACACACTCTCCCTACCTACAGTTTTCTGTCCCTAGAAAAAATGTTTTTTTTAAGCACAATTTAGCACAATGAGAATTCACTCACTGTCCTTCCAGGTCCCTGGAAACAAGGACTTTGACAGTGAAAGAAACTGACACACTCTCCCTACCTACAGTTTTCTGTCCCTAGTGTGAGGGGGTTAGCTCGGCAGCGGGTGTGTGTGACCCCCGGGATGGGCTCCCCACACAAAACAGGCCCAGCAAATGGAGGTTGTGGTTTTCAAAATCAAAAAAGGTGCAGTTTATTTTCTATTTACAGTGACAAAACACAGCAAAGCAAAAGAAACATAACCAAAATAAATCCTGGTCAAGTTGACCTCTGACTAAACATACAGGTTTCCTAACTAACAACTGGGATCAGCCTAGTGCTGTCCTAGTCCCTAAGTCCCTGGTTTAGTAAAAGTCCAAACAAATAGCCACACAGGCTTTGCCTCACCGCACAGGGGTTCACTCTCCCTAGACAGTCCACACAGGTCTGGTTCCAGGCATGAGCTAACATCTAATGAAGCTGGGAGTTCTTATAGAGGCCTAAATGAGCTGACAAGCTTCAGCTGGCCTCATCAACTCCCTGTCTGTACGACGCCCAGCCCTCTCCCTAGAGGTATGAGTCATCCATGAGCCCACTAGCCTTATACAACTCTCCACCTAGTTGTATAAGTCGGCGTAAAGCCTGAATCTGGGCGAAATATATCTACCCCCCTGGATGCAACCAGGTGACTTTACCTTCCTGCTGTCACATACCCCCCCCCCTCTTGTTTTAACCTCGGGGTTGGAACACCAGCAATCAGGCATTCATGTACTCGAGACAAAGCATCCACATTCCCCATTTGAACGCCAGGGCGATGCTTTACTGTGAAGTTGAATTCCTGGAGGGCCAGGAACCACCTATTCACTCTTCTATTTGTTTCCTTGTTTTGAGCCATCCACTTTAACGGAGCGTGATCCGTAACCATGTCAAAGTGCCTACCTAGCAGGTAGTACCGAAGGGAATCTAGAGCCCACTTCACCTCTAATCACTCCTTTTCAACGGTGGCGTAATTTACCTCATGGGACTTCAACTTCCTGCTGAGGTAAATGACTGGGTGCTCTTCCCCGTTCCAGACCTGGGACAATACTGCTCCTAACCCCACATCTGACGCATCACTTTGTACGACAAAGTCTTTAGAGAAGTCGGGTGAGTACAACACTGGCTGGCTACATAAGGCTTGTTTCAAGAACTGGAATGCTGCCTCAGCCTCGGGGGTCCATTTAATCATGACCGACCCTTTCCCCTTCGTCAGGTTGGTTAGGGGCACAGCCTTAGAAGCAAAGTGGGGAATGAATCGCCGATAATACCCAGCGATTCCCAGAAAGGCTCGTACCTGCTTCTTGCTGTTGGGACGTGGCCAACTCTGGATGGCCTCGACTTTGTTGAGTTGGGGTTTTATTACTCCCCTCCCAATGGTGTACCCAAGATATTTGGCCTCCTCCTGCCCAATGGTACACTTCTTGGGGTTAGCCGTAAACCCCGCTTCCCGAACAGAGTCCAGGACTGCTTGCACTTTTGGCAGATGTGAGGCCCAATCTGTGCTATGGACAATTACGTCATCCAGGTAAGCCGCAGCATACTTCCGATGGGGCCTCAGCATCTGGTCCATTTTCCGCTGGAATGTGGCCGGCGCATTCTGTAACCCGAACGGCATTCTTTTATATTGGAACGCCCCGTCTGGGGTTACAAATGCGGTTTTCTCTTTGGCCGACTTGGCCAGGGGGATTTGCCAATACCCTTTTGTGAGGTCAAGAGTCGTCATGTATCGGGCTGTTCCCAGCCGGTCGATCAACTCATCTATACGTGGCATGGGGTAGGTGTCAAATTTTGTAACTTTGTTCAACTGACGAAAATCGTTACAAAATCGCCAGCTCCCATCCGGTTTAGGCACCAACACGATGGGACTAGACCAATCACTTTGGGACTCCTCTATCACCCCTAAGTTCAGCATTTTCTGTACTTCCTCCCGTATTGCCTCCCGTCGAGCCTCTGGGATCCGATAGGGTTTTAACTTCACCCTTTCACCGGGCGGGGTAATGATGTCATGCTCTACCCCAGATGTTTGTCCCGGCAGCTCAGAGAATACCTCCTTGTTGCGAAGCACAAACTCCTTAACCTCCTGTTGTTGGGGTTGTGACAAGGTGGCTGCTATTCCAACCTCAGGAATCACGCAACCAGTTTGAGCTGGTGACCAAGTGTCTGCGACTAGGGACTCTCTATCCCTCCAGGCTTTCAACAGATTAACGTGATAGATCTGTTCGGGCTTTCGCCTTCCTGGTTGTCTGACCTTGTAATTCACTTCGCTCACTTTTTCCATTATCTCGTAGGGGCCTTGCCATTTGGCAAGGAATTTACTTTCAACCGTAGGGACAAGTACCAATATCCTATCCCCCGGGGAAAAGGTACGGGTCTTGGCTCCACGGTTGTACACTCTCTGCTGTGCTAACTGCGCTTGGGCCAAATGTTCCTTCACGATGGGCATTACCTGTGCAATTCGGTCTTGCATCAGGGCGACATGCTCAATCACACTCCTGTGGGGAGAACTCTCACTTTCCCAAGTTTCCTTGGCAATATCCAACAGCCCTCTTGGGTGTCTCCCATACAGTAACTCAAAGGGGGAGAATCCCGTAGAGGATTGGGGCACCTCCCTAATAGCAAACATCAAATAAGGAAGTAAACAGTCCCAATCCTTTCCATCTCTATCCACCACTTTCTTCAACATTTGTTTTAGGGTTTTGTTGAATCTTTCAACCAGCCCATCGGTTTGGGGGTGATACACAGACGTACGCAATTGCGTCACTTTGAACAATTTACACAGCTCTTTCATAACCCGGGACATAAAGGGTGTACCTTGGTCCGTAAGCAGTTCTTTACAAATACCCACCCGGCTAAAAACAAGAGATAGCTCTTTGGCTATGGTTTTGGCCGAGGTATTTCGGAGAGGGATCGCTTCTGGATAACGGGTGGCATAGTCCATTATAACTAATATGTACTGGTGCCCCCTAGCGGACTTGATTATAGGACCTACCAAATCCATGGCGATCCTCTCAAACGGGACCTCAATGATGGGTAGAGGGACCAGCGGGCTACGGAAATGTGGCATCGGGGCCAACCTCTGACACACAGGGCAGGAGGAACAATAATTTTCTACGTCCTTCATCACCCCCGGCCAATAGAATCTCTGTAATACCCTCTCTCGGGTTTTCTCTGTCCCCAGATGACCTCCAAGAATGTGCCCATGGGCCAACTCCAACACCAACTTCCTGTAAGGTTTGGGCACCACAAGCTGCTCAACGGTTTCTTCTGCCCTTTTTGCCACCCGATACAGTAGGTCCTTCTCTACGCTGAAGTATGGGTAAGTGCAGGTATTATCTGGGTTCACTAACTCGCCATCTATTTTCACTACGTTTTCCCGTGCCTTTATTAGGGCGGGGTCTTTCAACTGTTCTGTGGCAAAGTTTTCCCTGTGAACCTCAAGATCAGAAAACTCCACAGACGGTAGGTTTTCGTCTGAGGAGGTGGGCTCCTCTCCAGTTTCTTGAGTCTCCCCTGCCAATACTGATAAGGGAAATTCCGGAGAGTCCTCACCACTCTCAGGGGAGTTCTGGCTATCACATTCCTGGTACATAGGGGCACCAGTGAGGGGCTCAGGATCATCCCACAGTTCCCAGAACTTCGGAAAATCCCTTCCCACAATGGCGTCATGCGGTAACTGAGATACTAAGCCCACTGGATGAGAGAGGGTACCTTTGGGGGTCTCGAAACACACTGTAGTTACTGGATACTCTCGGGTGTCCCCATGCACACAAATAACAGCTACCTTGCTATTCCCAGAGACCTCTGTTTTAACTAACTCAGCCTTTATCAGGGTCACAAGGCTACCTGAATCCAGCAATACCACAACATTTCTACCATTAACACACATTTTGCATAAATGTTTCTCAGTTCCTCGAATGGCAGTGCATGCGACTGTCGCACACAGCGACTGACGTCTGCCCGTCAGAAAGTCACACTGCATGGGTTCCTCCACAACCGGGCAATTGGCTGCAATATGTCCCGCTTGCCGGCAGCGGTAGCAAACGATCCTTCTTGCCGCCTCTTGAGCCGCTGATTTCCCAGGCTGTTCTCGCCAAACTTGGGGTAGAGCTCCCACCCTCTCACTCTCTCCACCCTCACCCCTTGGAATCCTCTTATCCGCCCCTGGGGATGGTCTGGTCTTAGGGTGGAAAGTCCGAGTGTCTCTGGAAGAGGCCGTCAGGTTCTCTGTAGCCAAGTATTTCTCCACACGATCCACAAGACCATCGGCCGTCTCTGGGTCTCCATGGCTTACCCACTTTTGGATGGCAGTAGGAAGAGCTCTCAAAAACCGATCCATTACAACACGTTCCACAATCTTTGGTGCGGACAAAGTCTCTGGCTGTAGCCACTTTCTGCTCAGGTGAATGAGATCATACATTTGAGACCTGGGGGGTTTTCCAAGCTGGAAAGTCCAGTTATGCACACGCTGAGCCCGGACAGCCTGGGTGACACCCAGCCTTGCCAATATTTCAGCTTTTAGCATCACATAGTCTTTTGCTTGGTTAGGCTCTAGGTCATAGTAAGCTTTCTGCGATTCACCAGTTAACAGAGGAGCCACCAGTCCAGCCCACTGCTCCTCAGGCCACTTTTCTCTTTCAGCGGTCCTTTCAAATGTGGTCAAAAATACCTCTGGATCATCCTCTCCAGTCATTTTTGTCAATAAACGACTCACCCCAAAGGACGCGGTATTAGTGGGACGGCTTTCCTCACTGGTCTGCGGACGTTGCTGCATTACTGCTTCCATCTGTTGTTGTAGTCTCTGCTCTTGCTTCTGCAACAGGTCTATGAAGCGGGCCTCAGATTGCTGCTGGGCTCGTTGCTGAGCCTCCAGACTCTGTTGCAAAGTTGCGTTTGTCTGCTGCTGGGCTGCAAGGCTCCTTTGCAAACCTGCATTTGTCTGCTGTTGATTGGCATTTGCTAGAGCCAGCTGCTTCAGTATCTCCTCCATGCTGGCTTAAAAAAAACTGCCACTGGTTCTCCACCAACTGTGAGGGGGTTAGCTCGGCAGCGGGTGTGTGTGACCCCCGGGATGGGCTCCCCACACAAAACAGGCCCAGCAAACGGAGGTTGTGGTTTTCAAAATCAAAAAAGGTGCAGTTTATTTTCTATTTACAGTGACAAAACACAGCAAAGCAAAAGAAACATAACCAAAATAAATCCTGGTCAAGTTGACCTCTGACTAAACATACAGGTTTCCTAACTAACAACTGGGATCAGCCTAGTGCTGTCCTAGTCCCTAAGTCCCTGGTTTAGTAAAAGTCCAAACAAATAGCCACACAGGCTTTGCCTCACCGCACAGGGGTTCACTCTCCCTAGACAGTCCACACAGGTCTGGTTCCAGGCATGAGCTAACATCTAATGAAGCTGGGAGTTCTTATAGAGGCCTAAATGAGCTGACAAGCTTCAGCTGGCCTCATCAACTCCCTGTCTGTACGACGCCCAGCCCTCTCCCTAGAGGTATGAGTCATCCATGAGCCCACTAGCCTTATACAACTCTCCACCTAGTTGTATAAGTCGGCGTAAAGCCTGAATCTGGGCGAAATATATCTACCCCCCTGGATGCAACCAGGTGACTTTACCTTCCTGCTGTCACATACCCCCCCCCTCTTGTTTTAACCTCGGGGTTGGAACACCAGCAATCAGGCATTCATGTACTCGAGACAAAGCATCCACATTCCCCATTTGAACGCCAGGGCGATGCTTTACTGTGAAGTTGAATTCCTGGAGGGCCAGGAACCACCTATTCACTCTTCTATTTGTTTCCTTGTTTTGAGCCATCCACTTTAACGGAGCGTGATCCGTAACCATGTCAAAGTGCCTACCTAGCAGGTAGTACCGAAGGGAATCTAGAGCCCACTTCACCGCTAAACACTCCTTTTCAACGGTGGCGTAATTTACCTCATGGGACTTCAACTTCCTGCTGAGGTAAATGACTGGGTGCTCTTCCCCGTTCCAGACCTGGGACAATACTGCTCCTAACCCCACATCTGACGCATCACTTTGTACGACAAAGTCTTTAGAGAAGTCGGGTGAGTACAACACTGGCTGGCTACATAAGGCTTGTTTCAAGAACTGGAATGCTGCCTCAGCCTCGGGGGTCCATTTAATCATGACCGACCCTTTCCCCTTCGTCAGGTTGGTTAGGGGCACAGCCTTAGAAGCAAAGTGGGGAATGAATCGCCGATAATACCCAGCGATTCCCAGAAAGGCTCGTACCTGCTTCTTGCTGTTGGGACGTGGCCAACTCTGGATGGCCTCGACTTTGTTGAGTTGGGGTTTTATTACTCCCCTCCCAATGGTGTACCCAAGATATTTGGCCTCCTCCTGCCCAATGGTACACTTCTTGGGGTTAGCCGTAAACCCCGCTTCCCGAACAGAGTCCAGGACTGCTTGCACTTTTGGCAGATGTGAGGCCCAATCTGTGCTATGGACAATTACGTCATCCAGGTAAGCCGCAGCATACTTCCGATGGGGCCTCAGCATCTGGTCCATTTTCCGCTGGAATGTGGCCGGCGCATTCTGTAACCCGAACGGCATTCTTTTATATTGGAACGCCCCGTCTGGGGTTACAAATGCGGTTTTCTCTTTGGCCGACTTGGCCAGGGGGATTTGCCAATACCCTTTTGTGAGGTCAAGAGTCGTCATGTATCGGGCTGTTCCCAGCCGGTCGATCAACTCATCTATACGTGGCATGGGGTAGGTGTCAAATTTTGTAACTTTGTTCAACTGACGAAAATCGTTACAAAATCGCCAGCTCCCATCCGGTTTAGGCACCAACACGATGGGACTAGACCAATCACTTTGGGACTCCTCTATCACCCCTAAGTTCAGCATTTTCTGTACTTCCTCCCGTATTGCCTCCCGTCGAGCCTCTGGGATCCGATAGGGTTTTAACTTCACCCTTTCACCGGGCGGGGTAATGATGTCATGCTCTACCCCAGATGTTTGTCCCGGCAGCTCAGAGAATACCTCCTTGTTGCGAAGCACAAACTCCTTAACCTCCTGTTGTTGGGGTTGTGACAAGGTGGCTGCTATTCCAACCTCAGGAATCACGCAACCAGTTTGAGCTGGTGACCAAGTGTCTGCGACTAGGGACTCTCTATCCCTCCAGGCTTTCAACAGATTAACGTGATAGATCTGTTCGGGCTTTCGCCTTCCTGGTTGTCTGACCTTGTAATTCACTTCGCTCACTTTTTCCATTATCTCGTAGGGGCCTTGCCATTTGGCAAGGAATTTACTTTCAACCGTAGGGACAAGTACCAATATCCTATCCCCCGGGGAAAAGGTACGGGTCTTGGCTCCACGGTTGTACACTCTCTGCTGTGCTAACTGCGCTTGGGCCAAATGTTCCTTCACGATGGGCATTACCTGTGCAATTCGGTCTTGCATCAGGGCGACATGCTCAATCACACTCCTGTGGGGAGAACTCTCACTTTCCCAAGTTTCCTTGGCAATATCCAACAGCCCTCTTGGGTGTCTCCCATACAGTAACTCAAAGGGGGAGAATCCCGTAGAGGATTGGGGCACCTCCCTAATAGCAAACATCAAATAAGGAAGTAAACAGTCCCAATCCTTTCCATCTCTATCCACCACTTTCTTCAACATTTGTTTTAGGGTTTTGTTGAATCTTTCAACCAGCCCATCGGTTTGGGGGTGATACACAGACGTACGCAATTGCGTCACTTTGAACAATTTACACAGCTCTTTCATAACCCGGGACATAAAGGGTGTACCTTGGTCCGTAAGCAGTTCTTTACAAATACCCACCCGGCTAAAAACAAGAGATAGCTCTTTGGCTATGGTTTTGGCCGAGGTATTTCGGAGAGGGATCGCTTCTGGATAACGGGTGGCATAGTCCATTATAACTAATATGTACTGGTGCCCCCTAGCGGACTTGATTATAGGACCTACCAAATCCATGGCGATCCTCTCAAACGGGACCTCAATGATGGGTAGAGGGACCAGCGGGCTACGGAAATGTGGCATCGGGGCCAACCTCTGACACACAGGGCAGGAGGAACAATAATTTTCTACGTCCTTCATCACCCCCGGCCAATAGAATCTCTGTAATACCCTCTCTCGGGTTTTCTCTGTCCCCAGATGACCTCCAAGAATGTGCCCATGGGCCAACTCCAACACCAACTTCCTGTAAGGTTTGGGCACCACAAGCTGCTCAACGGTTTCTTCTGCCCTTTTTGCCACCCGATACAGTAGGTCCTTCTCTACGCTGAAGTATGGGTAAGTGCAGGTATTATCTGGGTTCACTAACTCGCCATCTATTTTCACTACGTTTTCCCGTGCCTTTATTAGGGCGGGGTCTTTCAACTGTTCTGTGGCAAAGTTTTCCCTGTGAACCTCAAGATCAGAAAACTCCACAGACGGTAGGTTTTCGTCTGAGGAGGTGGGCTCCTCTCCAGTTTCTTGAGTCTCCCCTGCCAATACTGATAAGGGAAATTCCGGAGAGTCCTCACCACTCTCAGGGGAGTTCTGGCTATCACATTCCTGGTACATAGGGGCACCAGTGAGGGGCTCAGGATCATCCCACAGTTCCCAGAACTTCGGAAAATCCCTTCCCACAATGGCGTCATGCGGTAACTGAGATACTAAGCCCACTGGATGAGAGAGGGTACCTTTGGGGGTCTCGAAACACACTGTAGTTACTGGATACTCTCGGGTGTCCCCATGCACACAAATAACAGCTACCTTGCTATTCCCAGAGACCTCTGTTTTAACTAACTCAGCCTTTATCAGGGTCACAAGGCTACCTGAATCCAGCAATACCACAACATTTCTACCATTAACACACATTTTGCATAAATGTTTCTCAGTTCCTCGAATGGCAGTGCATGCGACTGTCGCACACAGCGACTGACGTCTGCCCGTCAGAAAGTCACACTGCATGGGTTCCTCCACAACCGGGCAATTGGCTGCAATATGTCCCGCTTGCCGGCAGCGGTAGCAAACGATCCTTCTTGCCGCCTCTTGAGCCGCTGATTTCCCAGGCTGTTCTCGCCAAACTTGGGGTAGAGCTCCCACCCTCTCACTCTCTCCACCCTCACCCCTTGGAATCCTCTTATCCGCCCCTGGGGATGGTCTGGTCTTAGGGTGGAAAGTCCGAGTGTCTCTGGAAGAGGCCGTCAGGTTCTCTGTAGCCAAGTATTTCTCCACACGATCCACAAGACCATCGGCCGTCTCTGGGTCTCCATGGCTTACCCACTTTTGGATGGCAGTAGGAAGAGCTCTCAAAAACCGATCCATTACAACACGTTCCACAATCTTTGGTGCGGACAAAGTCTCTGGCTGTAGCCACTTTCTGCTCAGGTGAATGAGATCATACATTTGAGACCTGGGGGGTTTTCCAAGCTGGAAAGTCCAGTTATGCACACGCTGAGCCCGGACAGCCTGGGTGACACCCAGCCTTGCCAATATTTCAGCTTTTAGCATCACATAGTCTTTTGCTTGGTTAGGCTCTAGGTCATAGTAAGCTTTCTGCGATTCACCAGTTAACAGAGGAGCCACCAGTCCAGCCCACTGCTCCTCAGGCCACTTTTCTCTTTCAGCGGTCCTTTCAAATGTGGTCAAAAATACCTCTGGATCATCCTCTCCAGTCATTTTTGTCAATAAACGACTCACCCCAAAGGACGCGGTATTAGTGGGACGGCTTTCCTCACTGGTCTGCGGACGTTGCTGCATTACTGCTTCCATCTGTTGTTGTAGTCTCTGCTCTTGCTTCTGCAACAGGTCTATGAAGCGGGCCTCAGATTGCTGCTGGGCTCGTTGCTGAGCCTCCAGACTCTGTTGCAAAGTTGCGTTTGTCTGCTGCTGGGCTGCAAGGCTCCTTTGCAAACCTGCATTTGTCTGCTGTTGATTGGCATTTGCTAGAGCCAGCTGCTTCAGTATCTCCTCCATGCTGGCTTAAAAAAAACTGCCACTGGTTCTCCACCAACTGTGAGGGGGTTAGCTCGGCAGCGGGTGTGTGTGACCCCCGGGATGGGCTCCCCACACAAAACAGGCCCAGCAAACGGAGGTTGTGGTTTTCAAAATCAAAAAAGGTGCAGTTTATTTTCTATTTACAGTGACAAAACACAGCAAAGCAAAAGAAACATAACCAAAATAAATCCTGGTCAAGTTGACCTCTGACTAAACATACAGGTTTCCTAACTAACAACTGGGATCAGCCTAGTGCTGTCCTAGTCCCTAAGTCCCTGGTTTAGTAAAAGTCCAAACAAATAGCCACACAGGCTTTGCCTCACCGCACAGGGGTTCACTCTCCCTAGACAGTCCACACAGGTCTGGTTCCAGGCATGAGCTAACATCTAATGAAGCTGGGAGTTCTTATAGAGGCCTAAATGAGCTGACAAGCTTCAGCTGGCCTCATCAACTCCCTGTCTGTACGACGCCCAGCCCTCTCCCTAGAGGTATGAGTCATCCATGAGCCCACTAGCCTTATACAACTCTCCACCTAGTTGTATAAGTCGGCGTAAAGCCTGAATCTGGGCGAAATATATCTACCCCCCCTGGATGCAACCAGGTGACTTTACCTTCCTGCTGTCACACTAGAAAAAATGTTTTTTTTAAGCACAATTTAGCACAAGGAGAATTCACTCACTTTCCTTCCAGGTCCCTGGAAACAAGGACTTTGACAGTGAAAGAAACTGACACACTCTCCCTACCTACAGTTTTCTGTCCCTAGAAAAAATGTTTTTTTTAAGCACAATTTAGCACAAGGAGAATTCACTCACTGTCCTTCCAGGTCCCTGGAAACAAGGACTTTGACAGTGAAAGAAACTGACACACTCTCCCTACCTACAGTTTTCTGTCCCTAGAAAAAATAGGATTTTTATAACAGCTTACCTGTAAAATCCTTTTCTTGGAGTACATCACGGGACACAGAGCGACATAGTCATTACTAATGGGTTATATAGTTACCGTCAGGTGCTGGCACTGGCAACTTCCAAAACCGGAAGTACCCTCCCCTATATAAGCCCCTCCCATCCGGGAGCACCTCAGTTTTGTAGCAAAGCAATAAGTGTCCCCAAAGAGGGGCGGGAGCTCTGTGTCCCGTGATGTACTCCAAGAAAAGGATTTTACAGGTAAGCTGTTATAAAAATCCTATTTTCTTTCTCGTACATCACGGGACACAGAGCGACATAGTCATTACTAATGGGATGTCCTAAAGCAATGCCAAATGAGGGGGGGGATACACCATATATAAGCTGAGCGCTATCAGACATGAGGATCTTTTGCGGCCTGCAACACACTGCGCCCAAAGGCGACATCCTCCTGACTTCTAACGTCCACCTGGTAGAACCTAGTAAACGTGTGTACCGAAGACCATGTTGCGGCCTTACAGATTTGAGCCAGGGAGGCCTGGTGATGCACTGCCCATGAAGTTCCAACTGCTCTCGTGGAGTGCGCCCTAACTTTGAATGGAGGCGGTCTACTTCTCAAGCTATAGGCTTGTATTATGACCTGTCGAATCCACTTGGCTAAAGTAGATTTTGACGCTGCCTGACCCTTTCTGGGGCCTTCCGGCAGAATAAACAAAGTATCCGTTCTGCGAATCTGAGCAGTGGCTTTTAGATAAGCTTTAACTACTCTTACTACATCCAAAGAATGCAATAACTTTTCCTCTACCGAAGTAGGCTTGGGGAAAAAAGAAGGAAGAACCACATCTTGGTTCAAATGAAAACTCGATACCACCTTAGGAAGAAAGGCTGGATGAGGACGTAACACTACTCTGTCCTTATGGATAACCAGATATGGCTCCTTACAGGACATAGCTGCTAATTCCGATACTCTTTTAGCCGAACAAATGGCTACTAGAAAAATCAATTTCCTGGTGAGAAGCACTAAGGAAATATGCTGTAATGGTTCAAATGGTTGTTTCTGTAGAACCGACAGAACCAAGTTTAGATCCCATGGACATATGGGAATATTAACCGGAGGACTAATACGCATCACTCCTTGTATAAAGGCTTTGACTAGTGAATGCGAAGCCAAGGGCCTTTGAAAAAATATTGACAAGGCCGAAATCTGACCCTTGATAGTACTCAAGGCAAGCTTCCTATCTACAGCCCATTGTAGGAAGTCCAGAATCCTACCTATTACGTATTTACGTGGATGCCATTTCTTGGCTTCACACCAGGCGATGTACGCCTTCCAGATTCTATAGTAGATCTGCCTGGATACCGGCTTCCTGGCATTGATCATGGTAGATACCACAGCATTAGAGAGCCCTCTCTTTTTTAGAATGTGGGCTTCAATAGCCAGGCCGTCAAACCTAGGGCTGGTAAGGAAGGGTGGTATATCGGTTCCTGCGAAAGCAGGTCCGGACGATGTGGGAGGGTCCAAGGACTCCCCACAGACATTTTTACAATCTCCGCGTACCATGCTCTTCGGGGCCACGCTGGAGCCACCAGAATCACTGGTTTCTTTTCTACCCTGATTCTGCGGAGTAATCGAGGTAACAATTGTGGCGGTGGGAATGCATATATCAGCTTGAACTGATCCCAAGGGAACACTAGGGCATCCGAGCCGCACGCTAGGGGATCCCTTGCCCAAGAGACAAACCTGTCCACTTTTGTGTTGAATCTGGATGCTAGCAGATCTACATCCGGTGTTCCCCACCGCTGACATATTGTCCGGAAAACCTCGGGATGAAGGGACCATTCCCCTGGGCATAATTGTTGGCGACTTAGAAAGTCCGCCTTCCAATTCTCCACCCCTGGAATGAATACCGCAGATATGGCTGGGACATATCTTTCTGCCCATCTCAGGATGTAATTTACTTCCCTTTGGGCTGCACGACTCCTGGTGCCCCCCTGACGATTGATATATGCCACTGCTGTGGCATTGTCTGACTGAACTCTGACAGGGGACCCTTGGAGTTTGGATGTCCATGCTACTAGGGCATACCGGGCTGCTCGTATCTCTAAGAGATTGATGGGCAGGGCCTTTTCCGCATCCGACCATCTGCCCTGGAGAGACCATTGCTCCAGTACTGCTCCCCAGCCTATAAGGCTGGCATCTGTAGTGACCACCTTCCAGGAAATCGGACTGAAGGATTTCCCTCTTTCCAGATTCTGGGGAACCAACCACCAGCGGAGGCTCCTGCGAACGGAAGGAGACAAGGACATTGGTAAGTCCAGAGCCTGAACTTTTTTGTTCCAGGCTGACAGTATGGCCCTTTGCAACTTCCTTGAATGGAATTGACCGTAGGGTACTGCTTCGAATGATGCCACCATTTTTCCCAGCAGCCTCATGCACAGGCGTATGGATGGCTGTCTTTTTGAACCCACTAAGTGGATCAAATCTCTCAAAGACGACCCCTTTTCTTGAGGCAAGAAAATCTTTCTCTGGTCTGAATCCAGCCTTAGCCCCAAGTATTCCAGACTTTTGACTGGTTTTAGGGCTGACTTGTCTCGGTTGATAATCCAACCGTGATATTCCAGATACTTGATTGTCTCGTGAACAACCACTTCTAGTTTTTCCACTGAGTGGTCTATCAGCAACAAGTCGTCTAGATATGCCATTATCGTTACACCTCGTGTTCTTAGATTGGCCAATAATGGGGCCAGAATTTTTGTGAACACTCTTGGTGCTGTGGCCAGACCGAAGGGTAAGGCTCTGAACTGAAAATGGCGCCCTTCTACCGCAAAGCGTAGAAATTTTTGGTGGGCTGGAAAGATGGGGATGTGCAAATAAGCATCTTTGATGTCGATCGAGGCTAACCATTCCTCCCCTTGTAGGGCAGTGGCTACCGATCGGATCGACTCCATCCGGAAAGTCCTGATATGTAGGAATTTGTTTAGCCCTTTTAGATTTAATATGGGCCTCACGTCCCCGTTTGGCTTCGGAACTGTAAAGAGGTTTGAGTAAAACCCGAACCCCCATTCTTCCAGGGGAACCTCTATAATTACTGCTTGAAGCAATAATTGTTCCAGTGCCAACAGGAGGGATCCTCTCTTCTGGGGATCCCTTGGCACGTTTGACCTTATAAAGCGGGAAGGAGGGGAGTTTTTTAACTCCAATTTGTATCCCAGATTTACTGCGGAGAGCACCCATCTGTCTCGGATCGTGTCCCGCCAGGTTTCTGTGAACAACTGAAGTCTTCCCCCCACCCGATTGGGTGGGGGCAACCCTTCATGCATTTGACTTTGGGGGAGGTTTTGTACCTCTCCTGCTCCAGGGCTTCTTGTTACCCTGCAACTGTCCCTGATTTTTACCTCCGGGATTTGACCGGGGAGGCCGTCGGAACTGTTTCACAGCCGATGTCCTAGGGACTGGAGAAGCCGGCCTCTTAAAGGAGGGACCTCTAACTCTATTTTTAACCGGCAAAAGTGTACTTTTACCGCTGGAAATTCTCTGGATATACTTGTCCAGGTCTTCCCCGAATAAGCGCTCCCCATGAAATGGGAAGCTGACCAGCAATTTTTTACAGGGAGCTTCAGCAGACCAGTTTTTGAGCCATAGAAGCCTGCGCATATGTACTACAGACAGCGTAAGGCGGGAGGCCTGATGGATTGAATCCTTTATAGCGTCCACCGCAAAGCATAAGGCTCTAGGTAGATCAGCTAGGGCAAGAGCCTGCTGATCCGGCAAGTCTCTTAAGACCTGTTTCAACTGATCCTTCACTGCTTGGCAGACCCCTATAGCTGCCACTGCTGGTTGTGTCACCAATCCTGCTGTAGAAAAAGCAGATTTCAATAATGACTCCAATTTTTTATCTATTGGGTCCTTGAACATTTGGACATTTTCCACCGGACATGTCAGTGATTTATTCACACAAGAGATGGCTGCGTCCACTGTAGGGACCTTCCATTTTCTGATGAACTTATCCTCCATGGGATAGACCACCGGAAATCTCTTGGGGGGAGTAAATATTTTGTCAGGATGCTCCCAATCCTGGTAAATGAGCCCCTCCAGTAAAGGATGGATCGGAAAGGAACAAACAGTCTGGGGAGCTTTTAGCGACCCCAACGAGGAGACAGAAGTGGAGGATGGCTCCGCAAGTGGCATTTTAAATGCTGATCGGACCATATTAGTCAGGGACTGAACCCATAACCTCTCAGCATGTGATGCTGAGAACGGCTCTTCCACTGTTGATTCCTCTACAACCGAATCAACCTCATCCTGATCCCCCTCAGGTAGGTCGACCTCTGTATGGGACTGTTGCTCTGTTAACAGGCACTCTGAGGGAGGAGACGGAGATCGAGCGCTTTTCTCCTGTGACAGGGAAGCAGCGATTAATGCTGACAATCTCTCTTCCAGTCCTCCCAGAGCTGAGGAAAAAACCTCCTCTGTTACATACACAGGAGCAGGTGAACTGAGGACAGCCACAGTACCAGGTACTCCTGGGGGTGCCCTACGGTCACTAACCTCTGATTCTTCAGGGGAGACTGGTGCAGCCAAAGCATGCCCAAGATCCTCAGAGCCCGATGGAGACCCCCTATTCCTCCTGGAATTTCTAGTCCCGGAGTTTTTAGACGGCATATTCCTAAGCCACAAAGCTGAGGTATTCCAGCCGAAATACACCAGTTACTGATAATAGTCTAGCATAAATGCTGCTATAATAAACAGTTGGTGTCTACTAATGTGCCTTTCTAGGGGATGCCTGTATCAACCGCTTGCTGTATGCCTTTAAATGTTGCCAGCTCTGTCTCTGTACTTCATAGCCAGCTTACTACAATATTGTGGCTTTTTAAAACCTGCTGGGACGCCCGCACATGCGCAGAAGCGCTGCGGCGCGCACAGAGCGTCATCCCCCAGGCTCCGCCCCCTTTCCCGGCTCACCTCTATATATAGAGGCGCGTGCACGCGCACGCGCGGGGCCACGTGCGCCCTCAGCGCTAATTTCAAACATGGAAACCAGGGACAGGAGCCAGGGCCCCTCTTTGCCGCAGGCCGGGGGATGGACGAGCACTGCAACATGGCAGAGGAAGCAGTTTCCTATAGGAGAACTCACCAACTGCCTGGACTTTGCTCTCTGAGAAGAAACTAGTCCACATGACAAGAAAACATTCCACAGCGGCCTCTAGTGGACAAACACAGGTACCGCAGTCTAATGTACTAAATATATATAAAAAAACTTTTTTTTTTTTTTTCTTGACCACCATTAAAAATTATTACATTTTTTTAGTAGTTACAGGCATGCACAGAATCTTGCGGGAATACCATTAGGTAACAGACAGAAAGACAAATTAGGCTTGGGGGTCCCCCAATAGAACCAAGTTCCTGGGGGCCCCCACTTACCTGTTCCTCGCCGCAGGACTTTGTTTGGTCCACAAAAGCCCAAACTTCACCTATCACGGCAGGCATTGTAATCAAACCTTCAGGGACCGGGTTCCCAAGGATTCCACTCCCCTGGACCTGTATAGCACCCTGCACAGAAAACATCTTGGTCGTGGGTATGACCAGAGCTCTGGATCCCAGGGTCCAGCTCTCCTAAGAGAAGCATTACAGGCAGAACCTTGCTCTTCTCTGCAAGGCCCGGGTACCGACCGTTTAGCTATGAAGCTTTTTTGGTCGGATCCGGAATAGCTTACTGAGGCCCAAAAGAACCTGTACACAAGCTCAGTGAAAAACACATGTTTCTTCTTGGCCAACACCTTAGACACTGGCAAAAAACTGAGGTGCTCCCGGATGGGAGGGGCTTATATAGGGGAGGGTACTTCCGGTTTTGGAAGTTGCCAGTGCCAGCACCTGACGGTAACTATATAACCCATTAGTAATGACTATGTCGCTCTGTGTTCCGTGATGTACGAGAAAGAAAATGTTTTTTTTAAGCACAATTTAGCACAAGGAGAATTCACTCACTGTCCTTCCAGGTCCCTGGAAACAAGGACTTTGACAGTGAAAGAAACTGACACACTCTCCCTACCTACAGTTTTCTGTCCCTAGAAAAAATGTTTTTTTTAAGCACAATTTAGCACAAGGAGAATTCACTCACTGTCCTTCCAGGTCCCTGGAAACAAGGACTTTGACAGTGAAAGAAACTGACACACTCTCCCTACCTACAGTTTTCTGTCCCTAGAAAAAATGTTTTTTTTAAGCACAATTTAGCACAAGGAGAATTCACTCACTGTCCTTCCAGGTCCCTGGAAACAAGGACTTTGACAGTGAAAGAAACTGACACACTCTCCCTACCTACAGTTTTCTGTCCCTAGAAAAAATGTTTTTTTAAGCACAATTTAGCACAAGGAGAATTCACTCACTGTCCTTCCAGGTCCCTGGAAACAAGGACTTTGACAGTGAAAGAAACTGACACACTCTCCCTACCTACAGTTTTCTGTCCCTAGAAAAAATGTTTTTTTTAAGCACAATTTAGCACAAGGAGAATTCACTCACTGTCCTTCCAGGTCCCTGGAAACAAGGACTTTGACAGTGAAAGAAACTGACACACTCTCCCTACCTACAGTTTTCTGTCCCTAGAAAAAATGTTTTTTTTAAGCACAATTTAGCACAAGGAGAATTCACTCACTGTCCTTCCAGGTCCCTGGAAACAAGGACTTTGACAGTGAAAGAAACTGACACACTCTCCCTACCTACAGTTTTCTGTCCCTAGAAAAAATGTTTTTTTTAAGCACAATATAGCACAAGCACAAAACACACTGACACTCTCCCTACCTATCCTTCTCTTTCCCTAAACTAAAGGAATCCAGGTTAAGCAAGAAAGAAATAAAAGTCACTGTCCCTGCCTATGCTGCTCTATCCCTGCTCCGGAACACACTACACTAGGCCGCCGTGCTGGCGGCCTTTTATAGTGTGGGGCGTGTACTAAACACCCTCAGCAATAATTGGCCACAGGCATCCTGCCTGTGGCCAATCATTGCTCTCCTCGCTGCCGGCGCTGTGATTGGCCAAGCATGCGGGGTCACAGTGCATGCTTGGCCAATCACAGCGCCTGGATGACACTGCGATGGCGTAGTGCATTGTGGGCCGTTCGCGTCACTCGAATTTGGCGCGAACGGCCCAAATCGTTCGATCTTCGTCGAACGATCGAACAGCCGATGTTCGAGTCGAACGTATGTTCGACTCGAACACGAAGCTCATCCCTAATACACGTACATGGTACAGCAGGCACATATCAGGGATATGAAATGTTGAGTTGACATATTCTTTAACCACTTGACCACTGGGCACTTAAACCCCCTTAATAACCAGACCAATTTTCAGCTTTCGGTGCTCTCACATTTTGAATGACAATTACTCAGTCATACAACACTGTACCCATATGAAATTTTTGTCCTTTTTTTCACACAAATAGAGCTTTCTTTTGGTGGTATTTAATCACTGTTGGGTTTTTTATTTTTTGCGCTATAAGAGAAAAAAGACTGAAAATTTTGTAAAAAAAAGATTTTTTTTTCGTTTCTGTTATAAAATTTTGCAAATTACTATTTTTTCTTCATAAATTTTGGCCAAAATTTATACTGCTACATATCTTTGGTAAAAATAAGTACAAATTGGTGTATATTATTTGGTCTTTGTAAAAGTTATAGAGTCCACAAGCTATGGTGCCAATATCTGAAAATTGATCACACCTGAAGTACTGACGGCCTATCTCAATTCTTGAGACCCTAACATGCCAGAAAAGTACAAATACCCCCCAAATGACCCCTTTTTGGAAAGAAGACATTCCAAGGTATTCAGAAAGAGGCATTGTGAGTTTTTTGAAGTTGTCATTTTTTCCCACAATTCTTTGCAAAATCAAGATTTTTTTTTTCTCTTTTTTTTTTTTCACAAAATTGTCATATTAGCAGGTTATTTCTCACACACAGCATATGCATTCCACAAATTACACCCCAAAACACATTCTGCTATTACTCCCGAGTATGGCGATACCACATGTGTGAGACTTTTACACAGCGTGGCCACATACAGAGGCCCAACATGCAGGGAGCACCTTCAGGCGTTCTGGAGCACCAAGGCCAATTCTGACATTTCTCTCCTACATGTAAAAATCATCATTTATTTGATAGAAAATTACATAGAACCCCAAAACATTATATATGTTTTTTTAGCAAAGACCTTAGAGAATATAATGGTGGTTGTTGCAACTTTTTATCTCGCACGATATTTGCGCAGCAATTTTTTTAACGCGTTTTTTACGGAAAAAAAATGTTTTGTGCTTAAAAAAAAAAAAAACAGTAAAGTTAGCCCAATGTTTTTGCATAATGTGAAAGATGAAGTTACGCCGAGTAAATAGATACCTAACATGTCGCCCTTAAAAATTGCACACACTCGTGGAATGGCGCCAAACTTCGCTACTTAAAAAATCCCCATAGGCGACGCTTTAAATATTTTTACTGGTTACATGTTTTGAGTTACAGAGGAGGTCTAGGGCCAAAATGATTGCTCTTGCTCTAACGTTCGCAGAGATACCTCACATGTGTGGTTTGAAAACCGTTTTCATATGTGGGCGGGACTTACGTATGCGTTCGCTTCTGTATGCGAGCTCACGGGGACAGGGGCGCTTTAAAAAAAAATAATAATTTTATTCTTCATTTTACTTTATTTATTTTAGTTTGACATGTTTTTCCGCCCTAAACATTTTTTTGATCACTTTTATACCTATTACAAGGAACGTAAACATCCCTTGTAATAGGAATATGGCATGACAGGTCCTCTTTACAGTGAGATATGGGGGGGGGGTGTCAATAAGACCCCACATCTCACCTCTAGGCTGGGAAGCCTGAAAAAAATACAAAAAAAAAAAACAACAATCCTGGCTTTGATCGTAGCGGTGAGTCGGTAGAAGCACCGGAGGGCGGCGGGGGGGTGGGACGACATCCCCTCTCGCCTCCCGTAAGAATGATCAAGCGGCGGAACAGCCGCTATGATTGTTCTTATGGTGTAGGGAATCGCCGGCTGAAAAAGCTAATATCTGAATGATGCCTGTAGCTGCTCCCATCATTCAGATATCCCCGCACAAAGTCAAGGACGTCATATGACGGCCGGAGGGCGGGAAGTGGTTATTGCAGAGTATTGCCGGGCATTGCGGAGTATTGCCGGGCATTGCAGAGTATTGCAGGGCATTGCGGAGTATTGCGGACTATGGCAGGGTATTGCGGTGTATGGCAGGGTATTGCGGTGTATGGCAGGGTATTGCACAGGTATTGCACAGGGTATTGTGGAGGGTATTGCACAGGGTATTGTGGAGGGTATTGCAGAGTATTGTGGAGGGTATTGCAGAGTATTGTGGCGGGTATTGCAGAGTATTGTGGCGGGTATTGCAGAGTATTGTGCAGGGTATTGCAGAGTATTGTGCAGGGTATTGCAGAGTATTGTGCAGGGTATTGCAGAGTATTTTGCAGAGTATTGCGCAGGGTATTGCAGAGTATTTTGCAGGGTATTGCAGAGTATTGTGCAGGGTATTGCAGAGTATTGCACCAGGGTATTGCAGAGTATTGCACCAGGGTATTGCAGAGTATTTCGCAGGGTATTGCAGAGTATTTCGCAGGGTATTGCAGAGTATTTCGCAGGGTATTGCAGAGTATTGCACCAGGGTATTGCAGAGTATTGCACCAGGGTATTGCAGAGTATTGCACCAGGGTATTTTGCAGAGTATTGGCAGGGTGTATTGCAGAGTATTGGCAGGGTATAGCACAGGGATGGCTGAGCAGGGATGGATGGATGGCTGGATCTGTGACTGCAATTGTCACAGATCCAGCCCACAGTGCTGCTGCTGCCATCCGCTCCCTCCCCCTCCCCTCTCACACTGTACCGATCGGTACAGAGAGGGGAGGGAGGAACCGGCGTCATCAAATGACGCCGGTCTGTTTACAAGTGATTGCTCCGTCATTTGACGGAGCGATCACGTGGTAAACGGCCGCTATCAGCGGCGATTTACCGCGATTCGTGATCCGCCGGGTCCAGTCACGGAGTTTCCCGTGTGCGCGCCCCAGGGGGCGCGCGGGAGCGCGATTCTGGGAGGACGTTATATAACGTCCTCCCAGAGTTAAGCAACCACCTTGTCGACGTTATTTGTCGGCAGGTGGTTGTTAAGTGGTTAATGGGCAGCAGATGAAACAATTCTGTTTTCTATGTTTAATGACCAGTGAAAAGGCACCCAAAAATAGAGGGACTGGAAACAATAAAATTGCAAGCATTGCTTGAAAGAAGTTATCAAACTAATACACAAATGTAACAATCTTTATAAAAATAAAATAGCATACATTCTACCACCATTAAACATACAGGCATACCCCGCTTTACGGACACTCACTTTACGTACACTCGCGAGTACGGACATACCCGCGAGTGTACATAAAGTGCCTCACAAGACAAACATTCCTGCACCATCAGCCGCAGTAGAAGGAACTTAAGCTCTGAGCATATAGCCTACCCTATTCCAGTGTGCTCTTCCTGTTTCCTGGCCGCCGCCCCACCTCCTGTGCACAGCGCGATGTCTGGGGGATGGATTGGAGTGGGCCCCCCCTTGCATCAGATGAGCCTAATTACATGTGAGTGTTTCCCTGACACCCCCACTACAGCCCCTGACGCCCCATAACAGCCCCTGGCACCCCCACTACAGCCCCTGACTCCCTCACTACAGCCTAGAAGTGAAAAAATGTATTGCTTCACTTTAAGTACATTTTCGTTTTACATACATGCTCTGGTCCCGTTGTGTACTTAAAAGTGGGGTATGCCTGTAATTTAAAATAAAAAGAAGAATATTGGTATATATATAGGACCACAACTATTATGTGTCACATCCATGACCCCACAGAGAGATGTCTGAAATGGTTAAGCTATGAAGTGGTAGTGCAAGAAATATACAATGCTCATTCAGCAATTATTAGCTCCAGCACTGTGGGCTTGGCACTGGTTGTTCTTGGCACTGGTTGTTCTTGGCACAGTGGACTGATAATGTGTTCTATCCCAAAGGCCTCCTCACACTAAACCTCCCTTAAATGCACTATTAATGACACACCCTTCCTTAACTATCCATTAGGCAACACACTCTTTACAACATCACGCTAATACTCCTTTGTCCTTTGACCGCGCCGTTAAGCCTCATGCTAACGCTCCCTTAAGCTGAGTTCACAATATGTGCGGAGCGGCTCACAGCAGGGGGTCCAGTGTGTCCCTGTTCACCATTTCAGGAGCCAAAGAAGCACAGGACCCTTTTGCAGTGTGCTTCGCAGCTGCCCCAGAGCTGTGTGAACCGGCTCCATAGAGAGTCGGTCACAGTCTCCTGTCATGCGAATTGAATGCGGGGAAACCCACATCCAATTTGCATCAGCGTGAACCCAGCCTTAAAGTATTAGGATTATAACCCCCGTCAGATCTTTTTTCACCATCTGTGTCCCATTACGGCGATTTCCCTCAACTTCCTGTTCCATAGCCAAAACAGGAAGTGAGAGGAAATCCCTGCAAATTATGGTAATTCCTTGGGGACCTCCAGGTCACCAGACCTGGTGTCCCCATTGGAAGATTTCCCCTCTATTACTTTTCTGGGGACAACCCAAAGTTGAGATGGTAAAGAGCACAAATAGAGAAGGTCAATCTCCTTCACAGGGGCACAGACAGCAATAAAAACCTGACAGGTGTTCTAATCCCTCTCCACTCTATCCAAAACAAAAAAGCTTTGCCTTTAGTTCTACTTTAATCCTAATATTAACCCTTGCATTATCCTTCTATGTAACCCTGACCTTCAAAGTAACACACCCTAAAACTCCTACTAACACTCCTACAACCCCAATAATAAACCTCACACTATCCATCTAAGTATTCCTGATCTTCACACTAATGCTCTTTGAAAGCGGTATTAAACACAAAAGCAAACATTTACTAGATTGCAGCTTACCAATTCATACATGTGATGGCTGCATTCGTTTTCTTTTTTCAAGCTTTCTTTCCTTTATTTTCAATAAATAAATTTGCAATTAGTTGGTCAGATAATACAGGGGCGCCAAATTAAGGTAATTTCTCTTCCTATATATAGCGTGGGGGTCACCAGGATGGCGTGTACCCCAGTTGATGTCTCATTAGACGAAACGCGTCAGGTTTATATGCCAGCCTTGGTGCTCACTCCACGCATTTTTGCAATACAGAGCTGCTGATATATTTTTGGGATTTGTTGGTTTGTTTGTTTTGGTTTTTTTCCCTGAGAAGTTTCAAAGTTTTTAAAGGAGTTTGCTTTGGACTGTTTAATTGTTCAGTGAGACCTTCATTGGGTGTTTTTATTCTTTGATAAATAAAATCCCATCTTGGATTTACACTATGTGGAGAATTCTTTTCTCATTTGTTGCATGGTGACACTACGCATATGGTGAAATTCTGTCGTCATACTTTGACTTATCGCATTGGAAGTGAGAGTTACGTTGGAAAGCCTCGGGATATACTCTCTGGAACGTCGTAAGGACGCTGAGGAAAGACTGTCCCCAGGATATACATCTATCAGTCCCGGGTGTGGACACAAGCTCGATTGATCCACCGCCGTACGGCGAGTTGGATCTACAACATCCGGTAAGAGTATACACCCTTTTACTCACTTTCCAATGGCATATATCACCTTTAAGTGTTGCAACATAGAAAACGCATAAATCCAAGGAACTGGTCTGGACTGTACCTACCATTCATTACACACCTGACGTGGTGTTGATGCAGTGTTGATGTTGGTATCAGATCACACATTCACCGAGAGACTTTCTTCCTTTTTTTTTTTTTTTCCTCACAGAAAATTGGACACTAATATATATTGTGGATCACTTTCACATATGATATTCATGTCATTTATATTTTTTCAGTGTTAGGTTAATTTACCTATTTAAATTAATTTATATATTTCACACCATTGCACATATTGAATTTTTGCAGGGTATATGCACTTTTTTACATAAGTGTACAGAACCACTATCAGGTTCAACACGATATACGGGTCTTTATATAGACCAATTGCCAACCAGACATTTTATATATATATATTTTTCTGTTTGCACATAGCGCCACACTTTATTTATTATTTTTCCTTTACACTATTGTCAGTTGTTGTGTAGGCTGCTAGAAATTTGAAGGTTGGCGCAGTATTTTTCCTATTTTATGACGTATTATTTTTTGACTTTATATATTGCAGCCTTCCGTTGTGTTTTATATCACATATAGTATTTAGATATATTCCTTTGATGGATGTATTTGAGTACCGCACCAGTCGCACATTCACCACAGAAGGTGTTTTTGTAGCTACCAGTACAGACTCAGAGATAGGAGGTATGTTCATGAGGTTGAAAAACCTCATGACTACAGAGGTGCACTTGGAATGGGATAAAGCCTTTTTAAGCCAGTACCTCAAAGAACGTATGGTCCCCAGAGGTTTAAGGTGGGATGTATGTCCACAACAGGGTGACCTGGAACTGGACTTATGGTTTCGTTATTTTAACGATGCGGGCATTTCATTCATTTCTTTTTTACTAGAGAAAAAAACCACTCGTCTAGGACTTATAGATAAAGAGATTAAAGATATCAGGGAGAAACTTTCACCACACAAATCTACCTCAGAATACAGCATGCTTTCTACTAGTTTAAAAACACACTTAGAAAAGGAAGAGAAAGAACAGAAGCTAAAAAAGCAAAAGAAATACACTCGTGATGTCAATGACTATAAAAGCGGGTGTGTTTTTAGTTGGCAATCTAAAGAGAGTATAGTAAGAACCATGGAAGGGAGTTCCAACAATATGGAAATCTCTGTTCCCCCAATAGGAGATCTAAGATCCCAGCCTGTCCAACCTCCCAGTCGTCCATATGGTCCCAAGGAATCCAACCCTAGGCAATCTGGGGGACGTACTCCCACCAATCTGCCAAAAGGACCAAACCCAACCCATGGCGGGAGGGGTAAGGGACCTCGTGGTAATAATAGGGGGAGAAGGGACCACTCTCGTGACCATTGGAGACAGGATTCACCACGGGGTAGAAATGGACAAGGATACTATGATCATGACCATCACCCCTACCCATCACAAAGAACACCTGTAGACACCTACAATAGGTTCTTTCCTCTCAGAGAAGAATATGGAACATATCAGTCTCAATCCCAACATAGGGATTATGATGACAGTCACCAATTTAATAGGTCCCCATATAACTATAACCAGAATCATCCAGGACCTTCATATTCAGGGGGTTTTTATCAGGAGCAGAAGGGGTACAACCGAAACCCCGACATAAACGTGGATGCAGAGGCGGACGGCGCGCCAAGAAAAAGAAAATGCATCTAACTTTAGAAGGAATTTTCAATTTAAGTTCAGCCATTTTTACCGATGTAGAAAAAATAGTTTTAAGTAAGGGATTGAAATATGTTCCCCCGAAACAACTAAACAAATTTGCTACGTTCATTGACGTGCAGAAATACGTGCGGAAACTGAACATACAAAGACATTTTATTTCGAATCCAACTAAATCAACTGTACCTTAAATTACTTCTCTCACAGTTCACACAGGACTTTCTAATCCCTCATTGTTTAACCCTCCGGGATATACAGCACCTTCCATACAGGTATTCAAGGACTTAGTGTTGAAGGATTTAGAGGCACTACCTAAGAAGAAAATTCATAGTGACCCGAGGATTAAGGAGGGATTAAAGGCTCTGTGTGAACGCAAAGATCTCACTATACGCCCCGCGGATAAGGGGGGAGGTATAGTTGTTCTTGACAAGATAGCTTACCATGCAGAAATGAATAAGATTTTGAGCGACACAGATACATATGTACGTCTATTGAAGAATCCAACACAGAATTATAAGAAGGCATTGGCAGATTTGGTTGACACTGGGGCACAGCTGGGTATTCTAGATAAGAAAGAAAAAAGCTATCTAGTACCTGTAGCCCCACGTATCCCCATCATTTATTACCTTCCTAAGGTACATAAAGATGCCAACCATCCTCCAGGCCGCCCAATCATCAGCGGTATAGATTCTGTGACTTCCCGCATAGGGAAATACATAGATTTTCATTTGCAACCAATTGTGCGCTCTATTCCATCGTACCTGAAGGACACTAGGCACACAATTTCCTTATTACAACAGGTAGATTATGGTGAGGGCATACTATTGGTAACGGCTGATGTGTGCTCATTGTACACCTGCATTTCACATGATTTAGGCCTAGCAGCCGTAAAACTATTTTTGTCTAGAGATAATAATTTGCCTGGAACCCAAAAAAGATACATCATGGACCTTTTACAGTTTGCGACAACGCATAACTATTTTTGGTACAATGGAGACTTCTTTTTACAAAAAAAGGAAGTTGCGATGGGAGCCAAATTTGCTCCCAGCCTGGCCAATATCTTTATGGCCAAATGGGAGGAGGATGTCGTCTATGCTTTAAATCGCCCAGAGGTGGTTCTCTGGGTTCGATACATCGACGACATCCTCCTCCTATGGAGGGGAGACCAGGACTCCCTCTGTGGATTTATGTCTGTTCTCAATGACAACAATATTGGCATTAATTTAACCTATGAAACGAGCCATAGAAGTATGCACTTTTTGGATTTGGAAATTTTCGTCAGCGATGGTCAATTACAGACAAAAACATTCTTTAAACCCACTGACCGGAATGGGTACATTCCGGTCGACAGCTGTCACCATTCAGCATGGCTAAAGTCTGTACCTCGTAGTCAACTGATGCGAATTAGACGCAACTGTTCTAATATCTCTGACTTTTATCACCAAGCTGATATTCTAAAATCCAGGTTTGTGGATAAGGGTTACAGTCCACATCTGATAGACGCTGAAGTTCGGGGCATTGCTACCATCAGTAGGGATTCACTACTAATAGAGAGAGGGAAATCAGTTCAGGATTCCAAGTATAAATGGTCTTTTTATACCACGTTTTCGTCCCAACACAAACAAATTAGGGACATTTTCCGGAAACACTGGAATGTCCTTAAAAATGATCATGTCCTTGGCCCTTCACTTCCAGATAGGGCAGGTGTGATATATAGGGGAGCTTTTTCTCTGAAAGGACAGATCGCTCCCAATGTGATAGATCCACCCACTATCCCTGTTTTCTTTCCACATTTGAAGGCATATTACCCATGCAAGAAATGCAAAGTGTGCCTAGTTAATCGGTGTGGCAGACAGAAAAGTGATTCCTTCTGTTCCACTTCAACAGGAATAGAATACAAGATGAAGCACTTTACCACATGTGCGACCCGATTCATCGTATATTTGCTTACCTGCCCCTGCGGGAAGCAATACGTAGGGCGGACGATTCGCACGTTTTCAATCAGGGTGGGTGAACACCTTACCAGTATCCGGAAAGGAAAAACCAATCATAGTGTCCCAAGACACTATTTGGAATCACATAATAAAGATCCTAGAGGGACCACGTTTGTGATCATAGACAAATTTGTTCCCCATTGGAGGGGGGAGTCTGGGGTTAGAGGGGTCTCTAGACTTGAGACTTATTGGATTTACCAATTAAAATGTTATAGGCCTTATGGACTCAACATTGATTGGGACATTAATGCGTTTATTAACCAAGCATAATGGGCATAATTAATCCTTTGTTAATCCGCCCCCCCCCCCCCCTGGTCTCGGATTTTTATCAATATTTCTTCCCCTTTTTTAGTTTATCATTTATTGCTCCACCCCTTATATGTTTTTAATTATTTTTAATTCTAACATAACATAAAATAGCCAGTATATAGCCTCTATACGAGTGACCTTTGTTGATTCAGGTTTGATATGTTTCATATGTCATCTTAAATTATATTGTGGACTTGATATAATCCGTACAAGTGATATAGCTGTATGGATGTCATTCATATATATGTCTATGCTCAGAATGTGCCCGCCTTCTGGGATATAATACATTGACATCCACATTATAAATTTAAATGTAGTATTATTTTATTAAATTTGTGTGATTTTATAATCACATCAGGAAAGCGACTCCTCATGGTCGGATTTCCATATGCATCACCCTGATATGGTGTGTGCTGTTTTTCCCGAGTGCGGTGGTTGTTTGCTGGCATATATTGGGAGACAGGCTGGCGATGTGGAGTCGTTCCGCTTTATTGCGTCACGACTACAATTCCCAATCCTCCTTGCGCGCAATCATGGCGTACATGGAGACACCCACGTGAGGTTGTGAGTGATCGCATCCATGTGACGTCTGCAATCAATGATGGAGATGGGAGACACGCCGGCTTGTTTGTGTTGCTTTGCTTAGTTGCGTCGCAACTACAACCCCCAGGATGCCTTGCGCACATGCACGTCGGAGGACATGCGTGCCGATGACGCGATGACGCTGTTAGTCACGTCGAGGGCGCATTAGATCTGCTGATTCGGTGAAAAGATACACATGACCTGGCCATGTGATGCAGAAACCCGGTCATGTGACACGGAGACGCTCCGATCCCGGAAGTGAGAGGCACATTCGCACACAGGGGCGCCGAATTAAGGTAATTTCTCTTCCTATATATAGCGTGGGGGTCACCAGGATGGCGTGTACCCCAGTTGATGTCTCATTAGACGAAACGCGTCGGGTTTATATGCCAGCCTTGGTGCTCACTCCACGCATTTTTGCAATACAGAGCTGCTGATATATTTTTGGGATTTGTTGGTTTGTTTGTTTTGTTTTTTTTCCCTGAGAAGTTTCAAAGTTTTTAAAGGAGTTTGCTTTGGACTGTTTAATTGTTCAGTGAGACCTTCATTGGGTGTTTTTATTCTTTGATAAATAAAATCCCATCTTGGATTTACACTATGTGGAGAATTCTTTTCTCATTTGTTGCATGGTGACACTACGCATATGGTGAAATTCTGGTGTCATACTTTGACTTATCGCATTGGAAGTGAGAGTTACGTTGGAAAGCCTCGGGATATACTCTCTGGAACGTCGTAAGGACGCTGAGGAAAGACTGTCCCCAGGATATACATCTATCAGTCCCGGGTGTGGACACAAGCTCGATTGATCCACCGCCGTACGGCGAGTTGGATCTACAACATCCGGTAAGAGTATACACCCTTTTACTCACTTTCCAATGGCATATATCACCTTTAAGTGTTGCAACATAGAAAACACATAAATCCAAGGAACTGGTCTGGACTGTATCTACCATTCATTACACACCTGACGTGGTGTTGATGCAGTGTTGATGTTGGTATCAGATCACACATTCACCGAGAGACTTTCTTCCTTTTTTTTTTTTTTTCCTCACAGAAAATTGGACACTAATATATATTGTGGATCACTTTCACATATGATATTCATGTCATTTATATTTTTTCAGTGTTAGGTTAATTTACCTATTTAAATTAATTTATATATTTCACACCATTGCACATATTGAATTTTTGCAGGGTATATGCACTTTTTTACATAAGTGTACAGAACCACTATCAGGTTCAACACGATATACGGGTCTTTATATAGACCAATTGCCAACCAGACATTTTATATATATATATTTTTCTGTTTGCACATAGCGCCACACTTTATTTATTATTTTTCCTTTACACTATTGTCAGTTGTTGTGTAGGCTGCTAGAAATTTGAAGGTTGGCGCAGTATTTTTCCTATTTTATGACGAATTACTTGGTCAGGACATCACCCAGAAGCATCATGACAAAGTGGGAATAAAAAGTGGAGCTCCACCCAAAAGGAGAAGCTCTGATTTAAGGCCTCCTGCGCCACTCCTGTTTCTGAAGAGGAGCTTTTGGGGGAGGGGGGAGCAGGTACCCGCTCCCACACCGACTGTCTAGGCCAGGGATCTCAAACTGGCGGCCCTCCAGCTGTTGCAAAACTATAAGTCCCATAAGGCATTGCAAGGCTGACAGGTACAAGCATGACTCCCACAGGCAGAGGCATGAGGGGACTTGTAGTTTCGCAACAGCTGGAGGGCCACCAGTTTGAGACCCCTGGTCTAGGCGATCAGAAGGGAAAGTTCTCCCCCCCTCCTGCAGTTTTCTGGGACACATCACAGGTCCAGGAAGACTGCGGGACCATTCACAGTTTGCAGCATGCGCAGTGGGCACCCGGGTGTGAAGCTGCAAGCTGTCACAGCTGAGTTCACAGGGTGAAAATGGCTGGACCGAGCACAACGCTGGATCGTGGGACAGGTGAGTGGCTTTTAGGCCCCTTTCACACTGAGGCGTTTTTGCGGTAAAAACAGCGCTGTAAAAATGCCTGAAATAATCCTGCCCCATCATTCTCAATGTGAAAGCCCTGAGGGCTTTCACACTGAGGCGTTTTGCTGGCTGTGCGTTGGAAAAAATCCTGCAAACAGCTTCTTTGGAGCATCTTTGGGGCGCATAAAATAGCGCTGTAAAAACGCCTATCCCCATTGAAATGAATGAGTACCGCTGTAAAAATGCGGTAAAAAACACCCAGAAGCTGTGGGAAGGTCACATGACCGCAGTAGAGTGGAGGATTGTGGGATACCAAATAATCCTTTTTACCGCAAAAACGCGGTAAAAACGCAGTAAAAACGCAGTAAAAAAAAATCATAATTTTTTTGCGTTTTTTCAACGCCTCAGTGTGAAAGGGGCCTTATTAGGTCTCATGCACACAGGGTGTTTTTCCTGACGCTTTTAGGAGCGTCAGGCTTTTTTTTTTTTTTTACAGCTTAAAAATATCTCTCCAAGTTGTTCTATATGTCCATTCACACTGAAGCCTCGTACACACGGCCGAGAATCTCGTCAAGAAAAAACACGTCGTTTTTCTTGACGAGATTCTTGGACAAGAAACTTGTCCCGGCCGAGAAGCCGTGGTTCTTTGAATGGAGCGAACGCGTTGACGTCATCGACTACGACGAGCGTGCGCTCGTCACATTCGATGCCGTCGCCGCCATCTTGCTACACCCTACCTATGCCTAGGAAGCTACCCGGAGGACAGGTAAGTGTACACACACACACACACACTTTTCTCGTCGAGAAACATGCTGACAAGAATCTTGACGAGAAAATAGAGAGCAGGTTCTCTATTTTTCTCGTTGAGATTCTTGTCGGTTTTCTTGACGAGAAACATGATAGCCGCGTACACACGGCCGATTTACTCGGCAAGAAAGCTCTGCCAGCAAGTTTCTTGCTGGTTCTTGCCGAGAAACTTGGTCGTGTGTACGAGGCTATAGGCTTTTAGGAGCTGTAAGTGGCATAGGCGTTTTCAAGTTGCAAAAAAACCCCCAGGGCCAGCGCATTCTGGAGCAGCAGCGTTACAGCTGTACAAACGCGGCTAAACATGTGTTAACGCTGTATACAGCGTTAAACCACGTCAAGCGTTTTTAAGCTGTAGTAATTGGATTTTGTAGTGGAAAATAGAAGAGGGCAGAGAAACGCTGCTAAACGTTAATGCGACTAAACGCGCATTAACGCCAATGCAAAATGCTTCTAAAAGCGCGTTTTTACAGTCGCTTTTTCCTGGCGTCGGTAATGGCTTTGCAGCTCGTTTTTTTTAATGCCCCGTGTGCATGAGGCCTTAAAAAAGTCAGCAGCTCCATTTTTTGCAGCTGCTGACTTTTATTTTACATAGGAGACTGGTGCTCCTCTTTAACCACTTCAGGCCCAGGCCAATTCTGACACTTCGCTCCTACATGTAAAAATCATAATTTTTTTGCTAAAAAATTACTTAGACCCCCCAAACACTATATATATATGTTTTTTTAGCAAAGACCCTAGAGAATACAATGGCGGTCATTGCAACTTTTTATCTCATAGGGTATTTGCGCAGCAATTTTTCAAACATGTTTTTTTGGGGAAAAAACGTTTCCTGCTTTAAAAAAAAACAAAACAGTAAATTTAGCCTAATTTTTTTGCATAATGTGAAAGATGAAGTTATGCCAAGTAAATAGATACCTAACATGTCACGCTTCAAATTTGCACACGCTCGTGGAATGGCACCAAACTTCGGTACTTAAAAATCCCCATAGGCGACGCCTTAAATTTTTTTAATGGTTATATTTTTTGAGTTACAGAGGAGGTCTAGGGCTAGAATTATTGCTCTCGCTCTAACGTTCGCGGCAACACCTCACATGTGTGGTTTGAAACCGTTTTCATATGTGGGCGGGACTTACGTATGCGTTCATTTCTGCATGCGAGCACACGGGGACAGGGGCACTGTAAAAAATTTCTTTTTTTTTTTATTGTTAATTTTACTTTTTTTATTTTATTTTGACACTATAAAAAAAAAATTATAATTTTGATCACTTTTATTCTTATTACAAGGAATGTAAACATCCCTTGTAATAGGAAGATGACATGACATGTCCTCTTTACAGTGAGATATGGGGTCAATAAGACCCCACATCTCACCTCTAGGCTGGGAAGCCTAAAAGAAAAAAACAAAACAAAAAAACGATCACCGCTTCAAAGCCGAAGCAGCGCCATTTTTTTGAATGCAGAGGCTGGGCGTGACGTCATAACATCGCGCCCGACCCCCGACGATCATAGAGACTCCGGCGACCATCTGGTCCGCCGGAAATCTCTGTGATCAACATCCGGGGCAGGCGGATCCTGTCACTGACTCACCAATCGCACAGGTGAGTCAGGAGAAGCACCGGAGGGCGGCGGGAGGGGGGGACGTCCCCTTCCGCTGCCCATAAGAACGATTAAGCAGCGGAACAGCCGCTATGATCGTTCTCATGGTGCAGGGAATCGCCGGCTGAAACCGGCAATATCTGAATGATGCCTGTAGCCGCAGGCATCATTCAGATATACCCCCACAAAGCCGAGGACGTCATATGACGGCCTCTGGGCCTGAAGTAGTAAACATATGATCCTGTGAATAAGAACTATTAGGATATATGCTTACAGTAAGAAAAAGTCAGTATAGAAAATCCCCATAACATAGAATTGGCATGAAGTAATCTCTGGATTGATTTACCATAAAGTAGTGACCCCTCTCGATTCATAGTCCTGGAAGGTTACACCCCCTGCAAGCACTGATGGGTTGTCCTAAGATCAATAGTTATAGCAGCCAAAACAGGAACGTGTCCGGGAGGGGCCCCTCAGCTAACCAACTTCCTAAAGCTACTCCCAGGGCCGCTTACTCACACTTGTCCAGCTCAGCAGCTTTTGTTTAGTAACGAAAGGGACCATAGGTGTGCGCAGCCTATTGCATTAAGGTGTGCACCCCAAAGCTCAAACACACACGCCTTTCTATGCAGCCTCAGCTGCACGCACAATGAATGAATGGGAAGTGCTCTGTGCTGAGCGGCTTCCTGTTCATTCACAAACTGAAGCATAGTAAATACAATTTACTATGCTTCCTTTATGAATGAACACAGTGAGTGAGTGTGTTCACTGTGTTCATTTAGAAAAGGAATGGGCTGGTAAATTACATATTTACTAGCCCCTTCCCCCACTCTCCAGCCTGAAACGTCCCCGCAGCAGCAGGGGAGAGGAGGGAAGCCATCAGCACTGCAGGCGGGGAGGGGGGCAACATGGGGGTAAAACCCAGGCAGAAGGGGGAATCGGCACCACATGTAGTGATTAGGTGTGCCTGGACACCCCCTGCACATGCCTATGATAGGGACACAAGTATCTGCACAAAACCTGACCATGGTAAAATAGCTCTATAGGAGCATGGAATTGCACTCTGCACCATTTCCCCCAACTCCAAACACAATCAAACCCATTAATAATAAGACACCACACTCTATTGGCATAAATTGGCTGCGACACTTTATTGGTTTAACAAAATATATTTTTCCATAAACCATATTATAAATTAATAACAAATTAATTTATTATTCTTAGCCTTAATGACTCAAGCAAATAACTTACATCAACTTTATAACAAAAGTCGCCCTTCGATGCAAAGGTGACGTACCATATAGAGTGCACGCAATGCTAGGGAGGGTGGTAGCTCTTATTTAAAGCCAATCCTTTAACCAGCAGCCAGATAACTGTGGCGGTGGGCCCTTTATATACTGAGTCCCACTGCTTCCAGAATATTCCCAGAAATTCTATTGGCCCATTCCTAACTGCTCACAGGTGAACAGGAATATTTAAAGGGCCAGCATTCCCAAATTGCATTGTATTTAAATTCAATGCTAACGCTTTAGGCCCCGTTCATATGTGCAATGGTATTCGCACTGCGCATTGCCCAAAAAATTTGAGTGTTTTCTAGGCATTGCGGTGCGGCTCAGGTGCGAATTTAGGCCCATTATCTTCTATGGGCACGCATCTGATTCGCAGATGTGTTCAGTTCTCATCAGGATTTCTCTCCCAGCTCACTACACTTCCCCCCCTCCCCTCTCCCAGGTCACCAAATTCGCAGCTAAAACGCAGATGATCCGCTGAACAGCTCTCTTATCTCTTTGCAGAGATAACAGAGCTGGAATTCGCACAAGTGTGAACCCAGCCTTAAATAACAGGGGGAAAAGGTGGAGGCAACTCCATGAAGTTGCTACCAAATTAATTGTGCCCACCTTTTACATTCTCCCGGAACGTTTGAATGTCTGTGGTGGACTGGTTGGGGTGAGAGCTGGAGAGTACCAGGGGATGTTTCTATCTTTGGATTAGGTTTACATCAACATTTACACAAGGCTGGATCAGGAGCAGCCGGTCCATTAGGGGCACAGGGGTGCTGCCTCCTTGCAGGGCACCGGACTCATAGCTTTCTATGATTTTTTTTTTTCCAAGCACATGATTAGTGCCTGAGGCTCTAATTGGCTTAAAAAACATTGGGCTCTGGGCAAAAACCCACCTACTTGTGACACTAGCGAATTAATATTCGCTATTGTCTTCCGGCTACTCCTCCCAGCCAATCAGGACAGAAGGCAGATCGAGTTGTCTGGGAGGAGAAGCCGAGGAAGCCGTGGAGTGCCTGAGTGTAGGGGGGCTGAGTGCGGGTGGACCTGGGGGGGAGTGTTGTGTGCCGCCGCCCCCAAAAAGTTTAGCACCAGCCGCCACTGGGCTGGATTTTAGTAGAACTTGATTTTTGAACAAAAGTATTTTTTTACGGGCAAGCATACCTAGTTTTTCCCTTACTGTGTCTGAGATTTGTTTCATTATCCTGTATAGGAATATATGCATTTATTTATAAAAAAGGTATAAACGTCAATAGCAGATAGCCCATTATATGTAAAGGGCATACATTTAGTGTATGGTTAAACAAATGTGCTGTTTTGTAGAAGTATGTGTCTAATGTTTCTTGTAATAGAGCAAACTGTCCATGTAACTCAATTCTCCTATATCATATGTAAGGGATTGTCTTTATATCCCATTAGCCTGGGGGTGAAAACAAGGGGCAGGACACATGAATAAATGATACCCCTAAAGCACAATGCCTAGATGTGGAATACTAGAGCCAGCCCTTCTAGGGTTTTCTCTAATGTAATTAAATGCTATAGCTGTCCTGTCCACATGACTGCAAGGAACATATTCCTATATTATCCCAATGCAGATCTGAGATTCAAACATTTTCAAAGTTATAACTAATTATCAAAATGTAACTGCCTATTACAGGTCATTTCTAAGAATGAAAGTGTTTACAATGTAAGTAAAGAGTAGGGATGAGCTTCGTGTTCGAGTCGAACATACGTTCGACTCGAACATCGGCTGTTCGATCGTTCGACGAAGATCGAACGATTTGGGCCGTTCGCGCCAAATTCGAGTGACGCGAACGGCCCACAATGCACTACGCCATCGCAGTGTCATCCAGGCGCTGTGATTGGCCAAGCATGCACTGTGACCCCGCATGCTTGGCCAATCACAGCGCCGGCAGCGAGGAGAGCAATGATTGGCCACAGGCAGGATGCCTGTGGCCAATTATTCTTGAGGGGGTTTAGTACACGCCCCACACTATAAAAGGCCGCCAGCGCGGCGGCCTTGTGTAGTGTGTTCCGGAGCAGGGAAAGAGAAGCATAGGCAGGGACAGTGTCATTTTTTTTCCTTTACTAATCCTGGATTCCTTGTGTTTAGGGACAAATAAGGATAGGTAGGGAGAGTGTCAGTGTGTTATTCTGTGCTAAACCTTGTTTGTAGGGACAGAGAGGTACAGTGAGGGAAAGTGTCAGTGTGCTATTCTGTTCTAAACCAATCTTGCTGAACCATATTTGAAATCCTTGAGTTTAGGGACAGAGAAGGACACTCGTGGAAACTATCAGTGTACTATTCTGTGCTAAATCTTGTTTGTAGGGACAGAGAGGTACAGTGAGTGAAACTGACAGTGTGCTATTCTGTTCTAAACCAATCTTTCTGAACCATATTTGAAATCCTTGAGTTTAGGGACAGAGAGGTACAGTGAGGGAAAGTGTCAGTGTGCTATTCTGTTCTAAACCAATCTTGCTGAACCATATTTGAAATCCTTGAGTTTAGGGACAGAGAAGGACACTCGTGGAAACTATCAGTGTGCTATTCTGTGCTAAATCTTGTTTGTAGGGACAGAGAAGGACAGTGAGTGAAACTGACAGTGTGCTATTCTGTTCTAAACCAATCTTGCTGAACCATATTTGAAATCCTTGAGTTTAGGGACAGAGAGGTACAGTGAGGGAAAGTGTCAGTGTGCTAATCTGTTCTAAACCAATCTTGCTGAACCATATTTGAAATCCTTGAGTTTAGGGACAGAGAAGGACACTCGTGGAAACTATCAGTGTGCTATTCTGTGCTAAATCTTGTTTGTAGGGACAGAGAGGTACAGTGAGTGAAACTGACAGTGTGCTATTCTGTTCTAAACCAATCTTGCTGAACCATATTTGAAATCTTTGAGTTTAGGGACAGAGAGGTACAGTGAGGGAAAGTGTCAGTGTGCTATTCTGTTCTAAACCAATCTTGCTGAACCATATTTGAAATCCTTGAGTTTAGGGACAGAGAGGTACAGTGAGGGAAAGTGTCAGTGTGCTATTCTGTGCTAAATCTTGTTTGTAGGGACAGAGTAGGACAGTGAGTGAAACTGACAGTGTGCTATTCTGTTCTAAACCAATCTTGCTGAACCATATTTGAAATCCTTGAGTTTAGGGACAGAGAGGTACAGTGAGGGAAAGTGTCAGTGTGCTATTCTGTGCTAAATCTTGTTTGTAGGGACAGAGTAGGACAGTGAGTGAAACTGACAGTGTGCTATTCTGTTCTAAACCAATCTTGCTGAACCATATTTGAAATCCTTGAGTTTAGGGACAGAGAGGTACAGTGAGGGAAAGTGTCAGTGTGCTATTCTGTTCTAAACCAATCTTGCTGAACCATATTTGAAATCCTTGAGTTTAGGGACAGAGAAGGACACTCGTGGAAACTATCAGTGTGCTATTCTGTGCTAAATCTTGTTTGTAGGGACAGAGAGGTACAGTGAGTGAAACTGACAGTGTGCTATTTTGTTCTAAACCAATCTTGCTGAACCATATTTGAAATCCTTGAGTTTAGGGACAGAGAGGTACAGTGAGGGAAAGTGTCAGTGTGCTATTCTGTTCTAAACCAATCTTGCTGAACCATATTTGAAATCCTTGAGTTTAGGGACAGAGAAGGACACTCGTGGAAACTATCAGTGTGCTATTCTGTGCTAAATCTTGTTTGTAGGGACAGAGAAGGACAGTGAGTGAAACTGACAGTGTGCTATTCTGTTCTAAACCAATCTTGCTGAACCATATTTGAAATCCTTGAGTTTAGGGACAGAGAAGGACACTCGTGGAAACTATCAGTGTGCTATTCTGTGCTAAATCTTGTTTGTAGGGACAGAGAGGTACAGTGAGTGAAACTGACAGTGTGCTATTCTGTTCTAAACCAATCTTGCTAAACCATATTTGAAATCCTTGAGTTTAGGGACAGAGAGGTACAGTGAGGGAAAGTGTCAGTGTGCTATTCTGTTCTAAACCAATCTTGCTGAACCATATTTGAAATCCTTGAGTTTAGGGACAGAGAAGGACACTCGTGGAAACTATCAGTGTGCTATTCTGTGCTAAATCTTGTTTGTAGGGACAGAGAGGTACAGTGAGTGAAACTGACAGTGTGCTATTCTGTTCTAAACCAATCTTGCTGAACCATATTTGAAATCCTTGAGTTTAGGGACAGAGAGGTACAGTGAGGGAAAGTGTCAGTGTGCTATTCTGTTCTAAACCAATCTTGCTGAACCATATTTGAAATCCTTGAGTTTAGGGACAGAGAAGGACACTCGTGGAAACTATCAGTGTGCTATTCTGTGCTAAATCTTGTTTGTAGGGACAGAGAGGTACAGTGAGTGAAACTGACAGTGTGCTATTCTGTTCTAAACCAATCTTGCTGAACCATATTTGAAATCCTTGAGTTTAGGGACAGAGAGGTACAGTGAGGGAAAGTGTCAGTGTGCTATTCTGTTCTAAACCAATCTTGCTGAACCATATTTGAAATCCTTGAGTTTAGGGACAGAGAAGGACACTCATGGAAACTATCAGTGTGCTATTCTGTGCTAAATCTTGTTTGTAGGGACAGAGAAGGACAGTGAGTGAAACTGACAGTGTGCTATTCTGTTCTAAACCAATCTTGCTGAACCATATTTGAAATCCTTGAGTTTAGGGACAGAGAGGTACAGTGAGGGAAAGTGTCAGTGTGCTATTCTGTTCTAAACCAATCTTGCTGAACCATATTTGAAATCCTTGAGTTTAGGGACAGAGAAGGACACTCGTGGAAACTATCAGTGTGCTATTCTGTGCTAAATCTTGTTTGTAGGGACAGAGAGGTACAGTGAGTGAAACTGACAGTGTGCTATTCTGTTCTAAACCAATCTTGCTGAACCATATTTGAAATCCTTGAGTTTAGGGACAGAGAGGTACAGTGAGGGAAAGTGTCAGTGTGCTATTCTGTTCTAAACCAATCTTGCTGAACCATATTTGAAATCCTTGAGTTTAGGGACAGAGAAGGACACTCGTGGAAACTATCAGTGTGCTATTCTGTGCTAAATCTTGTTTGTAGGGACAGAGAAGGACAGTGAGGGAAACTGTCAGTGTGCTATTCTGTGCTAAACCAATCTTGCTGAAGCATATTGCAAATCCTTGTGTTTAGGGACAGAGAGGTACAGTGAGGGAAAGTGTCAGTGTGCTATTCTGTTCTAAACCAATCTTGCTGAACCATATTTGAAATCCTTGAGTTTAGGGACAGAGAAGGACACTCGTGGAAACTATCAGTGTGCTATTCTGTGCTAAATCTTGTTTGTAGGGACAGAGAGGTACAGTGAGTGAAACTGACAGTGTGCTATTCTGTTCTAAACCAATCTTGCTGAACCATATTTGAAATCCTTGAGTTTAGGGACAGAGAGGTACAGTGAGGGAAAGTGTCAGTGTGCTATTCTGTTCTAAACCAATCTTGCTGAACCATATTTGAAATCCTTGAGTTTAGGGACAGAGAAGGACACTCGTGGAAACTATCAGTGTGCTATTCTGTGCTAAATCTTGTTTGTAGGGACAGAGAAGGACAGTGAGGGAAACTGTCAGTGTGCTATTCTGTGCTAAACCAATCTTGCTGAAGCATATTGCAAATCCTTGTGTTTAGGGACAGAGAAGGATAGGCAGGGGACAGTGTCAGTGTCATTGTTGCTAAGCCTCCTGCACAGTATACACCTGAAGGTAGCCCTTATTGCTGTTTTTCCCATCTCCCTGCAGGCCATCCATTAAAATGTCTGGAAGGCAAACAAGGAGAGGCAGACAGTCAGGAGGCAAAAAAAGAGGGCAAGCAGACTCTGTGTCTGGGGGCAACAGTGCTGGTCGTGGACGCGGTGCATTGTCATCAGCACATGGCCATGGGACACGCTTATCCTTCTTTTCGGCAGCTGGACATGTTGAGCCACATCATGCCGAAGACTTGGTAGAGTGGATGACCAAGCCCACCTCATCCTCCTCATCCTCTCTCACCCAGGCTCAGGGTACTGGTAAAGCAGCTGCCAAAGCGTCCTCTTCTCTGGTATCATTATCTTCATTAGTCAATCCTTCCCTAGACCCACCATGTCCTCCTCCTGAGGAGTCCCCCGAACTGTTTGAGCACAGTGTTGGGTACATGCTCCAGGAGGATGCCCAGCGTTTCGAAGGATCTGATGATGATACCCAGCTAGAGGAAGGCAGTAGCGTGAGAGCAGAGAGAGGGGATGCTCAAGAAGGACACCAATCTGGCAGTCATGCTCCAGCAGCTGCAGCATACTGCCAGATTGGCTCCAGTGATGAGGAGGGAGGGAATGATGAGGTCACTGACTCCACGTGGGTGCCTAATAGGAGAGAGGAGGAGGAGGAGGATGAGGAGGAGGCACATCTCCAACGAGGCAGGATGCCCTTGAGTGGCCAGCGTATGGGCAGCACACCGACGGAATCACACCGCAGAGCTCCGCCTGTGCAGGGCGCTGCCTCTGCCCGTCATTCAAAAAGTTCTTTGGTGTGGGCCTTTTTTGAGGCGAGTGCATCAGATCGCACAGCTGCTGTTTGCAACATATGTCTCAAGCGTATATCGCGTGGCCAAAACATCAGCCGCTTGGGCACCACATGCTTGATCAGACATATGTTGACCTGCCATGCAGCTCGTTGGCAAGCCTACCTTAAAGACCCACACCAAAGAACAAAGCGGACCTCTCCTTGCACCGCATCAGCTGGGATCTCAAAACCCACTATACCTTCAGTCCTCTCTGAAACCTGCACTGAGAGGAATGAAGGTGTAGAATTAGGTGTGTCACAGCCCAGTACTTGCGGCCACTCTGCTAGCAGTACACCGACGTCCGATTCTAGCAGGCAAATTTCCCTGCCCCAGCTGCTGGACCGTCAAAAGAAGTTCACTCCCAGCCATCCACATGCCCAGCGGTTGAATGCTAGCTTGGCTAAATTGCTAGCGCTTCAACTGCTGCCTTTTCAGTTGGTAGACTCGGCCCCCTTCCGTGAGTTTGTGCAATGTGCGGTTCCTCAGTGGCAGGTTCCCAAACGCCACTTTTTCTCACGGAAGGCGATTCCGGCTCTCTACAGGCATGTGGAAGGCAATGTCTTGGCCTCGCTGGACAGGGCGGTCAGCGGTAAGGTGCATATTACCGCTGACTCATGGTCCAGCAGGCATGGACAGGGACGTTACCTTTCTTTCACGGCCCATTGGGTCACTCTTTTGGCAGCTGGGAAAGATGCAGGACAAGGTGCAGTAGTGTTGGAGGTTGTTCCACCGCCACGCCTCCAAAATGCTACTACTGGTTGTGACACACCTCTCTCCTCCACCCCCTCCTCTTCTTCTTCCTCCATGGCCTCTTCCTGTGGTTTGTCCTCGGAACCAGCGGTGCTCCGTAGGCGTTCAAGGGGCTACGCAAGTACGCAGTCAAAAAGATGCCATGCCGTGCTTGCGCTGGTGTGTTTGGGGGACAGGAGCCACACTGGGGCAGAGGTCCTGTCTGCTCTGCAGGGGCAGGCCGAGAGGTGGTTGACGCCACGCCAGCTTAAGCCAGGAATGGTGGTTTACGACAATGGCACCAACCTCCTCTCCGCCCTCCGACAGGGACAACTGACCCATGTGCCCTGTATGGCTCACGTCCTTAACCTGGTGGTGCAGCGGTTTTTGGGCAGGTACCCGGGCTTACAGGATGTCCTGAGACAGGCCAGGAAAGTCTGTGTTCATTTCCGCAGATCTTATAATGCCAGTGCTCGCCTGGCTGAGCTGCAAAAGGAGTTGAATCTGCCCAAGAACCGCCTTATATGTGACATGCCCACCAGGTGGAACTCAACGTTGGCCATGCTGCAGCGGCTGCACACGCAGCAGAGGGCCATCAATGAGTACCTGTGCGACTACGGCACCAGGACAGGGTCAGGGGAGCTCGGGTTTTTTTCACCACGCCAGTGGGGCATGATCAGGGATGCATGCACTGTCCTGGCACCATTTGAGGAGGCCACGAGGATGGTGAGCAGTGACAGTGCATGCATCAGTGACACTGTACCTCTTGTCCACCTGTTGGAGCACACGCTGCATGGAATAATGGACAGGGCACTTGAGGCAGAACAGAGGCAGGAAGAGGAGGACTTCCTTGCCTCTCAAGGCCCCCTTTACCCTGACAGTGTTCCTTCTGTCCCACCCATCGCACAGGAAGAGGAGGAGGAGGAGGAGGAGGAGGAGGAGGAGGATTGTGTCAGCATGGAGGTGGAGGCTGGCACTCAGCATCATCAGCAGCAGTCTTTTAGGGATGATTTACAGTCCCAAGAAACCAGTGGACTTGTACGTGGCTGGGAGGAGGTGACTGCGGATCATGTCGTCCTTAGTGACCCAGAGGACTCCGGAGCGAATGCCTCAGCAAACCTACGCTGCATGGCCTCCCTGATCCTGCAAAGTCTGCGGAAGGATCCTCGTATTCTTCGGATCAAGGAGAGGGACCATTACTGGCTGGCCACTCTCCTTGATCCACGGTACAAGGGTAAGGTTGCGGACCTTATGTTACCGTCGCAGAGGGAGCAGAGGATGAGACAACGGGCCACATTACAAACGGGCCACAATGATAGTGGACCCTGCTGAGATTGTTAAGGCGATTTCACGTCAGGGACAATTGATTGGAGCTCATGAACAGCATCTTTCTTCCCTGGACGCCAAGTTAGATGAACTTTGTACTATGCTTAAAATAGGATTTTTATAACAGCTTACCTGTAAAATCCTTTTCTTGGAGTACATCACGGGACGCAGAGCGACATAGTCATTACTAATGGGTTATATAGTTACCGTCACGTGCTGGCACTGGCAACTTCCAAAACCGGAAGTACCCTCCCCTATATAAGCCCCTCCCATCCGGGAGCACCTCAGTTTTGTAGCAAAGCAATAAGTGTCCCCAAAGAGGGGCGGGAGCTCTGTGTCCCGTGATGTACTCCAAGAAAAGGATTTTACAGGTAAGCTGTTATAAAAATCCTATTTTCTTTCTCGTACATCACGGGACACAGAGCGACATAGTCATTACTAATGGGATGTCCTAAAGCAATGCCAAATGAGGGGGGGGATACACCATATATAAGCTGAGCGCTATCAGACATGAGGATCTTTTGCGGCCTGCAACACACTGCGCCCAAAGGCGACATCCTCCTGACTTCTAACGTCCACCTGGTAGAACCTAGTAAACGTGTGTACTGAAGACCATGTTGCGGCCTTACAGACTTGAGCCAGGGAGGCCTGGTGATGCACTGCCCATGAAGTTCCAACTGCTCTCGTGGAGTGCGCCCTAACTTTGAACGGAGGCGGTCTACTTCTCAAGCTATAGGCTTGTATTATGACCTGTCGAATCCACTTGGCTAAAGTAGATTTTGACGCTGCCTGACCCTTTCTGGGGCCTTCCGGCAGAATAAACAAAGTATCTGTTCTGCGAATCTGAGCAGTGGCTTTTAGATAAGCTTTAACTGCTCTTACTACATCCAAAGAATGCAATAACTTTTCCTCTACCGAAGTAGGCTTGGGGAAAAAAGAAGGAAGAACCACATCTTGGTTCAAATGAAAACTCGATACCACCTTAGGAAGAAAGGCTGGATGAGGACGTAACACTACTCTGTCCTTATGGATAACCAGATATGGCTCCTTACAGGACATAGCTGCTAATTCCGATACTCTTTTAGCCGAACAAATGGCTACTAGAAAAAACAATTTCCTGGTGAGAAGCACTAAGGAAATATGCTGTAATGGTTCAAATGGTTGTTTCTGTAGAACCGACAGAACCAAGTTTAGATCCCATGGACATATGGGAATATTAACCGGAGGACTAATACGCATCACTCCTTGTATAAAGGCTTTGACTAGTGAATGCGAAGCCAAGGGCCTTTGAAAAAATATTGACAAGGCCGAAATCTGACCTTTGATAGTACTCAAGGCAAGCTTCCTATCTACAGCCCATTGTAGGAAGTCCAGAATTCTACCTATTACGTATTTACGTGGATGCCATTTCCTGGCCTCACACCAGGCGATGTACGCCTTCCAGATTCTATAGTAGATCTGCCTGGATACCGGTTTCCTGGCATTGATCATGGTAGACACCACAGCATTAGAGAGCCCTCTCCTTTTTAGAATGTGGGCTTCAATAGCCAGGCCGTCAAACCTAGGGCTGGTAAGGAAGGGTGGTATATCGGTCCCTGCGAAAGCAGGTCCGGACGATGTGGGAGGGTCCAAGGACTCCCCACAGACATTTTTACAATCTCCGCGTACCATGCTCTTCGGGGCCACGCTGGAGCCACCAGAATCACTGGTTTCTTTTCTACCCTGATTCTGCGGAGTAATCGAGGTAACAATTGTGGCGGTGGGAATGCATATATCAGCTTGAACTGATCCCAAGGGAACACTAGGGCATCCGAGCCGCACGCTAGGGGATCCCTTGTCCAAGAGACAAACCTGTCCACTTTCGTGTTGAACCTGGATGCTAGCAGATCTACATCCGGTGTTCCCCACCGCTGACATATTGTCCGGAAAACCTCGGGATGAAGGGACCATTCCCCTGGGCATAATTGTTGGCGACTTAGAAAGTCCGCCTTCCAATTCTCCACCCCTGGAATGAATACCGCAGATATGGCTGGGACATATCTTTCTGCCCATCTCAGGATGTAATTTACTTCCCTTTGGGCTGCACGACTCCTGGTGCCCCCCTGACGATTGATATATGCCACTGCTGTGGCATTGTCTGACTGAACTCTGACAGGGGACCCTTGGAGTTTGGATGTCCATGCTACTAGGGCATACCGGGCTGCTCGTATCTCTAAGAGACTGATGGGCAGGGCCTTTTCCGCATCCGACCATCTGCCCTGGAGAGACCATTGCTCCAGTACTGCTCCCCAGCCTAAAAGGCTGGCATCTGTAGTGACCACCTTCCAAGAAATCGGACTGAAGGATTTCCCTCTTTCCAGATTCCGGGGAACCAACCACCAACGGAGGCTTCTGCGAACGGAAGGGGACAAGGACATTGGTACGTCCAGAGCCTGAACTTTTTTGTTCCAGGCTGACAGTATGGCCCTTTGCAACTTCCTTGAATGGAATTGACCGTAGGGTACTGTTTCGAATGATGCCACCATTTTTCCCAGCAGCCTCATGCACAGGCGTATGGATGGCTGTCTTTTTGAACCCACTAAGTGGATCAAATCTCTCAAAGACGACCCCTTTTCTCGAGACAAGAAAATTTTTCTCTGGTCTGAATCCAGCCTTAGCCCCAAGTATTCCAGACTTTTGACTGGTTTTAGGGCTGACTTGTCTCGGTTGATAATCCAACCGTGATATTCCAGATACTTGATTGTCTCGTGAACAACCACTTCTAGTTTTTCCACTGAGTGGTCTATCAGCAACAAGTCGTCTAGATATGCCATTATCGTTACACCTCGTGTTCTTAGATTGGCCAATAATGGGGCCAGAATTTTTGTGAACACTCTTGGTGCTGTGGCCAGACCGAAGGGTAAGGCTCTGAACTGAAAATGGCGCCCTTCTACTGCAAAGCGTAGAAATTTTTGGTGGACTGGAAAGATGGGAATGTGCAAATAAGCATCTTTGATGTCGATCGTGGCTAACCAATCCTCCCCTTGTAGGGCAGTGGCCACCGATCGGATCGACTCCATCGGAAAGTCCTGATATACAGGAATTTGTATAGCCCTTTTTGAATTAATATGGGCCTCCCGTCCGCGTTTGCTTCGGGACTGTAAAGAGGTTTGAGTAAAACCCGAACCCTCATTCTTCCAGGGGAACCTCCATAATTACTCCTTGGAGCAATAGTTGTTCTAGTGCCAACAGGAGGGACTCTCTCTTCCGGGGATCCCTTGGCACGTTTGACCTCAAAAATGGGAAGGAGGAGAGTCTTTTAACTCCAAACTGTATCCCAAACCTACTGCGGAGAGCACCTATCTGTCTTGATCGTGTCCCGCCAGGTCTCTTTGCGAACAACTGGAGTCCTCCCCCCACCCGACTGAGTGGGGGCTTCAATGAATTTAACTTTGGGGGAGGTTTTGTACCTCCCCTGACCCAGGGTTTCTCATTACCCTGCTACTGTCCCTGTTTTTTACCCCCGGGATTTGACCGAGGAGGCCGTCGGAACTGTTACACAGCCGCCCCAGGGACTGGAGAAGCAGGCCCCTTAAAGAGGGACCTCTAACTCTGCTTTTAACCGGCAAGAGCGTATTTTTACCGCTGGAAATTTTCTGGATATATTTGTCCAGGTTTTCCCTGAATAAGCGTTCACCATGAAATGGGACGCTAACCAGCCATTCTTTACAGGGAGCTTCAGCAGACCAGTTTCTGAGCCATAGGAGCCTACGCATATGTACTATAGACAGCGTAAGGCGGGAGGCCTGATGGACTGAATCCTCTATGGCGTCAACCGCAAAGCCTAAGGCTCTAGGTAGATCAGCTAGGGCAAAGCCTGCTGATCTGTCAAGTCCCTCAAGACCTGTTTCAACTGATCCTTCACTGCTTAGCAGACCCCAATAGCTGCTACTGCTGGTTGTATCACCAAGCAGATTTTCATAAGGACTCCAATCTTTTATCTATTGGGTTCTTGAACATTTGGACATTATCCACTGGACATGTCAGTGATTTATACATACAAGAGATGGCTGCGTCCACTGTAGGGACCTTCCATTTTTTTTTTTTTTTTGATGAACTTATCCTCCATGGGATAGACCACCGGAAATCTCTTGGGGGAATAAATATTTTCTCAGGACGTTCCCAATCCTGGTAAATGAGCCCTTTCAGTAAAGGGTGAAGTGGAAAAGAACAAACAGTCTGGGGGCTTCTAGCGACCCCAACGAGGATACAGTAGTGGTTGATGGTTCCGCAAGGTGCATTTTTAAATGCTGATCGGACCATGTTAGTCAGAGACTGAACCCATAATCTTTCAGCTTGAGATGCTGAGAAAAGGTTCCCCCACTGTTGATTCCTCTATAACAGAATCAACCTTATCCTGATCCCCTTCAGGCAGGTCGATCCCTGTATGGGACTGTTGCTCTGCTAACAGGCACTCTGAAGGAGGAGACGGAGATCGGGCGTGCTTTCCCTGACAGGGAGGCAGCGATAAATTTTGACAATCTCTCTCTAATCCTCCCAGAGCTGAGGAAAAAACCTCCTCTGTTACATACACAGGAGCAGGTGACTGAGGACAGCCACAGTACCAAGTACCCCTGCGGGGTCTCTACGGTCACTTACCTCTGAACTTCAGGGGAGACTGGTGCAGCAGGAGTATGCCCAAGATCCTCAGAGCCCGATGAGACCCCCTTCGCTTCCTGGAAGATTCAGTTCCGGAGCTACTGGACGGCATATTCCTAAGCCTAAAGCTGAGGTATTCCAGCCGTAATACACCACTTTTACTGAGAATAGTCTAGCACAATTGCTGCTATATCACAGTTGGTGTCTACTAATGTGCCTTTCTAGGGGATGCCTGTATCAACCGCTTGCTGTATGCCTTTAAATGTTGCCAGCTCTGTCTCTGTACTTCATAGCCAGCTTACTGCAATAATGTGGCTTTTTAAAAACCTGCTGGGACGCCCGCACATGCGCAGAAGCGCTGCGGCGCGCACAGAGCGTCATCCCCCAGGCCCCGCCCCTTTTTCCGGCCACCTCTATATATAGAGGTGCGTGCACGCGCACGCGCGCGGCCACGTGCGCCTCGGCGCTAATTTTCAAACATGGAAACCAGGGACAGGAGCCAGGGCCCCCTTTGCCGCAGGCCGGGGGATAGACGAACACTGCAACATGGCAGAGGAAACAGTTTCCTGTAGGAGAACTCACCAGCTGCCTGGACTTTGCTCTCTGAGAAGAAACTAGTCCCTATGACAAGAAAAACATTCCACAGCGGCCTCTAGTGGACAAACACAGGTACCGCAGTTTAATATACTAAACATATATAAAAAAACATTCTTTTTTTTTATTTTTTTTTTTTTTTTCTTGACCACCATTAAAAATTATTACATTTTTTTTTTAGTAGTTACAGGCATGCACAGATATTAGCGGGAATACCGTTAGGTAACAGACAGAAAGACAAATTAGGCTTGGGGGTCCCCCAATAGAACCAAGTTCCTGGGGGCCCCCACTTACCTGTTCCCCGCCGCAGGACTTTGTTTGGTCCACAAAAGCCCAAACTTCACCTATCACGGCAGGCATTGTAATCAAACCTTCAGGGACCGGGTTCCCAAGGATTCCACTCCCCTGGACCTGTATAGCACCCTGCACAGAAAACATCTTGGTCGTGGGTATGACCAGAGCTCTGGATCCCAGGGTCCAGCTCTCCTAAGAGAAGCATTACAGGCAGAACCTTGCTCTTCTCTGCAAGGCCCGGGTACCGACCGTTTAGCTATGAAGCTTTTTTGGTCGGATCCGGAATAGCTTACTGAGGCCCAAAAGAACCTGTACGCAAGCTCAGTGAAAAACACATGTTTCTTCTTGGCCAACACCTTAGACACTGGCAAAAAACTGAGGTGCTCCCGGATGGGAGGGGCTTATATAGGGGAGGGTACTTCCGGTTTTGGAAGTTGCCAGTGCCAGCACCTGACGGTAACTATATAACCCATTAGTAATGACTATGTCGCTCTGTGTCCCGTGATGTACGAGAAAGAAATCTTGTTTGCCTGCTTCCTCTGCAACGGCCCCTAACTTCCAAGCACCACCTCAGCCAGAACCTGAAATCTCAGTTGAACCCCAGGCACCTGTGGAACCCATGGATGTAAGCCGTCTCCACCTAACTGAGTCTGAGAAACAAAGGAGGCGTGCATTTGGCCTATGCCTATACTGTGGACTTAAAGGACATTTATTATCTGTCTGCCCTTTCCGTCCAGTAAAAGGCAGGGTCTAACCAGTGTTGGAGGAGCTGGCTTAGACCTTACAGGTATATCCTCCAAGACCAAGATTACCATTCCTGCAATTATCCATTTACCCTCTAAACTTGTCTCCTGTGAGGCTTTTGTGGATTCTGGAGCTGCTGGCATATTCTTGGACTACACTTTTGCTAAAAAAAATAATATCCCATTTGTTCCAAAATCTAGACCCCTGAACATTACCACAGTGAATGGACAACCCTTGGGAGATGGCATTGTAAAATTTGAGACTATGACAATCGCCCTTCAGGTAGGCGTACTCCACAAAGAGGAAGTTGTCTTTTCTCTTATTGATTCTCCACTTCTGCCTGTTATCCTTGGTTACCCATGGTTACAACAACATAACCCTTCTTTTGATTGGGAAAATGGAGAACTAACCTCTTGGGGGTCGTTCTGTCATTCAAACTGTTTGTCTCAACCCAAAAGACTTTCTGCTTGTATGTTGGCTTCCGTGGCTGTCCCACCTACCTTGCCTCATGAATACTGTCATGGATATGCAGTAGTGTTTGTCTGTCAGCTTACCTTCCTTCCCATGTGTTCATCTTAGAGGCCTGAGCCCTTTCACCTGGCTTCCTTTATAATCTCCTCCCAGCCTGACTCCACCCCAGGCCCTATCACTGAACACTATATTAACCTGTGCACTGCAAGCCTGCTTGGCTGATCAACGTGTTTGTTAGGCATTGTGTGTTTGGGTTCCTGCCTGCCGTGTGCTACGTCTGTCTCTCTGTTACGTTATTGGCTTGTCCCCGACTATCCCTGTCTGCTCGTGACCCTTGACCTTCGGCTCGTTCTTCGTTATCCTTGTCTGCTTGTGGCCCCTGACCTTCAGCTTGTTATTCGGTTCTCTCTTATCGTGTGCTGCTGCTTCCCCTCTTTTCCCCTTATCCTACGGGGCGTGAGCTAGGAAACTCCAGGGGCCGTGACCTGGTCCCAGCCTGCAGCTAACATCCTCACCACTAGAGGCCCTGGAGAAGACCAGCTGGGTCTTAGACTCCGCGCCCTGGGGAATCTTGGCTCTAGCTTCCGTTTGGATCCCGGTTGTGCTCCTCTGGTCCCGCTTTCCACAACCACCCAGTTTCCTATCCGCAGAAGCCAGCCATAGGGTTCACTACCTCGCGGTGCACTCCTGTCCCCCTACGGTGTGCATCTGTCACCTGGCCACAGGTGACCCTGACAGTTTGATCAGCCATGAACCCGGCTGACATCCCGCTACCCGCGGATGATCCATTGCAGGGCATAGTTTGCAGACTTGAAACCCAGGAATCGAATCAGACTCAGGTGATGCGATTCCTCCAGGATCTGGCTTCTCGCTTCGAGCAGCTTCAGGCCTCCTTGGGAACCCCGAATCCGCAACCTCAAGTACAACCAGCGGTGGTACCTATCGCACCAGTCGCAGCCACACACTCACTACAACTGCCAGCTCCGTCCCGTTTCTCTGGGGACTCCAAGGCTTGCAGGGGGTTCCTTAGCCAATGCACGATTCATTTTGAGCTCCAGCCCCAAAACTTCCTGTCTGATCGGGCTAAGGTAGCCTATATCATTTCCCTCCTCTCTGGTGAAGCTTTAGCCTGGGCAGCCCCTCTGTGGGAACTGAATGATCCAGTGGTTTCTAGCCTGTCTGGCTTCTTGAAACTTTTTCGGAATATCTTCGAAGAACCGGCTCGTGTCTCTTCAGCGGCCAGCGCCCTTTTACGTCTCCGCCAAGAGTCTGCTTCTGTGGGACAGTATGCCCTTCATTTCCGCATACTGTCGGCTGAGTTGAGCTGGAACAATGAGGGCTTAGTCGCAACCTTTTTGCATGGCCTGTCTGATAGAGTGAAGGATGAATTAGCAGGAAGAACCATCCCCACTGATCTGGCCGGCGTTATCTCCTTGTGTAACCAGATCGATATTCGCTTTCAGGAGAGGACCTTAGAAAAGCAACGCCAGCACTCCTTGGTTCTTAGTCAGCCTGAGCTCCCCTCTCTTCGACCCGTAGAGCATCTCCTACCAGCTGAGGAACCCATGCAGCTGGGTCGGACCAGGCTATCCCCCGAGGAACGTGCTAGGCGCAGAACTCTTGGTCTGTGTCTTTGCTGTGGGGGCAAAGGTCATTTTCGTGACACTTGCTCTCTTTGTCCAGAAAAACGTTCGGGTCCACTTCATCTGGAAAGTGGAGTATTGGACCCAGAAATATCACCTTCCCCTTCTCGTCTTCTGCTTTCTGTGTTCCTTCATGTTGGTGCTTCTTCTCATTCGGTCTCAGCATATCTGGATTCCGGAGCCGCTGGTAATTTCATGGACTGGGAAATCGCATCGTCCATGAGACTTACTCTTTTGCCCCTCACCACGCCATTGGTGGTCTTGGCGATTGATGGTACTGTTCTCCCAGGGGGACCTATCCGCTTCCAGACCCTCCCTGTTAAGATGTCGGTAGGGACACTCCACCAGGAGTGGATATCCTTCCTTATCTTACCCAAGGCCTCAACGCCTATAATTTTGGGTCTCCCATGGTTACAGCTCCATTCTCCTCATGTGGACTGGACTACTGGACAGATCCTGGCTTGGGGTCCCTCCTGTTCCTCGTCCTGCCTACCCAAGGTTGCCCCGTGTGAATCTGAGCCGGTCATTCATTCCAGGTTGCATAACCATTTACATTTCTCTGTCCCTAACCACCCTTGGACGCACAGCCAGGCTAGCTTGTCTACAAGTCCTGCAGTCGCTACGTCTTGCGATGCGATTCAGGTAGTCGCTACACCTGACTCAGCTATTCACTCTGCCTCTGTACTAGTTATGCCAGTCCAGCCCATGCCCAGTGAGCCTCCTACTTTTTCTCGTTTGGGACATTCTGCTTGTCCTTCAGCTATTCAGCTTGACTCCGGCGACATGTCACCTTCTAACCAACCTGACTTCAGGGTTCCACTGACATCTGCCCAGTCTGATGGTCCTGTGCAAGATGACCAGTTCCCCTTTAAGGGTCTAGGGGACCCTCCTCAGATTCCTGTTGATCCTCTCATGCCCTTGCTTATTCCTAGAGAGCCTTTGGTCCTCAATAGATCTTCTTGTCATCTCCCTACCTCGTTTTCGGTCTCTGAGGATAATCTTAAGTACGAGGTTAGACAAGTTCTGGATTCTCGGCTCTGCAGAGGCATTCTTCAGTACCTTGTGCATTGGAGAGGTTTTGGTCCTGAGGAAGCGTCTTGGATCGCTGCATCTGATGTCGCTGCACCTCATCTGTTGAGAAGGTTTCATCAGAGATTTCCCTTTAAGCCTGGGTCCAGGCGGGGGAGGGCCCATAAGAGGGAGGGTACTGTCATGGATATGCAGTAGTGTTTGTCTGTCAGCTTACCTTCCTTCCCATGTGTTCATCTTAGAGGCCTGAGCCCTTTCACCTGGCTTCCTTTATAATCTCCTCCCAGCCTGACTCCACCCCAGGCCCTATCACTGAACACTATATTAACCTGTGCACTGCAAGCCTGCTTGGCTGATCAACGTGTTTGTTAGGCATTGTGTGTTTGGGTTCCTGCCTGCCGTGTGCTACGTCTGTCTCTCTGTTACGTTATTGGCTTGTCCCCGACTATCCCTGTCTGCTCGTGACCCTTGACCTTCGGCTCGTTCTTCGTTATCCTTGTCTGCTTGTGGCCCCTGACCTTCAGCTTGTTATTCGGTTCTCTCTTATCGTGTGCTGCTGCTTCCCCTCTTTTCCCCTTATCCTACGGGGCGTGAGCTAGGAAACTCCAGGGGCCGCGACCTGGTCCCAGCCTGCAGCTAACATCCTCACCACTAGAGGCCCTGGAGAAGACCAGCTGGGTCTTAGACTCCGCGCCCTGGGGAATCTTGGCTCTAGCTTCCGTTTGGATCCCGGTTGTGCTCCTCTGGTCCCGCTTTCCACAACCACCCAGTTTCCTATCCGCAGAAGCCAGCCATAGGGTTCACTACCTCGCGGTGCACTCCTGTCCCCCTACGGTGTGCATCTGTCACCTGGCCACAGGTGACCCTGACAAATACCATGCGTTTACAGACGTATTTTGCAAGCAAAAGGCAGAGGTTTTACCTCCACATCGTTCTTTTGACTGTGCAATTAAATTGATTCCTGGAGCACCTCTTCCCAAAGGAAGGACCTATCCCCTGTCTTTGCCTGAACAAAAATCCATGGAGGAATACGTAAAAGACAACTTGGAAAGAGGTTTTATCCGACCCTCTTCTTCTCCAGTAGGGGCAGGTTTTTTCTTTGTTGGAAAAAAAAGATGGGGGTCTTCGACCATGCATAGACTATCGAGGGTTAAATCAAATAACCGTAAAAGACTCCTACCCTTTGCCTCTCATTCTTGAACTGTTTGATGTACTTAAGGGGGCTGTTATTTTCTCCAAGCTAGACCTACGAGGGGCTTATAATCTGATTCGAATTAAAGATGGGGACGAGTGGAAGACAGAATTCAACACTCGTAATGGACATTTTGAATATCTGGTTATGCCATTTGGGTTGTGTAACGCCCCTGCTGTCTTCCAACGTTTCATGAATGAAATTTTTCATGATTTCAGCAACAGTTTTGTGATCATCTACTTGGACAACATTTTAATCTTTTCAAAGACTCATCTAGAGCACATCTCACATGTAAAGCAGGTATTGCAACGACTGAGAGAAAACCATCTTTATGCGAAGATTGAGAAATGCAGTTTCCATCAAAGCCGTATTCCTTTCCTTGGATACATTATAAGTGCTGTCGGTTTCCAAATGGACCCTCAAAAACTTTCCGCTGTCTTGCAATGGCCCCAACCGACCACTTTAAGAGGGCTCCAAAGCTTTCTAGGGTTCGCAAATTACTACAGACGCTTCATCAAAGGTTTTGCCTCCATTGCGGCCCCCCTTACTGCTATGACTAAGAAAGGTACAAATTGCAAGGTATGGTCCTCAGAAGCAGAATCGGCTTTCCAGCAATTAAAAGACATGTTCAGCAAAGCTCCAATTCTTCAGCATCCAAATCCCGATCTCCAGTACATAGTTGAGGTTGATGCCTCTGAGGTAGGAGCAGGTGCCGTGCTCTCCCAGAGACAGCCTAAGTCCGGTAGAATCCATCCAGTAGCATTTTTTTCTAGAAAGTTTTCTCCAGCGGAGATGAATTACGATGTTGGGAATCGAGAACTACTGGCCATCAAATTGGCATTGTCTGAATGGCGACATCTTCTGGAAGGGGCTCCCAAACCTTTTTCTATCCTCACTGACCATAAAAACCTACTGTATCTTCAGACTGCAAGACGTTTGAACTCACGTCAGGCTCGATGGGCTCTGTTTTTCTCCCGTTTTAATTTTGTTCTTTCTTATGCTCCTTGGCATAAAAACAAGAAAGCCGATGCTCTTTTCAGACAGTTCGCTACCTCTGAAGAATACCAACCTACTGAGCAGTATATAATCCCACCTCACAAAATTGTTGCACAGATCTCTACGGCTCTTTCCCAACAGTTACAAGAAACCCAGAATCGTGTTCCCCAAGGCTTGAAGATACCACCAGGTCGCCTGTTCGTAGCCCCTAGCCTCAGAAAACCTGTACTCCTCTGGGCACATGATGGTGTGTTATCTGGTCATCCTGGTGTAACCATCACTCTTAAGACCTTGCAGCGACATGTCTGGTGGCCTCATATGAAAAGGGATGTTACTGACTATGTGGCTGCCTGTCCAACTTGTGCTGCTAATAAAGTACCCCGTACATTGCCTACTGGACTGTTACAACCACTTTCGGCACCTCGTCAGCCTTGGACCCATTTGACTATGGACTTCATTACAGACTTACCCAAGTCCGAGGGCATGACTGCTATATGGGTCATAGTGGATCGCTTTTCCAAAATGTCTCATTTTGTGCCGCTCCCGGGATTACCTACAGCGGAAGCACTGTCTACTCTCTTCCTTTCCCATATTGTGAGATATCATGGCATACCTACAAATGTCGTCTCAGACCGCGGATCCCAGTTTGTTTCCCGATTCTGGAGAGCGTTCTGCAAGAAACCGGGAGTAACGCTTTCACTCTCTACCTCACATCACCCTCAAACAGATGGTCAAACCGAACGCATGAACCAGACCCTAGAAACCTATCTTCGACATTATGTCAATGCCTTACACTCCAACTGGTCTGAGTATTTGCCTTTAGCTGAGTTCGCTATTAATTCCCGTTGGCACAGTGCTCTTCATACCACACCATTCTACGCAGCCCTAGGCTATCACCCTCAGACTTTTCCCTTACTTCAGCCTTCTTCTGGTGTACCAGCAGCAGATCAGCGGGTGAAAAATATTCTGCTACATTGGAAAAAGATTAGCTTATTACTACGGAAGTCAGCAGGCAAGTATGCACTTTTTTCCAACAAACAAAGACGCCATATACCTCCATATGTGGTGGGGGACAGAGTTTGGCTATCAACCAAATATGTGAGACTGAAACAACCTTCTACCAAATTGGGCCCTCGATTCATTGGTCCTTACAGAATTATTGCTCGAGTTGGGCCAGTCTCCTATCGGTTGAAATTGAATAGGTTAGGTAAAAAGATGGACTTTATGGGCACGACAAAATTGATTAAAATTACTCAAGTTTAAAATAAAATGAATAGTATAAGAAACCATTCATCAACCTAGTGTTGACACAATTAAGCACATTACCCAATAACCAATAACCAAAAATCAACAAAGAAATTTTGTTATACTAAATAGAATAACAACAAGGTCATTTCCTTCAGTATATTGGATACCAGTAGACACTAGTGGCATTGATTGGTGGTGTGTCGTCAGAAATTCATTCCTAAACCCGACATGTTGCGCGATATTGATCGCTTCTTCAGGAGTTTTTGAATGTATGAATTCAAAGGTTTTCAGGGTACAACGGAGGTTATAATTGGTCAGGAAGGCAGCAATAGTAGTAGAAGAGCAGTGCCTCTGGGTATTATGGAAAACTGGATAGCACAGTGTGTAGCTACGGTGTAGAGCCTAATATCCGTATTTGAACCCCAATTTGTAGAGGGGAAAACAAAATGGTACGTGGGTATAGGTACTGGTAATTTCAAATGTGCTGGCAAGAATTCCGTATCGTCATAACTTATAGTTATGCCCAATCTAGACTTGAAGTTGAAGTTGTTAATTATGCCTCCGTTTACAGGTAGCAGCCCTCGGTAGTAGGGGAATATCTGCAGTGCAGATATTCCCATACTACCGAGGGCTGCTACCTGTAGTGCAGATATTCCCCTACTATTCCCCTACTACCGAGGGCTGCTACCTGTAGTGCAGATATTCCCCTACTACCGAGGGCTGCTACCTGTAAACGGAGGCATAATTAACAACTTCAACTTCAAGTCTAGATTGGGCATAACTATAAGTTATGACAATACGGAATTCTCGCCAGCACATTTAAATTACCAGTACCTATACCCGCGTACCATTTTGTTTTCCCCTCTACAAATTGGGGTTCAAATACAGATATTAGGCTCTACACCGTAGCTATACACTGTGCTATCCAGTTTTCCATAATACACAGAGGCACTGCTCTTCTACTACTATTGCTGCCTTCCTGACCAATTATAACCTCCGTTGTACCCTGAAAACCTTTGAATTCATACATTCAAAAACTCCTGAAGAAGCGATCAATATCGCGCAACATGTCGGGTTTAGGAATGAATTTCTGACGACACACCACCAATCAATGCCACTAGTGTCTACTGGTATCCAATATACTGAAGGAAATGACCTTGTTGTCATTCTATTTAGTATAACAAAATTTATTTGTTGATTTTTGGTTATTGGGTGATGTGCTTAATTGTGTCAACACTAGGTTGATGAATGGTTCCTTGGGCCTCTTTCACACGGGACGGATCCGTGCAGATCCGCCCCGTGAAGCTCCGTTTGCTCAGCGGGGATCGCTCCGTTGATCCCCGCTGAGCCGACGGATGACTGGGCGGTCCCCGCACACTGTGCAGGGACCGCCCTGTCAGAGCGCCGCTCTCCCCTATGGGGAATCGGATGACGACGGACCGTAGAGTCCGTTGTCATCCGATCCGCTCCGCAGACGGAAGGAAAAATAGGGTTTTCCTCCGTCACACTTTGGCGGAGCGGAGCGGGTCGGATGTCAGCGGACATGTCTCCGCTGACATCCGTGCCTCCATAGGGGTACATGGAGGATCCGTTTCAGGTCCACCTAAAAAACTGACAGGCGGACCTGAACGGACCTCCGTGTGAAAGGGGCCTTATACTATTCATTTTAAATTGTATGTTTTGTTATCTCTTTTTTGTCATTTTTTAATAAAACTTGAGTGATTTTAATCAATTTTGTCGTGCCCATAAAGTCCATCTTTTTACCTAACCTATTCAATTTATGATTTTCGGGACGTGGCATTTTTCTATTACATCGTATCCCCAGCACCACTCTGGGTGGATATGATCCCCATTTTTCCATATCGGTTGAAATTACCCTCCTCTCTACGGATTCATCCTGTGTTCCACGTTTCCCTCCTCAAAAAAGAAATTTTCAATCGCTACTCCAGAACGCAACAGCTACCTCCTCCTGTTCTTGTTGATGGACAAAATGAGTTTGAAATCTCCAAGATTCTTGATTCTAGAAAACAGGGTCGTGGCCTTCGGTATCTGGTTCATTGGAAGGGATATCCTGTCACAGACCATTCCTGGGTTCCAGCCAAAGATCTGCATGCCCCTTCTCTTATTCGAGACTTCCATGCCTCCTTTCCCACTAATCCCCGGTGGGCCCCCGGAGGGTCCACTGGGGAGAGGGCCCTGTCATGTACCTGGGTGTATTTGAACCGGGATCTTCCTGGTCCCACAGCTGCAGCCTTACCTGTTGTGCTACGGAGCAGATCTAGACTTTTGCAAATGTCCTCTCAGTATTAAGCATTACCTTGGACTCACTAGCCCCACCTGCTGCCAGCTGTGGACAATTTTCTATCAAAGCAGCCCATAAAAAGGAAGTGATGCTATCTCTCAGCGCCCGTTTGTGTGGAATAGCTCCCTGGGTGTTGTGACTGCTGTTTGATCTTCGTGGTGAACTTCTGCCTGAATTCCTGACTACTCTCTAGCCTGCTGATTTTGTACTTCACTGCCAGCTTGTGTATGACATTTGCCTGCCTGACCACTCTCTGGATTTCGATCGTATACCGTTTTGCCTGATCTGTTGCCAACCTAATCTGCCTGACTACGTTTTCGCCTGAATCCTCAGCACACAAGTTCCACCTCGGACACTACCTATCACAGGTACCTTACACACAGTGTGTTATGGCTGGATAAAAGAGAGGGGATGGTAGTGAATTTTTTTAAGTTTACTTTGCTACTAATAGTGGCAGGGGGAGCGCAGAGACAGCTCACACACACAGGAGCTGAAAGGCAGGGAGGGAGAGGGAGAGAGGAGATCAGCGGATGACGGAGGCACATAAACTGACCACTGTAATCAGGGCTCAGCAGCCTTGATTGCCGTGGTCAGCACACCAAGGGGAACACAAAAACAGGCAGGATCAACCAGTTTTTTTTTTACAGCTTACAGAGGGACAGGTTAGTCAGCACAAGCACTATGCTGTCTAACCTGCTATAAGGGAACAGGATCTTTTTTTTTGTTAGGGTTACAACCACTTTAAGTTTGAAGCAACAGACTTTACACTCTGAAGCAACAAAATGGCTTTCACAAGAAAGTTTACAAACTTCAAGATTATTTAGAATAATAGGAGTAGGATAGAAATAACTAAAATTCTATGTAGAAATGAGAATTTGATTTTACATTAGACACATTTTAACTTAACCACTTCCATACCGGGCATTTTCACCCCCTCCTGCCCAGGCCAATTTTCAGCTTTCAGCGCTGTCACATTTTGAATGAGAATTGTGCGATCATGCGACGTTGTACCCAAATTAATTTTGATAATTTTTTCCCCACAAATAGAGCTTGCTTTTGGTGGTGTTTCATCACCTCTTCGGTTTTTATTTTTTGGCTATAAACAAAAAAAAAAGCGACAATTTTGAAAAAAAACACAATATTTATTACTATTTGTTATAATAAATATCCCATTTTAAAAAAAAATAAATACATTTTTTCCTCAGTTTAGGCCGATACGTATTCTTCTACATATTTTTGGTAAAAAAAAAATCGCAATAAGCGTTTATTGATTGGATTGCGCAAAAGTTATAGCATCTACAAAATAGGGGATAGAATTATGTCATTTTTATTATTATTATTATTTTTTTTTACTAGTAAAGGCGGCGATCTGCAATTTTTATCGTGACTGTGACATTGCGGCGGACACATCGGACACTTTTGACACTATTTTTGGACCATTCACATTTATACAGCGATCCGTGCTATAAAAATGCACTGGTTACTGTGTAAATGTGACTGGCAGGGAAGGGGTTAACACTAGGGGGCGAGGAAGGGGTTAAATGTGTATCCTAGGGAGTGATTCTATCTGTAGGGGGAGGGGACTCACAAGAGGGGGAGACCGATTGGTGTTCCTCTGTAATGGGAACACACGGATCGGTCTCCTCTCACCTGACAGGACGTGGATCTGTGTGTTTACACACACAGATCCACGTTCCTGCTCTGTGATGAGCAATCGCGAGTGCCCGGCGAACATCGTGGCCGCCGGGCACGCGCATCGGGTCCCCAGTGATGCGGCGTGCACTCTCCTCACTGCAGGGAATCCCAGGACGTCATATGACGGCCGCCCAGAGGGACGAAGGGTTCCTGCGGCCGTCATATGACTATACAGCGGGCGGGAAGTGGTTAATAAAGTGGATGTAAACCCGATTCATGAAATTTGAGCTGGGCACATATATCTGTAGTGTTTTCTTATCTCTCTTCAAAGCCCTAAGTCTCGTAGCTGTCTCCTGCTCCTTTCTTCTGTTAACAACCTGATAACTTTTGACAAGTTCTCCTACACAGGAGATAAAAGCAGCCAGAAATTTGTGTCAGGGAGGGTGCTATAAATAAATTAGCAGAAAGCTGCTCTACTCACATGACTGCTCTGCAAGTCTCCACCTATCTGGAGGGGGGTGTGTGCCTTAACTCCAATCAGCTGTCTCCCAGTGTAATCCAACACTACACTGTTACTGCTGAATGAGGAACTGAAAATTCGAACAAGATCTGAACTTTCTATACGGTATATAAAGCTGAAGACAGTAGATATACATGTAAAACGTACGTAGGGAGATTTGCTTAATCTCTGTGTATCATCTGAGGCTGTTCACTTCACTGGGTATATATGAGGGTTTACATCCACTTTAAAGCTCCAGTCTCCTGCGTAAAAAATGTAAAAGCCAGCAGATACAAAAACTGTAGCTGCTGACTGACTTTAAGGCCCCATGCACACGAGACGCTGTTATTTGCTGTTGAACGCGCGTTCAGAGGCAGTTGGACGCTTTTTTCAACTGCTCCTGAACCCATTCAATGTTATCCTATGTGTCCATGCACACACTCTCGTTTTTTGGCGTTTACAAGCAGTTGCGTTTAACCTCGTTTTTCCAGAAGCAAAAAAATGGGTTCAGACGCAAAAGTTTTCACGTTTCAGACGCTAAACGCGGCTAAACGCGGCTAAACGCGGTACCGGCGTTTTGCCGCGTTTGCGTTTATAAGCGTTTTTAAAGGTGACCTATTTTTTAACATTAGAAATCTCAAAAATGATGGCAAATGATGAAAAACTATTAAAAAATATAAAAGAAAACTAATTGCTTGCATCGCATTGTGGACAATCCACAACTTGTGGCAGGTAACGTGGCAAGTGGACAATCAACAACTTGTGTCAGGTGATGTGGCCAGGTGACGTGGCAAGTGGACAATCCACAGCTTGTGGCAGGTGACGTGGCCAGGTGACGTGGCAGGTGACGTGGCCAGGTGACGTGGCAGGTAACGTGGCCAGGTGACGTGGCCAGGTGACGTGGCAAGTGGACAATCCACAACTTGTGGCAGGTGACGTGGCCAGGTGACGTGGCAAGTGGACAATCCACAACTTGTGGCAGGTGACGTGGCCAGGTGACGTGGCAGGTGACGTGGCAAGTGGACAATTCACAACTTGTGGCAGGTGAAGTGGCCAGGTGACGTGGCACGTGATGTGGCCAGGTGACATGGCAAGTGGACAATCCACAACTTGTGGCAGGTGACGTGGCCAGGTGACGTGGCAGGTGACGTGGTAAGTGGACAATCCACAACTTGTGGCAGGTGACGTGGCCAGCTGACGTGGCAGGTAACGTGGCCAGGTGACGTGGCAGGTAACATGGCCAGGTGACGTGGCCAGGTAACGTGGCAAGTGGACAATCCACAACTTGTGGCAGGTGACGTGGCACGTGATGTGGCAAGGTGACGTGGCAAGTGGACAATCCACAACTTGTGGCAGGTGACGTGGCCAGGTGATGTGGCCAGGTGACGTGGCAGGTGACATGGCAAGTGGACAATCCACAACTTGTGGCAGATGATGTGGCAAGTGATACGCTAAATACAAGTACACTGCTGCTCTCTCAGCTGCTGCTACTCACTCTGGTCTCACAAACTGGCTGAAATGGTTAAAATTTACTGTTTTTTGAGCTTAGGGAGGGTCTATGATGAAACGCTTATAAACGCAAACGCGGTTAAACGCCGCTAAACGCGGCCGCAAACGCGGCAAAACGCGCGTTTATAAACGCCGGTTTCAGCGTTTAAAAACGTGTGTTCAGCAGAGTTTGCACCTGCGTCTCGTGTGCATGGGGCCTTAATAACCAGCCACTCACCTGTCCCACAAGCCAGCGCTGTGCTTACTCCAGACATTTTCACCTTCTTAATTGAATTTTTCTGTAAATGTGTGTTTTTTTTCAAGATCTGTGCAGTAACCCAGTGTAAAACTTTGCCTCTGTGCGAGAGCTTTCTTTGTTAACCTCTTGCTGACCCGCTCACAGTAGATCTATTGCGAGCGGGTGGCACAGACAGGCACCACGACATATAACCCATATTGTCGCAGTGTACTTCCTGGTTTGGTGGTGTGCATAAGTGTGCCCCCTGCTGACCGTATTGTGATTTGACACAGCATGAGTTTGGCAGAAGATTTCAGCCAGCTCAAACCTGCTGATTGGCCGTTTTTACAAACACACAGAACTTCATGTAGAGAGAGCAGTGTTCTGGCTGTGCCTTCGCCCTGCTTTTCAGAGAGTCAGTAAGTAAAAGCAGCACACATTACACATGTTATATACAGAGTTAACCTTGTGTATATAACATGTGGGTTAGGGCCAGGACACTCTTAGGTAGATGCAATGTTAGTTGGCAGACTCCGAGACACTATAGGTAGACAGCTATACAGGGAAAGGCCTCCAGCCGGATGCCACATATGTATAGGTAGGACCACTGTCTCCTATGGCAACTGAATTTGTAACAGTTACTAAAGATAGATGTATATAACTCCTTGTAACACAAAATAGTTCTCCTCTTATCTTACAGTATCCCACTCTAGGTCTACACTCACTGAGCTCCCAGTCTCTCACTAGACTTCCAGGTCCCAGTCATCACCGGATCTCCTGAGCTCTTCCACAGCTAACCCGATATATGGTCCTCAAGCATCACCCCCGCCAGTGGCGCCGCTAGGGAGGCTGCGGCCTGCACCTGGGAGACATCCGCCAGAGGGGTGACACCCGTAGGCAGGGGCACCGCCACCAGCTCTTGCAGGATGAGGGGGGGCGTATATCCCCCCAACCAGGAAGTCACTTGCACTTGGGCTGCCTGCACAGAGGAGACACCTCGGCGGTTCCCTTTCTCATCAGTGAGATCGGGCAGAGGGGCGGGCAATATATGTAAATCCCTCCCTGCTTGCAGTCCAGTGGGAAGAACTGACAGTAGGCATCTGCTACTGTAAGCAGCGCCACGGTGCCTGCCTCTGTAAACAGAGGAATGGAAGAGTGACTCCTCCCTTCCTAGACTAATGAGAGCCAATAGGAGAGCAGTGGAGTACTGTGGATAAAATTATATAGGCAGCTGTGGAAGTGTCCTTGGGATAGGCCTCTGACTTCGGGCCTAGCAACCCAGAGCAACATAACACACATCCACCTAGATGGCCATCCAGGTGGCACAGAACCCCAATCACTCCACCCAAATAAATAGGCTCTCCCAGCAGGCCAAGGGACTAAAGAAACCCCTGCCAATTGGCTGAGACACCCCATCCACTCATAATCTGACCTTGCTATGCCCTTGTCGATCTAATGCCACCAGCCACAATGCCACCTAGTGACAGAAGAGAAAAGGTGCAGCAATTCCAGAATTAGAGAGGAATCAGTGGATCTTCTAACAATTAGCCAGGACAATTACTACCTGGCAAACAAAATGTGTTAGCAACCCTGACTAAACACCAGGGTGCTACATATTGCTTTGAGATTTGACCTACCAGTGAATCATGTAAGGACGGTGTCTGTGATCATGAAAGGACGGTGTCTGTGATCATGAAAGGACGGTGTCTGTGATCATGAAAGGACGGTGTCTGTGATCATGAAAGGACGGTGTCTGTGATCATGAAAGGACGGTGTCTGTGATCATGAAAGGACGGTGTCTGTGATCATGAAAGGACGGTGTCTGTGATCATGAAAGGACGGTGTCTGTGATCATGAAAGGACGGTCTATGTTTTAATGAAAGGACGGTCTATGTTTTAATGAAAGGACGGTCTATGTGATCATGAAAGGACGGTGTCTGTGATCATGAAAGGACGGTGTCTGTGATCATGAAAGGACGGTGTCTGTGATCATGAAAGGACGGTGTCTGTGATCATGAAAGGACGGTGTCTGTGATCATGAAAGGACGGTGTCTGTGATCATGAAAGGACGGTGTCTGTGATCATGAAAGGACGGTGTCTGTGATCATGAAAGGACGGTGTCTGTGATCATGAAAGGACGGTGTCTGTGATCATGAAAGGACGGCGTCTGTGATCATGAATGGTTGGTGACTGTGATCATGAAAGAATGGTATCTGTGGAAGCTTCTGTAGATTTACGTTGTGAAATTTCAAGTTTAGAAATACTTTATTAGGACTTTGGACACATGGTGCTTATCTTCATAGGGGTCAATGTGCTTGAATAAATCTGCCACATATACTGCATTGGCTTTCACTGTTTGGCAGGGATGTGCAGCCTCTCTGCTCCGAAACCAGTAATAATTATTAACATCGAAGGACAGCAATGTCCCCCTACAAAGCACACAGAGCGGAACATTATTTATTCATTATTTCCAACCTCCGAGGAACAGTTTTGCTTAATCTGGTATAATAAATTTGTCTAAACATTAGTAGAAGCGGAATGTGTACCTCAGTTGATGTTAAACCCACTTTTTTAAGTTTAAAAGAAAAGGCCCAGACCTGCCTATTATCACCCATCTTTGTCCTTCAAATAGTTCCTTTGCTGTTGTCCTGGGTTGGCCCAAAGCCGCCTGTTTGCAGATGTCCCCTTTACCTAGCCAGGTGGTAAGGAGACACCCATGCATGCATGCTCCTGTGGCAGGTGCCGTGCATGTCCGGAGGGGGGGGGGGTGTGTGCAGTAACTGATCACTTTTTTTTTTGAAAAGCCCATGGCGTGTGAAGCACACCCAAAAACTCCACCCGGTGCCAAAAAAAGTGCACACACATAAAGAGTGACACAAAACGTGCAACGGGTGTTACACTTGTCCTCCACTAGGAAGGACCTTACCCTGATCCCCCGGGGCGTTAGGCTCCTGACGGGGACTGAGGTACATCACACGGTCCGACTGGCTGAAACCAGACGGACCCCTTTCTCTGAAGGGTCTGCCGAAACAGACCCACCCAAGTACTAGGTGGGGCTCCCCCGAAGGGAGACCCCATGAGAGCCGGTGAACTAAGCCAGAAGGCCATGTCCACCAACTCCCAAGTCGTTCAGGGCAGGCCCGAGGACCTACACCCTACTAAACACACTGTGACAAACGTGCAGACAACCAACAAAAGAATACAAAAAAGTGACAAACAAGGGGGTTAAATAAAAAGAAAGTGGGGAGAAGGAAGGTGGGAGAGTGAAATAGTGGCCATTGTGCTATACAATGGCTAGGCCCTCCGGCCAGGAATGAAAAATTCCTCCGGTCCCAGCCAAAAGGCCCGGCCCAGGAGGCAGGTGCTAAAAAGGCGTGTACATGGTGCAGTGACCGCAGTGCCATATATCAATGTGACCCTCACTCACATGTGATCGTCTGGCACCCTTGGACTGCCACTCCAAGGGCACATGCACCATGAGCTTTTCGGCTCCTATCCGACCCCCCGACCGGTCAGTGCAGCCCTCTGTCCTGCTGATAGAGAGCCCTTCAAGGTTTTCTCAGGGAGAGCTGCCCCTTTTACAGCCTCCACCGATACTAGCCCTTCCAGACTCCCATCAACCCAGGGGATTTGCATGGCCGCACCCCGCCTCAGATACAGGGATTAGCCAGCTCCCCCCTCAAGGTCGCCAACAAGGACAGCACTTACACCATCCGGCCAGAATAAGACTCGGCAAAAAGACCAGACCAAATGCAGCATTCCGTCCTCACCAGGAGCACCCTTCCAGCCGGCTCAGACTCGACCGCACCGGCCCCCAGTTTACTGTCGGGCAGCACGGCATGGCCCCTACCGAAACCATCCTTCCAGATGCTAATGACGCCGTTGGGTTTGCATCAGTCCTCCCCAGATAGGAGGTACTTCAGCGCACCCTCTGGCAACTGATAAGAACAGATACTACACTTGATCTTAGCCAAAAGGCCGAGAATCAGAGGCTATCACAGCGATTAGGTAATCAGGACTCGGTCCCCGATCGTCAGTAGGAGACCCCGAGCTGTCAGTCTCTGTGTTGGGGGCACGCTGTTCAGCGGCACAAACACAGCAGCACATATATGCAGCTCCACGGCTAAAGACCCATATCAGTGACACCAGATATGTGCTTACACTACGCTGGAGGCGTTTACAAAACTGTCACCGGCAGCAAAAGGGTTAAAGTGAATCTATCAATTGGCTTATTCAAATCAGAGTGACAGACCTACCCCGCTGGTACTTGCCTCCCCTGCTGCCTTGTCTTATCCCTGTGTTAGTATGTGTTGAAACTGGAAGATGAGCAGCGCTTGAGGGGTCATAATGGCTTCAAGCTACATCTCTGTGTTGGAGCTTACACCGGGTTCATGACCCCTCATCATGTGACAGTATCCAGGCCCGGTGATTAGCCGCTGTATGCTGGAAGTAAGGGGAGGAGGTGACACAGGAATTGCAGAATACTGTACAGAGTGTGGTAGTGGGGGGGAGGGGTGTTGTGAGGAGAACCTGTTACATTGCATTCAATGGACACAGTGCAAGCTCCTATTTGGTTGAAAAACAAGCATGCTTAAACCATAAGCTGGTCATTCATGCTGACAAGCCATATATGATATATATAAATATATATAGGATGAGATACAAAATGACTGACATGAACCAACCCATCTCTGCAGCACACAGCTCCGCAGCTAGGCAACAGACACTTCCGGTATTGTAAAGGGAGGGACTTCCGGGTTTTTGGAAGCGTCGTGCAAAGCTCCGCCCCCTCGCAGATTCCCGCAAGAAGATGGCAGGCAGCGGCTGGAGGTCATTGGTGAGTGATGGGACCGCTCCGCTGTGTGTATGGGAGACACCGCGGCCTGTGCTGGGCTGAGGGAGGCTAACTACCGAGGAGAGACGAATATATCAGCCCGGCCTGGTGCAGTGCCTGGCAGCGTGTACGGCACCTGGTATAGCAAGGTCGGGCTGTCTAGGTGAATTACGGTAGCGGGGCTAGAAGGAAGCGTGAGCACCCATGAGAGCTGTGTGACTGTGTGTGACTATGTGTGTGAGGACAAGGACAGCCCGGGATGTGTGCGCTCTGTATTCCCTATACAGGGCGCCCCCTACCGGCCTCTTCCCGTGGGAAGAAAACCCATACAGGGTGCATTTGTCACTGGTATATGGTGACTGAGTAAAGGTCATTGTCCTACTCACGATCCGAAAATGGGATGACAGATCGTCCGTTTTTTTTTGTTTATTTTGCATGCTTAACGTATATCGAACCCGAAGAGCTTACTAATGCCCCGTACACACGATCCGATTATCGGACGAATGATCGTCTTTTTTTTTTTTTTTTTTTGCATGCTAATCTCACGTCGAATCTGACGAGTTTACTAAAGTCACGGAAATTCTCGTACGACAAAATAAAAATTCGGAAGTGAAGTCATGTGTTGCATTGCATTTGTATTGTATTTTCGAACGACAGCTGTACTGCTTAAACGAAAGTCGTACAAATTTTTTTTTCATGCATGTCCGATAGAATAATATCGGATGATCTGATTGGCTCTCAAAAGCTTTGTACTAAAGATACGATTATCGTACGTTCGATTCCAAAGCGGCATTTTTCGTACGATTTTTTGGATCGTGTGTACGGGGCTTAAAGTGACAAATTCTCGTACGACAAAATAAAAAATCGGAAGTGATGTCATATGTTGTATTTTCGGATGACAACTGTACTGATTAAGCGGAAATCGTACGATCTGGTATCATACAAGAATAATTTTCATGCTTGTCTGATCGCATGAACTGTCGGGATTGGCTCTCGAAAGCTCTACTAACGATCCGCTTTGAAAGCAGTATTTTTTTTGTACGTTTTTTTTGGATCATGTGTCTGGGCCATTAGGGTGGCCATATACTATACAATCTAATACCATAATCTGTGTAGTACATATGTGATACCTATCCTGATTGGAAGGATAGTTTGGGTAGATCCTCATTAGGGATGAGTTGAGGTGTGATCAGATACTAGTCCCACCCCCCCCTGAGTGTTCCCACCAGGAAGTGTCACAGAGGAGAGCCAATCCTAGGCGGAGGAGGCATTCTCTGCACAAATACAAGGGGCGTGTATACATTGGGGGCGGGGAATGTCTCAGCCACTTATGATTGGTTGTCTTCAGTGACCGCTTCCTTGCGACTTCAGACTAGTATCCGCATGCCTGGTGAAGGGGACCTGAAACCTAAAAAGAGGAATGGAGAGCGCACCTACCTTGTGCATTACCAATGATAACATTTATTAAAAACTGTAACAGCAGTCGTATCTAAGGATACCCACTGTTCTGAGGAGGGCAGCAAGACCACTGGCATTTCACTTTTTATCCAGAGGGTTGGCTGCACCACCTACCTATAGACTAAGCCCCCAAGCGCAGGAGATTGTGTTGTGACGAAGGGGTCCTGCCTGACTCCGAAACATTGCACTACCCTTTTGTGATGTGATTGAGCTTCAGTAAAAAACAGCTTGGACTCTACTTGATGATCCGTGGTGTGCTGGCAAATATCCTCGTTGTGGCTTTCTGATCCAGTATCCACATGGTGGTTGCTGCTGCACCCAAAACCTTTAGAGCTTTATCCAGGCACATGTGCGAAGGGAATATGGGGTTCAGACTAGTATCCGAACACACCTGAGCTCATCTCTTGTCCTCATGTTACAGTTTTGGTAAATCTAAAGAAGACTGTATAGTGGAGGACAGCGTGTGCTAGAGGGGTGACATTATCTGGTACAAGCAGGGCCACCGATAAGGGGATAGAGCTGCACAATGAATTAAGAATCGAGATCCCGATTCTATCCCCCTCGCGATCGTAACAAAGCATTTTCCTGATTCTATGCAGAGTTCTCTGCTCAAGCCGACGGCTGTCAAAAAAAACAGGCAGTCTACCAAGTTTCACAACATTCCTCAGCCGCTTCGCTAACTATAAACATTGTAACATTTTGTTCTTTAGATCAAAGGATTGAACTTCGATTTGTAAATGGGGGAAGTTTAACCACGTAGACCAGGGATATGCAATTAGCAGGCCTCCAGCTGTTGCAAAACTACAAGTCCCATCATGCCTCTGCCTCTTGGTGTAATGCTTGTGGCTGTCGGTCTTGCTTTGCCTCATGGGACTTGTAGTTCTGTAACAGCTGGAGGTCTGCTAATTGCATATCCCTGACCTAGACTAAACCTTTTTCTGACACTTGTTGGTTTTAATTTAAAATCCATAATTTTTTGCTAAATTGCGTAGAACCCCCAAACATTATATATCTATCTTTTAGCAAAGACCCTAGAGAATAAAATGGTGGTCGTTGAAATATTTTATGTCACACTGTATTTGCGCAGCGATCTTTCAAGTCAATTCTTTTTGGAAAAAAATTAAATAAATTTTATCGAATAAAAAAAACAAAAAACTAAAAGAGAACCGATTTTTTTTTTTTTTTTTTTTTTTTTTTATAATGTGAAAGATGTTACGCCATGAGAATCGTGATCTTGATTCTAAGCAAAAAAATTGTGATTCTCATTTTACCCAGAATCGTGCAGCTCTAGAGGGGGAGTGGGGGGCAATTACAGGAACTTATCCTCTGTATGGCTACCCCTGCAGCAACTGAAAGCTGCCTTCTCCTTCTCTCCCTCCAGCTTGCTTTCAGAGAGAGCCATACAGGAGGATTGGTTCCTGTAATGCGATTCCCCCGTTGTGTGCAATCCAGCAAGGCTGCTGGCTTCCCTCCTCTCCTGCCGGCAGGGGGGGGAACTCTTTTAAGGATGGAGAGCGGGGAAAGGTCCCGGTAAATGACATATTTACTGGCCTCTCTTGCGAACACAATGAGTGTACCGATCACTCACTGTTTATCCCCAACTGAAGCACAAACTGTTTACTATGCTTCAGTTTGCGAATGAACAGTAGCCCCTGTACAGTGTGCTTTCTGTTCATTCACTGTCCAGTGCAGCTGAGGCTACAGAGAAAGGGACTGAGGAATATATATATCCTCAGTCCCTTTTCTCTGTCTCAAAAGCGAGACATCAGGGGGTGGTTTAGACACCTGATAATTTCGCCAAAGCCCGCCTCTTTTCTCCAACAGCATTGTGAAAAAATGTAAAAAAATAAATAAAAATGAAGGGCTCATTTACACTTGTTCTCTGCCCCATACAGTATGAATGAGTACAGGGGACTTACGAACCGGCGCTGCGGGGACCCTCTGCCGTTCTGCATGGTTCATTTGCTGTTCTGCGCATGTGCGGCCAGACGGAGCCTCGGAAAATGTCGGAAATGTCCGTAATTGTCGTTCTACGCATGCGCAGCCGACTTACGAACAATTCCGAATTACAACAGGAGGAAAGTCCCTAACAGGTTCGTAACCTGGGGACCCCCTATAGTTTGTTTTAGGGCTGCAACTAACGATTATTTTCATTATCGATTAGTTGGCCGATTTATTGTTTAGATTAATCGATTAACCGGTTAATAATCTTAAAAAAAAAAAAAGGTGATTTTGCGGCAATTTGCATTTTTACATATTTTTTTGCCCAATTTGTTGTTGGGCAGATTAAAAAACACAAATTGCCGCAAAAACACATTAAATGCTTTCCTGCAGCTTCTCCAGTATATTGAAACAAAATAGCACTGTTTTGCATTAAAAAAAAGTCCTTGCCCTTTCCAAATATGCAGCAGCTGAAGAAAGCATGGATGAGAACTTGTCCCATAGGAAACCATGTAAATGACCTGTAGTCTGTTTCTGAAAAAAGCGCCAAAAAACACAGAGGTGTGACCCAGGCCTGAGATGTCTAGTAACATAATGGGGTTAAAAAAACAAAAATTTGTAAAAAAAGAGCAAATAATCGCTACTGTAGGGGGTTAATTTTTTACTGTGAGACAGTGAAAGTACTGTATTTATTGGCGTATAACACTACATTTTTTACCCTGAAAATAAAGGGTAAACTGTGCCTGCGTGTTATACACAGGGGGCTGTGGAAAGTTTTTTTTTTTTTTTTTTTTTTTTTTTTTCTGAAACTTCCCTCTTAAAGTTAGGGTGTGTGTTATATGCCAATAAATACGGTAATACTTACAGTAGCGATTTGCTCTTTTTGTACTATAAAGGGCTAATTTTAGTTTTTTTTTTTTTTTTTTTAACCCCAATATGTTACTGGCCGATTTAATGGATTATAAAAATAGTAATCAATTAATTTCATAATCGATTTGTTGTCGATTAATCAATTAGTTGTTTCGGTCCTAGTTTGTGAGTCTCGAGTCGCCTGTTAATCTGAGGGAGCAGTGGCTGTACAAACGAAGCCGCAGGTCCTCCTTTTTGACAGGTGTGGGTGAGTGACCCCCAGTGCACACTGTCTGTGTTCAGCTGCATCCACATACTTTTTAAATTAGGACCTGTGAAGGTGTGTTGTACAGCTGCTGTGTCCCCATAGTCAGCAGGGGTCTCAAACTGGTGGCCCTCCAGCTGTTACGGAACTACAAGTCCCATCATGCCTCTGCCTGTGGGAGTCAGGCTTGGAACTGTCAGCCTTGCAATGCCTCATGGGACTTGTAAATTTACAACAGGTGGAGGGCCACCAGTTTGAGACCCCTGCGCATAGTGTAACATAGACTGCCTGCTCACAGCCACATAAAAAAAGAAAAGGTGATTCAAACTACTGACCACAGTACCCATGTGAATGAGACCTCATTCACACACGCAGCTTTTTTATTCAATACAGTTTTATCTTTTGGATTGAACAGAAATTTTGTAAGTTATGTATTTTTGTCTGCTGATAATGATTTTAGTGTATTTTTTGCAAAAATTATTTTTATATTTTGAGAGGGGGGCACAGCTTTGGGTACAATCGCTGTATACCGACTCACTGGGAGGAATCCTCTGAAGATTCTTGTGACACTGGACTGTGTCCTTGCTCCTTGGTAACCTTTCCCTGTGCTAAGCACTGTCCCTAACCAGTGGGTTCCACTTATGACTGGTGGGTGTGCAGTAGAGGTCGACCGATATGGGTTTTTCTCTGGCCGATATTTAGAAATCGGGGCGGCCGATATGATGCCGATTTTTGCAGCCTATATTTTAAGCCGATTTTTTTTCTTTTTCTGGTGGTTGTCACAGGCAGGTGGCACTGGTTGAGTGAGTGAGTGAAAAACTTGTATAGCGCTAACAAATGCGAACTAAATCGCCTCAAGGCGCTTTGCATCCAGTAGCTTCATGATCCATCAGAAGAGGTGGGTCTTAAGTTTTTTCCTAAAGGCCCGATAGTTTTCTTCCATACGGATATCCGTGGGTAGCGCGTTCCATAGCCGTGGTCCTTGGACTTCAAATCTTCGTTCTCCCTTTGATTTGTAGCGAAATTTGGGGATGTGAAGGAGATTTTGGTTTGTTGATCGGAGAATGCGTTTGGGGGTGTAATGCTTTATCTTCTCGCATAAATATTGCGGAGCGATTCCTTGTGTGCACTTGTGGGTGAGACAGAGGGTCTTGAATGTGACCCGATCCTTTACGGCACTGGTAGGTTTCACACTGAGCCAATTTGCAGAGGTGGGGGACTTGAGTCACATGACTTGACTTGAGTCGGACTTAAGTCACCTGTTTGAGGACTTGCGACTTGCTTGACAGAATTCAATAAATGACTCGACTTGACTTTGACTTGTCACTAATGACTTGCGACTTGACTTTGACTTGGGCTATATGACTTGCAATGACTTGGCACCACTAACACTAACCGCAAGCCGTGTACCTGATCGGCGGCATCCCGGCGGCCATTCCAGTGTTCAAAAGCCACGCCTCCTCGTCTGTGATAGGCGGAACACTGCTGGGAAATTGAGTGTTCCGCCTATCAGACAAGGAGGAGGCGCGGCTTTTGAACACTGGAATGGCCGACGGGATGCCGCCGATCAGGTACACGGCTGACGGGCACAGTGAGGCATGGGCACATAACCAATATTATTTATTGTTATCCCTCCTATTATTTTTATACAGTATGGGGTAGATCAGTATTTTGACTTGATTTGTGACTTGACCAAACTGAATGACTTGACTTGCTTGACTTTTAGCAGGGACTCGACTTGCTTGCTTTTCGTCACAGTAACTTGGGACTTGCTTGAGACTTGAAGGTTAAGGCCCCTTTCACACTGAGGCGTTGAAAAAACGCTCAAAAATTATGGGATTTTGTACCTCGATTTTTACCGCGTTCGCGGTAAAAATAGCGCGAACTCAGTAAAAACGCATACACGTTAGCGCTATTTTTTAAAATAACGCTTATGCCTATGCGTTTTTACCGCGGTTACCATTCATTTCAATGGGGATAGGCGTTTTTACAGCGCTATTTTATGCGCCCTAAAGTTGCTCTAAAAAAGCGGTTTGCAGGATTTTTTCCAACGCCCAGCCAGCATAAAGCCTCAGTGTGAAAGCCCTCAGGGCTTTCACATTGAGAATGCTGGGGCAGGATTATTTCAGGCGTTATTACAGCGCGAAAACGCTGTAAAAACGCCTCAGTGTGAAAGGGGCCTAAGACTTGAGACTTGCTTGTGACTTGCACATGTGTGACTTACTCCCATGTCTGCCGATTTGTCAGTTTCACGTTACACTATATGTAACTGAATGCAGAGAGAGACCAGCTGTCAGAATTCAGCAAAATGATGGGGGTGGGCAGGACCCGGGGTGGGCGGGGCCCTGCAGCTATCAAAACGCCAGCCAATGATTGGGCTGCTTAAAGGGGGCGGGGCCACATACACGTTGCGGCCCGCTCAGATCGCATCCGATTGGCTGGTGTTTGATAGCTGGGTCCCGCCCACCCCGGGTCCCGATGCCCCCCAACATCACGCTGAATTCTGACAGCTCCTCTCTCTCTGCATTCAGTTGCAAATCGGTTTCACACACTGAGCGGCAGACCCACTCAGTGTGTGAAACTGTCAGTGGAGTGTGGGGAAGGGAGGCAATCGGTCCAATTTGTACAAAAATCGGCCGATGCCGATTTTCTTAAAAAAAAAAAGCAAAATATCGGCCGATATATCGGTCGACCTCTAGTGTGCAGTGACAGCTTCCTGGCAGAATAGCTCAGGCAGGTTCAGACTAAGATCCAAACATGTCTGCGCTCATCCATAGCCCTCAGATTTCATAATTTATATCGCTAAAGGATATTGTATAGTGAATGGTCATCTTTGGACTGTATAATAATCAATTGTAACAGAAACAGCACACCGAGATGCAAAATAATAATATTCCTTTATTGAAATATCCAGCAGGAACAGGTTCTATTCTGACATGTTTTGTGGTAGGCAGGGTACAGCGATCTGCTTGGCCTGAAACATGTCGGAATAGAACCTGTTCCTGCTGGATATTTTAAAGCAGAACTAAATTTCTGCTTTTAAAAGCTGTGGCCAGGCAGGCTGTTTAGTGCAGAAGAGACTTGCCATGTCTCTTCTGCGATAGAATAAACCTACTTCCTAAAATTAAAAAACTGCGCCAATACACATTCAGGTTGACATCCAGGGGCTGGTATGCAAACAACGGTACACAATTGACAATGCCACCAGAAGTTATTGCAAAAAATCAGACTAAATGCACAAAAATGTCCGTATAGATAGAAAGTCCAGATGTGTGCATCAAGATAAGAAGGTAATTAAAACCCCAAAAATAGAACCAAATACAAAAAACAATCCTATCCAGATGATAATGAAGATTGGTAGATTGCAGAGAATCAATTATGCAGACAGTTCAAATGCACATCACCCGGTGATTCAAAGGAAACAGGAGGTGCCCACCACCGTAATAGGTTATCTGCTTACCAGAGGCAAGCCCACGAAAGCAGTCGGCTGTGACCCAGCCGCGGCCTTTGGCTTGTGTGTGGAATACCGGAAACGGCACCAGGAACCACAGTAACCCTGGGAGGTAGGAGACCACTCTGAAGATGTTCCACCCGATTACAACATGCATGCAGCCATTATGTTGAACCAGGGGGAGAAAGGAACACAAACCATAGCGTGATACCGCAAAAACATTTAATAAGTAATCTAAAAAGGAGCACTTACATCAAGTACGATTTAAAATATAATAAAAATTGTATGCCGGCCGGCAGGAACAGAAGCCCCTCTCCTGTAAGCGTGGTGACGTCAGCACGTCGCTCCCATACGCGTTTCGTAACCGCAGACGTTCTCAATGGGGATCTACCTGCCTGTTTGCAGTTTTCTGTGGAATCTACACTGAGCTGCACAACTCTGTGTGACGGGATGACTGCACTTATGTGTATGTGTAGGGGTGATGTCGTTATGCACCAGCCAATGAGAACTGCCACAGCCTGACATTCATTGAATCCAGGTAGAAGATGCCAGTGAGGGACATCAGATCCTTGGAGAGATGGGTATCGGGAACTTTACCTCTGCTTTTATTAAAGTGGTTGTATAGTCAGATTTTACACTTTTACCCACAGGTAAGCCTATAATAAGGCTTGCCTGTAGGTAAAAAAAAATATCTCCTAAACCTGTATGGTTTAGATGATATTCCCCTTGCAATGAGCCGCTGACTGCAGCGGCGCATGCGCACAGGGGTTTCTCGGCTGAAAGCCTGGCAGACGCCGGACATTGCCGGAAAGAAGTCTCCCGCGCGCATGCGTCGGGATTGACGACCTCGTGACTGCAGCCACTCAGAGCGCTGGAGCCGCGATACCCGGAAGACACGCCGAGGCAACATGTCATCTCCCTTGGCGTGGACCAGGTAAGTTACCGACGCCTCGTTCTAAGGTAAGTATTTCATAATGAGCTAGTATGCGGTGCATACTAGCTCATTATGCCTTTTGCCTTACAGGGGTAAAAAATAAAAATAAAATTTCCGAGGGTATACAACCACTTTAACCTGCTCACGCTATAGCCAAAAGACAGCTAAAGCGAGGGCTTAAGATGCCAGGAGGGTGTCCATGGACGTCCTCCCGTGCTTGCACTGCCCACGCGCCCTGTGATTGGGGTAAAGGGCTAATGACAGCGGCCCTTTACCACGTGATCAGCTGTCAGCCAACGACCGCTGATCACATGATGTAAACTGGGGGTCGACCGATTCTTGTAGCGGCTGACTTTTGGGGGCCGATGTTCGCATTTTTCAAATTATCAGTCAGAAATTTACCGATATTGGTCAGACCTCCTCCCCCCTTTCCCCTGCGTGGTGCTCGCTGCAGTCTGTCAGTGATATGGCAGGCAGCAGACAGATGTCATCATCGCTCACTGCCCGCCTTGCATCACTGCTGTTCTGCCCCTACAGCAGGGCCGCGAAAGCTGCTCTTTACATAGCTGGAAGTTTACCCACTTGGACGCACGCTGGGGAGAGGCTGCCAGAAGTAATGTAAGTAGTAGCATTTGCAAATGCATGCGGAAGCTACAGAGCCTCTATCTGAGTGACTCCACATTGGAGAAATATTATTTTGCATCTCAGTGAGCGGCGTGTGCCCATCGCTGGTACAGTTGATTGCTTCGGTGGAGATGAGCCTGAGCCGAGCCAGCACCTGAGATGTGATTGCAGAGCCTGGAGCACCATGTGAAATACGACATTGTAAGATGATGTTTATCGTACAGTCTAGCTTTTGGCGTTGCCATTGCACTGTATACATTCCAGGCATTCCCAAAATAAAGCTGAGCATGGTAGAGGCTTCTTTAAGTAGGACTAAAACTAGAACATTTATTTTTCAATAAAGGAGGGGGATGGGGGGGTGATATAACATATGTTAGTGTTTTTTGTTTTTTTTGCCAACTGGGTCCCTTCACTTTTTGTCCAAGCCAAAACAGGAAGTGAGAGGAAATCCCCGTAAAGCCAGGGAAACCTCCCCCGCTTGCGGCTGAAAAAGGGTTAATACCGCCGGCAATGCGCCTTTGCAGAGGCGCATTGCCGGCGGTATAGCCGTGGTTTCCCATTGCCTTCAATGGGAAGGAGTGGTAAACACACCGCTCCTTCACCGCTCCAAAGATGCGGCTAGCAGGACTTTTGGCACGGTCCTGCTAGCGCACCGCTCCAATGTGAAAGCCCTCGAGCTTTCACACTGAAGAAACAGCAGCTGCTGTTTAGGGTTGGTTTGCAGGCGCTATTTTTAGCGCAATAGCGCCTGCAAACTGCCTTGGTGTGAAAGGGGTCTTGAAGAGGAGCTCCAGACTCCTGCAGAGTAGCTGCTGACTTTTAATATAAGGACACTAAGGTTTCATGTAAACTGAACATTTTACAACCTCTCCTGAACGATTTAACTTGACAGATAGTAACCAATGTTCAAAAACATCAGTTTTGCCGTGTTTCCATGCCGCGTTCGCTTTTAGAAGCATTTGAAGAAAAAAACATTTTATTAATTTTTTTTTTTTTCAAATAATCAAAAATGAAAAATTCCTGCCACAAATACTGCAGCTGCTGACTTTTTAATATATGGACACTTACTTGTCCAGGGAGCCCGCGATGTCGGCAGCCGAAGCCGATCTGTCCTTAGGCTCGCGGCGGCTGCCGCCGCCATCTTTGGTGAGGGAATCAGAAAGTGAAGCCTTGCGGCTTCACTTCCTGGTTCCCTACTGCGCATGCGCGAGTCCCACTGGTCCCTGCTGTCTTCTGGGACCTGTGTGTCTCACAGAAGACAGCGGGGGACAGAGTAGGCGCCGGACGTGGCGTAGGTCACCACGGTGATCTATGCCCTGAAGTGGGAGCAAATACCTGTATTACACAGGTATCTGCTCCCTCCTCCTCCTGAAAGGTGCCAAATGTGACACCGGATTCCAGAAAGCGGAAGTTCCATTTTTGGGATGAACACCGCTTTAACGGCCTATAAACGACCCAGTGTACATGTACTGATAACATAGAGGAGAGTTCAGGGGCAGCTGAAAAAAATGCTGTTTACCAGCAGCAGTGTACATGAGGCTTAACCTGTCCAGGGATCCCACGATATCCTCACCCGAGCCGATTATTCAATGGGTGCAGGCTCTGGCATCTGTAGTAAGGGAATAAAGAAGTGAAGCCTTGCGGCTTTTCAGCCTGTTTCTACGCGCATGCGTGAGTAGCGCTGTGCCTTGTAAATGGTCCTGTAGTGTTCTGGGGCATGGGATGTGTCCCAGAAGACTGCAGGGAGGGGGTGTGGGGAAGTGTTCCGCCTATCACGGACATCCGCTCATCCTCATAACACAGACGAGGATGAGAGGATGTCCGTGATAGGCTGAACACTGCCTGCTGTGAAATTGAGTGTTCCGCCTATCACAGACGAGGACTCGGGAGGCGCGGCTTTTGAACACTGCAATGGCCGCCGTCTATCTGCATGACACGCTGATCAGGTAGGCAGACGGCGGCTTGCAGTTAGTTAGTGTTACATTACATCTAGGGCTGGGCGATTTCCCCCCCAAAAAAATCTGCGAATTTTATTTTTATAAAAAACTAGATTTTACAATTCGATTCGATTTTTTTTTTAAATTATATTAAAGTGCATCAACAAACAAAATTGCAAAGACAAACCCTTTCTCTAACTGCAAAGTCAGTGTGCAACAAAGATTGTTAAACATCCAAATTATTAATACTGTATTTGGATTTAGCTAATAAAACAACAAAAAATCTTGTGGTTACTCTTAGTTGAATTGAACTGTGTCCCATGCCTCACTGTGTCCCATGCCTCACTGTGTCCCATGCCTCACTGTGTCCCATGCCTCACTGTGTCCCATGCTTCAATCACTGTGCCCGTACCTGATGCAGATTTTCATGGGATACGGATTTTACTGCTACACCAGCGGCCATTCCAGTATTCAAAAGCCGCGCCTCCTCCTCGTCTGTGATAGGCGGAACACTCAATTTCCCAGCATTCAGTGTTCCGCCTATCATGGACATCCGCTCATCCTCGTAACACAGACGAGGATGAGCAGATGTCCGTGATAGGCTGAACACTGCCTGCTGTGAAATTGAGTGTTCCGCCTATCACAGATGAGGAGGACTCGGGAGGCGCGGCTTTTGAACACTGCAATGGCAGCCGTCTATCTGCATGACACGCTGATCAGGTAGGCAGACGGCGGCTTGCGGTTAGTTAGTGTTACATTACATCTACTCGCGGCGGCGAGTAGATGTAATTGGGGTAACGCCGCCCAGTGCCATTCCGGATACGCCCCCTGCAGCCCTGCTATGGAAAATTTGAAGGAAAAAAAATGTAAAAAAAAAAATCTAAAAAAATTGATTTTCTTCAAATCTGAATCGATTTGAACTCAAAACTCGATTCAAGATTAAAATCGATTTTTTTTTCCCAGCCCTAATTACATCTACTCACGGCGGCTGTGGCGAGTAGATGTAATTTGGGTAATGCCGCCCAGTGCCATTCCCGATACGCCCCTTGCAGCCCTGCTACGGAAACTCTGAAGGAAAAAAATAATAAAAAAATAAAATAAAAATCGAAAAAAAAAACAGATTTTCTTCAAATCTGAATCGATTTGAACTCAAAACTCGATTCAAGATTAAAATCGATTTTTTTCCCAGCCCTACATCTCAGTAGACGTGTCCTTTAACCGCTTAAGGACCAGCGCACGACTATATACAATGGCACGGCTAGGCAGATGGACGTACCTGTATGTCCCCTTTTAAGATGCAGCATTTTGGGCGCGTGTGCTCACCTGCTGTGAGCTCCATGAGTCCGACCGCCGGTCCCGCGGGCTCGATGTCTGTGGGGATACCCGCGATCGTCTCACGGAGAGGAAGAATGGGGAAATGCTGATGTAAACAAGCATTTTCCCCATTCCTCCTAGTGACAGGACACTGATCACCGCTCCCTGTAATGGGGAGCGGTGATCAGTGTTGTGTCACACATAGCCCACCCCCCCCTACAGTTAGAAGCACTCCCTAGGACTCAACCCCTTCGGCGCCCCCTACTGGTTAACACTTTCACTGCCAGTGTCATTTTTACAGTAATCGGTGCATTTTTATAACACTGATCGCTGTATCAATGACAATGGTCCCAAAATGGCGTCAAGTGTCCGCCATAATGTTGCAGTCAGGATAAAAATCGCTGATCGCCGCCATTACCATTACCATAGTAAAAAAAAATTATATTAAAAATGCCATAAAACTATCCCCTCTTTTATAGAAGCTATAACTTTTGCGCAAACCAATCAATAAGCGCTTATTGCTTTTTATTTTTTTACCAAAAATATGTAGAAGAATAAGTATCGGCCTAAACTGAGGAAACAAATTGTTTTTATATATTTTTGGGGTATATTTATTATAGCAAAAAGTAAAAAATATTGCTTTTTTTTTCAAAATTGTCGCTCTATTTTTGTGTATAGCGAAAAAAATTAAAACCGCAGAGGTGATCAAATATCACCAAAAGAAAGCTCTATTTGTGGAAAAAAAAGGACGTCAATTTTGTTTGGGAGCCACGTCGAATGACTGCGCAATTGTCAGTTAAAGCGATGCAGTGCCGAATCGCAAAAAGTGCTCTGGTCTTTGGCCAGCCAAATGGTCCGGGGCTTAAGTGGTTAAAGCGGAACTAAACCCATTGATTTAACAGTTTTAAAAAACGGTTACATTCCCGGAATATTGCGTGCCGGGAATGTAACTGTCACATTGCTTGTGCTCAAACCATCAAATGTCTGGTGTCCTAACTGATGACATGTGCAGCATCACGGCAGTTGAAGGTCAAACAGAGGGCAAGATGACAGCTTTCTTGGCTGAAAATGATAGAAGGGTTTAGTTCCCTTTTACGATTTTCCCAGAATTGTACTACAGCTCTGCAGCTTTTTCTTTCTCGTACATCACGGGACACAGAGCGACATAGTCATTACTAATGGGTTATATAGTTACCGTCAGGTGCTGGCACTGGCAACCTCCAAAACCGGAAGTACCCTCCCCTATATAAGCCCCTCCCATCCGGGAGCACCTCAGTTTTTTTGCCAGTGTCTAAGGTGTTGGCCAAGAAGAAACATGTGTTTTTCACTGAGCTTGCGTACAGGTTCTTTTGGGCCTCAGTAAGCTATTCCGGATCCGACCAAAAAAGCTTCATAGCTAAACGGTCGGTACCCGGGCCTTGCAGAGAAGAGCAAGGTTCTGCCTGTAATGCTTCTCTTAGGAGAGCTGGACCCTGGGATCCAGAGCTCTGGTCATACCCACGACCAAGATGTTTTCTGTGCAGGGTGCTATACAGGTCCAGGGGAGTGGAATCCTTGGGAACCCGGTCCCTGAAGGTTTGATTACAATGCCTGCCGTGATAGGTGAAGTTTGGGCTTTTGTGGACCAAACAAAGTCCTGCGGCGGGGAACAGGTAAGTGGGGGCCCCCAGGAACTTGGTTCTATTGGGGGACCCCCAAGCCTAATTTGTCTTTCTGTCTGTTACCTAACGGTATTCCCGCTAATATCTGTGCATGCCTGTAACTACTAAAAAAAAATGTAATAATTTTTAATGGTGGTCAAGAAAAAAAAAAAAAAAAGAATGTTTTTTTATATATGTTTAGTATATTAAACTGCGGTACCTGTGTTTGTCCACTAGAGGCCGCTGTGGAATGTTTTTCTTGTCATATGGACTAGTTTCTTCTCAGAGAGCAAAGTCCAGGCAGCTGGTGAGTTCTCCTACAGGAAACTGTTTCCTCTGCCATGTTGCAGTGTTCGTCTATCCCCCGGCCTGCGGCAAAGGGGGCCCTGGCTCCTGTCCCTGGTTTCCATGTTTGAAAATTAGCGCCGAGGCGCACGTGGCCGCGCGCGTGCGCGTGCACGCGCCTCTATATATAGAGGTGGCCGGAAAAAGGGGCGGGGGCTGGGGGATGACGCTCTGTGCGCGCCGCAGCGCTTCTGCGCATGTGCGGGCGTCCCAGCAGGTTTTTAAAAAGCCACATTATTGCAGTAAGCTGGCTATGAAGTACAGAGACAGAGCTGGCAACATTTAAAGGCATACAGCAAGCGGTTGATACAGGCATCCCCTAGAAAGGCACATTAGTAGACACCAACTGTTTATTATAGCAGCATTTATGCTAGACTATTATCAGTAACTGGTGTATTTTCGGCTGGAATACCTCAGCTTTGTGGCTTAGGAATATGCCGTCTAAAAACTCCGGGACTAGAAATTCCAGGAGGAATAGGGGGTCTCCATCGGGCTCTGAGGATCTTGGGCATGCTTTGGCTGCACCAGTCTCCCCTGAAGAATCAGAGGTTAGTGACCGTAGGGCACCCCCAGGAGTACCTGGTACTGTGGCTGTCCCCAGTTCACCTGCTCCTGTGTATGTAACAGAGGAGGTTTTTTCCTCAGCTCTGGGAGGGCTGGAAGAGAGATTGTCAGCACTAATTGCTGCTTCCCTGTCACAGGAGAAAAGCGCTCGATCTCCGTCTCCTCCCTCAGAGTGCCTGTTAACAGAGCAACAGTCCCATACAGAGAACGACCTACCTGAGGGGGATCAGGATGAGGTTGATTCAGTTGTAGAGGAATCAACAGTGGAGGAGCCGTTCTCAGCATCACATGCTGAGAGGTTACGGGTGCAGTCCCTGACTAATATGGTCCGATCAGCATTTAAAATGCCACTTGCGGAGCCATCCTCCTCTTCTGTCTCCTCGTTGGGGTCGCTAAAAGCTCTCCAGACTGTTTGTTCTTTTCCGATCCATCCTTTACTGGAGGGGCTCATTTACCAGGATTGGGAGCATCCTGACAAAATATTTACTCCCCCCAAGAGATTTCCGGTGGTCTATCCTATGGAGGATAAGTTCGTCAGAAAATGGAAGGTCCCTACAGTGGACGCAGCCATCTCTTGTGTGAATAAATCACTGACATGTCCGGTGGAAAATGTCCAAATGTTCAAGGACCCAATAGATAAAAAATTGGAGTCCTTATTGAAATCTGCTTTTTCTACAGCAGGATTGGTGACACAACCAGCAGTGGCAGCTATAGGGGTCTGCCAAGCAGTGAAGGATCAGTTGAAACAGGTCTTAAGGGACGTGCCAGATCAGCAGGCTCTTGCTCTAGCTGATCTACCTAGAGCCTTATGCTTTGCGGTGGACGCTATAAAGGATTCAATCCATCAGGCCTCCCGCCTTACGCTGTCTGTAGTACATATGCGCAGGCTTCTATGGCTCAAAAACTGGTCTGCTGAAGCTCCCTGTAAAAAATTGCTGGTCAGCTTCCCATTTCATGGGGAGCGCTTATTCGGGGAAGACCTGGACAAGTATATCCAGAGAATTTCCAGCGGTAAAAGTACACTCTTGCCGGTCAAAAATAGAGTTAGAGGTCCCTCTTTTAAGAGGCCGGCTTCTCCAGTCCCTAGGACATCGGCTGTGAAACAGTTCCGACGGCCTCCCCGGTCAAATCCCGGAGGTAAAAATCAGGGACAGTTGCAGGGTAACAAGAAGCCCTGGAGCAGGAGAGGTACAAAACCTCCCCCAAAGTCAAATGCATGAAGGGTTGCCCCCACCCAATCGGGTGGGGGGAAGACTTCAGTTGTTCACAGAAACCTGGCGGGACACGATCCGAGACAGATGGGTGCTCTCCGCAGTAAATCTGGGATACAAATTGGAGTTAAAAAACTCCCCTCCTTCCCGCTTTATAAGGTCGAACGTGCCAAGGGATCCCCAGAAGAGAGGATCCCTCCTGTTGGCACTGGAACAATTATTGCTTCAAGCAGTAATTATAGAGGTCCCCCTGGAAGAATGAGGGTTCGGGTTTTACTCAAACCTCTTTACAGTTCCGAAGCCAAACGGGGACGTGAGGCCCATATTAAATCTAAAAGGGCTAAACAAATTCCTACATATCAGGACTTTCCGGATGGAGTCGATCCGATCGGTAGCCACTGCCCTACAAGGGGAGGAATGGTTAGCCTCGATCGACATCAAAGATGCGTATTTGCACATCCCCATCTTTCCAGCCCACCAAAAATTTCTACGCTTTGCGATAGAAGGGCGCCATTTTCAGTTCAGAGCCTTACCCTTCGGTCTGGCCACAGCACCAAGAGTGTTCACAAAAATTCTGGCCCCATTATTGGCCAATCTAAGAACACAAGGTGTAACGATAATGGCATATCTAGACGACTTGTTGCTGATAGACCACTCAGTGGAAAAACTAGAAGTGGTTGTTCACGAGACAATCAAGTATCTGGAATATCACGGTTGGATTATCAACCGAGACAAGTCAGCCCTAAAACCAGTCAAAAGTCTGGAATACTTGGGGCTAAGGCTGGATTCAGACCAGAGAAAATTTTTCTTGCCTCGAGAAAAGGGGTCGTCTTTGAGAGATTTGATCCACTTAGTGGGTTCAAAAAGACAGCCATCCATACGCCTGTGCATGAGGCTGCTGGGAAAAATGGTGGCATCATTCGAAGCAGTACCCTACGGTCAATTCCATTCAAGGAAGTTGCAAAGGGCCATACTGTCAGCCTGGAACAAAAAAGTTCAGGCTCTGGACGTACCAATGTCCTTGTCCCCTTCCGTTCGCAGAAGCCTCCGTTGGTGGTTGGTTCCCCGGAATCTGGAAAGAGGGAAATCCTTCAGTCCGATTTCTTGGAAGGTGGTCACTACAGATGCCAGCCTTTTAGGCTGGGGAGCAGTACTGGAGCAATGGTCTCTCCAGGGCAGATGGTCGGATGCGGAAAAGGCCCTGCCCATCAATCTCTTAGAGATACGAGCAGCCCGGTATGCCCTAGTAGCATGGACATCCAAACTCCAAGGGTCCCCTGTCAGAGTTCAGTCAGACAATGCCACAGCAGTGGCATATATCAATCGTCAGGGGGGCACCAGGAGTCGTGCAGCCCAAAGGGAAGTAAATTACATCCTGAGATGGGCAGAAAGATATGTCCCAGCCATATCTGCGGTATTCATTCCAGGGGTGGAGAATTGGAAGGCGGACTTTCTAAGTCGCCAACAATTATGCCCAGGGGAATGGTCCCTTCATCCCGAGGTTTTCCGGACAATATGTCAGCGGTGGGGAACACCGGATGTAGATCTGCTAGCATCCAGGTTCAACGCGAAAGTGGACAGGTTTGTCTCTTGGACAAGGGATCCCCTAGCGTGCGGCTCGGATGCCCTAGTGTTCCCTTGGGATCAGTTCAAACTGATATATGCATTCCCACCGCCACAATTGTTACCGCGATTACTCCGCAGAATCAGGGTAGAAAAGAAACCAGTGATTCTGGTGGCTCCAGCGTGGCCCCGAAGAGCATGGTACGCGGAGATTGTAAAAATGTCTGTGGGGAGTCCTTGGACCCTCCCACATCGTCCGGACCTGCTTTCGCAGGGACCGATATACCACCCTTCCTTACCAGCCCTAGGTTTGACGGCCTGGCTATTGAAGCCCACATTCTAAAAAGGAGAGGGCTCTCTAATGCTGTGGTGTCTACCATGATCAATGCCAGGAAACCGGTATCCAGGCAGATCTACTATAGAATCTGGAAGGCGTACATCGCCTGGTGTGAGGCCAGGAAATGGCATCCACGTAAATACGTAATAGGTAGAATTCTGGACTTCCTACAATGGGCTGTAGATAGGAAGCTTGCCTTGAGTACTATCAAAGGTCAGATTTCGGCCTTGTCAATATTTTTTCAAAGGCCCTTGGCTTCGCATTCACTAGTCAAAGCCTTTATACAAGGAGTGATGCGTATTAGTCCTCCGGTTAATATTCCCATATGTCCATGGGATCTAAACTTGGTTCTGTCGGTTCTACAGAAACAACCATTTGAACCATTACAGCATATTTCCTTAGTGCTTCTCACCAGGAAATTGATTTTTCTAGTAGCCATTTGTTCGGCTAAAAGAGTATCGGAATTAGCAGCTATGTCCTGTAAGGAGCCATATCTGGTTATCCATAAGGACAGAGTAGTGTTACGTCCTCATCCAGCCTTTCTTCCTAAGGTGGTATCGAGTTTTCATTTGAACCAAGATGTGGTTCTTCCTTCTTTTTTCCCCAAGCCTACTTCGGTAGAGGAAAAGTTATTGCATTCTTTGGATGTAGTAAGAGCAGTTAAAGCTTATCTAAAAGCCACTGCTCAGATTCGCAGAACGGATACTTTGTTTATTCTGCCGGAAGGCCCCAGAAAGGGTCAGGCAGCGTCAAAATCTACTTTAGCCAAATGGATTCGACAGGTCATAATACAAGCCTATAGCTTGAGAAGTAGACCGCCTCCGTTCAAAGTTAGGGCGCACTCCACGAGAGCAGTTGGAACTTCATGGGCAGTGCATCACCAGGCCTCCCTGGCTCAAGTATGTAAGGCCGCAACATGGTCTTCAGTACACACGTTTACTAGGTTCTACCAGGTGGACGTTAGAAGTCAGGAGGATGTCGCCTTTGGGCGCAGTGTGTTGCAGGCCGCAAAAGATCCTCATGTCTGATAGCGCTCAGCTTATATATGGTGTATCCCCCCCCTCATTTGGCATTGCTTTAGGACATCCCATTAGTAATGACTATGTCGCTCTGTGTCCCGTGATGTACGAGAAAGAAAATAGGATTTTTATAACAGCTTACCTGTAAAATCCTTTTCTTGGAGTACATCACGGGACACAGAGCTCCCGCCCCTCTTTGGGGACACTTATTGCTTTGCTACAAAACTGAGGTGCTCCCGGATGGGAGGGGCTTATATAGGGGAGGGTACTTCCGGTTTTGGAGGTTGCCAGTGCCAGCACCTGACGGTAACTATATAACCCATTAGTAATGACTATGTCGCTCTGTGTCCCGTGATGTACTCCAAGAAAAGGATTTTACAGGTAAGCTGTTATAAAAATCCTATTTTTATTGTTACTATTTTTAGTTCCATCTGATGTACCTCTGTTGAAGATTTGTTTGATAAATATGAAATATCTGACATATAATGAGCTCTCTCCTGAACTGTAATGAGCTGTGTACCATGTCCATATAATGGCTAATTTTGTGTTCTGATATTTTGAACAGATATGTCGTTTGACTGGAGCAGTCAATAACCAAAATGGAGCCAGAGCCTTTTCCAGCAATGTAAGCATGCATTGCACTGACGAATGTGTTTTAAAGCCTTGTACATACATCAGTTCTTATTTTTCTCTTTACATTTCTCATCTACAGATGCAGACAGTCACTCTGATACCAGGAGATGGGATCGGGCCTGAGATTTCCTCTGCCGTCATGAAGATTTTTGAGTCAGCCAAAGTTAGTAATAAGCTACTGCTTAAAGTTGTTTGTAAACCCTTAAAAAATAAATAAAAATTAATAAAAAAAACCCTGCAAGACAAAGGCATAATGAGCTAGTATGCTTAGCATAGTAGCTCATTATGAATTACTTGCCTCACATCGAAACCCCCGCAGCGGTCCTCGTACCCCCTCCAGCCGGCGACATCTCTCCTGGGGGTTACTTCTGGGTATCGCGGCTCCGACGCTGTGATTGGCCGGAGCCGTGGTGACGTTACTCCCGCGCATGCGCATTGCTTCAGTTTGCTTTAGTGTCCATGTGCCGATGACATCGGCACATGCAGGGGACATCTCCTAAACCTTAAGGTTTAGGAGATATGCGGGGTAGCTTCAGGTAAGCCTTATTATAGGCTTACCTGTAGCATAAAGTGGTTGTAAAGGGTTTACAACCACTTTAACTAACTAAATGGGATTTGGAATTCATGTTTTTCACATCTTACCTTGACACCTGTCCCTATGGGCACTTTATAGACTTGACTGCTTTCTGACTCTCTTGGGGTTTCTTTTAACAACATGAAAGCGGCAGATATGAGGGGTGCTTGATTGATTGCAGAATGACAATTGGTTTCTACTGATGACCCTCTGTTTTATGCCCTGTTCACATTACGTTGGATGCACTTTGCTTTTTGGGCAGCTTTCTATTGCCACTGAATTGCTCCTCGCCATTAAAAGCAGTAGCTAATATTTTACATGGCCCCCACTCTGCTTATAGTGTTTGGTTCACCGCAATGTCCCCACTGCTCAGTGCACACACTTTCAGTTGTAATGTCAGGTGGTTCCCCTTAAGCACGGTAAAAAAAAAATCAAGCACTTGAGTAGACAGTTTCCGGGTTAAGGGACTCTGCTTTGGCTGGGCAGATTAGGCCTACAAATTCCAACTCTGAGCTGATGTGTGTGTGTGTGTGTGTGTGTGTATATATGTGTGTATATATATATATACATACATACATATTGGTACTCCAGCATTAAAAAGAAAAGTAGCACTGGCTGTCATACTCCTTTTACCTCCCTGCAGTAACTCCAGCACAAGTTGTCCTCAGTCTTCTGGGTTGAATGACACCAAGCAAACACTGAGAACATACTGTGAGTGCAGAATGTCACAGTTCTGCATTGTCAAGAATGTAGCAAAATAATTAGCACATCATGCCACTATTTGGCTTTTTTCGTTTTCACCTCTTTGACCACAGCTCTCATAATGCATTGAATGCATGCATTCAATGTGTTTGAATAAAATATCATAATTTCCGGTTCAGCCAAAGCAAACTGAGTTCTATGTACATAGCAAGTCTCCCTGCCCAGTGGCAGTGTAGTAGTGGAGGTCAGTTATATACAGTATATTTAGTGCAGGTCAGTTACAGTATATTCAGTTCATAAGGCTTTTGGTAAAACCAAATGTTTTCTATTGAGGATTTTACTAAATCTAAAGTACATCAAAATGGGCATCAAATGCAAATGAGATAACCCCCTTGGACTTTTTAGGCAGAGATTATAGTAAAGGTTAATTGCGTTAAAAGGCAGTGACGCCACTTTTATTAAAAACAAACCAAGATAAAGGGGCAAACATAGCCCTAGAGACAAGTGAATTGTATAAAAATAGTATATACAAAATGATTTTGAAAATGAGTATACAAAGTTCAAAAATATGATTTAGTCAAACCCAATATTGTCAAGTATACCCCTGTACTGTGGTCAGTCCATATGGGTTGTTTTTTTTAATTTATCCCAACATGTTTGGGAAATATTAATATTCTGGGTTTTTTTTTTTTTTTTTTTGTTTTCTTTCTGAAATACAAACATAGTCGCTAAGAGCCCATTCACACAGGGGCGTCTTTGGATCCGACTCCAAATCGCCCCTAGTCGCCTCAGGTCGCGCTGGCTGAAGAAATCAATGTAAGTTAATGGAGCCGTCCTTATGCACACTACTGCAGTCGCTCCGACTTCAAAAAAGGTCCCTGTACTACTTCAATCCGACTCCTAGGCGACCTGTAACCATTCATTTCAATGGGAGTCGCCTCTCACTGTCTTAATAGGAGCAACTCTCCAGGAAGAAAACATACATTTATCAGGCAAACCTCTCCCTCCCCCCTCCCTCCCACAGAGCTGATTCTTGTTTGATTGGCCACTGGAATGTCTCCTGTCCTGCAGGCAACTTGGAGTTGCCTTGTAAATAGCTCCAGGTCGTGCTGTGATTCATTCTCAAGTCCTGTCTGAGTTGCCTCTAATAGTCACGTTGCAATACATAGTATAAACAGTACTATTGATTTCACATAGTAAATTACAATATACTCATAGCTGTTTAGATACTTACAATGAACAGTATACAACAAAAGAAGAATAAAGGAATAAACATGTGGACCGATGGAGAGTTCCATGGTGGTTAAACTAGGCTGCAAAAATCCAAATGTATACCCTGGATGAGTCAAAACAAACATCCACAAGAAGCACCCTATAGGCTACACCAGCAGTCAGGGTAGTGATATCTAGAACCAAAAAAGTAAACTAGAAAAAATATGATTGAGGAGTTAAATTGCATAAGAGCACATAGCACATTATAGTAATGAAAGAAAGGGGAAGAAAACATTGACCAAGCAATGCCCCCTTATCATAGGTCAAATAAACCGGTGCAGATGTATCTCCATATCGGCAGTGCTCAGACCGAGGCAAACCTGCAGAGTATTTAAAGCTTATCTGCGTATTTTGCCACTGAGGGAGCCAATCCTCGGACAGGGGAGGTGCAGGCCTTCTCGTCCACATCACTGCCTGACCTCACAAATGGGCTTCTGGAAGAATGGTCAAACATTCCCATAGACACACTTCTAAACCTTGTGGACAGCCTTCCCAGAAGAGTTGAAGCTGTTATAGCTGCAAAGGGTGGACAAACGCAATATTGAACCATACAGACTAAGACTGGGATGCCATTAAAGTTCATGTGCCATGTAAAGGCAGGTGTCCCAATACTTTTGACAACTGTGTGTATATCCTATCTATCTATCTATCTATCTATCTGTCACAAGCTCTAATATGACTGCAATTTGTATTGATTGTTAGCAAGCCATCATACCAGTAACTCACAATAACCACTTCCCGCCAGATCACATACCTAGTGTGTCATTTGACTTTGTGGTTGTACCGGGATGATGCTCGCAGCTGTAGCTGCCGTCCCGGTACTGTTTTTTAAAGCTGGCTGTCGGCTGTCTTGTAATAGCAATTGGACTGGCTAGCTAGCCGCTCAATTTCTATTAAAAGCAGCCTTGCCTGGCTCACTCGGGCTCTCCCATCCCACTGGGGAACGCAAGCTACTAGACGGTGGACTAGATCGGGTCTCTGCTATGGTAACCTGTAAGCAATGACATGACACCACTCCTGGTTTACCTGGATGTCAGTGGTGCCACTTTTTGAAAAACGACAATCTTGGTGTTTTGAATGTTTTCAAGGGCAGAGGAGGGGTTTGGGATTAAAGCAACAGTGTAATTTTTTTTAAATTAAATTCATAATAAAAAAAATCATTTAACGTGCCCCTGTCCCCATGCTAGCACGCAAAAGCAAATGCGCTCGTCGTTCCCGCACGCAAACAGTGATCGTGCCACATAGGCCTGCAATTCTTAGGAATAACTCACTTAAATCTGTCCAAACCAGAGTCTAGTAGACATCCCGGGTATGATAAAGTTTAAAACATGAAATCATTAATTATAATATAATAAATAACTATAAATAATTATAACAAATAATATAATAAAAATTATTCAATAATGTAATCAAATCAAAAACACTGAAATTTGCCCAGTTGCAGAATTGTCGCTGTCATTAGATTTAGTGTTTCATGACGAATTTCCCCACAAATCACTATCGCTCAATTCTGCAAGTGATTCTAATTTATTATCGCTGTTTTCTAGCTGGTCTAAAACCACTTTTGACATAAAGGGACACTTTTTTTGGTTGCTATGGACAATCTCCAGTTTCCAGGCAGAAAAAACAGTACTGTATTTATTGGTGTATAACACTCACTTTTTTACCCTTAAAATAGAGGGGAAACTGTGCCTGCGTGTTATACACAGGGGGCTGTGGAAAGTTTTTTTCCTGAAACTTCCCTCTTAAAGTTAGGGTGCGTGTTATACGCCTGTGCGTGTTATATGCCGATAAATACGGTATTTATAATATAAAAGTGCATGCAGGACACTGGACAATTTTGTGTAAATTTTTTTATACATTACTGTAATCTGTAAGATTAGTTTACTGTATTTGTATTGTGTTTTTACGTTTTTGAATTTGGCGTCGATCTCCGCCCCCGCAACGTCGCAGGGAACGGAGCTCGGCGGCACTGTGTGAATCGAGCGAGGAGACAGCTCGCACACATCACAGGATCCAGGGGACAAGTTAAGTAACTTTCCCTGTATCCTGCGATGCAGCCTGAGTCTGGCTCGGGATTACCGCTTTTAGTACTGAAATCTCACCCCGTGCCAGACTCAGGATTACCGCCAGGGAGGTTAAAGGGGAGTCCCAGCCTTTTTTTATGTTTATTAAAAGTCAGCAGCTACAAAAAGTGTAGCTGCTTGCTTTTAATAAACATACACTTACCTGTTCCACTGTCCAGCGCCGTGCCGCCCGGAGCTCCGCTCCTCCCCCCCCCCCTTCTCTGCTGGCGTCTCCATTCACAGCTTTCGGCTTCACGGCCGGGCACTCGCTGCGCATGCGCGAACGGCGCAGCGCTCTGAGTGGACAGGCGATCGCCTGGGCCCTGTCACGTCCTAGGTGATCGCCTACAGGGAGGGGCCGCCAAAAGGCGATATGACAAATCGCCTAGGCGGCCCTAGGGCGGAAGGAGGAAGTGGGACAGGAAATCCCACTCCTACTGAAGCCCCCACTCTACCCCCCCCCCAAAAAAAATTACATGCCAAATGTGGCATGTAAGGGGACGAGGAGTGGATTAAGCGGAAGTTCCAAATTTGGGTGCAACTCCGCTTTAAAGTGTTGCCTATAGATAGTAAAATTGATTTAGTTTGTCGCTAAGGTGTGCACAATTTTAAAGCATGACATGTTTGGTATCTATTTACTTGGCGTAACATCTTTTATATTTTACGAAACAATTGGCGAATGTATTGTTGTTGTGTGTTTTTTTTTTTTTTTTTTTTGCATTAAAATTAGAAAGTGTATTTTCCTCTTTCCGTCCATGGACTGACACAGTATCTTCAATCTTGGCAAACGTGGGTTATGTTCCTGCTCATAGAAGAAGACTAGGCAGAATGTTAGATGTTTTAACATACATTCCATTACCAGAGCTGAACAACCCCGCCCCCAGAGCCAAGAAATGTTTTTTGTTCTTTTTTTAACTTTTATTTTATTTTTGAGATTCTTCTATCAACTGTCGGCTGGGCAACGGGTTGGGTAGTTCGCTATCCTCGTATTCTTCCCAGTCCGACCATCGAGCGTGCTGATCCTCGCTCTGCGTGAGATCAGTCCACGACATACCCCATGGCTCCAGGGGTGGCCGGTGAGCTTTTTGCTCCAGGGTCCACAGAAGATTGAACAGTTTTGCTGTATCTTTCGCGGTAGACTGGCCGACAGCTACTCAGTACTGCACTGTGATATGTTTGTCAGGAACACACCAGTGGGTCCTCGCTGGATGGGTAAGTACTGTTTCTCCTACTTCAGCAGGTGAGTACATGCTGTGTGTTCCTATGGTAAGGGGGGTTTCTCTGTCTCCCCCTTGTTTTTACTACTCTGTCACCTTGCTCTGGCGCGTACTGACTGGGGGTCCTTTTGCCCGGTGGGGGGTCCGTGTGGTCTGCACTCTGTGTGGGGGATGCTTATTTTGCCAGCCTGGGCCTTCTGTTTTTCATTGCGTGGTCGGGCGCCATGTTTTACTGTGTAAACTGGCATGGCGGCCATCTTGCTGTGGCCTCACTATTGTGCACTTGTAATTGCGGCGCCCATTTTCTTGTCACACTTTTTTTTTTTGTGCTGGTTGGCCTCTATCGCTGACTCAGAATGGCGCGATTCTCCTCAGTTACCTCACAGCTATATTTCTGTTCAACTCGCGCTGTGAGCGGGACACAGACAGCGAAACCGAGCGGTCCTAACTGGGTTGGTGAGTCCCCTGGGTGACCCCCCACAGTCTGTGCAGTCGGAGGGTGGACTTTTTTCTCATATTTGACAAAGTCTCAGAGGGTAGTATCATGGAGTCAGTGTCACCTGCTTCCCCATTCATGTCTGCAACTGGCAGTGCTACTGCACCTGCGGTTCCTATGGAACAGTTGTCGGCAGTCCTGGATTCATTTGTTGCCAGGATGGAAGCGGCGTGCGAGCGCGCTTAAGTGGGCTATCAAGCGCCCTCTCCCCACACCATCTCCAGGGGAGTACTCTGATTCAGATATGGGCATTGCTGAGGCGCAGGACCCTAGCTCTGAATATTTGGATATTTTGACCAGGACATTCCCTGTGAGGAAGATTACTTATCTGGGTCAGTAAATGACAGGAAGCTTGTGAGTGAACTCATTGATGCTGTGGGGGACACTCTCAAGCTGGAGGCTGCAGCTGCAGAACCTTTGGTGGAGGCTGTCTCCTTTTGGTTCATTTCAGGCTGATCCTTCTAAAAGTTTTTCCCTATACACCTTTCTTTGACAGATTAATTGACCAGGTTTGGGACAAACCACAGAAGACCTTTGCGGTCTCGCAGCGTCTGGCTGTTAGGTACCCCTTTTGAGAAGCGCCTGATTAAGAAATGGGCTTCTCCCCCGGTGGTTGTTCCCCTGGTCGCCCGGTTGAATAAAACCACAACTCTCCCAGTTAAGGGGACACCTGCCTTTAGGGACCCTACTGATAGGAGGTCGGAAATGATGAGCAGAGCCATGTTCACCATGCTGGGTTCCGCGCTACGTTCTCTTGTAGTGGCGACCCTGGTGTCTCAGACACTCACAGAATGGGCTAAAATTTTGTGCCAGACTGTACAGGAGCATAATCTTCCTCCAGATTGCATTGCACTGGCCGACCAAATGGCACAGGGCCTGGTGTATGTGTGCAATGCCACTTTGGACGTTACCCCCCTAATTTCTAGGGCCTCCGTGTCTGCGGTTGTTTTTTCGCCGCCTAATCTGGTTAAAAATGCTGGTATGCTGACCTGGCCTCTAAGAGCTCCTGACGGATTTGCCTTTCACAGGCAGAAGGCTATTTGGTGTTTCCCTGGATGACCTTATTAAAAAGGTCATGGGGGGGTAAGAGCACCCTTCTTCCTCAGCCTTCTAAGGCGAAGGAGCCGCGCCGTAAGCCGGGTCCTTCCTTTCCCACTCAGAAGAGGTTTTTTCGCCCGTCAAATCCCATGGGACAATTCTCCTGGACTGACAAGGGTGCGGCTGGGGACAGAAGCGTCCCTGGGTGCGTAAGCCGAACTAGCCGGCAAGCAAGCCCGCCACCGCATAAAGTCTTGCCCCCGCCTGACTCTGGGGTGGGGGGACGACTTTGCAGTCTCCGACCGGTGGGTATGCGAGGTGGTTACCTCGGGGTACAGAATAGAGTTCCTTTCCTGGCCACCAGACAGATTCTTTCCCTCACATCTCTCTCTCTCCTTCCAGCGCGTCGGGCTGCCCTATTAGGGGCAGTGCAGGACTTGCCGAGGTGCGGAGTAATTGTGCTGGTACTGTCGAAGGAGAGGTTTCAGGGATTTTATTCAAATCTGTTTGTGGTCCCAAAGAAGGACGGAGTCCGTCCAATTCTGGACCTCAAGGCCTTAAATGCCTTTGTAAAGGTTCAAAAATTCCGCTGGAATCAATTCGCTCGGTGATTGCTGCGCTCCACCCGGGGGATTTTTTGGCATCCTTGGACATCAAGGACGCCTACTTGCACATCCCAATCTGCGCGGGTCACCAGAAGTTTCTGCGCTTCGCGATAGGCGTTGACCACTATCAGTTGTGGCTCTTCCCTTCGGTTTGGCGTCGGCACTGTGGGTTTTCACCAAGGTGCTTCCCCCCGATTCTAGCTTTGCTGAGACAGTGAGGCATTGCTATCGTGGGCGATCTAAACTATCTTCTTCTCAGAGCAGACTCTGGCTCAGAATTAGAGAAAAATGTGTTGATAGCCAGTCGGGCCCTCCGAGAATTCAGTTGACTGCTGAACATTCAGAAGTCGGTCCTGGTCCGACTCAGCATCTGGAGTACCTAGGATTGATCCTGGACTCCTCGGAGGCGGGGGTATTTCTACCCTTAGACAAGTTACAGACTCTTCAACCTGCGGTACGGGTGCTGCCGTCCCGCAAATGGTCGTCTCTCCGTTTTTGCATGAGGGTCCTGGGACGCATGGTGGCTTCCTTCGAGGCGGTGCCGTATGGCCATTTCCACACTCGAATCTTACAAAGGGAGATTCTATCTTGTTGAAACAAGTCTCCATTATCACTGAATCATCAGGTCCAGGTCAGTCACCTGGTCCAGGCTTTCCTGAAGTAGTGGCTGAGATCCCTGGCCCTTCGGTCAGGGAAGTCGTTCCTTCCTGTCCGGTGGACTGTGATCACGACGGCTGCCAGTCTAACGGGCGATCAGACTGTGTCTCTCCTCGTGGTCAAGGTGACTACAGCGGCGCTCAGTCAGGATCTAGTCGGACACGCCACGGCTGTGGCTTATGTCAACCATCAGGGGGGAACGCGGAGCTCGACTGCAGCATCCGAGGCCGCCCACATCCTGAAATGTGCGAACAGGAGCGTGTCGGCTCTGTCGGCTGTTTACATTCCTGGTGTAGACAACTGGCAGGCGGACTATCTGAGCCGCCAGATGTCGGACCTGGGGGTATGGTCCTTACATCCGGAAGTGTTTCACCTCCTTACTGGTAAGTTCGACCATGCTAAGGACACGGAAAAATTTTCTCCAGGAAGGGATACTACCGTACCTGGAAGGCCTACATCGCCTGTGCGAGGAGCTGGAATGGCGTCCACGGACGTATTCCGTTTCCAGGATCCTGCTGTTTTTTACAGCGTGGTGTGATCCAAAAGCTTGCTTTAAGCACCATAAGGGTCTGATTTCGGCTTTAGCTGTTTTCTTTCAGCGGCCATTCTTGCTTGGTACCTTCGTACAGGGGGTCCGCCATGTGGTCCCCCCTATTACAACACCTCTTCCTCCTTGGGATTTGAATTGGTGCTCTCGGTTCTTCAAGAACCTCCCTTTGGAAACATCAGAGATTCCTCTCTTAACCTTATCTCTGAGGGTGGCTTTTCTAGTAAGCTATTACTTTTGTCAGAAGGGTTTCTGAATTGGTGGCCTTGTCTTGCAAGCCGCCATACTGGGTCCTCCATAAGGATAAGGCGGTGCTACGCCCGCAGCCTTCTTTTCTCCCGAAGGTGGTCTCGGCCTTCCATCTTAATGAGGACATTGTACTTCCGTCTTTATGTCCTCGTCCATCGCATCCCGGAGAGTTTGCGCTTCACTCTTTAGACGTGGTATGTGCTTTGCGGGTGTACCTGTCTGCTACGGCTTCGTTTCAGTAGTCTGACTCGCTGTTTGTGTCTGTGTCTGGTCCAAAACAGGGCCAAGCGTTTTCGTCTGCCACCATTTTTTCGGTGGATCAGGCTGACCGTCATAATGGCCTATGCCCTTAAAGGGTGGGCGCCTCCCTTTCCGGTTATGGCGCATTCAACCAGGGTAATTGGTGCTTCCTGGGCTTCCAACATCAAACGTCTATTTCACAAGTGTGCAAGGCGGCGACCTGGTCGTCCGCACATACCTTTTCTAAGTTTTATAAGGTTTATGGGGTGCATCTTCTGATGCTTCCTTCGGCCGCACAGTTTTGCAGGCGGCTGTTTAAAGTTGCACCTCCTCCGTTGAGCTCTGCTTGTTTGGGGTGACGTTTTTTTTTTTTTTTCTTGATACTGTTCCCACCCCTCTTTCTTTGACACTGCTTTGGGATGTCCCACTTTGTCAAGATTGAAGATGCTGTGTCAGTCCATGGACGGAAAGAGAAAATAGGATTTTTTTTGTACTCACCGTAAAATCCTTTTCTCTGACGTCCATGGACTGACACAACACCCACCCCTCCTTTTTTTAGGTTTGTACTGCTTTGCTACGAACTGAGGCAGCTAGCTGCAGGGAGGAGGGTTATGTCTGTTTAGCTCTTGTAATGGAATGTATGTTAAAACATCTAACATTCTGCCTAGTCTTCTCCTATGAGCAGGAACATAACCCACTTTGTCAAGATTGAAGATGCTGTGTCAGTCCATGGACGTCCGAGAAAAGGATTTGACGGTGAGTACAAAAAAATCCAATTTCTTGTTCATACATCACGGGACACAGAGCAGCATAGTCATTACTATGTGGGTTATATAGATTACCTTCAGGTGCTGGCACTGGCAACTTCCAAAACAGGAAGTACCCTCCCCTATATAAGCCCCTCCCATCCGGGAGTACCTCAGTTTTTTTGCCAGTGTCTAAGGTGTTGGCCAAGGTTAACATGTATTCATCTGGGCTTGTGTACAGGTTCTCTGGGCCTTAGCAAGCTATTCCGGATCCGACCAAAAAAGCTTCATAGCTAAACGGTCGGTACCCGGGCCTTGCAGAGAAGAGCAGGGTTTTGCCTGTAATGCCTCTCTTAGGAGGGCTGGACCCTGGGATCCAGAGCTCTGGTCATACCCAAAACCAAGAGGCTATCTGTGCAGGGTGCTATACAGGTCCAGGGGAGTGGAATCCTTGGGAACCCGGTCCCTGAAGGTCTAGTACAATGCCTGCCGTGAGAGGTGAAGTTTGGGCTTCTGTGGACCAAACAAAGTCCTGCGGCGGGGAAAAGGTAAGTGGGGCCCCCTCAGGAACTTGGTTCTATTGAGGGGACCCCCAAGCCTAATATGTCTTTCTGCCTGTTACCTAAAGGGTATTCCCGCTAATAGCTGTATATGCCTAAGAAATCCTAGAAATGTTTTTTCATAAGGGAAGTTTTAAAAAAACTGTAAACCTGGAAATGTTTTTTCATAAAGGAGGTTTTAAAAAAAAAAAAAAAGACAAAGGTGCGGTACCTGTGTTTGTCCACTAGAGGCCGCTGTGGAACGTCTTTTTTCAGAAAGACGCATTAGTAGACACCCACTGATGTACATAGCAGCAAATTGCATTAGACTATTTCAGTAAGGGGTGTATTGCGGCTGGAATACCTCAGCTTTGAACTAAGGAATATGCCGCCTAAAAAACTCCGAGATATACCTCTCAGGAAGTGTAGGGGGTCTCCATCGGGCTCTGAGGATCTGGAGCAGTCATCTGCACCCTCCTCCCCTGAGAAATCAGAGGTTAATACCCATAAGGAACCCCCGGGAGTGCCAGGTACTGCGGCTGTCCTCAGTCCACCTGCTCCTGCATATATAACAGAGGAGGTTTTTTCCTCAACTCTGGAGGGATTGGAGCAGAGATTGGCAGCATTGATCGCTTCTTCTCTACAGGAAAGAAAGCGCGCCAGATCTCCATCACCTCCATTAGAGTGCCTGTTGGCAGAGCAACAGTCCCAGGAAGGGACCGACCTACCTGAAGGGGATCAGGAGGAGGTTAGCTCTGTTTTTGAGGAATCGACAGTAGATGAACCATTTTCAGCATCGCAGACTGAAAGATTGTGGGTCCAGACCCTAACTGACATGGTTCGATCTGCATTTAAAATGCCTCTTGTTGAACCATCAACTACTGCTGTCTCCTCATTGGGGTCGCTAAAAGCTCCCCAGGTTAATTGCTCCTTTCCAATACATCCATTATTGGAAGGACTTATATACCAGGACTGGGAACATCCTGATAAACTATTTGTTCCGCCTAAAAGGTTTCCGGTGATCTATCCCATGGAGGAAAAGTTCACCCAGAGATGGAATGTTCCTACGGTGGATGCAGCCATCTCTTCTGTGAACAAATCACTGACATGTCCAGTAGATAATGTTCAAATGTTCAAAGATCCAGTGGATAAAAAATTGGAATCTTTATTAAAATCTGCTTTTTCCACAGCAGGGGCTGTTACACAGCCAGCAGTGGCAGCTATTGGGGTCTGCCAAGCTTTAAAGGATCAAATGAAAATGGTCCTGAGGGATTTGCCAGACCAGCAGGCCCAGGCTCTGGCTGATCTGCCTAGAGCATTATGCTTTGCGGTTGACGCCATCAAGGATTCTATCCATCAGGCCTCCCGCCTCACGCTGTCTTTGGTACATATGCGTAGGCTTCTGTGGCTCAAAAACTGGTCTGCTGAAGCTCCCTGTAAGAAGCTCTTAGTTAGCTTCCCATTTCATGGGGAACGCCTTTTTGGCGAAGACCTGGATAAGTATATCCAGAAGATTTCCAGTGGTAAAAGTACTCTCTTACCGAGTAAAAAGAGGTCTAGGGGTCCATCTTTTAAGAGGACTACCTCTCCTATCCCTGCGACGTCTGCTACTAAGCAGTTCCGACGGCCTCCTCGGTCAAACTCAGGAGGTAAAAATCAGGGACAGCCACAGGGTAATAAAAAGCCCTGGATCCGAAGAGGTACTAAACCAGCCTCCAAGTCAAGCCTATGAAGGGCTGCCCCCACTCAAACGGGTGGGGGGAAGACTTCAGTTGTTCGCAGAGACCTGGCGGGAGACGATCAAAGACAGATGGGTGCTCTCCGCAGTAACTCTGGGATACAAGTTGGAGTTAAAAGAGTCTCCTCCGTCCCATTTTATGTGGTCAGGCATGCCAAGAGACCCTCTAAAAAGAGGGTCTCTCCTATTGGCGTTAGAACAACTATTGCTCCAAGGAGTAATTATGGAGGTTCCTATGGAAGAGTGGGGGTTGGGTTTCTACTCAAACCTTTTCACAGTCCCGAAGCCAAACGGGGACATAAGACCCATATTGGACCTAAAGAGTCTAAACAAATTTCTAAACGTCCGGTCTTTCCGGATGGAGTCGATCCGATCGGTCACCGCTGCCCTACAAGGGGAGGAATGGTTAGCCTCGATCGACATCAAAGATGCTTACTTGCATGTTCCCATCTTTCCAGGTCATCAAAAATTCCTACGCTTTGCAGTAGAAGGGCGCCATTTTCAGTTCAGAGCCTTACCATTTGGTCTGGCCACAGCACCACGAGTGTTCACAAAAATTCTGGCCCCACTGTTGGCCGATCTAAGAACACGGGGTGTAACGATAATGGCATACCTAGACGACCTGTTGTTGATGGACCACTCAGTTGCCAAGCTAGAAGTGGTAATTGTCGATACAATCAAGTATCTAGAGTCTCACGGTTGGGTCATCAACCTGGACAAGTCAGCCCTACAGCCAGTGAAAAACCTGGTATATCTAGGGCTACGGCTGGATTCAGACCAGAGGAAGATTTTCTTACCTCTAGACAAGGTATCCTCTTTGAGGGCCTTGGTCCGTCTGCTTTGTGCAAAAAGACAGCCGTCCATACACCTGTGCATAAGGCTGCTAGGAAAGATGGTAGCATCATTCGAAGCTGTACCATACGCCCAATTCCACTCAAGGAATTTACAAAGGGCCATATTGTCAGCCTGGAACGGAAGAGTTCAGGCTCTAGACTTCCCGATGGCTTTGTCCCCTTCCGTTCGGAAGAGTCTCTGCTGGTGGTTGATCCCCCAGAATCTCCAGAAGGGAAAACCCTTCAGCCCGATATCTTGGAAGGTGGTCACTACAGATGCCAGCCTTATAGGCTGGGGGGCAGTACTGGAGCAATGGTCTCTCCAGGGCAGATGGTCAAATGTAGTAAAAACCCTGCCCATCAATCTCTTAGAGATACGAGCAGCCCGGTACGCCCTAGTAGCCTGGACATCCAGACTCCAAGGGTCCCCTGTCAGAATTCAATCAGACAATGCCACAGCAGTGGCATATATCAATCATCAGGGAGGCACCAGGAGTCGTGCAGCCCAGAGGGAAGTAAGTCACATCCTGGAATGGGCAGAAAAGCATGTCCCATGTATATCAGCTGTCTTCATTCCAGGGGTGGAGAATTGGAAGGCGGACTTTCTGAGTCGCCAACAGTTATGCCCAGGGGAATGGTCCCTTCATCCCGAGGTCTTCCGAGCAATATGTCAGCGGTGGGGAACACCGGATGTAGATCTGCTAGCATCCAGATTCAACGCAAAGGTGGACAGATTTGTCTCCCGGACAAGGGATCCCCTCGCTTGCGGCTCGGATGCTCTGGTGTTCCCTTGGGATCAGTTCAGACTGATATATGCATTCCCTCCGCTACAATTGTTGCCTCGACTCCTTCGCAGAGTCAGGTTGGAGAAGAAGCCGGTGATCCTGGTGGCTCCAGCGTGGCCCCGAAGGGCCTGGTACGCGGAGATCATCAAAATGTCTGTGGGGAGTCCTTGGACCCTTCCACGTCGTCCGGACCTGCTTTCGCAAGGACCGATATACCACCCTTCCTTACTAACTCTAAGTTTAACGGCCTGGCTATTGAATCCCACATCCTAAAGAAGAGAGGTCTCTCTAACTCTGTGGTATCAACTATAATCAATGCCAGGAAGCCTGTATCCAGGCAGATCTACTATAGAGTTTGGAAGGCGTACATCACTTGGTGCGAGGCCAGAAAATGGCATCCACGTAAGTACGTTATAGGCAGAATTCTGGACTTCCTGCAGTGGGCTGTAGACAGGAAGTTTGCCTTAAGTACTATCAAGGGCCAGGTTTCGGCCTTGTCAATACTATTTCAAAGGCCCCTGGCTATGCATTCACTTGTCAAATCCTTTATGCAAGGTGTGACTCGTATTATTCCACCGATTAAGGCTCCCATATGCCCATGGGATCTAAATTTGGTTCTGTCGGTTCTGCAGAAGCAGCCATTTGAACCTTTGCGGCACATTTCCTTGGTTCTACTCACCAGGAAATTGATATTTTTAGTAGCCATATGCTCGGCTAGAAGAGTGTCGGAATTAGCCGCCATGTCCTGTAAAGAGCCATATCTGGTTATCCATAAGGACAGAGTAGTATTACGTCCTCACCCAGCCTTTCTTCCTAAGGTGGTATCGAGGTTTCACTTGAACCAGGATGTGGTTCTTCCTTCTTTTTTCCCCAAACCAAGCTCGGTAGAGGAAAAGTTATTGCATTCTTTGGATGTAGTAAGAGCAGTTAAAGCTTATCTAGAAGCCACTGCTCAGATTCGTAGAACGGATTCTTTGTTTGTTCTGCCGGAAGGCCCCAGAAAGGGTCAGGCAGCATCAAAATCTACTTTAGCCAAGTGGATTCGACAGGTCATAATACAAGCCTATGGCTTGAGAAGTAGACCGCCTCCGTTCAAAGTTAGGGCGCACTCCACGAGAGCAGTTGGAACTTCATGGGCAGTGCATCACCAGGCCTCCCTGGCGCAAATTTGTAAGGCCGCAACATGGTCTTCAGTACACACGTTTACTAGGTTCTACCAGGTGGACGTTAGAAGTCAGGAGGATGTCGCCTTTGGGCGCAGTGTGTTGCAGGCCGCAAAAGATCCTCATGCCTGATGGCGCCCAGCTTATGTATGGTGTATCCCCCCCCCTCATGTGGCATTGCTTTGGGACGTCCCACATAGTAATGACTATGCTGCTCTGTGTCCCGTGATGTATGAACAAGAAAGTAGGATTTTTAAAACAGCTTACCTGTAAAATCCTTTTCTTGGAGTACATCACGGGACACAGAGCTCCCACCCCTCTTTTGGGGACACGTATTGCTTTGCTACAAAACTGAGGTACTCCCGGATGGGAGGGGCTTATATAGGGGAGGGTACTTCCTGTTTTGGAAGTTGCCAGTGCCAGCACCTGAAGGTAATCTATATAACCCACATAGTAATGACTATGCTGCTCTGTGTCCCGTGATGTACTCCAAGAAAAGGATTTTACAGGTAAGCTGTTTTAAAAATCCTACTTTTTTTCCCCCCAAATATTGCGGTGAAAAAACGCTGCGCAAATACAAAGTGACATAAAATTACAAAACCCACTAATTTATTCTCTAGGGCCTCTGCTTTAAAAAAATATGTTTGGGGTTTCTAGGTAATTTTGTAGAAAAAAAATAATTGTTTTATATAAACCAAAAAGTGCCAGAAAGAGCCTGGTCTTCAACTGGATAATCTACATTCTTTAGGGAAACTGTTTGGTTTATCATGTAAAAATAGAAGTGCATACACAATGTAATAAATAACCTTTAACGCAGAAAACTTTGAAACATTTTAAGTGGATCATTCATGTACAACCCCAGAACAGAAAAATGTTATCACCAAAATTTTTTTTGTAAAACTTAAAATGCATAATGAATGTATTTGCATTCCCCCCCCCCATATTTTTGTAATAAACATAGGCTATAAACATAATTACTACATTCTGTGCCAGCTTTTTTTTTTTTCCACCTAATTCATGGTAACTGCTAGGGTTGTACCGATATCGGTGCCGATACTAGCCATTTTCGCGAGTATCGGTACTCGCGAAAATGCTCCGATACCCTAACCCTATACCGGAAGTGACGTGAACTGGACACATCAGTCGCAGCCTGTCAGCTACATCTGTGCTAGGATCGGGGCTTTGTGATGGCTTGTCTCCCTGCATGCAGTGATGAGGGAGATGCCGGCGTCCCAGCTAGTACGGTCAGGGGTGGGAGGGGGGCCTTGGAAGGTATTATGCACTTTCTCTGACCTGACCCTGATGCCTGGATGCTGACACCCCCGGACGATGTGGCTGCAGAGAGGAAGCTTGCAGTGGGGGATGTCTGTGCAAGAGCCGGCCAGGTACTTCACATTAGTACAACGGTAAGGCATGTGCACGATGTAGATTTTAAGGGAGGGGGGAGAAGATGAAGGCAGTAGAGGAGGGTTGAGCACGAGTCAGAGCTGAGGAGGGGTGGATGGGAGATCATGTGAATGAAAATACAGTGGAAAGTTGTGGTGGAGGAAAACTGAACCCTGCACTCTGCTTGTAATGTGCCTGGACCCTGCACTCTGCTTGTAATGTGCCTGGACCCTGCACTCTGCATGTAATGTGCCTGAACTGTGCCCTCCAAACCCCCTGTTCTGTGCCCACCAGCTGCCACCTCTGTTCCCATGTCTCCCAATGACCCTCCCATCCCCACCATCTTCCCCTAGTGATCACAGCCTGTTCCATCCCAACTCTCCCACCCCACAATCCCTATTTCATCCCACACTCAACTACCCTGCCCTCACTAACCCATCTACTCACCCAACTCCCCAACAACCTTCCTGCTCCCAAACCACCCCCCACCTACTCTTCCTAGGCGATCAGTAATTGGTATCGGCGAGTACTTGAAAAAAATTATCGGTACTCGGTCTTAAAGTGGCATCGGTGCATCCCTAGTAACTGCCGTTCATACTGAACCTCTCTTACTACAGGCACCCATTCAGTGGGAAGAGAGAAATGTTACAGCCATTAAGGGTCCTGGTGGCAAATGGATGATCCCCCCTGAAGCCAAAGAATCTATGGATAAAAACAAAATGGGTCTTAAAGGTAACCCTTTTTCTTATCCTCCTGTCTCTAATACAATTTATGTGCAGTATGTGACATTTCGTGTGTTTTTTTTTTTGCAGGTCCTTTGAAGACTCCAATTGCTGCTGGACATCCGTCCATGAACCTGTTACTTAGAAAAACGTTTGATCTTTATGCCAATGTCCGACCTTGCGTCTCCATGGAGGGTTATAAGACTCCTTACTCAGATGTGGACCTGGTTACTATTCGAGAAAACACTGAGGGAGAATACAGTGGCATTGAACATGTGGTATGTCAATTTGGCAGCATTCATTATGCTATTTAAAACTTTTTGCTATCACTCATTTTATATAGTTTAATGATCTTTTAAAATGCGTTGTCCTACACTAATAAAGTGATTGTTCTCCAACTGGCTGCAGTTTTAAAACTTTCTATTCATACTTTACTGCTCCTCACTCACCTACCATGATCTTCACATGCTTAAGGGGGTCTCTATGAGTAGGAACTTCCACAGACCCACTCACCACTAACAAGGTCCAGTGCTACCTCATCGTAGACAACTATGATGCTCACTCAGTAAGTGTAACTATCAACCTATCTAGTTGTAAGATAAATTGTACCAATTCAGAAGCACTCTGCATCTCCCCCTGACCCTTTAGGGTAGAAAATCTAATGCAGTCCTTCCATTTTCAGTGGGCCTGTTCAATCGTTAAATACGTGGGCATTAGACTTACACCTGGCCCAGCTAAGTTGTACAAGGCTATTTTCTCTTATCGTCCGTGGACTGACACAGCTCTCATACGGTTTACATGTGGGTATATGTTCCTGCTTGCAGGAGAAGACCTAGGCAGAATGTTAGATGTTAGAAACATTCTAGAACAAAACCAGAGCTGAACATCCCCCCCCTGGGGGGCGGTCCCTCCGGACATTACCCTCCCACTTGCAGCTAGCAGCCTCAGTTTTTTTCCTGCCTAGCAGAAGACGTGGCTCTCTCAGGAGCCAGTCTCCTGGAAGATTTTACTTTTTAACTTTTATTCCTTTGGGAATTTTATTTTTGAGACCTTCAATCAACTGTCGGCTGGGCAAGAGGTTGGGTACACTGGTATCCTTGTAGTCTTCCCTGTCCGACCATCGAGCGTGCTGATCCTCGCCTTGTGTGCGTGAGACTCTGTTCACGACATGCCCCATGACTCCAGGGGTGGCCGGGTTGCTTTTATGCTCCTGTGGTCCTCTCAAGATTGAACAGTACCTGTCTGTATCTTTCGCGGTGGACCGGGCCGACGGCTGCGCAGTACTACTCTGGGATAGGTCTCTCTGAAACAAGCCAGTGGGTCCCTCTGGGACGGGTAAGTAGTCTCTCCTGCTGCAGGTGAGTACACGCTGGCGGTGTTTTTTTATATGGGTGGTTTATCCCTGTCCCCCCCCTGTTATGCTGCTCTCTGCACCCTGTACTGGTGCTGTGCTGTGTGGGGGTTCTTGGGGGTCACTCTGGCCTGGCTAGGGGCGCTCATGTCTGTTTTTTAGTGGAACTGGGAGAGGAGCAGTGTTTGTGTGTGTGTGTGTGTGTGTGTGTGTGTGTGTGTTTTATTACTGTGTGCGCCTTAAGCGCTGTGAGGTGATTTGAAAACCGCGCTCGGCGGACATCTTGTCGTGGATCACTGGCGCAGTAATGCATGCGGCCATTTTCTTGAAGCCGCGGCGCTTTTAGTTTTGTTTTCGGCCTCTATCGGCGCTGCTGACGGCGCGAATCTCACAATCTCCTCACAATCTCCTCGCACTCTCCTCACACTCTCCTCAGGCTTCACTCGCGCTGCAGCACGGTTTAATACAGCGGATCTGAGTGGTCCTTACAAGGGTTGGTAAGTCCTCTGGGTATCCCCTCCTTAGCCTCAGCGCAGCCAGTGGGTGGACTGTACTATTCACTGTAATAGGTGTATAGGGTCTCATGGACATCAAGGACGCCTACTTGCATGTTCCGATCTGCGCAAGTCACCAGTAGTTTCTGCGCTTTGCGATCGGCGAAGTCCACTATCAATTTGGCTCTTCCCTTCGGCCTAGCCTCGGCACCAAAGGTTTTTTACCAAGGGGCTTGCTCCGGTTCTAGCTTTGCTGAGACAGCGAGGCATTGCTATCGTGGGCTATCTGGGCGATCTTCTTCTAAGAGCAGACAATGGCTCAAAATTAGAAGAAGTGTGACTATTGTCAGACCCTTAGGGACTTCGGGTGGCTCCCGAACATTCAAAAGTTGGTCCTGGTCCGGGCTCAGCATTTGGAGCATCTCGGTCTGATCCTAGACTCCATGGAGGTGTAGGTATTCCTAACCCTGGAGAAGTTACTGACTTTTCAGCCTGTAGTGCAGGTACTGACGTCTCGGAAATGGTCGTCAACCCGTTTTTTGCATGAGAGTCCTGGGACTCATGAGGGCCTCGTTTGAGGCTGTTCCGTATGCCCAATCACGCACACAGGCATTACAGTAAGAAATCATGTCCACTAGGGGTGCGGAATTTAATCGCTGCATCGCGATTCGGGCGGCACCGATGCATGCAAGCCTAATAATCGATTATGTCTTAGCCCAGCCCCTCCTCCCGGGAGAGCTGTTACCTTATTCGTTTTTTTTTCTTTCTATGACGCGCTCATGTGACTGCCCGGCCCGCCTCTCTCCCCTCTGCTTTCACGTCTCTCCTGGCGTCAGAGACGTGAAAGCAGAGAGGAGAGAGGGCAGTCACATGAGCGCGGCGTGTACACACACACTGTTCCCCCGCCGGATTCTGTTCCCTCTGTCTCTCGGCTACTATCGGAACTCCGCCCCCCCCCCCCCCCCCAGCCCTGCACATTGCCGCTCCCTCCTACTCACGAATGCAAATTCTTCTAATACCGCCCCGCCTCTCCAGCGCCGCTCACGCCTACTGTTTTTTCACGAATGCTAATGAGCAGCAGAGGGCTGGAGAGGCTGGGCGGTATTAGGAGCATTTGCATTCATGAAGAACAGTAGGAGGGAGCGGCAACGTACAGGGCTGGGGGGGGGGGCGGAGTTCCGATAGGAGCCGAGAGACAGAGGGGAACAGAATCCGGCGGGGGGGGGAACCATTCTCGGCACAACAGGTATGTTTTTTTTCCTTAAAGTAAAACATCTCCTGTAGCATGTCCGCAGTCACCGACCCTCTCCTGTAGCATGTCCGCAGTCACTGATCATCTCCTACTAGGTCTGCACTCTCTGACCATCTCCTCCTGTACTATGTACAAGTTGTTGTCTGCTTTGTTTAGACTTTGCTACATGCAGGGAGTGTTGTCTTTTTTTTAAAAGAACAGATATAATAAAAAAAAATGGAGTCCTCCTGACTGCTTAAATTTTTTGGGTGAAAACCATGCGCACTTGCGCTGTAATCGTGATGCATCGTGGAATCGAATCGTTGACCTGATAATCGTAATCGAATCGTGAGGCCAGTGAAGATGCGCACCTCTAATGTCCACTTGGGACAAATCCCCATTGTCTTTGGATCTTCAGATCCAGATGAGTCACCCACTCAGGGCGTCCCTGGCGTGGGGTTGGGGTCCCCGGCTCTTCGGTCCGGGAAGTCATTCCTCCCCATCCAGTGGGAGGTGTTCATGACGGACTCCAGCCTGACGGGCTGGGATGGAGTCTGGGGATTCCCCAGGGCTTTGAACTCCGGACGAAGCCCGTTTACCGATCAATGTTCTGGAAATATGGGCAATCAGACTGCCTCCCCACGTGGTCTCTATCGGCCATCTACATTCAAGCATAGACAATTGGCAGGCGGACTATCGGAGTCGCCAGACGCTGGACCAGGAAGAGTGGTCCTTACACCTGGAGGTTTTTTCAAAATCTGTGCCGGCGGTGGGGCATGCCGGATGTGGACCTGAGGGCCTCGCGACTCAATCGTAAGGTGTCAAGGCTTGTGGCCAGGTCCAGGGATCCTTGGGCGGATGCCTCGGATCCGTTGGTGGCCCCATGGGGTCATTTATCACCTGATATCCGTTATCCTCGGCTGCAGTTGCTTCCTCGCCTGCTGCACTGGGTTGTGGCCGAGGGGATTCCGGTGATCCTCTTTGCGCCGGGTGGGTCTCGGCGTCATTGGTACGCTGATCTGGTACGTCTCATCGTGGACGTTCCTTGGCGGTTGCCAATAAGGGAGGACCTTCTGTTTCAGGGTCCTATTTTTCATCCTGTTTTACAGTCTCTGGCTTAACCGCATAGCTATTGGAATCCAGGTGCTGAGAGTCCGAGGTCTCTCGGATTCGGTCATTTCGACCATGTTCAGGGTACGGAAGTCTTCCGCTTGAAAGATATATCACCGTACCTGAGAAGCTTACATCGCTATGTGCGAAGAGCTGGACTAGCGTCCACGGACGTATTCCGTCCCCAAGTATCCTGCGGTCCTTGCAGCGTGGTGTGACCCAAATGCTTGCCTTGAGTACCATTAGGGGTCAGTTTTCGGCCTTGGCCGTCTTCCTTCAGCAACCGCTAGCGGGTCATTCCTTGGTAGCACCCTTGTGCAGGGGGTTCGCCATGTGCTCCATCCTGTTAAACCTCCTCTTCCTCCTCGGGATTTGAATTTGGTGCTCTCGGTTCTCCAGGAACCTCATTTTGAAAATATCAGAGATATTCCCCTCTTGACCTTGTCTCAGGAGGTGGCCTTCTTAGTGGCCATTACTTCTTCAGACGGGTGTCTGAGTTGGCGGCATTGTCTTGCAAACCGCCTTACTTGGTCATCCATAAGGATAAGGCGGTGTTGCGTCCGCGACCTTCCTTTTGCAAAGGGTGGTCTCGGCTTTTCACCTACATGTGGACATTGTCCTCCCGTCCTTGTGTCCTCACCCATTGCATTCCAGAGGGTTTGCGCTTCACACATTTTATGTGGTACGTGATATGACTCACTAGTTGTGTCTGTCTCTGGTCCGAAACAGGGCCGAGCGGTGTCTTCTGCCACCTTTTCTAGATGGATCAGACAGACTGTTGTACAGGCCTATGCCATTAAGAGGGTGGCCCCTCCTTTTCCGGTTACGGCGCATGCCACCAGGGCAATTGGTGCTTCCTGGGCTTTCCGACATCAAGCGTCGGTTGCACAAGTGTGAAAGGCGGCGACCTGGTCGTCCGTTCATGCCTTTTCAAAAATTCTATGAGGTTGATGTGGCTGCATCTTCGGATGCTTCCTTCGGCCGCAAAGTGTTGCAGGCCACTGCTTAATGTTGCAACTCCTCCATGGGGAGCTCTGCTGGTTTGGAGTGAAGTTTTGGTTGTTCCTTTACTATTTGCTCCCACCCCTTTCTTATACTGCTTTGGGATGTCCCACACGTAAACAGTATGAGAGCTGTGTCAGTCCATGGACTATAAGAGAAAATAGGATTTTTGTACTCACCGTAAAATCCGTTTCTCTGACGTCCATGGACTGACACAGCACCCACCCTTCCTTTTTAAGGTTTGTACTACTTTGTTACGAACTGAGGCTACTAGCTGCAAGTGGGAGGGTAATGTCCGGAGGGACCGCCCCCCTGGGCGGGGCTGTTCAGCTCTGATATTGTTCTAGAATGTTTCTAACATCTAACATTCTGCCTAGGTCTTCTCCTGCAAGCAGGGACATATACCCACACGTAAACAGTATGAGAGCTGTGTCAGTCCATGGACGTCAGAGAAACGGATTTTACGGTGAGTACAAAAATCCTATTTTTTCAACCTCCTTGGTGCCAAGATCTACTCCAATTTACAGAGCTGGAGGGCAATGAATTCAACTTTGTTCAGGAGGAGTAGTGCTTTTAAAATAACTCTGTCCTAGGTGCCAAATCTGATTCAAACTCTGCCCATATCAGTCCCCTAGATGTTCTTCACCAACTTGCATTTCCTACTTCTTGGTTTCATATGGGAAGACAAACTACCACACATCCACATCTCTTTTCAAATGTGAGATATGGTGGGGGGGGAGGGTCGGCGAAGGTTTACTAGACATACTCCAATGTCACATCTATCACACATAATAAATAGGTGCACCCAACTCAATGTGAATGAGGACAGGAATGATCTCTGGTTTCATTGTCCTGTCTCACATCCTATCTTTTGAACTCTTAGAATGCATCTGACGTCTGAGCTACGCTTTGGGTTATTTCCTCGACTTTCCCATTTAACTGTGACATTTCCAAAACTCTAATTTATGACCCCGATATTGGAAGCCCCAGAATTCACTGCATGCTCTGCCAATAAACACTTTAAATGTCTCATGGAAGTGGGCAGGTTCAGCCTTATGCATATTCTACCCGATCACGATAGCTGTCTCAGTTGGCAAAACCAAATCTCATTGACTGCCTATTTAATGCATTGTCCTCTTGCCACTTATGCCATTTCTGAAAGGCTGCAAATCCTCCGACTGTTCACTTCCTAACTCAAGCTTGCATAGCCACAATGTGGCATCCCCCATTATCATGGTTCTCCAAAGTAAATCAAATTTGACAGATGGAGGCCCTTGCTGCCTCCCTTTATCACCAGAAGGAAAGTTATGGAATCCATAGACTGCTTTTTTCATTTGTCGCCTTGCTGGATTTGCTTGACTCTCCCAGTCCAGATTTATACAGGGTGTGTGGCTCAACCTTCAATCAGTAATGCATGAACAGGTCTACCTTGTTTAGACAGTTCTGATAAGATTCCCCTGTTGTGGTTCATCCCTCTCCCTGCCCCCCCCCCTTCCCTCTTTCTTTCCTTACCTCTTAACCCCCACTTTTTTATTTATTTAATTATCCTGGCTATATTTTGCCTGAAATGCGTCCGGTTCAGTGGGAAGAGCCGAATTTCAATCTGTCTGTGGCCGTTTCTGCTCAACAAGTCGGTCGAATGGGCTTGTTGGAAATGTTTTCTCTGTCTCAGCAGGGAGGATTCCTTGATCCACCTTGATTGTTTGTATGGAGTAGTACTTTCCCCATTTGTTTCTTGTTTTTGTTGTTGTATCAGTAGTGCTTTTTTACCATACTTCATGGAACACAGGATTATAATGATTCGGTAGCCTCATGAACTTTTGCAGTAACAGATAATGAAGTAGTGATAGTGATCTATTGATATTGGCTTGCAGTACATGATCTGCTGCTGCTAGGTAGGGCTGGATGAGTTCTGTTTTGATGCCAAGGCGGCTTCTGAAGCTAATGACATTGGAGAGTTTGAGTTGTTACCTGTAACTGCAATGTTAAGCATTCTAAGTACGTTCTGCTACGGAGCACTGTCTGTCCGAAGCGGTTCCTGGGCTTAACACGGAGTGGCGCTAAACCCCACCAGGACCCACTGCAGCCATTAGAACCAGGCACCATCTTATTTCAATGATGTGGTTGAGAAAGGCTACGGCAGCTCAGTTTTATAACCACAAAACCGTGATTAATCAGCCATCTTGATTTGGGATGAGCTCAGAAGTGCTCGGACAAAAAATTCAAACCTACCTGAGATATCTCGCTAGTAAGCTGTCAAAGAAAACAGACAATCATAGGCGGCAAGGGCACCCCCCACCCTGCAGCTGCACGTATGCAAGGAGCATGCATACTTATGGCTGTGGGATGTGGAATGTCTCTGCTACCTTTTTGATTGGCTTTTGGCTTTGACGGCTTCCCAGTGGGATATCTCAGGTGGGTTCAGACTCCTCTCAGAACACTCCTGAACTCACCACTGATCATGATCACACATCAACAATGGATATCAGATGTTTCTATATCTTTCATATAGACCTGTAAAAAGTTACAATAAGTAAAGTAGAGTTACCTGAAATTTTGTGTTTTGTGCATTGCAGATTGTGGAAGGAGTAGTGCAAAGCATTAAGCTAATTACAGAGCAAGCCAGCCGCAGGATTGCAGAATTTGCTTTTGAGTATGCCAGGAGTAACCAAAGAAGCACGGTGACTGCAGTGCACAAAGCCAATATCATGTGAGTTCTTGTACAGAGCAGATTAGCAAATCTCTTATTTTGCATTCTTGAAATAACTGAAATGTCCTCTTTTCCTCTCTATTTTATAAATCTGAAATGTTGTGCTATAAGTACACTGTGACCCTCTATAATTGGTCTATGTCTGAAATGTTCTGAGCAATATGTGAACTCCCTGTTTATTTTATTTTTTTGAGAGAGATAAGAGTAGAGGAGGCTAAAGCAATTATACTTGTGTACCATTTGCTCACTTCTCTGTTATGCTTGGTTCTCAGGAGGATGTCTGATGGGCTTTTTCTGAAGAATTGCAGAGAAGTTGCAGAGAACTACAAGGACATAAAGTTTAATGAAATGTACTTGGACACAGTGTGCCTCAATGTAAGATAAAATGTCCTAAACTAAAAAAAACCATATACATATTTTTTTGCTGTCACAATGTAGTGTATAAGATTTCCTATCATCTGTGCCCAGTCTTGCCACAAAGAGTTAATCCAGCTCTGAGCAATCCTCTTTTCTTTTTTTCAGTGAGATAAACGGACAAACAGGAGAACTTTTGTTCGTTCCGCCCCCTTGCTGTGAATGACAGGTTATTTACATATCTCATGCACTAAGCCTGAGACGGGCATTATTTTTTAATTCCCATCCCCACTCCTTTTCTAAAGTCATGTGATTACTTTTCGTGATTTTGACTGGATGTTAGTGATCATTGCAGAAGTTCGGTGTAAGGAATACACAGGAGAAAATGCATATTGACAAGGAGTGTAGAGGAGGGCAGGGAGTCTACTGACATCACGGCTCCACCCACCGAGCTCCAGACAACAGATCCACCCACAGAATCTGCAGTTTTTCAGGGGAGACATTTGACAGATAAGGATACATGCAGGAGGCATCTATATCCTTATAGATCAGCACTATGGCAGTAGTTTAGAAAGGATGAGAGTGGGTTTACATCCGCTATAACCACTATAATACCCGGGTGCTGTTCTATTCCTCTTGTTTGCTAATTCTAATCCGCCTTTGTTTCTAAATTCACAGATGGTCCAGGACCCCACAGAATTTGATGTACTTGTTATGCCGAACTTGTATGGTGATATCTTAAGGTTAGTTTTAGTACACTCCCAGGGCATCATAAGGATATTGCAATGTATAACTTCATGCGTCATACTTCTACTACAAATGTATTCCTTTTTAAAGTTGTAGTTTAGTTTAAAATGTATTTTATTTTTTTTCGGGGGGGGGGGGTGGTGTTTCAATCACATAGCTTACCTGTAATGAAATGGACCCCATTGCCTGCTGACTGTTCTTTACTATGGAAATGTTCTCTTCCTTTGAAGCTGGGTCCTCTTCACAGTATTGAACTTCTAAGGCTGCATGTGTTAACTGCCCTCTGTCTAACATTGAAGGAGTTCTGACGACCACCCTCCCCTTCCTGTCCTCTCATCCATTCACAACACTCCTTGCATTGTTTTCACAAAATGCAAAACATTTTCTGAAGCGGGAGAGGCAGATTTTTTTTTAGATATGACCACTTGATTGTTCCACAGCTGCCACTGTTGGTCAGGGGTGTCCCAAAGACGTGAGATCATCACAAATGTGGCTAGATTGGGCAACTGTAATCTTATGGTTATATGTACCAATAAAATAAAAATTATTTGAACCTAGAACTTATTGTCTTCTGAAAATTTGTGAGCAAAATGTGGTACAGCGGACAGAGTTCTGCAAAATATATTTATACATTTGACAACCAATATACAGTTTTCTCACCTCGTCTTTCAGGACAGCACCTGGAGAGAGCGCAGCTCCACCCCTTTTCCCAGGAAACACTGCAGTCAGTTTTCTTTAAAGACCGGACACTTCCACCATGGCCTCAGTTGTAGTGTTTCCTCCGCCATGGTGGAAGCGCTGCGGGGAACCAGGGGTAATGCTGCGCTCTCTCCAGGTGGAGACAGTATGGGGCATACCTGTTAGTTTTTTTCTTTTGTTCCAGGCCAGCCCAGCACCCCCCCTTACGTGAGGTGGATGCTGCGGTACCTTCTCCCCTTCATACCCGGCGAGGGTTCAGGCTGCGGGAGGGCCCGCTCTCATCAGACCGGCACTGGGGGCATGGAAGGAGGGATGGCGTGCTCCTCAGGAGACGAGCAGCGTCTCTTTCGTTTGTATCCCCATGTTTTCCGGGTCCCGGATGGCGAGCGCGTCATTCCGGCCGGGGGCGGGACTTCCCGTGGTGCGACGCGGCTTCCGGTTCCGGCCGCTGGAACGCAGGGGGAGGAGGCGGCCTTCGGCTGGTGTCATTTCCGGTCCTCACAGCGGTGAAAGGACCGGGAAAATCAAAAAAGGAGCTGTCGGACGCCACTTCAACCTCGCAATGGAAGAGGAACAAGCGGCAGTGGTGGGAACAGGAGCCACTCACACCAGCCAGACCCAGGTAAGCAGGGACAGAGGTCCCTGTATATATACTTTATGGGGTCTTGTATATTCTTTCCCTCCTTTTCTCCCCTGGGGGGAAAGCAAAGGAGCCTGTGCCACTCTCCCTAGAGATTGTTACTAGAGAGTTGGTTTTTTTGTTGTTATGGTGGCTCAGGGGGTGAGACACTAGGTAAGCTGTGCTTATAAATGTAAGGGCTAAAGTGTTCCTTCCTCTTTTATTTTCCAGCTGATTTAGAAGGTTTTGGTTACTATTATGTTTTAAAAATGTTTTAAATATAGTATGGTGTTGGTGTATTTCAGCTTAAAGCCAAAGACAAAACCAAACACTCCTCTCCTCTTCCCAAGAGGAGATGTCCGTCTTGCAAAGACACGCTTAGGGAAACATGGCCTAAAGCGCTATGCAAGACATGTATTGCAGAGCTGTTAAAAGAGGAAACTGCCTCAGCTGCAGCTGCTGCTCAACCAGGGGAGCTATTAAGCTCCTTCCGAAAGGAACTAGCGGACACTTTTCAGTCATTCCGCTCCCTTTTGGATAGACGTCCGGCGGCCCAGCCAAACAGGAAAGGCAGTTCACCATCCTGTTCTCATCCTAGTACTCCTGCACCCAGAGGGGTCAGCGACTCGGAGGATGAGGAGATAAATGTTGCCACAGGTTCGGATGAAGAAGAGGAAGAAGAAAGGGAAATTTCTTCTTCCCGCTATAGGTTATCCCTGGAGGAAGTAGACGATCTATTAAAAACAATACACACAACGCTTAATATCGAAGAGGATAAGACGCAATTATCCTTACACGATAAGATGTTTCAAGGCATGGGAGAAGTAAAGCAACGGGTGTTCCCAGTGCACAAATACATCTCCGAGACAGTAAAGAGAGAATGGAAGGACCCAGAGAGGGCACCTTTCTTTTCCAGATCCCTCAAGAGAAGATTCCCCTTTGAGGATGATAGTCAGCAGGTTTGGAATAAAAAACCAAGGCTTGACGCAGCCTTTTCGCAGGTTTCAAGGAATACAGACTTGGCCTTCGAGGACATGGGCACCCTAAAAGATGCCATGGACAAGAGGGCAGACTCCCTACTAAAAAAGGCATGGGATTCGACTCTAGCCAACTTTAAGCCAGCAATGGCATCAACCGTGGTAGCGAGAAACTTAGAACACTGGTTGGAGCAATTAAAAACTCACATTGAGGCGGGAACTTCTCGTAAGGATCTACTTGACACGCTGCCTATACTTCAAAAGGCGGTAGGGTACATGGCTGATGCCTCTGCTGAATCTATCAAAATGTCAGCTAGATCAGCAGCCTTGGTCAACTCAGCCCGCAGAGCCTTATGGGTTAAGACCTGGTCAGGGGATATAGCCTCAAAAGCGAAGTTATGTGGTTTGCCTTTTGACGGTGACTTAGTTTTTGGCCCTGATTTGGAAGCCGTACTTAATAGAACGGCTGATAAAAAGAAGGCCTTCCCAATAAAGAAGAAAGTGGTTCCTCAGGGTAAAACTAATTTTCGTGCTTTTCGGCAAACCGAGGTTAAAAAAGACACGGGCTATAAAAGACCTTGGAGGTCCCAGAGAGGGAGAGGAAAGTCAGGGGTACTATTCCGCCCTCCTGGCCAAACCACAAACACCCAGTGACAGTCCGCCAACGGTGGGAGGAAGGTTACAGGCCTTTCTTCCACAATGGAAGACAGCGACGTCCAGTCCATTTGTCCTCAAAATAATATCAGAGGGCTACAGGCTGGAATTCTCGCAACCCCCTCCAAACCGTTTTTATGTAACCCGGACTCCTCGAGACCTGGAGAAGTCTATAGGGATGTCATCCTTACTGGAAGAACTCATCCAGCAAGAGGTAATTATAGCTGTTCCCCCCGAAGAGGAAGGGATAGGGTGCTATTCACACATCTTCCTAGTGAAGAAGACGTCAGGAAAATTCCGGTTGATCTTGAACCTGAAGATACTAAACAGGTCCATCAGATACAAAAGATTCAAGATGGACACAATTTTCTCAGTGAAACATCTCCTGACGCCAGGTTGTTTTATGGCATCCATAGACCTGAGGGATGCGTACCTACACGTTCCTATAGCGCCAATATCACAGAAGTATCTGCGATTAGCAGTAAAGACGGGAGACTCGATCTCACACCTGCAGTTCAGAGCCCTCCCTTTCGGACTGTCATCCTCACCAAGGATATTTACAAAGGTCATAGCAGAGGCTCTAGCACCCCTCAGATTAAAGGGGATATCAATAGTGCCATATCTGGACGACCTCCTGATATTTGCCAAGACAAGGGAGTTATTGGCGAAAGATCTAAAAGAGACGAAAAGACATCTCGAGAGTCTCGGATGGATCATAAACCAAGAAAAATCAAAAATGATCCCTTCCCAGACGATAACATTTCTTGGATATACAATAAATTCCATACAGGAAAGACTTTTTCTCCCAGAGGAAAAAATAGAGAAACTCCAGAGGGCAGTAAAGGGGACTCAAACAAATCTGCCGATGACAATCAGAGCAGCCATGTCAGTCCTAGGCCTACTCACCGCCTCAATACCAGCGGTACAATGGGCACGTCTGCATGCGAGAGACCTCCAGCAGACAATTCTCAGGAATTGGTCCTACGGAGAGTCGCTGGAAAAATTGATAAAAATACCCCCTCAAGTTCAGAGAAAGCTGTGGTGGTGGAGGAAGCAAGCAAATTTAGACAAAGGCCTGCTTTGGACTTTCCCTGTAGAACACAGATTGACAACGGACGCAAGCTTCTGGGGGTGGGGTGCTCATCTGGATGGACAGATGGCCCAAGGAACATGGTCAAACAGAGAAGCCCGGAGATCCTCCAATTGGAGAGAATTGAGGGCCATTCTACTGGGACTATGGGCGTTCAAGAAACAAGTCCTGGGTCACCACATTCAGGTGTTATCAGACAATGCCACGGCAGTGGCTTATATAACAAGGCAGGGAGGCACGAGGAGCAGAGTGTTGCTATCCTCAGCCCTCCACATTTTGGCCTGGGCAGAATCCAATCTAGCCTCCTTGACGGCGGTACACCTAAAGGGAGATCTGAACCAAATAGCAGACTTCCTAAGCCGAGAAAGAGTACTGGAATCAGAATGGAGTCTGAATCCGGTAGTATTCCAGAAGATAACAGGAAGATGGGGAGTTCCCCAAATAGACCTGTTCGCATCCCACGCCAATGCGAAGGTGGAAACATACTTCTCCCTAAACAGGCAAGATCAAGCGGAGGGTCTAGATGCACTGGCACAACCATGGACCTTCCACTTGTGCTACGCTTTTCCCCCCTTCCAAATGATCCCATTGGTCCTCAAAAAGCTACAGAAGGAGCCTACAACATTAATCCTAGTAGCCCCATTCTGGCCCAAAAGGACTTGGTTTTCAACCATCCAGAGGATGGCGGTGGAACCCCATTGGTTTCTTCCTTTACAGAAGGACCTTTTAACACAGGGGCCCCTACAACATCCCAATATCAAGCACCTCAGACTAGCTGCTTGGCTACTGAGGAGCAAATCCTAAAAAAGAGGGGCTTGTCCAATAAACTAATTTCAACATTATTGGACAGCCGAAAAAAGGTCACCAGAGCGATCTATTTCAAAGCTTGGAAATGTTTTAATTCCTGGTGCAGAGAAAAGATCCGTTCACCAAAGGAGACTATCTCTGTATTAGAATTTCTCCATGAGGGAATGGAGAAGGGGTTGGCGATTAGCACCCTAAAGGTGCAAGTAGCCGCCTTATCGGTGTTCCTGGAGAGACAACTATCTCAGGACCCCCTTATCGTTAGATTTTTTAAGGCACTGACCAGAGTTAGGCCAGTACCCTTTAAGTTCTTCCCAAAATGGGACTTATCTCTGGTGCTACAGGGTCTGACAAAAAGACCCTTTGAACCTCCGGAGGAAGCAACGATTAAATTTTGGTCCCTGAAGGTAGCACTCTTAGTGGCAGTTACCTCAGCTAGGAGAGTGAGTGATCTACAGGCCCTGTCAATCATAGAACCTTTCCTTTCTATATTTCCAGACCGGGTAGTGCTGAGAACTGACCCGGGCTTCCTACCAAAAGTGGCAACGGTATTCCACAGGTCACAGGAAATAGTTCTCCCTTCCTTCTGTCCTACACCAGTGGGCACGAAAGAAGAAGCCTTTCACAGCTTGGATGTAAGGAGGTGCATACTGCACTATCTAAAGATAACAAGTGAATTCAGAAGATCGAATTCCCTGTTTATTTTGTTTTCTGGCCCACGTAAAGGTTATAGTGCGTCCAAAAATACCATAGGTAGGTGGCTACGAATGGCTATCGGCGAAGCCTACAGAGCTTCAGGGATAGAACCTCCCACAGGAGTAGGGGCTCATTCAACCCGGGCAGTAGCAACATCCTGGGCAGAACGAGCTGGAGCTTCGCCGGGAAGAATATGCAAGGCGGCTACGTGGACAAGCTTCTCCACTTTCACCCGCCATTACAGTTTGGATTTACTCTCTGCATCTGAGCAATCATTTGGCAGAAAGGTCCTACAGGCAGTGGTCCCACCCTAGAGTAAGTACTCTTTTATCATCTCCAGGTGCTGTCCTGAAAGACGAGGTGAGAAAACCTCAGTTAGACTTACCGGTAACGGTATTTCTACGAGTCTTTCAGGACAGCACCGATGACCCGCCCTAAAGTAATGATAAGATGTGGTGTTATTGCTATGTTCTGCTTATCTAATTTCAGCATGGCTGGAGGTACTCTTAAACAACTGAGGCCATGGTGGAAGTGTCCGGTCTTTAAAGAAAACTGACTGCAGTGTTTCCTGGGAAAAGGGGTGGAGCTGCGCTCTCTCCAGGTGCTGTCCTGAAAGACTCGTAGAAATACCGTTACCGGTAAGTCTAACTGAGGTTTTTTTTTTTTTTTTTTTTCTATTTTTTTTTACACTTGGACACATCGCATTTCTGCACACCTCATTTAGGGCACTGTAATGCTTTGCAACATGCTGCAGCACATAAGCTATAAAAACCACTGTGCTATGTGTTAACAGTGGTTGCAGTGCTTATTAAACCACCCACATGTGCACAAGCATTATTTGCACAGCAACATAAGCTGTGTTCCGAATGGGCTCTCAATCGCTGGGATTTTTTATGTCCACCGTTTTTTCTTTATTTTTTTTACTTTTCAATCATAATGGTTTTCAGAGTTATAACAAATTTTAGCCATTCGTTTCTCAGTCAAAAGCAGCATTCATCTCTCTTTAGGCTTTATTAACCATCGGTCCAAGGTTTTATAACCTCGAGATGCCAACAAGGTGGTTCCCCAGCCTGATTTATATTGCCTATAACAAATCTGTGATGGGAGTATTTAATTTAAATTCCTAAATACAATGAATAGCAAGCACCCTTAGGTGACTGCTCATCCCATCTGATCCCCAGGGTAATGCCCCTTTAGCTCAAAATCCACAGCACAGGTACCAAATGGCTCCCTGGTCACTAGCTGTGAACCTGCCCCATGTGATTTACTATTGAATTACAGTGATAGGTGGCTCCAACAACCATTAGTAAGGCATATAGCATTAGAGAGGTTAGGGCCACAGCCAGTTTGGGATAGCGGGCTGTTACTCGCACCATGGAGGTGTGTTTTTTACCATGGGCTCACATAAAGTGGAGCTCCAGGATTTTTTTTTTTTATATATTTTTGATTGCCTGAAACCAGTTTAGTTACCTCCAATTCTTGGCATACTTCATCTGGGTAGGGCTGCTGGGAAGGCTAAAAAAACACACTTGTATTGTCTGATACCACTGTCAAGTTTGAACTTACAGCTCAGCACTGATGTTGCTCAGGGTCGCTCGTTCTTGTCCATTCGGATAATGTTTTGTATTGTTTTCCTGGAATACAAGGTATTCTGTTAATGGGCAAAGGAAGGGGTTTATGTTATTCTCCCCTTGTCCAACCACAGAATAAAAAGAATGCAAAATGTTTTTTTAAACGGGTGTGGAGTGAGTGAGTGACCCACTATGATCACAATACGAGTGGCAGAACTCCTAGCAGCTGGGAGATCAAAGCTGACCATAAATTCAGCATGAATATAACAATTTTTTTTTAGCATCCCCATCAGCACTCCAGATGTTGTCTACTTGGCATTAAAAACAACTAGGCTTTACCCAGAAAACATCAACAAAATGTTTCCTGGAGTTCCAATCTAATGAGCCTTCTTTATTTTAGATGGTGTCTACAAGTGTTTACAGGCTCTGTCAGTTTTTTCCCATCTATGTCCACATTATATGCAAGAATCCACCTAGATAGACCCAAATGTTACCAACATCCCGGTATGTGAAATCAAGGGCAGCTAATAGATAACATTTTTATTTTCCCATATTCTGTTATTAATATAAAAATTAAATGTGGTGCATACATCACCATATATCAAATACATAAAAACAAGAAACAGAATTGTGAGTACCGTTCCCTTGGTATTGATCCCGACGCGTTTCAGGACCGATAAGGAGTCCTTTCTTGTCCACATTAGGAAGATTTTCACCTCCCTTTTTTATCCCAGTATCACAGGAAATGTAAGTTTTAATGTCTAGGTAGTACTCTTGGGAGAGTAAATGGAATTCTCTCCAATGTGGATGGACAATAGCATTAAGACTGGTCATAGATGCCTCCAATAAAAAAATTTTGATCAGCTAGTAGGCTGATCGGAAAAAAACGATGATCAGATTCCCCCATCTACGCATGCAAGGTGGAGGGAGGAATCCTGCCCACTGTGTCCTTGTATTCTGAAAGCGGGGACTCCTCTATTATCAGAATACATTGATCAGTGGCTGTAGCTGGCTGATCCAGAAGAATTTTTCAGCTGTCCCATTCGACAGAAGTCAATCATTAGATCAACTTCTGTCAAGCGGGAATGGCGATGGATTGAAATTCGTCCAGCTCAGTCCCTGCTGAACCAGCTGAATTTCGATCCATCTACATGCAGCTTAAAAGCCTTATAGATCTAACCTTCCCAACAAAAGGGTTGCCCTTTTTATTAATGTGAGAATGATGATGACAGGCCCAGGCCTTTCACCAATTCAACAAATCTTCAATCGTGTCTTCCTTATTCCTACCTTTGCCCATTCTCTTAAGTCAGGGCTGTCCCACCTTTTGCTCTTCCTGGGCCTCACTGGAAGAAAAGGAATTGTCTTGGCCCACACATAAAATACACTAACGATAGGGATAGCTGGTGGGCAGATCACTGATATAGATAATGTACCTGAGTAGTAAATTTCTTTGAACAATCTTCCTTCATCCTCAACTTTTCTTTTGTGACGTATAAGCTATGCTAGAATAAAAAAAATAGATAAGGGGATTGGATTTCAACTATATATGTGCCAGGGTTGCCAACTGTTAGTTTGTAAAATTGCTGATTTTTTTTTACATCTGACCGTGAATGTCCATTATGGACATGCAGACTGGATTTTACAAACTGTCCTTGAATTTCATGATGGTTGGCAACCCTGGTATGTGCTGTCTGGGGAGGGGGTGGGCAGGTGGCTTTGGGGGGGGGGGGCAGCCTAACATGTCCCTTTTGACCGCTGCGGCTTCTATACGTACACGGCGTCCGTACATGCTGAGCTCTCCTGGGCCGTGGGTTGGACATCCCTGCCTTAAAGTAAACTTCTGATGCTTTGGGTAAGGAAACTACTCTTATGAAGACTAAAATGGTTAAGGGCCTGTTCACACATATACAGTTGCAGCGCAGTAAACCGCAGAGGTATACAGAAGAGCAGCTGTCCATTACTGCTACAGTGAGCCGGCATTAGGGGACCGTGTGGTGTGCAATTCAGCACATCACGCAGCTCCCTTTCTTTTTTTTCTTTTTTTTTTTTTTATTATAAATTTTGTATCACTGTACAGCAGCGTGGTGCGGTGTGCTGCTGTACAGTGACATGTGATCCTGTCTATTGCCTTGCAATAAAATTCAGCACGTCTGCATTTTATGGCGGATCACTGCAAAACCGCTCCAGGCTGTGTGAATAGGACACATTAAAAACAGTTGTTTTCTATATCTCCAAGCAGTGACCTGTGTTTTCTCATGTGGAAAAACAGTGGTCACCTCCCTGTGTGAATTGGCCCTAGATCAGTGATGGCGAACCTTGGCACCCCAGATGTTTTGGAACTACATTTTCCATGATCCTCTACTACACTGCAGAGTGCATGAGCATCATGGGATACATAGTTCCAAAACATCTGGGGTGCCAAGGTTTGCCATCACTGCCCTAGATGTACTTGTCTGAAGTCTTTGCATTGTATGCACTTAAATAAACTGATATCTTGTGCAAGGAGATATTTGACATCGGATACATTTTTAGCAGCCTATAGAACAGGGGTAAAAAAAACTGACCAGGCAGGAGACTCTCAAGATCCTGAGTACCTGAAAGTTTTTTTTTTTTTTTACATAAGAAAACAAGAGAAAAAATCCATCTGCACACAGTAGAAACCTTTTTGTTTTGCAGCGAGTACTTCTGTTTTAAAGATTCCAACTTCTGCAGGTCATGGTATAAGAGTGGTAATTAGTCATATTTAACTGGACTTTTTCTATAAAGTTGAAAACCTTTTTACCACCTATCCAAGTGGCTTTCTAAGTGTGTGTGTGTTGTTTTTTTTTTTTTTTTTATTTTTTTTTTTAAGGCGTGGCAGGGACATGTCCAAGCATTCATAGTCACATGGGTAGCCAGCTGAATCCATTCAACACTGATTGTCCAAGAACATGGTGGGAGGTGTAAAAGTTTGTGAAATCACACTATTCTACTTGACCACTTCCTTACTGGACACTTAAACCCCCTTCGTACCCAGACCAATTTTCAGCTTTCAGCGCTGACACACTTTGAATGACAATTGCGCGGTCATACAACGCTGTACCCAAATTATATTTTTATCATTTTTTTTTTACCACAAATAGAGCTTTCTTTTGGTGGTATTTGATCACCTCTGCAGTTTTTATTTTTTGCGCTATAAACAAAAAAATACAGAAAATGTTGAAAAAAAATTTAATAATTTTTTACTTTTTGCTCTAATAATAATATCCCAATTTTTTTTTTAAAAAACTTTTCTCTTATCATCCATGGACTGACACGGTGTCTCTTTACACTTTACACGTGGGTTATGTCCCTGCTTGCAGGAGAAGACCTAGGCAGAATGTGAAATGTTATACATACATTCTAAAAGCCAGAGCTGAACAGCCCCACCCAGGGGGCGGTCCCTCCGGGCATAACCCTCCCACTACAGTCAGCAGACTTCAGTTTTTTTCTGCCTAGCAGAAGGAGAAGACGTGGCTCCCTCAGGAGCCAGTCTCCTGACCTATTTTATTCCTTTTTGGAATTCTTTTTTATTTTATTTTTGAGAATCTTCTATCAACTGTCGGCTGGGCAACAGGTTGGGTACAAGATATCCTCGTAGTCTTCCCTGTCCGACCATCGAGCGTGCTGATCCTCGCCTTCTGTGCGTGAGACTCAGTTCACGACAGGCCCCATGACTCCAGGGGTGGCCGGGTTTGCTTTCATGCTCCCACGGTCCTCTCAAGACTGAACAGCTCCTGACTGACTGTATCTTTCGCGGTGGACCGGGCCGACAGCTACTCAGTACTGCACTGTGATAGTCCTGTCAGAAACACCAGTGTGTCCCTCAGGGGACGGGTAAGTAGTCTCTCCTGCCTGCAGGTGAGTACAAAGGGCTGTGTGTTTCTCTGTGGGGGATTTTCCCTGTCTCCCCCTGTATTTTATTGTCGCTCTGTCACCATTACTGGCGCTGACTGTGTGGGGTGCTTGGGGGTCACACTGTTCTTGGGGGGCTCATGCTGGTCTACAATGTATGCCTTGGGGCTTTTTTGTGTGGTTTTTTTTTTGGGGCCTGAGCGCCGAGTGGCGCTGTGCGTGTGTGCTGTTTCATTTTAACTGCGTCATGGCGGCCATCTTGCCGCGGATCGCCTCAGTGAAGTGCGGCGGCCATTTTCTTGTAGCCCGCGCGCTTTTCAGCACTAGTTTGGCCTCTAGCGCTGCTATAGCAGCGCGAATCTCCTCACAGTCTCCTCACAGCTTACCAGCGCTGACACAGCGCAGTACAGACAGCGGAACTAAGCAGTCCCTGGTCCGGTTTGGTGAGTCCCCTGGGCGCCCCCTCCTCAGTCAGCACAGCCTGTGGGTGGACTTTTTATCTGAGAGAGTCTCAGAGAGGGACAATATGGAGTCTGTGTCACCAGCTTCCCCTAAAAATGTCAGTGGCAACAGGCAGTGCTTCAGCACTGCGGTCCCTATGGACCTGTTGTGGGCAGCCCTGGAATCAATTTCTGACCAGGATGGGAGCTGTGTGCAAGCGCAAGGTGCAAAAAGGCACCCTCTCCCCACTTTATCTACTCGAGGGCAGTGCGCTGATTCGGATATGGGCCTAGCCACTATCGCTCAGGACCCTAGTTCTGAATGTATGGATGGTTTTGAACAGGACATTCCTTATGAGGGAAACTCCAGTTCTGAGTCAGTAAATGACAGGGCGCTTGTTAGTGTGCTCATGACTGCGGTGAGGGACACTCTCAAGCTCAAATGCTGCGGATGCAGAACCTCAGGCGGATACTGTCTCCTTTGGTTCTTTTAAGGCCAGGCCTTCTAAAGGGGTTTTTTCCATTGTACTTTCTTTGACCAGCTCATTGATAAGGTCTGGGAAAAGCCGCAGAAGAATTTTTTTTTATGGTCCCGCGGCGTTTGTCTATCAGATACCCCTTGAAGATGCCCTACTTAAAAAGTGGGCTTCTCCCCCAGTGGTTGACCCTCCAGTCGCCCGGTTGAACAAGGCCATCACTCTCCCGATGGAGGGGACTCCTGCATTTGAGGACCCCACTGACAGGAGGTCAGAAGTGGTGAGCAGAACCATGTTTGCCTTGTTGGGATCCGCCCTACGACCTGTGGTAGCGGCGACCCTTGTGTCTAAAACACTTACAGGTTGGGCAAAAATGTTGCACCTAGCTGTACAGGAGCATATTCTTCCTCCAGACACAGTTGCTCTGGCCCACCAACTGGTTCAGGGCCTGGTTTCTGTGGGCGACGCCACGCTGAACGCGGCCCCTTTAATATCCAGGGCCTCTGTCTCGGCGGTGGTATTGCGGCGTCTTATCTGGTTGAAATGCTGGTCTGCTGACCTAGCCTTAGGAAGCTCCTGACGGATCTACTATTTTAAAGGCGGTAGACCTTTCGGTGCTGCTCTGGATGACATCGTCATGGATGTCACGGGAGGTAAACGCACTCTTCTTCCTTAGACTAGCAAGGGTGAGGAGGCCCGCCGCAAACAGGGGCCTTCCTTTCCAGCAAAACAGGGGTTTTTTCGTCAGTCAGAGTCCACAGGTAGGCCCTCTCAGACTGACGGCAGTGCGGCTGGTGGGCACAAGTGCCCCTGGGTGCGTAAGCCAAACAAGCGGCTCCCAAGCCCGCCTCCGCGTGAAGTCTTGCCTCCGCCCGACTCTGGGGTGGGGGGATGACTTCGCAGGTTCACGGATCGGTGGACCTCCCGAATCTCCAACTGGTGGGTGTGCGAGGTGGTCACCCCAGGTTATAGGATAGTATTCCGATCCTGGCCCCCACACAGATTCTGTCCCTTGAATCTTCCTCTCCTTCCTACCTGTCGGGCAGCCCTCTTGGGGGCTGTACAGGATTTGATCAGGTCCGGAGTGATTGTGCCGGTTCCGTCACAGGAGAGTTTTCAGGGATTCTGCTCGAATCTGTTTGTCGTCCCAAAAATAGGACGTGGTTCGACCTATCCTGGACCTCAAGGCCCTGAATGCCTTCGAGAAGGTGCAGAAATTCCGCATGGGATCCATTCGCACGGTGATCGCTACACTCCACCAAAGGGATTTTCTTCTGGCGTCCTTGGACTTCAAGGACGCCTACTTGCATGTTCCGATCTGCGCAAGTCACCAGAAGTTTCTGCGCCTTGCGATCAGCGAAGTCCACTCTCGATTGTGGCTCTTCCTTTCGGCCTTGCCTCGGCACCAAGGGTGTTCACCAAGGTGCTTGCTCCGGTTCTAGCCTTCTGTTACAGCGAGGTATTGCTGTCGTGGGCTATCTGGACGGTCTTCTGCTATGAGCAGAAAGTGGCTCAGACTTAGAGGAAAGGTGACTATCGTCAATTAGACCCTCAGGGACTTCGGGTGGTTCCTGAACATTCAGGAGTCAGTCCTGGTCCCGACTCAGTGTCTGGAGTCTCTAGTTCTGGTCTGGACTCCTTGGAGGCAAAGGTATCCTACCTCTGGAGAAGTTGCTGACACTTCAGTCTGCGGTGCGGGTGCTGACATCCCGAACATGGTTGTCAATCCGTTGTTTGCATGAGAGTCCCGGGACTCCTGGTGGCCTCCTTCGCGGCCATTCCGTATGCCCAATCACACACCAGGGCATTGCAGAAGGAGATCTTGTCCACCTGGGACAAATCCCCGTTGTCCTTGGATCTTCGGATCCAGGTGATTCACCTGGTTAGGGCGTCCCTGACAGGGTGGTTGGGACCCTCGGCTCTTCGGTCCGGAAAGTCGTTCCCCTCCCATCCAATGGACGGTACTCACGACGGACGCCAGCCTGACGGGCTGGGGTGGAGTCTGGGGAGTCCTGTCGGCTCAAGGCCTTGGACTCCGGACGAGCCCGTTTACCAATCACTGTTCTGGAAATGCGGGCCATCAGACTGTGTCTCTCCTCAGGTCGGAGAGAGTACGGGGTCGCTCCATCAGGATCCAGTCAGACACCGCCACGGCGGTGGCGTATGTAAACCATCAAGGGGGTACTCGCTCAGCTGCGGCTTCCGAGGTAATCCGTATCCTGAAGTGGGCCGGAAGAAACGTGCCGGCTCTGTAGGGGCGGACTATCTGAGTCGCCAATCGCCAGACGCCGGACCAGGAAGAGTAGTCCTTGCATATTTCAACTCCTTTGCCGACGGGGGGGCACGTCGGATGTGGACCTGATGGCCTCTCGACTCAGTCGCAAGGGTCGAGGTTGTGGCCAGATCCAGGGATCCTTGGGCGATGACTCGGATGCGTTGGTGGCCCCATAGGGTCCTTATCGCCTGATATAAACTCCGGTGATCCTAATTGTTCCGGATTGGCCTCAGCGTCACTGGTACGCTGATCTGGTACGTCTCGTTGCGGACGTTCCCTGGCGGTTGCCGATGAGGGAGGACCTTCAGTCTCAAGGTCCTATGTTTCATCCGGCTTGCAGTCTCTGGCTTTAATGGCAGGGCTGTTGAAAGCCAGGTGTTGAGGGTCCGAAGGTCTCTCGGACTCTGTCATTTTGACCATGTTAAGGACACGGAAGTCTTCCTCCAGGCAGATCTATCACCGTGCCTGGAAAGTTTATATCGCCATATGCAAAGCGCTGGACTGGCGTCCTCGGACGTATTCCGTCCCCAGAATCCTGCGTCCTCTACAGTGTGGAGTGACCCAAAAGCTTGCTTTGAAGTACCATCAAGGATCAGATTTCGGCCTTGGCCGTCTTCTTTCAGCGACCTCTAGCGGGTCATTTCTTGGTTAGCACCTTGTGTTGGGGGTTCGCCATGTGCTCCCTCCTGTCAAGCCTTCTCTCCCACCGTGGGATCTGAATTTGGTGCTCTAGGTCCTCCAGGAACCTCCTTTTTGGGAATATCCGGGATATTCCTCTCTTGTCTTGTCTCAGAAGGTGGCCTTTTAGTGGCAATCACTTCTGTTTGACGAGTGTCTGAGTTGGCGGCTTTGTCCTGCAAGTCGCCATATTTAGTCATCCATAAGGATAAGGCGGTGTTGCATCCGCGACCTTCCCTTTTGTCAAAGGTGGTGTCTACCTTTCACCTACATGAGGACATTGTCCTCCCGTCCTTGTGTCCTCACCCATCGTATCCCAGAGAGTTTGCGCTGCACATATTGGATGTGGTACGAGCCTTACGGGTGTACCTGTCTGCTACTGCTTCTATTCGGAAGTCCGACTCACTGTTTGTGACTGCCCCTGGTCCATAACAGGGCCAAGCGGTTTCGTCTGCCATCATTTTTAGGGGAATCAGACAAACCATCATTCAAGCCTATGCTCTCAAAGGGCGGGCGCCTCCCTTTCCGGTTACGGCGCATTCCACCAGGGCAATTGGTGCTTCCTGGGTTTTCCGACATCAAGCGTCGGTTGCACAAGTGTGCAAGGTGGCGACCTGGTCGTCTGTTCATACCTTTTAAGTTTTTTATAAGATTGATGTGGCTGCATCTTCGGATGCTTCCTTCGGCCGCAGGGTGCTGCAGGCCGCTGTTTAAAGTTGCGACTCCTCCGTTGAGGAGATCTGCCTTCTTGGAGTGAAAGTTTTTGGTTTTTCCATTTATACTGCTCCCATCCCTCTTGACACTGCTTTGGGACATCCCACGTGTAAAGTGTAAAGAGACACCGTGTCAGTCCATGGATGATAAGAGAAAATAGGATTTTTTGTACTCACCGTAAAATCCTTTTCTCTGACATCCATGGACTGACACGGCACCCACCCTTCCTTTTTAAGTTTGTACTGCTTTGTTACGAACTGAAGTCTGCTGACTGTAGTGGGAGGGTTATGCCCGGAGGGACCGCCCCCTGGGTGGGGCTGTTCAGCTCTGGCTTTTAGAATGTATGTATAACATTTCACATTCTGCCTAGGTCTTCTCCTGCAAGCAGGGACATAACCCACGTGTAAAGTGTAAAGAGACACCGTGTCAGTCCATGGATGTCAGAGAAAAGGATTTTACGGTGAGTACAAAAAATCCTATTTTTTTTTTTCTCAGTTTAGGCCGATACGTATTCTTCTATATATTTTTGGCAATAAGTGTATAGTGATTGGTTTGCACAAAAGTTATAGCGCCTACAAAATAGGGGATAGATTTGACATTTTTATTATATATTGTGGGGGGGTTAGCTCGGCAGCGGGTGTGTGTGATCCCCTGGATGGGCTCCCCACACAAAAACAGGCCCAGCAGACGGAGGTTGTGGTTTTCAAGATCAAAAAGGTGCGGTTTATTTCTCTATTTACAGTGACAAAAAAACACAGCAAAGCAAAAAGAAACATAAACAAAATAAACCCTGGTCAGCTTGACCTCTGACTAAACATGCAGGTTTCCTAACAACTGGGATCAGCCTGGTGCTGTTCCTAGTCCCTAAGTCCCTGGTTTAGTAAATGTCCAAACAAATAGCCACACGGGCTTTGTCTCACCGCACAGGGGTTCACTCTCCCTAGACAGTCCACACAGGTCTGGTTCCAGGCATGAGCAAACACCTAATGAAGCTGGGAGTTTTTATAGAGGCCTTAAACGAGCTGACAAGCTTCAGCTGGTCTCATCAACTCCCTGCCTGCACGACGCCCAGCACTCTCCCTAGAGGTATGAATCATCCATGAGCCCACTAGCCTCAGCTGGGCTTCATCAACTCCCTCCCTAGTTGTATAAGTTGGCATAAAGCCTGAATCTGGGAGAAATATATCTACCCCCCTGGATGCAACCAGGTGACTTTACCTTCCTGCTGTCACAATAATATATATATATATATATATATATATATATATATATATATATATATATATATATATATATATATATATATATATATAATTTTTTACTAGTAATGGCGGTTATCTGCAATTTTTGTCAGGCCTGCGATATTGTGGCGGACATATCGGACACCACTTTTGACACTATTTTTGGACCATTCACATTTATACAGCAAACAGTGTTATAAATATGCATTGATTACTGTATAACTGACTAGCAGGGAAGGGGTTAACACTAGGGGGCGATCAAGGGGTTAAAAATGTTCCCTGGAAGTGATTCTTATTGTGTGGGGGAGGGGACGGACTGGGGGAGGTGACCGATCTGTGTCCCCATGTACAAGGGACACAGCATCGGTCTCCTCTCTCCCTGACAGAACGTGGATCTCTGTGTTTATAAACAGAGATCCACGTCCTGCCTCTGTAACCGCCAATCGTGTGTACCTGGCGGACATCGCGGCCGCCAGGCACGCGCATCGGCATCACGTGACACGGCGGGCACAGCTGTTCCCCGCTGCGCGCTCTCGGCGGTGCGCGGGGGGGATGTAAACAGCAGGACGTCCACCCGGCATTTTGAGAGCTGCGCTGCAGATGTCTTTCGTCTATAGCACGGGTCTCAAGTGGTTTAAAGGGGTTGTAAAGGCAGAAGTTTTTTTATCTTAATGCATTCTGTGTGCAGCAGCCCCCCTCAGCCCCTCCTAATACTTACCTGAGCTCCCTCACTATCCAGCGATGTTGTAGGAATGTCTTGGCTACCCGGGACTCCCTTCCCGGGCTGAGACAGCAGTGTGGTGCCATTGGCTCCCGCTGCTGTCCATCAAAGTCAGTCAGCCAATGAGCAGAGAAAGGGGGTGGGGCCAGGCTGCAGCTCTGTCTGAATGGATACACGGAGTTACAGTTTGGCTTGGGTGCCCCTATAGCAAGCTGCTTGCTGTGGGGGCACTTGTCAGGAGGGAGGGAGCCGAGAGTAGAATCCAGGCTGCTGCCCTGTGCAAATCCACTGCACAGTGCAAATAAGTATAACTTGTTTTGTTACTTTTTATCAAAAAAACAAACAAAACAAGACTTTACAATTACTTTAATCTATTCAGCATGGTGCCACAAAGCTTATGATAGGTGGTAAATGGCCACGTTACATGGCCAAACATGTGAATTGTCAAGTTATAGGGTAGACATTTTTTAACCGTTAACTTATTGGTGGTGAGATCCGCACATTTTAAATACTCGCCCACCCAGGGGGTCCAGCGCTGTCCAGTGGAGATCCTCCTCTCTTCTGGCAGTGTTTTTGGTCCTGCACCGCCATGATGTCAGGAAGGCTGCCTGCTGTTCTGGGTTTAGCCGACACTTCTCTTGATGATGCCCTGCTAGGACTGCCCCCTCCTCCTTTTACTGAATAAAAGGCTTTGCCTACTGGGATATGTGATGTTCATAGCCTGGGAGGCAAAGGGGGAACAGGGCATGTTGTGTACCTAGGCGAATGACGTGAAACGGGGTTGAGGTTGGCGGGTCAGGTCAAATTCATAAAAAAAAGTTGTTAAAAAAAAAAAAAGATCCCTTATCGGGCAGAGAAGGGGTGGAGAGGAAGAATGATCATATGCAGGGTGAAGATCCGCTTTAGTTGTCAGTTGGACAGATGTCGTTAATGGAGCTCCCTGATGGGTATTACTGGCCAGTGAGTAAATCAGCCAGTCATTTGTTTACCTCTACCTGTTGGATGAACTTGATTCTCAAATGTTTAGGGAAGTAAGCAGTCCTTGTCTAAAGTTTTTTTTGTTTTTCATTTCATTTTTTTTTAAGTGATTTGTGTGCCGGTCTGATTGGAGGTTTGGGAGTAACGCCAAGTGGAAATATTGGTGCTAATGGGGTAGCGATTTTCGAGTCGGTAAGTACAACTGTATTTGTGTTTGTTATAAGATAATTGAGAAATCAACATCAGTTGTTGCCTACATCGTCACATAAAATAATTAAAAAAAGGTCTCCAAACAGACATGTTGGGGATAGATATTTTTTATGAATTAAGAAAGGAATGTCACTTAAGCTTTTTTTTTTTTTTTTTCTTTTATGATGCCGTTACCTATATATTGTTCACAAGGATGAAAATGCCTTTTTACTTCTAGTTATCGGTGTTAATCATACCTCTCTGCTCTAAGGAACATGCATTTGAAATCATTGAAAACATGACAGCAAGCCTTACAGCAGGGCCGGCCCTACCATGGGACCCGATGGGACCATGGTCCCAGGCGGCACTTTAAGAGGGGCGGCAACAGGGGCGCACTGCCTGAGGACCTGGGTTTCCCTCCATCTAGTGTGCAGTGTCATACTGTACTGCATCGCCGGCGCCGCTGACACTGGCCGCAGTGGCAAGACCCACTTCAAGGGTCTCTCCAGCGGCCCCTGCTTCACTGCCCAAACTGGTTGCTAGCCGCGGACCGCTTTGTGTCTAGCAACCAGTGACGTAAGGAGAGAGAGAGGCCCATCATTCATTGCAGAGAGTATTTCACTTCCTCCTCCTCCGCTAGCTCCACCCACCTCCTCCCTGTATGTAACAGCATGAGATCGGAGCGGCTGTGTGTGAGGAGAGAGAGCAGCTGCGGGCTCTTCTCCCCCCTCCTCCTCCTCATGCTGCTGTTCCTAGGACAGCCACCGCTATGTTTCTTCCCCCTTTTCCTCCCATTGGCCAGGGAAAAAAACTAAAAGGAGAAAAGAGGATTATGGGATGTGTAGTGCAAATGGCTGGCCCATTGCAATTCTAGGGGGGAAACTGCAGCCCCCAGCATGCCCATCTGAAGGGGAGGGAGAGAGAGCCAGGCTGAGTGACAGGCTGCATCTGTTGACAGGCATCAGTGACAAGTGACAGGCAATGGTGACAAGTGACATGCTGCATCTGGTGACAGGCATTGGTGACAGGCATCGGTGACAAGTGACAGGCTGCATCTGGTGACAGGCATTGGTGACAAGTGACAGGCTGCATCTGGTGACAGGCATTGGTGACAAGCTGCATCTGGTGACAGGCATTGGTAACAAGTGACAGGCTGCATCTGGTGACAGGCATTGGTAACAAGTGACAGGCTGCATCTGGTGACAGGCATTGGTGACAAGTGACAGGCTGCATCTGGTGACAGGCATTGGTGACAAGTGACAGGCTGCATCTGGTGACAGGCATTGGTGACAAGCTGCATCTGGTGACAGGCATTGGTAACAAGTGACAGGCTGCATCTGGTGACAGGCATTGGTAACAAGTGACAGGCTGCATCTGGTGACAGGCATTGGTGACAAGTGACAGGCTGCATCTGGTGACAGGCATTGGTGACAAGTGACAGGCTGCATCTGGTGACAGGCAATGGTAACAAGTGACAGGCTGCATCTGGTGACAGGCATTGGTGACAAGTGACAGGCTGCATCTGGTGACAGGCATTGGTGACAAGTGACAGGCTGCATCTGGTGACGCATTGGTGACAAGTGACAGGCTGCATCTGGTGACAGGCATTGGTGACAAGTGACAGGCTGCATCTGGTGACAGGCATTGGTGACAAGTGACAGGCTGCATCTGGTGACAGGCATTGATGACAAGTGACAGGCTGCATCTGGTGACAGGCATTGATGACAAGTGACAGGCTGCATCTGGTGACAGGCATTGGTAACAAGTGACAGGCTGCATGTTGTGGCAGGCTATGGGTGGCAAGTGGCACAGCTGCATCTGGTGGCAGGCAACGGTGGCAAGCAATAAGCTACATCTGGTGGCAAGCAATGGTGGCAAATGACAAGCTCAGGGTTCCCACTGATTCTGCATTATGGTGAGTTAAACTATTTCATTATATATTACAATGTAGTAATAGAAATAATGTGATTTGATCATCCTGACACCATATCAATCATAATGTTAGGATGATTTAAGTGCTAACACCAGCCATTCGCCCGACAAATCACCCGCTGCCAAATTCCCTGTCAGCGAGACTACACCCCCCCCCCTCATCTTTTTTTGGGAAGGAAGGGCGGTATCCCTGAATGGCAGTTTGGAAATGTGGTCAATGCAGCGCTGTTGTTGCAGCATGTTGCATCACTGAGCTGGGATCAGAGCGTAGCTGGTCGGTGGCAGTGGAGAGAAAGGGGGGCGCTTTCGTGGTGCTACACAATACTCTTTGCAGGAAGGAGCTAGGGTGACCACATTTTTAAACTACTATTCACTGACACCCCCCCCTTCCCAAACATCAGCTTGTTCTGTAACGAATCACAGCACAGTGATTGGACACAAGAGGTGGGATTTAGGATCTCTCCAATCACATGCAGGGGGCGGGGATTGTGCTCCTCCAGGCATTCCCGGCCAGGACAAGTACTGTCAGTGAGTAAAGAGGTGATGTGGCGGCCTTTTTTGGGGGCATCAGATTGGCCCGGGGGGGGGGGGGGTGGCTGTGTCAGTTTCATTCCGGGACACTGTATTGTCCTGGAATGAATGTGCCCGGGACAGACCTGCAAAATGCGTGGTCACCCTAGAAGGGGCATGTCTCTTTGCTGAATATATGGGATGTCTCTTGCTGAATATATTGGGCTGTCTCTTTGCTTTATGGAAACGTCTCTTTGCTGGATGGGCATAGGATTTTTTTTTGGGGGGGGGGCAGCATTTCATTCTTGGGCCCAGGCAGCACAATGTCTTGGGCCAGCCCTGCCTTACAGTGTACATTGTATTGCACTTCAACATGCGTTGCAACTTGTATTACATTATGCATTGATATGCTTTTCAATTGCTTTAGATGGACACATGTGCTTTAAAATGCAGCCTAAAACCTGCCTATAGGCACTTTTGGAGAACTAAATCCTTTTTCTCTGTTGTGAAGAAATTGGGCTTTAGAAGCTTTGGTTTGTTTAGTTCTCTTTACAAGTGTGAACCTGTGCCAAGCTGTAGATTGTAAAGGTTGGCTCATAGGAAAGAACCTGTGTTCCAACCTGCAGATTCACCCTGCACTGTACCTAAGCAATGGCATGAATTTTGAAACGGAGAATTCTCACAAAAGATTCCTGATTATGTACGTTTTAGTATTAATAACATTCAGCTGGACTTGTCCTGTAAAGTTGAAGACAATTCTCAACTTACCAGGCCACTTCTTCAGTTTCTAGAGTGTCAGGAAGATACACCAGCATTTTTTTTCACACTGTAGGACACTTTAATCCAATCACCATGGAACGTGGAAATCCTGATTGTCCAGGAAAAATATGGGAGGTGTGAAAGTTGTAGTGCCACCCAGTTCTAGTTACATAACCCCATTGTTGTTGTCAGGAAGCCTGCATAGGTGTTCCTTGATTTACATGGCTAAAAGTGTGAATTGCCTAATTGCAGGAGCAGAGATGTAATAATGGTGCATTATATGTGGAAGAAAGATGGTGATGAAGGTCTCCATCCCATTCAGGGAGAGTTGTTTAATTTTGATGTCGATGACCTCTATCATACCTCTTGCACACCAGTTGTCCTCTATGTTCAAATTGTGCACTTCACTGTCATTGAGAGAATGTCCCTTTTTTCTTTAAGGTGTAGGAAAACTGAGTTTTGGCCTGTAGACTTTTTGTTTGCTGAGAGGTTGTTTTGGCTCCCTGGTGTTACAGGTCTTTGTATTCCTTAGTACATTGCACTACATATACAAAGTTACTTTGCTTCTAAGGGAGTACAAGCTTTTGTATCATTGCATTGCTGGGCTTGAAGGACCCAAGTATGCAATGTTCGTTAGAAGATCCTTCTGAAGGAAGCTTCATGTGGGATGACTATATTATTGGTGTGTTCTGCTCCTCCCTTATGTTTGATAGTCCAGATTTATTGCTTGGCCTTGTGAATGTTTTAATAAAAGCCCAATCTGGGTACTCACAAACTTTCAAGGCATTCCTGAAATGTCTCTCTACTTTGACTTTAGACTCTGTCCTAATAATCTCCAGTTGGGTTTTAATGGGTGGTAGGATTCAAAACACTGATCTGTGTAGGTAGGTTTCCTGTAGACCTTAATAGTTGCCAATTACCCAAAACTGATTAAAGGAGCAGCTTTTGGCTACTCCTTTAATACGTTACAGGTAATGGGCTTAAAATAAATATCCATCCTTGAGGTTTAGAAATAGTAGGCTAACGTTTTACTTTTCTTATGGTCCTGTTTAGGTTCATGGCACTGCTCCAGATATAGCTGGGAAAGACTTAGCTAATCCTACTGCTTTACTACTGAGTGCAGTCATGATGCTCCGGCACATGGGGCTGCAGGAACATGGACGCAAGATAGAGACTGCATGCTATGAAACCATTAAATCTAGAAAGGTAGGTGCTGAGTTCTTTAATGGGCTCGTTCACACCTGCAGGAGCCCAATTATGGATGTATTATGCATATGTTCTGCAATGTGTCCTTATAGTGCATTGCAAGTGCTTGCTGTTTTCCTCCACTTTATTTAAAGTTGCTTTCAATTTATTCTTTGCACAGCAGCCATTGCGACACGATACCTTGTGTCGTAGTGAGCTGGGTATGTATGCCAGCATAATTTTATCGCAACACTCACCAATGCATGTTTGTGCAGACAAACCCCAGACAAACTAAGGCTTTTTGTCTTGTCTTTGCATTGCAACTGCGTTGGGCAACTCAGACCAATGGGCTCGTGTAAATGAGCCCTTTAGAGAATTGTCATGAGTAACTGCTTTAATTTGTATGATATAGGTAGAGACAATTAACAAAACCAGTTTTTTCTTTTACAATTTTTTTGTTGCAGACTTTAACTAAAGATTTGGGTGGAAACTCCAAGTGTTCAGAGTTTACAGATGAGATCTGTCAAAGGATACGGGACAGCGACTAATTTACTTTGCTGGTTTCAGTCTCCAGCCCAGCCTGCTGACATCACACGCACATCATATAATGCTGATCCCAACTTAATTGAACAGCGTCTTCTTCCCCTCAGACGAGACATGCTAGACGAGTATGCAGGGCAATGTGCTGGAGGCCACTCTACTAAAGAAACAACATGCCACATCCAAATTGAACCTTGAAAGCCACATAAGAATGGAACAGTCTGCCTACATATCAGACGACTCCTCTAATACTGTAACTTCTTACCTGTTTTGTCTTGTCAACACGCTCTTCAGGGGACAAGCTACAGTATGTACTGCAGGCTTTTCAAAGCAGTGTTTAGTAAAATGATTAGCTTCAAGTAAATTACACATTTTGTATGATATAGCAACACAATACCATATATTATTGTACAATTGCTTCATTTAATCATATCTTTAAGTAACGGTTCCATTCATTTAAACCGAACACTCCATGAATATGCTGTCTCTATAACAAGTCTCTATTTTTCAATATATCTGTTTCACCTGAGCATAGTAAAACGTAAAATGTATTCTCATATTCCCAAATTGTGGTTTAGCTGACCTGTTCAGTTTTCAAATCCACCACCAGGGGGTGCTGCAGCACATTGTTCTGTGATAAAGCACAGTCCAAATCTCAACCCAGCTCTATGAATGTCTTGCCTTAATCTTTTTCATTTTGAAAGCTCTATTTATTGTATATCTGTGAGTGAAACTGCCTTGTACTTCAGTGAATTGCTCATTTTTTCTTTTTGCACTTGTTTTTAAAGGAAATACATTAAATGTGCAGGGTGTTCCAAAGAGCTCAGAGATGGTTGAATTTTATTGAAAAGTAAACTTATTTATAAAACGATAAATGATATGTATGTATCACACATGTATCTAAATTTAAAAACAAAAATGTGAATTTTTTTTTTTTTTTTTTGCAGCTTGCCAAATCTTTAGACGTGGTGGCTGCATTAGTTGTCTGATTTTAAGCTTTCTTTCATTTTCACCTGGTGATCTGGTCAGTACAGATTTTCTGTCTTGAGGTGGCTTCTCTCTCTTCAGAGGAGCAACACAGACACTCTCCTGGAGAGCTGTGTTTGGAGAGGTTAGCGTAGAATGGGCTAGTAGATTTATGGACTTTAAGTGATTGACAAATTAAAGCTGAACTCCAGCTAATACTTTTTAAAACCAATTTACCGTATATACTCGAGTATAAGCCATGTTTAAGCCAAGTTTTTTCAGCACTTTTTTTTTTGTGCTGAAAATGCTCCCCTCGGCTTATACGCAAGTCTGTGTCCATCTTCAACTTTGTGTGCCTGATCCCGGCCAGCCGTAGGTCCCCTGACCCAAAACTTTGCACACATGTAGCCCCACTCCTTTACAAGTGTGCAAAGTTTGTTGTCCGGAGAACCTATGGCCGGGGAGCACCGATTTTTCAAAGCCGGGTACCCCTTAGACTCCCATGTTAAACGTCAGTCTAGTCACACAGCACCCGAGATCAGGTAGGGAGATAAGGCACAGTGAGGCATGCACATGGGCATAGTGAGGCAAGCAGATGGACACCCTAGGCTTATTCTCGAGTCAATACGTTTTCCCATTTTTTTTTTTTTTGTGGTAAAATTAGGTGCCTCGGCTTATATTTGGGTCAGCTTATACTCGAGTATGTACAGTAATGGTTTCCCAAAACCGTTACATTTTGGGCATACCATAAATGATAACTGTCAGTTACAAGTGTGCTTACTAGGTTAGCTCTAAACTGAACTGTAAAGCCATTAACCATGTCCCGCCAAGGCTACAGCGGAGGCTTACATTGCCGGGAGGACGTCTATGGACATCCGCCTGTGAATACGCTGCCTGTGCGGCGTGCTATGTGATCGCTAAATTCTTGGGACACAGCTGATCAGATCTTGGTAAAGGGCAATCACAGCGGCCCTTTACCACGTGACCAGCTGTGTCCAATGACAGCTGATCACAATGTAAACACAAGCCGGTAATCGGCTTGTGTTAAAGGGACATCTACACTGATAATCAGGGCACTGATTACCAGTGTCCTGATTATCAGTACAGTGCCGCCTTATCAGTGCACATCAGTAAAGGAGAAAAATTTGTTGTTTTGTAAAATTTTAAACGAACGATGAAAAACGTTTTTTTTTTTTTTGTCAGTCTTTAATCGTTTGAAAAAAAAAAAACTGTGATGATTAAATACCACCAAAAGAAAGCTCTATTTGTGTGAGAGAAAAAAAAAAAGTCATCTGGATACAGTGTAGCATGACCGTGCAATTGTCATTCAAAGTGTGACAGCGGCTGAAAGATGAAAATTGGCCTGGGCAGGAACGGGGGTAAAAGTGCCCAGTAGGCAAGTAGTTATATGTCTGGTGTGTCAAAGCTGATAACATATGCAGTACCATGGCAACTGCAGATTGTATAGAAGCTAAGATGACAGCTTCTTTGGCTGTAAAGGATAAGAGGGTTTAGTTCTGCATTAAGCAACAGTTTCTTTTTATTTTTTTCCCAGTGCCTGTGTCTTCTGTAATAAAGTGCCTGCTTGTTTGCAGTTAAGGGAAAAAAGACAAAAAAACAAATGTAGCCATCGCTTTTAGGCCCCTTTCACACAAATGTTCTGAGCAGGTCTTCCTGTCCGTTTTTCAGGCGGACATGTTTGGAATCTCCATTCTCCTCTGTAGAGTGGCAGGTGTAAATGGATGTGTCCACGTGCATCCTCCTACATCTGATCCAATATGCTAAAAACAGACGGATGGGTATCTGTTCCCCTTCCATCAATCAGATCGGATGGCAATTGGATGTAAATGGGTGGTCCCTTAACAGCCAACTGCTCATAGAGGAGTGTGGGCTGTGTACATGTCCGCTCTGCATCCCCCCTGCTCAGCCGGGATCAGCTGACAGATCCCCCTGCTTTGAGCAAGTGGAGTTCGCCCCGTGTGAAAGGACCCTAAGAGCCGGTTCACACTGGGGCAACACGACTTCCAGCGCGACTTTACAAGGCAACTTCGAGGCAACTTCAAGCTTCCTCCAGGACAGGCGACTTTGCCAGTGGCCAATCAAACAATAATCAGCTCTGTGGAAGAGAGGGGTTTGCCTGAGAAAACTATTTTCTCTTCCTGTAAAGTTGCTTCAGTTAAGACACTGATCCGACTTTGGAGGCGACTTCCATTGAAATCAATGGGTACAAGTCGCCTAGAAGTCGTTTTCAAGTAGTACAGGAACCTTTTCTGAAGTCGGAGCGACTTCTGTAGTGTGCATAAAGACGGCTCCATAGACTAACATTACAGGGCGACTTGGGGCGTCTCGGGGCGACCTGAAGTCGGATCCTGAGTCGCCCTGGTTTGAACCGGCTCTTAAGTATCTGTCAGCTGCATTATATTACATTTTGATTTAGATGACAATTGAACATTCCAGTGACTGATATTAAACACCTTGAACCATGAAACGCAGTTGGTGCAATATTGCAAATAAGATGCTGCTTGTAAACTGTTCACATAATCACAGCTGTTTTCATTAACAAATGCTTTATTTGGAAAATGCAACTAAACTCATTAATGCTGACGCACCGATATGATTATTTGATATTAGAAATGTTTCAATGAAAAAGTTGCATCTTCCATAAATCATTTGTACTAAACGATCATTTGGATCTGTGAATGATTGTTTTTGGTAAATCCAACTACAAAAATCTTTTTAAATTGATAAAACCTATGGTTGGCTTATTAGTTTTATTGGCACCATTAGAATTCAAGGAAGGTGCTCTTCCTGTCTAATGACATAAGAAACAGGGAGTGATGGAATAACACATAATCCAAATTTCACTGCAGCAAAGAGTAGTTTTGTTTAACTTGAGGTATTGGTTTATGTCATATATTACTTTAATAGGGTGTATTGGGGAAAAAAAAATGCATGAAATGGCAACCAGATGATTTGCTTGCACAGAAAATGAATACTAAAAAGCAGGTAGCTATCCTGCTAGAGATTTGGTATATACAAGTGTGAATGGCAAGAAGAATTTCCTACAACATGTATGGACTAACGTACCAGAATTTAGCAGCTGAGTATGCAGGTACTTGTAACTTAAAACAGAAGGGAGAAAGTCTTTAATGTTTAGTACTTAATGGTATAAAAAGGTAAAAAAAAATGTTGTTTTTTTTTTAGAAAAATAGACATTTCATAGTTGTAAGGCACATTGTATTTCATCAGTGATTGTTCCAAGAATATTCACAAATGATAGTGATTCCTGAGTCAGAACCATGTACCCGCCTATAGTCACACAGTTGTTAGGCAAAATACAGTGTAGAAGGATTGTATATGCTACAGTCTATGTAACAGGGAGCATTTTAATGGAGAAGGGTTATGTTCTAACACATTTCCACCTAACAACAATACCTCGGGAAGCGCACTAATAATTGAACTTTGAGTCAGACCGTGGATACTGTTCTCCAGACCTGAACATATAAAGGACTGACTAATTCCAATCGGTGGTGGTGATACATATTTTGTTTTTTATCCTGAGTAAAATGTTTCTATTACATCTTTGTACTTTTCCACAATGACATGCCGTTTTATTTTCAATGTTGGCCCTAAAAAAATCAGAAAATGTCATCAGACACCTGAATATTATGCTATGTGATTTAATTCCCATAAAAAGCCAGTAGTTCATTTTGTCTTTATACAAACAGGATAAATGGCAAATTGTGTTGCTCAGTAAATTTAGCAATAATGAAAAAAATAAACCAAGGGAAGGAGCACAAGCCAATTCCACTAGATGGACAGGTCTTTCCGAGAAGTATGGCCAAATTTATTGGTTTATCAAAGTGAAGCTCCGGGCCAAACAATTCTTTGTAGTTTTTATTAGGGTGGGGAAGGGTTATAACTCTGTCCCTGTTCAAGAGATTTCTCCTAGCTTTCTGTTCCAGCGATGCAACTGGATGCAGAATGTGTTACCTGTACAGGTTTTCGCTGCTGAGAGATTTCTCTACTCTGGTTTTGGTGATAACTCTAAAATTTTAGATTTCTCTTCACTTTCTGATCGTGATGGATAAATAGGGACACAGACGGCAATCGAAACCTGTAGGAGGTTTAAACACTTTCCTACTCTAACCAAAACTAGAACCTTGCCTTAATGGTTGCAAGTCAGTGTAATGGGTCACTGTTAACACGGTAGGACAAAGGCTTATGACGCATGCATTGCCTGTCGGATTTATTTTCTTTCTCATCCATTGCAGGACACAGGTAGTCTTTCACCTTCAGTTTATACTAATGCCTGCAGAAAGATTTGATACTGATAAGCACAGCCAGCTCAGCATAGCCCCTCCCACTCCCAGCATGCTTCATTTTTTTGCTAGGGTCTTAGGCGAATGGACACCTTTTCTTTAGCTCTGGTGGTAAAAGGCTACGCTAATTTTTGCTACACTTCTTTCTTCATTTGTTTTCTTCATTCAAGACTCTCTATATGGCTGGTTTCACTTATTGTAGCCAACTGGAGTCTCCTTTTTTCAGCATCACCTTTGGAGTGCTGTGTCTAGGCCCCACTGGACGATGAAGCATAAGTTCACCTTTTCAGAAAAAATAATGCAGGTAAAAAAAAAATGTGCATTTATTATTTGTTGCAGGAGCCTGTAAAGCATTGTACCAGCAGATTGCTGATGCCATCCAGGTCTCCTGCAGACCTGTCAGTGTATAGGCTACCTCGTACGAGGAAGCAGATACATGCTGACAGGAAGAATGAATAAACTACCACACCACAGCACCATGGTAGTTCATTGAAAACTACAAGCCAACAGCCACAAAGGCTGCCGGACCTTGTAGTTTTCCATTCACAGAGCGCTGTGAATGAGTGATGTGGCCAGGTGGGAGGAGCCCTGCATGGCCACGTTTTCTTTTTTTCCCCTTACATTTTGACAGCTAGTGGGTGAAGAAGATCCCCGCTAGCTGGCACAGCGGGGGATCGGGAGGTGTGGGGGCTGGTGCATTTATAACATGTTACACCCTGAATATGGGTGTAACATGTTATGAAAGGTGAATTTCTCCTTTAAGTGCTAGCCTGGAAGTGACCTTTGACAAATGGATTCTGCATAAGGCACTTTAGAGGTCCATTCTGGTATCCAGTTATCTGTGGCGCTTTCCAGGAGCAGAGTTGTTGACATTGCCTCAGCGCTTGCCCTGTCTTTGATGACTCATTTTGTGGGTAGGCTGAACACTGGGAACTACCTCATTTTAGTTTTTTTGGGCACATTTTAAATTTATGCTTTTTACTGGTTACCTGTTACCCTATAATTAGAGTCTACCCCATCACTGGAGTCCTCCTTGGCTCTGCCAGGTGGAGCCAAGTCCTCTGCCTTGTCAGGTGGGGTTTCTACTACAGTCAAGGAAAAATTTGTGGCCCAATTCTATCAGGTTTCTTGCAGTGATGCACAATACTTTGAATATGGAGGATCAATGTGCTGTCTCAGGTCAGACTTTCCCATTGCACCTGCTCATCAAGATTTCTTCTATGGGGATTGGAAAATCACTGATGTGCAATTGACACACCCTTGACTATTTGCTGAGGCTTGTTCTTATTATGTTAAACTATAGTCTATACCAGGGGTAGGCAACCTGTGGCCCTCCAGCTGTTGTAGAATTACATTTCCCATGAGGCATTGCAAGGCTGGCACTTACAATTACTCCCAGAGGCATGATGGGATTTGTAGTTCTGCAACAGCTGGAGGGCCCCAGGTTGCCTACCCCTGATCTATACCCACTATGGACCCATGGGTGCCCTACCTTAACAGGGAAGTCACTAGGATAGTGGTTCTCAACTCCTATCCTCAGGACCCACTAACAGTCTAGGTTTGCAAGATAACTGAAATACATCACAGGTGATATCATTTGCTGCTCGGTGATAGCAGTATTCTAGTCTGCATCTCCCCAAGGTAATACATAAAACCTGGCCTGTTAGTGGGTCGTGAGGACAGGAGTTGAAAACCACTGCACTAAGACAATAGTGGGCATTCCTATATTCAAGGATTCTACCAGTAGTTTGAAACCCTCTTTAGATTCCCAGTTCTCACTGGAGGGCCCTGCCCTTTATCTCATTTTGGCAGTGGCTTTTAATTTTTTCAAACCAGGGCAGAATGGTCCAATCTTTCCACTGCAGCAATGGATCTTTTGCTCATAGAGCAGATGGCTAGAGCCTTAACCTTCATCTGTGATGGACTGCTGGAAGCATTTTAGTTTGTCTCCCATTTTAGACTTTGGCCAATACAAGTGCTTGGTCTGCCGATCCTATGTCCAAAGAGCACCACACAAGCACCTGTCTTCAAAGAGACAATGGGGTTGATTTACTAAGGCAAACTCATTGTGCAGGGCAAGTGCACTTGGAAGTGCAGTCACTGTAAATCTAAGGGGAAGATCTGCTGATTTCCATCATCTAATCGTGTGCAAGCAAAAATGAAATGCAGTTTGTTTTTTATTTTCCTTGCATGCCCCCCCCCCCCCCCCAGTATCAAGAGTCTGTCTGTAGAGACATTGGAGGTTAAGTATGAGCACTCACCTGCCTTCATGTATGAATCTCAAGGAAAGGACTATGAAGTCTGTTTCCTTGCTTTACTCCTGTGGCATTCATGTCTTGGCCTCCAAAACTTGGTTCTCTGGCCACCTACAAAGTCTGGGCTAGAAAGCTTGCTAAACCCTCTGAAAAGCCACCACCACCATTAACATGCTGCCCCCTACTTTCCACAGTGGAGGACATTTTTAATATTTGGGGTCACCTGGATAGTTTGTCCTTCAGATACCTAGGTGCAGAGAGCTTTCTGCTCCCTCTTTTTGCCTTCATGCTTTCTATCTTGCCGCATAGGGTAGCAGACCTCTGCCCCTTTTGGGCACTCCTGGGCCAGCTCATGTATCAGATCAGTTTTAGAAGTTTTTACAACCTGGTCAGCAATCTTTCTCCAAAGAGAACATCTGCCTTGGCCTTGGTACATCCACAACCTTTGCAAAATATATCCACCAGATATACAGGGTTCCTGTCCACACAGTGCTATGATTGCTCAGTCTTATTATGGCATTGTTTGTGCTCTCTGGTGCTTTCACAAGGTGTCCCCATTATGGTATAATAAGGTGAACTCCTATTGAGACTACAGTAGGTCTAGGTTCAGTTGGACAAAATGTCTTTGGTTGGCCAAATGTTTCAATGATTAGGGTAAATCCTAAATCTTCACAAATATGCACTGTCATCCAGTGGTCAATTTGGAGTAGAGCCTCATGTCCTTGTCCTTCAGTTCAGGAGTTACCCATCCTCCAGCTATTGCAAATTATGGTGCTCAAGATAGACCTTGTGGGATTATCCCTATCATAGGACCTTTCCCCTAGGGTGTCTTCTTTCTTACAAAGAGGATTGAGCTAGAGCTCAGCAATGTTAAGTCTGGCCTATTCTATATGCTATTGATCAGTATGCTAACCTTCTATCCCATTGCTCAAGTTATTTTGTAGAGGGTTCCCACATACCGCCTCCCACTTGTCTCTTATGATTCAGAAGGATCAAACTTTGGTTCTATCTGTATTCTCAGGAAGTGAAACCGCCCTTTGGATGACTTCTATGTAATTCTACTTAATTGCCCTCCTCAATGGGTTTTTCCTTGTAGTCCTTGCATCTGCAAAGTGAAAGTCTTATCTGTCAAACTTTCCAGACATTGTCCTGTGATGGAATAAGGTGAGTCAAGGTGTTTTACAACCTGAATAAATCCTGGTGGGTCATTTGGGTCCCATTCCCTCTTGGCTGGTTTAGGTTCAAGCTGGCTCTGTAGGGCCAGTTGCTCCTGTCAAGATTTGCTTCACTGATTGTAAGTGTCTCTCTATTTCGGCACCATGCATCAGTTCCCAGTGCAAAGCCTCATGCACACGATTGGACTTCCATTGGACTTTTTTTGTGGATTTTGGTTCGAAGGGGCGTTGGCCGTGAACTTGGTATGCCTACACTCGGCAGAACCTTTTCAGCCAACTTTCACCAAATCACGTGGTTTTTCAGCTTTTTACCGCCACCCTTTGTGCAACTTCTGCTATTGTTGTCTGATCTTTAGCATTGGTTCTGAGCATGCGTGTTTGAACTTTGTGTACACAAGTCCATCGGACTAAAGTCCACAATAGGATTATCCTCAATCGGACATTTGTTGCCAGAAAGTTGGAGAGCATGCACAGCGAACATTTGTCCGTTGAAAAACCAAAAACAAATGTCCGATGGAGCATACACACGTTCGGATTGTCTGATAAAACATGTCCGTCGGACGTAGGTTGCTGGCTGCCCACCGCTCAGTTGGACTTTTTGGCTGTCCTGTGTCCCTCAATAGGTGAGAAGGAAAATAGGATTTTTACTTGCTGTAAAATCTTTTCTTGGATTTTAGTAAGGGATACAGGTCCCATCCCTGTATGTTTTTGATCATGATCTCAGTACTGCTTTGCTACAAAACTGAAGTTCCCCTCTAGGTGGCAGTATACTCAAAAGTGAGTCTTCCTGTGTCCCAAAAAAAATATTTTATTGGGAGTTAGTTGCCCAGTGTAAGACAGTATAATGTGTTTTTACTTACCCATTTCTCCTCCTAATATTGAAAAATCCTTGGGTAAGACTGCCCATTTCTGAATACGCTGGGCATTTGAAACTGATTCACTGTTGACCTTGTCTATACCCTCCTGAATTGCTCTATATACAGCCTGGTCCTGCTGTCCCACAATCTCGGTCACTGTCGTGGACTTACTGCCAACATCATTACAAAATCGTATTGCTTCCTGGGTCAGATTATCAGTTGGGTCCATGCTTTCTGGGTCTATTGTGCACTGGAGAGAAGAATATTATGATGTACTGTGCATCGTAAGTGACCATAGTAAGCTGCAAAAACAAATAATACCTTTAGAGTAAAAAGCATTGACAGAAATTTCCTCCTGTCGCCAATTAGCACTGCATTGCTCACAATAGATATTTTTCCTTTAATGGCATCTTCTATAGGGATTGGTGGTACATTCTCACCACCAGCAGTGATGATTAGCTCTGTTGGAAAAAACATACATTTATTCTGCCCAATATATGCTTTATCTGCTAGAATAACGTTTATAATACTAAAATATCTTTGGATATCCTGTCAGACTTATATGTATATAGATATGAGGTGGTTTCAAAAAGTTTCAGGACTAGTTTTGTAACATGCCAACAGATGGCAGTACAAGGCTGCACACATAGCCATAGGGAGCACCGACCTTCATAAGTCAGTGTGCCAAAAGACATTGTCCTGTGTACATTAGGAGCTATGAAACTGGTGCTATTCTGACCACGAGCGTTGCCATGCCTGCTATTTCATCATGGACAAGAAGTTAGAATAAATGTGAGTTTCTTGCTGGAAACAACATTATCTCACTTCTGCACCCACCCTACTTCCTAGATTTAGCTGCTGCGGACTTCACCCACTTCCTGAAGATGAAGATCCAGCTCAAAGGTCGCCGCTTTGACACCATTGCGGAGATCCAGCGTGAATTGCGGAAGGCGCTTAACGCTTCGAAAAGAAGACTTCCAGGGCACATTCCAGAAGGGACAGGAACGTTGGGAGCGCGGTATTGCTGTGCAAGGGGACTATATTGTGTATTTTTGTGTATGTACATAAATACAAAAGATACATATTTTGTGAAAAACTTGACCTGCATTTACTCTAAGGCACAGGTGCTCAACCCTTTCAAGAGAAAGGGCCACTTAAGCGATTTGGTGACCAATCGTGGGCCACTGAGTCCCCTATAAGGCTGCTTTCACACTGATGTGCTGTAGTTTACCTGCACCTGCGGGTTAGCTGCACTTTGCCATAGACTTCTATTAAATCACGCGGGTGTGGTGCACTTTCTGAAAGCACATCACAATTCCTGCATTCAGGAGTTTTGGTGTACTTTCAGAAACTGCACCAAACCAGCAGGATATAATAGAAGTCTATGGCTCAATGCAGCTAACCCGCAGGTGCACTGCACCCATGGATCAGTGTGAAAGCAGACCACTAACACGTTTAAAGGTATTAATATGCCCATTGCAAAAGTGCAGTGTCTGTAATGTTTAATATACTGACCTTTTCCTCTTCCAACTTCTGCTGGCATCACTCTCCAGGCTGCCAGAAAGGTCCCAGAGGAAGTGCAGTTGGTATCACTCCACCTGGGACAGGAGCTGGCACTACGAGGAAGTATCAGCTTATGCGGCTCCTGCTTGCTCTGTGGCCACTTGCTTTCTCTGTTGCTGGTGCCGGGTTCCATGCACTCTGATACTCTGGGATGGCAGGTCGGCAACACGTTGATCATGACCTGGGCTTGACGACCCACCATCCCATGGGATTGGGATTTCCTGGTTTGAGTTTGCGGGCCACTGGTTGAGCACCCCTGCCCTAAGGCATGCTTTTTCTTTTTTTTTCTTTTAACAATAGGACTGATGTATTATGTAAGGCAGTTTGTATCATAGTAAGCAATTCAATCTCCATTTGGCCTATGATTACAAATACAATAATTTGCCAGTCAGATTCATTCTATTAGTCCTATTATGCCACGTACACACGAGTGGTTTTCCCGTCGGAAAAAAAAAACAATGGTTTTCCCAACGGAATTCCTCTCAAGCCTGCCTTGCATACACACGGTCACACCAAAAACTTGGTGAACTTTTGATTGGCAAGAACGCAGTGACGTAAAAGACTACGACGAGCCGACAAAATTAAGTTCTATGCTTCCGAGCATGCGGCAAATCGTTTTTGCGTGTTTTTTTCCCGTCGGAAAAGCATACAGACGAACGGTTTTCCCGCTAGGATTTTTTCATGATGGGAAAAAAGAGATCCTGCTCTCTTTTTTCCGTCAGTTTTCCCGTCTGAAAAACTCAGATGGAGCATACACACGGTTGGAATTCCCGGCCAAAAGCTCTCATCGCAGTTTTTCCGACGGGAAAACAGGTCGTGTGTACGGGGCATTAGTATATGGCTTAGGTGTTGAAAAGCTACCATTTGCCTTATGAATAGAATTAGTAGAGGAAGAGTTTGTCATTACAATGGTTCTATACTTCTATTGTAAAGTGTGTCCTAGTGTAAACGTCTAGAGCAGGGGGTCTCCAAACTTTCTAAGAAAAGGGCCAGTTTACTGTCCTTAAGACTTTAGGGGGGCCGGACTGTGGCCATTGGAAGTAGACAATCTTATCAGTGGGAGTAAACAATACCCCATCTTGGGTGTCAATGAGAGGAATTGTGCCCCATTGTAGGTGTAATTTGGTGGAAAGAATCATGCTTCATCGTTGGTGTCACTTGAAGGAACTGTGCCCCATTACAGGCGGTCCCCGGGTTACAAACAAGACAGGGACTGTAGGTTTGTTCTTAAGTTGAATCTGTTTCTAAGTTGGTACAGGTACATTTTTTTAAGTGTAGCTCCAGTCAAAAAAATCAATTTTTAAGCTTTTTGGAAAGCATTGGGAAGGGTTATCACCCCTGTAACATTTGTTTTGTTATCTGTGCACCTCTTCAGAAGATTTCACCTCACTTTCTGTCCCAATGACAATTGGATTTTGAAAATTTGGGGTTATTAGGGAAACAAGGATTGGTGATAAAGCATCAGTGGAGACACCTTTTTCCCATAAGCATGCATGCATTATAGAAATTTACAGGAGAGAATTTCCCTTCCCAGGGGTAGATTTCCTCTCACTTCCTGTTGTCTCCCTCCGTTTGTAAGTAGGAGTTGTTTGTAAGTTGGATGTTTGTAAGTAGGGGACCGCCTGTATTGGTGTCATTGGGAGGAATTGTGCTCCATCATTGGTGTCATTTGGAGGTACTGTGTCCCTCCGTTGTTGTCAGTGGGTGGAATTATGCCCCAATGTTGGTGTCAGAAGATGATATATTGCCCCGAGGGCCAGATAAAAGCAAGCAAAGGGCAGCAGTTTGGAGACTACTGGTCTAGAGTTTTACCAAATTGGTGTTTGTACGTGTGTGTGTGTGTAAATTTAAACTGTACATATATACTGTAAGTCTGACAGCATAACCTACAACCATCTTCAAAATTCAAGAAGCCTTGCAACATATGCATAGAGGGAAAGCTGATTGTCATCCAACCTACCTGTCGGTGATCACAATATGAAATAATTGTATGTCTTTGGACCTGTGCAAAATATCAGAAACAATAATCCAAATGCATTTTTCTGTAAAATCCCTATTTTACCAACATACACCTAGGGGTAACTGAATAAGATGTGAGCATGCTTAGTGCAGTTGTGTATATTTATTGAACAAGAACAATGTCTATGTGTACTTTAAATGTAGTCACATAAATTAGGTGCCCTTTATGTTGTATCTACAGTTTCAACAGCCTATAACAATTATCAACATAAGTAAGCATGCATGCATTATAGAAATTTACTGGGAGTTTAGCATGCTGGATTTATTTGTATTCAGCACTTAAAATGAACCTGTGTTGGTAACTGTTCCCTCATATATTTCCCATTAATTTGGCATTAAACTCAAAACCAAGAATGTAATATAGTAAAAAGAAAACTGCGCTAAGACTAATAAACCATAACATATAGGCAGCAGCAATAATGTGATAAACATATACAGTATTAAAAGAAAAAAGAAAACTGTGGCAAAAAATATGAAACAATCCTGAATAACGTCAGGATAAAAATGTCCAAAGGTGTGACCCACAATTAAAGGGGAGGTTCATTAGGTTAGAACAGCAGTCAGTGTATTATGACTCTACCATATATACCACCAAGTAAACCTCCACCATTCGAAATGGCTGCTTACCAGATGCAAGCAAAAAACGTGCAGTTGGCTATAACCCAGCCGCGGCCTTTAGCTTGAGAGAAATCGAACCGAAGTCCCCCAGACACTCCTCCAATGTTAGCATAGACCTCTAGATGGCTCCGTTGCACAAATAAAAAAGAGATGCCATAGGGTGATAACGCATTAACAGGGTAGAATACTGAACACCACCACCGTGATACATAAAGTAATATGTGACCACCACCCTAGTAAAAAATGGCTCCTTACCAGAGGCAAGGAAGGAGCGCACAATCGGCTATAACCTAGCCATGGCCTTTATCCTGCGCCTTGGACCCAAACACAGACTCCCAGGACACTCTTCAAATACAACATAACTCACAGAATTCCTGCTAAATTTCACTTGTCCTCATCAATGTTTCCAAACGTATCCATTAGCTCTCCCTTACTTCCTGGTCAGATTTTATCATCCAATCATGTGCAAGCTAAAATGCTGTTTTTTATTTTCCTTGCATGTCCCCCTCGGATCTACAGTGACTGCACTTCCAAGTGTACTTTCAGTGAAATTTGAAGTGCACTTTGCACTTGTAGCTGCACTTTTAATGTAAAGTGGATTTGCCTTTAGTAAATAACCCCCAATATCTCAGATTAGAATATGTCTGGTAGCTGGTTCTGTCTGCCAATACAGACCTCTGTGCTGCAGGTCAAAATACTGATGGGGTACAATTAGATGTGTGACTATTAAGCATAGGATCTTTCAAAGTCAGATTTGTTCCCTTATTACCTGTACCTACAGTTATCAAATGTCTGTGGTTGAATGAAAGTTGGTAAATGGGTGACTGTTGTAACTAAAAAGCGGGGGGTGTAGGAATTGGATTACACATTGCTACCAGGCCATGACACTTTTTCAACCCCCGGAGGGCCACACATTGACATTTTGAAAAAAGATACCTTTGATTCTGCTTGTCACCTGCAGAAAGCCATCGGTGTCCATTTTACCAATGTCTCCAGAATGTAACCAACCATCCTCATCAAAAACCTCTCTAGTCTTTTCTTCCATGTTCAGATATCCCATGAAGACTGTCCGGCCCCAAAAACAGATTTCTCCATTTCCATCTGGGTCCTCGTTAACTATTTTCATTTGACATCCGGGCACAGCCTTGCCACAGCTGTGAAAAGAACTTCATTGTTAGATGTTCAGTACAAGCATTGTATAGAAGAGGGTAACAGGTTAGCTATCTGCTGACATAAGCATCCATTCATGCCAATAAAAAGACTTGCTTTCCATAGTAACATGAACTAAAAAAATATTACAATGTTATGTATGTATTACAATTGTATGTAATATTGTGTAGATTCCAGCTGTGTCTTTCATATACTGTAAGTATCTTCTCAAACACACATGTGTGCAAAACCTGTATAATGGCACTCTGGTAATGATAAATAAAGTGACACAAGCAATATCCTAATTCTCCAACAATAATCGATACACATCCACTACCTGATTGCCCTGTATTCTACTTTTCTTGAAATTGTTTCTTACTGTCTTGTCTGTACCCTTGTAATGTATTCTGTGTGCTCTTAAACCTCTCATTTTCTCCTTCACTTCTGTTTGTTTAGAACGGGCATTGCATGTTGTAGTCATGTGCACTGCTTTATGCATGCTATATTCTTTCATACAGTAGGAGCATGGAGAATGAACTTAGACACCTTCTAAAAGGGAGTCGTATCACAGCAGAAAAAAAAAGAAAAGAAAACGGAATTTAGAGATTAGGAGGAGGCTAAGAGCAAACAGAGGGCACTTTTGAGTTAAGAATAGATACTTTAATAGTTTTTAAAAAAAAAATTAAGCGGTAGTAAACCAATCAGTGTTTTTTTTTATTTTTTTATAACCTGAAAGATAATGTGCTGAAAGATAATGTGCTAGTATGCATCGCATACCTGAAAACTAAGCCTTCCAGCACCAAGCTGTCACCGCTGCAGGCGCTTCCATCTTAACCCGGTCTTCCTTTCGGGTCTGCAGACTCCAGCTGTGTGACTGGCGCATGCGCGCAGGAGCAGTCGTTTACGGCACAAGACTCTGAAGGAACAGCCCTTCAGAGTGCATGCGCCGTTGACGTTACCGGCTGCATGTACAGTAAATATCTCCTAAACGGTGATGTCATCAGGGGTACCTACTGATGACGTCAGTTGTGACGAAACGGTCGTAGGGTCGTCACGCATGCGCGAACCATCTCTGTCGGTTTCAGACAGAGCTTTTTAGATCCTTGCAAGGAAACACTTTTAAACTTTGGGACATTGGTCCTATTATTGATACTTTTTAATAAAAGACAGCAAAAGGAAGCTCTGCACTACTGGAGTCTTTTTCTCCCTTCCTTTTTCTTCTCCTGGGAATGCTGAGTCTTCACCGGACGCCTATATTCCATTCATAAAAAGGAGTGTTTGCAGTTTCTTCCTGAATCGTGTCTGGTGAGCGCAACCTGGAGGGAACATCTCTAGAAGCCAGCTGGTAATCGGAGAGGGGAATCTTCGCTATCCTGGCGTTCCTGATATACTGCTAAGCCTGTATTGACCCCCCTGAGAAGGGCGGCCGCTGGCTTTCTTCACAAGGTGACGGGCAGCACTGGTGGTGTATGTTATCTTTTCATATTGGATATCACCCATTGAACACTGAATGACTGCACCTATGAACATTTAAGTTTTGATTTTGTGTGTTATACACCTTTTTACTGCTCATGCAGTATGGACTTGTTTATGGTTTGCACTTTTTGAGTATAATTATATATGTTGTGCACTCATTACTGCAATTATATGTTGTGCACTCCTCAGTGCATTTTATATGTTTTTTCAACATTATTTAGTTTATTATCCAGCGCTGCACTCTTTTTCTATACATTCATCCTTTGCGCCCCATATCAGGGTTATAGTGCTTAGCTGCAGGATATCCTTCACGGTTTATTTCATTTTGTTCACAAATTTTGTCTTTTAATTTTGACACCCACACCTAGCGCAAATTTTTCTAGTTTTTAATGGACCTAGGGATTGGCTCGGTTAGTTTTTATTTGATAGTCATTTTTACTAGAGGTGGGGGCGGTATGTCATAGCAGTAGGCAGGGGTCTCAGGTTGTTGGAATGGTTAAAATACAGGACGCGTAGTGTACCGGGTTGGGCCCATCTCGGTATGGGCACCTTCCCTACCAAGGAAGTAAGGGACTATCGGTCATCGGGCTGCATCGTGTGTAAAAGACGCTAAAGATATTGTCTCTGAGCCGGTGTAATTTGCGGCTAGGGGCCAGGATAGTAAAGTGTCGTGCATACAGCCGGTGCGATAGAAAGACGTCCTTCATCAATCTGAGACATATATATATATTTTAGTCAGATACATTTGGGTTGGAAAGTTGGTTGTTACATGAAATGGAATAAAAAGTTAATAATGTTGTTTATGATGGGCTGCTATGGCCATTTAAATCCAACAAATGTGTTGTGTCATTATTTAACCACTTGCTTACTGGGCACTTAAACCCCCTTCCTGCCCAGGCCAATTTTCAGCTTTCAGCACTGTCACGCTTTGAATGACAATTGCGCGATCGTGCGACGTGGCTCCCAAACAAAATTGACGTATTTTTTCCCCCACAAATAGAGCTTTCTTTTGATGGTATTTGATCATGTTTGCGGTTTTTATTTTTTGCGCTATACACAAAAAAAGAGCGACAATTTTGAAAAAAACACAATATTTTTTACTTTTTGCTATTATAAATATCCCCATTTAAAAAATAAAATAAAATTTTCCCTCAGTTTAGGCCGATACGTATTCTTCTACATATTTTTGGTAAAAAAAAATCGCAATAAGCATTTATTGATTGGTTTGCGCAAAAGTTATAACGTCTACAAAATAGGGCATAGTTTTATAGCATTTTTATTAATAATTTTTTTTTTTTACTAGTAATGGTGGCGATCAGAGATTTTTATTGTGACTGCGACATTATGGCGGACACATCGGACACTTTTGACACCATTTTGGGACCATTGTCAATTTTACAGCGATCAGTGCTATAAAAAATGCACTGGTTACTGTAAAAATGACACTGACAGAGAAGGGGTTAATCACTAGGGGCGTTGAAGGGGTTAAGTGTGCCTAAGGGAGTGATTCTTACTGTGGGGGGAGGGGACTGACTGGGGGAGGTGACCGATGGTTGCCCCTATGTCCAAGGGACACACCATCGGTCTCCTCCCCATGACAGGACGTGAATCTCTGTGTTTACACACAGAGATCCACGTCCCTGGCTCTGTAAATGCCGATCGCGGGTACCTGGCGGACATCGCGGCCGCCAGGCACACGCATCGGCACCTGTGTGACGCGGCGGGCACGGAAGTTTCCCGATGCACGCTCGAGAGAGCGTGTCGGGAATGAGGAAAGGGGCGGCTGTCAATTGACGTCCTCCCGGCATTCTAGGTCCGCGCTGTAGCCGTCATTTGGCTATAGCGCGGACCTCTAGTGGTTAAGATGATGATTGGCATAAGGATTGTAGAGGTAGGCCTTGGAAGCCGCAACATCAGCCATAATTCAATCAAGTGTTACTACAGGGTTTGACAAATTTGCTTGGAATCTAGGAGCCAGCTAAAAAAGTTAGGAGCCAGATACGCGCCCCGTCCCGCCGAGCTTGCGCGCAGAAGCGAACACATACGCGAGTAGTGCCATCATATGAAAGCAGTGTTCAAACCACACATGTGAGGTATCACCGCGATTGGTAGAACGAGAGCAATAATTCTAGCCCTAGTCCGCCTCTGTAACTCAAAACATGCAACCTGTAGAATTTTTTAAATGTCGCCTATGGAGATTTTAAAGGGTAAAAGTTTGTCGCCATTCCACGAGCGGACGCAATTTTGAAGCGTGACATGTTGGGTATCAATTTGCTCAGCGTAACATTATCTTTCACAATATAAAAAACAAATTGGGCTAACTTTACTGTTGTCTTATTTTTTAATTTAAAAAAGTGTATTTTTTCCCAAAAAAGTGCGCTTGTAAGACCGCTGTGCAAATACGGTGTGACAGAAAGTATTGCAACGACCGTCATTTTATTCTCTAGGGTGTTAGAATAAAAAGTATATATAATGTTTGGGGGTTCTAATTAGAGGGAAGGAGATGGCAGTGAAAACACAGGGGAAGCTACATTGGTCTTGTCATGCCAACGGCCACCACAAGATGGCGCCAAATCACAGAAGGAAGCATAGGCCTGCAGAAGGCCGCAAAGCTGCGGCCTCAATTACCGGCCGGCGCGGTCCGACGCGATCGCGCGGCGGGGAGGTGGGGGCGCACGGAGACACAGGATGGGGTATCCTGTGTCTCCGTGCGCCCCCACCTCCTCTGCCGCGCAGTCGCGTCGGGCCGCGCCGGCCGGTAATTGAGGCCGTGGCTTTGCGGCCTTCTGCAGGCCTATGCTTCCTTCCTCATGCGCCAGGTTGCTATTTCTAGACGCAATTGCGACCTGGCGGCCGGATTTCGTCGAGCCCTGTGTTACTAAACCCACAACAGTAAAATCAGTCTGTATATGCAGTAAAGTGTGCTTGTTATACTCACTGTGGAACCTAATGGGTTAATCCTCGGCATTGTGTAAAAAGGCTGTTTGATCCTGTGTTCTCTGATCCTCTCCTTCTTCCACAGTCCCCAATCCATCTCCTGATAGTACAGAGTCTTGGAGGCACTCTGCACATGCTCAGTTTGGTGTGTATTGCGTTTTTTTTTTCGAAGGGTGTATGTGATCAGCACAGGGCCAATCAGCACTGTCCAGACAGAGGATCAGGGGTCCTGCAGCCTCATAGGACAGTCAGAGGAGAATGAAAAATTCTACAAGCTTTAACCAGACACTGATAGAAGTCACAAGACTGCTATATACTGCTGATAAGAAAAGGTATTTAGCAGTTTATATTTAATAAAATAATTGCATTTCCATGTTCTGTGTACTGTGGGGAGACCAGATATAGTTAATGCAGGGACCTGGGTTTGGTAACACTAAGTAACTAAGCTGTAGAAAAACGTTTTTCATATATTCATTTTATGTATTTTTTAGCACTGGTATATTCCACAGCACTTTAAAATCAATAGTGAGTCATTTACATCGATATATACTCCAAGAAGAGCTGACAGTGCAATACCCTTTGCATGCTCTTATAACACATACATCAATTAGATATTTTAGCACAATCAAATCATTCTAATGGATCCTTAAAAATTTTAAGAAAAATCAGTAAGTAGTGAAAATCCAGACAGAAACTTTAGAGAAAGAAGCCATGATTATATTGTTGTATTTCAGCAGTTTAATCTGTTTTGCCACCTCTGCTTAACCTCCCTGGCGGTATGATTATGTCGGATTTTTGATGCTGAAAGCGGTACAATGGTTTGCATGGGAATTTGGCGTTTTATATTGTAGGCCTGTAATTCTTAGGAATAACTCACTTAAATCTGTCCAAACAGGAGTCTAGTAGACATCCCGGGTATGATAAAGTTTGAAACACAAAATCATAAATTATAATATAATAAATAACTATAAATAATTATAACAAATAATAATATAATAATAATAAAAATTATTCAATAATGTAATCAAATCAAACACACTAAAATTTGCTCAGTTGCAGAATTGTCGCTGTCATTAGATTTAGTGTTTGATGACAAATTTCCCCACAAATCGCTATCGCTCAATTCTGCGAGTGATTCTAATATATTATCGCTGTTTTCTAGCGGGTTTAAAACCACTTTTGACATAAAGGGACACTTTTTGGTTGCTATGGACAATCTCCAGTTTCCAGGCAGAAAAAACTGTATTTATAATATAAAAGTGCATGCAGGACACTGGACAGACCACTAGGGACAAAGTGGATGTATATTTGTTTTATACAGTACTGTAATCTGTAAGATTACAGTATACTGTATGTGTATTGTGCTTTTACTTTTTTGAATTTGGCGCCGATCTCCACCCCCGTGCGCCGCAACATCGCAGGGAACGGAGCTCGGCGGCACTCGGGCACTATGTGAATAGAGCGAGGAGACAGCTCGCACACAAGGGGGGAGACATCGCAGGATCCAGGGAACAAGGTAAGTAACTCTCCCTGTATCCTGCGATGCAGCCCGAGTCTGGCTCGGGGTTACCGCTAATGGTACTGAAATCTTACCCCGAGCCTGACTCGGGAATACCGCCAGGGAGGTTAATGGTCATGGTATTACAATAGACCTATGTTTAATATAAAGGGATTAGCAGAAGAAAACAGAAATAGCTCATACAAAGTACAGGCTCTTCTCACTTAACGACCAGGTTCCGTTCCAACGACCAGGTCGTTAAACAAATTGGTTGTTAAACGAGGAGCCACGAGTAATCAGTGAAAAAAAGGTCTAAACGCAAAGCTCCAGCTCAATAACGTTGTTTTAATTTGCATAAGTACAGAACACAAATGAAAATTCTGTACTGTAGAATACAATGACGTACAGTGCGTCGTTCAGGTGGGGAGAGCTGGTCGTAAGTCTGAGCGGTCATTAAACAGGTAAGTGGTTAAACAAGGAGTATCTGTATATCTAACACCATACCTGGTGGGGTGCGGAATATCTAATGCCGCGTACACGCGACCGTTTTTAATGTCATTGAAAAAAATGAAGTTTTTCTCAACGTGATTCTTCTCAAGCCTGCCTTGCCTACATACTATCATGAAAAAAAATGCTTGAGCAAAGCGTGAAATGTACGACGGCACTATAAAGGGGAAGTTCCATTCGGATGGCGCCACCCTTTGGGCTGCTTTTGCTGATCCTCGTGTTAGTAAAGTTTGGTGAGAGACGATTCGCGCTTTTCAGCCTTGTGCTCTTCAGTCCGTTACAGCGTGACGAATGTGCTATCTCCATTACGAACGCTATTTTACCAGAACGAGCGCTCCTGTCTCATCACTTGCTTCTGAGCATGCGTGTTTTTTTCACGTCGTTAAAGCCTACACACGGCCATTTTTCATGACGAGAAAAACGACGACGTGAAAAACGACGAGAAAAATTAGAGCATGTTCCAAAATTTTAATGCCCATTTTTCACGTCGTGAAAAATGCTCTGGAGCCCACACACGATCGTTTTTAATGAGCAAATTAAAAAATTGCATTTTTCTCGTCATGAAAAACGGTTGTGTGTACACGGTATTGGAATACAACAGTTCACAAAGGATGGCAACAATATGAGAGATAACGAAGGGGGCCAGAATCAAACTTTGTCTCACTTACATTTGGATGATAAATCACTAATATGGGGTGGAAGCTGAGCAGGTAGACAAAATAAATAAATAAATAAAATCACAGCTTATTTCAGTTATGCGTAAAAAACACTCTTCCTATGATCTCCTATGCAGTAGGATTCAGACTTGAATGTGGGGTGATCCCCTGGCTTTCTTGCATATTAGAGTTATCAGCAGTTTGGGGATGAGTTGGTGACCAAGCTTTACAAGGTATTTGCTGTAGGGAAAATCAAGGTCGCTTAACTGACTTTGCTGTTTGGCAGGGGTGCCTCTATTACAAGACTGACTATGAAATTACAAAACTTTGGGTTGCATATTTCAATTTTGTGTTTAGACATTTGCCCAGCACCCCTGCAAGGCTAGTGACTTCACTTTCCACCAATGTGGTTAAATATTACAGCTTGGTCACTTACCTGACCCAACCTGTTCCTAGACAATGAATGAAGGAAGCATTAGGCCTTTGAGGCCATGCGTATATACTCTTGTCTTGACAAACTCCCATCGTTAGCTTGATGGTGCAGTACAGATGAAAAAGGAAAAGAATGGCGCAAGAAAAATTGCCAATGACAGTTGGGGTTCAAATGATAAAAACAAAGGTATTTTATAAAACCGAAGTCCATTAGCAAAGTTCATACCGTCTTTAGGGTAGAGACAACAACACTTGTGGCAGCTCCCCTGTGAGTGAAGCAATTCTCTGAAACAAACAAACAAGCACAGGAAGAGCAAGGTGTGCCAAGCTAAGTGTAGAGGTTTAAGCCAGAGGGAAATTTATTCAAAAGACAGCCAAATGGGTACCCGCATTACATGAGAGATAAATGAGCATTGTAAGAACGGTCCTTTGCGGTAAAATCGCGGTAAATTCGCACCTCACACAGGACAAAAAACTGAACAAATTCACATCGCAGCAGTGTGAACCGAGCTTTACACACATTCTCCTATATAGGCTTGCTATACTTTATGTTTATTATTGCTTCTCTCCCGATAATCTCTTTTCCTGACAGACTCCATGGCAGCCTACGTGTGGGTTAATCCCGCCTCTCATACCTCATAGGACCCTACTCCCATAAATCTTTGCTTCTAGCCAGAGACCGTGTTCCTTTTTTGTCCTCCTCCTAGGACCAAGGTGTGCTTTCTTACCTTAAAGCGGAGGTTCTGCGGCGATTTTTTTTTTTTTTTTTTTGGTGCATTCAATTGGGTTTCACAATACAAGGTTAAACTCACTTGTTTGGTGTCTTCAAATATCCCCTGTCCGTTTTCATGGCAAATAAGAACTTTTAAAATCGCTTCCTGACAGTTCCCATTTTGCTTGTGGGCATTGTGAAGCCCACAAGCAATCATTTCCTGGAAGCGCCTGCAGTGTTTACGGCGAGTAGCTGTATCGATAGAACACCGCCCCTATGAGAAAAGCATTGGCTGTATAGAACGAACGAGCGGTGTGTTTATCCAATGAGCGACGAGCAGCATCCCCAGCTGACGAACTGTTCAGACTCGGGGATTTCCGTCTGATTCAATTGCTCCTGCGCAGACCATCCCGGAACCTATCTGATAGCAGAACCAGCACGATAGAACAGCAGCGTTCTGTATTGTCTCCTGGGAAACATGACTCTGTGCTCCCAGGAGACATTGCGGCGCCGGGGAAAGGAGTAGGAATGCCTACTCCCGCGGGAGGGAAAGCCCGGAAGTGACAGCTAAAAACTAAAATCTAAGGTATTTAAACTATAATTATTTTTTTTGATGTGGCTATTTAACTTGGTGATAGTGTTCTGCTTGTGCAGGGATGTAGTTGTTTTTCTGGGTGGAACTCCACTTTAAAGAAGTTTTCATGGAAGATTCAGTCCTGGTTGCACGAGTTTATGGCGGTTCTATTTGGAGGTCCAACAAGCCCAGCTATTAGCAGGGTGGATGCGGGCGACAGTTTTTAGCGGTGCCATGAAGAGCTTACTAACCCGGCCACTGGCGGGCAAGCGGCAACTTGGCCAAACGCCCTAGCTATTAGCAGGAGGCCCAATAAGAAAAACGCCCAGGTCGTGTAGTGGAGAGATGGCTCCTATGTTCCAGGCTGGATCAGGATCGTGCTGAGTGGTATCGTATGCATCGCTTATTAATTAATATGGCAGCAGTATTTGTGTGTTGTTGTTGTCCGGTCTCCCTCGGCTCTATGGCGGCTGGAGCGCATCTGCGTTTCATTTAGCCTCCTCTTCCGGGTTGTATGCATCGCAGTGTTCCTCGTCCGAGATCGAGGCTTGGTTCGCGCATGCGCAATTCGGATCGCGGCGGCGTTCGCGCATGCGCACGAGCTCCGCCGTTTCACGTTGGGGGCGCGGTGACGTCATCGTCGGCGCCAAGTTTAAATAGCTGTCAGATACAGCTATAACTTGGGATGTCCTGCAGGCTCAGACAGCTACTTCCCGGTGCTTCGTTTCCACGTGGTGAAGGTAGGAAAACCTGTCTTATTACAGGGATGGCTGATATCAGACTTTCCTTCCCTATATTTATTGTATGGTTAAATTTTTGCAGTTTTCCAAGCTTGAGCTATGGACGTCTCACCGCCCCCCAGTGGCCAACCCTTGCACTGCAGGTAGAAATTGTTTTTTTCTTTCTTCTGCTTAGCAGTTTTTGGGTTCTTTACATGAGCCAATGTATTTCTTTCTTCCTGTCTTTTCTTTATCAGCCCCTCTAGGTCTGAAAATAGACACTCAGCACGCGAAGATAATGCTAAATCTAAAACACATCAACATTCTTCTAGTGCTAGACATCATAGATCGTCCTCCAGACATCATAGTAAGGAGCCCAGGTCTAGGTCTAGACACCACTCTCACCGCCATTCTAGCTGTTCTGAGAAGAGAGTCTGCTGGGGTTGTAGGGCTCAAGTCCCAGAAGGTAAATCCCTCTGTGAGCCATGTTATTCCCGAGCAGTAGGAGAGAGAGAAGGTGGAGACCACCAAGTGGAGGCACTAGTCAGAAGAGTGGTCCAGGAATCCCTGAACAAGACTGACTCCAGCCGTACCACCATTCCTCCTGTTGACCCAGCACCAGTTCTGGTGCAGGATGACCACGAAATCCCGGGTCCTTCTCGGCATGATTGCTCCTCAAGCGAATCTTCACATTGTGATGTTGAAGAGGTCAGCAATACCACAGGATTTGATTTCTCTTCAGTCCCAGACTTGATCAAAGCAGTCAAAGACGCTTTAAAATGGGATGAACCAATAGAAGCTCCTTCTAAACAAAGGAAGTACTTCAAACAACTTAAGAAGGAGCGCCCAAATTTCCCCTTTTTGGGTGAACTTGGGGATATTATTACAGATGAATGGACTGGCGTAGAAAGAAAAAATTCATTACTTTCCAAAATCGCAAAGATGTACCCATTCAAAAATGAAGATGTGAAACATCTAGAATCAGCTCCCCTGATTGATGCAGCCTTGATGAGGTTGGTGAGACATGTTACCCTTCCACTAGAGGACTCTGTTTCCTTCAGGGACGGCTTGGAAAGAAAAATAGATACGGACCTTAAACGTATATATATCACTGCGGGTATGGCCTGTAAGCCAGCATTAGCCCTTGCATCCCTGTCCAAAGCAATGGAGGCCTGGACAGATGAAGTCGATTCTTCCTTAACAAATGTCTCTGTGGAGTTAGCCAGAAGCATGCCGATCCATGAACTAAGAATGGTGTCGATGTTTTTGGGTGAGGCTTCCCTTGATATTATTCGCCTGGTGGCACGTGTCATGCTCTCCTCCGTTACCGCTAAACGTGCCTTGTGGCTACGTCCTTGGGTAGCTGATCCTGCCTCCAAACAGGCTTGGTGCAGGATCCCCTTTCAAGGATCTTCCCTTTTTGGGAATAAGCTTGCCAGCGCTATCACCCGTGCCACAGGGGGTAAGTCAGAGTTCCTTCCTCAGGATCGTCGTTTTTTCAGTCAAAAAAGACCTCAACAGAGACAAGACCAGGATCGTGCAAGAGATGCTCGCCGTTATAGGCCAGGTCGAGAATTCAGAAAGAACTGGAGAAGAAATCAGCCTTCTGGTCAAAGATCCACAAAAGTAGCCTCTTCAGGCGGACGGGAGGCCCCTAAGTCCTTTTGATATTGGGTCGGCCCAGACGGAACAAGTGGGTGCTCGGCTACTTCAGTTCAGACACGTCTGGGCAGCCTCGATAAAAGATTTCTGGACTGTCAAAACAGTCTCTTCAGGTCCCTCCTGGGTGTTTGTCAGTCCACCCACACTTCAGTTCGTACCCACAGTACTACCCTGCTCGGAAGAAAAGAGACAAATACTTCTCTCTTACACAGACACTCTTGTGGCCCAAGGTGCCGCCATACATGTACCAACAGACGAAAGATTTCAAGGGATGTACTCACCCCTATTCATGGTTCAAAAAAAGACCGGCTCTTGGAGGCCAGTGATAGATCTGACTCATCTAAATGCCTTCATCAAAAAGGAGAAATTCAGAATGGAGTCATTACTCACCATACGTCAGACAGTTCAGCCAGGCGACTGGCTTGTATCCATCGATCTGAAGGACGCTTACTTTCACGTCCCGATAGCTGTGGAATTTCAAAAATACCTACGGTTTGCAGTAGGCCATACTCACCTCCAGTTCGTATGTCTCCCGTTCGGGCTTACAACATCGCCGCGAGTGTTTTCGAAGCTCTTATTGGCTGTAGTAGCTCTAATCAGGACCAGAGGAATCCGGCTACATCACTACCTGGACGATCTGCTATTACTTTCCCAAAACAGGGAGCAACTTCTAGTACATCAGTCTCAGGTCATCTCCACGCTGACAGAATTCGGTTGGCTGTTGAACAAAGAGAAAAGTCAGTTGGTACCTACGCAATCTCTGGTTTTTCTCGGCGCTCAATTCAATACGATACAAAGTACCATCTCCTTACCCCTGGAGAAGATCCCAGTGGTTCGAGACAGGATTCGTCAGGCAATGGCCTCTCCTCTCCTCAAAGCTTCACAGTGCCTCAGGATAATAGGTACCATGGTATCCACAGCCCCAATGGTGAAATGGGCTCAATGGAAGATGCGCCCTTTTCAGAAGGGTTTTCTCCAGCAGTGGGAGCCAGGATTTCGCGACCATTGGATACGGATAACTCCGTCCATGCGGGAAAGCCTTCCCTGGTGGCTACTACGGAAGAATCTTCTCAACTGTCATTCCATAGCCCCCATCTCCTGGGTCACAATCACGACGGATGCCAGCAACAGAGGCTGGGGAGCTCTCTGCATGCAGGAAGTAGCTCAGGGGAAATGGGACTTCCCGTCCAGAAGGATAGTGTCCAACGTACTGGAGATCCGAGCAGCCTTCTGTGCTCTACAAACCTTTCTTCACCTGATAAAGGGTACCTCGGTTCTCCTAAGGATGGACAACACGTCAGCAGTCTCCTATATCAAGAGACAGGGAGGCACTCGCAGTCTCTCTCTACTGAGGGAGGTAGAACCAATTATGACATGGGCCCAGAAAAATCTAACGAACCTGACGGCTGTCTATCTTCCCGGATCTCAGAACCTACAGGCGGATTTTCTCTCAAGAACAACCCTCGACAACAACGAGTGGTCTCTTCACACAGAAGTTTTCAATTGGGTCCTATCCCTAGGAATTGTACCAGAAGTAGATCTATTTGCCTCCCCGTGCAATTTCAAACTAACGAAATATTACACGAGAGGTCGTTTTCCCCAGGCCTTCGGGGTGGATGCTCTGACGGATCAGTGGAGATTCAACAAAGCGTATGCCTTTCCCCCGGTACCCGTCATTCTACGGTTCCTATCGAGACTCAGGGGGGAGAAGGCCGAAATTGTGGTAATAGCTCCATACTGGCCCAACAGGCCATGGTTTCCTCTCCTGTTACAGCTGAGCTTCCAGAGTCCAGTTCCCCTCCCAGCCAGATCAGATCTCCTGGCCCAGGGAATAGCTCTTCATCCATGCCCATCCCATCTCCGTCTGATGGCTTGGTTTTTGAGAGGGGAAGGCTAGAGGCATTAGGTTGCCCAAGCAGAGCAATTTCTACATTGTTGAACGCCAGAAGGCCTAATACCAATAAAGTATATCAGAGGATCTGGAAAAGATTCACAGACTATATTTCTATGGTTGAGGGTTCTCCTGACGAACCCAGGATACAAGACGTTCTAGGTTTTCTCCAAACAGGCCTGTATCTGGCCCTGTCAGTTAGTTCCCTAAGAGTGCAGATTTCGGCTATCTCGGCCTTTACTGGAATATCCTGGGCTAGACACACTCTTGTCAGACAATTCTTCAGAGGAGCTATAAGGCTCAGACCTCAGAGGAAACCAAGATTTTCCAAATGGGACCTTCCTCTGGTCTTGGATTTCTTCTCAGATAGAGAAGGACATCACACGGGTCAACTATCTATCAAGGAGCTCACCCTCAAATTGGTCTTCCTTGTAGCAATAACATTGGCTAAAAGAGTTTCTGAAATTGGTTTCCTAGGTTCCAAAGAACCATTCCTGACCTTCTTTCCGGATCGTGTAGTTATGATTCCCATGCTTGGGTCAAATCCTAAGGTAACATCGGTTTTTCATGAGAATCAAGAAATCGTTCTTCCTACCTTCCGGTCACCTGAGAACTCTAATGTCCATCCTTTAGATGTGGGAGAAGTCTTGAAACAATACCTGGAAGCCACAAAATCGTTTCGCCAATCGGATCATCTGTTCATTTTCTTTCAAGGGAAAAACAATGGTGTGCGTGCTTCTTCCAGAACCATCGCAGCCTGGATCGTTCAGGCCATCCAAGGGGCGTATAAAGCGAAGGGTCTGGCTCCACCAGAGGCAGTGACCGCTCATTCCACCAGGAGCGTCTCCACATCATGGGCGGCCGCCCGTCATGTCTCCCCAGAAGTGATCTGCAAAGCGGCCTCATGGTCGTCGATAAACACATTTATGACGCACTATTGTGTAGAACCGGCGTCTTTGTCTTCAGTTAATTTTGGTTTACATGTCTTATCTATTGACGGTGTCAATTAAACCATTTTCTTTTTCTTTAACCAGCATTTGCCCACCTGGGTGTGTTTGGCTAGTCATTTCCCACACGTAGGCTGCCATGGAGTCTGTCAGGAAAACGGAAAATTTATTTCATATACTTACCGTAATTTTCCTTTCCTGATGGACTCCATGGCAGCAGGAGTTCCCTCCCATTGCTGGAGTAGGCTATATTACGGAACACGGTCTCTGGCTAGAAGCAAAGATTTATGGGAGTAGGGTCCTATGAGGTATGAGAGGCGGGATTAACCCACACGTAGGCTGCCATGGAGTCCATCAGGAAAGGAAAATTACGGTAAGTATATGAAATAAATTTTCCGTTTTCTCTCAAACAATTTTTGCTGATAACCCTCTGTTGACATCCAGATAGGTGGTTCTTTCCCTTTATGTTCTTATCCTCCCTTCCTGTTTCTTATCTTTCCATTTCTTAAAATGTTTTTATTGCCATTATTAACCACTTAAGCCCCGGACCATTTGGTAGCTAAAGGACCAGAGGTGAATTCAGAATTTTGCACTGCGCTGCTTTAACTGTAAATTGTGCGGATATGCAATGTTGTACCCAAACGAAATTTGCGTCCTTTTCTTCCCACAAATAGAGCTTTCTTTTAATGGTATTTGATTGCCTCTGCGATTTTTATTTTTTGCGATATAAACGGAAAAAGACCGAAAATTTTGAAAAAAAATGATATTTTGTACTTTTTGTTATAAGAAAAATCGAATAAACTAAATTTTAGTCATACATTTAGGCCAAAATGTATTCAGCCACATGTCTTTAGTAAAAAAAATGTCAATAAGCGTATATTTATTGGTTTGCGCAAAAGTTATAGCGTTTACAAACTAGGGTACATTTTCTGGAATTTACACAGCTTTAAATTTATGACTGCCTATCTCATTGTCAAGGTCACCTGTGGCCAGGTGACAGATGCACACCATAGGGGGACAGGAGTGCACCGCAAGGTAGTGAACCCTATGGCTGACTGCTGCGGATAGGAAACTGGGTGGTTGTGGAAAGCGGGACCAGAGGAGCACAACCGGGATCCTAACGGAAGCTAGAGCCAAGATTCCCCAGGGCGCGGAGTCTAAGACCCAGCAGGTCTTCTCCAGGGCCTCTAGTGGTGAGGATGTTATGCTGCAGGCTGGGACCAGGTCGCGGCCCCTGGAGTTTCCTAGCTCACGCCCCGTAGGATAAGGGGAAAAGAGGGGAAGCAGCAGCACAAGATAAGAGAGAACCGAATAACAAGCTGAAGGTCAGGGGCCACAAGCAGACAAGGATAACGAAAGAACGAGCCGAAGGTCAAGGGTCACGAGCAGACAGGGATAGTCGGGGACAAGCCAATAACGTAACAGAGAGACAGACGTAGCACACGGCAGGCAGGAACCCAAACACACAATGCCTAACAAACACGTTGATCAGCAAAGCAGGCTTGCAGTGCACAGGTTAATATAGTGTTCTGTGATAGGGCCTGGGGTGGAGTCAGGCTGGCAGGAGATTATAAAGGAAGCCAGGTGAAAGGGTTCTGGCCTCTAAGATGAACACATGGGAAGGAAGGTAAGCTGACAGACAAACACTACTGCATATCCATGACAGTACCCTCCCTCTTATGGGCCCTCCCCCGCCTGGGCCCAGGCTTAAAGGGAAATCTCAGATGAAACCTCCTCAACAGATGAGGTGCAACGACATCAGATGCAGCGATCCAAGACGCCTCCTCAGGACCAAAACCTCTCCAATGCACAAGGTACTGAAGAATACCTCTGCAGAGCCGAGAATCCAGAACTTGTCTAACCTCGTACTTTAGATTATCCTCAGAGACCAGAACCGAGGTAGGGAGATGACAAGAAGATCTATTGAGGACCAAAGGCTCTCTAGGAATAAGCAAGGGCATGAGAGGATCAACAGAAATCTGAGGAGGGTCCCCTAGACCCTTAAAGATGAACTGGTCATCTAGCACAGGACCATCAAACTGGGCAGATGTCAGTGGAACCCTGAAGTCAGGTTGGTTAGAGGGTGACATGTCACAGGAGTCAAGCTGAATAGCTGAAAGACAAGCAGAATGTCCTGAACAAGAAAAAGTAGGCGGCTCACTGGGCATGGGCTGGACTGGCATAACTAGTACAGAGGCCGAGTGAATAGCAGAGTCAGGTGTAGCGACTACCTGAATCGCATCGTAAGACGTAGCGACTGCAGGACTTGTAGACAAGCTAGCCTGGCTGTGCGTCCAAGGGCGATTAGGGACAGAGAAATGTAAATGGTTATGCGACCTGGAATGAATGACCGGCTCAGGTTCACAGGGGGCAACCTTGGGTAGGCAGGACGAGGAACAGGAGGAACCCCAAGCCAGGATCTGTCCAGTAGTCCAGTCCACATGAGGAGAATGGAGCTGTAACCATGGGAGACCCAAAATTATAGGTGTTGAGGCCTTGGGTAAGATAAGGAAGGATATCCACTCCTGGTGGAGTGTCCCTACCGACATCTTAACAGGGAGGGTCTGGAAGCGGATAGGTCCCCCTGGGAGAACAGTACCATCAATCGCCAAGACCACCAATGGCGTGGTGAGGGGCAAAAGAGTAAGTCTCATGGACGACGCGATTTCCCAGTCCATGAAATTACCAGCGGCTCCGGAATCCAGATATGCTGAGACCGAATGAGAAGAAGCACCAACATGAAGGAACACAGAAAGCAGAAGACGAGAAGGGGAAGGTGATATTTCTGGGTCCAATACTCCACTTTCCAGATGAAGTGGACCCAAACGTTTTTCTGGACAAAGAGAGCAAGTGTCACGAAAATGACCTTTGCCCCCACAGTAGAGACACAGGCCTAGAGTTCTGCGCCTAGCACGTTCCTCTGGGGATAGCCTGGTCCTGCCCAGCTGCAGGGGTTCCTCAGCTGGCAGGAGATGCTCCACGGGTCGAGGAGAGGGGAGCTCAGGCTGACTAAGGACCAAGGAGTGCTGGCGCCGCTTTTCTAGGGTCCTTTCCTGAAAGCGAATATCGATCTGGTTACACAAGGAGATAACTCCGTCCAGATCAGTGGAGATGGTTCTTCCTGCTAATTCATCCTTCACTCTATCAGAAAGGCCATGCAAAAAGGTTGCGACTAAGGTCTCATTGTTCCAGCTCAACTCAGCCGACAGTATGCGGAAATTAAGGGCGTACTGTCCCACTGAAGCAGACTCTTGGCGGAGACGTAGAAGGGCGCTGGCCGCTGAAGAGACACGAGCCGGTTCTTCAAAGATATTCCGAAAAAGTTTCAAGAAGCCAGACAGGCTAGAAACCACTGGATCATTCAGTTCCCACAGAGGGGCTGCCCAGGCTAAAGCTTCACCGGAGAGGAGGGAAATGATATAGGCTACCTTTGCCCTATCAGACAGAAAGTTTTGAGGCTGAAGCTCAAAATGAATCGTGCATTGGCTAAGGAACCCTCTGCAGGCCTTGGAGTCCCCAGAGAAACGGAACGGAGCTGGCAGTGTTAGTGAGTGTGTGGCTGCGACTGGTGCGATAGGTACCACCGCTGGTTGTACTTGAGGTTGCGGATTCGGGGTTCCCAAGGAGGCCCGAAGCTGCTCGAATCGAGAAGCCAGATCCTGGAGGAATCGCATCACCTGAGTCTGATTCGATTCCTGGGTTTCAAGTCTGTGGACTATGCCCCGCAATGGATCATCCGTGGGGATCGGGATGTCAGCCGGGTCCATGGCTGATCAAACTGTCAAGGTCACCTGTGGCCAGGTGACAGATGCACACCATAGGGGGACAGGAGTGCACCGCAAGGTAGTGAACCCTATGGCTGACTGCTGCGGATAGGAAACTGGGTGGTTGTGGAAAGCGGGACCAGAGGAGCACAACCGGGATCCTAACGGAAGCTAGAGCCAAGATTCCCCAGGGCGCGGAGTCTAAGACCCAGCAGGTCTTCTCCAGGGCCTCTAGTGGTGAGGATGTTATGCTGCAGGCTGGGACCAGGTCGCGGCCCCTGGAGTTTCCTAGCTCACGCCCCGTAGGATAAGGGGAAAAGAGGGGAAGCAGCAGCACAAGATAAGAGAGAACCGAATAACAAGCTGAAGGTCAGGGGCCACAAGCAGACAAGGAAATTACGAAAGAACGAGCCGAAGGTCAAGGGTCACGAGCAGACAGGGATAGTCGGGGACAAGCCAATAACGTAACAGAGAGACAGACGTAGCACACGGCAGGCAGGAACCCAAACACACAATGCCTAACAAACACGTTGATCAGCAAAGCAGGCTTGCAGTGCACAGGTTAATATAGTGTTCTGTGATAGGGCCTGGGGTGGAGTCAGGCTGGCAGGAGATTATAAAGGAAGCCAGGTGAAAGGGTTCTGGCCTCTAAGATGAACACATGGGAAGGAAGATAAGCTGACAGACAAACACTACTGCATATCCATGACACTCATTTCTTGAGGTGCTAAAATGGCAGGGCAGTACAAAACCCCCCCAAATGACCCCATTTTAGAAAGTAGACACCCCAAGGAAATTGCTGAGAGGCATGTTGAGCCCATTGAATATTTTTTTTTTGTCCCAAGTGATTGAATAATGACAAAAAAAAAAAATATTACAAAAAGTTGTCACTAAATGATATATTGCTCACACATGCCATGGTTATATGTGGAATTGCACCCCAAAATACATTCTGCTGCTTCTCCTGAGTACGGGGATACCACATGTGTGGGACTTTTTAGGAGCCTAGCCACGTACGGGACCCCGGAAACCAAGCACCGCCTTCAGGATTTCTAAGGGCGCAAATTTTTGATTTCACTCCTCACTACCTATCACAGTTTTGAAGGCCATAAAATGCCAAAATAGCACAAAACCCCCCCAAATGACCCCATTTTAGAAAGTAGACACCCCAAGGAAATTGCTGAGAGGCCTGTTGAGCCCATTGAATATTTTTTTTTGTCCCAAGTGATTGAATAATGACAAAAAATAAATAAAAAAAATTACAAAAAGTTGTCACTAAATGATATATTGCTCACACATGCCATGGTTATATGTGGAATTGCACCCCAAAATAAATTTTGCTGCTTCTCCTGAGTACGGGGATACCACATGTGTGGGACTTTTTAGGAGCCTAGCCGCGTACGGGACCCAGAAAACCAATCACCGCCTTCAGGATTTCTAGGCACAAATTTTTGATTTGACTCCTCACTACCTATCACAGTTTCGAAGGCCATAAAATGCCAAAATAGCACAAAACCCCCCCAAATGACCCCATTTTGGAAAGTAGACACCCCAAGCTGTTTGCTGAGAGGCATGGTGAGTATTTTACAGCTCTCATTTGTTTTTGAAAATGAAGAAAGAACATATTTTTTTTTCTTTTTTTTTTTTTTCAATTTTCAAAACTTTGTGACAAAAAGCGAGATCTGCAAAATACTCACAATACCTCTCAGCAAATAGCTTGGGGTGTCTACTTTCCAAAATGGGGTCATTTGGGGGGGGGGTTTTGTGCCATCTGGGCATTCCATGGCCTCCGAAACTGTGATAGGCAATGAGAAGTGAAATCAAAAATTTACACCCTTAGAAAGCCTGAAGGCGGTGATTGGTTTTTGGGGTCCCGTACGCGGCTAGGCTCCCAAAAAGTCTCACACATGTGGTATCCCCGTACTCAGGAGAAGCAACAGAATGTATTTTGGGGTGTAATTCCACATATGCCCATGGCAGGTTTGAGCAATATATCATTTAGTGACAACTTTGTGCAAAAAATAAAATAAAAAATTGTCTTTTTTCCGCAACTTGTGTCAACATATAAAATATTCCATGGACTCGACATGCCTCTCAGTATATAGCTTGGGGTGTCTACTTTCCAAAATGGGGTCATTTGGGGGGGTTTTGAACTGTTCTGGCATTTTATACACAACATTAGGAAGCTTACAACCACTCTTCAAACCACTTGAAGACAAAGCCCTTTTTGACACTTTTTGTTTACATGAAAACATATTTTTTTTGCAAGAAAATTATGTTGAACCCCCAAACATTATATATATTTTTAAAGCAAAGGCCCTACAGAATAAAATGGTGGGTGTTGCATTTTTTTTTTCTACACAGTATTTGCGCAGAGATTTTTCAAACGCATTTTTTGGGGAAAAAATACACTTTTTTTAATTTTAATGCACTAAAACACACTATATTGCCCAAATGTTTGATGAAATAAAAAATATGATCTTAGGCCGAGTACATAGATACCAAACACGACATGCTTTAAAATTTCGCACAAACGCGCATTGGCGACAAACTACATACATTTTTAAAAGCCTTTAAAAGCCTTTACAGGTTACCCCGTTAGATTTACAGAGGAGGTCTACTGCTAAAATTACTGCCCTCGATCTGACCTTCGCGGTGATACCTCACATGCATGGTGCAATTGCTGTTTACATATGACGCCAGACCGACGCTTGCGTTCGCCATTGGGCAAGAGCAGGGCAGGACAGGGGTGTTTTTTTTTTTTTTATTATTAATTTTGCTTTTTTATTTTATTTTTAAATTGTTCCTTACATATTTATTTTTTTTATCATTTTTATTGTTATCTCAGGGAATGTAAATATCCCCTATGATAGCAATAGGTAGTGACAGGTACTCTTTTTTTGAAAAAACTGGGGTCTAGACCCTAGATCTTTCCTCTGCCCTCAAAGCATCTGACCACACCAAGATCGGTGTGATAAAATGCTTTCCCAATTTCCCAATGGCGCTTTTTATATCCGGGGGGGGGGACATTCCCTCCCACTGCTTGTAAAAGCAGTCCAGAGGCTAATTAGCCACTAGGATTGCTTTTACATGAAAGCCGGCCACTGGCTGAAAAGAATGATACCAAGATGATACCTAAACCCGCAGGCATCAATCTGGTATAACCAATCAAAGTCCAGCAACATACCAGTACGTTGCTGGTCCTTGTTGGACATGTATTGTAATCTTTTTTTTTTCATGCAGCCAGGTGGCTGAAGGAAAAAAGAGATTGATCGGTGGGTATGCCCACCATTAGAATACCGCCCTTCATCCACCCACTTCTAATGATGGGCATACATGCATCATTTATATATGCCGAAGCATGGGGGCATCCTCCCGCAAAAAAGTTATGCCGCACACACATGGTCAGACTTTTCCACGGGCAAGCCTCCGTCGGATTTTCGATCGTATGTACGCGGCATTAGGAGCAAAATCACTCCTCCGCCCCTGCTGCCCCAATGCTTCGGCATATTTGCTTTTTTTTTAACTGTGGTGGTGAAATCACCTCCTACAGCACTGGAGTCGCAGGGATCAGGCCTGTCTCTGCGAACGCTGCAGTTATGTGTGTTGTGTTTTGTAAGTGACAGTGATCGATCGATACTGCACTTGGGTGGCCTGGGCTGGACGGAGGGGCAAAACGCAGGTGCCAGCAGGTATCTGGACTGATCCCGCTAACACTGCGTTTTTGGAAACCCTAAACTGCTGGGGACGCTAGTATAGATCTGATCAGATCAGATATTGATCTGTTCAGATACTATACCACTAAGGGAGGTGTATGCTTCACGCGTGGGTGTTAGCGTTACTGGCACTAACCTGACGCTGCCTGGGGTGTGACGCAGACCCTCTCTGACGCTAAAACCTAATTGATATCACCCGCCGGGTGATCAGGGGGTTAAACCTTTATTGGGTTATATACGGCGGGTGCCCTGACACTATAAAAAGCAAACTAACTAACCAGCGTCACCCGTAACACTTATATGATGATCACTGGTGAAAGGGTTAACTAGGGGCAATTAGGGGGTTAAAACCTTTATTAGATAATATATGGGGGTACCTGACGCTATAAAAACCTGCGGCGAACCTAAAAAAAATTACTGGCTACCGATCTGCATCACCGACGCTAAGACAGCGATCAGAAAAATGATCGCTTAGCGACAGTGGTGATAGGGGGTGAAAGGGTTACCTGGGGGGTGATCAAGGGGGTTAAACCTTTATTAGATAATTTATGGGGGTACCTGACGCTATAAAAACCTGCGGCGAACCTAAAAAAAAAATACTGGCTACTGATCTGCATCACCGATGCTAAGACAGCGATCAGAAAAATTATCGCTTAGCGACAGTGGTGATAGGGGGTGAAAGGGTTACCTGGGGGGCGATCAAGGGGGTTAAACCTTTATTAGATAATTTATGGGGGTACCTGATGCTATAAAAACCTGCGGCGAACCTAAAAAAAATTACTAGCTACCGATCTGCATCACCGACGCTAAGACAGCGATCAGAAAAATTATTGCTTAGCGACAGTGGTGATAGGGGGTGAAAGGGTTACCTGGGGGGTGATCAAGGGGGTTAAACCTTTATTAGATAATTTATGGGGGTACCTGACGCTATAAAAACCTGCGGCGAACCTAAAAAAAATACTGGCTACCGATCTGCATCACCGACGCTAAGACATCGATCAGAAAAATGATCGCTTAGCGACAGTGGTGATAGGGGGTGAAAGGGTTACCCTGGGGGGGCGATCAAGGGGGTTAAACCTTTATTAGATAATTTATGGGGGTACCTGACGCTATAAAAACCTGCGGCGAACCTAAAAAAAATTACTGGCTACCGATCTGCATCACCGACGCTAAGACATCGATCAGAAAAATTATCGCTTAGCGACGGCGGTGCTAGGGGGTGAAAGGGTTATCTGGGGGTGATCAAGGGGTTAAACCTTTATTAGGGGGGGTTAGGGGGCTACACTGGACCTAAAACTAAATGTAGTGACACTTTTACAGTCACAAATGTCACTGATTGCAGTGATCAGTAAATAAATGGTCACTGCAATCAGTGACACTGTGACTGGGGGCTGGGGGGTGATCTGGGGGGGCCTGGGGGGGCGATTTATGTGCCTATGTGTGCAGGTGTTAGTGTAGTGTTTGTGCACTAACCTTGATGTCTTCTCTTGTACGACGCTCGGTATATGTGAGCGCCGCACAGGAGATGACATCACTTCCTCCTGCTTCCTCTGTCTGTGTGTACATTCGACAGACAGAGGGGGCATTTCCATTCGCCGGGAGCGATCGCGGGGGGGTGGCCGGAATCGAATGGCCGTCCCCTCATGTCGGATCGCTCCCCAACGAATACCGACCGCTCACTGTACAGAAGGGGGGTCCGATCGGACCCCCCAACTGTACAAAGGCAATCACGTACACTCTACGTGATTGTGCCTGTCGGTGCCATTGTGCCGACGTATATATACAGTGAGCGGTCGTTAAGTGGTTAAATGTGAATTCTCCACTATTTTATAATAAATTTTTTAAGTTGTGTCTAGTGTTGAGCGAACCCGAACTGTAAAATTCGGGTCCGTACCGAACTTTAGCTTTTTCCCAAACCCGAACCCGGACTTTGCGCAAAAGTCCGGGTTCGGGTTCGGAAATCTAATTACGCAGTTAGAAATGCTTCAGGAGCCAGCCAATCACCTTTTGATTAGCTGGTGTGCCCTTAGAAGCCATCATAGCCATGCCTACTAATGGCATGGCTGTGATTGGTCAGTGCAACATGTGACCCAGCTTCTATATAAGCTAGAGGCACACAGCACACACGTCACTCTGCTTCAGAATAGATAGGGAGAGGATCTTGTCTGCTGCTTTTAGGGAGAGATTGAAAAATACATGAGTTAGTCCTGATTCTGGAATCTGAGGGAAAAGATAGAGAGACAGTGTAGTGTAGGGCCAGGTTCCTGTTTTTTGCTTTTAGGGAGAGAGATATATTATATAGGAATAGGAGTCCAGATTCAGAGATATAACTCAGCGATCTGCATAGGTTTACCTGTTTGTGTTGCAGTGCAGTCTTTTTACACTGCTATGAGCCCAGTGTCAGAGAAAATCTACCTTTTATCTGCAAGCTCAGTGCACCAGCACTGCATATATTACGTTGAGAGATACACCGTTTCCACACTGTGGGTGTATTCTGCTCTTGGAAAAAGATCCATTTAGGACAAAAAAAAAAGGCACTTTATTGTGCTCTTTTCCAAAAGACCCATTAAGGGCAAAAAAAAAAAAAAATTTCCATTTTATTTTGCTTGTGCAAAAAAAGACCCGTTTAGGGCAAAAAAAATTAAAACAAAATTTGCACTTTAATGTACGCTTGCAAAAAGACCCATTTAGGGCCACAAAAAATATTTTGCAGTGTGTTATACATATGTGGATGCGTGTGAAATAAACCATTTCTATATATTTGTCTTCTACTGTGCTATACTAAAAAAACTAAATTTTTTTTGAATAGCATTTTCTGCAGTTCTGTAGCTGTGCGATTCAGCTGTTACGTACTGTGGGTGTGTTGTGGTCTTCCAAAAAACGCCATTTAGGGCCACAAAAAATATTTTGCAGTGTGTTATACATATGTGGAGGTGTGTGAAATAAACAATTTATATATAGTTTTCTTCTACTGTGCTATACTAAAAAAACAAAAAAAATTTTGAATAGCATTTTCTGCAGTTTTGTAGCTGTGCGATTCAGCGGTTACGTACTGTGGGTGTGTTGTGGTCTTCCAAAAAACGCCATTTAGGGCCACAAAAAATATTTTGCAGTGTGTTATACATATGTGGAGGTGTGTGAAATAAACAATTTATATATAGTTTTCTTCTACTGTGCTATACTAAAAAAAAACATTTTTTTTTAATAGCATTTTCTGCAGTTCTGTAGCTGTGCGATTCAGCGGTTACGTACTGTGGGTGTGCTGTGGTCTTCCAAAAAACGCCATTTAGGGCCACAAAAAATATTTTGCAGTGTGTTATACATATGTGGAGGTGTGTGAAATAAACAATTTCTAAATAGTTTTCTTCTACTGTGCTATACTAAAAAAACAACATTTTTTTTGAATAGCATTTTCCGCAGTTCTGTAGCTGTGCGATTCAGCGGTTACGTACTGTGGGTGTGTTGTGGTCTTCCAAAAAACGCCATTTAGGGCCACAAAAAATATTTTGCAGTGTGTTATACATATGTGGAGGTGTGTGAAATAAACAATTTATATATAGTTTTCTTCTACTGTGCTATACTAAAAAAAAAAAAAAAATTTGGAATAGCATTTTCTGCAGTTCTGTAGCTGTGCGATTCAGCGGTTACGTACTGTGGGTGTATTGTGGTCTTCCAAAAAACACCATTTAGGGCCACAAAAAATATTTTGCAGTGTGTTATACATAGGTGGAGGTGTGTGAAATAAACAATTTCTAAATAGTTTTCTTCTACTGTGCTATATTAAAAAAAAACATTTTTTTTGAATAGCATTTTCTGCAGTTCTGTAGCTGTGCGATTCAGCGGTTACGTACTGTGGGTGTGTTGTGGTCTTCCAAAAAACGCCATTTAGGGCCACAAAAAATATTTTGCAGTGTGTTATACATATGTGGAGGTGTGTGAAATAAACAATTTATATATAGTTTTCTTCTACTGTGCTATACTAAAAAAACAAAATTTCTTTTGAATAGCATTTTCTGCAGTTCTGTAGCTGTGCGATTCAGCGGTTACGTACTGTGGGTGTGTTGTGGTCTTCCCAAAAACGCCATTTAGGGCGCTTCCACCTACACAGCCACATCCACCACCACCTCAACCTCCTACTCCATATGGACCTCGTCCTCCTAGGTCAAGATTATAATTTGTATTTAATTTTTTTGTAGCGCACAGATCCTTTCCCCCTTACCTGCCTTTATGTTGTTGGCTCCTCGCAGGAGGGAGAAAGGCACACCGCACTACCAGCCCGTACCCGCCTATATAAAGAGGTTGAGCGGTGTACTTGACGGGCCGTGTCCACAGCCGGAGTCAAAACTCCTCCAGAGGATGATTCTCACCTCTACTGTAGGTAGAGGAAAGTCCTTTAATTCCCAGTAAAGTCAATGTCCACACCAGCTGAAATTACAACTCTTATTCTCTCATGGCAAAATAAACTCTACTCGGATAGAAAAGGTTAGAGCAAAGAAACAGGACAGCTTAAGGTGTGGAGGAGGTCCAGGCACAAACGTAGCACATTCACTTCACTGCTTAGGTTTCTCAAACAGTTTTAGGTGCACGGTCTCTGCCACAGACCTTGAGGTTGGTCTCTGCCACAGACCGGGTGTACAAGGCCCCTGCCACGGACCTGGAGAACTTTGGTCTCTGCCACAGACCAGGGTGTATAAGGCCCCTGCCACGGGCCGGGTGAATAAGGCCTCTGATACAGTCAAGATGACCTTGAGCTTCTCCTTCTATGAACCTAGCCAATATCAAGGGGAAGACATCTCTCCAGGGAGTCAACAGACCCTTCCTTCACCGTGACTCCTGCATCGGTCCATCAGAATGATCCTCCCTTCCCTGGAACATGGTCCCCTACACGAGGCGGCACCCTAAGACTCCTCGACCCTTAGCGGACTCCAGACGAAGGCTCTGGACTCCAGGCTTTACTCCCGCACCTAGGCCTCCATACCCAGGGCAGTAGGAACTCCAGGATAGTACCTCACCCTGGGCTAAAGGTACCTGAGATGGAACAGGAACACATGCACCCAGGCCGAAGGCACCTGGGCGTGGACCCCACTGGACATCAGCCCCCAGGCTAAAGGTCTGCCCCTTTTACATGCTCTCCCGGCATGCACAGCAGGTTCCCCGCCCCGCTGTACTACTGCCAAGAGGGGACACAAAAGGCACAGCACTGTATCAGCGGTTCAACCCTAGCCTACCATGGCAGCGCCACCTGTAGGCCGCAGGGAACTGCACACCAATACTGTCCCCCGAGGACAAAATGGTCCATGAATCCTACAGAATTAGGGTGTTTGAGCCTATTTACCACTCAAACACTTCCCTTAAATTTAGCACCCCGCTACATTTTTATTTCAAAGTATTTTATTTTCCCACTAGCTTATCCATTAAATTGAATAATTTATTCCAGAAAGGGCGTATTCTGGGGCATTCCCACCATATGTGTGGCATCGTGCCGTTGAGTTTCTGAGGTTCTTAATGACTTCCCGTACCTCTTCTGCTGAAAAGGGGGCCTCCAGCATATTTTTTAATTTTTTTAAGTTATTTCCCTATCCACATTTGTTTGCAGAGCACTTGCCATGCTCTTAACAACATTTTGCTGCCATTTGCAGCCCTCTAGCCCTTTCCATTACTTTTTTAGAGCCTTTTTAGTCCTTAGAAGTCCGGGTCCCCATTGACTTCAATGGGGTTCGGGTTCGGGTTCGGGTTAAAGTTCGGTCCCGAACCCGAACTTTTTTCCGAAGTTCGGCCGAACCCGTCGAACCCGAACATCCAGGTGTCCGCTCAACTCTAGTTGTGTCCACTTGTTTAATGAATGGCCCCAATAGTTATGTAGCAGAGCGTTATGTGGCCCATTCTATAGATTCTCGACGGTCCCTTTAATTTGGGTTGTAATATTTTCCTGTGACGTCCCGGTCCACCTCTCAGGCCAGTCCATATAAGACTGACACATCCTGCAGCCATCCAGGTCTGAGGAAAAAGCAGGTTCCTTTAAAACATCACCTGATTCGTCCTGACATCACATCTGATTTAGCTAAAAGTGCGTTCCACGCTGGTTCCATACACCACGAGGCAAAGACCTGGCCAGCTGTCATATCGATCCTGCTGATGCCGAACCTTCAGCAATACACCACAGGGCTCCAACAGTGACTAAGGACCGTTCTTACAATGCTTATTACTCTTTCGTCCATGGACCGACACAGCTTCTCTATTGACAAGGTGGGTATTATCCGTTAATTAGGAGTGACTAGGCAGAAAAACTTGTAAAAAGTGTTGCATCACACCTTCTACAGTCCCGCCCAGGGGGCGGACCCCCTGGGTATATCCTCTCAGTCTGCATATTGCAGATCAGTTTTTTTTCTGTCTAGCAAGGAGTAGGACATGGCTCCCTTCGGGCCCATTGGTCTGAGGAAAAAAGATATATATATTTAAATTTTTTTGCTACATTTGTTGTTTCCTGCGATCTTCAATCAACTGCCGACTGGGTGACAGGCTGGATCCTCGATCCTTGTAGTCTCCCCAGTTTCGGCCATCGAGTGTGTGCCGACCCTAGCTACGCGCTGGGTTTTCCACGACATGCCCGTCGCTCCACGGGTGGCCGGTGAGCCTACGCTCCAGGGCCTGCATCGGACCGCTTGGCTTCGGCTGACCTTACGGCCGAGTCGCAGCAGCCTGGCTGGTGAGCTTATGCTCCAAGGCTTGCATCGGACCGCTCAGCTTCGGCTGACCTTACGGCCGAGTCTCAGCAGCCTGTCCGGTGAGCGTCACGCTCCAGGGCATACATATGATCGTCCCTTTTGGGTCCAATCACAGCATGCCTGGCCAACAGTCACCTTCCGTGCGTGGACGATGATCTGTTTGGAATGTCTTCCAGCATAATACATGCAGGATAGGTAAGTAAAACTCCCCTGCCTCGGCTGGGTGATTTAGCTGGACATTCCTGGAGAGATCAAGTAAGTGGTTGTGGCCCCTTTCTTCCCTCTCTCCCTGCCTTTCCCTCCTCCCTGGGCTTCTAGCTAAAGGTGCTGGGTGCTGGGGGTCACCTAAGGGGTTCCACTGGAGCGGGGCTGGCTGTAACTAACATTTAAAAGAAATGTCATTTCTGCTTACCTGTGTGTGTGCTTCCTCCTCCATGCTGTCGGTGGCCATTTTGAGGTGGTCCATGCCGAGTTCGGCCTCTTGTGACTGCCCGGTGGCCATCTTCCTGTGGTTCAGCCACACCCACTGGCCCCTATCAGCTGATCGGCGGCCATGTTTGTCCACCCTGTATGTATATATTGCCGTTCGGCGGCCATCTTTTGTGGGCTACGGCTGCTTGACCTCTATCTTCGGTCGGCGGCCATTTTCTTAGAGCCCACATTATCTTCCATACAGACGTTTTTGGCAACCATTTTGCGAGAGCCTTCGGCCTCTAGGGTGCATTACACTGGGGCAAAAATTCAGACAGGAAGTGCTGATAAAAGAAGCAGACTGACACAGCAGCAGTGGGACAGCATCACAGGCGCAGCACACGGCAGCATAGCAGTACCGGCCCAGGGTGGTGAGTCCTCTGGGTAACCCAGCATCTCTGCAGCGCAGGAGGGTGGCCTATTGATATCTTGCCTGGAGCCCTGTGAGTGTCAGCGTGTGGTCAGCATGGCATCTGAGCCAGATGTCTTCTCCCCTGAAACACCATATTTAGCAGCTGGTGCCCCTGAGGTGTCTATGGACGCTATATCGGCAATCCTAGAGGCGTTTGCTGCCAGGGTGGAAGCAGCACACGGGAATACAGGGCGTAGTAAACGCCCCGTCCCCTGCAAGATTCTGGGGATAATTCTGATGCAGAACCAGGTCCAGCTACAGCTCAGGGCCCAGATTCTGATGCATCAGAGACTGCAGACCGTGACCGGACAGTGAGGATGACTCCAAGTCCAGGTCAGTACGTGAGACGGCTTTGGTATCTGACCTTATTACTGCAGTGTGGGATACGCTAAAGTTGAAAAATGCTGCAGAAGCAGCAGAGACTCCGGTCCACTTGGGTTTCATAGACCTGCCCGCACTGCTAAGGTGTTCCCTTGTGTGTCTTTTGATAAACTCTTATACAAGGAATGGGAGAACCCACTGAGGGTCTTTACAGCCCCAAAGAGGTTTACGGTACGGTACCCCTTTGAGGAGAGTTTTCTGAAGAAATTGACCTCTCCCCCTATAGTGGACCCTCCGGTGTCCAGACTTAATAGAGCCACCACAATTCCTGTAGAAGAGGCTCCTGTTTTCAAGGACCCTGTGGATAAGAAGGCTGAAGCACTCGCTTGCTACCTATACTCAGTGGTAGGCTTGGCAGTACGCCCGGCATTGGCGGGGGCCCTAGTGTCTCACACACTTACTGAATGGGCAAGATTGCTACTCCAGGGGTTAAGGAGCGAGATGCTCCTCCTGATGAGATAACATTGGCCGAACTGTTGGTCCAGGGCCTTAGGTTTGTCTGCAAGTCAGACATGGATACTATTCCCCTGCTGTCTAAAGCTTCGGTTTATGCAGTAGCAATACGCCGCCTGATCTGGCTAAAAGGCTGGTCTGCGGACCAGACTTCCAAGAAAGCCCTGTTGGATCTGCCTTTTAAGGGCGACAGACTTTTTGGGGCTTCTCTGGATGACATCATCAAGGATGCCACAGGAGGTAAAAGCACTTTTTTCGTCCCCCTAGGGCGACAGGGAAAAGACCCCAGGCCGATAAAGCGCCTGCCCAAGGACAAAAGCGTCCTTGGTCCCGCATACCCAATAAGCCTGCGGACAAATTTGCGTCCGCATGAAGCTCGGGTGGGGGGACGTCTTCGCAAATTCGCGACTCAGTGGACAGCTGTAATCTCCGACAGGTGGGTTTGCAAAGTAATCTCCTCAGGCTACAAGATAGAGTTTCTCTCTTGTGCACCGGACAGATTCAACACCTCCAATCTCCAGCTACTACCGACCCGTCGGGAGGCCGTGTAGGGGGCGGTCCAGGGTCTACTGGAACGCGGGGTAGTTATTCCAGTTCCAGAATTGGAACGGGGTTTTTACTCAAATCTGTTCATTGTGCCGAAGAAGGAGGGGGTTCGTCCAAGCTTGGACCTCAGAGCCCTCAATTGCTTTGTGAAGGTACAAAGATTTCGGATGGAGTCGGTTCAATCTGTAGTCACGGCTCTCCATCCGGGGGACTTTCTGGCCTCCTTGGACATCAAGGACGCATACCTGCATGTCCCTATATACTCCAGACACCAGAGGTTTCTGCGATTTGCTATCGGGAAGGACCACTACCAGTTTGTGGCCCTCCCGTTTGGCCTTGCCTCAGCACCCAGGACGTTCACCAAGGTGCTCGCTCCGATTCTGGCACTTCTAAGACAGCGGGGTATCGCTATCACAGGCTACTTGGACGACCTTCTGCTGAAGGCCCCTTCAAGCTCAGAATTAGAGGTAAGCATGTCCATTACCTGTCAGACTCTTCGAGACTGTGGTTGGATACTAAACACGCAAAAGTCAGTATTGGTGCCCACTCAACGCCTAGTGTACCTGGGGTTGATTCTGGATTCCTCAGAGGCAAAGGTATTCCTCCCTGTGGAGAAGTTGCAGACCCTCCGGGCTGCAGTACGGCAGCTGACTTCCAGGAATTGGTCGTCACTCCGTTTTTGCATACGAGTGTTGGGCCTCATGGTAGCCTCCTTCGAGGCGGTCCCATATGCTCAATACCACACTCGAGTGTTACAGAAGGAAGTTCTGTCCAGATGGAACATATGCCCTTCATCTCTGGATTATCAAATCCGAGTGAGCCACCTAGTCAGGAGATCCCTGGTATGGTGGCTGACAGCACCGGCTCTAATGGCCGGGAAGTCATTTCTTCCGGTTTACTGGATAGTGATCACGACGGACGCCAGCCTTACAGGTTGGGGGGGAGTCTGGGGTGTTCAGTCGGCGCAAGGTCTCTGGACCCCAGAGGAAGCCCTCCTGCCCATCAATGTGCTGGAAATCCGGGCGATCAGGCTGTGCCTCTTCAAATGGTCTCAGAGGCTGCAAGGGCGTCCAGTCAGGATCCAGTCAGACAACGCCACAGCGGTGGCATATGTCAATCATCAAGGAGGAACAAGAAGCTCAGCTGCAGCATCGGAGGTTGCTCGCATCCTGAAGTGGGCAGAGAAGAGCGTTCCGGCACTGTCGGCCGTGTACATTCCGGGTGTGGAAAACTGGCAGGCAGACTATCTGAGCCGCCAGATGCTGGACCAGGGAGAATGGTCCTTACACCTGGAGGTGTTCCAACTCCTCTGCCAAAGATGGGGCACACCAGACGTAGATCTTCTGGCTTCCCGACTCAATCGGAAGGTATTGAGGTTTGTGGCCCGGTCAAGAGACCCATGGGCAGACGCAACGGAAGCGTTGGTGACATCGTGGGGTCAGTATCGGCTAATCTATGCCTTCCCTCCCTTAAGGCTTCTTCCTCTTCTGCTCCGCAGAGTGGAGGCAGAGGGAATTCCAATCATCCTAATCGCTCCAGATTGGCCTCAGCGTCCTTGGTACGCCGATGTAGTACGTCTGGTAGCAGACGTCCCCTGGCGCCTACCACTACGGAAGGACCTGCTATCGCAAGGTCCCATACTCCAGAATCCTGCTGTTTTTACAGCATGGGGTGGACCAAAGGCTTGCCCTAAGTACGATTAAGGGACAGATATCTGCCCTGGCTGTCTTTTTTCAGCGACCCCTGGCGACTCACTCTCTCGTGAGTACATTTGTGCAGGGGGTTCGACATGTGGCCCCTCCGGTCCGTCCCCCGTTACCTCCGTGGGACTTGAACCTGGTCCTCTCGGTGCTTCAGAAGGCACCTTTTGAGAATATTAGAGATATTCCCCTGTTGACACTTTCTCAGAAAGTGGTCTTTTTGGTGGCTGTTACGTCAGTTAGACGAGTCTCTGAGCTGGCAGCCTTGTCCTGCAAGGCTCCCTATCTGATTTTCCACAAGGATAAGGTGGTGCTGCGGCCGCAGCCTTCCTTTCTTCCGAAGGTCATTTCGGCTTTTCATCTCAATGAAGACATTGTACTTCCATCCTTGTGTCCTCATCCGTCGAATCCTAAGGAGTCGGCGTTGCATTCCTTGGACGTTGTCCGAGCTTTGAGAGTATACCTATCTGCTACTTCCCTGTTCCGGAAGTCAGACTCACTGTTTGTTTCGGTGGCTGGTCCCAAGAAGGGCCAAGCAGTCTCATCGGCCACCATCTCTAGGTGGATCCGACAGATAGTAATCCAGGCTTACGCCTTAAAGGGTCAAGCGCCCCCCTTTCTGGTCACGGCGCATTCGACCAGGGCAAGAGGTGCTTCTTGGGCTTTCTGACATCAAGCGTCTGTTTCCCAATTATGTAAAGCGGCGACTTGGTCGTCCGCTTACACTTTCACAAAATTCTACAAAGTTTATGTAGGTGCATCTTCGGATGCCTCTTTTCGGCCGCAAGGTTTTACAAGCGGCTGTTTAGAGTTGCAGCTCCTCCGTTGGAGGAGTGCTGTTTTGTGTGTGGGGTGAAGTTTATTTTATGCTGTTACCACCCCTTGTTTTTTCTCTGACACTGCTTTGGGACGTCCCACTTTGTCAATAGAGAAGCTGTGTCGGTCCATGGACGAAAGAGTAAATAGGATTTTTTACTCACCGTAAAATCCTTTTCTCTGAGTCCATGGACCGACACAGCACCCACCCCTCCTTTTAAGTTTGTACTGCTTTTTGACGAATTGATCTGCGATATGCAGACTGAGAGGATATACCCGGGGGGTCTGCCCCCTGGGCGGGACTGTAGAAGGTGTGATGCAACACTTTTTACAAGTTTTTCTGCCTAGTCACTCCTAATTAACGGATAATACCCACTTTGTCAATAGAGAAGCTGTGTCGGTCCATGGACTCAGAGAAAAGGATTTTACGGTGAGTAAAAAATCCTATTTTATCTCTCATGTAATGGGAGTATCCATTTGGCTGTCTTTTGAATACATTCCCCTGTGGCTTTAACCGCTACCCTTAGTTTGGTGCACATTGCTCTTCCTTTGCTTAATAGTGCAGTACAGCTTGCTGTGCTTTCTTTTCATGTCTCAATGTGAGTTTAGCAGGGGATTACTAGAGGCTAATGCAAAGCCAGACTGGGGAACTATGTCAAACTTAAAGTGGTTGTTACCCTAAAAAAAAAAAAAAAGGATCCTGTTCCCTTAAATCATGTTATACAGCACAGTGCCTGTGCTGTGTAATTTGTCCCTTACTGGCTGATCCTGACAGTTTCTGCCCTCCCCTCTGCAAACTGACCACAGTTTATCATGGCTGCTGAGCCCTGACACCGTGGTCAGTTTATGTGCCTCCATCATCCGCTGTTTTTCCTTGCTCCCTCTCCTCCCTCCCTGCCTGGCAGGTGTGTCAGTGCTGATCTCTCCCCTCCTGCTGCAAAAATTACTGTTTTCTTCCTATAATCCCCAGTGTAATATTACAGTACGTGCCCTAGTGTATGTTATTTATAAAAAAAAATGCCGCTTCATACCTAATTTTAGAGCGCCGCTCAGCACTCACCTGACCGCCCACTTCTCTCCTCCCCTCCTCCCGGTTGACGTCAGCTGGGTATTCTCAGCCCCGCCTGCTGTGTCTGTCGGATCAGGGAAGACAGCAGTGGGCGGTCACGTGCGTGCTGAACGGCGCTCTGAAATTAGGTATGAAGCAGCATTTTTTTTATAAATAACATACACTAGGGCACGTACCGTAATATAACACAGGGGATTGTAGGAAGAAGAATTGTAATTGAAGGCTAAAAATTATACCATTAATTATAGATTAGCGAATACAGAGCTGCAATAATTTTTTTTTTATATATTCTTGGAGTTCACTTATAATGCAAAATTATTTATTTATAAATATATAAATTGATGAAATCCAACTGTTTTGTATCTTCCTGCTTTAAGTGCTGGGACTGAAAAGCTTGTGAAAAATAAAGAATAGAAGGTGTAGTAGAAGACTGCTAAGACCAGTTACACAAGGTATTCTTACCACTGGAAGCGATGAGTATAAGGGCTGGACATGACGTGAGGTCCTGAAGTCTCACTCATACCGTAGGCTTCATAAAGTGTGATATTAAGGCCGAGGAAGAATTCCAGAGTTTCCTTAGAGATAGGAGCGGCACCTGAAAAGTGTTTCTGGCAATGAGAAAATCCCAGCATCTTGCGAATTTTGGAAAGGACCAGGTAATCAGCCACAGCTGGGAGAAACAGCTTCAGTTCACCACTAAGAACACAAGAACCCAACTGATTAAAATGTTACATTACAATGAAAAGTACATTGATTTGTCAAATTATTAAAGAACATATTCAATCAAGTACAAAGGGCCCATTCACACTTATTGGTGCATTGCATTATTGCTTGTTGCATTGAGGCAGCCTACTTATTTTGAATGAGCTCTGAACATGCCTCCGTGCACAAATAAACCATCCTGCACCCAGAGCACCACAACACACATAGGGGTTTATTTACTAAAGAGTGAAAAATCAGGCTCACTTCTGCAAAGAAACCAATCAGCTTCTAACCTCAGCTTGTTCAATTAAGCTTTGGCAATAAAACCTGGACCCTCGACCCTGATTGGCTTCTATGTAGAAGTGAGCCTGATTTTGCATTCTCCAGCTTTAGTAAATAAACCCCATAGTATTAACATCTGTGCAATGGGGTGTGCTATAATTTTAGTGTTTTTTTTTAAATATACGCATTGAGGTGCTATTCAGAGTAAGTAGTAGTACACTGGCGGCACATAAATGCCACTTTCTACAGTATTGTACGATAAGCCAATATCGAAGTGGTGATGCACCCTCACAAGGTGTGTCCATGACAGCCTGGGAATCACAGAATGGCAACTTGACACTGGTCGTTATTTAACCCAGAAGAGGATTGGAAGCAAGGCACAAGAGCTTTGAGTTTCAAATGGTCAGAACAATGACATCTTAAAGCTCAACTCTAACTCCCCCCTCCCTGGGTTAAAGGATTAAGGGCTCTGGCACTCTTCTCCGTTTTGGCTTGTGGGCAGTTCCCCACTGTCCTCATACAATTCAGGGCTATTGGCCTTTGAGAGGAAACAGTGGAGGACTGGTCATTCAGATGGACGGAGCCTGTCATAGCAAAGGTTAAGGCAAGTATTACACCTTATGTCTCATCCCCTAGGGTTCTGTTTGGGATGGAAGGAGGGGCACTGCAAGGGTAGTTATTTTGTAATTCCAAATATGGGATTTGAAGTGTTAAGTTCCCCTTTCATAGAAAATGTAAAACTAACACCCTACACCCCTGTTCCCTGCTGCACTTACTTCCGTGGGCAATTAGCTGTCAATGCCCATACAGCAGGTGCAGTGCTCTGGGAGTTCTACTTCTCTGCTCCTAGGGCTTCTGGGATGGCTCAGGCCTCGTACACACGACCGATTTTCTCGGCAAGAACCAGCAAGAAACTTGCTGGCAGAGATGTCTTGCCGAGTAAATCGGTCGTGTGTACGCGGCTATCGGGTTTCTCGTCGAGAAAACCGACAAGTAACCTCGACGAGAAAATAGAGAACCTGCTCTCTATTTTCTCGTCGAGATTCTCGTCAGCCTGTTTCTCGACGAGAAAAGTGAGTGTGTGTACACTTACCTGTCCGCCGGGAAGCCCGCGCATGTTCGAAATGAATTTGACGCATGCGCGGTAGCTTCCTAGGCATACGTAGGGTATACCAAGATGGCGGCGACGGCATCGAATGTGACGAGCGCATGCTCGTCGTAGTCGATGACGTCACCGCGTACGCTCCATTCAAAGAACCGCGGGTTCTTTGAAACGAGCGTGTGTACACTCGGCCGGGACAAGTTTCTTGTCCAAGAATCTCGTCGAAAAAAAACACATGTTTTTTTCAACGAGAATCTCGGCCGTGTGTACGAGGCCTCAGAGTGATTCTGTTTGGTCAAAGTGGTCAAATCCGTCAAATCCCAGCAGTGACAGCTAAATGCCCATAGAGGAAAGTGCAGCGGGAACAAGGGGGCCAAGGAGGGTATAGGGTGCAGTGTGAACCAGGGGTGGGGAGGGTATAGGGTGTTAGTTTTCATTTTTATTGTTTGTGAAAAGGTGATCTTAAACTTTTAAGAAAAATTATGAAGTAGAGTTTTGCATTCACATAGATATGTGAATATTGAATTTGATATCGCAGAGCTGTGTTAAGATTGCTTTATGGAAGCATCACATAATGACATGTTGAAAAAGGTGATTGATATTGAAGATATTAACCGCATTATTAAACATTGTCCAAAACCAACTCAGTCTGCCTCTGCAACCTTGTCTTATTTAAAAAAGGCTTGTAAAGGGAGAAATTATACACAGGAAGATATGCGATTGATTGTGGATGGTGTCATTGGACACACATCCGCATTTGATTGGACTAAAGTAGCATCCATAAATGAAATTGAAGATCCAAAAACAGTAAAGGCTGATACATACAAATTAAATACTGAAGTAGGGAGAACTACCATGTGGGGCCAACTCGAAGCAGAATTAAAAAGTGCATTTAAAAATAGAACTTCTCTCCCTACTGCCATAGCCTGCAAACAAAAATCAGGAGAAAGTGTATTAGAATTTTGGAAGAGGTTTATGGATGTGTGGCAGCAGGAAGCTGGATTATCAATACTACCGGATATGCATAGTTTGATGATTCAGACTTTTATCAGTAACCTAAAACCACAACATGGTTTAGTGGTTAAACAAATGATTTCTGATTGGCCTACAAAGACCATACCAGACTTTCAGAAAGCAGTTACAGAGAAAGATGTGGCAGGATGTTTTGAGATACCGAAAAGTTCAGGTACTCATTTCCAGGGAGGACTGCCACAACAGCAGCAGTCCCACCCGGGGAATGGTACACAGCAGAATAGAGGTAGGGGCAGAGGGAGAGGAAGAGGTCGAGGCCGTGGTTTCCCCAGGACACAGCCCTCACAAAGAGGTTGTTTTAACTGTGGGGACTTGGGTCATTGGAGAAACCAATGTCCATATGGCATACCTGAACAAAATACCACACAAGTCACACAACCCCCACAAACCCAACAACATCAAGGGCCAAAATACCCCATCCAATGGAAGCAACCCCAACCCCAAGGAGGATGCCCGGAAGGTAGTATCCCAGCATTTCCCCTGGTTTCATCCTCTTATTCAGAGCAACCAATTATCATGTTGCATGTGAACGGAATGGAAGTACCATTTCTCCTCGATTCAGGGGCCACAAGGAGCACCCTGAGTGAGGATTTTTATAGAGGTGAAACCACAAATGCTGAGCCTTCAATGGGATTTAAGGGGATACTTACCAAAACTTGGAAAACACCCAACTTAATTGTCATAGACCCCTCATATGGTGACCAACCAGTACTCAAACACTCCTTCAGAATTATCCCAAATTGCCCTGTTAATCTTTTGGGAAGAGACCTTTTGGGCAGACTTGGAATAGTTATGAAAATAACAGAGGAAGGAGGAATCATAGTGCACTCTAAAAAGATTTCCATCCAAAGGCAATTTTTATTTTCAGAACCTGATGATGGTGATCTACCTGGTCCCAATCATAAAGTCTGATCTATAAATAGCCTAGATGTTGGTCTCATCTCATGCACCCCGTATAAAGCCACGCTGAAACCCGGAGCGCAACCCATTTATCATAAACAATATCCTCTTTCTAAAGAAAAGGAAGAGGGGATTGTGCCTATGATTGAAAATTTCCTGAAACAAGAAGGCATAGTGAGAGAAATCACTGGAAACAAATGGAATACACCAATTAACCCTGTAAAGAAGCCTGATGGTTCTTATAGATTTGTGCAAGATCTTAGAGCTGTCAATAATTTAATTGTCCCCATAGCTCCTATAGTGCCTGATGTGCCATCCCTCCTTACCTCCGTACCATCCGATGCAGAAGATTTTACTGTTATTGACCTTGCAAATGCATTTTTTTCCGTCCCTGTTGACGAAGAGACACAGCCTATTCTTGCATTCTGTTTTCGAAACCGCCAAATGACATGGTGTAGAATGCCTCAGGGTTATGTGGACTCCCCTGTAGTCTACTCAGTTGTGCTCCAGGCCACATTGCGGTCCTGGACTCCCCATCATGGTTCTGTCCTACTCCAATATGTTGATGATTTGTTGGTATGTAACCCAAGCCAGGTAGCCTGCAAGGAGGATGGTTTAGATCTGCTACATTGGTTGGCAGATAATGGTCATAAAGTTTCCAAAAAGAAACTTCAGTGGTGTCAAGAAACTGTTGAATACCTTGGTTTTACACTCACAAAAGGTGAAAGGAAAGTCAGTCACAAGAGAGCTGCGGCTCTCGTGGGTCTAGCCCGCCCACAGACCAAGAAGGATATGCTGTCCTTCCTTGGCATGATTGGTTACTGCCGCCAATGGATACCTGACTGTTCCTACTATGATAACATTTTGAGACAAACCACAGGTACCGACATGCCAGATTGTATAAAATGGAATGATGAAATGTACAATGCTTTTGTATACCTTAAAACATCTATGGTAACAGCTCCTGGTCTTGGCTTAGCTGAGTACAGCAAAAGGTTTCACCTATTTGCTAGGGACAACTGTAAAACCATGGCGGGAGTCCTAGCGCAAGAACATGGGGACAAACTGCGCCCTATCGCTTTTTTCTCAAGAGTAGTGCCTATGCCGGTTCAGGGTATGCCGGCGTGTCTAAGAGCTCTTGCATCCTGTGCTATGGTTGTGGAAATGGCCACATCTTTCACTTTAGGCCATCCAACTACCCTTCGCATTACCCATAATGTGTCCATCCTCCTAAAGAATATCCACACCCAACATATGTCCGCACAACGGCTGAGTGGGTATGAGGTAATTTTGCTCTCGAACCCTAATTTGAAAATAAAATATGCCTCCACAACCTCGGGCCCAGCCCCAATCTTGAATGCTCTCCTAGGACTCAAAAATAAGGAGGATGAGGTAGCCCCGCAACATGAATGTATTAAAGCTATACAGCAGGACACCTCACCCAGGGAGGATATGTGCTCGAGTGCAATTCCGGGAGCTCAAAATGTGTTTGTAGATGGGTCTTGCTCAAGACCAAATGACCACACTTATCATGCTGGATATGCTGTGGTCCAGCTCCCTGACATTGTACTCGAGGCAAATCCAGTCCCATTTCAGTCTGCACAGGCAGCTGAACTAATTGCCCTCACCAGAGCATGCCAACTTTTTGAGGGCCAAGATGTAAACATTTACACAGATTCTAAATACGCATTCGGGGTGGCCCACGATTTTGGGGTTATATGGAAAAGAAGGGGATACATTGCAGCTGATCGGAAATCAATTTCCCATTCTACACTTGTATCTAGTCTATTGGAAGCTATTCAATTACCAAAATCTGTTGCAATATTGCATTGTAAGGCCCATATGGGCCAACAAGATGATATTGCAAAAGGAAATGCCCTTGCAGACAAAGTGGCAAAGGAGGTGGCTTCTCAACACGTAGCTACCCTCCAAATGCCTACTCTAGCCCCTGAAATACCTTTACTTGATCAAACGCTCTCAGATTTACAAACATATGCCACTGAAACTGACATAAAACAATGGAACATTGCAGGTGTGCAGAAAAGTCCAGAGTCTGGGCTTGTCTGCCAAGAGGGGAGACCGTGTATACCTATAGCTAGTGCCCCATTGTTTATCTCTCAGTACCATGGGGTGGGACACAGAGGCTGGCAGATGACATGTGAATTACTGGATAAAGATTTTTTCATCCCAGGTCTTCCCTCTCTTGTGAAATCATATGTCTCTAGATGCATTACATGCATCCGGAACAACCCGAGAAATCCACACAAAGCAAAACATGAACACTTGATATATCCATCCACACCATTCACTCATTTACAGATTGATTTCACCCACATGCCCAAATTAGGCAAACGGCAGGAATATTTACTTGTAATAGTAGACATGTTCTCAAGATGGGTAGAAACATTTGTAACTACAAGAGAAGATGCTCAAACAGTGGTAAAAATCCTCACGCAAGAAATCATCCCTAGATGGGGATGCCCGCTCCAAATAAATTCTGACAATGGTCCTGCCTTTATTTCAAAAGTGTGCCAAGATTTAGTGAAAGCACTTAAAATTGACTGGAAGTTTCACATTCCTTACCATCCTCAAAGTTCAGGAATTGTAGAAAGAATGAATAGGACAATAAAAGATAAGATCAGGAAGGCTACAGGTGGAACTTATGCCAACTGGAAAAGGGTGCTGCCGGCAATTCTAGCAGAGGTAAGAATGACCCCAAATAACAAGACAGGTTATTCTCCCTTTGAAATTCTTATGGGCAGACCATTTCCCACTCCCTGGGCCAGAGAACCCTTAATGTTAGAAAGAGGGGATCTTGATCTTATTCAGGAAGAATATGTAAGAAAATTAATTGAAACGTTGGACAAAGTTGAAAGAAATGTTGCTCGCACCTCTCCTTCTTCTTCACAGGAACCAACACACCCCTTTAAGGTCGGTGACCTCGTAGTGGTCCAGCAGCTGAACCGAACAAAAAAGCAGGAATATCCTTTTGGACCTCCAACCACCGTGATCGCAGTAACCAGGACAGCCATCCTAGTGGAAGGACAACAGTCTTGGATCCATGCCAGTCGAGTAAAGAAGGTCAACCAGGACCCTAAGAAGTAAGTCAAAGATAAAGACAAAGGAGGTGAAGAAAGTAGTGAAAATCCTCGAATATTGAGTGAAGAAAGTGGTCAAGTCTCAAAAGATGACCTTGCTTATTTCACCACAGACTTCTGGGAAGGCATTTTGCCTCCTGTTCCTAATCTCTCTTATAGTGTTCCTACCTACATGGATCGTAACTCACTGTATTTATCATCCTGAGGACTTGGGAGCCCTTAAAGTCATATGTGGGTCACCCAATAACACCATCAATAATACACATATCAGACACAAGAGAGATACACAATCACATAATGAAGGAGTTAAACCCGATAGTTTTACAGACAAAATGTTGCTACTGAAATTTAAATATAGCTATGCCCAGAAGTCTGGATATGAAAAATGTTGGATATGTAGTAAACTCCATCCTAGCACTGCCAGGATCCCCCTAATGGCATTACCTCTAAACTTCACCCCCCTCCTAAATGGCACACCTCCTTTTGTTCTTACAAATGTCACAAGAATGCTTTCAAATAATACCCTTACTTTCCAAATTATTGGTAGAAGTCATTCCCCAGACTGGTGTTTTAGGTTAGGAAACTCCACAAAGGGAGCTGAAGTGTGCCAACAAGCTAAAATTAACTTTTCAATGACTTCAATTGAAAGCCCTTTCTTTCACACTTCAGAACCTGCCCTAAACACCACTCTAATAAAACTTCCTTAGCTCCAGTTCCACTTCCACAGTAGGAAAATTATTGTCAAGTTTAACCTTTTCCAGTCTTTCTGATGAAATGATGACAATATTCAACAAACGATCCTTAGCTTTAGAGCCCATTCACACAGGGGCAACACGACTTCCAGCGAGATTTTATGAGGCAACTCAGACACGACCTGAGTATGAATCACAGCGCGACCTGGAGCTATTTACAAGGCAACTCCAAGTTGCCTGCAGGACAAGAGACATTCCAGTGGCCAATCAAACAAGAATCAGCTCTGTGGGAGGGAGGGGGGAGAGAGAGTTTTGCAGGAGAAATGTATGTTATCTTCCTGGAGAGTCGCTCCTATTAAGACAGGGAGAGGCGACTCCCATTGAAATGAATGGTTACAGGTCGCCTAGGAGTCGGATTGAAGTAGTACAGGGACCTTTTTTGAAGTCGGAGCGACTGCAGTAGTGTGCATAAGGATGGCTCCATTAACTTACATTGATTTCTTCAGCCAGCACGACTAGGGGCGACCTGGGGCGATTTGGAGTCGGATCCAAAGACACCCCTGTGTGAATGGGCTCTGAGGAAACAGTATTTATAGTTGTGGAAAAATATGTCACCCTTGGATCCCCACTGAACCCCAAGGATGGTGTTATCTTGCATCCCTAGTTCCCATCATGGGCATAGTTGGAGATAGCAAGGGAGGACACCTCCTTGAAGCTAGCATGCATCCTAGGTACCCCCTCAAACACCGCAAAGGGAGTTATTTTTTGAAAAAGATATGGCATGGGCTTGGTTTCCCTCATGGACTGGATGGGGAATAGACACAATGAAAAGATTAAATAATTACTCTAAAATTCTTGATGAAATTCTAGACAAGAACTCAGGAGACATTACCAACTTAAATGAAGAAATGAGGGCAATTAAGAAACAACTTGAGCTCCATGACCTAGCTATTGAAAGCATGAGTGCTGCTCTTACTGGGTTATGTGAGGTTACAGAGGATTATGAGTGTTGCACATGGATACACAACACATCTGTTGAAATACCCGATTATTATGATATTATTGCACAACACCGAAAAGAAGTAGGCAAGCTTCAACAGGAAGCTAGGGACATTGCTAAAACATGGAGTCCTTTTGGTAATGGGAATTTTGGATTTGGAGGAATATTTTCATGGCTGAAAGACATTGCTATGACTATTATAATGATTTTGCTTTTTCTATTATTTTTATATGCATGTTTCAAACTTGTAATGTGTATCATTGCTAGAGCTTCCCGACCCCCTGATCCTGCTGCTGCTAATAAAGCTTACCTCAGTATGTATTACAATAAGGAAACTACCTATGTTACAATAAGGGGAAAATGCGCCATTTAAATTCATGGCTCAAAGAGGGGATTGTAATAGAATGTATAAATATGTATAAATAATCAACTCCATTTTTAAGTAGAAATGAACTTTGACATACTTAGCTAAACTCATAGCTTGCATAGAGTCACATTCTGCTAGTCATTGTGGTTAAGCATGTAGTAGCCTGATTGTATAAGAAAAGCCCTTTGCTAAACTAAATTCAGCAGTATAATATAAGATAAGAATATACTAAGTTTGTATAATTTTTAGAAACGTATGTGTTAAGACATAGCCCCTCCTATCTTTCTTTTACATATAAGCCGCTCTAAAAATCAATAAAGGCCAGAGATATAATGAACACTTAAGTTGGTTTCCCTGTGTCATTTGTGTCTCCGGATCCGTGGGTCATTGAAGCTCTTCTTTAATTATCTGAAGTACACCTGGGTGGCCGATATTCCTGTTTACCTCTTCACACTCTATTACATTTTTTTTAACAGCATCTCCTACTCGACTTTTTTTAGGTGCTTTTTTCAAAAATCAATAACCACGTAATGTGAACCTGCCGCAAATACATTAAAATCACAGTTCAAATGCATCACAAATACATCACAAACATGCCTAAAATGCAGTAAAATTTCCCTAGGGCTTCTACTCTCTGCATTAAACTTGTATCTCATGCTACTCAAGCCACATACACATATCCTTAAATGCAGAGGCGTAGCTTGAAGCTTGTGGGCCCCGATGCAAAAGTTGACCTGCCCCCCCCCCACTACCACCCTCCACTTCCAACGTGCATGCAGATACACTCACCGCATGGAAAGATACTCAAAGTTGCTTAAGAGTTTTGAGTTCCTCCTTACATCAGAGGACAAGGATCACCGCTGGAGAATCAGATGACAGGGATCACCCCTGGCAGGTCACTTTGCAGAGCTTCTTTCCCAGCCCAGCACTGTATACACCTCCTCCCCCCACACTACACAGGGCTGAAATCACATTCCTTTACACAAGTCTGTCAGCCACAATCTTCACAGGGTGTATCTGGCTTTTATGTTAACTAACTGGCTGTGTTGTAAAGGAATGTGATTTCAGCCTTGCTGAGGAGGAGCAGTATAGAGTGATGTAATAGAAAAGGAGATCAGCAGCCAGGCATAACATCCAGGGCGGAGGGGGTGGTCAGGGGGCTTTGGGGGAGGGCAACTTTGATCTGGGGGCAAAGCCATGTGACACAAAATCTGGAGCCTGCAGCCCCTCAGGAGGTGTTGAGGGATTTGTTTTAGCAATTTCTGAAGGTTTCTCTGTCAGTGTTGGCAGGTGTTGGGGGAAGGTCACCTCCTGGAGGTGTGTGTCTTTTTCCCAGTTGTCAGGGAAGTGGGGTAAGCAGACATCCCCAGGTGGGAGGGATACAGAGAATCCCAGCTGGTGACTAGGAGACACTGAGCGGTGTCTTACCTCACCTGTGACAGCGGTCCCATCGTGGCTACAGGACGGCACTCTCCTCCTCTTAAAGCGGAGGTCCCGCAAAAAAAATTATATTAAAAGCCAGCAGCTACAAATACTGCAGCTGCTGACTTTAAATATTAGGACACTTACCTGTCCTGGAGTCCATCGATGTCGGCAGCCGAAGCCGAGCACTCACTTGTCTCTCGGCTGCCCCCGTTGCCATCCTCGGTGAGGGAATCGGGAAGTGAAGCGTTGTGGCAGTGTGTTTCCCAGAAGACAGCGGGGGGGGGGGGTGACGCGAAGGGGCATGACTCTCGTGGGAGTCAATACCCGTAAGTGGTGCAAATACCTGTTTTATACAGGTATCTGCACCCCCTCCCCCCTGAAAGGTGCCAAATGTGACACCGGAGGGGGGAGGGTTCCGAAAAGCGGAAGTTCCATTTTTTACTTTAGCTGTCCATTTTTTATTTTACCGGTATTTCCCTCCTCTCCAATGAATTATATGTAGCGGGGGGGTATTCCCCTTTAATAGAGAGAGACAGGACTTTCCGGGTGAGAGGTGAGTCGGGAGGGAGTAGAGAAGAGACTTTACTGGAAGTGAAAGCAGAGGAGAGAGACTACGTTACCCAGAACCCCTTTCAGCAATGTTTCCACCCCAGAGACTCATGGGAGGGGTTATAAAAGGAGGAGGTGAGGCTAGGCTCGATCTCTTTGGGACACGAGACTTCAAGGGAGAGATCTTCCTGTGCGGATCCACCGTGGTGCAAGGCCTGAAGCCTGGGCCTTGCGCTGTTACCCAAAGAGCCTTCCACCCCATCTCGAGCCTGGGTGGCATCTGACTCGGTTTTCTTCAACCACTGCTGAGCCGGAGACCAGACTGCTGCAGAGCTGTGTGAGGAGACACAGCAGGTGGAAGTTCCTGGACTGGGATCACGTCCGGAGGGGTGAGCGAGCACTTGCTCAATCCACAAATACTTTATATCATTGTTAGGCCTACAGACTGCCGTGGCCCACTAGTTCCTATTTGAGTTCTTTTCCCCATTTGAGATCCAAAGCAGAACTGAGTTGAACGGATCTTTAGTGGAGTGTACTGTGTTGGCATTTTTACCCCCCCCCCTTTGGATTACAAATGTGTTCCTGAAATGTGCACCACCGTTTAAAGACTTGCATGCGAATAATTTTACCCCTACTGGAGACTAAGTTATATGGTCAGGCCTGGCCATCTAGGTAGTTTATTTAGTTGCTGCGCCATAGGGTGCATAGTGAAGTACTGTTACACGTGGCGCGTGTGCGCCATATCTCTATAGTTATAGTGTGACTACTGCTGCAGGGCTCTGCAGATAGATTCTTATGATCTGTTATCACTGTTGATTTCCATTGCCATAGAAAGTAAATTCGTTATTCTTTTATCACTGTCTTGGTGTTTGAATTTAATCATAGAGCATAAGATATACAAATATTACCCTAGACTAACTGTGCCAGTAGGGGGTCGAGTAAATTGCCGGGGGTTGGCGGAGCTGTCTTCAGGGCCCAAACTAAATCTGCGGCCCTCTTAGTTGAAGGTATTGCTACACGTGGGGGTTCTCGTCCGGGATCCTGATACAGCAGGTGAACGCCAGAAGTGCCGGCATGGACCCACAAGCAGTAGAAGAGTGGTGCAAAGCCTCTAGGGCAGAGCCAAACAACTCGATAGTCATCAGCCTCCCTGGGGAGGAATGGTCGACTGAGATGGTAGAGGAGTTAATGAAGTTAGTGTCCCCAGATCACACACCGTGGGTGATGGATATAAAGTCAGACCCAGACACTTCATATCCCTCTCTCTCTCTCCCTGCCCCCTCTCTCCCTGCCCTCTCTGGCAGCAGGTGACGGTGGCAAGTGACACGCTGCATCTGGTGGCAGGTGACGTGGCATTGACACGCTGCATCTGGTGGCAAGTGACACACTGCATCTGGTGGCAAGTGACACACTACATCTGGGGGCAGGCGGCGGTGGCAAATGACTTGCTGCATCTAGTCGCAGGCAATGGTGACACGCTGCATCTGATGGAAAGTGACAAGCTCAGGGTTCACACTGATTCTGCATTCTGGTGAGTTGAACTATTTCATTATATATTACAATGTAGTAATAGAAATAATGTGATTTGATCATCCTGACATGATATTAAGTATGGTGTCGGAATGTTTTCAGTGCTAGCACCAACCATTCACCCGTCAAATCACCCCCACCGCTGAATTCCCCATCAACCCTGAGACTACATTCCCCCCTGGTCCTTGGCAAAATTGTCCATGAATGGCAGTCTGGAAATGTGGTCACCCTACTGGGGGGTAAGGTGGCATGTTTCCCCCGGGCCGCTCTGATGCCCCATACAAAGGCTGCACCGCTTCCCTCAGATCCTTCCCAAACTCAATAAGTATCCATATCGCGCAATTGCGTATAGTTTTATATACTGTTTTTGTGCATGTTTGCAAAATTAAAGTGGGCCGGTCTGGGTGAAGTCCAGGGCCAAATTTCTGTCCCAGTCCAGCCCTGGCTGGCGGGCAGCATGAGAGAGAAGAGAGATGACATCATCTCTCACAGCTCACCCTGCATCACTGCTGTTTCACCCTCACTGTGCAGCTGTAGGCAGCAGAGAGATTACATCATCTCTCACTGCCCGCCCTCTCTCTGGGACCCAGTCAATGCACATGTGCTGCATCTGGTAGCAGGTGACACAGCAAGTGACAATCTGCATCTGGTGGCAGGGGATGTGGCAAGTGACAAGCTGCATCTGGTGGCAGATGATGTGGAAAGTGAAAAGCTGCATCTATTGGCAGGTGACGTAGCAAGGGACAATACGCATCTGGTGGCAGATAAAGGGGCAAGTGATGTGGCTAGGGACAATACGCATCTGGTGGCAGGTGACGTGGCAAGTGACAAGCTGCATCTGGTGGCAGGTGTTGTGACAGGTTGCATCTGGTGGCAGGTGATGTGGCAAGTGACAATCCACATCTTGTGGCAGGTGATGTGACAAGCATCATCTGGTGGCAAGTGATGTGGCAAGGGACAATCGGCATCTGGTGGCAGGCGACGTGGCAAGGAACAATCCGCATTTATTGGCTGGTGATGTGACCTGCTGCATCTGGTGGCAGGTGACGTGGCAAGTGACAAGATGCATCTGGTGGCAGGTGATGTGGCAAGTAACAAGCTGCATCTGGTGGCAGGCTACGTGGCAAGGGACAATCCACATCAATCAAAGTCAGTCAGCCAATGAGAAGAGAAAGGGGCCGGACTACAGCTCTGTGTTTGAATGGCTACACGGAGCTGTGACTTGGCTCGGGTGCCCCCATAGCTAGCTGCTTGCTGTGGGGGCACTCAGCAGGAGGGGGGAGCCAGGAGGGACCCGAGAAGAGGAGGATCAGGGCTGCTCTGTGCAAATCCACTGCTCAGAGCAGGTAAGTATAACATGTTTGTTATTTAAAAAAAAAACAAGACTTTACAATTACTTTAGGCTTCATTATTCACAACTCTGCTGACAGTTCGATCAAGGCAGATTATACTAAGGGACTAGAAAAAATGCACTTGTTTCACAATAGCAGGTGTTTGTATGTAAAGGGAGTGGCTGAATTATATTACTTACTTCCTTGGTGGACTCAGGTTCCTTTCCAGGTTCACCGACATGGCCCATGACAGCATTTTTCTCTTCAATGTACTTGCTTGTGCTGACACCTCTTTAATACGTTCCATGATCTTTTCCCATACTCTTGGGACCCCCATGTGTGATGTAGGTTGTGTCTCTCTCAGTGTATCCACCAGTGTTCCCTGCAATTTATACCACGTATTTGAAGAAAGAATCTTGCATCTATTTTTACATATATGTAGGCTCAATTCACAAAGCTTGCACACCAGGATACAGATTTTTTTTTTTAAATGTGACAATCCAATGAGATTTGAACATCACATGGCTAAAATAAAGATTTCCATAGTGGAACTCCAGGAAAAAATAAAAACTTGTGCTATGTTACCTTTAATGCTAATTATTCTAGGTCCAGATTGCTGCTGTATAAGGTCAAATTTCTAATTTATTTCATGCCTGAAAATACATGCACTGTACTTCTGGCACTGCAGGTATGGGAGCTGCAGCTCTTCTTCAGTAATGAGACCCGATCATTCTGTGAATGTACAATGGGAGATACTATCTTTTACCCACCCCTCCTCTCCCCCTTGTTCATTCACAGTAGTTAGAAAAAAATGTTTTCCTGGTGTTTGTCTTTAATCTTGTGTTTAAAGGGGTTGTAAAGGTTTTCAGATTATTTAAAAAAAAGAAAAGAAACATGTCATACTTACCTCCACTGTGCAGTTCGTTTTGCACAGAGTGGCCCCGATCGTCCTCTTCTGGGGTCCCACGGCGGCTCTTGCGGCTCCTCCTCGCAAAAGTGTTAATCCCCTCTGGGAAGCTCTCTCCCAAGGGGGTTAGCTTGTGGGTGCACTCCCGTGCCATACAATCGGTGTCCATAGCAGCCAATTGTATGACTCGGCCCCGCCTCCCGGCGGCCGCGTCATTGGATGTGATTGACAGCAGCGGAAGCCAATGGCTGCTCTGCTATCAATCATCCAATGAAGAGCCGACAAGAGCTGGGGGAAAGCAAGACGGGATCACGCCCACGGAGAGTCCGGCTCAGGTAAGTAAAACAGGGGCTCGGGGGGGCCGGTGACTGCAAGGTGTTTTTTCACCTTAATGCATAGGATGCATTAAGGTGAAAAAACACAAAGGTTTACTGTACAACCACTTTAAGCTATGTTATTAAGACTATATATATATATATATATATATATATATATATATATATTGTACAGGACGCCAAGGTTGGGTCCTGGACGGGTGCTATGTAGCACCAATATTTGGGTTATGGTCCCTTTAACGAGTGGTAATAGTGTTCAGGAGGTCACCCAATGGGTGAGGAATTTCTGGCAAAATAAATAGTCCAGAGAGGACTGGCTCGCAGTCCTCTTTGTCTTAATAGAGAGGTATTTGGGGCCCGGAATTTCAGAGGCTCTAAAGTGACATTCGGGTGGGATAGAGCCTCCACTCCTGACCACTTGGAGTCAGCACACAGGGGGTTAAGGGCTTCCAGGAAGACAGCTCATAAAACAGGAAGTGATGCTAGAGGTGTGTGGAAGGAGTATGAGGATTGCACCCGTGGAGAGGAGCTGTCTGTTTGCTGGGAGCTTGGAAAGATTCAGCAAGGGCTCTGGAAGTTCCCCTACAAAACTGTATGTGTCTTTCCTTTGGTTTATTTTTGTGCTGAAGACAAGCAGGACTTTTGATTTATGCTGGAAGATAAGTGGACTTTAGTTTATACTTTTCTGTGTGCTGAATTAAGCGTTATTTTTGCTTTATTCACAAATAAAAGCCTTTATGTTTAAAAGTCAACGGTTTATGCACTTAGTCCCGTGGAGCTATAATCCCCAAAAGTTCACAACTGGTGGAGAATGCGGGCAAAGTGCATTTGCAGCTGCAAAAAACGTTTAAAAAACAAACTGACATTTAAAGAAACAGTGGGCTTATGGCATGTCTTGGGTGAAGTCAGCTCAGACATTGCAAACAGCAGACAAAGGCATGGAGGAGGTCATCAAGGCTTTGGCACAAACCACTGCGACCCAGCAGCAAGCCACTGCGACCCAGCAACAAGCCATTGCGACCCAACAGCAAGCTTTAGCAGAGGCAAACCGTCGCCATGAGGAAAGCACACTGCTGCTAACTACCCAGTTTACGGCCCAGCAGGAGTCCACTCGAGCACAGGTGGCTGCCTTGCAGGAGGCAGTACAGCGGCTGGCTCAGGGACGAGAGCAAGCGGTCGTTGCCGCTGGCAACCAAGTGTCCGTGAGAGCCACCCATTTCTTACAAAAACTAACACCCAGCGATGATGTAGAGGCCTTTCTCACCACCTTTGAAAGAATAGCGGAGAGAGAGGGGTGGCCCCGTGACCAATGGGCTGGCATTATCTCCCCTTTCCTCACCGGTGACCCGCAAAAGGCCTATTTTGATCTCCCATCTGAGCACATCAGCGACTATGAACGGCTGAAGGCAGAGATCCTGGCCCGCCTGGGAGTGACCACAGCCGTCCGGGCTCAGAGGGTGCATCGCTGGCGGTACAAACCTGACCGACCACCTAGGTCCCAAATGCACGAACTAGTGCAGCTGGTGAAAAAATGGCTGCAGCCGGAAAAATTGTCAGGCCCACAAATGGTGGAACGGGTGGTGATGGATTGGTACCTGCGGTCCCTGCCAGATGACCTACAGCGCTGGGTAAGCCACGGAGACCCTGCAACTGCTGACCAGCTGGTTGAGTTGGTCGAAAGGTACACCGTGGTAGAGGACCTGCTTGGGCCTGCCAAGCGTCGGGAACCCACACCAAGGGCAACCAGACCAGCCACAGCACCGAGGAGAGAAGCCCTGCCTGACGTTGGAACCCGCAAACCTGCATCATCCTCCGCAGAACCACGAAGGTTGGTTCCTGTCCCACGGATGGGGGACCTACAGTGTTGGCGATGTCGGTCCTGGGGGCATACCCAGGCACAGTGCCCGCTGCAGGAGGAGCCTATGGACTGTGGGACCGGTCGGAGAAGCTCCTTCTATGTGCAAAGAGTGTGTGCCACTCATCTTGATCTGGCTGAAGGACGGTTCGAGTGTGAAGTGTGGGTAAACCACCATCCTGCCAAGGCGCTCCTGGACTCCGGCAGCATGATAACACTGGTACATGCCAGGGTGCTCGGGAGACTCGGCCCAGTGAATAAGACTCTACGGGTAGTGTGTATCCATGGGGACACCAGGGAGTACCCCCTGGTCCCAGTAACGGTTTCCTATGGCCATATTTCAGTTACACAAGAGGTTGGGGTGGTGAAAAGCTTAATACATGACATCATAGTGGGGCGGGACTGTCCACTATTTCTTGAACTATGGAACCAGGTACAGATGGGGCTGCCCGGAGTACTGGGGACACAGGGCCTGGAAGGGACAGAGTCTGAGGGATCCGGGCCTGAAACCCCCACAACACACCCCTCTAATATGGAGATACCCGTCACTGATAGTGAAGTTACAGAGAATACTAATGTGGGTGATAATGTTTCTGTTCCAGGTCTTAAAACCGAGTTGATCTCTGAGGGGGGGGAAGTTTTCCCATTACAAGTCATGCTGGGGGAGGAAGATGAGGAGCTCTCTCCGGCTGAGGAGGATGAGGGGGAAACATCCTCGAGGCCAGTGCATCCAGACCTGGATGTATCCAGGGGTGCATTCGGCACCGCCCAATTACAGGATCCTACCTTGATCAATGCTCGAGAGCAGGTTTCTGTTATTGATGGGGTCTTACAAATGCCAGGGGCAGATCAGAGGTTTCCTCATTTTGCATTGAAGGGGGACTTGGTATATCGAGTAGCTGAGAGCCGAGGGGAAACTGTAGAGCAGTTACTGGTTCCCCAACCATATCGGCGGATGCTCCTTGATCTAGCCCACAACGACGCACTAGGAGGACACCTGGGGGCAGAGAAAACAGAGGCCAGGATAACCGACCGGTTTTATTGGCCAGGAGTGAAGGCCGAGGTTAAAAAATATTGTGCATCTTGTCCCATTTGCCAGTTAACTGCCCCGATGCCCCACTATAGAAACCCTCTAGTACCCTTGCCAATTATTGAGGTCCCATTCGAGCGGATCGCTATGGATCTGGTGGGACCCCTGGTAAAGTCGGCAAGGGGGCACCAATACATATTGGTCATACTAGATTACGCAACTAGGTATCCAGAAGCAATCCCTTTGAGGAAAGCTTCCTCTAAGGCCATTTCTCGGGAGTTGTTTCAAATGTTCTCACGGACTGGGTTCCCCAAACAGATACTGACGGACCAGGGCACCCCTTTTATGTCAAAGGTGATGGCGGACTTATGCAAACTGTTTCAGATTAAGCAGTTGCGAACGTCCGTTTATCATCCGCAGACCGATGGCCTAGTCGAGAGATTTAATAAAACTCTAAAGTCCATGTTGAAAAGAGTGGTCCAGAAAGACGGGAAGGATTGGGATATGTTACTCCCTGCCTTGTTGTTTGCCATCCGGGAGGTTCCACAAGCATCCGCGGGCTTCTCGCCGTTTGAGCTAGTGTATGGACGAAGGCCCCGGGGGTTGCTCGACCTAGTAAAAGAAACATGGGAAAGTGAGTCCTCACCACATAAAACTGTGGTAGAACATATCTCTCAAATGCGAGAGAGGGTGGCTAAGGTGATGCCGCTGGTGAGGGAGCACATGCAAAAGGCTCAGGATGCCCAAAGAAGAGTGTATAACCGGTCGGCTAAAATTAGACAGTTTCAAGTAGGAGACCGGGTGGCTGTTCTAATACCCACGGTGGAGAGCAAATTCTTGGCCAAGTGGCAAGGCCCATTTGAGGTAGTAGAGAAAGTAGGTGAGGTGAACTACAAGATACACCAGCCAGGGAAAAGAAAACCCTACCAAATCTATCACGTGAATTTATTGAAACCCTGGAGAGACAGGGAACAGGTATCTGCGGTGGTAGGGGTACAGTCAGGGGACCATGCAGGGATCGACCTGGTGCAGGTTGCTGCCACCCTGACTAGACCCCAAACCCAGCAAGCAAAAGAGTTTCTGCAAAGAAATAGGGTCATGTTTTCAGAATTGCCTGGTCTCACCAACGTCATCAAGCATGACATCGTAACCGAACCCAATGTAAAAATCCGGTTAAAGCCTTACCGTATCCCAGAAGCTCATAGGGTGGCGGTATCTGACGAGGTTAAAAGAATGCTCGAACTTGAAATCATTGAAGAGTCACAAAGCGAGTGGTCAAGTCCAATCGTGTTGGTACCCAAACCCAACGGCACCCTCCGCTTCTGTAACGACTTCAGAAAACTTAATGAAGTCTCCAAGTTTGATGCGTATCCCATGCCACGAGTAGATGAGCTAATTGAGAGGTTAGGTCCTGCCAGGTACATCACCACGCTGGACCTCACAAAAGTGTACTGGCAGATTCCCCTGACCAAGGAAGCCAGGGAGAAAACGGCCTTCTCTACCCCGGAAGGCCACTTCCAATACAAAAGGATGCCATTTGGTCTACACTCTGCCCCTGCCACGTTCCAAAGGGCCATGGACAAAACTCTGCGCCCACATCAACAGTACGCTTCCGTCTACTTAGATGACATAGTCATCTTCAGCACTGATTGGGAGTCCCATCTTCCCCGGGTTCAGGCAGTGGTAGACTCCTTGAGAAGAGCAGGGTTCACCATCAATCCGGAGAAGTGTGCCATTGGGATGGAGGAAGCCAAGTACCTAGGGTATATTGTGGGTAGGGGGTTGGTGAAGCCCCAAATGAGTAAGGTTGAAGCCATACAGGACTGGCCCCGTCCCCTAACCAAGAAGCAGGTCAGAGCGTTTCTGGGCATAGTTGGCTATTATAGGAGGTTTGTCCCCAACTTCGCCACCATTGCTGCACCGCTGACGGACTTGACCAAGGGCAGAAAGTCAGTGATGATAAAGTGGAATGCCGAGGCCGAGAAAGCTTTTCAAAAGCTTAAGACGGCATTGTGCCAGGATCCGGTGCTTGTAGCTCCGGATTTCGCAAAAGATTTTGTAGTGCAGACAGATGCTTCAAGTGAGGGATTGGGAGCAGTCCTGTCGCAGGAAAGCAATGGGGAAGAGCATCCCGTAGTTTTTCTTAGTAGGAAGCTGACAGCAGCTGAGAAAAACTACGCTGTGGTAGAGCGGGAGTGTCTCGCCATCAAGTGGGCTTTGGACTCCCTACGATATTTCCTCCTAGGTAGGAAGTTTCGCTTGATGTCAGACCACGCTCCCCTTACCTGGATGAGGCAAAACAAGCACACCAATGCCAGGGTGACAAGGTGGTTCCTTTCTCTCCAGGAGTTCAATTTCGTGATAGAACACAGGCCCGGGAGACAACATCAGAATGCCGATGCCCTCTCCCGAGTCCATTGTATGGTGTCGAGTGGTGCCTCCAACACCTCCGCGTTGAGGCAGAGGGGGGGAAATGTACAGGACGCCAAGGTTGGGTCCTGGACGGGTGCTATGTAGCACCAATATTTGGGTTATGGTCCCTTTAACGAGTGGTAATAGTGTTCAGGAGGTCACCCAATGGGTGAGGAATTTCTGGCAAAATAAATAGTCCAGAGAGGACTGGCTCGCAGTCCTCTTTGTCTTAATAGAGAGGTATTTGGGGCCCGGAATTTCGGAGGCTCTAAAGTGACATTCGGGTGGGATAGAGCCTCCACTCCTGACCACTGGGAGTCAGCACACAGGGGGTTAAGGGCTTCCAGGAAGACAGCTCATAAAACAGGAAGTGATGCTAGAGGTGTGTGGAAGGAGTATGAGGATTGCACCTGTGGAGAGGAGCTGTCTGTTTGCTGGGAGCTTGGAAAGATTCAGCAAGGGCTCTGGAAGTTCCCCTACAAAACTGTATGTGTCTTTCCTTTGGTTTATTTTTGTGCTGAAGACAAGCAGGACTTTTGATTTATGCTGGAAGATAAGTGGACTTTAGTTTATACTTTTCTGTGTGCTGAATTAAGCGTTATTTTTGCTTTATTCACAAATAAAAGCCTTTCTGTTTAAAAGTCAACGGTTTATGCACTTAGTCCCGTGGAGCTATAATCCCCAAAAGTTCACAATATATATATATATATATATATATTGAATAAAGAAATAGGAGGGAATTCAATAAACCTGCTGCGCCACTTTTCTGTTGTTAATCTCTCTGTATTGCGCTAAATTCATGAAGTATTTGCGCCACTGTTGATTCTAACAGCGACTCGTGCAGCAAGTTTACAGTAGATAGTTCTAAAATGTGCCACTTTTACATTGTGTCGCATTGAATGTGCCACTTAAACATTGTGTTGCATCGAATGCGCCATATAGAAAAGTGGAGCTAATTAAGACCAACCTTTTTTTGTGTACAGAGAAAAAAACTGTCTCATACAGATTTTGCAAAAGTGTCTCACGTGCTTTTCTAAAAGTGGAGCAGCATGAGCCAAATTCAAGTTCAAGTTCTAGTATAGTGGAACCTTGGATTACGGCATAATCCGTTCCAGGAGAATGCTTGTAATCCAAAGCACTCGTATATCAAAGGGAGTCAATGGAAATGAAGATAATTCGTTCCACATTGACTTCTATTGCATGCAATACCGCATGTGGCCAGAGGTGGGGGGCACCAGAGAGAATCGAAAATACTCGGAGACTACTCGGATGCACTCAGAAACCCTCGGAAAGGCTCGAAAACTGGAGTCTTTCCGAGTGTTTCCGAGTATTTCCGAATGGCTCCGAGTGTCACCGGCTCCCCAGGATCTCAGGCCAAATGCGGTACTGCACACCGCAGAGGCTTGAATCCTGCTCATGTTGCAAGACAACACTCGCAAACCGAGTCAGGATTTAAAAAAAAGAATTGCTTGTATTGCGAAACGCTCGTTAACCGCGTTACTCGCAATCCAAGGTTCCACTGTACATGAATTTGGAGCATTCTTCACAACTTTTATAACACAAGAGGGACACTATTGCAAAATCTGCCAGCCCAGTTTATATGAATTCCAGGGATAGTGTTATATATATAAAGTTTTTATAGGTATATTTTTACAAAGCTGCATGACTTTGCCCTGATCCAGTTTGCCCATGCAGGAGGAGAACCTTCATTTTTTTCTCACTTACCTTGAGGGCATCCGGATTTGCAAAATAGACATGTTCTCCCGACATGATACCAGTCCACAAGTCATAAATCTGGGCAGCAATATGACTAAGAGGAAGATAGCTAACTATGGACTCTTGCTGAACTTCTGCAGGCTGCATATCTCCAGCACGACTAGCATGGGCAGCTGTCCAGGTGATCTGAGAATAAGTAATGGAACTGTAAGCAGATGGATGGATGGATGGATGCCAAATAAAATGCATTACAGATCTTTAGGTCATATTACTCCTAAATCTTCCACTAAGATGACTGAAATAAAGGCTCTGTGCCAGCATGAAAGATAATATAAACTTGGTAATACTTTTATGGTACTTCCTTCAATAAAACTTGTACAAGCGAGGCACTCTGTGATCATCAACAGTTAACTAGGAAAACTTAAAAAGACTAAGCAACAAGTTTTTATGCATAGCCAAACCCAGTAGGTAACAGTTCATATTTGCAACTAGAATACACATTTATAGTTTAAACTGCCCCATAAACAGAAAAGAACTTTAACAACATCAATACCAGACACTCCTGCTTAGGCCAATTTTCAGCTTTCATTGCTGTCACACTTTGAAAGACAATTACACGGTCATGCAACACTGTACCCATATTACATTTGTATCTTTGTTTTCACACAAATGGAGCTTTCTTTCAGTGGTATTTTATCACCACTGGTTTATTTTTGTATTTTTTGCAAAATAATACGAAAAAGGGCCGAAAATGTTGAAACCCACCCCCCCCCCCCCATGTTTTTCTTTGTTTCTGTTATAACATTTTGCAAATAAGTGATCTTTCTTTATAAATTTAGGATATAATTCTACATTTTTTTTGGTAAAAATAACCCAAATCAGTGTAGATTATTTGGTCTGTAGGAAAGTTATAGAGTCCACAAACCATGAAAATTTCTCTATCCTGATATACTGACGGCCTATTTCATTTCTTGAGGCCTGAAAATGCCAGGACAGTACAAATATCTCACAAATGACTCCTTTTTGAAGAGTAGACAGTCCAAGGTATTTAAAAGGAGGCATGGCGAGTTATTTTAAATTGTAATTTTTTTTGGCTCAATTTTCAGGAAAATCAAGAAATGAAAAAAAATAATTCACAATTTATTTTTATTTTTTTACATACTGTCACCAGTAAAGTAAAGCGTCATCATATAACTGGTGTGGTAATGGTCGGGGACTCTGACTGGTGACAGTATGTAAAAAAAAAGGAATCATTTATATATAAATATGTTTTTTTTTTTATTACTTTTTTTTTTTTACATACAGTGACCAAAACAATACAGTGTTACTCTGGTACTCTGGGGAGGTAATCAGGATTTGCTTTTTGTTTTTGATTGCTTCTAACTACATTTTACAGTTAAAAGCAACCATTTGTTCTGAATGAAAACTACCTATTCAGTGTTTGCTATTTTGGTTAGCTGCGATTGGCCCTGTTTGTACCATGTGATGACTGTGACCAATCACAGAGCTTATCACAATAGTACACAATGAAAGGCATGTAACAAAGCTGAAAGGCTTTGTTACATGCCTTTCATTGTGTACTATTTCTTGTGATCGGCTGTGATTCGCCACAGCAATCACATGGTACAGTCAGCGGATCGGTATAGTGATCTGTCATTGGCCGTGTCACAAGTACAAAGCTTCTCCCAAAACATACTACCAGTCAGACTAAAATGTGAACAACACAAAGCATACACCGCTCAGGCCAACGAGGTGAAATGGCTCACCACCGTTACTGAAGTATGTAGAAGAAAGACCAAATGTGCATGTTCTCACTGTGCCTATGTGGGTTTCCTGTGGGTGCTCTGGTTTCCTTTCTCACCCCAAAAACATACTGGTAGGTTAATTGGCTCCTGTCTAAATTGTCCCTAGTATGTGTATATATGAATGTAAGCCAGGGACCTTAGATTGCAAGCTCATTGAGGGCAGGGACTAATTTGAAAGTACAATATGTACAGTATATGTAAAGCACTGAGTAAATTGACGGCGCTATACAAGTACCTGTATTAAATAAATAAATAAATGTCTGAAAATGTAACTTTCTCTACCAGAATAGGGAGCCATGCTTGTATTAAACCATTACATACATTTGAATCTACCTAGTTACATACATAAGAGTCTACCTTGTACAGATTATACTGGATAGGAGAATTGGACTATTAAGTTTTGTTTTAGTTTAGGTTTTTTTCACCTACATTATCATGGCTCAGCATTACTCCTTTTGGGTTCCCGGTGGTACCCGATGTGTAGATAAGAACACAGCATTGATTGGGATTCTGTGAATTTATGATGTCATCCAGATGTTCCTCACTGATATCCTTCCCCAGTTCCAGGAACTCATCCCACTGACAATGACACAACATCACAACAATATGCTAAGAACCATTATGTTATATGGAAGTGCCCAGACTTGGTTTAGTGCCAGCATAAGCACTAGCTTATGGTGAATAGGAAACATATGGTACTAAAATACAATAGATGTTCCTGAAAAGCACATTAAAAGAAGACAACAGACACATATGACTCCCCAACCACTACTTGTAAACCATTGTCATACAGTATCCATCAGCACTTACATAACAGACATTCATTAAAACAGTGTAAATATATATATATATATATATATATATATATATATATATATATATATATTATAAATTGACAATTTTTATTAAAGTTTTATATTTTTCAATACAAAAATAGAAAAGGATAACAATCACTGGAAAGCATCCAAGCTTACAGTAGCGAACCAAAATAGAATACACCCATAGTTCTATAACCAGGTGTCTTGTATATTCCTGAGGAACCAGGCAAACCAGCAGTATGGAATCAAAATAATGGATTCTTGAAATAGCTATGCCAGTGATTCCGCATCCAAAGAAATATGGCAAGTGCCTACTGGGTTTGTAGAAGAGAAGAAGAAGAAGAAAAAATAGGAAACAAAAAGAGAAGATATATAAATAGTGGACAGACAGAGCTCATCATTCCTGAATTAAAAAAGAGCCGACCTCCTAAATGGAAGAAGGGCTTTATACTCTCATGGAGGGTCTTCCCGATGATGCCAGGGTTCCCAGATCGCACAATGGCGATCAAACTTGTCAGCTAATCGTGCCGTCAAGGACTCCATGATCTCCACATCCTTAATTCTTCTGGCATTAAGGTCAGTTGGTTTGGTGTCAGTGGTGTTTATCTCTTCCATTGGAGGGCAATCAGGCATCTGGCCGTCGTTAAAATGTGAGTGGCCAATTTTTTTGCTAACCATGGCAATTTAGGTGGGAGTAGGCCTAATAGATTTTTGGATAGAACGGAATGTCAACCTTGAATAACTGTTAAAGGAGGTCCTGGACCGAGTGCCAGTATGACGGCAAGGATGGGCATTGCCAGAAAATATGCATCGATCTTTACAGCACATCCAGCAGCGGGCCGAAGCCAATGGATATATAGCATGTAGGTGGGAGAATAGTACTTTGTAGGTATTTTCCTTGTGGAGGGTGCAAATAGAGCTTTTGGCTGCTCGGGACCATACAGTTTGCCATTGTTCAGTTGAGAGTTCTTCTTCGAGAGATTGCTCCCATTTAAGAATCTATATTGTATGAGTTTAAACGTTTGTATATATCTGAGGTTAAACCATTCTGTGATGGGCCAGAGAGAATTATGCGTTCAAATGGTGACAAATTGGAAAACTGGAGGTTGGATGTAAAGGTTAAGGCGTAATGCTGAATTTGGAGGTAACCAAAAAAGGCGTTACGGGGCAGATCATGTTTTTCCCTGAGTTCCTCAAAAGAGAGTAGCACTCTTGTGGCTGTGTTCACTAAGTGGCCATAGTGGAATAGATTCCTCTGTAACCAAGGAGAAATCATGCGATGAGTGAGGCTGTCTGGCAGTTTGGGATTGTAGAGGAAAGCTGTCAGTTAAATATTATATTTTTGACAAAATATAATTATTTAATACATAAGATTTTAGAAGTCCACACATAGACACATGAAAGAAACTCTACAAGATATGCTTACATTACTACATACCGTGTAAAGATCTGAGCGTTTAACCTGCAAAGTGCCTTTATACTGTACAACAGCTTTGAGATCCGGTAATTTATTCCATATCTGTAAACGAATAAATGATTGTTACCAAATTAGTGATAGCAACATATGTTTTTCTGAAACGTCGTACTGTAGTACTTTTTAAGTGTCAGCACAAAGATCCTGCATTTGGCTGTCAAAGGAGTTTAGGCATTAATGAAAATGGCTGAGCCATAGCAGCAGTCAGTAATTCCCTAGGTCAAAGTACTACTGCTGGTGCCATACAGGCCTGATGCATGTTATACAAGAAAAACGGCCATTAAAAATTCCGGACATGCTCTCTTTTTTCACGTCGTTTTTCATGTCGTGTGTATGCTTTAACGACGTGAAAAAAAACGCGCATGCTCAGAATCAAGTATGAGACGGGAGCGCTCGTTCTGGTAAAACTAGCGTTCGTAATGGAGATAGCACATTCATTACACAGTAATGGACTGAAAAGCGCGAATCGTCGCCCAAAAAACTTTACTAACATGAAGGGTGGCGCCATTCGAACGGAACTTCCCCTTTATAGTGCCGTCGTACGTGTTGAACGTCACTGCGCTTTGCTTGATCTTTTTTTTAAATGATGGTGTGTACGCAAGGCAGGCTTGAGAGGAAACATGAAAAAAAACGAGGAGAAAAACGTCGGTTTAAAAAATGACATTAAAAACGATCGTGTGTACGGGGCATAAGAACGAAGCAATAACAGGGCTAATTCACACTAAACCAGGTGTTAATCTGTGTTGACGTCTGTCTTTGATAACTTAAAGTGATTGTAAAGTCTCGTTTTTTTTCTATAAAAATAACAAACATGTTATACTTACCTCCTCTGTGCAGCTGGTTTTGCACAGAGCAGCCCGCATCCTCCCCTTCTCATGGTCCCTCTTCTGTGCTCCTGGCCCCTCCCTCCTGTCAAGTGCCACCACAGTAAGCAGCTTGCTACGGGGGCACCCGAGCCGAGTTACAGCTCCCTGTGTCCATTCAGACACAGAGCCACCCCCTCTCTCTCTTGATTGGCTGACTGACTTTGATTGACAACATCGGGAGCCAATGGCACTGCTGCTGTGTCTCAGACAATGAAGAGGGAGAGTCTCGGATGGCCGAGACACTAGTGGACATCGCTTGACAGAGATGGGGCTCAGGTAAGTATCAGGGGGGCCGAGGGGGGCTGCTGCACACAAAATACTTTTTATCTTAATGCATAGAATGCATTAAGATAAAAAACCTTCTGACTCTACAACCCCTTTAAAAATAAACGTGACCTTTGCCCATGAGCTAAAGCTAAAAGGTAAAGGAGAAATATAGCCAAAAGCTTTTTTGGCTATACTTCTCCTGGGGATCACAGGGGTGCAGTTCGTTCTGCAATCTTGTGACCCCGCTAAAGCCCGCTGTCGACTGATGTCACAGAGCCCGTCTGGGCTCTAAAAAGATCATGACTATATGGTCGGGATCCACCCAAAACCCTGGACTGACACCTGGCTCAGCCTCACAGCGATCAGCTGAGAGGCTGAGCCAGCCCTTCCCTCCCCTCTGCAGTGCAGTGCTCCAGTGAGCGCTGGAGGGCATAGCAGAGAGTCAGAGACTGACAGTCTTGGCTCTCTGCTCAGAGTGGAGGAGGAGAACTGAGTGATCAGTGGTGTTTGATTGCTCAATTCTACTACAGAGCCAGCGGGGGACAGATGGTGCGTATGATGTGTTTTTTTTTTTTTAGAAAGCAATACTTCTTTTAATATAACAGCTTTTAAACCAGCTGCACCTACTCGTTTTCCTTTTTCTTCCCTGGTTCTTTGAGCAGCTGCCGATAGAGAAGAGTCACTTTGGAGCTTACTCAGGGCTAAAGGCAAATTTATTCCACCCCTATGTGACAGTGCTGGGTGCCAAGCGCCAGCACAGTCCCATGAAAGATATGGTAGTAAGTCACATGCTCCTCATTGGCCAGGCAGTAGAACAATGCTGTGGAACAGTTCATCCCCAAATCCAAAGCAGAAGCCCTAAAGTTGTTCAAGTTGGCACTCTCAGCAGCTCAGCTCCCCCTGCCCCACCTTCCAGCAGATGCTCTGGGAAATGGAGCAGAGAAGTAAGAGTGACAATTTGAATGTATTCAGTGAATTTTTTGTTAAATTTGAAGATGCGTTGCTCTAAAGTGCCAGCAACTACACAGGTCAGTGCTTGTTTTAAAGCTAATTTACTGCTCAATAATGATGCAGGCACACTCCTCCCTTCCCTCCTCCAGCTTCTCACAGAAACATTGCTAAGACAGATTATTGCGAAGCTGCGTTGGCCGCGGACACTATTAATAAAGTTGGAAAGAAACCAGGGGTACATTCTTTTAACCAGGGATGAAATCGTGGACACTTTTTTCCCCAGGGATAGCACCCTAAAATCCGGCATAGTCTCTGGAAACCAGGGACGTCTTGTCGCCCTACTATGGTATTCCCCCGTAGCTACATAATTGTTTTAGGATAAGAAATGCTCTGCAAGTAAGCATCTAACATTTGCTTGATTTTGTCTGCAATTTTTCGAACTGGTGACAGGTCTTTCTAAAGTGTATGTAAACTCTAATGTAGCGCTCACCCCCGAAGGAGCCGCTGGTAATTAGGTTCCCCACTCCTGCACAGCCAGGCAACAAGTATTCTCCACACTTTCTCCAGACACAAGGGGCAGTCTTTGAGCTTGGTTTTTATGTTTTATTATTGGTAATAACTTGGATAGGGAATAGGAATTATGGGATGCCCAACTTGATAGCAACAAAAGAGCAGGGACAACTTCCTCCCTATATTCGGCTCTGATTGATCTCCTCTTCTCTTCTCTGTACAACTCTGATTAATCTCCTGACAGCTGACAGTCTCTGATGGAAAAGCAAAAGCCCCTTAAGGACTGCGAATTTTCCGTTCCTTTTGAAAGCGATACAAAAGTTGTAGGTTGCATACAGAAGTGACTCCAACTCCACTGTAGACACTGATCCCAGTTCCACTGACCTCAGGAAATACTATCCCACCTTGCTGCTTCTTTATTGGCCCACCTGGCTGCTACTGAACATTTCCCAGGGCAAAGGTTAAGGAAAGATTTTAAGCCCAATACTGTCCTCCAAAAAGGCTGGCTATATGTGACAGTCTTTCCATTTGTAAGTTCCTGGCCATGCTGAAGTACTCACACTGTCCTCTTTGCTCTCACTGCTTCTTAGGCAAGATTCCTTCCAAAATGTGATGCTGCCAGAATCCTCCCAGGCCAGCCCAATCCCTCAGCAGGGGTTCTCCTCAAGGGCCACCAACAGTCTCATCAGCACTCCATCTTCCACCCGGCTCCCTGCCAGCATAACTCATCCATATTTAAGGGTTGGCTTAGCAACCATGCCAGGCCCATTGCCTGGGGATAGGCTAAACTCCCCTAAGTATTCAGATCAACCCTCCTCGCCTCCGCCCTCCAGTTTCCAGAAAGTTCTCTACCCCTCCGGAACGGGGGGGAGGGGGGTGGAGGCACCAGAGACCTGCCTGTATGAGTCATGAAGTCCTGAACTGCAGTACACTTTTGAAAACTAATTTTACCATGAACCAAAAACAAGATTTGTCTGCACTGCCACTAATAGCACACTAGAGGGTGCTACACTAACAGTACAATTGCTCCCTTTTGGTCTGTTAAATATACTACCATTGAAAGCATTTTGTTAAATCTGTTTGACAAATGCAAGAAATCTAGCCAGAAATCCTGTGCGCTCGTACCTTCCTGTACTATCTGCCATAGTAAGCACAATCAGCACACCACCATTCACAAAATTGTGTTGTTTTTTTTTCAATGAATACAAGGCATTTTCTGATTGGCTCCACTTCTCCACCTTGTCCAATCAGAGCATGCCTTGTATGTATTGAAAAAATACAAGGCGTTCTATGAATAGCAGCAATGCCGGGCTAAAGACCCCCTGTGTGCAGAAGCCACTCGGCACAGGAACCAGAAGATTATGGCTATCACTCTAGTAGTGCTTTTTAATGTCAGCTTCCCCAGTAGTCCCTTAGGTATGGACTGACATTGGTCCAAGCTTTATAGGCATATCTATTTATATTTGCCACTATATATATATATATATATGTAGCGATACCCCCAGTTAAGAGGGCTGCCTGTATGATTTTTTTGGGCCCTGTAGTGCACCGCTGTCAACCCCTGGCAATCGGCTCTAATCTCCCTTGGCACAGTTAGTTGGGGATGATAGGATCGTGCGGCCTGTAACTTGCAGCGGCACAATCCTATGACAAAAATACACAGTAAGGCTCTAAAACTTCCTTTACCTATCTCTTCTGTAAAGTAAAGAACACAGACACCAATATTCTTATCCCTTGTATGTTTACTTAGATTAGTGGGTAAGCAGTAAAACAGGTGAGTACATGTCATAAGCAGGGCCCTGCAATAAACAGTGTTAACAAGCAAACAGGTATTCAACGTTGTGCAACTCTTAAGCCCTGTACACACGATCGGATTTCCTATGGTTTTTAAACCAATGGATTTTTCCATCGGAAAACCGATGAAGCTGACTTCCATCAGTCTTGCCTACACACCATCAGTCAAAAAACCGACCGTTCCAAACGCGGTGACGTAAAACACTCCGATGAGCCGAGAAAAATTAAGTTCAATGCTTCTGAGCATGCGTCGACTTGATTCTGAGCATGCGTGGGTTTTTTAACCGATGGACTTGCCCATAGACGATCGGAATTTGCTATCGGTTTTTTAGCCATCGGAAAAATTTAAAACGTTTTCTTTTTTGACACCGATGGAAAAAAGACCGATGGGGCCCATACACGATTGGTTTGTCTATTGAAAAAAATCCATCGGACTGTTTTCATCGGTGAAACCGATCGTGTGTACACGGCTTAACAGTCCCCTTTGCGGCGACTTCCCCTCATGGGCAATATGGCGCCCAGGAATGTCTGTGCTACCCAGTCAGGCCTGACTGAACTAAAGTGGAGGTCCTGTAGGGAAATCTTCGCTAGCATCGGTGGTGCACTTGAAGAACAGAATTTGTAATTTACCAAGTTAACAAAAGTACTGTGTCTATTTATGAGCAGGTGCTCTCTCACCCAACCGGACCAGTCCACGTCCGTTTCTTCCGCTGCTGTGCCTAAACACACCGATCCCTCGACATCCGGGTCTTCGGTCCTCCTGGCAAAGGTGCAGCATCAAGGAGAGACGTCCCTCAGGCTCCTCGGTGCGCGCGGAAGGCTCTTTGGAGAAACAGCCAGGCTTCTGGCCTAAAGTCACAGGAGCTCAGACAGCAGTTCAGCTTGCTGGGTGGGCGGTGTCCAAAGAGAAAGAACTGGGCCCTGCCTCTCCCTTATAAAGTCCACCCCAGCAGTCCTTCCGCGGGGCAAGGCACCCTGGGTGCCTAAAAGTGTACTGGGTAATGTAGTCTCTGAGGGATTTAAAGAGCAATACCCCGCTACATTATATATACTGTATACCTTTTTGTTTTTAATAGTTAATTTTCTTTCTTTTAAAGTTACAGAGTTGAAGATGAAGACTCTGTTGGCTCATGGTAAATTTATACGTTGTATGCTCATTAATACTGGCTCAACCTGGGTAATAATGGCACAACACTTCTATGTGATAGATAGATAGGTTTGGCTTATTCCACATTTATAAAGGTAGTATGCTGTACAAGGAGAAGATTAAAACTGATGTTTACCTGCAAGATTTTCTCCAGCTGTTTTTGATTTTCAACCACAATAATATTTGCTCTGCAGTCACTGGCAACATAGCAGCATGCTTCAGGCGAATTGGTCGCATAAATCCCGGTCGCAATTCCCCTAAATTTTTTTGCAAACATAACATTTTCAACTTTTCTGCAGCATTGGTTGGCAGAAAATTTTCATATTAATTTTCATTTAAATAAAAATGTTCAATAAATCCAAAAGATAAATGTGGCAGAGAAGAGTTATACAATACTCTGCTCACCAGTGTTATAGGAAAGAAGTCAAACATACAACATAGTCAGTGCTGGGTTTAGGAATACATGACACACAGAGAGCATGGTCCAGGAGTAGATAATGCACAGAATGCAGGGAACAGGAGTATGTAATGCACAGAATGCATGGGACAGGAGTAAGTAATGCACAGAATGCAGGGAACAGGATTATGTAATGCACAGAATGCAGGGAACAGGAGTAAGTAATGCACAGAATGCAGGGAACAGGAGTGCGTACTACATAGTGAGTCATGAGTACAAAACAAAAAGAGTACAGGAGTCAGGGGTGTATAACGCACAGTGTAGGGGTCAAGAGAGGGCATAATCCCCCCCTCCTCCGCAAGCAACACTATCCCCCACATTACCCTTTCAGCAAAGAAAAAAAAATCCAACACTAATGTGCATGCATACACCCTCCCCCACAGTACAAATCCTCTCTCCTCCTCCCATAAAAAATCCTCCCATGCAAATCCACTCTCCCAACATAAAGTTCCTCCTCACAGCACAAATCCCCCCCCCCCCAGTTCCCCTTCTCCAAATCCCCCAGCACAAATCCTCCAACCCCCCTTCCCAGCACAACAAATCCCCCCAAATGTCATCTCCCAGTAAAAATCCTTTCTCTAAATCTAGCACAAACCATCACCCCCTAATCTCCCTTCCCAACAAAGATCTTCTTCCACCCCCAAATCCCCCCCTCCCAGCACACATACACCACCCCCAAATCTCAGCACAAATTCTCCCCCACTTCTAGCACAAAGCCACCCCACCCCTCCATCCCAGCACAAACCCTTCTTCCCCCTCTTCAAAACCCTCCAGGACAAATCCTTCCAAATACCCCTCCCAGCAAAAATCCTCTCCCCACTTCTAGCACAGATCCTCTCCCCCAAGTCCCCCCTTCCAGCACAACCCCCCCCCCCCCACATCCTGAGTCAAATCCTCCCCCCCATCCTCTCCAGGACAAATCCTCTTTCCCCCAAATTCCCCACACCAGCACAAGTCATCTCCCCAGTTCTATCACAAATCCTCCCACCCAAATCCCCCCTCCCAGTACTTCCCAACTGTCCCCATAAACAAAAAAAATCCTGCAAATCTGAAGGGCCCGTTCACACCACAACAGGCTGTGTAAGGCCCCATGTACACGGGACACTGTTAAACGCGTGTTCAGAGGCAGTTGGACACATTTTTCAACTGCCCCTGAACTCATTCAATGTTATCCTATGTTACCATGTACACAATCTCTTTTATCAACGTTTTTAGTCAGTTGCGTTTAAACGTTTCTTTGAAAGCAAAAAAATGGGTTTAGACGCAGAAGATTTCCAGGTTTCAGACGCAAAATGTAACCCGCGTTTAGCAGCATTTCGTTTATAGCCGTTTTTCGCCATTTAAAAAAAAAACGCTTCTAAACACAAACGCGGCTAAACACTGCATGTAAACGCGGCAAAACTGACGTTATAAACGTGGGTTACTATCTGTCAAGTTTAATCATTTAGGAGCAGTTGTAAAAATGTCCCGTGTACATGGAGCCTTAAACCCACGTTCCATGCTAGTTTCCTACACCGCATTCAAAACGCACTGGTTTTCAATGTTAATTTAACACCCCAAACGTAAGTCACAATGTAGTGAGTTTGTCTGCAACGGATCGCATGGTACACTAATACCATGTGATCCAATTGCTGTGCATTTTTTAAAGTAGTGCATGTACTACTTTTGGAGCAGTCTGGTGCAATTTCAGCTCATTCAAATGGATTGCATATGCACCTGGATTGCATATGAATCGCACAGGAACGTACAGCACGTTCCTGTGCGGTTCAGGTTGTGAACCAGCCCTAAGTCCTGGAGCCCAGAGCCGGAAAAAGTTCCACTAAATTTCTTGGCAGGGGGGCACTAGCTTGGGCACCTAGGGGAATTTCCACTCATCTGTTGGAGGGTGCCTGGGGTAGGCAACACAATCGCCCCCTCTGCCAACATCTTTGATTTGGGGGGCGAAGAGGATATGTGCGAGGGACACTTTGGGGGGGCATATCCAACCCCCCTTCTAGCACAAGCTCTCCCCCCTCCCTTAATGCCCCCTTGCTTACATAACCTCCTCCCACCCCCAAATCACTGAGCAGGCTTCCAATAGAGTTAATTTCTGATACAATACAGTATGTATGAGTATATGAGAAGAGATGGGGAGTCGGATCTCGGTGTATAGTACCCTGCACACATACAGGACATAGCATGACTTACAGGGTTCTGGCTGTGTGTACATGTGATGGGATATCCTGGCTCCAGAACTGGCCTCCTCTGTGCTGATCAAACAGCGAGACGTGTCTCTATTGAGACCAGGGGGACTCACCACTCACTGCACACACCAATCATTGGGACTCCAGTACAGGGGCATTCCACCACTGTGATGTGCCAACGGGACCCCACAAGCCATGGGCAGATGTAACTTGTGGCCAGCGCTGGCCTCCTCTGTCTTTATCACACGGGACAGTGCCACCTGTCTGTGCACACAGCAAGACACATCTCCATTGAGATAAGGTGAGTCACCGCTCACTGCATTGTCACATCGATCATCGGGGACTCCACTACAGGGAGCATTCCACCACTGTGATGTGCTGTGCGGGACCCCACAAGCTGCGAGTAGATATAACTTGTGCCCGCGATAGTGCGCTCCTGCTGGGCAAGTCCCTGGAGCAAAGTTCCTGAGCTTGTATATGCACTTGGCTCCGCTCCAGGACTCGCCGGGACTCTGGGACTTACATCAAATGCTGGGGCGGTCCCGGCGAATCCGGGACGGTTGGGAGGTATGCATATGCGTCCCTAGAAGACTGAGGTTTTTGCACTGAGAATGTAATCACTATTAGATTGTAAGCTCTTATGAGCAGGGATCTCTTAACCCTCTTGTATTTTATTGTAACTGTACTTTCTCCCTTTATATTGTAAAGCACTGCGCAAACTGTTGGCACTATATAAATCCTGTATAATAATAATATTAATAGAAATACTCACTGCATTCTCACAGCACAGTGAACAAGCTGTCAAAGACAGTGCCCGGTTTCAGACAATGATCGGGAGCCAGTACGGATGGGCCAAACACCCCCTGGTTTGGTTCGCACCAGAACACCTCGAACAGGCAAAAAGTTCTACGAACATGCGAACCCTATTAAAGTCTATGGGACGCGAACATGAAAAATCAAAAGTCCTAATTTTAAAGGCTTATATGCAAGTTATTGTCATAAAAAGTGTATGGGGACCCGGGTACTACCCTAGAGGACATGTATCAATGCAATAATTTTTTTTAAAAACAATCGTTTTTAATGGAGCAGTGATTTCAATAATGCCTAAAATGAAACAATAAGAATGAAATATTCCCTTAAATATAGTGCCTGGGGGGGGTCACCTTAGCTTGCCTGTAAAGTGGCGCATCTGTACAATGTATAGAACATGCCACAGCAAGAATGATATTTCTAAAGGAAAAAATTTAATGTAAACTTGCTCGCAGCTGTAATGTATTGCTGGCCCCTGGCAATATAGATGAAAAAAAATGGAAAAAAAAAAAAAAACAGCGTGGTGTCCCCCCCACCAGTCCATACCAGGACCACGCCAAAATAAAGAAAAATTGTCGTGGGGTCCCTCCCAAAATTCATTCCAGACCCCCCAAAGCACCCTCCCCATGTTGAAGGCAAGCGGCCTGGTATGGTTTCCTGACCTGCCAGGCTGCTTGCTCGGATAAGGATCTGGTATGGATTTTGGGGGGGACCTCACGTCAATTTTATTTAAAAATTTGGCATGAGTTCCCCTTAAAATTGATACCAGACCCAAAGGGCCTAGTATGGATTTTGGGGGGGATCCCATTCCATTTTTTTCTCAATTGTGTCATAGGGTTCCCCCTAGCCATGTCAATACACTGTATTATATACTCTGCTCTGTGTTATATACACTAAACTGACTGCACTATATACTCTGCACTGTATTATATATTCTACACTGACTGCACTATATACTCTGAACTGTATTATATACACTACACTGACTGCACTGTATTATATATTCTACAATGTATGATTATATACACTACACTGACTGCATGCTCAATCCACTAACTAACCTGCCAAATCTCCATTCATAAACACTGTACACTGCCACCGTGTAAGCAGCCTTATATAGTGTGGGGTGTGGATTTAGCCTCTTAGCCATGATTGGCCAAAGGCACCCTGCCTTTGGCCAATCATGGCTCTCACAGCACATTGCGCTGTGGTTGGCCAAAACATACAGGTAAGGTACATGCTTTGGCCAATCAGCAGCCTTTAATGCACTGCGGTCCTGCAGTGCATTATGGGGCACATCGCGGCAGGCGAACATCCCACGAGTGCCCCATTTTTCATTTGTTCTTGTCCTGATGTTCGAGTTGAACTTACGTTTCGACTCGAACATCGGGCCCATCCCTAGGAGCTGGCAGGACTGATTCCAATCATGTGACCATTGTGACAGCCAATCACAGTGCTCACATGATCAGCCATTTCTTCACACCCCCCCAGGGATAAAGACCCTGTTAAAGGGATAGGAAGGAGTTAATAGGTATGCCCTGTTTTTTTGTGGAGTGCTAACTCGCATACCAAATGCTAGTTCTAAAGAAACAAACCTGCCTCTATTTACTGCCTACATTTCCCTGAAACAAGTACTGTATGCAGTACAATGGAATGGCTGTCAACTATAAACCGTGTAGAATATTGACATATAATCTATAGCAGAACAGAAAGTTATGTTCAATGATAAGCGTACAATGATTAGTACTGAAAAAAAAAAATACACAGCAAAATAAAAAATCAAGAAATGCACACAAAAAATGTTTTTGGTTTTTCTTTTTCTACTTAATTTTTGTTGTTTTCTGATTCCTCTGTTTTCTCTCTAGGGCAGCATAAACTCTATCTATAGTCCTGATAACAAGACAGACAGCATTCCATGAATGCCATGCCTTAATATGCATATTTGCTACAAATCAGTATCTTAGAAAGTCCAGAGGCCATTGATTCACCATGATGCCGCGTACACACGACCGTTTTTCATGACGATAAAAATGCAATTTTTTAAAATGGTCATTAAAAACGATTGTGTGTGGGCTTCAGAGCATTTTTCACGATGTGAAAAATGGCCAATAAAAATTTGGAACATGCTCAAATTTTTCTCGTAGTTTTTCACATCATCGTTTTTCTCGTCATGAAAAACGGCCGTGTGTAGGCTTTAACGATGTGAAAAAAACGCGCATGCTCAGAAGCAAGTGATGAGACGGGAGCGCTCGTTCTGGTAAAACTAGCGTTTGTAATGGAGATAGCACATTCGTCACGCTGTAACGGACTGAAGAGCACGAGGCTGAAAAGCGCGAATCGTCTCTCACCAAACTTTACTAACACAAGGATCAGCAAAAGCAGCCCAAAGGGTGGCGCCATCCGAATGGAACTTTCCCTTTATAGTGCCGTCGTACATTTCATACGTCACCGCGCTTTGCTCTAGCATTTTTTTCATGATCGTGTGTAGGCAAGGCAGGCTTGAGAAGAATCACGGCGAGAAAAAGTTTTTTTTTTTCAATGACATTAAAAACGGTCGTGTGTACGCGGCATGAGAGCCAGGTGACTAACATTTTTAGAAGGAGGGTGGCAGTCTCCTTATTTTCTCACTAAAGTTTCCCTTTACATTATACAGAATGTACGTATGATAAAGCTTGTTGCATGTTAGACAACAAAGTCAGAGTGCAGTACTTCTGTGGGTAACAGTAACAAAAGTGCGAGAGCGGTGCTAATGAAAAGTGTAATAAACAAAACTCACAATATAATATTTAAGAAATTAAATTAAAGCAGAACTTTACTCTCTCTATCAACAATGACTATTTTTAACTTTATGTTGCTAGCATTAGTAAATAGATAGGAAAGTATAACATATTTACTGTATATACTCGAGTATAAGCCGAGTTTTTCAGCTACATTTTTTTGTGCTGAAAATGCCCCCCTCGGCTTATACTCGAGTCTGTGTCCATCTTCAAATTTGTGCGCCTGATCCTGGCCAGCCGTAGGTCCCCTGGACCCCAAACTTTGCACACATGTAGCCCCTAGGGTGCCCACGTGTCCCGGATTGCCCGGGACTGTCCCGCAATTGACATGTCTGTCCTGGGTCCCGGCACCTTCATTCCGGGACAATACAATGTCCCGGAATGAAATAGAAGACACAGCCACCCCCTACTAATAACTACATTTCCGGAACTGGTTGCTAGGGCCAGCGCTGCCTGGCATCTTGCAACCAGTGACAATTTACTCTCAGACAGTGAGACTGGGAGCGAGGCCTGCGCCTAGTGCAGCACTGCTGTCCCCACCCACCTCGGCACCTCCTCCTTCTCCGGCACCCAGCGGCAAGCAGCAGGGACTGGTGTGATCTTCACTCTCCAGATAGTGACGCCAATCCTTTCCTTCTACGCACGTGCCATATGCAGAGGGAGTGACAGCAGCACTGCATCTGGTGGCAGGCTATGGGTGGCAGGCGGCACTGCATCTGGTGGCAGGCTATGGATGGCAAGCGGCACTGCATCTGGTGGCAGGCTATGAATGGCAAGCGGCACTGCATTTGGTGGCAGGCTATGGGTGGTAAGCAGCACTGCATCTGGTGGCAAGTGGCACATTCCCCTGACAAATAACCCGCCGCCAAATTCCCCATCAACCCCGAGACAATAGGAATCATTGATAACGTCTGCGTAATGACGAAACGCGTCTAGGAGGACGCTCAGTGACGTCACCACGCTCGAGGAGTGAGGCTCCTGGTATGCCGGCCGACAATACACTGTTACTTTTATCTAAGCTGTTTTTACTATCGCAATTTGTAAGTATAACTTACGTTCTTTTATAATAAATTGTTCCAAACGGAGTTACGCTATTGGCTTGCCCTCTGTTTGGGGTTCGTGATCTGATTGTATGCGGAACTAACTGGATGGAACACCGCTGCTGCTAAGGGAGGATTACTGCTGCAACTCAAAGGCCGCGGCTGGGTTACAGTCGGATGTCCCAAACCGCTTGCCTTCTGGTAAGCTGCTCCCCTGACTTCTGGTGGTGGATACCTCACATTAAGTGCTGAAAAGTCACGGTGGTGTTGTGTTTCTTGAACCCAAGGAAGAGTGGATTCTGTTTCAGATCAATTACTTTGAACTGGTTATTGGACTTTTACTTGTCCCAATAGCTGCTGAATTCATTTATCTGGACTCATTATTGGTTTTTGGGATAAGAGGGTTGGCGCAGTTTTTTCTTTATTAATTATATACAGTACTTATTTTAAACTTTTTTTTTTTTTTTACATTTCTACAGTTACTTCCTGATTTTCATGCCTAGGCATGGTGTCGTACATCCCAGGAGTCTTCGGGAGGGGAGGAGGTTTTTTTCCAGCTAAGCACACTCTCCTGCCTCAATCACGGAACATTCTCAACAGCGACTTCCTCCGAAGTCCTGACAGTGCGCGTAGGGGTGACTGTGGAAGCTCTGGTTCCTTCTTCTAAAGTGGTGGCGCCCGTAAGGCAGTTCAAACGGAAGGCCCGAGGTTTTTCAGTAGGCTCCGACGGTAGGCTCCGACGGTCATAGAGATGACTGGTGGCCATCTGGTCACCAGTCATCTCTATGCTCGTCATGTGACCCACCACCGGGTCCCCGATGGCACGGGAGAGCGCGAAGAAGCACTGGATGGCGGCGGGAGGGGGTGGATGTCCCCTCCCGCCGCCTATAAGAATGATCAAGCGGCAGAACCGCTGCTATGATCGTTCTTATGGTGCGCAGAATCGCCGGCAGAAGAGAAGGATATCTGAATGATGCCTCTAGCTGCAGGCATCATTCAGATATCCCCCCACAAACCCAGGACGTCATATGACGTGCACCCGGAGGGAGAGAGGGTTCCTGTCGGCGTCATTTTACAATGGCCCGGTATGGAAGTGGTTAAGCTCCTAGAAGATACTTTGAGCATTTTTTTTCTGCCCCTAGAAGAAAATAGTTGTATCCTGTGTGTCCATGCACACTATTTTAGACTAGAAGCTTTTTTTAAGCTTCAACTTCTAGAAGCATAAAAAAATGCTCTTTTTGTGTTTTTCGGAGCAATTTGCCAAAGAAAAAAAAGCTCCTAGTACCTGTTAACCGCTTCTAAGCAGTTTCCATATCTTTTTTTATTCTTAGCCAGCAGCCCGGCGGTGTGCATAAAAACCAGTGTATAGCTGATTGTTAAGGAGCGGGTCGTCAAGCCGACCACCATGTCCCCGCTGACAGCTGAATGTGAACAAAACATCTGCTGGCAAAAAAAAAAGAAAGAAAACAGTGTGGGGGGCCCCCAATCCATACCAGGTCCTTTTCGCCCCCCCCCCACCAGCACCTTTTTCATTATGTTCATTAGGACAAGGGCCTCTTCCCCACAACCCTGGCCGATGGTTGTTGGGGTAAAATGTAGTGTAAGTAAACACAGGAGGCAGTTTTTGACAAGTACTTTATTAAAAAAACAAGAAAAAAGGGTTCTGCACCCTGGCGAAGGCTCCTGCTGAACGACACTTCTGCCGCCTCCCCCACTAAATAAACCAAGGGGTGGGGCCACCCATTGATGTCACCAAAATGACCCAGCCCCCTTGTGACATCTTGGACTGGGGCATGCTGGGTTGATGATGTCACAAGGGGGCAGGTCACCCAGAGATACCACCGGGTAACCCCACCCCTTAGTTTATTTAGCGGGGTCAGGCAGCGGAGCTGTCATTTGGTGGTCAGAAGCCGGCATTCATCGTGATCGACGCTTTGATCTACACCGGGGGACATTTATTTTTTATTTTTTCAATTAAGGACTTGTCAAAAACTGCCTTCTGTGATCATTTACACTACACTTTTTTTTTGGTGAATGAGTAGGGGTACTATGTACAGCCAGCTCCTTAACAAAAACCCTTCAGCTCCTAAACACTGCAAAAACCCTAGAAAAAAATGGTAAATATAAGCGCTAATAGCGCTTTTTATCCAGCATTTTTTTAGCAGTTTTTGAGAATCTAGTGTGCATGGAGCCTTATCCATTTTGATCCATAAAAACCAAGCAGGCTTTGTTCCCCAACGCCTCTCATTCCTTTTGCTTATAAGCATTCACGCAAGATGATGCTTCTATCTTTGGACATGTGTAAACAGTTTAAAATCTTATCCTGCACATACATCAGGTTTTGTACTGATTTTTTCTTTTTTTTTTTACAATGGGTTACAACTTTGAATGATTCCCCGTCTGCTTCAAAAAGATATCATGGATTCAAATCTGAATCATTTTAGTCACAGGGGAACTTAACAAGGCTGCCCACTTTCACCTATACTTTTATACTGGCCCTTGAGCTATTGGCAGTCTGTATAAGGCAACATTCTGATATCAAGGGCCTAGAGGTTGCGGGGTCCATCATAAAGCTGCTCCCTTCACAGATGATATATAATTATACCTCACTACCACATACAGTATTTCTCACTCCCCAAACTTTTGGTGCTTCTCTCGTAGTTCACCAGCTTATCAGGCCTTCATGTGAATCAGTCCAGATCTACCGATATGAACATTTCCCTTTCATAATTTGCCCTCCAGTCTATTTAGGCTCAGTTTCCAATGATTTGGTCCCCCACCTTATTTAGAAATTGTACTTAAAGTGGTTGTTAAGCCACTATATATATATATATATATATATATATATATATATATATATATATATATATATATTGTAACATTGGGGGATGTTTAGCTCAGTGATAGATGCATTGTAAGTGAGTTCACAGCCAACAGGAACTAAGGTTTAAGGGCGTGGTAGCCCACTTTTATTGAAAGAAACAAAAAGTAAAGTTCATACGTGCATTTGGTTTCCCACACAGGGGTTCTTCTCCCAGAAACATCAACACATGAACATGCCAATCCACCTGGCTCTTAAGGCTCGCTCAGCCTTGGGCGCAGTTCCTTGCTGCACAGGCCCACTCCTGGCCTCTAGGAAGGGCTCTCCTGACACTCCAGGCTTCCACACTTCCTCCAAGACTTACAGTCCCCTCTGGTCCCCAAGACTCTCTTCCAGTTGTCTCAGCTATAGTCTCCCCGACTCTCTCAGCTAGCCCAACTCTCTCAGTCTACTGACCTGGAACCTCTCCCACATGGAGAAACGTCTTAAGGATGTTGCCTGAGTTCTTTATCAGTAGCCCACTTCCCTCCAGCAACTGCTGTATCACCAACTCCTTTCCCACACACACTGAGCTATGTTCAGCTCTGCCTTATAACTAGTGTTGAGCGAACCCGAACTGTAAAGTTCGGGTCCGTACCGAACGTTAGCTTTTTCCCGAACCCGAACTCGGACTTTGCCCAAAAGTCCGGGTTCGGCAATCTAATAACGCATTTAGAAATGCTTCAGGGGCCAGCCAATCACCTTTTGATTAGCTGGTGTGCCCTTAGAAGCCATCATAGCCATGCCTACTAATGGCATGGCTGTGATTGGTCAGTGCAACATGTGACCCAGCTTCTATATAAGCTAGAGGCACACAGCACACATGACACTCTGCTTCAGAATAGATAGGGAGAGGATCTAGTCTGCTGCTGCTGCTTTTAGGGAGAGATAAAAAGATAGAAGAGGTAGTCCTGATTCTACAATCTGAGGGAAAAGATAGAGAGATAGTGTAGTGTAGGGCCAGGTTCCTGTGTTGGTGCTTTCAGGGACAGAGAATATTATATAGGAGTCCAGATTCAGAGATTAAAATCAGCGATCTGCATAGGTCTACCTATTTGTGTTGCAGTGCAGTCTTTTTACACTGCCATGAGCCCAGTGTCAGAGAAAATCTAACTTTCAGGGGAAAAAAAAAGGCACTTTATTGTTCTCTTTTCCAAAAGACCCATAGGGCAAAAAAAAAAAGCTTTTTTTTTTTTGTGCAAAAAAAGACCCGTTTAGGGCAAAAAAATAAAAAAATTGCACTTTAATGTAAGCTTGCAAAAAACGCCGTTTAGGGGCACAAAAAAAAGTTTGCAGTGTTATACATATTTTGAGGTGTTTGAAATAAACAATTTCTTTATAGTTTTCTCCTACGTTGCTATACTAAAAAAACAAAATTTTTTTTGAATAGCATTTTCTGCAGTTCTGTAGCTGTGCGATTCAGCGGTTACGTACTGTGGGTGTGTTCTGCTCTTCCAAAAAACGCCGTTTAGTGGCACCAAAAAAAGGTTGCAGTGTGTTATACATATTTTGAGGTGTGTGAAATAAACAATTTCTATATAGTTTTCTCCTACTGTGCTATACTAAAAAAACAACATTTTTTTTGAATAGCATTTTCTGCAGTTCTGTAGCTGTGCGAGTCAGCGGTTACGTACTGTGGGTGTGTTCTGCTCTTCCAAAAAACGCCGTTTAGTGGCACCAAAGAAAGTTTGCAGTGTGTTATACATATTTTGAGGTGTTTGAAATAAACAATTTCTTTATAGTTTTCTCCTACGTTGCTATACTAAAAAAACAAAATTTTTTTTGAATAGCATTTTCTGCAGTTCTGTAGCTGTGCGATTTAGCGGTTACGTACTGTGGGTGTGTTCTGCTCTTCCAAAAAACGCCGTTTAGTGGCACCAAAAAAAGTTTGCAGTGTGTTATACATATTTTGAGGTGTTTGAAATAAACAATTTCTTTATAGTTTTCTCCTACGTTGCTATACTAAAAAAACTAAATTTTTTTTGAATAGCATTTTCTGCAGTTCTGTAGCTGTGCGATTCAGCGGTTACGTACTGTGGGTGTGTTCTGCTCTTCCAAAAAACGCCGTTTAGTGGCACCAAAAAAAGGTTGCAGTGTGTTATACATATTTTGAGGTGTGTGAAATAAACAATTTCTATATAGTTTTCTCCTACTGTGCTATACTAAAAAAACAACATTTTTTTTGAATAGCATTTTCTGCAGTTCTGTAGCTGTGCGATTCAGCGGTTACGTACTGTGGGTATGTTCTGCTCTTCCAAAAAACGCAGTTTAGTGGCACCAAAAAAAGGTTGCAGTGTGTTATACATATTTTGAGGTGTGTGAAATAAACAATTTCTATATAGTTTTCTCCTACTGTGCTATACTAAAAAAACAACATTTTTTTTGAATAGCATTTTCTGTAGCTGTGCGATTCAGCGGTTACGTACTGTGGGTGTGTTCTGCTCTTCCAAAAACACCCATTTAGGGCAAGATCCTAAATTTTGAAAATATGAGGAGAAGGTCAAAGGGACGTGGTGGCCCCGGTCGTGGTGCTGCTGGTGGAGCTCCTGTTGCAGGGAGAGGACGTGGTGGATCTGTGCCAGATACACGCACAAGTGAAACACCTTCCTCAGGTGCGAGTAGGCGACCGAGCCTGCGGCGGTATTTTGTCGCGCCTAATGAGGCTGTACGAATGTTTAGGCCAGGACAAGTACAGGCGATAATAGATTGGGTTGCTGACAGTGCCTCGGGTTCCTTCACATTGTCTCCCACCCACTCTTCTGATGAAAGAACAGAGTTGGCACCTGAAACCCATGTCCATCAGTCTTTCACCTCACCCCCTTGCAAATCAGCCAAGCAGTCTGAGCCCCAAATCATGCAGCAGTCTCTTCTGCTTTTCGATGACTCTGTTAGCAGGGTTTCCCAGGGCCATCCACCTAGCCCTGCCCCAGAAGTGGAAGAGATTGAGTGCACCGATGCCCAACCACTTATGTTTCATGATGAGTACATGGGAGGACCATCGCAGTACGTCTCGGATGATGACGAAACACAGGTGCCAACTGCTGCTGCTTTCGCAATTGTGCAGACAGACAAGGAGGGCAGGGGTGAAGACTGGGTGGAAGATGATGTGGAGGACGATGAGGTCCTCGACCCCACATGGAATCAACGTTATGCAGGTGACCAGTGTAGTTTGGAGGAAGAGGCGGTGGTCGCACAGAGCCACCAGCACAGCAGAAGAGGGAGCAGGGTGCAAAAGCGGAGCGTCTGTCAGCTAGACAGTATGTCTGCTACTGCCCAACGCAGCAAGGGACCGAGCACACCAAAGCCAGGTCCAAGGAGTTCCCCAGCGTGGCAGTTCTTCACACAATGTGCTGATGACAAGACACGAGTGGTTTGCACGCTGTGCAATCAGAGCCTGAAGCGAGGCATAAACGTTCTCAACCTGAGCACAAGCTGCATGAACAGGCATCTAAGTGCAAAGCACGAGCTGCAGTGGAGTAGACACCTCAAAAACCAAGAAAGGTCTCTGGCTCCTCCTGCTTCCTCTTCTGCTGCAGTCTCGGCCACTTCATCCACCTCTGTAGTGACAGTGGCACCTGCCACCCCGCAAACAGAGCATCTGCCAGTAACACTACCACCTGGGTCACCAACCATCTCCACAATGTCCCATGGAAGCGTTCAGCTCTCTATCTCCCAAACATTGGAGCGGAAGAGGAAGTACCCCCCTAGCCACCCGCGATCCCTGGCCCTGAATGCCAGCATTTCAAAACTCCTGGCCTTTGAAATGCTGTCATTCCGTCTGGTGGAGACGCAGAGTTTTAAAAGCCTGATGGCATTGGCTGTTCCACAGTACGTCGTGCCCAGCCGCCACTATTTTTCCAGGCGAGCCATCCCTTCCCTGCACAACCAAGTGGGGGACAAAATCAGGTGTGCACTGCGCAACGCCATCTGTGGCAAGGTCCACCTAACTACGGATGCGTGGACCAGTAAGCACGGTCAGGGACGTTATATCTCCCTAACAGCACACTGGGTAAATGCAGTGGCGGCTGGGCCTGAGGCAGATAGCAGTTTGGCGCATGTCCTTCCACCACCGAGGATTGCAGGGCGCTTCAGTTTGCCTCCTGTTGCTAACTCCTCCTACTCCGCTTCCTCATCCTCTACCGCCTCCTCATCCGGTCAGCGTAACACCTTCACCACCAACTTCAGCACAGCCAGGGGTAAACGACAGCAGGCAGTTTTAAAACTTTCCTGTTTGGGGGAAAAACCCCACACCGCGCAGGAGTTGTGGAGGGACATGGAACAACAGACCAATGAGTGGTTGCTGTCAGTGAGCCTCAAGCCCGGCCTGGTGGTGTGCGATAATGGGCGAAATCTCGTAGCAGCTCTGGGCCTAGCCGGTTTGACGCACATCCCTTGCCTGGCGCATGTGCTGAACTTGGTGGTCCAGAGGTTCCTTAAAAATTACCCCAATATGCCAGAGCTGCTGCAGAAAGTGCGGGCTGTGTGTGCGCACTTTCGGCGTTCTCACCCTGCTGCTGCTTGCCTGTCAGCGCTGCAGCGTAACTTCGGCCTTCCAGCTCACCGCCTCATATGTGACGTGCCCACAAGGTGGAACTCCACCTTGCACATGCTGGCCAGACTGTGCGAGCAGCAGCAGGCGATAGTGGAGTTTCAGCTGCAGCAATCACACGTGAGTCGCTCTGCGGAACAGCACCACTTCACCACCAATAACTGGGCCTCCATGCGAGACATGTGTGCCTTGTTGCGCTGTTTCGAGTACTCCACCAACATGTCCAGTGCCAATGACGCCGTTCTTAGCGTTACTATCCCAGTTCTATGCCTCCTTGAAAAAACGCTTCAGGCGATGATGGAAGAGGATGTGGCACAGGAGGATGAGAAGGAGGAGGAGGAAGCGGGATCATTTCAAAGGCTTTCAGGGCAGTCTTTCACAAGTGGCTACGAGGGTGGGTTCCTGCACCAACAAACGCCAGGTACACAATTGTCCGGCGGAAAGGGAACAGTTCTGGAGGATGACGAGGAGGAGATGGAGGAGGAGGAGGAGGCATTTTCACAGCAGGGTGGCACACAGACCAGCTCGTGGCCATCACTGGTGCGTGGCTGGGGGGATACAGAGGACACAGACGATACACCTCCCACAGAGGACAGCTTTTCTTTGCCTCTGGGCAGCCTGGCACACATGAGCGATTACATGCTGCAGTGTTTCCGCAATGACCGCCGAGTTGCCCACATTTTAACTGGTGCTGATTACTGGGTGGCCACCCTGCTGGATCCCCGTTACAAGGACAACGTACCGTCCTTAATTCCCTCACTGGAGCGGGATCGTAAGATGCGCGAGTACAAGCGCACGCTGGTAGACGCGCTGCTGGTGGCATTCCCACCTGACAGCGGGCGTACGGTGGAAGCACAAGGCGAAGGCAGAGGAGGAGGAAGAGGTCGCCAACGCAGCCGGGGCACCGGCAGCACCTCAGAAGGCAGGGTTAGCATGGCTGAAATGTGGAAAAGCTTTGTCAGCACGCCGCAACAACCAGCACCACCAGCTGAGATGGAACGTCTTAGCAGGAGGCAGCATTTCACCAACATGGTTGAGCAGTATGTGTCCACAGGCCTACACGTACTGAATGACGGGTCTGCCCCCTTTAACTTCTGGGTCTCCAAATTGGGCACATGGCCTGAGCTTGCCCTTTATGCCTTGGAGGTGCTGGCCTGCCCTGCAGTCAGTGTATTATCTGAACGTGTATTTAGCACGGCAGGGGGCGTTATCACAGACAAGCGTAGCCGCCTGTCCAGAGCCAATGTGGACAAGCTCACGTTCATTAAAATGAACCAGGCATGGATCCCACAGGACTTGTCCGTACCTTGTGCAGAATAGACATGTATACCGGTGTTGTGACAAAAACTGTCCCCTCCATCGGATTGTGTCCGGCCCATACTGCGAAGGCGCAGCGCTTGCGCAGTACAGAGGACAAGGAGATTCACAAAATCTCCAAAGATGAACGGCGCCCTGCGCTGTGAGTGCAGGTTCAAGCCCCACCATCCAAGTGGACATACGGTAGCACATAGTAACAGGGCCCCTCACGGGCTCGGTTCGATCGCCACGCTTCGGGTACGGCCTCACTTGGCTCGACTTGAACCACGGATGGTGTGGCCTTCACCTGAACTCACCACGCAGGCGCCGTTCGTCTTGGGAGATTTTAGAAATCCCCTTGTCCTACATACTGAGCAAGCGCAGTACAGGGTGGACACTATTTGACGGGGGACAGAATTCGACACATCACCGGCATTACACAGCCATTGTTGTATTTTTGAATCAGTGTTGGCTACCTCGTCCTCCTCCACCGCCGCTTCCACCTACACAGCCACATCCACCGCCACTTCAACCTCCTACTCCATATGGACCTCGTCCTCCTAGGTCAAGATTATTATTATTATTTTTTTTTTTTTAGGTTATTTTAAGTTATTTCCCTATCCACGTTTGTTTGCAGAGCACTTGCCATGCTCTTAACAACATTTTGCTGCCATTTGCAGCCCTCTAGCCCTTTCCATTACCTTTTTAGAGCCTTTTTAGTCCTTAGAAGTCCGGGTCCCCATTGACTTCAATGGGGTTCGGGTCCGGGTCCGGGTTCGGGTTAAAGTTCGGTCCTGAACCCGAACTTTTTTCCGAAGTTCGGCCGAACCCGTCGAACCCGAACATCCAGGTGTCCGCTCAACTCTACTTATAACGGGTGTGTGCACCTGGCCACACACTCAACCTGTAGAGCTCCTAGAAAACCCGGACACATGACTGAAGACTCCTTCCCTCCCAATGCTCTTTGAAGTCTTCAAGTTGCCAGCCCCAATCCAGACTTACAAAATCCAGGGAAAACTTAAAGCATAGTTTTCTCTGCTCACAAACCTTTTGCTGGAACTTCTCAAATAGCTTCTTTGAGAGTCCTGTGTCCATTTTAAACACATTTCTACTAAGCCAGGGGCTCTCACTCTCACATAACCCAACCCTATGTTTCGATCCAGAGGGAGGAACACCAGCACACGTCATCAGGGTTGGGACACCTCTGTGCCGGCTGTCAGCCGCGTAGGCCCAATCCTTTTTTCGGGTGCGCTTCCAGCCAAGTCCTTCCTTAACTCTCCATAGGATCCCACTCATTTTTATTCTACGCTTTCTCCCTCTTCTTGGGTTCCTGGGCTTATTTGCTTTTCTCTGGGGAACTCTGCCTTCCCTGATACCCTCAATATTATCATTGGGACCTCTTGTCCCTTTGTTTGCTAGGACAGTATCTATGGAGGTACCACCTACAGGCAAGCAGTTACTCCCTATGGGACAGTCCCGCAGTTTCACATCGCCCCCTGTTGTCCAACACTCCAATAGCAATTGTCCTACCAACGCACATTTTTCACCACATTTTTCCACATCAATCTCTTTAACCATTTCTGTGTCCATTGGTACCTCAACCAATAGCTCAGAGTTGTCTGACAGTGCTCTACAGTGCCTCTCATACACTTTTTCGTTACAAATACCATCACTGTTATTTCCTGTCACAGTGTCTCCGGGTACCTCAAACTGCACCTCTCTGCGCGTGATGGACTGAATTCCCACTACTGCCACGTCTGTTCCGGGCCCTTCCTTTACATGAGGTGTAGCGAGTGAGACAGTACGCGCGCCATGTACCAACCACTGCGCACCTCGGACCGCACCAGCAGGAATACACCCCATTACACCAGCATACGGAGAGACTTCCCCTATGTCTATTATCTCAAATTTTTCCAACAATTCCCCTGAGCACCTTCCGCACATAACCGCAGCTGGAAGCACTCTCGAGGAGAACTGCGAGACAACTTTCCACAATAGCAACCAACAGTATAGCAACCAATTTTCATCAACATTGCTTAACAACGCATGTATCACCTGCGTCCACTGATTGGTACTACGCAGTACCATGTCGCCCTTCTGCTGTGGATACATGCAGGTGTACATCGGAAATATTTTTACCAATTCCCACAATATCTCAGTTATTTCTAGACATGCCGCGTCTAAACACAGAACTCTAGGAACTTTTCCCTTACTAACGATGTGGAGGGACTCATTTGCTAAGGCGTGAGAGGCCGGGACACTTAAAGAAACCTCTACCTCAGAGGCAACTGACAAAATTTGCGGCTCCCCCTGAGCACTGCAAATCACATGTGTCACACTCATCCTTTCACTTTCAGCAACACTGACCCCTTCCAAGTCGCTATCTATTACCTCATCAACCTGACGCTCAACATTACTCATCTCTTTTACCGTGGACAAAACCTCTGCCATGCATGCGCCCCGACCTGGTCCTTCCGACTGGGGAAGAACAACCCTTGCAGGGACCAACGCACCCTCAACCATCGGTCGCTCTGCAATTTCCCTGTCTAGCATAGCAGTTGTTGTATTCACACCCCTGTCGCCGACAGAGCCTTCCTTGATTAAATGCACTTGTGGCAAAACATTTTTAAACACAACAGGCTGCAATAACATAACTTCACCACTTTGCTCGGGTGGCGCTTCATTAAACCCATGAGGATTTTTACTGTCAGCAGAGACAGACCGCAGTAACTCATTATCACTACAAGTAATTTCAAACATTTGAGTTTTACAATTTTTCTCATCAACAAGGTCAAGTATCCTCTTATCTATCAGAGCGGCACCACAGTTGTCCCAGGCAACCTCTGGCTCCAACACACAGAGCTCCCTGGAGGATTCCAAGGACACCTCTGCAGCCTTATATACTGTTGCCAAGGGGAATCGCATATCCTGCTTAGTGATCACCCCTACCTCGTTAAGCATCACATTACCATAAGTACATGTACCATCAGCAATACCTTAATCATCAGCATTCATAAACATAGCAGTTTTATAAGCTCTATCAGGTTCTCTTTTATCATAACGCATGGCACCCTGCGTGCCACTCAGCACACCACCCTTCCTTTCCAAAGGAATTATTTTGCCCACTAGAGCAGCTTCACAGTTGTCCTGGGTAACCACTTGCCTCACCACTGCAGGTTCTTTGGCGGTTTCCCTTGGCAACTCTGCAGTACCTGTCACTGTCACTAGGGAACCTGGCACACCCACTGATTTGGTCACCCCTAGCACATCTTTCCCAGCACTCGGCTGGATTACCTTAGGTGCACACAGAGTCCACATGTCTTTTTCAGTCCTTAACCTCGCTGCAAGCAGGGTTTTAACCTGAGTCTCCCCACTGATCTGGGTAGCACACTGCAGCAAGTTCATTTTTACTCCTTCTGCAGATCTCCCCACTGGACACAATGCCACTTCACTGGGATCAGTCCCACAAATTGCAACAGTCTTACCGTATCCTGCAGGTGGTGTAATAGCCTTCACTTGAGTGCGTTGTCTCTCATCTGTGGGGTCTCCATAGGCTGACTCCCCCATGTGGTCATGGAGCAACACTGCAGCCTTTCCGGACCCACCAACACCCCCTGCATGTAACACAGGATCCCTGTTGCTAGGGGTAACAGCAGACCAGCACTCCAAAGATGGTTGGCTACACCTCCTGGTGATTACAGACTGTTGTGCCCTTCTTTCTGGGCTGACCACTTCACATAAGTGGCCATAATACACATCTTTATATTCCCCATGCTCATTGGTACCTCCTGCAGTCCACACAGACTTCTTGCCACTGTTGCCAGGGGTGACAACCGATATGCTTGCAGAAAACGCAGGGCTGGTACACCGATGCACACTCATGCTCTCCTGAGCCACCGCTCGACTTGTGCTTTGTTGTCGCAGTGATGCGTCTCCCGTTGCTATGGGCGATGACCTCTCTTTGCTGGAGCCCATGATGCGATGGAACTCTCCTCTGAGAAGGATTTCCTCTTTAAACTTGCAGTAGTCATCCTGGTCCCCATCCATCAAATGGTAAACCGACCGGAACTCTATCCGTAACAAGGTTTGCAGCAATTTTGGCCACCGATTCCTAGGCCATTTTCTCCTTACAGCAACTTTTTCAAATTTTTCCAGGAAGTTTCCAACCTCCTCTGTAGGCAGCATGGGCTGCATGTAATCAGAGGCCAAGATCATAGCCCCTTGAACTGCATCCGACTCTTTAGTCTGGTTCCGCTTGAACCACTCATTCACGGTCTCATACACCACTGGCCCCTTTTGACTGGCCCTCCTAGGCGTAGACATCGTCTCAGGCCACGCTGAGCTCACTTCCCATTTAACTTGATTAAACATGAACTTCTTGCGTTTTGACTGCCTCATCCTTGCAGTCACATGCACAGCAGCTTGTTACACCGTTCATAGCAGTAAAAAAAAAATTCTCACAGGTGCACTACCTGCATGCAATGCTCATTGCCTGGCTGCACTTTCATACACAGCCACTGACAGTTCCTTGACAAACTCACTTAGCACAGAGACCCGGATTTCACCGTCTGTTTGCCCGCATTCTCCACCACTGTAACATTGGGGGATGTTTAGCTCAGTGATAGATGCATTGTAAGTGAGTTCACAGCCAACAGGAACTAAGGTTTAAGGGCGTGGTAAACCACTTTTATTGAAAGAAACAAAAAGTAAGGTTCATACGTGCAATTGGTTTCCCACACAGGGGTTCTTCTCCCAAAAACATCAACACATGAAAATGCCAATCCACCTGGCTCTTAAGGCTCGCTCAGCCTTGGGCGCAGTTCCTTGCTGCACAGGCCCACTCCTGGCCTCTAGGAAGGGCTCTCCTGACACTCCAGGCTTCCACACTTCCTCCACACTTCCTCCAAGACTTACAGTCCCCTCTGGTCCCCAAGACTCTCTTCCAGTTGTCTCAGCTATAGTCTCCCCGACTCTCTCAGCTAGCCACACTCTCTCAGTCTACTGACCTGGAACCTCTCCCACATGGAGAAACGTCTTAAGGATGTTGCCTGAGTTCTTTATCAGTAGCCCACTTCCCTCCAGCAACTGCTGTATCACCAACTCCTTTCCCACACACACTGAGCTATGTTCAGCTCTGCCTTATAACGAGTGTGTGCACCTGGCCACACACTCAACCTGCAGAGCTCCTTGACTGAAGACTCCTTCCCTCCCAATGCTCTTTGAAGTCTTCAAGTTGCCAGCCCCAATCCAGACTTACAAAATCCAGGGAAAACTTAAAGCATAGTTTTCTCTGCTCACAAACCTTTTGCTGGAACTTCTCAAATAGCTTCTTTGAGAGTCCTGTGTCCATTTTAAACACATTTCTACTAAGCCAGGGGCTCTCACTCTCACAATATATATATATATATATATATATATATATATATATATATTCATCCCATCTGTTAAATAACGAGCTATATAAAAAACATGCAGATTTCTACCTTATTTCACAGCGTGTCCCGGCGCTCACATCACTCCTCGTCTCTCTCCTTTGCCAGGCTGACAGCTACAGCGGGAGGGGCCTAAGAATCCCCCGCTGATGTCACCTGGGAGGAGAGGAGGAGAGAGCCAAGCAGTCTCATGAGCTCAGATACTGAGACACATATCGTTATTTAACAGAGGGGATAGGATGAATATAATATTGTTTTTATAGCAGGTAGAGGGGAGGGGCAGGCAGTGTCTCAAGCTGACAGGCAGGGAGGGAGGGGGGAACAGGAGGACAAAGAAGTACATAGCAGGGCTGCGGATGACGGAGGCACGTAAACTGACCACGGTGTCAGGGCTCAGAAGCCAAATGACACAGCACAAGCACTGTGCTGGTATGGATGTATTTTTTTTTAGGGTAACAAACACTTTAGCCGCACTTATCACTATATCAGACTAACACTTCCCCTCTACTTAAACACCTTAAGGTCTATTATCGTTAGGGGATCACACATCTTTCTCCTGGTCCAGCCACACACACGCTGTAAAGAAGACATACTTATCTAAATTACTTTATATCTCTTCTGGGTTTTGCCAACCCAAGTACCATCGCAAGTTTTGTGCACGCTACAGGCTTAAGTCTTGAACTTCATTTGGGGTCCTACACAGCCAAGGTATGCAGAACAATTTTATGTAAACCTAAAATTTGAGGAAGCCTGGGCATACCCAATATACACCATTATTACTGTAGATTAAAAGCATCAAAATGCAGGAGTGTACCATTCCTAACAATATCCCCCACCTTTTTAATACTAAATTTGGTTAATATAATAGGGTCAGGGTACTTATAGAAGTGCAAAAAGCTGACGATTTTTCTATAATGGAGTGTGGGGAGAAATTACCTGACAGTCCCTTGATTCTTCCTTGCCAGCCACCACCCATGCTCGAACAGTTGCATGCATAGATGAAGTGATGGGGTATGGGGCTCAACTACCTTGGAACAAAAGATGTGTCAAAGCCTCATAGGAGCCTACTATAACAGCTTCTAAAGCTCCTGCAAGAGCTTATTGGTTTTACTCTTTGATAACTGCACAGTTGATATGTCATTCTCCTTTTACCTTTGTAATGTATGCCATTTTTTGTGGCAATAAATCTTTTTTGGCAGCAGAAATTTTTTACTGCATGATAAAGATGAAGTTGTTGCATTTACGGATATACTGTAGATGCAGATAAGGCATCTGAGTTCAAACAAACTTGTCTTGCATGTCCAGTACAAGTACAATTACAGGACATTCTACAAATCAAATGGCTAAACTCACCAGTTGAACTACTACATGGCAAACAAATGTGCACTAATTGCATGTTGCAGACATACAACTTTCACAAAGTTTGGTGACCTTGAACTCATCAAATGCCAAGACTGTTAAAAATCATCAAGATAAAAGTAGAACATACAATGTATACTAATCTGAAATTAGATCTCTAGTTAGAGTTAAGAAACCAGACTTAGTAAAACAGGAAAAATCTCATTTTCCAAACCTCTAATGTCTAGTACACACGATCGTTTTTCCCGGCGGTAAAAACCGCCAAGGGGAAAACCAAGAACTTGCTCGGTCACTTTTTCCCCCTACACACGGCCGGGTTTCCCGACAGGAAAACTGCCATTGAGAGCTTTGGTCGGGAATCCCGGCCGTGTGTATGCTCTATCGGCACTGTTCTCTTTTTTCCCGCCGGGATTCCCGGCGGTTTTCCTGCCGGGAAAAACTGCGATTGAGCATACACACGGCCATTTTTCCTGGCGAAAAACTGTCATGGCAGTTTTCCTGCCGGGAAAACCGGTCTTGTGTACAAGGCATTAGAGTCAGCAAAGACCACCTATTTATTGTCTGATTGACGCATATGGAATGCCAGGCACCTTGTGCCTGTTAGGTGGGACTTTTTAGAAGTGTTGAATATGAACAACTACTACTTGCTAAAGCACACTATAACTACTCTGCCCCGCAGACTACAGGATATAACAGAAGCACATTGGTATAGTCATTAGCCAAGTCTTGCTCACCAAGGTGTGCTGAAGGTTTCCTGATTTTCATGGGAACAATTTGTCAACCGGGGAGGCGCATGCGCAAAGCCGGCTAAGCAGGACATGTCTGCTTAGAGCTCCGCACCGACCAGGACCCGACAGCCTTTTTTCACCGAGTCACACCGGACCATAACCTCCCCACATTACCAACTTACTCCCTGGGACTAGTAAGTACAAACTGGTGACATGTATAGCGGGAAAAAAGCTAAGCTGAAAGCTACAAAGACACAAGAAACTCTGACAAGAGCCGCATCTAAAATAGCTGCGTCATCTTGTCTCTCCTCACAGACTGGTACCCAGCAGCATCACAGGTCTCCCTCCTCAGCGCAGCACGGAGAGCCTAAATTTGATCAGAATATGACTCCTTATACTCTACATAATACCCAAATAGGCTCTGACCTGCTTTCCCAATTTTAACGGGTCCTACATAAAGCATTACAGAATACATTAGATGCTATAACTGACAAGCTAACGTGGGAGATTTGTGAGGTAGGCCAACGCACATCCATCCTAGAGCAAAAGGTAAATTAATTTGACATCACTACCTCTACTCATACTGAAGAATTGGAAATACTTAAAGAGGATTATTCTACACTTCAAACCCGACTGGAAGATTTAGTAAATATGGCTAGAAGATCAAACATACGTATCCGTGGCATTCCTGAAGAAATAGAAGATCTGCAATCAACAATTACAGCACTATTTCAAGAACTTGCGCCTTCTATCCCAATAGAAAGACTAGAAATGGACCGAATACACAGAGCCCTAACTGTTCGTAAAGAAGACGGTCCCCCTGGAGATATAATTATAAAATGCACTATTTTCGTTCAAAGGAGCAACTGATGGAAGCTGCAAGAAACACAGACTCCCTTAATTTTTCAGGGTCACAAATACCAAGTCTTTCAAGATCTGTCTCAATTTATCCTATTTCATCGCAAGGAAATGAAACCACACTTGCAAGTTCTCAAATATCACAGAATATCATATCGCTGGGGCTTTCCCTTCTCCCTTTGCTTTAACTATAATGGATCTGCTTACATCTGCAAGTCAACAAATTATCTTTTCACTACAATTGGAGATCTTCGCCTGCCAACACCAGCACCTACCACAATGACAGATGGAACCAAGCGGCGAATGAATTCCACACTCTCCTCACAGATTCAGGATACTCAAGATTCCCAAGCAGCTCAAACCCCTCTTAGTCCCCATAAAAGAGGGCGCTTTGCTTCACCACTACCTGAAGAAGATGACATTTCAGTCTGATATACTTTATATGGGTGATATATAAGAATTCAGTTCTATTTCCTTTTGCTAAGGTTTTACCATATTTACACAACATGCTTTAAACAAAAGGAGTAATACTATTACAAACCTACACATCTAATCTATCTTTAGTATACTATACTGAAGAAGGATATCCTTTCCTAGGATTATCTGATCCACTAATACCTGATTTGATGTAACCTATCTGGCCAAACAAGCTCTTTGGACAGACGGACACAACTACGTGGATCCTTGCTAATTTATCCAAAAAGTTGACTTTAAATGCTTCATTTTTATTACCTCACATAATCTGGTAATTACCCCTTTCTGTGAGGACTTAATGGGCTACTTTAAATTGTTACAAATAATAAGATCATTATTCACCCATTAGAATTTCTCCTTGTTTGTTTAAAGTTTAAGTTTCAATATCCTTTTGCTTAAATATATTATATTTCTAATTGAAATTCTTCTACCTAGCATTATAATATACATTCTCACTGTTTTATTGAACTAAATCTATACTTTTGACTACGGTATTTGTTTCTTAAATAATTTAATTTAAAAAATACTGGCTGTCGTGGTCCCAGAGACTGCTCACTGCACCTCCACACCTTCAAGTGCCCAACTTGGATTTGGACACTCTTTGGAATTTTTATATCCATTGGTTGGTGTTTATCCACCACCCACTGGATATTTGCTCCACTTGGGAGCCCTTTCCTTTTTATTACCTACTTTCCATTCAGAAGTTTCTCTTAATCACACACTTTTTCAGCTGTGTTTATATACATAACACAAACCACATTGGAACCCTTCAATTGCTCCTACTTTGCAAAATAACTCATTCCTCCTTAACTATCTCTTCTCCAGAGAAGTACTATATTGATACACATTTAGTAACCCCTTATTGAACCTTATCAACAGTCCACAATGTCTTCCTAAACATACTAATGCCACATACACACGATCGGAAATTCCAACAACAAATGTTGGATGTGAGCTTTTGGTCGGAAATTCCGACCGTGTGTAGGCTCCATCGGACATTTGCTGTCGGAATTTACGACAACAAAAAATTGAGAGCTGGTTCACAAATTTTCCGACAAGAAAAGTTCTTGTCGGAAATTCCGATCGTCTGTATGCAATTCCGACGCACAAAATACCACGTATGCTCAGAATCAAGCAGAAGAGCCAAACTGCCAATTGAACTTCATTGATCTCGGCTCGTCGTACGTCACCGCGTTCTTGACGTGTGACCGTGTGTATGCAACACAAGTTTGAGCCAACATTCCTTCGGAAAAAAATCCACAGTTTTGTTTGTTTGTTTTCTGATCGTGTGTACACCTAATGTTCAAGGTCTCAACTCTCCTCCGAAACGAACTAAAGCTTTCACCTTTTTTTCCAAAATATCAGCACATGTAGTTTGTTTACAGGAGACTCACTTTAGAGCCCATTCACACAGGGGCGACACGACGTCTAGCGCGACTTTGGGAGGCAACTTAGACACGACTTGAGCATGAATCACAGTGCGACTCCAGGCAACTTACAAGGCAACTTCAAGTTGCCTCCAGGACAGGCTACTTTCCTGTGGCCAATCAAACAATAATCAGCTCTGTGGGAGGGAGGGGGGAGGGAGGGGTTTGCCTGGAAAACTATTTTTACTTCCTGGAAAGTTGCTTCAGTTAAGACAGGGGATCCGACTTGGAGGCAACTTCCATTGAAATCTATGGGTACAAGTTGCCTACAAGTCGCCTAGAAGTCGGATTGAAGTAGTACAGGAACCTTTTTTGAAGTCGGAGCGACTTCAGTAGTGTGCATTAAGACGGCTCTTAATTCACTTACATTCACTTACATTGATTTTCTCATGGCGCGCGACTTGAGGCGACTTGGGGCGACTTAGGGCGACTTCAAGTCGGATCCAAAGTCGCCCCTGTGTGAATGGGCTCTTATGCTTCAATCCACACCAAAATATTTTGGCCGTAAATATCCCCAAGTTTACACTGCTTCCACCACAACAAAAAAACAGGGAGTATTGATTGCATTTCACAGCTCAACACCATTTGCCCTTTAACTTAAAGACCCTGAGGGTAGATACTTAATCCTGTCAGGAACGTTATTAAATAATGATGTTACGATGGTTTAATACTATGCTCCAAACAAGAATCCAATGACTCCTACATCAATACTCTCTTCTTGATACCTGGCAGGAACATAATCCTACGAAAGGATAATACACTCACTATTCCCATCCCCACAAACAATTTTCCCATATTGACCAACTTTTTGTTACTGTCACCACTTCAGCACTTTCTCTAGACTCACATATTATACCATGTACCTGGTCTAATCATAACGCTGTAAGGACGACCCTCTCATCTGTAGTTCCTCGATCCAACCATTGTACTTGGCATATTAATGATGGTATGCTAGCAAATTCTTAATTTCAACAGAGATTGGAAAAAGCCATAAAGAATTATCTAATAAACAATAATTCCACTGATACAGACCCCCTGACACGTTGGGAAGCTCTCAAACCTTATATTAGAGGGGTTTGTATTAGCCATACATCTTACCACTGTAAAGAAAAACAACAACTTCATAAAAAGCTGGAAGAAGCATTCTACAAAGCTTCTGAAAATTTTCAGACTAAACCCACACAGCCGAATAGACTTATATATGATATAAGAATTAGACCTCCCCCTGACGGAATCAGCTAAAAAAATGCTTTGTAAATCCAAGCATAACTTTTATATGAAAGCTAATAAACCAAACACATTCCTAGCCTTAGCATTACGGAAGACCAACTATACACCTAAACCTATCCACCTAAAAACTAATAAAAATACATACACTAGCAACCCACTAAAAATCCTAAAATAATTTCACAGTAAACTTACTGAATTATACAAAGACCCTAATATCTTTGACCAATCTTAATTGACCACACTCCTATCTACAATTCATCTCCCCTCTCTATCCCCATCTCATCAAAATTCTTTAGATAAACCTATTACTGAATTGGAAATACAAAATACTATTAAATTACTTAAATCTCATAATTGTCCAGGCATAGATGACATTTCGGCAACCTATTACAAAAGATTTACACCACTCTTATCCCCCCTATGGTTGAAGCCTTTAATTCCCTTCTTAAAGAACATAATTTTCGTAAAGAATCACACACAGCCTCTATATCCATGATCCCTAAACCTAATACAGATGATACATCTTGGTCTAATTATAGACCGATATCAATCTTAAATATTGATATTAAATTATTGGCCAAAATACTTTCCTCCAGGCTTAAGCCCATCATTGGCACCCTAGTCCATAGAGATCAAACAGGATTCATCCCCTCTAGACAAGCAGGCGATAATATGCGTCGAGCCACACTTCTAGCTCACGCAGCTCGTTCACGTCATATCCCTACCTGTTTCCTCTCATTAGACATTCAAAAGGCATTCGATCCGTTATCATGGCCATATCTGCACTCCATTCTTAATCATTGGGGTTTCGGATCACATTTCCTGAAATTGATAGCTGCCTTATATCACCATCCGAAAACATATATCTCCTATTCGGGATTTAAATCCGATCCTTTTAATATTGAGAGAGGTACCAGGCAGGGCTGCCCTCTTTCCCCTTTCCTCTTTGCCCTAGCAATCGAACCCCTAGCCCAACTTATTAGATCCAATCCAAATATTAAAGGACTAGAACTAGATGGTTATCATCATAAATTATGTTTGTTTGCAGATGATGTCCTAATATTCCTTACTTCATCCATTACTTCAGCACTGATTCTTCTGAATATCCTCTCCAAATTTAATCGAATATCAGGTCTTATAATGAACCCACACAAGTCTAAAGCTCTAAATGTATCATTGACACACGCTATCCAAACCCAATTACTTCATTCTCTACCATTTACCTGGTCTACAACGTTTATTTCCTACTTAGGAATAGGGATGAGCCGAACACCCCCGAGTTCGGTTTGCACCAGAACCCGCGAACGGACCGAAAGTTCGCACGAACGTTAGAACCCTATTAAATACAATGGATGCGAACGTTCGAAATCTAAAGTGCTAATTATAACGACTGATATGCATGTTATTGTCCTAAAAAGGGTTTGGGGACCCGGGTTCTGCACCAGGGGACATGTATCAATGCAAAAATAAGCTTTAAAAACGGCCGTTTTTCGGGAGCAGTCATTTTAATGATGCATAAAGTGAAAAAAAAAAGTCAAATATTCCTTTAAATATCGTACCTGGGGGGTGTCTAAAGTATGCCTGTGAAGTGCCACATGTTTCCCGTGTTTAGAACTGTCCCTGCACAAAATGACATTTCTAAAGGAAAAAAAAGCCATTTAAAACTGCTTGCGGCTTTAATGTAATGTCTGGTCCCGGTAATATGGATGAAAATCTTTGAGAAAAATGGCATAGCTACCCCATCACCCCCCCCTCCCTACCCCAGCCCATTACCAGCCCCTTTGGGTCTTGTATGGATATTAAGGGGAACCCTGCACACAAAATAAAAAAGGCCCTATATACTCTGAACAGCCGTATACAAGGTGCATACAAGACAGGGACTGTAGGTTTGTTCTTATGTAGAATCTGTTTGTAATTTTGAACAGGTACATTGTTTAGGTGCAGCTCCAGCCAAAAAACTCTATTTTTAAGCTTTTTGGAAAACATAGGGAAGGGTTGTCACCCCTGTAACATTTGTTTTGCTGTCTGTGACAAATGTTTTTGAAAAGTGGGGTTTTTATTGAAACAAGGATTGGTGATAAAGCATCAGTAGAGAGGAGACACCTTTTTCCCATATTAACTCTTACAGGAGAGAATTTCCCTTCCTAGGGGTAGATTTCCTCTCACTTCCTGTTGTCTCCTTTCGTTTGCAAGTAGGAGTCGTTTGTAAGTTGGATGTTTGAAAGTAGGGGCCTGCCGTATATACTCTGCTGAAATTTGCCCCTTACATGTTGGTGTTGCCACAACACTGTAAGCCCTCACAGTTACTCTTGGTGGGCGCATGAATGGGCCCTGCTGTGAATTATTAGATCAAGAATTGTAATTGCATGCCCCTGTTGAACAGGGGCTGAAAAATTGGGCCTTTGGTGGTGGTGGTGGTGGTGGTGTTGACACAACACTGTAAGGCCTCACAGTTAAGCCCCGTACACATGATCGGATAACCTATGGATTTTCGTCCGATGGATTTGACCATCGGAAATCCGATGAAACTGTTTTTCATCAGTCTTGGCCACACACCATCAGTTTAAAAACCGACGGCAACAAAACGACGGCAGGTACAAAACGTACGACGCGCTATAAAAGGGCCGAACAAATCTAATGGCGCCACCCCTTGGGCTGCTTTTGCTGATTTCGTGTTACCGCGTGTTAGTAAAAGTTTGGTGAGAGCCGATTCGCGCTTTTCAGTCTCCGTGCTTTGCAGATCGTTTCCTGGTGTTCAGTTTGTGCTTGTGGGTTTGTATTTGTGATTCAGTGCGTGCAGTCAGGTCGTTACTGCCTTGCAGTGCCGACTTGGCCGTTCGTTTACTGTTTTTCAGATCGTTCTTTTCAGGCCTTGCTGTTCCACGGTGCGTTCTGTTTGAGTGCCTTCTGACCAGCCGACCGGTTTAAAACCATGTTTGAAGTGCGTTCTCGTTCTCGAGCTCGTGCTGGCTTTGGGCTTGGTGTTGCAGTTAACACTGTAACCCGAGTTCAGTCTGTGAACAGGGTGAGGAGGAGTTCATGGACTAAGAATTGGTTGCTCCAGCGGGACCAATTCTCTCATATGCCTCTGCTGCGGGAAATCCATGAGAATAACCCTGATGATTTCAGGAATTATCTCAGGATGACGGACCCTGTATTTCACCGTCTGTTGGATTTGCTGTCCCCCTATATCACGAGGCAGGACACTGTGATGCGCTAGGCCATCACTGCCGAGCAGAGGCTTATTGCCACGTTGAGATACCTGGCGACTGGGAGAAGCTTGCAGGACCTCAAGTTCTCAACAGGCATCTCCCCCCAGGCTCTCGGGATCATTATCCCTGAGAGGTGTTCGGCCATCATTCAGGTCCTGCAGAAGGACTATATGAAGGTAATTATGCTCCTTTAACCTCACATTATCTTTTTTATTCTCGTTTTTTTTTTTTTTTTCCTCCTAACACAAATATGACTGTTTGTAATATCCTGGTAATGTCCCCATTTTCCCCATGCCTTTTTTTACCTGTAAATCCCTTTTTGGGCCCTACATGCCTATTTCCCTTCACTAACCTCTCCAGCATGCTATCGTGGGCGCAAACCCAGCTAGCCTTCTATTTTCCTTTTCATTTTTGGGGGGTCATTGCCCTCGTAGTTTGACAACCTTCCCTCCCCCCCCTAAAGATGTTAGAAAATTAGTAGTTCTCAATCAAGCTCAGTAAAGTGGTAGAGCCTTTTTTGGGATCCCCCACAATCACCTTAGGCCCCCCCCTTAGATTATTTTAGAATGTCCACTCAGCGGGGGTGAGGCATCTGCTAAGTGGGCCTTTGTTTATTGTTCGGAAAAACTCCCTTAAATAATAATGTTACTCAACAATGTTTTTTTGTGTGTAATCTGCTTGCACTGTAACCAGAAACCGTACTAATGTCTTCTTTTTGTTTGACTCCACAGTTCCCTAGCACACCACAGGAATGGCTGACTGTGGCCTCCCAATTTGCCCAGCGGTGGGATTTCCCCAACTGTGGAGGGGCAATTGATGGGAAGCACGTCCACATAGTGCCGCCACCCCGTTCGGGGTCATACTATTTCAACTATAAAGGTTTTAATAGCATAGTGTTAATGGCGGTGGTGTCGGCACGGTACGAGTTCCTGTATGTGGACGTGGGGAAGAACGGCCGGATGTCCGATGGCGGATCATTCGCGGAGACGGAGTTCGCTCACCGTCTGCAGGCTGGGGGTCTTGCACTGCCTCCAGATGCAGAGAACGTTGAAGGGCTCCCGTTTGTTTTCATTGCGGATGAGGCTTTTGGACTAGGACCACACCTGATGCGGCCGTTTCCCCAACGCACCCTCACCCCGGAGAGGAGGGTTTTTAATTACCGGCTGGCCAGAGCCCGGAGAGTTGTGGAGAATGCCTTCGGGATAATGGCCAGCCGGTTCCGCCTGTTCCAGACAGCGATACATTTGGCGGATTATAAACTGAACCACATCGTCTACTGCTGCTGCATATTGCACAATTTTCTACGCAAATTTGCAAACAATTATGTTTCATCGTTTGGGCCTGAGGCCGGTCCATCTGAACTGATTAATCTGACCGGCCTCAGCACTGCCCGTACTGGCTTGGCCCCCCAAAGTGCCCGTGAAGTACGCCAGAAATACGTAGAGTACTTCACGGGTAGGGGGGCCATCGCAATGCCAGACCACATCTGACCAAGTATTAAACCTTTTAAAAAAAAAAAAAAAACATGGAATTCATACAAACTTGTGTTGTCATTCTTGTATTTTGGGTTTATGTGTCTCCCAGGTTCTAGTAGTGCCAAGTGTAATTGTCCTTAGTAAATAGCCTCAAAACTCAGAGCGAAAAACACGGGTTTTGCATCTTCAGAACTGCTCTTGAGCATAGAAAGAACAAGGCACACCTTTTTTAGACTTCCCAAATGTTTTTATTGTTTTCACCGCATTTTTTTTTGATTTTTAGAAATGCTATTTTTTTTTTTTTTATGTGCGGCTTTTTTTGCAGAACCATGCATGGGTCATAAGCCATTTTTTTAAGTCTGAAAAAAGTAATAAAATAACACTGTGAAAAATACCAACTGGAGATGGGGTGATGGTACCCCTGATCCATCCCAAATGTTAACAAACACACTTTCTTTTGGGGCTCAAATGGGTATCTTCAACAAGATCCCATGGCTAGGGTAAACATGTGCTATCTGCCATCATGGGGGATCAATGGTCGTGCTTTGGGGATGTAAACCCTTCCTCTCCCCTACTTGAGGAGGGAGGAAGAGGTTGCACCCCCAAAACAGGGACATAGATATCCTGTGACGGCAGATAGCACATGTTGAGTCTTCAGTGTCTGCATCTTCACATTTGGGATGTTGGAAATCCCTGAGATAATTTCAGACGCATAACAAAAAACACAAAAAGGGGGGGTTCACATTATTCTCCCCAAAATATCTATCATGTTTTTATATTTTTGCTCAATCACAATCATTCTCTTTCTCATAATGTCCATTTCGCTACTGCATTCCATGATTTCCTGAATGATTATTTTGGTGCTGGCACTCGAGAATGGCGGATTTGGACTTCCTGACACACCCCCACGTTCAGTCCCTAAAACAAAAAAAAAGGGTTTACACTAGGCAGTCCTACATCTGTATTTACCTTGAAGTTGTGGTGACAGACACTGACCTGTTGTGCTGATAAGCTCCACCTCTCCTTCCTCCACCTCCCCTTCCTCCACCTCCGCTTCCTCCACCTCCGCTTCCTGAACCTGCTGATCTTGGTCTGCTTTGGGAGCTTCGGGGATTTTCTGTGGTGTTGGGTTCCTCGTCTCATGAGCATGGTGTCCTCCCACTCTCCTCTCCCCTATGGGAATTTACAATAAAAATGTATACTTTAGCACACAGACTTTTTTAAGGCCTGAAAAGGGATCCTCAATATTTTGAAGTGGGGTACAATTGATATTTGGCCCTGAGTTCCAACATGAACATATGTGATCTTGCAAACTCAACAAAGCAACCTGTTATTTTTGAGGACATTCACAAATACACTTGGATAACCACCAAGGTATCCACTGGACCACCTGTGTGTGACACCGTTAATAAATTTGGTCATGTGGCCCAGGGTATAGTATCTTGCTGAAGAACAAAAAAGAGTACACAACTGCTGGAGTGTCATCTCCTTTACCCAGAATACAGTTTCTTCTTTCAGTCACATTCTAAATTTCCTTACAACACATCATCTAGCCAACAATGTGTAGATAAACATTGTTGAAGTAAAATGAGGCATGCCCACATGTAGTTTACGTGCATATGTGCCAAACATGTTTGGGGGAAGAGCAGCAAGTTATTGGTCAAAACATTGGGCAAATAAGTGGACTCTCCACTTAACCTAAAAGATGAGATTTCAAAATGTGAACCCAGTCAAGCCAAGCACATGGTGCAAAACATGGAAGTATACATATTACAATGTGAAAGAACACAGTAAAATATACTTACTTTTTTCTATGCTTTTTATAAGCTTACTATACTGCTCCGGCTCCCTGATCTTCAGGTCTGACCACCTTTTACGGAGTTGTTCCTTGGATCTCCTGACCCCATATTTTTTATAGAGAGTCTTCGCCACTTTATCCATAATTTGTGACTTCCGGAGATTAGGGGTGTCGTATGGGCCATGTTTGCCGTCGTAATCCTTCCTCCGCAGAATGCCCACCATCTCCGCCATCTCAGAAAAAGACATATTAGTCGCCTTGTATCTTTTTTTACAGGATCAGGACGTTTCCGCCTCCGGGCTTTCCTCGTCAGTAATTTCAAGTAAAGAAGCCACCTGTGTCTGCGACATGTCGCCGTCTCACACTGTGCGCCGATCGTTAAGGGGCGGGGAAATGCAGAAAAAGTCCGTCATGGGCGGGCGACGAGGGCGGAGTTACACGCATGCGCAGGGTATAAAAATAGGATTTTTATAACAGCTTACCTGTAAAATCCTTTTCTTGGAGTACATCACGGGACACAGAGCGACATAGTCATTACTAATGGGTTATATAGATACCGTCAGGTGCTGGCACTGGCAACTTCCAAAACCGGAAGTACCCTCCCCTATATAAGCCCCTCCCATCCGGGAGCACCTCAGTTTTGTAGCAAAGCAATAAGTGTCCCCAAAGAGGGGCGGGAGCTCTGTGTCCCGTGATGTACTCCAAGAAAAGGATTTTACAGGTAAGCTGTTATAAAAATCCTATTTTCTTTCTCGTACATCACGGGACACAGAGCGACATAGTCATTACTAATGGGATGTCCTAAAGCAATGCCAAATGAGGGGGGGGATACACCATATATAAGCTGAGCGCTATCAGACATGAGGATCTTTTGCGGCCTGCAACACACTGCGCCCAAAGGCGACATCCTCCTGACTTCTAACGTCCACCTGGTAGAACCTAGTAAACGTGTGTACTGAAGACCATGTTGCGGCCTTACAGATTTGAGCCAGGGAGGCCTGGTGATGCACTGCCCATGAAGTTCCAACTGCTCTCGTGGAGTGCGCTCTAACTTTGAACGGAGGCGGTCTCCTTCTCAAGCCATAAGCTTGCATAATGACCTGTCGAATCCACTTGGCTAAAGTAGATTTTGACGCTGCCTGACCCTTTCTGGGGCCTTCCGGCAGTATAAACAAAGTATCCGTTCTGCGAATCTGAGCAGTGGCTTTTAGATAAGCTTTAACTGCTCTTACTACATCCAAAGAATGAAATAACTTTTCCTCTACCGAAGTAGGTTTGGGGAAAAAAGAAGGAAGAACCACATCTTGGTTCAAATGAAACCTCGATACCACCTTAGGAAGAAAGGCTGGATGAGGACGTAACACTACTTTGTCCTTATGGATAACCAGATATGGCTCTTTACAGGACATAGCTGCTAATTCCGACACTCTTTTAGCCGAACAAATGGCTACTAGAAAAATCAATTTCCTGGTGAGAAGCACCAAGGAAATATGCTGTAATGGTTCAAATGGTTGTTTCTGTAAAACCGACAGAACCAAGTTTAGATCCCATGGACATATGGGAATATTAACCGGAGGACTAATACGCATCACTCCTTGTATAAAGGCTTTGACTAGTGAATGCGAAGCCAAGGGCCTTTGAAAAAATATTGACAAGGCCGAAATCTGACCCTTGATAGTACTCAAGGCAAGCTTCCTATCTACAGCCCATTGTAGGAAGTCCAGAATCCTTCCTATTACGTATTTACGTGGATGCCATTTCTTGGCCTCACACCAGGCGATGTACGCCTTCCAGATTCTATAGTAGATCTGCCTGGATACCGGCTTCCTGGCATTGATCATGGTAGATACCACAGCATTAGAGAGCCCTCTCTTTTTTAGAATGTGGGCTTCAATAGCCAGGCCGTCAAACCTAGGGCTGGTAAGGAAGGGTGGTATATCGGTCCTTGCGAAAGCAGGTCCGGACGACGTGGGAGAGTCCAAGGACTCCCCACTGAAATTTTACAATCTCCGCGTACCACGCTCTTCGGGGCCACGCTGGAGCCACCGGAATCACTGGTTTCTTTTCTACCCTGATTCTGCGGAGTAATCGAGGTAACCATTGTGGCGGTGTGAATGCATATATCAGCTTGAACTGATCCCAAGGGAACACTAGGGCATCCGAGCCGCAAGCTAGGGGATCCCTTGTCCGAGAGACAAACCTGTCCCCCTTTGTGTTGAATCTGGATGCTAGAAGATCTACATCCGATGTTCCCCACCGCTGACATATTGTCCAGAAAACCTCGGGGTGAAGGGACCCTTCCTCTGGGCCTAATTGCTGGCGACTTATAAAGTCCGCCTTCCAATTCTCCACTCCTGGAATGAATACCGCAGATATGGCTGGGACATATTTTTCTGCCCATTTCAGGATGTAATTTACTTCCCTCTGGGCTGCACGACTCCTAGTGCCCCCCTGATGATTGATATATGCCACTGCTGTGGCATTGTCTGATTGAAATCTGACAGGGGACCCTTGGAGTTTGGATGTCCATGCTACTAGGGCATACCGGGCTGCTCGTATCTCTAAGAGATTGATGGGCAGGGCCTTTTCTGCATCCGACCATCTGCCCTGGAGAGACTATTGCTCCAGTACTGCTCCCCAGCCTATAAGGCTGGCATCTGTAGTGACCACCTTCCAAGAAATTGGACTGAAGGATTTCCTTTTTTCCAGATTCTGGGGAACCAACCACCAACGGAGGCTCTTGCGAACGGAAGGGGACAAGGACATTGTAAGTCTAGGGCCTGAACTTTTTTGTTCCAGGCTGACAGTATGGCCCCTTGCAAATTCCTTGAATGGAATTGACCGTAGGGTACTGCTTCGAATGATGCCACCATTTTTCCCAGCAGCCTCATATACAGGCGTATGGACGGCTGGCTTTTTTGTACCCACTAAGTGGATCAAATCTTTCAAAGACAACACCTTTCCTCGAGGCAAGAATATTTTTCTCTGGCCTGAATCCAACCTTAGCCCCAAGTATTCCAGACTTTTGACTGGTTTTTAGGGCTGACTTGTCTCGGTTGATAATCCAACCGTGAGATTCCAGATACTTGATTGTCTTGTGAACGACCACGTCTAGTTTTTTCACTGAGTGGTCTATCAGCAATAAGTCATCCAGATATGCCATTATCATTACACCTTGTGTTCTTAGATTGGCCAATAAAGGGCCAGAATTTTTGTAAACACTCGTGGTGCTGTGGCCAAACCGAAGGGTAAGGCTCTGAACTGAAAATGGCGCCCTTCTACTGCAAAGCGTAGAAATTTTTGGTGGACTGGAAAGATGGGAATGTGCAAATAAGCATCTTTGATGTCGATCGCGGCTAACCAATCCTCCCCTTGTAGGGCAGTGGCCACCGATCGGATCGACTCTATCGGAAAGTCCTGATATACAGGAATTTGTATAGCCCTTTTAGAATTAATATGGGCCTCCCGTCCGCGTTTGCTTCGGGACCGTAAAGAGGTTTGAGTAAAACCCGAACCCTCATTCTTCCAGGGGAACCTCCATAATTACTCCTTGGAGCAATAGTTGTTCTAGTGCCAACAGGAGGGACTCTCTCTTCCGGGGATCCCTTGGCACGTTTGACCTCAAAAATGGGAAGGAGGAGAGTCTTTTAACTCCAAACTGTATCCCCAACCTACTGCGGAGAGCACCTATCTGTCTTGATCGTGTCCCGCCAGGTCTCTTGCGAACAACTGGAGTCCTCCCCCCACCCGACTGAGTGGGGGCTTCAATGAATTTAACTTTGGGGGAGGTTTTGTACCTCCCCTAACCCAGGGTTTCTCATTACCCTGCTACTGTCCCTGTTTTTTACCCCCGGGATTTGACCGAGAAGGCCGTCGGAACTGTTACACAGCCGATGGCCCAGGGACTGGAGAAGCAGGCCTCTCAAAGAGGGACCTCTAACTCTGTTTTTAAACGGCAAGAGCGTATTTTTACCGCTGGAAATTTTCTGGATATATTTGTCCAGGTTTTCCCTGAATAAGCGTTCACCATGAAACGGGACGCTAACCAGCCATTTTTTACAGGGAGCTTCAGCAGACCAGTTTTTGAGCCATAGGAGCCTACGCATATGTACTATAGACAGCGTAAGGCGGGTGGCCTGATGGACTGAATCCTCTATGGCGTCAACCGCAAAGCCTAAGGCTCTAGGTAGATCAGCTAGGGCAAAGCCTGCTGATCTGTCAAGTCCCTCAAGACCTGTTTCAACTGATCCTTCACTGCTTAGCAGACCCCAATAGCTGCTACTGCTGGTTGTATCACCAAGCAGATTTTCATAAGGACTCCAATCTTTTATCTATTGGGTTCTTGAACATTTGGACATTATCCACTGGACATGTCAGTGATTTATACATACAAGAGATGGCCATTTATTTATTTTTTTTTTGATGAACTTATCCTCCATGGGATAGACCACCGGAAATCTCTTGGGGGAATAAATATTTTCTCAGGACGTTCCCAATCCTGGTAAATGAGCCCTTTCAGTAAAGGGTGAAGTGGAAAAGAACAAACAGTCTGGGGGCTTCCAGCGACCCCAACGAGGATACAGTAGTGGTTGATGGTTCCGCAAGGTGCATTTTTAAATGCTGATCGGACCATGTTAGTCAGAGACTGAACCCATAATCTTTCAGCTTGAGATGCTGAGAAAAGGTTCCCCCACTGTTGATTCCTCTATAACAGAATCAACCTCATCCTGATCCCCTTCAGGCAGGTCGATCCCTGCATGGGACTGTTGCTCTGCTAACAGGCACTCTGAAGGAGGAGACGGAGATCGGGCGTGCTTTCCCTGACAGGGAGGCAGCCTCTCTAATCCTCCCAGAGCTGAGGAAAAAACCTCCTCTGTTACATACACAGGAGCAGGTGAACTGAGGACAGCCACAGTACCAAGTACCCCTGCGGGGTCTCTACGGTCACTTACCTCTGAACTTCAGGGGAGACTGGTGCAGCAGAAGTATGCCCAAGATCCTCCGAGCCCGATGAGACCCCCTTCGCTTCCTGGAAGATTCAGTTCCGGAGCTTCTGGACGGCATATTCCTAAGCCTAAAGCTGAGGTATTCCAGCCGTAATACACCACTTTTACTGAGAATAGTCTAGCACAATTGCTGCTATATCACAGTTGGTGTCTACTAATGTGCCTTTCTAGGGGATGCCTGTATCAACCGCTTGCTGTATGCCTTTAAATGTTGCCAGCTCTGTCTCTGTACTTCATAGCCAGCTCACTACAATATTGTGTTTTTTTTAAACTGCTGGGACGCCCGCACATGCGCAGAAGCGCTGCGGCGCGCACAGAGCATCATCCCCCAGGCTCCGCCCCTTTTCCCGGCTCACCTCTATATATAGAGGCGCGTGCACGCGCACGCGCGCGGCCACGTGCGCCTTCGGCGCTAATTTCAAAATATGGTAACAAGGGACAGGAGCCAGGGCCCCTCTTTGCCGCAGGCCGGGGGATGGACGAGCACTGCAACATGGCAGAGGAAGCAGTTTCCTATAAGAGAACTCACCATCTGCCTGGACTTTGCTCTGCTGAGAAGAAGCTAGTCCACATGACAAGAAAACATTCCACAGCGGGCTCTAGTGGACAAACACAGGTACCGCAGTCTAATATATTAAATATATATAAAAAAAAAAATTTTTTTTTTTTTTTTTTTTTTTTTTTCTTGACCACCATTAAAAATTATTACATTTTTTTAGTAGTTACAGGCATGCACAGAATTTTGCGGGAATACCATTAGGTAACAGACAGAAAGACAAATTAGGCTTGGGGGTCCCCCAATAGAACCAAGTTCCTGGGGGCCCCCACTTACCTGTTCCCCGCCGCAGGACTTTGTTTGGTCCACAAAAGCCCAAACTTCACCTATCACGGCAGGCATTGTAATCAAACCTTCAGGGACCGGGTTCCCAAGGATTCCACTCCCCTGGACCTGTATAGCACCCTGCACAGAAAACATCTTGGTCGTGGGTATGACCAGAGCTCTGGATCCCAGGGTCCAGCTCTCCTAAGAGAAGCATTACAGGCAAAACCTTGCTCTTCTCTGCAAGGCCCGGGTACCGACCGTTTAGCTATGAAGCTTTTTTGGTCGGATCCGGAATAGCTTACTGAGGCCCAAAAGAACCTGTACGCAAGCTCAGTGAAAAACACATGTTTCTTCTTGGCCAACACCTTAGACACTGGCAAAAAACTGAGGTGCTCCCGGATGGGAGGGGCTTATATAGGGGAGGGTACTTCCGGTTTTGGAAGTTGCCAGTGCCAGCACCTGACGGTATCTATATAACCCATTAGTAATGACTATGTCGCTCTGTGTCCCGTGATGTACGAGAAAGAAAAGGGGAAAGAAGTTATTAGGGATGCGCGGAGTAAGGACGACCGGAAGTGAACCCACGAAGTGAACTAAGGTAAGAAGGGAACTCGGGCCTGCAGTGGCATATTAATGGGTCATGATTGTAAAGGGCAATATTGTGATAGGTTGAGGAGAATCAATTCTGATCCTTTTTTTTTGTACTTGCTGATCCTAATAGATGCATAAACTAAGAGAGCCGGAGGTGATGCTTGTTTTTATTGAAAAGTATAAGGAACAGCGCAACCTTTGGGAGCTCAAACACCCTGCGTATCACAAAAGTGATGTACGACGGGCAACTATTACCAAATTAGCCGAGGATATGAAGCCATGGATCCCAGATGCAGACTACACTATGTTCAATAATAAAATCAACAACCTGCGCAATTCTTATAAAAAAAAATTCAAGGAAGTGCGCCAGTCCAAGAGATCAGGAGCAGCAGCCGACAATGTAGTAAAGCCCAAGCTGTGGTACTACAGACATCTTCAATTCCTGGATGACCAGATCGAGGCCAGGGAATCTATTTCCAGCCTTCCCTCAACCCTTCCTTCCACCCTTCCCTCCAGCGTTCCTTCCACCCTTCCCTCCACCCCTGCAGAGGCGGAGGAGGAGCCTCCCGAGCTAGAAGAGCCAGATCTTCACATCTTCAGCCCGGTATAGTATTTTTGATGCTAATTATTGTCCACTAAGTAATATGGAGTTGAACTGTTTGGCTTAGCCATAAATGATCCCACCCCCCCTCCAAAATAAACCAGTAATGAGATCAAAATTGTGTGTGATTGATTCCTCAAATAATAGAAATCTACATTTTATTTTATAAAAAGGATGAGGCAAGCCAGGAGGAAGAGGGTCAGGAGTGTGACAGGCAGGAGGAGGCAGGGCCCAGTGGGACTCAGCAGGTCCCCAGGCCTAGTGGCAGCACCGTCTCCCAAGTGGCTCCCCTCCACGTCAGACCGCCAAAACAACGGCGGATGACACAAGTGGAGGAGGAGTCACTAAAGATGATTCAGGAGGCTGCTGCCATTATAAGGGCCCCCCTCAACCCTACGGAGGGGTTTAGCACCTATCTGGCGGATAAGCTGCTCAGAATGGAGGCGGGACAACGGGCCCTCTGTGAGCATCTCATCTATATGGCCGTACACATGGGGGTGAGGGGGCTGCTGACTGAGGCCACCCATATCTCGCAGCAGCCCAATCCCTCTCCTCCTTCTCCTCCTCCTCCTGCCACATCACCACCCACAGTGGCCCAGCCTGCAAGGGTGCATGGACGGGGCCGTGGAGAGAACGCTGCAGAGAGGCGTGGAAGGAAGGCTACAAGGAAGAGCAGGAGGTGATTCCCTGGCCTCGAGCTGCTCATCCAGAAATTGAAGGTTGATGGAGTACCACAGCTTGGGATGATGTATGTCTTTGGCTGCTGCTCCTGATTTCATGCTGTTGTTGATTTTATTATTGATCATAGTCAGGTCTGCATTTGGGATCTAATGACTTTATATTCTCTGCTAATTTGGGAATAGTTGCCCTTCGGTTTTTGATTTGTTTTTTCCAAAATAAAGAGAAATTTGATTTCAGCCAACCTACATGCCTGATGTGTTTTTTTGAGAAGTAGCAATAAGATTGCATAAATACAATGTGTAATTAAGAACAAGGGACACCAACCTCCATGATTTTTCTAAAATTAAATATTATGTTGTTCTGAGAAATTGACACACCAAAAAATGCACAACAAATTTTAAGAGTCAAAAAACATAAAGGTGTAATTTGGGAGGTCGGCCTTGCAGAATTTTACTAATTATTCCTAAGATCACTAGAAAAAAGAAAGACATACATTTGTCAGAACTCAGGAGAAAGTTCTGCTGCCAAAATGACATTTTAAAGACCGTTCGAAAGCAAAAAAACATGCGCTGCATTAAACGAAGCAATAACTTGCAGAATGACGAATGTGCTCTCTCCATTAGGAACGCTAGTTTTACAAGAACGAGCGCTCCCGTCTCCTAATTCAGTCTGAGCATGCGTGGGTTTTTAAACCGATGGACTTGTCCATAGACGATCGGAAATTCCCATCGGTTTTTTATCCATTGGAAAATTTTAAAACAAGTTCTATTTTTTCCATCCGATGGAAAAAAGACCGATGGGTACCATACACGATCGGTTTGTCTGATGAAAACCATCCATCGGACGGTTTTCATCAGTTAAACCGATCGTGTGTACGGGGCTTTACTCTTGGTGGGCGCAGGAATGGGCCCTGCTGTGAATTATTAGATCAAAAATTGTAATTACATGCCCCTGTTAAACAGGGGCAGAAAAATTGGACCTTAGGCACTGGTGCCACAACACTGCAACCCCTCACAGATACTGTACTTGGAGCACAGCAATGAGCCCTGTTACAAAGTATTGCATCAAAAATTGTAATTACACGCCCCTGTTAAACAGGAGCTGAAAAATTGGGCCTTAGGCACTGGTGCTGGTGCCACGACACTGCAACCTCTCCCAGATACTCTAGTTGGAGTGCAGGAATGAGCCCTGCTGCAAATCATTGCATAAAAAATTGTAATTACATGCCCCTGTTAAACAGGGGCTGAAAAATTGGGCCTTAGGCACTGGTGCTGGTGCAACGACACTGCAACCTCTCCCAGATACTCTAGTTGGAGTGCAGGAATGAGCCCTGCTGCAAAGCATTGCATAAAAAATTGTAATTACATGCCCCTGTTAAACAGGGGCTGAAAAATTGGGCCTTAGGCACTGGTGCTGGTGCCACGACACTGCAACCTCTCCCAGATACTCTAGTTGGAGTGCAGGAATGAGCCCTGCTGCAAAGCATTGCATAAAAAATTGTAATTACATGCCCTTGTTAAACAGGGGCTGAAAAATTGGGCCTTAGCCACTGGTGGCGGCACCCAGAAACGAAAATGTTCTTCCAAGCTATCATCATCAATCGGATCATTGAGGAGGAGGAGGATAGTCAGTCAACATAACAGGACAGTCACTCAGCATCAGCATCAGTCTTGAAGGGATGTGACATTTGAAAATAAATTAGTCTGTTATATCAGCTTCAGGTGTTTGGTAGCTGGTGGTGATCCAAGACTGGTTCATCTTTATGAAGGTCAGTCGATCAACCGAGTCGGTGGACAGGCGCACCCTGTGATCAGTGACAAATCCTCCAGCAGCACTGAATGTGCGTTCTGAAAGAACGCTGGATGCAGGACAGGCCAGTAGCTCAATTGCATACTGTGCAAGCTCTGGCCAGTGATCCATCCTCAAGACCCAGTAAGCCAGAGGATTTTCGGTGGGGAAGGTGTCCAAGTCTGACCTTGCCCCTAGGTATTCCTGCACCATGTATATCAGACGCTGGCGATGGTTGCTGGAACCGATCATACCTTGAGGCTGCGGACTAAAGAATTGTCTGAACGCATCGGTCAGACGGCCACCTTCCCCACCACTCCTTTTTTGACTGACCGAAGCCTCAGCAACTCGTTGTCCAGGACCAGGAGTTTGTAACCTCCCAGTCTCTGGGAACGCGTTGCACAGACCTTTCTGCAAGGCCTCCCGAAGTTGTCTCATCCTCTGCTCCCTCTGTGACGGTAAGATAAGGTCCGCTCCCTTACCCTTGTACCGTGGATCAAGGATAGTGGCCAGCCAGTAATGGTCCCTCTCCTTGATCCGAAGAATACGAGGATCCTTCTGCAGACTTTGCAGGATCAGGGAGGCCATGCAGCGTAGGTTAGCTGAGGCATTCGGTCCGGAGTCCTCTGGGTCACTAAGGACGACATGATCCGGAGCCACCTCCTCCCAGCCACGTACAAGTCCACGGGTTTCTTGGGACTGTAAATCATCCCTAAAAGACTGCTGATGATGATGCTGAGTGCCAGGCTCCACCTCCATGCTGACACAATCCTCCTCCTCCTCCTCCTCTTCCTGTGCGATGGGTGGGACAGAAGGAACACTGTCTGGGTAAAGGGGGCCTTGAGAGGCAAGGAAGTCCTCCTCTTCCTGCCTCTGTTCTGCCTCAAGTGCCCTGTCCATTATTCCATGCAGCGTATGTTCCAACATGTGGACAAGAGGTACAGTGTCACTGATGCATGCACTGTCACTGATCACCATCCTCGTAGCCTCCTCAAATGGTGCCAGGACAGTGCATGCATCCCTGATCATGCCCCACTGGCGTGGTGAAAAAAACCCGAGCTCCCCTGACCCTGTCCTGGTGCCGTAGTTGCACAGGTACTCATTGATGGCCCTCTGCTGCGTGTGCAGCCGCTGCAGCATGGCCAACGTTGAGTTCCACCTGGTGGGCATGTCACATATAAGGCGGTTCTTGGGCAGGTTCAACTCCTTTTGCAGCTCAGCCAGGCGAGCACTGGCATTATAAGCTCTGCGGAAATGCACACAGACTTTCCTGGCCTGCCTCAGGACATCCTGTATGCCCGGGTACCTGCCCAAGAACCACTGCACCACCAGGTTAAGGATGTGAGCCACACAGGGCACATGGGTCAGTTGTCCCTGTCGGAGGGCGGAGAGGAGGTTGGTGCCATTGTCGCAAACCACCATTCCTGGCTTAAGCTGGCATGGCGTCAACCACCTCTCGGCCTGCCCCTGCAGAGCAGACAGAACCTCTGCCCCAGTGTGGCTCCTGTCCCCCAAACACACCAGCGCAAGCACGGCATGGCATCTTTTTGCCTGCGTACTTGCGTAGCCCCTTGAACGCCTACGGAGCACCGCTGGTTCCGAGGACAAAGCACAGGAAGAGGCCATGGAGGAAGAAGAAGAGTAGGGGGTGGAGGAGAGAGGTGTGTCACAACCAGTAGTAGCATTTTGAAGGCGTGGCGGCGGAACAACCTCCAACAGTACTGCACCTTGTCCTGCATCCTTCCCAGCTGCCAAAAGAGTGACCCAATGGGCCGTGAAAGAAAGGTAACGTCCCTTTTCATGCCTGCTGGACCATGAGTCAGCGGTAATATGCACCTTACCGCTGACCGCCCTGTCCAGCGAGGCCAAGACATTGCCTTCCACATGCCGGTAGAGAGCCGGAATCGCCTTCCGTGAGAAAAAGTGGCGTTTGGGAACCTGCCACTGAGGAACCGCACATTGCACAAACTCACGGAAGGGGGCCGAGTCTACCAACTGAAAAGGCAGCAGTTGAAGCGCTAGCAATTTAGCCAAGCTAGCATTCAACCGCTGGGCATGTGGATGGCTGGGAGTGAACTTCTTTCGACGGTCCAGCAGCTGGGGCAGGGAAATTTGCCTGCTAGAATCGGACGTTGGTGTACTGCTAGCAGAGTGCCCGCAAGTACTTGGCTGTGACACACCTAATTCTACACCTTCATTTCTCTCAGTGCAGGTTTCAGAGAGGACTGAAGGTATAGTGGGGTTGGAGATCCCAGCTGATGCAGTGCAAGGAGAGGTCCACTTTGTTCTTTGGTGTGGGTCTTTAAGGTAGGCTTGCCAACGAGCTGCATGGCAGGTCAACATATGTCTGGTCAAGCATGTGGTGCCCAAGCGGCTGATGTTTTGGCCACGCGATATACGCTTGAGACATATGTTGCAAACAGCAGCTGTGCGATCTGATGCACTCGACTCAAAAAAGGCCCACACCAAAGAACTTTTTGAATAACGGGCAGAGGCAGCACCCTGCACAGGCGGAGCTCTGCGGTGTGATTCAGTCGGTGTGCTGCCCTTACGCTGGCCCCCCGAGGGAATCCTGCCTCATTGGAGATGTGCTTCCTCCTCATCCTCCTCCTCTCTCCTATTAGGCACCCACCTGGAGTCAGTGACCTCATCATCCCCTCCCTCCTCATCACTGGAGCCAATCTGGCAGTATGCTGCAGCTGCTGGAACATGACTGCCAGATTGGTGTCCTTCTTGAGCATCCCCTCTCTCTGCTCTCACGCTACTGCCTTCCTCTAGCTGGGTATCATCATCAGACCCTTCGAAACGCTGGGCATCCTCCTGGAGCATGTACCCAACACTGTGCTCAAACAGTTCGGGGGACTCCTCAGGAGGACATGGTGAGTCTAGGGAAGGAGTGACTGATGATGACATTGATACCAGGGAAAAGGACGCTTTGGCAGCTGCTTTGCCAGTACCCTGAGCCTGGGTGAGAGAGGATGAGGAGGATGAGGAGGGCTTGGTCATCCACTCTACCAAGTCTTCGGCATGATGCGGCTCAACACGTCCAGCTGCCGAAAAGCAGGACAAGCGTGTCCCATGACCACGTGCTGATGACGATGCACCGCATCCACGACCAGCACTGTTGTCTCTAGACACAGAGCCTGCTTGCCCTCTTTTATTGGCTCCTGACTGTCTGCCTCTCCTTGTTTGCCTTCCAGACATTCTAATGGCCTGCAGGGAGATGGGAAAACCAGCAATAAGGGGTAGCTTCAGGTGTATATTTTGCAGGAAGCACACTACGCCCGCTGTAAGTGCTGCAGATGACTGCCTGTGTTACACAACAGGAAAAAACAGCAATAAGGGCTAGCTTCAGGTGTTTATTTTGCAGGAAGCACACTCCGCCCGCTGTAAGTGCTGCAAATGCCTGTTAGTGTAACACAAAAGAAAAAAAGCTCCAGCAATAAGGGCTAGCTTCAGGTGTATAATGTGCAGGAGGCACACTCCGCCGGCTGTAAGTGCTGCAAATGCCTGTTAGTGTAACACACCAGGAAAACACAGCAATACGGGCTAGCTTCAGGTGTATATTTAGCAGGAAGCACACTCCGCTAGCTGTAAGTGCTGCAAATACCTGTTAGTGTAACACACCAGGAAAACACAGCAATATGGGCTAGCTTCAGGTGTATAATGTGCAGGAGGCACACTCCGCCCGCTGTAAGGGCTGCAAATGCCTGTTAGTGTAACACACCAGGAAAACACAGCAATACGGGCTAGCTTCTGGTGTATATTTAGCAGGAAGCACACTCCGCCCGCTGTAAGTGCTGCAAATGCCTGTTAGTGTAACACACCAGGAAAACACAGCAATACGGGCTAGCTTCAGGTGTATATTTAGCAGAAAGCACACTCCGCCCGCTGTAAGTGCTGCAAATGCCTGTTAGTGTAACACACCAGGAAAACACAGCAATACGGGCTAGCTTCAGGTGTATAACCACTTGTCCACCGCCCACTGTCAATTGACGGCGGGCGGAGGACACTCTCGTTCTGGGAGGACGTCATATGACGTCCTCCCTTTAAAACGAGCTAGAAGGCGCGCGCTCGCCGCGTTCACAAGGCCCCGGTGCGCGTGCCCGGCGGCCGCGATTGCCGCCGGGCACCCGCGATTGCCCGGGAAACGAGCAGGAAAGTGGGTCTCTGTGTGTAAACACAGAGATCCACGCCCTGTGAGGGAGAGGGGACCGATGGTGTGTCCCTTGTACATAGGGACAACCATCGGTCACCTCCCCCAGTCAGTCCCCTCCCCCCACAGTAAGAACACATTGAGGGAACATATTTAACCCCTTCCCGCCCCCTAGTGGTTAACCCCTTCCCTGCCAATCACATTTATACAGTAATCAATGCATTTTTATAGCAGGGATCGCTGTATAAACGTGAATGGTCCCAAAAATGTGTCAAAAGTGTCCGATGTGTCCGCCGCAATATCGCAGTCACAATAAAAAATCGCAGATCGCCGCCATTACTAATAAAAAAATAAAAAAATAAAAATGCTATAAATCTATCCCCTATTTTGTACACGCTATAACTTTTGCGCAAACCAATCAATACGCGCTTATTGCGATTTTTTTTTTTACCAAAAATATGTAGAAGAATACGTATCGGCCTAAACTGAGGAAAATTTTATTTAAAAAAAAAAATGGGTATTTATTATAGCAAAAAGTAAAAAATAGTGTTTTTTTTCCAAACTGGACGCTCTTCTTTTGTTTATAGCGCAAAAAATAAAAACCGCAGAGGTGATCAAATACCACCAAAAGAAAGCTCTATTTGTGGGAAAAAAAGGACGCAAATTTCGTTTGGGAGCCACGCCGCACGACCGCGCAATTGTCATTCAAAGTGTGACAGCGCTGAAAGCTGAAAAATGGCTTGGGCAGGAAGGGGGTTTTCGTGCACAGTAGGGAGTAGGATAATGTGCAGGAGGCACACTCCGCCCGCTGTAAGTGCTGCAAATGCCTGTTAGTGTAACACACCAGGAAAACACAGCAATACGGGCTAGCTTCAGGTGTATATTTAGCAGGAAGCACACTCCGCCCGCTGTAAGTGCTGCAAATGCCTGTTAGTGTAACACACCAGGAAAACACAGCAATACGGGCTAGCTTCAGGTGTATACTGTGCAGGAGGCTTAGCAACAATGACACTGACACTGTCCCCTGCCTATCCTTCTCTCTTCCTGCACACAAGGTTTATCAAAGAATATGACACTGACACTCTCCCTGCCTATCCTTCTCTCTCCCTGCACACAAGGTTTAGCAAAGAATATGACACTGACACTCTCCCTGCCTATCCTTCTCTCTCCCTGCACACAAGGTTTAGCCAAGAATATGACACTGACACCGTCCCCTGCCTATCCTTCTCTCTCCCTGCACACAAGGTTTAGCAAAGAATATGACACTGACACTCTCCCTGCCTATCCTTCTCTCTCCCTACACACAAGAATAGCACAAAGAATAGCACAATGACACTGTCCCTGCCTATCCTTCTCTTTCCCTGCGCCGGAACACACTACACAAGGCCGCCGCGCTGGCGGCCTTTTATAGTGTGGGGCGTGTGCTAAACCCCCTGAGCTATAATTGGCCACAGGCAACCTGCCTGTGGCCAATTATGGCTCTCCTAGCTGCCGGCGCTGTGATTGGCCAAGCATGCAGGGTCACAGTGCATGCTTGGCCAATCACAGCGCCGGGATTGCACTGTGATGGCGCAGTGTGTTGTGGGCCGTTCGCGTCACTCGAATTTGGCCCGAACGGCCCAAATAGTTTGATCTTCGTCGAACGATCGAACAGCCGATGTTCGAGTCGAACGTATGTTCGACTCGAACACCGAGCTCATCCCTACTTAGGAATTAACTTTACAGCTAACCCTTTAGAGCTCTATTCAATGAATTACCCACCCATGCTTTTGCAACTTAATAAACTTCTTACTAACTGGTTAACCATACCATTGGCTTGGTTAGGAAGAATTACAGTGATAAAAATGTCTATCCTCCCAAAACTCCTATATCTCTTTAGGGTTCTTTCTATACCGATACCGTCACACTTTCTACGCATTTTACAACGTAAAATCTTACTATATATCTGGGGCAAAACAAAACCTTGAATACATAAAAATACCATATATGCTCACAAACCTCAAGGTGGATTGAGTGTTCCAGATTTTACAAAATATTATTATGCAGCCCAATTATCACAACTATCTAAATACCATGCTAAGACAGAAACCCCACTATGGGTAGCTATAGAATCGGTTTACTGTGACCCCCTTTCCATAGCTAATCTTTTGTGGCTAAATCCAACACAACGTCGGACAGTAACGAATCCCATTACCAAACACAGCTTATCCATTTGGGACAGATTAAAAACCCGATTTGGTTTACAATCTAATCTAATCTAGACATAATCCTCTTCTCTCCTTCCTCCATAATCCCTCATTCTACCCCGGCATGGTCCTCTTCAAACTCATTCTCAGCATGGTCAAGAGCTGGATTAACATGTGCTCATCGTTTCTATAAATCCTCTACCATAGTATCATTTCCAACTCTTCATGAAACTTATAATCTTCCACACACAGAAACCTTTAGGTATCTTCAAATCAAAATCTTTTTATATAACAATGCACCATCTGACACAAAATCCCCAAATTTCACTATATTTGAACAAGCCTGTAAATCTGATCCACATAAATGTGGTCTTATCTCCAACTTATATTTCCAATTACTATCACACGTCACCTCTTCCCCCCCCAACCTATACAACTAAATGGGAAATAGATCTTTAGATACAATCTGAAGACATAAATTGGACTAAAATTTGGCAAGCAACAAAGTCCGCTTCCCCAAATATAGTAGCACTTGAAACCAACTATAAGGTACTCACCAGATGGTACTTAGTCCCAGCCAGGATATCTAAATTCACTCCACAATATCCCTCCCAATGCTTCAGTGGCTGCTCTACTCTGGGAACACATGCACCTATTTGGTGGGAATGCGATATTGTCAGATCCTTCTGGTCGAAAGTATTTAAAATTCTCTCCACGTTGTTCAAAGTTATATTATTGCCTGATTCAACTACAGCACTCCTGAACAGTGAACCACATGCTTTGTCTCATCGCCAGTTTAAGCTAATGCTCTTTGTAACTACTGTGGAAAAACAAGTCATAGCAAAAGCTTGGAAAACAGATTCACTCAGTATATTACCAGTTAAACAAAGAGTCACCCAATCCCTGATTCATGCAAAAACAGAAGCTATCTACCTTGATAACATATCTAAATTTGAAAACCTGTGGAAACCATGGACTGAACATTTCCCACCGCCAGACTTTAATACCTCATTATTACTTCCTTAAGGTCATACGACCTATGATTCACCATATTACTTAATTCATTCCCAACTTCCTTGAGAAATGACCTTCACTCTGGAGACATTCCCCATTCCTCATCACCCCCCCCCCTTTCTAGTTATTAACTTAACTTTCCCTTCATTATATACTAGTCTTTCTTATTACAGCAGGAGTCTTACGGGATAGTTGGAATACGGCTTACATCTCCAGATAATGCCAAGCCATTTTGCAGGATCTTGGCCCTGGAAAAAACCCTAACTCATAACTATCCTATTTCGCCCTTGAAATAGCACCTTATACATATACGGTATCGACCCTCCCAGATTTTATTTTTTTTACAGAACTTTTATTACTCTACCCTTCTTCATTTTCTTTATTTTTCATGATTAATATTATGAATAACTGTTTTACAACTTCAGATACAAATGTTACATGAAAAATGTTTTCGTTAAATGCTTTTTACTTTATATTTTTAATTCATATATGTTATTAGAGAAACTTCATTACAATTATTTCATACTCCTCTATGCATTGTATAACCACGATTGTTGTTATCTTAATATCTTTGTTCAATCTTGCAAACAAAAATAAAATATTTGAACCAGCAAAATTTGTCAACCTTATACTTACCCAGCGAACACTGTTCCTACAGCGGAAAAAAACCATTCTGGAGCATTAAAGCCAAGAATTCCAACACTGTAAAACCGTTTCAGGCCAAGCTGCAAATACAAATTACCATGTTAAGCTGTATCCACATATTTACAGTTCTAAAGTTTTAGTCTATAGTGTAAATTTGCTAAGGTACTTTTGTTATCCCTTCAGAAATGTGAGAAGGACTGTTGGGGTTGCATAAACTACAAATTGGGAAGCTCTGTTACAGAGTCAGGACCGTAAAATGCTATATAAATATGGAGTCTGATTGTTAAGAGACATTTATATATCAAGAAATGTTTGAAAACACAATACAACATCCATTTCTCAGGCTCCATGTACACGGGACACTGTTAAACGCGCGTTCAGAGGCAGTTGGACACTTTTTTCAACTGCCCCTGAACTCATTCAATGTTATCCTATGTGTCCATTTACACAGTCTCGTTTATTGCCGTTCTTAGGCAGTTGAGTTTAACCTTGTTTTTTTGAAAGCAAAAAAATTGGTTGAGACCCCAAAGATTTCCACGTTTCAGACGCCAAACACGGCTAAACGCGGTACCGGCGTTTAGCCGCGTTTTAGTTTATAAGCGTTTTTAACCACTTCCATACAGGGCATTTTCACCCCCTTCCTGCCTAGACCAATTTTTAGTTTTCAGCGCTGTTGCACCTTAAATGACAATTGCGCGGTCATGCAACACTGTACCCAAATTAAATCGCAATAAGCGTATATTGATTGGTTTGTGCAAAAGTTATAGCGTCTACAAAATAGGGGATAGATTTATGGCATTTTTATTAATATTTTTTTTTTTAGTAGTAATGGCGGCGATCTGCGATTTTTATTGTGACCGTGACATTGCAGCGGACATATCGGACACTTTTGACACGTTTTTGGGACCATTCACATTTATACAGCGATTAGTGCTATAAAACTGCACTGATTACTGTGTAAATGTGACTGGCAGGGAAGGGGTTAACACTAGGGGGCGCTGAAGGGGTTAATATGTTCCCTACTGAGTGATTCTAACTGTAGGGGGAGGGGACTCACAAGGGGAGGAGACCAATGTGTGTTCCTCTGTACTGGGAACACACATCGGTCTCCTCACCTCTGACAGGAGGTGGATCTGTATGTTTACACACACAGATCCACACTCCTGCCATGATCGCGGGCAATCGCGGGTGCCCGGCGGACATTGCGGCCGCTGGGCACGCGCACCAAGTCACAAACGGTGGCGCGCACCCCCTAGACGGCCGGGAAGAAAAGACGTCATACGACGTCCACCCGGAGGGAGGGAGGGTTCCTGCCGGCATCATATGACTATGGCCCGGTAAGGAAGAGGTTAAAGGTGACCTAATTTTTTACATTAAAAATCTAAAAAATGATGGCAAATGATGAAAAACCATTAAAAAAATATATAAAAAAATGTAATTGCTTGCATTGCATTGTGGAAAATCCACAACTTGTGGCAGGTGAAGTGGCAAGTAGACAATCCACAACTTGTGGCAGGTGACGTGGCAAGTGGACAATCCACAACTTGTGGCAGGTGACGTGACAAGTGGACAATCCACAACTTGTGGCAGGTGATGTGGCAAGTGGACAATCCACAACTTGTGGCAGGTGATGTGGCAAATGACAATCCACAACTTGTGGCAGGTGACGTGGCAAGTGACACGCTAAATACAAGTACATTGCTGCTCTCTCAGCTGCTGCTACTCACTCTGGTCTCACAAAATGGCTGAAATGGTTAAATAATACAGTTTTTTGAGCTTAGGGAGGGACTTATGATGTTTCTTAACTAAACGCTTCTAGACGCAAGCGCCGTAAAACGCGGCTAAACGCGGCATGCAAACGCAGCAAAATGGGCGTTTCTAAACGCCGGCTTCAAGCTTCGTTCGGAAAGAGTTTGCACCAGCGTCCCATGTACATGGGGCCTTACATCTACTTCATTACATTTTACAAAACTTGAAGAAAAAGCCATCTCAATCCACACCAAACATTGCAAAAAAATTACAACATTGAAGTATCTCTGTGTTTGATTTCACAGTCTGGGATACTATTTATTCAAATGTATTAACTGTAAGGAATAAACATATATGTGATTTGAAAAGTAGTTCAGCCATGTTGAAATCATATTGTCTTTTATATGTCTTCCATTTTATTTGGATTTGCTGATAGGTTAGCATGTCCACAATTAAGTTAAAAGGCCATTCTGGGGGGCGTGGCCAAGCTATGGTGGAGTGAGGACGTGTGTGTTCTCAGCTCTGCTTACACCGCAGCGTCTTTCAGCTTTCCCCGGCATAATTGGCGGGGATCTTACCTGAGCATGTCCCAGCGAACGAGGGCGTCCTCCCAGCCTCCGAAGGCAGACCGGGCGACACAGGGAACGATGGATTCGTTCTGCACGGAGCCACGGCGGACCGGGAGAACAGATCCCAAGATGGCGACGGAGAGGAAAGGCTCCAAGCAGCACGAGGATGCAGCCTCTCCTATTCCATCTCCTCAGCTGGTGAGTGACACGGCTCCCCCTGCATCCCCAGGCTCCCCTTCCCCTCAGGGATTAGGCCCGGATCCTATGGACTTGCTGGGGGATGAAAACCTAAAGTGACACATATGGTCTCTCCCTACTAGGGAGGACCTGGAGCGTTTCACTGCCAGGATTGAGAAGGCTTTCACCCAGGATATAGCCCAGCTTAAAACTGACACTGCACACTTGGGGGGCAGGCTGGAGACCCTAGAGCAGCGCTTAGAGGACTCCCTCCCCAGTATAGCCTTACTGCAAGAAACCTGTAATGCACAGAGCCGCAAGATGGAGGCCTTAATATCCCAAATGGATGATTTTGAGAATCGCAGCAGGCGAGCTAACATACGCATTAGAGGTATGCCGGAAGCCACTGCGCCGCGGGATATAATCCCTTCTTTGGAGGGGGTGTTCAGGGAAATACTGGGGCTTCCTGCCACCACTCCGATAGAGATTGATCGGGCTCACAGAGCTCTGAAGCCGCCTTCCCAGGATCCTAAATCCCCACGGGACATTATTTGTAAACTCCATAAGTATACTTTAAAGGATCGCATAATGCAGAAAATGAGGAACAAGCCTTATTTTGACTTTGATGGAGCTAAACTTTTCTTCTACCAAGACCTCTCCCGGCGAACTCTTATGCAACGCAGGGCTCTGCGACCCCTGCTGTCAGCTCTTCAGGATGCAGGCCTCCCCTACTGCTGGGGCTTTCCCTTCAGTCTTCAAGTAATGCATGAGGGGTGCCAGGCGACGCTACGCACTAAGGATGATCTGCCACACTTCCTCAGGGCCCTGCACCTAGGGGATGTGGACTTTCCTGATTGGAGAGGAGTTTCAGTCTCAACGGCTCTCCCTCCCTCGCAGCCCTGGCAAACCTTGCCAGGTAGGGGACGCAGGAGGAATAACAGACGCCGCAATGTCAGCACCTCTTCTGGCCCTGCATCCACCAGAGACTGAGGTGTCCTTGCTCCTTGCTCTTCTGTATCAGATGGCCCATCTGCACCCTCTTCTTTAACTGGGGTTGATGGACCCTGGGATAGTTTTGTTTCCATTACAAGAACTTATTGTTTTGTTTTGTTTTGGGTGGTCCTGGCCTCCACAGCCTGCACCGTGGGCTGCCGGACTCCCATTTTCAAGGGGGGTTGGGGGTAGGTTTGGTTTTGTGCTTTGTAGCCCCCTGTCATCTGCAGAATCACCTCTTCCTGTCCAGGAGACTTGGCTTGGGACATGCACCGAGAGTGCCCCCGGATAGTACTTTGTTGCCTCAGAGGCGGTGTGGGGGGAGTGAGGTTCTTATCTCCCCCATGTTGGTCTATGTCCCCCCAGTAGGCCTACCCACAGTGGGTGTTTTCCCTTTACGGGATGGTGGGCTGCGACCAGGGGCCTTCCTTGTGGTGGGAGGGTACACCGGGTCAGGCTCGCTTCGAGTGTCTTTTTTGGGTGGGTTGGCTAGACATGGCTCGCTTAGGTGGGCTATGCCTCCTGACCCGCTTAACAATGTTACATTTTTTGTTCTCATGTTGTTGCTTATCGTGTGTCTTTGTGTTGTTTCCCCTGCCTGCCCTACTCTTTTCCTCTCTTCTCTCCACTTCCTCCTTTCTTTTCGTCTGCAGTTTTCCCAGGTACTCCTTCCTCAGAATTGCTCCTGTTGGGTTCCACGGCTTCCCTTTGGCTCTGACGGACATCCTTGGTCCCCATGGCTTCTGTTAAGGTAGTGTCTTATAATGTTTGGGGTCTTTGCTCTCCACACAAAAGGGACAAGTTGTGGCTGGAATTGAAACGTTTGGGGGCACAGACAGTATTTCTGCAGGAGACCCACTTTACCGTCCAATCCACTCCGAAACTCCCGACTCATTTATTCAACCAATGGTTCCTTAGCACGTCCACGGTTCCTAAGGCCAAGGGAACGGCCATAGCCGTTCACAAGTCCTGCCCCTTCCGCCTTAAAGCACATTTCTCTGATCCTATGGGTAGGTTTGTCCTTTTGAAAGGGGAGATAGCTGTGACTCTTTACACCTTTGCTAACGTATATGCCCCCAATGCCAACCAGCTGACCTTTGTTGATGCCGTACTGGATCGCCTTACTGATTTCCGGGAGGGCCGTCTGATCTTAGGGGGGGACTTTAATATTAGCCCAGATCCCTTATTCGACACTTCTCATAGTCGCTCAGCCCATTCACATGCGTTCTTGAAAAGGTTTAAGAAAACTATCCAATCCCATTTCTTGTTCGACAGCTGGCGGGTGCTCCGACCTTCAGCGAGAGATTATAGCTATTACTCTAGAGTGCATGACGTGTACACCCGTATAGACCTCATATTTGTAGATCAGCATACCCTCGAGCTACTGCAGGCGGCATCCATAGAGAACATTACTATATCTGATCATGCTGCGATCACAGTCACCTTTGAGGTGTCTCAGGGCGCGCAGCGCCCATGGTCATGGTGCCTGAACGAGAATCTATTGGATGACACTGTAGTGGTGGCGGAGGTCTCGGAGGTCATGTCGCACTATTTTAAAGAAAACACTACGGAGGGTGTACGTGAGGGGATAGTTTGGGAGGGTCACAAAACTGTCATGAGGGGGGAGCTGATTTCACAAGGGGCTAGATGTAAGAGGGCACGACAAGCAGATTTTCAGAGGATCTTGACAAATCTCCAACAGGCAAAGCTTCGTCATAAGCGGTGTGGGGACCCGGAGGCTTTGGAGAGACTGCTGGAGCTTAGGGGACTTTTTTCTCGATACTTGGACCGTACGGTTTGCAGACAGCTCCGTTACCTTTCTCATAAGTATTATGAGCATGGTAACAAATGCAGTAGGATGCTCGCTAGGGCCCTCAGAAAACGCAGGGCCCAGACTCTTATTCACAAACTTCAATCCACTGGAGTTGTTTGTCAATCCTCCAAGATTGCCTCTTTGTTCCGGGATTACTATGCAAAGCTCTACTCTTTGGATTCAGATGCTACACCGGAGTCTGCGGCCTCTAAGTACAGTGCTGTTAAGGAATATTTGGTAAATTCTGGGCTCCCCTCCTTGTCGGAGGCGCAGCAGGCGGAGTTCGAGTCTCCTGTGCAGCCCTCCGACATCGAGGCGATTGTTAAATCCTTACCGAATGGGAAAAGCCCGGGGCCTGATGGATATTCAAAGGCATACTACAGTACATTTCTCCCGATATTAGTCGGCCCCATGTGTAGATACTTTAACTCGATTGCCAGGGGAGACCCGATCCCTCCCGAAGCCTTGTTGGCTCACATAACGGTACTTCCCAAAGAGGGCAAGGACCCTTCTCTGGCACAGAGTTATAGACCAATATCGCTACTGAACCTGGATGTTAAAATCCTTGCTAAAATATTGGCCAATCGCCTTAAAAATCTAGTTCCAAATTTAGTACACCCAGACCAAACCGGGTTTGTCACGGGGCGCGAGGCCCAAGACAATTCGTTGCGAGCTATGCACCTGATTCATTGGGCGCGCTCTAATCCGAAACAGTCCCCATACTTGGTCCTCTCAACGGACGCGGAGAAGGCTTTCGACCGGGTTGACTGGTCCTTTCTGCGTGCTGTCCTGGAGTCTGTGGGTCTAGGCCCTTTCATGTTGACTTGGATCATGGCCTTCTACGCTACCCCAAGTGCCCAAGTCAAGGTGAATGGCATTCTCTCCTCACGGTTTCCGATTAAAAATGGTATGAGACAGGGCTGCCCCCTCTCGCCCCTCCTGTTTGCCCTTACCCTGGAGCCCCTGTTACGCAGGGTGAGGGCAAACCAGGACATGGGATTGACAGTGGGGAGCATGGAGCATAAGCTATCGGCTTATGCGGATGACGTCCTGTTCCATCTCACCGAACCCCTTATCTCGTTCCCGAACCTCATGAAAGAACTCTATGATTTTGGAGCCTTGTCCAATTTTAAAATTAATTACTCAAAGTCTGAGATTCTGCCGATAGTGCTTCCCCTGTCACTCAAAGATAGCCTGCAAGCGGCGTTCCCTTTCACGTGGGCTAGGTCCTCTATAAGGTACCTGGGTATCCAACTGACTGACCGGTATGAGACCCTGTATCAGGCCAATTATCCCTCCCTATTGACGACCATTAAAACCGACCTATCCCAGTGGACTAAAACGGCCTTTACGTGGCTCGGGCGGGTGAACATTATTAAGATGAATGTGCTCCCCAGGGTCCTTTTCTACTTGCAGATGTTGCCAATTCCCCTGCCGAGCACCTTCTTCACTACAATTAATAGCATGTTCATAGATTTTGTGTGGAGTGCAAAGAAGCCTAGAATAGCCATGAGGGTGCTGAAACGCTCTAAGAGGGCTGGGGGTTTGGGGATCCCAGACATTCAACGGTATTACAGGGCCATTGTCCTTCAAAGGATTCTGAACTGGAGGTTCCACACCCGTACTAGACTTTGGGTTCCCCTGGAAAAGAGCATGGCGGGCAGAGATTTGGCTTATGCCCCATGGCTCGCGAAGGAGCATAGGGGGCTGTCTGATTTGTCATCCCCCCTAACGAGACAGGCCCTTAGGGTTTGGGACAGGATTAACACTTTATACTCTTTGGCTCCTCCTGGGTCCCCATTGGCCCCGCTGGGGGGCTTTTGTTGGTTCCCTCCGGGGGAGCAAAGAGCCTTTTTTAAGAACTGGTTGGATGACCCTAATGCTCCCTGTGGCAAACTCTTGGAGGGTGGGACTCTCCCCCCGTTGGAATCTTTTAGGGCACGCCATGGCACTTCTCCACTGGATTTTTGGCGAAACGCGCAGCTTTTTTGCAACGCAGGCCACCCCTATTCGTACTCCATCTCAACTCTCGCCCTTTGAGCTTCTCTTTGTCGCGGAGGATCCCATCTCCCACATGATATCCGAGCTCTATCAGCTACTTGGCTCCTCCGTGACAGAGACTAAGCCGGCTTACATCAGGGAATGGGAGCGTGATCTGGGGACAGAGTTCTCAGAGGCGCAGCTGGCTCCCCTGTACCGCCTAACCCACTCTAGCTCCATAGAGTCTAGAACACAAGCAACAAATTACAAGTTACTGACAAGGTGGTACAGGGTGCCTGCTGTGCTCTCACGCATATACCCCACTGTATCTGATCGTTGCTGGAGAGGCTGTGGCCTCCGGGGCACTTTGCTTCATATATAGTGGGAATGCCCGAAAATTCAGCCCTACTGGGAAACAATTCAGCAACAAATCAAGGCCATACTGGATATAGATGTCCCACTTTTGCCCATACACTTCCTTCTCCATGTGCCGTCTGTGTCGACCAGTAGTTACAGGAGATGTGTACTACCACATCTCCTGAACGCCGCTAGGCGCTTGATCCCTATTTATTGGAAGCAGGCTCATGTTCCGGGGCTCGTGGACTGGCCCAAGAGGGTACGGGAAATGAAGGAAGCTGAAGAATGGGTGGCGAATTGTAGGGGCACAAGTGAGCGCTTTCAAGCCACCTGGGCTGACTAGTTGCAGCACACTTCAGGTGGGGAGTTTGTTCCATCTAGTCTAGATACTGCCCTGTTGGAACTTGCAGAGCCCTCTCTTCGGGGACGTAGGGTTGTAGTGGCGCAGGCCCCAGAGACAGAGACTGACAATGCGGGAGCCCGGCTATTGAGCTAAGCACCACCAGCCTTCCCTTGGCTGGCGGAGTCGTGCGACGCTGGGGGAGCATGCCTGATGGAGGAAGTCCTATTTACCTCTACTTCTTTCTTCTATTCCCCTTTTCTGGCTTTCTTACCCTGTTGTTTCCCATTTATGTTTGTTTGTCTTGTCCGTGCTTTTATTTTTATTTTTATTTTTACTCAATATGTGGATCCTTACTTTTTTGTTCAGTTAAGGTTGTTTACTGGCTGCAGGGGTCGGCCCCATGTTTGGGTCTACTCTTATTATGCAGTTGGAGTCTCCTCTCCTTCTGTTTGGGGGAGGAGACTCCTAGAAGAGCAGGGTCCCCCCACCTTTTTGTGTCCAAGGGTCGGATTTTGGCCCGGGGAGAGTTTGATGGAGGCTATCTTGGCCCCCTCTCCCCATTTGGGGCACGGGGACGTGAGGGCCCCTTGATTAGCTTGGTCCATGACCCCGGTAATTGTTAGCGGACTAGTAAGCAAGTTGGGGGGGAGAGGTTTCCCCCGTTGAATTCATTACATTGTCTGGAAAATGGTACCTTTCTCTTTTGTTGCTGAGTTATACCTTTTGCACCGTACAGGATTGTATGCTTGTAGAGGACCATGTATGCCATAAGTTGCACTTTTGTTTGTGTGTACATGTTTTTGCTCAATAAATACAGATTATACAAAAAAAATAAAAAAAAAAGGCCATTCTGACCACAGGAGTGTACAGCCAGTTACTTCTGTAAATATTTTTTATGAATCTTTTGTTTTTATGTAAGTTTTAGTCACAATAAAAGGTAGTTTTGTAATGATATAACTCCTCTCAGCTATTAGTTTTTTCCCAGTGGAGTTTGCTAGACATGTGCACAACATAAAAATTCCATTAGTTTGGTTTCGTTTCTGTGCATTTCCGTTGATTCGTAACGATTCGTAATTTCGTAAGACGTGGTTTATCGTATTCGGACTCGTTCGTATTTCCGTAAGGGTTATTTTTCCGTTGATTCGTTTTTCCGTTAGTAAAATTTTCGTTGATTCGAAATTCGTATTTACGTTATATTTTATATTCGACCGTGTTCGTATTTTTGTAAGAACTATATTTTCGTTGATTTGCAATGATTCCTATTTTCGTGTCTAATTTCCGTTGATTGGAAAATCGATCTTTTGTAGATTTAATTACATTCATACTTTCGTTAGAATGCATTTTCCGTTTATTCAAAACACTACTCGTCGTAATTTTGTAATTCGTACTTTTGTGAGATTGACTGGCTCATTTATTCGTACTTTCGTAACATTGTTTTCGTAGATTCGTAATCGGGGCATAATTCGTAATTTTACATAATGTGTCAGAATAGGAGAAAACAAAAATATGTCAGCGACATTACAAAATACAAATATAGAAATTAGAATCTAGACAGAGTATGCTTAAGAAACAAAAAATTTCTCTCTCACAAGTCACAACTTTACTCACAAATCCAACAGAACAGTGCAACCTACCCAACCACAACCTATCTGGACTCTGGATGGAATGCACTGCAGTTTAATGCCGCGTACACACGACCGTTTTTCATGACGAGAAAAATGCCATTTTTTTATTTGGTCATTAAAAACGATCGTGTGTAGGCAAGGCAGGCTTGAGAAGAATCATGTCGAGAAAAACGCAGTTTTTTTCAATGACATTAAAAATGGTCGTGTGCAGGGCAGGACTTAGGGTGGTGGGGGCCCCTGGGCTTGAGTCACTTTCGGGCCCTACCTTCTATACATTACAAAAAATGGGCGTGGTTCACGCAAAATAGTGGGCGTTGCTCAAATGGTCGTGGTTCGGAAGGGGTGTGGTTAGAGTCTGAGATGAATGAGGGATGGAGGGAGAAAGAAAGCAGAGTCATGGGGGACGCCGGTCAAATGCACCTTGCACTGAGAGGGTCATTAGACACTCATACATTATATAGCGATGCATGGCACTTAGTGAGGCATGGTGGCACTGACCCTAAAGTGGCACTGACAGGGGCATGGGGGCACTGACCATAAGGATGCACCCTGCACTGACAGACAACGGACACCGACCATTATGTTGCACATTGCAGTGAGTGAGGCATGAGGCACATACCAAAAGGTTGCACTGAGGGGGGCACTAACCACAAAATAGCACCGTGCACCGAGCGAGGCATTGGGCACTCATGCAGTATATAGTTATGCATGGCTCTTAGCGAGGCACTGACTAGGGCATGAGAGCATTGGTCATAGAGTTGCACCTTGCACTGACAGAGGCATCAGACATGGACTACTATAAAGTTGCACCTTGCACTGAGTGAGGCATGAGGCACTGAGTGAGGCATGAGGCACTAACCATAAAGTAGCACCTTGCACTAACAGAAGCCTGAAGCACTTACCATAAAAAAAGTTCCACCTAGCACTAAATGAGGCATAAGGCACAGACCATAAAGTCACACTGACAGAGGCACTGAGGATAAAATTGAAATGAGTAAGGTATAAGGCACTGACCTGGAGCAGTATATAACGTTATGCATGACACATAGAGAGGTATGAGGCACTTATCTGCAGTATAGAAAGTTATGCATTGCACTGATATAGGCAGCACTGACAGAAGTATGAGACACTGTCGCTGACCTGGTGCTGGTGATATAGGTAGGTATTTAGGGTGACTTTCCTGGTTGATCACTCTTCCGAGTCTTCCGTCCCCTACTACAAGCAGGACTCAGGAGAAGCCGACTGTCCACTTTGAGCGCCCGCCCTGCAGTGCATTCTGGGAGATGTAGTCTCTGCAGCGTGTAGGCACAGCCCGGCCGAGTCTAGTGTGTGCTGTTGAGAACTACATCTCCCATCATGCAATGTGGTGCCAACTAGGACAGCGGTGGAGCCTGCTATTGGCTGCTGCCGCTGATGAGGGTGTAACAGGAGGAACTTTTAATGTGTGTCGGCGGTGATGTTCTTTCTGTTACGCTAATCTGACAGAACGCCGGCCCACTCGCGGCTCACCCCGCCAGCCTTTGCCTAATTAGAGAGCCGCCTCTGCATGTAGGGGCCCCCTAGTGGACGGGGCCCATGGGCTTGAGCCCAGTCAAGCCCAATAGTAAGTCCGGCCCTGGTTGTGTGTACGCGGCATAACACAGAAAAACACACAAGGGAATAAGAAACAAGCTCATTGGGGGAAGAGACAACCTCTTCAGGGGAAGGGACAAGCTTATTGGCCATTGGCCAACGTCCAGAACTAATTCCGAACTAACAAAATAGAATCTAAGTTTTTTCAAATTTTTGTTGTTTTGATTTCCCTTTTTCGAAGATTCGTAATTTTTTTTTTGTTCATTTAGATTTTCGTTAATATGAATCTTTGTTCGTTATTTTCGTTGTTTTGTTTTATGTTTTCCGAATATTCGTAATTTTGCGTTTTCGTTCATTTTGATTTTCGTTATTTTTTGATCTTTGTTCGGTATTTTTGTTGTTTTTATGTTTCGTTTTTTAATTTTACGTATTTTGGCTGTTTCAAATTTACCAAATTAGTATTTTCGTTGTTTTCCATATTCGTTCTTTTCGATAATTAGTTGTTCATTCGTAATTTTATCAAACCGTTCGTTCATTTGTATGTTTACGAATCAACGAATATAAAGAATTTTGACGAATAACGAATTCGTAACTAAACGAATTGCACATGTCTAGAGTTTGCCTCCTAGGTCCTAGGTGAAATCCTGGACTCTGAACTCTCCTTTCGGCCCCACATCCAATCACTGTCCAAGGCTTGCCGCCTCAACCTCCGCAACATCTCCAAGATACGCCCCTTCCTAACCAATGTCACCACAAAGCTTCTAATCCACTCCCTGGTCATCTCTCACCTCGACTATTGCAACTCCCCCCTCATTGGCTTACCTCTAAATAGGTTATACCCCCTTCCATTATGAATGCTGCAGACCAAGCTCATCCACCTTACAAACCACTTGGCGTCTGCCACCCCTCTCTGTCAATCCCTCCATTGGCTGCCACTCAACCACAAATTTAATTCAAGATACTAACAGTAACTTACAAAGCCATCCACAATGTGGCTCCCCAGCTACATCACTAACCTAATCTCAAAATACCAACCAAATCATCCTCTTCGCTACTCACAAGACCTCCTGCTCTCTAAGTCCCTTGTCATCTCATCCCATGCTCGCCTCCAGGACTTCTACCGAGCCTCTCCCATAGTCTGGAATGTTCTACCCCAATCTGTCTGACTATCTCCTACTATGTCTACTTTCAGACAATCCCTGAAAACTCATCTCTTCAGAGAAGCCTATCTGGCCTCCACCTAACAACTGTACATTTATTTTCTCCATCAGCACACCCCCCACAGTTATTACCTCTTGTATCTCCTGATCCTCCCTCTTAGATTGTAAGCTCTAACGAGCAGGGCCCTCTGTTTCCTACAGTATTAAAGTGTATTGCATTTGTACTGTCTACCCTCAAGTTGTAAAGTGCTGCATAAACTGCCGGTGCTATATAAATACTGTATAATAATAATAATAATAATAAATACAACAATGGAGCAACAGCTCCAGGATGGATATCGCTGCCACAGATTGGAGTGGGTTGCCCTTCTGGAAGCTCATAATAGAGATCTGGAGGAGCAAATTGCAACACCAGGCAGAACTGACGACCTTAGTGTAAAAAATGACTCTATGCAACTAGCAGCTAACATAGCAAACATGTATTGGCAAAAACAGAAGAAATTAAATAGTGTAGCGCTAAAAATCCAGGTCAAAAATTAAAATGACAGCCAGACAATGTGAATGAATTATGGGATAACAAACCCTGAAATAGTGATAAACAATGTAAAGGTGAAAACAATATCAATAAATATGTGCAAAGCAAAACATGTGACTATTTTTAAAGGTCCATGCAGGAAACAATAAAAAGTCCACTATGTATCCATACAAATGAGCTGTAAACAGAACGTTGAAAGGCTTCAAAGCGTCATGCTGACATCCAAACAGGGACCATAAACTGATATTGAAAGTGAAGTTAACCACCACCAGTGAAGAATGAAGGCTTACCGAATGGTTTGAACTCAGGGGAACATACGTTCCATGAGTCAAACAGGCTTGTATTGTCAAACGACAAATGGGATGAAGACTTTGGGGTCCTCAGTGACTGGACCATATGTCATCCAAATATTCAGAGAATCTCAATCTCATTAGAGGGACATATCAATGGGAGATGATGTCAAATTCTCACCAATACGGTATGGATGTTTCAAAAGCAGGAGAACAAAAAAGAAGAAGACCACATAGCATGATTCCGTAACAAATGAACACAATTTAATGAAAGTATAACACTTACATTTAGAAGGTAATAAAAGCTCTTTGATAAAATTGTGGCGGCAGTGGAGTCCTTCCCGGGAGAGCAGAACATCTAGTAGGGTGGTGAGGGTAGTGTAGGAAGGCCTAGACAGTTGGTGGTAATAGGGGATTCTATCATATAGTAATTTGTAATTTGTCACCAGGATCGCCTCAACTGAATGGTTTGCTTTCTCCCTGGTGCCGGGGTTCGGCAGTTGGTGGATCGGGTTGATAACATACTGGGAAGGGCTGGGGAAGCCCCAGCTGTCTTGGTCCATGTTGGAACCAATGACAGAATACATGGTAGATGGAGGCTACTTAAGAATCCATTTAAAGATCTAAGCTGCAAGTTGAAGAGAAGAACCTCCAAGGTGATGTTCTCTGAAATATTGCCTTTGCCATGCGTAACACAGGAAAGACAGGGGGAGATTAGAAAACCTAATGCATGGCTAAAGACCTGGTGTAAGAGGGAATGATTTGGGTTTCTAGAGCACTAGGCTGACGTTTCCCCGGGGTACAACCTATATGCTAAAAATGGTTTGCATCTAAATGGAAGGGGGAGAGGTTTATGGGAAGGCGTAAGGAGTATTTAAACATCCCTTACCTGCATAGGCAGGTTTTCTGTAAAGGTGAACTATGCTTTTAACCTCCATTATCAAGCCCAAGCAGAGGTGGGGGGAGAGCATGGGAATGATTAGAGAGGAACCATGCAGTGGCTGGACGATCGTTAGAGACTGTAGCTGCCTGGAGCGTACTTCACCTTCATCACCAAGCACAGGGAGAGAAGAGGGAGTATGGGAAGGATCACAGAGGCACCTGTGCTGTGGCTGCAGGGCTACAACAGACAGTGGTAGGCGGGATCATTTTGAGAGCTGGGTGTACGCACGGCTCTTCTACTTGTTGTTATCCCCAAAGGACAAGGAGTGCGGGAGGGAGTGTAGAGTCAGCAGTGTGGAGCTGCCAGAGAAACCTGTAGATCAGGCCATATATCCTGAGAGACAGCAGAGCTCTCATGCCATTTATCGGCTCCAGACCATTGACAACACAGTCATGGGGTGGTCCCCCTACTGGCATCAGGCCCTCAGGCAGCACCCGCATGCCCAAATGGTCAGTCCGCCCCTGGTTGGGACCCTTGCTATTTATAAATTATATAGGTTCTGGAATTAAAAGTACCATTTCATTCTTTGCAGATGACACCGAAGTATGCAGTCCAACTTACAAGCCGACCTCAATGCACTGTTTAATTGGGCAACTGTGTGACAAATGAGAAAATAGGGTGAGCACTGAGACCTTCAGCTGCCAAAAAATCCTGGGTGCCTGCCTGGGTCCGCAAACCCCATATGCAGGTAGAAAAGAAAAAGATGGCGGCACTTCCAGAGAATAAAAACAGCTCCTTTTATTATGCAAAATAGGGTCAGCAGATTGAGTGTGTGTAGCATGTCTCTGATTTCTATTTTTGCAAAATAAAAGGAGCTGTTTTTATTCTCTGGAAGTGCTGCCATCTCTTTCTTTTCTACCTGTGTGGCAAATGAGGTTTAATGTTGATAAATGTAAAGTTATGCACTTGGGGGCTAAGAATATGCATGCATCATACATACTAGGTGGAGTACAACTGGGGAAATCAATGGCGGAGAAGGATCTGGGTGTTTTGGTAGATCATAAGCGTAATAGTAGGCAATGCCAAGCAGCTGTTTCCTAAGAGAGCAAAATCCTTTCCTGTATTAAAAGAGGTATGGACTGCAGAGAGAGAGATATAATTTCCCCCCTGTACAAATCAGTAGTAAGACCTAATCTTGAATATGCAGTTTAGTTTTGGGCACCAGTTCTCCAATAGGGATGAGCTTCGAGTTCGAGTCGAACCCATGTTCGACTCGAACATCGCCTGTTCGGTTGTTCGTCGAATTGCGAACATTATGGGCCGTTTGTGCCAAATTCGAGTGTCGCGTCACGGCCCATAATTCCCTGCGGCATCGCAGTGCATTGCTGGCTGATGATTGGTCAAGCATGCACTATGACCCGGATGCTTGGCCAATCACAGCGCCGTCTGACAGAGAGCCGTAATTGGCCAAAGGCAGGGTGGCGGCCTTGTGTAGTGTGTTGCGGCGGCGGTTAAAGAAAAAGAGAGAGAGAGATAGTGTCATCTCATTTGAGTTAGATAGAGCAGGCAGGCGAGTCAGTTAGCTGCAGTTACAGTGTGTAGAGGATATATATGCATCCTAGGTGTTGTGTGTGTATATATATATATATATATATATATATATATACTGTGAGGGGGTTAACTCGGTAGCGGGTGTGTGTGACCCCCTGGTTGGGCTCCCCACACAAAAACAGGGCCAGCAGACGGGGGTTGTGGTTTTCAAAATCAAAAGGTGCGGTTTATTTCTCTATGTACAGTGACAAAAACACAGCAAAGCCAAAAAGAAACATAAACAAAATAAATCCTGGTCAGTTTGACCTCTGACTAAACATGCAGGTTTCCTAAACTAACAACTGGGATCAGCCTGGTGCTGTCCTAGTCCCTAAGTCCCTGGTTTAGTAAAAGTCCAAACAAATAGCCACACAGGCTTTGCCTCACCGCACAGGGGTTCACTCTCCCTAGACAGTCCACACAGGTCTGGTTCCAGGCATGAGCTAACATCTAATGAAGCTGGGAGTTCTTATAGAGGCCTAAATGAGCTGACAAGCTTCAGCTGGTCTCATCAACTCCCTGCCTCACGACGCCCAGCACTCTCCCTAGAGGTATGAGTCATTCATGAGCCCACTAGCCTCAGCTGGGCTTCATCAACTCCCTAGTTGTATAAGTCGGCATAAAGCCTGAATCTGGGAGAAATATATCTACCCCCCTGGATGCAACCAGGTGACTTTACCTTCCTGCTGTCACATACCCCCCCCTCTTGTTTTAACCTTGGGGTTGGAACACCAGCAATCAGGCATTCATGTACTCGAGACAAAGCATCCACATTCCCCATTTGAACGCCAGGGCGATGCTTTACTGTGAAGTTGAATTCCTGTAGGGCCAGGAACCACCTATTCACTCTTCTATTTGTCTCCTTGTTTTGAGCCATCCACTTTAACGGAGCGTGATCCGTAACCATGTCAAAGTGCCTACCTAGCAGATAGTACCGAAGGGAATCTAGAGCCCACTTCACCGCTAAACACTCCTTTTCAACCGTGGCGTAATTTACCTCATGGGACTTCAACTTCCTGCTGAGGTAAATGACTGGGTGCTCTTCCCCGTTCCAGACCTGGGACAATACTGCTCCTAACCCCACATCTGACGCATCACTTTGTACGACAAAGTCTTTAGAGAAGTCGGGTGAGTACAACACTGGCTGGCTACATAAGGCTTGTTTCAAGAATTGGAATGCTGCCTCCGCCTCGGGGGTCCATTTAATCATGACCGACCCTTTCCCTTTCGTCAGGTTGGTTAGGGGCACAGCCTTAGAAGCAAAGTGGGGAATGAAGCGCCGATAATAACCCGCGATTCCCAGAAAGGCTCGTACCTGCTTCTTGCTGTTGGGACGTGGCCAACTCTGGATGGCCTCGACTTTGTTGAGTTGGGGTTTTATTACTCCCCTGCCAATGGTGTACCCAAGATATTTGGCCTCCTCCTGCCCAATGGTACACTTCTTGGGGTTAGCCGTAAACCCCGCTTCCCGGATAGAGTCTAGGACTGCTTGCACTTTTGGCAGATGTGAGGCCCAATCTGTGCTATGGACAATTACGTCATCCAGGTAAGCCGCAGCATACTTCCGATGGGGCCTCAGTATCTGGTCCATTTTCCGCTGGAATGTGGCCGGCGCATTCTGTAACCCGAACGGCATTCTCTTATATTGGAACGCCCCGTCTGGGGTTACAAATGCGGTTTTCTCTTTGGCCGACTTGGCCAGGGGAATTTGCCAATACCCTTTTGTGAGGTCAAGAGTCGTCATGTATCGGGCTGTTCCCAGCCGGTCGATCAACTCATCTATACGTGGCATGGGGTAGGTGTCAAATTTTGTAACTTTGTTCAACTGACGAAAATCGTTACAAAATCGCCAGCTCCCATCCGGTTTAGGCACCAACACAATGGGACTAGACCAATCACTTTGGGACTCCTCTATCACCCCTAAGTTCAGCATTTTCTGTACTTCCTCCCGTATTGCCTCCCGTCGGGCCTCTGGGATCCGATAGGGTTTTAACTTCACCCTTTCACCGGGCGGGGTAATAATATCATGCTCTACCCCAGATGTTTGTCCCGGCAGCTCAGAGAACACCTCCTTGTTGCGAAGCACAAACTCCTTAACCTCCTGTTGTTGGGGTTGTGACAAGGTGGCTGCTATTCCAACCTCCGGAATCACGCAACCAGTTTGAGCTGGTGACCAAGTTTCTTCGACTAGGGACTCTCTATCCCTCCAGGCTTTCAACAGATTAACGTGATATATCTGTTCGGGCTTTCGCCTTCCTGGTTGTCTGACCTTGTAATTCACTTCGCTCACTTTTTCCATTATCTCGTAGGGGCCTTGCCATTTGGCAAGGAATTTACTTTCAACCGTAGGGACAAGTACCAATATCCTATCCCCCGGGGAAAAGGTACGGGTCTTTGCTCCACGGTTGTACACTCTCTGCTGTGCCAACTGCGCTTGGGCCAAATGTTCCTTCACGATGGGCATTACCTGTGCAATTCGATCTTGCATCAGGGCGACATGCTCAATCACACTCCTGTGGGGAGAACTCTCACTTTCCCAAGTTTCCTTGGCAATATCCAACAGCCCTCTTGGGTGTCTCCCATACAGTAACTCAAAGGGGGAGAATCCCGTAGAGGATTGGGGCACCTCCCTAATAGCAAACATCAAATAAGGAAGTAGACAGTCCCAATCCTTTCCATCTCTATCCACCACTTTCTTCAACATTTGTTTTAGGGTTTTGTTGAATCTTTCAACCAGCCCATCGGTTTGGGGGTGATACACAGATGTACGCAATTGCGTCACTTTGAGCAATTTACACAGCTCTTTCATAACCCGGGACATAAAGGGTGTACCTTGGTCCGTAAGCAGTTCTTTACAAATACCCACCCGGCTAAAAACAAGAGATAGCTCTTTGGCTATGGTTTTGGCCGAGGTATTTCTGAGAGGGATCGCTTCTGGATAACGGGTGGCATAGTCCATTATAACCAATATGTACTGGTGCCCCCTAGCGGACTTGATTATAGGACCTACCAAATCCATTGCGATTCTCTCAAACGGGACCTCAATGATGGGTAGAGGGACCAGCGGGCTACGGAAATGTGGCATCGGGGCCGACCTCTGACACACAGGGCAGGAGGAACAATAATTTTCTATGTCCTTCATCACCCCAGGCCAATAGAATCTCTGTAATACCCTCTCTCGGGTTTTCTCTGTCCCCAAATGACCTCCAAGAATGTGCCCATGGGCCAACTCCAACACCAACTTCCTGTAAGGTTTGGGCACCACAAGCTGCTCAACGGTTTCTTCTGCCCTTTTTGCCACCCGATACAGTAGGTCCTTCTCTACGCTGAAGTATGGGTAAGTGCAGGTATTATCTGGGTTCACTAACTCGCCATCTATTTCCACTACGTTTTCCCGTGCCTTTATTAGGGCGGGGTCTTTTAACTGTTCTGTGGCAAAATTTTCCCTGTGAACCTCCAGATCAGAAAACTCCACAGACGGTAGGTTTTCGTCTGAGGAGGTGGGCTCCTCTCCAGTTTCTTGAGTCTCCCCTGCCAATACTGACAAGGGAAATTCTGGAGAGTCCTCACCACTCTCAGAGGAGTTCTGGCTATCACGTTCCTGGTACATAGGGGCACCAGTGGGGGGCTCAGGATCATCCCACAGTTCCCAGAACTTCGGAAAATCCCTTCCCACAATGGCATCATGCGGTAATTGAGATACTAACCCCACTGGATGAGAGAGGGTACCTTTGGGGGTCTCGAAACACACTGTAGTCACTGGATACTCTCGGGTGTCCCCATGCACACAAATAACAGCTACCTTGCTATTCCCAGAGACCTCTGTTTTAACTAATTCAGCCTTTATCAGGGTCACAAGGCTACCTGAATCCAGTAATACCACAACATTTCTACCATTAATACACATTTTGCATAAATGTTTCTCAGTTCCCCGAATGGCAGTGCATGCGACTGTCGCACACAGCGACTGACGTCTGTCCATCAGAAAGTCACATTGCATGGGTTCCTCCACAACCGGGCAATTTGCTGCAATATGTCCCGCTTGCCGGCAGCGGTAGCAAACAATCCATTTGGCTGCCTCTTGAGCCCCTGACTTCCCAGGCTGTTCTCGCCAAACTTTGGGTAGAGCTCCCACCCTCTCACTCTCTCCACCCTCACCCCTTGGAATCCTCTTATCCGCCCCTGGGGATGGTCTGGTCTTAGGGTGGAAAGTCCGAGAGTCTCTGGAAGAGGCCGTCAGGTTCTCTGTAGCCAAGTATTTCTCTACACGATCCACAAGACCACCGGCCGTCTCTGGGTCTCCATGGCTTACCCACTTTTGGATGGCAGTAGGAAGAGCTCTCAAAAACCGATCCATTACAACACGTTCCACAATCTCTGGTGCGGACAAAGTCTCTGGCTGTAGCCACTTCCTGCTCAGGTGAATGAGATCATACATTTGAGACCTGGGGGGTTTTCCAAGCTGGAAAGTCCAGTTATGCACACGCTGAGCCCGGACAGCCAGGGTGACACCCAGCCTTGCCAATATTTCAGCTTTTAGCATCACATAGTCTTTTGCTTGGTCAGGCTCTAGGTCATAGTAAGCCTTCTGCGATTCACCAGTTAACAGAGGAGCCACCAGTCCAGCCCACTGCTCCTCAGGCCACTTTTCTCTTTCAGCAGTCCTTTCAAATGTGGTCAAAAATACCTCTGGATCATCCTCTCCAGTCATTTTTGTCAATAAACGACTCACCCCAAAGGACGCGGTATTAGTGGGACGGCTTTCCTCACTGGTCTGCGGACGTTGCTGCATTACTGCTTCCATTTGTTGTAGTCTCTGCTCTTGCTTCTGTAACAGGTCTATGAAGCGGGCCTCAGATTGCTGCTGGGCTTGTTGATGAGCTTGCTGCTGGGCTGCAAGGCTCCTTTGCAAACCTGCATTTGTCTGCTGTTGATTGGCATTTGCTAGAGCCAGCTGTTTCAGTATCTCCTCCATGCTGGCTTAAAAAGAACTGCCACTGGTTCTCCACCAACTGTGAGGGGGTTAACTCGGTAGCGGGTGTGTGTGACCCCCTAGTTGGGCTCCCCACACAAAAACAGGGCCAGCAGACGGGGGTTGTGGTTTTCAAAATCAAAAGGTGCGGTTTATTTCTCTATGTACAGTGACAAAACACAGCAAAGCCAAAAAGAAACATAAACAAAATAAATCCTGGTCAGTTTGACCTCTGACTAAACATGCAGGTTTCCTAAACTAACAACTGGGATCAGCCTGGTGCTGTCCTAGTCCCTAAGTCCCTGGTTTAGTAAAAGTCCAAACAAATAGCCACACAGGCTTTGCCTCACCGCACAGGGGTTCACTCTCCCTAGACAGTCCACACAGGTCTGGTTCCAGGCATGAGCTAACATCTAATGAAGCTGGGAGTTCTTATAGAGGCCTAAATGAGCTGACAAGCTTCAGCTGGTCTCATCAACTCCCTGCCTCACGACGCCCAGCACTCTCCCTAGAGGTATGAGTCATTCATGAGCCCACTAGCCTCAGCTGGGCTTCATCAACTCCCTAGTTGTATAAGTCGGCATAAAGCCTGAATCTGGGAGAAATATATCTACCCCCCTGGATGCAACCAGGTGACTTTACCTTCCTGCTGTCACAATATATATATACTGTATTTAGTTTAGCTAGATCCGTTCCTGTTATTCTCTTCATAATATACTGACAGGCAGGCAGGTGATTGTGCTAGCTGCAGTATTTTCATTTAGTGTACTGTGTCCTTTGCACAGTGTGCACCTAAAGCTACCTGAATACAATTGCTGGTGTTCTCATACTAATACAGGCAGGGAGCTGCAGTATTTTCATTTAGTGTACTGTGTCCTTTGCACAGTGTGCACCTAAAACTACCTGAATACAATTGCTGGTGTTCTCATACAAATTCAGGCAGGGAGCTGCAGTATTTTGATTTAGTGTACTGTGTCCTTTGCACAGTGTGCACCTAAAGCTACCTGAATACAATTGCTGGTGTTCTCATACAAATACAGGCAGGGAGCTGCAGTATTTTCATTTAGTGTACTGTGTCCTTTGCAGTGTGCACCTAAAGCTACCCGAAGACAATTGCTGGTGTTCTTCTGATCCTATTAATACCACAGGCAGGCAGATGCAGTATTTACAGTTAGTGTACTTTGTCCTTTGTACAGTGTGCACCTAAAGCTACCTGAAGACAATTGCTGGTGTTCTTCTGATCCTATTAATACCACAGGCAGGCAGCTGCAGTATTTACAGTTAGTGTACTGTGTCCTTTGCACAGTGTGCACCTAAAGCTACCTGAAGACAATTGCTGGTGTTCTTCTGATCCTATTAATACCACAGGCAGGCAGCTGCAGTATTTACAGTTAGTGTACTGTGTCCTTTGCACAGTGTGCACCTAAAGCTACCTGAAGACAATTGCTGGTGTTCTTCTGATCCTATTAATACCACAGGCAGGCAGATGCAGTATTTACAGTTAGTGTACTGTGTCCTTTGCACAGTGTGCACCTAAAACTACCTGAATACAATTGCTGGTGTTCTCATACTAATACAGGCAGGGATCTGCAGTATTTTCATTTAGTGTAGTGTCCTTTGCACAGTGTGCACCTAAAGCTACCTGAATACAATTGCTGGTGTTCTCATACAAATACAGGCAGGGAGCTGCAGTATTTTCATTTAGTGTACTGTGTCCTTTGCACAGTGTGCACCTAAAGCTACCTGAATACAATTGCTGGTGTTCTCATACAAATACAGGCAGGGAGCTGCAGTATTTTCGTTTAGTGTACTGTGTCCTTTGAACAGTGTGCACCTAAAGCTACTTGAATACAATTGCTGATGTTCTCATACAAATACAGGCAGGGAGCTGAAGTATTTTCATTTAGTGTACTGTGTCCTTTGCACAGTGTGTACCTAAAGCTATCTGAAGACAATTGCTGGTGTTCTGATCATATTAATACCACAGGCAGGCAACTGCAGTATTTACAGTTAGTGTACTGTGTCCTTTGCACAGTGTGCACCTAAAGCTACCTGAAGACAATGGCTGGTGTTCTTCTGATCATTTTAATACCACAGGCAGGCAGCTGCAGTATTTACAGTTAGTGTACTGTGTCCTTTGCACAGTGTGCACCTAAAGCTACCTGAAGACAATTGCTGGTGTTCTGATCAAATTAATACCACAGGCAGGCAGCTTCAGTATTTACAGTTAGTGTACTGTGTCCTTTGCACAGTGTGCACCTAAAGCTACCTGAAGACAATTGCTGGTGTTCTTCTGATCATATTAATACCACAGGCAGGCAGCTGCAGTATTTACAGTTAGTGTACGGTGTCCTTTGCACAGTGTGCACCTAAAGCTACCTGAAGACAATTGCTGGTGTTCTTCTGATCCTATTAATACCACAGGCAGGCAGCTGCAGTATTTACAGTTAGTGTACTGTGTCCTTTGCACAGTGTGCACCTAAAGCTACCTGAAGACAATTGCTGGTATTCTCATACTAATAATACTACAGGCAGGTAGTTGATTCTGCTAGCTGCAGTATAATCAGTATATATATACATCCCAGTTTTGTGCAGCTACATCTCACTGCAGGCCATTAGTATGTCTGGAAGGCCAACAAGGAGAGGCAGACAGTCACAAGCCAATAAAAGAGGGGCTCTGTGTCTAGAGGCAACAGTGCTGGTCGTAGACACGGTGAATCCTCATCAGCACGTGGCCGTGGGACACGCTTGTCCTTTTTTTTGGCAGCTGGCCGTTTTGAGCCGCAACATGCCGAAGACTTGGTAGAGTGGATGACCAAGCCGTCCTCATCCTCCTCATCCTCTCTCACCCAGGTTCAGGGAACTTTGTCTGGCAAAGCAGCTGCCAACGCGGCCTCTTCCCTCGGCTCAATGGTATCAGTCACTCCTTCCCTAGCCCCACCATGTGCTTCTGAGGAGTCCCCTGAACTCTTTGACCACAGTGTTGGGTACATGCTCCAGGTGGATGCCCAGCGTTTTGAAGGCTCCGAAGATGGTACCCAGCTAGAGGAAGGCAGTAACGCGAGCCCAGAGAGAGGGGGTGCCCAAGAAGGACAGCAATCTGGCAGTCATGTTCCCCCAGCTGCAGCATACTGCCAGGTTCGCTCCAGTGATGAGGAGGGAGGGGAAGATGAGGTCACTGACTCCACGTGGGTGCCTGATAGGAGAGAGGAGGAGGAGGAGGCACATCTCCAACGAGGCAGGATGCCCTCCAGGGGCCAGCTTAAGGGCAGCACACCGACTGCATCACACGGCAGAGCTCCACATGTGCAGGGCGCTGCTGTCTGCGCGTTATTCCAAAAGTTCTTTGGTGTGGGCCTTTTTTGAGACGAGTGCATCAGATCGCACCGCTGCTTTTTGCAACATATGTCTCAAGCGTATCTCGCGTGGCCAAAACATCACCCGCTTGGGCACCACATGCTTGACCAGACATATGTCGACCTGCCATGCAGTTCATTGGCAAGTGTACCTAAAAGACCCACACCAAAGAACAAAGCGGACCTCTCCTTGCTCCTCATCAGCTGGGATCTCCAACCCCACTATACCTTCAGTCCTCTCTGAAACCTGCACTGAGAGGAATGAAGGTGTAGAATTAGGTGTGTCACAGCCAAGTACCTGCAGGCAATCTGCTATCGGTACACCAACGTCAGATTGTACCAGGCAAATTTCCCTGCCCCAGCTGCTGCACCGCAGAAAGAAGTTCACTCCCAGCCATCCACATGCCCAGTGGTTGAATGCTAGCTTGGCTAAATTGCTAGCACTGCAACTGCTGCCTTTTCAGTTGGTAGACTCCTTCCTCGAGTTTGTGGAATGTGCGGTTCCTCAGTGGCAGGTTCCCAAACGCCACTTTTTCTCACGGAAGGCGATTCCGGCTCTCTACCGGCATGTGGAAGGCAATGTCTTGGCCTCGCTGGACAGGGCGGTCAGCGGTAAGGTGCATTTTACCGCTGACTCATGGTCCAGCAGGCATTGACAGGGACGTTACCTAGCTTTCACGGCCCACTGGGTGACTGGCAGCTGGGAAGGATGCAGGACAGGGTGCAGTAGTGTTGGAGGTTGTTCCACCACCACGCCTCCAAAATGCTACTACTGGTGATTCTGACACACCTCTCTCCTCCACCCCCTTCTCTTCTTCTTCCTCCATGGCCTCTTCCTGTGCTTTGTCCTCGGAACCAGCGGTGCTCCATGGGCATTCAAGGGGCTACGCAAGTATACAGGCAAAAAGATGCCATGCAGTGCTTGAGCTGGTGTGCTTGGGGGACAGGAGCCACACTGGGGCAGAGATTCTGTCAGCTCTGCAGGGGCAGGCTCAGAGGTGGTTGACGCCATGCCAGCTTAAGCCAGGAATGGTGGTTTGCGACAATGGCACCAACCTCCTCTCCGCCCTCCGACAGGGCCAACTGACCCATGTGCCCTGTTTGGCTCACGTCGTTAACTTGGTGGTGCAGCGGTTCTTGGGCAGGTACCTTACAGGAGGTCCTTAGGCAGGCCAGGAAACTCTGTGTGCATTTCCGCCGGTCATATAATGCCAGTCCTCGGCTGGCTGACCTTCAAAAGGAATACAACCTGCCCAAGAACCGCCTAATCTGAGCCATGCCCACCAGGTGGAACTCAACGTTGGCCATGCTGCAGCGGCTGCACAAGCAGCAGAGGGCCATCATTGAGTATTTGTGCGAATATGGCACCAGGGCAGGGTCAGGGGAGCTTGGTTTTTCTTTGCCACGCCAGTGGGTCATGATCAGGGATGCATGCACTGTCCTGTCACCATTTGAGGAGACCACAAGGATGGTGAGCAGTGACAGTGCATGCATCAGTGACACTGTCCCTCTTGTCCACCTGTTGGAGCACACACTGCGTGGAATAATGGACAGGGCACTTGAAGCAGAACAGAGGGAGGAAGAGGAGGACTTCCTTACCTCTCAAGGCCCCCTTCATCCAGACAGTGTTCCTGCTGGCCCGCCTATCACACAGGATGAGGAGGAGGAGGAGGAGGAGGATTGGGTCAGCATGGAGGTGGAGCCTAGCACTCAGCATCAGCAGCGGTCTTAAAGGGATCAATTACAGTCCCAAGAAACCCATGGACTTGTACGTGGCTAGGAGGAGGTGGCTGCGGATCATGTGGTCCTGAGTGACCCAGAGGACTCCGGACCGAATGCCTCAGCATACCTACGCTGCATGGCCTTCCTGATCCTGCAAAGCCTGCGGAAGGATCCTCGTATTCGTGCTATCAAGGAGAGGGATAATTACTGGCTGGCAACCCTCCTTGATCCATGTTACAAGGGTAAGGTTGCGGACCTTATCTTGCCGTCGCAGAGGGAGCAGAGGATGAAACATCTTCGGGAGGCCTCGAAGAAAAGTCTTTGCAACACGTTCCCAGAGACTGGGAGGTTACAAATTCCTGGTCCTGGACAACATGTTGCTGAGGCTTCGGTCAGTCAAAGAAGAAGCGGTGGAGAAGGTGGCCGTCTGACCGATGCATTCATACATATTTTTAGTCCGCAGCCCCAAGGTATGATCGGTTCCAGCAACCATCGCCAGCGTCTGTTTTACATGGTGCAGGAATACCTAGGGGCAAGATCAGACTTGGACACTTTCCCCACCGAAAATCCTCTGGCTTACTGGGTCTTGAGGATGGATCACTGGCCAGAGCTTGCACAGTATGCAATTGAGCTACTGGCCTGTCCTGCATCCAGCGTTCTTTCAGAACGCACATTTAGTGCTGCTGGAGGCTTTGTAACCGATCACAGGGTGTGCCTGTCCACCGACTCAGTCGATCGACTGACCTTCATAAAAATGAATCAGTCTTGGATCACCACCAGCTACCAAGCACCTGATGCTGATGTAACCGAATAATTTTTCTTGAAATGTCAGATCCCTTCAAGACTGCCTATGCTGAGTGACTATCCTCTTCCTTCTCAATGATCATGCTGATAGTGAGTATCCTGCTATGCTGAGTGACTATCCTCTTCCTCCTCAATGATCATGCTGATAGCTTGTAAGAACATTTTTGGTTCTGTGGGCCGCCATCAGTGGCTAAGGTCCAATTTTTCAGCCTCTGTTTAACAGGGGCTTGTAATTACAATTTTTGATGCAATACTTTGCAGCAGGGCTCATTCCTGCGCTCCAACTAGAGTATCTGTGAGGGGTTGCAGTGAGGTGGCACCAGTGCCTAAGGCCCAATTTTTCTTCCCCTGTTCAACAGGGACATGTAATTACAATTCTTGATCTAATATTTCACAGCAGGGCCCATTCCTGCGCCCACCAAGAGTAACTGTGAGGGCTTACAGTGTTGTGGCAACACCACCACCACAGGCCCAATTTTTCTGCCCCTGTTCAACAGGTGCATTTAATTACAATTCTTGATATAATATTTCACAGCAGGGCCCGTTCCAGCGCCCACCAAGAGTAACTTTAAGGACTTACAGTGTTGTGGCACCAGCACCACCACCACCGCCACCATCAAAGGTCCAATTTTTCTACCACTGTTCAACAATGGCATGTAATTACAATTCTTGATATAATAGTTCACAGCAGGGCGTTCCAGTGCCCACCAAACGTAACTGTGAGGGCTTACAGTGTTGTGGCAACACCAACACCTAAGGCCCAAATTTCTGCAGAGTATATAGGGCAGGCCTCTACTTTCAAACATCCAACTTACAAACGACTCCTACTTGTAAATGGAAGGAGACAACAGGAAGTAAGAGGAAATCTACCCCAAGGAAGGGAAATTCTCTCCTGTAAGAGTTATTATGGGAAAAACGTGTCTCCTCTCCACTGATGCTTTATCACCAATCCTTGTTTCACTAAAAAACCCAACTTTTTAAAAAACATTTCTCATTGGGACAGAAAGTGAGGTGAAATCTTCTGAAGAGGTGCACAGACAGCAAAACAAATGTTACAGAGGTGATAACCCTTCCCAATGTTTTCCAAAAAGCTTAAAAATAGAGTTTTTTGGCTGTAGCTAGACTTTAAAAATGTACCAGTTCAAAATTACAAACAAATTCTACTTAACAACAAACCTACAGTCCCTGTCTTGTTTGCACCGCCTGTATACTACTGTTCAGAGTATATAGGGCCTGGGGGCCCCACGCCTTTCCTTTTTTTAATTTGAGTGCGGGGTTCCCCTTAATATCCTCACAAGACCTAAAGAGGCTGGTAATGGGCTGGGGGGGGGGGGCAGGGGTACCCATGCCATTTTTCTCAATGATTTTCATCCATATTGCCGGGACCAGACATTACATTACAGCCGCAAACAGTTTTAAATGACTTTTTTTCCTTTAGAAATGTCATTTTGTGCAGGGACAGTTCTAAACATGGGAAACATGTGCCACTTCACAGGCATACTTTAGACACCCCCCAGGTACGATATTTAAAGGAATATTTCACTTTTTTTTTTACTTTAAGCATCATTAAAATCACTGCTCCCGAAAAAAATGCAGTTTTTAAAACTTTTTTTTGCATTGATACATGTCCCCTGGGACAGGACCCGAGTCCCCAAACCCTTTTTAGGACAATAACTTGCATATTAGCCTTTAAAATTAGCACTTTTGATTCCGAACGTTCGAGTCCTATAGACTTTAACACGGTTCTAAAGTTCGCATGAACTTTCGGTCCGTTTGCAGGTTCTGGTGCGAACCGAACCGGGGGGTGTTCTGCTCATCCCTATTCTCCAATAGAATATTTGGGAACTGGAGAAAGTGCAGAGAAGGGCAACCAAACTGACAAGAGGCATGGAGGAGCTCAGTTATGAGGAAAGATTAGAGAAACTGAATGTATTCTCTCTTGGGAAGAGGAGATTAAGGGGGCATATAATCAACATGTATAAATACATAAGTGGTCCATATAGCGAACTTGGTATTGAGTTATTCACCTTAAGGTCATCACAGAGGACAAGAGGGCACTCTTTAGGCTTCTTCACGGTAGGAGCTGTGAAAATGTGGAATAGACTCCCTGAAGAGCTGGTTCTGGCCAGCTCAGTAGATTGTTTTCAAAACGGATTCTTTCCTAAATGCACATGTAGCGGGTATGTACTTTCCCGGGTGTAATTTGAACTTGGCAGAGACATTAGTGATGTATAATTCCCTGCAGCCCAGCAGGTGGCGCTGTCGCCCTGGGCTGGGGTTAAATCATTGCTGTGTGCCGTGCCTCCTTTTTGTCCTTTCTCGGCAGCGGTATGGTGGGGCGGGGAACCCGCCATGCTTGCTGGGAGAGGGTATAAAGGGGCCGGCCATCTTTGTCACGGGGTCGTGTCAGTTCTCTAGGCGGGCCTAGGCCTAGAGGACAGCCAGAGGTCGTGTTCCATCCCAGGCACCCTTAGCCTGGGGTGAGGTACTCGGATGGAGGTCTGGAGCTCAGTGCCCAACACTGAGTCCCGCGAGGGAAGGAGATCCTAGGGTACCCAGGGATTGGGTACCCGAATCCGGAAGGCGTAATGGACCGGGGGGAGCTCCTCACTCGAAGACCTGGTGCAGCATATTGCCAGTGACAGGGGAGCCTCTCATCGGATACCGCCTGGAAGGAAATCCCCCCCCGCTCGGAGACCGCAACTCACTTTCAGGGAGGAAAGTGGAGAACACATTGTGTCTGGGCCTACTCGCATCCACACCTCCTTTTCTGTTCTGTTTCTACAAGGGAGTTCAACTGATTGTGTTCATTCGAGAGAAATAAAGGACTGTTAAACTTTAATGGTGTGGGGCTCATTTCCTGACAGACATTGTTCAAGGTAACTCTTGGTGGAGGCTCCAGGTGCACAGCACTGACCCGAAGGTAAAAAGAACTTTGCTTATATCACACTGACACCTGTGGTGAAGGCCAGGCGTGGTGTCCCCGCTCCCTTCCCCTCTGAAGGTACCCCTAGACAAGAGACAGACGAGCTGAAGGAAAAGAGGGGAGTGAGGAGGGCGCTACACACATAATATAACTGGATACTAATATTTATAGGTAAAGTTGATCCAGGTGATATCCAATTGCCTGTTAAGAGATCAGGAAAGAATCTTTTTCCCCCGTTGGAACAAATTGGATCATGCTTTGTTGGGGTTTTTTGCCTTCCTCTGGATCAACTGTGATTGTATATGTAGCACTACCCCCGTAGGAGCTGCTGGTTATTATTTTGGGTCATTGCCATCACCCCTACCCACAGTTCACCATGACAGAATCTTAGAGTCTATTTTGGGCCTTGCCCCCACGAATGCATGCACAAGTCACTTAGTTATTTTTCCGATGCTTTTATTAAACAACTTGAGCAGTATAGGGATGGAGGGTTAGGGGAAAGTTCAGATACCTGGTGCAGATTACTGAGAAACTTGAGATCCGGAGACAAATACACTTCAGTCAACGGATCTTGCTCATCTGGATGGGCCTCTCTCACTGACCTAGCAGCCGGAATGATGCATGGACAAAAGTCTCTGCCATAGACTTAATGAGAACAATAATAGTTGAACAATACTCTGCCACAGGATTTAGTGATAGTTAAACGATCCTCTGCCACAGGATTTAGTGATAGTTGAACAATCCTCTGCCACAGGATTTAGTAACGGTAGCGAACACAGCAACACAGTACCAAAGTTCCTTTAAGCCATCCAGCAGTACTGTGAGGTAGGTTGGTTAGGGTGCATCCTCCAATTGAGTCACCAGGCTCCTCTCGAGATACCAGCCTTGCGCTTGCTCCTCTCCAAGATGAGTCCTCCCCCGGATCCTTCAATTGCTTGGCTTCTTCCCGCAGGACAGACAGCACAGGACTACCTCTGAACCAGTAGGCCCCAGAAAGCTTCTGGGCCTACTTGTAGTCACGTAGCCTCGGGCCAGCAGGCCCAGAGGCAGAAGAGGAGTTGTCACATACCTTAGGCCAGGCAGGCCATGAGGTGAGAGAGCGAGAAAAATGGCGTCTGCCCCTTAACCACTTCCCGCCCAGTCAATAGCGAATTGACGTCCGGGAAGTGGTTGCAATATCGATACTGGACGTCATATGACGTCCTGCAGGATATTGCCTTGCGCACGCCCGCAGGGGCGCGCAGCGCGGTGATCGGGGACGGCATGTGTCCCTCGGACACAGCGCTTCCCCGATCACGGTAAACAGCCAATTTCATTGGCTGTTTACCATGTGATCGGCTGTGTCAAAGTCACAGCCGATCACCTGTCAAAACAAACTCGGCGGCGCGCTCCGTGCGCGCCGCCACAGGCTTGCAGAGCGGGGATCGGGGAAGGCGAGTGTCCCTTGGACACAGCGCGTCCCCGATCAGAGTAAACAGCCAATGAATTGGCTGTTTACCACGTGACCGGCTGTGTCCAATCACAGCCGGTCACAAATGTAAACAAACTCCACAGGAGTTACTACCTGATCCCTGCTCTCTCCTCACACACCGATCTGTGAGGAGAGAGAAGAGATCAGTAAGTTAGCTCAGTGTAGTTTGTCTACATAAGTTTACAGTGCACAACACGCCCCCCCCATAAAGAGGACCTGTCACACAGCCCAGCACATCAATCAGCCCAGCCAATCAGCCCATCTGTCAATCATCCCATCTGTCAATCAGCCCATCTGTCAATCAATCAGCCCATCTGTCAATCAATCAGCCCATCTGTCAATCAATCACCCCACCTGTCAATCAATCACCCCATCTGTCAATCAATCAACCCATCTGTCAATCAATCAATCAGCCCATCTGTCAATCAATCAGCCCATCTGTCAATCATCTGTCACAGGCCCACCTCCATCGGTACCGCCATTGGCACCGCCACACAGGCTACCAGTACCGCCATTGGTACCAGTACCACCACCAGTACCACCACCAGGCCCAGCATCTATACTGCCACACAGGCCCGCTACCAGTATCACCACTAGTGCCGCCACCCGTACCACCGTCGGTAGTGCCACCACCACCCGTACCACCACCACCTGTACCGCCATCGGTACCACCACCACCTGTACCGCCATCGGTACCACCACCACCCATACCGCCATCGCTACCACCACCACCCGTACCGCCACCTGTACCGCCATCGGTACCGCCGCCACCACCACCACCCGTACCGCCATCGGTACCACCACCACCTGTACCGCCATTGGTACCACCACCACCCATACCGCCATCGGTACCACCACACAGGCCCACCACTAATACCTCCATCGGTACTACCACACAGACCGCCACCACTACCACCAGCAGTACCATTACACAGGCCCACCAATAAGCACTGCCATAATGTCCCAAAGGGTTTACACACCTGAGGAGGCATATGCCATTCTTGCCATGTCGGATGATGAGAGCAGCGGGGAGCTCCCATTATCCGATTCTGGTTCGGAATACGAGCCAGTGGAGGATAGTGGCTCAGAGTCCGAGTCCCCGGAGGAAACCGTCCCTCCCAAAAGAATGCGATCGGCACCAAGATCAGCACCAAGATCAGCACCAAGATCAGGAGAACTGCCCACCACCAGCAGCGCCATACCCCAGGAAGAGGAGCCCAGTACAAGCAATGGAAATGCACGCCCAACCCGAAGAATCCAGCCCCAATCCTACCTTCCCGATGCCCTGGCAAACCCCTTATGGTTGCCTGCCAACTCAGGATCCGCTATCATCCCCCCTTTCACCGCACAGCCAGGTGTGCAGCCCGACACTACAAATTTTTCTAAATTTGATTATTTTTGTTTATTTTTCCCACAAGATTTGCTGCAGAATATAGTGGATCAAACGAATCTGTATGCATCCCAATTTATTGCTGCCAACCCCGATTCTTCCTACGCCCGCATGTTCCAGTGGCGGTGTCTAACATTGGAGGAATTTAAATTATTTTTGGGCCTTATGTTCAATATGGGGCTTACAAAAAAGAACGAAATCCATTCATATTGGTCCAAACGCCCCATCCAACACATGCCCATATATTCCGCTGTCATGTCCAGGAAAAGATACGACATGATTATGCGCTTTCTCCACTTCAATGACAATTCACAGTGCCCTCCCCGAGATCATCCCAACTACGACAAATTGTACAAGATACGCCCCCTAATCAATGCCTTTTCCCAGCGATTTGAAGAAGTTTTCATCCCAGACCAAAAAATTTGTGTGGACGAGTCCCTCGTACATTTCACCGGCCGACTGCAGTTCAAGCAGTACATACCAAGCAAGAGAGCCAGGTATGGGTTAAAATTAAATAAATTATGTGATCGAGCCACTGGATACGTCTGCAAATTCAGGATCTACGAAGGCAAAGACTCCCAGCTCCAGCCCCGTGATTGCCCCACATATATTGGAACCAGTGGGAAAATTGTCTGGGAGTTGGCATACCCCCTGTTCGGAAAAGGTTACCATTTATATGTTGATAATTATTATACCAGCCTGACCCTTTTTCGCCACCTTTACAGTAAACAAACCCCGGCCTGCGGTACCTTCAAAAAAAACCGGAAGGGATTCCCACAAAATTTATTGACAAAAAAATTGCGACCTGGAGAATCGGCATCCATGAGGAACGAGGAGGTGTTGGCCATGAAGTGGAGGGACAAGAAAGATGTCCACATCCTCTCTACGATCCACAATGACACCATGGTGGAGATCCCAAGAAAACGCGGCTCCATTGTAAAGCCTGAATGTGTCCACGACTACAATTTGTACATGGGGGGGGGTGGATTTAAACGACCAGATGCTACAGCCCTACTTATCAACCAGAAAGTCCCATTATTGGCACAAAAAAGTTGCGTTTCACCTGTTTCACATGGCCCTTTTTAATTCGTTTGTCTGCTACCAAAAAGCAACTCAAAATCACCGACTCCACTACCTCCAATATATCGAAGATATCATCGATGCCCTCATTTACCAACAAGATCCCGCCCCAGGAAGCATTCGCTCTGATAGTGTGAGTCGGCTTCACGAGAGACACTATCCCTTTAGCATCCCCCCCACAGAATCTGGAAGAAGACGCCAAAAGAAATGCAGTGTATGCAGCAGAGGAGGAGTAAGAAGAGACACCAGCTATTATTGTCCCGATTGTCCCTCCCAACCTGGCCTGTGCATCGGAAATTGCTTCAAAAATTATCATACATCCATTAGTTCCCCTTATTATTAACAGACTGCCACTTCCCTATTTGCCTGCTACCATGTTACTAACTACCTTCCATGTTAATTAACTGACCCTGGCCTGTTTACCGACGATGCCTCTGCCTCCCGATTTAAACCACGTTTCTGACTTCCACGTGTACCGACCTTGGCCTGTTAATCGACCATGTTTTTGCCTGCCACTTGGACTGATCTTTTGGCCATCTACTTTTAGTACACAGGGGTCTCACATATGTGAGGGGCTTCAGAATAGCGTTCTGAGTAGAGAAAACCAGTTTTTCGTTTTCTGTGCTCCAAGAACAGGGTCTGGTTGCCCGGAGGCTTCAAAGCGATTTGGGTGGGAGAAGCCTCTACCCCTGTCCCCCTGGCCCTAAGCTTGATGGTCCTTCCTGCTGCCTGGACCAATAATTTGGCTGTGCTGACCATATTACTGCCTGTAATGACCCATGACATTATGGACCACGTTTCTTCCTGCTGCTTGGACCAATACTTTGGCTGTGTTGACCATATATCTGCCTGCTGCCTCTACTGACTTTGGACAGCATTTCTGCCGGGACACCTCTGCCTGCTACCTGGACCTGTGCTTTGGCTGTGCTCTGGCTGTGCTGACAGTATCTCTGTCTGTGCGAACTATGGACAGTATTCCTGCCTGCTGCCTGGATGATTGCTTTTGCTGTCGCTGACCTCATCCCTGCCTGCTGCCTGGACCGATGCTCTCCTCTGTGGACCACTGCACTTCTAAAACCACAGGTAATCTTTTGTTATTTGGTATGTACCTGCTATGTGTTAGATATATGAAGGGCCTTCAAAAATGTGATCGGTAGTCAGAAAATGATATGTGCAATTAATGCTGCTAGAATGCCTGGAGGTGCTACTTGGATGTTGGGCCTCTGTATGTGGCCAGGCTGTGTAAAAGTCTCAAACATGTGGTATCGCCATACTCAGGAGGAGTAGCAGAATGCATTTTGGGGTGTAATTTTTGCTATGTACATATTATGTGTTAGAAATATCTTATAAATTGACAACTTTGTGTAAAAAAAATGCATTTGAATTTTTTCTCCACATTTTCCAAAACCTTCTGGAAAAAAATGAACCGTTCAAAAGACTCATAATGCCTCATAGATTATACGTTGGGGTGTGTGCTTTCAAAAATGGGGTCATTTTGTGGAAAATTCTATTGTCCTGGTGCTCCAGGGCCTTCAAAATTGTAATAGGTGGTTGAGAAAGGATATGTGCGATTTATGCTTGTAGAACGCCTGAAAGTGCTACTTCAATGTTGGGCCTCTGTATATGGCCAGGCTGTGTAAAAGTCTCACACATGTGGTATTGCTATACTCAGGAGGAGTAGCAGAATGCATTTTGGGGTGTTATTTTTGCTATGTATATGCTATGCGTTAGAAATATCTTATAAATGGACAACTTTGTGTAAAAAAAATGCATTTTCATTTTTTCTCCACATTTTCCAAAACCTTCTGGAAAAAAATGAACCTTTCAAAAGACTCATAATGCTTCATAGATTATACGTTGGGGTGTGTGCTTTCCAAAATGGGGTCATTTTGTGGAAAATTCTATTGTCCTGGTGCTCCAGGGCCTTCAAAATTGTAATAGGTGGTTGAGAAAGGATATGTGCGATTTATGCTTGTAGAACGCCTGAAAGTGCTACTTCAATGTTGGGCCTCTGTATATGGCCAGGCTGTGTAAATGTCTCACACATGTGGTATCGCTATACTCAGGAGGAGTAGCAGAATGCATTTTGGGGTGTTATTTTTGCTATGTATATGCTATGCGTTAGAAATATCTTATAAATGGACAACTTTGTGTAAAAAAAATGCATTTTCATTTTTTCTCCACATTTTCCAAAACCTTCTGGAAAAAAATGAACCGTTCAAAAGACTCATAATGCTTCATAGATTATACGTTGGGGTGTGTGCTTTCCAAAATGGGGTCATTTTGTGGAAAATTCCATTGTCCTGGTGCTCCAGGGCCTTCAAAAGTGTAATAGGTGGTTGAGAAAGGATATGTGCGATTTATGCTTGTAGAACGCCTGAAAGTGCTACTTCAATGTTGGGCCTCTGTATATGGCCAGGCTGTGTAAAAGTCTCACACATGTGGTATCGCTATACTCAGGAGGAGTAGCAGAATGCATTTTGGGGTGTCATTTTTGCTATGTATATGCTATGCGTTAGAAATATCTTATAAATGGACAACTTTGTGTAAAAAAATGCATTTTCATTTTTTCTCCACATTTTCCAAAACCTTCTGGAAAAAAATGAACCGTTCAAAAGACTCATAATGCTTCATAGATTATACGTTGGGGTGTGTGCTTTCCAAAATGGGGTCATTTTGTGGAAAATTCCATTGTCCTGGTGCTCCAGGGCCTTCAAAAGTGTAATAGGTGGTTGAGAAAGGATATGTGCGATTTATGCTTGTAGAACGCCTGAAAGTGCTACTTCAATGTTGGGCCTCTGTATATGGCCAGGCTGTGTAAAAGTCTCACACATGTGGTATTGCTATACTCAGGAGGAGTAGCAGAATGCATTTTGGGGTGTTATTTTTGCTATGTATATGCTATGCGTTAGAAATATCTTATAAATGGACAACTTTGTGTAAAAAAAATGCATTTTCATTTTTTCTCCACATTTTCCAAAACCTTCTGGAAAAAAATGAACCTTTCAAAAGACTCATAATGCTTCATAGATTATACGTTGGGGTGTGTGCTTTCCAAAATGGGGTCATTTTGTGGAAAATTCTATTGTCCTGGTGCTCCAGGGCCTTCAAAATTGTAATAGGTGGTTGAGAAAGGATATGTGCGATTTATGCTTGTAGAACGCCTGAAAGTGCTACTTCAATGTTGGGCCTCTGTATATGGCCAGGCTGTGTAAATGTCTCACACATGTGGTATCGCTATACTCAGGAGGAGTAGCAGAATGCATTTTGGGGTGTTATTTTTGCTATGTATATGCTATGCGTTAGAAATATCTTATAAATGGACAACTTTGTGTAAAAAAAATGCATTTTCATTTTTTCTCCACATTTTCCAAAACCTTCTGGAAAAAAATGAACCGTTCAAAAGACTCATAATGCTTCATAGATTATACGTTGGGGTGTGTGCTTTCCAAAATGGGGTCATTTTGTGGAAAATTCTATTGTCCTGGTGCTCCAGGGCCTTCAAAATTGTAATAGGTGGTTGAGAAAGGATATGTGCGATTTATGCTTGTAGAACGCCTGAAAGTGCTACTTCAATGTTGGGCCTCTGTATATGGCCAGGCTGTGTAAAAGTCTCACACATGTGGTATCGCTATACTCAGGAGGAGTAGCAGAATGCATTTTGGGGTGTCATTTTTGCTATGTATATGCTATGCGTTAGAAATATCTTATAAATGGACAACTTTGTGTAAAAAAAATGCATTTTCATTTTTTCTCCACATATTCCAAAACCTTCTGGAAAAAAATGAACCGTTCAAAAGACTCATAATGCTTCATAGATTATACGTTGGGGTGTGTGCTTTCCAAAATGGGGTCATTTTGTGGAAAATTCCATTGTCCTGGTGCTCCAGGGCCTTCAAAAGTGTAATAGGTGGTTGAGAAAGGATATGTGCGATTTATGCTTGTAGAACGCCTGAAAGTGCTACTTCAATGTTGGGCCTCTGTATATGGCCAGGCTGTGTAAAAGTCTCACACATGTGGTATCGCTATACTCAGGAGGAGTAGCAGAATGCATTTTGGGGTGTCATTTTTGCTATGTATATGCTATGCGTTAGAAATATCTTATAAATGGACAACTTTGTGTAAAAAAAATGCATTTTCATTTTTTCTCCACATTTTCCAAAACCTTCTGGAAAAAAATGAACCGTTCAAAAGACTCATAATGCTTCATAGATTATACGTTGGGGTGTGTGCTTTCCAAAATGGGGTCATTTTGTGGAAAATTCCATTGTCCTGGTGCTCCAGGGCCTTCAAAAGTGTAATAGGTGGTTGAGAAAGGATATGTGCGATTTATGCTTGTAGAACGCCTGAAAGTGCTACTTCAATGTTGGGCCTCTGTATGTGGCCAGGCTGTGTAAAAGTCTCACACATGTGGTATCGCTACACTCAGGAGGAGTAGCAGAATGTATTTTGGGGTGTAGTTGCAATTATGCATATGCTGTGTGAGAGAAAAAAACTGTTAATATGACCAGTTTGTGTAAAAAAAAAAAAAAAAAAAATTACATTTTCCCAAGAATTGTGGGAAAAAAATACAACTTCAAAAAACTCACCACGCCTCTTAGTAAATACCTTGGACTGTCTACTTTCCAAAAAGGGGTAATTTTGGGGTATTTGTACTTTCCTCGCTTGTTAGTGTCTCAAGAAATGAGATATCCCTTCAGTACATCAGGCGTGATCAGATGTGATAAATTTTCAGTGATTGCCACCATAGTTTGTAGACTCTATAACTTTCACAAAGACCAAATAATATACACTAATTTGGGTTCATTTTACCAAAGATATGTAGCAGTATACATTTTGGCACAAATTTATGAAGAAAAATTACTTATTTGCAAAATTTTACAATAGAAACTAAAAAAAGGTGTTTTTTTTTTTAAAAAATTGCTGTTTTTTTGCTTATATCGCAAAAAATAAAAAACCCAGTGGCGATTAAATACCACGAAAAGAAAGCTCTATTTGTGAGAAGAAAATGATAAAAAAAAAATTGGGATACAGTGTAGCATGACTAAGTAATTGTCATTCAAAGTGTGAGAGTACTGAAAGCTGAAAATTGGTCTGGGCGGAAAGGTGCATAAGTGCATGGTATTGAAGTGGTTAAGTATCCTCTCCCAGAATGCACAGCGGGAAGACCAATCCCACTAGGCTGCTTCTGGGGAAAAGGACACCCAACACACCTTAGCCTGTTTCCCTTTCATCACTGGCCTGTGGTGACAACGACACCTACAGGCGACAGTGCAGAACTGCACACAACACAGCCAATGCTGGAGCAGAGGCTAATTTAGCCACAATTGAATCTGAACTATGTACAGAACAGATAACCCACTAAATTTACATGAGAGCGCCTGTCAACAGGAGCAGGGCGCTACACACTTCCCCCACTACAAAAGATGATGTCCTCAGCGTCTGAAAAAAAAAATGGCTCTCAATCCTGAGAGCCAGCATCTGAACCACAAAACTTGGATGGGAAGGGAAAGGTAAGGAAATAAGAAAGATACAGATTTTAAAACATGAACATACAATAAGATCACATTAATATACATTACAACCCCTCACTCTCTGTCTAAACCACCCACTCTCCAGCAGCTTGACAGAAGATCCGGTTTACATGAAAAAGAAGACACACAAGCAAAATATAAAACAGCATTTCTGTACATCAAGAGCAAAGCTGCATTTCCTAAGAAATGAAACTTTCCTCCATACTCTAAGTGCAAACAAGCTAAACTGAAACTTAAAAGTCCAATTCTCTCTAGGAACAACTCCCACTACCTAGTGGCAGAAATTTAGCACAACAAAGAGTCTTTAAGTACAAAAGTGTTAAAGTAGATGAAAACTCTTGACCACAAAGTTCTCACTGACCCTGACACTATCTGACTAGGTACCCCATAGTCCTTTCTCTAGCATAGAGACTTTTTTCCTTTCAGTCTCTTGGCAAAGTGATGAAAAAAAACACAACAGTCCCTCTGGATAATCACCAATAGAACCGGGTATCTGGCAGAGTCAGGGGTTTCCCTTGTTTATCCAAAGTGGTAATGAAGTAGACAACATTGTCCTTTCCAGGCCTGAAAATTAGCACCTTGTCAGCATAGATGTGCCGGCCATAACTCCCATGCAGCAGGCACCCACTGAACCGTTCATCCATAGTAAAAGAGTAGCCAGCTCACCGGAAAGGTTTTGGCACACACAAATAGTCCCAGACAGCTTCACCGTACCACTGCTCTAGGTTGGCCTCGATTTCCTGCATAATTTCTTTAGTAACATAAGGAAACTCCAGACCGTACAATGTGGCAACTCTTCTGGTGAGCACTCTTTGCAATCGGGCAAGTCTGGGTAAAGTTCGGTTTTTCCCCTGACCAGGAGGCACACAAGAATATGGAGACTCGCGCACCATAGATCTGACGGACATCTTTTCAAACTCAAGTGAACTAGGAACTTTAGACAATGTCTCTTTGGTAGTGCTGTGTGGCTCCACACTGGGTGATGTCTTCCCAGAATCCACGGCTGTCCAGTCTGAGAAGGTAAAAGCAGAAGCAACATCTTCACCCTGAGCCCACAACATTTCCTGTGACATTGTCTCAAATAGGTCATCATCACCGGAGATATCTGACAGGGAATCTATCTCAGAATCCCTCAACTCCTCCCCAGGTAAATATTTACAGGCAGTCCCATATATGTTCCCCCCTGATCTCTCACCCGTTCCTGTCGTGGATTCTCCAGGGTTCATGCTCTCCTCTGGCTCCGGTTCAGGTAGTCTTTGGGGTAGGCCTCGACCGCGGCCGCGGGAAGCTTTTACATATCCCACCTTCCTCTGGACAGGCGCAGCAGGGACAATTGTAGCAGAGGTAGTAACAAGGGCGATGTCCGCTGATGGAACAGTAACAGCGACATCTCCCTCAGGAACACTCGTAGCAGCAGATGAGGTGACAGTTTGTTGGCCCCCAAAAGCAAAGGCAGCAGCTTCCACTGTAGCGGTTCCCTTGGCCCAGTCCACTCAGTAAGCACGGGGCGACGTGGTAGGTTGCTCCACAACGAACAGGTATTCTCCGCATTGTGAACATCAGGCAAATGGACGGAGATGTATGGCCAATCCCTCGCATCTGTGGCATAGTATACCCAGCGCTTCAACATCTCTGATAGTGTACAACACGAACCGCCCCTGCGGCTTCAAGCGGATGCCGGTATCCGTCAGCAGGGTTCCGGTTAGCATGGCACCTGCTTGTAGGGAACATCCTGGGTCCCATGGCCGATTGCATCCGTGAGAAGAAAGACATGGCTGCACTCCGATCTTCTCAGTATGATCACGCTGCCTCTTCTCTTTGGCGCCAGACACACACACGCGTCTCACGCAGCAGCAGGCGGGAACTCCTCCCCCTGCTCACTCAGTCACGTAGCTCCCGGGCTTCCTTGGCCCCGCCCAAAGCCTACACACTTGGAAAGTGATCCGCACTTAACCCCTTTTTGTCCCGTAACAAGTAACACAGTCCAGGGCCCTCTTTAACGTTGACTCTCTGTGAAATAACTTTTCTGAGTTGCTCAGGGCAATGGCAAATAATCCCGGAAGAGCCCCCACGTGTAGCACTACCCCCGTAGGAGCTGCTGGTTATTATTTTGGGTCATTGCCGTCACCCCTACCCACAGTTCACCATGACAGAAACTTAGAGTCTATATTGGGCCTTGCCCCCACGGATGCAGGCACAAGTTACTTAGTTCTTTTTCCGATGCTTTTATTAAACAACTTGAGCAGTAGAGGGATGGAGGGTTAGGGGAAAGTTCAGATACCTGGTGCAGATTACTGAGAAACTTGAGATCCGGAGACAAATACACTTCAGTCAACGGATCTTGCTCACCTGGATGGACCTCTCTCACTGACCTAGCAGCCGGAATGATGCACGGACAAAAGTCTCTGCCACAGACTTGATGAGAACAATAATAGTTGAACAATACTCTGCCACAGGATTTAGTGATAGTTAAATGATCCTCTGCCACAGGATTTAGTGATAGTTGAACAATCCTCTGCCACAGGATTTAGTCACGGTAGCGAACACAGCAACACAGTAGCAAAGATCCTTTAAGCCATCCAGCAGTACTGTGAGGTAGGTTGGTTAGGGTGCATCCTCCAATTAAGTCACCAGGCTCCTCCCGAGATACCAGCCTTGCACTTGGTCCTCTTCAAGATGAGTCCTCCCCCGGATCCTTCAATTGCTCGGCTTCTTCCTGCAGGACAGACAGCACAGGACCACCTCTGAACCAGTAGGCCCCAGACAGCTTCTGGGCCTACTTGCAGTCACGTAGCCTCGGGCCAGCAGGCCCCGAGGCAGAAGAGGAGTTGTCACATACCTTAGGCCAGGCAAGTCATGAGGTGAGAGAGCGAGAAAAATGACGGCTGCCCCTTAAGTATCCTCTCCCAGAATGCACAGCGGGGAGACCACTCCCACTGGGCTGCTTCTGGGGAAATGGACACCCAATACACCTTAGCCTGTTGCCCTTCCATCACTGGCCTGTGGTGACAACGACACCTACAGACGACAGTGCGGAACTGCACACAACACAGCCACTGCTGGAGCAGAGGCTAATTTAGCCACAATTGAATCTGAACTATGTACAGAACAGATAACCCACTAAATTTACATGCGAGCACCTGGTCAACAGGAGCAGGGCGCTACATATATTTAAAGGTTTTCTATTTGTGTGTATGTGTGTGTTTTTTTTCAGTCAGTTAAACTGGATTGACTTTGTGTCTTTTTTCAACCAGATTAACTATGTAAAATAATAGGGTTTTGGAATACTGTACACACATTCCACAAGGGAGTTAGCTGTCAGATATGCAGAGAAGAAAGTCATTTTTAAAAAACAATTATACATTAAACACAACACCTTCTAGCTACAAACAAAGAAGAAAAAGTATAGTCACACAAGGTTTAACAGCTCCAAAAACCTAAACTAACTCAACATATTAAAAATAATTTATGATCTTATATAAGGAAAAAAGTCATCCAACAATTGCAAATTATACTTTAGTGCCGGTTTACACTATAGCAATGTCAGACATCGCATGCAATTCGCAACACACTGCTGTACGGATCACATGCAATGTCTGTGCAATGCAAATTCAGCCATACATATTGTATGGCTGAATTCACATTGCATTCGGACCAAAATCGTGCAGGACCCTTTTTTTTTTTCTGCACCAGAATCGGATCGCATGGCTGTGAACACCCATGTGATCCGATTTCTGTCTGAATTCACAGTTCGCACTGCGATATGCGAACCGATCTGGGGGTGTCATTAACTTTCTATTAGTATACAATTGATGGTGCTGCGCTGTTATGTGAGATAAATAACCAAAAACAGATTACTAAAACAAAAGTGACTATGTGCTACATAAACAATATATTGCAATCGAAAAGAATCACAGTGGAAATAAATCATCCATAAAGTGCTGAGTGCTAGAGGTAGTAATGTGCACGTGATACAATCCAACATAGATAAATAAAAGAAAAATTGTCTTGAAAGTGTGGTGGAGGGGCAGTGAAGCCAAGTGCTGGATTCCCTCTACAACTTAGTGCAGATATAATGTATAAAGTGACTTAGTCCTCTTCTGTGCAAAAAAGTTGTGCAAAAACGCAATGTGCAAAGTGACTTGTCCTCTTCTGTGCAACACACTTCAGTGTAAGGTGGCCTCTTATCTTATGGCTGTAAGGTAACACTGTATATGTATAACAATGGGGATCGTGGGTATTCACAGTAATAACTTCTTGTGAGTGAACATCTAGGGGACCTTCTTTGTCCTGATGAGACCCTCTCAGTATGGTGATTTATTTCTGCTCCCTTGGAGGCAGTAACGGCAATGGCGTCCCTCTCCCGGTTAATATATGTACAGTATGCAGGAAAGAGAGGGACGCCATTGCCGTTACTGGCTCCAAGGGAGCAGATATACATCACCATACTTAGAGGGTCTCATCAGGACAAAGAAGCTATTACTGTGAATACCCACGATCCCCATTGTTATACATAAACGCTGTTACCTTACAGCTGTAAGGTAAGAGGCCACCTTACACTGAAGTGTGTTGCACAGAAGAGGACAAGTCACTTTGCACATTGCGTTTTTGCACAACTTTTTTGCACAGAAGAGGACTAAGCCACTTTATACATTATATCTGCACTAAGTTGTAGAGGGAATCCAGCACTTGGCTTCACTGCCCCTCCACCACACTTTAAAGACTATTGTTCATTTATTTATCTATGTTGGATTGTATCACGTGCACATTACTACCTCTAGCACTCAGAACTTTATGGATGGTTTATTTCCACTGTGATTGTTTTGATTGCAATATATTGTTTATGTAGCACATACCGGTAGTCATATTTGTTTTAGTAATCTGTTTTTGGTTATTTATCTCACATAATAGCGCAGTACCATTTATTGTATATTATTTTTTTTGAAAAATCTTTTTTTTTTATTAAAATTTTCGAAACACAAAAATAGCCCACACAGGGGCCGAACATTTGCTCATGCAGGGGCCAATCTCCCGCTGCGGGAACAGGTCGCAGCAGGGCACAACCATAAACATTAAACATCCGTTTTAAACTACAACCCCAATGTGGGGAGAGGGTTAGTTCAGGATGAACAGTGCTCAACATAATGTCAGGAGGATGCTGCATTCTGAGAAAAAATAAAAATAAAATTTTTGGTCATTACATTAATAAACTAGCATGAATCCTTTAAACTAGTTAGTGGTTACTACATAATTTGCCGTGGAAGCATCCTCTAACCAACAAGTCCATACCTTCTCAAATTTTTGTGGACAGCCCCTACCCGAGTAGGTGGCCTTATAGAGGGGTAAACTGGCATTCACTAGGCTCTTCCAGAATCCGATAGAGGAGGGAGACGTTTTTTTCCAATGCATCATAATAGCCTTACGGGCATAGTACAGTAGCAGGGAGATGAGTACCTTCCTGGGTCGAAGCACTGACAATTGTTCCACCAGCCCCAGGAGACAATATTTAGGGTCATAAGGGACACGAGTTTTAGTGACCTTAGTAATTACCCGGAGTATTGCCGTCCAATAATGTGCTTTCTCTGGGCAATCCCAGAAAATGTGAAAAAAGTCACCCAGTTGATGAGAGCAACGCCAGCACGCTGAAGAATGCCGGCGACATCTTGTGCAGCCTATGGGGCGTATAGTGAGCTCTATGTACAATTTTGTATTGGACTAGTTTGTCCCGTGCCGAGACCAGAGGGGAGAAGGGAAAGTCCCAAATCTCCCTCCAGTCGTCCTCGTCCAGCCCCGGTATGTCCCCCACCCATTTCCTGCGGAGGGAGGACAGCTCGGGGGCGGCAGCAACCAACAGGGACCCATTGAGTTGGGACGTGGGTTTCTCCATGTCCTTCACCCGAAGGGTGGATTCAAGCTCAGAGTACTCCAAGACAACTGGTTGGCCCAAGAACTGACACCTGAAGGCATGAGCTATTAGAAGGTACCTAAAATGGATCTGTGCAGGAACATGAAATTTGGCACGTAAAACGTGGAAGGGGGAAATCTCTCCGTTAGTGATCACATGTTTAAGGGTGAGAATTTTGTATTTGGCCGAGACCTGTGGATCCGGGATGGTATTAAACTGCGGGAGGTTAGGGTTCAGCCACAGGGGGGGTGTGAGAAGACCAGGAGTTAGGCTGGGGTGTCCTCAGCGCCTCACCCACCTTCCATGCCCGCATAGTGGTTCGCATAGAAGGGGTAAGATGGTGGGGCGTCTTAGGTCCCCTAAATAGCAGCCCCCCAGGGCCTCCAGAGACCCCACGATAGCCGCCTCCAGCACCACCGCAGAGTTGGTCAAGTCCGGCTGCAACCACCAATAGGCAGTCACAAGCTGAGTGGCCAAGTAGTACTTATGGCAAAACCATTTATTGTATATTATTTTATTTTGCGGTTATGGACTGACCTTTTCGGTGTTTGCAGCAATTAAATAGCAGTTATTTGTTTAGTAGTGCGGTAATACGTATTTATTATTATTAACTTTCTATTGACACCTGGAGCGGTTCGCATAGGGCAGTGTGCACTGCCTGTGAGTTCTATGCGACGTGGGAAATGCCACTGGAATCGCGCTGGTTTCCGCATCGGACTGGTGTGAAGCGGCACTTAAACATGATTAAAAAACTAGTTCTTTACCTAAAAAGGTTATCAGTTTTTATTCTAACCAGCCTAATAGAAGAAATTGGAATTTAAAGTGCATCTAAAGGCAATGCTATCTCAGTCCCCATTGAGGGGAAATTCAAACTTTTTGTCAACAAAACAGGAATACATACCTCCCAACTTTTTGAGATGGGAATGAGGGACACCTATCAGCAAAAGTATGCAGGCATAGGACACACCCCTTGTCATGCCCCCTTAAAGTAGACTTGTACAAAAAAACAAGATTGGTTAAACCCACTAGTGCTTTTTTTAGCACTACTATTCCTTTATACTGGCTTTTGGAATTTACAAATGCAGCAATTTAGAAATCAGATGAAACGTTTAGCACTGGGAAACACTTTTTGATAGATAAAAAGTGCATTTTATATACAGCTATATAGATCAGACCAAAATGAGGGACAAATGAGGAGGAATGAGGGACAGAGGGACAGTCCCTCGAAATCAGGGACAGTTGGGAGCTATGGGAATAGAGGGGGAATCTTCTAATGGGAACACCTGTTTTCTTAACAACTATCAAAGAGAACATTCTCCTAACTTTGAAGGAATTGCCACTCACCTAACAGTGGGGTTGGTTTTCTAAAACTGGAGAGGGCAAAATCTGGTGCAGTTCTGCATAGAAACCAATCAATCCTAATTTACCAAGATGAAGTTAGAAGGTGATTGGCTACCATGCACAGAAGCACCAGATTTCGCACTCTCCAATTTTAGTAAATTAACCCCATTGTGTTTACAGAAAAGAAAGTAAAGGGAAATCTTCCTGAGGAGATACAGCTATGGGGGGGGGGGGGGGCAAAAAACGGAAAATTGTATCATACTTACCAGTAATTTTCCTTTCCTGGTGCCTATCCATGGCAGCATACCTGTGATAGAGCTCCGCCTCGACTCCTCCTTCAGGACTAGTGAATAGCATAAATTAAAAGGCATAGTCCCTCCCCCAACATTCTCTGTAATATAGAATACCGAGGGTGGGAGCGTATGCTGCCATGGATAGGCACCAGGAAAGGAAAATTACTGGTAAGTATGATACAATTTTCCGTTTTCCTGGTGCCTCCATGGCAGCATACCTGTGATAAATAACTAGCTGACATGGGTGGGATAATTGCTTAACAATAAATGTTTAATTAGAAGAGGACATAGCAGCCTGAACTGCCCTCCTTCCAAACTCAACAGTCGTGAGCGCTCCTGGATCAATATGGTAGTGTCTGAGGAACATATGGTGAGAAGACCAGGTGGCGGCCCTGCACACCGTCTCCAATGAAACATTAGCCCTTGCCGCCCAGGAAGCTGAGACAGCCCTTGTAGAATGAGCATTCACTCGGGATGGAGGCTCCATATTCTTCACCCTGTAGGCCTTCTGGATTAACTTTACAACCCAAGATGCCAGAGTTCTGATGGAAGCTTCTTTGCCCCTGTATTTACCGAACGGTACGATGAAAAGTCTCTCAGAATTTCTGAAGGGGCCGGTGGCTTTTAGGTAGGCCCTGAGCACTCTAGATACATCCAGTTCGTGACAAGACTCTGAATCCGTGTCTGTAAACACTGGTAGTGCCCAGGGTTCCAACAGGTGGCTTGGAGTAGCAACCTTTGGTGTGAACCCCCGAAGGGGACGAAGTTCCACTCTGTCTGGGGAGAAGGAGATGTGGTCGTCACCTATCCCTAAAGAGTGAAGTTCCGAGATTCTTCTGCCAGATGTAATGGCTAGCAGGAAAGCCGTCTTTAGTGTCAGGTTCCATATTGTTACTTGTTCCACTGGAGCAAAGGGATGGTCAGATAGAACTTCCAAGACTAGGGACAGATCCCACTTAGGAAATGATCGTCTGACAGGAGGGCGAATCTTCAATATACCTCTGAGGAAAGTGACTACTGAAGGATCCTCCGCCCATCTCTTATTTGTTGCAGCAGAGATTGCTGCTACCTGCACTTTGAGAGAGCTCAGACCAAGTCCCAGACCAAGTCCTGTCTGAAGGAATCCTAGAACATGAGATGTAGAAGGAAGGATTGGATCAAATCCATTTCCGGAAACAAATGACAAGAACTTGCCCCATATTTTTGAATATATGGCATTAGTTGCTGGCTTCCTAGCTTTTAGAAGGGTTGATATGACTCCTGGAGAACACCCTAGGGATTCGAACCTTCGCCTCTCAACCTCCCGATTTGAAGATTCAACTTCTGAGGGTTTGGATGAACTAGACTGCCCTGCGACAGAAGTTGAGGGAAAGGAGGGATCTTGATTGGAGAGCCCACACTGAGGCGCAATACGGAAGTACTGCCACCACCTGGACTGGCTCCCTGAGGAGCCTCAGCAGGAATTTGAATATTAATGGCCTGGGAGGAAAGGCATATTCCGTGGTGAACCTCCAGGGACATGACAGGGCATCCACTGCCTCGGCTTGTGGATGCGGCAGCCGAGAGAAGAACCTGTCCAGCTTGGCATTCTTCGGGGAGGTGAACAGATCTACCTGAGGGGGATCCCATATGTTGGCAATCTAAAGGAAGACATGGGGGTGGTGAGCCCACTCGTTGTCCAGGAAGTTTCTGGATAATGTGTCTGCTTCGGTGTTCAACCTGCCTGGCAGATACATCGCTCTGAGGTCCAGGAGGTTCTGCTCCGCCCAGAGCATGATCGGCTCTACCTCCTTGAGGAGTGACCTGCTGCGAGTGCCTCCCTGCTTCTGCAGATAAGCGACAGCTGCCCTGTTGTCTAGGCGTAGGAGTATTCTCTGGCCTCTGATTTGGGGTGCCAAAGGAGGTCAGTGCCAAGAAGGCTGCCCTCATCTCCAAGATGTTTGATACCACTCCCTGGGTGGTGCATGACCATCTCCCCTGTATTCTGGTTTGCCCGCAATGGGCTCCCCAGCCCTGTCTGCTTGCATCGGACGTAATTGTGGCTTGGAGAGGTTTTCCGGAACTGTCCACCAGTGAAGGCTCCTGCGCATTTTTCCCCATCAGCAGGATCGTCTGAGATAGTCGTTGTTTCTTCCACTGCGCCAAGAAACCAGTCTGGAAATACCTCAAGTGCCAATGTGCCCAAGGAACCATGGGTATATAGGAAGACATTGTGCCAATGAGGCTAAGGCATTGTGAAGCCGTCAGATACGGGCTCCGGATGACTTTGATCATTCTCTGGATGACAATCCTTGCCTTCGGCGGTGGTAATGACACTGTCCCCTCCTGAGTGTCGAACATTGCGCATAGATTATCTGCTGTGTTGGCGTTAGTTGACTTGTCGGAATTCACCAGCTACCCTAGCTCTTTTTAGGGACTGTAGAAGAATGTCCCGGTGACATACCAACTGATCCGGATTGCTTGCTAGGAGTAGGATGTCATCCAAGTAGTGGTATATCCTCATGCCCCTCTCCCGCAGGGGAACCAAAGCAGATATTAGTATCTTGGTGAACACCCTGGGAGAGGTGCACAGACCGAAAGGCAGGGCTTGAAACTGTAGGTGGGTCCATCCCACTGCAAATCTCAGGTATTTTTGAAATGCAGGTAGAATTGGAACATGTAGGTATGCATCCTGCAGATCGACCGAAATCATCCAATCTGATGGCTGGACTGTCTGAATAATCGTCTGCAGGGACTCCATTTTGAAGCTTTCGGGGCGGATATACCGGTTGAGCCTCTTTAGGTCTATCACAGGCCTCCACCCACCTGTCCTCTTTGGGACCAGAAATAGGGTGGAGTAAAAGCCTGCGAAGCGCTCTGCCAAGGGAACCGGAACAGCCGCCCCCTGAAGCTGGAGTGACGTTAGAAAGTTTTTCAGAGCTTGAGCCTTCAGTGGAGAGGATGGAATCTCTGTCCTTTGAAAGAGTTCCGAGGTGGGGGGTGAGAAAAATTCCAAAAGTGCCCCCATTGAATTGTTGACAGAACCCAGGGGTCGTGGCAGCGGGTGGCCCAGACTGGGGTAAAAACCTTTAGCCTGGCTCCCACCGGGAGTGCCTGAGCTACTCTGGCGTGAAAAAAAAAGACTGCTTCTGCTCCTGTGGATCCCGAAGGGCTTTCATCTTCCTGTTCAAAAAGGATCCCTGAGTACCTTTCCAAGGTCTTTTGTTGTCTCTGGGCTGTCTCGACTGCCTAAAATCCCTTGGGTTTGACTGGCGAAACCTAGAGGAACCACCTCTGAATCTTCGCCTACTTCTGTCCTGTGGAAGAATACCAGACTTCCCTCCTGACAGCCTGGAGATAGCTTTATCCATTTTGTCCCCCGAATAGTGCTTTCCCATCAAACGGGATTTTGCACCAATTTTGTTTGGAGGATAAGTCAGCCATCCAGGGTTTCAGCCACAAGGCCCTCTTCGCCGTCACTGAATGCAACATGGATCTTGCCGACCACCTGATCGTGTCAATGGCCGCTACGCAGGCAAAGTCTGCCAACAATCTAAGCTCTTCTAAGGACTTAGTTATATCCTCCATGGGGACATCCTGACGCAAAGCCGGCTCAATATTATCTGTCCAAGATCTTATGGCATTTGATACTGATGTGAGGGCAATAGCTGGCTTACATGCTGCTTCCGGGGCTAAGTAGCTCCTCTTCAGCTCCAGGTCGATTCACCTGTCTAGAGGGTCTTTGAAGGAAGCGGAATCCTCCATTGGCAAAGTTATATTTTTTGCGAGTCGCACCACCGACGCGTCTACCACTGGCATGGAGTTCGGTGACTACGTTCCAGACTCTGGTAAGGGGTATGTAGTTTGTCAGTCTTTGACCATTCCTTCTGAATGACTTGACTAATCACGCCCATCTGAGGAATGGGAAGTAGCTTGTAGACGCTTGGGGAGGCTATTCTGCGTCTTTCCAGGCAATTGCAGTTTTGACTGCCTGGATGAATGGCTTTACCAAGGAGAGACTGAAGCCAGAAGGTTCTGATTCCTCTGAAGAGTCCCCTGAAGAGTCTTCAGGTGGTGAATCTCTAGCTGGTCGGCCTGACGGCGGCAGAGGTGTACTGACTGCTGACGGACCAGGGAGATTAGGTTCTATATCCTGAACCTGGGATATCTGCTGAAGTGGTTGAGCGGGGACCAAAGCCAAAAGCTCAGAGAAGGAGTCCTTCATTGTTCGCTTGAGCAGATCTACAGCGTGCTGATTTTCTAGCTTGCGGTTGGACGCATAGTCCGTGAAACAGTCCTTACAGACCACTCTGTCTGATAGCGGTGTAGCCCCACATGTCCAGCATTTCTCTTTCTATAGGTCCTAGGCGAGGGGGACCGATCATGTCCTCTGGATCTTGACCTCTCTGATCTACGACGTGAAGAATGGGACCTATGCCCTGATGAGCGGGACCCCTTGGAGTGGGTAGGGCTACGATGTAAGGAACTCACGCTAGACCAGTGAGCGCACTTTTTTTTTTTTATACTCACGTATAGTTGGTCACATACCTAATAGAAGTGTGAGGATCTTTGCTGCGAGATGAATGACTCATTGCGGAGTTGGGCACAAGGATCAGCTCCGGGAATATAGTAAGAAAGGGAAAAGAATCAGGAGTTTTTTGCGTCCCTTTTTTTTTTTTAACAAACATTTTTATATCGTCATAAAAGGAAAAAAAGTTGCAGAAACGTCAGTGCAGCACTGGATGAAAGATGCAAGGGTCTGTCAGGAGTCCAGAAACTCATTGACCTTTTATACACACTCTAATTACAAGAAAACAGATGACAGCGGATCTCCTGGTCAATGAGACGCTGCCTGCCCCATACCCTTGGCTGGGGAATAGCCACAGGCTTTCTTTGATCCCCTGTGACAAGGGATCCATAATTTTCGGTAAGAGGCAGTAAATTTATTGGTGGAGGCTGTCCTATCTTACACTTGCTCGTTGTGTAATACATTGGATCACAACCAGCACGGTGGAGGAGCATCCTTTGTGCATATGAACTTTACTGTTTGGACTATATGCGACAACTTCTGTGGTTTTTGGTCTATGTGATTTTGTATCACACGTTCGCATCACTCACTTTCATTATTTTGTGTCACATATTTACTGTGTGAGCCTTTTGGCTCATTTTTACACTGTCACCAGTTGCTGTACTGGTGATATTTTCAATAGCGCAACTTTTTTTCCTTTTATTATCTGTTTGGTGTAGTATAACACTGTTGGTTGCAGCTTTAATTTTTATTTCACTAGCGCAGTTTTTTTCTTTTTCATTTTTATATCGTCATCTTTTTTTTTTTTTTAAAGATAAACATTTTTATATCGTCATCTTTTTTTTTTTTTTTTAAAACATAAAAATTTTTGATCGGCAACATTTTTTTTTTTTTTGAGAAAATAAAAAAGTACTTACCACAAAGCAGCATCAGAGAGACCTAGCAGGGCACAGCTGAGGAGACTCTGACAGCAATCCCTGAATCTGAACCTAAATAGGCTCAAGGTGCGTGGGCTAATCCCATAAACCACCATTTGGAATTGATTGAAAAAAAGGTCAAATCTAGCCTTCTTTCCAGAATCCAAGATGGCTGCCACTGAACCAAGCGACCGTGCATGCGCACGCGCAGAAGATCCAGCGTCGCCCAGTACAGAGAGCCGAGAAACTACGGCTCTGTATCACTCCCGAATCGCGCATGCGCAGACGGCGGCGAGGACGCCGTGCCATGACACTCTCCCACCTGTAGCCCCCCCCCCCGAACCCGGAAATAAGCACCACAATGTTGTTACACAGAGAGACACCTGCCCTATCCAGTTGCACAGTTTTAAAGGAACAAAAAAGTAAGACAATAATCATTTGAAGGCGCCTAACAAGCAAAGGAAAGGGGAGGGGAGGGGAAGAGAGGAAAAGAAAGGGGAAAAACACAAATGCCTGTAATAAAAAATGGAAACCACCAGCCTGGGAAGATGGAGCTGATCCTTTTGCGACTTCCACTGCATTCATTATGGATGTGATAGCAGACTGCGTTCCTGTGAGGAAACTCTGCGAAATGACCCCAACAGATCCACAGAGGGGTTCCCAGTCTTATCAGCGCTGTGAGCGGCCCAAGAACAGGGACTGCGCACGGGAAAGGCTAAACCCGGCGGACGCTGCCGACTGCAGAGGTATGGACGTACTGCTACTCTTCACCAGCACAAGAAGGTATGAGGAAAAAAAGGAGAAAAAAAGGAGAATGTTGGGGGAGGGACTATGCCTTTTAATTTATGCTATTCACTAGTCCTGAAGGAGGAGTCGAGGCGGAGCTCTATCACAGGTATGCTGCCATGGAGGCACCAGGAAAGGGTTTTAACCATCATAAGTCAGTAACTATTTTGGATTGAGTCAATCACTCAATCCAAAATTAAAGAGGTTGTAAAGGTTCGATTTAAAAAAACAAAAAAAAACAAACATGTTATACTTACCTCCACTGTGCAGTTCGTTTTGCACAGAGTGGAAAACGAACAGATCCTCCTGTTCTGGGGTCCCACGGCGGCTGTCTTGGCTCCTCCCTGCTAAAGCAAACCCCCTCTGGGTAGCTCTTTACTGAAGGGGGTTAGCTTTCGGGCGCACTCCCGTGTCATAAGTTGGTGTCCATAGACGCCGAGTGTATGACTCGGTCCCGCCCCCCCGGCGGCTGCGTCATTGGATGTGATTGACAGCAGCGGGAGCCAATGGCTGTGCTGCTATCAATCTATGCAATCAACGGCCAGACTCCATGGAGAAGAGGACACCGGGGGACGCGCACAGCAGGCGAACGGGCTCAGGTAAGTTAAACGGGGGGCTGGGGGATCCGTGACAGCGAGGTGTTTTTTCACCTTAATGCATAGGATGCATTAAGGTGAAAAAACACAAACCTTTACAACCCCTTTAAACAAAAAGAGTGAACTGCTATTTGCACCATGATAGGAACTGTGCTATATTAATTATAAGTAAGTGCGATATATAGCTGGGTCTGACCACTAAATGGATGGTTACCTTGCCTGATAAACCAAAAGGGTAATTTTTTGGAGACAAAATAACTTTTTATTTTTTATTTTTAATAATGTTTGGAGTGAAAACTAGCAATCTTTAAAGTTTTGTTTTACACATATGTAATAACAGAATTTTTTTATTCTATATTTTGGTGAGAAAGCAACTTCAGAGAACTCTCTTTGGTTTTGTTTTTGCTGTCTGAAATTTGTATGCTTCTTTAGTTACATTTTTCTCTCTTCTCAGCAAGCACCAACAGTCAGAATTAATGAGCCTCTAGCTCATTCTTTTAATCTAACTCCACAGCATTCTCAGGGTTTCTATAGAGACATGTCACTTGTCTGATGAAATCACTAGCCAGTTTATTAGGCTAGGAGGCATAGAGGTGGATATTTACTGGACTAACTGCTTTTATTGTTTTGTTTGCTCTTTGCTATACACTTTGGTAACAAGGAAGATGGCAGAAGAGACATTTCAACTCTCAACCCTGGTTCACATTGATGCGATGCAAATCACATGCCAAATTGTCGGGAATTGGCGGCAATGGCACTGTTCGAAGCGTTGCAATGCTGCACCTGTTCTGTCTCAACTACAAAGCGATAAAGTTCATCTCCAGGTTTAAGTAGGCCTTACTCAAGCTGGTTTGATATTCATCCCTTGCATCGATACAGGCAGTTTAACTCAATGAATAAACTCACAGTTAGGACGACAGACGATGAATCCTTTCGAATGTTCCGTTTAATGATGGATATTCATAGGTAGAAAAACGTTGCAGTTGTAAGCCACATGTAAGATGTTTAGCATTGAAGATATACAGGAGTAATGACCAGAATCAGGAAGTAGAGGAGATATATAAAGAACTACGGTGAGAGAGAGAGTTCAGCTAGAAAGAAGGGGACAGATCTTAAAGACACAGAGCAAGAAAAATCACATAGTGTAACACAACACTCCCCGTCTGAAATCTTTAGATTTCATAACCTTAAACTAAAATATATATTTTCAAAAAGTCCAATACTGACGAATGTCCTGGAACCTGTAATGAAAAACATGCAACAAGCAAATAATAAACGTAAGTTCAACAGGGTGAAGAACATAAAGTCACAGTATGATGTCTTCAAATAATTCCAAAGTTCTGAGTAGAACCTGTAGATGGCAGCAATGTACTCCCCGCCGTGCCAACAGCATGGCTAGTCCTTGCACAAGTCACTCACCTGGCAAAAGGAGTATTAACTCTGTAATTGGTCGACTAAAGGTTCGTGTCGATCCTCCCTTGGTTACCTTGACTTCTACCTTCCGGACTTTGTTATCGTCGCTGGGCATAACTTTAGTAATAAGACCCATAGGCCACTCATTCCGACAAACTTCCTTGTCTTTTAGAAGGATGAGGTCTCCAACCTTAAGATTCGGCTTAGATGCTTGCCATTTGTTACGACCTTGAAGGTGATGAAGATACTTTTTCTTCCAGCGATGCCAGAACACATTGGCTAGATGCTGCACCTGCTTCCATTGATGCCTGTAATGGTGTGACCGTAGCTTCTGTTTTGTACTTACAGAAGTGTGGAGTGAGGTGTTCACAGTTCTTATTTTCTTATCATCTTCAGGGTTTACTAGCCCATAGGTGGTGTCAATAGGGAGTAAGTAAGAGTCCTCACGCAGAAACCTTGGAGGTGACAGCCATAAGCTGTCCTGAAGAGCGGCAGGTGACACGGCTCTGGTCCCACAGTCAGCTGGGTTGAGTTCAGTGGGAACGTGATGCCATTGACTTGGTAGAGAGAATCTCTTGATACGTTCAACCCTGTTGCTGACATACACATAAAATTGTTTTGTTTGGTTGTTTATGTAACCAAGTACTACCTTACTGTCTGTATAGAAGGTGAAAGAATCAATTGTAGTGTCCATTTCACTTCGTATGACCTCGGCAATTTCTACTGCTAGCACGGCTGCACAAAGTTCAAGTCTTGGTATGGTATGTGCAGGCTTGGGTGTGAGTTTTGCCTTGCCTAGGACAAAACTACAGTGTGATTCTCCATTCAGTTCAGAGGTCTTCAAATAGGCTACTGCAGCAATAGCTTCAACTGATGCATCAGAGAAAATATGAATCTCTCTCCGGTTAGCAGTTGAAGTGGATCCTGGAACATAGCAACGGGGAATCTGAAGTTTTTCTAGTGACTTCAAAGAATATCTCCACCTTTCCCACTTGTGTTGATTCTCACTAGGCAAGGGAGTATCCCAGTCTATGTTCTCAGTAGACAACTGTCTTAGTAAAATCTTACCTTGAATGGTAACTGGAGCAAGGAAACCCAGTGGGTCATAGATGCTATTCACCACGGACAGGGCTCCTCTCTTAGTGAAGGGTTTGTCACAAGTTGACACTTGGAAGGTGAATTTGTCTTGCTTGATGTTCCACAACAAACCCAGACTTCGCTGTACAGGAGGCACATCTGTACCTAAGTCAAGGTTTTTTAGACTAGTGGCATAGTCCTCAGAGTGAAAGGCATTCATAAGTTCCTGGCTGTTGGATATAATCTTGTGCAGTCTAAGGTTTGCTACAGACAGCATCTCCTTTGTTCTGGTGAGAAGATCAATTGCTTCTTTAGCAGTTGGAAAGGACTTAAGTGCGTCATCAACATAGAAGTTTCTTTCAACAAATTGACGGGCATCAGATCCATATTCAACTTCTCCAGTTTGAGCTGTTCTCCTTAGCCCATAAGTTGCCATTGCTGGGGAAGGACTGTTACCAAAGACATGTACCTTCATGCGATAATCTATAACTTCCTTGTTGAGGTCATTGTCCTTGTGCCATAGAAACCTGAGGTAGTTTCTGTTGTCTTCTCTGACGATGAAGCAGTGAAACATCTGTTGAATGTCGGCCATTACTGCTACAGGCTCTTGTCTGAAACGAATCAAGACTCCTGTTAGACTGTTGTTCAAGTTGGGTCCCGTAAGGAGCATGTTGTTAAGAGAAACACCTTCGTGCTGAGCACTGGAATCAAAGACAACTCTGATTTGGTCTGGTTTGCGTGGGTGATACACGCCAAAGGATGGAAGGTACCAGCATTCTTCTCCCTCCTTTAGTGGGGGAGCAGGCTCTGCATGATCTCTGTCAAATACATTTTGCATAAAGTCCACAAAGTGCTTTTGCATCTCTGGTTTCCTGCTTAAGTTTCGCTTTAAGGAGGAGAATCTACTGATGGCCTGCTGTAAGTTGTTGGGCAATCTCTCTCTTGGGAGACGAAAGGGTAGGGGTGCTACCCAGTTATTGGAGTCATCTTGAAAGAACTCATTGTCCATTACCTTGATGAATTCTTTGTCTTCCATTGAAGGAGCCAGTATGTCATCTTCACTGGTTGCATTAAACACTGTAGAGCCGAAGTCGCCATCATGGCAGGAGAAAGGGCTTGTGTCACCTGAGATACCATGTTGCCATTCGTGGCTGGCTATCTTCTCTTTCACCCAGTAGTGATGTGGGAATGGCTCAAAGTAAGTGTTTCGGCCATTTGGCAGAACATTTGTCTTGAATGACGAAATGTTGGTAGGTCTTTTCATTTTGCCTATACAGACATTGCCTATGATGACCCACCCTAGATCCGTGCGCTGGGCAAATGGGGCATCTGGGGGTCCACTGACTTGTCTGTGTACCTTGTGAACTCTTTGAATGTCTCTTCCTAACAGAAGAAGGATCTGAGCATCTTTGTCAAGCGGCGGTATCTCATTTGCTATTACCTTGAGGTGAGGGTGATGGAAAGCAGCAGCTGGAGTAGGGATTTCTTCCCTGTTAGCAGGTATCTGATTGCACTCAACAAGTGTAGGTAAGGGTAATTGCAAGTTACCTTTGAGAGAAGATACCATGAGTCCATGAGCCCTTCTTCCAGAAAACTCTATAGTTCCACTACAGGTACCCAAGGTGTAAGGATGAGCTTCGCCTTTTATTTCAAATAGATTGAACAATTCTGATTTTGCAAGTGATCGATTGCTCTGATCGTCTAAGATAGCTTATGCCTTTAGAGACTTTTCTGGTTGATCCTTGTGGTATATGTTCACCAAGCATATCTTAGCACAGGACTTACCACAGCGGTCTTCTCCACAAACTTCAGTGCAGGATGAAGAAATGATGGTAGAATTAGGCACTTGGTCTGTATTCTCCCCGCCATGCGTTAACCTGGGAGGAGTGTTGGCAGGTTGTGCAGAGCTGGGCTCAAGAGGATGGAGGGCTTGCACATGTTCTTCAGAGCCACACACTATGCACTTGATGGACACATTACAGTCCCTTGCAAAATGTTCTGTAGAAGCACAGCACCTGAAACATACCCTAAATGTCTTTAAAAGCTCCTTGCGCTCTTCCAGAGGCGTTTTCCTAAAGCCGATACATTTATTGAGGGGGTGTGGCTTCTTGTGTATGGGACACTCTCTGTTAGGGTTTTCAATCTTCCTACTCTGTTTGTTCGTGGCCAGAACTGTGGTAGGAGTGGGAAGGATGTCAGTCTTTTTCACGGACACTGGGCCTCTATGGTTTCTGTAGTTGCCCTGAAGACTGGTACTCTTAGGAAAGGGTGAGAAGAGACTGTACTCACCGTAGGAAAAACTTGGATCGTTCTTGGTCTCTGCAATTTCCCTGATGAATTCACAGAAGAAAGAGAATGGAGGGAAGGAAACCTTGTTCTCTCTTTTGTATGATGACCCTAGTGCAGTCCATTTCTCTTGCAAACCATACGGGAGCTTGGAGACAATTGGGTTTACCCCTCTTGGAGTGTCAAGGTAACTGAGTCCAGGTAGTTTTGGGTCTGTCTTGGCTAGCTGAAGCTCAAGGAGAAGGTCACTCAGTCTCTGGAACTCCTTGTTGTCCTTACCGGATATCTTTGGGAAAGTTTCCAGACGCATTAACAAAGCATTTTCTATAGCTTCTGGACTGCCATAACTTTGCTCTAGTTGCTCCCATGCAGCTGTGAGGCCTGCAGTAGGATTGTCCATGAAAAACGATCTTAATGGCTTAACACGTGCAGCAGATAGAGGACCAAGCCATTTGATCAGCAGATTCAATTCTTGATCAGCTGTAATGCCAATATTGCTGATTGTAGTTCTGAAGGCACATTTCCAACTTCTGTAGTTCTCAGGTTGGTCATCAAAACTTGTAAGACCAGTCTTTGTGAGCTCTCTGTGAAGCATGTACCTCACAAACTCTTCTGTCTCAGTTGTCTCCGCCTTTATGTGAGATGCTGTTGGCTGTATGGTGCTGATTGCGTTATCTTTGACATTGTTGTTAAAGGACACAGGGAAATATGGTGCAGCAGATGCATCCAGGTGAGTTGCTTGCTTGAAGTCAGTTGTTCCAATGGTACGTTGATTCAAGGCTGTACCGATGACTGGAGATTGATGACTTGCTTGAAGCTTGCGCTGATGCTCTGTGACGTATGAAGGCAGGCAAGGTAGGCAGGTAGGAAATGCAGTGGAGTGATTTTGAGTGCAGGAAGTTGCTGGAACCTCTTTAACTTGAAGCTGTGAAGGAGTCTCTATGTAGTCGGGAGCATTGGAGACAATGGAGTGTGTACTGCAGTGGCTTAGGACATAGTCTTTAGTGCGTTTGAGGGGGTCTTCCATATCTGCTATGTTTAGGTTAATGCTGCCTTTCTCACTTGCACCTTCGTCTGCACTGATAGCTTGCTGTAGGACCCTTAGCTTTGCCATAGCTGCGTCATGTTTACACTGTTCATTTAAGGTTTCCATTGTTGCTCTTTGACGTGCTGACTGCGCTTCCAACTCTGCCCTTTGAGCTTCCAACTCTGCTCTTTTTTCTGCATATGCCACCTGCACTTTGCTGGCTTCCACTTCAGCGCGGGCATTAATAAGTCGCTCACTGAGTGTTGAGTATCTTGAACTATGGGATCTTGATGAGTTTTTAGAACGTCTGGTGGAAACAAATCTGTGAGATGCAGTGTCCTGTAACAGCTTTATTTTTGCTTCTGCCTTTAATCTGGTTTGCTGGATAAAACTGTCTCTTTCAATATTAAGAATGTTGACACGCTTTAACTGCCTCATCGCATTTTCTGTATTCATGTTTTGCAAGACATTAGTGAATTTGCTGCTGGTAAGCTGATAAAGCTCATATGAGGCAGAAAGTTGTTTAATGGCGCCCTCTAGTGTCAGTGGTTCACGTTCAACAGACACTGTATTGGCTTCAGCAAGGATTTTCTCCCAGACTAATTCCAAGCTATTTGACAATTCAGTCCTTGAAGCTTCATAATTCTCCATTACTTTCCAAGTGGGTTTAACTGAGCGTTTGGGTAACTCAGTTTCTTCAGGAACTTGTGGGGAGGTAGATGTGAGTTCACATGCAGAAGCTTGATCACTCATGATAGCAGACTGACTGTGAAAGCAGGCAGGAGCTGTGTGCTGAAATATGACACTGTGCAGATTGTCTCAGGCTGCCATGTGCTGCTCTGTCCCTTCTGTCTTGCTATGAGGGCAGTAAATCTTGTCTGTTTCAGTACTAAAATGCAGAAATCTTGTAATTAGGCTGTGAAACGCCGTTTTTCTACTGTTCTGTCTCAACTACAAAGCGATAAAGTTCATCTCCAGGTTTAAGTAGGCCTTACTCAAGCTGGTTTGATATTCATCCCTTGCATCGATACAGGCAGTTTAACTCAATGAATAAACTCACAGTTAGGACGACAGACGATGAATCCTTTCGAATGTTCCGTTTAATGATGGATATTCATAGGTAGAAAAACGTTGCAGTTGTAAGCCACAAGTAAGATGTTTAGCATTGAAGATATACAGGAGTAATGACCAGAATCAGGAAGTGGAGGAGATATATAAAGAACTACGGTGAGAGAGAGAGTTCAGCTAGAAAGAAGGGGACAGATCTTAAAGACACAGAGCAAGAAAAATCACATAGTGTAACACAACAGCACCGATTCCCAAAGGTAGTTTCTGTACTACTTTTGTCGATTTTGGGGTGCGATTTCCATTGACATCTGTGCAGAAATGAAATCGTGCGAGTTCAGCTGAACTTGCATGATTCCATTCCTGCAGCCAAGGCTCCAGATGAGATAAGATTGTCTAACCAGTGTGATCAAAACCAATAGGAATGAGTATATATATGAAAATCTGAAAACAGATAAAAAAAAAAGGAAAAAAAAAAGAATGTGACAATATAAGTACCAAATACGTTCATCCAAAAAAAAATGGAACCATGTAAAGTAAAAGGTACATTTTTTAAATGAATAAGCCAGTCAGTGGAACAGTCCATTTGGGGTCAGTACCCTTTATCAAACAAGCATATATAGGCAGCATAATACAGCCATTATAAAGAGCAGTACAGTACATCGAATAAGAATATGTTTTTATAGTAGACTATGGCCGCTAGGGATGGGATAGTTCAGCTTCTCAGAGGTGAGCAGCCATTTGTAGTCAGGGTGTACATCATTGATGTCTTCTGTTAACTAACAGGCAGCTATAGTACAATCAGAATAATTCACATGCACAGGAGGCAGAACACGGTTCCCGTATATAATATATGATAGATTACTAATCAATTGTTTATATAAGGAACTGTTTTTCTGTACTTTTTAATAATTTAAGAATTGCCACCATCAGTGCTCTCTTAGTAAATATGGTTCCGTTGGAAGTGATAAAATAATAATCTCACCTTTAAGAAACCTTTGGCAGCCTGTCGACAGAGTTTATAATACTCCGAATAGCTTACATGCTCCCAGACACCATTCTTTTTACTTGAAAGGGCATTCAAATCACCGTATTTATCAACACACTCCATAAACGTCTGATGCACGGTCACTGGAGGCTGTGGACAGGATAGGTCAATTCGCAGCTCAACTGACCCATCAGCAACAGTTGTCCACAATTTTTCTGTAAAGACAAATAACATTTATTATTATTAATCATAATAATAATAATAATTATTATTATTATGATTATAATATCTGTTTATAAAGATTGTGTAACTTATTTGGCTTTGTACCTAATAATACAAAGACTTTACACCCCTTATTTCTGAGTACAATGTGTAACAATATGTCTACATGAGGACAGCCATGTTTGCTCAGTCCATATGCAAATTCTGCTTTTTAATACAACAATGCTGTATCTCACTTAAAAGGTGTCTTATACTAAGAATAATAATGGGACTAAGCAATGCGGACATGTGCCATACCGATTTAGATTAAGTTCACTTTAAGCCTGTGATTACCAGCAGACATAAGTGGCTGTCAAGCCTCGTACACACGGCCGGGTTTCCCGATGGGAAAACTGCGAGGAGAGCTTTTGGCTGGAAATTCCGGCCTTTTTACCCGCCAGAAAACCCGGCCGCGTGTAGCAGAAAACAGCCAATTTTGTCCGTTTTCCTGTGGGGAAAAACTCAGATGGAGCAATATACACGGTCGGGATTCTCGAGGAAAAGCTCTCATCTGAGTTTTCCCGAAGGGAAAACCGAGCGTCTGTACGGGGGAAAAGTAGAGAGCAGGCTCTCGGTTTTCCCCTCGGGATTTCCAACGGATCTTTTCCTGTTGGGAATCCCGGTCGTGTGTACTAGGCATAAGAGGTCTCTTGGCCAGGTCCCTTATTTCTCTATGACAGTGTTTCTCAATCTTTTATTAGTCGAGGCACCCTTTCAAAATATAGACATTTTCAAGGCACCCTTTAAAATTAAGGACAGTACCCCCTTCTAAAATGTAAAAATATTTTCCAATAGCTTTATAAAATGCAGCAACATCCACACGTAGGACACCCAACGTTAGAGGTGATTTATTCTTCCAAAGCAAATACACTTTTGCACACTGGTACTGACTAGTATTCCAATGTTTCTCTTTTCTCCCTCAGTTTCTCTCTATCAGACAGCTAATGTCACCCCAGTGTTGAGGCAGAGGGGCACAGGAGAGTCAAACAAGAATGGTGTGCATGCAATAGACATCCTCCTTATTAACTGTCATTGGTTGTTAGGATGCCAGTGTCTAGAAAGTTGTAATGGTGTCTAATGAAAACCTGTGGCTTTGTGTAACTAAAAGGCAGGCTTGTATACAATTTTGATCCCTTTTTAGGCATTTTGCCAAGGCACTACTGAAGAAACCGAAAGGCACCCCAGGGTGCCTGGGCACCCTGGTTGAAAAAGGCTGCTCTATCACTTCCCTTAAGAGTCCATTCACACTTGTGTGGCTTAAAAATCATGCGATTTCCATTGCAACTTTAACCTGCAACTTAATGCGAATTTGGATGAGCGTGAGAGGTTTCTTATTTATATATATATATATATATATATATATATATATATATATATATATATATACATACATAATAATAAAAAAGCCCAATTTGTACATTATTCAAAGTGGAGGGGCAGGAGGAGACAACATCATATTGAGAGTGAATATTAGTGAAGATCAGCCATTCTTTCATTATTTATTCCTTTGTATTTTATTTTTTTCTTTATTCTGTATTTATTTTCAAAATAAGTTGAGGTATATGGAACTGTGCAGATCTGTCATAGCATGGTGGCTAATTGTCTGGGAGCACTGGGTCTAAATCCCCATCGGAACTATCTGCATAGAGTTTGCATGTTCTCCCAGTGTTGTTTGAGTGGATCTATTCTTGTTTTTTTTTCACAATCAAAAATTTTATTGAAGCCAAAATGAACATACAATTGACAAAAGTAAACTCATGTGAAATCAACATGAAAAAAGGTAGGTCAGTAAACAGGTAATTGATATACAAGTATTACATTCGTAATAAGGTTCAGTATGGATTGAAAATTTACATAGAGTAATATCAGGATTGGGAGGAAAGGAAGGGGTAAGAAATTAAGGGGTTAAGAGGAGGGAGGGGGTAGGAAGGAGAAGGGGGGGGAAGTAGGAAAAGGTGGAGTGCGCGAGTAACACTAGAGAGTATAACGGGTAGATTGAAGGGTAAAGGACACAGAATCACCAAAGCAGATGTTAACTACAATGCCAACATTTCACAGACCGCCCGGATGATACTTAAAGAATCTAGAAACAAGTTCTTAGTTCATGAGAAGTTTATATTCATTAGAATAAGTAAATAAGAACCACGGTTGCCACGTTTCGTTGAAGGGTGTACTATTTTCATGTTTCATGGCTACAATTTCTTCCATTTTAAAAATGTAGTGGACCCTGTTCAGCCAATCCTTGACTCCTGGGACGTGTGAGGACTTCCAATGTAAAGGGATTAGTGTTTTAGCTGCAAGTAACAGGTATCTGGAGAGTGTTTTCTTGTATTTACTCAAAGATAATGAGTTAATGTTTAACAGGCAGGCTGCTGCATCAAGAATCATATTGGTCTCTGTAATGTGTTTAATCCATTTCCTTATTTCGTCCCAGTAGGCAAGCATTGCAAGGCATTCCCACCAAATGTGCAGAAAGGAACCCAAATGTTTGTTACATCGCCAACATAAATCTGAGGTTTCAGTGGACCATCTCCTGGCCTTAATTGGTGTGATATACCATTGGGAGAGAATTTTCTAAGAGATCTCCTGGTACTTGGAGTGGATCTATTCTTGATACTCCGTTTCCTCCCATAATCCTTACAGTCACAGGTAGCTTAAGTGACTTCCTTCCAAACTGCTCCTAGTATGCTCATAAATGTGCTAAAGATATTACATTGTGAACTCCTTTGGTGAAAGGGACTAATGTGAATGGATCTATTTAATCTGTAATATACTGCATTGTATGTACGCACAAATGCTGAAAATAAATTATAGGAGCAAGAACATAAAAATAGACTATCAGGGTATATAATATAAATCCTGCCTTATTCACTGTTTGTCCAGCTATCTACAAGAGGTAAGAATGTTTTTTATCCCACTGTTTAGTATACTAACCTGCCAACAAAATGTTGGTTTCTGATTAACAAAATTCTTCTGAAATGAGCCAAAAGCACATTAAAAAACATTAAGTGTAATAGCACTACAATAAAAACCGTCCTGCATGGTTTTTACCTTTAGATTTAACATTGTGGACTGCGGGTGATGGTTCAGAAATAGTGGGAATGTCCATGGACTTTAAACTCGGTTTATAATTTCCACTGTAAACCAATTTACTGTGTGCCTTATCTAAAAAAGAAAAGCAAAAAAAAAAGGAAGTTTAATAATTTGTTTGCACAATTACTCTAGGAAAATGTGTTAAATTATGTTTGTTCCCCTTTGGGCTGGTGCAAAAGCAAAATAGAAACAAATAATACAGTAGACACACACCAAGATTATCTATAAAGTTGACAGCAGCAGGTGCACAATATTGTTATAGTGATTTTTTTTAGAAGCATATTGGGTCAGCTTTATTCAGAACATGCAACATACAAATGTAGCGGGTATGTACTTTCCCGGGTGTAAATTTGAACTTGGCAGAGACATCAGTGATGTGTAATTCCCTGCAGCCCAGCAGGTGGCGCTGTCGCCCTGGGCTGGGGTTGAATCATTGCTGTGTGCCGGGCTTCCTTTTTGTCCTCCCTCAGCAGCGGTATGGTGGGGCGGGGAACCCGCCGTGCTTGCTGGGAGAGGGTATAAAGAGGCCGGCCATCTTTGTCACGGGGTCGAGTCCCAGGCACCTTCAGCCTGTGGGCGGTGGTTCGTGTCGGTCCTCTAGGCGGCCTAGGCCTAGAGTACAGCCGGAGGTCGTGTTCCATCCCAGGCACCTTTGGCCTGGGGTGAGGTACTCGGATGGAGGTCTGGAGCTCAGTGCCCAACACTGAGTTCCGCGAGGGAAGGAGATCCTAGGGTACCCAGGGATTGGGTACCCGAATCCGGAAGGCGCAATGGACCGGGGGGAGCTCCTCACTCGAAGACCTGGTGCAGCATATTGCCGGTGACGGGTGAGTCTCTCATCGGAGACCGCCTGGAGGGAAATCCCCCCTCGCTCTGGGACCGCAACTCACTTTCAGGGAGGAAAGTGGCGAACACATTGTGTCTGGGCCTACTCGCATCCACACCTCCTTTTCTGTTCTGTTTCTACTAAGGGAGTTCAACTGATTGTGTTCATTCGAGAAGAATAAAGGAGTGTTGAACTTTAATGGTGTGGGGCTCATTTCCTGACAGACATTGTTCAAGGTAACTCTCGGTGGAGGCTCCAGGTGCGCAACACTGACCCGAAGGTAAAAGAACTTTGCTTACACCACTCTGACATCTGTGGTGAAGGCCAGGCGTGGTGTCCCCGCTCCCTTCCCCTCTGGAGGTACCCCTAGACAGGAGACAGACGAGCTGAGAGAAAAAGAGGGGAGTGACGGGGCCGCTACACTAACTAAGTGTAGCGCAACCCCCGTAGGGGCCACTGGTATTCATTTGTTCTCCCCTAAAAGTTCATGGGTTGCCCACCACCGCAAGGACCAGAGGTAAGAAACCTATGAGAGGTGGAGATCTACCTGAACATGAAAGAGATTAAAGATCACCGGGTTCAGCGCCTTTAAAAAAAAAAAAAAAAGCAAGCAAGGCCTGACTAAATAGTAAGAAAAACTATAATAAAACAAATGTCACTGTAAGAATATAAATTTAGCCTACCCAAAGTGGATAGTGTCAGTCAGTAGAACAGTGGACAATGTGTGAACAGTGTCAGTATGGCAGTGGACAGTATCAGTGGGGCAGAGGTTGGTGTCAGTAGGGCAGAAGATGGTGTTAGTAGAGCAGTGGATGGTGTCAGTGGGGCAGTGAACGGTATCAGTAGAGCAGTGGTCGGTGTCAGGAGGGCAGAGGTTGGTGTCAGTAGGGCAGAGGTTGGTGTCAGTAGGGCAGAGGATGATATTAGTAGAGCAGTGGATGGTGTCAGTGGGGCAGTGAACGGTATCAGTAGAGAAGTGGTTGGTGTAAGGAGGGCAGTGGTTGGTGTCAGTAGGGCAGTGGAAGGTATCAGTAGAGCAGTGGACGGTGACAGTGGGGCAGTGGACCGTATTAGTAGAGAAGTGGACAGTGTCAGCAGGGCAGAGGTAGGTGTCAGTAGAACAGTGGATGGTGTCAGTAGGGCAGTGGACGGCAGGCATGTACTGGCCATCGGGACCCGGTGGGCCGATGGATTAGTGGGCCATTCAGGTGCAGTCCTGGAGCCGCTCTTCTGACAGTGAGTGATCGCAATTTCACTCCTGTCAGGAGGAGCAGCTGCCGTCACTTGCTGGAGTAAGTATTAGCCTTTCTGCTCCCTCCAGCCTGCAGGAAAAGATAGACAGCCGGCAGACTTTCCTTCCTCTCTCCCCTTATCACTTGTCACTTATCACATGATTGGAGAGAGGAACGATGCTGCCTTCATTCTGGAGAGCTGTGCGTGAGTACATGTGGGAGGGGGAGGAGAGGGGGACACTCTGATGCAGGAGGGGGACACTCTGATGCAAGGGGGGGGACACTGATGGGGGACACTCTGATGCAATGGGGGACACTCTGATGCAAGGGGGGACACTCTGATGCAAAGGGGGACTCTGATGCAATGGGGGACACTCTGATGCAATGGGGGACACTCTGATGCAAGGGGAGACATTCTGATGCAAGGGGGGACACTCTGATGCAAGGGGGGCTCTCTGATGCAAGGGGGGCACTCTGATGGGGGTAACTCTGATGCAAGGGGACACTCTGATGCAGGGGGGGACACTGATGGGGACACTCTGATGCAAGGGGGACTCTCTGCAAGGGGGCTCTCTGATGCAAGGGGGGACTCTCTGATGCAAGGGGGACTCTCTGATGCAAGGGGGACTCTCTGATGCAAGGGGGACACTCTGATGCAAGGGAGACTCTGATGTAAGGGAGACTGATGCAAGTAGGACACTGACGCAAGGGGGACACTGATGGGGAGCACTCTGATACCAGGGGGACTCTAATACAAGGGGGACTCTCTGGTGCAAGGGGGACTCGGATGGGGGACTCTCTGGTGCAAGGTGGACTCTGATGGGGGACACTGATGCAAGGGGGGACACTCTGATGCAAAGGGGGACTCTGATGCAATGGGGGACACTCTGATGCAATGGGGGACACTCTGATGCAAGGGGGGACATTCTGAGGCAGGGGGGACACTCTGATGCAAGGGGGGCTCTCTGATGCAAGGGGGCACTCTGATGGGGGTAACTCTGATGCAAGGGGACACTCTGTTGCAAGGGGGGACACTGATGGGGACACTCTGATGCAAGGGGGACTCTCTGCAAGGGGGGCTCTCTGATGCAAGTGGGGGCACTCTGATGGGGGAAACTCTGATGCAAGGGGGACTCTCTGATGCAAGGGGGACTCTCTGATGCAAGGGGGACACCATAGGTGTGCGCAGCCTATTGCATTAGGGTGTGCACCCCAAAGCTCAAACACACATGAATGCCACACGCTGTCACAGGGAGGAGGCTCTAGTGGTGGGAGACAGTTGATTGGGAGCATATTAAATACGAGTTTAATGTGTTCCTAAGGTTGAACCTAGTCTTTATTATAATAAGGGGCATTTACACTGGCCACTGGCATCCCCCAACCACCCACCTGGTGCCGCCCCTGGATAATGCTTATTCACATAGGGTGATTAGGGTGTGCCCAGGCACACCCGGCACACCCTGTGCGCATGTCTATGGGGGACACTCTGATGTAAGGGAGACTCTGATGTAAGGGAGACTGATGCAAGTAGGACACTGATGCAAGGGGGACACTGATGGGGAGCACTCTGATACAAGGGGGACTCTGATACAAGGGGGACTCTCTGGTGCAAGGGGGACTCTCTGGTGCAAGGTGGACTTTGATGGGGGACACTGATGCAAGGGGGCTCTGATGGGGACACTCTGATACAAGGGGGACTCTGATGAGGGACACTCTGATGGGGCACACTCTGATACAAGGGGGACACTCTGATGAAAACTTTCAAAATTAACGTGGGCCGGTCTGGATGAAGTCCAGGGCCAAATTGTTGTCCCAGTCAAGCCCTGGTGGAAGGTGTCAGTAGGGCAATGAATGGTGTCAGTAAGGCAAAGGTTGGTTTCAGTAGGGCATTGGACAGTATCAGTCAGTAGGGCAGTGGACGGTGCCAGTAGTTTTTATTATTTTATTTTTGTATTATGTTTTACATTATATTTTTTTATTGTTTTTAACAATTTTATTTTTTATTATTTTTTTTCAATTTCAATTTTTTTAACAGCCCTGTTGGGGGGCTTTGGTGAAATATCAGAGGTCTAAAAAGACCCCTGATGTTTCTCTTTGAGACAGAGACTGTGATTGAGGACACAGTCCTCAATCTCCATCTCTGCAGCCTCAGGTGCACAGAATGACTGAACAGGAAGACCTCTGCACCGACTCCCTGTTCATTCACAAACCAAATTAGTACAGATCACTCACCGTGTTCATTCATAAAAGGAAGGGTATGGTAAATGACATATAGCAGGAAGGAAGGGGAAAATAGACAGGAGGGGCAGAATTTACTGGAACTGATCCTATGCAGTTCCCCCCTGCACCCATGCAGCAGATAAAAGATGGCGGGGGGGGGGGAGGAGAACTCATGATAGATTTATTTCTATAAAAACAAGGGGAGAGAGAGAGAGAGAGCGCGAGCAAGAGAGGTACTATGTGTAAATGGAATTCAGCTTCTGCACATTGAAACTACTTATATTCTCTTGCATTCCTATTCTGATTTTATAGTACATCATTGTTGTCTGTCTGCGGTACTATTCTCTATGTACCGGTACATCTCAAGATAGATCTCGTTGAGATCATCCCTTGTAAGCCTCTTGTAGCAGTACACTTCCAATATGTTCAGTTTACTATAAACTTTGGTAATGCAACTACAATCCATAAACAAAAAAATTTAACCCATCAAGATTAAGTACATTTTCTTTTTTTCTGTTTGTTTTTAGTTTTTCTGTTTTTTCACAAATTGGATTATGTGAAGTAGGGATTTTTTGGAAATTGCATTAATCACTAATATTTCTCATGTGTGCCCATGCAGGCACTCAAAGTACTGTATTGATCATGCTCATTTATAAGGGTTGATGATAACCTTATGCCTCGTACACACGATCAGTTTTTCAGCAGGAAAACAGCTCAAAATTGTCTTGCATACACACGGTCACTCAAATCTTGCCTGAAATTCTGAACGTCAAGAACGCGGTGACGTACAACACGTACGACGAGCCGAGATCAATGAAATTCAATAGGCAGTTTGGCTCTTCTGCTTGATTCTGAGCATGCACTTTTTTTTTTGCGCGTCGTAATTGCATACAGACGAACGCGATTCGCGATAAGGAATTTTTCCTGTCACGAAAATTGAGATCCTGCTCTCAATCTTTTCTTGGCAGGAAAACTGACAGAAAAAGTGTGATGGAGCATACACACGGTCGGAATTCCTGACAAAAATCTCACATCGCACTTTTCTTGTCAGAAAATCTGATCGTGTGTACGAGGCATAAGCCCCAGCTGTCTACAGACACTGCATTCCATGTAATGCTATTTTACTCATGGCAACTTGAATCATTTACATATATTCCAATGCACAAAGGTGCACATTAAAACACACTATAGGGAGTGAGTTGAGCCAACATAGAAAGCAGCCTATGATCATCATAATATAAGTTGCTATAAGCAACAGACACCAGTATTATTGTAATTATCTATCCACCATTAAAAGTCCCTATAATAATACTTACAGTTTGCAAATCTATCTTCCAAATGTTCTTCGGTCAACAAATGTTGTGTTGTATCTGAAAAAAAAGATCAGACAACTGATTAAATATCCAGGTCACTTATCAGGCATTTGCGTGTTTTGGCAATTAAAATGAATGTCATGCAAATTCTGCAACAGTGACAGAGGGGCCTGAAAAAAGGAGATTCAACTGTTGAGAAATATTAACTTGGTAAACCAGTAGCAGTTTTTATTTTATCATAATTCAGAATATTTAATAGCTAAAGAAGTTATAAGGAAGGTTAGTACTAGGAACAATTACACACACACACACATATATATATATATATATATATATATATATATATATATATATAGGTGGAAAAGCAAACATGGGAGTGTACTTAATATTGAAATATATTTAGCATTGTATAAGGTATCCCTGTTCTGAATTTGCAGTATAACAATAAAAATGGATATAAATAACTTTCTGAGAAGTATTACTTCCAATAAATTTTTTCTTTTAAACTGCATATTGTAACATTAATCTTATAAAGCCTGAGCTAAGTTATTTTTGTACTGATAGCCATTTTTACCTGTAATAAAATCTGAGGTCTTCACTGTAATGCTTTAGGCTTGTAGATCATTCTTCTGCAGCTTCTGATCATTTGTATTTCTTTAAGTATATGAGCCAGTTTAGTTGAAGAACAGGTGTCAGTACAGGGGAAAGTGGCGGATGTGTAAAATATGTTTCAATTCCTTTGAACTTCTTTTTTTTCTCTCCCTGTTTAGGACATGTGAGGAATTTCAATGAGTTGTAAGGCTCTTTTTGATGCAAATCCGACCTTTCTCTGCGAATTGGCCAATCAGTGACATTTCCCAAGTTGTGGAAATCTGTGCCTCTTTGTGAGCGATTGTATGGAAGGATAAAAGAGACACAGTGGAATTAGGATGAGATTTAGTGCACCGAACAAGCAAAGCTTTGTGTGACTTTGAGGCTTACAGTTTTTTCCCCCAGTGCACGTCACTGAATTGCTGCTACAGTTCCAACATATAAATGTATCCAGTAATAAAAATGGGTGAAATGCATGAACTTTTTTTTTATTATTTTTATTAAAGTTTTTCAACACATACAACATACACAGCTTAAGCACCTACAGTACAGAAAAGGAGCAAATACAAAAAATAATACCATTTGCAATGCGAACCTAGCGAATCAGGCATAACAATGGAAGGGTGCAGCAACACCGCCATATAGAATCCAGAAAGGCATACATTATCTTAAACCCAGTAGTCTTTACGAACACATAAGAATACATCGGGAGAAAAGCAAGATATAATAGCAAGATATGGCCTCGATATGATGACCTTGTCCACCCCAAATTCACTAAGCCGTTTCAGGCTCTGCTAACCAAGTGCGCCAGACCTTGTCATATTTTTGTGGGCAGCCCCGATTGGCATAAGTGTCCCTGTATAGAGGAAGGCTATTGTTCACCAAGCATTTCCATTGCTTCAGAGAGGGGGGGCAGGCTTCTTCCACTGCATAGCAATGTTCTTACGAGCATAGAAGAGCAGCAGGGTAATCAGCGCGCGTTTGGCAGAGGATGGTACGATGGTCTCAACGAGCCCCAAAAGGCACACCTCCATTGCCAAAGGCACAGTGACACAGGCTACTCTATTTATCAAATCCAGCACCATTTCCCAATACCGCTGGACCCCCGGACAATGCCAGAAGATATGGGAGAAGTCGCCCGGTGAGGCGCCGCATCTCCAACACTCTGGGGAATGAGCAGGGTCTATCTTATGGAGTCTGTGGGGGGTGTAATAAGCCCTATGAACAATCTTGTATTGCACCAATCTGTCTCGCATGGAGACCAGGGTGTTGAAAGGGAGGTCCCACACATCATCCCAGTCATCGTTGTCTAACGTGGGGATCAAAAACGCATAGAGATGTGAGGTGGGCTTTTCTGCACAGCTAAATCTAAGTGTCCTCTCCAGTTCCGACTGCGCTACAATACATGAAGATTGTGGAAACTGTGCCGCAAATGCATGGGACAGTTGAAGATATCTGAATAGGAAATGGTTAGGTAGATTGTACTGGGAGGAAAGGTGTGAGAAAGGGAGCAAGGAATTTTGGGACACTACGTGAGATACTAGTTTGATACCGTATTTTGTCCACGCGTAAGGGTCGGGGATTTTGTATATGTGGGATAAGTTAGGGTTCAGCCAAATAGGGGCATTGGGGGAGATTTCAGACTGTTTACACTTCTCAATGGCTAATCCCGTCCGCCATGCCCGCAGGGTGGCAAGCATAGAGGGGGTCAGAGGATAAGGGGCACGAGGACCCCTAAAAAGTAACAATTGAAGAGCTTCCAGCGAACCGACCACTGCCGCTTCCAGCACAGTCGACGAGTTCGCTCTGTCCGGCTGTAACCACCACGCCGCTGTCACCAGCTGCGCAGAGAGGTAATACTTATAGCAGTCCGGGAATGCCATGCCACCCTGCGTTCGTGGCCTCATTAAGGTCGTCAGTCGGTACCTGGGAGGAGAGGGGCCCCATAAGAAGGAGGAAAAAATGCGGTTCAGTTTCTTAAAAAAAGACTTGGGCACCCATTGTGGGGAGTGATGGAAAAGATATGTTAGTTTGGGAATAATCTTCATTTTTATGAGGTTAACTCGCCCCCATAATGACAGAGGCAGGTTGCTCCATGATTTAAGCTTCGTCTGTGACTCTAAAAGCACCGGGGCGAGGTTCAAAGAGATAAAGTCTGAGGCTGAACCAGAGACATGTACCCCTAGGTATTTAAAGGAATCCACCCACAGGAGGGGGCAATCAGGAGGTAATGTGGACCTGGCCGCTGGATCAATCGGGAATAGGAGGGACTTAGACCAATTTACCCTAAGACCGGTGACCTCAGCAAAGGTGTTCAGAATACTGAGCGCTCCTTGCAAGGACGGGCCGGCATCATTCAGGAAGAGCAGCATGTCATCCGCGTACAAGGCAACCCTCTCCTCTAGCAACCCGAGTCGGAGACCTTTAATGTGCGGTGAGGTGCGAAGTGCCACCGGTTCAATAGCAAGGGCAAACAAAGCTGGAGAGAGAGGGCAGCCCTGCCCCGTTCCCCTGGCAAGCCCGAAGGGGACAGACAGTCCACCCCCCAGGCGCACCGAGGAAGTGGGGCATTTGTAGATCACCCGGAGCCACCTGATGAACAGCAAAGGAAAACCCATCCTACGTAATGTTTCCCACAAAAAGGGCCACTCGACCGTGTCGAAGGCCTTTTTCACGTCTAGAGATGCCACTGCCCGGGAACCCATATTGAGGTGTTGAGCGTGTATGTTTGTGAACAGCCTTCTGAGATTAACATCTGTGGACCTACGGGGCATGAAACCTGTCTGGTCTGGGTTTATTACTGAGGGTAGTATGGGATATAACCGAAGGGCCAGAAGCTTGGTCAGGATTTTAAAGTCAGAGTTAAGCAAGGCAATAGGGCGGTAGGAAGCACAGGAAGTGGGGTCTTTGGGAGCCTTATATATCAGGGTCAAGTAGGCATGGTACATAGAGCCAGGCAGACCACCGTTTGCTAAGCATACAGTATACAATTGTGCCAACAGGGGCGCCAAGAGTTCCACATGAGCCCTATAAAAGTCCATCGGAAGCCCGTCCGGCCCCGGCGCCTTGCCAGGGGGGAAGGACCGGATAGCCTTTATGACCTCCAGAGCCGTAAATGGTTGGACCAATGTCTCTCTGTCATGGTCAGAGAGCCAGCCAAGCGCCAATGGATCTAGTAGGCCGTTCAGCGATTCTGGCTGAAAATCCGACGGTAGACCAGACGAATATAAAGCGCTATAGAAGGAGTTAAAGGTCTGCAAGACCTCAGAAGGGGAGGACACAGTCCCGCCCCCCGATGTCTGCAGGGTAGACACTAGGGTAAGGGGTTGGTCATGTTGTGTCATCATGGCCAGCAGGCGGCCATTTCTATCACCTTGTTCAAAAGCCCTCTGCTTACCCCTATAGGAGTCGAGTCGCGTGACCTCAGCCAGGTGTAACTGAAGTTCCCTCCGAGCCGCCATCAGCAGATCAAAGTGAACCGGGGTGGGGTCACCACCATATGTAGCAGTGTGGTCATCAACAGTCTTCTGCAGCGCCAGAGTCGCAGCTGACTGCTGTTTTTTAATGCTGGCAATAGCAGAGATATACTGTCCCCTTGTAAAAGCTTTAAAGGCATCCCAGACAATGTCGGGAGAAGAGGATTCCTTATTGTTATCCCAGAATTCAGACAGCAGGGGCGGCAGTTTGTCAGTAAGGTCAGGATGAGAGACCCATTGTGTACCCAACCTCCGGAGCGCAGCATTCCGGGAAGCCGGGGAACGGAGCACCACCACCAGGGGACTATGATCAGACAGGCCGCTGGGTAGATAGGACGTCTCCAATACGTCCGCTAACAGTGCGGGGTTGGAGAAGGCCAGATCTATCAGCGAGGCAGTCTTATAGGATGCCGAAAAACATGAGTAAGTCCTTGTGGTAGGGTGCTTCCACCTCCAGACCTCCACCAGCCCCATCGCCTGAGCCCAGGCAGAGAGGTCTATGCATTGTTTCCTAGGCGGGGTAGGTCTATCTAGGTCGGGCGACAAAATGGCATTGAAGTCTCCCATAATCAGAACTTTCCCCGGGCAGAAGGGCGAAATCTTTTCTAGGACCTCATACAATATTGCAGATGAAAATGGGGGAGGGATGTACAGATTTATAATGATATATCTTACGGACCATAACGTAAATACCACTATCACAAATTTACCCTGGGGATCCGTCCGGACCTCCTCAATAACACAGGGGAAACTCTTGTGGATAAGGATCGACACACCCCTGGCGTATGTGGAATACGTGGCATGTATCGCTCGCTGTATCCAAGGCTTCTTAAGAGTCAAAATCTTACTGCCCATGAGGTGAGTCTCCTGAAGGAGAATAAGCTGGGGGGAGTGAGATTTTAAGTATCGAAATAAAAGGGCTCGCTTGAATTTTGAGTTAAGACCTCTGACATTCCAGGAAAGGACGGTAAAGGAGTCTGCTAGTTGACTAGCCATCGGGAAATGGGGGGAAATAGATAAAGAGATACACTAGAGGGCATGTACCAGTGCACCCCATGAGCAGCAAGATCTCGGTCACAGTGCAAAAAATACTGACAGTACTTAAGCAAACCACAAAACAAAACAAAACAAAGAAAAAAAAAAACACAAAGAAAAACAACATAAGAGCAAGGAACAACTAGATCCTTAATCAAACTTCCCAGGCACGAGTGCCTATCCTACTATATCCCAGCCTTCCTCCTAACAGGGGGGAAGGTCTGGGAATAGTTTTTACCCAGAAAAGAACTTTAACTACAGGTGCCAGTGAACCCCTCAACTGGGGGCACTACACTACCGGTGCCAGTCCACCCACTCTGTTGACAGGTACTGTCTCTTCCGTCTTGTAAGAACAGGGAGCAGAGGGACGGGGGATATTGATCCCAAAAATCAGTGGCACCAAAGTCAGCGACTTGATAGAACAGTGGGCAAGGGTGAGGGATGTGAATCCCAATACAGCGAGCAGGGCCGAGCAATCCAGAGGGGGGGGTTGTCGTTCCTCCCGCTATTCGGTATCTCCAAGAGAGTGGAGGGCACCAGGCCTATCTCAACTCCCACAACACAAAACCGTGAGGGTCAAGTGCAAGTCACGTGGAAAAGTGCGTTCGTGTTTGCTCCGGTAATTGCCGAATGTTCGTAGGATGAATCAAGCAAGGACATGGAAGATCCGTGCATCAGGCAAGTATGTACTCACAGGACAGTTTAGTAGGATATCAGGGCGCAGGAAGTCCACGCAGTAGATCAGGGAATGGGTCTTCAGTGTAAGGTGGTCAGCCAGTCATCAGCATCCGCTGGGTTGTCAAAGAATCGGATTGTTCCATCGTGTTGGACTCGCAGGCGACTGGGGTAGAGCATGCCATATTTTATGTTCTTCTCCCTGAGCCGTCTACGGACATCGTTGAAAGTCTTCCTTTTCCGCTGCAGCTCAGCCGAAAAATCGGGGAAAAGAAAAACAGAGGCGTTGCCGTATTTTAGAGTGGGATGTTTGCGGGCCTCAGAGAGAATCCTGTCTCTGTCCCGATAATTAAGGAAGCGTACCAAGAAGGGCCGGGGGAGATTTCCCGGGATGGCGCGGCCGGTGGGCACCCGATGAGCTCTTTCAACCACATAGGTAGGAGAAACATCTGTAAAGCCCAGTAGATCCTTAAAGAACCCCTCTGCGAATTCCGCCGGGCGGTCCCTCTCCTCCCCCTCAGGTAGCGCCAGGACTCTGACATTGTTGCGTCTGAGTCTGTTCTCAGCGTCATCAGATTTTGCGACAAGGGACTGTACCGTGCGCTGTAGTTCAGCAATGGACGAAGCATGAGTGGCAGTAAGATCTTCGGTAGCGGAAATCCTGGTCTCAGTTTCAGTTATCCTCCCCCTAATTTTGTCGAGGTCATTTCTGATGAGATTGCACTCCTCAGCAAGGTGGTCGATGCGCACAAGCAGTGAGGTCTTGCTCTGCTTGATCGCGGCAAGGATTGTGGCCGTACTATCCTGCAATGGCGGAGTCCGCTCCGCCGCCAGAGCCCCACCGGGACCCACCTCCAAGTCAGCCAACAGAGCCCGGAGCTGTCCAAGCAGTTCCGGGTCAGGCTGCAATGAGAGGGGATGAGGCTGCCGGGGGGACGAGCCCACCCCAACTGCCCCGGAGGATTTTTTCCCCTTCTTGGAAGAGGGGGACATCTGGTGGGTCACTAAAGGGGGGGCCCAAACAGAGGAGCAGCACACTCCTAGATCAAAGTCCCGTAGGCAGCAGAGGGTGGCAGGGATGGGTAACGGGAGAGTGTTCCGGGAGGGCCCAGGCCAGACCGACAATCAGCAAGAGCAAACAGCCCCCCAGCACTCAGTCATCAGCAAGGTTTAATTAGTCCAGGAGGTTGGCAGGCAGAGAGTGTATTTAAGACATGGTAAGAACAGGGGGACACAGGCAGAATGGCAGAGTCACTAGGCCCCCTAGGCCCCCGGGCTCCTCCAGCAGCCCACACAGACCGGTCCCCACAGAACAGCACAGCAGGTCTCAACAGGGAGTAGGATGAGTCTCAGGGCCGCGGGATCCGCGTCTGCGATTTGCGGTCCGGTCGGCGCACTACCGCAGGGTAGCCGCTCAGGAAACAGCGGTGTCCGGCAGGCTTCACTAGGCCGCACTAGGCTGCAGCTGCCGCGATCGCTCCCGGCGGCTCAGCAGGCCATCAGAGCACGCCAGGCAGTGAAGGGGGTAGGCAGGAGAAGGGAGAACAGTCCAGGGGATGCAGGATGATTTCTTACCCCACTGTTAGGCAAGGATCGGCTCCCACAGGTCGGACACAGGCCAGCAAGATGGCGGCGGCAGCAGGCAGAGTGCCGGATGGCTTCCCGGGCGTCCACGACTGGATCCCCACTCGATACCTGGTCAGGGCCCAACAGGGAACAAGGAGGAACAGGTATGCAAGGCGGCTTGAGCTGTGCAGGCCAGTGGATGCATGGATGGCAAAGGATTATGTTAAGGATACCCGGAGCTCCTCTCAAACACGTCCGCCGCTGCTCACATCCGGACACGCCTCTGAAATGCATTAACTTTAGGGGTTGGAATTTTTTTTTAGGATTTAATTGTTTTTTATTTTGTGTATGGCTGTTTATCAAATGAGAAAAGGTGTGTGACCTTGTTGGGATAGCTGGACCACTCGCCTGTATGTGCTTAAAGAGGAACTGCAGTCTGCTCACATCATTTGTAATAAAAACATCGTTGCCATTCTGAAGTTTCCCTCCAACCACTTTGCATATTATTTTATACATACTATGATTCTGTACTTTCCAATTATGCTGCAGAAATCTCCCTCCACTGAGTCTGGCTGCATCCATTTTAAATGTGGGCAGCTGAAGCTGCTGCCTGTTCACTTCCTTGATTTACACAGACACACCTTCAGCTCCGCAGCTCCCATTGGCCCTCTTATGACTCATCCCTCCTCTCTTCCTGGCAAACTCTCAATGTACCCCATACTTATTCACATGGGGTAGCGGGATCTGGGGGACCCCTTGTTAAAGGGGCTTCCAGATTCCGAAAAGACCCGCATAACCACAGCCCAGGGTTGTGGGGAAGAGGCCCTTGTCCCCATCAATATGGTCACAAGGTACTTTGGGGAGCTCCGCCTGCCCCAAAGCACCCCCAATGTTGGGGGTATGTGGCCTGGTATGGTTTAGAAGGGGGGGCCTCTGGCTCATCCGCCCTCTTTTCTGGCCTGCCGGGCTACATGCTCGGATAAGGGTCTGGTATGGATTTTGGGGGGATTTGTTTTCTGAATTTTTTATTGCTGGCATTTATTTGTTTACATTTCAGCTGTCAGTGGGGAAGCCCGCTGACAGCTGATGAGTCATCAGTTGTTAAGGTCATGGCGGCAGGCTTCCAATCCCTGTACTTAAATCGGAGTTCCACCCAAAAGTGGATCTTCCGCTTATACAGTATGCTTCCTCCCTCCAGTGCCCCATTTGGCACTTTTCTGGAGGAGGGGGGAAATGAGTACCTGTTTTTGACAGGTACCCTTCCCCACTTCTGGGAGACAGCACCGTGGAACCGTCCCTCGGAAGTTTAGCCCTCCTAATCCTACCTCGCCGCCGGGCCAGTAAAAAAGCGCAGCGCGCTTCGTACATGCGCATGAAGGGGACCGTCTGTAAAGCCGTCACCGCGGCTGCACCCGAGAGCCGATCCGAAAATCGGGTTCAAGTGCTGACATTGAGGGAACCCTGGACAAGTAAGTGTCCTACAGTATTTGTAGCTGCTGACTTTTCATTTTTTTTGTGGGGGCGGAACTCCTCTTTAACAAACAGATATTTTTCACACAGAATTCAAATTGGTCGTAAATTTTTCTACCAATTTGAATTGTTCAGAAAATGTGTAATTCATTAGAAAATGATTAAATGAAACAAAATGAAACGAAACAAAACAAATACCGAAACGAATCAAGTAAACAAAATTTGTAACATAACAAATCTATCCAAAATTAAACAAAACAATTTTTTTCGTTCTGCACATGTCTAATAGGGTTTTTTTTTCTATGTGATAAAAGGCACACTACAATATGCTGGAAGGACTGTAAAAGCATTTATGAATTGCAAGAATTGTATTTATTTTAACACTGATTGTTTTTTCGATTTGGAGATATATTTATTATTCATGATTTTGTGTTGATGCACAAATGCTGCATGGTAGAATTTTATGCACATTTTTAATATTTATGTGATATTTTGTGGTGTGTGGTAAAATGTCTACCTGATTAGTTTAAATATCAAACAAAAACTCCTGCGCACAAGTGGAATACCGAACAGTCTGAAAGTGAACAGATAGATGACACTTGGCTTTGCTGCCTTCTCGGATAGGGGTATCCTAGCGGTAAATAACAAGAAGAAAAAAGAAAGGCGCACCAGCCTCGTGCATTATTGTTGGATAAATTCATTTAAAACAAAATAAAAGAATCCTACTTGCAAGCATACGTAAAAACCATGCGTTTACAAAGTCGCAGCAATGCGTCCAAAAACGAACCCACTCAGATCGGTCACGGAAGGGATTGACAAAGGTCACTGCCGGCTGACGCGTTTCGATGACAAGTCTTCTTCCGCTGAGCTCTGAGGAAGAAGACTTGTCTTCGAAACGCGTCAGCCGGCAGTGACCTTTGTCAATCCCTCCGTGACCGATCTGAGTGGGTTCGTTTTTGGACGCATTGCTGCGACTTTGTGGTTCTTTTTAAACGCATGGTTTTTACGTATGCTTGTAACTAGGATTCTTTTATTTCGTTTTAAATAAATTTATCCAACGATAATGCACGAGGCTGGTGCGCCTTTCTTTTTTCTTCTTGTTATTTAGTTTAAATATCACTGGGGTGTATATTGTAGCAGCCGAGATAGTGAATAATTTATTTCACAGTTTAATTTCACATGCCAAATATGGAAGAGGAAGGGGGAGGAAGACTTATGCCGCGTACACACGATCGGACATTCCAAAAACAAAACCGTGGATAAATTTGCGACGGATGTTGGCTCAAACTTGTCTTGCATACACACGGTCGCACAAATGTTGTCGGAAACTGCGGACGTCAAAATTGCGGTCACGTACAGCACGTACAACGGCACAATAAAACGGAAGTTCTATAGCAAGTGCGCCACCCTTTGGGCTCCTTCTGCTAATCTCGTGTTAGTAGAAGTTTGGTGAGAGACGATTCACGTTTTTCAGCTTTGTGCTTTTCAGTCCGTTACAGCGTGACGAATGTGCTATCTCCATTACGAACGCTAGTTTTACCAGACCGAGCCCTTTCGTCTCATACGTGATTCAGATCATGCATGGAATTTTGTGCGTCGGAATTGTCTACACACGCTCGGAATTAACGAGAACGGATTTTGTTGTTGGAAAATTTGAGAACCAGCTCTCAAATTTTTGTTGTCGGAAATTCCGACTGAAAATGTCTGATGGGGCCTACACACGGTCGAAATTTCCGACCAAAAGCTCCTATCGAACATTTGTTTTCGGAAATTCCGAGCGTGTGTACGCGGCATTAGAGTGAATTGTCCCCTTTTGGATGGAGTTTACGTTTAAGACTGCAATATGTGCCATGACTAGGGATGAGCTTCGTGTTCGAGTCGAACATACGTTCGACTCGAACATCAGCTGTTCGATCGTTCGACGAAGATCGAACGATTTGGGCCGTTCGCGCCAAATTCGAGTGACGCGAACGGCCCACAATGCACTACGCCATCGCAGTGTCATCCAGGCGCTGTGATTGGCCAAGCATGCACTGTGACCCCGCATGCTTGGCCAATCACAGCGCCGGAAGCGAGGAGAGCAATGATTGGCCACAGGCAGGATGCCTGTGGCCAATTATTGCTGATGGGGTTTAGTACACGCCCCACACTATAAAAGGCCGCCAGCGCGGCGGCCTTGTGTAGTGTGTTCCGGAGCAGGGAAAGAGAAGCATAGGCAGGGACAGTGTCATTATTTTTCCTTTACTATTCCTGGATTCCTTGTGTTTTGGGACAAATAAGGATAGGTAGGGAGAGTGTCAGTGACAGTGTGCTATTCTGTGCTAATCCTTGTTTGTAGGGACAGAGAGGTACAGTGAGGGAAAGTGTCAGTGTGCTATTCTGTTCTAAAACTATTTTGCTGAACCATATTTTCAATCCTTGAGTTTAGGGACAGAGAGGTACAGTGAGGGAAAGTGTCAGTGTGCTATTCTGTTCTAAAACTATTTTGCTGAACCATATTTTCAATCCTTGAGTTGAGGGACAGAGAGGTACAGTGAGTGAAACTGACAGTGTGCTATTCTGTTCTAAACCAATTTTGCTGTTCCATATTTTCAATCCTTGAGTTGAGGGACAGAGAGGTACAGTGAGTGAAACTGACAGTGTGCTATTCTGTTCTAAACCAATTTTGCTGTTCCATATTTTCAATCCTTGAGTTGAGGGACAGAGAGGTACAGTGAGTGAAACTGACAGTGTGCTATTCTGTTCTAAACCAATTTTGCTGTTCCATATTTTCAATCCTTGAGTTGAGGGACAGAGAGGTACAGTGAGTGAAACTGACAGTGTGCTATTCTGTTCTAAACCAATTTTGCTGTTCCATATTTTCAATCCTTGAGTTGAGGGACAGAGAGGTACAGTGAGTGAAACTGACAGTGTGCTATTCTGTTCTAAACCAATTTTGCTGTTCCATATTTTCAATCCTTGAGTTGAGGGACAGAGAGGTACAGTGAGTGAAACTGACAGTGTGCTATTCTGTTCTAAACCAATTTTGCTGTTCCATATTTTCAATCCTTGAGTTTAGGGACAGAGAAGGACACTCGTAGAAATTATCAGTGTGCTATTCTGTGCTAAATCTTGTTTGTAGGGAGGGACAGAGTAGGACAGTGAGGGAAAGTGTCAGTGTGCTATTCTGTTCTAAAACTTTTTTGCTGAACCATATTTCCAATCCTTGTGTTTAGGGACAGAAAAGGATAGGCAGGGGACAGTGTCAGTGTCATTGTTGCTAAGCCTCCTGCACAATATACACCTGAAGGTAGCCCTTATTGCTGTTTTTCCCATCTCCCTGCAGGCCATCCATTAAAATGTCTGGAAGGCAACCAAGGAGAGGCAGACAGTCAGGAGGCAAAAAAAGAGGGCAAGCAGGCTCTGTGTCTGGGGGCAACAGTGCTGGTCGTGTACGCGGTGCATTGTCATCAGCACATGGCCATGGGACACGCTTGTCCTTGTTTTCGGCAGCTGGACATGTTGAGCCACATCATGCCGAAGACTTGGCAGAGTGGATGACCAAGCCCACCTCATCCTCCTCATCCTCTCTCACCCAGGCTCAGGGTACTGGCAAAGCAGCTGCCAAAGCGTCCTCTTCTCTGGTATCATTATCTTCATTAGTCAATCCTTCCCTAGACCCACCATGCCCTCCTCCTGAGGAGTCCCCCGAACTGTTTGAGCACAGTGTTGGGTACATGCTCCAGGAGGATGCCCAGCGTTTGGAAGGATCTGATGATGATACCCAGCTAGAGGAAGGCAGCAGCGTGAGAGCAGAGAGAGGGGATGCTCAAGAAGGACACCAATCTGGCAGTCATGCTCCAGCAGCTGCAGCATACTGCCAGATTGGCTCCAGTGATGAGGAGGGAGGGGATGATGAGGTCACTGACTCCACGTGGGTGCCTAATAGGAGAGAGGAGGAGGAGGAGGAGGATGAGGAGGAGGCACATCTCCAACGAGGCAGGATGCCCTTGAGTGGCCAGCGTATGGGCAGCACACCGACGGAATCACACCGCAGAGCTCCGCCTGTGCAGGGCGCTGCCTCTGCCCGTCATTCAAAAAGTTCTTTGGTGTGGGCCTTTTTTGAGGCGAGTGCATCAGATCGCACAGCTGCTGTTTGCAACATATGTCTCAAGCGTATATCGCGTGGCCAAAACATTAGCCGCTTGGGCACCACATGCTTGATCAGACATATGTTGACCTGCCATGCAGCTCGTTGGCAAGCCTACCTTAAAGACCCACACCAAAGAACAAAGCTGACCTCTTCTTGCACCGCATCAGCTGGGATCTCCAACCCCAGTATACCTTCAGTCCTCTCTGAAACCTGCTCTGAGAGGAATGAAGGTGTAGAATTAGGTGTGTCACAGCCAAGTACTTGCGGGCACTCTGCTAGCAGTACACCGACGTCCGATTCTAGCAGGCAAATTTCCCTGCCCCAGCTGCTGGACTGTCGAAAGAAGTTCACTCCCAGCCATCCACATGCCCAGCGGTTGAATGCTAGCTTGGCTAAATTGCTAGCGCTTCAACTGCTGCCTTTTCAGTTGGTAGACTCGGCCCCCTTCCGTGAGTTTGTGCAATGTGCGGTTCCTCAGTGGCAGGTTCCCAAACGCCACTTTTTCGCACGGAAGGCTATTCCGGCTCTCTACAGGCATGTGGAAGGCAATGTCTTGGCCTCGCTGGACAGGGCGGTCAGCGGTAAGGTGCATATTACCGCTGACTCATGGTCCAGCAGGCATGGACAGGGACGTTACCTTTCTTTCACGGCCCATTGGGTCACTCTTTTGGCAGCTGGGAAGGATGCAGGACAAGGTGCAGTAGTGTTGGAGGTTGTTCCACCGCCATGCCTCCAAAATGCTACTACTGGTTGTGACACACCTCTCTCCTCCACCCCCTCCTCTTCTTCTTCCTCCATGGCCTCTTCCTGTGGTTTGTCCTCGGAACCAGCGGTGCTCCGTAGGCGTTCAAGGGGCTAGGCAAGTACGCAGGCAAAAAGATGCCATGCCGTGCTTGCGCTGGTGTGTTTGGGGGACAGGAGCCACACTGGGGCAGAGGTCCTGTCTGCTCTGCAGGGGCAGGCCGAGAGGTGGTTGACGCCACGCCAGCTTAAGCCAGGAATGGTGGTTTGCGACAATGGCACCAACCTCCTCTCCGCCCTCCGACAGGGACAACTGACCCATGTGCCCTGTATGGCTCACGTCCTTAACCTGGTGGTGCAGCGGTTCTTGGGCAGGTACCCGGGCTTACAGGATGTCCTGAGGCAGGCCAGGAAAGTCTGTGTGCATTTCCGCAGATCTTATAATGCCAGTGCTCGCCTGGCTGAGCTTCAAAAGGAGTTGAACCTGCCCAAGAACCGCCTTATATGTGACATGCCCACCAGGTGGAACTCAACGTTGGCCATGCTGCAGCGGCTGCACACGCAGCAGAGGGCCATCAATGAGTACCTGTGCGATTACGGCACCAGGACAGGGTCAGGGGAGCTCGGGTTTTTTTCACCACGCCAGTGGGGCATGATCAGGGATGCATGCACTGTCCTGGCACCATTTGAGGAGGCCACGAGGATGGTGAGCAGTGACAGTGCATGCATCAGTGACACTGTACCTCTTGTCCACCTGTTGGAGCACACGCTGCGTGGAATAATGGACAGGGCACTTGAGGCAGAACAGAGGCAGGAAGAGGAGGACTTCCTTGCCTCTCAAGGCCCCCTTTACCCAGACAGTGTTCCTTCTGTCCCACCCATCGCACAGGAAGAGGAGGAGGAGGAGGAGGAGGAGGAGGATTGTGTCAGCATGGAGGTGGAGGCTGGCACTCAGCATCATCAGCAGCAGTTTTTTAGGGATGATTTATAGTCCCAAGAAACCAGTGGACTTGTACGTGGCTGGGAGGAGGTGGCTGCGGATCATGTCGTCCTTAGTGACCCAGAGGACTCCGGACTGAATGCCTCAGCTAACCTACGCTGCATGGCCTCCCTGATCCTGCAAAGTCTGCGGAAGGATCCTCGTATTCTTCGGATCAAGGAGAGGGACCATTACTGGCTGGCCACTCTCCTTGATCCACGGTACAAGGGTAAGGTTGCGGACCTTATCGTACCGTCGCAGAGGGAGCAGAGGATGAGACAACTCCGGGAGGCCTTGCAGAAAGGTCTGTGCAACGCGTTCCCAGAGACTGTGAGGTTACAAACTCCTGGTCCTGGACAACGAGTTGCTGAGGCTTCGGGCAGTCAAAGAAGGAGCGGTGGGGAAGGTGGCCGTCTGACCGATGCGTTCAGACAATTCTTTAGTCCGCAGCCCCAAAGTATGATCGGTTCCAGCAACCATCGCCAGCGTCTGATATACATGGTCCAGGAATACCTAGGGGCAAGGTCAGACTTGGACACCTTCCCCACCGAAAATCCTCTGGCTTACTGGGTCTTGAGGATGGATCACTGGCCAGAGCTTGCACAGTATGCAATTGAGCTACTGGCCTGTCCTGCATCCAGCGTTCTTTCAGAACGCACATTCAGTGCTGCTGGAGGATTTGTCACGGATCACAGGGTGCGCCTGTCCACCGACTCGGTTGATCGACTGACTTTCATCAAGATGAACCAGTCTTGGATCACCACCAGCTACCACACACCAGATGCTGATATAACAGACTAATTGATTTTAAAATGTCACATCCCTTCAAGACTGATGCTGATGCTGAGTGCCTGTGCTGTTATGTTGACTGGCTATCCTCATCCTCCTCCTCAATGATACGATTAATGATGATAGCTTGGAAGATCATTTTGGTTTATGGGTGACGCCACCAGTGGCTAAGGCCCAATTTTTCAGCCCCTGTTTAACAGGGGCGTGTAATTAAAATTTTTGATGCAATACTTTGCAACAGGCCTCATTGCTGTGCTCCAAGTACAGTATCTGTGAGGGGTTGCAGTGTTGTGCCACCAGTGCCTAAGGCCCAATTTTTCAGCCCCTGTTCAACAGGGGCATGCAATTATAATTATTGATCTAATAATTCACAGCAGGGCCCATTGCTGCGCCCACCAAGAGTAACTGTAAGGCCTTACAGTGTTGTGGCACCAGCACCACCATCACCACCACCACCACCACCAAAGGCCCAATTTTTCAGCCCCTGTTCAACAGGGGCATGCAATTATAATTATTGATCTAATAATTCACAGCAGGGACCATTGCTGCGCCCACCAAGAGTAACTGTCAGGCCTTACAGTGTTGTGGCACCAGCACCACCATCACCACCACCACCACCACCAAAGGCCCAATTTTTCAGCCCCTGTTCAACAGGGGCATGCAATTATAATTATTGATCTAATAATTCACAGCAGGGACCATTGCTGCGCCCACCAAGAGTAACTGTCAGGCCTTACAGTGTTGTGGCACCAGCACCACCATCACCACCACCACCACCACCAAAGGCCCAATTTTTCAGCCCCTGTTCAACAGGGGCATGCAATTATAATTATTGATCTAATAATTCACAGCAGGGACCATTGCTGCGCCCACCAAGAGTAACTGTCAGGCCTTACAGTGTTGTGGCACCAGCACCACCATCACCACCACCACCACCACCAAAGGCCCAATTTTTCAGCCCCTGTTCAACAGGGGCATGCAATTATAATTATTGATCTAATAATTCACAGCAGGGACCATTGCTGCGCCCACCAAGAGTAACTGTCAGGCCTTACAGTGTTGTGGCACCAGCACCACCATCAAAGGCCCAATTTTTACTACCACTGATCAACAATTATATGTTATTACAATTCCTGATATTATACTTGACAGCAGGGCGTTCCAGCACCCACCAAGAATAACTGTGAGTGCTTTCAGTGTTGTGCCAACACCAACACCTAAGGGGCCAATTTCTGCAGAGTATATACGGAAGGTCCCTACTTTCAAACATCCAACTTACAAACTACTACTACTTGCAAACGGAAGAAGACAACAGGAAGTGAGAGGAAATCTACCCCTTGGAAGGAAAATTCTCTCCTTTAAGAATTAATATGGGAGCAAGGTGTCTCCTCTCTACTGATGCTTTATCACCAATCCTTGTTTCAATAAAAACACCACATTTCAAAAACAGTTGTCATTGGGACGCAAAGTGAGGTGAAATGTTCTGAACAGGGGCACAGACAGCAAAAAAAATGTGACAGGGGTGATAACCGTTCCCTATGTTTTACAAAAAGCTAAAAAAAAGGAATTTGCCATGGAGCTCCACTTAAACAATGCAGCTGTTCAAAATTATAAACAGATTCTACATAAGAACAAACCTACAGTCCCTGTCTTGTATGCACCGCCTGTATACGGCTGTTCAGAGTATATAGGTCCTTTTTTATTTTGTGTGCGGGGTTCCCCTTAATATCCATACAAGACCCAAAGGGGCTGGTAATGGGCTGGGGTAGGGGGGGGGGTTGATGGGGTAGCTATGCCATTTTTCCTAAAGATTTTCATCCATATTACCGGGACCAGACATTGCATTAAAGCCGCAAGCAGTTTTAAATGACTTTTTTCCCTTTAGAAATGTTATTTTGTGCAGGGACAGTTCTAAACACGGGAAACACGTGGCACTTCACAGGCATACTTTAGACACCCCCCAGGTACAATATTTAAAGGAATATTTGACTTTTTTTTTCACTTTATGCATCATTAAAATGACTGCTCCCGGAAAACGTCCGTTTTTAAAACTTCTTTTTGCATTGATACATGTCCCCTGGTGCAGAAGCCGGGTTCCCAAACTCTGTTTCGGACAATAACATGGATAATAGTCATTATAATTAGCACTTTAGAATCCGAACGTTCGCATCCATTGTATTTAATAGGGTTCTAATGTTCGTGCGAACTTTCGGTCCGTTCGCGGGTTCTGGTGCGAACCGAACCCGGGGGTGTTCGGCTCATCACTAGCCATGACCACTCAAACAGCATTCTTGTTCAGACAAAATGTAGAAAAAAATAACTCATAACCCAGCATCTGGATTTTTCCACCAGTTTGTTGATGCTTCTTCTGATCATTATGGGGTTTATAATATAGTGCAGCAGTGAACAGTTCTGAACAGACAACTCACTAACATATTTGTGATTAAAAGAAATAAGATCAGGGATCACCAAGTAGTCCAGAACACCAACTAATAGATAGTACTAGTTAGTTCCCTATCAGTTCATTACCTACTCTGCACACTTTGGCTCTGACTTTGTCTGTTAGCAGATACTGACGTAACCAGGGGTCATATTAACCTGCAAGGCAAATAACTTCTGAATAACATATGCTATTATATTAGCTGAGAAACCTGCGTGCATGGTTTTGTCATGACTAAGATGTCATTAGCACCCACATAATTAATGACAGCTATCCTACCCTGGCCCTTTTACCCCAAACAAACTGCAATAACACCATGATACAGTTTTGGAGAAAAATGGCCCTAGTTGCAATTTATTAACCAATAACCAATTATAACAAACATTCCTTAAAACACGAACAAAAGTAATAATACAATCACAAAAAACATAACAATAAACATAATGCCGATCTTTGGAGGCACCTAAACTTTTGTTTCTGCGTAACTACTTACGCGGTCCCCAGCCACACCACACCGCCTCGGGGACAACCTCAACTTTCTGCAGGGACCTTTCAGTTTAACTTACCAGTTAACCCACCATAAACTGGCATTCCACAGGGGACTCCATACCTTAGACGGGTCCCTCATATGGTAAGCACAGCAGATTTTAAAAATGCCTCCAAAGACCCCAACCGAAATGACCAATCTCTGGTTGCCGGGAACTTACTGGACCTCCTACAAGACCCCCTTGCAGCCCCTCCTCCCCACTGAAAAACCCACCAATTCCAGTAAATCGCTCTCACCCTTTTACTTCCTGAACTTTTACTTAACGCTCCCTCTCCCTGATTCCACTGTCCCCCAGTCATGCTAGCCCTACACTATATATAAATATTTTTTTCGGACTATACTGTATAAAAAATTTTTTTTCAATAATTAATATCATCATGTATTTGACGCCATCATAAGTAAAAATGTGGATATGTTAGAACTTTTTCACAGCAACCCGCACGCTATAATGCATGAGCGCTGGTGTGCGTTGTATGGGGGCTGTGCGATGCATTGTTATAACTCATCACACTTTTTTTTTTCTTTTTTTTTACTTTATTAAAGTGTAGCGGGTGTTTGCTTTAAGGCCCAGAGACTACCATACCCAGGATGCATTTCCCTGCGCAAGGACTGCTGGGGTGGGGTATTTAACCAGAGGGCGGACCGGAGGGGTGTATATCTGTCTGTTTTGCTAAAATACTCTTTCATTGCAGGGCTCTGCATATGTTTATGTATACTGTTTTACCTGCTTAACCATTATTCTCAGTAAAGTGCCAGGGTTAAGTATACCAGTCGTTTGTGTAATTTACTGCGCAGAAGAAACGGTTAGTGATAGCTACACCATACTGTTGTGTGTCTTTATTGTAGGATTGTGCTGCCAAGAATCACAGGTTACACAATCCTATCATCCCCTACTAACTGTGCCAAGGGAGGGTAGAGCCAATTGCTGGGGGTTGACAGTGAGTGCTACAGGGCCCGAAACAAATCATACCAGCGGCCCTCTTAGCTGGGGGTATCGCTACACGTGGGGGCTCAGAGTCCGGGATACCTGTACACCGCAATCAAGCCTGCCAGAAGTACCGGCATGGATTGTTTAGCAGTGACTCAGTAGTGCGCATCAGCCGGCGCTTTTCCAGAGAAGGCTGTAGTTGTTGAGCTTCCCAGGGAAGACTGGTCTGGAAGCGATGTAGAACGGCTCATGGAGTTACTGTCCCCGAGCCAGAAGGCATGGTTACTTGATCTGAAACCAGATGGACAGACCTCCTTTACCTATGCACTGGTAGAATGGAGAGAAGAGATACCTGAGAGTTTCAGAGGCTAGAGTGTGCAGTCCATAGATGAGAAGATATACCACGTGGCGTACGCAAAGGCTATAAAGAGGGAACCTCCGCAGTCACCCACAATTCCCAAAAGTTCCAAAGACATGACAGCTTCAGGGACACCTCTAACCACTATAGGTCCTGAACTTCTAAATGCTTTAGGAGACCTTGTCACAAAGTGCCAGAAGAGTAATACGGTACATGTAGAAGCTGGGTACCGGAAGCTCAGGATTTTTTCAGGGAAACAAGCTGTACCACTCGGAGAAGAGGATTTCGACACCCGGATGGAGCAGGCGATGCAGGCTGTGAAAGGATGGGAAATACCGAAGGCCCAAAAGAAGCAGCGCATAAGAGAAAGTTTAAAGGGGGCTGCTGCTGAAGCCATGAAGAACCTCAGGTTCAGCAATGCTGCTTGTACTGCCTATGACTATTTAACCATGTTACAGGAAGAGTTCGGCCAATTGGAGAAGGTGATCGATTTAGTCTACCAGTTTGAGCATACCCTTCAACTTCCAGGAGAAAGACTGTCTGAATATGTTCGCAGATTAAACAAGATGCTGTGTCAAATTGTCCTTAAGAAGGGGATGCTGCCACAAGCCATAGATGCGGCCAGGATGAAGCAGATTTTAAGGGGAGCATTGCGTTCCGACCCAGTCTGGCTCCATCTGAAAACCACTAGTGGGGTAATGTCCTTGAACTACCCGGACCTTGTGCGAATAATAAGGGATGAAGAGGCTCTGCTGAAAGACCAACAGGTGACCGAGAAGCCCACTACTCCCCCCTCAGTTAGGGTCAGATCCGCCATGGTCACTGAACAGGACTTGGAAGTGGAGGTCTTAAAGTCGCAGATGACCCAAGTACTAGAGATGCTGACCTCTTTAATGGCCAAGAACTCAGGAGTTGGAGAAAAAGAAGAAGTCAGGAAAGAGCTGTACCAGAGCGTTTCAACACTAGTCTCCCAGCGGGATAGAGGGGAAGCTGTTTGTATCAACTGTGGAGGAATTGGCCATTTTGGGCGAGTGTGCCCCAGTCCAAGGAAGACCCGAGGCAACTACCGCCAGCCGGTGGAAAACTCCAGAGGGCCCCGGTGAAGAAGTCAACCCGGTGCCCATCATCTCCAGCAAGCTCCATTGGAATAAGAAAGCAAGAAAAATCAAGAAGTGAGGGGAATAATTCCACATCAAAAGCACATAATACCCCTCCCTTGGAGGTAAAACCTCAAAAGTCACAAGAGATCAATGCATACCAGGCCCAACAGGGTTTAAGATCCAGGAAACGATGGGAAAAGAAAAAAAGAAAAAAAGCCAAACCCATGAGTCCAAGGAAAGAGGCCACCCCAAAGAAGTTCCCAGCCAAGTTAGTGGGACCCTCCCCAGTAGTCCCCATTCAAGTGGAGGGAGTCTACACGAAGGCCATTCTGGACACAGGGGCTCAAGTAACCCTCCTGTATAGGGATTTTTATCAAAAACATCTGAGACATTTGCCCTTGCAGAAGTTGGAAGACATGGAAATATGGGGAATTGGCACCCAGAGCTTTCCTTATGACGGTTACCTTCTGATCAGATTGGCTTTCGACCCCTCAGTGGCAGGAGAGGCAGAGGTCTTTGACACCTTGGCAGTGGTCTGCCCCCGCCCACCAGGGGCCAACAAAAGTTCCCTGATAATAGGAACCAACACTGACCTGGTCAGGAGACTACTGGCCCCTCTAGTACAAGAGCAGGACGTCTCGACAGCCAGAATCCACCCCATGTTGCAGTTGGCTTATCAGCGATTTATCTTGGAGCAGAAGGTCCCAGAAGAGGGGGTGGGGAAAGTTTGGAGACTGGAGAGGAGAAAGAGAGTGCTGCAGCCTGGTGAAGTGGCCTGCTTGAGAGCCACTGTGAAGCTCACCTGGGAACAACCTGGCCCCTTTGTAGTCCTGGAACCAGACCCTCTGGGTGCATACTCAGGACTGGAAGTAATCCCCGAAGTAGTCCCGCTGAGAGTCCTGAAGAAGGCAAACGGCAGGGTGCCAGTGAGCGTCAGGAACACCACTGACTCACCTGTGAAGATTCCAGCCCGGATGCTGTTGGGCCAAGTGAATCCCGCTACCCCAGTTGCCTTGCCCGACCTGGAGAAGGAAGAAGAAGTGGAACCCACCTTGGAGAACCTGGCCCTACCCCCGGCGTGGAAGGAGAGGGCCAGGGCCCAGTTGGCGAAGTGGGGGAAGATCTTCTCCAAGGATGAGTTCGATGTAGGATGTGCGAAAAGTGCCACTCACAAGATTTGCCTACAGGAAGACAAACCCTTTCGAGAGAGAGTCCGGCGAGTTCCCCTGGCTGATCTGGAAGATCTGCGTGAGCAACTTGCAGAGCTCAAGAGAACAGGTGTTATCTGGGAATCCAGGAGCCCATATGCCTCTCCAATTGTGGTAGTCAGGAAGAGGAATGGGTCATTGAGACTAGGGATGAGCTTCGAGTTCGAGTCGAACTCATGTTCGACTCGAACATTGCCTGTTCGCCCGTTCGCCGAACAGCGAACAAATTGGGGTGTTCGCGGCAAATTCGAAAAATCTATGGGAGAAATCTAAAGTGCTAATTATAAAGGCTTATATGCAAGTTATTGTCCTAAAAAGTGTTTGGGGACCGGGGTCCTGCCCCAGGGGACATGTATCAATGCAAAAATAAGTTTTAAAAACGGCCATTTTTTCGGGAGCAGTGATTTTAATAATGCTTAAAATGAAAAAATAAAAGTGAAATATTCCTTTAAATTTCATACCTGGGGGGTGTGTATGATATGCATGTAAAGTGGCGCATGTTTCCCGTGCTTAGAACTGTCCCTGCAAAAAATGTCATTTTTGAAAGAAAAAAATGCATTTAAAACTGACTCGCGGCTATTAATGAATTGTCGGCTCCCGGCAATACATACAAAAGTCATTGATAAAAAAAAAAAAAAAAAGCGTGGGGGTTCCCCAGAATTCAATTACCAGGCCCTTCAGGTCTGGAATGGATATTAACCACTTAACGACCGCCCACCGCCGATTTACGTCGGCAGAATGGCACCGACAGGCAGAATCACGTAGAGCTACGTGATCGCCTTTGTGCAGTTGGGGGGTCCATCCGGACCCCCCTTCACTGCAGTGAGCGGCCGTTAAGTGTTCGGGAGCGATCAGGCATGAGGGGGCGGCCGCTCGATTCCGCCCCCCCCCTCGCGATCGCTCCCGGCGAATGAAATTGCTTCCTCCTGCCTGAAATGTAAACACAGGCTGGAGGAAGTGATGTCATCTCCCTCGCCGCGGTCTTTTCGTTCCCGGCGCCGAGAAGAGAAGAAGCAGGTTAGTGCACCAACAGTCCACTGACACGTAGGTACACATAGGCACACAAATCACCCCCCAGTCACCCCCAGATCACCCCCCAGGTCACCCCAAAGCCCCCAATCACAGTGTCACTGATTGCAGTGATCATTTATTTTACTGATCACTGCATTTAGTGTCATCTGTGATTGTAAAAAGTTGCAGGGCAGTTAGGATTAGGCCCCTTTAGGTCCAGGGTAGCCCCCTAACCCCCCCTAATAAAGGTTTAACCCCTTGATCACCCCCCAGGTAACCCTTTCACCCCCTAACTTCAGCGTCACTAAGCGATTGTTTTTCTGATCGCTGTATTCGTGTCGCTGGTGTTTTAGATAGGCAGTTATTTTTTTTTAGGTTCGCCGCAGGTTTTTATTAGTGTCAGGTACCCCCATATATTATTTTAACCCCCTGATTGCCCCTAGAGTTAACCCTTTCACCAGTGATCGCCGTATAAGCGTCACTGGTGTCACTGGTTAGCCAGTAAGTTATTTAGTTATTTAGGTTACCCGTCAGGTTTTTATATAGTGTCAGGTACCCCCATATTTAACCTAATAAAGGTTTTAACCCCCTGATTGCCCCTAGTTAACCCTTTCACCAGTGATCACCATATAAAGGTTACGGGTGACGCTGGTTGATTAGTTTGCTTTTTATAGCATCAGGGCACCCGCCGTATATAACCCAATAAAGGTTTAACCCCCCTGATCGCCCGGCGGGTGAGATCAATTAGGTTTTAGCGCCAGAGAGGGTCTGCGTCGCCCCAGGCAGTGTTAGGTTAGTGCCAGTAACGCTAACACCCACGCGCAAAGCATACACCCCCCTTAGTGGTATAGTATCTGATCAGATCTATACTAGCATCCCCAGCGGTTTAGGGTTCCCAAAAATGCAGTGTTAGCGGGATCAGCCCAGATACCTGCTAGCGCCTGCATTTAGCCCCTCCGCCCAGCCCAGCCCAGCCCAGCCCACCCAAGTGCAGTATCGATCGATCACTGTCACTTACCAAACACAACACACATAACTGCAGCGTTCGCAGAGACAGGCCTGATCCCTGCGATCGCTAACAGTTTTTTTGTAGCGTTTGATATATTTGCTGACGACAGTCAGGTGCTTTTTTTCCTGTGAATCTTACTAGTGTACCCCTAAATTTAGAGCCCAAAATGGCAAGACGAAGGTACACTAGTAAAGAGGCCTACGAGATTCTGAGCATGACAGATAGTGAAGAGGAGGTCACGTATCTGTCAGATTCAGGCTCAGAATATCTTCCCGTAGAAGACAGTGACGTCAGCGGCCCCACGTCAGATAGCTCTGACGACGAAGTTGAGGTCCCTGCTAAGGTCAGGTGTACCCGATCCCGATCTTCTGAGGTTGTTGAGGAGCAAGAACCGCAGGTCTCTCGTATCATGGAGCAGAGTAGTACTAGCGCCGCTATTCCTTCTGGTGAACTGGCAAGCACCAGCGGCCTAGTACAGCCTGGACGTACATCCAGCACTGCAGTAACACTTGGTGACGTGGCGAGTCCCATAAGTGCAGTTCAAGCTGGCGAGGTGGCAAGCACAAGTAGTGTCCCGCTGCCACCAAGAAGACAAAGGCAGGCCCGTCGTGCCCATACTGCCCTTCCTGCAGAATTCGCCTATCCTGATTGGGTCCCCACCACTTCTGCAGAACCCGTACTTCCCCCATTCACTGCCCAACCCGGTATTCAGGTGGAAACAGCTGATTTTATTCCAATTGATTTTTATTCGCTGTTTTTCACGGAAGATCTCTATAGATCTATTGTGGACCAGAGTAATTTATATGCTGGTCAATTTATCGCCGCTAACCCCCAGTTGCCTAAAATTGCCAGAAATTGGAAACCAATTACGGTTTCCGAATTTAAGACCTTTCTGGGCCTTTCCCTCAACATGGGCACACATAAATTTCCGTCATTGCGTGCTTATTGGTCCACGCACCCAATTGACCACATGCCCGTGTTCTCTGCCTCCATGTCCAGGGCACGATACGAGCAGATTTTGCGGTTCATGCACTTCAACGACAATGAACTTTGTCGTCCACGTGGGGACCCTGAATACGACCGGCTCTATAAAATTCGGCCCCTCATAAACCACTTCAACGAACGTTTTGCAGCCTTGTTTACTCCCGATCAAGTTGTCTGCGTTGATGAGTCCCTGATTAAATTTTCTGGCCGCTTGTCTTTCAAGCAGTACCTTCCCAGCAAGCGTGCCAGATACGGGGTCAAGCTCTACAAGTTCTGTGACAGGGCAACAGGCTATGTAGTGAACTTTACGGTTTATGAGGGAAAAGATAGTCAGATTGAGTCGGTCAACTGCCCGGATTACATAGGGAGCGCTGGCAAGATAGTGTGGAACTTGGTGTCACCCTTATTCGGAAAGGGGTACCACTTGTATGTGGACAATTATTACACGAGCGTGCCACTGTTTAGTCACTTGTTTGATCATCAGATTGGAGCATGTGGCACCGTGCGACCTAATCGCCGGGGCTTTCCCCAGCGGCTTGTAGATGCCCGTCTTAGGCTGGGGGAGAGAGCCTGCTTGAAGTGTAATAACTTGCTCGCTATGAAGTGGAGGGACAATAAGAATGTTTTCCTTCTTACCTCCCTTCATGCAGACACGACAGTCCAAATTCGTACGGCGACTGGTGTTGTGGAGAAACCCCTCTGTGTCCACGAATATAACCAAAATATGGGAGGGGTGGACCTCAACGACCAGTTGATGGCGCCGTATCTAATTGACCGTAAGGCGAGACGCTGGTACAAAAAAGTGTCTCTATCATTATTCCAATTGGCTTTGCTGAACGCTCATGTGCTATACAGAGCTTCAGGCGGGACGTTATCTCTTCTAAAATTCCAGAATGAGATAGTCACAGAACTCCTGTATCCAGGCGGTTCTGCACCTCACCATCCCCTACCAAATGCAGTAAGCCGGCTGCATGAGAGGCATTATTCGTATGTCCTCCCGAGTACCCCTACCCAAAGCCACCCCCAAAAAAGATGTCGTGTCTGTAGCAAGCGCGGATTTAGGCGTGACACCCGTAGTTTTTGTCCACTCTGTCCTGACAAGCCTGGTCTTTGCCAAGGTGAATGTTTTGAACGCTACCACTCAAAAGTGAAGTTTTAGCGTAGGGTACAGCATTTCACAGACAAGGACACACTTACACAGGGTCTCCCAAGATGCCATTACATTTTGAGAGACCCGAACCATTACAGTTGTAAAGTTACAAAAAAAAGTGTAAAAAAGAAAAAAAAAAACGTAAAAAACAAAACACAAAAAAAATATAAAATAAAAAAACCAAAAATAGTTGTCGTTTTATTGTTCTCTCTCTCTCTATTTTCTCTCTATTGTTCTGCTCTTTTTTACTGTATTCTATTCTGCAATGTTTTATCATGCTTGCTTTTCAGGTATGTAATTTTTTGTTTTCAGGTGCGCCATTCAACTGCAGCGCGGAATTATTTATCTTGACAGCAACAGCGTTTGCTCCCACGATACATAAAGCCGTGACTCCAGTGCTGTAGGAGGTGATTTCACCACCACAGTTAAAAAAAAGAGCATATATGCCGAAGCATGGGGGCAGCAGGGGCGGAGGAGCGATTTTGCTCCTAATGCCGCGTACATACGGTCGAAATTCCGACGGAGGCCTGCCCGTGGAAAATTCCGACCGTGTGTACGCGGCATAACTTTTTTGCGGGAGGATGCCCCCATGCTTCGGCATATATATATTTTAGGCACAGGTTGCGTTAAAACATTTTTTTATTTTTTACTAGGTTTTGTTTTGGTATTTGCTTTGCAGGTATGGCATGGTAAGGTCTTACTGTTGTACTGTAATGTTACTTTGTTTTAATGTTAACCACCATTTGCTTAGCAGGTACGCCATTCAGTTGCAGCGTGGATCTATTTATCTTGACAGCAACAGCGTTTGCTCCCACGATACATAAAGCCGTGACTCCAACGCTGTAGGAGGTGATTTCACCACCACAGTTAAAAAAAAGAGCATATATGCCGAAGCATGGGGGCAGCAGGGGCGGAGGAGCGATTTTGCTCCTAATGCCGCGTATATACGGTCGAAATTCCAACGGAGGCTTACCCGTGGAAAAGTCCGACCGTGTGTACGCGGCATAACCTTTTATGCCGCGTACATACGGTCGAAATTCCGACGAAGGCTTGACCGCGTGTACGCTTCATAACTTTTTTGCGGGAGGATGCCCCCATGCTTCGGCATATATGCCCATCATTAGAAGTGGGTGGATGAAGGGAGGTATTCTAATGGTGGGCATACCCACCAATCAATCTCTTTTTTTCGTTCAGCCAATAGGCTGTATGAAAAAAAAGATTACAATACATGTCCAACAAGGACCAGCAACGTACTGGTATGTTGCTGGACTTTGAATGTTTATACCAGAATGATGCCTGCGGGTTTAGGTATCATCTTGGTATCATTCTTTTCAGCCAGCAGCCGGCTTTCATGTAAAAGCAATTCTAGCAGATAATTAGCCTCTAGACTGCTTTTACAAGCAGTGGGAGGGAATGTCCCCCCCCCGGATATAAAAAGCGCCATTGGGAAATTGGGAAAGCATTTTATCAAACCGATCTTGGTGTGGTCAGATGCTTTGAGGGCAGAGGAAAGATCTAGGGTCTAACCCCCCAATTTTTTTCAAAAAAAGAGTACCTGTCACTACTTATTGCTATCATAGGGGATATTTACATTCCCTGAGATAACGATAAAAATGGTAAAAAAATAAAATATGGAAGGCACAGTTTAAAAATAAAATAAAAAAGCCAAATAAACAATAAAAAAAAAAAAAAAAAAAAAAGCACCGCTGTCCCCCCCTGCTCTTGCGCAAAGGCGAACGCAAGCGTCGGTCTAGCGTCATATGTAAACAGCAATTGCATCATGCATGTGAGGTATCACCGCGAAGGTCAGATCGAGGGCAGTCATTTTAGCAGTAGACCTCCTCTGTAAATCTAACGTGGTAACCTGTAAAGGCTTTTAAATGCTTTTAAAAATGAATGTAGTTTGTCGCCGCTGCGCGTTTGTGCGCAATTTTAAAGCATGTCGTGTTTGGTATCCATGTACTCGGCCTATGATCATCTTTTTTATTTCATCAAACATTTGGGCAATATAGTGTTTTTTAGTGCATTAAAAATAAAAAAAGTGTGTTTTTCCCCCAAAAAATGCGTTTGAAAAATCGCTGCGCAAATACTGTGTGGAAAAAAAAATGCAACACCCACTATTTTAATCTGTAGGGCATTTGCTTTAAAAAAATATATAATGTTTGGGGGTTCAACATAATTTTCTTGCAAAAAAAAATTTTTTTTCATGTAAACAAAAAGTGTCAGAAAGGGCTTTGTCTTCAAGTGGTTAGAAGAGTGGATGATGTGTGACATAAGCTTCCTAATGTTGTGTATAAAATGCCAGGACAGTTCAAAACCCCCCCAAATGACCCCATTTTGTAAAGTAGACACCTCAAGCTATTTGCTGAGAGGCATGTTGAGCCCATTGAATATTTTTTTTTTTTTGTCCCAAGTGATTGAATAATGACCAAAAAAAAAAAAAATGTACAAAAAGTTGTCACTAAATTATATATTGCTCAAACATGCCATGGGCATATGTGGAATTACACCCCAAAATACATTCTGTTGCTTCTCCTGAGTACGGGGATACCACATGTGTGGGACTTTTTGGGAGCCTAGTCGCGTACGGGACCCCAAAAACCAAGCACCGCCTTCAGGATTTCTATGGGTGTAAATTTTTGATTTCACTCCTCACTGCCTATCACAGTTTCGGAGGCCATGGAATGCCCAGATGGCACAAAACCCCCCAAATGACCCCATTTTGGAAAGTAGACACCCCAAGCTATTTGCTGAGAGGTATGTTGAGTATTTTGCAGATCTCGCTTTTTGTCACAAAGTTTTGAAAATGTAAAAAAAGAAAAAAAAATGTCTTTCTTAATTTTCAAAAACAAATGAGAGCTGTAAAATACTCACCATGCCTCTCAGCAAATAGCTTGGGGTGTCTACTTTCCAAAATGGGGTCATTTGTGGGGGTTTTGGGCTATTTTGACATTTTATGGCCTTCAAAACTGTGATAGGTAGTGAGGAGTGAAATCAAAAATGTATGCCCTTAGAAACCTTGAAGGCGGGTGCTTGGTTTTTGGGGTCCCGTACGCGGCTAGGCTCCCAAAAAGTCCCACACATGTGGTATCCCCGTACTCAGGAGAAGCAGCAGAATGTATTTTGGGGTGTAATTTCACATATAACCATGGCATGTGTGAGCAATATATCATTTAGTGACAACTTTTTGTACATTTTTTTTTTTTCTTTTTGTCATTATTCAATCATTTGGGACAAAAAAAAAAATATTCAATGGGCTCAACATGCCTCTCAGCAAATAGCTTGGGGTGTCTACTTTCCAAAATTGGGTCATTTGGGGGGGTTTTGTGCCATCTTGGCATTTTATGGCCTTCAAAACTGTGATAGGTAGTGAGGAGCGAAATCAAAAATTTATGCCCTTAGAAACCTTGAAGGCGGTGCTTGGTTTTTGGGGTCCCGTACGCGGCTAGGCTCCCAAAAAGTCCCACACATGTGGTATCCCCGTACTCAGGAGAAGCAGCAGAATGTATTTTGGGGTGTAATTTCACATATGCCCATGGCATGTGTGAGCAATATATCATTTAGTGACAACTTTGTGCAAAAAAAAAAAAGTTTGTCATATTCCCGCAACCTGTGGCAAAATATAAAATATTCCATGGACTCAACATGCCTCTCAGCAAATAGCTTGGGGTGTCTACTTTCCAAAATGGGGTAATTTGGGGGGGGTTTTGTGCTATTTTGGCATTTTATGGCCTTCGAAACTGTGATAGGTAGTGAGGAGTGAAATCAAAAATTTACGCCCTTAGAAATCCTGAAGGCGGTGCTTGGTTTTTGGGGCCCTGTACGCGGCTAGGCTCCCAAAAAGTCCCACACATGTGGTATCCCCGTACTCAGGAAAAGCAGCAGAATGTATTTTGGGGTGCAATTCCACATATAACCATGGCATGTGTGAGCAATATATCATTTAGTGACAACTTTTTGTACATTTTTTTTTTCTTTTTGTCATTATTCAATCATTTGGGACAAAAAAAAAAAATATTCAATGGGGTCAACATGCCTCTCAGCAAATAGCTTGGGGTGTCTACTTTCCAAAATGGGGTCATTTGGGGGGTTTTGTGCCATCTTGGCATTTTATGGCCTTCAAAACTGTGATAGGTAGTGAGGAGTGAAATCAAAAATTTATGCCCTTAGAAACCTTGAAGGCGGTGCTTGGTTTTTGGGGTCCCGTACGCGGCTAGGCTCCCAAAAAGTCCCACACATGTGGTATCCCCGTACTCAGGAGAAGCAGCAGAATGTATTTTGGGGTGTAATTTCACATATGCCCATGGCATGTGTGAGCAATATATCATTTAGTGACAACTTTGTGCAAAAAAAAAAAAGTTTGTCATATTCCCGCAACTTGTGGCAAAATATAAAATATTCCATGGACTGAACATGCCTCTCAGTAAATAGCTTGGGGTGCCTACTTTCCAAAATGGGGTCATTTGGGGGGGTTTTGTGCTATTTTGGCATTTTATGGCCTTCGAAACTGTGATAGGTAGTGAGGAGTGAAATCAAAAATTTGCGCCCTTAGAAATCCTGAAGGCGGTGCTTGGTTTCCGGGGTCCCGTACGTGGCTAGGCTCCTAAAAAGTCCCACACATGTGGTATCCCCGTACTCAGGAGAAGCAGCAGAATGTATTTTGGGGTGCAATTCCACATATAACCATGGCATGTGTGAGCAATATATCATTTAGTGACAACTTTTTGTAATTTTTTTTTTTTTTTTGTCATTATTCAATCACTTGGGACAAAAAAAAAAATATTCAATGGGCTCAACATGCCTCTCAGCAATTTCCTTGGGGTGTCTACTTTCCAAAATGGGGTCATTTGGGGGGGTTTTGTACTGCCCTGCCATTTTAGCACCTCAAGAAATGAGATAGGCAGTCATAAATTTAAAGCTGTGTAAATTTCAGAAAATGTACCCTAGTTTGTAAACGCTATAACTTTTGCGCAAACCAATAAATATACGCTTATTGACATTTTTTTTACTAAAGACATGTGGCTGAATACATTTTGGCCTAAATGTATGACTAAAATTGAGTTTATTCGATTTTTCTTATAACAAAAAGTAGAAAATATCATTTTTTTTCAAAATTTTCGGTCTTTTTCTGTTTATATCGCAAAAAATAAAAATCGCAGAGGCAATCAAATACCATTAAAAGAAAGCTCTATTTGTGGGAAGAAAAGGACGCAAATTTCATTTGGGTACAACATTGCATGTCCGCACAATTTACAGTTAAAGCAGCGCAGTGCCGAATCCCAAAAACAGGCCTGGTCCTAATGGCCCGAAATGGTCCGGGGCTTAAGTGGTTAAGGGGAACCCCGCCGCAAATGAAAAAAAAAATTGACGTGGGGTTCCCCCAAATATCCATTCCAGGCCCTTCAGATCTGACATGGATTTTAAGGGGAACTCCACCCCAAATTTAAAAAAAAAATGGCGTGGAGTCCCCCTAAAAATCCATACCAGACCCCTTATCCGAGCACGCAACCTGGCCGGCCGCAGGGGAAAAGGGGGGACGAGAGAGCGGCCCCCCCCTCCCTCCTGAACCGTACCAAGCCACATGCCCTCAACATGGGGAGGATGTCCCCATGTTGATGGGGACAAGGGCCTCATCCCCATAACCCTTGCCCGGTGGTTGTGGGGGTCTGCGGGCGGGGGGCTTATCGGAATCTGGAAGACCCCTTTAACAAAGGGGACCCCCAGATCCCGGCCCCCCCCTATGTGAATTGGTAAGGGGTACATTGTACCCCTACCATTTCACGAAGAAAGCGTAAAAAAATGTTAAAAAAAACACACAAACACCTTGAAAAAGTCCTTTATTAAAAAAAAAAAAAAAAAACATTCCAGCGGTGAAATCCAGTGTCCCGCGGCGATCCCGATGTCCAGCGCTGTCCTTCATTGGTTGTGCCTGAGCGGACCTGATGGGGAACTCCCTCTCAGTATTTTAAATGTATAGACCCGCCCCTTCTAAAGTTCCCCATCAGGTCCGCTCAGCGGACCAGATGCGGAACATGAGAAGGGGCGGGTCTATACATGTATTACCAAAGTGAGAGCAGTTCCCCATCAGGTCCGCCCCCTCGGTATGTCGGACCCGCCTACGTCATTGGCTTGAGCGGGGAACTTCCTTCACTGTGTAATTTAAATTTACATAGTGAAGGAAGTTCCCCGCTCAAGCCAATGACGCAGGCGGGTCCGACATACCGAGGGGGCGGACCTGATGGGGAACTGCTCTCACTTTGGTAATACATGTTGTGACAGCAGGAAGGTAAAGTCACCTGGTTGCATCCAGGGGGGTAGATATATTTCGCCCAGATTCAGGCTTTACGCCGACTTATACAACTAGGTGGAGAGTTGTATAAGGCTAGTGGGCTCATGGATGACTCATACCTCTAGGGAGAGTGTGGGGCGTCGTGCAGACAGAGATGAGGAGACCAGCTGAACCTTGTCAGCTCATTTAGGCCTCTATAAGAACTCCCAGCTTCATTAGATGTTAGCTCATGCCTGGAACCAGACCTGTGTGGACTGTCTAGGGAGAGTGAACCCCTGTGCGGTGAGGCAAAGCCTGTGTGGCTATTTGTTTGGACTTTTACTAAACCAGGGACTTAGGGACTAGGACAGCACTAGGCTGATCCCAGTTGTTAGTTAGGAAACCTGTATGTTTAGTCAGAGGTCAACATGACCAGGATTTATTTTGGTTATGTTTCTTTTGCTTTGCTGTGTTTTGTCACTGTAAATAGGAAATAAACCGCACCTTTTTTTGATTTTGAAAACCACAACCTCCGTTTGCTGGGCCTGTTTTGTGTGGGGAGCCCATCCCGGGGGTCACACACACCCGCTGCCGAGCTAACCCCCTCACAGTTGGTGGAGAACCAGTGGCAGTTTTTTTTAAGCCAGCATGGAGGAGATACTGAAGCAGCTGGCTCTAGCAAATGCCAATCAACAGCAGACAAATGCAGGTTTGCAAAGGAGCCTTGCAGCCCAGCAGCAGACAAACGCAACTTTGCAACAGAGTCTGGAGGCTCAGCAACGAGCCCAGCAGCAATCTGAGGCCCGCTTCATAGACCTGTTGCAGAAGCAAGAGCAGAGACTACAACAACAGATGGAAGGCGAAAGCCCGAACAGATCTATCACGTTAATCTGTTGAAAGCCTGGAGGGATAGAGAGTCCCTAGTCGCAGACACTTGGTCACCAGCTCAAACTGGTTGCGTGATTCCTGAGGTTGGAATAGCAGCCACCTTGTCACAACCCCAACAACAGGAGGTTAAGGAGTTTGTGCTTCGCAACAAGGAGGTATTCTCTGAGCTGCCGGGACAAACATCTGGGGTAGAGCATGACATCATTACCCCGCCCGGTGAAAGGGTGAAGTTAAAACCCTATCGGATCCCAGAGGCTCGACGGGAGGCAATACGGGAGGAAGTACAGAAAATGCTGAACTTAGGGGTGATAGAGGAGTCCCAAAGTGATTGGTCTAGTCCCATCGTGTTGGTGCCTAAACCGGATGGGAGCTGGCGATTTTGTAACGATTTTCGTCAGTTGAACAAAGTTACAAAATTTGACACCTACCCCATGCCACGTATAGATGAGTTGATCGACCGGCTGGGAACAGCCCGATACATGACGACTCTTGACCTCACAAAAGGGTATTGGCAAATCCCCCTGGCCAAGTCGGCCAAAGAGAAAACCGCATTTGTAACCCCAGACGGGGCGTTCCAATATAAAAGAATGCCGTTCGGGTTACAGAATGCGCCGGCCACATTCCAGCGGAAAATGGACCAGATGCTGAGGCCCCATCGGAAGTATGCTGCGGCTTACCTGGATGACGTAATTGTCCATAGCACAGATTGGGCCTCACATCTGCCAAAAGTGCAAGCAGTCCTGGACTCTGTTCGGGAAGCGGGGTTTACGGCTAACCCCAAGAAGTGTACCATTGGGCAGGAGGAGGCCAAATATCTTGGGTACACCATTGGGAGGGGAGTAATAAAACCCCAACTCAACAAAGTCGAGGCCATCCAGAGTTGGCCACGTCCCAACAGCAAGAAGCAGGTACGAGCCTTTCTGGGAATCGCTGGGTATTATCGGCGATTCATTCCCCACTTTGCTTCTAAGGCTGTGCCCCTAACCAACCTGACGAAGGGGAAAGGGTCGGTCATGATTAAATGGACCCCCGAGGCTGAGGCAGCATTCCAATTCTTGAAACAAGCCTTATGTAGCCAGCCAGTGTTGTACTCACCCGACTTCTCTAAAGACTTTGTCGTACAAAGTGATGCGTCAGATGTGGGGTTAGGAGCAGTATTGTCCCAGGTCTGGAACGGGGAAGAGCACCCAGTCATTTACCTCAGCAGGAAGTTGAAGTCCCATGAGGTAAATTACGCCACCGTTGAAAAGGAGTGTTTAGCGGTGAAGTGGGCTCTAGATTCCCTTCGGTACTACCTGCTAGGTAGGCACTTTGACATGGTTACGGATCACGCTCCGTTAAAGTGGATGGCTCAAAAAAAGGTGCGGTTTATTTCCTATTTACAGTGACAAAACACAGCAAAGCAAAAGAAACATAACCAAAATAAATCCTGGTCAAGTTGACCTCTGACTAAACATACAGGTTTCCTAACTAACAACTGGGATCAGCCTAGTGCTGTCCTAGTCCCTAAGTCCCTGGTTTAGTAAAAGTCCAAACAAATAGCCACACAGGCTTTGCCTCACCGCACAGGGGTTCACTCTCCCTAGACAGTCCACACAGGTCTGGTTCCAGGCATGAGCTAACATCTAATGAAGCTGGGAGTTCTTATAGAGGCCTAAATGAGCTGACAAGGTTCAGCTGGTCTCCTCATCTCTGTCTGCACGACGCCCCACACTCTCCCTAGAGGTATGAGTCATCCATGAGCCCACTAGCCTTATACAACTCTCCACCTAGTTGTATAAGTCGGCGTAAAGCCTGAATCTGGGCGAAATATATCTAGCCCCCTGGATGCAACCAGGTGACTTTACCTTCCTGCTGTCACATACCCCCCTCTTGTTTTAACCTCGGGGTTGGAACACCAGCAATCAGGCATTCATGTACTCGAGACAAAGCATCCACATTCCCCATTTGAACGCCAGGGCGATGCTTTACTGTGAAGTTGAATTCCTGGAGGGCCAGGAACCACCTATTCACTCTTCTATTTGTTTTAGGGTTTTGTTGAATCTTTCAACCAGCCCATCGGTTTGGGGGTGATACACAGACGTACGCAATTGCGTCACTTTGAACAATTTACACAGCTCTTTCATAACCCGGGACATAAAGGGTGTACCTTGGTCCGTAAGCAGTTCTTTACAAATACCCACCCGGCTAAAAACAAGAGATAGCTCTTTGGCTATGGTTTTGGCCGAGGTATTTCGGAGAGGGATCGCTTCTGGATAATGGACTATGCCACCCGTTATCCAGAAGCGATCCCTCTCCGAAATACCTCGGCCAAAACCATAGCCAAAGAGCTATCTCTTGTTTTTAGCCGGGTGGGTATTTGTAAAGAACTGCTTACGGACCAAGGTACACCCTTTATGTCCCGGGTTATGAAAGAGCTGTGTAAATTGTTCAAAGTGACGCAATTGCGTACGTCTGTGTATCACCCCCAAACCGATGGGCTGGTTGAAAGATTCAACAAAACCCTAAAACAAATAGAAGAGTGAATAGGTGGTTCCTGGCCCTCCAGGAATTCAACTTCACAGTAAAGCATCGCCCTGGCGTTCAAATGGGGAATGTGGATGCTTTGTCTCGAGTACATGAATGCCTGATTGCTGGTGTTCCAACCCCGAGGTTAAAACAAGAGGGGGGGGTATGTGACAGCAGGAAGGTAAAGTCACCTGGTTGCATCCAGGGGGGTAGATATATTTCGCCCAGATTCAGGCTTTACGCCGACTTATACAACTAGGTGGAGAGTTGTATAAGGCTAGTGGGCTCATGGATGACTCATACCTCTAGGGAGAGTGTGGGGCGTCGTGCAGACAGAGATGAGGAGACCAGCTGAACCTTGTCAGCTCATTTAGGCCTCTATAAGAACTCCCAGCTTCATTAGATGTTAGCTCATGCCTGGAACCAGACCTGTGTGGACTGTCTAGGGAGAGTGAACCCCTGTGCGGTGAGGCAAAGCCTGTGTGGCTATTTGTTTGGACTTTTACTAAACCAGGGACTTAGGGACTAGGACAGCACTAGGCTGATCCCAGTTGTTAGTTAGGAAACCTGTATGTTTAGTCAGAGGTCAACTTGACCAGGATTTATTTTGGTTATGTTTCTTTTGCTTTGCTGTGTTTTGTCACTGTAAATAGGAAATAAACCGCACCTTTTTTTGATTTTGAAAACCACAACCTCCGTTTGCTGGGCCTGTTTTGTGTGGGGAGCCCATCCCGGGGGTCACACACACCCGCTGCCGAGCTAACCCCCTCACAATGTATAGACCCGCCCCTTCTCATGTTCCGCATCTGGTCCGCTGAGCGGATCTGATAGGGAACTTTAGAAGGGGCGGGTCTATACATTTAAAATACTGAGAGGGAGTTCCCCATCAGGTCCGCTCAGGCACAACCAATGAAGGACAGCGCTGGACATCGGGATCGCCGCGGGACACTGGATTTCACCGCTGGAATGTTTTTTTGTTTTGTTTTTTTAAATAAAGGACTTTTTCAAGGTGTTTGTGTGTTTTTTTAAACATTTTTTTACGCTTTCTTCGTGAAATGGTAGGGGTACAATGTACCCCTTACCAATTCACATAGGGGGGGGCGGGATCTGGGGGTCCCCTTTGTTAAAGGGGTCTTCCAGATTCCGATAAGCCCCCCGCCCGCAGACCCCCACAACCACCGGGCAAGGGTTGTGGGGATGAGGCCCTTGTCCCCATCAACATGGGGACATCCTCCCCATGTTGAGGGCATGTGGCTTGGTACGGTTCAGGAGGGAGGGGGGCCGCTCTCTCGTCCCCCCCTTTTCCCCTGCGGCCGGCCAGGTTGCGTGCTCGGATAAGGGGTCTGGTATGGATTTTTAGGGGGACTCCACGCCATTTTTTTTTTAAATTTGGGGTGGAGTTCCCCTTAAAATCCATGCCAGATCTGAAGGGCCTGGAATGGATATTTGGGGGAACCCCACGTCAATTTTTTTTTTCATTTGTGGCGGGGTTCCCCTTAATATCCATTCCAGACCTGAAGGGCCTGGTAATTGAATTCTGGGGAACCCCCACGCTTTTTTTTTTATTTTTATCAATGACTTTTGTATGTATTGCCGGGAGCCGACAATTCATTAATAGCCGCGAGTCAGTTTTAAATGCATTTTTTTTCTTTCAAAAATGACATTTTTTGCAGGGACAGTTCTAAGCACGGGAAACATGCGCCACTTTACATGCATATCATACACACCCCCCAGGTACGAAATTTAAAGGAATATTTCACTTTTATTTTTTCATTTTAAGCATTATTAAAATCACTGCTCCCGAAAAAACGGCCGTTTTTAAAACTTCTTTTTGCATTGATACATGTCCCCTGGGGCAGGACCCAGGTCCCCAAACACTTTTTAGGACAATAACTTGCATATTAGCCTTTATAATTAACACTTTAGATTTCGAACGTTCGAGTCCATTGTATTTAATAGGGTTCTAAAGTTTACACGAACATTTTGTCTGTTCGCAGGTTCTGGTGCGAACCGAACAGGGGGGTGTTCGGCTCATCCCTGATTGAGACTCTGTATAGATTACAGGACTCTCAACAGGAGGACAATACGTGATCAATACACCACCGCAAGAATTGAGGATGCCCTGCAGAGTCTGTCTGGAGCCAAATGGTTCAGTGTAATGAACCTGAAGAGTGGGTACTATTAAATCCCAATGCACCCAGAAGACAGAGAGAAGACTGCCTTCATCACCCCAGTGGGGTTCTATGAATTCGACTGAATGCCTCAAGGTCTGTCGGGAGCTCCTGCCACTTTTCAGCGATTGATGGAGAAGATGGTGGGAGACATGAACCTCATTGAAGTCCTAGTATAACTAGATGACATCATCGTCTTTGGGAAGACTCTGGAGGAGCATGAGGAGAGGTTAGAGAAGGTCTTGAAGAGACTCAGTGATGAGGGACTCAAGCTCTCCAGGGAGAAGTGTCAGTTCTACCAGTCTTCAGTCTATTACCTGGGACACATAGGGGCTGATTTACGAAACGTTTGCGCCATGTGTATTGGCGCATCTGCGCGCGCAATGGCTGTTTTGGTATTTACAAAACATTAGCGCCTGTAGCGCAGCCCTATTTGCCATTTACTATAGTGTTGTAGGCGGACGGGAGGAGGCGCTCAGTGCGCCACTATGGACCTGGCGCACGGCATGTTAAACACTAAATATAAAGAAGCTGGAAGTGAGAATATAATGGGGGTGATGTGGGGTGATGTGAGGAAGTGTAGTGACACCTGCCCAAATAACTAATATGCCCAAAATTGAGTGATAAAGTAACTTTTTCAAAACCAGCCCGCTGCGCCGCCAAGTACGATTCGAGCTGCGGGAGGTTTTTTTTGAGCTCAGCGTGGGAATTTCAATGGTTCAAATGCGCCGGGACACTGCGCTGGCAAAATCTTAGTAAATGTCAAGTCACGTAAACTAATTTGCATAAGTTGAACCGGCGCAGCTCTGAACTTCCCAGTGCGCCTGCAAAATGAAATTTCTAAAGGAAAAAAAAGCCATTTAAAAGCACCCGCGGCTATAATGAATTGTCGGCTCCCAGGAAAATATAGAGAAAAGTAATTGAAGGTCTTTGCTAACCCAAAAAAAAAAGCGTAGGGGTCCCCCAAATTCCATAACCAGGCCCTTCAGGTCTGGAATGGATATTAAGGGGAACCCCGCTGCAAATTTTTTACAAAAATGACGTGCGGGTTCCCCCCAAATATCCAAACCAGGCCCTTCAGATCTGGCATGGATTTTAAGGGGAACTCCACCCCAAATTTGAAAAAAAAATGGCGTGGAGTCCCCCCAAAAATCCACACCAGACCCTTATCCGAGCACATAACCTGGCCGGCCGCAGGGGAAGAGGGGGGGGACGAGAGCGGCCCCCCCTCCCTCCTGAACCGTACCAGGCCACATGCCCTCAACATGGGGAGGATGTCCCCATGTTGATAGGGACAATGGCCTCATCCCCACAACCCTTGCCCGGTGGTTGTGGGGGTCTGCGGGCAGGGGGCTTATCGGAATCTGGAAGACCCCTTTAACAAAGGGGACCCCCAGATCCCGCCCCCCCTATGTGAAATGGTAATAGGGTACATTGTACCCCTACCATTTCACGAAGAAAGTGTAAAAAATGTAAAAAATGACAAGAGCCGATTTTTGACAATTCCTTTATTAATGTATTTTCTTTTCTTCCATCTTCTTCCATCTTCTTCCTTCTTCTTCTTCCATCTTCTTCTTTTCTCCATTCGGGTTTCTTCCTATATCTTCATCTTCCTCTTCATCTTCATCTTCATCTTCCTTCGGTCTTCTCGTCCGCATCTTGCCCCGGCGTCTTCCCTTCTTCTTTCTTCTCCGGCCGCTCCGTTTGAATTGGAGGTTCCCGCTGTGCGACGCTTCAGTTCCCCACTCAAACGGAGCGGCCGGGGAAAGAAGAAGGGAAGACGCCGGAGCAAGATGCGGATGAGAAGACCGAAGGAAGAAGGAAGATGAGGATGAAGATAAAGATAAAGAGGAAGATGAAGATGGAGGAAGAAACCCGAATGGAGAAAAGAAGAAGAAGTTGGAAGAAGAAGATGGAAGAAAAAGATGGAAGAAAGGACAAGACATTAATAAAGGAATTGTCAAAAACCGGCTCTTGTCATTTTTTACATTTTTTACACTTTCTTTGTGAAATGGTAGGGGTACATTTGTACCCCATTACCATTTCACACGGGGGGGCGGGATCTGGGGGTCCCCTTTGTTAAAGGGGTCTTCCAGATTCCGATAAGCCCCCTGCCCGCAGACCCCCACAACCACCGGGCAAGGGTTGTGGGGATGAGGCCCTTGTCCCCATCAACATGGGGACATCCTCCCCATGTTGAGGGCATGTGGCCTGGTACGGTTCAGGAGGGAGGGGGGGGCTGCTTTCGTCCCCCCCTCTTTTCCTGCGGCCGGCCAGGTTATGTGCTCGGATAAAGGGTCTGGTGTGGATTTTTAGGGGGACTTCACGCCATTTTTTTTTAAATTTGGGGTGGAGTTCCCCTTAAAATCCATGCCAGATCTGAAGGGCCTGGTATGGATATTTGGGGGGAACCCCACGTCATTTTTATTAAAAATTTGCAGCGGGGTTCCCCTTAATATCCATTCCAGACCTGAAGGGCCTGGTTATGGAATTTGGGGGACCCCCACGCATTTTTTTTTGGGTTAGCAAAGACTTTCAATGACTTTTATCTGTATTGACTGGAACCAGCAATTCATTACAGCCGCAAGGACTTTTAAATTACTATTATTTTACTTTAGAAATGTCATTTTGCTCTCCAACTGTTATAAACATGGAAAACATGTGCTACTTTACAGGCATACTATAGACACCCCCCGGGTATGATATTTAGGGCCAGTTCACACCGGATGCAGTGCAGTGCGTTTTTTTGATGCCTGAAAAACGCAAAGAAAGTTGATCACATTAATGCCAATGGCATAGTTCACACCACTGCAGTCCGTTCCAGTGCGTTTCAGAAAGCCCAAAAAAAATTGGTCATGCTGCATTTTTTAGGTACAAAACTGTACTGGACCCCAGTAAAACACATCAAAAACGCAACAGAACGTACCAAAAATGCACTAGAATGCACCGCAACGCACCTAAATGCACCAAAGATGCACTGCAACACACTTGTCCTAAGTGAAAAGAGGGGGAAAAAACACTGGACTGCATCAAAAACGCATCAAAAATGCACTGGAATGTGTCAAAAACGCGCATGCAGAAAAGCACCTGGAACGCACCCAGACTGCGTTTCTATAGTGTGAACTAGGGCCAGTTCACACCATAGAAACACAATCCGGATGCGTTCCAGGTGCTTTTCTGCATGCACGTTTTTCATGCGTTCCAGTGCATTTTTGGTACGTTTTTGATGCAGTCCAGTGCTTTTTTTTCCCCCCTCTTTTTTATTAACCATAGATAAGGACAAGTGTGTTCCAGTGCGTTTTTGTTGCATTTAGGTGTGTTCCTGTGCGTTCCAGTGCGTTTATGATGCGTTTTGATGCGTTCCAGTACAGTCCAGTGCAGGTAAAATGCAGCATGTTCTACTTTTTTGGTGGAACTAGAACGCACTGGAACAAACACTGCCATTTAGAACCATATAACCAACTTTCCATGCATTTTGGATGCATAAAAAACGCAATGCACTGCATGTGGTGTGAAATGGCCCTTAAGCAATTTGGCATATTTAAAGGCACTTCTCCTTGTTTTGTTTTTGGTGTTTTCCAAATTGGTGACATTGATAAATGTCCCTTAGGCTGGTTTCACACTGGGGCGGTGGGTGCGGTGGCGGTATAGCGCCGCTATTTTTAGCGGCGCTATAACGTCGGGATTGTTGAGCTATTCGGCCGCTAGCGGTGCGGTTTTAACCCCCGCTAACGGCTGAAAAAGGGTTAATACCACCCGCAAACCGCGGCTACAGCCGCGGTTTGCGGGCGGTATTACCGCGGTGTCCCATTCATTTCAATGGGAAGGAGCGGTAAAGGAGCGGTATACACACCGCTCCTTCACCGCTCCAAAGATGTGGCGTGCAGGAGATTTTTTCTCCTCCCGCCAGCGCATCGCCTCAGTGTGAAAGCCCTCGGGCTTTCACATTGAGCATACTGGGGCAGGAGTTTTTCAGGCGTTATTTATGCGCTATTTTTAGCGCAAAAGGCCTGAAAAACTCCTCAGTGTGAAAGGGGCCTTAGGGTGGGACCTGGGCCCCCATTTTAAGGCCAATAACTAGAAGATAAGCCAGCCAAGTGGGGACTAGCAAAATTAACAAGTCAGTTCCCATAGACTGCAATGGTATTTGTTGGTGGGGGGGGGGGGTGATTGTCCCATCTCTAATTTTGTAGCATGCTGGATGATGTGCTTAATTTTGGACGGGGGGGGGGTTATTTTTTGCTAGCTGCATTGGTGTTGTTCTGCACATGCCCAGCCAGTTAGTTTTTTTTTGCGTGCTTTTTGTGTGTGAACAGCGCCTGGATATTTCTGGGCATGCTCACTCAGAGAGTGTTTTGATGGGTTAGTAATTGAAGGACATCCTTAACAGGTGTACCCACTTTGAATTTCAGTCTCTACATTGAGTGAACTTGCATTTTGGGTGTTTCATGGACTGTGCATGTGTTTTCAATTGCCTCATTAGCACACAAACCTATGTTATATAAAGCTCAGAGGGAACATTCGTTCGCTTGCCCTGAGAAGAGGCAAGTGTGTGTGCGTGGGGGGGCAAAATGTACATGTTGGTGTCCTTATCGAGTTTGTAACACATGTATTTTATTTGTTAAGTCTTTGCAAAACAGGTGATTGGTTAACTTTTGTGGATTGTATATTTTTGGTGTGGGGGAAATGTTCCCCTGAAATAATTCTGATGTTGTTAATGTGTGTCGTTTGTTCACTTTGATTTAATTGTCTGCTGCCTTTTTTTTTTTTGGCCAAACATTTCTCAAGATGTTGAGTCTGTAACTGTTTCAAATTGACCATGTTTTTTATTTTGCCTTCCCTTTTATTTTGTTGACCAATAAAATTTGATGCAAAGTTTTGATGTTTTTTTGTGTTTTCTTTGCAACAAATGTGACAGCTGATTAGACAAATCACACCAGTTTTGTTTTGACATGCCAATCTGGTGCCTTCATGCTAGCATATGCATGGATTGTATTGTGTGCTGCCATGGAAAGTCACCAGGAAATGAAAAATACAGAGCGGTAAGTATTCAATTTTCCTTTTTCCTGCAGTGGTTCTCAGCCTCAGTCCTCAAGTACCCCCAACAGGACATGTTTTGTGAATTTATCTTATCGAGAATTGCTGTCCAAAAATCAAAACCATTGACTGTGATTTAAAGCACATGTGCAAGATGAAGGAAAACCTGCAAACATGGCCTGTTGGGGGTACTTAAGAAGCACTGATTTAGAGCACTGCACTTAAAAATAGCTCAAGGCCATACAATTTTAATTGTGGGCATTTTGAGGGAAACAAAGTAAGTGTTAGAACCCCTGCGTGTGTGTGTTTTTTTTTTTTTATAATTAAAAAAAAAAAAAATTTGTAGTTTGGCCTTTGTGTCTCCTTTTCTTAAAATTGGCTTCATTTCCTGTCACACAGCTAAACAGGAAGTGAAGGTAAAACCCTACCAATGTCTTTTCTTAGGGACACACAGATCAATCTAACTAGTGTCCCCATTGAGCAAATTGCACTCTAGCACTTTGTTGTGTTCACCCCAAATCATTGTATAGTTTGGGGTTTAGTAAAGACAAATCCACTCTGCAGTAAAAGTGTAGCTGCTGAAAATCGGAGGGAAAGTACTGGTGATTGGATGTTCCAATCATGTAAAAGCAAAGATGGTGTATTTTTTTGGCTTGCATGTCCCCCTCAGATATACAGCAAGTGCACTTGTAGTGCAAAGTAGATTTGCCTTTAGTAAATAAACCCCAAAGTCCAAAATACCTAATAATTTGGGGTGTACCCCGCAATATGCTGGAGTGCAATGTGCATAATGGGGAAAGTATTTAGACTGACCTGTGTGTCCCCAAGGAAAGACATTGTTAGGGATTTTCCCTCACTTGCTGTGTGGCTATGTGACAGGAAGTGAATTATTTGGAAGGATAAAGTGGCCAAATTATTTAGTTTAACTTTTCAAAGACTCATTCCTAAGTTGAATTGTGATGCATGTCAATGGCTCATTTAGACCCTCTTTAATCACTTGAGATCAGCGCTATAACTGATCGACGGCCACAGCATGGTCCTCAATTGCCGGGAGTCCGTCAATAAACGTCCTCCCCTTTGCGCGCGCTGTGGTCACAGAGTCACTGAGACTCAGGTGATGACAGATCCGAGTAAGGGGCCGATCCCTGCCCTTTACCATGTGATCAGCTGTCAGCAAATGACAGCTGATCACGTGATGTAAACAAAATCTGGGTAATGGTTTTTGTTTTCTCCTTGTGCTGACAGCGTGAGCATAAAAAAAAGGCAATCACCGGCTTATGTGCAAGGGACATGGGGCCCGAAGAGGAAGAGGCAATTCTGCATCATCTGTGACAATTAGTAGCCCCTGCCAGTGCCACCTATCAATGCCCACCACTGGTGCCAATCAGTGGCACCTAGCAGTGCTGCCTATCAGTGCCCATCACTGCCAACTATCATTGCCACCTAGCAGTGCCACTTCTGACTGCCCTCCAGTGCCAAATAGCAATGCCACCTCTCAGTGCCCACCCTTGCCACCTTATCGGTGCCCATCAGTGCAGTCTCATCAGTGTACATCAATGAAGAAGAAAAATTACCTTTTTAAAAAATAATAACCAGTTTTCTACCGCCCACCGTCAAATGACATCCTTGGCTTTGGGCGGTGACATCTGAATGATGCCTGCAGTTGCAGGCATCATTCAGATATCATTCTTTTCAGCCGGCGATTCTGTGCACAATAAAAACGATCATAGTGGCAGTTCCGCCTCTTGATTGTTTTTATAGGCGGGGGGAGGGGACGTTCCCCCCCCTCTTGCCGCCATCCGGTGCTTCTCCGGGCTCTCCCGTGCCATCTGGGGCTCGGAGATCGATTTGGAGATGACTGGTGACCAGATGGTCATCAGTCATCTCTATGACCGTCGGAGGCGCGGGCACGACGTTATGACATCACGCCGTGTTCCTGTATGTTAACCAAGCCGTGATCTCGGCTGTCAGCATGAGATTGGTGATTTTTTTGGACCAATATCATGCTTTCCAGACTGGAGGAGAGATGCGGGGTCTTATTGACCCCGCATCTCTCCATAAAGAGGACCTGTCACACACATTCCTATTACAAGGGATGTTTACATTCCTTGTAATAGGAATAAAAGTGATCCAAAAAAAAAAAAAAAGAGTAAGAAATACAAAAAAGTAAAAAAACAAAATATAAAAAATAAGCAAAAATACGAAAAAACGCCCATGTCCCCGGTAGCTCGCGCTCAGAAGCGAACACACACGTAAGTCCCGCCCACATATGTAAACGCCGTTCAAACCACACATGTGAGTTATTGCTGCATGCGTTAGAACGAGTGCAACAATTCTAGCACTAGACCTCCTCTGTAATGCCAAAATGGTAACGTGTAAAACATTTTAAAGCATCGCCTAGGGAGATTTTTAATTACTGAAGTTTGGTGTCATGCCATGTGTGTGCGCAATTTTAAAGCGTGACGTGTTAGGTATCTATTTACTCATCATAGCAACATCTTTCACATTATACCAAAAAATTGGCCGTAACTTTACTGTTTTGTAATATTTTTAGCAAACAAAAGGCGTTTGAAAATTTATTGCGCAAATACCGAGCGAGATAAAAATTTGCAATGACCGCCATCTTATTCCCTAGGGTGTCTGCTCCAAAAACATATATAATGTTTGGTGTTTAGAAGTAATTTTATAGCCATAAATTTATGATTTTTACATGAAGGAGAGAAGTGCCAGAATAGGCCCAGTGCTGAAGTGGGTAAAATATCCATTTTTTTTTATTTTTTTAAACTCGGTCTTTTGTATTTATAGAAAAAAAATAAAAATAAAACACAAAGGTGATCAAATAGCAACAAAAGCAAGCTCTATTTGTGTGCCAACAAATAAAACATTTTCATTGGGTTACAGTGTTGTATGAGCGCGCAATTGTCATTAAAAGTGCATCAGCGCTGAAATGTGAAACTTGGTCTGGGCAGTGCGCAAGTGGTTAATATAAGGCTACATGCACACGGACGTTTTTCAAGCCGCTTGTTTGAGCGTTTTTTGCAGCTTAAAAACATCTGTCCATGTTAGCCTATGGCCTAATGGCCACCATGGCGTTTTTGAGCTGTAAATGGCATAGGCGTTTTTAGGCCCCATGTAGATGGGACGCTGGTGCAAAGTGTTCTGAACTAAGGTTGAAAGTGGCGTTTAGAAAGGCGCGCTTTGTGGCGTTTGCATGCCGTGTTTTACCACATTTGCGTGTATATGATAAGGAGCCGCCCTAAGCTCCAAAAACAGTATTATTTACGATTTTAGCTATTTTGTGAGACCAGAGTGATATCAGCAGCTGAGAGCAGCAGTGTAGTTGTATTTAGCGTGTCACTTGCCACATCACTTGCCACAAGTTGTGGATTGTCCACTTGCCACGTCAGCTGCCCCAAGTTGTGGATTGTCCACAATGCAATGGAAGCAATTTCATTATATATATATATATATATATATATATATATATATATATATATATATATATATTGGTTTTTCCTCATTTGCCATAAATTTGGAGTTTTTCAATGTAAAAAAATAGGTCACCTTTAAAAACGCTTCTAAACTAAAATGCGCCTAAACGCTGGTACCGCGTCTGAAACGTGGAAATCTTTGGCGTCTGAAGGCATTTCGAGGGTTTGTGAAAAACGATTTTATACGCAACCTCAGATTTTTTTTGCCAGGCCAAAAACAGTGTTTTGGATGTAATAGAATTCAATGGACCCGCATCCAAAACGCAAGTACTGCAATTTTTTGTTTTACCTGTTTATAGCTGGTTGTTAAAGGAAATGTAAAAAAAAAAAAAAAATGTGAAAAAAAAAAAACAGCGTGGGGTCCCCCCCCAGGTCCATACCAGGCCCTTGGGTCTAGTATGGATTCAAAGGGGACCCCCCAAAAAAATGAAAAAAAAAGCTGGCGTGGGGGTCCCCCCAGAGTCCATACCAGGCCCTTCAGGTCTGGCATGTATTTTAAGGGGAACCCCGCGCCAAAAACCAAAAAAATTTGCGTGGGGTCCCCTAAAAATACACACCAGACCCTTTATCCGAGCACTCAACCTGGCAGGCCGCAGGGGAAGAGGGGGGGACGAGAGAGCGGCTCCCCCTCCCTCCTGAACCGTACCAGGCCGCGTGCCCTCAACATGGGGGGTTTGGTGCTTCGGGGCAGGGGGGGGCGACCTGCGCCCCCCCCAAAGCACCCTGCCCCCATGTTGATGGGGACAAGGGCATCTTCCCGACAACCCTGGCCGTTGGTTGTCGGGATCTGCGAGCTTATCGGAATCCGGGAGCCCCCTTTAATAAGGGGGACCCCAGATACCTGCCCCCCACCCTATGTGAATGAGTATGGGGTACATCGTACCCCTACCCATTCACCTGGTGGCAAAATAAGTCAATAAAAAAAGACAACACAGGTTTGAAAAGTAATTTATTGGGCAGCTCCGGGGGTCTTCTTGCGACTTCAGGGGTCTTTCTGCCGGGCGCCCTGCTATTTTCTGCCAGCTCTTTTGCTAGCGGGGGTCCCGGGCTTCCTCGCCGTCTTCTTCCGACTTCGGGGGTCTTTCTGCCGGGCCCCCGCTATCTTCTGCTAGCTCTTTTGTTAGCGGGGGTCCCGGGCTTCCTCGCCGTCTTCGGGGGTCTTTCTGCCGGGCCCCCCGCTATCTTCTGCTAGCTCTTTTGCTAGCAGGGGTCCCGGGCTTCCTCGCCGTCTTCGGGGGTCTTTCTGCCGGGCCATCATTCCCCGGGACTGTGACATCATACGGGGGCGGGGTCAGCGGTGGCATCACCCGGTGACCACGCCCCATGCCAATAAAAGTGGCACTGCTGCTCGGACAGATCATTGCAGCGGTGGACAGCGATGAGGCAAGATCGGGCGAAGAGAAGAGGGAAGAAAGCGACGAAGAAGACCGGCCCCCGCTAGCAAAAGAGCTGGCAGAAGATAGCGGGGCGTCCGGCAGAAAGAACCGGAGATCGTGGAGAAGGCATCGGAGAGCGGGAGAACAACCGGAGAACAGAACAAGAGACCCCCGAAGTCGGAAGAAGACGGCGAGGAAGCCCGGGACCCCCGCTAGCAAAAGAGCTAGCAGAAGATAGCGGGGGCCCGGCAGAAAGACCCCCGAAGACGGTGAGGAAGCCTGGGACCCCCGCTAGCAAAAGAGCTAGCAGAAGATAGCGGGGGGCCCGGCAGAAAGACCCCCCAAGACGGCGAGGAAGCCCGGGACCCCCGCTAGCAAAAGAGCTAGCAGAAGATAGCGGGGGCCCGGCAGAAAGACCCCCGAAGTCAGAAGAAGACCCCCGGAGCTGCCCAATAAATTACTTTTCAAACCTGTGTTGTCTTTTTTTATTGACTTATTTTGCCACCAGGTGAATGGGTAGGGGTACGATGTACCCCATACTCATTCACATAGGGTGGGGGGCCGGCATCTGGGGGCCCCCTTTTTAAAGGGGGCGCCCGGATTCCGAAAAGCCCCCCGCCCGCATACCCCGACAACCAACAGCCAGGGTTGTCGGGAAGAGGCCCTTGTCCCCATCAACATGGGGGCAGGGTGCTTTGGGGTGGGGGGGCCGCAGGTCGCCCCCCTGCCCCGAAGCACCAAACCTACCATGTTGAGGGCATGCGGCCTGGTACGGTTCAGGAGGGAGGGGGGCCGCTCTCTCGTCCCCCCCCTTTTCCCCTGCGGCCTGCCAGGTTGCGTGCTCGGATAAGGGTCTGGTTTGGATTTTGAGGGGACCCCCACGCCGTTTTTCGGCTTAAGGGGGTTCACCTTAAAATCCAGACCAGACCTAAGGGTCTGGTTTGGATTTTGGGGGAACCCCCACGCCGTTTTTCGGCTTAGGGGGTTCACCTTAGAATCCAGACCAGACCTAAGGGCCTGGTATGCTCCTGAAGGGGAACCCATGCCGGTTTTTTCATTAAAATTTGGCCTGGAGTTCCCCTTCATGATTCATACCAAACATGGGACAGCGAGGCTGCCGAGGACCAGCACGATGACATCGCGCTGGACACATTCTCAGCCAGCTAGTCGCCTCTAGGACACGACTTGAGCGGCTGCTTCACGCTCAGGCCGTGTCCAGGTCGCCTCGCAAAGTCGCGCTGTCCCTGTGTCAGCCGGCACACGAGTCGCCCGCAAGTCGGATCCGACTTCCCGGGCGACCTCTATTCAAATCAATGGGCTCCCATAGGGAACCATTCATTTCCAATAGAGAACATTTCTATTTACTATAACAGTGCGCCGCTGCTTCCTGCGCCCAGTGAAGGAGTTATCCGGCGCACCAATTAAGGTTAGAAGCAGCGCAGCGCAGCGCACTGTTATTAGTAAATCAGCCCCATAGTGTCTGAAGAAGGAGTATCCACAGATCCCGACAAATTTGAGGCATTTACCTCCTGGCCCACCACAGTGACTGAGCTTAGGTTGATTTTGGGGTTCTGCTCCTACTATCGCAGGTTTGTGGAGGGGTTTGCAAAAATTGCCAAGCCTCTAAATGAGCTGTTAAAGACAGGCCCCAGGAAACCGGGAGAGTCAGTGGAAGACCAGTGGACTGGAAAGTGTGAAGAGGCTTTCATTAAGCTAAAAGAGAGCTTGACCACTGCCCCTGGTTTGGCCTATGTGGACACCCAAAAGCCCTATGAATTACACGTGGATGCCAGCCATGATGTTTGGGAGGAGTACTATATCAGGAGTATGAAGAGCAGCTAAGACCCGTTGCCTATGTGAGTAGGAGTTTAACCCCAGCTGAAAAGAACTACTCCACCCACAAGTTGGAGTTTCTGGCCCTAAAGTGGGCAGTGGTAGACAAACTGAAGGACTACTTATATGGAGCTGACTTTGTGGTTAAGACAGACAATAACCCACTCACTTACCTTCTAACCACCGCAAAACTAGATGCCACCAGACACCGTTGGTTGGCAGCCCTCTCAGTGTTCAATTTCATCCTGAAGTACAGGCCTGAGACTGGAAACCGAGATGCTGATACCTTGTCCTGAAGATCTCATGCTCCCACTTGCATGGCGGAAAATTGGACCCAGGTAACCCCAGAGGGGGTACGGGCTTTGTGTCAGGGGGCAGAGCTCCAGGCTAGTGGAGGATCCAGGGCAGAAGAAATTGGAGTCTCAGCTGTTGGAGTGCCCAAATACTATTGTGATGTCACTCAGATTGGTAAAGAGGACTTGCCCAAATTATCAAAGAAGGATATAAGACGGGACCAGATGGAAGACCCATTGGGGAGATTGGCTTTGGAAGCCCTGGAAGATCAGGATCCGGACAGACTCTTACATGATCCCTCAAAGGAGGCTCGCTTACTGCGCAAGGAATGGGACAGGTTGCAGGTGCATCAAGGGATGGTCTACCGAAGGGGCCCCTCTGATGACCTGGAAGACAAGTGGCAACTATTCCTGCCAGAAAAACACCGGAAGACTGTTATGATTGCCCTACATGACAACCATGGCCACCTCGGAGCTGAGAGAACCTTTCAGCTCATAAGGAGCAGATTCTATTGGCCCTGTATGCGGGCTGAAGTGGAGGAATACTGTCACTCATGTGCTCGCTGCATACAAAGGAAAACACTGCCTCATCAATCTGCCCCAATGGGCCACCTGCAAAGCCAAGGACCTTTGGACTTGGTATGCATTGATTTTCTTTGTCTGGAACCTGATTTGGGGGGACATGGAAATGTTCTGGTGATAACCGACCATTTCACCCGTTACGTCCAGGCCTTTACAACTAAAGACCAGAAGGCTTCCACTGTGGCCAAGATGCTTGTAGAGAAGTATTTCGTACACTATGGATTACCTCAACGCCTTCATTCGGATCAAGGGAGGGACTTCGAAAGTCGACTAATCCGGAAATTACTGGATTCCCTAGGGATAAAGAAGACCCGCACAACCCCCTATCACCCACAAGGTGATGCCCAACCGGAAAGGTTTAACAGAACTTTGTTGAATATGCTGGGGACCCTGAGCAGTGAGGAAAAGCAGCATTGGAGCAAGCATATAGCTGCCATAGTGCACGCCTATAATAGCACAACTAGTGATGTCACCGGGTACTCCCCTTACAGATTAATGTTTGGCAGAGAAGCAAGGCTATTTGTAGATCTGGCCTTTGGTACCTCGATAGACCACACATCGGCTGCTTCCCACAAAGGATATGTGGACAGGCTGCGGAAAAGCTTAAGACTGGCTTATGAGAAGGCACAAGCCACCTCTAAACAGAGAGGGGCCCGGAATAAACAGAATTTTGACCTCAGAGTTCGGATCCATGACTTGCAACCAGGAGACAGAGTGTTGTTGCGGAATCTTGGTGTTCCAGGGAAGCATAAGCTTGCTGATAGATGGAAATCACAGCCATACGTGATCTGTAAAAAATTGCCTGGCCTGCCAGTGTACCAGCTGAAACCTGAAGGCCAAGTGAGACCTCTGAACACCTGGCACAGAAACCACTTATTGCCTCTCTCCAAAGCAGTCCGGATACCTTCTACTCCGGATTCTCCTGAATCACCTTCAACCTCCAATACCCCTAGGCCCAACACCAGATCTCAGACCACTCAGTCAGGAGAGATGAATGCCTCAAACCAGAGTGAAGATGAGGAAATGGAACTGAGCTGGCTGTGGCCCACTCAGACAACTGAACCCATGGTCATGGATTCTGCACCCTGAGAAGTTACCATTGATGGCACCTTAAATGTTGAAGCTGCTGAGTTCATTCCATCGTGTACTCTAACTGAGGAATGGGAAGATGCCCTAGAGTCAATTCCAGCCGAAGATCCAAGAGATTCTTTGTACCTCTCAGCACCAGAATTGGATGCCCCTGAAGCAGCAGGAACCATGACACCTGACCCAGTGGAAGGAAGAATGGAAGAGCCCAGTGTACCTGATGCCTCAGTTCCCAGGGAACAAAGAGTGAAGAGAGCTATTCGTCCTCCCCAAAAACTAACCTACACTCAGATGGGAGAATGTTCCGAAGATACAGTTGTAACTGCAAGAAGGACAGTAGAGAAACCTGGCCCCTCCACTGTGCATTTAGTGGAGGGCAACCCCAGCTCACTCTCTGGCACAGTTAGGCAGGTCGCTTCCACCAATATGACCTGTAGACAAGACAATCTCCCTTACCAAGTTTGGTGGGAGGTTCCCTTGCCCAGTTTCTTTGCAACCATAAACTGTGTTACTTGTAGGTAGTACTATTTTTTTTATCTTTGGGGACCAAAGATTTTAAGTGGGGGGAGTGTGTAGCGGGTGTTTGCTTTAAGGCCCAGAGACTACCATACCCAGGATGCATTTCCCCGCGCAAGGACTGCTGGGGCGGGGTATTTAACCAGGGGGCGGACCGGAGTGTGGTCTCTTTGGACACCGCCCGCCCAGCAAGTGGAACTCTGTGCTGAGTCTGCTGAGAATACAGGGCCTGAGGCCTAGGCCTGTATTACTCCAAAGAACCTTCCGTACCCACTGAGGAGCTTGAGGGACGTCTCATCCTGCTGCTGTTCTGCTACTACCAGGAGGACCGAAGACCCGGGTGTCATGGAATCTGTGTAGCAAGACACAGCAACGGAAGATACGGACACGGACTGGTCCGGTTGGGCAGGAGAGCACCTGCTCAGAGAATAATACAGGATCTCTAAACCCAGTAACTGTTGTTCGGAACTAACGTTAGTGTTCGCAGTTGCATGCCGGAGGGACAGTGCATTGAATAACGCTAGTAGATTTATTCTGTGTTCACCAAGTTATCAAACCACTTTATTCTTGTGGATTACAAACTGTTCCAGAAGTGCACCACCGTTTGCTAGCGAATATCTTTCTCTGCAGAACTTTTACATAGTGCAGTCAGGCCTGACTTAGCAGTGTAGACATTGCTGGGTTCCATTTTGCCCACGAGGGAGAAGAACTGCAGCGGGGTCCCTTCGTTTTCTTGTTACAGGGGTGTATATCTGTCTGTTTTGCTAAAATACTCTTTCATTCTTCACTCTTTACCTGCTTAACCATTATTCTCAGTAAAGTGCCAGGGTTAAGTATACCAGTCGTTTGTGTCATTTACTGTACAGAAGAAACTGTTAGTGATAGCTACACCATACTGTTGTGTGTCTTTATTGTGGGATTGTGCTGCCAAGAATCACAGGTTACACAATCCTATCATCCCCTACTAACTGTGTCAAGGGAGGGTAGAGCCAATTGCTGGGGGTTGACAGTGAGTGCTACAGGGCCCGAAACAAATCATACCAGCGGCCCTCTTAGCTGGGGGTACCGCTACAGAAGTATTAGAAAATGGTATAAAGTGCAGCGTTGTGATAGGCAAACAACTAAAAGTGCAATAATAATACAAATGTACAAATGACTGGCATCAATAATGAATAAAAATCATATCAAAATAATCTTATACAAAAATATAAATATCAGTAAATTATAACATCCATATAAGAATACACGTGAAAAATCCTGGAAATTCCAAAGGGAATAAGTGACTGAGGTGAAAACAGTTCAAAATAGATTTGAACTTCTGCTTCTGGGGAGAAGTTCGATGTGCTTGTGAAGAGGACCACCAAGAGTGGAAATTGACCTCAAAAGTGCAGCCACCACCAAACACAATGATCGGGTACACTTACGAGATCTAATGGGCTACTAACAAGCATCCAAATGCTCAGAGGACCGAAGATAAATGGACTTCCCAAGGACCAGCATACACGGGAACCAGTATGTACAGGAAGGAACCAGCATACATGGAACCACCACATATGGAGCACTCATAGATAGAATTAAGCCACTCAGACTCAGCGTCCAAAGAGACCAAGGTTCAGCCAGATATATACAAGTTGAAAAGGGAAAAATGCCAACATAGCATAAAATCCTTAACAAATAGTTTTATTGAATAAATAATGCACTTACATCAATATGGATGGATACAGGCACCGTATATATGTGATCACAAAAAGAAGAATATTGAGGAGCGCGATAACATGGAGCCAGCACAATATGTCCCAAATGATGGAATAAACCAAACTGATGTGCATTTGCTAATTATGCTGCTGAGTACAATGTACATTTTCAGGAGGTAATACCATTGGTGGGATTCAAACCCATGGCTTGAACCTTTGAAAGTAGCAGGCCATACCACTACGCTATGGAGCTGAGCACATGCTGGTCCTTGGGGAGACCAATCATCTTCGGTTCTCTGCGCATTTGGCTGCTTGTTAGTAGCCCATTGGATCTGGTAAAAGTACCCGATCATTGTGTTTGGTGGTGGCTGCACTTTTGAGGTCAATTTCCAGGGTTCTGGGATGAACTACGTACAGAGTGCAGGGTTCTGGGATGAGCTACGTACAGAGTGCAGCCCCACCAGTGCCTATCAAATGCAGCCTACCAGTGCCCACCAAAAGCAGCCTACCAGTGCCAATCAAATTCAGCCCCATCAGTGCCCATCAATGCAGCCTCATAAGTGCCCACCAAATGCAGCCTCATCAGTGCCCACCAAATGCAGCCTCATCAGTGCCCACCAAATGCAGCCCCATCAGTGCCCATCAAATGCAGCCTCATCAGTGCCCACCAAATGCAGCCTCATCAGTGCCCACCAAATGCAGCCCCATCAGTGCCCATCAAATGCAGCCTATCCATGTCCACCAATGAAGCCTACCAGTGCCCACCAATGCAGCCTACCAGTGACCACCAATGCAGTCTACCAGTGCCCATCAATGCCACCTACCAGTGCCCATCAATGCTGCCTACCTGTGCCCATCAATGCTGCCTACCAGTGCCCATAAATTCCGCCTACCTGTGCCCACATGTATGATCACACACAGCGGCGATCTCCCTCACTATCATGCAGCTTTGCTCTGAATTGCTCGGCGGCGCTGTATTAAGGTCCCACCTCCTAGACTGACGGCTCTTATGATAGATGTCCCACTGATCCAATTTCCCGGCATTGGGTCAGTGTTACATCTATCATAAGAGCTGTCAGTCTGAGTGAGTGAGTGAGTGAGTGAATAACTTGTATAGTGCTACAAATGCGAACTAAATCGCCTCAAGTCTAGGAGGTGGGACCTTAATACAGCGCAGCCGAGCAATTCAGAGCAAACCTGCGTGATAGTGAGGGAGATCACCGCTGGAGAGAGGAGAGCAGCAGGGAAGGAGAGGAGGCGGGAAGGAGAGGAGTACTCTGAGGCATGTTAATTTCCACCTTGTGTTTGGCCCCGCTGCAGCCGCAATTAAAAGCGGTCATAGGGCAGGGAAATTTCCCAGTTTCTCGGCTGAAAACAATTATGTGGGACATACCTCCCTCACAGCGGGACAAGGTTGCAGGTGCGGGAATGTCCCGTCTAATCGGGGACTGTTGGGAGGTATGCTTGCTTGAGAATATTTCAGTACATTATGTCCATTAAAGTGGAACTAAACCCTGCTATCCTTTACAGCCAAAGAAGCAGCCATCTTAGCCTGTTTGATCTGCAGTGCTATGGTGCCGCTGCTGCATATGTGATCAGCTGTGACACCAGCTAACTGATGGTTTGACATTGCGGCTGAGAGCTAAAATAAGCAAACAGTAAGGTATGCCTCGAATGCAACTGTTTTGGGAAACAGTGGGATTAGCATACCTCCCAACTATTTGAGATGAGAATGAGGGACACCTATCAGCAAAAGCATGCATGCATAGGATACACCCCTTGCCACGCCCCCTTAAATGAGAATTGTACAAAAAAACAAGATTGGTTAAACCCACATGTGCTTTTTTTACCACTACTATTCCTTATATTGCCTTTTGGAATTTACAAATGAAGCAATTTAGAAATCAGATAAAAGGTTTAGCGCTGGAAAACACTTTTTGATAGAAAAAAAGTGCATTTTATATAGATCAGACCAAAATGAGGGACAAATGAGGGGGAATGAGGGACAGAGGGACATTGCTCCAAATCAGGGACAGTTGGTAGCTATGGGATTAGTTCCACTTTAACTGTACAAAGTTCAACAATATACTGTACTGTATGAGAATGTTTTTTTAGGACAATGAAACTCTTATGTGACTTTAATCAAACCTGTCATGAAAAAAATATGTAGGTGTGCATTATTACCTGCTGACCAATGGTGGCCCGTCCATTAGGGGCGAAGGGGCGCCACCCCCCATCCATGTGCCCCGCCCCTAATCTACATGCAGGGCGTCGGATGCATGGATTCCATGATCAGGGTTTTTTTTTTTAAGCACGTGATTAAAGCCAGAGGCTCTAATAGGCTTCAAAAAAGAGTGGGCTCGGGGCGCAGAGCACTGTGCCCTGATCCCACCCAGTTGTGTGATAGTTTCCTGATTAGCCAAAAGGAGAAGTGTTCCAATTGGCCTAGTAGGAGGGAGCAGACACATGGCAGAAGCCACAGTGATGCCTGCGGAGGAGAGCAGGGGACGGGGGAAGCCGCTGCCCGTGGTGCCTGCAGAGAAGAGCAGGGGAAGGGGAAGCCGCCTCCTGTGATGCCTGCGGAGGAGGGCAGAGAAAGGGGAAGCCGCTGTCCGCGATGCCTGCGAAAAAGAGAGCAGAGGAAGGGGAAGCCGCCACCCGTGATTTTTGCAGAGGAGAGCAGGGGAAGGGGAAGCCACCGCCCATGATGCAGAGGAGAAGCGCCGGGGAAGGGGAATCCGCTGCCTGTCGCCTGGGTGAAGTGCTGCCTGCCATAGATGGGATAAGTTCCTGTGCTCCTGATGACCTGACCGACCGGACAGGTCAGGGGTGTGGGTTACCACCAGCCGCCACTGCTGCTGACAGTGATAGTTACATAAATGTCATCATCCTCTGGCGTCAATGGTCACTGACTATGAGCAACTACACCACTGGTTGCATACTTTCTCCAACATAGTGAACTGGAAGATCACTAGGAAGATGAGTGTACTGCTGTTTATCTGCCTCCTGCTGACACGCCCCCCTGCAGTCTCCACTCCCAGCTCTCTAAGCCCCTTATGCAGCTGAGAACAGAAGTTATGACTGATAAAAAACGAAAAAGGGTGATATGTATATGTTTTGCCTTGCATGCCTTTTTTAGATTGAAAGAAAAGCCCGGAGCAAGGAATGCAATGAATGGGTGGAGGTCGAACATGACTAGGGAAACAGGGACTTATGTGAAGGATTAGGGGATTGGTGGGGTAAGGCTGAGGAAGAGGGGATAAGATTGGTGGGTTAATTTGTGTGGGAGGGGGCATTGAGGGTATAAAGGAAGACTCCGCCCCCTCCCCGGATAACATGCGGCGCAGAGAAAGTTCAGGATGGCAGACTTGGAGCAGCTCCTGGCCTAATTGCGGGCAGAAACAGCAGCGCGAGGCCCGCGGTGGGCACAGGAACATTTAGGGCCTTTGCTCGGGCGTCCGGTGGAGGAAGAGGTTAATGGGGGGAGAGTGTCAGCGCGAGCTCGGCAGTCAAAACCGCCGGAGCGCTTCTCTCCTGACCTCTCCTCCGGAGCTCGCAGACACATAGGGAATCCCCATTCGCGGGCCCCTTCGGGTCCTCCCGCAAAGCGAGCTGCTGTCGTCGGGTTGGACGCCGGAAGGAATCCCCAGCAGAGTCGGAGCTCCGCGGGCGGCCGTTCCGGGAGTTCCGGAGCGGCCACCAGGCCCGCACGGCGATTGGAGTCGGAGGCAGCGGGCCCCGCCCCCAGAGTGATGTCACCGGGGACGGCGCCTCGGCGGGGGAGATCCAGTGTGGCGGTGGCCGGGCCTTCCACTGCGGCTGCCGGGGACCTTGCGGCGGAGGAGCAGAGGGAAGAGGCAGCGGATGTTGGCGACAGGGCTGGACGGAGCCCCCCCGGCCTGGGCAAGGCAACGAAAAAATCGTCGGTGGGCGGGTCCAGAACACGAAGAAGGAGTCGGTGGGGAGCGGGACCCTCGGCATCCAGGGATCCTTCTCCTGGAGGGCTTGCATCGGGAGCTGAAGGGGAGGAGCAACGGTCGGACGGTGCAGGGTCGGAATCGGAGGTGGAACGTGAGCCTCGCGGAAGGTCAGCATCGATGGAGGCGGGACGGTCGGCTGGTGGGTCGCTTCCTAGGCAGCCCTGTAAGTTTGTTTTTCCTTTATCTTCACTGGGTCAGTCACAGGTGTTGGGTGCTGGGGGCTGCAGTGGTAGGGGTGATGCTGGGACGTCAGTGTGGGGGTGCTCGGCTGGGGATGGTGACTTGGCAGACCGGGGTCAGAGGTCGGTAGTAGGGATGGATACAAGTATGAGGGGGTTTTTAGCAGGGATCAAGGAATTGGTGGACAGGTTTGAAAATTCAGCAGGTGGGGCGCCATGCCCGGCAGAGGCATGGGTTTCCCCGGTGGGGGGGGGGATGGCAGGAGCGGGGTGGCAGGGGCAGCGGTGGTGGTGCCACAGCAGGGGGGGGACGGACAGTCCTCCGCTAAGGAAGGAGGGGGTTGATACGCCTGCGTCAGTGGGGGAGACGGGCAGGCAGGACCTGGTGAGGTTGGCTGACGCGGCGATGTGCGAGGTCTATATCTGTTTTGAGGGACCGTTGGGAGCGCATTTAAAGGTGGAGGTACGGGACAAGATTTGGAAAGGTGAGTATGTGGAGATATTCTCACTGCTGCCGTTGGGGAAGTTCAACTTGGACAGAGTCAAGCCGGATGACTCTAAGAAGGAAGATGAGGAGAAGCGTAGGTATCGACTTATCCCTCGGACATTTACAAATTGGCTGCAGGCATTTGACATTTTGGCAAGTGTGATAGGGGTAAAGAAGCCGGAGTTCTGCTCTGCTCTGTTTTGCTACCAGGATGCTATAGGGGAAGCATACAGAACCTTCGGGGGCACGGCTTGGTTGAGGTACGACGAGCAGTTTCGCCAGAGGATGGCGATGCGGCCGGAGTTGAGATGGGACCACAAAGACATTAGTTTGTGGATGCGATTGATGACTTCGGTGAGGGCCCCAAACCAGTTTTTTCAGGGGGGGGCGGTGGATCGTCTTCCCCTGGACAACCGGCCGGTAAGGCAAAAGGGGTTTGTTGGCAGTTTAATTCGGGTACATGCAAGTTTGGAGGAACGTGCCGTTTCAAACATGAGTGTTCCGGATGCGGGGGTTCCCACCCATCGTCTAGATGCTTTAAGCAAGGGAAGAACCGTTCCGGAGAAATTACGAATAAGAGGGAAGACGCCGTGATGGTGGAAAGGATGCGGCCGTTTCTAGGTAGGTATCCGGACAGGGCGGCTGCGCGGTTGTTGGAAAGGGGGTTTGCGGAGGGTTTTCGTATTCCATGCTCGTTGAGGGAGGTCCCCCCCGTGCCGCGCAATTTGCGATCGGCGTTGCTACATTGCGACGTAGTTTCGGAGAAACTACGAAAGGAAGTGGCGTTGGGCCGCATGAGCGGCCCTTTTCCAGTTCCCCCATTAAAGGACTTGGTGGTCTCTCCGCTGGGTGTGGTGCCAAAAAAGGAGCCGAGTAAATTTCGGCTCATTCACCACCTTTCTTTTCCAAAAGGGGGGTCGGTTAATGACGCCATTGAGCCGGATGCTTGCACGGTGAGTTACACATCATTCGATGCAGCAGTGGTTTGGGTCCGACAATATGGAAGGGGGGCTCTCATGGCAAAATCAGATGTGGAGGCGGCCTTTCGGCTTCTTCCGGTTCACCCGGATAGTTTTCGATTATTGGGGTGTCACTGGAACGGGGAGTTTTATGTGGACCAGTGCCTGCCTATGGGCTGTTCCATATCGTGTGCATTATTTGAGGAGTTTAGCTCCTTTCTGGAATGGGTGGTCAGGGACGTGGCAGGGGTAAATTCGGTCATACACTATCTGGATGACTTCCTCTGCGTGGGCCCGGCTTCATCCAGGGATTGTGCGATTCTGTTAGCAACGCTGGAGCATATGGCGGATCGTTTTGGCGTCCCATTGGCGCCGGACAAGACGGAGGGGCCAAGAACGGTCATTACGTTTTTGGGGATAACGCTGGATTCTGAAGCCATGGAATGCCGTTTACCGGAAGATAAGCTTGCGGCTCTGAAAGAAGAAATTAAACTGATGTTGGGTTTGCGTAAGGTACAGCTGCGAACGCTGCAATCTTTATTGGGGAAGCTGAATTTCGCCTGTCGCATTTTGCTGATGGGGAGAGCGTTTTGCCGACGGTTGTCGGCAAGTACGGCTGAGGTGCAGTCGCCGCGACATTTTGTTAGGCTGGTACGTTCCCACAGGTCTGATCTGCAGGTCTGGCATACATTCTTGGAGTCCTTCAATGGTAGGGCACTATGGATGTCGGGCCCGGTCAGCAACTTTGATATGGATCTGTTCACGGACGCTGCGGGCTCAGCAGGTTTTGGGGCTTTTTTCCAAGGCCGATGGAGTGCGGGTTCGTGGCCACAGAGTTGGGTGGAGGCAGGCTTCATAAAGAATATGTTGCTGCTGGAACTGTTTCCAGTAGTACTGGCAGTGGAACTATGGGGCGAGGCTTTCCGGGATCGGAAGGTGCGTTTCCACATCGACAACATGGGCGTGGTGCAGGTGATTAACAGAGCATCGGCGGCATCGCCGCCGGTGGTTCGCCTGCTACAACAGCTGGTGTTGAGATGCCTACAGTTAAACATCTTCATGTATGCGGTTCACCTTCCGGGAGTGGACAATGTGGTGGCTGACGCTTTATCTCGCTTTCAGTGGGACAGGTTCCGAGAGTTGGCACCGGACGCGGAGCAACGAGGGGTACCTTGTCCAGACTGGCTGTGGAAGATTGCGTTAGATTAGTCGCCGGATGGATCAGCAATTCGGTGAGTGAGACGACGTGGGCTGCATATCAGAAAGTTTGGTTGGAATGGGCGGATCTGGGTAGAATGGCGGGAGTGGACATTGATGGTCCGGAGGTGAGGTTGCTAGTCTTGTACTTTATCTCCAGGAGCATGGAAGCAGGGGTGTCGGTATCCGCGCTGGATAAAAAGGTTGCTGGGTTGGCATTTTTGTTTAAATGGCAAGGTTTGCCTGATTTCACGAAAGACTTATGGGTTCGACAAGCACTCAAAGGTTATAGGCGGGTTAGGCCGTTAAAAGACACCAGACGCCCTGTGTCCTTTGGGGTCCTGAGGGGGGTGTTGGCTAAGCTACCGGAGGTTTGCACCTCGGAATACGAGGCTGCCTTGTTCCGAGTGGCATTTTCCTTGGCATTTTTTGGGGCGTTCAGGATTGGCGAGCTGGTTAGCTCGTCTAAGAAAGTGCACGGGGGGATTGGGGCTAATGAAGTGCGTTGCCAGGAGGACAGAGTGTCCTTGTGGTTACGTAGATCAAAAACGGATCAAAAAGGGAGGGGCAAGAGAGTTCAGATCTTTTCGTTGCCGGGCTCACCGCTTTGTCCGGTTGGGGCCGTTCGGGGTTTTCTGGCGGTACGCCCAGGGAACGTGGGGTCCTTTCTGATACATGCGGATGGGTGTCCGTTGTCCAGGTTTCAGTTCATATCAGTTTTCCGAAAATGTTTGGGGTGCCTAGGTTTAGAGGCGAAAGAATTTTCGTCACATTCGTTCAGAATTGGGGCGGCTACGGATGCGGCTCGAAGTGGGTTGGATGGTGAGTCGGTCAAGCGCATTGGGAGATGGGAATCGAGGAGATTTCGATCTTACATTCGCCCTCACTTAGTGGTAGGGGTGTGAGGAGAATAGGAGTAAGGGTATGAGGAGAGTAGGAGTGGGGCTGATTGGAGTTTATAAAAAAAAAAGAAAAAGGAAATAAAATAATGAGGTTACGTTGACAGGCTTGGCTGTGGTTACGGTGGATACATGTTTTTCTCTCTTTCAGGTGTGGCGCCGGCGTTGGTCTGGATACTGGGGCACTCTTACGTGTACAGGGGGGGTAAGAGGGCTGAGGCAAGACCGGAAGGTCGGCAATTGGGGTTTCCAAGGCAGGAGGCCCGGATTCGCTGGCTGGGAATTCCGGGAATGTTATGGAGTAGGACGGTTCCAGAAGTGCATCGTTATGCGCGACTGGACCGCCCACCTGACGTTTTAATTTTGCACGTAGGTGGGAATGACTTAGGTGTTAGATCTATGCTGGATGTGACGAAGGATATCAAATTTGATATTCTTCGTCTTCGTATGACATTCCCGGAAATGGTGATAGTGTGGTCCGACATGGTGGCTCGTACTTCATGGCGGACGGCTAGATCCATAGAAGGCATCAATAGGGCGCGGAGGAAAGTTAATCGGGATGTGGCCAGGTTCATGGTTAGGAATGGGGGGTTGGTGATACGTCATTTTGAGCTGGAGTTGGAGACATGGCGGTACCTTTGGGGTGATGGGGTACACCTCAGTGATGTGGGTATAGACCTATGGGCGTTAGGGTTACAGGATGGTATACAGAGGGCTCTCAGGGTGTGGAGGGGCACCCAATTGTAAAGGCTTTTACATTCGGGTGCTGTGGCGGGTGTCTGTTCTTTGCAGGGGAAGGATGATACCTCGGAAAGAAGGGTTCAGGACCTGTCGTTGGTATGGGTCCTGACGGTGGGCTTACAGTTAATGGAGGTTTAGCTTGAAGCATTGGGATGGTGCACTGTGGTCATGGTTGTCTCTGAGCCAGCATGTCGGCTTGAGGCCTATTAGCGGATTTTGAGAAGTACCGCAGTGCAATAATAGACAAAAATGTTAATAGAGGTTCCTGCAGAGATAGACACCAGTAATTTACTGAGGGTCCTTTAGGACAGAGTTTATGGTTACTGTTAAAAAAAGTTATACAGCGTTTTAATAAATAAGGCTGCTACGGCCTATATATATTTCTCCAACTCCTGGTGTGGTCTCGTTTACTTAGTCACAAGTAAGATAGTAAATAAGGGGTGTATAATAAGGACATCTGTTATACGATAGTCATGGGTTATTTTACAAGGTAACTGTTCATGTATACTTTAAAATGGGTGAGAAACCAGATTACTTCCTTGTAATTATGCAACTTTACCTAGGGCCCTGCCATTATCAGTAAATAAGTGTAGCGGGGGTCCAAATTTAGGGGGTGATTCGAGTGGTAGTTGGCTCGGATCTTCCAATTCTTATTGGACTCTGCCTTGCTGCTGTTTTCACCTGGCGTGCAGTTCCCCTTAGAAGTATGGGTGGCGCTGTCACTTGTACTCGGGGTTGAACCACAGGTGATGGAGTGGCAATTGGGTGTCCTCTCTCGGCAGCCATGCAGTGGGCATGGTCTACCCGCTTTGCATGCCGGGAGAGGGTACAAAAGGGGCAGACACCATTAGAGAGCGAGCAATTCCCGGGGCCCATGCCCGGAGGGAGAACCTACAGTCCAAGTTCAAGTGCATGGCCCTCCAGGCCGTGAGGCCACGTGCACCTCAGTCCCAGGCACCTTTAGTCCTGGGACTGCAACCCTGGGTCAAGCACCTTTAGCTGGAGCCCACTCTGGGGAGGAAGAATCTCAGGGTGCTGCCTTGCTAGGGGACCCGCATCTGGAAGAGGAGGCTGGAGGAGGACCGTTCCGAAGGACTGGTGAGAGATCACAGTGAAGGAAGGGGCCCAGTAACTCTCTGGAGGGATGTCATCCATCCGAAAAGAGATCTAAACAATGTGACCATTAGGAGGTTCGGGACATTATAGATTCTGTGGCAGGGGATCTCCCGATCGCATCTATTAAGGGAATCTGATTGACTGTTCGAGCTACATGCCGGCTGCTAGTGCCATTGGGTGACTATCCAGGTGAGCTATACCCACTCGGGATCGAGTGGCGAAGAAGCCAGGAGTGTCTGAATCTGATCTGCCCTTTCTAACTCATTTCTCTCTTCTCAACTTTGTGGTTATTCATGCATAATAAAAATAAACTCTACGTTGGAGTTGCTGCTGGTGTGGACCTTGGAGTTACTTGGGGTGTAGAGACTTGTCCTTTACATTCTGGGGGACGAGAACCAATTTGAGGGGAGAACCTTGCTGCAAGACCCGTAAGTTATAAGTGTGCTTAACCTCTGCAAACCAGAGGGTACGGACACGGTGGCATCGCGTGCCTTTTCCTCCTGTGAGTGAGCCAAGGATGGGAGGAGAAGGGTGCGTGTGCTACATAAGGAATGCTCAGTCTAGCTGATTTTCATTGTCACATATTTATTTTAAACACTTCCTGGTCTTACTTCTTAGGAGTGTGACCTGTTAATGCATGAGGAGGCATTGCATAGGACGCAGTTCTGAAGAATGGACCTGGCAGAAGTGAAGTGGTCAACATTTGAGTACACACTTCAAGGATATGTTACCGACTTTCAAAAATCTTTTCCCAATATTATAAAAATTACAGAAGGATTCCTGGGGAAGCAAGAGATAGACAGTATCAGCTCCAGCACGGTAAGGACATTGCTTATACAATACATGTCTTTCTACTTTCTCTGTAAGCACCGTGTTCCTCCAACACAATGGTTTTCAACATTTCTGAGACCAGGGCCAAGTAAATTCTATTCAAAAGCTTTCAAAGCTGCTCATTTATTCTATGATTATGATAAATAGGATTATGTAGAATTTACAGTACTGCAGTCAGGACTATGTCATGTACAACATACTGCATACTGTGCAAGGGGTCAGAACTATGTAATTGCACAGCACAGGTTGCAGAGTGCAGTGAATATGTTAATGGTCAGTGTGTTACCTTCACTCACCATGCCTCCTAAGGGCCTATTCACACCACATGCCTTTTGATGTGTTTTAAAACACATTTCAAATGCAGTAAAAATGAATGCTCCTCAATGAGCAGGGCTGGACTGGGACCAAAACTTGGCCCTGGACTTCATCCAGACCGGCCCACTTTAATTCAATAAAATGCTGCCCCCCACCCCCCCTAAAAAATCACGCCCACTAAACGGCCCCTACATCCATTATTGTATATCATGAGAGGGTGAGCGAGAGGGGAATGAGAGAGAGAGAGAGAGAGGGAGGGTTGAGGGAAAGGGGATGAGAGGGGGTGGGTGAGAGAGGGGGGTGAGTGTAAGAGAGAGGGAGTGAGTGTAAAAGAGAGGGGGTGAGTGTAGGACCCCTTACACACTGAGGCGTTTTTCAGGCGCTTTTGGGCTAAAAATAGTGCCTGTAAAGCCCCTGAAAAACGCCTCCGCTGCAGTCCCAGTGTGAAAGTCCTCCAAGCAGCATCTTTGGGGCGGTGGAGGAGCGGTGTACACACCGCTCCTGCCCATTAAAATGAATGGCTGAGAGACAGAGGAGGGGTCTGAGAGACAGAGGAGGGGTCTGAGAGACAGAGGAGGGGTCTGAGAGACAGAGGAGGGGTCTGAGAGACAGAGGGGGAAGCTGAGAGACAGGGGAGCTGAGAGACAGAGGGGGCTGAGAGACAGAGGGGGGCTAAGAGACAGAGGGGGGCTGAGAGACAGTGGAGGGGTCTGAGAGACAGACAGAGGGGGGTCTGAGAGACAGAGGGGAGAGCTGAGAGACAGAGGGGGGAGCTGAGAGACAGAGGGGGAGAGCTGAGAGACAGAGGGGGAGAGCTGAGAGACAGAGGGGGAGAGTTGACAGACAGAGGGGGAGAGCTGAGAGACAGAGGAGGAGAGCTGAGAGACAGAGGAGGAGAGCTGAGAGACAGAGGAGAAGAGCAGGAGAGCTGAGAGACAGAGGAGGAGAGCTGAGAGACAGAGGGGGGTCTAAGAGATAGAGGGGAGCTGAGAGACAGAGGAGGGACTAAAAGAGGGGGGACTGAGAGACACGGGAACTGAGAGACAAAGGGGGGTCTAAGAGACAGGGGGGTCTGAGAGACAGAGGGGGGAGCTGAGAGACAGAGGAAGAGCTGAGAGACAGAGAGGGGACTGAGAGACAGAGGGGGAGAGCTGAGAGACAGAGGGGGAGAGCTGAGAGACAAAGGGGGAGAGCTGAGAGATAGAGGAGGGGGCTGAGAGACAGAGGGGGAGCTGAGAGACAGAGGGGGAGCTGAGAGACAGAGGAGGAGAGCTGACAGACAAAGGAGGAGAGCTGAGAGACAGAGGAGGAGAGCTGAGAGACAGAGGAGGAGAGCTGAGAGACAGAGGAGGAAAGCTGAGAGATAGAGGAGGACAGCTGAGAGACAGAGGAGGGGTCTGAGAGACAGAGGGGGGTTCTGAGAGACAGGGGGGGCTGAGAGACAGAGGGGGGTCTGAGAGACAGAGGAGGGGTCTGAGAGATAGTGGGGGGCTGAGAGACAGAGAAGGGGGCTGAAAGAGGGGGGACTGAGAGACAGAGGGGGGGGGACTGAGAGACAGAGGGGGCAGAGAGACAGAGGGGAGGGTTCTGGCATGTTTGTGTAGGATGCCAGGTACCTGATGGCCATCAGCGGCAGCGCCGAGTCTCCCTCTTGACCTGGGGGGTGCTCACGCTGCTCTGCTCCTTACAGCGGCGCATGTTCTCTTCCTCCGGGCTCCCAGTCAGCCTGCCCTCCAGCCCAGGGCGCATGGTTCCTGGAGCAGAGAGGAGGTGGAGGAATCGAGGTTCTGGGAGCGCCGGGGTGGAGCTCTTCTCCCTCGGAATTGTACATCCAACTGCCCTCCACGATGGCCACCTTCCCTGAATCCCCACCGCTGTTTGCTGCCACTGAACTGCATAAAAAAACAGGCCACAAAAAATATATTATTTTTTTTCTTTTTTGTGAGGGCCGCTGTTTGCTGCCACGCTCCCGCTGCCACCGAACTGCATAAAAAAACGGGCCACAAAAACAAAAACAAAAAAAAAATTTTTTTTTTTTAAACGGCCCAGTGAGCCATCGGCCCCCCGGGAAACTCCCGGTAGTCCCTATGGCCAGTCCATCCCTGTCAATGAGTATAGTTCACACCATTGCACTGTGGTTACATGCATTTGAAAAAAGTAGAGAAGGCACAACACACACAAATGCGTGTACAAGCAATGCACGAGAATGCAACTCATTAAAATGTTCCTTTCATAAAACATTAAAAAAAGCATGGAAAAATGTGCAGTGCATACAAAATGCATGTGAACACAATGGGGGTGATTTACTAACAACAGTGCGCTTCGCCGTTTCATACCTTAATTGGTGCGCCAGATAAATCATTAATTGGGCGCATGAACCGGCGGCGCACTGTGATAGTAAATAAAAATCTCAGCGGCGCTTCTGTCTCTATTCTAAAATGAATGGTTCCCAATGGGAGCCCATTGATTTGAATAGAGGTCGCACCAGAATTCGGATCAAGACGATCCGAATTGCGGGGCGACTCGTGTGTCGGTTGACACAGGGGCAGCGTGACTTTGCGAGGCAACTTGGACACGACTTGAGCGTGAAGCACTTGAAGTCGCCTCCAGTACAGGCTTCTTTGCCAGTACCTGCCCGCGACAATGTTTCCAGCGCGATCCCATCGCGCTGGTTCTCGGCGACAGGATACTGCAAACCTCGCGCTCGCTGTCCCCTGTGTTTGGTATGAATCATGAAGGGGTACTCCACGCCAAATTTAAAAAAAAAACGGCATGGGTTCCCCTCCAAGACCATACCAGGCCCTTAGGTCTGGTATGGATTTCAAGGGGAACCCCCATGCTGTTTTTTCGGCGTGTAGTGCCCCCCCTGCCCCAAAGCACCAACCCCCCCATGTTGAGGGCATGTGGCTTGGTATGGTCTAGGAGGGGAAGGCGCTCGCTCGCCCCCCTTTCCTGACCTGCTGGGCTGTGTGCTCGAATAAGGGTCTGGTATGGATCCTGGGGGAACCCCCACACCATATTTTTTTGGTGTGGGGCTTCCCCTCAAGATCCATACCAGACCGAAGGGTCTGGTATCGTCCTGGGGGGAACCTCACACAAATTTTTTTTTTAATTGTTCTCCGCACACGAGTCGCCCCGCAAGTCGGATCATCTCGATCCAACTTCTGGTGCGACCTCTATTCAAAACAATGGCCTCCTATAGGGAACCATTGATTTTGAATAGAGAAAGAAAAACGCGTCTGAAAGCTAGCGCGGGGAAACGTGCATTGAATTCAATGCAAAACGCAGAAAAAATTCCTTTAAAAACGCCGCTTTTTTCCTGGCGTCTGTACTAGCTTGAGGCTCGATTCACACTAATGCGTTTTTTGGTGCATTTTGCAGAAATGCAGGGAATTTTTTTAACATGGGTTCCTATGGAACATGTTCACATCAATGCATTTTTGTGCCTCTGCGTTTTGGAAAGGGTCGGGGACTTTTTTTCCCGCAAAAAGCAGCATTTTGCATGTAATAGAATTCAATGGACCCGCATCCAAAATGCAAGTACCGCGATTTTGCCGCGATTCGCGTTGTTTTTTTAACCTGTTTATAGCTGGTTGTTAAAGGAAATTGTAAAAAAATAAACATTGCCGGCTATAAAAAAAAAAATCAAGAAAAAAACAGCGTGGGCCCCCCCCCCCCAGGTCCATACCAGGCCCTTGGGTCTAGTATGGATTTAGAGGGGACCCCACACACCAAAAAAAAAATGGTGTGGGGGTCCCCCCAAAATCCATACCAGGCCCTATATCCGAGCATGCAGCCCGGCAGGTCAAGAAAGGGAGGGGACGAGCGAGCGCCCCCCCCCTCCTGAACCATACCAGGCCGCATGCCCTCAACATGGGGGGATGGGTGCTTTGGGGCAGGGGGGCTCTGCGCCCCCCACCCCAAAGCACCCTGCCCCCATGTTGATGGGGACAAGGGCCTCTTCCCGACAACCCTTGCCCGGTGTTTGTCGGGGTCTGCGGGCAGGGGGCTTATCGGAATCTGGAAGCCCCCTTTAACAAGGGAGCCCCCAGATCCCGGCCCCCCCTATGTGAATAAGTATGGGGTACATTGTACCCCTACCCATTCACTTAAAAAAAAGTAGTGTAGTGTTAAAGATGACAGTAGACAGTTTTTGACAAGTCTTTCATTAATAATCTTCTTCTTCTTCTTCTCTGCTTCCTTCTCTGGTCTTCCTCCATCTTCTCCCGCATCTCCATTCTCCGGTCTTCTTCTTCTCCCCTTGCTCCTTCTTCCGCTCTTCTGTCTTCTTTGTCCGGTGTTCTGCCACCGCTCCGGCCGACGACCCTCCTCCGATGCTGTGTCCCGCTGATCTGTCGGCGCCGATGTCCTGCATTACGTAAATAACGGTGGGAGCGTGGCAACCAGATTATGTCATCCGAAGGCCACACCCCCTTGTGACGTCACAGCCTGAGGAATGATGGGGCTGTGACGTCACATGCGGGCGTGGCCTTCGGATGACGTAGGCATCATTCAGATATCAGCGCACAAAGTCAAGGACGTCATTTGACGGTGGGCGGTAGGAAAGTGGTTAATATTTTGTTTGAAAATTTTGAAAAAAGGTAATTTTTCTCCTTCATTGATGTACACTAATGAGACTGCATTTAGAAAAAAAAAAGGAAGAAAAACTGCGCTAATGAATAAATAAAATAAAATAAATTTAGAATAAGGCAGCAATAATGGTGGTATAAACACAAAAAAGGACTCGAACAAAAAAGATTGCACCAAAGAAAATAAAAAAATCAAAATTAGGAATAAAAATTAAAAATAAAATGAAAATTAAAAAAGTGTACAGGGGCTGAGTTGTGTCAAGCAATCACACCACAAACACTAAACAGCACCTATACTGGCTGGAACTCAGGTGATGAGTACCAAACAAAAGGATAGCACCTTCCAGATATGGTCGTAATATGAGAAACAGGTGAGAATATAAATCATGTGGGTCATGAGAAATAATCACATATATGAGACCATTCTACATTATTGCCTATCCTATGCGATAAATTAAAAAAGAGCAAACAATAATCCCACACCAATACACTAATTGTAAAGAATGTTATAAATTAATGTTGATGAAAATGTCCAGAGGCTGGTTGTGGAATTTATAAATGAACTTCTTGTTAGCCTTCAAACAAATCACAAGGGAGATGTGACAGTCTATGTGCCGTGAGTCCCAGATCCAACTTGTCAGTCTCCAAAATTATTAGAAAACATATGTAGAAAGCCAACACCACCGCGTGATACCCAGACCAACAGTGCCCTCCACCACACGAATTGGCGGCTTACCAGAAATAAGCCTCCGATATGCAGTCAGCTGTGACCCAGCTGCGGCCTTTGGTTTGAATGAATGGACTGGGAAACTTCAAATGCACACCCCGTCTCTTTCCCCCGTTCCTCTCGATCATGTGACAACGACCCCAAAACTTTTGTTATTCTGAAGAAATCCATCTAATGAGACTGCATTGATGGGCTGCACTGATGGGCACCAATAAGGTGGCAAGGATAGGCACTGAGAGGTGGCATTGCTAGTTGGCACTGGTGGGCATTGAGAAGTGGCACTGCTAGGTGGCAATGATAGTTGGCAGTGATGGGCACTGATAGGCAGCACTGCTAGGTGGCACTGATTGGCACCAGTGGTGGGCATTGATAGGTGGCGCTGGCAGGGGCTACTGATTGTCACAGATGATGCAGAATTGCCTCCTTCTCTTCGGGCCCGATGTCTCTTGCACATACCCTATATATATACTCAAGTATAAGCCGACCCGAGTATAAGCCGAGGTACCTAATGTACCACAAAAAACTGGGAAAACTTACTGACTCGAGTATAAGCCGAGGGTCAACAATGCCCATTTGCACGCCTCACTGTGCCCATTGCAACTTCACTAAGCCACTGTTCCCATCCTCACTGTTCCCATCCTCACTGTTCCTCACTGTTCCTCACTGTTCCCATTCTCACTGTTCCTCACTGTTCCCATCCTCACTGTTCCTCACTGTTCCTCACTGTTCCCATTCTCACTGTTCCTCACTGTTCCCATCCTCACTGTTCCTCACTGTTCCCATCCTCACTGTTCCCATCCTCACTGTTCCCATTCTCACTGTTCCTCACTGTTCCCATCCTCACTGTTCCTCACTGTTCCTCACTGTTCCCATTCTCACTGTTCCTCACTGTTCCCATCCTCACTGTTCCTCACTGTTCCCATCCTCACTGTTCCCATCCTCACTGTTCCAATAAAATTTAAATTGAACATTGTAAATTGTACCTGAAACAAAATAGAGAGGCTGCGGCGTCCATCGTTTAAAACTCGCGGTCTCTTCCTCTTCCCTTCCGTGATAGGCGTTTTCTAAGCAGACACAGTTCCGCCTATCACGAACGTTCTCTCATCCTCAGTTTCCCAGCAGACGTCCGTGATTGGCGGAACACTGAACACAGTGCCTGCTGGGATGGGTGAGGATGAGAGAACGTTCGTGATAGGCGATTCTCAGCAGACACAGTTCCGCCTATCACGGAAGGGACCAGGAAGAGACCCGCGAGATTTAAACGATGGACGCCGCAGCCTCTCAATTTTTTTTCAGGTACAATTTACAATGTTCAATTTCGCTGACTCGAGTATAAGCCGAGGGGGGGGGGGGGGGACTTTCAGCCCAAAAAAAAGGGCTGAAAATCTCGGCTTATACTCGAGTATATATGGTAAGCCGGTGATTGCCTTTTTTTATGCTCACGCTGTCAGCACAAGGAGAAAACAAAAACCATTACCGAGCTTTTGTTTTTTTTTAACTGAAAGATTTTATTAGACAAATCAGCATTACAATACAAACAGTAAATAGCATATTCATTAGAACATAGCAGAATAACAGAATAATGCGTCACATCCGGGGATCACACCCCCTCTATTTGTTACTAAGTGCAAATAATAACAATTGGCCTAAACCCGATCGTGCATAAAAACAATTCTAGCCCACCATGCTACGGCCACACAAACAACCCTTAATAGTATTATAGTCATAGGACTAGGGAGGGAGGGGGGGGGGAGAGAAACCACACCCAGCGAAAAGGCATCTCAGTCAGTCTCACCCAAGGTCAGAGCGAGTAGCCTGCCTGTTCCAGGTCAGAGCGAGTAGCCTACCATGAGGACCAAATTTTGTCAAACTTCGCAGGGCACTGACTACTCTCATAAGTCTACTTGTATAGGGGCAATACCGAGACAACTGAGCATTGCCAGGAGGCACACGTGGGGGGGTCCTCTGATTTCGCCTAGCATAAAATAGTGAAAAAGTCAGGCAGAGTTTACAATACCTATCCCCGTCTACGTCTTCCATATAGTTCAACAGCAGGATCTTTGGGTCAGCCGGTATGTTCATGCCAGTCACGTCAGTCAGTCTGGAAGCCACAGCTTCCCAATAGGGCTGGATTTTCGGACACGACCAGACCATGTGCCAGAATGTACCCGTCTCCTGACTGCATCTCTGACAATCGGGATCTCGCTGCAGGTAAATACGTGCTAACCTCTGTGGGGTGTAATCTGTGGAGAAATTTTAATTGTATAAACCTATCCTTCGTGGCTATCATAGCAGGGATATAAGATGAAAGGCAATCCTTCCACTCCTCCTCGTCCATAGACGGTATATCAGTCCTCCATTCATCCCAAGGCTTAGTAAGCTTGGTATCATACTGTACAGTGAGGTATAGGTACAGGGACGAGAGGGGACGGTCCATAAGAGTGGAGGATAAGAGACGCTCAATGGAATCCGACTCCAGAGTTATAGGCTCAGGAAATTGGGCCTCAAAGGCATGTTTCAGCTGCCAGTACCTAAATTGAACGGAGACTAGCAGGAGGTACGCCTGTCTGAGTTCTGGAAAGGACATAAGTTTACCCGCTTGTACTATGTGTTTCAGGTTAATGATTCCTTTTTTTGCCCATAGAAATGGGTCTGGAATACTATTCATGTGAGGCAACATAGGGTTACCCCACATGGGCATATGTGGGGATACAAAGTTAGGTCGCCTGTACATTATTCGAGCCTCCTGCCAGACCTTAACTGTGGTCCGAATGAGGGTCGTCATACAGGGGCTAGCCCTGAGGCCGCGGAACGGCAGGTTGCTCAAGGCCGCATAAGAGCCCAAAATATCCGCCTCAAGTGTGACTGCCGGATTTTGTCTAGGCTGGGAGAAACACCACCTCACCGTAACCAGGACTGACGCCCAGTAATAAAGCAAAAAATTCGGGAGCGCCAATCCTCCTCCAGACAGAGACAAATACAGAATCTTCTTCGCCACCCGGGGGGCCTCCCAGCCCACACAAATGAGATCAGAAAACTGTCCAGACTCTGGAAGAATGACCTAGGGATATATGAGGGGGTATTACGAAAGAAGTACAGGAACTTCGGGAGATAGATCATTTTCAAAAGATTGACTCTACCCACCGGCGTCAGAGGGAGGGACCGCCACACTGCGCATTTGGCCACCAGTTGAGTCATAAGTGGTTGTATGTTCTTGCTTACATAATCGCTGTTATTGCCACTAACCTTAATGCCCAGATACGTAAACTCATCTACCCATTTAAGCTGCATTTGCGTCTTGGGACGCGGGGTCGAGAAACATAGGGGAAACAAGACCGATTTGTCCCAATTGATGCGGATACCGGAGTAGCCACCAAAGTGGTCAATCAGATCTAAAGCCATATGCAAGGATGATGAAGCATCCGCCAGATATAGCAGGGCATCATCCGCATACAAAGACAACTTTTCTTTAATCGGGCCTATTTGTAATCTCCGGACCCTCGTCTCAGCTCTCAACAGGATGGCCAGGGGTTCCATAGCAAGGGCAAACAGATCCGGGGAAAGGGGGCATCCCTGTCTCATGCCACGACCCAAGGGGAACACCTCCGATAGGCAGCCATTGGTCCGAATTCTAGCAGATGGGGAACTATATAATATACGCATCCATTTCAGGAAACCGGGCCCAAACCCGAAACTAGCGAGCACCCTCCAGAGGTAGCCCCATTCCACAGAGTCAAAAGCCTTCTCTGCGTCAAGTGAGCCCACCACTCCCGTCGAACCCATGCCAGCCCTATCAATGTGGGTGAGGAGGTGTCTGATGTTGATATCCGTTCCCCTACCTGGCATAAAGCCTGTTTGATCCAAATGTACCAGGGCAGTAATGACAGAGTTCAGTCTGGTGGCTAAGATCTTGGCCAGAATTTTCGCATCGTTGTTCAACAACGAGATAGGGCGATACGAGGAACACAGGGAAGGATCCTTCCCCGGCTTGGGGATCACCACTATGACCGCCTCACTCATGGTGACAGGGAGATTCTCCTGCTGCGCGGACGCCGCGAATAGGGAATGGAGTCTGACTACAAGTTCTGCTGCATAATGCTTGTAGAACTCTACAGGAATTCTATCAGGCCCGGGTGTCTTGCTATATTGCATAGACTTAAGAGCCCGCTGGATCTCCAACACCCTGATAGGGGCATCGAGCCGCTCTCGATAGGTCGCCGTAAAGGCCTGGATTGTCAATGTCTCCCAAATACTTCACCAGATCCTCATCACTATAATCCACCCTCGAGCTATAAAGTGCACGATAGAAGTCAGCAAAGCATTGATTAATACCCTCGGGAGAGCTTACCAGATCCCCCGTGGGGCCCGTGATATGTGAGACACTTACCCCTCCCGCCTGTTCCCTGGAAAGCCAAGCCAGCATTCTTCCCGACCTCTCCCCCTGTTCGAAAATCTGCTGGGACTGAGCAAGTAATTTTTCCTGGGTAAGCGAGGTGCGGATACTAAGGACTTCCCCAGTCAAGAGCTGCAGGTGGGCATAGTGTTGGGGGTCGCGGGTCCTAATAAAGGTCTCTTTTGCACTTGCAGCTTCCTTTTCAGCCCTCACCAAGTCTGCTCTGCGGTCCTTACGGACTCTGGCAATAATGGTCTGGTAGTGTCCTCTCGTGGAGGACTTAAAGGCATCCCATACAGTCCCGGCCTCCGCCGTGCCCTCATTGTCCGCCCAGTAACCGGTCAATTCAGTTTGGAACTGGTCATCTACAGAGGTGTCTGAGATCCAAAACCTGGAAAGTCTCCACAGTCGAACAGCATGGCCCCTAGAGAGATCCAATGTCAAGAGCAATGGTGCATGGTCCGAGATCCCCCTGGGCAAGATTTGTACGCCCTTAACCCTCGGCACGACTGGTCCACCCGCATATACCAGATCGATGATGGAGAACGTCCTGTGGGAGGTCGAATGGCAGGTGTAAGCTAGGACCCGGGGGTGTTTCCACCTCCACACATCCGTCAACCCATAGGTATCAGACCAGTCAGCCAACCCAGAGTAGTGTCGACCCCCAGACGTTAGGCGATCCATATCCGGATCAGGGACTAAGTTAAAATCACACCAAAAACACAGTGTTATCAGAGGCGAACTCAGCCACCTTGCTCGTTATTTGGTTCAACAGCAACAAGGAGGCCAGTGGGGGGAGATATAGACCCACTATGGTCCAGGTCAGCGAGTGAATCACGGCATGAACTATAACATATCTACCATCAGGGTCAAGAGCCAGATCCAGGAGCTGAAACAGGAGAGATTTTAGCACCAGTATACTGACCCCTCTAGAAAAACTGGAATATGTAGAATGATAGTGGTGGCTCACCCATGGCTCTTTAAGGGAAAGAATTCTACTCCCCATGAGGTGCGTTTCTTGTATGACACAAATATGCGGTGTACAGGACGCGAAGGTTGGGTCCTGGACGGGTGCTATATAGCACCAATATTTGGGTTTTGGTCCCTTTAAGGAGTGGTGATGGTGTTCAGGAGGTCACCCAGAATGGGTGCCGAATTCCCGACAAAAGAAGTAGTCCAGAGAGGACTGGCTCACAGTCCTCTTTGTCTTGATAGAGAGTTATTTGGGGCCCGGAATTTCGGAGGCTCTAAAGTGATATTTGGGTGGGATAGAGCTTTCACTCCTGACCACTGGGAGTCAGCACACAAGGGGTTAAAGGCTTCCAGGAAACAGCTCATAAAACAGGAAGTGGTGCTAGAGGTGGTGTGGAAGGAGTATGGGGAGTGCACCTGTGAAGATGAGCTGTGTGTCTGCTGGAAGCTTTTAAAGATTCAGCAAGGGCTCTGGAAGTTCCATCTAGAAAACTGTATGTGCCTTTTCTTTGATTTATTTTGTGCTGAAGACAAGCAGGACTTTACTTTATGCTGGAAGATAAGTGGACTTTGTTTTTATATTTTTCCTGTGTGCTGAATAAAGCTTGATTTTTGGTTTATTTACAAATAAAAGCCTTTTTGTTCAACTTCAACGGTTTATGCACTTGGTCCCGTGGAGCTATAATCCCCAAAGGTTTACAACGGGTTGTAAGACTTAATAAATTGGAACACCAGGGAGCGATTGGTCGGGAATTCAACCCCCTGGTGTTCCACGACAGGATATTAACTGCAGACATGGACTATCAGATTAGTAGGGGGGATAGGATAACACCACAAGGCTCCCGGACCTGGCCCCCAGACCCAGGATGTACACAATGCTGAAAAATCAACTTTTTGAATGTAAAGCAAAAACATAATGGAAACAAAAACAACAGAAAGAAAAAAGTAGAACAGAAAAAGAAAAATTGTCCCCAGTAAGGCAACAATCCCCGCCCCCCACCCCACCCAACCCCTTAAAACTGAGGAGGGTATTCATCTCAAACAGTATCAGCTCACTGGCTGCAAAGGGGGTTCCGTGCAAGAGGCAAACTCAGCCCCCCGGATACTTTCTGGGGGGGCCGAGCAACAGTCTGAACGACACTCTAAGTGCGAGACATCCGCTGGGAAATGCAACAAGCTGTAAGGGACAGGGGTTCAAGAGGAGAAAAGCAAACAGGAATACGTCCCAGCAGTAAAGTCGATACATGGTATGACCCCTAGTGCCACAGGAGGAGTAAAAACAAACAAAAGGAAGCGACAGACCGCAGTGTTCTCCTGACTATGTCAGGGGTGCTAACTTGGGTTACCACATCAGCGGGGCTTAACCTCCAGTATCGGAGCAGCACACACCAAGGGGACAAACAGGGCACAACAGGTGCAACAAAAGGTGTGGGCGTTCCGTCCAGGGGTCAGTCTGTGGACTACACCGGTCTAGGCCCGGGCAAAGCTCAGAACAAGTGAGGTATCAAGTGGTACATACCATGTGCCCGATCATCGGGCCCGCGGCAGCGAGTCCAACCAGACAGACACCTCCCTGGGATTGTTGAAGAAGCGAGTCGTCTCTCCGTCCTGTACTCTCAGACGGGCTGGGAAAAGGACACTATAGCGGATGTTGCGCGCCCTCAGTGTCGCCTTGACATGATCAAACGATTTCCTGAGTTTCTGGGTTTCCACCGAGTAGTCAGGAAAAATCATCAGCTTGGCATTCTGGTATCGTAGGTCGCCCACAAGCCTGGAGGCACGGAGAATTTCGTCTCTATCCCAGAAGTTGAGAAGGCGGAGAATGAAGATTCGCGGAGGAGCTCCAGAAGGTCCCGGCTTAGGTGGAATGAGGTGCGCCCTCTCCACCACATAGTGGGGTGACATGCGAGCCTCAGGGAGGAGGGTATGGATCATACCTTTTATGAAGCCTGTGGGGTCATTTCGCCTCTGCTCCCTCGGGTAGGCCGACAATGCGAAGGTTGTTGCACCGGTTTCTGTTTTCGGCATCTTCGGCTCTGTACTCTAGGGCTTTTATTTTGGTGTGGAGAGTGCGGAGGGCTGCGCCATGTTCTGTGACCGCATCTTCAGTATTGCTAACTCTTTGCTCGGTCTCCGCTACCCTGGCCCTAAGTTTGTCCATGTCTTAGCGGATAAGGCCCACATCCATCTGTACGGCCTCTATTTTAGCTGTTAACGTGGACTGGCATGTGGCGATGGCCGCCATGACTTCCGCCAGCCAGGGGGGTCAGGACTCTGCCGAGTCCATGGGACCTATCTGTGAGGTCCTGTGGGAGCTCCGGGTGGTACGGACATGCACCGGGAGATCAATGGGCATTTGGGGGGGTCTGGTAGTGGTGAAAAGTCAGTCTCTTGCCCCCTTTGCTGAACTTTGCGCCCGAGCTCTGGCGCCTCATTCAGGACCCGCACTGTCTTGTATGTACTTTGGGCAGCGTGAAGGGGTCCACTAGCGGGACCTGCGTGTTCCCAGGAGAGTCACAAAAAAAGGGGGGCCCCAAGTGATGTAATCTTCTTACCATGGGCCTCATCCCGGTCCGGAGCTACGGGGTCCGCCAGGAAAGGCCTCGGCCGCGGCCTAGCAGTACGAGTGGGCCGGGATGCAGATCGGGTAGAGCCGGCAGCGGCCGGTAAGTCAGCCGCAGTCCCCGCCGTCCGCAGCCTGTGCCAAAGTGCCTATCCCGCATGCAGGGGGCCGCAGTTCACCTCCGCTCCGGAGCTCCGATGGCCGTCAGGAAAGACCACGGCCGCGGCCTAGCTGCACGAGGGAGCCGGGAAGCGTCTGAGGAAGGGTCAGCAGCAACCGAAAGAACAGCCTCGCTCCCTGCCTTGTGGTGTCCCACTCACCCGGTCAACAAGGGTGAATGAGTCGGCCTCTGTAAGCCCAGGATCAGGATTAAGTGGCGGAATGCAGCGGAGCTCTCAGCAAAAGCAGCCGCTCACAGCGCCATCTTGGCCAAGCCCCCACTGAGCTTTTGTTTACATCACGTGATCAGCTGTCAGTGGCTGACAGCTGATCACGTGGTAAGGGGCAGGGATCGGCCCCTTACTCGGATCTGTGATCACCCGAGTCTGTGACTCGGTGACCACAGCGCGCGCGCGAAGGGGAGGACGTCTATTGACGGACTCCCGGCAATTGAGGACCGTGCTGTGACCATCGATCAGCAATAGCGCTGATCTCAAGTGGTTAAAGAGGGTCTAAATGGGCCATTGACATGCATCACAATTGAACTTAGGAATGTGTCTTTGCAAAGTTAAACTAAATTAAATCCTTTCTTATTTTTGCTTGGGGATAGAGTGCAGAGGGATTAGAAGTCTGGACAGTTTTTGGGGATGTCTACACCCCTGATAGGGTGAAGACAACTTCCAAATTTGGCCACTTTATCCTTCCAAATAATTCACTTCCTGTCCCATAGCCACACAGGAAGAGAGGGTAAATCCCTACCAATGTCTTTCCTTGGGGACACACAGGTCAATCTAAATACTTTCCCTATTATGTACATTGCACTCCAGCATTTTGCTGGGTACATCCCAAATTATTAGGTATTTTGGACTTTGGGGTTTATTTACTAAAGGCAAATCCACTTTGCACTACAAGTGCACTTGCTGGATATCCGAGGGGGACATGCAAGGAAACAAAAAAACACCATCTTTGCTTCTACATGATTGGATGTTAAAATCACCAGTGCTTCCCCTCAGATTTTCAGCAACTACACTTGTACTGCAGAGTGGATTTGCATTTACTAAACCCCAAACTACCTAATGATTTGGGGTGTACACAACAAAGTGCTAGAGTGCAATTTGCTTAATGGGGACACTAGTTAGATTGATCTGTGTGTCCCCAAGAAAAAACATCGGTAGGGTTTTACCTTCACTTCCTATTTAGCTGTGTGACAGGAAGTGAAGCCATTTTTAATAAAAGGGACACAAAGCCCAACCTAAAAAAACAAAAACAAGCAGGGGTTCTAACACTTACTTGGTTTCCCTCAAAATGCCCACAATTAGAATAGTATTGCCTTGAGCTATTTTTAAGTGCCGTGCTCTAAATCAGTGCTTCTCAAGTACCCCCAACAGGCCATGTTTGCAGGTGTTCCTTCATCTTGCACATGTGCTTTAAATCACAGTCAATGGTTTGGCATTTTGGACAGCAATTAATCGATAAGATAAATTCACAAAACATGTCCTGTTGGGGGTACTTGAGGACTGAGGCTGAGAACCACTGCAGTAAAAAGGAAAATTGAATACTTACCGCTCTGTATTTTTCAATTCCTGGTGACTATCCATGGCAGCACACAATACATGCATATGCTACCATAAAGGCACCAGGTTAGACAAATCACACCTGTTTTGTTTTGACATGCCAATCAGCACAGTTAAGCTGCAGCTGTCACATTTGTTGCATAGAAAACAAAAAACAAACATCAAACTTTGCATAAATTTTTATTGGTCAAAAAAACAGGACTTGGAAAAAACAAAGGGAAGCAAAAATAAATAAAAGACATGAAGGTAAACATTAGTCACATCTTGAGAAAGATTTAGCAAAATAATGCAGCACAGACAATTAAATCAAAGTGAACAAACGACACACATTAACAACATCAAAAATATTTCAGGGGAACATATCCCCCACACAAAAAAATACAATCAACAAAAGTAAAACAAACATCTGTTTTGCAAAGACATAACAAATAAAATGCATGTGTTACAAACTCGATAAGGACACCAAAATTTACTTTTGGCCGGCCGGCCGGCCGCACACATGCACACGCACACAATCTTGCCTCTTTTCAGGGCAAGGGAGAGAATGATATCTGCAAGCTTCATATAACATAGGTTTGTGTGCTAATCAGGCAATTGAAAACACATGCACAGTCCATGAAACGCCCAAAATGCAAGTTCACCCAATGTAGAGACTGAACTTCAAAGTGGGTACACCTGTTAAGGATGTCCTTCATTACTAACCCAAAAAACATGCTCTCTGAGCATGCCCAGAAACATCCAGGTGCTGTTCACACACAAAAAGCACTAGAAAAAAAACGAAGTCCCTGAGCATGCTCAGACCAACACAAATGCAGCTAGCAGAAAATAAGCCCCCGTCCAAAATTAAGCACATCATCCAGCATGCTACAAAATTAAAGATGGGACAAACACCCCCCGGTCCGGGGGGCAAACAAAGAGCCTAACATGGGCAAAAGTTTTACAACAAATACCATTGCAGTCTATGGGAACTGACTTGTTAATTTTGCTAGTCCCCACTTGGCTGGCTTATCTTCTAGTTATTGGCCTTAAAATAGGTATGGGGGCCCAGGTCCTACCCTAAGGGACATATATCAATGTGACCAATTCGGACAACACCAAAAACAAAACAAGGAGAAGTGCCTTTAAATATGCCAAATTGCTTAAGGGCCATTTCACACCACATGCAGTCCATTGTGTTTTTTATGCATCAAAAATGCATGGAAAGTTGGTTATATGGTTCTAAATGGCAGTGTTTGTTCCAGTTCCACAAAAAAAGTAGAACATGCTGCATTTTACCTGCACTGGAACGCTGCAAAACGCATCAAAAACGCACTGGAATTCACTGGAACGCACCTAAATGCACAAAAAATGCACTGGAACACACTTGTCCTTATCTATGGTTAATAAAAAAGAGGGGTGAAAAAAAAGCACTGGACTGCATCAAAAACGTACCAAAAATGCACTGGAACGCATCAAAAACGCGCATTCAAAAAAGCACCTGGAACGCATCCGGATTGCGTTTCTATGGTGTGAACTGGCTCTAAGGGCCAGTTCACACCATAGAAACACAGTCTGGATGCGTTCCAGGTACTTTTCTGCATGTGCGTTTTTGATGCGTTCCAGTGCGTTTTTGATGCGTCTTTGGTGCGTTTTTGATGCAGTCCAGTGCTTTTTTCCCCCTCTTTTCACTTAACCTTAAGGGCCAGTTCACACCAGACGCAGTTCCGTTCAGTTTCGTGCGCATTTTTTCTGCACTAAAAATGCATGCACAGTGTTTTCCATGTATTCCAATTTCTCTTGTTGGCTCTAGTTCACACCATACAGTCAGTTTACGGTCAGTTTCCGGTGCAGAAACTGACCGGAAACTGACTGCATGGTGCCAACTAGAGCCATTGGAATACATGGAAAATACTGTGCATGCATTTTGTGCAGAAAAAAAGCACACAGAACTGAACGGAACTGCATCTGGTGTGAACTGGCCCTAATAAGGACAAGTGTGTTGCAGTGCGTCTTTGGTGCATTTAGGTGCGTTCCGGTGCGTTCCAGTGCGTTTTTGGTATGGTCCGGTGCATTTTTGATGCGTTTTACTGCGGTCCAGTTCAGTTCTGTACATAAAAAATGCAGCATGACCATTTTTTTTTTTCCTTTCTGAAACGCATTGGAACGGACTGCAGTGGTGTGAACTATGCCATTGGCATTAATGTGATCAACTTTCTTTGCGTTTTTCATGCATCAAAAAAATGCACTGCACTGCATCCGGTGTGAACTGGCCCTAAATATCATACCTGGGGGTGTCTATAGTATGCCTGTAAAGTAGTGCATGTTTTCCATGTTTATAACAGTACGAGAGGAAAATTACATTTCTAAAGTAAAATAATAGTCATTTAAAAGTCCTCGCGGCTCTAATGAAATGCTGGTTCCCGTCAATACAGATAAAATTCATTGAAAGTCTTTGAAAAAAAAAATGCGTGGGGGTCCCCCCAAATTCCATTACCAAGCCCTTCAGGTCTGGTATGGATATTAAGGGGAACTCTGCGCCAAATAAAAAAAAATGGCGTGGGGGTTTCCCTCAAAATCTGTACCAGGCCCTTCAGGTCTGGTATGGATTTTAAGGGGACCCACGCGCCAACGTAAAAAAAAATGGTGTGGGGGTCCCCCCTAAAAATCCACACCAGACCCTTATCCGAGCACGCAACCTGGCAGGCCGAAGGAAAAGAGGGGGGGACGAGAGAGCGCCCCCCCTCCTGAATTGTACCAGGCCACATGCCCTCAACATGGGGCGGATGCTTTGGGGGTCTGTGACCCCTCAAAGCACCATGTCCTCATGTTGATAGGGACAAGGGCCTCATCCCCACAACCCTTGCCGGTGGTAGTGGGGGTCTGCGGGTAGGGGGGTTTATTGGAATCTGAAAGCCCTCTTTAACAAAGGGGACCCCCAGATCCCGCCCCCCCTGTGTGAAATGGTAATGGGGTACAAATGTACCCTTACCATTTCACAAAAAAAAAGTTGTCAAAAATGTTAAAAATGACAATGGCCGGTTTTTGACGATTCCTTTTATTAATGTCTTTTCCTTTCTTCCATCTTCTTCTTCCATCTTCTTCTTTTCTCCATTCGGGTTTCTTCCTCCATCTTGTTCTTCATCTTCATCTTCATCTTCATCTTCCTTCGGTGTTCTCGTCCGCATCTTGCTCCGGCTTCTTGTTCCCCTCTTCTTTCTCCGGACGATCCGCTTGCATTCGAGGTTCCCGCTGTGTGACGCTTCAGTTCTTCGGACAGTTTTCCTCTGAGTCCGGGGCCACCCGGAGGCCCGGCCCCCCTCTGACACCACGGGGAAAGTCCCCGTGAAGTCCATGTGCGAAAAGAAGAAGATGGAAGAAAGGAGAAGACATTAATACAGGAATTGTCAAAAACCGGCTATTGTAATTTTTAACATTTTTGACACTTTTTTTTGTGAAATGGTAGGGGTACATTTGTACCCCATTACCATTTCACACAGGGGGGTGCGGGATCTGGGGGTCCCCTTTGTTAAAGGGGGCTTCCAGATTCTGATAAGCCCCCCGCCCGCAGACCCCCACCGGCAAGGGTTGTGGGGATGAGACCCTTGTCCCCATCAAGACCCCCAAGCATCCTCCCCATGTTGAGGGCATGTGGCCTTGTACAGTTCAGGAGGGGGGGCCTCTGTCTCGCCCCCCCTCTTTTCTTGCGGCCTGCCAGGTTGCGTGCTCGGATAAAGAGTCTGGTGTGGATTTTTAGGGGGACTCCACGCCATTTTTTATTTATTTTTTATTTTAGAAATGTCATTTTGTGCATGGACTGTTATATAATGGCAAGTTTAGAAGAGCGCCTGTTCAACTTATGCAAATGCATTTACGTGACTTGACATTTACTAAGATTTTGCCGGCGCAGTAAACCGGCGCATTTGAACGAGCGCAATTGCCGCGCAGTGCACAAATAGACCTCTCGCAGTTAGAAACGTAATTACAGGCGCAGCAGGCTGGTTCAGAAAAAGTTACTTTCTCATTCTATTTTGGGCATGTTTATTACTTGGGCAGTTGTCACTATACTTCCTCACATCACCGCACATCACCGCACTGAGCGCCTCCTTCTGTGCGCCAAGAACACTATAGTAAATGGGGAATAGCGCTGCGTTACCGGCGCAAATGTTTCGTAAATACCAAAACTGCCGTTGCGCGCGCCGATGCGCCGTTACTCATGGCGCAATCGGTTCGTAAATCAGCCCCAATGACTTTATCTTTGCATTTTCCATTACATTCTGATGTGAACAGGTCCTTCCACTGGTGGTCAGCACTCTCCTTCCTCTGGTAATGGACACTCAGTGTGTCCCTTTAATTGATGGTCTTAACCACTTAAGCCCCGGACCATTTGGTAGCTAAAGGACCAGAGGTGAATTCAGAATTTTGCACTGCGCTGCTTTAACTGTAAATTGTGCGGACATGCAATGTTGTACCCAAACGAAATGTGCGTCCTTTTCTTCCCACAAATAGAGCTTTCTTTTAATGGTATTTGATTGCCTCTGCGATTTTTATTTTTTGCGATATAAACGGAAAAAGACCGAAAATTTTGAAAAAAAATGATATTTTCTACTTTTTGTTATAAGAAAAATCGAATAAACTCAATTTTAGTCATACATTTAGGCCAAAATGTATTCAGCCACATGTCTTTAGTAAAAAAATGTCAATAAGCGTATATTTATCGGTTTGCGCAAAAGTTATAGCGTTTACAAACTAGGGTACATTTTCTGGAATTTACACAGCTTTAAATTTATGACTGCCTATCTCATTTCTTGAGGTGCTAAAATGGCAGGGCAGTACAAAACCCCCCCAAATGACCCCATTTTAGAAAGTAGACACCCCAAGGAAATTGCTGAGAGGCATGTTGAGCCCATTGAATATTTTTTTTTTTGTCCCAAGTGATTGAATAATGACAAAAAAAAATAATAAAAATTACAAAAAGCTGTCACTAAATGATATATTGCTCACACATGCCATGGTTATATGTGGAATTGCACCCCAAAATACATTCTGCTGCTTCTCTTGAGTACGGGGATACCACATGTGTGGGACTTTTTAGGAGCCTAGCCACGTACGGGACCCCGGAAACCAAGCACCGCCTTCAGGATTTCTAAGGGTGTAAATTTTTGATTTCACTCCTCACTACCTATCACAGTTTTGAAGGCCATAAAATGCCAAAATAGCACAAAACCCCCCCAAATGACCCCATTTTAGAAAGAAGACACCCCAAGGAAATTGCTGAGAGGCCTGTTGAGCCCATTGAATATTTTTTTTTTTTGTCCCAAGTGATTGAATAATGACAAAAAAAAAAAAAATTACAAAAAGTTGTCACTAAATGATATATTGCTCACACATTCCATGGTTATATGTGGAATTGCACCCCAAAATAAATTTTGCTGCTTCTCCTGAGTACGGGGATACCACATGTGTGGGACTTTTTAGGAGCCTAGCCGCGTACGGGACCCCGAAAACCAATCACCGCCTTCAGGATTTCTAGGCACAAATTTTTGATTTGACTCCTCACTACCTATCACAGTTTCGAAGGCCATAAAATGCCAAAATAGCACAAAACCCCCCCAAATGACCCCATTTTGGAAAGTAGACACCCCAAGCTGTTTGCTGAGAGGCATGGTGAGTATTTTACAGCTCTCATTTGTTTTTGAAAATTAAGAAAGGACATTTTTTTCTTTTTTTTCTTTTTTTTTTTCAATTTTCAAAACTTTGTGACAAAAAGCGAGATCTGCAAAATACTCACAATACCTCTCAGCAAATAGCTTGGGGTGTCTACTTTCCAAAATGGGGTCATTTGGGGGGGTTTTGTGCCATCTGGGCATTCCATGGCCTCCGAAACTGTGATAGGCAGTGAGAAGTGAAATCAAAAATTTACACCCTTTAGAAAGCCTGAAGGCGGTGCTTGGTTTTTGGGGTCCCGTACGCGGCTAGGCTCCCAAAAAGTCTCACACATGTGGTATCCCCGTACTCAGGAGAAGCAACAGAATGTATTTTGGGGTGTAATTCCGCATATGCCCATGGCATGTTTGAGCAATATATCATTTAGTGACAACTTTGTGCAAAAAAAATAAAAAATTGTCTTTTTTCCGCAACTTGTGTCAACATATAAAATATTCCATGGACTCGACATGCCTCTCAGTATATAGCTTGGGGTGTCTACTTTCCAAAATGGGGTCATTTGGGGGGGGGGGTTTGAACTGTTCTGGCATTTTATACACAACATTAGGAAGCTTACATCCACTCTTCTAACCACTTGAAGACAAAGCCCTTTTTGACACTTTTTGTTTACATGAAAACTTATTTTTTTTTGCAAGAAAATTATGTTGAGCCCCCAAACATTATATATATTTTTAAAGCAAAGGCCCTACAGAATAAAATGGTGGGTGTTGCATTTTTTTTTCTACACAGTATTTGCGCAGCGATTTTTCAAACGCATTTTTTGGGGAAAAAATACACTTTTTTTAATTTTAATGCACTAAAACACACTATATTGCCCAAATGTTTGATGAAATAAAAAAGATGATCTTAGGCCGAGTACATAGATACCAAACACGACATGCTTTAAAATTTCGCACAAACGTGCATTGGCGACAAACTACATACATTTTTAAAAGCCTTTAAAAGCCTTTACAGGTTACTCCGTTAGATTTACAGAGGAGGTCTACTGCTAAAATTACTGCCCTCGATCTGACCTTCGCGGTGATACCTCACATGCATAGTGCAATTGCTGTTTACATATGACGCCAGACCAACGCTTGCGTTCGCCATTGGGCAAGAGCAGGGCAGGACAGGGGTGCTTTTTTTTTTTTTTTTTTTTTTATTATTAATTTTGCTTTTTTCTTTTATTTTTAAACTGTTGCTTCCATATTTTTTTTTTTTTTTATCATTTTTATTGTTATCTCAGGGAATGTAAATATCCCGTATGATAGTTATAGGTAATGACAGGTACTCTTTTTTGAAAAAAACTGGGGTCTATTGGACCCTAGATCTTTCCTCTGCCCTCAAAGCATCTGACCACACCAAGATCGGTGTGATAAAATGCTTTCCCAATTTCCCAATGGCGCTTTTTATATCCGGGGGGGGTCATTCCCTCCCACTGCTTGTAAAAGCAGTCCAGAGGCTAATTAGCCACTAGGATTGCTTTTACATGAAAGCCGGCCGCTGGCTGAAAAGAATGATACCAAGATGATACCTAAACCCGCAGGCATCATTCTGGTATAAACATTCAAAGTCCAGCAACATACCAGTACGTTGCTGGTCCTTGTTGGACATGTATTGTAATCTTTTTTTTCATGCAGCCTGTTGGCTGAACGAAAAAAAAAGATTGATCGGTGGGTATGCCCACCATTAGAATACCGCCCTTCATCCACCCACTTCTAATGATGGGCATACATGCACCATTTATATATGCCGAAGCATGGGGGCATCTTCCCGCAAAAGTTATGCCGCGTACACATGGTCAGACTTTTCCACGGGCAAGCCTCTGTCGGAATTTCGACTGTATGTACGCGGCATTAGGAGCAAAATCGCTCCTCCGCCCCTGCTGCCCCAATGCTTCGGCATATATGCTTTTTTTTTTTTAACTGTGGTGGCGAAATCACCTCCTACAGCACTGGAGTCGCAGGGATCAGGCCTGTCTCTGCGAACGCTGCAGTTATGTGTGTTGTGTTTTGCAAGTGACAGTGATCGATCGATACTGCACTTGGGTGGCCTGGGCTGGACGGAGGGGCAAAACGCAGGTGCTAGCAGGTATCTGGGCTGATTCCGCTAACACTGCATTTTTGGGAACCCTAAACTGCTGGGGACGCTAGTATAGATCTGATCAGATCAGATATTGATCTGTTCAGATACTATACCACTAAGGGGGGTGTATGCTTCACGCGTGGGTGTTAGCGTTACTGGCACTAACCTGACGCTGCCTGGGGTGTGACGCAGACCCTCTCTGACGCTAAAACCTAATTGATATCACCCGCCGGGCGATCAGGGGGTTAAACCTTTATTGGGTTATATACGGCGGGTGCCCTGACACTATAAAAAGCAAACTAACTAACCAGCGTCACCCGTAACACTTATATGGTGATTACTGGTGAAAGGGTTAACTAGGGGCAATTAGGGGGTTAAAACCTTTATTAGGTAATATATGGGGGTACCTGACGCTATATAAAAACCTGACGGCGAACCTAAAAAAAAATTACTGGCTACCGATCTGCATCACCGACACTAAGACAACGATCATAAAAACTATCGCTTAGCGACAGTGGTGATAGGGGGTGAAAGGGTTACCTGGGGGCGATCAGGGGGTTAAACCTTTATTAGATAATATATGGGGGTACCTGACGCTATAAAAACCTGCGGCGAACCTAAAAAAAATTACTGGCTACGATCTGCATCACCGACGCTAAGACAGCGATCAGAAAAATGATCGCTTAGCGACAGTGGTGATAGGGGGTGAAAGGGTTACCTGGGGAGCGATCAAGGGGGTTAAACCTTTATTAGGTAATATATTGGGGTACCTGACGCTATAAAAACCTGCGGCGAACCTAAAAAAAATTACTGGCTACCGATCTGAATCACCGACGCTAAGACAGCGATCAGAAAAATTATCGCTTAGTGACAGTGGTGATAGGGGGTGAAAGGGTTACCTGGGGGGCGATCAAGGGGGTTAAACCTTTATTAGGTAATATATGGGGGTACCCGACGCTATAAAAACCTGCGGCGAACCTAAAAAAAATTACTGGCTACCGATCAGCATCACCGACGCTAAGACATCGATCAGAAAAATGATCGCTTAGTGACGGCGGTGCTAGGGGGTGAAAGGGTTACCTGGGGGGTGATCAAGGGGGTTAAACCTTTATTAGGTAATATATGGGGGTACCCGACGCTATAAAAACCTGCGGCGAACCTAAAAAAAATTACTGGCTACCGATCAGCATCGCCGACGCTAAAACATCGATCAGAAAAATTATCGCTTAGTGACCGTGGTGATAGGGGGTGAAAGGGTTACCTGGGGGGCGATCAAGGGTATTAAACCTTTATTAAGTAATATATTGGGGTACCCGACGCTATAAAAACCTGCGGCGAACCTAAAAAAAATTACTGGCATCACCGACGCTAAGACATCGATCAGAAAAATGATCGCTTAGCGACGGCGGTACTAGGGGGTGAAGGGGTTAACTGGGGGGTGATCAGGGGGTTAAACCTTTATTAGGGGGGGTTAGGGGGCTACACTGGACCTAAAACTAAATGTACTGACACTTTTACAGTCACAAATGTCACTGATTGCAGTGATCACTAAATAAATGGTCACTGCAATCAGTGACACTGTGACTGGGGACTGGGGGGTGATCTGGGGGGTGATCTGGGGGGGTCTGGGTGGGCCTGGTGGGGCGATTTATGTACCTATGTGTCCTGGTGTCAGTGTAGTGTTGTGTGCACTAACCTGCATCTTCTCCTGTACGGCGCTCGGTATATGTGAGCGCCGCAGGAGAGATGACATCACTTCCTCCAGCCTGTGTAAACAAGCACACAGGCAGGGGAAGCTCTCATTCGCCGGGAGCGATCGAGAGGGGGTGGCCGGAATCGAACGGCCGTCCCCTCATGCCGGATCGCTCCCGAAGGTAAAACGACCGCTCACTGTAAAGAAGGGGGGTCCGATCGGACCCCCCAACTATACAAAGGCAATCACGTACATATACGTGATTCTGCCTGTCGGTGCCATTCTGCCGACGTATATTTACAGTGGACGGTCGTTAAGTGGTTAATGTGCCTCATTAACTTGGTGGTCAATTCTCAGCATGCTTCTTATATTGGTGGTCAATGCTCAGTGTGTTTTCATCACATAGGTCAGGGGTGCCCAAACTTTTTTCAAAGAGGGCCAGATTTGATGAAGTGAACATGCGTGAGGGCTGACCATTTTGCCTGACATTCTTTGAACCATTAAAATTTGGTCTAAGTGTGTTAGTCCAAGCACTAATACACTGCCCAACAAGAATTCTCTTGCCTTTGTCGTGCTCGTTCCCCACACACAGACGAATGCTCTGCTTTTTAAGGGTACCGTTAATTCTTAATGGTACCCCACACATTGGAAAACGTGGGGTGCTTTTGATGCAGTGCAATTAAAAAAAAAAAAAGGTTGGGGACTTCTTTCCGTGCATTTTTGTGGGTAGGGAAGCCCATTGAAATGAATGAGCTGCCCTACACGCAGCACGCAGCCACACAGATGTAAACCAAGGGCTTGTTCACATGTCAGGTTGGAGGGGCAGTAAAACCACATGGTTGAGCTGTTTTTACCACCCCCAACTTCTCCCCCTTTAGCTGCAGAGGGTGTACACATGCTGTGGCTGCAGCTGGAGGTATACCCAGGCTGAATGGGGCTGCACTGCAACTACCCCGCAACTGTGTGCATTGCACGGTTGCGGTATAGTGATACTGCATTTACGGGCTTAAAATAGGTGGTGAGGAGAGGAGGCAACATAATGCCACTTTACCGCCTGTCAAATGCCTCTGAAAAGCGATCTGTGCATGGATTGCTTTTCAGAGGAGCAGCAGTCCTGGGTGCTATCAAAAACAAGCCCTACAAAAGCAGTTCTGACCGTACAGGAATGGGGGGGGGTCCTTATTAAAAGTAACATATACACACAGACACATGCGCGCACACACACATACAGACAAATGCACGCACACACACACACGCACAGACATACAGACACACCTACAGACACACATACCGACACATATACAGACACATATACAGGCATACGCACACACATACAGACACACGCACACACATACAGACACATATACAGGCACACGCACACACATACAGACACATATACAGGCACACACATACATGCACACGCACACACATACAGACACATGCAGACACATACAGATACACAGACACATGTATAAAGCCCTTTTAAAACGAATCTAGCTTCTAGCACAGTACCTTGTTTCCTCATTCAGCCAGGTACTGCACTGTAGGGGGAAGCACAGAGCACAGCACATTCCCCTGCACTGTTTACTTTCACTTTTGAGGCTGACGGAGCTTCTCACAGTGCCGATGTATAGTTCGGCAGGGGGTTGGGCTCATTTGACAGCCCTTCTCTCCCCTGATCCCGCGGCACACTGGTTGAGAAAGGCTGGTTTAAAAACCAGGCTGGCGGGTCGTTCAAAATCAGGTCGCGGGCCGCGATTGGCCCGCGGGCCGGACTTTGGACATGCCTGACATAGGTGCTCAGTGCTTCCCCTTATATTGGCTGTCAGTGCTCAGTGTGTCATTTTACATTGGTTCTCATTGCATCCACCTATATTGGTGGTCAACATGTCCCCTTACACCAGGGGTGCTCAACCTTTTGAGGAGCGAGGGCCACTTTATCGACTTGGTAACCGGTCGCGGGCCACAATGAGCATCAGTGGTGTAGCATGGGTTGTCAGCGCCCGGGGCAAGGCAAGTAATTTGCGCCCCCTAACCTGTGGACTTTTAGAACAACTCCCTGAGTCCCTTCCCTTCCTACAATAGTACTGACCAGCCTGATTCCCACACTGACCACTACACTAACCTACCTGACCACTAAACTAACCTACCTACCTGATTCCTACAATGACCTACCTGACCACTGCACTAACCTACATGATTTCTACACTGACCTACCTGACCCCTACACTGACCTACCTGATACCTACACTGACAACTACACTGACCTACCTGTCCACTATCCTGACCACTACACTACCTGATTATTACACTGTCCACTACACTGCACTGTCCACTGCACTGTCCACTGCAATGTCCACTGCACTGACCACTACACTACCCACTACACTGACCACTACAGTACACTGTCACCTACACTGCACTGACCACTACAATGTCCACTTCACTGCACTGACCACTACACTACACTGACCATTGCACTGACCACTACACTACACTGCACTGACCACTACACTGACCACAACACTACACAGACCACTACACTATCCACTTCACTACACTACACTGTTCACTGCACTGTCCACCTCACTGCACTGACCACTACACCGACTACTACACTGCACTGACAATTACACTACACTGCCCACTGCACTGTCCACCTCACTGCACTGACCACTTCACTGCCCTGACAATTACACTGACTACTACACTACACTTTTACTGACACCAGACGTTTTTTATTTTATTTATACTGACTAATTCTGGCTGGCAGCTCCCTCTCTCCCCAGACTGTATCCACCCCCTCACCTGCAACTTGTATCTTCCATCAGTTCGGAGGAGAGGGGGAGCCTGGAGGAGGTGAAGGCAGCGGTGTTCAAAATGCGGTGGAGGCGGAGGCAGGACTCCAGGAGCAAGCGCGATCGCGGATAGGCCAGCCTGGCCGCGATCACTGATAAGCCAGCCTGGCCACGATCACTGATAAGCCAGCCTGGCCGCGATCACTGATAGGCCAGCCCCACCGCGATCACGGACAGGCCAGCCCCACCGCAATCACGGATAGGCCAGCCCCACCGCGATCACAGACAGGCCAGCCCCGCCGCATGACCCCATTCTTTGCACTAATGCTCGTAGATGGCGGGTGGGGAACCCGCGATCTGGGCTTACCGACCCGCCATCTCAGAGCAAGACATGGCGGGCCACTTCGAAGGGCGCCGCGGGCCAGCGGTTGGGCACGCCTGCTTTACACTGATGGTCAGTGTGCCCCCTTACACTAGTCGTCAGCATGCTCCCTTAAGCTAGTGGTCAGTGTATGCCCTTAAATTGGTGTGCCTTCTTATGTTGATGGTTAGAGTACCCCTTAACGCTGGTGGTCAGTGTGCTACCTTACATTTTTGGTCAGTGTGTAGGCAGGTAAGAGTTTCCCCTCTGTCCTGTAGGTGGCACTGTGTCATTATTACAGATAGAGAGGCGTCTGTTAGGGTAATTGTTCCTTGTGTGTCATTCGGGAGTTCCTGGAGTGAGTGGTCAGGGATGGAGATCCCCTGTCTAGGGAAAGTGATTTGCACAGGGAGAGATTCCTGGTGAACAGGGACTACAGAGAGGAAACCTCCCGGTATTCGGAAAAGCCACACAGGGCTCTCCTTAATAGCCATACAGTGCCGTCAAGCACACTGGAAACTGCCCCCCCTTCAGTAGAAGCAGTCCTTCATTACTATAGGCTCCAAGCCTGGTAATACTGTGAAATTAGAATTGCTGCATTGCTTTATATACAGTACCTGCCCGCGAGAATGTGTTTCCAGCGCGATCCCATCGTGCTGGTTCTCGGTAGGGATGAGCTTCATGTTCGAGTCGAACATCGGCTGTTCGATCGTTCGCCGGAGATCGAAAGTTATGGGCCGTTCGCGCCAAATTCGAGTGACGCGAACGGCCCACAATACAGTGCAATCCCGGCGCTGTGATTGGCCAAGCATGCACTGTGACCCTGCAAGCTTGGCCAATCACAGCGCCGGCAGCGAGGAGAGCCATAATTGGCCACAGGCAGGATGCCTGTGGCCAATCATAGCTCAGGGGGGTTTAGTACACGCCCCACACTATAAAAGGCCGCCAGCGCGGCGGCCTTGTGCAGTGTGTTCCGGCGTGCAGGGAAAGAGATACATAGGCAGGGACAGTGTCTTCTATGTTCTATTCTTTTCTCAGGCATCTGCAGGAGTTAGTGGGTGTTGTGTGCCTTCAGCACAGTATACACCTGGATCTACACTTTATTGCTGTTCTCTAAGCTAGATAGGCAGGCAGGGACAGTGTGTTCTTTTCTCAGGCATCTGCAGCAGTTAGTGGGTGTTGTGTGCCCCAGCACAGTATACACCTGTATACACCCGTCATTGCATCTGCAGGAGTTAGTGGCACAGCATACACCTGTATATACCCGTCATTGCTGTTCTCTAATACAGGCATCTGCAGGAGTTAGTGGCACAGTATACACCTGTATATACCCGTCATTGCTGTTCTCTAATACAGGCATCTGCAGGAGTTAGTGGCACAGTATACACCTGTATATACCCGTCATTGCTGTTTTCTAATACAGGCATCTGCAGGAGTTAGTGGCACAGTATACACCTGTATATACCCGTCATTGCTGTTCTCTAATACAGGCATCTGCAGGAGTTAGTGGCACAGTATACACCTGTATATACCCGTCATTGCTGTTCTCTAATACAGGCATCTGCAGGAGTTAGTGGCACAGTATACACCTGTATATACCCGTCATTGCTGTTCTCTAATACAGGCATCTGCAGGAGTTAGTGGCACAGTATACACCTGTATATACCCGTCATTGCTGTTCTCTAATACAGGCATCTGCAGGAGTTAGTGGCACAGTATACACCTGTATATACCCATCATTGCTGTTCTCTAAAACAGGCATCTGCAGGAGATAGTGGCACAGTATACACCTGTATATACCCGTCATTGCTGTTCTCTAATACAGGCATCTGCAGGAGTTAGTGGCACAGTATACACCTGTATATACCCGTCATTGCTGTTCTCTAATACAGGCATCTGCAGGAGTTAGTGGCACAGTATACACCTGTATATACCCGTCATTGCTGTTCTCTAATACAGGCATCTGCAGGAGTTAGTGGCACAGTATACACCTGTATATACCCATCATTGCTGTTCTCTAATACAGGCATCTGCAGGAGTTAGTGGCACAGTATACACCTGTATATACCCGTCATTGCTGTTCTGTAATACAGGCATCTGCAGGAGTTAGTGGCACAGTATACACCTGTATATACCCGTCATTGCTGTTCTCTAATACAGGCATCTGCAGGAGTTAGTGGCACAGTATACACCTGTATATACCCGTCATTGCTGTTCTCTAATACAGGCATCTGCAGGAGTTAGTGGCACAGTATACACCTGTATATACCCGTCATTGCTGTTCTATAATACAGGCATCTGCAGGAGTAAGTGGCACAGTATACACCTGTATATACCCGTCATTGCTGTTCTCTAATACAGGCATCTGCAGGAGTTAGTGGCACAGTGTACACCTGTATATACCCGTCATTGCTGTTCTCTAATACAGGCATCTGCAGGAGTTAGTGGCACAGTGTACACCTGTATATACCCATCATTGCTGTTCTCTAATAAAGGCATCTGCTGGAGTTAGTGGGTGTTGTGTGCCCTAGTACAGTATACACCTGTATATACCCGTCATTGCTGTTCTCTAATAAAGGCATCTGCTGGAGTTAGTGGGTGTTGTGTGCCTCCAGCACAATATACACTACCCAATTGCTGGTTTTCCCATCTCCCTGCAGGCCATTACTATGTCTGGAAGGCCAACAAAGAGAGGCAGACAATTACGAGCCAATAAAAGAGGGCAAGCAGGCTCTGTGTCTGGGGACAACAGTGCTGGTCGTGGACGCGGTGCATTGTCATCAGCACGTGGCCATGGGACACGCTTGTCCTTATTTTCGGCAGCTGGACGTGTTGAGCCGCATCATGCCGAAGACTTGGTAGAGTGGATGACCAAGCCCTCCTCATCCTCCTCATCCTCTCTCACCCAGGCTCAGGGTACTGGCAAAGCAGCTGCCAAAGCGTCCTTTTCCCTCGTATCAATGTCATCATCAGTCACTCCTTCCCTAGACCCACCATGTCCTCCTGAGGAGTCCCCCGAACTGTTTGAGCACAGTGTTGGGTACATGCTTCAGGAGGATGCCCAGCGTTTCGAAGGGTCTGATGATGATACCCAGCTAGAGGAAGGCAGTTGCGTGAGCGCAGAGAGAGGGGATGCTCAAGAAGGACAGCAATCTGGCAGTCATGTTCCAGCAGCTGCAGCATACTGCCAGATTGGCTCCAGTGATGAGGAGGGAGGGGATGATGAGGTCACTGACTCCACGTGGGTGCCTGATAGGAGAGAGGAGGAGGATGAGGAGGAGGCACATCTCCAACGAGGCAGGATGCCCTCCGGGGGGCCAGCGTAAGGGCAGCACACCGACTGAATCACACCGCAGAGCTACGCCTGTGCAGGGCGCTGCCTCTGCCCGTTATTCCAAAAGTTCTTTGGTGTGGGCCTTTTTTGAGTCGAGTGCATCAGATCGCACCGCTGCTATTTGCAACATATGTCCCAAGCGTATCTCGCGTGGCCAAAACATCAGCCGCTTGGGCACCACATGCTTGACTAGACATATGTTGACCTGCCATGCAGCTTGTTGGCAAGCGTACCTTAAAGACCCACACCAAAGAACAAAGCGGACCTCTCCTTACTCCTCATCAGCTGGGATCTCCAAACCCACTATACCTTCAGTCCTCTCTGAAACCTTCACTGAGAGGAATGAAGGTGTAGAATTAGGTGTGTCACAGCCAAGTACTTGCGGGTACTCTGCTAGCAGTACACCGACGTCCGATTGTAGCAGGCAAATTTCCCTGCCCCAGCTGCTGGACCGTCGAAAGAAGTTCACTCCCAGCCATCCACATGCCCAGCGGTTGAATGCTAGCTTGGCTAAATTGCTAGAAATTCAACTGCTGCCTTTTCAGTTGGTAGACTCGGCCCCCTTCCATGAGTTTATGCAATGTGCGGTTCCTCAGTGGCAGGTTCCCAAACGCCCTTTTTTCTCACGGAAGGCGGTTCTGGCTCTCTACCGGCATGTGGAAGGCAATGTCCATGCCTCGCTGGACAGGGCGGTCAGCGGTAAGGTGCATATTACCACTGACTCATGGTCCAGCAGGCATGGACAGGGACGTTGCCTTTCTTTCACAGCCCATTGGGTCACTCTTTTGGCAGCTGGGAAGGATGCAGGACAAGGTGCAGTAGTGTTGGAGGTTGTTCCGCCACCACGCCTCCAAAATGCTACTACTGATTGTGACACACCTCTCTCCTCCACCCCCTCCTCTTCTTCTTCCTCCATGGCCTCTTCCTGTGCTTTGTCCTCTGAACCAGCGGTGCTCCGTAGGCGTTCAAGGGGCTACGCAAGTACGCAGGCAAAAAGATGCCATGCCGTGCTTGCGCTGGTGTGTTTGGGGGACAGGAGCCACACTGGGGCAGAGGTTTTGTCAGCTCTGCAGGGGCAGGCCAAGAGGTGGTTGACGCTACGCCAGCTTAAGCCAGGAATGGTGGTTTGCGACAATGGCACCAACCACCTCTCCGCCCTCCGACAGGGACAACTGACCCATGTGCCCTGTGTGGCTCACGTCCTTAACCTGGTGGTGCAGTGGTTCTTGGGCAGGTACCCGGGCTTACAGGATGTCCTGAGGCAGGCCAGGAAAGTCTGTGTGCATTTCCGCAGATCATATAATGCCAGTTCTCGGCTGGCTGAGCTGCAAAAGAGTTGAACCTGCCCAAGAACCGCCTTATATGTGACATGCCCACCAGGTGGAACTCAATGTTGGCCATGCTGCAGCGGCTGCACACGCAGCAGAGGGCCATCAATGAGTACCTGTGCGACTACGGCACCAGGACAGGGTCAGGGGAGCTCGGGTTTTTTTTCACCACGCCAGTGGGGCATGATCAGGGATGCATGCACTGTCCTGGCACCATTTGAGGAGGCCACGAGGATGGTGAGCAGTGACAGTGCATGCATCAGTGACACTGTACCTCTTGTCCACCTGTTGGAACATACGCTGCGTGGAATAATGGACAGGGCACTTGAGGCAGAACAGAGGCAGGAAGAGGAGGACTTCCTTGCCTCTCAAGGCCCCCTTTACCCAGACAGTGTTCCTTCTGTCCCACCCATCGCACAGGAAGAAGAGGAGGAGGAGGAGGAGGAGGAGGATTGTGTCAGCATGGAGGTGGAGCCTGGCACTCAGCATCATCAGCAGCAGTCTTTTAGGGATGATTTACAGTCCCAAGAAACCAGTGGACTTGTACGTGGCTGGGAGGAGGTGGCTGCGGATCATGTCGTCCTTAGTGACCCAGAGGACTCCGGACTGAATGCCTCAGCTAACCTACGCTGCATGGCCTCCCTGATCCTGCAAAGTCTGCGGAAGGATCCTCGTATTCTTTGGATCAAGGAGAGGGACCATTACTGGCTGGCCACTCTCCTTGATCCACGTTACAAGGGTAAGGTTGCGGACCTTATCTTACCGTCGCAGAGGGAGCAGAGGATGAGACAACTCCGGGAGGCCTTGCAGAAAGGTCTGTGCAACGTGTTCCCAGAGACTGGGAGGTTACAAACTCCTGGTCTTGGACAATGAGTTGCTGAGGCTTCGGTCAGTCAAAGAAGGAGCGGTGGGGAAGGTGGCCGTCTGACCGAAGCATTCAGACAATTCTTTAGTCCGCAGCCCCAAGGTATGATCGGTTCCAGCAACCATCGCCAGCGTCTGATATACATGGTGCAGGAATACCTAGGGGCAAGGTCAGACTTGGACACCTTCCCCACCGAAAATCCTCTGGCTTACTGGGTCTTGAGGATGGATCACTGGCCAGAGCTTGCACAGTATGCAATTGAGCTACTGGCCTGTCCTGCATCCAGCGTTCTTTCAGAACACACATTCAGTGCTGCTGGAGGATTTGTCACGGATCACAGGGTGCGCCTGTCCACCGACTCTGTTGATCGACTGACCTTCATAAAGATGAACCAGTCTTGGATCACCACCAGCTACCAAACACCTGAAGCTGATATAACAGACTAATTTATTTTCAAATGTCACATCCCTTCAAGACTGATGCTGATGCTGAGTAGGGATGAGCTCGGTGTTCGAGTCGAACATAGGTTCGACTCGAACATCGGCTGTTCGCGCGTTCGGCGAACAACGAACGATTTGGGCCGTTCGCGCCAAATTCGAGTGACACGAACGGCCCACAATACACTGCGCCATCGCAGTGTAATCCCGGCGCTGTGATTGGCCAAGCATGCACTGTGACCCTGCATGCTTGGCCAATCACAGCGCCGGCAGCGAGGAGAGCAATGATTGGCCACAGGCAGGATGCCTGTGGCCAATTATTGCTGAGGGGGTTTAGTACACGCCCCACACTATAAAAGGCCGCCAGCGCGGCGGCCTCGTGTAGTGTGTACCGGCGCAGGGAAAGAGAAGGATAGGCAGGGACAGTGTCATATTTTTTCTTTGCTAAACCTTGTGTGTAGAGACAGAGAAGGATAGGTAGGGAGAGTGTCAGTGTCATATTCTTTGCTAAACCTTGTTTGTAGGGACAGAGAAGGATAGGCAGGGAGAGTGTCAGTTTCATATTCTTTGCTAAACCTTGTGTGCTGAACCATATTGCTAAACCTTGTGTGTAGGGACAGACAAGGATAGGCAGGGAGAGTGTCAGGCCTCGTACACACGACCGATTTTCTCGGCAAGAACCAGCAAGAAACTTGCTGGCAGAGAGGTCTTGCCGAGTAAATCGGTCGTGTGTACGCTGCTAGCGGGTTTCTCGTCGAGAAAACCGACAAGAAACCTCGACGAGAAAATAGAGAACCTGCTCTCTATTTTCTCGTCGAGATTCTCCTCGGCGTGTTTCTCGACGAGAAAAGTGAGTGTGTGTACACTTACCTGTCCTCCCGGAAGCCCGCGCATGTTCTAAATGAATTTGACGCATGCGCGGTAGCTTCCTAGGCATACGTAGGGTATACCAAGATGGCGGCGACGGCATCGAATGTGACGAGCGCATGCTCTACGTAGTCGATGACGTCACCGCGTACACTCCTTTCAAAGAACCGCGGGTTCTTTGAAACGAGCGTGTGTACACTCGGCCGGGACAAGTTTCTTGTCCAAGAATCTCGTCGAAAAAAAACGACATGTTTTTTTAAACAAGAATCTCGGCCGTGTGTACGAGGCCTCAGTGTCATATTATTTGCTAAACCTTGTGTGCTGAACCATATTGCTAAACCTTGTGTGTAGGGACAGACAAGGATAGGTAGGGAGAGTGTCAGTGTCATATTCTTTGCTAAACCTTGTTTGTAGGGACAGAGAAGGATAGGCAGGGAGAGTGTCAGTGTCATATTCTTTGCTAAACCTTGTGTGCTGAACCATATTGCTAAACCTTGTGTGTAGGGACAGACAAGGATAGGCAGTCGAGAGTGTCAGTGTCATAATCTTTGCTAAACCTAGTGCGCTGAACCATATTGCTAAACCTTGTGTGTAGGGACAGACAAGGATAGGCAGTCGAGAGTGTCAGTGTCATAATCTTTGCTAAACCTAGTGTGCTGAACCATATTGCTAAACCTTGTGTGTAGGGACAGAACAGACAAGGATAGGCAGTCGAGAGTGTCAGTGTCATAATCTTTGCTAAACCTAGTGTGCTGAACCATATTGCTAAACCTTGTGTGTAGGGACAGACAAGGATAGGCAGTCGAGAGTGTCAGTGTCATAATCTTTGCTAAACCTAGTGTGCTGAACCATATTGCTAAACCTTGTGTGTAGGGACAGACAAGGATAGGCAGTCGAGAGTGTCAGTGTCATAATCTTTGCTAAACCTAGTGTGCTGAACCATATTGCTAAACCTTGTGTGTAGGGACAGACAAGGATAGGCAGTCGAGAGTGTCAGTGTCATAATCTTTGCTAAACCTAGTGTGCTGAACCATATTGCTAAACCTTGTGTGTAGGGACAGACAAGGATAGGCAGTCGAGAGTGTCAGTGTCATAATCTTTGCTAAACCTAGTGTGCTGAACCATATTGCTAAACCTTGTGTGTAGGGACAGACAAGGATAGGCAGTCGAGAGTGTCAGTGTCATAATCTTTGCTAAACCTAGTGTGCTGAACCATATTGCTAAACCTTGTGTGAAGGGACAGACAAGGATAGGCAGTCGAGAGTAGTGATGAGCCGAACACCCCCGGGTTCGGTTCGCACCAGAACCCGCGAACGGACCGAAAGTTCGTACGAACATTAGAACCCTATTAAATACAATGGATGCGAACGTTCGAATTCTAAAGTGCTAATTATAACAACTATTATGCATGTTATTGTCCTAAAAAGGGTTTGGGAACCCGGGTTGTGCACCAGGGGACATGTATCAATGCAAAAAGAAGTTTTAAAAACGGTCGTTTTTCGGGAGCAGTCATTTTAATGATGCATAAAGTGAAAAAAAAAAAGTCAAATATTCCTTTAAATATCGTACCTGGGGGGTGTCTAAAGTATGCCTGTGAAGTGCCACGTGTTTCCCGTGTTTAGAACTGTCCCTGCACAAAATGACACTTCTAAAGGAAAAAAAAGCCATTTAAAACTGCTTGCGGCTTTAATGTAATGTCTGGTCCCGGTAATATGGATGAAAATCTTTAAGAAAAATGGCATAGCTACCCCATGACCCCCCCCCCCCCCCCCTACCCCAGCCCATTACCAGCCCCTTTGGGTCTTGTATGGATATTAAGGGGAACCCCGCACATAAAATAAAAAAGGCCCTATATACTCTGAACAGCCGTATACAGGCGGTGCATACAAGACAGGGACTGTAGGTTTGTTCTTATGTAGAATCTGTTTGTAATTTTGAACAGGTACATTGTTGAAGTGTAGCTCCAGCCCAAAAATCTATTTTTAAACTTTTTGGAAAACATAGGTAAGGGTTATCACCCCTGTAACATTTGTTTTGCTGTCTGTGCCCCTGTTCAGAACATTTCACCTCACTTTCCGTCCCAATGACAACTGTTTTTGAAATGTGGTGTTTTTCTTGAAACAAGGATTGCTGATAAAGCATCAGTACAGAGGAGACACCTTTCTCCCATATTTATTCTTACAGGAGAGAATTTTCCTTCCTAGTGGTAGATTTCCTCTCACTTCCTGTTGTCTTCTTGCGTTTGCAAGTAGGAGTCGTTTGTAAGTTGGATGTTTGAAAGTAGGGACCTGCCGTATATACTCTGCAGAAATAGGCCCCTTAGTTGTTGGTGTTGGCACAACACTGTAAGCACTCACAGTTACTCTTGGTTGGTGCTGGAACGCCCTGCTGTCAACTATTATATCAGGAATTTTAATTACATATAATTGTTGAACAGTGGTAGTAAAAATTGGGCCTTTGATGGTGGTGCTGGTGCCACAACACTGTAAGCCCTGACAGTTACTCTTGGTGGGTGCAGCAATGGGCCCTGCTGTGAATTATTAGATCAAGAATTGTAATTACATGCCCCTTTTGAACAGGGGCTGAAAAATTGGGCCTTTCGTGGTGGTGGTGGTGGTGGTGGTGGCGTTGCCACAACACTTTAAGCCCTCAGAGTTACTCTTGGTGGGTGCAGCAATGGGCCCTGCTGTGAATTATTAGATCAAGAATTGTAATTGCATGCCCCTGTTGAACAGGGGCTGAAAAATTGGGCCTTTCGTGGTGGTGGTGGTGGTGGTGGTGTTGCCACAACACTGTAAGCCCTCAGAGTTACTCTTGGTGGGTGCAGGAATGGGCCCTGCTGTGAATTATTAGATCAAGAATTGTAATTGCATGCCCCTGTTGAACAGGGGCTGAAAAATTGGGCCTTTCGTGGTGGTGGTGGTGGTGGTGGTGTTGCCACAACACTGTAAGCCCTCAGAGTTACTCTTGGTGGGTGCAGCAATGGGCCCTGCTGTGAATTATTAGATCAAGAATTGTAATTGCATGCCCCTGTTGAACAGGGGCTGAAAAATTGGGCCTTTCGTGGTGGTGGTGGTGGTGGTGGTGTTGCCACAACACTGTAAGCCCTCAGAGTTACTCTTGGTGGGTGCAGCAATGGGCCCTGCTGTGAATTATTAGATCAAGAATTGTAATTGCATGCCCCTGTTGAACAGGGGCTGAAAAATTGGGCCTTTCGTGGTGGTGGTGGTGGTGGTGGTGTTGCCACAACACTGCAAGCCCTCAGAGTTACTCTTGGTGGGTGCAGCAATGGGCCCTGCTGTGAATTATTAGATCAAGAATTGTAATTACATGCCCCTTTTGAACAGGGGCTGAAAAATTGGGCCTTTCGTGGTGGTGGTGGTGGTGGCGTTGCCACAACACTGTAAGCCCTCAGAGTTACTCTTGGTGGGTGCAGCAATGGGCCCTGCTGTGAATTATTAGATCAAGAATTGTAATTGCATGCCCCTGTTGAACAGGGGCTGAAAAATTGGGCCTTAGGCACTGATGGCACAATACTACAACCCCTCACAGATACTGTACTTGGAGCACAGCAATGAGCCCTGTTGCAAAGTATTGCTTCAAAAATTGTAATGACACGCCCCTGTTAAACAGGGGCTGAAAAATTGGGCCTTAGGCACTGGTGCCACAACACTCCAACCCCTCACAGATACTGTACTTGGAGCACAGCAATGAGCCCTATGGCAAATTATTGCTAAAAAAAATGTAATTACACGCCCCTGTAAAACAGGGGCTGAAAAATTGGGCCTTAGCCACTGGTGGCGGCACCCATAAACAAAAATGATCTTCCAAGCTATCATCATCAATCGTATCATTGAGGACTCGGAGGAGGAGGATAGCCAGTCAACATAACAGCACAGGCACTCAGCATCAGCATCAGTCTTGAAGGGATGTGACATGTTAAAATCAATTAGTCTGTTATATCAGCATCAGGTGTGTGGTAGCTGGTGGTGATCCAAGACTGGTTCATCTTGATGAAAGTCAGTCGATCAACCGAGTCGGTGGACAGGCGCACCCTGTGATCCGTGACAAATCCTCCAGCAGCACTGAATGTGCGTTCCGAAAGAACGCTGGATGCAGGACAGGCCAGTAGCTCAATTGCATACTGTGCAAGCTCTGGCCAGTGATCCATCCTCAAGACCCAGTAAGCCAGAGGATTTTCGGTGGGGAAGGTGTCCAAGTCTGACCTTGCCCCTAGATATTCCTGCACCATGTTTATCAGATGCTGGCGATGGTTGCTGGAACCGATCATACTTTGGGGCTGCGGACTAAAGAATTGTCTGAACGCATCGGTCAGACGGCCACCTTCCCCACCGCTCCTTCTTTGACTGGCCGAAGCCTCAGCAACTCGTTGTCCAGGACCAGGAGTTTGTAACCTCCCAGTCTCTGGGAACGCGTTGCACAGACCTTTCTGCAAGGCCTCCCGGAGTTGTCTCATCCTCTGCTCCCTCTGCGACGGTAACATAAGGTCCGAAACCTTACCCTTGTACCGTGGATCAAGGAGAGTGGCCAGCCAGTAATGGTCCCTCTCCTTGATCCGAAGAATACGAGGATCCTTCCGCAGACTTTGCAGGATCAGGGAGGCCATGCAGCGTAGGTTTGCTGAGGCATTCGCTCCGGAGTCCTCTGGGTCACTAAGGACGACATGATCCGCAGCCACCTCCTCCCAGCCACGTACAAGTCCACTGGTTTCTTGGGACTGTAAATCATCCCTAAAAGACTGCTGCTGATGATGCTGAGTGCCAGCCTCCACCTCCATGCTGACACAATCCTCCTCCTCCTCCTCCTCCTCCTCTTCCTGTGCGATGGGTGGGACAGAAGGAACACTGTCTGGGTAAAGGGGGCCTTGAGAGGCAAGGAAGTCCTCCTCTTCCTGCCTCTGTTCTGCCTCAAGTGCCCTGTCCATTATTCCATGCAGCGTGTGCTCCAACAGGTGGACAAGAGGTACAGTGTCACTGATGCATGCACTGTCACTGCTCACCATCCTCGTGGCCTCCTCAAATGGTGCCAGGACAGTGCATGCATCCCTGATCATGCCCCACTGGCGTGGAGAAAAAAAACCAAGCTCCCCTGACCCTGTCCTGGTGCCGTAGTCGCACAGGTACTCATTGATGGCCCTCTGCTGCGTGTGCAGCCGCTGCAGCATGGCCAACGTTGAGTTCCACCTGGTGGGCATGTCACATATAAGGCGGTTCTTGGGCAGGTTCAACTCCTTTTGCAGCTCAGCCAGGCGAGCACTGGCATTATAAGATCTGCGGAAATGCACACAGACTTTCCTGGCCTGCCTCAGGACATCCTGTAAGCCCGGGTACCTGCCCAAGAACCGCTGCACCACCAGGTTAAGGACGTGAGCCACACAGGGCACATGGGTCAGTTGTCCCTGTCGGAGGGCGGAGAGGAGGTTGGTGCCATTGTCGCAAACCACCATTCCTGGCTTAAGCTGGCGTGGCGTCAACCACCTCTCGGCCTGGCCCTGCAGAGCAGACAGGACCTCTGCCCCAGTGTGGCTTCTGTCCCCCAAACACACCAGCGCAAGCACGGCATGGCATCTTTTTGCCTGCGTACTTGCGTAGCCCCTTGAATGCCTACGGAGCACCGCTGGTTCCGAGGACAAACCACAGGAAGAGGCCATGGAGGAAGAAGAAGAGGAGGGGGTGGAGGAGAGAGGTGTGTCACAACCAGTAGTAGCATTTTGGAGGCGTGGCGGTTTAACAACCTCCAACACTACTGCACCTTGTCCTGCATCCTTCCCAGCTGCCAAAAGAGTGACCCAATGGGCCGTGAAAGAAAGGTAACGTCCCTGTCCATGCCTGCTGGACCATGAGTCAGCGGTAATATGCACCTTACCGCTGACCGCCCTGTCCAGCGAGGCCAAGACATTGCCTTCCACATGCCGGTAGAGAGCCGGAATAGCCTTCCGTGAGAAAAAGTGGCGTTTGGGAACCTGCCACTGAGGAACCGCACATTGCACAAACTCACGGAAGGGGGCCGAGTCTACCAACTGAAAAGGCAGCAGTTGAAGCGCTAGCAATTTAGCCAAGCTAGCATTCAACCGCTGGGCATGTGGATGGCTGGGAGTGAACTTCTTTCAACGGTCCAGCAGCTGGGGCAGGGAAATTTGCCTGCTAGAATCAGACGTCGGTGTACTGCTAGCAGAGTGGCCGCAAGTACTTGGCTGTGACACACCTAATTCTACACCTTCATTCCTCTCAGTGCATGTTTCAGAGAGGACTGAAGTTATAGTGGGGTTGGAGATCCCAGCTGATGCGGTGCAAGGAGAGGTCCGCTTTGTTCTTTGGTGTGGGTCTTTGAGGTAGGCTTGCCAACGAGCTGCATGGCAGGTCAACATATGTCTGGTCAGGCATGTGGTACCCAAGCGGCTGATGTTTTGGCCACGCGATATACGCTTGAGACATATGTTGCAAACAGCAGCTGTGCGATCTGATGCACTAGCCTCAAAAAAGGCCCACACCAAAGAACTTTTTGAATGACGGGCAGAGGCAGCGCCCTGCACAGGCGGAGCTCTGCGGTGTGATTCCGTCGGTGTACTGCCCTTACGCTGGCCACCAAAGGGCATCCTGCCTCGTTGGAGATGTGCCTCCTCCTCATCCTCCTCCTCCTCCTCTCTCCTATTAGGCACCCACGTGGAGTCAGTGACCTCATCATCCCCTCCCTCCTCATCACTGGAGCCAATCTGGCAGTAAGCTGCAGCTGCTGGAACATGACTGCCAGATTGGTGTCCTTCTTGAGCATCCCCTCTGTCTGCTCTCACGCTACTGCCTTCCTCTAGCTGGGTTTCATCATCAGACCCTTCGAAACGCTGGGCATCCTCCTGGAGCATGTACCCAACACTGTGCTCAAACAGTTCGGGGGACTCCTCAGGAGGAGGACATGGTGGGTCTAGGGAAGGAGTGACTGATGATGAGTCTGACATTGATACCAGGGAAGAGGACGCTTTGGCAGCTGCTTTTCCAGTACCCTGAGCCTGGGTGAGAGAGGATGAGGAGGAGGAGGAGGGCTTGGTCATCCACTCTACCAAGTCTTCGGCATGATGTGGCTCAACATGTCCAGCTGCCGAAAAGAAGGACAAGCGTGTCCCATGGCCATGTGCTGATGACAATGCACCGCGTCCACGACCAGCACTGTTGCCCCCAGACACAGAGCCTGCTTGCCCTCTTTTATTGCCTCCTGACTGTCTGCCTCTCCTTGTTTGCCTTCCAGACATTCTAATAGATGGCCTGCAGGGAGATGGGAAAAAAGCAATAAGGGCTACCTTCAGGTGTCCTTCTCTGTCCCTTTACATAAGGATTTCTAAATATGGTTGAGGATGATTGCTTTTGCACAGAATAGCACAACGACAATTTCCCTGACTGTCCAAAAAAACAAGGATTTCAAAGATGGTTGATGAGGAATGCTTTAGCACACTATAGCACAAGGAGAATTTCCCTCACTGTCCTTCCCTGTCCCTAGAAACAAGGATTATCACAGTGAAAGAAACTGACACTCTTCCTTCCTATAGTTTTCTGTCCCTAGAAAAAATGTTTTTTTAAAGCACACTATAGCACAAGGAGAATTCCCTCACTGTCCTTCCCTGTCCCTAGAAACAAGGATTCGCACAGTAAAACACACTGACACTCTTCCTACCTATAGTTTTCTGTCCCTAGAAAAAATGTTTTTTTAAAGCACACTATAGCACAAGGAGAATTCCCTCACTGTCCTTCCCTGTCCCTAGAAACAAGGATTCGCACAGTAAAACACACTGACACTCTCCCTACCTATAGTTTTCTGTCCCTAGAAAAAATGTTTTTTTAAAGCACACTATAGCACAAGGAGAATTCCCTCACTGTCCTTCCCTGTCCCTAGAAACAAGGATTCGCACAGTAAAACACACTGACACTCTCCCTACCTATAGTTTTCTGTCCCTAGAAAAAATGTTTTTTTAAAGCACACTATAGCACAAGGAGAATTCTCTCACTGTCCTTCCCTGTCCCTAGAAACAAGGATTTGCACAGTAAAACACACTGACACTCTCCCTACCTATAGTTTTCTGTCCCTAGAAAAAATGTTTTTTTAAAGCACACTATAGCACAAGGAGAATTTTCCTCACTGTCCTTCCCTGTCCCTAGAAACAAGGATTATCACAGTGAAAGAAACTGACACTCTTCCTACTGTGAGGGGGTTAGCTCGGCAGCGGGTGTGTGTGACCCCCGGGATGGGCTCCCCACACAAAAACAGGCCCAGCAGACGGAGGTTGTGGTTTTCAAAATCAAAAAGGTGCCGTTTATTTTCTATTTACAGTGACAAAAACACAGCAAAGCAAAAGAAACAAACAAAATAAATCCTGGTCAACTTGACCTCTGACTAAACATACAGGTTTCCTAACTAACAACTGGGATCAGCCTAGTGCTGTCCTAGTCCCTGGTTTTAAATGTCCAAGCAAAATATAGCCACACAGGCTTTCTCTCACCGCACAGGGGTTCACTCTCCCTAGACAGTCCACACAGGTCTGCTTCCAGGCATGAGCTAACATCTAATGAAGCTGGGATTTCTTATAGAGGCCTAAATGAGCTGACAAGCTTCAGCTGATCTCATCAACTCCCTGTCTGTACGACGCCCCACACTCTCCCTAGAGGTATGAGTCATCCATGAGCCCACTAGCCTTATACAACTCTCCACCTAGCTGTATAAATCGGCGTAAAGCCTGAATCTGGGCGAAATATATCTACCCCCCTGGATGCAACCAGGTGACTTTACCTTCCTGCTGTCACATACCCCCCCCTCTTGTTTTAACCTCGGGGTTGGAACACCAGCAATCAGGCATTCATGTACTCGAGACAAAGCATCCACATTCCCCATTTGAACGCCAGGGCGATGCTTTACTGTGAAGTTGAATTCCTGGAGGGCCAGGAACCACCTATTCACTCTTCTATTTGTTTCCTTGTTTTGAGCCATCCACTTTAACGGAGCGTGATCCGTAACCATGTCAAAGTGCCTACCTAGCAGGTAGTACCGAAGGGAATCTAGAGCCCACTTCACCGCTAAACACTCCTTTTCAACCGTGGCGTAATTTACCTCATGGGACTTCAACTTCCTGCTGAGGTAAATGACTGGGTGCTCTTCCCCGTTCCAGACCTGGGACAATACTGCTCCTAACCCCACATCTGACGCATCACTTTGTACGACAAAGTCTCTAGAGAAGTCGGGTGAGTACAACACTGGCTGGCTACATAAGGCTTGTTTCAAGAATTGGAATGCTGCCTCAGCCTCGGGGGTCCATTTAATCATGACCGACCCTTTCCCCTTCGTCAGGTTGGTTAGGGGCACAGCCTTAGAAGCAAAGTGGGGAATGAATCGCCGATAATACCCAGCGATTCCCAGAAAGGCTCGTACCTGCTTCTTGCTGTTGGGACGTGGCCAACTCTGGATGGCCTCGACTTTGTTGAGTTGGGGTTTTATTACTCCCCTCCCAATGGTGTACCCAAGATATTTGGCCTCCTCCTGCCCAATGGTACACTTCTTGGGGTTAGCCGTAAACCCCGCTTCCCGAACAGAGTCCAGGACTGCTTGCACTTTTGGCAGATGTGAGGCCCAATCTGTGCTATGGACAATTACGTCATCCAGGTAAGCCGCAGCATACTTCCGATGGGGCCTCAGCATCTGGTCCATTTTCCGCTGGAATGTGGCCGGCGCATTCTGTAACCCGAACGGCATTCTTTTATATTGGAACGCCCCGTCTGGGGTTACAAATGCGGTTTTCTCTTTGGCCGACTTGGCCAGGGGGATTTGCCAATACCCTTTTGTGAGGTCAAGAGTCGTCATGTATCGGGCTGTTCCCAGCCGGTCGATCAACTCATCTATACGTGGCATGGGGTAGGTGTCAAATTTTGTAACTTTGTTCAACTGACGAAAATCGTTACAAAATCGCCAGCTCCCATCCGGTTTAGGCACCAACACGATGGGACTAGACCAATCACTTTGGGACTCCTCTATCACCCCTAAGTTCAGCATTTTCTGTACTTCCTCCCGTATTGCCTCCCGTCGGGCCTCTGGGATCCGATAGGGTTTTAACTTCACCCTTTCACCGGGCGGGGTAATAATGTCATGCTCTACCCCAGATGTTTGTCCCGGCAGCTCAGAGAATACCTCCTTGTTGCGAAGCACAAACTCCTTAACCTCCTGTTGTTGGGGTTGTGACAAGGTGGCTGCGATTCCAACCTCAGGAATCACGCAACCAGTTTGAGCTGGTGACCAAGTGTCTGCGACTAGGGACTCTCTATCCCTCCAGGCTTTCAACAGATTAACGTGATAGATCTGTTCGGGCTTTCGCCTTCCTGGTTGTCTGACCTTGTAATTCACTTCGCTCACTTTTTCCATTATCTCGTAGGGGCCTTGCCATTTGGCAAGGAATTTACTTTCAACCGTAGGGACAAGTACCAGTATCCTATCCCCCGGGGAAAAGGTACGGGTCTTGGCTCCACGGTTGTACACTCTCTGCTGTGCTAACTGCGCTTGGGCCAAATGTTCCTTCACGATGGGCATTACCTGTGCAATTCGGTCTTGCATCAGGGCGACATGCTCAATCACACTCCTGTGGGGAGAACTCTCACTTTCCCAAGTTTCCTTGGCAATATCCAACAGCCCTCTTGGGTGTCTCCCATACAGTAACTCAAAGGGGGAGAATCCCGTAGAGGATTGGGGCACCTCCCTAATAGCAAACATCAAATAAGGAAGTAGACAGTCCCAATCCTTTCCATCCCTATCCACCACTTTCTTCAACATTTGTTTTAGGGTTTTGTTGAATCTTTCAACCAGCCCATCGGTTTGGGGGTGATACACAGATGTACGTAATTGCGTCACTTTGAACAATTTACACAGCTCCTTCATAACCCGGGACATAAAGGGTGTACCTTGGTCCGTAAGCAGTTCTTTACAAATACCCACCCGGCTAAAAACAAGAGATAGCTCTTTGGCTATGGTTTTGGCCGAGGTATTTCTGAGAGGGATCGCTTCTGGATAACGGGTGGCATAGTCCATTATAACCAATATGTACTGGTGCCCCCTAGCGGACTTGATTATAGGACCAACCAAATCCATTGCGATTCTCTCAAACGGGACCTCAATGATGGGTAGAGGGACCAGCGGGCTACGGAAGTGTGGCATCGGGGCCGACCTCTGACACACAGGGCAGGAGGAACAATAATTTTCTGTGTCCTTCATCACCCCAGGCCAATAGAATCTCTGTAACACCCTCTCTCGGGTTTTCTCTGTCCCCAGATGACCTCCAAGAATGTGCCCATGGGCCAACTCCAACACCAACTTCCTGTAAGGTTTGGGCACCACAAGCTGCTCAACGGTTTCTTCTGCCCTTTTTGCCACCCGATACAGTAGGTCCTTCTCTACGCTGAAGTATGGGTAAGTGCAGGTATTATCTGGGTTCACTAACTCGCCATCTATTTTCACTACGTTTTCCCGTGCCTTTATTAGGGCGGGGTCTTTCAACTGTTCTGTGGCAAAGTTTTCCCTGTGAACCTCAAGATCAGAAAACTCCACAGACGGTAGGTTTTCGTCTGAGGAGGTGGGCTCCTCTCCAGTTTCTTGAGTCTCCCCTGCCAATACTGACAAGGGAAATTCGGGAGAGTCCTCACCACTCTCAGAGGAGTTCTGGCTATCATATTCCTGGTACATAGGGGCACCAGTGGGGGCTCAGGATCATCCCACAGTTCCCAGAACTTCGGAAAATCCCTTCCCACAATGGCGTCATGCGGTAACTGAGACACTAAGCCCACTGGATGAGAAAGGGTACCTTTGGGGGTCTCGAAACACACTGTAGTCACTGGATACTCTCGGGTGTCCCCATGCACACAAATAACAGCTACCTTGCTATTCCCAGAGACCTCTGTTTTAACTAACTCAGCCTTTATCAGGGTCACAAGGCTACCTGAATCCAGCAATACCACAACATTTCTACCATTAACACACATTTTGCATAAATGTTTCTCAGTTCCTCGAATGGCAGTGCATGCGACTGTCGCACACAGCGACTGACGTCTGCCCGTCAGAAAGTCACACTGCATGGGTTCCTCCAAAACCGGGCAATTTGCTGCAATATGTCCCGCTTGCCGGCAGCGGTAGCAAACGATCCTTCTTGCCGCCTCTTGAGCCGCTGATTTCCCAGGCTGTTCTCGCCAACCTTGGGGTAGAGCTCCCACCCTCTCACTCTCTCCACCCTTACCCCTTGGAATCATCTTATCCGCCCCTGGGGATGGTCTGGTCTTAGGGTGGAAAGTCCGAGTGTCTCTGGAAGAGGCCGTCAGGTTCTCTGTAGCCAAGTATTTCTCCACACGATCCACAAGACCATCGGCCGTCTCTGGGTCTCCATGGCTTACCCACTTTTGGATGGCAGTAGGAAGAGCTCTCAAAAACCGATCCATTACAACACGTTCCACAATCTTTGGTGCGGACAAAGTCTCTGGCTGTAGCCACTTTCTGCTCAGGTGAATGAGATCATACATTTGAGACCTGGGGGGTTTTCCAAGCTGGAAAGTCCAGTTATGCACACGCTGAGCCCGGACAGCCAGGGTGACACCCAGCCTTGCCAATATTTCAGCTTTTAGCATCACATAGTCTTTTGCTTGGTCAGGCTCTAGGTCATAGTAAGCCTTCTGCGATTCACCCGTTAACAGAGGAGCCACCAGTCCAGCCCACTGCTCCTCAGGCCACTTTTCTCTTTCAGCAGTCCTTTCAAACGTGGTCAAAAATACCTCTGGATCATCCTCTCCAGTCATTTTTGTCAATAAACGACTCACCCCAAAGGACGCGGTATTAGTGGGACGGCTTTCCTCACTGGTCTGCGGACGTTGCTGCATTACTGCTTCCATTTGTTGTAGTCTCTGCTCTTGCTTCTGTAATAGGTCTATGAAGCGGGCCTCAGATCGTTGCTGGGCTTGTTGCTGAGCTTCCAGACTCTGTTGGTGAGCTTGCTGCTGGGCTGCAAGGCTCTGTTGATGAGCTTGCTGCTGGGCTGCGAAGTTCTGTTGTTGAGCTGCAAGGCTCTTTTGCAAACCTGCATTTGTCTGCTGTTGATTGGCATTTGCTAGAGCCAGCTGTTTCAGTATCTCCTCCATGCTGGCTTAAAAAAAAACTGCCACTGGTTCTCCACCAACTGTGAGGGGGTTAGCTCGGCAGCGGGTGTGTGTGACCCCCGGGATGGGCTCCCCACACAAAAACAGGCCCAGCAGACGGAGGTTGTGGTTTTCAAAATCAAAAAGGTGCCGTTTATTTTCTATTTACAGTGACAAAAACACAGCAAAGCAAAAGAAACAAACAAAATAAATCCTGGTCAACTTGACCTCTGACTAAACATACAGGTTTCCTAACTAACAACTGGGATCAGCCTAGTGCTGTCCTAGTCCCTGGTTTTAAATGTCCAAGCAAAATATAGCCACACAGGCTTTCTCTCACCGCACAGGGGTTCACTCTCCCTAGACAGTCCACACAGGTCTGCTTCCAGGCATGAGCTAACATCTAATGAAGCTGGGATTTCTTATAGAGGCCTAAATGAGCTGACAAGCTTCAGCTGATCTCATCAACTCCCTGTCTGTACGACGCCCCACACTCTCCCTAGAGGTATGAGTCATCCATGAGCCCACTAGCCTTATACAACTCTCCACCTAGCTGTATAAATCGGCGTAAAGCCTGAATCTGGGCGAAATATATCTACCCCCCTGGATGCAACCAGGTGACTTTACCTTCCTGCTGTCACACTACCTATAGTTTTCTGTCCCTAGAAAAAATGTTTTTTTAAAGCACATGTGACAGCAGGAAGGTAAAGTCACCTGGTTGCATCCAGGGGGGTAGATATATTTCGCCCAGATTCAGGCTTTACGCCGACTTATACAACTAGGTGGAGAGTTGTATAAGGCTAGTGGGCTCATGGATGACTCATACCTCTAGGGAGAGTGTGGGGCGTCGTGCAGACAGGGAGTTGATGAGACCAGCTGAAGCTTGTCAGCTCATTTAGGCCTCTATAAGAACTCCCAGCTTCATTAGATGTTAGCTCATGCCTGGAAGCAGACCTGTGTGGACTTCCTGGAGAGAGTGAACCCTTGTGCGGTGAGACAAAGCCTGTGTGGCTATTTGCTTGGACATTTAAAACCAGGGACTTAGGGACTAGGACAGCACTAGGCTGATCCCAGTTGTTAGTTAGGAAACCTGTATGTTTAGTCAGAGGTCAAGTTGACCAGGATTTATTTTGTTTATGTTTCTTTTGCTTTGCTGTGTTTTGTCACTGTAAATAGAAAATAAACCGCACCTTTTTGATTTTGAAAACCACAACCTCCGTTTGCTGGGCCTGTTTTTGTGTGGGGAGCCCATCTCGGGGGTCACACACACCCGCTGCCGAGCTAACCCCCTCACAGTTGGTGGAGAACCAGTGGCAGTTTTTTTTTTAAGCCAGCATGGAGGAGATACTGAAGCAGCTGGCTCTAGCAAATGCCAATCAACAGCAGACAAATGCAGGTTTGCAAAAGAACTTCGCAGCCCAGCAGCAAGCTCATCAACAGAGCCTTGCAGCCCAGCAGCAGACAAACGCAACTTTGCAACAGAGTCTGGAGGCTCAGCAACAAGCCCAGCAGCAATCTGAGGCCCGCTTCATAGACCTGTTGCAGAAGCAAGAGCAGAGACTACAACAACAGATGGAAGCAGTAATGCAGCAACGTCCGCAGACCAGTGAGGAAAGCCGTCCCACTAATACCGCGTCCTTTGGGGTGAGTCGTTTATTGACAAAAATGACTGGAGAGGATGATCCAGAGGTATTTTTGACCACATTTGAAAGGACCGCTGAAAGAGAAAAGTGGCCTGAGGAGCAGTGGGCTGGACTGGTGGCTCCTCTGTTAACTGGTGAATCGCAGAAAGCTTACTATGACCTAGAGCCTAACCAAGCAAAAGACTATGTGATGCTAAAAGCTGAAATATTGGCAAGGCTGGGTGTCACCCAGGCTGTCCGGGCTCAGCGTGTGCATAACTGGACTTTCCAGCTTGGAAAACCCCCCAGGTCTCAAATGTATGATCTCATTCACCTGAGCAGAAAGTGGCTACAGCCAGAGACTTTGTCCGCACCAAAGATTGTGGAACGTGTTGTAATGGATCGGTTTTTGAGAGCTCTTCCTACTGCCATCCAAAAGTGGGTAAGCCATGGAGACCCAGAGACGGCCGATGGTCTTGTGGATCGTGTGGAGAAATACTTGGCTACAGAGAACCTGACGGCCTCTTCCAGAGACACTCGGACTTTCCACCCTAAGACCAGACCATCCCCAGGGGCGGATAAGAGGATTCCAAGGGGTGAGGGTGGAGAGAGTGAGAGGGTGGGAGCTCTACCCCAAGTTTGGCGAGAACAGCCTGGGAAATCAGCGGCTCAAGAGGCCGCAAGAAGGATCGTTTGCTACCGCTGCCGGCAAGCGGGACATATTGCAGCCAATTGCCCGGTTGTGGAGGAACCCATGCAGTGTGACTTTCTGACGGGCAGACGTCAGTCGCTGTGTGCGACAGTCGCATGCACTGCCATTCGAGGAACTGAGAAACATTTATGCAAAATGTGTGTTAATGGTAGAAATGTTGTGGTATTGCTGGATTCAGGTAGCCTTGTGACCCTGATAAAGGCTGAGTTAGTTAAAACAGAGGTCTCTGGGAATAGCAAGGTAGCTGTTATTTGTGTGCATGGGGACACCCGAGAGTATCCAGTGACTACAGTGTGTTTCGAGACCCCCAAAGGTACCCTCTCTCATCCAGTGGGCTTAGTATCTCAGTTACCGCATGACGCCATTGTGGGAAGGGATTTTCCGAAGTTCTGGGAACTGTGGGATGATCCTGAGCCCCCCACTGGTGCCCCTATGTACCAGGAATGTGATAGCCAGAACTCCCCTGAGAGTGGTGAGGACTCTCCGGAATTTCCCTTATCAGTATTGGCAGGGGAGACTCAAGAAACTGGAGAGGAGCCCACCTCTTCAGACGAAAACCTACCGTCTGTGGAGTTTTCTGATCTTGAGGTTCACAGGGAAAACTTTGCCACAGAACAGTTGAAAGACCCCGCCCTAATAAAGGCACGGGAAAACGTAGTGAAAATAGATGGCGAGTTAGTGAACCCAGATAATACCTGCACTTACCCATACTTCAGCGTAGAGAAGGACCTACTGTATCGGGTGGCAAAAAGGGCAGAAGAAACCGTTGAGCAGCTTGTGGTGCCCAAACCTTACAGGAAGTTGGTGTTGGAGTTGGCCCATGGGCACATTCTTGGAGGTCATCTGGGGACAGAGAAAACCCGAGAGAGGGTATTACAGAGATTCTATTGGCCGGGGGTGATGAAGGACATAGAAAATCATTGTTCCTCCTGCCCTGTGTGTCAGAGGTCGGCCCCGATGCCACATTTCCGTAGCCCGCTGGTCCCTCTACCCATCATTGAGGTCCCGTTTGAGAGGATCGCCATGGATTTGGTAGGTCCTATAATCAAGTCCGCTAGGGGGCACCAGTACATATTAGTTATAATGGACTATGCCACCCGTTATCCAGAAGCGATCCCTCTCCGAAATACCTCGGCCAAAACCATAGCCAAAGAGCTATCTCTTGTGTTTAGCCGGGTGGGTATTTGTAAAGAACTGCTTACGGACCAAGGTACACCCTTTATGTCCCGGGTTATGAAGGAGCTGTGTAAATTGTTCAAAGTGACGCAATTACGTACATCTGTGTATCACCCCCAAACCGATGGGCTGGTTGAAAGGTTCAACAAAACCCTAAAACAAATGTTGAAGAAAGTGGTGGATAGAGATGGAAAGGATTGGGACTGTCTACTTCCTTATCTGATGTTTGCTATTAGGGAGGTGCCCCAATCCTCTACGGGATTCTCCCCCTTTGAGTTACTGTATGGGAGACACCCAAGAGGGCTGTTGGATATTGCCAAGGAAACTTGGGAAAGTGAGAGTTCTCCCCACAGGAGTGTGATTGAGCATGTCGCCCTGATGCAAGACCGAATTGCACAGGTAATGCCCATCGTGAAGGAACATTTGGCCCAAGCGCAGTTAGCACAGCAGAGAGTGTACAACCGTGGAGCCAAGACCCGTACCTTTTCCCCGGGGGATAGGATACTGGTACTTGTCCCTACGGTTGAAAGTAAATTCCTTGCCAAATGGCAAGGCCCCTACGAGATAATGGAAAAAGTGAGCGAAGTGAATTACAAGGTCAGACAACCAGGAAGGCGAAAGCCCGAACAGATCTATCACGTTAATCTGTTGAAAGCCTGGAGGGATAGAGAGTCCCTAGTCGCAGACACTTGGTCACCAGCTCAAACTGGTTGCGTGATTCCTGAGGTTGGAATAGCAGCCACCTTGTCACAACCCCAACAACAGGAGGTTAAGGAGTTTGTGCTTCGCAACAAGGAGGTATTCTCTGAGCTGCCGGGACAAACATCTGGGGTAGAGCATGACATCATTACCCCGCCCGGTGAAAGGGTGAAGTTAAAACCCTATCGGATCCCAGAGGCCCGACGGGAGGCAATACGGGAGGAAGTACAGAAAATGCTGAACTTAGGGGTGATAGAGGAGTCCCAAAGTGATTGGTCTAGTCCCATTGTGTTGGTGCCTAAACCGGATGGGAGCTGGCGATTTTGTAACGATTTTCGTCAGTTGAACAAAGTTACAAAATTTGACACCTACCCCATGCCACGTATAGATGAGTTGATCGACCGGCTGGGAACAGCCCGATACATGACGACTCTTGACCTCACAAAAGGGTATTGGCAAATCCCCCTGGCCAAGTCGGCCAAAGAGAAAACCGCATTTGTAACCCCAGACGGGGCGTTCCAATATAAAAGAATGCCGTTCGGGTTACAGAATGCGCCGGCCACATTCCAGCGGAAAATGGACCAGATGCTGAGGCCCCATCGGAAGTATGCTGCGGCTTACCTGGATGACATAATTGTCCATAGCACAGATTGGGCCTCACATCTGCCAAAAGTGCAAGCAGTCCTGGACTCTGTTCGGGAAGCGGGGTTTACGGCTAACCCCAAGAAGTGTACCATTGGGCAGGAGGAGGCCAAATATCTTGGGTACACCATTGGGAGGGGAGTAATAAAACCCCAACTCAACAAAGTCGAGGCCATCCAGAGTTGGCCACGTCCCAACAGCAAGAAGCAGGTACGAGCCTTTCTGGGAATCGCGGGGTATTATCGGCGATTCATTCCCCACTTTGCTTCTAAGGCTGTGCCCCTAACCAACCTGACGAAGGGGAAAGGGTCGGTCATGATTAAATGGACCCCCGAGGCTGAGGCAGCATTCCAATTCTTGAAACAAGCCTTATGTAGCCAGCCAGTGTTGTACTCACCCGACTTCTCTAAAGACTTTGTCGTACAAAGTGATGCGTCAGATGTGGGGTTAGGAGCAGTATTGTCCCAGGTCTGGAACGGGGAAGAGCACCCAGTCATTTACCTCAGCAGGAAGTTGAAGTCCCATGAGGTAAATTACGCCACCGTTGAAAAGGAGTGTTTAGCGGTGAAGTGGGCTCTAGATTCCCTTCGGTACTACCTGCTAGGTAGGCACTTTGACATGGTTACGGATCACGCTCCGTTAAAGTGGATGGCTCAAAACAAGGAAACAAATAGAAGAGTGAATAGGTGGTTCCTGGCCCTCCAGGAATTCAACTTCACAGTAAAGCATCGCCCTGGTGTTCGAATGGGGAATGTGGATGCTTTGTCTCGAGTACATGAATGCCTGATTGCTGGTGTTCCAACCCCGAGGTTAAAACAAGAGGGGGGGGTATGTGACAGCAGGAAGGTAAAGTCACCTGGTTGCATCCAGGGGGGTAGATATATTTCGCCCAGATTCAGGCTTTACGCCGACTTATACAACTAGGTGGAGAGTTGTATAAGGCTAGTGGGCTCATGGATGACTCATACCTCTAGGGAGAGTGTGGGGCGTCGTGCAGACAGGGAGTTGATGAGACCAGCTGAAGCTTGTCAGCTCATTTAGGCCTCTATAAGAACTCCCAGCTTCATTAGATGTTAGCTCATGCCTGGAAGCAGACCTGTGTGGACTTCCTGGAGAGAGTGAACCCTTGTGCGGTGAGACAAAGCCTGTGTGGCTATTTGCTTGGACATTTAAAACCAGGGACTTAGGGACTAGGACAGCACTAGGCTGATCCCAGTTGTTAGTTAGGAAACCTGTATGTTTAGTCAGAGGTCAAGTTGACCAGGATTTATTTTGTTTATGTTTCTTTTGCTTTGCTGTGTTTTGTCACTGTAAATAGAAAATAAACCGCACCTTTTTGATTTTGAAAACCACAACCTCCGTTTGCTGGGCCTGTTTTTGTGTGGGGAGCCCATCTCGGGGGTCACACACACCCGCTGCCGAGCTAACCCCCTCACACACACTATAGCACAAGGAGAATTTCCCTCACTTTCCTTCTTTGTCCCTAGAAACAAGGATTATCACAGTGAAAGAAACTGACACTCTTCCTTCCTATAGTTTTCTGTCCCTAGAAAAAATGTTTTTTTAAAGCACACTATAGCACAAGGAGAATTCCCTCACTGTCCTTCCCTGTCCCTAGAAACAAGGATTCGCACAGTAAAAGACACTGACACTCTCCCTACTGTGACAGCAGGAAGGTAAAGTCACCTGGTTGCATCCAGGGGGGTAGATATATTTCGCCCAGATTCAGGCTTTACGCCGACTTATACAACTAGGTGGAGAGTTGTATAAGGCTAGTGGGCTCATGGATGACTCATACCTCTAGGGAGAGGGCTGGGCGTCGTACAGACAGGGAGTTGATGAGGCCAGCTGAAGCTTGTCAGCTCATTTAGGCCTCTATAAGAACTCCCAGCTTCATTAGATGTTTGCTCATGCCTGGACCCAGACCTGTGTGGACTGTCTAGGGAGAGTGAACCCCTGTGCGGTGAGACAAAAGCCTGTGTGGCTATTTGCTTGGACATTTAAAACCAGGGACTTAGGGACTAGGACAGCACTAGGCTGATCCCAGTTGTTAGTTAGGAAACCTGTATGTTTAGTCAGAGGTCAAGTTGACCAGGATTTATTTTGTTTATATGTTTCTTTTGGCTTTGCTGTGTTTTGTCACTGTAAATAGAAAATAAACCGCACCTTTTTTTTTGATTTTGAAAACCACAACCTCCGTTTGCTGGGCCTGTTTTTGTGTGGGGAGCCCATCCCGGGGGTCACACACACCCGCTGCCGAGCTAACCCCCTCACAGTTGGTGGAGAATGCGGGCAGTTTTTTTTAAGCCAGCATGGAGGAGATACTGAAGCAGCTGGCTCTAGCAAATGCCAATCAACAGCAGACAAATGCAGGTTTGCAAAAGAGCCTTGCAGCTCAACAACAGAACTTCGCAGCCCAGCAGCAAGCTCATCAACAGAGCCTTGCAGCCCAGCAGCAAGCTCACCAACAGAGTCTGGAAGCTCAGCAACAAGCCCAGCAGCAATCTGAGGCCCGCTTCATAGACCTGTTACAGAAGCAAGAGCAGAGACTACAACAAATGGAAGCAGTAATGCAGCAACGTCCGCAGACCAGTGAGGAAAGCCGTCCCACTAATACCGCGTCCTTTGGGGTGAGTCGTTTATTGACAAAAATGACTGGAGAGGATGATCCAGAGGTATTTTTGACCACATTTGAAAGGACTGCTGAAAGAGAAAAGTGGCCTGAGGAGCAGTGGGCTGGACTGGTGGCTCCTCTGTTAACTGGTGAATCGCAGAAGGCTTACTATGACCTAGAGCCTGACCAAGCAAAAGACTATGTGATGCTAAAAGCTGAGATATTGGCAAGGCTGGGTGTCACCCAGGCTGTCCGGGCTCAGCGTGTGCATAACTGGACTTTCCAGCTTGGAAAACCCCCCAGGTCTCAAATGTATGATCTCATTCACCTGAGCAGAAAGTGGCTACAGCCAGAGACTTTGTCCGCACCAAAGATTGTGGAACATGTTGTAATGGATTGGTTTTTGAGAGCTCTTCCTACTGCCATCCAAAAGTGGGTAAGCCATGGAGACCCAGAGACGGCCGATGGTCTTGTGGATCGTGTGGAGAAATACTTGGCTACAGAGAACCTGACGGCCTCTTCCAGAGACACTCGGACTTTCCACCCTAAGACCAGACCATCCCCAGGGGCGGATAAGAGGATTCCAAGGGGTGAGGGTGGAGAGAGTGAGAGGGTGGGAGCTCTACCCCAAGTTTGGCGAGAACAGCCTGGGAAATCAGCGGCTCAAGAGGCGGCAAGAAGGATCGTTTGCTACCGCTGCCGGCAAGCGGGACATATTGCAGCCAATTGCCCGGTTGTGGAGGAACCCATGCAGTGTGACTTTCTGACGGGCAGACGTCAGTCGCTGTGTGCGACAGTCGCATGCACTGCCATTCGAGGAATTGAGAAACATTTATGCAAAATGTGTGTTAATGGTAGAAATGTTGTGGTATTGCTGGATTCAGGTAGCCTTGTGACCCTGATAAAGGCTGAGTTAGTTAAAACAGAGGTCTCTGGGAATAGCAAGGTAGCTGTTATTTGTGTGCATGGGGACACCCGAGAGTATCCAGTGACTACAGTGTGTTTCGAGACCCCCAAAGGTACCCTCTCTCATCCAGTGGGCTTAGTATCTCAGTTACCGTATGACGCCATTGTGGGAAGGGATTTTCCGAAGTTCTGGGAACTGTGGGATGATCCTGAGCCCCCCACTGGTGCCCCTATGTACCAGGAATGTGATAGCCAGAACTCCCCTGAGAGTGGTGAGGACTCTCCGGAATTTCCCTTATCAGTATTGGCAGGGGAGACTCAAGAAACTGGAGAGGAGCCCACCTCCTCAGACGAAAACCTACCGTCTGTGGAGTTTTCTGATCTTGAGGTTCACAGGGAAAACTTTGCCACAGAACAGTTGAAAGACCCCGCCCTAATAAAGGCACGCGAAAACGTAGTGAAAATAGATGGCGAGTTAGTGAACCCAGATAATACCTGCACTTACCCATACTTCAGCGTAGAGAAGGACCTACTGTATCGGGTGGCAAAAAGGGCAGAAGAAACCGTTGAGCAGCTTGTGGTGCCCAAACCTTACAGGAAGTTGGTGTTGGAGTTGGCCCATGGGCACATTCTTGGAGGTCATCTGGGGACAGAGAAAACCCGAGAGAGGGTATTACAGAGATTCTATTGGCCGGGGGTGATGAAGGACATAGAAAATTATTGTTCCTCCTGCCCTGTGTGTCAGAGGTCGGCCCCGATGCCACATTTCCGTAGCCCGCTGGTCCCTCTACCCATCATTGAGGTCCCGTTTGAGAGGATCGCCATGGATTTGGTAGGTCCTATAATCAAGTCCGCTAGGGGGCACCAGTACATATTAGTTATAATGGACTATGCCACCCGTTATCCAGAAGCGATCCCTCTCCGAAATACCTCGGCCAAAACCATAGCCAAAGAGCTATCTCTTGTGTTTAGCCGGGTGGGTATTTGTAAAGAACTGCTTACGGACCAAGGTACACCCTTTATGTCCCGGGTTATGAAGGAGCTGTGTAAATTGTTCAAAGTGACGCAATTACGTACATCTGTGTATCACCCCCAAACCGATGGGCTGGTTGAAAGATTCAACAAAACCCTAAAACAAATGTTGAAGAAAGTGGTGGATAGAGATGGAAAGGATTGGGACTGTCTACTTCCTTATCTGATGTTTGCTATTAGGGAGGTGCCCCAATCCTCTACGGGATTCTCCCCCTTTGAGTTACTGTATGGGAGACACCCAAGAGGGCTGTTGGATATTGCCAAGGAAACTTGGGAAAGTGAGAGTTCTCCCCACAGGAGTGTGATTGAGCATGTCGCCCTGATGCAAGACCGAATTGCACAGGTAATGCCCATCGTGAAGGAACATTTGGCCCAAGCGCAGTTAGCACAGCAGAGAGTGTACAACCGTGGAGCCAAGACCCGTACCTTTTCCCCGGGGGATAGGATACTGGTACTTGTCCCTACGGTGGAAAGTAAATTCCTTGCCAAATGGCAAGGCCCCTACGAGATAATGGAAAAAGTGAGCGAAGTGAATTACAAGGTCAGACAACCAGGAAGGCGAAAGCCCGAACAGATCTATCACGTTAATCTGTTGAAAGCCTGGAGGGATAGAGAGTCCCTAGTCGCAGACACTTGGACACCAGCTCAAACTGGTTGCGTGATTCCTGAGGTTGGAATAGCAGCCACCTTGTCACAACCCCAACAACAGGAGGTTAAGGAGTTTGTGCTTCGCAACAAGGAGGTATTCTCTGAGCTGCCGGGACAAACATTTGGGGTAGAGCATGACATCATTACCCCGCCCGGTGAAAGGGTGAAGTTAAAACCCTATCGGATCCCAGAGGCCCGACGGGAGGCAATACGGGAGGAAGTACAGAAAATGCTGAACTTAGGGGTGATAGAGGAGTCCCAAAGTGATTGGTCTAGTCCCATTGTGTTGGTGCCTAAACCGGATGGGAGCTGGCGATTTTGTAACGATTTTCGTCAGTTGAACAAAGTTACAAAATTTGACACCTACCCCATGCCACGTATAGATGAGTTGATCGACCGGCTGGGAACAGCCCGATACATGACGACTCTTGACCTCACAAAAGGGTATTGGCAAATCCCCCTGGCCAAATTGGCCAAAGAGAAAACCGCATTTGTAACCCCAGACGGGGCGTTCCAATATAAAAGAATGCCGTTCGGGTTACAGAATGCGCCGGCCACATTCCAGCGGAAAATGGACCAGATGCTGAGGCCCCATCGGAAGTATGCTGCGGCTTACCTGGATGACGTAATTGTCCATAGCACAGATTGGGCCTCACATCTGCCAAAAGTGCAAGCAGTCCTGGACTCTGTTCGGGAAGCGGGGTTTACGGCTAACCCCAAGAAGTGTACCATTGGGCAGGAGGAGGCCAAATATCTTGGGTACACCATTGGGAGGGGAGTAATAAAACCCCAACTCAACAAAGTCGAGGCCATCCAGAGTTGGCCACGTCCCAACAGCAAGAAGCAGGTACGAGCCTTTCTGGGAATCGCTGGGTATTATCGGCGATTCATTCCCCACTTTGCTTCTAAGGCTGTGCCCCTAACCAACCTAACGAAGGGGAAAGGGTCGGTCATGATTAAATGGACCCCCGAGGCTGAGGCAGCATTCCAATTCTTGAAACAAGCCTTATGTAGCCAGCCAGTGTTGTACTCACCCGACTTCTCTAAAGACTTTGTCGTACAAAGTGATGCGTCAGATGTGGGGTTAGGAGCAGTATTGTCCCAGGTCTGGAACGGGGAAGAGCACCCAGTCATTTACCTCAGCAGGAAGTTGAAGTCCCATGAGGTAAATTACGCCACCGTTGAAAAGGAGTGTTTAGCGGTGAAGTGGGCTCTAGATTCCCTTCGGTACTACCTGCTAGGTAGGCACTTTGACATGGTTACGGATCACGCTCCGTTAAAGTGGATGGCTCAAAACAAGGAAACAAATAGAAGAGTGAATAGGTGGTTCCTGGCCCTCCAGGAATTCAACTTCACAGTAAAGCATCGCCCTGGCGTTCAAATGGGGAATGTGGATGCTTTGTCTCGAGTACATGAATGCCTGATTGCTGGTGTTCCAACCCCGAGGTTAAAACAAGAGGGGGGGGGGTATGTGACAGCAGGAAGGTAAAGTCACCTGGTTGCATCCAGGGGGGTAGATATATTTCGCCCAGATTCAGGCTTTACGCCGACTTATACAACTAGGTGGAGAGTTGTATAAGGCTAGTGGGCTCATGGATGACTCATACCTCTAGGGAGAGGGCTGGGCGTCGTACAGACAGGGAGTTGATGAGGCCAGCTGAAGCTTGTCAGCTCATTTAGGCCTCTATAAGAACTCCCAGCTTCATTAGATGTTTGCTCATGCCTGGACCCAGACCTGTGTGGACTGTCTAGGGAGAGTGAACCCCTGTGCGGTGAGACAAAAGCCTGTGTGGCTATTTGCTTGGACATTTAAAACCAGGGACTTAGGGACTAGGACAGCACTAGGCTGATCCCAGTTGTTAGTTAGGAAACCTGTATGTTTAGTCAGAGGTCAAGTTGACCAGGATTTATTTTGTTTATATGTTTCTTTTGGCTTTGCTGTGTTTTGTCACTGTAAATAGAAAATAAACCGCACCTTTTTTTTTGATTTTGAAAACCACAACCTCCGTTTGCTGGGCCTGTTTTTGTGTGGGGAGCCCATCCCGGGGGTCACACACACCCGCTGCCGAGCTAACCCCCTCACACTACCTATAGTTTTCTGTCCCTAGAAAAAATGTTTTTTTAAAGCACACTATTGCACAAGGAGAATTTCCCTCACTTTCCTTCTTTGTCCCTAGAAACAAGGATTATCACAGTGAAAGAAACTGACACTCTTCCTACCTATAGTTTTCTGTCCCTAGAAAAAATGTTTTTTTAAAGCACACTATAGCACAAGGAGAATTTCCCTCACTTTCCTTCTTTGTCCCTAGAAACAAGGATTATCACAGTGAAAGAAACTGACACTCTTCCTTCCTATAGTTTTCTGTCCCTAGAAAAAAAGTTTTTTTAAAGCACACTATAGCACAAGGAGAATTTCCCTCACTTTCCTTCTTTGTCCCTAGAAACAAGGATTATCACAGTGAAAGAAACGGAGACTCTTCCTACCTATAGTTTTCTGTCCCTAGAAAAAATGTTTTTTTAAAGCACACTATAGCACTAGGAGAATTCCCTCACTGTCCTTCCCTGTCCCTAGAAACAAGGATTCGCACAGTAAAACACACTGACACTCTCCCTACCTATAGTTTTCTGTCCCTAGAAAAAATGTTTTTTTAAAGCACGCTATAGCACAAGGAGAATTCCCTCACTGTCCTTCCCTGTCCCTAGAAACAAGGATTCGCACAGTAAAACACACTGACACTCTCCCTACCTATAGTTTTCTGTCCCTAGAAAAAATGTTTTTTTAAAGCACACTATAGCACAAGGAGATTTCCCTCACTGTCCTTCCCTGTCCCTAGAAACAAGGATTCGCACAGTAAAACACACTGACACTCTCCCTAAGTATAGTTTTCTGTCCCTAGAAAAAATGTTTTTTTAAAGCACACTATAGCACAAGGAGAATTTCCCTCACTTTCCTTCTTTGTCCCTAGAAACAAGGATTATCACAGTGAAAGAAACTGACACTCTTCCTTCCTATAGTTTTCTGTCCCTAGAAAAAATGTTTTTTTAAAGCACACTATAGCACAAGGAGAATTCCCTCACTGTCCTTCCCTGTCCCTAGAAACAAGGATTCGCACAGTAAAAGACACTGACACTCTCCCTACCTATAGTTTTCTGTCCCTAGAAAAAATGTTTTTTTAAAGCACACTATAGCACAAGGAGAATTTCCCTCACTTTCCTTCTTTGTCCCTAGAAACAAGGATTATCACAGTGAAAGAAACTGACACTCTTCCTACCTATAGTTTTCTGTCCCTAGAAAAAATGTTTTTTTAAAGCACACTATAGCACAAGGAGAATTTCCCTCACTTTCCTTCTTTGTCCCTAGAAACAAGGATTATCACAGTGAAAGAAACTGACACTCTTCCTTCCTATAGTTTTCTGTCCCTAGAAAAAATGTTTTTTTAAAGCACACTATAGCACAAGGAGAATTCCCTCACTGTCCTTCCCTGTCCCTAGAAACAAGGATTCGCACAGTAAAAGACACTGACACTCTCCCTACCTATAGTTTTCTGTCCCTAGAAAAAATGTTTTTTTAAAGCACACTATAGCACAAGGAGAATTTCCCTCACTTTCCTTCTTTGTCCCTAGAAACAAGGATTATCACAGTGAAAGAAACTGACACTCTTCCTACCTATAGTTTTCTGTCCCTAGAAAAAATGTTTTTTTAAAGCACACTATAGCACAAGGAGAATTTCCCTCACTTTCCTTCTTTGTCCCTAGAAACAAGGATTATCACAGTGAAAGAAACTGACACTCTTCCTTCCTATAGTTTTCTGTCCCTAGAAAAAATGTTTTTTTAAAGCACACTATAGCACAAGGAGAATTCCCTCACTGTCCTTCCCTGTCCCTAGAAACAAGGATTCGCACAGTAAAAGACACTGACACTCTCCCTACCTATAGTTTTCTGTCCCTAGAAAAAATGTTTTTTTAAAGCACACTATAGCACAAGGAGAATTTCCCTCACTTTCCTTCTTTGTCCCTAGAAACAAGGATTATCACAGTGAAAGAAACTGACACTCTTCCTACCTATAGTTTTCTGTCCCTAGAAAAAATGTTTTTTTAAAGCACACTATAGCACAAGGAGAATTCCCTCACTGTCCTTCCCTGTCCCTAGAAACAAGGATTCGCACAGTAAAAGACACTGACACTCTCCCTACCTATAGTTTTCTGTCCCTAGAAAAAATGTTTTTTTAAAGCACACTATAGCACAAGGAGAATTTCCCTCACTTTCCTTCTTTGTCCCTAGAAACAAGGATTATCACAGTGAAAGAAACTGACACTCTTCCTACCTATAGTTTTCTGTCCCTAGAAAAAATGTTTTTTTAAAGCACACTATAGCACAAGGAGAATTTCCCTCACTTTCCTTCTTTGTCCCTAGAAACAAGGATTATCACAGTGAAAGAAACTGACACTCTTCCTTCCTATAGTTTTCTGTCCCTAGAAAAAATGTTTTTTTAAAGCACACTATAGCACAAGGAGAATTCCCTCACTGTCCTTCCCTGTCCCTAGAAACAAGGATTCGCACAGTAAAAGACACTGACACTCTCCCTACCTATAGTTTTCTGTCCCTAGAAAAAATGTTTTTTTAAAGCACACTATAGCACAAGGAGAATTTCCCTCACTTTCCTTCTTTGTCCCTAGAAACAAGGATTATCACAGTGAAAGAAACTGACACTCTTCCTACCTATAGTTTTCTGTCCCTAGAAAAAATGTTTTTTTAAAGCACACTATAGCACAAGGAGAATTTCCCTCACTTTCCTTCTTTGTCCCTAGAAACAAGGATTATCACAGTGAAAGAAACTGACACTCTTCCTTCCTATAGTTTTCTGTCCCTAGAAAAAATGTTTTTTTAAAGCACACTATAGCACAAGGAGAATTCCCTCACTGTCCTTCCCTGTCCCTAGAAACAAGGATTCGCACAGTAAAAGACACTGACACTCTCCCTACCTATAGTTTTCTGTCCCTAGAAAAAATGTTTTTTTAAAGCACACTATAGCACAAGGAGAATTTCCCTCACTTTCCTTCTTTGTCCCTAGAAACAAGGATTATCACAGTGAAAGAAACTGACACTCTTCCTACCTATAGTTTTCTGTCCCTAGAAAAAATGTTTTTTTAAAGCACACTATAGCACAAGGAGAATTTCCCTCACTTTCCTTCTTTGTCCCTAGAAACAAGGATTATCACAGTGAAAGAAACTGACACTCTTCCTTCCTATAGTTTTCTGTCCCTAGAAAAAATGTTTTTTTAAAGCACACTATAGCACAAGGAGAATTCCCTCACTGTCCTTCCCTGTCCCTAGAAACAAGGATTCGCACAGTAAAAGACACTGACACTCTCCCTACCTATAGTTTTCTGTCCCTAGAAAAAATGTTTTTTTAAAGCACACTATAGCACAAGGAGAATTTCCCTCACTTTCCTTCTTTGTCCCTAGAAACAAGGATTATCACAGTGAAAGAAACTGACACTCTTCCTACCTATAGTTTTCTGTCCCTAGAAAAAATGTTTTTTTAAAGCACACTATAGCACAAGGAGAATTCCCTCACTGTCCTTCCCTGTCCCTAGAAACAAGGATTCGCACAGTAAAAGACACTGACACTCTCCCTACCTATAGTTTTCTGTCCCTAGAAAAAATGTTTTTTTAAAGCACACTATAGCACAAGGAGAATTTCCCTCACTTTCCTTCTTTGTCCCTAGAAACAAGGATTATCACAGTGAAAGAAACTGACACTCTTCCTACCTATAGTTTTCTGTCCCTAGAAAAAATGTTTTTTTAAAGCACACTATAGCACAAGGAGAATTTCCCTCACTGTCCTTCCCTGTCCCTAGAAACAAGGATTCACACAGTAAAACACACTGACACTCTCCCTACTGTGACAGCAGGAAGGTAAAGTCACCTGGTTGCATCCAGGGGGGTAGATATATTTCGCCCAGATTCAGGCTTTACGCCGACTTATACAACTAGGTGGAGAGTTGTATAAGCCCAGCTGAGGCTAGTAGGCTCATGGATGACTCATACCTCTAGGGAGAGGGCTGGGCGTCGTGCAGGCAGGGAGTTGATGAGACCAGCTGAAGCCTGTCAGTTCGTTTAAGGCCTCTATAAAAACTCCCAGATTCATTAGGTGTTTGCTCATGCCTGGACCCAGACCTGTGTGGACTGTCTAGGGAGAGTGAACCCCTGTGCGGTAAGACAAAGCCTGTGTGGCTATTTGCTTGGACATTTAAAACCAGGGACTTAGGGACTAGGACAGCACTAGGCTGATCCCAGTTGTTAGTTAGGAAACCTGTATGTTTAGTCAGAGGTCAAGTTGACCAGGATTTATTTTGTTTATGTTTCTTTTGCTTTGCTGTGTTTTGTCACTGTAAATAGAAAATAAACCGCACCTTTTTGATTTTGAAAACCACAACCTCCGTTTGCTGGGCCTGTTTTTGTGTGGGGAGCCCATCCCGGGGGTCACCCACACCCGCTGCCGAGCTAACTCCCTCACAGTTGGTGGAGAATGCGGGCAGTTTTTTTTTAAGCCAGCATGGAGGAGATACTGAAACAGCTGGCTCTAGCAAATGCCAATCAACAGCAGACAAATGCAGGTTTGCAAAAGAGCCTTGCAGCTCATCAACAGAGCCTTGCAGCTCAACAACAGAACTTCGCAGCCCAGCAGCAAGCTCATCAACAGAGCCTTGCAGCCCAGCAGCAAGCTCATCAACAGAGCCTTGCAGCCCAGCAGCAGACAAACGCAACTTTGCAACAGAGTCTGGAGGCTCAGCAACAAGCCCAGCAGCAATCTGAGGCCCGCTTCATAGACCTGTTGCAGAAGCAAGAGCAGAGACTACAACAACAGATGGAAGCAGTAATGCAGCAACGTCCGCAGACCAGTGAGGAAAGCCGTCCCACTAATACCGCGTCCTTTGGGGTGAGTCGTTTATTGACAAAAATGACTGGAGAGGATGATCCAGAGGTATTTTTGACCACATTTGAAAGGACCGCTGAAAGAGAAAAGTGGCCTGAGGAGCAGTGGGCTGGACTGGTGGCTCCTCTGTTAACTGGTGAATCGCAGAAAGCTTACTATGACCTAGAGCCTAACCAAGCAAAAGACTATGTGATGCTAAAAGCTGAAATATTGGCAAGGCTGGGTGTCACCCTGGCTGTCCGGGCTCAGCGTGTGCATAACTGGACTTTCCAGCTTGGAAAACCCCCCAGGTCTCAAATGTATGATCTCATTCACCTGAGCAGAAAGTGGCTACAGCCAGAGACTTTGTCCGCACCAAAGATTGTGGAACGTGTTGTAATGGATCGGTTTTTGAGAGCTCTTCCTACTGCCATCCAAAAGTGGGTAAGCCATGGAGACCCAGAGACGGCCGATGGTCTTGTGGATCGTGTGGAGAAATACTTGGCTACAGAGAACCTGACGGCCTCTTTCAGAGACACTCGGACTTTCCACCCTAAGACCAGACCATCCCCAGGGGCGGATAAGAGGATTCCAAGGGGTGAGGGTGGAGAGAGTGAGAGGGTGGGAGCTCTACCCCAAGTTTGGCGAGAACAGCCTGGGAAATCAGCGGCTCAAGAGGCGGCAAGAAGGATCGTTTGCTACCGCTGCCGGCAAGCGGGACATATTGCAGCCAATTGCCCGGTTGTGGAGGAACCCATGCAGTGTGACTTTCTGACGGGCAGACGTCAGTCGCTGTGTGCGACAGTCGCATGCACTGCCATTCGAGGAACTGAGAAACATTTATGCAAAATGTGTGTTAATGGTAGAAATGTTGTGGTATTGCTGGATTCAGGTAGCCTTGTGACCCTGATAAAGGCTGAGTTAGTTAAAACGGAGGTTGTGGTTTTCAAAATCAAAAAGGTGCGGTTTATTTTCTATTTACAGTGACAAAACACAGCAAAGCAAAAGAAACATAAACAAAATAAATCCTGGTCAACTTGACCTCTGACTAAACATACAGGTTTCCTAACTAACAACTGGGATCAGCCTAGTGCTGTCCTAGTCCCTAAGTCCCTGGTTTTAAATGTCCAAGCAAATAGCCACACAGGCTTTGTCTTACCGCACAGGGGTTCACTCTCCCTAGACAGTCCACACAGGTCTGGGTCCAGGCATGAGCAAACACCTAATGAATCTGGGAGTTTTTATAGAGGCCTGAAACGAACTGACAGGCTTCAGCTGGTCTCATCAACTCCCTGCCTGCACGACGCCCAGCCCTCTCCCTAGAGGTATGAGTCATCCATGAGCCTACTAGCCTCAGCTGGGCTTATACAACTCTCCATCTAGTTGTATAAGTCGGCGTAAAGCCTGAATCTGGGCGAAATATATCTACCCCCCTGGATGCAACCAGGTGACTTTACCTTCCTGCTGTCACATACCCCCCCCTCTTGTTTTAACCTCGGGGTTGGAACACCAGCAATCAGGCATTCATGTACTCGAGACAAAGCATCCACATTCCCCATTTGAACGCCAGGGCGATGCTTTACTGTGAAGTTGAATTCCTGGAGGGCCAGGAACCACCTATTCACTCTTCTATTTGTTTCCTTGTTTTGAGCCATCCACTTTAACGGAGCGTGATCCGTAACCAAGTCAAAGTGCCTACCTAGCAGGTAGTACCGAAGGGAATCTAGAGCCCACTTCACCGCTAAACACTCCTTTTCAACGGTGGCGTAATTTACCTCATGGGACTTCAACTTCCTGCTGAGGTAAATGACTGGGTGCTCTTCCCCGTTCCAGACCTGGGACAATACTGCTCCTAACCCCACATCTGACGCATCACTTTGTACGACAAAGTCTTTAGAGAAGTCGGGTGAGTACAACACTGGCTGGCTACATAAGGCTTGTTTCAAGAATTGGAATGCTGCCTCAGCCTCGGGGGTCCATTTAATCATGACCGACCCTTTCCCCTTCGTCAGGTTGGTTAGGGGCACAGCCTTAGAAGCAAAGTGGGGAATGAATCGCCGATAAAACCCCAACTCAACAAAGTCGAGGCCATCCAGAGTTGGCCACGTCCCAACAGCAAGAAGCAGGTACGAGCCTTTCTGGGAATCGCTGGGTATTATCGGCGATTCATTCCCCACTTTGCTTCTAAGGCTGTGCCCCTAACCAACCTGACGAAGGGGAAAGGGTCGGTCATGATTAAATGGACCCCCGAGGCTGAGGCAGCATTCCAATTCTTGAAACAAGCCTTATGTAGCCAGCCAGTGTTGTACTCACCCGACTTCTCTAAAGACTTTGTCGTACAAAGTGATGCGTCAGATGTGGGGTTAGGAGCAGTATTGTCCCAGGTCTGGAACGGGGAAGAGCACCCAGTCATTTACCTCAGCAGGAAGTTGAAGTCCCATGAGGTAAATTACGCCACCGTTGAAAAGGAGTGTTTAGCGGTGAAGTGGGCTCTAGATTCCCTTCGGTACTACCTGCTAGGTAGGCACTTTGACTTGGTTACGGATCACGCTCCGTTAAAGTGGATGGCTCAAAACAAGGAAACAAATAGAAGAGTGAATAGGTGGTTCCTGGCCCTCCAGGAATTCAACTTCACAGTAAAGCATCGCCCTGGCGTTCAAATGGGGAATGTGGATGCTTTGTCTCGAGTACATGAATGCCTGATTGCTGGTGTTCCAACCCCGAGGTTAAAACAAGAGGGGGGGTATGTGACAGCAGGAAGGTAAAGTCACCTGGTTGCATCCAGGGGGGTAGATATATTTCGCCCAGATTCAGGCTTTACGCCGACTTATACAACTAGGTGGAGAGTTGTATAAGCCCAGCTGAGGCTAGTAGGCTCATGGATGACTCATACCTCTAGGGAGAGGGCTGGGCGTCGTGCAGGCAGGGAGTTGATGAGACCAGCTGAAGCCTGTCAGTTCATTTAAGGCCTCTATAAAAACTCCCAGATTCATTAGGTGTTTGCTCATGCCTGGACCCAGACCTGTGTGGACTGTCTAGGGAGAGTGAACCCCTGTGCGGTAAGACAAAGCCTGTGTGGCTATTTGCTTGGACATTTAAAACCAGGGACTTAGGGACTAGGACAGCACTAGGCTGATCCCAGTTGTTAGTTAGGAAACCTGTATGTTTAGTCAGAGGTCAAGTTGACCAGGATTTATTTTGTTTATGTTTCTTTTGCTTTGCTGTGTTTTGTCACTGTAAATAGAAAATAAACCGCACCTTTTTGATTTTGAAAACCACAACCTCCGTTTGCTGGGCCTGTTTTTGTGTGGGGAGCCCATCCCGGGGGTCACCCACACCCGCTGCCGAGCTAACTCCCTCACACTACCTATAGTTTTCTGTCCCTAGAAAAAATGTTTTTTTAAAGCACACTATAGCACAAGGAGAATTCCCTCACTGTCCTTCCCTGTCCCTAGAAACAAGGATTATCACAGTGAAAGAAACTGACACTCTTCCTACCTATAGTTTTCTGTCCCTAGAAAAAATGTTTTTTTAAAGCACACTATAGCACAAGGAGAATTCCCTCACTGTCCTTCCCTGTCCCTAGAAACAAGGATTTGCACAGTAAAACACACTGACACTCTCCTTACCTATAGTTTTCTGTCCCTAGAAAAAATGTTTTTTTAAAGCACACTATAGCACAAGGAGAATTCCCTCACTGTCCTTCCCTGTCCCTAGAAACAAGGATTCGCACAGTAAAACACACTGACACTCTCCCTACTGTGAGGGGGTTAGCTCGGCAGCGGGTGTGTGTGACCCCCGAGATGGGCTCCCCACACAAAAACAGGCCCAGCAAACGGAGGTTGTGGTTTTCAAAATCAAAAAGGTGCGGTTTATTTTCTATTTACAGTGACAAAACACAGCAAACCAAAAGAAACATAAACAAAATAAATCCTGGTCAACTTGACCTCTGACTAAACATACAGGTTTCCTAACTAACAACTGGGATCAGCCTAGTGCTGTCCTAGTCCCTAAGTCCCTGGTTTTAAATGTCCAAGCAAATAGCCACACAGGCTTTGTCTCACCGCACAGGGGTTCACTCTCCCTAGACAGTCCACACAGGTCTGGTTCCAGGCATGAGCTAACATCTAATGAAGCTGGGAGTTCTTATAGAGGCCTAAATGAGCTGACAAGCTTCAGCTGGTCTCATCAACTCCCTGTCTGTACGACGCCCCACACTCTCCCTAGAGGTATGAGTCATCCATGAGCCCACTAGCCTTATACAACTCTCCACCTAGTTGTATAAGTCGGCGTAAAGCCTGAATCTGGGCGAAATATATCTACCCCCCTGGATGCAACCAGGTGACTTTACCTTCCTGCTGTCACATACCCCCCCCCTCTTGTTTTAACCTCGGGGTTGGAACACCAGCAATCAGGCATTCATGTACTCGAGACAAAGCATCCACATTCCCCATTTGAACGCCAGGGCGATGCTTTACTGTGAAGTTGAATTCCTGGAGGGCCAGGAACCACCTATTCACTCTTCTATTTGTTTCCTTGTTTTGAGCCATCCACTTTAACGGAGCGTGATCCGTAACCATGTCAAAGTGCCTACCTAGCAGGTAGTACCGAAGGGAATCTAGAGCCCACTTCACCGCTAAACACTCCTTTTCAACGGTGGCGTAATTTACCTCATGGGACTTCAACTTCCTGCTGAGGTAAATGACTGGGTGCTCTTCCCCGTTCCAGACCTGGGACAATACTGCTCCTAACCCCACATCTGACGCATCACTTTGTACGACAAAGTCTTTAGAGAAGTCGGTGAGTACAACACTGGCTGGCTACATAAGGCTTGTTTCAAGAATTGGAATGCTGCCTCAGCCTCGGGGGTCCATTTAATCATGACCGACCCTTTCCCCTTCGTCAGGTTGGTTAGGGGCACAGCCTTAGAAGCAAAGTGGGGAATGAATCGCCGATAATACCCAGCGATTCCCAGAAAGGCTCGTACCTGCTTCTTGCTGTTGGGACGTGGCCAACTCTGGATGGCCTCGACTTTGTTGAGTTGGGGTTTTATTACTCCCCTCCCAATGGTGTTCCCAAGATATTTGGCCTCCTCCTGCCCAATGGTACACTTCTTGGGGTTAGCCGTAAACCCCGCTTCCCGAACAGAGTCCAGGACTGCTTGCACTTTTGGCAGATGTGAGGCCCAATCTGTGCTATGGACAATTATGTCATCCAGGTAAGCCGCAGCATACTTCCGATGGGGCCTCAGCATCTGGTCCATTTTCCGCTGGAATGTGGCCGGCGCATTCTGTAACCCGAACGGCATTCTTTTATATTGGAACGCCCCGTCTGGGGTTACAAATGCGGTTTTCTCTTTGGCCGACTTGGCCAGGGGGATTTGCCAATACCCTTTTGTGAGGTCAAGAGTCGTCATGTATCGGGCTGTTCCCAGCCGGTCGATCAACTCATCTATACGTGGCATGGGGTAGGTGTCAAATTTTGTAACTTTGTTCAACTGTCGAAAATCATTACAAAATCGCCAGCTCCCATCCGGTTTAGGCACCAACACAATGGGACTAGACCAATCACTTTGGGACTCCTCTATCACCCCTAAGTTCAGCATTTTCTGTACTTCCTCCCGTATTGCCTCCCGTCGGGCCTCTGGGATCCGATAGGGTTTTAACTTCACCCTTTCACCGGGCGGGGTAATGATGTCATGCTCTACCCCAGATGTTTGTCCCGGCAGCTCAGAGAATACCTCCTTGTTGCGAAGCACAAACTCCTTAACCTCCTGTTGTTGGGGTTGTGACAAGGTGGCTGCTATTCCAACCTCCGGAATCACGCAACCAGTTTGATCTGGTGACCAAGTGTCTGCGACTAGGGACTCTCTATCCCTCCAGGCTTTCAACAGATTAACGTGATAGATCTGTTCGGGCTTTCGCCTTCCTGGTTGTCTGACCTTGTAATTCACTTCGCTCACTTTTTCCATTATCTCGTAGGGGCCTTGCCATTTGGCAAGGAATTTACTTTCAACCGTAGGGACAAGTAACAGTATCCTATCCCCCGGGGAAAAGGTACGGGTCTTGGCTGCACGGTTGTACACTCTCTGCTGTGCTAACTGCGCTTGGGCCAAATGTTCCTTCACGATGGGCATTACCTGTGCAATTCGGTCTTGCATCAGGGCGACATGCTCAATCACACTCCTGTGGGGAGAACTCTCACTTTCCCAAGTTTCCTTGGCAATATCCAACAGCCCTCTTGGGTGTCTCCCATACAGTAACTCAAAGGGGGAGAATCCCGTAGAGGATTGGGGCACCTCCCTAATAGCAAACATCAGATAAGGAAGTAGACAGTCCCAATCCTTTCCATCTCTATCCACCACTTTCTTCAACATTTGTTTTAGGGTTTTGTTGAACCTTTCAACCAGCCCATCGGTTTGGGGGTGATACACAGATGTACGTAATTGCGTCACTTTGAACAATTTACACAGCTCCTTCATAACCCGGGACATAAAGGGTGTACCTTGGTCCGTAAGCAGTTCTTTACAAATACCCACCCGGCTAAACACAAGAGATAGCTCTTTGGCTATGGTTTTGGCCGAGGTATTTCGGAGAGGGATCGCTTCTGGATAACGGGTGGCATAGTCCATTATAACTAATATGTACTGGTGCCCCCTAGCGGACTTGATTATAGGACCTACCAAATCCATGGCGATCCTCTCAAACGGGACCTCAATGATGGGTAGAGGGACCAGCGGGCTACGGAAATGTGGCATCGGGGCCGACCTCTGACACACAGGGCAGGAGGAACAATAATTTTCTATGTCCTTCATCACCCCCGGCCAATAGAATCTCTGTAATACCCTCTCTCGGGTTTTCTCTGTCCCCAGATGACCTCCAAGAATGTGCCCATGGGCCAACTCCAACACCAACTTCCTGTAAGGTTTGGGCACCACAAGCTGCTCAACGGTTTCTTCTGCCCTTTTTGCCACCCGATACAGTAGGTCCTTCTCTACGCTGAAGTATGGGTAAGTGCAGGTATTATCTGGGTTCACTAACTCGCCATCTATTTTCACTACGTTTTCCCGTGCCTTTATTAGGGCGGGGTCTTTCAACTGTTCTGTGGCAAAGTTTTCCCTGTGAACCTCAAGATCAGAAAACTCCACAGACGGTAGGTTTTCGTCTGAGGAGGTGGGCTCCTCTCCAGTTTCTTGAGTCTCCCCTGCCAATACTGATAAGGGAAATTCCGGAGAGTCCTCACCACTCTCAGGGGAGTTCTGGCTATCACATTCCTGGTACATAGGGGCACCAGTGGGGGGCTCAGGATCATCCCACAGTTCCCAGAACTTCGGAAAATCCCTTCCCACAATGGCGTCATGCGGTAACTGAGATACTAAGCCCACTGGATGAGAGAGGGTACCTTTGGGGGTCTCGAAACACACTGTAGTCACTGGATACTCTCGGGTGTCCCCATGCACACAAATAACAGCTACCTTGCTATTCCCAGAGACCTCTGTTTTAACTAACTCAGCCTTTATCAGGGTCACAAGGCTACCTGAATCCAGCAATACCACCACATTTCTACCATTAACACACATTTTGCATAAATGTTTCTCAGTTCCTCGAATGGCAGTGCATGCGACTGTCGCACACAGCGACTGACGTCTGCCCGTCAGAAAGTCACACTGCATGGGTTCCTCCACAACCGGGCAATTGGCTGCAATATGTCCCGCTTGCCGGCAGCGGTAGCAAACGATCCTTCTTGCGGCCTCTTGAGCCGCTGATTTCCCAGGCTGTTCTCGCCAAACTTGGGGTAGAGCTCCCACCCTCTCACTCTCTCCACCCTCACCCCTTGGAATCCTCTTATCTGCCCCTGGGGATGGTCTGGTCTTAGGGTGGAAAGTCCGAGTGTCTCTGGAAGAGGCCGTCAGGTTCTCTGTAGCCAAGTATTTCTCCACACGATCCACAAGACCATCGGCCGTCTCTGGGTCTCCATGGCTTACCCACTTTTGGATGGCAGTAGGAAGAGCTCTCAAAAACCGATCCATTACAACACGTTCCACAATCTTTGGTGCGGACAAAGTCTCTGGCTGTAGCCACTTTCTGCTCAGGTGAATGAGATCATACATTTGAGACCTGGGGGGTTTTCCAAGCTGGAAAGTCCAGTTATGCACACGCTGAGCCCGGACAGCCTGGGTGACACCCAGCCTTGCCAATATTTCAGCTTTTAGCATCGCATAGTCTTTTGCTTGGTTAGGCTCTAGGTCATAGTAAGCTTTCTGCGATTCACCAGTTAACAGAGGAGCCACCAGTCCAGCCCACTGCTCCTCAGGCCACTTTTCTCTTTCAGCGGTCCTTTCAAATGTGGTCAAAAATACCTCTGGATCATCCTCTCCAGTCATTTTTGTCAATAAACGACTCACCCCAAAGGACGCGGTATTAGTGGGACGGCTTTCCTCACTGGTCTGCGGACGTTGCTGCATTGCTGCTTCCATCTGTTGTTGTAGTCTCTGCTCTTGCTTCTGTAACAGGTCTATGAAGCGGGCCTCAGATTGCTGCTGGGCTTGTTGCTGAGCCTCCAGACTCTGTTGCAAAGTTGCGTTTGTCTGCTGCTGGGCTGCAAGGCTCTGTTGATGAGCTTGCTGCTGGGCTGCAAGGCTCTGTTGATGAGCTTGCTGCTGGGCTGCGAAGTTCTGTTGTTGAGCTGCAAGGCTCTTTTGCAAACCTGCATTTGTCTGCTGTTGATTGGCATTTGCTAGAGCCAGCTGCTTCAGTATCTCCTCCATGCTGGCTTAAAAAAAAACTGCCACTGGTTCTCCACCAACTGTGAGGGGGTTAGCTCGGCAGCGGGTGTGTGTGACCCCCGAGATGGGCTCCCCACACAAAAACAGGCCCAGCAAACGGAGGTTGTGGTTTTCAAAATCAAAAAGGTGCGGTTTATTTTCTATTTACAGTGACAAAACACAGCAAAGCAAAAGAAACATAAACAAAATAAATCCTGGTCAACTTGACCTCTGACTAAACATAGAGGTTTCCTAACTAACAACTGGGATCAGCCTAGTGCTGTCCTAGTCCCTAAGTCCCTGGTTTTAAATGTCCAAGCAAATAGCCACACAGGCTTTGTCTCACCGCACAGGGGTTCACTCTCCCTAGACAGTCCACACAGGTCTGGTTCCAGGCATGAGCTAACATCTAATGAAGCTGGGAGTTCTTATAGAGGCCTAAATGAGCTGACAAGCTTCAGCTGGTCTCATCAACTCCCTGTCTGTACGACGCCCCACACTCTCCCTAGAGGTATGAGTCATCCATGAGCCCACTAGCCTTATACAACTCTCCACCTAGTTGTATAAGTCGGCGTAAAGCCTGAATCTGGGCGAAATATATCTACCCCCCTGGATGCAACCAGGTGACTTTACCTTCCTGCTGTCACACTACCTATAGTTTTCTGTCCCTAGAAAAAATGTTTTTTTAAAGCACACTATAGCACAAGGAGAATTCCCTCACTGTCCTTCCCTGTCCCTAGAAACAAGGATTCGCACAGTAAAACACACTGACACTCTCCCTACCTATCCTTCTCTTTCCCTAAACTAAAGGAATCCAGGTTAAGCAAGAAAAAAATAAATGTCACTGTCCCTGCCTATGCTTCTCTTTCCCTGCTCCGGAACACACTACACTAGGCCGCCGTGCTGGCGGCCTTTTATAGTGTGGGGCGTGTACTAAACACCCTCAGCAATAATTGGCCACAGGCATCCTGCCTGTGGCCAATCATTGCTCTCCTCGCTGCCGGCGCTGTGATTGGCCAAGCATGCGGGGTCACAGTGCATGCTTGGCCAATCACAGCGCCTGGATGACACTGCGATGGCGTAGTGCATTGTGGGCCGTTCGCGTCACTCGAATTTGGCGCGAACGGCCCAAATCGTTCGATCTTCGTCGAACGATCGAACAGCCGATGTTCGAGTCGAACGTATGTTCGACTCGAACACGAAGCTCATCCCTAGTCGAGAGTGTCAGTGTCATAATCTTTGCTAAACCTAGTGCGCTGAACCTTATTGCTAAACCTTGTGTGTAGGGACAGACAAGGATAGGCAGTCGAGAGTGTCAGTGTCATAATCTTTGCTAAACCTAGTGCGCTGAACCATATTGCTAAACCTTGTGTGTAGGGACAGACAAGGATAGGCAGTCAAGAGTGTCAGTGTTCATAATCTTTGCTAAACCTAGTGTGCTGAACCATATTGCTAAACCTTGTGTGTAGGGACAGACAAGGATAGGCAGTTTAGAGTGTCAGTGTCATATTCTTTGCTAAACCTAGTGTGCTGAACCATATTGCTAAACCTTGTGTGTAGGGACAGACAAGGATAGGCAGTCGAGAGTGTCAGTGTCATAATCTTTGCTAAACCTAGTATGCTGAACCATATTGCTAAACCTTGTGTGTAGGGACAGACAAGGATAGGCAGTCGAGAGTGTCAGTGTCATAATCTTTGCTAAACCTAGTGTGCTGAACCATATTGCTAAACCTTGTGTGTAGGGACAGACAAGGATAGGCAGTCGAGAGTGTCAGTGTCATAATCTTTGCTAAACCTAGTGCGCTGAACCATATGCTAAACCTTGTGTGTAGGGACAGACAAGGATAGGCAGTCGAGAGTGTCAGTGTCATAATCTTTGCTAAACCTAGTGTGCTGAACCATATTGCTAAACCTTGTGTGTAGGGACAGACAAGGATAGGCAGTCGAGAGTGTCAGTGTCATAATCTTTGCTAAACCTAGTGTGCTGAACCATATTGCTAAACCTTGTGTGTAGGGACAGACAAGGATAGGCAGTCGAGAGTGTCAGTGTCATAATCTTTGCTAAACCTAGTGTGCTGAACCACATTGCTAAACCTTGTGTGTTGGGACAGACAAGGATAGGCAGTCGAGAGTGTCAGTGTCATAATCTTTGCTAAACCTAGTGTGCTGAACCATATTGCTAAACCTTGTGTGTAGGGACAGACAAGGATAGGCAGTCGAGAGTGTCAGTGTCATAATCTTTGCTAAACCTAGTGCGCTGAACCATATTGCTAAACCTTGTGTGTAGGGACAGACAAGGATAGGCAGTCGAGAGTGTCAGTGTCATAATCTTTGCTAAACCTAGTGTGCTGAACCATATTGCTAAACCTTGTGTGTAGGGACAGACAAGGATAGGCAGTCGAGAGTGTCAGTGTCATAATCTTTGCTAAACCTAGTGTGCTGAACCATATTGCTAAACCTTGTGTGTAGGGACAGACAAGGATAGGCAGTCGAGAGTGTCAGTGTCATAATCTTTGCTAAACCTAGTGCGCTGAACCATATTGCTAAACCTTGTGTGTAGGGACAGACAAGGATAGGCAGTCGAGAGTGTCAGTGTCATAATCTTTGCTAAACCTAGTGTGCTGAACCATATTGCTAAACCTTGTGTGTAGGGACAGACAAGGATAGGCAGTCGAGAGTGTCAGTGTCATAATCTTTGCTAAACCTAGTGTGCTGAACCATATTGCTAAACCTTGTGTGTAGGGACAGACAAGGATAGGCAGTCGAGAGTGTCAGTGTCATAATCTTTGCTAAACCTAGTGTGCTGAACCATATTGCTAAACCTTGTGTGTAGGGACAGACAAGGATAGGCAGTCGAGAGTGTCAGTGTCATAATCTTTGCTAAACCTAGTGCGCTGAACCATATTGCTAAACCTTGTGTGTAGGGACAGACAAGGATAGGCAGTCGAGAGTGTCAGTGTCATAATCTTTGCTAAACCTAGTGTGCTGAACCATATTGCTAAACCTTGTGTGTAGGGACAGACAAGGATAGGCAGTTTAGAGTGTCAGTGTCATATTCTTTGCTAAACCTAGTGTGCTGAACCATATTGCTAAACCTTGTGTGTAGGGACAGACAAGGATAGGCAGTCGAGAGTGTCAGTGTCATAATCTTTGCTAAACCTAGTATGCTGAACCATATTGCTAAACCTTGTGTGTAGGGACAGACAAGGATAGGCAGTCGAGAGTGTCAGTGTCATAATCTTTGCTAAACCTAGTGTGCTGAACCATATTGCTAAACCTTGTGTGTAGGGACAGACAAGGATAGGCAGTCGAGAGTGTCAGTGTCATAATCTTTGCTAAACCTAGTGCGCTGAACCATATGCTAAACCTTGTGTGTAGGGACAGACAAGGATAGGCAGTCGAGAGTGTCAGTGTCATAATCTTTGCTAAACCTAGTGTGCTGAACCATATTGCTAAACCTTGTGTGTAGGGACAGACAAGGATAGGCAGTCGAGAGTGTCAGTGTCATAATCTTTGCTAAACCTAGTGTGCTGAACCATATTGCTAAACCTTGTGTGTAGGGACAGACAAGGATAGGCAGTCGAGAGTGTCAGTGTCATAATCTTTGCTAAACCTAGTGCGCTGAACCATATTGCTAAACCTTGTGTGTAGGGACAGACAAGGATAGGCAGTCGAGAGTGTCAGTGTCATAATCTTTGCTAAACCTAGTGTGCTGAACCATATTGCTAAACCTTGTGTGTAGGGACAGACAAGGATAGGCAGTCGAGAGTGTCAGTGTCATAATCTTTGCTAAACCTAGTGTGCTGAACCATATTGCTAAACCTTGTGTGTAGGGACAGACAAGGATAGGCAGTCAAGAGTGTCAGTGTCATATTCTTTGCTAAACCTAGTGTGCTGAACCATATTGCTAAACCTTGTGTGTAGGGACAGACAAGGATAGGCAGTCGACAGTGTCAGTGTCCTATTCTTTGCTAAACCTTGTGTGCAGGGAGAGAGAAGGATAGGCAGGGGACAGTGTCAATGTCATTGTTGCTAAGCCTCCTGCACAGTATACACCTGAAGCTAGCCCTTATTGCTGTTTTTTCCTGGTGTGTTACACTGACAGGCATTTGCAGCACTTACAGCGGGCGGAGTGTGCTTCCTGCAAACTAAACACCGGAAGCTACCCCTTATTGCTGGTTTTCCCATCTCCCTGCAGGCCATTAGAATGTCTGGAAGGCAAACAAGGAGAGGCAGACAGTCAGGAGCCAATAAAAGAGGGCAAGCAGGCTCTGTGTCTGGGGGCAACAGTGCTGGTCGTGGACGCGGTGCATTGTCATCAGCACATGGCCATGGGACACGCTTGTCCTTCTTTTCGGCAGCTGGACATGTTGAGCCACATCATGCCGAAGACTTGGTAGAGTGGATGACCAAGCCCTCCTCATCCTCCTCATCCTCTCTCACCCAGGCTCAGGGTACTGGCAAAGCAGCTGCCAAAGCGTCCTCTTCCCTGGTATCAATGTCATCATCAGTCACTCCTTCCCTAGACCCACCATGTCCTCCTCCTGAGGAGTCCCCCGAACTGTTTGAGCACAGTGTTGGGTACATGCTCCAGGAGGATGCCCAGCGTTTCGAAGGGTCTGATGATGATACCCAGCTAGAGGAAGGCAGTAGCGTGAGAGCAGAGAGAGGGGATGCTCAAGAAGGACACCAATCTGGCAGTCATGTTCCAGCAGCTGCAGCATACTGCCAGATTGACTCCAGTGATGAGGAGGGAGGGGATGATGAGGTCACTGACTCCACGTGGGTGCCTAATAGGAGAGAGGAGGAGGAGGAGGAGGAGGCACATCTCCAACGAGGCAGGATGCCCTTGGGTGGCCAGCGTAAGGGCAGCACACCGACGGAATCACACCGCAGAGCTCCGCCTGTGCAGGGCGCTGCCTCTGCCCGTTAATCAAAAAGTTCTTTGGTGTGGGCCTTTTTTGAGGCGAGTGCATCAGATCACACAGCTGCTGTTTGCAACATATGTCTCAAGCGTATATCGCGTGGCCAAAACATCAGCCGCTTGGGCACCACATGCTTGACCAGACATATGTTGACCTGCCATGCAGCTCGTTGGCAAGCCTACCTTAAAGACACACACCAAAGAACAAAGCGGACCTTTCCTTGCACCGCATCAGCTGGGATCTCCAACCCCACTATACCTTCAGTCCTCTCTGAAACCTGCACTGAGAGGAATGAAGGTGTAGAATTAGGTGTGTCACAGCCAAGTACTTGCGGCCACTCTGCTAGCAGTACACCGACGTCCGATTCTAGCAGGCAAATTTCCCTGCCCCAGCTGCTGGACCGTTGAAAGAAGTTCACTCCCAGCCATCCACATGCCCAGCGGTTGAATGCTAGCTTGGCTAAATTGCTAGCGCTTCAACTGCTGCCTTTTCAGTTGGTAGACTCGGCCCCCTTCCGTGAGTTTGTGCAATGTGCGGTTCCTCAGTGGCAGGTTCCCAAACGCCACTTTTTCTCACGGAAGGCGATTCCGGCTCTCTACCGGCATGTGGAAGGCAATGTCTTGGCCTCGCTGGACAGGGCGGTCAGCGGTAAGGTGCATATTACCGCTGACTCATGGTCCAGCAGGCATGGACAGGGACGTTACCTTTCTTTCACGGCCCATTGGGTCACTCTTTTGGCAGCTGGGAAGGATGCAGGACAAGGTGCAGTAGTGTTGGAGGTTGTTCCACCGCCACGCCTCCAAAATGCTACTACTGGTTGTGACACACCTCTGTCCTCCTCCCCCTCCTCTTCTTCTTCCTCCGTGGCCTCTTCCTGTGCTTTGTCCTCGGAACCAGCGGTGCTCCGTAGGCGTTCAAGGGGCTACGCAAGTACGCAGGCAAAAAGATGCCATGCCGTGCTTGCGCTGGTGTGTTTGGGGGACAGGAGCCACACTGGGGCAGAGGTTCTGTCTGCTCTGCAGGGGCAGGCCTAGAGGTGGTTGACGCCACGCCAGCTTAAGCCAGGAATGGTAGTTTGCGACAATGGCACCAACCTCCTCTCCGCTCTCCGACAGGGACAACTGACCCATGTACCCTGTGTGGCTCACGTCCTTAACCTGGTGGTGCAGCGGTTCTTGGGCAGGTACCCGGGCTTACAGGATGTCCTGAGGCAGGCCAGGAAAGTCTGTGTGCATTTCCGCAGATATTATAATGCCAGTGCTCGCCTGGCTGAGCTGCAAAAGGAGTTGAACCTGCCCAAGAACCGCCTTATATGTGACATGCCCACCAGGTGGAACTCAACGTTGGCCATGCTGCAGCGGCTGCACACGCAACAGAGGGCCATCAATGAGTACCTGTGCGACTACGGCACCAGGACAGGGTCAGGGGAGCTCGGGTTTTTTTCACCACGCCAGTGGGGCATGATCAGGGATGCATGCACTGTCCTGGCACCATTTGAGGAGGCCACGAGGATGGTGAGCAGTGACAGTGCATGCATCAGTGACACTGTACCTCTTGTCCACCTGTTGGAACATACGCTGCGTGGAATAATGGACAGGGCACTTGAGGCAGAACAGAGGCAGGAAGAGGAGGACTTCCTTGCCTCTCAAGGCCCCCTTTACCCAGACAGTGTTCCTTCTGTCCCACCCATCGCACAGGAAGAAGAGGAGGAGGAGGAGGAGGAGGATTGTGTCAGCATGGAGGTGGAGCCTGGCACTCAGCATCATCAGCAGCAGTCTTTTAGGGATGATTTACAGTCCCAAGAAACCAGTGGAATTGTACGTGGCTGGGAGGAGGTGGCTGCGGATCATGTCGTCCTTAGTGACCCAGAGGACTCCAGACTGAATGCCTCAGCTAACCTACGCTGCATGGCCTCCCTGATCCTGCAAAGTCTGCGGAAGGATCCTCGTATTCTTCGGATCAAGGAGAGGGACCATTACTGGCTGGCCACTCTCCTTGATCCACGGTACAAGGGTAAGGTTGCGGACCTTATCTTACCGTCGCAGAGGGAGCAGAGGATGAGACAACTCCGGGAGGCCTTGCAGAAAGGTCTGTGCAACGCGTTCCCAGAGACTGGGAGGTTACAAACTCCTGGTCTTGGACAACGAGTTGCTGAGGCTTCGGTCAGTCAAAGAAGGAGCGGTGGGGAAGGTGGCCGTCTGACCGAAGCGTTCAGACAATTCTTTAGTCCGCAGCCCCAAGGTATGATCGGTTCCAGCAACCATCGCCAGCGTCTGATATACATGGTGCAGGAATACCTAGGGGCAAGGTCAGACTTGGACACCTTCCCCACCGAAAATCCTCTGGCTTACTGGGTCTTGAGGATGGATCACTGGCCAGAGCTTGCACAGTATGCAATTGAGCTACTGGCCTGTCCTGCATCCAGCGTTCTTTCAGAATGCACATTCAGTGCTGCTGGAGGATTTGTCACGGATCACAGGGTGCGCCTGTCCACCGACTCTGTTGATCGACTGACCTTCATAAAGATGAACCAGTCTTGGATCACCACCAGCTACCAAACACCTGAAGCTGATATAACAGACTAATTTATTTTCAAATGTCACATCCCTTCAAGACTGATGCTGATGCTGAGAGTTTGTCCTGTTATGTTGACTGACTATCCTCCTCCTCCTCAATGATCCGATTGACGATGATAGCTTGGAAGAACATTTTTGTTTCTGGGTGCCGCCACCAGTGGCTAAGGCCCAATTTTTCAGCCCCTGTTTAACAGGGGTGTGTTATTACAATTTTTTATGCAATGCTTTGCAGCAGGGCTCATTCCTGCACTCCAACTAGAGTATCTGGGAGTGGTTGCAGTGTCGTGGCACCAGCACCAGTGGCTAAGGCCCAATTTTTCAGCCCCTGTTTAACAGGGGCGTGTAATTACAATTTTTGATGCAATACTTTGCAACAGGGCTCATTGCTGTGCTCCAAGTACAGTATCTGTGAGGGGTTGCAGTGTTGTGGCACCAGTGCCTAAGGCTCAATTTTTCTGCCCCTGTTTAACAGGGGCATGTAATTACAATTCTTGATCTAATAATTCACAGCAGGGCCCATTCCTGCGCCAACCAAGACTAACTGTGAGGCCTTACAGTGTTGTGTCAACACCACCACCACCACCACCACCAAAGGCCCAATTTTTCAGCCCCTGTTCAACAGGGGCATGCAATTACAATTCTTGATCTAATAATTCACAGCAGAGCCCATTCATGCGCCCACCAAGAGTAACTGTGAGGGCTCACAGTGTTGTGGCAACACCAACATGTAAGGGGCAAATTTCAGCTGAGTATATACGGCAGGCCCCTACTTTCAAACATCCAACTTACAAACGACTCCTCCTTGCAAATGGAAGGATACAACAGGAAGTGAGAGGAAATCTACCCCTAGGAAGGCAAATTCTCTCCTGTAAGAGTTAATATGGGAAAAAAGTGTCTCCTCTCCACTGATGCTTTATCACCAATTCTTGTTTCAATAAAAACCCAAAATTTTCAAAAAACATTTGTCATTAGGACAGAAAGTGAGGTGAACTGTTCTGAACAGGTGCACACTGCACAGACAGCAAAACAAATGTTACAGGGGTGATAACCCTTCCCTATGTTTTCCAAAAAGCTTAAAAATAGATTTTTTGGCTGGAGCTACACTTAAACAATGTACCTGTTCAAAATTACAAACAGATTCTACATAAGAACAAACCTACAGTCCCTGTCTTGTATGCACCGCCTGTATACAGCTGTTCAGAGTATATAGGGCCTTTTTTATTTTGTGTGCGGGGTTCCCCTTAATATCCATACAAGACCCAAAGGGGCTGGTAATGGGCTGGGGTGGGGGGGGGGGTGTGATTTTCATCCATATTACCGGGACCAGACATTACATTAAAGCCGCAAGCAGTTTTAAATGGCTTTTTTTCCTTTAGAAATGTAATTTTGTGCAGGGACAGTTCTAAACACGGGAAACACGTGGCACTTCACAGGCATACTTTAGACACCCCCCAGGTACGATATTTAAAGGAATATTTGACTTTTTTTTTTTCACTTTATGCATCATTAAAATGACTGCTCCAGAAAAACGGCCGTTTTTAAAACTTCTTTTTGCATTGATACATGTCCCCTGGTGCAGAACCCGGGTTCCCAAACCCTTTTTAGGACAATAACATGCATAATAGTCGTTATAATTAGCACTTTAGATTTTGAACGTTCGCATCCATTGTATTTAATAGGGTTCTAAAGTTCGTGCGAACTTTCGGTCCGTTCGCGGGTTCTGGTGTGAACCGAACCCGGGGGTGTTCGGCTCATCACTAGTCTCTAGCAAGAACAAAGTTGCAGTGGTGAGTCTACAGCAAGAACTCTGCAAGTCTACAGCATGAAAATTCAGCCACAGTGATGGAATGACTATTGCACAAAATAACTGAACCAGAACTTGCAGCAGACTTGCAGAATGTTTGCAAAGAATGCTGAACTCGAGTCATGCAATGCAGACTTGATGCAATTGTGCAACAAACTTGTGAAGCCTGACAAGTCTACCAATAGCTTAGCAATTAATTTTCAAACTTGCATCTCAATTCCTTGCTATCTGGGATTTGTGGGCCCAGGCACTACCATGCAATAGATGTGGGGCATGGGGGGTGCATCTGGTCTTTGCTCCACCCTTCAGCTCTGACTACATTTCCCTCCCTAAGATTTGGCTCAACAGTTACAGCTGCCACTGTCTCTGCAGCGCCCCACTGTTTGGATACAAGCTCTTGCCTAGTACTGTACAGTGTTGCAGCCTGAGAGTCAGTTGCAAGATGGTCACAGAGTTCGTAATTAAACAGCAGGGTGCTTCAGAAACAGTGATGGGGGGGGGGGGGGGCAGTTAGAGCCGGCAAACAATAAAAATATACTGTCAAGCTGGAAGGCTGACACAGCACAGTACCTTAGATGTGTAATTTCAGGCAAACATCTACATACACAGTTAAAATACACAAATGTTTGCAGTTTTACCCACCAAAGGGTTTGCAATTTTGTTCAGGCAATTTACCCACCTCTAGCCAATCTGCCCAGTTACGAAGATCACAGTGCTGCAGCCAGGGCTGGCCCAAGACATTGTGCTGCCTGGGCCCAAGAATGAAATGCTGCCCCCCCCCCAAAAAAAAATCCTATGCCCATCCAGCAAAGAGACGTTTCCATAAAGCAAAGAGACAGCCCAATATATTCAGCAAGAGACATCCCATATATTCAGCAAAGAGACATGCCCCTTCTAGGGTGACCACGCATTTTGCAGGTCTGTCCCGTGCACATTCATTCCAGGACAAAACAGTGTCCCGGAATGAAACTGACACAGCCACCCCCCTAGGCCAATCTGATGCCCCCAAAAAAGGCTGCCACATCACCTCTTTACTCACTGACAGTACTTGTCCTGGCCGGGAATGCCTGGAGGAGCACAATCCCCGCCCCCTGCATGTGATTGGAGAAATCATAAATCCCACCTCTTGTGTCCAATCACTGTGCTGTGATTCGTTACAGAACAAGCTGATGTTTGGGAAGGGGGGGGGGGGGTGTCCGTGAATAGTAGTTTAAAAATGTGGTCACCCTAGCTCCTTCCTGCAAAGAGTATTGTGTAGCACCACAAAAGCTCCCCCCTTTCTCTCCACTGCCACCGACCAGCTACACTCTGATCCCAGCTCAGTAATGCAACATGCTGCAACAACAGCGCTGCATTGACCACATTTCCAAACTGCCATTCAGGGATACCGCCCTTCCTTCCCAAAAAAAGATGGGGTGGGGGTGTAGTCTCGCTGACAGGGAATTTGGCAGCGGGTGATTTGTCGGGCGAATGGCTGGTGTTAGCACTTAAATCATCCTAACATTATGATCGATATGGTGTCAGGATGATCAAATCACATTATTTCTATTACTACATTGTAATATATAATGAAATAGTTTAACTCACCATAATGCAGAATCAGTGGGAACCCTGAGCTTGTCGTTTGCCACCGTTGCCTGCCACCAGATGCAGCTGTGCCACTTGCCACCCATAGCCTGCCACAACATGCAGCCTGTCACTTGTCACCAATGCCTGTCACCAGATGCAGCCTATCACTTGTTACCAATGCCTGTCACCAGATGCAGCCTGTCACTTGTCACCAATGCCTGTCACCAGATGCAGCCTGTCACTTGTCACCAATGCCTGTCACCAGATGCAGCCTGTCACTTGTCACCAATGCCTGTCACCAGATGCAGCCTGTCACTTGCCACCAATGCCTGTCACCAGATGCAGCCTGTCACTTGTCACCAATGCCTGTCACCAGATGCAGCCTGTCACTTGTCACCAATGCCTGTCACCAGATGTAGGCTGTCACTTGTTACCAATGTCTGTCACCAGATGCAGCCTGTCACTTGTTACCAATGCCTGTCACCAGATGCAGCCTGTCACTTGTCACCATTGCCTGTCACCAGATGCAGCCTGTCACTTGTCACCAATGCCTGTCACCAGATGCAGCCTGTCACTTGTTACCAATGCCTGTCACCAGATGCAGCCTGTGGCCTCGTACACACGACCGATTTTCTCGTCGTAAAAAACACGTCGTTTTTTTCGACGAGATTCTTGTTAAGCTTGTCGATTTTCTCGTCAAGCTTTCTATGCGTACACACTGTCATTTTCCAATTTCCTCGTGGTTCTCTGCGCTCACGTCCAGCACGTACGACGGCACTATAAAGGGGAAGATCTTTTTTCTTGGCGCCACCCCTTGGGCTGCTTTTGCTGATCTCGTGTTACCGCGTGTGAAGTAAAAGTTTGGGAAGAGACGATTCGCGCTTTTCAGTCTTCGTACTTTTCAGATCGTTTTCTGCGGTTCAGTTTGTGCTTGTGGGTTCGTATCTTGACTTTCAGGGCGTCTAGGCAGGTCGTATCTGTTTTACAGTGCGTTATTGCCTGTTCGTTTCTGAATTTCAGTTCGTTATTCATAGGCCTTGCTGTTCTAAAGTGCGTTCTGTTCTGTACGTTCTGATTAGACGACCGTTTCCTAGCCATGTCGCCTGGACGTTCTCGTCGTCGAGTTCGTGCTGTGCGTGCGCTTGGTGTTGGTCTGCTTGTTTTGGACCAAGACCAGTCCATGAATGGTGTGAGGAGGAGTTCATGGACCAAGAATTGGTTGCTCCAGCGGGACCAATTCTGCCACATGCCTCTGCTGCGGGAGATCGTCGAGAATAATCCTGAGGACTACAGGAATTTTCTGAGGATGTCTGACCCCGTTTTTCAGGAACTGTTGGCTTTGGTGTCCCCCTATATTACCAGGAAGGACACCGTTATGCGGGAAGCCATCAGTGCTGAGCAGAGGCTCATCGCCACGTTGCGTTACCTGGCGACAGGGAGAAGTCTTCAGGACTTGAAGTTCACCACAGGCATCTCCCCCCAGGCTCTGGGCCTCATAATCCCAGACACCTGTTCTGCTATTATACAAGTCCTGCAGGAGGACTATATTAGGGTAAGTTTTCTCCCTTAACATCACATTTTATGTATTACATGTATGCTAATGTATTGTATTTCTTTCATCCTTCCCTAATTACCATGATTGTAATATGCTGAGAATGTCCCCTTTGTCCCCATGCATGTTGGAAGCTTTAGATTGCCCCTTTTTTATCCTCCCTAAATATTTCCCCTCACTAACTTTTCCAGCAGGGGCGCCTGTTGCTCCAAATGTTGGGGGGTTCCAACCCCAATTTCGGAAATAAACTTCCTCCTTTTTTGCTCTGTTGCCTAATAAACGCCCCCAGCTGTCCCCTCCAATGCAGCCATTTAGTCCCCTCTAATGCAGCCAGTTTCCCCCCAGCCCTGCACTTACCTTCTTGTGGTCAGCGCCATCCTTCTTCTGTCCTTGATGTCTTCTCCTTCCCTTCATGTTGCATCAGCCAATCATGTTACCATTAAACAGACTTGGTGAACATGATTGCCAGAGCAGCCTGTCAGTGTTTACACAAGGAATGCCCCCTCCTTGCGTCCCCGATTTTTCTTTGAGGAAGCCAATTACATCCCTCAGGTTGTAATTTGCAAGACTTTTTTAATACCTGTTTCTGCTCTGCAATTTTAACCCCCTAAATGACGCAATTATTCATATGTCGGTCGCTTTACAAGAGGCCATCCACCTGAATAGTGTGCGGCATAGACAATACATAGGTTCATGCAACGCATGAACCTATGTATTGTTCTGAGTGATGGGCACAGGAGAGAGGGGACAGTGCTCCAGCGCCCACTCTGGACGCACCGCCACTGCAATGCTATCCTGTGGCCAAACACATCTCCCCCCCCCCCCAAAATAATTTAGTAATGGCCCATCAGAGGTGGTGATGAATATGATAAATGAGCCTTCCATTATACTTTTTTTACACACCTTAATAAACGTATAATTAGATTGATGTTGGTCTCTAATTTTTTGGTTTAGAATTTGCTTGTAATGTATGCCTTTGTTTTTCTAATATTATTTCATCTTGTTTCACTCCACAGCTTCCTTCCACGCCACAGGAATGGCAGACTGTGGCATCGGAGTTTGCCACGCGGTGGGACTTCCCCAACTGCGGTGGTGCCATAGACGGGAAGCACGTCCGCATCGTGCCGCCACCCCGTTCTGGGTCCTACTACTACAACTACAAGGGGTTTCATAGCATTGTGCTGATGGCGGTGGTGTCAGCACGGTATGAATTCCTCTATGTTGATGTAGGGAAGAATGGCCGGATGTCCGATGGGGGATCCTTCATCCAGACGGAGTTTGCCCTCCGTCTCCAGAGTGACGACCTTGCATTGCCACCGGATGCAGGGAATATTGAAGGACTCCCCTTTGTTTTCTTGGCTGATGAAGCCTTCGGACTCGGACGGCATCTTATGAGGCCATTTCCACAGAGGACCCTGACCCCAGAGAAGAGTGTGTTCAATTACCGGCTGGCCAGGGCCCGAAGAGTCGTTGAAAATGCCTTCGGCATAATGGCCAGCCGGTTCCGCCTTTTTATGACTTCCATCCACTTGGCGGACTACAAAATAAACTATGTAGTGTTATGCTGCTGTGTGCTACACAACTTTCTGAGCCAAAAATCTAATTCGTATATGGCCTCAGTTTTGCCAGAGGCTGGACTTTCCCCTGCAAATCCCCTTCCGGGCCTGGAATCTGCCCGTCTTGGCTTGCCCCCCCAAAATGCCCGTGTGGTTCGGGACAAATACATGGAGTATTTCACGGGTAGGGGGGCAATTCCTATGCCAGCCTATGTCTAAGTATCCCAATAAAAATCTTGTTTAAACCTTTAATTATTTGTTCTTTCCTGTCTCCTAGTTTGTCTTTGTGCATTTGTAGTGGCAAGTGTATTTTACTTTAGTAAATAACAACCAATTTCACTATGTTACCTTACAAAAGAACCAAATAAGCTTAGAGAGTATTATAAAAAGAAGCTACACGTTGTTTGTGGTCAAATATTTTACTCTCTGCACTTTTTTTTTTTTTTTTACTTTGGGGTTGGCCTGGCCACAACCCGGCAAATTTTGGCTTATGAAAATACAAAAATACCACTTGCATTTCTAAAATGACAACATTGGATACCTCTGAGCAATCTGAGACATTCAGTTACACAAACTATGTCTCTATGTGCCCGTCCTAATATGGGGTCCTGCCACCCCTTGCCCAGCCAAAAATTCAATATGCACACATTTTTAATTTTTTGCAAATAGGAAGTTTACAATCCTGATCCCTATTGTCAACATGTGCTATCTGCCATCAGGGGTGATCAATGGACGTGTTTTGGGGGTGCATCCCCTTCCTCAGTTCACCGACTTTTGATACGAGGAAGGGGTTGCACCCACAAAAGACGTACATGGATATCCCCTGATGGCAGATAGCACATGTTCACACACTGTGTGCATATTAAATTTTTGGCTGCTTTGTTACTCAAAAAATTAGTAAAAATATAAAAACAAACATGTAAAAACAAATGTGTTTGGATGGCTTATTGAATTCTCCCCAAAACATTGAGAATGTCTTTAAATGTTTGTTCCATCACATGGATTCTTTGTTTAATTAGGTCCAGTTCCGTGCTACATTCCATCACTTGCTGGATGAGGCGGAGGGCACTGTCAGCAGAGAACGGTGTGCTATCCTTCACAACATTTCCATCCCCTAAAAACCATAAAAAAAAATTAATAAAACTCTGCAGGCCTACCTCGCTTACCTTAAGCTGTGGTGTCAGATACTGACCTGTTGTGGTGACCAGATCCACAACGTCATCCACCTCTCCTTCCTGCACTTCTCCTTCCTCCACCTCAACTTCCTGCACATCTTTCGGTTGTGGATCTTTGGGAGTTTGGGGTTGCTTGGAAGTTGTGGGGTGCATGTGCTCCCTGGAGTGTCCTCCTCCCAGTCTTCTCTCCCCTATGAGAATAAAACCAAAGGTCTATTTATCACACTGTAAAAATCTAATTTTTAAACTTAAAACAGGCTAAATTGTTTGGAAGTGGGGTACAAGTGTGTGTTTGTGCGGAATTTAAAGAAAAATGCATTATTTATGACCCCAAATATGTTTAGTATTCACATTTGGATGTAATTTTTTGGACATGGAGGCACCACAAATAAACTCTGATGCACCTGTGTGGGACACCCAAAAAAGGCGGGTCTGGTGGCCCACACTATAGTGCTCCAAAGTACAGATGTGGAAGCAGCTGCTGAGTGTCCTCTCCTTTACACTGATTAAAGTTTGCATTTCATTCTCCTTACAAACACATCATCTAGACTTAAAAATTAGCCACAATACTTGATCAAAAATGGCAGATGTCTAATTACTTTTGGGGGTCTTAAATAAGCCAAAACCGCGGATAGTGGCCGAACGAAGTGTCGGTAACGTAACGAACTATTACTGTGCCCAACCTAGTTCAAAATATTACATTTTGGAAGGGAGTCCAATATGAAAAAAAAAAAAAAAAAGTCAGTTTCTAAAAAGATTAATAGCAGAAAGGTCGTCATTTTACTTACTTTTAGCGAGCATCCTCTTTATGCTCCTCAACTGGTCTGGCTCCCTCAGTTTGAGGTCTGACCACCTCTTTCTGAGCTGCTCATTTGAGCGTTTCACCCCGAACTTCGCCCTCAGACTCTTCACAACTTTAGTGAGGATTTTGGCCTTCCTTCTATTTGGTTTGCTATACGGCCCATGCTTGGCATCATAATCAGCCTTGACCAAGATGTCCACCATCTCCGCCATCTCCGCCAAAGACATATTCGATGCCTTGAATCTCCTCCTTGATCGTGACGTGTCCTCGGTCTCCGGGCTTGTCTCCTCGCTAGTTGCGGAATTATCAGACACCTGCTGTAACTCCGCCATATCTGTCTGCGCGCCGAAAGAGAAGGGGCGGGGAAAAGATGTTAGTTAGAACGTCATGGGCGGGCGACGTGTGCGGAGCGACGTGTTCGAATTTGGACGCATGCGTGGTGTGTATATAGCAAACACACATGTGACTATAGTACGTTCGGTGTGCGGAGAGAGGAGTTCAAGTGACGGACGTGCGAACGAAGGTATGTGATTTTGTGAGACTTGTAAAAATTGTGGGCCTATACTGTCTTGAGATTGGTGGAGGATATATATGGTGACTAGGATGTGAAGGAGGTTAGACTGTTTGCCTCACATTATTTAAATATAAATTATTTTACTTGCAGATACAATATGAATGTCTTTATTAGCGACAAAGAGTTCCTGGCGGAATTTATTGACCGGGTAAGGGAGCTGCCGGCTCTGTGGGAGACCAAAAACCCCATCCATAAAAAAAAAGGGGTGAGAAAAGCAGCGCTGGAGAGGCTGCTCCCATTTGTGCATACCAAGGTGCCCACAGCCACAGCAAAACAAGTGGACACTAAAATTGGGAGCTTGAGAGGTACCTACAGGACTGAACGCTCTAAGGTGCTGGCTTCTCAGAGGTCAGGAGCAGCAGCAGATGATGTTTATGTCCCGGTTTTGTGGTACTACAGCAGGATGTCCTTCCTGGATGACCACATTGAGCCAAGGCCATCACTCTCCACTCTTCCCCCCAGACTTCCCTGCAGCCAACCTGAGCCTTCTCTGGAGCAAGAGGAGGCAGCCATCCTGGATGATCCTGATTTGTCCATCTGGAGCCAGGTATAGTATTAACTGAAAATGTAGTGGGATAAAATTAATGTTTCCCAAATATGTCAGGATGAGAAACATACATTATTTTGTATTCCACAAGTGAAATCATGATCTGTAGACATTATTCTGCACTTAATTGTGTGGTAAATAGTCAAGCTGATGTAGTGGTAAATTTAAAGCAAGGATTTATGCATTTACATTCTAATTGCTTCCATCAGGATTACAAAGTTTGAGGCAAAGATTAAACCAACATATTAAACTATGTTTCTTTTTCATACACAGGATGAAATCAGCCAGGAGGAGGGTCTGGAAACTGTCAGGCAGGAGGAGGAAGGGCCCAGTGGCAGCCAGGAGGTGGCAGGGCCCAGTACCAGCCAGGAGGTGGCAGGGCCCAGTGGCAGCCAGGAGGTGGCAGGGCCCAGTACCAGCCAGGAGGTGGCAGGGCCCAGTGGCAGCCAGGAGGTGGCAGGGCCCAGTGGCAGACAGGAGGTGGCAGGGCAAAGGAGAAGCACCAGATCCCAGGTGCCTCCCATCAGGCTTCACAAAAGAGGCAGGAGGGACAGGACCACCAGTGACGCAGCAATGGCCCTTATTAAAGAGGCCCATGCCACCCTCAAGGAGCCCACATCCCCTGAAGAGGCCATTGCCGGCCTAGTGGAGGCTAAGTTCAAGGTGATGAGCATGGAGCAACGCCTCCTATGCGAACCCCTGCTCATCACCTTGCTCAACAAGGGGGTGATGGAGCAAATTACCCCCAATACCGCCATATGTGAGGTGGCCCAACTGACCCAACCTCAACCTCCACCTCCACCTTCCTCTTCTGCCCCACCCCCTTCTGCTACCCCTCCACCTTCTGCCCCACCCCCTTCTGCTACACCTCCACCTTCTGCCCCACCCCCTTCTGCTACACCTCCACCTTCTGCCCCACCCCCTTCTGCTACACCTCCACCTTCTGCCCCACCCCCTTCTGCTACACCTCCACCTTCTGCCCCACCCCCTTCTGCTACACCTCCACCTTCTTCTTCTGCCCCACCCCCTTCTGCTACACCTCCACCTCCTCCTCCTGACAGGAGTACCCCTCCAGTGGGCCAGCCTCCAGCTAAACGAAGAAGGAAGGCTGCAGGAAAGGCTGCAGGAAAGGCTTCAGGAAAGGCTTCAGGAAAGGCTGCAGGGAAGGTTGCCAGGAAGAAGAGGAAGTGATGGCCTTGCTTCATTGTGGTCGCACTGGTCGGACAGAAGGCAGCCTGTTGTAGTACCACACACTTGGGACATATATCTCACCTGCTGCTGTTCCTGACCTCTGGGAGGCCAGCATCAGATTGTGTTCTGAAATGTGGGCCTTCTCAAGCTCCCAATTTTAGTGTCCACACAGGGTTGGTGTGTGCTCTGGGGTCCCTGGGATGCACAAATGGCAGCAGCTTCTCCAGCGCTGCCTTCTCTTTATTTAATTTATAAACATGAATAAATGTGTTTTTTGTTTAAGTTCATACTTGACTATGTGTATTTTTAAATAAAAAAAAAAAAGCTTTGGAGTAAGCAGATACATTTGACTGACAATAAAAGGCACAGATATCACCCCCCCAAAAGAATAACTAAATCTGATTAGCTCAAAAACATGGTGTGAAATTTTAAAAATATAGATTAGAAAATTAAATGTGAGATCGCTATCAAAACATTGAGAAATTATAATTAACATCATTTTGAAAAATCTAACCATTTAAATTATTCCTAAAAACTTGCACGATATAATACACATAAATCTTATAAAGAGCAGCATGAAAAAGGTTAAAAATAAGGCAGAACTCTGTGTGAATATCAGCAGCAAAAGAAGGTCTCTCGTTTTGATTAATGTAACATTCTAACGAAGAATTCAATGCAGAACATTTAAACGATGAAATATTTATGAGCGTGACGAATGTGCTCTCTCCATTATGAAGGCTTGTTTTACCAGAAGATGCGCTCCCGTCTCATAGTTGCTTGTGAGCATGCGCGCTTTTGGAAGAGTCGTAAAAGCATACACACGAACCATTTTCTCGTCACAAAACAGGCCGACGAGAAACACGACAAGGAAATCTGGAATCCTGACGAGAAAATAGAGAGCAGGTTCTCTATTTTCTCGTCGAGATTCTCGTCAAGTTTCTCGTCGTAAAACCATACACACGAACGTTTTTCTAGACAAAAAAACTCTTGCGGCACTTTTCTTGACTGTTTACGACGAGAAAATCGGTCGTGTGTACGAGGCCTGTCACTTGTTACCAATGCCTGTCACCAGATGCAGCCTGTCACTTGTCACCAATGCCTGTCACCAGATGCAGCCTGTCACTTGTCACCGATGCCTGTCACCAGATGCAGCCTGTCACTTGTCACTGATGCCTGTCAACAGATGCAGCCTGTCACTTGTCACCATTGCCTGTCACCAGATGCAGCCTGTCACTTGTCACCGATGCCTGTCACCAGATGCAGCCTGTCACTTGTCACCGATGCCTGTCACCAGATGCAGCCTGTCACTTGTCACCATTGCCTGTCACCAGATGCAGCCTGTCACTTGTCACTGATGCCTGTCAACAGATGCAGCCTGTCACTTGTCACCATTGCCTGTCACCAGATGCAGCCTGTCACTTGTCACCATTGCCTGTCACCAGATGCAGCCTGTCACTTGTCACTGATGCCTGTCAACAGATGCAGCCTGTCACTTGTCACCAATGTCTGTCACCAGATGCAGCGTGTCACTTGTCACCAATGCCTGTCACCAGATGCAGCCTGTCACTTGTCACCATTGACTGTCACCAGATGCAGCCTGTCACTTGTCACCAATGCCTGTCACCAGATGCAGCCTGTCACTTGTCACCATTGACTGTCATCAGATGCAGCCTGTCACTTGTCACCATTGACTGTCACCAGATGCAGCCTGTCACTTGTCACCATTGCTTGTCACCAGATGCAGCCTGTCACTTGTCACCAATGCCTGTCACCAGATGCAGCCTGTCACTTGTCACCGATGCCTGTCACCAGATGCAGCCTGTCACTTGTCACCAGATGCAGCCTGTCACTTGTTACCATTGCCTGTCACCAGATGCAGCCTGTCACTTGTCACCATTGCTTGTCACCAGATGCAGCCTGTCACTTGTCACCAATGCCTGTCACCAGATGTAGCCTGTCACTTGTCACCAATGTCTGTCACCAGATGCAGCGTGTCACTTGTCACCAATGCCTGTCACCAGATGCAGCCTTTCACTTGTCACCATTGACTGTCACCAGATGCAGCCTGTCACTTGTTACCAATGCCTGTCACCAGATGAAGCCTGTTACTTGTCACCAATGCCTGTCACTTGTCACTGATGCCTGTCACCAGATGCAGCCTGTCACCAGATGCAGCCTGTCACTTGTCACCGATGCCTGTCACCAGATGCAGCCTGTCACTTGTCACTGATGCCTGTCAACAGATGCAGCCTGTCACTTGTCACCAATGTCTGTCACCAGATGCAGCGTGTCACTTGTCACTGATGCCTGTCAACAGATGCAGCCTGTCACTTGTCACCAGATGCAGCCTGTCACTTGTCACCATTGCCTGTCACCAGATGCAGCCTGTCACTTGTCACTGATGCCTGTCACCAGATGCAGCCTGTCACTTGTCACCATTGCCTGTCACCAGATGCAGCCTGTCACTTGTCACCATTGCCTGTCACCAGATGCAGCCTGTCACTTGTCACCATTGCCTGTCACCAGATGCAGCCTGTCACTTGTCACTGATGCCTGTCAACAGATGCAGCCTGTCACTTGTCACCAATGCCTGTCACCAGATGCAGCCTGTCACTTGTCACTGATGCCTGTCACCAGATGCAGCTTGTCACTTGTCACTGATGCCTGTCAACAGATGCAGCCTGTCACTTGTCACCATTGCCTGTCACCAGATGCAGCCTGTCACTTGTCACCGATGCCTGTCACCAGATGCAGCCTGTCACTTGTCACCATTGCCTGTCACCAGATGCAGCCTGTCACTTGTCACTGATGCCTGTCAACAGATGCAGCCTGTCACTTGTCACCATTGCCTGTCACCAGATGCAGCCTGTCACTTGTCACCATTGCCTGTCACCAGATGCAGCCTGTCACTTGTCACTGATGCCTGTCAACAGATGCAGCCTGTCACTTGTCACCAATGTCTGTCACCAGATGCAGCGTGTCACTTGTCACCAATGCCTGTCACCAGATGCAGCCTGTCACTTGTCACCAATGCCTGTCACCAGATGCAGCCTGTCACTTGTCACCGATGCCTGTCACCAGATGCAGCCTGTCACTTGTCACCAGATGCAGCCTGTCACTTGTTACCATTGCCTGTCACCAGATGCAGCCTGTCACTTGTCACCGATGCCTGTCACCAGATGCAGCCTGTCACTTGTCACCGATGCCTGTCACCAGATGCAGCCTGTCACTTGTCACCAGATGCAGCCTGTCACTTGTTACCATTGCCTGTCACCAGATGCAGCGTGTCACTTGTCACCGATGCCTGTCACCAGATGCAGCCTGTCACTTGTCACCGATGCCTGTCACCAGATGCAGCCTGACACTTGTCACTGATGCCTGTCACCAGATGCAGCCTGTCACTCAGCCTGGCTCTCTCTCCCTCCCCTTCAGATGGGCATGCTGGGGGCTGCAGTTTCCCCCCTAGAATTGCAATGGGCCAGCCATTTGCACTACATATCCCATAATCCTCTTTTCTCCTTTTAAGTTTTTTTCCCTGGCCAATGGGAGGAAAAGGGGGAAGAAACATAGCGGTGGCTGTCCAAGGAACAGCAGCATGAGGAGGAGAAGGAGGGGGGAGAAGAGCCCGCAGCTGCTCTCTCTCCACACACACACACACACACAGCCGCTCCGATCTCATTCTGTTACATACAGGGAGGAGGTGGGTGGAGCTAGCGGAGGAGGAGGAAGTGAAATACTCTCTGCAATGTATGATGGGCCTCTCTCTCCTTACGTCACTGGTTGCTAGACACAAAGCGGTCCGCGGCTAGCAACCAGTTTGGGCAGTGAAGCAGGGGCCGCTGGAGAGACCCTTAAAGTGGGTCTTGCCACTGCGGCCAGTGACAGCAGCGCCGGCGATGCAGTACAGTATGACACTGCACACTAGATGGAGGGAAACCCAGGTCCTCAGGCAGTGCGCCCCTGTTGCCGCCCCTCTTAAAGTGCCGCCTGGGACCATGGTCCCATCAGGTCCCATGGTAGGGCCGGCCCTGGCTGCAGCTTTACAGCTGCTTGTGACCCTTCCCTCTAAGTCTAGGTTAATATCTATGCGGTTGATGCATTTTTCAGGTATGTTTTGCAGTGCATTTTGTTTTTTTAAAGCCGCGTTTTAATGTGTTTTTGCATGCATTTTTTGTGGTTTTTTTTAATTTCCCCTTTAAAAACACTGTATATAGCTGGTTGCTAAGGAGTGGGCCCGGGAAGCTGGCCGTGGCATCCTTAACCGATAAGTTGACAGCTGAATGTAAAAAAAAAATTAAAATATCCGGCTAACATATTAGAGAAAAAAAAGGCCCAAAAAAATGATGTGGGGTCCCCCCCCCCCCCCCAAATCCATACCAGACCCTTATCCGAGTATACAGCCTGGCATATGAGCTATGAGTAAGCGTCAATTCGTGACGTGAAACGCGTTAGCCACCCTTCCCTGCATGCATACTATCTGCATTTGTTGTTTTGGATTTATGGATTTATTTTGAATTTTGATTTTTTACTTGAAATTTTGGAATAAATAACTGTCTATACAGAGTGCGGCATTCCAGGGTTTCTTTTTCTCCCATATACAGCCTGGCATGTCAGGAAGGTAAGGGGAAAAGCCCAAATCACCATGTCCTAATGGGGACAAGGGCCTCTTCCCCACAACCCTGGATCCTGGCCCCCCCATGTGAATGAGTATGGGGTACATTGTACCCCTACCCTTTCACCAAAAAAAAGCAATGTAGTGTTACAATAGACAAGAGATAGTTTTTAATAAAGGACTTGTCAAAAACAAAGAATGTTCCCTGCCGTAGCTTCAACGTGAATCACAATGTCTTCTTTCTCCGCTTCCTCCGCCGATGTCCTCTTTCTCCACCGATGTCTTCTTCCTCCGCCGCCACCGAGGACCTGCTGAAAAGAAAAAACGCTCCTCCTACAAAGCTGGCTCCCGCCGTTCCGTGAACTCGGGTGTCTGACAGTTCTTATATAGCTATGGGGCGTGGCCATGCTGTGACGTCACCCGGTGACCCTGCCCTTTGTGATGTCACAAACCCATCATGCCTGTGTCCCTGACATCACAAGGGGCAGGGTCTCAGGGTGACATCACCACATGGCCATGCCTCATATCTATTTAAGAACTGTCAGACACCGGAGTTTACAGAACGGTGGAAGGAGGAGCGTTTAACATTTTCACCGGGTCCTCGGCGGCGTGATTCACATTGGAGCTACGACGGGGGACATTCTTCACTTTTAATAAATGACTAGTCAATTAATAAATTATTATTAGTTTTTCGTAAGACTACACTGCTTTTTTTTTGGGTGAATTGGTAGGGGTACTATGTACTCCGTACTCATTTACGTGAGGGGAGCATGATCCGGGGGCCCCTTTCTTAAAGTGGGCTTCCAGATGCCGATAAGCCCCCTGCCCGCAGACCCCCACAACCAGCGGCCAGAGTTGTGGGGAAGAGGCCCTTGTCCCCATCAACATAGGCAGCCCCCACCCCCCCATGTTGAGGGCATGCGGCGTGGTATGGTTCAGGAGGGGGCTGCTTGTTTGTCCCCTCCCTTTTCTGACCTGCTGGGTTGCATGCTTGGATAAGGGTCTAGTATAGATTTGGGAGGGGACCCCACGCCGTCTTTCTTTTTATTTTGGCATGAGGGTGCCCTCCAAAATCCATATTAGACCTAAAGGGCCTGGTAGGCATTTGGGGGGGGGACCCCACTTTGTTTTTATCTCAAATTTTTTAGCCGGAATTTTTTTTCTTTACATACAGCTGTCAGCAGTGACAACTGACAGCTGATGACTCCTTAGCAACTAGCTACATACAGTGTTTTTAAAGGGGAAATAAAAAACACATTAAAAAAAGCATCAAAAACGCAACTTTTGCATTTCTGGTGTGACTCTATTGAAGCCTATTACACGCAAAACACAATCTGCTGCGGGGAAAAAGGGTCCCTGACCCTTTCCAAAAATGCACCGACTCAAATCGCATAGATGTGAACGTGTACCATAGGAGACCATGTTAAATGAACTGTAATGCATTTCTGCAAAACGCACAAAAAAGCGCATAGGTGTGAATGTAGGGTAACTGGACAGAGGTGAGCAGGCTAGAGGCAGTGAGTGGACATAGGAAGCTTCATTGCTGAATGATGGAACATGATGTGGCATCTGCCTGGCTATACAGTGTGATGCATGTGTGGGAATCATAACAGGCTGACAGGTGTCATCAGGACAAGAAGTCAGGTTAATCTTCCCAGTGGGGGCATTAAAAAAAAAAAAAACCTGGCACAGGTTGTAACCCTCATCTCCAGTGGCGGCCCGTCCATAGGGGGCGCCCGGGCGCCGCCCCCCCCTCCTGTGGTCACCAAAAAACAAAAACAAAAACGGGCCCTTTAAGAGGTTTTTTTATGTCTTTTTTTTTTTTACACATGGCGGCGCGACCATAGTGGGCGCAGAAGCGCCGCTACCGCTCGCTTCTGCGCCCCGCCGTCACTCACAACAATACATAGGTTCATGCATTGCATGAACCTATGTATTGCTGCCGCCCACTATTCAGATGGCCGGCCCCTTGAGCGCCGGCCATCTGAATAACAGCGTCTGATTGGCCTTTAGAAGTGCCTATCAGAGCCAGTAGGCTCTGATAGGCTTCCCGACTACAGCCTGAGGGCTGTAATCGGCTTCTAAATACCTAATGAGAGGACGCACAGGGGTGCGTTCCCTGGCCAATCAGGTTCACCGGGTCTGGTTACCGGTAACCTGATTGGCTGAAGTGACATCGAGGGCGGGAGAAGACATCGAGGACGGAAGAAGGTCGGCGCTGACTCGAGGAAGGTAAGTGCAGGGCTGGGGGGGGGCAAGCTGGCTGTATTTGGGGGAGAAACTGGCTGCATTTGGGGGAGAAACTGGCTGCATTTGGGGAGAAACTGGCTGCATTTGGGGGAGAAACTGGCTGCATTTGGGGGAGAAACTGGCTGTATATGGGGGAGAAACTGGCTGTATTATGGGGGAGAAACTGGCTGCATATGGGGGAGAAACTGGCTGCATATGGGGGAGAAACTGGCTGTATTATGGGGGAGAAACTGGCTGTATTATGGGGGAGAAACTGGCTGTATTATGGGGGAGAAACTGGCTGTATTATGGGGGAGAAACTGGCTGTATATGGGGGAGAAACTGGCTGTATATGGGGGAGAAACTGGCTGTATTATGGGGGAGAAACTGGCTGTATTATGGGGGAGAAACTGGCTGTATTTGGGTGAGAAACTGGCTGCATATGGGGGAGAAACTGGCTGCATTTTGGGGAGAAACTGGCTGCATATGGGGGAGAAACTGGCTGCATATGGGGGAGAAACTGGCTGCATTTGGGGGACAAACTGGCTGCATTTGGGGGACAAACTGGCTGTATATTGGGGACAAACTGGCTGCATATGGGGGACAAACTGGCTGCATATGGGGGAGAAACTGGCTGTATTATGGGGGACAAACTGGCTGCATTATGGGGGAGAAACTGGCTGTATTATGGGGGAGAAACTGGCTGTATTATGGGGGAGAAACTGTCTGTATTATGGGGGAGAAACTGGCTGTATTATTGGGGGAGAAACTGGCTGTATTATTGGGGGAGAAACTGGCTGTATTATTGGGGGAGAAACTGGCTGTATTATTGGGGGACAAACTGGCTGTATATTGGGGGACAAACTGGCTGTATATTGGGGGAAACTGGCTGTATATTGGGGGGAAACTGGCTGCATTTGGGGACAAACTAGTGGCGTTTGGGCACAGTGGCTGCGTTTAATGGGCACAGTGGTGGCAATTGATTTTTTTTTTTTCAGTTTGTTTGCGCCCCCCCAAAAAATTTGAGCACCAGCCGACACTGCTCATCTCTGATATCCAACGCAAAAAAAAAATGTAGGCTACATTAAATGTCTCCTCTTCAGTGTACAGTAAATAGATGGCGGCATACTTTTATTGTTTTCTTGATAACATATAAAGGCCATAACTGGAAATTTGCTGTACTTCCCCTAGCAGCGCCCTTATTAGTTTACACATGATAACTTAAAATGTGGCCTTTATTATTTGTGACAGATGTTACAAAAATGCAGAAGTGTTCTGTTCAAATGTTTATGAATTAAAAAAATACTTAATGAGGCTGTCCCTTGTCCCCGCTTTTGTTCACCATCGCACTGGAACCCCTAGCGGGCAATATGCATGGTAATCCGAATATAAAGGGGATGGAGTTGGCTGGAGTAACCCACAAGTTGGCAATGTTTGCGGATGACATGCTTATGTACGTCTCCTCTCCGGATACTACTTTACCAAACCTTCTCTCTCTCATGAGAAACTTTGCAACCATTTCAGGTCTTCATATCATTCTTTCCAATTCACAAGCCTTAAACGTTTCCTTGCCTGATTCCCTTAAGGATTCTTTGCAAGCGCAATTCCCATTCTGGGTGGATGTCCTCACTTACCGTACTTGGGGGTTCATCTTACCTCTTCCTTTCATTCTCTATATGCCACTAACTATCCCCCTCTTATTTCTTCTCTAAAACACCTGCTGTATACTTTTTGATATTCCCCAAATTTCATGGATGGGTCATATCCATGCCATCAAAATGTCCCTCCTGCCCAAAGTACTATATTCATTTAGGGTTCTTCCTATCCCAATTCCCCCGTATGTCATTCGTATTTTACAACTCTGTATCTTAAAATGTATCTGGGGTAGAGCTAGACCACGGCTTAATAAATCCCTTCTGTACACTCCGAAATTGCTCACTATTACAAAGCTGCCCAGATTGCTCCTATCGCTCAACATTATGTGGGTAACTTGGCACCTCTATGGTCTCTCGGTCTGGGATTCTATTAAATATTCTGCACGCCCGATATCCCCCCACCTCCCTCTTTTACCATCGCTTAACTGCCCACTGTTCCCTCCTGGGTTAGAAAATCACCAAAGCTTTCAATGGTGGAAGCAAAAAGGTCTCACCATGGTTCGTTCTTTGTTCACACCCAGAGGAGTCTGCTCATACCAATATCTACGGGACACTTACAAGATCCCAGAATCAGTACGTTTTCGATATATACAAATTCGTCACTTTATGGAGTCTCTTAAGAAACATCATGAACACCCATTATTGTCCACTGCTTTTGAGACCAGATGTCGAACCAACCCCATTGCTCAGGGCCTGATTTTTTTGTTATATTCTTCTATATTGAACAATACTGGACTACAGATCCCTATGTACTGCGACAAATGGACATCTGACCCTGGTCCTGCCCCACAACCAGGTGACTGGCGTAAAATTTGGGAGGTCCTGTTTAAATCTTCACATACTGTCCTGGCTCTTGAAAATTCTTTCAAAGTTATGTCTCGTTGATATTTTACCCCAGCTAGGATCGTGAAATATCTACCATCATACCCGTTCAACTGCTTCCGAGGTTGCCCAGATTTGGGCGATATTAAACATATATGGGTGACCTCTCCAAAGGTCCAGAGGTTATGGATTAGGGTATACAAATTGGTAAATACGGTTCTCCATGTAAATTTACCGAAAGACCCATGGGAAGCACTTTTACATAAGCCTATCGCAGATGTTACCCGGTGGGAAAGCACCTTAATTGGTCATGAAAGACACCACTTCTTAGCTTTGAAGAGGTTAAAAACTTGGTTCACGGTACACTCGTTAACAAAAGACTGACAGCGATCCTTGAGTACAAGTATGACAAATTCCAACGAACGTGGCAGCCCTGGATAGACCACTTCCTGCTTTCTTAAATGACCTCCCGATTCTTAGAACTGTAAAGGTTCCATGTGGCGCAGTTTAAAAAAAACCTGGAGTCTCTCTCTCTCTCTCTCTCTCTCTCTCCAGCGTAGGCTGTGGCCTTCAAGTTTTGTGAACGACTCCATCCCATCAACCCCCCTCCTGTATTTTTTTTTCCGTGCCAGGCCTTTTGCTCATATTCCCCTTTTTTTATGTCACAGAATCACTAGGACATCGGTGGTTTAGATTTGTCGTTTTGTTGTCCTTTTTGGCATCTTTCGTGAATAAATGGCCCTTATGTCTTAGAAGCTCAACTTATTCTTACAATATGATATTACTTAAGTCCTGCCCTACCCACGCTCTATTACGGTATATGAGTGTTGCTGCTCCCACTTTACATTTGGGAAGCAATGTTTGTACAAAGTGCATCATTTTTGTACCGCTTTGACTTCTCTTGTTATATTGAAAACTTTTAATAAAATTTCAGTAAAAGAAAAATACTTAATGGATATAAACTAGTCCAGCAAAAAAAAAAAAAAAAACCATTGTATCAGATTGTATACATACAGTATCTCACAAGAGTGGGTACACCCCTCACATTTTTTTAAATATTTTATTATATCTTTTCATGTGACAACACTGAAGAAATTACACTTTGCTACAATGTAAAGTAGTGAGTGTACAGTTTGTATAACTGTAAATTTGCTTTCCCCTCAAAATAACTCAACACAACCATTAATATCTAAACCGCTGGCAACAAAAGTGAGTACACCCCTAAGTGAAAATGTCCAAATTGGGCCCAATTAGCCATTTTCCCTCCCCAGTGTCATGTGACTCGTTAATGTTAGAAGGTCTCAGATGTGAATGGGGAGCAGGTGTGTTAAATTTGGTGTCATCGCTCTCACTCTCTCATACTGGTCACTGGAAGTTCAACATGGTACCTCATGGCAAAGAACTCTGAGGATCTGAAAAAAAGTATTTTTGCTCTACATAAAGATGGCCTAGGCCAGTGATGGCAAACCTTGGCATCCCAGATGTTTTGGAACTACATTTTCCATAATGCTTATCTACACTGCAAAGTTCATGAGCATCATGGCAAATGTAGTACCAAAACATCTGGGGTGCCAAGGTTCACCATCACTGGCCTAGGCTATAAGAAGATTGCCAAGACCCTGAAACTGAGCTGTAGCATGGTGGCCAAGACCATACAGTGGTTTAACAGGACAGGTTCCACTCAGAACAGGCCTCGCACATGCTCAGCATTATATCCAGAGGTTGTCTTTGGGAAAGAGACGTATGAGTGCTGCCAACATTGCTGCAGAGGTTGAAGGGGTGGGGGGTCACCCTGTCAGTGCTCAGAACATACGCTGCACACTGCATCAAATTGGTCTGCATGGCTGTTGTCCAAGAAGGAAGCCTCTTCTAAAGATGATGCACAAGAAAGCCTGCAAACAGTTTGCTGAAGACAAGATGACTAAGGACATGGATTACTGGAACCATGTCCTGTGGTCTGATGAGACCAAGATAAATCTATTTGGTTCAGATGGTGTCAAGCGTGTGTGGCCACAACCAGGTGAGGAGTACAAAGACAAGTGTTTCTTGCCTACAGTCAAGTATGGTGGTGGGGGTGTCATAGTCTGGGGCTGCACGAGTGCTGCTGACACTGGGGAGCTACAGTTCACTGAGCGAACCATGAATGCCAACATGTACTGTGACATACTGAAGCAGAGAATGATCCCCTCCCTTCAGAAACTGGGCCGCAGGGCAGTATTCCAACATGATAACGACCCCAAACACACCTCCAAGACGACCACTGCCTTGCTAAAGAAGCTGAGAGTAAAGGTGATGGACTGGCCAAGCATGTCTCCAGACCTAAACCCTATTGAGCATCTGTGGGGCATCCTCAAACGAAAGGTGGAGAAGTGCAAGGTCTCCAACATCCACCTGCTCTGTGATGTCATCATGGAGGAGTGGAAGAGAACTCCAGTGGCAACCTGTGAAGCTCTGGTGAACTCCATGCCCAAGAGGGTTAAGGCAGTGTTGAAAAATAATGGTGGCCACACAAAATATTTACACTTTGGGCCCAATTTGGACATTTTCACTTAGGGGTGTACTCCCTTTTGTTGCCAGCAGTTTAGACATTAATGGCTGTGTGTTGAGTTATTTTGAGGGGACAGCAGATTTACACTGTTATACAAGCTGTACACTCACTACTTTACATTGTAGCAAAGTGTCATTTCTTCAGTGTTGTCACATGAGAAGATATAATAAAATATTTTCAAAATGTGAGGGGTGTACTCACCTTTGTGAGATACTGTAAATCCCTAATCTTTTTTTCCCCAGAGGAACCCCTAAAAACATTTTCAGGTCTCGGGGAACCCTACTAAAACCCAATTCTTCAGAGGTAATGGGGAAAATGCCTTTACATTGGTGGTCAGTCGGAAGAACGCAACCCTTGCCCTGATGGTCAGAATGCCACACTTACAGACAGATGAAAAGATAATTGTGTGATGCTGCTGGTTCTAACAAATAGCATTGTCCCTAGAGCTATGCAGGCACCATCAAAGGGAAGGTCAATCAGCCACAGCTCAAGGAACTCCAAGTTCCTCAAGGAAACCTGTTTGAGAATGACTGGTATATTGCCGTGTACACACGATCATTATTCACGGCGGTTAAAAAACCGCCGTGAATAATGACATTAAAAACGAGGGAACGGCTTGTTCCCCACACACGGTCGTTTTTCACGTAATTTTTTCTCTTGTCGAGAAAAACGACCGTCTGTGGGCTCCGCGGCAGTGTTTCCCTATGGGAAAACTGCCACGGAAAAAAATGTCGAGAAAAACGACGAGAAAAATTAGAGCATGTTCTAATTTTTCTCATCGTTTTTAATTCCGTTTTTCCCGTCTGGAAAAATGACAAAATGCCCACAGACGATCGTTTTTCTCGTCAAAAGGAAAAAATTTCATTTTTCTCGATGAGAAAAACGGTCGTGTGTACACGGCATAAGTCATTATAATGGCTCCAGCAGAATTAAACTGTGTCAGATAAAAGCATAGCTCCCAGCTATCCCTGATTTTGAGGGATTGTCTCTGATTTGGAACAAAGTCCCTCTGACCCTCTTTCCTTGTTCCTCATTTTGGTTGAATCTATATAGCAGTATATAAAATGCACGATTTATCTTTCAAAAAGTGTTTCCCAGTGCTAAACCTTTTATCCGATTTCTAAATTGCATTTGTAAATTTCAAAAGCCAGTATAAAGGAATATTAATGGTAAAAAAAAGCACTTCTGGGTTTAACCCAAAAATTTTAGGGTTTAATTCTCCTTTTAAGGTTTTGTGGCAGGGGGAGTGTCTTATACCTACATACTTTTGGTAATAGGTGTCCCTCGTTCCCATCTTAAAAAGTTGGGAGGTATGTAAAAGCACCACACTGACCACAAGGAAAACATATGGAGACATGGCACACAGGTAGCCTTTGACACACACTGACACTGACATATGATATGTCCTCCTTCAAACTGTCCCTTGGACAGCCAAGTCTATGCATTGCACATTGTACCATCAGCCTCATTTCTTCATAAATCCAGATAAAATGTCCTTGGTTCATTTAATGCCATAGAACATTGTACATCCATTGGCTTCTTCTATCTAGCACACACCCAACAGTAAGTAGTTACCAGTGCTGGGACAAGGCCATTTAGTGCCCAGGGCGAAGATGGCAAACTGCGCCCCCCCGTTTCCCCCCCCCCCGTTTTTAAGAAAGAATCAATGTCGTTTTAAAACAAGAATATACTTAAAGCAATACAAGTTCAATTAGAAAATATAAAAAAATAGAAATCAAGGGAATAAATGAAAATGACATAGAGTCCGCGGGTCCCACGGTCACAGAGTGCGCGACCACACGGCGGCAAATTAAAGGGGACGTACCTGTACGGCGTACGCCCATCTGCCTGTCCGTAACATTCTGTCGACGTATAAGTGCGTGCGGCGGTCCATAAGTGGTTAATGTATTGCCATTGGTCACAGATGCATTAACACTAACACTGGTGCCACCAATGCAGCACAAAGGGATTAATTAACTGCCACTGGTCACTAATGCATCAGTCACCAATGTGGCAACACATTAACCCTCCTCCATGCTGTATATTACAAAAATTAAATACCACTGTAATTAACCTCCCTCAGCCACCTCCGGCTAGCAACATGGGCGCTTTTAACCCCTTCTTGGGGGTTAAAAGTTCACTGCTAGCGGCCGAAAAGTACCGCTTAAATAGTGGTAAAGCGCCGCTAAAACTAGCAGCGCTTTACCACTAATCGACCCGCCACCCCAGTGTGAAAGAAGCCTTATAAAAATAAAATAAAAAGTCAGTGGCAGCAGTGGACATTGCAAGGACCGCACACGGACCAGTGTCCATGTGGGGACACCTTGCCGACCCCTGTCCATGCTGCATTACATATACTCCCACCTGTTATACGGCTATGCCAACCTGGACATCACAATACACTGCACAGCACACTTCCACTACAAGGCAGCTCTCCTCTTCCAGCCAAATTCCATGCAGGAGAGGGTGCACTGCACACACTGTACACACCACACACTTCCCCATCTGTCACAGCGGAAATTTAACAGCAGTGGTGGTCATTAACCTCGCCTCAGCCTCCTCCCCTCCCCCAATACAGCCATTTATTAATCTGTTTCTGCTTACTTTTACACAAGTTCAGTCCGGACCGTAATCCAGCAATCCAGTTTGAAAATCTTCTAGCTTAGCTTCCTTCCAGCTAGAGCCAGGCAGCACAGCAGCTCCTCAAGGTCACAGCGCCGAGACCGACACAGCTCCCTGCGCTCCTCTGAGTCCTCCCACCTCGCCTCCGGCCGTGAGTGACGTCACACCGCTGGCAGGGACTACGAGACTCCTCCGTAGGGTGGAGTAAACATGACAGTAGGAGACAGTGAAGCTGAGGGAAGGGAGGATGCAGGAGCCCACGCACTCGGCACACACAATTTGTACAGTGCCGCTGGGCACTGACACAGGTGACTTAAGTTGTACACACTGGCGGGCGGCGGCCGTGGCATAACTTCACCTGCAGGCTGTACCCCCCTCCTATAGCAAATGGTACCGCCCAGGGCACGTGTCCCTTCCGCCCCTGCCTTGTACCGGCCCTGGTAGTTACTGTCATTATTATTATTATTATTATTATAGAGGATTTATAGAGCGCCGACAGTTTACGCAGCGCTTTACAACTTGAGGTTAGACAGTACAACTACAATACACTTTAATACAGTAGGAATCAGAGAGCCGTCATAGTCCTTACTTAACATTTCGAGTACACCTTGGTGCTTTCCCAAGCCTTCTATTTTAAAATTCACAATATACAATACATTTGAAATCTGGAGGAGACAATAGTACTCCGTTGTACCTGTCAGCAGATGTATATGCCTAGGAATTTAGGGATTTTCCACCAAAATGTATTGAGAGATATAGAAACCCATTGAATCGTTTAGCTTATGAGTATCTACCAGAAACCAAATAATCACTTTTTTCAGAAGAAGAACAATCTTCTCCAGGTCAGTAATATACACTGTGAGGGTTTTGACAGACTTAAATGGAACCAGACTTTTTCTTTCTTTAGTTAGGAAGTGTTAGAACAGAACCTCTGTCAATTATTTATTCCTGCCTGTGTACCCTCTGTCAAGATTTCCTCTCTCTTCCTGTCCTGGTGACCACAGTGGAAGAGAAAGGAAATCTTTCCATTGGGGAAAGTAAATGCTTGACCAAGGCGCTAACCATTCCCCCACTGTATCTAAAAGAAATTGGACAGAGTTTTTTCTTTAATTGCACATTGTTAACTACTTCAATTACATAGAGACATGTCATTACACTTCTTTGAAGTGCTAATTTAGAGAGTGCTGATGATTGGCTTCCCAGAGAAAAACTGTGGGCGAATCCATCACATGAGCAGAGTTATCATGGTTGTAAGGCAGCAACACTTTTGGCGGTTTTTGAAAATCTAAGCTGTGGATTTATTAGGCCCCTTTCACATGAACGGACCGTTCAGGTCCGCCTGTCAGTTTTTTAGGCGGACCTGAACGGACGCTCCATACAGGTCAGTGTTGCCAACCGTCTGTATTTTTGCGGACAGTCCATAAAAATGGGCACTCCCCCCCCCCCCCCTCCGGTTCATAAATGTCCGTAGTTGCGGAAATGTGCCAGTAAAAATAGCCAAGATCGGTTCGGCTTGAAACTGCGCATGCGCAGTTCCGGAGCTCGCGGAGCCGAGCATATGCTGTATTCGGCCAGCGGATTTCACAGAGGCTGTGCCGTGCGAGCCCCGCGAAAGATGTATTAGGACATCCCGCCAGGCGCGCGCGCACCAGAATTTTAAATCTGTAACTAACCAGGAGGACGGAGGAGCACAGCACTGGAGCAGGAGTCAGGACTCAGAGGCTGAGCAGCACGCGGCGGCGGTGGAATGGAGGATCCTGCTGCATCCAGGCAATACATAGTTCACAGGGGAGTCGGGGACGGACAGAGTGACAGACAGCCCAGCCGACAGTGACATCAGGTGATGGTGACAGAGGGGGATCCGATGGAGGCAGGGGGTGATGGTGGCACCGCAGAGGGGGACGATGGAGGCAGGGGGAGATTGGAGGCAGGGGGTGATGGTGGCACCGCAGAGGGGGATGGAGGCAATTGGAGATTAGAGGCACCACAGAGCGGGATGGTGGCACCGCAGAGGGTGGGGGATGGAGACAGGGGTTGTTGGTGGCACCGCAGAGAGGGATGGAGGCAGCGACGATGGAGGCAGGGGGTGATTGGAGGCAGGGAGCCTGGGGGAGATTGGAGGCAGGGGGAGATTGTGGCACCGCAGAGGGGGGGTGAAGGCAGGGGGTGTTGATGGCAGAGGGGGATGGAGGCAGGGGGTGATGTGACTAAATAATTTGCCCTTATTATATCGAAAATAACAAAAATATGTTTTTTTACCTTAATATCTACCTTAAATCACATTGCTATTTGCCTAGCGTACTTGTTTGTAGCCCAAATAATGAAATTTGCACCTAAAAATGTAATTTACTAACTTGTGAAATGCTAGTAAAAACGTGGCTGTGCCAGTAAATTTCGGGTGTCGTGCCAGTAAATTTCAATCTGGTAGGTTGGCAAAACTAATACAGGTCTATGGAGCGGGGGATGTCAGCGGTGACATGTCCGCTGACATCCGACCCGCTAAAGTCTGACGGATGGAAACCCTATTTTCCATCCGTCTGGCGGATTGGATGAAAACGGACTCTACGGTCCGTCTTCATCCGATCCCCCATAGAGAAGAGCGGCGCTCTGACAGGTCAGTCCCTGCAGAGTGTGCAGAGACAGACCTGTCACCTGCCTGCTCAGCGGGGATCGACAGAGCAATCCCTGCTGAACAAAGCGGAGCCCGTACACGAATACGTCCGTGCGAAAGAGCCCTAACTGTAGATAGGTCATTTTAATAACATTGAATTAAACATGGCTAGTTCAGCAATTGTTATATCATTTTTTTTTTTTTCAAAATCAGGTTTGCTTAGGTATAATGCAGGTAGTACACACAGTAAATCACCACATGTGATAATAATCAGCAAACATTGGAAATGAGTCAGTTAGTCTTGATGTGATATATAATCCATTTGAGATAAGGAGACTTGAACAAAGGCCAGGTTGGCTGATGATATATCCTGAGACCATTCAAAGCTGTAAATAGTAGATGGGAGGAAAAGGTGAGAGAAGAAAGGGAGGAGGAAAAGGGAGAATACAAAACTTGTCATAGGTTAATGAAGGTGTAATAGGCAGGATCTTGCCTTTTTTCTATGTATTTTATATTAATATTATTTTATATTCATGTTTTATGTTTTTGGCTAATATAAATTGTAGCCTGTATGTATATTAGTTGAGTGTTCACAATGTTTAAAGCCCAAATCTGGGCTCATCTTTCTTACGGAACAACCCTGTGTCTTATATTGTATTTTTCTTTCTAGTTTAATAATCTTAAAAAATAAATAAAAAAATGGTAAAAGCCAAAACTGATCATATCCGCTGTAGAAAGAAAGCCTGAATGCTATTTCCCCTCCATTCTGCTCTTTGTTAGGGCCCATTTATACCACTGCATAAGAACATGCATTAAAGTGTCACTAAACCCCATAAAAAACTATCAATAAATGGTGTATTACATGCTGTTCATACTCACTTAATTTACTGTATTCTGCAAAGAACTTGCTTGGTTCTCCATCTCCACCTTCTGTTCATGTCTCCAGTCCAGCTAGGTATTTTGCAGCTGTGGTGGCAACTCTGCCCATGCTCAGTTTTCAGTGATTTTCTATGCTGAGCATTTCCTCCCTATCACGTCTGAGCAGTCCATGTGACTATAGAGACACATGTGGGCGTACACACAGTGGCAAATGACAGCCCACTCCCTCCCTTCTCCTTCATGCCCACTAACCTGCTTAACACAATAGGGGTGGGATATTACATGTAGAATAATGGAGGCTTCACCACCCTCCTATTCGAAGACACTAAATATGTAAGTTGATTTTCAATGCGTTACCATTGACTATAAAGTAACGCATGTTACTGCACTAAAGCTGACCTTGAAAATGCATGGTGTGTTTATTAAATAGTGGCCCACCCAACAATGGTAAAACACCCAATTCTACATTAAAAAAAAAATATATACTTACCTTTTACTTGCCTTTTGCCAGTGATTCCTATCAGAGAGTGACATTACAGTCCACGGCAAGAGATTGGGAACATTGAGGATCCCAAATCTGGAAAGAAAATGCTTCTGGACTGTGATGGAGCTTATTCATATGGGATTTGGGATCTTCAGCATTTAAAGGATTTCTCTGAAAGGACTGTGATATTACCCTTCTCTGCGCGTAAAGTAAATATATTTTTAAAACTTTTTTGGACAGGTGTTTTTTCTTAAATGTGGAACTCAGCCACTTTAAATAAGCAGACCTTGCATTTTGCATCGCTTTATTTTATTTTATTTTTTTTTATAACAGAATAAACAATATAGCTGTGCTTTGCCACCTGATGGTGAAAGAACTTAAATATAAATTTGCTGGTGCTATCACCTATGCGTTCCCCAAAAAAACGGAATCAAGTAATAAAATGTGATAGCGCTGCTGGTAAACCAAATAAATAAACTAAATCAACATACATGGGTGTCCACTCCATAGGGCAAGGGGGGTCAATTGCCCCCCCCTGGAAGTCAGAGTGAAGACACACTTGCCCCCTGTGTTGCAATGGCCTCCGCGGCAGCCGTGGACTTTTTTTTCTAAGTCTGCAGACTGCTGCTGGCCTGGGGGCTGGGGCTGCTCTCAGTCTTTTCCGACTATCCGTCCCTCCCTCCTCATCCCCGGCCCGAGCATCGGATTGGCTTTGCCGCTCAGGCCTCTGCTTAACATCACGTGACCCTGACCCAGCTGTTCCGTAAATGGCTGCTGCCTCAGCCTGCCTGTGTAAATGTGCCTATGCCGATCCGGCCACTGCGGCTCCTCCCACAGGTGCGTGGCGTGCAGTGGCCGAGACAAGAGACACAATACGCTGCCAGTGCCTGCCCTTATCACTGAAGAACTACAGGTAACAGCAGTGCCTGTGCCACGACACAGCTGTGTACATTTTTTTGTATTGCAATGTATTGCAATACATCTGTGGTGTGGGCGGCCATATTTTGATCTTGATGAACACAACCTATAAATACAGTATAGGCTGTTTTTCATCAAGATCAAAATATAGCCACAACAGATGTATTGCAATACATTGCAATATAGAAAGATGTGCATTCTCTAGGCTATATTTAAATGAACATTGAGTGAAGTGGAATTATCCTCAAGAATGATGCCCCCCCTGAAAAAAGTTCAGCGGACGCTAGGGTTGCCACCTCATCCCTTTAGTGCTGGTTCACACTGGGGCGACACGACATCCGTCCTGCTTTGGATCCGACTTCGCCCTGCGACATGAAGCCGACATATGTCCGACTTTCAATGAACGGGGATCCGACTTGGATCCCTGCCAATATCAGGCACTGTGTTTGGTATGAATCTTGAGGGGGAACTCCAGGCCAAATTTTTAATTAAAAAAGACGGCGTGGGTTCCCCTCCAGAGGCATACCAGGCCCTTGGGTCTGGTCTGGATTTGAAGGGGCGCCCCTACGCCGAAAGAACGGCGTGGGGGTCCCCCAGGGTCCAAACCAGACCCTTATCCGAGCACACAACCTGGCAGGCCGCAGGGGAAGAGGGGGGGACGAGAGAGCGGCCCCCCTCCCTCCTGAGCCGTACCAGGCCGCATGCCCTCAACATGGGGGGTTTGGTGCTCTGGGGCAGGGGGGCGACCTGCGGCCCCCCACCCCAGAGCACCCTGCCCCCATGTTGATGAGGACAGGGCCTCTTCCCGACAACCCTGGCCGTTGGTTGTCGGGGTCTGCGGGCGGGGGGCTTATCGGAATCCGGGAGCCCCCTTCAATAAGGGGGCCCCCAGATACCGGCCCCCCCACCCTATGTGAATGAGTATGGGGTAAATCGTACCCCTACCCATTCACCTGGTGGACAAAAAATTGCAATAAAAAAAACACTACGCAGGTTTTAAAAGTAATTTATTACACAGCTCCGGGGGTTTTCTTCCGACTCCGGCGCTCTTCTTCCGACTTCCGGGGGTCTTTTCCGACTTCGGGGGTCTCCGGTGTCGTCTCCGCGCTCTCCGGTTCTTTCTTCCGCCGGGCCTCCGCTAACTTCTTTTTAGCTCTCTTGCTAACGGAGGCCCGGTCTTCCCGTTGTCTCGTCCGGCTCTCCGTTGTCCTTCTGCCGGCCCCTCCACTAACTTCTTGGTAGCTCTTTCGCTAGTGGAGGGGTCGGTCTTCCCGTCGCCGTCGGCTTCTTCTTCCCTCTTCTCCTTCTCGATGTTGACGCGTCGCTTCTTCCCGCTGTAATACTGGCTCTCCGCTCCGCTCCGCATTAATATAGGCTTCTCATGACGTCACAGTCACATGTTCCCATGACGTCACAGTCACATGCTCCGGGGCAATGTGCCCCGGAACATGTGACTGTGACGTCATGAGAAGCCTATATTAATGCGGAGCGGAGCGGAGAGCCAGTATTACAGCGGGAAGAAGCGACGCGTCAACATCGAGGAGGAGAAGAGGGAAGAAGAAGCCGACGGCGACAGCGACGGGAAGACCGCGCCCCTCCACTAGCGAAAGAGCTAAAAAGAAGTTAGCGGAGGGGCCGGCAGAAGGACAACGGAGAGCCGGACGAGACAACGGGAAGACCGGGCCTCTGTTAGCAAGAGAGCTAAAAAGAAGTTAGCGGAGGCCCGGCGGAAGAAAGAACCGGAGAGCGCGGAGACGACACCTGAGACCCCCGAAGTCGGAAAAGACCCCCGGAAGTCGGAAGAAGAGCGCCGGAGTCGGTAGAAGACCCCCGGAGCTGTGTAATAAATTACTTTAAAAACCCGTGTAGTTTTTTTTATTGACATTTTTTTCCTCCAGGTGAATGGGTAGGCGTACGATGTACCCCATACTCATTCACATAGGGTGGGGGCCGGGATCTGGGGGCTCCCTTATTGAAGGGGGCTTCCGGATTCCGATAAGCCCCCCGCCCGCAGACCCCGACAACCAACGGCCAGGGTTGTCGGGAAGAGGCCCTGTCCTCATCAACATGGGGGCAGGGTGCTCTGGGGTGGGGGGGCCGCAGGTCGCCCCCCTGCCCCAGAGCACCAAACCCCCCATGTTGAGGGCATGTGGCCTGGTACGGTTCAGGAGGGAGGGGGGGGCGCTCTCTCGTCCCCCCCTCTTCCCCTGCGGCCTGCCAGGTTGCGTGCTCGGATAAGGGTCTGGTTTGGACCTTGGGGGGACCCCCACGCCGTTTTTCGGCGTAGGGGTGCCCCTGCAAATCCAGACCAGACCCAAGGGCCTGGTATGCTCCTGGAGGGGGAGTCCACGCCGGTTTTTTATTTAAAATTTGGCCTGGAGTTCCCCCTCAAGAGCAGCACAGCACAAGTCGCATGCCAAAGTCGGACCATGCAAGACTGCGGTCCGACTTTGGATCCGACTTCAATGATAGTCAATGGGCTGAAGTCGGATCAAAGTCGGACAGAAGTAGTACAGGGAGAATTTTTAATGTCGGACCGACATGTGTCGGACCAGTTAAGACGGCTCCCATAGGGAAACATTGATTTTCACACGTCATGCGACATGAGCTCCTAATGTCGGAGCGTTTGTCGCCCCAGTGTGAACCAGGCCTTAAACCCGAACACATATTAATTACACAGGTTCTGTTGCTGATTAAGGTGGTAATTAAACTCACTTGGTGCCTTATCTTCATTAAATTAGCCTCAGAACCTGTGTAATTCATATGTGTTCGGGTTTAAAGGGATGAGGTGGCAACCCTAGCGGACGCCCATGTCAGCATATAAATAACAATAAAGTTCATGAAGTGCACAAAGTTCAATTTGAGTTCATTTGTGACATATATGTGAAAAATCTTCCTATAAAAGGTGCAAAAAAGGAATGTTCTAATCTAACGTGTTTCACTGAGACTACACACCGCTCTATAAAGTGCTCTCGTCATAAGTGCAATGCACGCTCACCTCCTTGTTAGACCCTGCAAGGGGTCAAACACACCTTGCCCTTTGATAGTCAGACACGCTCTGCACAAAGTGCAGTATCCTTCCAATATGGCTACTTCAAAATTGGCTCTACATTACTCTCCGGCAGTTCCAAATTGGCATAAAAAACAAAAGTGCCTCTAATAGTGCAGTACCCAAGGTGTTAAATTTACAGAACCTCACCACCCCAGCTTAAGATACACTCACATTTATTAACATAATTAAAGCATATATAAAAATTCCATTTGGATCTCACTTATAACGAAAGGATTCCACCGCCAGGCTCCACCTCTACTGGTTACGCCACCAACCTTGTGGCTTCATCTGGAGGAATGAGAATTTTTTTATACAACCCTCAAAGTTTATACATAGAAAATAGGGTGTTAAAACATTAACGTATGTCGATAAGAATATTTGCATCAAGATGATCTCTTTGGTATATTTATTTAAAAATCATATTGAATTCAGGATACATTACTTTAAACTTCATCTTGCTGATAAAAACGATGCCAAATATAATGAAGAAATATTGCATGGTTAGTTGTGAGAAGTTACTGTAAATGAAATGACCACTATATGCCGTTACTGAATTTTTTGTTCAAGACAAAACAGCAGAGCTGCCATTACCTCTGGTGCCCAGTTAGGCCCCATGCACACGAGACGCAGGTGCAAACTCTGCTTAACACACGTTTTTAAACGCTGAAACCGGCGTTTATAAACGCGCGTTTTGCCGCGTTTGCGGCCGCGTTTAGCGGCGTTTAGCGGCGTTTTACCGCGTTTGCGTTTATAAGCGTTTCATCATAGACCCTCCCTAAGCTCAAAAAACAGTACATTTTAACAATTTCAGCCAGTTTGTGAGACCAGAGTGAGTAGCAGCAGCTGAGAGAGCAGCAGTGTACTTGTATTTAGCGTATCACTTGCCACATCATCTGCCACAAGTTGTGGATTGTCCACTTGCCACGTCACCTGGCCACGTCACCTGGCCACGCCACCTGCCACAAGTTGTGGATTGTCCACTTGCCACGTCACCTGGCCACATCACGTGCCACGTCACCTGCCACAAGTTGTGGATTGTCCACTTGCCACGTTACCTGGCCACGTCACCTGGCCATGTTACCTGCCACGTCACCTGGCCACGTTACCTGCCACGTCAGCTGGCCACGTCACCTGCCACAAGTTGTGGATTGTCCACTTGCCACGTCACCTGCCACGTCACCTGGCCACGTCACCTGCCACAAGTTGTGCATTGTCCACTTGCCATGTCACCTGGCCACATCACGTGCCACGTCGCCTGGCCACGTCACCTGCCACAAGTTGTGAATTGTCCACTTGCCACGTCACCTGCCACGTCACCTGGCCACGTCACCTGCCACAAGTTGTGCATTGTCCACTTGCCATGTCACCTGGCCACATCACGTGCCACGTCACCTGGCCACGTCACCTGCCACAAGTTGTGGATTGTCCACTTGCCACGTCACCTGGCCACGTCACCTAGCCATGTTACCTGCCCACATTACCTGTCACGTCATCTAGCCACGTCACCTGCCACAAGTTGTGGATTGTCCACTTGCCACGTCACCTGGCCACATCACCTGGCCACGTTACCTGCCACGTCACCTGGCCACGTCACCTGCCACGTCACCTGGCCACGTCACCTGGCCACATCACCTGACACAAGTTGTTGATTGTCCACTTGCCACGTTACCTGCCACAAGTTGTGGATTGTCCACAATGCAATGCAAGCAATTACAGTTTTCTTTTATATTTTTTAATAGTTTTTCATCATTTGCCATCATTTTTGAGATTTCTAATGTTAAAAAAATAGGTCACCTTTAAAAACGCTTATAAACGCAAACGCGGCAAAACGCCGGTACCGCGTTTAGCCGTGTTTAGCCGCGTTTAGCAGCGTTTAGCGTCTGAAACGTGGAAAACTTTTGCGTCTGAACCCATTTTTTTGCTTCTGGAAAAACGAGGTTAAAAGCAACTGCTTGTAAACGCCAAAAAACGAGACTGTGTGCATGGACACATAGGATAACATTGAATGGGTTCAGGAGCAGTTGAAAAAAGCGTCCAACTGCCTCTGAACACGCGTTCAACAGCAAATAACAGCGTCTCGTGTGCATGGGGCCTTATATTAGTAAAAGTACTGAGCTCCACAGACTGGAAATGAGGTTAGAACACCCTCAAGTGGTTGAGATTTGTTAAACATTGTAGTACAATGTCAAGGAGATGTGCTACAGGGACCAGAACTTTCCTGAGCCCAACAGCATCTACAGTACTTCAAGTTGATTCACCCAGTTATGGAGGAATCATGGGAGGGTCCGTTTGGTTTGCTGAACAAAAATTGAATGAATGCTGTTATAGCCAGAAAAAAATAAATACAATTATTCTGTCTCTATTTTCTCCCCTTCTTAAGGCTCCATTCACATCTAGGTGTTCTGGAATCGCTGGTGATTCTGCCCGCCATTTTAGAATGGTGGCAAAATGTGGGACGCGTTTGCGATGCCATTACATCTAATGGCACCCCAATTGTGGTGCAATTTTGCTGTAGTTGTCACGCGATAAATCCCGCTGCAATTGCAGCAAATTCGCAATATGCAAAGCTTGTCATTCAAAGGAGAAGGAGCTTCTTTTGGGTGACAGCGTAGAGCATTGCAATTTGCCACGATTGCAGAATAATTCATGTAGACAACCATGGCAAAATCGCACTGCGATTTGGTTGCCATTCGAAGTAATGGCATCGCAAATGCGTCCTACGTTTTGCAGGGGCAGATCCGGGGGGGGGGGCAACAGGGCAATTGACCCCCCCCCCCCCCCGAGACCATCTGTCACACTCACTTGCTTGCTCTGTTTTTTTTTTTTGCGCCTGATCTCCCGGACTTTGGGGACCTGGTACCGGCCGGCCATAGGTCCCCTGGATCCCAAGCCGGGCACCCCTTCCATAGACTCCAATGTTAAACGGTCACTTCTCCAGTGAATTTGCGGACCCAGTACTGGCCAGTCGTAGATCCCCTGGACCCCAAACGTGGCACACATATAGCCCCATGTCTTCTCTACAAGTGTGTAAAGTTTGGTGTCTTGGAGACCTATGGCCGGGGAGAACCGATTTTTCAAAGCCGGCACTCCTTTCATAGACTCCCATGTTAAACATCAGTCTAGTCATGGGCACAGTGAAGCATGGGCACAGTGAGGCATGGGCACAGTGAGGCAAAGTGAGGCACAGTGAGGCATGCAGATGGACACCCTAGGCTTATACTCGAGTCAATACATTTTCCCATTTTTTTGGGGTAAAATTAGGTGCCTCGGCTTATATTCGGGTCGGCTTATACTCGAGTATATACAGTACTTGTTCTGCAGCTGCCGCTGCCTCTCTGAGTCTCTCTCTGTTTCTCACATCAGCCGATCAGCAGGGCCGAGAGAGAGACTTGTCTAATGTAGTTACGCGGCGCACTGATACGATACCAGGAGCGGAGGAGGAGGTGGGTGGTGCCTTTTCCCTGCACTCGTTGCTAACGCCTGGGCCGCTTGGCGTCTAGCAACGAGTGACGTCAGTGAGTCACGTCAAGCCACTCTGCGGGCAGGTGTGATAGCGTGCGACCCCAAAGACGGGTAAGAAAGCGGGCGGCTCCGCTTGCGGCACGGTTTGTGGGCGGGCGGCACGGTTCGTGGGCAGACCGTGCTGCTCAGTGTGTTGGCAGCGCAGGTGAGAGTGAGAGAGCAGGCTTAGTGTGGCAGCTGGCCAATCAGCTAGCCGGGAGCGGGGGAGCAGAGAGATGAGATCATCTCTCACCGCCCGTGCCTGCCCTGCATTCCTGCAGTGACTTCTGCCCTCACTGTGCAGACAGCAGAGAGATTACATTATCTCTCTGCTGCCTGACTCTGGGAGTCTGGGACACAGCAAGAGACAACCAAAACTACACCTTAGCAGGCAAGTTAGTGACAATCCGCAAGGTGTGGCAGGCGACGTGGCAAGTGACAATCAGCAAATTGTGTCAGGTGACGTGGCAAATGACAATCAGCATCTGGTGGCAGGCAAGTGACAATCAGCAAGGTGTGGCAGGTGATGTGGCAAGTGACAATCCGCAAGGTGTGGCAGGTGATGTGGGAAGTGACAATCCACAAGGTGTGGCAAGTGACAATCCACAAGATGTGGCAGGTGACGTGGCAAGTGACAATCCGCAACGTGTGGCAAGTGACACGCTCAGGGCTCCCACTAATTGCAGGCGACGGTGGCAAGTGACACACTCGGGGCTCCCACTGATTCTGCATTGAACTATTTAATTTTATATTACAATGTAATAATATAAATAATGCGCTTCAACCATCCTGACACTATAACAACCATGGTGCCGGGATGATTGAAGCGCCGACACCAGCCATTTCCCCGATAAGTTTCCCACAATAAAAACATATTTTTTTGGCAGTGCCTCTCCCGAGAAAAGACTCTGGATCCGCCCCTGACGTTTTGCCGTGATTCTGGAACGTCCAGGTATGAATGGAGCCTTATCGAATCACTTCCAGCAAACAAAACAAAAATGGCAACCACCACAGTTAGTTCATTATTGACCTTTCAAAGAAAAGTAACATAGAAGGGCCTTTCACAGAATAAAATACAAACATTTTCCAGCACCCATATCGGCTAGCCAGCAAAAAATTTAATTCATCAATTTGCTTTAAAGACGGACATTTTTGCATACATTTGCAATTATATGTGGAAGGCACACTATCTCACTAAAGTAACTCTGTAATGTGTGGTCCCTAAACCTAGTCTAATGCTGGGTACCGGTACACACTATACAAATAAGTCTGACATCCTTCAATTTTTCAATTGAAGGAAACAGGCAGAAAATTGTTAGCTGAATAGCAGCTGCATTCAGTCAGATACAGCCGCTGTTTGGGTATTCTGAAAGGTGCTGACTGCGGCTGTCAGAGTGCAACAGTCACAGCAGGAGATTCCTTCATCCACATTAGTAGGGATAGGGGAACCTATTTCATTATTTTCTTTTCAGATAGCAGGCTTACAAAATTATCTCTGTGAGTACATCTGACTTTAGCTGGATATACAGCGCTTAATTCTTATCACTTCCCCCTTCCTAAATTCACACAGTCATTAGGAGTATCTCTGAGAACATACATATATACTATATGCTTATGAAATATAATTATTCCTGTCTTTGGTTAAAAGAGAATGTCTTGTGCTAGAATTATTGCTCTCGGTCTAACTATGACAGCGATACCTCACATGTGTGGTTTGAACACTGTTACATTTGCGGTCGCGAGTAACGAATGCATTCGCTTCTGCGCGCAAGCACAGAGGAACAGGGCACTTTAAAAAAAAAATCCTTTATTTTTTTTATTTTTTTTTACATTGTCTCTTTAAAAAAAAATTCTGATCACTTTTATCGCTGTCAGTAGTAATGTAAAAATCCTTATGACAGTAATAGGCAGTGACAGGTACTCTTTATGGAGGGATCTGGGGTCTATAAGAACCCAAATCCCTCTTTTGCACTTAAAAGTATTCAAAACGCCAAGTTTGGCTGTTTTGAACACTGATTTTTTTTTTAAATTTGGCTCCTTTAAGTCTTCTGTAATGCAGAAGTGATGTCATGACATTGCTTCCGGGTTACTAGATCCGAGACCCCATCAAAGCCGATTTCGGCATCGTTCGGGTCTCCGGCCAGCCGGCGGACGTGGCGGCTGGTCGCTCGGGCCTCCCGATGGGACGGGCGAGCCGCGGAAGGTGACGGGAGGGGGTGGGGGGAATATCCCCTCCCGCTGCTTGGCATAACAGCCAAGCGGATTTTAGTACACACTACAGGAGTAACTTTAGAGGCATTCAGTGGAAAGAGGGGGATAGTGGATAGTTGGAAACAGAATGAGATACCCCAACATTTCAAATTTTTAATATGTGTCTGTTTGTACCATGCACTTGTGTTAAAACATATCCTGTCCTCTTTGTATTGCTTCATTTGTGTGAAGTACCTGGAGATGCCAAAGGTCCCCCAGTTTTTTTATTTTAAACTAACCAAGCCAGGCATGAAAGCACATCAGTGTAGTCAGTTTGCTTATTTGCATTCTTCTTGGGAGCACAGCCTGTCTGTCCCCAAATGATCAGGCCTGCTGACACGTCCCTCACCCATGTACAGTTATTGACTGGGAAGATCAGTGTCCTGCTGTTTCTCCTCCCTTAGCTCTCTAAGCCCCTTATGCAGCTGAGAACAGAGATTATGTGATCACTTATAAAAAGAGAAAAAAGGTAATTATAAGGTGTGTGTGTATATATATCTATATACATACACACACACAAATGCTTTGTCTTCCATTTCTAATTGAACGTGAATGGGCTGTTTTACAAGGTAACGGTTTACATAAACTTTAAAGTGGTTCGAAAGGTACAAGACTTTTTTACCTTAATGCAATTCATGCGTTAAGGTTTAAAAACGTTCTGCAAGTCGCTCACCCCCCAGCCCCTCCTTATACTTACCTGAGCCCAATCTCAATCCAGCGATGTGCACAAGAGCAGAGGCTCTCCCGGCTCTCTCTCTCCTCACTGGACAGACAGAGAGGCAGCAGCGAGAGCCATTGGCTCCAACTGCTGTCAATGACAGCCGTGAGGAGGGAGCAGGGGGCAGGGACGAGCCAAGTCACGCTCTGTGTGTCAATGGACACACAGTCGGCCCAGGAGCTACCATGCATAACCACTTGCTATGGGGGCACTGGCAGGGGGAAGCCAGGAGCGCTGGCGGGGGACCCCAAAAGAGGAGGATCGGGGGGGGGGCAAGAACACTATAGCTCTGCGGGAGGGATTCCCCCATCAACATAGTCAGTGTTGATGGGGGAATACCTAACACGGAGCTATTGTGTTCTCCCAGTTGAGCGTGGGCAGGGACACTATAGCCGCTAGCAATAATTTGATATAAAAATCCAGCATGCTGGTTGTACCCAAGTGGTCGCAGGACAGAAAATCACATCATCTATGGCCGGCTTTAAACACAAGAAAAAGCTTTGTAGGCTTTCATGTTTACATAAAATATGACATTTTTCAACAACTATGACCTGTCACAAAGTGCTAAAACAAAAGTATGCAAACCCAGTGCAATCCAATTAGCTTATCCTGTTCTACTGATAAAAGAAATGCCATATCTACCGGTATGTGTTCCTGCACTTTGTACGTATAATGACAAGCGTGAAGCCTGAGTAAATAAGGACAAATATTTAATCAAATGTATTTATTTACAGGTTATCAGAGTTCACTCCCTGTACAACCAGAGAAGAGTAACAGCCGAAACCAGAACTGGGAAATTGTTTTCCTTGCCAGTTAAGCTGACAAGACTGAAATTTCTGGTGCCATCAGTTAAAGGGCCCGTTGGAAGTAAGAAACTGAATTCTATAAATATATATCTTTTCTCACCAAGTGGATATCCTTTTGCTGATTGGGGAGGACATCTTTTTTTTCCCAAATGTGGGCCAAGAAGTACCAAAACACTAGAAATACTTCCTAAATCACTCTATTCAGCAAAGCAAACTTCTAAGACGTTTCCTAAAATATTGATATCTTTTAGCAGAAGACAAATTATAAGTAACATAAAGACAAAATGGAAAGCAAGCCTAATCATAATTTAACCCTGATGCGCCTCTAGCTCTAATTTTACCAATAAATAAAATTAAAGAATAGACATGATAAAGGGTATTCTCAGATGAACAAAAATGTGTGTTCAAGTTAATAAATTCTTTAGATAGCTAGCTAATGTCTTAAAGTGGTTTTATGCCCGGAAAAATAAATAAAAAACCTGTAAGGCAAAAGGCATAATGAGCTTGTATGCATACGAGCTCATTATGAAATACTTACCTTAGAACGAAGCTTCGGCATCGCATCCTGGTAACCGCCGAGGGAGCTGACATTATCCCCCCAGCGTTTCTTCTGGGATCGCGGCTACGGCACTGTGAGTGGCCGGAGCCCTGATGACGTCACTCCCGCACATGTGCGCAGGAGTCCTGGATTCCGGCAAGGTCCGACAGCATCTGCCAGGCCTTCAGAGCGCATGTGCCGCTGACGTCAGCAGCTGCATGCAAGGTGAATATCTTCTAAACCGTACAGATTTAGAAGATATTCATTCTGCCTACAGGTAAGCCTTATTATAGGCTTACCTGTAGGTAAAAATGTAAAATAAGGCTGCATCCATTTTCGCCCGTCTTCCTTCCGGGGCTGCAGACTCATGCTGTGTGACTAGCCGGAGCCACGTGACGTCACTCCCGTGCCTGCATGCGGGATTTGTCCATTCCGGCGAGGTCCGGCAGCATCCCCCGGACCTTCAAGCGTATGCGCCGCTGACGTCAGTGGCTGCATGCAAGGTAAATATCCTTCTTCCTTCCGGGGCTTGTGTGACTGGCCGGAGCCGCGTGACGTCACTCCCAAGCATGCGTGCGGGAGCCTCCAGTCATGGCACACGCTTCTGAAGAAACGGCACAGCCGGACGTTCCTTCGAAGCGCATGCGCCGATGACATCATCAGCGCAGTATACAGTAAATGTCTCCTAAATGGCGCACGTTTAGGAGATATTTACAGTACCTATAGGTAAGCCTTATTCTAGGCTTACCTATAGGTACAAATAATTCAGGAAGGTCTACAACCTCATTTAGCAGCAACTTCGCTCAGATGCCAGCTCCCCCTTTTTGTTCACTCCATTCCATTCACCCCACCGCCGCTGCTCTGTTCAGCTGCTAGGAGTTCAAGTGAAATTCCAGCTTAATCATAACTATTCTTAAAAATGTCCCCTCCCTCTCTTGCTACTCATCTACCCTATGCAAAAAGATTAGTATACCTACCTTTTTTCAGCCCACTCTGTTCTGTGTCAGGGAGTGCTGCTAACGACTGGCCTATGGGAGTCTATTGGTGACATCACTGCTCCTGGAAATCCCAGTCATTGTTGAGCGCTCTTCCCTGCAGCTGGCTGCTCACTGACACAGGGGATCGTGTGACCGCACTGGCGCAGGCTGAAAAAAGGAAAGTATACAGATTTTTTTTATACATAGGGTAGACAGAACAGATAGCAGAAGGGGGGAAGAAACATTTTTAAGAATAGTTATGGTTAGGCAGGTATTCCACTTCTAAGCAGAACTAAAGTTTGCAGCACCCCCCCCCCCCCAGCGATGTGACATCCATGACCACCCATGTCCTGCTGCCATTTTCATCTAGTCTTTTTCTGGATCTTTATCCTTCTTGATTAATCTCATATACACCCTGTTTATTCTAATTATTATGCCAATGATATTTTTCTCATTTACCTAAATAATTGATGTAAGCAACAGTCAGCATAATTCTCATGTTATCAACTATTAAGAGTACAATTCAAATTTTATTGAACAAACCTCCTAATGATAACAGTTTTTTTTTTTCAAAGTAAAAAACTTACAATGCACTGTTCCAAATTATTACACACAGTAAGTTTCAAAACACTTTATAGGTTGTAAAGAACTGAAAATTGTCATTTGTTGTGTTTGCAGCATATTTACTGAAATCAAAAGCTATTTCAATCAAACTTTGAACAACATTTTAACTTTTTAAACATTTTAGCAGGTCACGTTACATTTTAACATAGGACCCCTTATTTGATAGCAGCTTCACAAGTCTTGCATCCATTCAACTTGTGAGTTTTTGGACAGTTTCTGCTTGAATTTGTTTGCAAGATGTCAGAATAGCCTCCCAGAGCTGCTGTTTGGATGTAAACTGCCTCCCATCCTCATAGATCTTTTTGCTTGAGGATGCTCCAAAGGTTCTCAATAGGATTGAGGTCAGGGGAGGATGGAGGCCACACCATGATATTCTCTCATTTTATCCCCATAGCAGCCATTGATGCAGAAGTATTCTTTGCAGCATGAGATGGTGCATTGTCATGCATGAAGATGATTTTATTATGGAAAGCATAGTTCTTCCTTCTGTACCAGGGAAGGAAGTGGTCAGTCAGGAACTCCACATACTTTGCAAAGGTCATCTTTACACCTTCTGGGACCCTAAAGGGGCCAACCAGCTCTCTTCCCATGATTCCAGACCAAAACATGACTCCACCACCACCTTGCTGACGTCGCAGCCTTGTTGGAACAGGGTGGCCGTCCACCAGCCATCCACTACTCCATCCATCTGAACCATCCAGGGTTGCACGGCACTCATCAGTGAACAGGACTGTTTGAAAATTAGTCTTCATGTATTTTTCTGCCCAATGCAGCCGTTTCTGCTTGTGAGCATTGGTTAGTGGTGGCCGAATGGAAGGTTTATGCACAGTTGCAAGACTCTGGAGGACTCTACACCTTGATGTCCGTGGGACTCCAGAGGCACCAGTAGCTTCAAATATCTGTTTGCTGCGATGTAATGGTGTTTTAGCAGCTGCTCTCTTGATCCGATGCATGGATCTGGCAGAAATCTTCCTCAATGTGCCTTTATCTGCATGAAACCCGTCTGTGCTCCGAATCAGCCACAAATCTCTTAATAGTGCGATGATTACGCTTACGTTTTCGTGAAATATCTAATGTTTTCATACCTCGTCCAAGGCATTGAACTATTTCACTCTTTTCGGCAGCAGAGAAATCCTTTTTCTTCCTCATATTGCTTGAAAATGGTGCTCTGCTTAATAATGTGGAACAGCCTTCTTTAGTAGTTTTTCCTTTAATTGGGCTCACCTGCCAATCTAATTATCACAGGTGTCCGAGATTGTTTTCAGTGATCAAAAGAGCCCTGAGACACAATGCCATCCATAAGTTAAACTGAAAAACAAAATATTTAATCTTTGTGACACTGAAATAGAATTTGCATAATAATTTGGAACAGGGTGTACAGCTCAGTGTACAGTACACTCTAAAGAAATCTGCTGTTATTGATGTTATGTTTCTTTAAGTGCATCTCTGTTGTACTTCTTCCTGTGTGGTGTTTCCTGTTCCTGCTGGGTTCTTATTCGGTGAACATGGCTTCTGTTCAGTAATGGCTTGTTCTGTCTCTTTACTTACATCACACCAGACATGGTGTCAGAAGTTTTCTGGATCCAAGCTCTTTCTACACATTTGATGCCGAGAGCCTGCTAGCCTTGATGTGAGTGTTCTTAGAACTGATTGTGCCTCCTAGCAATTGCAGTCCTGTCCTAGAAGCTGAGCATTTGCAGCAAGGAAAACAGCATCATGGCAACTAACAGCATTCCAATGCCTGAGGCAATGAGCGTGAGTGGAGATGTCAGCAGTAACTGGGACAATTTCAGGGCTGAGTTTGAGAACTACTCCCTAGCCACAGGGTTAAATGAGAAGCCTGCAGCAGTGCAAGCAGCCACACTGAGGAGGGTGATGGGCAGTGAATGCCTCCATGTTTACAAGCATAATCTGAACCTCACAGAGGAGCAAAAGAGTGAAACATCAAAACCATTCTGGATGCATTAGAAGCTTTCTTCAGGCCCTCTAAATATGTCATATATAAAAGATATTTGGCTGCTGTAAGCAAGAAGACTGTGAATCAATAGACAGGGTTGTCACACGGCTAAGAGAAAAAGCTGCAAGCTGTGAGTATGGCTCTCTAAAAGATTAACTTATTTGTGATAAAATAGTTTTGGGTATCACCAGTGAAAGCACATGCCGCCACCTATTGAGGAAACATGATTTAGACCTAAAAACAGCAATTGAGATATGTCGTACTGCAGAACTTACTGACAAACATATGAAAGCTATGGAGCAGGATAAACTGATTGACAATATCAATGCAGCCTCTAAACAACAGCAAAGCTTCAAAAACCACCTGCATAAGTTTCAGCACAAGGCTCATCTACACAACTTACCTGGGAGGAAGCCTGCATCATGCAAGTATTGCGGCAATGTGCATGTACGAGAGAAAGAAAACTGTCCTGCATATGGGAAAATCTGTACTGCATGTGGTAAACCAAATTACTTTGCAAGAGTGTGTCTCTCCAGTAAAATGGAAGCCCGGAAGCTGCACACAATTGAGCAAATGTCAGATCCGGAGGATGCACACCTGCTTAGCACTGATATGGTTTACTCCTCAGAATGCATTGGTGCTGTAAACACAAAGGGCAAATTTTTTTTGTAAACCTCAGATTAAACAATATTAACCAACCCTGCCAGCTGGACTCGGTGCAACGTCTGATGTCATGAGTATAAAGGACAAAATGAAACTGGCACCCAGAGCACCCCTTCAGCCTAGTAGCACCAAACTAAAGTTGTATTCAGAGGAACTAATGGAATCATTGGGGCCATTTCAAACAGAATGCAGCATACGTGATTGTATACACAAACTGAACTTTGAGATTGTTGACGCCGATCAGAAACCGCTATTATCGGGTTCAACATGTGAGCGCCTTGGACTGATGCAGTTTACCATTCTTGCTGAGCTACATAATGTTGATAATCAGCCTGCAAAATCTCTGACTAGGCCACTGACAAAACAGCAAATTCTTCACGCGTACAGTGATGTGTTTGAGGGCCGGATAGTCTTTGTTCCAGGAGAGATTCGTTTTGAACTTGATCCTACCATTTAAAGCGGTTGTAAAGCCACTGACTTTTTTTTTTTTTTTACACCTGTAAAGGAAAAGGCATAATAAGCTTGTATGCACAGCATACAAGCTTATTATGAAATACTTACCTTAGAACGAGGCATCGGTAACTCACCTGGTCCACGCCCAGGGAGATGTCATGTTGCCTCGGTGTGTCTTCCGGGTATCGCGGCTCCAGCGCTGTGAGTGACTGGAGCCGCGATGTCTCACTCCCGCGCATGCGCACGGGAGACTTCGTTCCGGCGAGGCTCGGCGTCTGCCGAGCCTTCAGCCCGAGAATCCCCTGTGCGCATGCGCCGCTGCTGTCAGTGGCGCATTGCGAGGGGAATATCTCCTAAACCGTAAAGGTTTAGGAGATATTTCTTTTACCTACAGGTAAGCCTTAGTATAGGCTTACCTGTAGGTAAAAGTAAAAAAAGTGACTTTACAACCGCTTTAACCTGTGCAATGTGCCCTACGCAATGTGCCTATCGCCATTAAGCCACAGGTTAAAGCTCAACTAGATAAATATGAAGCTGAAGGTCATCTAACTTCAGTCTCAGAGCCTACAGATTGGATCAGCAACATGGTTGTTATCAGAAAGCCTGAAAAGATCAGAATATGCATTTATCCCAAGTTTCTGAATATGGCCCTGAAACGGTCACACTACTTAATGCCAACACTCAAAATTTTGCACAAACTACCTAAAGCACGTGTCTACACACTTGTTGGAGCTAGAGATGCCTTTTTACAGTGCAAACTGGATGAAAAGAGTAGTAGAAAGGGATGTCTCAAACTACCATTTGGAGTCTCTGTAGCACCCAAGGTTTTCCCATCTAAAGCAGCATCAACTATTAGGTGGCCTTCATGGAATTGAGCCAATAGCTGATGACATTCTTATAGTTGGCTGCGGTAATACAGATGAGGAGGCTGAGCATGGCCATGATGAAAAGTTAATAGCGCTACTGGATCGTTGTAGGCAGGTGATGCTGAGGCTAATGCCTTGTACACACGATCAGATTTTCCGTCGGGATAAACTCCGACAGATTTTTCCGACGGAATTCCGTTCAATCTGTCTTGCATACACACTGTCACACCAAATTCCGACCGTCAAGAACGCGGTGACGTACAACACTACGACGAGCCGAGAAAAATTAAGTTCAATGCTTCCGAGCATGCGTCGACTTGATTCCGAGCATGCATGTTTTTTTTTCTCCGCCTGAGTTCCGTACAGACAAACGGAATTTCTCCTTCTAACTCCATCGGAATTTCCGCCGGAAAAAGTCTGATGGGACACACACACGGTCAGAATATCCAATGAAAATATTCCGCCTAACTTTTTTCATCGGAAATTCCGACCGTGTGTACGCGGCATTAGTGTAAAGAAATTGCAGTTCAAGGTGGAAGAAGTCTGTTTCCATGGACATATCCTGTCTTCACAAGGCTTAAAAGCTTACCTGTATAAGATTAAAGCCATTGTGGACATGCCACAGCCTGCTGATGCCAAAGTGGTACAGAGATTTATTGGCTTTAAATAAATACAGTGTGGCGCTGTGAAAAAAAAGTGGAAAGTCCCACTTTATATCATATAATAGTGATATATTGAATAAACGTGAATAATATCAGAAATCTTGAAAATTATTGATATTATCTCTATATCAACAAGTGATGTGATAAAACAGTGGTAACCTAAGGAAACACAACAACAGTCTGTTTATCTTAGAGTGCACAAAAACAAAAATAAGAATGAACTAACTCAAAAAATACTTTTGCATAGAATCCAATGTAAATATGCAAATGGGTGAGAACCAGTGCTTGTGGGACTTCACAGGTGAGTGTCAAGTCTTAAGCGAACATAAAGCGTACATAAAGTTCATAAGGCGATATCCAACACGGAGCTTGCATCAACAGTGGATGAGCATGGGAAGGTGGATGTGTCTGATGATCTGTGCAGATATGTGAGATATATAACATCACCCGGAAGTGCCTTCACCTTGGGCCAATGGGGGAGAAATGAATGCTCTTACCAGACAGAGTGGACCCAGCTCAACATATAGCGGTGGGTCGATAAAGCTTTGTCCACTCTATGAACCCAGGGAACGATAAGGATCTGCAATGCACCTCCACTCTTGTGTTGACAGCACCGATCATCCGTGTTTCAAAGCCCAAGAACAAGGGGATACTGGTATCCAGAAATAACCCCTCAGTATGTAGTGGTCATAAAAAATTAAAAGAAGAGAGATCCTTCACATAGCGTAAATCCGAAAGATTTATTGTAAATCCATAAAAAGTTCAGGTAAATGAGTGTAGCGGGTATGTACTTTCCCGGGTGTAATTTGAACTTGGCAGAGACATCAGTGATGTGTAATTCCCTGTGGCCCAGCGGGTGGCGCTGTCGCCCTGGGTTGGGGTTGAATCATTGCTATGTGCCGTGCCTCCTTTTTGTCCTCTCTCGGCAGCGGTATGGTGGGGCGGGGAACTCGCCATGCTTGCTGGGAGAGGGTATAAAGGGGCCGGCCATCTTTGTCACGGGGTCAAGTCCCAGGCACCTTCAGCCTGTGGGCGGTGGTTCGTGTCGGTCCTCTAGGCGGCCTAGGCCTAGAGAACAGCTGGAGGTCGTGTTCCATCCCAGGCACCTTCAGCCTGGGGTGAGGTACTCGGATGGAGGTCTGGAGCTCAGTGCCTAACACTGAGTCCTGCGAGGGAAGGAGATCCTAGGGAACCCTGGGAGTGGGTACCCAAATCCAGGAGGGCACAATGGACCGGGGGGAGCTCCTCGCTTGAAGACCCGGTGCAGCATATTGCCGGTGACAGGTGAGCCTCCCATCGGAGACCGCCTGGAAGGAAATCCCCCCTCGCTTGGAGACCGCAACTCACTTTCAGGGAGGAAAGTGGAGAACCAATTATGTCTGGGCCTACTCGCATCCACACCTCCTTTCCTGTTCTGTTACCCAAGGGAGTTCAACTGTTTGTGTTCATTCGCAGAAGAATAAAGGAGTGTTGGACTTTATTGGTGTGGGGCTCATTTCCTGACAGACATTGTTCAAGGTAACTCTTGGTGGAGGATCCAGGTGCACAGCACTGACCCGAAGGTAAATAAAAGAACTTTGCTTGTACCGCACTGACATCTGTGTTAGAGGCCAGGCGTGGTGTTCCCCGCTCCCTCCCCTCTAAGGTACCCCTAGACAAGAGACAGACGAGCATGAGAAAAAGAGGGGAGTGAGGAGACCGCTACACGTGGGGGCTCGGGTCCGGCATAGTGTTTGTGCACCACAGAATTGAACGTGTCTGCTGGAGGAATTACGCGAGTAGGGAGGCCTTCATTGGCCGAAGTGCATCCCTGCTCGAAGTCGTGGACATGACCCAATGAAGGGAAAGGCCCGCGCAGAAGAGTGGAAAAAGAGGGAAACTCAGCCGTGTGAAGTAATACACGTGGGGGTTTCTATTTGCACTGTGCCACCAGGCACACCCCCACCGCTTAGTTCGTGGGCGTGACTCAGAAACAAAAAAGAAGAAAAGCCCGCGAACTGGAGCAAAGGGGAGGAGTCCAATACGTGTGAAGGACTACACGTGGGACGTTGGTGCAAAAACTTTTGCAGTGTGCGATGGATCAGCAACAGGTCGCCATGTTCGGGCATACCTCGTGGATTCCAGTTCACCCTTCCACCACGATATTGACTGCTGCTGCTCCGGTAACAGATACAGGGATCCGGCTAAAGCCAAGGGGTCGATTCGCCCTGTATTCGTGCATGGACGATGAGGCCCTGGGTGTGAGTTGTCCCGGCTGTTCGGGACTGGTGTGCCAACTGAAGCCATTCGGGCGATGTGAAGCCTGTGGGGAGTTCCTGTTCGAAGTGGATCCGGCGGTCGAGAGGCCGAGAACCATTTACCCCGGCCGTGCTGCAGGCAACACCACTCAGAGAGGAGGAATCACTGCTTTGACAGCCATCCCTGCGCACACTGCAACGACCACGGAGGAGGTCGTAAAAACTCAACGGGAGAAATCTGAGGATGCTGACTCGGTCACCACAGTCTCGCAGCGTCCACCACCGAAGAGAAAGACCGGTATGGTAGCCCCGACCAGCGGTTGTGGTGGACCGTCTCGCCTGCTTACGCCCGGCCCGGATGGATCCGTCGACAAGAGTTCCAGACGTCCCGCTTCAAGTAAAGGCCGAGGTAAGCCAGGCGGAGAGATTTGGTGTGTGGGAAGAGGTGAGAACTCAGTCTCCACTACAGGCTACCTGCCCGCGGAGGAGTGTGACACCTCTGACCTAGAGTCGCTCTCGGACATGGGAGACGATGTTGCAATAGATGAACTGTTTGCAGAAAAGAGCTGGGACAAAGTACCTCTCGCTTCATCCCGGAGGACCAGGGATCCACCTATGTCTATGAGGGAAAGTACACCCCGGGTGGAGGCACTAGCACCTGAAGAGGGGTCCCGTCCCCAGCCTGCCTCTACATCTCCGGTGCCATCTGTACCGAAGACAGGAGAAGAAAAAAAAAATTTGACCTGTGTACCGTTGTACAGTGTGTATTTTGGATTCCTTATTTTAAAATAAAGGCTTTTATTTTTGAGTGCTGCAGTCCAGAAGACTTTTTCGTTCCTGTTTGCTGTCAATAGCATTGCTTGCACCTTTGTCTGCAGGGAGGAGGTGATTTGAAGGATTCCCACACCTGAGCGGCTCCCTTTCTCTTGCAATGGACCGGGGGGAGCTCCTCGCTTGAAGACCCGGTGCAGCATATTGCCGGTAACAGGTGAGCCTCCCATCGGAGACCGCCTGGAAGGAAATCCCCCCTCACTTGGAGACCGCAACTCACTTTCAGGGAGGAAAGTGGAGAACCAATTGTGTCTGGGCCTACTCGCATCCACACCTCCTTTCCTGTTCTGTTAACCAAGGGAGTTCAACTGATTGTGTTCATTCGCAGAAGAATAGAGGAGTGTTGGACTTTAATGGTGTGGGGCTCATTTCCTGACAGACATTGTTCAAGGTAACTCTTGGTGGAGGATCCAGGTGCACAGCACTGACCCGAAGGTAAAAAAAAAACTTTGCTTATACCGCACTAACATCAGTGGTAGAGGCCAGGCGTGGTGTTCCCCGCTCCCTCCCCTCTAAGGTACCCCTAGACAAGAGACAGACGAGCATCAGAAAAAGACGGGAGTGAGGAGGCCGCTACATGAACATCCATAAAAATCGAATACAAATAAGAGTAAAAAAAGCGTGGTAAGGGCAGCTAGAGCTGGCGTATAAACCTGACCGGTTTTGTCTCAAACAGACTTCAACTGGCTTTGTTACATACTTAGCAAAATTCCTGCCACACTTATCTGAGGTGTATGAGCCATTAAGGCGACTTCTGGACAAAGATGCAGTTTGGCACTGGCTTCCCAAGCATGACCGGGCAGTAGAGGATATAAAACGCTTGGTCACCTCTGCCCCAGTGTTGAAATACTATGATGTCGCAAAGCCTGTTACGATACAAAGTGACTGCAGTGAAAATGGTCTAGGTTGTTGACTTTTGCAGGAAGGTCAGCCAGTTGCATATGCATCCAGAGCTCTTTCATCAGCTGAGCAAAATTATGCTCAAATTGAGAAGGAATGTTTAAGCATAGTATTTGCTTTCCATCATTATCTTTATGGACGGGTTCAATTACAGCTGAAACTGATCACAAACCTCTCATATTCAAGAAGCCCCTTTTGTGTGCTCCCAAGTGTTTGCAGAGCATGATGCTTACATTGCAGCATTACAACCTCAATGTTGTCTACAAGCCAGGATGTAAAATGGTATATCAGCGATACCCTAAGCAGAGCTACGTCAGATAATGTGGCACCTAGAGGTGAGCATGAGCATCGTACAATTTATCTGCTACAACAGGAACAAAATTTCTTTGCCAATATCAATTAAGTGGACTATCTTAATGTCACAGATCAGCGACTACATCAACTCATACAGCACACCAAGAGTGATGCAACTTTACAAGCCTAAAAGTCTATTGTTTTGAGTCGGTGGTCAGATGAAAAAGAGGCAGTACCTGGAATTGTAAGGGAATACTGGTCCTTTAGAGATGAGATCAGCATACAAAATGTCATCTTTTACAAAGGTCCAAGGGTCATCGTGCTAAATTCACTGAAAGCAGAGATGTTATTACGCATACACTCCAGCCATATTGGAGGTGAAGCATGCCACAGACAAGCTTGTGATACTCTTTACTGGCCCAATAAGCATGGTGAAATCAAAGACTTTGTCAGTAATTGTCCCACCTGCAATGAATATGCAATGAATATGCCCATTTACAACAAAAAGAAACCATGATGTCACATGAGATATCTACACATCCGTGGCAGATTATCAGTATGGACTTATTCGACTACCTTCTATTAGTCGAACATTATTCAGACTTCCGGGAAATAGACCTTCTTCCTGACTTATCCACTGAAGCTACAATTAAGAGGTGCAAGGCTCAGTTTGCACGTCATGGCCAACCAGATAAAGTGATCTCTGACAATGGCCCTCAGTTTGCAAGCCTAATTTTCAGGAAATTTGCCACTGAATGAATGATCTGAACTTTGAGCATGTTGCTTCCTCACCACGTCATCCACAGGCCAATAGCAAAGCTGAATCGACTGTAAAGATTGTTAAAAATGTATGCAAGAAAGCACAAAGTGATGGTAAAGACCCATGGAAGGCCATTTTACATTGCTGAATAGTAGTCCGGCACAAATACTGATGTCAAGGAGATTAAAGACCTCCTTACTAGTAGCAAATAGGCTGCTTGAACCCTCTGTCATACAAGGTGTTACAGAAAAGTTAAAGATTAAGAGACAAGTGTCAAAGGCACGATATGATACATCGGTCAGAGATTTGCCAGAATTTAATATTGGGGAACTAATCCGTATGTAACCATTACCTGGATATCGAACAGGCCATTGGAGAATGGGTACTTGTCTTCTAAAGGTTGCACCACGCTCCTATCTTGTGGACATTGACAGAAGTCTCTATTGCCGCAATCAAGTGGATTTGAGAGTGGCAGAGCAGCCTGAATCTCAGTATCCTGTTGATAGATCAGACTCACCCAGTATCACAAGGACATACTCACTCATTGACAGTGAGCCATGTACAGAGGCAATGCCTCATACCAACGGCAATGACAGTACCATGGCTTCTGTTCAGTAATGGCTGGTGCTGTCTCTGTACTTACATCAGATCAAACAGCTGCTTGCAGGCAGGTAAAAAGCATTCATTGGAAAAGAAACCTCCCAAGTCTCCTTTGTATTAACAATCCTTCCTGCCAGCACCTTTTTTCTAAGGCCTCTTTCACACGGGGTGGATCTGTGAAGATCCGCCCCGTGAAGCTCCGCTTGCTCAGTGGGGATCGCTCCGTTGATCCCCGCTGAGCCGACGGATGACTGGGCGGTCCCCACACACTGTGCAGGGACCGCCCTGTCAGAGCGCTGCTCTCCCCTATGGGGAATCGGATGACGACGGACCGTAGAGTCCGTTGTCATCCGATCTGCTCCGCAGACGGAAGGAAAAATAGGATTTTCCTCCGTCACACTTTTTCGGAGCGGAGCGGATGTCAGCGGACATGTCTCCACTGACATCCGTGCTTCCATAGGGGTGCATGGACAATCTGTTTCAGGTCCGCCTAAAATACTGACAAGCGGACCAGAACGGACCTCCGTGTGAAAGAGCCCTAAAGTTACAACCTAGAACCTGATGAGACCTGATGAAGGGGGCTTCTCACCGTTCTCTCACAATGAAATGTTAATTGGCTAAGCTGCCAATCAACAGGCCCAAGTGCTATCACATGGGGACCAGGAAAAAGTCCATAGCCCTGTGTAGCAATAAAGCTATGACAGGCCCAGAGTGCCAATTACCCCTTTTTCTATTCTCAATATATCTGAACTGGGAATTACAGGAACTTGAAATGGTTTTAATCCCAAAAACAAAAACACAGATAACCAATTCTTAGATTTTTTTAAGCCTTTTCCCCTTTAATTTCACCTGTGGCTGCAGCCAGTTGTATACTTCCTGACTGAGCTTGTCTACACTCTGGATACAGGAGCGACATCATTGTCAGCAGCATTGTCAAACTGGGGAGAGTAGTGTTAGGCTGGCCATACATTATACAATTTTCTTGTGCAATTTTCCTTTAGATTTACCAAATATAATATGAGGTCAAACCTAAACACTTTCAATTTGTATGCAATCAGGTAGGCTCTTGCACTACATAGCTCAAGGTAAATCTAAAGAAAATTGAGTAGGAAACTTGTTTATGTATGGCCAGCTTTAGATGCACTAGCAGATTTAGAAAGAACAAATTAAAGCCAACACTTTTTAGACAGTTACACCAACATTTTTTTTACTTTTGGGATAAAGGTTTTACATCAGTGAACAAAAGCTGATCATTTTATACACCCTTGACAGTGGTAAATGTTTCTTCTCAAACGTCTAACTGCCACTTATGTCAAGAGGGGAGCAAGGGGGGTGGGACTTTACATGAACTAAATGGCAGCAAAAGAATATAAGATGAACAACAGAGCTTTATTGATAAGAGGGATAACATTGCATAATACAATTACAGCATTTAGAAATAATATTGGCAGTACATATGAAATTGACACAATTGGACACAATTGTGTCTCATATTACAGCACTGGTAAGAGGGTAAATAACTTAAACAGGTAATACATATAAGCATCATGACAACAGTAAAATCTCATCAGAGACTCAAATAAAATTCCGTGGTTCACCATGAGCAATTGGTTAAATAGGTAAAACACGGTATAGCCTGCAGGACCTATGGCTTCACTGGACCTGATAGGGAGATGTTATGTGGTAACTTGAATTTCAAGATTAAGCAATTAAGGGCACGGCATATGAGGCTCTACGCGTTTCGTGGCCGAACGCCACTCGTCAGGAGAATGCGCGTGGTAGGTCTATAATAAGAGTGGTGGATGGTTATAATTCCAAAAGTAACATGGACAGGTATAGTAACAATTTCCAACAGTTGGTTGGTACTTACTTGTTGGAGTACAACAAGTACAAATATTAGGGGGCGTATCACATGTCTCCGGGGGCACCTCCAACCGGGAGCCGAGGTGGACATCCGATGGGGCGGGGGAAACCAAACGGGCAGCATCCAAAGTCGGCAGGAACACGGGGCAACTCTGTGGTAGAGTGAGAGATGGTTAATGTGGGGCTGGTAGTGAGAGGAAGTGAAGGTGAGAAGAGGAGAGGGGGAAGTGATAAAAGTGACGATGATGCTGGGGTGAGGACTAGAGGGGAGGAGTGCCAGTAGGGGTGAATGGTGAGGGAAGGGGAAGGTGGACAAAAGAGGGTGACCAAGGAAAAGCCATAAGGTGTTAGTAAGTGAAATAATGAGAGTCAGGTTACCTCAGTAAAGAGAGCAATCTGAACATCAGGGAAAGTATAGCCTGCAGGACCTATGGCTTCACTGGACCTGATAGGGAGATGTTATGTGGTAACATGAATTTCAAAAAATTCAAGTTACCACATAACATCTCCCTATCAGGTCCAGTGAAGCCATAGGTCCTGCAGGCTATACTTTCCCTGATGTTCAGATTGCTCTCTTTACTGAGGTAACTTGCAGGCTATACCGTGTATTACCTATTTAACCAATTGCTCATGGTGAACCACGGAATTTTATTTGAGTCTCTGATGAGATTTTACTGTTGTCATGATGCTTATGTTTATTACCTGTTTAAGTTATTTACCCTCTTACCAGTGCTGTAATATGAGACACAATTGTGTCCAATTGTGTCAATTTCATATGTACTGCCAATATTATTTCTAAATGCTGTAATTGTATTATGCAATGTTATCCCTCTTATCAATAAAGCTCTGTTGTTCATCTTATATTCTTTTGCTGCCATTTAGTTCATGTAAAGTCCCACCCCTCTTGCTCCCCTCTTGACATTTACTGGGATGGAAATATCTGACCTTACCAGGCCAGATTTTCATTTAAAGTCCCTAGGGATGGAAAACACAAACCCTACCCGGTCTTGTATTCCTAAAAGTCCCTAATACCCTTAATCCACTTTTTAACTGGCACTTATGCTGGACAGTCTGTTAAAGGAAGTTGAAAAATAACAGACTTAGAGCCGGTTCACACAGGGGCAACACGACTTTGCGAGGCAACTTGGACACGACTTGAGAGTGAACCACAGCGCGACTTGGAGCGACTTGAAGTCGCCTCCAGGACAGGCTGTCCCCTGTGTTTGGTATGAATCATGAGGGGGAACTCCACGCCAAATTTTAAATAAAAAAACGGCATTGGTTCTCCAAATTGACCCCGCCTCTTATGACGTCCCGGTCCCATCATGCTTCGGTTGGTGATGACATAAGGGGCGGGGTCACACGGTGACATCACCCAGTGACCACGCCCCATGCCTATATAAGTCATTGCGCTCCGTGCACACGGCATTATATCGGCAGAGAGCGTTGAGGCAACATCGGGCGGAGAGAAGAGGGAAGAAGACGACGATAAAGACCGGGCCCCTGCTAGCAAAACAGCTTGCAGAAGATAGCAGGGGTGCCCGGCAGAAGGCAAAAAGCACCAGAGAGCGGGAGAAGAACCGGAGAGCGCTGAGAAGGCACCAGAGAGCGGGAGAAGAGGCCGGAGAGTCAGAAGAGAACCCCGAAGTCGGAAGAAGACCCCCGAAGTCGGAAGAAGACCCCCGGAGCTGCCTAATTACTTTAAAAAGCTGTCTAGTGTGGTTTTTTTATTGACACTTTTCCCCCAGGTGAATGGGTAGGGGTACGATGTACACCATACTCATTCACATAGGGTGGGGGGCCGGGATCTGGGGGCCCCCTTATCGGAATCTGGGAGCCCCCTTTAATAAGCCCCCCGCCCGCAGACCCCGACAACCAACGGCCAGGGTTGTCGGGAAGAGGCCCTTGTGCCCATCAACATGGGGGCAGGGTGCCGAAGGGCCTGGTATGCTCTTGGAGGGGAACCCATGCCGTTTTTTTAATTTAAAATTTGGCGTGGAGTTCCCCCTCATGATTCATACCAAATACCAGCTCCGTGGGAGGGAGGGAGGGGTTTGCCTTAGAGCCGGTTCACAGAGGGGCGACTTCCTGTAAATTTGCCTCTCTATGAACGGGGATCCGACTTGAAGGCGACTTCCATTGAAATCAATGGGTACAAGTCGCCTACAAGTCGGATTGAAGTCGTACAGGAACCTTTTCTGAAGTCGGAGCGACTGCAGTAGTGTACATTAAGACAGCTCCATTCACTTCCATTACTTTTCTAAACCGCGCGACTTGGGGCGACTTGAAGTCGGATCCCAGGACGCCCCTGTGTGAACCGGCTCTTACTCGATCACCAGGGGAAAATAAACAAAACAATTTGAAATAATGCAGCCACCCGGCTAAGAATTGATGCTGCAATATAATACATTTTGGTTTTTGGATTTCTTTCTGCATTTAAAAATACAATTATATTTTTAATGAATACAAAACTGAATTAAATGGTGTTTTTGTCTCTGCTTAACTCTAGGCTTTAAACAAAAAAAAAATGTGGGCCTTGTGCACACAGGATGTAAAAAAAAAATGTTTTCAACCTCTAAATTCACCTCGATGTTAGCCTATATGGCCATGCAAATCTAGGCATTTAGACATGGAGCATTTAGAGGCTGAAGAAAGAAAAAAAAAGAGAGAGAGAGAGAGACTTTGGGGGTTATTTACGAAAGGAAATCCACTTTGCTCTACAAGTGCAAACTGCAAATGCAAAGTGCACTTGAAATTGCACTGAAAGTACACTTGGAAGTGCAGTCGCTGTAGATCCGAGTGGGACATGCAAGAAAAATAAAAAACAGCATTTTAGCTTGCACATGATTGAATGATAAAATCAGCAGAGCTTCCCCTCATTTCAGATCTACCCCTCAGATTTACATCGACTGCACTTACAAGTGTAATTTCAAGTGCACTTTGCACTTATAGTTTGCACTTCTAATGCAAAGTGAATTTGCCTTTCGTAAATAACCCCCGTTGAGTAGAAAAATGCTTGACGCAACTAAAGAACTGTAAATGTGTCTAAACACTAGGCACATTTAGCGCTTGAGCATTCATTCATTCCAATGGCCAGAATAAATTAATATTCTGACCAATGGAATAAATGAACAACCAAATCCTCGATGCACCTAAAGGCACCTAAACGCTTTTGCAAAACACGGCAGTAAGTGCATATTGTAAGCTGCTTTTTTTCCTGCCAACAGCAAATGTATTCCAGGGAGGAAAAGCTATTGTTCTGTGTGCATGAAGCGTAAATGTTATCCTGGCACTGAATAACAATTTTATTAGATACAAGCTTAAGATAATTGTCAAATTTTGATATAACAGTTGGAGATGTTGAAAAAAAAATGTGGTAAAAAGTAAGTAAAAAAGACAGTATTAACCATTGCAAAGGGTAAAGGCAGGTTAGGGAATTAGGGAGTTGCCAGGGGGTCTTAAAATTAAAAGATACATGGAAGATGCCACTTTTCTTGTGAAAATGCTTGATTCCTGGCTAGTGATGAGCCGAACACCCCCCGGTTCGGTTCGCACCAGAACCTGCGAACGGACCGAAAGCTTGCGCGAACTTTAGAACCCTATTAAATACAATGGACGCAAAAGTTTGAAATAAAAAGTGCTAATTATAACGGCTAATATGCAAGTTATTGTCCTAAAAAGGTTTTGGGGACCCGGGTCCTGCCCCAGGGGACATGTATCAATGCAAAAAAAAGTTTTAAAAACTGAAGTTTTTTCGGGAGCAGTGATTTTAATGATGCATAAAGTGAGAAAAAAAAAAAGTGAAATATTCCTTTAAATATCGTACCTAGGGGGTGTCTAAAGTATGCCTGTGAAGTGGCATGTGTTTCCCGTGTTTAGAACTGTCCCTGCATAAAATGACATTTCTAAAAGAAAAAAAGTCATTTAAAACTGCTTGCGGCTTTAATGTAATGTCTGGTCCCGACAAATTGGATGGAAATCATTGTAAAAATGGCATGGGTACCCCCCCCCCCCCCCCCAGCCCATTACCAGTCCCTTTGGGTATTTGTATTTGTATTCAGGTACGCTTTAGGTGCACACTGTGCAAAGAACACTAAAACAAAATACAGGAGGTCCCTGCCTCACTGCCTGTATTTGTATGAGAACACCAGAAATTGTATTAAGGTAAGAATTAGGTGCACACTGTGCAAAGAACACTAAAACAAAATACTGGAGGTCCCTGCCTCACTGCCTGTATTTGTATGAGAACCGCAGCAATTGTATTTAGGTAAGAATTAGGTGCACACTGTGCAAAGAACACTAAAACAAAATACTGGAGGTCACTGCCTGTATTTGTATGAGAACCCCAGCAATTGTATTAAGGTAAGCATTAGGTGAACGCTATGCAAAGCACACAGTACACTAAGTGAAACACTTCTGCAGCTAGCACAATCACCTGCCTACCTGTCACAGTATAGAGAATAACAGGAACGGATCTAGCTAAACGCATATATATCCTCTACACACTGTAACTGACTCGCCTGCCTGCTCTATCTAACTCAAAATAACTGACACTGTCTCTCTCTCTCTATCCGTCTTTAACCATCACAACACAGTACACAAGGCCGCCACGGAGGCGGCCTTAATATAGTTTGGGGCGTACTAAACCCCCTGAGACATAATTGGCCAAAGCCACCCTGGCTTTGGCCAATTATGGCTCTCCGTTTTTTGCGCGCTGTGATTGGCCAAAGCATGTGGGTCATAGTGCATGGTTGGCCAATCATCAGCCAACAATGCACTGCGATGCCACAGTGAATTATGGGCCATGACGCGCCACTCGAATTTGGCGCGAACGGCCCATAATGCTTGAAATTCGGCGAACGATCGAACAGCCGATGTTCGAGTCGAACATGGGTTTGACTCAAACTCGTGCCTATTCCTGGCTATCATTCTGTATCTGTGGCTTTAGTACTTTTTTTAGTCACTGACCCAGAACTAGTCTGATGTAAATCCAAAGTTCAACCTGGGTAACCTCCTTTCCCCCAGAATCTCAATTTCAAACAACTTGTAATTTTTTTAAATTGCAGACCTTTTTTCCAGGTGTTTTTTGGTCAGTCACATGATGAATGGGGTATTTTTCTTCCTCTCCTCTAGTTGTCCTCAATTCTGCAGAGATTGGCATTCATGTTGTTAGTGCCACTCTCTAAAATACTGTACTGTGAGCTCAGTCTTTTAAGATGACACCCACCCTCAGTCCATGATGGCCCAGATTTTAGGAAGTGGGCTGAAAGGAGAAGTATGGGATTAAAAAAAAAAAACATACTCAGGTCTATGCTGCAGCATCTGTCCCATGTCAGCTCTACTGTAAGCCTGAGAACTGAGTGATCATATGACTGGCAGGCATCGTTCTCTGCTCTGCCCCTCCAGAGCTCACTGGAGAGCCAGACTGGGGAGTGGGTGGCGGCAGCTTGCCCCGTCTCTCAGCCACACACTGAAAGGAGGAGCCAGCTGTCAGTCGGCCAGTGGGGTGGATCCTGACAATATTGTTGGGATGCTTCCCAAGCCTGGAACGACTCTGCCCCGTCAGCTGATAACAAACAATAGCCTGCTATCAGCTGACTTAGGGGCACAGGAGGACAAAAGTAATTGTTTTCCTGTGACCCACAAGAGAAGCATGCCCAAAAAAGCTTTGGTCATACCTCTCTTTGAATGATTCTGGATGTTATTCAACCTGGAAAAGGACTGATAGCTAGAGGCAAAGGAGGATGGGAAGGGCAGCAATGGAGTGCAGAGAGGGTGAATAAGGATTTAAAACTTTTTTTTTTTAGAATGGAAATTGTAAAAAAGCTTTAACTGTGGCTGCATGTTTCTTTTTTATACAGTGACTGAAATTACTGAAGACACAGTCTGGTATCTAGCATTTTTAAAAGGAGTTTTGAAATGGCTGCCTGAATATTGCTCTTAGCACAGGTTTCTAGTTATGGGGGAAGCATTGAACATTTTATTTTTTCCCACCGTGTTTCCCTTTACCCCTTCCTACAGCTTTGAAGCATCAAAATCCCATGAATCTGGAAGATATATTAGCCAAATATACTCTACCTGTTACTGTCCACACATCAAAGGTTTTATCGTATAAGCAAAAGGGGGATATGAAGTCTCAAGATGAAATGCTATCGGAACTGATGCTGCAAGATACTTATGAGGAAATGTTCCTATTTGGACATCCTATTGACAAAGGTAAGTGGAATCAACAATTATTTAGATGTTAGATTGAAAAGAAGAAGCAAAATGAATTACCGTAACATATCAAAGCCCCATGGGACCCAAAGAAGGCATTTATGTTTCTGCCCTTGATACATTCCAAGTCTGAAATGGCCTCAGTATTTATACAAAGGAAAAAATATATATTTGTTTTACATCCAATACATTTGTTTACATAAGCAGTCAATATATGAGACTTCTAATAATGCAAACTGCCAATCCTAATAAAAATTTGTGTAGGGATTGAATTTTATAAATAATTTAAATGGCCTTTAGGGGATGGAAGTTCCTGACAACAAAAAAATCTTCTTTCATATTATTACGCTGGCTAAAGGTGAGGATTTTATTGCCTAGACTAAGACAGTTTTGGCAGAATTTATACAGTATGTGCCGTGTTAATATGCTTCCATGATTGCTTTAACCAACTGTCTACCGGGAAACTTTTTTTTTTTTTTTTTTTTTGGGTTACCATCTGCATTTTTTGCTAGAAATTACAATAAATCCTCCAAAAAGTATTTATTTTATGTAAGCAGTGACCCTGGAGAATAAAATGTTGGTAGTTGCAATTTTTGATGTCGCATGATATTTGCGTACTTATTTTTCAAAAGCATATTTTCAGGACTAAATACATTATCATGGATTTTAGTGCAAACAAACACAATATCATACCCAATTTTTGATAAAATACAAAAGATGGGATTACGTTGAATAAATAAATACCAAACATGTTAAATTGTGCATGCCTGCGGAACCGTAAAAAGCTACGGTACCCAAAATTCTCCATAGGTGATCCTATATTTGTTTTTGTTTTTTAAATTCTATTTTAGCGACAGTATGCACAAAGGAAATACACATAGCTGGCATCAGTACCACAGGTCTGGTCCTGAATAAACAGGTAAAACAGATCGAGATGTGGCTTACCATTGTAAGGATGGTTCATAATAGCATTAGTAGACAGTAATTGGTAATGTAGCGGGGTGTACCCCTTTAATGCAGAGAGACAAGAAGTTCCAGGTGAGAGGTGAGTCGGGAGGAAGTAAAGAGACATGACTGGAAGTGAAAGCAGAGGAGAGAGAGACTACATCTCCCAGTACATCTTGCAGCACCCAGGGTACATTGCTCCGGAACAGAGACTGCTGGGGCAGACTTTATAAAGGGGAGGTGGAGTTTGTTCGGTCTCTTTGGACACCCCCTCTCCTAGCAAGAGGATCTCTGTGCTGAACTGCTGTGTGCACAAGGCCTGAAGCCTGGGCCTTGTGCTCCTTTCCAAAGAGCCCTCTGCCAGCCTAGCAGAACCTTAGAGACATCTTCTCATCCTTGCTGCAGTACACCAGAAGGATTGAAGACTTGGATGTCGGTGGATTCCTGTTCCTAGACGAATCGATGGAGGAAACGGACTTGGACTTGTCCGGGTGGTGAGAGCTGTTTAAAGACAGACACTTTATCTTTACTATTCGTTGGGATTACAAAGTTGTTCTTCAAGTGCACCACCGAAAAGATTGCTAGCAAATATTGTTTCACTGAACTTCCATTTAGATCAGTCAGGCCTGACTGCATAGGTAGACATTGCTGGGTGTTAGTCTACCCATGAGGGGAAGTAGCTGAAAAAGGGCAGCGCTAGAGTTGCATAGCAATACTTTATTATTCTGATTACTCTGTTTATCTTTATTACTGTTTATTGCAGGGATCTGCAACTTATAATACTGTTGTTTATTACTTGCCCATTAGCCTCAGTAAAATATCTAGGTCAAGTACATTGGTGTCAGTTTCACTTACTTTAATAGAAGTTTTAAAGTATATCACTGTGTGTGTTTGCCATAGGACTACGTCACCTAAAGTTGCGGTCACGCGGTCCTATCTCCCCTTACTAGCTGTGCCAGTGGGGGGGTTGAGCATATTGCCGGGGGTTGGCGGAGCTGTCTTCAGGGCCCAACTAAAATCTGCGGCCTTCTTAGTTGGAGGTATCGCTACACGTGGGGGTTCTCGTCCGGGATCCTGATACAGCAGGTGAACGCCTGAAGTGCCGGCATGGACCCCACCAAAGTAGTCCAATGGTGCGAAGCAGAAGGGACACGCTCAGAAGCGAGCGTGGCCATTGAACTTCCAGGGAGTGACTGGAGAGAGAAACAAATTAAAGAAGTGGTACAAATATTGTCCCCGGATAGAAAGGCTTACGTGGTCGCAATGAAACCAGACTCAAGGACCAACTGCACCTATGCACTGATAGAGTGGGGACAGGATTTCCCTAAAAACTTCCACGGTGCCAGTATAAAATTGTCCGAAAAGACTGAGTTCCACCTGACACATCTCAGTCAGAAGCAGTTAGAACCCTTGGACAGGAAAGCAGGGGCTGCTGTTAAATCGCAGGCAGAGCAACAGCTGAGTGATCTGAAACGACAATACCGTGACATACAAGAGAGGTTTCAGGAGACTTCCAGTATGATAGCTGAACGCGTTAAGGAGTTACGTGTCGCTCCTGAGGATCAGAAAGATGGTCAGATAAAGCCCAAACCTGGGAAGGTACCGAAGAAACGAGTTCAGGGTCGCCTGCAGGAAGTAACCATCCGGAAGGATTTCCGCATTGATGGCCAGATAGGAGAAAGAGGGCAGAAGGACAAACTGTCCTACACCAACCTCCTACACCAAATAGAGTTGGGGTTACAGAAAGGATATCAGGAATCTGAAATTAGAGAGGCTGTAATCCATGCCATCAGCCCAGGTTCAAGTGTCAGGGGCATGTTAGAGAGGAAGGGTGGATTGACCCTGAACCAGCTAAAGAGGATACTGAAAAGCTATTATGAGGAGGAAGATGCCGCCGAGTTATTTCATCGACTGATAAATATGACCCAGGAGAGTGGAGAGACTCCTCAGAACTTCCTATTCCGGGCCATTGAGCTCAAGGACCGCCTGTTGTCCACATCCAAGGATGAAGGAAATGGGGAGCATTTTGGAGTCGAGCTAGTCCAAAAGAAATTCCGGAGATCTGTGACTACGGGATTGAGGAGTGACTACATCAAGCTACAGCTGAAGCAGCATTTGGAAGATCCCTCAACTCCGGATGAGGTCCTCATTGAGAAAATGAATGAAGCAGATAAGATGGAGATTGAGAAGGACCAAAAACAGAGGAAACTTCAATCTCCTAGCACCACAAGTGCCAAAGTACAACAGATAGATGTCCCTTCAGACACTCGGGAGCTTAGTGTACTGGCAGCAAGCACTGAACAGGGATCATGGTCTTCACCTATTCACCACTTCCCCACAAGTCAGACTGGACTGGAGGAGCTGTTCCAGACCCAGAAAGAAATACTAGAGATGATGACGATGTTGATGACTCGTCTGGTGAAACCCCAGACAGAAGAGGTCTCACCACTCATGGCACCAAAGACCCCTACCACTAACCGCTCTATGAAACCAATACAGAGAGCCTGCTTCAAATGTGGAGGAAAAGGACATCTCAGGCGAGTATGCCCAAGCCTGGTAGTTGAGGAAAAGTCCAAACAGCTGGCGGGAAACTTCAGCGGGCCCCGGTGAAGGAGCCGACCGGGTGCCCATCATTTTCAGTGAGTTCCAAACTGAATGAGAAGCTAAGGAAGAGAAAAGACAAAACTCCTCAGAGGAACTATAGTATCCCTCAGCAGGGGTACACCCCAAAGAGAGAGGGCCAGACCCCTCAGAAGAGGCACAGCATTCCCCAAAGGGAATGCACACCTAAGAAAAACTATAATATCCCTCAGCAGGTCTGTACGCCCATTAAAAGGAGGGAAATCGATGCATACCAGGCCCAAGAAAGACTAAAGTCAAAAGGGAGATGGACGAGAGAGAGTCCGAAGGGAAAGGACCAGAAGAAGGCGACTCCTGCCAGGCCATATCCGGAGAAGCTGGTAGGCCCATCTCCTGTAGTGCCCATTCAAGTGGAGGGAGTCTACACCAGAGCCATCTTGGATACTGGGGCACAAGTGACCCTACTATACCGGGATTTCTACAATAAGCACTTGAGTCATCTGCCCATCCAGAACATAGAGGAGCTGGAAATATGGGGAATTGGAACCCAGAGCTTCCCCTATGATGGCTATCTGCCCATCCGGATGACCTTTGACCCATCTGTGGCTGGGAAGGCCGAAGTGTTTGACACCCTGGCAGTTGTGTGCCCTCGGCCGCCAGGAGCCAACAAGAGCTCCCTTATAATAGGGACAAACACGGACCTGGTCCGAAGACTCCTGACCCCTTTAGTGGAAGAGAAGGGGCAAGCAGCCACCAAGATCCATCCCATGCTGAGGACGGCTTACCAAAGGCTGGTCCTAGAGCAGAAGACCCCGGTGGAGGGGATAGGGAAGGTGTGGAGACTTGGAAGAGGAGGGGTAGTGTTGCAGCCTGGCGAAGTAACCTGTCTCAGAGCCACTGTGAAGCTTACTTGGGAGCAGCCTGGACCCTTTGTCGTGCTGGAATCCGACCCAAAAGGAGAGTCCTCAGGTCTGGAAGTGATACCAGAAGTGATTCCGCTGAAGGTTCTGAAGAAGGTCCATTGTAGAGTTCCAGTGAGTGTTAGAAACACTACCAGAGGCCCCATGGAAATCCCTGCCAGAATGCTGCTGGGCCAGGTGAGCCCTGCTGCCCCGGTTACCCTGTCAGAAGTAAAGGGGACGGGTGAAAGAGGAGATCTTTGGGAGAAGCTGTCCATGGAGAACTTGAATCTATCCAGGGTTTGGAAAGAGAGAGCCAAGGCCCAGTTGACTAGATGGGAGAAGATATTCTCCAGAGATGAGTTCGATGTGGGGTGTGCAAGGAGTGCCACCCATCGGATCCGCCTCCAGGAAGACAAGCCCTTCCGAGAGAGAGTCAGGCGGGTCCCCCTAGCAGATCTGGAGGATCTAAGGGAACAACTTGCAGAACTCAAGAGGACTGGTGTGATACGGGAGTCCAGGAGCCCCTATGCCTCTCCCATAGTGGTGGTCAGAAAGAAGAATGGGTCATTGAGGCTCTGTATAGACTACAGGACTCTCAACAGGAAAACCATCCCCGACCAATACACCACTCCGAGGATAGAGGATGCCCTACAGAGCTTGTCTGGAGCCAAATGGTTCAGCGTTATGGACCTCAAGAGCGGGTACTATCAGATCCCTATGCATCCAGAAGACAAGGAGAAGACAGCTTTCATAACCCCAGTGGGGTTCTTTGAATTCAATCGGATGCCCCAAGGTCTGTCTGGAGCCCCAGCTACTTTCCAACGTCTCATGGAGAAGACTGTAGGAGACATGAACCTTATTGAAGTCCTTGTATACCTGGACGATGTCATTGTCTTTGGGAGAACCTTGGAAGAACACGAAGAGAGGCTGGAAAAAGTGTTGAGAAGACTAAGTGAGGAAGGACTCAAGCTTTCGCCTGAGAAGTGTCGGTTCTACCAGTCTTCTGTGAACTATCTGGGGCACATAGTGTCTGAAGAGGGGGTGGCCACAGACCCTGAGAAATTGGAGGCAGTTACCTCCTGGCCACGACCCACCACAGTAACAGAACTCAGATCCTTCTTGGGGTTCTGCTCCTATTACAGGAGGTTTGTGGAAGGATTCGCCCGAATTGCTAGACCATTGAATGAACTACTCAAGACCGAGGGGGAAGAGGACGACTCAGGGCCCAGGAAGCCGGGAGAGTCAGTCAGAGATCAGTGGAACCAGAAGTGTGAAGAGGCCTTCCAGGCATTAAAGGAGAGCCTAACCACTGCCCCGGTCTTGGCCTACGCAGACCCAACCAAACCCTATGAACTGCACGTGGATGCTAGTCATGACGGTCTGGGAGGAGTACTTTACCAAGAACACGAAGGGCAACTGCGGCCTGTTGCCTACGTGAGTAGGAGCCTGAACCCATCGGAGAAGAACTACCCCACCCACAAGCTGGAGTTCCTGGCCCTTAAGTGGGCGGTAGTAGACAAACTCAAAGATTACCTATATGGGGCGGAGTTCACTGTGAAGACCGACAACAACCCCCTTACCTACCTTTTCACCACGGCCAAGCTGGATGCCACTGGACACAGGTGGCTGGCCGCACTGTCTGGATTCAGCTTCAGCCTAAAGTATAGGCCAGGGGCTGGGAATCGAGACACAGACGCTCTGTCCAGGAGATCTCATTCCCCCACCATTGAAATAGAAGATTGGACCCAAGTGGCACCGGACGGGGTGCGGGCCCTTTGTCAAGGAGCTGAATTCCAAGCCCGAGGAGGCACCAGAGCAGAGGAAATAGGAGTTACCACGGTGGGAGTCCCCAAACACTACTGTGGAGTAGCTCAATTGGAAGAGGACAACCTACCAAGACTGTCCAAGAAGGAATTGAGGTGTGACCAATTGAAAGACCCCATGGGGAGATTGGTCCTGGAGGCCTTGGAGAATCAGGATCCAAACAGACTCATGCGTCAACCTTCAAAAGAAGCTCGCCTGCTGAGGAAGGAGTGGGATAGGTTGCAGTTACATCAGGGAGTGGTCTACCGAAGGGGCCCCTCTGATGACTCAGAAGATAAGTGGCAGCTGTTCCTCCCAGAGAAACATCGGGAGACTGTTCTGATTGCCCTGCATGACAATCATGGCCACCTAGGGGCTGAAAGGACCTTTCAACTTGTCAGAAGTCGGTTCTATTGGCCCTGCATGAGGGCAGAGGTAGAGGAGTACTGCCACTCATGTGCCCGATGCATCCAGAGGAAGACTTTGCCCCATCAAGCTGCCCCAATGGGCCATCTACAAAGTCAAGGCCCAATGGATCTGGTATGCATTGATTTTCTCTGCCTCGAACCCGACCTGAGTGGACTAGGAAATGTTCTGGTGATAACCGACCATTTCACCCGGTATGCCCAGGCTTTCCCGACCAAAGACCAGAAGGCCTCCACCGTAGCCAAGGTACTTATGGAGAAGTACTTTGTCCATTATGGGCTGCCACAGCGACTCCATTCAGATCAAGGGAGGGACTTTGAGAGTAAACTGATCCGGAAGCTCCTGGATTCTTTGGGAATCAAAAAGACTCAAACTACACCTTACCATCCACAGGGAGATGCTCAGCCGGAAAGGTTCAACCGAACCTTGCTCAACATGTTGGGGACTCTGGAAAGTGAGAAAAAGCAACATTGGAGCAAACACATAGCAGCCACAGTACATGCTTACAACTGCACCATCAGTGATGCTACAGGCTACTCCCCATATCGACTCATGTTTGGGAGAGAAGCGAGACTACCTGTGGACCTGGCCTTTGGCACCTCTCTGGACCATTCCTCAGTCACATCCCACAAAGGGTACATGGACAGGCTCAGACAAAGCCTGAAAGTAGCTTATGAGCAAGCTCAAGCAGCTTCCGACCAAAGGGGGGCTAGAAATAAGAGGAACTTTGACTTGAAGGTCCGGGTGCAAGACCTACAGCCTGGGGATCGAGTGCTGTTACGCAACCTGGGGATCCCTGGGAAGCACAAACTTGCAGACAGATGGAGATCTGAACCTTATGTCATCTGTAGGAAGTTGCCGGGCCTACCTGTCTATAAGTTGAAACCAGAAGGAAAGGTAGGCCCACTGAAGACGTGGCATCGGAATCACCTGCTCCCACTTGCTGAGGCAGTTAGAATACCTCCTGCGGGAGACTCCCCTGATCCGGCCTCTATTCTGGATACTCCTAGGCCGAACACTCGGTCGCAGACCTCCCGAGCTGAAGATGGAGAGGCCTCTCAACTTAGTGAAAATGAAGAAGGAGAACTTGATTGGCTGTGGCCTTCCCCAACTCCAGAAACTTCTAATATTGATCTTCCAGCCACTGAAGACACTCAAGATGGGACACTGAACCCAGAAGCCACAGAGTTCATCCCTTCTAGTCCTTCAGCAGAATACTGGGAAGATGCCCAGGATGGTTGTTCAGAGGGAGGGGAGCCTGAGGCGCCAGAGCCAGAAATCCCAAGAGAGCAAAGGGCTCGAAGAGTCATCCGGCCTCCTAAGAAGCTGACCTACCCACAAATGGGGAACAGTTCGGAAGACTCTGTAGTCACTGCTAGAAGGAATGCTGAGAATCCGGATCCTTCCACTGTCCATTTAGTGGAGGGCAACCCCAGCTCACTCTCTGGCACAGTTAGACAGGTCACCCCCACTGAAGCGACCTGTAGACAGGACAGCTCCCCATCCTATGATGATTGGTGGGAGGCTCCTCTGTCAATCCTATGCAACCGCATTGAATCTAAAATGTTTTGCAGATCTAAAAATGTTAGATGTCTTTGGGGACCAAAGAGTTCAAGTGGGGGGAGTGTGTAGCGGGGTGTTCCCCTTTAATGCAGAGGGACAAGAAGTTCCATGTGAGAGGTGAGTCGGGAGGAAGTAAAGAGACATTACTGGAAGTGAAAGCAGAGGAGAGAGAGACTACATCTCCCAGTACATCTTGCAGCACCCAGGGTACATTGCTCCGGAACAGAGACTGCTGGGGCAGACTTTATAAAGGGGAGGTGGAGTTTGTTCGGTCTCTTTGGACACCCCCTCTCCTAGCAAGAGGATCTCTGTGCTGAACTGCTGTGTGCACAAGGCCTGAAGCCTGGGCCTTGTGCTCCTTTCCAAAGAGCCCTCTGCCAGCCTAGCAGAACCTTAGAGACATCTTCTCATCCTTGCTGCAGTACACCAGAAGGATTGAAGACTTGGATGTCGGTGGATTCCTGTTCCTAGACGAATCGATGGAGGAAACGGACTTGGACTTGTCCGGGTGGTGAGAGCTGTTTAAAGACAGACACTTTATCTTTACTATTCGTTGGGATTACAAAGTTGTTCTTCAAGTGCACCACCAAAAAGATTGCTAGCGAATATTGTTTCACTGAACTTCCATTTAGATCAGTCAGGCCTGACTGCATAGGTAGACATTGCTGGGTGTTAGTCTACCCATGAGGGGAAGTAGTTGAAAAAGGGCAGCGCTAGAGTTGCATAGCAATACTTTATTATTCTGATTACTCTATTTATCTTTATTACTGTTTATTGCAGGGATCTGCAACTTATAATACTGTTGTTTATTACTTGCCCATTAGCCTCAGTAAAATATCTAGGTCAAGTACATTGGTGTCAGTTTCACTTACTTTAATAGAAGTTTTAAAGTATATCACTGTGTGTGTTTGCCATAGGACTGCGTCACCTAAAGTTGCGGTCACACGGTCCTATCTCCCCTTACTAGCTGTGCCAGTGGGGGGTTGAGCATATTGCCGGGGGTTGGCGGAGCTGTCTTCAGGGCCCAACTAAAATCTGCGGCCTTCTTAGTTGGAGGTATCGCTACAGTAAAAAAAAAAAAAAAAGCGAGTGAATATTCGGAGAGCAATGCTGACGACCCGTGAGGTTAAGTGAACAAAAGTAAAAAGGTGTGATAGTCGACGAAAACATAGGTTGCAGGTGGGGAGAGGAGGATCCAATTTCCCACCAAAGGGGTTTTATGTTTTCAAAGAAACATAAGAGAAAATAAAGGAGATAAAGGAGGAAGAGAAGGAAAGAAAGAGGAGGGAGCGAGAGAGAGAGAAAAATGGTGTGGGAGGTATTTGGGGAGGGTGCGTAAGACAGTAAACAGTTCTTCCCAGAGACACCATATCTATGCTTACACAAGACTAGGTGCAAGAAAATCCTGGTATTTCTTAAACTGAGTCCAATAAAACCTTGTCTTGTTGAAGCGGGCTTCTTGTTTCCTCAAAGATAAAGTAAGATCCTCCATTCGTATTATATCATTCCAAAATGTAATCCACTGAGACAACATGGGCGGGATATTACCATTACAATCTGTTTAGAGTGCAGTGCACAACACTTTTTTTGTCACGTTGCACTTTCACTTACTCTGAAAAAAGCTGTTTCCTGGTAGAATTTAGTTTGAAAAAAATAATAATTGGGGAGTGTTTAATTTTCTAGTAGCTAATAGGATTAAATCAACATTTTTATGACTACAGTGATGAGGAAAACTGAAGGAGAAGGATAGAAATGTATTTTTAATATAATAGATTATTAATAATAGTAATAATAATCTATTAGAATATTATTTACTCGGGGGGGGGGGGGGGGGTTGGCCAGCGCGGCATGTGAGCAGTCGCTTCTTCACGGAGCTCCCACCTTGATCCTGCATTGATCCGGTTTCCAGCACCGCAAAACGCCCGAATTTGTGCCATCCGAGTCTGGGAACGTCCCCTCATCACCCGGCTGATCTCCAGGTACCTTTTAGGGGCATGATGACCCGAGGACAGAAGGGAGAAAGCTCGAGGCAGGATTTCCAAAATGGCGCCGCTCCGCCATCAGCACAGAAGGCGCGTGGCGGAAAGAAGGCAAAGGAGGGGGGGAGTAAGCAGCCGAAACACCCCAAAGATCTTGCTGGAGATCCCCCCAAAGATATGAGGTACTATGCCCAGAAACTGACAGGGAAACTGAACTTTATGGAAGCGCAGCCTCTGGATGAGGGAGCTGCACTCAGTGACACTGACATGGAGGAGGGGAGAGAGAGCCGGGAGCAGGCGCCATGATGGCTCAGGCTGAGGGAGGCCCTCACTTGCTGGAGGAGACTGAGGACCCTGATGTGGAGGGGGGTGAGCAGCCTACACTAGCTGCCTTGCTGAGGGCAGTCAATAAATGCACGACCTCTGTTAATAGCCTGCAGGTCCGCTTCGAGAGCCTGGAGGAGGGGGTTTGCTTGATCAGACAAGACATTCAGAAGATAAGAGAAAGAACCACCGCAGCAGAAAGCAGGATAAGCGATATTGAGGACAAACTCCCCATGCTGACCAGAGATACCCAATCCACTGCACGGCTGGCCATGGCCACTGATATGAGGGCAGAAGATTTTGAGAATCGCCTCAGGCGCAGCAATGTGCGTATAGTGGGGTTGCCGGAGAAGGTGGAGGGACGGGACCCCACACAATTTGTGGAACAGTGGATGACCGATGTGTTCGGCAAAGAGGCTTTTACACACCTATATGCAGTTGAGAGGGCCCACAGAGTACCTACCAGACCTCTCCCACCGGGCAATCATCCTCGCCCGATACTGGCCAGGCTGCTAAACTACAGGGACAGAGAAACCATATTGTGACTGGCCAGGGAAAAGAGAAACATCCAGTTTAATGGCACACGGGTCTCCTTCTACCCTGACTTTTCTGCTGCTGTCCAGAAGAGCCATGCGCGCTTCACTGAGATTAAAAAACGCTTGCAGAAGCTGCAGGCGCCTTATGCTATGCTCTATCCAGCAAGACTCAGAGTCATCTTGAGGGGCCAGGCACACTTTTTTGAACACCCTGCTGATGCCTCGGACTGGCTGGATGCCAACGCGGGAGCGTTTCACCAGAGACTTCCTGAAGGTGAGGACTGATGTGCCTGACAAATATCATTAACACTGCCTTACTTTTCCCTCAACTGAGGATGGTGCTGGAAACATACAATGACTATTTTCATACAATGCGAGCTCGGAAATGTGTTTACTACTGGCAATACCTTTACTACAGATTGACTGTAACTGTGCGGCCATGTTGGCTGGTTCTTGGGACAGTTCGTGGGACCTGTTGTCCCATGCAAATCTGGAGTGCCCGTTGGCACCCCAATGTTTGAACCTACCTGAGGTCTACACGCAGATGAGTCCTCTACTAGACCGGGCAGTTGGCCTGCAACGCACAAGACCTGCAAGTTTGCTTGCTGCACTGTTGTGCGCTTTAGGTTGCTACGATAAGAAAACTTGTTCCAGAGCAGACAATTTCTACTACCAGATTTGTAGAGTTCCAGATTTTTTTGATACCCAGCTGTCTATGCTGATACCGCTGTCATCCCAGCCTGACACTGCATCCCCTACTAAATGGCGGGTGGTGAGTTGGTGGGGTTGGAGGTGGTCTTCCCCTAGATGGTTACGTGTTTGACACCGCCTGATGGAGACGGTTACAGTGCTGTTGTGGAACATTAGAGGGCTGCAAGACCCTCTGAAACGTACTATGGTGTCATCCCTGATGAGAAAACGTTTGCCTGCTATCTGTGCCTTACAAGAGACGCATCTTACTGCTGATTCTGAATCCTGCCTGAATTATCGGTGGGTGGGCAGAGTGTATCACTCTACTCACACTTCCTACTCCAGGGGTGTGAGTGTGTTGATACATAGCTCCATAGATTTTGAGGAGCTCAGCTCTGCGGTTGATGTTGATGGTCAATATGTCTTTCTTTTGTGCAGGTTGTTTACTCTCAAATGTATTCTTGCTTTTGTGTATATACCCCCCCGTACAATAACCAGGTACTGAGAGCTTTGGTGGAGTTTCAGGTGCGATTCCCGGAGGTGCCTTCATATGCCTTCGGGGATTTCAACTGTTACACAGACCCTTTGTTGGACAAGCATCCCCCGGGGGGAGGAGGGAGGGGGATGAATCGTACTGCCCTAAGGAAATTTATAGAGGAGGTGGGATGGAAGGACCCCTGGAGGGCAAGGAACCCGGCTATGAAGCAATTCTCCTGCTTTTCCAAGAGTTATTCATCTTTGTCCAGGATAGATCTGTGTATATGCTCCTATGCGGCTGAACGACACATTTCGGGGATGGTGTACGCCCCTAGAAGTGTGTCGGATCACTCTGCACTTATTGTGTCCCTGGAGGATCGTCCCCCCAGGGCCGGCCCTACCATGGGACCTGATGGGACCATGGTCCCAGGCGGCACTTTAAGAGGGGCGGCAACAGGGGCGCACTGCCTGAGGACCTGGGTTTCCCTCCATCTAGTGTGCAGTGTCATACTGTACTGCATCGCCGGCGCTGCTGTCACTGGCCGCAGTGGCAAGACCCACTTTAAGGGTCTCTCCAGCGGCCCCTGCTTCACTGCCCAAACTGGTTGCTAGCCGCGGACCGCTTTGTGTCTAGCAACCAGTGACGTAAGGAGAGAGAGGCCCATCATACATTGCAGAGAGTATTTCACTTCCTCCTCCTCCGCTAGCTCCACCCACCTCCTCCCTGTATGTAACAGCATGAGATCGGAGCAGCTGTGTGTGTGTGTGTGTGTGGAGAGAGAGCAGCTGCGGGCTCTTCTCCCCCCTCCTTCTCCTCCTCATGCTGCTGTTCCTTGGACAGCCACCGCTATGTTTCTTCCCCCTTTTCCTCCCATTGGCCAGGGAAAAAAACTTAAAAGGAGAAAAGAGGATTATGGGATATGTAGTGCAAATGGCTGGCCCATTGCAATTCTAGGGGGGAAACTGCAGCCCCCAGCATGCCCATCTGAAGGGGAGGGAGAGAGAGCCAGGCTGAGTGACAGGCTGCATCTGGTGACAGGCATCAGTGACAAGTGTCAGGCTGCATCTGGTGACAGGCATCGGTGACAAGTGACAGGCTGCATCTGGTGACAGGCATCGGTGACAAGTGACAGGCTGCATCTGGTGACAGGCATCGGTGACAAGTGACACGCTGCATCTGGTGACAGGCAATGGTAACAAGTGACAGGCTGCATCTGGTGACAAGTGACAGGCTGCATCTGGTGACAGGCATCGGTGACAAGTGACAGGCTGCATCTGGTGACAGGCATCGGTGACAAGTGACAGGCTGCATCTGGTGACAGGCAATGGTAACAAGTGACAGGCTGCATCTGGTGACAAGTGACAGGCTGCATCTGGTGACAGGCATCGGTGACAAGTGACAGGCTGCATCTGGTGACAGGCATCGGTGACAAGTGACAGGCTGCATCTGGTGACAGGCAATGGTAACAAGTGACAGGCTGCATCTGGTGACAAGTGACAGGCTGCATCTGGTGACAGGCATCGGTGACAAGTGACAGGCTGCATCTGGTGACAGGCATTGGTGACAAGTGACAGGCTGCATCTGGTGACAGGCATTGGTGACAAGTGACACGCTGCATCTGGTGACAGACATTGGTGACAAGTGACAGGCTGCATCTGTTGACAGGCATCAGTGACAAGTGACAGGCTGCATCTGGTGACAGGCAATGGTGACAAGTGACAGGCTGCATCTGGTGACAGGCAATGGTGACAAGTGACAGGCTGCATCTGTTGACAGGCATCAGTGACAAGTGACAGGCTGCATCTGGTGACAGGCAATGGTGACAAGTGACAGGCTGCATCTGGTGACAGGCATCGGTGACAAGTGACAGGCTGCATCTGGTGACAGGCAATGGTGACAAGTGACAGGCTGCATCTGTTGACAGGCATCAGTGACAAGTGACAAGCTGCATCTGGTGACAGGCATCAGTGACAAGTGACAGGCTGCATCTGGTGACAGGCATTGGTGACAAGTGACAGGCTGCATCTGTTGACAGGCATCAGTGACAAGTGACAGGCTGCATCTGGTGACAGGCAATGGTGACAAGTGACAGGCTGCATCTGGTGACAGGCAATGGTGACAAGTGACAGGCTGCATCTGGTGACAGGCAATGGTGACAAGTGACAGGCTGCATCTGGTGACAGGCATCAGTGACAAGTGACAGGCTGCATCTGGTGACAGGCAATGGTGACAAGTGACAGGCTGCATCTGGTGACAAGTGACAGGCTGCATCTGTTGACAGGCATCAGTGACAAGTGACAGGCTGCATCTGGTGACAGGCAATGGTGACAAGTGACAGGCTGCATCTGTTGACAGGCATCAGTGACAAGTGACAGGCTGCATCTGGTGACAGGCATCGGTGACAAGTGACAGGCTGCATCTGGTGACAGGCTGCATCTGGTGACAGGCATCAGTGACAAGTGACAGGCATTGGTGACAAGTAACAGGCTTCATCTGGTGACAGGCATTGGTAACAAGTGACAGGCTGCATCTGGTGACAGTCAATGGTGACAAGTGAAAGGCTGCATCTGGTGACAGGCATTGGTGACAAGTGACACGCTGCATCTGGTGACAGACATTGGTGACAAGTGACAGGCTGCATCTGGTGACAGGCATTGGTGACAAGTGACAGGCTGCATCTGGTGACAAGCAATGGTGACAAGTGACAGGCTGCATCTGGTGACAGGCAATGGTAACAAGTGACAGGCTGCATCTGGTGACAAGTGACAGGCTGCATCTGGTGACAGTCAATGGTGACAAGTGACAGGCTGCATCTGGTGACAGGCATTGGTGACAAGTGACAGGCTGCATCTGGTGACAAGCAATGGTGACAAGTGACAGGCTGCATCTGGTGACAGTCAATGGTGACAAGTGACAGGCTGCATCTGGTGACAGTCAATGGTGACAAGTGACAGGCTGCATCTGGTGACAGGCATTGGTGACAAGTGACAGGCTGCATCTGGTGACAGTCAATGGTGACAAGTGACAGGCTGCATCTGGTGACAGGCATTGGTGACAAGTGACACGCTGCATCTGGTGACAGACATTGGTGACAAGTGACAGGCTGCATCTGTTGACAGGCATCAGTGACAAGTGACAGGCTGCATCTGGTGACAGGCAATGGTGACAAGTGACAGGCTGCATCTGGTGACAGGCAATGGTGACAAGTGACAGGCTGCATCTGTTGACAGGCATCAGTGACAAGTGACAGGCTGCATCTGGTGACAGGCAATGGTGACAAGTGACAGGCTGCATCTGGTGACAGGCATCGGTGACAAGTGACAGGCTGCATCTGGTGACAGGCATCGGTGACAAGTGACAGGCTGCATCTGGTGACAGGCATCGGTGACAAGTGACAGGCTGCATCTGGTGACAGGCAATGGTGACAAGTGACAGGCTGCATCTGTTGACAGGCATCGGTGACAAGTGACAGGCTGCATCTGGTGACAGGCATCGGTGACAAGTGACAGGCTGCATCTGGTGACAGGCATTGGTGACAAGTGACAGGCTGCATCTGGTGACAGGCATTGGTAACAAGTGACAGGCTGCATCTGGTGACAGGCATTGGTGACAAGTGACAGGCTGCATCTGGTGACAGGCATTGGTGACAAGTGACAGGCTGCATCTGGTGACAGGCAATGGTGACAAGTGACAGGCTGCATCTGGTGACAGGCATTGGTAACAAGTGACAGGCTGCATCTGGTGACAGGCATTGGTGACAAGTGACAGCCTGCATCTGGTGACAGGCATTGGTGACAAGTGACAGGCTGCATCTGGTGACAGGCATTGGTGACAAGTGACAGGCTGCATCTGGTGACAGGCATTGGTGGCAAGTGACAGGCTGCATCTGGTGACAGGCATTGGTGACAAGTGACAGGCTGCATCTGGTGACAGGCATTGGTGACAAGTGACAGGCTGCATCTGGTGACAGGCATTGGTGACAAGTGACAGGCTGCATCTGGTGACAGGCATTGGTAACAAGTGATAGGCTGCATCTGGTGACAGGCATTGGTGACAAGTGACAGGCTGCATGTTGTGGCAGGCTATGGGTGGCAAGTGGCACAGCTGCATCTGGTGGCAGGCAACGGTGGCAAACGACAAGCTCAGGGTTCCCACTGATTCTGCATTATGGTGAGTTAAACTATTTCATTATATATTACAATGTAGTAATAGAAATAATGTGATTTGATCATCCTGACACCATATCGATCATAATGTTAGGATGATTTAAGTGCTAACACCAGCCATTCGCCCGACAAATCACCCGCTGCCAAATTCCCTGTCAGCGAGACTACACCCCCCCCCCCATCTTTTTTTGGGAAGGAAGGGCGGTATCCCTGAATGGCAGTTTGGAAATGTGGTCAATGCAGCGCTGTTGTTGCAGCATGTTGCATTACTGAGCTGGGATCAGAGTGTAGCTGGTCGGTGGCAGTGGAGAGAAAGGGGGGAGCTTTTGTGGTGCTACACAATACTCTTTGCAGGAAGGAGCTAGGGTGACCACATTTTTAAACTACTATTCACGGACACCCCCCCCCCCCCCTTCCCAAACATCAGCTTGTTCTGTAACGAATCACAGCACAGTGATTGGACACAAGAGGTGGGATTTATGATTTCTCCAATCACATGCAGGGGGCGGGGATTGTGCTCCTCCAGGCATTCCCGGCCAGGACAAGTACTGTCAGTGAGTAAAGAGGTGATGTGGCAGCCTTTTTTGGGGGCATCAGATTGGCCTAGGGGGGTGGCTGTGTCAGTTTCATTCCGGGACACTGTTTTGTCCTGGAATGAATGTGCACGGGACAGACCTGCAAAATGCGTGGTCACCCTAGAAGGGGCATGTCTCTTTGCTGAATATATGGGATGTCTCTTGCTGAATATATTGGGCTGTCTCTTTGCTTTATGGAAACGTCTCTTTGCTGGATGGGCATAGGATTTTTTTTTGGGGGGGGGCAGCATTTCATTCTTGGGCCCAGGCAGCACAATGTCTTGGGCCAGCCCTGCGTCCCCCTGCTACGGTAGCCAAGGCTCCGTGGAAGATGAACGCCTTTTGGTTAAATCTCTTTCCATCCCATGAATGCATAGAATCCCGTATTTTGAATTTTTGGCGTATCCATGCGGCCTCAGAGAGTGTGGCCACTGATTGGGAGGCCTTTAAGGCCGTCTTGAGAGGGCTATTTATTACAGAAATCCAAGCCATTAAGAGGAAGACACATGCTCAGAGGGAGGGTATGGAACTGTTGGCTAAGAAGCTAGAGGATACTTTTGCCGTAGACCCGTCTGAGCCTAACAGGGGGGCGTGGCTTTCAGCGCAGGATGCTCTGTACCGGGTCACGGCCTCAGGTGCCGAAAGGAAACGGTTCTTTCAGAGGGCAGCATTCTATGAGGAGGGCTAGCACACTGGACGCATGTTAGCAACTATTGTCCACTCCCAGCAGCTGTCCCCTTCAATTGGAGCGCTACGCGCTCCCTCTGGTGGGATGACTAGCTCCCCAGACCAAATTCTGTCGGAACTTGTGAGTTTCTACTCCTCCCTATATGAATCTAAGCGAACATACTCGTTAGAGTCTTTAGCTGAATACTTAGACCCTGTTCACCTGCCTACCCTGTCGGACTCCGCTATGGAAATGCTTGATGCCCCGTTGACCCTAGGTGAGTTGCAGACGGCGACTAATTTGTTCCCTAACTCGAAAGCCCCGGGGGACGACGGGCTCCCTGTGGAGGTATACAAACTGTATGGGGAGCAGGTGCTACCGCACCTGTTGAGAGTCTTCAATGCCGCAAAGGAGACCGGTACTCTCCCCCAGTCTATGACCAGAGCTAATATAGTTTTGATTCTAAAACCAGATAAGGACCCCCTAGACCCGGGATCGTTCAGGCCCATTTCTCTCCTACAAAATGACGTTAAGATCCTTGCCAAATTCTTAGCAGTACGACTGAATAGCGCCATTTCAACTATAATTCACTCGGACCAGTCCGGGTTTATGCCCCAAAAGTCGACTGCAATAAATCTGTGGAGGCTCTTCCTTAATATTCAATCCTGGGCGGACAATATAGGTGACCGTGCATTGCTATCCTTAGATGCCCATAAGGCGTTTGACAGCGTCGAGTGGGAATATCTTTGGGCGGTAATGAGGAAGTTTGGGTTTGGGAACGAGTTTATCCAGTGGGTGCAGCTTCTGTACTCATCCCCAGTATTGGCTATACGGGAGGGGGGGGAGAATTTCACAGACGTTTAATTTACATAGAGGCACACGGCAGGGTTGCCCCCTGTCCCCTCTCCTCTTTGCTTTGGCTATCGAGCCCCCGGCTGCCATGATTCGGGGTTGTCCCTCAATACAGGGATTTCGCTATGGAGATCTTCAGGAGAAGATCATGCTATACGCAGATGACACTATGCTGCTCCTGGGAGATACTTCCACTTCACCGACAGAGGCCATGACTATAGTGCGGCGGTTTGGAATATATTCGGGTTTAGTTATTAACTGGACTAAGTCCTCTCTCTTATTGTTAGACCGTGAGCCTTCCTTATCCTCTCTGACCATGCAGGACATCCCTGTTGCCACGTCCTTTAAATATTTGGGCATCCAGGTTACCGCCTGCTTGCTGGAATATGTCAACCTTAACCTCACCCCTCTGATCAATCGCTGCCGCGATCGGGTCAAGGTATGGAGCAAACTGAAGCTGTCCCCGGTGGGGAGAGTAAACTTGATAAAGATGATTCTCATGCCGCAACTGCTATACGTGCTTCACAATTCTCCTATGGTCATTCCCCTGAAAACATTTAGAATTATTAACTCAATCTTTCGATCACTTATATGGCTCGCCAAGCCCCCTAGGGTTAAACTTGAACAGCTGCAATGCTCAAAGGACACCGGTGGGTTGGCATTGCCCAATCCCTGGGTGTATTACTTAGCTTCCCAAATGCAACATATTGCAGGAGTCATATGCCCTCGACAGGACCTGGAACTGAATTTGCTGGACTCTTCGGTCCAGTTGCTCGGTTTCACGACTGTGGCGGATGGTCTGGAGGCCCTGCGGTACACTAAATCTAATAAGCTTTTCCCCACGTACGCGCTCATGCAAAAGATTTGGAACAAGGTCAGAATGCTTCAGGGAGTGACTGGATTTACTACCTATAGCCCTATATGGGACAACCAGTACTACAGGGAAATAGCCAAATTACCGTATGGTCGGAAATGGATACAATATGGGGTGTCACATATGACTCACATATTTAGGGAGGGCAGACTGAGATCCTTTCAGGAGCTCAGTGTGGAGTTCCGGCTGCCGGCTTCCTTGCAATTCTACTATATTCAGCTTAGGCATGCAGTTGACGCACAGAGGGAGACAGATGTTTGGTCCTTGGACTCTGCGCCTGTCTTTAACTACATGTTTGAGGTGACTACCTATAAGGGATTTATTTCCTGCTGTTATGCCAGGTTGCTTAATCTCCTTCTTCAGGGTGCTCCTTTGAAGGCAGTGTCCCTATGGGAACAAGATGTGGGCGCGTTTGAGGATGAGCAATGGGAGGAGGCCTTGCAGGCGGTCCCCACGTGCTCCCTGAACGTGGCAGCCAGACTATCTCAACTTTATATCCTCCTGAGGGTCCATTACACACCGGCTAGACTAGCCCGTATGGGGGTGAATGTTAATCCGTCCTGTACCAGGTGCTGCAGGGATCATGGTGATCTTATCCACCTGTTGTGGAGATGCCAGAAGCTCCACTTGTATTGGGCGCGGGTCATCGACACTCCCTATGGTGCTTTCCAGGTCCAGATACCTTTGGATCCTAAAGCTTGCCTGCTGGGGATAATAGATGGCCTCCAGATGGAGGATATCTTCAAGCAGGCTTTTGGCAGAGCCTTGTTTCAGGCCCGGTTGATGATTCTGAGACACTGGAAAGACACTGAGCCACCTACGGTGCAGGAGTGGATCACACAGATGGGGGTTACACTCCGTTTGGAAAAACTTGTGTATCAACGTAGAGGGACTAGTGCTAAGTATGATAAACTGTGGGACCCATGGCTGAAGGTCCCGGGTCTGGCCCCGATGGATCTGGTATATGATCGACTATTCTGAGCCCGCTCGGGGTGGGTGTGTGACCTTCTATAAATGGTTATGTTGTATACTTGTCAGAATATATTGATGGGAGGAGTAGTTTAGGGGTGGGTACATGCCCTGGTAGTGGGGTTAACAAAATCTTGATGGGGGGAATGTATGCTATGACGGTTTGGGTGGCTATGGGTGTGCTGCGTCACACTGCTTGAATGTACTGTGTGTAATCTGGAACTCTTTGTTGTTCTTTTACTTTTGCTCAATAAAGACCTTTGTTTGAGAAAAAAAAAAGAATATTATTTACTCTAACTGTGAATGTGAACTTTGTTTTGGAAATTGTTTGCACTTATTGCACTAATTGCAATATGCATGTGCTTCCCGAAATTGAGTGTAGAATTCAAAACATTGGCATGTCAATCAAATAGTATAATACCAAATTTGTCAAGTCCATAATGATACTATTGAATGCTCTGATTAACATTTTTTCTGAATTTCCTTACAAATGCTTGAGTCAAATTCTGGTTTATTGCCAGATTTACACATACATAGCTGATGAAATCTGTTGAGCACATCGCTTGTAAAATTACCAATTTTGTTTTTATTTTTTAAATGTAATATGAGGACCTACCTATTATGAACTTGTAACTAGTCCTTTGCCCTCTGCCTGCCTTTTTTGACACAGATTCAAGAGTTCACTTCTTTAACCACTTGCTTACTGGGCACTTATACCCCCTTCCTGCCCAGGTAAATTTTCAGCTTTCAGCGCTGTCACTCTTTGAATGACAATTGCGCAGTCATGCTACACTGTACCCATATGCCATTTTTATAATTTTTTCACACAAATAGAGCTTCTTTTGGTGGTATTTATTCACTACTTGGGTTTTTATTTTTTGTTAAACAAACAAAAAAAGACTGCCATTTTTGAAAAAAAACCAAACAGTTTTCATAGTTTGTTATAAATTTTGCAAACAGGTAATTTTTCTCCTGCATTGATGTTCGCTGATGACGCTGCACTGATGGACACTGATCAGGAGGCACTGATGAGGCTACACTGATAGGTGGCCCTGATGGGCACTGATAGGCACAACTGAAGGGCATTGATAGGGGGCACTGATAGGTGGTACTGATGGTGCTGTTAGCGTGAGGGAAAAAATAGCTGATTTCCGGCTTCTGTTTACATCACGTGATCAGTTGTCATTGGCTGACAGCTGATTACGTGGTAAGGGGCCAGGATCGGCCCTTTAATCCAATCTGTGATCAGTAAAGTCTCATGGACTAGGGGGTGCACAAGCAGCACATGCACCGGAGGACGTACATGGATGCCCTTCAGGCAATTTAGGCCCGCGCTATAGCCGTCTTTCAGCTAAAGCGCGGGTGCAAAGAGGTTAAAGTGGATGTAAACCCCATTTATGGAATTCGACCTTGGCACATCTATCTGTAGTGTTTACTTATCTCTCACCAAAGCCCTAAGTTCTGTGTCTTTTTGCTGCTCGGTTCTTCTGTTATCAGCATGATAATGTCTGACAAGCTCTCCGACACCCAAGATAAAACCAGTCTGAAATTTGTGTCGGGGATGGTGCTTAGAGACAGATAAGCAGACAGCTGGTCTATTTACAGCAAAGCTCTGCACATTTCTTCCATCCTCTGCCTATGTGGAGAGGGGGTGTGTGCCTTTCCACCAATCAGCTGCCACACAGTGTATGCCAAGAATCCACACCCATTGGTGGAACAGGAAGAGAAAATTCTAACACGATGTGCACTTTCTAAACAATCTAGAGAATTGAAGACAGCACATATAAATTGTAGCAGCCCCATTGGCTTTGAGTAAATAACGAGAGGAGAGCTTCTGACGGGTGCAGTACTTTTATTTCTTTGGCCTCAAAGGTGTGCATTAAGGTTGAACACCACAGAGGTTAATCTTTTTAACTCCTTAAAACACCATAAGCACCATCAGTACCATTTGCACCGTGAAAACTGTAAAATTACATACAATACATTCGTTTACAGAGATCACCAAAAAGGGGGTTACAACAGAATTACAAATGTCGAGTTACAAAGTGGTGTTCAATTATCTACACACATATATCTAAATTAACATTTAACATCTAAGGAAACATGACTATATGTTCAAACATGTTGATTGTCTACAGCATATCTTTTAACTAACAGCATGGACACAATTTATGCCTAAAACATATATACTGACAATGACAATGCACCTTTACTGCATTAACTTGCTCCGCTTGCCAAGGGGTGTAAACTTTAAACTTTAGAAAACTTCTATAAACCATTACCTTCCCACGAGGTACTGCTAACTTGCCTGTAAATGCTGGAACAAATGAGGGTCTCCTTTCTCTCAAACTAGAGGAAGGAGGAAGTGTCTGGTGATTAAAACATTCCCCAAGGGAACAAAAGTAAGGCAATGGCACCTGCCAATCAGTGCTGAACAAGGATTTAAAGCGACAGGCGGACAGTTACATACATGTAAAACTTATGTAGGGAGATTTTTTTCATCTCTGTGTATCATCTGAGGCTGTTCGCTTCACTGGGTTTATGTGAGGGTTTACATCTACTTTAAGGAAAACATTGTGATGATGTGATTGGAAAGTGTGGGGAAGCAGCAGACTGATAAGGAAATCCTTCTACTCAGTTTGCTCTCTTCTCTTATCAGCATGTTCCTTGTTAGCACATTTACATGAAACACGCCTGATTGATGCCCAGTCCTGCCCCTCCCTATGCTGCAATGCTGAATGCTGCTATATAGGAGAGTGTAAGAGCATAATATCAAATTAAATATAGGTACCGTATATACTGGAGTATAAGCCGAGTTTTTCAGCCCTTTTTTTAGGGCTGAAAATACCCCCCTCGGCTTATACTCGAGTCAGTGTTTTTTTGTACCTGAATTCTTGACAGGCGTCCATTTTTTTAAAAGTCACAGCTTCCTCCTGGCTTTCTGTTCCATGATAGGCATTTGACACTGTGTTCCGCCTATCACGGAGGTTCTCTCATCCTCGGACAGTTTCCCAGCAGACACTGTGTTCAGTGTTCCGCCAATCACGGACGTCCTCTTATCCGAGGATGAAAGAATGTCCATGATTGGCAGAACACTGAACACAGTGTCTGCTGGGAATCTGAGTCCAAGGATGAGAGGACCTCCGCGATAGGCGGAACACAGTGTCAAATGCCTATCAAGGAACGCCAGGAGGAAGCCGCGACTTTTAAAAAAATGTATGCCTGTCAAGAATTCAGGTACTCGGGCACAGTGAGACTGCAATGGGCAAAGTGAGGTATGGCACAGAGTGAGGTATGGCACAGTGAGGTTGCAATGGGCACAATGAGACTGCAATGGGCACAGTGAGGTATGGCACAGTGAGACTGCAATGGGCACAGTGAGGTATGGCACAGAGTGAGGTATGGCACAGTGAGGTTGCAATGGGCACAGTGAGGTATGGCACAGTGAGGTATGGCACAGTGAGACTGCAATAGGCACAGTGAGGTATGGCACAGTAAGACTGCAATGGGCATAGCGAGGTTGCAAATGGGCACAGTGAGGCGTGCAAATGGGCACAGTGAGGCGTGCAAATGGGCATTGTTGACCCTCTTTTCCGCTTACAGTAGCTGCTGCATTCTCACCCTCGGCTTATACTCGAGTCAATGCGTTTTCCCAGTTTTTTGTGGTAAAATTAGGTTCTCGGCTTATACTCGGGTTGGCTTATACTCGAGTATATACAGTACTGATACATTTGATGATTAATTAATGAATACAGAGCTGCATTTATGTCTTTTATGTCTGCCTGAACTTCAATTTTAAAAGGTTAGTTCACCATTGCAGAAGAAATGTAAAAGTGAACTAACATCGGACACCCAACCCCCAATGATGAGTCAAAATCAATCTGGAACTTCTGATGGAGAAGAGGGAGAAGAGTGGGGTGGCTGCTGGGTGCTGACAGCTCGGTAAGTAAGCATAGCAGGCATTGGGTGATTGAGGATGATGTCCGGTGTAAGTTTACCTTTACAATTTTTCGGTAGAGGTAAATTAATAAAAAACTATGTCCAGTCAATTTTTTTTTTTTTTAAGTTTTGGCCACAGTGGGGAAGGATTAGAAACCCCATCTGATTTACTGCTTTTCTATGCTCCATTAGAAAGATACCCTTATTTGACAATTCCAGGTGACAATAGCTTTACCAGAGGAACCAAATGAAAATCTCTAACAGCAACACAGTGAGAAAGAAAAATGCTTTTTAGTAGAGTAGGGTAAGGATTATCCCTGTCAGTTTTTTTTGTTTCTGTCTGTTTCTCTGTTGCATATTTTCCCTCACGTACTGTCTGATGAAATCATTGTTATCTGGACAGTAAGGAGGAAGAATTTTCTACTAATAAAGCCATTAATAGCAATGTTATAGTAGTATTAATCCAAGTAAAAAAATTCTAATGCTTTCCCATTCCATTCAAAACAAAATAAAAAGATTCTGGCTGGCATACACTTTTAGGGTCCTTTCACACAGGGCGAACTCCGGCTGCGATCCTCTTGCTCAGCAGTAGTGATGAGCCGAACACCCCCGGGTTCGGTTCGCACCAGAACCCGCGAACGGACCGAAAGTTCGCACGAACATTAGAACCCTATTAAATACAATGGATGCGAATGTTCGAATTCTAAAGTGCTAATTATAACGACTATTATGCATGTTATTGTCCTAAAAAGGGTTTGGGAAACCGGGTTCTGCACCAGGGGACATGTATCAATGCAAAAAGAAGTTTTAAAAACTGACGTTTTTCGGGAGCAGTCATTTTAATGATGCATAAAGTGAAAAAAAAAAAGTCAAATATTCCTTTAAATATCGTACCTGGGGGGTGTCTAAAGTATGCCTGTGAAGTGCCACGTGTTTCCCGTGTTTAGAACTGTCCCTGCACAAAATGACATTTCTAAAGGAAAAAAAAGCCATTTAAAACTGCTTGCGGCTTTAATGTAATGTCTGGTCCCGGTAATATGGATGAAAATCTTTAAGAAAAATGGCATAGCTACCCCATCACCCCCCCCCCCCTACCCCAGCCCATTACCAGCCCCTTTGGGTCTTGTTTGGATATTAAGGGGAACCCCGCACACAAAATAAAAAAGGCCCTATATACTCTGAACAGCAGTATACAGGCGGTGTAAACAAGACCGGTGTAAACAAGACAGGGACTGTAGGTTTGTTCTTAAGTAGAATCTGTTTGTAATTTTGAACACGTACATTGTTTAAGTGTAGCTCCAGCCAAAAAATCTATTTTTAAGCTTTTTGGAAAACATAGGGAAGGGTTATCACCCCTGTAACATTTGTTTTGCTGTCTGTGCCCCTGTTCAGAACATTTCACCTCACTTTCCGTCCCAATGACAACTGTTTTTGAAATGTGGTGTTTTTATTGAAACAAGGATTGGTGATAAAGCATCAGTAGAGAGGAGACACCTTTCTCCCATATTAATTCTTACAGGAGAGAATTTTCCTTCCTAGGGGTAGATTTCCTCTCACTTCCTGTTGTCTTCTTCCGTTTGCAAGTAGGAGTCGTTTGTAAGTTGGATGTTTGAAAGTAGGGACCTGCCGTATATACTCTGCAGAAATTGGCCCCTTAGGTGTTGGTGTTGGCACAACACTGTAAGCACTCACAGTTACTCTTGGTGGGTGCTGGAACGCCCTGCTGTCAACTATTATATCAGGAATTGTAATTACATATAATTGTTGAACAGTGGTAGTAAAAATTGGGCCTTTGATGGTGGTGCTGGTGCCACAACACTGTAAGGCCTGACAGTTACTCTTGGTGGGCTCAGCAATGGGCCCTGCTGTGAATTATTAGATCAATAATTATAATTGCATGCCCCTGTTGAACAGGGGCTGAAAAATTGGGCCTTTGGTGGTGGTGGTGGTGGTGTTGACACAACACTGTAAGGCCTGACAGTTACTCTTGGTGGGCGCAGCAATGGGCCCTGCTGTGAATTATTAGATCAATAATTATAATTGCATGCCCCTGTTGAACAGGGGCTGAAAAATTGGGCCTTAGGCACTGGTGGCACAACACTGCAACCCCTCACAGATACTGTACTTGGAGCACAGCAATGAGCCCTCTTGCAAAGTATTGCATCAAAAATTGTAATTACACGCCCCTGTTAAACAGGGGCTGAAAAATTGGGCCTTAGGCACTGGTGGCACAACACTGCAACCCCTCACAGATACTGTACTTGGAGCACAGCAATGAGCCCTGTTGCAAAGTATTGCATCAAAAATTGTAATTACACGCCCCTGTTAAACAGGGGCTGAAAAATTGGGCCTTAGGCACTGGTGGCGGCACCCATAAACAAAAATGATCTTCCAAGCTATCATCATCAATCGGATCATTGAGGAGGAGGAGGATAGCCAGTCAACATAACAGCACAGGCACTCAGCATCAGCATCAGTCTTGAAGGGATGTGACATTTTAAAATCAATTAGTCTGTTATATCAGCATCAGGTGTGTGGTAGCTGGTGGTGATCCAAGACTGGTTCATCTTGATGAAAGTCAGTCGATCAACCGAGTCGGTGGACAGGCGCACCCTGTGATCCGTGACAAATCCTCCAGCAGCACTGAATGTGCGTTCTGAAAGAACGCTGGATGCAGGACAGGCCAGTAGCTCAATTGCATACTGTGCAAGCTCTGGCCAGTGATCCATCCTCAAGACCCAGTAAGCCAGAGGATTTTCGGTGGGGAAGGTGTCCAAGTCTGACCTTGCCCCTAGGTATTCCTGCACCATGTATATCAGACGCTGGCGATGGTTGCTGGAACCGATCATACTTTGGGACTGCGGACTAAAGAATTGTCTGAACGCATCGGTCAGACGGCCACCTTCCCCACCGCTCCTTCTTTGACTGACCGAAGCCTCAGCAACTCGTTGTCCAGGACCAGGAGTTTGTAACCTCCCAGTCTCTGGGAACGCGTTGCACAGACCTTTCTGCAAGGCCTCCCGGAGTTGTCTCATCCTCTGCTCCCTCTGCGACGGTAACATAAGGTCCGCAACCTTACCCTTGTACCGTGGATCAAGGAGAGTGGCCAGCCAGTAATGGTCCCTCTCCTTGATCCGAAGAATACGAGGATCCTTCCGCAGACTTTGCAGGATCAGGGAGGCCATGATAGGTTAGCTGAGGCATTCAGTCCGGAGTCCTCTGGGTCACTAAGGACGACATGATCCGCAGCCACCTCCTCCCAGCCACGTACAAGTCCACTGGTTTCTTGGGACTGTAAATCATCCCTAAAAGACTGCTGCTGATGATGCTGAGTGCCAGGCTCCACCTCCATGCTGACACAATCCTCCTCCTCCTCCTCTTCCTGTGCGATGGGTGGGACAGAAGGAACACTGTCTGGGTAAAGGGGGCCTTGAGAGCCAAGGAAGTCCTCCTCTTCCTGCCTCTGTTCTGCCTCAAGTGCCCTGTCCATTATTCCACGCAGCGTGTGCTCCAACAGGTGGACAAGAGGTACAGTGTCACTGATGCATGCACTGTCACTGCTCACCATCCTCGTGGCCTCCTCAAATGGTGCCAGGACAGTGCATGCATCCCTGATCATGCCCCACTGGCGTGGTGAAAAAAACCAAGCTCCCCTGACCCTGTCCTGGTGCCGTAGTCGCACAGGTACTCATTGATGGCCCTCTGCTGCATGTGCAGCCGCTGCAGCATGGCCAACGTTGAGTTCCACCTGGTGGGCATGTCACATATAAGGCGGTTCTTGGGCAGGTTCAACTCCTTTTGCAGCTCAGCCAGGCGAGCACTGGCATTATAAGATCTGCGGAAATGCACACAGACTTTCCTGGCCTGCCTCAGGACATCCTGTAAGCCCGGGTACCTGCCCAAGAACCGCTGCACCACCAGGTTAAGGACGTGAGCCACACAGGGCACATGGGTCAGTTGTCCCTGTCGGAGGGCGGAGAGGAGGTTGGTGCCATTGTCGCAAACCACCATTCCTGGCTTAAGCTGGCGTGGCGTCAACCACCTCTCGGCCTGCCCCTGCAGAGCAGATAGGACCTCTGCCCCAGTGTGGCTCCTGTCCCCCAAACACACCAGCGCAAGCACGACATGGCATCTTTTTGCCTGCGTACTTGCGTAGCCCCTTGAACGCCTACGGAGCACCGCTGGTTCCGAGGACAAAGCACAGGAAGAGGCCATGGAGGAAGAAGAAGAGGAGGGGGTGGAGGAGAGAGGTGTGTCACAACCAGTAGTAGCATTTTGGAGGCGTGGCGGTGGAACAACCTCCAACACTACTGCACCTTGTCCTGCATCCTTCCCAGCTGCCAAAAGAGTGACCCAATGGGCCGTGAAAGAAAGGTAATGTCCCTGTCCATGCCTGCTGGACTCCACCTCGAACAGGAATTCCCCACAGGCTTCACATTGTCCGAAGGGCTTCAGGTGGCACACTAGTCCCAAGCACCCGGGACAAATTACACCCAGGGCTTCTACGTCCATGCACGAATACAGGGCGAATCGACCCCTTGGCTTCAGCCGGATCCCGGTATCTGTTATCGGAGCAGTAGCAGTCATCGTGGTAGTAGCAGGGTGAACTGGAATCCATGAAGTATGTCCAAACCTGGTGACTTGTTGCTGGTCCATCACGCACTGCAGAGTTTTTGCGCCAATGTCCCACATGTAGCCCTCTCACGTATTGGACTCCTCCCCTTTGCTCCAGTTCGCTGGCTTTTTCACTTTCTTTGGATGAGCCACGCCCACGAACTAAGCGGCGGGGGTTGTGTCTGTTGGCGCAGTGCAATTAGAAGCCCCCACGTGTAGTACCTCACACGGCTAGGCCTCCCCCCGTTCACCGCTCTTCCTGCGTGGGCCTTTCCCTTGTCTAGGGTCAATTCCACGACTTCGAGCAGGGCTGCACTTTGGCCTATTCAGTTAACTCATCCAGCAGACTTGTTCAATACTGTGATGCACAACACAATCCCGGACCCGAGCCCCCACATGTAGCGCCTGCCCCTCTTCTCTCTCTGTGCGGCTCGCACTGTCTCTCGTCTAGGGGTATCTGGTAGGGTAGAGAGAGAGAGAGCGGGTGGGCTACGCCTAGCCTCCACCACATGGGAATGCCTGTAGTATCAGCAATGTCCTGTTTACCTTCGGGTCTGTGCCGTGCACCCGGATCCTCCCTCCAAGAGTCACCGTGAACTTCGTCCGCCAGGAAGTGAGCCTCACACCATTAAAGTCCAACACTCCTTTATTAGAACACACCATACAGGGACTTCCTTGATAGTTAGGACAGAAAAGGAGGTGTGAGTGTGAATAGGCCCAGACACAAATTCGCTCCTCCACTCTCCTCCTGGAGAGTGGGATATGGTCTCCGCACGAGAGGAAGGGGATCCTTCTGGACGGTCTCCGACAAGAGACTCACCCGTCACCAGCAGTCTGCTGCACCGGGTCTTCGAGTGAGGAGCTCTCCCCGGTCCATTGCGTCTTACTCAGATTCAGGCCTCCATCCCCGAAGTGCCTTAGGACCCTTCCCTCGCGGAACTCAGTGTTGGGCACTGAGCTCCGGACCTTCTTGCAAATACCTCACCCCAGGGCTGAAGGTGCCTGGGGTGGAACACGATCTCCGTTGGTCCTCTAGGCCGAGGCCTCCTAGAGGACGAGCACGAACCCACGTCCGCAAGCTGAAGGTGCTTGGGACGAAGACCCCGTGACCAAAATGGTCGGCCCCTTTTATCCCCTCTCCCAGAAAGCACGGCGGGTTCCCCGCCCCACCATACCGCTACCGAAAGAGGACAAAAAGGAGACTCGACACACAGTGATATTCGTCCCTCCGGCCACGGCGGCAGCGCCACCTCATGGACCGCCGGGAACATAGCACTGATGTCACGGCTAGATTCAAAAAATGCACCCGGGAAAGTAAGTACCCGCTACACAAGTATGAGACGGGAGCGCACGTTCTGGTAAAACTAGCATTTGTAATGGAGATAGCACATTCGTCACGCTGTAACGGACTAAAAAGCAGGAGGCTGAAAAGCGCGAATCGTCGCTCAACAAACTTTACTAACATGAAGGGTGGCACCATCCGAACGGAACTTCCCCTTTATAGTGCCGTCGTACGTGTTGTACGTCACTGCGCTTTGCTTGAACGTTTTTTAAAATGATCGTGTGTACGCAAGACAGGCTTGAGAGGAAACATGAAAAAAAACGACGAGAAAAACGTTGGTTTAAAAAATGACATTAAAAATGATCGTGTGTATGGGGCATATGGCATGAATGATATACAGTATGTCCTACTTATCTTACTCTGTTATAACAGGGTTTTTGTGTTTGGATATTGGAAGACTAGGGCCATGTGTTGATGGGCTCTTTATCACTTTAACAGGGTTTGCATTCCTATTCTCTTCTATGGGAATGCAAAACCTTCTTGAAGCAAGTCAAATGCAGGTCAGAAGAAAGTCAACTGCAGGTTAAATGGACTTGGCAGTGGATTCTGAATGATCTCAGAAGTGTCTCAAACTGACACCATTGGCACAAGTTAATTATTATTAGTATTAAAGTGAAAGTAAACCCTCCTATCATTTTCAGCCAAGGAAGCTGCCATCTTGGCCTCTGTTTAATCTTCAACTGCCACGATGCTGCACATGTGATCAGTTATGACACCAGACATTGGATGGTGTGATAGTTTGGTTGAGAGCGCAACCAATGTGACAGTTAGCATTTCCGGCATGCCGGGAATGTAACTGTTTTTTGAAACTATTAAATCGTTGGGTTTACTTCCGCTTTAACTACATAGGGAAATGATGAAGCTGTAATTGATTTCTCTCTGATTAGTTACTTGAATATTGTTGGAGTAGAACAGACAAAACTATTGCACATCTCCCCCCCATGCTGTGTAATTGCTACTATGTATTGAAATGAGTAGAACAGCATAATAATTCTTCATTTCTATTTTCTTATAAAGGTAAGTTACTTGTAGAGGAGCCTATAATCATTCCAATGTACATGACAGAGCTGAGACTGGCAGTGGCAATGGGATACAAGAATGGAAATAGAGAAAAATGGAACTCGTTATGTGGTTTGTTAACCCAGCAAGTCAAAAATCAAGGCAACACTGCAAATGTCGCTTTTGAGGGTAAGTTGTTGGTTGCATGTACAATTACAGGAAGAAATGGAGACTGTACTAAATGATCATGTAAAGACAAAAATCTCCTGCGCTCTCGGTGTATCGTCAAAACACGGGTAGTGTGGTTCCGTCTAAAGGCAAAGTCTAAAGTCTTGCAGCCCTCCTCAGAACAATGGGTGTTCATGTGGCTAGAAAAAAGAAAGAAAAAAGGAGGGCGCACCGACCTAGTGTATTACCACTTAGACGTTTTATTTAAAATATAAAAAAGCAGTAATCTTACTCACAAACGGAGCTTAAATAAAAGCTTATCGGACAAATCAGCTGGAAATTCTTTGGCACTTGCCGACTGGACTCGATGACAGAGAGGGTCGGACAGTACTTCAGACAACTGGATAGCTGACGCGTTTCTGGGGCGCACCCCTTTCCTCAGAGCCTAGATGGTCCATGATAGCTCTCCCCCACAGAACCCTCCGTTATATGTGTGTGCACATGTGCAGAGGCCTCAGCTCAGGTGACCACCAATTAGCAAACCCCGCCTCCCACTCCTAATTGACCCCACCCATGTGGGTGGGCCTTCCACTAGCCCCCCTCCCACACAAATAGAAGGCACCCTAGTGGCTGTTCAAAAATAACTAGGGCGGGGGGGGTTTTGAGGAGAATGGGAGAAAAGAGTGGGTACCATATCACTACCCTCTAGAAATGCTGGCTATTAATGGACCATTAAGTCCTCTAGTGATGCAAACCACCAGTGCAGCAATGTATGTCCTCCATAGGCATGGCCTATTAAGATGTAGTCACCCCATATACGGGGGGTGTGTGTAAGGAGGGGTATTGGCATAGGCAGATATCAGCATACATAGTAAAGGGCGGTGGGAACCGAAGGGTCTTACCCCAAAGCAGAAGCAAAGGCAGTTCGTCCTGACGCGGCATGAGCGGTAGCTGTATTTATCACAGCAAACGTCCCTGCAAATCCGTTGGGACGCACACTGTCTAGCAACCAGGAAGTGCGGGTGCCTCCTGGTTTGCATCACTAGAGGACTTAATGGTCCATTAATAGCCAGCATTTCTAGAGGGTAGTGATATGGTACCCACTCTTTTCTCCCATTCTCCTCAAAACCCCCCCCGCCCTAGTTATTTTTGAACAGCCACTAGGGTGCCTTCTATTTGTGTGGGAGGGGGGCTAGTGGAAGGCCCACCCACATGGGTGGGGTCAGTTAGGAGTGGGAGGCGGGGTTTGCTAATTGGTGGTCACCTGAGCTGAGGCCTCTGCACATGTGCACACACATATAACGGAGGGTTCTGTGGGGGAGAGCTATCATGGACCATCTAGGCTCTGAGGAAAGGGGTGCGCCCCAGAAACGCGTCAGCTATCCAGTTGTCTGAAGTACTGTCCGACCCTCTCTGTCATCGAGTCCAGTCGGCAAGTGACAAAGAATTTCCAGCTGATTTGTCCGATAAGCTTTTATTTAAGCTCCGTTTGTGAGTAAGATTACTGCTTTTTTATATTTTAAATAAAACGTCTAAGTGGTAATACACTAGGTCGGTGCGCCCTCCTTTTTTCTTTCTAAATGATCATGTACCATCTCTTAAAGTCCAGGTTTCCTGTCACTTTAACTACCTCAGTACCAGGCACTTTCACCCCCTTCCTGCCCAGGCCAATTGTCAGCTTTCAGCGCTCTCACACTTTGAATGACAAATGCGCGGTCATGCAACACTGTACCCAAATGACGCTTTTAATCATTTTCTTCACACAAATAGAGCTTTCTTTTGGTGGTATTTAATCACTGCTGGGTTTTTATTTTTTACAAAAAAAAGAAAAAAGACCGAAAAATTTGAAAAATTAAAAGTTTCTTTGTTTCTATCAGTGAATTTTGTAAATAAGTAATTTTTCTCCTTCACTGATGTGCGCTGATGAAGCGGCACTGATAGTCTGCACTGATGGGCACTGATGAGGTGGCACTTATGGACACTGATGAGGTGGCACTTATGGGCACTGATGAGGTGGCACTGATGGGCACTGATTGGGTGGCACTGATGAGGAGGCATTATTAAGCCGCACTGATAGGTGGCACTATAATGCCTCACTGATGAGCACTGATAGGCGGCACTGGTGGGCACTGATAGGCAGCATGGATAGGTAGCACTAATGGGCACTAAAAGGCAGCACTGACTGGCACCAGTAATGGGCATCGATTTGTGGCACTGATGGGCAGGCATGCGAGAGCGGCCGTTCTGGTGCGTCGTCATATGACGTCCACCTAGAACAAGAGCTGCACCGTCCCTCCGTCATTTGACGGTGGGTGGACGGCAAGTGGTTAAATAGTTAATTTGGGCCAAGCTAAGCCAAACAACCTATTTTCCTTATTAAGTGATTCAGCCACTGCGTGTATTATACTTTAGTGCGGGGATCTCCAAACTACGGCCCTCCAGCTGTTGCGGAACTACACATCCCCATAAGTCATTGTAAGACTCTGACATTCACAGACATGACTAGGCATGATGGGAATTGTAGTTCCTGAACAACTGGAGGGCCACAGTTTGGAGTCCCCTGCTTTAGGGCATTAGCTACGTACAGTATGTGGCACTGTGTTCTGCAGCAGTATCGGTGACTTCCCATCTGCTGCCAGAACAAACTTGAGTTGACCTGAGCTGCCATTCAGGAGAAGCCTTGTATTTTTATCACTGGTTGGCTGAGGTGGAGATCATGATATCATCTACCTGCCTCTTAAGCTCAGCCAATCAGAAGAAGCCATGTATTCACTGGTAAAAGTACAAGCTTCTCCTGAAGGTCTGAGAAGCATTCAGGCCGCCTCAGTTTTGTTCCGGCAGCAGAAAGGAAGTCGCCCATGCTGCTGTGGAACACAACGCCAAATACTGTATGCAGCACATGCTAGTACAGTATGATGCAGCGTATACAGCGGCCAAATCTCTTAGTAATGTACAATAAATAGTTTTTTGGGGGTTAGCTTGGCCCAAACAAACTATTAAAGAGGAAGTAGACCCTGATGGGTTTTACTTCATCCTTGTTCCCTGCAAAGTAAAAGCATAATGGGCTAGTATGCATCGCATACTAGCCCATTATGTGCCACTAACCTGCAGAAGAAGCCCGCAATGTCACCACTGTCCCCGCTTTGCAATCGCGTCCATCTTCAACCCCTGTTCCTTCTGGGGCCGTGGACTCCGGCTCTGCTATTGGCCAGAGTCTACTGACGTCACTCCCGAGCATGCGCGCGGGAGCTGACGGTCACAATACCGATCATGCCCTTTCTTCAGTGCGCATGCGCCGATGATGGCGTATATGGCGAATATCTCCTAAACCGTAGAGGTTTAGGAGATATTTCCAGTACCTACAGGTAAGCCTTATAGGCTTACCTGTAGGGAAAAGTGGTTGTACAGGGTTTACAACCACTTTAAAGTGACAAGAAACCTGGATGTCAATTTTAAGTCCAGCTTGTGGAAATGTGATGTGCAGAAAATAGACAGACAAACTTCCCAGCACACTAGTTCTTCTGTGACCACAGAAATGTTTATTTGAAAATCTTAATATACTATTTTGCTGCCATTCAGCTGTGCGGTAGTCTCCTGTTTGAATCTTCCTTCATTCTACACTTTCCAAACTGGCAAGAGCATACCTCTCAACATTTTGAGATGGGAAAGAGGGACACCCACTAACAAATTTTTATACGCATAGGACACGCCCCCTGCCACACCCCCTTAAAGGAGAATTAACCAAAAAAAAAAGTTTATTAAATCCACAAGGACTTTTTTTTTACCACTACTATTCCTTTATATTGGATTTTAAAATGTACAAATACAGCAATTTAGAAATTGGATGAAAGGTTTAGCACTAGGAAACACTTTTTGAAAGATAAAAAGTGCATTTTACATCAACTATATAGATCAGACCAAAATGAGGGACAAATGAGGGGCAAAGAGGGAAAGAGGGACATTACTTCAAATCAGGGACAGTCCCTCGAAATCAGGGACAGTTGGGAGCTATGGGCAAGAGGATTGGGATTTATTTCTGCAATAGGTGGCGTGAGAATACATGGTGGGGAGGTTCCAACAGGGAGATCTCACTTCTGTAGTCCCAAAGATAATGAAGTGAAACAGTTATGATTCGGGTCACCACCATTCATTTAGAAATATTTGGTTTTGGAGGAAGGACAATTAGTATAGTGATCCACCCACAAAGGTACATTTACATTTCTTCTCTTCACATTTTAAATGGAATGTTATTGTTCTATAAAGTTAACTTGGTATGGCTGCTTAGAGCATAATAAAGAAAGATGCATAAATGTAACTTTCATTCACTTGTCATCTTACTCTTTCCCTACAGAGATTTTATTGCTAGATAAAAAGGATGTTAACCCACAAGAGCCCAGTTACAGCACAATTGAGCCAATATATATTGACCTCAATGAAATCAACAGTGACTACAAGGCACCTCAGGATAATAAAAGAAGCAGCAATGTGTATCAGTTTAGTCTTGTGTCAGAACTGAAGCAAGTGCAACAGACCCAAAACAAAGTGATGCCAAAATCCCCATCAGTAAACGCCCTCAAATCCATTGATGACATCCCAAAAGACCTTTACAATCTGAACCTAAATACAGTGAAACCAGAATCCCCAACAGTACAACCCTTTAAACCCATTCACGATGTCCAAAAAAATCTTTACAATCTCACCCCAAATCCAGTGAAACCAGAATCTCCAACACTACAATCCTTCAAATCCATTCATGATGTCCCAAAAGACCTTCGCAAACTGACTGTTAAACAAGTGTGTGAATGTCTGATATTTCTCAATATGAACCAATACATACAAGCTTTTGAAGCATCTCAGGTGGATGGCCAGCTAGTGTATGACCTTAACCAAGAGATGATGAAGAGCTGCTTGGACATGAACGGACTTAACTGTGTAAAATTCTTGAAGTTCCGGGATGGATGGAGACCTAATCTGGATGGATAGCAGTAGTGGAGCAAGCCGCAGTCACAGAGCACAGGGATGTTCATGACTAATAAGGATGAGCTCCGGCGTGTTCGCATAGTACACGTGCAGAGCCCGCCAGGAAGTCGGCACCGCGCTGCGCTAATGACAGGCAGGGAGACATTTCCCGATGCTCGGCTGCAGAGATCGGGAAATGTCTCCCTGGCTGTGATTAGCGCAGCGCGGTGCCGACTTCTTGGCGGGCTCTGCACGTGTACTATGCGAACAGGTTGGAGCTCATCCTTAATGACTAATGCCCCATACACACGATCATTTTTAATGTCATTTTTAAAACTGACGTTTTTCTCGTCATTTTTTTTCTTGTTTCCTCTCAAGCCTGTCTTGCGTACACACCATCATTTTAAAAAATGTTCAAGAAAAGCGCAGTGACGTACAGCACGTACGACGGCACTATAAAGGGGAAGTTCCGTTCGAATGGCGCCACCCTTCATGTTAGTAAAGTTTGTTGAGTGACGATTCGCTCTTTTCAGTCTAGTGCTTTTCAGTCCGTTACAGCATGACGAATGTGCTATCTCCATTACGAACACTAGTTTTACCAGAACGAGCGCTCCCGTCTCATACTTGATTCTGAGCATGCGCATTTTTTTTGACGTCGTTAAAGCATACACACTATCGTTTTTCACGTCGTTAAAAAAAACGACATGAAAAACGACGTGAAAAAAGAGAGCATGTTCGAAATTTTTAATGCCCGTTTTTCACGTCATTAAAAATGCTCTGGAGCCTACACACGATCATTTTTAATGGCCATTTTTTTTAATGGCATTTTTAACGGCATGAAAAATGATCGTGTGTATGGGGCATAACAGTCAGTTTCTATGATGACTCAAGAAGGACTGTTTGTCATATAAACATTGTATTTTTCTGCTCTGTTTTATGAAAAGTTTTATTTAACAAACTTGGATTTGTCATTTTGCTCAGTACACTGTTTTCAGCCTTGTGCTTGGGAGGGACTCATCAGGCATAAGGAATTTCTGCTGATTGATTCCCCCCTTTGGAAACGTGTGTACTTGCCTTATATCCTCCAGATTAATTCATCATAAAATATTTGTAAGTCCCAATAAGGAATTTATCTTATTTGCTTCTTTTTGGTCTGTTAAATAGGCAATTGAACCGGTTTTGTTATATCTGTTATAACAGATACACATACCTGTTGATCCTGCCAGAAATCCATTGCTGTATTGTTTCTTGGGCACTATGCAATGTTATCTAATGTAGGGTTATCTTCCTTTCCAGATAACTCAGTAAACTGCAAAACACCTCACCCTGTTATGGAGTTTGAGGAGATGGAAAGGTGTTCCGTAAGTCCTAAAACACTTCCTTTCCTAGGGTAACAATCGTAGGTGTGCGCAGCCTATTGCATTAGGGTGTGCACCCCAAAGCTCAAACACACATGCCTTTGTCTGCACTCTGCAGCCTCAGCTGCACGGGCCAGTGAATGAATGGGAAGTGCTCTGTGCTAAGCGGCTACCTGTTCATTCACAAATTGCAGCCTAGTAAACAGTTTACTATGCTTCAGTTATAAATGAACACAGTGTGTTTATTTAGAAAAGGAAGGGGCTGGTAAATTACATATTAATTTGTACCTCCCTCTAATCTCCATTCTGAAATATCCCAGCAGCCGGGGGGAGAGGAGAGGAGGGAAGCCAACAGCACTGCGGGTGGGAGGGAGGGAGGGGGAGGCGCAACACAGGGGGGGGGGGGAGAAAGCTCAGGCAGTAGGGGGAATCGGAACAGCACGTAGTGATTATGGTGTGTCCAGGCACACCTGGCACATCCCCCTGCTCACACCTATGGTGACAATGTTACTCCTCCATAGATACAGCACAGTGAGAGCAGGTGTTGTCACCATAGAATGGGAAGTGTGTAACTAGCAGGATCATTAGGCGAGAATAAAGGAACAAAACCTGAAAAAAATTAAACAAATGCAGTCACCACATTTAACCACCTCAATACTGGGCACTTTCACCCCCTTCCTGCCCAGGTAAATTTTTCAGTTTTCAGCACTGTCATGCCGCGTACACACGACCGCTTTTCTCGACGAGAAAAACTGCATTTTTTTTTTCGCCGAGAAAAACGATCGTCTGTGGGCTTTATGTCGTTTTTCTCGTTGAGAAAAACGGCATAAAAAACGACGAGAAAAATTAGAACATGTTCTAAATTTTCTCATCGTTTTTTCCAGCATTTTTTTCCGCGGCAGTTTTCCCATAGGGAGACACTGCCGCGGAGCCCACAGACGGTCGTTTTTCTCGTCAAGAGAAAAAATGACGGGAAAAACGACCGTGTGTAGGGAACCAAGCGGTTCCCTCGTTTTTCCTGTTATTATTCACGGCGGTTTTTTAACCGCCGTGAATAATGATCGTGTGTACGCGGCATTACACATTGAATGACAATTGCGTGGTTATGCAACGCTGTACCCAAATGCATTTTTTATACATTTTCTTCCCACAAATAGAGATTTCTGTTGGTGGTATTTAATCACTGCTGGGTTTTTTATTTTTTGATAAAAAAAGACCAAAACTTTTTTCTTAGTTTCTGTCAGAAAATTTTGTAAATACGTAATTTTTCTCCTTCACTGATGTGCGCTGATGAGGCTGCACTGATGGGCACTGATGAGGCGACGCTGATGGGGTGGCAAAAATATGCAGCACTGATAGGTGGCATTGACTTGCAGCACTGATGAGCACTGATAGCCAGCACCGATTGGCACTGATAGGTGGCACTGATAGACACTGATAGGCATCACTTATGGGCAATGATAGGTGGCACGGATAGGCGGCACTGATTGTCTAGCTGATGGGCACAGATTGGCTTCACTGGTGGGCACAAATTGGCATCACTAATGAGCACAGACTGGTGTCACTGATGGGCACAGAGTGGCATCACTGTTGGGGCTGCACTGTAATCAGGGTGATGATCAGTGCCCTGATTACCTATACAGGTCTCCCCTGTGAGTAGATTCCGCTGATTGGCTCTCCTCGCCTCACACTCTATCAGTGTGAGGCGAGAAGAGCCGATAAACGGGAACTTCTTTTTTTACCTGTGATCAGCTGTGATTGGACACAGCTGATCACATGGGTGAAGGGCTGCGGCTCTTTACTGAGATCAGGGTCGCGCCATGTCCCAGGGACACGGCGTGCCGGCGATCGCATCGCTGCGTGTCGAGAGTGGACGACGTCATATGACGTTGGCTCAGAACATGAGAGCATCCTGTCCGCCCTCATTTGTCTATACGGGGGATGGGAGCAGTGTTGCCAACCCCCTGAAGTGAAATTTACTGGCAAGGATGCCAAAATTTCTGTACGGCACCAATTTCTTACTGGCAAAAATAATGAAGATTACTGGCAGAGCCGCATTTTTTACTGATGCTGCAAAAAAGTACCGAAAATTACGTTTTTTAGTACTAAACAGTGCAAATACCAATATTTCAACTATAAACACACAGCTAATGCTAATATCAATGTGTTTAAGTTAAACAAAAGTAAAAAAACATATTTCTCAATTCACATGAAGGTTAGGATACTATAACCCAGCAAGCACAGAGTTCCCTCTTACATCAGAGTCTGCAGGATGCCCCCTTACAGTGCAAGGGAACTCTTATGTAAAGGGGAACGCTGCAGATCATGATGTAAGGGGGAACTCTGATGTGGAGGGGGGCTCTGGTGAATAGAGACCACCTTCCACAGAGTGAATACACTAAGGTAAGGGGGGGGTACTAATATAAGGGGGAAACCTTTATGTCATTGCCCCCTTACATTATTGTATTCATTCACCTCCTTACATCAGTGACCCCCCCCCCTCAGAATGGCCTGGCGGCACTGTCACTTACCTCCTCTCGGGTGCACAGTGTGGGGCTCAGTCAGAGGGCTCCAGCTTGGTGGCTCTGATCTCCTCTTCCCAGTCCACACGTCTGTTTCTTCCTGGGCCGTAACCCCCATCCCAGCGGCACTCCCACTCTTGACTCCTTTCTAGGATCCCCTCAGAGACTGTAGACATGACAAGAGATGGTCAGAGGCTGCGGACACACGATACAGGAGGGGGACAGAGACTGCAGACACACTACAGGAGGTGGACAGAGGCTACGGACATACTACAGGAGGGGGACAGAGGCTGCGGACATACTACAGGAGGGGGACAGAGGCTGCGGACACACTACAGGAGGGGGACAGAGGCTGCGGACACACTACAGGAGGGGGACAGAGGCTGCGGACACACTACAGAAGGGGGACAGAGGCTGCGGACACACTACAGGAGGGGGACAGAGGCTGCGGACACACTACAGGAGGGGGACAGAGGCTGCGGACACACTACAGGAGGGGGACAGAGGCTGCGGACATACTACAGGAGGGGGACAGAGGCTGCGGACACCACCATATTACTTCTGCACATCATCAGTGTGCTGTGTCCTCCTCCTGTGCCCCTTTCACCACTCCACAGGTCAGGGCAGCACTGTGCTGCCCTGACCTGTGAAGAGGTGAAAGGGACACAGGAACCAGAGGAGGATACAGCACACTGATGACGCTGTCCCCTTGTATCCCCCCCTGTTTCACTGACCTTGAGTCCGTCCTCCTCACCCCTGGCTGGGCCCTGTCAGTGCTCCGCTCCGAGTCCTCCACCGACCACCTATGATGAGTGCATGGCATGCACTCACTGCAGGTGTCCCGCCACTGCCGCCAGCCACTGTGGCCTTTTCAAAAATGGCGCCAGCGGCGCCATCACGTTACTGCGTGTGCGCCGCCGCCGCCCGGCCGAGTTCCGAATGCGCTCGGTTGGCGCATTCGGAACGGCGCATGCGCAGTTGTATGGCCGGCTCGCGGCCATCTTTTTTATGGGCGCCGGTGCCCATAAACTGACTTTTACGTACAGCCCGAAAAAGGGGTTAAATCGCGGGCTGTACGTAAATCTACATACGGTTGGCAACACTGGATGGGAGGCGGTTAAGGTCTGGTAAACTGCAATATGTTACATTTCTTTTCTTGGGTATCGATACACTTCCGATTTATCTTGGTCTTTAAATATGCAATGAACAGCACCTGCTTGTTGCTTCTTTTGTTTTCTGTTCAGCTAGCTGTATGACAATCATGACTAATGTATAACAGATGTACTTACTGCTTACCCCCTGTTTGCTCCAACTTCTTACCCATAATCCTAAATTAACGAGACCACACCGAAATTGGAGTAAAACATAGGCCGTAGCAGCCTTATTTATTAAATAAATATATTTCCAAAATAATATCAAAATCCTAGCGTTGGTCTTTTGCGGGAACCTCCATAACCAGCTGATAAAATATTGCACTGCGGTACCTCTCATATGCTTATAGGCCTCAAGCCGACCGGCTGGCTTAGAGACAACCACGGACCGCAGTGCACCCGTTACCAACACATTTTAGCTAAACCTCCGTTAGCTGAAATCCAACCATCAGGACCCATACCAACGATAGGTCCTGAACTCATTCCTTCCAAGGTATCTTCCTTCATCCGCAAAGACCAACACCCGCTACTGCCACGACATCCACAACACCATACCTGTTAATAGAAAGAACAACAACACAAACCTGACCATACGGACATAACCAGGGGAGGGTGGGCGGGAACTTTCCTTCACACTGTGGTGACCTGGGGGAGGGGACAACTCCTTTTCCTACTTACTCCCCCTCCCACTAAACTTCCTACCCAATCCTAATACTTCTAACATCCTGTACCCTGTTTCCCTAGTCATGCCAGCCCTCCGCTCATTTCTTTTCTCTCATTTTTTGCTCCGGGCTTTTCTTGACTAATGTATAACAGATGTACTTACTGCTTACCCCCTGTTTGCTCCAACTTCTTACCCATAATCCTAAATTAACGAGACCACACCGAAATTGGAGTAAAACATAGGCCGTAGCAGCCTTATTTATTAAATAAATATATTTCCAAAATAATATCAAAATCCTAGCGTTGGTCTTTTGCGGGAACCTCCATAACCATCTGATAAAATATTGCACTGCGGTACCTCTCATATGCTTATAGGCCTCAAGCCGACCGGCTGGCTCAGAGACAACCACGGACCGCAGTGCACCCGTTACCAACACATTTTAGCTAAACCTCCGTTAGCTGAAATCCAACCATCAGGACCCATACCAACGATAGGTCCTGAACTCATTCCTTCCAAGGTATCTTCCTTCATCCGCAAAGACCAACACCCGCCACAGCACCCAAGGGGAAAACCTTACCCTTGGGGGCCCCCCACACCCCAGAGCTCACTGTATGCCATATTGCATTCCCAATGCCCATAAGTCACACCCCACAGCAGTGAGGTGCACACCATTGCCCCGCAGGTACCTCCAGACATCCACCACCAACTCCATGTGCCTTACCACCAACCCTTCATTCCTCACTACAAATCTACTCACTTCCCAATTAAGCTTCGTACGGGCCCTGTAGATACCCTCTTAAGACCAAGCCCCATTCCATGCGGTCCGAGTGACAATGTCCAACCACCCAATGACCATGTCCGGGAATGCCTTCGACCTTACCCCTAAATCATTATCACCTACGTGCAGGACCAAAACGTCAGGCGGCCTATACAGACGTGCAAAGCTGTACCTCTGGAGCCCCTCCACTCCATAGCATTCCCGGAACTCCCAGCCATCTAGCACAAACCTCCTGGCTTGGAAACCCCACCTACTGACCCTCTGGCCCCACATCCGTCCCTCATTACCCCTTTTTTTTTTTTTTATGTATTTTTAAACACGATCGAATGGCCCAGTATCCAGGCCAGAGCCTGTACCGAACCTGCAAGAAGAGAAAGAAACAAGCCACCAAGACCTCAGCAAGCCCAAAATCATCACAGCCCCATACACTCTCTCCACCCAGCCCACCACTATTCGAATCCCACCAGCTGATGGGGGCGAATGTATAGCACAAATCTACAAGACTCCCACCTACCAAAGCGCTTAACCGCCTCAGCATCCATCCCACCTTAGCCGCCTCGGTCGCAGCCCCAACCCTGAAAGAAACGAGAAGAACATGCCCTCTCATCCAAGCCCCAACCCGGCAGCACTTCCTGGAAACTGAACCCTGTGAAACCTGAACAACAAAGGGGGACCCGTCCGTGTGCATTAAGAAGGACCCGACTGCCCCGGGACGCACCTCCCAAATAAAAACCCCCGTCACGGCCCCCTCCGGACACCACTGCTAGCCAGGCGGAGCCAAGCCCGCACCAACTGACCCCTGCCTACCTGCTCCATCTTGTATATCAGTAACACCAACGACACCCCCTCCTTCTTGCACCTAATCTCATAAACCCACATTCCCCCTTTGACGGACTTGGAAAGGCTGACCAGCTCCCCAAACCAAAAAGGCCCCAAATTTATTTATTATTATTATTCCTTTTTTTTTTTTTTTTTTTGGAAAACGAGAATAAACTTGCCAACGAAAACAACTCCCTCTAACTAGGGAAACCTCATATGCTGCTGCCCAAACCCTGCAGCTGCCCAAACATTTTATTATTATTATTATTTTTTTATTTTTTTATGATATAACCAGGAGACACCCAAAATTCTTCCGTAAATTCCGGGCAACCCAGCCTTTGACCAGAAACGTCAAACCCGCTAGTTCTTTATTTTTTTTTATTTTTTTAACGCGAGCCCGGCCACCCCATTGGTCCTATTTCTAGAAATAAAGTATAACGTCAACAGTCTAACCCCCTCGCCCCACCGAATCCACTTCACTCATGTGAACTACCACCTGCCACTACTGCCTAGCCTTCCGAGAAGTGGACGACTCCGATGGAATCTCACACCTCCAGACAGGACGGGACACCCCACGTTACCCCGCCACCAGCTCCACCACCCGGAAACTATCCCCACTGAAAAGCGAGGAAACGCTCCAGCTATGACGTTCTCCACTGGCGTTAGATGCACCAAGTAAATGACACATGCACTTGCAGGCATAACCACACCGAGTGTGGCAACAGCTGAAACAACCGGGGGAGACGACACAGCGACTCTTGATCACTCGTACCATACCCAGGTTATACCCGTGGAACCAAACCTTCATCTCCCTTACTGAGGCGCCCCACCATACCACTGGAAATGACTCCAGCAGCACCAGATCTTGTGTGAAAACCCCTGTCAATCCAAGACCGAAGGCCCACTACACCCGCCTTGAAAGAATGCCCCCAAACCTGTCGAGCCACCCGACACTGTGTACCACCCCCACTCAAAGTTCTTAACCGCACCAAACCCCCCCAGTCCCCTCCTGGGAAACCCGTCCAGTAATGAGGCACACCCGCAAATCCTCCCTGTGAGTCCACCCAACGCACAAAATGCTTAGGTGATCTGATCCTTGCGACGTGCTCCAATGTAGACAGGAGCACCCCGAAGATAGTTGGCGACGCCAGGCCTACGCACAGAAAATCGTCCAAATAATGGCTGATGGGCGATACTCCTGACACATCCCTCATCACACCTTCCCCCAATGAGTTGAACTGCTAAACAGTGCCCCGGAGACAGAGCAACCAATCTGCAGACCCATATCGACATAAAAAACCCCAGTACCCCACCAACCCCACAACCGGAAGCTGTCCGGGCGGCCCTGACCAATCCGACGAGCCCAATACAGTGCCGCATCCAAGGAAGCGTAACTCACTGTGTGTCCTCCCGTGTCAATGGCATTGTTGACCAACCCCCCTTTTGGGAAGAAAGGTGGTGCATCAGCCCAAATTTGTTGAGCTCCTACTTTGGCACTACACCCCAAAGGGGAACCCCCAAATCAACAAAAGATTGGGAAGGGAAAGAGCCGCCTATGCGTCCTAATGCTACTTTCCCTGGGCAGTTTCTCAGAAACTACATTGGGACGCAGCATGGCCGAACATAAATCACACGGCATGTGAAACCCCACTGAAAAGAAAAAACCTTAGTCTAACAGCTACGCTGCTGTACCATCCGTATACCTACCAAGAAACGGCCGCCGCCGTTCCCCCATCACCGGCGTCCTTTCTTTCCCGTGTTTGAAGCATACCGACAGGGTGTGATCCCAACCCCCCCCCCAAACCCAGAACCTTAGTGCTTGTACCGACACACTCCACCGAATTTACCCGTGCCCTACGTGTACCGCTAACAGGCCTACTTACTCCAGCCGGACTGTTATACTGTGGTGGGGGGGGTGGGTTGGGTGGAGTAACACCCGCCCCTACCAGGAAACAACTGCCCTTGGGGCCTAGCAGATGTCACAAGGCGCATTCCCAGCCTGATGTCGTTGTGATCCCACCGTAGTGCCGGATGTATCCCCTCCTACGCCAAACTGCTCCCAGACCGCATCCAAACCGCACCTCCGTGAACCCTGTAAGCATCCCCTACCGAATTTGGGTAATGAAAGAGCTCCGACAGGGTTCAGGGTTCTTCCCCCCAATCACCCTCATGTCAAATGCTTGCAACTTATTTCCGATAGTACATGTAATCAACCAATACCTCCCCTTCTCACCACCTCCCATTGTTGGAATACCCTGGCGTAACCCCAAATTTTAATTTTTTAATTTTTTTTTTTTTTTTTTTAACAGCAGGAGTGAACAACATCTCTACGTACTCACCCTTTTAGATCTTATCCCGGACCTCAGGCTTTAAGTAAGCACCCAGCGGACCCTAAAACCAACTGTACCTGTGGCTAAATCAGCCAAACGTATGACATCCCGTTTTCCAGCGGCGTCCCCTGCTACCACGAACTTCAAAACCCTCTGCTCCACTTGCACCCCACTATCAGCTGTCATGCGCAGACTCCCACACAGCCGGCACCGCTACGGGTGATGAGGATATACTATCCCTCCCTGCAAGCGGGACCACACGGCCCGACCACCTTCTCAAATCCACCAACCAAAATCTTTGAGCCCCACCAATAAAAAACCCTGCGAGCCTGAAGCTCCCCCCAAGTGCAGCCCCATCCATTGTGTCCACCCGGGGAGAATCACCCTGCGAGCCCCCCCCCGTTACCGATGCCTCCCCAGCACCTGCAGTAGCCCCCCCGTTACCAATGTCTCCCCAGCACCTGCAGTAGGACCACCCCCCACGGACCCACTATACTATCCCCTATATGGCAAAGAAAAAAATTATTATTATTTTTTTTTTTTTTTTTTTACTTACCGGGCTGCCTAGGAAAAATTCCCACCAGCCGACCGTCTCGCCTCCATCGCTGCCGATCATCTCAGGGGAAACCGATCGTCTTCCGAAGCCGTCAGCTCGCCCTGCGACCATCTGATGAAAGCCCTCCAGGAGCAGCGTCTCTGGATGCCGAGGATCTGGCAGCCCTCCGGCCCCGCCACTGAGCTCCAGACCCGCCCATGGACTTCTCTGTCGCTTTTCGCGGGCCGGGGGGGACGACTTCCCCCCCCGCCCTGCCGAGAGACATCAGGTGCGTTGTCACCCTCCCCTGGCGATCCATCATCACCTGGGGGTCACCTGGCCGAGGCTGCAGAGGGCACAGTGACCGCGACCGACGATCTCCCCCGCTGAGGCTCCACCCCCCGCTACCGTCCCATCAGGGGTGAGGCCCGCACGCTTCTGGTCCATGTGTCGAGCGAGCTGCCTGGCCACCCCGAACCGCCGGTGCGGCCGCCCGCCGGGCCCTGACTATGAGGGGGATGATTCCCGGGACCCCCCCTTGTGAGCAATGTGACCGCTCAGTGGGGGGGGCCCGAATGGGGCCAAGGGGAGACTAATTGGCTGGCGCTGGGCTCTAGGGGATAGTCGGGTAAGAAGCGCTCTGAAGGCAGTAACCTTCAAGCTCGCGTTGTCTCCCTCCCCCCCTGTACCTGCCCCCATCACCCTTCAAGCAAGCATTGGCCCCAGGGTCTCCTGTAACCAACCTGCGCTCCCTGGTGCCGCTTCCGACCGCAGCTAGGCCCGAAACAGCTTCCCCTCTGCCATAGCTCTGCCTTCCCTGAACTTTCCTTCACACTGTGGTGACCTGGGGGAGGGGACAACTCCTTTTCCTACTTACTCCCCCTCCCACTAAACTTCCTACCCAATCCTAATACTTCTAACATCCTGTACCCTGTTTCCCTAGTCATGCCAGCCCTCCGCTCATTTCTTTTCTCTCATTTTTTGCTCCGGGCTTTTCTTTCTACTTGTATTTATGGTTAAAGGGATTCTATAATGTGTTTTCAGTGAACAAATATTTTCAGATATTACTTATCATTGTTTATTTTTTATTTTTTTATTTTTTTATACGTCCTCTACATTTTACATGCTTGCTGTGATATATTTTCATTATCGTTCTACAAATTTGTAGTTTCTTATACTTAGAAGCTGAATACTGTATGTATACAGCCTTACTAACTCAGTCTGTACCCTGTACTATTAGCAAGACTCCAATAGGCCTTATGAGATTGTAAGGCCACGGAGCCCGATCTACCACTTCCTAGCCCGTATTGTCATTTGGGCCAGCCATCTATTGGGTAGGGCTCTTTCCTACATGACCCCCATTGAGCCTGCTCATTCCATTGCCTGTTCTCTCATTCTCTCCTTACTTGCCCCCACCCCCCTTTTTTGCTCTTTATTCACTCTCATATATTTAGGCATGTTACCCCCTATCCCCTTTTTTTATATAAGAACTTAAGCATGGTGTTCATAGTGACATATATTCTTACCCTTAGTCTGTACAGCTCCACTGAGCCAGGCAAATAAACAAGCTCACACTTTTATTTGCTGTATTTTACATTGTTTGCTTCCTGTATCATTATGGTACCGACATTGTACTTTGGAACCTGGGTGTGTCATTGTTGCACATGATCTCTGTACTCTGATCTTCTGTTAAATAAAGAAGCTATTTATGTAAAAGACAGTGTATTTGGCTAGTCTGATAAAGAACTTTTGAGATGAGTAAAGAAAGTCTACTGTTTTCAATCAGTTGATAAGACTGTGTTAGAAAGGACAGTAAAATAGGATTTTTTACTCACCGTAAAATCCTTTTCTCTAAATCCATGGACCGACACAGCTTCTCTATTGACAAAGTGGGTATTATCCGTTAATTAGGAGTGACTAGGCAGAAAAACTTGTAAAAAGTGTTGCATCACACCTTCTACAGTACCGCCCAGGGGGCGGACCCTCTGGGTATACCCTCTCAGTCTGCACATCGCAGATCAGTTCGTCAAAAAGCAGTACAAACTTAAAAGGAGGGGTGGGTGCTGTGTCGGTCCATGGACTCAGAGAAAAGGATTTTACGGTGAGTAAAAAATCCTATTTACTCTTTCGTCCATGGACCGACACAGCTTCTCTATTGACAAAGTGGGACGTCCCAAAGCAGTGTCAGAGAAAAAACGAGGGGTGGTAACAGCATAAAAACAAACTTCACCCCAAAACACAAAACAGCACTCCTCCAACGGAGGAGTTGCAACTCTAAACAGCCGCCTGCAAAACCTTGCGGCCGAAAGAGGCATCCGAAGATGCACCTACATCAACTTTGTAGAATTTTGTGAAAGTGTGAGCGGACGACCAAGTCGCCGCTTTACATAGTTGGGAAACAGACGCTTGATGTCGGAAAGCCCAAGAGGCACCTATTGCCCTGGTCGAATGCGCCGTGACAGGAAAGGGGGGCGCCTGACCCTTTAAGGCGTAAGCCTGGATTACTATCTGTCGGATCCACCTAGAGATGGTGGCCGATGAGACTGCTTGGCCCTTCTTGGGACCAGCCACCGAAACAAACAGTGAGTCTGACTTCCGGAACAGGGAAGTAGCAGATATGTATACTCTCAAAGCTCGGACAACGTCCAAGGAATGCAACGCCGACTCCTTAGGATTCGACGGCTGAGGACACAAGGATGGAAGTACAATGTCTTCGTTGAGATGAAAAGCCGAAACGACCTTCGGAAGAAAGGAAGGCTGCGGCCGCAGCACCACCTTATCCTTGTGGAAAATCAAATAGGGAGCCTTGCAGGACAAGGCTGCCAGCTCAGAGACTCGTCTAACTGACGTAACAGCCACCAAAAAGACCACCTTCTGAGAAAGTGTCAACAGGGGAATATCTCTAATATTCTCAAACGGTGCCTTCTGAAGCACCGAGAGGACCAGGTTCAAGTCCCACGGAGGTAACGGGGGGCGGACCGGAGGGGCCACATGTCGAACCCCCTGCACAAATGTACTCACGAGAGAGTGAGTCGCCAGGGGTCGCTGAAAAAAGACAGCCAGGGCAGATATCTGTCCCTTAATCGTACTTAGGGCAAGCCTTTGGTCTACCCCATGCTGTAAAAACAGCAGGATTCTGGAAACCAAATAGGTACGCGGATGCCATTTCATTTCCTCACACATGGAGATGTAGGCCCTCCAAGTGCGGTGATAGACCTTCCTAGAGGACGGTTTCCGAGCACTTCTCATAGTAGAAATTACTGAGTCTGACAGGCCCCGGTCTCTCAGTACCTGGTTCTCAACAGCCATGCCGTTAAAGCCAATGACTGTAAAGCAGGATGGAATATGGGACCTTGCGACAGCAGGTCCTTCCGTAGTGGTAGGCGCCAGGGGACGTCTGCTACCAGACGTACTAGATCGGCGTACCAAGGACGCTGAGGCCAATCTGGAGCGATTAGGATCATTGGAATTCCCTCTGCCTCCACTCTGCGGAGCAGAAGAGGAAGAAGCCTTAAGGGAGGGAAGGCATAGATTAGCCGATACTGGCCCCACGATGCTACCAACGCGTCCGTTGCGTCTGCCCATGGGTCTCTTGACCGGGCCACAAACCTCAATACCTTCCGATTGAGTCGGGAAGCCAGAAGATCTACGTCTGGTGTGCCCCATCTTTGGCAGAGGAGTTGGAACACCTCCGGGTGTAAGGACCATTCTCCCTGGTCCAGCATCTGGCGGCTCAGGTAGTCGGCCTGCCAGTTTTCCACACCCGGAATGTACACGGCCGACAGTGCCGGTACGCTCCTCTCTGCCCACTTCAGGATGCGAGCGATCTCCGATGCTGCAGCTGAGCTTCTTGTTCCTCCTTGATGATTGACATATGCCACTGCTGTGGCGTTGTCTGACTGGATCCTGACTGGACGCCCTTGCAGTCTCTGAGACCATTTGAAGAGGCACAGCTTGATCGCCCGGATCTCCAGGACATTGATCGGCAGGAGGGCTTCCTCTGGGGTCCAGCGACCTTGCGCCGACTGGACACCCCAGACTCCCCCCCCAACCTGTAAGGCTGGCGTCCGTCGTGATCACTATCCAGTAAACCGGAAGAAATGACTTCCCGGCCATTAGAGCCGGTGCTGTCAGCCACCATACCAGGGATCTCCTGACTAGGTGGCTCACTCGGATTTGATAATCCAGAGATGAAGGGCATCTGTTCCATCTGGACAGAACTTCCCTCTGTAACACTCGAGTGTGGTATTGAGCATATGGGACCGCCTCGAAGGAGCAACACTCGCATGCAAAAACGGAGTGACGACCAATTCCTGGAAGTCAGCTGCCGTACTGCAGCCCGGAGGGTCTGCAACTTCTCCACAGGGAGGAATACCTTTGCCTCTGAGGAATCCAGAATCAACCCCAGGTACACTAGGCGTTGAGTGGGCACCAATACTGACTTTTGCGTGTTTAGTATCCAACCACAGTCTCGAAGAGTCTGACAGGTAATGGACACGCTTACCTCTAATTCTGAGCTTGAAGGGCCCTTCAGCAGAAGGTCGTCCAAGTAACCTGTGATAGCGATACCCCGCTGTCTTAGAAGTGCCAGAATCGGAGCGAGCACCTTGGTGAACGTCCTGGGTGCTGAGGCAAGGCCAAACGGGAGGGCCACAAACTGGTAGTGGTTCTTCCCGATAGCAAATCGCAGAAACCTCTGGTGTCTGGAGTATATGGGGACATGCAGGTATGCGTCCTTGATGTCCAAGGAGGCCAGAAAGTCCCCCGGATGGAGAGCCGTGACTACGGATCGAACCGACTCCATCCGAAATCTTTGTACCTTCACAAAGCAATTGAGGGCTCTGAGATCCAAGATTGGACGAACCCCCTCCTTCTTTGGCACAATGAACAGATTTGAGTAAAAACCCTGACCCCGTTCCTGTTCTGGAACTGGAATAACTACCCCGCGTTCCAGTAGACCCTGGACCGCCCCATACAGGGCCTCCCGACGGGTCGGTAGTAGCTGGAGATTGGAGGTGATGAATCTGTCTGGTGGACAAGAGAGAAATTCTATCTTGTAGCCTGAGGAGATTACTTCGCAAACCCACCTGTCGGAGACTAGAGCAGTCCACTGAGTCGCGAATTTGCGAAGACGTCCCCCCACCCGAGAGCTGGGTGGGGGCGGACCTTCATGTGGACGCAGATTTGTCCACAGGCTTGTTGGGTCTGCGGGACCAAGGACGCTTTTGTCCTTGGGCAGGCGCTTTATCGGCCTGGGGTCTTTTCCCTGTCGCCTTAAGAGGGCGAAAAAAACGCTTACGTGCAGTAAAGGAGGGCCCTTGCCCTTGGCGTGGTCCCCTACCCTTGCTAGTTTGGGGAAGCAAAGTGCTTTTACCTCCTGTAGCATCCTTGATGATGTCATCCAGAGAAGCCCCAAAAAGTCTGTCGCCCTTAAAAGGCAGATCCAATAGGGCTTTCTTGGAAGTCTGGTCCGCAGACCAGCCCTTTAGCCAGATCAGGCGGCGTATTGCTACTGCATAAACCGAAGCTCTTGACAGCAGGGGAATAGTATCCATGTCTGACTCGCAGACAAACTTAAGGCCCTGGACCAACTGGTCGGCCAAAGTTATCTCATTAGGAGGAGCATCTCGCTCCTTTAACCCCTGGAGTAGCAATTTTGCCCATTCAGTAAGTGTCTGAGACACTAGGGCCCCCGCCAATGCCGGGCGTACTGCTGAGCCTACCACTGAGTATAGGTAGCGAGCGAGTGCTTCAGCCTTCTTATCCACAGGGTCCTTGAAAACAGGAGCCCCTTCTACTGGAATAGTGGTGGCTCTATTAAGTCTGGACACCGAAGGGTCCACTATAGGGGGAGAGGTCCATATCTTCAGAAAACTCTCCTCAAAGGGGTACCGTACTGCAAACCTCTTTGGGGCTGTAAAGACCCTCAGTGGGTTCTCCCATTCCTTGTATAAGAGTTTGTCAAAATAAGACACACAAGGGAACACCTTAGCAGTGCGGGCAGGTTTACGAAACCCAAAGGGGACTGGAGTATCTGCTACTTCTTCAGTCCTTTCCAACTTTAGCGTATCCCGCACTGCAGTAATAAGGTCAGATACCAAAGCCGTCTCGCGTACTGACCTGGACTTGGAGTCCTCCTCACTGTCCGATCGGTCACGGTCTGCAGTCTCTGATGCATCAGAATCTGGGCCATGAGCCGTAGCTGGACCTGGTTCTGCATCAGAAATATCCCCAGAAGATTGCAGGGGACGGGGGCGTTTATTACCCCCTGTATTCCCGTGTGCTGCTTCCACCCTGGCAGCAAACGCCTCTAGGATTGCCGACATAGCGTCCATAGACACCTCAGGGACACCAGCTGCTAAATCTGGTGTTTCAGGGGAGAAGACATCTGGCTCAGATGCCATGCTGACCACACGCTGACACTCACAGGGCTCCAGGCAAGATATCAATAGGCCACCCTCCTGCGCTGCAGAGATGCTGGGTTACCCAGAGGACTCACCACCCTGGATAGGTACTGCTATGCTGCGCCTATGATGCTGTCCCCTTGCTGCTGTGTCAGTCTGCTTCTTTTATCAGCACTTCCTGTGTGAATTTTCGCGCCAGTGTAATGCACCCTAGAGGCCGGAGGCTCTCGCAAAATGGTTGCCAAAACCGTCTGTATGGAAGATAATGTGGGCTCTAAGAAAATGGCCGCCGACAGAAGATAGAGGTCAGGCAGCCATAGCCCACAAAAAAGATGGCCGCCGAACGGCAATATCTGCATACAGGGTGGACAAACATGGCCGCCGATCACCTGATAGGGGCCAGTGGGTGTGGCCGAACTACAGGAAGATGGCCGCCAGGCAGTTACAAGAGGCCAAACTTGGCATGGACCACCTCAAAATGGCCGCCGACAGCATGGAGACACAGAAACACAGGTAAGCAAAAATGACATTTCTTTTAAATGTTAGTTACAGCCAGCCCCGCTCCAGTGGGACCCCCTAGGTGACCCCCAGCACCCAGCAACCTTTAGCTAGAAGCCCAGGGAGGAGGGAAAGGCAGGGAGAGAGGGAAGAAAGGGGCCACAACCACTTACTTGATCTCTCCAGGAATGTCCAGCTAAATCACCCAGCCGAGGCAGGGGAGTTTTACTTACCTATCCTGCATGTATTCTGCTGGAAGACATTCCAAACAGATCATCGTCCGCGCACGGAAGGTGACTGTTGGCCAGGCATGCTGTGATTGGACCCAGAAGGGACGATCATATGTATGCCCTGGAGCATGACGCTCACCGGACAGGCTGCTGCGACTCGGCCGTAAGGTCAGCCGAAGCTGAGCGGTCCGATGCAAGCCTTGGAGCGTAAGCTCACCGGCCAGGCTGCTGCGACTCGGCCGTAAGGTCAGCCGAAGCTGAGCGGTCCGATGCAGGCCCTGGAGCGTAGGCTCACCGGCCACCCGTGGAGCGACGGGCATGTCGTGGAAAACCCAGCGCGTAGCTAGGGTCGGCACACGCTCGATGGCCGAAACTGGGGAGACTACAAGGATCGAGGATCCAGCCTGTCACCCAGTCGGCAGTTGATCGAAGATCGCAGGAAACAACAAATGTAGCAAAAAAATAAAAAATATATATATCTTTTTTCCCCGGACCAATGAGCCCGAAGGGAGCCATGTCCTACTCCTTGCTAGACAGAAAAAAACTGATCTGCGATGTGCAGACTGAGAGGGTATACCCAGAGGGTCCGCCCCCTGGGCGGTACTGTAGAAGGTGTGATGCAACACTTTTTACAAGTTTTTCTGCCTAGTCACTCCTAATTAACGGATAATACCCACTTTGTCAATAGAGAAGCTGTGTCGGTCCATGGACGAAAGAGTAAACACAATTATTCTGCTACACAAACCAGAAAACAGTCTGCCTATATAATGATAAAATAGATTTGCTTTATGTAAATTATTATATAAAATGATATCTAAAACAAGGTTTCTATAGCCCCGTACACACGGTCGGACTTTTGGCCAACAAACGTCATTTTGAGCAAGTTGGACCAACAATCCGACCGTGTGTACGCTCCATCGAACAAATTTTTTTTGCTTTTTTCTTGTTTTCATCGGACAAAGTTGGGTCTGCAAACGGACAAACTTTTGCCCAACAAAAGTCCGATGGAGCAAATTCCGACCGTGTGTACAGAAAACCATCGGACTTTTGTCCGATGGAGAAAACAACTAATGTTAAAATCAACCAACAATAGCAGAAGTTGACCTAAGGGTGGCGGTAAAGAGCAGAAAAGAGCAGAAAAACCACGTGATGTTGCAAAAAGTTTTGGGAAAGTTTGCAGAAAAGTCCTGTGGTGTGTATGCTATGGGTGTGCCCGGCCAACTCCGTTCGGACAAAAATCCAGGGAAAAGTCCGATGGAAGTCCGACCGCGTGTACGAGGCTTTAACACTTTATTACACAGATGAGACAATTTTAGATTCCCTTTAAACTTAACATGTCTGTATTGAGAAAGTATGTTGGACACGCATGGGTGCAAAGAAGTATTGGCATTTACAGGAGTACAGATGCATACAGCCATTCACTTGTATGAGGCTCTATGTGGCACATGCAGCTCCCCAAGCATGGAAAAGCACCCAGAAATTCACACTAGGTGCATAAAATGCCTACAAATAGCCGTGTGCATAAACCCTGAGAGATAAGAGATTAATGACCCTTATTCTTTTTTTTTTTTTTTTTTCTAACAACAATTTCCTGAAGTTACAGCAGCGCAAAGCCTATTCATTATAGGGGGGTATGTGTTTCCTGTCTTTTTAGATAGTCTGTCTAACCACTTCAGCCCCGGAAGGTAATTCTTTGCGTTACTTTAACTGACAATTGCGCGGTTGTGCGACACTGTACCCAAATAAAATTGATTTTCTTTTATCCCCACAAATAGAGATTTCTTTTGGTGGTATTTGATCACCTATGCGTTTTTTATTTTTTGCGCTATAAGCAAAAATAAAAAGCGACAATTGTGAAAAAAAACACAAAATTTTTTACTTTCTGCTATAAAACACATCCAATAAAAAAATGTAAAAAAAATCAAATTTCTTCATCAGTTTAGGCCAATATGTATTCTGCTGCAACTAATCCCAATTAGCGTATTTCGATTGGTTTGCACAAAAGTTATCGCTAAACTATGGGATATGTTTCTGGAATTTTTATTTATTTATTTATTTTACTAGTAATGGAGGCGATCAGCGATCTTTAGCAGGACTGCAACATTGCGGTGGACAAATCGGACACCTAACTGACTCTTTTGACACTTTTTTGGGAACCAGTGACATTATTACAGTGATCGGTGCTAAAAATATGCACTGTTACTGTACTAATGACACTGGCAGGGAAGATCAAATGGTTAAGTGTGTCCCTAGGGGGGTGCTTGCTAACTGAGTGGGAGATTGTCTGACTGGATGAAGGCAGAGATCCGTGTTCCTGCTTAGCAGGAACACAAGATCTCCATCTTCTTCCCTGTCAGATCGCCGTTCTGCCTTGCTCGGGAATGATAGCAGGTGGCCGGCGGACATCGGGTCAACCAGACCCTCTTATTGGCTCCCGCTGTGTGCAATCAGTGCGCGCCCCCAGTGTCTATTGCATGAAATGTCGTACAGGTACGTTGTTTCATGCAATAGAGCCGACCTGCCACAGTACATCTGCGTTGTGCGGTCGGCAAGTGCTTAAACATTGACAGGACAAATAAGTAGTACATTTAAATTTTTCCACCATGCATACAAATATCACATTTGGAAGAACAACAGAATAATGGCCACATAATGTATCCATATACACTACTTATGATTTGAAATTATATCACATGTAATAATTTGCACTGCCCAATCACTGTGTCTTTCATTGAAAACCCAGCAAAAAATAAAGAAAGTTTGAAAGTTGGATATACAGTTTGAAAGAAAGAAGTTTTTCAAAGAAAGAAAGAAAGTTTGAAACAAATAAAAAAAGTCTGAAAAAAAGTTTGAAAGTCTTTTTTTTGTCAAATTCTGTTTTATTAGTCGAAAGTTTAAAAAAAAAAAAAAAAGAGAGAGAGAGAGAAAAAGAAAGAAAGAAAGAAAGAAAGAAAAAGAAAGCATGTTTGAATGAAAGTTTAAAAAGAAGTTTGAAAGAAAGTTTGAAAAAATTACAGTTTGAAGAAGAGGATGGGAAGGGGAATGGAGGAGAGGGAGAGGAGAGTAGAAGAGGATAGAAGTAGAAGAAGCCCCTTTTACATGCTTTTCTATGGTAGTCTATGTGTCCATACACACATAGGTATTTACAGGTGTATAAGAAGAGCTTTTGGGCAAAAAAATTAAAAAACGCTTGCCGCGCCTTAACCACTTTCCAATGGCCAGAATAAATTAATACTCTGGCCAACTAAATGAATGAATGCTTAAACGATTGACGCCCCTGAACGCATGTGCAAAACACAGCTTTAGGCATGTTTTTCAATCAACTTTTCTCCTGCCAGGTTTCAGGGTAACTGAACAAATGCTCAGCGTGCATGAGACCTATATGCTTTGGCAGTAGTCAAGTGGAACCATCCTGTCCAAGTCAGTTAGTGTCTCTGATGATCTGCAAGTATCCCCCTTGTTTGAAATGTTTTAGTTGAGCAAATGTCCTCAAAGCATCCACTGGGAATGATATCCATTCTTCACTTAATTGGGTTGGGTGTTTCAGTGCACTGATGCCAATGCGTACTTGGTATTAAGCCAGTCCCAGACTTTCAGTGTTGCCAAAGTGAGTGAGGAATCAGGGAAAGACAGACCTGTGGGCAAGCCAGGGGGCATGCACTACATTTTGGCCTGCCATACACTTCTAGGAGACCCATAGTTTATATCTAATGCCAGAATTCCTGTTATTGTTTTGTATCAGCATTACCATCTTATCATAAAATTGAAGAGCAGGTAGCCTTAATCCTCCATTATTTTTAGTTCTCCTCAGAAAAGGATAACCATGGTCTCTGTCCTTTCTTTTCAGATACACACTTGCATAATATCATGAATCTGGCAGAAAAAGTGATTCAGCAACTCCATAGGGAGTATCTGCAGAACAAAATGTATCTTATTCAGGATATTTTTATTTTCATTTTTGCACCCTCTCTACCCAAGTGAAGATGGACTTATCCCAGTCCTGTAAGTCCTTTGAATTGATTTCAACTGGAGTGGAAAAATCATCCTGAATATGGATTAGAAAACATTGGTAAATTTAATGCTGGACTAGTGGGTTTCCCTTGGCAAGCAAAGGGTAACACTAAGCTTTTACAGTAATGGGCAGAATATCTAAATTACTGAGATTTATCTTAAAGTTGGACAGGTTGTGAAATCTCTCTAATTCCACCATTATAATGGGAAGAGTGATACATAGCATAGTCACAAAGAACAGGATACCATCTGCAAAGGCTGCAGCATTATGTTGCACTAAGCCAATTTGTGAGGATTGTTCCTAATTGTACGTAGGAGGGCCTCCTGCAATAAAAAAGGAAAGGTATTATGGAGCCTTATTCTAGTATAGAGATTCATTTATACAGCATCTATCCATTGGGGCATCTTTGACCCAAATCCTAATCTGTTTAACCACTTCAGCCCCAGAAGATTCGGCTGCCCAATGACGGGCAATTTTTTAGCGATTCGGCACTTCGTCGCTTTAACTGACAATTGCGCGGTCATGTGACGATGTACCCAAACAAAATTTACGTCCTTTTTTTCCCACAAATAGAGCTTTATTTTGGTGTTATTTGATCATCTAAGCGATTTTTAGTTTTTGCGCTATAAACAAAAAAAGAGCGACAATTTTGAAAAAAAAAAACACAATATTTTGTACTTTTTGCTATAATAAATATCCCCCCTTTTTTTTTTAAAGTGATTTTTTTTTCAGTTTAGGCGGATGTGTATTCTTCTACATATTTTTGATAATAAGAATCGCAATAAGCGTATATTGAATGGTTTGCGCAAAAGTTATAGCGTCTACAAAATAGGGGATAGATTTATAGCATTTTTATTATAATTTTTTTTACTAGTAATGGCGGCGATCTGCGATTTTTATTGGGACTGTGACATTATGGCGGACACATCGGATACTTTTGACACATTTTTGGGACCATTGGCATTTATACAGCGATCAGTGCTATAAAAATGCACTGATTACTGTAAAAATGTCACTGGCAGGGAAGGAGTTAACACTAGGAGGCGATCAAGGGGTTAATTGTGTTCAATAATGTGTGTTCTAACTTAAGGGGGATGGGACTGACCTAGAGGAAATTACAGATCATGGTTCCTAGCTATTAGGAACTCACGATCTGTCTTTCCTCAGCGCACAGAACAGGGATGTGTGTATTTACACACACACGTCCCTGTTCTGCCTCTCATGCCCGGAGATCTCTCGCGGCCGGCAGTCATCGCGACCGCCGGTCACAAGCATCGGCACTACCGCGATGCAGCGGGCGTGCCCACCTGCTAGCCCGCTTAAAGCGACCGACGTACAGCTACGACGGTTCGCCCAGCGGAGCCAACCTGCTGCAGTGTAACTGCAGCGCTTGGTCCACAAGCTGTTAAAGTGGTTCTAAAGACTGGTGAGTTTTTATCTTCACGCATTCTTTGCAAGAAAGTAAAAAACCTTCAGTATGCAGCTCCCCCGCAGCCCCCCCTAATACTTACCCAAGCCCAATCGCGATCCAGCCATTGTCAGCATACTGAGATAGCTTACCTGAATGCCATTGTCACTTGTAAATAGAGCCAGCAGAGGCAATCTTCTGCTACTCACTTATGCGTCTCTGAACATCATCTTATGCATTGCCTAGCAGAGGGCATGAGTAATGACCTGTACAGACTCTGTTTACAAATGGCAGCGGCACTCTGGTGAGCTGTCTCAGCGTGCTGAAAAGGGTCTGGATGGAGCCAGGTGGCACCGCTTAACTGCACCGCTTAACTGCAGAGGTGCCATCTGGTCCCACACAGATGGAAGTCTGAATGGTGTTGGTATAGTTCATTTGCATTCGGTCTGCAGGCAGCACCAGAGAGGTGGGCAAAGCAAGCCACTGACCAGCAGCAAGATTAATTATTAAGGTAATAACACAACTTTGCCAGTACATAATTTTTTTGTACTTTCTTTGCACTCTTACTGCTATACAAATACAGAATTTTTATTTAGTGTATTTTTTTGCCTTTGGGATTTTGAATGAGGTGTGACACTGATATTTATAAAATAAAAAACAATAGATTTATTGGTTCACACAAGATCTACATTAGCCACAAACAGATGTCAGGTATATGAACAGATTTGTGCACATAGTATTGCAGTTAATTATGATTTTCCATAACAAAGGTCCAAAATAATTACAATAATGTATCCTAGTGGACTGACGCGTTTCGTGAACACTAGTTCACTTCTTCAGGGGTTGATGCAAACTTGATCTCTATAAGGTAAAAACTGTAAAAGGTATAATGGGGGCGATCAAAGGGTTAACTGTGATCTCTGGGTGTGTTCTAACTTAGTGGGGGCTGGGCTCACTGGGACAACACAGAGATCGCTGTTCCTGATCACTGGGAACAGCAGATCTCCACGTTGTCCCTTGTCAGAACGGGGATCTGCCTTGTTTATATAGGCAACTGGTTAAATATAGTGCCTGGGGGGTCCTCTTACTCTGCCTGTAGAGTGGCACATCTGTACTGTTTATAGAACCTGATGCAGCAAAACTGACATTTATAAAGAAAAAAAATGAATGAAATGACTTTTAAATTGTCGGCAACACAATCCAATTGACGTCAAAAGAAAAATGTTAAAAAACTGTGTGGAGGCCCTCCCCCCAATCCATACCAAACCCTTATCCAAGCATTCAGCCTGGCAGGTCAGGAAGGGGGGGTGCTCTCCCCCCGCCCCAAAGCACCTTGTCCCCATGTTGATGGGGGCAAGCCCCTCATCCCCACAACCTTATCCCCATGTTGATGGGAACAAGGGCCTCATCACCACAACCCTGGGCTTTAACAAGGGGTCCCCCAGATCCTGGCCCCCCCTTGTGAATGAGTAGGTTGTACCCCTACCCATTCACCAAAAAAGTGTAAAAAAAATAAAATCAGGAGGCAGTTTTTGACTATTCCTTTATCAAAAATAAAAAAACAGTGTCTCCCGCTGTAAATCCATCGTCAATCACGCCGTCAGTGCCGGACCAGAAAAAGAGAAAAAATCCATACCCTTATCTGGCTCAATGCAGCCCAGCAGGTCAGAATGGGGGTGATGGACGAGCGAGTGTCCCCCCTCCTGAACCATAGCAGGTCATATGCCCTCAACATGGGAAAGTGGGTGCTTTGGGGCAGGGGGGAGGCTCTCCCCCCGCCCCAAAGCACCTTGTCCCCATGTTGATGGGGGCAAGGCCCTCATCCCCACAACCCTGGGCTTTAACAAGGAGGCCCCCAGATCCTTCCCCCCCACATGACTGAGTATTCACCCAAAAAGTGTAAAAATAAATAAAAGCAGGAGGATGTTTTTGACAATTCCTCAACCAAAAATAAAAAAAAACAGCGTCCCCCCGATGTAAATTCATCGTCAATCACGCCGCCGCTACTGCCGGACCCGGAAAAAAAAACACTCCGCCCCCACTAAGGCATGCCTGACTTGCCGTATGACAATTCTTATATGGGTAAGGGTGGGGCCACCTGGCGACATCACCTGGTGGCACCGCCCCCTTGTGACATCACCGTCCCAGCATGCACACCGACGGTGGAGGTGGTGTCGTCTTGATTGACGATGGATCTACATCGGGGGACATTGTTTTTTTTTATTTTTTAATAAAGGAATTGTCAAAAACTGGCTCTACGTTTTTATTACTTTTTCACACTTTTTTGGTGAATGGGTAGGGGTACTATGTACCCATACTCCTTCACATGAGGGGGGTGGGATCTGTTGAAGGGGGCTTCCAGATTCCAATAAGCCCCCTGCCCACAGACCCCCACAAGCACAGCCCAGGGTTGGGGACAAGGTGCTTTAGGGTGGGAAGGGCAAAGCCCCCCCTGGCCCAATGTGGCCTGGTATGGGAAGGGCTTGCCCCCCCCCTTTCCTGCATGCTTGGATAAGGGTCTGGTATGGATTTTGGGGGGACCCCCCAATGTTTGTTCTTTCTTAATTTTGGTATGGGGTTCCCCCTTATAAGCCATACCAGACCCTTAGGTCTGGTGGGGGGCACACCTTTTTTTTATTACTTTTTTATTGTCAGCAATGTTTTTTTTTATTCAGCTGTCAGTGGGGAAGCCCATGATTCCTCAGTTGTTAGGAATGCTGCAGCCGGCTTCCTGGCCCCGCTCCTTAACAACCAGCTATTCACTGCGCCCTGATTAGGCAAAGCTTTGCCCAATCAAAGCTTAGAATGCACTGTGCAGCGCAGTGCATTGCAAACGCCCTGCAAATTTGCTTGTTCGCAGAACGGGCGAACAGGCAATGTTAGGGCCGAAGTTTAGCTCAGCCTGAACCGTTCGCCCAACTCTAGTGATCACCTTCCAGTATATTAGTAGGTGAGCCTGTTTGTGCTGTCTATTATAGAATTGTCTATAGGATTGTCATTTTGAGGACACCTGGTGGTTGCCTGTTGCAATTGCAGTTCAGTTCCTCAAATGAAAGTCTTGCCCTTGTTAATAAAGTTTCTTATTGAACAACATAAAGTTTTTACCTCAGTTACAGAAGCCATTTTAGTTCTGATGCAGACAAGTGTAGGTCTTCAAATTTGACTCTAGATACACAAATGCCTGTAAGTCTATTTATTATTTCCTAAAGTTCATTTTACACTTGGATTGCACTGTTGTGTTTGATACTGTGTATGATTTAAATATCAGCTTTCTGTATAGTAATATTTAATGTGGTACTTATTGCAAAGTGTCGCATGTAATGCATTTTGTAATTCTAAGTTTCTCTGATTGTATTGCAGTTTACAGAACTATTGATAGAAGTAAATTCAGTTTTGGAATAAAACACAACACTATTTCTGTCTGTTTTGTTAACTGGCTGTCAGCTAAGGGATAGTAGGACAGCACAGTAAAAGGCATACGCAGTAGTGTATTTAGGTTTTGTGCTGCCGTAGGCCTGACAAAACTCGTGCACCCCCTAATTTAAATATGAAACACCCCTTCCTGTCAAGGCCACATCCCTTTCCGTTTAAGACCTGCCCTGAAATTTTTGAGTGGGGAAACTAGTTCTGAGGGCCTGGGGGGGGGGGCAATGGATTCCCTTAATTTGCATAGATTTCCTGTTTGGCTATGGGGCAGGAAGTGAAGGGAAATATTTGCAATGGGACAGGGATAGTAAAAAATAAACTGACAGAGGCTATAACCCTCCCTTACTCTATCCAAAATGAAAAAAAAAAAGTGTTGCTGTTTCTGATAATTTTATGGAGAGGACTAAGAAGATAGAACCATGCCAATGGTGCAGCAGAAAAAAAGTAGCACAGTGAGGAAGGTTTGTGGTCCAGGATGATAGGACAGTCAAAACTGCCAACCCCCCTCCCCCCACAGTTGCGGAATGCCGGGCACCCGCATACCGGAAGCAGCGCGGCTGTTTTAGACTAATTTGCCTCTCAGCCCAGTCCGCCCCATAAGACTGGCGCTACACTAACAGTGTAGCGCAAGACGGCGGAGACTCTTTCCGTTTTGATAAAGTCACGTGGACAGTAACGCAACGCGTCAGGAGTCGAGAGCCGTGGTAACGTCACTTCCGGACGCGGCCGCGACCGGAAGTTCACTTTCTAAACGCTGTTTGTTTTCTGCAAAATTGTAAGTGCATCGATTTTAGTTCTGAATAAACGTTTTACTAATTTACTACACTACGCTCTTCCTTCCTCTATTATTGAGCATGGTTATCCAGGGAATCTGACCAGGAATGTGAATGGGTAGTTAGTCGCTTTACCAGGGATCGTTCAGCCAGTGTGGATTCATGCAAAAGGCTTACTTATGAGCCAAATAAGGTGAGAGGCTGGGGGAAACGTGGCACCTGCACTGGATGGAGGAACAAGCACCCTGTATCTGAGGAAACACACATTGGATTTATCACTTTGCACAGGCAATTTACATTTGAACAAATTCGTACTGATTTTACACTTGGAATTTTATTCACATTTTATATGAGACTTTGTGTTTTGGATCATTCGTCACAGAGACTATTTTTTCACACAGTGATAACTTTTATGTTTGGAATTTGAATTATCTTTTTTGTCTTTCCACATGAGTGCACACACATTTTTTATCCACACACCTTTGGTGTTTTACCTGGAATATTTTTTATTTCATAGTTTGTTTGCACAGTTAATGTTTGCTCATTTGCACACGTTATATTTTTATCTCTTTGCACATGAAGAGCTGGGCACCTTATCCTTTGTAGTGCTTATTTATTGTTATTTGCACAGGATTTGTCTATCACAGGAATCGCCTTTTTGCACAGGAGTTGCTCATTTATTAGTCATTTGCATTAGATACCTATTTTTTGTTTTTTTGATTTATTGCTATTTGCACAGGAGTTGTTTATCACAGGAGTAGTTTATTTATTAGTTATTTGCATCAGATTGATTATTACTTAGTGGAGTAAGCGCCACATCTCTCCCAATTGTTACTCTTTCCATGCTGACCCCCTGCAAAGTGCTGCCCTAGGCCTGGGCCTTGTTGGCCTAGGCCAGGATACAGCGTTGGGCATACGTATAGCAGGCAAAGTCAAAAGAGCTACATTTGAAGTTAAAACTAGTGATGAGCCGAACACCCCCGGGTTCGGTTCGCACCAGAACCCGCGAACGGACCGAAAGTTCGAACGAACATTAGAACCCTATTAAATACAATGGATGCGAACGTTCGAATTCTAAAGTGCTAATTATAAAAACTATTATGCATGTTATTGTCCTAAAAAGGGTTTGGGAACCCGGGTTCTGCACCAGGGGACATGTATCAATGCAAAAATAAGTTTTAAAAACGGTCGTTTTCCGGGAGCAGTCATTTTAATGATGCATAAAGTGAAAAAAAAAAAGTCAAATATTCCTTTAAATATCGTACCTGGGGGGTGTCTAAAGTATGCCTGTGAAGTGCCACGTGTTTCCCGTGTTTAGAACTGTCCCTGCACAAAATGACACTTCTAAAGGAAAAAAAAGCCATTTAAAACTGCTTGCGGCTTTAATGTAATGTCTGGTCCCGGTAATATGGATGAAAATCTTTAAGAAAAATGGCATAGCTACCCCATGACCCCCCCCCTACCCCAGCCCATTACCAGCCCCTTTGGGTCTTGTATGGATATTAAGGGGAACCCCGCACATAAAATAAAAAAGGCCCTATATACTCAGAACAGCCGTATACAGGCGGTGCATACAAGACAGGGACTGTAGGTTTGTTCTTATGTAGAATCTGTTTGTAATTTTGAACAGGTACATTGTTGAAGTGTAGCTCCAGACCAAAAATCTATTTTTAAACTTTTTGGAAAACATAGGTAAGGGTTATCACCCCTGTAACATTTGTTTTGCTGTCTGTGCCCCTGTTCAGAACATTTCACCTCACTTTCCGTCCTAATGACAACTGTTTTTGAAATGTGGTGTTTTTCTTGAAACAAGGATTGCTGATAAAGCATCAGTAGAGAGGAGACACCTTTCTCCCATATTTATTCTTACAGGAGAGAATTTTCCTTCCTAGTGGTAGATTTCCTCTCACTTCCTGTTGTCTTCTTGCGTTTGCAAGTAGGAGTCGTTTGTAAGTTGGATGTTTGAAAGTAGGGACCTGCCGTATATACTCTGCAGAAATAGGCCCCTTAGTTGTTGGTGTTGGCACAACACTGTAAGCACTCACAGTTACTCTTGGTTGGTGCTGGAACGCCCTGCTGTCAACTATTATATCAGGAATTTTAATTACATATAATTGTTGAACAGTGGTAGTAAAAATTGGGCCTTTGATGGTGGTGCTGGTGCCACAACACTGTAAGCCCTGACAGTTACTCTTGGTGGGTGCAGCAATGGGCCCTGCTGTGAATTATTAGATCAAGAATTGTAATTACATGCCCCTGTTGAACAGGGGCTGAAAAATTGGGCCTTAGGCACTGGTGGCACAACACTGCAACCCTTCACAGATACTGTACTTGGAGCACAGCAATGAGCCCTGTTGCAAAGTATTGCTTCAAAAATTGTAATGACACGCCCCTGTTAAACAGGGGCTGAAAAATTGGGCCTTAGGCACTGGTGGCACAACACTGCAACTCCTCACAGATACTGTACTTGGAGCACAGCAATGAGCCCTGTTGCAAAGTATTGCTTCAAAAATTGTAATTACACGCCCCTGTTAAACAGGGGCTGAAAAATTGGGCGTTAGGCACTGGTGGCGGCACCCATAAACAAAAATGATCTTCCAAGCTATCATCATCAATCGTATCATTGAGGACTCGGAGGAGGAGGATAGCCAGTCAACATAACAGCACAGGCACTCAGCATCAGCATCAGTCTTGAAGGGATGTGACATTTTAAAATCAATTAGTCTGTTATATCAGCATCAGGTGTGTGGTAGCTGGTGGTGATCCAAGACTGGTTCATCTTGATGAAAGTCAGTCGATCAACCGAGTCGGTGGACAGGCGCACCCTGTGATCCGTGACAAATCCTCCAGCAGCACTGAATGTGCGTTCCGAAAGAACGCTGGATGCAGGACAGGCCAGTAGCTCAATTGCATACTGTGCAAGCTCTGGCCAGTGATCCATCCTCAAGACCCAGTAAGCCAGAGGATTTTCGGTGGGGAAGGTGTCCAAGTCTGACCTTGCCCCTAGATATTCCTGCACCATGTTTATCAGACGCTGGCGATGGTTGCTGGAACCGATCATACTTTGGGGCTGCGGACTAAAGAATTGTCTGAACGCATCGGTCAGACGGCCACCTTCCCCACCGCTCCTTCTTTGACTGGCCGAAGCCTCAGCAACTCGTTGTCCAGGACCAGGAGTTTGCAACCTCCCAGTCTCTGGGAACGCGTTGCACAGACCTTTCTGCAAGGCCTCCCGGAGTTGTCTCATCCTCTGCTCCCTCTGCGACGGTAACATAAGGTCCGCAACCTTACCCTTGTACCGTGGATCAAGGAGAGTGGCCAGCCAGTAATGGTCCCTCTCCTTGATCCGAAGAATACGAGGATCCTTCCGCAGACTTTGCAGGATCAGGGAGGCCATGCAGCGTAGGTTTGCTGAGGCATTCGCTCCGGAGTCCTCTGGGTCACTAAGGACGACATGATCCGCAGCCACCTCCTCCCAGCCACGTACAAGTCCACTGGTTTCTTGGGACTGTAAATCATCCCTAAAAGACTGCTGCTGATGATGCTGAGTGCCAGCCTCCACCTCCATGCTGACACAATCCTCCTCCTCCTCCTCCTCCTCCTCCTCCTCCTCCTCTTCCTGTGCGATGGGTGGGACAGAAGGAACACTGTCTGGGTAAAGGGGGCCTTGAGAGGCAAGGAAGTCCTCCTCTTCCTGCCTCTGTTCTGCCTCAAGTGCCCTGTCCATTATTCCACGCAGCGTGTGCTCCAACAGGTGGACAAGAGGTACAGTGTCACTGATGCATGCACTGTCACTGCTCACCATCCTCGTGGCCTCCTCAAATGGTGCCAGGACAGTGCATGCATCCCTGATCATGCCCCACTGGCGTGGAGAAAAAAAACCAAGCTCCCCTGACCCTGTCCTGGTGCCGTAGTCGCACAGGTACTCATTGATGGCCCTCTGCTGCGTGTGCAGCCGCTGCAGCATGGCCAACGTTGAGTTCCACCTGGTGGGCATGTCACATATAAGGCGGTTCTTGGGCAGGTTCAACTCCTTTTGCAGCTCAGCCAGGCGAGCACTGGCATTATAAGATCTGCGGAAATGCACACAGACTTTCCTGGCCTGCCTCAGGACATCCTGTAAGCCCGGGTACCTGCCCAAGAAGCGCTGCACCACCAGGTTAAGGACGTGAGCCACACAGGGCACATGGGTCAGTTGTCCCTGTCGGAGGGCGGAGAGGAGGTTGGTGCCATTGTCGCAAACCACCATTCCTGGCTTAAGCTGGCGTGGCGTCAACCACCTCTCGGCCTGGCCCTGCAGAGCAGACAGGACCTCTGCCCCAGTGTGGCTTCTGTCCCCCAAACACACCAGCGCAAGCACGGCATGGCATCTTTTTGCCTGCGTACTTGCGTAGCCCCGTGAACGGCTACGGAGCACCGCTGGTTCATAGGACAAACCACAGGAAGAGGCCATGGAGGAAGAAGAAGAGGAGGGGGTGGAGGAGAGAGGTGTGTCACAACCAGTAGTAGCATTTTGGAGGCGTGGCGGTGGGACAACCTCCAACACTACTGCACCTTGTCCTGAATCCTTCCCAGCTGCCAAAAGAGTGACCCAATGGGCCGTGAAAGAAAGGTAACGTCCCTGTCCATGCCTGCTGGACCATGAGTCAGCGGTAATATGCACCTTACCGCTGACCGCCCTGTCCAGCGAGGCCAAGACATTGCCTTCCACATGCCGGTAGAGAGCCGGAATAGCCTTCCGTGAGAAAAAGTGGCGTTTGGGAACCTGCCACTGAGGAACCGCACATTGCACAAACTCACGGAAGGGGGCCGAGTCTACCAACTGAAAAGGCAGCAGTTGAAGCGCTAGCAATTTAGCCAAGCTAGCATTCAACCGCTGGGCATGTGGATGGCTGGGAGTGAACTTCTTTCGACGGTCCAGCAGCTGGGGCAGGGAAATTTGCCTGCTAGAATCGGACGTCGGTGTACTGCTAGCAGAGTGGGCGCAAGTACTTGGCTGTGACACACCTAATTCTACACCTTCATTCCTCTCAGTGCATGTTTCAGAGAGGACTGAAGTTATAGTGGGGTTGGAGATCCCAGCTGATGCGGTGCAAGGAGAGGTCCGCTTGGTTCTTTGGTGTGGGTCTTTGAGGTAGGCTTGCCAACGAGCTGCATGGCAGGTCAACATATGTCTGGTCAGGCATGTGGTACCCAAGCGGCTGATGTTTTGGCCACGCGATATACGCTTGAGACATATGTTGCAAACAGCAGCTGTGCGATCTGATGCACTAGCCTCAAAAAAGGCCCACACCAAAGAACTTTTTGAATGACGGGCAGAGGCAGCGCCCTGCACAGGCGGAGCTCTGCGGTGTGATTCCGTCGGTGTACTGCCCTTACGCTGGCCACCAAAGGGCATCCTGCCTCGTTGGAGATGTGCCTCCTCCTCATCCTCCTCCTCCTCCTCTCTCCTATTAGGCACCCACGTGGAGTCATTGACCTCATCATCCCCTCCCTCCTCATCACTGGAGCCAATCTGGCAGTATGCTGCAGCTGCTGGAACATGACTGCCAGATTGGTGTCCTTCTTGAGCATCCCCTCTGTCTGCTCTCACGCTACTGCCTTCCTCTAGCTGGGTTTCATCATCAGACCCTTCGAAACGCTGGGCATCCTCCTGGAGCATGTACCCAACACTGTGCTGAAACAGTTCGGGGGACTCCTCAGGAGGAGGACATGGTGGGTCTAGGGAAGGAGTGACTGATGATTTGTCTGACATTGATACCAGGGAAGACGACGCTTTGGCAGCTGCTTTTCCAGTACCCTGAGCCTGGGTGAGAGAGGATGAGGAGGAGGAGGAGGGCTTGGTCATCCACTCTACCAAGTCTTCGGCATGATGTGGCTCAACATGTCCAGCTGCCGAAAAGAAGGACAAGCGTGTCCCATGACCATGTGCTGATGACAATGCACCGCGTCCACGACCAGCACTGTTGCCCCCAGACACAGAGCCTGCTTGCCCTCTTTTATTGCCTCCTGACTGTCTGCCTCTCCTTGTTTGCCTTCCAGACATTCTAATAGATGGCCTGCAGGGAGATGGGAAAAAAGCAATAAGGGCTACCTTCAGGTGTCCTTCTCTGTCCCTTGAAACAAGGACTTTCACAGTGAAAGAAACTGACACTGTCCCTACCTAGAGTTTTCTGTCCCTAGAATAAATGTTTTTTTTAATCACAATATAGCACAAGGACAATTCACTCAATGTCTCTCCAGGTCCCTGGAAACAAGGACTTGCAGAGTGAAAGAAACTGACACTGTCCCTACCTAGAGTTTTCTGTCCCTAGAATAAATGTTTTTTTTAAGCACAATATAGCACAAGGACAATTAACTCACTGTCCTTACAGGTCCCTGGAAACAAGGACTTGCAGAGTGAAAAAAAAAAACACTCTCCCTACCTACAGTTTTCTGTCCCTAGAAAAAATGTTTTTTTTAAGCACAATATAGCACAAGGACAATTAACTCACTGTCCTTACAGGTCCCTGGAAACAAGGACTTGCAGAGTGAAAGAAAAAAAACACTCTCCCTACCTACAGTTTTCTGTCCCTAGAAAAAATGTTTTTTTTAATCACAATATAGCACAAGGAAAATTAACTCACTGTCCTTACAGGTCCCTGGAAACAAGGACTTGCAGAGTGAAAGAAAAAAAACACTCTCCCTACCTACAGTTTTCTGTCCCTAGAAAAAATGTTTTTTTTAATCACAATATAGCACAAGGAAAATTAACTCACTGTCCTTACAGGTCCCTGGAAACAAGGACTTGCAGAGTGAAAGAAACTGACACTGTCCCTACCTAGAGTTTTCTGTCCCTAGAATAAATGTTTTTTTTAAGCACAATATAGCACAAGGACAATTAACTCACTGTCCTTACAGGTCCCTGGAAACAAGGACTTGCAGAGTGAAAGAAAAAAAACACTCTCCCTACCTACAGTTTTCTGTCCCTAGAAAAAATGTTTTTTTTAATCACAATATAGCACAAGGAAAATTAACTCACTGTCCTTACAGGTCCCTGGAAACAAGGACTTGCAGAGTGAAAGAAACTGACACTGTCCCTACCTAGAGTTTTCTGTCCCTAGAATAAATGTTTTTTTTAAGCACAATATAGCACAAGGACAATTAACTCACTGTCCTTACAGGTCCCTGGAAACAAGGACTTGCAGAGTGAAAGAAACTGACACTGTCCCTACCTAGAGTTTTCTGTCCCTAGAATAAATGTTTTTTTTAATCACAATATAGCACAAGGAAAATTAACTCACTGTCCTTACAGGTCCCTGGAAACAAGGACTTGCAGAGTGAAAGAAACTGACACTGTCCCTACCTAGAGTTTTCTGTCCCTAGAATAAATGTTTTTTTTAAGCACAATATAGCACAAGGACAATTAACTCACTGTCCTTACAGGTCCCTGGAAACAAGGACTTGCAGAGTGAAAGAAAAAAAACACTCTCCCTACCTACAGTTTTCTGTCCCTAGAAAAAATGTTTTTTTTAATCACAATATAGCACAAGGAAAATTAACTCACTGTCCTTACAGGTCCCTGGAAACAAGGACTTGCAGAGTGAAAGAAACTGACACTGTCCCTACCTAGAGTTTTCTGTCCCTAGAATAAATGTTTTTTTTAATCACAATATAGCACAAGGACAATTAACTCACTGTCCTTACAGGTCCCTGGAAACAAGGACTTGCAGAGTGAAAGAAACTGACACTGTCCCTACCTAGAGTTTTCTGTCCCTAGAATAAATGTTTTTTTTAAGCACAATATAGCACAAGGACAATTAACTCACTGTCCTTACAGGTCCCTGGAAACAAGGACTTGCAGAGTGAAAGAAAAAAAACACTCTCCCTACCTACAGTTTTCTGTCCCTAGAAAAAATGTTTTTTTTAATCACAATATAGCACAAGGAAAATTAACTCACTGTCCTTACAGGTCCCTGGAAACAAGGACTTGCAGAGTGAAAGAAACTGACACTGTCCCTACCTAGAGTTTTCTGTCCCTAGAATAAATGTTTTTTTTAATCACAATATAGCACAAGGACAATTAACTCACTGTCCTTACAGGTCCCTGGAAACAAGGACTTGCAGAGTGAAAGAAACTGACACTGTCCCTACCTAGAGTTTTCTGTCCCTAGAATAAATGTTTTTTTTAAGCACAATATAGCACAAGGACAATTAACTCACTGTCCTTACAGGTCCCTGGAAACAAGGACTTGCAGAGTGAAAGAAACTGACACTGTCCCTACCTAGAGTTTTCTGTCCCTAGAATAAATGTTTTTTTTAATCACAATATAGCACAAGGAAAATTAACTCACTGTCCTTACAGGTCCCTGGAAACAAGGACTTGCAGAGTGAAAGAAACTGACACTGTCCCTACCTAGAGTTTTCTGTCCCTAGAATAAATGTTTTTTTTAATCACAATATAGCACAAGGAAAATTAACTCACTGTCCTTACAGGTCCCTGGAAACAAGGACTTGCAGAGTGAAAGAAAAAAAACACTCTCCCTACCTACAGTTTTCTGTCCCTAGAAAAAATGTTTTTTTTAATCACAATATAGCACAAGGAAAATTAACTCACTGTCCTTACAGGTCCCTGGAAACAAGGACTTGCAGAGTGAAAGAAACTGACACTGTCCCTACCTAGAGTTTTCTGTCCCTAGAATAAATGTTTTTTTTAATCACAATATAGCACAAGGACAATTAACTCACTGTCCTTACAGGTCCCTGGAAACAAGGACTTGCAGAGTGAAAGAAACTGACACTGTCCCTACCTAGAGTTTTCTGTCCCTAGAATAAATGTTTTTTTTAAGCACAATATAGCACAAGGACAATTAACTCACTGTCCTTACAGGTCCCTGGAAACAAGGACTTGCAGAGTGAAAGAAACTGACACTGTCCCTACCTAGAGTTTTCTGTCCCTAGAATAAATGTTTTTTTTAATCACAATATAGCACAAGGAAAATTAACTCACTGTCCTTACAGTTCCCTGGAAACAAGGACTTGCAGAGTGAAAGAAACTGACACTGTCCCTACCTAGAGTTTTCTGTCCCTAGAATAAATGTTTTTTTTAATCACAATATAGCACAAGGAAAATTAACTCACTGTCCTTACAGGTCCCTGGAAACAAGGACTTGCAGAGTGAAAGAAACTGACACTGTCCCTACCTAGAGTTTTCTGTCCCTAGAATAAATGTTTTTTTTAAGCACAATATAGCACAAGGACAATTAACTCACTGTCCTTACAGGTCCCTGGAAACAAGGACTTGCAGAGTGAAAGAAAAAAAACACTCTCCCTACCTACAGTTTTCTGTCCCTAGAAAAAATGTTTTTTTTAATCACAATATAGCACAAGGAAAATTAACTCACTGTCCTTACAGGTCCCTGGAAACAAGGACTTGCAGAGTGAAAGAAACTGACACTGTCCCTACCTAGAGTTTTCTGTCCCTAGAATAAATGTTTTTTTTAATCACAATATAGCACAAGGACAATTAACTCACTGTCCTTACAGGTCCCTGGAAACAAGGACTTGCAGAGTGAAAGAAACTGACACTGTCCCTACCTAGAGTTTTCTGTCCCTAGAATAAATGTTTTTTTTAAGCACAATATAGCACAAGGACAATTAACTCACTGTCCTTACAGGTCCCTGGAAACAAGGACTTGCAGAGTGAAAGAAAAAAAACACTCTCCCTACCTACAGTTTTCTGTCCCTAGAAAAAATGTTTTTTTTAATCACAATATAGCACAAGGAAAATTAACTCACTGTCCTTACAGGTCCCTGGAAACAAGGACTTGCAGAGTGAAAGAAACTGACACTGTCCCTACCTAGAGTTTTCTGTCCCTAGAATAAATGTTTTTTTTAATCACAATATAGCACAAGGACAATTAACTCACTGTCCTTACAGGTCCCTGGAAACAAGGACTTGCAGAGTGAAAGAAACTGACACTGTCCCTACCTAGAGTTTTCTGTCCCTAGAATAAATGTTTTTTTTAAGCACAATATAGCACAAGGACAATTAACTCACTGTCCTTACAGGTCCCTGGAAACAAGGACTTGCAGAGTGAAAGAAAAAAAACACTCTCCCTACCTACAGTTTTCTGTCCCTAGAAAAAATGTTTTTTTTAATCACAATATAGCACAAGGAAAATTAACTCACTGTCCTTACAGGTCCCTGGAAACAAGGACTTGCAGAGTGAAAGAAACTGACACTGTCCCTACCTAGAGTTTTCTGTCCCTAGAATAAATGTTTTTTTTAATCACAATATAGCACAAGGACAATTAACTCACTGTCCTTACAGGTCCCTGGAAACAAGGACTTGCAGAGTGAAAGAAACTGACACTGTCCCTACCTAGAGTTTTCTGTCCCTAGAATAAATGTTTTTTTTAAGCACAATATAGCACAAGGACAATTAACTCACTGTCCTTACAGGTCCCTGGAAACAAGGACTTGCAGAGTGAAAGAAACTGACACTGTCCCTACCTAGAGTTTTCTGTCCCTAGAATAAATGTTTTTTTTAAGCACACTATAGCAGAAGCACAAAACACACTGACACTCTCCCTACCTATCCTTCTCTTTCCCTAAACTAAAGGAATCCAGGTTAAGCAAGAAAGAAATAACAGTCACTGTCCCTGCCTATGCTACTCTATCCCTGCTCCGGAACACACTACACTAGGCCGCCGTGCTGGCGGCCTTTTATAGTGTGGGGCGTGTACTAAACACCCTCAGCAATAATTGGCCACAGGCATCCTGCCTGTGGCCAATCATTGCTCTCCTCGCTGCCGGCGCTGTGATTGGCCAAGCATGCGGGGTCACAGTGCATGCTTGGCCAATCACAGCGCCTGGATGACACTGCGATGGCGTAGTGCATTGTGGGCCGTTCGCGTCACTCGAATTTGGCGCGAACGGCCCAAATCGTTCGATCTTCGTCGAACGATCGAACAGCCAATGTTCGAGTCGAACGTATGTTCGACTCGAACACGAAGCTCATCCCTAGTTAAAACATAAACTTCAAATTGATCACCATGAATTCAGATAAGAGTATTAAAATAACTCCTCTAACTTCGGAGACCAGATCTCATGTTTCCAGCTCTAGAAATTCTGTGCGATCCAGCACATCATCAGTGAGTTCTTCAGCACTCAAAGAGCAAAGGCAGAATACGCACGAACAGAGGTCTCTAATGCTGAAAAAGAGGCAAACCGGATGAAGCAGAAAGCAGAGTTGGAAGCCAATATGCATGTGCTACAGAGTCAAAGGGCAGCAGTAGCAGCATCTGCAGAAGCTGCAGTATATGAAGCTGCAGCTGTTTTAGAAGAGGATTTGCTTCAAGAGTTTGCAGAGATAGATACTCATGATCCAGTACAAAGGACTCATGAGTATGCTCAGTTTGAGTTTGCTCCTATCTGCAGCACAACTCCACAGCTTCAATCCACTCCAAATAGACCGTAATTGCACACCTATACTGAGGTCCGTACTGGCTATAGGGCATACCGGGCATATGCCCAGTGGGCCGCGGTGGCCCGTGGGCCGCCGGGCCACATTTCACGTCTCCCCCCGTGCACTCTCAGCGGCGAGTCAAAGCCGCACTCGAGTGACACCCGTTGGCACATCAGGGGGTCGGGACCCGCAACGATCCCCTTCTCTCTGGCACGGTGGCCGCAGTTCTGATGATCTGATCAGTCTCGGCTCGGCTGTCTCACACAGCCAAGCAGAGTGAAGCCGCCTCCCCCTCCTCCTTTATGTCTACACAGGGGGAGGGGACACAACATGCAGTCCCGTGCTGATCTGAGGTACATTATGGGTCTGAAGGGGGGGTCTGTACTGTAGGGGGGTTTCTGTATTGTAGTGGGTTCTGTATTGTTGGGGGGTCTGAAATGTAGGGGGGTTCTGTATTGTAGTGGGGTCTGTAATGTAGGGGGGTCTGTAATGTAGGGAGGTCTGTAATGTAGGGGGGTTCTGTATTGTAGGGGTTCTGTATTGTAGGGGGTCTGTATTGTAGGGGGGTCTGTAATGTAGGGGGTCTGTATTGTAGGGGGTCTGTAATGTAGGGGGGTTCTGTATTGTGGGAGGGTCTGAAATGTAGGGGGTTCTGTATTGTAAGGGGGGGGTTCTGTATTGTAGGGGTGGTCTGAAATGTAGGGGGTTCTGTATTGTAGGGGGGTCTGTAATGTAGGGGGGTTCTGTATTGTTGGGAGGGTCTGAAATGTAGGGGGGTTCTGTATTGTAGGGGGGTCTGTAATGTAGGGGAGGTCTGAAATGTAGGGGGTTCTGTATTGTAGGGGGATCTGTAATGTAGGGGGGTTCTGTATTGTAGAGGGGTCTGTATTGTAGGGGGGTCTGTAATGTAGGGGGTTCTGTATTGTAGGGGGGTCTGTAATGTAGAGGGGTCTGTATTGTAGGGGGGGTCTGTAATGTAGGGGGTTCTGTATTGTAGGGGGGTCTGAAATGTAGGGGGGGTTCTGTATTGTAAGGGGGTCTGAAATGTAGGGGGGTTCTGTATTGTAGGGGGGTCTGTAATCTAGGGGGGTTCTGTATTGTAGGGGGGTCTGAAATGTAGGGGGGGTTCTGTATTGTAGGGGGTTCTGTATTGTAGGGGGGTCTGTAATGTAGGGGGGTCTGAAATGTAGGGGGGTTCTGTATTGTAGGGGGATCTGTAATGTAGGGGGGTTCTGTATTGTAGAGGGGTCTGTATTGTAGGGGGGTCTGTAATGTAGGGGGGTCTGTAATGTAGGGGGTCTGTAATGTAGGGGGTCTGTATTGTAGGGGGGTTCTGTATTGTAGGGGGGTCTGAAATGTAGGGGGGTTCTGTATTGTAAGGGGGTCTGAAATGTAGGGGTTCTGTATTGTAGGGGGGTCTGAAATCTAGGGGGTTCTGTATTGTAGGGGGGTCTGAAATGTAGGGGGGTTCTGTATTGTAGGGGGGTCTGGAATGTAGGGGGGTTCTATATTGTAGGGGGTCTGAAATGTAGGGGGGTTCTGTATTGTAGGGGGATCTATATTGTGGGGGGGGTCTGTAATGTAGGGGGGTTCTGTATTGTAGGGGGTTCTGTAATGTAGTGGGGGTCTGTATTGTAGAGGGGGTCTGTATTGTAGAGGGGGTCTGTAATGTAGGGGGGTATGTACTGAAGGGAGGGGGTCTGTATTGTAGAGGGGGTCTGTAATGTAGGGGGGGTCTGTATTGTAGAGGGGGCTGTAATGTAGGGGGGGTCTGTATTGTAGAGGGGGTCTGTATTGTAAAGGGGGTCTGTACTGTAGGGAGGGGGTCTGTACTGTAGGGAGGGGTCTGTACTGTAGGGAGGGCATCTGTACTGTAGGGAGGTCTGTGTAACTGTTAGGGGGTGTCTGTGTAACAAACTGTGGGGGGCTGTGTAATGTAAAGGGGTCCAGAGGTGCGGTGCTATGTAATGTAAAGGGGTCCAAAGGTGCAGGGTGCTGTGTAATGTAAAAGGGTCCAGAGGTGCGGTGCTATGTAATGTAAAGGGGTCCAGAGGTGCAGGGTGCTGTGTAATGTAAAAGGGTCCAGAGGTGCGGTGCTATGTAATGTAAAGGGGTCCAGGGTGCTGTGTAATGTAAAGTGGTCCAGAGGTGCAAGGTGCTGTGTAATGTAAAGGGGTCCAGAGGTACAAGGTGCTGGAACCCCACATACCATCATTAACCGCCCGCCGCGAAGCACCGCCGCCGCGCCCCCCCGGGCTGCTCAGTGTAAAATGCCCGGGCCTATTTTTTTCCCAGCCCGAGCCTGCCTATGCTAATAATGTCCCAACACTAAGGGTGCGCATCCAAGAAAGCAGAGATTATGCAAATATACAACATCCATCCCATAACATATTGTGTATCCTCTTTCAGAGATGGCACATTAGGAACTTCAGAGACCACCGATCTAGCAGAGCACCTTATTCGTCGAGAGTTAGTGAGTACAGGGCTGCTAACATTTGATGATCACCCAGAGAACTATTAGGCATGGAAGACATCATTCCAGGGCATAACCAGAGATCTCAATTTTACAGCCAGAGAAGAGCTAGATTTGCTGACAAAGTGGCTTGGACCAGAGTCATCTCAACAGGCCAAAAGAATCAGATAAGTGCATGTTAATAATCCAATTGCTGGAGTTAAGATGGTATGGCAGAGATTAGATTATGGCAGCCCTGAAGCCACTGAAAATGCTCTGTTAAAGAAACTAGAAAATTTCACCAGATAAAGACAATCTAAAGTGAAGAGAACTTGGTGACATGTTATTGGAAGTGGATGCAGCAAAGTCAGGAGTAGACATGTGCAATTAGTTTAGTTTCTAATTCGTTTTTCACGAATTTAGAGAAATTAGTTAATTCTGAAACTTCCTAATTTTTCAATTCCCGAATATTCTGATTTTCGGATTTCCGAAATTTTGAATTTCCGAATTTTTCAATCTACTAATTTTCGGATTTCCGAATTTTTCAATTTGCGAATTTTCGGATTTCCGAAATTTCGAATCTCCGAATTTCCGAAATTCGGAATTTCGTATTTTCGTATTTTCGAATTTTCGAATTTCCGAAATTTGAAAATCCGAAATTTGAAAATCCGAAATTTGAAAATCCGAAATTTGAAAATTAGAAAATTAGAAAATCCGAAATTATTGGAAGTGGATGCAGCAAAGTCAGGAGTAGACATGTGCAATTAGTTTAGTTTCTAATTCGTTTTTCACGAATTTAGAGAAATTTGTTAATTCCGAAACTTCCGAATTTTTCAATTTCTGAAATTTCGAATTTCCGAAATTTCTAATTTTCTAATTTTTCAATTTACGAATTTTCGGATTTCCGAATTTTCAATTTACGAATTGTCGGATTTCCGAAATTTTGAATTTTCGAATTTCTTAAATTCGGAATTTCGGAAATTGCGAATTTTCGAATTTCCAAAATTTGGAATTTCAAATTTCCGAAATTCGTAAATTCAAAAATTCGGAAATTCGAAAATTCGGACTTACGAATTTCCGAATTCCGAAATTACGGAATTTCCGAAAAAAGCAAAAAAACTAAAAAAAACGAATACGAATAATTCAAATTTTTCGAATTTCCCGAATTTCCAAATTTCCGAAAAAAGCAAAAAAATTAAAACAAAACAAAAAAAAATTTCGGCAGTGCACATGTCTAGTCAGGAGGCTACTTTGCCAGGGCAGACATACCTGGACACAGCTCGTGGGATTAAACCAATTATTGAAAAGCTTCCATATAGTCTGCAGGAAAAGGGGATTTCTCAAGAAGATCACCATGTCTCTTTTCCACCATTCAGTTTCTTCACTGGATTTACTGTCAACCAAGCAAAGCCTAGAAACGATCCGAGCTTCATATTCTCAACATGCACAACCAAGTTACAGCAAATACAGAGAAGACAGGACCAAGGTACGGCAACAGACCATCAGTGTCAGTCAGAAAGACAGAGGTGTCAGCCACTAATTCGACTCCACAAGTGAGCAGCCCTGAAAATAAATCAATGGAACTGGATAGTCTATGTCCAATTCATAATAAACCACACCCACTAGCAAAATGCCATGGGTTCAGAAGCAAGCGAAGTGGTGAAGAAGACGGAGGACCATCTCACTGTTCAGAGGGTTGGCATTCCACAGCAAAAAGCAGAAGCCAAAGTTCCAGCTGAGCAGGCGATCCGTATAAAGAAGAAAAACCAGGACAAGAGCCTTCTCGAAAACCTTAACACAAAAGTGAACGAGACCTTGCCTGGTCCTGGCCGATAAGGTAGTAAAAATAACAGCTGAAGGCTTGGAGCAGAAGAAGGCCCAACTTCAAGAGGGAGCTAAAGAAGTCAAAGCTCAAAGTGGGCCAAGATCTGCAAAGACCAAGTCCTAACCTTAATGTCCCCAAGAAACCGAACCTTAAAGAGCTGAATAATAATCCAGCTGATGCAGAAGCAATGGAGGTGCCAAGGAAAGAGCCTGCAGTAGAGATGGCCTTGCGGTTCGCGGCGAATTTTGCGCATTCGCGGTTCGCGAAACCGGCGGACATATGGCGCTATTCGCGGCCGGTTCGCGGCCACCATATTCTTTTACATTGTGGAACTTTGACCTATGACACATCCATCATGTGGTACAGGACAGCCAATGAGACATTTCAGCAGATGGACATACCCCCTACCTTATAAATAGACCTGATCTGGCTGCCATTTTACATTCTGTTATTTGTCAGTAGGGATGGGCCCGGTGCTCGATTCGAACCCATGTTCGAATCGAGCATCGGGCGTTCGCTCGCTCGTCGAGCCCAGAACTATTTGGGCCGTTCGCATCACATTCGTGTGATGCGAGCGGCCCCGCAATGCATTGCGGCCGGCGCGGCCGGCGCAGTGCATTGCTGGCTGATGATTGGCCAAGCATGCACTGTGACCCCGCATGCTTGGCCAATCACAGCGCCCGAAACTCGGAGAGCAATAATTGGCTACAGGCAGGACGCCTGTAGCCAATTACAGCTCAGGGGCTTTAGTACACGCCCCACCATTTATAAGGCCGCCACGCCATCGGCCCCGGTCACATGAGTTCCGGCTTTAGGAGAGATTAGTCTGCTGATTCTGTCTTTGCTTGATACTGAAAGATTTGCTCTTCTTTGCTAAACCATTGGCTATTTCTTTGCTAAACCATTGCTACCTAAGTCATTGATCGTTCATTGCTGCTGATTGCACAGTTAGTGTGTTATTAGCTGCTGCTGGGGATTAGTCTGGTGCGTGCTTACTGTTAGTACAGTATTGCAGTAGTACCAACCGCAGTGCTGTTAGCACAGCATTGCACCCCAACAGCACCCATAGGACTTCTAGTGTGTTAGTGGCAGCAAACAGAGCTCCTATATTTTCTTCTCAGCAGCACCCATAGGACTTCTAGTGTGTTAGTGGCAGCAAACAGAGCTCCTATATTTTCTTCTCAGCACCACCCATAGGACTTCTAGTGTGTTAGTGGCAGCAAACAGAGCTCCTATATTTTCTTCTCAGCAGCACCCATAGGACTTCTAGTGTGTTAGTGGCAGCAAACAGAGCTCCTATATTTTCTTCTCAGCAGCACCCATAGGACTTCTAGTGTGTTAGTGGCAGCAAACAGAGCTCCTATATTTTCTTCTCAGCAGCACCCATAGGACTTCTAATGTGTTAGTGGCATCACACAGAGCTCCTATATTTTCTTCTCAGCAGCACCCATAGGACTTCTAGTGTGTTAGTGGCAGCAAACAGAGCTCCTATATTTTCTTCTCAGCAGCACCCATAGGACTTCTAATGTGTTAGTGGCATCACACAGAGTTCCTATATTTTCATCTCAGCAGCACCCATAGGACTTCTAGTGTGTTAGTGGCATCACACAGAGCTCCTATATTTTCTTCTCAGCAGCACCCATAGGACTTCTAGTGTGTTAGTGGCAGCAAACAGAGCTCCTATATTTTCTTCTCAGCAGCACCCATAGGACTTCTAGTGTGTTAGTGGCAGCAAACAGAGCTCCTATATTTTCTGCTCAGCAGCACCCATAGGACTTCTAGTGTGTTAGTGGCATCACACAGAGCTCCTATATTTTCTTCTCAGCAGCACCCATAGGACTTCTAGTGTGTTAGTGGCAGCAAACAGAGCTCCTATATTTTCTTCTCAGCAGCACCCATAGGACTTCTAGTGTGTTAGTGGCAGCAAACAGAGCTCCTATATTTTCTTCTCAGCAGCACCCATAGGACTTCTAGTGTGTTAGTGGCATCACACAGAGCTCCTATATTTTCTTCTCAGCAGCACCCATAGGACTTCTAGTGTGTTAGTGGCAGCAAACAGAGCACCTATATTTTCTTCTCAGCAGCACCCATAGGACTTCTAGTGTGTTAGTGGCAGCAAACAGAGCTCCTATATTTTCTTCTCAGCAGCACCCATAGGACTTCTAGTGTGTTAGTGGCAGCAAACAGAGCTCCTATATTTTCTTCTCAGCAGCACCCATAGGACTTCTAGTGTGTTAGTGGCATCACACAGAGCTCCTATATTTTCTTCTCAGCAGCACCCATAGGACTTCTAGTGTGTTAGTGGCAGCAAACAGAGCTCCTATATTTTCTTCTCAGCAGCACCCATAGGACTTCTAGTGTGTTAGTGGCAGCAAACAGAGCTCCTATATTTTCTTCTCAGCAGCACCCATAGGACTTCTAGTGTGTTAGTGGCAGCAAACAGAGCTCCTATATTTTCTTCTCAGCAGCACCCATAGGACTTCTAGTGTGTTAGTGGCATCACACAGAGCTCCTATATTTTCTTCTCAGCAGCACCCATAGGACTTCTAGTGTGTTAGTGGCAGCAAACAGAGCTCCTATATTTTCTTCTCAGCAGCACCCATAGGACTTCTAGTGTGTTAGTGGCAGCAAACAGAGCTCCTATATTTTCTTCTCAGCAGCACCCATAGGACTTCTAGTGTGTTAGTGGCATCACACAGAGCTCCTATATTTTTTTCTCAGCAGCACCCATAGGACTTCTAGTGTGTTAGTGGCAGCAAACAGAGCTCCTATATTTTCTTCTCAGCAGCACCCATAGGACTTCTAGTGTGTTAGTGGCAGCAAACAGAGCTCCTATATTTTCTTCTCAGCAGCACCCATAGGACTTCTAGTGTGTTAGTGGCAGCAAACAGAGCTCCTATATTTTCTTCTCAGCAGCACCCATAGGACTTCTAATGTGTTAGTGGCATCACACAGAGTTCCTATATTTTCTTCTCAGCAGCACCCATAGGACTTCTAGTGTGTTAGTGGCATCACACAGAGCTCCTATATTTTCTTCTCAGCAGCACCCATAGGACTTCTAGTGTGTTAGTGGCAGCAAACAGAGCTCCTATATTTTCTTCTCAGCAGCACCCATAGGACTTCTAGTGTGTTATTGGCAGCAAACAGAGCTCCTATATTTTCTTCTCAGCAGCACCCATAGGACTTCTAGTGTGTTAGTGGCAGCAAACAGAGCTCCTATATTTTCTTGTCAGCAGCACACATAGTACCTATAGTGTGTTAGTGTCAGCACCCATAGGACCTACAGTGTGTTGTGAGCACACATAGGAGTTCTATTTTTTATACTATATACACTACCGACTACAATGGCTGGAAGACCGCCAAGGAGAGGCAGAGCGTGCCGAGGCAAGAACACAGGGCAGGCAGGCTCTGTTTCTAGAGACAACAGTGCTGGCCGTGGACGTGGTCGTGCATCGTCATCAGCACGTGGCCATGGGACACGCTTGTCTTTGTTTTCGGCAGCTGGACATGTGGAGCCGCATCATGCCGAAGGCTTGGTAGAATGGATGACCAAGCCCTCCTCATCCTCCTCATCCTCTCTCACCCAGGCTCAGGGTACTGGCAGAGCAGCTGCCAACGCGTACTCAATGGCATCATCAGCCACCCCTTCCCTAGACCCACCATGTCCTCCTGAGGAGTCCCCCGAACTGTTTGAGCACAGTATTGGGTACATGCTCCAGGAGGATGCCCAACGATTCGAAGGCTCGGATGATGATACCCAGCTTGAGGAAGTCAGTAGTGAGCGCGCAGAGAGAGGGGATGCTGAAGGACAGCAATATGGCAGTAGTGTTCCACCAGCTGCAGCTTACTGCCAGGTTTGCTCTAGTGGTGAAGAGGGAGGGGATGATGAGGTCACTGACTCCACGTGGGTGCCTGAAGGGAGAGAGGAGGAGGAGGAGGAGGATGCAGCATCACATGTCCAACGAGGCAGGATGCCCCCTGGAGGCCAGCTAGAGGCCAGCACAGCAACTGTACCACACCGCAGAGCTCCGCCTGTGCAGGGCGCTGCCTCTGCACATTATCACAAAAGTTCTTTGGTGTGGGCCTTTTTTGAGACGAGTGCATCAGATCGCACCACTGCTATTTGCAATATTTGTCTCAAGCGTATCTCGCGTGGCCAAAACATCAGCCGCTTGGGCACCACAAGCATGAGCAGACATATGTCGACCTGCCATGCAGCTCGTTGGCAAGCACACATAAAAGACCCACACCAAAGAACAAAGCGGACCTCTCCTTGCTCCTCATCAGCTGGGATCTCCATCCCCACTATATCTTCAGTCCTCTCTGAAAGCTGCTCTGAGAGGACTGAAGGTGTAGAATTAGGTGTGTCACAACCAAGTACTTGCAGTACACCGACGTCCGATTGTAGCAGGCAAATTTCCCTGCCCCAGCTGCTGGACCGTCGAAAGAAGTATACTCCCAGCCATCCACATGCCCAGTGGTTGAATGCTAGCTTGGCTAAATTGCTAGCACTTCAACTGCTGCCTTTTCAGTTGATAGACTCGGCCCCCTTCCGTGAGTTTGTTCAATGTGCGGTTCCTCAGTGGCAGGTTCCCAAACGCCACTTTTTCTCACGGAAGGCAATTCCGTCTCTCTACTGGCATGTGGAAGGCAATGTCCATGCCTCGCTGGACAGGGCGGTCAGCGGTAAGGTGCATATTACCGCTGACTCATGGTCCAGCAGGCATGGACAGGGACGTTATCTTTCTTTCACGGCCCATTGGGTCACTCTATTGGTAGCTGGGAGGGATGCAGGACAAGGTGCAGTAGTGTTGGAGGTTGTTCCGCCACCACGCCTCCAAAATGCTACTACTGGTTGTGACACACCTCTCTCCTCCACCCCCTCCTCTTCTTCTTCCTCCATGTCCTCTTCGAGTGCTCTGTCCTCGGAACCAGCGGTGCTCCGTAGGCGTACAAGGGGCTACGCGAGTACGCAGGCAAAAAGATGCCATGCCGTGCTTGCGCTGGTGTGTTTGGGGGACAGGAGCCACACTGGGCCAGAGGTTCTGGCAGCTCTGCAGGGGCAGGCCGAGAGGTGGTTGACGCCACGCCAGCTTAAGCCAGGAATGGTCGTTTCTGATAATGGCACCAACCTCCTCTCCGCCCTGCGACAGGGGCAGCTCACCCATGTGCCCTGTATGGCTCACGTCCTCAACCTGGTGGTGCAGCGGTTCTTGGGCAGGTTCCCAGGCTTACAGGATGTCCTGAGGCAGGCCAGGAAAGTCTGTGTGCATTTCCGCCGATCTTATAATGCCAGTGCTCGGCTGACTGAGCTGCAAAAGGAGCTGAACCTGCCCAAGAACCGCCTAATATGTGACATGCCCACCAGGTGGAACTCAACGTTGGCCATGCTGCAGCGACTGCACACGCAGCAGAGGGCCATCAATGAGTACCTTTGCGACTACGGCACCAGGACAGGGTCAGGGGAGCTTGGCTTTTTTTCCCCACGCCAGTGGAGCATGATCAGGGATGCATGCACTGTCCTCTCACCATTTGAGGAGGCCACGAGGATGGTGAGCAGTGACAGTGCATGCATCAGTGACACTGTACCTCTTGTCCACCTGTTGGAGCATACGCTGCGTGGGATAATGGACAGGGCACTTGAGGCAGAACAGAGGCAGGAAGAGGAGGACTTCCTTGTCTCTCAAGGCCCCCTTTATCCAGACAATGTTCCTTCTGTCCCACCCATCACACAGGAAGAGGAGGAGGAGGAGGAGGAGGAGGATTGTGTGAGCATGGAGGTGGAGCCTGGCACTCAGCATCAGCAGCAGCAGTCTTTTAGGGATGATGTACAGTCCCAACAAACCAGTGGACTTGTACGTGGCTGGGAGGAGGTGGCTGGCGATCATGTCATCCTCAGTGACCCAGAAGACTCCGGACCGAATGCCTCAGCTAACCTACGCTGCATGGCCTCCCTGATCCTGCAAAGCCTGCGGAAGGATCCTCGTGTTCTTCGGATCAAGGAGAGTGACCATTACTGGCTGGCCACTCTCCTTGATCCACGGTACAAGGGTAAGGTTGCGGACCTTATCTTGCCGTCGCAGAGGGAGCAGAGGATGAGACATCTCAGGGAGGCCTTGCAGAAAGGTCTGTGCAACGCGTTCCCAGAAACTGGGAGGTTACAAACTCCTGGTCCTGGACGACGAGTTGCTGAGGCTTCGGTCAGTAGCAGAAGGAGCGGTGGGGAAGGTGGACGTCTGACCGATGCGTTCAGACAATTTTTTAGTCCGCAGCCCCAAGGTATGATCGGTTCCAGCAACCATCGCCAGCGTCTGATATACATGGTGCAGGAATACCTAGGGGCAAGGTCAGACTTGGACACCTTTCCCACCGAAAATCCTCTGGCTTACTGGGTCCTGAGGATGGATCACTGGCCAGAGCTTGCACAGTATGCAATTGAGCTACTGGCCTGTCCTGCATCCAGCGTTCTTTCCGAACGCACATTCAGTGCTGCTGGAGGATTTGTCACCGATCATAGGGTGCGCCTGTCCACCGACTTGGTTGATCGACTGACCTTCATAAAAATGAATCAGTCTTGGATCACCACCAGCTACCAGACACCTGAAGCGGATATAACGGAATAATTTATAATGTCACATCCCTTCAAGACTGCCTATGCTGATGCTGAGTGACTGTCCTGTTATGTTCACTGACTATCCTCTTCCTCCTCCTCAATGATCCATGCCACCACACCAGTGCCTAAGGCACAATTTTTCAGCCCCTGTATAACAGGGGCGTGTAATTACAATTTTTTAAAAAGATGCTTCGCAACAGGTGTGACTGCTGTGCTCAGAGTACAGTATCTGTGAGGGGTTGCAGTGTTGTGGCACCAGCACCAGTGCCTAAGGCACAATTTTTCAGCCCCTGTTGGGGCGTGTAATTACAATTTTTAGGCAATGCTTTGCAACAGGTCTCATTGCTGTGCTCAGAGTACAGTATCTGTGAGGGGTTGCAGTGTTGTGGCACCAGCACCAGTGCCTAAGGCACAATTTTTCAGCCCCTGTATAACAGGGGCGTGTAATTACAATTTTTTAAAAAGATGCTTCGCAACAGGTGTGACTGCTGTGCTCAGAGTACAGTATCTGTGAGGGGTTGCAGTGTTGTGGCACCAGCACCAGTGCCTAAGGCACAATTTTTCAGCCCCTGTTGGGGCGTGTAATTACAATTTTTAGGCAATGCTTTGCAACAGGTCTCATTGCTGTGCTCAGAGTACAGTATCTGTGAGGGGTTGCAGTGTTGTGGCACCAGCACCAGTGCCTAAGGCACAATTTTTCAGCCCCTGTATAACAGGGGCGTGTAATTACAATTTTTTAAAAAGATGCTTCGCAACAGGTGTGACTGCTGTGCTCAGAGTACAGTATCTGTGAGGGGTTGCAGTGTTGTGGCACCAGCACCAGTGCCTAAGGCACAATTTTTCAGCCCCTGTTGGGGCGTGTAATTACAATTTTTAGGCAATGCTTTGCAACAGGTCTCATTGCTGTGCTCAGAGTACAGTATCTGTGAGGGGTTGCAGTGTTGTGGCACCAGCACCAGTGCCTAAGGCACAATTTTTCAGCCCCTGTATAACAGGGGCGTGTAATTACAATTTTTTAAAAAGATGCTTCGCAACAGGTGTGACTGCTGTGCTCCAAGTACAGTATCTGTGAGGGGTTGCAGTGTTGTGGCACCAGCACCAATGCCTAAGGCACAATTTTTCAGCCCCTGTTTAACAGGGGCGTGTAATTACAAATCTTGATCTAATAGTTCACAGCAGGGCCCATTCCTGCGCCCACCAAGAGTAACTATGAGGGCCTACAGTCTTGTGGCAACACCGTCCACCACCACCACCACCACCAAAGGCCCAATTTTTCTGCCCTGTTCAACAGGTGCATGCAATTACAAATCTTGATCTAATAACTCACAGCAGGGCCCATTCCTGCACCCACCAAGAGTAACTGTGAGGGCTTACAGTCTTGTGGCAACACCGTCCACCACCACCACCACCACCACCAAAGGCCCAATTTTTCTGCCCGGTTCAACAGGTGCATGCAAGTACAAATCTTGATCTATTAACTCACAGCAGGGCCCATTCCTGTGCCCACCAGTCTTGTGGCTACACCAACATCTAATAGGGCAAATTTCTGCAGAGTATATACGGCAGGCCCCTACTTTCAAACATCCAACTTACAAACGACTCCTACTTGCAAACGGCAAGAGAAAACAGGAAGTGAGAGGAAATCTACCCCTAGGAAGGAAAATTCTATCCTGTTAGATTTAATTTGGGAAAAAGGTATCTCCTCTCTACTGATGCTTTATCACCAATCCTTGTTTCAATTAAAACCCCACTTTTCCAAAAACATTTGTCATTGGGACGGAAAGTGAGGTGACATGTTCTGAACAGATGTGCAAAGACAGCAAATGTTACAGGGGTGATAACCCCTCCCTATGTTCTCCAAAAAGCTTAAAAATTGATTTTTTTGGGATGTAGCTACACTTCATAATGTACCTGTTCAGATTCTACTTAAGAACAAACCTACAGTCCATGTCTTGTTTGCACCACCTATATACTGCTGTTCAGAGTATATAGGGTTGTAGGTATAGGGTTTTATTTTGGGTGCGGGGTCCCCCTTAGTATCCATACAAGACCCAAAGGGGCTGGGGTGGGGGGGGGGGTGATGGGGTAGCCATGCCATTTTTCTCAAGGATTTTCAGCCATATGGCGGCCAGGACAAGACATGACATTAAAGCCGCAAGTGGTTTTAAATGGCTTCTTTTTTTCCTTTACAAATGTCATTTTGTGCAAGGACAGTTCTAAACACGGGAAACACATGCCACTTCACAGGCATACTTTAGACACCCCCCAGGTACCGTATTTAAAGGAAAATTTCACTTTTTTTTTTTCACTTTATGCATCATTAAAATGACTGCTCCCGAAAAAACTTTAGTTTTTAAAATTTCTTTTTGCATTGATATATGTCCCCTGGGGCAGGACCCGGGTCCCCAAACCTGTTTTATAACATTAACATGCATATTGGCCGTTGTAATTAGCAATTTTGATTTCGAACGTTCGCGTCCATTATAACGAATAGGGTTCGAAAATTCGCGCGAACTTTCGGTCCGTTCGAAGGTTCTGGTGCGAACCGAACCCGGATGTGTGTTCGGCTCATCCCTATTTGTCAGCATAGGGACAGGTTGCTGTGTGGAGCAGGGACAGACTGTAATCCTAGCTATTAGGTCCACAAAAGTCCTTTTAAGGACTGGTATAGGTGTACAATTGTTTTGTGTGCAGTATATAGGGGTGTAATACACTTTTAGTTCATTTCAATTGTGCAGCATTGGGACTGCAGTGCTGAGTGGTTCTGCAGCTGTCTTTAGTCAGTGTAGGAAGGTTGCTGTGTGTGTACTAGCAGGGACAGACTCTACTAAAACAAAAGTCCTCCTAAGGACTGGTATAGGTGTACAGTCCACGAAAGTCCTTTTACGGACTGGTATAGGTGTACTATTTTGTGTGCAGTAAATAGGGGTGTACTACACGCATAAAATACTCTAGGAAGAATAGTATAGTGCGGTTCTACTGTGCAGCTTCTGAGCGGTTCTGCTGCAGCTCTTTTCTCGGTTTAGGTAGAAGTTGCCGCTGTGTGTCGCAGGCACAGACTAGCGACTAAACTCGCTAACCAATAAAGCTCCACAAAAGTTCATTTTAAGGACTAGTATAGGTGTACTATTTGGTGTGCAGTATATAGGGGTCTAATACACGCATAAAAAACTTTCAAACATACTATATAATATATACTATACTATATAATATATAGTGCATTTCAACTGTGCAGCATTTCTACTGTGCAGCTTCTGAGCGGTTCTGCTGCAGCTCTTTTCTCGGTTTAGGTACAAGTTGCCGCTGTGTGTCGCAGGCACAGACTAGCGACTAAAATCGCTAACCAATAAAGCTCCACTAAAGTTCATTTTAAGGACTGGTATAGGTGTACTATTTGGTGTGCAGTATATAGGGGTCTAATACATGCATAAAAAACTTTCAAACATACTATATAATATATACTATATACTATACTATATAATATATAGTGCATTTCAACTGTGCAGCATTTCTACTGTGCAGCTTCTGAGCGGTTCTGCTGCAGCTCTTTTCTCGGTTTAGGTACAAGTTGCCGCTGTGTGTCGCAGGCACAGACTAGCGACTAAAATCGCTAACTAATAAAGCTCCACAAAAGTTCATTTTAAGGACTGGTATAGGTGTACTATTTGGTGTGCAGTATATAGGGGTCTAATACACGCATAAAAAACTTTCACATATAGGAAGAATAGTATAGTGCATTTCTACTGTGCAGCATTGTGACTGCTGAGAGGTTCTGCAGCGATACTACAAAGAGTGACAACGCAATTAGAAAAAAGTATTATAACTGCTGTGATAGACCAGTGGCCCCCGAAAACGACAGTTTGAAGCGGGGTGTTATATACCTTCTTCCACATATACTGCACTTCTCTACAGCCTTTTGTCACAGGGTCATTTAAAAAGATGACAGGCAGAGGAAGAGGCAGGCCCTTCCGCAGGGGTGGTAGGGGTAGGGCAGGAGCACCAGGCCGGAGCCAAAGTGGGAAGTTGCAGAAGGTGCGTTCGATTACGTCAAAGGACGCACCAGACTTGGTTGAGTGGCTCACTCAGCCTTACTCTTCTGCACCCTCCTCATCCTCTCTATCTGCACCCTCTTCACTCTCTGCTGTGTGCACCCCCAAAGACACTACCACCAACACCACCGCCAACATATACCCTCCGCTTGAGTCACAGGAATTATTTTTCGATCCATCACAAGACTTCTCTGATGCGCAGGCATTCTTGACATTGGATCAGGAAGAGGAGGTAGCAACAACCGCCACTCAGCAGTCTGACTACAGTACCCAGATCAGCCCAAGGATGTTGGTCCCCGCTGTTGCTGCCTACTCCGAGATCTCTAATGTTAGTGGTGGGGAAGGTGACGTAGATGATGATCAGTGTTGCCAACCGTACGTATTTTTACGGACATTACGTAAAAACGGGCACTTTTTCACCCGTCCGTAATTGTCCGTGCTAGCGGGGAAGTGCCAGTAAAAAATAGCCCTGACCGTTCCGACTTGGAACTGCGCATGCGCAGTTCCGGAGCTTGCCGAGCCGATCCTGTATTCGGCCGGGCCCGGCAGGGGGGCGGATCTCACAGGGGCTGTGCGGCGCGCTATGCTGACGAGGCGAGTGATGTAATAACACATCCCGCCACAGCGCCAGTTTTTAAAATTGTAACCAGGAGCACTGGAGCAGCTAGAAGGCTAAGCACTACAGCACGCGGAACGGAGGAGCCCTGCATCCAGCTTCGGGCATGGAGTGACAGCCCAGCCAACGACGGTGACAGATGACTGCAGGTGATGGTAGCAGGCCGCAGAGGGGGGTGAATGATGGTGGCAGAGGGGGATGGACTCGAGGCAGCAGGAGGTGTTGGAGGCAGTTGGTGTTGATGGTGACAGGGGATGATGATGGTGACAGGGGAGGGGATGATGATGGCGACAGGGGATGATGATGGTGACAGGGGAGGGGATGATGATGGTGACAGGGGAGGGGATGATGATGGTGACAGGGGATGATGATGGTGACAGGGGAGGGGATGATGATGGTGACAGGGGGTGATGGATGGAGGCAGGGGCTGATGGAGGCAGGGGCTGATGGTGACAGGGGGTGATGGAGGCAGGGGGTGATGGAGGCAGGGGGTGATGGAGGCAGGGGGTGATGGAGGCAGGGGCTGATGGTGACAGGGGCTGATGGTGACAGGGGCTGATGGTGACAGGGGCTGATGGTGACAGGGGGTGACAGGGGGTGATGGAGGCAGGGGATGATGGAGGCAGGGGGTGATGGAGGCAGGGGGTGATGGAGGCAGGGGGTGATGGAGGCAGGGGGTGATGGAGGCAGGGGCTGATGGTGACAGGGGATGATGGTTCAGTTTTTAAATTTTGTTTAACTTAAACACATTGCTAATAGCTTTGGCTACATGTTTATAGTTTAAATACTAAAAGTTGCACAGTTTAGCACTGAAAAGAGGCATTTTAAGTTATTTTTGGAAGTGTCAGTGAAAAAAATGGGTGTTGTTCGTAATTTTTAGGCATCTTGTCAGTAAATTTAACTTGGGGGGGTTGGCAACACTGATGATGATGTGTCTATGGACGTCACGTGGGTGCCCACAAGAGAGGACCAGGAGGGGAGTTCAGAGGGAGAGATGGACCAGCAGATAGGGAGGAGAGGCAGGCGGAACTTACATTGCACAGGAGGGACAAACAAGACTGCTAATGTATCAGGACTCAGAGCGAGCCATCAACCATGTACGGTCACATCTGGCGCTCCCAGGACGCCGGCACATGGCTCCGCAGTGTGGGCTTTTTTTAACGTGTCCGCTGCTGACAATAGTGTTGCCATCTGCAGCCTTTGCAGTCAACGCATAAGTCGCGGTAAGCCCAACACTCACCTAGGGACGACCGCCTTAAGAAGGCACATGAACTCCCATCACCGAGCCCAGTGGGAGCAACGCTGTCAGAACCCACAAAGCCAAACTCCAGGCTCTCACCGTCCAGCCTCTTCTACTACTTCTCCTCTCTCTTCACAGTTGTCCTCCACTCCACCTTCCATCATCCCGTCCCCAAGTTTATCTGGAAAAAGGCAGGCTTCCGTGGGCCAAATGTTCGAGCGTAAAAGAATGATGACGCCGGATAACCCTCTTGCCCAACGGTTGATGGCTGGCTTGTCAGAACTCCTAGCCCGCCAACTACTGCCATATAAACTGGTGGACTCGGAGGCCTTTCGAAAATTTGTGGCCATTGGAACACCACAATGGAAGGTCCCAGGAAGGAAATATTTATCCCAGAAGGGCATCCCAGAGCTATATGGCCATGTTCAGCGGCAAGTGAATGTATCTCTGGCACACAGTGTCGGTGCCAAGATACATCTAACCACAGACACGTGGTCTAGCAAACACGGGCAGGGAAGGTATGTTACTTTTACTGCCCACAGGGTGAACCTTCTGACGGCCGTCAAGCATGTAACCCGTGGCACCCCGTGTAGATTTGGTTTTACCGCCACGGATTGCATGCAGGCCTGCCTCTTCTTCTCCTCCTCCTCCTACTCCATCCTCCCTCTCCTCCTCGGCTGACTCCTCCTCTTCCGCTGCTACCATCTCTTCCGCTGCGCCGCCCAAGATCCCCAGAACCTATTCGACATGCCAGGTGAGTAGGGATGAGCTTTGTGTTTGAGTCGAACATACGTTCGACTCGAACATCGGCTGTTCGATCGTTCGACGAAGATCGAACGATTTGGGCCGTTCGCGCCAAATTCGAGTGACGCGAATGGCCCACAATGCACTACGCCATCGCAGTGTCATCCAGGCGCTGTGATTGGCCAAGCATGCACTGTGACCCCGCATGCTTGGCCAATCACAGCGCCGGCAGCGAGGAGAGCAATGATTGGCCACAGGCAGGATGCCTGTGGGCAATTATTCTTGAGGGGGTTTAGTACACGCCCCACACTATAAAAGGCCGCCAGCGCGGCGGCCTTGTGTAGTGTGTTCCGGAGCAGGGAAAGAGAAGCATAGGCAGGGACAGTGTCATTTTTTTTCCTTTACTAATCCTGGATTCCTTGTGTTTAGGGACAAATAAGGATAGGTAGGGAGAGTGTCAGTGTGTTATTCTGTGCTAAACCTTGTTTGTAGGGACAGAGAGGTACAGTGAGGGAAAGTGTCAGTGTGCTATTCTGTTCTAAACCAATCTTGCTGAACCATATTTGAAATCCTTGAGTTTAGGGACAGAGAGGTACAGTGAGGGAAAGTGTCAGTGTGCTATTCTGTGCTAAATCTTGTTTGTAGGGACAGAGTAGGACAGTGAGTGAAACTGACAGTGTGCTATTCTGTTCTAAAACAATCTTGCTGAACCATATTTGAAATCCTTGAGTTTAGGGACAGAGAAGGACACTCGTGGAAACTATCAGTGTGCTATTCTGTGCTAAATCTTGTTTGTAGGGACAGAGTAGGACAGTGAGTGAAACTGACAGTGTGCTATTCTGTTCTAAACCAATCTTGCTGAACCATATTTGAAATCCTTGAGTTTAGGGACAGAGAGGTACAGTGAGGGAAAGTGTCAGTGTGCTATTCTGTGCTAAATCTTGTTTGTAGGGACAGAGTAGGACAGTGAGTGAAACTGACAGTGTGCTATTCTGTTCTAAACCAATCTTGCTGAACCATATTTGAAATCCTTGAGTTTAGGGACAGAGAAGGACACTCGTGGAAACTATCAGTGTGCTATTCTGTGCTAAATCTTGTTTGTAGGGACAGAGAGGTACAGTGAGTGAAACTGACAGTGTGCTATTCTGTTCTAAACCAATCTTGCTGAACCATATTTGAAATCCTTGAGTTTAGGGACAGAGAGGTACAGTGAGGGAAAGTGTCAGTGTGCTATTCTGTGCTAATCCTTGTTTGTAGGGACAGAGAGGTACAGTGAGGGAAAGTGTCAGTGTGCTATTCTGTTCTAAACCAATTTTGCTGAACCATATTTTCAATCCTTGAGTTTAGGGACAGAGAGGTACAGTGAGTGAAACTGACAGTGTGCTATTCTGTTCTAAACCAATTTTGCTGTTCCATATTTCAAATCCTTGAGTTTAGGGACAGAGAAGGACACTCGTGGAAATTATCAGTGTGCTATTCTGTGCTAAATCTTGTTTGTAGGGAGGGACAGAGTAGGACAGTGAGGGAAAGTTTCAGTGTGCTATTCTGTTCTAAACCAATTTTGCTGAACCATATTTTCAATCCTTGAGTTTAGGGACAGAGAAGGACACTCGTGGAAATTATCAGTGTGCTATTCTGTGCTAAATCTTGTTTGTAGGGAGGGACAGAGTAGGACAGTGAGGGAAAGTGTCAGTGTGCTATTCTGTTCTAAACCAATTTTGCTGTTCCATATTTTCAATCCTTGAGTTTAGGGACAGAGAAGGACACTCGTGGAAATTATCAGTGTGCTATTCTGTGCTAAATCTTGTTTGTAGGGAGGGACAGAGTAGGACAGTGAGGGAAAGTGTCAGTGTGCTATTCTGTTCTAAACCAATTTTGCTGTCCCATATTTCAAATCCTTGAGTTTAGGGACAGAGAAGGACACTCGTGGAAATTATCAGTGTGCTATTCTGTGCTAAATCTTGTTTGTAGGGAGGGACAGAGTAGGACAGTGAGGGAAAGTGTCAGTGTGCTATTCTGTTCTAAACCAATTTTGCTGAACCATATTTTCAATCCTTGAGTTTAGGGACAGAGAGGTACAGTGAGTGAAACTGACAGTGTGCTATTCTGTTCTAAACCAATTTTGCTGTTCCATATTTCAAATCCTTGAGTTTAGGGTCAGAGAAGGACACTCCTGGAAATTATCAGTGTGCTATTCTGTGCTAAATCTTGTTTGTAGGGAGGGACAGAGTAGGACAGTGAGGGAAAGTGTCAGTGTGCTATTCTGTTCTAAACCAATTTTGCTGTTCCATATTTTCAATCCTTTTGTTTAGGGACAGAGAAGGATAGGCAGGGGACAGTGTCAGTGTCATTGTTGCTAAGCCTCCTGCACAGTATACACCTGAAGGTAGCCCTTATTGCTCTTTTTCCCATCTCCCTGCAGGCCATCCATTAAAATGTCTGGAAGGCAAACAAGGAGAGGCAGACAGTCAGGAGGCAAAAAAAGAGGGCAAGCAGGCTCTGTGTCTGGGGGCAACAGTGCTGGTCGTGGACGCGGTGCATTGTCATCAGCACATGGCCATGGGACACGCTTGTCCTTCTTTTCGGCAGCTGGACATGTTGAGCCACATCATGCCGAAGACTTGGTAGAGTGGATGACCAAGCCCACCTCATCCTCCTCATCCTCTCTCACCCAGGCTCAGGGTACTGGCAAAGCAGCTGCCAAAGCGTCCTCTTCTCTGGTATCAATATCTTCATTAGTCAATCCTTCCCTAGACCCACCATGTCCTCCTCCTGAGGAGTCCCCCGAACTGTTTGAGCACAGTGTTGGGTACATGCTCCAGGAGGATGCCCAGCGTTTGGAAGGATCTGATGATGATACCCAGCTAGAGGAAGGCAGCAGCGTGAGAGCAGAGAGAGGGGATGCTCAAGAAGGACACCTATCTGGCAGTCATGCTCCAGCAGCTGCAGCATACTGCCAGATTGGCTCCAGTGATGAGGAGGGAGGGGATGATGAGGTCACTGACTCCACGTGGGTGCCTAATAGGAGAGAGGAGGAGGAGGAGGAGGATGAGGAGGAGGCACATCTCCAACGAGGCAGGATGCCCTTGAGTGGCCAGCGTATGGGCAGCACACCGACGGAATCACACCGCAGAGCTCCGCCTGTGCAGGGCGCTGCCTCTGCCCGTCATTCAAAAAGTTCTTTGGTGTGGGCCTTTTTTGAGGCGAGTGCATCAGATCGCACAGCTGCTGTTTGCAACATATGTCTCAAGCGTATATCGCGTGGCCAAAACATCAGCCGCTTGGGCACCACATGCTTGATCAGACATATGTTGACCTGCCATGCAGCTCGTTGGCAAGCCTACCTTAAAGACCCACACCAAAGAACAAAGCTGACCTCTTCTTGCACCGCATCAGCTGGGATCTCCAACCCCACTATACCTTCACTCCTCTCTGAAACCTGCTCTGAGAGGAATGAAGGTGTAGAATTAGGTGTGTCACAGGCAAGTACTTGCGGGCACTCTGCTAGCAGTACACCAACGTCCGATTCTAGCAGGCAAATTTCCCTGCCCCAGCTGCTGGACCGTCGAAAGAAGTTCACTCCCAGCCATCCACATGCCCAGCGGTTGAATGCTAGCTTGGCTAAATTGCTAGCGCTTCAACTGCTGCCTTTTCAGTTGGTAGACTCGGCCCCCTTCCGTGAGTTTGTGCAATGTGCGGTTCCTCAGTGGCAGGTTCCCAAACGCCACTTTTTCGCACGGAAGGCGATTCCGGCTCTCTACAGGCATGTGGAAGGCAATGTCTTGGCCTCGCTGGACAGGGCGGTCAGCGGTAAGGTGCATATTACCGCTGACTCATGGTCCAGCAGGCATGGACAGGGACGTTACCTTTCTTTCACGGCCCATTGGGTCACTCTTTTGGCAGCTGGGAAGGATGCAGGACAAGGTGCAGTAGTGTTGGAGGTTGTTCCACCGCCACGCCTCCAAAATGCTACTACTGGTTGTGACACACCTCTCTCCTCCACCCCCTCCTCTTCTTCTTCCTCCATGGCCTCTTCCTGTGGTTTGTCCTCGGAACCAGCGGTGCTCCGTAGGCGTTCAAGGGGCTACGCAAGTACGCAGGCAAAAAGATGCCATGCCGTGCTTGCGCTGGTGTGTTTGGGGGACAGGAGCCACACTGGGGCAGAGGTCCTGTCTGCTCTGCAGGGGCAGGCCGAGAGGTGGTTGACGCCACGCCAGCTTAAGCCAGGAATGGTGGTTTGCGACAATGGCACCAACCTCCTCTCCGCCCTCCGACAGGGACAACTGACCCATGTGCCCTGTATGGCTCACGTCCTTAACCTGGTGGTGCAGCGGTTCTTGGGCAGGTACCCGGGCTTACAGGATGTCCTGAGGCAGGCCAGGAAAGTCTGTGTGCATTTCCGCAGATCTTATAATGCCAGTGCTCGCCTGGCTGAGCTGCAAAAGGAGTTGAACCTGCCCAAGAACCGCCTTATATGTGACATGCCCACCAGGTGGAACTCAACGTTGGCCATGCTGCAGCGGCTGCACACGCAGCAGAGGGCCATCAATGAGTACCTGTGCGACTACGGCACCAGGACAGGGTCAGGGGAGCTCGGGTTTTTTTCACCACACCAGTGGGGCATGATCAGGGATGCATGCACTGTCCTGGCACCATTTGAGGAGGCCACGAGGATGGTGAGCAGTGACAGTGCATGCATCAGTGACACTGTACCTCTTGTCCACCTGTTGGAGCACACGCTGCATGGAATAATGGACAGGGCACTTGAGGCAGAACAGAGACAGGAAGAGGAGGACTTCCTTGCCTCTCAAGGCCCCCTTTACCCAGACAGTGTTCCTTCTGTCCCACCCATCGCACAGGAAGAGGAGGAGGAGGAGAAGGAGGATTGTGTCAGCATGGAGGTGGAGGCTGGCACTCAGCATCATCAGCAGCAGTCTTTTAGGGATGATTTACAGTCCCAAGAAACCAGTGGACTTGTACGTGGCTGGGAGGAGGTGGCTGCGGATCATGTCGTCCTTAGTGACCCAGAGGACTCTGGACTGAATGCCTCAGCTAACCTACGCTGCATGGCCTCCCTGATCCCGCAAAGTCTGCGGAAGGATCCTCGTATTCTTCGGATCAAGGAGAGGGACCATTACTGGCTGGCCACTCTCCTTGATCCACGGTACAAGGGTAAGGTTGCGGACCTTATCGTACCGTCGCAGAGGGAGCAGAGGATGAGACAACTCCGGGAGGCCTTGCAGAAAGGTCTGTGCAACGCGTTCCCAGAGACTGGGAGGTTACAAACTCCTGGTCCTGGACAACGAGTTGCTGAGGCTTCGGGCAGTCAAAGAAGGAGCGGTGGGGAAGGTGGCCGTCTGACCGATGCGTTCAGACAATTCTTTAGTCCGCAGCCCCAAAGTATGATCGGTTCCAGCAACCATCGCCAGCGTCTGATATACATGGTCCAGGAATACCTAGGGGCAAGGTCAGACTTGGACACCTTCCCCACCGAAAATCCTCTGGCTTACTGGGTCTTGAGGATGGATCACTGGCCAGAGCTTGCACAGTATGCAATTGAGCTACTGGCCTGTCCTGCATCCAGCGTTCTTTCAGAACGCACATTCAGTGCTGCTGGAGGATTTGTCACGGATCACAGGGTGCGCCTGTCCACCGACTCGGTTGATCGACTGACTTTCATCAAGATGAACCAGTCTTGGATCACCACCAGCTACCACACACCAGATGCTGATATAACAGACTAATTGATTTTAAAATGTCACATCCCTTCAAGACTGATGCTGATGCTGAGTGCCTGTGCTGTTATGTTGACTGGCTATCCTCCTCCTCCTCCTCAATGATACGATTAATGATGATAGCTTGGAAGATCATTTTGGTTTATGGGTGACGCCACCAGTGGCTAAGGCCCAATTTTTCAGCCCCTGTTTAACAGGGGCGTGCAATTAAAATTTTTGATGCAATACTTTGCAACAGGCCTCATTGCTGTGCTCCAAGTACAGTATCTGTGAGGGGTTGCAGTGTTGTGCCACCAGTGCCTAAGGCCCAATTTTTCAGCCCCTGTTCAACAGGGGCATGCAATTATAATTATTGATCTAATAATTCACAGCAGGGCCCATTGCTGCGCCCACCAAGAGTAACTGTCAGGCCTTACAGTGTTGTGGCACCAGCACCACCACCACCACCACCACCAAAGGCCCAATTTTTCAGCCCCTGTTTAACAGGGGCATGCAATTATAATTATTGATCTAATAATTCACAGCAGGGCCCATTGCTGCGCCCACCAAGAGTAACTGTCAGGCCTTACAGTGTTGTGGCACCAGCACCACCATCACCACCACCACCACCACCAAAGGCCCAATTTTTCAGCCCCTGTTCAACAGGGGCATGCAATTATAATTATTGTTCGAATAATTCACAGCAGGGCCCATTGCTGCGCCCACCAAGAGTAACTGTCAGGCCTTACAGTGTTGTGGCACCAGCACCACCATCACCACCACCACCACCACCACCAAAGGCCCAATTTTTCAGCCCCTATTCAACAGGGGCATTCAATTATAATTATTGATCTAATAATTCACAGCAGGGCCCATTGCTGCGCCCACCAAGAGTAACTGTCAGGCCTTACAGTGTTGTGGCACCAGCACCACCATCAAAGGCCCAATTTTTACTACCACTGATCAACAATTATATGTTATTACAATTCCTGATATAATAGTTGACAGCAGGGCGTTCCAGCACCCACCAAGAATAACTGTGAGTGCTTTCAGTGTTGTGCCAACACCAACACCTAAGGGGCCAATTTCTGCAGAGTATATACGGCAGGTCCCTACTTTCAAACATCCAACTTACAAACTACTACTACTTGCAAACGGAAGAAGACAACAGGAAGTGAGAGGAAATCTACCCCTTGGAAGGAAAATTCTCTCCTGTAAGAATTAATATGGGAGAAAGGTGTCTCCTCTCTACTGATGCTTTATCACCAATCCTTGTTTCAATAAAAACACCACATTTCAAAAACAGTTGTCATTGGGACGCAAAGTGAGGTGAAATGTTCTGAACAGGGGCACAGACAGCAAAAAAAATGTGACAGGGGTGATAACCGTTCCCTATGTTTTACAAAAAGCTAAAAAAAAGGAATTTGGCATGGAGCTCCACTTAAACAATGCAGCTGTTCAAAATTACAAACAGATTCTACATAAGAACAAACCTACAGTCCCTGTCTTGTATGCACCGCCTGTATACGGCTGTTCAGAGTATATAGGGCCTTTTTCATTTTGTGTGCGGGGTTCCCCTTAATATCCATACAAGACCCAAAGGGGCTGGTAATGGGCTGGGGTAGGGGGGGGGGGGGGGTTGATGGGGTAGCTATGCCATTTTTCCTAAAGATTTTCATCCATATTACCGGGACCAGACATTGCATTAAAGCCGCAAGCAGTTTTAAATGGCTTTTTTTCCTTTAGAAATGTTATTTTGTGCAGGGACAGTTCTAAACACGGGAAACACGTGGCACTTCACAGGCATACTGTACTTTAGACACCCCCCAGGTACAATATTTAACCACTTAACGACCGCCCACTGTAAATATACGTCAGCAGAATGGCACCGACAGGCAGAATCACGTATATGTACGTGATTGCCTTTGTATAGTTGGGGGGTCCGATCGGACCCCCCTTCTTTACAGTGAGCGGTCGTTTTACCTTCGGGAGCGATCCGGCATGAGGGGACGGCCGTTCGATTCTGGCCACCCCCTCTCGATCGCTCCCGGCGAATGAGAGAGCTTCCCCTGCCTGCCAGGAAGGAGGAAGTGATGTCATCTCTCCTGGGGCGCTCACATATACCGAGAAGATGCCAGGTTAGTACACAAAACAGCACACTGACACCAGGACACATAGGCACATAAATCGCCCCCCCAGGCCTCCCCAGACACCCCCAGATCACCCCCCAGCCCCCAGTCACAGTGTCACTGATTGCAGTGACCATTTATTTAGTGATCACTGCAATCAGTGACATTTGTGACTGTAAAAGTGTCACTACATTTAGTTTTAGGTCCAGTGTAGCCCCCTAACCCCCCCCCCTAATAAAGGTTTAACCCCCTGATCACCCCCCAGATAACCCTTTCACCCCCTATCACCACTGTCACTAAGCAATCATTTTTCTGATCGATGTCTTAGCGTCGGTGATGCTGATCGGTAGCCAGTAATTTTTTTTAGGTTCGCCGCAGGTTTTTATAGCGTCGGGTACCCCCATATATTACCTAATGAAGGTTTAACCCCCTTGATCGCCCCCCAGGTAACCCTTTCACCCCCTATCACCACTGTCACTAAGTTATAATTTTTCTGATCGATGTCTTAGCGTCGGCGATGCTGATCGGTAGCCAGTAATTTTTTTTAGGTTCGCCGCAGGTTTTTATAGCGTCGGGTACCCCCATATATTACCTAATAAAGGTTTAACCCCCTTGATCACCCCCCAGGTAACCCTTTCACCCCCTAGCACCGCCGTGGCTATGCGATCATTTTTCTGATCGATGTCTTAGCGTCGGTGATGCTGATCGGTAGCCAGTAATTTTTTTTAGGTTCGCCGCAGGTTTTTATAGCGTCGGGTACCCCCATATATTACCTAATAAAGGTTTAACCCCCTTGATCGCCCCCCCCCAGGTAACCCTTTCACCCCCTATCACCACTGTCACTAAGCGATAATTTTTCTGATCGATGTCTTAGCGTCGGCGATGCTGATCGGTAGCCAGTAATTTTTTTTAGGTTCGCCGCAGGTTTTTATATAGCGTCAGGTACCCCCATATATTACCTAATAAAGGTTTTAACCCCCTAATTGCCCCTAGTTAACCCTTTCACCAGTGATCATCATATAAGTGTTACGGGTGACGCTGGTTAGTTAGTTTGCTTTTTATAGTGTCAGGGCACCCGCCGTATATAACCCAATAAAGGTTTAACCCTCTGATCGCCCGGCGGGTGATATCAGTTAGGTTTTAGCGTCAGAGAGGGTCTGCGTCACACCCCAGGCAGCGTCAGGTTAGTGCCAGTAGCGCTAACACCCACACGTGAAGCATACATTCCCCTTAGTGGTATAGTATCTGATCAGCTCAATATCTGATCTGATCAGATCTATACTAGCGTCCCCAGCAGTTTAGGGTTCCCAAAAACGCAGTGTTAGCGGGATCAGCCCAGATACCTGCTAGCACCTGCGTTTTGCCCCTCCGTCCAGCCCAGGCCACCGAAGTGCAGTATCGATCGATCACTGTCACTTGCAAAACACAACACACATAACTGCAGCGTTCGCAGAGACAGGCCTGATCCCTGCGACTCCAGTGCTGTAGGAGGTAATTTCACCACCACAGTTAAAAAAAAAAAGCATATATGCCGAAGCATTGGGGCAGCAGGAGCGGAGGAGCGATTTTGCTCCTAATGCCGCGTATATACGGTCGAAATTCCGACGGAGGCTTGCCCGTGGAAAAGTCTGACCATATGTACGCGGCATAACTTTTGCGAGAAGATGCCCCCATGCTTCGGCATATATAAATGGTGCATGTATGCCCATCATTAGAAGTGGGTGGATGAAGGGCGGTATTCTAATGGTGGGCATACCCACCGATCAATCTTTTTTTTTCGTTCAGCCAACAGGCTGCATGAAAAAAAAGATTACAATACATGTCCAACAAGGACCAGCAACGTACTGGTATGTTGCTGGACTTTGAATGTTTATACCAGAATGATGCCTGCGGGTTTAGGTATCATCTTGGTATCATTCTTTTCAGCCAGCGGCCGGCTTTCATGTAAAAGCAATCCTAGTGGCTAATTAGCCTCTGAACTGCTTTTACAAGCAGTGGGAGGGAATGTCCCCTCCCGGATATAAAAAGCGCCATTGGGAAATTGGGAAAGCATTTTATCACACCGATCTTGGTGTGGTCAGATGCTTTGAGGGCAGAGGAAAGATCTAGGGTCCAATAGACCCCAGTTTTTTCAAAAAAGAGTACCTGTCATTACCTATTGCTATCATAGGGGATATTTACATTCCCTGAGATAACAATAAAAGTGATAAAAATAAATAAATATGGAAGCAACAGTTTAAAAATAAAATAAAAAAGCAAAATTAATAATAAAAAAAAAAAAAAAAAAAAAAAGCACCCCTGTCCTGCCCTGCTCTTGCCCAATGGCGAACGCAAGCGTCGGTCTGGCGTCATATGTAAACAGCAATTGCACCATGCATGTGAGGTATCACCGCGAAGGTCAGATCGAGGGCAGTAATTTTAGCAGTAGACCTTCTCTGTAAATCTAACGGGGTAACCTGTAAATGCTTTTAAAGGCTTTTAAAAATGTATGTAGTTTGTCGCCAATGCACGTTTGTGCGAAATTTTAAAGCATGTCGTGTTTGGTATCTATGTACTCGGCCTAAGATCATCTTTTTTATTCCATCAAACATTTGGGCAATATAGTGTGTTTTAGTGCATTAAAATTAAAAAAAGTGTATTTTTTCCCAAAAAAATGCGTTTGAAAAATCGCTGCGCAAATACTGTGTAGAAAAAAAAAATGCAACACCCACCATTTTATTCTGTAGGGCCTTTGCTTTAAAAATATATATAATGTTTGGGGGTTCAACATAATTTTCTTGCAAAAAAAAATATGTTTTCATGTAAACAAAAAGTGTCAAAAAGGGCTTTGTCTTCAAGTGGTTAGAAGAGTGGATGTAAGCTTCCTAATGTTTTGTATAAAATGCCAGAACAGTTCAAAAACCCCCCAAATGACCCCATTTTGGAAAGTAGACACCCCAAGCTATATACTGAGAGGCATGTCGAGTCCATGGAATATTTTATATGTTGACACAAGTTGCGGAAAAAATAATTTATTTTTTTTCTTTTGCACAAAGTTGTCACTAAATGATATATTGCTCAAACATGCCATGGGCATATGTGGAATTACACCCCAAAATACATTCTGTTGCTTCTCCTGAGTACGGGGATACCACATGTGAGACTTTTTGGGAGCCTAGCCGCGTACGGGACCCCAAAAACCAAGCACCGCCTTCAGGCTTTCTAAGGGTGTCAATTTTTGATTTCACTTCTCACTGCCTATCACAGTTTCGGAGGCCATGGAATGCCCAGATGGCACAAAACCCCCCCAAATGACCCCATTTTGGAAAGTAGACACCCCAAGCTATTTGCTGAGAGGTATTGTGAGTATTTTGCAGATCTCGCTTTTTGTCACAAAGTTTTGAAAATTGAAAAAAAAAAGAAAAAAAAAAAAAGATCTTTCTTCATTTTCAAAAACAAATGAGAGCTGTAAAATACTCACCATGCCTCTCAGCAAACAGCTTGGGGTGTCTACTTTCCAAAATGGGGTCATTTGGGGGGGTTTTGTGCTATTTTGGCATTTTATGGCCTTCAAAACTGTGATAGGTAGTGAGGAGTGAAATCAAAAATTTGCGCCCTTAGAAATCCTGGAGGCGGTGCTTGGTTTCCGGGGTCCCGTACGTGGCTAGGCTCCTAAAAAGTCCCACACATGTGGTATCCCCGTACTCAGGAGAAGCAGCAGAATGTATTTTGGGGTGCAATTCCACATATAACCATGGCATGTGTGAGCAATATATCATTTAGTGACAACTTTTTGTAATTTTTTTTTGTCATTATTCAATCACTTGGGACAAAAAAAAAAAATATTCAATGGGCTCAACAGGCCTCTCAGCAATTTCCTTGGGGTGTCTACTTTCTAAAATGGGGTCATTTGGGGGGGTTTTGTGCTATTTTGGCATTTTATGGCCTTCAAAACTGTGATAGGTAGTGAGGAGTGAAATCAAAAATTTGCGCCCTTAGAAATCCTGAAGGCGGTGCTTGGTTTCCGGGGTCCCGTACGTGGTTGGGTCCTAAAAAGTCCCACACATGTGGTATCCCCGTACTCAGGAGAAGCAGCAGAATGTATTTTGGGGTGCAATTCCACATATAACCATGGCATGTGTGAGCAATATATCATTTAGTGACAACTTTTTGTAATTTTATTTTTTTTTTTTGTCATTATTCAATCACTTGGGACAAAAAAAAAATATTCAATGGGCTCAACATGCCTCTCAGCAATTTCCTTGGGGTGTCTACTTTCTAAAATGGGGTCATTTGGGGGGGGTTTTGTACTGCCCTGTCATTTTAGCACCTCAAGAAATGAGATAGGCAGTCATAAATTAAAAGCTGTGTAAATTCCAGAAAATGTACCCTAGTTTGTAAACGCTATAACTTTTGCGCAAACCGATAAATATACGCTTATTGACATTTTTTTTACTAAAGACATGTGGCTGAATACATTTTGGCCTAAATGTATGACTAAAATTGAGTTTATTCGATTTTTCTTATAACAAAAAGTAGAAAATATCATTTTTTTTCAAAATTTTCGGTCTTTTTCCGTTTATATCGCAAAAAATAAAAATCACAGAGGCAATCAAATACCATTAAAAGAAAGCTCTATTTGTGGGAAGAAAAGGACGCAAATTTCGTTTGGGTACAACATTGCATGTCCGCACAATTTACAGTTAAAGCAGCGCAGTGCAAAATTCTGAATTCACCTCTGGTCCTTTAGCTACCAAATGGTCCGGGGCTTAAGTGGTTAAAGGAATATTTGACTTTTTTTTTTTCACTTTATGCATCATTAAAATGACTGCTCCCGGAAAACGTCCGTTTTTAAAACTTCTTTTTGCATTGATACATGTCCCCTGGTGCAGAACCCGGGTTCCCAAACTCTGTTTCGGACAATAACATGGATAATAGTCGTTATAATTAGCACTTTAGAATCCGAACGTTCGCATCCATTGTATTTAATAGGGTTCTAATGTTCGTGCGAACTTTCGGTCCGTTCGCGGGTTCTGGTGCGAACCGAACCCGGGGGTGTTCGGCTCATCACTAATCACTACAGGTGAGACGTTGCCATGCTGTGCTGCGTCTGTTGTGCCTGGAAGCCAAGAGCCACACTGGCCCTGCACTCCTTTCAGCTTTGCGTTCACAGGCAGATCAGTGGCTAACACCGCTCAATTTGACAGTTGGTAAAGTGGTGTGCGACAATGGTGCCAATCTGCTGAGCGCGTTGAAACAGGGCAAAATTACACACGTGCCATGCATGGCACACATCTTGAACTTGGTCGTGCAGCGATTCGTTGTCAAATACCCTGGGGTCCAGGACGTCTTGCGGCAGGCAAGGAAAATTTTGTCCCATTTCAGAAGATCTTACACGGCCATGGCTCGCCTTGCTGACATTCAGCGGTGACACAATCTGCCGGTCAGACGTCTTATTTGTGACTGCCCGACGCGATGGAACTCAACCTTGTATATGCTTGATAGGCTGCTCCAGCAGAAACGTGCAGTTAACGACTACCTGTACGAACTCTGCGCCAGAACAGGTTCTGGGGATCTTGTTTTTTTTTCACCGCGTCAGTGACTGCTCATGCGCGATGCATGCAGACTTTTGCGGCCATTTGATGAGATCACCAAACTGGTCAGTCGCAGCCATGGTGCCATCAGTGACATCGTACCTTATGCCTTCTTTATGGAGCGTGCATTGCGTCGTGTCATTGATCAAGCCGTCGAGGAGCAGGAGCAGGAAGATGAGGAAGTCGCAATGCTGGATGAATTCCCAGGGGGGGCTACTCTATCTGAGACAAGTCAACAACAGGAGTCTGAAGAGGAGTCAGAGGAGGATGGTGCCGGGGTGGATGAGGAGGAGCAAGAAGAGCATGCTTTAAACCTTTCTGGGATCCCTGCTGTTGTTGTTCGTGGATGGGGGGGAGGAGATCGAGGACGACATTATCCTGGATGATGACGAGCAGGAGCCAGGCCACCACACTGCTTCCAGTTTAGTGCAAATGGGGGCCTTCATGCTCCAGTGTTTTAAGAGGGACCCCCGTATAAAAAGCATAAAGGGCAAGGACCATTACTGGGTGGCAACGTACTTGGACCCCCGGTACAAACAAAAAATGGCAGAAATGTTACCACCATCACAGAGGGCTGTCAGAATGGAGCACTTCCAGGCCTTGCTTCGAGAAATGCTGCATTCTGCTTTTGCGTGCGCTGGCAGAGGAATTTCCACTCCCAGAGGAACAGTTGTGGATACCAATCCAACTGCGCCTGCAAGAAGAGGGCGGTTTGAAGATGTCTTGGTCACTTCTGATTTGAGATCATTCTTTCAGGCGACCTATCGACAGGTCTCATCCGGATCCAGCATCAGGGAACGTCTAGACCGACAGGTGTCCGACTACATCGGATTAATGGCCGATGTGGACGCTCTGAGAAGTGATGAACCCCTGGACTACTGGGTGGGCAGGCTTGACCTCTGGCCAGAGCTTGCACAATTTGCAATGGAACTGTTGGCTTGCCCCTCGTCCAGTGTCCTGTCCGAAAGGACGTTCAGTGCAGCAGGGGGGATCGTTGCCGATAAGCGTACTCGCCTAGCTCACGACAGTGTTGACTACCTCACATTTATAAAAATGAATGAGGCATGGATCTCTGAGGAATTCAACACATGTGACCAGTAGACCATGTTTCATTCAAATTCCTCATGACAGGCCACAAATATCCACCACCACCTATAACAATTATTCATGGTACCTGTCTTCTTGGGTAAATACAGCGGCATAAAAGGCCTTTTATGTCCGTTGAATGCCTAATTTTTGGGGCCTGTAGTGCCCGAAACGTATTTATCCTGTGAATGCCTAATGTACCTCCAGCCACAGAATACAAAGTTCTTTGCTGTCAGATGAATGCCTGTTGGCTAATTTTTGGGGCCTGTACTGGCCGACACTTACTTCTTTATCCAGGCTGTGAATGCCTAATTTTTCAGACTGGAATTGAAAATCAATTCCGCTAAATTGTGGAACGGATGTGGACCCATTTTACAGACGTGTGAATGGACCCTATATGTATTTGACATGTATTTACTGGCTGCTGTCAGTTCTGGCTGATTTAGGCCGAACTATTCCTAATAAAACCGAGCAATATTACAAAAAAATGAAATAAACGTTATAACTGTATAAACGATTTATATAACTTATAAAAAAAAAAAAACATTTATGGCAACTTTTTCAATAGAAGGATCATCTCCTGCACCCCCTTCATAGCCTGGCCTTGCGTCTCTTCCATGGCCTTCATGCGCTCCTGAATTGACAAAAAAATTCAGATAAAAAAAGAATGCTTGTCGTTGTCGTTCTCAAATTTGCTTAATACTTCTGTTATGTCATTGTCCATGTTGTGGGACTATGTGTGCACAGCTAGTAATTATTTTGTGGCTGCAAATATGACCTGGAGGTTTTTAATGTTCACCTCCCATTGAAATGAATGGGGCCCGCCGCGAACCCGCGGTTCGCGAACATTTACCTGCGTTTGCGCGATCGCGTTCGCGAACCGTCCTGGGAGATGTTCATCCATCCCTAGCCTGCAGTACTGGGAAAAGCTGGAAAGGTTGCTGGGGACAACACGATGGAAGACAGCAAAGACAGGGGAAGTGCCATACAACGAGCAATGCAAACTAAATCTATGCTATATATACACACAGTATATCTGAAAATCTATAAATCCTGATGTACTGACGGTCTATTTAATTTCTTGAGGCCTGAAAATTCCAGGACAGTACAAATATCTCCAAATGACCCCTTTTCAGAAAGTGACAGTCCAAGGTATTTTTGAAGTTGGAATTTTTTGTCACAATTTTTTAGTAAAAGAAGAAATTAACAAAAATTTTTTTTTTTACATTTTTTTTTACATACTGTCACCAGTGCATTTAGAATTTCCGAAATTCTGAATTTCGGATTTTCGAATTTTCGAATTTCGAATTTTCGAATTTCCAAATTTCGAATTTCCAAATTTTCGAATTTCCGAATATCCGAATTTCCGAAATTCGGAATTTCAGAAATTCGAATTTTCGGAAATTCGGATTTTCGAATTTCCCATTTTTTTTTTACATACTGTTACCAGTGCATTACACCATCATCATATAACTGGTGTGGCAGTGATCACTTTACTGTACATGTCGGTAATGTTGCCAACAAATGCTTGGCGCAGGGAACTAGAGCCAGAAAAGTCGTGTTAAAACCATTTTCAATTCCCCTGACTGTGTTAAAAAAAAGGACCCCTAGAAACTTTTTTTTTGATAAAATGTGCTAGTATTCACAGCACATTATGGCAGACTTACCTACCAAAGCAGCCCCCTCTAATGCTGTGATGTCAGCGCTTTCCTCCGTCACTGGCTCTTCCATGTTCTTCTGGTCTTCTTCTTATGATGTAACTCCCACACAGGAGCTACTTTGCCCTGGCAGAGAGTCGTGCCGAGGCTGTACACAGAGCTGACAGCCATGGAGAAACAGCTATGATAGAAAAGACAAACAGCCTCTTCTGTCATACAAAATTCTACCTGTCAGCATTTTTCTTTAAAAAACAACTTTTCTTCCAATTTAGCAATGTGCATTTTCTTGATTCAAGCCCCTTCAATGAGGTTGGACTGCTGTTTTTGCAACAATGGAACTGAAAGCGGAGGTCCCGCGAAAAAAAAAAATATTAAAAGCCAGCAGCTACAAATACTGCAGCTGCTGACTTTTAATAAATGGACACTTACCTGTCCAGCGCGCCCGCGATATTGGCAGCAGAAGATGAGCAATCGCTCGTCTCTCTGCTGCCCCCTCCGCCATCCTCGGTGAGGGAATCCGGAAGTGGCTTCACTGCCCGGTTCCCTACTGCGCATGCGCGAGTAGGACTGTGCATTCCCACTGGTCCCCGCTCTCTCCTGGGACCAGTGTGTTTCCCAGGAGACAGCGCGGGGGGGCGGGAAGTCTATGCCCACAAGTGGGTGCAAATACCTGTCTTAGACAGGTATCTGCACCCCCCTCCCTCCTGAAAGGTTCCAAATGTAACACCGGAGGGGGGGGGGGAGGGTTCCGAAAAGCGGAAGTTCCATTTTTGGGTGGAACTCCGCTTGAAGTTGGTTAATCATGGACAGTATGTCAGAAAATGGAAACATTTGGAACTTACATCTTTATAAGAGGACTGTGATGCTCACATACTTTCAGAAGTTCTATAATGAACAGGCATTATTGGATGCAGCACAGTGTAGCCCCACGTGCTTAAATGATATTCTGCTTCAATTTACTAGACTGTATGAAGCATTTTCATCACTAGGTGGAGCCAAAGACTTTCTGTGTATGTGTATGTATAATGTATGTATGTATGTATGTATTTACTTAAACTATTCTGACCATCCTAGTCCACAATTTCTACTGAGCAGAATGTTTTAGAAACAAAGTATTCGCTGAACAATGGCATTTATTGTAAAATAAAATAAAATATAATATATACATGAATAAATAAATGTTATATAACTAAAAATTAGAACATCTGATTTTGAGCTGAAGAGAAATAGTTATTAACCAAGCCAGTAGGGTTAGAGCCGGTTCACACAGGGGCGACTCGTCAGGCGACTCAGCCGCCTGACAAGTCGCGCTCCGCTCTGTTCAATGGAACCGTTCTAATAGGAGCGATTCAAGTCGCGCCGACTTAGAAAAAGGTTCCTGTACTACTTTGGGGGCGACTCAGGGCGCCTTGCAGAGTCGCCCCCAAAGTCGTGCTGCCCCTGTGTGAACCGGGTCTAAAGGGATTTTTTTTTAACTCTTTCTAGTAGGGTTGTCCCGATACCACTTTTTTAAGACCGAGTACAAGTACCGATACTTTTTTCCAAGTACTCGCCGATACCGAATACCGATACTTTTTCTTTCTCGTACATCACGGGACACAGAGCGACATAGTCATTACTAATGGGTTATATAGATACCTTCAGGTGCTGGCACTGGCAACTTCCAAAACCGGAAGTACCCTCCCCTATATAAGCCCCTCCCATCCGGGAACACCTCAGTTTTTTTTGCCAGTGTCTAAGGTGTTGGCCAAGAAGAAACATGTGTTTTTCTCTGAGCTTGCGTACAGGTTCTTTTGGGCCTCAGTAAGCTATTCCGGATCCGACCAAAAAAGCTTCATAGCTAAACGGTCGGTACCCGGGCCTTGCAAGAGAAGAGCAAGGTTTTGCCTGTAATGCCTCTCCTAGGAGGGCTGGACCCTGGGATCCAGAGCTCTGGTCATACCCACGACCAAGATGTTTTCTGTGCAGGGTGCTATACAGGTCCAGGGGAGTGGAATCCTTGGGAACCCGGTCCCTGAAGGTTTACAATGCCTGCCGTGATAGGTGAAGTTTGGGCTTCTGTGGACCAAACAGAGTCCTGCGGCGAGGAAAAGGTAAGTGGGGGCCCTCGGGAACTTGGTTCTATTGAGGGACCCCCAAGCCTATTTTGTCTTTCTGCCTGTTACCTAAGGTATTCCCGGCTCAGGTGTGCGCCGCGGCGCTACTGCGCATGTGCGGGCGTCCAGCGTGTTTTAAAGCACATTATAGCTGGCTATTGAAGTGCACAGACAGAGCTAGCAACAGTATAAAGGCACACAGAGGCGGTTGATGCAGGCATCCCCTAGAAAGGCACTTTAGTAGACACCAACTGTGATATAGCAGCAATTGTGCTAGACTATTCTCAGTAAAAGTGGTGTATTACGGCTGGAATACCTCAGCTTTAGGCTTAGGAATATGCCGTCCAGAAGCTCCGGAACTGAATCTTCCAGGAAGCGAAGGGGGTCTCATCGGGCTCTGAGGATCTTGGGCATGCTTCTGCTGCACCAGTCTCCCCTGAAGTTCAGAGGTAAGTGACCGTAGAGACCCCGCAGGGGTACTTGGTACTGTGGCTGTCCTCAGTTCACCTGCTCCTGTGTATGTAACAGAGGAGGTTTTTTCCTCAGCTCTGGGAGGATTAGAGAGAGATTGTCAACATTGATCGCTGCCTCCCTGTCAGGGAAAGCACGCCCGATCTCCGTCTCCTCCTTCAGAGTGCCTGTTAGCAGAGCAACAGTCCCATACAGGGATCGACCTGCCTGAAGGGGATCAGGAGGAGGTTGATTCTGTTATAGAGGAATCAACAGTGGAGGAACCTTTCTCAGCATCTCAAGCTGAAAGATTATGGGTTCAGTCTTTGACTAACATGGTCCAATCAGCATTTAAAAATGCACCTTGCGGAACCATCAACCACTACTGTATCCTCGTTGGGGTCGCTAGAAGCCCCCAGACTGTCTGTTCTTTTCCACTTCACCCTTTACTGAAAGGGCTCATTTACCAGGATTGGGAACGTCCTGAGAAAATATTTATTCCCCCAAGAGATTTCCGGTGGTCTATCCCATGGAGGATAAGTTCATCAAAAAATGGAAGGTCCCTACAGTGGACGCAGCCATCTCTTGTATGTATAAATCACTGACATGTCCAGTGGATAATGTCCAAATGTTCAAGAACCCAATAGATAAAAGATTGGAGTCCTTATGAAAGTCTGCTTCTTTCTACAGCAGGCTTGGTGACACAACCAGCAGTGAGGTCTGCTAAGCAGTGAAGGATCAGTTGAAACAGGTCTTGAGGGACTTGACAGATCAGCAGGCCTTGCCCTAGCTGATCTACCTAGAGCCTTAGGCTTTGCGGTTGACGCCATAAAGGATTCAGTCCATCAGGCCTCCCGCCTTACGCTGTCTATAGTACATATGCGTAGGCTTCTATGGCTCAAAAACTGGTCTGCTGAAGCTCCCTGTATAGAATGGCTGGTTAGCGTCCCATTTCATGGTGAACGCTTATTCAGGGAAAACCTGGACAAATATATCCAGAAAATTTCCAGCGGTAAAAATACGCTCTTGCCGGTTAAAAACAGAGTTAGAGGTCCCTCTTTAAGAGGCCTGCTTCTCCAGTCCCTGGGGCATCGGCTGTGTAACAGTTCCGACGGCCTCCTCGGTCAATTCCCGGGGGTAAAAAACAGGGACAATAGCAGGGTAATGAGAAACCCTGGGTCAGGGGAGGTACAAAACCTCCCCCAAAGTTAAATTCATTGAAGGGTTGCCCCCAATCAGTCGGGTGGGGGGAGGACTCCAGTTGTTCGCAAGAGACCTGGCGGGACACGATCAAAACAGATAGGTGCTCTCCGCAGTATGTTTGGGATACAGTTTGGAGTTAAAAGACTCTCCTCCTTCCCATTTTTGAGGTCAAACGTGCCAAGGGATCCCCGGAAGAGAGAGTCCCTCCTGTTGGCACTAGAACAACTATTGCTCCAAGGAGTAATTATGGAGGTTCCCCTGGAAGAATGAGGGTTCGGGTTTTACTCAAACCTCTTTACAGTCCCGAAGCAAACGCGAACGGGAGGCCCATATTAATTCTAAAAGGGCTATACAAATTCCTGTATATCAGGACTTTCCGATGGAGTCGATCCGATCGGTGGCCACTGCCCTACAAGGGGAGGATTGGTTAGCCGCGATCGACATCAAAGATGCTTATTTGCACATTCCCATCTTTCCAGTCCACCAAAAATTTCTACGCTTTGCAGTAGAAGGGCGCCATTTTCAGTTCAGAGCCTTACCCTTCGGTTTGGCCACAGCACCACGAGTGTTTACAAAAATTCTGGCCCTTTATTGGCCAATCTAAGAACACAAGGTGTAATGATAATGGCATATCTAGATGACTTGTTGCTGATAGACCACTCAGTGAAAAAACTAGACGTGGTCGTTCACAAGACAATCAAGTATCTGGAATCTCACGGTTAGATTATCAACCGAGACAAGTCAGCCCTAAAAACCAGTCAAAAGTCTGGAATACTTGGGGCTAAGGTTGGATTCAGGCCAGAGAAAAATATTCTTGCCTCGAGGAAAGGTGTTGTCTTTGAAAGATTTGATCCACTTAGTGGGTACAAAAAAGACAGCCGTCCATACGCCTGTGCATGAGGCTGCTGGGAAAAATGGTGGCATCATTCGAAGCAGTACCCTACGGTCAATTCCATTCAAGGAATTTGCAAGGGGCCATACTGTCAGCCTGGAACAACAAAGTTCAGGCCCTAGACTTACAATGTCCTTGTCCCCTTCCGTTCGCAAGAGCCTCCGTTGGTGGTTGGTTCCCCAGAATCTGGAAAAAGGGAAATCCTTCAGTCCGATTTCTTGGAAGGTGGTCACTACAGATGCCAGCCTTATAGGCTGGGGAGCAGTACTGGAGCAATGGTCTCTCCAGGGCAGATGGTCGGATGCAGAAAAGGCCCTGCCCATCAATCTCTTAGAGATACGAGCAGCCCGGTATGCCCTAGTAGCATGGACATCCAAACTCCAAGGGTCCCCTGTCAGAATTCAATCAGACAATGCCACAGCAGTGGCATATATCAATCATCAGGGGGGCACCAGGAGTCGTGCAGCCCAGAGGGAAGTAAATTACATCCTGAAATGGGCAGAAAGATATGTCCCAGCCATATCTGCGGTATTCATTCCAGGAGTGGAGAATTGGAAGGCGGACTTTCTAAGTCGCCAGCAATTATGCCCAGAGGAATGGTCCCTTCACCCCGAGGTTTTCTGGACAATATGTCAGCGGTGGGGAACATCGGATGTAGATCTTCTAGCATCCAGATTCAACGCAAAGGTGGACAGGTTTGTCTCTCGGACAAGGGATCCCCTAGCTTGCGGCTCGGATGCCCTAGTGTTCCCTTGGGATCAGTTCAAGCTGATATATGCATTCACACCGCCACAATGGTTACCTCGATTACTCCGCAGAATCAGGGTAGAAAAGAAACCAGTGATTCTGGTGGCTCCAGCGTGGCCCCGAAGAGCGTGGTACGCGGAGATTGTAAAATGTCAGTGGGGAGTCCTTGGACTCTCCCACGTCGTCCGGACCTGCTTTCGCAAGGACCGATATACCACCCTTCCTTACCAGCCCTAGGTTTGACGGCCTGGCTATTGAAGCCCACATTCTAAAAAAGAGAGGGCTCTCTAATCCTGTGGTATCTACCATGATCAATGCCAGGAAGCCGGTATCCAGGCAGATCTACTATAGAATCTGGAAGGCGTACATCGCAAGGTGTGAGGCCAAGAAATGGCATCCACATAAGTACGTAATAGGTAGGAGTCTGGACTTCCTACAGTGGGCTGTAGATAGGAAGCTTGCCTTGAGTACTATCAAAGGTCAGTTTTCGGCCTTGTCAATATTTTTTCAAAGGCCCTTGGCTTCGCATTCACTAGTCAAAGCCTTTAGATAAGGAGTGATGCGTATTAGTCCTCCGGTTAATATTCCCATATGTCCATGGGATCTAAACCTGGTTCTGTCGGTTCTACAGAAACAACCATTTGAACCATTACAGCATATTTCCTTGGTTCTTCTCACCAGGAAATTGTTTTTTCTAGTAGCCATTTGTTCGGCTAAAAGAGTGTCGGAATTAGCAGCTATGTCCTGTAGGGAGCCATATCTGGTTATCCATAAGGACAGAGTAGTGTTACGTCCTCATCCAGCCTTTCTTCCTAAGGTGGTATCAAGGTTTTCATTTGAACCAAGATGTGGTTCTGCCTTCTTTTTTCCCCAAACCTAGTTCGGTAGAGGAAAAGTTATTGCATTCTTTGGATGTAGTAAGAGCAGTTAAAGCTTATCTAAAAGCCACTGCTCAGATTCGCAGAACGGATACTTTGTTTATTCTGCCGGAAGGCCCCAGAAAGGGTCAGGCAGCGTCAAAATCTACTTTAGCCAAGTGGATTCAACAGGTCATTATGCAAGCCTATGGCTTGAGAAGGAGACCGCCTCCGTTCAAAGTTAGAGCGCACTCCACGAGAGCAGTTGGAACTTCATGGGCAGCGCATCACCAGGCCTCCCTGGCTCAAATCTGTAAGGCCGCAACATGGTCTTCAGTACACATGTTTACTAGGTCTACCAGGTGGACGTTAGAAGTCAGGAGGATGTCGCCTTTGGGCGCAGTGTGTTGCAGGCCGCAAAAGATCCTCATGTCTGATAGCGCTCAGCTTATGTATGGTGTATCCCCCCCCCCCTCGTTGGGCATTGCTTTAGGACATCCCATTAGTAATGACTATGTCGCTCTGTGTCCCGTGATGTACGAGAAAGAAAATAGGATTTTTATAACAGCTTACCTGTAAAATCCTTTTCTTGGAGTACATCACGGGACACAGAGCTCCCACCCCTCTTTAGGGACACTTATTGCTTTGCTACAAAACTGAGGTGCTCCCGGGTGGGAGGGGCTTATATAGGGGAGGGTACTTCCGGTTTTGGAAGTTGCCAGTGCCAGCACCTGAAGGTATCTATATAACCCATTAGTAATGACTATGTCGCTCTGTGTCCCGTGATGTACTCCAAGAAAAGGATTTTACAGGTAAGCTGTTATAAAAATCCTATTTTTTTTTATCTCTTTTAAAAAAAAAAAATTTTTTTTTTTTACAATTATTTTTTATTTATTTTTTTACAATTTTTTTTATTTATTTATTGATTGATTTTTTATAATGTTTTCTTTTTTTAAGGGGTGGGGGGTGGACAGTGTCAGTGTGTTTTTTCTTCTATTTTATTTTATTTATTTTTTACAATTCATTTCTTTATTATTTATTTTTTTATTAAATTTTTTATTTTTTTATCAGCCCTGTTGGGGGGCTTTGGTGAGATATCAGGGGTCTTAACAGACCTCTGACATCTCCCCTTTGAGACAGAGAAAGGGACTAGGGACAGATTCCCCAGTCCCTTTCTCAGCAGCCTCTGCTGCGCTGAAAATGAATGGAGAGAAGACCGCGGCTTCTCTTCATTCATAAACTAAAACATTGTAAACACAGTTTACGATGTTTCAGTTATGTGAATGGACAGAGTCAGTGATCACTGACTCTGTACATTCCGAACAGTAAGGAGCCAGATTTACCGGCTCCTACCTCCGCTCTCCATCCTGACAGATGGAGAGGGTGGAGGAGGAGAACAGAGGGGGATGGCAGCACGGAGGGGGACACGGATTGGGACGGCAGCACGGAGGGGGACACGGATTGGGACGGCGGCACGGAGGGGGACACCTATTGGGACGGCGGCACGGAGGGGGACACCTATTGGGACTGCGGCACGGAGGAGGACACGGATTGGGACGGCAGCACGGAGGGGGACACCTATTGGGACGGCGGCACGGAGGAGGACACGGATTGGGACGGGGGCAATCAGCGGTGACTCGGAGAAACTACTTTTAAATATATACAGCGGTGATCGGTGCTGGTAACTTCCCCCACCGCACTGATCACTGCTGATCACAAGTATCGGGTGAAGCATCGGGAGCATTTGCCCGAGTACAAGTACTCAGGCAAATGCTCGGTATCGGTGCCAATACCGATACTAGTATCGGTATCGGAACATCCCTACTTTCTAGTAATATTTGGAACACATGGTAGAGGCAAGTTCACAGGACTGAGTCACCCTGTTTAGGGCTTATTACATGCCTGTATTTGCAGAATGGAAACAGAGGTAAGAATTTTGGGGTGCAGACTACTTTGTTTTGCACATCTTCCTTATGTAGCGCCGTCCACTCTCTCTCTCTTGCTCCGGTTTCTTTCTCTCTGGCTTTTGTCTAGGGGTACCTTGGTGGAGAGAGTGCAGGGTCACCACACCAAGCTTTCACGGCAGATGTTTGTGTGGTGTGAACAAAGTTTCTTTACCTTCGGGTCGGTGTTCGGTGTTTGGAGCCTCCGCTTCTTCTGTGGAACAGTGTCTGCCAGTAAATGAGCCCCACACCAATAAAAGTCCAACACTCCTTTATTTTCTAATGTCAGGATGAAACACAATCAGTTAGACTCCCTCAACGAACAGACAGGGGGTGTGGATACGAGTAGGCCCAGGCACAATGAACTCTCCTATTCCTCTATCAGCGAATAGGCTTGGCGCATGGTCTCCGCCACCAACCGTGAATATTTTGGTCGCTGCCACCGACCGGGTGAACTGTAAACCTTCCTGACTGAACTTGGCCCCTGTTTGGAAAGATACCCCTCCGGGCGGTCTCCTGAGGCTCACCCGGCACTGACAATCTGCTGCACCAGGTCTTCAGGTGAGTAGCTCCTCCGGTCCCTTACGCCTCTGGATTCGGGCACCCCACTCTCGGGGCCCCCTAGGAAATCCTTCCCTTGCGGGACCCAGCGAAGGAAACTGGGCCCCAGGCCTCCAACCGAGTACCTCACCCCAGGCTGAAGGTGCCTGGGATGGAACACGAGCTCCGGGCGTCCAGACCTAGGCCGCCTGGACACCCACCATGAACCACAGCCCTCAGGCTGAAGGTGCCTGGGACTCGAACCCCGTGACAAAGATGGCCGGCCCCTTTATACCCTCTCCCAGCAAGCACGGCGGGTATCCCAGCCCCACCATACAACCGCTGAGAGAGGCCAAAAAGGGGTTCGGCACTCAGCGATGGTTCAACCCCAGCCCACAGGGACAGCGCCACCTGCTGGGCCGCAGGGAACTATACATCACTGGTGTCTCTGCCAGTTTTAAACATGATAGAAAAGTATATGCCTGCTACACTTATAAAAATATTAGATCTTAAAGTGACACTACATGACAAATCAATACAAAAATAACCCATACATATCCACTCTTTAATACCTCTTTACTGCATTTGTCATGAAATTGTTTCTTACAGCTTTTCAGCCTCCTTGTAACTTCCTCCGTGAGCCCCCCCAAACCTCTCCTTTATGCCTCACTTCCCTTTATTTGGAACAAGCAGTGCATATTCATTTTCATCCTGTGCACTGCACTTTCTACACTACAGATGATCCCATAGTTTCTAGTCCCTAGTTCTTCTAGGAGTGAGCAAGAGAGGGTAGCTACGTTCCTACATACAACAGGACCATGGAGAATGAAGGTAGCCACCCTGCTTCGATTCAAATGTTGTGTTATGCTTTGACATACCGCCTTAGACCTATTCTGTCTGGACAGTATGGTCACCTGCTGACTGGGCACCATCCACAGGCAGCCTATTTCTACAATAAGACATAGAATTTATATTCAATACAATTTTACTTTAGCTAATTACAGTACAGTGGATGTTGTTCCAGTCTTTAAATGTGTAAGAAGACAATGACTTTTCTAAGCCCGGTCTTTGTGAATAACACTGGTTTGATGAGCATGGAAGAAGTGGGGAGGGTCTAGCTAAGACTAAGCTAATTAGCACTAAACATAAAAGAAGAACAGAGAAAGACACCAACATCTCAAAAGTAAACAAGTCGTGGTGGCCCAAAATTGACACTAGGTGTCAGCATACTACAGAACAAAAATACAATTCAATTCAATACATCACAGAAAAATTACATAAAAGTGGGGCAGAATACACTATCTAACAGAAGTCAGATAACATCAGCAAAAAAAAAAAAGAGAAAGAAAGAAAATGTGGAGATTTGGAGGAAATTGAGAGCAAGAAAATAAACGTTTTGAGTTAGAAATACATACCTGAATAGATTTATTTAACCAGAATTTAGTGGCACTTTGAGTGATAATATGTAAAACCTTGGCTAGATTTACATTCCTTTAGGGCTGCTTTCACACTGGGGCGGCGGGTCTATTAGCGGTAAAGCGCCGCTAGTTTTAGCAGCGCTTTACCGTAGTTTTAGCTGCGCTTTTTGGCCGCTAGCAGGGCGCTCTTAACCCCTGCTAGCGGCCGAAGAAAGGGTTAAAAACGCCCGTGTTGCGGCGCTTTGGAAGTGCTGTCTATTAATTTCAATGGGCAGGGACGGTGTAGGAAAGCTGTATACAGTGCTCCTACACCGCTCGAAAGATGCTGCTGCAGGACTTTTTTTCCCTGTCCCACAAGCGCACTGCCCCAATGTGAAAACACTTAGGCTTTCACACTGGGGAGGCATGAGAGGTGCTTTTCAGGTGCTTTACATGCGCTATTTTTAGTGCTAAAACGCCTGAAAAGTGCCTCAGTGTGAAAGAGATCTAACTGTCTTGTACCAGCTGCCTTACTACCCTGTTTGACTGGTTCATCTAAAGCTTGCCATACATGTTTCGATTTTCGTTTGAATGTTTGTAAAAAAATAATTAATCAGAACATTCTTTCTTGCCATCGAGTCAACTAATTTCATTCAAAACCCCTAACAAACCTGCTATGTGAATAGGATCCCACACATATTAGATTACATTACAAAATGTGTGCTTTTTCTAGAACGAAAACCACCTTCACAGTTAGAATTTCGCTCACTTGAGAAACATTTTCCATCCTGTTCCTTCAGACCTTCATGTCACTACGGCTGAAGGCGAACTACGATTTGACTCTACTTAACATTCAAAATTTAAACAAACAATACGAAAACGAAAAATGTTTAATTTAATTTTATTGGTGTATGGCTAGCTTTAGTGTTATACTAGCAAGAGAAGATGTCATAGCCATATAAGACATGCAGAGTGTGGGGAAGAAGATGTTGAAAGAGACAGTAAGCAGTGGCGGAATTTTCAGGGTCGCAGCAGTCGCAGCTGCGACTGGGCCCTGTAGTTCCGTGAAGTCCGGGGGGGCCCGCCCGCCGCCCGTGTGAGGGGCCCGCCCACCGCCCGCCAGTATGAGGAGCCGTTCCGCCGCAGGGATCGGGTGCTGACAAGGCAGTGGATGCAGGGGCGGCACCGCGGCAACCCCCCAAGACTCCCAAGACATCTCCCCTGCCTGCACCTCTGGCTGGCCGTTTAGAGTGCAGTGGGGAGATGTGGGAGGAGGTGGAAGGCGGCGATCGGCAGCTCTATGGTGCCTGTGTGGGCAGCAAGATCTCCCTGGGGCTTGTAGTACTCGAGTGTCAGTGTGTATACAGAGGAGAGGGGAGGGGCCTCTGACCCGGGCAGGTATTAGTTTCACTTTCACTCTGCTTGCACAATGTTGCTGATGCCCGGGTCAGAGGCCCCTCCCCCCTCACATGGTTCGGATATAGAACTACTAGCCCCAGCAAGACCCCCCTGCCTGTGGACACCATAGAGCTGCCAATCGCCACCTCCACCAGCCAGGTACAGGGGAACCCCTGCAAGGGGGGAGTCAGCTGTTTGGGGACCCTGATGTAAGAGGGGGGGGGTTTCTGGGGACACTAATGTAAGGAAGGGGGCCTCTGGGGACACTAATGTTAGGGGGGGGGGCTCTCTGGTGATCCTGGTGTAAGGGGGGGGCTCTCTGGGGACCCAGGTGTAAGGGGGAGCTCTATGTGGACCCTGGTGTAAGGGGGGGCTCTCTGGGGACCCTGGTGTAAGGGGTGCTCTGAGGACCCTGGTGTAAGGGGGGCTCTCTGAGGACCCTGGTGTAAGGGGAGGCGCTCTGGGGACCCTGGTGTAAGGGGAGGCGCTCTGGGGACCCTGGTGTAAGGGGGGGCTCTCTGAGGACCCTGGTGTAACGGGGGCTCTATGTGGACCCTGGTGTAAGGGGGGCTCTCTGGGGACCCTGATGTAAGGAGAGGCTCTCTGGGGACCCTGGTGTAAGGGGGGTGGCTCTCTGAGGACCCTGGTGTAAGGGGGGCTTTCTGGGGACCCTGGTATAAGGGGGGGCTCTCTGGGGACCCTGGTGTAAGGGGAGGCTCTCTGGGGACCCTGGTGTAAGGGGAGGCTCTCTGGGGACCCTGGTGTAAGGGGAGGCTCTCTGGGGACCCTGGTGTAAGGGGAGGCTCTCCGGGGACCCTGGTGTAAGGGGGGGCTCTCCGGGGACCCTGGTGTAAGGGGGGGCTCTCTGAGGAACCTGGTGTAACGAGGGACTCTATGTGGACCCTGGTGTAAGGGGGGGCTCTCTGAGGACCCTGGTGTATGGGGGGATCTCTGGGGACCCTGATGTAAGGGGGAGGCTCTCTGGGGACCCTGGTGTAAGGGGAGCTCTCTGGGGACCCTGGTGTAAGGGGGGGCTCTCTGGGGACCCTGGTGTAAGGGGGGGCTCTCTGGGGACCCTGATGTAAGAAGGGTCTCTCTGGGGACCCTGATGTAAGGAGGGGCTCTCTGGGGACACTAATGTAATGTAAGAGGGGAGGCTCTCTGGGGACACTGATATAAGGGGAGGCTCTCTGGGGACCCTGATGTAAGTAGGGAGGCTCTCTGGGGACCCTGATGTAAGTAGGGAGGCTCTCTGGGGACCCTGATGTAAATAGGGAGGCTCTCTGGGGACCCTGATGTAAATAGGGAGGCTCTCTGGGGACACTAATGTAGGAAGGGAGGCTCTCTGGGGCCACTAATGTAGGAGGGGAGGCTCTCTGGGGACACTAATGTAAGGGGGGGCTCTCTGGGGACCCTGATGTAAGTAGGGAGAGTCTCTGGGGACCCTGATGTAAGGGGAGGTTCTCTGGGGACCGTGATGTAAGGGGAGATTCTCTGGGGACCGTGATGTAAGGGGAGGTTCTCTAGGGACCATGATGTAAGGGAAGGTTCTCTGGGGACTCTGATGTAAGGGGAGGTTCTCTGGGGACCCTAATGTAGGAGGAGGCTCTCTAGGGACCCTGATGTAAGTAGGGAGGCTCTGTGGGGTCCCTGATGTAAGGGGGGCTCTCTGGGGAGTCCCCCTATGTGATGGTGTGTGTGGGGGGGCGGTATTGAAGGACCTGGCCTTGGGGCGGCAAAGGGAGTAAATCTGGGCCTGGGCATGAGACTGGGGGCAGACACTGAAAAATTAAGTCAGCAGACCTGCTGACACCAATGAGAGAAGGCGAGGGAGGAGTTTTTCTCACTGCGTGGAATACCTATACGGTCTACCCATGAGGCAAGAAGGCATCCTGGCGGGAGATTAGAAGGCACGGTGACCGTGACCGATCGAACGGAATTCCCGGGGAATCGATTGATTGACGGTAAGTGACATTTTGCAGAGCTAAGCAATCGATGCCAACCTCCACCACCTGTGCCTCTTACTGATCCCATCCCCCCACCACTCATCTCATCCCTATCCCCCCATTACTTCTACAACAGAGATGATGGGGGGGATAGGGAAGAGATCAGTGGTGGGAGGATGGGATCAGTAAGAGGCACAGGTGGTGGTGGGAGAGGATGGCACCACCACTGCCACTGCAGCCACCCCCCTCAAGTACCACCACTGCCACCCCCCTCAAGTACCACAGCTGCCATCCCCCCTCAACTACCGCCGTTGCAACCCCCCTCAAAAAAAAGTATCAAAATCATGCTTTTTCGAGGGGGGGCCCTTTGTGATTTCTTGCACCGGGGCCCAGAGGTTTCTAGTTACGCCTCTGACAGTAAGCAATACAGTCAGACAGTGATATACTTACTGTGTGAAACACAGGAATGTAACTTATCTACAGTTACCATGGATCATTTTATTTTTTATTTTTTTCTTGTTAGCGAAAAGCAGGCACCTTGGATGCAGGGATATAAGTAGATGCTTCCAAGCTAAGGCTTTCCAATTATGCAAGGAGCTGAAAATCAATTGGCTGTTGTAACTACCGTAGAGAGGAAGGATTGGGTTGGACCTAATAAAGTGTGGGCAAGGAGTGGTCTCACTGACCTGAGGTTCCTCCAGCTGCTGTACAAGTCCCTATCCTTCCTCTCTGTCTTTATATTGTGGCCACACCTTTATTGTCATTGTTTGAAATAGTTCCCGAGGTGTACAGTACCATCCATGGGCTTTGGGTAATCATATGCCTCTCTGGAATTTATGTTGAGGTCTGATAAACTGTATTGTAGGTTGGGCAGTTACAGTTAATCTTTGGCTGGCACAGAGGTTTTTACTCAAAATGTTATTTCCTATTGTTACTAACGTACCATTCCTCTATTCTACACTCTTTCTGTGTGGAGGTGGCCACCCCCTTTTAACATACTCGGTTGGAAGTTGATTGTTTGACGTATGGCCCGTGAAAGTAAAATACTGGGCAATCTGCCCAGCCATGACTACCTAGACTAAAAACAAAAAGAGGCGGGCTTTTACCACAATTCACTCTACTGCACACCTAGTAGCAGGGCCAGCCCGAGACATTGTGCTGCCTGGGCCCAGGATCAAAATGCTGCCCCCCCTCCTCCCTACCGCCCCCCCCCCCCCCCCCCAAAAAAAATAATAATAATCACGCCCACAAAGGCCCCCACATTTATTATTTTATATTATGACAATAAAAAACAAAATTACATTTATTAGGAAGTCAGATTTCCACGTAATAGTGGTGGTGGGGTTCAGACAGAGGCAGCGGCGGTTGTGGTGAGGGGGGAGGGGAGGTTAGACACAGGCAGGGGGGTTAAGGGAGGTTAGGCACAGGCAGGGGTGGTAGGGAGTTTAGATACTGACAGGGGTGGTAGGGAGTTTAGATACTGACAGGGGTGGTAGGGGGTTTAGACACAGGCAGGGGTGGTAGGGGAGGTTAGGCACAGGCAGAGGTGGTAGGGGAGGTTAGACACAGGCAGAGGTGGTAGGGATGGTTAGACACAGGCAGGGGTGGTAGGAATAGTTAGGCACAGGCAGGGGTGGTAAGGGGTTAGACACAGGCAGAGGTGGTAGGGGAGGTTAGACACAGGCAGAGGTGGTAGGGATGGTTAGACACAGGCAGGGGTGGTAGGGATGGTTAGACACAGGCAGGGGTGGTAGGGATGGTTAGACACAGGCAGGGGTGGTAGGGATGGTTAGACACAGGCAGGGGTGGTAGGGATGATTAGACACAGGCAGGGGTGGTAGGGATGATTAGACACAGGCAGGGGTGGTAGGGGGATTAGACACAGGCAGGGGTGGTAGGGGGATTAGACACAGGCAGGGGTGGTAGGGATGATTAGACACAGGCAGGGGTGGTAGGGGGATTAGACACAGGCAGGGGTGGTAGGGATGGTTAGACACAGGCAGGGGTGGTAGGGGGATTAGACACAGGCAGGGGTGGTAGGGGGATTAGACACAGGCAGGGGTGGTAGGGATGATTAGACACAGGCAGGGGTGGTAGGGGGATTAGACACAGGCAGGGGTGGTAGGGATGGTTAGACACAGGCAGGGGTGGTAGGGATGGTTAGACACAGGCAGGGGTGGTAGGGGGATTAGACACAGGCAGGGGTGGTAGGGGGATTAGACACAGGCAGGGGTGGTAGGGGGATTAGACACAGGCAGGGGTGGTAGGGATGATTAGACACAGGCAGGGGTGGTAGGGGGATTAGACACAGGCAGGGGTGGTAGGGGGATTAGACACAGGCAGGGGTGGTAGGGGGATTAGACACAGGCAGGGGTGGTAGGGGGATTAGACACAGGCAGGGGTGGTAGGGATGGTTAGACACAGGCAGGGGTGGTAGGGGGGGGGGATAAGACACAGGCAGGTGTGGTAGGGGGATTAGACACAGGTAGGGGTGGTAGGGGGATTAGACACAGGCAGGGGTGGTAGGGGGATTAGACACAGGCAGGGGTGGTAGGGGGATTAGACACAGGCAGGGGTGGTAGGGATGGTTAGACACAGGCAGGGGTGGTAGGGATGATTAGACACAGGCAGGGGTGGTAGGGGGATTAGACACAGGCAGGGGTGGTAGGGGGATTAGACACAGGCAGGGGTGGTAGGGAGGTTAGACACAGGCAGGGGTGGTAGGGGGATTAGACACAGGCAGGGGTGGTAGGGGGATTAGACACAGGCAGGGGTGGTAGGGGGGTTAGACACAGGCAGGGGTGGTAGGGGGGTTAGACACAGGCAGGGGTGGTAGGGAGGTTAGACACAGGCAGGGGTGGTAGGGAGGTTAGACACAGGCAGGGGTGGTAGGGAGGTTAGACACAGGCAGGGGTGGTAGGGGGATTAGACACAGGCAGGGGTGGTAGGGGGGTTAGACACAGGCAGGGGTGGTAGGGGGATTAGACACAGGCAGGGGTGGTAGGGGGATTAGACACAGGCAGGGGTGGTAGGGGGGTTAGACACAGGCAGGGGTGGTAGGGAGGTTAGACACAGGCAGGGGTGGTAGGGGGATTAGACACAGGCAGGGGTGGTAGGGGGATTAGACACAGGCAGGGGTGGTAGGGATGGTTAGACACAGGCAGGGGTGGTAGGGGGGGATTAGACACAGGCAGGGGTGGTAGGGGGGTTAGACACAGGCAGGGGTGGTAGGGGGGGTTAGACACAGGCAGGGGTGGTAGGGGGGTTAGACACAGGCAGGGGGGTTAGACACAGGCAGGGGTGGTAGGGGAGGTTAGAAACAGGCAGGGGTGGTAGGGATGGTTAGACACAGGCAGGGGTGGTAGGGGGATTAGACACAGGCAGGGGTGGTAGGGGGGTTAGACACAGGCAGGGGTGGTAGGGGGATTAGACACAGGCAGGGGTGGTAGGGGGGTTAGACACAGGCAGGGGTGGTAGGGGGATTAGACACAGGCAGGGGTGGTAGGGGAGGTTAGAAACAGGCAGGGGTGGTAGGGGGGGATTAGACACAGGCAGGGGTGGTAGAGGGGTTAGACACAGGCAGGGGTGGTAGGGGGATTAGACACAGGCAGGGGTGGTAGGGGGGTTAGACACAGGCAGGGGTGGTAGGGAGGTTAGACACAGGCAGGGGTGGTAGGGAGGTTAGACACAGGCAGGGGTGGTAGGGGGGTTAGACACAGGCAGGGGTGGTAGGGGGATTAGACACAGGCAGGGGTGGTAGGGGGGTTAGACACAGGCAGGGGTGGTAGGGGGATTAGACACAGGCAGGGGTGGTAGGGGAGGTTAGAAACAGGCAGGGGTGGTAGGGGGGGATTAGACACAGGCAGGGGTGGTAGAGGGGTTAGACACAGGCAGGGGTGGTAGGGGGATTAGACACAGGCAGGGGTGGTAGGGGGATTAGACACAGGCAGGGGTGGTAGGGGAGGTTAGAAACAGGCAGGGGGGTTAGACACAGGCAGGGGTGGTAGGGGAGGTTAGAAACAGGCAGGGGTGGTGGAGATGGGATTAGTGACACTTACTTTCTCTCAGTGTCAGCCGCGCCTATAGCGATCCCTCTTCCATCATGTGGTCTCTGCTCAGCCGAAAGCTCCTCCCCCTTTACGCTGTTGTTCGTCAGCTGACTTTCTCGTCAGCAGCATGGGGGGGGGGGAGCCGTGGAGAGGATGGGCGGGCGGCCAGCTGTGCGGTTATGGCAGCGAATGGTCTGCCAATACTTCTAATAGCAGCGGCGCTGGGCCATCCACATAGTGGGATGAAGAGCGGAGCGGGTGGGCGTAGCGGAGCCTGATTGGGCGGGATTACTGTATTTATGGGCGTCAATGTGCCGCCCCTCAGAACCTGCCGCCTGGGACAATGGTCCCATCGGGTCCCATGGTAGGGCCGGCCCTGACTGTAATACATACCAATGGTCCAGGGCCAGCCCGAGACATTGTGCTGCCTGGGCCCAGGATCAAAATGCTGCCCCCCTCCTCCCTACCCCCCCCCCCCCAAAAAAATAATAATAATAATCACGCCCACAAAAAGGCCCCCACATTTATTATTTTATATTATGACAATAAAAAACAAAATTACATTTATTAGGAAGTCAGATTTCCACGTAATAGTGGTGGTGGGGTTCAGACAGAGGCAGCGGCGGTTGTGGTGAGGGGGGAGGGGAGGTTAGACACAGGCAGGGGGGTTAAGGGAGGTTAGGCACAGGCAGGGGTGGTAGGGAGTTTAGATACTGACAGGGGTGGTAGGGGGTTTAGACACAGGCAGGGGTGGTAGGGGAGGTTAGGCACAGGCAGGGGTGGTAAGGGGTTAGACACAGGCAGAGGTGGTAGGGGAGGTTAGACACAGGCAGAGGTGGTAGGGATGGTTAGACACAGGCAGGGGTGGTAGGAATAGTTAGGCACAGGCAGGGGTGGTAAGGGGTTAGACACAGGCAGAGGTGGTAGGGGAGGTTAGACACAGGCAGAGGTGGTAGGGATGGTTAGACACAGGCAGGGGTGGTAGGGATGGTTAGACACAGGCAGGGGTGGTAGGGATGGTTAGACACAGGCAGGGGTGGTAGGGATGGTTAGACACAGGCAGGGGTGGTAGGGATGATTAGACACAGGCAGGGGTGGTAGGGATGATTAGACACAGGCAGGGGTGGTAGGGATGATTAGACACAGGCAGGGGTGGTAGGGGGATTAGACACAGGCAGGGGTGGTAGGGGGATTAGACACAGGCAGGGGTGGTAGGGATGATTAGACACAGGCAGGGGTGGTAGGGGGATTAGACACAGGCAGGGGTGGTAGGGATGGTTAGACACAGGCAGGGGTGGTAGGGGGATTAGACACAGGCAGGGGTGGTAGGGGGATTAGACACAGGCAGGGGTGGTAGGGATGATTAGACACAGGCAGGGGTGGTAGGGGGATTAGACACAGGCAGGGGTGGTAGGGATGGTTAGACACAGGCAGGGGTGGTAGGGATGGTTAGACACAGGCAGGGGTGGTAGGGGGATTAGACACAGGCAGGGGTGGTAGGGGGATTAGACACAGGCAGGGGTGGTAGGGATGATTAGACACAGGCAGGGGTGGTAGGGGGATTAGACACAGGCAGGGGTGGTAGGGGGATTAGACACAGGCAGGGGTGGTAGGGGGATTAGACACAGGCAGGGGTGGTAGGGGGATTAGACACAGGCAGGGGTGGTAGGGATGGTTAGACACAGGCAGGGGTGGTAGGGGGGGGGGATAAGACACAGGCAGGTGTGGTAGGGGGATTAGACACAGGCAGGTGTGGTAGGGGGATTAGACACAGGTAAGGGTGGTAGGGGGATTAGACACAGGCAGGGGTGGTAGGGGGATTAGACACAGGCAGGGGTGGTAGGGGGATTAGACACAGGCAGGGGTGGTAGGGATGGTTAGACACAGGCAGGGGTGGTAGGGATGGTTAGACACAGGCAGGGGTGGTAGGGATGATTAGACACAGGCAGGGGTGGTAGGCGGATTAGACACAGGCAGGGGTGGTAGGGGGATTAGACACAGGCAGGGGTGGTAGGGAGGTTAGACACAGGCAGGGGTGGTAGGGAGGTTAGACACAGGCAGGGGTGGTAGGGGGATTAGACACAGGCAGGGGTGGTAGGGGGATTAGACACAGGCAGGGGTGGTAGGGGGATTAGACACAGGCAGGGGTGGTAGGGGGGTTAGACACAGGCAGGGGTGGTAGGGGGGTTAGACACAGGCAGGGGTGGTAGGGAGGTTAGACACAGGCAGGGGTGGTAGGGGGATTAGACACAGGCAGGGGTGGTAGGGGGATTAGACACAGGCAGGGGTGGTAGGGGGATTAGACACAGGCAGGGGTGGTAGGGGGATTAGACACAGGCAGGGGTGGTAGGGATGGTTAGACACAGGCAGGGGTGGTAGGGGGGGGATTAGACACAGGCAGGGGTGGTAGGGGGGTTAGACACAGGCAGGGGTGGTAGGGGGGGTTAGACACAGGCAGGGGTGGTAGGGGGGTTAGACACAGGCAGGGGGGTTAGACACAGGCAGGGGTGGTAGGGGAGGTTAGAAACAGGCAGGGGTGGTAGGGATGGTTAGACACAGGCAGGGGTGGTAGGGGGATTAGACACAGGCAGGGGTGGTAGGGGGGTTAGACACAGGCAGGGGTGGTAGGGGGATTAGACACAGGCAGGGGTGGTAGGGGGGTTAGACACAGGCAGGGGTGGTAGGGGGATTAGACACAGGCAGGGGTGGTAGGGGAGGTTAGAAACAGGCAGGGGTGGTAGGGGGGATTAGACACAGGCAGGGTTGGTAGAGGGGTTAGACACAGGCAGGGGTGGTAGGGGGATTAGACACAGGCAGGGGTGGTAGGGGGGTTAGACACAGGCAGGGGTGGTAGGGGGATTAGACACAGGTAGGGGGGTTAGACACAGGCAGGGGTGGTAGGGGGATTAGACACAGGCAGGGGTGGTAGGGGAGGTTAGAAACAGGCAGGGGTGGTAGGGGGGGATTAGACACAGGCAGGGGTGGTAGAGGGGTTAGACACAGGCAGGGGTGGTAGGGGGATTAGACACAGGCAGGGGTGGTAGGGGGATTAGACACAGGCAGGGGTGGTAGGGGAGGTTAGAAACAGGCAGGGGGGTTAGACACAGGCAGGGGTGGTAGGGGAGGTTAGAAACAGGCAGGGGTGGTGGAGATGGGATTAGTGACACTTACTTTCTCTCAGTGTCAGCCGCGCCTATAGCGATCCCTCTTCCATCATGTGGTCTCTGCTCAGCCGAAAGCTCCTCCCCCTTTACGCTGTTGTTCGTCAGCTGACTTTCTCGTCAGCAGCATGGGGGGGGGGAGCCGTGGAGAGGATGGGCGGGCGGCCAGCTGTGCGGTTATGGCAGCGAATGGTCTGCCAATACTTCTAATAGCAGCGGCGCTGGGCCATCCACATAGTGGGATGAAGAGCGGAGCGGGTGGGCGTAGCGGAGCCTGATTGGGCGGGATTACTGTATTTATGGGCGTCAATGTGCCGCCCCTCAGAACCTGCCGCCTGGGACAATGGTCCCATCGGGTCCCATGGTAGGGCCGGCCCTGCAATGGTCCTGAACTTCTACCACAAACCTGATGCTTTTCATATGGTACCAACCTCATTTCCTTCTTCTTGAAGCATACAGTGATGTCTACTTTCACCAGATTTAACTCTATTGCACAGAATCATTCTAATTCTATCTACAGACTATACTGGTGGCATCTTCCCACCCATACCCCCCTCTCTTCCTCTATGTAGCATGTGTAGCGGGGTGGTCAATTTAGGGGGAGTCCCTGAGTGGTAATTAGGCTCAGACACCTTGATTTGTTAGGGGCTATGGACCATTTTTTGTCCTCAGGAGATAGTGCTGGTGATGAGTTCCCTGTGGCCTGCGGGTGGCGCTGCCATTCTGGGCCAGGGTTGAACCGCAAGCGTAGTACTGTGCCTTTTGTGTCCCCTCTCGGCAGCCGTACGGTGGGGCGGGGAACCTGCTGTGCATGCCGGGAGAGGATATAAAAGGGGCAAACATCTCCTGATTGGGGTCCACCCCCAGGCACCTTCAGCCTGGGAGTGAGTGCGGTCCATCTCCGGGTGCCCTAGGCCCGGAGGCTGCGTTCCTGTTCCATCTCAGGCACCTTTGGCCTGGGATGAGGTACTACCCTGTCGTCCTGTTCACTTGGGTATGAAGACCCAGGGGTTGCGGAGAAGGCCCGGGGTCCAGCACCTTCGGCTGGGGTCCGCTAAGGATTGAGGAGTCCAGGGTGCTGCCTTGCGAGGGGACCCGCACCCTCAGAGAAGGGAGGATCATTCCGAAGGACCGATGCGGGAGTCACAGTGAAGGAAGGGTTTGTTGACTCTCTAGGGGGACATCTTCTCCTTGATAGGGGCCATGTTCTAAGAAGGAAGTTCACATTCACCAGGTCAGTGGCAGTGGCCTTATTCATCAGGTCTCTGGCAGAGACTGTGTGCCTAGTATACTGCTTGAGAATCTGAGTAGTACAGTAAAGAGCTACGTTTGTGCCTGGACCTCCTCCACACCTTGAGCTGTCCTGTTTCCTTGCTCCAACCTTTTCCCTATTCAAGAGACTGTGCATTGCAAAGCGAGAATAAATCTTAAGTTGGAGTTTCAGCTGGTGTGGACATTCATTTTATTGGGGATGTTAAGGACTTGCCTCTACTCACGGTAGAGGCGAGAATGATTCTCGGGAGGATTCTGGCCCTGGTTGCAGACAAGACCCAACAACAACACCGCTCAACCTTTTACACAAGAGGGTACGGGCTGATAGCGTGATGTGCCTTTCTCCCCCCTGCGAGGAGCCAAGTTAAATGCAGGCTGGGGGAAAGGTGGGTGCGCTAGACGTGGGGGCTCGAGTCCGGGATTTGTCTGCGGCTGAAAAGTGTGGAAACCCCCCCAGAGTTTGAACTTTATTCCCCAGTGAAGTTCCGTGTGTCATGGATATGCATTAATGTCTGTCTGCCATCTTACCTTCCTCCTCATGTGTTCATCTAGAGACCAGACCTCCTTCACCTGGCTTCCTTTATAATCTCCTCCCAGCCTGACTCCACCCCAGGCCCTATCACTGAACACTATATTAACCTGTGCACTGCAAGCCTGCTTTGCTGATCAACGTGTTTGTTAGGCATTGTGTGTTTGGGTTCCTGCCTGCCGTGTGCTACGTCTGTCTCTCTGTTACGTTATTGGCTTGTCCCTGACTATCCCTGTCTGCTCGTGACCCTTGACCTTCGGCTCGTTCTTCGTTATCCTTGTCTGCTTGTGGCCCCTGACCTTCAGCTTGTTATTCGGTTCTCTCTTCGTGTGCTGCTGCTTCCCCTCTTTTCCCCTTATCCTACGGGGCGTGAGCTAGGAAACTCCAGGGGCCGCGACCTGGTCCCAGCCTGCAGCTAACATCCTCACCACTAGAGGCCCTGGAGAAGACCAGCTGGGTCTTAGACTCCGCGCCCTGGGGAATCCTGGCTCTAGCTTCCGTTTGGATCCCGGTTGTGCTCCTCTGGTCCCGCTTTCCACAACCACCCAGTTCCCTATCCGCAGAAGCCAGCCATAGGGTTCACTACCTCGCGGTGCACTCCTGTCCCCCTACGGTGTGCATCTGTCACCTGGCCACAGGTGACCCTGACAGTTTGATCAGCCATGAACCCGGCTGACATCCCGCTTCCCGCGGATGATCCATTGCAGGGCATAGTTTGCAGACTTGAGACCCAGGAATCAAATCAGACTCAGGTGATGCGATTCCTCCAGGATCTGGCTTCTCGATTCGAGCAGCTTCAGGTCTCCTTGGGAACCCCGAATCCGCAACCCCAAGTACAACCAGCGGCTGTGCCTATCGCACCAGTCGCAGCCTCACACTCACTAAGATTGCCAGCTCCGTTCCGTTTCTCTGGGGACTCCAAGGCCTGCAGGGGGTTTCTCAGCCAATGCACTATTCATTTTGAGCTTCAGCCTCAAAGCTTCCTGTCTGACCGGGCTAAGGTAGCCTATATCATTTCCCTCCTCTCCGGTGAAGCTTTGGCCTGGGCTGCCCCCCTGTGGGAGAGGAACGATCCGGTGGTTTCCAGTCTGTCCGATTTCTTGAAGCTCTTTCGTAACATCTTCGAAGAGCCGGCTCGGGCTTCTTCAGCGGCTAGTGCTGTCTTACGTCTTCGTCAAGAATCTAGTTCAGTGGGGCAATATGCTCTTCAGTTTCGTATCCACACAGCTGAATTGAGCTGGAATAATGAGGCCCTGGTCGCTACCTTTTTACATGGCCTCTCTGACTGAGTGAAAGACGAATTAGCGGGAAGAGCCATTCCCGTCGGTCTGGACGATGTAATTTCATTATGCAACCAGATCGACATTCGTTTTCAAGAGAGGTCCTTAGAAAAAAAACGCCAGCACTCTCTGGGTCCTAGCCAGTCTGAGCTCCCCTCCCTTCATTCCGTGGAGCATCCTCTACCTGCTGAAGAACCTATGCAGCTGGCCCGGACCAGACTAACCCCCGAAGAACGTGCTAGACGCAGAACTCTGGGCTTGTGCCTTTATTGTGGGGGCAAGGGTCATTTTCGTGACTCCTGCTCGCTTCGTCCGGGAAACGCTCGGGTCTAATACATTTGGAAGGTGGAGTATTGGACCCAGAAACATCACCTTCTCGCCTGCTCTTGCCGGTGTTCCTTCATGTAGGCACTTCTCCTCAGTCAACCCTTGCATACCTGGATTCCGGGGCTGCCGGCAATTTTATGGATTGGAGAACTGCTTCTTCTATGAAGCTTACCCTTTCACCTCTCACTACCCCATTGGTAGTCTCGGCAATTGATGGCACTGTTCTCCCAGGGGGCCCTATTCGCTTCCAGACGCTACCCATTAGGATGTCGGTAGGGATTCTCCACCAGGAGTGGATATCCTTTCTTATTCTACCCAAGGCCTCTACCCCAGTTGTATTGGGCCTCCCTTGGCTACAGCTCCACTCTCCACATGTGGACTGGGTCTCTGGGCAGATCCTGGCCTGGGGTTCCTCATGTTTCTCGTCGTGTCTTCTCAAGGTGACCCCCAAGGAGAGTCTTCCGGTTGCTGCCACTTCTGTTTCTTCTGATCTTCCTGCTGCATACAGCGATTACCGGGATGTGTTCTGTAAGAAATCAGCTGAGGTGCTTCCTCCCCACAGGTCTTTTGACTGTGCTATTGATCTTGTCCCCGGAGCAACTCTACCCAGGGGTCGTACCTACCCTCTGTCCATCCCAGAGACCCAGGCCATGTCGGAGTATGTCGCAGAGAATCTGGAGAGAGGTTTCATCCGGAAATCCTCATCGCCTGCAGGGGCAGGGTTCTTTTTTGTTGCCAAAAAGGATGGTACCTTAAGACCCTGCATCGATTATCGGGGTTTAAATGCGGTTACTATTAAAAATCGATACCCCTTACCCTTAATATCTGAGCTATTCGATAGGTTGAAGGGGGCCTCCATTTTCACCAAGTTGGATCTCAGAGGCGCGTACAATCTCATTCGAATACGGGAGGGTGACGAATGGAAGACTGCATTCAACACTAGAGACGGGCATTACGAATATCTGGTGATGCCTTTTGGTCTATGTAATGCTCCAGCCGTGTTTCAAAACTTTGTCAATGAAATCTTCAGAGATCTGCTGTACCAGTTTGTTGTCATCTATCTGGATGACATTCTGATCTTTTCTGAAAATCTGCTCGTCCACAGAAACCATGTCCGCACTGTACTTCAACGTCTTAGAGAGAACAATCTCTATGCCAAGCTAGAGAAATGTTCCTTTGAATGTTCTGAGGTCCTGTTTTTGGGGTGCTTCGTCTCATGTTCGGGTCTTCGTATGGACCCTGGGAAGGTCTTGGCTATCACCAACTGGCCTCTTCCTGCTAGCCTCAAGGCCACACAGCGCTTTCTTGGCTTCACTAATTATTATAGGCAGTTCATAAGGAATTACTCTTCCATTGCCGCGCCTATTATCGCTTTGACCAAGAAGGGTGTGAATGCCAGAGACTGGCCTCCCGAAGCTGTCTCTGCATTTCACAACCTGAAACAGGCCTTTGTTTCTGGCCCCCTCTTGAGGAGACCAAATCCTGGGAATGCATTTTTTATTGAAGTGGACGCTTCCTCAATGGGGGTGGGAGCTGTGCTTCTTCAAATCTTTGAGAAGAGACGCCAACCATGTGCGTTCTTCTCCAAAAAAAATTCTCAGGCAGAGAGGAATTATGCCATCGGTGATCGGGAACTTCTCGCAATTAAATTGGCGTTAGAGTGGCGTCATCTCTTGGAGGGTTCCCCTCACTCCATAACGATCTTTACCGATCACAAGAATTTACAGTATCTACAGAATGCTAAACGTCTGAATCCTAGACAGGCCAGGTGGAGTCTCTTCTTTGCCCGTTTTAATTTCACGATTACCTACAAACCTGGTTCCTGCAACGGTCGGGCTGATGCGCTCTCTAGGTCATTTGACACTTTGGACGAGGAGTCCGCCCCTGAACCTGAGCCGATCATTCCCACCTCATGCATTGTTGCCCACTCTACCACCCTGAAGTCAAAAATTCTGCCTGGTAAGACCTTTGTCCCCACTGAGCTAAGAGCTAAGATCCTTCGTTGGGGACATGATTCCAAGGTGGCAGGGCATTCTGGATTCCTTTGATCCTTCCTACTCATCAGTCGTCACTACTGGTGGCCTAATCTCCGCTCAGACGTCAAAGACTACGTTAAAGCTTGTCATGTCTGTGCTCAGTCCAAATCCTCCACACAAGCTCCTGCTGGTCTCCTCATGCCCTTGCCCATTCCTAAGGAACCCTGGGCCCATATTGCCATGGATTTTATCACCGATCTCCCACTGTCTGAGAATAATACAGTCATTTGGGTGGTAATCGATCGATTCTCCAAGATGGCTCATTTTGTTCCTCTTCCTGGTCTTCCTTCTGCCCCTGCCTTGGTTCCCATTTTCATTCGGGAAATTCTCCGCCTACATGGGGTCCCTTCTCATATTGTTTCCGACAGGGGAGTCCAATTCACGTCGTTTTTGGAGAGCCTTTTGCAAATCCCTCAATATTGTCTTGGATTTTTCTTCTTCTTACCATCCCCAATCCAATGGACAGACTGAGAGGGTTAATCAGGAGTTAGAGGTCTTTCTTCGCACCTTTGTGTCTTCTCACCATGACGATTGGTCCTCTCTACTCCCGTGGGCAGAATTCTCCCATAACAATCATGTGAATACCAGTTCGCAGAAGACACCCTTTTTCACAGTTTATGGAAAACACCCTCAACTTCCTCTTCCCATGATCTGTTCTCCAGACATTCCAGCTTTGGCTTCGGTTCAGGAGTCTCTCAATTCCGTTTGGGGTCACGTTCATGATTCCCTCCGGGCAGCTGCTGAAAAATTCAAAGGCTTTGCCGACCGCCGCAGGCATAAACCGCCTTCTCTTCAACCAGGGGACAAAGTCTGGCTCTCTACCAGGAACATCAAGCTCCGAGTTCCTTCTCTGAAGTTTGCTCCACGATTCATCGGTCCATACACGGTAACTGCTAAACTGAATCCGGTTTGTTTCAAACTCCAGATTCCTAAGAGCCTTAAAATCACTAACTCCTTTCATGTTGCTCTTCTAAAGCCTTTAGTCCTCAATAAATTCTCTCGTCCTCTCCCTACCGTGGCGCCTGTCTCTGAGGATAATCAGGAGTACGAGATCAGTCAAATTCTGGACTCCCGACTCTGTAAAGGCGTTCTTCAGTACCTCGTTCATTGGAAAGGGTTTGGTCCTGAGGAGAGGTCTTGGATCACTGCATCTGAGGTCTTTGCACCTCGTCTGTTAAAGGAGTTTCATCTGAAGTTTCCCTCTAAACCTGGGCCCAGGCGGGGAAGGGGGAGGCCTCGTAAGAGGGAGGGTACTGTCATGGATATGCATTAATGTCTGTCTGCCATCTTACCTTCCTCCTCATGTGTTCATCTAGAGACCAGACCTCCTTCACCTGGCTTCCTTTATAATCTCCTCCCAGCCTGACTCCACCCCAGGCCCTATCACTGAACACTATATTAACCTGTGCACTGCAAGCCTGCTTTGCTGATCAACGTGTTTGTTAGGCATTGTGTGTTTGGGTTCCTGCCTGCCTGCCGTGTGCTACGTCTGTCTCTCTGTTACGTTATTGGCTTGTCCCTGACTATCCCTGTCTGCTCGTGACCCTTGACCTTCGGCTCGTTCTTCGTTATCCTTGTCTGCTTGTGGCCCCTGACCTTCAGCTTTTTTATTCGGTTCTCTCTTCGTGTGCTGCTGCTTCCCCTCTTTTCCCCTTATCCTACGGGGCGTGAGCTAGGAAACTCCAGGGGCCGCGACCTGGTCCCAGCCTGCAGCTAACATCCTCACCACTAGAGGCCCTGGAGAAGACCAGCTGGGTCTTAGACTCCGCGCCCTGAGGAATCTTGGCTCTAGCTTCCGTTTGGATCCCAGTTGTGCTCCTCTGGTCCCGCTTTCCACAACCACCCAGTTCCCTATCCGCAGAAGCCAGCCATAGGGTTCACTACCTCGCGGTGCACTCCTGTCCCAATACGGTGTGCATCTGTCACCTGGCCACAGGTGACCCTGACACCGTGGAGGTCGGCCATATTGAGAACTGCGCCACGAGGAGAACCCTGACTGCGTAGTTCGTGGGCGTGCCTATAGAGAAAGCCTGCGAACAGTGCAGAAAATGGGAGGAGTCTGGCCATGTGAGGAGTTGCACGTGGGGACTTTGGCGCGAAAAGGACAGTGCGCAATGGAACAGCAAGCGGGAAACATGGTGTCTTATGCCTCATGGACTCTGGCCACTACCACCATGAATGTGACCTCGTTTGCTGCTTCCGTGACGGTGATTCGGCTAAAGCCCCGGGGACGTTTTGCTCTCTACGTATACAGAGATGTGGAGGCCCTCGGAGTGGTTTGTTCTGGCTGCTTGGGACTGGTGGTGCATCTCAAGCCCTTCGGCAAATGCAAGCAATGTAAGGAGTTTCTATTTGAGGTGGAGCAACCCACAGAAAAGCCTTGGGCGCCACTACTTTGGAGGAAGGAGCCAGAGCTTTTACAGCCACCCCTACGCGCACTGTTGAGACTTCGGTGGAAGTCGCGAGCAGAGATGTTCCCGAGATTGAGGAACCGGAGTCGGAGAGACCGGAGGATGCTGCCTCGGTCACCACAGAGTCCTTACTCCCACCGCCCAAGAGAAAGATTGGTTTCGTGAAGGCTTCCTGCGGCCGTGGTGGAGTTTTGCCCCAGCGCTTACTCGGAACGAATGCATCCGAAGGGAAAAGTTCCGGACGTCCTGGCTCAGCTACAAGCCGAGGTAAGCCGAGAAAAGGGACTCTGTCTGAGGTCCGAAGTGTCGGGGATGCTTGGGTCAGGGATCCCAGGGCCCTTTGAACTGGTTAGAGGCGGTGATTCATCTTCTACCTGGAGTTACTTGCCTGCGGAGGAGTGTGACACCTCTGACCTGGAGTCGGTCTCTGATCCAGGAGACGACGCAGCCATTGATGAAGTATTTGAGCGGAAGGGTTGGGATAAGATGCCCCTGTCCTTGTCCCGTAGAAATAGGGACCCACCCATGTCCACTGGGGAGAGCACACCCCGGGTGGAGGCCCCGGAGCCTGAGGAGGGATCTGTCCCGTTGCCTGCCCTTCCACCATTGGAGATACCTGGATCCGTTGTTGGGATGGGACGGGTGTCATTGCGGGCCCCTGTGTCTGGTCCTGAGGTAGTGAAAGTACCTCGACACCCGGACACCATAGTCTTGCCTGGTATGGGAAATCGTCTTACCATGCCACCTTTGTCCCGTTTGCAGAGGTTATTTAACCAGAAGGTTGCCAGTGAATATGGGTGGGAGTAGCTGTACTTGTCAAAGGAGCTTCTGTTTGAAGTAGAGGCCTATAGACACCGGTGGTATGCAGACTTTGTTTGGACACATATCAAGGTACCCCAGGCCCGTAGGTACTATTTGTGTTCTGCTACAGCTACTAAGCGGTACAAAGACTGTAGGAAAGCCTGGATGCTTGGTCAGCACATACATGCGGATAAGGTAGTTATTTGCCGAAAGGACACAGACAGACAATGTCGAATACCACATCCACACTTTTTACAGACATTGGCACCTTCCCCGACAATAGGTGCCACTCTATTAGTAACCAAAGAGGTATTCAAAAAAACAAACATCTCAACATATCCTAGCCCGATGACTCCGATCTTAGGCACACCGGCATTCCAGCCAGGCCTTAAAGACCCCAGATTCAGAGCAATACGTCAGAGAGGTATTAGTAGGATTGTTCATTTTCTCTATAAATAATTATCTAATGACAAAAAACAAGATAGAACGAGAGATAGCATCAGAATTAGACTTCTTAAGGAAGATGCAACTAGATGCCTTTATCAGAACTAAGTCAAGTACGTATGCGGAAGTTAGACTACTAATGGGATTTGAGGAGATATGTCTGAAGGGCAGTGTTGGTCATTTTACTTTAAAAAAGTAATTAGTTACAGTTACAAATTACTTCTCCCAAAAAGTAATTGCGTTCGTAACTCAGTTACTACATTGGAAAAGTAATTAGTTACTCAGCAAAGTAACTGTGACTTTTTTTTTAATATTGACTCGAGTATAAGCTGAGAGTGAGAAATGCAGCAGTTACTGTAAGTGGAAAAGAGGGTCAACAATGCCCATCTGCAGCTGCATACCTCACTGTGTCTATTGCATACCTCCCTGTGCATTCCTACCTGTGCAGATCTGCCTACCTCACTGTGTTCTCTGTACCTCCTGTGTCCATTGCAGCCTACCTGTGCATGCCTCCGTGTGCCCATCTGCAGCCTCCGTGTGCCCATCTGCAGCCTCTGTGTGCCGATCTGCAGCTCCATGTGCCGTTTTGCATCCACCGATCAGCGTGTCATAAAAACATACACATACCTCCCAACCGGCATGGATTCTGCGGGACTTTCCTACGATAGATGCAATAATCCCCTCCACTTATCCTATGACGGGCAATTGGCGGCAGTCCGGCCCCCGCTCAACAACTTTGTCCCGCAGCGGCATAATGAAAAGTTGGGAGGTATGCATACGGCGGCCATTCCAGTATTCAAAAGCTGCGCCTCATCCTCGTCTGTGATAGGCAGAACACTAAATTTCCCAGGATTCAGTGTTCCGCCTATCACGGACATCCGCTCATCCACATAACACGGACGAGGATGAGAGGATGTCCGTGATAGGCTGAACACTGACTGCTGGGAAATTGAGTGTTTTGCCTATCACAGACAAGGAGGCGCGGCTTTTGAACACTGGAAAGGCCGCCGTCTGTCTGCATGACACGCTGATCAGGTAGGCAGACGGCGGCGGCGTATATGTAATTGCGGTAACATCTACTCGCGGCGGCAGCGAGTAGATGTAATTGCGGTAACGCCGCCCAAGTAATGGGAACGGCGTTACCATGAGGGGAAGAGTAATCCGTTTGATTACTCGTTACCCTCTAAAGTAACTGCGTTATGTAACGTTGTTTACTTTACATACTACCATCACTGCTGAAGGGGGAATTACTAAAACATTCGCTGTCACACTTCTATGCTATATTAACTAAGTTGGAAACCCTACAGGAACTTACTTTCTTGCGGGAGTGGGAGAGAGACCTGGGTGTAATATTTTCCCAGGAACAGAGAAACAGGATCCTGGTATATAATCAAAAAGCATCAGTGGCGAGCAGATACCAAGAAGGGGGATATAAAATCCTCACTAGATAGTATAGAACACCAATGATACTACATCGGATATACCCCCAAATATCAGAACTCTGCTGGAGATGTAAGGAAGCAGAAGGAAATATACTGCACATTTTTTGGGAATGTGCGAAAATTCAAGCATTTTGTAGAATGGTAGCTGAAACTACTGAATTAATAACAGGAGTACTGCTAGGAGAAAATTTGGCTACATTTTTATTATTTGATATCCCTATCCCCAGAGGAAAAATATAAAAATTCCCTATTGAGACATCTGTGGGTGGCAGCGAGGGCGTGTGTCCCTGTCCTGTGGAAATGTGAAAGCCTTCCCATCAAGAGCACAATGGTTTGTGAGAATTGCAGAAATTCAACAAATGGAGAATCTTACTCTGACAATGAAGGATCAAGATGGGAGGTATTGAAAGACATGGGCCCCTTACATGGCGTATAGGGAAGAGACAAGAGTTGATGAGTGAGGGAATACGACGGTCGGTAGCGAGGGGGGAAGGAGCGAGGCACTGTAGGGGATGGGGGTCTTTTTTTAAATTTTATTTGGGAGGGGGTCGGGTGGGGAAAGAAAGGGAAAGGGAAAGAGGAGTTTATAATAAGTTAAGTAGTAAATTAGGAAGCAACAGAATGTATACAATTAACAGAATGTAATATAAATGCGGAATTAAGACTCCCGGACCCGAGCCCCCACGTGTAGCGATACCCCCAGTTAAGAGCGCTGCCTGTATGATTTTGGGCCCTGTAGTGCACCGCTGTCAACCCCTGGAAATCGGCTCTAACTTCCCTTGGCACAGTTAGTAGGGGTTGATAGGACTGTGAGGCCTGTAACTCACAGCGGCACAGTCCTATGACAAGAACACACAGCAATATTTTAAAACTTCCTTTAACTGTCTCTTTTGTAAAGTAAAGGACACAGACACCAATATACTTAACCCTTGTATATTTACTTAGACTAGTGGGTAAGCAATAAAACAGGAATGTACATGTCATGTGCAGAGCCCTGCAATAACAGTGTTTAAATGAGCAGACAAGTATATAATGCTACACAACTCTAACAGTCCCCTTTGCAGCTATTTCCCCTCGTGGACAAAATGGCGCCAGGAAAGTCTACGCTACACAGTCAGGCCTGACTGAACTAAGTGGAAGTTCTGTAGGGAAAATCTTCGCTAGCAACGGTGGTGCACTTAAAGAATAGAATTTGTAATCCACCAATGTAACAGGGATACTGTGTCTGTCTAGGAGCAAGTGCTCTCTCACCCAACCAGACCAGTCCACGTCCGTTTCTTCCGCTGCGGTGTCTGAGTACACAGATCCCTCGACATCCGGGTCTTCGGTCCTCCTGGCAATGGTACAGTAACAAAGGAGAGACGTCCCTCAGGTTCCTCGGTGCGAGGGGAAGGCTCTTTGAAGAAAGGCCCAGGCTTTGGGCTTAAAGTTACAGGAGCTCAGGCAGTAGTTTAACCTGCTGGGCGGGCGATGTCCAAAGAGAAAGACTGGGCTCCGCCTCTCCCTTATAAAGTCCACCCCAGCAGTCCTTGCGCGGGGCAATGCACCCTGGGTGCCTTAAAGTGTACTGGGTAATGTAGTCTCTGAGAGATTAAAGGGCAATACCCCGCTACACACTCCCCCCACTTAAAATCTTTGGTCCCCAAAGATAACGTAAGCATTATTTAACAGTAGTGCAATTGACCATGGCAAAAGAACTTGGCAGGGGAACCTCCCACCAAACTTGGTATGGGAGGTTGCTCTGACCACAGGCCACATTAGCAGAAGTGACCTGTCTAACTGTGCCAGAAAGTGAGCTGGGGTTGCCCTCCACCAAATGCACAGTGGAGGGACTAGGCTTTTAAATTGTCCTTCTTGCGGTAGTCACTGTGTCCTTAGAGCTTTCTCCCATCTGAGTGTATGTCAACTTCCGAGGAGGGCGGATAATTCTTTTCACCCTTTGCTCCCTGGGAGTTATGGGTTCTGGCTCTAAGGGTGTTTCCACTAAGACAGGTACAATGGGACCTTCTTCTTCAAGGACATCCGATTCAGGTGCAGGGAGGTATAGAGAGTTCCTTGGATCTTCACCCGGGACTGATTCTAGTGCATCTTCCCACTCATCACTCTGAGCATTAGAAGGAATAAACTCTGCAGCTTCAGCATTCAAAATGTCATCTATGGGGGATTCAGGTAACAAAGGATCCACTATCAGGGATTCAGGCGCCTGTGACGGCCACAGCCAACTGAGCTCTGCTTCCTCTTCTTCACTTTGGTCTGAAGTTTCTTCCTCCCTTAATAGAGTTGTCTGAGACCTGGTGTTGGGTCTAGGAGTACGAGGAGCGGAAGGTAACTCAGAGGAATCCAGAGTAGGGGGCATCCTGAATGCTTCAGAAAGGGGCAGCAGATGGTTTCTGTGCCAGGTCTTCAGTGGCCCCGCTCTTCCTTCAGGCTTCAACTGGTACACGGGCAACCTAGGCAGCTTCTTACAAATTACATAAGGTTCTGACTTCCATCTGTCTGCCAGCTTGTGCTTCCCTGGGACACCTAAATTCATCAGCAACACTCTGTCTCCAGGCTGTAAATCTTGAATACGGACCCTAAGGCCAAAGTTCCGTTTGTTCCGGACTCCTCTCTAATCAGAAGTTGATTGGGCCTTCTCATAGGCCAGCCTTAAGCTCTTCCGCAGTCTGTCCAGGTATCCTTTGTGTGAGACGACAGATGTATGGTCCATGGAGGTGCCAAAGGCCAAGTCCACTGGTAGTCTGGCCTCTCTTCCAAACATAAGTCTGTAAGGGGAATACCCTGTGGCATCACTGGTTGTGCTATTGTAGGCATGCACTATGGCAGCTATGTGCTTGCCCCAATGTTGCTTCTCCTCACTGTTCAGAGTCCCAAACATATTTAACAGAGTCCTGTTGAATCTTTCTGGTTGGGCATCACCTTGGGGGTGATAAGGGGTAGTACGAGTTTTTTTATGCCTAAAGAGTCCAGCAACTTCCGAATCAGTCGGCTCTTAAAGTCTCTCCCTTGGTCTGAGTGAAGTCGTTGAGGTAACCCGTAATGCATGAACTACGTCTCCACCAAGATTTTGACTATAGTGGAGGCCTTCTCAGAAGTCTTTAGTTGGAAAGGCCTGGGCATAACGGGTGAAATGGTCGGTTATCACCAGAACATTTCCGTGTCCACTCAAGTCAGGTTCCAGACAGAGAAAGTCGATGCATACCAAGTCCAAGGGCCCTTGACTCTGCAGATGGCCCATTGGGGCAGCTTGACGTGGCAATGTCTTCCTCTGTATGCAGCTAGCACATGAGTGACAGTACTCCTCCACTTCAGCTCGCATACAAGGCCAGTAGAATCTATTCCTTACAAGCTGGAAGGTTTGTTCGGCCCCTAATGCCGCGTACACACGATCATTTTTCCCGTCGGGAAAAATGAAATTTTTTTTTCGCCGAGAAAAACGATCGTCTGTGGGCTTTATGCCGTTTTTCTCGTTGAGAAAAACGGCAGGAAAAACGACGAGAAAAATTAGAACATGTTTTAAATTTTCTCATCGTTTTTTCCATCATTTTTTTCCGCGGCAGTTTTCCCATAGGGAGACACTGCCGCGGAGCCCACAGATGGTCGTTTTTCTCGACAAAGAAAAAAATGACGGGAAAAACGGTCGTGTGTGGGGGAAAATGCCGTTACCTCGTTTTTCATTTTTTTTCATGTCGTGATTCACGGCGGTGTTTTCACCGCCGTGAATCACGATCGTGTGTACGCGGCATTAGTGGCCATGGTTGTCATGTAGGGCAGCTAAGACAGTCTTTTCTGGCAGAAACAGTTGCCACTTCTCTTCTAGGTCATCAGAGGGGCCCCTTCGGTAGACCACCTCTTGATGCACCTGCAACTTGTCCCATTCTTTGTGGATTAATCAAGCCTCCTTTGAGAGATCTTGCAAGAGCCTGTCTGGATCCTGGTCTTCCAGAGCTTCCAAAGCCAATCTTCCCCAGGGGTCTTCCAACTGATCTCTTCTTATGTCCTTCTTGGATAGTTTTGGCAAGTCGTCTTCACCAATCTGGGTTTCGTCACAATAGCATTTGGGCACCCCCACTACCGAAACTCCAATTTCTTCCGCCCTGGATCCGCCACTAGCTTGAAGTTGTGCTCCTTGACACAAAGCCTGCACCCCATTTGGGGTTACCTGGGTCCAGTCTTCTGTATGGTAAGTGGGAGCATGAGACCTTCTGGACAATGCATTAGCATCTCTGTTTCCAGCTCCCGGCCTATACTTGAGGCTAAAGTTGAATCCAGAAAGGGCCTCCAACCAACGGTGGCCAGTGGCATCCAGCTTGGCTGTGGTGAAAAGGTAGGTGAGTGGGTTATTGTCTGTCTTTACTATAAAGTCAGCTCCATACAGGTAGTCTTTGAGTTTATCTACAACTGCCCACTTTAGGGCCAGGAACTCCAATTTGTGGGTGGGGTAATTATTTTCCGCTGGTGTTAGACTCCTACTTACATAGGCGACTGGCCTTAGCTGTCCTTCATACTCCTGGTACAGTACACCTCCCAGACCATCATGGCTGGCATCCACATGTAGTTCATATGGTCTCTTGGTGTCAGCATAGGCCAAGTGGTCAGACTTTCCTTCAGCATTTTGAAGGCCTCTTCACACTTCTCTGTCCACTGGTCTTCCACGGACTCTCCGGGCTTCCTGGGGCCAGTATCATCCTCCTCTCCTTTTGTCTTCTGTAACTCATTCAGAGGTTTGGCAATTTTTGCAAACCCTTCTACAAATCTGCGGTAGTAGGAGCAGAACCCCAGGAAGGATCTGAGCTCAGTCACTGTAGTTGGTCGGGGCCAGGAGGTAACTGCTTCCAGTTTGTTAGGGTCTGTAGACACTCCCTCTTCAGACACTATGTGTCCCAGATAGTGGACTGAGGACCGGTAAAACTGACACTTCTCCCTAGAGAGTTTAAGTCCCTCTTCACTGAGTCTCTTCAGGACTTTCTCCAGCCTTTCTTCGTGCTCCTCCAGAGTCTTCCTGAAGACAATGATGTCATCTAGGTACACCAGGACTTCAAAAAGATTCATGTCTCCCACTGTCTTCTCCATTAACCTCTGGAAAGTGGCAGGGGCCCCCGACAAGCCCTGAGGCATCCTGTTGAACTCATAGAATCCCACTGGGGTGATAAATGTTGTCTTCTCCCTGTCATCAGGGTGCATTGGGATTTGGTAATACCCACTCTTCAGGTCCATGACGCTGAACCACTTGGCTCCAGACAGACTCTGTAAGGCATCTTCTATCCTGGGGGTGGTATACTGGTCGGGTATGGTCCTCCTATTGAGAGTCCTGTAGTCTATGCAAAGTCTCAGCGACCCATTATTTTTCCTGACTACCATGATAGGGGAGGCATATGGGCTTCTGGACTCCCGAATAACCCCAGTTCTCTTAAGCTCTGTCAACTGTTCACGTAAGTCTTCTAATTCAGCCAGGGGAACTCGCCGAACCCTCTCCCGGAAAGCTTTGTCTTCCTGCAGACGGATCTTATGGGTGGCACTCCTTGCACACCCTACGTCGAACTCATCCATTGAGAATATTTTTCTCCATCTGGTCAGCTGGGCCTTGGCTCTTTCCTTCCACACCGGTGGTAGGGTGGTGTTCTCTAGGCAGAGTTTCTCTAGACTGTGTTCTCCTCTTTCAGCCTTCTCCAAGTCGGACAGGGCCACTGGGGTAGCAGGGTTTACTTTTCCCAGCAACATCCGGGCCGGAATCTTCATGTGAGAACTAGTGACATTCCTGATGCTCACTGGAATCTGGCCCTTCGCCTTCTTTAATGCCCTCAATGGGACCACTTCGGGGATCACTTCCAACCCTGGGTGGGTGTCTAGGGGATCTGGTTCCCGGACCACAAAGGGGCCAGGCTGCTCCCATGAGAGTTTCACAGTAGCCTGCAGGCAGGTCATCTCACCAGGCTGCAACATCTTCTCCTTCCTTGACAGTCTCCAGACTTTCCCCACCCCCTCTTCCGGGGCCTTCTGTTCCAGGACCAACTTCCGGTAGACCTGCTGCAGCATGGGGTGGATCCTGTCTCCTGAGGTACCCTGCTCCTGTGCCAGATCAGAGTTGGTCCCTATAATCAGGGAACTCGTGCGTCAAAGACTTCTGCCTTTCCTGTCACAGAGGGGTCGAAGGCTAGCCTGATTGAGATATAACCGTCGTAGGGAAACCTATGAGTACATATTCCCCATATCTCTAGGTCTTCCAGCTTTTGTAGGGGCACGTGACTCAGGTGTTTCTGGTAAAAGTCTTTATACAAAAGGGTCACTTGGGCTCCTGTGTCTAGGATGGCCTTGGTGTAGACTCCCTCCACTTGAATGGGGACTAGGGGGGAAGGCCCTATTAACTTTGCTGGAAAACTCTTCTGTGGGGTCTCCTTCTTTGGACTCTTTCCTTTTGAGGTTTTCTTTTTTTTCCATTTCTTTCTGGATCTCAACCCTTGTTGGGCCTGGTATGAATTGATTTCCCGCAGATTGTTAGATTTCCACTCCTGACAAGTGGCATTTGGTATCTTAGGAGGGGCATTGTTTCTCTTTTCCTTTGCCTCTTCTGGCTTTTGGATCTTTTTGGAGCTTTCGGTAAATAGTGGGCGCCCGGCTGACTCCTTCACCGGGGCCCTCTGAAGTTTTCCACCGGCTGGTGGTATGTGCCTCGGTTCTTCCTTGGACTGGGGCACACTCTTCTGAAATGGCCGACTCCTCCACAGTTGAAACAGACAGTTTCTTTTCTTCCCTGCGGGGATGTTGGAGTGGAAACACTCTGGCGTGGTTCCTTCCTGACCTCCTCTTGCTCTTTGGCTCCAGAGTTCTTAGCCAGTAGAGAGGTCAATAGATCCATCACTTGAGTCATCTGGGACTTTAAGGTCTCCACTTCTAAGTCCCGTTCAGTGGTTACTGCTGCTCTGACTCCCACCGAGGGGAAGGGAGTGATCTTCTCAACCACCTGTTGGTCCTTCAACAGGGCTTCTTGGTCCCTTATGATCCGCACAAGGTCTGGGTAATTCAAAGCCATGACTCCTTCAGAGGTCTTCAAGTGGAGCCAAACTGGATCCGAACGCAAAGCTCCCCACAGGATCTGCTTCATCCTAGTTGCATCTATGACTTGGGGCAGCATTCCCTTTTTGAGTACAATTTGGCACAGCATTCTGTTTAACCTCCGGACATATTCGGATAATTTCTCTCCAGGCTGTTGGAGGGTATTATAAAAGGCAATCAGCGCACAAATGACTAAGAGAACTACTGCAGCTGGACACCAACAGGTATATCACACAATGACCTCAAACAAATAATATAAAGAAATAACAGTGCAGCGCAATAAATGTCCATAAACAGTGAACAATGATGAAAAAGATGTACTGAAGAGATCTGGGTGTAAGCTTCTTCATACAGTATATGACTTGTGTATCCAATGTAAGGAAAATCTGCTTACCAGACCAGATGGACCTTTTGAATGAACAAGAGGTCAAAAACGCTTGTTTTCCACCATGAGGGGAAGATGGTCTCAGATGAAGCGGTGATCCAGCCAGATGGTAGGCACAGCATCAGATGTAGAGATGATATATAAAAAAGGGATGTGGAAACGTTCTAAGTGTAGACTGTTTTAATCCAAAAATATAGTGTATATAAAATACATACAAGTAAAATTCAGACAAAGTCCAAAAAAGTACAGCAAAAGCCACTGGGCGCTGATGTTCTATGATGGAGAAGTCCAAAATGTAAAACAGCTGCTATAGTGACCAAGTCTCTTGTACTTATAATAATAAATGAACCATGATACACAGCTGGTGGAAGTCACAAGTAAAAATCATATGCTGAAATCTGGCAAAAGATTGTGCTAATAGCAACAAAAATAGGCATATGCAGCACCAGATGACTAACAGTGAGAGATCCACCAAAGTGAACAGCAGGCAGATGAAGAGAGTGTAAGCGGCGATGAACGCCGTATACTCAGCCTGAGATGAATCAGTAGTAAGCGGCAATGCAAGCCGCGAGCACAGCCTGGGACAGACGCGGGTGACGTCACCGAGTAAGCTCCTCCCCCGTACGTACGTTACGTCCAATAGGACTTCGTCAGCGGTGGGTGGGGCTTACGGCGTCACCCTCCGTCCTTATAAACTAAAAGCGTTGCTATGGAGAGCATAGTGGGGGCGGGACGGCCGGTAACCAGCCCCGGACACAGAATCCCCATGCTATGTAATCAGCCAATATAATTTGGCTAGGCAGCGGCTAATAAAAAATGACACATAGACAGGAAAACCTGTATAGTGCATACAAAATATATTTGATTTCTTTTAAAGTGACAAACACCCACGGCTGTCCCATGCCTCACAGTATAACTCCACAGCAGTGAAAGTTATATATGAAAAAATGTATTCTTTAAAATAATAAAGAAAAATGTGAAAAATAAATAAAAAAAAAAAGAAAAAAAATTTATAAAAAAATGTTTAAATAAAATATAAAAAAACATGTGTAAAGCAAATTACAAATATAAGAGGGGGACCTCCTCGATTATGCAATGCAAAAAAATATATAAAATAATAAATAATAAAAATATTAACTAAAAATACCACATCTACCGACATAGGTATACTAAGCTGGCTTATTTGTCAGAGATGAAACAATTAAGGTCAAAGTCGACGTTGAGGCCTCCTAGCACGAGCACCTGGGTCTCGTGTATCCAGAAGGACTCACGCCGACTAAGTTGTCTGATGAAGTTACCACCTCTCCAGTGGGGTCTAACCCTTTCTATGCCCCAAAATTTAAGACATTTGGGGTCTCGGTTATGAAAATGCCGAAAGTGTTTGGAGACATTATGAGTTCTAACACCGTTGATAATGTTATTCACATGTTCTCCCATACGCACATGAAGCGGTCTGGAGGTTCTACCAATGTAGTGTAATCCACAGTCACATTCCAGGCCGTAGACCACCCCCATGGTGTTACATGTAATAAGATTTTTGATTGAATAAGTTTTACCTGTAGTAGGAGCAGTAAACTCTTTTCTTCGTTTAATGTTACGTTTACATTTTTTACATGATGGACACCTACCAAATGCGTAAAAGCCAGTCATAAGAGGAAAAATATGACTCTCCCTTACTACTGGAGGGTCGACCACACTTGGGGCCAATACGTCCCTCAGTGTAGGTGCCTTTCTATAAATGAATCTGGGACGAGACGGAATAATGGCTCCCATTATTCTATCCTTTTTCAAGATGTCCCAGTGTTTCATGATTATTTTTTCGAATTTCCTATGTTGTATATTGAAATCCAAAATTATTCTGAGTTCCGTGTTAGCTGGATTAGGTGCCTTGGGTCGAGAACCCGCCACCAAAGAAGTTCTATCTAGCTTTCCGACCTTTTGAATTTCACTGGAGATATCCTCCTTATTATAGCCTTTTTGGATAAATCTTTTAGCAAGGACATCTGATTGCAATACAAAGTCTGCCTCAGACGTGCAATTACGCCTTAAACGAATGAACTGGCCCCTAGGGATGTTGCATAGCCATGTTTTGTGATGGCAACTGTCAAGGGGTATATACCCATTCCTGTCTGTCTGCTTAAAATGGTTTTTCGTTTTGAAGACAGGTCCATCTCTGAAAATTTCCAGATCTAAAAATGTTATACTGGAAGAATCAGCATTCCAGGTGAGTCTAATATTTTTGGTGTTGCCATTCAGCTTGGACATAAATAATTGCAGGCTAGTCATGTTACCCTCCCAGATAATGATCAGATCGTCTATATAGCGATAATAGCACTTTAGTTGTATTGGTCTGTCATTAAAGATAGTTTCTTCTTCCCAAAGTGACATAAACAAGTTTGCCACACTGGGCGCAAACCGTGCTCCCATGGCAACTCCAAGGGTTTGAAGAAAAAATCTATGATCATACCAGAAATAATTCCTGGCTAAACAAAAAGAAAGTGCATCCACAAGAAAATCGATCAGCAGGGGAGGAAGATTAGAGGCATCTAATGCCCATTTAACTGCCCTAATAGCATTCTGATGGCCTATGATGGTGTACAATGACCCCACGTCCGCGGTTACCAACAAAGTGTTGTCACTGGCGGGCGTGGACTCAACCACCTGTATAGCATGTCGGGTGTCTTTAAGATAAGCGGTGGTTGAACAAACCAATGGTTTGAGAAAGTGGTCAATGTATTGGCCCAGGCGTGCAGTGACCGAATCAATTCCATTAACAATAGGTCTCCCAGGTGGAAACTGGGCATCTTTATGAAACCTTTGGTAGGAAATATATGATTGGTCTCCTGCACGCACTGGGATCCAAATATAAAGCCTCTTTTTTGGTAAGAACACCACACATTTTACCTTGCTCAACAAGAGCTTGAAGTTCATTTTGATACTCAAAAACAGGGTCCTTGGTCATAAGTTGATATGTAGAATGGTCTGACAATAATCTATTCATCTCATTGTCATAAAAGACCTTACTCATAACAACCAATCCACCCCCCTTATCCGCTGGTCTAACTACAACATTTTTATTTTTCTCTAATGTGGCAATGCCCATTTTGAGATAGTGAGGATCTCTCACTTTCTTGATCTTCATGCGCTCTAGGTCGGTGGTGACCATGTTTTTGAAAACTTCAATATGCTTATGGTCATGTTTGGGAGGGTTAAAGGTAGATTTGTTAGCAAGCTGTGAGTGAAATTCTAGAGGTACTACAGGAACTGAAGTGGAAGTGGTGATTCCTGATTTAGAAAGGAAATGTCGTTTGATATTAAGCGTTCTTACAAACTTTTGCAGGCTAATATAAGTTTGGAATTTATTAAAATTCCGAACTGGAGTGAACTTGAGTCCTTTATCAAGCACTCTAAGTTCCTCCTCTGACAAATCCACACCACTGATGTTAAATACTCCTGCTCCTATTATCGCCTTTGTCTTTTTAGCTCTTCTTCCGGCTCTTCTTCCTCTCTTAGTCGTCTTTTCCCCCCTTGTTTGGTTCCTGGGGGGTATGACCCCAAGGCTCCTCCCAATGTAGTTGGCGTTGGCCTAAAAAACTTTCATTTGGGAGGGTTGGTTTCATGAGATAATGGAGCAAAGCGATTGTGAATAGGAAGCTGGTCATGATCGATGTATGGGTCATTATTCCTCACATGGTCTGGATGCCTACCATAAAGGTTCTGATAATACATGTCATCTCTATTGGAGGGACCATTAGGGACATAGTCCCTGTTGGAACCATGGTCCCGCCAATTATTATGTTCATAAGGGGGTGGGTGATGGTAAGGAGTACCTTTACCCCTCCCCCCTCTGTTAGGGTGACCCCTGCCGTTGGGGCGTCCCCCACCTTCGAGCTGGTGGACCCCTGGCAGGTGGGTTTCTAGGAATGACAGGAGTGGAAATGGTGGAAATATGCGGGGTGGAAGGGCGCGGCACATTAGTAGGTCCCGTATCAGGGTTGGGTACCCTAGATTGCCATTTAAAAATTTCGCCCCTAGCAAAATCACCAGAGTCCCTAAGGTACTTAGTTTTCTTTTTCTCCTGTGATTCCTTATCCCACTTAGACATCTTATTTTTAAGTTCACCTGATAGCTTTGAGAAATCTGAAGATTCTTGAAACGGCTCAATTTTAACTTTAAGCTCTCCTATTTGTTTATCAAGAATCTTCATTTTCCTATGTTTCCTAATGAGAAGGAGGTCAATTAACTCTTGTCCTTTTTGACAAAAGAAATTTTGCCATTCTCGCATGGATTCCTCATCCAAAAGGCCATCATTAGGTGGGATATCCCACCTTAAACGTCTAGGGATAAGTTTATTCTTAGTGTATTGCTCAAATGAAGCAATGTCCCACCATGCCTTAATTTTCTTTTCAAAGGCAAAGCCCAATTTTTTGAAACATACGGATAGGTCATCTGGATAGGTAGGTGTGGGTGTATCTGAGAACACTTCACTAAGTTTAACCTCTCTATGTTCCAAAAACTGAAAAACATCCATATGTGCAGCTAAAAGAAATGTGATAACTAACAAAAGTATTATAAAAGGCAATCAGCGCACAAATGACTAAGAGAACTACTGCAGCTGGACACCAACAGGTATATCACACAATGACCCAAACAAATAATATAAAGAAATAACAGTGCAGCGCAATAAATGTCCATAAACAGTGAACAATGATGAAAAAGATGTACTGAAGAGATCTGGGTGTAAGCTTCTTCATACAGTATATGACTTGTGTATCCAATGTAAGGAAAATCTGCTTACCAGACCAGATGGACCTTTTGAATAAACAAGAGGTCAAAAACGCTTGTTTTCCACCATGAGAGGAAGATGGTCTCAGATGAAGCGGTGATCCAGCCAGATGGTAGGCACAGCATCAGATGTAGAGATGATATATAAAAAAAAAGGGATGTGGAAACGTTCTAAGTGTAGACTGTTTTAATCCAAAAATATAGTGTATATAAAATACATACAAGTAAAATTCAGACAAAGTCCAAAAAAGTACAGCAAAAGCCACTGGGCGCTGATGTTCTATGATGAAGTCCAAAATGTAAAACAGCTGCTATAGTGACCAAGTCTCTTGTACTTATAATAATAAATGAACCATGATACACAGCTGGTGGAAGTCACAAGTAAAAATCATATGCTGAAATCTGGCAAAAGATTGTGCTAATAGCAACAAAAATAGGCATATGCAGCACCAGATGACTAACAGTGAGAGATCCACCAAAGTGAACAGCAGGCAGATGAAGAGAGTGTAAGCGGCGATGAACGCCGTATACTCAGCCTGAGATGAATCAGTAGTAAGCGGCAATGCAAGCCGCGAGCCCAGCCTGGGACAGACGCGGGTGACGTCACCGAGTAAGCTCCTCCCCCGTACGTACGTTACGTCCAATAGGACTTCGTCAGCGGTGGGTGGGGCTTACGGCGTCACCCTCCGTCCTTATAAACTAAAAGCGTTGCCATGGAGAGCATAGTGGGGGCGGGACGGCCGGTAACCAGCCCCGAACACAGAATCCCCATGCTATGTAATCAGCCAATATAATTTGGCTAGGCAGCGGGCGCCCGGCTGACTCCTTCACCGGGGCCCTCTGAAGTTTTCCACCGGCTGGTGGTATGTGCCTCGGTTCTTCCTTGGACTGGGGCACACTCTTCTGAAATGGCCGACTCCTCCACAGTTGAAACAGACAGTTTATTTTCTTCCCTGCGGGGATGTTGGAGTGGAAACACTCTGGCGTGGTTCCTTCCTGACCTCCTCTTGCTCTTTGGCTCCAGAGTTCTTAGCCAGTAGAGAGGTCAATAGATCCATCACTTGAGTCATCTGGGACTTTAAGGTCTCCACTTCTAAGTCCCGTTCAGTGGTTACTGCTGCTCTGACTCCCACCGAGGGGAAGGGAGTGATCTTCTCAACCACCTGTTGGTCCTTCAACAGGGCTTCTTGGTCCCTTATGATCCGCACAAGGTCTGGGTAATTCAAAGCCATGACTCTTTCAGAGGTCTTCAAGTGGAGCCAAACTGGATCCGAACGCAAAGCTCCCCTCAGGATCTGCTTCATCCTAGTTGCATCTATGACTTGGGGCAGCATTCCCTTTTTGAGTACAATTTGGCACAGCATTCTGTTTAACCTCCGGACATATTCGGATAATTTCTCTCCAGGCTGTTGGAGGGTATGCTCGAACTGGTACATTAGTTCAGTCACCTTCTCCAGCTGGCCAAATTCCTCCTGCAACATAGCCAGATAGTCATATGCAGTACAGGCAGCATTGCTGAACCTAAGATTCTTCACAGCCTCAGCAGCAGCGCCTTTCAAACTTTCACTGATGCGCTGCTTCTTCTGCGCTTCTGGTACTTCCCATAATTCCACTGCCTGCATTGCCTGTTCAATCCAGGTGTCAAAGTCTTTTTCCCCGGGTGGTACAGGTTGCTTCCCTGAAAAGGTCCGGAGCTTCTGGTACCTGGCTTCTACGTGCAACGTATTGCTCTTCTGGCACTTAGTCACAAAGTCTCCCAGAGCATTCAATAGTTCAGGCCCTATGGTGGCCAGGGGCGTCCCCGGGGTGATCGTCTCCTGAGACTTTTCTGTTTTAGGGGGTGATGGTGGAGATAATGGCGTAGGTGATGGCAGGGGGGTTTGTGAATATTCCCTCTTCATGACCCTCCTATGCACTAAGCGGTATAGCTAGTTATCTGTGGCCCGTATGTTCTGACCTCTAAAGTCTTCCGGTACTTCATATTTCCATTCCACTAGTGCGTATGTGCACGAGATATCTGGCTTTATATCAATGACCCATGCTTTCTGGCTCGGAGACAGCGACATTATGAGCTGCTTTATCTCGTCTTCTTGACAGTTCCCCCCCCCGGGAGTTCAATAACTACCGCCTCGGTTGAATCAGCGCCAACCGCTGCGCACCACTGTGTCATTGCTAGCGGGTCCATGCTGGTACTTCTGACCGGCTTGATTGCGTTGTGCAGTATACAGGAATCCCGGACCCGAGCCCCCACGTGTAGCGATACTCCCAGTTAAGAGGGCTGCCTGTATGATTTTGGGCCCTGTAGTGCACCGCTGTCAACCCCTGGAAATCGGCTCTAACTTCCCTTGGCACAGTTAGTAGGGGTTGATAGGACTGTGAGGCCTGTAACTCACAGCGTCACAGTCCTATGACAAGAACACACAGCAATATTTTAAAACTTCCTTTAACTGTCTCTTTTGTAAAGTAAAGGACACAGACACCAATATACTTAACCCATGTATATTTACTTAGACTAGTGGGTAAGCAATAAAACAGGAATAATAAATAAAGTGTGGCGCTATGTGCAAACAGAAAAATATATATATATATATATTTATGGTCGGAGCCCTCTGTCCGAAGAGATATGGATCACATAAACACGTCACAAGACTAACAACACAAATAAGACCTGAAGTGTGGCCTGGCTTTTTGTACGGTATGCCAAAGAAAGGGGCCATACCTGAATAGAAGTGATAGATAAATCTGCTGAGAATTGTTGTAGAGGAGTGCCCTAGAAAAGGGAGATATGGGTGGGTGGGTACCGCGCACTACAGCCGACGCTGACCCTCGTGGATGGTCTGTATAAGTACCCCTCGAACTCCTCCCATAATTTCAGGCTAGCATACTAGCCTTCCTATTTATGGTCGGAGCCCTCTGTCCGAAAAGATATGGATCACATAAACACGTCACAAGACTAACAACACAAATAGGACCTGAAGTGTGGCCTGGCCTTTTGTACGGTATGCCAAAGAAAGGGGCCAAAAAGTCACACAAGGTTAGGAAGGAATTGATCTATTATGTCAGGTAAACCACTATAGAGCGAGACTGTTAAAGGCTCGTGATATTTCTGACTGAGGATCGGGGACGTGTCGGGCGAAACACGAGGATTTCCACCTGCCTATCTTCCTTATTGCGTGGTCAGGAACTCTGTTTCGTGATGTTGCTGGGGCTGCTCTAATGCGAAAGCGAGTCCTGAGTAACATCCTGGGTCAAGGCCCGAGATGCTCAGGAGTGTTCTGACGTGGCTGACGAACTGGTTCCCGCTTAGGGGTTCAGTTGGGAACGGTAGTAGAGGGCTGTCCTCAGATGGCTCGGACAGCAGAGTTTACCAATTACCGTAGAACGGCCATGGCGTTGTGTGTCTGGAAAGGTTTAATGTCTACTCCGGGACCGGGTTGTATCATTTCCGACACCGTCGGCTGTAGGATGAAATGACTTTGGTGGCAAGTCGGGTGGTGCCCGAGTAGTACTCGGCATTTAGGGCTGGTGATAGTAATTCGCCGGCCGTAAAATCGTAAAAGGCTAGGTAAATGGCTGCTTGAACTACCAGGCTGGGCCATAGACCGAAGGGAGAACGTGAAAGGATAGCAGACATGTCCCGGAGTATGGCGCTGGTCACTGGTAAGCGTTTGGTACTAGAGTGTGGTTGCCGCCACCTGTAGTGTGTTGGCGGATCAGGATGCATTGACGAGGGAGGTAGCACCATGGAGGTGCTATCCGATTCCAGAGTTGGTTGCGACTAATGTGGGACGCCGGACATGGTCGAGTCGGCTCCGGCTTCTGTGAAAGGATGTGGCATGGTCAAGCGGGATAGCGCGTCGGCCGAGGTGTTGCATTGACCGGGGATGTGGACACTGAGGCTACTGAGCTGATGTTGTAGGGAAAGTAGCAACAGCCTGCGTGGGAAGGACATGACGGACAACGATTTATTGACCTGCCTTTGTTAACGACTGTGGCTGTAGCCTGGTTGTCTGTGGCGAACGTGGCGGTCTGTCCTGCCCGGGGCTGCCCCGTACTTGAGTTGCTGCGACTATGGGGTAGATCTCAAATAGAGAGGAGGACTGACTAAAAGTGGAATTGTGAGCATCTCTGATGGATCGGATCTCCTGAAACCAATGATGGCCAAAAGTTGCAGCGTAGCTTGTGGAAGCTGCTACGTCCGTGATTATCTGAGGTGACGGAAAATGCTGATGGGATACACAAGGGTCTACCTATCCGGTCGCAAGGAATTAGTCCCCCATGGCCAGATCCTGCTACGGAGGCTGCGTCTAGCTTAATGACTTGGTCAGGGTCTTGTGCCTGGGAGAGGAACACTAAGAAGCGTGCGATAAAGGATCGCCCTTGAGAGACGATCCTCATCGTGGTTTGAGCATGCCCAGTAGGGATAGTAGCTGTGGGTTAGTGCACCCTTGCGTGTCGGTGGACGTATGGATGACTGTCCTGATGCGGGTCAATCTACCGAGAGGTGGGCTGGCCCGCATGGCGCGTTTGTCTAGAATGATTACCAGGAAGGAGATGAACTGTGCCGGTCTTTCTACTTTCTTCACGGTTGTGGGCACGTCGAGGTTTTAAAGACCTCTCTTGGACTCCTTAGATCTCACAAGAATCCTAAACCATCGGGAGAACTCCTGTGAGGGTATGCTGGAGTTTGACTGGGTAGTTTTGGAATGAGTCAGGCAGTGTAACGAGTCCGGTGTGGAACCCTGTAGTGTCCCCTGTACTAGAAAGGCTGCTAGAGAGGAAGTTGGATGTGAGGAGAGAAAGTCGAGCCGCCCGAAGTGCATGTGGCCTGGTCCAGCTGGACTCTGCTGCTTGGCGCCGCAGGTATTTCTAGGGAGAGCCTTCTGGCACAGGAGGCGGATGTGCAGAAGTTTGCGGTGGGGTAAAAGCAACCCTTGAAATTAAGTTGCTGGAGATGGCTGCGCCCCCCGGTGCTCAAATTGGACATCCTAGTCTGACTGGGAGGACTGGTTACATCTCTAAGGCTTCCAGAGGCTACCACGAACTTGTCGCTTTCGAGTTTGCGAGCGAGCCTGGGGTCCTTGGCCATTAGGATGACTGAGACGTCCCCCTAGGCACGCGGCTTGTTCCCTGTTATGACCTGTGCCGAAGATGCGTGGGGACGCTAGGTTCGCGTCCTATCGCTTAGGATGTCCTTCCTGATGCCCGCTGGGACCAGGTGCGAAGAAAAAAGGGGTGCAAGCGTCGGGCGTACTTACAGTGGGGGGTTCGGTAACGACGGTGGAGACTGGGGCTGATAGGGGCGCGGCTGACCGTGTTTCCAGGGCCCCTACTCTAGCCTGGACGTCGGTGACTGCGGTTGCCAGTGTGGTCACCAAGGCGTGTAGCTGAGTAATGCCGAGGATATCGACTGCAGCGGAATTTGTCTGGTAGAGTTGCCGCTTGTTATGGAACAGCAGCCTAACAGTTTGGTTTTCCTGGCCGTGGCCGGGTGGGGGATGCCCCTACGGCGTAGTTCGGCTGTAAGCCTGGGGATGGTCCAGCCCTGAGGGACTGTGTGGAGTCGTCCGCTGAACCCGAACGTGGTGACGGTGGGACGAAGGTAAAGTCATCGCAGTCGGTCTGCGACATGTTGGGGGCTGAAGAAAAACGAGAAAGAAAAAGGGGGGGGGGGGGAATGTATGTTTATAGAGTGAGATGCCAGGTATGGAGGGGATAGAGGAGGTACGAAAGTGGGTAGGGAGAAGGAAGGGAGGATGGACAGAATAAGGAATGACAGGCGCAGAGGATAGCCAAGTTTTGCGTACGAGCGCTTGTTGAGTGTAATTTAGAAAACTCAAAAGAGTGCGTGGCAACCGAGGTGAGCCAGGAGGTGACTGGCTAGGTAACCGATAGCTCGGGTGCCGTCTGTGCTTGGCACAGACTGATGAACCAGAGCCCCCAGGGCGTACTGGGGCGGGTAGCTGGAGTCTGGTATACTAAGTAGGAATGTTTCGATCTGTAGTTTAATGACGTGTGGTCGGTCTGCCAACTCCTGCACTGCCAGCAAGGTGATGTTGGTGACCTTGTCTGCGTAGTGAAGGATCTCGGATCGGCTTCGAAAACAGAGTGTCATGCGTAGAAGTATGTGGCAGTTGCTAGCGCCTGGTGAGCGGTCGAATTGTGTATGTGAAGGCAAATATGTCGTGAAAGAGTGCGGAGAGAAAGCAAGGAGGGGCCTTGCGTTTACGCACCTGACTTGAGCCCTGTCTTGGTTGAGGTCGAGACACGGGTCGACCGGGACCTGTGAGGAGGGTGACATGGAGATATATATATATATATTCCTTTTTTTTTATTTTATTTTTATTATATATATATATATATATATATATATATATATTTTATTTATTTATTTATTTTTATTATATATTGTGAGGGGGTTAGCTCGGCAGCGGGTGTGTGTGACCCCCGGGATGGGCTCCCCACACAAAAACAGGCCCAGCAAACGGAGGTTGTGGTTTTCAAAATCAAAAAAAGGTGCGGTTTATTTTCTATTTACAGTGACAAAACACAGCAAAGCCAAAAGAAACATAAACAAAATAAATCCTGGTCAATTTGACCTCTGACTAAACATACAGGTTTCCTAACTAACAACTGGGATCAGCCTAGTGCTGTCCTAGTCCCTAAGTCCCTGGTTTTAAATGTCCAAGCAAATAGCCACACAGGCTTTGTCTCACCGCACAGGGGTTCACTCTCCCTAGACAGTCCACACAGGTCTGGGTCCAGGCATGAGCTAACCCCTAATGAAGCTGGGAGTTCTTATAGAGGCCTAAATGAGCTGACAAGCTTCAGCTGGTCTCATCAACTCCCTGTCTGCACGACGCCCCATACTCTCCCTAGAGGTATGAGTCATCCATGAGCCCACTAGCCTTAGCTGGGCTTATACAACTCTCCACCTAGTTGTATAAGTCGGCGTAAAGCCTGAATCTGGGCGAAATATATCTACCCCCCTGGATGCAACCAGGTGACTTTACCTTCCTGCTGTCACATACCCCCCCCTCTTGTTTTAACCTCGGGGTTGGAACACCAGCAATCAGGCATTCATGTACTCGAGACAAAGCATCCACATTCCCCATTTGAACGCCAGGGCGATGCTTTACTGTGAAGTTGAATTCCTGGAGGGCCAGGAACCACCTATTCACTCTTCTATTTTTTTCCTTGTTTTGAGCCATCCACTTTAACGGAGCGTGATCCGTAACCATGTCAAAGTGCCTACCTAGCAGGTAGTACCGAAAGGAATCTAGAGCCCACTTCACCGCTAAACACTCCTTTTCAACGGTGGCGTAATTTACCTCATGGGACTTCAACTTCCTGCTGAGGTAAATGACTGGGTGCTCTTCCCCGTTCCAGACCTGGGACAATACTGCTCCTAACCCCACATCTGACGCATCACTTTGTACGACAAAGTCTTTAGAGAAGTCGGGTGAGTACAACACTGGCTGGCTACATAAGGCTTGTTTCAAGAATTGGAATGCTGCCTCAGCCTCGGGGGTCCATTTAATCATGACCGACCCTTTCCCCTTCGTTAGGTTGGTTAGGGGCACAGCCTTAGAAGCAAAGTGGGGAATGAATCGCCGATAATACCCAGCGATTCCCAGAAAGGCTCGTACCTGCTTCTTGCTGTTGGGACGTGGCCAACTCTGGATGGCCTCGACCTTGTTGAGTTGGGGTTTTATTACTCCCCTCCCAATGGTGTACCCAAGATATTTGGCCTCCTCCTGCCCAATGGTACACTTCTTGGGGTTAGCCGTAAACCCCGCTTCCCGAACAGAGTCCAGGACTGCTTGCACTTTTGGCAGATGTGAGGCCCAATCTGTGCTATGGACAATTACGTCATCCAGGTAAGCCGCAGCATACTTCCGATGGGGCCTCAGCATCTGGTCCATTTTCCGCTGGAATGTGGCCGGCGCATTCTGTAACCCGAACGGCATTCTTTTATATTGGAACGCCCCGTCTGGGGTTACAAATGCGGTTTTCTCTTTGGCCAATTTGGCCAGGGGGATTTGCCAATACCCTTTTGTGAGGTCAAGAGTCGTCATGTATCGGGCTGTTCCCAGCCGGTCGATCAACTCATCTATACGTGGCATGGGGTAGGTGTCAAATTTTGTAACTTTGTTCAACTGACGAAAATCGTTACAAAATCGCCAGCTCCCATCCGGTTTAGGCACCAACACAATGGGACTAGACCAATCACTTTGGGACTCCTCTATCACCCCTAAGTTCAGCATTTTCTGTACTTCCTCCCGTATTGCCTCCCGTCGGGCCTCTGGGATCCGATAGGGTTTTAACTTCACCCTTTCACCGGGCGGGGTAATGATGTCATGCTCTACCCCAGATGTTTGTCCCGGCAGCTCAGAGAATACCTCCTTGTTGCGAAGCACAAACTCCTTAACCTCCTGTTGTTGGGGTTGTGACAAGGTGGCTGCTATTCCAACCTCAGGAATCACGCAACCAGTTTGAGCTGGTGACCAAGTGTCTGCGACTAGGGACTCTCTATCCCTCCAGGCTTTCAACAGATTAACGTGATAGATCTGTTCGGGCTTTCGCCTTCCTGGTTGTCTGACCTTGTAATTCACTTCGCTCACTTTTTCCATTATCTCGTAGGGGCCTTGCCATTTGGCAAGGAATTTACTTTCAACCGTAGGGACAAGTACCAGTATCCTATCCCCCGGGGAAAAGGTACGGGTCTTTGCTCCACGGTTGTACACTCTCTGCTGTGCTAACTGCGCTTGGGCCAAATGTTCCTTCACGATGGGCATTACCTGTGCAATTCGGTCTTGCATCAGGGCGACATGCTCAATCACACTCCTGTGGGGAGAACTCTCACTTTCCCAAGTTTCCTTGGCAATATCCAACAGCCCTCTTGGGTGTCTCCCATACAGTAACTCAAAGGGGGAGAATCCCGTAGAGGATTGGGGCACCTCCCTAATAGCAAACATCAGATAAGGAAGTAGACAGTCCCAATCCTTTCCATCTCTATCCACCACTTTCTTCAACATTTGTTTTAGGGTTTTGTTGAATCTTTCAACCAGCCCATCGGTTTGGGGGTGATACACAGATGTACGTAATTGCGTCACTTTGAACAATTTACACAGCTCCTTCATAACCCGGGACATAAAGGGTGTACCTTGGTCCGTAAGCAGTTCTTTACAAATACCCACCCGGCTAAACACAAGAGATAGCTCTTTGGCTATGGTTTTGGCCGAGGTATTTCGGAGAGGGATCGCTTCTGGATAACGGGTGGCATAGTCCATTATAACTAATATGTACTGGTGCCCCCTAGCGGACTTGATTATAGGACCTACCAAATCCATGGCGATCCTCTCAAACGGGACCTCAATGATGGGTAGAGGGACCAGCGGGCTACGGAAATGTGGCATCGGGGCCGACCTCTGACACACAGGGCAGGAGGAACAATAATTTTCTATGTCCTTCATCACCCCCGGCCAATAGAATCTCTGTAATACCCTCTCTCGGGTTTTCTCTGTCCCCAGATGACCTCCAAGAATTTGCCCATGGGCCAACTCCAACACCAACTTCCTGTAAGGTTTGGGCACCACAAGCTGCTCAACGGTTTCTTCTGCCCTTTTTGCCACCCGATACAGTAGGTCCTTCTCTACGCTGAAGTATGGGTAAGTGCAGGTATTATCTGGGTTCACTAACTCGCCATCTATTTTCACTACGTTTTCCCGTGCCTTTATTAGGGCGGGGTCTTTCAACTGTTCTGTGGCAAAGTTTTCCCTGTGAACCTCAAGATCAGAAAACTCCACAGACGGTAGGTTTTCGTCTGAGGAGGTGGGCTCCTCTCCAGTTTCTTGAGTCTCCCCTGCCAATACTGATAAGGGAAATTCCGGAGAGTCCTCACCACTCTCAGGGGAGTTCTGGCTATCACATTCCTGGTACATAGGGGCACCAGTGGGGGGCCCAGGATCATCTCACAGTTCCCAGAACTTCGGAAAATCCCTTCCCACAATGGCGTCATACGGTAACTGAGATACTAAGCCCACTGGATGAGAGAGGGTACCTTTGGGGGTCTCGAAACACACTGTAGTCACTGGATACTCTCGGGTGTCCCCATGCACACAAATAACAGCTACCTTGCTATTCCCAGAGACCTCTGTTTTAACTAACTCAGCCTTTATCAGGGTCACAAGGCTACCTGAATCCAGCAATACCACAACATTTCTACCATTAACACACATTTTGCATAAATGTTTCTCAGTTCCTCGAATGGCAGTGCATGCGACTGTCGCACACAGCGACTGACGTCTGCCCGTCAGAAAGTCACACTGCATGGGTTCCTCCACAACCGGGCAATTGGCTGCAATATGTCCCGCTTGCCGGCAGCGGTAGCAAACGATCCTTCTTGCCGCCTCTTGAGCCGCTGATTTCCCAGGCTGTTCTCGCCAAACTTGGGGTAGAGCTCCCACCCTCTCACTCTCTCCACCCTTACCCCTTGGAATCCTCTTATCCGCCCCTGGGGATGGTCTGGTCTTAGGGTGGAAAGTCCGAGTGTCTCTGGAAGAGGCCGTCAGGTTCTCTGTAGCCAAGTATTTCTCCACACGATCCACAAGACCATCGGCCGTCTCTGGGTCTCCATGGCTTACCCACTTTTGGATGGCAGTAGGAAGAGCTCTCAAAAACCGATCCATTACAACACGTTCCACAATCTTTGGTGCGGACAAAGTCTCTGGCTGTAGCCACTTTCTGCTCAGGTGAATGAGATCATACATTTGAGACCTGGGGGGTTTTCCAAGCTGGAAAGTCCAGTTATGCACACGCTGAGCCCGGACAGCCTGGGTGACACCCAGCCTTGCCAATATCTCAGCTTTTAGCATCACATAGTCTTTTGCTTGGTCAGGTTCTAGGTCATAGTAAGCCTTCTGTGATTCACCAGTTAACAGAGGAGCCACCAGTCCAGCCCACTGCTCCTCAGGCCACTTTTCTCTTTCAGCAGTCCTTTCAAATGTGGTCAAAAATACCTCTGGATCATCCTCTCCAGTCATTTTTGTCAATAAACGACTCACCCCAAAGGACGCGGTATTAGTGGGACGGCTTTCCTCACTGGTCTGCGGACGTTGCTGCATTACTGCTTCCATTTGTTGTAGTCTCTGCTCTTGCTTCTGTAACAGGTCTATGAAGCGGGCCTCAGATTGCTGCTGGGCTTGTTGCTGAGCTTCCAGACTCTGTTGGTGAGCTTGCTGCTGGGCTGCAAGGCTCTGTTGATGAGCTTGCTGCTGGGCTGCGAAGTTCTGTTGTTGAGCTGCAAGGCTCTGTTGATGAGCTGCAAGGCTCTTTTGCAAACCTGCATTTGTCTGCTGTTGATTGGCATTTGCTAGAGCCAGCTGCTTCAGTATCTCCTCCATGCTGGCTTAAAAAAAACTGCCACTGGTTCTCCACCAACTGTGAGGGGGTTAGCTCGGCAGCGGGTGTGTGTGACCCCCGGGATGGGCTCCCCACACAAAAACAGGCCCAGCAAACGGAGGTTGTGGTTTTCAAAATCAAAAAAAGGTGCGGTTTATTTTCTATTTACAGTGACAAAACACAGCAAAGCCAAAAGAAACATAAACAAAATAAATCCTGGTCAATTTGACCTCTGACTAAACATACAGGTTTCCTAACTAACAACTGGGATCAGCCTAGTGCTGTCCTAGTCCCTAAGTCCCTGGTTTTAAATGTCCAAGCAAATAGCCACACAGGCTTTGTCTCACCGCACAGGGGTTCACTCTCCCTAGACAGTCCACACAGGTCTGGGTCCAGGCATGAGCTAACCCCTAATGAAGCTGGGAGTTCTTATAGAGGCCTAAATGAGCTGACAAGCTTCAGCTGGTCTCATCAACTCCCTGTCTGCACGACGCCCCATACTCTCCCTAGAGGTATGAGTCATCCATGAGCCCACTAGCCTTAGCTGGGCTTATACAACTCTCCACCTAGTTGTATAAGTCGGCGTAAAGCCTGAATCTGGGCGAAATATATCTACCCCCCTGGATGCAACCAGGTGACTTTACCTTCCTGCTGTCACAATATATATATATATATATATATATATATATATATATATATATATATTGTGAGGGGGTTAACTCGGTAGCGGGTGTGTGTGACCCCCTGGTTGGGCTCCCCACACAAAAACAGGGCCAGCAGACGGAGGTTGTGGTTTTCAAAATCAAAAGGTGCAGTTTATTTCTCTATGTACAGTGACAAAAACACAGCAAAGCCAAAAAGAAACAAACAAAATAAATCCTGGTCAGTTTGACCTCTGACTAAACATGCAGGTTTCCTAAACTAACAACTGGGATCAGCCTGGTGCTGTCCTAGTCCCTGGTTTTAAATGTCCAAGCAAAATATAGCCACACAGGCTTTCTCTCACCGCACAGGGGTTCACTCTCCCTAGACAGTCCACACAGGTCTGGTTCCAGGCATGAGCTAACATCTAATGAAGCTGGGATTTCTTATAGAGGCCTAAATGAGCTGACAAGGTTCAGCTGGTCTCATCAACTCCCTGTCTGCACGACGCCCAGCCCTCTCCCTAGAGGTATGAGTCATCCATGAGCCCACTAGTCTCAGCTGGGCTTATACAACTCTCCACCTAGCTGTATAAATCGGCGTAAAGCCTGAATCTGGGCGAAATATATCTACCCCCCTGGATGCAACCAGGTGACTTTACCTTCCTGCTGTCACATACCCCCCCCTCTTGTTTTAACCTCGGGGTTGGAACACCAGCAATCAGGCATTCATGTACTCGAGACAAAGCATCCACATTCCCCATTTGAACGCCAGGGCGATGCTTTACTGTGAAGTTGAATTCCTGGAGGGCCAGGAACCACCTATTCACTCTTCTATTTGTTTCCTTGTTTTGAGCCATCCACTTTAACGGAGCGTGATCCGTAACCATGTCAAAGTGCCTACCTAGCAGGTAGTACCGAAGGGAATCTAGAGCCCACTTCACCGCTAAACACTCCTTTTCAACGGTGGCGTAATTTACCTCATGGGACTTCAACTTCCTGCTGAGGTAAATGACTGGGTGCTCTTCCCCGTTCCAGACCTGGGACAATACTGCTCCTAACCCCACATCTGACGCATCACTTTGTACGACAAAGTCTTTAGAGAAGTCGGGTGAGTACAACACTGGCTGGCTACATAAGGCTTGTTTCAAGAATTGGAATGCTGCCTCAGCCTCGGGGGTCCATTTAATCATGACCGACCCTTTCCCCTTCGTCAGGTTGGTTAGGGGCACAGCCTTAGAAGCAAAGTGGGGAATGAATCGCCGATAATACCCAGCGATTCCCAGAAAGGCTCGTACCTGCTTCTTGCTGTTGGGACGTGGCCAACTCTGGATGGCCTCGACTTTGTTGAGTTGGGGTTTTATTACTCCCCTCCCAATGGTGTACCCAAGATATTTGGCCTCCTCCTGCCCAATGGTACACTTCTTGGGGTTAGCCGTAAACCCTGCTTCCCGAACAGAGTCCAGGACTGCTTGCACTTTTGGCAGATGTGAGGCCCAATCTGTGCTATGGACAATTACGTCATCCAGGTAAGCCGCAGCATACTTCCGATGGGGCCTCAGCATCTGGTCCATTTTCCGCTGGAATGTGGCCGGCGCATTCTGTAACCCGAACGGCATTCTTTTATATTGGAACGCCCCGTCTGGGGTTACAAATGCGGTTTTCTCTTTGGCTGACTTGGCCAGGGGGATTTGCCAATACCCTTTTGTGAGGTCAAGAGTCGTCATGTATCGGGCTGTTCCCAGCCGGTCGATCAACTCATCTATACGTGGCATGGGGTAGGTGTCAAATTTTGTAACTTTGTTCAACTGACGAAAATCGTTACAAAATCGCCAGCTCCCATCCGGTTTAGGCACCAACACAATGGGACTAGACCAATCACTTTGGGACTCCTCTATCACCCCTAAGTTCAGCATTTTCTGTACTTCCTCCCGTATTGCCTCCCGTCGGGCCTCTGGGATCCGATAGGGTTTTAACTTCACCCTTTCACCGGGCGGGGTAATAATGTCATGCTCTACCCCAGATGTTTGTCCCGGCAGCTCAGAGAATACCTCCTTGTTGCGAAGCACAAACTCCTTAACCTCCTGTTGTTGGGGTTGTGACAAGGTGGCTGCGATTCCAACCTCAGGAATCACGCAACCAGTTTGAGCTGGTGACCAAGTGTCTGCGACTAGGGACTCTCTATCCCTCCAGGCTTTCAACAGATTAACGTGATAGATCTGTTCGGGCTTTCGCCTTCCTGGTTGTCTGACCTTGTAATTCACTTCGCTCACTTTTTCCATTATCTCGTAGGGGCCTTGCCATTTGGCAAGGAATTTACTTTCAACCGTAGGGACAAGTACCAATATCCTATCCCCCGGGAAAAAGGTACGGGTCTTGGCTCCACGGTTGTACACTCTCTGCTGTGCCAACTGCGCTTGGGCCAAATGTTCCTTCACGATGGGCATTACCTGTGCAATTCGATCTTGCATCAGGGCGACATGCTCAATCACACTCCTGTGGGGAGAACTCTCACTTTCCCAAGTTTCCTTGGCAATATCCAACAGCCCTCTTGGGTGTCTCCCATACAGTAACTCAAAGGGGGAGAATCCCGTAGAGGATTGGGGCACCTCCCTAATAGCAAACATCAAATAAGGAAGTAGACAGTCCCAATCCTTTCCATCCCTATCCACCACTTTCTTCAACATTTGTTTTAGGGTTTTGTTGAATCTTTCAACCAGCCCATCGGTTTGGGGGTGATACACAGATGTACGTAATTGCGTCACTTTGAACAATTTACACAGCTCCTTCATAACCCGGGACATAAAGGGTGTACCTTGGTCCGTAAGCAGTTCTTTACAAATACCCACCCGGCTAAAAACAAGAGATAGCTCTTTGGCTATGGTTTTGGCCGAGGTATTTCTGAGAGGGATCGCTTCTGGATAACGGGTGGCATAGTCCATTATAACCAATATGTACTGGTGCCCCCTAGCGGACTTGATTATAGGACCTACCAAATCCATTGCGATTCTCTCAAACGGGACCTCAATGATGGGTAGAGGGACCAGCGGGCTACGGAAGTGTGGCATCGGGGCCGACCTCTGACACACAGGGCAGGAGGAACAATAATTTTCTATGTCCTTCATCACCCCAGGCCAATAGAATCTCTGTAATACCCTCTCTCGGGTTTTCTCTGTCCCCAGATGACCTCCAAGAATGTGCCCATGGGCCAACTCCAACACCAACTTCCTGTAAGGTTTGGGCACCACAAGCTGCTCAACGGTTTCTTCTGCCCTTTTTGCCACCCGATACAGTAGGTCCTTCTCTACGCTGAAGTATGGGTAAGTGCAGGTATTATCTGGGTTCACTAACTCGCCATCTATTTTCACTACGTTTTCCCGTGCCTTTATTAGGGCGGGGTCTTTCAACTGTTCTGTGGCAAAGTTTTCCCTGTGAACCTCAAGATCAGAAAACTCCACAGACGGTAGGTTTTCGTCTGAGGAGGTGGGCTCCTCTCCAGTTTCTTGAGTCTCCCCTGCCAATACTGACAAGGGAAATTCGGGAGAGTCCTCACCACTCTCAGAGGAGTTCTGGCTATCATATTCCTGGTACATAGGGGCACCAGTGGGGGGCTCAGGATCATCCCACAGTTCCCAGAACTTCGGAAAATCCCTTCCCACAATGGCGTCATGCGGTAACTGAGACACTAAGCCCACTGGATGAGAAAGGGTACCTTTGGGGGTCTCGAAACACACTGTAGTCACTGGATACTCTCGGGTGTCCCCATGCACACAAATAACAGCTACCTTGCTATTCCCAGAGACCTCTGTTTTAACTAACTCAGCCTTTATCAGGGTCACAAGGCTACCTGAATCCAGCAATACCACAACATTTCTACCATTAACACACATTTTGCATAAATGTTTCTCAGTTCCCCGAATGGCAGTGCATGCGACTGTCGCACACAGCGACTGACGTCTGCCCGTCAGAAAGTCACACTGCATGGGTTCCTCCAAAACCGGGCAATTTGCTGCAATATGTCCCGCTTGCCGGCAGCGGTAGCAAACAATCCTTTTGGCTGCCTCTTGAGCCCCTGACTTCCCAGGCTGTTCTCGCCAAACTTTGGGTAGAGCTCCCACCCTCTCACTCTCTCCACCCTCACCCCTTGGAATCCTCTTATCCGCCCCTGGGGATGATCTGGTCTTAGGGTGGAAAGTCCGAGAGTCTCTGGAAGAGGCCGTCAGGTTCTCTGTAGCCAAGTATTTCTCTACACGATCCACAAGACCACCGGCCGTCTCTGGGTCTCCATGGCTTACCCACTTTTGGATGGCAGTAGGAAGAGCTCTCAAAAACCGATCCATTACAACACGTTCCACAATCTTTGGTGCGGACAAAGTCTCTGGCTGTAGCCACTTTCTGCTCAGGTGAATGAGATCATACATTTGAGACCTGGGGGGTTTTCCAAGCTGGAAAGTCCAGTTATGCACACGCTGAGCCCGGACAGCCAGGGTGACACCCAGCCTTGCCAATATTTCAGCTTTTAGCATCACATAGTCTTTTGCTTGGTCAGGCTCTAGGTCATAGTAAGCTTTCTGCGATTCACCCGTTAACAGAGGAGCCACCAGTCCAGCCCACTGCTCCTCAGGCCACTTTTCTCTTTCAGCAGTCCTTTCAAATGTGGTCAAAAATACCTCTGGATCATCCTCTCCAGTCATTTTTGTCAATAAACGACTCACCCCAAAGGACGCGGTATTAGTGGGACGGCTTTCCTCACTGGTCTGCGGACGTTGCTGCATTACTGCTTCCATTTGTTGTAGTCTCTGCTCTTGCTTCTGTAACAGGTCTATGAAGCGGGCCTCAGATTGCTGCTGGGCTTGTTGATGAGCTTGCTGCTGGGCTGCAAGGCTCCTTTGCAAACCTGCATTTGTCTGCTGTTGATTGGCATTTGCTAGAGCCAGCTGTTTCAGTATCTCCTCCATGCTGGCTTAAAAAAAACTGCCCGCATTCTCCACCAACTGTGAGGGGGTTAACTCGGTAGCGGGTGTGTGTGACCCCCTGGTTGGGCTCCCCACACAAAAACAGGGCCAGCAGACGGAGGTTGTGGTTTTCAAAATCAAAAGGTGCAGTTTATTTCTCTATGTACAGTGACAAAAACACAGCAAAGCCAAAAAGAAACAAACAAAATAAATCCTGGTCAGTTTGACCTCTGACTAAACATGCAGGTTTCCTAAACTAACAACTGGGATCAGCCTGGTGCTGTCCTAGTCCCTGGTTTTAAATGTCCAAGCAAAATATAGCCACACAGGCTTTCTCTCACCGCACAGGGGTTCACTCTCCCTAGACAGTCCACACAGGTCTGGTTCCAGGCATGAGCTAACATCTAATGAAGCTGGGATTTCTTATAGAGGCCTAAATGAGCGGACAAGGTTCAGCTGGTCTCATCAACTCCCTGTCTGCACGACGCCCAGCCCTCTCCCTAGAGGTATGAGTCATCCATGAGCCCACTAGTCTCAGCTGGGCTTATACAACTCTCCACCTAGCTGTATAAATCGGCGTAAAGCCTGAATCTGGGCGAAATATATCTACCCCCCTGGATGCAACCAGGTGACTTTACCTTCCTGCTGTCACAATATATATATATATATATATATTTTATTTATTTATTTATTTATTTATTTTTTATTATATATATATTTATTTTTTTATTTATTTTTTTCCTTTTTTTTTTTGTAGGCCTGAAGAGTTGTGGGAGCGGTAGGTAGCTCCGGGTGAAGAAGTGTGTAAGACCCCCTGCCCCTTTTTTTTTTTTTTTTTATCGGGAAATATCGTCCGACCTGGATTGCAGGGTGGACGGGATGGAAACTCAATCTAAACTGACGTGTGTGGTGGAAAGGGATAGAGAAATCGGTGAGTAGCCGTTTGACTACTGGAGGAGGTGAGTGGCTGGTGTGCAACCACTCGTCGAACGCTCGCAGCGCTTGCGAGGAACAAATGCCTTAAGGAGACGAAAGAAGAAGAGTTTGTGACTTTCGAGTGTGTGGGGATGGCCGTTTCGTGATGAAACGGGAGTGGTAAGTAATGCGTGTGTATAGCGGCTTGGGGTTCGAATCATTGTGGCCGATGCTACGGCTGGATTCGTAACGTTCTGAGACGTTCGACGTTGTATCGGAGGTATGGGTCGGAGCTGTTTAGAGCCGGGTATGGGCCGCAAACGAATTGGTTGTTTCAGCCGAGGATCCGAAACTTGGAGCCGATGCTACGACTGGATTCGGATCGGTTAAAGAAGTTTACTGCTGAAGATCGGAGCGGTATGCGCCGGTGGTGCGACTGTGACTCGACCGATTGAAAATGCCATAGAGGGGAAAATTTGAGCCGCTGCTACGACTGAATTCGGATCAGCTCGAAAGTTTGATGTTTGTGGACCCGAGCCGACGAGCCAGTGGTGCGACTGAGCCCAGATCGGCCATGTTAGCGGAGGATCCGAACCTTTGAGCCGATGCTACGACTGGGTTCGGATCGGATAGGAGGGTCAGTTGCTAGAGGTCCGAGTCGATTGAGCCGGTGAAGCGACTGGACTCGGATCGCTTGGGAATGCCATTGGTTCGAAAGTTTGAGCCTATGCTACGACTGAATTCGGATGGTTTAGCGGTTCGATGTTTGTAGGTCCGAGCCGATGAGCCGGTGGTGCGACTGTGCTCGGAACCAACGTGGATGCCAGAGATCCAAATCTCTAAGCCGATGCTGTGCCTGTATACGGGCTGATAACGGGTGCAAGGCGGGGATTTGAATTTCCCGGGTCCGAATCGTAGCGCCGGAGATACGGCTGGACTCGGACGGGTGTTCGTTGTTTCGAAGTTGAAGGGGCTTGTGATTGTCGAGGGTCCGGCCTGTGGTGCCGATTGTTAGCGACAAGAGCCGGCCCAGACTGTTTGGTGTATGGTGTAAGTAGGAGGTGTGGGGCATCAGTAAGGTGAAGGGAGAGTATCGTAGGAGGTGTAGGGCATCAGTGACTAAGGATAAGGAAGTGCAGTGTGGGATACCAGTCCGACGACTTGGTATCGGATGTGCGACTGAGGCGAGAGCCTTGCGAGCTGTGAGTAATTCGTACAACAGCTCTGAGAGCCGTAGTGTCTGGACGGACCGTTACCGGTAGCAACGTGGGTGTGACAGGGTACGAAAGACAACTGGACTAGTCGATAAACATACGATGCAGACGGAAAACACGGGGTTATGAACCGTGTGATTTTGAAAAGAAGAAACGTGTACCGGCGCTTCGATTCGTATGAACGGTAACGGCCGGTCCTACCTGCGACCGCGAGCGGGGATACGATCAACTGCGAGCGAAGCTGGAAGGTACGAAAGCAACTACACGGCCGTTGCGAGTCGTAAGGCGTCGGCTGATGACGACGAATACCGCGCACTACAGCCGACGCTGACCCTCGTGGATGGTCTGTACAAGTACCCCTCGAACTCCTCCCATAATTTCAGGCTAGCATACTAGCCTTCCTATATATAATGTCTGGTTGGCAATTGGTCTATATGAAGACCTGTATATCGTGTTGAACCTGATGGTGGTTCTGTGCACTTATGTGAAAAAGTGCATATACCGTGCAAAAATTCAATATGTGCAATGACGTGAAATGGATCACAAAAAAATATATATAAATTAATATAAATAAATAAATTAACCTAACACGGAAAAATTATAAAATGACATGAATATCATATGTGAAAGTGATCCACAATATATATTAGTGTCCAATTTTTTGTGAGAAAAAGAGAAAGTCTCTCGATGAATGTGTGATCTGATACCAACATCAACACTGCATCAACACCACGTCAGGTGTGTAATGAATGGTAGATACAGTCCAGACCAGTTCCTTGGATTTATGCGTTTTCTATGTTGCAACACTTAAAGGTGATGTATAACATTGGAAAGTGAGTAAAGGGTGTATACTCTTACCGGATGTTGTAGATCCAACTCACCATACGGCGGTGGATCAATCAAGCTTGTGTCCACGCCCGGGACTGATAGATGTATATCCTGGGGGCAGTCTTTCCTCAGTGTCCTTACGACGTTCCAGAGAGTATATCCCGAGGCTTTTCCAACGTAACTCTCACTTCAAATGCGATAAGTCAAAGTATGCCACCAGAATTTCACCATATGCGTAGTGTCACCATGCAACAAATGAGGAAAAAAATTCTCCACATAGTGTAAATCCAAAATGGGATTTTATTTATCAAAGAATAAAAACACCCAATAAAAGGTCCCACTGAACAATTAAACAGTCCAAAGCAAACTCCTTTAAAAACTTTGAAACTTTTCAGGGAAAAAACCAAAACAAACAAACCAACAAATCCCAAAAATAAATCCTCTAACAGTCAGCAGCTCTGTATTACAAAAATGCGTGGAGTGAGCACCAAGGCTGGCATGTAAACCCGACGCGTTTCGTCTAATGAGACATCAACTGGGGTACACGCCATCCTGGTGACCCCCACGCTATATATAGGAAGAGATATTACCTTAATTCGGCGCCCCTGTGTGCGAATGTGCCTCTCACTTCCGGGATCGGAGCGTCTCCGTGTCACATGACTGGGTTTCTGTATCACATGGCCAGGTCATGTGTATCTTTTCGCCGAATCAACAGATCTAATGCGCCCTCGACGTGACCAACAGCGTCATCGCGTCATCGGCACGCATGTCCTCCGACGTGCGTGTGCGCAAGGCATCCTGGGGGTTGTAGTTGCGACGCAACTAAGCAAAGCAACACAAGCCAGCCGGCGTGTCTCCCATCTCCATCATTGATCGCAGACGTCACATGGATACGATCACCCGCAACCTCACGTGGGTGTCTCCATGTACGCCATGATTGCGCGCAAGGAGGATTGGGAATTGTAGTCGTAACGCAATAAAGCGGAACGACTCCACATCGCCAGCCTGTCTCCCAATATATGCCAGCAAACAACCACCGCACTCGGGAAAAAACAGCACACACCGTATCAGGGTGATGCATGTGGAAAAGTTATACTACATTTAAGTTTGTAATGTGGATGTCAATGTATTATATCCCAGAAGGCGGGCACATTCTATACATAAACATATATATGAATGACATCCATACAACTATATCACTTATGCGGACTATATCAAATCCATAATATAATTTAAGATGACATATGAAACATATTAAACCTGAATCAACAAAGGTCACTCGTATAGAGGCTATATACTAGCTATTTTAATTATGTTAGAATTAAAAATAATTAAAAATATTTAAAAAAATATATATATAAGGGGTGGAGCAAATATATATATAAGGGGCGGATTAACAAAGGATTGGTTATTCACATTATGCTTGGTTAATAAACGCATTAATGTCCCAATCAATGTTGAGTCCATAAGGCCTATAACATTTTAATTGGTAAATCCAGTAAGTCTCAAGTCTAGAGACCCCTCTAACCCCAGACTCCCCCCTCCAATGGGGAACAAATTTGTCTATGATCACAAACGTTGTCCCTCTAGGATCTTTATTATGTGATTCCAAATAGTGTCTCGGGACACTATGATTGGTTTTTCCTTTCCGGATACTGGTAAGGTGTTCACCCACCCTGATTGAAAACGTGCGAATCGTACGCCCTACGTATTGCTTCCCGCAAGGGCAGGTAAGCAAATATACGATGAATCGGGTCGCACATGTGGTAAAGTGCTTCATCTTGTATTCTATTCCTGTTGAAGTGGAACAGAAGGAATCACTTTTCTGTCTGCCACACCGATTAACTAGGCACACTTTGCATTTCTTGCATGGGTAATATGCCTTCAAATGTGGAAAGAAAACAGGGATAATGGGTGGATCTATCACATTGGGGGCGATCTGTCCTTTCAGAGAAAAAGCTCCCCTATATATCACACCTGCCCTATCTGGAAGTGAAGGGCCAAGGACATGATCATTTTTAAGGACATTCCAGTGTTTCTGGAAAATGTCCCTAATTTGTTTGTGTTGGGACGAAAACGTGGTATAAAAAGACCATTTATACTTGGAATCCTGAACTGATTTACCTCTCTCTATTAGTAGTGAATCCCTACTGATGGTGGCAATGCCCCGAACTTCAGCATCTATCAGATGTGGACTATAACCCTTATCCACAAACCTGGATTTTAGAATGTCAGCTTGATGGTAAAAGTCAGAGATATTAGAACAGTTGCGTCTAATTCGCATCAGTTGACTACGAGGTACAGACTTTAGCCATGCTGAATGGTGACAGCTATCGACCGGAATGTATCCATTCCGGTCAGTGGGTTTAAAGAATGTTTTTGTCTGTAATTGACCATCGCTGACGAAAATTTCCAAATCCAAAAAGTGCATACTTGTATGGCTCGGTTCATAGGTTAAATTGATGCCAATATTGTTGTCATTAAGAACAGACATAAATCCACAGAGGGAGTCCTGGTCTCCCCTCCATAGGAGGAGGATGTCGTCGATGTATCGAACCCAGAGAACCACCTCTGGGCGATTTAAAGCATAGACGACATCCTCCTCCCATTTGGCCATAAAGATATTGGCCAGGCTGGGAGCAAATTTGGCTCCCATCGCAACTCCCTTTTTTTGTAAAAAGAAGTCTCCATTGTACCAAAAATAGTTATGCGTTGTCGCAAACTGTAAAAGGTCCATGATGTATCTTTTTTGAGTTCCAGGCAAATTATTATCTCTAGACAAAAATAGTTTTACGGCTGCTAGGCCTAAATCATGTGAAATGCAGGTGTACAATGAGCACACATCAGCCGTTACCAATAGTATGCCCTCACCATAATCCACCTGTTGTAATAAGGAGATCGTGTGCCTAGTGTCCTTCAGGTACGATGGAATAGAGCGCACAATTGGTTGCAAATGAAAATCTATATATTTCCCTATGCGGGAAGTCACAGATACTATACCGCTGATGATTGGGCGGCCTGGAGGATGGTTGGCATCTTTATGTACCTTGGGAAGGTAATAAATGATGGGGATACGTGGGGCTACAGGTACTAGATAGCTTTTTTCTTTCTTGTCTAGAATACCCAGCTGTGCCCCAGTGTCAACCAAATCTGCCAATGCCTTCTTATAATTCTGTGTTGGATTCTTCAATAGACGTACATATGTATCTGTGTCGCTCAAAATCTTATTCATTTCTGCATGGTAAGCTATCTTGTCAAGAACAACTATACCTCCCCCCTTATCCGCGGGGCGTATAGTGAGATCTTTGCGTTCACACAGAGCCTTTAATCCCTCCTTAATCCTCGGGTCACTATGAATTTCCTTCTTGGGTAGTGCCTCTAAATCCTTCAATACTAAGTCTTTGAATACCTGTATGGAAGGTGCTGTATATCCCGGAGGGTTAAACAATGAGGGATTTGAAAGTCCTGTGTGAACTGTGAGAGAAGCAATTTCAGGTACAGTTGATTTAGCTGGATTCGAAATAAAATGTCTTTGTATGTTCAATTTCCGCACGTATTTCTGCACGTCAATGAACGTAGCAAATTTGTTTAATTGTTTCGGGGGAACGTATTTCAATCCCTTACTTAAAACTATTTTTTCTACATCGGTAAAAATGGCTGAACTTAAATTGAAAATTCCTTCTAAAGTTAGATGCATTTTCTTTTTCTTGGCGCGCCATCTGCCTCTGCATCCACGTTTATATCGGGGTTTCGGTTGTACCCCTTCTGCTCCTGATAAAAACCCCCTGAATATGAAGGCCCTGGGTGATTCTGGTTATAGTTATATGGGGACCTATTAAATGGGTGACTATCATCATAATCCCTATGTTGGGATTGGGACTGATATGTTCCATATTCTTCTCTGAGAGGAAAGAACCTATTGTAGGTTTCTACAGGTGTTATTTGTGATGGATAGGGGTGATGGTCATGGTCATAGTATCCTTGTCCATTTCTACCCCGTGGTGAATCCTGTCTCCAATGGTCACGAGAATGGTCCCTTCTCCCCTTATTATTACCACGAGGTCCCTTACCCCTCCCGCCATGGGTTGGGTTCGGTCCTTTTGGCAGATTGGTGGGAGTACGTCCCCCAGATTGCCTAGGATTGGATTCCTTGGGACCATATGGACGACTGGGAGGTTGGACAGGCTGGGATCTTAGATCTCCTATTGGGGGAACAGAAATTTCCATATTGTTGGAACTCCCTTCCATGGTTCTTACTATACTCTCTTTAGATTGCCAACTAAAAACACACCCGCTTTTGTAGTCATTGACATCACGAGTGTATTTCTTTTGCTTTTTTAACTTCTGTTCTTTCTCTTCCTTTTCTAAGTGTGTTTTTAAACTTGTAGAAAGCATGCTGTATTCTGAGGTAGATTTGTGTGGTGAAAGTTTCTCCCTGATATCTTTGATCTCTTTATCTATAAGTCCTAGACGAGTGGTTTTTTTCTCTAGTAAAAAAGAAATGAATGAGATGCCCGCATCATTAAAATAACGAAATTACACTTTACACTATTGTCAAGTTGTTGTGTAGGCTGCTAGAAATTTGAAGGTTGGCGCAGTATTTTCCTATTTTATGACGTATTATTTTTTGACTTTATATATTGCAGCCTTCCGTTGTGTTTTATATCACATATAGTATTTGGATATATTCTTTTGATGGATGTATTTGAGTACCGCACCAGTCGCACATTCACCACAGAAGGTGTTTTTGTAGCCACCAGCACAGACTCAGAGATAGGAGGTCTGTTCATGAGGTTGAAAAACCTCATGACTACAGAGGTGCACTTGGAATGGGATAAAGCCTTTTTAAGCCAGTACCTCAAAGAACGTATGGTCCCCAGAGGATTAAGGTGGGATGTATGTCCACAACAGGGTGACCTGGAACTGGACTTATGGTTTCGTTATTTTAATGATGCGGGCATCTCATTCATTTCTTTTTTACTAGAGAAAAAAAACCACTCGTCTAGGACTTATAGATAAAGAGATCAAAGATATCAGGGAGAAACTTTCACCACACAAATCTACCTCAGAATACAGCATGCTTTCTACAAGTTTAAAAACACACTTAGAAAAGGAAGAGAAAGAACAGAAGTTAAAAAAGCAAAAGAAATACACTCGTGATGTCAATGACTACAAAAGCGGGTGTGTTTTTAGTTGGCAATCTAAAGAGAGTATAGTAAGAACCATAGAAGGGAGTTCCAACAATATGGACATTTCTGGTCCCCCAATAGGAGATCTAAGATCCCAGCCTGTCCAACCTCCCAGTCGTCCATATGGTCCCAAGGAATCCAACCCTAGGCAATCTGGGGGACGTACTCCCACCAATCTGCCAAAAGGACCGAACCCAACCCATGGCGGGAGGGGTAAGGGACCTCGTGGTAATAATAAGGGGAGAAGGGACCATTCTCGTGACCATTGGAGACAGGATTCACCACGGGGTAGAAATGGACAAGGATACTATGACCATGACCATCACCCCTATCCATCACAAATAACACCTGTAGAAACCTACAATAGGTTCTTTCCTCTCAGAGAAGAATATGGAACATATCAGTCCCAATCCCAACATAGGGATTATGATGATAGTCACCCATTTAATAGGTCCCCATATAACTATAACCAGAATCACCCAGGGCCTTCATATTCAGGGGGTTTTTATCAGGAGCAGAAGGGGTACAACCGAAACCCCGATATAAACGTGGATGCAGAGGCGGATGGCGCGCCAAGAAAAAGAAAATGCATCTAACTTTAGAAGGAATTTTCAATTTAAGTTCAGCCATTTTTACCGATGTAGAAAAAATAGTTTTAAGTAAGGGATTGAAATACGTTCCCCCGAAACAATTAAACAAATTTGCTACGTTCATTGACGTGCAGAAATACGTGCGGAAATTGAACATACAAAGACATTTTATTTCGAATCCAGCTAAATCAACTGTACCTGAAATTGCTTCTCTCACAGTTCACACAGGACTTTCAAATCCCTCATTGTTTAACCCTCCGGGATATACAGCACCTTCCATACAGGTATTCAAGGACTTAGTATTGAAGGATTTAGAGGCACTACCCAAGAAGAAAATTCATAGTGACCCGAGGATTAAGGAGGGATTAAAGGCTCTGTGTGAACGCAAAGATCTCACTATACGCCCGCGGATAAGGGGGGAGGTATAGTTGTTCTTGACAAGATAGCTTACCATGCAGAAATGAATAAGATTTTGAGTGACACAGATACATATGTACGTCTATTGAAGAATCCAACACAGAATTATAAGAAGGCATTGGCAGATTTGGTTGACACTGGGGCACAGCTGGGTATTCTAGACAAGAAAGAAAAAAGCTATCTAGTACCTGTAGCCCCACGTATCCCCATCATTTATTACCTTCCCAAGGTACATAAAGATGCCAACCATCCTCCAGGCCGCCCAATCATCAGCGGTATAGATTCTGTGACTTCCCGCATAGGGAAATATATAGATTTTCATTTGCAACCAATTGTGCGCTCTATTCCATCGTACCTGAAGGACACTAGGCACACGATCTCCTTATTACAACAGGTGGATTATGGTGAGGGCATACTATTGATAATGGCTGATGTGTGCTCATTGTACACCTGCATTTCACATGATTTAGGCCTAGCAGCCGTAAAACTATTTTTGTCTAGAGATAATAATTTGCCTGGAACTCAAAAAAGATACATCATGGACCTTTTACAGTTTGCGACAACGCATAACTATTTTTGGTACAATGGAGACTTCTTTTTACAAAAAAAGGGAGTTGCGATGGGAGCCAAATTTGCTCCCAGCCTGGCCAATATCTTTATGGCCAAATGGGAGGAGGATGTCGTCTATGCTTTAAATCGCCCAGAGGTGGTTCTCTGGGTTCGATACATCGACGACATCCTCCTCCTATGGAGGGGAGACCAGGACTCCCTCTGTGGATTTATGTCTGTTCTTAATGACAACAATATTGGCATCAATTTAACCTATGAAACGAGCCATACAAGTATGCACTTTTTGGATTTGGAAATTTTCGTCAGCGATGATCAATTACAGACAAAAACATTCTTTAAACCCACTGACCGGAATGGATACATTCCGGTCGATAGCTGTCACCATTCAGCATGGCTAAAGTCTGTACCTCGTAGTCAACTGATGCGAATTAGACGCAACTGTTCTAATATCTCTGACTTTTACCATCAAGCTGACATTCTAAAATCCAGGTTTGTGGATAAGGGTTATAGTCCACATCTGATAGATGCTGAAGTTCGGGGCATTGCCACCATCAGTAGGGATTCACTACTAATAGAGAGAGGTAAATCAGTTCAGGATTCCAAGTATAAATGGTCTTTTTATACCACGTTTTCGTCCCAACACAAACAAATTAGGGACATTTTCCAGAAACACTGGAATGTCCTTAAAAATGATCATGTCCTTGGCCCTTCACTTCCAGATAGGGCAGGTGTGATATATAGGGGAGCTTTTTCTCTGAAAGGACAGATCGCCCAAAATGTGATAGATCCACCCATTATCCCTGTTTTCTTTCCACATTTGAAGGCATATTACCCATGCAAGAAATGCAAAGTGTGCCTAGTTAATCGGTGTGGCAGACAGAAAAGTGATTCCTTCTGTTCCACTTCAACAGGAATAGAATACAAGATGAAGCACTTTACCACATGTGCGACCCGATTCATCGTATATTTGCTTACCTGCCCTTGCGGGAAGCAATACGTAGGGCGTACGATTCGCACGTTTTCAATCAGGGTGGGTGAACACCTTACCAGTATCCGGAAAGGAAAAAGCAATCATAGTGTCCCGAGACACTATTTGGAATCGCATAATAAAGATCCTAGAGGGACAACGTTTGTGATCATAGACAAATTTGTTCCCCATTGGAGGGGGGAGTCTGGGGTTAGAGGGGTCTCTAGACTTGAGACTTACTGGATTTACCAATTAAAATGTTATAGGCCTTATGGACTCAACATTGATTGGGACATTAATGCGTTTATTAACCAAGCATAATGTGAATAACCAATCCTTTGTTAATCCGCCCCCCCCCCTGGTCTCGGATTTTTATCATCATTTTTCCCCTTTTTTAGTTTATAATTTATTGCTCCACCCCTTATATATATATTTTTTTAAATATTTTTAATTATTTTTAATTCTAACATAATTAAAATAGCTAGTATATAGCCTCTATACGAGTGACCTTTGTTGATTCAGGTTTAATATGTTTCATATGTCATCTTAAATTATATTATGGATTTGATATAGTCCGCATAAGTGATATAGTTGTATGGATGTCATTCATATATATGTTTATGTATAGAATGTGCCCGCCTTCTGGGATATAATACATTGACATCCACATTACAAACTTAAATGTAGTATAACTTTTCCACATGCATCACCCTGATACGGTGTGTGCTGTTTTTTCCCGAGTGCGGTGGTTGTTTGCTGGCATATATTGGGAGACAGGCTGGCGATGTGGAGTCGTTCCGCTTTATTGCGTTACGACTACAATTCCCAATCCTCCTTGCGCGCAATCATGGCGCACATGGAGACACCCACGTGAGGTTGCGGGTGATCGTATCCATGTGACGTCTGCGATCAATGATGGAGATGGGAGACACGCCGGCTGGCTTGTGTTGCTTTGCTTAGTTGCGTCGCAACTACAACCCCCAGGATGCCTTGCGCACACGCACGTCGGAGGACATGCGTGCCGATGACGCGATGACACTGTTGGTCACGTCGAGGGCGCATTAGATCTGTTGATTCAGCGAAAAGATACACATGACCTGGCCATGTGATACAGAAACCCGGTCATGTGACACGGAGACGCTTCGATCCCGGAAGTGAGAGGCACATTCGCACACAGGGGCGCCGAATTAAGGTAATATCTCTTCCTATATATAGCGTGGGGGTCACCAGGATGGCGTGTACCCCAGTTGATGTCTCATTAGACGAAACGCGTCGGGTTTACATGCCAGCCTTGGTGCTCACTCCACGCATTTTTGTAATACAGAGCTGCTGACTGTTAGAGGATTTATTTTTGGGATTTGTTGGTTTGTTTGTTTTGGCTTTTTCCCTGAAAAGTTTCAAAGTTTTTAAAGGAGTTTGCTTTGGACTGTTTAATTGTTCAGTGGGACCTTTTATTGGGTGTTTTTATTCTTTGATAAATAAAATCCCATTTTGGATTTACACTATGAGGAGAATTTTTTTCCTCATTTGTTGCATGGTGACACTACGCATATGGTGAAATTCTGGTGGCATACTTTGACTTATCGCATTTGAAGTGAGAGTTACGTTGGAAAAGCCTCGGGATATACTCTCTGGAACGTCGTAAGGACACTGAGGAAAGACTGCCCCCAGGATATACATCTATCAGTCCCGGGCGTGGACACAAGCTTGATTGATCCACCGCCGTATGGTGAGTTGGATCTACAACATCCGGTAAGAGTATACACCCTTTACTCACTTTCCAATGATATACATCACCTTTAAGTGTTGCAACATAGAAAACGCATAAATCCAAGGAACTGGTCTGGACTGTATCTACCATTCATTACACACCTGACGTGGTGTTGATGCAGTGTTGATGTTGGTATCAGATCACACATTCATCGAGAGACTTTCTCTTTTTCTCACAAAAAATTGGACACTAATATATATTGTGGATCACTTTCACATATGATATTCATGTCATTTTATAATTTTTCCGTGTTAGGTTAATTTATTTATTTATATTAATTTATATATATTTTTTTGTGATCCATTTCACGTCATTGCACATATTGAATTTTTGCACGGTATATGCACTTTTTCACATAAGTGCACAGAACCACCATCAGGTTCAACACGATATACAGGTCTTCATATAGACCAATTGCCAACCAGACATTATATATATATATATATATATTTTTCTGTTTGCACATAGCGCCACACTTTATTTATTATTTTTTCTTTTACACTATTGTCAAGTTGTTGTGTAGGCTGCTAGAAATTTGAAGGTTGGCGCAGTATTTTCCTATTTTATGACGTATTATTTTTTGACTTTATATATTGCAGCCTTCCGTTGTGTTTTATATCACATATAGTATTTGGATATATTCTTTTGATGGATGTATTTGAGTACCGCACCAGTCGCACATTCACCACAGAAGGTGTTTTTGTAGCCACCAGCACAGACTCAGAGATAGGAGGTCTGTTCATGAGGTTGAAAAACCTCATGACTACAGAGGTGCACTTGGAATGGGATAAAGCCTTTTTAAGCCAGTACCTCAAAGAACGTATGGTCCCCAGAGGATTAAGGTGGGATGTATGTCCACAACAGGGTGACCTGGAACTGGACTTATGGTTTCATTATTTTAATGATGCGGGCATCTCATTCATTTCTTTTTTACTAGAGAAAAAAAACCACTCGTCTAGGACTTATAGATAAAGAGATCAAAGATATCAGGGAGAAACTTTCACCACACAAATCTACCTCAGAATACAGCATGCTTTCTACAAGTTTAAAAACACACTTAGAAAAGGAAGAGAAAGAACAGAAGTTAAAAAAGCAAAAGAAATACACTCGTGATGTCAATGACTACAAAAGCGGGTGTGTTTTTAGTTGGCAATCTAAAGAGAGTATAGTAAGAACCATGGAAGGGAGTTCCAACAATATGGAAATTTCTGTTCCCCCAATAGGAGATCTAAGATCCCAGCCTGTCCAACCTCCCAGTCGTCCATATGGTCCCAAGTAATCCAACCCTAGGCAATCTGGGGGACGTACTCCCACCAATCTGCCAAAAGGACCAAACCCAACCCATGGCGGGAGGGGTAAGGGACCTCGTGGTAATAATAAGGGGAGAAGGGACCATTCTCGTGACCATTGGAGACAGGATTCACCACGGGGTAGAAATGGACAAGGATACTATGACCATGACCATCACCCCTATCCATCACAAAGAACACCTGTAGAAACCTACAATAGGTTCTTTCCTCTCAGAGAAGAATATGGAACATATCAGTCCCAATCCCAACATAGGGATTATGATGATAGTCACCCATTTAATAGGTCCCCATATAACTATAACCAGAATCACCCAGGGCCTTCATATTCAGGGGGTTTTTATCAGGAGCAGAAGGGGTACAACCGAAACCCCGATATAAACGTGGATGCAGAGGCGGATGGCGCGCCAAGAAAAAGAAAATGCATCTAACTTTAGAAGGAATTTTCAATTTAAGTTCAGCCATTTTTACCGATGTAGAAAAAATAGTTTTAAGTAAGGGATCGAAATACGTTCCCCCGAAACAATTAAACAAATTTGCTACGTTCATTGACGTGCAGAAATACGTGCGGAAATTGAACATACAAAGACATTTTATTTCGAATCCAGCTAAATCAACTGTACCTGAAATTGCTTCTCTCACAGTTCTCACAGGACTTTCAAATCCCTCATTGTTTAACCCTCCGGGATATACAGCACCTTCCATACAGGTATTCAAGGACTTAGTATTGAAGGATTTAGAGGCACTACCCAAGAAGAAAATTCATAGTGACCCGAGGATTAAGGAGGGATTAAAGGCTCTGTGTGAACGCAAAGATCTCACTATACGCCCCGCGGATAAGGGGGGAGGTATAGTTGTTCTTGACAAGATAGCTTACCATGCAGAAATGAATAAGATTTTGAGCGACACAGATACATATGTACGTTGTGAAGGACTAGCATCAAGTGTAGAACTTGAAGGACACCGCCACTCGCTGGTTCTTCTTTTAAGGGCTTTGTTTGCCCATTTTTATTAAAAGAAGTTCAAAACAAAATGAAAGGTTTCCCTCGCAGGGGTTTCAGTACTCCTTTTCAACAACAAAATGACATTCAGCCTCCTGGCTTATACATACAGCAGTGCTGCTCAGGCCTTCCACTTCAGGCTCTTGTCTGTCTCCTATAGACTATTCCATCTGCAACACCATCCATTTGGATAGCAGCCCCTTGCTGCTCTGACCCTCAGACCTGGGTCTCTGGCTTCCACTGTGCACACAAGCACTCTCTGACTTCTCCAGTGCACACTTGCACTCTATGGCTTCCACAGTGCACACCTGCACTCGTCGGGAGGGTGGGGCCCAGAATGCTGGTCCTGATTCTACTATCAGGCCCACACACACCTGAATAATCAGTGTGCAGTTGAGTCTCAAAACCCGGATCCAGGACTGGGGATTTCATCCCACCCGGATCTCTAAGAAATCCCCAAGCTCCGGGTCCCAAAGTGGACTTTAGTAAATCATGAGGAAACTGAAATGCCAGTTTCCTCCCAAACAAGCAAATACCCTGGAGCCCCTCAACCTGCCTGGTTGAGAATCCTGTATTTATACACTGGTGGGGTACCACACTACCACATACCCCCCCCCCTTTGTTTCGATCCGGAGGGAGGAACACCAGCACCCATCATTATGGTTGGGACACCTCTGTGCTGGCTGTCAGCCACGTAGGCCCAACCTTTTTTCCGGGTGCACTTCCAGGTACGTCCAACCCTGGATCTTAACAAGGTCCTATATTTCCCTATACTCAACCTTCTCCCTCTTCTTTTGGGGTTCCATAAGCACTGCCTCTCCTGAAATTTTAACAGGGCACCCCTGGTCTTTCCAATACCTTTGGACACCACATTGTCATGTACCTTTAACAAATTATTTGGTTCATCATTGACAGACATATTCAAACCAACATTACACCTCTCTACGTTGCACAGATCACCAATGCCTTTTTTTTTTGCTAGGGCAGAGTCTGCAGAGGGCACACATACTGGAGGGCTGCCATCACCCACGGGAACCTCACAAGACATCACCTCCCCGGGGTTCACCCACTCTGCAGGCAGCTGTCCTACCACTTGACCTGTTCTGATGCCATCTGTATTTTTATCCACCTGCACAGACAAGCTCTTGTCTGATCCACATACAATTTTTACCGCATTTTTTATTAGTTTCCCTGTCTCGGGGACCTTATTAGGTTTGTCACCTAAACCAAACCTTGGACTGAGGACCCCAGTCTTTTTAACCACCTTTGGTTGAGCCCCGGTCAGGATTTCTGCTGCTTTCTGGTCCACACTTGGCCCTTCCATCTCATGCGATTCTTCCACTGGTACAGCACACACTCCCTTCACCGACAACTGACCAGTACTACCTTGGACCATAGCAGCAGAAATGCCTTCTACCTGGCTGTTAGGTGGTGAAACCTCAGACACTTTCTTTTCGCCAAAGCCTCTCCCATATACCTCTTGTACAGGAACTAACCCACCAACATACCTAGAGGCAATTTTTAAGACTAGTAATACAGTCATAAATAAACCATTTCTGTCTTGTCTTCCTTTGTGCTGTACCACCTGCCACTCAGGAGTCCACCTAATGGTACTCCGCAGTACCAGACTGTCTGACTGTGGTGGAGACACCCCAGTATAGACTGGCTGTACATCCCAAAGTTTAAGCATCTCTTTTAACACTTTTGTTAGAAACCATACCCTTGGCTCCAGACCCAAGTCCTTCCTGGGGACTTTCCTGACACTGGGGATGCAGACAGCTTCACTTGCTGAGACGTGAGAGGTTGCAAGGTTTAACGGAACTTTCTCCCAGCTGGAGACAACCACAGCCTGGTGCTCTACCAGAGCGCTGCCAGGTACTTGACTCATACCCAACTTCTCAGGTTCAGCACCAATGAACTGCTTCACATTACCAGTGACAACGTCACTTTGACATGCCATGTCAGCATCATTTTTGTAGGTTACGGACAAAGTGTCTGCTGTGTGCTCGCCCTTATATGGTCCATATTTCTCACGAGGGTTAACCCCTGCAGCAGCCACCACGCCGTCAGGTATAAGCTGTTCTGCCGTCCCTCCTGCTGGCACAGCAGAAACTTTGTCCACCTTATTTTTGTGCATGAAAGCCTCATCTATCAGGGACATTAGATTTTTACCCCAACTATCCCAATCTGTTGTAGCTGGGCTCCATTCACTGGCGCTCCTCAGCCCTGATCCATCCGCCCAAGGAGACACATTAGAACAGACAGGTTTAGTTGCAGATTCATCACCCAAATTACTAATCATGGCAGACTTCAGTAACACATGTTTTAGCACCACAGGTTGCAATACAACACAACCACCACCTTGCTCGGGCGGCGCTTCATAAGCCTCACACACCTTTGCATTTTTCACAGGTTGTGTTAACCCATTATTTACCGGCACATTTTTAGTACTAGCAGCTTGCACTAACACATTACCATTACACGGTGTAGTTCCACTCTGTCCCAGCAGAGTAACATCGCAGTTGTCCATGGCAACCTCCGACTCCAATACATGAAGTTCCCTGGAGATTTCTGGGGACAACTGTGCTGTCTTACCACCAATTGCTACAGGCAACGACCCATTAGTGACAACAGCTTTTGCTCTGGAAGAACCTGGGGTTTTCCCAACAGCAGCAAACTTTTCATTAACAGTAATACTTATAGCATTTTTAATTTTTGCAGGTTCTCCTAGCCCACTGCCAACTTGAGGCTGGCAGACATTAGACACAACACTTTTAGTCATCAACACAGGTTCTGTTTGAACTTTAACCCCTGCATTCCCACTGGGTATGAAAAAGTCATTCTCAAGCGCACATTCTGTGGCCCCACTAACTGGGGTCACTCTCACATCATCATGGACAGTCTCGTAGCCAGTTCTTTTATACCTGAAATCAGCAGTTCCAGGCATTATTTCATTAAAGATATTCTTACCCACCACAGTAGTTGGGGTCTCCATCTTCATTTGAGTACGTGGTCTTAAGAACCAGTCCTCAGCCGCACATTTACTGGCCAACTCCCCCTGGTGGCCATGGGATGAAATCTCAACAGGCATCTCCCACTGTTTAGCACCCCCTGCAGACACCACAGAAAACTCCTCCTTGTTGCCAGGGGTGACTGCAAACATATTTGTAAAGGGATCTTGGCCCACAGGTAAAGAGTTCTGTTTAGCTACATTACCTCTAGGTGCACCCCAGAATATAGGGCAAGACAATATTTCGTGCCCCAGCTGGCCACATTCCAGGCATGGTACTGGATGACTTTTCCCCAGTGCATTTCTCTCCTGATGATTCCCTCCAGGCACAACTTCCACTCTCGTTGCCATGGGAGATCGCAGTCTCCCAGCAGAGCTTTGACGGCTCTCTCCAACATGCTGTATTGGCTCCTCCGGAAGCCACTTGTCACGACCCATGGGAGGCACACCCCATGGTCCACAGACAGCCCGACTGGCCTCCTCTGTGTTGTTATGGGCAACCAGTCTCTGTCCTGGCCTTTGATCAGCCTCTCTTCTGGCATATAACACAGGCTTCTCAGACCTTTGTTTTGCTAGGTAGCTTTGCACTGGAGCCAGGGACAAAAGGCACTTGGAGACTGCATGCCCCCACTCACTGCACCGCAAACAGCGCACTTGGTTCCATGTCTTGTCAGGGTTTCCCACCCTGCATCTGCTGGACCCTGTCTCAAGCTGTGTCACTTTCACACTTTTCGCAACAGCTGCTGGTTTAACTGCAGCAGCGTTGCCAGGGGCAACAGCACCCCTCTGCCAGGCATGGACATCCGGCAGCTCTCTTTTTGTATGGAAGGTTGGCTTGCCTTCCACTTTAGCTTGGTCCAATACTGCCAGGTGTCGCTTGCACCAATCCACTGCAGATTCAAACGCTGGTGGACTCTCCACACTAGCAGTCATCTGTGCATTCATTGCGCAAGGGTTGCTAGGGACAACAGCAGCCCTCTTTTCCCTTGGAAAACTCTGTTTAGGCATGTATGGGGTTCGATCAGGCGGTAACAACCCCTCCAGCCACAGAGCTCTATCTATCATCTCAGCCATCCTTGCTTCTTTTAGGCGTTTTGATCGCCCCATCCTTGCAGTCTTGCACACAGCAACTTGTAACAGTTCTTAGCGGAGAAAAGGGAAAAAAAATAAAAAATCTGTTTGTTTCTCCTTTCACAGGTACACAACCTGCATGCAACAGTCCATCAAATAAACTTCTGTGCAATGCAGTTTGCCTGGCTGCCCAACACAGCTAGCAGCAGTTCACTGCAGAGAAAAAAAAATTGACTTTTTGTTCACAGGTACACCACCTGCAACAAATTGGAGCACTGTCTCTTCAAGGCTAGTTACCTTTCGCTTGCAGGTTCTCCTCACCTGCACACACACAGATTATGCAGTCTCATGCACCAAAAACACAGTTCATATAACAGATGAACTTACTTGATTGTAGGGATCTCAGATTGTGCCAAAATTCTCCACCACTTGTGAAGGACTAGCATCAAGTGTAGAACTTGAAGGACACCGCCACTCGCTGGTTCTTCTTTTAAGGGCTTTGTTTGCCCATTTTTATTAAAAGAAGTTCAAAACAAAATGAAAGGTTTCCCTCGCAGGGGTTTCAGTACTCCTTTTCAACAACAAAATGACATTCAGCCTCCTGGCTTATACATACAGCAGTGCTGCTCAGGCCTTCCACTTCAGGCTCTTGTCTGTCTCCTATAGACTATTCCATCTGCAACACCATCCATTTGGATAGCAGCCCCTAGCTGCTCTGACCCTCAGACCTGGGTCTCTGGCTTCCACTGTGCACACAAGCACTCTCTGACTTCTCCAGTGCACACTTGCACTCTATGGCTTCCCCAGTGCACACCTGCACTCGTCGGGAGGGTGGGGCCCAGAATGCTGGTCCTGATTCTACTATCAGGCCCACACACACCTGAACAATCAGTGTGCAGTTGAGTCTCAAAACCCGGATCCAGGACTGGGGATTTCATCCCACCCGGATCTCTAAGAAATCCCCAAGCTCCGGGTCCCAAAGTGGACTTTAGTAAATCATGAGGAAACTGAAATGCCAGTTTCCTCCCAAACAAGCAAATACCCTGGAGCCCCTCAACCTGCCTGGTTGAGAATCCTGTATTTATACACTGGTGGGGTACCACACTACCACAACGTCTATTGAAGAATCCAACACAGAATTATAAGAAGGCATTGGCAGATTTGGTTGACACTGGGGCACAGCTGGGTATTCTAGACAAGAAAGAAAAAAGCTATCTAGTACCTGTAGCCCCACGTATCCCCATCATTTATTACCTTCCCAAGGTACATAAAGATGCCAACCATCCTCCAGGCCACCCAATCATCAGCGGTATAGATTCTGTGACTTCCTGCATAGGGAAATATATAGATTTTCATTTGCAACCAATTGTGCGCTCTATTCCATCGTACCTGAAGGACACTAGGCACACGATCTCCTTATTACAACAGGTGGATTATGGTGAGGGCATACTATTGGTAACGGCTGATGTGTGCTCATTGTACACCTGCATTTCACATGATTTAGGCCTAGCAGCCGTAAAACTATTTTTGTCTAGAGATAATAATTTGCCTGGAACTCAAAAAAGATACATCATGGACCTTTTACAGTTTGCGACAACGCATAACTATTTTTGGTACAATGGAGACTTCTTTTTACAAAAAAAGGGAGTTGCGATGGGAGCCAAATTTGCTCCCAGCCTGGCCAATATCTTTATGGCCAAATGGGAGGAGGATGTCGTCTATGCTTTAAATCGCCCAGAGGTGGTTCTCTGGGTTCGATACATCGACGACATCCTCCTCCTATGGAGGGGAGACCAGGACTCCCTCTGTGGATTTATGTCTGTTCTTAATGACAACAATATTGGCATCAATTTAACCTATGAAACGAGCCATACAAGTATGCACTTTTTGGATTTGGAAATTTTCGTCAGCGATGGTCAATTACAGACAAAAACATTCTTTAAACCCACTGACCGGAATGGATACATTCCGGTCGATAGCTGTCACCATTCAGCATGGCTAAAGTCTGTACCTCGTAGTCAACTGATGCGAATTAGACGCAACTGTTCTAATATCTCTGACTTTTACCATCAAGCTGACATTCTAAAATCCAGGTTTGTGGATAAGGGTTATAGTCCACATCTGATAGATGCTGAAGTTCGGGGCATTGCCACCATCAGTAGGGATTCACTACTAATAGAGAGAGGTAAATCAGTTCAGGATTCCAAGTATAAATGGTCTTTTTATACCACGTTTTCGTCCCAACACAAACAAATTAGGGACATTTTCCAGAAACACTGGAATGTCCTTAAAAATGATCATGTCCTTGGCCCTTCACTTCCAGATAGGGCAGGTGTGATATATAGGGGAGCTTTTTCTCTGAAAGGACAGATCGCCCCCAATGTGATAGATCCACCCATTATCCCTGTTTTCTTTCCACATTTGAAGGCATATTACCCATGCAAGAAATGCAAAGTGTGCCTAGTTAATCGGTGTGGCAGACAGAAAAGTGATTCCTTCTGTTCCACTTCAACAGGAATAGAATACAAGATGAAGCACTTTACCACATGTGCGACCCGATTCATCGTATATTTGCTTACCTGCCCTTGCGGGAAGCAATACGTAGGGCGTACGATTCGCACGTTTTCAATCAGGGTGGGTGAACACCTTACCAGTATCCGGAAAGGAAAAACCAATCATAGTGTCCCGAGACACTATTTGGAATCACATAATAAAGATCCTAGAGGGACAACGTTTGTGATCATAGACAAATTTGTTCCCCATTGGAGGGGGGAGTCTAGGGTTAGAGGGGTCTCTAGACTTGAGACTTACTGGATTTACCAATTAAAATGTTATAGGCCTTATGGACTCAACATTGATTGGGACATTAATGCGTTTATTAACCAAGCATAATGTGAATAACCAATCCTTTGTTAATCCGCCCCTCCCCCTTGGTCTCGGATTTTTATCATCATTTTTCCCCTTTTTTAGTTTATCATTTATTGCTCCACCCCTTATATATATATTTTTTTAAATATTTTTAATTATTTTTAATTCTAACATAATTAAAATAGCTAGTATATAGCCTCTATACGAGTGACCTTTGTTGATTCAGGTTTAATATGTTTCATATGTCATCTTAAATTATATTATGGATTTGATATAGTCCGCATAAGTGATATAGTTGTATGGATGTCATTCATATATATGTTTATGTATAGAATGTGCCCGCCTTCTGGGATATAATACATTGACATCCACATTACAAACTTAAATGTAGTATAACTTTTCCACATGCATCACCCTGATACGGTGTGTGCTGTTTTTTCCCGAGTGCGGTGGTTGTTTGCTGGCATATATTGGGAGACAGGCTGGCGATGTGGAGTCGTTCCGCTTTATTGCGTTACGACTACAATTCCCAATCCTCCTTGCGCGCAATCATGGCGTACATGGAGACACCCACGTGAGGTTGCGGGTGATCATATCCATGTGACGTCTGCGATCAATGATGGAGATGGGAGACACGCCGGCTGGCTTGTGTTGCTTTGCTTAGTTGCGTCGCAACTACAACCCCCAGGATGCCTTGCGCACACGCACGTCGGAGGACATGCGTGCCGATGACGCGATGACGCTGTTGGTCACGTCGAGGGCGCATTAGATCTGTTGATTCGGCGAAAAGATACACATGACCTGGCCATGTGATACAGAAACCCGGTCATGTGACACGGAGACGCTCCGATCCCGGAAGTGAGAGGCACATTCGCACACAGGGGCGCCGAATTAAGGTAATATCTCTTCCTATATATAGCGTGGGGGTCACCAGGATGGCGTGTACCCCAGTTGATGTCTCATTAGACGAAACGCGTCGGGTTTACATGCCAGCCTTGGTGCTCACTCCACGCATTTTTGTAATACAGAGCTGCTGACTGTTAGAGGATTTATTTTTGGGATTTGTTGGTTTGTTTGTTTTGGCTTTTTCCCTGAAAAGTTTCAAAGTTTTTAAAGGAGTTTGCTTTGGACTGTTTAATTGTTCAGTGGGACCTTTTATTGGGTGTTTTTATTCTTTGATAAATAAAATCCCATTTTGGATTTACACTATGTGGAGAATTTTTTTCCTCATTTGTTGCATGGTGACACTACGCATATGGTGAAATTCTGGTGGCATACTTTGACTTATCGCATTTGAAGTGAGAGTTACGTTGGAAAAGCCTCGGGATATACTCTCTGGAACGTCGTAAGGACACTGAGGAAAGACTTCCCCCAGGATATACATCTATCAGTCCCGGGCGTGGACACAAGCTTGATTGATCCACCGCCGTATGGTGAGTTGGATCTACAACATCCGGTAAGAGTATACACCCTTTACTCACTTTCCAATGATATACATCACCTTTAAGTGTTGCAACATAGAAAACGCATAAATCCAAGGAACTGGTCTGGACTGTATCTACCATTCATTACACACCTGACATGGTGTTGATGCAGTGTTGATGTTGGTATCAGATCACACATTCATCGAGAGACTTTCTCTTTTTCTCACAAAAAATTGGACACTAATATATATTGTGGATCACTTTCACATATGATATTCATGTCATTTTATAATTTTTCCGTGTTAGGTTAATTTATTTATTTATATTAATTTATATATATTTTTTTGTGATCCATTTCACGTCATTGCACATATTGAATTTTTGCACGGTATATGCACTTTTTCACATAAGTGCACAGAACCACCATCAGGTTCAACACGATATACAGGTCTTCATATAGACCAATTGCCAACCAGACATTATATATATATATATATTTTTCTGTTTGCACATAGCGCCACACTTTATTTATTATTTTTTCTTTTACACTATTGTCAAGTTGTTGTGTAGGCTGCTAGAAATTTGAAGGTTGGCGCAGTATTTTCCTATTTTATGAAATAAAACAGGAATGTACATGTCATGTGCAGAGCCCTGCAATAACAGTGTTTAAATGAGCAGACAAGTATATAATGCTACACAACTCTAACAGTCCCCTTTGCAGCTATTTCCCCTCGTGGACAAAATGGCGCCAGGAAAGTCTACGCTACACAGTCAAGCCTGACTGAACTAAGTGGAAGTTCTGTAGGGAAAATCTTCGCTAGAAACGGTGGTGCACTTGAAGAATATCATTTGTAATCCAGGGATACTGTGTCTTTCTAGGAGCAAGTGCTCTCTCACCCAACCGGACCAGTCCGCGTCCGTTTCTTCACAGTACACAGTACACAGTTCCCTCGACATCCGGGTCTTCGGTTCTCCTGGCAATGGTGAAGTAACAAAGGAGAGATGTCCCTCAGGTTCCTTGGTGCGAGCGGAAGGTTCTTTGGAGAAAGGCCCAGGCTTTGGGCCTAAAGTCACAGGAGCTCAAGCAGTAGTTCAACCTGCTGGGTGGGCAGTGTCCAAAGAGAAAGACTGGGCTCCGCCTCTCCCTTATAAAGTCCACCCCAGCAGTCCTTGCGCGGGGCAATGCACCCTGGGTGCCTTAAAGTGTACTGGGTAATGTAGTCTCTGAGAGATTAAAGGGCAATACCCCGCTACATAAGATTATCTGAAATTATGTTAAGAAACTTATGAAAAATAAAGAATTTAAAAAAAAAAGACAAACAACTCGTGTACCTCATAATATAGTATTCAGGGTAGATTCATGCTACTCCACCAGTGTTCTTGTGTTTTTGCCTTCTATAAATATTAAGGAATAAGCTCAACTACGTTCAAGTGTCAGAGAACAGGTTTGCATGCTACGTTTACAACTACTCTTCTCTTTCCATCTCCCTCTATTTTTTTTTCCTTCCTTGTCTTCATTATACCTCACCCAACAGGTTTTCTTGGCATTCACTAGATCAAAACAAAGAGATTTTCTTATAGCTTTCCACAAGATACAGGATTGCCAAGCAAGATATCTACAAAATAATTTGCAATCCTTTTTTATTATGTCCTTTCCTGTCACACCTAATAAGCCTTCTTCGTACTAGTGTCAAAGGATTACACCATTTATGTACTGATCACAACCTGATTCTAAGCCCAAAATTTGTTAGATCTTTCCCCTTTCCCCATCTCTGAGTAATGACCATAGTCTATATTCCACACTTTTCCAAAGAAATGATCTTGTAGATGTCTGGAGGAAACAAAACCCCCTACTACAAAACTACATGTATGACTTTGCTCCACATAATACATACATATTCCTTCAGTGCTTGCACCTCCCTGCAATCCTATCAACTTACATCCTCACCATCCCATGCTTGTACCACGGTCTACTTCTGCTGACCCTGAAACTCCTACTGCTCAAACCACACCCAGTCTTATAGTCAGGGAATGGCCCATTCTTTCTTAACTAGACACAATAGATACCAATCACTGAGGAGTACTTTAGTATAAATGACAATTCCATCTCTTCCCCTGTGATGTTGCGGGAAGTGTAAAAATACAGTAGCCAGGCAGGAGCCAAAGTGCTTCAAAACACAAAGCAGCGCTGGTTTCAGCCCTAGTGTCGGATTTGGACAATGTCTGCAAGGCCTTCAAATCTCACTAACATCTTAAAACAACATTTCATTATCGCCCCCATATCCCCAATTCAGGAGCAGGCAGCCTGGTGCGAGCCTTCGATGAGGTTGGAGGTTTTTCATTCACATGGGGGGGGCGGGATCTGGGGGCGCCCTTGTTAACTGCTTCCCACCCAGCCACTGCACTTTAGTGGCCAGGTGGGACCTTTGCCATTCTGAGTGGATGTATAGGAACGTCCCTCAGAATAAGGCTGCGCAGCTGTGTGATCCCGGTGTGCCTGTGTCCCCTGGAGTCATCACATCACCGTTCGGCAGGAGGGCTCTGTGATTGGCCCTCCTGATCACATGTAAATAGAGCCGGTTGTCAGTTGATCGACTCTGCTTCTCCTCATACAGAGCCTGCCAGTGAGGAGAAGGAGAGACAATCTGTGTTGCAAGCGGGGGATCAGTGAGTTTTCAGCATTTCTTTGCTTTACACACACTGAATACTCAGCCAGTGTACTGTCACAGTGTCCTGTCACAGTGTCCCCACACAGTGATCAATATCTGACACACAGTAAAAACATCTGTCCCAGTGAACATCTGCACACATCTGTCACAGTGAACATCTGCGCACATCTGTCCCATTGATCATCTGCGCACATCTGTCCCAGTGATCATCTGCGCACATTTGTCCCAGTGAACATCTGCGCACATCTGTCCCAGTGAACATTTAAAATATTTCTTGGATTAACCTTGAACATAGGACTGACCAAAAAAAATGAAGTCCATGCCTACTGGTCTACCCAGCCTATAAATCATATGCCAGTTTACTCTTCTTTTATGCCCAGAACATGTTATGAGATGATAATGAGATTTTAACATTTCAATAATAATATCCAGTGCCTTCCTCAAAATCATCCTGATTATGACAAACTAGTCAAAATTCGGCCACTAATCAACTTTTTTTTGCTGTAGCTTCAATGAAATGTTTACTCCTGATATAAATATTTGAACTTAAAGAGGGGAATGTGGGACTTTAAATGAGGCTGTAGACATGGTGTAGGTGGGTTGAAAAAATACATATTTATTAATCAAAAAATGCATGACATATCACAAAAGACAGAAGTCACCTAAAAAGAAACAACATGGTAGTGCATATAATTTCTAACATATTACTACACACAACAATTAGGTGCATATGCAATACAGGCATAGGAGGTACAACAGTGTATAGCCCAACGCCACATGGTGATCTGCGTTGTTGGATAGATACATTAAAATGAGTTTCCATATGTATAATTATCATATAGATAGCAAAGGCACAGGAAGTAAAATTATGTAGTTCAAAAACAATAAAACCAAAAAATATCATTGTCAGCAGATTGGATAATTGTTGTATCTGCGTCCCAGTTGCCCGGACGCGTTTTGTGTACATGAGACACTCACACTTTTTAGGTAACTTCTGTCTTTTGTGATATGTCATGCATTTTTTGATTAATAAATTAGTATTTTTTCAGCCCACCTACACCATGTCTACAGCCTCATTTAAACGCCCACATTCCCCTCTTTATGTTTTTGCATTAGGGATGGAGGTGCACTGCATATGTGCCTCATTCAAAGTCCCGCCTTTCTCCCCCCTCCTTTCACGTATACAATAGGGATGGAGGCTTATTAGACAGGGTTGGCAGTGCTCCCCTGCCACCCAGGTGTTAGGTTGCCAAGCCCTGGACAGGCAATGTACCATATCTAGGTCTTGCACACTCATGGCACAATCATCTTGTGTCCATGAGATCCATCAGCAATAGGCTCCAGTGTCATGGTTTTGTGATTCAGGTTGGTTACAGTGCATGTCCAGGGTTCTCTGTTTGTGTCTGGTATTTTGGGAGCTGCGATGCTCCCTGTGCGCGCCCCCCTCTCGTCGTTTCCCTCCCCGCTCCTCCCTTGGGCGGTCAGGCGTGCGGGGCTGGGGTTGGCGCCCACGGAGCATCGGCGCCACGCACCCCGCCCAGCGTGTGACGTCATACACTGGCGTCATCGCGCTGGGTGTGTATTTTCCTTCTCGCCGACCAATGGGGGGGTGAGCGCCGTTCGTGGGCGGTTCTCCGCCCACGTCGGAGTCTCTCCCTATTTGTGCCGTGCCTGCGTGACGTTGGTGGCGGCCAGCGTGCACACGTATGGGCGGCTTTATTTGGCCTCCCCGCAACACAGTTTAGCTGCCATCACTTGGAGACGCCATACCACATTTTTTTACCTACCTTTTCTTCCCCTGGCTGGGATTCAAGGACGCTGTACAAGGTTACTATATCCATCACTTTTTCCATCTGGGCTTGCCTTTACCCAATTCGGCAATCATATTTGATACAGGGTTTTTATATTCATTGTTTTAGAACCTCCCCTTTGCAACTACCATTGGGCAATCGCCTACTCCAATATGAATACCAACCATGGCTATCTGTGTTTGTGGGGGGACCATGCGGCGCGCCCCGCGGCTCTGTGCCTGTCTGTCACCTCAGCTCCCATAATGGACTTAACTATTGGCCGTGGCTCCACACCCACCGACCTTGTCACAATTTACATGTAAGTACCCCAGATGGGCCTCACTGCCTCATCGTTTATTTATTTAACCACCAACCAGATCAAGTAATTACACTTTATCATATATCTTATAGATATCCCAAAGCATCAGCCCCTGATGAGTGTCTCATGTACACGAAACGCGTCCGGGCAACTGGGACAAAGATACAACAATTATCCAATCTGCTGACAATGATATTTTTTGGTTTTATTGGTTTTGAACTACATAATTTTAGTTCCTGTGCCTTTGCTATCTATATGATCATTATACATATAGAAACGAATTTTAATGTATCTATCCAACAACGCAGATCACCATGTGGCGTTGGGCTATACACTGTTGTACCTCCTATGCCTGTATTGCATATGCACCTAATTGTTGTGTGTAGTAATATGTTAGAAATGATATGCACTACCATGTTGTTTCTTTTTAGGCGACGTCTGTCTTTTGTGATATGTCATGCATTTTTTGATTAATAAATATGTATTTTTTCAACCCACCTACACCATGTCTACAGCCTTATTTAAAGTCCCACATTCCCCTCTTTATGTTTTTGCATTAGGGATGGAGGTGCACTGCATATGTACCTCATTCAAAGTCCCGCCTTTCTCCCCCCTCCTTTCAGATATAAATATTTGTGTGGCTGAATCCCTAGTCCACCTTACCGGAAAAGGCTTGGCATTAAACAATACCTCCCTAGTAAACGGGCCAAATTTGGGGTAAAATTCTAAAAGGTATCTAACAGGGCTACGGGGTATACCTATGATTCCAAAATGTATGAAGGAAAGGACAGCCAGCTAAACAGCTAAACACCCCTGGATACCCTACCTATGGGGACAAGTGGCAAAATAGTTTGGCAACTGATAAAACCGCTCTTCGGGAAGGGTTACCACCTGTAGATAATTTCTACACAAGTCTCCCACTATTCTGCCATCTCTTTTTAAAGCAAACTGTGGCCTGTGGGACAGCATAGAGATTGGTCACCACAAAACTGAAACGGGGGGGGGGGGGGAGACAGTTTGTGGAATGAATAGGTAGTAGCCTTAAAGTGGAGAGATTAAAGGGACATCTATATCCTTTCCACAATACATGATGTCCAGAAGCCAAAATGGATACATGACTATAACCTATTCATGGGGGGGTGGGGGGGGTGGATATGAACAACCAGATGTTACAGCCCTACTTGGCCACCAGGAGATCACTGTTTTGGTATAAAAAAGTCACCATTTACTTGTTTCAGTTAGCCCTGTACAATTTGTATGTTATCTTTTCCAAGTGCACACAAAGATTCCTAACCTACCTGAAATATCAAGAGGACATTATTACAGCCCTTCTCTATCCGCATGGCCATGCGCCTGAACCAATTCGCTCTGATTCATTGACCAGACTTCATGAAAGGCACTTCCCCAATATCCTCCCTCTTACCCAAACAGGCCGCAAACCCCAAACAAAAATTTTGTGTATGTTCAAGTAAAGGAATTTGCTGTGACACCCGATACTACTGTCCCCAATGTCCCTCTCAGCCAGTCCTCTGTACTCGAGAGTGCTTCAGGATCTTTCACACATCACTACACTATTAGTGAAGTACAGTATATGTGAAGTGAATATATTTTACCAGTTTCTGCTATCTGCTATTTCTAAATATGACCTGCAGGGCCTGGTAAGGACTTGGGGGATGCTGTTTTTTTCAGAATTTTCTATTGCTGGCATTCTTTCGTTTACATTTCAGCTCTTAGCGGGGAAGCCCACTGACATCTGATGAGTCATTGATTGTTAAGGACGCGGCGGCAGGCATCCCAGCCCGCTCCGTAACAACCAGCTATTCTCCACACAAAATTAGAATCGGTCGATCATTTTTCTACTGATCCGAATCGTTGCAAAAATTTTAAATTCATTAGAAAATTAATAAACAAAACAAAATGAAATGAAACTAAATGAAACTAAATGAATTCTGAAATGAATCAACGAAACAAAATTAGTAACATAATGAATCTATCCGAGACAAAAATAGGATTTTTATACTCACCGTAAAATCCTTTTCTCTGTCGTCTATGGACGGACACAGCTTCCTTATTCTTGACAGTAGGGTTATGTTCCTGTCTATTAGGAGAAGACTAGGCAGACATGTTAGATATTTAAATATATGTAACTTTAACAGCGTTGAACAGCCCCGCCCAGGGGCGGTCCCTCCAGTCATAACCCCACACCCTGCAGTCAGCAGCTCAGTTCGTCAAAAGCAGTACAAACTTACAGGAGGGGTGGGTGCTGTGTCCGTCCATGGACGACAGAGAAAAGGATTTTACGGTGAGTACAAAAATCCTATTTTCTCTTTTCGTCCATGGACAGACACAGCTTCCTTATTCTTGACAGTAGGGACATCCCCAAGCAGTGTCAAAAAAATGAGGGGTGGGAACAGCAATCAAAAACTAACTTCACCCCAAACAAACAGAGCTCCTCAATGGAGGAGTTGCAACCTCAAACAGCCGCCTGCAAAACCTTGCGGCCGAAGGAAGCATCCGAAGATGCACTCACATCAACTTTGTAAAAATTGGAAAAAGTGTGAACTGACGACCAGGTTGCCGCCTTACACAACTGTGAGACAGACTCTTGATGCCGGAAAGCCCAGGGGAGGCGCCCGCCCCTTAAGAGCATATGCCTGGATTACGGTCTGTCTGATCAACCGCAAAATGGTGGCCGACGAGACCGCCAGGCCTTCCTTTGGACCAGTCACCGACACAAACAGTGAGTCAGACCTCCGGAACAGAGCCATAGCAGACAGGTACACCCGCAAGGCACGTACCACGTCTAAAGAATGCAGCGCAATCTCCTTGAAATGCGGGCGTAGCACCGCTTTATCCTTATGGAGGACCAAGTATGGGGACTTGCAAGACAAGGCCGCCAATTCAGAAACCCTCCTGACCGATGTGATGGCTACTAGAAAGGCAACTTTCTGAGAGAGCGTCAAGAGAGGAATCTCCCTGATGTTCTCAAAGGGAGGTTTCTGAAGTGCCGAGAGCACCAGATTCAAATCCCACGGAGGTAGTGGTGGTCGAACCAGAGGAGCCACATGTCGGACCCCTTGCACAAACGTACTCACCAGTGAATGAACCGACAGGGGTCGCTGAAAGAAAACAGCCAAGGCTGAAATCTGCCCCTTAATGGTGCTTAAGGCAAGTTTCTAATCCACTCCACTCTGTAAAAACAGCAGGATCCTGGAAATAGAATACACCCGTGGACGCCACTCCATCTCCTCACACATAGAGATGTAGGCTCTCCACGTGCGATGGTAGATCTTTCGAGAAGACGACTTTCGTGCCCTCAGCATGGTGGAAATGACCGAATCCGACAGGTCTCGGTCCCTTAGTACCTGTCTTTCAATAGCCATGCCGTTAAAGCCAGCGACTGTAAAGCAGGATGAAGAATGGGACCTTGCGAGAGAAGGTCCTCCTGCATCGGTAGTCGCTAAGGTTCATCCGCCACCAGGCACACCAGATCGGCGTACCAGGGACGCCGAGGCCAATCTGCGGCAATTAGGATCACCGGGATCCCCTCGGCCTCCACTCTGCGGAGCAGACGAGGAAGAAGTTTCAGTGGGGGGAAGGCAAAAATTAGCCGATACTGACCCCATGGAGCCACCAACACGTCTGACGCGTCTGCCCAGGGATCTCTGGACCTGGCCACAAACCTTGACACCTTGCGATTGAGTCGAGAAGCCAGGAGATCCACGTCTGGCGTGCCCCATCTCCGACAAAGGAGTTGAAACACCTCTGGATGTAGCGACCATTCCCCCTGGTCCAGTGTCTGGCGACTTAGATAGTCCGCCTGCCAGTTTTCTACACCTGGGATGTAAATGGCCGACAGCCGGCACGCTCCTTTCCGCCCATTTTAGGATGTGAGCAGCCTCCGACGCTGCAGCCAAGCTCCTTGTTCCTCCTTGATGGTTTACGTATGCCACCGCCGTGGTGTTATCTGACTGGATCCTGACTGGATGCCCTCTTAGCCTCTGTGACCACTTGGAGAGGCACAGCCTGATCGCCCGGAGTTCCAGGACATTGATCGGCAGTAGGGATTCGTCCGGCGTCCAGCGACCCTGGGCCGACTGAACTCCCCAGACTCCCCCCCAACCTGTCAGACTGTCGTCCGTCGTGATCACAGTCCAATGGAAGGGAAGGAACGACTTTCCGGACTGAAGAGCCGGGGATCTCAGCCACCAACCCAGAGAGGCCCTGACTAGGTGACACCCGAATCCGACGATCCAAAGACAATAGAGATTTGTTCCATTTGGAGAGAATCTCCTTCTGCAAGACTTGAGTGTGGAATTGGGCATACGGTACTGCCTCAAAGGAGGCTACCATGAGGCCCAGGACCCGCATGCAGAATCGGAGAGACGACCATTTTCGGGATGTCAGCAACTTCACCGCAGTCTGAAGTGTCTGTAACTTTTCTAAGGGAAGAAATACTCTCGCCTCCGAGGAGTCCAGAATCAACCCCAGGTATTCCAGATGCTGGGTCGGTACTAACACCGACTTCTGGAGGTTCAGCACCCAACCAAATTCTCGGAGGGTCCGACTGGCTATAGACACATCCTCCACTAATTCTGAGCTTGAAGCAGCTCTCAGAAGAAGATCGTCCAAGTAGCCCACGATAGCAATGCCGCGCTGTCTCAGCAAAGCCAGAATCGGGGCGAGCACCTTGGTAAAAACTCTTGGTGCCAACGCTAGGCCAAAGGGGAGGCCCACAAATTGAAAGTGGTCTTCCCCGATGGCAAACCACAGGAACCTTTGATGCCTGACGCAGATGGGGACATGCAAGTAAGCGTCATTGATGTCCAAGGATGCCAGAAAGTTCCCAGGATGGAGCTCAGCAACCACCGAGTGGACCGATTCCGTCCTGAACTTCCGAACCCTCACAAAGGCATTGAGGGCCTTGAGGTCCAGGATTGGACGAACTCCGTCCTTCTTTGGGACCACAAACAGATTTGAGTAGAATCCCTGAAACCTTTCCTGCAGCGGCACAGGTATGATTACCCCGCACTTCAGCAAGTCCTGTACTGCCCCCATTAGGGCATTCCGACGAGCCGGAAGGAGAGGAAGATTTGAGGGAAAGTGGACAAGAAAGATACTCTATCTTGTACCCTGGAGTGACCACTTCGCAAACCCATTGGTCAGAAAGCAGGGAGGTCCACCGAGCTGAAAATTTGCAAAGCCGTCCCCCCACCCGGGTGGGGGCAAAACTTCATGCGGTAGCAGGCTTGTGCGCCGGCTTGTTTGGCTTGCGCACCCAGGGACGCTTCTGTCCCCCAGCTGGACCTTTGTCGGCTTGGGAGGGTCTGCCAGCGGGCTCTGACTGATGAAAATACCGCTTATGCGCGGAAAAGGAGGGCCCCAGGTTACAGCGTGGCTCCTTACCTGTTGTGGACTGAGGAAGAAGTGTGCTCTTACCTCCAGTGACATCCTTAATAATGTCGTCCAGTGAGGCACCAAAGAGCCTTCCAACTTTGAAAGGCAGATCTGCCAGGGCTTTCTTGGAAGCTTGGTCCGCGGACCAGCATTTTAGCCATATCAGGCGGCGCAATACCACCGCAGATACAGAGGCCCTGGAGATTAAAGGAGCCGCATCTAGGGTAGCATCACAGACGTAGACAAGTCCCTGTACCAACTGGTCGGCCAGCCTCACGTATTCTGGAGGAAGCTGATGCTCCTCCACTGCCTGGTGCAATACTTTAGCCCATTCAGTGAGTGTCTGCGACACCAAAGTTGCAGCCAATATAGGCCGCAATGCTGATCCCAGCATGGTGAACATAGAACGGCTCACCGCTTCAGACTTCCTAACTGTAGGGTCCTTAAGCGCAGGGGTCCCCTCTACCGGAATACTTTGTTTAACCTAGAGACCGGGGGATCAACAACCGGGGGAGAAGCCCATTTTTTCAAAAGGCTCTTCTCAAATGGGTAACGGACCGCCATGCGCTGAGGGACCACAAAGGGCCTCTGCGGTCGTTCCCATTCCTTATCTATGAACTTGTCAAAGTAAGATACATAAGGAAAAACTTTAACAGAGTGGGTCGGTTTGTGTGACCCAAAAGGGACCAACACCTCAGCGGATGTCCCAGGAGCATCCTCCAGCTTGAGAGTGTCTCTCACAGCATTGATAAGTGCTCCCACAAGTGCTCTGTCCTGTGCTGATCCGGACAAGGGGTCCTCTTCACTGCCCGGAAGGTCCTGGTCCACATCCTCTGATACTCCAGAACCGGGGTCCTGTGCCGCAGCCAGGCCCGAGTCTGAGTCAGAGCATTCCCCGGACGATGGCGGGGGGAGGGGGCGCCTTTTTACCCCCCTTACGCCCGCACGCTACTTCCACCCTGGCAACAAATGACTCCAGGATTGCAGACAAAGCGTCCATAGATACCGCAGGTGCAGGGGCACCGGTTGCTGCCACTGGAATGTTTGGGGAAGAAACGCCAGCTTCTGACTCCATTTTGCCCCACTGACAGCCCATAGGGACTAAGTCAAGACACTGTACAAAAAACAATGTTCACCCTCCTTGCTGCAGTGACCGGGGGGGTTACCCAAGGAACTCACCACCCAGGCAAGAGACTGCTTAGCGCCGTTGCCCGATCTCCCCCGCACACAGCGTGTGTCTGAGGTGCTCTGTGAGGTGAATAGCGCTGTTCGCGCCGTTAAGGAAGCAACCAGGCCAAAACCCACTCCAAAATGGCTGCCGAACGCCTCAGGGGAAAGGGCGCGGGCCACAAGAAAATAGCCGCCCACAATGCAGACCTGCGCCACAGCGCGGCCACGACAAAATGGCCGCCAATGAGGAAATTAATGCAAATACAGGCAATAGGAAAAAATGGCGCCGGCGTCCCCAAAAATGGCACCCAAACACAGCGAGGTGGACGAGAAGGTCGCAGAGATGCCGAGCGGAGGCTTCCGAAATGTGAGACCACCCTCCACAGAGAGCGGGCCCGGACACCCCCACAGCCCCCAACTGGGACTTGGAGTCCCCCCACAGGTACCCCAGTCGCAGCAAGCCCCGCAAGGGGAGGAGCAAAAAAAGGGAAAGAGGGAGAGGAAAGGGAGGACAGGAGAACCCTCTAATTGACCCTCCAGGAATGGCCAGCAGTTTCATCCTGCCGAGGCAGGAGGAACCGTACTTACCCCTCCCTGCGAGGACTTGCTGGTGCGTTCCTGACAGACCTACATCCGAGCAGTACGGAGTAGCTGTCGGCCTGGTTCACTGTAACTAAGACAGCAGTAGCCCAGTCATATGTGAACCCCGGAGCATATAGCTCACCGGCCACCCCTGGCGCCATGGGGTATGTCGTGGCCGACCCCGCACATAGCTAAGGTCTGCTCACGCTCGATGGCCGGACTGGGGGGACTACAAGGATCTATATTATCCTGCCTGTCATGCCCAGCCGACAGTTGATAGTAGATTCTCAAAAAATAAAATAATAAAAAGTAAAAATTTCTTCAGGACCCTGGGCCCAAAGGGAGCCAGGTCCATCTCCTCTACTAGGCAGAAAAAAACTGAGCTGCTGACTGCAGGGTGTGGGGTTATGACCGGAGGGACCGCCCCCTGGGCAGGGCTGTTCAACTCTGTTAAAGTTACATGTATTTAAATATCTAACATGTCTGCCTAGTCTTCTCCTAATAGACAGGAACATAACCCTACTGTCAAGAATAAGAAAGCTATGTCCGTCCATGGACGAAAAGAGAAACAAATTTTTCCGTTCTGCACATGTCTAGTAAAGGTTGCTCCCTGATGACTGGTGATCTAAAGAGTGGCTTGGCTAAAATGCAGAAAAGTGTCAGTTTATTGGCTAGTCTAGCTAGAGGGAAAGGCTTTGGAAGCTACTTAAAGCGGAGTTCCACCCAAAAGTGGAACTTCCGCTCATTTGTCTCCTCCTCCCTCCGGTTTCCACCTTTGGCACCTTTCGTAGGGGGGGGGCAGGGCCGGACTGGCCTATCGGGATACCAGGAAAAATCCCGGTAGGCCGCCTGCAATCAGTGCCCTGGGGCTGCTTTTGCCTGCTGTCAGTGTAATACAAAGCACTGCAGCGGCGGGCCGCGGCCGCCATCGCCGCCGCACTTTCTAATTATGCAGGGGTGGAGGAGCGCCCGCACTCAGTGCCCTGGGGCTGGGAGCCTGGGGCCGCTTTTATCTAGCTGTCATTTGTCACAAAGCAGCGGCGGGCCGGCGGGTTGCGGCCGCCATGATCGCCGCCTCACTTTCCTTCTCATCTGATCCGTCTCTGCGGACTCAGAGAGACAGTGATCATGTGCCTGAGGGCCGGGGAGGAGCCGAGCAGGAGAACGTCAGAACGCCGTGGTGGCGATGCTGGCATGCTGCTTCCCCTTCCAAGTTGTTCCATCGGCCCGTGCGGCGCCAGCACCACCGCCCACAATGTATCAGTGTGCAGGCCGCGTCACGAGTGAGGAGGGCATAGGAGAAGTGGGCATGGAGGAGCACAAGAAGAATTAAGGTGAAATCAATCTCAGTATTTGAATCTCTCTTTCACCATTGCACGGTGCACCCCCTGGCCCCCCCTCCTCTCTCTGTCACCTACCTTTGCTGCCCCTGCAAATTCTAATTTATTTGTATAATAATCTCTCTCTCTCAGCAGGCATTGCATGGTGCCCCCTCCTCTCTGCATGGTGCCCCCCCCCCTCTCTGTCACCATTGCTCCCCCTGCAAATTGTAATCTGTATAATAATCTCAGAGAGGGGGGGGCACCATGCAGAGAGGGGGGCACCATGCAATGCCTGCTGAGAGAGAGAGATTATTATACAAATAAATTCGAATTTGCAGGGGCAGCAAAGGTAGGTGACAGAGAGAGGAGGGGGGCGGGGGGTGCACCGTGCAATGGTGAGAGAGAGAGATTATTGTACAGATTACAATTTGCAGGGGCAGGAAAGGTGACAGAGAGGGGGGGGGTTGTAACCATGCAATGGTGAGAGTCTCTCACCATTGCATGGTGCCCCCCCTCTCTGTCACCTTTGCTACCCCTCTCTGTCACCTTTGCTACCCCTCTCTCTCACCGTTGCACCACCCCTCTCTCTCTCTCACCGTTGCACCACCCCTCTCTCTCTCACCGTTGCACCCCCTCTCTCTCACCATTCCTCTCTCACCGTTGCACCCCCCTTCTCTCTCTCTCACCATTGCACCCCCTCTCTCACCGTTGCACCCCCTCTCTCACCGTTGCACCCCCTCTCTCTCACCGTTGCACCCCCTCTCTCTCTTACCGTTGCACCACCCCTCTCTCTCTCTCACCGTTGCACCACCCCTCTCTCTCTCTCATCGTTGCACCACCCCTCTCTCTCTCACCGTTGCACCACCCCTCTCTCTCTCTCTCACCGTTGCACCACCCCTCTCTCTCTCTCACCGTTGCACCACCCCTCTCTCTCTCACCGTTGCACCACCCCTCTCTCTCTCTCACCGTTGCACCACCCCTCTCTCTCTCACCGTTGCACCACCCCTCTCTCTCTCACCGTTGCACCCCCCTCTCTCTCACCATTCCTCTCTCACCGTTGCACCCCCTCTCTCTCTCTCACCGTTGCACCCCCTCTCTCACCGTTGCACCCCCTCTCTCACCGTTGCACCCCCTCTCTCTCACCGTTGCACCCCCTCTCTCTCTTACCGTTGCACCACCCCTCTCTCTCTCTCACCGTTGCACCACCCCTCTCTCTCTCTCATCGTTGCACCACCCCTCTCTCTCTCTCACCGTTGCACCACCCCTCTCTCTCTCTCACCGTTGCACCACCCCTCTCTCTCTCTCACCGTTGCACCACCCCTCTCTCTCTCACCGTTGCACCACCCCTCTCTCTCTCTCACCGTTGCACCACCCCTCTCTCTCTCACCGTTGCACCACCCCTCTCTCTCTCACCGTTGCACCCCCATCTCTCTCACCATTCCTCTCTCACCGTTGCACCCCCTCTCTCTCTCTCACTGTTGCACCCCCTCTCTCACCGTTGCACCCCCTCTCTCACCGTTGCACCCCCTCTCTCTCTCTCACCGTTGCACCCCCTCTCTCTCACCGTTGCACCCCCTCTCTCTCTCTCTCTCACCGTTGCACCCCCTCTCTCTCTTTCTCTCACTGTTGCACCCCCCTCTCTCTCACCATTGCACCTCCTCTCTCTCTCACCGTTGCACCTCCTCTCTCTCTCACGATTGCACCCCCTCTCTCTCTCTCGTGGATTTCTTTTTTTTTCAGGTAAAAATAAATGTGCATTTACAATTGTTTTGGTCTCGGTCTCTCTCTCTCTCTCTCTCTCTCTCTCTGTTGCACCCTCCTCTCTGGCTCTCTCATTCATTTTTATTTTTTACTTTTTTTTAAAGCAGGTAAAAATAAATGTGCATTTATAAATGTTTTGGCCTGCAGAGCATTGCACCCCCTCTCTCTCACGATTGCACCTCCTCTCTCTCCCACCATTGCAGCCCCCCTCTCTCTCACACACGATTGCACCTCTCTCTTTCTCTCTCTCTCCGTTGCACCCCCCTCTCTGGCTCTCTCATGGATTTTTATTTTTTATTTTTTTAAAGCAGGTAAAAATAAATGTGCATTTATAATTGTTTTGGCCTGCAGAGCATTGCATCTGGTGGGCTGTATTTAATGGGCGCTGCATTTGGTGGGCTGCATTTGGTGTTCTGCATTTGGTGGGCTGCATTTGGTGGGCTGCATTTGGTGGGCTGCATCTGATGGGCTGCATCTGATGGGCACTGTACAGGTAGTGGGCTGCATCTGGTGGGGTGCATTTGGTAGGAATTGCACTGGTGGGCTGCATCTGGTGGGCATTGCACAGGTGGGCTGCTTTTGGTGGGCACTGATAAGCTGCATTTGGTGGGCACTGGCAAGCTGCATTTGGTGGGCACTGGCAGGTTGCATTTGATGGGCACTGGTAGGTTTCATTTGATGGGCACTGGTGAGGCTGCATTTTATGGGCACTGGTGAGGCTGCATTGATCTCTTGCATCTTAGAGGAGGTCAGCATCAGCGCCACCAAGCCAGTCTGAGGGGGGGTCAGTGATGTAAGGGGGGAGTGAATACAATAATGTAAGCGGGCAGTGATATAAAGGTTTCCCCCTTAAATCAGCCACCTCTTACCTTAGTGTATTCTTTCTGCGGAAAGTGGTCTCTGGTCACCAGAGTCGCGGCCCCCCCCCTAACATTCACAGAGTCCCTGGGGTACCCCTTGATGATTGCTACACTTTTACCACTTTTAACTGGAATTTTCTCTTATATATCCCTAGCCCTATGTGCTTTCATATCTGTCTTATCTATATATAATACACTCTTCAAATGTGCTTTAAAATGTATGGTTTTCCCTTTTATGAACAAGAAAACAATGACGTTTGCTGTTGGGCTGGTGTAATAATGCTATGGGGCTGGTATGAATTTTTTTCCAGGGCTGGTTTTTATTCCCAGTCCGGCCCTGGGGCGGGGGGGGAGATACCTTTGACAGGTATCCTAGCCCCACTTTCAGGAGTCAGGGCCGTGGTGCATTATGTCAGCGGCTCGTCTCCTTCCTCCTTCCTCCTCCTTCCCCCGCTGTCGGGCCATTAGGAGAGCACAGCAGTGCCTCACGCATGCACAGTAGGGACCCAGCGTGAAGCTGTAATGCTTCACTACCGGTTTCCCTTACCGGCAATGGCGGTGACAGCACCCAACAGCTGATAGAAACATCAGCTACGGTGCTGACATCGCTGGACTCCAGGACAGGTAAGTGTCCTATTATTAAAAGTCAGCAGCTGCAGTTTTGCAGGGGTGGGCGGACCTCCTCTTTAAGATCATACAAAGGGCAGTCCTTACTCACCAGGCAAGTTCTCATCCTCCCATCCCCAGCATTTTATTGTTTATTATCAAAGGTTTATTGAAAGTGTTTTTACCATAACAGTAATGGGTTGTGGAATTGTGCCTGAGATAGGAATTGGGTTGTCGGATGCCTGTCTAACATTGATGGTGAGGATGGGCTGAAAGACTATGGTATGTACTGCTGTTGGGTGTTCATAGTTAATCTGTGATTGGCATAAGAGGATTTGATCAATTGTATATGGTTTGTAGTTACTGACTGATTTTTTGGACAAGTCCCCTCCCTCTTTTTTCTCTTTCCTTTTGGGGTAGAACTTTATGTGTAGGCCTCTCTGTCTTGTAAATTATTGGCATAATGGCAGTTGTGTTTTTAAAAGTTATTTTGTGTTAGAAAATCTGTTGCCCATCTCAGGCTACTGGAATAAATGCTGTTGTGATACCATTGAAGACATACATGAAACTTCTGTTATTAATTACCTAAAGTGATATTTACCCTACATTTTTATTTTGAGACGATGAGGCCCATAATTCCATTAGAAGATAGTTTCTTCTTTAAATTTGTCTTTCTCTTATCGTCCATGGACTGACACAGCTGGATACTGTAAACGTGTGGGTATATGTCCCTGCTCGCAGGAGAAGATCTTCTAGAACAAACCAGAGCTAAACAGCCCCGCCCAGGGGGGCGGTCCCTCCGGACATTACCCTCCCACCTGCAGCTAGCAGACCTCAGTTTATTTCTGCCTAGCAGAAGGAGAAGACGTGGCTCTCTCAGAAGCCAGTCTCCTGGAAGATTTTACTTTTAAATTTTATTCCTTTGGGAATTTTATTATTTTATTTTTGAGACCTTCAATCAACTGTCGGCTGGGAAACAGGTTGGGTACACTAGTATCATCGTAGTCTTCCCTGTCCGACCATCGAGCGTGCTGATACTCGCCTTGTGTGCGTGAGACTCAGTTCACAACATACCCCAAGGCTCCAGGGGTGGCCGGGTTGCTTTCATGCTCCCGTGGTCCTCTCAAGATTGAACAGTACCTACTGTATCTTTCGTGGTGGACCGGGCCGACATCTACGCAGTACGACTCTGTGATAGGTCTGTCTGAAACAAGCCAGTGGGTCCCTCTATTGGCACCGGGGGTGTTCTCCAAGGTGCTTGCGGGACGGGTAAGTAGTCTTTCCTGCTGCAAGGTGAGAACATGCTGGCTGTGTTTCTGTGTGTGGGGGGTTCTCCCTGTCTCCCCCCTGTTATGCTGCTCTCTGCACCCTGTTGTGCTGTTGTGCTGTGTGGGGATGCTTGGGGGGTCACTCTGCCCTGGGGGGGCCGCTCCATGACTGTTATTTTGCTTGGGAAGTGTTCTGGGGGACTGGCTGTGTTTTTTTCTGTGCGCCATTGGCGCGGTGTTTTATTTTTAAAAAGTGCGCCATTGGCAGCCATTTTGCTGAGGCTCAGAACACAGTTATACTGGTGCCCGGCGGCCATTTTCTTGTAGCCGCGGTGCTTTCAGTTTAGTTTTCGGCCTCTAGCAGCGCTGCTAAACGGCGCGGAACACATCTCCTCCCAGATTCTTCACTCTCCTCAGGCTGCACCCGCACTACAGCGCGGCTCATACAGCGGTACCGAGCGGTCCCTAGGGGTGGTGAGTACTCCGGGTATCCCCTCCTCAGCCCCAGCATAGCCAGTGGGTGGGCTGTATTATTCACTGTAATGGTGAATAAGGTCTCAGAGGGTGGCAATATTGGAGTCTGGTTCAGCTGTTTCTTCACATGTTAGAGACAACTGGCAGTGCTCCTGCACCTGCGGTCCTTAGGGACCAGTTGTCGGCAGTCCTGGAATCATTAATCTGACCAGGAGGAAGCAGTGTGTGAGCGCAAGGGAGCAAAAAAGCCCCTCTCCCCAAAAAAAAGGGGGTGTGCGCTCATTCAGATATGGGCCTAGCCACTACCGCTCAGGACCCGAGCTCTGAATATATTTGATGGTTTTGAACAGGACATTCCTTGCGAGGAAGACTCCAGTTCTGTGTCAGTAAATGACAGGGCGCTTGTTAGTGAACTCATTGATACAGTGAGGGACACTCGCAAGCTAAATGCTGCGGATGCAGAACCTCAGGCGGACAGTCTCCTCTGGTTCCTTAGGGCCGGGCCTTCTAAAAAGAGTTTTTTCCATAAGTACCTTTCTTTGACCAGCTCATTGATAAGGTCTGGGGAAAAAGCCGTAGAAGACTTTTATGGTCCCGCAGCGTTTGTCTATCAGATACCCCCTTTGAGGATGCCCTACTTAAAACGTGGGCTTCTCTCCCAGTGGTCGACCCTCCAGTCGCCCGGTTGAACAAGGCCACCACTCTCCCGGTGATGGGAACTCCTGCATTTAAGGACCCCACTCACAGGAGGTCAGAAGTGGTGAGTAGAGCCATGTTTACCTTGTTGGGGTCCGCCCTACGGCTTGTGGTAGCGGCGACCCTTGTGTCTCCAACTCTTAGGGGATGGGCAAAAAAATAAATAAAACATTTTGCACCAAACTGTACAGGAGCATAATCTTCCTCCAGACACTATTGCTCTTGCCCACAAATGGTGCAGGGCCTGGTTTATGTGGCGACGCCACGTTTGACGCGGCCCCTTATAACTCAGGGCCTCTGTCTTGGCGGTTGTATTGCGTTGTCTGATCTGGTTGAAATGCTGGTCTGCTGACCTAGCTTCTAAAAAGCCTCTGACGGATTTACCATTTAAAGGTGGTAGGCTTTTCGGTGCTGCGCTGGATGACATCATCAAGGATGTCACGGGAGGTAAAAGCACTGTTCTTCCTCAGGCTAGAAAGGGTAAGGAGGCCGCCGTAAGCAGGGTCCTTCCTTTCCAGCAAAAAGGTTTTTTTTTTTGTCAGTCAACGGGGAGGCCCTCCCAGACTGACAGCGGTACGGCTAGTGGACGCGAGCGCCCCTGGGTGCGTATGCCGAACAAGCCCGCCTCCGCGTGAAGTCTTGCCCCCACCCGACTCTGGGGTAGGGGGGACGACTTTGCAGGTCCACGGATCAATGGACCTCCCGGATCTCCTACCGGTGGGTGTGCAAGGTGATCACCTCAGGTTACAGGATAGGTTCCGTTCCTAATACCAGACAGATTCTTCCCTCGAATCTTCCTCTCCTTCCTGCCCGTCGGGCGGCCCTATGGGGCCTATTCAGGTTTGAGGTCCAGAGTGATTGTGCCGGTTCCGTCACAGGAGAGGTTTCAGGGATTCTACTCGAATTCGTTTGTCGTCCCAAAAAAGGGACGGGGTTCAGCCTATCTTGGACCTCCAGGTCCTGAATGCCTTTGTGAAGGTGCAAAAGTTCCGCATGGAATCCATTCGCACGGTGGTCAGTTCACTCCGTCAAGGGGATTTTCTGGCGACCTTGGACATCAAGGACGCCTACTTGCATGTTCCGGTCTGCGCAAGTCACCAGAAGTTTCTGCGCTTGCGATCGGCGAAGTCCACTATCAATTTGTGGCTCTTCCTTTCGGCCTAACCTCGGCACCGAGGGTGTTCACCAAGGTGCTTGTGCCGGTTTTAGCTTGCTGAGACAGGGAGGCATTGCTGTCGTGGGCTATCTGGACGATCTTCTTCTCAGAGCAGGAAATGGCTCAGAATTAGAAGACAGTGTGACTATCGTCAGTCAGACCCTCAGGGACTTCGGGTGGCTCCTAAACTTTGGTCCGGGAAGTCGTTCCTCCCCATCCAATGGACGGTGTTCACTACGGACGCCAGCCTGAAGGGCTGGGGTGTAGTCTGGGGAGTCCTGTTGGCCCAAGGGCTTGGACTCCGGACTAAGCCCGTTTGCCGATCAATGTTCTGGAAATACGGGCCATCAGACTGTGCCTCTCCTTGTGGTCTGAGAGATTGCAGGATCGCTCCATTAGGATCCAGTCGGACAAAGTTCAGAGCTCAGTTGCGGCTTCCGAGGTCCCCCATACCCTGAAGTGGGCTAAAAGAAGCGTGCCGGCTCTGTCGACCGTTTACATTCCGGGCATAGAACTGGCGGACTATTTGAGTCGCCAGACGTTGGACCAGGGAGAGTGGTCCTTGCACCCGGAGGTATTTCAACTCCTTTGCCACACAGACGGTGGGGCACGCCGGAGGTGGACCCGATGGCCTCTCGACTCAATCAAGGGTGGCGACCGAGGGAATTCCGGTGATCCTCATTGCTCCAGATTGGCCTCGGCTTCACTGGTACGCCGATCTGGTATGTCTCGTCGTGGCCGTTCCCTGACGGTTGCCAATAAGGGATGACTTTCGGTCTCAAAGTCATATATTTTATCCTGCCTTTACAGTCTCTGGCCTTAACGGCATGGCTGTTGAAAGCCAGGTGTTGAGAGACCGAGGTCTCTCGGACTCGGTCATTTCGTCCATATTAAGGACGCGGAAGTCTTCCTCCAGAACTATCTCTGTACCTGGAAAGCTTACATCGCCATGTGCGAAGAACTGGACTGACATCCTCGGATGTATTCCGTCCCTAGAATCCTGCGTTTCCTGCAGCATGGAGTGTCCCAAAGGCTCGCTTTGAGTATCATTAAGGGTCAGATTTTGGCCTTGGCCATCTCCTTTCGGCGACCACTAGCGGGTCATTCCTTGGTTGGCACCCTTGTGCAGGGGGTTCGCCATGGGCTCCCTCCTGTCAAGTCTCCTCTCCCCCCGTGGGATCGGAATTGGTACTCTCGGTTCTCCAGGAACCTCCTTTTGAGAATATCAGGGATATTCTCCTCTTCGCTTTGTCTCAGAGGGTGGCCCTTTTAGTGGCAATCACTTCTGTTAGACGAGTGTCTGAGTTATCCATAAGGATAAGGCGGTGTTGCGACTTTCTCTTTTGTCAAGGGTGATCTCGACCTTTCACCTAAATGAGGACATTGTCCTCCCGTCCTTGTGTCCTCGCCCATCGCATCCCAGAGAGTGTGCGCGGCACACTTTGAATGTGGTATGAGCCTTGCGGGTGTGCCTGTCTGCTGCTTCTATTCAGAAGTCTGACTCTCTGTTTGACTGTCTCTGGTCAGAAACAGGGCCAAGCGGCTTCGTCTGCCACCATTTTTTAGGTGGATCGGACAAACCGTCTTTCAAGCCTATGCTCTCATGGGGCGGGCGCCTCCCTTTCCGGTTACGGCGCATCCCACCAGGGCAATTGGTGCTTCCTGGGTTTTCCGACATCAAGCGTTGGTTGCACAAGTGTGCAAGGCGGCGACCTGGTCGTCTGTTCATACCTTTTCTAAGTTTTATAAGGTTAATGTGGCTGCATCTTCGGATGCTTCCTTCGGCCGCAAGGTGTTGCAGGCCGCTGTTTAAAGTGGCAACTCCTCCGTTGAGGAGCTCTGCCTTATTTGGAGAGAAGTTTTTTGGTTTTTCCATTTATACTGCTCCCACCCCTCTTGACACTGCTTTGGGACGTCCCACACGTTCAGTGATAAGAGCCGCTGTGTCGGTCCATGGATGATAAGAGAAAATAGGATTTTTGTACCGTAAAATCCATTTCTCTGACATCCATGGACCGACACGGCACCCACCCTTCCTTTTAAATTTGTGCTGCTTTGTTACGAACTGAGGTCTGCTAGCTGCAGGTGGGAGGGTAATGTCCGGAGGGACCGCCCCCCTGGGCGGGGCTGTTCAGCTCTGGTTTGTTCTAGAAGATCTTCTCCTGCGAGCAGGTACCTATACCCACACGTTTACAGTATCCAGCTGTACGTCCATGAACGTCAGAGAAATGGATTTTACCGTGAGTACAAAAATCCAATTTTTTTCTTCAGCTCAGGTTGGTCCCTATATCGTTAAATCTCCCACCTGTTTGCACATGCCTCTTTAGCCAGCTGCTATGGAGACACCCATGTGAGAAAGCTCCCACCTGGTGCCGTGTGCGTCTCTAGACACACACCGAACCCCTCAAGCCACACCCCTGCTCTCTTTTCTTAGCAATCTGAATGACAGTAGCAGCCAAATTGGTAAAAAAAAAGAGCAGGGCTGTGGCTTGGCAGGTACAGTGTATCTATGGAGGCCTCTAGCAGATCATGGGGACCCAGCAGCAGTGACAATTGGACACAGATAAGTGTTTAGGGGCAGAGAAAGGTACTGAGGCACTTATTACCCTAAAGAATATGTAAACCCAACATTTCATATTCCTGGTATGTGCCTGCTGTACCATGTAGTTGTATGAAAATGTATTTTGTTCCCTTTGTATTTGCTTCCTTTGTAGGAAATCCCTGGTGTTTCTGCCAGTCCCTCTGCTTTCCTATTTAAAACTGACCACACTAGGCAGGAGAGAACCCCCTGGTTAGTTTTCTAGCTATGCTGGAAACTCAGCCTGCTCTCCTCCAATGATCAAACTTCTGCTGACATGCCCCCCCCCCCAGCACAGCCATTCATTGGGAAGATCAGTGTGCTGCTCCTTCTCCTCCCCCAGCTTATGCAGCTGAGAACAGAGGGAATGTGATCACTTATAAAAAGGGGAAAAGCATGTATATAATGTTTTTCATATCTATACACAAATATTTTGCCTTTAATTTCTGTTTTAAACTGAATGGGTTGTTTTACAAGCTAAGGGTTTAAAATCACTTTAAAGCAGATAATTAATTAAAGTAAAAAATGCTTGGCATTTAGAACCACTGTGTTTTGTGTACGCTAACTGAATTTCTATGTTTCGGTTTAACCTCATAGGACCGTTGTTCCTTATGCCGCGTACACACGATCGTTTTTCACGTCGGTAAAAATGCATTTTTTTAAATTGGGCATTAAAAACGATCGTGTGTAGGCTCCAGAGCATTTTTAACGACGTAAAAAATGGCCTAAAAAAAATGAGATCCTGCTCCATTTCACATTATTTCACGTTGTTTTTTTTAACGACGTGAAAAATGGTAGTGTGTATGCTTTTACGAGGGGAAAAAAATGCGCATGCTCAGAATCAAGTATGAGACGGGAGTGCTCGTTCTGGTAAAACTAGCGTTCGTAATGGAGATAGCACATTCGTCACGCTGTAACGGACTGAAAAGCACGAGGCTGAAAAGCGTGAATCGTCGCTCAACAAACTTTACTAACATGAAGGGTGGCGCCATTCGAACGGAACTTCCCCTTTATAGTGCCGTCGTATGTGTTGTACCTCACTGCGCTTTGCTCGAGCGTTTTTTTTTAATGAACGTGTGTATGCAAGACAGGCTTGAGAGGAAACAAGAAAAATCACGTCGAGAAAAACGTCGTTTTTGAAAATGACATTAAAAACAATCGTGTGTATGCGGCATTATAGTTTTGCATATATAAAGATTAAATACACATTGACTTTAGGTCACTTACTGTCAGGGACATATTTGCATGTTCTGGAAAACTCAAGCTAGTGATGGTGCAGTAGAAAAATGTTCTTTTAACCTATTAAACATACTGCTGTCATTAGGTCACTTTGGTCTGTTGCAGGACAGATGAGGATCAATGTGTTTCTGCTTCAAAGATTCAGGATCAAAGCCTTATGACTTGCCGAAGCTGGCGGGAGATCTGATCCCTTCTGTTCGTCTATTCTCTCTGAACTCTGGGATGTGCTGTCTGACCTGACAGTCGGCAGACGCATCGCACATTTTTCTCTGCCAGGGACAATGTCAAGTGACAGGTTCAGTCCCTGCAGACAAGAGAGAGACACATGGGTAGACACTAGACAGACAGTCCTAGCTTTAAGCATGTAAAGTCACTGCTGCCATATTATTTTATATGAGTCATCTGCACATGGTGAACAAGCAGAAAGTAAATGTTGAACACATTTCACTAATAAAGCACTATTATATGTGTGCTTGATTTAGCTTACCAATACAGAAAATATAAATAGACAACCGTGATATCGTACCTAATACATAGTTTTGCTTTGTGATTTTATCAGATAGTTACAATGTAAGGTATAAAGGACAACACAGTAACCTGTAGCCACCAGAGTCCATCCTTGGTGTAACTTTAGTAAAAGTTTAATTTATTATTCAGGGTTACTGGAATTTTCACTAGGCCCTATAATGTTTTTAGAGTACGGCCCAATAGCAGGGACAATTTTTCCATTGCTGGGTCCTGAAGGAACACAACCTTGGGTTCCCAATGCAACACTTCTCTGCTAAAATTACATCAATTAGTTAGAACATTTTAGTGTCATGTTGGCTCCAACCAGGCTTAGAATATGGTATTATGGTATTATATGAGATTGCTGTATTTTGTCACTCGATCTCTCCTACATACTTAGGAGAGATGACTGTCATCTCATGTGTATCAGCAACTTTACTCAAGTCCAGGGGTCTCAAAACTTTCTAAACACAGGGCCAGTTTATTGTCTTTCAAACTTTAGGGGCCAGACTTTTGCCAGTGGGAGGATAAAATACCCCAGCATCAGTGGGAAGAAAAAATGTACATGGGGGGGGGGGGGGGGGGATTTACTAAAACTGGTACACACAGAATCTAGTGCAGCTGCGCATAGTAACCAATCAGCTTCTAACTTTAGCTTCTTTAATTAAGCTTTGACAATAAAACCTAGAAGCTGATTGGTTGCTATGCACAGCTCCACCAAATTCTGTGTGCCCCAGCTTTAGTAAATTACCCTCCCCCATAGTGCCTATGGTCATTAGAAGGAGGAATAGTGGCCCATCGGTATTAGTGGGAGGAATAGTACCCCACTGTGGTTTTCAGTGAAAGGTGCCCAATTGTTTATCTTGGTTTGAGGAAAAATGCCTCATCGATGTATCAGTGGAAGATGCCCTATTGTTGGTGTCAGTGGGAGGAATACTACCCCACTGTTGGTGTCGGGGGAAGGAATAGTGCCCCATTCTTGTTGTCAGTGGAAAAAAGTACACAATCATTTATATCAGTGGGAGGAATTATGCCCCATGATTGAAGACAGTGGAAGGAATTGTGCCCTATCATTGGTGTCAGTGGAAAGAATAATGCTCCATTGTTGGTGTCAGTGGAAGTAATACTGCCTCACTGTGGGTGTCAGTGAAAGGAATGGTGCCTTATCGTTGGTGTCAGTGAGAGGAATAATGCCTCATAACAGTGGAAGGAACAGTGTCTTAAGGGCTGGATAAAGGCAAGCAATGGGCCTCATCCGGTCTGAAGGCTACAGTTTGGAGACCACTGCTCTAGCCAAAAGGGATTGCCTAGACCAGTGATGGCAAACCTTGGCACCCCAGATGTTTTGGAACTACATTTCCCATGATGCTCATGCACTCTGCAGTGTTGTGGAGCATCATGGGAAATGTAGTTCCAAAACATCTGGGGTGCCAAGGTTCACCATCACTGACCTAGACAGTTGATTACAATAATTCATCACCTCTGCTCCTCCCAAGACATCTCGCTCTCTAGCTCACTTGTTAGCTCTTCCTATGCTCACCTCTAGGACTTATCCAGAATCTCTCCCATCCTCTGGAACTTGCAGTATGTCTAGTTAGCTCCTACACTGTTCACCTTTAGGCAATCCTTGAAAGCTCATTTACTCAGGGAAGTCTGACTCCAATTAAAAACTGTACTTTGTCCACTTCCATCAGACCATCCCCCACTGCTATTACCTTTTGTACTACCCCCCCTTCCTTTAGGCTGGGTTCACACTAGTGCGAATTGGATGCATTTTTTCCACATCCAATTACAATCCTCATTACAGGAGAGTGTGCCCTGCTCTCAATAGAGCCGGTTCACACATCTCCATGGTGGCCATGAAGCAGATTGCACAGGGGTCCTGTACATCTTTGTCTCTGTTTCAGGTCTGAATTCAGCCAAAAGTTTGGGCCTGATTCCTCCCTGAAACGGAGAACAGGGACGCAGCGGACCGCACAAAGACCCCATTCACACTGAGACGCTTTACAAGCACTATAGCGCTAAAAATAGCGCCTGCAATGTGCCTGTAAACCGCCTTTCCTCTCACTCCAGTGTGAAAGCCGAGGGCTTTCACACTGGAGCGGTGCGCTGGCAGAATGCTTAAAAAAGTCCTGCAAGCAGCTTCTTTGCATACACTGCTCCTAAAGTGCCCCATCCCATTGAAATGAATGGCTGTGTGTTGAGTTATTTTGAGGGGACAGCAAATTTACACTGTTATATACAAGTTGAACACTCACTACTTTACATTGTAGCAAAGTGTCATTTATTCAGTGATGTCATATGAAAAGATAGAATAAAATCTTTACAAAAATGTGAGGGGGTGTACTCACTTTTGTGAGATACTGCATATATATACAGTCAGGTCCATAAATATTGGGACATCGACACAACTCTAATCTTTTTGGCTCTATACACCACCACAATGGATTTGAAATGAAATAAACAAGATGTGCTTTAACTGCAGACTTTCAGGTTTAATTTGAGGGTATTTACATCCAAATCAGGTGAACGGTGTAGGAATTACAACAGTTTGTATATGTGCCTCCCACTTTTTAAGGGACCAAAAGTAATGGGACAGATTAACAATCAATAAATCAAACTTTCACTTTTTAATACTTGGTTGCAAATCCTTTGCAGTCAATTACAGCCTGAAGTCTGGAACGCATAGACATCACCAAACGCTGGGTTTCATCCCTGGTGATGCTCTGCCAGGCCTCTACTGCAACTGTCTTCAGTTCCTGCTTGTTCTTGGGGCATTTTCCCTTCAGTTTTGTCTTCAGCAAGTGAAATGCATGCTCAATCGGATTCAGGTCAGGTGATTGACCTGGCCATTGCATAACATTCCACTTCTTTCCCTTAAAAAACTCTTTGGTTGCTTTTGCAGTATGCTTCGGGTCATTGTCCATCTGCACTGTGAAGCGCCGTCCAATGAGTTCTGAAGCATTTGGCTGAATATGAGCAGATAATATTGCCCGAAACACTTCAGGATTCATCCTGCTGCTTTTGTCAGCAGTCACATCATCAATAAATACAAGAGAACCAGTTCCATTGGCAGCCATACATGCCCACGCCATGACACTACCACCACCAGGGCATAGTTTGCAGACTTGAAACCCAGGAATCGAATCAGACTCAGGTGATGCGATTCCTCCAGGATCTGGCTTCTCGCTTCGAGCAGCTTCAGGCCTCCTTGGGAACCCTGAATCCGCAACCTCAAATACAACCAGCGGCTGCACCTATTGCACCAGTCGCAGCCACACACTCACTACAACTGCCAGCTCCGTCCCGTTTCTCTGGGGACTCCAAGGCTTGCAGGGGGTTCCTTAGCCAATGCACGATTCATTTTGAGCTCCAGCCCCAAAACTTCCTGTCTGATCGGGCTAAGGTAGCCTATATCATTTCCCTCCTCTCTGGTGAAGCTTTAGCCTGGGCAGCCCCTCTGTGGGAACTGAATGATCCAGTGGTTTCTAGCCTGTCTGGCTTCTTGAAACTTTTTCGGAATATCTTCGAAGAACCGGCTCGTGTCTCTTCAGCGGCCAGCGCCCTTTTACGTCTCCACCAAGAGTCTGCTTCTGTGGGACAGTATGCCCTTCATTTCCGCATACTGTCGGCTGAGTTGAGCTGGAACAATGAGGCCTTAGTCGCAACCTTTTTGCATGGCCTGTCTGATAGAGTGAAGGATGAATTAGCAGGAAGAACCATCCCCACTGATCTGGCCGGCGTTATCTCCTTGTGTAACCAGATCGATATTCGCTTTCAGGAGAGGACCTTAGAATAGCAACGCCAGCACTCCTTGGTTCTTAGTCAGCCTGAGCTCCCCTCTCTTCGACCCGTAGAGCATCTCCTACCAGCTGAGGAACCCATGCAGCTGGGTCGGACCAGGCTATCCCCCGAGGAACGTGCTAGGCGCAGAACTCTTGGTCTGTGTCTTTACTGTGGGGACAAAGGTCATTTTCGTGACACTTGCTCTCTTTGTCCAGAAAAACGTTCGGGTCCACTTCATCTGGAAAGTGGAGTATTGGACCCAGAAATATCACCTTCCCCTTCTCGTCTTCTGCTTTCTGTGTTCCTTAATGTTGGTGCTTCTTCTCATTCGGTCTCAGCATATCTGGATTCCGGAGCCGCTGGTAATTTCATGGACTGGGAAATCGCATCGTCCATGAGACTTACTCTTTTGCCCCTCACCACGCCATTGGTGGTCTTGGCGATTGATGGTACTGTTCTCCCAGGGGGACCTATCCGCTTCCAGACCCTCCCTGTTAAGATGTCAGTAGGGACACTCCACCAGGAGTGGATATCCTTCCTTATCTTACCCAAGGCCTCAACGCCTATAATTTTGGGTCTCCCATGGTTACAGCTCCATTCTCCTCATGTGGACTGGACTACTGGACAGATCCTGGTTTGGGGTCCCTCCTGTTCCTCGTCCTGCCTACCCAAGGTTTCCCCCTGTGAACCTGAGCCGGTCATTCATTCCAGGTTGCATAACCATTTACATTTCTCTGTCCCTAACCACCCTTGGACGCACAGCCAGGCTAGCTTGTCTACAAGTCCTGCAGTCGCTACGTCTTGCGATGCGATTCAGGTAGTCACTACACCTGACTCAGCTATTCACTCTGCCTCTGTACTAGTTATGCCAGTCCAGCCCATGCCCAGTGAGCCTCCTACTTTTTCTTGTTCAGGACATTCTGCTTGTCCTTCAGCTATTCAGCTTGACTCCGGCGACATGTCACCTTCTAACCAACCTGACTTCAGGGTTCCACTGACATCTGCCCAGTCTGATGGTCCTGTGCAAGATGACCAGTTCCCCTTTAAGAGTCTAGGGGACCCTCCTCAGATTCCTGTTGATCCTTTCATGCCCTTGCTTATTCCTAGAGAGCCTTTGGTCCTCAATAGATCTTCTTGTCATCTCCCTACCTCATTTTCGGTCTCTGAGGATAATCTTAAGTACGAGGTTAGACAAGTTCTGGATTCTCGGCTCTGCAGAGGCATTCTTCAGTACCTTGTGCATTGGAGAGGTTTTGGTCCTGAGGAGGCGTCTTGGATCGCTGCATCTGATGTCGCCGCACCTCATCTGTTGAGGAGGTTTCATCAGAGATTTCCCTTTAAGCCTGGGCCCAGGCGGGGGAGGGCCCATAAGAGGGAGGGTACTGTCATGGATATGCAGTAGTGTTTGTCTGTCAGCTTACCTTCCTTCCCATGTGTTCATCTTAGAGGCCAGAACCCTTTCACCTGGCTTCCTTTATAATCTCCTCCCAGCCTGACTCCACCCCAGGCCCTATCACAGAACACTATATTAACCTGTGCACTGCAAGCCTGCTTGGCTGATCAACGTGTTTGTTAGGCATTGTGTGTTTGGGTTCCTGCCTTCCGTGTGCTACGTCTGTCTCTCTGTTACATATTTGGCTTGTCCCCGACTATCCCTGTCTGCTCGTGACCCTTGACCTTCGGCTCGTTCTTTCGTTATCCTTGTCTGCTTGAGGCCCTTGACCTTCAGCTTGTTATTCGTTTCTCTCATATCTTGTGCTGCTGCTTCCCCTCTTTTCCCCTTATCCTACGGGGCGTGAGCTAGGAGACTCCAGGGGCCGCGACCTGGACCCAGCCTGCAGCATAACATCCTCACCACTAGAGGCTCTGGAGAAGACCTGCTGGGTCTTAGACTCCGCGCCCTGGGGAATCTTGGCTCTAGCTTCCGTTAGGATCCCGGTTGTGCTCCTCTGGTCCCGCTTTCCACAACCACCCAGTTTCCTATCCGCAGAAGTCAGCCATAGGGTTCACTACCTTGCGGTGCACTCCTGTCCCCCTACGGTGTGCATCTGTCACCTGGCCACAGGTGACCTTGACAGTACGATTAATCAATTTTACCAAGCAGGTGTCAATGATCATCAATTTCGTATGTAGGTTGAAACACAGTCAATAACTGAAACAGAAAGAGCTGTGTAGGAGGCGTAAAACTGGATGAGGAACAGCCAAACCCTGCTACTAATATGAGGCTGTGGAAGACATGTCAGAGGCTATACACTATGGTATGGTCTCTCCTAGGCAAAGTTTTCAAAGCAGACTGGGGTTTCAAAATGCGCTGTTTAAGCTCTTTTGAAGAAGCACAAAAAAATGAGAAACGTTGAGGACCGTATGTGCAATGGTCAGCCAAGGAATCTTTTTTTAAATCCAAAGAAACTTTATTGAGAATTCAGCGATTGAGAAACAGTACAGAAATCCATATCAAGACATAATATAATGAGACACCTTGCTGTCGATGTACTTCATCATCGGCACATAGGCATATTGGATTTACATATATTGGACCAACAATGCATACACTCGGTCACATATTAACTGAGAAAGCCATAGGCCCCAGGTGGGTGAGGTCAACCCCCCTCTGCTATCGCCTAATTACATAAGTTAACGATCCATAATTAGGTCTACAGGAGCTAACCCCGGAACAGCCAGCCACGGTGCCCATATTTTTTCGAATTCTTTTGCACTACCCCTGTGCTGGTAGATGTATTTTTCCAGCCTGATAGTATTGCCCATTTGCGCCAACCACTCCTTCACCATAGGGGGGTCCGTTGACTTCCAGTGTCTCAAAATTAATAGTTTAGCCTGGAAAAGAGCCCTAGCTATGGCTAGTCTAGAAGATTCCTTAGCAGGGATTTCGTCTATAATTCCCAGCAAACACAGTTTAGGGTGTTCTACGAACTGTATCTGAAACACAAGGTTAATAATCTTTACCACCTCCCTCCAATAAATGTGCAGTTTGGGACATCTCCACAACATGTGGATCAGGTCGCCATGATCTCTCATGCATCTTGAACAAGCTGGATCCTCCCTTACTCCCATTCTCACCAGTCTAGCCAGCGTATAATGGACCCGCAAAAGCACATACAATTGGGATAACCTTTAGGACACATTTCAAGAACACAGGGGAACTGCCGCCAGAGCCTCGTCCCATTGGTCTTCCTCAAATGCTCCTACATCTCTTTCCTATCTGGAGATTATCATAGCGGTATTGTCTGGGAGGGATTTGGTGAGTAACATAGAGTAGCTGCAGGAGATAAACCCCTTATACAAGGTCACCTCCCACATATAGTTAAAAATTGGTGTGGGACTCTGTGTCCACGAGTCAATTCCCAGTTGGGCCTTAACCGAGTGTTGGAGTTGAAAATAATAAAATTGCATGGAAGCGGGGAGTGAAAATTCTATCTGGAGTGCATGAAAGGGGCGTAGCCTGCTATTCCTAAATATTTGATTCATATGAGTAATCCCATAATGTTTCCATTTTGCACCATATTGTAATTTCTTTATCTCCATGTACCGCCCATTCCCCCAAATGGGGCTAAACCTGGTTTATTCCTCGACATTTTGAACTGCCATGACCTTGTTCCATACTTTTTGCATCAAATTGTATGTGGGGTAGGTCTTATTAGATTTGGCAAACTGTAATGCCTCCAGGCCCTCAGCAATCTCTCCCCCAGTGGTAATCCGCAGAAGCTGCACAGTAGAGTCCACCAAGTTCAATACAGGATCTGTATCCGGGCCTATAACTCTGGCTATGTGTTGTAGTTGCGAGGCCAGATAGTAAAGCCATGGGTTTGGAAGGGCCAATCCACCCGCCTCTTTGGGATGCTGTAACTGTTCAAATTTCACCCTGGCAGTAGAGTTGTGCCAGATGAGAGAGCGGAAGAGTGAGTTAATAATGCAAAACTGCTTCAATGGAACAACCATCGGAGAGTTGTGGAGTATGTATAGGATCTGTGGCATCAAGATCATTTTGATCAAGTTTATCCTGCCTACCGGGGCAATTTTCAATCTGGGCCACACCTTGACCGACACCGGTTCAGCAACGGGGACAGGTTCAAGGCTATATATTCCAGGGGATGTGGTGTAACCTGCACTCCTAAATATCTAAACTCAGAGGATACAGGAATGTCCATTAGGGACCCAGCAAGTGGGTCTGGTTTCTTATCCAACAGCATAAGGGACGACTTGGTCCAGTTGATCACTAGGCCAGAATAGTGGCCAAACCTCTGGATGACCCCCATGGCTTCTCTCAAGGAAGACAACGTGTCTCCCAGCAAGAGCATGGTGTCATCTGCATAGAGCATCAGCTTTTCGTGCAACTCACCATATCCCTGAGTTAGAGCGGATACAGGCCGCTAACGGCTCAATCGCGAGAGCAAACAAAAGCAGGGATAAAGGGCATCCCTGTCTTGTGCCTCGAAATAGGCTAAAGTATAGGGATACTCTTCCTGACTCTCTGATTGCTGCCTTCGGAGAGCTATACAGTAACTGAACCCAAGCAATATATTCCTCTCCTATACCAAATTTGTGGAGGATGGCCCATAGATAAGACCACTCTATACTATCAAAGGCCTTGTGGGCATCAAGTGATAGCAATGCTCTATCCCCCATGTTATCTGACCTAGACTGCATATTGAGAAATAACCTGCATAGATTTATGGCAGTAGATTTCAGAGGCATAAACCCTGCCTGCTCAGAATGTATGATAGTGGATATCACCTTGTTCAATCTGATGGCCAGCACCTTTGCAAGTATTTTCACATCTGTCTGGAGAAGTGATATTGGCCTATAGGAGCCTGGGTCTAAGGGATCCTTCAGCCAAGGAATCTTAACGCAGCAGATGAAAGTCAGGACTTGGGCTTGAACCTGGGACCTCGTTGGTGTCTGGCGTTGACTCTTCCCACTGAGCTATCTGGGATGCTGGACAGCTCCCTGTCTGATCTGCTGGACAAACCTATCTGATCCATTAGACTACTCTGCTTGGTGTCTTGATTGCTGTTGAACCCTGAACCCCTTGCTCCTCCCATGGACTTCCTATATAAGCCTTGTCTCAGCACTTCCTCTTTTCCAGGCTATTGTGCCTTCCCTGCCGGTGCCGTGCTGTTGTCTTTCCTGCTGCCATCTGTACCTACAACCACTCGTGATTGACACTTGGCTTGTTCCTGGACTTCTCTACTACCTGATCCCAATCTGCAACCACCCGTGTTTGACCCTCGGCCTGTTCTTTGACTACTCTACTGCTTGATCCCAACCTGCAGCCACTCTTGATTGATCCCTTGGCTTGTTTTCTGACAATGCTGCTGTTTCATCCCTGTCTGTTATCCGCTATTGGACCCCGGCTTGCTCACACCCTGGTGGGGCAAACTTGAGGACCGCGACATGGTACTAGCTTGCAGCTAAATCCATCTCCACCATCCGGATCTGGGTAAAACCAGCTAGTACTTAGACTCCGCACCTCAGGTGAGCCTGTGTCATCTGCCAGAAGTGACTGCCTGTATGCCTGTCCTGCCACTGCTACTGCAATTGGTCTTCAAGCCTGACGCCTGATCGTGACATCATGCTTACTTCCCTTTGACATTGGAAGATGTCCACTAGGGATGGGCCAAACCCCCTGTTCGGTTCGCACCAGAACTTTCGAACATTGCGAAAGTTTGCCCACCAAATAACGAACCCCATTGAAGTCTATGGGACCCAAACTGTAAAAATCAAAAGTCCCCATTTTGAAGGCTTATATGCAAGTAGTTTGGCATGGTTATGGGGGTCTGGGTACTGCCCTGGGAGACATGTATCAATGAAAAAAAGTTTGTAAAAAACATCCCTTTTAAATGAACAGTGATTTATTGATGCTTAAAGTGAAAGCATAAAAATGAAAAATTCCTTTCAATAAAGTGCCTGGAGGGCCTACTTAATCTACCTGTTAAGTGGCACAACTGTACTGTGTATAGAAGCTGCTGCAGCAATAATTGCATTTATAAAGCCCAAAAAAATATCCCTGCATGCTTTCTTTATTTTGTATGCAATGGCTTGGGGAGCCAGTCTGTATGATGAGGCCACAATGTAGTGCACTGGGAACAAGATTAGAGATTTTTTGGATAAATTCTGGTGTCTCTTCGACAGACTTTGAATAGAAGTAACATGTGCGGAAAAATTGGTCTTTGGGTATTGGTGGTGCCTTCACACCGCAACCCTATATGGGGTACTCTGTATGAAAGCAAGAATTAGCCTTGCTGTTGTTGTTATGGGAATATTTCTGGTTGTGACTCTAAAAAAGTTAATTCTGCAATTGCAGGAACAGATTCACAGGACGCAATCACTGTGTTTAAAATGTCTTTTCTGACCAAATGTATTATTACATGTTATTTTATACATAGATAAGAAAGTGCTGGTGTGAGATGGTAATGAACAAATAGAAATATGTTATTAAAAGCTAGCGAATCGAACAATTGCAAATAAATATCTTAGAGATCTTTACTGGGTGGCACTGTGTATGAGTGGTGGTGATGAGACTCACAATATAGCAAAACACTACAGCTACCTTGATAATTCGGATGCCAAATTGGAAACATCAGATTCATCGGAATCTAGAGGCTTGGCATCATCAAGAAACTCTATCAGTTCAGTTCTCTAAAATACTCTATATCCTTAGAGATTCCAAAAGAAGAAAGGAAAGATGAATGTAAAAGAAAAGGAAAGAGATTAATACATTTAAGCAGGAAACATCAAAGAAGACAAATGATCCACGGCGGAGGAAAATTACCAAAAAAAAGGTAGATAATGTTAGTAATGTATGTAATGTGGACTTGAATGAAAATTACATTTCTGTCATCTCTATAGGTTTATCTTTTTCTTCAACATATCTTTTTAGTGTTTTGATACCATTTCTGGTAAGCCCTGTACACACGATCGGATTTCCGATGGATTTTAGTCCGATGGATTTGTCCATCAGAAATCCGATGAAACTGTTTTTCATCAGTCTTGGCCACACACCATCAGTCCAAAAACCAACCGTCCCAAACGCGGTGACGTAAAACACTCCGATGAGCCGAGAAAAATGAAGTTCAATGCTTCTGAGCATGCGTCGACTTGATTCTGAGCATGCGTGGGTTTTTTATCCGATGGAGTTCCCCACAGACGATCGGAATTTGCTATTGGTTTTTGATCCATCGGAAAAATTTAAAACATGTTCTATTTTTTAAAACCGATGAAAAAAAGACTGATGGGTCCCATACACGATCGGTTTGTCTGATGAAAACAATCCATCGGACGGTTTTCATCGGTTAAACCGATCGTGTGTACGGGGCTCCATAGATTTACAGTATCTCACAAAAGTGAGCGCACACACCTCACATTTTTGTAAATATTATATTATATCTTTTCATGTGACAAAATCTGAAGAAATGACACTGTGCTACAATGTAAAGTAGTGAGTGTACAGCTTGTATAACAGTGTAAATTTGCTGTCCCCTCAAAATGACTCAACACACAGCCATTAATGTCTAAACCGCTGGCAACAAAAATGAGTACACCCCTACGTGAAAATGTCCAAATTGGGTCCAAAGTGCCAATATTTTGTGTGGCCACCATTATTTTCCAGCACTCCCTTAACCCTCCTGGGCATTGAGTTCACCAGAGCTTCACAGGTTGCCATTGGAGTCCTCTTCCACTCCTCCATGGACGACATCACAGAGCTGGTAGATGTTAGAGACCTTGCGCTCCTCCACCTTCTGTTTGAGGATGCCCCAAAGATGCTCAATAGGGTTTAGGTCTGGAGACATGCTTGGCCAGTCCATCAACTTTACCCTCAGATTCTTTAGCAAGGCAGTGGTTGTCTTGGAGGTGTGTTTGGGGTCGTTATCATGTTTGAATACTGCCCTGTGGCCCAGTCTCTGAAGGGATGGGATCATGCTCTGCTTCAGTATGTCACAGTACATGTTGGCATTAACAGTTCCATCAATGAACTGTAGCTCCCCAGTGCTGGCAGCACTCATGCAGCCCCAGACAATGACACTTCCACCACCATGCTTGACTGTGGGCAAGACACACTTGTCTTTGTACTCCTCACCTGGTTGCTGCCACACACGCTTGACATTATCTGAACCAAATACGTTTATCTTGGTCTCATTAGATTACAGGACATGGTTCCAGTAATCCATGTCCTTAGTCTGTTTGTCTTGGGCAAACTGTTTGTAAACTTTCTCGAGCATCATCTTTAGAGGCTTCTTTCTGGGATGACAACCATGCAGACCAATTTGATGCAGTGTGCGGCGTATGGTCTGAGCACTGACAGACTGACCCCCCCACCCCTTCAATCTCTGCAGCAATGCTGGCAGCACTCATACGTCTATTTCCCAAATGCAACTTCTAAATATGACGCTGAGCACGTGCGCTCAACTTCTTTTGTCGACCAAGATGAGGCCTGTTCTGAGTGGAACCTGTCCTGTTAAACAGCTGTATGGTCTTGGTGACCATGCTACAGCTCAGTTCTAGGGTCTAGGCCATCTTTTTTTTTTGTTCTTTCCTTTAACAACTTCCTTACCCGCCCATAGTCAAATTACGTCCACAGATGGGATCTCCCATCCTGGGTGGACGTCATATGACGTCCTGGGCTTTGTGGGGGGATATCTGAATGATGCCTGCAGCTAGAGGCATAATTCAGATATCCTTTTCTTCAGCCGGCGATTCTGCGCACGATAAAAACAATCATAGTGGCGGTTCCACTGCTTGATCGTTCTTATAGGCGGCGGGAGGGGACATCCCCCCCCCCTTCCGCCGCCATCCGGTACTTCTCCAGGCTCTCCCGTGCCATCGGGGGCCCGGATAAAGAATCGTCCGGCGCCGCTGTCTTGTCACATGACAAGCATCTCTATGACCGTCGGAGACCCAGGCGCGATGTGATGACGTCACGCCCGGGTTCTCAGAAGTAAACAAAGCCGCGATTGCGGCTAGTAAGCATGAGATCGTGAAAAAAAATTCACCGATCTCATGCTTTCCAGCCTGGAGGAGAGATGTGGGGTCTTATTGACCCCGCATCTCTCCATAAAGAGGACCTGTCACACACCATTCCTATTACAAGGGATGTTTACATTCCTTAGAATAGGAATAAAAGTGATCAAAAAAAAAAAATGTAAACAAAAGTGTAAAAAAAATAAATAATTAAAACGCCCCTGTCCCCGGTAGCTCGCACTCAGAAGCGAACGCACACGTAAGTCCCGCCTACATATGTAAACGCTGTTCAAACCACACATATGAGGTATCGCCGCATGCATTAGAGTACGTGCAACAATTCTAGCACTAGACCTCTGTAACTCTAACCTGGTAACCTGTAAAAAATTTCAAAGCGTCGCCTATGGAGATTTTTAAGAACCGAAGTTTGGCGCCATTCCATGAGTGTGCACAATTTTAAAGCGTGACATGTTAGGTATCTATTTATTCGGCGTAACATATTCTTTCATATTTTACAAAAAAATTGGGCTAACTTTACTGTTTTTTGTTATTTTTGAATTAATGAAACCATTTTTTTCTAAAAAAAAGGCAATTGAAAAATGATTGCGCAAATACCGTGCAAGATAAAAAGTTGCAATGACCGTCATTTTATTCTCTAGGGTGTCTGCTAAAAAAACATATATAATATTTGGGGGTTCTGAGTAATTTTCAAGCAAAAGAATGATGATTTGTACATGTAGGAGAGAAGTGCCAAAAAAGGCCCGGTATTGAGGTGGTATAAAAAGCCCGGTATTGAAGTGGTTAAGGTATGCGGTTTATACAACATCACATCATAACACACATGTCAACCTATGAAATTCAGTAAAAGTCAATAGCAATAACTTGTCCAAGAAGTCTACATACATTAGAGAAATAATAGGCAAAGTTCCCTAACATAGTTATAAGTCAGGAGGCCTAGGCCATCTTTAGGTAGAGAATTTTTTTTTTCAGATCCTCAGAGAGTTCTTTGCCATGAGGTGCCATGTTAAACTTTCAGTGACCAATATGAGAGAGTTTGAGCGATAACACCAAATTTAAAGTGGAGGTCCACCCTGAAAAAATCTTCACACTAAAAATTCTAAAAAAAAAATTAATAGAAATTATTTTTTTTTTATACTCACCCTAAATGCCTGTTGCTATGCGGAAGTCCCCTAATCTGCCGCTAATGTTCCTCTTCTCTGTCCGCGGTGGCTCTCCTTCCGCTTCATCTTCTTGTGAATGGGCCGTGCTGCCTTCTGGGAACTGTGTGTATCCCAGGAGGCAAGCCCCCCATTCACAAAGCGCCGTGCGCAGTAGGAAACGGGCAGTGAAGCCTTACGGCTTCACAGCCTGTTTCCCCTACTCAGAATGGAGGAGCCGGGAGCCTGCCAGCAGCGATCGATCGCCGCGGCAGGACCGACATCGTGGGAGAGTAGGACAGGTAAGTGTCCTTATTAAAAGTCAGCAGCTACACTGTTAGTAGCTGCTGACCTTTTTTTTTTTTTCCTGCACCACCGCTTTAACACACCTGCTTCCCATTTACACCTGAGACCTTTGTAACACTAACGATATGACACCGGGAGGGAAAATGGCCAATTATCCCCAGATTGGATATTTTCACTTAGGGGTGTACTCCACTTTTGTTGCCAGTGGTTTACACATTAATGGCTGCGTGTTGAGTTGTTTTGAGGGGACACCAAATTTGCACTGTTATAGAAGCTGTACACTCACTACTTTACATTGTAGCAAAGTGTCATTTCTTCAGTGTTGTCACATGAAAAGGTATAATGAAATAGTTACAAAAATGTGAGGGGTGTACTCACTTTTGTGAAATAATGTATAAGCAATATTTTTTAACAGAAGCATGTGTTATGATAATAAGGAGGTTCTAGCAACATTGACATGAATAAAGCAGAATATGATTTTCCCCTCAGTTTTGAATTCAGTGAAATGTGTGTTCTGTTAGGCCTTGCACAGTTGCATTTAGAGTCTGTTAACCAGAAAGGTATTTTAAAATCTGTCATGGCAAATATGGTGGACAAGCATTTCAACCCAGTGCAGGCTAGAAGCTCAGCGATTGATGCTTTTGAAGACATAGTGGAGTTGGGAGCTCCTGGAGATAAAAAACAAATTGACTATTAGTAAGTCTAATATCACAGGAGAAGAATGGGCAGCAATCCAAACCTTTTAAGGGGAATAAAGAAATCATTATTAGAAATGCTGATAAGAATAGATGTGTTGTCTTCCTTAATACCAGTGACTACAAAGATGAAGCATTAAGTCCAGTAAATGATCCTACTACTTACTGCATACTGAAAAATCATCCTGCGGCTACATTTCAGAAATCGTTCATGGGTCTTGTGCAGCAGGCTGAGTACATGGCAGGCTCAGTAAAAAGATAGCAGAATTTTTGGTGGTGCGCATTGTCCTAGTATTCCTAAAGCTGCATATGCTGCATATGCTGAGCAATGTTCTTGAGGGCAGCCCTAGAGTAGCAGGAACAGGGTCATTATTTGAGAGTAGACATGGGCAGAACAACAGGGTGTGGAATGTCTCTAGATGATGTGCGGGAACTGCATAGTGAGAAAGGTCCCTAGAGAAGATATAAAAATGCAAACTGAGAAATGTCTCTAGAAATGCCAAGACATTGCAGAGTGAAGGTTTAGATTGCATGGCTAAAGAAAATAAAGTTGTGCTATAATTATCCATTTAATACTTTTACACCATGAAAATGAAAAACTGAGCCCACACACCAAACTTTAATGCTACGGTTAAAATCTTGATAGTAGAGTACACACTCACTGCCCACCTGGGCATTTCCTTTTGATATGTTTCACTCATTATCACTGTGTCTAGGATTGTATGATTAAGGTTTTTCTCAGAGTGAAATGTAGCACTGAAGTTGGGTGCACTATCCTTTGCATGATGTGGAAGTATGGGTACGGATGGACCAAGGTATTAGCTGGCACCCAAAGCCAAGATGTAAACACAGAGGTGGCTTTAAGTGCAGCACTACTAAAACTAAGGATTTTGAATAGTCAAGCCCTTTGACAATTGTATATAAGGGAGAGTTAAAGTTTGCCAACATCCCACCTGTGAATTTGCAGATAATGCACCATATGGTATGTATAATTCGTGAATGGGAAATTTTCCAATCTGATTTCCAAATACGTAAGAAGTGGAAGGGTGCAGTGGAGTAGCTACAGTGTTAATATACTGCAATAGAGGAAAATAAGTTATGATTTAAAATATGTGTTGTGGCAGTTGTGATGTATACCAAAATGGCTACTTTGCACATTAAACCCATGTTTAATACTTTCTATGTCTTTAAAAAATCATAAATAGATGTATTTGGAAAAAACTTTTACTAAAAATATTAGTCACAGCTGTAATGTTTCCTGACATTTTCACACCTTTAATTCTCCCAGGTCTGTATTCCAAATTCTTGTTTCAGCTACAAAGTATCAGAAATAAATATGACCCATCTGGTCAGAGCGCGATAACTGCCAGAGTCATTTGTTTCCATGGTGGCTGATGAAAAGAAAGGAGGGGGCGCAGGCACAATATAGAATGTGCATCAAAAAAAAATACATTAACTTAATGTCTTTTTCCTAGATATAAGAGTTCGAGGAATGGACAAGCTTCATTAACTTAGACTCATTAAGGAAACAGCAGTTCCTGGTGGGAGATAGTCTGATGTATTAACCATCAGGCTGAGATTTAAATTGCTTGTTAGTAAGAGATTTAACTCCTTGCAGACAACTGCCTCATTTACAATACAGAGATCTCAGCTGAGGTAGTGGTCAGCAAGGGGTTTTAGCTAACAAACTATTATAATCTTATATCTATCACCAGCTTTTGATCTATTTGTGTTTTTCTCACACTTCTCTAACTACAATAATAGGTAATGTTTAAGCCCAACTTGAGTCCCAAAAATAGTTATGCAGCCAGTAAGAAAACCTCCATTTTCATAGTCTATCACACAGGGTGTCTAACAATGTCTATGCAGTCCAATGGGCACTAGAGATAGACGCAATGTATACAGTAATCAGCTATCACTAACAGCTGGTCTGAAACACCCCTTTTCTTCATCTACATTAAAGGTCTGAGTGAGGGGTGTATTTTACTTATCTATGCTAGCACACAGCACTGTAGAATGAGGACAAGAAGCAGCATTTTCACAGAGAAAATTGGCTTTAAAGGAGAAGAATGGGCAAAACTCTTTTGCCCATACTTCTCCTATGGCTCACAGTAGTGCCATTCATTCTACACTCCTGTAACCCGTTTTCAGCCGACAGCGTGCTAAAGCCACTTAGCCAGTCCAGGCTCGGGAAAGATTCCCAACCATATGGTCGGGAATCACCCAGATGCCTGGACCGGAACCTGGCTCAGCCTCTCAGTGATCTGCTGAGAGCCGGAGCCAACCCTTCCTGCCCCCCACAGCCCAGTGCTCCAGGGAGCGCTGGAGGGGATAACAGGGAGCCGCTGACTGACAGTCAAGCAAAAAACAGCCACAAGCAATAATATGCAAGGGTAGAGGTCTATAAAAATATAAAATGTGAGATTTTAACTTGATTTTTAGTTATAGACACCAATGGTGGCATAATTCCAAAATTGGATGGAGTCATTTACATGCTGGATGAATCACCTGGTGATTTGCTGGCAAGCAAAGTGGTGTCTGCTGCACATTTGCTGAATATGTGAATTAAAACTATATCAGAGGGCAATAGCACTTTGTCTATAGGCAGGCAGTGTCTTTGCGTATAAGCTCTGCTCATCTTCACATGTGCTCATGAGTACCTGACAGCAAGTCTGGAAGGTTTGGTGCTTAGTGCTCCCAAGGGCAGTGCATAAAAGCTTCCAGAAGAGAATCAATAGTTTTCTTTGGTCAGTCATTGTCTAGACATACTCTGACATTTTATTTAGTGTTTTATTTTGAAAATGTTTTTTGGAGCAATGGGTTACAGTCTGAGGGATAAGGCAATCATTTAGAAACATTGACTAGGAGGACAGACATGGGTTACAGCACTCTGCACAACAAGATTGCTTCCTGAACCTCCTTATTTTACAAGTCCAACTGTCATGGTTTAAGGCAAGTATTTTACATACAGTATGTTACAGTGCTATTTCATGCACCTTTATGCATTTTAGCTTATGCTTTGACCACTGCATGCTCTCTTTCTGGTACAGTATGTTTAGCACTGAGAAGTGTTAGGAGAATTTTCTATAGAATTTGGTATCAAGCTTTCAGAGGCAGCCCTAAGCATAGAGGTGCACAGTTAGTTCGAAGCATGGTACCAGACATACACATGTACTGAATGTGTATTACTGTTACTTAAAGGTGTTGTAAACCCCCATGTTTTTTCACCTTAATCCTATGCATTAAGGTGAAAAGACTTCTTTCAGTCACCGGCCCCCCAGCCACCCCGTTTTACTTACCTGAGCCCGGTTTTCTTCACCTCGGGGACGAGCACACCACTATGGCTGGTGTCTCGTGTCCTGATTGGATAGATTGATAGCAGCGCAGCCATCGGCTCCCACTGCTGTCAATCAATTCCAATGATGCGGGCGCCGGGGGGCCGAGTCTTAAATTTGGCGGCTATGGACGCCTAATGAATGACTCGGGAGCTCGTCCACAATGTAACCCCCTCGGGAGAGCGCTTCACCCAGGGGGGTTATCTAATGCGGGGAGGAGCTACGAGAGCCGCCGAGGGACCCCAGAACAGGTGGATCGGGGCCACTCTGTGCAAAACGAGCTGCACAGTGGAGGTAAGTATGACATGTTTGTTATTTAAAAAAATAATAAAAAAATTATCCTTTACAATCACTTTAAAGTGGAAGTTCAGTCAAACCCCTAACATTACCTAAATCTACTCCCACCCCCATTCTAAGCCTATTCTATCCTCTCTGTGACCTATTCTGAGGGCGTAAAAAAAATGGGGAAAATATGGATTCGCAACACGTTGTTGAATATATTTGAATATGTCACCAGACCTATGATTCGTCCTTTGGTAAGGACGGGATCCACTACTTGAGACCAAATATGACTAGAAAAAACCCAACCTTTTTGGTTTTTTTCTATTCTGAGGGCGCTCTGGTCTGGTCTGGTCTGGTCACATGATTGGGTCCCAGCACCGGCTTCAGTTTAGAAGAAGGACACCTGACAACGGATGCCCCAAAGTAAGCCTATGGGTGATGTCATCGCCCAGGCTCTGAAGTAATTGTCGGCGATCTCTCCTCTTCACTGAAGCTGGCGGTGGGACCCGATCATGTGACTGGACTGGAACACCCTCAGCATAGGTAAGTATACATATCTTTCCATTAAGGATAAATTGAATAGGCTTAGAATGGGGGTGGGGGGAGATTTAAGTATAGTTAGTGTTTACCTGAACTTCCACTTTAAATTAGAGGAATATATTTCCAGTGTTGTGATAATAAAAAAATGGTGCGCTTTTATTATCATTATTTGTTTTAGAGTGTTGAGGTCACTTGCCAATGGTTGCAGCTTTTTCATGTGTATTTTTAGGGTGATATAATATTCTTTGGTATTTTTTTTGTATATTAGTTTTGGTTGGTTGTGAGGTCCATGGCAGCGCACAAGTACTTCATATTTAATTTCCAGTGTTGTGTTGTTGCTGTTGTGAAAATTCATGTTGTGTGAACGAGTTTCCTAGTCGTTTAATTCTTTCTGAAACATTCATTGAAGGACTAGAGTTAATATATGAGATGTTTGTGGGGCTTTACTTTGAGCATGACTCCTTTTTTGGATACATTCATGTTCTGGACATCATAATAGGGCATATTATAGTTAATAACGATGGCATTCTCCTACACAGGAAATGACTACTGCAGTAAATTATCTCCATTTTCTCATTCAACAAATGGCATGATTATACAAATAAACATAATCATAGCATAGTCAAAGCACTCTTCAACAGAAAAAGATTGATAAGTACATGTGCATAAAGGGGTCACTCTACTTATATCTGATCTGTCTGTTATAGGTGTAGCCTGATGGGGCAAGTAACATTCTGGTTTCTTATGTCCCTCTGGTAGACTCTATTTGTGAGATCTTCCCAGGAGTTTTGGATCCATTCCCCTTAAACATGTAGTTTTCATGTTCTTTAGAACATTCGGGTTTTCTCGCTACACCTATTGCATTACCAATTTATAAAAAAACACAACAAAACTCATGAAAGAAAAGACATGGGAAATATACTGCAACATAGCACAAAGGTTCGGTAACACATAAGTGCCTGATACAATTACAGTTGGGGTTTTTATTGCATAGAGCTGCAGCCAGGTGCTGGGTTTCAACAACAACATAGAGAAGGAGATATTGCTCTTTATTTGCCTCTCTCCCTCTAATGTGATATTAATGTTTTGCTGCACCATCCTCCTCCAGCCAGCAGGGGGAGAGCTACAACCAAGCAGGCCCGTAGACTTCTATGCAGAGAGCTGAGAATGCTGGGAGTTGTGGCTTGAGACAGCAGCCATATAATGGCTACACTAAAATAGTTACACTGCAGATCCCACAATGCACTGTGCAGTAGGAGGAGTGGAGTTTATTAAACTGCCCGGGAAAGTTCTTCCCTACAGAGAGGGAGTTAGAGGGAGAGCACCTCTGTCTGTATTTTTGCCTGCAAGCTGGAGAGCATACCAGCATCAGAGCACCAGAGATCTGAGCATGAGACTGGGAGTCATGACACCCAGGGGCAGCGCAGCACCACTCACATTACAGCACTTGCACCGCTGCAGCAGGGAGACTGGTATCCATCGGAAAATTTTAAAACAAGTTCTATTTTTTACAACCGATGGAAAAAAGACCGATGGGTACCATACACGATCGGTTGGTCTGATGAAAACCATCCATCGGACGGTTTTCATCAGTCAAACCGATCGTGTGTACGGGGCTTAACAGATATATCTACTGATATACATTAAATGGATGTGACCTGACACACACTAATAAAACACATGGCATCCTCCATCCCTGATTTGGTAGATAGAAGATCCACTGAATTTCAAGCTTGGAGATCTCTCTCCTAGCATGGCTGCCCCTCTAATTGGTGCAAAATTTGTCAATCGCCAAGAAGGATGTGCCATTCGAATTACTGTTGTGACATAAAGCATACTGCTTAGACAAGCTGTGATTAGAGAAGCCCTTACGTATATTTGCAATGTGTTCTTTTAGTCTCGTTTGTAGAATATCAATAGTGGGGCCTACATATTGGAGGCTGCATGGACATTATATTAAATGTACTACATTTTTGGACGAGCAGGTCAGGAAGGAATTTATATCATAAGACTTGGAAGTAGTATTAGAGTGGGAAGAATAATATCTATGTTTAACCACTTAACGACCGCTCACTGTATATATACGTCGGCAGAATGGCATCGACAGGCACAATCACGTAGAGTGTACGTGATTGCCTTTGTACAGTTGGGGGGTCCAATCGGCCCCCCTTCTATACAGTGAGCGGTGGCTAAGTGTCCGGGAGCGTTCCGGGATGAGGGGGCAGCCATTCGTTTCTGGCCACCCCCTCGCGATCGCTCCCGGCGAATAGAAATGCCCCCTCTGTCTGTGTCAGACAGAGGAAGCAGGAGGAAGTGATGTCATCTCTGGTGCGGCGCTCACATATACCGAGCGCCGTACAAGAGAAGATATCAGGTCAGTGCACACAACACTACACTGACACCAGGACACATAGGGACATAAATCGCCTCCCCAGGCCCCCCCAGACACCCCAGATCACCCCCCCAGCCCCCAGTCACAGTGTCACTGATTGCAGTGACCATTTATTTAGTGATCACTGCAATCAGTGACATTTGTGACTGTAAAAGTGTCACCAAAGTTTAGTCTTAGGTCCAGTGTAGCCCCCTAACCCCCCCCCTAATAAAGGTTTAACCCCCTGATCACCCCCCAGATAACCCTTTCACCCCCCTTCACCACTGTCGCTTAGCGATCATTTTTCTGACCGCTGTCTTAGCGTCAGTGATGCCGATCGGCAGCCAGTAATTTTTTTTAGGTTCGCCGCATGTTTTTATAGCGTCAGGTACCCCAATATATTATCTAATAAAGGTTTAACCCCCTTGATCGCCCCCCAGGTAACCCTTTCACCCCCTATCACCACTGTCACTAAGCGATCGTTTTTCTAAACGCTGTCTTAGTGTCTGTGATGCAGATCGGTAGCCGGTAATTTTTTTTAGGTTCGCCGCAGGTTTTTATAGCGTCGGGTACCCCAATATATTATCTAATAAAGGTTTAACCCCCTTGATCGCCCCCCAGGTAACCCTTTCACCCCCTATCACCACTGTCGCTAAGCAATTGTTTTTCTAAACGCTGTCTTAGTGTCGGTGATGCAGATCGTAGCCAGTATTTTTTTTTAGGTTCGCCGCAGGTTTTTATAGCGTCAGGTACCCCAATATATTATCTAATAAAGGTTTAACCCCCTTGATCGCCCCCCCCAGGTAACCCTTTCACCCCCATCACCACTGTCGCTAAGCAATCGTTTTTCTAAACGCTGTCTTAGTGTCGGTGATGCAGATCGGTAGCTGGTAATTTTTTTTAGGTTCGCCGCAGGTTTTTATAGCGTCAGGTACCCCCATATATTATCTAATAAAGGTTTTAACCCCCTTGATCGCCCCCCAGGTAACCCTTTCACCAGTGATCACCATATAAGTGTTACGGGTGACGCTGGTTAGTTAGTTTGCTTTTTATAGTGTCAGGGCACCCGCCGTGTATATAACCCAATAAAGGTTTAACCCCCTGATCGCCCGGCGGGTGATATCAATTAGGTTTTAGCGTCAGAGAGGGTCTGAGTCACACCCCAGGCAGCGTCAGGTTAGTGCCAGTAGCGCTAACACCCACGCGTGAAGCATACACCCCCCTTAGTGGTATAGTATCTGAACAGATCAATATCTGATCTGATCAGATCTATACTAGCGTCCCCAGCAGTTTAGGGTTCCCAAAAACGCAGTGTTAGCGGGATCAGCCCAGATACCTGCTGGCACCTGCGTTTTGCCCCTCCGTCCAGCCCAGGCCACCCAAGTGCAGTATCGATCGATCACTGTCACTTACAAAACACAACACACATAACTGCAGCGTTCACAGAGACAGGCCTGATCCCTGCGACTCCAGTGCTGTAGGAGGTGATTTCACCACCACAGTTAAAAAAAAAAAAGCAAATATGCCGAAGCATTGGGGCAGCAGGGGCGGAGGAGCGATTTTGCTCCTAATGCCGCGTACATACGGTCGAAATTCCGACGGAGGCTTGCCCGTGGAAAAGTCCGACCATGTGTGGCGGCATAACTTTTTTGCGGGAGGATGCCCCCATGCTTCGGCATATATAAATGGTGCGTGTATGCCCATCATTGGAAGTGGGTGGATGAAGGGCGGTATTCTAATGGTGGGCATACCCACCGATCAATCTCTTTTTTCGTTCAGCCAACTGGCTGCATGAAATAAAAAGATTACAATACATGTCCAACAAGGACCAGCAACGTACTGGTATGTTGCTGGACTTTGAATGTTTATACCAGAATGATGCCTGCGGGTTTAGGTATCATCTTGGTATCATTCTTTTCAGCCTGCGGCCGGCTTTCATGTAAAAGCAATCCTAGCGGCTAATTAGCCTCTGGACTGCTTTTACAAGCAGTGGGAGGGAATGCCCCCCCCGGATATAAAAAGCGCCATTGGGAAATTGGGAAAGCATTTTATCACACCGATCTTGGTGTGGTCAGATGCTTTGAGGGCAGAGGAAAAATCTAGGGTTTAGAAGACCCCAGTTTTTTCAAAAAAAGAGTACCTGTCACTACCTATTGCTATCATAGGGGATATTTACATTCCCTGAGATAACAATAAAAATGATAAAAAAAAAAAAATACTTGGAAGGAACAATTTCAAAATAAAATAAAAAAGCAAAATTAATAATAAAAAAAAAAAAAAAAAAAAGCACCCCTGTCCTGCCCTGCTCTTGCCCAATGGCGAACGCAAGCGTCGGTCTGGCGTCATATGTAAACAGCAATTGCACCATGCATGTGAGGTATCACCGCGAAGGTCAGATCGAGGGCAATCATTTTAGCAGTAGACCTCCTCTGTAAATCTACTGGGGTAACCTGTAAAGGCTTTTAAAGGCTTTTAAAAATGTATGTAGTTTGTCGCCAATGCGCGTTTGTGCGAAATTTTAAAGCATGTCGTGTTTGGTATCTATGTACTCGGCCTAAGATCATCTTTTTTATTTCATCAAACATTTGGGCAATATAGTGTGTTTTAGTGCTTTAAAATTAAAAAAAGTGTATTTTTTAACCCCAAAAATGCGTTTGAAAAATCGCTGCGCAAATACTGTGTAGAAAAAAAAAATGCAACACCCACCATTTTAATCTGTAGGGCCTTTGCTTTAAAAATATATATATAATGTTTGGGGGTTCAACATATGTTTCTTGCAAAAAAAAAAAAATGTTTTCATGTAAACAAAAAGTGTCAAAAAGGGCTTTGTCTTCAAGTGGTTAGAAGAGTGGATGTAAGCTTCCTAATGTTGTGTATAAAATGCCAGAACAGTTCAAAACCCCCCCCAAATGACCCCATTTTGGAAAGTAGACACCCCAAGCTATATACTGAGAGGCATGTCGAGTCCATGGAATATTTTATATGTTGACACAAGTTGCGGAAAAACGACAAATTTTTTTTTTTTTTTGCACAAAGTTGTCACTAAATGATATATTGCTCAAACATGCCATGGGCATATGTGGAATTACACCCCAAAATACATTCTGTTGCTTCTCCTGAGTACGGGGATACCACATGTGTTAGACTTTTTGTGAGCCTAGCCATGTACGGGACCCCAAAAACCAAGCACCGCCTTCAGGCTTTCTAAGGGTGTAAATTTTTGATTTCACTTCTCACAGTTTCGGAGGCCATGGAATGCCCAGATAGCACAAACCCCCCCCCCCCAAATGACCCCATTTTGGAAAGTAGACACCCCAAGCTATTTGCTGAGAGGTATTGTGAGTATTTTGCAGATCTCGCTTTTTGTCACAAAGTTTTGAAAATTGAAAAAAAAAAATATATATATATATATATATTTTTTCTTTCTTCATTTTCAAAAACAAATGAGAGCTGTAAAATACTCGCCATTCCTCTCAGCAAATAGCTTGGGATGTCTATATTCCAAAATGGGGTCATTTGGGGGGGTTTTGTGCGATTTTGGCATTTTATGGCCTTCGAAACTGTGATAGGTAGTGAGGAGTGAAATCAAAAATTTGCGCCCTTAGAAATCCTGAAGGCGGTGCTTGGTTTCCGGGGTCCCGTACGCGGCTAGGCTCCCAAAAAGTCCCACACATGTGGTATCCCCGTACTCAGGAGAAGCAGCAAAATGTATTTTGGGGTGAAATTCCACATATAACCATGGCATGTGTGAGCAATATATCATTTAGTGACAACTTTTTGTAATTTTTTTTTTTAGTCATTATTCAATCACTTGGGACAAAAAAATTAAAAATTCAATGGGCTCAACATGCCTCTCAGCAATTTCCTTGGGGTGTCTACTTTCCAAAATGGGGTCATTTGGGGGGGTTTTGTACTGCCCTGTCATTTTAGCACCTCAAGAAATGAGATAGGCAGTCATAAATTTAAAGCTGCGTAAATTTCAGAAAATGTACCCTAGTTTGTAAACTCTATAACTTTTGCGCAAACCAATAAATATACGCTTATTGACATTTTTTTTACTAAAAACATGTGGCTGAATACATTTTGGCCTAAATGTATGACTACAATTGAGTTTATTCGATTTTTCTTATAACAAAAAGTAGAAAATATCATTTTTTTTCAAAATTTTCGGTCTTTTTCCGTTTATATCGCAAAAAATAAAAATCGCAGAGGCAATCAAATACCATTAAAAGAAAGCTCTATTTGTGGGAAGAAAAGGACGCAAATTTCGTTTGGGTACAACATTGCATGTCCGCACAATTTACAGTTAAAGCAGCGCAGTGCAAAATTCTGAATTCACCTCTGGTCCTCTAGCTACCAAATGGTCCGGGGCTTAAGTGGTTAAGATAATTCAATTCTCAGACTGCACACTTTCTACAGGGGTAAAAACCTTTAATTTGTTGAAAGAAACTATGTTTTTTTTAGGGGGATCAACTATTAGAAGCTATTTGTTACCTTAACCTCCCTGGCGGTATTCCCGAGTGTGGCTCGGGGTGAGATTTCTGTACCTAAAGCGGTAACCCCGAGCCACACTCGGGGTTGCCTCGCTAGATCCTGGAAGAGGTGACTTACCTTGTCTCTGGGATCCCGCGATGTATTCCCGCAGTGTACAGCGGCTGGATCTTCCGCCCGATGCACTGTGTTCCCCTGATTCCCTTCCCTGCGAGCGTCGCGACGCAGGGGGCGGAACCGGCGGCAAATTCAAATGTATAAAAGCACAAACACACTGATACAATGTAATCCTATTGGATTACAATAAAAAATAAAATAAATTGACCTTTGATTGCCCCCCAGTGCTTTCTCCAGTGCCCTTGCCTGCGCCTCCACCTCAAAGTCGCTATATGACATGCTGGAAGTCAGCGACAGCGACTCAGAATGGGTTGCAGAGGAGTTGAGCGACAGCGATTCATGGGGAAGCTCTTCATCGGACGCAGAAAGTGATTTGAGCGACGATCCTGCGACTGTGCCCAGCGACGTGCGGACCTGGTGCTCAATTGACTGCGGTACGGAGCACGCAGCGCCCCCAAGATTTCCATTTACAGGAGCACCTGGGATTAAAGTGGAAGTTGAGGACAATAACCCCTTGGCATACCTCGAGCTCTTTCTGACGGATGAAGTTATTTCCAAAATTGTTTTGGAGACAAATCGCTATCAGGAGCAACAAGCTGCTACCCATCATCGCTTTTCAAGGACCAGAAAATGGGAACCAGTAACCAGAGATGACATCTGGAACTTTTTGGGCCTCATAATTCTACAGGGAGTGGTGGGGAAACCCCTGCAGAAGTGGTATTGGACCACCAACAAATTGCTGGCCACGCCTTTTTTTGGCACAGTTATGTCCGAATATATATTTTCTCTTATCATGAAGTATTTGCATTTTGCAAATAATGATGACTTTGATGAGAGTTCTCATCAAGCTCCTAAGCTCAAAAAAATTTGGAAAATTTACCAACTTATTCTCACGAATTTCCAGCAGGCCTATGTAGCGGAGAGAGATATAAGTATCGACGAAAGTCTGATGGCGTAGAAAGGTAGACTTAGCTGGATACAGTTCATTGCATCAAAGCGAGCTCGTTTTGGCATGAAGTCATTCATGCTGTGTGAATCCAGCTCTGTCTACATCTGGAATTCGGTCCTGTACACCGGGAAAGGGACCAAATTCAGCGATCAATTCAGATTTTTTGGAATGGCAACCGCTTCGGTTCTCTCCTTGATTGAGCCATTGCTGAATCAGGGCTACTGTGTCACCACAGACAATTTTTACACGTCCCCAGAACTCTTTGAGTTCCTTATCTTGAACAAAACGGACCGTTAGGCCTAACCGGCGTGACATGCCGCCAACCTTTGCCCAAAAAAAGCTTGGGGCAGGAGAAATAGTTGCCTGGCAGAAAGGCAAAATGATGGCTCTGAAATGGCAGGACAAAAAAAACGTGTGCCTTCTAAATACCATCCACAACACTTCTACTGCAATGGTACATACCAAAAGGTGGAAAAGAGGTCATGAAGCCACAGGTCGTGTTGGATTACAACAACACCATGGGAGGTGTGGACAGGGCTGACCAGGCCATGACCTTTTATCCTGCGATGAGAAAGCAACAGAAGAAATATTCAAAAAAAATATTCAGGCATCTTCTGGAACAGTGCCTGTGGAATGCTTTCATTCTTCTGAAAAAAAATAGTGACAGGCCTATGATCCATGCGGACTTTGTGTGGAAGGTTGCCAAACTAGTTTTTCTAAAGCACCAGACGCCAACGACTGTAAGCAGATCTGGACGTCGGGCTGCTGGCGTTGTGAACCCGGAACGCCTGACTGGTCGTCACTTTATGGACCACATTCCACCTACTGAAAGGAAGTCAGCACCCACAAGGATGTGTGTGGTTTGCTGCTCCAAGCGTGACGACACCGGAAGGAAAATCCGTAAAGAAACGCGGTTCTATTGTCCCGATTGCGATGTAGGACTTTGTGCTGTACCTTTAAAAATTTTCATACCCGAGACGTATACTGAATCAATATGGCTTCTAATATTGCACCCTTGTTTGAGCCAAAAAAAAATCTGTGTTTTTGATTATATTATTTACTAAAATTTATTGAATAAAAAGTATTATTATTATTAAATGATTATTTGTTATTATTTATTATATTATAATTTATGATTTTGTGTTTCAAACTTTATCATACCCGAGATGTCTACTAGACTCTCTGGTTTGGACAGATTTAGGTGAGTTATTACTAAGAATTACAGGCCTACAATGTAAAATGCCAAATTCCCATGCAAAATAATGGTACCGCTTTCAGCACCTAAAATCTTCCAGAATCATACCGCCAGGGAGGTTAATGGAGGAACCCCTCCTGTAGGTAACCATAGGGTTCTCTGGCAATAGTGGACCTAACATTTTGTCATTCCTCAAAACACTCTAATGTTTTCTGAAAATTTTCTTTACAGAAAATGTTGAGTTGAATATCAAGTGAAAAAAGAAAATTTAGATGGGAAAATTTGAAGAAATATCAGTATTTACATGTTTTTTCTCTCACATATTTAACCATTACTTGGATAACGTGATCCAGTTCATCTGGATCATAACCCTCATCCAGGAAGCGTTTCTTCAAAAAATCAGCTTTCTTCAAATATTCACTTTGAAAAGTATAATTTCTCAAGCGTAGAAATTGGCTTTTTGGTACTGCCTTGAGCCAGGCTTTATGTTGACAGCTATTCATCCCAATAAAGTAGTTGCGTTCAGTGTCCTTGCAGAACATAGAGGTGACCAACTTCTTCTCCAAAACCCTGAATTTGGCCCACATAACCATTCAGGGATTCAGGGATTCCTGAAGTTTTTTTTTTTCAACTCTGAATACCACTATTTGGACTGTAAAGGACTTTGTGAAAGAACTGCATTTATATTTCCATTTAGGATATATATTTATATATATAGAGATATATATCTATATCTATGTAGCGGGGTCTCCTTTAAGGCCCCTGGACTACGTTACCCAGAACCCCGTTCGGCACCCAGGGTGCATTGGGCCACCGCAGAGACTCATGGGTGGGGATATAAGAGGAGGGGGCGAGGCGAAGCTCAGCCTCTTTGGACACCGCGCTGCAAGCAATAGGACTCCCTGTGCGGATCCGCTGCTGTGTAAGGCCTGAAGCCTGGGCCTTGCATACCTATCAAAGAGCCTTCCAATCCACTGCAGAGCCTGTGTGGCACCTGTTCCTGCTCGAGTTTGCTGACATCAGCTGGACCGGAGACCCGGCCGTTGGAGACACTGTGTGCGGATACACAGTGGTGGAAGCCCGGACTGGGATTGCGTCCAGAGTGGTGAGCGAGCACTTGCTCACTTCATTAACCTTTACTTTGTTGGGCCTAGTGACTGCCTTGGCCGACCTTGTTTATTTACTACCATTGGATTACAAATATTGTTTCCTGAAAGTGCTCCACCGTTCAAGTTGCATGCAAAGAATTGTTCTCATAAGGGACTGTGTTTAATCTGAGTCAGGCCTGACCCTGGGGGGGTTAAATCTTTGTTTGCTGCGCCATATTGCGCATAAGGAAAGAAGATAGTTGCACGTGGCGGGTGACCACTCTGCACTATCACTGATGAATATGTTTATCGCTGCAGGGCTCTGCATGTATGCTATGTGATGTGTTTAACCTTGAACCTTTATATCAAAGTAAATCCAGTTATATTTTATTACCTTGGTATCAGTGTTATCCTTGCAGATAGTAGTTCTCTATCAATAGTATACTGCCAGATTGTGTTTAATCAGGTATAGACCGTTACGAGGTAACATTCCCTAGACTAACTGTGCCAGTGTGGGTTGAGTAGATTGCCGGGGGTTGGTGGTGCTGTATACAGGGCCTGAAACAAAAACCCAGCGGCTCTCTTAACTGGGGGTAGCGCTACATCTATATAGAGATATAGATATATATCTATATATACACAGTATACACAAAAGTGAGTACACCCCTTACATAATCATGATTAACATTTCTGTTGTGTGAAACGTGTCTGCCTTGAGCACTGCTGGTGTCCTCTGGTGTCATTTTGGATATTTTCATATTCCAATTAACTTTACTTGGAGCCCACGTGAGGTGCAGCAGTTTCCTTTTTTTGACAATTTACCACGGAGGCGAGGCGGGGCTAGCACTCAGGTGTGTGTTCCAGTGGGTGTATCAGTTACATCTGAAGCAGTGAGTTATTTTTATTTGCAATAATCAATAAGTCACTTAATTTGTTATTTTGAACATCCTTGTATGTTTGTGCATCACTATATGCCTGATTGTAATTCCCTTAAAAACAATACTTTCATTCTTGATGTTTGTCATTATGGAAGATATGTGTACCAAGTGTATACTGAAACCTTCTTATTGTTCATGTCCTATTTTATTGAAGTCACTCTTTGCTACGTGACTAGTTCAACCTTAAAAGAGATGTATGGTTTTTTTTTTTGTTTTTTTTTAAGATTCATACTTGCCTAGGTAGATGCAGCATCAGTCTGATGCTTTATCTGTCCCCCGGCGCCTCTAGCACTGAGAACCAAGCTTTGCACCCCCAAAGACTCCTCCTTTGTCGCGTTCTTGCCTGAGCCTGGACTGCCCCTGTGACGTCAGCTGGCAGCATGCTTCAACCCGCTGTCTGCTTGAAACTGGTCACAGGAGTGAATAACTAACTCCACTCCCATGATCCATACAGCGAAACAAGCTTAGGCTGTACTTCTCCTTTTAAGGTTCGGTTTACACTGATGCGACTTGGAATCCGACTTGTGAGACCCCAAGTCACATGACATGTGATATTCCATGTTAGTCAATGAGAGCTGTCTTAATTTGCACTACTGAAGTCGCTCCAACTTCAACAGTTGTGGTGGTATTGTCAGACCCCCAGTTCATATCTATGAATAGCTATTTTTTTTCTCTGTCAAACTTCTGCTCTCTTTCTATCCTGCCTTGTGAGCTTGTCAACTGTCTGGTGTGTAAGTGTCTAAACCTAATAAATATATAACTCTCTGAGGGATTACTTTCGGTCTGAATTCTGTTCCCTTGATTCTACAAAATCAACACTAACTACAGTTTTTAAAGAACTTCAATCTTATTGTAGCACACAGATCCTTTTCCCCCTTACCTTCCTTTCAGGGGATCAGACACAACATGTCACATGCCCGCGTCCTCTGGATTAGAGGTCGGACAGTGTTATGTATTTGGGTCCCGCAGCGAGTTGCTTCCTGTCACTGGTTCTTCCCTCTAGATTATAGAGGCAAGTCTTTTTACCTTTCCCAAAGAAGGTCAATGTCCACACAACACTTCAACTCCAACAAGAGTTTATTTTCTCTTTGCTTCAGTAACCAGAAAGTTGAAGAGAGGAAAGGGGTTAGCAGAATAGAACAGATTCAAGCACACTCTTGGCTTTGTCACCACTCGGTCCTGAGTGGGTACAGCTCACCCAGATAGTCACTCAATAGCACTAGCAGCCGGCATGAAGCTCGAACAGTGACTTAGTCCCCTCCAAGGACAAGTCAGCGAGATCCCTCCTTAAGCAACTACACTCCGCAAGGGTAGTCTGTGAAGAAAGGAGTCCTTCCCTCCGACAGGTCACCAGGCCTCTCCCAAGACAGCAATCTTGTATTACTCGCCTCCTTAATGGGACCAATGCTCCCCCGGTTTCCTCTATGTCGGAGCGGTCGCCCTTACCTGGGCTCCCTGGGTTTCCTCTCTGGTTGTAGACCCAGTTGAAGGTACTGGGCCTACCTGGAACTCCGCAGCCTCGGGCCGAAGGTGCCCGAGACTCAGTCAAAGTTGGGCGCACCCCCCCTAGAGGGGCACACTCCTCTGGGTATAGGTCCCCGGGTACTACTCTTGAACAATGGCGTCTGCCCCTTTATACCCTCTCCCGGCATGCACCGCAGGCCTGGAACCGCCCACCGCACGGCAGCCGACAAAGGACATCCAATAGCCACTCCATCACCTGTGGTTCAACCCCGGGTATAAGTGACAACACCACCTATACGCCTAAAGGGGAACTGCACGCCAGGTGACACAGCAGCAAGGCAGAGTCCAAACAATTAGAAGACCCGAGCCAACTACCACTCAGGTCACCCCTAAATTGAAGCATAATGACCCCCCCCTAGATTGGGACCCCGCTACATTATAATTCCAATTGTCATTATACATTGCCAGTACTACTCAGTATGTCTATTATGTTTAGATGAAAGTTTATCCCTTCCTCATGAACATGATACTGAACTATCTAGGATCTCACAGTTTTTTTCCTGATGCACATGTAATGGTTTATCTTCTTCTTATTTTGTGGCTGGTGTGGTCCCCTTTCATTTTTCTTGCATACTTTTGCTTTTCCTACCCATAGACGTGGGCTTGCTAAACTGGCAGAATAAAGTCAGATCAGGAAATAATCATATCTATTGACAGTCTGTGGCTTTAGCAGAATCCTGGCTTGACCAATTTCTAGGAAAGGATTTATTGTCTGAGACAGATTTGCATCTTCAGTCATTACTATGATGGTGTCCTCACAGGGTATAAACTAGTAAAACACTTTTAATGTTTCTTTTAATGGGGTGTCTTCTTCTCCACTACCCTTTGGTTACTATACTTAATTATTCACATCATTAACTGTTGCAAAAAACGGGAACACCATCTTTTAGGGACTTCTGCTACAAATGAAGGACCAAATATTCCTTCTCTTTTCCTTTGCCTCACCTCTAAAGATGAGGCACACTTAAAAAAGCCTGCAATACCATACTGCCCTGAGATGGAGGACCCTGAAAACCACCTACATGGCGACCTGTCAAGCATTGACTCCCTTTAGAGATAAAGAAGGTGACCTCCCATTACTCAGGTCTGATGAGTCAAATAATTTTGTCCCCCATTCACAGATCTTGCTAAATGCATTTTTTTCTAAACTACAACTTTAAATCTAAATTCAAAAAACAATAATTTTATATATTTCAGTTTACCATTTTTTTTTGGTATGCTTGCTGCATTACTTTCCTATTTTGAAGCCCTTTTTTGTTTTCTTTTCACTTGGCAATTCTGTCAAGCCTAAATTACAAGACTGGCTAAACATTAGAAAGCTTTGAGCAGGTAAGGCATTTCACACAACATTTTACAGTATTTCACCTGTATATTTAGCTGTTTGCCTGACTCCTGGTTTAAGGCAAAATTCCACAGTTATACCCTATACCACCTTCCCTTCTTTAGTTTAGTAACATAATGCTGGGTTCCAAATACAGTACCTTACAAGTTGCCCAATTTAATACAGTAATCTCTACTTGTTGTCCACTTTATGTGGCTCCAAAGTCAAACAGCCCAATCATTGTTGGAGAGAATTAAAAAAATGCTGTTTCCATAATTCTCAATTAACTTAAACATGCTGTATATGAATATATACAGTATATCCTTTATAGAGCAACTGTATTATATATGTCTGGTATTTGAGGAACAAAGTTGGCACTCATGTCTGACTGAAAAGGGGTTAAGGTCTAAACATAAAATGTAGACAGCACTACTGGAGCCACAGCTGACAGTGTGTAAATTTGCAGCTATGGAAAAGGTGTAAAGTGTACACGAAAAAGCAATCAAGGAAAGGATAGCTGATTTAATACCTTAACCCATCTGACAGTAAATACACATACTGATAGAAAGTGTAAATCAACATAAGTACATGGTTTTTAGGACAAGCTAGTAGATGACAGAGAGGAAATATCTAGTAAATCATAATGCATAAGACACAGGAGGCTTTAAAACTAATGCAACAGGCCCTTGCTGCAATAACTTTTAATAAATGTCCATGACTTAAAACATCTTTCCTTGAAAACCATATTTACGGCCTTTTTACTTAAATGGAGTTTTAAACTAAGTGAACAGTACATACGACTTAGTAGGCCTTGTCTCCTGATACAGGTGTAGCGGGTATTTGAATTTAGGGGAAGCATCTGGGTGGTAGTGTAACCCAGATGCACTGATTGCTAGGGGATCTGAGGCCCTTTTATGGTTATTGGAGGACTCTGGTGGTGTGAGGTTCCCTGGGCCTATAGGTGGCGTTGTTGCCGGGGGCCGGAGGTGAACTCACACCGCAAGACTGTGCCTTTTTGTCCTCCTCTGGAGCTGGTACAGCGGGGTGGGGAACCCGCTGTGGCGCGAAGGGGGAGGAGATAAAAGGGGCAGACGCCCTTACCATGGGGTTCAGAGTGCAGAGTCGGAGGACGCGGCCGCACCCAGGCACCTTCAGCTTGGGTGCTGGCGTTCTGGTGCTCCGGGCCCAGATGCCCTTGACCTGGCCAGAACGGAGATGGAGTCCATCTCAGGCACCTTTAGCCTTGGGTAAGGTACTATGGCGGATGCCTGGGGCTCAGTACCTTCGACTGAGTTCCGCGAGGGTGGAGGAATCTGAGGGGGCCCTGGCTCCTTGGGTGCCCGTGTCTGAGTTCGTGGGGTCTGGTGTGCAGAGCTTCTCTGGACAGTCCGGCGCAGCATCGCTGGTGACAGAGAGGCCTCCGGTATCTCCCTTGGATGGATATCCTTCCTCTGACAGGGGCCTTGCTAGCGAAGGTAATTCATGTTCTACTTCACATAGTCAGTGGCAGTGACTATTCGCCACTGGTGATACCACAGTGGTTGGCAAGAGAAAGGAAAGGATTGTGCCTCAACCTATTCCCATTAAGACTAAGTTGTTGCAAAAGAATCCAACTTAACCGTGCTGTGTGTTTATTTGCTGAGAAGAATAAAATTGTGTTGGACCTATTCAATGTGTGGAACTCTGGTTACTAGGAGCAAAGGAGTCAGGGACGAAGTACAGGACTTGACTCTAGGACACCTACACAAAGCCCGATCTTTCTGGCCTTCACCTCTTCACTATGGAGGACATGGGCCGTGGTGTATCTCATCTCTCTCTCCCAGGTACCCCTAGACAACAGCCGTATAACCGATAAAACTAGAGAGAGGGGTGTGGCCGCTACACGTGGGGGCTCGTCCAGGATGTGTATGGTGTCTGAAGCTGAACTTTGCTGCCCGGAGTAGTTCCGAGTAGGTCGGCCATATTGGCCAACGCGCCACGAGGCAAACCACAGCTGCGTAGTGTGTGGGCGGGGTAAAGGGAAAGCACGCGAACAGGTGTAGAGTGTGGGAGGAGTCTGGCCATGTGGACGTACGCACGTGGAGATTCCGGCGCGGGTGGGTCAGTGCGCATTGGAGCAGCGAACAGGAAAGATGACTTCAAATACTCTGTGGATTTCAGCTTCTTCTTTCACGGACATGACTTCCTTTGCTGCTCCCATTATGGATACAGGAATCAGACTAAGGCCCTGGGGGCGATTGGCTCTGTACACCTGCAGAGACATAGAGGCCCTCGGTGTGATCTGTCCCAGCTATTCGGGACTGGTGGTTCAGTTGAAGCCATTCAGGTGATGTGAGGTCTGCAAGGAGTTTCTCTTCGAGGTGGAACCATCCACAGAAAGGCCTCGCGCCTTCCACCTCAACTACCTCACAGGTACTGCCACTCCGGAGGAAGAGATCGATGCCATGGCAGGTATTCCTGTGCGCGCTGACCAGGGCGAAGTGACTGCCCAAACAGAAGTTAAAAGAGAAAAATCCGAAGATGCTGCTTCGGTCACCAGCAGCTCCCTGCTCCGACCACCAAAGAGGAAAGTCGGCCTAGTGATGGCCTTGTGTGGTCGTGGAAGAGCTTCGCCCCGCTGCTTGCCTGGCCTGGATGGATCCGGAGGGAAGAGCCCTGGACATCCCTGTTCTTCTGAAGGCCCAGGTGAGCCAGGGGTTGGGACTGTCTGCGTGGTTAAAGGTGGCGGAAGCGCACAGTCGGTGGAGGCCGTCAAGGGGGATGATTCCGTGACTGGGAATTATCTGCCCGCTGAGTGTTATGACACCTCCGACCTGGATTCATTGTCTGACAATGGCGATGATGGGGAGATAGACGAAATCTTCCACCGAAAGGGATGGGACAAGATGAAGTTACCCTCGTCCCGTGTCACAAGGGACCCACCTATGTCTACTGGGGATAGTACACCCCGGGTGGAGGCCTCGGCGCCTAGGTAAGAATCTGGTCCACTGTCTGCAATCCCTCTTCTGGATTCAACCTCCATTTCACCTGCTCCTGTTGCGGGAGTGCAACGCCAGTCACTGCGGGCTCCTGTGCCCAGATCTACCGAGGTGGTGAACGCACCTCGCCATCCAGAAGCAATTGTGTTGCTCAGAGAAGGAGACCGTGCCACTATAACACCTTTGGCCAGGCTGCAGCGTCTCTTTAGCCAGAAGGTTGCCCAAGAGTATGGGTGGGAGTACCCATACCTGCCTAGAGAATTGCTCTATGAGGTGGAAGTTTTTCGCCAGAGGTGGTACTATACCTTTGTCTGGGACAAACTCAAAGTACCTCAAGCACGCAGATACTTTTCTTGCTCACCAACGGTCACCAAGAAGTTTCAGGACTGCAAAGCTAAGTGGATGCTGGGAAGGCATATCCATGAGGGCAGAGTGGTGATTTGTCGCAAGGATGGAGGGAATGTTGAGTACAACGTGGAGGCTTTTGACAAGCATTTGAAGCCTGTGTTCCTGCCGCATCCAAAGTTTTACCTTTAGGAGACAAAGACTCCTGTGTGTTCTTTCTTGCTGCTCATTGCTGAACTTTCCGGAGTGCCTTTGCCGGAACACAAGGACTGTGCCCTAGTTTTTTTTTTTTATTTGGGCGTTCTACTCTTTGGAGAAATGGGAGCTGTTACTGTTTTGTTCTCCCTCCTTCTCCTTGCACTTCAGAGAAATCATTGACTTTGGGGTTTTAGTCAGTGTAGGGTCACAGAAGAAAGGTCAAGAGAGAAAAGTTAATCTGGAAGTGATAAGTGTCTTTACCGCGGCATTGTCACCAGGTGGCAGTGTTGCGCAACGATTGTTTTTTTTTTTTAACACTATGCAACACTCATTGGAGTGAATGGGTTTCTTCTCGGACAGACCCATTCATTCCAAGCAAACACATATATGATGTTAGGATGTGTATTGTTTTTTTTTCCCCTCTGCAGGAGACTTGTCTGTCAAGGCTGCTGAGAATGGGGTGGTCCTTAGATAGCAAAGGGGGGAATTGTACATGTGTAAATGTTAAAGAGTATTTTATTGAAAGTTTTATTGTTTTACATTTCTATTTTCCCTTTTCCCATTTTAGGTCTTGGCACAATTCAGGGTTAAATTGTGTAGTTGGTCTCTGGGTCAGACTTATGTTGCCACTTCTTGGGAGACATGGGTTTGCAGACACTGGGGACCAGTGACAAATCACCGGGGGGAGAGTGTAGCGGGTATTTGAATTTAGGGGAAGCATCTGGGTGGTAGTGTAACCCAGATGCACTGATTGCTAGGGGATCTGAGGCCCTTTTATGGTTCTTGGAGGACTCTGATGGTGTGAGGTTCCATGGGCCTATAGGTGGCGTTGTTGCCGGGGGCCGGAGGTGAACTCACAGCTCAAGACTGTGCCTTTTTGTCCTCCTCTGGAGCTGGTACAGCGGGGCGGGGAACCCGCTGTGGTGCGAAGTAGGAGGAGATAAAAGGGGCGGACGCCCTTACCACGGGGTTCAGAGTGCAGAGTCGGAGGACCCGGCCGCACCCAGGCACCTTCAGCTTGGGTGCTGGCGTTACGGTGCTCCGGGCCCAGGTGCCCTTGACCTGGCCGGAGTGGAGATGGAGTCCATCTCAGGCACCTTTAGCCTGGGGTGAGGTACTATGGCGGATGCCTGGGGCTCAGTACCTTCGACTGAGTTCCGCGAGGGTGGAGGAATCCGAGGGGGCCCTGGCTCCTTGGGTGCCCGTGTCTGAGTTCGTGGGGTCTGGTGTGCAGAGCTTCTCTGGAGAGTCCGGCGCAGCATCGCTGGTGAAAGAGAGGCCTCCGGTATCTCCCTTGGACGGATATCCTTCCCCTGACAGGGGCCTTGCTAGCGAAGGTAATTCACGTTCTACTTCACATAGTCAGTGGCAGTGACTATTCGCCACTGGTGATACCACAGTGGTTGGCAAGAGAAGGGAAAGGATTGTGCCTCGACCTATTCCCATTAAGACTTAGTTGTTGCAAAAGAATCCAACTTAACTGTGCTGTGTGTTTATTCGCTGAGAAGAATAAAACTGTGTTGGACCTATTCACTGTGTGGAACTCTGGTTACTAGGAGCAAAGGAGTCAGGGATGAAGTACAGGACTTGACTCTAGGACACCTACACAAAGCCCGATCTTTCTGGCCTTCACCTCTTCACTATGGAGGACATGGGTCGTGGTGTATCGCATCTCTCTCTCCGAGGTACTCCTAAACAACAGCCGTATAACCGATAAAACTAGAGAGAGGGGTGAGGCCGCTACACAGGCAAGTGCATTTGGCAGCTACAGCTAAGTAGCTAACGGATCCTGTCCTTTGATGATCAGCAGGATTATCTCTATGTGAAGGTTTGTACCTGAGACAGAAATAATTGGCATCATTATGCATTTCAGCAGGTTAATTACAGCATGGCAACACTGCTGCCACTAAACATAAAATCCAGTTTAATACTGCTGCCCACTTTCTCCTCCATTTAGTCCAGCCATCTGTCATTCAGACCCTTCCAACATCACATCATATGTCTTTATCTACATCAGCTTTCTCTCTATTGCCTTTGTGTTGCTGGAAATCCTATCTGTCAAGTAATTATCCCATAAATCTTAGCATTGATTTTACTGCCATCAGCTTGGGGCCAGCTGAAATCCCATTACCGTGCAGCGGTGTTACTGCAGCCTCACAATAAAAGTCATGCTAAGGCAGAGCATCGCTCACGCAAGCATCATGGGAGCACTGTATCCACTCAAGTGTTATTTCTGATGTATCTCCCTGCACGTTGACCATGCATGTGGAATATGCAAGCAACGAAATTAATATATGATACTAAAATATGATGCCTATTATATATTCAGATTGCTGTAATATGAAAAATTAGTGAGGTATGTATGATTTGCTGCAAACCTCATAGTAAAACTAGCAGCAGCTCTGTTACACTTTTTCAGCATTCCGCATATGCTCGTTTTATTTGCTTCCATTAACATTATACAACAAAAAAAGTATTAAACTGCACTGAAAGGGCAATTAGCAATGACTCTCTTTATTGTTTTTTGTTTAACTTCAGTTCAACTTTTGGCAGGTGTCCACTACCATTGCCCTTTTAATGAATCATGCACGATTCAACATACTGCTGCTGAATGTTGCGTGATTCAGCTTCAGCATCCTCACGTTAGGTTAGTGCAAGAGCAGTACTGCTGGGCACCTTGCCAGAATTTTAACTAAGTGCCAAACTGGATGGAAGGCTTCACTTCTACTACACTAAAAAAAATTAATTAGAAAGACTAACCCCATAAAAATGTATTTAGAAAGACTCTCTCTCAGTTTTAGCCATACATCCGCAGTATTGTGGGCTATCTTAAAGAACCTGTAATTTGTAAGCCTCGTATAAGCTATGTGATTCATTTATCACAAAATGACAATAACCCAGATGTTGTTCCTGGCTCTTATGCTACTATAAACATGTGGTGACTGCAAGGAGGGATTTAGGGCTGGATGAAGTCCTAAGTTCAGAACAGGACACAACATAAATCTATTGCTCTCTGTATGAATCTTTCATAATGGCTACTACTGTTGTGGAAAATGTTATTAATGTATGTTGTCAGATGTCCCCCAGTGTCGGTTTTGCTGTAATGCGCTCATGTGAACGTATTCGCACATACAGACGTTGGTGGAAGACTGGTGGCGGAAAAATCTTCCTGTGGGCACAGCGATGTTTGCTCTTTTTAGGGATATTTGTTTTATGCCTCGCCAAGGGACTGGCCACTTCTTGGCGTTGGCATTAATTGATTCCGAGCGGAAAGATCTGCGTCCACTAGAACTATAGCATAACGATACGACAATTGTGGCCCATTGAGAGCCATAGCTTTCATATGGTTCCCGTCCTTGGAAGCGGTACACGTCACTGCTAGTCTATTTGAATGTATACATGTCTGTGATTGGTTCTTTTGTTGTATTATATCCTTATATGGTCACTTCCTATGGAGGAGGTCACATGTTGTGACATCACTTCCTGCCGGGAGTTTAATAAAATAACCTTTTGAGGGGTCGACAGTCAGTGAGGCTGTGATGACGAGATGATAAGGACAGGGTGGTGATGTCTTTTGACTTGAATGAATGGCAAATCGAATGAATGGTGAGTGAATTTTAGCTTAAGAAGCATTATTACATTAAGATAATCTGTGATATTTAGAACAGGAAAAATAGGCTGTGTGCTCTGCATACAACCTATTTTTCCACAACACTACTGAATGCAAGATGTTGTATTTCACTGAAGCCGTTGTAGCAAATGTGTCAACTAATCTGGAGAGGTCTTCACATTTGGTAACTTTCTTTGCATTTTTAGATATATGTGATGGAAGTTGAACTCCAAGCAGAAATAAAAGACAGAATTAATTAATACATTGTAATACATTATTACATTTATTTTTGAATGTAAGCAGTGTAAGTACTGGAATTTACGTTGGTATCAGGCTTGCAATTATTGTGCAGCAGAGCTCCAAATGAGAGAAGGAAAAGCAACACAAGGAGCCAATCAGTTTTGCTGCAGTGCTCATATTCTAACATGGAGCATGCTGAAAGGATTGACGAGAGATGAGCTTATCTGGCTCCTGCTTCCCCCTATTTATTGTCCAATCACAGACAGGGGTGGGAATACAAGACCTGTAAGTGTTACTAAACTGTAGCTGAGAAAATTCACATCTCCCGCCCTGCCAGGCAGGGCCATACCTTGTGTGGCCGAGCTGTATAAATCTTAGGACTGAAATGAGAGACATAAAAATCCATTGATAAACAAAAACTAAAACTCGCGCTTATGGAGACATACAAAAATAAATGACAAGTGAAAAAAATATTATTATATGCGCAGCTGCTACAGCATAAGGCACTAACACCTTGAGAGATAAAAAATTATAAAATGCAGCGCTAGCGAATATAAATGTGCTCAATACAAACGTATGTGTGAATGTCAACCATCTAAACCTTTCGGGATGATGGTACACACTATTAGTGAAAACATTATACACCAATGATTGGTGTCACCAGAAATGCAGTAGGTGTAATACTAAATGTTACCACTAAAAAGTGATCAACTAAGTAAAACCAGAAAATATACTGTGCAAAACATTAAATGAACTGAACAACCAGGCAAATAGCTCTAGGAGTAATTCACAGTACTACAGATGGTTTACAACATCAAAGAAATAATGTCCCATATGCAACAGTGGTTGTAATATAGAAGGAAGGAAAAAAATTGATTTAAAATAAAATAAAAGTCACCCAACATCCGACATCTAGGACCGATAATGTTCGGTGAAATTCAACAGTTGGCTCAGTAACAGCAGAGATCAGAGGACCATGTGGGGAATAAAAAGAAAAAGCAACTTGTGAAGTACCGCTTAGGAACAGATTAACAATACGCTGTTATTGGGAAAACTCACAAGCCTTCAATGATAACCGAGCGTCAGTGTGTTCCGGGTTCACAACGGCGTGCGTTCCACAAGAACCGGAAGCAGCGTCACTGGTTCTTAGTGTTGACCGGAAATTCGTCAATGCATTTCGCCCCTCCTCCAGGGCATCATCAAGGACCTGGAGGAGGGGCGAAATGCATTGACGAATTTCCGGTCAACACTAAGAACCGGTTCTTGTGGAACGCACGCCGTTGTGAACCCGGAACACACTGACGCTCGGTTATCATTGAAGGCTTGTGAGTTTTCCCAATAACAGCGTATTGTTAATCTGTTCCTAAGCGGTACTTCACAAGTTGCTTTTTCTTTTTATTCCCCACATGGTCCTCTGATCTCTGCTGTTATTGAGCCAACTGTTGAATTTCACCGAACATTATCGGTCCTAGATGTCGGATGTTGGGTGACTTTTATTTTATTTTAAATCAATTTTTTTCCTTCCTTCTATATTACAACCACTGTTGCATATGGGACATTATTTCTTTGATGCTGTAAACCATCTGTAGTACTGTGAATTACTCCTAGAGCTATTTGCCTGGTTGTTCAGTTCATTTAATGTTTTGCACAGTATATTTTCTGGTTTTACTTAGTTGATCACTTTTTAGTGGTAACTAGGGATAAGCTCGGTGTTCGAGTCGAACATAGGTTCGACTCGAACATCGGCTGTTCGCGCGTTCGGCGAACAAAGAACGATTTGGGCCCTTCGCGCCAAATTCGAGTGACGCAAACGGCCCACAATACACTGCGCCATCGCAGTGTAATCCCGGCGCTGTGATTGGCCAAGCATGCACTGTGACCCTGCATGCTTGGCCAATCACAGCGCCGGCAGCGAGGAGAGCAATGATTGGCCACAGGCAGGATGCCTGTGGCCAATTATAGCTGAGGGGGTTTAGTACACGCCCCACACTATAAAAGGCCGCCAGCGCGGCGGCCTTGTGTAGTGTGTTCCGGAGCAGGGAAAGTGAAGGATAGGCAGGGACAGTGTCAAATCTTGTCAAATCTATTCTTTGCTAAACCTTGTGTGTAGGGACAGAGAAGGATAGGCAGGGAGAGTGTCAGTGTCATATTCTTTGCTAAACCTTGTGTGTAGGGAGAGAGAAGGATAGGTAGGGAGAGTGTCAGTGTCATATACTTTGATAAACCTTGTGTGCAGGTAGAGAGAAGGATAGGCAGGGGACAGTGTCAGTGTCATATTCTTTGCTAAACCTTGTGTGCAGGGAGAGAGAAGGATAGGCAGGGAGAGTGTCAGTGTCATATACTTTGATAAACCTTGTGTGCAGGGAGAGAGAAGGATAGGCAGGGGACAGTGTCAGTGTCATTGTTGCTAAGCCTCCTGCACATTATACACCTGAAGTTAGCCCGTATTGCTGCTTTTTCCTGGTGTGTTACACAAACAGGATTTTGCGGCACTTACAGCGGGCGGAGTGTGCCTCCTGACCATATTACACCTTAACTTAGCCTGTATTGCAGCTTTTTCATGGTGTGTTACACAAACAGGATTTTGCGGCACTTACAGCGGGCGGAGTGTGCCTCCTGACCATATTACACCTTAACTTAGCCTGTATTGCTGCTTTTTCCTGGTGTGTTACACAAACAGGATTTTGCGGCACTTACAGCGGGCGGAGTGTGCCTCCTGACCATATTACACCCTAACTTAGCCTGTATTGCTGCTTTTCCCATTTCCCTGCAGGCCATTAGAATGTCTGGAAGGCAAACAAGGAGAGGCAGACAGTCAGGAGCCAAAAAAAGAGGGCAAGCAGGCTCTGTGTCTAGAGACAATAGTGCTGGTCGTGGACGCGGTGCATCGCCATCAGCACGTGGCCATGGGACACGCTTGTCCTTCTTTTCGGCAGCTGGACGTGTTGAGCCGCATCATGCCGAAGACTTGGTAGAGTGGATGACCAAGCCCTCCTCATCCTCCTCATCCTCTCTCACCCAGGCTCAGGGTACTGGCAAAGCAGCTGCCAAAGCATCCTCTTCCCTGGTATCAATGTCATCATCAGTCACTCCTTCCCTAGACCAACCATGTCCTCCTGAGGAGTCCCCTGAACTGTTTGAGCACAGTGTTGGGTACATGCTCCAGGAGGATGCCCAGCGTTTCAAAGGGTCTGATGATGATACCCAGCTAGAGGAAGGCAGTAGCGTGAGAGCAGAGAGAGGGGATGCTCAAGAAGGACACCAATCTGGCAGTCATGTTCCAGCAGCTGCAGCATACTGCCAGATTGGCTCCAGTGATGAGGAGGGAGGGGATGATGAGGTCACTGACTCCACGTGGGTGCCTAATAGGAGAGAGGAGGAGGATGAGGAGGAGGCACATCTCCAATGAGGCAGGATGCCCTCGGGGGGCCAGCGTAAGGGCAGCACACCGACGGAATCACACCGCAGAGCTCCGCCTGTGCAGGGCGCTGCCTCTGCCCGTTATTCAAAAAGTTCTTTGGTGTGGGCCTTTTTTGAGTCGAGTGCATCAGATCGCACAGCTGCTGTTTGCAACATATGTCTCAAGCGTATATCGCGTGGCCAAAACATCACCCGCTTGGGCACAACATGCTTGACCAGACATATGTTGACCTGCCATGCAGCTCGTTGGCAAGCCTACCTTAAAGACCCACACCAAAGAACAAAGCTGACCTCTTCTTGCACCGCATCAGCTGGGATCTCCAACCCCACTATACCTTCAGTCCTCTCTGAAACCTGCTCTGAGAGGAATGAAGGTGTAGAATTAGGTGTGTCACAGCCAAGTACTTGCGGGCACTCTGCTAGCAGTACACCAACGTCCGATTCTAGCAGGCAAATTTCCCTGCCCCAGCTGCTGGACCGTCAAAAGAAGTTCACTCCCAGCCATCCACATGCCCAGCGGTTGAATGCTAGCTTGGCTAAATTGCTAGCGCTTCAACTGCTGCCTTTTCAGTTGGTAGACTCGGCCCCCTTCCGTGAGTTTGTGCAATGTGCGGTTCCTCAGTGGCAGGTTCCCAAACACCACTTTTTCTCACGGAAGGCGATTCCGGCTCTCTACCGGCATGTGGAAGGCAATGTCTTGGCCTCGCTGGACAGGGCGGTCAGCGGTAAGGTGCATATTACCTCTGACTCATGGTCCAGCAGGCATGGACAGGGATGTTACCTTTCTTTCACGGCCCATTGGGTCACTCTTTTGGCAGCTGGGAAGGATGCAGGACAAGGTACAGTAGTGTTGGAGGTTGTTCCACCGCCACGCCTCCAAAATGCTACTACTGGTTGTGACACACCTCTGTCCTCCACCCCCTCCTCTTCTTCTTCCTCCGTGGCCTCTTCCTGTGCTTTGTCCTCGGAACCAGCGGTGCTCCGTAGGCGTTCAAGGGGCTACGCAAGTACGCAGGCAAAAAGATGCCATGCCGTGCTTGCGCTGGTGTGTTTGGGGGACAGGAGCCACACTGGGGCAGAGGTTCTGTCTGCTCTGCAGGGGCAGGCTGAGAGGTGGTTGACGCCACGCCAGCTTAAGCCAGGAATGGTAGTTTGCGAGAATGGCACCAACCTCCTCTCCGCTCTCCGACAGGGACAACTGACCCATGTGCCCTGTGTGGCTCACGTTCTTAACCTGGTGGTGCAGCGGTTCTTGGGCAGGTACCCGGGCTTACAGGATGTCCTGAGGCAGGCCAGGAAAGTCTGTGTGCATTTCCGCAGATCTTATAATGCCAGTGCTCGCCTGGCTGAGCTGCAAAAGGAGTTGAACCTGCCCAAGAACTGCCTTATATGTGACATGCCCACCAGGTGGACCTCAACGTTGGCCATGCTGCAGCAGCTGCACACGCAGCAGAGGGCCATCAATGAGTACCTGTGCGACTACGGCACCAGGACAGGGTCAGGGGAGCTCGGTTTTTTTTCACCACACCAGTGGGGCATGATCAGGGATGCATGCACTGTCCTGGCACCATTTGAGGAGGCCACGAGGATGGTGAGCAGTGACAGTGCATGCATCAGTGACACTGTACCTCTTGTCCACCTGTTGGAACATACGCTGCGTGGAATAATGGACAGGGCACTTGAGGCAGAACAGAGGCAGGAAGAGGAGGACTTCCTTGCCTCTCAAGGCCCCCTTTACCCAGACAGTGTTCCTTCTGTCCCACCCATCGCACAGGAAGAAGAGGAGGAGGAGGATTGTGTCAGCATGGAGGTGGAGCCTGGCACTCAGCATCATCAGCAGCAGTCTTTTAGAGATGATTTACAGTCCCAAGAAACCAGTGGACTTGTGCGTGGCTGGGAGGATGTGGCTGCGGATCATGTCGTCCTTAGTGACCCAGAGGACTCCGGACTGAATGCCTCAGCTAACTTACGCTGCATGGCCTCCCTGATCCTGCAAAGTCTGCGGAAGGATCCTCGTATTCTAAGGATCAAGGAGAGGGACCATTACTGGCTGGCCACTCTCCTTGATCCACGGTACAAGGGTAAGGTTGCGGACCTTATCTTACCATCGCAGAGGGAGCAGAGGATGAGACAACTCCGGGAGGCCTTGCAGAAAGGTCTGTGCAATGCGTTCCCAGAGACTGGGAGGTTACAAACTCCTGGTCCTGGACAACGAGTTGCTGAGGCTTCGGTCAGTCAAAGAAGGAGCGGTGGGGAAGGTGGCCATCTGACCGAAGCGTTCAGACAATTCTTTAGTCCGCAGCCCCAAAGTATGATTGGTTCCAGCAACCATCGCCAGCGTCTGATATACATGGTGCAGGAATACCTAGGGGCAAGGTCAGACTTGGACACCTTCCCCACCGAAAATCCTCTGGCTTACTGGGTCTTGAGGATGGATCACTGGCCAGAGCTTGCACAGTATGCAATTGAGCTACTGGCCTGTCCTGCATCCAGCGTTCTTTCAGAACGCACATTCAGTGCTGCTGGAGGATTTGTCACGGATCACAGGGTGCGCCTGTCCACCGACTCTGTTGATCGACTGACCTTCATAAAGATGAACCAGTCTTGGATCACCACCAGCTACCAAACACCTGAAGCTGATATAACAGACTAATATATTTTCAAATGTCACATCCCTTCAAGACTGATGCTGATGCTGAGAGACTGTCCTGTTATGTTGACTGACTATCCTCCTCCTCCTCCTCCTCAATGATCCGATTGACGATGATAGCTTGGAAGAACATTTTTGTTTCTGGGTGCCGCCACCAGTGGCTAAGGCCCAATTTTTCAGCCCCTGTTTAACAGGGGTGTGTTATTACAATTTTTTATGCAATGCTTTGCAGCAGGGCTTATTCCTGCACTCCAACTAGAGTATCTGGGAGTGGTTGCAGTGTCGTGGCACCAGCACCAGTGGCTAAGGCCCAATTTTTCAGCCCCTGTTTAACAGGGGGGTGTAATTAAAATTTTTGATGCAATACTTTGCAACAGGGCTCATTGCTGTGCTCCAAGTACAGTATCTGTGAGGGGTTGCAGTGTTGTGACACCAGTGCCTAAGGCTCAATTTTTCTGCCCCTGTTTAACAGGGGCATGTAATTACAATTCTTGATCTAATAATTCACAGCAGGGCCCATTCCTGCGCCCACCAAGACTAACTGTGAGGCCTTACAGTGTTGTGTCAACACCACCACCACCACCAAAGGCCCAATTTTTAAACCCCTGTTCAACAGGGGCATGCAATTACAATTCTTGATCTAATAATTCACAGCAGGGCCCATTCCTGCGCCCACCAAGACTAACTGTGAGGCCTTACAGTGTTGTGTCAACACCACCACCACCACCACCACCAAAGGCCCAATTTTTAAGCCCCTGTTCAACAGGGGCATGCAATTACAATTCTTGATCTAATAATTCACAGCAGGGCCCATTCCTGCGCCCGCCAAGACTAACTGTGAGGCCTTACAGTGTTGTGTCAACACCACCACCACCACCACCACCAAAGGCCCAATTTTTAAGCCCCTGTTCAACAGGGGCATGCAATTACAATTCTTGATCTAATAATTCACAGCAGGGCCCATTCATGCGCCCACCAAGAGTATCTGTGAGGGCTCACAGTGTTGTGGCAACACCAACATGTAAGGGGCAAATTTCAGCTGAGTATATACGGCAGGCCCCTACTTTCAAACATCCAACTTACAAACGACTCCTCCTTGCAAACGGAAGGATACAACAGGAAGTGAGAGGAAATCTACCCCTAGGAAGGCAAATTCTCTCCTGTAAGAGTTAATATGGGAAAAAAAGTGTCTCCTCTCCACTGATTCTTTATCACCAATTCTTGTTTCAATAAAAACCCCAAATTTTCAAAAAACATTTGTCATTAGGACGGAAAGTGAGGTGAACTGTTCTGAACAGGTGCACACTGCACAGACAGCAAAACAAATGTTACAGGGGTGATAACCCTTCCCTATGTTTTCCAAAAAGCTTAAAAATATATTTTTTTGGCTGGAGCTACACTTAAACAATGTACCTGTTCAAAATTACAAACAGATTCTACATAAGAACAAACCTACAGTCCCTGTCTTGTATGCACCGCCTGTATACGGCTGTTCAGAGTATATAGGGCCTTTTTTATTTTGTGTGCGGGGTTCCCCTTAATATCCATACAAGACCCAAAGGGGCTGGTAATGGGCTGGGGTAGGGGGGGTGTGTGATGGGGTAGCTATGCCATTTTTCTTAAAGATTTTCATCCATATTACCGGGACCAGACATTACATTAAAGCCGCAAGCAGTTTTAAATGGCTTTTTTTCCTTTAGAAATGTAATTTTGTGCAGGGACAGTTCTAAACACGGGAAACACGTTGCACTTCACAGGCATACTTTAGACACCCCCCAGGTACGATATTTAAAGGAATATTTGACTTTTTTTTTTTCACTTTATGCATCATTAACCACTTAAGCCCCGGACCATTTGGTAGCTAAAGGACCAGAGGTGAATTCAGAATTTTGCACTGCGCTGCTTTAACTGTAAATTGTGCGGACATGCAATGTTGTACCCAAATGAAATTTGCGTCCTTTTCTTCCCACAAATAGAGCTTTCTTGTAATGGTATTTGATTGCCTCTGCGATTTTTATTTTTTGCGATATAAACGGAAAAAGACCGAAAATTTTGAAAAAAAAATGATATTTTCTAATTTTTGTTATAAGAAAAATCGAATAAACTAAATTTTAGTCATACATTTAGGCCAAAATTTATTCAGCCACATGTCTTTAGTAAAAAAAATGTCAATAAGCGTATATTTATTGGTTTGCGCAAAAGTTATAGCGTTTACAAACTAGGGTACATTTTCTGGAATTTACACAGCTTTTAATTTATGACTGCCTATCTCATTTCTTGAGGTGCTAAAATGGCAGGGCAGTACAAACCCCCCCCCCCCAAATGACCCCATTTTAGAAAGTAGACACCCCAAGGAAATTGCTGAGAGGCATGTTGAGCCCATTGAATTTTTTTTTTTTTGTCCCAAGTGATTGAATAATGACAAAAAAAAAAATTACAAAAAGTTGTCACTAAATGATATATTGCTCACACATGCCATGGTTATATGTGGAATTGCACCCCAAAATACATTCTGCTGCTTCTCCTGAGTACGGGGATACCACATGTGTGGGACTTTTTAGGAGCCTAGCCACGTACGGGACCCCGGAAACCAAGCACCGCCTTCAGGATTTCTAAGGGCGCAAATTTTTGATTTCACTCCTCACTACCTATCACAGTTTTGAAGGCCATAAAATGCCAAAATAGCACAAAACCCCCCCAAATGACCCCATTTTGGAAAGTAGACACCCCAAGCTGTCTGCTGAGAGGCATGGTGAGTATTTTACAGCTCTCATTTGTTTTTGAAAATGAAGAAAGAACTTTTTTTTTTTATTTTTTTTTTCAATTTTCAAAACTTTGTGACAAAAAGCGAGATCTGCAAAATACTCACAATACCTCTCAGCAAATAGCTTGGGGTGTCTACTTTCCAAAATGGGGTCATTTGGGGGGGGTTTTGTGCCATCTGGGCATTCCATGGCCTCCGAAACTGTGATAGGCAGTGAGAAGTGAAATCAAAAATTTACACCCTTAGAAAGCCTGAAGGCGGTGATTGGTTTTTGGGGTCCCGTACGTAGCTAGGCTCCCAAAAAGTCTCACACATGTGGTATCACCGTACTCAGGAGAAGCAACAGAATGTATTTTGGGGTGTAATTCCACATATGCCCATGGCATGTTTGAGCAATATACCATTTAGTGACAACTTTGTGCAAAAAAAAAAAAAAAAATTTATTTTTTCCGCAACTTGTGTCAACATATAAAATATTCCATGGACTCGACATGCCTCTCAGTATATAGCTTGGGGTGTCTACTTTCCAAAATGGGGTCATTTGGGGGGGGGTTTTGAACTGTTCTGGCATTTTATACACAACATTAGGAAGCTTACATCCACTCTTCTAACCACTTGAAGACAAAGCCCTTTTTGACACTTTTTGTTTACATGAAAACATATTTTTTTTTGCAAGAAAATTATGTTGAACCCCCAAACATTATATATATTTTTAAAGCAAAGGCCCTACAGAATAAAATGGTGGGTGTTGCATTTTTTTTTTCTACACAGTATTTGCGCAGCGATTTTTCAAACGCATTTTTGGGGAAAAAATACACTTTTTTTAATTGTAATGCACTAAAACACACTATATTGCCCAAATGTTTGATGAAATAAAAAAGATGATCTTAGGCCGAGTACATAGATACCAAACACGACATGCTTTCAAATTTTGCACAAACGCGCATTGGCGACAAACTACATTTACAGGTTACCCCGTTAGATTTACAGAGGAGGTCTACTGCTAAAATTACTGCCCTCGATCTGACCTTCGCGGTGATACCTCACATGCATGGTGCAATTGCTGTTTACATATGACGCCAGACCGACGCTTGCGTTCGCCATTGGGCAAGGGCAGGGCAGGACAGGGGTGCTTTTTTTTTTTTTTTTTATTAATTTTGCTTTTTTATTTTATTTTTAAACTGTTGCTTCCATATTTTTTTTTTTTATCACTTTTATTGTTATCTCAGGGAATGTAAATATCCCCTATGATAGCAATAGGTAATGACAGGTACTCTTTTTTGAAGAAACTGGGGTCTATTGGACCCTAGATCTTTCCTCTGCCCTCAAAGCATCTGACCACACCAAGATCGGTGTGATAAAATGCTTTCCCAATTTCCCAATGGCGCTTTTTATATCCGGGGGGGACATTCCCTCCCACTGCTTGTAAAAGCAGTCCAGAGGCTAATTAGCCACTAGGATTGCTTTTACATGAAAGCCGGCCGCTGGCTGAAAAGAATGATACCAAGATGATACCTAAACCCGCAGGCATCATTCTGGTATAAACATTCAAAGTCCAGCAACATACCAGTACGTTGCTGGTCCTTGTTGGACATGTATTGTAATCTTTTTTCTCATGCAGCCTGTTGGCTGAACGAAAAAAAAAGATTGATCGGTGGGTATGCCCACCATTAGAATACCGCCCTTCATCCACCCACTTCTAATGATGGGCATACATGCACCATTTATATATGCCGAAGCATGGGGGCATCTTCTCGCAAAAGTTATGCCGCGTACACATGGTCAGACTTTTCCACGGGCAAGCCTCCGTCGGAATTTCGACCGTATGTACGCGGCATTAGGAGCAAAATCGCTCCTCCGCTCCTGCTGCCCCAATGCTTCGGCATATATGCTTTTTTTTTTTTAACTGTGGTGGTGAAATCACCTCCTACAGCACTGGAGTCGCAGGGATCAGGCCTGTCTCTGCGAACGCTGCAGTTATGTGTGTTGTGTTTTGCAAGTGACAGTGATCGATCGATACTGCACTTGGGTGGCCTGGGCTGGACGGAGGGGCAAAACGCAGGTGCTAGCAGGTATCTGGGCTGATCCCGCTAACACTGCGTTTTTGGGAACCCTAAACTGCTGGGGACGCTAGTATAGATCTGATCAGATCAGATATTGAGCTGATCAGATACTATACCACTAAGGGGGGTGTATGCTTCACGCGTGGGTGTTAGCGCTACTGGCACTAACCTGACGCTGCCTGGGGTGTGACTCAGACCCTCTCTGACACTAAAACCTAATTGATATCACCCGCCGGGCGATCAGGGGGTTAAACCTTTATTGGGTTATATACGGCGGGTGCCCTGACACTATAAAAAGCAAACTAACTAACCAGCGTCACCCGTAACACTTATATGATGATCACTGGTGAAAGGGTTAACTAGGGGCAATTAGGGGGTTAAAACCTTTATTAGGTAATATATGGGGGTACCTGACGCTATATAAAAACCTGACGGCGAACCTAAAAAAAAATTACTGGCTACCTTTCGGCATCACCGACACTAAGACAACGATCAGAAAAATGATCGCATAGCGACGGCGGTGCTAGGGGGTGAAAGGGTTACCTGGGGGGTGATCAAGGGGGTTAAACCTTTATTAGGTAATATATGGGGGTACCCGACGCTATAAAAACCTGCGGCGAACCTAAAAAAAATTACTGGCTACCGATCAGCATCACCGACGCTAAGACAGCGATCAGAAAAATTATCGCTTAGCGACGGCGGTGCTAGGGGGTGAAAGGGTTATCTGGGGGGTGATCAGGGGGTTAAACCTTTGTTAGGGGGCTACACTGGACCTAAAACTAAATGTAGTGACACTTTTACAGTCACAAATGTCACTGATTGCAGTGATCACTAAATAAATGGTCACTGCAATCAGTGACACTGTGACTGGGGGGTGATCTGGGGGGTCTGGGGGGGCGATTTATGTGCCTATGTGTCCTGGTGTCAGTGTAGTGTTGTGTGCACTAACCTGGCATCTTCTCCTGTACGGCGCTCGGTATATGTGAGCGCCGCAGGAGAGATGACATCACTTCCTCCTGCCTGGCAGGCAGGGGAAGCTCTCTCATTCGCCGGGAGCGATCGAGAGGGGGTGGCCGGAATCGAACGGCCGTCCCCTCATGCCGGATCGCTCCCGAAGGTAAAACGACCACCCACTGTAAAGAAGGGGGGTCCGATCGGACCCCCCAACTATACAAAGGCAATCATGTATATGTACGTGATGCTGCTTGTCGGTGCCATTCTGCCGACTTATATTTACAGTGGGTGGTCGTTAAGTGGTTAAAATGACTGCTCCAGAAAAACGGCCGTTTTTAAAACTTCTTTTTGCATTGATACATGTCCCCTGGTGCAGAACCCGGGTTCCCAAACCCTTTTTAGGACAATAGCATGCATAATAGTCGTTATAATTAGCACTTTAGATTTCGAACGTTCGCATCCATTGTATTTAATAGGGTTCTAAAGTTTGTGCGAACTTTCGGTCCGTTCGCGGGTTCTGGTGCGAACCGAATCCGGGGGTGTTCGGCTAATCACTAGTGGTAACATTTAGTATTACACCTACTGCATTTCTGGTGACACCAATCATTGGTGTATAATGTTTTCACTAATAGTGTGTACCATCATCCCAAAAGGTTTAGATGGTTGACATTCACACATACGTTTGTATTGAGCATATTGCGCTGCATTTTATAATTTTTTATAAAAATCCATTGGTCATGCTGTGAATTTTTCTTCTGTATATTTAGCTGTTTAAAGCTGAATTTAAGACAAAGGAAGTTCACTTACTTTCACATCACTTTATGCATTTAGGCAAGCCATTTAAAAACACCAAGAGTCTCTTTTAAAAAGCAGCACAGTGACCACACTGCTGTAGAAAAAAATATTTATAAAGCCCAGTCACATACTTTACAAATGGGCTCCTTGTTATATCAGCTTTGGGACCCTTCAGGTCCAAGAAAGTTCTGTGAAAAACCCTGTTTAAATGAACACCTACATGTATTTTAAATGTAGCTAGTGTGAGTACCCAATTCAGCTTCTCTGTGGTGCACCTGGGGATGTCTTTGGCGCCTGATCCATTTGATGCCATAAAGATTTGAAATATGCTGACCTCTGGTTTAATTCAGCTTTGTAGATATTTTTTGTAAAGTGATATTTAAGCTGGTAAGACCAATCAATGATTTGATGATAAATGTAAAGCTATGCACTTGGGGGCTAAGAATATGCATGCATCATACATACTAGGGGAAGTACACCTGGGGGAATCAATGGCAGAGAAGGATCTTGGTGTTTTGGTAGATGATAAGCTTAATAATAGCATGCAATGCCAAGCTGCAGTTTCCAAAGCATGCAAAGTCCTTTCTTGTATTAAGAGAGGTATGGACTCCAGAGACAGAAATATAATTTTGCCCCTGTACAAATCATTAGTAAGACCTCATCTGGAATATGCAGTTCAGTTTTGGGCACCAGTTCACAAAAAGGATATCGGGGAACTGGAGAAAGTGCAGAAAAGAGCAACAAAACTGATAAGAGGGATGGAGGAGCTCAGCTATGAGGAAAGATTAGAGGAACTGAATTTATTTTCTCTCTTGAGAAGAGGAAATTAAGGAGGAATATAATCACCATGTATAAATACATAAGTAGTCCATATAGTGAACTTGGTGTTAAGTTATTCACTTTTTAAGGTCATCACAGAGGACAAGGGGGCACTCTACGTCTGGAGGAAAATAAATGTAATCTCCAAATACAGATTCTTCACAGTAAGAGCTGTGGCAATCTGGAATAGACTCCCCCTCAAGAGCTGGTTCTGGCCAGCTCAGTAGATTGCTTTAAAAAAGGACTGGATTCTTTCCTAAATGTACATAATATAACATTTATAGGTAAAGTTGATCTAGGGAATATCTGATTGGATCATGCTTTGCTGGGGTTTTAGCCTTCCTTTGGATCAACTGTGGGTAAAGGGTTGTGTATATGGGATTGTATGATTTTTTTTTTTTCCTTTCATAGGTTTGAACTAGATGGATTTGTGTATTTTTTTTCAATCTGACTAACAATGTAACTATGTAATGATTTATGTAGTAAATGTATGTATTAAACATGGATTTGTTATGCTAAACATGCTTATAACCATTTGACATAGATGTATGATGGGACTGTAAGAGGAGGTTCTATTCCTATTCCTTAATATGATTTTTAAAGATATCTATAATATAGTTTTAAACAGTGAAAATGTGTGACATATTGGCCCCTGGTGACGTCATATGTAATTACATGCATAGGGCAGAGCCAGAACACATGCTACCACACATGCATGCTGAGCCGCACCCACATTGGTTACTGGCATAGTTGAGGTTTCTGATGCTATACACACTGTATGCTCTGCAATACATTATAAGTGCATTGCTTAATAAAGCTAATTTCTTATGCTTTTTTTTGTAGCTGTCGACTTTTAATTTTTGTAATACAGGGTGAAGATCCCCCTTTTTTTTTTTAAACTGTGTTTATTATTAATCTTTATAACACAATTGATACATTAGGAACATAATACATAGAAAATTCAGTGTACATGTATCAGTCCATCATCAAACGCATTTTTTTTTTTGACAACACATCTTAAACAGCTAAGCACTTGCACGTGTAATGATGTACAGTAGGGACTTGGAAATGCAATTCTTGTACCCCAGGTACCGCAAGAAGGTAGGAGTTTTAGTCCACATTATAGCCTAGTAAACTCATTACATTGTCCACACCCACTAATCAGGAAGTGCACATGTATCTGAGAGTTCAGTCCACTGGCCACATATTTTCTCAAATTTACTAGAGCATCTCCTAGCTTCGTAGGTGAGTCTGTAAGTTGGTAATACCTGATTCATCAAGGTTTTCCAGTGATTGAGGGAGATTGGTGTGGAATATATCCATTGCAACACTACCGTTTTCCTGGCTTAAAATAATAAGAAGCGTAGGATTTGTTTTTTATATGAGGTTAACCCCACATCCTCGAGAACCGCCAATATACACCACTTTGGACTGCAAACATTGGGTCAATTAAAATGAATCGCAATAAAGTGGGTTACTTGCGGCCAAAATTGTCGTATAATTTCGCAGCTCCAGAGCATGTGGAGTAAATCACCCGTGTCCTTATGACATTTACGGCATATAGTACTGTTTATTTTACGCATTCGGAAGGGTCTTAATGGAGTGTAAGAAATTCTATGAAAGATACGCAATTGTATCATACTGTCCCTGGCAGAAATTGCAGTGACAACATATGTATTAAGGAGTTCTTCCCAGTTTTCATCCCAGAGATCTGGTATGTCCACTATCCGATGATTTTTCAGAGTTTGTAATCTAGTGGATTTGTGTTGCCCCAAAGTCTTATAATACGAGGAGATTATTCTGGTTGTATTAGTGCCCCTTCTAAGGTAGAGTTTTGAAAGGAAATGCCTCTAAGTCCTAATTGGGACAGGGCCGCATGTTTTAATTGAAGATACTTAAAAAAACATCTATTAGGAATCCAGAGTTCCTGCTGTAGTACTGGGAAAGTTTTAAATTGGCCTTGGTCATATAATTGATGTATATATTTTAACCTTCTTGAAGCCCAAAGGCAAGCGTCAGGTAGGTCATAAAAATTAGGAAATGTGGGGTTAAACCATATAGGATGATTAGGGGAAATAGGAGCTGGGTATATCTGGAACCAAAGAGAGACAGTGTCCGTATATTTTAAGAGAGATTTTTAACATTTCTGTACCCTCAACAACCCTAACCATTTTTCGGAAGATTAAGTTATTCAGCGCTTCATAGGAGGAAAGCAATGCCACCTTGTAGCGTCATTATCTAACTGTGGAAAAAGCCCCCAATGTATATAGACTATGATGCATAGTAATATAGTCTTAAATTTGGCAGAGCTAATCCACCCTGCGCTGTAGGCAATTGCAACGTTGTCAGGGCTATTCTAGGGTTCTTGAGGAACCACAGAAATGTCGTCAATAGACAATCAATTTCCTAAAAAAAAAATCCTAGGTACATACACAGGGCTGTTTGCCAAAATATATAGGAATTTGGGCAAAAACACCATTTTAAATAAGTTTACTCTGATCATAAACATAAATGGCAAGTCTGCCCAGCTGGTAATTTTACTTTTAAAGGATGCTATGCGCGGTAAGAGGTTATTCGTAATATAGGTGGAGATCGGTAATTGTACTGTAACTCCCAAATATTTAAACACTGAAGTGACTTGTAACGTGCAATCTAAGGGAAGATCAAATGGGAGGGTGGGATCCACAGGGAACACACTGGACTTAGTCCAATTCACCCTGAGACCAGAAAAAGTTCCAAAGTTACTAATTAGTTGAAGCATCATAGGGATCGTGACACAGGGATTGGAGAGGTAAAGTAACATATCGTCTAGTGATATTCGTTCTTCTAATGAACAGATCCACATACCGTGCAGATCCACGGAGGACCGGAGAAGTCTGGCCAGGGGTTCTATAGCAAGTGCGAATAATAGCGGGGAAAGTGGGCACCCCTACCTGGTGCCCCGACGAATAGCGAAGGGTTTAGAAATTATACCATTAATCCTAATGCGGGTTAGAGGTTGGTCATACAGTATACGGATACAGGTGAGCAAATTATTTCTAAACACAAATTTCTCCATTATATAGAAGAGATGAGGCCACTCAACGGAATCAAATGCCTTATGGGCATCAAGGGTTACAACAGCTCTGGGCACAGATAAAGTGTTAGGAGATTGTTTACTAACCTTCAATCTACGCATATTGCTATATGTAGATCTCCCAGGAATAAATCCAGTTTGATCTGGTCTTATTAGTGTAGTGATCACCAAATTTATGCGGGAGGCTAGAATTTTAGATATAATCTTAAGATCTGTGTTAATCAGGGAAATTGGCCTATAGGATTCACAGTAGAGGGGGTTTTTTTATTAGGTTTAGGAATCAATATGATTAGGGCCTCACGCATAGATGGAGGGAGACTTTTCTGTGTAAAGATAGTGGGAAAAAGTTTATGTAGTCTCAGGACCAGGACCTCGACCTACGACCTCGGGCACGAATAGATAGCCAAGGCATACCTGTAGCTAACATAACATGGGTTAACGTTTCCTTGAGTTGTCCATGACAACGACAATGCATAATTAGTACCTTTCTGGAGCATAGCTGTGCAGTGCAAAAAGAAAAAAGGAAAAAAAACAAGTAAATACAAACTTCCCTGTCCCCCCTCCCCGCTAATTGCCCCAAACTTCAACGAGCTTTATCCCAGTAACCATGAAAGTAACCAGAGAGGTGACCAGAGAGATCCCTCAACTAATGGAGTAGTAGTTCCATGTTATCCAATATAAAAACGTGTTACTGCAAAGAAAGTACTGTTAATGTCATGTTGAGCAGTAGTAGCACCCTCATATGATAAGTCAGAGGGGCTTGCATTCTTCTGAGGATTCCTGTGTAAAGTGTCCACCACCAAATGACACTAGACCCTGGCAGGAGTGGGGAAAAATAAATAAATAATTGGTATATACTGTATATATCTTACGGCAATTGCATAGTCAGACAGGAATCAATTGCAGAAGCAGGGTACCAGGCATCTCAGGTATGTCTCTTAAGAAACAGGACCACAAAGCATTGTGTAGCGGGTACTTATTTCCCGGGTGCATTTTTTGAATCTAGCGGTGACATCAGTGCTATGTTCCCTGCGGTCCACCAGGTGGCGCTGTCACCGTGGCCGGAGGGACGAATCTCACTGTGTGTTGAGCCTCCTTTTTGTCCTCTCTCGGTAGTGGTATGGTGGGGCGGGGAGCCCGCCATGCTTGCTGGGAGAGGGGATAAAGGGGCCGGCCATCTTGGTCACGGGGTCTTCGTCCCAAGCACCTTCAGCTTGCGGACGTGGGTTCGGGCTCGTCCCCTAGGAGGCCTCGGCCTAGGGGATCAACGGAGATCGTGTTCCACCTCAGGCACCTTCAGCCCTGGGGTGAGGTACTTACAAGAGGGTCCGGAGCTCAGTGCCCATCACTGAGTTCCGCGAGGGAAGGGTCCTAAGGTACTTCGGGGATGGAGGCCTGAATCTGAGTAAGACGCAATGGACCGGGGAGAGCTCCTCACTCGAAGACCCGGTGCAGCAGACTGCCGGTGACGGGTGAGTCTCTTGTCGGAGACCTCCAGAAGGATCCCCTTCCTCTCGTGCAGAGACCATATCCCACTCTCCAGGAGGAGAGTGGAGGATCGAATTTGTGTCTGGGCCTATTCACACCTCCTTTCCTGCTCTATCTATCAAGGAAGTCCATGTATGGTGTGTTCTAATAAAGGAGTGTTGGACTTTAATGGTGTGAGGCTCACTTCCTGGCGGACGAAGTTCACGGTGACTCTTGGAGGGAGGATCTGGGTGCACAGCACAGACCCGAAGGTAAATGAGACATTGCTGATACCACAAGTGTTCCCACGTGGTGGAGGCTAGGCGTAGCCCACCCGCTCTCTCTCTCTCCACCCTACCAGATACCCCTAGACGAGAGACAGTGCGAGCCGCACGGAGAGAGGAGAGGGGCAGGCGCTACAATTGTAAATGCAGAAGTCTCAGAGTCAAAGCACAACAACTTCTGATACTCTTATGCCACGTACACACGATTGGAATTTCCGACAACAAATGTTCGATGTGAGCTTTTGGTCGGATATTCCGACCGTGTGTAGGCTCCATCGGACATTTGCTGTCGGAATTTCCGACAACAAATGATTGAAAGCTGGTTCTCAATTTTTCCGACAACAAAAGTTCTTGTCGGAAATTCCGACCGTGCGTATCCAATTCCGACGCACAAAAATCCTACGCATGCTCGGAATCAATTGACGCATGCTCGGAATCATTGGACTAAATTTTGCTCGGCTCGCTGTAGTGTTGTACATCACCGCGTTCTTGACGTTCGGAATTTCCGAGCAACATTTGTGTGATTGTGTGTATGCAAGACAAGTTTGAGCGAACATCCGTCTGAAAAAAATCCACAGTTTTGTTGTCGGAATGTCCGATCGTGTGTACGCGGCATTTGACTGCTGAGTAGCCCTGCTACTTCCAGGAAAGTCATAAAAGACAGAGCCGGCAACGCAGCAACGGTTGCTTGGATAAACTAAACAAGTTTTGGGAACCATCAATCTGAAGCTGTATAAGTGATTTTAAGGACTTACCTCAGACCATCGAGCCAATCAGAGGCATCGGTGGGAGATAGGTAAAATTTTACCTTGCCTTCATTGATGACCCTTAGTTTGGCAGGGTACAGCATGCTGTAGCTGAGTTGCTGTCTCAAAGGCGTCGTTTCACCAAGGTAGATCTTTGCTTCTGTGTGGCGGCAGAAAAGTCTGGAAAAATTTAAATTTGATTACCATTCAACTTGATTTCTGGGAGATTACGGGCTGTACGCAATATCTCTGAAATAAAGTAGCTTTGCCAGTAGAGGGCGCAGGGGAGCTCCTGATGGTGGAGGTCGCATAGGAACTCTATGCGCCCGTTCAATTGCAAACAAGGAGGACAAAGTCTCTGACCCCACTAGTGATTTCAGCCATTTTTCCAGAAAAAGTTCAGGATCCTTGCCTTCAGTTCCTTCTGGAAAGCCAATGAAACGCAGGTTGTTCCTGCGCATGCGGTCTTCCAAATCTCCCAGTTTCAAAGCGTGTTCCTTTAAATCTTGTGGCTGCAAGCGTAGATTAGCAGATATAGGATGTACTGTATCTTCAATATCGCTAATGCGTTGTTCTGCAGTAGAGATCCTGGAGCGGATCTTTTGCACATCATGTTTAACAACGGAAAGGTACAGCTGGACTGATTCAATATGAGTTGTCAGTGTGGACTGACAATGATGAATGGCTTCCATTACATGCTTTAAAGTGAGTTCCTCATCCTCAATGTTTTCCTCTCCAGCTCCCCCGGGAGCCATATTCTCGCGGTCTACATCCCACCTGCCTGCATCTTCCCATGGGTCTGACTCCGCCACCTTTGGGGACGCAGCCAAGGCTGACAATAGTGGGCTCGGTGGGGAGTCAGCAAAATGCTCCTTTATAGTAGTTGGTGGTTTATTTTTCTTGGTAGTGGCAGTGGGTTTCTGTGTGAGAGCAGGGATGCAAGACTCACCAGAGTGTTGCGGGTTATCCTTTGGTGGCTTCCTACACGAGGAAGAGGAGCCGGCGCCATCTTTAGATCTCCCTGTGGGCTGTGTGAGTGGACGTTCGTCGGCTGGCTTAGTCCCTGCCAGGCCGTTTTGGACCATCTTTGCGGGCTCAGGACAGTGCTGGAGGTGTACCCGATCCCGCAGTGTGGATGGAAAGGGAGAATAATGTCCGGATGCCTGTCAGAATCTCTCGGTGCTGGAGGAGCTCGTGTACCTCGCTGCTTACATGTCCGCCGCAGGCCACGCCCCCCCATGAAGATCCATTTTTAATGCATTGACATTTTCTTACCGGAGTCCTTTATTGATTCAACGCTGTGCCCGGCTGCCAGTCTTCTGTCCTCTCTCCAAGCTCTTACTAGAGTGCAGTGGAAGCCATTGAAGAAGTACAACAGTTCCCAGCAGACAACAGATGACAGATGAACTTGTACAATGTCAGTCTATATTCAGATTTCAGACCCAGGGCGCCCTCCTTTGGGTCTTCGGCTCTGGTTTAGTTCAAGTCCTCAGACAGGTATAAAAGTTGCTGTGATGCCTCTCTATCAATCCTACTGAGAAAGTACCTCCTTTCCTTCTGAACCTGTGGTAGGAGTGCTCTCCAGTACAGTCTGATCTCACCAGGCACTCAATGTATACCCCATTCCAGGAGGAAAGTTCACGATCTCTGAGGCAAAGCGAGTCCCTTTGCTTTTCCTAATTGTGGTCAGCTATGGCAGGGTTTTGCCAGATGCAACAGCCCAGTCTTTTCCCCACACACCTACTTTCTTCCAGACAGTCCTTCCTCCCTTTTCTTATCAGCCTGCAGACACACTTCTCCTTTCTCTGCCAATCACCTCCAGGATTGAATCAGACCCAGTCAAGATGGCTGCCCCTTGCTTCGGAGACACTCCAAAGACAAAAATTGCAAAGTGGTCTCCTTAAAGATGCTGCTGCTGCACTTCTACATTAATGAATGTTTAGTTTAACCCTGTACACACTGCAGAAGGATAATACAGCAGCAACAAATGAAAAGGTTATCAGGCAGTTAACAGCTACAGTCCAGGTAACAGTTTTTTGTCACTTTTTTTTACTGTTAAATGAGCATGTTTGCACTTTAAAATACAGTGAATGTAAACCCTAAATAGATGACATTTCCTTTCATAAATAATTGTAATGCATTTATCTTTTTGAAAACACTGGTTTTACTTTATTTTTTATTCTTTTCTTGCATCCACTACTGTCTACATGTATGTTGGGAGAGTATAGATTCATGCTCTAGGTACAGCTTTTCAGGTGCGGTAAGCTGAAGCTCCAGCTTTACTCTGCTGGTTTCAGTTCACTGATGCAGGTCCCAGTTTGCTTCGGTTAAAGGCCTGCACAGGAGTCACTTATCATACTTTACATGTGAGGCCTCTACTGTACAAGCGCTTTCAGGTTCAGTCGCTAGTTAGTCACATCCCACACCTAGGGTCCATGCTACACAGGAGCCCATGTGGCACGACAGGTGCATCGGAACCTTCCTCGTTACCGCCACTGACTGACCCACAGTCACCAAACCACCACTTCTATGCAGTACCGGCTACTAACTGGAGTCCCCCCATGTATTGGCTCTGCCCTGTGTTTCCTTAAGACCATGGCCAGTCGTGCATACGTTAAAGTGGTTGTAAACCTCAGACATGAAATATGAACAAAGCAGGTCCCTCTATAGTGTGTACTTGTCTCAATTAAGAGCACTAGGTGTCACTTTTGTCTGCTTCTTCATTCCTCTGCTATCAGCGTTAATCAGTTCTGAAAAGTATTTCTGACACCAAGAAATAAATGGTGATGGGAGGTTTTTCCAGCTGAATGCCAGCCTCAGCTCTGTTCCTGTATGCTGTGTGGAGGGGGTGTGTCCCTTCCCTTCCCAATCAGCTCGCAGAGGTCTCCTCGCTGAGCTCTGTAGAGTGTAACTTCAGCTCTCCACCCCCTTTCATCTGAACTCTGAGACAAGCTTTATAATTCAGCACTTTGAACGGATGTAGAGAAGTGAGGCTGCAGATAGACAGGTACAACGTATGTAGGAAGATTTATTTAATCTCTGTGTATCACCTGAGGCCAGTCACTTTACTGAGAATATGTGAGGGTTTACAACCACACTAAGGCTACCTTGCCATTTTATAACTGCCTGCAGCCATGTGAGCTGCACTCACTTGCTATTATCTTCACCACATATAAGTTGGAGGCATATCTTGTTTTTATGTTCCCCTACTGAAGATAAACTTTAGGTACAACCATCCAGGGAATAAACTTGAATAGATTCAGTCCCAATCACATGGTAAAAACAATTCCAAATATATGGCAACAATAATTCCAATAAGTCCCTTGCTGGGTGTTACAGAGAGGTGCTGTATTGCTCATAGTGCTGCATAGTTTACCTTACTCTCACTACATTTCTAGTGGGGCCCAGGGCATTTGTGGCCCCCAACTAGGGTTGCCACATCATCCCTTTAATTCAGGACACCCATTAATTACACAGGTTCTGTGGCTGATTAAGGTGGTAATTAAACTCACTTGGTGCATTATCTGTATTAAATCAGCCTCAGAACCTGTGTAATTAAAGTGGTTGTAAACCCCAAAATAAAATAAAAAAATAACTGCAAGACAAAGGCATAATGAGCTAGTATGACTAGCATACTAGCTCATTATGAATTACTTACCTTAGATCGAAGCCCCCGCAGCGGTGCTCGGACACCTCCGCCGCCATCTTGCCTCGATGTCCCTTCCGTGTATCGCCGCTCCGGCGCTGTGATTGGCCCCGGAGCGGCGATGACGTCACACGCATGCGCGCTCGGGCCGGCTAAATCCATTCAGAAATCTGGCTACTATACCGGCCCGCTAGTGCGCATGCGCGTGACGTCAGCGGCGCCGGTTTTAAAAGCAAATATCTCTTTAACGTGTAAGTTAGGGAGATATTTCATGCACCTACAGGTAAGCCTTAATCTAGGCTTACCTGTAGGTGCATGTTGTGTAAGCGGGTTTACAACCACTTTAATATGTGTCCTGGATTAAAGGGATGATGTGGCAACCCTACCCCCAACCCCAAGTAGGAAATGCTTTCACTGGAGTACAGACACACAGATCCAAGTCCTGTCAGAGGTGAGGAGACAGATGTGTGTTCCCAGTACAGAGAAACACAGATCGGTCTCCTCCCCTTGTGAGTCCCCTCCCCCTACAGTTAGAATCACTCCCTAGGGAACATATTTAACCCCTTCAGCGCCCCCTAGTGTTAACCCCTTCCCTGCTAGTCACATTTACACAGTAATAAGTGCAGTTTTATAGCACTAATCGCTGTATAAATGTGAATGGTCCCAAAAATGTGTCAAAAGTGTCCGATATGTCCATCGCAATGTCACGGTCACAATAAAAATCGCAGATCGCCGCCATTACTAGTAAAAAAAAAATCATAAAATAAAATGCAATAAATCTATCCCCTATTTTGTAGACTCTATAACTTTTGTGCAATCCAATCAATATACGAAGAATACATATCGGCCTAAACTGAGGAAAATTTAAAAAATAAATAAAAAATTGTGATATTTATTAAATCAAAAAGTAAAAAATATTGTGTTTTTTTCAAAATTGTTGCTCTTCTTTTGTTTATAGCGCAAAAAATAAAAACCGCAGAGGTGATCAAATACCACCAAACAAAAGCTATATTTGTGGGGAAAAAAAGGACGTCAATTTTGTTTGGGAGCCACGTCGCACGACCGCGTAATTGTCATTCAAAATGCGACAGCGATGAAAACTAAAAATTGGTCTGGGCAGGAAGGGGGTGAAAATGCCCTGTATTAAAGTGGTTAAACAAGGACAGCACTCTGTGTCCAGGAAGGCAGGATCACTAAAGGAACAATAACCCCTGTCACATGCTTGCACTAAAGTGATGGCTTGCTCAAGGAAGGAACAGCAGACTATGTCTGCATAATGTGCGTCAGCGTGGCAACTTGCAGTCTCCCCTAGAAGCGCGTGTGATAGGGTGACAACTAGGGTTGCCACCTTTTCTTCAAGTCAAATCCAAACACTTTAGCAGTGCACAGCAATCTTTTTTTATACATACATTTTGCTAATAAATAGAATTTCTAATCATTAGAAGTTAATAACAAGAGTCTCCCTTTTACGTAGGAGTCCACAGAGTTCCCCTTTTACACCTGAACCCACAGAGCTCCCTTATACTGTAAGGGGGGAGTGTGCAGACTCTGATGTAAGGAAGAACTCTGCGGACTCTAACATAAGGGATGCTTTGGGAACCCTGATTCAAGGGGGAACACTGAAAACTCTAATGTACGGGAAGGACTCTGATGTAAGGGGGAACACTGTGGCCTCTGATGTAAAGGGGAACTCTGATGTAAGGCCCCTTTCACACGGAGGGTCCGTTCAGGTCCGCCTGTCAGATTTTTAGGCGGACCTAGACGGACGCTCCATGTAGCCCTATGGAGCCACGGATGTCAGCGGTGACATGTCCGCTGACATCCGCTCCGCCAAAGTGTGACGGAGAAAACCCTATTTTTCCTTCCGTCAGCAGAGCGGATCGGATGAACACGGACAGACTGTCCGTGTTCATCCGATCTCCCCATAGGGGAGAGCGTCGCTCTGACAGGGCGGTCCCTGCACAGTGTGCAGGGACCGCCCAGTCATCAGCCGGCTCAGCGGGGATCAACGGAGCGATCCCCGCTGAGCAAGCGGAGCTTCACGGGGCGGATCATGACTGATCCACCCCGTGTGAAAGAGCCCTAAGGGGTGCTCTGACAACCCTGATTTACCTTAGTGTACTTACTCAGAGGCAGGAGAGAGAAGGGGGGAGACTGCAGTCACAGACAGGGATGAATTGTGAGCTCACTCACCCCTTCGCAGTCAGCACCTCTCATCCAGATGTATCTGAGGCTGCTGGACTTCAAATTTCCAGCCCCCACTTTCCTTTTCTGAGGCACAGCCCTGGAGATTGGATTGTGGGTGGGCAGACACAGAGAGGTAGGGGTGGAAGGAAGGGGTGCAGATCAAGCCTGCTATCCTATCCCGTCAGTGTGTGTGTTTGGGGGGGGGGGGGGGTGTTAGTGCTGGCTTTGGGCAGTGTGAATGAGAGTGTAACAGACACTATTAGCTTAGACAACTGCAGCCAGCAACCCTGCTGGGAAGCCATAGTCCAGTCTGAATAATGAACAGAAGGATAGTCAGAGTGTTTTAACCCTATAACAGGTATCATTTTTATAAAAACTGCAGATTTAAAAGAAGATTAAAAATGAATTTTGAAATTACATATACACATTTATTTTACATCTATTTAACCACATCTGGATCTCCCTCATAGATGTATAATTACCAATTTTAGCAATAATGAGGATCTTACTTGGCACTTTCTCACAATGAATATTGTAAGTTCCTCCTTAAAGTGGTGCAAAAGTAAACATTTATTTTGTTACAGCTTACCAATTCTGAGATGAGATGGCTGCATTTGTTTTCTTTTTTAGACGTTCTTTCTTCTATTTTCACTTGGTGATTTGGGCAGTAAGTCTATTGTTTTTCAACAGAACAAGCTGTCCTGCAGATGTAGCAGTTGGAGTTTAGAGACAAACTATTTACCACTGGCAGGGGTGCTTACAATTATTAGCTTTTATTTATTTATGTAAAACCTTTACACAGTGCCTTGAAAAAGTATTTATACCCCTTGAAATTTTCCACATTTTGTCATGTTACAACAAAAAACGTAAATGTATTTTATTGGGATTTTATGTGATAGACCAACACAAAGTGGCACATAATTGTGAAGTGGAAGGAAAATTATAAATGGTTATCAAAATTTTATAAAATAAATATGTGAAAAGTCTGGTGTGCATTTGTATTCAGCCCCCCTCAGTCAATGCTTCGTAGAGCCACCTTTCGCTGCAATTACAGCTGCAAGTCTTTTTGGGGAGGTCTCTCTACCAGCTTTGCACATCTAGAGAGTGACATTTTTGCCCATTCTTCTTTGCAAAATAGCTCAAGCTCTGTCAGATTGGATGGAGAGCGTCTGTGAACAGCAATTTTAAAGTCTTGCCACAGATTCTCAATTGGGTTTAGAATGGGCCATTCTAATACATGAATATGCGTTGATCTTTTCTAAACCATTCCATTGTAGCTCTGGCTGTATGTTTAGGGTCATTGTCACGCTGGAAGGTGAAGCTCCGCCCCGGTCTCAAGTCTTTTGCAGAGTCTAACAGGTTTTTTTCTAAGATTGTCCTGTATTTAGCTCCATCCATCTTCCCATCAACCATCTTTACTGTCCCTGCTGATGAAAAGCATCCCCACAACATGATGCTGCCACCACCATGTTTTACATTTAACAATGGCTTTCTTCTTTACACTCTTCCATAAAGGCCAGGTTTGTGGAGTGCCTAATTAATAGTTGTCCTGTAGACAGATTCTACCACCTGAGTTGTGAATCTCTGCAGCTCCTCCAGAGTTACCATGGGTCTCTTCTCTGATTAATGTTCTCCTTGCCCGGCCTGTCAGTTTAGGTGGACGGCCATGTCTTGGTAGGTTTGCAGTTGTGCCATATTCTTTCCATTTTTGGATGATGGATTGAACAGTGTTCCATGAGATGTTCAAAGCTTGGGATATTTTTTTTTAACCTAACCCTGCTTTTATCTTCTCCACAACTTTATCCCTGACCTGTCTGGTGTGTTCCTTGGCCTTTCGTGATGCTGCTTGTTTACTAAGGATTTTGAACAAACCTCTGAGGGCTTCACAGAACAACTGTATTTATACTGAGATTAAATTACACACATGTGGACTCTATTTACGAATTGAGCGACTTCTGAAGGCAATTGGTTCCACTAGCTTTTAGTTAGGGGTATCAGAGTAAAGGGGTCTGAATACAAATGCACTCCATACTTTTCAGATATTTATTTGTAAAAAATTTGAAAAGCCATTTATCATTTTGCTTCCACTTCACATTTATGTGCCACTTTGTGTTGGTCCATCACATAAAATCCCAATAAAATACAATTATGTTTTTGGTTGTAACATGACAAAGGGTGGAAAATTTCAGGGGGTATGAATACTTTTTCAAGGCACTGTACCAAAAGGAAATAAACTGTTTGCTCTAACTGATCCTAACGTAGTAGGTGGAGTTTGGTTTCAATGTGTTAGTGTATCTAAATCTGCTAGTATATCTAACACTCTCCTCCCCCCAAACTAATAATGCTGCTGTCCAAAAGTGCCACCTGTGCTCCGTCATCCAGAATGGGGGCACTTTTATACAGGAGGTGTGTTACTGACCAGATCACCAGGTGAAAACAGTGGGGGAAAAAAATATATATATATAAAACTAATGCAAGCCACCACATCTAATGATTGGAAATCTGCAGTTTTATATATTTTTGGTTTTGGGTTTAATACCACTCTCCAATGAAAGTTGCTCAAAGGCAACCAACATTTTCAGTTGTGATACTACTAATACAGTTAGGTCCATACATATTTGGACACAGGCACAATTGTCATACTTTTGGCTCTGTATGCCACCAGAATAAAATTAAAACAAAACAATTAAAAAGGAATTTTGAATTGCAGACTTCCAGCTTTAATTCAAGGGGTTAAACATAAATATACAAATTTTAGGAACTGCAACAATTTTTATACACAGTCCCCCTATTTTCAGAGGCTCAAATGTAATTGGACAAAGGAATAAAATCATAAATAAAATGTTTATTTTTTTATATTTTGTTGAGAATCCTTTACTGGCAACAACTGCCTGAAGTATAGAACCCATGGACATTACCAAAGACTGGGTTTTCTCCTTTCTGATGCTTTGCCAGGCTATAACTGCACCTGTCTTCAGTTGTTCTTCGTTTGTGGGTCTTTCTGCCTTTAGTTTTGCCTTCATCAAGTGAAATGTATGCTCAATTGGATTGAGATCAGGTGATTGACTCGGCCATTGCAGAATATTCCACTTCTTTTCCTTCAAAAGCTCCTGGGTTCCTTTTGCAGTGTGTTTTGGATCATTGTCCATCTGTACCGTCCAGTCAACTTTGCTGCATTTGGCTGAATCGGGCTGACAGTATATCTCTAAACACTGCAGAATTCACCTGGCTGCTTCTGTCTTCTGTCACATCATCAATAAACACCAATGACCCAATGCCACTGGAAGCCATGCATGCTCATACCATCACACTGTCTCCACCATGTTCTACAGATGACGTTGTGTGCTTTGGATCATGAGTTGTTCCATGCCTTCTCCACACTTTTTTCTTCCCGTCATCCTGGTACAGATTAATCTTAGTTTCATCCATCCAAAGAATGCTTTTCCAGAACCGGTCTGGCTTTTTTAGATGTTTTTTGTCAAAGTCTAATCTGGCTTTTCTATTCTTCAGGTTTATGAGTGGTTTGCACCTTGTGGTGAACCCTCTGTATTTGCTCTCCTGAAGTCTTCTCTTGATTGTAGACTTTGACAATGATATGCTCACCTCCTGGAGAGTGTCCTTCACTTGTCTGGATGTTTTGAATGGGTTTTTCTTTACCAAAGAGAGGATCCTGCGATCATCCACCACTGTTGTCTTCTGTGGATGTCCAAGCCTTTTTATGTTGCTGAGCTCACCAGAGCGTTCTTCTTTTCTCAGAATGTACCAAATTGTTGATTTGGACACTCCTAATGTTGGTGCTATCTCTCTGATGGATTTATTTTGTTTGAAGCCTTACAATGGTCATTGGCCTGTTTCATTTGCATGGACAGTTCCTTTGAACGCATGATGTAGGCTCAGAGCAATAGATTCCATATGAAAATACCACACTTAGAATCTTAGACCTTTCACCTGCTTAATTGCTTAAGAACAAACGAAGGAGTAGCCCACACCTGGCCATGAAACAGCTTTTGATTCAATTGTCCAATTACTTTTGGTCCCTTGAAAAAGGGGAGATGGATATTCTTAAGAGCTGTAATTTTTAATTGCTTCCTCTGATTTGGATGTGCATACCCTCAAATTAAACCTGAGAGTGTGCACTTTCAGCCCATATCCATTATATAACTATAGCTTGAATATGTTTTAGTAAATACCTGAAAAAAACTTAAATTGTGCCTGTGTCCAAATATTTATGGACCTAACTGTATATTTCTATATAATTAAGGAACAGGGGGAAAAAAATGTATGGTTATATTTATGTTAATGACCCTAACAAATATACTAATGACAAATATCTGCAAATCTAAATTCATATGAAACTAATATAGCATCATGCAACTTTATTTGGTGTTTAATTTAATGGTCATCACTGAAAAACATTGACATTGTTAGACAAGTATTCCCAGTAGCATACCGTCATTTTTGATTGCTACGTTTATTTTATCATAACCGTATTTCCAACATTTTTATCCAAGCAGCCGAAAAATGACCTACTTTTCGTTTTTTTCTAATGGAAATGGAAGTAGGTCAAAAATTAGGGTGGGCTCAGCTGCTCTGTCTGGATATATTTCAGTAGCATCCAGTGGATGTGGCAGTAGGAGACTGACCGCAGGGCATGTCCTTACCAAAACAAGGGAGTAACTGAGGTAATTTTGGTCATTAGCTATAACAGATAAATATAGAGAGACAAAGTGCTGATAATATGTCAATATAATTTGTCTATGCACCATTAAAGATTTAAGATAATGTTCCAGATGAAATGAGTGATTAATAAAGCTTTGTACTTTGTCATTTTAACAGGATATTCAGAAGAGTACCACAAACAGTAATAAAGTTGCTGACAATAACATGTTTAAAGCTGAACTCAAAGCAAACAGATAAATACACAGTTGAACTTGTTACCTGCCATAATATGTATACTTCTGTATAGTCATTCTTGTGATCTAGGCATTCCTGCCAGACAGCACATCCAGGCTCTAGACTTTTCTGCAGCTAAGCAATACAGCTTGGACCAGGACCACATTATATGCATTATATACTGTGAATAGGTTAAGACTCTAACCACACCCCTATAAGCCATGCCCAATATTGAGTGCAATGAAGCCATGCCCACATTTTGCACGTGCCACATTTCCCATCTCCAACAGTGTATCCCTCTTTCTGAAGTGCTAAAGTTGATAGATATGCACTTTATTATATATACAGTATTTCTAACTATACTGTATATAGCTTTTTATTAATATTCCTTGCACATGGTTAGATATTCAAAGTGGAGACAGGTTTACATCATTTATTATCATTTACTTTGCAAAGTAAACTTAAGCCTCATACACGAGATCAGATTTTCCGACAACAAATGTGTGATGGCAGGGTTTTGTCAGAAAATCCGACCGTTTGTATGCTCCATCAGACAACTGTTGCCGGATTTTTCGACAACAAATGTTTTATAGCATGGTTTAAAACTGTCCGACAACAAATGTGTCTTGTCGGATTATCCGATCGTGTGTACACAAGTCCGTCGGAAGAAAATCCAAAGTACAAACACGCATGCTCCGAACCAATGCTAACCATAGCACAACATTAGCAGAAGTTGCCCTAAGGGTGGCGCTAAAGAGCTTAAAAACCATGTAGTTTTGTGTATGTTGGCTGAAAAGGTTCTGCTGTCTGTATGCATACCAAGTTCATGGCAAACGCCCTTCGGACAAAATTCCACGGATTTGTCTGATGGAAATCCGATCGTGTGTACGAGGCTTAAGACTTTAGTTGGGGTGTCAGACACAAACTACAAATGTTTAACTAGGCAATAGAGAAATATGAACATTTGGAAATATGCATAAACATGGTGGAGACTGGACCCCTGTAAAAAGCTGTGTGTACATAGGTTATAAAGACAAAACAAAAATGATGTAAATCATAGACACGAAAATACCTAAAACACTTTAATTACTTCAGAAGTCCAAAATTCACTTTTAGCTGGCAAAACATGACAAAACAAATAGAACCACAACAAGGTGTAACCAGTGATGGTCCTGTTCTTTCGAGGACAGAGCAAAGATAAGGATGCCTCTGGGTCTCCAAATGGTTACCATTTGTACAATGAAGTCATGCAGGAAAAACATAGCAAAAAGTGCATCAATTAGCAATTACGTAATAAATTTCACACTCTAATGCCCCGTGCACACGGTCGGATCTTCCGACAAGAAAAGTCCGATGTGAGCTTTTGGTCGGAAATTCCGACCGTGTGTAAGCTCCATCTGACTTTTCCTGTCGGAATTTCCGGCAACAAAAATTTGAGAGCTGGTTCTCAAATTTTCCATCGTCTGTAGCAATTCCGACGCGCAAAATTCCGACGCATGCTCGGAAAGATCTCGACGCATGCTCGGAAGCATTGAACTTAATTTTCTCGGCTCGTCATAATGTTGTACGTCACGCGTTCTTGTCGGTCGAAAGTTCAGAGAACTTTTGTGTGATCGTGTGTATGCAAGCCAAGCTTGAGGGTAATTCCGTCGGAAAAACCATCCAAGGTTTTTCCGACGGAAAATCCGATCGTGTGTACGGGGCATGATGTGTTTAACCACTTCCCGCCCAGTCAATAGGCAATTGACGTCCGGGAAGTGGTTCAGTTATCCACACTGGACGTCATATGACGTCCTGCAGGATAACAGCCGCCGTGCGCCCGGGGGGGGCGCGCATCGCGGCGATCGGTGGAGCGGTGTGTCAGTCTGACACACCGCTACACTGATCTCGGTAAAGAGCCTCAGGCGGAGGCTTTTTACCACGTGATCAGCCGTGTCCAATCACGGCTGATCACGATGTAAACAGGAAGAGCCGTTGATCGGCTCTTCTTCACTCGCGTCTGACAGACGCGAGTAGAGGAGAGCCGATCGGCGGCTCTCCTGACAGAGGGGGTCTGTGCTGATTGTTTATCAGCACAGCCCCCCCTCAGATACCCACACTGGACCACCAGGGAAGCCCCAAGCATGTGGATGGCCAGGTAAGTCCCCCATGGCCATCCACATGCACAAATACACACAAAACATATGCCAATCAGTGCCCACAAATGGGCACTGACTGGCACCATCATGGCATGTGATGCCAAGCAATGCCAGCTACCAGTGTCATCAGTGCCACCTACCAGTGTCATCAGTGCCACCTACCAGTGTCCATCAGTGCCCATCTCTGCCCATAAGTGCCCACCTATCAGTGCCCGTCTGTGCCACCTATCAGTGCCGCCTATAAGTGCCCATCTGTGCCGCCTATGAGTGCCCATCAGTGCCGCCTATGAGTGCCGCATACCAGTGCCACATATCAGTGCCTATCAGTGCCCATCATCATTGCCCATCAGTGCCACCTCATCAGTGCCACCTCATTGGTGCCACCTTATCGGTGCCCATCAGTGTCGCCTTATCAGTGCCCGTTAGTGCCGCCTTATCAGTGCCCGTCATTGAAGTAGAAAAGGTACTTATTTACAAAAAAAATTAACAGAAACAAAGAAAAACGTATTTTTTTTCAAAATTTCCGCTCTTTTTTATTTGTTGTGCAAAAAATAAAAATCGCAGAGGCGATCAAATACCACTGAAAGAAAGCTCTATTTGTGGGAACAAAATGATAAAAAAATTGTTTGGGTACAGTGTTGCATGACCGCGCAATTGTCATTCAAATTGCGACAGCGCTGAAAGCTCAAAATTGGCTTGGGCAGGAAGGTGTATAAGTGCATGGTATTGAAGTGGTTAAATACTTATAAATACAATTTATTGTTACATTTAAATGTGTGAATAGATCCTCAGTGTGAAAAGTTTATTGTCTAGGATGGATTTTTTCTTTCAGTAGGCTAATGACGATGAAATTGGATCATAGTACCTTGCATGCATTGCTGTTATGGGCCAGTGTCGAAATGTGTCTTGAAGGATGGATAAATATCTCAGTGCCTGTTGTTCTTAAGGAGATGTCTGCATATCTATTGACACTCTAAAGCCTCGTACACACGATCGGATTTCCATCGGACAAATCCGTGGAATTTTGTGTGAATGGCGTTGGCCGTGAACTTGGTATGCATACAGACGGCAGAACTTTTTCAGCTAACATACACGAAACTACGTGTTTTTTCAGCTGTTTAGCCCCACCCTTTGGGCAACTTCTGCTAATGTTGTCTTATGGTTAGCATTGGCTTGGAGCATGCGTGTTTGTACTTTGGATTTTTTTCCGACAGACTTGTGTACACACGATCGGATAATCCGACAAGACACATGTCTTGTCGGAAAATTTGAGAGCATGTTATAAAACATTTGTTGACGGAAATTCCGACAACAATTGTCCGATGGAGCGTACAAACGGTCGGATTATCCGACAAAACCCTGCCATCACACATTTGTTATAGGAAAAACCGATCTTGTGTAGGAGGCTTAACTTTTAATTAAAAACCACACATTCACTCTCACTAGCTTTTATCAACCCCTTCATGCTTCTCTACCTTGTGCCACTAAGTTTGGGTCTCGCAGAGAGCATGCTTGCAGCACACAACCTTTGGCTGCTATAGATCATAACATGAAGGGGCTGAGCATAAAAGACCACTTTACCGACCCCTGCAAATATGCATTATGCGGTTTGCAAAAGGTTAACACCCACTTCTAGTTTTAACTCTTCCCCTATGGGTCCTCTACCTCCTCCTATTGCTCCAGTTGGCCCTAAATGCTGCGGAAAACAAAGCCACATAACTATGTGGCACCACTCTCTAGAGAATTCTCCTGTGAGACTGGGCAGGCTTGGAGATGTGCAATAGTAAACCGCTGCAATAAAAACAACAACAAAAAACAACTTTCCACTGCAAAATAATAGCAAAATGTGCTAGTATGCATCATATATTAGCACAATATGAAATACTTACCTTAAAACAAAGCCCTCAAGTGGCACACTGTCACCGAGAGGGCTTCCATCTTTCCCCGGTCTTCCTTCCAGGTTCGCGGACTCCGTGAGTGGCCAGAGCCAGATGATGTCACTTCTGCACATGCGCGTGGGAGCTCTCAGTTACCTCAGTTTTGAAGGTCTGGTGCGCATGCGCCTGTGATGTCACCGACTGCATCCAGGCTGAATATCTCCTAAATGGTGCACCTTTGGAGATATTCATTTTACCTACAGGTAAGCTTACTTGTAGGTTAAAATCACGAAGTGGACTTTACTACTGCTTTAATGCTCAAGTCTCACAGGAAGCAAATGAATGATGCTAGGCATACCGGTAGCATTAGACATACCGGTAACAAAAAAAGGTCAGAACACTTCATCATGTAAAAATATATTATATAGAAAAAAGAACATAATTATCTTGTTTTAATGGGAACATGATATTTCACCATTTTTTTATTTTTAGCATTGCAAAAGCTCTTGGCCATCTGAGACCTATGATTTATTACATTACAGCTGGTAAATAGAACATATTTGCCACTGCCGATAAAAGGTAGAAAGTAATTTGCGCATACTAAAGGTGTAATGAAGACTGCAATCAGACTACTCCTTTATGACAACAAACACTTAATCCACTGTTGATGCCATACTCAGCAGGCAACTAGAAGGCTGGTGGAAACCTCCTATACAAGTAATAATGGGAGTGTCATATTATGCAGATTTATTTTTCAATGCATGGCATTACAGCCAGAAGGGACTTGGATTTATGACACCTTAATGTCTGCAGCTAGATCCCAAGTGGCTAACACCCATATACCAGCTGGGACAGTCTATCATACCTCAAACTGCAGCTGTGACATTCATTAACTGTTCCACTGCCTCAGGGAGCATGAACACAGCACTATGCTCATAGCACGCTAATAAATAGACTTTAATATTTCAGCTCTATACCAGCCAATTAATTAACTTTCGAACATACACTCATACTCATCAGTTATCAGACACAACTTTAAAACTTTAAATATATCAGTTGCACTTTTTTGGCATGTATTCTACCACAAGATTGTCAAATGAGTGCACTGGCTTGTTTCACTGCAGACAAATATGATGTTACCGTATATGCAGTTTCTTAGTCAGGAATGTTGTGCTGTGTTTTTTCACTGTAAAGTCACTGTGATGCTGCTTGGTAGTGCCCTAAATCTATCAAAATATAACAGCTGTGGTGAAAAACCTGCACAATTTATAAACTTTACAACTCAATTTTGTCATGCTTACAGTACAGCAAATTAGAATTTAGTGAAAGTCATAGCCAATCAATACAATTTGTGAAGTTAGCTGCTTAAGCAGCCTGAAAATCGGACGGAGCTCTCCGTAGTGCTGAAACATATTTGTATACAGTTTTAGCACCTAGAGAGTTAAAAAAAAAAATTTTTAATAGAAAATAATACAAAATGTGTGGCTTTCCATCCCTGAGAATTCATTAGTGGGTATTTCTTTGCCAAGAGGGCAGTAATTATCTGGCCCTCTTCCAAACTGAGTCTAGCTCACATGCTTTTCATGCATGAGGGCTACTTTGCGGATGTCCCCGAAAGTGGAACACCCCCTTCGCCCAAAAAACAAGAGACCAAAGCTGTTTATAATTACTAACACCAGGATGGCAAAAAGGATGGGGAATGTCTGGGTACTTACCTAACTCCAATACCGGTAATTAGGTGGCTAACACCGTTGGCAAATAGGTTTTAGACGGATCAGCCTGCATATAGATATGAAAGTATTAAAAATCACACATTTAAAAAATCAAGTAACATTCTTTGTTTAGGCAAACATACTTTCTTTCTTTTCCATTAAGGGGCCAAGGAATTTAGAGACTGTTGGGTTATATTGCTGCCTACAGGAGGATTGGAAACTTGTAAACAACAAATTGTGAACCAGCCCAGTATATACCCTTCTACTTTCATGGTGCCTTGTTTTTTTTTGCAAGGGTCCTTGGAGAATTAAGGTCTTCTCTTGAAACTGCTTTGAAAAGTCTACCTTTTTGACAGCTACCATTTTCCTTTATTCAAGACTCTTGCTGTATCTCCAATGAGCTGATCTTTATATGCAGCTATCTGGATTGGCATTTCTTCCGCATGACCTTGGTTTGCCATACCCAGACCCCACAGGACTGGATGTTGCAAGGCTAACATGGAATATGGCCTTTGGCCAGTGGATTCTGTATTGTGGAAATTTCCAGAGCAATCCAGATCCTTGACACAGCCCCAGGTGTGACTCTATTGCTAAAGACTCACTTTGTCTACTAGGATTGCTGGGCGCTGTTTAAAATTCTTGCTTTCTGTGGGCTTCACCACAGAAGGGATTAATGTTAAGGGATTAAGTGACAACATCATTTACTGGGTGCAGTGTCGCATACACATCCAATGTTCTCTTTATCATAATTCAAGAACAAGGAAGCACCTTGCTGTTCCTGATCACAAGTGACATGTGGAACACTCCTCAGTGTGTCTCTGCTGCCGGTCTACAGTGCCTTGGTCACCTTCAGCTGCTTGACCCTACTCCTGCTACCCAGCAGCCAGCTACATAAGTACTGGAGGCCTAGCCTTGTACCCTAAGCTATGTTGCATTCTGCCTTGCAGTGCAACATGTCTGGTTCTAGACAAATGGAGGACAGTTCTGGTACAGCACACATTCCACTAATAGCTCAGAGATGCCTGCAGTGTACCCTTAGTGCCTGACACCAGCATTCTGGAATTTTGCCCTTTGCTAGAGTCTTTGCCATCCTTGGAGTCTTCCTTAGCTCCACTGGGAATTCACTACATTCCAGCAGGATTTCACGTACCACATTTAATTGCTGACTCTGACTGCAAAGTTCATAGTCATGTCTTCCATGCCTTACCCTTCAGAATTCCTATCTGATCTGTCAACGGCCTTAAAGCCGATTTCCATGTTTCCTGCCACTCTAAATAGTGGCGGTCCAGATGAGTCCAGGTGAACTATTTCATTTACTAACTGCTGCAGTGTCTCTAAGCACTGTATTTACTGCATTTGGCTTCAGCTACATACGGTACACAGTGCTGAGATCTGGCTGTGAGACAGAGACTTCCTGTCTCACACGGGAACAATGCAGAGTTGGTCTGAGCGGTGCTCAGCCATTCCTAGGCATCTTTGAATTCTGTGAATGAATACAAAGCTTCCTCTGATTGGCTGATTTAAAGAGTGCAATGTCATCATCTCACCCCTATGCCTCAGACAGTCAGAAGAAGCTTTGTATTTATTTACAGAATATAAACCTGCCTTTGAATGGCTGAGTGCTGTTCAGACCAATTCTGCATATTTCCGGGTGTGGCAAAGGAAGTCTCTGTCTTATGCCTCGTACACACGACCAGTTTTCCTGTCGGAAAAACTGCGATGAGAGCTTTTGGCCGTGAATTCCGACCATGTGTATGCTCCATCACAGGTTTTTCCGACAGAAAAACTGCCGGAAAAAAAAGGAGAGCAGGATCTCTTTTTTCCCGTCAGGAAAAAATCTTAGCGGGAAAACCGTTCGTCTGTAAGCTGTTCCGACGGGGGAAAAAAATGCGCACGCTCAGAAACAATTTGACGCATGCTCGGAAGCATAGAACTTCATTTTGTCGGCTCATCGTAGTCTTTTACGTCACCGCGTTCTTGGCAGTCAAAAGTTCACCGGACTTTTGTGTGACCATGTGTATGCAAGGCAGGCTTGAGAGGAATTCCGTCGGGAAAACCATTGTTTTTTTTTTGTGTACGAGGCATGACAGCCAGAAGCCCACCACTGTGTACTGTATGTAGCTGAAGCCACATACAATACATACAAGGCCAAGAGACAGTGCAGCAGTTAGTGAAATAAAAAGTTTTAGTAATTATTTAAAGTGAAAGGAAATTTTGAAAACAGTTTTAACTGCCTCTGAGCCCTCAGCTCTCGAAACCCTGTCTGATGCTGAATCTTTTAAGTCCTTAACCACTTAACGACCGCCCACCGCCGATTTACGTCGGCAGAATGGCACGGACAGGCAGAATCACGTAGATCTACGTGATCGCCTTTGTGCAGTTGGGGGGTCCATCCGGACCCCCCTTCACTGCAGTGAGCGGCCGTTAAGTGTTCGGGAGCGATCAGGCATGAGGGGGGGGCGCTCGATTCCGCCCCCCCTCGCGATCGCTCCCGGCCAATGAAAATGCTTCCTCCGCCATGTGATGTAAACAAGGCTGGAGGAAGTGATGTCATCTCCCTCGCCGCGGTCTTTCCGTTCCCGGCGCCGAGCAGAGAAGAAGCAGGTTAGTGCACTAACAGTCCACTGACACGTAGGTACACATAGGCACACAAATCACCCCCCAGTCACCCCCAGATCACCCCCCAGGTCACCCCAAAGCCCCCAATCACAGTGTCACTGATTGCAGTGATCATTTATTTTACTGATCACTGCATTTAGTGTCATCTGTGATTGTAAAAAGTTGCAGGGCAGTTAGGATTAGGCCCCTTTAGGTCCAGGGTAGCCCCCTAACCCCCCCTAATAAAGGTTTAACCCCTTGATCACCCCCCAGGTAACCCTTTCACCCCCTAACTTCAGCGTCACTAAGCGATTGTTTTTCCGATCGCTGTATTCGTGTCGCTGGTGTTTTAGATAGGCAGTTATTTTTTTTTCGGTTCGCCGCAGGTTTTTATTAGTGTCAGGTACCCCCATATATTATTTTAACCCCCTGATTGCCCCTAGAGTTAACCCTTTCACCAGTGATCGCCGTATAAGCGTCACTGGTGTCACTGGTTAGCCAGTAAGTTATTTAGTTATTTAGGTTACCCGTCAGGTTTTTATATAGTGTCAGGTACCCCCATATTTAACCTAATAAAGATTTTAACCCCCTGATTGCCCCTAGTTAACCCTTTCACCAGTGATCACCATATAAAGGTTACGGGTGACGCTGGTTGATTAGTTTGCTTTTTATAGCATCAGGGCACCCGCCGTATATAACCCAATAAAGGTTTAACCCCCCTGATCGCCCGGCGGGTGAGATCAATTAGGTTTTAGCGCCAGAGAGGGTCTGCGTCGCCCCAGGCAGTGTTAGGTTAGTGACAGTAACGCTAACACCCACGCGCAAAGCATACACCCCCCTTAGTGGTATAGTATCTGATCAGATCTGATCAGATCTATACTAGCATCCCCAGCGGTTTAGGGTTCCCAAAAACGCAGTGTTAGCGGGATCAGCCCAGATACCTGCTAGCGCCTGCGTTTAGCCCCTCCGCCCAGCCCAGCCCAGCCCAGCCCACCCAAGTGCAGTATCGATCGATCACTGTCACTTACCAAACACAACACACATAACTGCAGCGTTCGCAGTGCTTGGTTTTTGGGGCCCTGTACGCGGCTAGGCTCCCAAAAAGTCCCACACATGTGGTATCCCCGTACTCAGGAAAAGCAGCAGAATGTATTTTGGGGTGCAATTCCACATATAACCATGGCATGTGTGAGCAATATATCATTTAGTGACAACTTTTTGTACATTTTTTTTTTTTCTTTTTGTCATTATTCAATCATTTGGGACAAAAAAAAAAAAATATTCAATGGGGTCAACATGCCTCTCAGCAAATAGCTTGGGGTGTCTACTTTCCAAAATGGGGTCATTTGGGGGGGTTTTGTGCCATCTTGGCATTTTATGGCCTTCAAAACTGTGATAGGTAGTGAGGAGTGAAATCAAAAATTTATGCCCTTAGAAACCTTGAAGGCGGTGCTTGGTTTTTGGGGTCCCGTACGCGGCTAGGCTCCCAATAAGTCCCACACATGTGGTATCCCCGTACTCAGGAGAGGCAGCAGAATGTATTTTGGGGTGTAATTTCACATATGCCCATGGCATGTGTGAGCAATATATCATTTAGTGACAACTTTGTGCAAAAAAAAAAAAGTTTGTCATATTCCCGCAACTTGTGGCAAAATATAAAATATTCCATGGACTGAACATGCCTCTCAGCAAATAGCTTGGGGTGTCTACTTTCCAAAATGGGGTCATTTGGGGGGGTTTTGTGCTATTTTGGCATTTTATGGCCTTCGAAACTGTGATAGGTAGTGAGGAGTGAAATCAAAAATTTGCGCCCTTAGAAATCCTGAAGGCGGTGCTTGGTTTCCGGGGTCCCGTACGTGGCTAGGCTCCTAAAAAGTCCCACACATGTGGTATCCCCGTACTCAGGAGAAGCAGCAGAATGTATTTTGGGGTGCAATTCCACATATAACCATGGCATGTGTGAGCAATATATCATTTAGTGACAACTTTTTGTATTTTTTATTTTTTTTTGTCATTATTCAATCACTTGGGACAAAAAAAATAAATATTCAATGGGCTCAACATGCCTCTCAGCAATTTCCCTGGGGTGTCTACTTTCCAAAATGGGGTCATTTGGGGGGGTTTTGTACTGCCCTGCCATTTTAGCACCTCAAGAAATGAGATAGGCAGTCATAAATTTAAAGCTGTGTAAATTTCAGAAAATGTACCCTAGTTTGTAAACGCTATAACTTTTGCGCAAACCAATAAATATACGCTTATTGACATTTTTTTTACTAAAGACATGTGGCTGAATACATTTTGGCCTAAATGTATGACTAAAATTGAGTTTATTCGATTTTTCTTATAACAAAAAGTAGAAAATATCTTTTTTTTTCAAAATTTTCGTTCTTTTTCCATTTATATCGCAAAAAATAAAAATCGCAGAGGCAATCAAATACCATTAAAAGAAAGCTCTATTTGTGGGAAGAAAAGGACGCAAATTTCATTTGGGTACAACATTGCATGTCCGCACAATTTACAGTTAAAGCAGCGCAGTGCCGAATCCCAAAAACAGGCTTGGTCCTAATGGCCCGAAATGGTCCGGGGCTTAAGTGGTTAAGGGGACTACATCAGAGGATTTGCTGTCTTTTCCCACCATTCCAATGAGCCAATCAGCCTTTTAGCCCCTAAACTTACCCCTTTCTGTATCTGGTAGCATTCCTTCTTAACAAAGCATTGACCATCCCAATCTTTAAGACCTCAAAAATAAGCAGGAGTAGCCCCTTTTAAAACCAAGCCTTAAGCCTCGTACACACGACCGGGTCTTCCGCCGGGAAAACTGCGATTAGAGCTTTTGGCTGGGAATCCCAGCCGTGTGTATGCTCCCTCGCAGTTTTTCAGATGGGAAAACTGCCGGCAAAAAAAGAGGAATGGCTCTCTTTTTCCCCGTCGGGATTCCCGACTGACTTTTTCCCGTTGGAAATCCCAAGCGTGTGTACGAGGCATTACTTTCATTCCAAAATTCCCCCACAACAATTATACTTCAATCATCGTGCCACCTGTTTGATTTTGGTGGTATGATTGTTGTGGCAGCCATTTTTAAATTAAAGCGAGGCTTGGTTTTGAGACAGCGGCCATCTTAGGTCTATAAAGAGCCTTGTTTTGGATATGGCTGCCATCTTTGACTCAAAAAGAGGCTTGGCCCTAACATGATTATGATCCTCGCTTTCACAATGAGGTTTTGGATAGCGATGGTTATCGTTCTGGGACACAGGTATAATTTTTGGTGATTTACACCTAATCCAAGACAGCTGGTAACTTTTTTATATAAAGCAATCACTTTTCGGGCAGCTCCTGTCATTTAAGAATGTCATATCTGATGAAACGCGTCAGCACAGGGCTACACGTGTAACTTTATCGCAATCTGAATGTGTCCTTCATGTTGATGTGATTATGTAGTGCTGCATCTGCCTTTTTTTCTGTGTAAGTGCAATTTCTAGTTTTTAATAAAATGTTGGTATCTAGTTCACACTATGTGGAGCATGGGTTTCCTTTTATGCTTGTTTTGAGTGGCAAGGGAGTTTGGCACAAGAGGAAGTCCTGTCAACCGGCCCTGGGTGTCCCCTTTACCCTAAGCCCTTGTTCACATTGGAGCGACTTGTCATGTCGCACCCTTTTGCCGACAATCGCACTGTTTAAATCTTTGCGGTACTGCATCAATCTGAAAAAGTAGTTCCTGCACTACTTTTGGCAATTTTGGGTATGACTTGCATAGACATCTGTGCATGAATCTGCACAGATATCTTCCAATTCGCACCTGAAGTCGCACTGACATGCGGCTTTGAAATGGTGCAATTTCAGATGAACTCACAAGATTTCAAAGCCGCAGTCAATGTGAACGAGGGCTTAATGGGAGAACAATATAACATCTTTGGGTGGTTTTGCCTCTGATCTACTATCAATTTGTGTGTCCTACAGTGTGCCAGGGAGCTTCTATTCATGTGAGTTATGACCTTTTTATTATATTAGGAGGCCATGGAACTCTGGTAAGCCTCCATACATTCATTTTTGGTGACGGTACATTATACTGGTGGAGGATGTACTAATTCATTTGATTTCTCAGTGAAAAATGGGATCATCACTTGGATTTGGAGTTACAAGTGGATATTTTCTTACTTGTATATATTTTTTTCATGTTAAATAGCTTTGGTATTTCACTAATCTTTTCACCATAATTACATTGTTTGGTGCAGCAGGGTAAGAGTACCTACCTTCCTAGCAGAAAAAACCTAGGGCTCAATCTGGGAAGACACTCCCCTCATCAGAGGCCATGAAGAGTCTTTATACTTACTCCCAGGCCTCAACTTCCAAAGCCAAACCCAACTCCAGCTCCCAGTCCACCCACAAACCATGGACATCCCTTCCAGGTCTCCCAAAACCCTCAGATAAATCTTCTTCAGCATTTCCAATATGGGGGAACATCTGTTACCGCCTTTGCCGATACTTTAACAACTAGCATCTTGGGTGCAGGAGGTTTCCAGAGGCTACAAGCTAGAATTTTACTCATGGACCACCCTCCATTCCCTTTTCCAGATCTGCCCTAGCAGATCATCTGGAAAAGGGATTATTGCCCCAGTCCCTAGGTTTGTGAGTGCTTCTTAGGCTTTTTGGCATTAGACAATGGCTTTTCAGCATTGCAAGGCTTACACCTTGTCTTCTGTTCACATACTCTGGAAGTTCTATTAGGTGGATGTTCAGACCACATTTGATTCTGACTTTTGACATAAAGTCCTTTAGGTGGTTCTCTGAGCTACAGGCAAGTCCCAGTTCTGTTGTTTTCTGCATGGGCCTGTAAGTGTTTTGTTGCTGTTCCATTGCGTTTGGACATCCTGACAATCTCTGGATTCCTGTGACCTTCAAAAAAAAATGGGATTTTTATACTAATGGTAAAATCCATTTCTTGGAGCCCATTGAGGGACACAGGTCTCACCTCTCACTGTGTTTATGATCGTGCTATCAGCACAGCGTTTCACAAAACTGAGGCATACTGGGAGTACGATGGGTTATACTGGGCTGACCCACAATATTTTTGAATGTCAGTGTCCATCCCTCCTGTAGGCAGCAGTACAACTCGATAGTCTCTAAATTCCTGTGTCCCTCAAGGGACTCCAAGAAATTGATTCCATGGTACAAAAATCCTATTTTGTTTTTTTAGGATGTCACATGTCATAGGGGAAGTTAATATTTACATACAAGGTGCCAGTGACTGCTGGTGCTAGAAATTTTGGGGTGGGGGCAAACAAACCTGCCCCCCCTCGCACTACCCCCTCGGCGCTTGCTTGCACTAACCCCCCCCCGGCGCTCGATCGAGCCATCGGGAAGGCAGCGATCCATGGCCTTACCTCATGCGTGGAGGTGCTGGGAGGTGCAGGGAGGAGGTTGCTTAGCGAAGAGCAGAGCCGGAGCCGTTGCACCTCCTCCCGGCCAAACAGGAAGTGGGTCCTGAGACCCGAGAGTCCTAAGACTCCCTGGCCATTCGTGTCTCAGGACCTGCTTCCTGATTGGCCAGGAGGAGAAGCAGGAAGACATTAGCAAATATTAATTTGCTAATGTCACACAAGTGGGTGTGCCTCTAATCACATGCTTCTAAAAAAAAACCCCATTGAAATCCATGCGTCGGGCACCCTGCATAGAGATTATCGGCCGGGCACATGGATTAGGGGGCGGCACCCCTGTGCCCCTAATGAGTGGGGCGCCACTGCAAAGTTCGCATACTGTGCTTGTATTCCTTTTTTATACAAATACATACAAATTTTTAGGTACATCTTTCACAGAGTTGTCTAAATGTCAAATTTTTTCCCATTTGTAATGGACATAACAAATACAATAAAGCACAATCTGTGCAGCTGTGATGTTTTTTAAACTCTGCAGAAGCAATACATATTTTTGTAATATGTTTTTTTTTTATATCCAGAAAGATACTTCCTTTCTTAAATGGGAATAAGTATCATCCATTACATTGTAGACCTATAGCTACAGCTAAACAGAAACATAGTAGTGTCCATTATTACTGTAATATAACAGGAATATATCCTGGTAAGGTACTTATGTCCTGAATGAAAAACTGACATTTCAGAAAGGGGGCAGAGGAGAGGGCAGAAGGAGGGGCACCCATTCTCTCCTCCATCAAGATGACACACATGAGAGAATAAGACAGGACTCATTTAGACGTCTGGCAGGAATCAGACCGTCCTCTCAGGGTGAGCCATTCTGTTCCTTCATTTCTGCCCTTCTCACTGCCAACGCCTGCCAGGGAATTAGCACAGATACCATGCCGGATTTTGCAGGAATCTGGAAAATGAAAAGCAGCGAGAATTTTGATGAACTTCTGAAAGCCCTTGGTAAGACTGGCAGACCACTAATTGTGTAGGATATTAGCATCTTAATCTTATGTTTAAGGTTTTGCACTCTAGTATTATATTAGTTATCCTTGTCTATTACCGGTCTTTTATTTATACACTGTACCTGGTAAATTATTTGCGATTGCTAACTTTTCAGAGGACTCCAAAGTTACTGTCTTTATTTTGTTTCTTATGAGATCGCACCATAGCTACATCGTTTGCAAATTTTGTCGATAGATAGATAGTTGAATGTGTGAAATGTTTAAGGAATGGAAAGAGGCTCTGTATTTTCAAGAATCATTTTGTTACTAGGAAAAATGTTACTTATAGAAATGTACTTTCTTCTAACAGGCTAACATCTACAGGTGGGGATCCAGGCAGGTTTAGTATTATTGCAAAAGTATTTATGGGTTAGTTATTTGCCAAAAGAAAAGTAAAGTAAGAGAATCATATGAAAAGCTTATAGGTTATATGTATAAAGCAGTGACTGTGACATACACCAATCATTCATTGCAATTGTATCTTTTTGGTGCATGTGTTTTAAATTACAGTATTTGATTCACATGCAGTGAATATTTAGTAAATGCCACATTTACTGCTTATAAATATACCATAAGTTTTAAAGGGATGCAAGGTATAGTAATGCTAAGGAATTTCTATTCCAGGCAGGAAGAAGGTATTTTGTAAAGTGAATCAGTTTTGCTCCAAACAAAAGTCCCTGTTTTATATTCCCCTGTGCACGAGTAGTAGTTTAGAATACAGGTGCATTTCTCCAACAGAAAAAAAATAACTCTTTTGTTATTTCAATTTATGTGATGTAAAAATGAGTAAAAACTGTATCATTTCATTTGGTTTGCATCTCTACTTAACATTATTTTGGAGGTGAACATATGCAACGTCAGAAAAAATCAAAAAGACTCACCCTAAAAGTCATGATTTGATTCTTAAAATAGCAATATCAATATATTTTATGATTTACCCAAGATTATTATTATAAATTAATATACAGGATTTATATAGCAGCAACAGTTTTCACATCGCTTTACAATAAAAAGGGGGACAGTACAATTACAATACAGTTCAATATAGAAGGAATAGGAGGGCCCTGCCCTTGGAGCTTACAATCTAAGATCCAATAAACATTGGTGATATTATGCTGAGTTAAAAATTTTAAACCCAAAATATAGACTGAAAGGTGATTAAAATATACATAAATATACATAGCTTTTCTTAAACACATATAACAATAAATCTGTGAAAACATTGATTTAGCTGTCATTCTGAATCTTTTATAAACCACTGTATGTATAAGCAACAATCCAAGCTTGTGGCTTTGATTAACAAGGCATACCGATGCCTTAAGATTGTTCTTGTGTTTTATTTTATTGGCGCATTTATTGGCTATTACATATGTTCTTAGAGATGCATCATATATATTTTCACTAAGATGAAACACATGCTTAAGATCAGTTTAAAAAAAATAGATCTCAATGTTTTCTTTGACGTCAGCTAGTTTGTGCTCCATAGTCAACAAAAAACATCTCTACAAGCCTATTTTTAGACACAGGTCTCTTGGTATTGTGTCTCCAATGCGGTAAAATATTTATCAATAGGAGAAGATTGCAGTTTCACCCTCTCCTGTAGATGTTGGGTGGTTAAGAAAAGTTATTTGGAGAGTCTAATTGTTTGTCGTGTTGAAAATTGGACCACAGAACATGGATTGGTATAGGCAACTACTATAATTACTGGGTTTTTGCGAAAAATGTTCTACGTTAACTCTACCCACCACAATCAGAGTTTTTTTTTTCAGCTTTTGGAATTTATTGAATATCATGTTTCTGATGAATTACTCTGAGGTAGTAAATGTCTAAAATATACATTTAAAATGTAAAATACATTTACATTTAAAATTACATTTACAGTTGGAGAAGAAATAAGCTTAAATTGTATTTAAACCCCAAACCATACATTTTATATAATACAGGTTTCCAGTTGTTAGATGTGGTTGCATTCTTCGTTTTTTAGGCTTTTTTTTTATTTATTTTTATTTCACTTTGTAATCCTACAAGTCACACTTATAACCACTCTCATGTCTATACTAATTTATTTATTGTATCTATGGTGGCAGCCATGGTTGTCATACAATCCGTACTTCAAACATGTCTGTGTTTGTTCATATGATTACATTATGGATTAGGACTAGCAGTTTACAAAATAAAATGTGCTTTCTTTTAAACTCACAGGAAGTGACAAGAACATAAAATTTCTGACAAGATCAACAGAAATTTTCTTTACTTGCTGAAAGTGTTCATAGCCTGAGAAATAAAACAAATGCAACCACCACATCTAAGAATTGTTTAGCTTCAATAGATTACATTTTTGATTTTAGGTTCAGAAACATATTAAAGGAAGCCTTAAAGCGATTGTAAACCGCAATTATTCTTTTTTTTTAAACCCCTGCTAGACAATAGCATTGCATACTAGCACATTATGAAATACTTACCTTAGAATGAAGCCCTCCAGTTAGCGCACTGTCACTGCTGACAGGGCTTCCATCTTCACCCGCTTTTCCTACTGGGTTCAAGTGTTCTGGCTGTCTGATTGGCCAAGCCATGATAACGTCACTTCCGCACATGCGCGTGGGAGTCACGGTCGCGGTGCGGAGCTCTGAAGGGACAGCATGGGTATGTGACGTTACCGGCTGCATGCAGTGTGAATATCTCCTAAGCAGTGCGAGTTTAGGAGATATTCACTGTACCTACAGGTAAGCCTTATTATGGGCTTACCTGTAAGTACAAGTCAAAAAGATAGAAGAAGAAGATTTTACTACCACTTTAACATGAACTTTCAATATTTTCTGATTCACTGACCCAGAAAAAAAAAACGTCTGTAGTTATGTACATTTTAATGGGATTATGTATGACAATTATATTGTGTACTGCTGAAAATAATATCTGTAGAGCAATTAAGAAAGGTTTGGTGGTACAGGAGGAGGAGGGAGGAGCCTAGAAGAGCCCTGAACTAAACCAAATATTTAGGCAACTTCTAAAATAGGTCATTAGTAGCATAGGACCATTTAAATCTCAAAATTGATGATAATTATTTATTGGGTCTTTTCTCAATTATTTCAACAACACAGGTGTGAATGCTATGCTCAGGAAAGTGGCAGTGGCCGCAGCTTCTAAACCTCACGTTGAGATCCGTCAGAATGGAGACCAGTTTTATATTAAGACATCTACCACGGTTAGAACTACAGAGATCCAGTTCACAGTTGGAGAAGAGTTTGATGAGGAGACTGTGGATGGCAGAAAATGCAAGGTAGTTCTTCTTTATACATTAATCTGCCATGACACTGTGGTCCCATTTTTGTGAGAGATGGCTTAGCCAAATGTGTTTAGGATACTTCAATGTGTCTAACTTATGCGCAAGTTAAAGTGTAAATTACTTTGGTTGCAACTAAAAAGTGTTGCAATTTATACGGATTACAGTTTCACAACTCCAATCACTAAGTACAAAACTTATGTGATAACGTAGATCAGTATTAAATATTCATAATACTAGTAATTTTCATTGAGAGACCTAGTTGAGGCAGCAGAGGAATGACATTGAAAAACAACAATTTAAATTTACATTCTTCTAAGGTGAACTTGCAGCCAAAACTTTTTTCTAAATATTGGATAGCATGGGGAAGGGTTAAACCTCTGTCACAGTTTTCCATGTGCCCCTGTGAAAGTGCCCCTTCTTCCTTTCCCAGGACATAGGGTGCAGGAAAATTTCCTGGCAGAGATAGCCATTAAATCCTGATAGAGCTTTCAATTATTCCACACTGTTTATTACATATTATTGTAAATTTCCCCTGTGTAGTGTGGGCCGTGTCGGCTTCTGTACTCTGCTCTAGTATATCCATACCCTCCACTGATAGTCTGATAGTAATTGCTGGCAATATCCCAGTGCTTGGAGAGTCTGAGAACCATTAAACAGTGGAGATAATTGAGAGAAGCCCTGTACATACGGGCGAGAATCCCGTCGAAAAAAAAAACGTCGGTTTTCTTGATGGGATTCCTGGCAAGCTTGTCTTGTACACACGCACATTCAAAAGAACCGCCGTTCTTTTGAATGGCAAGAATGCGGTGACGTCATCGACTACGACGAGCATGCGCTCGTCACATTCAATGCCGTCACCGCCATCTTGCTGCACACTACACTACCCTTGTATGCTACCGCGCATGCGTCAGTCTTTTCGAGCATGTGCGGGTTTACCCGGAGACAGGTAAGCATACACACGCACGGTTTTCTCGTCGGGAAACAGGACAACGAGAATCCAGACGAGAAAATAGAGAGCAGGTTCTCTATTTTTCTCGTCGAGATTCCCGGCAGATTTCTCGACGAGAAACCATACACACGACCGGTTTTCTCGGCAAAAAGCTCTCCCAGCAGTTTTCTTGCCGAGAAAACCGTCCGTGTGTACGAGGATAGAGTATCTCTGTATCTGTTGGATATATCCCTGACCAAGTGTAAGTAAACCCCCCTATTGTTTGCAGCCAAGGAAGCTGCCATCTTTGCCCCTGTTTAATCTACAACTGCCATGATGCTGCACATGTGATCAGTTATGATACCATCCATTGGATGGTTTGACAGTTTTGATGAGAGCACAACCAATGGGAGTGTTACATTTTCGGCATGTGCCAGAAATGAAATTGTTTTATGCAGGGCTTTTTTTCTCAAACAATAGGTGCTGGAACTTAACCACAGCCCCACAAAACCCCTCCCCTTCACAAACCCTCCAAATCACATCAAATAGTGGGTGTGGTCAGTCAAAGTTTACGAAAACAGTAGGAGGGTCTTAAAGGGGCATTAAATACCAGGATTGCATTACATACAGAGTGCAGAGCTGTCACTTGTAAACACAGAAGTCTGGTTTCTGTGTTTACAAGTGACAGCTCTGCACTCTGTATGTAATGCAATGTGGTGAGCAGGCACCAATGGGTCTGAGCCAGAGGTGGTGGAACTGAGTTCCACCAAGTTCCCCCTGAAAAAAAGCCCTGGTTTTATGGATTGGTTTACGTCCGCTTTAAAGAACCAGAGAGATTAAGGCATAATACAGGCTTATAATTTACCGGTTTCTGGTAAGAGCATATATTGGAAGGTGGTGGTGAATCATGAATCACAAATGTTTTAGATTGTAGATTTTTGTTCAGCACGGTGGATTAACATATGAATAATGCACATTTGGACTTTTTGTATACATATATATTTTGTTAAGCACAATTGTTTATTGATGTGAAATCATTAAGGTTGTAATTATATTTGATGGTATATTTGACACAAATACTTTTCCGATATCTGTTGATATCTGATCTGTTGATCAGGGTCATTTGGGTATTTTCTGTTGCCATTATGATTTAAAAAAGAGTAAACACAGTTGATTGATAATAAATGGCTCCAGCCAAACATTAATCATAATTGAAAGATGTTTTTGTGTTATCATTCATATTCTCTGAAAAATGGCCAATAAATCATAAATTCTGCCAGGGTATGTAAACTTAATGAGCATAACTGTATATATCTTCTACTTGTCCCCACTAGCACTAGTGGTGAACTGCTAGCTGCAGCATACCCTATATATTGATACAAAGTTAAAAAATTTTGTTTTGTTGCAGCGGTGGCATGTATCACACAAGAGGTTTACATTGTCTGGCTGAATACAGATCAGATGATCCTTCAGGATCAATGTTAGGACAATCAAACCCATGTTGTCCAACAGAGCCTGTGCTTACTGTTCTCTCACCAGAAGTATATCTCAAGTAATAAACTTAAAATGGGGATGCCATGAGAGCGCAGTAGGGCTAATACTAAGACCAGTACTTTGGGGGTCAGGTCCAGGTGCAGACAAAAGGCTGAAGGGTAGGGCTACTGATTGGTATTGTAAGGGTCCCACAACAAAGCATAGGAAACACTGAGGTGCAGGAAAGATCGAGACATGTAGGTATGCTTCCTAGATGTCCACTGAAGTTAGAAAGTCTCACTGGTGATTAGAGGTGTAAACACACCTGGTGGATTCCATACAGAATTTCTGAGCTTGAATAAAGAAATGTAGTGGTTGAAGTTGAGGTGGGTGCCCCCTTTGTATTAGGGAACAGTGAATAGGTTGAGTAAATCCCCTGAAACTGTTCTGCCACAGGAAGTAGAGCTAAAACGCCTTAATCTAGAAGACCTAGGAGGGCTCTGTTAATCTGTGCAGTGACAAAGGAAGGTTGGAAGTGATAAACTAAGGAGGGAGCAAAATTCCAGCTGGTAGCCCATGAATATCACCTTCCACACCCAGGAATCAGAGATGCAAGCACTCCAAGTGTCTGAAAAGGTTAACAAACTTCCCTCCACTCTGGAAAGTGGGGGTACACCTTTATGATGAGTAATTGGGCAACTTTAAGCCCTAGACCTTGGTGGGGGACTGAGATTCAAGCTTGAGGGGTCTAGAAGTGAATGGTGCAGGAATGGAGAAGCAAAAGGGACGTTTTTTAGCCAATGGAAAAGGAAAAAAACGTTGGAGTGTGTTCCTTATGCTTCTTCTGGAGGAAGATCGGTTCTCTTGGCACCCATAGCATCCTTGAAAATCAAAAGTGGATCCAAAGAGACACTTATTTATACGAATATTAGAAACACATATGAAACCATATTCAATTTTGTAACAAAAAGGTTTAACATACACTACTGTGAAAAAGTTTTAGGTAGGTGTGAAAAAATGCTGTAATTTAAGAATGATTTTAGAAATAGAAGTGTTATTAGTTTAAATTTAAGGGTTGCCTTTCTCATGTTCTATACATAAGTGTAGATAATTTGACATTCTGTTGCCAATTAACAAGCTTGGGTGGTTTTGTTAGTTTTTCTTTCTTTTGTTTTAGGTTATTGCATAAAAATTCTAAATATTTGCTACTTAACAGATAACTGTTAGGATGACTTATATATATATTTCTACATATGTGTATACGTTATGTCAAAAGGACCGTGTTAAGATGACTCTGCGTGTCTTATTATTGTACTGTACAGTCACTTACTATCTTTGTCAATAAAAAAAGTTTTGATTGAAAAAAAAGTTTATGGGTTAACAGTTTATTTTTATCAATTAACAAAATTAAATTTAAACGAACAGAAGAGAAATCCAAATCAAATGAACATTTGGTGTGATCACTCTTTGCCTTCAAAACACAATCAATTTTTCTAGGTACACTTTCACACAGTTTTGAAGGAACTCAGCAGGTAGGTTGTTCCAAACATCTTGTTGAACAAACCACAGATCTTCTGTGGATGTAGGCTGCTTCAAATACTTCTGTATCTTCATGTAATCCCAGACAGACTCTATGATGTTGATATTAGAGCTCTGTGGGAACCAAACCATCACTTCCAGGACTCCTTGTACTTCTTTACACTGAAGATAGTTCTTAATGACATTGGCTGTATGTTTGGGGTTGTTGTCCTGCTGCAGAATATATTTGGGGCCAATCACATTCCTCCCTGATGGTATGGCATGATGGATAAGTATCTGTCTGTATTTCTCAGCATTGAGGACACCATTGATCCTGACCAAACAACTAACTCAGTTTGCAGAAATGCAGCCCCAAACTTGCAAGGAACCTCCACCATGATTTACTGTTGCCTGCAGACACTCAGTATTGTATCGCTCTCCAGCCCTTTGGAAAACAAACTGCCTCTTGCTACAGCCAAATAATTAAAATTTTGACTCATCAGTTCAGAGCACCTGCTGCTATCTTTCTACACCCCAGTTCCTATGTTTTTTGTACATAGTTGAGTTGCTTAGCCCTGTTTCCATGTCAGGGGTATGGCTTTTTGGCTGCAAAGCTTTCATGAAGCATTTCTAGCCAGACTTCTCTAGACATTAGATTGGTATACCTGGGTCCTACTGGATTCTGCCAGTTCTGTGCTGATGGCAGCACTGGACATCTTCAGTAGGTAAAGGAAAGTATGCATGATGTGTCTTTCATCTGCTGCATTGTTTCCATGGCCAACCACTAGGTCTACGGTCCTCAAGGTTGCCAATTTCTTTGTGCTTTTTCAAAAGAGCTTGGATCTTTGCCTGGGAGAAACCTTACTGAGGCAGTATAACTACCTCGCTTCTTGTTGCTGTGCTCATTCTTGCCTGGGTGTATGACCTGTGACATGAAACGGCCTTTCACAACCTCATCTTAGTAACAGCCAATTCCCCACCCAGTTCTAGGCCTCCTACACAGCTGTTTCTGTTTCAGGTAATGACTGTGTCTCAACCTACAAATTAAATTGATCATTAGCACCTGGAATAAAGGTGGATACTGCGCTAGTCAAAAGAATAAAAAACATATAATAAGAAAAACAAAAAGCTGCTACATAAAATGTGACTAGACGTAAAAATATGTGAATAAAGATGTAGCGCTAGAATTAAGAGCTCCAAAAAGGATCTCAAAGTAAAGTGTAACACAACAATCAAGTGAGTCCACATAAAATGTCCATAAACGAAATCCGTGTTATGACAAGATGATATAAAGAACCACACGTGTAATAATATGGATCATCAAACGACTTCTGAGGATGAAGAGAAGATAAAATACCCTTACCAGAAGAGGTGGATCTGTGGGTTTAGGGCAGATCAAACAGACGTTGGAAGGATTTCAGTGGCAGTTCCCTTCTGCTCTTCTACAGACTGGATCACACGAATCACAGATGAAAGAACTCCCCGGCAGGTTCCCCGACTTGGAAGCAATTTCAGGATTCGAAAAACGATCACCAAAGTCATCAGACAGAAAAGAGACCACCTTCAATCCGGAAAAATCTCACCGGAATGTAAATCGCACACAGGAAGCGAACTTCAACTCATTCGATCAATCATGGAAAAAAATTAGAAAAAAAGGAGAAGGGTGGCTCCGATAGTGCAGGTCAATGTAGGTTTATTGAAAAAAACAACAAATAAAAGTGATCACATAGACATAAAAAACATGTTAAAAGGGCAGTGAGTGAAGTGGTGAGCTTACATCTTTATTCACATCATTAGCACCTGTTTGGTATAATTTGTTATTCATACACCTGACTCTAATTCTACCAAATGCCTGACTTTGTTCAAGCGTACAAGGTGTGCAAGTGTAAGAATTGATACTGGTTTGAAGCCAAAGGGTAGTTACACGAAATACTGATTTAATTTAGATTTTTCTTCTGTTTGCTCACTTTACATTTTGTCAATTGATAAAAATAAACAATTAAAATATTTCTTTTTGAAAGCATTCTAACTTTACAGCATTTCTTCATACCTGCCTAAAACTTTTGCACACTATATGGTAGAGGACATCATGTCATATCTCAGCTCAACATGATTCGAATAATCAAATCTTCATCAGAAGAAAACGTGGATTAAATCTAAAACAATATAACACATAATTATAAAGTACAGTATATTGCTACCTCTCAAAGTACAATGAATGATGATGGTACATATCCTAAAACCTATGCGGTGCATTCTTTTAGATTTCATCCCCATTTGCATCTGATGAAGATTTGATTATTTGAAAAAAAATTGAGCTGAGATGTGGCATGATGTCCTCTACCATGTAGTGATGCAAAACGTATATGTTAACCCTTTGTTACAATATTGGATACGGTTTCATATGTGTTTTTATTATTTGTATAATAAACTTTGTAAATCTTTATAAAAAAATATATAATTTCTGTTAGGTGCCTCCAAGGTATATGCCCTTTAAAGTCCTTTTCCACATAAAACAATAATCCTAGGTATGCACTTTAAAGGAACTATGAATAGTTAGCCAAGGTTTGGCAAAGTAAGTTGACAGCCAAAACAGAGTAAACAGTATGACCTGCAAGCAAAAAGAGCTCTAGAGAGGGCTTCCAACCATTAAACGCTTGGGTCCTTAAAGACAGGTGCATCCTCCACCAATATGGTGGTCGCTTTGTTAGAGTGGACACTGCTGGATCCACAGTGAGGGCAGATCACTTTTTAACAGAGCCCTATTCAAAAAAAGTCCAAGGCTAACAAGCGCTTGGGGGAGGGGGAGCAAAACACGTTGTTAGGGTGTTTCCAATCTCCATAGAGGAAATCTTGGAACAGTGGGCACACTGGGAAAGCCTTTGCAGTATTAGGGCTTTAACTGAACCAAGACTGGGAACAGCACTGACAATGGGAACAATCTGATCCTCTAGGTTTAGAGTAGTGCATAACTTTTTTAACTTTATATTCTTTATTATTTTTCCTCAGTGCAAAACATCTATTAAAAATACATACATTTGTTTTACATTTATTTTACATTCAATGTTTTAATGTGATGTACGACATACCCGTTTTACCTCCCCCCCCCCTCCATCTGGTTATTCTACACAGAAAAATTCTACCACTATCTACCACTATAATGCCGCGTACACACGATCATTTTTCCCATCTGGAAAAATTACATTTTTTTTTTAACAAGAAAAACGACCGTGTGTGGGCTTTTTGTCATTTTTCCCGACGGGAAAAACGGCATTAATCACGACGAGAAAAATTAGAACATGCTCTAATTTTTCTCGTCGTGATTCCCGTTGCTTTTTTCCACGGCAGTTTTCCCATAGGGAAGCACTGCCACGGAGCCAACACGGTCGTTTTTCTCGACCAAAAAAAAAATGTTGGGAAAAACGGACGTGTGTAGGGAACCAAGCCGTTCCCTCGTTTTTCCCGTCTATTTTCTCGACGGTGTTTTCACCGTCGAGAAAATCGATTGTGTGTACGCGGCATTACAGGAATCTATTTTATTTTTATTTTATTTTATTTTTCCTTTTTCTTCCTTTGTCTACCTTTTCCCTCCTTTTAATCTCCAGGTCTTTTAGACTTCTTTATCTACAACTCATAACTTCTCTTTCTCTCTATACTCTATACTCTCTATATTCTTCCTTTCTTATCGGGCTAATTTCCAAATTTGGGTCTAATCTTTCCTCCTCTCTCTGCGTCCCCAACTAAGGCGGGCATCCCATTCTTCTCAACCAGGGCTCTCACAGTGTTTTAATTTTTTTGTAGTTACCGCGTCTGGTCAGGACTGCTTTTTCCTTCCATACTGTCGCATTTATTACATTGACCCATTCTGCCGATGTCGGTGCTTTCTGTGCTTGCCAATTTTGTGCTATCACTTTTCTGGCCTGGAACAGGCACCTCAGCACCACTTCCGAAATGCCTTTTTGCACATGTCTCTCCTCTATACAACCTAATAGGCATACCCTGGCCTCCGGTTCCAGAGTTATCCCAAAGGTCGTATTTATGATGTTCAGTACCTTAGCCCAGTATCTGTGTAGCTTCGGGCATTTCCACATCATGTGTATGAGATCCCCTGTGTCTTGACATCTAGGACACTTATCATCTAGTCTCCTTCCAAACATATGTAACCTCTTTGGGGTGTAATAAACTCTGTGCACTAAGAACAAATGTGACACTCTCTGCGACCGGGAGAGTGACACCATTGTCCCCAGCTCCAGTATCCGTTCCCATTGTGCGGTTGTTATAGGGCCTATGTCCTCCTCCCATTTTGCTTTATTTTTTCCCAACTTCTCCTCAGGTATAGAGCCACCACTGATCTGTGTGTATAATTCTGAGATAAGGCCTTTAGATATTCCTGACTTGATTAGCCGTTGAAGGTGGGGGATTTTTTGCCAACTCACCGGTTGTATTTTGAATTGGGCTTGGAGTGCATGTCTTATCTGGAGATAAGTGTAGAACAGGGAGTTTGGAATGGCATACTCTCTACTTAATTCTGAAAAAGATTTCAATATGTTGCCTTCCTATAGTTGCGCTAATCTAGTTATTCCCCCGCTTTTCCCATTCCTTTAACTTTCCCATAGCTTGAATTTCTGGTAGATGTTTATTCTCCCAGAGAGAGTAGTGTATAACTGCTTAATAGGAGCCAAAACAGTCTCTTTTATTTTGGGAGTAATGGCAGGAGATTGTGACTCCTCAGGGACAAGCTCATCGGGTAAAGTCTGAAACAATAGACAGAAAGAGTTTCAGCAGTTCATGGCTCAGAGGCTGCCAATGCTGGGGGTGAATCAGATACTGAATCTGTGGGAGAAGAAATGAGAGTGTACTTGTGGCCTCTGTGGTAAGAGTTAGCAAAGAATTGGGTGAATTGTGCTATAAAGACTTGCACCACTGTAGTAAAAACCTCAGCTGAAAGGGGAAAAGAAACAGCAACACCCAATGGCGCCAAGGAAGATTTTGAAGACAGATGACTTTAAGAGGATAGGGCAACAAAATTCCAGGTTGCCAAACTCATCATCTTCAGTGGGCACACCCATATAAGATATAAGCACACCTAGAGCCTTTAGTAGAGTTTAAGCTGGGGGCACAAGATTCAGCAGGGTTGCCCATCCGTGTCTAGAATCAGACATGTTGTGACAACATAGCACTAAACAATTAAAGGTTTCGAGTACCATGCAATGACAAGAGTTAGCTGGCAATGCCAGTAGCTTTGGACATGATAAGAGCTCTGTGGCTAACTTTTTACCAGAACAGAATCTGGAAAGCACCCTATGTGGAACCCGGAGCCTGAATGTCACCTCCAGGCTATTCCTACATTAGCCAGTTTGGAGGGGTCTGAATGCAGCAATCCAAAGTCCAGGTAAATGACAGCTGTGCCAGATAGCTGCAGATGCTAGTTCTAGAAGTGATATAGAAATGAGTCCTGGTCAAATAAAATTATGTTAAAGAGTACATTTTTTTTTTAGCAAAGTAAGTTACTCTTTTATACATCAGAGCTGAAGAAATTACATCATTCTTTCTAGGACACTAGCAAAAACTGAGGCTAGTAGACGCAGTTATCTTAGCCTAGCCTACAGGTTTTTTGTTTGCTAGTTTCCAGCCTTTCTGTAGGTGGCAGTATAAACTGAAGATGAAGAACTTCCTGTGTCCCTCACTTGACAAGAAACCAATATTGTTTTGCAAAAAATGATATTCAACTATATTTTTTTTTAAAGTGGGTGGTCACTGTCCCAATGTGAGGATAATAACATAAAAGTTTTGTCCGGGCACTACTTGATTTACCATTCTATTTTGCACCTTGTTTTTTCACTTTTTTCTTCTCTTCCGTCTCATCCTCCATAGTACATATACCACCATATTTATCTTTTTACTATCTTTACACATATTCTTCTTTATATAATTCCCTTCACCTGTACTACTATTTTTTATATTTGTTTTGTCAAAAGCTAGCCACAGACAGAGCAGAAATATGAGTTCCTAATGTTTTCTGTAACTGCTTACTTGTGTTTTGGTTGGCTGCACGTCCAGTAAAATCACCTTTTTTTTCAGCAAGTCCATAAAAACATGTCCAAAAACACAAATGGTGTGGAACAGCATCACTAGCTAACACGTTTCACGCTCCCTTAGCGCTTAGTCATAGCTCACATACAAATGTCCACTACAGATTATATATACTGTGTGTATATATATATATATATATATATATATATATATATATTGTGTGACAGCAGGCAGGTAAAATCGCCTGGTTGCATCCAGGATGGAAAATATGTGTGTCCCAGATTCAGGCTTTATGCCGACTTATACCCCTAGGGGCAAGTGCTGAGAGTCCTGCAGGGGTAGAGCTAATGAGCCCAGCTGAATTAAGTTGGCTCATTAAGGCCTCTACAAAAAACCCCAGTACTCAAAGGGAGTTGCTCTATCCTGGAACCAGTTCTGTGTCTGTGTAGACTGGGGAGTGTGATACTTGTCCTGTGCGGTGAGATAACGCCTGTGTGGCAAACCTCTAAAACAGGGAGATAGGTGCTGGGGCAGCACAAGGCTGCACCTAGTTGATAGATAGGGAACCTGCATGTGTAGTAAGTGGTCAAGTTGACAAGGATTTATTTTCATGTTTCTTTTTGTTTTGTTGTTATTTTTCCATTGTATATAGTGTAAATAAATCGCACCGTTGTTTTTTCACCTGCAATGCTGTTTTGCTGTGCCTAATTTTGTGTAGTGAACTCATCCAGGGGGTCACACAGAAAATTAGGCACAGCAAAACAGCATTGCTGTTTTTATCTGCCTGCTTTTACAATATATATCGTATATACTCGAGTATAAGCCAAGTTTTTCAACACTTTTTTGTGCTGAAAATGCCCCCCTCGGCTTATACTCGCGTCTGTGTCCATCTTCATCTTTGTGCGCCTAAACCCGGCCGGCCGTAGGTCTCCTGGACCCCACACTTGGCCCACATGTAGCACCACTCTTCCTCTACAAGTACAAAGTTTGTTGTCCGGGGGACCTACGGCCGGGGAGCACCGATTTTTCAAAGCCGGGCACCCCTTCCATAGACCCTCATGTTAAACAGTAATTTCGGGGACCCGGTACTGGCCGGCCCTAGGTCCCCTGGACCCCAACCTTGGCACACATGTAGCCCCACTCTTCATTTATAAGTCTGCAGAGTTTGTTGTCCAGGGGACCTATGTCCGGGGAACACCGTTTTTTCAAAGCCGGGCACCCCTTCCATAGACTCCCATGTTAAACGTCAGTCTAGTCACACAGCGCCGGAGATCAAGTAGGGAGATTCGTCACAGTGAGGCATGGACACAGTGAGGCATGGGCACAGTGACAGTGAGGCATGGGCACAGTGAGGCATGGACACAGTGAGGCATGGACACAGTGAGGCACAGTGAGGCATGGACACAGTGAGGCACAGTGAGGCATGCACATGGACACAGTGAGGCAAAGTGAGGCACAGTGAGGCATGCAGATGGACACCCTAGGCTTATACTCGAGTCAATACGTTTTCCCATTTTTTTTGTGGTAAAATTAGGTGCCTCGGCTTATATTCGGGTCGGCTTATACGCGAGTATATACGGTGTGTGTGTATATATATATATATATATATATATATATATATATTATACAAATATGAAACTAGTGATAACTGTGAGGTTTTATGGAGTGTCTGTAGACGAGAGCAGGAAATTAAGGTATTAAAGGTGCAAGTATAATCTGGTTTTAGGATAAAAAAAAAACTGATTTATAAAAAAATAAAGGCTTGCAATGATTGAATAAGTATTTCATGGAAAGAATGAATAATGATTGCACACCTATGCAATATTTATGTATGTGAATTAAAAACTTTGGAGAGGAAATAACTTTTATGAATGAAATAAAAAACAAGCAAACGAGCAAAGATAAAGTACGGTAGTTTAAACATCTTAGTGAAGTAATCATACTTGAATTGGGAATCTAATTTAATCCATAAAGGATGATATGGTGACCTTTTTAATGTAAAACGTAAAACTGGTAAAAAAACTATTGTGATTCTGTGATTTGTGATTTTGTCCAAGTCCAGACTGGCATTTACATTTGCAACCTTAAGTTAACCCTTTTGGGGTTGATTTACTAAAGGAAAATCCACTTTGCACTTGAAAGTGCACAAGGAAGTGCAGATGCTGTAGATCTGAGGGAGACATGCAAGGAAAATAAAAAACAGCATTTTAGCTTCCACATGATTGGATGATAAAATCAGCAGAGCTTCCCCTAATTTCAGAGATTCCCCTCAGATTTACAGTGATCTACAGCGACTGCATTTCCATGTGCACTTTCAAGTGCAAAGTGGATTTTCCTTTAGTAAATCAACCCCTTTGTGTATTATTTTTTTCCTATAAACCTACAAGTACTATAGGCCTTTATTGAATGAGCTCCAAAGTACTAAAGGAAAACATAAAACTCAATTTTTTTGTACATTTATGAGCCTGTAGTATAAAATGAAGCCCATCAGAGACAATTTCCAAACTACAGCCCTTCATTATTGTATCTACTGCTAATTGCTTAAAAAACAAAATGATCAATATAAAATAACATAGCACGTAACCAAGAAAGCAGTGCAGTACCCAGAGCTATTTAAATGTGTAACCTACCATAAAGACAGGAACCTCATTTTAATTATATAGATAAGCCACATAAAAATAACCATAAAATAATATATTCCCCACTTAAGTGCTAAAAGTGTAAGTGCTTTAATTTAACACAATGACGGCAGAGTGAGTGAAATAGCTGGACACGTTACAGCTGTCAGTGGAAGTACATTAGTGTAACAAATGATACGCATAATGGGCTACAATGCGCTATATATTTCTTTGGCTGTCACACTGAACGTGAATTGGCTACATGATTATATCCCAGACGTTACACAGACCACACGATGTACAGTTTATTAATCCTGACATGGCACAGCATGAAGCCATGATTTATATGGCCGCCTCACATCTGCCCTTTTATAGAGATCACACTAGAAAAGATGGGGTGAGTTTACCAGAGTATTCATCCTGCAAGAAAATTGGAACAATAAAAGATACAGCGGAACAAATTACAGACGGACAGAATTCAAATAATTATTTATAATCTCTATTTACTACAGATGTACCATGCTGTAGCAACTTCATAATCTATAGTTTAATAGTTTTATACTTCACTTTTGCTTCTAAATGTAATTTGCCAGCAACCTCCCCCCTTTCCCTTGTAGTTGCCACCCAAACCTCTCAGGTGCAATTGTTTTGGCAATAAACACCAAAGAACTGTTCTATGATTATCACAAAATGCATTATATGATGATCTTTTTGTGTATAGCCAACTCGGATGCTCAGAATCAAGTCGACGCATGCTCAGAAGCATTGAACTTCATTTTTCTCGGCTCGTCGTAGTGTTGTACGTCACCACGTTTTTGACGGTCGGAATTTGGTGACAGTGTGAATGCAAGACAGCTTGAACGGAATTCCGTCAGAAAAATCTGTCGGAGTTTATCCCGACAGAAATTCCGATCGTGTGTACGAGGCATAATGGAGCACCATTTCCCCTACTGACATCATCAATGGTGCACTATTCTTCTCATTGATACCAACAGTGGAGCACTATTTTTCCCATTAAAACCATTGATGGGGCACTGATGAATTGGCATTTTCTACTCCCACTGGCCACAGTATGCCACCCCTATGGCCACAGTATGGCCCCCTTAAAGCCTGAAGGACAGTAAAGTGGCCCTTTGCTTAGAAAAGTTGGAGACCCCTGTTCTAAATTGTTCTTGTTCTCAAAGTAGCTGGAGACTATTGCACCCTTATAGTTGTACCTCTCTACCCTTAGAAATATTTCAGGGCATAACTATTTTAGCCAAGTCACAGCACATTGCTTTTTCTTTTCTTTTTAACAAAGACTACCGAATCTGTAGTAAAAATACAGCATTTGATTAATAGGTCCAACAGACATTTTTATTTTCCATATTTCACCATAGCTTCCAAAGAGACATTATTCATGTCAGTTCCTCTGTTCATTAAGTTTAGTATACTCTGGTTGCCATAATGCACACTGCTAGGCACATACTGAATTCAGAGTTGTAATGCAGTAAAGTCTATTATGTTGAGTAATGACTTTTTGTCACTGTGAGTTATGCATTGACATACATCTGAACATTTATGAACACTTTGTACTGTTTATGCTGAAAGAAGGCAGAGGCAACAGTTCATATACTGCATGTGTCCTAAAATTTGCCAGCAAGTGCCTTTCTTTTTTTTTTTAAATCCTTTTATTTTTCATTTGCTCAATCAATACATGTGATTTGTGCATTTAGTCTTACACATTGATATATAAACAAAAACATATTAAAATTCCTGTCCATACAAAAAAAAAAAAAACCTAATCAATTTACAGTACAACAGTGACATTTTAATTTTTCCCTTTTACCCCCCCCCCCCCCCCGCCCAACCCTTTGAATCTTAACAACCTGGGTCTTTTCTCCTGTTCGCAAACTCTCCCAAATCAAATGCATTGTCATTAGCGCATTTAACTTATAATTCCCCCCCCCCCCCAACCGCCCCATAGGTTTCTACCTCAGGAGCCTATCCTTTACCAGTTGCAATGGCACAAGGCTAGGATCCTCCAGCCATGGTTGCCATATAAGATTGAATTTATCCACTGCCTTTCTACGTCTGTAGGCGAGCCGTTCTCTGAAAAGCAAGGAATTGACATACGCAATCCACTGCTTCCCTGTGGGAACCGTCTCTGCCATCCAATATCGCGCTATTAGCTTTCTAGCCAGGTACATCAATCTTATTATCATATAGTACCTTCCTTGTGGGAACTTTTCAGCTTCAATCGCCCCAAGCAGGTACACCAAAGGGTCCAAGGGTATTGGTACCTGGGCCACTCTTGTGATGTTCTGGGAAACCTCCTCCCAGTATCTGTGGAGTTTTGGGCACCTCCAAATTAGATGTATAAAGTCCCCTTGCTGTACTTTGCACTTTTGGGACAAGGGGGAGTCCCTTCCTCCCCACTTGTAAAGCTGTACTGGTGTTCTATAGGCCCTATGCAGAATAAATAATTGTGATAATTTGTGGGACGCTGATACAGATACCGCCGGAATAGAGTCCAATGCCATATCCCACTGGTCCCCATCTATATCTCCGATGTCTTCTGCCCATTTACTACGACATCTAAGGGAGGCATAGTCCTGTATTGAGGATAGTAATTCCGCATATGTTTTTGATATTAGTCCTCTCCGGGTATCCGCCTGGAGGACCTCCATCAGCAGACGTGACAATGATATTACTAAGGATTGTGTCATTTGCTGTGCCTGCAGAGCATGCCGAAGCTGAATATATTGATCAAAGCCCCTTGGGGCTAACTGGAATTCCTGGCACATCTGTTCGTATGTTTTTAACACTTCTCCCTCGTACAGTTGCGCAAAAAAACAAATCCCTCTCTCTTTCCAGGAGGTAAAGCCCTCTAGGTCCTGTAACTCTGGGTATCTAAGGTTTTGCCATATCGGGGTAAAGGGCAGTGGGCCCCTTAACCTCAAAGCCTTCCGGATCTCCCCCCAGACCTTTTTAAGGAGAATACCCGTAGGTGCAGAGTGTGGTATACTAGGCAAGTCCATCTCCAAATGAGATGCTGCCTTTAGTGTAGGAGCCACCATAGTCACCAGGATACTTGTAGGATCCTCTTTTTCTTCCCTGCCCCATCCCGCCAACTGCTGGAACTGTGAGGCCAGAAAATACATTTTGGGGTGGGGTACTGCCAATCCCCCCCTGTCCTTACTATATTGCAGGGTGGTTAAGCTTATCCTGGCTATCTTTTTTTTCCATATCAAATCCCGCATCAGGATATCTATTCGTTTGAACCATTTATTTGGGATCCACATAGGGGAGTTGTGAAAAACATATAATAACTGTGGGGCCCATACCATTTTTATTAAATTTGCCCGTCCCACCACTGACAGAGGGAGCTTGCACCAGCTATTGCATTTCCCTCTCTGTCTTTCCAGTAGTGGGCCCAGATTCAGCTGAAGATATTCCGCTGGATCCGGGGATACCACTACCCCCAAATATTTAAAGTTCTTGGTTATGGCGATCTGCTCCGCACCAGCTGGTAGTGGTTCTGTCAACGGATCTATGGGCATTATTGTTGATTTAGACCAGTTTATAGTGAAACCTGAAAAACCTCCGAAATCTCCTATGATACCCATCACTGTTTGCAACGATGCGGCCGTATCCCCCAGATAAATAAGTGCATCATCCGCATATAAGGAGATTTTTTCCTCCCTTTGACCCCTACGAAATCCGACCACCTCTGACGCAGTACGAATCAAGATAGCCAGGGGTTCGACCGCCAAAGCAAACCACAGTGGGGATAACGGACACCCCTGCCTGGTACCTCTATGTACCTCAAATGAGGAAGAAAGATTGTTATTGATACAGAGTCTGGCTCTCGGTTTGGAGTAAAGCACCTTCACCCATGTTATGAATGTCTTCCCCAATCCAAATCTTGTCAGGATTTCCAGGAGGTAGGGCCACTCCACACTATCGAATGCTTTAGCAGCATCCAGCGACAGAATGGCCCTACCCCCCGGGTTGTCCACCGGCACCTGTAAGTTTAAGTACAGCCGTCGTATATTATCTGCCGTTGAACGTGTTGGTATAGATCCAGATTGATCTCTATGGATCAGCTTATCAATCACCTTGGATAGTCTCGTAGCCAGAACTCTAGCCAAAAGCTTGACATCCCTATTCAATAAAGAGATCGGGCGATAAGAGTCTAGCTGGAGCTTGTCTTTGCCTGGCTTGGGGAGTACTATTATTATAGCTTCTTGCATACTTTCTGGCAGGCTACCTGTCTCCGCTGCTTCTGATATGGCCTCCAGTAAGGGTGGAAGAAGAATCTCTCCATACTGGGAGTACACCTCCGCCGGTAATCCATCCGAGCCTGGGGACTTATGGTGCGGGGCTTCATCTAGGGAATCTTTCAATTCTGTCAATGTAATAGGGAGGTTTAACATCTCCCTATCTACCTCTGACAGTTGGGGGAATGGGCAAGTTTGCAAAAACCGGGCCAGTTCTGACTCTGTATAATTCGTTTTAGAGGAATATAAATCCCTATAAAACTGATGGAAGTCATCTAAGATTTCAGAGCCAAGAGTGTGTGTTTCCCCACACCCCACTCTTATAGCCTGAATGCCAGAAGAGTCCCTAGCCACCAAGGCAAGAAGATGACCCGTTTTTTCCCCTTCCTCAAAATAACTCTGCTGATGGAAATATCTCCTCTTCTCTGCTGCTGTTAACAAAACAGAGTTGTATAAAGATTGTGCCTCATTCCAGGAGTCATGATTAGCTTGGGAGGGGTCTGCTACCAGTGCCTGTTCTCTAGCTTTCATTTCATCTCGTACTTTGTTCTCCCATTTCCTAGAGCCTTTTTTAATACCTGTAATTTCTCTAATGAGACGTCCCCTCAAGAAAGCTTTAAGTGAGTCCCATACAACCGCTGCACTAGCCGATCCCCTGTTAAAATATAAGAATTCCTGCAATGTCCCCACGGTCTCATCTGGGGATGGGAACAGGGTCAGCCAAAAAGGGTTCATTTTCCACAATGGGCGGCCCGATGTAGCAGTAATATCTAGCTGTACCCAAAATGGAGAGTGATCTGACAATAATCTTGGCTCATAGGCGGAGTCCCTTACCCTCTGCATTAAAACCTTGTTTCCTAGACCCATGTCGATCCGGGAGAGTCCACCATGTGAAGCAGAATGGCACGCATAGCATCTCTCCCCATCATGTCTCTCCCGCCAGACATCGTGTAGTCCCAATTCAGAGAGCAAGGAGGCAAAGGCTGTCCTACCGACTGTGGACCTTGCCTCTCTAGAAACCAGTTGCATTCTATCCAGTCCTGGATCTAGGGTATTATTATAATCCCCCAACGCTAGCACCGGGACCTCTGGGAATAATGCCATAAGTTGCGCCAACTTTCTAAGAGGTGCCTCCGAAAATGGCGGAGGAATATAAATCCCAGCAACAATACATAGTAACCTGTTAAGCTTACACAGCAAAAAGACGTATCTGCCCTCTCTGTCCACCTGTTGCTGAATGCATTCAAAGGGGACATTAACAGACACCAGAATACTGACTCCCCTGGAGTAAGAGGAGTACATAGAATGATATTGCGTCGGGTATTTTCGTGAACGCAACAGGTGGACAGATTCAGGTCGCATGTGTGTTTCCTGGAGACAAATTATCTGCGGTTGCAATCTCCTGAAGTATTTAAACATTGCATCTCTCTTGACCTTATCCCCCAACCCCCTAACATTCCATGTCATAAGTAATATGCCCATTTTATTTACGTTGGCCATTGAGAAAAACGAGGTAGTACTTGTGCAAATAAAAAAAATGCTCCTCTAAATAAATTACCATCAAACCCAGAATATATATACCTATATAAAATTAACCTAATATTGGCAGTGTTACCCAAAAGCTTACAAATAGTGTTTTTATACCATCTAGTGTATTTGAAAAACATATATGTCCATGCTTGTGTTTGTAGTTGTGACTCATTTTCAAAATCGTATCTCCTAATTTTTGATTGTAATGTGTCTCCCCTCCCCTCCCTTATCCTGCTTCCCCCTATTCCTTCCCCCTCCCCTATCCCACCTCTCCCCCCCTACCCCCCTTTACTTCCCTCCCTCTCTCCTTCCTCCCCCACCCTTTCCCCCTTTGCCCAGCTGGGCCTACCCTAGGGGCTGTACCAGTGACCTCCACTCTACACACATCCCCTCTCCTCACCCACTCAGCGTACATCTATACCCTTATAGATGTCCACCTCCCCCCTCCCACCCCCCCTCCTTAGTGATCACACCGTGTCTCTTTCCCTCGTGTTTTTGAAGTGCTATTTAAAGTATTTTTAAGTTTCTCTCTATTTTCTCTCCACCTTGTGTTATGTTTGTCAAATCAAATCTTCCCCAAATCTTCCCCATATATTATAAACCAATTATTTCAATTAAGGTGCTTTTCTGTTTATCACAGTGTTTTTTAGATGTGAAGAAGAAGAAAAATATATATATATATATATTTAGGGGTTCATAAATGCAAAAATCCTTTCCTCCATTTTTCACTTGTCATTTGTCTCATGCTGCCATAAGCGCTATAGGTCTTTTTTATTGTCCTCCAACCACTTCTCCACGCTTGTCGGGGAATCAAAAAAATGCGTGCCTCCCATCGCTGTCACTCGCAGACGGGCAGGGTAAAGCAAGGCATAGACAATTTTATATTGCTGGAGGGTACGCTTAATTGGAATAAAAGCCGCTCTGCGCCTCTGTAGGTCTGGCGAGAAATCCTGATAAAGTGAGATTTTAACCCCCTTATATTTGATATCCCCCTTTTCTCTGGCCTTCCGAAGCAGGGTCGCTTTATCGCTAAAATTTAACATTTTTACGAGTATTGGTCTAGGGTATCCGCTTGCCTGACGAGGTTTAAAGGGGACCCGATGGGCGCGCTCAATCCCAAAAAATGGTGTAAAAGAAGTAGCCCCAAAGGTCTCTTTGAACCATCCCTCCAAGAATGCTATAGGGTCACTTCCCTCGCTCTGTTCTGGCATGCCTATCACTCTGATGTTACTTCTTCTATTCCTGTTTTCCAATTCGTCGATCTTATCCCCCTGCATGTCCATTTGTTTCTTCAACCCCATAACTTCCTGTTTGAGTGGAAATAAGTCATCCTCCATTGTACTTAGTCTCTCCTCTAGGATAGTAGTTCTTTACACTGTCCTACTTAATTTATCCCCCATTGAGTGTATTTCCTCCTTTATTCCTTTCAGTTGGATGTCAAAGGCAGTTATTGAGTCCTTGCATGCATTTATGGCATTCAAAAGGTCCCTTAATGTAGGCTCTGCCTCCCTTCCTGAATGTCCACTCTCCATACTCGCCTCGGCTGGCTTAACGGGAGCTGTTGTAGAAATTACTGTATTGATTTTTCCTCTCCCTGCCCCTTCGGCACTCCCAGTTTTTACGCTTGGTTTACTAAATTTGCCTGTACCTGACCCTTGCCCTGGCTTTTCCTATCCATTGGGGATCCTGCTTGTGCTGGCTGCTGTTGGATCCCCTTTGCTGGGGACAGTGAAGTTCGGGCAAAGCGCTCAAGTTTTGCTGCTGCTGCTATTGCAGACGCTGTTGCCTGACTCTTTGCGGAGCGTGTAACTAAGGATCCTTCATGCTTTTTAGACATAATAATGGGAGTGACTTTAATCCAGATTTAATCCAATTTCCCCTCTCTCTACACCAGCTTTGGAGAGTAAGCAAAAGGTAAGCCAAAAAGTACAGTCCAGCAAAAAAAAAAAAAAAAAATCTGCAGTTGCCACTTTTAAAGTTCAATTCTTAAGTGCCTAAATGCTATAGCACACCAGTGCACAAACAAACCTGGCCCTGGATACGTTTTTTCTCTTTTTTTTTTTCTCCTTTCTCCCTTAAAGAGCCCTCCCTCCCTCCAGTTATGTCCTGTTATTTAGCCAAGCAAACAGCTTTGAGGGGGTAGAGAACTGGGCTAGACTTGCACTTTCTGACAGCACCACAGTTCACCACAATTCAGTTCTTAATTATATAAACGCACAAGTGTTCATTAACATCTGGCTCTGACGGCAAATATTAGGACCGCTGGACACAGATCTGGTCTACAAACATACAGCTCACCGCTGTTCAGTTTCAGTTTTTAGTTATGCAGATGCACAAATGTTCATATAAATCTGGCATTGGCAGTGAGTATAGGGACCGCTGGCCACAGATCACAGTTCTGGCCTGCAAACACACAGTTCACCGCTGTTCCGTTCCCAGTTATACAAACGCACCAGTGTTCATATGAATCACTAATCACGGATTCTCCTGCTCACACATCTACAGCAGTTTAAGTTGATTTTTAAAACAGTGTGCAAAGGTATTTCAGGGTCATCCGAAGCTGGTGTATATATAGCAAATTTTAGCTGCGATTGTCAATCCTTTTACTCAGGGTAAAGAGGGGTAGAGAAGCCTGGCTATCCTGCTCCACAATCTCTGCGGTCAGACAGCTATAATATAGTGCAATCTGACAGTCTTTACATCCAGTTTAATCAAACCGCAGGAAAGTTTTTTTTTTTTACTCACCACCCAAACCGAGCCTTGACCCCCCCTGAGGGGTAATGCACAAGACCCACGGATTGTAGTTAAGGTGTAATGAAGCTGATGTCCTTATCAAGTTTTTCAAGGTCTTTCACACTGCTTTTCTGAGAGTTTTCCAGTCTGCATCCCCTGCTCTCACATACCTAGCAGGGATTTCACACGCTGCTCAGCAGTTTCGTTTTCAATCAGCTGTTTACTTTCACTTTTACACTCCCTGGGGGGAGGGGTGCATTCCTCCACTCAGTGTCCCGATCTGTCAGCTGGGCATATGAACTTAGTGTGAGCCATCCGTGCTCCGTGTATACTGCTCCTGTTAGCAAGTAATCAACAGGGGATCACTATCTCCTTTTCCATCAGCCACAGGCAGGGTCAATCCATCAACACTATGGTCTAGGTATAAGGGAGGGTAGGAGGGAATCAACACACGTCCTCACTCACTCACTCCATGCTTCCTCTCTCACATCCGGCAAGTGCCTTTCTATCATGCCCATGTAGCTGTGGTGCCATGGAAGAACTACTAGAAGTAAAGAGTGCTATCAAGTGGTCAGAAAACCACTATGCACTATCTTTCTGAGAATATTTCCACACAATAGCACCATTCAATGCCTAGGGAGTGCTGTATACTGCTTCAATTTGCAGCATGGTAGCTTTGATGAAAATGCAAGTGTATGCAGCTAACAGCTATGAAAGACATGCCTGAGGTACAGGCAACTCATCATATATTAGCAAGCTGTAAAAGATGCAGAATAAGTACACTTATATCAGTCTGAAATATGGCTGAAAAAGTATCTACTACCAAAAAGAGGTACTGATTAGGATAAGGTTGTGTAGGCTGTCAGATGTTAAATTAAAGAGGCTCTCCTGGAGCCATGTATACTTTCAGAAATTAAAATGAGAACTAAATGATACTACTAGACAAGTCATGTTCTAATGTAATCCTAATAAAACTGCCATGTTTCTCCTAGTACCACGCTGGGAAGGGCAAATGGTTCGGCCCGAGCATGAGTTCAGGTCGAACATTTTGCCGAACACCCAAATTTGCAGGGTGTTCGCCCTGACAAACACCCTGCAATGCACTGAGCGCTGCACAGTGCACTCTGCACCCTGATTGGGCAAATCTTTCCACAATCAGGGCACAGTGTAAGCTTGTTGTTAGGGGGCGGGGCTGGAAAGCCAGCCGCGGCATCCTTAACAACCGATGAGTCATCAGCTGTCAGTGGGTTTGCCCGCTGAGAGCTGAATAAAAAAAAGTGCTGGTTAAAAAATAAAGAAAAAAACAGCGTGGGCTCCCCCCATCAGTCCTCACCAAGCCCCTTTGACAGTTCTTCCTGCCGAACGCCTCTTCTGGGCTTTGACAGTTCTTATATAGGTAAGGGGTGGGCTACCTGGCAATGTCACCCGGTGGTCCCGTCCCCTTGTGAGGTGACATGCCCAGCATGCACCAGTCAGTAACGTCAGAGGGGGGCGGTGCAACCAGGTGGCCCGCCCCTTACCTATATAAGAACTGTCAAAGTGTAGAGGAGGAAATTGGCGGGAGGCCGCCCCAGAAGGCGGAGTGTTTTTTTATTTTTTATTTTTTGGGTGCAGCGGCATGAGTGACGGTGGATTTACATAGAGCGGCACTTTTTTTTTTTTTTTTTTAATAAAGGATTTGGCAAAAACTTGTCTCTTGTTTTATTACTTTTTGACACTTTTTTGGTGAATGGGTAGGGGTACAATGTACCCGATACTCATTTACATGAGATACTCAGACACTTTACAGGCACATTGAGGGGACCCCCTCAGGCACTATATTTACAGGAATTTTTCATTGTTATTGTTGCACTTTAAGTGTCATTAAAATCACTGCTCCTGAAAAAAATGAGTGTATGAGTCAGTAAGCCAACTGGCTTATGTATAGAGCACAAACAAACAATACTACTTAAGAATGCCCAGGCTGTTCTTGGCAGTGATGATGAGTGATTTCAGAAGGCAGTGGGACTCACAAGTGGCAATGCACATTCGTACTGGCTTACGCAGTCACTGCCTATTTATATTGTTTGCATCATTTACCTTCTTTCCACATTTCTTAAAAATAAAAAAAACTGACAACTAAGGGGAGCAAGATTTTGTAAATCTTTCGCCAACTGCCTACTCTGATATGGTAGGCCAATTAGTAATATAAATCTGTAGCCTAAATGACTGACGGAGAGAAAAAAATTCTGGAGAGCTACACATTTGTCGTTTAGAGAGACTAAAGGGTATTAATGGTACAGTGGATCTCTCATTTACATTTTCAATTTATAACACAAAGTGTATTGTTTTTGATTAGGATGCATGCTTTCCATTGCGTAGACTGCTTACTATATACTCCTGGAGATGAGGTTTCATATGCCCTTTTTGTTATGTTTTGTGCCCTTTGTTTTCTGTATCCATTTACACATGAGTATTAGCTGTCTCCTTTGTATCCCTTGCTATTAGAGTTTTCCTGTCTGGGAGAAAGAAAATAAGATCTACTGTAAGCAGACTCTAAAGGATGGGACAGGGCCCAAGACTTATTGGACTCGGGAACTTACAGGAGATGAACTGATTCTGGTAAGAAAATGTACATTGATTTGTAAATGTATATTGGTTCATGTAATCAAATTAACAGTTTTACAAGGCTGAAATTAAAATTCATAAACACCAGTGAAGCTGACCTAAAAACCATCTTCCAGACTGATTTTCATTTCCACCTCTAAAGTAATCCTGTCATAGGATAAATACAGGGGCTGCATGTGATTACTTCCTTTAAAAAATGCTAATTGTCTGAGTGTTATGTTGATTCATTGCTTCAGTTACTAAATCAGTGACCCCAGCACAATTACTTGGATATAGAGTCAGAGCTAAGTCCTTAGCTTTGAAGCCAAATAGTCAACAGGAAAGCCAGACCACTAATATTTTCAGTAGGTAAGGTCAGCAATGGCAGCCTCCATGTTTTACTAACGATTGTGTTTTCTTTAAATAAATTACAGTTTGCCTTTTTTCACCTTTGCCAGAAATCTAATGGTCACTTTTTTACATAATATAAAATTAAAAAAGATGTGCTTATCATATGCATACACAGTAAATACCACACCTCAGGAAAACAAACGTCTATGGATCAAATCAATCCATTCTATGTAACAGCTGGAACCGTGAATAGTCAGAGCAAGAAAATGTCACCAGCACATCATGGATCTACAGTACAGGTCCAAAGCTTTATTGAGCGATCACATCGTTACAGCAGATAGCAGTAAGGACTAGATAAACTTAATACAAATAAATCACCAGGACCAGATGGCTTACACCCAAGAGTCCTAAGAGAGCTCAGTCAGGTTATAGCCAGACCATTGTTCCTGATCTTTGTAGACAGCATACTGACAGGATTTGTACCAGCTGATTGGAGAAAAGCCAATGTGGTACCAATATTCAAAAAATAACAGAGACAAATCCCTGGGAAACTACAGGCCAGTCAGCCTAACATCAATCGTTGGTAAATTATTGGATGGGATGATAAGGGACTATATCCAATAATTTACTGAGGAAAAAAATTCAAAAGTAGTTATCAGCATGGGTTTACGAAAGGTTGTTCTTGCCAGACCAATCTGTTAACATTCTACGAGGAAGAGAGTTGCCATCTAGACAGGGGAATGCCTGTGGATTTAGTGTACTTGGATCTTGTAAAGGCATTCGATACAGTCCCCCATAAGCACTTAATCTACAAGCTGAGGTCCGCAGGCGTGGACCATAAGGTTTGTTCTTGGGTAAAAAAATGGTTACAGGGGTGTGTCCATAGGGTAGTGATAAATAACATAAACTCTGATTGGTCTGGAGTGGTAAGTGGGGTACCCTAAGGTTCTGTCTTGGGACCAATTCTATTGAATTTATTCATAAATGATATAGAGGATGGGATAAATAGCTCAATCTCAGTTTTTGCGGACGACACAAAAAAAAAATTCACATCAGGATATAGAAATTTTACAGAAAGACCTGAACAAAATAGAGTGGGCAAATACTTGGCAAATGTGGTTTAATGTGGAAAAATGTAAAAGTAATGCACTTGGGGCAAAAAACATAAATGCAAACTACTCACTAGGGGGAGAACTGCTGGGGGAATCAAGGATAGAGAAAGATCTGGGGGTCCTAGTAGATAACAGATTGAGCAACAGCATGCAATGTCAAGCTGCAGCTACCAAAGCCGGCAAAATATTAGCATGCATAAAAAAGGGGATAAACTCCAGAGATAGAATGATAATCCTGACACTTTATAAAACTCTGGTTAGACCACATCTGGAGTATTCTGTCCAGTTCTGGTCACCAGTCCTCAGAAGGGATGTGCTGGAACTGTAGAGAATCTATAACAGGGCAACAAAACTAATAAGGGGACTGGAGGACCTCGATTACGAGGAATGACTGAAAACACTAAATCTATTCTAGCTGGAGAAACGACGCTTGAGAGGAGATATGATAGCGATTTAGTCTCAAGAAGTGCAAGAGGACACAGGGCCACGCAATGAGATTGGAGGAGAAGCGGTTTAACCTTGAACTGCGCAGGGGGTTTTTCACTGTCAGCACAATAAGGATGTGGAACTCTCTTCCACAATTGGCGGTGGCTGCAGGCAGTATGAATATTTTTAAGAGACTCTTGGATGTGCATCTTAAACAACACAACATACAGGGATATGGGAAATAATTATTGGCACTGACACATGTGCACCTACACAGGTTGAACTGGATGGACTATTGTCTTTATTCAACCTTACCTACTATGTAACTATGTAACGTTTCGGAGCCTGTGCCTGATGCAGGGGTCCTGCAAGGCTCCAAATTGTTGCTAACTGCTGTAACAATGTGATTGCTGAAAAAAGCTTTGGACCCATTCTGGAGATCTATGGTGTGCTGGTGACATTAGTAGATTTACTAAAACCACTGCACTCAGAAGCTGGTAGGTGCATGGTAGGCAATCAGCTTCTAATTTTAGCTTGCTCAATTAAGCTTTTGCAATAAAACCTGGAAGCTGATTGGTTTCTATGCAGAGCTGCACCATATTTTGTGTTCTCCGGTTTTAGTAAATAACTCCCTGTGAGGCTTACGATGATCTGTGGAAGCCAATTCTGAAATCCATTGTGGCAACTGGAAAAGACTGGGCTTTATAGGGTTTTAAAGTTTAATTAATACAGAACATTATTCTTAACAACTTGATTAAAAAAATGTTCTTTAGTGAGGATTTGGAACATACACACCACATTAATAAATATGCTACCAAAATTAGTGTGTGCTGTAATGTGCCTCCACAATTGCTCCTGTTTCCTCTTCCAGGAGGCTGCCATTTTGCTGAAGCCCAGAGCCATTGAGCAGCAGTAAATCCTTAGACTGTCATCAGATTGTCCTCTTTAGTCACAATGAAAAATAGAGAGCAACTGAGCATGTGGCAGGGTGAGAATCATTAATGGATTTTAAACAGTATAGACACTTATTTTTTATATTTTACATAGCTATATCTGCAAATAGGGCCAGCCTTAAATTGTCTAGCAGGACTTAATTTTCTGTTCCACTTTAAAGGGGTTGTAAACCCTTTGTGTTTTTTCACCTTAATGCATCCTATGCATTAAGGTGAAAAAACTTCTGACACTGATCAGACCCCCCGGTTTCCTCACCTGAGTCCGTTTGTTCCCACGTCGATGCGCTCTACCTCTCTGCCCGTTGTCTCAGCTCTTGATTGGATAGATTGATAACAGCACAGCCATTGGCTCCCGCTGGTGTCAATCAAATCCAATGACACGGGCATCGGCATTCTGTGTGAATGGACACAAAAGCAGGACTCTGGAACTGGACAGTGGAGGTAAGTATATCATGTTTGTTATTTAAAAAAAAAAATGTTAAGTTCTTCTAACTATAAGAAGTGCTTGTTATTGTACACATAGGAATATATTGCTGTAAAGACCTGATCCTTAACTCTTTATCTCACTAGGAAAAATAAAGAAATGTTTAGTTAGGTGCAGGCTGCTTTTGTGCATCAGCGAAGTCACAAGGTGCAGTGCACTTGAATGTAGATTGTGTGGTTCTACATACCACACAATCAGAAACTCAAGCACTGTGACACTGTTAAATGGTCGTGCTTTTCCCATATGTTTAATGTTACAGTCTTCCTATGTGCAAAGGCAGGTATGAATGAACTATATTATTTCTAGATATAGGTGTTATTTGTAAAAGAGATCACAACATTGTGTAATTAGCTATTGTAACAAAAAAAAAAAATCTGTAAAAATAGTACCGCTCAAATAATCGTCTCAAATGTCAGGCTCTAGTAGACTTCAATAAAATGGTTGTTGTCTGCACATAGACACTGATAATTCCATGAATGCATGAATGAGATGGGTATAAGAGGCCTCTATGATTAAGCCCCAAAAAAGGGCAAACCTCATTACACAAGTTCTCTACAGGAGGACAACAGGAGCTAAAGCCATTTTATGATCATCTCATTCACATTGGGAATTGGTGACTGTGTGCAGCTTACCATCTTTTTGTAAAAAAAAAGCGGTTTTCATTTTCAAAAGTCAATTGTGCATGGTTTGCCTCCTAAGAACTACTGCACATAGACAGCAAGCTATGCATATTTACAGTTGTGCTCAAAAGTTTGCATACCCTGACAGAAATTGTGACATTTTGGCATTAATATTGAAAATATGACTATTCATGCCAAAAAACTGTCTCTTATTTAGGCATGCCAATCACATGAAGCCATTTTTTATCACATAGTTTTTTGGATCCTTTTTAAATCATAATGATAACAGAAATCACCCAAATGGCTCTGTTTAAAAGTTTACATACCCTGGAATGTCTGGCCTTGGTACAGACACAGAAGGTGGCACACACAGATTAAAATGGCAATTAAAGGTTGATTTCCCACATTTGTGGCTTTTTAAATCACAATTAGTGTCTGTGTATAAATAGTCAATGAGTTTGTTAGCTCTCACATGGATGCACTAAGCAGGCTAAACACTGAGCCATGAGGAGGTAGAATTGAACAGTCAAATTACCTGGATGGAAAAGAATATAAAAAGATATCCAAAGCCTTAAATATGCCAGCCAGTGCTGTTCAATCACTTAATAAGAAGTGGAAAAATTGAGGATCTCTTGATACCAAGCCATGGTCAGGCAGATCAAGAAAGATTTCAGCCACAACTGCCACAGGAACTGTTCGGGATACAAAGAAAAACCCACAGGTAACCTCAGGAGAAATACAGGCTGCTCTGGAAAAAGATGGTGTGGTTGTTTTTAAGGAGCCCAATAGGATGATACTTGAACAAAAAAGAGCTGCATTGTCAAGTTGCCAAAAATAAGCCTTTACTGTACAAGTTCCACAAAAAAACCTGGTTACAATATGCCCAACAACACATTGACATGCCTCATTGGCTTTTTTGTGGCATTGGGGCAGTAAAGGCTTTCTTCTGGCAGCTCGACCACGCAGCACTTTTTTGTTCAAGTATCGTTGAATTGTGCTCCTTAATAACAATCACACCATCTTCTTTGAATCCTGAGCAATTCTTCTGCCAGCTGTGGCTGCAATCTTTTTTGGTCTATCTGACCTTGGCTTGGTATCAAAAGAGCCACTAATTTTCCACTTATATATACATATTCAAGGCTTTGGATATCTTTTTATATCCTTTTCCATCTTTGTAAAGTTTCATTACCTTGTTACGCAGGTCTTTTGACTGTTCTTTTCTACCTCCTCATGGCTCAGTGTCTAGCCTGCTTAGTGCATCCACGTGAGAGCTAACAAACTCATTGACTATTTATACACAGACACTAATCGTGATTTAAAAAGCCACAAATGTGGGAAATTAACATTCAATTAACATTTTAACCTGTGTGTGCCACCTTCTGTGTCTGTACAAAGGCCAAACATTCCAGGGTATGTAAACTTTTGATCAGTGACATTTGGGTGATTTCTGTTATCATTATGATTTAAAAAGGATCCAAAAAACGATGTGATAATAAATGTGATTGCTATCCTTAAATAAAAGACCGTTTTTTGGCAAGATCAGTCATATTTTCAATATTAATGCCAAAATGTCACAATTTCTGCCAGGATATGCAAACTTTTGAGCACAACTGTATATTACAATATCATATTATAAATTAAAATATGGAACATGGCTCAGCATGTGATGAATTAACTCGAAGTACAGGCAGACAGCAAGGAGCTTGAACAAGAGCCTCCTGTTTAACCTCTTCCTTCCCCACCCATAGTCAAATGACGTCCACAGGAGGGATCTCCTATCCTGGGCGGGCGTCATATGACGTCCCCGGCTTCCCGGCCGTCTAGGTCCACCGGGCACCCGCGATTGCCTGTAACAGAGCAGGGACGTGGATCTGTGTGTGTAAACACACAGGTCCACGTCCTGTCAGGGGAGAGGAGATCGATAGCGTGTTCCCAGTACAGAGGAACACCGATCGGTCTCCTCCCCTTGTGAGTCCCCTCCCCATACAGTTAGTATCACTCCCTAGGTAACACATTAACCCCTTGATCGCCCCCTAGTGTTAACTCCTTCCCTGCCAGTGACATTTAAACAGTAATCATTGCATTTTTATAGCACTAATCGCTGTATAAATGTGAATGGTCCCGAAATAGTGTCAAAAAAGTGTCCGATATGTCCGCTGCAATGTCACAGTCACAATAAAAAAATCGCAGATCGTCGCAATTACTAGTAAAAAAATAATAATAAAAATGCAATAAATCTATCCCCTATTTTGCAGACCCTATAACTTTTGCGCAAACCAATCAATATACGCTTATTGCATTTTTTTTTACCAAAAATATGTAGAAGAATACATATCAGCCTAAACTGAGGATTTTTTTTTTCTTTTTTTAAATTGGGATATTTATTATAGCAAAAAGTAAAAGATATTGTGTTTTTTTCAAACTTGTCACTCTTCTTTTGTTTATAGCGCAAGAAATAAAAACCGCTGAGGTAAGCAAATACCACCAAAAGAAAGCTCTATTTGGGGGGAAAAATAAATAAAAAATCATTCATTTGGGTACAGTGTTGCATGACCGCGCAATTGTCATTCAAAGTGCGACAGCTCTGAAAACTGAAAAGTGGCCTGGGCAGGAAGGGGGTGAAAATGCCCTGTATTGAAGTGGTTAATCAGTAGCATCCATGTTACAACAACTACTGCTCCCCACCCCCAGATCACATGACTAAGACTGTTAACTGTTTCCTAATATGCATAAAGAACTAGGCATAACAATTGAACTTGAAGTATAACATAAGGCATACACATCATTACATCTTTCCTCTCAAGTACAAAACATGTAATATGAGAAAAAGTCCCTCCATATTTTTGGTTCAATAGCTCGACCATAGCGAGTGAAGGTAACCACTGGCTCATCATCCATAGGATTGGTGTCCAGTTCAGAGTCACTCCCAGCATTATCGCATGCTAATACATTTAAGCTGTCCTCGGTATCCTCAGTCGACGCGATATACGTGTTTAGGACTTCTGTGCCATCATGGGCTTGTTCTTCATCTCCATTGTCATTCAGTTCCTCTAATGGTGTATCCGCGGCAGTGTCTGGACGAAGATGACGCCTGTTTCGTCTCAGCTTCTGTCCCCACTTGGCTTCAAACTAATATGATTTTGGTGAATTGGCTTCTTTGATAATTCAAGCAGGTTCCCATGTATTCCCAGTGACTCTGTGTCGCACAGGTTGCCCGGCACAGAGCGGACAAAGGAATTTTGTGATTTTATCAAAATACAGTTTTTGCTTTTCCATGTTTATGATCCTCTGAGCTGTTACTTGATCATGTGGGATAGACTGAGGCTGCAACTTATGTGGTTCAATAGGCACTGTGGTCCTCAGTGTTCTACCCATTGGCAGCTGTGCAGGTGAGCATAACCCTTCAATAGGTGTTGCACGATAGTTTAACAGTCCTAGGTACACATCCTGCCCTGATAAATTTCACTTTCAGTATAATGGATTTGGCTATGCAAACATACTTCTCTGCTAGACCATTGGCCTGTGGGTAATCCTTGCTTGTGGGTTTGTGCCTGACTCCCCATTCATGCAGGAAGCACTGGAACTCAGCACATGAGAATTGTGGCCCATTATCAGACACAAGTTCTTCACATACTCCTTGAAAGTATTGTTTTAAAAGCCCATATGACTGTTGAAGTTTTTAGATTTCTCAGCTGCACTAGCTCAAAGTATTTGCTGTAGTAATCTACTACTATCAGGTAATGGTTGTCCTCAAAATGAAAAATATCTGTAGCCAGTCTCTGCCATGCCTGCGAAGGAGCATTCCACAGTGCAAGAGGTTCTTTTGCATTGTGTTTTTGAAATGGCTGGCAGGTTTCACACTTCTTCATAAGTGTCTCAATAGCAAAGTCCAAATTAGGCAGTAAACCAACTCCCGCGCTTTGCGCTTACAAAGAGTGCTGCCCAAATATCCCTGGTGTATTGTTCCAGTACTTCTGCCTGCTGTGACTTAGGATTGAGAATACGGTCACCCATAAATATGATATCCATATAAACGTGTAGCTCATCTTTCATAGACCAGAATCCCTGTTGTACAGGACACAGCTTCTTTCGTTTTTCTGGCCAGCCATTGCACATGACACGAGTTAGTTTTTCTAGGACTTTACCCTGTTTGGTGTATTGTCTTATCTTCTCCAGCCGTACATCCGATTTGGAAGGTTCACTAGTACTGTATGTACCTGTTCTTCCAACTGAGGTTCATACCGTGCTTCATGTCTTTCTGGAAAAACCCTAGACAGGGTATCTGCCATTGGAATTTCCTTTCCAGGCTTATACTTCACTGTGAGATCATACTGCTGTAATTTCATAACCATCCGCTGCAAACATGGTGGTGTAGAAGCTACCGATTTCTGTAGGATGTACTCCAATTGCTTGTGGTCCATTTACATGAATACCGAGCGACCATATATGTACTGGATACATTTCTCACATCCATGCACAATGGCCAGCATCTCTTTATCAATTTAAGCATAATTGGCTTGCGTTGTGGTCAGTGCTCATGAAGCATATGCCACAGGATGTCCTTGTTGAGTCAGTACAGCACCTAACCCAAACTGGGATGCATCCACTTGAAGTACAGTGTCACAATTTACGTCAATATATTTCAGTATTGGCCCTGGATTTTTAGTGATCAGTTTTTTCACTTTGTTGCAGTGTACATAGTCTGTTGAGCAAGGCCCTGAGAGAATTTGGATAGATAGTTGAAAATGCCCAGTCTCCAGCTCCTTTCTGGAGGTTGGGGCCTTCATGTTAAGAACTGCTGTAATCTTCTTTGGATCAGGCTTCAAGCCATCTTTGGTTACTAGTTGTCTAAAATATGTAACTTCTTCTACCCCAATTTGCATTTTGTTTGGATTGAGTGTATGATTCTTCTCACGACACCGATTGAGCAAAACGGTAAGGTTTTTGTCATGTTCCATTTGATCCTTTCCATAGACCAGCAAATCATCAACTATTACTTCAACACCCAGCGATCAATTTGTGTGATTTCTTTTGAAATATTTCCTGTGCAGACGCTATGCCGAAAGGTACGCTTGTGAAGTGCCAGTGACCTAAAGGGGAGTTGAAAGTGGTCAAGTAACTGCTGGCTTTATCAAGACGTAATTGCTAGTAACCAGTATGGGCCTCCAGTACACTACATACTGTTGCTCCTATTAGCTTGTGCGCTATATCCTCTATGGTGGGGAGTTTGTAGGGTTCTCTCATTATGACTTTGTTCAAATCAAGTGGGTCAATGCATATAATGCCGCATACACACGACCGTTTTTCACGACGTTAAAAATTTTATTTTTTAAATTGGGCATTAAAAACGATCCTGTGTAGGCTCCAGAGCATTTTTAACGACGTGAAAAATGGCCTAAAAAAATGAGAACCTGCTCTATTTTTTCACTTCGTTTTTTTTAACGACTTGAAAAACGGTAGTGTGTATGCTTTTACGAGGGGGAAAAAAACGCGCATGCTCAGAATCAAGTATGAGACGGGAGCGCTCGTTCTGGTAAAACTAGCGTTCGTAATGGAGATAGCACATTCATCACGCTGTAACGGACGGAAAATCACGAAGCTGAAAAGCGCAAATCGTCGCTCAACAAACTTTACTAACATGAAGGGTGGCGCCATTCGAACGGAACTTCCCCTTTATAGTGCCGTTGTACGTGTTGTACGTCACTGCGCTTTGCTCAAGCGTTTTTTTTAATGAACGTGTGTATGCAAGACAGGCTTGAGAGGAAACAAGAAAAATCACGTCGAGAAAAACGTCGTTTTTGAAAATGACATTAAAAATAATCGTGTGTACGTGGCATAAGAATTGCACCTGTACTCTTCTTCTCCACCACAACCATAGAACTGACCCATTCCGATGGTTCTGTGACCTTTTTCACAACTCCCAGCTTCTCCATCCTAGTAAGTTCTTGTCTGACTTTATCCACAAGAGTTAAAGGTATTCTCCTTGTGGGGTGAATGACAGGCTGTGCACCCTCTTTTATACGTATCTGGCTTAAACCCAGGAGGCACCCCAGGCCCTTGAATAGATCACAGTACTCACGTTTAATGTCAGCCTCTGTCAGACCTCTGTGCCCACCGTTCACAGTCATTATGATCTTCACAAGTCCAATCTCTTTACTTGTTCTGAGACCTAGCATGGCTGGGGCTTGTGTTTTATCACAAACAATTGTAAAACCTTTTCGGATCCCTTGTAAGAACATTTCACATGACAGCAACCCATTACTTTCAGCTTTTCACCCCCATATCCCATTAGTTTTAGTAGGTCCTGAGTCTCTAAAGGGGATTCATTACTGAGGTGTTCCAGGTATTTGTGGCTTGGCACACAATTTACTTGTGCTCCTGTATCTATTTTGAACGTGATTGTAGTTTTGTTAGTCCCTATCTGTAATGGTCCAATTGCTTCATCTGCAGACTGATGTGTTTTCTGTACTGCTGTAAGATATATTGGGGTGCAGTCTGAGTCTGACCCTGCATTGTCATCATTGTCCTCTATGGCGTGTACAGACCATGTTTTTAACCTTCCGGTTTGTGAAGACAGTTTACACACCCTTGCAAAATGTCCTCTTTTCTTGCATTTATTGTATATCTGCCCCCTTGTTGGACAGACACTATTTTTATGGTGCATGTTTCCACAATATCCACACGCTGCTTGTGTGTTACTTGTCCCAGTGCCATAGGTGCTCTTTATTCCTTTGTGTGCTTTTTCTTGCCCATATCTGCTGCTGTGATTTTCTATAGCATTAATCTGGGGCTGTGTCCCTTCCAGTACCTGCATGTCCTTTCTTGACATTTCATATGCTCTGGCAATCCTTATGGCTTTCTCAAGATTTAAGTCTTTTTCCTGCAACAGCTTTTCCTGAACTTCCTTAAACTTACTGCCCATCAGAATTCGGTCTTTTATCATATCTCCGGCATCATAGAAAGCACAGATTTTGGCAAGCAAGCGCAGCTGTGTCACCCATTTATCCACAGACTCACCTCCAACTGGTTCCTCTTATAAAACAGTTTCCTTTGCACTGTGGAGTTTCTCCTTGGGTTACAGTATGCTTCAAACTTTGCAAACGGTACCTCTGTTTTCTTTTTGTCCTCTGCAGTGATCTCCCCACTTGCTTGCCAGGCTTGGCACACATTGCGTCCTTTTTGTCCCACACATATCAGAAAGTGAGCTGCTTTCCGCCGATCAGTCCATTTGTCTGCATCTGATCCTGCAAACACAAGCTCCGTCAGCTCCCTCCATTTTGACCAGTTTTCAGATACATTCCCTGATTCCAAATCCAGGGAAGAAATATTCTTTGTGTTGCCATTTGTCGCCATGACTCTTCTGACCCGACTTCTGGTACCATGTGATGAATTAACACGAAGTATAGGAAGACAGCAAGGAGCTTGAAAAAGAGCCTCCTGTTTAATCAGCAGCATCCCTGTTATAACAACTACTGCTTCCCCGCCCTCAGTGTTTTCTAACATGCATAAGGAACTAGGCATAACAACTGAACTTGAAGTATAACATAGGGCATACACATCATTACACAGTACATCTTAATGCTCACAAGGGCATGAGTCTATGCAGGATGTACACAATAATTTGCCCAGATGCTGCAACCTTTTCTCTGTGAGCTTTACAGTATACAGTTTGTGTTACTACTGTGTTACTACATCAGGACACCAGGCAGAAAGTGGCATTTGTATAGGCATATAGAGCGCAAAAAAAAAAAAAAGACCTAAATCTTTAACAGTTACCAAAAAAATAAATAAATCATGCCACAGATAATCGTACTAATGATCAGATAATTTAAATTGGAGACTGAAATTAAAATATAATTTTCACATTTATCTTATTCATGCTATATTACAGAGTGTTTTTGCAGAGTGGTTGAGGCTATAACCATGATCCTGGTACTGTTTTATTCAGAAAGCGATTCTCTTTTGAGTAAAAGTGATCTGAGCGGCTATACAGCTGTTGGATCACTTTTACAGGTTGTGGAAAGCCCCCACCCCTATTCTGCTGGTGCCTTTCCCAGGCTCTCACATCCCATTGGGGAGCCCGGGACTGATCTGACTGGTGGCATTGGCTGTACTGAACAGAGAGAGAGGAACTGACATTGTTCCTCCCCCTCTGTGAGATCAGAAACCGGAAGCGACAAGGATTTTGTTACTCCCAGTTTGTTTATTTATAAACCGTTACCAGCTTGTACAGCATCTGATTAAATTGATCTCGGTTTGATCAGATGCTTTGGAGGCCAGAGGAGGGATATGGGGCTCTAATAGCCCCAAGATTTCTACATAAAGAGGACCTGTCACATTGTTCATCCTTTGTGATAGCAATAAAGTTGAGAAAAAAGGGATATTGTAAAAAAAAATTAAAAATAAAATAAAGAAAATAAATAATAAAATAAAAAAAAGATTTTAAAGCTCCCCCAACTGCCCGTGCTCATGTGCGAAGGTGAACGTGCATGTAGGTCCCACACGCATATGTGAACGGTGATCGCACCACACATGTGAGGCATAACAACGTCAGAGTGAAAAATTCTATGGCCACAACTCCTGAGTAACTCTAAACTGGTAACCTGTAAAGGCTTTTAAATCGGAGTTCCGATTAAAAAATGTTTTATTAAAAGTCAGCAGCTACAAATACTGCAGCTGCTAACTTTTAATAATCGGACACTTACCTGTCCCAAGGTCCAGCGATGCGGGGGAACAAAGCCCCGCTCCACTCCCCCTCCTCTCCGCGACGCCGGCATTGTCAGTGTGGGCACCCGGCTGTGGCTTCACAGCAGGGCACGCACTGCGCTAGCCGCGCTGTGCACTGTGACTAGCCGGGCAATCATCTGGGACCTGTGATGTGTCCCAGATGATTGCCGAGAGGGAGGGGGGGAGAGGTGATCTTCCCCTCCGGCACCTCTAAAAAGAGGGTTTCCGCTCCCCCCCCACCAAAAAACGACATGCCAAATGTGGCATGTCAGGGGGTCACCATCCCTTAAAGCGGAAGTTCCATTTTTGGTTGGAACTCCGCTTTAAAGAATCGCCTATGGATAATTTAATGCACCATAGTTTGTCGATGTTCCATGAGCATATGAAATTTGGAAGCAAGATATGTTTGGTATCTGTTTACTCAGCATAACATCTTTTACACTTTAACCATAAAATTAGGTATTATATTGTGTTCAGGTTCACTAAAATTCATTAAAGTGCATTTCTTCTCAAAGATTTTCTTTGGAAAACCGTGTAAGAAAAAAATGCAACACCCACCATTTTATTTGCAAGGGCCTCTGCTTAAAAAAAATTACAACTGTACAACTTTTTCAGAAAACCAAAAAAAAGTATTAAAAAAAATATATATATTTATATATTATATTTAGTAAATAAACCCCAAAATTTAACAAACGTGAGTACACCCCTCACATTTTTGTGATAACAACCCCAAACACACCTCCAAGATGACCACTGCCTTGCTATAGAAGCTGAGGGTAAAGGTGATGGAATGGCCAAGCACGTCTTCAGACCTAAACCCTATTGAGCATCTGTGGAGAAGCGCAAGGTCTCTAACATCCTCCAGCTCCGTGATGTTGTCATGGAGGAGTGGAAGAGGATTCCAGTGGCAACCTGTGAAGCTCTGGTGAACTCCATGCCCAAGAGGGTTTAGGCAGTGCTGGAAAATAATGGTGGCCACACAAAATATTGACACCTTGGGCCCAATTTGGACACTTTTGTTGCTTGTTGCTGTTGTTTTAAGGGGACAGCAAATTTACACTGTTATACAAGCTGTACACTTACTACTTTACATTGTAGCAAAGTGTCATTTATTTAGTGTTGTCACATGAAAAGATATAATAAAATATTTACAAAACTGTGAGGGGTGTACTCACTTTTGGGAGATATTGTATATATAATGTTGGGGGTTCTAAATAATTTTTGAACGAAAAAAAATAAAATTAAAAAAAGATGATTTTGACATGTATGTATGTATGTGAGAAATGTCAGAACTGGCCTAGGGTACAGTGGTTAACCATTACCATCAATCCCTGCTCCAGAGAGGATCTTGCAGTCTAGTACCTCTAGCTCAGTTATACAAAGGAACACATTGTTTTGACAGGTACCGGCTCCAACTTCCGGTTGGATCGCCACTGTGATCAACCAGAAGTTTTCCTTTCCCCCTGCCCGCAACCTTCTGAGACATGTCACAGGTCCCAGAAGGCTGCAGGACCATCACAAAGCACAGCAAGGTATCAAAGCTGGCTGCCCACAGTAAACATGCCGGGTTCCAGAGACCTGAAGATTGGTGAAGAACCGGTACGGGTGAGGACGGTGCAGGACCCCTAGACAGGTGAGTGCCCTTTTATTAAAAGTCAGCAGCTACAGTATTTGTAGCTGCTGACTTTTATTTTTTCCAAACAGGGCAAAGAACTGCTTTAACCTACCTAGAGGTATTCCCGAGTCTGGCTCTGGGTAAGATTTCAGTACCAAAAGCGGTAACCCCGAGCTAGATCGCATTGCAGGATACAGGGAAAGTTACTTACCTTGTTCCCTGGATCCTGCGATGTCTCCCCGCTGTGTGTGCGAGCTGTCTCCTCGCTCAATTCACACTGGTGCCTGCCGAGTGCCGAGCTCCGTTCCCTGTGACATTGCGGCGCACGGGGCGGAGTTCGGCACCAAATTCAAAAAGTGAAAAACACAATATACATACACAATACTGTAATCTTACTGATTACAGTACTGTATCAAATAATTACACATCCCCTTTGTCCCTAGTGGTTTGTCCAGTGCCCTGCATGCAGTTTTATATTATAAAAACTGTTCTTTCTGCCTGGAAACTGGAGATTGTCCATAGCAACCAAAAAGTGTCCCTTTACATCAAAAGTGGTTTTAGACCAGCTAGAAAACAGCGATAATAAATTAGAATCACTTGCAGAATTGAGCGATAGCGATTTGTAGGGAAATTCGTCATCAAACACTAAAAGTAATGACAGCGACAATTCTGCAACTGAGCAAATTTCAGTGTTTTTGATTTGATTACATTATTAAATAATTTTTATTATTATTATATTATTTGTTATAATTATTTATAGTTATTTATTATATTATAATTTATGATTTTGTGTTTCAAACTTTAATCATACCCGGGATGTCTACTAGACTCTGGTTTGGACATATTTAAGTGAGTTATTCCTAAGAATTGCAGGCCTACAATATAAAACGCCAAATTTCCATGCAAAATAATGGTACCGCTTTCAGCACTTAAATCTGAAATAATCATACCGCCAGGGAGGTTAATTTACCAGAATGTATTTGGGTTGTAGGATGAAATAATTTGGAAATGCAAAAAGTTAGTTGGGAAACATACAAACTCCATGCAGATTCTGTTTCCGCTGAAGTTCTGCATTCTAGCACTAAAAATCAGGAGTGTTAAGCCTCGTACACACGGCCGAGAATCTCGTCGCAAAAAAAACGTAGTTTTTCTCGACGGGTTTCTTGTCAAGCTTGACGAGATTCCTGTCAAGTTTTCCTTGCATACACACTGTCAATCCAAAATCTCGTCGTTGTAAAGCGCGGTCACGTACAACACGTACGACGGTAGTATAAAGGGGAAGTTCTATTCCAATGGTGCCACCCCTTGGGCTGCTTTTGCTGATCTCGTGTTAGTAAAAGTTTGGGGAGAGACGATTCGCGCTTTTCAGTCTTCGTGCTTTTAGTTCGTTACAGCGTGACGAATGTGCCATCTCCATTACGAAAGCTAGTTTTACAAGAAGGTGCGCTCCCGTCTCATACTTTATTCTGACCATGCGCGGTTTTTGAAGACTTGGAAAAGCATACACACGAACAGTTTTCTCGTCCAAATACAGTCCGACGAGAATCACGACGAGAAAAATGAGACTCCCGACGAGAAAAAAAGAAAGCAGGTCGTCTTTTCTTTCTCATCGAGATTCTGGGCAGTTTTCTTGACGAGAAACCTGAAAGCCTCGTACATACGCACGGTTTTCTCTGCAAGAAAGCTCTCCCAACAGTTTTCTTGTCGTTTCTTGCCAAGAAAACCGGTCGTGTGTACGAGGCTTAACAGTCTGTGCTGCATTTGCGTAGGGATATGGTGTGAAACTCAAAATGTTTGGTAAGGGCAAAGGTTACTGTTATTCTGCTAATGAGTTTGTGTAGCAGTGACAAAGAACACACTGCTGTTTCTCACCACCACTGTGGCCAATGAAGGCAGCATCATTAAATCACATTGTACCCAGCCCCCATTTACACTTAGCGATATTAATGCCTCTCATTAGTAAATACAGATGAGCTGGCCAGACAGTCAGGTCAACAAAAACATGTTAACACAAAAAAGCCTTTGTTAGCTGACCAAAACGCTTGTTAACATTACACATATACAAAGAGGTTGTTGTGTTATTGCTCATTAAAACCGTGGCCTAAAAAACGTTCCTTTTCAAAATTGTCTTTAGTATTATTTTCAACCTTATCTGAAAAAAATAAAAAAATAAATCACTTCTGGATTTTTGTTTCAGCCGCAAATCTGACTTGCTTGTCTTTTTGCCATGGGTCACACACCAGTCTGGCAGCAAAAGACATTGCTGGAATACAGCAGATTGACCATGTGATTCTCTAGGGATAATTTAAGAAAATCTGGATGGAAATAAAGTGGAGAAGATGTTCATACCATGCAGATTTTACTTTTGAAAAAAATATATATAATTTTTGCATTTTATTTCTATATTATAAAATATGCTATTGATCTGTGGGAGTTGGAGAATGTGCACAAAAATGATTATGTTGTCTAATTAAAGTAGAACTATAGGTAAAACTTTTATTTTTCATTTTGGTTAGAGTAAGGGAGGGTTATAACTCTTGTTAGATTTTTTTTCCGTGATCTGTGTCCCAAAGATTTCCCTTTACTTCCTGGCCTATAGCCAAACAGGAAGTGAGAGGAAATCCCCCCAGGTCACCAGAACTAGTGTCCCCATTGGACGATTTCCCCTCTATTACTTTTCTGGGGACAACCCAAAATTTGGGATTTTCTTTTAGTTTTACTTTCAATAATAATAGTAAACAGGACAAATAGAGAGGGTGAATCTCCTTAACGGGGGGCACAGGCCACATATCTAATCACTCTCCACTCTATCCAAAACAAAAAAGTTTTGCCTTTAGTTATACTTTATTGTCAGCTGAAAGTGGAACATTAGTCAGAAAATTAAAGTGATATTAAAGCTTGTTTTTTTTTTGTTTTTTTTTAAATAACAAACATGTTATACTTACCTGCTCTGTGCAATGGTTTTGCACACAGCAGCCCCGATCCTCCTTCTTTTTGGGTCCCTCGCAGGCGCTCCTGGCTCCTCCCCCTCGAGCAGTGACCCTAGAGAAAGCGGCTTTCCCTGGGGACACCGATGTGCACTCGCTCCATAGAGGCTGCTCTACGTGTCCATAAGACACATAGAGCCACAGCCCCCCCCGTTCTCTCCTCATTGGCTCACTGGTGGCGATTGACAGCAGTGGGAGCCAATGAGCTCCCGCTGCTGCCTCAGACAATGAGGAGAGGGAGTCCCAGGACAGCTGAGTCTCTCGTGCACATCGCTGGATTGAGATGGGCTCCGGTAAGTATTAGGTGGGCTGTGAGGGGAGCAGCACACAGAAGGTTTTTTACTTTGATGCATAGAATGCATGAAGGTAAAAAACCTTCAGCCTTTAAAATCACTTTAAGTCCTGCTAGATCACTTCAGGCTGGTCCCTTTTGCAGGTATACATTAGTTATGTAAAACATTAAAAGCCCTAGACTTCGGGGCGTGGCCTGACATAGCATGGAGTAGGACGTGCATGATTTGAGCTCCGTCCATTACTCCTGTACAGCCCATCCTGACCTTCAGCGTCATCCTGCACCAGCCCAGCGGGACCCCCTGGGGACCCTGAACATCCGTGGCCGCAAATCCACCATCCTCCGCTCGTACGGCGGCCTCCGCAGGGCCGCGATCCCGATCGCGGGTGCCGCATTTAGGAAAGTCCGCGGCTTCGGCCTAGCCCTGGAAGTCGGCGGCCATCTTGCTCCACCCGACCTGCCGCCTGTGCTGCTTCCTGGCCCTCCTGCTCTCGGGTAACAGCCTGCAGGGGCCCACCGAGTCCCCCTGAGGACCCCTCACACCCACAGAGGCAGATACATCAGCCTCTGACTGCGCGGCCGCCGCGTTCAGGAAAGGCCCCGGCTTCGGCCTAGTGCTGGTCGGTGGTCATCTTGCTTCACCCGGCCTGCTGACTAGTGACTCTTCCTGGCCCACCAGCCCTACAGCTCCCTACCATTCGGTATAGACTGAGCTGCCTGCTTTGGAGGGGGGAGGGATCACAGCGGATACCTGCCATGACTCCGCCAAAAACGCCAAAGGCCACCCTGGCGAAATTGGACCAGTACCGCCGCCAGGAGGAGGAAAGAGATGGCGGTGCCGCAGGCGGTGAGCGGGACGCTACGGGAGGCGACAGCTAAACTGCTCGAGGCGATCACATACTGCCGGACGTCCCTGACGGCGCAAATAGAGGGGGTCAAGGTGGACCTTTCACTCATGCGACAAGACTTCCAGAAACTTCGTGAGCGTGTCACGACTGCCGAAACCCGCATTGGAGAGGTGGAGGACACCGTTACGCCGCTCCAAGTCAGCTCCGATCGAATGCAGCTCCAAATCAATCAGATTCTAAGCAAGCAAGATGATATGGAAAATAGGCTCCGGAGGTGCAACCTCCGTTTCATCGGGCTCCCCGAGGGAGCTGAGGGCAAAGATCCTACCACCTTCTTGGAGAAACTCCTTGTTGACACCTATGGCCGCGAGGCCTTCTCCCCCACCCTGGCGGTGGAGAGGGCTCATCGTATGCCTGCCAGATCTCCTCCTCAGGGGGCTCCCCCCCGCACGTTTATAGCAAAATTCTTGAATTACAAAGATAGAGATGCGGCGCTGCGCATGGCCAGGGAAAAAGGTAACATCCACCTTGGAAACTCCAAGATCGCTATCTTCCCCGACTTTTCTGCCGAGGTGCAGCGCCGCCGCCAAGGCTTCATGGAGGCGAAGAGGAGGCTCCGGATACAACATCTTAAATACTCTATGCTATTTCCAGCTCGTCTTAGAGTCGAAAGGGACGGCCGTGTGTTCTTTTTTGAGGATCCTCAGGAAGTCATTGCCTGGTTGGAGCGTCCGGGGCCCGCCAGGGGGGCGGCGGAGTGACCTGACCGAGCATGTTCATCAGCACTATTGATTGCCTGTCATCATCACCAGCACATTATACGCCGCAGCGGGAGTCTGCAAATCCTGGTATGTTACCCCCCTTTTTTTTTGTCTCCCCTTTACTGCCCGCGGCGCATACCCTATTGCTCCTTACCCCTGGGACCCCCTTTTGCCTTCCCCTGCTATAATCCTCTTTCAATTGTAACCTGCAGAGGGGGTCTCCCATACTTAGGGCCCCCACTGACTGGTTGATCCATGTAACTACCCTGGAGACTGTAATTGCGGAGCACAATCAGTCCTACACTCCACATGCCTAACACAGCGAATTTTCGCCCCCCAGCAACCGGAACACGCATCTCTTTATTATGTGACTGCAGAACTTTCTATACCACCGACCCCGCACTGTACTTCTGGTTCACAGTACAAGAAGAGCCTGTTGCTCTTTATTTGCGGGCATTGGATCTTCCACACCTCCCATGTGAGGAGATCGCTGCAGATCTTTTACGTAACAGCAAGATATTTTGGTTTTATCTGCTACCGGTTGTTACTTTCTTTTGGTTTTGGGAACATACCCGCATCAGTTGGGGAAGATGCAGGGTGGGGAGGGGGGGAGGGGGAGGTTCGTTTTTTCTTGATGGACTGCAATACAACGAAGTGCATGCTAACATTGATACTGCATGGATGGCAAACCTTGTATTCATGTAATGCTACTGTCCCGCGATATGTTTTAATGTTTGAATTATGGCATCGATAAAACTGCTCACTTGGAATGTGCGTGGGCTTGGGGACAAGGTAAAGAGATCTGCAGTTTTCTCATTTCTCAAAAAACAACGAGCCGACATTGTGGTGTTAGTGGAGACACACGTTGAGGGTCGGCTCCAGATGGCACTCCGCCGGCCATGGATTGGGTGGGCATATCATTCATCCCACTCGTCCCACGCCCGCGGAGTCTCAGTTTTGATTGCCAAGACGGTACATTTTGAGCTGTGTGATGTTCAGTCTGACCCACAGGGGCGCTATGTCTTTTTTTCGGTTAAATTGTATGGTGAACCTTTCCTACTGATGGCATTCTATGTACCTCCACCATTTAATTCTACTATAGTCACAGAGGGCTTGCTATATATGACTCGTCATCCTTCGATTCAGGCGGTGTGGCTGGGGGATTTTAACGCTACGTTGAACCCTACATTAGACAAACTGTCGCCCTCGCCATTATCTACTACAGCTCCAACCCACACTAGATTCTCCCGACTTATCTCTTCCTTTAATCTCACTGACACCTGGCGTTTTAAATTCCCGCTCACTCGAGCTTACTCCTGTTTCTCAACTACCCATAACACCATGTCCCGTATAGATTTTATATTCATTTCTAGTACCCTTGCCCCAAGATTACTGGAAGCTGAATTTGCCCCCAGATTACTTTCAGACCATAGCCCATATTTCATTAGCCTCTCCATCCCATTAGACAAACCGCCCCGTACGTGGCGCCTGAATCCGTTTTGGCTCACCCTGTTGTCGGAGGATGACGAGCTTGGTAACAGTTGGAGAACTTACTTTTTAGAGAATGACGGATCTGCATCCCCAGACGTAGTATGGGAAGCCTTCAAACTGCATGCACGTATGACTCTGACCTCCTTTATCAACAGGCTGAAGGCTAATTCATCAGCCATGCTGGACGGGGCAATGCGGGATCTGTCCTCCTCTGAACAGGGGTACATGTCGAACCCCTCTCCTGATGGAGCTGCCCGACTCAGGTTACAAACCAGGGTGGTTAATCAGCTACAACACGAGACGGCCAGGAAAAAACTTTTCTTTGCCAGACAAAAATTATATGAACATGGGGAGAGAGCGGGTAAACTGTTGGCCTACTTGGCACATAGTGAGGATAGACCCCCTACTGTCATTTCCCTCACTGGTCCTAATGGGGAAAAGATTACGGAACCCCAGGCTGTCACTTCTGAATTTAGGGACTTCTTTTCTCAACTATATACGTCCCAGGTTTCTACCACTGACTCTCAATTGGAAGATCTACTGGCGGAAATCATCTTTCCACAGCTAGACGATGCCCAAATGGCTATGCTAGACGCACCTATTACACTCGACGAAATAACCACAGCGATTGGGAGCTTCGCCAGATCCAAGGCCCCGGGTTCAGATGGGTTGCCCATAGAATTTTACGCCCAATACATCGAGATACTTGCCCCCAAGTTATTGTCCCTCTTCAACCATCTATTTGACAATTTCACCTTACCCCCATCGATGGGCGAGGCGGTAATTATCCTCATACCTAAGCCAGGCAAGGACCCAGGCCTCCCGGAATCTTATAGACCAATATCGCTACTCCAGGTAGACATAAAGATTCTGGCTAAAGTACTTGCCCTACGCCTTAACCAAGTGATTCTAACCCTGATCCATGCTGACCAAGCTGGATTTATGCCGGGGCGTAACACCTCCTTCAACCTCAGAAAATTGTATATTAACTTACAAGCGACACATACTAATGTTGGGTCCCGGGTGGTGGTGGCTTTGGATACTGCCAAGGCCTTTGACTCAGTGGAGTGGCGGTACCTTTGGGGATGCCTCCGTGGCTTTGGTTTTGGACCTAAATTTATTAAGTGGGTTCAATTATTATATCTGGCACCCAGGGGTAAAGTAGTGGCCAACGGGAGGGCCTCCCAGACATTTGACTTATCCAGGGGCACTAGACAGGGCTGCCCACTGTCTCCGCTCCTCTATGCCTTGGCGGCGGAGCCCCTTGCAATCTCCATTAGAGGGGACCCCGAGATTCAGGGTCTCTGCCTTGGTTCCCTGACTGAAAAAATTAGCTTATACGCAGACGACACGCTACTATACCTGGCCGACTCTGCCACATCGCTTCAGAAGGCGTTGCATACAATTGAACACTTTGGTCAGTTCTCTGGCCTTAAAATTAATTGGGAGAAATCTCAAATACTGCCTATGGATAGTTTCCCCTCTCCCAAGCTACAGGCACAGTTACCACTCCAGCGAGTGAACACTATCAAATATCTTGGAGTATTGGTGAATAGAACACCGGCTGACTATATATCCCTGAACATAGAACCCCTCTTCGATCTCATCAAGTCTAGAACCCAGGTATGGGCGAGACTGCCGCTCGGCGTGTGGGGCCGGATTAACATTGTTAAAATGATATTATTTCCGAAAATATTGTATATACTCTGGCACACACCCGTATACTTACCCTTGAAATTTTTCAAGTCAATGGAGGCCATACTCAAGACATTTATTTGGGGTAACAACAGACACAAGCTGGCCTGGAGAGTCCTTAAGAACCCTACTGACCTAGGTGGAACAGCCCTCCCTGACTTAAATCTTTATTACCTTGCGTCCCAACTGTCTCAACTATACCACATAGATAAAACCGACAGACTCAGATTCCTCACCCTCCTCTGTCCACGGTGGGCACAACTGACCACTGACCCACTCACTGCAATTGCAGTGGGACATAGTGGGAATAACTCCAATAGAGACCGTGGGTCCCTATTATACCAATATAGGCGCGTATGGGACATCACCACTAAAACATTAACGACCCCTAAACACAACTATACCCCCTTATGGCACAATAGACTACTCTCAGAGTTTCTCTTGATCCCTGACACAGAGATATGGTGCGAATATGGAATATATTATTTGCACCACATAATTTCCGATGGCACACTTAAAAACTTTGAGGACCTCCAAAATGAGTTCCTGCTGCCCAATTCTATGCTTTTTAGATTCTTCCAGGTGCGTCACGCAGCCCAAGCTCAGTTTCCCCAGCCTTTGCCACAATCTACGCCTAATGTTATTATGGCTGTGGTTAAAGGTGTGGACCCGCGAAAGCTGATCTCTGATTTTTATGTCATGCTTCTCACCCCATCATCTACCACGCTAGCTTACAGCCTTAAACCAAGATGGGAAAGAGAGGTGGGCCCACTGGAGGATGAGGAGTGGAGTGAAGCACTAGACTCGTGCAAGACTGTATCCCCCAAGCTCTCTGACAGGCTGACCCAGTTATACGTGGTGCACCGAGCGTATCTCACCCCCCTAAGAATCGCCCGCTTTAGACGACAGTTTTCTACCTTGTGCACAATGTGTAACCAAACGACGGGCACATTCTTCCATCTACTCTGGGCGTGCCCGGTCCTTCAGGGTCTGTGGAAGCAGATTGTTGACTTCCTCCATGATGACATGGGATCCCCATTGACCCTGGACCCCAAACAATGCTTACTGGGGATATTCCCCGACTCTGAGATGGACAAATTCACTAAAACATTCTTGCATGAAACATTGTTTAATGCTAGAAAAATTATAGCCAGACAGTGGATGAGACCCACTCCCCCCAGCTTCAACGATTGGAAACTAGATATAAATAACACTCTTCCCTACAAAAAGTTCATATACATCAACAGAGGTTGTCCAGATAAGTACTACAAAATCTGGGATCGATGGCTTGAGTCCGCAGACACATGCACTGATGGTCCGTAATACTATACATCCTTCTAGCGTGCAATTCCATGAATAGCGTGGACACAGGGTTTTCCACTTATTGATAGTTACTGAATCCAGTGTTCAATCTGAACAAGTTTTTTGATCTACTGTGCCTATATATGTATAAGCCACATTTCTTGTTTTATGCATTTCTCCAGTATTGCCTTGTAACTTGCAGAATTATGTTCCAAATGTAAATTGTTCAATAAAAAACTTTTTTCTCAAAAAAAAAAAAAAAAAAAGCCCTAGACTTCAGCAAAATGGCAGCCTCCGGCAAAAAGAAACAGGAGCGATCATGGAGAAAATTTCCAGCACACACTAATTTTGGTAGCAATATTAATTCATGTGAAATGTGTATTTCTTGCTAAAGAACATTATTTTTTATCAAGTTGTTATGAGTAAAGTTCCACATTATGATGGGTAACAGCCTTTTATTAGGCACCTTAGTTGTCATCAGCTTTCCAAACCAGCTGCAGTCACCATCCCTCCTCTCCACCTTGTCCAATCAAAGAACACATCCCCACCTTGTCCAATCAGAGAATGATCAGAGAAAGCCTTGTATTTATTGACCTTGAAGATCACAGTTATCACTGTAGTAATCTCAACTACTACAGTGATTTCCAACTTCCCCAGCGGTCCATCAGGTTAAGTAATGCTGACTTACATTGTGCCAAGCTGGACCAATGTAAGTACTCAATACAAATAATTCTTGGAGATCAGCTTTAAAGTGTTTGTTACCCCAACATGTAAAATACCTGATATGTGCCTGCTGTACCATGTACTTGTATGAGAAAGTATTCTGTTCTCTTTATGTTGCTTCCTTTATGTGAAATCCCTGGTGTTCCTGCAAGTCCCTCTGCTTTCCTAGTAAAAACTGACCACACTAAAGCCCTGTACACACGATCAGTTTGACTGATGAAAACCGTCCGATGAATTGTTTTCATCAGACAAACCGATCGTGTATGGGACCCATCAGTCTTTTTTCCATCGGTTTTAAAAAATAGAACATGTTTTAAAATTATCTGATGGATAAAAAACCGATGGCAATTTCCGATCGTCTGTGGGGAAATCCATCAGATAAAAAAACCCAAGCATGCTCAGAATCAAGTCGACACATGCTCAGTAGCATTGAATTTCATTTTTCTCAGCTCATCGGAGTGTTTTACGTCACCACGTTTGGAACGGACGGTTTTTTGACTGATGGTGTGTAGGCAAGACTGATGGAAAACAGTTTCATCGGATTTCTGATGGACAAATCCATCAGACGAAAATCCATAGGATATCTGATCGTGTGTACAGGGCTTAAGCATTCGTCACACCATGGTCAGTTCTCTAGCTATGCTCATTGTGCTCTCCTCCAATGATTAGACTTGTCTTGACATGCCCCCGCTGCACAGATTTTCACTGGGAAGCTGTAATGTACCTGTGGTAGGTAGTGTCCGAAGTGGAGCTTGTGTGCTGAGGATTCAGGCAAATTCTTAGTCAGTCAGGCAGGTCAGGTCGGCGACATATCAGGCAAAGCAGTACACGATCGAAATCCAGAGAGTGGTCAGGCAGGCAGGCAGAGGTCATACACGAGCTGGCGGTGAAGTACAAAATCAGTAGGCTAGTAAGTAGTCAAGAATTCAGGCAGAAGTTCATACATGGTAATCAGTCACAAAGCTATCGCAACACCCAGGGAGCTAGTCCACACAAACGGGCACTGAGAGACAGGAAGTGCTGCAATTTATGGGCTGCTTTGATTGTACATTGTCCACAGCGGGTGGGGCTAGTGAGTCCAAGGTAATGTATCAAAATGAGAGAACATTGCCATAACTCCAGAGCTCCTCCATGGCACATCAGGTAAGACTGCAGCTGTGGGACCAGGAACATCCCGGGTACAAAGACACCCAGGTACATGACAAAAGCTCAGTTTTCTGATGCTTCTCCTCCCCCCAGCTCCTATGCAGCTGAGAACAGAGGGAATGTGATCACTCAAAAAAGAAAAAAAAAAAAAAAGGGGGAAAAAAGGAATGTATTTTTATATCTATACAAAAATGTTTTGCCTTTCATTTCTATTTTAAGCTGAATTGGTTGTTTTACAAGGTCATTGTTTACAATCACCTTAAACTGTTATAAAGAATAAAGGCATCCTCTACTTAGTAGAATATTTTATTAAAATACTATTTTACTCCCCTCCCTCCCCTAGCTTTCCCTTCTTCGCTCTTTCCTCTGCACTTTTTCTCTATTTTGTTTTACCCTCCCTTTCATATTAATGTTATTATTGGGTTTTAAAATGTATTGTTATATATGTTGTGTTTCTCTTTTACACTCTCGGCAGACCATAGTCTGCTTGGGCGGTGGGGGGGGGGGTGCCCGTGCAACCGGTGGAACCAAACTCCCCCCGATAGTCGGATGGGGAGCTGGTTCTTCCCGGTGGGTGGAGCGTACCCTAGGGCCTAGGATTGACAACATGTTTTAAGTCATAGACACGGTGGCACTATATACAATCTATGATTCGTATTGAGAAAGGCATGTGTACCACATTTCATTGAGCAAAGGAGTTTCTGCCAACATTAGGTGGTGCAATGGCCTATGTATGCAATAAGAGAAGTAAATCAAAATACTTATTGTATGACTCTCGGGATTGCTGTATACTGCTTCATGAAAACCCGAGATCTTTGTTTTGTATTTGTTTTTTATTGCTCTTTGTACTGTAAAAACTTTAATAAACACTAATGAAACATAAAATACTATTTAACTGAAACCGCAAAGTTTCCACAATTTTTTATTATTTTACCTAATGTAGGAGGAAAGTCTTGCACACAGGATTTTCTTTTGTGCATACAAAAATGAATACATTTAACAATGTAGCCAAGCAGTTAGTTGGAAAACATTTCAAAAGTAATTTTATATCAGTTCTGTCTGCCATGAGAGGATTTTATTAACAAGCTAAAATTTGTAAAATGTACTAGAGAATGAATATATACTATGTATCTATCTATCAACAGAAATATAATAATTTAATAAATCTATGATATCAGACATTAGTGAGGGTAGTAAAAATGTTGTCCTGTGCCTAATTTTGCATACTTTTTTCCAGGTTTTTGGGGCAGACGATGTGGTCTGTACACGGATATATGTGAGAGCATGAATACAAAGTCATATAGGCTCTCAGAACCATTCTATATCCATCAGTTATGTGAGGATCCTGCTACACCAGCTCATCTGTTGTATACTTTAAGGTTGAAATAGTATTGTCATTCACTAGTAGAATCAGACTGCGCTCTTACAAAATGCAGTGTTTTATAGTAGTGGTGCCCAAAGCTCACGCGGCATGATTTGCCAATGATCCTTAAAAGCTCCGAGTGCACTGGTGCTATTTCAGTATATATATTGCCAAGCAATGATGTCACTACATTTTACAGCTGATCAAACAATAATTAGTCTACTGACCTTTATGGATAGCCTTTTCTTTAGTAGAGTTCATTAGAAACTCTGGAAATAATAGGCAAATGAATGCATACATTAATAAGTTGAACAATATATCCCACACACCCAGGGCAAATTAACAAATTCCTTTGAGATTGCACCAAACTTAAATTTGTTGTGCCAAGTAGAAAAGCAGCCATTTCTGCTGTGTACATAGAGACCTATGCCTTAATAATATATTTATGTGTGTCCAAACCTCCAGGTATAAAATTGCTTTTGGACTAATTGACAGCTCTGTCCTTTCTGTTGCAACAGGATTATGAGTTGTGGTATGGTGATAATTTAGCATGTATTATAATTCCCCACTTCAGATAAAAAAATTTAGATGCATATTTTCATAATTGTAGTCATCTTTTCATATTGGCAAGGAAATATTCAACTTTTCCTCAACAAAAGTAATTCTAATGCTACCATAATGGCAAAAGAATGAAGATACAGGAAACACACATATAGGTAAATACATGCAAAGTCTACCAGGTCTGTCTGGACTTTTTTGTATTGCTGGATTATGTTAAAAAAAAAAGTATTGTTTCATGTTATAGGAAAATATTTCACCAGAATCTGGATAAGCATTGTATTCTTTTAAAACATGTTGCCTTGCATTTTCCCAGAAAGCTCTTGGAACAAAATTCACTATAGGGTATATTCAAAATGTAAGAAATGTTTTCAATTAATAATAAATCAGGCACTCACATGAAGGGCTCACAATTCAAACATTATTAGGGCTGATCTTCATGCTGATATAAACACCACTAACTGCAATTATGTATTAAAAAATAAATTATTAAAGGTATTTAAAAATACAAATAGTATAAGTGCCTGAATCTGTTTTCATGTCAGTCTCCTGTAATCCCCTGTACAGCAGCACTTACATTAATGGAGGAAGGTTCAGCACTAGAAGCCAATCATGCTGACAGACAGAGAACAGGTTGGAAGAGGGATAACCTGTATGCTTAACTGGCAATCATCAGGCAGGAGGGCATTGGTGGGAATAATTCATGGTCTAACTGTGCTGTTGCAGTGAAGGTCAACTGAAGGCAAAAAAGTGAAAAAAATCCAAAGACAGGTAACAAATTTCATAGTGAAAAATGCCAGCAACTCAGTATACTCATCTATTAGAAGTTAATTTTCTACATGTAAATGGAAACAGTGTGCAACATTCTAACATGTTTCTGCTAATATTAGCTGAAACCCATTTGTATTTTGCACACGGTGTCTATTTACATGTAGCAAATAAAGTTCTAATAGATGAGTATACTGAGTTGCTGGCATTTTTCAGTAGTCTGACAGCATTGGGAACAGAACATCCCAGCCTGTGCACCAGTCTCCAGCACAGAATCTTGGATTGAGCAGTAGAGCTGGAGTATGATCTAGAGTGCATTCGGAAAGTATTCACAGCCCTTCATTTTTTCCACATTTTGTTATGTTACAGCCTTATTCCAAAATAGATTAAATTCATTATTTTCCTTAAAATTCTACAAACAATACCCTATAATTACAATGTGAAAGACGTTTGTTTAAAATCTTTGCAAATTCCTTAAAAATAAAAAAGGAACAAAATCACATGTATGTAAGTATTCACAGCCTTTGCTCAATACTTTGTTGAAGCACCTTTGGCACCAATTACAGCCTCAAGTCTTATTGCGTATGATGCTTCTAGCTTGGCACACCTATTTTTGAGCAGTTTCTCCCATTCTTCTATGTAGGACCTCTTAAGCGCCATCAGGTTGGATGGGGAGCGTCAGTGCACAGCCATTTTCAGATCTCCCCAGAGATGTTCAATCGGGTTCAAGTTTGGGCTCTGGCTGGGCCACTCAAGGACATTCACAGAGTTGTCCCATAGCCACTGCTTTGTTATCTTGGCTTAGAGTCTTTGTCCTGTTGGAAGATGAACCTTCTCCCCAGTCTGAGATCCAGAGCGCTCTGTAGCAGGTTTTCATCAAGGATGTCTCTGTACATTGCTGCATTCATCTTTACCTCATCCTGACTAGTCTCCCAGTTCCTGCCGCTAAAAAACATCCCCACAGCATGATGCTGCTACCACCATGTTTCACTGTAGGGATGGTATTGGCCAGGTGATGAGCGGTGCCTGGTTTCATCCAGACATGATGCTTGCCATCCAGGCTAAAGAGTTCAAACTCGGTTTCATCAGACCAAAGAATTTTGTTTCTCATGGTCTGAGAGTCCTTCAGGTGCCTTTTAGCAAACTCTAGGCATGCTGTTATGTGCCTTTTTCCTAAGGAGTGGCCTCTGTTTGGCCACTCTACATTACAGGCCTGATTGGCGAAGTGCTGCAGAGATGGTTGTTCTTTTGGAAGGTTCTCCTCTCTCCACAGAGAAACACTGGAGCTCTGTCAGAGTGACCATAAGGTTCTTGGTCACCTCCCGGACTAAGGCCCTTCTCCCCCCAAAACACTCAGTTTGGCTGGGCGGCCCACTCTAGGAATAGTCCTGGTGGTCCCAAATTTCTTCTGTTTGCAGATGATGGAGGCCAATGTGCTCATTGGAATTTTCAATGCTGCAGACATTTTTCTGTACCCTTTCCCAGATCTGTGCCTCAATACAATCCTGTCTTGGAAGTCTACAGACAATTTCTTGGACTTCATGGCTTGGTTTGTGCTCTGACATGCACTGTTAACCGTGGGACCTTATATAGACAGCTGTGTGCCTTTCCAAATCATGTCCAGTCAAGTGAATTTACCACAGTTGGACTCCAATCAAGTTGTGGAAACATCTCAAGGATGATCAGTGGAAACAGGATGAACCTAAGCTCAATTTTGAGTGTCATGGCAAAGGCTGTGAATACTTATGTACATGTGATTTTTTTTCCTTTTTTATTTTTGTATAAATTTGCAAAGATTTCAAACAAACTTCTCTCGCGTTGTAATTATGGGATATAGTTTGTAGAATTTTTAGGAAAATAATTAATTTAATCCATTTTGGAATAAGGCTGTAACATAACATAATGTGGAAAAAGTGAAGCGCTGTGAGTACTTTCCGGATGCACTGTATCTTTCTACTTGTAGGTAACAAAGTTCCTCTATAAGTATTTCAAATGTGTGTTTATCTGCCAGCCTGGAGGTAGTTCACTGCATTTACCAAGCGTCACATGAAATAATCAGTGTCCCATACTCACAACCAGACAGCTGGGGCAGAGAGACATCTGTTTTTTTTTGTTTTTTGTTTGCATCTCTGCGGTGCTTTATTAAGACCCAATGTTGAATTGATAGGCTTTTCAATTGGACTAATCCGATATAGATTCCAGGAATTGGATTGGAGGATTGGTTTAAGGAATAGACATAATGACTCACAAATTCTACTGTCTGAAGGCTTTCAGTGGCCACTGCTGCCCTGCAATATATTCTGGGAAGTCCCAACATTGCAAAGGTCTTAGCCATATACAGTATATTGCACTCTACAAGACTTGAGGCTTTAAATTCATCTGTTGGTTGACATTGCATTAAACACAAAGATCACAGGGTGGCCTTACAAGATGCCTAGTTGTGCTTTGGTTTTAGAAATGGTTTTCACTACAATCTTCAAAAAATTTTGCAGGGAACACTTGCTGTTGCTGTGAAAAATCTTGTCTCTTGCAGTTTCTCTATTTAAAACTATTATGGGAAAAAAATCTAAATCAAGGTGTTTGTAGCACTGTATTCTCCAACAAAGTGGTCTTCATTGGAACAAGCCCACCATTAATGGAGAAAAACATACACATGGCACTACATAAAAAATAAAATGCATATCCAGAGCCTGATTACCAGTTTGCTGCCTATATGCCTCGTACACACGACCGGTTTTCCCAGCAGGAAAACTGCCATGAAAGTTTTTCGCCAGGAAAAAAGGCCGTGTGTATGCTAAATTGCAGTTTTCCCGGCAGGAAAACTGCCGCGAATCGCGGCGGGAAAAAAGAGAACGTGTTCTTTATTTTCCTGTCGCGATTCCCGGCAGTTTCCCTATGGGAAACACTCCGGTGGAGCATACACATGGCCGGGATTCCCGGCCAAAGCTCTCACCGCAGTTTTCCAGATGGGAAAACCTCTGGTGTGTACACAGGGAAAGTTACCGAGCAGTTACCGCCGGGAATCCCGGTCGTGTGTACTAGGCATTAAAGTATGGACAATATTCTTTTTTTGGGTTTGAAAAAAACCCTATCATAATTCCAATAATTTCTATAGTCTATTGTTTCCCCCTGAATTAAAATAAGCGCCAGGTGAAGGTAGAGAATGTTATGTTCAGTAATGAATAGTGAAATCTTTACACGGGTATGCCATTTTAACAACAATGTGGATGTGATAAAGATGTCTGAACCATGAATAACAAAAATGCCTGTTATGACGCAAGGAGTACGATTTTCTTTTTTATGGAACTTCTGAACCAAGGCTGCATTTCATAAGGACGCAGTCTGTCATTTATACCTTATTACCAAAGGGGATTGGACTACACTACAAAGCACCACTCCCTTCAATAACCATACCTTGAACAATGTTCTTTGTATTGTGTACTGTGCCTTTGATCAGTGTCTCATTATACATCTGCTCTTGTTACTCTGTGATTTAATAAAGTTATTTCAATAAAAAAAAAAATTGTTATGTTTTCTAAGAAGCAACACATGTCTGCCTTATAACGTGGAAACTGACAAAATGATTACAACCTCACCATTCTAAAACAGATGTTACCTAGATGTATGCTACCTTTTAAATGATCAAGGAGGGAAATTCATACGACTATGTTTAAAGTTTCACTATAAATGTGTATAATTAGCATAAGACAAATCATGTGTTTGCAGTGAGTTAAAATGCAACTTTATCAACAACTTTTTTTTAGTTTAGAATAAATGTGGAAGAGACTGGCATTTTCTTTTGCTGTCATTGTCCAGGTTGGGTAGATTTGAAGCAGTACTATAGTATCCCAGATAGCAAGAATAACTTGCCACAAATTTGTGGCAGTGTTGAACTGTAAGTCTGTTAACTTGTTGCACATTTTTGCTGGCAAGTTGTACACTTGCAGAGCACTTGAAGCGGTTCTAGTTGACACTTTTCCATTTTGTAGCAAATTTGCGTGGCAAGTCTCTATCAAAAGCAAAGTTGCAGTGGTGAGTCTACAGCAAGAGTTTTGCAAGTCTACGGCATGAAAACTCAGCCACAGTGACCCCTGTGGTGGGATGACTATTGCACAGGTAGTGCTGTTGCATTCATTTGGAGAGGCACGGAAGTTCAGGGCAGACGCTGTGAAACTTGTGAAGCCTGGCAAGTCTAGCAATAGCTTAAAGCGGAGTTCCACCCATATAAAAGTCAGCAGCTACAAAAAGTGTAGCTGCTGACTTTTATTAATCGGACACTCACCTGTCCCAGGTTCCAACGATGCTGGCGTATGAAGCCCCGCTCGTCTCCCCCTCCTCTCTGCGGCGCTTGCATCGTGAATGTGGGTGGCCGGCTGTGGCTTCACAGCCGGGCACGCACTGCACATGCGCGAGCCGCGCTGCGCACCGTGATTGGCCGGGCAATCCTCCCGGACCTGTGACGTGTCCCAGAAGATTGCCGAGAGGGAGGGGGAGAGGTGAACTTCCTTCTGGCACTGCGGTGCCCCGGGAGGAAGTGGAAGCTGGAACCATCTAAAAAGGAGGGTTTCCGCTCCCCCCCCCAAAAAAAATGACATGTCAAATGTGGCATGTCAGGGGGTCACCTTCCCTTAAAGCGGAAGTTCCATTTTTGGGTGGAACTCCGCTTTAACAATTGATTTTCAAACTTGCAGCACAATTGATTGTTATCTGGTATAAAACAATTTTCCAGCAAGTAGAGTTTTTGTGAGAATAGACTTTGTATGTCTCTGCTAAAAAAACATTCTTCATACCTGTCTGCTAGTGATTTTATTTTTTTCCCGCATGTACACTCACTGCAAAGCATGCACAGTGCAGTTAACAGTCATGGCCCACTCTTAGTATCTGTAAAATGAACACTTAACTTTGAGTCTGAGCTGACAACTCTGCCACTGCTGCAGTGAAATTCTATGCAGGGTTGTCAGCCCTGCCTTAAGAACACCTCCCCCTTATGTTTTGGAGATGGGGAGGTGTTCTGTAGTCCTAAAAGTAGTACTGGGGAGGTCTGACAACACACCTTGGGATTTTTGTGCAGCAGAGGCACTGTGCAGTCAGCTCATTACAGGACGTTAGGTTCTCACTGAAATTCTGGCAGATCAACAATTCGTTTTTTTTTGTCATTGCCATAATTTTTTTTATCCAGATACACCCTTTCAGGAAAAAAAAAACTAAATAAAGTCTAATAACAAAAAACTGCAAGCAGGTAGAGTTTTTTTGGCAGAAGAGACATGCAAAGTCACATATGCAGACTGAAGTGTACACCCCTGCTGGATGCTGGGGCATGTAACTTCAGAGCATGTATGCAGGAGTTACATCATTAGTTGCTGCTGAACTTAAGAAAAGTGCAAGTATGCTGTGCAATTTATCCTTATTAGTTGATTTCTAACATAATGAAAAAAAAGTCAATACATTTGGCATTTGCAAACACTGGGCAATCTTTCAGTTTATTCACTAGAAATAGTTTATATTCAAGTCAGATGGAGACAGTTCCAGAATTAAAGCTTCAGACAGAATAAAAAGACACATATTAATGCAGCTCTGCATTCATTTGACCTGATATCTGCTTCTTGAAACCTGTCAATTGTACTACTGTGCTATCAAAGAACATGCTGATAACAGAAGAGAGCAATATGAGATCATTGGCAAGCTACTTCTCATTTCACTGTTCAGTCAAAGCTGGGGGAGAGACGCATAGTAATTGTAATTCAAAACCCATCTCCAGGCAAAGCTTTCACTCACTCAGCATGTTTGTTTTTTTTAAATACTTTATGGGGTGTATGTACTCACCGAAGACCACAGCCCAGGTCCTTCATTGGCACAGTTTTTAAGTGTAACCATCACTGCACATGTGACCACACTGGCTGGCCCACAATAGTTCTTCAAGCTGATGTCATCATCTGCAGACTCTCATCTTGATCACTGGAGGACTGCGACACTAGACAGCCAAAAGTAAGTGTCTACAATACATCATGCAAGTGGTGACATGGACACCCAATAAAGGACCCTGCCTTCTGTGCATAAGAAAAGAAAAGAAAAGTAAAATGGCATTTAGCTAGGGATTTTTTATGTTAACCTGGAGTTCAGCTTTAATTGCAGCAGAGAAAAATCGGGTCTATTGCCTTGCCAGACTAGCAACATCTACTTGATCAACTAAGAGGGCCACAGATTTAGTTTGGGCCCTGAAGACAGCTCCGCCAACCCCCGGCAATTTACTCGACCCCCTACTGGCACAGTTAGTCTAGGGTAATATGTGTATATCTTATGCTCTATGATTAAATTCAAACACCAAGACAGTGATAAAAGAATAACAAATTTACTTTCTATGGCAATGGAAATCAACAGTGATAACAGATCATAAGAATCTATCTGCAGAGCCCTGCAGCAGTAGTCACACTATAACTATAGAGATATGGCGCACACGCGCCATGTGTAACAGTACTTCACTATGTGCCCTATGGCGCAGCAACTAAATAAACTACCTAGATGGCCAGGCCTGACCATATAACTCAGTCTCTAGTAGGAGTAAAATTATTCGCATGCAAGTATTTAAACGGTGGTGCACATTTCAGGAACACATTTGTAATCCAAGGGGGGGGGGGGGGGGGTAAAAATGCCAACACAGTACACTCCACTAAAGATCCGTTCAACTCAGTTCTGCTTTGGATCTCAAATGGGGAAAAGAACTCAAATAGGAACTAGTGGGCCACGGCAGTCTGTAGGCCTAACAATGATATAAAGTATTTGTGGATTGAGCAAGTGCTTGCTCACCCCTCCGGACGCGATCCCAGTCCGGGAACTTCCACCTGCTGTGTCTCCTCACACAGCTCTGCAGCAGTCTGGTCTCCGGCTCAGCAGCGGTTGAAGAAAACCGAGTCAGATGCCACCCAGGCTCGAGATGGGGTGGAAGGCTCTTTGGGTAACAGCGCAAGGCCCCAGGCTTCAGGTCTTGCACCACGGTGGATCCGCACAGGAAGATCTCTCCCTTGAAGTCTCGTGTCCCAAAGAGGCTGAGCCCAGCCTCGCCTCCTCCTTTTATAACCCCTCCCATGAGTCTCTGGGGTGGAAACATTGCTGAAAGGGGTTCTGGGTAACGTAGTCTCTCTCTATTAAAGGGGAATACCCCGCTACATACTTAAAACACATTAACATAGATTTGTCATCTCTTATTCTTGCTCTGTTCATACACCTCTCTAAAGCCTCGTACACACGGGCGAGAATCCCGTCAAAAAAAAAAACTTCGGTTTTCACGACGCGATTCCTGGCAAGCTTGTCTTGCCAAGCCCTGTGTACACACGCACCATTCAAAAGAACCGCCATTCTTTTGAATGGCAAGAACGCGGTGATGTCAACGACTACGATGAGCTGGCACTCGTCACATTCAATGCCGTTGCCGCCATCTTGCTACACCCTACACTACCCTTGTATGCTACCGCGCATGCGTAGAAGTCTCATCGAGCATGCGCTGGTTTCCCTGGACAGGTAAGCATACAGACGACTGGGTTTCCCGACGAGAAAAATAGAGAGCAGGTTCTCTATTTTTCTCGTCGAGATTCCCGGCAGTTTTCCTGCCGAGAAACCATACACACGAACAGTTTTCTCAGCAAAAAGCTCTCCCAGCAGTTTTCTTTCTGAGAAAACCGGTTGTGTGTACGAGGCTTCACCCTTCTACACCTGCCACTTTTTGCACTAAACAGCCACAGGGAAAAATTCCTAAGAGTCCTAGGTGTAACATCAAGCCCTCAAAAATGTCCAAATTTCCTATACTTTTTCTTAAAACGGAACTAAATGCAGTTTATACTTACCTATCCTCCAGTGGCCCTGCCCCTTGCTGGTGCTAGCAAGCTACCCGTGTGCTATTATATGGCCATCTTCTGGCACGAGATGACATCACTCCTGCACATGCTCAGGAAGAAATCAATGGCTCCCACTCTATCAATCTGCCCTGTGAGGAGTAGGAGAGTTGAGAGAGCCAGGGCTCTCAGGAACAGTGCTGGATCAAGATTGGGCTCAGGTAAGTAGTTAGGGGGGCTGGGGGGGGTAACATTACAGAAGGTATTTTACCTAAATGCAGAGAATGCATTAAGGGGAATAACCTTAAGCCTTTATGACTACTTTAAAGGGTGTGAATAAGGTTCTTAAGGGCAGTATTTTAACTATGAAGCTAAGATCAAGAATACAGGGAAACAACCTCAAATTAGCAAATGGATAGTTCAAAACTAACTAAGAAAGTATTTTTTTTATCACTTGGAGGGTGCACGCACACGTATGAAGATGGTGAAAGTTTGAAGCTTTAGCTCCATAACATGCTGGCCAAAAAGTGCAGTAAAAACTGGTACAGGATCCACTCGACATTTCTCACCCACTGCAGTAGTTCAGGTAACTCTGGGGTTTTATTTACTAAAGGCAAATCCACTGTGCACTACAAGTGCAGTCGCTGTAGATCTGAGGGGGGCATGCGAGGAAAACAAAAAACAGCATTTTTGCTTGCACATGATTGGATGATATAAATCAGCAGAGCTTCTCCTCATTTCAGATCTTCCCCTGAGATCTACAGTGACTGCATTTCCAAGTGCACTTGCAGTGCACTTGTAGTGCACAGTGGTTTTGCCTTTAGTAAATCAACTCCATTCTGTCACATCATTATGGAAAAAGGCAAGCAGAAACAGCCAAGTCTCCAGCTTCCTGATGTCATGCAATGCGAGTTGCCTTGGCCACAAGTCTCTATATGGTGCCCAAAAGCACTGCCACCTCTAGAACAGTGACCTGCCACAGTGCTAGACACTGAAGACGCAAAAGAATATGCAATTTCTTAGGCAGGTGAGCTCACCTAATCCCTGGCAGCTTCCTTTGAAGACTTTCTCTGTGGGAGTTCCCCTCAATCACATTCCTCCTCCCTCGACAAAGTTATGGGAGACATAGTAATTAGGCAGAGCAGTGTGACATATAGCCCTGTACAGTTACCTGCTGTAAATCGTACCCTGTAGTGGGAATACTCTGGGAATATCCTTGCTAGATTTTCCAAATTGTTATGCCGCGTACACACGATCATTTTTCCCGTCGGGAAAAATGACATTTTTCCCTTTGGACGAGAAAAACGATCGTCTGTGGGCTTTTTGCCGTTTTTCCCAACGGGAAAAACGGCATTAATCACGACGAGAAAAATTAGAACATGCTCTAATTTTTCTCGTCGTGATTCCTGTCATTTTTTTCCGCGGCAGTTTTCCCATAGGGAAACACTGCCGCGGAGCCTACACACGGTCGTTTTTCTCGTCACACGGCCATGTGTGGGGGAACAAGCCGTTCCCTCGTTTTTCCTGTCGTGATTCACGGCGGTGTTCTCACCGCCGTGAATCACGATCATGTGTACGCGGCATTAGAATAAGGCCTGGAAATAGCTAGTAAACAAATTAGTGGCAAACTGAAATGTGAATTTAAGGGGTTAGTGCCAACACGGAGACCAATGAAAGTAAACTCAATGCAACAATTAGCAGAAGGAACCAAAAAAACACTATCCACATTAAGGACCTATGTAAGCAACTGGATGAAGCCCTTACAAAACAGATGATTTGGAGAACAGATCACATTGCTATAATTCTTGTATTTGGGGTATCCTGGAAAACAATACCAATATTGATAACCAGTTGGCTCTGAATAATAATAATAATAATAATAATAATAATAATAAGCCATTGAAAAAATTGTTACAAACCCTCATATCAGACATTCCTGAACATCAGCTAGAGCTCAACCAAGCCTACAGAGCCAACCAAACCAACAAAGCTTTCACCTCGCCTTACCCAGATGGTAGCAGAAGAGACAATTTTTAAAGCATAATTTTTATACTGCCAAGGAACAGCAGGTGTGAAAGACTAGATAAACTAGAAATATAAAACTTGGGGCACATCATCCAAATCTTAGTGGATATCTCTTCTGCTACGGTGAAAAAAATGAGCTCACTAAAACCTCTGCTTAAACCGCTGATCAGTAAAAGGATAAATTATTGTTGATTTTTTTTTTAAACAACAGATCTCACCTTTCTCTACATTTCAGGAAGGGGAAGAGCTGTTGATAAAACTTGACCTCGTTCATTCTGAACCCTCTTACTTGCCAAGAGGTAAATCTACCCATGGCTGATATAACAGGAAGGTCACAAAATACAGATATAATCTTGCTAATGTAGTGGACTGATAGGAGACACACTAAATTACATGACTGCCCTTCTTAAGAACTACCAATTTTGTGTAGAGCGCTTGATGCGCTGTCATTACCTTTTCTCAGTAATGAGATCGTCGCAAACCCTCTCTGTTGCACTTACGAAGCTGGTGTACTCCAGCGCTTTATTTTAATTACCGTATTTTTCGGACCATAAGACGCACTTTTTTCCCCCAAAAATATGAGGAAAAATGTCTCTGCGTCTTATGGTCCGAATGTACATCAGGCTCCGCCCCCCGCCGCCGCTGTCAACGCCCCCTCGCCACTGCTGGCAAAAAAAAGCCACCCCCCCGCACGAACCCCCCTGACCTGTACTCCAGAGTCCTGGTTCCCACGGCCTCCTCCCGCACAGATGCCCAGCTTATTGCTTCAGCCACCGCTGCAGCCACGGAGGTGACTGCCTGGCCAGTGATCTGCAGCCTTGTGTGCTGCAGGTAGGAGAATTACGGTGTACAGAACACCGGGGTCTGGGAGCCGGGACATGTCTTGAGAGAAGGGAAAATCATGTCCACTGCCCCACAATGCAGCGCGACATGCCGCCCAGACTCAGGTAGGAAACTATTGTAAGGGGAGAGTGGGGAGGAGTGGATGGAAGGCTGTGCAGTCTCCTAATGCTGTGTTTGGAGGAGTGGTGACAGCCTGCTCTGCTGGGACTTGTAGTGCCTCTGTGGGGGGGGCTGAAATATGGCAATCTGCTCTGCTGGGACTTGTAGTGCCTCTGTGGGGGGGCTGAAATATGGCAATCTGCTCTGCTGGGACTTGTAGTGCCTCTGTTGGGGGGCTGAAATATGGCAATCTGCTCTGCTGGGACTTGTAGTGCCTCTGTGGGGGGGCTGAAATATGGCAATCTGCTCTGCTGGGACTTGTTGTGCCTCTGTGGGGGGGCTGAAATATGGCAATCTGCTCTGCTGGGACTTGTAGTGCCTCTGTGGGGGGGCTGAAATATGGCAATCTGCTCTGCTGAGACTTGTTGTGCCTCTGTGGGGGGGCTGAAATATGGCAATCTGCTTTGCTGGGACTTGTAGTGCCTCTGTGGGGGGGGGCTGAAATATGGCAATCTGCTCTGCTGGGACTTGTTGTGCCTCTGTGGGGGGGGGGGCTGAAATATGGCAATCTGCTTTGCTGGGACTTGTAGTGCCTCTGTGGGGGGATGAAATATGGCAATCTGCTCTGCTGGGACTTGTAGTGCCTCTGTGGGGGGGCTGAATTATGGCAACCTGCTCTGCTGAGACTTGTAGTGGCACAGGTCGGGCTGCAATAATGGCAATGGTCAGGCTGCATTATTGGCAATGGTCAGGCTGCATTTCTTTGGCACAGGTCAGGCTGCATTTCATGGGCACTAGTAAATATTTTAGTAGACCATTTGGTTCAGACTATATTTTTTTTCTTGTTTTCCTCCTCTAAAACCTAGGTGCGTCTTATGGTGAGGTGCGTCTTATAGAGCGAAAAATACGGTAATGCTGTTCCAAATTCCTAATTTTCATTATTGATCCCTCAATAAAATAGATCCAATATTACTCCAACTTGGAAGTGACTTATGAAACTCCTCCTTCATCCCCTCTTTACATGGACTTTAAGCACTCAGCCACCCTAGCCCCCTTTACATTTTGCCTATTGTACACCTACTTTTTTTCAGGACAACCACCTAAGCAGTGCTCTAAATTTGCCAAAATGCTTTTTCACAAAAACCTGACCCAAACAGCCCCTCATCTTACAAAAACTGCAGTAGCACTTATTATGTTTAATCTCATTTTTTTAAAACTTTCAGGAGAAAAACAGTTACAATCATTAATATTTTCAAAATCTCCAAGTTTCACTTAGAGAAACTCAGAAACATTGTAGCAAGATATACATTGTTTTGCATGTTATAATGTATGTACTGTATATGTATCAGCATTAGGGATGAGCCGAACACCCCCTGGTTCGGTTCACACCAGAACCTGCGAACGGACTGAAAGTTTGCGCGAACTTTAGAACCCTATTAAATAGAATGGACTCAAACGTTCAAAATCAAAAGTGCTAATTATAAAGGCTAATATGCAAGTTATTGTCCTAAAAAGGGTTTGGGGACCCGGGTCCTGCCCCAGGGGACATGTATCAATGCATAAAAAAGTTTTAAAAAACGGACGTTTTTTCGGGAGCAGTGATATTAATGATGCTTAAAGTGGAAAAAAAAAGTGAAATATTCGTTTAAATATCATACTTGGGGGGTGTCTAAAGTATGCACGTGTTTCCCGTGTTTAGAACTGTCCCTGCACAAAATGACATTTCTAAAGGAAAAAAAGTAATTTAAAACTGCTTGCGGCTTTAATGTAATGTCTGGTCCCGGCAATATGGATGAAAATCATTGAGAAAAATGGCATGGGTACCCCCCCACCCCCCAGCCCACTACCAGCCCCTTTGGGTGTTGTATGGATATTAAGGGGAACCCCGCACCCAAATTAAAAAAAGGCCCTATATACTCTGAACAGCAGTATACAGGTGGTGCAAACAAGACAGGGACTGTAGGTTTGTTCTTAAGTAGAATCTGTTTGTAATTTGGAACAGGTACATTTTTTTAATTGTGTAGCTCCAGCCCAAAAGTCTATTTTTAAGCTTTTTGGAAAACATAGGGAAGGTTTTGCTGTCTGTGCAGTGTGCACCTGTTCAGAACATTTCACCTCACTTTCCGTCCCAATGACAAATGTTTTTGAAAATTTGGGGTTTTTAATGAAACAAGGATTGGTGATAAAGCATCAGTGGAGAGGAGACACTATTTTCCCATATTAACTCTTACAGGAGAGAATTTCCCTTCCTAGGGTTAGATTTCCTCTCACTTCCTGTTGTCTCCTTCCGTTTGCAAGTAGGAGTCGTTTGTAAGTTGGATGTTTGAAAGTAGGGGCCTGCCGTATATACTCTGCAGAAATTTGTCCCTTAGGTGTTGGTGTTGCCACAACACTGTAAGCCCTCACAGTTACTCTTGGTGGGCGCTGGAACACCCTGCTGTGAACTATTATATCAAGAATTGCAATTACATGCCATTGTTGAACAGTGGTAGGAAAAATTGGGCCTTTGGTGGTGGTGTTGCCACAACACCGTAAGCCCTCACAGTTACTCTTGGTGGGCGTAGGAATGGGCCCTGCTGTGAATTATTAGATCAAGAATTGTAATTACATGCGCCTGTTAAACATGGGCATAAAAATTGGGCCTTAGTAGACATGTGCAAAAGGAAAAAATTTGTTTAGTTTCGTTTAGTTTTAATTCGTTAATTAATTAATTTCGTTTAGTTAGATTTGTTAAATTTGTTAAATTCGTTTTCGGATTTCGTTCCGTTTTCGACCGAATTCGTAAAATCGTTCGCTTTCGAAAATATTTTCGACTGGATTCGAAAATATTTCTACCGGATTCGAAATTATTTCAACATGATTCGAAATCATTTCAACCGCATTCGAAACTATTTCAACCGAATTCGACAAAATTACAACCGGATTCGATCTATTTCTAGAAAATAGACTAGAAATAGACTAGACTAGGAAAATGGCCCTAGTCTAGTCTATTTCTAGCCTATTTTCTATTTCTATTCTAATCTTTTCTAATTGGAATTTGAATTCATTCTATACGAAATTCGAATGTTGGAACATGGTCTTTTCTATTCGGTTGGAATAATTTAGAATCCGGTTGAAATATTATCGAATCTGGTTGAAAGACGATCGAATCTGGTTGTAATTTTGTCGAATTCGGTAGAAATATTTTCGAATTTGGTTGAAACATTTTCGAATGCGACCGACTTTTCGAACTCCAATTAGAAAAGATTAGAATAGAAATAGAAAATAGACTAGAAAAAAAATAGAACAGAATAGAATAAAATATAATATATATATATTGTATTTTATTCTATTCTGTTCTATTGTTTTTCATTTGGATTCTTTCCAATATTTTCGATTCTATTCTAATTGTTTTCAAATTCGATTCAACTAGAATTTTTTTCAAATTCGATTCAATTTTTTTTTCGAATTCGATTCGAATTTCGTCTGTGGTTTTTCGATTCGAAACGTTCAGATTCAGTTGAATTCGTTAGCATTGTAATTCGTTAATTCGGATGCATCCGAACGTCCGAATAATGAAAATTCGTCCGAATTTCGATTCGGAACGAAACGAAATGCACATGCCTAGGCCTTAGGCACTGGTGCCACAACACTGCAACCCCTCACAGATACTGTACTTGGAGCGCAGCAATGAGCCCTGCTGCAAATTATTGCATCAAAAATTTTAATTACACGCCCCTGTTAAACAGGGGCAGAAAAATTGGGCCTTAGGCACTGGTGCTGGTGCCACAACACTGCAACCTCTCACAGATACTGTAGTTGGAGCGCAGCAATGAGCCCTGCTGCAAAGTATTGCATCAAAAATTGTAAATACACGCCCTTGTTAAACAGGGGCTGAAAAATTGGGCCTTAGACACTGGTGGCGTTGCCCAGAACCAAAAATGTTCTTACAAGCTATCAGCATGATCATTGAGGAGGAAGAGGATAGTCACTCAGCATAACAGGATAGTCAGTCAGCATCAGCATAGGCAGTCTTGAAGGGATCTGACATTTCAAAAAACAATATTCGGTTACATCAGCATCAGGTGCTTGGTAGCTGGTGGTGATCCAAGACTGATTCATTTTTATGAAGGTCAGTCGATCAACCAAGTCGGTGGACAGGCACACCCTGTGATCGGTTACAAAGCCTCCAGCAGCACTGAATGTGCATTCCGAAAGAACGCTGGATGCAGGACAGGCCAGTAGCTCAATTGCATACTGTGCAAGCTCTGGCCAGTGATCCATTCTCAAGACCCAATAACCCAGAGGATTTTCGGTGGGAAAGGTGTCCAAGTCTCTCATGTTGCCCCTAGGTATTCCTGCACCATGTAAACCAGACGCTGGCGATGGTTGCTGGAACCGATCATACCTTGGGGCTGCGTACTAAAAAATTGTCTGAACGCATCGGTCAGACGGCCACCATCTCCTCCGCTCCTTCTTTGTCTGACAAAAGCCTCAGCAACACGTTGTCCAGGACCAGGAATTTGTAACCATCCAGTCTCTGGGAACGCGTTGCACAGACCTTTCTGCAAGGCCTCTCGAAGATGCTTCATCCTTTGCTTCCTCTGCGACGGCAAGATAAGGTCCGCAACCTTACCCTTGTAATGTGGATCAAGGAGGGTTGCCAGCCAGTAATGATCCCTCTCCTTGATCGCACGAATACGAGGATCCCTCTGCAGGCTTTGCAGGATCAGCGAGGCCATGCAGCGTAGGTTTGCTGAGGCATTTGGTCAGGAGTCCTCTGGGTCACTCAGGACGACATGATCCGCAGCCGCCTCCTCACAGCGATGTACAAGTCTATGGGTGTCTTGGGACTGTAATTGATCCCTTGAAGACTGCTGCTGATGCTGAGTGCTAGGCTCCACCTCCATGCTGACACAGTCCTCCTCTTCCTATGTGATAGGCGGGCCAGCAGGAACACTGTCTGGATAAAGGGGGCCTTGAGAGGTAAGGAAGTCCTCCTCTTCCTGCCTCTGTTCTGCCTCAAGTGCCCTGTCCATTATTCCACGCAGCGTGTGCTCCAACAGGTGGACAAGAGGGACAGTGTCAATGATGCATGCACTGTCACTGCTCACCATCCTCGTGGCCTCCTCAAATGGTGCCAGGAGAGTGCATGCATCCCTGATCATGGCCCACTGGCGTGGGGAAGAAAATCCAAGCTCCCCTGACCCTGTCCTGGTGCCATATTGCAACAGATACTCATTGATGGCCCTCTGCTGCGTGTGCAGTCGCTGTAGCATGGCCAAAGTAGAGTTCCACCTGGTGGGCATGTCACAGATTAGGCGGTTTTTGGGCAGGTTGGATTCCTTTTGCAGGTCAGCCAGCCGAGAACTGGCATTATATGACCAGCGGAAATGCCCACAGAGTTTCCTGGCCTGCTTCAGGACCTCCTGTAAGCCCGGGTACCTGCCCAAGAACCGCTGCACCACCAAGTTAAGAACGTGAGCCAAACAGGGCACATGGGTCAGTTGTCCTTGTCGGAGGGCGGAGAGGAGGTTGGTGCCATTGTCGCAAACCACCTTTCCTGGCTTAAGCTGGCATGGCGTCAACCATCTCTGAGCCTGCCCCTGCAGAGCTGACAGAATCTCTGCCCCAGTGTGGCTCCTGTCCCCCAAGCACACCAGCTCAAGCACCGCATGGCAACTTTTTGCCTGCATACATGCGTAGCCCCTTGAATGCCTACGGAGCACCGCTGGTTCAGAGGACAAAGCACAGGTAGAGGCCATGGTGTTTGGGAACCTGCCACTGAGGAACCGCACATTCCACAAACTCACGGAAGGGGGCAGAGTCTACCAACTGAAAAGGCAGCAGTTGAAGTGCTAGCAATTTAGCCAAGCTAGCATTCAACCGCTGGGCATGCGGATGGCTGGGAGCGAACTTCTTTCGGCGGTGAAGCAGCTGGGGCAGGGAAATTTGCCTAGTACAATCGGACGTTGGTGTACCGATAGCAGATTGCCCACAAGTACTTGGCTGTGACACACCTAATTCTACACCTTCATTCCTCTCAGTACAGGTTTCAGAGAGGACTGAAGGTATAGTGGGGTTGGAGTTCCCAGCTGATGAGGAGCAAGGAGAGGTCCGCTTTGTTCTTTGGTGTGGGTCTTTTAGGTACGCTTGCCAACAAACTGCATGGCAGGTCGACATATGTCTGGTCAAGCACGTGGTGCCCAAGCAGCTGATGTTTTTGCCTCGCGAGATACGCTTCAGACATATGTTGCAAATGGTAACGGTGCGATCTGCTGCACATGTCTGAAAAAAGGCCCACACCAAAGAGATTTGGAATAACGCACAGAGACAGCAGTGCCCTGCACATGCGGAGCTCTGCGGTGTGATGCAGTCGGTGTGCTGCCCTTAAGCTGCCTCGTTGGAGATGTGCCTCCTCCTCCTCTCTCCTATCAGGCACCCACGTGGAGTCAGTGACCTCATCATCCCCTCCCTCCTCATCACTGGAGCAAAGCTGGCAGTATGCTGCAGCTGAGGGAACATGACTGCCAGATAGCTGTCCTTGTTGGGCACCCCCTCTCTCTGGGCTCACGTTACTACCCCCTCTCTCTGGGCTCACATTACTGCCTTCCTTTAGCTGGGTTCCATCATCGGAGCCTTCAAAATGCTGGGCATCCTCCTGGAGCAAGTACCCAACACTGTGGTCAAACAGTTCGGGGGACTCCTCAGGAGGACATGGTGGAGCTAGGGAAGGAGTGACTGATGCCATTGAGCCGAGGGAAGAGGCCGCTTTAGCAGCTGCTTTGCCAGGCAAAGTACCCTGAGCCTGGGTGAGAGAGGATTAGGAGGATGAGGACGGCTTGGTCATCCACTCTACCAAGTCTTGGGCATGTTGCGGCTCAACATGGCCAGCTCCCGAAAAGAAGAACAAGAGTGTCCCATGGCCACGTGCTGATAAGGATGCACTGTGTTCACGACCAGCACTGTTGCCTCTAGACACAGAGCCTGCTTACCCTCTTTTATTGCCTTGTGACTGTCTGCCTCTCCTTGTTTGCCTTCCAGACATACTAATGGCCTGCAGTGAGATGTAGCTGCACAAAGGTGGGAGGTATATATATATATATCTTTACTGATTATAATGCAGCTATCAGAATCAACTGCCTGCTGTGGTATTAGTATGAGAAAAGCAGCAATTGTCTTCAGTTAGTTTTAGGTGAACACTGTGCAGAGGACACAGTACACTAACTGAAAATACTTGCAGCTCTCTGCCTGTGGTTTTATTATGAGTACAGAACACCACAAATTGTATTCAGGTTCCTTTAAGTGAATGCTGTGCAAAGGACAGAAGTACTGCAGTACACTAAATGAAATTAATGCAGCTCCCTGCCTGTGGTTTTATTATGAGAACACCACTAATTGCATTCAGGTAAGTTTTAGGTGAATGCTATGCAAAGCACACAGTACACTAAGTGAAACACTGCAGCTAGCACAATCACCTGCCTGCCTGTCACAGTATAGAGAATAACAGGAACGGATCTAGTTAAACTGAATACAGTGTATAAAAATTGGCTTTGGCCAATTATGGCTCTCCGTTTTTTGCACGCTGTGATTGGCCAAAGCATGCCATAGTGCATGCTTGACCAATCATCAGCCAGCAATGCACTGCAATGCCGCAGTGAATTATGGGCCGTGATGGGCCACTCGCATTTGGCGCGAATGGCCCATAATGTTCACAATTCGGCGAACAGCCAAACAGACGATGTTCGAGTCGAACATGGGTTCGACTCGAACACGAAGCTCATCCCTAATCGGCATTCCTAAAAAACAAAACATTTCAAAAACTATGACCAGCTCAAGTAAAGGATTCTTTTGATGAAAAAGTGATAAATGCAAGTTAACCAATTTACAATGAAGACCAAATGGGTGGTCCAGCTACAGAGTTAGCATAGTAATAAATATTCAAAAGAATTAAAGAATTGACTCTATTACCTAAAGAGCACAATTAAAATCCAATCTTTGATCTTCGCAGTAAGATTGACAACGCCACAGTGAAACTTAACTACTTCCCACCCGGCCACTGTATATATACGGCCGGGTGGGCGCTCTCTCCTTCTGAGTGGACGTTCAGGAACATCCCTCAGAAGGAGGGGGATCGCGCGCCCGCGTTCCCGCGTGTCACCCGGACACGGCGCATCTCGATTCGGCAGGAGGGCTCTGTGATTGGCCCTCCTGATCACATGACGGCCGTGTCCAATCACAGCCGTCATGTGATGTAAACAGAGAGCCGGTTGCTAGGCAATCAGCTCTCCTCTCCTCACACAGAAGTCGTCGGTGAGGAGAGGAGAGCGGATCGCTGCAGCTGGCTGGTGATTAGTGAGTATGAGCTGTTTTTTTCAGCTTTTTACTCACTGATCACCAGCCAAGTGTCCCCACACAGTGTAAACACAAACATGTCCCCAAAATACATGTCCCCAAAATACATGTCCCCACACACACATGTCCCCACACACACACATGTCCCCACACACACACATGTCCCCACATAGTAAAAACACCTGTCCCCCACATATGTGACAGTAAAATCATATGTCCCAATGATCATTTGCACACATATGTCCGTGATCACCTGCGCACATCTGTACATGATCATTTGCGTACATATGTCCGTGATCACACGAACCAATTATTATACACTTAACGGATTTTTTTTACCAAAAACATGTAGTAGAATACATTTTGGCCTAAATTTATGACAAAATTCGATTTTATTGGATTTTTTTAAAAATAGAAAGACGAAAATATTTTTTTTTCCAAATTTCTGCTCTTTTTTCGCTTATATCGCAAAAAATAAAAAGCGTAGTCGTGAATAAATACCACCAAAAGAAAGCTCTATTTGTGTGAACAAAATGATAAAAATTTCATTTGGGTACAGTGTAGCATGACCGTGCAATTGTCATTGAAAATGCGAGAGCGCTGAAAGCTGAAAATTGGTCTGGGAAGGAAGGGGGCTAAAGTGCCCAGTATTGATGTGGTTAAGATATGTCTCACTACAAAAGCTGAAAAAAGCATTTATTCACTAGACATGTATTCACAATAAATATTTAGATTTGTGTATGGACTTAGGGCTCTTTCACACGGGCGTATCCCGTGATAATCCGCCCCGTGAAAATCCGCTTGCTCAGCGGGGATCGCTCCGTTGATCCCAGCTGAGCCGGCGGATGACTTGTCCGTCTCTGCACACTGTGCAGAAACGGACCAGTCGGATCGCCGCTTTCCTCTATGGGGGGATCGGATGAAAACGGACCGTCTGTCCGTTTTCATCCGGTCCGATCCGCAGACGAATGGAAAAATAGGATTTTCCTCCGTCATGCTAAACGGACCATAGCAGAGACTGATGTCATCGGATGTTCATCCGCTGACATCCGCTATCCCATAGGGATACATGTATGTCCGTTATTCATCCTAAAACGGATGGATGAAAATTGGACATACGGAACGTCCGTGTGAAAGAGCCCTTAGAGAAAATTCTTACATATAAATAACAAGATTGTATGCAACACTCGCTAATGTATGTTGCTATGTATATGAATAAAAAAAACCTATTAATTTCTCCCCCATGTAAAAAAAAAACATGTATATTTATAACTAATTATTAGACAATAGTCTGCGTTTTACGGAGCCCAACAGTTACCCCCCTGCAGAAGGAGTAAGTATTACTACGTAAAATGGTACACTACTATAACGCAAAACAAGAAATAATTAAAATTGGAAAAACAAACGTAAAATGAACGAAAAATCTAAATGGTTATAATAATCGGGGGAAGAACAATCTAAGTATCACAAGAAATCAATAATAGGTATCTCAAAATAAGCAATGAATCATGGAAAGATGTGTTAAAATTACACTTTCAAAATAGCTGCTGGCTTACAATGGTCTTATGCCGTGTACACACGACCGTTTTTCTCGTCGAGAAAAACTAAATTTTTTCCATTTGACGAGAAAAACGATAGTCTGTGGGCATTTTGTTGTTTTTCTCGACGAGAAAAACGGCATTAAAAACGACGAGAAAAATTAGAACATGTTCTAATTTTTCTCGTCGTTTTTTCCGACATTTTTTCCATAGGGAAACACTGCCGCGGAGCCCACAGGCGGTCGTTTTTCTCGACAAGAGAAAAAATGACGTGAAAAACGACTGTGTGTGGGGAACAAGCCGTTCCCTCGTTTTTAATGTCATTATTCACGGCGGTTTTTTAACCGCCGTGAATAATGATCGTGTGTACGTGGCATTAGAATCCCCTAAAATGGCTGCCTTTGCAAAATGGCATTTTACTAGGTTTTAGATGGTGAGGCATGATGATGAATCCATCGCGCTCTCTGGATGCCAAGACCCTGAAACTGAGCAGCAGCATGGCGGCCAAGACCATACAGTGGTTTAACAGGACAGGTTCCATTCAGAACAGGCCTCGCCATGCTGCCGGCACTAGAGAGCTACAGTTCATTGAGATAACCATAAATGCCAAAATGTACTGTGACATACTGAAGCAGAGCATGATCCCCTCTCTTCGGAGACTGGGCCGCAGGGCAGTATTCCAACATGATAACGACCACAAACACACGTCAAAGACGACCACTGCCTTGCTAAAGAAGCTGAGGGTAAAGGTGTTGGACTAGCCAAGCATGTCTACAGACCTAAACCCTATTGAGCAACTGTGGGACATCTTTAAATGGAAGGTGGAGGAGCGCAAGGTCTTTACCATCCACCAGGTCCGTGATGTCGTCATGGAGGAGCAGAAGAGGAATCCAGTGGCAACCTGTGAGGCTCTGGTGAACTCCATGCCCAAGAGAGTTAAGGCAGTAGTGGAAAATAATGGTGGCCACACAAAATATTGATACTTTGGGCCAGGCCCGGACTGGCCATAGGGCATATGCCCGGTGGGCCGCATGTTACGTCTCCCCCAAGTGCACTCTCAGCTGCTAGTCGGAGCCGCACTCGAGTGACAGTGACACCCGTCGGCACATCAGGGGGCTGGGACCCGCAACGATCTCCTTCTCTCTGGCACGGTGGCCGCGGCTCTGATGATCTGATCAGTCTCGGCTCGGCTCTCACACAGCTGAGCAGAGTGAAGCCGCCTCCCCCTCCTCCTTTATGTCTACACAGGGGGAGGGGACCCGACATGCAGTCCTGCGCTGATCTGAGGTACATTATGGGTCTGAAGGAGGGGGTCTGTATTGTAGGGGTGGTCTGAAATATAGAGGGGGTCTGTAATGTAGGGGGGTTCTGTATTGTAGGGGGGTTTCTGTATTGTAGGGGGCCTCTGTAATGTAGGGGGGTTCTGTATTGTAGGGGGTCTGAAATGTAGGGGGTCTGTATTGTAGGGGGGTCTGTATTGTAGGGGGGTCTGTAATGTAAGGGGTCTGTATTGTAAGGGGGTCTGTAATGTAGGGGGGTTCTGTATTGTAGGAGGGGGGTCTGAAATGTAGGGGGGTTCTGTATTATAGGGGGGTCTGAAATGTAGAGGGGGTTCTGTATTGTAGGGGGTTCTGGATTGTAGGGGGGTCTGTAATGTAGGGGGGTTCTGTATTGTAGGGGGGTCTGAAATGTAGGGGGTTCTGTATTGTAGGGGGTCTGAAATGTAGGGGGGTCTGTATTGTAGGGGGGTTTGTATTGTAGGGGGGGTCTGTAATGTAGGGGGGTTCTGTATTGTAGGGCGTCTGTAATGTAGGGGGGTCTGTATTGTAGGGGGGGTCTGTAATGTAGGGGGGCTGTACTGTAGGGAGAGGGTCTGTATTGTAGAGGGGGCCTGTAATGTAGGGGGGGTCTGTATTGTAGAGGGGGGCTGTATTGTAAAGGGGGGCTGTAATGTAGGGGGGTCTGTATTGTAGAGGGGGTCTGTAATGTAGGGGGTCTGTACTGTAGGGGGTCTGTACTGTAGGGAGGGGGTCTGCACTGTAGGGGGGGTCTGTACTGTAGGGAGGTCTGTGTAACATGCAGGGGGTCCAGAACTGGTAGGGGGTTTCTGTGTGACAAACTGTGGGGGGCTGTGTATTGTAAAGGGGTGCAGAGGTGCTGTGCTATGTAATGTAAAGGGGTCCAGAGGTGCAGGGTGCTGTGTAATGTAAAAGGGTCCAGAGGTGCAAGGTGCTGTGTAATGTAAAGGGGTCCAGAGGTTCAGGGTGCTGTGTAATGTAAAGGGGTCCAGAGGTGCAGGGTGCTGTGTAATGTAAAGGGGCCCAGAGGTGCAGGGTGCTGTGTAATGTAAAGGGGCCCAGAGGTGGAGGGTGCTGTGTAATGTAAAGGGGTCCAGAGGTGCAGGGTGCTGTGTAATGTAAAGGGGCCCAGAGGTGCAGGGTGCTGTGTAATGTAAAGGGGCCCAGAGGTGCAGGGTGCTGTGTAATGTAAAAGGGTCCAGAGGTGCGGTGCTATGTAAAGGGGTCCAGAGGTGCAGGGTGCTGTGTAATGTAAAGGGGTCCAGAGGTACAAGGTGCTGGAACCCCACATCCCATCATTAACCACCGCCGCGAAGCGCCGCCACTGCGCCCCCCCCCCCCTTCGGCTGCTCAGTCTAAAATGCCCTGGCCTATTTTTTGTCCCAGTCCGGGCCTGCTTTGGGCCCAATTTGGACATTTTCACTTAGGGTTGTACTCACTTTAGTTACCGGTTTAGATATTAATGGCTCTCAGACACTCATTTCACATTCTCCTGGCAATAAAAATATCCATCACTGGAGCTTGAAATCTACTGCAGTGGATATTTCTGCTATAGAAAATAAAGTTTATTGGACTGTTCTCCATAAAAAAACTAGTGAGCATACTAAGAGAGAAAGAAAAGTGGTTTGAGGGGTTCATAGATACCTTACATACAGTCCCCTAGTTAAATCAGTGGAAGTGTGGATGTTGTGAGACATAGGCCACAAAGAGAGATCCCCCCCCACCCTCCATTTTCTTTTTCTCTCTTTTCGGGTTTCTGTTTTTCACTAAGGTTGTCTCTCTTGTCTGAAACCACCTAATCCTTTTTTACACTTAATGACTTAATGACAGCAGAAAGCTCAGGATGGGACTCCAGGTCCAAGGTGGCCTGGAGTCCCATCCCCGTGGCATGAAGACCTAACTTACCCAAACCTTAACCTACCACAGTTCCGAGACCCAGACCCCATCCTCTGAAACTTTAATTATATTAATCATCATCTGCTATCACCTGTTATATATACTTATGCTCTTCTTTTTTATGCTACTGAAGTGTCTAAATGAAAGACTGACATCTAACTATTTAAACATTCTCTTTAATAAACTCAATGAAAATCATTGAACCAAAAACTATTATATTACTAAAAGGGAAGTTGATATTTGGAACAGACTTTTAGATGTAATGTGTCAGTCGACAGTAAGTAAATTTAAACATACATGTGACAAACATAGAGCTGTACTGACAGAAAGGTAAAAAAATAAAAAACAAAAAAACTGCAGAATCGATGGACCACTTTGGCCTTTTCTATTGACGTTCTTCTATGTTTCGACACGTTGTATTATGTTCCACAAACATAAATAACATTTTAGGCACAGCTAGCGATTACCAAAGGTCGCCATTAACAACCTGTCAATAAAATGTATGGGTTTGGCGGCTGCAGCTAGGCATTCACAGCTGGCGAAAACAGCAGCAGAAATTTAAAAGACATACCGTATTTATCGGCGTATAACACGCACTTTTTTCCCCTTAAAATCAGGGGAAAATCGTGGGTGCGTGTTATACGCCGATACTCCGTCGAATTCCCCTGCTGAAAACGAGCGAGAGGAGCGAGCGGAGCCGAAGCCGAAGTACAATCGGCTTTACTCGGCTCCTCTCGCAGTCCCGCCCATCTCTGACTGCGCCGCTGACATAGAGAAAGCCGAGTGTACTTCGGCTAGTCTCGGCTCCTCTCGCAGTCCTGCCTGTGACTGTGAGCAGAGCCGAGTCTAGCCGAAGTACACTCGGCTTTCTCCGTCAGCGGCGCAGTCAGTGGAGATGGGCGGGACTGCGAGAGGAGCCGAGTCTAGCCGAAGTACACTCGGCCCCGCTCGCTCCTCTCCACAGAAATCGGCGCCAAATTTAAAAAACCGCCGAGACTGACACGATCGCAAAGGCACTGGGCAAGGCTGCAGATGGACAGATGGACACTGGGCAAGGCTGCAGATGGACAGATGGACACTGGGCAAGGCTGCAGATGGACAGATGGACACTGGGCAAGGCTGCAGATGGACACTGGGCAAGGCTGCATGCTGCATTTAAATGTAAGTTTTTTTTCCTTGAATTTCCCTCCTAAAAGTTTTTTTCCTTAAAATTCCCTCCTAAACTTGGGGTGCGTGTTATACGCCGGTGCGTGTTATACGCCGATAAATACGGTATCTGGTCATACCTGCCTTACAGGATACCAGCACTTGGTATCTAAACAGCTATGAATATCACAGAATAATGGCTAGATCTTTTATAGTATACTTGAACTTATTACTTTCTCTCATGGAATGGCAGCAAACTACGGTACTTAGAAATCTCCATAGGCGAAATTCAAAAAATGTCTACAGGTTACCAGTTTAGAGATACAAAGGTGATCTAGAACTAGAATCATTGCTCTTGCTCTCACCGTTTACATATGTGGGCATGACTATGCGTTCACCTCTTTGCAGGAGCGACAATTTCCCTTTAAAAAAAATTTTGATCACTTTTATTCCTATCACAAAGGATTGTAAACATCCCTTGTGATATAAATAAGCAGTGACAGGTCCTCTTTATGGAGAGATCTGGGGTCAATAAGACCCTACATCTTTCCTCTACAATGTAAAGCATTAGATAAAAAAAAAAAACATTGATATAGTGCCTTAAAAAGAAAATGGCCTTGTTTATATTGGGCCAGAACCGAAAGTGATGTTATGATGTCACTTAGGATGTCCTAAACCATAGAGATGAGCAGAGGCCATCTTTCCTCCGCTCATCTCTGTTACCAGCAGCCACAACTGCTGGATCGGTTCTCAGGCCTCCCGATCCACCAGGTAAGCCCGAGAACCACCAGAAAGAGGCGGAGGGGGGCCTCCTCCCGCCGCTTTTAAAAGCAATCCAGTGGCGAATCCCCCACTGGGACCACTTTTATCGGTTAGAACAATACCTGGGTTATGGCATATTGCTGCAGCCATAACCCCGGTATTCCACTGCTGACTGCTGATTTGTCTATGGCACCGACGCAAGTGCTTAATATTGCAGCCATTCTGATTAGTCATGGGGAACAAGATACCCACCCAAACATAAGAGATCATTATGTTCCTAAGAAAGCGGGGATTCCAACCAAAACACAAATACATTTTGGAGGTCTCTTGTATTTTTAATAACATTATAAACAAAGATAGTATGACAATAATATGTATGGCTGCACAGAACTGTGGATCCTTAATATTTATTTGTAAGTATGCCTTCATGAATTTTTTAAGGATGTAATGTATATATTCTTTTTTTATATACCGGTATATATTTATAATATTTTTGTATGTAATCTTTGTGGATGGTTACATTTGCTAACATTGAAAGCCCCTAAAAGCTAATTTCTTTGCTTCTTTCTGTAAAAATTCTGAGTGGTCAGCTTCAGGAGTCTCTAAATTCCCACCGCAATCTTTACTCTTTTTGCGTGATTGTTAACACTTAATAAAATAATGTATAAAGATTATCTCGAATAAAAAGGAAAACCAAGCTGTGTCCCTAACAAGATTATTTACTGTACACACACCTAAGGCACCAAAATGCCATGGTAATATTATTCCCCTATTAAAACCCAATTCTCTACTAAGCACCCTGAAAAATTGGAGAGCTCTCCTAGTATCAATAAATGGCAGTATTAACTGATCCCAAACATATATGTGGACATTTCACTTAATTATAAAATGACATAGACATGGCCCAGAAATCAAAGAACGCTAAGACAGAGCACATAAATTTTTCAAAATGATAAAATCAAGGAACCACAATGTATTATAATCTATGAGTATTGTTTCAGCTCAGAAAATTTCCCTTTTCAACAAATATCTTTGAGGTATATTCAAGTAGTGCCACCTTGTGGTAACTTTTTTCAATTACAGGTTCCTCTGATGATGTATTGTATACTTAGACAGGCTCCAGGGAATCATTTGTTTCTAGAACTACTACTACTTTACACATAAGATTTATTGTGCTTGATGGTGCCCTGAAAGTAAGGCTCTGGTGCTTGTGTTAATGTACACGATTCCACACAACAATGAATATTCAAAATTGCACAAACATATCTTTTAAAACAACAAATTATACAGCTGTCAGCACCCGAAAACATCAATTATTCTAGCTAACATAGGCTCATATCAATCTCGCTTTAACATTAGCATAGAACATATCCACTGATTCAGGGATACTACTCTGAATATATGCCAGCCTATGGGACAACTAACGTTTTAAAAATATATTAACATGATTATTCATATGGGAAGGCTACTGTATATTATATAAAGCTGGATGTTTACACCATTGATAACACACCAAGACCAGAAATATAAAGGCCTTGCTGTACCCACTTAGCAACTGGTAGGACCATCGTAGCAGGAAGAAATTTTTTTACCCTAACATTTCATATTCCTGTGCCTGCCTGTGATCCTGCCAGTCCAGGGCTTTCCTATTTTAAACTGACCATGCTAGCTATAGAAGCATGTCCTTCCTAGCATTGTCAGTTTTCTGGCTGTGCTGGGAGAACAGCATGCCTGTCCTCCAATAATCAGACTTGTGCTGACATGCTCTCCGGCACAGCTGTTCACTAGGAAGATCAGTGTGCCACTGCTTCTCCACCCCCCCCCCCCCCCCCCCAGCTCTCTAAGCCCCCTATGCAGCTGAAAACAGATATTATGTGATCAATTATAAAGGAAAAAAATGATTTATAATGCAAAATATATATATATATAATTATATATATATATATATATATACAGTTGTGCTCATAAGTTTGCATATGAATCTATGATTTCTTGGCCATTTTTCAGAAAATATGAATGATAACACAAAAACTTTTCTTTCACTCATGGTTAGTGTTTGGCTGAAGCCATTTATTATCAATCAGCTGTATTTACTCTTTTTAAATCATAATCACAACAGAAACGACCCAAATGACCCTGATCAAAAGTTTACATACCCCAGTTCTTAATACCGTGTATTGCCCCCTTTAACATCAATGACAGCTTGAAGTCTTTTGTGGTATTTGTGGATGAGGCTCTTTATCTTCTCAGATGGTAAAGCTGCCCATTCCTCTTGGCAAAAAGCCTCCAGTTCCTGTAAATTCTGGGGCTGTCCCATGCGCAGCTTCCTGGCGATGGTTTCGTTTCAACAGAACCCCTTATTTTCCATTTCTTGATTAGAGTTTGAACACTGCTGATTGGCATTCTCAATTCCTTGGATATCTTTTTATATACCTTTCCTGTTTTATACAGTTCAACTACCTTTTCCCGCAGATCTTTTGACAATTCTTTTTCTTTCCCCATGACTCAGAATCCAGAAACGTCAGTGCAGCACTGGATGAAAGATGCAAGGGTCTGTCAAGAGTCCAGAAACTCATTGACCTTTTATACACACACACTAATTACAAACAAACAGATCACAGGTGAGGATGGTTACTTTTAATAGCCATTCAAACCCCTTTGTGTCAACTCGTGTGCATGTTATCAGGCCAAAATCACCAGGGTATGTAAACTTTTGATCGGGGTCATTTGGGTAGTTTCTGTTGTGATTATGATTTAAAAAGAGTAAACACAGTTGATTGATAATAAAGTGGAACCTCGGATTGCGAGTAACCCGGTTAACGAGAGTTTCGCAATACAAGCACTGTATTTCTAAAAATCCTAACTCGGTTTGCGAGTGTTGTCTCGCAAAACGAGCAGGATTCAGGCCAAAGCGGTGTGCAGTACCGCTTTTGGCCTGAGGTGGGGGGCGCCGGAGCGGAACGGCGCAGATCGTCGCCATTCAGAAATGCACGCAAAAGGCCCGAGGACAGTTCGGCTAACCTCGGAAAGGGAAAGGGAGTCACCGCTCAAGGTGAACCTCTTCACCAGATCCAAAGCCAGATTTGGGGTCGCCCACAACTCCGATGGACGTCCCCACCATGTGAGCAGATTGTTGGATGGACCCACACACTCACCGAGATGTATAGTCCCATGGCCCCAGTTAAGACTTGATATTATGCAGTTCACAGTGAGCACTCCGGCCATGGGGGATGCACTTGTGAGTGTGTGGTATAGCATAATATACTATTACGTATGGAGGATCTGCCATTTTTTGTTACTCATCTTGTCTCCTTTTTCTCGTCTTTTTACCTTTGTCTTCATCAGCTACTACAACAAAGTTAATTGAAAACAATGAGACAAGATGTGTATATTCTAAGCACACTCACCACAGTGTGTGGATTTCTTTGTTTTATTATTATTAATGTGTAGGTGTTATCTTTGTCATACTAATGTTATACTTTGAATACCATACATGATACAATTCATTTTATTTCATCACAGCTAGTGCATAGCGTTTTTATGTGAGAGTTTTCATGTATGTTTTACACAGTGATTTTGTGATATTAGAGATTGTTTTTCTTTATATATGGTTTTTACATGGGAGTAAGTGACTAATGGATATGATATAGATTTGCCAATTTATGGGCACATACCTAGTATCGTGGTCCATTGGACATTTGCTTTTTGGAATCTAGCCCATATATGTGGTCGGGAGTACATCCAGCATACGGGAGTGCGGTACCTGTATATATACATTTTTACAACTGATGTGGTGCGATTTTTGGCTCATAATTGCATTTATTTGCATTTATATATAGAATATATGAGAAGATTTTTTATTCCTCATTCACACTTTCATCCTCATCTTCTGAGATATTTGCATTCTATCTACGCCACGGATATACAAAAAATACATACAGATGCACATCTCCGGAGTTGGGTTCACTCACTTGTCATATCATATCATACTATTTTGTCATTACATTTCATTTTCATTTTAATTTCATCATTATATAATTAATTTTAATCAATAATGGATACAAAACATAAAAAACGAAAAACAATACTTTAACTGACATGATATGGATATTATTTGCCATTTATTTGGGCCAATTACCATATACAATGTTTATTATTACTCTTGCACATTTATCACTATTTTGTGTTTTTTCCGTGAACCTCATTGGATCTATGATTGGATATCGTGTTTTTTTCAATTATAATTATTTTTTATTTTATAATTTTTTTATTCTATTCATATTCTGATCAATCCTAAGGGTTCACCATATGCCGCACATATAATGTAACATGGATTCAACACCATCCTTTAACATATTTTATCACAATCACCAGTTTATCTTAGGAGATCCACTCATGTTTATTATTTTTCCTAATTTTACTACTTTTCACTAATTTCACAGAATTTCGTAATTCTCATACACATCATATATTTTTCCCACAACAAAAATGTTTTATATTGAAAATAATTTTTTGTTCATGTATATATTACTTTTTCATTATATTTGTACATGTGTAGCACACATGTCTTCACTAGGGATGAGCTTCGAGTTTGAGTCGAACTCATGTTCGACTCGAACATGGCCTGTTCGCACGTCTGCCGAACAGCGAACAATTTGGGGTGTTCGCGGCAAATTCGAAAAGCCGCAGAACACCCTGTAAAAGTCTATGGGAGAAATCTAAAGTGCTAATTTTAAAGGCTTATATGCAAGGTGTTGTCATAAAAAGTGTTTGGGGACCCGGGTCCTGCCCCAGGGGACATGTATCAATGCAAAAAAAAGTTTTAAAAACTGCAGTTTTTTCGGGAGCAGTGATTTTAATAATGCTTAAAGTGAAACAATAAAAGTGAAATATTCCTTTAAATTTCGTACCGGGGGGGGGGGGGGGTGTAGTATGCCTGTAAAGCAGCGCTTGTTTCCCTTGCTTAGAACTGTCCCTGCACAAAGTGTAATTTCTGAAGGAAAAAAAGTCATTTAAAAGCACTCGCGGCTAAAATTAATTGTCGGCTCCCGGCCATACAGAGAAAAGTCATTGATAAGAATAAAAAAAAAATGCGTGGGGGTCCCCCCAAATTCAATTACCAGGCCCTTCAGGTCTGGTAAGGATATTAAGGGGAACCCTGCGTCAAATAAAAAAAAAATGACGTGGGGTTCCCCCAAATATCCATACTAGACCCTTCAGGTCTGGTATGGATTTTAAGGGGAACTCCACCCCAAATAAAAAAAAAATGGCGTGGAGTTCCCCCAAAAATCCATACCAGACCCTTTATCCGAGCACGCAACCTGGCAGGCCGCAGGAAAAGAGGGGGGCGAGAGAGCGCCCCCCCCTCCTGAACCGTACTTCAGGTCGGATCGCCGCGGGACACTGTATTACATCGCTGGAATGGGTTTTTTATTTTTTTATTTTTAATAAAGGACTTTTCCAATGTGTCTGTGTGTTTCTTTTTGTACACTTTCTTCGTAAAATGGTAGGGGTACAATGTACCCCTTACCAATTTACATGGGGGGGGGCGGGAGTCTTCCAGATTCCGATAAGCCCCCTGCCCGCAGACCCCCACAACGACCGGGCAAGGGTTGTGGGGAGGAGGCCCTTGTCCCCATCAACATGGGGACATCCTCTCCGTGTTGAAGGCATGTGGCCTGGTACGGTTCAGGAGGGGGGGCGCTCTCTTGTCCCCCCGCCTCTTTTCCTGCGGCCTGCCAGGTTGCGTGCTCGGATAAAGGGTCTGGAATGGATTTTTGGGGGAACTTCACGCCATTTTTTTTTTAATTTGGGGTGGAGTTCCCCTTAAAATCCATACCAGACCTGAAGGGTCTAGTATGGATATTTGGGGGACCCCTACGTCACTCCAAACAAGCAGAGCTCCCCAACCGAGGAGTTGCAACATTAAACAGCGGCCTGCAACACTTTGCGGCCGAAGGAAGCATCCGAAGATGCAGCCACATCAACCTTATAGAACTTAGAAAAGGTATGAACGGACGACCAGGTCGAGGCCTTGCACACATGTGCAACCGACGCTTGATGTCGGAAAGCCCAGGAAGCACCAATTGCCCTGGTGGAATGCGCCATAACCGGAAAGGGAGGCGCCCGCCCCTTAAGGGCATAGGCCTGTATAACGGTCTGTCTGATCCCCCTAGAAAAGGTGGCAGACGACACCGCTTGGCCCTGTTTTGGACCAGAGACAGACACAAACAGTGAGTCAGACTTCCGAATGGAAACAGTAGCAGACAGGTACACCCGTAAGGCTCGTACCACATCCAATGTATGAAGCGCAAACTCTCAGGGATACGATGGGTGAGGACACAAGAACGGAAGAACAATGTCCTCATTAAGGTGAAAGGCCAAAACCACCTTTGAAAGGAAGACCGTCGTGGGCGCAACACCGCCATATCCTTATGAAGGACCAAGTAAGGCGACTTGCGGGACAAGGCTGCCAACTCAGACACCCGTCGAACAGAAGTAATGGCCACTAAGAAAGCCACCTTCTGGGACAAGGTCAAGAGAGGAATCTCCCTGATATTTTCAAAGGGATGTTCTTGGAGAACCGAGAGCACCAAATTCAGATCCCAAAGAGGGGGAGGAGGCTTGACAGGGGGGATCACATGGCGAACCCCCTGCACAAAGGTGCTAATCAAGGAATGGCCCACTAGCGGTCATTGAAAAAGACAGCCCGGGCCGAAATCCGACCCTCGATGGTACGCAAGGCCAGCTTTTGGGTCACACCACGCTGTAAGAACAGCAAAATCTTGGGAACGGAATACGTCCGTGGACGCCATCAAGCTCCTCGCACATAGCGATGTAAGCCTTCCAGGTACGGTGATAGATATTTCTGGAGGAAGATTTCCGTGCCCACAACATAGATGAGATGACCGAATCCAAGAGACCTCGGTCCCTCATCACCTGGTTTTAACAGCCGTGCCAAAGCCAAATGAAGTATGGGACCATGAGACAGAAGGTCCACCCAAATAGGCAGTCACCAAGGAACGTCTGCGACTAGCCGAACTAGATCGGCGTACCAATGTCACCGTTCCGGAGCAATGAGGATCACCGGAATGGCCTCGACCACTACTGTTGTGGTTTTCCTTAATAATAATCATAATACATTTAAAAATATACTGGCAGAAAATTAAAAGTCCAGTAGGCCTCAAGGGTAAAGCGAACTATTGAACTTGTAAACCTTTCAGAGCAAAAACACATGTTTTTCCAATGTTCAATGGATCACCTATCTGTAATTTTTACAAGCAAATGTTGGGATAGGGATTTGCCTGGACAATAGGGTCCCTTGTCACAGAAACCAGAACATTTCTATATGCCATTGTTGAATGGGCTCAGAAAAGCAATGCAAATAGATGGATAAGCCTGAGAAGTTACCTGTGACTAACAGTTAAAACTAGAGCAAAGATTCCCATTGTTTCAGAGGGTAAGATTGCCCCTTAAAGTAAAGCAACCAGTTTACTCAGCTTGCTCCCCAAACAATCGCATCATAAACGCTGGTTAATTCTACAACCAAAATCCGATTTTAACAACCAGAGAAACATCCAAGTTTTGTATAAATTTTTCTTATGTATCTGTATATATAGATATATGACCATAAGTGACGCATATGCCATGTTCTCAGACATTTTAAGAAAACATCTGGATACATGTTATATTATAAATACGCATGATATTCAAAGTAAGAACATATATTGATATGTAATTAATAAGAATGATGTTTAGATTATCAATGACATTTTAGGTCATAGGGAAAAATATGATTTTAGTATCTGTTGACCTAGGGACTTTGTTAGAAGAATAAATATAGATACCAATGTGATTTTATAAATAGAAGTGTTTTAAAGAGTTAATTAGCAGCATGAAATACGTCAAATTGTGATTATAAGAATATACAGGAACCTAGAGATTAACACATATTCAAAATATATAGATAAATATTTTTGTGTTATATTGATTGACATATAATCTGTACCCTGTTTAGAAAAACCAGCTTATAGATATAATTTTAGACAGAAAAATAAAACAAATTATGTTATGTGACTGAATCAAAAAGTATATTAGAAGTATGTTATGTATACCGGATTACCAGAAGATAAACATCCATATATAATCTTCCCAACATTATATAAATTATATAAATTATACATATTCTGAAAATAGAATATATAAATTTAAAGAATTAATGCCCCAGTGGTTGAAAGCGATATTACTGGAGGATCTCAAAATCCATAGAACAGTTAATCATTAAGTTGTCAACCTATAGAAACCAGACACTTTTGGACAGTAACTCCCATATCTGTAGCCACCAATGAGAGGAAGACACCCGTCCCTGGGCAGAACTTAGCATAATTTTTATAACCTTATTGTCCAGAGACAATATTTAAGGGAAGAAAAATTAGATGAGAACACACACTCAGGGACCCACCCTGAGGGGCACACTCGGAGATCCACACTCTCAGACAGACTGACACACATGCACCATGCATGAAGACATATTTTTACACTCATGAAGATTCCTAGACACCCGATAGCTGAAAGCCACGGCAGCCATCTTAACTCTGGTCACTTGCCAGTAGGAAATAGCCATTGTGGAATGGGTAATTATGCCATTTTTGATTTTATCTTGAATTCATTGTTGTTCTCAAAATTATTGAAGTATTGAATATTCTGCAATTATGATTTATTCTCATTAACCAACAACTGGTAGATGTTTTTTGTAAAGATTCAATTTTTCCATTATATTTTTCTTTTTGCATAGTTCCAATCTTAGTGACAAAAAAAACGTCCAATTTATTTCACATTGTTAACCACTTACTTACCTGCAGTATAGTAACAGTTGGATGTGTGAAATACAGACGTTCTGTTTCATTGTCAATTATACAAGATTGTTGAACCTATTGAGAATTTATCATGACAGCATTATGTCTAAGGGACTGTATGCCCATTTTGCGGGTAATTTTATTGATTTTGAAGTCGTTCATGTAACGCAATTGGTATTTTAATTTCATGTAAATCTTTGCTTTTTGTCAACCAATAAATGTAGCTATTTTGTATGATCGCACGTCTCCGTGAATAAGTTTCACATTATAGACTATGTCATATAGGTTGTCTTGTATTCAAAAATATCTTTTGTTAAAAAGAACTTAAAATTAATATTGTGCGGGCAAACTGTCCCTTGATAAACACAACACTACTCTGCAAAACAGGCGAGGCAACAACAGTAGCGGAGGGTAAGCATACATCAGGCGATACTGCCCCCACGGGCCACCAACGCGTCTGCCCAGGGATCCCTGGACCTGGCCACGAATCTCTACATCTTGCGAGTGAGTCGAGAGGCCAAAAGGTCCACATCCGGTGCCCCACCTCCGGTAAAGGAGGTGAAAACACCTCCGGATGTAAGGACCCTTCCCCTGGAATGCACACGGCCGACAGGACCGTCCTGCACCGGGATGGGTATGATAAACCCAAGGAGACCCCGCAATGTATCGGAGAAGGGAGGCCCCCGGCTTACGGGGTGCCTCAATTGTTGGCCAAGAAAGGCAACCTGCAGAGCTTCCCTAGAAACTCGGTCAGTGGACCAGTAACGCAGCCTCTACAGGTGGCGCAGACTCACCCCGGACACAGAGACCCTAGAGGCTAAAGCAGTTGCAGTGCACCTGCTGGTCGACTGATAGATGAAGCAGAGGCTTTTGCCCAGTCATTGAGCTTCAGGAACGCCAGAGACGCAGCCACTACCGGGCGTAACGTTAACCTCAGCATGGCGAATACAGTCCAAGCCAGCGCTTCTGATCACCACTGAAGGGCAGGTGGAAGGTGGTACCCCTGATACCAGGGATCCCTATGACAATGCTCCATCCAGCAGCTACTCCATTGATAAGTGCTGATTGTACAAAAACATAGTTTATACTGTGTATTGCGTCAAAACGCGCAATTAGAGCGTGGGAGGAAACCCACTCAGCCACAAAGAGCATAATACAACCACATACAGCGTATATAGTTTAGTATGTGTGGATAAACATATTAAACACGTTTATACTGTGCCAGCGACTAAGGCGCGCGCCTCATTGGGGCGTAGGCGGAAACCAGCCACGCAGACTGCGTACACAACCGTGTAGGCATGTTAGCATGCGAATAAACAAATTGCACATGTTTTTGCTGTGCATAGCGCTGAAAATGCGCACACCATGGGAGCGCGGGGGAAAAACCGGAGCACCCGGATGAAACCCACGCAGACCGCATACACATACCGTGTAGGTACTATAGTATGTGTGATAAACATTTTGAACATGTCTATGTGTGCATAGCGCCGAAGGCGCGCACACAGTTGGCGTGTGGGAGGAAACCGGAGGAACCCCGCGCAGACACAGAGAATACAATACATACATCTACTGTGAATGTATTTAGTGTTGTGTATAAACATAATGTGTATGTTTATACTGTGTATGGCACCGAAGGCGCACATGTCATGTAGCGTAGGCAGAAACCGGAGGACCCGGAGGAAACCCACACAGACTGCACACACATACAGTGTCGGTGTGTTAGCATGTGGGTAATCAAATCGCACAAGTTTCAAACTGCATACACATACCGCGTAGGTATTATAGTATGTGTGATAAACATATGGAACATGTTTAAACTGTGCAGAGAGCCAAAGGCGTGAGAGGACACCGGAGCACCCGGAGGACACCCACGCCGACCCAGAGAGTATAATACATACATATACTGTGAATGTATTTAGAGTCGTGTATAAACATATTGGGGCTGATTTACAAAACGTTTGCGCCATGAGTATTGGCGCATCTGCGTGCGCAATGGCTGTTTTGGTATTTACAAAACATTAGCGCCTGTAGCGCAGCCCTATTTGCCATTTACTATAGTGTTGTCGGCGGACGGGAGGAGGCGCTCAGTGCGCCACTATGGACCTGGCGCACGGCATGTTAAACACTAAATATAAAGAAGCTGGAAGTGAGAATATAATGGGGGTCACGTGGGGTGATGTGAGGAAGTGTAGGGACACCTGCCCAAATAACAAACATGGCCAAAATTGAGTGATAAAGTAACTTTTTAAAACCAGCCCGCTGCGCCGGCAAGTACGATTCGAGCTGCAGGAGGTTTTTTTGAGCTCAGCGCGGGAATTTCAATGGTTCAAATGCGCCAAGACACTGTGCCGGCAAAATCTTAGTAAATGTCAAGTCACGTAAACCAATTTGCATAAGTTGAACAGGCGCAGCTCTGAACTTTCCATTGCGCCTGCAAAATGACATTTCTAAAGGAAAAAAAAGGCATTTAAAAGCAGCCGCGGCTATTAATGAATTGTCGGCTCCCGTCAATACAGATAAAAGTCATTGAAAGTCTTTGATTACACAAAAAAAAAAGCGTAGGGGTTTCCCCAAATTCCATAACCAGGCCCTTCAGGTCTGGAATGGATATTAAGGGGAACCCCGCTGCAAATTTAAAAAAAAAATGACGTGGGGTTCCCCCCAAATATCCAAACCAGGCCCTTGAGATCTGGCATGGATTTTAAGGGGAACTCCACCCCAAATTTTAAAAAAAAATGGCGTGGAGTCCCCCCAAAAATCCACACCAGACCCTTTATCCGAGCACATAACCTGGCAGGCCGCACGGGAAGAGGGGGGGACGAGAGCGGCCCTTGCCCGGTGGTTGTGGGGGTCTGCGGGCGGGGGGCTTATCGGAATCTGGAAGACCCCTTTAACAAAGGGGACCCCCATATCCCGGCCCCCCCTATGTGAAATGGTAATGGGGTACATTGTACCCCTACCATTTCACGAAGAAAGTGTCAAAAAATGTAAAAAATGACAAGAGCCGTTTTTAGACAATTCCTTTATTAATGTCTTCTCTTTTCTTCCTTCTTCTTCTTCCTTCTTCTTCTTCCATCTTCTTCTTTTCTCCATTCGGGTTTCTTCCTCTTCATCTTTATCTTCATCTTCATCTTCCTTCTTCTTTCGGTCTTCTCGTCCGCATCTTGCTCCGGCGTCTTCCCTTCTTTCTTCTTCGGCCGCTCCGTTTGAATTGGAGGTTCCCGCTGTGCGACGCCTCAGTTCCCCACTTGGTCTGCTGCCCCCCTCTGACACCACGGGGAAAGTCCCCGTGAAATCCATGTGCGTCAGAGGGGGGCGGGGTCACCGGGTGTAAGCGGACCCGATGGGGAACTGAAGAACTGAAGCGTCGCAAAGCGGGAACCTCCAATTCAAACGGAGCGGCCGGAGAAGAAAGAAGAAGGGAAGACGCAGGAGCAAGATGCGGACGAGAAGACCGAAGGAAGAAGGAAGAAGGAAGATGAAGATAAAGATAAAGATAAAGATAAAGATAAAGATAAAGATAAAGATAAAGATAAAGATAAAGATAAAGATAAAGATAAAGATAAAGATAAAGATAAAGATGAAGATGAAGATGAAGATGAAGATGAAGATGAAGATGAAGATGAAGATGAAGATGAAGATGAAGATGAAGATGAAGAGATAAAGATGAAGATGAAGATGAAGATGAAGATGAAGATGAAGATGAAGATGAAGATGAAGATGAAGATGAAGATGAAGATGAAGATAAAGATGAAGATGAAGAGATAAAGATGAAGATGAAGATGAAGATGAAGATGAAGATGAAGATGAAGATGAAGATGAAGATGAAGATGAAGATGAAGATGAAGATGAAGATAAAGATAAAGATAAAGATAAAGATAAAGATAAAGATAAAGATAAAGATGAAGAGGAAGATGAAGATGGAGGAAGAAACCCGAATGGAGAAAAGAAGAAGATGGAAGAAGAAGAAGATGGAAGAAGGAAGAAGAAGATGGAAGAAAAGAGAAGACATTAATAAAGGAATTGTCAAAAACCGGCTCTTGTCATTTTTTACACTTTCCTTGTGAAATGGGATATTTTAAATAGCAGCCGCCACTTCCTGTTCACCAACAGGAAGTGATGTAATTTCCGGGGTCACTCCAGCTGGGGTCATTCCATCTATAAATAGCGGTGTTGTTGTGGGGGTCCACACCCCAGATGATGACTTTTTAGTTGAAACGCGTCGGGTGGACCCATTTACACACATCGCTCTTGCATTTTGTGATATGCCTATGATGTTCTTCCAAATGTGAGTGTACATTTTTTAATCTTTTTTTAAATAAATACTTCCTTGTACGGTATCACACTATGTGAGTTTTTTTCCCCATTACGCATGTTATGTGGTTACCGTATCTCTGGCTCCAACAAGACTATATGTATTCACACTTCCTGGTGTTTACGGGAATTTGCGGTGCCGACTGATATGCGGATTCAGGACCAGCTGGATACACCTTGCTGACTGATTATTTAAGCCTGTTTTGACTTGGGTGGTATACACCTTACCAAGTCAATACCATCTGGTAAGCCTCCTCCTTATAATCGGTGGTGGTGTCTCTATCCTTTCACAGAGAGGGTCATATCCATGTGGGACTCTTTTTTTCAACCTTGCAGTTTTTTCTACACTTTTGGACTGTTATTTGTGTGTGGTCACAATAGAGGACTGTTTTGTTCTGATTTATTTACATATAATATATTTTTTTTCACGGATCACACTCAGTCACTTGGTGTCACTGAAATTAATATATATGCATGTTTGCAACATTTGTTATGTTTTGTTAACTGACTCTTTCACAAAAATAAGCGCTACACTTTTTCATATTCACCAGTTTTTGCTTTGTCTCAGCTGTGTTGGCAGCTAATTTTTGTGTTCACTCATTGCACAGCGCAGTATATCCCATATCTAAGAAGAAGAAGATGGAAGAAGGAAGAAGAAGATGGAAGAAAAGAGAAGACATTAATAAAGGAATTGTCAAAAACCGGCTCTTGTCATTTTTTACACTTTCCTTGTGAAATGGTAGGGGTACATTTGTACCCCATTACCATTTCACACAGGGGGGGGGCAGGATCTGGGGGTCCCCTTTGTTAAAGGGGTCTTCCAGATTCCGATAAGCCCCCCGCCCGCAGACCCCCACAACCACCGGGCAAGGGTTGTGGGGATGAGGCCCTTGTCCCCATCAACATGGGGACATCCTCCCCATGTTGAGGGCATGTGGCCTGGTACGGTTCCGGAGGGAGGGGGGCCGCTCTCGTCCCCCCTTTTCCCCTGCGGCCGGCCAGGTTACGTGCTCGGATAAGGGTCTGGTGTGGATTTTTAGGGGGACTCCACGGCATTTTTTTTTAAATTTGGGGTGGAGTTCCCCTTAAAATCCATGCCAGATCTGAAGGGCCTGGTATGGATATTTGGGGGGAACCCCACGTAATTTTTTTTTTAATTTGCAGCGGGGTTCCCCTTAATATCCATTCCAGGCCTGAAGGGCCTGGTTATGGAATTTGGGGGAACCCCCACGCTTTTTTTTTTGTGTAATCAAAGACTTTCAATGACTTTTATCTGTATTGACGGGAACCAGCAATTCATTACAGCCGCAAGGACTTTTAAATTACTATTTTCTCTTACCATCCATGGACTGACATGGTGTCTCTTTACACTTTACACGTGGGTTATGTCCCTGCTTGCAGGAGAAGACCTAGGCAGAATGTGAAATGTTATACATACATTCTAAAAGCCAGAGCTGAACAGCCCCACCCAGGGGGCAGTCCCTCCGGACATAACCCTCCCACTACAGTCAGCAGACTTCAGTTTTTTTCTGCCTAGCAGAAGGAAAAGACGTGGCTCTCTCAGGAGCCAGTCTCCTGACCTATTTTTATTCCTTTTCTGGAATTCTTTTTTATTTTATTTTTGAGAATTTTCTATCAACTGTCGGCTGGGCAACAGGTTGGGTACAAGATATCCTCGTAGTCTTCCCTGTCCGACCATCGAGCGTGCTGATCCTCGCCTTGTGTGCGTGAGACTCAGTTCACCACTGGCCCCATGACTCCAGGGGTGGCCGGGTTTGCTTTCATGCTCCCACGGTCCTCTCAAGACTGAACAGTTCCTGACTGACTGTATCTTTCGCGGTGGACCGGGCCGACAGCTACTCAGTACTGCACTGTGATAGTCCTGTCAGAAACACACCAGTGGGTCCCTCAGGGGACGGGTAAGTAGTCTCTCCTGCCTGCAGGTGAGTACAAAAGGCTGTGTGTTTCTCTGTGGGGGATTTTCCCTGTCTCCCCCTGTATTTCATTGTCACTCTCTGTCACCATTGCTGGTGCTGTGCTGTGTGGGGTGCCTGGGGGTCACACTGTTCTTGGAGGGGCTAATGCTGGTCTGCAGATATGCTTGGGGCCTTTTTTTGTGTGTTTTGGGGCCTGAGCGCCGAGTGGCGCTGTGTGTGTGCTGTTTTTTTCACTTTTGCTGAGTCATGGCGGCCATCTTGCCGCGGATCGCCTCAGTGAAGTGCGGCGGCCATTTTCTTGTAGCCCGTCCGCTCTTCAGCACTAGTTTTGGCCTCTAGCGCTGCTGTAACAGCGCGAATCTCCTCACAATCTCCTCACAGCTCACCAGCGCTGACACAGCGCGGTACAGACAGCGGAACTGAGTGGATCCTGGTCCGGTTTGGTGAGTCCCCTGGGCGCCCCCTCCTCAGTCAGCACAGCCTGTGGGTGGACTTTTTATCTGAGGAGTCTCAGAGGGGGGCAATATGGAGTCTCTGTCACCAGCTTCCCCTAAATGTCAGTGGACAACAGGCAGTGCTTCAGCACATGCGGTCCCTAGGGACCAGTTGTGGGCAGTCCTGGAATAATTTCTGACCAGGATGGGAGCTGTGTGCAAGCGCAAGGGAGCAAAAAAGCGCCCTCTCCCCACTTTACTTCATGAGGGCAGTGCGCTGATTCAGATATGGGCCTAGCCACTACCGCTCAGGACCCTAGTTCTGAATGTATTGGATGGTTTTGAACAGGACATTCCTTATGAGGAAAACTCCAGTTCTGAGTCAGTAAATGACAGGGCGCTTGTTAGTGTACTCATGACTGCGGTGAGGGACACTCTCAAGCTAAAATGCTGCGGATGCAGAACCTCAGGCGGATACAGTCTCCTTTGGTTCTTTTAAGGCCAGGCCTTCTAAAGAGGTTTTTCCATATGTACTTTTTTTGACCAGCTCATTGATAAGGTCTGGGAAAAGCAGCAGAAGAATTTTTTTATGGTCCCGCAGTGTTTGTCTATCAGATACCCCTTGAAGATGCCCTACTTAAAAAGTGGGCTTCTCCCCCAGGGTCGACCCTCCAGTCGCCCGGTTGAACAAGGCCATCACTCTCCCGATGGAGGGGACTCCTGCATTTGAGGACCCCACTGACAGGAGTTCAGAAGTGGTGAGCAGAGCCATGTTTGCCTTGTTGGGATCCGCCCTACGGCCTGTGGTAGCGGCGACCCTTGTGTCTTAAACACTTACAGGTTGGGCAAAAATGTTGCACCTAGCTGTACAGGAGCATAATCTTCCTCCAGACACAGTTGCTTTGGCCCACCAACTGGTTCAGGGCCTGGTTTATGTGTGCGACGCCACGTTGGACGCGACCCCTTTAATATCCAGGGCCTCTGTCTCGGCGGTGGTATTGCGTCGTCTTATCTGGTTGAAGTGCTGGTCTGCTGACCTAGCCTTAGGAAGCTCCTGATGGATCTACCATTTAAAGGTGGTAGACCTTTCGGTGCTGCTCTGGATGACATCGTCATGGATGTCATGGGAGGTAAAAGCACTCTTCTTCCTTAGACTAGCAAGGGTGAGGAGGCCCGCCGCAAACAGGGGCCTTCCTTTCCAGCAAAAGGTTTTTTTTTCGTCAGTCAGAGTCCACGGGTAGGCCCTCTCAGACTGACGGCAGTGCGGCTGGTGGGCACAAGTGCCCCTGGGTGCGTAAGCCGAACATGCGGCTCCCAAGCCCGCCTCCGCTTGAAGTCTTGCCTCCGCCCGACTCTGGGGTGGGGGGATGACTTTGCAGGTCACGAATCGGTGGTCCTCCCGAATCTCCGACTGGTGGGTGTGCGAGGAGGTCACCTCAGGATACAGGATAGTATTCCGATCCTGGCCCCCAGACAGATTCTTTCCCTCAAATCTTCCTCTCCTTCCTACCTGTCGGGCAGCCCTCTTGGGGGCTGTACAGGATTTGATCAGGTCCGGAGTGATTGTGCCGGTTCCGTCACAGGAGAGTTTTCAGGGATTCTACTCTAACCTGTTTGTCGTCCCAAAAATAGGACGTGGTTCGACCTATCCTGGACCTCAAGGCCCTGAATGTCTTCGAGAAGGTGCAGAAATTCCGCATGGAATCTATTCGCACGGTGATCGCTACACTCCACCAAAGGGATTTTCTTCTGGCGTCCTTGGACTTCAAGGACGCCTACTTGCATGTTCCGATCTGCGCAAGTCACCAGAAGTTTCTGCGCTTTGCGATCAGCGAAGTCCACTATCGATTGTGGCTCTTCCTTTCGGCCTAGCCTCGGCACCAAGGGTGTTCACCAAGGTGCTTGCTCCGGTTCTAGCCTTCTGTTACAGCGAGGTATTGCTGTCGTGGGCTATCTGGACGATCTTCTGCTAAGAGCAGAAAGTGGATCAGACTTAGAGGAAAGGTGACTATCGTCAATTAGACCCTCAGGGACTCGGGTGGTTCCTGAACATTCAGGAGTCAGTCCTGGTCCCGACTCAGTGTCTGGAGTATCTAGTTCTGATTCTGGACTCCTTGGAGGCAAAGGTATCCTACCTCTGGAGAAGTTGCTGACACTTCAGTCTGCGGTGCGGGTGCTGACATCCCAAAAATGGTTGTCAATCCGTTTTTTGCATGAGAGTCCCGAGACTCGTGGTGGCCTCCTTCGCGGCCGTTCCGTATGCCCAATCACACACCAGGGCATTGCAGAAGGAAATCTTGTCCACCTGGGACAAATCCCCGTTGTCCTTGGATCTTCAGATCCAGGTGATTCACCTGGTCAGGGCGCCCCTGACATGGTGGTTGAGATCCTCGGCTCTTCGGTCCGGAAAGTCGTTCCCCTCCCATCCAATGGACGGCACTCATGATGGGCACCAGCCTGACGGGCTGGGGTGGAGTCTGGGGAATCCTGTCGGCTCAGGCCTTGGACTCCGGACGAGCCCGTTTACCAATCACTGTTCTGGTAATACGGGCCATCGAACTGTGTCTCTCCTCAGGTCAGAGAGAGTACGGGGTCGCTCCATCAGGAGCCAGTCGGACACCGCCACGGCGGTGGCGTATGTAAACCATCAAGGGGGAACTCGGAGCTCAGCTGCGGCTTCCGAGGTAGTCCGTATCCTGAAGTGGGCCGGAAGAAACGTGCCGGCTCTGTAGGCCATTTTACATTCTGGGCATAGACAATGGGCAGGCGGACTATCTGAGTCGCCAATCGCCAGACACCGGACCAAGAAGAGTGGTCCTTGCATATTTCAACTCCTTTACCGACGGTGGGGCACGCCGGATGTGGACCTGATGGCCTCTCGACTCAATCGCAAGGGTCGAGGTTGTGGCCAGATCCAGGGATCCTTGGGCGATGCCTCGGATGCGTTGGTGGCCCCATAGGGTCCTTATCGCCTGATATAAACTCCAGCGATCCTAATTGTTCCGGATTGGCCTCAGCATCACTGGTACGCTGATCTGGTACGTCTCGTCGCGGACGTTCCCTGGCGGTTGCCAATGAGGGAGGACCTTCAGTCTCAAGGTCCTATGTTTCATCCGGCTTACAGTCTCTGGCTTTAACGGCAGGGCTGTTAAAAGCCAGGTGCTGAGGGACCGAGGTCTCTCGGACTCGGTCATTTTGACCATGTTAAGGACACGGAAGTCTTCCTCCAGGCAGATCTATCACCGTACCTGGAAAGCTTATATCGCCATGTGCGAAGCGCTGGACTGGCGTCCTCGGACGTATTCCGTCCCCAGAATCCTGCGTCCTCTGCAGTGTGGAGTGACCCAAAAGCTTGCTTTGAGTACCATCAAGGATCAGATTTCGGCCTTGGCCGTCTTCTTTCAGCGACCTCTAGCGGGTCATTTTCTTGGTTAGCACCTTGTGTTGGGGGTTCGCCATGTGCTCCCTCCTGTCAAGCCTCCTCTCCCACCGTGGGATCTGAATTTGGTGCTCTCGGTCCTCCAGGAACCTCCTTTTGGGAATATCCGGGATATTCCCCTCTTGTCTTGTTTCAGAAGGTGGCCTTTTTAGTGGCAATCACTTCTGTTTGACGAGTGTCTGAGTTGGCGGCTTTGTCCTGCAAGTCGCCATATTTAGTCATCCATAAGGATAAGGCGGTGTTGCATCCGTGACCTTCCTTTTTTGCCAAAGGTGGTGTCGACCTTTCACCTACATGAGGACATTGCCCTCCCGTCCTTGTGTCCTCACCCATCGCATCCCAGAGAGTTTGCGCTGCACATATTGGAGGTGGTACGAGCCTTACGGGTGTACCTGTCTGCTACTGCTTCTATTTGGAAGTCCGACTCACTATTTGTGACTGTCTCTAGTCCATAACAGGGCCAAGCGGTTTCGTCTGCCATCATTTTTAGGGGAATCAGACAAACCGTCATTCAAGCCTATGCTCTCAAAGGGCGGGCGCCTCCCTTTCCGGTTACGGCGCATTCCACCAGGACAATTGGTGCTTCCTGGGTTTCCCGACATCAAGCGTCAGTTGCACAAGTGTGCAAGGTGGCGACCTGGTCGTCTGTTCATGCCTTTTAAGTTTTATAAGGTTAATATGGCTGCATCTTCGGATGCTTCCTTCGGCCGCAGGGTGCTGCAGGCCACTGTTTAAAGTTGTGACTCCTCCGTTGAGGAGCTCTGCCTTATTGGAGTGAAGTTTTGGTTTTTCCATTTATACTGCTCCCATCCCTCTTGACACTGCTTTGGGACATCCCACGTGTAAAGTGTAAAGAGACACCGTGTCAGTCCATGGATGGTAAGAGAAAATAGGATTTTTTGTACTCACCGTAAAATCCTTTTCTCTGACATCCATGGACTGACACGGCACCCACCCTTCCTTTTAAGTTTGTACTGCTTTGTTACGAACTGAAGTCTGCTGACTGTAGTGGGAGGGTTATGTCCGGAGGGACTGCCCCCTGGGTGGGGCTGTTCAGCTCTGGCTTTTAGAATGTATGTATAACATTTCACATTCTGCCTAGGTCTTCTCCTGCAAGCAGGGACATAACCCACGTGTAAAGTGTAAAGAGACAACGTGTCAGTCCATGGATGTCAGAGAAAAGGATTTTACGGTGAGTACAAAAAATCCTATTATTTTACTTTAGAAATGTCATTTTGCTCTCCAACTGTTATAAACATGGAAAACATGCGCTACTTTACAGGCATACTATAGACACCCCCCGGTATGATATTTAGGGCCAGTTCACACCGGATGCAGTGCAGTGCGTTTTTTTGATGCCTGAAAAACGCAAAGAAAGTTGATCACATTAATGCCAATGGCATAGTTCACACTACTGCAGTCCGTTCCAGTGCGTTTCAGAAAGCAAAAAAAAAATTGGTCATGCTGCATTTTTTAGGTACAGAACTGTACTGGACCGCAGTAAAACACATCAAAAACGCAACGGAACGTACCAAAAATGCACTGGAATGCACCGGAACGCACCTAAATGCACCCAAGACGCACTACAACACACTTGTCCTAAGTGAAAAGAGGGGGGAAAAAACACTGGACTGCATCAAAAATGCACTGGAATGTGTCCAAAACGCGCATGCAGAAAAGCACCTGGAACGCACCCAGACTGCGTTTCTATGGTGTGAACTAGGGCCAGTTCACACCATAGAAACACAATCCGGATGCGTTCCAGGTGCTTTTCTGCATGCACGTTTTTCATGCGTTCCAGTGCATTTTTGGTACGTTTTTGATGCAGTCCAGTGCTTTTTTTTCACCCCTCTTTTTTATTAACCATAGATAAGGACAAGTGTGTTCCAGTGCGTTTTTGGTGCATTTAGGTGTGTTCCTGTGCGTTCCAGTGCGTTTATGATGCGTTTTGATGCGTTCCAGTACAGTCCAGTGCAGGTAAAATGCAGCATGTTCTACTTTTTTGGTGGAACTGGAACGCACTGGAACAAACACTGCCATTTAGAACCATATAACCAACTTTCCATGCATTTTGGATGCATAAAAAACGCAATGCACTGCATGTGGTGTGAAATGGCCCTTAAGCAATTTGGCATATTTAAAGGCACTTCTCCTTGTTTTATTTTTGGTGCTGTCCAAATTGGTGACATTGATATATGTCCCTTAGGGTGGGACCTGGGCCCCCATTTTAAGGCCAATAACTAGAAGATAAGCCAGCCAAGTGGGGACTAGCAAAATTAACAAGTCAGTTCCCATAGACTGCAATGGCATTTGTTGGTGGGGGGGAGGGGTGATTGTCCCATCTCTAATTTTGTAGCATGCTGGATGATGTGCTTAATTTTGGACGGGGGGAGGGGGGGGGTTATTTTTTGCTAGCTGCATTGGTGTTGTTCTGCACATGCCCAGCCAGTTAGTTTTTTTTTGGGGTGCTTTTTGTGTGTGAACAGCACCTGGGTATTTCTGGGCATGCTCAGAGAGTGTTTTATGGGTTAGTAATTGAAGCACATCCTTAACAGGTGTACCCACTTCGAATTTCAGTCTCTACATTGAGTGAACTTGCATTTTGGGTGTTTCATGGACTGTGCATGTGTTTTCAATTGCCTCATTAGCTCACAAACATATGTTATATAAAGCTCACAAGGAGCATTCGTTCGCTTGCCCTGAGAATAGGCAAGTGTGTGTGCGTGTGTGGGGGGGCAAAATGTACATGTTGGTGTCCGTATCGAGTTTGTAACACATGTATTTTATTTGTTATGTCTTTGCAAAACAGGTGTTTGGTTTATTTTGTGGATTGTATATTTTTTGTGAGGGGGAAATGTTCCCCTGAAATAATTCTGATGTTGTTAATGTGTGTCGTTTGTTCACTTTGATTTAATTGTCTGCTGCCTTTTTTTTTGGCCAAAAATTTCTCAAGATGTTGTCTGTAACTGTTTCAAATTGACCTTCATGTTTTTTATTTTGCCTTCCCTTTTATTTTGTTGACCAATAAAATTTGATGCAAAGTTTTGATGTTTGTTTTGTGTTTTCTTTGCAACAAATGTGACAGTTGATTGGCATGTCAAAACAAAACTGGTGTGATTTGTCTAATCTGGTGCCTTCATGCTAGCATATGCATGGATTTTATTGTGTGCTGCCATGGAAAGTCACCAGGAAATGAAAAATACAGAGCGGTAAGTATTCAATTTTCCTTTTTTACTGCAGTGGTTCTCAGCCTCAGTCCTCAAGTACCCCCAACAGGACATGTTTTGTGAATTTATCTCATGGAGAATTGCTGTCCAAAAATCAAAACCATTGACTGTGATTTAAAGCACATGTGCAAGATGAAGGAAAACCTGCAACCATGGCCTGTTGGGGGTACTTGAGAAGCACTGATTTAGAGCACTGCACTTAAAAATAGCTCAAGGCCATACAATTCTAATTGTGGGCATTTTGAGGGAAACAAAGTAAGTGTTAGAACCCCTGCGTGTGTGTTATTTTTTTAATTGTTTTTTTTATTTTTTTTGTAGTTTGGCCTTTGTGTCTCCTTTTCTTAAAATTAGCTTCACTTCCTGTCACACAGCTAAACAGGAAGTGAAGGTAAAACTCACCAATGTCTTTTCTTGGGGACACACAGATCAATCTAACTAGTGTCCCCATTGAGCAAATTGCACTCTAGCACTTTGTTGTGTACACCCCAAATCAATGTATAGTTTGGGGTTTAGTAAAGACAAATCCACTCTGCAGTAAAAGTGTAGCTGCTGAAAATCTGGGGGAAAGTACTGGTGATTGGCTGTTCCAATCATGTAAAAGCAAAGATGGTGTTTTTTTTGGCTTGCATGTCCCCCTCAGATGTACAGCAAGTGCACTTGTAGTGCAAAGTAGATTTGCATTTAGTAAATAAACCCCAAAGTCCAAAATACCTAATAATTTGGGGTGTACCGTGCAATGTGCATAATGGGGAAAGTATTTAGACTGACCTGTGTGTCCCCAAGGAAAGACATTGTTAGGGATTTTCCCTCACTTCCTGTGTGGCTATGTGACAGGAAGTGAATTATTTGGAAGGATAAAGTGGCCAAATTATTTCGTTTAACTTTTCAAAGACTCATTCCTAAGATGAATTGTGATGCATGTCAATGGCCCATTTAGACCCTCTTTAATCACTTGAGATCAGCGCTATAACTGATCGACGGCCACAGCATGGTCCTCAATTGCCGGGAGTCTGTCAATAAACGTCCTCTCCTTTGCGCGTGCTGTGGTCACAGAGTCACTGAGACTCAGGTGATGACAGATCCGAGTAAGGGGCCCGATCCCTGCCCTTTACCATGTGATCAGCTGTCAGCAAATGACAGCTGATCACGTGATGTAAACAAAAGCTGGGTAATGGTTTTTGTTTTCTCCTTGTGCTGACAGCGTGAGCATAAAAAAAAGGCAATCACCGGCTTATGTGCAAGGGACATGGAGCCCGAAGAGGAAGAGGCAATTCTGCATCATCTGTGACAATTAGTAGCCCCTGCCAGTGCCACCTATCAATGCCCACCACTGGTGCCAATCAGTGGCACCTAGCAGTGCTGCCTATCAGTGCCCATCACTGCCAACTATCATTGCCACCTAGCAGTGCCCCTTCTCACTGCCCACCAGTGCCAAATAGCAATGCCACCTCTCAGTGCCCACCCTTGCCACCTTATCGGTGCCCATCAGTGCAGTCTCATCAGTGTACATCAATGAAGAAGAAAAATTACCTTTTTTGAAAATATTAACCAGTTTCCTACCGCCCACCGTCAAATTACATCCTTGGCTTTGGGCGGTGACATCTGAATGATGCCTGCAGTTGCAGGCATCATTCAGATATCATTCTTTTCAGCCGGCGATTCTGTGCACAATAAAAACGATCATAGTGGCAGTTCCGCCTCTTGATTGTTCTTGTAGGCGGGGGAGGGGACGTTCCCCCCCCCTCTTGCCGCCATCCGGTGCTTCTCCGGGCTCTCCCGTGCCATCTGGGGCTCGGAGAACGATTTGGAGATGACTGGTGACCAGATGGTCATCAGTCATTTCTATGACCGTCGGAGGCGCGGGCACGACGTTATGACATCACGCCGTGTTCCCGTATGTTAACCAAGCCGTGATCTCGGCTGTCAGCATGAGATTGGTGATTTTTTTGGACCAATATCATGCTTTCCAGCCTGGAGGAGAGATGCGGGGTCTTATTGACCCTGCATCTCTCCATAAAGAGGACCTGTCACACACATTCCTATTACAAGGGACGTTTACATTCCTTGTAATAGGAATAAAAGTGATCCAAAAAAAATTAAAAAAATAAAAAAAGAGTAAGAAATACAAAAAAGTAAAAAAACAAAATAAAAAAAATAAGCAAAAATACGAAAAAACGCCCATGTCCCCGGTAGCTCGCGCTCAGAAGCGAACACACACGTAAGTCCCGCCCACATATGTAAACGCCGTTCAAACCACACATGTGAGTTATTGCTGCGTGCGTTAGAACGAGTGCAACAATTCTAGCACTAGACCTCCTCTGTAATGGCAAAATGGTAACGTGTAAAAAAAATTAAAGCATCGCCTAGGGAGATTTTTAATTACTGAAGTTTGGTGTCATGCCATGAGTGTGCACAATTTTAAAGCGTGATGTGTTAGGTATCTATTTACTCAGCATAACAACATCTTTCACATTATACCAAAAAATTGGCCGTAACTTTACTGTTTTGTAATATTTTTAGCAAACAAAAGGCGTTTGAAAATTTATTGCGCAAATACCGAGCGAGATAAAAATTTGCAATGACCGCCATCTTATTCCCTAGGGTGTCTGCTCCAAAAACATATATAATGTTTGGTGTTTAGAAGTAATTTTATAGCCATAAATTTATGATTTTTACATGAAGGAGAGAAGTGCCAGAATAGGCCCAGTGCTGAAGTGGGTAAAATATCCATTTTTTTTTTTTTTTAAACTCAGTCTTTTGTATTTATCGAAAAAAAAAAAAAAAAAAACACAAAGGTGATCAAATAGCACCAAAAGCAAGCTCTATTTGTGTGCCAACAAATAAAACATTTTCATTGGGTTACAGTGTTGTATGAGCGCGCAATTGACATTAAAAGTGCATCAGCGCTGAAATGTGAAACTTGGTCTGGGGAGTGCGCAAGTGGTTAATATAAGGCTACATGCACACGGACGTTTTTCAAGCCGCTTGTTTGAGCGTTTTTTGCAGCTTAAAAACATCTCTCCATGTTAGCCTATGGCCTCATGGCCACCATGGCGTTTTTGAGCTGTAAATGGCATAGGCGTTTTTAGGCCCCATGTAGACGGGACGCTGGTGCAAAGTGTTCTGAACTAAGGTTGAAAGTGGCGTTTAGAAAGGCGCGCTTTGTGGCGTTTGCATGCCGTGTTTTACCACATTTGCGTGTATATGATAAGGAGCCGCCCTAAGCTCCAAAAGCAGTATTATTTACGATTTTAGCTATTTAGTGAGACCAGAGTGATATCAGCAGCTGAGAGCAGCAGTGTAGTTGTATTTAGCGTGTCACTTGCCACATCACTTGCCACAAGATGTGGATTGTCCACTTGCCACGTCAGCTGCCCCAAGTTGTGGATTGTCCACAATGCAATGGAAGCAATTTCATTTATATATATATATATATATATATATATATTGTGAGGGGGTTAACTCGGTAGCGGGTGTGTGTGACCCCCTGGTTGGGCTCCCCACACAAAAACAGGGCCAGCAGACGGAGGTTGTGGTTTTCAAAATCAAAAGGTGCGGTTTATTTCTCTATGTACAGTGACAAAAACACAGCAAAGCCAAAAAGAAACATAAACAAAATAAATCCTGGTCAGCTTGACCTCTGACTAAACATGCAGGTTTCCTAACTAACAACTGGGATCAGCCTGGTGCTGTCCTAGTCCCTAAGTCCCTGGTTTAGTCAATGTCCAAACAAATAGCCACACAGGCTTTTTCTCACCGCACAGGGGTTCACTCTCCCTAGACAGTCCACACAGGTCTGGTTCCAGGCATGAGCAAACACCTAATGAATCTGGGAGTTTTTATAGAGGCCTTAAACGAACTGACAGGCTTCAGCTGGTCTCATCAACTCCCTGCCTGCACGACGCCCAGCCCTCTCCCTAGAGGTATGAGTCATCCATGAGCCCACTAGCCTCAGCTGGGCTTCATCAACTCCCTCCCTAGTTGTATAAGTCGGCATAAAGCCTGAATCTGGGAGAAATATATCTACCCCCCTGGGTGCAACCAGGTGACTTTACCTTCCTGCTGTCACATACCCCCCCCCCCTCTTGTTTTAACCTTGGGGTTGGAACACCAGCAATCAGGCATTCATGTACTCGAGACAAAGCATCCACATTCCCCATTTGAACGCCAGGGCGATGCTTTACTGTGAATTTGAATTCCTGTAGGGCCAGGAACCACCTATTCACTCTTCTATTTGTCTCCTTGTTTTGAGCCATCCACTTTAACGGAGCGTGATCCGTAACCATGTCAAAGTGCCTACCTAGCAGATAGTACCGAAGGGAATCTAGAGCCCACTTCACCGCTAAACACTCCTTTTCAACCGTGGCGTAATTTACCTCATGGGACTTCAACTTCCTGCTGAGGTAAATGACTGGGTGCTCTTCCCCGTTCCAGACCTGGGACAATACTGCTCCTAACCCCACATCTGACGCATCACTTTGTACGACAAAGTCTTTAGAGAAGTCGGGTGAGTACAACACTGGCTGGCTACATAAGGCTTGTTTCAAGAATTGGAATGCTGCCTCAGCCTCGGGGGTCCATTTAATCATGACCGACCCTTTCCCTTTCGTCAGGTTGGTTAGGGGCACAGCCTTAGAAGCAAAGTGGGGAATGAAGCGCCGATAATAACCCGCGATTCCCAGAAAGGCCCGTACCTGCTTCTTGCTGTTGGGACGTGGCCAACTCTGGATGGCCTCGACTTTGTTGAGTTGGGGTTTTATCACTCCCCTGCCAATGGTGTACCCAAGATATTTGGCCTCCTCCTGCCCAATGGTACACTTCTTGGGGTTAGCCGTAAACCCCGCTTCCCGGATAGAGTCTAGGACTGCTTGCACTTTTGGCAGATGTGAGGCCCAATCTGTGCTATGGACAATTACGTCATCCAGGTAAGCCGCAGCATACTTCCGATGGGGCCTCAGAATCTGGTCCATTTTCCGCTGGAATGTGGCCGGCGCATTCTGTAACCCGAACGGCATTCTCTTATATTGGAACGCCCCGTCTGGGGTTACAAATGCGGTTTTCTCTTTGGCCGACTTGGCCAGGGGAATTTGCCAATACCCTTTTGTGAGGTCAAGAGTCGTCATGTATCGGGCTGTTCCCAGCCGGTCGATCAACTCATCTATACGTGGCATGGGGTAGGTGTCAAATTTTGTAACTTTGTTCAACTGACGAAAATCGTTACAAAATCGCCAGCTCCCATCCGGTTTAGGCACCAACACAATGGGACTAGACCAATCACTTTGGGACTCCTCTATCACCCCTAAGTTCAGCATTTTCTGTACTTCCTCCCGTATTGCCTCCCGTCGGGCCTCTGGGATCCGATAGGGTTTTAACTTCACCCTTTCACCGGGCGGGGTAATAATATCATGCTCTACCCCAGATGTTTGTCCCGGCAGCTCAGAGAACACCTCCTTGTTGCGAAGCACAAACTCCTTAACCTCCTGTTGTTGGGGTTGTGACAAGGTGGCTGCTATTCCAACCTCCGGAATCACACAACCAGTTTGAGCTGGTGACCAAGTTTCTGCGACTAGGGACTCTCTATCCCTCCAGGCTTTCAACAGATTAACGTGATATATCTGTTCGGGCTTTCGCCTTCCTGGTTGTCTGACCTTGTAATTCACTTCGCTCACTTTTTCCATTATCTCGTAGGGGCCTTGCCATTTGGCAAGGAATTTACTTTCAACCGTAGGGACAAGTACCAATATCCTATCCCCCGGGGAAAAGGTACGGGTCTTGGCTCCACGGTTGTACACTCTCTGCTGTGCCAACTGCGCTTGGGCCAAATGTTCCTTCACGATGGGCATTACCTGTGCAATTCGATCTTGCATCAGGGCGACATGCTCAATCACACTCCTGTGGGGAGAACTCTCACTTTCCCAAGTTTCCTTGGCAATATCCAACAGCCCTCTTGGGTGTCTCCCATACAGTAACTCAAAGGGGGAGAATCCCGTAGAGGATTGGGGCACCTCCCTAATAGCAAACATCAAATAAGGAAGTAGACAGTCCCAATCCCTTCCATCTCTATCCACCACTTTCTTCAACATTTGTTTTAGGGTTTTGTTGAATCTTTCAACCAGCCCATCGGTTTGGGGGTGATACACAGATGTACGCAATTGCGTCACTTTGAACAATTTACACAGCTCTTTCATAACCCGGGACATAAAGGGTGTACCTTGGTCCGTAAGCAGTTCTTTACAAATACCCACCCGGCTAAAAACAAGAGATAGCTCTTTGGCTATGGTTTTGGCCGAGGTATTTCTGAGAGGGATCGCTTCTGGATAACGGGTGGCATAGTCCATTATAACCAATATGTACTGGTGCCCCCTAGCGGACTTGATTATAGGACCTACCAAATCCATTGCGATTCTCTCAAACGGGACCTCAATGATGGGTAGAGGGACCAGCGGGCTACGGAAATGTGGCATCGGGGCCGACCTCTGACACACAGGGCAGGAGGAACAATAATTTTCTATGTCCTTCATCACCCCAGGCCAATAGAATCTCTGTAATACCCTCTCTCGGGTTTTCTCTGTCCCCAGATGACCTCCAAGAATGTGCCCATGGGCCAACTCCAACACCAACTTCCTGTAAGGTTTGGGCACCACAAGCTGCTCAACGGTTTCTTCTGCCCTTTTTGCCACCCGATACAGTAGGTCCTTCTCTACGCTGAAGTATGGGTAAGTGCAGGTATTATCTGGGTTCACTAACTCGCCATCTATTTCCACTACGTTTTCCCGTGCCTTTATTAGGGCGGGGTCTTTTAACTGTTCTGTGGCAAAATTTTCCCTGTGAACCTCCAGATCAGAAAACTCCACAGACGGTAGGTTTTCGTCTGAGGAGGTGGGCTCCTCTCCAGTTTCTTGAGTCTCCCCTGCCAATACTGACAAGGGAAATTCTGGAGAGTCCTCACCACTCTCAGAGGAGTTCTGGCTATCACATTCCTGGTACATAGGGGCACCAGTGGGGGGCTCAGGATCATCCCACAGTTCCCAGAACTTCGGAAAATCCCTTCCCACAATGGCATCATGCGGTAATTGAGATACTAACCCCACTGGATGAGAGAGGGTACCTTTGGGGGTCTCGAAACACACTGTAGTCACTGGATACTCTCGGGTGTCCCCATGCACACAAATAACAGCTACCTTGCTATTCCCAGAGACCTCTGTTTTAACTAATTCAGCCTTTATCAGGGTCACAAGGCTACCTGAATCCAGTAATACCACAACATTTCTACCATTAATACACATTTTGCATAAATGTTTCTCAGTTCCCCGAATGGCAGTGCATGCGACTGTCGCACACAGCGACTGACGTCGGTCCGTCAGAAAGTCACATTGCATGGGTTCCTCCACAACCGGGCAATTTGCTGCAATATGTCCCGCTTGCCGGCAGCGGTAGCAAACAATCCATTTGGCTGCCTCTTGAGCCCCTGACTTCCCAGGCTGTTCTCGCCAAACTTTGGGTAGAGCTCCCACCCTCTCACTCTCTCCACCCTCACCCCTTGGAATCCTCTTATCCGCCCCTGGGGATGATCTGGTCTTAGGGTGGAAAGTCCGAGAGTCTCTGGAAGAGGCCGTCAGGTTCTCTGTAGCCAAGTATTTCTCTACACGATCCACAAGACCACCGGCCGTCTCTGGGTCTCCATGGCTTACCCACTTTTGGATGGCAGTAGGAAGAGCTCTCAAAAACCGATCCATTACAACACGTTCCACAATCTCTGGTGCGGACAAAGTCTCTGGCTGTAGCCACTTCCTGCTCAGGTGAATGAGATCATACATTTGAGACCTGGGGGGTTTTCCAAGCTGGAAAGTCCAGTTATGCACACGCTGAGCCCGGACAGCCAGGGTGACACCCAGCCTTGCCAATATTTCAGCTTTTAGCATCACATAGTCTTTTGCTTGGTCAGGCTCTAGGTCATAGTAAGCCTTCTGCGATTCACCAGTTAACAGAGGAGCCACCAGTCCAGCCCACTGCTCCTCAGGCCACTTTTCTCTTTCAGCAGTCCTTTCAAATGTGGTCAAAAATACCTCTGGATCATCCTCTCCAGTCATTTTTGTCAATAAACGACTCACCCCAAAGGACGCGGTATTAGTGGGACGGCTTTCCTCACTGGTCTGCGGACGTTGCTGCATTACTGCTTCCATTTGTTGTAGTCTCTGCTCTTGCTTCTGTAACAGGTCTATGAAGCGGGCCTCAGATTGCTGCTGGGCTTGTTGCTGAGCTTCCAGACTCTGTTGGTGAGCTTGCTGCTGGGCTGCAAGGCTCCTTTGCAAACCTGCATTTGTCTGCTGTTGATTGGCATTTGCTAGAGCCAGCTGTTTCAGTATCTCCTCCATGCTGGCTTAAAAAAACTGCCACTGGTTCTCCACCAACTGTGAGGGGGTTAACTCGGTAGCGGGTGTGTGTGACCCCCTGGTTGGGCTCCCCACACAAAAACAGGGCCAGCAGACGGAGGTTGTGGTTTTCAAAATCAAAAGGTGCGGTTTATTTCTCTATGTACAGTGACAAAAACACAGCAAAGCCAAAAAGAAACATAAACAAAATAAATCCTGGTCAGCTTGACCTCTGACTAAACATGCAGGTTTCCTAACTAACAACTGGGATCAGCCTGGTGCTGTCCTAGTCCCTAAGTCCCTGGTTTAGTCAATGTCCAAACAAATAGCCACACAGGCTTTTTCTCACCGCACAGGGGTTCACTCTCCCTAGACAGTCCACACAGGTCTGGTTCCAGGCATGAGCAAACACCTAATGAATCTGGGAGTTTTTATAGAGGCCTTAAATGAACTGACAGGCTTCAGCTGGTCTCATCAACTCCCTGCCTGCACGACGCCCAGCCCTCTCCCTAGAGGTATGAGTCATCCATGAGCCCACTAGCCTCAGCTGGGCTTCATCAACTCCCTCCCTAGTTGTATAAGTCGGCATAAAGCCTGAATCTGGGAGAAATATATCTACCCCCCCTGGGTGCAACCAGGTGACTTTACCTTCCTGCTGTCACAATATATATATATATATATATATATATATATATATATATATATATATATATTGGTTTTTCCTTATTTGCCATAAATTTGGAGTTTATCAATGTAAAAAAATAGGTCACCTTTAAAAACGCTTCTAAATTAAAAGGCGGCTAAACGCTGGTACCGCGTCTGAAACGTGGAAATCTTTGGCGTCTGAAGGCATTTTGAGGGTTTGTGAAAAACGGTTTTAAACGCAACTGCAGATTTTTTTTGCCAGGCCAAAAACAGTGTTTTGGATGTAATAGAATTCAATGGACCCGCATCCAAAACGCAAGTACCGCAATTTTACGGCAAATTTTTGTTTTACCCGTTTATAGCTGGTTGTTAAAGGAAATGTAAGAAAAAAAAACGTTAAAAAAAAACAAAACAGCGTGGGGGTCCCCCCCCCCAGGTCCATGCCAGGCCCTTGGGTCTAGTATGGATTCAAAGGAGACCCCCCCCAAAAAATGAAAAAAAAACTGTCGTGGGGGTCCCCCCAGAATCCATACCAGGCCCTTCAGGTCTGGCATGTATTTTAAGGGGAAAAACAAAAAAAATTTGCGTGGGGTCCCCTAGAAATACACACCAGACCCTTAATCCGAGCACTCAACCTGGCAGGCCGCAGGGGAAAAGGGGGGGGGGACGAGAGAGCGGCCGCCCCTCCCTCCTGAACCGTACCAGGCCGCGTGCCCTCAACATGGGGGGTTTGGTGCTTTGGGGCAGGGGGGCGACCTGCGGCACCCCCACCCCAAAGCACCCTGCCCCCATGTTGATGGGGACAAGGGCCTCTTCCCGACAACCCTGGCCGTTGGTTGTCGGGGTCTGCGGGCGGGGGGCTTATCGGAATCCGGGAGCCCCCTTTAATAAGGGGGACCCCAGATACCTGCCCCCCCACCCTATGTGAATGAGTATGGGGTACATTGTACCCCTACCCATTCACCTGGTGGCAAAATAAGTCAATAAAAAAAGACAACACAGGTTTGAAAAGTAATTTATTGGGCAGCTCCGGGGGTCTTCTTCCGACTTCGGGGGTCTTTCTGCCGTCCACCGCCGCAATGATCTGTCCGAGCAGCGGTGCCACTTTTATCGGCATGGGGCGTGGTCACCGGGTGATGGCACCGCTGACCCCGCCCCCGTATGATGTCACAGTCCCGGGGAATGATGGGACTGTGACGTGACGGTGGACAGCGACGAGGCAACATCGGGCGAAGAGAAGAGGGAAGAAGGCGACGAAGAAGACTGGGACCCGCTAGCAAAAGAGCTGCGAGAAGATAGCGGGGTGCCAGGCAGAAGGCAGAAAGAACCGGAGATCGTGGAGAAGACACCGGAGAAGAACCGGAGAACAGAACAAGAGACCCCTGAAGTCAGAAGAAGATGGCGAGGAAGCCCGGACCCCCGCTAGCAAAAGAGCTAGCAGAAGATAGCGGGGGCCCGGCAGAAAGACCCCCGAAGACGGCGAGGAAGCCCGGGACCCCCGCTACCAAAAGAGCTAGCAGAAGATAGCGGGGGCCGGCAGAAAGACCCCCGAAGTCGGAAGAAGACCCCCGGAGCTGCCCAATAAATTACTTTTCAAACCTGTGTTGTCATTTTTATTGACTTATTTTGCCACCAGGTGAATGGGTAGGGGTATGATGTACCCCATACTCATTCACATAGGGTGGGGGGCCGGCATCTGGGGGCCCCCTTTTTAACAAGGGGCCCGCAGACCCCGACAACCAACGGCCAGGGTTGTCGGGAAGAGGCCCTTGTCCCCATCAACATGGGGTCAGGGTGCTTTGGGGTGGGGGGGCCGCAGGTCGCCCCCCTGCTCTGAAGCACCAAACCCCCCATGTTGAGGGCATGTGGCCTGGTACGGTTCAGGAGGGAGGGGGGGCGCTCTCTCGTCCCCCCTTTTCCCCTGCGGTCTGCCAGGTTGCGTGCTCGGATAAGGGTCTGGTTTGGATTTTGGGGGACCCCCACGCCGTTTTTCGGCTTAAGGGGGTTCACCTTAAAATCCAGACCAGACCTAAGGGTCTGGTTTGGATTCTGGGGGGACCCCCACGCCGTTTTTCGGCTTAGGGGGTTCACCTTAGAATCCAGACCAGACCTAAGGGCCTGGTATGCTCCTGAAGGGGAACCCATGCCGGTTTTTTCATTAAAATTTGGCCTGGAGTTCCCCTTCATGATTCATACCAAACACGGGACAGCGAGGCTGCCGAGGACCACCGCCATGATATCGCACTGGACACATTCTCGGCCAGCTAGTCGCCTCTAGGACACGACTTGAGCGGCTGCTTCACGCTCAGGTCGTGTCCAGGTCGCCTCGCAAAGTCGCGCTGTCCCTGTGTCAGCCGGCACACGAGTCGCCCGCAAGTCGGATCCGACTTCCCGGGCGACCTCTATTCAAATCAATGGGCTCCCATAGGGAACCATTCATTTTCAATAGAGCGCCGCTGACATTTCTATTTACTATAACAGTGTGCCGCTGCTTCCTGCGCCCAGTGAAGGAGTTATCCGGCGCAACAATTAAGGTTAGAAGCAGCGCAGCGCACTGTTATTAGTAAATCAGCCCCATTGTGTATGTTTATATCGTGTATGGCACTGAAGACACAGCATTGGAACGTGGGAGGAAACCCACGCAGACACAGAGATCAATAACACATACATACACTGTGAATGTATCCGGTGTAGAGTTATAAGATACGTTTTAATTATGGCACCGAGGCGCATAATCTTCTCTGTATCATTCTAACCTGCTTAAATGTGCTGCCGAAGCAGCATGCAGGTAAAAGGTAACCTCTGACACCGCAGACCGTGGTCCTGTCAGAGCTCAGAGCGTTCCCCAGGAAATGGGGGAAAACCACAGGTGCAGAGACCCTGTTGTTGCCTCAGAGACATCACTCAGAAGGCTCACAGGGACTATAGAAATAAAGTCCCCCCCACCATGCTGCACCGACCGGGGGGGTACTGTGTACCACTGTATCATCCATGCTGCTCTTGACGCAGCGTGTGAGGAAACAGTGAGGAAGCTGTGTAAAAGAAAAGCTCGAAAAGAACCAAAGGAGAAAGTGTCCACCTGAGGTACCTCAGCCACAGCATCCAGCCTGAGAGTGTCCCTCACAGCATCAATGAGTTCACTTACAAGCGCTCTGTTATTTACTGACTCAGAACTGGAGTCTTCTTCACAAGGAATGTCCTGTTCAAAAACATTAAAATATTCAGAGCTAGGGTCCTGAGCAGCAGCAGCAGCAGCTAGGCCCATATCTGAATCAGAGCACTCCCCATGTGTGACATTGTGTGGGGAGAGGGCGCTTTATAGCTCCCTTGTGCTCGCACACCGCTTCCATCCTGACAAGAAATTTTTCCAGGACTGCCGACAACTGGTCCATAGGGATCGCAGGTGCTGGAGCACTGCCAGTTGCCTCTGACAAGAGTGGGGAAGCAGGAGACCTTATACACTATAGAGTGAATAATACAGTCCAGCCACTGGCTGTGCTGAGGCTGAGGAGGGGATACCCAGAGGACTCACTAACCCTTGTAAGGACCGCTCAGCTCTGCTGTATGTCACCACGCTGCCAGCACGAGTGAAGTCTGAGCAGAGTGTGAGGAGATTTGCGCCGCAGCAGCGGCGATAAGAGGCCAAAACCGAAAGTGAAAGCGCCGCGGCTTCAAGAAAATGTCCGCCGGCCGCGTGTAAGCAGCGCCATTGATCCGCGGCAAGATGGCCGCCGAGCGCAGCTTAAACAGCAATAGCCATGCCAGCTAGTGACTTCTCCAAACACTCACACCTCACGGCCCCAGCACACAGATATGAGCACCCCCCGCCAGGCCAGAGTGACCCCCAAGTACCCTCGCACAGCGCCAGTACAGGGTGCAGAGAGCAGCATAACAGGGGGGAGACAGGGAGAAACCCCCCAGGCAGAGAAACACAGCCGACATGTACTCACCTGAAGCAGGAGAGACTACTTACCCGTCCCATAGGGACCCACTGGCTTGTTTCAGACAGACCTATCACAGAGTAGTACTGAGTAGCTGTCAGCGCGGTCCACCGCGAAAGATACAGCAGGTACTGTTCAATCTTGTGAAGACCGCAGGAGCATAAAAGCCACCCGGCCACCCCTGGAGTCATGGGGCATGTCGTGAACTGAGTCTCACGCAAGGCGAGGATCAGCACGCTCGATGGTCGGACAGGGAAGACTATGAGGATACCAGTGTACCCAACCTGTTGCCCAGCCCACAGTTGATTGAAGGTCTCAAAAATAAAATAATAAAATTCCCAAAGGAATAAAAATAAAATCTTCCAGGAGACTGGCTCCTGAGAGAGCCACGTCTTCTCCTTCTGCTAGGCAGAAAAAAACTGAGGCTGCTAGCTGCAGGTAGGAGGGTTATGTCCAGAGGGACCGCCCCTCTGGGCGGGGCTGTTCAGCTCTGTTTTTTTTCTATAATGTATGTTTCTAACATCTAACATTCTGCCTAGATCTTCTTCTGCGAGCAGGGACATATACCCACGTGTTTCAGTATTAGAGCTGTGTCAGTCCATGGACGATAAGAGAAAGCTCAATTTTGGTCTCATCACTCCAAAATACTTTGTGCCAGGTTTGAGGCTGGTCTCTGTGCTGTTTGGCGTATTGTAAGCGGAATACTTTGTGGCATTTGCGTAGTAATTGCTTTCTTCTGGTGACTCGACAATGCAGCCCATCTTTCTTCAAGTGCCTCCTTATTGTGCATCTTGAAACATGTTTTCAGAGAGTCCTGTATTTCACCTGAGGTTATTTGTGGGTTTTTCTTTGCATCCCGAACAATTTTCCTGGCAGTTGTGGCTGAAATTTTAGTTGGTTTACCTGACCGTGGTTTGGTTTCAACAGAACCCCCTCATTTTCCACTTCCTGATTTAGAGTTTGAACACTGCCGATTGGCATTCTCAATTCCTTGGATATCTTTTTATATCCCTTTCCTGTTTTATACAGTTTAATTACCTTTTCCTGCATATCCTTTGACAATTCTTTTGCTTTCCCCATGACTCAGAATCCAGAAACTTCAGTGCAGCGCTGGATGAAAGATGCAAGGGTCTGTCAGGAGTCCAGAAACTCATTGACCTTTTATACACACACAGACACTAATTACAAGCAAACAGATCACAGGTGAGCAGGGCCACTGTTAGAAATCACGGGGCTCCGAACAGCCTACCCAAAGGGGCCCCCCTTTAACCTCGACCCCACCCCAGGCTCCTCCCTGACCCAACCTCTGCAGATTTGTCACCGTTTACATATGCACGCATACTGTGTCCCAGGAACTAGATGTTGCTGCTCACATCTTTAATGGGACCCCCGATTGCACGGGAGAGCCCAGTAAAGGTGATGGAGGGACGGTGGTGGAACCCCCTTCAACTGCGTGTACAAGTAATCCAGGAGCTTCTTAGCCACTAGGATTACTTTTACTTTGTGCAGACTCGTTGGGGCTAAAAAATGATATCTTGATCATTGCTGCAGCGATAACCAAGATATCACCCTTCCAATCCAGCAATGTACCAGTATGTTGCTGGACAGGAAGCGGTTAAAGGGGGTGGTTGGGGGCACATGTTTACTGCCCCCCCTCCCAAACGCAAGTGTAGAGTAGCATCTCACTGCGTCTTATGATTATCAGCATTATGAAAAATGCGCAGGCAGCACAGTCAGCATGTGCTCTGTCATGGATCTCACAGTGTAACATGGCTTTTGGGTGCTGACTTTGTTAACTTATGGCTGTACTGTGTGTTACAAACTATAACCCAGTACAGCCATAAAAAGTAAGCACCAAACAGCAATAGGACACACTGTAACAGATCCATGACAGAACACATGCTGACTGTGCTGCCTGCGTGAGTATCATAATGCTGATAATCATACCCTGCTATGCTGTATGTTAGCCTAAGTGAGACACAGTGAAGGATTCTATCTTCTGTTCTCCACTCACTGTGTGCAGTGCATGTGCAGCCACGCGTCACTCCAGGTTCTTGCTCCCTCTCATCCACTGAGCCGCTTGTCTCCTCGCCTGAGTCTCGGCAGTCGGCACCTGATCATGGGAGGCAGAGCTAAGCGGAGCCTCGTAGTATCACTCTGCCAGGGAAGGCAGTGGGCAGCGGCAGCCGGGACTAATTTACTAGCAGAGCAATGTGTGGGCGGCTTTATGTACATGCGCCCGAAAAAGAAAAAATTGTCTGAACGCTGCGCTCATCTCCTGGGCCCCTCTGTAGACTAGATGGAGCCTGGGAAAATGTAATTACACCCCTCCGCCTTCTCTAAGCAAATAGTAGCGGGGTATGGTTTCAAAATTTTAACATGCATAAATTAAATTTAAAGTTGCCCGGGCCCCCCTGTGGAGCTGATGGGGGGCCGGGCCCTGTACAACAGGGCTGGCTGTACTGCCCTATCAAAAATTTACACCCTTAGAAAGCCTGAAGGCGGTGCTTGGTTTTTGGGGTCCCGTACGTGGCTAGGCTCCCAAAAAGTCTCACTCATGTGGTATCCCCGTACTCAGGAGAAGCAACAGAATGTATTTTGGGGTGTAATTCCACATATGTCCATGGCATGTTTGAGCAATATATCATTTAGTGACAACTTTGTGCAAAAAAAAGAAAAAATTTATTTTTCCCGCAACTTGTGTCAAAATATAAAATATTCCATAGATTCAACATGCCTCTCAGCAAATAGCTTGGGGTGTCTACTTTCCATAATGGGGTCATTTGGGGGGTTTTTATGCACAACATTAGGAAGCTTAAGTCACACATCATCCACTCTTCTAACCACTTGAAGACAAAGCCCTTTCTGACACTTTTTGTTTACATGTAAACATATTTATTTTTTTGCAAGAAATTTACGTTGAACGCCCAAACATTATATATTTTTTTAAAGCAAAGGCCCTACGGATTAAAATGGTGGGTGTTGCATTTTTTTTTCCACACAGTATTTGCGCAGCGATTTTTTCAAACGCATTTTTTGGGGAAAAAATATATATTTTTTTAATTTTAATGCACTAAAACAACTATATTGCCCAAATGTTTGATAAAAAAGATGATCTTAGGCCGAGTACATGGATACCAAACATGACATGCTTTAAAATTGCGCACAAACGCGCAGTGGCGACAAACTACATACATTTTTAAAAGCCTTTACAGGTTACCACATTAGATTTACAGAGGAGGTCTACTGCTAAAATTACTGCCCTCGATCTGACCTTTGCGGTGATACCTCACATGCATGGTGCAATTGCTGTTTACATATGACGACAGACCGACACTTGCGTTCGCCTTTGCGCAAGAGCAGGGGGGGGGACAGGTGTGCTCTTTTTTTTTTATTATTATTATTTATTTTGCTTTTTTATTTTATTTTTAAACTGTTTCTTCCATTTTTTTTTTTTTTTTACCATTTTTTTTTTACCATTTTTATTGTTATCTCAGGGAATGTAAATATTCCCTATGATGGCAATAGGTAGTGACAGGTACTCTTTCCTCCGTCCTCAAAGCATCTGACCACACCAAGATTGGTGTGATAAAATGCTTTCCCAATTTCCCAATGGAGCTGTTTATATCCTAATTAGCCGCTAGGATTGTTTTTACATGAAAGCCGACCGCTGGCTAAAAAGAATGATACCAAGATGATACCTAAACCCGCAAGCATCATTCTGGTATAACCATTCAAAGTCCAGCAACATACCAGTACGTTGCTGGTCCTTGTTGGACATGTATTGTAATCTTTTTTTTCATGCAGCCTGTTGGCTGAACCAAAAAAAGAGATTGATCGGTGGGTCTGCCCACCATTAGAATACCTCCCTTCATCCACCCACTTTTAATGATGGGCATACATGCACCATTTATATATGCCGAAGCATGGGGGCATCCTCCCGCAAAAAAGACACACGGTCTGACTTTTCCACGGGCAAGCCTCCGTCGGAATTTCGACCGTATGTACGCGGCATAAAAGGTTATGCCGCGTACACACGGTCAGACTTTTCCACGGGCAATCCTCCATCGGAATTTCGACTGTATGTACGCGGCATTAGGAGCAAAATCGCACCTCCGCCTCTGCTGCCCCCATGCTTCAGCATATATGCTCTTTTTTTTTAACTGTGGTGGTGAAATCACCTCCTACAGCACTGGTGTCACAGCTTTATGTATTGTGGGCGCAAACGCTGTTGCTGTCAAGATAAATAAATCCGCGCTGCAGCTGAATGGCGCACCTGAAAACAAAAAATTACATACCTGAAAAGCAAGCATGATAAAACATAACAATAAAACTTTGCAGAATAGAATACAGTAAAAAAGAGCAGAACAATAGAGAGAATAGAGAGAAAAGAGAGAGAGAGAGAGAGAGAGAGAGAACAATAAAACAACAAATATTTTTTTTTTTACACTTTTTTTTGTAACTGTAACGGTTCGGGTCTCACAAAATGCGATGGCATCTTGGGAGACCCTGTGTAAGTGTGTCCTATCCTGTGCATTGCTGTACCCTATGCTAAAACTTCACTAGTGTGTGGAAGCGTTCAAAACATTTACCAATGCAAAGACCAGGATTGTCAGGACAGCGTGGACAATAATAAAGGGTGTCACGCCTAAATCCGCGCTTGCTACAGACACGACATCTTTTTTGGGGGCCTCGTTGGGTAGGGGTACTCTCGAGGACATGCGGAAAACGCCTCTCATGCAGCCGGCTTACTGCATTTGGTTGGTAATGGTGAGGAGGTCTGTGACTATCTCATCCTGGAATTTAAGGAAGGATAACGTCCCGCCTGAAGCTCTGTATAGCACATGAGCGTTCAGCAAAGCCAATTGAAATAAGTATAGAGACACTTTTTTGTACCAGCGTCTCGCCTTACGAGCAATGTGATACGGCGCCAACAACTGGTCGTTGAGGTCCACCCCTCGCATATTTTGGTTATATTCGTGGACACAGTGGGGTTTCTCCACAACACCAGTCGCCGTACGCATTTGGACTGCCGTGTCTGCGTGAAGAGAGGTAAAAACGAAAACATTCTTATTATCCCTCCACTTCACAGCGAGCAAATTGATACACTTCAAGCAGGCTGTCTCCCCCAGCCTAAGACGAGAATCTACAAGCCCCTGGGGAAAGCCCCGGCGATTAGGTCGCACGGTGCCACATGCTCCAATCTGATGATCAAACAAGTGACTAAAAAGTGGCACGCTCGTGCAATAATTGTCCACATACAAGTGGTACCCCTTTCCGAATAAGGGTGACACCAGGGTTCCACACTATCTTGCCAGCGCTCCCTATGTAATCTGGGCAGTTCTCCGGCTCTACCTGACTGTCTTTTCCCTCATAAACCATAAAGCTCTATACATAGCCTGTTGCCCTGTCACAGAACTTATAGAGCTTGACCCCATATCTGGCACGCTTGCTGGGAAGGTACTGTTTGAAAGACAAGCGGCCAGAAAATTTAATCAGGGACTCATCAACGCAGACAACTTGATCGGGAGTAAACAAGGCTGCAAAACGCTCGTTGAAGTGGTTTGAGGGGCCGAATTTTGTAGAGCCGATCAAATTCAGGGTCTCCACGTGGACGACAAAGTTCATTGTCGTTGAAGTGCATGAACCGCAAGATCTGCTCGTATCGTGCCCTGGACATAGAGGCAGAGAACACGAGCATATAGTCAATTGGGCGTGTGGACCAATAGGCGCGCAACGACGAGAATTTATGTGTGCCCAGGTTGAGGGAAAGGCCCAGAAAGGTTTTAAATTCGGAAACCGTAATTGGTTTCCTAATTTTTAACTTTTTATTGTTTTGTTTTGAAATAAACAGAAAGCCACAACAGATATCGTAAGGTACATTCTATATACCTCTTATATCACTGACGGACATTTATCTACTCCTAAATATATCATACATCCTAATATTCAATATCCACCACTCTATGTGTGTTAAGTTCTCACCTCTCACCCGGGACTTACTCATATTACTCCCAAACCTATTAAGTCATTTGTGTCCCCACCATTGGGCATCCCACCCCCCCCCTCAAGGTCCTACTTTGTCCTCAGGCTGGCCGGGGGATTTCTGCCCCATTTGTTCCTCTATCTTATTGCCACTCTCTTCACTTCAACTTATCCCCTCCCCCCCCCCCAAAAAAAAAAACCCGGACCCCTAAAACTCCCACTCTCTCTCCTCTGTGTCCCCCCAGCCCCCTGAAAGCATCCGTTCAGTTATGGTCTATTAGTATTTTCCCCTCCTCTGAGTATTTAAAAAGATTCCATTCTGACCATGTTTAAAGGTAAACTCCCCATTTCTGCCGGGAGGTCCAGACCAGGTCCTCCAGCCTATTCAGGTCTTCTACTCGCTTAAGCCACATCCCTACTGAAGGTGGCTGGGTCTGCTTCCACATTGCTGGAATACAGGCTCTTGCCGCATTCAGGAGGTGACAGAGGATCGATCTATTTCCCCACTATGTTTATCTATACCAGCAACTCCTGTATATATATATATATATATATATATATATATATGTGTCTCTATATACAAGTGTGAGTGAGTGTATGTGAATAAAAGTGTATTCATATGTGTATGTGTATCAGTGTATACCTCCTGTGTGCTTTATATGCGCCCATCGGGGATGAATCGAATCCAATACCAAGGAGCCTGTCTCCCACTTTACCTCCTATCTACCTCTTATACCCCCTTCATCCCCTCACTCCCCTTCCCCCTAATCTCCCACCCATCCACCCCTCCCCTGCCCCCCCCCCCTCCAGCAAACCACATAGATTCAAATCCTCCTTACGTTGCACTCATTATCCAAAATGTGATTTTAAAATAAAAAAAAATAAAAAACAACCCCCCAAAAAAAGGGGGAAGTTTAAATACACTACCCAGACAAATTTTATGGGCCGCCTTTTGATCCATAACCTCCTCTCTTTAGCCTATCATATGTAAAGTTAAACAATCTCACAATTTCTAAGTTTAGGAACCAAAAAAAAAAAAGGGTGGGTTCACCCCACTCCCACCCTCCCCCCTCCCCTATTCATATACCCCATATCCTCCCCCTACCACCCCCCGATCTTCCCTCTTCTTCCACTCCTTCTCTGAGTCATACATAAAACCATCCAACAGCTTTAGGCTTTAGACCCCAAAAAAGCAGAAGTCCAACAAAAAAAAAAGGTCAAATGACTAGTCTTTGAAAATAGGAGCAAGAGGGCCAGCACCAAATGTTAATCCCTTTGTTAACCTTATTCATGCCTCTAGTCCGCTGCTTCTATAGTCTATATATTCTGTGTTTTAGTTGCAACCAGTCTGGCACCTCAAATGATTCAGTTCCCAAAAAGTAAAAAAGTCCTGTCAAATCGGCTCTGGAACGCAACCAAAACGCAAGCGAGCCCTTTTTAATTAACACTGAGATTGGGAATCTCCACCGATAAGTTCCTCCCCATTCCCTCACTCGTTCTAATACTGGGCGGAGCATAGCTCTACGCAAAGAGTGGCGCTTGACAAGTCGGGTAAGATCTTCAGCTGTGCTTCACTATATTCTATTGTTCCTGCCTCCCATGCTTGCCTCAGGATTGTCTCCCTGTGTGCAAAGTAGTGCAACCGACACACCACATCCCGGGGGCGCTTTATGTCTCTAGATTTAGGGCCCAGCGCCCTATGGACTCTATCAAGTTCACAGTTTACAGGCATAGCGTCCTTCAATATTTTTTGAAAAATGCACTTTACCATCTCCCGTAAATCCTCCTGATCCGTCACCTCTGGGACACCTCGTATGTGTACATTATTGCGACGACTGCGGTGCTCGAGGTCCTGCAGGCATAGTTGTACGGCCACCATAGATTCCGCTTGAACCTGACTGGATCCTTCCAACACCTTCACCCGTTATTCCAGGCGATGGGACGCATTCTCGCCATCTGTTACGTGGTCCACTACCACCTGTAGATCCCCTCGGATCGTTTCTAGTTCCATACAGTGCGCTTCCTCAACCTTAGCAATAAGAGCTCCTATATCAGCTCTTGTGGTAAGTGCCTGGATGAGCGCTTTCAAGTCCTCCATCTCCCTCTTCAGCCCCCCTATCTCAGCATCTCCTCGTATGGGGGGAGGGAGTATCAACCCGGCATCCACAGCCTTCATTTTGGGGCTCTGTGGGGGAATTTGAGGAGCTTCCACCCCAACTCTCACAGCCATCTGGGTCTGGTGTATCTGCGTAAGCTGATCTCCACCCGGGTGCAGCGCTTCTGTCTCCCCACTCTTACCTCCGAACTCTGGTCCCTCCCCCTGTTTGGGGGTGAAGAAGCGGTGGATTCCGGGCTGCTGTTCCCCCGACTTTGGCAACTGAGCTTTGCGTGAGGTTCGAGTTTCTCTCTGCCTCCACGCACACATGCCGCTGTACAGCTACTGATTGTGCTCCTGTGACTGTATGTCAGCGTGGCAGCGCAGCAGCGTGTGTGTCCGCCGAGTGTCTCCCACTCTGTCCTGTCTGTTCCGTGCTACAGCGCACCACTACTGCTGCCGTTCACTGTATCTATTTTTTTTCTTCCCCACTCAGTCTCTTTCCCTCATGGAGCGGCTTGGAGGAGCCAGGGACTCACGCTTCTCAGCCCTCACTCGGACATGCGCAGACCACGCCCCCCTACAGACGTGGGGATCCCGTAATTGGTTTCCAATCTCTGGCAATGGAAGGCAACTGGGGATTAGCGGTGATGAATTGACCAGCATATAAATTACTCTGGTCCACAATAGATCTATAGAGATCTTCTGTGAAAAACAACGAATAATAATCAAGTGGCGTAAAATCAGCTGTTTCCATCTGAATACCGGGTTAGCCAGTGAATGGAGGAAATACGGGTGCTGCAGAAGTGGTGGGGACCCAATCAGGATAGGCAAATTCTGCAGGAAGGGCACTATGGGCACGATGGGCCTGCCTTTGTCTTCTTCTTGGTGGCAGCGGGACACTACTTGTGCTTGCCACCTCGCCAGCATGAACTGCACTTATGGGACTCGCCACGTCACCAAGTGTTACTGCAGTGCTGGATGTACGTCCAGGGTGTACTAGGCCGCTGGTGCTTGCCAGTTCACTAGAAGGAATAGCAGCGCTAGTACTGGCTCTCTGCTCCATACGAGGGACCTGCAGTTCTTGCTCCTCAACAACATCAGAAGATCGGGATCGGGTACGCCTGACCTTAGCAGGGACCTCACCTTCGTCGTCAGAGCTATCTGACATGGAGCCGCTGTCTTCTACGGGGTTGTATTCTGAGACTGATTCTGACAGATGCATAACCTCCTCTTCATTATCTGTCATGCTCAGAATTTCGTAGGCCTCTTTACTAGTGTACCTTCGATTTGCCATTTTGGGCTCTAAATTTAGTGGCACGCTAGTAAGATTCACAGGTAAAAAAGCACCTGACTGTCAGCAACTGTATCAAACGCTACCAAAAAAACTGTTAGCGATCGCGGGGATCAGGCCTGTCTCTGTGAACGCTACAGTTATGTGTGCTGTGTTTTGTAAGTGACAGTGATCAATCGATACTGCACTTGGATGGGCTGGGCTGGGCGGAAGGGCTAAACGCAGGTGCTAGCAGGTATCTGGGCTGATCCCGCTAACACTGCGTTTTTGGGAACCATAAACTGCTGGGGACGCTAGTATAGATCTGATCAGATCAGATATTGATCTGTTCAGATGCTATACCACTAAGGGAGGTGTATGCTTTGCGCGTGGGTGTTAGCGTTACTGGCACTAACCTGACGATGCCTGGGGCGACGCAGACCCTAACTGATGCTAAAACCCAATTGATATCACCCGCCGGGCGATCAGGGGGTTAAACCTTTATTGGGTTATATACGGCGGGTGCCCTGATGCTATAAAAAACAAACCAGCGTCACCCGTAACACTTATACGATGATCACTGGTGAAAGGGTTAGCTAGGGGCAATTAGGGGGTTAAAACCTTTATTAGGTAATATATGGGGGTACCTAACGCTATATAAAAACCTGACTGGTAACCGAAATAACTGGCTAACCAGTGTCACCAGTGACACTTATACGGTGATCACTGGTGAAAGGGTTAACTCTAGGGGCAATCAGGGGGTTAAAACCTTTATTATGTTGTATATGGCGGTACCTGACGCTATAAAAACCTGGCGGCGAACCTAAAAAAATAACTGGCTACCTGGCGGCACCAGCGACACTAATACAGCGATCAGAAAAAATTATCGCTTAGTGACACTGGCGATAGGGGGTGAAAGGGTTACCTGGGGGGCAATCAAGGGGTTAAACCTTTATTGGGGGGGTTAGGGGGCTACCCTGGACTTAAAAGGGCTTAAAGCTATTTGCCCTGCAACTTTTTACTGTCACAAATGACACTGATTGCAGTGGTCATTTATTTACTGATCACTGCAAACAGTGACACTGTGACTGGGGGTACTGGGGGTGATCTGGGGGGTGATTTGTGTGCCTATGTGTACTGGTGTCAGTGGGCTGTTGGTGCACTTACTGTGAGATGTCTTCTCTCCTCGTGCCGGACGAAAAGACCGCCACGAGGAGATGACATCACTTCCTCCTGCCTGTGTTTACATTACACAGGCAGGGGAAGCATTTCATTCGCCGGGAGCGATCGCGAGGGGGTGGCCAGAAACCAATGGCCGCCCCCTCATCCCAGATCGCTCCTGAATCAATACCGACCGCTGCATGTCCCACCCGCGGGAAGGCAGGCACGTACAGGTATGTGAATATGCCTGTACGTGCCATTCTGCCGACGTATATGTACATGCAGCGGTCGTTAGGTGGTTAATAAAAGGAATATTGGTTGTTCAGCATAAATGGCTGAATGGTTTAGGAACTGCTGCCCCTACAGATACATAATGTGTGTGTTCCCAACTCACTTGCTATTTTGCTTTAAATAAATTTGTGTGCATTGTGCTGCATGTGCAAACTCTGCTCATATAAAAAAAAAATTTGACTATATTATACAATAAAGTGACTGTAATAAAGAAATAAAAAAAATAGTAATTCAAAGTGACAAGTGCTATTCATTCATATGTGACTTCAATCCTTGAATTAGCCAAATGATGCAGTCCTTATATATATACAGTCAGGTCCATAAATATTGGGACATCAACACAATTCTAATCTTTTTGGCTCTATACACCACCACAATGGATTTGAAATGAAACAAACAAGATGTGCTTTAACTGTAGACTTTCAGCTTTAATTTGAGGGTATTTACATCCAAATCAGGTGAACGGTGTAGGAATTACAACAGTTTGTATATGTGCCTCCCACTTTTTAAGGGACCAAAAGTAATGGGACAATTGGCTGCTCAGCTGTTCCATGGCCAGGTGTATGTTATTCCCTCATTATCCCATTTACAAGGAGCAGATAAAAAGGTCCAGAGTTAATTTCAAGTGTGCTATTTGCATTTGGAATCTGTTGCTGTCAACTCTCAATATGAGATCCAAAGAGTTGTCACTATCAGTGAAGCAAGCCATCATTAGGCTGAAAAAACAAAACAAACCCCTCAGAGAGATAGCAAAAACATTAGGTGGGGCCAAATCAACTGTTTGGAACATACTTAAAAAGAAAGAACGCATCGGTGAGCTCAGCAACACCAAAAGACCCAGAAGACCATGGAAAACAACTGTGGTGGATGACGAAGAATTCTTTGCCTGGTGAAGAAAACACCCTTCACAACAGTTGGTCTGATCAAGAACACTCTCCAGGAGGTAGGTGTATGTGTGTCAAAGTCAACAATCAAGAGAAGACTTCAACAGAGTGAATACAGAGGGTTCACCACAAGATGTAAACCATTGGTGAGCCTCAAAAACAGGAAGGCCAGATTAGAGTTTGCCAAGCAACATCTAAAAAAGCCTTCACAGTTCTGGAACAACATCCTATGGACAGATGAGACCAAGATCAACTTGTACTGATGGGAAGAGAAGAGTATGGAGAAGGAAAGGAACTGCTCATGATCAAAAGCATACCACCTCATCAGTGAAGCATGGTGGTGGTAGTGTCATGGCGTGGGCATGTATGGCTGCCAATGGAACTGGTTCTCTTGTATTTATTGATGATGTGACTGCTGACAAAAGCAGCAGGATGAATTCTGAAGTGTTTCGGGCAATATTATCTGCTCATATTCAGCCAAATGCTTCAGAACTCATTGGACGATCGCTTCACAGTGCAGATGACAATGACCCGAAGCATACTGCGAAAGCAACCAAAGAGTTTTTTAAGGGAAAGAAGTGGAATGTTATGCAATGGCCAAGTCAATCACCTGACCTAAATCCGATTGAGCATGCATTTCACTTGCTGATGACAAAACTGAAGGGAAAATGCCCCAAGAACAAGCAGGAACTGAAGACAGTTGCAGTAGAGGCCTGGCAGAGCATCACCAGGGATGAAACCCAGCGTCTGGTGATGTCTATGCGTTCCAGACTTCAGACTGTAATTGAGTGCAAAGGATTGGCAACCAAGTATTAAAAAGTGAAAGTTTGATTTATGATTGTTAATCTGTCCCGTTACTTTTGGTCCCTTAAAAAGTGGGAGGCACATATACAAACTGTTGTATTTCCTACACCGTTCACTGATGTGGATGTAAATACCCTCAAATTAAAGCTGAAAGTCTGCAGTTAAAAAACATATTGTTTGTTTCATTTCAAATCCATTGTGGTGGTGTATAGAGCCAAAAAGATTAGAATTGTGTCGATGTCCCAATATTTATGGACATATATATATATATATATATATTGTAACCTGGGGCACAGGTAGCAGGTACAAAAGCTCCCTGGGATGATAAGGCACAGATACCAAGTCCATGGGATAAGTGAAAAAACAGTGTTGTTTATTGGTGCTATATACAAAGTCTATTGACAGGTGCTGTACAGTGTTCAGAAAAACAAACAGAACAAAAAAATAGCTAAACAAAACTGTCTCGGCTCTAACTATACGGTATATACAAGCCCTCACTACCAGGCTGAACAAGCCTACCGCTTGCCAGCTTCCACATCAACTGATTAACAGTTTTCACCAACCTTCTTGCTCTCACAGACCAGCGTTGTCTGTGTTTCCCAGGCAGAGCAAAGGCTGTCTGCTCAGGTGAGCTTTTAACCACTTGACCACTGGGCACTTAAACCCCCTTAATAACCAGACCAATTTTCAGCTTTCGGTGCTCTCACATTTTGAATGACAATTACTCAGTCATACAACACTGTACCCATATGAATTTTTTGTCCTTTTTTTCACACAAATAGAGCTTTCTTTTGGTGGTATTTAATCACTGTTGGGTTTTTTATTTTTTGCGCTATAAGAGAAAAAAAGACTGAAAATTCTGTAAAAAAATTGGTTTTTTTTCGTTTCCGTTATAAAATTTTGCAAATTACTATTTTTTCTTCATAAATTTTGGCCAAAATTTATACTGCTACATATCTTTGGTAAAAATAAGTACAAATTGGTGCATATTATTTGGTCTTTGTGAAAGTTATAGAGTCCACAAGCTATGGTGCCAATATCTGAAAATTGATCACACCTGAAGTACTGACGGCCTATCTCATTTCTTGAGACCCCAACATGCCAGAAAAGTACAAATACCCCCCAAATGATCCCTTTTTGGAAAGAAGACATTCCAAGGTATTCAGAAAGAGGCATTGTGAGTTTTTTGAAGTTGTCATTTTTTCCCACAATTCTTTGCAAAATCAAGATTTTTTTTTTCTTTTTTTTTTTTTTCACAAAATTTTCATATTAGCAGGTTATTTCTCACACCCAGCATATGCATACCACAAATTACACCCCAAAACACATTCTGCTATTACTCCCGAGTATGGCGATACCACATGTGTGAGACTTTTACACAGCGTGGCCACATAGAGAGGCCCAACATGCAGGGAGCCCCTTCAGGCGTTCTGGAGCACCGAGGCCAATTCTGACATTTCTCTCCTACATGTAAAAATCATCATTTATTTGCTATAAAATTACATAGAACCCCAAAACATTATATATGTTTTTTTAGCAAAGACCTTAGAGAATATAATGGTGGTTGTTGCAACTTTTTATCTCGCACGATATTTTCGCAGCAATTTTTTCAACGCGTTTTTTACGGAAAAAAAATGTTTTGTGCTTAAAAAAAAAAAAAAAAAAACAGTAAAGTTAGCCCAATGTTTTTGCATAATGTGAAAGATGAAGTTACGCCGAGTAAATAGATACCTAACATGTCACCCTTAAAAATTGTGGAATGGCGCCAAACTTCACTACTTAAAAAATCCCCATAGTCGACGCTTTAAATATTTTTACTGGTTACATGTTTTGAGTTACAGAGGAGGTCTAGGGCCAAAATTATTGCTCTCGCTCTAACGTTCGCGGCGATACCTCACATGTGTGGTTTGAAAACCGTTTTCATATGTGGGCGGGACTTACGTATGCGTTCGCTTCTGTATGCGAGCTCACGGGGACAGGGGCGCTTTAAAAAAAAAAAAAAAATTTATTGTTCATTTTACTTTATTTATTTTAGTTTGACATGTTTTTCCGCCCCCAAATTTTTTTTTAGCACTTTTATACCTATTACAAGGAACGTAAACATCCCTTGTAATAGGAATATGGCATGACAGGTCCTCTTTACAGTGAGATATGGGGTCAACAAGACCCCACATCTCACCTCTAGGCTGGGAAGCCTGAAAAAAAAACAAAAAAAACAAAACAATCCTGGCTTTGATGGTAGCGGTGAGTCGGTAGAAGCACCGGAGGGCGGCGGGGGGGGACATCCCCTCTCGCCTCCCGTAAGAATGATCAAGCGGCGGAACAGCCACTATGATTGTTGTTATGGTGTAGGGAATCGCCGGCTGAAAAAGCTAATATCTGAATGATGCCTGTAGCTGCAAGCATCATTCAGATATCCCCGCACAAAGTCAAGGACGTCATATGACGGCCGGCGGGCGGGAAGTGGTTATTGCAGAGTATTGCCGGGCATTGCGGAGTATTGCTGGGCATTGCGGAGTATGGCAGGGCATTGCGGAGTATGGCAGGGCATTGCGGAGTATGGCAGGGTATTGCATGGGGTATTGCACAGGGGGTATTGCACAGGGTATTGCAGAGTATTGCGCAGGGTATTGCAGAGTATTGCACAGGGTGTATTGTGCAGGGTATTGCAGAGTATTGTGCAGGGTATTGCAGAGTATTGCGCAGGGTATTGCAGAGTATTGCGCAGGGTATTGCAGAGTATTTTGCAGAGTATTTTGCAGAGTATTGCGCAGGGTGATGCAGAGTATTGTGCAGGGTATTGCAGAGTATTGCAGAGTATTGTGCAGGGTATTGCGCAGGATATTGCAGAGTATTGTGCAGGGTATTGCAGAGTATTGCGCAGGGTATTGCAGAGTATTTTGCAGAGTATTGCGCAGGGTATTGCAGGGTATTGCAGAGTATTGCGCAGGGTATTGCAAAGTATTTTGCAGGGTATTGCGCAGGGTATTGCAGAGTATTGCGCAGGGTATTGCAGAGTATTGCACCAGGGTATTGCAGAGTATTGCACCAGGGTATTGCAGGGTATTGCAGAGTATTGCAGAGTATTGCACCAGGGTATTGCAGAGTATTGCACCAGGGTATTGCAGAGTATTGCACCAGGGTATTGCAGGGTATTTTGCAGAGTATTGGCAGGGTATTTTGCAGAGTATTGGCAGGGTATTGCACCAGGGATGGCTGAGCAGGGATGGATGGATGGCTGGATCTGTGACTGCAATTGTCACAGATCCAGCCCACAGTGCTGCTGCTGCCATCCGCTCTCTCCCCCTCCCCTCTCACACTGTACCGATCGGTACAGAGAGGGGAGAGAGGAACCGGCGTCATCACATGACGCCGGTCTGTTTACAAGTGATTGCTCCGTCATTTGACGGAGCGATCACGTGGTAAACGGCCGCTATCAGCGGCGATTTACCGCGATTCGTGATGCGCCGGGTCCTCTGGACCCGGCGGTCACGGAGTTTCCCGTGTGCGCGCCCCAGGGGGCGCGCGGGAGCGCGATTCTGGGAGGACGTTATATAACGTCCTCCCAGAGTTAAGCAACCACCTTGTCGACGTTATTTGTCGGCAGGTGGTTGTTAACTGGTTAATTGACCTGGGAGAGAGGACCAACACCTGAACTGGATACTGGATCAGAGATCCCTAAACGTATAAGAGAGGAGCCTGGGAGATGTATAAACCCTGAACAGGACTTTTCCTGTCTCTCTCAGGGACGCACTGCTACAATATATATATATTGTAAGATTGGGGGTTGTTAGCTCTCATGGTAGATGCGTTTTTTCAGTGATTCCAGCCAGTCAGGAACTATTTTTAAGGGCATGGTAACCCACTTTTATTTAAAAGCACAAAAAGTTCACAAATACATCAGTAGCCCTCACAGGGGGTTCCACCATTACTGTATCTTGCATACTCAACAGTTTAGCCTACTGGCTTTCATTCTAGCGATCCGGCTGTCTCAGGCCTTTAGCCTAGGTCTAAAGTCTGCTCCTCAGAACAAACAGAGTTTCCTAGAGATAAGCTCACTCCTTGCTTACTCCTGGTCAGCGCTTTGCTGCTCAAACATCAATGACATCTGCCTCTTGCAGACACGCACACTTTGGCTGCACCCATGCAGCATAGATAGCCTCTGTCTCTCAGAGGGATGGGAGTCCACCTGACTCCCATGCACACAGACTTCCTGTCTGTTGGGTGGGGCCCTGATCCACAGTCATGTCAGAACTAAATAGCCCAAGACACAGCTGTTCAATCAGCATGTCTTTCTCTACCAAATCTGGCGTAAACCAACACTCTTTAAGGACACACAGGGTCCCGCCGTCACAATATATATATATACTGTGACAGCAGGAAGGTAAAGTCACCTGGTTGCATCCGGGGGGGTAGATATATTTCGCCCAGATTCAGGCTTTACGCCGACTTATACAACTAGGTGGAGAGTTGTATAAGCCCAGCTGAGGCTAGTGGGCTCATGGATGACTCATACCTCTAGGGAGAGTGTGGGGCATCGTGCAGACAGGGAGTTGATGAGACCAGCTGAAGCTTGTCAGCTCATTTAGGCCTCTATAAGAACTCCCAGATTCATTAGGTGTTTGCTCATGCCTGGACCCAGACCTGTGTGGACTGTCTAGGGAGAGTGAACCCCTGTGCGGTGAGACAAAGCCTGTGTGGCTATTTGCTTGGACATTTAAAACCAGGGACTTAGGGACTAGGACAGCACTAGGCTGATCCCAGTTGTTAGTTAGGAAACCTGTATGTTTAGTCAGAGGTCAAGTTGACCAGGATTTATTTTGTTTATGTTTCTTTTGCTTTGCTGTGTTTTGTCACTGTAAATAGAAAATAAACCGCACCTTTTTGATTTTGAAAACCACAACCTCCGTTTGCTGGGCCTGTTTTTGTGTGGGGAGCCCATCCCGGGGGTCACACACACCCGCTGCCGAGCTAACCCCCTCACAGTTGGTGGAGAACCAGTGGCAGTTTTTTTTTAAGCCAGCATGGAGGAGATACTGAAGCAGCTGGCTCTAGCAAATGCCAATCAACAGCAGACAAATGCAGGTTTGCAAAAGAGCCTTGCAGCTCATCAACAGAGCCTTGCAGCTCAACAACAGAACTTCGCAGCCCAGCAGCAAGCTCATCAACAGAGCCTTGCAGCCCAGCAGCAGACAAACGCAACTTTGCAACAGAGTCTGGAGGCTCAGCAACAAGCCCAGCAGCAATCTGAGGCCCGCTTCATAGACCTGTTGCAGAAGCAAGAGCAGAGACTACAACAACAGATGGAAGCAGTAATGCAGCAACGTCCGCAGACCAGTGAGGAAAGCCGTCCCACTAATACCGCGTCCTTTGGGGTGAGTCGTTTATTGACAAAAATGACTGGAGAGGATGATCCAGAGGTATTTTTGACCACATTTGAAAGGACCGCTGAAAGAGAAAAGTGGCCTGAGGAGCAGTGGGCTGGACTGGTGGCTCCTCTGTTAACTGGTGAATCGCAGAAAGCTTACTATGACCTAGAGCCTAACCAAGCAAAAGACTATGTGATGCTAAAAGCTGAAATTTTGGCAAGGCTGGGTGTCACCCAGGCTGTCCGGGCTCAGCGTGTGCATAACTGGACTTTCCAGCTTGGAAAACCCCCCAGGTCTCAAATGTATGATCTCATTCACCTAAGCAGAAAGTGGCTACAGCCAGAGACTTTGTCCGCACCAAAGATTGTGGAACGTGTTGTAATGGATCGGTTTTTGAGAGCTCTTCCTACTGCCATCCAAAAGTGGGTAAGCCATGGAGACCCAGAGACGGCCGATGGTCTTGTGGATCGTGTGGAGAAATACTTGGCTACAGAGAACCTGACGGCCTCTTCCAGAGACACTCGGACTTTCCACCCTAAGACCAGACCATCCCCAGGGGCGGATAAGAGGATTCCAAGGGGTGAGGGTGGAGAGAGTGAGAGGGTGGGAGCTCTACCCCAAGTTTGGCGAGAACAGCCTGGGAAATCAGCGGCTCAAGAGGCGGCAAGAAGGATCGTTTGCTACCGCTGCCGGCAAGCGGGACATATTGCAGCCAATTGCCCGGTTGTGGAGGAACCCATGCAGTGTGACTTTCTGACGGGCAGACGTCAGTCGCTGTGTGCGACAGTCGCATGCACTGCCATTCGAGGAACTGAGAAACATTTATGCAAAATGTGTGTTAATGGTAGAAATGTTGTGGTATTGCTGGATTCAGGTAGCCTTGTGACCCTGATAAAGGCTGAGTTAGTTAAAACAGAGGTCTCTGGGAATAGCAAGGTAGCTGTTATTTGTGTGCATGGGGACACCCGAGAGTATCCAGTGACTACAGTGTGTTTCGAGACCCCCAAAGGTACCCTCTCTCATCCAGTGGGCTTAGTATCTCAGTTACCGCATGACGCCATTGTGGGAAGGGATTTTCCGAAGTTCTGGGAACTGTGGGATGATCCTGAGCCCCCCACTGGTGCCCCTATGTACCAGGAATGTGATAGCCAGAACTCCCCTGAGAGTGGTGAGGACTCTCCGGAATTTCCCTTATCAGTATTGGCAGGGGAGACTCAAGAAACTGGAGAGGAGCCCACCTCCTCAGACGAAAACCTACCGTCTGTGGAGTTTTCTGATCTTGAGGTTCACAGGGAAAACTTTGCCACAGAACAGTTGAAAGACCCCGCCCTAATAAAGGCACGGGAAAACGTAGTGAAAATAGATGGCGAGTTAGTGAACCCAGATAATACCTGCACTTACCCATACTTCAGCGTAGAGAAGGACCTACTGTATCGGGTGGCAAAAAGGGCAGAAGAAACCGTTGAGCAGCTTGTGGTGCCCAAACCTTACAGGAAGTTGGTGTTGGAGTTGGCCCATGGGCACATTCTTGGAGGTCATCTGGGGACAGAGAAAACCCGAGAGAGGGTATTACAGAGATTCTATTGGCCGGGGGTGATGAAGGACATAGAAAATTATTGTTCCTCCTGCCCTGTGTGTCAGAGGTTGGCCCCGATGCCACATTTCCGTAGCCTGCTGGTCCCTCTACCCATCATTGAGGTCCCGTTTGAGAGGATCGCCATGGATTTGGTAGGTCCTATAATCAAGTCCGCTAGGGGGCACCAGTACATATTAGTTATAATGGACTATGCCACCCGTTATCCAGAAGCGATCCCTCTCCGAAATACCTCGGCCAAAACCATAGCCAAAGAGCTATCTCTTGTGTTTAGCCGGGTGGGTATTTGTAAAGAACTGCTTACGGACCAAGGTACACCCTTTATGTCCCGGGTTATGAAGGAGCTGTGTAAATTGTTCAAAGTGACGCAATTACGTACATCTGTGTATCACCCCCAAACCGATGGGCTGGTTGAAAGATTCAACAAAACCCTAAAACAAATGTTGAAGAAAGTGGTGGATAGAGATGGAAAGGATTGGGACTGTCTACTTCCTTATCTGATGTTTGCTATTAGGGAGGTGCCCCAATCCTCTACGGGATTCTCCCCCTTTGAGTTACTGTATGGGAGACACCCAAGAGGGCTGTTGGATATTGCCAAGGAAACTTGGGAAAGTGAGAGTTCTCCCCACAGGAGTGTGATTGAGCATGTCGCCCTGATGCAAGACCGAATTGCACAGGTAATGCCCATCGTGAAGGAACATTTGGCCCAAGCGCAGTTAGCACAGCAGAGAGTGTACAACCGTGGAGCCAAGACCCGTACCTTTTCCCCGGGGGATAGGATACTGGTACTTGTCCCTACGGTTGAAAGTAAATTCCTTGCCAAATGGCAAGGCCCCTATGAGATAATGGAAAAAGTGAGCGAAGTAAATTACAAGGTCAGACAACCAGGAAGGCGAAAGCCCGAACAGATCTATCACGTTAATCTGTTGAAAGCCTGGAGGGATAGAGAGTCCCTAGTCGCAGACACTTGGTCACCAGCTCAAACTGGTTGCGTGATTCCTGAGGTTGGAATAGCAGCCACCTTGTCACAACCCCAACAACAGGAGGTTAAGGAGTTTGTGCTTCGCAACAAGGAGGTATTCTCTGAGCTGCCGGGACAAACATCTGGGGTAGAGCATGACATCATTACCCCGCCCGGTGAAAGGGTGAAGTTAAAACCCTATCGGATCCCAGAGGCCCGACGGGAGGCAATACGGGAGGAAGTACAGAAAATGCTGAACTTAGGGGTGATAGAGAAGTCCCAAAGTGATTGGTCTAGTCCCATTGTGTTGGTGCCTAAACCGGATGGGAGCTGGCGATTTTGTAATGATTTTCGTCAGTTGAACAAAGTTACAAAATTTGATACCTACCCCATGCCACGTATAGATGAGTTGATCGACCGGCTGGGAACAGCCCGATACATGACGACTCTTGACCTCACAAAAGGGTATTGGCAAATCCCCCTGGCCAAGTCGGCCAAAGAGAAAACCGCATTTGTAACCCCAGACGGGGCGTTCCAATATAAAAGAATGCCGTTCGGGTTACAGAATGCGCCGGCCACATTCCAGCGGAAAATGGACCAGATGCTGAGGCCCCATCGGAAGTATGCTGCGGCTTACCTGGATGACGTAATTGTCCATAGCACAGATTGGGCCTCACATCTGCCAAAAGTACAAGCAGTCCTGGACTCTGTTCGGGAAGCGGGGTTTACGGCTAACCCCAAGAAGTGTACCATTGGGCAGGAGGAGGCCAAATATCTTGGGTACACCATTGGGAGGGGAGTAATAAAACCCCAACTCAACAAAGTCGAGGCCATCCAGAGTTGGCCACGTCCCAACAGCAAGAAGCAGGTACGAGCCTTTCTGGGAATCGCTGGGTATTATCGGCGATTCATTCCCCACTTTGCTTCTAAGGCTGTGCCCCTAACCAACCTGACGAAGGGGAAAGGGTCGGTCATGATTAAATGGACCCCCGAGGCTGAGGCAGCATTCCAATTCTTGAAACAAGCCTTATGTAGCCAGCCAGTGTTGTACTCACCCGACTTCTCTAAAGACTTTGTCGTACAAAGTGATGCGTCAGATGTGGGGTTAGGAGCAGTATTGTCCCAGGTCTGGAACGGGGAAGAGCACCCAGTCATTTACCTCAGCAGGAAGTTGAAGTCCCATGAGGTAAATTACGCCACTGTTGAAAAGGAGTGTTTAGCGGTGAAGTGGGCTCTAGATTTCCTTCGGTACTACCTGCTAGGTAGGCACTTTGACATGGTTACGGATCACGCTCCGTTAAAGTGGATGGCTCAAAACAAGGAAACAAATAGAAGAGTGAATAGGTGGTTCCTGGCCCTCCAGGAATTCAACTTCACAGTAAAGCATCGCCCTGGCGTTCAAATGGGGAATGTGGATGCTTTGTCTCGAGTACATGAATGCCTGATTGCTGGTGTTCCAACCCCGAGGTTAAAACAAGAGGGGGGGTATGTGACAGCAGGAAGGTAAAGTCACCTGGTTGCATCCAGGGGGGTAGATATATTTCGCCCAGATTCAGGCTTTACGCCGACTTATACAACTAGGTGGAGAGTTGTATAAGCCCAGCTGAGGCTAGTGGGCTCATGGATGACTCATACCTCTAGGGAGAGTGTGGGGCGTCGTGCAGACAGGGAGTTGATGAGACCAGCTGAAGCTTGTCAGCTCATTTAGGCCTCTATAAGAACTCCCAGATTCATTAGGTGTTTGCTCATGCCTGGACCCAGACCTGTGTGGACTGTCTAGGGAGAGTGAACCCCTGTGCGGTGAGACAAAGCCTGTGTGGCTATTTGCTTGGACATTTAAAACCAGGGACTTAGGGACTAGGACAGCACTAGGCTGATCCCAGTTGTTAGTTAGGAAACCTGTATGTTTAGTCAGAGGTCAAGTTGACCAGGATTTATTTTGTTTATGTTTCTTTTGCTTTGCTGTGTTTTGTCACTGTAAATAGAAAATAAACCGCACCTTTTTGATTTTGAAAACCACAACCTCCGTTTGCTGGGCCTGTTTTTGTGTGGGGAGCCCATCCCGGGGGTCACACACACCCGCTGCCGAGCTAACCCCCTCACAATACATATATACATACACACACACACACACATGGATCAGCCATAACTTTAGAACATTTTGAAGTTGATGTATTAAAAAACAGAAAAAATGGGTAAGCACAAGTATTTAAGCGACTTTGACAAGGGCCAAATTGTAATGGCTAGAGGACTGGGTCAGAGCATCTCCAAAACTGCAGCACTATTGGGATATTCTCAGTCTGCCACGATCAGATTCCTTGTACCAAAAGTGATCCAAGGAAGGAAAACCAGCGAAGCGGTGACAGGGTCATGGGCGACCAAGGCTCACTGATGCATGTGAAGAGCAAAGGCTGGTCTGTGTAGTCTGATCCAATGGAAGAGCTACTGGAGCTCAAATTGCTAAAAAAGTTATTGTTGATCACAATAGAAAAGTGTCAGAACACACAGTGCATCCCAGTGTTTGTGTATGGGGCTGCGTAGCCACAGAACGGTCAGGGTACCCATGCTGACTTGTGTCCACTGTTAAAAAAGCCTACAATGGGCATGTAAGCATCACAACTGGACCATGGAGAAATGGAAGAAGGTGGCCTGGTCTAATGAATCATGTTTTCTTTTACATGATGTGATTGGCTGGGTGTGTGCACGTCACTTACCAGAGGAAGATGTGGCATCAGGATGCACTATGGAAAGAAGGCAAGCTGACAGAGGCAGTGATCGATACCACAACATACCTTCAGAGGTCTATGATCTTTTTGTTTCTGCATAAGCAACATGTGGTCTCCTCTTAACCATCATTAGCATTTGGAAAGATACAGATCCACACATAAGAGTTCTAACATTTAAGTATAGCTAAAGGCAAAACATTTTTAAGTAGCGGGGGGATTAGAATATCTGTCAGATGTTTTTTTTCTGTCTGTGTCCCCATTAGGGAGATTCACTCTCTCTGCTTTGTCCTGGGGACTGTTATCACTGCGAGTAAAAGTGAAAAGAAAATCCCAAATATTGGGTTGTCACCAGAACAGAGGTGGGAACTTGGGACTCCCCCTAACTTCCTATTGTGGCTATGGGACAGCAAGTGAAGTCTTGGAACCCTTCCCTACCCTTAACAAAATGTAAAAAAAAAATTGCCTTTAGTTCTACTTTAGGCCCCTTTCACACTGGCGGATCCGCCTGCTTAGTGGGGGATCTGTTTGCTGATCCCCACTGAGCAGACGAATGACGGGTTCAGGTCCACTCCACCGATGCAGAGTGGATACGGACACAGCCCGCTTTCCTCTATGGGGGCATGGCCTGATCAGAGTCCAGGCTGAGGTTGCCACTCCACTCATCTCAACAGAACACCTAGATGTGCGGCTTCCAGGGGCTATCCTCCATTCCTCTATGGGCAGTCGGATGGAAACAGACCGCCTGTCTGTTTACATCCGACTGTCATCCAATCTGATCCCCCATCCATCTGTTTGTAGCAGATAGGATCAGATGTCGGCGGTGTAAGGAGCGTGTAGAGCTTCTGCTTTCTAAAAGCTGCTGGCTTCATTCCAGCATCCTGGTTTTGGCTTTGATACATTCTTCCTGTCTGTTTATCCAAGGTGATTGATGTGGCCAGTCTCTGGGTGGAGACCAAACCTGATTTAAGCCAGCCAAGCCTGCATTCTCATGCTTGTGATAGCGTGTGTAATACGTGCTCAAGCTACCTGTTTGTCTGTCCTGTTCCTGCCTGCTAAGTTGGATTCCCTTGTTGATGACCTCTGATCTGATAACGACTACTCTCTGATCTCAGGCTGCTTTTTGACTATGGATTGATTGTGACTATTCTTAACCTTGCCTACCTTGTACCTGGACTGTCATTAAACTACTCTGCCTGTTTGCCAACCACAAGTACTTGTTAGCTTTAGTCAGTTCATGCCTGCCCTGGCGTGGTGACCAGGCACTATAGCATTGTGTATAAGTCCTGGGGGCAACTGAGTAATGGTATGTCTGCTTGCCTTATGGGAAAGGGGGCTGCTATAGATGAAGAACACAGAAGTTAGCTATAGTGTCGGACCACACGCATTAGGGGTAAGCATGATATTATTACAAACCTTTAACAAGAAAACAATTTTGTTAAGATGGACTCTACACAGGCTTGTTTATTTGCTGAGTAGATTTGCAAACTGATACACAAAGTCTAGGAACCGTCTGTGGCCAATGTGGCCAGTCTCTGGGTAGAGACCAAACATAATTTAAGTCAGCCAAGCCTGCAGTCTCATGCTTGTAATTGCATGTGCAATACTACCTGTTTGTCTTCCCAGTTCCTGCATGCTAGGTTGAATTGCCTTATGGATGATTTTGGATTGGATAATGACTACTCTCTGAACTCTGCCTGCCTTTTTGACTACTGACTATTCTGAACCTTGCCTGCCTTGTACCTGGGACTGTCATTATACTACTCTTCCTAGGTGAAGAACACAGAAGCTAGCTATAGTATCTGACCACCTGTGTTAGGGGTAAGCGTGACAGGTGGGTGTCAACAGACACATGTCTGTTGACATTCGCACCTCCATAGATGGCAATGGATGCTAGTGTAAGCCTCTAGCATTATACTCCACTGAATCTATAATAAAGGTCTGATCACTACAAAGTTCTGTCCTAACTGGATCACAGATTTTCCTGTTGTATATCCTAAATCTCTTCAATTCAGTGTTGGGCATACGGTGCCTTTGCTTTCAGTGAAGGGCTGTAAGGATCAGGCAATGATAGATTCAGTGCTGATAAATTAGACTTGAATTCAGGGGGTAAAGGTTTAAAGCTGAACTCCAGCTTTTGATACATAGATAGTTTGTGCCAGGTTAACCAGCAATCTAAATCAAAGTATTTGGGAGCAGAGGAACTACTGCAACCAGCATATAACAGGAACCATAAGTACTGTATATACATGCACAACAGTATAGAAATAATACAAGCTTTAGATAAGAAGAGATTAATAACAGTACACACCAGTGGCGGTGCGTCCATAGAGGGCGCCGGAGGACCACCCCCTCTCGCTCCTGCACCGCCACTGAATGACAATACATAGATTCATGCATTGCATGAATCTGTGTATTGTCGCCGCTGCCGCGCTGCCCACTATTCATATGGCTGGCCTCCTGGTGAGCGCCGGCCATATGAGTTAGAGCGGTGGCCGACGGTGGGTGTGACTTGGAAGTGATAGGCTCTAATAGGCTTTCCGAATACAGCTCTCACGCTGTAATCGGCTTCCAAAAACTCCTCCAAGGTACGCACGGGGGTGCGTTCCTTGGAGAACAGTCACAGGCGGTTCAGCCAATTAGGTTCACCGGATCTGGTTACCGGTAACCTGATTGGCTGAAGCGACATCGAGGGCGGGAGAACACATCGAGGACGGCGTGGACCGAGGAAGGTAAGTGCAGGGCTGGGGGGGGGGGACTGGCTGCATTTGGGGGGAACTGGCTATATATATATATGGGGACAAACTGGCTGTATATGGGGACAAACTGGCTGTATATGGGGGCACACTGGCTATATATGGGGGCACACTGGCTATATATGGGGGCAAACTGGCTGTATATGGGGACACACTGGCTGTATATGGGGGCACACTGGCTGTATATGGGGGGACACACTGGCTGTACATGGGGGCAAACTGGCTGTATATGGGGACACACTGGCTGTATATGGGGGCACACTGGCTGTATATGGGGGACACACTGGCTGTATATGGGGGACACACTGGCTGTATATGGGGGACACACTGGCTGTATATGGGGGACACACTGGCTGTATATGGGGGCACACTGGCTGTATATGGGGACACACTGGCTATATATATGGGGGCACACTGGTTGTATGTGGGAGCACACTGGCTGTATGTGGGGGCACACTGGCTGTATATGGGGGCACACTGGCTGTATATGGGAGCAGACTGGCTATATATGGGGGCACACTGGCTGTATATGGGGGCACACTGGCTGTATATATATATATATATATGGGGACACACTGGCTGTATATGGGGGCACACTGGCTATATATATGGGGGCACACTGGCTATATATATGGGGGCACACTGGCTGTATATGGGGGCACACTGGCTATTTATATGGGGGCACACTGGCTATTTATATGGGGGCACACTGGCTATTTATATGGGGGCACACTGGCTGTATATATATATATATATGGGCGCACACTGGCTGTATATGGGAGCACACTGGCTATATATATGGGGGCACACTGGCTGTATATGGGGGCACACTGGCTATATATATATATGGGGGCACACTGGCTATATATATGGGGACAAACTGGTTGTATATGGGAGCACACTGGCTGTATATGGGGGCACACTGGCTGTATATGGGGGCACACTGGCTATATATATAGGGGCACACTGGCTATATATATATATGGGGGCACACTGGCTGTATATGGGAGCACACTGGCTGTATATGGGGGCACACTGGCTGTATATGGGGGCACACTGGCTGTATATGGGGGCACACTGGCTGTATATATGAGGGCACACTGGCTGTATATATGGGGGCATACTGGCTGTATATATGGGGGCACACTGGTTATATATATATATATGAGGGCACACTGGCTGTATATGGGGTCACACTGGCTGTATATGGGGACAAACTGGCTGTATATGGGGACAAACTGGCTGTATATGGGGACAAACTGGCTGTATTTGAGGGGGCAAACTGGTGGCGTTTGGGCACAGTGGCTGCGTTTAATGGGCACAGTGGCGGCAATTGATTTTTTTTTTTTTCAGTTTGTTTGCGCCCCCCCAAAAATTTTGAGCACCAGCCGCCACTGGTACACACATGCAATGTACAAACAGGTTATCAGCAAAGGGCCTGATAGGAGTCCTGGTAGAATTGTGGACATATACCCGGTTATATATAATTAATAATAAAGATACCTCCAGATGGATGTTGCAGCAAAATCCAGTTGTAGGGCCCCCATGATGCAGCGTCTGTCTTTGTGTCAGAGACCTGAAGCAAGATCAGCAGTCCGGTTGCATGACAGATTAGAAACTACTAAAGTACAGAGTAAAAAGGGTGACGCTGAGTTCCATTTATTCACATATATGTGTCCATTATTTCATTGATTTCTACCATATAATTTTCTTTCACTATATTCAGTGTTTTCATGATGGAATACTGACACACACATATACACAATTTTTAGGTTTATGTTTTAGATTCACACGGGATAGGGCGTTTTCAAAGCTTTGTCTCCCTTTACCATGTACTTAATCTCTTAAGGTCATTTTTGTATCTTTTCACTTATACACGTCCAATTTTTGTATATATACATACACACCTTTTTCTTGCACACACGATATTCACATATGTTTTGTGTGCACATTTCACACCACACCACCTCATAATTGGTGGCAATTCTATCTTTATTTTGTTACTTTTCATTTTTTATTTTATTTATTTATTTATTATTGTCTAAACTTCCACTTTACCCTTCACCCCACCTCACATTATATCACTCATTTACATATATTATATAAAAAAAAATCTTCCATAGATTGCATATATGGTGAGGCATTTCTTTTCTTTTTTATCATTGTGGTCAGTGAACCACACCTATTTCACTTGAATTACCTCACGTTCACCAATCTTCAATTAATTAATTCGTTTCACCTTGGGGTTGGATCACATGACTTCCCCTGTTTAGGGTATATCTTGGGTAATAATCAGCTATGAGTAAGCACTACAATAGTGTGAAATGCGTTAGCCAGATGTAACCAGTTTGCTGTGTTGTGCAGTGTGTTTTGGTTTCCTGAACCTTTTTTGGAATAAAGGCCTTTTAACCGGAGTTCTGCGTCCAGAAGACTTTTCTTTCTATTGATTGAGTTCCAGTGAAACATCACAGTTCCTGCTGGTTAGAAGCTCCGTTCCAGGCTGGTTGAACAACAATTGTTGGACAACAATTCTCAGACTTTTACATGCTAGGGAAGCTGATCAAACATGATATGTGCTTGATTAGCTGCTTTGGAGGGCAGGAAAAACATTGGGGGTCTAATAGACCCATGATATCTCCGTACCTGTCACTGCCCAAAGCTTGTTAAGATGACCATAGATGGATTAAAATTCAGCCAGTTCAGCAGGGACTGGCCAAATTTTGATTCATCTATGGCTGTTCCCGTTCAGAGAAGTAGATCGACTTCTCTCAAACTGGCTTGTGGGAAAATGTTCCTTCTTTCATCGCTACAGCCAACCGTCTGCAGGGCTGATCAGCGTATTCTGACAGTGAAGAGTCCCCGCTCTCAGAATACAATAACATGACAAGGAAGATTCCTTCATCCCCGTGTGTGGATATGGGAATACGTTTAGTTTTTGATGTAAAAAAAATGATCCATGTATGGCTAGTCTTATGCCGTGTACACATGATCGGTTTTACCAATGAAAACAGTCCGTTGGACTTTTCTCATCGGACAAACCGATCGTGTATGGGCCCCATCGGTCTTTTTTCCCTATCGGTGAGAAAAAATAGAACATGTTTTAAATTTATCCGATGGGAAAAAAAACGATAGCAAATTCCAATCGTCTGTGTGGAACTCCATCAGACAAAAAACCCACGCATGCTCAGAATCAAGTCGACGCCTGCTCAGAAGCATTGAACTTCATTTTTCTCGGCTTGTTGGAGTGTTTTACGTCACGGCGTTTGGGACGGTCAAATTTTTGACTGATGGTGTGTAGGCAAGACTGATGGAAGTCAGCTTCATCGGATTTCCGATAGAAAAATCCATCGGATTAGAATCCATAGGAAATCCGATCGTGTGTACAGGGCTTTAGTCTCCTTGTAATGGCAATAAAGGTAAATAAAATAAAGTGATTGTACAGCTAAAAAAATAAATAAATAACAAACATGTTATACTTATTTGCTGTGTATAATGGTTTTACACAGAGCACCCCGATGTTCCTCTTCTGGGGTCCCCCGCCGACACTCCTCCTTGGCTCCTCCTTCTCTGCCTGTGCCACCATAGGAAGCCGCTTCCTATGATACGTGTGCTAGCTGTGTGCAGGCTGTATGTGAATACATTTGGGTGAAAAACCTTTTGCCTTTACAACCGAAGCAACTTTAAAAAAACTGTGAAAAAATATGTTTTAATAAAATAAATTTATAAAAAGCATCCCTGCCCCCCTATGCATACACTCACATGCAAATATATACAGTATGTAGGTCCTGCAGACATATGTTAATAGAGATTTACCACACTTGTGAGATAGTGCTGCGAATGTCGGGCTGAGAGCAATAATTTTATGGCCATCATTCACAATTCACTCTAAAGTGGTAACCTGTAAAAATCTTTTAAAGCATTGCCTATGAAAATTTTGAGGTACCGTAGCTTGTTGCCATTCCTCCAGTGTGTGCAGTTTTAAATCTTGACATGTTTGGTATCTATTTACTCGACATGACCTCACCTTTTATATTCACCCCAAAAATAGTGTATTACAGTGCCTTGCGAAAGTATTCGGCCCCCTTGAACTTTTCATCCTTTTGCCACATTTCAGGCTTCAAACATAAAGATATAAAATTTAAATTTTTTGTGAAGAATCACCAACAAGTGGGACACAATTGTGAAGTGGAACGAAATGTATTGGATATTTTAAACTTTTTTAGCAAATAAAAAACTGAAAAGTGGTGCGTGCAAAATTATTCGGCCCCTTTACTTTCAGTGCAGCAAACTCACTCCAGAAGTTCAGCGAGGATCTCTTAGGCTGGGTTCACACTAGTGCGACACGACATCTGTCCTACTTTGGATCCGACTTTGCCCTGCGACATGAAGCCGACATATGTCCGACTTTCAATGAACGGGGATCCGACTTGGATCCCCGCCAATACCAGGCACTGTGTTTGGTATGAATCTTGAAGGGGAACTCCAGGCCAAATTTTTAATTAAAAAAACGGCATGGGTTCCCCTCCAGGAGCATACCAGGCCCTTGGGTCTGGTCTGGATTTGAACGGGCGCCCCTACGCCGAAAAACGGCGTGGGGGTCCCCCCAAAATCCAAACCAGACCCTTATCCGAGCACACAACCTGGCCGGCCGCAGGGGAAGAGGGGGGGACGAGAGAGCGGCCCCCCCTCCCTCCTGAACCGTACCAGGCCGCATGCCCTCAACATGGGGGCCATGTGCCCTGGAACATGTGACTGTGACGTCATGAGAAGCCTATATTAATGCGGAGCGGAGCGGAGAGCCAGTATTACAGTGGGAAGAAGCGACGCGTCAACATCAAGAAGGAGAAGAGGGAAGAAGAAGCCGACGGCGATGACGGGAAGCCCGGCCCCTCCACTAGCGAAAGAGCTACCAAGAAGTTAGTGGAGGGGCCGGCAGAAGGACAACGGAGAGCCGGACGAGACAACGGGAAGACCGGGCCTCTGTTAGCAAGAGAGCTAAAAAGAAGTTAGCGGAGGCCCAGCGGAAGAAAGAACCGGAGAGCGGGAGACGACACCGGAGACCCCCGGAAGTCGGAAGAAGACCCCCGGAAGTCGGAAGAAGACCCCCGGAGCTGTGCAATAAATTACTTTGAAAACCCGTGTAGTGTTTTTTTATTGCAATTTTTTGTCCACCAGGTGAATGGGTAGGGGTACGATGTACCCCATACTCATTCACATAGGGTGGGGGGGCCGGGATCCGGGGGCCCCCTTATTGAAGGGGGCTCCCGGATTCCGATAAGCCCCCCGCCCGCAGACCCCGACAACCAACGGCCAGGGTTGTCGGGAAGAGGCCCTGTCCTCATCAACATGGGGGCAGGGTGCTCTGGGGTGGGGGGGCCACAGGTCGCCCCCCTGCCCCAGAGCACCAAACCCCCCATGTTGAGGGCATGCGGCCTGGTACGGTTCAGGAGGGAGGGGGGGCCGCTCTCCCATCCCCCCCTCTTCCCCTGCGGCCTGCCAGGTTGTGTGCTCGGATAAGGGTCTGGTTTGGACTTTGGGGGGACCCCCACGCCGTTTTTTCAGCGTAGGGGCGCCCGTTCAAATCCAGACCAGACCCAAGGGCCTGGTATTCTCCCGGAGGGGGAACCTATGCCGGTTTTTTATTTAAAATTTGGCCTGGAGTTCCCCCTCAAGATCAGCAGAGCACAAGTCGCATGCCAAAGTCGGACCATGCAAGACTGCGGTCCGACTTTGATCCGACTTCAATGATAGTCAATGGGCTGAAGTCGGATCAAAGTCGGACCAAAGTAGTACAGGGAGCATTTTCAAAGTCGGACCGACATGTGTCGGACCAGTTAGGACGGCTCCCATAGGGAAACATTGATTTTCACACGTCATGCGACATGAGCTCCCAATGTCGGAGCGTTTGTCGCCCCAGTGTGAACCAGGCCTTAATGATCCAATGTTGTCCTAAATGACTGATGGTGATAAATAGAATCCACCTGTGTGTAATCAAGTCTCTGTTTAAATGCACCTGCTCTGTAATAGTCTCAGGGTTCTGTTGAATGCGCAGAGAGCATCATGAAGACCAAGGAACACACCAGGCAGGTCCGTAATACTGTTGTGGAGAAGTTTAAAGCCGGATTTGGATACAAAAAGATCTCCCAAGCTTTAAACATCCCAAGGAGCACTGTGCAAGCCATCATTTTGAAATGGAAGGAGTATCAGACCACTGCAAATCTACCAAGACCTGGCTGTCCCTCTAAACTTTCAGCTCAGACAAGGAGAAGACTGATCAGAGATGCAGCCAAGAGGCCCATGATCACTCTGGATGAACTGCAGAGAACTACAGCTGAGGTGGGAGAGTCTGTCCACAGGACAACAATCAGTCGTACACTGCACAAATCTGGCCTTTATGGAAGAGTGGCAAGAAGAAAGCCATTTCTCAAAGATATCCATAAAAAGTCTCGTCTAAAGTTTGCCACAAGCCACCTGGGAGACACACCAAACATGTGGAAGAAGGTGCTCTGGTCCGATGAAACCAAAATCAAACTTTTTGGCCACAATGCAAAACGATATGTTTGGCGTAAAAGCAACACAGCTCATCACCCTCAACACACCATCCCCACTGTCAAACATGGTGGTGGCAGCATCATGGTTTGGGCCTGCTTTTCTTCAGCAGGGACAGGGAAGATGGTTAAAATTGAGGGGAAGATGGATGCAGCCAAATACAGGACCATTCTGGATGAAAACCTGTTGGAGTCTGCAAAAGACCTGAGACTGGGACGGAGATTTATCTTCCAACAAGACAATGATCCCAAACATACAGCAAAATCTACAAAGGAATGGTTCACAAATAAATGTATCCAGGTGTTAGAATGGCCAAGTCAAAGTCCAGACCTGAATCCAATCGAGAATCTGTGGAAAGAGCTGAAAACTGCTGTACACAAACGCTCTCCATCCAACCTCACTGAGCTCGAGCTGTTTTGCAAGGAAGAATGGGCAAGAATTTCAGTCTCTCGATGTGCAAAACTGATAGAGACATACCCCAAGCGACTTGCAGCTGTAATCGCAGCAAAAGGTGGCTCTACAAAGTATTAACACAAGGGGGCCGAATAATTTTGCACGCCCCACTTTTCATTTTTTTCTTAGTTAAAAAAGTTTCAAAAATCCAATAGATTTCGTTCCACTTCACAATTGTGTCCCACTTGTTGGTGATTCTTCACAAAAAATAAAAATGTTATATCTTTATGTTTGAAGCCTGAAATGTGGCAAAAGGATGAAAAGTTCAAGGGGGCCGAATACTTTCGCAAGGCACTGTATATTGTGTGCACTACAATTTATTTAAATGTATTTTTTTTTCTAAAAATTTGTGTTTGATAGATGGCTGTACAAATATTGTACAAATTTAAAAAATGTGCAAACAAGCAGTTAAAGTAGAACTCCAGCCAAAACCTTTTTTTGGAAAGTGTGGGGAAAGTTCAAGTGGTTGTAAAGTCAGAAGGTTTTTATCTTAATGCATTAAAGTGTTACTAAACCCCCAGTGCCCACAGCTTATAAATCTTCTTTCTACATTAAAATACTGCCACTGTATACCTTTTTGGCTGATCTGTATACCACGGTCACATGATAAACTGCAGGGTCTGCCTGAGTGCTGAGTGTTGAGGTAGGAGGAGATTTCCACTATAGCCTGTGTCCTCATGCTGTTAGGGGAGGCGGATCATCCATCAATCAAGATGTGACATCCCACCCACTGTGTTCTTTTTTAGTTACTGGGCATGGAGGAGGAGGGAGGGGCTGGGCTGTCATTTAGGATCATTCTATATACACACCCAAATGTGTTATATCAATATCATGTGACCTGAAAATCTCAGCTCAACAAGGAAATGTTCTCTCCAGCAATAGAGACCGAACTGAGCATGTACAGTTTTACTACCCTCACTGTATTTTATTTGGCCTTTCCAGGAGAGACCCTGCAGGAGGGGGAGGATCTGTACATACAGAATCAAAGAGCCTTTTTACACAATTCAGAAGATTAACCCCTTAAGTTCCACAGTGAGTATAACAAGCATGCTATTCTGCATATACAGACTGATTTTACTGTTGTGGGTTTAGTAACACTTTAAGATAAAAAGCCTTCTGTGTGCAGGAGCCCCCAGAATTCTTACCTGAGGTCCATCTAGATCCAGCAATGTTGCAGCAGTGTCTTAGCTGCCCAGGACTCCCCTCCTCATTGGCAGAGACAGCAGCACAGTGCCATTGGCTCCTGCTGCTGTCAAATAAAGTCAGTCAGCCAATGAGATGTCTGAATGGACACAGGGAGCTGTGGCTCGGCTCGGGTGCCCCCATAGCAAGCTGCTTGCTATGGGGGCACTCGACAGGAGGGAGGGGCCAGGAGCACAGAAGAGGGACCCGAGAAGAGGAGGATCTAGCCTGCTCTGTGCAAATCCACTACACAGAGTAGGCAAGTATAACATGTCTGTTATTTTTAACTAAAAAAAAACAGGAGAGTATAGTATATCATTTTAAAGCAGTGGTTCTCAACCTGGGGGTCAGGACCGTCTCGGGGGTAGAATGACAATTTGCCAGGGGTCACCAAATCCTGGGCTGTTCCTGAAGCCTGCGCTGCTCTCCCAGCCTTTTCGCAGCCACCCAGCAGGGCTGTTCCTGAAGCCCGCAGCCACCCATTCAGTTCATGGCATGGCTGGGGGGCAGAGACTAGAGGTCAGCTGACTGGTGAGGATTGTGAAGTGGGAAAGGCTGGAGGAGACCCCATCTCCTGATTTCAGCATAGGTGTCACTGCTACGAGACACCACAAAGCCGGAGACACGGTGAGTAACACGACCTGTGATTATATTTGCCATTATAAGTCCCCACTACAGTTCTCAGATCAGCAGATGACCTTGATCAAGAACACCTAAGTTGGCCGATCAAAACTTCCCCCAGCATTGCCACTCATCCCAACTCCCCCAGCATTGCCACTCATCCCAACTCCCCCAGCATTGCCCCTCATCCCAACTCCCCCCAGCACTGCCACTCATCCCAACTTCCCCCAGCACTGCCACTCATCCCAACTTCCCCCAGCACTGCCACTCATCCCAACTTCCCCCAACACTGCCACTCATCCCAACTCCCTGTCAGCACTGTCACCCATCCCATTCCCCCCCAACAAGGAGTAAGAGAAGGAATAAAAATAGAGACTACATGGAAGGGAGAGAAAAAGAGGGGGTGGAACAAAGATAAAGGAGAGAAAGAATAAGAGAAAGAACAAAAAAAGATGGCTAGAGAGAGGGATGGGGGAAAAAAACAGAAATTAGGAAAGCGAGAGATAAAAGGGAAAAAAAGAAGAACAAAGAGAAAGAGTGGTACATCCTAAAATGTACCATAAGGGATTTTAATACTGTACGAGTGGAAGGGACTCGGGGAGCACTAAATGTCCATGGGTTAGGGGCGCAAATTACTTGTCTTGCCCTTGGTGCTGACAACCCCCCCTACGAAAATTATTTTACTGTTAGGGGTCCCCACAACTTGGGAAATTTTATCAAGGGGTCACGGCACTAGTAAGGTTGAGAACCACTACTTTAAAGTAAAGTATGGGTTGAAAGGAAAAAACTCTCCCTGCAAGGTAAAGGCATGATGTGCTAGCATGTTCCGCTGCAGAGGCTTCCATCTTCACCCGGTCTTCCTTCCCGGTTCGCAGGCTGCGGCCGCTGGAATGGCCAAACAGTGATAACATCACTCCCGCGCATGCGCCTGGGAGTCACAGCTGCGGCACAGGAATGCCGTTCCTTCAGAGCGCATGTGCCGGTAGGGTTGCCACCTCATCCCTTTAAACCCGAACACATATGAACTACACAGGTTCTGAGATAATGCAGATAAGGCACCAAGTGAGTTTAACCACTTCCCATCCCGCTCATAGTCATATGACGTCCGCAGGAGGGATCTCCCATCCTGGGCGGGCGTCACATGACGTCCTGGGCTTCCCGGCCGTCTAGGGGGCGCGCGCCCGCCACTTGGGAGTTGATGTGTGTCCGCTGCAATGTCACAGTCACGATAAAAATCGCAGATCGCCGCCATTGCTAGTAAAAAAAATGCCATAAATGCCATAAATCTATCCCCTATTTTGTAGACGCTATAACTTTTGGGTAAACCAATCAATATACGGTTATTGCTATTTTTCTTTACTAAAAATATGTAGAAGAATAGATATCGGCCTAAACTGAGAAAGACATTTTTTTTTTTTTAAATTGGGATATTTATTATATCAAAAAGTAAAAAATATTGTGTTATTTTCACTCTGTCACTCTTCTTTTGTTTATAGTGCAAAAAAAAAACAAAAAAAAAAACGCAGAGGTGATCAAATACCACCAAAAGAAAGCTCTATTTGTGGGGGGAAAAAAACTATAAAAATTTCATTTGGGTACAGTGTTGCATGACCGCACAATTGTCATTTAAAATGTGACAGCGCTGAAAACTAAGAATTGGCCTGGGCAGGAAGGGGGTGAAAATGCCCGGTATGGAAGTGTTTAATTACCACCTCAATCAGCCACAAATCCTGTGTAATTCATATGTGTTTGGTTCTAAAGGGATGAGTTGGCAACCCTATGTGCCGGTGACGTCACTGGCTGTTGCTCCCTAAACCTAGAATATAAGCTTACCTGTAGGTAAAACAAAAATTGGCAATTTTACAACTATTTTAGTAAATTACAATCTGTCTCCCCAACCTGCATTTCGTGTGATGTCACCAGAGGAGAAGAGGAAGTCCTGTGAGGTGTTCTCTCCTGCCTGAACCCCTGAAGATGAGGCTTCCACACTTCCTCTAGTAACAAGGAGAAGAGGGAAATCCTCCCCCCAAGCCACTCACTCACTGTACAGGTCCATAGGTGACCCTGACTGTCCTAACACAACAATACTCTGTCTAGAAATGTTTGCCATTTACCTTTTCAATAAAGTTTTATTGAAGGTATCTTATGAGCCTTTATGTCGCCTTTCAACATTTTGAATAAAGTTTTTCAGAAAAAAAAGTTGACGTCATCGCACTGCTGGCTCCGGCGGAGTCAAGATGGCGGCCGCTGGGTCGGAGGGCGATGGGAGAAGAGGGGAATTGTCGCCCAGTTCGGTAAGCTGTGTGTCCGGGGTTTAGGTTGTATTTTAGTCCGGGCCGGCTTCACGGATTTCTAACCTCCAGGTGGCATTCATTGGTCGTGTTGGGTACAAAGGGCCCCCCCAGACATGGTGCGGAGTAGTCGGCTGTCCCCCTTCCTGTGTCTCTACCTGCATGTTATATCCACAGCTGCCTGAACTCTCCTCCTCTCCATCCGGGTCTCTAACGGCAACCGCAATAAACAATAGGCATGTGTCATCTGTCTGTTTATCCTCTTCCACTCTTTGATCTGTCTATGTATCCCGTCCATACTCCACTCTCTGATCTGTCTATATACCTATATCCCCCTCCATACTCCACTCTCTGATCTGTCTAGGTATCCCCTCCGTACTCCACTCTCTGATCTGTCTATATACCTATATCCCCTCTGTACTCCACTCTCTGATCTGTCTATATACCTATATCCCCTCTGTACTCCACTCTCTGATCTGTCTATATACCTATATCCCCTCTGTACTCCACTCTCTGATCTGTCTATATACCTATATCCCCTCTGTACTCCACTCTCTGATCTGTCTATATACCTATATCCCCTCTGTACTCCACTCTCTGATCTGTCTATATACCTATATCCCCTCCGTACTCCACTCTCTGATCTGTCTATATACCTATATCCCCTCTGTACTCCACTCTCTGATCTGTCTATATACCTATATCCCCCTCCATACTCCACTCTCTGATCTGTCTAGGTATCCCCTCCGTACTCCACTCTCTGATCTGTCTATATACCTATATCCCCTCTGTACTCCACTCTCTGATCTGTCTATATACCTATATCCCCTCCGTACTCCACTCTCTGATCTGTCTATATACCTATATCCCCTCTGTACTCCACTCTCTGATCTGTCTATATACCTATATCCCCTCTGTACTCCACTCTCTGATCTGTCTATATACCTATATCCCCTCTGTACTCCACTCTCTGATCTGTCTATATACCTATATCCCCTCTGTACTCCACTCTCTGATCTGTCTATATACCTATATCCCCTCTGTACTCCACTCTCTGATCTGTCTATATACCTATATCCCCTCTGTACTCCACTCTCTGATCTGTCTATATACCTATATCCCCTCTGTACTCCACTCTCTGATCTGTCTATATACCTATATCCCCTCTGTACTCCACTCTCTGATCTGTCTATATACCTATATCCCCTCTGTACTCCACTCTCTGATCTGTCTATATACCTATATCCCCTCTGTACTCCACTCTCTGATCTGTCTATATACCTATATCCCCTCCGTACTCCACTCTCTGATCTGTCTATATACCTATATCCCCCTCCGTACTCCACTCTCTGATCTGTCTAGGTATCCCCTCCATACTCCACTCTCTGATCTGTCTATGTATCCCCCTCCATACTCCACTCTCTGATCTGTCTATGTATCCCCCTCCATACTCCACTCTCTGATCTGTCTATGTATCCCCCTCCATACTCCACTCTCTGATCTGTCTATGTATCCCCCTCCATACTCCACTCTCTGATCTGTCTATGTATCCCCCTCCATACTCCACTCTCTGATCTGTCTATGTATCCCCCTCCATACTCCACTCTCTGATCTGTCTATGTATCCCCCTCCATACTCCACTCTCTGATCTGTCTATGTATCCCCCTCCATACTCCACTCTCTGATCTGTCTATGTATCCCCCTCCATACTCCACTCTCTGATCTGTCTATGTATCCCCCTCCATACTCCACTCTCTGATCTGTCTATATATCCCCCTCCATACTCCACTCTCTGATCTGTCTATATATCCCCCTCCATACTCCACTCTCTGATCTGTCTATATATCCCCCTCCATACTCCACTCTCTGATCTGTCTATATCCCCGCCATACACTGATCTGTCTATGTACCTATATCCCCGCCATACTCGGCTCTCTGATCTGTCTACAGGGTTCTTGTCCTGCACTACCATACACTTTGGAAATGCACACATTGAGGGCCCATTTACACCAGAGACAGACAGGTGCACGTATAAACACAGTTCAAGCGCTTATACACGTAAAAGGAATGTATTCCGACGAACCTAGTTGACACCTTTTGCAGGGTCTTTCACATGCATTTAAAAAAAAAAGGTGCAGCATGTTGTAATTTTCTTCACCACAAATGCGCTTGAACATGTGCAAACGCATACAAACTTGTAAATGCAACTAAAACAAATAAGTGAGTGAAATAATTATTCCTAAAACGCATTGAAAATGCATGCAAACATGCAGAAATTGTGGTTTAAAGTGTTACTAAACCCACAACAGTAAAATCTGTGTATATGCAGTAAAGTGTGCTTGTTGTATGAACTGTGGAACCCAAGGGGTTAATCCTCTGCATTGTGTAAACCAGTGGTTCTCAACTCCTGTCCTCAGGACCCACCAACAGGCCAGATTTTAACCTCTTCCTTACTGGGCACATATACCCCCTTCCTGCCCAGGCGAAATTTCAGCTTTCGGCACTGTGTCGCTTTATCTGACAATTGCGCGGTCGTGCGACGTGGCTCCCAAACAAAATTGACTTCCTTTTTTTCCCACAAATAGAGCTTTCTTTTGGTGGTATTTGATCACCTCTGCGGTTTTTATTTTTTGCGCTATAAACCAAAAAAGAGCAACAATTTTGAAAAAAACACTATTACTCTTTCGTCCATGGACCGACACAGCTTCTCTATTGACAAAGTGGGTATTATCCGTTAATTAGGAGTGACTAGGCAGAAAAACTTGTAAAAAGTGTTGCATCACACCTTCTACAGTACCGCCCAGGGGGCGGACCCTCTGGGTATACCCTCTCAGTCTGCACATCGCAGATCAGTTTTTTTCTGTCTAGCAAGGAGTAGGACATGGCTCCCTTCGGGCTCATTGGTCCGGGGAAAAAAGATATATATATTTTTTATTTTTTTGCTACATTTGTTGTTTCCTGCGATCTTCGATCAACTGCCGACTGGGTGACAGGCTGGATCCTCGATCCTTGTAGTCTCCCCAGTTTCGGCCATCGAGCGTGTGCCGACCCTAGCTACGCGCTGGGTTTTCCACGACATGCCCGTCGCTCCACGGGTGGCCGGTGAGCCTACGCTCCAGGGCCTGCATCGGACCGCTCAGCTTCGGCTGACCTTACGGCCGAGTCGCAGCAGCCTGGCCGGTGAGCTTACGCTCCAAGGCTTGCATCGGACCGCTCAGCTTCGGCTGACCTTACGGCCGAGTCGCAGCAGCCTGTCCGGTGAGCGTCATGCTCCAGGGCATACATATGATCGTCCCTTCTGGGTCCAATCACAGCATGCCTGGCCAACAGTCACCTTCCGTGCGCGGACGATGATCTGTTTGGAATGTCTTCCAGCAGAATACATGCAGGATAGGTAAGTAAAACTCCCCTGCCTCGGCTGGGTGATTTAGCTGGACATTCCTGGAGAGATCAAGTAAGTGGTTGTGGCCCCTTTCTTCCCTCTCTCCCTGCCTTTCCCTCCTCCCTGGGCTTCTAGCTAAAGGTTGCTGGGTGCTGGGGGTCACCTAGGGGGTCCCACTGGAGCGGGGCTGGCTGTAACTAACATTTAAAAGAAATGTCATTTTTGCTTACCTGTGTTTCTGTGTCTCCATGCTGTCGGCGGCCATTTTGAGGTGGTCCATGCCAAGTTTGGCCTCTTGTAACTGCCTGGCGGCCATCTTCCTGTAGTTCGGCCACACCCACTGGCCCCTATCAGGTGATCGGCGGCCATGTTTGTCCACCCTGTATGCAGATATTGCCGTTCGGCGGCCATCTTTTTTGTGGGCTATGGCTGCCTGACCTCTATCTTCTGTCGGCGGCCATTTTCTTAGAGCCCACATTATCTTCCATACAGACGGTTTTGGCAACCATTTTGCGAGAGCCTCCGGCCTCTAGGGTGCATTACACTGGCGCGAAAATTCACACAGGAAGTGCTGATAAAAGAAGCAGACTGACACAGCAGCAAGGGGACAGCATCATAGGCGCAGCATAGCAGTACCTATCCAGGGTGGTGAGTCCTCTGGGTAACCCAGCATCTCTGCAGCGCAGGAGGGTGGCCTATTGATATCTTGCCTGGAGCCCTGTGAGTGTCAGCGTGTGGTCAGCATGGCATCTGAGCCAGATGTCTTCTCCCCTGAAACACCAGATTTAGCAGCTGGTGTCCCTGAGGTGTCTATGGACGCTATGTCGGCAATCCTAGAGGCGTTTGCTGCCAGGGTGGAAGCAGCACACGGGAATACAGGGGGTAATAAACGCCCCCGTCCCCTGCAATCTTCTGGGGATATTTCTGATGCAGAACCAGGTCCAGCTACGGCTCATGGCCCAGATTCTGATGCATCAGAGACTGCAGACCGTGACCGATCGGACAGTGAGGAGGACTCCAAGTCCAGGTCAGTACGCGAGACGGCTTTGGTATCTGACCTTATTACTGCAGTGCGGGATACGCTAAAGTTGGAAAGGACTGAAGAAGTAGCAGATACTCCAGTCCCCTTTGGGTTTCGTAAACCTGCCCGCACTGCTAAGGTGTTCCCTTGTGTGTCTTATTTTGACAAACTCTTATACAAGGAATGGGAGAACCCACTGAGGGTCTTTACAGCCCCAAAGAGGTTTGCAGTACGGTACCCCTTTGAGGAGAGTTTTCTGAAGATATGGACCTCTCCCCCTATAGTGGACCCTTCGGTGTCCAGACTTAATAGAGCCACCACTATTCCAGTAGAAGGGGCTCCTGTTTTCAAGGACCCTGTGGATAAGAAGGCTGAAGCACTCGCTCGCTACCTATACTCAGTGGTAGGCTCAGCAGTACGCCCGGCATTGGCGGGGGCCCTAGTGTCTCAGACACTTACTGAATGGGCAAAATTGCTACTCCAGGGGTTAAAGGAGCGAGATGCTCCTCCTAATGAGATAACTTTGGCCGACCAGTTGGTCCAGGGCCTTAAGTTTGTCTGCGAGTCAGACATGGATACTATTCCCCTGCTGTCAAGAGCTTCGGTTTATGCAGTAGCAATACGCCGCCTGATCTGGCTAAAGGGCTGGTCTGCGGACCAGACTTCCAAGAAAGCCCTATTGGATCTGCCTTTTAAGGGCGACAGACTTTTTGGGGCTTCTCTGGATGACATCATCAAGGATGCTACAGGAGGTAAAAGCACTTTGCTTCCCCAAACTAGCAAGGGTAGGGGACCACGCCAAGGGCAAGGGCCCTCCTTTACTGCACGTAAGCGTTTTTTTTGCCCTCTTAAGGCGACAGGGAAAAGACCCCAGGCCGATAAAGCGCCTGCCCAAGGACAAAAGCGTCCTTGGTCCCGCAGACCCAACAAGCCTGTGGACAAATCTGCGTCCACATGAAGGTCCGCCCCCACCCAGCTCTCGGGTGGGGGGACGTCTTCGCAAATTCGCGACTCAGTGGACTGCTCTAGTCTCCGACAGGTGGGTTTGCGAAGTAATCTCCTCAGGCTACAAGATAGAATTTCTCTCTTGTCCACCAGACAGATTCATCACCTCCAATCTCCAGCTACTACCGACCCGTCGGGAGGCCCTGTATGGGGCGGTCCAGGGTCTACTGGAACGCGGGGTAGTTATTCCAGTTCCAGAACGCGAACGGGGTCAGGGTTTTTACTCAAATCTGTTCATTATGCCAAAGAAGGAGGGGGTTCGTCCAATCTTGGATCTCAGAGCCCTCAATTGCTTTGTGAAGGTACAAAGATTTCGGATGGAGTCGGTTCGATCCGTAGTCACGGCTCTCCATCCGGGGGACTTTCTGGCCTCCTTGGACATCAAGGACGCATACCTGCATGTCCCCATATACTCCAGACACCAGAGGTTTCTGCGATTTGCTATCGGGAAGAACCACTACCAGTTTGTGGCCCTCCCGTTTGGCCTTGCCTCAGCACCCAGGACGTTCACCAAGGTGCTCGCTCCGATTCTGGCACTTCTAAGACAGCGGGGTATCGCTATCACAGGTTACTTGGACGACCTTCTGCTGAAGGGCCCTTCAAGCTCAGAATTAGAGGTAAGCGTGTCCATTACCTGTCAGACTCTTCGAGACTGTGGTTGGATACTAAACACGCAAAAGTCAGTATTGGTGCCCACTCAACGCCTAGTGTACCTGGGGTTGATTCTGGATTCCTCAGAGGCAAAGGTATTCCTCCCTGTGGAGAAGTTGCAGACCCTCCGGGCTGCAGTACGGCAGCTGACTTCCAGGAATTGGTCGTCACTCCGTTTTTGCATGCGAGTGTTGGGCCTCATGGTAGCCTCCTTCGAGGCGGTCCCATATGCTCAATACCACACTCGAGTGTTACAGAGGGAAGTTCTGTCCAGATGGAACAGATGCCCTTCATCTCTGGATTATCAAATCCGAGTGAGCCACCTAGTCAGGAGATCCCTGGTATGGTGGCTGACAGCACCGGCTCTAATGGCCGGGAAGTCATTTCTTCCGGTTTACTGGATAGTGATCACGACGGACGCCAGCCTTACAGGTTGGGGGGGAGTCTGGGGTGTCCAGTCGGCGCAAGGTCGCTGGACCCCAGAGGAAGCCCTCCTGCCGATCAATGTCCTGGAGATCCGGGCGATCAAGCTGTGCCTCTTCAAATGGTCTCAGAGACTGCAAGGGCGTCCAGTCAGGATCCAGTCAGACAACGCCACAGCAGTGGCATATGTCAATCATCAAGGAGGAACAAGAAGCTCAGCTGCAGCATCGGAGATCGCTCGCATCCTGAAGTGGGCAGAGAGGAGCGTACCGGCACTGTCGGCCGTGTACATTCCGGGTGTGGAAAACTGGCAGGCGGACTACCTGAGCCGCCAGATGCTGGACCAGGGAGAATGGTCCTTACACCCGGAGGTGTTCCAACTCCTCTGCCAAAGATGGGGCACACCAGACGTAGATCTTCTGGCTTCCCGACTCAATCGGAAGGTATTGAGGTTTGTGGCCCGGTCAAGAGACCCATGGGCAGACGCAACGGACGCGTTGGTAGCATCGTGGGGCCAGTATCGGCTAATCTATGCCTTCCCTCCCTTAAGGCTTCTTCCTCTTCTGCTCCGCAGAGTGGAGGCAGAGGGAATTCCAATGATCCTAATCGCTCCAGATTGGCCTCAGCGTCCTTGGTACGCCGATCTAGTACGTCTGGTAGCAGACGTCCCCTGGCGCCTACCACTACGGAAGGACCTGCTGTCGCAAGGTCCCATATTCCATCCTGCTTTACAGTCATTGGCTTTAACGGCATGGCTGTTGAGAACCAGGTACTGAGAGACCGGGGCCTGTCAGACTCAGTAATTTCTACTATGAGAAGTGCTCGGAAACCGTCCTCTAGGAAGGTCTATCACCGCACTTGGAGGGCCTACATCTCCATGTGTGAGGAAATGAAATGGCATCCGCGTACCTATTTGGTTTCCAGAATCCTGCTGTTTTTACAGCATGGGGTAGACCAAAGGCTTGCCCTAAGTACGATTAAGGGACAGATATCTGCCCTGGCTGTCTTTTTTTCAGCGACCCCTGGCGACTCACTCTCTCGTGAGTACATTTGTGCAGGGGGTTCGACATGTGGCCCCTCCGGTCCGCCCCCCGTTACCTCCGTGGGACTTGAACCTGGTCCTCTCGGTGCTTCAGAAGGCACCGTTTGAGAATATTAGAGATATTCCCCTGTTGACACTTTCTCAGAAGGTGGTCTTTTTGGTGGCTGTTACGTCAGTTAGACGAGTCTCTGAGCTGGCAGCCTTGTCCTGCAAGGCTCCCTATTTGATTTTCCACAAGGATAAGGTGGTGCTGCGGCCGCAGCCTTCCTTTCTTCCGAAGGTCGTTTCGGCTTTTCATCTCAACGAAGACATTGTACTTCCATCCTTGTGTCCTCAGCCGTCGAATCCTAAGGAGTCGGCGTTGCATTCCTTGGACGTTGTCCGAGCTTTGAGAGTATACATATCTGCTACTTCCCTGTTCCGGAAGTCAGACTCACTGTTTGTTTCGGTGGCTGGTCCCAAGAAGGGCCAAGCAGTCTCATCGGCCACCATCTCTAGGTGGATCCGACAGTAATCCAGGCTTACGCCTTAAAGGGTCAGGCGCCCCCCTTTCCTGTCACGGCGCATTCGACCAGGGCAATAGGTGCCTCTTGGGCTTTCCGACATCAAGCGTCTGTTTCCCAACTATGTAAAGCGGCGACTTGGTCGTCCGCTCACACTTTCACAAAATTCTACAAAGTTGATGTAGGTGCATCTTCGGATGCCTCTTTCGGCCGCAAGGTTTTGCAGGCGGCTGTTTAGAGTTGCAACTCCTCCGTTGGAGGAGTGCTGTTTTGTGTTTTGGGGTGAAGTTTGTTTTTATGCTGTTACCACCCCTCGTTTTTTCTCTGACACTGCTTTGGGACGTCCCACTTTGTCAATAGAGAAGCTGTGTCGGTCCATGGACGAAAGAGTAAATAGGATTTTTTACTCACCGTAAAATCCTTTTCTCTGAGTCCATGGACCGACACAGCACCCACCCCTCCTTTTAAGTTTGTACTGCTTTTTGACGAACTGATCTGCGATGTGCAGACTGAGAGGGTATACCCAGAGGGTCCGCCCCCTGGGCGGTACTGTAGAAGGTGTGATGCAACACTTTTTACAAGTTTTTCTGCCTAGTCACTCCTAATTAACGGATAATACCCACTTTGTCAATAGAGAAGCTGTGTCGGTCCATGGACTCAGAGAAAAGGATTTTACGGTGAGTAAAAAATCCTATTTTTTTGATTTTTTGCTATAATAAATATCCCAATTTTTTTTAAAAAAAAACAATTTTTTTTCTCAGTTTAGGCCGTTACGTATTCTTCTACATATTTTTGGTTAAAAAAAAATCGCAATAAGCGTATAGTGGTTGGTTTGCGCAAAAGTTATAGCGCCTACAAAATAGGGGATAGAATTCTGACATTTTATTTATTTTTTTACTAGTAATGGCGGCGATCAGCGATTTTTTTTTTTTTTTTTTTTTTTTTATCATGACTGCGATATTGCGGCGGACACATCGGACACTTTTTTGACACATTTTTGGGACCATTCACATTTATACAGCGATTAGTGCTATAAAAATGCACTGATTACTGTATAAATGTGACTGGCAGGGAAGGGGTTAACACTAGGGGGCGAGGAAGGGGTTAAATGTATGCCCTATGAGTGATTGCTACTGTGGGGGGAGGGGACTGACTGGGGGAAGAGACCGATCTGTGTCCCTATGTACAAGGGACACAGCATCGGTCTCCTCTCTCCCTGACAGGACATGGATCTGTGTGTTTACACACACAGATCCATGTCCTTGTCTGTGTACAGGCCGATCGCGGGTGCCTGGCGGACATCGCGGCCGCCAGGCACGCGCAGCGGCATCTCAGTGATGCGCCGGGCACGTGCGCCCCCCAGTGGCCGAAGGAGCGGAGGCCGTATAATGATTGCCTCCCGGCATTTAAGAACCACTTTGCGGCCGTCAAGTGTTACCTTGGGGAGATGCAGACTAGAGAACTGCAATAACTGAGCAGCAAATGATATCACCTATGAAGTATTTTCAGTTATCTTGCAAACCTGGCTTGTTAGTGGGTCCTGAGGACAGGAGTTGAAAACCACTTGTGTAAACAGACTGTTTGATCCTGTATGCACAGATCCTTCCACTTTCTCCAATCCATCTCCTGATAAGACAGAGTCTCTGGAGTCACTTTGCACATGCTCATTTTGGTGTGTAATGCTGGGTTTTTTTTTTTTTTTTTTTTTATGAAAGGGGGCATGTGATCGGCACAGGGCCAAATTGGCCCTGTCCAGACAGAGGGTCAGGGGTCATGCAGCCTCATAGGGACAGTCAGAGTAGAATGAAAACTCCTCCTACAAGCTTTAACCAGACACTAATAGAAGTCACAGGACTGCTATAAACTGCTGATGAGAATAAGGTATATAGCATTTTAAATTTTCTAAAATGATAGCATTTCTATGTACTGTGGAAAACCAGATATAGTGAATACAGTGTCCTGGGTTTAGTAACACTTTAAGTGCCGGTTCAAACCAGAATTGCACAGGAACGCACTTGTTTTTTTTTTTGCCCATTCAGTTGACTAGGCCTAACTCGCACTGGATCACAATAAACGTACTGCATTTAAAAATGCACTGTAACCAGATTGTGAGGTACCAATGTGATCTGGAGCAGGCAAATGAACTGCACTTGCAATCCGCGTTTGGGGCGTTGTTAGGGTTACATTGACACCTGCAGCAGATCGCACTCCCAATGCAGTTTGAATGTGGTGAGGGAAAAATGCACCACATTCTGCAGTGAAATGGGCCCTAATGAGCATCATATGCAGTCAGGTGCATTTTTAAACGCAATATAAGCAAGAAAAATGTATGTATTCAAATCAACCTAGTTTACCCCACTGCAGTGCTTCCATGTGCATTGGAAAAGAGTAAAAATGTACAGCATGCTGCCTTTCTCTGCACTAGCACACACGACAAATGTGCATGATCATGTGTAAACACAACTTGGTAAAAGAAAATAAATTTGAAATGCATTGTAAATGCAGAGATTGTGGTCTAAATGGCCCTTATAGTTTCCCGTCATACTGAGAAGCCACTAAGATTCTGCCTACAGGAGATAGAGGGGCAATTCTCTAAACCAGGGGTCTCCAAACTTACAAAAACTTTAGGGCCAGTTTACTGTCCTTCAGACTTTAGGGGGTCCGGACTGTGACCAGTATACAATGCCATATCTTTGGTGTCAGTGGGAGGAATTGTGCCCCATTGTTGGTGTCAGTGGGAGGAATTTTCCCTCCTATACAGTATATGCATTACGCCTTAAAGCGGAGGTTCCGCCAAATTTTTTATTTTTTTTTTAAAAGCCAGCATCTACAAATACTGCAGCTGCTGACTTTTAAAATATGGACACTTACCTGTCCAGCGCGCCCGCGATGTCGGCACCCGAGGTCGAGCAATCGTTCGTCCCTCGGCTGCACCCGCCGCCATCCTCGGTGAGGGAATCGGGAAGTGAAGCGTTGCAGCTTTACTGCCCGGTTCCCTACTGCGCATGCGCGAGTAGTGTGGCGCACCGTTACTGGTCCCCGCTCTCTCCTGGGAACAGTGTATTTCCCAGGAGACAGCTGGGGGCTGCGGGTAAGGGCGTGTCTGCCGCATGAGTCTATTCCCGGAAGTGGGTGCAAATTAGTCTTAGACAGGTATCTGCACCCCCCCCTCCCCCCTGAAAGGTGCCGAATGTGACACCGGAGGGGGGGAGGGTTCCGAAAAGCGGAAGTTCCATTTTTGGGTGCAACTCCGCTTTTAATAGGTCTGAAACACCCAGACCTTAAATAGCCTCTTCCTTTATCACCATGGAAACCTCTTTAACATCGCGGTACCTGGAAGTGACATTATCGGCCTAGTAACCAACTATAGGGGAGGTCAAAAAGCCAATTACAAGTTAAAAGGCTGTCACTTATCAACGTACTTCCAGCACTTCTATTCTAGGTTGCCGTGCGAACCTCCACAGAACCAGATGTGACGTCAGCCATCTTTGTTGTCACCCGGGCTATAGAGAGGCACAAAAATAGCTGGACAGCTCATGGGGACACTGTCATTCAATTTAAAAATCTACACAAAAATCTAAAATACAACAAAATCGAATTCAATATCTACTTGCTGAACATCTCGCTTCCGTATATCGTGCCAATACATTAATACTACAATAAAAACATACCGTATATTTATAAAATATCTAAATGGAAATATGTAGATATGCATAAAAAACACCCCACTATAAAAGGCACAATTAATACAGAGTTCCCATATATTCTAATACAATCTAGTTAATTTCACCTGTCGCTAATAAAGCAGTTAAAGCGTTTGTTAATCCCCCTCCGCAAAAAAATGGATCCTTCCTGCTCCTTGAGGCTCGGCTCACACAGGATGCCGATGCGGCTTCCAGCAGGGGTCCTGTGCGTCCTGGCTCACCGTTTCAGGTTCGATTTCAGTCTGAATTATGGACTAAATTCGGGGATCCCGCATCCAATTCGCAATAGCGTGAACCCAGCCTTAAAGCATGTTATATGAAACAGTGCTTGTCCTGTGTCATTTGGGCCCCCTGTAACACCTAAAAAACCTGGCTGATCCTGCCAGTTTCTCCCCACCCCCCTGTAAACTGACCATGGTGTATCATGGCGGCTGAGCCCTGACGGTGTTGTTGAAGTTTGCAGTGATATTTCAGGCATAACCGATCCAGTGACATTTGATTGAATACGACTTGTATCAGGGTAAGAATCATACTTTTTACTTGATGAAACAATGGAATTTATGTGGAACCTACAGGGAGGATATATTATTATATGCATCTTACTTCGTATACCCTTTAGTGTCCTTCCTTTTTGGATGTTTTTTTGCTTAAATGGACTTTGGATACTACTTTGAGCTTTGCTCCTTAAAGCGGGATTCCACCCGCGATTTTTTTAATTTTTTTTTTTTTAAAGTCAGCAGCTACAAATACTGCAGCTGCTGACTTTTAATAAGGACACTTACCTGTCCTACTCGCCCGCGATGTCAGCCCCCCCCCCTCGGCGCTGGCAGCTCCCGGCGCCGCCATCCTCAGTAATGGAAACTGCGCATGCACGAGCCGCGCAGCGTTTTGTGAATGGGCCGACTGCTCTCTGGGATACACACAGTTCCCAGAAGGCAGCGTGCCCCATTCACCAGAAGACGCCGCGAGTAGGACGGAGGAAGGAGACCTGCCGCGGATGATGACAAGGAAGATTAGGGACTTCCGCATAGCAACCGCTATTTCTGGGGAGTAAAAATGTTTTATTTTATTTATTTTTTTCAATTTTGGTGATTTTTTTTTTTTTTATCAGGGTGGAACTCCACTTTAATGCTTTATGATGTTTCATAAAGAAATATCTCTTAGGTTAGTGCAGCAATGGCTGTTTACACCTTTTGGTAACTTTTCCGGTTTCTGTTTACCCTGCTATTCTGTTGGCGGTTTTTAGGTATGAGGTTTTTTTTTTTTTCTCCCCTCATTTGGGGTTGTTCGTTTTTACTAGGTCTCCCTATATCTTGCAACAGCTAGGATATATGATGATTGGGTCAATTTTATGCACCATACCTGCAAGGTGAAGAATTAATTTTTGGTCTCACCCTATCTTTTTGTTGCCGTTATTGTCTCTTCCCCTTTTTTCTGGGAGTCCCCCTGTTTGTACCAGGGGACAGGATATTGTACATATGTATTTTTTGATATAGGATATGGATGTATTGCTACTAATTATGTTTTGTTTATGTATTGGATGTTTCTTGATTTACATACGGATAGTGAAGCAGACCCTGTGTAACACGTCTGATATTGTGGCTATATTCATCCTTATTCATATCTGTTTTTATATGTATATGGGCCTAAAGTTGCTATTTTTTGTATTTTTTTTTTTTTTTTCAATTTTATATGTATTGAATAATACATTTTCTATATTTCTTTAAAAATGATTGATGTATTTATGGGATATTACTTATCCATAGGAACTACTGCTTTTAAAAGCCCAATTTTTCTACATAACACTTATTTTTTACTACTTACCTATGATGACTCTTTTATGGGCCCTCACCTTTTGAACCAAAAAAAATATATAAAATTTGTAGCTAATGCTACAAAATATTTTTTCTTTTTATTATTAACCTTCAAGGTCTTACAAGCCTTGCACTTACCACAGGCATAAAAGCCAACTAGGGATGGGAGCAATCTACTACTATTCTTAGCTGGGGGGGGGGGGGGGATCTAAAATACCCAGAGCCAATATATTCCTTAGAGAAGGTGCCTTTTTTGTATACAAATGTTAGGGTGGGGAGGTAAAAACTTACCCAAAATCTTATCTCCCTGTAAAATATTCCTTCTTTTTTTTTTTTTTTTATTCCTTTTTGACTCTGGATGTTAAAATCCCCTATCTATACGTCTAACATTCTCTTTCTTCTTTATCTATTGTTGGCTGTAACCCTTCTGTGTAAACCTTTTTTTCCAGTATCTCAGACTGGTGTAAGTATGTTGATACGTGACGGTCTTTTTACTTATGGCTTTTTAACCTCCCCTATAGTTGGTTACTAGCCCGATACCATCCCTTCCAGGTACCACAATGTTGAAGAGGTGTGAGGGGAGAAAATATTGTGCAATCAGCATAGGCGTGCGCACGGGGTGTGCCTGGGCACACCCTAATCACCCCCATGTGCATCACTCTGCCTGGCCCTAGCAATTCCGTATGGGTTCCCCGCAGCAGAGAGAGGAGCCCAACTCACAAACCCTGGGCACCTCTGCTCTGCAGCTATTTAAAAAGAAAAAACAGCCCCATTGTTAATCTGCCTTGCGGGGCAAAAGGGGACTATTTAACCACTTTCGGGTGCAGGCGGAGTGATCTACTGCACTGTGGTACCCGACAATTAAATTAAAGTCCCAGCTTCTTCTAAAACAATCTGCGGGGCTTTAATCTAATTGGAAGCAAAGGCTGTGGAAGATCATTCCACCTCCTCCTGAACGTGGGTAAATAGTCCTCCTCCTTCGGCACCAGGCTCTGGTGCCCAGCTCAGCGCAGTGGATGGAGTGGTGAGTCTGGGATGGTGAATCCCAGTGATCGATGTTGTGCCCGGCTCTCGGTGACTGACATGGAGCAGCGGGCGCAAGTGCAGAGGATGGCTGGCTGTGTGGATCGGGTTGCTCCCTCGCGATGCCGACTCATCAAGTGGATGTGCTGCAGGAAGAGATTGGTTACACTGCTGGCTGCCCAAATCGTGAGTACCAACTGCCCCCTCCCTGCTCGGCTCTGATCCGCGGTCCCTCTAACCCTGCCAGGCTATCTGGGGTCCCCTCTGTCCCTGTCATCTGCTCCTCTCCTGACCCTGTGCCTTCCATCTGCCCTGCACCCCTCACCCTATACTGACCTACTCTACAGCACCCCTCACTGTGCACCCTGCCCCCACCCCACAGAACTGTGCACCCTGCCCCCACCCCACAGAACTCTGCACCCCTCACTGTGCCCCCACCTCACAGAACCCTGCACCCCTCACTGTGCACCCTGCCCCCACCTCACAGAACCCTGCACCCCTCACTGTGCATCCTGCCCCCACCTCACAGAACCCTGCACCCCTCACTGTGCACCCTGCCCCCACCTCACAGAACACTGCGCCTCTCACTATACACCCTGCACCCACCCCGTAGAACACTGCGCCCCTGTCAGGCTTAGGCCCTAGCTCTGTCAGGCGGAGGGAGCTTTGTCAGGTAGACTGTATCAGGCCCATGATTTCTGACAGTGGTCCTGTCGCTCTGTGTGCTGGCGGGGTGATGGGAAAGCTCCCCCTATTTCACTATGTGGGTTGGGAGATGAGATAGAGATATATTATATACTCATACCCACACGCGTGTTTGAGCTTTGGGGTGCACACCCTAATGTAATAGGCTGCGCACGCCTATGGCAATCAGGACCAAGAGGAGGACAAGTGGCAAATCGAAACCCACACTGGTGGAGATTGTCATAAGCGATTTCTGACCCCTAAGTGAGGTCTTATGAGGAGGCGAGCAGGTTTTTCACCTAGAGGTTCACATGACACAAGAGGAAGCGTGAAGAATTGTGAATCGCCTATCGCACTGGTGTTTGTCACAAATAATTGGGACTGTTTTGTATTCCAATTTGCTTTGGGACTGATATTACCATATGATTTGCATCAATACTACAAGTGTATTTATTCTTATGTGTGTTTCTGGTACAATCTTTTTTATAAAAAAATTTTTTTGTCGAAGTAAGAACTGCAAGAATCCCACGCAAGTGATATAAACAATAAGCATGACATGGCACAACTGAAAAGTGCACATTAAAAGCATATTTGATAGTGGGAATTGTCGCGCTGCACTTTTTTTGTTTAGTTTTTTTGAAGTTGTGGAATCGCCTATATAGTGTTTTAGCAGCAACAATTGAATATTTATCATCACCGACGGATCGGTGGCTTGTATTGTTCACATTTTATGTTGGCAGGTTGTATGTTTGATTTTGAATTTATTGCGTTTGTGTGCCCTTAAATTAACTGTAGCGTATTTTTTGTTTTTGTTTTTTGCATTTCCTAGACCTTTGTGGTAATATCGTGTGACATAAAAAACGAACTACCACTTTAGGGCTAAAATACATTTTTAAGGATGTGTGCAAAAAAAAAGGTCCCGTTGGTGAAAGAGTTAAAGAAGAATTTCAGGTATGGATATTTTTGCAGTTACATTTGTGGACCAATGTAACTATGTACAGGTCCTTCTCAAAAAATTAGCATATTGTGATAAAGTTCATTATTTTCTGTAATGTACTGATAAACATTAGACTTTCATATATTTTAGATTCATTACACACAACTGAAGTAGTTCAAGCCTTTTCTTGTTTTAATATTGATGATTTTGGCATACAGCTCATGACAACCCAAAAATCCTATCTCAAAAAATTAGCATATTTCATCCGACCAATAAAAGAAAAGTGTTTTTAATACAAAAAAAGTCAACCTTCAAATAATTATGTTCAGTTATGCACTCAATACTTGGTCGGGAATCCTTTTGCAGAAATGACTGCTTCAATGCGGCGTGGCATGGAGGCAACCAGCCTGTGGCACTGCTGAGGTGTTATGGAGGCCCAGGATGCTTCGATAGCGGCCTTAAGCTCATCCAGAGTGTTGGGTCTTGCGTCTCTCAACTTTCTCTTCCCAATATCCCACAGATTCTCTATGGGGTTCAGGTCAGGAGAGTTGGCAGGCCAATTGAGCACAGTAATACCATGGTCAGTAAACCATTTACCAGTGGTTTTGGCACTGTGAGCAGGTGCCAGGTCGTGCTGAAAAATGAAATCTTCATCTCCATAAAGCTTTTCAGCAGATGGAAGCATGAAGTGCTCCAAAATCTCCTGATAGCTAGCTGCATTGACCCTGCCCTTGATAAAACACAGTGGACCAACACCAGCAGCTGACATGGCACCCCAGACCATCACTGACTGTGGGTACTTGACACTGGACTTCAGGCATTTTGGCATTTCCCTCTCCCCAGTCTTCCTCCAGACTCTGGCACCTTGATTTCCGAATGACATGCAAAATTTGCTTTCATCCGAAAAAAGTACTTTGGAACACTGAGCAACAGTCCAGTGCTACTTCTCTGTAGCCCAGGTCAGGCGCTTCTGCTGCTGTTTCTGGTTCAAAAGTGGCTTGACCTGGGGAATGCGGCACCTGTAGCCCATTTCCTGCACACGCCTGTTCACGGTGGCTCTGGATGTTTCTACTCCAGACTCGGTCCACTGCTTCCGCAGGTCCTCCAAGGTCTGGAATCGGTCCTTCTCCACAATCTTCTTCAGGGTCCGGTCACCTCTTCTCGTTGTGCAGCGTTTTCTGCCACACTTTTTCCTTCCCACTGAGGTGCCTTGATACAGCACTCTGGGAACAGCCTATTCGTTCAGAAATTTCTTTCTGTGTCTTACCCTCTTGCTTGAGGGTGTCAATGATGGCCTTCTGGACAGCAGTCAGGTCGGCAGTCTTATTCATGATTGCGGTTTTGAGTAATGAACCAGGCTGGGAGTTTTTAAAAGCCTCAGGAATCTTTTGCAGGTGTTTAGAGTTAATTAGTTGATTCAGATGATTAGGTTAATAGCTCGTTTAGAGAACCTTTTCATGATATGCTAATTTTTTGAGATAGGAATTTTGGGTTGTCATGAGCTGTATTCCAAAATCATCAATATTAAAACAAGAAAAGGCTTGAACTACTTCAGTTGTGTGTAATGAATCTAAAATATATGAAAGTCTAATGTTTATCAGTACATTACAGAAAATAATGAACTTTATCACAATATGCTAATTTTTTGAGAAGGACCTGTATATGCTAGACACTTGGGATCCCCTGGAAGCTGGAAATCACTGTTGTAGACAGCGTTACTCAAGTGATATCCACTTGCTTCCCGATCCCGTGCTGAGTGGCTGGCCGGCTGCATTGTGAACACCTGGAGGTCCACCGCTCAGCACAGGCACCATTCAGAGAATGTTTTTTGTGTTTTTCCAGTAAGGGTAAAATGTTCTCTGATTGGATAAGGTGGAGCTTATGGTGTCGCCACCCTGCCTTTCCACCTCATACAATCTGAAAATGCTTTGCATTCATTGCCAAAAAATGCATGGCATTCTCTAAATGGTGCCTAGTGGCTGACCACCTGTGTTCCCGCTTGGCATGGGAGACCGTGGAGATCACTGTAGTATTGATGTTTACTTCTGTGATTTCTAGCTTCTAGAAGGACCCACGGCTATGGTACTGTACATGCATAATTACATTGGTCCAAGCTAGACCACGGCTATGTAAAATTATCTATACCTGGAATTCTTCTTTACCGCCCGGCCTATAGCAGAATGACGCCCGGGCGGTGGTTGCGTTATCCTGACTGGACGTCATATGACGTCCAGCAGGATAACAGCCGCCGCGTGCCCGTGGGGGCGCGCATCGCGGCAACCGGTGGTGCGGTGTGTCCAGTCTGAGGCTCTTTACCACGTACTCAGCCATGTTCAATCACGGCTGATCACGATGTAAACAGGAAGAGCCGTTGATCGGCTTTTCCTCACTCGCGTCTGACAGACGCTAGTAGAGGAGAGCCGATCGGCTGCTCTCCTGACAGGCGGGGGGGTCTGTGCTGATTGTTTATCAGCGCAGCCCCCCCATCGACCCCCAGGATGCTGGAATGGACCACCAGGGATGGCCACCCCACTGGACCACCAAGTATGCCACCTGGACCACCAGGAAAATGCAAATCTGTACCCAGGCAGCTGCCAATCAGTGCCCACCCACAATGCCTGCCAGTGCCACAAGGGATGCCTATCAGTGCCATATATCAGTGCAGCCTTTTAGTGCCCACCAGTGTTGCCTATCAGTGCCGCCTATTAATGCCCATCAGTGCCACCTACCAGTGCCCATTGTCAGTGCCGCCTTATCAGTGAAGGAGAAAACGTACTTCTTTACTACATTTTATAACGGAAACAAAATAAACTTTTTCTTTTTTTTTCAAATTTTCGTTTTTTTTTTTTAGCAGAGGTGATCAAATACCACCCAAAGAAAGCTCTATTTATGGGAACAAAATGATAAAAATTCTGTTTAGGTACAGTGTAGCATGACCGCGCAATTGTCATTTAAACGGCGACAGCACTGAAAGCTGAAAATTGGCTTGGGCAGGAAGGGGGGTAAGTGTGGTACTGAAGTGGTTAAATGCTCATTAAGTTGTAAGTTGTAAAGTTACATGCATATGGTTTGGCCATTCGGCATCAAATCCTGTCATCCTCCTTCTCATTGAACCACTCGCGGAAAAGATCAGATCACATATAGATATCAGGGGGCTCTCCATTAATGATAGACACCATAATATAAATCTGTTTGCGGACGACGTTATTCTATTCTTGACCTCCACCTCTTTACAACATGCTCATGACACTCTCAAAGCTTTTAGCGAAATCTCTTTCTACAAGGTGAACTTCACCATGTCAATTGTCCTAGACCTTGGAATTCCTCCCCTACTGAAAAACCAGCTCCAGACAACCTTCCCTTACTCCTGGAGTGGTTCCGATATTGCATACCTAGGTATTAAATTAACAGCTGACCCTCGCCAATTAGCAGAAGCCACCTATGTGCCATTAATTGACAAACTTTCTAAAGAATCCAAAAGACTATCCAATATTGAAATGACTTGGTCAGGTAGACTAGCTGCATTTAAAATGCTGCTACTTCCGCAAATCCTTTATATTTTTAGAACGCTTCCTATCCCTATGCCCAGACCTTACCTCAAAAATTTGAATTCCCTGCTATCTAGATTTGTCTGGGGCGCTAAAAGACCTAGATGCTCCAAAGCACTATTGGTTAAACATAGAACGGCTGGAGGCATGGGCTTAGTTGACATCCAGGACTACTTCCGAGCATCTATCCTAGCACAACTTAAAGGTTGGTTTGAACCAACGGCTAAATCAATATGGTATGACATTGAACAGACCTTAAGCCCTGTTAAAAATCTCCGAAACCTATTGCTAGTTGATGTATGGGATCCCCTGTCCATGTTTGGACTGCCTCTTACCGTCCAGGCCTCTTTGGAGGCTTGGAGAGCTCTCCGAAAAATACCTTTCTCTAGTCATCTTCCAGGACGGCACACCTGAGAGATGACTGGTCCACCTGACAGGAAACACAATCAACACATGAGGTTAAAAGGCCCCTCCCTTCCCCTGCACCTCAGTTCTTGATTGTGTTTCCCGGCAGCGAAACGTTTGTTATTTTTGTCAGACCTGAAGTCGGTAGCGGATGGTCTCCCCCCTGAGAGCTGGACGCCAAGGCCGGGGAGGGTTGCGGGTCCAGCCAGGGATCAGTCCCTTCTCAGGGGGGGTTCCCAATGACCGGTGGTATTCCCCGGTAAAGAGCCTCCCGGGCACAGGGGCGTTTCCCGGATCTCTTGTGGGTACATGCCTCCCCACCTACCTTCCACCCAGTCTAGGGTACTTGGGGGATGAAGGAACCGGAGGGTCTGCAGGAGTCCGGGCCGCTGGAGGAGGAAGGCTGTCATTTTCCTGACAGTGTAGCTCCATAGGGAATGCTGGAAACACTCATAGGCAGGAGTGAGCATTCGTCGGGTGGAGCAAGATGGCGCCTCTTTCGGTTCCGGGCGACATCACTTCCGGTTTCCGGTCCACGCCAAAATGGCGGCTCCGGACACTAGAGGCCAAAATGGGACTACCTCTGGCGGCGGGACTCCAGCAAAATGGCGCCGATCGGCGTCCTGGCCATAAAAATCCGGTGGAGCCAGGCGGAGGTCCCACAGGCCCCTCTCACCGCCTGGAGTCTCACAGCAGAGCTCCTAGGAAGTAGGAACCAGCTGAGACCAGGAATGGAGTGAGGACTGCATCCCAGGAGGGGACCACGAGTGGTGAGTCTTTCCTCTATTATTCACAAGGGGTTGGTTAAGGGAGGTCTTACCCACACCCCTTGGGGGGGGGGGGGGGCAGGAGAAAGTACAGCTTGCTAAAAAAACTAGTGCTGTCTTGTCTTTGTCTCCTTGGAACCCAGTGGATCTGCTCAAGGGGCCCACAAGGTTAAAAGCAAAAGTACCCCTCCCCCTAGAACAAAAAGGTGTGGGAATTGCAATGAAAAGCTCCCACTTGATCACGCAAAGCCTTTTTGTTACAGGTGCATACATAAATTGTCGGGTAAGGAATAGGGCTGGGCGATTTTCCCCCCAAAAAACTCGATTTACGATTCGATTTTTTTTTTTTTTTTTTTTTTTATTATATTAATTGAAGTGCATCAACAAACAAAATTGCAAAAGCAAACCCTTTCTCTAACTGCAAAGTCAGTGTGCAACAAAGATTGTTAAACATCCAAATTATTAATACTGTATTTGGATTTAGCTAATAAAACAACAAAAAATCTTGAGGTTACTCTTAGTTTAATTGAACTGTTCCCGTGTCTCACTGTGCCCATTCTTCACTGTGCCCATGCTTCAATCACTGTGCCCGTACCTGATGCAGATTTTCATGGGATACGGATTTTACTGCTACACCGGCGGCCATTCCAGTATTCAAAAGCCGTGCCTCCTCCTCGTCTGTGATAGGCGGAACACTCAATTTCCCAGCATTCAGTGTTCCGCCTATCATGGACATCCGCTCATCCTCATAACACAGACGAGGATGAGAGGATGTCCGTGATAGGCTGAACACTGCCTGCTGTGAAATTGAGTGTTCCGCCTATCACAGACGAGGACTCGGGAGGCGCGGCTTTTGAACACTGCAATGGCCGCCGTCTGTCTGCATGACACGCTGATCAGATAGGCAGACGGCGGCTTGCGGTTAGTTAGTGTTACATTACATCTACTCGCGGCGGCTGCAGCGAGTAGATGTAATTGGGGTAACGCTGCCCAGTGCCATTCCGGATACGCCCCCTGCAGCCCTGCTACGGAAACTTTGAAGGAAAAAATAAAAATAAAATATAAAAATTTTTTTTTTTTTTTTTTTTTTTTTTTTTTAAATCTAAAAAAATCGATTTTCTTCAAATCTGAATCGATTTGAACTCAAAACTCGATTCAAGATTAAAATCGATTTTTTTTCCCAGCCCTAGTAAGGAAACCTCACAGGTGTTGAGGGACTTCCTTACAGTACAGGCAGAGATGCTGACTACGTTACAATCCCTTAAGACAGTTATTGCATCTAAGGAAGAGCATAGCACTAGTGGCAGAGAGGTTCTGTCCTCTAGAGAAGGTACTTCATCTCCGGGGGCCACATCTGACAGAGGTCAGAGAACCCCACAGGGGCCTCCCTCTTCCATTACTTCAGGAGTAGATGAGCTTGAGGACCCAGAGGAGTCAGAAGAGGACTCATTAAAGGAGGGGGAAGGTTCAGACCCTGAAAGCCAGGACAGTGACAGTCCTAAACTTAGGCATCTCTTTCCCGTGGAGGACATGGGACAGTTGCTTAAGGCAATTTATGCCTCTGAAGATATCCCAGAACCTCCAGTACAGACAACAGCCCGGGATAAGTTGTATAAGGGCTTAGGAAAACCTCAGTCCAGAGTATTCCCAGTACACCAAACCCTTAAGGAGGTAATTCTGAGGGAGTGGAAGGTCCTTAAGCTAAAAACCTGGAAGAGAAGGTTCCCTTTTGGGGAGGAAGAAGAAAAGTTTTTCAAGACCCCCAAATTAGATGCAGCCCTTTCTCAGGTCTCTAAGAAATCCGATTTGTCCTTTGAGAACTCGGGTAGCATTAAGGACCAAATGGATAGGAAGGCTGAAGCGCTTCTGCGCAGAGCATGGGATGCCAATGCGGCAGCCATGGCTCCTGCACTAGCATCTGCCTGCGTAGCCAGGTATGTGAATGCCTGGCTAGGTAGGCTCTCTGGCCATGTTTCTAGAGGGGACAATTCCGAAGAGGTTATGGACTCTCTTGAAATAATTAACAAAGCAGTAGCATATTTGGCTGATGCGACAGTGGAGGTGGTCAGAACCTCAGCCAAGTCAGCGGCCCTCCTGAACTCCGCAAGAAGGGCGGTCTGGGTTAAGTCATGGCAGGGGGACCCTATGTCCAGATCACGGCTCTGCGGGTTACCTTTTGAAGGTTCCAAGCTTTTTGGCCCTGGTCTGGATCAGGTCCTATCGCGATCTGCAGAGAAGGGGAAAAAGTTCCCGGTTAAGGCCAAGAGAGAAAAAGGCAAAAAGTTTTTTCGTGCCCCTCCTAATCAGGGCCAGTTCAGGGCCAAGAAAGACACCAATAGAAGATGGGGGAAGGGAAAGGGCAGACAGAAGGGTGGCCTGCTCTTCTCCGGACCCAAGGACGCCAGCAGGCAGCCAAAGTGACGCCAGGGTAGGGGGGAGACTTTCTCGATTTGTCCCTCAATGGCGAAGGATCTCCGAAAGCCCCTATATCCTGCATATCCTGACAGAAGGATATCGTCTGGAACTTTCCTCTCCTCCCCCTCAAAATTTTACTCTGACCCATCTACCCAAAGAACCTTTGAGAGCAGCAGGGTTGATGGACAATTTGCAGGGATTGGCGGACCAGGAGGTTATCGTTCCCGTTCCACCCGAAGAGCTCTACCAGGGATTTTACTCCCACGTGTTTGTGGTCCAGAAGCCGTCAGGAAAATTTCGCCTGATATTAAATCTCAGGAAGCTGAACAGGTTTCTGATACACATAAGCTTTCGGTTGGAAAGCATTTATACTGTGAGAAAACATCTATTGAAGGATGCCTTTATGGCCACCGTGGATCTGAGGGACACGTATCTCCACGTGGCTATTGCCCCGGAACACCAATCCCTGCTGAGGTTTGCAGTCCTGACAAGCAAGGGTATACAACACTGGCAATACCGAGCACTTCCCTTTGGCTTAGCTTAGCAAGCCCAAGAGTGTTCACAAAGATATTGGCAGAGGTTGTAGCTTACCTGCATTTACAGGGGGTATCTCTGATACCCTATTTAGACGACCTCCTGATCTATGGACAGTCTTTAGAGCAAGTGACAGCAGACGTAAAGACGGTGATCTGCACCTTGGAGAACTTGGGTTGCATAGTAAACAGGGAAAAATCGTCCCTAGTGCCATCCCAGATAAAAACTTTCCTAGGATACTCTTAGGGTTGTCCCGATACCACTTTTTTAGGACCGAGTACAAGTACCGATACTTTTTTTCAAGTACTCGCCGATACCAATTACCGATGCTTTTTTTAATGTCATGTGACAATTTGACTAATTGCCACTGACGGGCACTGACAGATGGATGGCACTTATGGGTACTAATAGATGACACTGATAGGCGGCACTTATGGGCACTGAAAGGTGGCACTGATAGATGGAACTGATGTCACTTATGGGCACTTATGGGCAGGCACTGAAATGAAGCACTGATTGGCAATTGCATAATAAATTACATGAATGATGAGAGGAGAGGAAGGACTTTGCAATACTATATGGCATATAGCATTGCAAAATCCTTCCTTTCCTCTCATCATTCATGTCATTTAACTTCTAGTAAGTATACTGCAACACCTATATTGGTACACCTTGCACTTGGCTGCAGTAAGCCAGCAGCAGACATCTTGTTACACCCAGCCCGAACTATATGAGCTGGGTGTAACAAGATGTCCGCTGCTGGCTTACTGCAGCCGAGTGCAGGGTGTACCAAGATGGGCGTCGTGATGTTTACCTTCCGACGGAGACACGGAACGTCACTTCCTGTACCGAATGTGACTGCTCCGGTCACCGTTTTGGAAGGAATATGCGGCGTTGCCCTGCACTCCTGCCCCGGCCAACTTACCCCCGTGATCTGCAGCTGCCAGGCCGATCTCTGCTCCGCCCTCTCCGTCCGCCGACTTTCGGTTCCAGGTATCGGATCTGGAATCGGGAGCATTTGGGTGAGTACAAGTACTCGCCCAAATGCTCGGTATCGGTACCGATACCGATACTAGTATCGGTATCGGGACAACCCTAGATACTCTGTGGACGCAGGGGCTCAGAAGCTTTTTCTCCCAGAGGAAAAAAGGTAAAGGTAATATCAGCAGTTTCCTCTCTATTGGAACCCAGGGACTGCTCTCACAGACAGGTCATGAGGGTCCTTGGCCTAATGACTGCCTGTATTCCGGCGGATCCCTGGGCTCAGCTCCATTCCAGGGAGCTACAGTTTTTCCTTCTATCCTCCTGGGACAAGAAGACAGTCTCTGGATGGGAAGGTGGCCATTCCAGCAAGGGTAAGGGCCTCCCTAGATTGGTGGCTGGGTCAGGACAGACTCACGTTGGGTCGTCTCTGGACCCAGTGGAACCCTATAAAAATGACCACAGATGCAAGCGCCTGGGGTTGGGGTGCTCACTTGGGGGACCTCCAAGCGCAGGGATCCTGGAACCAGATCCAAGCAAGGGCCTCCTCCAATTACAGGGAGCTTCTTGCGGTGGGTCAGGCTCTGAAGGCCTTCGAAAGCAGAGTTCAGGGACTAGACGTCCAAGTCCTCTCGGACAATGTGACAGCAGTTTCCTATCTAAACCGACAAGGGGGTACAAGATCCAGAAGGCTACTAAGTCTAGCCCTGGAGATTCTGAGTTGGGCAGAAGGGGTCCTTCAATCCATATCGGCGGTCCACATAAGAGGGACCACCAATGTGGTAGCGGATTTCCTGAGCCGACAGCCCATTCACCAAGGGGAATGGGAACTAAACCAGAGAGTATTCCTCCAGATAAGTCAAGAGTTCAGGGTTCCGGAGATAGACCTTTTCGCCCACAGAGGGAACAGAAAGGTGGAGCGTTTTTTCTCTCACCAGAGAGGGAGGTTCAGAGGGAATAGATGCTCTAGCTCAGAATTGGGACTGTCGCCTAGCATATGCTTTCCCTCCACTAGCTTTGATTCCTCAGGTTCTACAGAGGCTGGCCAACTCGGAGTGCAAGCTGATTCTGATAGCCCCTTGGTGGCCCAAGAGGACTTGGTTTGCTACTCTGAAGAAATGGTCGGTGGCCCCTCCTTTTCCTCTCCCAACCAGGCAGGATCTTCTTCTGCAGGGGCCAGTCGTTCACCCCAACCCAGGATTCTTCAGGTTGACGGCATTGCTCTTGAGAGGGAGATTCTCAGAGGCAAAGGATGCTCCGATAAAGTGATTGAGACCCTCCTAGGTAGTCGAAAACCAGTCACTAGAAGGATATATTCAAAGGTTTGGAATACTTTTTCTCACTGGTGTCAAGATAGAGAAGTGTCTAGTCCTTCGGTACCAGTGATACTAGAATTTTTACAGACAGGGGTGGACAAAGGAATTGCCACAAATACCCTGAAGGTACAGATAGCTGCTCTATCCGTATTTTTGGACCAGAGGCTCACGTTAGAGCCTCTGATTAGGAGGTTCCTAGTAGCTAGGGAGAGGTTAACCCCCATAAAGGTTAAAAGATTCCCCCCTTGGAATCTAACATTGGTCTTGGAAGCGTTGACAAAAGCGCCTTTCGAACCAGCTCAGGAGATCTCCATTAAATTTTTGACGCTTAAGTTAGCCTTTTTACTGGCCATCACAACAGCCAGAAGAGTAAGTGACCTGCAGGCCTTGTCAAGTAAAGAGCCTTTTCTGTTGATTCTGGAAGATAGAGTGGTGCTGAAGCAAGACCAACTTTTTCTTCCCAAAGTCGCATCACAGTTTCATAGGTCGCAGAAGATCATTTTGCCTTCCTTTTGTGAAAACCCAAAGAACAAAGGAGAGGAAAAATTTCAGTCTTTAGATGTCAGGAGATGTTTGCTGACATACTTGGACAGAGTGAAGGACTTCAGGAAGTTGACTCACCTTTTTAGTTTTATTTAGCGGCCCTAGGAAGGGAGGGCAGGCTTCTAAATCTACAGTGGCTAGGTGGATTAGGCAGACCATAGGTATGGCTTATGAGCAGTCAGGTTCCCCAGTACCAGGTAACATTAAAGCTCATTCAACAAGATCTTTGGCAGCCTCTTGGGCAGAAAAAGCAGGGGCCTCAATCGAACAGATCTGCCGAGCAGCCACATGGGCGAAGCAGGACACCTTCTTAAAGCACTATAGAGTGGAACTACTATCGCCTCAGGATCTGACGTTTGGAAGGAAGGTCTTACAAGCGGTGGTCCCACCCTAATGTAGGCCTTGAACTTCTTGTCCATCCTCTCAGGTGTGCCGTCCTGGAAGATGACTAGAGAAAATTGACAGTTACTTACCGTTAACTGCTTTTCTAGGATATCTTCCAGGACGGCAGGCCTACTTCCCACCCCTGGTTTGATGTAAGTACTACGGGTAGAGTTTCCCTCTGGCACCCGGATAACCTATTACTTTGGTAGAACTGAGATGCAGGGGAAGGGAGGGGCCTTTTAACCTCATGTGTTGATTGTGTTTCCTGTCAGGTGGACCAGTCATCTCTCAGGTGTGCCGTCCTGGAAGATATCCTAGAAAAGCAGTTAACGGTAAGTAACTGTCAATTTTCCCACCCTCCAAACTAGTAAATATTCCTATAACAATCCTCTCCCATATCATCCCTACCATCTCCCTCACCGACTGGGAGACCAGGGCGATAACTACAATAGCTGACCTATTTCAAGAGAACACCCTCCTTTCATTCAATGCTTTACGGGATAAATTCAACCTTACACCTACTGACCAATACAAATATACCCAAATAACCCACTTCCTCGGTTCCCGCGAATCACATCAGATAGCCTTACCTAAAGAATTCTGGAAGTTCTACAACACTCACCCCTGTCCCCCTAAGAGTATTGCCCTTTTCTATAATCCCTTCCAAGATAAAATGCACTTTGTTAAATCTCAACCCTTTAAAAAATGGGAATCGGACCTAGGTATCACTGTTTCGGACATACAATGGACACATGCATTAAAAGCCCTGTATAGAGCCTCTAGTTGTCTTAACCATTGGGAGCTGTCTCAAAAGATAGCTCTTCGATGGTACCTTGCCCCCTACAGGATGTCCAAATTCAGTCCACTAGGTTCCCCGATTATGCTGGAGGAACTGCGGAATGATTGGCAACCTGATGCACATGTTTTGATCTTGTAAACACTTGACTAGTTTCCGGAATTCAATATTCCGCTATATCTCAGAGATCACTGGAATCCTGACTCGCCCCAAGCCCAGCCTAGCAGTTTTACATGTTGGTGTTGACCTGTACCCCCCTGAATTCAGAATAGTAGTAACACATATCCTGTTAGCAGCCAGGTCTTTGATCACTAAACAGTGGAAAGCAGACAAGGCACCAAATGCATCAGAAACTCTTGAGATCACGCAGACTCGCTATGTATATGAATCTCTACTGGCTAGTAGAAGAGGTAATAGACAAAAGTTTGATAAAAATTGGAAAATTTGGAAGACATGGTTCAATAAGGATAAGGTTAAATGTTATTGGTTCATATTTGTTATGTATTCTGTAACACCTTTTTCTTTTAATCCTCGAACCTATCAGTACTAAGATCGCAGGATGACACCTTCCCCCCCCCCCCCCTCCCCACCTTTTTACTCTCCACCCCCCCCTCTCTTTTCCCTTTCCTCCTTTCTTTCTCTTCTCCCCTTGGAGTAAGCTTCGGGTATGATTTCCTACACACACTAAGAATTTTTCTTGCAATCACGTATCCTACAGACTATGTCTCCGATACATATTTGTCTATGTCTTTTATTCTGTGATGATATGACTACACATTTGCTTACTTGCCTTCTTGTACCCTCTATTTTGTATTTTTGTAAAACCTTTCTTTTATCTCAATAAAAACGAATTTACAAAAAAATCCTGTCATCCACAGGCACCCGGGAGGCACGGGTGCATCGTCCAGCTCCACTTTGAGCATTATGTCAAAATTTATGACAGGCCAAACTACGCAGAGGCTGTACTGAGCAGTACTCTCGTTAAGGGCCGTATGCATTTAGAAGCAGTTCACACTGGTCTGACATGCGCTCCAACTTTGAGAGCACAAGTCGTACGACATGTTAAAATTAATGGTTCTCTATGGGAGCCGTCTTAACTGGTCCGATTTCTGTCGATCTGACTTTGAAAAAAGTTTGTGCACTACTTTGATCCGACTTGGCCCTTTGAGGCTGGTATGGATCTTGAGGGGGAACCCCACGGCAAAAAAAAATGCTGTGGCGTCCCCTCAACATTACCAGACCCTTATTTGAGCATGCACCCCCTACGCTCTCCCCAAACCATACCAGGTCACATGCCTCCAACATGGGGGGGGGGGTTGGTGCTTTGTCATCAGGTGACCCCACCCCCTTGTGACGTCACAGACCCTGTCTGTGTGTACGGCCGACATTCGGCCTGTGTACACAGCAGCCGGTCCAGCAGAAGCCGCCTTTCCAGCTTCTGTCAAAGGGACATGAGCGAAAAAAGTCTGCCGATCGGCATCTAATCAGCGCTCTCAGCCAATGGCTGAGAGTGCTGACCGGTGTGTTCTGGTCGGAGGGGTTTCCCCCAGCCAGAGCACAATAGCACAGCAGGGGGGATTGCTGTACTAACATCACATAGTTACTACAATGGCTCCTCCTCAAGCTCTTCGTTTTTTTCTTTTAGCCCGCTGGGTTAAATGAAAAAGAACGAATGGTGTGTACCAGGCTTTAGGAATTACGCACACTTTTTAATTGTACACTGACACTAGGGCTGGGGAAAAAAATCGATTTTAATCTTGAATCGAGTTTTGAGTTCAAATCGATTTATTTATTTTTTATTTATTTTTTCCTTAAGTTTCCGTAGCAGGGCTGCAGGGGGCATATCCGGAATGGCACTGGGCGGCGTTACCCCAATTACATCTAACCGCCGCGAGTAGATGTAATGTAACACTAACTAACCGCAACCCGCCGTCTGCCTACCTGATCAGCGTGTCATGCAGACAGACGGCGGCCATTGCAGTAGGGGTGCAACGGATCAAAAACCTCACGGATCGGATCAGAGCCACGGATCGGATCATTTTGGGATCAGCAAAAAAAAGGAAAAAAATTAAATTAAATGTTACACCCACCGGGGTTTTCGATTTCAGTTATTTTCAACACAAAACGGAGCTTATAAGCTTAAATACAGTATTTGTAAATCCAACGGACTCTTTACATGTTCAATTTTAAAAGCAGCAGCAAACCTGCTGACCTTTCATGGTTGCTAATGTGACAGAACACCTCTGATTTTCACATTTAACATTTAGTTAAATGTGAAAATCAGGTGTTCCTTCACATTAGCAATCATGTAAGGTTTGCTGCTGCTATTTAAAATGTAAACATTCCCTTGGATTTCCAAATAATGTATTTAAGCTTATAAGCATATAAAATACCTGAAATCTAAAACTCTGTTAGGGGTAACAAGATGTCCGCTTGGCCCCTTCACAGTAATGAGAGTGAGGAGTGTGGGGTGGAGCAAGATGGCGGCGGCAAAACGTCAATACAGCGGCCGCCGCCAGGTGTACAAAGATGGCCGAAGCCGCGGCCTTTCCTATGGCCGAGGCTCCGGAGCGCTCCGCGGATCGCGTGGTGATCCGATTCGAACAGGGTGACCCATTCGGATCACCACCGATCCGTTGCACCCCTACATTGCAGTGTTCAAAAGCCGCGCCTCCCGAGTCCTCGTCTGTGATAGGCGGAACACTCAATTTGACAGCAGGCAGTGTTCAGCCTATCACGGACATCCTCTCATCCTTGTCTGTGTTATGAGGATGAGCTGATGTCCATGATAGGCGGAACACTGAATGCTGGGAAATTGAGTGTTCCGCCTATCACAGACTAGGAGGAGGCATGGCTTTTGAATACTGGAATGGCCGCCGGTGTAGCAGTAAAATCCGTATCCCATGAAAATCTGCATCCGGTATGGGCACAGTGATTAAAGCACGGGCACAGTGAGGCATTGGGCACAGTGAGGCATGGACACAGTTCAATTCAACTAAGAGTAACCTCAGGATTTTTTGTTGTTTTATTAGCTAAATCCAAATACAGTATTAATAATTTGGATGTTTAACAATCTTTGTTGAACACTGACTTTGCAGTTAGAGAAAGCCTTTGCAATTTTGTTTGTTGATGAACTTTAATATAATAAAAAAAAAAATCGAATCGTAAATCGAGTTTTTTATTTAAAAAATCGCAGATTTTTTTTGGGGGGGGGGGGCCGGGGGAATAGTCCAGCCCTAACTGACACCTAATTGGACTTTTTTTAATTTTTTTTATTTAATTCCAGCATTAGGCCCTGTTCACATCTGAGCATAGTAGGTACTTGTGTTCCTACACACTTGAATGGGCTGCCCTACATGCGACACACTCTCCAAAGAAGCTCCAAATCCTCTTTTTTTTTTTTTTTTTTTCCTGATCTTGGCACATTTTTTCTCCATGCGTTTTGTAGCGTGACAAAATCTTCTACCGCCGCATGGGGTGCCATTAACCTTTAATGGCACTGCAAGTGTGACAAGCATTTCTGTAACTCGCAGCAAAACGCGTGTTTTCTTTGGCTGCCTGTGTCGCATGTTTCAGAAATGCCCATGTGTGAATACAGCTTTACTGTATGTAGTACACTACCAGTCAGCTGGTGTTCTGGGATCTGCATTTTGAAAAGAGAAAAGTCTGATCAGTTATCCCAAGTCTATGGAGGGTCTAGAGGTTGTCTCAACATGGTGATGATCACTTTTCATCCCTGCACGCCATTTGGCCCTATACAGTTTTTTTCCTACACCTGTTCCCAGCATGCTGTGACACGAGGGCAGTCAGATGATTCCCCAGTCCATTTCAGTAATCTGTCCAGTGCTGCAGGGATAAGAAGCTGGGATGAAAGTGTTTCCAGGCCAGACAAATGTAATTTGAAAACACTAGATGGCCACTGATTGTTTTTTGTTCTGGAGTTGAGCGATCTAAAACCAAACATGTAATGTATTCCATCCTACTAATCATTAGATGTTGTGGCTGTGTCAGGTTTCTTAGAGAAAAAAATCCTGTTTTCACCAAGTGATCTAGCCAGTAATACACCTCCTGTATTTAAGTGCCCCCACTCTGGATGAAATAGGGGGGAAGGGGAGTGTTGGACTAGCAGATTTAATACACTAACATTTGAAACCAAACTCCAGCAATACTTTATGAACAGTTACAGCAAGCAGTTTCCTTTTAGAAATAAAGGTTTTACATAAAAGCTGATTATTGTAAGCACCCATGCCAGTGTTACATGGCTTGTCTCCTCTCTGTAACTGATGCATTCAGCCTCACTGTTTTTTTTTTGTTTTTTTTTATTCTTTATCAAATTTCATTTTCATTCTGCATCTTCCAAAAACTTGGGACAAAAGAATAAGTCCTTAGAATACTTCCCTTTTGCCTCTTACCTTGGGGAGTTTTCTTTTCAAAATGTGTTTTCCACTGTCCTGGTGTTCCAGGACCTCCAAAAATGTCATAGGTAATCAGGAAATTTAGATGCATAATTTTACATGTAATTTATGTTCCTTGAAAGCCCAAAGGTACGCTTTGTATTTTTGGCCCTCTCCTATGTGGCTAGGCTGTGAAAGTCTCAAACTAGGGTTGCACCGATACTGATATTAGTATCGGTGCCGATACCGAGTATTTGCCTGAGTACTTGTACTCGGGCAAATGCTCCTGATGCCTGAGCAGATACCTTTTACATGAAGAGGCGGCTTTCAAAAATGAGTGGGCGGAGAGCGAGTCCTGGCAGGCTGGCGGAAGCTAAGCTGGCCAGGGGCAGGGGTGTGGGTCGCTACATTGGCCGTCATATAAGACGGTCTCCGTCGGAGATTGAATAGCGCAGCGCCTATCTTGGTACACCCTGCACTCGGCCTCAATAGGCAGCAGTCACAAGGCGGCAGCGGACATCTTGTTACACCCAGCCCATATAGCTATAACTATATGGGCTGGGTGTAACAAGATGTCCGCTTCTGACTGCTGCTTACTGTGGCCGAGCGCATGGTGTACCAAGATGGGCGTTGCAGCGCTTTTATACTGGAGAAAGTTTAAACTGTTATTGTCTCTCATTCATTTATCATGCCAGGCTGCCTGCAATTGCCAATGCAATCAGTGCTGCATTTCATTGCCACTGCCTATCAGTTCCACCTATCATTGCCCATAAATGCCACCTATCGGTGCCCATCAGTCAGTGCCATCTATCAGTGCTGCAGTGCGGCCCCGATCCTCCTCTAGGGTCCCTCAGTGGTGCTCCTGGCTCCTTCTCGAGTGCCCCCATGGAGAGCCACTTTCCAAGGGGGCACTCATGCGGGTGCGTTCCTCAGTCCTGCTGCTGCGTCCATTGACACAGACGGCAGGACTCGGCCCGGCTCCCGTGTCACTAGATTTGATTGACCGCAGTGGGAGCCAAAGGCTGCACTGCTATCAATCTATCCAATGAGGACCCGAGACAGCGGCTGGAGCTGCTGTGCTCGTCCCCGTCGCTGGAATGATCGGGTTCAGGTAAGTAAAAGGAGGGCTGCTGCACTACAGAAGGTTTTTTACCTTCATGCATAGAATGCATTATGGTAAAAAAACCTTGAGAGTTTACAAACCCTTTAAAGCAAACGGGCAAGTAAATTACTGCACTCTGATGTAAAATTTTTCTATTTTTGTTTTGCTGCTTTGTACTCGTTGCTGTATTACTGATCTTTACTCCAATGTGTGCAATGGTTCCATAGACAGAAATGCATCTAATTTCCAAGCGGCAAAAAACTCCTAATTTTTTACCCCCATGTGCAACAGGCCTAAGTGCCTATAGAGCAGAACTTAACCCATTACAGCAATCTTTTTTCTTAGTTCCTCCCCCTTAAAAAAAATGGGGAAAAAATGATTCTAATTATTGTATCCTTTAGTACCATTTTGTGCTGCACAGCATCACTGCCTCCTGGGATTGCCATGCCACACCTATCCCTGGAGGTGGTGTGTTACCACAGGCACATGCGCAGTGCAAGATTCAGTACATGCGCAGATTCAACGTGGCTTAACTGTGGCAAATCTGTGCAAAAGGGGGATTCCTGAGTGTGCGCATAGATGCTGTGGCCATTTGTGTCCATGTACCAGAAACTAATGTCATTTGTGCGCATTTTCAGAAATTCCCTGTGTGCAGATTTCTGAAGGTGGCTGCACGAAAGGGGGCGGGGGAATGGATTGATGCACTTGAAAGTATTCTCAATTGAAAATGGACCCTCCAGATGTTCCAGGCATTGCTGCAATACATCGGTCCAGAATGCTCCTTTTTATTGTTGGTAATCTGGTTATCAAAGGAACCCCCACTTGTGATACAGGGGTTGATATCCCCAAACTAACCACTGCAGGTTGCTCTTCTCGGAGGTGGTATTGGAGGAAGAACGTCTCGGTGCTCTCTACATTCCTGCCACAGTTTGTTACATAGAATTCAGTTTCTGATTTTAGCACAGCTGTAGTATTTGAATAGCATAGATGGTTCACTCATTGATTTCACTTGCTGCTTGGAACTGTATTTTATACCCAAGTGACTGTTTGTTTTTTGTTTTTTTGTTTACCCGATATCTGACTGTGAATACGGCTATCAATAATTGATGCATTTTATTTAATTCTTCAGACATCATTTTATCATAGTCTGTTTTTTAATATATTTTCCAAACTTTAAGATTATTAGGAGTAGGCTAGAAGAAATAAAAAGATGTGGGAGTGAATACACTATTCAAAATGTGTGAGCATAGATACGTTTTAAATGCAGCAAGTGCAGTATATTAGCTTAAAGCGGAGTTCCACCAAAAAATGGAACTTCTGCTGAGTTGGTGACCCCCTGACATGCCACATTTGGTATGTCCTTTTTTTGGGAGGGGGGGCACCCTGTTTTTAGAGGCACCCAGCTCCCGCTTCCACCCCTGGTGCTGAAAGGAAGATCACCTCCCCCCCCCTCCCTCCCTGCAATCTCCTGGGAAACGTCACAGGACCCAGAAGATTGCCTGGCCGTTCGCAGTGCGCGCCCGGCTGTGAAGCCACACCTGGGTGCCCACAGTTAGAATGCCGGGGGAGAGGAGCAAGGCTTCCTGCATCACTGGACCTTGGGACAGGCGAGTGTCTGATTATTAAAAGTCAGCAGCTACACCTTTTTGTAGCTGCTTACTTTTAAATGGGTGGAACTCCGCTTTTAATTAGGTAATTGATAAAACTGTCTATACTAAAGTGATTGTAAACGATCACCTTGTAAAACAATCCATTCAGTTTAAAATTGAGATGAAAGGCAAAACATTTTTATAAGTGATCACATGCCCTCTGTTCTCAGCTACATAAGAACTGGGGAGAGGAGAAGCAACAGGACACTGAGCTTCCCAGTGAAAGGCTGTGTGGGGGGAGGGGGGCAGACAAGTCTGGTCATTGGCAAGCAACCTAAGTTCCCAACATAGCTAGAGAACGGACTACAGTGTGTTCTCCTGCCCCGTACTCATGATCAGAAAATTGTACGAAAAATGCCACTTTTAGAGCGATCGTACAATAATCGGATCATTGGTACACAGCTTTCCAGAGTCGATAATGACAGTTCATCCAATATTATCCGATTGGACATGCACGGAAACTTTTTTCGTACGATGCTAGATCGTACGGTTTTCGTTTAAGCAGTACAGTTGTCGTTTGAAAATGCAATACAAATACACTACAACACATTACATCACTTCCAGATTTTTATTCAGTCGTATGAGAATTTTCGTGACTTTGGTAAGCTCTTCAGGTTTGATCTGAGATTAGCATGCAAAAAAAAGGTAATCTCATATTGTGTTTCGGGCATCAGTGTGGTCAGTTTTTAATAGGAAAGCAGAGGGACTGGCAGGAACACCAGGGATTTCACACAAAGGAAGCAATACAAAGAGAACGGGATACTTTCTCATAAAAGTACATGGTACAGTATCCACATATCAGGAATGTGGACTGTTGGGGTAACAAATACTTTAACCACTTCCCGCCCCGTCAATAGCAGATTGACGTCCGGGAAGTGGTTCAGTTATCCACACTGGACGTCATATGACGTCCTGCGGGATAACAGCCGCCGCGCGCCCGGGGGGGCGCGCATCGCGGCGATCGGTGGCGCGGTGGGTCAGTCTGACCCACCGCTACACTGATCTCGGTAAAAAGCCTCCGGCGGAGGCTTTTTACCACGTGATCAGCCGTGTCCAATCACGGCTGATCACGATGTAAACAGGAAGAGCCGTTGATCGGCTCTTCCTCACTCGCGTCTGACAGACGCGAGTAGAGGAGAGCCGATCGGCGGCTCTCCTGATGGGGGGGTTCGCGCTGATCGTTTATCAGCGCAGCCCCCCCTCGGATACCCACACTAGACCACCAGGGAACCCCCCCAGGAAGCCCCAAGCATGTGGATGGCCCCCATGGCCATCCACATGTAATAAAAAAAAAAAATGCCAATCAGTGCCCACAAATGGGCACTGACTGGCACTATGATGGCACCACCACAATGTGTGGTGGCTGGCATTGCTGGGCATCAGTGTCCATCAGTGCCACCTACTAGTGTCCATCAGCGCCACCTATCCGTGCCCATCTGTGCCCGTCCGTGCCACCTATCAGTGCCGCCTATGAGTGCCACATATCAGTGCCGCATATTGGTGCCCGTCAGTGCCGCCTTGTCAGTGCCCGTCAGTGCCGCCTTGTCAGTGCCCGTCAGTGCCGCCTTGTCAGTGCCGCCTTGTCAGTGCCGCCTTGTCAGTGCCGCCTTGTCAGTGCCGCCTTGTCAGTGCCGCCTTGTCAGTGCCGCCTTGTCAGTGCCGCCTTGTCAGTGCCGCCTTGTCAGTGCCGCCCCGTCAGTGCCGCCCCGTCAGTGCCGCCTTATCAGTGCCCGTCAGTGCCGCCTTATCAGTGCCCGTCAGTGCCGCCTTATCAGTGCCCGTCAGTGCCGCCTTATCAGTGCCCGTCAGTGCCGCCTTATCAGTGCCCGTCAGTGCCGCCTTATCAGTGCCCGTCAGTGCCGCCTTATCAGTGCCCGTCAGTGCCGCCTTATCAGTGCCCGTCAGTGCCGCCTTATCAGTGCCCGTCAGTGCCGCCTTATCAGTGCCCGTCAGTGCCGCCTTATCAGTGCCCGTCATTGAAGTAGAAAAGGTACTTATTTACAAAAAAAATTAACAAACAAAGAAAAACGTGGTTTTTTTTCAAAATTTTCGCTCTTTTTTTATTGTGCAAAAAATAAAAATCGCAGAGGCGATCAAATACCACCGAAAGAAAGCTTTATTTGTGGGAACAAAATGATAAAAAATTTGTTTGGGTACAGTGTAGCATGACTGCGCAATTGTCATTCAAATTGGGACAGCGCTGAAAGCTCAAAATTGGCTTGGGCAGGAAGCTGTATAAGTGCATGGTATTGAAGTGGTTAACATGTGAAAAGAAATGTTGTTTGAGAAATTTAATGGCCGAATACTATCGATGCATCAGGCGAAACTTCTTGGCTTTTCAGGAATGCTATCTAGATGACTAGAAATTGCTCAGGCACTCCCAAGACCATATCTAAGACACTTTTTGTTTTTTGCCCATGCTGATTTCTATTGTATTCTTGAGATTCAAGCAGGCGCCAGAGGGGCCTGTATAGTTTCGTATTATTCATATTTGACCAATGTGTGTGCACAAATCTTTCTAAGGATCGAGCCTTTAGTGGTCGTCTGATTTTTATGACCTCCATTTTACATCTGTGTACAAGGACATCTAGTTGGTCCTCTGTACCGTTTGGGATCTAGCCACCAGGGATGAGCCAAACACCCCCCTGTTCGGTTCGCACCAGAAACTGCGAACAGCCAAAATGTTCGCGTGAACTTTAGAACCCTATTAAATACAATGGACTCGAACGTTTGAAATCTAAAGTGCTAATTATAAAGGCTTGTATGCAAGTTATTGTCCTAAATAGTGTTTGGGGACCGGGTCCTGCCCCAGGGGACATGTATCAATGCAAAATAATTTTTTAAAACGGCAGTTTTTTCGGGAGCAGTGATTTTAATAATGCATGAAGTGAAACAATAAAAGTGAAATATTCCTTTTTAAATTTCGTACCTAGGGGGGGGTGTGTATGATATGCATGTGAAGTGGCGCATGTTTCCTGTGCTTAGAACTGTCCCTGCATAAAATGTCATTTTTTAACGCAAAAAAGTCATTTAAAACTGACTCGCGGCTATTAATGAATTGTCGGCTCTTGGCAATACATACAAAAGTCATTGATAAAAAAAAAAGCGTGGCGGTCCCCCAGAATTAAATTACCAGGCCCTTCAGGTCTGGTATAGATATTAAGGGGAACCCCGCCGCAAATTTAAAAAAAAAATGCGTGTGGTTCCCCCAAATATCCATACCAGGCCCTTCAGATCTGGCATGGATTTTAAGGGGAACTCCACCCCAAATTTAAAAAAAAATGGCGTGGAGTCCCCCCAAAAATTCATACCAGACTCTTATCTGAGCACGCAACCTGGCAGGCCGCAGGAAAAGAGGGGGGGACGAGAGAGCACCCTCCCCCCTCCTGAACCGTACCAGGCCACATGCCGTCAACATGGGGAGGATGTCCCCATGTTGATGGGGACAAGGGCCTCATCCCCACAACCCTTGCCCGGTGGTTGTGGGGGTCTGCGGGCGGGGGGCTTATCGGAATCTGGAAGACCCCTTTAACAAAGGGGACCCCCAGATCCCGGCCCCCCCTATGTGAATTGGTAAGGGGTACATTGTACCCCTACCATTTCACGAAGAAAGTGTAAAAAACAAAACAAAAAAAAAACACACAAACACCTTGGAAAAGTCCGTTATTAAAAAAAATAAAAAAAATGTAAAAAAAAAAAACATTCCAGCGGTGAAATCCAGTGTCCCGCGGCGATCCGATATCCAGCGCTGTCCGTCATTGCCTGAGCGAACCTGATGGGGACCTTTCTCCGCAGTCTATTACATGTATAGACCCGCCCCTTCTAAAGTTCCCCATCAGGTCCGCTCAGCAAATGACTATTGGCTGAGCGGACTATCATATTTTTTTTTTATTTGGGGTGGAGTTCCCCTTAAAATCCATGCCAGATCTGAAGGGCCTGGTATGGATATTTGGGGGAATCGCACGCAATTTTTTTTAATTTGCGGCGGGGTTCCCCTTAATATCTATACCAGAACTGAAGGGCCTGGTAATTGAATTCTGGGGGACCCCCACGCTTTTTTTTTTTTTTGTTTATTTTTATCAATGACTTTTGTATGTATTGCCGGGAGCCGACAATTCATTAATAGCCGTGAGTGAGTTTTAAATGACTTTTTTTCCTTCATGACATTTTATGCAGGGACAGTTCTAAGCATGGGAAACATACGCCACTTTACATGCATATCATACACACCCCCCAGGTACGAAATTTATAGGAATATTTCACTTTTATTTCACTTTAAGCATTATTAAAATCACTGCTCCCGAAAAAACGTCCGTTTTTAAAACTTTTTTTGCATTGATACATGTCCCCTGGGGCAGGACCCGGGTCCCCAAACACTTTTTAGGACAATAACTTGCATATAAGCCTTTATAATTAGCACTTTAGATTTCTCCCATAGACTTTTCGAATTTGCCGCAAACACCCCAATTTGTTCGCTGTTTGGCGAACGGGCGAACAGGCAATGTTCGAGTCAAACATGAGTTTGACTCGAACTCGAAGCTCATCCCTACTAGCCACCATCAACACTGGTCCTACTGCTAAAGCTGAGTTTGGCAGGGTTGTCCAAGCCAGCCATGGAATGATCTTATTTATGAATTGGTATAATTTGGTCATTATTGGTGAAAGCTTTCAGTGCACTCAGGTGGTTAATCATAATGTATTGGTAAATATGTCAGAGCTTTCAGTGATAACCAGATCGTAAGCTCTTTGCCAGTTTCCAAATAAGCTGCTCCGTGTCTTGGTACTCCTGTTTACAAACCATCATGCTTTCAAGATTAGTATAGCAATTAGCTGTAGCTCATCAGGCATAGGCATTATCCTTCTAGACTGAGCAATGTATTATTGTTTTTTTTATAGACTCTACTTAATTAGTAAAATGTTACATCTTAGTCTGATACAATGAATACTTCAGTGTAAGCATTCTGTGTGCTCTTTACTTAGGCTGGTAGCATTTCTGAACAGACCGATAAGACGATGGATTTCACAGCCAACTTGACAGGTATGTAAAGCACTATTTTATTCACAACATGATGGCTTTTCTTTGTGTAATTAGAGGAAACGTATCAGGAAAGAGATATGGGAGCTACCACTGTTTGGTTTGTTTTTGATTGCGCATGCTGAGATGGATATAGATGTATAAATATACTGTGTATATGCATACATACATACATACATACCAAAGCGAGTTTCCCTATGTATGTAAGTCAATGGAAACGAAAATAATTTGTTCCGCATTGACTTCTATGGCATGCAATAGCGCATGTGGCCAGAGGTGGGGGGTGCCAAAGAGGCTCGGGAACTGAGTATTTCCGATTGGCTCAGGTGCCCCCCCACATCAGGCCAAATGCAGTACTGCACACCGCTGTGGCTTGAATCATGTTCGTTTTGCGAGACAGCGCAAACAGTCGGGTTTTAGAAAAAAAAAACTTATTGCGAAACGCTCGTTAACCGCGTTACTCGCAATCCGAGGTTTGTGTGTGTGTGTGTGTGTGTGTGTGTGTGTGTGTGTTCCAGATCATTGACTGACTCACTGAGGTCAGTGCGAAGCAAGGATAAATATGTAATTGAAAAATGAATGGGGAGGTGTTCCAATCTGGTGCAGTAAAAACTACTATTATAAATATTAAAGTTTAAAGAGATTGAATGTGATTATACAGAATCATTTTGATACTTAACGTTTTTTAGTTTTTATTGAAAGAGCCAGTCCACAGCTGTGATCGGTAGAAATAGAAGACAGAAGTGGCGGCACTCCAATGTACAAAATATGGCTTCTTTAACAAATGACAAGACGCCCGCAGCTCCAGAACAGTCAGTAAACGCATTTCACACATCAGTGCTTATTCATTATAACATGTGTCCCTGTGTTATGTAAAAAATCAGCTGATCTGTACCTATATAAGCTCGGCTCTGGGCGCTCAGCTGACTTGTCAGATCTCTTCTCTCTCTGGCTCACAGTTCCAGTGGGCGAGGTCGAGCTCTCCCGCTGACGTCATCTGGAGAGGAGGGGGAGAGAAAAAGAGAGCGCTGACTATTAGCTGAGTCGTGCTTATAAATGTAAAGATCAGCGGATTTTTTACATTACACAGGGACACATGTTATTATGGTACAGAGTGGATAAAACTAGAGGTTGACCGATATATCGGCTGGCCGATATTTGGCCATTTTTGATAAATCGGCATCGGCTGATTATCAAAATTAGGCCGATATTTTACACTGAACGCCGTTCCTCCAGTCCTTCCTTCTCCACACTCAGCGGCTCTGGCAGCATCCAGCGCCGCACTGAGTGTGTGAACAGAGGAGAGAGAGAGAGAGAGGGGAGCTGTTAGCTTGATGTCGGGGGGTGGGCGGGACCCAGCAGCTATATTACGCCAGCCAATGAGATGGTATCTGGGCGGGCCGCTACGTGTATGTGGCCATGCCCCCTTTCTAAAGCGGTCCAATCATTGGCTGGTGTAATTTAGCTGCTGGGTCCCGCCCACCCCCACATCGAGCTCAATTCTGACGGCTCTGTCTCTCCCCTCTTGTCAGTTTCACAGTTGGTTACACTCGGATTACTTTGACACCTGCCAGTGTCACCGCAAATCGGTGCCATCTTTCAGTGCCACTGCCAACCAGTGCCATCTGTCATTGCCACCTGCCAGTGCCAATAGTGCCATCTGTCAGTTCCAAACCAGTGCCACCTGCCAGTGCCAATGCCATCTGTCAGTTCTAAACCAGTGCCATCTGTACTGAGGACATCAAGTGTGTGCTAGAGTGACAGGAGTAAGCAGGAAGGAGCGGAGTGGGCGAGGTTGTGTTTTTTTTTTTTTTTTTTTTTTTTTTTTTTATCGGCCTAAAATATTGGCCACAAAAATTGGCATCATATATCGCCATCGGCCGCCCCAATTTCTAAATATCGGCATCGCCCAGAGAAAAACCCATATCGGTCGACCTCTAGATAAAACCATTTAACATAGGGAGGAGGACAGAGGGGACACAGACACAAGAGAGCCGCAGATAGCAGGATGCGGATGACGGAATCTCGTAAACTGACCACGGTGTCAGGGCTCAGCAGCCATGATTATCGTGGTCAGTTTACAGGGGGGAAGGTATAGCCAGGCAGTATCAGCCAGGCATGCGAATTTTACCGCGAATTTACAGCAAATTTCAGGAGTGGGACATAGCTGCGATTAATGTTCTAGCCAATGGAATCATAGTGTAAAAAAAAAAGTGATGTTAACTTCCTGTGTACTTCCTGGTTTTTGTGGAGAATCGCGTGGTGGAATTCACACACATGTGAACCATCATTGCGATTCCAGAACGATTTACACTGATGTCTATGGAGACTAAATTCGCAACGCAGTAAAGTTGGACAAGACCCCTTTTTTTTTTTTTTTTTATCGCATTCGTAGAGGAATCCCAACGCATGTATGTGAACGACCGTCATTTAAAACAATGAGTTTAGGGATAACGTGCAAATTCAAAGTGTTTGACGCATCGCATTCGTTATGAACTCGCACAAGTGTGAACCGGGCCTAAGAAACAAGATTTTAGATTTGTCTGTTTGGTCAGAGGTGTCTGTGAAGGGAGTTTTTTTTTTTTTTTTTCTGTATAGTATACATACTTTTATTCTTGCCAGAAGTTTTGACTGATTGTGGGTTGTCCTTTCTTTTTTTAGGGAATCCCTTCAAGTATTTGGTGGAATCTCTTGATTGCAGTCCTGACAAGACCTTCTTTAATGTATCTAAACTGCAGACATCAGATTATGGTAAGTTGGTTTCTACAATTAGGGTTTTTCTTGAATTTTAAGGCTTATATCTTGTTATTATTTGAACAAGTATTCAAAAATATTTTATGCATAAAAAACTAATCTTTTTGTATGTAATTGCTTTCTGTAGACACTTTGCCATACTGTATCCGTGTGGTGCTGGAAACTGTGGTGCGAAACTGTGACGGCGTCTTGGTAAAAGAAGAGGATGCCTTCAAAGTCTTGGAATGGAAGAATAAATGTGAAAGTCGCGAGGTGCCCTTCCTTCCAGCACGTGTAGTTTTGCAGGATTTCACGTAAGTAACATATGTGTTTAATGACCTTTTAAATTAAAGAGGAGCTAGCCTCTGTAGTATAATTGTTATTTTCACATTACAGAGTTTAAGCGTAGAGAGCTAGTCTTCCTTTTCTGATCCTTCAAAGGGGAAATAAATATAAAGGCATGATGGAAAAACGTCTGTCAATGTTGCTTTATTATTTACAAATCTATATTTTTATTCTTGTATGGCTATACCTTAATCCCTTGATGCCGACGTAACACATACATAATATTGTTAAAAGTATTGTGACGCCTGCCTTTACACGCACATGAACTTTAATGGCGTCTTAGTCCGTAGGCCCTTTGCAGCTATAACAGCTTCAACTATTCTGGGAAGGCTGTCCACAAGGTTTAGGAGAGTGTATATGGGAATGTTTGACCATTCTTCCAGAAGCGCATTTTTTAGGTCAGGCACTGTTGTTGGATGAGAGTGCATGGTTCACCGTGGCTCCTCCTAATTCATCCCAAAGGTGTTCTATCAGGTTGAGGTCAGGACTCTATGCAGGCCAGTCAAGTTCTCCCCATCCCCAAACTCGCTCATTCATGTCTTTATAGACCTTGTTTGTGCACTGGTGCGCAGTCATGTTGAAACAGGAAGGGGTCTTCCCCAAACTGTTCCCACAAAGTTGGGAGCATGAAATTGCCCTAAATGTCGTGGTATGCTGATGCCTTAGGAGTTCCCTTCACTGGAACTAAGAGGGCCAAGCCCAACCACTGAAAAACAACCCCACACCATAACCCCCCCTCCACCAAATGATTTGGACCAGTGAACAAAGCAAGGTCCATAAAGACATGGATTAGTGAGTTTGGGGTGGAGGAACTTGACTGGCCTGCACAGAGTCCTGACTTCAACCTGATAGAACACCTTTGGGATGAATTGGAGTGGAGACTGCGAGCCAGGCCTTCTCGTCCAACATCAGTGCCTGACCTCACAAATGGGCTTCTGGAAAAATGGTCAAACGTTCCCATAGACACATTCCTAAAGCTTGTGGACAGCCTTCCCAGAAGAGTTGAAGCTGTTATAGTTGCAAAGGATGGTCCAACTCCATATTGAACCTTACGGACTAAGACTGGGATGCCATTAAAGTTTGTTCGTGTGTGTGTTAACGCAGGTGTCCCAGTACTTTTGACAATATCATGTATGTGGTATCCCTGCGATTGTAAGGAGCAAGAGATTTTATTTTGGGTGGTAGGTTATGGTAGTAACAAGAAAATTCTTTTTTTTTTTTTTTTACTAATTCGGGCAAGTTTTCCCTCTGATAAAAAAATAAATAAATCTGGAGAAATCCATAACCATTTACCACCAAATTAAAGCCCAATTTGTCCTGAAAAAAACAAGGTATAATCCACCTGGATGCACAAAGTAGTTGTGGTGATATGTACAGTTTCACTAGCACAAGTCAAAGTTGCAAAATTGTGCTTGGGCATTAATATTTGTTTCTCTTTTCGTCCATGGACGGACACGGCTCCTTAAATCTTGACATGTGGGTGATGTTCCTGTTCTTAGGAGAGGACTAGGCAGAACATGTTGGTTATCTTAAAACATGTAACTTTAACAGAGTTGAACAGCCCCGCCCAGGGGCCGGTCCCTCTGGTCATAACCCCTCACCCTGCAGCATGCAGCTCAGTTTTTTTTTGTTTTTTTTCCTGCCTAGCAGAGGAGAAAGACGTGGCTCCCTTTGGGCCCAGAGTCTTGAAGTAATTTTTATTTTATTTTTCGATTCTTCTATCAACTGCCGGCTGGGCGACAGGCTGGATATTATAGATCCTTGTAGTCCCTGTTTAGATTGTAAGCTCTATTGAGCAGGGCCCTCTGATTCCTCTTGTACCAAATTGTAATGTCTGCCTTTATTTTGTAAAGCGCTGCGCAAACTGTTGGCGCTTAATAAACCCTGTATAATAATAGTCTTCCCAGTCCGGCCATCGAGCATACCAGTCCTTAGCTACGCGCTGGTTCTGCCATGACATACCCCATGGCTCCAGGGGTGGCTGGTGAGCATATGCTCCCGGGTCCACATATGACTGGGCTATTGTTGTCTCACAGTGGACCGGGCCGACAGCTACTCCATACCATCGGTTGTGGGTCTGTCAGGGACGCGCCAGCAAGTCCTCGCAAGGACGGATACGTTTGGTTCCTCCTGCCTCGGCAGGATGGAACAGCTGGGCATTCCCGGGATTAAGGGGTACTCCTGTCCTCCCTTTCCCCTCATACCCTAGGGCCTGCTGCGACCGGGGTGTACCTGTGGGGCGCCAGGGTCCGCTTCTGTGAGGGGGGTCTGTCTCCTGAAAAAAGTCCCTGCACGGCCTTCTCATCCACATCGCGGTGCTCAGGCGCCATTTTATTAAAGCGCTAATGCCATTTTCTCCATTGAAAGTTCCGTTGGCGGCCGTTTTGCCGTGTACGCGCCGTGACGCAGGTCTGTATTGCAGGCGGCCATTTACTTGTGGTCCGCGCCCTTTTATATGAAGCGTCTTGCGGCCATTTTGGAGTGGGTTTGGCCTCTAGCACTGACTTTCTGAACACAGCTTGTTCTCCTCGTGTTTTTTTTCCTCACAAACACGCAGTGTATACAAGGAAGGCGGGCAGCGGTGCTGAGCGGTCTCCCTCTGGGTGGTGAGTCCCCTGGGTAACCCCCTAGGTTGGCGCAGCAAAGAGGGTGGACTTCTTTTCACTTAGTCCCTGAGGGCTGTCAGTGGGTAATAATGGAGTCAGTATATCTGGCCTTTCTTCCCCTAAATTGCCAGAAGCAGCAAAGGTGCCCCTGCGGTTCCCATGGATACGCTGTCGGTCTTGGAATCATTTGTTGCCAGGGTAGAGCGGTGTGCGGGCGTAAGGGGGGTAAAAGGGCGCCCCCTCCCCCCGCCATATTCTAGGGGATTGTTCTGACTCAGATTTGGGCCTGGCTGCGGCTCAGGACCCCAGTTCTAGTATGTCAGAGGATGCGGACCAGGTCCTCCCTGGTGGGGAGGACCCCTCGTCTGGGTCAGTGCCGGACAGAGCACGTATGAGTGCACTTATTGATCACACTAATCTAACTGCTCTATGGAAGTTTTTTTCCTTATGTTGCTTTGATAAGTCATAGATAAGGAATGGGCACGACCGCAGAGGTCCTTTTGTGGTCCCTCAGCGCATGATGGTCCGTTATCCTTTTGAGGAGAGCCTTTTGAAAAATGGGCCTCTCCTCCGGTCGTGGACTTGTCTCTCGGCTACATAAGGTAACCTCTCTCCTGGTAGAGGGGACCCCTGCCTTTTTAAAGGCCCTAATGATAGGAGGTCTGGAACGGTGATCCGCTTCATGTTCGCCATGCTGGGGTCAGAGTTGCGACCTATATTAGCTGCGGCTTTGGTGCCTCAGACACTCGCTGAATGGGCAAAGATTTTGCAACTGACAGCTGAGGTGCATCAGCTTCCTTAAGAGTGCGTAAGGCTGATTGACCAATGGTCCAGGGCCTTGTGTATGTCTGTGATGCCACTCTGGAAGAGGCCCTCTGGATTTCCAGAGCCTCTGTATCTGTGGTGGTACTGCACCGCCTGTGACATGCTGGTCCGCTGACCAAGCATCCAAAAAAGCTCTAGCATATTTCCCTTTTTAAAGGTGGGAGGCTTTTTGGTACCTCGCTGGATGACATTATTAAAGATGTCACTGGAGGTAAGAGCACACTTCTCCCACTGTCCTCTATGGGGAAGGAGCCACGCCGTAAGCGGGGCCCTCCTATTCTGTGCAGAAGCGGTATTTTCGTCAGATCCTCCCTGACTGACAGGCTCTTGTTGGGGGACATGGGTGTCCCTGGGTGCGAAAGCCGAACAAGACAGCTAATAAGCTTGTTACCACATGAGGTTTTGCCCCTGCCCGACTCAGGGTGGGGGGTCGGCTTCGTAAGTTTGTAGCTCGGTGGTGCTCCCTGCTCTCTGACCAGTGGGTCTGCGAGGTGGTCGCTCGGGGTACAAGATAGAGTTCTTTCTTGTCCGCCATACAGATTCTTTGCCTCGAATCTTCCTCTCCTTCCGGCTCATAGGTCTGCTTTGATAGGAGCAGTACGGGACTTGCTCAGGTGCGGTGCAATTTACCTGTGCCCCTGGAGGAAGGGTTTAAGGGATTCTATTCGAATCTGTTTTATAGTCCCAAAGAAGGAGGGTGTCCGTCCAATCTTGGACCTCATGGCCCTCCAAGGCCTTTGTGAGGGTGCAAAATCATCCGGGTGATTTTCTGGCGTCCCTGGACATCAAGGACGCCTGCTTGCATGTCCCCATTTGCGACAGGCATCAGAGGTTTTCTGCGCTTTGCGATCGGCACGGACCACTGTCAATTTGTGGCTCTTCCCTTTGACCTAGCGTTGGCACCAAGAGTTTTCACCAGGGTGCTCTCCCCTATTCTAGCTTTGCTGAGACAGCGAGGCATTGCCGTCGTAGGTTACTTAGACGATCGTCTTCTGGGAGCTGCTTCCAGCCCAGAAATGGAGGACGTGTCTATAGCCAGTCAGACTCTCCAAGGATTTGGATGGATACTGAACCTCCGGAAGTCTGTGTTCCGATTCAGAGCCTAGAATACCTGGGGCCGATTCTGGACTCATCGGAGTCTTCTCCCTCCAGAGAAGTTGCAGACACTCCAGGCTGCAGTGAGGTCGTTAACATTCCGCAATTGGTCGTCTCTCCGTTTCTGCATGAGAGTCCTGGGACTCATGGTAGCCTCCTTCGAGGCAGTACCATATACTCAATCCCATACTCGTGTGCTGCAGAAGGAGATTCTATCCAAATGGAACAAATCCCCATTGTGTCTGGATCATCAGATCAGGTAAGTCGCCTAGTCAGGGCCTCTCTGACTTGGTGACTGACATTCCCGACACTTCAGTCCTGGAAGACTTTCGTTCCTTTCCACTGGACTGTGATCACGGCGGACGCCAGCCTGACCGGTTGGAGTCTGGGGGGGGTTCAGTCGGCCCAGGGCTGCTGGACTCTGAAAGAATCTCTCTTACCGATCAATGTCCGCGAACTTCGAGCGCTTAGACTGTGCCTCTCCAAGTGGTCGCAGAGGCTTCAACAGCGTCCGGTCAGTATCCAGTCGGACAACGCCACAGGGGTGGCTTATGTCAACCATCAGGGTATAACAAGGAGTTCGGCCGCAGCGTCGGAGGTTGCTCACATTCTGAGATGGGCCGAAAGGAGCGTACCAGCTCTATCGGCTGCTTACATTCCGGGCGTAATAACTGGCAGGCGGACTATCTGAGTCGCCAGATGCTGGACCAAGGGGAATGGTCGTTACACCCGGAGGTGTTTCAACTCCTTGTCAGAAGTGGGGCACACCAGATGTGGATCTCCTGGCCTCTCGACTCAATCGCAAGGTGTCGAGGTTTGTGGCCAGGTCCAGGGATCCCTGGGCAGACGCGTTGGTGGCTCCATGGGGTCAGTATCGGAAAATTTATGCCTCCCCCCCCCCCCCCAATGAATATGCATCCTCGTCTGCTCCGTGGAGTGGAGGCTGAGGGGATTCCGGTGATTCTAATCGCCCCAGCGTCCCTGGTACGCCGACCTCGTGAGACTGGTAGCAGACGCTCCCTGGCGTCTGCCAATGCGGGAGGACCTTCTGTCTCAAGGTCCCATACTTCATTCTGCTTTTACAGTCGCTGGCTTTAATGGCATACTATTGAAAGCCAGGTACTGAGGGACCGTGGTCTGTCAGATTTGGTAATCTCTACCATGTTGAGGGCCTGGAAATCTTCTTCCCGGAAGATCTACCATCGCACTGGAAAGCATACATCTCTGTGTGGAGAGATGTCTTGGCGCCCACGGGCATATTCGGTTTCTCAGATCCTGCTGTTCTAACAGCGCGGAGTAGATCAGAAACTTGCCTTAAGCACTATTAAGGGGCAGATTTCAGCCTTCTTTTAACGACCCCTAGCGGCTCACTCCACTGGTGAGTACATTTGTACAGGGGGTCCGACACGTGATTCCCCTGATTGGACCACCGCTTCCTCCTTGGGACTTGAATCTGGTTCTCTCTGTACTTCTGGAACCTTCCTTTTGAGAACACCAGGGAGTATTCCGCTCTTATTGCTTTCTGAGGAAATAGTTTTTCTAGTTGCCATTACATCGGTCAGAAGGGTTTCTGAATTGGTGGCCTTGTCTTGCAAGTCTCCTTACTTGGTCCTCCATAAGGATAAGCAGTGCTGCGCTCGCAGCCCTCAATCCTTCCTAAGGTAGTTTCGGCTTTTCACCTAAACGAGGACATTGTACCTCCATCCTTGTGTCCTCGGCCTTCGCATCCCGTGGAGGTTGCGCTACATACTTTGAATGGGGTAGGTGCCCTACGGGTGTACCTGTTTGCTACGGCTCCATTCCGGAGATCTGGCTCACTGTTCTTGTCGGTGTCTGGTCCACAGTACGGCCTGCCGGTTTTCGTCGGCCACCTTTTCTAGGTGGATCAGGCAGACCGTCATCCAGGCCTTATGCCCTTAAGGGGCGGGCGCCTCCCTTTCCTGTCACGGCGCATTCGACCAGGGCAATTGTTTTTTTCCTGGGCTTTCTGACATCAAGTATCTGTCTCACAGTTGTGTAAGGTGGCGACCTGGTCGTCTGTTCACACTTTCTCAGTTTTTTATAAGATTAATGTGAGTGCATCTTCGGAAGGTTTTCCAGGCGGCGGTTTGAGGTTGCGACTCCTCTGTTGGGGAACTCGGTTTTTTGGGGTGAAGTTAAGTCTTCGTTTGATTGCTGTTCCCACCCCTCGTTTTTTCTGACACTGCTTGGGGACGTCCCACATGTCAAGATTTAAGGAGCTGTGTCTGTCCATGGACGAAAAGAGAAAATAGGATTTTTTTGTACTCACCGTAAAATCCTTTTCTCTGTCGTCCATGGACGATGGAAACATGCACCCACCCCTCCTTTTTTAAGTTTGTACTGCTTTTTGACGAACTGAGCTGCAGGGTGTGGGATTATGACCAAAGGGACCGCCCCCTGGGCGGGGCTGTTCAACTCTGTTAAAGTTACATGTTTTAAGATCACTAACATGTTCTGCCTAGTCCTCTCCTATGAACAGGAACATAACCCACATGTCAAGATTTAAGGAGCTGTGTCCGCCCATGGACGACAGAGAAAAGGATTTTACGGTGAGTACAAAAAATCCTATTTTTTCCCCTTGGGTATGAAGGGGTTAAAGTGCAATCAAAACCTTAGCCCCCAATCGCACAGAACCACTTTCTTTCAATTGTACCTGTTCACACTTGTACGCTTTATGCTAAAAGTATGTGAGCTTTATTTCAAGCATATTCAGGCATTTTTTATCTCATAGACTTCAATAGGAACACCTGTAAGTGTGTGTGTGTGTGTGTGTGTGTTTGTTGTTTTTGTTTTTCTGCTGAAGAATTCCTCTGTAGAACTGCTCTCCTTCCCCTTGTCCAGACCAGGAAGTAAACTCCTTTAGATTAATACCTGTGCAAAAATGCCTGTAATACTTCTGAAGAGGGGAAAAAAAAAAAGCTCCGATAGTGGACCCTTAGGTGTTCAGATTAAACAGGGTAACCACAATTCTGGCGGAAAGGGCTCCTGCTTTCAAGGACCCTGCGGACAGGAAGGCTGAAGTGGTCACCCGCTACCTATACATGGTGGTGGGCTCGGCTGTGCGCCCTTCGGTGGTTGGGGCCCTGGTGTCTCAGACACTCACTGAAGGGGCAAAAATTCTACTCCCATGGGTTTAAAGCACATGAAGCTCCCTCGGACGAGGTGGCTATGGCCGACCAGTTAATGCAGGGCCTTAAAATTGACTGCAAATCAGCCTTGGACACTATTCTTCTGCTGTCCAGAGCCTCAAGCTATATGGTGGTGTTACGCCATCTGCTCTGGCTAAAAGGTTGGTCGGCGGACCAGTCTTCCAAGAAGGCCCTGATGGATTTGCCCTTTAAGGGCGACAGACTTTTTGGAGAATCCCTGGATGACATTATTAAAGATGCCACAGAAGGTAAGAGCACGCTGCTCCCACAATCCAAAAAAGGGTAAGGAGCCACGCCGTTGGCAAGGGCTCTCCTTCACCGCGCACAAGCGGTTCTTTCGTCCGCTTAGTGCAGCAAGTAAACAATCCCAGGCCGATAAAGTGCCTGCAGAGGGACAAGAAGCGTCCCTGGTTTCGCAAGCCCAACCTCTTGCCCACCGAACAGATTTTTTAAATGTATTTTTTCCCTCTAAACCGCCAGCTTCAGCCGACTCGTCGGGAAGCCCTATATGAAGAGGTTCAAGACCTGCTGATACGCAGGGTGATCATTCCGGTTTCAGTACAGGAACGGATTCAGGGATTCTACTCAAATCTGTTCGTAGTACCAAAGAAGGAGGGGGTTCGTCCTATCTTGGATCTCGGGGCTCTTAATTGCTTTGTGGAGGTACAAAGATTGCGGAGGGAGTCGGTTCGCTCTGTTATTGCTGCCCTCCATCCGGAGGATTTTACGGCATCCTTGGACATCAAGAACGCATATTTGCATGTCCCCATATGCACCAGGCATCAGATGTCTGTGCTTTGTGGCCGGGGAAGGCCACTACCAATTGGTGGCTCTCCCCTTTGGCCTGGCATCGGCACCAAGGGTGCTCACGAAGGTGCTTGCCCCGATTCTGGCCCTACTAAGACAGCGTGGCATCGCTATCGTGGGCTACTTGGACGATCCTCTTCTGAGGGCCACTTCAAGCTCAGAATTAGAGGTGAGCGTGTCTATAAACTGTCAGACCCTCCGATACTTGGTTGAGTGCTGAACACTCAGAAATCAGTATTGGCACCGACTCAACTCCTAGTGTATCTGGGGTTGATTCTGGACTCCTCAGAGGCAAAAAAAATTCTCTCTTTGGGAAAGTGCAGACCTTTCAGGCTGCGGTGCGGCAGTTGACATCCCCAAGATGGTCGTCGGGCCGCTTTTGCAGGCGAGTCCTGGGCTTCGTGGCGGCCTCCTTCGAGGCGGTACCATATGCGCAATTTCACACGAGTGTTACAGAAGGTAATTCTGTCCAGAAGGGACAAGTGCCCTTCATCCCTGGATTGTCAAATCCGGGTGAGCCACCTAGTCAGGACCTCCCTGGTTTGGTGGCTGACATCACCGGCACTTCTTTCCGGGAAGTCGTTCTATCCTCTTTACTGGATGGTGGTCACGACGGACGCCAGCCTTACCGGTTGGGGGGGAGGGGGTTCAGTCGACCAGGGTCGCTGGACTCCGGAGGAATCCCACTTACCGATCAATGTCCTGGAACTCCGGGCGATCGGGCTGGGCCTCGCAACATGGTCTCAGAGGCTACAGGGTCATCCAGTCAGGATCCAGTTGGACAACGCCACGGCGGTGGCGTATGTCATCCATCCAGGAGGAACAAGAAGCTCAGTGCAGCATCGGAGGTCGCTCACATCCTAGGTGGGCAGAAAAGAGCGTACCGGCCCTGTCGGACATATTCATTCCGGGCGTAGAAAACTGGCAGGCGGAGTCGCCAGATGCTGGACCAAGGAGAATGGTCTCTACACCCGGAGGCGTTTCAGCTCAAAGGGGGGGCACGCCAGATGTAGATCTCCTGGCTTCTCGACTCAAACGAAAGGTATTGAGGTTTTTGGCCAGGTCAAGAGACCCATGGGCAGACGCGACAGATGCGGTGGTGGCACCGTGGAGTCAGTACCGGCTAATCTATGCCTTCCCTCCTCCTGAAGCTCCTTCCTCATCAGCTTCGCAGACTGGAGGCAGAGAGGATTCCAATGATCCCTATTGCTCCGGATTGGCCTTGGCGTCCTTGGTACACCGATCTTGTGCATCTGATAGACGTCTCTTGGCGTCTACCACTAAGAAAGGACCTGCTGTTGCAAGGTCCCATACGCCATCCTGTTTTACAGTCTCTGGCTTAACGGCATGGCTATTGAGAGCCAGGTACTAAGACCGGGGCCTGTCAGACTCTGTGCTCTCTACCATGAGGAGTGCTCGGAAATCGTCCCCTAGGAAGATTTACCATCGCACTTGGAAGACCTACATATCCATTTGTGAGGAAATGAGGTGGCATCCGCGTACTTATTTGGTTCCAGAGTCCTGCTGTTCTTACAGCGTGGGGCGGACCAAAAATTTTGCTTTAAGTACAATTAAGGGGCAGATATCTGCCTGGCTGTCCTCCTTTTTTTTTTTTTTTTTTTTTTTTTTTTTTTCCCAGCGAACCCTGGTGGCTCACTTTCTAGTGAGAACGTTTGTACAGGGGGCTCTGAGAGTATACTTGTCTGTTACTGCTCCGTTCCGGAGTTCAGACTCACTATTTGTTTCGGTGGCTGGTCCCAAGAAGGGCCCAGCTGTCTCGTCGGCCACCATTCCGACAGATCGTGATCAGGCTTACGCCATAAAGGGTCGGGCGCCTCCCTTCCCGTCGCATTCGAACCAGGGCAAGAGGTGCCTCTTGGGCTTTCTGACATCAAGCGTCTGTTTCCCAGGTGTGTAAGGCGGCGACTTGGTCGTCCGTTCACACTTTCACTAAAACTTTACAAGTTGATTTGTGTGCATCTTCGGATGCTTCTTTCGGCCGCAAGGTATTGCAGGCGGCTGTTTAGAGTTGCAACTCAGTTGAGGAGCTCTGTTTTGTTTTGGGGTGAAGTTATTTCTTTATCGTACATCATGGGACACAGAGCGGCACAGTAATTACTATGTGGGTTATAGAGCTTACCTTCAGGTTATGGACACTGGCACACCCAAGACAGGAAGTCCCCTCCCCTATATAACCCCTCCCATGCCGGGAGTACCTCCCTTTTTTGCCAGTGTCTAAGGTGTTGGTCACGGTTAAACATGTATCAAGTGGGCTTGTGTATAGGTTCATTTGGGCCTAGGCAAGCTATTCCGGATCCGTCCAAAGTGCTTCATAGCCAAACGGACGGTACCCGGGCCTCGGTGAAGGAGGTTTGGCCTGTAATGCCTCTCTTAGTAGGGCTGGACCCTGGTCATACTCAAAACCAAGATGTTTCTGGCAGGGTGCTATACAGGTCCAGGATAGTGGTGTTCCTTTCAGTAGGACCCCAGTCCCTGAAGGTCTCTGACATTGCCCGCCGAGATGGGTGAAGTTTGGGCTACTGTGTCAAACAGGGTCCTGCGGCGAGGAAAAGGTAAGTGGAGGTCTCTGAGGAACTTGGTTTAGCAGGGAACCTCCAGTCTAATGTGTTTTTTCCTGAAATCTGACGCTGTTCTATGTCTGCCTATTTTGAAAACCCAGAATTTTCATGGAGTTTAAAAAAAAAAAAAAAAAGACATTTGGTTATACCCTCGCTCAGCCAGTAGAGGCCGCTATGGAAATGTCTATTGGGCTGTTCTTGTCACGTGTAAAGCCCAGACAGATGAAAGAGCTCCACATTGTGAGAAGCTCCAGGAATCATTTGTCAGTTGCCATGTGCCTTGTCATACTTGTGAGGGGGGGGCCCGCGGAGCTCCGTGTGCAGGTCGGCCATTGGGTTCTGCCTCCTCTCCTTCTCACCCCCATGCCTCTCCATGAAGAAGTAGCTGGCGCCGCCGGCGCATACGTGCACGCGTGCGCACATAGGCCTAATATATGGGAATGAGTACGGAGGGGGCCGGGGCTTGGCGGCATGACGCTCTGTGCTCGCTGGTGCGCTTCTGCGCATGGGCGGGCGTCCTCAGACTTTAAAAACTGCAGTCTCTGGATAACATGCTGGTGAGTGGATGGACACAGAGCAAAGGGCTGTTGTTGGGCAGTGCTATTAGGAATACAGCAGGAGGTGATACAGGCATCCCCAAAAGGCACATTAGACACCAGGCTGACATATATAGCAGATTATTCACTAGACTATAGTCAGTAAGTGGTGTATTTTTTTGGCGGTAAGTACCTCGGCTTTTGGCTTAGGAATATGACGTCCAAGGGCTCTGGGACTAAAAATCCTAAGAAGCAAAAGGGCTCGCTATCAGGCTCTGAGGATTTGGGTCATGCTTCCGCTGTACCATCCTCCCCTGATAAATCAGAGGTTGCTACCTGGAGGGAACCTTCAGGAGTACAAGGTGCTGCGGCTGCCCTTAGTTCACCTGCTCCTGTATTTGTGACAAAGGAGGCTTTTGGGAGGTTTAGAACAAAGATTGGCAGCATTGATCGCTTCCTCTCTGCCGGAAAAGAAGTGCGCCAGATCTCCGTCTCCTCCATTAGAGTACCTAACAGCAGAGCAGTTGTCCCACGAGGAGATTGACTTGCCTGGTGGGGATCAGGCTGAGGATGACTCTGCCTCAGAAGAGTCGACTGTGGAGGAACCATTTTCAGCCTCTCAAGCTGAAAGATTGTTCAGTCCCTGACGGACATGGTTCGGTCAGCTTTTAAGTTGCCCCTTTCTGAACCAGCAGCTGCTTCTGTTTCTTCATTAGGATCTCTGAAAGCACCACAGGCTAATTGTTCCTTTCCAGTACATCCCTTGCTGGAAGGGCTCATTTACCAGGATTGAGAACATCCTGAAACTTTTTCTTCCTCCTAAAAGGTTTTCGGTGGTATATCACATGGAGGAAAAGTTCACCAAAAAATTGAGTTTACCTACGGTAGACGCAGCTATATCCTGTGTGAACAAATCCCTGACATGTTCAGTGGACAATGTACAGATGTTTAGGGATCCAATAGATAAGAAATTGGAGTCCTTGTTAAAAGTGGCTTTGTCTACAGCTGGGGCTGTAACGCAGCCGGCAGTAGCAGCTATTGGCGTATGTCAAGCTCTAAAAGACCAGATGAAGCTGGTTTTAAAGGATTTACCAGCTCAGCAGGCTCATGATCTGGCTGATCTGCCTAGAGTATTATGTTTTGCTGTGGACGCCATCAAGGATTCGATCCATCAGGCCTCACGCTGTTATTGGTACACATGCGTAGATTTCTATGGCTTAAGAACTGGTCAGCCGAGGCGCCTTGTAAAAAGCTCCTGGCTGGGTTCCCATTCCATGGCGAGTGATTATTTGGGGAAGACCTGGATAGGTATATCCAGAAAATTTCCAGTGGGAAAAGTGCCCTCTTGCCGGTCAAGAAGAGGTTCAGGGGCCCTTCCTTCAAGCGGCCTACCTCCAGTCCCAGAAACGTCTGCTTCAAAACAGTTCCGACGGCCTCCCCGATCAAATTCGGGAGGTAAATCTCAGGGTAATAAAAAACCCTGGAACCGAAGAGGTACTAAACCGGCCTCCAAGTCGGTCCTATGAAGGGTTGCCCCCACTCAATCGGGAGGGGGGGGAAGACTTCAGTTGTTCTCAGAAGCTTGGCGAGAGACGGTCAGGGACAGATGGGCTCTCTCCACAGTGTCCCTGGGATACAAATTGGAGTTAAGGGATTGGCTTCCACCCCACTTTCTAGCATCAAGCATTTCAAGAGATCCCTTAAAAAGATCTCTCCTTGTGGCGTTGGACCGGCTATTATCCCAAGGGGTAATCGTGGAGGTTCCCGTGGAATAACAGGGGTTGGGATTCTACTCAAACCTCTTTACACTCCCAAAGCCAAACGGGGACGTAAGGCCCATATTAGATCTCAAGGGTCTAAACAAATTCCTGAACATCCGGTCATTCCGAATTGAGTCGATTCGATCAGTGGCCGCCACCCTGCAAGGGGGAGAATGGTTGGTTGGCATCCATCGACATCGGGGACGCTTTTCTGCATGTCCTCATTTTTCACGGTCATCAAAGATTTCTACGCTTTGCGGTGGAGCAGTGCCATTTTCAGTTCGTGGCCTTACCTTTCAGTCTGGCCACGGCACCAACGGGTATTCACAAAAATCTTGGCCCCTCTGTTGGCCGACCTAAGAACTCGAGGTGTATCAATAATGGCGTACTTAGACGATCTATTGATAATAGATCACTCAGTTACCAACCTAAAGGTAGTGCTACACGACATGATCGGGTACCTGGAATCTCACGGCTTGGTCCTCAACCTAGACAAGTCAGCCTTACAGCCAGTAAAGAGACTGGAATATTTAGGGCTGCTCATAGACTCAGACCAGAGAATTTTTTTTTTTTTTTTGCCTCAAGCAAAGATTGCTTCCTTAAGGGAATTTAATCCAGGTAGTTTGTGCAAAGAGCAAGCCATCCATACGTTTGTGCATGCGGTTGCTAGGGAAGATGGTGGCCTCGTTCGAAGCTGTCCCATACGCCCAATTCCACTCAAGGAGATTGCAAAAAGTCATCTTATCAGCATGGAACAAAAAAGTTCAGGCTCTAGACTTCCCAATGTCCCTGACTTCGTCAGTCCGGGAAAGTCTCTGTTGGTGGTTGGTACCCCAAAATCTACAAAAGGGGAAGTCTTTCAGTCCAATTTCTTGGAGAGTGGTAACTACAGATGCCAGTCTTGTAGGCTGGGGGGCATTATTGGACCAATGGTCACTCCAGGAAAGGTGGTCGGATGCCGAGAAGGCCCTGGCCATCAACCTACTGGAGTTTCGGGCAGCTCGCCTGGCTCTGAAAGCATGGACATCCAAACTTCGGGGGTCCCCTGTCAGGATTCAATCAGACAATGCCACAGCTGTGGCATACATCAATCACCAGGGGGGACACCAAAAGTCGGGCAGCCCAGAAGGAGGTGAATCACATCCTGGCATGGGCAGAGAAACATGTTCCATGTATAGAGAATTGGAAGGTGGACTTCCTGAGTCGCCAACAGTTGGCCCCAGGGGAATGGTCTCTTCACCCTGACATTTTCCAGTCAAAATGTCAGAGGTGGGGGACTCCGGACGTAGATTTGCTGGCATCCAGATTCAACGCAAAGGTGGACAGTTTTGTGTCTCGGACCAGGGATCCTCTCGCTTGCGGATTGGATGCGCTGGTGTTTCCTTGGGATCAGTTTGCACTAATATACGCATTCCCGCCGCTACAGTTGTTACCTCGACTCCTCCGCAGAATCAGGTTGTAAAGGAAACCGGTGATTCTGGTAGCTCCAGCATGGCCCCGGCGATCCTGGTACGCGGAGATTGTAAGAATGTCTACAGGGAATCCTTGGACCCTTCCACTGCATCCAGACCTGCTTTCTCAAGGTCCGATATACCACCCTTCCTTACAAACTCTAAGTTTAACGGTCTGACTATTGAATCCCACATCCTAAAAAAGAGAGGCCTCTCTAACTCTGTGGTGTCTACTATGATCAATGCCAGAAAGCCAGTATCTAGGCATATTTACTATAGAGTTTGGAAAGCTTATGTGGCATGGTGTGAGGCCAGGAATTGGCATCCTCGTAAGTACGTTGTAGGCAGAATTCTTGACTTCCTACAGTGGGCGGTAGACAAAAAGTTAGCCTTAAGTACTATTAAGGGTCAGGTTTCGGCCTTATCAATACTTTTTCAAAGACCGCTAGCTTTGCATTCGCTAATTAAGTCTTTTTTGCAGGGGGTGACTCGTATCAACCCGCCGGTTAAGTCCTTGGGACCTAAACCTAGTTCTATCAGTCTTACAGAGACAGCCGTTTGAACCTCTGCATCATATTCCCTTGGTTCTTCTTACCAGGAAGTTAGTTTCCTTGGTAGCCATATCCTCGGCCAGGAGGGTGTCGGAATTGGCAGCTATGTCCTGTAGGGAGCCATATTTGGTTGTCCATAAGGACAGAGTGGTTCTGTGTCCTCATCCAGCCTTTCTTCCCAAGGTGGTGTCAAGTTTTCATTTGAACCAAGATGTGGTTCTCCCTTCTTTCTTTCCCAAGCCTAGCTCGGTGGAAGAGAAATTATTAGATTCTTTGAATGTAGTAAGAGCGGTTAAGGCCTATCTACAAGCCACCGCTCAGATTCGGAAAACAGATATTTTGTTTATTCTGCTGGAAGGCCCAAAAAAGGGTCAGGCAGCGTTGAAATCTACTCTTGCTAAGTGGATTCGACAGGTCATTGTTCAAGCCTATGGCTTGAGAAGGAAGTTGCCTCCATTCAAGGTTAAAGCGCACTCTCTGAGAGCAGTTGGTACTTCTTGGGCAGTGCATCACCAGGCCTCCATGGCTCAAATTTGTAAGGCCGCGACTTGGTCTTCAGTACACACGTTTACTAGGTTCTACCAGTTGGATGTAAGAAGTCAGGAGGATGTCGCCTTTGGGCGCAGTGTGTTGCAGGCTGCAATTTTTAGATCCTCATGTCTGTTGGCGCCCAGCTTATGTATGGTGTCTCCCTCCCCTCATTTGGGCATTGCTTTGGGACTTCCCACATAGTAATTACTATGCCGCTCTGTCCCGTGATGTACGATAAAGAAAATAGGATTTTTATAACAGCTTACCTGTAAAATCCTTTTCTTGGAGTACATCACGGGACACAGAGCTCCCACCCCTCTTTTGGGGACACTTATTGCTTTGTGCTACAAAACTGAGGTACTCCCGGTATGGGAGGGGTTATATAGGGGAGGGGGACTTCCTGTCTTGGGTGTGCCAGTGTCCATCACCTGAAGGTAAGCTCTATAACCCACATAGTAATTACTATGCCGCTCTGTGTCCCATGATGTACTCCACGAAAAGCATTTTACAGGTAAGCTGTTATAAAAATCCTATTTTCTGCTCTCCTTCCTCTTGTCCAGACCAGGAAGTAAACTCCTTTTTAGATTAATACCTGTGCAAAAATGCCTGTAATACTTCTGAAGAGGGGGGGGGGGGAGCTTAAAAAATCATTTGAAATACGTTCTGCTTACGTGTAAATGAGGCTTGGCTTAAGCTAACTACATACGTGCACATTATGACATAAATCCACCTACCTATCCCATGCAGACTTTATTTCCACTTGAAATTTTTAGGCGTGTTGTTTTTTTCAGTTTTTTATAAAGTGTGTGTGTGTGTGTGTGTGTGTGTGTGTGTATGTGTGTATATATATATATATATATATATATATATATATATATATATATATATATATATATATATATATATATATATATATATATATATAAAATATAAAAATGAAACTCAACATAACATTCGTATTCCCAACATTTCTTGTTCTGGAATTGGCCTGCACTTGCTAGTAGAGCTGCACGATTAACCGTGAAGAATCGCAATCTTTTTCCCTTCCCGATCTTCAAAACAGCATGTCACGATTCTTTCTAACAAGTGCAGAGAGTTCTCGCAGCTGGAAAAACAAAATCCGGGAAGCCTTCCAAGTTTTAGGCCTCATGCCCACGGGCGTTTTTTCAGCCGCGTTTTTGAGCGTTTTTTACAGCTTAAAAACGCCTGTCCATGTTAGTCTATAGCTTCATGCCCACCTAGGCGTTTTTGAGCTGTAAAGAGCATAGGCGTTTGTAAGCTGTAAAAAAAACCCAGGGCCAGTGCGTTCCTCAGCGTCAGAACTAGGCAGGAAAAAACGCGAGCGTCAAAAAACGCGCAAAAACGCGCACTAACGCGCAAAAAACGCGCACTAACGCGCGGTCGCGTTTTTAGCTCCGACGTTTTTTTTTTTTTTTTTTTTTCAAAAAAAATAAATAAAAAAAAAAAAAAAATATTTACAATAACATGGACAGGCGTTTTTAAGCTGTAAAAAACGCTCAAAAACGCAGCTGTAAAAACGCCAGTGGGCATGAGGCCTTATTATAACACACGAATAAGTGGAAACAAAGTATCTCTTCATTATTTTATCAAAGGAAAGAACTCCGGTGTGTAGATGAAGGAAGCTTAACCATTTAAAGAACAAACCTTTTTCTTACATTTGTTGCTTACAAGTAAAAAAAAAAAAAACCATTATTTTCTGCTAAAAAATTACTTGAACACCCACACATGATATATTTTTTATTTTTTTGCAGAGACCCTAGAGAATAAAATGGTGGTTGTTGCAATATTTTGTCACACTGTATTTGCACAGCGGTTTTTAAAAAAAAAATTGCTTTAATGAATTAAAAAAACGAAACCGTAAAGTTAGCCCAATTTTTTTTTTGTATAATGTGAAAGAAAATGTTACACCGCGAGAATCGTGAGAGAATCGTGATCATTATTCTAAACAAAAAAATCGTGATTATCATTTTAGCCAGAATCGTGCAGCTCTACTTGCTAGTAACAGCTAAAATATTTCCTACGGTATGCTTGACTGTTTTATTTTTGTCTACATACTAGTGTGTGTGTGTGTGTGTGTGTGTGTGTTCTACCTAGTAACTCCTTATAAATTACATATTTTTTTGTATTTTTCTTCTTCTAGGGGTATTCCCGCTATGGTTGATTTTGCTGCCATGAGAGACGCTGTGAAAAAAATGGGTAGCGATCCTGCATTCGTCAACCCAGTCTGTGCCACAGACCTCATTGCAGACCATTCTTTACAGCTGGATTTTACTAAATGGTATTGCACAATTCTGTGTGAATGAATGTTTTATGTTTGTCAATTTCAGGGGGGTCCCCAGGTTACGCACAAGATAGGGACTGTAGGTTTGTTCTTAAGTCGAATTTGTTTGTAAGTCGGGACAGTACCTTTTTTAACCACTTAAGCCCCGGACCATTTGGTAGCTAAAGGACCAGAGGTGAATTCAGAATTTTGCGCTGCTTTAACTGTAAATTGTGCGGACATGCAATGTTTTACCCAAACGAAATTTGCGTCCTTTTCTTCCCACAAATAGAGCTTTCTTTTAATGGTATTTGATTGCCTCTGCGATTTTTATTTTTTGCGATATAAACGGAAAAAGACCGAAAATTTTGAAAAAAAAAAATATTTTCTACTTTTTGTTACAAGAAAAATCGAATAAACTCAATTTTAGTCATACATTTAGGCCAAAATGTATTCAGCCACATGTCTTTAGTAAAAAAAATGTCAATAAGCGTATATTTATCGGTTTGCGCAAAAGTTATAGCGTTTACAAACTAGGGTACATTTTCTGGAATTTACACAGCTTTAAATTTATGACTGCCTATCTCATTTCTTGAGGTGCTAAAATGGCAGGGCAGTACAAAACCCCCCCAAATGACCCCATTTTAGAAAGTAGACAGCCCAAGGAAATTGCTGAGAGGCCTGTTGAGCCCATTGAATATTTTTTTTTTTGTCCCAAGTGATTGAATAATGACAAAAAAAAAAAAAATTACAAAAAGTTGTCACTAAATGATATATTGCTCACACATGCCATGGTTATATGTGGAATTGCACCCCAAAATAAATTTTGCTGCTTCTCCTGAGTACGGGGATACCACATGTGTGGGACTTTTTAGGAGCCTAGCCGCGTACGGGACCCCGAAAACCAATCACCGCCTTCAGGATTTCTAGGCACAAATTTTTGATTTGACTTCTCACTACCTATCACAGTTTCGAAGGCCATAAAATGCCAAAATAGCACAAAACCCCCCCAAATGACCCCATTTTGGAAAGTAGACACCCCAAGCTGTTTGCTGAGAGGCATGGTGAGTATTTTACAGCTCTCATTTGTTTTTGAAAATGAAGAAAGAACATTTTTTTTTTTTTTTCCTTTTTTCTTTTTTTTTTTCAATTTTCAAAACTTTGTGACAAAAAGCGAGATCTGCAAAATACTCACAATACCTCTCAGCAAATAGCTTGGGGTGTCTACTTTCCAAAATGGGGTCATTTGGGGGGGTTTTGTGCCATCTGGGCATTCCATGGCCTCCGAAACTGTGATAGGCAGTGAGAAGTGAAATCAAAAATTTACACCCTTTAGAAAGCCTGAAGGCGGTGATTGGTTTTTGGGGTCCCGTACGCGGCTAGGCTCCCAAAAAGTCTCACACATGTGGTATCCCCGTACTCAGGAGAAGCAACAGAATGTATTTTGGGGTGTAATTCCACATATGCCCATGGCATGTTTGAGCAATATATCATTTAGTGACAACTTTGTGCAAAAAAAATAAAAATTGTCTTTTTTCCGCAACTTGTGTCAACATATAAAATATTCCATGGACTCGACATGCCTCTCAGTATATAGCTTGGGGTGTCTACTTTCCAAAATGGGGTCATTTGGGGGGGTTTTGAACTGTTCTGGCATTTTATACACAACATTAGGAAGCTTACATCCACTCTTCTAACCACTTGAAGACAAAGCCCTTTTTGACACTTTTTGTTTACATGAAAACATATTTTTTTTTTGCAAGAAAATTATGTTGAACCCCCAAACATTATATATATTTTTAAAGCAAAGGCCCTACAGAATAAAATGGTGGGTGTTGCATTTTTTTTTTCTACACAGTATTTGCGCAGCGATTTTTCAAACGCATTTTTTGGGGAAAAAATACACTTTTTTTAATTTTAATGCACTAAAACACACTATATTGCCCAAATGTTTGATGAAATAAAAAAGATGATCTTAGGCCGAGTACATAGATACCAAACACGACATGCTTTAAAATTTCGCACAAACGCGCATTGGCGACAAACTACATACATTTTTAAAAGCCTTTACAGGTTACCCCGTTAGATTTACAGAGGAGGTCTACTGCTAAAATTACTGCCCTCGATCTGACCTTCGCGGTGATACCTCACATGCATGGTGCAATTGCTGTTTACATATGACGCCAGACCGACGCTTGCGTTCGCCATTGGGCAAGAGCAGGGCAGGACAGGGGTGCTTTTTTTATTTTTTTTTATTATTAATTTTGCTTTTTTATTTTATTTTTAAACTGTTGCTTCCATATTTTTATTTTTTATTTTTTTGTAATCATTTTTATTGTTATCTCAGGGAATGTAAATATCCCCTATGATAGCTATAGGTAATGACAGGTACTCTTTTTTGAAAAAACTGGGGTCTATTGGACCCTAGATCTTTCCTCTGCCCTCAAAGCATCTGACCACACCAAGATCGGTGTGATAAAATGCTTTCCCAATTTCCCAATGGCGCTTTTTATATCCGGGGGGGGGGGGGGGTCATTCCCTCCCACTGCTTGTAAAAGCAGTCCAGAGGCTAATTAGCCACTAGGATTGCTTTTACATGAATGCCGGCCGCTGGCTGAAAAGAATGATACCAAGATGATACCTAAACCCGCAGGCATCATTCTGGTATAAACATTCAAAGTCCAGCAACATACCAGTACGTTGCTGGTCCTTGTTGGACATGTATTGTAATCTTTTTTTTCATGCAGCCTGTTGGCTGAACGAAAAAAAAAGATTGATCAGTGGGTATGCCCACCATTAGAATACCGCCCTTCATCCACCCACTTCTAATGATGGGCATACATGCACCATTTATATATGCCGAAGCATGGGGGCATCTTCCCGCAAAAGTTCTGCCGCGTAAACATGGTCAGACTTTTCCACGGGCAAGCCTCCGTCGGAATTTCGACTGTGTACGCGGCATTAGGAGCAAAATCGCTCCTCCGCCCCTGCTGCCCCAATGCTTCGGCATATATGCTTTTTTTTTTTTTTAACTGTGGTGGCGAAATCACCTCCTACAGCACTGGAGTCGCAGGGATCAGCCCTGTCTCTGCGAACGCTGCAGTTATGTGTGTTGTGTTTTGCAAGTGACAGTGATCGATACTGCACTTGGGTGGCCTGGGCTGGACGGAGGGGCAAAACGCAGGTGCTAGCAGGTATCTGGGCTGATTCCGCTAACACTGCGTTTTTGGGAACCCTAAACTGCTGGGGACGCTAGTATAGATCTGATCAGATCAGATATTGATCTGTTCAGATACTATACCACTAAGGGGGGTGTATGCTTCACGCCTGGGTGTTAGCGTTACTGGCACTAAACTGACGCTGCCTGGGGTGTGACGCAGACCCTCTCTGACGCTAAAACCTAATTGATATCACCCGCCGGGCGATCAGGGGGTTAAACCTTTATTGGGTTATATACGGCGGGTGCCCTGACACTATAAAAGCAAACTAACCAGCGTCACCCGTAACACTTATATGGTGATTACTGGTGAAAGGGTTAACTAGGGGCAATTAGGGGGTTAAAACCTTTATTAGATAATATATGGGGGTACCTGACGCTATATAAAAACCTGACGGCGAAACTAAAAAAAAATTACTGGCTACCGATCTGTATCACCGACACTAAGACAACGATCATAAAAACGATCGCTTAGCGACAGTGGTGATAGGGGGTGAAAGGGTTACCTGGGGGGCGATCAAGGGGGTTAAACCTTTATTAGGTAATATATGGGGGTACCCGACGCTCTAAAAACCTGCGGCGAACCTAAAAAAAATTACTGGCTACCGATCAGCATCACCGACGCTAAGACATCGATCAGAAAAATGATCGCTTAGCGACGGCGGTACTAGGGGTGAAAGGGTTATCTGGGGGGTGATCAGGGGGTTAAACCTTTATTAGGGGGGGTTAGGGGGCTACACTGGACCTAAAACTAAATGTACTGACACTTTTACAGTCACAAATGTCACTGATTGCAGTGATCACTAAATAAATGGTCACTGCAATCAGTGACACTGGGGCTGGGGGGTGATCTGGGGGGGGGGGGGCGATGTATGTGCCTATGTGTCCTGGTGTCAGTGTAGTGTTGTGTGCACTAACCTGCATCTTCTCCTGTACGGCGCTCGGTATATGTGAGCGCCGCAGGAGAGATGACATCACTTCCTCCAGCCTGTGTAAACAAGCACACAGGCAGGGGAAGCTCTCATTCGCTGGGAGCGATCGAGAGGGGGTGGCCGGAATCGAACGGCCGTCCCCTCATGCCGGATCGCTCCCGAAGGTAAAACGACCGCTCACTGTAAAGAAGGGGGGTCCGATCGGACCCCCCAACTATACAAAGGCAATCACGTACATATACGTGATTCTGCCTGTCGGTGCCATTCTGCCGACGTATATTTACAGTGGGCGGTCGTTAAGTGGTTAAGTGCTCCACATAGACAGATGATATGAGCTCATGCTGGGACACAGGGATAGAATGTACTGTACATTCTATCCCTGTGTTCCAGCATGAGCTTATATCATCTGCCTATGTGGAGCTCTCATTCAATCGTGTGGGGTACAAGAACTGTACAGGGCATATACTGTAGTAGTGGGCACAGAACAGTACAGTATGTAATCTCACCAGCTTTCAGGGCGCTTCTGATGCAGTCCTGTACTGTATATGGGGCGTGGAGAACATCTGCAGTCCAGTGAGGGTGGCTGGCTGGGAGTACCAGGCAGGGAAGGCCCAGAGCGCTGCAAGACAGGCAGAAGGATGTAAAGATGCAGGGCTCCAGGACACCTCAACCAGCCCACACAGGCAGTCTCTGCTGGGCAGCTCACCAGATCACAGCAGGGAGATGGATGGCAGGTGAGAGCAGCGGTGTCCGCACATCCAAGTCCAGGCCAGGCCGGCCGTGGTGCACCTCTGTGGGGCAGCAGCGCAGGAAAGACCGGGGATCTGCAGGCTTCACTAGGCCGTACCAGGCCGCGGCCTCAATACAGGCACAGGACACAGCAGGGTATGGTGAGGAACAGGTAGGCATGTAATTAGGTTGTTTTTAAGTGTTTATGTGCACGGATGGCTAAGGATGGAGTGCAGGAGCCCGTTCGTAAGTAGGAGTCGTTCGCAACTCGGATGTTCATAACTCGGGGACCCCCTGTACATGTTAAAATCATTCCAGGGGCTCTTCTTGATTAGTCATTGATCAAATATTTGATGAAGGGCTTTTGATTCAGAACTTCTAACAATATATGTGGCTCCTATTGTGTTCACGTTCTGAAAAGCGGATCTAGAGTTGCTTACAGCCTTAAGGATTTTTTCTTTTACGATAGTACAGTCCTATTGGAGCTGCAATATAACCCATTTTCAATACCCAATCATTTTACATTGGCGCAGAATATCATGCAATTCAAAAAATGTTGAGTTTTGTTCGATGGACTTGTGTACACCTGATTGGATAATCCGACAACACACATTTGTTGGCGGAAAATTTTAAAGCATGCTATCCAACATTCGTTGGCGGAAAATCCGTCAAAAACGGTCCGATGGAGCATACAAACGTGTCGGATTTTCCGACAACAACCTGTCATCACACAATTCCCATCGGAAAATCCTGTCGTGTGTATGAGACTTTAGACTACTGTTTTAATAATTGATAAATTCCTTCTTTACTCCAGTGTGGCACAGAATGCCCCAAGTGCAGCTTCTGCAGATTCACACAGACTCCCATCCAAGCTTTCTCCAGCAAAATCGTCTGTTTCTAAATCTCAGTGTAAAGGACAGAGTGGATGCAGGGGAGCCTGTAATGTTGGAACAACGAGCAGGAGCTCTCAAGAGCAGATTGAAAACACACCAATGCTATGTCCTTTCCATTTACAACCCATTCCAGAGTAAGTTTGAATGGCTGTGTGAGTACATCATCATTTATACTTGTTATCAGAAAGCATAATGGGTATATTAACACTTCTTTTTTTTTTTCCTCCTCCTCCGTGCTGTCCTAGGCCTGAAGCTGCACTGAAAAGTCTTGAAATTGAATTTAACAGGAATAAAGAGAGACTTCAATTTTTAAAGGTATAATGAAGGATGATTTACTACAGTCTGTTTAGTTGGCCAATAAATGGTATCCCCCTAGATCCAAACTTCTACTTTTTTTTATGCTTAATTAACCACTTCAGCCCCCGAAAGTTTTACCCCCTTAATGACCGGGCCATTTTTTGCAACACGGCACTGCGTTACTTTAACTGACAATTGTGTGGTCGTGCGACGTTGTACCCAAATAAAATGTGTCCTTTTTTTCCCAGAAATAGAGCTTTTTTTTTTTTTCATGGCATTTGATCACCTCTTCGGCTATTTTTTGCGCTATAAGCAAGAAAGAGCGACAATTTTTGAAAACTTTTTTTTACTTTCTGCTATAAAAACGCATCCAATTAAAAAAAAATGTAAAAATATCACGTTTCTTCATCTATTTAGGCCAATATGTATTCTTCACATATATTTTTGGTAAAAAAAATCCCAATAAGCGTATATTGATTGCTTTGCGCAAAAGTTATCGCGTCAACAAGCTAAGATATATAATTTTATGGAATTTTTATTTATTTTACTAGTGATGCCGACAATCAGCGATTTTTAGCGAGACTGCAACATTGCTGCAGACAAATTGTACACCTGACACTTTAGACACACTTTTTGGAAACCAGCGACATTATTACATAAAAATATGCACTGTTTGCTGTACTTATTACAAGGGAAGGGGTTGACATCTGGGGCGATCAACGGGTTAAATGTGTGCCTAGCTGGTGCTTGCTAACTGTGTGGGGGTTGCTCTGATTGGGTGAAGACAAATCTCTATCTTCTCCCCTGTCAGAACGTAGATCTGCCTTGTTTACATAGGCAGATCGCCGTTCTGCCTCTTCCAGGGAAATCTGCGTTCCTGCTGATTTGGCATCCCCAGCGTCCAATCGGCACACGATCATGCCTCCGGGGGCATGTGCCCCCCCCCCCCCCCCCCCCAGTGTCTATTGATATATACAGGTACGTCGTTTTGCGCAATAGAGCCGACGTGGTCAGAAAGTGGTTAACACACATTTTATAGTATCCAGATTTTAAATCGCATAATGGAGAATCCAGCCTTCAGCTATCATAACCAGTGACCCAGAACTTCATTCAGTGAAGTAATGAGGAAGGAGCGAGAATTACAGCTTTGCAGTTTGCACTTTCTGTACCAAGTCAGCATTGACAATTCGCATATTGTTTTAAGATCCATTTAAACCTGTTATAAACAAGCTAAAAATGTTTATCTTTATTTGCCAGTGACGTTCCTTCACAGCATATGTGTGTTGCTAAATTATTATAAACAAGAGACAGGCAGTGTGAACAGGTTGCATCTAATGTGGTTCTAGAGAAGGTCGCTGGTACTATGTGTGACTTATCTCCGTGGACTGCAGGGTCAGCCCCATGTCTTCCCTATTGTGTTATCAAGCATAATTCCTAAAAACAAGCTAATAAAAAAAAAAAGCTATGATACCACTGAATGACCCACTGGAGATAAGATGACTCTTGCACAAATACATCTAACTTTTGCAGAAGGGTTTAGAGAGTCTCTCTTTTGTAATTGTACTGATCACTAATGTCATTCAGAATGAAAGTAAGGGTATATTCAAAATGTTGGGTTACCACCAATACAAGGATGGAGGGGACAACTTCCTATTTATTATTATTATTATTATTATTATTATTATTATTCAGGATTTGTATAGCGCCAACAGTTTTTCGCAGCTTTTTACTGCATGAGGGCCAGGAGTTAGTGACAATTTTTCACAACTCTCCTGGGGTATTTTACAGTGCCTTGCATTGGAAAGATATCCTCTCACTTCCTGTTTTGTCAACAGGACAGGTAGTGAAGGGAAATCTCCCAAATGAGACACTAATTGCCAAAATAAAATACCTCCCCTACTATATCCAAAAACAAGTTTTTTACTTTAAGGGCCAGTTCACACCAAACGCAGTTCCGTGTGCTTTTTTTCTGCACAAAATGCATGCGTAGTGTTTTTTCCATGTATTCCAATGGCTCTAGTTGGCTCTAGTTCACACCATGCAGTCAGTTTCCGGTCAGTTTCTGCACTGGAAACTGACTGCATGGTGTGAACAAGAGCCATTGGAATACATGGAAAACACTGTGCATGCATTTTTAGTGCAGAAAAAATGCACACAAAACTGTACAGAACTGCATCTGGTGTGAACTGGCCCTAAGCATAGTTAAAGAAAGTCTGTTCTTTGCTTTAATCTTAAACATACCTACAGCATATACTTGCCTTTTACTTTGCTGTCCCACCACTCTGTTCAGTGCCAGGAGCCAAAGAATCAACATGGTAAGTTGGGTGTGGACAAACATATGATGGTGCTGAGCAAATCATTGCTGACACATGGAAGTCCATGGCCCTTTGCAAGGTTATAAGCTCCCATCAGCTGAACAGAAAATTGGGGGAGTACATCCTACTGAGAGGAGGGGGCTACATTAAAAAAAAAAACTTGCTTTCAGCAAAGTTACAGGTTCCTATTCGGGGAAATTGGTATTTTGACCATTTGCTTTAATATTTTATAGGCTGCATTTATTTATCACAATGTGTGTATTTTGCTTTATTTGCTCAGTGGTGTTCAAAGGCCTTTCAGAATGTGACTGTGATTCCTCCAGAAACTGGAACTGTGCACCAGGTGAATCTGGAGTACCTGTCCCGAGTTGTGATGGAGCAGAAAGATCTCCTATATCCAGACACTGTACTTGGTACTGACTCTCACACTACTATGGTGAATGGCCTTGGAGTATTGGCTTTGGGTAAGATTTTTTTTTTTTTTTAAACCTTTGATTACACTAATGGTACATTTAATAGTACAGGACAAAGGCAGAATCTTCACACGTGGGTTATAGGCATGTACCTTTTGGCAAAGCTTCAGAGGACAAGCTTAAACAGTAGATGAAGTCCTCTCTCCTTCTCCGGCATGTTCAGCGCATGTTCAAATCGCAAACCCTGACTGGCTTATAGTATTGAACCTCCCTCTTGCAGTCTTGAGTGCTGCCATGCAGTAGATTGCAAAAGGATAAAATCAAGACAGGGTAAAGTACTTACACTGCTCGCTTTCAAAAGTATGCTTGGGGCTTGTTTTTCATTGGGGTGGCCTGCATTTTTTCTGCACCTGGTCAATTCAAGTTACTACAAGGTCACCTAGAAAACAATTGCTCTATGTGCCTCGTTCACAAGAGCTCACCTGAAGTCGTTGGTCACATGTCGTTTTAATAAGTGAAAAAAAGTCACAAACCAAAGCATCACCAATACACATCGGCTATTCGGTTGATGCTATTTAATTTATTTTTATTTTTTTGAACTTTTAAATGTAAGTTGTGCTTTTATGACTGCCTAAGATTCAGCTTTTAAATCCAATGTTCTTTTATTTAACTGCTCAAATGAATGTGGCTGATTTCCTGCTACTAGATAACAGTGCAGTGTGTACCAAAGTTACAGTAGGCTTCCGTGTTTAGGCCTCATGCACATGGATGCTTAGCAGCTTCTGTGTGCTGAGGCTTGACATCCCTGGCACCCAGGCAGCTGTGTGTGCTACATACAGCTGCCAATGCAAAGGAATACATGGCCTTGCGCATGGGGCTTCTCCCTCTGAATTTGAAAGCGCCACATTTTGGGGAGAAGCACGGTGCGTGCAAGTTCAGTAAAATGCCAGTGCAGAAGCCATCTGCATTTACCCCCGAGTATGCCTGTGTACAGCTGTCTGTATGCGGCATATGCAGTTCCTCGGGCAACAGATAGCGTCAGGAATTTTACTCCTCAGCACACAGGAACGGCCACATGTGTGGCCCTTAAAGTGATACTAAAGTCTTGTTTTTGTTTTGTTGTTAATAACATGTTAAAATACGCAGCGCGGTTCGCGCATGCGCAGTAGGGAACCGGTTGTGAAGCCGAAAGGCTTCACTGCCGGGTTCCCTTACCAGGAATGGCGGCGGCTGCACCAGACAGCCGATTCGGACGATCAGCTGCGGTGCTGACATCACGGGCTCCCTGGACAGGTAAGTGTCCATATGGTAAAAGTCAGCAGCTGCAGTATTTTATAGCTATTGATTTTTAATTTTTCGTGGGGGGGCTGGACCTCCTCTTTAATGCATAGAATGCATTAAGATAAACTTTTGGCGCAGTCGACCGATAATCTGATCATTAGTACACAGCTTCCGAGAGCCGATCACGACATTTCATGCAAAAGTATCCAAAGTAACCAGCACCAAAAGATTTTTCGCACGATAGCAGAACAAACGGTTTTCGTGTAATTAGTATAATATTTTTACGTAAAACATCGTATGACCACGCATGCTAGGAAATGAAAGAATACAATGCATCATAGAAGTAGTATTCTGTCATACACAAATTTTCGTAAACTTTAGTTGCATATTGGTTTTCGATATGAAACTAGCATGCAAACATAAAAAGACGATCGTTCGCCAGATATTCTTATGTGTACGAGCCTTTACCCTCACCACCTCCTTGTTTTAGAAACTGTGTTTTACCAGATAGGAAGTGTGGGAAAATCTGCAACAGGAAAACAGACAACTATAAAACACTGACTGATTCTAGCATTCCCATACTTGATTTACAAAAAGAATGTTTACTTCTGTCTGTTCTGTGTTACTGTTGGAGGGATTCCTTCACTTTCTGTTTGGTAAAAAGGTTGCCCCCCCCCCCCACAGGAAAGGATGGGTAACTGACAGGCCAAAGGACAGAAGTAATATCTGACAGGTGTTCTGATCTCTTCCCACTTCCCCGGGTCAAAAGAAAAGGGGGAAAAAAAAAACATTTGAGCTATACATGCACTTTTAACATATTTATCTTTCAGGCATGGGTGGAATAGAGTCTGAAGCTGCTATGTTGGGAATACCCGTCACACTAAGCTTACCTGAAGTTGTTGGATGTGAGCTGACCGGCTCAATCAGTCCATTTGCTACTTCTATAGATGTTGTTCTAAGCATCACCAAGGTGAGATATGTTGAATACAGTGTCCTCCTTTTTGTTTCCTTTTTTTTTTTTTTAGTAAGCAGAGTAACTTCTAGCAAGACCTTGTAGCTACAGGTTTTTTGCCTTCTCCTCAATCACATTTTAATACATGATAATGGTTAAAGTCCAATTCCAGCTTAAACCTTTTCATTGCAGGTAGGTTAGACCAGGGGTGCTCAACCCGTGGCTCACGGAACACTCTGTGGCCTGTGACTTCAAACCAGGGAAGAGAATGCATATGCCCTGGGATTGCAGTTTGGTATGCTCAGATTTCAATCAACCGGTTGCTGACTCATAATCCAAGAGCATCAGATTGCATAAAGTCGGCGCTGGCAGTGGAGGAAGAAGGCAATCATGGAGGGGGCAGGAGCTGCATAAGCCAATGCTTCCTCTGTAGCGCTGGCTCCTTCCCCAGGCGCAGTGATACCAAGTGCGCTATGCCTGGTACCTTTCTAGCAGCCTGGAGAGCGATGACAACAGAAGCTGGAAGAAGTTAGTGTATTACACAAAATTGTACTTTTGCAATGGGCATATTGGCACTTCTAAAAAAGGTTATTAGAACACTTTCACTCTGATCTGCAGGTACATCTGTGGGTTAGCTGCACTGAGCCATAGACTTTTATTATAACCAGTGGGTTTGGTGCACTTTCAGAAAGGTGCAACACGCCCACAAGATGTAATACAAGTCTGACTCTCCCTCAGGAAAACCGCAGGTGCACTGCACCCACAGTGTGGGTAAACCACAGCGCATTAGTGTGAAAGCAGTCTTATAGGGGGCTCAGGACAGCTTTACGTTTGCAGTTCGAAGGGGTGGTAAAACCTTATAGTTCATTGTGGCTTGTTAACATATCACTTAAGTGACCCTTGTTCTTCAAAGGGTTGAGCACCCCTGGGTTAGACCATCGGTCAGTTCTGTACTGGGGAATTTTCCCATCACTATCTGACAGGAATGGGAACATAGACTAAAAAGCCCAGCATGAGAAAGGGTTGTAATTTCTACCAATTTTATTGCTTGCATGTCCCAGTGACAACCACACGTTCCAATGTATTGTATGGACGTCACAGGTACAGAAAATTTACAAAACTATTTGTAATGAGATTACAGACAGGTACTCATAAAATTAAGATGTCCTTGGAGGTAAGACCACCCTAGGTAGGTTATGTCTGCTTTTTATGATCACCTATCTTCTCTTTCCATACAGCATCTACGAACAGCAGAGATATCTGGGAGATTTGTAGAATTTTTTGGAGAGGGTGTGTCTCTCCTTTCAGTAGCTGACCGCACCACAATCGCCAACATGAGTCCAGAGTATGGGGCTACCGTGGCTTTTTTTCCAGTGGATCAAGTGACCCTTAGTCATCTAGAGCAGACCGGTAAGAAATCTGCATCTGCTAGAGGAGTGTTTTTAGCATGAAGGGGTAGCTTAACTGCTTGCTTCCCGCAGGGCGACTATAAACGTCCTGTCTTTGAAGAGGAATACCGTTATGGTAGCAGCTAGCTACCATAACCCTGTTATCCTCTTCAAGAGCCAGCGGTTCTCTTTCAGATAAAAGTGGTCTCTGCGGTGGATTCGCCGCAGGATCACTTTTATCGGCAGCGGGAGAGGGGCCCTCCCGCCGCGCTCCGGTGCCCTCTGCCACTTACCGTGGCCGTCGGTAGCGGCGGAGGCGATCGGGTCCTCTCCCTAGCCTGACATGGAGACGAGTGAGGGGAAGATGGCCCCCGCCCGTCGCCAAGTCATTGCAGGGCGGAAGCGACGTCAAAACGTCACTTCCGCCCATAGCTCTTAAAGGGACATTTTATTTTTTATTGCATTTTAGTGTAAATATGAGATCTCAGGTCTTTTTGACCCCAGATTTCATATTTAAGAGGACCTGTCATGCTTTTTTCTATTACAAGGGATGTTTACCGCATACGTGAGTAGCGCCCCGGCCGCCCGCATAGGAAAATGGTGTTCAAACCGCACGTGAGGTATCGCCGCGGACAGTAAAGCAAGAGCAATAATTCTAGCCCTAGATCTCCTCTGTAACTCAAACAATGCAACCTGTAGCTTTTTTTAAACGTCGCCTATGGGGATTTTTAAGGGTAAAAGTTTGTTGCCATTCCACGAGCGGGCGCAATTTAGAAGCGTGACATGTTGGGTATCAATTTACTCGGCGTAACATTATCTTTCGTAATATAAAAAAAAATTGGGCTAAAGTATAGGCAAAACTTTATTTATTTATTTTGGATAGAACACGGGAGGCATTACATTGCGTAGATTTCCCTTAAGTTCCTGTCCCATAACAATCCCTGCAATTAAGGGGAACTCCTTGGTGTCACCCCAGGTGACCAGAACTAGTGTTCCTATTGGAAGGTCTGCCCCCCCATTACTTTTCTAGGGACAACCCAAAGTTTGGGATTTTCTTTTACTTTCACTTTCAATAATAATGGTAAGCAGGATGAATAGAGAGGGGAATCTCCTTAATGGGGGCACAGACATGTGGTAATCACTCTCCACTCCATCCAAAACTAAAAAAAAAAAACAATTTGTCTTTAGTTATACATTAACTTTTTTTGAGAAAAAATATAGTAAATGAGAATTAATATAGCATATTCAACTGCTACACAACATTGTAATTTTCTGTAAAATTCAGTGCAGTATGGCAACCTGGAGGGGTTTTGTACATTTTTTTTTTTTTCTGCTTGTCGAGGAACTCTGCACCAAGATACAAGTCAGATTTTAGGCTTCCTCTGTGACACAAATGTAATTTTTGGTACGTCATTTGACTTCAAGTGGTTGTACTGTTTTGATGCCTGTACTGTTTTTAGAACCAGTGGTCTGCTCTTTCATAATGGCGACCGGAGTGGATAACTAGCCACTCAATTGCTATTACAAGCTCGCCACCTTCCGCGGCGCTCTCGGGCTCTTTCGTGTCACTGGAAGACCTGAGCTACTAGCCAGCACGTCCGCCGGCTAGTCGGAGATCCATACAAACTCTGAATTTGGCTTTCATCGGGTCTCCGCTTTGGTAACCCGGAAACAATGACATGACATCACTTCCAGTTTACAGGGATGTCAACAGCGCATTTTTTTTTTTTTTTTTTTTTTAATCTCTAAAGTAGATCAGCGTTTTTGAATGCTAAGTGCAAAGTAGGGATTTGGAGTCTTGAGCCAAGATCGCTCTATAAAGATTACCTGTAACAAGGATGTTTAAATTCCTTGTGACAGCAATAAAAGTAATAAAAAAAATAAATTAACAGTGTAAAAAACAAATGTAATAATATTTTTTTTTTTTTTTTTAAGTGCCCCCGTCCTCCCATGCTAGCGCACAAAGGCATACTGCTATCGTCCCACATGTTAAGTATCGCTGTGAACGTTGGATCATGGGCAGTAATTCTAGCACCAAAACCTCCTTTTGTAAATCCAAAGTGGTAACCTGTAAAACAGGGATCTCAAAGTGACAGCCCTCCAGCTGTTGCGAAACTACAAGTCCCATGAGGCATTGCAAGGCTGACAGTTATACAAAAAACACAATGTCCAAGCTCAACTTACCAACCAATCAGCAACCAACCGAATTCACCTGTCTAACGGTGCGTTTAAAAACAGGGGTTTAGTTGCACGCATATGCAAATGCATGTGTAAGCTGCGTCCAGTGCTCCTTGCTGTGAAGACCAGTCATAGGTGGGGGCAGTGACATTTGTCTTTTGTCTTGTCGTCATTGTGGTCAGGCAACGCACTAGCACCTTTGCTTCTATGTGCTGGGTGTTTAGTGTGCTCCTGCTCCTTTAAGGAGGGTGAGCTTCCTCCAGTCATCTGCCCTTTATCTATCCATCAGCATACATGTGCTTCCACTGAGGAGACCTTAAATTTTAGAGTTAGGACTGAAGCACAAAGGGAGCCGTGACGAGGCCTGCAGCTTACACATGCATTTTCAAATGCGTGCAACTAAACCCCTGTTTTTAAATGCACCGTTAGACAGGTGAATTCGGTTGGTTGCTGATTGGTTGGGAAGTTGAGCTTGGACATTCTGTGTTTTTTCTTTACATGCGTCAGCCTGTCCAGTGCTCCTTGCTGTGAAGACCAGTCATAGGTGGGAGCAGTGACATTTGTTTTTTGTCTTAAGGCTGACGGTTACAAGCATGACTCCCACAGGCAGAGACATGATGGGGCTTGTAGTTTCGCAACAGCTGGAGGGCCGCCAGTTTGAGACCCCTGCTGTAAAAGCTTTTAAAGCAATTTTAGAGCGTAACATGTTTGGTATCTTTACTCAGCGTGACCTCATCGCCTTATATTTTCCCCCCAAAAAATGGGTTATGTATTGTTTTTTTTGCATTAAAATTTGCCAAAAAATGCATTTTAAAAAACCACTGCGCAAATACCGTGTGACATATAAAAAAATTTGCAAAACCCGCCAATTTATTCTCTAGGGCCTCTGCTTTAAAAAAAAATATGATGTCTTGGGGTTCTAAGTAATTTTCTAGCAAAAAAAAAAAATATTTTCACATGTAAACTAAGTGCCAGAAACAGCCTGGTCTTCAAGTGGTTAAAATGTTACTAGCATTCAGAATCGGTATCCAAAGGACATAGTGGAACATACAGCTTTTTCTTCAGAACAGAAACCGGTAGAAATCTGCAACAAATTTTGATAAAATCCTTGTTTTGTACTTTGATCACCCAGTGGGAATTGTTCTTTTATCAGTAAAAATAGTCACTCTAACCATTTCCTGTTCAGCGAAGTAACGGTACTATGCTGCATAGGAAGGGTGATCTTGGTAATCACTGCTTTGTCATTTTTTTTTTCAACTGGTGGTTCCCTACAATTTTTAAAAGTAAGCCTAGCAACTTTGGAGCCACTGGATGTCTTTTACAAGCGGCAGAGGGTCCCCACCCCCTCCTGCTGCTGCCTTTACCAGACTCTCCCATGCGATTTGCAGAGCCTGGTAAGGATACGACTGGTGGCATCTGGTTCCTATGACAGTCAGTGAAACTGATGTTGTTCCTCCCACTGTGTGATGTCAAACTGGAAGCGACCAGGATTTTGTCACTTCGGTTTCAGTTCTTCTTTCACCTGGCCGTTACTGGCCAGTGAAGAAGCCAATCAGATCGATCTGTGAATGATCAGCTGCATTGGAGGTCAAAGGCATGATATTGGGTCTAATAGACTCCAGATCTCTCCCTAAAGAAGACCTTTTTATATTCATTTAAAATGTAATGTATTTTACCATACAAATGGCAAAATTACTTTAAATTGGACCTTCACTCTTCTTTACTATGCTATTTAAGCCCTTGTTATTGGCCGCATGCAAATATTGGTCTCAGCCTCGAGCAGCCGCATATTTGCGTGAATTGGTCTGAATACAGTTGTGCCGAGAGCGCGCACCCTGCGTGCTCCCCGGACAGTTATAGGCGGCTAACAGATTTGCAAGTGTAGCACTTACCCCCATTTAAGGGACCGGTTGGTTTTGTTGGGTCTGCAAACTACCTCCTAAGGCTTCTGTTGTCAGGGTATGGAAAGTCTCCAGAAAGGCCAATGTCCACACAAATGTAAAACCCAAACACTCGGGCTTTATTTACTTTGCTGAGGAAAGTAGGATACAAGTGGGAAAAAAAACACAAGGGAGGGTTCAGGCACGCAGCACTAAAGTCACAATCGTCGCCACTCAAGCCTGCGTGGTTATTGCTCACCCGGATAGTCCCGTTTAGTGGTCCTAGCAGCTGGTATGAAGCATGAATCAATATTTCTCTTGAGAACTAGGGATACGATCAGGAATCCTCTGCCACAGGATTATCAAAAGTCCCGAACCTCCCAGCCAAGCAATAGTGAGAGAACCTTCAGGCCGGATTGGCATATTGCAGGGCTTGTAATTTTGGATCCTTCCTTAGGTGAGCTCCAGACCTCCTCCCGAGACAGCTGTATCGTCGCTAGTCTTCTCTGGGGCAGATCCTCCCCTGGTCTCCTTCCCTAAATGTGTGCTTCCTGCAGGTGGGTAGCTCAGGATCCCTTCCGAAGGTATAGGCCTCAGCCAGCAGAGCTGGGCCTACCAGGTAGCGATGCAGCCTTGGGCTGAAGGTGCCTGGGGCCAGAACACACACGCACCTCGTGCCATGTGGGCCACAAGGCGTGCACACCGGAACAGACCCGATGGGCCTCCAGGAACGAACGCAAATCTATGGCGTCTGCCCCTTATGTACCCTCTCCCAGCATGCACATCAGGTCAACCACGCCCACTGCATGGCTGCCGAGAAAGGACACCCAATGTGTTATGATACCTCCTGTAGTTCAGCCTATGCCGGTGGTGACGGTGCCACCTACAGGCGAACAGAGAACATTACTGCCAGGCAGTATCACACCCAGAGCAGAAGCTAATTTATAACAATCAGTTGGTCTAAGCCCAACTACTGGCTCAGACTACCCTTAAATTTACACATAGCGCCCCCAAATATTAGGGAGGGTGCTTCACAAGTAATGATCTGGAGCTTTCCGATTATATGACGGACAATCACGGTGGGAGGCACCACGGCAAAGGGGTCAATGTTTAACTCCCTTTTTTTTTTTTTTTATCTTTTGGAAGAATGACAGGAGGGAGGGAGGGGCAGCACCAAGAGCTAATCAGGGGAAAATGATGGGGCAAAAATAGACAGAAAAGAGTGAGTGACTTATCAATGTGTATCTGCATTGTCCAATCAGCAGGCTGTAGATGGGGAGCCGAAAGAAATGTAACTGTGAGATAAAATGTTTTCAACCATTTTGGCTATGCCGTCTACACGTTCTTTGGCATAAAGATGGTTTGTGTGTGTGTGTGTGTGTGTGTGTGTGTGTGTCTCTGTCTGTTTGCCTAGAGTTGAACTTTAAAGTATGCAGCCAAAAAAATAATTCCCAATCTTTTTGTCTTGATAGGTGTTGGTTTTCAAAAATTAAAAACATGTGAAGCCTACTTGAGAGCAGTAAAATTGTTCAGAGATGAGAAGTGTGTGAGAAGACCTGAGTATTCCAAGGTAATACAAAACTTACATGATCAGTGGCAGCTCTTTATATACATTTTTATACTTGGCTAGGCAGAAATATTTATGCAAACACAGATTTTTCATCTAGGGCTCAGTTCACACTGCTGCGACAGCAAAGTCGTACTGCTTTGCATGCGACTTTCTCCCGACTTGGATGCTATTTAGGAGCCTGTACAAGGGCTGAAATTGCACTCAAATTGGACCAAAGTAGTGCAGGAACCTTTTCTAAAGTCGGAGCGACTCGTGTAGTATCAGTTAAGACGGCTCTGATGGGGAACCAATGAATTAGACATGCGACTTGTGGTCTCACAAGTCAGATCCCATGTCGCAGCAGTGTGAACCGAGCCTTAAAGAGCAAGCTCCATTGTGGTTGTAACAAACTTAATACATTTTCAAGGATACTCCACTTGCTCTTCCCTGATTCTTTAAATGGTATCATGCAGTGGAATAGCATTTCTTATACAGTACAGTTAAGTGGGGTAGAATTTTACTGCAGGTCTTTTTTAAAGTTATGCATCGTACAAATACAACTGTCACTAATATGGAATATTTGAGAGCAGAAACAATTGAAGCATATCACACAGAATACAAAGTTTCAGATACAGACTTTTTTTTTATTTTAGTTCTAAACTTTTTTTTTTTTTTTTTTTTTTTTTTCCTCAAGATCATAGAAATTAACTTGAATTCCATTGTGCCATATGTGAGTGGTCCCAAGAGACCTCAAGACCGGGTAGCTGTAGTTGATATGAAAAAAGAGTTTGAAGCATGCCTAAGTGAAAAGGTGAGTGAGACAATAGTTATTTAGTATAATTTTTCTTTTGTTCATTGAAGGATCCATTTTGGTGGTATAAGTTCTTAGGTTGTACACTGCATAGAAATTGCTGTTTTCCTGGCCAGTTTCATGTAAACAGGATGATTGTGTCCCCACCTTTCCATCTTAGGAAATGGGATATTGTGGGAGAGGTCTCTGTTTTCTTATGAAATACCTGTAATAAATAAAGGGCCGTTGGAGACTTTTTTATAGGGGTAAAAGCAAATTTGTCCTGCACATCTATTCATTTATTTTTTATGGCTTGTTCACATTGCATTCAAAACACATTGGGTGTGTGCGATTTGCTGCAGGTGTCAGTGTATTCCTGATGAAACGCCAAACGCAAGCCCAGTGAGTTTGCCTGCACCAGTACCATGTGATCCGGTTCATGCTCTACTTTTGGTGCCATTTCTGCCCATTTAAATGAATAGGCTGAAAATCACACTGCAGAAAGAGGAAAAAAAACTATTTATAGTGTGTATGTGTTAGAGATATCTATCTCACATATTCACATATACTTTAAAATGGTTCACATATACTTTAAAAGTGCAGTTTCATTCGGTCATTGCTACATAGCAGTTTTTTATTTTCGTATCCACAGGAATTTTTTTTTTCTCGAATAGATGCAGGAACTCTCCTACGCTCCTGCCTTTCCCCGGGGGGAGGGGGTTGAGCGCGCCACAGCAAATGGATGTGGGAGGGTCCTAAAGGGGTATTACATACCAGGAGAGTACTATGCACTGCATGCAGAGTTCAGAAGGGTGCTACATACAGAGTGCAGGGTTTGAATCACCCCTCTTGGTATAAATCCACTTCTTGTACAAATGCCATCATAAATGCTTTTATTTCTCCCCTCGCATACCTTGGGTACAGTGCGGCTTGATGCAGGGCGGAAGATGTTCTTCCTTTTTGGGCTCCTACTCTTGATCTGTCCTGAGACACATCAGAGCCGAGGAGGAGCCTAGCTCAAGTTTCCCCAGCTATAGTGTGACAGGCGGCAGGGAGAGATGCTGCGGGTTCTGGCAATCCTCTGTACATTACAGGAGCTGCTGCCCAGGAGTTTTCAGTGCAGTGACCCAGACAGGTACTCTGTCACTTCTAAGTACAGAAGTCGGGCTTCTGTGTTAGATGCAACAGTAGTGAGCGGATAGCACAGGATCAGCAATGGAGGTGGCGGAATGGAGTTCCACCATGTTTCGGCTGGAAACAAAAACAAAACCCTGCTTATCCTTCTGACAAATTGTTACTCAACCACATTCATTCTTTTGCATTTCCTTGCACATTTCTTTACATTTTCTGTAGAGTACTGTACTGTGAGTGTCTGGAACACTGTGTGCTCTTTTATGCACAAAGCATTTTCCCTTCATAGTCATTGGCTGTGGCAGCCCCCTCCTGTTTAAATTGTTAGTCAGACTGTCCAACCTACAGCGTGTTGGGGGTCGGTAGTGATGTGAAAGGTGGTGTGTCAGAGCCAGTGATTCTGGAAGCGGTCTCTGTTTGCATAGCAGCATTATTCTGGGTACTCACCGTGTTCCACAGAGAATTATATATGACATGCAGGCTTAAGGTTGTAGGTGCCTTGTATGCCTTGGTTTTGTCACAATGCATATATAAAAGCTGCAGAACTATATTGTCTAGAGAAATTTGTATTTAACCAGTGTTAAAAGTGTTTATTAGCATTTAATGGCCTGCAAGCTGGACTGTGGATAAAATATAGTTGGGTAGGTTTTGTATGGCGGCAGGTTTGCATGGAAACAATTGTATTTGCTATCTAAAATTAATTTGACAATTCCTTGTTGGGAATCTCTTAAGGTGGCAGTACAATTTCTTCTTTTTCTAGGTGGGCTTCAAAGCATTTCAAATTTCACCAGAAAAGCAGAAAGTAGTGGTCCCAGTCACCTACGGAAACTCTGAATACTTGTTGTCGCATGGCTGTGTCCTTATTGCTGCTGTGATTAGCTGCACCAACAACTGCAATCCTTCTGTCATGCTGACTGCAGGTAATGCATACAACAAAGATTTTAAATGATTATTCACCAGTTCCTGATTATTATTTAGGAAATGATGAGTCTGTATACATGTGTGTTTATTAATTGGGGAGAAATAGGAATGTTTTTGCTGTAATCCTGCAGCTAATTAAAAAAAATATATTTGGTAAAATGTATTTTCTGACAGGGTTAAATGCAGATTTAAAATGAGTAGCTTTCGTGTGGAATTTTTTTGAACACATAATCAGAAACAAAACCATAAAAATAAAAAAAAGTAGAAAGTTGCTCCCCCTATAATCTGCTATACCCTTAATATAACTGAAGCCCCATGTATAGCTTATTATTCCAAGTGGCTTCATGCCCCAGCCTGCTACTAAAATAATTCACCAAGAAGATCCCTGTTTCCCAGTAGAAATAAAACCTGTGCTAAGTGACCCTCCTGGGTTAGCTCTAGAGGTTATTCCTGCTGGCTGTATTAATTCAAGGATGGAATACCTCTGCTAGTACTGTATTAAGGCTTTTAAGCCTTTTGATGTGAGGATAAGACTTCTTCCCAGGTGTTTTCCAGCACAAATGCAGCTGCTTGGATATCCTTGATATAGACCTAGTGGTCCTAGAATGGTTTTAGCATCCCTATGAGTTTTGCAAACTTCCCTTAGCCTTTTCTGGACTGTCTTGATCTACATTCACAAGAACCACTGCTTCACTTCCATTATTCTTTGACTTAATAGCATAACTGGTAAAAGTCCCAGTTTTAAAGGAGTGAACATTGACGCAGTTTTTCACGTTATGCTTTGGGGTTATATAGGCTGTAGACCTTTTATCTAGGATGGTCTACCATTGCAAATGGCACTCCTGTTTCAGATGGCATCAATTACAGCTTCATCCCAGTTTTGGCTTTCTTGTTCAATCAACAGGTTACGTTTCTGCTTCATCTGCGCTTTTCTTGTGTATGCTGACCAAATCCCTATGCAGACTTTTCCATAAGGGGCAGCACTCATTCATTCTGCAAGGCTAAAGAATTTAAACATTATCCAAAAAGCTGTGACAAGAAATTACAACTTCAAAAAATTCACCATGCCTCTCACTATATAGCTCAGACTGTCTACATTTAAAAAAAATGGGTCATTTAGGGGGGTATTTGTACTGTCCTGGCATTTTAGGGCCTCATGAAATAAGATAAGGCAGTACATCAGGACTTATCTATTTTTATTAGAGGTCAAGGTCGACCGATATGGGTTTTTCTCTGGCCGATGCCGATATTTAGAAATCTGGGCGGCCGATATATGATGAAATAAAAAGAAAATTTAACAAACCTGCGCTATGGTAGTGAGTCCAAACACTAAATTAATAATTAGGGCTGCTGCTAAAGTATAAGGTAAGTACCCCCAAAGGTTTGAAACAGAAAATTAAAATTAGCGCTGCTCCCATAAATTAATAAATATATAGTAATTTATAGGAGCAGCGCTAATTTTAATTTTCTGTTTCAAAGTTCATAAACTATGAAATGATGAGCTTGTGACAAATTAAAAAAATCAGGTGATTTTTTTTTTTTTTTTTTTTTTTTTTTTTGTGCTCCCCTCCTGGGTCCCCACTCACCAGATGGAAATGGTATATGTGCCTGTATTAAGGTGGTGATGTCCGTCCACAAAATTTGTTGTAATTGGCTTTGGAGTATGGGTATCTGCTGGCCGCCACCCGATGATCAAGATCCCTCAGACTCACTCGATCAGCAACAATTAGTGGTGCAACGGATCGGTGACGATCCGTGATCCGAACGGGTCACCCCGTTCGGATCGGCACACACCGCGATCTGCGGCCTCGGCCTTAGTAAAGACCGCGGCTTCGGCCTAGCTCCGGAGCCGCGGCCATCTTGGTACACCCGGCGGCGGCCGCCGCCTTGTGCGTGCTGACGTCATCACCCCTCACCCTCGCTGCTCATGGATCTGAACTGGCCGGCGGGAGAGTAAGGTAAGTGGGGGAGATGATTGTGGATATTACAGGGGGAGAAGATTGTGGCTATTGCAGGGGGAGAAGATTGTGGCTATTGCAGGGGGAGAAGATTGTGGCTATTGCAGGGGGAGAAGATTGTGGCTATTGCAGGGGGAGAAGATTGTGGCTATTGCAGGGGGAGAAGATTGTGGCTATTGCAGGGGGAGAAGATTGTGGCTATTGCAGGGGGAGAAGATTGTGGCTATTGCAGGGGGAGAAGATTGTGGCTATTGCAGGGGGAGAAGATTGTGGCTATTGCAGGGGGAGAAGATTGTGGCTATTGCAGGGGGAGAAGATTGTGGCTATTGCAGGGGGAGAAGATTGTGGCTATTGCAGGGGGAGAAGATTGTGGCTATTGCAGGGGGAGAAGATTGTGGCTATTGCAGGGGGAGAAGATTGTGGCTATTGCAGGGGGAGAAGATTGTGGCTATTGCAGGGGGAGAAGATTGTGGCTATTGCAGGGGGAGAAGATTGTGGCTATTGCAGGGGGAGAAGATTGTGGCTATTGCAGGGGGAGAAGATTGTGGCTATTGCAGGGGGAGAAGATTGTGGCTATTGCAGTGACGGGGAAATTACGTGGATATTAGTAATTTTTTTTTTTTTTTGCCGATCCGAAAATGATCCGATCCGTGACCCCTGATCCGAGGATCGATCCGATCCGTGAGTTTTTTGATCCGTTGCACCCCTAGCAACAATCCATGGTGGTATAGTTTCAACAAAATGGAGGAGAGAGCATATAGTGTAATACTGCTATTTTATTTATTTTTAAAAAAATTTAAATTATTACACTTGCATCAAAAAGGATAAAATCATGCAGAGATTGCCGCCCTGGCATCCACACAGCCTTCACAAATAGCTTAATGTATTTCGCCCCTCCCACTAGGTGTCATCAGAAGCTTCTGATGACGCCCAGTTGGAGGGGCGAAATGCATTAAGCTATCTGTTTTGTTGAAACTATACCACCATGGATTGTTGCTGATCGAGTGAGTCTGAGGGATCTTGATCATCGGGAGGAGGCCACCAGAGATACCCATACTCCAAGGCCAATTACAACAAAGTTCGTGGACGGACATCACTCCCTTAATACAGGCACATATACCATTTCCATCTGGTGAGTGGGGACCCAGGAGGGGAGCAAGGAAAAATCACCTTAATTTTTGAATTTGTTACAAGCTCATCATTTCATAGTTTTATGGACTTTATTGATTGCAGTCATTTGCACTGAGCACGCTTGTCTATATACACTGTTCAAAAAAATAAATAAAGGAACACTTTGAAAACACATCAGATCTCAACGGGCAAAAATCTCATGCTGGATATCTATACAGATATGGACTAGGTAATGTGTTAGGAATGAAAGGATGGCACATCCTTTGTTGGAAATGAAAATTATCCACCTACAGAGGGCTGAATTCAAAGACACCCTGAAAAGCAAAGTGAAAAAATTATGCAGCAAGCTAGTCCATTTTGCTGAAATTTCATTGTAACAACTCAAAATGGTCCTCAGTAGTTTGTATGGCCCCCAAGTGCTTGCATGCATGCCTGACAACATCAGGGCATGCTCCTAATGAGACGACGGATGGTGTACTGGGGTATTTCCTCCCAGATCTGGACCAGAGTATCACTGAGCTCCTGAACAGACTGAGGTTCAACCTGGTGGCACTGGATGGACCGGAACATAATGTCCCAGAGGTGTTCTTTTGGATTTAGGTCAGGTGAGTGTGGGGGCCATTCAATGGTATCAATTTCTTCATCCTCCAGGAACTGGCTGCATGCTCTCGCCACATGAGGCCGGGCATTGTCGTGCACCAGGAGGAACCCAGGACCCACGGCACCAGCGTAGGGTCTGACAATGGGTCCAAGGATTTCATCCCGATACCTAATGGCAGTCAGGGTGCCATTGTGTAGCCTGTAAAGGTCTGTGCGTCCCTCCATGGATATGCCTCCCCAGACCATCACTGACCCACCACCAAACCGGTCATGCTGAACGATGTTACAGGCAGCATAAAGTTCTCCGCGGCTTCTCCAGACCCTTTCACGTCTGTCACATATGCTCAGGGTGAACCTGCTCTCATCTGTGAAAAGCATGGGGCACCAGTGGCGGACCTGCCAATTCTGGTGTTCAATGGAAAATGCCAATCGAGCTCCACAGTATCCAGCAGTGAGCACAGAGCACACTAGAGGACGTTGGGCCCTCAGGCCACCCCCATGAAGTCTGTTTCTGATTTTGGTCAGAGACATTCACACCAGTGGCCTGCTGGAGGTCATTTTGTAGGGCTTTGGCAGTTCTCATCCTGTTCCTCCTTGCACAAAAGAGCAGATACCGGTACTGTTGATGGGTTAAGGACCTTCTACGGCTCTGTCCAGCTCTCCTAGAGTAACTGCCTGTCTCCTGGAATCTCCTCCATGCTCTTGAGACTGTGCTGGGAGACACGGCAAACCTTCTGGCAATGACTCTTATTGATGTGCCATCCTGGAGGCATTGGACTGCATGTGCAACCTTTATAGGGTCCAAGTATCGCCTCGTGCTACCAGTAGTGACACTGACCCTAGCCAAATGCAAAACTAGTGAATAACAGTCAAAAGATGAGTAGGGAAAAAAATGTCAGACACCTCCACCTGAAAAACCATTCCTGTTTTGGAGGTCGTCTCATTGTTGCCCATCTAGTGCACCTGTTGTTAATCGGTTTCAGCTGCTTTGCTGTTAATTTAAATTAACAACCCTCTCTGTATACACCTCTCCCCCTCTGCTACTTAACTGACCAGATCAATATCCCAGGAGTTCTGATTCAAAAGTGGACAATGCCTTTCTCACAGACTAAAAAATATGCACTGATTTGTTTTTGTTTTTTACCAAAGAAGTGTGGCAGTATACATTTTGGCTTAAAGTTATGAAGAAAAATTGCCCATATGCAAAATGTTATGATGGAAACTAAGAAAAACACGTGTGGTGTTTTTTGTTTTTTGTTTTTGTTTTTTTGTTTTATCTAGCAAAAAAGAAAAAAAGCCCAGTGGTGATTAAATACCTCCAAAAGAAAGCTCTATTTGTCTCAAAAAAATAAAAAAAAATTTGGGTGCCGTGTTGCATGACTGAGTAATTACCATTCAAAGTGTGATAGCGCAAAAAGCTGAAAATTGGCCTGGGCAGGAAGGGGGTGAAAGTCTGTTATTAAAATGGTTATACACTGAACCTAATGTTAAATATGTGTCTTATTTCTTTCTCGTACATCACGGGACACAGAGCGACGTAGTCATTACTATGTGGGTTATATAGATTACCTTCAGGTGCTGGCACTGGCAACTTCCAAAACCGGAAGTACCCTCCCCTATATAAGCCCTCCCATCCGGGAGTACCTCAGTTTTTTGCCAGTGTCTAAGGTGTTGGCCAAAGGTTAACATGTTTTTTCATCTGGGCTTGTGTACAGGTTCTTTTGGGCCTCAGTAAGCTATTCCGGATCCGACCAAAAAAGCTTCATAGCTAAACGGTCGGTACCCGGGCCTTGCAGAGAAGAGCAAGGTTTTGCATGTAATGCCTCTCTTAGGAGGGCTGGACCCTGGGATCCAGAGCTCTGGTCATACCCACGACCAAGATGTTTTCTGTGCAGGCTGCTATACAGGTCCAGGGGAGTGGAATCCTTGGGAACCCGGTCCCTGAAGGTTTAAGTACAGAGCCTGCCGTGAGAGGTGAAGTTTGGGCTTCTGTGGACCAAACAGAGTCCTGCGGCGGGGAAAAGGTAAGTGGGGGCCCCTCAGGAACTTGGTTCTATTGGGGGGACCCCCAAGCCTAATATGTCTTTCTGCCTGTTACCTAACGGTATTCCCGCTAAATATCTGTGCATGCCTGTAACTACTAGAAAATGTAATCATTTTAATGGTGGTCAAGAAAATAAATAAATAAATGGACAAACCGCGGTACATGTGTTAATCCACTAGAGGCCGTTGTGGAACGTCGTTTTCTTGTTATGTGGACTATTTCCTTCTGAGGTCAAGTCCAGGCAGATGGTGAGTTCTCTTGTGGGAAACTGCTTCCTCTGTCATGTTGCAATGCTCGTCCATCCCCGGGCCCTGCTGCAAACAGGGACCCTGGCTCCTCTCCCTAGTTGTTTTCAAAAGAAGCGCCGAAGGCGCACGTGCCCGTGCCTCTATATATAGAGGTGAGCTGGAAAGGGGGCGGAGCTTGGCGGATGACGCTCTGTGCGCGCCGCAGCGCTTCTGCGCATGTGCGGGTGTCCCAGCATGTTAAAAGGCACAATTATGTGTTGTGAGCTGGCTATGGAGTGCAGAGACAGAGCTGGTAACATTTAAAAAAGGCATACAGCAGGCGGTTGATGCAGGCATCCCCATAGAAAGGCACATTAGTAGACACCAACTGTTTATATAGCAGCAATTGTGCTAGACTATTTTCAGTAAGTGGTGTATTACGGCGGGAATACCTCCAGCTTTGGGCTTAGGAATATGCCGTCCAAAGTCTCCGGGACTAAGACTCCCAGGAAGCAAAGGGGGTCTCCGTCGGGCTCTTAGGATCTTGGGCATGCTTTTGCTGCACCAGTCTCCCCTGAAAAATCAGAGGTTGGTGCCCGTAGAGAACCCTCAGGAGTACCTGGTACTGTGGCTGTCCTCAATTCACCTGCTCCTGTGTATGTAACAGAGGAGGTTTTTTCCTCAGCTCTGGGAGGACTGGAAGAGAGATTGATAGCTGCTTCCCTGTCAGAGCGAAAGCGATCCCGGTCTCCGTCTCCTCCCTCAGAGTACCTGTTAGCGGAACAACAGTCCCATGCAGGGATTGACCTACCTGAAGGGGATCAGGATGAGGTTGATTCTGTTCTAGAGGAATCAACAGTGGAAGAGCCATTTTCAGCATCACATGCTGAAAGATTATGGGTTCAGTCCCTGACTGATATGGTCCGATCAGCATTTAAAATGCCCCTTGCGGAGCCATCAACCACTTCTGTCTCCTCGTTGGGGTCGCTAAAAGCTCCCCAGACTGTTTGTTCCTTTCCAATCCATCCTTTACTGGAAGGACTCATTTACCAGGATTGGGAACATCCTGATAAAATATTTACTCCCCCTAAGAGATTTCCGGTGGTCTATCCCATGGAGGATAAGTTCATCCGAAAATGGAGGGTGCCTACAGTGGACGCAGCCATCTCTTGTGTGAACAAATCACTGACATGTCCAGTAGATAATGTTCAAATGTTCAAGGACCCGATAGATAAAAAATTGGAGTCCTTATTAAAATCTGCTTTTTCTACAGCAAGCTTGGTGACACAACCAGCAGTAGCAGCTATTGGGGTCTGCCAAGCGGTGAAGGATCGGTTAAAACAGGTCTTAAGGGACTTGCCGGATCAGCAGGCCCTTGCCCTAGCTGATCTGCCTAGAGCCTTATGCTTTGCGGTTGACGCCATCAAGGATTCAATCCATCAGGCCTTACGCTGTCTATAGTACATATGCGTAGGCTTCTATGGCTCAAGAACTGGTCTGCTGAAGCTCCCTGTAAAAAATTGCTGGTTAGCTTCCCATTTCATGGTGAACGCTTATTCGGGGAAGACCTGGACAAATATATCCAGAAAATTTCCAGCTGTAAAAGTACACTCTTGCCGGTTAAAAAGAGATTTAGAGGTCCTTCTTTTAAGAGGCCTGCCTCTCCAGTCCCTGGGACATCTGCTGTGAAGCAGTTCCGACGGCCTCCGCGGTCAAATCCCGGGGGAAAAAATCAGGGACAATCACAGGGTAACAAAAAACCCTTGGTCAGGAGAGGTACAAAACCTCCCCCCAAGTCAAATTTATGAAGGGTCGCCCCCACTCAATCGGGTGGGGGGGAAGACTTCAGTTGTTCGCAGAGACCTGGCGGGACACGATCAGAGACAGATGGGTGCTCTCCGCAGTAAGTCTGGGATACAAACTGGAGTTAAAAGACACTCCTCCTTCCCATTTTATGTGGTCAAACGTGCCAAGAGATCCCCGGAAGAGAGGATCCCTCCTGTCGGCACTAGAACAACTATTGCTCCAAGGAGTAATTATGGAGGTTCCCCTGGAAGAATGCGGGTTCGGGTTTTACTCAAACCTCTACAGTCCCGAAGCCAAACGGGGACGTGAGGCCCATATTAAATCTAAAAGGGCTAAACAAATTCCTACATATTTTAGGACTTTTCGGATGGAGTCGATCCGATCGGTGGCCACTGCCCTACAAGGGGAGGAATGGTTAGCCTCGATCGACATCAAAGATGCTTATTTGCACATTCCCATCTTTCCAGTCCACCAAAAATGTCTACGCTTTGCAGTAGAAGGGCGCCATTTTCAGTTCAGAGCCTTACCCTTCGGTCTGGCGACAGCACCACGAGTGTTCACAAAAATTCTGGCCCCACTATTGGCCAATCTAAGAACACGAGGTGTAACGATAATGGCATATCTAGACGACTTGTTGCTGACGGACCACTCAGTGGAAAAACTAGAAGTGGTTGTTCACGAGACAATCAAGTATCTGGAGTCTCACGGTTGGATTATCAACCGAGACAAGTCAGCCCTAAAACCAGTCAAAAGTCTGGAATACTTGGGGCTAAGGCTGGATTCAGACCAGAGAAAAATTTTCTTGCCTCAAGAAAAGGTGTCGTCTTTGAGAGATTTGATCCACCTGGTGGGTACAAAAAGACAGCCGTCCATACGCCTGTGCATGAGGCTGCTGGGAAAAATGGTGACATCATTCGAAGCAGTACCCTACGGTCAATTCCATTCAAGGAATTTGCAAAGGGCCATACTGTCAGCCTGGAACAAAAAAGTTCAGGCCCTAGACTTACCAATGTCCTTGTCCCCTTCCGTTCGCAAAAGCCTCCGTTGGTGGTTGGTTCCCCAGAATCTGGAAAAAGGGAAATCCTTCAGTCCGATTTCTTGGAAGGTGGTCACTACAGATGCCAGCCTTATAGGCTGGGGGGCAGTACTGGAGCAATGGTCTCTCCAGGGCAGATGGTCGGATGCAGAGAAGGCCCTGCCCATCAATCTCTTAGAGATACGAGCAGCCCGGTATGCCCTAGTAGCATGGACATCCAAACTCCAAGGGTCCCCTGTCAGAATTCAATCAGACAATGCCACGGCAGTGGCATATATCAATCATCAGGGGGGCACCAGGAGTCGTGCAGCCCAGAGGGAAGTAAATTACATCCTGAAATGGGCAGGAAGATATGTCCCAGCCATATCCGCGGTATTCATTCCAGGGGTGGAGAATTGGAAGGCGGACTTTCTAAGTCGCCAACAATTATGCCCAGGGGAATGGTCCCTTCACCCCGAGGTTTTCTGGGCAATATGTCAGCGGTGGGGAGCACCGGATGTAGATCTGCTAGCATCCAGATTCAACGCAAAGGTGGACAGATTTGTCTCTCGGACAAGGGATCCCCTAGCTTGCGGCTCGGATGCTCTAGTGTTCCCTTGGGATCAGTTCAAGCTGATATATGCATTTCCACCGCCACAATTGTTACCTCGATTACTCCGCAGAATCAGGGTAGAAAAGAAACCAGTGATTCTGGTGGCCCCAGCGTGGCCCCGAAGAGCATGGTACGCAGAGATTGTAAAAATGTCTGTGGGGAGTCCTTGGACCCTTCCACATCGTCCGGATCTGCTTTCGCAAGGACCGATATACCACCCTTCCTTACTAGCCTTAGGTTTGACGGCCTGGCTATTGAAGCCCACATTCTAAAAAAGAGAGGTCTCTCTAATCCTGTGGTATCTACCATGATCAATGCCAGGAAGCCGGTATCCAGGCAGATTTACTATAGAATCTGGAAGGCGTACATCGCTTGGTGTGAAGCCAAGAAATGGCATCCACGTAGGTACGTAATAGGTAGGATTCTGGACTTCCTACAGTGGGCTGTAGATAGGAAGTTTGCCTTGAGTACTATCAAGGGTCACATTTCAGCCTTGTCAATATTTTTTCAAAGGCCCTTGGCTTCGCATTCACTAGTCAAAGCTTCTATACAAGGAGTGATGCGTATTAGCCCTCCGGTTAAAATTCCCATATGTCCATGGGACCTAAACCTGGTTCTATCGGTTCTACAGAAACAACCATTTGAACCATTACAGCACATTTCCTTGGCTCTTCTCACCAGGAAATTGATTTTTTTTAGTAGCCATTTGTTCGGCTAAAAGAGTGTCGGAATTGGCCGCTATGTCCTGTAAGGAGCCATATCTGGTTATCCATAAGGACAGAGTAGTGTTACGTCCTCATCCAGCCTTTCTTCCTAAGGTGGTATTGAGGTTTCATTTGAACCAGGATGTGGTTCTTCCTTCCTTTTTCCCCAAACCTAGCTCGGTAGAGGAAAAGTTATTACATTCTTTGGATGTAGTAAGAGCAGTTAAAGCTTATCTAAAAGCCACTGCTCAGATTAGTAGAACGGATACTTTGTTTATTCTGCCGGAAGGCCCCAGAAAGGGTCAGGCAGCGTCAAAATCTACTTTAGCCAAGTGGATTCGACAGGTCATAATACAAGCCTATGGCTTGAGGAGGAGACCGCCTCCGTTCAAAGTTAGGGCGCACTCCACGAGAGCAGTTGGAACTTCATGGGCAGTGCATCACCAGGCCTCCCTGGCTCAAATCTGTAAGGCCGCAACATGGTCTTCAGTACACACGATTACTAGGTTCTACCAGGTGGACGTTAGAAGTCAGGAGGATGTCGCCTTTGGGCGCAGTGTGTTGCAGGCCACAAAAGATCCTCATGTCTGATATCGCCCAGCTTATGTATGGTGTATCCCCCCCCCTCATTTGGCATTGCTTTGGGACGTCCCACATAGTAATGACTGTCGCTCTGTGTCCCGTGATGTACGAGAAAGAAAATAGGATTTTTATAACAGCTTACCTGTAAAATCCTTTTCTTGGAGTACATCACGGGACACAGAGCTCCCACCCCTCTTTTGGGGACACTTATTGCTTTGCTACAAAACTGAGGTACTCCCGGATGGGAGGGGCTTATATAGGGGAGGGTACTTCCGGTTTTGGAAGTTGCCAGTGCCAGCACCTGAAGGTAAACTATATAACCCACATAGTAATGACTATGTCGCTCTGTGTCCCGTGATGTACTCCAAGAAAAGGATTTTACAGGTAAGCTGTTATAAAAATCCTATTTTTCCTATCTTAGTTTATGTAACTCTGCATACTTCCATGGTTTCTAGCTGTTGTAACATTAGTAATAATCTAAAGTAAGGTACAGCAGGTTAACATGTAGCATTATTTCTGATAGGGCTTTTAGCGAAGAAAGCTGTAGAAGCCGGACTCAAGGTGAAACCCTATATAAACACAAGCATGTCTCCTGGAAGTGGTACCGTTACTCATTACCTCACTGCTAGTGGTGTGCTGAATTTCTTGAACCAATTGGGGTAAGTTATTTCATTTGCTTAAAAAAAATAAAAAATAAAAAAAAAACACACCCTGCTTCAAAAATTGGAGCCTGTCCCCTGTTAATTAACCCTTGGGATCTGGTGGGAAGTTGTCTTGAATCTATTACTTGGTTTTAGTTGCAAATAAATACTTGGCACCCACGTATTTGTATGTTGGTGTAATTTCATCCCCCAAAAAAGTAAAGGCCCCCAATGGGGCACACAGAGCAATATAAACATGAAAGGCGTTGTAACCCTTCACGCTAAAAGAAAACCTTTTGGCTGGAATTCTACTTTAAGCTTTGTGATTTCATTGGCGGTAAATGGCGGGTCCTGCATCAACCCAGCTAACATTGGCATGCGCATCTGCAGAGTCAAGTGCATATCTATTCATTAGGGAACAAAGCACTTATGTCTATATATCCCCTGATCCAGGTTTGACATTACTGGTTATGGATGTTCAAGATGTGTGGGCAGCTCCAGTCCTATACCAGAGGAAATTGTCACTGCTATTAAAGAGGTATGTTAATGTTGTGTTTGTAAATGATAAAGATGTTTTGAATAACCTGAATGTTAGATATTCTGAAATGTGTATTCATTTTTACTTTTCAGGGGGAGTTGGTAGCATGTGGCATTTTTTCGGGAAGCAAGAACTTTGAAGGCAGCCGGTGCAGTTGCATTCGTGCCAATTATCTGGCTAATCCACCTCTGGTTATTGCTTATGCTTTGGCAGGCACTGTAAATATAGATCTGCAAACAGAAGCTTTGGGTGAGCCTGTAATAATGATTTGAATAATGTGCATATTTCTAAAACACATAGTTGGTACATCTGCTTCATGTGTAAATGATAGCAGAAGCCGCATACTACATACAGCTGTATGTGGCACCTTGTGAGATTATGGAAGGGAAGACAACAGGCCTTACAAAAGTTATTACTATCTACAATGTAAACTTTACTGCATTAATGGAAATTGCCCCTTTCCAGCTTGAGCATGTAAACTCTGTCGTTGTGTGATCAAGATTCCTCAATATAGGTCATGCAAAGTATGACACAAAATGTACTTAAGACATTTTACTGGTGTTCAAGTCGCATATCAAGGTTCAAGTATGTTTATGTCCCCTTCCCCCTCCTGCTACTTGTGCTGACTAACTTGTGTTAAAAAAAAAGTGTATACTTGCCTTTTTTCAGCCCGCTCTGGTCACATGATTTTGCTCCCCTGTCGGCGGCTGCATAGGAGAGGGGGGAGTGCAGACAGCAGCTGGAACATAGGAGCCTATGGGTAACATCACCACTCCTGGAATTAACAGCTGTTGTTGAACATTCCTGTCCCCTTTCCTGCAGCTGACACAGGATCATGTGACTGCACCGGAACAGGCTGAAAATAGGTAAACACGCACCCCCTTCTTTTTTTTTATTACAGGTTAGTCGGCATAGGTAGCAGAAGGGGGGGGTGACATTTTTAGGCTAGTTAGTGTTGGGCAGGAATTCAATTTAAACCTTTGTGAGATGCCTCCATTGAGTGCATTCAGTTTTTGGAGAGACAACCTTAAGACATAATTTTGGATAAAGCCTGTCAACCTTGTGTGGAATTTTTATGTAATAGCTAGTACTAGAGAGAGTGAGAAATTGTGCTGCTTTACAGAGAAACTATTTAAAACCTTACTAAAGTCACCTATACTTGCTTTCCCTCCCAGTAAGGTGATGTCCGCAAGCTCTCTTGCCTTGACATCTTTGCCCAGACTTCCTTTTTTGGTTCGCCATTTTCAGCAATCTTGATTAGTGGGTGCCGGAATTGCGTAATTCCTGCACATACACTCAAATTAATTTATTCCGGCACTGAGATGGGCCAATAATGTATCATTCAGCAGAAGGTTAAACTGTGGGACCTGTTGCGTAAGTGTCAATGTGAATAGCTACAATTGGCTCATTTATCGCCTGTTTGAGTAAAACCTCATTAAACTTAAAAGGATTACTCACTAGGTAAATGTCAGAAGTTACCTCCCATTGTACTACACCTGCGTAGCCCATAGAAATTAAATGAAAGGGTGGTAGTTTGATCTTTGCTGGACTTTTCAAGGTACAGTTTCCCAAAAGGGCACAACTATATTTCATATATATATATATATATATATATATATATATATATATATATATATATATATAAAATATTGGATCAAATGTATATGCAGACACCCACATAATTGCTGTGAGAATGCTAATTTTTTTTTTCTATTTGTGTTTGTATTAGGGGAGAATGCTGAGGGTAAGAAGATCTTTCTGCGGGACATTTGGCCTAGCCGTGAGGAGGTTCTACAAGTGGAGGAAAATGTAGTCATTCCATCTATGTTCAAAGAATTAAAAGTTAAAATAGAGGTACGAAAAGACAGTCTTTGGCTTCTTGGACATGGCTATGCAGATCGTGCTTAATGACTCTCCGGGACCCGCTGCTGCCGTATACAGCTGTCCATTGAGATTTGTTATTTAGCTGTAGGCGGTCATACCGTGGGTGTTGCGTAAAATGCCCACATGGGCACTGATATGCTCTAATCGCACACTATCTCCTAATTTATCCCAATGGCGACTGTAGGTCTTGAGACATTAGGCAGGCTCTGAAGTAGGGCCCCTGTATGACTGTGCATATGAGGCTTTAAGCAAAGCTTGATTATTATCAGAGTATTTTACAATGACTGTTCCTGTATTTTTGTATAGAATTTTTTTTCCCATGGCCTGGTAATATTCTGTATGTTTTATCTTTTAGAAGCAGAATACTAGGTGGAACCTTCTTGAAGCACCTGAAAGCACTTTATTCCCTTGGGATCACAGATCCACCTATATCAGAAGTCCACCTTTTTTCCACAAGCTAGTGAGTATATCAGAACTTCAGATGGATGGCACCCCTATTGACACTACAGCCTTTGTTCATCTGTATTGCTCTTAGGTAGCGTTCACTTGGAATGGTGTCATATATGACCAAAGTCATAGAATTTGCAGGAGCATTGGTTGTGCACAATTCATAAATTTCCGTGTAGAGATTATGCTTGCCTAGGCCTAACGACATAAAGAATGAGCTGTAAAATCTTTGAAAAATTAAGCTGTTGTATGTAGCAACTGTCACGTATGGTTGGGGCTGATGAAGCCTCTCTGCAGCTTGCACACTGAATTGCGGTGTGCTCAGAGACTGCACCCATGCAGGCTACAGTACAGGAAGACGCACAAGATGATTTGGGAAAGCATGGATTACTGGACTCGGGAATGTAAGGCGGATAGTGCAGGGGTGCTGGCATTGCAGGAAGGTTGGAGTACTAGTAAAAACGGCTTGCAGCACAGGACTCACTAGGACACACGCGTCCCAGAGAATGCAGATACACAGGGTACCGTTGGCGTACATGAGGAGTCTAGGACAGGGATGATGCCTATTTGTACCAATGGGGGAGCTTACCTATACAGTGAAGATGGCAGTTTGCAAGAGCCAAGGCGCAGAATCTAAAACGTCCTTGACTTCTTCGGGGCTGCTGAAGTTGGAAATGGGCTGCTCTGCTCTGCAAAGTTGCCGCCTTCTGACGCTATTCTTGGCAAGAAAAGTAGTGGCCCGTAATTGGATGCAGGCCCTGCCTCCTACAATTCAGTGCTGGAAAAAGGCAGTTAATGATGCTCTCCCATATAAAAAACTGATTTATGTACATAGAGGGTGTCCGCTAAAGTTTGAGAAGGTCTGGGACAGATGGATGGCGGATGGTGAAACGTGTACTTGACATGTCGATCTTTTATTTTTGTTGTATACCGGTTTTACTTTCACTGCTGTTATTATCTTTGTGACACACAGATGCTTCACTGTGTTCATGTATGTACTATTATATTGGCCATACTGGCTTATGTTGATTTATGTACCATGCATACTTTTCAATAAAGTTGGTTTCCAATTAAAAAAAAGTTGCCGCCTTCTGACTCTCACCCAAGCTAAGGAACTACGGGTGAGAGTCTCTTGCAATGCTGGGATCACAGGTCAGTAGGTAGTACAGCCCAAGCTGGCAGGAGTCCACGGAAAGGCACAGAGACATTGGAATTGGTAGAAGTGATTTATAATGCAGACTGACTGACAGGAATCACTATAAGCAGGCAGAAGTGCATGGGGGACACAGAGCAAGAAACAGATTGAAGTCACAGGTGCTGATAATAATGAAAGGCAGGCTAAAACTCGGGATCACAGGGGTACAGGAAGGATGAAAGATACCAGAGGTACACAAGGGAAATGGAAGCGGAAGTTTGCTGGAATGCTGAAAGATGACAAAAGGTGCAAGGATACCGGTTACAGACAGGAACACAGTCACTACTCGCTAGGAATAGGCTGGATGACCCTGGGAGTCCAAAGATTACAATGCTTTGGAAGACACATGTGGAATCTCTTAGAAATGGGGGGGGGGTTCAGCTAAAGGAACCTTAATCGCTGGGTCTCTTGGAAAGTCATGAACACTAAAACAATGGGGGACCTGGCACTAGAAACACCAGTTGTTGCTCAGCCAATGCCTGAATGATGGCTAAAGGTAATATTAACCACTTAAAGCGGTTGTATACCGCAAAACTTTTTATTTTTTGGTCAACCTGCAAGGCAAAGGTATAATGAGCTAGTATGACTAGCATACTAGCTCATTATCAATCACTTACCTTAGATCGAAGCCCCCGCAGCGGTCCTCGGACGCGTCCTCCGTCGAATCCATGATACCCGGAGTGACTTCCGGGTATCGCCGCTCCGGCGCTGTGATTGGCCGGAGCGGTGATGACGTCACTCCCGCACATGCGCGGGGAACGGCACGATCCCCGCGCATGCGCGAATTTCCGGCAGTGTCCGGCAGGCTCCCATTCAAGAGCCGCCGCTCTCAGTGCGCCTGCGCCGTTATCTACGGCGCGCATGCGCCGTAGATAGCGGTACAGTTTTTTTTGCAAATATCTCCGAGACTGTGTAGGTCTCTGAGATATTACAAGCACCTACAGGTAAGCCTTAATGTAGGCTTACCTGTAGGTGCTTGTACAAAATTTGGGTATACAACCACTTTAAGCCCCGGACCATTTGGCTGGCCAAAGACCAGGCCCCTTTTGCGATTCGGCACTGCGTCGCTTTAACTGACAATTGCGCGGTCGTGCGACGGCTCCCAAACAACAAAATTGATGCCTTATTCCGCACAAATAGAGCTTTCTTTTGGTGGTATTTGATCACCTCTGCGGTTTTTATTTTTTGCGCTATAAACAAAAATAGAGCGACAATTTTGAAAAGAAATGCAATATTTTTTACTTTTTGCTATAATAAATATCCCCAAAAAATATAAAAAAGTTTTCCTCAGTTTAGGCCGATACGTATTCTTCTACATATTTTTGGTAAAAAGCGTTTGATTGGTTTGAGCAAAAGCTATAGCGTCTACAAAATAGGGGATAGTTTTATGGCATTTTTATTAATAATTTTGTTTATTACTAGTAATGGCGGCAATCAGCGTTCTTTTATCGTGACTGCGACAATATGGCGGACACATCGGAAACTTTTGACACCATTTTGGGACCATTGTAATTTTTACAGCGATCAGCGCTATAAAAATGCACTGATTACTGTAAAAATTACACTGGCAGTGAGGGGGTTAACCTGTAGGGGGCGCTGAAGGGGTTAAGTGTGTCCTAGGGAGTGATTCTAACTGTTAGGGGGCGTGGCTATGAGTGACACGTCACTGATCGTTGCTCCCGATGAGAGGGAGCATTCGATCAGTGACATGTCACTAGGAAGAACGGGGAGATGTGTTTACACTGACTTCTCCCCGTTCTTCAGCTCCATGACACGATCGCAGGACACCGGCGGACATTGAGTCCGCGGGCACGGTCACGGAGCTCGCGACAGGGTCAAGAGCGCCGGCGCGACCACACAGCGGCAAATTAAAGGGGACCTACCTGTACGCTGGGACTGGGTATATAGCTAATTGAATCAGCAGCAAGTGGATAACCAGTCTTGTGAGAAGATGGATACAAGGAGAACCTTGCAGTTAAACGCCATTTGAACTACATGTAGCAGCCATGCCATCTTGTCTTTGAGAGTGGATATGACAGATCAGCAACCATTAAATTCTAGAAAAATAAAAGTTTTTAAATCTTGCAGTTTTTTTTTTGTTTTTGTAACTGTGATCTATGTATTTTCAGCTGTGCAGTTTAGTGGCTGTTCCCCCTCATAAAAATGACAACATACCTGTTTCTAAGGAAACTAATGCCGCAAACACACGGCCGTTTTTAATGTCATTTGAAAAAACGAAGTTTTTCTCGACGCGATTCTTCGCAAGCATGCCTTGCATACACACTATTGTGAAAAAAAATGCTCGAGCAAAGCGCGGTGACGTACGAAATGTACGACGGCACTATAAAGGGGAAGTTCCATTCGGATGGCGCCACCCTTTGGGCTGCTTTTGCTGATTTCGTGTTACCGCGTGTTAGTAAAAGTTTGGTGTTAGCCGATTTGCGCTTTTCAGTCTCCTGTGCTTTTCAGTCTGTTACAGCATGATGAATGTGCTATCTCCATTACGAACGCTAGTTTTACCAGAAGGAGCGCTCCCGTCTCATAACTTGCTTCTGAGCATGCACGTTTTTAATGTCAAAGCGTACACACGCCTGTTTTTCACGACGAGAAAAACGACGATGTGAGAAACCATTTTTAAAAATTGCATTTTTCTCGTCATGAAAAACAGTTGTGTGTACGCGGCATAACCGTTTTTGGCATCAGTATTGTTTTTCATTATGACCGCTTTAGTTCTGTTTTTTTAATTTTGCTGTATGTATACTTTTTTTCAAAGTTTGAATTTACTACCTGTTCTGTAAAACCTTCTCTCCTTTCACTGACATCAATTCAGGCATCCTTTTCCTCTTGTTTAGAATTTTAAGTGTTTTCTTTCCCTTTTTTTTTTCTAGGACAACATCCCAGCACCTCTTCAGCCAATTGAGAAAGCCCATGTGCTGCTTTATTTAGGAGATTCGGTGACTACTGATCATATTTCTCCTGCAGGAAGCATCCCTCGTGCCAGCTCAGCAGCCAAGTACTTGGCTCAAAGGAAGTGAGTTATGTTGAGTGTTATACTTTGTGTAATATTCTGAATTTATTTAATGTCTGCCAGTTGGATTTCAAGTTGTGACAAACCATTGTTTATCAATTCTTGAAGCTTGGCACCCCGGGAGTTTAATTCATATGGAGCCCGAAGAGGCAACGACGCAGTGATGACTAGAGGCACATTTGCAAATATGAAGCTTCAGAATAAACTTGTTGGAAAAACGGGGCCTAAGACCATTCATTTTCCATCTGGACAGATGGTGGGTACTAGAGATTTATATTTGTGCATTTTGGTTTGGCTTGTTTAACTGCTGTCTTGTCTGATTGTATTTGCATTATCCGCTTTGCCTCTGCAAACTAACTATATGATGCTTTCCATAGGTAATAGGAACTGTATAATGCTTTTCATTTACATATATACCAATTATTTTTAAAATAATATGCTAATTGGGTATTATGTTGCAGATGGATGTATTTGATGCTGCAGAACTGTACCAAAAAGCAGATATTCCACTTATTATTATCGCTGGAAAAAAGTATGGATCAGGGAACTCAAGAGATTGGGCAGCCAAAGGACCATTTTTGTTGGTATGTTTTCAGATGTTCTAAATTTGGAATGTTTTATAATATGGATAGTTTATATTTTGCTAGTTTATTTTGTTATATTAACTACCGTATTTATCGGCGTATAACACGCACCGGCGTATAACACGCACCCCAAGTTTAGGAGGGAATTTTAAGGAAAAAAACTTTTAGGAGGGAAATTCAAGGAAAAAAAACTTACATTTAAATGCAGCATGCAGCCTTGCCCAGTGTCCATCTGCAGCCTTGCCCAGTGTCCATCTGTCCATCTGCAGCCTTGCCCAGTGTCCATCTGTCCATCTGCAGCCTTGCCCAGTGTCCATCTGTCCATCTGCAGCCGTGCCCAGTGTCCATCTGTCCATCTGCAGCCGTGCCCAGTGTCCATCTGTCCATCTGCAGCCTTGCCCAGTGTCCATCTGCAGCCTTGCCCACTGTCCATCTGTAGCCTTGCCCAGTGTCCATCTGTAGCCGTGCCCAGTGTCCATCTGTCCATCTGCAGCCTTGCCCAGTGCCTTTGCGATCGTGTCAGTCCCGGCGGTTTTTAAAATTTGGCGCCGATTTCTGTGGAGAGGAGCGAGCGGGGCCGAGTGTACTTCGGCTAGACTCGGCTCCTCTCGCAGTTCCGCCCATCTCCACTGACTGCGCCGCTGACGGAGAAAGCCGAGTGTACTTCGGCTAGACTCGGCTCTGCTCACAGTCACAGGCAGGACTGCGAGAGGAGCCGAGACTAGCCGAAGTACACTCGGCTTTCTCTATGTCAGCGGCGCAGTCAGTGGAGATGGGCGGAACTGCGAGAGGAGCCGAGTAAAGCCGATTGTACTTCGGCTCCTCTCGCTCGTTTTCAGCAGGGGAATTCGACGGAGTATCGGCGTATAACACGCACCCACGATTTTCCCCTGATTTTAAGGGGAAAAAAGTGCGTGTTATACGCCGATAAATACGGTAGTTATTTATGGGAGTGTACACTGTACAGAAAATTGCACATACTGTATCGGGTGAGAAAACATGGAAACGAAGCTGGTTAGTTTTAGAAAGTGAGTTTATATACTTTACCTGTTCTCTCCACGACAGCTGGATTTCAGATTACCCAGATTTACCCATTAAAATCCACTTTTAAGATATGTTTGAAAGCCCAATTGTGAAAAGTCAGGACAAACTGTTCTTTTTAACATTTTATCATCTACAACAGGGTGTCCGGGCTGTGATAGCTGAAAGTTATGAGAAGATTCACAAAGACCAGTTGGTTGGAATTGGCATCCCTCCTCTTCAGTTCTTACCTGGAGACAGTGCCGAATCGCTTGGCCTTTCAGGAAAAGAGCAGTATTCTATTTCTATTCCTGCCAGTTTGGCTCCTGGGGACACTGTGAAAGTCAAGGTGCATATTTGAGTTTTTTTTTTTTTTTTTTAAACTGACTCTGCTTTTATCTCATAATTATTAATAATTGGATTTTGTTTCACAGTACGATCAAATATTTTCAACCAGATAATTTTTTTTTTTTTTTTTTTTTTTTTTTTACAGTGTATTGCATAGATGCAGAATGAGTTTCTGAAATTAAATAGTTACTTAAAATGGATGTAAACCCAATTGATGCAATGTGAGCTGGGCACATATATCTGCAGTGTTTTGTTATCTCTCTCCAAAGCACTGGATGTCTGTGAAATTGCAGAAATTACAATTGTCTCCTACTTGGTTTCTCTGTTACTCCTGACAAGTTCTCCGTCACGTATGATAAAAACAGTTAGGGCCAGTTCACACCAGACACCGTTCCATTCAGTTCCGTGTGCTTTTTTTTCTGCACAAAATACATTCACAGTATTTTCCATGTATTCCAATGGCTCTAGTTGGCACCATGCAGTCAATTTCTGCACCGGAAACTGACTGTAAACTGACTGTATGGTGTGAAGTACAGCCAACAAGAGCCATTGGAATACATGGAAAACACTGTACATTTTTAGTGCAGAAAAAATGTGCACAAAACTGAACGGAACTGCGTCTGGTGTGACCTGGCCCTTAGAGTTTTGTGTTGGGGAGGATGCTATAAATTAGTAGAGTGCTGAACTATACAACGAACGGAGCTGAAAGTATCTACCTATGAGGAGAAGGGGGTCTGTGCCTTTCCTCCAATCAGCTGTCTTGGCTGTATACCCAGGCTTCTCTGCAGTCTTAACCAGGAAGAGAAGATCTGCTAACACGAAGAGCACTTTTCTAAAGGAGATGTATACAGTTGAATACCGCAGATACTCCTATAAAACGTATGTAGGGAGGTTTCATCTCTGTGTATCATCTGATGCTGTTCACTTCACTAGGTATATGTGAGAGTTTACATCTACTTTAAAGCGCTTGTTACCACAGCATTTCATATTCCTGATATGTGCCCGCTATACCATGCACTTGTATGAAAAAGTATCCTGCTCTCTTTGTATTGTGTCCTTTGTGTGAAATACCTGGTGTTCCTGCCAGTCCCTCTGCTTTCCTATTAAATACTGACAGCACTAAGCAGAGCACAGCATTGTCAGTTCCCTAGCTGTGCTGAGAACTCTGCCTTCTCTTCCCCCAATGATCAGACTTGTCTGGACACCCCCCGCACAGCCTTTCACTTGGAAGATCAGTGTGCTGCTGCTTCACCTTCCCAGCCCTTTTGCAGCTGAGAACAGAAGGAATATGATCACTTTTTTTTTTTTTTTATCTATGCACACGCTTTGACTTTCATTTAAACTTGAACAAGGTGATCGTTTACAATCACTTTAAGTACTGCAAGCTTTTTTTCTTATGAATCCAGTATTTTTTATTTTTTTTCTGTACTAGTTATCTCTACCACAAATTGTAACATTAGACATTCAGTGCCTTGAAAAAGTATTCATACCTCCTTTTAAATTTTCCACATTTTGTCGTGTGTATTTTTTTTATTGGGATTTTGTGATGGACCAACACAAAGTGGCACAAAATTGTGAAATGGAAGGAAAATGATTTCAAGTCTTGCCACAGATTCTCAATTCGATTTAGGTCTGGACATTGACTGGTAAAGGTGAATCTTCTTGAGCTTTGACTATGTGCTGTTGAGTTTATACAACCATTTATGTAAAATGTAAAAGACATGTTGCTGCACATTTTTTATTTCAGTTTTTTTGAAAAATCAAATTTACCCTTTAACCACTTAACGACCGCTCACTGTATATATATACGTCGGCAGAATGGCACGGACAGGCACAATCACGTACCTGTACGTGCTTGCCTTCGTATGGGTGGGGGGGGTCCGATCGCACCCCCCTCCGGTACAGTGAGCGGCCGGGATCGCTTCGGGAGCGATCCGTGATGAGGGGGCCGCCATTCGATTCTGGCCACCCCCTTGCGATCGCTCCCGGCGAATGAAAATCTTCCTCTGCCTGTGTAGTGTTTACACAGGCAGGAGGAAGTGATGTCATCTCTCATGCGGCGCTCACATATACGAGTGCCACATGAGAGAAGACTAAGAGCGCCGCATGAGAGAAGACATCAGGTTAGTGCACTAAACAGCACACTGACACCAGGACACATAGGCACACGATCGCCCCCCCAGATCACCCCCCAGCCCCCAGTCACAGTGTCACTGATTGCAGTGACCATTTATTTACTGATCACTGCAATCGGTGACATTTGTGACTGTAAAAGTGTCAGGGCAGAGTGTTTTAGGTCCAGTGTAGCCCCCTAACCCCCCCTAATAAAGGTTTAACCCCTTGATCGCCCCCCAGGTAACCCTTTCACTGCTGTCACTAAGCGATCGTTTTTCTGATCGCTGTCTTGGTGTCGGTGATGCCGATAGGTAGCCAGTTATTTTTTTTTGGTTCGCGGCAGGTTTTTATAGCGTCAGGTACCCCCATATATAACCTAATAAAGGTTTAACCCCTTGATCGCCCCCCCCCAGCTAACCCTTTAACCCCCTTTTGCCAGTGTCACTAAGAAATCGTTGTTCTGATCGCTGTATTATGCTGGTGCCGATAGGTAGCCAGTTATTTATTTTTTTAGGTTCACCGCAGGTTTTTATAGCTTCAGGTACCCCCATATATTATCTAATAAAGGTTTTAACACCCTGATTGCCCCTAGTTAACCCTTTCACCAGTGATCACCATATAAGTGTTACGGGTGACGCTGGTTAGTTTGCTTTTTATAGTGTCAGGGCACCCGCCGTATATAACCCAATAAAGGTTTAACCCCCTGATCGCCCGGCGGGTGATATCAATTCGGTTTTTGTATCGGAGAGGGTCTGCGTCGCCCCAGGCAGCGTCAGGAACGCCAACACCCACGCGTGAAGCATACACCTCCCTTAGTGGTATAGTATCTGAACAGATCAATATCTGATCTGATCAGATCTATACTAGCGTCCCCAGCAGTTTAGGGTTCCCAAAAACGCAGTGTTAGCGGGATCAGCCCAGATACCTGCTAGCACCTGCGTTTTGCCCCTCCGTCCAGCCCAGGCCACCCAAGTGCAGTATCGATCGATCACTGTCACTTACACAACACACATAACTGCAGCGTTCGCAGAGACACGCCTGATCCTTGCGACTCCAGTGCTGTAGGAGGTGATTTCACCACCACAGTTAAAAAAAAAAGAGCATATATGTCGAAGCAGGGGCGGAGGAGCGATTTTTCTCCTAATGCCGCGTACATACGGTCAAAATTCCGACGGAGGCTTGCCCGTGGAAAAGTCAGACCATGTGTGTGCGCCATAACTTTTGCGGGAGGATGCCCCCATGCTTCGGCATATAAAAATGGTGGATGTATGCCCATCATTAGAAGTGGCTAAATGAAGGGAGGTATTCTAATGGTGGGCATGCCCACCGATCAATCTCTTTTTTTCGTTCAGCCAACAGGCTGCATGAAAAAAAAAAGATTACAATACAGGGTTTAGGTATCATCTTGGTATCATTCTTTTCAGCCAGCGGCCGACTTTCATGTAAAAGCAATCCTAGCGGCTAATTAGCCTCTGGACTGCTTTTACAAGCAGTGGGAGGGAATGACCCCCCCCGGATATAAAAAGCGCCATTGGGAAATTGGGAAAGCATTTTATCACACCGATCTTGGTGTGGTCAGATGCTTTGAGGGCAGAGGAAAGATCTAGGGTCCAATAGACCCCAGTTTTTTTTTAAAAAGAGTACCTGTCACTACCTATTGCTATCATAGGGGATATTTACATTCCCTGAGATAACAATAAAAATTATAAAAAAAATAAAAATAAAATATGGAAAGAACAGTTTAAAAATAAAATAAAAAAGCAAAATTAATATTAAAAAAAACACCCCTGTCCCGCCCTGCTCTTGCGCAATGGCGAACGCAAGCGTCGGTCTGGCGTCATATGTAAACAGCAATTGCATCGTGCATGTGAGGTATCACCGTGAAGGTCAGATCGAGGGCAGTCATTTTAGCAATAGACCTCCTCTGTAAATCTAACGTGGTACCCTGTAAAGCAGGGGTCTCAAAGTGGCGGCCCTCCAGCTGTTGCAGAACTACAATTCCCATGAGGCATTGCAAGGCTGACAGTTACAATCATGACTCCCATGGGCAGAGGCATGATGGGACTTGTAGTTCTGCAACAGCTGGAGGGCCACCAGTTTGAGACCCCTGCTGTAAAGGCTTTTAAAAATGTACGTAGTTTGTCGCCACTGCGCGTTTGTGCGAAATTTTAAAGCATGTCGTGTTTGGTATCTATGTACTCGGCCTAAGATCATCTTTTTTATTTCATCAAACATTTGGGCAATATAGTGTGTTTTAGTGCATTAAAATTTTTAAAAAGTGTATTTTTCCCCAAAAAATGCGTTTGAAAAATCACTGCGCAAATACTGTGTGGAAAAAAAAAATACAACACCCACCATTTTAATCTGTAGGGCCTTTGCTTTAAAAAAATATATAATGTTTGGGGGTTCAACATAATTTTCTTGCAAAAAAAATAAATATGTTTTCATGTAAACAAAGTGTCAGAAAGGGCTTTGTCTTCAAGTGGTTAGAAGAGTGGATGTAAGCTTCCTAATGTTGTGTATAAAATGCCAGGACAGTTCAAAACCCCCCCAAATGACCCCATTTTGGAAAGCAGACACCCCAAGCTATATACTGAGAGGCATGTCGAGTCCATGGAATATTTTATATGTTGACACAAGTTGCGGAAAAAAGACCAATTTTTTTTATTTATTTTTTGCACAAAGTTGTCACTAAATGATATATTGCTCAAACATGCCATGGGCATATGTGGAATTACACCCCAAAATACATTCTGTTGTTTCTCCTGAGTACGGGGATACCACATGTGTGAGACTTTTTGGGAGCCTAGCTGCGTACGGGACCCCAAAAACCAAGCACCGCCTTCAGGCTTTCTAAGGGTATAAATTTTTGATTTCACTCCTCACTGTCTATCAGTTTCGGAGGCCATGGAATGCCCAGATGGCACAAAACCCCCCCAAATGACCCCATTTTGCAAAGTAGACACCCCAAGCTATTTGCTGAGAGGTATGGTGAGTATTTTGCAGATCTCGCTTTTTGTCACAAAGTTTTGAAAATTGAAAAGAAAAAAATATATATATTTTATTTCTTCATTTTCAAAAACAAATGAGAGCTGTAAAATACTCACCATGCCTCTCAGCAAATAGCTTGGGGTGTCTACTTTCCAAAATGGGGTCATTTGGGGGGGTTTGTGCTATTTTGGCATTTTATGGCCTTCGAAACTGTGATAGGTAGTGAGGAGTGAAATCAAAAATTTGCGCCCTTAGAAATCCTTAAGGCGGTGCTTGGTTTTCGGGGGCCCGTACGCAGCTAGGCTCCCAAAAAGTCCCACACATGTGGTATCCCCCGTACTCAGGAGAAGCAGCAAAATGTATTTTGGGGTGCAATTCCACATATAACCATGGCATGTGTGAGCAATATATCATTTAGTGACAACTTTTTGTAATTTTTATATTTTTTTAGTCATTATTCAATCACTTGGGACAAAAAAAAATATTCAATGGGCTCAACATGCCTCTCAGCAATTTTCTTGGGGTGTCTACTTTCCAAAATGGGGTCATTTGGGGGGGTTTTGTACTGCCCTGCCATTTTAGCACCTCAAGAAATGAGATAGGCAGTCATAAATTAAAAGCCGTGTAAATTCCAGAAAATGTACCCTAGTTTGTAGATGCTATAACTTTTGCGCAAACCAATAAATATACGCTTATTGACATTTTTTTTACTAAAGACATGTGGCTGAATACATTTTGGCCTAAATGTATGACTAAAATTTAGTTTATTAGATTTTTCTTATAACAAAAAGTAGAAAATATCATTTTTTTAAAAAATTTTCAGTCTTTTTCCATTTATCGCAAAAAAAAAAAAATCGCAGAGGCAATCAAATACCATTAAAAGAGAGCTCTATTTGTGGGAAGAAAAGGACGCAAATTTCGTTTGGGTACAACATTGCATGTCCGCACAATTTCCAGTTAAAGCAGCGCAGTGCTAAATTGTGAAATCACCTCTGCTCATTAAGCTGCGTAATGGTCCGGGGCTTAAGTGGTTAAAAAAAAAAAAAGGTGAATCTTCTCCCCAATCTCAAGTCTCTTGCAGGCTCTTCTAAGATTGCCCTGTATTTTGGCTCCATCCATCTTCCCATCAACTCTGACCAGCTTCCCTGTTCCCACTGAAGAAAAGCATTCCCACAACATGATGCTGCCACCATCATGTTTCAGGGTGATGTGCAGTTTTCCGCCACACATACCATTTTGCTTTTAGGCTAGAAGGTCCATTTTGGTCTCACCTGACCAGAGCACCTTCTTCCACATGTTTGTTGTGTCCCCCACATGGCTTCTCGCAAACAGGACTTCTTATGACTTTCTTTCAACAAATCGTTTTCTTCTTGCCACTTTTCATTAAGGCCAGATTTGTGGAGTGCACAACTAATGGTTGTCCTGTGGACAGATTTTCCCACCTGAGCTGTGGATCTCTGCAGCTCCTCCAGAGTTACCATGGGCCTCTTGGCTGCTTCTCTGATTTAATGCTCTTTTTGCCCGGCCTGTCAGTTTAGGTGGACGGCCATGTCTTGGTAGATTTGTACTTGTGCCATACTCTTTCCATCTTTGGATGATGGATTGAACAGTGCTCTGTGAGATGTTCAAAGCTTGGGATATTTCTGTGGGCTTCACAGAACAGCTGTATTTTATACGGAGATTAAATTTACACACAGGAGGACTCTATTTCCTAATTAGGTGACTTCTGAAGGCAATCGATTCCATTAGATTTTAGTTAGGGGTGTCAGAGTAATGGCCCGTACACACGATCCGAAGATCATATGACTTTTTCCGCTTAAGTCGCAAGTAGAAATTGAATAGGTTACTAACCACTTAAGCCCCGGACCATTTGGTAGCTAAAGGACCAGAGGTGATTTCAGAATTTTGCGCTGCTTTAACTGTAAATTGTGCGGACATGCAATGTTGTTCCCAAACGAAATTTGCGTCCTTTTCTTTCCACAAATACAGCTTTCTTTTAATGGTATTTGATTGCCTCTGCGATTTTTATTTTTTGCGATATAAACGATATATTTAAGCGATATATCATTTAGTGACAACTTTGTGCAAAAAATAAATAAAAAATAAATTTTATTTTTTCCGCAACTTGTGTCAACATATAAAATATTCCATGGACTCAACATGCCTCTCAGTATATAGCTTGGGTTGTCTACTTTCCAAAATGGGGTCATTTGGGGTGGTTTTGAACTGTCCTGGCATTTTATACACAACATTAGGAAGCTTACATCCACTCTTCTAACCACTTGAAGACAAAGCCCTTTCTGACACTTTTTGTTTACATGCATCCATCCATGGACTGACACGGTGTCTCTTTACACTTTACACGTGGGTTTTGTCCCTGCCTGCAGGAGAAGACCTAGGCAGAATGTGAAATGTTATACATACATTCTAAATGCCAGAGCTGAACAGCCCCACCCAGGGGGTGGTCTCTCTGGACATAACCCTCCCACTACAGTCAGCAGACTTGAGTTTTTTTTTTTCTGCCTAGCAGAAGGAGAAGACGTGGCTCTCTCAGGAGCCAGTCTCCTGACCTATTTTTATTCCTTTCCTGGAATTCTTTTTTATTTTATTTTTGAGAATTTTCTATCAATTGTCGGCTGGGCAACAGGTTGGGTACAAGATATCCTCGTAGTCTTCCCTGTCCGACCATCGAGCGTGCTGATCCTCGCCTTGTGTGCGTGAGACTCAGTTCACGACAGGCCCCATGACTCCAGGGGTGGCCGGGTTTGCTTTCATGCTCCCACGGTCCTCTCAAGACTGAACAGTTCCTGACTGAATGTATCTTTCGCGGTGGACCGGGCCGACAGCTACTCAGTACTGCACTGTGATAGTCCTGTCAGAAACACACCAGTGGGTCCCTCAGGGGACGGGTAAGTAGTCTCTCCTGCCTGCAGGTGAGTACAAAAGGCTGTGTGTTTCTCTGTGGGGGATTTTCCCTGTCTCCCCCTGTATTTCATTGTCACTCTGTCACCATTGCTGGCGCTGTGCTGTGTGGGGTGCCTGGGGGTCACACTGTTCTTGGAGGGGCTAATGCTGGTCTGCAGATATGCTTGGGGCCTTTTTTTGTGTATTTTGGGGCCTGAGCGCCGAGTGGCGCTGTGTGTGTGCTGTTTTTTCACTTTTGCTGAGTCATGGCGGCCATCTTGCCGCGGATCGCCTCAGTGAAGTGCGGCGGCCATTTTCTTGTAGCCCGCGCGCTCTTCAGCACTAGTTTTGGACTCTAGCGCTGCTGTAACAGCGCGAATCTCCTCACAGCTCACCAGCGCTGACACAGCGCGGTACAGACAGCGGAACTGAGCGGTCCCTGGTCCGGTTTGGTGAGTCCCCTGGGCGCCCCCTCCTCAGTCAGCACAGCCTGTGGGTGGACTTTTTATCTGAGAAGTCTCAGAGGGGGGCAATATGGAGTCTCTGTCACCAGCTTCCCCTAAATGTCAGTGGACAACAGGCAGTGCTTCAGCACCTGCGGTCCCTAGGGACCAGTTGTGGGCAGTCCTGGAATCATTTCTGACCAGGATGGGAGCTGTGTGCAAGGGAGCAAAAAAGCGCCCTCTCCCCACTTTACTTCATGAGGGCAGTGCGCTGATTCAGATATGGGCCTAGCCACTACCGCTCAGGACCCTAGTTCTGAATGTATTGGATGGTTTTGAACAGGACATTCCTTATGAGGAAAACTCCAGTTCTGAGTCAGTAAATGACAGGGCGCTTGTTAGTGTACTCATGACTGCGGTGAGGGACACTCTCAAGCTAAAATGCTGCGGATGCAGAACCTCAGGCGGATACAGTCTCCTTTGGTTCTTTTAAGGCCAGGCCTTCTAAAGAGGTTTTTCCATATGTAACTTTCTTTGACCAGCTCATTGATAAGGTCTGGGAAAAGCCGCAGAAGGATTTTTTTTATGGTCCCGCGGCGTTTGTCTATCAGATACCCCTTGAAGATGCCCTACTTAAAAAGTGGGCTTCTCCCCCAGGGTCGACCCTCCAGTCGCCTGGTTGAGCAAGGCCATCACTCTCCCGATGGAGGGGACTCCTGCATTTGAGGACCCCACTGACAGGAGGTCAGAAGTGGTGAGCAGAGCCATGTTTGCCTTGTTGGGATCCGCCCTACGGCCTGTGGTAGCGGCGACCCTTGTGTCTTAAACACTTACAGGTTGGGCAAAAATGTTGCACCTAGCTGTACAGGAGCATAATCTTCCTCCAGACACAGTTGCTTTGGCCCACCAACTGGTTCAGGGCCTGGTTTATGTGTGCGACACCACGTTGGACGCGGCCCCTTTAATATCCAGGGCCTCTGTCTTGGCGGTGGTATTGCGTCGTCTTATCTGGTTGAAGTGCTGGTCTGCTGACCTAGCCTTAGGAAGCTCCTGACGGATCTACCATTTAAAGGTGGTAGACCTTTCGGTGCTGCTCTGGATGACATCGTCATGGATGTCATGGGAGGTAAAAGCACTCTTCTTCCTTAGACTAGCAAGGGTGAGGAGGCCCGCCGCAAACAGGGGCCTTCCTTTCCAGCAAAAGGTTTTTTTTTCGTCAGTCAGAGTCCACGGGTAGGCCCTCTCAGACTGACGGCAGTGCGGCTGGTGGGCACAAGTGCCCCTGGGTGCGTAAGCCGAACAAGTGGCTCCCAAGCCCGCCTCCGCGTGAAGTCTTGCCTCCGCCCGACTCTGGGGTGGAGGGACGACTTCGCAGGTCACGAATCGGTGGTCCTCCCGAATCTCCGACTGGTGGGTGTGCGAGGTGGTCACCTCAGGATACAGGATAGTATTCCGATCCTGGCCCCCAGACAGATTCTTTCCCTCAAATCTTCCTCTCCTTCCTACCTGTCGGGCAGCCCTCTTGGGGGCTGTACAGGATTTGATCAGGTCCGGAGTGATTGTGCCGGTTCCGTCACAGGAGAGTTTTCAGGGATTCTACTTGAATCTGTTTGTCGTCCCAAAAATAGGACGTGGTTCGACCTATCCTGGACCTCAAGGCCCTGAATGCCTTCGAGAAGGTGCAGAAATTCCGCATGGAATCCATTTGCACGGTGATCGCTACACTCCACCAAAGGGATTTTCTTCTGGCGTCCTTGGACTTCAAGGACGCCTTCTTGCATGTTCCAATCTGCGCAAGTCACCAGAAGTTTCTGCGCTTTGCGATCAGCGAAGTCCACTATCGATTGTGGCTTTCTTTTCGACCTAGCCTCAGCACCAAGGGTGTTCACCAAGGTGCTTGCTCCGGTTCTAGCCTTCTGTTACAGCGAGGTATTGCTGTCGTGGGCTATCTGGACGATCTTCTGCTAAGAGCAGAAAGTGGATCAGACTTAGAGGAAAGGTGACTATCGTCAATTAGGCCCTCAGGGACTCGGGTGGTTCCTGAACATTCAGGAGTCTGTCCTGGTCCCGACTCAGTGTCTGGAGTATCTAGTTCTGATTCTGGACTCCTTGGAGGCAAAGGTATCCTACCTCTGGAGAAGTTGCTGACACTTCAGTCTGCGGTGCGGGTGCTGACATCCCAAAAATGGTTGTCAATCCGTTTTTTGCATGAGAGTCCAGAGACTCGTGGTGGCCTCCTTCGCGGCCGTTCCGTATGCCCAATCACACACCAGGGCATTGCAGAGGGCAGGAAGCTCCTGTCCCTGCGGTTAGTGAACCGGACTGGCATGCAGAACCTCACAGGTTCGATCCCACATGGAGCAACCGCTAAATAACATTGCAGAAGGAGATCTTGTCCACCTGGGACAAATCCCCGTTGTCTTTGGATCTTCAGATCCAGGTGATTCACCTGGTCAGGGCGCCCCTGACATGGTGGTTGAGATCCTCGGCTCTTCGGTCCGGAAAGTCGTTCCCCTCCCATCCAATGGACGGTACTCACGACGGACACCAGCCTGACGGGCTGGGGTGGAGTCTGGGGCGTCCTGTCGGCTCAGGCCTTGGACTCCGGACGAGCCCGTTTACCAATCACTGTTCTGGAAATACGGGCCATCGGGCTGTGTCTCTCCTCAGGTCGGAGAGAGTACGGGGTCGCTCGATCAGGAGCCAGTCAGACACCGCCACGGCGGTGGCGTATGTAAACCATCAAGGGGGAACTCAGAGCTCAGCTGCGGCTTCCGAGGTAGTCCGTATCCTGAAGAGGGCCGGAAGAAACGTGCCGGCTCTGTAGGCCATTTTACATTCTGGGCATAGACAATGGGCAGGCGGACTATCTGAGTCGCCAATCGCCAGACACCGGACCAAGAAGAGTGGTCCTTGCATATTTCAACTCCTTTACCGACGGTGGGGCACGCCGGATGTGGACCTGATGGCCTCTTGACTCAATCGCAAGGGTCGAGGTTGTGGCCAGATCCAGGGATCCTTGGGCGATGCCTCGGATGCGTTGGTGGCCCCATAGGGTCCTTATCGCCTGATATAAACTCCGGCGATCCTAATTGTTCCGGATTGGCCTCGGCATCACTGGTACGCTGATCTGGCACGTCTCGTCGCGGACGTTCCCTGGCGGTTGCCGATGAGGGAGGACCTTCAGTCTCAAGGTCCTAGGTTTCATCCGGCTTACAGTCTCTAGCTTTGGCTTTAACGGCAGGGCTGTTAAAAGCCAGGTGTTGAGGGACCGAGGTCTCTCTGACTCGGTCATTTTGACCATGTTAAGGACACGGAAGTCTTCCAGGCAGATCTATCACCGTGCCTGGAAAGCTTATATCGCCATGTGCGAAGCGCTGGACTGGCGTCCTCGGACGTATTCCGTCCCCAGAATCCTGCGTCCTCTGCAGTGTGGAGTGACCTAAAAGCTTGCTTTGAGTACCATAAAGGATCAGATTTCGGCCTTGGCCGTCTTCTTTCAGCGACCTCTAGCGGGTCATTTTTCTTGGTTAGCACCTTGTGTTGGGGGTTCGCCATGTGCTCCCTCCTGTCAAGCCTCCTCTCCCACTGTGGGATCTGAATTTGGTGCTCTCGGTCCTCCAGGAACCTCCTTTTGGGAATATCCGGGATATTCCCCTCTTGTCTTGTCTCAGAAGGTGGCCTTTTTAGTGGCAATCACTTCTGTTTGACGAGTGTCTGAGTTGGCGGCTTTGTCCTGCAAGTCGCCATATTTGGTCATCCATAAGGATAAGGCGGTGTTGCATCCGCGACCTTCATTTTTTGCCAAAGGTGGTGTCGACCTTTCACCTACATGAGGACATTGCCCTCCCGTCCTTGTGTCCTCACCCATTGCATCCCAGAGAGTTTGCGCTGCACATATTGGATGTGGTACGAGCCTTACGGGTGTACCTGTCTGCTACTGCTTCTATTCGGAAGTCCGACTCACTGTTTGTGACTGTCTCTGGTCCATAACAGGGCCAAGCGGTTTCGTCTGCCATCATTTTTAGGGGAATCAGACAATCCGTCATTCAAGCCTATGCTCTCAAAGGGCGGGCGCCTCCCTTTCCGGTTACGGCGCATTCCACCAGGGCAATTGGTGCTTCCTGGGTTTCCCAACATCAAGCATCGGTTGCACAAGTGTGCAAGGCGGCGACCTGGTCGTCTGTTCATGCCTTTTAAGTTTTATAAGGTTAATGTGGCTGCATCTTCGGATGCTTCCTTCGGCCGCAGGGTGCTGCAGGCCGCTGTTTAAAGTTGCGACTCCTCCGTTGAGGAGCTCTGCCTTATTGGAGTGAAGTTTTGGTTTTTCCATTTATACTGCTCCCATCCCTCTTGACACTGCTTTGGGACATCCCACGTGTAAAGTGTAAAGAGACACCGTGTCAGTCCATGGATGGTAAGAGAAAATAGGATTTTTTTGTACTCACCGTAAAATCCTTTTCTCTGACATCCATGGACTGTCACGGAACCCACCCTTCCTTTTTAAGTTTGTACTGCTTTGTTACGAACTGAAGTCTGCTGACTGTAGTGGGAGGGTTATGTCCGGAGGGACCGCCCCCTGGGTGGGGCTGTTCAGCTCTGGCTTTTAGAAAGTATGTATAACATTTCATATTCTGCCTAGGTCTTCTCATGCAGGCAGGGACATAACCCACGTGTAAAGTGTAAAGAGACACAGTGTCAGTCCATGGATGAAAAGGATTTTACGGTGAGTACAAAAAATCTTTTTTTTTTTTTTTTTTTTTGCAAGAAAATTATGTTGAACCCCCAAACATTATATATATTTTTTAAAGCAAAGGCCCTACAGATTAAAATGGTGGGTGTTGCATTTTTTTTTTCCACACAGTATTTGCGCAGCGATTTTTCAAACGCATTTTTTGGGGAAAAAATACACTTTTTTTAATTTTAATGCACTAAAACACACTATATTGCCTAAATGTTTGATGAAATAAAAAAGATGATCTTAGGCCGAGTACATAGATACCAAACACGACATGCTTTAACATTTCGCACAAACGCGCATTGGCGACAAACTACATACATTTTTAAAAGCCTTTACAGGTTACCACGTTAGATTTACAGAGGAGGTCTACTGCTAAAATGACTGCCCTCGATCTGACCTTCGCGGTGATACCTCACATGCATGGTGCAATTGCTGTTTACATATGACGCCAGACCCACGCTTGCGTTCGCCATTGCGCAAGAGCAGGGCAGGACAGGGGTGCTTTTTTTTTTTTTTTTTTTTTTATTATTATTAATTTTGCTTTTTTATTTTATTTTTAAACTGTTCCTTCCATATTTATTTTTTTTTATCATTTTTATTGTTATCTCAGGGAATGTAAATATCCCCTATGATAGCAATAGGTAGTGACAGGTACTCTTTTTTTTTTTTGAAAAAACTGGGGTCTATTAGACCCTAGATCTTTCCTCTGCCCTCAAAGCATCTGACCACACCAAGATCGGTGTGATAAAATGCTTTCCCAATTTCCCAATGGCGCTTTTTATATCCAGGGGGGAAGGACATTCCCTCCCACTGCTTGTAAAAGCAGTCCAGAGGCTAATTAGCCACTAGGATTGCTTTTACATGAAAGCCGGCCGCTGGCTGTAAAGAATGATACCAAGATGATACCTAAACCCGCAGGCATCAATCTGGTATAACCATTCAAAGTCCAGCAACATACCAGTACGTTGCTGGTCCTTGTTGGACATGTATTGTAATCTTTTTTTTCATGCAGCCTGTTGGCTGAACGAAAAAAAAAGATTGATCGGGTGGGTATGCCCACCATTGGAATACCGTGTTCATGCACCCACTTCTAATGATGGGCATACATGCACCATTTATATATGCCGAAGCATGGGGGCATCTTCCCGCAAAAGTTATGCCGCGTACACATGGTCAGACTTTTCCACGGGTAAGCCTCCGTCGGAATTTCGACCGTATGTACGCGGCATTAGGAGCAAAATCGCTCCTCCGCCCCTGCTGCCCCAATGCTTCGGCATATGTTTTTTTTTTTTTTTTGTTTTTTTTAACTGTGGTGGTGAAATCACCTACAGCACTGGAGTCGCAGGGATCAGGCCTGTCTCTGCGAACGCTGCAGTTATGTGTGTTGTGTTTGGTAAGTGACAGTGATCGATCGATACTGCACTTGGGTGGCCTGGGCTGGACGGAGGGGCAAAACGCAGGTGCTAGCAGGTATCTGGGCTGATCCCGCTAACACTGCGTTTTTGGGAACCCTAAATTGCTGGGGACTCTAGTATAGATCTGATCAGATATTGATCTGTTCAGATACTATACCACTAAGGGAGGTGTATGCTTCACGCGTGGGTGTTGGCATTACTGGCACTAACCTGACGCTGCCTGGGGTGTGACGCAGGGTTAACTAGGGGGTTAAAACCTTTATTAGATAATATATGGGGGTACCTGACGCTATAAAAACCTGCGGCGAACCTAAAAATAACTGGCTATCTATCGGCACCAGCATAACTAATACAGCGTTTAGAAAAACGATCGCTTAGTGACACTGGCAAAAGGGGTGAAAGGGTTACCTGGGGGGCGATCAAGGGGTTAAACCTTTATTAGGTAATATATGTGGGTACCCGACGCTATAAAAACCTGCGGCGAATCTAAAAAAAATATCTGGCTACCTATCGGCATCACCGACAATAAGACAGCGATCAGAAAAACGATCGCTTAGCGACAGTGGTGCTAGGGGGTGAAAGGGTTATCTGGGGGGCGATCAAGGGGGTTAAACCTTTATTAGGTAATATATGGGGGTACCCGACGCTATAAAAACCTGCGGCGAACCTAAAAAAAAAAACTGGCTACCGATCGGCATCACCGACAATAAAAAAGTGATCAGAAAAACAATCGCTTAGCGACGGCGGTGCTAGGGGGTGAAAGGGATATCTGGGGGGTGATCAGGGGGTTAAACCTTTATTAGGGGGGGTTAGGGGGCTACACTGGACCTAAAGCTAAACTGTAGTGACACTTTTACAGTCACAAATGTCACTGATTGCAGTGATCAGTAAATAAATGGTCACTGCAATCAGTGACACTGTGACTGGGGGCTGGGGGAGGGCCTGGGGGGGGCGATTTGTGTGCGTATGTGTCCTGGTGTCAGTGTGCTGTTTGTTCACTAACCTGTGTGTCTTCTCTTGTATGGCGCTCGGTATATGTGAGCGCCGCATGAGAGATGACCTCACTTCCTCTGCCTGTGTAAACATTACACAGCAGAGGAAGCTCTCTCATTCACCGGGAGCGATCGCGAGGGGGTGGCCGGAATCTAACGGCCGTCCCCTCATCTCGGATCGTTCCCGAACGGAAAACGGCCGCTCACTGTAGAGGAGGGGGGTCCGATTGGACCCCCCAACTATACAAAGGCAATCGCGTAGATATACATGACTTTGCCTGTCTGTGCCATTCTGCCGACGTATATCTACAGTGGGCGGTCGTTAAGTGGCTAAAGTCACGAATTCTCGTATGACAGAAAAAAAAAATCGGAAGTGATGTCATGTGTTTGTATTGTATTTTCGGACGACAACTGTACTGACTAAACGAAAATCGTAAGCTTTGGTATTGTGCAAGGTAATTTTCGTGCTTGTCCGAACAAATAATGTCGGATGAACTGTCGTGATCGGCTCTTGAAAGTAGTGTACACACGATCCGAAAATCGTCCGATATTCGGATCGTGTGTACGAGCCATAAAGGGAGCTGAATACAAATCTACGCCACACGTTTAAGATATTTATTTGTAAAAAATTTTGCAAATCATTTAACTTACACTTCACAATTATGTGCCGCTCTGTGTTGGTCTATCACATAAAATCCCAATAAAAGACATTTACGTTTTTGGTTGTATTGTACATGACAAAATGTGGGAAATGTCAAGGAGTACGAATACTTTAAGGCACTGTACAAGAGCCTAATATGAATGGGAACTTTTTTTATCCACTAACTTTCAGTAATTTTTCCAACTTTAGGGCAGCAGTGATTTATAAGTTTCTGACAGTGCTCAAACACACCTTAAACTTTTGCATTTGTCTCCTTTCAGACAACCAGTGGAAAGTTTTTCAGTGTCATTGCCGCCTTTGATAAAGAAGCAGAAATCACTTTCTTTAAGCAAGGTGGAATATTGAACTATGTGGCTCGGAAATACTTATAGTAATGTCAATAACAAACTGACTTATGAATTATTCTGATGCTTCCTGGGCTCCAATCCTTCATTTTCCATGAGGCAGTAAAGAAGAGCCAGCGAAGTGTCCTCCAGCACTTTTAGTAGAAGACTTGTGTGATGGATACGCCTTCCTTAGTCCTACCAATGGATTACCAAGAATCATCAACTTGAACATTACAGAGCAAGTGAACTGTTCTACTGACCCTGAAATCTTGTGCACAGTTCTACAACCTACCCACCGCTGTTTCATGAACTTCCAATGGCGGTCTTACTGAATGACATTTTATTTAAACCTATTCTTCCATTTGATGCAGTCTAGGTTTCCATTCTCTCATGGAAATAATGACTTGTTTACTTTGGGATTAGTTAACACCAGACTCAGTGTTGAGTATGTTATGAAATAAAGATGCCTAAATCTACATTATCAGTTTGTTTACAGTGTTTATTCATTAGACTGTAAACAGGTAAGTGCGTTTTTAGTAGTAAAAAATTATTTCAAAGGTATATGCCACCGACGAATGAAAATGTAAAATTTGAAAAGCACCCCAGGAGCGTACCTTTCCAGTGCATTTTTTTTTCTTATGCAAATATAGCTACAGTGAAATAAGTCGCTCTACGGCTTAAAATTGCGTTGTTGCAGGTAGTCTTGTGTATGGAGACCACAAACTGCTCAGTCATGTGAAGATCTAGGCCAGGTGTTCATTTCCACCAACCTAAACTCCACACTGTTTCTCATTCATTAAGGGAAGGGCAGTTACATGTGCCAGAGTCATGCGAGAAGCTGCAGTCTAGTGCAGTGAGACAGGTGTACATTTCACATCAGTCACTGTAAGCAAAATTAACTTTCTAACTTAAAGCGCTAGTAAAGGTTTAAAAAAAATGCATTGCATACTAGCATATTGTGAAAGACCTGCCTTGAAGCAAAGCCCTCAAGTGGCGCACTGTCACCGCTGCAGAGGCTTCCATCTTCACTCGTCTTCCTTCTGGGTTTGTGGGCTGCCTGAACGGCCAAGCCGCGTTGATGTCATTGGCTGCTGCTCCCTAGAATATCTCCTCAAATGGTGCACATTTATTAGATATCATTTAACCTACAGGTAAGCTTTATTATACTTACCTGTAGGTAAAAGTAAAAAAAAATAGCATTTACCGCCAATTTAAAGGTGTTACTAAACCCACAACCGTAAAATCAGTCTGTATGTGCTGTAAAACATGCTAGTTGTACTCAGTGTGGAACCTAAGGGGTTAATCCTCCACCTTGTGTAAAAATGCTGTTTGATCCTGTCTGCTGTGAGTCTCCTCTTCTTCCACGGTACCCAATTCATCTACAGAGCCCTAGGAGGCACTGTGCCACATGCTCAGTTTGATGTGTATTGCTAGAGAATTTTTTTTATTTTTTTTGGAGAGGGTGCACGTGATCGGCATAGGGCTAATCAGCACAATCTAGACAGAATGTCAGGGATCATGCAGCCTCATAGGACAGTCAGAGGAGAATGAAAACTCCTACAAGCTTTAACAAGTGCTCAGCCAGACACTGATTGAATTTACAAGACTGCTATATACTGCTGCTGATAAAAGGTATTTAGTAGAGCTGCACGATTAATCGTTAAAGAACCGAGATTGCAATTCTATCCCCCTCATGATCTTCACACAGCATTTCCTTGATTCAGTGCCGAGCGTTCTCTGCTCAAGCCGACAGCTGTCTTAAAAATAACAGGCAGCCTGCCAAGTTTATCACATCGCTCAGACGGAGATAAAGAGAAACATTGTAACATTTTGTTCTTTTTAGATCAAAGGAATGAACTTCTGTTTGTAGATGAGGACAGTTTAACCACTTAAAGCGGTTGTATACCCCGCTTGCACATTTTTACATACAGGTAAGCCTATAATAAGGCTTACCTGTAGGTAAAATAAATATCTTCTAAACCTGTACAGTTTAGGAGATATTCACCTTGCATGGAGCCACTGATGTCAGCAGCGCATGCACTCTAAAGGGTCCGGTGGCTGGTGCAGTCCAATGGATGTATGCGGGTGCATACTAGCTCATTATGCCTTTGCCTTACAGGTGTTTTTTAATTTATTTTTATTTTTAGGGCATACAACCGCATTAAAGACCTAAACCTTTTTCTGACACTTGTTGCTTACACGTTAAATCATTTTTTCTCTGATCGTCCATGGACTGACACAGCTGTCATACTGATTACGTGTGGGTATATGTCCCTGCTTGCAGGAGAAGACCTAGGCAGAATGTTAGATGTTAAAACATTCTAGAACAAACCAGAGCTGAACAGCCCCGCCCAGGGGGGCGGTCCCTCCGGACATTACCCTCCCATCTTGTGTGCGTGAGACTCAGTTCACGACATACCCCATGACTCCAGGGGTGGCCGGGTTGCTTTTAGCTCCCGCGGTCCTCTCAAGATTGAACAGTACCTGACTGACTGTATCTCTTGCGGTGGACCGGGCCGACAGCTACGCAGTACTACTCTGTGATAGGTCTGTCTGAAACAAGCCAGTGGGTCCCTGAACAGGACGGGTAAGTAGTCTCTCCTACTGCAGGTGAGTACATGCTGGCTGTGTTTCTTTATATGGGGGGTTTCTCCCTGTCTTCCCCCCCCCCCCCCGTTATGCTGCTTTCTGCACCCTGTACTGGTGCTGTGCTGTGTGGGGGTGCTTGGGGGTCACTCTGGCCTGACTGGGGACACTCATGTCTGTTTTAATGGCCCTGGGGAGAGGTGCAGTGTTCTGGTGTGAGGTTGTTCATACTGTTGGGAGTAGTGGTTACATGCATGCTTAGCAAGCTAAGCTTCACAGGTTCGGTTCCTGAGGGGGCCTGTTTGTGTTCAGACAAGCCGCCCCAGCACTTGCCGTGCCACAGCCAGTGAGGGCAGGAGCTCCTGCCTTGTGGTTAGTGAACCGGACAACCGCTAAACGTGTGCGCCATTAGCGCTGTGAATTTTTAAATCGCGCTCGGCGGCCATTTTGCCGTGGATCGATGGCGCAGTAGTGTATGCGGCCGGCGGCCATTTTCTTGTAGCCGCTGCGTTTTTGCTTTCCGTTTCGGCCGCTGCTGCGGCGCGAACCTCACAATCTCCTCACAGTCAAGTCTCCTCACTCTCCCCAGGCTTCACCCGCACGGCAGCGCGGTTTCATACAGCCGAATGAGCGGTCCTTACAGGGGTTGGTGAGTACCCTGGGTATCCCCTCCTCAGCTTCAGCATAGCCAGTGGGTGGACTGTGTTACTCACTATGGTAGTGTTTTAAAAGTCTGAGGGTGGCAGTATGGAGTCTAGTTCACCTGCTTCTCCACACTTGTCTGAGGCAACTGGCAGTGCTCCGGCACCTGCAGTCCTTAGGGACTAGTTGTCGGCAGTCCTGGAATCACCCTTGTCAGGATGGAAGCGGTGTGCGAGCGCAAGGGAGCTGTAAAGCGCCCCCTCCCCACACATCCTCCTGTAGGGGAGTGCTCTGTCTCAGATATGGGCCTAGCTATTGCTGCTCAGGACCCTAGCTCTGAGGATTTTCATGTTTTTAAACAGGATATTCCCTGTGAGGAAGACCCCAGTTCTGAAAAATTGACAGGGTGCTTGTAAGTGAAGTCATTGATGCTGTGAGGAACACTCTCAAGCTGAATGTTGAGGCTGAGGAACCTCAGGTGGAAGCTGTCTCCTTTTTGGTTCCTTTTTAAAGCCGTTTATTCAAAAAGGTTTTTTCCATATGTGGCTTTTTTTGATACATTCATTGACTAAGTCTGGGATAAGCCACAGGAGACTTTGACGGTCCCGCTGCGCCTAGCCATGAGGTGCCCCTTTTAAGGAGGACCTGGTTAAGAATGGGCTCTCCCCCCAGTGGTCGACCCCCCCGGTCGCCCGTTTGAATAAGGCTACCACGCTTCCAATGGAAGGGACTCCTGCATTTAAGGATCCCACTGACAGGAGGTCAGAAGTGGTGAGTAGAACTATGTTTACCTTATTGGGGTCTGCCTTATGTCCTATAGGGGCGGCGACACTTGTCTCAAGACACTCGCAGGATGGGCAAAGATTTTGCACCAAGACGGTTTAGCAGCATAATCTCCCTCCTGAGACCATTACCCTGGCTCACCAACTGGCGCAGGGTTTAGTCTCTGTGTGCGATGCCACTTTGGATGCGGCCCCTTTAATTTCTGGGGCCTCCATCTGCTGTGGTGCTGTGTCGCCTTGTCTGGCTGAAATGCTGGTCGGCCGACCTAGCTTCCAAATAGCTCCTGGCTGACTTGCTCTTTAAGGGCGGTGGACTGTTTGGGGCCGCCCTGGATGCCATTTATTATGGATGTCACAAGGGGTAAGAGCACCTTCCTTCCTCAGTCTGTTATGAACAAAGGAGCCCCACCGTAGGCCGGGCCCTTCCTTCCGGCAAAGGAGAATGAGTTTCTTCTCGTCAGTCAGAATCCACGGGTAAGCCCTCCCAGACTGGGAAAAGTGCGGCTGGGGGACATAAGCGTCCCTGGGTGCGTAAGCCTACCAAGCAAGCTCCCAAGCCCACCGCCACATGGAGTCTTGTCCCTGCCCGACTCTGGGGTGGGGGACATCCTTGCAGGTTCACGGTTCGGTGGACCTCCCGGATCTCCGACCGGTGGGTGTGCGAGGTGGTCACCTCAGGATACAGGATAGAATTCCGTTCCTGGCCCCCAGACAGATTCTTTCCCTCAATTCTCCCTCTCCTTCCTGCCCGTCGGGTGGCCCTCTTAAGGGCCGTACAGGATTGATCAGGTCCGGAGGATTGTGCCGGTTCCGTCACGAGAGGTTGTTCAGGGTTTCTACTCTAATCTGTTTGTAGTCCCAAAAGGTGGACGGGGGTTCGGCCAACCCTGGGCCTCAAGGCCTGGATGCTTTTGTGATGGTGTAAAGTTCCGCATGGAATCCATTCGCGCGGTGTTCGCTACACTCCAAGGGGATTTTCTGGCATCCTTGGACATCAAGGCCGCCTACTTGCACATTCTGATCTGCGCACGTCAACAGTAGCTTCTGCGCTTGTGATCGGCGAAGACCACTATCAATTGTGGCTCTTCCCTTCAGCCTAGCCTCGGCATCAAAGGTTTTTTACCAAGGTGCTTGCTCCGATTCTAGCCTTGCTGAGACAGCGAGGCATTGCTATTATGGGTTATCTGGACGATCTTCTAAGAGCAGACAATGGCTCAGAATTAGAAGTGTGACTATGTCAGTCAGACCCTTAGGGACTTCGGGTGGCGCCCGAACATACAGAAGTCAGTCCTGGTCCCGGCTCAACATTTGGAGTATCTCGGTCTGATCCTGGACTCCATGGAGGCGTAGGTATTCCTAACCCTGGAGAAGTTACTGACTTTTCAGTCTGTAGTGCGGGTCCTGACGTCTCGGAAATGGTCGTCAACCCGTTTTTTGCATGAGAGTCCTGGGACTCATGAGGGCCTCGTTCGAGGCTGTTCCGTATGCCCAATCACACACACAGGCATTACAGTAAGAGATCCTGTCCACTTGGGACAAATCCCCGTTGTCTTTGGATCTTCAGATCCAGATGAGTCACCCACTCAGGGCATCCCTGGTGTAGTGGTTGGGGTCTCCGGCTCTTCGGTCCGGGAAGTCGTCCCTCCCCTTCCAGTGGACGGTGTTCATGACTGACACCAGCCTGACGGGCTGGGGTGGAGTCGGGGGAGTCCTGTCAGCCCCAGGCCTTTGGACTCCGGACGAAGCCCGTTTACCGATCAATGTTCTGGAAATACGGGCAATCAGAATATGCCTTCTCACGTGGTCTCTATCGGCCGTCTACGTTCAAGCGTAGACAATTGGCAGGCGGACTATCGGAGTCGCCAGACGCTGGACCAGGAGAGTGGTCCTTACACCTGGACATACCGGATGTGGACCTGAGTGCCTCTCGACTCAATCGTAAGGTATCATGGTTTGTGGCCAGGTCCAGGGATCCTTGGGCGGATGCCTCAGATTCGTTGGTGGGCCCCATGGGGTCATTATCACCTGATATCTGTTATCCTCCACTGCAGCTGCTTCCTCGCCTGCTGTGCAGGGTTGTGGCCGAAGGGATTCCGGTGATCCTCTTGCGCCGGGTGGGCCTCGGCGTCATTGGTACGCTGATCTGGTACGTCTCATTGCGGACGTTCCTTGGCGGTTGCCAATAAGGGAGAACCTTCTGTTTTCAAGGTCCTATTTTTTCATCCTGTTTTACAGTCTGACTTAACGGCAAAGCTATTGGAAGCCAGGTGCTGAGAGTCGGAGGTCTCTCGGATTCGGTCATTTCGACCATGTTCAGGGCACGGAAGTCTTCCGCTTGAAAGATATATCACCGTACCTGGGAAGCTTACATCGCTATGTGCAATGAGCTGGACTAGCGTCTACGGACGTATTCCGTCCCCAGTATCCTGCGGTCCTTGCAGCGTGGTGTGACCCAAATGCTTGCTTTGAGTACGATTAGGGGTAGGTTTTCGGCCTTGGTCGTCTTCCTTCAGCAACCACTAGCAAAGTCATTCCTTGTTAGCACCTTTGTGCAGGGGGTTCGCCATGTGCTCCCTCCTGTTGAAACCTCCTCTCCCTCCTCGAGATTTGAACTTGGTGCTCTTGGTTCTCCAGGAACCTCACTTTGAAAATATCAGAGATATTCCCCTCTTGACCTTGTCTCAGGAGGTGGCCTTCTTAGTGGCCATTATTTCTGTCAGACGGGTGTCTGAAAGGGCGACTTGCAGGACAAGGCTGCCAAATTTGGTCATCCATAAGAATAAGGCGGTGTTGCGTCTGCGACCTTCCTTTTGCATAAGGTGGTCTCGGTTTTCCACCTACATGTGGACATTGTCCTCCCGTCCTTGTGTCCTCGCGCATCGCATTCCAGAGGGTTTGCGCTTCACATATTTTATGTGGTACGTGATATGACTCACTAGTTGTGTCTGTCTCGGGTCCGAACAGGGCCAAGCGGTGTCGTCTGCCTTTTATTTCTAGATGGATCAGACAGACTGTTATACAGGCCTATGCCATTAAGGGGGTGGCCCCTTCCTTTCCGCTTACGGCGCATGCCACCAGGGCAATTGATGCTTTCCGACATCAAGCGTCTGTTGCACAAGTGTGCAAGGCGGCGACCTGGTCGTCCGTTCATGCCTCTTCAAAATTCTATAAGGTTGTGGCTGCATCTTCGGATGCTTCCTTCGACCGCAAAGTGTTGCAGGCCGCTGTTTAATGTTGCAACTCCTCCGTTGAGGAGCTCTGCTGGTTTGGAGTGAAGTGTTGGTTGTTCCTTTTACTATTTTGCTCCCACCCTTTTCTTATACTGCTTTGGGACGTCCCACACGTAATCAGTATGACAGCTGTGTCAGTCCATGGACGATAAGAGAAAATAGGATTTTTGTACTCACCGTAAAATCGGTTTCTCTGACGTCCATGGGCTGACACAGCACCCACCCTAACTTTTTTAAGGTTTGTACTGCTTTGTTACGAACTGAGGCTACTAGCTGCAGCTGGGAGGGTACTGTCCGGAGGGACCGCCCCCCTGGGCGGGGCTGTTCAGCTCTGGTTTGTTCTAGAATGTTTTAACATCTAACATTCTGCCTAGGTCTTCTCCTGCAAGCAGGGACGTATACCCACACGTAATCAGTATGACAGCTGTGTCAGTCCATGGACGTCAGAGAAACGGATTTTACGGTGAGTACAAAACTCCTATTTCTCTTACCATCCATGGACTGACACGGTGTCTCTTTACACTTTACACGTGGGTTATGTCCCTGCTTGCAGGAGAAGACCTAGGCAGAATGTGAAATGTTATACATACATTCTAAAAGCCAGAGCTGAACAGCCCCACCCAGGGGGCGGTCCCTCCGGACATAACCCTCCCACTACAGTCAGCAGACTTCAGTTTTTTTCTGCCTAGCAGAAGGAGAAGACGTGGCTCTCTCAGGAGCCAGTCTCCTGACCTATTTTTATTCCTTTTCTGGAATTTTTCTTTATTTTATTTTTGAGAATTTTCTATCAATTGTCGGCTGGGCAACAGGTTGGGTACAAGATATCCTCGTAGTCTTCCCTGTCCGACCATCGAGCGTGCTGATCCTCGCCTTGTGTGCGTGAGACTCAGTTCACGACAGGCCCCATGACTCCAGGGGTGGCCGGGTTTGCTTTCATGCTCCCACGGTCCTCTCAAGACTGAACAGTTCATGACTGACTATCTTTCGCGGTAGACCGGGCCGACAGCTACTCAGTACTGCACTGTGATAGTCCTGTCAGAAACACACCAGTGGGTCCCTCAGGGGACGGGTAAGTAGTCTCTCCTGCCTGCAGGTGAGTACAAAAGGCTGTGTGTTTCTCTGTGGGGGATTTTCCCTGTCTCCCCCTGTATTTCATTGTCACTCTCTGTCACCATTGCTGGCGCTGTGCTGTGTGGGGTGCCTGGGGGTCACACTGTTCTTGGAGGGGCTAATGCTGGTCTGCAGATATGCTTGGGGCCTTTTTTTGTGTGTTTTGGGGCCTGAGCGCCGAGTGGCGCTGTGTGTGTGCTGTTTTTTTTTCACTTTTGCTGAGTCATGGCGGCCATCTTGCCGCGGATCGCCTCACTGAAGTGCTGCGGCCATTTTCTTGTAGCCCACGCGCTCTTCAGCACTATTTTTGGCCTCTAGCGCTGCTGTAACAGCGCAAATCTCCTCACAATCTCCTCACAGCTCACCAGCGCTGACACAGCGCAGTACAGACAGCGGAACTGAGCGGTCCCTGGTCCGGTTTGGTGAGTCCCCTGGGCGCCCCCTCCTCAGTCAGCACAGCCTGTGGGTGGACTTTTTATCTGAGGAGTCTCAGAGGGGGGCAATATGGAGTCTGTGTCACCAGCTTCCCCTAAATGTCAGTGGACAACAGGCAGTGCTTCAGCACCTGCGGTCCCTAGGGACCAGTTGTGGGCAGTCCTGGAATCATTTCTGACCAGGATGGGAGCTGTGTGCAAGCGCAAGGGAGCAAAAAAGCGCCCTCTCCCCAATTTACTTCATGAGGGCAGTGCGCTGATTCAGATATGGGCCTAGCCACTACCGCTCAGGACCCTAGTTCTGAATGTATTGGATGGTTTTGAACAGGACATTCCTTATGAGGAAAACTCCAGTTCTGAGTCAGTAAATGACAGGGCGCTTGTTAGTGTACTCATGACTGCGGTGAGGGACACTCTCAAGCTAAAATGCTGCGGATGCAGAACCTCAGGCGGATACAGTCTCCTTTGGTTCTTTTAAGGCCAGGCCTTCTAAAGAGGTTTTTCCATATGTACTTTCTTTGACCAGCTCATTGATAAGGTCTGGGAAAAGCCACAGAAGAATTTTTTTATGGTCCCGTGGCGTTTGTCTATCAGATACCCCTTGAAGATGCCCTACTTACAAAGTGGGCTTCTCCCCCAGGGTCGACCCTCCAGTCGCCCGGTTGAACAAGGCCATCACTCTCCCGATGGAGGGGACTCCTGCATTTGAGGACCCCACTGACAGGAGGTCAGAAGTGGTGAGCAGAGCCATGTTTGCCTTGTTGGGATCCGCCCTACGGCCTGTGGTAGCGGCGACCCTTGTGTCTTAAACACTTACAGGTTGGGCAAAAATGTTGCACCTAGCTGTACAGGAGCATAATCTTCCTCCAGACACAGTTGCTTTGGCCCACCAACTGGTTCAGGGCCTGGTTTATGTGTGCGACGCCACGTTGGACGCGGCCCCTTTAATATCCAGGGCCTCTGTCTCGGCGGTGGTATTGCGTTGTCTTATCTGGTTGAAGTGCTGGTCTGCTGACCTAGCCTTAGGAAGCTCCTGACGGATCTACCATTTAAAGGTGGTAGACCTTTCGGTGCTGCTCTGGATGACATCGTCATGGATGTCATGGGAGGTAAAAGCACTCTTCTTCCTTAGACTAGCAAGGGTGAGGAGGCCCGCCGCAAACAGGGGCCTTCCTTTCCAGCAAAAGGTTTTTTTTTCGTCAGTCAGAGTCCACGGGTAGGCCCTCTCAGACTGACGGCAGTGCGGCTGGTGGGCACAAGTGCCCCTGGGTGCGTAAGCCGAACATGCGGCTCCCAAGCCCGCCTCCGCGTGAAGTCTTGCCTCCGCCCGACTCTGGGGTGGGGGGACGACTTCGCAGGTCACGAATCGGTGGTCCTCCCGAATCTCCGACTGGTGGGTGTGCGAGGAGGTCACCTCAGGATACAGGATAGTATTCCGATCCTGGCCCCCAGACAGATTCTTTCCCTCAAATCTTCGTCTCCTTCCTACCTGTCGGGCAGCCCTCTTGGGGGCTGTACAGGATTTGATCAGGTCCGGAGTGATTGTGCCGGTTCTGTCACAGGAGAGTTTTCAGGGATTCTACTCGAATCTGTTTGTCGTCCCAAAAATAGGACGTGGTTCGACCTATCCTGGACCTCAAGGCCCTGAATGCCTTCGAGAAGGTGCAGAAATTCTGCATGGAATCCATTCGCACGGTGATCGCTACACTCCACCAAAGGGATTTTCTTCTGGCGTCCTTTGACTTCAAGGACGCCTACTTGCATGTTCCGATCTGCGCAAGTCACCAGAAGTTTCTGCGCTTTGCGATCAGCTATCGATTGTGGCTCTTCCTTTCGGCCTAGCCTCGGCACCAAGGGTGTTCACCAAGGTGCTTGCTCCGGTTCTAGCCTTCTGTTACAGCGAGGTATTGCTGTCGTGGGCTATCTGGACGATCTTCTGCTAAGAGCAGAAAGTGGATCAGACTTAGAGGAAAGGTGACTATCGTCAATTGGACCCTCAGGGACTCGGGTGGTTCCTGAACATTCAGGAGTCAGTCCTGGTCCTGACTCAGTGTCTGGAGTATCTAGTTCTGATTCTGGACTCCTTGGAGGCAAAGGTATCCTACCTCTGGAGAAGTTGCTGACACTTCAGTCTGCGGTGCGGGTGCTGACATCCCAAAAATGGTTGTCAATCCGTTTTTTGCATGAGAGTCCCGAGACTCGTGGTGGCCTCCTTCGCGGCCGTTCCGTATGCCCAATCACACACCAGGGCATTGCAGAAGGAGATCTTGTCCACCTGGGACAAATCCCCGTTGTCCTTGGATCTTCAGATCCAGGTGATTCACCTGGTCAGGGCGCCCCTGACATGGTGGTTGAGATCCTCGGCTCTTCGGTCCGGAAAGTCGTTCCCCTCCCATCCAATGGACGGTACTCACGACGGACACCAGCCTGACGGGCTGGGGTGGAGTCTGGGGAGTCCTGTCGGCTCAGGCCTTGGACTCCGGACGAGCCAGTTTACCAATCACTGTTCTGGTAATACGGGCCATCGGACTGTGTCTCTCCTCAGGTCAGAGAGAGTACGGGGTCGCTCCATCAGGAGCCAGTCGGACACCGCCACGGTGGTGGCATATGTAAACCATCAAGGGGGAACTCGGAGCTCAGCTGCGGCTTCCGAGGTAGTCCGTATCCTGAAGTGGGCCGGAAGAAATGTGCCGGCTCTGTAGGCCATTTTACATTCTGGGCATAGACAATGGGCAGGCGGACTATCTGAGTCGCCAATCGCCAGACACTGGACCAAGAAGAGTGGTCCTTGCATATTTCAACTCCTTTACCGACGGTGGGGCACGCCGGATGTGGACCTGATGGCCTCTCGACTCAATCGCAAGGGTCGAGATTGTGGCCAGATCCAGGGATCCTTGGGCGATGCCTCGGATGCGTTGGTGGCCCCATAGGGTCCTTATCGCCTGATATAAACTCCGGCAATCCTAATTGTTCCGGATTGGCCTCAGCATCACTGGTACGCTGATCTGGTACGTCTCGTCGCGGACGTTCCCTGGCGGTTGCCGATGAGGGAGGACCTTCAGTCTCAAGGTCCTATGTTTCATCCGGCTTACAGTCTCTGGCTTTAACGGCAGGGCTGTTAAAAGCCAGGTGTTGAGGGACCGAGGTCTCTCGGACTCGGTCATTTTGACCATGTTAAGGACACGGAAGTCTTCCTCCAGGCAGATCTATCACCGTACCTGGAAAGCTTATATCGCCATGTGCGAAGCGCTGGACTGGCGTCCTCGGACGTATTCCGTCCCCAGAATCCTGCGTCCTCTGCAGTGTGGAGTGACCCAAAAGCTTGCTTTGAGTACCATCAAGGATCAGATTTCGGCCTTGACCGCCTTCTTTCAGCGACCTCTAGCGGGTCATTTTCTTGGTTAGCACCTTGTGTTGGGGGTTCGCCATGTGCTCCCTCCTGTCAAGCCTCCTCTTCCACCGTGGGATCTGAATTTGGTGCTCTCGGTCCTCCAGGAACCTCCTTTTGGGAATATCCGGGATATTCCCCTCTTGTCTTGTCTCAGAAGGTGGCCTTTTTAGTGGCAATCACTTCTGTTTGACGAGTGTCTGAGTTGGCGGCTTTGTCCTGCAAGTCGCCATATTTAGTCATCCATAAGGATAAGGCGGTGTTGCATCCGCGACCTTCCTTTCTTGCCAAAGGTGGTGTCGACCTTTCACCTACATGAGGACATTGCCCTCCCGTCCTTGTGTCCTCACCCATCGCATCCCAGAGAGTTTGCGCTGCACATATTGGAGGTGGTACGAGCCTTACGGGTGTACCTGTCTGCTACTGCTTCTATTCGGAAGTCCGACTCACTGTTTGTGACTGTCTCTGGTCCATAACAGGGCCAAGCGGTTTCGTTTGCCATCATTTTTAGGGGAATCAGACAAACCGTCATTCAAGCCTATGCTCTCAAAGGGCGGGCGCCTCCCTTTCCGGTTACGGCGCATTCCACCAGGACAATTGGTGCTTCCTGGGTTTCCCGACATCAAGCGTCGGTTGCACAAGTGTGCAAGGCGGCGACCTGGTCGTCTGTTCATGCCTTTTAAGTTTTATAAGGTTAATGTGGCTGCATCTTCGGATGCTTCCTTCGGCCGCAGGGTGCTGCAGGCCGCTGTTTAAAGTTGCGACTCCTCCGTTGAGGAGCTCTGCCTTATTGGAGTGAAGTTTTGGTTTTTCCATTTATACTGCTCCCATCCCTCTTGACACTGCTTTGGGACATCCCACGTGTAAAGTGTAAAGAGACACCGTGTCAGTCCATGGATGATAAGAGAAAATAGGATTTTTTGTACTCACCGTAAAATCCTTTTCTCTGACATCCATGGACTGACACGGCACCCACCCTTCCTTTTAAGTTTGTACTGCTTTGTTACGAACTGAAGTCTGCTGACTGTAGTGGGAGGGTTATGTCCGGAGGGACTGCCCCCTGGGTGGGGCTGTTCAGCTCTGGCTTTTAGAATGTATGTATAACATTTCACATTCTGCCTAGGTCTTCTCCTGCAAGCAGGGACATAACCCACGTGTCCATGGATGTCAGAGAAAAGGATTTTACGGTGAGTACAAAAAAATCATATTTTTTTTTTTTGCTAGAACATTACTTAGAACCCCAAAACATTGTATATATTTTTTTAGCAGAGTCCCTAGAGAATAAAATGGCGGTTGTTGCAATATTTTATCACACTGTATTTGCGCAGCGGTCTTTCAAATGCAATATTTTTGAAAAAAATACACTTTAATGATTTAAAAAAATAAAAGTAAACAGTAAAGTTAGCCCAATTTTTTTGTATAATGTGAAAGATGTTACGCCCTGAGAATGATGAGAGAATCATGATCTTTATTCTAAGCAAAAAATTATGCAATGTAAGTTTACATTTACTAAATAATTGCATTTCCATATTCTGTGTACTGTAGGAGACCAGATATAGTGAATGCAGGGTCCTGGGTTAAGTAACACTTTAAGCCCAGTTTCCTAGATGGTAAAAGCAGCTTACTGATTGATTTTACTTAACTGAAATTGGTTTTGACAATATATTGTTGAAGGTTGAACAAAGGACTGCTGTGGGGGTGAATTTGTCATAAAAGGGTGAATTTACCAAGTTTGATTTAAGTGTGTGCCTTTACTTTTCCTAATTTTTAATCCTTTTATCAAATTTTCCTGTTGCTGTATATTGCATAAGTGTACCGTAAGTTTTTCAAAAGAAACCGTTCTTTAAAGCAGAACTAAAGGAAGGATGCTCCCCTTCCCAATGTTCCCTCGCTGGCATCTTCTGCTGTGTGCTGGGTTGTGGCCACCTTCATTAAATGGTGTGGGATGATGTCACACATGCGCTGGAGCTAGTCTTGCCAGCACACAGGGTCAGCCTAGTTGCTGTAAGGCGAGCTGTGCATGCACAGCTCAGTTTATAGTCTGGTGATTGCTGTGTGTAGGCAGCAGTGTTGCCAACCCCCTGAAGTGAAATTTACTGGCAAGGATGCCAAAATTTCTGTACGGCACCAATTTCTTACTGGCAAAAATAATGAAGATTACTGGCAGAGCCGCATTTTTTACTGACACTGCAAAAACAGTACCTAAAATTACTGTTTTTAGTGCTAAACAGTGCAAATATCAACATTTCAACTATAAACACACAGCTAATGCTAATATCAATGTGTTTAAGTTAAACAAAAGTAAAAAAACATATTTCTCAATTCACATGAAGGTTAGGATACTATAACCCAGCCAGCACAGAGTTCCCTCTTACATCAGAGTCTGCAGGATGCCCCCTTACAGTGCAAGGGAACTCTTATGTAAAGGGGAATGCTGCAGATCATGATGTAAGGGGGAACTCTGATGTGGAGGGGGGCTCTGGTGAATAGAGACCACCTTCCACAGAGTGAATACACTAAGATAAGGGGGGGGGTACTAATATAAGGGGGAAACCCTTTATATCAGTGCCCCCTTACATTATTGTATTCATTCACCTTCTTACATCAGTGACCCCCCCCTCAGAATGGCCTGGCGGCACTGTCACTTACCTCCTCCCAGGTGCACAGTGTGGGGCTCAGTCAGACGGCTCCAGCTTGGTGGCTCTGATCTCCTCTCCCCAGTCCACACGTCTGTTTCTTCCTGGGCCGTAACCCCCATCCCGGCGGCACTCCCACTCTTGACTCCTTTCTAGGATCCCCTCATAGACTGTAGACATGACAAGAGATGGTCAGAGGCTGCGGACACGATACAGGAAGTAGACAGAGACTGCAGACACGATACAGGAGGTGGACAGAGGCTGCGGACATACTACAGAAGGGGGACAGAGACTGCGGACACACTACAGGAGGGGGACAGAGACTGCGGACACACTACAGGAGGGGGACAGAGACTGCGGACACACTACAGGAGGGGGACAGAGACTGCGGAAACACTACAGGAGGGGGACAGAGACTGCGGACACACTATAGGAGGGGGACAGAGACTGCGGACACACTATAGGAGGGGGACAGAGACTGCGGACACACTATAGGAGGGGGACAGAGACTGCGGACACACTACAGGAGGGGGACAGAGACTGCGGACACACTATAGGAGGTGGACAGAGACTGCGGACACACTACAGGAGGTGGACAGAGACTGCAGACATACTACAGGGAGGTGGACAGAGACTGCAGACATACTACAGGGAGGAGGACACTGGACAGAGACTGCGGACATACTACAGGAGGTGGACAGAGACTGCAGACATACTACAGGGAGGTGGACAGAGACTGCAGACATACTACAGGGAGGAGGACACTGGACAGAGACTGCGGACATACTACAGGAGGTGGACAGAGACTGCGGACATACTACAGGAGGTGGACAGAGACTGCAGACATACTACAGGGAGGTGGACACTGGACAGAGACTGCGGACTTACTACAGGAGGTGGACAGAGACTGCGGACATACTACAGGGAGGTGGACACTGGAGAGACTGCGGACATACTACAGGGAGGTGGACACTGGAGAGACTGCGGACATACTACAGGAGGTGGACAGAGACTGCGGACATACTACAGGGAGGTGGACACTGGACAGAGACTGCGGACATACTACAGAAGGTGGACAGAGACTGCGGACATACTACTGGAGGTGCCGGAGACACTCTGCGGACATGATGGTGTCCTCCTCACCCCCTCACAGTAGCCTCCTCCTCTGTCCACCACCATATTATTTCTCCACATCATCAGTGTGCTGTGTCCTCCTCCTGTGCCCCTTTCACCTCTCCACAGGTCAGGGCAGCACTGTGCTGCCCTGACCTGTGGAAAGGTGCACAGGAGCCAGAGGAGGACACAGCACACTGATGATTTCGAGAAGTAATATGGTGCCGGTAGACAGAGAGCACATCAGTCTCTGTGTCCCCTGCATGGCACCATTGGCACGGCTTCACGCTCCAGGCTCACTCACTGACCCCCCCAGTTTCACTCACCTCGAGTCTGTCTCTGTCCTCCACCCTGTCAGTGCTCCGCTCGCTCCTCCACCGGCACCTATGATGATGAATGCTACTGCAGGACTGAGGACTCGAGTCGCGCGGCTCGCACCAGTCGCTGTGGTCACGCCGGTGTATTCAAAAATGGCGCCAGCACGTTACTGCGCGTGCGCCGCCCGGCCGAGCGTGAATACGTTTCCCTGCGCTCGGCCGGCTTCGGAACGGCGCATGCGCAGTTGTATGGCCGGCTCGTGGCCATCTTTTTTATGGGCGCCGGTGCCCATAGCGGACATTAACGTACACCCCAAAAAAGGGGTTAAATTCACGTACCGTACGTAAATCTACGTACGGTTGGCAACACTGGTAGGCAGGTAGGTATGTTTTATTGCAGAGGAGATATTGCATGTCACTTCTGCCATAAAATGCCTACCTGCTCCCTGTGAACTTTAGTTCTGCTTTAACTACCGCAAGCCTGGTTTACCATAGCTGTTTGTTGTTTTTTCTTGTGTGCCATTTTTAAGGATACAATTTTTGCTCAGACTGTTTGCTCTCTTAGGCCCCTTTCACACTGGGGCGGGCAGGAGCGGTGGCGGTATAGCAGCGCGATTTTCAGCGCTGCTATACCGTCGTTCTTACCGCGGTATGCGGTCGCTAGGGGGGTGAATTTAACCCCCGCTAGCGGCCGGAAAAGGGTTAATACCGCCCGCAAACCGCGGCTATTGCCGCGGTTTGCGGGCGGTATTACCGCGCTGTCCCATTGAGTTCAATGGGCAGCCGCGGTAAAGGAGCGGTGAACACACCGCTCCCTTACCGCTGTAAAGAAGCGGCTAGCAGGACTTTTGGAGCGGTCCTGCTAGCGCACCGCTTCAGTGTGAAAGCCTTCGGGCTTTCACATTGAAGGCTACAGGGCAGGAATTTTTCATGCGGTATAATAGCGCTAATATTAGCGCTAAACCGCATGAAAAACGCCCCAGTGTGAAAGGGGCCTTAGGGTCAGGGTTTCTGTAAGGGAAAACTCCCCTCCAAGAGCCTCTTTTGCCATAAAAATGTGCTTGCTTTTTTATGACCTTAATCTCTGCTTTATTTTATTCAAGACTTGCCAGCATCTGTAGTTTGAGGGGCTCTCTAAATAATGCATTCAATTTTATATCAAGTCAGGAAGGCCCACACACTATTCAGTTGCAATTTACTGATCTAACAAATCGGACCCAAGTGTGGCCAGCTTAGTCAACATCACTGCAGAAACAACTTCCAATTTAACCACTTGCTGAACGCCCTATAGCAGTTTTTTTGCTACAGGGGGGCAGCTCTCAGGATCACGTGTGTGTGTGTGTGAGAAAATGTATATATAATTAGTCATCCTGCACTTCCGCCTGCAGGGGGTGCTCGCGAGCTGCTTCTACTGTGATTCTTCACAGCAGAAGCTGATCTGCAGGTGCCGGGCACTCGATATCCTCAGGCACTTGCCGATCTTCGGTAAGCAACACAAAACGGGGATCTGCCTATGCAAACAAGGCAGACGTACATATACCATAGTTTGTAGGTGCTAGAATATTTGCGTAAACCAATCAATATACACTTATTGGGATTTTTTTTTACCAAAAACATGTAGCAGAATACATATTGGCCTAAACTTATGAAGAAATATATATATATATATATTTTTTTTTTATTGGATATGTTTTGTAGCAGAAACAAATATTGGATTTTTTTTTTTAAATAAATTGTCGGTATTTTTTGTTTTGTAGCGCAAAAATCCCAGTGGTGATCAAATGCCACCAAAAGAAAGCTCTATTTGTGTGGAAAAAATAAATAAATATACATTTTTATTTGGGCACATCGTTGCATGGCCGCTCAATTTTCAGTTAAAGTAACGCAGTGCCGTATCGCAAAAAATGGACTGGTTATGAAGGGTACATTTTTTGGAGGTCAAGTGGTTAAATATTTTTAGTGAATGCTTTGAGAAAGGGGGTATACTGCTATCTGAATGTCAGGATATCAGTATTTTAATGATAAATTGTTGTTAACCCAAATCAGGAAGACAGCCTAGGGTGCCATAGCTGCTGTTCTAAAGATGCAAGTGAGTATTGCCACCAACTGTATTGCTGGCAGAATCACCATGTGTAAAATGAAGTAAAAAGGCTTTAAATGAATATTGGTATGTAGGAATTAAGATGCTGTTGGGTTATACTGCTGCCTACAGAAGGATTGAACAATAGCCTTTTAGGATGCACTAATGGAGGAAAAAATGTTTACACGTTTTTGGATGGCTGTTGGGCTATAGGGCTCCGTGCGCCTACTTTGTTGTATCCCTGCAACATCAAGGGTTTTGGGTCTCTCCTTCCCCTGTGTTCCATCTCTCTTCTTCCAGTCGTGGGTCTGGGAGGGATTCCCTCAGTGTGTAACCCCAATCTTTATTTATTGTTCCCTTATAAAGCTGCATGCTTTGAAACATGTTCAGAGATAATCTCGCATTTAGTTTATAACCCACTGGCACCTCAGAGGACACTGAGGGAACAGACATGGAGTTATAATTTATGTTTTGTTAGATAAAAAAATAATTGATTTATGTGTGAAACTGTGGTTATATGCAGGGTATTGTCTATGAGCCTGTGGGAATCTAGATGATTGTTTTTATGGATTACACTGTGTGTTTTAATGCCACCTAGATAGAAGCTTATAGCCCTGTTCCTGAAACTGATTTGCAATAGACGATCTATGTGCGAGGAGAATGATCCTATTCTTTAGTAGGGAGCTATCCCAGTGGAGTTACAAAATGCATGCATCTAGTCTTACCCATCCCTATTGACCCCCCCGTAACTGTTTATTATCAGAGCCCGGCATAAAGTCAGGATTCTGAATCACCGGTGTCAAAGGGGATGGGTAAGGTGACAGGCCTTTCAGAGAAAGTGTTAGTTTAATCACGTTAATCGTAACACCAATAGTTGGATGAGATTTAAGCTTACGATAATGTTTAGGTGCAATCCAGGAAAGAGCAGATAAGTCTATTGGTGCGATATGTTCTATTTGAACCCAGGGTTTCACCTGTGAAAATGTACAACATATTACCAACCTAAACAGATGAAGAGCTCTATAATACTATAACAAGTCGGGTAGAACAATTCCACCCACTCTAGCCACTTTATTACTCTCAAATAAATTTAAACAACATAACCCGTAGTGAGCGAAAAAAAAGATTGAGGCAATTTGAGAGATACAGCCTGCATAAGATATAAAATCTGAGGGAGTGTTGTCATCCTAAATGCATTACATCTACCGAACCAAGTAAGTGAGAGTCTGCCACACTTGTAAACTTATTTTTGATGATTGTGGACAAAAATTGATCTCCTATAATAATGCTGGGTCTGGGGTAAGATTACCTCCCAAATATTTCATGAAAGACTTTACCCATTGAAATGAGTAAAGATGTTGTAACTTGGTAATGCATGCTGAAGCAAGGTTTAGTGTAGTTTATATAGAAATTTGAAAACTGTCCATATTGGGAAAAAGTTGGAGCAGTAATATGGCTCTGTAATAAAGAAAAGCAGGTCATCTGCAATTTACAGCGATCTTATGTTCCACATCTGAGATTCGTAGCCCTCAAATTGTTGGAGCCGATCTGACCATACACAAAAAAAGGTTCAAAGGTTAAAATAAACATTAATGGAGAAAGGTGGTAACCGTATCTTGTCCCATTAGACCAGGGATCCTCAAGTTATGGCCCTCCAGCTGTTGCTGAACTACAAATCCCATGAGGCATTTTAAAACTCTGACATTCACAGATATGACTAGGCATGATGGGAATTGTAGTTCCTGAACACCCTGGAGGGCTGTAGTTTGAAGACCCCTGCATTAAACAGAGGAAAATTCTGAGTTCAGTGGTGTGAGTGAACTGGTCGAGGAGTCTCGGGCACCTTTTAGCCCGAGGCTATAGGGTTCCAGATAGGCCCAGTACCTTCAACTGGGTCTACAACCAACCCACTGGAGTCCCAGGGAGGCTGAGGGAGGGAGGGTGGCCCGCTCTGAATTAGAGGAAACCAGGGAAGGACCTATCTGATGGATCGGTGAAGGAAGTCACGGTCTCGGGGAGGCCTGGTTGCCTATCAGAGGGAAGGATTTGTGAGTTGGCACCTATGGTCTCTAATAATCTACAGGCGTTGGGAAGTTCTAAATTCAGGAACTAAAGGATTCTGTGGCAGAGGATCTCCTGAACTCGTCTGTGAAGGGGACTAAATTTGAAGTGACTGTTCGTGCTTCACTCCGGCTGCTAGAACTGTGAGAGGGATCTATCCGGGTGAGCAATACCCACTCAGGCTTGAGTGGAGAATAGGGTGACTGGGTGCCTGAACCTATCTCCCTACCTAATCCTATTGCTGTCTTCAACCTCTTTCCCAATTTGTTTCAAGCAAGGAAAACAAACTCATCTGTTGGAGTTTAAATACTGACTGGACATTAGCCTTCTTTTGGGGGAGAATAGACTTTTCCCTACATTCTAGGGACAAGAACCAATGGAGGGAGGTAACTTGCTGCAGGACCCAAAATCGTAAGAACACCGCTCAACCTCTTATACCAGGAGGATACGGGCATGTGGCATGGTGTGCCTTTACCCTGCAAGTGAAAGTAGGCAGGAAAAAGGGTCTGTGTGCTACAGAGGAATATTGAAAATTTGGGGTATGAAGCTTAGACTACTATAGAATTGTTGATATTCTTCAGCAATAGAGGTTGAGTCTGATAGCTTAGTGCCAGATGTAGAGATAATTTACATAATTCCAGGTTTCCTCTGCGGCCCTTGCTAACATAATACCAGTTTTATTTCCAAACGTTTAAATAGATTGTCTATAGCGTTGTAATCTCTCCTGGACCCCTGTTTTCATAATTTGATTGAGCTGCTGTCTCGAGGAATAATTCTTCCTGTGTTTGAAGGGCAAGGGATCTTTTATTAATGGCCTCTATTTTTTATTTTATTTTTAACAATAGAAGGCCTCTAGTTTTAATCCGTGAATACAGAGGCAATTTCAGAGCGTTGCTCTTTTTTAATCCTAGCAGCATGTTTAAGAAAGATTCCTCCAATAATGCATTTGTGTGCCTCCCATAGTACTGTGGGGATATGCTGGGTTGTTCATTTATACTAAAATTAAAAGCTAATGCTACGGATACCTTCAGTAAAAGTGTGGTCTTTTAATAGTGCTTTATTGAGTCTCCAGGATGACGTCCTCGAAGCCCCAATAGACAAGACCAGCTCTTAGTAAAGTGGACTGTGGTCAGACAACAGAATAGGGTCAATATAAATGTTATGGACTCTCTTTCTTCCCCAGAAAGAACAGGGTAATTAATTTGAGAGTATGTTTAAGGAACAGGGGGAAAAAAAATATATAGTCCCCATCATTGGGATGTTGAAGGTGCTAGACATCTACAAGATGAAGAAGGTGAAATTTCTCCTTCAGCCGTTTCAGATATGAATGTGACAGATGGGAGGTGCCTCTTGAAACATCCAACAATGAATCATAAGCAAAATTAAAATGGCCTCCAAGAACCAACACTCCATCACTATGTTCCACAATCAGTGGGACCAGCATCCTATGGAAAAGCAACTAATTTGTATTTGGAAAGTAGACATTGATCAATGTTACCCAAGTATCCCCGATCAAGCTTTAGACAATACCTGCCCTGTTAATCAACAATACAGATACCCAAAAGCCATGGAACCGACTTTGCCAAAAGAATGCTAACCGCTTTAGCTTTGGTGATAGGTGAAGGGCTATGATGTACGACCTGGATAGGAACTATTAGACAATTTTATCTTCCCAGCTTGAAAATGTGTTTCTTAAAGAAAAACAATCTAACTATGCATCTTTGAGAGGTCCTGAAGTAGCCTAGATCTCTTTTCAGGTATATTAAGGCCCTTCACATTGAGGGACATAAACCTGACTGGAGTGTTAACCAATACCTGTGACAAGTAATGATCGTAGTCCCTGAACCAATGAACAGGAGGGAAAGAAGTAAAAGAGAAAAAAAAAAACTCTCCCCAACTAACCCAATGGGACTGGGAGAGGCCTACATGGGGGTATAAGAATGTGCCAGCTGTGACTCTCAAGAACAGCAAAAAAAATAATAATTCAAGAGCAGAAAAGTAGACAAATGCCACGGAGGTTCCTCCTCCAAGGGTACTGATAAAGGAAAAATGTATTTCTTTGTATAAGCTAGGTGTAGCTACAAGCAAGAAGGTACTATTCCATAATTCCCAAGGGAACTACCGTATTATCTTCTTGCGGACCTAATATTCATATCTAGGGAGGGATGTAGAGAAGAGATCAAAAGGGAGAAAAAGAAATAATATAGTGTCAGGTAAAATACAATTTATTAAACCCTTGTATATGCAAACAACAATTGTTGTCGGATTTTCCACCAACAAATGTTGGATAGCATGCTTTAAAATTTTCCTACAACAAATGTGTGTTGTCGTATTATCTGATCGTGTGTACAGAAGTCCTTGGGACAAAACTCCAAAGTGCAAACACGCATGCTCAGAAGCAATGCTAACCATAACACAACATTAGCAGAAGTTGCCCAAAGGGTGGCGCTAAAGAGCTGAAAAACCACTTAGTTTTGTGTTTGTTGGCCAACAATTCTTTGCCGTTTGTATGCAAGACAAATTCCTGGCCAACGCCCTTCGGACAATAGTCCTACGCTTTGTCCGCGGAAAATCCGATCGTGTGTACCAGGCTTTAGAAATGGCCCACTCAAAGTCTAGACCTAAATCAAATTGAGAATCTGTGGCAAGACTTGACAATTGCTGTTCACAGACGCTCTCCATCCAATCTGACAGAGCTTGAGATTTTTTGCAAAGGAGAATGAGCAAAAATGTCACTCTCTAGATTAGCAAAGCTGGTAGAGACATACCAAAAAAGACTTGCAGCTATAATTCAGTGAAAGGTGGTTCTACAAAGTATTGACTCAGGGGGGCTGAATACAAATGCACACCACACTTTTCACATATTTATTTGTAAAAAAAAAAAAAACATTTATCATTTTCTTTCCACTTCACAATTATGTGCCACTTTGTGTTGGTCTATCACATACACACCCTATAAAAGAAATTTTAGTTTTTGGTGGTAACATGACAGAATGTGGAATGTGGAAAATTTCAAGGGGTATGAAGGGATACTTTTCAAGGCACTGTGTGTGTATGTGTATGTGTGTGTGTGTGTGTGTATATGTATATATATATATATATATAATCTCACAAAAGTGAGTAAACCCCTCCCATTTTTGTAAATATTTTATTATATCTTTATTATATCTTTTCATGTGACAACACTGAAGAAATTACACTTTGCTACATTGTAAAGTGGTGAGTGTACAGCTTGTATAACCGTGTAGATTTCTTGTCCCCTCAAAATAACTCAACACACAGCCATTATTGTCTGAACCGCTGGCAACAAATATGACTACACCCCTAAGTGAAAATTTCCAAATTGGGACCAAAGTGTCAATATTTTGTGTGGCCACCATTATTTTCCACCACTGCCTTAACCCTCCTGAGTTCACCAGAGCTTCACAGGTGGCCACTGGTGTCCTCTTCCACTCCTCCATGACGACATCACAGAGCTGGTGGATGTTAGAGACCTTGCTCTCCTCCATCTTCCATTTGAGGATGCCCCACAGATGCTCAATAGGGTTTAAGTCTGAAGACATGCTTGGCCAGTCCATCATTTTTACCCTCAGCTTCTTTAGGCAGTGGTCATCTTGGAGGTGTGTTTGGGGTCGTTATCATGTTGGAATACTGCCCTTCGTCCCAGTCTCCGAAGGGAGAGGATCCTGCTCTGCTTCAGAATGTCACAGTTCATGTTGGCATTCATGGTTTCCTCAGAAAATAACAAAGGAAGTTGCGCTAATGGGATTGATAATGTGAACCAGTGAAATAGGCAACTGAATGTGATGTGGTAAATAAATACACAACCAAATAATATTATGTATATACACCTTATGACATTGGGGGATGTCTAGCTCAGTGATAGATGTGTTTTAAGTGAGTTCACCGCCAACAGGAACTAAGGTTTAAGAACATGGTAGCCCATTTTTATTGAAAGTAACAAAATAACAGTTCACACATGTGGTTGGTTGCCCACACAGGGGTTCTTCTCCCAAAATTACAACAAATGAAAAATGCCAATCCACCTGGCTCTTAAGGCTCACTCAGCCTTGGGCGCAGTTCCTTGCTGCACAGGCCCTCTCCTGGCCTCGAGGAAGGGCTCTCCTGACACTCCAGGCTTCCACACTCCTCCAAGACTCACGGTTCCCAAGACTCTCTCTTCCAGTTGTCTTAGCTATAGTCTCCCCAACTCTCTCAGTCCACTGACCTGGAACCTCTCTCAAGGATGTTGCCTGAGTTCTTACACAGTAGCACACTTCCCTCCAGAAACTGCTGGCACACCAGCTCCTTTTCCACACACCCTGAGCTATGCTTAGCTCTGCCTTATAACGGGTGTGTGCACCTGGACACACACACAACCTGCAGAGCTCCTGGGAAAACCCGGACACATGACTGAAGACTCCATCCCTCCCAATGCTCTTTGAAGTCTTCAAGTTTCCAGCCCCAATACAAACTTACAAAATCCAGAGAAAACTTAAAGCATAGTTTTCTCTGCTCACCAATCTTTTGCTGGAGCTTCTCAAACTGCTTCTTTGAGAGTCCTGTGTCCATTTTAAACACATTTTCACTCAGACAGGGGCTCTCACTCTCACAACCTATAGAATAAAATAAAATGTAAATAGTGAAAAAATAAACACTAAACAAACACCAAGAGACAGGTCCTATATGGACCATATGACTAGTCCAATGAGGTGAACCATATGATGGTAGTAATCTGGGCAAAAAAGAAGCAAATGGCATAACCGTCTCTTTCAGCAATATTCAAATGATGAAACACTGCAAAACCCTGTGGTGAATCTTGATATGACAACAGAACATTGTGAGTCCACCACCACCACACAGATTCAAGGCTTACCAGCTCTACAAGCCAGAATAGCTTGTCACCCAATATGGGTATTAAGGATCTCCCACTGCTGCAAGCGGTTCACAGGTCTGACGATCTAGTAGCTACGGACTGGATGGTTTGGCAGTCTTAATGTGTCTGTGTCAGCTGGCACGCTCGGAGTTCAGAGGCTTACTGCTGGATCCAACAGGTAGGACGTGATCAGGAGAGTGATCTCAATGGATGTAAGCAATCAAGCGGAAATGACACTGCCATCGGTAAAACCAGATGATTTATTTGGTAAAATGACAGGTCATAGGTCATGATTTCCTCAATGAACTGTAGCTCCCCAGTGCTGGCAGCACTCATGCAGCCCCAGACTTTGACACTCCCACCACCATGCTTGACTGTAGGCAAGACCAGGGCCACTGATAGGCCAGTACAACTGGCCCTCTTGTACGGGGCCCGACCAGAAGGGGGGCCCGGGCAACCTTAACAGAGATCTAATTAATGTAACCAAAAAAAAAAAACTCCTCCAGCCACCATGACCGAACATCGTTTCCCAACCCACCACCGCTCCCCCCACTTAAAGGGGTTGTAAAGGTTTGTTTTTTATTTTCTAAATAGGTCCCTTTAAGCTAGTGCATTGTTGGTTCACTTACCTTTTCCTTCGATTTCCCTTTTAAATGTTTTTTTTCTTTGTCTGAATTTCTCACTTCCTGTTCCTCCTCAGTAAGCTGTTCAGTAAGCTGTTCTGGCTGACTAAACACCGCTCGGATGATGGTGTGAAGTTTACTGAGGAGAAACAGGAAGTGAGAAATTCAGACAAAGAAAAAAAACATTTAGAAAGGAAATTGAAGGAAAATACGATAGCTCAATGTGTTTATGTAGGTGGTGGCAGGGGGAGGGACTATTTTTCCTATTTCGGGTGCGGATGTCAGAATGTCTCTTCCGTGCCCGCTCCTCATGCTGGCTCAAGTCCCAGCCAGCGCGTTCTCTATAGTGTCTTCCCTGTCGCCGCAGAGTGATTCCTCCCCCTCTGCTCTGTTCCTCACTCGGCCTGAGAGAAGAAGCAGTGAGGCGTGCGGCAGTGCCGGCGGGAGAAGAAAAAGCAGCTGGCTTCTGAATCAAATAGTTTGTGGACACTCGCACTCCAGTCCAGGCAGCAGCAGCAGCAGCAGGATCAGGAAGGAAGTGACTCCTGGGGCCCGGCTAACAGGTGTGTGCTTGCTTGGGGGGGGGGGGGGGGGGATTCAAGATCTACTACTACTGCAGCAGCTTCTCTACATTATGACATTGGCGGCATGGGTGGCACTGTCTGCAGGTTGCACATGCGTTATGGTCCATAACGCATGTGCTGCCTGCAGAGACAGTGCTGCCAATGCCGTAATGTGCTGCAGAGACATTTTTTAAGGCAGGGTCTGGGGAGGGGCCAGGGGTGGGGCTGAAGGAGGGACCAGGGGCAGGAACAGGGGTGGAACTGAAGGGGGCCCCGTCAGGTGGGCTGTACGGGGCCCCATGATTTCTATCAGCTGCCCTGGGCAAGACACACTTGTCTTTGTACTCCTCTACTAGTTGCCACCACACATGCTTGACACATGCTTGACACCACACATGCTTGACACCATCTGAACCAAATAAGTTTATCTTGGTCTCATCAGACCACAGGCCATGGTTCCAGTAATCCATGTACTTAGTCTGCTTGTCTTCAGCAAACTGTTTGCAGGCTTTCTTGTGCATCACCTTTAGAAGAGGCTTCCTTCTGGGACGACAGCCATGCAGACCAATTTGATACAGTGTGTGGCGTATGGTCTGAGCACTGACAGGCTGACCCCCCACCCCTTCAACCTCTACAGCAATGCTGGCAGCACTCCTACATCTATTTCCCAAAGACAACCTCTGGATATGATGCTGAGCATGTGCACTCAATTTCTTTGGTCGACCATGGCGAGGCCTGTTCTGAGTGGAACCTGTCCTGTTAAACCACTGTATAGTCTTGGCCACCATGCTGCAGATCAGTTTCAGGGTCTTGGCAATCTTCTTATAGCCTAGGCCATCTTTATGTAGAGCAGTGGTTCTCAACTCCAGTCCTCAGGGCCCACCAACAGGCCAGGTTTGCAAGATGACTGAAATGCATCACAGGTGATATCATTTGCTGCTCAGGGATTGCAGTATTCTAGTCTGCATCTCACCAAGGTAATACTTAAAATCTGGCCTGTTAGTGGGTCCTGAGGACTGGAGTTGAGAACCACTGATGTAGAGCAACCATTCTTTTTTTCAGATCCTCAGAGAGTTCTTTGCTATGAGGTGCCATGTTGAACTTCCAGTGACCAGTATGAGAGAGTGAGAGCGATAACACCAAATTTAACACACCTGCTCTCCCTTCACGCCTGAGTCCTTGTCACACTATCGAGTCACATGACATCGGGGAGGGAAAATGGCTAATTGGGTCAGATTTTGGACATTTTTACTTAGGGGTGTACTCTCTTTTGTTGCCAGCAGTTTAAACATTTGTGTGTTAAGTTACTTTGAAGGGACAGCAAATTTACACTGTTATACAAGCTGTACACTCACTACTTTACATTGGGGCTGATTTACTAATAACAGTGCGCTGCGCTGCTTCTAACCTTAATTGGTGCGCCGGATAACTCCTTCACTGGGCGCAGGAAGCAGCGGCGCACTGTTATAGTAAATAGAAATGTCAGCGGCGCTCTATTGAAAATCAATGGTTCCCTATGGGAGCCCATTGATTTGAATAGAGGTCGCCCGGGAAGTCGGATTCAACTTGCGGGTGACTCGTGTGCCGGCTGACACAGGGACAGCGTGACTCTGCGAGGCAACCTGGACACGACCTGAGCGTGCAGCAGCCGCTCAAGTCGTGTCCTAGAGGCGACTAGCCGGCCGAGAATGTGTCCAGCGCGATGTGATCACGCTGGTCCTCGGCAGCCTCGCTGTCCCATGTTTGGTAGGAATCATGAAGGGGAACTCCAGGCCAAATTTTAATGAAAAAACTGGCATGGGTTCCCCTCCAGGAGCATACCAGGCCCTTAGGTCTGGTCTGGATTTTAAGGTGAACCCCCTAAGCCGAAAAACGGCGTGGGGGTCCCCCCAAAATCCAAACCAGACCCTTGGGTCTGGTCTGGATTTTAGGGTGAACCCCCCTTAAGCCGAAAAACGGCGTGGGGGTCCCCCCAAAATCCAAACCAGACCCTTATCCGAGCAGAGATTGTGGAGAAGGTGTCGGAGAGCGGGAGAAGAACCGGAGAACAGAACAAGAGACCCCCGAAGTCGGAAGAAGACGGCGAGGAAGCCTGGGACCCCCGCTAGCAAAAGAGCTAGCAGAAGATAGCGGGGGCCCGGCAGAAAGACCCCCGGAGCTGCCCAATAAATTACTTTTCAAACCTGTGTTGTCTTTTTTTATTGACTTATTTTGCCACCAGGTGAATGGGTAAGGGTACGATCTACCCCATACTCATTCACATAGGGTGGGGGGCCGGCATCTGGGGTCCCCCTTATTAAAGGGGGCTCCCGTATTCCGATAAGCCCCCCGCCCGCAGACCCCGACAACCAACAGCCAGGGTTTTGGGAAGAGGCCCTTGTCCCCATCAACATGGGGGCAGGGTGCTTTGGGGTGGGGAGGGCCGCAGGTCGCCCCCCCTGCCCCGAAGCACCAAACCCCCCATGTTGAGGGCACGCGGCCTGGTACGGTTCAGGAGGGAGGGGGGCCGCTCTCTCGTCCCCCCCTTTTCCCCTGTGGCCTGCCAGGTTGAGTGCTCGGATAAAGGGTCTGGTGTGTATTCTAAGGGGACCCCACGCAATTTTTTTTGTTTTTGGCACGGGGTTCCCCTTAAAATACATGCCAGACCTGAAGGGCCTGGTATGGATTCTGGGGGGACCCCCACGCCATTTTTTTCATTTTTTGGGGGGGGGTCCCCTTTGAATCCATACTAGACCCAAGGGCCTGGTATGGACCGGCGGGGGGGACCCCACGCTGTGTTTTTTTTGGTTTTGTTTTTTGAACCGTTTTTTTTTTTGTACATTACCTTTATCAACCAGCTATAAACAGGTCAAACAAAAAATTGCCGCAAAATTGCGGTACTTGCGTTTTGGATGCGGGTCCATTGAATTCTATTACATCCAAAACACTGTTTTTGTCCTGGCAAAAAAAATCTGCAGTTGCGTTTAAAATCGTTTTTCACAAACCCTCAAAATGCCTTCAGACGCCAAAGATTTCCACGTTTCAGACGCGGTACCAGCGTTTACCCGCATTTTAGTTTAGAAGCGTTTTTAAAGGTGACCTATTTTTTTACATTGATAAACTCCAAATTTATGGCAAATGTGGAAAAACCATAATACACATATATATATATATATATATATATATATATATATATATATATATATATATATATATAAAAGAAATTGCTTCCATTGCATTGTGGACAATCCACAACTTGGGGCAGCTGACGTGGCAAGTGGACAATCCACAACTTGTGGCAAGTGATGTGGCAAGTGACACGCTAAATACAACTACACTGCTGCTCTCAGCTGCTCATATCACTCTGGTCTCACTAAATAGCTAAAATCGTAAAAAATACTGTTTTTGGAGCTTAGGGCGGCTCCTTATCATATACACGCAAATGTGGTAAAACACGGCATGCAAACGCCACAAAGCGCGCCTTTCTAAATGCCACTTTCAACCTTAGTTCAGAACATTTTGCACCAGCGTCCCGTCTACATGGGGCCTAAAAACGCCTATGCCATTTACAGCTCAAAAACGCCATGGTGGCCATGAGGCCATAGGCTAACATGGAGAGATGTTTTTAAGCTGCAAAAAACGCTCAAACAAGCGGCTTGAAAAACGTCCGTATGCATGTAGCCTTATATTAACCACTTGCCCAGACCAAGTTTCACATTTCAGCGCTGATGCACTTTTAATGACAATTGCGCGCTCATACAACACTGTAACCCAATGAAAATGTTTTATTTGTTGGCACACAAATAGAGCTTGCTTTTGGTGCTATTTGATCACCTTTGTGTTTTAGTTTTATTTTTTTTTCTATAAATACAAAAGACCGAGTTTAAAAAAAAAAAAATGGATATTTTACCCACTTCAGCACTGGGCCTATTCTGGCACTTCTCTCCTTCACGTAAAAATCATAAATTTATGACTATAAAATTACTTCAAAACACCAAACATTATATATTTTTTTGGAGCAGACACCCTAGGGCAGGGATATGCAATTAGCGGACCTCCAGCTGTTGCCAAACTACAAGCCCCATGAGGCATAGCGAGACTCTGACCGCAGCAAGCATGACACCCAGAGACAGAGGCATGATGGGACTTGTAGTTTTGCAACAGCTGGAGGTCCGCTAATTGCATATCCCTGCCCTAGGGAATAAGATGGCGGTCATTGCAAATTTTTATCTCGCTCGGTATTTGCGCAATAAATTTTCAAACGCCTTTTGTTTGCTAAAAATATTACAAAACAGTAAAGTTACGGCCAATTTTTTGGTATAATGTGAAAGATGTTGTTATGCTGAGTAAATAGATACCTAACATGTCACGCTTTAAAATTGCGCACACACATGGCATGACACCAAACTTCAGTAATTAAAAATCTCCCTAGGCGATGCTTAAATTTTTTTTACACGTTACCATTTTGGCATTACAGAGGAGGTCTAGTGCTAGAATTGTTGCACTCGTTCTAACGCACGCAGCAATAACTCACATGTGTGGTTTGAACGGTGTTTACATATGTGGGCGGGACTTACGTGTGTGTTCGCTTCTGAGCGCGAGCTACCGGGGACATGGGCGTTTTTTCTTATTTTTTTTATTTTTTATTTTACTTTTTTGTATTTCTTACTCTTTTTTTATTATTTTAAATTTTTTGGGATCACTTTTATTCCTATTACAAGGAATGTAAACATCCCTTGTAATAGGAATGTGTGTGACAGGTCCTCTTTATGGAGAGATGCGGGGTCAATAAGACCCCGCATCTCTCCTCCAGGCTGGAAAGCATGATATTGTTCCAAAAAAATCACCAATCTCATGCTGACAGCCGAGATCACGGCTTGGTTAACATACGGGAACACGGCGTGATGTCATGACATCGTGCCCGCGCCTCCGACGGTCATAGAGATGACTGATGACCATCTGGTCACCAGCCATCTCCAAATTGTTCTCCGAGCCCCAGATGGCACGGGAGAGCCCGGAGAAGCACCGGATGGCGGCAAGAGGGGGGGGACGTCCCCTCCCCCCGCCTATAAGAACGATCAAGCGGCGGAACTGCCACTATGATCATTTTTATTGTGCACAGAATCGCCGGCTGAAAAGAATGATATCTGAATGATGCCTGCAACTGCAGACATCATTCAGGTGTCACCGCACAAAGCCAAGGATGTCATTTGACGGTGGGCGGTAGGAAACTGGTTAATATTTTTAAAAAAGGTAATTTTTCTTCTTCATTGATGTACACTGATGAGACTGCACTGATGGGCACCGATAAGGTGGCAAGGGTGGGCACTGAGAGGTGGCATTGCTATTAGGCACTGGTGGGCAGTGAGAAGTGGCACTGCTAGGTGGCAATGATAGTTGGCAGTGATGGGCACTGATAGGCAGCACTGCTAGGTGCCACTGATTGGCACCAGTGGTGGGCATTGATAGGTGGCACTGGCAGGGGCTACTAATTGTCACAGATGATGCAGAATTGCCTCTTCCTCTTCGGGCCTCATGTCCCTTGCACATAAGCCGGTGATTGCCTTTTTTTATGCTCACGCTGTCAGCACAAGGAGAAAACAAAAACCATTACCCAGCTTTTGTTTACATCACGTAATCAGCTGTCATTGGCTGACAGCTGATCACATGGTAAAGGGCAGGTATCGGCCCCTTACTTTGATCTGTCATCACCCGAGTCTCAGTGACTCGGTGACCACAGCGCACACGCGCGAAGGGGAGGACGTTTATTGACGGACTCCCGGCAATTGAGGACCATGCTGTGGCCGTAGATCAGTTATAGCGCTGATCTCAAGTGATTAAAGAGGGTCTAAATGGGCCATTGACATGCATCACAATTCAACTTAGGAATGAGTCTTTGAAAAGTTTAACTAAATAATTTGGCCACTTTATCCTTCCAAATAATTCACTTCCTGTCACATAGCCACACAGGAAGTGAGGGAAAATCCCTAACAATGTCTTTCCTTGGGGACACACAGGTCAGTCTAAATACTTTCCCCATTATGCACATTGCACTCCAGCATATTGCGGGGTACACCACAATTTATTAGGTAGTTTGGACTGTGGGGTTTATTTACTAAAGGCAAATCTACTTTGCACTACAAGTGCACTTGCTGTATATCTGAGGGAGACATGCAAGCAAAAAAAAAAAACACCATCTTTGCCTTTACATGATTGCAACATCCAATCACCAGTACTTTCCCTCAGATTTTCAGCAGCTACACTTTTACTGCAGAGTGGATTTGTCTTTACTAAACCCCAAACTACCCAATGATTTGGGGTGTACACAACAAAGTGCTAGAGTGCAATTTGCTTAATGGGGACACTAGTTAGATTGATCTGTGTGTCCCCAAGAAAAGCCATTGGTAGGGTTTTACCTTCACTTGCTGTTTAGCTGTGTGACAGGAAGTGAAGCCAATGTTAAGAAAAGGAGACAAAGGCCAAACTACAAAAAAAAAATGTCTAAAAAAAAAAACACACACACGCAGGGGTTCTAACACTTACTTCGTTTCCCTCAAAATGCCCACAATTAGAATTGTATGGCCTTGAGCTATTTTTAAGTGCAGTGCTCTAAATCAGTGCTTCTCAAGTACCCCCAACAGGCCATGTTTGCAGGTTTTCCTTCATCTTGCACATGTGCTTTAAATCACAGTCAATGGTTTTGATTTTTGGACAGCAATTCTCCATGAGATAAATTCACAAAACATGTCCTGTTGGGGGTACTTGAGGACTGAGGCTGAGAACCACTGCAGTAAAAAAAAAAGGAAAATTGAATACTTACCGCTCTGTATTTTTCATTTCCTGGTGACGCTCCATGGCAGCACACAATCCATGCATATACTACCATGAAGGCACCAGGGTAGACAAATCACACCAGTTTTGTTTTGACATGCCAATCAGCTGTCACATTTGTTGCAAAGAAAACACAAAACAAACATCAAAACTTTGCATCTAGTTTTATTGTTCAACAAAACAAAAGGGAAGGCAAAATAAAAAACATGGTCAATTTGAAACAGTTACACTCTCAACATCTTGAGCAATTTTTGGCCCAAAAAATGCAGCAGACAATTAAATCAAAGTGAACAAACAACACACATTAACAACATCAGAATGATTTCAGGGGAACATATCTCCCCCACACCAAAAATATACAATCCACATAATTTAACCAATCACCTGTTTTGCAAAGACATAACAAATAAAATACATGTGTTACAAACTCGATAAGGACACCAACACGTACATTTTACCCCCCCCCCACACACACACACACACACACACACACTTGCCTCTTTTCAAGGCAATTGACCGAATGCTCTGTGAGCTTTATATAACATATGTTTGTGTGCTAATGAGGCAATTGAAAACACATGCACAGTCCATGAAACACCCAAAATGCAAATTCACTCAATGTAGAGACTGAAATTCAAAGTGGGTACACCTGTTAAAGATGTCCTTCAATTACTAACCCATAAAAACACTCTCTGAGTGAGCATGCCCAGAAATATCCAAGCGCTGTTCACACACAAAAAGCACGCCAAAAAAAAAATAACTGGCTGGGCATGTGCAGAACAACACCAATGCAGCTAGCAAAAAATAACCTCCCCTCCCCCCATCCAAAATTAAGCACATCATCCAGCATGCTACAAAATTAGAGATGGGACAATCACCCCTCCCCCCCACCAACAAATCCCATTGCAGTCTATGGGAACTGACTTGTTAATTATGCTAGTCCCCACTTGGCTGGCTTATCTTCTAGTTAATGGCCTTAAAATAGGGGCCCAGGTCCCACCCTAAGGGACATATATCAATGTCACCAATTTGGAAAACACCAAAAACAAAACAAGGAGAAGTGCCTTTAAATATGCCAAATTGCTTAAGGGCCATTTCACACCACATGCAGTGCATTGCATTTTTTATGCATCCAAAATGCATGGAAAGTTGGTTATATGGCTCTAAATGGCAGTGTTTGTTCCAGTGCGTTCCAGTTCCACCAAAAAAGTAGAACATGCTGCATTTTACATGCACTGGACTGTACTGGAACGCATCAAAATGCATCATAAACGCACTGGAACGCACAGGAACACACCTAAATGCACCAAAGACGCACTGGAACACACTTGTCCTTATCTATGGTTAATAAAAAAGAGGGGTGAAAAAAAGCACTGGACTGCATCAAAAACGTTACAAAAATGCACTGGAACGCATGAAAAACGTGCATGCAGAAAAGCACATGGAACGCATCCGGATTGTGTTTCTATGGTGTGAACTGGCCCTAGTTCACACTATAGAAATGCAGTCTGGGTGCGTTCCAGGTGCTTTTCTGCATGCGCGTTTTTGACACATTCCAGTGCATTTTTGATGCGTTTTTGATGCAGTCCAGTGTTTTTTTCCCCCTCTTTTCACTTAGGACAAGTGTGTTGCAGTGCGTCTTGGGTGCATTTAGGTGCGTTCCGGTGCATTCCAGTGCATTTTTGGTACGTTCCGTTGCATTTTTGATGTGTTTTACTGCGGTCCAGTACAGTTCTGTTCCTAAAAAATGCAGCATGACCAATTTTTTTTTTGCTTTCTGAAACGCACTGGAACGGACTGCAGTGGTGTGAACTATGCCATTGGCATTAATGTGATCAACTTTCTTTGCGTTTTTCAGGCATCAAAAAAACGCACTGCACTGCATCTGGTGTGAACTGGCCCTAAATATCATCCCCGGGGGGTGTCTATAGTATGCCTGTAAAGTAGCACATGCTTTCCATATTTATAACAGTTGGAGAGCAAAATTACATTTCTAAAGTAAAATAATAGTCATTTAAAAGTCCTTGCGGCTGTAATGAATTGCTGGTTCCCGTCAATACAGATAAAAGTAATTGAAAGTCTTTGCTAACCAAAAAAAAAGGCGCGGGGGTTCCCCCAAATTCCATAACCAGGCCCTTCAGGTCTGGAATGGATATTAAGAGGAACCCCGCTGCAAATTTTTTACAAAAATGACGTGGGGTTCCCCCCAAATATCCATACCAGGCCCTTCAGATCTGGCATGGATTTTAAGGGGAACTCCACCCAAAATTTAAAAAAAATGGCGTGGAGTCCCCCTAAAAATCCACACCAGACCCTTATCCGAGCACATAACCTGGCAGGCCGCAGGAAAAGAGGGGGGACGAGAGCGGCCCCCACTCCCTCCTGAACCGTACCAGGCCACATGCCCTCAACATGGGGAGGATGTCCCCATGTTGATGGGGACAAGGGCCTCATCCCCACAACCCTTGCCCGGTGGTTGTGGGGGTCTGCGGGCGGGGGGCTTATCGGAATCTGGAAGACCCCTTTAACAAAGGGGACCCCCAGATCCCACCCCCCCTGTGTGAAATGGTAATGGGGTACAAATGTACCCCTACCATTTCACAAAGAAAGTGTCAAAAATGTAAAAAATTACAAGAGCCGGTTTTTGACAATTCCTTTATTAATGTCTTTTCCTTTCTTCCATCTTCTTCCTTCTTCTTCCATCTTCTTCTTCCATCTTCTTCTTTTCTCCATTCGGGTTTCTTCCTCCATCTTCATCTTCCTCTTCATCTTTATCTTCATCTTCCTTCTTCCTTCGGTGTTCTCGTCCGCATCTTGCCCCGGCGTCTTCCCTTCTTCTTTCTTCTCCGGCCGCTTCGTTTGAATTGGAGGTTCCCGCTGTGCGACGCTTCAGTTCGCCTCTGGGTCCGCTTACACCCGGTGACCCCGCCCCCCTCTGACGCACATGGATTTCACAGGGACTTTCCCCGTTGTGACAGAGGGGGGCGGAGCCACCGGGTGGTTAGCGGACCAAGTGGAGAACTGAATCGTCGCACAGCGGGAACCTCCAATTCAAACGGAGCGGCCGGAGAAGAAAGAAGAAGGGAAGACGCCGGAGCAAGATGCGGACGAGAACACCGAAGGAATAAGGAAGATGAAGATGAAGATAAAGATGAAGAGGAAGATGAAGATGGAGGAAGAAACCCGAATGGAGAAAAGAAGAAGATGGAAGAAGAAGAAGAAGGAAGAAGAAGAAGAAGATGGAAGAAAAGAAAAGACATTAATAAAGGAATTGTCAGAAACCGGCTCTTGTAATTTTTTTACATTTTTTACACTTTCCTTGTGAAATGGTAGGGGTACATTTGTACCCCTTACCATTTCACACAGGGGGGGGGGCCTGGGATCTGGGGGTCCCCTTTGTTAAAGGGGTCTTCCAGATTCCGATAAGCCCCCCGCCCGCAGACCCCCACAACCACCGGGCAAGGGTTGTGGGGATGAGGCCCTTGTCCCTATCAACATAGGGACATCCTCCCCATGTTGAGGGCATGTGGCCTGGTACGGTTCAGGAGGGAGGGGGGCCACTCTCGTCCCCCCCTTTCCCCTGCGGCCGGCCAGGTTATGTGCTCGGATAAGGGTCTGGTGTGGATTTTTGGGGGAACTCCACGCCATTTTTTAAGAAAATTTGGGGTGGAGTTCCCCTTAAAATCCATACCAGATCTAAAGGGCCTGGTTTGGGTATTTGGGGGGAACCCGCACGTCATTTTTAAAAAAAAATTGCAGCGGGGTTCCCCTAATATCCATTCCAGACCTGAAGGGCCTGGTTATGGAATTTGGGGGAACCCCCACGCTTTTTTTTTTGGTTAGCAAAGACTTTCTATGACTTTTCTCTATATTGTCGGGAGCAGACAATTCATTATAGCCGCGGCTGCTTTTAAATGGCTTTTTTTTTCTTTTAGAAATGTAATTTTGCTGGCGCACTGGGAAGTTCAGAGCTGCGCCTGTTCAACTTATGCAAATTGACTTAGGTGACTTGACATTTACTAAGATTTTGCCGGCGCAGTGAACCGGCGCATTTAAACCATTGAAATGCCCGTGCTGAGCTAAAAAAAAACTCCCGCAGCTCGAATCGGAATTGCCGGCGCAGCGGGCTGGTTTTGAAAAAGTTACTTTCCCACTCTATTTTGGGCATATTAGTTATTTGGGCAGGTGTCACTACACTTCCTCACATCACCCCATGTCACCCTCAATATTTTCTCACTTCCAGCTTCTTTATATTTAGATTTTAACATGCCCTGCGCCAGGTCCATAGTAGCGCACTGAGCGCCTCCTCCCGGGCGCAGAGAACACTATAGTAAATGGGAAATAGGGCTGCGATACTGGCGCTAATGTTTTGTAAATACCAAAACAGCCATTGCGCACGCAGATGCGCCAATACTCATGGCGCAAACGTTTGGTAAATCAGCCCCATTGTACCAAAGTGTCATTTCTTCAGTGTTGTCACATGAAAAGATATAATAAAATATTTACAAAAATGTGATGGGTGTACTCACTTTTGTGAGATACTGGGGTTTATTTACTAAAGGCAAATCCACTTTGCACTACAAGTGCACTGGCTGTAGATCTGAGGGGTACATGCAAGAAAAAAAAAAAAAGGCATTTTTGCTTGTACATGATTGGATGATAAAATCAGCAGAGCTTCTTCTGATTTATCTTCCCATCAGATTTACAGCGACTTCACTTACAAGTGGTAGTAGTGCAGAGTAGATTTGCTTTTAGTAAATCAACCCCACTGTGTGTGTGTGTGTATATATATTTATAAATATGATACTTTTTGGTAAGTGTTACAACAAATTACTAATAGTTCTCTCCAGGGTTTCATAGTATATATGGCAAAGATCACTTTATGGCCCTCACCACCTTTGTAAAACAAGATCTTTTATATGTCAAACCACACCTTGCTAACATTTATAGACATTGTATGACAGTCTCATCCTCCCTTTTTGGCCAGGTCTGTAGATAATCTAATGAACATTGACTAACCAAATTGTTGCCTAATGGAGTTACGAGTAAGATTGCAAAAGTATTTGTTCTTTTTGTAAAACATTGAGAGGAAGAAAAAGAACAAAAATAGTGTCTCTGCGCTGGCCCTTACTGATTTTGAAATGCAACTCTTAATGGTATATGTAGTTTACTTCTGTTCTATATTGTGCCCTCTATGCATCTGTTATGAGGTTCTAAATAAAAGTGAAAATTCTGGTTCTGATCTGAAAAATCTATATTTTTGGTAGAATTGTATTGTTGAATAATAACAACATGATTACATAAACAGCTACACACATGGGCGTCCACTCCATAGGGCAAGGGGGGTCAATTGCCCCCCCCGGAAGTCAGAGTGAAGACACACTTGCCCCCTGTGTTACAATGGCCTCCGCGGCAGCCCTGGACTTATTTATCTAAGTCTGCAGACTGCTGCTGGTCTGGGGGCTGGGGCTGCTCTCAGTCTTTTCCGACTACCCATCCCTCCCTCCTCACCCCCGGCCCGAGCATCGGATTGGCTCTGCCGCTCGGGCCTCTGCTTAACATCACCGTGACCCAGCTGTTCCGTGATTGGCTGCTGCCTCAGCCTGTGTAAATGTGCCTATGCCGATCCGGCCAGCGCAGCGCCGGCTCCTCCCACAAGTGCATGGCATGCAGTGGCCGAGACAAGAGACTGAATACGCTGCCAGTGCCTGCCCTGGGCCTATCGCTGAAGAACTACAGGTAACAGCAGTGCCTGTGCCACGACACCACTGTGTACATCTTTTTGTATTGCAATGTATCTGTGTTGTGGGCGGCCATATTTTGATCTTGATGAAAACAACCTATACATACAGTATAGGCTGTTTTCATAAAGATCAAAATATGGCCACAATAGATGTATTGCAATACATTGCAATATAAAAAGATGTACATTCTCTAGGCTATATTTCTATGGACATTGAGTGAAGCTGAATTATCCTCAAGAGCTATTTCACACTGCCAGCTGGCCGCGTTATCGGTAAAGCGCCGCTAGTTTAAACCCCAGCTAGCGGTGAAAGACAGGGTTAAATGCGACTGTTTATCGCCGCTGCCGAAGCGCTTTGCAGGCGCTTCGGCAGCGGTGCCCATTTATTTCAATGGGCAGGGGGGACGGTGGAGGAGCGGTGTATACACCGCTCCTCCACTGCCCCAAAGATGCTGCTTGCAGGATTTTTTCTAACGTCCTGCAAGCGCATCGCCCCAGTGTGAAAGCACTCGGACTCTCACACTGGGGCTGCAGCCTGCAGGGTAGGCGTTTTTCAGGTGATTTTATTTTTTTAGCAATTTAGCACCTGGAAAAAGCCTCAGTGGGAAAGGGGTCTTTTATGCCCCCCCCCCCCGGAAAAAGTGCAGCGGACGCTCATGGCTACACAGAAACCTAAGATGCCATCGCATATAGTCATTGCTTGGACAAAATCTTTTGGCACCTAAGGCAAGCATGTAAAGACTCTATTACTATGGAACTACAAAAAGGTTACATACAAACAGTTAAAAAAAGAAAATAACTAAGGTAAGGGGATAAAAGAGACTCTAGAACAGCATTTCTCAACCTTTTTTCAGTTAAAGGGGTTGTAAAAGTTCATGTTTTTTCACCTTAATGCATTCTATGCATTAAGGTGAAAAAACATCTGATGTTTGCCGGCCCCCCAGCCCCCCCCGTTTACTTACCTGAGCCCTGAAAGTCCCACGTCGTGAACGCGCAGGCTTCTCGACCGGGCTTTTCGGCTCTTCTCGGCTCATTCATTGGATGATTGATAGCAGTGCATCCATTGGCTCCGGCTGCTGTCGATCAAATCAATGACGCGGCACGCTGAGGGGCGGGGCCGAGTGATACAGTCGGCGGCTATAGCCGCCGACTGTATCACTATATCACGGGAGCGCGCCCGCAAGCTAACCCCCTTGGGAGATCGCTTCCCAGAACGGGGGTTAGCTGATGCGGGGAGGAGCCGAGACAGCAGCCAAGGGACCCCAGAAGACGAGAATCGGGGCCACTCGAGTATGACATGTTTGTTATTTTTATTTTTTTTAAGAAGGAAGCTTTTACAACCCCTTTAAGGTACCCTTTAAATTATGGACAGCCTCAAGGCACCCCATTCTAGAATGTAAAAATCTATACTAATAGTTTTAAATAATGCGGCAGCATCGTCACACGTAGCACACCCAACATTAGAGGTGATTTAATCTTCCAAAGCAAATACACTTTTGCACATTAGTACCAACTAGTATTCCAGTGTTTCTCCTATCCCTCAGTTTCTCTCCAGCAGTCAGCTAATGTGACCCCAGTGTTGATGAAGAGGGGCAGGGGAGGGTCAAACAAGGATGCTATGCAGGTGATCAACACTGATGACATTACTGGTTGTTAAGACGCCATTGCCTAGGTAAAATGGTGCATAATGAAAACCCGTGGCTTTGTGTAACTAAAAAGGCAGGCTTGAGCCACCTGCTGGCTTGTATATGTAGCGGCCTCACCCCATCTCCTTTGTCTAGGGGTATGTCATACGACAGGGTGAGATGCGCTACGGCCCATGTCCTCCCTATAGCTGTGGGTGAGGTGAAGGCCAGTACCAGATATTTCCTCGGGCCTGTGTGCTTTTGTCTAGAATCAAGTCCTGCTGTGCCAACACTTCCCTCTGCTCCCATTAACCAGAGTTCCACACACCGATCACAGTCCAACTCTTGTTTTATTGCATATCTCACAATAAACAGTGCTTCAGTAGCCAACTGGTTGCGACTTGATAACATTTTGATACGGGGAATGAGCAGGTCGAGGCACTATCCTGGTTGTCAGCTAAACCACTGCGATCTCGCCAGCGGTTACTATAGCCTTAGCTAGAAAGGACTTAGGACTTGAGAGTCTCTACCAGTGACTCAAGAGAACATAGATAGAAGTACCTTTGCTGCGCTGCGACCCCTGTCAGGGGAAGATGTCCCTCCAAGAGAGTTACCAGAGGCCCATCCGTCACTGGGTTGATGCTGCTCCAGACTCTCCGAATGGGTAACCTCCCCGGCCTCCTCACCTCAGACATGGGCCCCATCCACTTCAGGGACCCTCGGACTTCTCCACCCTCGCGGGACCCAGTCGAAGTTACTGGGCCCCAGGCCTCCTGGTTTAGTACCTCACCCCAGGCTGAAGGTGCCTGGGATGGACTCCAACTCCATTCCGGTCAGGCCTAGGGCGCCTGGGCCGGAATCCGGAACCGCCCGCACCCAGGCCTAAGGTGCCTGGGCGCGTGAAGAAGATCCTCCTGAAGACCTCGTGGTTAGGGCGTCTCCCCCTTTTATCTCCTCCCATCGACACCACGGCAGGTTCCCCTCCTCGCCGTACCATCTCCGGAAAGGGACAAAAAGGGTAGCACTGTGACGGGCAATCTACCTTGAGCCTACGGGTACCCCGCCACCCAGAGGCCAAAGAGATTATTACACCGTCCAATCCTCCACGAACACAAATGGTCCATTATTCCCATACTTACACACCTGAGTGTCCTACCTAAATTTAGAGACCTCGCTACATATAAATTTTTGGGCAATTTTTAGGCATTTTGCCAAGGCACCCCTGAAGAAACCTCAAGGCACCCTGGTTGAAAAAGACTGCTCTAGAATTATGTTTCTGATGCAAAGCATTTTGTAATTTGGTGCTACAAAAACAAACAAACTCAACTTTTAATAATTTGTATACAAATGATAAAGAAAAATTAGCAAAAGGGGAGAAAGGAATTATTTAAAATTAATTAGGGTTAATAAGGGGTGTTTTTTTTGTTACAAATTAACATTTTATTTAAAATTACATTTACTCATAACAGTAATGTATGACTAGAAGCTACAACAGTAAACCGACAGCTTAGTCCTACAGATTAGACAGGAAAAGCATGGCAGCTTAACCCAAGAACGTTTTTAAAAATATAAATCATTTATTGTATGTATTATCTTAAAACATGTTCTTTGTTTAAAAAGTAAACAGCCAGGCTGTTAAATATGAATAACACAAGATCAAATAATGTTTTCCATTTAAAGTGATTCTATAGGTGTCAGGACTGGGCCCAGCCCTTCCTTCTCAGAGCATGGCGCTCAGCTGTCGGTTAATTGCCAGCTCCAATCTTTTTGACAGTGACTCACCTGATGATGATATCCTGTGTTTCAGTCCTGCTGGTTACTTAACCACTTCCTTACTGGGCACTTAAACCTCCCTCCTGCCCAGACCAATCTTCAGCTTTCAGCGCTGACGCATTTTGAATGACAATTGCGCGGTCATACAACGCTGTACCGAAATGAAAATTTTATCATTTTTTTCCCACAAATAGAGTTTTCTTTTGGTGGTATTTGATCACCTCTGCGGATTTTATTTTTTGCGCTATAAACAAAAAAAGGCTGACAATTTTGAAAAAAAAACACAATATTTTTTACTTTTTGCTATAATAAATATCCCAATTTTAATTTTTTTTATATTTTTTTCTCAGTTTAGACCGATACGTATTCTTCTACATATTTTTGGTAAAAAAAAAATTGCGCCTACAAAATAGGGGATAGATTTATGACATTTTATTATTATTTTTTTTCACTAGTAATATCGGTGATCTGTGATTTTTGTAAGGACTGCGATATTGCGGCGGACACATCGGACACTTTTGACACTATTTTGGGACCATTCACATTTAAACGAACAGTGCTATAAATATGCACTGATTACTGTATAAATGTGACTGGCAGGGAAGGGGTTAACCCTAGGGGGCAATCAAGGGGTTAAATGTGTTCCCTGGGAGTGATTCTTTCTGTGGGGGGAGGGGACTGACTGGGGGAGGTGACCGATGGTTGTCCCTATGTACAAGGGACACACCATCGGTCTCCTCTCACTAACAGGATGTGGATCCCTGGCTCTGTGACTGCCGATCGCCAGTACCTGGTGGACATCGCGGCAGCCAGGCACGCGCATCTGCACCCGTGTGACACAGCTCTTCCGCGATGCGCGCCGCCGCGGGCGTGCTTTGCGGAAGTAAACAGAAGGACGTCCAGTGACGCCCGCCTGGCAGTTCAGGTCCGCACTGCGGCCATCTTTTGGCCATAGCGTGGATCTGAAGTGGTTAAGATGTTCAGTTCAGTCCCTCTGTGCCTTCGCCTTGGTCAACACATCCAGAGACTCTCTCCTGTGTACCTGTTGCAGACTGGCTTGGCTGACGTCCCTTCTGGTTCTTGATCCTGCTTGCTGTTCCGCTATGCTGATTCTCCAGTTTCCTGATTTCCTGGCCTGTCCTGAAGTATGCTGATCTCTGGCTCCCTGACATCTGACTATCCGTTCCGGTTACCGAACTCTGGCTATAATTTGACTACGTTGCTCTGTTTACCTTTTACTATTATTATTATTATTAAACAAGTGTGATTTTAACTGCACTTTCTTACTTGGTCTGATTCATGGTTTCTGACAATAGGCAGAAGGTTTTTTTATCCTAATGAATTCTATGCAGATAAAAAATCTTCTGTGTGCAACAGACTCCCTCAACCCCTCTTATACTTACCTGAGCCCCATCTCGATCCAGCGATGTTGCACAAGAGACTCGGCTGTCCGGACTCTCCCTCCTGATTGGCTTAGACAGCAGCGGAGCGCCATTGGCCTTCGCTGGTGTCACAGTCAATGAGCCAATGAGGAGGGGGGGGGAAGGGTCGGCCGCAGCTCTGTGTCTGCATAGTAGTAGTGCAACGGATCGGTGACGATCCGTGATCCAAACGGGTCACCCCGTTCGGATCGGCACACACCGCGATCCGCGGCCTCGGCCTTAGGAAAGGCCGCGGCTTCGGCCTAGCTCCGGAGCTGCGGCCATCTTGGTACACCCGGGCGGCGGCCGCCTTGTGACGTCATCACCCCTCGCTGCTAGTGGATTTGAACTGGCCGGCGGGAGAGACTGGTAAGTGGGGGAGATGCCCATTACTGGGGGAGACTGTGGATATTACATACGGGGGGAGATTGTGGATATTACATACAGGGGAAGATTGTGGATATTACTGGGGGAGATTGTGGATATTACATACAGGGGAAGATTGTGGATATTACTGGGGGAGATTGTGGATATTACTGGGGGGAGATTGTGGATATTACTGGGGGAAGATTGTGGATATTACTGGGGGAGATTGTGGATATTACTGGGGGGAGATTGTGGATATTACATACAGGGGGAGATTGTGGATATTACTGGGGGAAGATTGTGGATATTACTGGGGGAGATTGTGGATATTACAGTGGGGGGGATGACGTGGATATTAGTAATTTTTTTTTTTTTTGCCGATCCGAAAATGATCCGATCCGTGGCTCTGATCCGAGGATCGATCCGATCCGTGAATTTTTTGATCCGTTGCACCCCTACTGCATAGACACACAGAGCTGCTGTACAGCTCGGGTGCCCCCATAGCAAGCTGCTTGCTGTGGGGGCAGGGGGGATGGGCCAGAAGGGCCAAAGAGGGACCTGAGAAGAGGATGATCTGTGCTGCTCTGTGCAAAACAACTGCACAAAGCAGGTAAGTATGATGTGTTTGTTATTTTTAAATTAGAAAAAAAACAAGCTTTAGTATCACTTTAACCACCCCTTAGATATAAGTTGATTTTAATCCTATATGCATATAAAAATAAATGTAACCTTTCAGAGGGAGTCAGAGCATCTCTACATGCTTGATGACATTGATCACTTCTTCAGGACTGGCTTGGGCCCCCTTTTGTACTTCTGCGGCTTGCCCAGCTAGGATTTTTGCCTGGGATGGCTTTGGATCTCTAACACCAACCACCAAATACAAGTAAATGTTTTTAGAACCAAGTTGTGGACCAAGCAAGCTATAATGTAATTTTAAAGGATAATTGTTAAAATGTATCAATTTAAACATAACCATTGCAATGAGTATTAATATAATACATGATATGATCTCTTTACGTAGAAAATGTCTTCCACATACTCCCAAAGAAGTGATCCATGTCACGAAATGCATAAAGATACTCTGACCCCCACCGAAAGAATATATTGATCTTTAAATACAGGAATAAAAGTAACTGCTATCCCAGGTGCAGTCAAATGGAAGGAATGATTTAATGTTTAAAGGCCTGTAATTGTTCACTTTTTAAGCAAAAAATATGTTTTAAGATAATACAACAAATGATTTATATTTTTAGAATTATGAATGGTTCTTGGGTAACATGATAATCCCATTGGATTGAACAATATACAGTAATTGTATTTTGTGAGTAAGACTGTTACTGGACAAAGCAGTTTACAAAAAAATATCATTGTAAAGTGGAACTTTAGTCAGAAAATTAAGTATTGATAAATCACTTCAGGGTGACACCCTTTGCAGGTATAGCTATGTAAAATATAAAAAATAACACCCTCTATCCTCTTATTCTCCCACACAGCCTCAATTGACACTGACCATAGCACAGATACGTAGAATGGAACAGTAGCGATTCATAACTCCTTACCTCAATTCTCAAAGATATGGAATCCTTGGGATAAATCTCTGTTCAATCCAGAGACAACATCCCATACCTCTGATTAAATGCCATACACGCAGCCAGTCCCTACCCACTCAAATGGTCTAACCCTAATTCTATTAATATACATATGCAATTTTGAAATCAGTGGTGTACCCCCCCCCTTTTTTTCTTTTGTTTCTTTATCTACTGTTATGCTTATGATCCGCTCATTCACAATTTCTCAAGCTCATCCTTGATGACAGTTCTTTTGAATGTTTTACAAATTTCTTATAAGATGGACTGCACACTTTCTAGAGAATGTCATATGTATGTGTTACCATCCACTAAGATATGCCTCTCTTTTTTGTATAAGATTGTTACAACATCTTTGTATTGTATATTTGATGGAAAAAAACAACAACAAAAAACAAATAAATATACAATTGTAGCGGACCCTTACATTTAGGGAGTCGCTATGCCCAAATTTAAGGGACAGCTTGAGCAATAGTTGGCTCGGGCCTTTGATTTGTTAGATTGGACTCTGCTCTGCTGTGGTGTTGTCTGGTGTGCAGTTCCCCTTTGGCCTGCGGGTGGCACTGTTGCCCAGGCTCAGGGTCGAACCACAGGTGATACAATGGCGTGATTGGGTGTCCTCTCTCGGCAGCCGTGCAGTGGGCGTGGTCTACCTGCTGTGCATGTCAGGAGAGGGTACAAAAGGGGCAGACGCCGTGGTCCGTGTGGAGTTCCGGGGGTGAGTTCAGGGAGGGACCCCCCGGGTGCAGTGGGTCGCGCTCCGGCCCTCAAGGCCAGGAGTGTGCGCATGAGGATTGGCCTCAGGCACCTTTAGCCTGAGACTGCAACTCAGCTTTGTGGGCCCAACACCTTTGGCTGGGGCCTGTTCAATAAAAAGGAGTCCCAGGGCACCCAGGTGAGGGTGGCCCACTCTGACTGAGAGGATGCCGGGGGGAAGATTGGTCCCATAAAGGAGACGAGTGATAAGAGATCGCTGTCTCGGGAGAGGCCTGGTGACCTGTCAGAGGGAAGGATTCCATGTTCTGGATTCAGAAGCAACAGGATCTTGCTATTAAAGGGGATCTCCTGAACCCGTCCCTGGAGGGGACAAAGTGACAGTATTGTTCGAGCTCTACTCCAGCTGCTAGGACTGTGAGGGGGACCTATCCAGGTGAGCTAGACCCACTCAGGATCGAGTGGCGACGAGTGAGTGGATATCTTGTGCCTGGACCTACCTCCTAATCTTGCTACCTTTTTCTCTCGTCAACTTTTCCCTTCTTACATGAGCAGAAGATAAAATAAACTCTCTGTTGAAGTGACACAGTCTGGACATTGGCTTTACTGAGAAGGGGAAGAAAATAGACTTGACCCTATATCCTAGGGTCGGGAACCAACAGAGGGAGGTAACTCGCTGCAGAACCCAAAATAAATAATTTGTGGCCCATATAGTCTGGGAGGACTTAGAGGTATTGCTACACAATTATAAAAAATAAATAAAAAATAAGACCCTATAACTAAGCTCTACACAGCCTCAGCTGCTCTCTATTCTCTGCGCTTTGCTGATAATCAGTGGGACACTAGAGGCTGACAGCCTAAAGATTTACTTCTTTTGAGGGGGAAGGAAACAACAAGAATGACAGAACGGGAGAGCACTATATAGGGACTTTTAGGAAGCCATAGCCTGGTAAGGCTCTGTATTTCCAACCTTAGGGACTTTGAATGAAAGCATAGCCCGGTAAGGCCATGTCTTTCCATCCCAAATTCATTAAATTAAGAAGAGCAAAAAGGGGGGGACTTTAAATGAAGCACTGGGTTGCAAGAAAATTATTAGGTGGACCAAGAGAATTTTATTTAAAAGATCATATAGCACATACAAATAGTAATGGTATTGAGGTACATGGTAAACATGACGTAACAATAGACATGATGATAACATAAAGTTTCATGATGTAACCACTACTATATGGGTAAACAGTAAACATGATTAGGCAATATACATAGAGGTATGGTAAGGGTAATGTCACAATATAGGGACACAAACAAAATTCAATGGGTCACCAACCAAGTGTAATGTAAAATCGTAGTAAAGAAGTAATGCCTGCAGGGCCTATGGCCTTTGAACCTGTAGAGATTGAGGTAGCTGTATAATGAGACAATGGGAACTTAGAATTGTAAAACACGGCATCATATCGCTCAACGCGTTTTGTGGCCGCTATGCCACTCATCAGGAGCATGCGCGTGGTAGATCTAGAGTGGAAAGATTATGTAAGTACAAAGATAGGAATATGGATGGGGGTAAAGTGTAGACCCCCTGCACCGCAGTGCATACTTACAATGATAATTTATAATTGATGGGGTGTGGGTAGGGCATGAGGGTATCTGGAAAAACTCCCAACCGGGAGCCGTGGCGGACAGATCCATGGAGGCCACCAAACGGGGGACCACCTGGCAGGCATGGTCACATGAGGTAACCCTGTAAGGGAGAAAACCAATTGAGGGGGGATATTGATGTCAATAGGTGACTAAGGAAGAGGGGGGGAGGGGGTTGTTGTGAAGGGAAAAGACCCATGCATGAAGGAAAGGGGGTAATGAAAAGAGAGGACTGAATACCCTTGAAAGAGTGAGGGTGAAAAGTGCCAGAAAGCCAAAGGAACTGTGAAGTGCCAAAGAGTGAAGATAAGAGGCTGTGTAAGCCAGATACTGAAGTAGCGGTTTACCTCAGTGATACGGGGTGACCATCCAAAGGAAATAAATCCATGTGCAGTGGAGTGTGTAAACAGGGTGCCTCAAGAGCCAATACCGTCAAAAGTGGAGCTCATATAGGCGCCGCCGCGGTGCCGCCCACCATCGTCACGACGTGAAGCAAGGAAGGGGGAGGAGCGTCGCCAGGCGGGGATGCGTTCCACGTCAACCGGCGCCCTGTTTCCCCCCTGTGGCCCATATAGTCTGGGAGGACTTAGAGGTATTGCTACACAATTATAAAAAATAAATAAAAAATAAGACCCTATAACTAAGCTCTACACAGCCTCAGCTGCTCTCTATTCTCTGCGCTTTGCTGATAATCAGTGGGACACTAGAGGCTGACAGCCTAAAGATTTACTTCTTTTGAGGGGGAAGGAAACAACAAGAATGACAGTCTGTTCTAAAGGAACACAGATTAGGGAGAGAGAAAACAAAAGCAGGAGAGGGGACAGGACAAACTCTGCTGCCAGGGAGACACAAAAAGGTTAAATTTACAGGGATAGATTCTCCCTGATATTCCCTGCTTTCTCCCTTATACCAGCCTGTGAACTGAACTTCAGCACTGTAAAGCTTCTGTCAGCCTTCCTCTCTGTCAGGAACTGAATCACCTGCTGGTGACACTGTGGCCCCCAGACCTATAGGTTGTAGTTCCAGTGTCCACGAATGGGTGTCTCTCAGCAGCCAGCAGTTCCTGGCAATTAGTCATCACCTAAAGCTGGCTGCTTGGAGAATATGTAAGTCCCGCTGCTACTCCATCTTGCCTTGGCATTCTGCTCTGAGCCCTTGATCTATGTGCCTTGTGACCTGCTACCCTGTTCCTGATACTTCCTGATACTTCGCCAGCCTGCTTGTTCCTGCTCTGGTGTTCCCTCTCCCTGTCCTGGCTTGTTTCCTGCTCCTTTTGCCTGATCTTCCTTGTATGACCTTGGCACTAATACTGACTACTTCCCCTTAGCCTTACCCTTCCATCTGTATATAGTTAGTTGGTTTAGGTAGTTTATTTTTCACTCTACCTCATTAGATTGACTGGTCTAGGTTCATGGTGTTTTGATATCTTGGTGTATTAAATGTGTGTTTATATTGTTGTTTTACTGGCATTGTCCTTAATAAATCACATTATTTTTATATCATATTTGTGCCTGGTGTTCTCTGTGCAAGTCTATACATTTCTGATCATGCCTGTTTTACAGGATACCAGAACTTGATATTCCTGACATTCTCTATCTAAACTTAAACATACAATCAAGACTGGTAATGTACATATTTAAATTGAAGAAATTGATATAGTTTTGGAGACCATGGAGAGGGGGAAAGGATTTCCATTAAAGAAGTGACTGCTCTGGGCTTCAACAAAATGGTGGCCTCCAGCAAGAAAAAAACAGGAGCAATGCTTGAGGCAGTTTGCAGCACACACTAATTTTGGTAGCATAATTATTATTATATAGTAATATTATTATTACTATTATTGTATAGTGCGAGTCCCCAGAGAGCCAAGGTTCTTGTGGACATCGCTGGATCGAGAAGGGGCTCAGGTAAGTATTAAGTGGGCCTGGAGGGGCTGCTGCACACAGAAGGTTTTTTGCCTTCATGCATGCATTGGTTGTTATGGTTAACTGTAGTTTGTTCTTTGCCCTGTTTCCCAAAAAAGGCCAAGTGCACAGCTGATGGTAACATACAGTATGAACCAATATATAATGTTGAAAATCATATCAGTTTATAAAGTAGGATGAGAACATTTAAAACCTGGTCCGAGGTTCAGGGCATATGGTTACTTTGACAGGGGCACTCCCACCATATAGTAGACCATGCAGCCATTTCATTTCCCTAGTTGTGTAGCATGTGAAGGTAAATATATTTCTAAAGGTGCTATTGATATGCAATTTTTACCACACGTTGGTAACAATCCATGCAATCCATACTTACAAAGAAACCAAAACAAATAAGTTCAGATATTAAAGCATGTGTTGAAGATAATTTAAAGTTTGCTGCACAACATTTAGACAAGCATATGAAATACTGGGAAAATATAGTCTGGTCAGATGAGACCAAAATTGAACTCTTTGGATGCCATAATACACACTATGTTTGGAAATCAAATGGCACTGCACATCACCCCAAAAACACCCCCATACCAAAAGTTTGGAGGTGGGAACCTCGTAGTGTGGGGCTGCTATTCAGCATACGGTAGTGGGAAACTTCAAATGGTTGAAGGAAGGATGAATGGAAAAATGTACTATGACATTCTTAATAAAAATCTGCTGCCATCTACCAGGGTGATGAAGATGAAACAAGGGTGGACATTTCAGCAAGACAATGATCCCAAACACAAAGCCAAGGAAACTCTCAATTGGTTTCAAAGAAAGAAAATAAAGCTGTTAGAATGGCTCAGCCAATCACCTGATCTTGAATCCAATAGGAAATCTATGTAAAGAACTAAAGATCAGAGTTCACAGAAGGCCCACGGAACCTTCCAGATTTGAAGATTGTTTGTGTGGAAAAATGGGCCACAATCACACCTAAAGCCTGGATGGTGGATGGAGAGTGATGCTCAACTTGTCTCTTCAGAATTCCCCATAGGTGTTCGATTGGGCTCAGATCAAAAGACATGCTTGGCCACCGAATCACTTTCACACTGTTCTTCAGAAATGCAACAGTAGCCTTATGCCCCATACACACGATCGTTTTTCATGCCGTTAAAAATGCCATTTTTAAAAATGGGCATTAAAACCGATCGTGTGTATGCTTTAGAGCATTTTTAACGACATGAAAAACGGCCATTAAAAATTTCGAACATGCTCTATTTTTTCACGTCGTTTTTTTTAACGACGTGAAAAACGATGGTGTGTATGCTTTGACGAGGTGAAAAAAAACACGCATGCTCAGAATCAAGTATGAGACGGGAGCGCACGTTCTGGTAAAACTAGCATTTGTAATGGAGATCACACATTTGTCACGCTGTAACGGACTGAAAAGCAGGAGGCTGAAAAGTGCGAATCGTCGCTCAACAAACTTTACTAACATGAAGGGTGGCACCATCCGAATGGAACTTCCCCTTTATAGTACCGTCGTACGTGTTGTACGTCACTGCGCTTTGCTTGAACGTTTTTTTAAATGATCGTGTGTACACAAGACAGGCTTGAGAGGAAACATGAAAAAAAACGACGAGAAAAACGTTGGTTTAAAAAATGGCATGAAAAACGATCGTGTGTACGCCGCATTAGATGTGTGTTTTGGATCACTGTCATTTTGGAAATGTGTTAGACGACCAAGGGCACAGAGTGATTGTAGCATCTTCTCTTTCAATATAGAACAGTACATCTGTGAATTCATGATACCATCCTTGAAATGCAGCTCCCCAACACCAGCAGCACTCATGCAGCCCCACAGAAAGACACCACCAGGTTTCACTGTAGGCACCATGCATTTTTCTTTGTACTCCTCACCTTTGCGACGCCATACAGTTTTGAAGCCGTCAGTTCCAAAAACATTTATCTTGGTCTTATCACTCCAGAATACAGAGTCCCAGTAGTGTTCTTCTACAGCATGGGCCCTGGAAAATTCCGGGGTGGGCTTTTTTGTGCATGGGTTTTAGGGGAGGCTTCTTCATAGACAACACCCATGCATGCCATTCCTCTGTAGTGTACGGAATGTTGTGTCATGGGAAACAATCACCCCAGTTTGGCTTTCTACTTCTTTTGCTAACTGCAGTGAACTTGCATGGAGAACCCTTCATATCAGAAGATGCTCCTGTCGAGAGGTGTTAACTTCCGTGGATGGCTACGACATGTCTCTGTGAGATGGTTGCAGTTTAGTTTTTGTTACATTTTTATATCACTCTTGCTACAGTATTCTGAAAGATAAGTAAAGCTTTGCTGATCTTCTTGTAGCCTTCACCTTTCTTGTGTAAAGAAATTATTTTCTTTCTAAGGCCACATTTCTCTTCCATGTGGTGCCATTTCTGACTGCATGAATTGGGAAGGGGTTTTCTTTAAGTAACGCCCTTTTGTCATCAACTGTCTACTGGACACCTGTTTAATGAATAATTAGACCCACCTGTAGTTGAATTCTTGTTAATTAGGATTTTGTCGTCTAAAATTTAGCTTTGTTATTAAGACTTTCATTGGGGTGTATTCATTTCTGCAACATGGCAGTAAAGAGCGTGATGTCTGAGCTCAATGACACGAGAACAGCAGAAGCTGTGAAATCATTTCTGTAATGCACAGCAAGGATTCCCTTCACCCATCCTGCCTTCTTCTGGCCTTCAGCCCTCATGCAGGGCCAGTAGAACTGATCCCAGAATAGGTTCAGGATCACCTGTCGAGGTTCTTTGGAAAATCAACCCAACACAAAGCTGCAACTGATCCTTTTCTTTATAATTAAGTGAAGCCACTTCTGGGGAGTCTGTCAATAGAAGCTCTGGATGACAGCTCTCTAGGGTACTCCTGGTCAGAAACAAAGGGGATTATCTGCTTGGTCTTTTGTCAAATCTTACTGAAAGTAGGGGAACCCCTGTCTCTTACTTGAGTTAAATTACATTAGAGTTTCAGGTCACCTGAAGCAGTGACCCCATGGCTTCAGCCCCTGTTGCCTCCTGACTTGATGTTTGACTCTCTGGTACAGGACTTGTATCCGCTCCAACATCAGTCAAGTCCATTCTTCTTTCGGGGCTTAAGTGCTGTGTTCTCTGCTGGAAAGAGCATAAGCATCTCTTTTTTCCAACTCCCAATACTTTAGACTGAAGCGAAATCCAGACAGAGCTGCAAACCACCAATGCCCTGTAGCACCCAATTTGGCAGACATGAGAATGTATGTGAAAAGGTGGATGTCTCGAACTCGGTTCCATACAGATCGTTTTTTAACTTGTCGACAACTGTCCACTTCAGAGCCAGAGACTCCAACCTGTTAATTCTAAAGGCCCATACACACGATCGGACTTTTCGACGGACATGTTTTATCAGACAATCCGACCATCTGTATGCTCCATCGGACAATTGTTGTCGGAATTTCCACGGACAAATGTTCACTGTGCATGCTCTCAAACTTTCCGACAACTAATGTCCGATGGAGGAACATCCGATCGTGTGTACACAAGTCCATCGGACTAAAATCCAAAGTACAAACACACATGCTCAGAACCAATGCGAACCAATTTTTGTTTTTTTATAGATTTTTTGGGGATATTTATTATAGCAAAAAGTAAAAAATATTGAATGTTTTTCAAAATTGTCGCTCTATTTTTGTTTATAGCGCAAAAAACTAAAACCGCAGAGGTGATCAAATACCACCAAAAGAAAGCTCTATTTGTAGGGAAAAAAGGACACCAATTTTGTTTGGGAGGTACGTCGAACGACCATACAATTGTCAGTTAAAGTGACGCAGTGCCGAATCGCAAAAAGTGCTCTGGTAAGGAAGGGGGTAAATTCTTCCGGGGCTGAAGTGGTTAAAGGAGAATTGTACAACAAGATTGGTTAAACCCACAAGTGCTTTTTTTTACCATTATTATTCCTTTATATTGGCTTTTGGAATTTACAAATGCAGCAATTTAGAAATCAGATGAAAGGTTTAGGGCTGGAAAACACCTTTTCATAGATAAAAAGTCCTTTTTTTATACAACTATATAGATCAGACCAAAATGAGGGACAGATGAGGAGGAATGAGGGACAGAGGGATATTGCTCCGAATCAGGGACAGTCCCTCGAAATCAGGGACAGTTGGGAGCTATGAACTAAGTAAGGTTATAGAAATTCTATGCTGCTGTCTAATTGCTGGCTATGGCTATAATTATTATTCTTGCAATCACACTGTATGAAACACATGTGCCACCCACTCAAACAACTGATAATGAATAATACTAAGTGCCTGCACTGCAAAAGTAAAAAAGTCACATACCTGTTTGTGTAAACAGGTATGTCAGCTTTCTGTTCACAAGACTTAATGGCTAACATTATTGAAAGTGGAGACATTATTTGCATTGTGTACTATTTGCAATGTATTTTTGTGGAAATTAATCAAATTTTTTTGACTCCTTGAATAGAAATGTTCAAGCCATTAGATTAGTCAAACAGGAACAGGTGTTCTGTTTTCTTCCCTCAATAGAAGAGTCAACAAAGAAATGTGAACAATGGCAATTTCTAGAACTTGCATATCCGTTCTTTGCTGCAAATAGGTGATAACATAGTTCAGATAGCCAAGAAAGTGTTTCAGTAAACAGAAACTGGCTAGTAGATGGAAATGCCAGTGTATTTCCAATAAGCACCTTAAAGTGAATACATGCATTGACTGGTGTCTGTGCATGTCAAGTGAAAAAAGGGGTTCTCCTAAGGGTATGACTGGTAAGAAATAATTTTTCAGCTTTGGCTCAAAACACAGGCTTACCAAAAGTATTGTACCTTAACCCTCTTGGGCATGGAGTTCACCAGAGCTTCACAGGTTGCCACTGGAGTCCTCTTCCACTCCTCCATGATGACATCATGGAGCTGGTGGATGTTAGAGACCTTGCGCACCTCCACTTTCCATTTGAGGATGCCCCACAGATGCTCAATAGGGTTTAGGTCTGGAGACATGCTTGGTCAGTCCATCAACGTTACCTTCAGCTTCTTTAGCAATCCAGTGGTCATCTTGGAGGTGTGTTTGGGGTAGTTATAACGTTGGAATACTGCCCTGCGGCCTAGTCTCTGAAGGGAGGGGATCATGCTTTGCTTCAGTATGTCACAGTACATGTTGGCATTCATGGTTCCCTCAATGAACTGTAGCTCCCCAGTGTCGGCACCACTCATGCAGCCCCGGACCATGACACTCCCACCACCATGCTTGACTGTAAGCAAGACACACTTGTCTTTGTACTCCTCACCTGGTTGCCGCCACCAGTGTTGGTCATCCTACTTTAAAAAAGTAATTAGTTAAGTTACAAATTACTTCTCCCAAAAAGCAATTGCGTTAGTAACTCGGTTACTACATTGCAAAAGTAACTAGTTACTCAGCAAAGTAACTGTGACTTTTTTTTTATATTCTAAAGACAGTGGCAGTGGTGGTGTACTTGGGGGGTGGCAGCGGTGGTGCCATCCTCTCCCACCACCAACTCTGCCTCTTACTGATCCCATCCCCCACCACTGATCTCATCCCTACCCCCCCCCTATCACCTCTGTTGTAGAAGAGATGGTGGGTGGGTAGGCATGGGATCAGTAAGAATCAGAGGTGGTGGAGGTTGGGATGGATCGATTGCACTGCAATTCGAATCGTCACTTACTTCCGTGCCTGCAAGGATGCCTTTCCTCATGGGGAGAAAGAGACCCTCCCCTTCACTCAATTGGTGTCAGCTGGTCAGCTGACTTCATTTTTCAGTGTCCGCCCGCCTTCCTACATTGTCTCTCTCTGGATAGGCGGGGTGGGATGGGGCGGTCCAGAGTCTCTCTCAGCCTGTCTTCTCAGCTCAGCTGGCGAAAGCCCGCCTCCCCGCGGCGGAACGAACGGCCAGGCAGCGCGGCAACGGTGGGCCACCCGTACCACACAGCACAGTCATAATGGCGGGCCCCTCACACTGGCAGACGGGCGGGCGGCGGGCCCCCCTGACCCTGAAGTGGTGAAACTGCTATTCTACAGACTACAGTACCGCGGACAGCGCCGGAATTACACTACTGCCATCTAGTGGTGGTAGATGTAATTGCGGTAACGCCGCCCAAGTAATGGGAATTGCGTTACCATGAGGGGAAGAGTAATCAGTTAGATTACTCGTTTCCCTCTAAAGTAACTGCGTTAAGTAACTCCGTTTATTCTAACTCAAGTTACTTACATCACTGGCCGCCACACACGTTTGACACCATCTGAACCAAATACGTTTATCTTGGTCTCATCGGACCACAGAACATGGTTCCAGTAATCCATGTCCTTAGTCTGCTTGTCTTTAGGAAACTGTTTGCAGGCTTTCTTGTGCGTCATCTTTAGAAGATGTTCTGGGACGACATCCATGCAGACCAATTTTTTGCAGTGAGCACTGATAGGCTGACCCCCCCCCCACCCCTTCAACCTCTGGAGCAATGCTAGCAGCACTCATAAGTCTATTTCCCGAAGACCATGGCGAGATCTCTTCTGAGTGGAACCTGTCCCGTTAAACCGCTGTATGGTCTTGGCCACTGCGCTGCAGCTCAGTTTCAGGGTCTTGGCAATCTTCTTATAGCCTTGGCCATCTTTATGTAGAGCAACAGTTCTTTTTTTCAGATGCTCAGAGAGTTCTTTGTCATGAGGTGCCATGTTGAACCTCCAGTGACCAGTAAGAGAGAGAGTGAGGGCTATAACACCAAATGTAACACACCTGCTCCACATTCACACCTGAGACCTTGTAACACTAACAATGACACCGGGGAGGGAAAATGGCTAATTGGGCCCAATTTGGACATTTTCACTTAGGGGTGTACTCACTTTTGTTGCCAGCTGTTTAGACATTAATGGCTGTGTGTTGAGTTATTTTGAGGGGACAGCAAATTTACACTGTTTTACAAGCTGTACACTCATGCCTCGTACACACGACCAGTTTTCCCGGCAAGAAAACTGCCATGACAGTTTTTCGCCAGGAAAAACTTCCGTGTGTATGCTAAATTGCAGTTTTCCCGGCAGGAAAAAAGAGAACAGGTTCTCTATTTTCCTGCCGGGATTCCCAGCGTTTTTTTTTCGGCAGTTCTCCAATGCACTGCGAGGCAGTGCCGATGGAGCATATACACGGCCGGGATTCCCAACCAAAGCTTCTAATGGCAGTTTTCCTGTAGGGAAACCCGGCCGTGTGTAGGGGGAAAAAGCGACCAAGCAGGTTCTCGGTTTTCCCGGCTGACTTTTTACCTCCGGGAAAACCGATCGTGTGTACTAGGCATCACTACTTTACTTTGTAGCAAAGTGTAATTTCTTCAGTGTTGTCACATGAAAAGATATAATAAAATATTTACAAAAATGTGAGGGGTGTACTCACTTTTTGTGAGATACTGTATATATAGCGTCACTTAAGATCTGACCGGCCCTGGTCTGTGACCAGGTGTGCCTGCTGGATAAGACGGCCCTGTATATATATATACTGTGTATATATATATATATATATATATATATATATATATATAAACACATATACACAAACATACATGCTTCCATCTTCTTTGCACCATCCCTACTCCTCTTTTCCACTACCTGCACATCTCTGCACTGCTAATCTCCAGATCTCTAGTGCCAACTTTGAACACACTTGTTTCTCTACTTCCAGTGCCAACTGTGCACTTCTTCATATCCAGTGCCAACCATCCTTTATTGGCCATGCCCACCAAATCTTTTATTTTTTTCTCAATCCTATCAATGCATTGTCCTTTTAAAGTATTATTTAACCCCCCCCAAAAAGTTGTGTCTATTACTTCAAAAATCTATTCTAAAGCTATGTGCAGAAGCTTTCAGCAATTTACTTTTCCTTTCTAATAAAGACCTAGTTGATTCTGTCAGTTTTCAGGGCGTCCCCTATTGTAAGTGGCAACGATATATCCTCTGGCTGAACCGTTGCCTCTCTAATTGCTCAGCCAGCTCCCTGTAACTCTTTTTGTCAACTTGAGGGGTGGCTCCAGAGGGTTGAGTGACAGATGTCTGGTCCTTCAGTGTCCACCTCTATCCTTGCTTAGCCCAATGCTCACTACTCCATTGCTTTTACCCCAGCCTATCTCTTCCACTCCCTGCAGCTCCACTCCTATGATGACTGGCTTTACTACTGTAGCAGCCGATTTCCCTTCTACTACTGACGTGGCAGTTGCAACACTGCTGTTTTTGGCAGCAATGCCCACTCATACTGGCTGAGCTGTGACTGAGGGCAGAAACACAAGCATCAAAGCAGCAGTGGCTGAAAAGAGAAAAAGACAGGTGGAGTTGAAAGCAACTGGGTGGGCTGCGGAAGAACAGAAGCAGACGGCTTAAGAGTATGTCAGGCTCCTACAAGTTACACACCTTCTTCCCTGCTGTCTGCCCAACCATATATTTTTCTACCTCTTCTGCTTGGCTCCACCCCCTTCCCCCCCCCCTTAATGCAGCAGTTACAGAGGAAACACAGTATACCACATGACCAAATATAGAAGAAATAAAGATATGTATAAAGCCTCGTACACACGGTCGGACTTCAAACAAACTTTTCTGTGGATTTTTGTCCAAAGGCAGTTGGCCGGGCACACCCATAGCATACACACGCTCTGACTTTTCTGCAAACTTTCCCAAAATTTTTCCAACATCACGTGGTTTTTCTGCTCTTTACCGCCACCCTTTGGTCAACTTATGCTATTGTTGGTTGATTTTAACATTGGTTCTGGGCATGCTTATTTGTCCATCGGACAAAAGTCCGATGGATTTCTGTACACCTGGTCGGACTTTGCTCCATCGGACTTTTGTTGGCGAAAAGTTTGTCCGTTTGCAGACCGAACATTTGTCCGATGAAAACCAAAAAAGTTTGTCCGATGGAGCGTACACACGGTCGGATTTTTTGTCAAACTTGCTCAAAATTAAGTTTGTTGGCAATAAGTCCGACCGTGTGTACGAGGCTGAAGTATTTTTCACGTTAGCTGAACACTTTTGCTTCCATGGTAAGATTTGCTAATGATCAATGAGAACTTTACACATTAACTATTTTTAATTGTTGGTAACTATGCAGGAGCATCTGTGAACTCCTGCATGTTAGCCCTCATTCACAGTGAATGCGGCTTTGAAATAACGTGACTTCATCTGAAATCACACAATTTCAAAGTGCGACTTTGAAGACATCCGTGCGGTTTCATGCACAGATGTCTATTCAAATCGCACTAAAATTGCCAAAAGTAGTGCAGGAACTACTATTTCAAATCAATGCAACACCACAAAGTTGACATTGCATCAGTTTGAACATGGACATTGCTGACAATGGGGTGCATCTTGTCAAATCACATGACAAGTCACTCCAATGTGAACGAGGGTTTATGCAGATTTATTTACTTCACTCTCTTTGCTGCTGCTGACCTCCCTTCACCTTCTAATTCTGCTTCCACCCCCAGCATGCATGATGCTTAATTTCATGAGTTTTACTAATGGTAATTTTGAAGTATGGGGGTTTAAAATATATATGTAGCACACGGCACCCTTTCTCTCCACTGTCCTTGGCCCGCTCACAAGAGAAAAAGGCGCACCATGCCCGTACCCTATGGTTTGCAGAGGTTAAGCACACTTGTTTTAACTTGCGGGTCTTGCAGCAAAGTTCTCCTCAGTGTTGGTTTCTGTCCCTGGAATGTAAGGACAAAGTCTCTACACCCCAAGTAACTCCAAGGTCCACACCAGTATCAACTCCAACGTAGAGTTTATTTTTCTTATGCATGAACATCCACAAAGTTGAGAAGAGAGACAGATCAATTCAGGCACTCCTGGCTTCTTCGCCACTCGATCCCGAGCAGTGTTGTTCATCTTACGTTAAAAAAGTAATTAGTTACAGTTACAAATTACTTCTTCCAAAAAGTAATTGAGTTGGTAACTCAGTTACTACATTGAAAAAGTAATTAGTTACTCAGCAAAGTAACTATATTGGTTATATTATATGTACACGGGGGCGGGGCGGTAGAAGGATGATATATATGTAATGTTTTCAGTGTATAAAAAAATTGGAGGGATAACAATAAATAATATTGGTTATGGGCCCATGCCTCACTGTGCCCATGCCTCACTATGCCAATGCCTCACTGTGCCCATGCCTCACTGTGCCCATGCTTCACTGTGTCCATACCTCACTGTGCCCATGATTCACTGTGCCCATGCCTCACTGTGCCCATGCTTCACTGTGCCCATGCTTCACTGTGCCCATGCCTCACTGTGCCCAATGCCTCACTGTGCCTGTGTCTCACTGTGCCCGTGTCTCACTGTGCCCAATGCCTCACTGTGCCCGTTTCTCACTGTGCCCGTGCTTCACTGTGCCCAATGCCTCACTGTGCCCAATGCCTCACTGTGCCCAAGTTTTACTGTGCCGTGCTTCACTGTGCCCAATGCCTCACTGTGCCCATGTCTCACTGTGCCCATGCTTCACTGTGCCCAATGCCTCACTGTGCCCGTGTTTCACTGTGCCCGTGCTTCACTGTGCCCAATGCTTCACTGTGCCCAATGCCTCACTGTGCCTGTGTCTCACTGTGCCCGTGCTTCACTGTGCCCAAGTCTCACTGTGCCCGTGCTTCACTGTGCCCACTGCCCAAGTCTCACTGTGCCCGTACTTCACTGTGCCAATGCCTCACTGTGCCCAATGCCTCACTGTGCCCATGCTTCAATCACTTTGCCCGGCCGTAGCCCCTTGCCTGATCGGTGGCATCCCGGAGGCCATTCCAGTATTCAAAAGCCGAGCCTCCTCCTCGTCTGTGATAGGCAGAACACTCAATTTCCCAGCATTCAGTGTTCCGCCTATCATGGACATCCGCTCATCCTCATAACACAGACGAGGATGAGCGGATGTCCGTGATAGGCGGAACACTGCCTGCTGTGAAATTGAGTGTTCTGCCTATCACAGACGACGAGGACTCGGGAGGTGCGGCTTTTGAACACTGCAATGGCCGCCGTCTGTCTGCATGACACGCTGATCAGGTAGGCAGACGGCGGCTTGCAGTTAGTTAGTGTTACAATACATCTACTCGCGGCGGCTGCGGCGAGTAGATGTAATTGGGGTAACGCCGCCCAAGTAATGGGAACGGCGGTGCCATGAGGGGAAGAGTAATCAGTTAGATTACTCCTTACCCCAAAAAGTGGCTGCGTTACATAACGCCGTTTATTTAAATGGCGTTAGTTACAACAATGATCCCGAGTGGGTACAGCTCACCCGTATAGTCACCCAAAGGCACTAGTAGCTCGAACAGTCTATCGGACTCCCTAATGGATGCGTTCAGGAGATCCTCTGCCACAAAATCTATAGTGTCCCGAACCTCCTAATGGTCCCGCTGTTTAGATCCCTTCTTCAGATGAATGATATCCCTTTGGAGAGTTACTGGGCCCCTTCCTTCACTATGATCTCTCACCAGTCCTTCGGAAAGGTCCTCCCCCAGTCTCCTCTTCCAGAAACGGGTCCCCTCGCAAGGCAGCACCCTGGGATTCCTCCTCCCGAAGTGGGCTCAAGCTAAAGGTGCTGGGCCCAGGGCTGAAGTTGCAGTCCCAGGACTAAAGGTGCCTGGGACTGAAGCGCATGTGGCCCCATAGCCTGGAGGGCCATGTACTTGAACTTGGACCGTAGGTTCTCCCTCCAGGCATGGGCCCCCGAGAATGGCTTCCTCTCTCCGGGCATGGGCCCCGGGAATTGCTCCCTCTCTCCGGGCATGGGCCCCGGGAATTGCTCCCTCTCTCCGGGCATGGGCCCCGGGAATTGCTCACTCTCTCCGGGCATGGGCCTCGGGGATTGCTCACTCTCTAGAGGCGTCCGCCCCTTTTGTACCCTCTCCCGGCATGCACAGCGGGTAGACCACGCCCACTGCATGGCTGCCGAGAGAGGACACTCAATTGCCACTCCATCACCTGTGGTTCAACCCCGAGTACAAGTGACAGCGCCACCCATACTTCTAAGGGGAACTGCACTCCAGGTGAAACAGCAGCAAGGCAGAGTCCAGTAAATTGAAAGATTCGAGCCAACTACCACTTTAATCACCCCAAAATTTAGTATAGCAATCCCTAACTTTGGGACTACCGCTACATATATATCAACCCTGGGTGTCAGATAGGTATGCCACTGCAAGCAGGTTAGAAAATTGATCATTGATTTTAATCCTAGTACTTGGGTTCAGATATAATAATTTAAGACTGTCTCTGAAAGTCTCTTAAATGTCCTTGGGTAGTCCATACCTCAGGGCCCCCTAATCGTGGCACAGGTCAACTATTGCAGAGCGAAGTTCCTCCTTAGTAAAGAGAATGCCAACAATTCACTGTCTGCAGACCAGAGTCTGGGTAAAGTGATTTGATTGTGGCCTGAAAAACAGCATTGTGAGCTGTATAGGCCCTGGTAAAATTCCTGAAATATTCTAAGGACTTCTCTGTGCCTTAGACCACACAATTGTCTCCACCACTTAATAAAATTATTAAAGATATCAGGCTACCTGGCTTTAGTGATAGTTTCCAGGAGATGGCCTACGCTTTCCCCCTCTACAAAGTATGCCTGTTTGCAGAAGAAAAATGTATTCTTTGCTTTTTGCGTAACCAGGCCATGTGCAGTGCCTTTGAAAAAATATTCATACCTCTTGAAATATTCCACATTTTGTCATGTTACAACCAAAAATGTAAATGTATTTTATTGGAATTTTAAGACCAACACGAAGTGGAAGGAAAATGATAAATGTTTTTTGTAACGGGAAGGCCCAGGGAACTCAGAATCGCTTAGAAAGTATGAGATACCCTTGCTTCAGCTTCCCCAATGCCTCTTATGTGTCAACCACCCTGTGTCTCTATTAGGGGCACAGGGTGAATGAAAACCCCAATATGGTCTATGATAGCCATATTCAATGCTGCACATACATTGTATCTAGATTGGATGTGTACTGTGATGGGGGGGGGGGGTGTGTAATCATTGCTGTGAGGAGTTAAGGTGATTAGCATTCTATTGTCTATTGTGGCTTGTGGGAATTAAGCCTATAATTATAGGTTGTGGAACTAGCAGCAGACAGGTTAATCACCTGCCTGCTTGTGTTGTAAATGAGTCTAGGAGGGTCTGGAGATCCTTTTGGTGTGAAAAGGGATAGTTAACTCTATGCCTGTGTGCATTGTACTCGGCAGACGGACCGTCTACCAACCCTTTCATTATAAGATGTGTATTGAAGGTTGTTATGTTCTATTGTGTAAAGTCTTTTGAAGCCTAACAGACGTCAAAATAATGTGTATTGAGTCTGGTCAGGTTGTGGGTGGAGCTGGACCATTGTTCATGTTAAACTAATGCAGTAGTAGATGTGTATAAAAGTTACAATCTTTTCTTCAATAAAGAGATTCGATCCTGGAAGATACAGAGTACGTCTCGTTCTTCCAGAAGGATTAATTCCTAGGGGAAGTGGTCGGCTGGCTGTGGAGGATCGACAGCGAATGTGTGTCCAGGAGAGGAAAGGGATCTAAACGGCGTTACCCCCTTGCGTATTTGGGGTGCCGTTACATTGGTTGGCAGCAGTGGGATTTTTCCCTCCAGTTCCTGGGACACTTCAAACCACCACAGTGAATGACCAGCTATGCAGCCTGCAGGAGAGCCACGCTAAAAAGACTTACTTGAGAGCCGTGGAGGGACCGGTGGGACAAAGAACAAAGTCACCTTGATCAGGTAGCTAGCAGAGATGGATCAGAAGGATGGTGATGCAGGACCCCGGTCAGTTGAAGACTTGTTTCAGCAACGAGTTCAACAGCGGTTGGCATTATATGGTGCTAACCCATCAGAGGCCGCCATACAGGAAGCCATTAAAGGCATCCAGCTGCAGGATGCCCGACAAGAGAGAGAACAAGAGCGACAAAAGAGAGAACTAGAGCGGCAACATGAGCGGAGAATGGCGGAAATATGGCAATCGGAGACAACGCCTAAAGAACCAGCCGCCATGGAAGAGGAATTCGGAAGGAGGTTGCGAGAGATGCAGATACAGCACAGAGGACCAGTATCAGAGGAGGTCCTGCTGGGATGGTCGGATTCGATCCGCTGCGAACTCTGGAAGAAAGTGCTAGCTCTCGAGCAGCAACACCAGGGAAAGATTCTCCCCTCCATCTATGTAAGGTACTGGTCGCAGTATGAAGTACGAATGCCGTTATTGGGGGAACAACCAAAGCAGGAGTGGACAGATGAGTTAAGCAGGCTGATCCGGGCAGAGATGCGGTTGGACGAGAGCTACAGAGCCCTCCGGTGGTATGTAGCCCAAGAGTGCCCATGGTCAGCGGATGACAGCCCCACGGAAGGCTTTGACTATGATGGCCTGGGATTGTTGTATTGGGGGCTGTCCAGTGACCCTGACTTTGGGAGTCATCGGGAGTGGCGTTTGGAGGAAATAATGGAGCACAGAGAGCGAAAACTGAATGTCTCGGAAGGGCACTGGGCAGAGGAAGATTTGGAATTTCTGGCCGTTCAGGAATGGGAGCTGGAGATCGCCTACAGACAGCTGCTAGAATCTGCTCAGCAGCAGGGTGGTGCTACCTTTGTCTGGGACTATCAGGAAATACCAGTTGACCACTCTGAAATCCTGGCTGAAGAATCAGCAGTGGAAAATCTGGAGATTGCCATCCCTAAAGCCGAAGTGGATGATGTGGAGTTCCAGGTAGCTAGGGCAGTTGGCTATCTCCCCGGCCACAGATTACAGAAGGTATGGACTTAATGGACGGTTCAGAGGATGTTATGGATTATGCATCGCCCGCTCAAGTACTGGCAGCAGGACAGGGTACTGCAGACCCCTGCTCTACACCCGTGGCAGTTTTGGAGGCCCGAGGTGAGAAGGTGATGGTTCCCCCTTACCAGTGGATTTTAGAGATGCAGGGAGGAGAAGCAGCCATTTTCCCTCCCCAACAGGTAGCCAGAGCAGATGGTGTGGAGTCCCCAGCAGAAGTGCTGGCAACAGGGCAGAGTGCTAGCAACCTCTGCCCAGCACCGGAAACAACTGTGGAGTTTCAGGGAGCCGGGGCAGGTGGCCCCCCTCCCCAGCAACAAGCTGAGGTGGTAAAGCTTTTACCCCCAGCTGAATCACTGGCAGCAGGGCAGAATGCTACTGGCCTCTGCACACAACTGCAACTTGAGCTGATATCGGTGGATGGGACTGCGGTCTCCACTCACAGCAACCCAGCAGAAGAGCTGGCAACAGAGCAGAGTGCCACGGGCCTCTGCTCTCAACTAACAGAAGAGGGAGGTCCTGTGGTACTGGATGGGACTTCGGTCTTCACTGACACAACCCCAGAAAATGGTGTGACACTGACACAGGAGGATGTCAGCCTTGCTTTGCAAGCACTGGGGGATTTTCACCTACCACAAGTGGATGGGACTTCAGTCTCCACTTGTATACCCCAGGGATGCTGGGCAGTTGGCCCAGATTCCCAACAGCATGACGGACTGAGCCCAGTCACCCTGTCTTCTCTCCAGTGGCGGAAAGGACTCTAGGGAGAAGGGCCAGTCCAGGCCTCTCCCCAGCGGCGGGTATGTTCTCTGAGAGAGGCAGAGGTTGGCTGGGTAAGTAATGCTCTGTTTGGAGCAATTTATTTGGGGTACTGTGTGGATACCGGCATTAGAAGAAGGGACCTATGGACTAACTTCGGAGTCAACCCGTCTGGGGTCCCCTCCTCTGTTAGTCTCCTGCCGAAAGGGGAGAGATGTAACGGGAAGGCCCGGGGAACTCAGAATCGCTTAGAAAGTATGAGATACCCTTGCTTCAGCTTCCCCAATGCCTCTTATGTGTCAACCATCCTGTGTCTCTATTAGGGGCACAGGGTGAATGAAAACCCCAATATGGTCTATGATAGCCATATTCAATGCTGCACATACATTGTATCTAGATTGGATGTGTACTGTGAGGGGGGGGGGTGTAATCATTGCTGTGAGGAGTTAAGGTGATTAGCATTCTATTGTCTATTGTGGCTTGTGGGAATTAAGCCTATAATTATAGGTTGTGGAACTAGCAGCAGACAGGTTAATCACCTGCCTGCTTGTGTTGTAAATGAGTCTAGGAGTGTCTGGAGATCCTTTTGGTGTGAAAAGGGATAGTTAACTCTATGCCTGTGTGCATTGTACTCGGCAGACGGACCGTCTACCAACTCTTTCATTATAAGATGTGTATTGAAGGTCGTTATGTTCTATTGTGTAAAGTCTTTTGAAGCCTAACAGACGTCAAAATAATGTGTATTGAGTCTGGTCAGGTTGTGGGTGGAGCTGGACCATTGTTCATGTTAAACTAATGCAGTAGTAGATGTGTATAAAAGTTACAATCTTTTCTTCAATAAAGAGACTCGATCCTGGAAGATACAGAGTACGTCTCGTTCTTCCAGAAGGATTAATTCCTAGGGGAAGTGGTCGGTTGGCTGTGGAGGATCGACAGCGAATGTGTGTCCAGGAGAGGAAAGGGATCTAAACGGCGTTACCCCCTTGCGTATTTGGGGTGCCGTTACAGTTTTCAAATTTGTTTACAAATAAATATGTGAAAAGTGTGGCGTGCATTTGTATTCGGCCCCCCTGAGTCAGTACTTTGTAGAACCACCTTTTGCTGCAATTACAGCTGCAAGTCTTTTTGGGGATGTCTCTACCAGCTTTGCACATGATCTAGAGAGTGGAATTTTTTCCCATTCTTCTTTGCAAAATAGCTCAAGCTCTGTCAGATTGGATGGAGAGCCTCTGTGAGCAGCAATTTTCAAGTCAGATTCTCAGTTGGATTTAGGTCTGGACTTTGACTGGGCCATTCTAACACATGAATATGCTTTGATCTAAACCATTTCATTGTAGCTCTGGCTGTATGTTTAGGGTCGTTGTCCTGCTGGAAGGTGAACCTCCACCCCAGCCTCAAGTCTTTTGCAGACTCTCATGCCTCGTACACACGACCGAGTTTCTCGTCGTAAAAAACACGTAGTTTTTTTCGACGAGATTCTTGTTAAGCTTGTCGATTTTCTCGTCAAGCTTTCCATGCGTACACACTGACATTTCCCAATTTCCTCGTTGTTCTCCGCGGTCACGTCCAGCACGTACGACGGCACTATAAAGGGGAAGATCTTTTTTTCTTGGCGCCACCCCTTGGGCTGCTTTTGCTGATCTCGTGTTACCGCGTGTGAAGTAAAAGTTTGGGAAGAGACGATTCGCGCTTTTCAGTCTTCGTACTTTTCAGATCGTTTTCTGCGGTTCAGTTTGTGCTTGTGGGTTCGTGTCTTGACTTTCAGGGCGTCTAGGCAGGTCGTATCTGTTTTACAGTGCGTTCTTGCCTGTTCGTTTCTGTTTTTCAGTTCGTTATTCATAGGCCTTGCTGTTCTAAAGTGCGTTCTGTTCTGTACGTTCTGATAAGACGACCGTTTCCTAGCCATGTCGCCTGGACGTTCTCGTCGTCGAGTTCGTGCTGTGCGTGCGCTTGGTGTTGGTCTGCTTGTTTTGGACCAAGACCAGTCCATGAATGGTGTGAGGAGGAGTTCATGGACCAAGAATTCAGCGGGACCAATTCTGCCACATGCCTCTGCTGCGGGAGATAGTCGAGAATAATCCTGAGGACTACAGGAATTTTCTGCGGATGTCTGACCCCGTTTTTCAGGAACTGTTGGCTTTGGTGTCCCCCTATATTACCAGTAGGGATGAGCTTCGAGTTCGAGTCGAACTCATGTTCGACTCGAACATTGCCTGTTCGCCCGTTCGCCGAACAGCGAACAAATTGGGGTGTTCGTGGCAAATTCGAAAAATCTATGGGAGAAATCTAAAGTGCTAATTATAAAGGCTTATATGCAAGTTATTGTCCTAAAAAGTGTTTGGGGACCGGGGTCCTGCCCCAGGGGACATGTATCAATGCAAAAATAAGTTTTAAAAACGGCCGTTTTTTCGGGAGCAGTGATTTTAATAATGCTTAAAATGAAAAAATAAAAGTGAAATATTCCTTTAAATTTCGTACCTGGGGGGTGTGTATGATATGCATGTAAAGTGGCGCATGTTTCCCGTGCTTAGAACTGTCCCTGCAAAAAATTTCATTTTTGAAAGAAAAAAATGCATTTAAAACTGACTCGCGGCTATTAATGAATTGTCGGCTCCCGGCAATACATACAAAAGTCATTGATAAAAAAAAAAAAAAAGCGTGGGGGTTCCCCAGAATTCAATTACCAGGCCCTTCAGGTCTGGAATGGATATTAAGGGGAACCCCGCCGCAAATTTAAAAAAAAATTGACGTGGGGTTCCCCCAAATATCCATTCCAGGCCCTTCAGATCTGGCATGGATTTTAAGGGGAACTCCACCCCAAATTTAAAAAAAAAATGGCGTGGAGTCCCCCTAAAAATCCATACCAGACCCCTTATCCAAGCACGCAACCTGGCCGGCCGCAGGGGAAAAGGGGGGGACGAGAGAGCGGCCCCCCTCCCTCCTGAACCGTACCAAGCCACATGCCCTCAACATGGGGAGGATGTCCCCATGTTGATGGGGACAAGGGCCTCATCCCCACAACCCTTGCCCGGTGGTTGTGGGGGTCTGCGGGTGGGGGGCTTATCGGAATCTGGAAGACCCCTTTAACAAAGGGGACCCCCAGATCCCGGCCCCCCCTATGTGAATTGGTAAGGGGTACATTGTACCCCTACCATTTCACGAAGAAAGCGTAAAAAAATGTTTAAAAAAAACACACAAACACCTTGAAAAAGTCCTTTATTTAAAAAAAAACAAAAAAAACATTCCAGCGGAGAAATCCAGTGCCCCGCGGCGATCCCGATGTCCAGCACTGTCCTTCATGTGCCTGAGCGGACCTGATGGGGAACTCCCTCTCAGTATTTTAAATGTATAGACCCGCCCCTTCTAAAGTTCCCCATCAGGTCCGCTCAGCGGACCAGATGCGGAACATGAGAAGGGGCGGGTCTATACATGTATTACTAAAGTGAGAGCAGTTCCCCATCAGGTCCGCCCCCTCGGTATGTCGGACCCGCCTACGTCATTGGCTTGAGCGGGGAACTTCCTTCACTATGTAAATTTAAATTACACAGTGAAGGAAGTTCCCCGCTCAAGCCAATGACGTAGGCGGGTCCGACATACCGAGGGGGCGGACCTGATGGGGAACTGCTCTCACTTTGGTAATACATGTATAGACCCGCCCCTTCTCATGTTCCGCATCTGGTCCGCTGAGCGGACCCGATGGGGAACTTTAGAAGGGGCGGGTCTATACATTTAAAATACTGAGAGGGAGTTCCCCATCAGGTCCGCTCAGGCACAACCAATGAAGGACAGCGCTGGACATCGGGATCGCCGCGGGACACTGGATTTCACTGCTGGAATGTTTTTTGTTTTAAATAAAGGACTTTTTCAAGGTGTTTGTGTGTTTTTTTTAAACATTTTTTTACGCTTTCTTCGTGAAATGGTAGGGGTACAATGTACCCCTTACCAATTCACATAGGGGGGGGGGCCGGGATCTGGGGGTCCCCTTTGTTAAAGGGGTCTTCCAGATTCCGATAAGCCCCCCGCCCGCAGACCCCCACAACCACCGGGCAAGGGTTGTGGGGATGAGGCCCTTGTCCCCATCAACATGGGGACATCCTCCCCATGTTGAGGGCATTTGGCCTGGTACGGTTCAGGAGGGAGGGGGGGCCGCTCTCTCATCCCCCCCTTTTCCCCTGCGGCCGGCCAGGTTGCGTGCTCGGATAAGGGGTCTGGTATGGATTTTTAGGGGGACTCCACGCCATTTTTTTTTTAAATTTGGGGTGGAGTTCCCCTTAAAATCCATGCCAGATCTGAAGGGCCTGGAATGGATATTTGGGGGAACCCCACGTCAATTTTTTTTAAATTTGCGGCGGGGTTCCCCTTAATATCCATTCCAGACCTGAAGGGCCTGGTAATTGAATTCTGGGGAACCCCCACGCTTTTTTTTTTATTTTTATCAATGACTTTTGTATGTATTGCCGGGAGCCGACAATTCATTAATAGCCGCGAGTCAGTTTTAAATGCATTTTTTTCTTTCAAAAATGAAATTTTTTGCAGGGACAGTTCTAAGCACGGGAAACATGCGCCACTTTACATGCATATCATACACACCCCCAGGTACGAAATTTAAAGGAATATTTCACTTTTATTTTTTCATTTTAAGCATTATTAAAATCACTGCTCCCGAAAAAACGGCCGTTTTTAAAACTTCTTTTTGCATTGATACATGTCCCCTGGGGCAGGACCGGGTCCCCAAACACTTTTTAGGACAATAACTTGCATATTAGCCTTTATAATTAACACTTTAGATTTTGAACGTTCGAGTCCATTGTATTTAATAGGGTTCTAAAGTTTACACGAACATTTTGTCTGTTCGCGGGTTCTGGTGCGAACCGAACAGGGGGGTATTCGGTTCATCCCTGATTACCAGGAAGGACACTGTTATGCGGGAAGCCATCAGTGCTGAGCAGAGGCTCATCGCCACGTTACGTTATCTGGCGACAGGGAGAAGTCTTCAGGACTTGAAGTTCACGACAGGCATCTCCCCCCAGGCTCTGGGCCTCATAATCCCAGACACCTGTTCTGCCATTATACAAGTCCTGCAGGAGGACTATATTAGGGTAAGTTTTCTCCATTAACATTACATTTTATGTATTACATGTATGCTAATGTATTGTATTTCTTTCATCCTTCCCTAATTACCATGATTGTAATATGCTGAGAATGTCCCCTTTGTCCTCATGCCTGCTGGAAGCTTTAGATTGCCCCTTTTTTCTCCTCCATGCATATTTCCCTTCACTAACCTTTCCAGCAGGGGCGCCTGTTGCTCCAAATGTTTGGGGGTTCAAACCCCAATTTTGGAAATAAACTTCCTCCTTTTTTGCTCTGGTGCCTAATAAACGCCCCCATTTGTTCCCTCCAATGCAGCCATTTTGTCCCCTCCAATGCAGCCAGTTCCCCCCCAGCCCTGCACTTACCTTCTTGTGGTCAGCGCCATCCTTCTTCTGTCCTTGATGTCTTCTCCTTCCCTTGATGTTGCATCAGCCAATCATGTTACCATTAAACAGACTTGGTGAACATGATTGGCAGAGCAGCCTGTCAGTGTTTACCCAAGGAATGCCCACCCCTGCGTCCCCTATTTAACTTTTCTGCAGCCAATTACATCCCTCAGGCTGTAATGTGCAAGACAATTTTCCTTACTGTTTCTGATATGCAATTTTAAGCCCATAAATGCCGCAGTTCTTCATGTCGGTCGCTTAACAGGGGGCCATCCACCTGAATAGTGGGCGGCATAGACAATACATAGGTTAATGCAAGGCATAAACCTATGTATTGTTCTGAGTGACGGGCACAGGAGAGAGGGGGCAGTGCTCCAGCGCCCACTCTGGACGCACCGCCACTGCAATGCTATCCTGTGGCCAAACACATCTACCCCCCCTCCCCATTATAATTTATTAATGGACCATCATAGGGGGTGATGAATTTGATACATGAGCCTTCCATTATACTTATTTAAAACACCTTAATAAACGTAGACTTTGCTTGATGTTGGCCTCTAATGTATTTTCTTAGAATCTCCTTGTAATGTTTGATTTGTGTATTCTAATATTTTTTCATCTTGTTTGACTCCACAGCTTCCTTCCACGCCACAGGAATGGCAGACTGTGGCATCGGAGTTTGCCACGCGGTGGGACTTCCCCAACTGCGGTGGTGCTATAGACGGGAAGCACGTCCGCATCGTGCCGCCACCCCGTTCTGGGTCCTACTACTTTAATTACAAGGGGTTTCATAGCATTGTGCTGATGGCGGTGGTGTCAGCACGGTATGAGTTCCTCTATGTTGATGTAGGGAAAAATGGCCGGATGTCCGATGGGGGATCCTTCATCCAGACGGAGTTTGCCCTCCGTCTCCAGAGTGACGACCTTGCATTGCCACCGGATGCAGGGAATATTGAAGGACTCCCCTTTGTTTTTTTGGCTGATGAAGCCTTCAGGCTCGGACCACATCTTATGAGGCCATTTCCTCAGAGGACCCTGACCCCAGAGAAGAGGGTGTTCAATTACCGGCTGGCCAGGGGCCGAAGAGTCGTTGAAAATGCCTTCGGCATAATGGCCAGCCGGTTCCGCCTTTTTAGGACTCCCATCCACTTGGCGGACTACAAAATAAATTATGTAGTGTTATGCTGCTGTGTGCTACACAATTTTCTTTGCCGCAAATCTAATTCATATATGGCCTCAGTTTTGCCTGAGGCTGGACTTTCCCCTGATAATCCCCTGCCGGGCCTGGAATCTGCCCGTGCTGGCTTGCCCCCCCAAAATGCCCGTGATGTTTGGGACAAATACATGGACTATTTCACGGGTAGGGGGGCAATTCCTATGCCAGGCTATGTCTAAAGATTGCTGTCTAACGATCCAAATAAAAATCTTGTTTAAACTTCTAACTTTTCTTGGTTTCCTGTCTCCTAGTTTGTCTTAGTGCATTTGTAGTGCCAAGTGTATTTTCCTTTAGTAAATACCAACCATTTCACTATGTAACCTTAAAAAATGTTAGAGCATATTAGAAAAAGAAGCTACACGTTGTTTGTGTTCAAATCTTTTACTATGTGCAAATTCACACACCTTTATTTTTATTTTTTTTACATTTTTTGTTTGCCTGGCCACAAACCGGCAATTGTTTTCTTAGGAAAATACAAAAACAACAGTTGCATTCCAAAAATTACAAAATTGGATACCTCGGAGCAATCTGAGACATTCACTTACACAAACTATGTGTCTCTATGTGCCCGTCCTAATATGGGGTCCTGCCACCCCTTGCCCAGCCAAAAATTGAATATGCACACAATTGGGATTATTTTCCTATAGGGATTTTAGACTCCTGATCCCTATTGTCAACATGTGCTATCTGCCATCAGGGGTGATCAATGGACGTGTTTTGGGGGTGCAACCCCTTCCTCAGTTCACCTACTTTAGATACGAGGAAGGGGTTGCACCCCCAAAAGACGTACATGGATATCCCCTGATGGCAGATAGCACATGTTGACACACTGTGTGCAGATTCAATTTTTGGCTGGTTTGATTGTCAAAAAGTTTTTTACAAGTAGAAGAATAAACATGAACAAAAGGGGTTTGGGATGCCTTATTGAATTCTCCCCAAAACATTGAGAATGTCTTTAAATGTTTGATCCATCACATGTATTCTTTCTTTAATTTTGTCCAGTTCCGTGCTACATTCCATCACTTGCTGGATGAGGTGGAGGGCACTGTCAGCAGAGAAACCTGTACTATCCTTCACCCCAACATTCACATCCCCTAAAAACAAAATAACAAGGTATTATAACTCTGCAGGCCTACCTCTCTTACCTGAAGCTGTGGTGACAGATACTGACCTGTTGTGGTGACCAGTTCCACAACGTCATCCACCTCTCCTTCCTGCACTTCTCCTTCCTCCACCTCCACTTCCTCTACATCCTTCGTTTGTGGGTCTTTGGGAGTTTGGGGTTGTTGTGAAGCTGTGGGGTTCTTGTGCTCCCTGGAGTGTCCTCCTCCCAGTCTTCTCTCCCCTATGAGAATCAAACAAAAGGTAGAGTTATCACACAGAAATTCTCTATGTAAAAAAAAAAAAAAAACAGGCTAAATTGCTTGAAAGTGGGGTACAAGTGTGTGTTTGGGCGGAAGTTAAAGATGAATGCATTATTTCTGACCAATATAACATTTTGGAAGGAAGTCCAATAATAAAAAAAAAAAAAAACCAACAACATGTCAGTTTAGAAAAGGATTAATAGCATAAAAGTGTAGATTTTACTTACTTTTTGCGAGCATTCTCTTAATGCTCCTTAACTGCTCTGGCTCCCTCAGTTTGAGGTCTGACCACCTCTTTCTGAGCTGCTCATTTGAGCGTTTCACCCCGAAATTCGTCTTCAGACTCTTCACGACTTTAGTGAGGATTTTGGCCTTCCTTCTATTTGGTTTGCTATACGGCCCATGCTTTGCGTCATAATCCGACTTGAGCAAGATGTCCACCATCTCCGCCATCTCGGCAAAAGACATATTCGATGCCTTGAATCTCCTCCTTGATCGTGACGTTTCCTTGGTCTCCGGGCTTGTCTCCTCCTCGTTAGTTGCGGAATTATCAGACACCTGCTGTAACTCCGCCATATCTGTCTGCGCGCCGAAAGAGAAGGGGCGGGGAAAAGATGTTAGTTAGAACGTCATTGGCGGGCGACGTGTGCGGAGCGACGTGTTCAAATTTTGACGCATGCGTGGTGTGTATATAGCAAACACACATGTGACTATAGTACGTTCGGTGTGCGGAGAGAGGAGTTCAAGTGACGGACGTGCGAACGAAGGTATGTGATTTTGTGACTTGGACAAATTGTTGGTGTCAGGGAAATCCGTCCAACAGCGCCAATCAGCGCCCAATGCGCACGCGCGGCGGAATGATGCTTCGGCGCGTGCGCGGGACGGCGCTTCTATGTTCTCGGGTGCGCGCGCCGATGCAGCGGCGCACGCGCATGCACGGCGGCGCACCAATAGGAATCCAGGCGGGCCTATTTAAAGAGACCCAGTTGCACTGACAAGTTGCTGGTTTGTCAGCTTTCCTGTATACCCAAGACTCTGGAAAACTATCTTGAAAATCTCCTTGTGACCCGGACTGGCTTGATTCCTCTGATCTCTCTCCTGGACCTGACCCTCGGCTTGTTATACGGACTTCTGCCTTCTCCTGTGTTTTGACCCTCGGCCTGTGACTCGGATCTGCTGCCTGTCTACAATCCTTGACCTCCTGCTTGTACCTTTGGACTTCCGCGTTTCCTTTGAACTCCTGCCTGGTTCCCGGTATTCTCTGGACTTGTTACCTTTTGCTGTGCTAGACCCCCAGCCGGGACTGTTACCTTTGCAATTGCAACCCGGACTCAACCTGCACCGGCTTCAATTGTCTCCTGCTGTTTGAACTTTACCAATCCGGCTAGTTCCTGCCTGAAGCCTGTTCTTCAGTCTACTCAGCACTACCGGACCGTCTACAAGTACCCACCACCTGCCGGTAGCCGGTGCCGCTTCTCGCCATCCACTCCCTGTCTCAACTCCAGGGGGTGGAGTGCGTCAAGTCGCAAAGGTGAACCACTCTCGGCATCTCGGCCTCGGTAAGTACATACCCTTACAGTACAAACCAGCCAGATGTCTGAGGCCGACAGGGTGCGTTCACCGTTCGAGACCCTATGTCAGCAAGTCACCGCACTAACCGATGCGGTTCAGAAATTACAAGAAGGTTATGTCCAAATGGATGGCCGCTTTCAGCTACTTACTGGAGCTACAGGACCAGCATCACCAGCTGCCACCGCTGCCAATTTTGCCTCCACGTCTCAAAATCAGGCAAACCCCACCGTAGTAATGGCTACCCCTGAACCCAGGGTCCCCCTGCCTGAACGATTTTCTGGCGTCCGTAAGAAATATCGGGCTTTCAAAAACGCATGTTCTCTTTACCTCGCCCTTCAACCCAGGACTTTCTCTTCGGAAGTGGTAAAGGTGGGGTTCGTCATCTCCCTTCTAACCGACGAACCTCAGGCCTGGGCCCATGGCCTGATGGAGCAAAGCAGCCCCATACTAGATTCAGTGGACACCTTCTTCGAGAGTATGGCGCAGCTGTATGACGATCCTCAGCGATCAGCCACAGCTGAGTCTGTTCTCCACAGTTTAACCCAGGGGAGAAGGCCGGTGGAGGACTACACGGCAGAATTCCAGAAATGGTCAGCTGACACTGGCTGGAATGAGACGGCCCTTAAATATCAATATCGCCAAGGACTGTCTGAGGCTTTTAAAGACGAGCTGGCCAGGATTGGTGTTCCAACTACTCTGGAAGATTTGATCCAGTCTGTCACTCAGCTTGACAGACGCCTGCGGAGCGATGTTCTGAGCGTTTCCAGACTACCCGTCCAAACTGGACTTTGCCCCGATCAGCTTCTGCCTATCCACCCATCCAAGTTCCTACAGCATCTTCTCCTCCCGAGCCTGAACCCATGCAGCTTGGTCTGGTTCGTCCCCCCCTTTCTCCTGAGGAAAAGCAGCGCAGGCCAATCTGTGTCTTTACTGCGGGGGTACTGGCCATTTCCTTCTGGGCTGCCCAGTAAGACCTAGTAAGTGTACCCTCAAAGACACTTTGAACTACCAAGTTTCTGGCTTACCACAGACTTATGTTGTTCTTTCTATTTCTCTACAGCTACCAACAGGAGCAACCCGCCTACCGGCGATTATTGATTCAGGAGCCTGCAGCTGCTTTCTGGACTTTTCACTTGCTTCCCAACTTCACTTTCCTCTGCAAACCAAGGACCGTTATCTTCAGGTTCGTCTGGCGGATGGATCCCTGCCTCGTTCAGGGGCAATTACGCAAGAAACAAAACCCGTCCTTGCTATCACGGATTCAGGCCACCAAGAATACCTCCGATTTGACCTCATCCCATCTCCCATGTTCCCCATCATCCTGGGCCTCCCTTGGCTGCAAGCACATGAGCCTCATATAAACTGGGCCAAAAGGGAAGTTAACTTCACTTCTTCGTATTGTTCCCAACACTGTCTTTCAGGACTTCCAACTGTCTGTGCTACTTTAACCTCTCAACCGGATAACCTACCACATGTTCCATCAGCATACTTGGAATTCCAGGACGTCTTCGACAAACAGCAGGCCGACCACCTACCACCACATCGTCCCTACGATTGTCCCATTGACCTTCTGCCTGGCTCCAAAATTCCATTCGGCCGCATCTTTCCCTTGTCCGAATCTGAGTTGAAGGCCCTCAAGTCTTACATTGAGGAAAATCTGGAAAAGAAATTCATTCGCCCCTCTTCTTCCCCAGCCGGTGCCGGAATCTTTTTCGTTGAAAAAAAAGACGGGACTCTGAGGCCCTGCATCGACTATAGGGAATTAAATAAAATTACTATTAAAAATAGATACCCGCTTCCTCTCATCCCGGAGTTGTTCCAACTATTCCGATCAGCTCGGATCTTCTCTAAACTGGACCTTCGAGGGGCCTACAACCTCATCCGGATCAGGGCTGGAGACGAATGGAAGACGGCTTTTAGATCTAGGTTCGGTCATTTCGAATACTTGGTCATGCCATTCGGGCTTTGCAACGCCCCAGCTACTTTCCAGCACCTGGTCAATTACATTTTCCGTGAACACCTGGACGACTTCCTAGTAGTCTACTTAGACGATATTCTTATCTTTTCGTCCTCCCTTGAACTGCACCGAATCCATGTCATCAAGGTCCTCACTATTCTCCGAGAACATAGACTTTACCTCAAGGCCGAGAAATGTGACTTTGAGAAAACCACTGTGCAATTTCTGGGATTTATTATTTCTACCAATGGGGTCGCAATGGACCCGCAGAAAGTCAAAGCTATCCAGGAATGGCCAGCCCCAACAGACAAGAAAGGGGTACAACGGTTTATAGGTTTCGCCAACTTCTACAGGAGGTTCATTGTGGGGTTCTCCTCTATTGTGGCACCTATAACCCAACTGACACGCCAGGGCTACTGCTTTCACTGGTCACAGGAAGCTCAGGATGCCTTCGATAAACTAAAAAATGCATTCACATCGGCACCTGTATTGAAGCATCCAGATCCGCTACTGCCGTTTACTCTGGAATTAGATGCTTCAGAGTCAGCCACTGGGGCCATCCTCTCTCAAAGGCAGGGCCCCAAATCCCTTCTTCATCCAGTAGCCTTTGCCTCTCGTAAACTAACTTCTCCGGAACGTAATTATGACGTCGGAGACCGGGAACTATTGGCTATCAAATTCGCCCTGGAAGAATGGCGATACCTTCTGGAGGGAGCCCCTCACCCTGTCATGATATTCACGGATCATAAAAATCTAGAATATCTGAGAACAGCAAAACGTCTTCGACCCAGACAAGCCCGATGGGCCCTCTTCTTCACCAGGTTTAACTTTCATATCTCTTATAGGCCCGGTTCCAAGAACGTGAAGGCGGATGCACTCTCTAGGATGTTTCCCGAGACCCCTCAAGCAGAGGAACCAAGTACCATCCTATCAGCACAAAACTTTCTGCTCATCCCACAGGCTGATCTACTAACCTCCATAAAAGCTGCCTCTAAGCATTGTCCTGACCAAGTAACCCCTTCCCTGGAGAAGCGTAATGACTTGCTCTGGTCCCAAGGTAAAGTCTTCGTCCCTCTGGAAACAAGGCAACTGATTCTGAAAACTTTCCACGACCACAAACTAGCTGGACACTTTGGAGCCAAAAAAAACATGGAACTAATCTCTCGCTCCTTCTGGTGGCCTGGTTGGAGACAAGATTGCAAGTCCTATGTTGCCTCCTGTACCCGTTGCCAACGGAATAAGGGACCCAAAACCAAGAGTTGGGGACTACTCAAACCTTTGCCTATCCCTGAACGTCCGTGGGCAGATGTGTCCATGGACTTCATTGTAGATCTACCGCCCTCTGGAGGTTTTACCACGATTCTGGTCGTAATTGACCGCCTCTCCAAAATGGCACACTTCGTGCCCATGATCGGTACCCCCTCTGCTGCAGATACAGCCAAAGCCTTTTTTCAGGAGATAATCAGGCTCCATGGGGTGCCTAAGAGCATCACCTCTGACAGAGGCGTTCAATTTACGTCGAAATTCTGGAAGGAACTTTGCAAATCTTTAGAAGTCAAGATTTGCCTATCATCGGCATATCACCCCCAGAGCAAGGGACAGACAGAGAGAACCAATCAAACCCTAGAACAATATCTCCGTTGTTTTTGGTCAGCCTCACAAGACGATTGGTCCTCCCTATTATCCTACGCTGAATTTGCATATAACAACTCGGTGCATTCAGCCACCAGTCAAACTCCTTTTTGGGCCAACTTTGGCTTCCATCCTTCCTTCCTCCCTGATGACATTCCGGAGAGCTCTGTTCCTGCTGTTCAAGATCGGATAGCCTTTGTTCAATCTAATTTTCTGACACTCCAGGAAATGATGCAAAACGCCCAGGAGTCTTACAAGAGACACTATGACAAGGGTAGGAAGGAAAATCCAGTCTTCAAAGTTGGGGAGGAAGTATGGCTCTCCGCCACCAACCTCAAATTGCCGATCCCTTCACGGAAATTGGGACCAAGATTCATAGGCCCTTTTAAAATCAAGCGAGTAATCAACCCTGTGGCCTTTGAATTGGCACTGCCCGACTCCTACAGGATACACCCGGTCTTCCACACGTCTCTGTTGAAACCGGTAGTCTCCAGCTCCTTCCCGGGAAGGGATGAGCCACCTCCTCCACCTGTGGAGGTTGATGGTGAAAACGAGTACGTGGTGGAATCTATCTTGGGCTGCAGGAAAAGAGGCAGGCAATTACAGTATTTAATCAAATGGAAGGGGTATCCCCCAGAGGACAACTCTTGGGAACCATCTAGGAACCTACATGCTCCCCGTCTAATTAGAGTCTTTCACCAGGAACATCCCGAGTTGATGTCTAGTCTGGGCGTCCAGAGTCTGCCCCTAGGAGGGGGCGCTGTCAGGGAAATCCTTCCAACAGCGCCAATCAGCGCCCAATGCGCACGCGCGGCGGAATGATGCTTCGGCGCATGCGCGTGCGCGGGACGGCGCTTCTACGTTCTCGGGTGCGCGCGCCGACGCAGCGGCGCGCACGCATGCGCGGCGGCGCACCAATAGGAATCCAGGCGGGCTTATTTAAAGAGACCCAGCTGCACTGACAAGTTGCTGGTTTGTCAGCTTTCCTGTATACCCAAGACTCTGGAAAACTATCTTGAAAATCTCCTTGTGACCTGGACTGGCTTGATTCCTCTGATCTCTCTCCTGGACCTGACCCTCGGCTTGTTATACGGACTTCTGCCTTCTCCTGTGTTTTGACCCTCGGCCTGTGACTCGGATCTGCTGCCTGTCTACAATCCTTGACCTCCTGCTTGTACCTTTGGACTTCCGCGTTTCCTTTGAACTCCTGCCTGGTTCCCGGTATTCTCTGGACTTGTTACCTTTTGCTGTGCTAGACCCCCAGCCGGGACTGTTACCTTTGCAATTGCAACCCGGACTCAACCTGCACCGGCTTCAATTGTCTCCTGCTGTTTGAACTTTACCAATCCAGCTAGTTCCTGCCTAAAGCCTGTTCTTCAGTCTACTCAGCACTACCGGACCGTCTACAAGTACCCACCACCTGCCGGTAGCCGGTGCCGCTTCTCGCCATCCACTCCCTGTCTCAACTCCAGGGGGTGGAGTGCGTCAAGTCGCAAAGGTGAACCACTCTCGGCATCTCGGCCTCGGTAAGTACATACCCTTACAGTTGGCCTATACTGTTTTGAGAATGTTGTAGGATATATATGGTGACTACGATGTTAAGGAGGTTAGACTGTTTGCCTCACATTAGTTATATATTATTTATTAAACTTGCAGATACAATATGAATGTCTTTATTAGCGACAAAGAGTTCCTGGCGGAATTTATTGACCGGGTAAGGGAGCTGCCGGCTCTGTGGGAGACGAAAAACCCCATCCATAAAAAAAGAGGGGTGAGAAAAGCAGCGCTGGAGAAGCTGCTCCCATTTGTGCAGACCAAGGTGCCCACAGCCACAGCAAAACAAGTGGACACTAAAATTGGGAGCTTGAGAGGCACCTACAGGACTGAACGCTCTAAGGTCCTGGCTTCTCAGAGGTCAGAAGCAGCAGCAGGTGATGTGTATGTCCCGAATTTGTGGTACTACAGCAGGATGTCCTTCCTGGATGACCACATTGAGGCAAGGCCATCACTCTCCACTCTTCCCCCCAGACTTCCCTGCAGCCAACCTGAGCCTTCTCTGGAGCAAGAGGAGGCAGCCATCCTGGATGATCCTGATTTGGCCATCTGGAGCCAGGTATAGTATTAAATGAAATTGCATTGGGATAAAATTAATGTTTGACAAATATGTCAAGATGAGAAACATACAATATTTTGGGTTCCACAAGTGAAATCAAGATCTCGAGACATTAGTCTGCACTTAATTGGGTGCTAAATAGTCAATCTGATGTAGGTGTAAATTAGAAAAAATGATTTCTGGATTTACATTCTAATTGCTTCAATCATGTTTATAAAGTTTGATGCAAAGATTAAACCAACATATTAAACTATGTCCCTTTTTCATACACAGGATGAAATCAGCCAGGAGGAGGGTCTGGAAACTGTCAGGCAGGAGGAGGAAGGGCCCAGTGACAGCCAGGAGGAGGCAGGGCCCAGTGGCAGCCAGGAGGTGGCAGGGCCCAGTGGCAGCCAGGAGGTGGCAGGGCCCAGTGGCAGCCAGGAGGTGGCAGGGCCCAGTGGCAGCCAGGAGGTGGCAGGGCAAAGGAGAAGCACCAGATCCCAGGTGCCTCCCATCCGGCTTCCCAAAAGAGGCAGGAGGGACAGGACCACCAGTGAGGCAGCAATGGCCCTTATTAAAGAGGCCCATGCCACCCTCAAAGAGCCCACATCCCCTGAAGAGGCCATTGCCGGCCTAGTGGAGGCAAAGTTCAAGGTGATGAGCATGGAGCAACGCCTCCTATGCGAGCCCCTGCTCATCACCTTGCTCAACAAGGGGGTGATGGAAAAAATGACCCCCAATACCGCCATTTGTGAGGTGGCACAACTGTCCCAACCTCAACCTCCTCCTCCACCTCCACATTCTTCTTCTGCCCCACCCCCTTCTCCTCCACCTCCACCTTGTTCTTCCGCCCCACCCCCTTCTCCTCCACCTCCACCTTGTTCTTCCGCCCCACCCCCTTCTCCTCCACCTCCACCTTGTTCTTCTGCGCCACCCCCTTCTCCTCCACCTCCTCCTCCTCCTGACAGGAGTACCCCTCCAGTGGCCCAGCCTCCAGCCAAACGAAGAAGGAAGGCTGCAGGGAAGGCTTCAGGAAAGGTTGCAGGGAAGGTTGCCAGGAAGATGAGGAAGTGATGGCCTTGCTTCATTGTGGTCGGACAGAAGGCAGCCTGTTGTAGTACCACACACTTGGGACATATATATCACCTGCTGCTGTTCCTGACCTCTGGGATGCCAGCATCAGATTGTGTTCAGAAATGTTTGCCTTCTCAAGCTCCCAATTTTAGTGTCCACACAGGGTTGCTGTGTGCTCTGGGGTCCCTGGGATGCACAAATGGCAGCAGCTTCTCCAGCGCTGCCTTCTCTTTATTTTAGTTCAAACATGAATAAATGTTATTTTTCTTTAAGTTCATACTTGACTATGTGTATTTGTAAAAATGTAAAATCTAGCTTTGGAGTAAGCAGATACATTTGACTGACCAAAAAAGGGACAGATAACAACCCCACAAAAAAATAACTAAATCGTATTTCCCAAAAAAGTGTGTAAAATTTAAATAATATATATTAAAAGATTCAATGGGAGATCACTACCAAAACATTGCGAAATTACAATTAACATCAGTTAGAAAAATAACTAATTTAGTAATATTCCTAAAAACTTGCACGATATAATACACATAAATCTTCTTAAGAGCAACAAGAAAAATGTTAAAAAAATATAGTCATAACTCTGTGTGAATATCAGCAGCAAAAGAAGTTCATTCGTTTGGATTAATGTCACATTCTAACGAAGATTTCAATGCACAACATTTAAACGATGCAAAAATTTGGAGCGTGACGAATGTGCTATCTCCATTACGAAGGCTTGTTTTACCAGAAGATGCGCTCCCGTCTCATAGTTGCTTGTGAGCATGCGCGCTTTTGGAAGAGTCGTAAAAGCATACACACGAACCATTTTCTCGTCACAAAACAGGCCGACGAGAAACACGACGAGGAAATCTGGAATCCTGACGAGAAAATAGAGAGCAGGTTCTCTATTTTCTCGTCGAGATTCACGGCAATTTTCTCGTCGTAAAACCATACACACGAACGGTTTTCTCGACAAAAAAGCTCACGCGGCACTTTTCTTGCCAGTTTTGGACGAGAAACTCGGTCGTGTGTACGAGGCATTACAGGTTTTCTTCTAAGATTGCTCTGTATTTGGCTCCATCCATTTTCCCATCAACTCTAACCAGCTTCCCTGTCCCTGCTGAACAAAAGCATCCCTACAACATGATGCTGCCACCACTATGTTTCACGGTGGGGATGGTGTGTTCAGGGAGATGTTCGGTGTTAGTTTTCCACCACACATAGCGTTTTTCTTTTGGCCAAAAAGTAAAATGTTGGTCTCATCTGACCAGACCACCTTCTTCCACATGTTAGCTGTCTCCCCCACATGGCTTCTCACAAATTGCAAGCGGGACTTCTTATGACTTTCTTTCAACAATGGCTTTCTTCTTGCCACTCTTCCATAAAGGCCAGATTTGTGGAGTGCACGACTAATAGTTGTCCTGTGGACAGATTCTCCTACCTGAGCTATGGATCTCTGCAGCTCCTCCAGAGTTACCATGGGCCTCTTGGCTGCTTCTCTGATTAATGCTCTCTTTGCCCGGCCTGTCAGTTTAGGTGGACGGCCATGTCTTGGTAGATTTGTACTTGTGCCATACTCTTTCCATTTTTGGATGATGGATTGAATAGTCACCTATTAGATGTTCAAAGCTTGGGATATTTTTTTATAACCTAACCCTGCTTTAAACTTCTCCACAACTTTATCCCTGACCTGTCTGGTGTGTTTCTTGGCCTTCATGATGCTGTTTGTTCACTAAGGTTCTCTAACAAACCTCTGAGGGCTTCACGGAACAGCTGTATTTATACTGAGATTAAATTACACACAGGTGGATTTTCTAATTAGAATTAGAAGGCAATTGGTTCCACTAGATTTTAGTTAGGGGTATCAGAGTAAAGGGGGCTGGGGAATAAGAGGGAGAGAAGAGAGGAAAGAAAAACAGTAAAAAAAAAAAAAGAGAAAGAAGTGGAGGGGTCAAACAGGGGATGCACCAGGAGATCTCTAAATTTAAAGAAGTTTATTATCGAACCTGGAAGGTTGGTTGTATATTATCCATGGCTGCCAGACCTTAAGAAATGTATTGTGGGCAAGGGCCCTCAGTTTCTCATTGATCATGATATCACTCACGCGGTTATTAATTGCTTCAAAGCTAAGCACAGGGGTTTTCCAAGCTCTCGCAATGGTCAACTTAGTTGCAGTAAAAATATGCAGAGCCAATTGGGGCTCCGGACAAAGCAGTTCCGGGATCGGTTTACAAAGAAGGGTCTTATAGGGGTGTCTTTTGAGGTTGGTATGAAACATGTTACAAAGAAGGGTATAAACTGTGACCCATAGTGTTGTGGAAATTTTATGAAGATGTATTTAATATGTATTGTCATAGTGTCACCCAGTGTTAGTACTCCCGCAGCCCGCTCTAAACAGCTGACTGGGGCAGACTGACGCTGGTTGAGTCCCGTCTGGTAGTGGAAAACTTTTTGAGGTTGGAGAGAGGTGTTTGCAGAGTGGGGGTATGTCCGACAGCAAAAGGGCCCCTGTGCATTGCACAGACATTCGTCTGGGGGGGATATGTTCGCTCTGCAAGGACATTTTTGGTTATAGGCGGATGTACGCGCTTGTCTCTGCTGTGTGTCTGATCAGCACATGTCGAGATTCGTAGCGTGCACCTGCAGATAACCTCCCATCCCCAGGAACGGTAGTATAATCCGGGTATGCATCGTTCTCTGGAACAACGCAGAATAAGGATTCCTATCAGCGGTAATACGGGAGTCTTTAGGTTGTTATGGTCAGAGACAGAGTTCATGTTTGTTCAGCCATGCGGCTTCCTTTGCTTAGTTGAATCCAGGAAAGGCAATACACCCTGTCTCTGCTCAGACACACGCATAGGACTCCTTTAGCCATTATTCATTGGTTGTTTGTATTAACTCATCCTGTTGGAAGGATTTCATGTGAAGGTCATTTCCTGTGATGTCACTTCCCATGGAGGAAGCGATTGGCTGTAGGAGTCATCACTTCCTGTTTGTGTTTTCTTTTGTGGTCTCTGAATAAAAAGCCAAGCACGCTGCTCGCTGGGGCAGTCATGCTGATGGAGCTGAGAACGTAAGCTGTGGTGATGTCTGTTTACTTGGGGATATATGGGAAATACAATGATAGGTAAGGTGCATTATATCATTAGACAAAATGTGTGCTTATTAGCACAGGAGATATGGTGTGCGCATAGCGTACAGCCGAATTTCCCTGACAATAGTCTGCATACCTTAGGACATGCGCACCAAATATGGGCCATAGTTCCTTCCTGCGAGCAACCCTGGAAGCAAAGTGGTGAATAGGATGGAATAAAGCGAGCCAGTCTAGCTAGTGTATAGTACCATCTATATACAGTAACACCTTGTAGGCATTCTCCAATATGAGAACATTCATAGACCTTTTAGAAAGGGCATGATCTGCCAATCCTCTGGGTCTAATTGTCTTCGCAAATCCTTCTCCCATTGTAGATGGTAGAATTGCACTGGGGGTTTCCTGAAGGAAGTGATTAATGAGTAAAGTAAAGATAGTATTCCTGGGGCGTGTCCAAGATGGCGACTTGAGCGGTCGCTTCCTCCACGAGCTCCGCTGACCTTCTTCTACTTACCCGGCTCCAGGGCCTGCATAACCCCTGATTTCTTCCCTGGCGACACCTGGATGAGGCGAAGATCTTCCAGGACACGGTCCGGTAGGGGAAAAACGCTGAAGTTCCCCCCGATCCCGGAGGACACGCCATCGCCTCCCGGCCTGCATGTGGAGCTGCGCGCCAGACCCGCTCCGCTCATGGCCTCATTGACTACTCCTGTGGAGTCCCCTGACTCCAGGCTGCCCTGGCTAGCGGAGGTGATGGCGGCTATTGCCACCTGCCAGTCCACCCTTACGGCCAAAATAGAGGAGGTGCAGCTGGATGTCAGCCTCATCCGTCAGGACATTGATAAGCTCCGCTCCAGGGTCACGGAGATGGAGCAACGAATAGGGCTGGTGGAGGATGAGTCCATGGAGCACTCAGCGTCTCTCCGCTCCCTCCATACTAGAGTGAAGACCCTGGAATACAGAGCGGAGGATGCCGAGAACAGAAATCGGAGGAACAACCTCCGAATCATCGGCCTCCCGGAGGGGGCTGAGGGGGGGACCCGACGACCTTTGTTGAATCCCTGCTGTGTTCCCTCCTCCCTGAGGCGTGCTTCTCACCCCACTACACTGCTGAAAGAGCGCATCGGGTCCCGCCGGAGTCAGGCCCTCCTGGGACCCCCCCGAGAACCTTCATACTTCGCCTCCTCAATTTCCGGGATCGGGACGAGGTCCTCCGGGCTTCCAGGTTGAAGGGAGACCTCCGCTATCAAAATGTCCGGCTGATGATCTTCCCGGACTACTCCGTCGAGACCCAGAAGCTCCGTAAGTCCTTCGATCATGTGAAAGGGGCTCTTAGGGCCCGAGGCATCAAGTACAGCGTATTGTTTCTGGCCAGGCTCTGAGTCCAGGACGGCAAAACATCTCGGTTCTTCCACTCCCCTGCTGAGGTCTCGACCTGGCTGGATTCCTTGCCCCCACACCGTTGACTGCACTAACTGTGAGTACTTTCCACCCTGTTTGCTTTTGGGTCAACCGGCGGTGATCCTGCCTAAAACTGATGATCTGCCCTCTTGCTATGGCCTCCTGTTGACCCCCACTCTACTTGCTATTTTCTGCCCCCCCTTGCTCACTGACTTCAGTGCCCCCACTTGAAGTTACAGTTAAACTGCTGCACCCCTTCTGGATCTGGAAACCCGTGCCTGCTCACTCTGCTGTGGGGGTCTTGGGTTCTTGGGGGAGGAGGGGGGGGATTTTGTTGTTAGTTTTTTTCCTTGGTTTTTGTTCTTTGGGGGGGGAGTTCCCCCCCTTTTTAGTTTTTTTGTGTTTTGGTTTTTGTAGCACACAAGTTTTCGGCCCCTGACAAGCTCAGGTGAAACTTTATTAAGCATTTTTTTATTGTTCTGCTTCCACTACCTGTCCCACGGACTTTGTATACCCGTTGGATGTCGCTTATCCTGCAGTGGGGTCCATGGAGACTTTTACCCCTTGACTCACCCTTATATAATTCATACAGCCCCACTGCTTCTTTTAATTTGAGGGAGGAGTCGGCGGAGGAGGGAAGACGTGCTCACTTGGACACCCCCGGTTGAGATCCGGTGGGCTCCAGCTCGCCTCTTGGCCTTATCCCCCCTTTTGCAGCCCGTGTGCTGAGTTGGATTTGGGGAATGGAAGCTCTTCCCGGTTTTGGGGGAAAGAGCAGGGTGGGGGGGGGGGTTTATTGCCCTTTTTGGGCTTTCTTGGTTTTGTTTTTTGTTCATTTGTTTTAAGTTTAGATGTTTTATTGCTTATGCATTATTTAACACACTGTACTGCTTTATTTTCATTGGGGTGCGGGATTCTGTCCTTGTCCCGCCCCGGACTTCACCGCCAGGTCGCCTGAGCTTCTCACTACCGAATACTATTTTTCCCTTAAAATTTGGCCTCCATGTCGGCTCTTAATATTCTGTCTTGGAACACCAGGGGCCTCAACTCTCTGGTCAAGAGATCACTGGTGTTTCAATTCATAAAATCACATAGTCCCCACATATGTATTCTTCAAGAGACCCACCTGGTGGGTAGTAGAACCCTAGCCCTCAAGAAACCGTGGGAGGGCAGCCACTACCATGCTACCTACTCTACCTTTCCTAGAGGGGTGAGCATCCTGGTTAATGAATCATTGCCGTTTAAGCTCCTTGACCTGGCGCTGGACCCGGACGGCCGTTATGTCATTCTTCATGCCAGAATCCTATCTCAGACTTGGTCTATTGTGGGCTTATACCTGCCTCCCCCGGCTTTGCTGACGCTGTTGAATAAAATAACGGCTATCTTGGCTGATTTTGCCGCAGACCACATGATGCTGCTGGGGGATTTCAATTTGGCCCCTGATCCGGGTGTTGACAGACTGGCGGGTGCGGGTCCCCTCAGCCCTGGGTTGTCAACCTGGGCGGCAACCTACGGCTTGACAGACGTCTGGAGGTGGAGACACCCTCAGGCGCGGGCCTACACCTGCCACTGTGCTTCACACAGTTCCTTCTCCCGAATTGATTTGGCCTTTGCTGGTCAATCAACCCTGTCCAAGGTCAGGGACGTTAGGATACTGCCTAGAGGTATTTCTAACCATGCTCCGCTGTTGGTGTGTGTGGGTAACCCGGGGTCCCCGAGCAGGCTATGGCGGCTATCGCGGTTTTGGATCTCAGATCAGGACGTGGACTCCCGGTTTTCCGGGGCGATGGGGGAGTTTTGGGCAGTTAACCCGAACTCTTCCTCGCCCATGGAGGTGTTGGACGCCTTCAAGGCATTTACGAGGGGTCAGTATCAGGCCATCATAGCTAGGATTAGGAGGGACAGACGGTCTGCTCTGGTTGACGCCGAATCGGCAGCTAGTGCCCAGGAGGCGCTTTTCATTCGAACGCGTGACCCCCAAGACTACATCAGACTTCAGACTATGACCAGAGAGGCTCTCTCCATCCGGACGTCCCTGACTCAGAAGAGACTCCTCGCTCAATCCCATCGTATATTCGAACAGGGTGAGAGATCTGGTAGGCTCCTTGCTTGGCTCTCCAGGGAGCACTCGGGTGGGTTCAGCGTTCCCCACATCCTAGGACCTAATAGTGATCTCCTTTACACCTCTGAAGAGATCAACAAATGTTTTGTCGCTTACTACCAGTCTCTTTACACTTCCAAAGTGACATTCAGAGATGACGAACTGGTTGGCTACCTTGACGAGGTTGACGTTCCTGTCCTGACTGACAAATACAGGGATGGCCTGTACAGGCCTATCTCCCTGGACGAGATTCTTAAAGCTCTTAAATCTATACAACCGGGCAAGACACCTGGCCCTGACGGGATTCCTGTAGAGCTCTACAAACAATACCCTGACACCCTGGCCCCTAGACTTCTTACAATGCTGACGGCTGCTGAACAACTGCATTCACTTCCGCAATCCATGAGCGATGCGGTCATCATTGTTATCCCAAAACCAGGTAGAGACCCTTCTTTGTGCCCCTCCTATAGGCCAATCTCGCTGTTGAATGTCGATGCTAAATTACTGGCCAAGGTTCTGGCAAATAGATTAAATACGGTCATCATGGCACTAGTGCACCCCGATCAAACGGGATTCATGCCGGGTAGAGGCACTGACATAAATCTCAGAAGATTATTTACCCACATAGCTAGGGCGGATGGGATGGGGCAGAGTCTCGTGGCCTCTCTGGATGCTGAGAAGGCCTTCGACTCTGTTGAGTGGAGGTACTTGTGGGCGGTTCCTTCTAAATTCGGTTTTGGTAACAACTTTATCTCATGGGTGAAACTACTATATGCGGCTCCCTAGGCCAGGGCATACACCAATGCGTGTCTCTCGGAACCATTCCCGCTGGGTCGTGGCACGCGTCAGGGCTCTCCCCTATCCCCGGGCCTGTTCACCCTGGCGATAGAGCCCCTGGCTGCCCTTTTTAGGGAGGATGCTGAGATAAGAGGTATACAGGTTGGGACTCTCCACGAAAAAATCTCCCTTTACGCAGATGACGCCTTGCTATACTTGGCAGACTCTTCTGCTTCCCTTGATAGAGTCTTGGCCCAATTTGACCGATTTAGCGTTTTTTCGGGGGTATGCATCAATTGGGACAAATCTGAACTGTTCTCGCTCCATCTTTCCCGCATCATGTCCAACTTCCAGACGCGACTTAATTGGGTGGCGGAAATAAAATATTTGGGGATAAAAGTCACAGCGGACTTGGGGAAGTATATGGCCCATAATATCCACCCTTCTGTTACTACCCCCATGAAGACCACGATTAGAGCCTGGCGCGAAGCCAGAGTCATTTACGCGAAACCCTCTCATGTTTCCCCTCATACGCCCCTTTGGGGCAACCATACCCTCCCCCACTTCCACTCCCTACCAGATCCCTCGGTGTGGGCTGGGAAAGGAATAACGACCCTGAAACACATAGTCAGGGAGGGCAAACTTATGAGCTTCCAAGATATGAGGGCCCGGTATTCGCTCCCGGCGAGATGGTCATTCCGCTATTGGCAGCTGAAGCATGCATTCACTGCCCAATTCCCGGACGTACTAACGATGAAGTCGGATTCCGTCGAGCGTCTCCTGACTTCCAGTGCGATGGGACAGCCCCTCTCCTCCCTGTACCTCTACCTGATGGTAGCCTACGACACCAAGCTGACCAAAGCCCTTCTGAAGTGGCGGGCTGACTTGCCTGATCTTGATGACGAGACCTGGGAGGACTGTGTGTCCACGTATATACCGACCCTAATAGTGGCTAGAGACAGATTTATACAGCTCAAGTTTTTGCACAGGGCCTACTTCACCCCGCTACGGTTGGCCCGAATTTTCCCGGATAGGGACCCCCTCTGCCCTAGGTGTAGGTGGGAGGTTGGCTCCTTCTGGCACATGGTTTGGTCGTGCCAGGAGATCCAGCCTTTCTGGACACAGGTGGTGGACACTTTGAGAACAGTTTCCGGCCTCAAGGTCCCCTTAGACCCCCTAACCCTTCTCCTGAGTAGTGATGAGCCGAACACCCCCGGGTTCGGTTCGCACCAGAACCCGCGAACGGACCGAAAGTTCGAACGAACATTAGAACCCTATTAAATACAATGGATGCGAACGTTCGAATTCTAAAGTGCTAATTATAACAACTATTATGCATGTTATTGTCATAAATAGGGTTTGGGAACCCGGGTTCTGCACCAGGGGACATGTATCAATGCAAAAAGAAGTTTTAAAAACGGTCGTTTTTCGGGAGCAGTCATTTTAATGATGCATAAAGTGAAAAAAAAAAAAGTCAAATATTCCTTTAAATATCGTACCTGGGGGGTGTCTAAAGTATGCCTGTGAAGTGCCACGTGTTTCCCGTGTTTAGAACTGTCCCTGCACAAAATGACACTTCTAAAGGAAAAAAAAGCCATTTAAAACTGCTTGCGGCTTTAATGTAATGTCTGGTCCCGGTAATATGGATGAAATTCTTTAAGAAAAATGGCATAGCTACCCCATGACCCCCCCCCCCCCCTACCCCAGCCCATTACCAGCCCCTTTGGGTCTTGTATGGATATTAAGGGGAACCCCGCACATAAAATAAAAAAGGCCCTATATACTCTGAACAGCCGTATACAGGCGGTGCATACAAGACAGGGACTGTAGGTTTGTTCTTATGTAGAATCTGTTTGTAATTTTGAACAGGTACATTGTTGAAGTGTAGCTCCAGCCCAAAAATCTATTTTTAAACTTTTTGGGAAACATAGGTAAGGGTTATCACCCCTGTAACATTTGTTTTGCTGTCTGTGCCCCTGTTCAGAACATTTCACCTCACTTTCCGTCCCAATGACAACTGTTTTTGAAATGTGGTGTTTTTCTTGAAACAAGGATTGCTGATAAAGCATCAGTACAGATGAGACCCCTTTCTCCCATATTTATTCTTACAGGAGAGAATTTTCCTTTCTAGGGGTAGATTTCCTCTCACTTCCTGTTGTCTTCTTTCGTTTGCAAGTAGGAGTCGTTTGTAAGTTGGATGTTTGAAAGTAGGGACCTGCCGTATATACTCTGCAGAAATAGGCCCCTTAGTTGTTGGTGTTGGCACAACACTGTAAGCACTCAGTTACTCTTGGTTGGTGCTGGAACGCCCTGCTGTCAACTATTATATCAGGAATTTTAATTACATATAATTGTTGAACAGTGGTAGTAAAAATTGGGGCTTTGATGGTGGTGCTGGTGCCACAACACTGTAAGCCCTGACAGTTACTCTTGGTGGGTGCAGCAATGGGCCCTGCTGTGAATTATTAGATCAAGAATTGTAATTACATGCCCCTTTTGAACAGGGGCTGAAAAATTGGGCCTTTCGTGGTGGTGGTGGTGGTGGCGTTGCCACAAGACTGTAAGCCCTCAGAGTTACTCTTGGTGGGTGCAGCAATGGACCCTGCTGTGAATTATTAGATCAAGAATTGTAATTGCATGCCCCTGTTGAACAGGGGCTGAAAAATTGGGCCTTAGGCACTGGTGGCACAACACTACAACCCCTCACAGATACTGTACTTGGAGCACAGCAATGAGCCCTGTTGCAAAGTATTGCTTCAAAAATTGTAATGACACGCCCCTGTTAAACAGGGGCTGAAAAATTGGGCCTTAGGCACTGGTGCCACAACACTCCAACCCCTCACAGATACTGTACTTGGAGCACAGCAATGAGCCCTATGGCAAATTATTGCTAAAAAAATTGTAATTACACGCCCCTGTAAAACAGGGGCTGAAAAATTGGGCCTTAGCCACTGGTGGCGGCACCCATAAACAAAAATGATCTTCCAAGCTATCATCATCAATCGTATCATTGAGGACTCGGAGGAGGAGGATAGCCAGTCAACATAACAGCACAGGCACTCAGCATCAGCATCAGTCTTGAAGGGATGTGACATGTTAAAATCAATTAGTCTGTTATATCAGCATCAGGTGTGTGGTAGCTGGTGGTGATCCAAGACTGGTTCATCTTGATGAAAGTCAGTCGATCAACCGAGTCGGTGGACAGGCGCACCCTGTGATCCGTGACAAATCCTCCAGCAGCACTGAATGTGCGTTCCGAAAGAACGCTGGATGCAGGACAGGCCAGTAGCTCAATTGCATACTGTGCAAGCTCTGGCCAGTGATCCATCCTCAAGACCCAGTAAGCCAGAGGATTTTCGGTGGGGAAGGTGTCCAAGTCTGACCTTGCCCCTAGATATTCCTGCACCATGTTTATCAGACGCTGGCGATGGTTGCTGGAACCGATCATACTTTGGGGCTGCGGACTAAAGAATTGTCTGAACGCATCGGTCAGACGGCCACCTTCCCCACCGCTCCTTCTTTGACTGGCCGAAGCCTCAGCAACTCGTTGTCCAGGACCAGGAGTTTGTAACCTCCCAGTCTCTGGGAACGCGTTGCACAGACCTTTCTGCAAGGCCTCCCGGAGTTGTCTCATCCTCTGCTCCCTCTGCGACGGTAACATAAGGTCCGCAACCTTACCCTTGTACCGTGGATCAAGGAGAGTGGCCAGCCAGTAATGGTCCCTCTCCTTGATCCGAAGAATACGAGGATCCTTCCGCAGACTTTGCAGGATCAGGGAGGCCATGCAGCGTAGGTTTGCTGAGGCATTCGCTCCGGAGTCCTCTGGGTCACTAAGGACGACATGATCCGCAGCCACCTCCTCCCAGCCACGTACAAGTCCACTGGTTTCTTGGGACTGTAAATCATCCCTAAAAGACTGCTGCTGATGATGCTGAGTGCCAGCCTCCACCTCCATGCTGACACAATCCTCCTCCTCCTCCTCCTCCTCCTCCTCTTCCTGTGCGATGGGTGGGACAGAAGGAACACTGTCTGGGTAAAGGGGGCCTTGAGAGGCAAGGAAGTCCTCCTCTTCCTGCCTCTGTTCTGCCTCAAGTGCCCTGTCCATTATTCCACGCAGCGTGTGCTCCAACAGGTGGACAAGAGGTACAGTGTCACTGATGCATGCACTGTCACTGCTCACCATCCTCGTGGCCTCCTCAAATGGTGCCAGGACAGTGCATGCATCCCTGATCATGCCCCACTGGCGTGGAGAAAAAAAACCAAGCTCCCCTGACCCTGTCCTGGTGCCGTAGTCGCACAGGTACTCATTGATGGCCCTCTGCTGCGTGTGCAGCCGCTGCAGCATGGCCAACGTTGAGTTCCACCTGGTGGGCATGTCACATATAAGGCGGTTCTTGGGCAGGTTCAACTCCTTTTGCAGCTCAGCCAGGCGAGCACTGGCATTATAAGATCTGCGGAAATGCACACAGACTTTCCTGGCCTGCCTCAGGACATCCTGTAAGCCCGGGTACCTGCCCAAGAACCGCTGCACCACCAGGTTAAGGACGTGAGCCACACAGGGCACATGGGTCAGTTGTCCCTGTCGGAGGGCGGAGAGGAGGTTGGTGCCATTGTCGCAAACCACCATTCCTGGCTTAAGCTGGCGTGGCGTCAACCACCTCTCGGCCTGGCCCTGCAGAGCAGACAGGACCTCTGCCCCAGTGTGGCTTCTGTCCCCCAAACACACCAGCGCAAGCACGGCATGGCATCTTTTTGCCTGCGTACTTGCGTAGCCCCGTGAACGGCTACGGAGCACCGCTGGTTCATAGGACAAACCACAGGAAGAGGCCATGGAGGAAGAAGAAGAGGAGGGGGTGGAGGAGAGAGGTGTGTCACAACCAGTAGTAGCATTTTGGAGGCGTGGCGGTGGGACAACCTCCAACACTACTGCACCTTGTCCTGCATCCTTCCCAGCTGCCAAAAGAGTGACCCAATGGGCCGTGAAAGAAAGGTAACGTCCCTGTCCATGCCTGCTGGACCATGAGTCAGCGGTAATATGCACCTTACCGCTGACCGCCCTGTCCAGCGAGGCCAAGACATTGCCTTCCACATGCCGGTAGAGAGCCGGAATAGCCTTCCGTGAGAAAAAGTGGCGTTTGGGAACCTGCCACTGAGGAACCGCACATTGCACAAACTCACGGAAGGGGGCCGAGTCTACCAACTGAAAAGGCAGCAGTTGAAGCGCTAGCAATTTAGCCAAGCTAGCATTCAACCGCTGGGCATGTGGATGGCTGGGAGTGAACTTCTTCCGACGGTCCAGCAGCTGGGGCAGGGAAATTTGCCTGCTAGAATCGGACGTCGGTGTACTGCTAGCAGAGTGGCCGCAAGTACTTGGCTGTGACACACCTAATTCTACACCTTCATTCCTCTCAGTGCATGTTTCAGAGAGGACTGAAGTTATAGTGGGGTTGGAGATCCCAGCTGATGCGGTGCAAGGAGAGGTCCGCTTTGTTCTTTGGTGTGGGTCTTTGAGGTAGGCTTGCCAACGAGCTGCATGGCAGGTCAACATATGTCTGGTCAGGCATGTGGTACCCAAGCGGCTGATGTTTTGGCCACGCGATATACGCTTGAGACATATGTTGCAAACAGCAGCTGTGCGATCTGATGCACTAGCCTCAAAAAAGGCCCACACCAAAGAACTTTTTGAATGACGGGCAGAGGCAGCGCCCTGCACAGGCGGAGCTCTGCGGTGTGATTCCGTCGGTGTACTGCCCTTACGCTGGCCACCAAAGGGCATCCTGCCTCGTTGGAGATGTGCCTCCTCCTCATCCTCCTCCTCCTCCTCTCTCCTATTAGGCACCCACGTGGAGTCAGTGACCTCATCATCACCTCCCTCCTCATCACTGGAGCCAATCTGGCAGTATGCTGCAGCTGCTGGAACATGACTGCCAGATTGGTGTCCTTCTTGAGCATCCCCTCTGTCTGCTCTCACGCTACTGCCTTCCTCTAGCTGGGTTTCATCATCAGACCCTTCGAAACGCTGGGCATCCTCCTGGAGCATGTACCCAACACTGTGCTGAAACAGTTCGGGGGACTCCTCAGGAGGAGGACATGGTGGGTCTAGGGAAGGAGTGACTGATGATGAGTCTGACATTGATACCAGGGAAGAGGACGCTTTGGCAGCTGCTTTTCCAGTACCCTGAGCCTGGGTGAGAGAGGATGAGGAGGAGGAGGAGGGCTTGGTCATCCACTCTACCAAGTCTTCGGCATGATGTGGCTCAACATGTCCAGCTGCCGAAAAGAAGGACAAGCGTGTCCCATGGCCATGTGCTGATGACAATGCACCGCGTCCACGACCAGCACTGTTGCCCCCAGACACAGAGCCTGCTTGCCCTCTTTTATTGCCTCCTGACTGTCTGCCTCTCCTTGTTTGCCTTCCAGACATTCTAATAGATGGCCTGCAGGGAGATGGGAAAAAAGCAATAAGGGCTACCTTCAGGTGTCCTTCTCTGTCCCTTGAAACAAGGACTTTGACAGTGAAAGAAACTGACACACTCTCCCTACCTACAGTTTTCTGTCCCTAGAAAAAATGTTTTTTTTAAGCACAATTTAGCACAAGGAGAATTCACTCACTGTCCTTCCAGGTCCCTGGAAACAAGGACTTTGACAGTGAAAGAAACTGACACACTCTCCCTACCTACAGTTTTCTGTCCCTAGAAAAAATGTTTTTTTTAAGCACAATTTAGCACAAGGAGAATTCACTCACTGTCCTTCCAGGTCCCTGGAAACAAGGACTTTGACAGTGAAAGAAACTGACACACTCTCCCTACCTACAGTTTTCTGTCCCTAGAAAAAATGTTTTTTTTAAGCACAATTTAGCACAAGGAGAATTCACTCACTGTCCTTCCAGGTCCCTGGAAACAAGGACTTTGACAGTGAAAGAAACTGACACACTCTCCCTACCTACAGTTTTCTGTCCCTAGAAAAAATGTTTTTTTTAAGCACAATTTAGCACAAGGAGAATTCACTCACTGTCCTTCCAGGTCCCTGGAAACAAGGACTTTGACAGTGAAAGAAACTGACACACTCTCCCTACCTACAGTTTTCTGTCCCTAGAAAAAATGTTTTTTTAAGCACAATTTAGCACAAGGAGAATTCACTCACTGTCCTTCCAGGTCCCTGGAAACAAGGACTTTGACAGTGAAAGAAACTGACACACTCTCCCTACCTACAGTTTTCTGTCCCTAGAAAAAATGTTTTTTTTAAGCACAATTTAGCACAAGGAGAATTCACTCACTGTCCTTCCAGGTCCCTGGAAACAAGGACTTTGACAGTGAAAGAAACTGACACACTCTCCCTACCTACAGTTTTCTGTCCCTAGAAAAAATGTTTTTTTTAAGCACAATTTAGCACAAGGAGAATTCACTCACTGTCCTTCCAGGTCCCTGGAAACAAGGACTTTGACAGTGAAAGAAACTGACACACTCTCCCTACCTACAGTTTTCTGTCCCTAGAAAAAATGTTTTTTTTAAGCACAATTTAGCACAAGGAGAATTCACTCACTGTCCTTCCAGGTCCCTGGAAACAAGGACTTTGACAGTGAAAGAAACTGACACACTCTCCCTACCTACAGTTTTCTGTCCCTAGAAAAAATGTTTTTTTTAAGCACAATTTAGCACAAGGAGAATTCACTCACTGTCCTTCCAGGTCCCTGGAAACAAGGACTTTGACAGTGAAAGAAACTGACACACTCTCCCTACCTACAGTTTTCTGTCCCTAGAAAAAATGTTTTTTTTAAGCACAATTTAGCACAAGGAGAATTCACTCACTGTCCTTCCAGGTCCCTGGAAACAAGGACTTTGACAGTGAAAGAAACTGACACACTCTCCCTACCTACAGTTTTCTGTCCCTAGAAAAAATGTTTTTTTTAAGCACAATTTAGCACAAGGAGAATTCACTCACTGTCCTTCCAGGTCCCTGGAAACAAGGACTTTGACAGTGAAAGAAACTGACACACTCTCCCTACCTACAGTTTTCTGTCCCTAGAAAAAATGTTTTTTTTAAGCACAATTTAGCACAAGGAGAATTCACTCACTGTCCTTCCAGGTCCCTGGAAACAAGGACTTTGACAGTGAAAGAAACTGACACACTCTCCCTACCTACAGTTTTCTGTCCCTAGAAAAAATGTTTTTTTTAAGCACAATTTAGCACAAGGAGAATTCACTCACTGTCCTTCCAGGTCCCTGGAAACAAGGACTTTGACAGTGAAAGAAACTGACACACTCTCCCTACCTACAGTTTTCTGTCCCTAGAAAAAATGTTTTTTTTAAGCACAATTTAGCACAAGGAGAATTCACTCACTGTCCTTCCAGGTCCCTGGAAACAAGGACTTTGACAGTGAAAGAAACTGACACACTCTCCCTACCTACAGTTTTCTGTCCCTAGAAAAAATGTTTTTTTTAAGCACAATTTAGCACAAGGAGAATTCACTCACTGTCCTTCCAGGTCCCTGGAAACAAGGACTTTGACAGTGAAAGAAACTGACACACTCTCCCTACCTACAGTTTTCTGTCCCTAGAAAAAATGTTTTTTTTAAGCACAATTTAGCACAAGGAGAATTCACTCACTGTCCTTCCAGGTCCCTAGAAACAAGGACTTTGACAGTGAAAGAAACTGACACACTCTCCCTACCTACAGTTTTCTGTCCCTAGAAAAAATGTTTTTTTTAAGCACAATTTAGCACAAGGAGAATTCACTCACTGTCCTTCCAGGTCCCTGGAAACAAGGACTTTGACAGTGAAAGAAACTGACACACTCTCCCTACCTACAGTTTTCTGTCCCTAGAAAAAATGTTTTTTTTAAGCACAATTTAGCACAAGGAGAATTCACTCACTGTCCTTCCAGGTCCCTGGAAACAAGGACTTTGACAGTGAAAGAAACTGACACACTCTCCCTACCTACAGTTTTCTGTCCCTAGAAAAAATGTTTTTTTTAAGCACAATTTAGCACAAGGAGAATTCACTCACTGTCCTTCCAGGTCCCTGGAAACAAGGACTTTGACAGTGAAAGAAACTGACACACTCTCCCTACCTACAGTTTTCTGTCCCTAGAAAAAATGTTTTTTTTAAGCACAATTTAGCACAAGGAGAATTCACTCACTGTCCTTCCAGGTCCCTAGAAACAAGGACTTTGACAGTGAAAGAAACTGACACACTCTCCCTACCTACAGTTTTCTGTCCCTAGAAAAAATGTTTTTTTTAAGCACAATTTAGCACAAGGAGAATTCACTCACTGTCCTTCCAGGTCCCTGGAAACAAGGACTTTGACAGTGAAAGAAACTGACACACTCTCCCTACCTACAGTTTTCTGTCCCTAGAAAAAATGTTTTTTTTAAGCACAATATAGCACAAGCACAAAACACACTGACACTCTCCCTACCTATCCTTCTCTTTCCCTAAACTAAAGGAATCCAGGTTAAGCAAGAAAGAAATAAAAGTCACTGTCCCTGCCTATGCTGCTCTATCCCTGCTCCGGAACACACTACACTAGGCCGCCGTGCTGGCGGCCTTTTATAGTGTGGGGCGTGTACTAAACACCCTCAGCAATAATCCCCCCCCCCAAAAAAATGGGATTTACCTGTCTATTTTCCGGTTTGGTTAGGGTATCTACAATAAACATGCTGATTAATTACCCTAGTTGAAGATGGGGCCTGGTTACCCTCCCTACTGTGGGAAGTTGCGTGCTTTGCTTGTAACTCGGGTATATTGCTTAACCTTATTAAGTCTGCTGTAACTGTCTGATTGCGATTTCTTCTGCATGTGTTACTGTAATCCTGTTTTGTTTTTCAATAAAACATAGTTAAAAAAAAAAAGAAGATAGTATTCCTGGAGAATGGGGTCAAATGCATGCCACACTTTTCAGATATTTATTTGTAAAAAAAATTGAAAACCATCTATCATTTTCCTTCCACTTTACAATTATGTGCCACTTTGTGTTGGTCTATCACATAAAATCCCAATAAAAGAAATGTAAGTTTTTGGTTGTAACATGACAAAATGTGAAAAATGTCAAGGGGTATGAATACTTTTTTAAGGCACTGTAGAATCTTCTGGGCTGTTTTGCAATTTAGCAAATTGGAAGTGGAAGCAGTAGCAATGTAGTCTCGTTCATTTGAATAAACAATAGAGAAGGCCTACTGTTCTTGCAATTTAGTGCTGTTTTTTCATTTCAGTTAATTTTTATTAACGTATCACAAGTTGCAGTTAACAGAAGAGTAGCTGAATACAAAGGTAGCAAAAGACCTGGCGCTGACCAAGGCTGCAGTTACAGACCCAAAACAGTACCACCCAAATCACAAACTAGCCACATTAATCAGAACACCCAAATATAGGATATATGGGCATGCTATCAGGGCAGCCTAACTGCCAGGCCTTTAACATCGAGAGGAGTATCAAAAGGTAGGGAATAAGGGCCAGTTCACACCAGATGCAGTTCCGTTCAGCTTTGTGCGCATTTTTTCTGCACTAAAAATGCATGCAGTGTTTTCCATGTATTCCAATGGCTCTTGTTGGCTCTAGTTCACAGTCAGTGCAGTCAGTTTCCGGTCAGTTTCTGCACTGGAAACTGACCGGAAACTGACTGCATGGTGTGAACTAGAGCCAACAGGAGCCATTGGAATACATAGAAAACACTGTGCATGCATTTTTAGTGCAGAAAAAATGCGCACGGAACGGAACTGCGTCTGGTGTGAACTGGCCCTAAAAGTCAGCAGCTACAAATACTGCAGCTGCTGACTTTTAAAATAAAGACACTTACCTGTCCAGGGCGCCCGCGATGTCGGCACCCGAAGCCGATCCGTCCCTCGGCTCTCGGGTGCTGCTGCCGCCATCTTCGGTAAGGGAATCAGGAAATTAAACCTTGCGGCTTCGCAGCCTGGTTCCCTACTGCGCATATGCGACTCGTGCTACGCGATCCCGCTGGTCCCTGCTGTCTTCTGGGACCTGTGTGTCTCCCAGAAGACAGTGGGGGGACAGAGGAGGCACCACACGTGGCGGGTGGCTCGGCTATCTATGCCCCGAAGTGGGAGCAAAATACCTGTATTAGACAGGTATCTGCTCCCCCTCCCCCCTGAAAGGTGCCAAATGTGACACCGGAGGGGGGGGGGGAGGATTCCGAAAAGCGGAAGTTCCATTTTTGGGTGGAACTCTGCTTTAAGAGCTATTTATTACAGGCAACTGTGCAAAATACATATGTTTTTTACATGATCCATCACAAATGTTTAGCTCCCATGTCATTACACAGAGAGCTATGCATATGGAAACCATCACTGCAATCTATCCTGTAATAAATAAATGTATTGATGTATGGTTTATAGCATGGTTCTTTCAGTATAAACCCTACATGGCTGGCACTGGCCATGATTCTTTTCCAGTTTGTCCAGAATCTTTTGTCCAGTTTTCCCAGTCATTCTGGAAATTTTCTCATTGGTTCCCTGCTGATAACGATCCCCGACCTTCATTTTTCACCTGGCTGGCAGCAGATTACAGACACACCTTGTGACCATTACTGCAGCAACAACTGAGACATTATGGATTCTCTTCCCACTTATAGCTCGTAAGTAGCAAAATTGTTTTAATTGACTGTATATTCTCATTTTATCCTATACAGCTACTAAGTACTTTCAGATATCATATCACACATACTTGTAGTTTAGTTATTTAATGTTAAATACTGATAATTTCTTAAAATGATAGCATGGGAGGCACACTTGATGGAAGAAATACATCTGTGAGAACGTGTACCCAATGAAATTTGTATACACCCGTCATGTACTCAGCCAGAGCAATTTCAGAAAAATATGCGTTTTAAAAAGGATCAGCCATTGCATGGTTTACTTATCGTTATAAGGATATGACACAGAGGCTTCTTTTGGAGGAAGCTGTTTTTATGCTTTTTAGATTTTTAAAAATGAAGTCCGTCCGCCTACAGTTGGCATTTGAATTTTTCGATGGATACTTGTGGATTGAACTTTCTCTAGCTTGCTGCATCTTTCAGATCCTGAGACATGTCTCAATTTGGCCATACACCTGTAGAATTATTTTAAAAATTATAATTTTTGAAATGTTCGTTTGTTCGCAGACTAAACCGGCCAAGATTTGAACCATGTATCGGCAAGCTGAATGTACCAAGTTAATCGATCAATCAAATTGAGTACAACCAACCTGCTGGATCCTACATGCGATTATCGCTAGCAGCATTTTTGATGTCGCCCCACAGGTTTTCTTTTGGATTAAAGTGGTTGTAAAGCCTTTAGGTTTTTCACCTTTATGCAATCTATGCATTAAAGTGAAAAACCGTCTGTGCTCCAGTTCCTTACCTGAGCCCGATTTGATCCAGCGATGTGCACGAGCACAGCGGCTCCAGCCGCTGTCTCTCTCCTCATTGGACAGATTGATAGCAGCAGGAGCCATTGGCTTCCGCTGCTGTCGATCAAATCCTGTGACACGGGAGCGGGGACGAGTCCCGCTGTCTGTGTCAATATACACAGCAGCTGGACTCAAGAGTAAGCCCGCACAGGTGCCCCCATGGAAATCGGCTTTCCGTGAGGACACCCGATGAAGAGGAGGAGCCTGGAGTGCTGGCGGGGGACCCCAGAAGAAGAGGATCGGGGCTGCTCTGTACAAAATATTGCACAGGGCATGTAAGTATAGACATGTTTGTTATTTTTATACAAAATAAGAAAAGTTTACAACCACTTTAAGGTTCGGGGGATTTGGCTGGCCACTTCATAAAGTTAATTTCAAGGGTATTTCCCTTTCGGCATAAGGTAACATGACCTCTTCAAGTATTTTAATGTATTCAAACTGATCCCTAGTATGCGAACACTATAGTGTATGAGAAACATCCCCATATCATGATGCTTGCACCACCATGCTTCACTGTCTTCACAGTGTACTGTGGCTTGAATTCAGTGTTTGAGGATCGTCTCACAAACTGTCTGCGGCCCCCAGACCTAAAAAGAGCAATTTTGCTTTCATCAGTCCACAAAATGTTGTGCCATTTCTCTTTAGGCCAGTCAGTTCTTTGGCAAATTGTAACCTCTTCAATACATGCCGTTTTTTCAAAAATGGGACTTTGCGGCAGCTTCTTGCCGATAGCTTGGCTTCACATAGGCGTCTTCTAATTGTAATGTTAGACCTTCTTTGATCACCCTGGAGCTGATCATTGGCTGAGTCTTTGCATTTTGGCTATTCTTCGATCCATTTGACTAGCTTTCTTTTTTTTTCCACGTCTTTCTGGTTTTGGTTCTGTTTTTGATTGCCATTTTGCTGAGCAGCCTATCAGTTTCTGCACTTCTGTATATGATTTCCCCTCCCCAATCAACTTTTTAATCAAAGTACACTGTTCTTCTGAACAATGTCTGGAAAGACCCATTTTACTCAGATATTCAGAGAGAAATGCACTATACCCAGGATGTACGAGATTTGCGGCCTTCGTCCTTAAATAAGGGCCACCTGTTTGGCACCTGTTTGGCACCTGTTTTTTCACAGGCTGAATGACCTCACTAATTGAATTCTGCGCTGCTATTATTTTGACCACGCCCCTTTCAATTAATGATTCAATTACACAGAATCAGCAGCATGCATGTCATGACTGTTAGGTCTGTTTGTTTTCATACTCTACTACACCTACTAGTAAATTATTTGCCATGTAGAAATATAATTTATTGTTTGAACTTGTTCAATAAAGACCTTTTTGATTAAAAAAGAAAAGAAATATAATTTATACCAAAAACAGTGACTGATCTGGTTAGTAATGTTGGGCTGCTATTATTTTGAACACAACTGTAACATCCTTGCCAAATGAGGCTTAGAAACATGTATTCATGTGGGAAATTAGGAAATGAGTACAACCAGGTGAAACTAAGGCAAATGTGCCTAAAAAACAAATTCACATAGACGCTTGTTTTAATTTGCTTAGCTTGTTACCTAACTTCACAGTCTTCTATTTGCACAGCTATGGGTGTATCAAATTTATATGACAATTGCTTTTAGTCATCAGACATGACAGTAAAAAGGTTAGTGCAGATTGCCATTATAATGCAGACTAAAGTACTGCTGAGAAGAACAGCAGCCATAAAAACACTGTATGCCATCTACGAGTTGGTTTAGTTGTTCATGGAAACCTGTTTCTTTTCTCCAACATAAAGTTTTATGTAAAGCTAATTACCCTCTTTACTGCCCATATCCTGCATTAAGAGCCCATCATGGGATGTTCTTTCTGTAAATTGTACCATCATCATGGCATCTTTCTATGGCACCCTGTGTTGTGCAATAATAAGATGTCTGCATGACGTTAGTGGGTAAGCCTCTCTGTCTACACAAAGGAAATATGATGCTCATAAATACATCTAAAATATACTCTACAACCTGCAGCTATTTAAAAAGCAAAAACATACGTTTTTAAAGATTTTTAACTGCTTTTAAAAAAAAAAAACATTAAGAAGTTGAAGAGAATATGCCATGAGAAATCGAGCTGTCAATTGATTAATAATTGGCTATTTAATAGTTTTATGACAGTAAAACCCAAGCAAATTTAGCCTAAAAATGTTTCCATATTCAGCACTCATCCTTTACCTGCCCTTTAGCCCAAGGGCTTTCACACTGGAGCGGTGCGCTGGCAGGACACTAAAAAATGTCCTGCTAGCAGCATCTTTGGAGGAACGGTGTGTGTATACCGCTCCTCCACCACTCCTGCCTTTTGAAATTAATGGGCACCGAGGCTATACCGCCGAAAAAGCGCATTTTGCCGGCGCTTTGCGGGTGGTTTTAAACCTTTTTCGGGCGTTAGCGGGGATTAAAAGCGCCCCGCTAGCGGCCGAATAGCGCCGCGAAATTGACGGTAAAGCGCCGCTAAAAATAGCGCCGCTTTATCGCCAGCGCACCAACCGCCCCAGTGTGAAAGGGGCCTTCCCACTTAGATCATGATCTGCAATGTTCCCCTTTATGTCAGCGTTCCCTTGCACTGTAAAGGGGAATCCTGCCGACTCCTGATGTAAGGGGGAACTCTGTGCTGGCCGGGTTATATTAATCTGACCTTCATGTAAATAGAGAAATATGTTTTTTTTACTTTTGTTTAACTTAAACACATTGCTAATAGCTTTAGCTACATGTTTATAGCTTAAATATTGACATTTGCACTGATAACTGCCATTTTAGGCACTTTTTTTTGCAAATGTGTCTGTGCCAGTAAATGATAACATTTGTGCTGTTTGTAAATTCCATGTCTCTCTTATCTACCGTATATATAATACACTCTTCAAATGTGCTTTAAAATGTATGGTTTTCCCTTTTATGTACAAGAAAATAATGACGTTATGATGTTGGGCTGGTATAATAATGCTATGGGGCTGGTATGAAATTATTTCCAGGGCTGGTTTTTATTTCCAGTCCGGCCCTGCCTAAGGCACTACAAATTGTTCACTTAACTGAATTTTTACTTAGCTTAGGCAGGACACGGGTTGCAGGAAAGAAATTTGCACGATTCCCTAATCAACATAGACAGTGCTGGCGGGGTGGTCCCTCCTGCCGAGCAGTTGTCTGCTCCCGGCGGAGGGGTGGGCAAAGTGGTCCCCACCAGGATAATACATTGATTATTGCTAGCGGCTATAGCAGCCGCTGGAGATAATCGCAAGTTAATCCAGCAGGCTGGTTGTACCCAAGTTCGATGAACTTGGTACATTTAGCCTGCCCACATACAGTTAAAATCTTGGCCATTTCCTGCTGAACAGCCGAGATTTGAACCATCTATTGCCGGCCTTACTGAATAATATGAAGAGATGTTCACTTATGCCGCGTACACAGTATCGGAATTTCCGACAACAAAACCGTGGTTTTTTTTCTTCCGTCAGATGTTGGCTCAAACTTTTCTTGTACACACACGGTCGCACAAATGCTGCTTGGAAATTCCGATGGTCAAGAACGTGGAGACGTACAACACTACAACGAGCCGAGAAAAATGAAGTACAATGATTCCGAGCATGCGTTAAATTGATTCCGAGCATGCGCAGCACATGTGTGCGTCAGAAATGGCTACACGTGGTCAGAATTTCCGACAAGAACTTTTGCCATCGGAAAAATAGAGAAGCAGCTCTCAATCATTTGATGTCGGAAATTCCGACAGCAAATGTCCGATCATGTGTACGCGGCATAAAAGCAGGGTTCTGCCTGGGATTTTTTTTTTTAAAGTCAGCAGCTACAAATACTGCAGCTGCTGACTTTTAATATAAGGACACTCACCTGTCCAGGGAGCCCATGATGTCAGTACCCGAAGCCGACCCGTCCCTCGGCTCCGGGTGTGGAAGCGCCGGCATCCTTACTAAGGGAAACAGCAAGTGAAGCCTTGTGGCTTTACAGCCTGTTTCCTACTGCGCATGTGCGAGTCGCTGCTGTCCCTGCTGTCTTCTGGGACCTTTGTGTCTCCCAGAAGGTAGCATGGGGGAAGGAGGAGGGGCCGGACATTGCGTAGTTTGCCACACAGATTGAGGCGATCTTTCCCTGGAAGTGGGAGCAGATACTCGGACTTGACAGGTATCCGCTCCCCCCTGAAAGGTGCCAAATGTGGCATCGGAGGGGGGGAGGAATCCGATCTGCGGAAGTTCCATTTCTGAATGGAACTCCGCTTTAATCATTTCGGTTATGTGCCAGCAAAAATCATGTTTTTTTTTTTTTCTCACACTTCATCTTATTCATTCAGCTAAGTCAACATTCACCTTTGCAAAGTTTACTTATACTTTGTTCAGTAAACAGTCTCTATTTCTTTCAACCCTGGTCTCTTTTTTTCCTGTTTTTGAAATCCAGAGGTTTCCTCTTATTACTGGTAATCTCTACAGGTATTTAACTGCTGAGAAGGTAGTAGCTGCCAAGAAAAATAAAACATTTACTCACTGCTATCATAATAGAAGAACATACAGAGCTAGTCCATCCTGAAAAGAGTGGAAGAAATTGTATTTTCCTATATTTATTTACATACGGTAGATTTGTTGGATTGATGAGCGATCAAGGTTCGTATAAACCAAAGGTAGACATTCAAACGAGACTCTGTAGGTGCCAAAAACATCATCAATAGAATAAAATGTATTCAATAAATAAACATAACATCCTATTTTACATACATAGTTACATAGTTAGTCAGGTTGAAAAAAGACACAAGTCCATCAAGTTCAACCAAAAAAAATATACAATCACATATACACAAACCTACACCCACAGTTGATCCAGAGGAAGGCAAAAAACAACAACAAAGCATGCTCCAATTTGCTACAGCAGGGGAAAAAAAATCCTTCCTGATCCCCCGAGAAGCAATCGGATTTTCCCTGGATCAACTTTACCTATAAATGTTAGTACCCAGTTATATTGTAATGCAGGCCTTTTTTAAAGCAATCGACTGAGCTTGCCAGAATCACCTCTGGAGGGAGTCTATTCCACATTTTCACAGCTCTTAAGCCGCATACACACGATCGGTTTTACAGATGAAAACAGTCCGATGGATTTTTTTCATCGGACAAACCGATCGTGTATGGGCCCCATCTGTCTTTTTTCCCATCGGTGTCAAAAAATAAAACATGTTTTAAATTTTTCCGATGGATAAAAAAACGATAGCAAATTCCGATCGTCTATGGGCAAGTCCATCGGTTAAAAAACCCATTCATGCTCAGAATCAAGTCGACGCATGCTCAGAAGCATTGAACTTCATTTTTCTCGGCTCATCGGAGTGTTTTACGTCACCGCATTTGGAACGGTCAGTTTTTTGACTGATGGTGTGTAGGCAAGACTGATGGAAGTCAGCTTCATCGGATTTCCAATGGAAAAATCCATCAGTTTAAAAACCATAGGAAATCCGATCGTGTGTACAGGGCTTTACTGTGAAGAAAACTTTCCGTATTTGGTGATGAAATCTTTTTTCCTCTAGACGTAAAGAGTGCCCCCTTGTCCTCTGTGATGACCTTAAAGTGAATAACTCAACACCTAGTTCACGACGATATGGACCACTTATGTATTTGTACACGTTGATCATATCCCCCCTTAATCTCCTCTTCTCAAGAGGGAATAGATTCAGTTCCTCTAATTTTTCCTCATAGCTGAACTCCTCCATGCCTCTTATCAGTTTGGTTGCCCTTCTCTGCACTTTCTCCAGTTCCCTGATATCTTTTTTGAGAACTGGTGCCCAAAACTGAACTGCATATACCAGATGAGGTCTTATGCCGCGTGCAACACGATCGGAATTTCCGACAACAAATGTTCGATGTGAGCTTTTGGTCGGATATTCCGACCGTGTGTAGGCTTCATCGGACATTTGCTGTCAGAATTTCCGACAACAAATGTTTGAGAGCAGGTTCTCAATTTTTCCGACAAGAAAAGTTCTTGTCGGAAATTCCGACCGTGTGTAGCCATTTCCGACGCACAAAAGTGCTGCGCATGCTCGGAATCAATTCGACACATGCTCACAATCATTGTACTTAATTTTTCTTGGCTCGTCGTGGTGTTGTACGTCTCTGCGTTCTTGACCATCAGAATTTCTGACAACATTTGAGCGACCGTGTATATGCAAGACAAGTTTGAGCCAACATCCGACAGAAAAAAACCACAGTTTTGTTGTCGGAAATTCTGATCGTGTGTACGCGGCATTACTAATGATTTGTACAGGGGAAAAATAATATCTCTCTCTGGAGTCCATACCTCTTTTTAATACATGAAAGGAAACCGAAGATTGGCATTGCATGTTATTATTGAGCTTATGATCTACCAAAACCCCCAGATCCTTCTCCACCATTGATTTACATAGTTACATAGTTACATAGTTAGTCAGGTTGAAAAAAGACACAAGTCCATCCAGTTCAACCATAAAAAAAAATATATATATATATATATATAGTACAATCCCATATACCCAATTCTATACCCACAGTTGATCCAGAGGAAGGCAAAAAACCCCAGCAGAGCATGATCCAATTTGCTACAGCAGGGGAAAAAATTCCTTCCTGATCCCCCGAGAGGCAATCGGATATTCCCCGAATCAACTTTACCTATAAATGTCAGTACCCAGTTATATTATGTACATTTAAGAAAGAATCCAGGCTTTTCTTAAAGCAATCTACTGAGCTGGCCAGAACCACCTCTGCAGGGAGTCTATTCCACATTTTCACAGCTCTTACTGTGAAGAAACCTTTCCGTATTTGGAGGTGAAATCTCTTTTCCTCTAGACGTAAAGAGTGTCCCCTTGTCCTTTGTGTTGACCGTAAAGTGAATAACTCAACACCAAGTTCACTATATGGACCCCTTATATATTTGTACATGTTGATCATATCCCCCCTTAATCTCCTCTTCTCAAGAGTGAATAAATTCAGTTCCTCTAATCTTTCCTCATAGCAGAGCTCCTCCATGCCTCCTATCAGTTTGGTTGCCCTTCTCTGCACTTTTTCCAGTTCCCCAATATCCTTTTTGAGAACTGGGGCCCAAAACTGAACTGCATATTCCAGATGAGGTCTTACTAATGATTTGAACAGGGGCAAAATGATATCTCTCTCTCTGGAGACCATACCTCTCTTAATACAAGAAAGGACTTTGCTCGCTTTGGAAACTGCAGCTTGGCATTGCATGCCATTATTGAGCTTATGATCTACCAAAACCCCCAGATCCTTCTCCACTACGGATCCCCCCAGTTTTACTCCCCCTAGTATGTATGATGCATTCATATTCTTAGCCCCCAAGTGCATAACTTTACATTTATCAACATTAAACCTCATCTGCCACATAGTCGCCCAATTAGACAGAGCATTGAGGTCGGCTTGTAAATTGGCGACATCCTGTAAGGACGTTATTCCACTGCATAGCTTGGTGTCATCTGCAGACAGAAATGTTACTTTTGATCTCAGACCCAATATCATTTATAAACATATTAAAAAGTAAGGGTCCCAGCACTGAACCTTGGGGTACACCACTGATAACCTTGGACCATTCAGAGTAAGAATCATTACCACTACTCTCTGAATTCTGTCTTTTAGCCAGTTTTCTATTCATTTACAAACTGATATTTACAATCCTGTAGACTTTACCTTGCACATGACCCGTGTGTGGGGAACTGTATCGAACGCTTTTGCAAAATCCAAGTATACCACGTCCACAGCCACCCCTCTGTCCAAGGTCTTACTTAGTTGTACTCCCCCTAGTATGTATGATGCATTCATATTCCTAGCCCCCAAGTGCATAACTTTACATTTATCAACATTAAACCTAATTTGCCACTTAGTTGCCCAATTAGACAGAGCATTGAGGTCGGCTTGTAAATTGGAGACATCCTGTAAGGACGTTATTCCACTGTATAGCTTGGTGTCATCTGCAAAGACAGAAATGTTACTTTTAATCCCAGACCCAATATCATTTATAAAGATTTAAAAAATTAAGGGTCCCAGCACTGAACCTTGGGGTACACCACTGATAACCTTAGACCATTCAGAGTAAGAATCATTAGCCACTACTCTCTGAATTCTACCTTTTAGGCAGTTCTCTATCCATTTACAAATTGATCTTTCCCAGCCTTTAGACTTTACCTTACACATGAGCCGTGTGTGGGGAACTGTGTCAAACGCTTTTGCAAAGTCCAGGTATACCACGTCCACCGCCATCCCTCTGTCCAAGGTTTTACTTACCTCCTCAAAAAAAGAAATCAGGTTTGTTTGACAACTTCTGTCTTTTATGAATCCATGCTGTCTGTTGCTTAAAATATTTTTTCCAACAAGAACTTATTTATGTGGTCTGTTTTTAAACTCTCCAGTATGTTCCCGACTATAGAAGTTAAACTAACAGGTCTATAGTTACTTGGTAAAGACTTTGATCCCTTTTTAAATATGGGCACCACATTGGCTATGCGCCAATCCAGTGGTACCATTCCAGTTATTAACGAGTCCCTAAAATTTAGAAACAATGGCTTTGAAATGACAGAGCTCAATTCTTTTAGGATCTTTGGGTGAATGCCATCTGGTCCAGGTGCTTTATCCACCTTTATTCTGTCTAATTATTTCTGCAAGACGAACCTCTGTGGTTTTTTTTGGTCAGCAGTGGCTTTCGCCTTGGAACTCTCCCATGGATGTCATTTTTGCCCAGTCTCTTTCTTATTGTTGAATCATGAACACTGATCTTAACTGAGGCAAGTGAGGCCTGCAGTTCTTTAGATATTGTTCTGATTTCTTTTATGACCTCCTGTATGAGTCGCGTTTGCACTTTTGGAGTAATTTTGGTAGGCCAGCCACTCTTGGGAAGGTTCACCACTGTTCCAAGTTTTCCCATTTGTGGATAATGGCTCTCACCATGGTTGGCTGGAGTTCCAAGGCCTTAGAAATGGCTTTGTAACCCTTTCCAGACTGATACATGTCAATTACTTTAGTTCTCATCTGTTCTTGAATTTCTTTAGATCGCGTCATTATGTGTTGCTTTTTTAGATCTTTGTCAGACAGCTTCTTTTTAAGTGATTTCTTGATTCAAAAGGTTTGGCAGTAGGTTTGGCAGTAATCAGGCCTGGGTGTGACAAATGAAATTTAACTCAGCTTTCCAAAAATGTGGTTGATCACAGTTCATTCATGATTTAGCAAGGGGGTGGGGGGGGGGGGTTACTTTTTGACATAGGGCCAGGCAGGTATGGACAGCTTTTTTTCCTTAATAAATTAAATCATCATCTAAAAAGTGCATTTTGTATTTACTTGGGTTATCTATGTGTAATATTAAATTCTTTTTAATGATCTGAATCATTTAAGTGTGACAAATAAAAATCATGAAGAGGGCAAATATTTTTCACAGCACTGTAAGTTGTTCCTTAAGGAACCTCACCTGCAGTCCTCCCTTTCATGTGTCTCTCCCACATGGCAGTACCAACAAAACGGTGCAGTCCCTCTCATCTCTTATCTGCCTCTTATCTGCCCTCCACTGTCACATGCACCATGCTGAGGCCACATCATCACTTAAACAGGGCCACCCCAGAGCCCGTCAGCCATACACATATCAATAGTGGTCAGACAGCCACTGTCAACCAGGAAGGGACAGGACTAGCAATGATAGGCAGAGTCACCCAGTTGAGGGCCTGCCCATCTGCTGGATGATGGAAATTCCCTTTACTCCCTGTCCCATAGCAAAAACAGGCAATGGGAGAAAATCTTTCCATTCGATATAAGATACACATGGATAAAGACACTTGCAAAATTGTAATTTTGCTTTTCTAACACAGAATGTCTTGCATTTGCATAACATTAAATATACTATACCCTCTTTTCTCCCTTTCAATCCAGAGAGCCTGACCTTAGGCTCTACAGGGGAATGTACCTCACCTTATGCCCCATACACACGATCATTTTTCATGACATTTTTTAAACCGACGTTTTTCTTGTCGTTTTTTTTCATGTTTCCTCTCAAGCCTGTCTTGCGTACACACGATCATTAAAAAAAACGCTCGAGCAAAGCGCAGTGACGTACAGCACGTACGACGGCACTATAAAGGGGAAGTTCTGTTCGAATGGCGCCACCCTTCATGTTAGTAAAGTTTGTTGAGCGACGATTCGCGCTTTTCAGCCTCATGCTTTTCAGTCCGTTACTGTGTGATGAATGTGCTATCTCCATTACGAGCGCTAGTTTTACCAGAACGAGCGCTCCCGTCTCATACTTGATTCTGAGCATGCGCGTTTTTATTTATTTGAAAAAAATAGAGAATGTTCGAAATTTTTAATGCCCGTTTTTCACGTCGTTAAAAATGCTCTGGAGCATACACACGATCGGTTTTAATGCCCATTTTTAAAAATGGCATTTTTAACGGCATGAAAAACGATCGTGTGTATGGGGCATAACACATTGTTCACTTCTACCCTTAGCTATATAATAGATCTGTGTAACCTAATCATGGATTGCCCTGAAGCACCTAAACACCATTTTGGGTTTACTAACTGTATGTGAGCACTATTTAATAGATACCAATATTTTGTAAGTATTTTAAAGATCTCTTTGTGTAGTCATGTATATGTAGTGATGATCAGGGATGAGCTGAACACCCCCCTGTTCGGTTCGCACCAGAACCTGCGAACAGACAAAATGTTCGTGTAAACTTTAGAACCCTATTAAATACAATGGACTCGAACGTTCGAAATCTAAAGTGTTACTTATAAAGGCTAATATGCAGGTTATTGTCCTAAAAAGTGTTTGGGGACCCGGGTCCTGCCCCAGGGGACATGTATCAATGCAAAAAGAAGTTTTAAAAACGGCTGTTTTTTTGGGAGCAGTGATTTTAATAATGCTTAAAATGAAAAAATAAAAGTGAAATATTCCTTTAAATTTCGTACCTGGGGGGTGTGTATGATATGCATGTGAAGTGGCGCATAATTCCCGTGCTTAGAACTGTCCCTGCAAAAAATGTCATTTTTGAAAGAAAAAAATGCATTTAAAACTGACTCGCGGCTATTAATGAATTGTCGGCTCCCGGCAATACATACAAAAGTCATTGATAAAAAAAAAAAAAAAAGCGTGGGTGTTCCCCAGAATTCAATTACCAGGCCCTTCAGGTCTGGAATGGATATTAAGGGGAACCCTGCCGCAAATTAAAAAAAAAATTGACGTGGGGTTCCCCCAAATATCCATTCCAGGCCCTTCAGATCTGGCATGGATTTTAAGGGGAACTCCACCCCAAATTTTTAAAAAAAATGGCGTGGAGTCCCCCTAAAAATCCATACCAGACCCCTTATCCGAGCACGCAACCTGGCCGGCCGCAGGGGAAAAGGGGGGGACGAGAGAGCGGCCCCCCCTCCCTCCTGAACCGTACCAGGCCACATGCCCTCAACATGGGGAGGATGTCCCCATGTTGATGGGGACAAGGGCCTCATCCCCACAACCCTTGCCCGGTGGTTGTGGGGGTCTGCGGGCGGGGGGCTTATCGGAATCTGGAAGACCCCTTTAAAAAAGGGGACCCCCAGATCCCGGCCCCCCCCTATGTGAATTGGTAAGGGGTATATTGTACCCCTACCATTTCACGAAGAAAGCGTAAAAAAATGTTTAAAAAAACACACAAACACCTTGAAAAAGTCCTTTATTTAAAAAAAAAAAAACATTCCAGCGGTGAAATCCAGTGTCCCGCGGCGATCCCGATGTCCAGCGCTGTCCTTCATTGGTTGTGCCTGAGCGGACCTGATGGGGAACTCCCTCTCAGTATTTTAAATGTATAGACCCGCCCCTTCTAAAGTTCCCCATCAGGTCCGCTCAGCGGACCAGATGCGGAACATGAGAAGGGGCGGGTCTATACATGAATTACCAAAGTGAGAGCAGTCCCCCATCAGGTCCGCCCCCTCGGTATGTCAGACCCGCCTACGTCATTGGCTTGAGCGGGGAACTTCCTTCACTATGTAAATTTAAATTACACAGTGAAGGAAGTTCCCCGCTCAAGCCAATGACGTAGGCGGGTCCGACATACCGAGGGAGCGGACCTGATGGGGAACTTTAGAAGGGGCGGGTCTATACATTTAAAATACTGAGAGGGAGTTCCCCATCAGGTCCGCTCAGGCACAACCAATGAAGGACAGCGCTGGACATCGGGATCGCCGCGGGACACTGGATTTCACCGCTGGAATGTTTTTTTTTTTTTTTTTTTAATAAAGGACTTTTTCAAGGTGTTTGTGTGTTTTTTTAAACATTTTTTTACGCTTTCTTCGTGAAATGGTAGGGGTACAACGTACCCCTTACCAATTCACATAGGGGGGGGGCGGGATCTGGGGGTCCCCTTTGTTAAAGGGGTCTTCCAGATTCCGATAAGCCCCCCGCCCGCAGACCCCCACAACCACCGGGCAAGGGTTGTGGGGATGAGGCCCTTGTCCCCATCAACATGGGGACATCTTCCCCATGTTGAGGGCATGTGGCTTGGTACGGTTCAGGAGGGAGGGGGACCGCTCTCTCGTCCCCCCCTTTTCCCCTGCGGCCGGCCAGGTTGCGTGCTCGGATAAGGGGTCTGGTATGGATTTTTAGGGGGACTCCACGCCATTTTTTTTTTAAATTTGGGGTGGAGTTCCCCTTAAAATCCATGCCAGATCTGAAGGGCCTGGAATGGATATTTGGGGGAACCCCACGTCAATTTTTTTTAAATTTGCGGCGGGGTTCCCCTTAATATCCATTCCAGACCTGAAGGGCCTGGTAATTGAATTCTGGGGAACCCCCACGCTTTTTTTTTTTTTTATCAATGACTTTTGTATGTATTGCCGGGAGCCGACAATTCATTAATAGCCGCGAGTCAGTTTTAAAAGACTTTTTTTCTTTCAAAAATGACATTTTTTGCAGGGACAGTTCTAAGCACGGGAATTATGCGCCACTTCACATGCATATCATACACACCCCCCAGGTACGAAATTTAAAGGAATATTTCACTTTTATTTTTTCATTTTAAGCATTATTAAAATCACTGCTCCCGAAAAAACGGCCGTTTTTAAAACTTCTTTTTGCATTGATACATGTCCCCTGGGGCAGGACCCCGGTCCCCAAACACTTTTTAGGACAATAACTTGCATATTAGCCTTTATAATTAACACTTTAGATTTCTCCCATAGATTTTTCGAATTTGCCGCGAACACCCCAATTTGTTCGCTGTTCGGCGAACGGGCGAACAGGCAATGTTCGAGTCGAACATGAGTTCGACTCGAACTCCAAGCTCATCCCTAGTGATGATTTTAGAAATTGGAATTCTTGGTTGTTTGGAAAATTGAGGATTCCCTTGTATAGGACTTAGCTTTTTGATATGCTCTTATTAGTGACTAGAGATGGGTCGAACACATCCCCGGTTCAGTTTACGCCAGAACTCTCAAATAATCACAAAAGTTCAGACCCAAACCCTGAACCTCATTGAAGTCTTTGGGACAAAACAATGTCCCCCAATGTAGATCCATCGTCAATCACAATGCCGCCGCCGCCACCGCCAGACCCGGAAAATAAAAAGCTCCACCCGCGACTAAGGGAAACCGTCATCTGCCTGCTCCGCCATCTGACAGTTCTTAAATAGGCAACCTGGTGACATCATCTGGTGGCCCCGCCCCGTATGATGTCACTGATTGATGCATGCCGGGTCTGGAATGTCATATGGGGCGGTGCCACCAGGTGAGGTTGCCAGGTGGCCCGCTTATTACCTATTTAAAAACTGTCAGATGGGGAAGCAGGCAGATGGCGGCTAGCCTTCGTTACTGGTGGAGCGTTTTTTTTTTTCATTTTTTTGGGGTCTGGCGGTGGCGTCAGCATAGTGATTGACAATGGACCTACATCAAAGTACCTTGTTTTTTTGTTTTTATTAACAGAATTGTCAGAAACTGTGTGTGTGTTTTTATTTCTGTTTGACACTTTTTTGGTGAATGGGTAGGGGTACAATGCACCCCACACTCATTCACATGGGGGGGATCTGGGGGCCCCCTTGTTAAAGGGGGCTTCCAGACTCCAATAAGCCCCCTGCCCAACAGCACCCCCCAATGTTGAGGGCATGTGGCCTGGTATGGTTCAGGAGGATGAGCGAGCGCCCCCTCCCCCTTCCTTGCCTGCTGGGCTGCATGCTCATATAAGGGTCTGGTATAGATTTAGAGGGGACCCCATGCAATTTTTTAAAATAATTTTGGCGTGGGGTTCTCCTTAAAATCCATACCAGACCCAAACTGGCTGGTAAGGATTGGGGGAGACCCCCACGCCATTTTCTTTCACATTTTTTCATTGCCAGCAATGTTTTTTTTTTTCCATTAGCTGTCAGCGGGGAAGCCCATTGACAGCTGATGACACATCCTTTGGTAAGGACACAATGGCCGGCTTCCCAGGTCGCTCCTTAACAACCAGATATTCACTATGCTCTGCCCAATCAGGGCTTAGAATGCACTGTGCCGCTCACAGTGCATTGTGGAGTGCTCGGCGGGCGAACATCCCGCCATGCGCCCTGCAAATTCGGGTGTTTGCCGAATGGGCGAACAGACACTGTTCAGGCCGAACTTTTGCTCGGCTCGAACTGTTCGCCCAACTCTATTAGTGACTGAAAATATTTATTTAAAGTAGGGGAGATATACTGTATATATACACATTTTAAATGAAATGTCACAGTGTAATATTGCTTGGTTAATAATGGTAAACTGAGTAGCATACATTTTTACATTTGCATGATTTGTTCCAGTTTCATATGTATATATTTATTGCACTTTTAAAAAAATAAATGTGTCACAAAACAAAATAATTTTGTTAGAACCTTGTCCAGAAGCAACTATTGTGAGCTGCATACCAGTTTTGGGACATTAGCAGAAATCTGCAGGTAAAGAGCGTGCAAACACTTTGAGCTTGGTAAAGAATGTACATTTTACTTTTTAAAGGATAAGTGCCCTTGAAAACAAAGTGCATTTATCAGATAAATCCTTAAAGTGGTTGTTAAGCCACTCTAACCTGTATACACTATCAGCACTGCCCCCTATTGTAGTGTCCCCCTCTGTGTGTGATTTATAAAAATAAATGCTGCAAATACCTAATTTCACTGCTGAGATTGTGATCACATGACTGGCCAGCTTTCTCCTTTCCTCCTCTGAGATTCCTCTGCTGATGTCAGTCTGGAAGGGAGGAGGAGAGAGCTGGCTGGTCATGTGATCGCAATCTCAGCTCTTAAATTAGGTATTTACAGCATTTATATTTATAAATCATTCACAGAGGGGGACACTGGAATAGGAGGTAGTGCTGATGGTGTATACAGGTTAGTGTTATGAGAGCAGCAGGAGGGGGGAGGGGGCTTCCTCAGGGACAAACGTGGTTTTGTGGCTACTATATGAATGAACAGAAGGCAAATTACAAACAATACATGTAATGTTATATCAGAAAATACCAACACTATACATAGCGTATACAATAAATTTAATACATGAATGCATCTTATCCATTGGCAAAAGTTCCCTAAAAAGAATCATACCTAAATGATAGAAAGTAAAATACAGTTATTGCCAAGCACACAGAAATAGGAGTCTGTCCATGCGGTGAAACATGTAGGATTAAAATGTGGGAACAACTATAGGAGCTACAGTAACACGTCTTGAATGACCATAAAGCTGTACTTTTTATGTAGTTTTGTAACTTTAATAAATTGTGATTTTATTAAATTTTATTTAATCTGGTATGTCCTTGTACTAATTGCACCCATAAAGTCCCATCCCCCCTACTTTGTATTTTCTACACCTTTTAAAGATGTCAACAGGACAGGTATGCCCCACTAGGGGATTTCCCTCACCTTCTCTACCACAGACAACAGTCACTAGTGCGATTTACCCCCAATTAGTGACAATATTAGCAATTAAACTCTGACAGAGGTTATATTCAGAAAACATATATTTATATCTTATATCCCAAAAAACTGGCTAGATTTTCACTTTGAAAAAAAAAATTGATACATTACATTTCAAATTGTATGCAGTTTATATATTTTAAAAAGCTTGCCACTTTAAGCAGGTGATTTTAGCAAGTATACTGTATATTCCTATGTACTAAAATAAATTTGTGTAGACTTGTGGGAAGCACATTTTAAAAAGTTGCAATCTATTTTGTTTAAGCTTTACTACTGCAAACCATACAGATGGTGAAACGCCAGGAACTTGTCAAAAAAGCATTCAAATGGATCTCTTTGTTCATTATTCATTAATTCCTGCTGTAAGTATTTTATTCTTTGGTAAGTACTTTTTTCATGTCCTGGGACCAATTCTATTCATCAGCTAATGTAATTAAAGTTTACCAAAAAGAAGTACCCTATGGCTCACCACAAACATTATGGGCAGTGCATGTATGTTTTCCTTTAAAAACAGAAGAGGGAGCTGCCACATACCTTCCGTACCTGAAGAGCAATACAATATTTATTTTCAGCAATGGGGGTCTGGTATTGCCCACGGATATATAAATAGAGGAAGGCACCCTGCAAACAAACTCATCTCATTTCTATATGTCGAACAGGCACCCACCAGTTAACCATTTTCAAGGCAAAATAAGCAATGGGACAGGTTAGAATGCCTGCTCTGATAACCATTGTTCTCCCCTGGACCCATACAGCATCTGACTGCTCGGCCTATCACATAGGAATCTTGCCTTAGGCTGGAGCGTCCCTATCCAAATGTGTTGTTTGCAGCTCAGCCAGCTAAGGCTTTGTTTATAATATTTGGGATTGTTCAGTTTCTCCTAAGATCAAGGACATGGTTTTCTACTGCCTGCTACTGGGCACTGCTCCCCAGTAGGTAGATTGGGAGGATACAATGTATTGGCCTATGATTATTTCTGCCTAGTTCTGCTATGGGTTTATTCCATTGATGTACACTGTGCTGGGTAGGATAATTATTTGGAGAGACCCACTATGATGGTCCATGCCTGCCAGGTCCTGCCTGGTGAGAATGTTAATAGAGCAAGACCCAGTTCTTCCCTCTCAAGCTACTGCCTTGAGAGGATGAAGCTCCAGAAAATTCCAGTCTTTGCCTGGAGGAGGGAGCCAGAACCAAGAAAGGTTGTTTGTTCTCTTAGCTGCTCGTCTGAGTCTAGAAAGGCCTGAAGAGTCCAAACTTGGCCTGTGGCAAAGGCAGAAGAAAATGAAAGGTAGCTGCCCATACAGGCCTACAGAATCTACATTAACCTGTTGCAGAGGCATAACTCATTCTACATAAGTCTGTGGTACAGACATAAAAGATACTGGAAGATAGTAGCTGCATGGGCCTTCTATGAAAAGTTTATCGTGCAGAGGTTTTTGCTAAAGTTTTTGGGTATCATTTACAGCTAACCCTCTCTCCCTGGACAATCAAGTCCATAAATTGCTAGAAAAGAATCGAAGGATCTGAAGTTTGTCTTTTGACGTTTAAAGTCTAATGCTACCCAATACTCAAGTTGTCGTTTTACTGGGGATCCTCATACAGTTTTCTCTTGTGCAAACAACACTAATACATCATCAGAAAATTAGTCAATTGCCAGGCGCGTTATGTAATATATGTTATCACCTGTACAAAATGTAATATTCATTATGTTGGACGCACAACAAGATGCCTCTGTGACAGAATACCGGACCACATATCCAATATCAACATAAACAAAAATACCAATGTTGCTGGACATTTCAGATCCTGGCTTGTTTTGGACACCAGTTCCCTCAACGTTCAAGTCATAGAATGTGTGGCCAGTTTTCTCTGCTCTGCAAAAGAGAAGTATGTTGGATATTTAAATTGGACATGCATATTCCAAAGGGATTCAATTATGAGTCACTCATTATTATGAGTGATATCCCCTACCCCCTCTATCCTGTTGTCTCTCCTTCCCCTTCCCCTCTTCCTACTCTCCCCCTTCAAGTGTTGAGGCATAAATGATACTAGAAGATAGCAGCCTGGGCCTTCTAGAAAAATTCAATTGTGCAAAGGTATTTTTGCCAATATGTTGGGGTATCCTTTACAGCTAAGCCTCTCTCCCTGGACAATCAAGTCCATAAATTGCTAGAAAAGAATCAAAGGATCTGAAGTTTGCCTCTCAACCTTGGTGCATCAGTGAGTTGTTTGTAGAGATGGTCAAGCAAGTCAAAGTACAAAGCAAACTTGATGGATAGAGGGGGTGGTCTGGAAAGTACTGCTCCCCAAGGGGTGTCCCCCTATTCAGTGAGTTGTTTGGAGCATCTAGAGTGTACATCACTAGTAGGGAAAGCAGGAGAGCCCATTAAAATCCAGCAACTCCTTTGGGGGTCATTGCTACACAACATTGTTCAATAGAGGATTGTCTGATTGTAACATGTTAGATAACAACCATACTTAAGTGGTAGCCAGTGCTGGTCCAAGACATTGTGCTGCCTGGTACCAAGAATTAAATGCTGCCCTCCCCCTCCAAAAAAAAAAACACGCCCAGTCGCCCACCAAAAGGCCCCCACATTCATAATTGTATATCATGATAAATTAAGAGGACCTGTCATGGCTCTTTACATGTATATAGAAGTATAAATAGGACCTGTCATGGCTCTATAAAAAGGACCTGGTATGGCTCTATTCATGTGTGGGACTATAAAGAGGAGCGGTCATGGCACTATACGTGTGTATAGGAGTGTAAAAGGAAATGTCATGGCTCAATACATGTATGTAGGAATATAAAGAGGACCTGTCATGGCTCTATACATGCATGTAGGAGTATAAAAGGACCCATCAGAGCTCTATACATGTGTATATAGGAGTATAAAAGCACATGTCATGGCTCAATAAAAAGGATGTGTTATGGCTCTATTCATGTATAGGAGTATAAAGAGAACTGGTCATGGCACTATATATGTGTGTAAATCAATATTCAAGTGTAAAAACACCCCCCTGCACATCCGTTTCCCCCCTCCCCTCACACACACACACACACATATCTGTTCACCCTCTGTTCCCAATACACACATATCTGTTCCCCCTGCACACCTGCCCCCCCTCCCCACACACACATATCTGTACCCCCTGCACACCTGTACCCCTCCCCCACACACACATATCTGTATCCCCTGCACACCTGTCCCCTCCCCACACACACACACACACATATCTGTTCACCCTCTGTACCCAATACACACATATCTGTACCCCCTGCACACCTGTACCCCTCCCCCACACACACATATCTGTATCCCCTGCACACCTGTCCCCTCCCCACACACACACACACACACATATCTGTACCCCCTGCACACCTGCCCCCCCTCCCCACACACACATATCTGTACCCCCTGCACACCTGTCCCCTCCCCACACACAAACATATCTGTACCCCCTGCACACCTGTACCCCCCCCCCACACACACACATATCTGTACCCCCTGCACACCTGCCCCCCTCCCCACACACACACATATCTGTACCCCCCGCACACCTGCCCCCCCTCCCCACACACACATATCTGTACCCCCTGCACACCTGTCCCCCCCCCACACACACATATCTGTACCCCCTGCACACCTGTACCCCCCCACACACACACATATCTGTACCCCCTGCACACCTGTTCCCCCCCCACACACACACACACACACACATATCTGTACCCCCCTGCACACCTACCCCCCCCCACACACACACACACACATATCAGTTCCCTCTGTACACAGTGCAATGCACTATAAACTGACAGCAGAGTAAATTTTTGTTTCTTGTGAATGGGTGCAGGCTGCAGCAATGAGCTTCCACTATACCTGAGCCAGCGAAGGTGGTAGTAAACTTTACTCCAGGACTGGAGAGCGGCGCTGCTGCCTGCCAGTCCTCCCACAACAGATCCCTGAGAGACCAGGAGGAGGGGGGGGGCGGCGGGAGCAGATATCGTGGCAAGCCCGTAGTTACATGATGCAGGGCTTCCATATCATCTACCCCAGCCAGTTCCACTAAACATGCAGCACTTCCGGCCAGCTGCTCCTCGTCCCGGCTCTCTCCTCTCATCTTCTCACTGCAGCTGCTAGGGCGGCACTGCAGGCTGGGGATAGAGTGGTCTGTCAGGGATGTCTTCACAGCCCCAACCGCCCCCTAGGCTGGCGCCATAAGGCATGCATTTTAAAAATGCCGGGACCTTTCTCGGCAGAACACTGGCCCTGCTCGCAATGGGATAAGCAGCGCAGGGGAACGGGCTAGCTGGCTGGTGGGCGGCAATTTGCCGCCCCCTTTAAAGTGCCGCCTGGGACCGAGGTACCATCGGGTCCCATGGTAGGGCCGGCCCTGGTGGTAGCACATATCTGTCCATCTATTATAAGCAGCCTTTGATGTTTGGATTTTTCCAGGTGCTGATTACAGTTTTATTATCCTTCCTCCAACGAAGAGCTACACATCAGAAAACAACAGATAAAATACCACTGGGCAGGAGATTCGGCATTGTTGTGTAAGTAATGTGTTCCCTTTTTCATGCACTGTTAAAGAGGAGATGAACTCCGGAAGCTATACCCAAAATAGGGAGGTGGAGGGCAGTAGACTAGTCATCAGTAAAATCTGTAGTCTCCCTACAGCTGATCCTTCCAAATTCCCAATTTGCCATACCTTGTTCTGCACTGTGTCTTTGTGTGCAGGTAGCCAACAAGTAGAGCAGTGAGCAGTAAAATATATATTACACCATATCTCACTTAAAACCTGTTGAGACTAGCAGTCAGATGCAGCAATGACTTAGATCTTACACTTCAGATATACAACTATGAGGCTGCAGACACAGGTGTGCCAAGGCACCTTCACATACCAGGAAATTTACTGTTATTTTCTAACATGAATTCAGAACAAAAGTAAAAATTTTCAGATTACTACTTATTCAAACATACAGTACATACTCACCTCTATGCTGCAGCATTCGTGTGAAGCTGCAGCTTTCCCACGACTGAGCAATCACATGCCTGCTGATCGCTCAGTTCTTGGTCTGCTCACCGGAGTGCCAGGACAAGTGTTACTGCACCATTCTTCTGGATGCATAAGGCTTGTAGGAGCATGGTGCATCTTTGGTGCCAGGCTGGAGTTTGGGGGCACCTGATGCTGATATATTAGCTGTTATTAACTTGGGGACTCCATGCAGACAACCATCTAGGAATGCAAATGCCAGTCTATATGGACAGTCCCTCCCTGGTAAGCTTCAATATATTACATTTTTGTTGTTGGGTTTAGTTTAAGTTTGTTTACATGTTGCTACAATTGGTTTTAGTCACTGAAATCCAAAATCTTCTGAATCCGTTGCAGATTTCCTACAACCTGTTCTTTCTGTTTTGTATTTTCAGACCTGTGAACTTCATTAGCAGTTACTCAAACCGTTGGTCATATGGGGCAGCATGTGGTGCCACAGCTACAACAGTTTTTCTATTGTTCCACAATGAATATTCCAATTATTTCAACTTTACAGCTCCACCCTGGGCCAAGGGTATGTATAATTACTTCAATAAAAAAAATGTAAGCAGAAACAGAATTATACATTTACAGCATAATTTTTAAAGACTACTGGTTTTCTAGATGATACAATAGATCTCAGCTGATTAGAACATACCCACGTTGTAAAAATAAATTGGGGGGACTTAATAAAACATTTGTGCCACTTTTCCGGCCGTATGGCCCTTTAAAATTTAATGCGTCAGATAGAAAAAATCCCTGTGGCCAGTTTTGTTTTTTACCAAAATGTGTGATAGTTTCAGGTAGTTCTTAATAGCACCAAATCAAAAGGTAATTATCTCCATTTAAAGTGATTGTAAAGTCTCAAGGTTTATATAATTCTATGCATTAAGGTGAGAAAACTTCTGTGCTGCAGCTGCCCCCAGACTCTCCCTTTTTCTTACCTGAGTCCGATCCAATCCAGTGATGTGCATGAGGCCAGCAGCTCCAGCCTCTGTCTCTCTCCACATTGGACAGATTGATAGCAGCAGGAGCTCCCGTTGCTGTCAATCAAATCCAGTGACACGAGAGCGGGGGGGCAGGGCCGAGTCCCGCTGTCTGTGTCAATGGACACAGCAGTGGGACTCAGGAGCGAGCCCGCACGGGTGCCCACATAGAAAGCGGCTCTCCATGGGGGCACCTGATGAAGGGGAGGAGCCAGGAGTGACTGCGGGGCACCCCAGAAGAGGAAAAACCCTTGCACAGAGCAGGAAAGTATAACATGTTTGTTATTTTTATTTAAGAAAAAACAAACTTTTACAACCCCTTTAATAAATAACAAAGCTGGAGGTAATTAAGACCAACTCTAATTTAGTGTACAGAGAGTATCTGTCTTTGTGTGCTGTTTTGAAGGAGCGGCATTTATTCCACTTCATTGTGTATACTGCAGACTATGCCAAAGTTTAGCATGTAGCCACATAGGGGAACTGTATGCAGCCAACATTACAGTGTATTAAAGCGAAGCTCCGCTTTAACTCTCATGAGGATTAGCACCATCTTGTGGCTGGAAGCCATACTTTTTCACCAGGCCACACACATAGAAGGATCAAGTCTTATATGTTCCCAGTGACTCTTGTCCTGGCACTGACTAGAGATGCATTCTGAGGAAGATAGCGCTAAGCATTCATAATCCTCCACCAGCTCTCCGTGACACTGACTGTAATTTACTTCTGTCTTGCCCTTAAAGCAAAAAGTAGACCCACCACAATTCTCACAGGGCCCTGTATTCATGTGGTTCCAGGTCCAGTCCCTTGAAAAATTCTGTACTGCAGCAGGCCCTATGATAGGGTGGGACCTTACCGCACAATGGAGTGCCCTATTCCCAGCCACCTTTACCTGCAGAATCTCCATGATGGCTACTCTGTCCTCCCCCGCTGTCTTCTGGGAGACACACAGCTCCAAGAAGACAGCAGAGACCAGTGAGGACGTGCAGCGCGACTCGCGCATGCACTGTAGGGAACCAGGAAGTGAAGCCGCAAGGCTTCACTTCCTGATTCCCTTACCGAGGATGGCGGCGGCAGCAGCCGAGAGCCGAGCGGGCACCTGGACAGGTAAGTGTCCTAATATTAATATTAAAAGTCAGCAGCTGCAGTATTTGTAGCTGCTGGCTTTTAATATTATTTTTTTTAGGCGGACTCCGCTTTAAACAGTAACTGTTTTACTGAAGAGACATTAATCTTTACATTTATAATGTAATACAACCGGCTCTTTACATGTTTATCCTCATCCATAAAGAAGGTTCTACTCACTATGGCTGTGCTGTAGAACAGGGTGCTGTCCATGCCTTAGAATAGGATAAGTGATTCTCCCCAGATAATGTCCATAGTCCGGTCCTAGGTACCCATTACAGGGCCCCATTAACCACTTCAGCCCCAGGAGAGTTGGCTGCCCAATGACCAGGCCATTTTTTGCGATTCGGCACTGCGTCGCTTTAACTGACAATTGCGCAGTCGTGCGACGCTGTACCCAAACAAAATTGACGTCCTTTTTTTCCCACAAATAGAGCTTTCTTTTGGTGGTATTTGATCATCTCTGCGATTTTTATTTTTTGCACTATAAACAAAAAAAGAGCGACAATTTTGAAAAAAAACACAATATATTGTACTTTTAGCTATAATAAATATTCCCAATTTTTTTTTTTAAAAAGCAATTTTTTTCTCAGTTTAGGCCAATATGTATTCTCCTACATATTTTTGGTAATAAAAATTGCAATAAGCGTATATTGATTGGTTTGCGCAAAATTTATAGCGTCTACAAAATAGGGGATAGATTTATAGCATTTTTATTATTATAATTTTTTTTTACTAGTAATGGTGGCGATGTGTGATTTTTATCGGGACTTCACTTTTTTTCCCGTCCTGCAAGTGCACCGCCTCATTCTGAACGCACTCGGGCTTTCACACTGGAGAGTGAAAATATATATATGTAGGTAGTGTGAGGGGGTTAGCTCGGCAGCGGGTGTGTGTGACCCCCGGGATGGGCTCCCCACACAAAACAGGCCCAGCAAACGGAGGTTGTGGTTTTCAAAATCAAAAAAGGTGCGGTTTATTTTCTATTTACAGTGACAAAACACAGCAAAGCAAAAGAAACATAACCAAAATAAATCCTGGTCAAGTTGACCTCTGACTAAACATACAGGTTTCCTAACTAACAACTGGGATCAGCCTAGTGCTGTCCTAGTCCCTAAGTCCCTGGTTTAGTAAAAGTCCAAACAAATAGCCACACAGGCTTTGCCTCACCGCACAGGGGTTCACTCTCCCTAGACAGTCCACACAGGTCTGGTTCCAGGCATGAGCTAACACCTAATGAATCTGGGAGTTCTTATAGAGGCCTAAATGAGCTGACAAGGTTCAGCTGGTCTCCTCATCTCTGTCTGCACGACGCCCCACACTCTCCCTAGAGGTATGAGTCATCCATGAGCCCACTAGCCTTATACAACTCTCCACCTAGTTGTATAAGTCGGCGTAAAGCCTGAATCTGGGCGAAATATATCTACCCCCCTGGATGCAACCAGGTGACTTTACCTTCCTGCTGTCACATACCCCCCCCTCTTGTTTTAACCTCGGGGTTGGAACACCAGCAATCAGGTATTCATGTACTCGAGACAAAGCATCCACATTCCCCATTTGAACGCCAGGGCGATGCTTTACTGTGAAGTTGAATTCCTGGAGGGCCAGGAACCACCTATTCACTCTTCTATTTGTTTCCTTGTTTTGAGCCATCCACTTTAACGGAGCGTGATCCGTAACCATGTCAAAGTGCCTACCTAGCAGGTAGTACCGAAGGGAATCTAGAGCCCACTTCACCGCTAAACACTCCTTTTCAACGGTGGCGTAATTTACCTCATGGGACTTCAACTTCCTGCTGAGGTAAATGACTGGGTGCTCTTCCCCGTTCCAGACCTGGGACAATACTGCTCCTAACCCCACATCTGACGCATCACTTTGTACGACAAAGTCTTTAGAGAAGTCGGGTGAGTACAACACTGGCTGGCTACATAAGGCTTGTTTCAAGAATTGGAATGCTGCCTCAGCCTCGGGGGTCCATTTAATCATGACCGACCCTTTCCCCTTCGTCAGGTTGGTTAGGGGCACAGCCTTAGAAGCAAAGTGGGGAATGAATCGCCGATAATACCCAGCGATTCCCAGAAAGGCTCGTACCTGCTTCTTGCTGTTGGGACGTGGCCAACTCTGGATGGCCTCGACTTTGTTGAGTTGGGGTTTTATTACTCCCCTCCCAATGGTGTACCCAAGATATTTGGCCTCCTCCTGCCCAATGGTACACTTCTTGGGGTTAGCCGTAAACCCCGCTTCCCGAACAGAGTCCAGGACTGCTTGCACTTTTGGCAGATGTGAGGCCCAATCTGTGCTATGGACAATTACGTCATCCAGGTAAGCCGCAGCATACTTCCGATGGGGCCTCAGCATCTGGTCCATTTTCCGCTGGAATGTGGCCGGCGCATTCTGTAACCCGAACGGCATTCTTTTATATTGGAACGCCCCGTCTGGGGTTACAAATGCGGTTTTCTCTTTGGCCGACTTGGCCAGGGGGATTTGCCAATACCCTTTTGTGAGGTCAAGAGTCGTCATGTATCGGGCTGTTCCCAGCCGGTCGATCAACTCATCTATACGTGGCATGGGGTAGGTGTCAAATTTTGTAACTTTGTTCAACTGACGAAAATCGTTACAAAATCGCCAGCTCCCATCCGGTTTAGGCACCAACACGATGGGACTAGACCAATCACTTTGGGACTCCTCTATCACCCCTAAGTTCAGCATTTTCTGTACTTCCTCCCGTATTGCCTCCCGTCGAGCCTCTGGGATCCGATAGGGTTTTAACTTCACCCTTTCACCGGGCGGGGTAATGATGTCATGCTCTACCCCAGATGTTTGTCCCGGCAGCTCAGAGAATACCTCCTTGTTGCGAAGCACAAACTCCTTAACCTCCTGTTGTTGGGGTTGTGACAAGGTGGCTGCTATTCCAACCTCAGGAATCACGCAACCAGTTTGAGCTGGTGACCAAGTGTCTGCGACTAGGGACTCTCTATCCCTCCAGGCTTTCAACAGATTAACGTGATAGATCTGTTCGGGCTTTCGCCTTCCTGGTTGTCTGACCTTGTAATTCACTTCGCTCACTTTTTCCATTATCTCGTAGGGGCCTTGCCATTTGGCAAGGAATTTACTTTCAACCGTAGGGACAAGTACCAATATCCTATCCCCCGGGGAAAAGGTACGGGTCTTGGCTCCACGGTTGTACACTCTCTGCTGTGCCAACTGCGCTTGGGCCAAATGTTCCTTCACGATGGGCATTACCTGTGCAATTCGATCTTGCATCAGGGCGACATGCTCAATCACACTCCTGTGGGGAGAACTCTCACTTTCCCAAGTTTCCTTGGCAATATCCAACAGCCCTCTTGGGTGTCTCCCATACAGTAACTCAAAGGGGGAGAATCCCGTAGAGGATTGGGGCACCTCCCTAATAGCAAACATCAAATAAGGAAGTAAACAGTCCCAATCCTTTCCATCTCTATCCACCACTTTCTTCAACATTTGTTTTAGGGTTTTGTTGAATCTTTCAACCAGCCCATCGGTTTGGGGGTGATACACAGACGTACGCAATTGCGTCACTTTGAACAATTTACACAGCTCTTTCATAACCCGGGACATAAAGGGTGTACCTTGGTCCGTAAGCAGTTCTTTACAAATACCCACCCGGCTAAAAACAAGAGATAGATCTTTGGCTATGGTTTTGGCCGAGGTATTTCGGAGAGGGATCGCTTCTGGATAACGGGTGGCATAGTCCATTATAACTAATATGTACTGGTGTCCCCTAGCGGACTTGATTATAGGACCTACCAAATCCATGGCGATCCTCTCAAACGGGACCTCAATGATGGGTAGAGGGACCAGCGGGCTACGGAAATGTGGCATCGGGGCCAACCTCTGACACACAGGGCAGGAGGAACAATAATTTTCTACGTCCTTCATCACCCCCGGCCAATAGAATCTCTGTAATACCCTCTCTCGGGTTTTCTCTGTCCCCAGATGACCTCCAAGAATGTGCCCATGGGCCAACTCCAACACCAACTTCCTGTAAGGTTTGGGCACCACAAGCTGCTCAACGGTTTCTTCTGCCCTTTTTGCCACCCGATACAGTAGGTCCTTCTCTACGCTGAAGTATGGGTAAGTGCAGGTATTATCTGGGTTCACTAACTCGCCATCTATTTTCACTACGTTTTCCCGTGCCTTTATTAGGGCGGGGTCTTTCAACTGTTCTGTGGCAAAGTTTTCCCTGTGGACCTCAAGATCAGAAAACTCCACAGACGGTAGGTTTTCGTCTGAGGAGGTGGGCTCCTCTCCAGTTTCTTGAGTCTCCCCTGCCAATACTGATAAGGGAAATTCCGGAGAGTCCTCACCACTCTCAGGGGAGTTCTGGCTATCACATTCCTGGTACATAGGGGCACCAGTGAGGGGCTCAGGATCATCCCACAGTTCCCAGAACTTCGGAAAATCCCTTCCCACAATGGCGTCATGCGGTAACTGAGATACTAAGCCCACTGGATGAGAGAGGGTACCTTTGGGGGTCTCGAAACACACTGTAGTCACTGGATACTCTCGGGTGTCCCCATGCACACAAATAACAGCTACCTTGCTATTCCCAGAGACCTCTGTTTTAACTAACTCAGCCTTTATCAGGGTCACAAGGCTACCTGAATCCAGCAATACCACAACATTTCTACCATTAACACACATTTTGCATAAATGTTTCTCAGTTCCTCGAATGGCAGTGCATGCGACTGTCGCACACAGCGACTGACGTCTGCCCGTCAGAAAGTCACACTGCATGGGTTCCTCCACAACCGGGCAATTGGCTGCAATATGTCCCGCTTGCCGGCAGCGGTAGCAAACGATCCTTCTTGCCGCCTCTTGAGCCGCTGATTTCCCAGGCTGTTCTCGCCAAACTTGGGGTAGAGCTCCCACCCTCTCACTCTCTCCACCCTCACCCCTTGGAATCCTCTTATCCGCCCCTGGGGATGGTCTGGTCTTAGGGTGGAAAGTCCGAGTGTCTCTGGAAGAGGCCGTCAGGTTCTCTGTAGCCAAGTATTTCTCCACACGATCCACAAGACCATCGGCCGTCTCTGGGTCTCCATGGCTTACCCACTTTTGGATGGCAGTAGGAAGAGCTCTCAAAAACCGATCCATTACAACACGTTCCACAATCTTTGGTGCGGACAAAGTCTCTGGCTGTAGCCACTTTCTGCTCAGGTGAATGAGATCATACATTTGAGACCTGGGGGGTTTTCCAAGCTGGAAAGTCCAGTTATGCACACGCTGAGCCCGGACAGCCTGGGTGACACCCAGCCTTGCCAATATTTCAGCTTTTAGCATCACATAGTCTTTTGCTTGGTTAGGCTCTAGGTCATAGTAAGCTTTCTGCGATTCACCAGTTAACAGAGGAGCCACCAGTCCAGCCCACTGCTCCTCAGGCCACTTTTCTCTTTCAGCGGTCCTTTCAAATGTGGTCAAAAATACCTCTGGATCATCCTCTCCAGTCATTTTTGTCAATAAACGACTCACCCCAAAGGACGCGGTATTAGTGGGACGGCTTTCCTCACTGGTCTGCGGACGTTGCTGCATTACTGCTTCCATCTGTTGTTGTAGTCTCTGCTCTTGCTTCTGCAACAGGTCTATGAAGCGGGCCTCAGATTGCTGCTGGGCTCGTTGCTGAGCCTCCAGACTCTGTTGCAAAGTTGCGTTTGTCTGCTGCTGGGCTGCAAGGCTCCTTTGCAAACCTGCATTTGTCTGCTGTTGATTGGCATTTGCTAGAGCCAGCTGCTTCAGTATCTCCTCCATGCTGGCTTAAAAAAAAAGGGATTTTTATAACAGCTTACCTGTAAAATCCTTTTCTTGGAGTACATCACGGGACACAGAGCGACTTAGTCATTACTAATGGGTTATATAGTTTACCTTCAGGTGTTGGCACTGGCCAATTCCAAACCGGAAGTACCCTCCCCTATATAAGCCCCTCCCACCCGGGAGCACCTCAGTTTTGTAGCCAAGCAATAAGTGTCCCAAAAAGAGGGGTGGGAGCTCTGTGTCCCGTGATGTACTCCAAGAAAAGGATTTTACAGGTAAGCTGTTATAAAAATCCCTTTTTCTTTTTCGTACATCACGGGACACAGAGCGACTTAGTCATTACTAATGGGACGTCCCAAAGCAATGCCAAATGAGGGGGGGGTACATAAGCTGGGCGCCATCAGGCATGAGGATCTTTTGCGGCCTGCAACACACTGCGCCCAAAGGCGACATCCTCCTGACTTCTAACGTCTACCTGATAGAATCTAGTAAACGTGTGTACCGAAGACCATGTTGCGGCCTTACATACTTGAGCCAGGGAGGCCTGGTGATGCACTGCCCATGAAGTTCCAACCGCTCTTGTGGAGTGCGCCCTAACTTTGAACGGAGGCGGTCTCTTTCTCAAGCCATAGGCTTGTATTATGACCTGTCGAATCCACTTGGCTAAAGTAGATTTTGATGCTGCCTGACCCCTTCTGGGGCCTTCCGGCAGAACAAACAAAGAATCCGTTCTGCGAATCTGAGCAGTGGCTTTTAGATAAGCTTTAACTGCTCTTACCACATCCAAAGAATGTAATAACTTTTCCTCTACTGAGCTAGGTTTGGGGAAAAAAGAAGGAAGAACCACATCTTGGTTCAAATGAAACCTCGATACCACCTTAGGAAGAAAGGCTGGATGAGGACGTAATACTACTCTGTCCTTATGGACAACCAGATATGGCTCCTTACAGGACATAGCTGCTAATTCCGACACTCTTTTAGCCGAACAAATGGCTACTAAGAAAACCAATTTCCTGGTGAGAAGAACCAAGGAAATGTGTTGTAATGGTTCAAACGGTTGTTTCTGTAGAACCGACAGAACCAGGTTTAAGTCCCAAGGACATATGGGAATACTAACCGGAGGGCTAATACGCATCACTCCTTGTATAAAGGCTTTGACTAGTGAATGCGAAGCCAAGGGCCTTTGAAAAAATATTGACAAGGCCGAAATCTGACCCTTGATAGTACTCAAGGCCAGCTTCCTATCTACAGCCCACTGTAGGAAGTCCAGAATCCTCCCTATCATGTACTTACGTGGATGCCATTTCTTGGTCTCACACCACGTAATGTACGCTTTCCAGATCCTATAATAGATCTGCCTGGATACCGGTTTCCTGGCATTGATCATGGTAGATACCACAGAATTAGAGAGCCCTCTCTTTTTCAGAATGTGGGCTTCAATAGCCAGGCCGTCAAACCTAGGGCTGGTAAGGAAGGGTGGTATATCGGTCCTTGCGACAGCAGGTCCGGACGAAGTGGGAGGGTCCAAGGACTCCTCACTGACATTTTTACAATCTCCGCGTACCATGCCCTTCGGGGCCACGCTGGAGCCACCAGAATCACTGGTTTCTTTTCTACCCTGATTCTGCGGAGTAATCGCGGTAACAATTGTGGCGGTGGGAATGCATATATCAGCTTGAACCGATCCCAAGGGAACACTAGGGCATCCGAGCCGCAAGCTAGGGGATCCCTTGTGCGAGACACAAACCTGTCCACCTTTGCGTTGAATCTGGATGCTAGCAGATCTACATCCGGTGTTCCCCACCGCTGGCATATTGCCTGGAAAACCTCGGGGTGAAGAGACCATTCCCCCGGGCATAATTGTTGGCGACTTAGAAAGTCCGCTCTCCAATTTTCCACTCCTGGGATGAAAACCGCGGATATGGCTGGGACATATCTTTCTGCCCACTCCAGGATGCAATTTGCTTCCTTCTGGGCTGCACGACTTTTGGTGCCACCCTGATGATTGATATATGCCACTGCCGTGGCATTGTCTGATTGAATTCTGACAGGGGACCCCTGGAGTTTGGATGTCCATGCTACTAGGGCATACCGGGCTGCTCGTATCTCTAAGAGATTGATGGGCAGGGCCTTTTCTGCTTCTGACCACCTGCCCTGGAGAGACCATTGCTCCAGCACTGCCCCCCAGCCGATGAGGCTGGCATCTGTAGTGACCACCTTCCAAGAAACCGGACTGAAGGGTTTCCCTCTTTCCAGATTCTGGGGCACCAACCACCAATGGAGGCTCTTGCGAACGGAAGGGGACAGGGACATTGGTAAGTCTAAAGCCTGAACTTTTTTGTTCCAGGCTGACAGTATGGCCCTTTGCAAATTCCTTGAATGGAATTGACCGTAGGGTACCGCTTCGAATGAAGCCACCATCTTTCCCAGCAGCCTCATGCAGAGACGTATGGATGGTTTTCTTTTTGTACCCACTAAGTGGGTCAAATTTCTTAAAGACGACACCTTCTCTGGAGGTAAGAAAATCTTTCTCTGATTTGAATCCAGCCTTAGCCCTAAGTATTCCAGACTTTTGACTGGTCTTAGAGCTGACTTGTCCCGGTTGATAATCCAACCGTGATATTCCAGATACTCGATTGTCTTGTGAATAGCTACTTCCAGCTTTTCCACTGAGTGGTCTATTAGTAGCAGGTCGTCTAGATATGCCATTATCGTTACACCCTGTGTTCTTAGATTGGCCAATAATGGGGCCAGAATTTTTGTGAACACTCGTGGTGCTGTGGCCAGACCGAAAGGTAAGGCTCTGAACTGAAAATGGCGCCCTTCTACTGCAAAGCGTAGAAATTTCTGATGGGCCGGAAAGATGGGAATATGCAGATAAGCATCCCTTATGTCGATCGAGGCTAGCCATTCCTGCCCTTGTAGGGCGGTGGCCACTGATCGGATCGACTCCATCCGAAAGGTCCTGATATTTAGGAACTTGTTTAGCCCTTTTAGATTTAATATGGGCCTCACGTCCCCATTTGGTTTGGGGACTGTGAAAAGGTTCGAGTAAAACCCGAATCCGCTTTCTTCCAGGGGAACCTTCATGATTACCCCTTGGAGCAATAGTTGTTCTAGTGCCAGAAGGAGGGATCCTCTCTTTTGGGGATCTCTTGGCACGTTTGACCTCATGAATTGGGCAGGAGGAGTGCCTTTTAACTCCAGCTTGTATCCCAGACTTACTGCGGAGAGCACCCATCTGTCTCTGATGGTGTCCCGCCAGGTCTCTGTGAACAACTGAAGTCTTCCCCCCACCCGATTGAGCGGGGGCAATACTTCATGCCTTAGGGGGAGGTTTTGCACCTCTCTTGATCCAGGGCTTCTTGTTACCCTGTGATTGTCCCTGATTTCTGCCCCCTGAATTTGACCGCGGAGGCCGTCGGAACTGCTTCACAGCCGATGTGCCCGGGACTGGAGAGGTAGGCCTCTTAAAAGAAGGACTTCTACCCTTGTTCTTAACCGGTAAGAGTGAACTTTTACCGGCAGAAATTTTCTGGATATATTTGTCCAGATCTTCTCCAAATAAGCGTTCTCCATGAAATGGGAAGCTAACCAGCAGTTTTTTACAGGGAGCTTCAGCAGACCAGTTTTTGAGCCACAGAAGCCTACGCATATGTACTATAGACAGCGTAAAGCGGGAGGCCTGTTGGATTGTATCCTTTATGGCGTCCACCGCAAAACACAAGGCTCTAGGCAGGTCAGCTAGGGCAAGAGCCTGCTGATCTGGTAAGTCCCTTAAGACTTGTTTCAACTGATCTTTCACTGCTTGGCAGACTCCAATCGCTGCTACCGCAGGTTGTGTCACCATACTTGCTGTAGAGAAAGCAGATTTTAGTAAAGACTCCAATTTTTTATCTATTGGGTCTTTGAACATTGGAACATTATCTACTGGACATGTCAGTGATTTGTTAACAGAAGAGATGGCTGCGTCCACTATAGGGACCCTCCATTTCCTTATGAACTTATCCTCCATGGGATAGATCACCGGAAATCTCTTGGGGGGAGCAAATATTTTATCAGGATGCTCCCAATCCTGGTAAATAAGCCCTTCTAATAAAGGGTGGATTGGGAAGGAACAGACCGCCTGGGGAGCTTTTAGCGACCCCAGCGAGGAAACCGTAGTGGATGGTGGTTCCGCCAGAGGCATTTTAAATGCTGATCGGACCATGTTAGTCAGAGACTGAACCCATAATCTTTCAGCCTGAGAAGCTGAGAAAGGTTCTTCCACTGTTGATTCCTCTATAAGTGAATCAACCTCATCCTGATCCCCTTCAGGTAGGTCGATCTCTGTGTGGGGCTGTTCCTCCACTAACAGGCACTCTGAAGGAGGAGACGGAGATCGGACGCGCTTTTCCTGTGACAGGGAAGCAGCGATCAATGCTGTTAATCTCTCTTCCAATCCTCCCAGAGTTGAGGATAAAACCTCCTCTGTTATATATACAGGAGCTGGTGGACTGGGGACAGCCGCAGCACCAGGCATTCCTGCGGGGTTTCTACGGCTACTGACCTCTGCATTCTCAGGGGAGATTGGTGCAGTGCAAGCATGCCCAATATCCTCAGAGCCCGATGGAGACCCCTTTGGCTTCCTGGAAGATCTATTTCCGGAGCGTCTGGACGACATATCCCTTAAGCACAAAGCTGAGGTATTCCCGTCGTCATACACCAATTTTTGCTGGTAATAGTCTAACACAGGTGCTGCTATATACCAGCTGGTGTCCACTAAAGTGCCTTTCTATGGGGATGCCTGCATCAACCGCCTCTGTGTGCCACTGTTTGTTGCTAGCTCTGTTTGCATGCAGCTGACACTTGTACTGTGTCTTTTAACCATGCTGGGACGCCCGCACATGCGCAGAAGCGCCGCGGCGCGCATCGAGCGTCATCCACCCGCCCCGCCCCTTTTTTTTCATAGGAGGCGCGTGCACGCGCCTGCGCGCGCGCCCGTGCGCCAATGGCGCCCTTTTCGAAAACCAACAGAGGACTAGGAGCCAGGGCCCTTTTTGCCGGAGGGCCTGTGCGGTGGATGAACGCAGCAACAGGGCAGAGGAAGTGGATTCCCTCAGAGAAACTTACCAGCTGCCTGGATCTTTTGAGTTGAGAAAACCAAAGATCCACATTTACAAGAAAAATGGACTACAGCGGCCTCTAGTGGTTTAACACAGGTACCGCGGTCCCTGTTTTTTTTTTTTTTTTTTCTTGACTACTATTAAAATTTTACATTTTCAGTAGTTATAGGCAAACACAGATATTTAGCGGGAATACCGTTAGGTAACAGACAGAAAGACAAATTAGGCTTGGGGGTCCCCCAATAGAACCAAGTTCCTGAGGGCCCCCACTTACCTGATCCCCGCCGCAGGACTTTGTTTGGTCCACAAAAGTCCAAACTTCACCTATCACGGCAGGCATTGTAATTAAACCTTCAGGGACCGGGTTCCCAAGGATTCCACTCCCCTGGACCTGTATAGCACCCTGCACAGACAGCGTCTTGGTCGTGGGTATGACCAGAGCTCTGGATCCCAGGGTCCAGCCCTCCTAAGAGAAGCATTACAGGCAAAACCTTGCTCTTCTGCTGCAAGGCCCGGGTACCGACCGTTTAGCTATGAAGCTTTTTTGGTGGGATCCGGAACAGCTTACTAAGGCCCAAAAGAACCTGTACGCAAGCCCAGTGAAAACACATGTTACTCTTTGGCCAACACCTTAGACACTGGCAAAAAACTGAGGTGCTCCCGGGTGGGAGGGGCTTATATAGGGGAGGGTACTTCCGGTTTGGAATTGGCCAGTGCCAACACCTGAAGGTAAACTATATAACCCATTAGTAATGACTAAGTCGCTCTGTGTCCCGTGATGTACGAAAAAGAAAACTGCCCGCATTCTCCACCAACTGTGAGGGGGTTAGCTCGGCAGCGGGTGTGTGTGACCCCCGGGATGGGCTCCCCACACAAAACAGGCCCAGCAAACGGAGGTTGTGGTTTTCAAAATCAAAAAAGGTGCGGTTTATTTTCTATTTACAGTGACAAAACACAGCAAAGCAAAAGAAACATAACCAAAATAAATCCTGGTCAAGTTGACCTCTGACTAAACATACAGGTTTCCTAACTAACAACTGGGATCAGCCTAGTGCTGTCCTAGTCCCTAAGTCCCTGGTTTAGTAAAAGTCCAAACAAATAGCCACACAGGCTTTGCCTCACCGCACAGGGGTTCACTCTCCCTAGACAGTCCACACAGGTCTGGTTCCAGGCATGAGCTAACACCTAATGAATCTGGGAGTTCTTATAGAGGCCTAAATGAGCTGACAAGGTTCAGCTGGTCTCCTCATCTCTGTCTGCACGACGCCCCACACTCTCCCTAGAGGTATGAGTCATCCATGAGCCCACTAGCCTTATACAACTCTCCACCTAGTTGTATAAGTCGGCGTAAAGCCTGAATCTGGGCGAAATATATCTACCCCCCTGGATGCAACCAGGTGACTTTACCTTCCTGCTGTCACAGTAGTTATATTATTTTATCTTAACTTTACAAAAAATGATAAGTACATAAAAAAAGTTAAGATAAAAGAATATTATAATATATATATGTATGTAGTTATATTCTTTTATCTTACCTTTTTTTTAATGTACTTATCATTTTTTGTAAATTTATCCAAAGGATTAATTAGCTAATCAAAAAAAAGAACACTAGATTAAGTAAAAAAATAAAATAAAAATAATCGTTATAGTCGATGACTAATCGAAAAAATAATCGCTAGATTAGTCGACAGACAAAATAATCGTTAGTTGCAGCTCTATATAGCACTGAATCATACAGGAACATGGAGCAGGTTCCTGTGAGATTCCTGGTGTGAACCAGCACTTTGGGAGGAAAAGACAGAGCTATGTGACAAAATAAGAATGAGGCGAAATATATTTGTATTCAATGTTAAACAACCCCTGTATTGACAGAATACTGTTATTTTGACATTTGGATAAATAAAAGTGGGCAAAAAGCCATAAACACACTCTGCTAAGTGGACTGAGTCCTTGGAAGATCATTTTTTTTAGGCAATTTCAATCATTTTCAGCAAGGTTGTGATTGTAGAAAAGACTAAAGCCCTGTACACACGATCGGATTTCCTATGGATTCAAATCCGATGGATTTTTCCATCGGAATTCTGATGAAGCTGACTTCCATCAGTCTTGCCTACACACCATCAGTCAAAAATCCGACTGTCCCAAACGCCGTGACGTAAAACACTCCAACGACTTGAGAAAAATTAAGCTCAATGCTTCTGAGCATGCGTCGACTTGATTCTGAGCATGCGTGGGTTTTTTCTCCGATGGAGTTCCACACAGACGATTGGAATTTTCTATCGTAAGACCGATGGGGCCCATACACGATCGGTTTGTCCGATGAAAAAAGTCCATCGGACTGTTTTTATCGGTAAAACCGATCGTGTGTACAGGGCATAAAAGGATCAAGACAACCTATACAAAAGTTTTTACTGAAACAATTTTACCAGTTTGATCTGCTGGTTGTAGGTTGTAGGTTATCTTGAGCCATTTGGTCATTCTGGCAGAGCACCCCATTTTCCCATCCTGATGATGCACTGCATTGGTTGGTAACTATACCCATGGAATGATAATTGGTGTTCTAGCCCATTTGATAACACTATTCCTTCTGTATTGAACTGTATTGTAATTTTACTGCCCCCCACCCCCTTTACATTGGAAAGTGCTGCGTAAATTCTGTATAATAATAATAATAATAATAATAAAAAATAACAGTACATGTCTGAAATAGAAGTTAATCAGACAGCTTTTAGACTATTCCATATGAATAGAGGAGACTCCATTCACACAGGGGCAACAAGACTTCCAGCGCCGACTTTGGGAGACAACTTGGACACGACTTGAGTATGAATCACAGCGCAACCTGGAGCTACTTACAAGGCAACTTCAAGTTGCCTGCAGGACAGGAGACATTCCAGTGGCCAATCAAACAAGAATCAGCTCTGTGGGAGGGAGGGGGAGGGAGAGGTTTGCCTGAGAAATGTATGTTCTCTTCCTGAAAAGTTGCTTCTGTTAAGACAGGGGATCTGACTTCTGAGCGACTTCCACTGAAATCAATGGGTACAGATCGCCTAGAAGTCGGATTGAAGTAGTACAGGGACCTTTTTTGAAGTCGGAGCGACTGCAGTAGTGTGCATTAAGACGGCTCCATTCACTTACATTGATTTTCTCATGCAGCGCGACTTGAGGCGACTAGGGGTGACTTGGGGCGACTTGAAGTTGGATCCAAAGTTGCCCCTGTGTGAATGGGCTCTTACAAAAACATGTAGCTACTATTTAAGAATGTCATCATTGATGGACAATCTGTCATTTTTAATTCTTTGCCACTAAATTCTGCAAATACCTCAAGTAAATGATTGCAGTTTATTTTCTTCTTCTTAGCACTAGTCTATCTACTGTCTGCACTGGAGGTTGGGCTGGACTATTATCCCTTCTTTGCCTGCTTATCTACTAACAACAGAGTGATAGGGTCAACCCTGGGATTCTGCTACTCTCTGTGCTGGTGAGTGATAACAATTAGCAAAGAATATTGAACATAACATTCAGGAAAAGTAATTTTGTGTTCGAAAAGCTGTACAAGCTACCGATCTACCAGTGTTGCATGTGTCAGATTCACATAAACACTGCCTGCAAGTAAGAATATTACCCAAAAAATGGTTATTTTACATTTTAGCCAAATGATATGGAACATCTGAATATTTTCCAAGTTGAACATTCAAATTCATCATATAATGTATAATGTGGTGAATGAGGCAAAAGTTTACAAACATGCTAGGCTTCTTCTTAGGCCTGCAGACCAGAGGGAGTGTGGGCATGTTGCTTAGTGTGTATATTTCTACAGTCTGTGCAGATACCTTATTGTTGCAAGATCCTGGCCCCCAGAAGCCTAATGGTGACCTCCAGAGTCAGGGAGAGCTGACATTCTTCTTTGTAGAGTGGGTCACTAGGCATAGTGGGTGTAATGCAAGATAGAATGATTGGGCGCCAGTCCCTTTTTGAATGCGAACAAAAAAGATTTTTTGTCTCTTAACAAGAACTGGGGGAGAGAGGGTTAGGGCCTGAAAACCCTTAGGCAGATGCAATAGCAATTGGCAGACTCCAAGACAAAATAGGCAGACAGCTTTCCAGGTTGAGGGCCTTTTAAGCTGATTGCAGCACTGTATTTGTAGAACTGCTGTCTCCTATGGCAACTGAACTTGTAGGTTGACTATTACACAGATCTGTACACATACCAGACTTGGTATCCCCGTTGTGTAGGATCTGGCCTCCATCTCACAGCCTCCCAATGTAGCTTTTCTTACTGAGCTCCCAGTCTTCTCACCAGACCTTCAGATCCCAGCCGCCCGCAGGATCCCCTGAGCTTTTCCACAGCTAACCCGCTGTACACTCCAAGCGTCATTCACGCTACCTGTTGGGTCCCTGGTTTGGCTCTCTGCCAATCCGCTGAATCCTTTTCAAGTATCACCCATGCTCACCCGCTGGGTCCGTGACTTGAACGCTGAAGCTTTCCCAATTTGTTTAGTGTCCCAGCTAGTGAAAAAGGCTGCTCTGGTACTTCTTCAGACTTCACAAACCTGGCCTCTTATAGCAGGAGTAGTTGTCCCTTACTGGCTTACTGGTGATAGTGTCCACTGACCCCTGGTTCTCACTTGCCTCTGGTAACAGGAGTGGTCGTCCCATGTGGCAACTGCTTCTCTTTCACCTCTGGCAACACTCGGTTCACTGTCTGGCTGAACCTCTGCAACGATCAGGCTCCCCTCGGACTGAGCCTCTACACATGTGGCTAGGATTCAGGCTTAGGCCTAACCTCCAACTGCTGCTTCCCATACAGCCCCCAGGCCTCAGCCTGGGGCTAAAAGAACACTGATCACCTGACTCCTTCCCCCTAAATAGACTCTTCCAGCATGCTTAGCCACAAATATGATTGGCTGAGAAATTATATCTATTCACAACCTGAACTCACTGTGGTCTTTTCATTCTAATGCCAAAGGCAGCAGTGCCACCTATTGACAGAAGAGAGAAGTGCAGCAATTCCAGCATTAGGGGGAAGTCAGTGGATCTCCTTACAATTAGCCAGGACAATTACTACCTGGCAAACTAAATTTGTTAGCAGCCCTGCCTAAACACCAGGGTGCTACGTCATTATGAGACTTCACTACTGGTTGATTGGAATCCTTTCACAGCACAAATTTGTATATTTGGTAAGACTGACATACTCTAATTATCTTGCAGGTTTTGTGTACAACTGGCAGATGTGTTTGAATGTCCCACAATAAATTATGTGAGTTTTTTCTTTTTTTACTAAAATATAAATGTGGTATTTTTAAATTAAAGTGTACTAGCCCAAATGTTTCTGTTAAGAGACCATTTAATGTAACAGAATTCATACCAACAGGATTTAGGTACACTGAACTTTACTGAAACAACTATTATACAATCAACTAGAGATGATTTAATTAGCCTGGGTTCGGTTAGCAAGCCATTGGTCAAACCGTAAGGTCTGAAAATGGCAAAATTTATTCTGAACCCCGGTGAAGTCTATGGGGAGCAACTTTTGAAAATCCATTTTGGCCATTTTTAGGTAATAGATAAAAGATTATCATAGGACATGGGAAGCTGGGAACTGCCATAGGGGACATTGAAAAATAAGAAAAAAAAATAAAATACCATGGAGAGGGTTTTCTTTTTTATGCAACTTTGAGAGTGACACGGAAAATACACCAATACTTTTAATTACATACTTGGAAGATTCCTTTAACCCTTTTGCGCTTAAAGCCATTTTTGCATTTTTCACACACGTTTAAAAAATGATTTAAGGCCCGAAGATTATGTAAAATCTCCAAACGCTATACGTATATTTTCTGAAAACAAACACCCTACAGAATAAAATAATGGTAGTTCCAATTTTTTATGTCACCAAATTTCAGTCAGAAACTACACTAAAGTAAATTTCAGGACATATAAACGCAATATACTATCCAATTTTTGGTAAAATATAAAAGATGACGATGCTCCAAGAAAGTAGATACCCAACATGTCAAGCGTTAAAATTGAGTGCGCCCATGAAACGGTGACAAAGTTCAGTTCCCTATATATTCCATAGGCAACATTTTAGGTTCAATAATTTTTTATTGTTTTATCCAAGTTACACCATAGGCAACATTTTAAAGTGATATTAAAGTCTTGTTTCTTTTCTTTTTTTTTGTTAAAAATAACAAACGTGTATACTTACCTGCTCTGTGTAGTGGTTTTGCACAGAGAAGCTCAGATCCTCCTCTTCTCAGGTCCCTCTTTGGCGCTCCTGGCCCCTCCTTCCTGCCGAGTGTCCCCACAGACACAGAGCCATGGTCCGCCCCTGCCCCCTCTATCTCCTCATTGGCTTACTGACTTTAATTGACAGCAGCGAGAGCCAATAGCGGTTTGCTGCCATCTCAGCCAATGAGGAGGGAGAGTCTCTCGTACAACATCGCTGGATCGGGATGGGGCTCAGGTAAGTATTAGGAGGCTGCTGCATACAGAAGGCTTTTTATCTTAATGCATTAAGATAAAAAACCTTCTACCTTTACAACCATTTTAAAAGCCACTACAGGTCATCACTTTAGTGTTAACTGTAAATAATGGGCCTCAATATATTGCTCCCACTCCACTGTCCACGGCGATATGTAACATTTGTGGTGCAATCAATGTTTTCATGCATGAGCGCCCCCGAAACGTGCATTTACATTCATACATGCATGTAGGTGGCGGTGGGGGCTCAAAAATATTATTGAGGGGATTTTAAGTGCTTGGGTTTAACTTATATATTTTTTTTTTTTTTGCTAAACTTTTTTGCAATCACATGATGGACAAAAAATTTGAGATGGGGAGAGTGGAAGTGATCCATCTGACAGCCGACAGTCAGCTTGTCAGAATTAGCCTAGGTTCACACTACTGCGAGATTAAAATCATGAGAGCTTAGCTAAACTTGCACGATTTCATACCCACGTGTCAGTCGGACACTTGGCTGCTGCAGCCTATGGGAGTATGTGAAAACCCCCACCCACCGTATGGCATATGGCAATGAAAAGGGTTCAGCTGTATGTGGTGTTATGGAATGATTTGAGCCACATGGACAGCATCAGCGACACCGTATTTTAGCGTCACATATTTCGTATGTGTACTTGATTTTTTAACTTTTGCATCAATGCTTGGCTTAAATACAGCATCAGCGCCCCAATCTGTATCATTACTTTTCTCTGTGACGTCTGATTTTTTTTATCCAGCAGTAATAGGCCTGATTTGAATAGTGGAAGTGGAGCTACAAAAGATTTAAAAGCTATAGAAAAGTCTACTTTTCCCAAAAAATAAATAAGGCTAAAGCTCTCAGCTTGTACAAATTGACCAATGGCACAACAGTTAACCACTTAAGCCCCTTACCAATACGGGTCATTATGACCAGGCCCCTTTTTGCGATTCGGCACTGCGTCGCTTTAACTGACAATTGCGGAGTCGTGCGACGTGGCTCCCAAACAAAATTGGCGTCCTTTTTTTCCCACAAATATAGCTTTCTTTTGGTGGTATTTGATCACCTCTGCGGTTTTTATTTTTTGCGCTATAAACAAAAATAGAGCGAAAATTTTGAAAAAAATGACATATTTTTTACTTTTTTCTATAATAAATATCCCCAAAAAATATATAAAAAAAAAAAATTTCCTCAGTTTAGGCCGATACGTATTCTTCTACATATCTTTGGTTAAAAAAATCGCAATCGCCGTTTATTGATTGGTTTGCGCAAAAATTATAGCGTTTACAAAATAGGGTATAGTTTTAAGGCATTTTTATTAATTTTAATTTTTTTACTAGTAATGGCGGCGATCAGCGAATTTTTCGTGACTGCGACATTATGGCGGACACATCGGACACTTTTGACACATTTTTGGGACCATTGTCATTTTCACAGCGATCAGTGCAATAAAAATTCACTGATTACTGTGAAAATGACACTGGCAGTGAATGGGTTAACCACTAGGGGCGCTGAAGGGGTTAAGTGTGCCTAGGGGAGTGTTTACTACTGTGTGGGGGCGTGGCTATGACTGACACATCACCGATCTCCGTTCTGATTACACAGAGCGGAGATCGCTGACATTGTCAGTAGAGGAGCAGGGAGATGTTGTGTTTACACACACATCTCCCCGCTCCGAGCCTCCATGAGACGATTGCGGGGATCCCCGCGGCGATCGAGTCCGCGGGACCCACGGTCCCACTCACGGGGACGGCAGGGGGGGCGCAAGTGCGCCGCCAGCAGCGCACGCGCGACCCTGACGTCAGCAGTTAAAGGGCCACGTACAGGTACGTGATTGTGCCTGTACGAGCCATTCTGCCGACGTATATATACCGTGAGCGGTCGGCAAGTGGTTAAATAATATAGTTTGTGGGCTATGTTTTGCAGCACCACACTTTATTGTCTTAAGTTCACAAAAACACTTAAACAACACAACCTCACAATTGCCAAACCCCTCCTATCCCTGTATCCCCAATATATTCCAAAATATTCCAAATATAGACTTCAGTTAGGTTTTTTGGGATAGATTGACCAGTACGAGTCTTTATTTAAAGAATCTGCTGCCAACAGCACCATTGTGGTTTCCAGCGTCTGAAGCCTGCAGCGCATCAGCCATGGTAAATTTAACAGCAAGTTGGATAACAAACACGACTCAAATCAATGAGATATGTTGGCAGCAAAAGATATGCCCTCCTCGTTCCCCAAGGGCGCATAACAGCCACTTTCTTTTGGAGTGCTCCTAATGCACCATTATCCTTCAACTTGTTCCTCAAGGGTGCTTAGCAGCCATCTTCTTTTAGAATGCTGCTAATGCAGCATATTCCTCCTTCTCCTCTTCTTGGGTGCATAGCAGCCATTTTAGTTTGGGGACGCTAATGTGCCCCTTTCCTTCCCCTTCCCAAAGGGATATAGTAGACATTATTTAGGAGGACTGCTAATGCACCATTTTCCTCGTATGCCTTCTCCTTTTCTGATAATCCTGCCATAGGAGAAGGATGTTTGAGGTGCAGGCAGTGAGGAGCAGGGATGTGGTTCTCACCGTGAGGAGTGTAGGAAATGTAAAAAAGACTGCACTTGAACAGGAGAAAAACATAAAGAGGAGGGGGAACTTATATGGATGGGGGAGGCAGGCAGCAGCAATAATTAAGTGCATTATCCTATGGCCATGGGCTGACTGCCTCCCCCAAGGCTTCCTTCAACCGGCAAATGGACAGAGGGGGTCTGGATTGGACTCTCAGCTGCCATAGACTAGACCTCCAGCTGTTGCAGAACTACAAGTCCCATGAGGCATAGCAAGACTCTGACAGCCACAAGCATGACACCCAGAAGCAGAGGCATGATGGAACTTGTAGTTTTGCAACAGCTGGAGGTCCGTTAATTGCATAATCCCTGGACTAGATGTTGTCTTTGTGGATGTTATATACTGTACATTTATTGTACACAAGGTATTTACAAATGCACTATTTTTTTTTTACCTTTTATTGAAATGTGTAATTTGTTTACATTTTTGGGCTGTTGATGCCCTGGTAAATAAAACATGGGCATTGACAGCAATACAACCTTGGTACTCGCTTAAAGTAGAATTCCAGCCTAGCACTAACTATGCTTAAAAATGTTCCCTCCCCCTTTCTGCTACCTATCCTACCTAACTTATGTAAAAAAGATGTGTATACTTACCTTACCTATTTTTAGTCTGTTCCGATCCGGTCATGTGATTCCGCATCTCTGGCTCCACTGTGTCAGTGAACACTAACTGCAGGGGAGAGGAGGGAGCACTGATAGCAGCTGGGAATTTTTGAGCTGTGACATCACTGATAGGCTTCTTTATCCCAGCTGTTGTCAGCGCTCCCCCCTCTCTCCCTCAGTCGCTGCTCATTGACATAGGGAAGCCAGAGCTGTGGGATCACCTGACTGGACCACAACAGACTAAATATAGATACGCATAAACATCTTTTTTTACACAGGTTAGGTAGCAGGATGGGGGGATTTTAAAACATAGATAGTGTTAGGTGGGAAATCCACTTTATCCCACAAAAAAAAATACATTCCTAGGCCTATACACCCCTCCTAGACTAGGGTGACCAGACATCCCCGGTTTCAGGGGACAGTCCCCGGATTGAGGACACTGTCCCCGGACCAAGTCTGTCCCCGGTTTTGTCCCCGGATTGGATTTGAACAGGGGCTGGGGCAATTTCAAAGACAGTCAGTGCAGAATAATAAAAAAAAAAGTTCTGAATTACACCCCCCCCCGCGCGCTCCGCCGCTCCTATTAGCTTAGGGGGGTGTATTTTTTTCCATTATCTGTGCCCCTTTCTGATGATCATATGCTTGTCGGAGCGGAGGGAATATTTTCGGGTGCATGCCCATTCAGCTCCGCTCGCATGTTCTTCTACTTTGGCTCAAGTCCCGGCCAGCCGCCTGCCTGCTTATCTCCTCGTCTTCCCTGGCGGAGTGATCTTCCTCCGCTCCCCACCCAATAGTAGCCGGGTCCCGGAGAGTAAGACTTGACAGGCTGTGAGGCGGGCGGCGACGGGCAGAGAGTCGCTGATTGCCGCCATTACTAGTAAAAAAAAAATATGTCCCCGGATTTCATTCTAAAAATCTGGTCACCTTATCCTAGACCCTATGTGAAAAAAAAATGTGCCCACCCCTCCACAATTCAGGGGGCAGGGCAGACAGCAGAAAATGAGAGGGGGGAGCTGCAAAAGCGGAAGGCAAAAAATTTCCCAAATCACCTGTAGCGGGTACTAGACTTGTGCACAACGGAAAAATTTGTTTCGGTTCGTTTCTTGTGCACAACGGAAAAATTTGGTTAGTTTCGGTTCATTTCTTTTCGGTCCTGTTGATTCGTAATCATTCGTAATTTTGCTAGACGGGATTTTTCATGTTCAGACTAATTCGTATTTTCGCAAGCGACATTTTTCGTTGAGTTTTTAGTTGATTTATAATTCGTACTTTCGGTAGAGTACATTGTTTTTCGTTGATTCTGGACACAACTCCTACTTTCGTAACTTTTTTTGGGTTCGTTGATTCGTAATTTTCTGTGTCTCTCTCACGACGACGCTGCCTATTATGCCTAATGTGCTTCGAATGGATTTGTACTTTTCTAAATACATAGCGGTTATTTGTAACGATTCGAAATCTCGTATTTTACTTTTGTTTTTTACATGCGGCTATAGCCTCCGCCCCTGTACACCATTTTGAGAGGGTTCAGCACGGTGAGGGAGAAGCAGAGAGCAGAGCAGAGTGTTATTGTGCTTCGAATGGATTAGAAATCTCGTATTTTACTTTCGTTTTTTACATGCGGCTATAGCCTCCGCCCCTGTACACCATTTTGAGAGGGAGTTCAGCACGGTGAGGGAGAAGCAGAGAGCAGAGCAGAGTGAGTGTTATTGTGCTTCGTATGGATTCGTACATTCGTAACTTTTTTCATAACAAATTATGCCGAAGACATTCGGGCATTCGCTATTTGCGGTATAATTTATTTTGGATTCGGTTTTATTCGTAATTGCTTTGTTCGGAAATTCGAATGCTTCCGAATGTCCGAAAGTTGCTAAATTCGGACAAATTTTGATTTGTTACGAAACGAATTGCACAAGCCTAGCGGGTACTTGAATTTAGGGGAAGCATCTGGGTGGTAGTGTAACCCATATGCCTTGATTGTTAGGAAATTCAAGGTTCCCTTTGTGAATCTTGGAGGACTCTGGTGGTGTGAAGTTCCCGCCGGCCTTTAGGTGGCATTGTTGCCTTGGACCGGGGTTGGGCTCGCACCGCAAGACTGTACCTTTTTGTCCTCCCCTGGAGCTGGTACAGCAGGGCGGGGAACCCGCTGGGGCGCGAAGGGAGAGGTCATAAAAGGGGCGGACGCCCTGATCACAGGGTTAGAGTCCGAAGCCAGAAGATGCGGCCGCACCCAGGCACCTTCAGCCTGGGTGCTGGCGTTCCGGTGTTCCAGGCCTGGGTGCCCCTTGACCTAGCCGGAGCGGAGATGGAGTCCATCTCAGGCACCTTTAGCCTGGGGTGAGGTACTATGGCGGATGCCTGGGGCTCAGTACCTTCGACTGAGTTCCGCGAGGGTGGAGGAATCCGAGGGGGCCCTAACTCCTTGGGTGCCCGTGTCTGAGTTTGTGAGGACTGGTGTGCAGTAACTTCTCTGAAGAGTCCGGCGCAACATCGCTGGTGACAGAGAGGCCTCCATTTCTCCCTTGGACGGATTTCTTCCTCTGACAGGGGCAGAGTGAGCGAGGGTAATTCACGTTCTATATCACCTAGTCAGTGGCAGTGACTATTCACCACTGGTGACAGCACAGTGGTCAGCAGCAGAAGGGAAAGGATTGTGCCTCGATCTGTCCCCATTTTCCAAAGTAAAGAGACTGTTTTATTGCTTGGCAAGAAGAATAAAACTGAGTTGGACCTATTCACTGTGTGGAACTCTGGTTACTAGAAGCAAAGGAGTCAGGGACGAAGGACTGAACTTGACTCTAGGACACCTACATAAAAACCCAATTTGCTGGCCTTTACCTTCTAACTATGGAGGACATGGGCCGTGGTGTGTCTCATCCCTCTCTCCCAGGTACCCCTAGACAACAGCCATATAACCGATGAAGATAGAGAGAGGAGGGAGCGGCCCCGCTACACACCCTTATGCCCAGTGTCTTAATGTCAGCTTTGCCTAACATCGTGTGTTTATGCGTTTGTTGTGTCTTGTGCTACACTATAGTGTCAAGTATTGTGAAATAGCAGTAGAAGAGAACTAGAGAGAAGGGTTGGGGTGCTGGCAGTCATAGGCGTGTGCACAGGGTGTGCTGGGTGTGCCTGGGCACACCCTAATCACCTAGTGTGCATTAGCATTATCGCTCTGTGTAGCAGCGGGGAGATGGGAAAGATCTCCCTTTTACCAGCTCTGCCATAATAAAAGAGCTTACGCACTTCTCTTTCACTGTGACGCCAGGGGGAGCAATGTGGCAGGGCCATATACATACACACACGTGCGTTTAAGCTTTGGGGTGCACACCCTAATACAATAGGCTGCGCACACCTATGCTGGCAGTAAATGTGAGGAGGAGGGTTGGGGTTCTGTTGGTGAGAAGGAGGAGGGTTGGTGGTGTTAGCAGTAAGGAGGAGGAAATTTGGGACAGCATCAAATGGGGGTGTTTCACCCCTCCACAATATACGGGATCGACTGCTACCATTTAAGAACCATCACACAAAGTGCACCACTATGAGGCTACACAGCAAAGAATCAACTGCTTTTCCTGATAGTAGCTAGATCCACTGCACTTTAGGCTGCCCTCCTACAAGGTGGCTTTGGTTTCACACTTGTAGCTAAAGCAGTCAAAGTTGTACTTTGTGTGTCACAGAAGTTCTACATACAAAAATAGGTTATTTTTTATAGTTTATTTTTGTAAGGCTCAGTTCACACTACTGCCCCGTACACACGATCGGAAATTCCGACAAGAAAACCGTGTTTTTTTTCCGACGGAATGTTGGCTCAAACTTGTGTTGCATACACACCATCACACAAATCTTGTCGGAAGTTCCGACCGTCAAGAACGCGGTGACGTACAACACGTACGACGAGCCGAGATCAATGAAGTTCAATAGGCAGTTCGGCTCTTCTGCTTGATTCTGAGCATGCGTGTTTTTTTGCACGTCGGAATTGCATACAGACGAATTTTTTTCCGTCTGTAAAATAGAGACCCTGCTCTCAATCTTTTGTTAGCGGAAATTCCAGCAGAAAATGTTAGATGGAGCATACACACGGTCGGAATTTCAGACCAAAAGCTCACATCGGACTTTTCTTGTCGGAATTTCCGATCGCGTGTACGGGGCATGATGCAACATAGGATCCAACTTGTGAGACCCCAAATCGGAGGACATGTGAAATTCAAAGTTTCCCTATGAAAGCTGTCTTAACTGATACTACACAAGTATGTCCGACTTTAGAAAAGGTTTCTGCACTACTTTGGTCCGACTTTGATATGATATGTCACAATGTGTAAAAAGTCACATCAAAGTCGGACTCCAAAGTTGCACTGAAAGTTGTGTGACTTTGGTGTTGGGGTAATGTGAACCAAGCCTTAACAGTATTTTGTATTTGCATATTTAAATATTTATTCATATTTAGATAATTATTGTTTACATTTATTTTTTTATTTTTTATTTTAAGGCTGCCCCTGCAGCGTGAAGAAAATATAGGCACTGACAGCAGTGCCTTAAGAAAAAGTCCTAGACCTAAGCATCAGCTTGTCTGTATGCAAAAATTTTAAAAATTGCTTTTTTTTTGCAAGATAAGGATGCCAGCCTAATGCCCCATACACATGATCGTTTTTCATGCCGTTAAAAATGCCATTTTTAAAAATGGGCATTAAAACCGATCGTGTGTATGCTCCAGAGCATTTTTAACGACGTGAAAAACGGGCATTAAAAATTTTGAACATGCTCTATTTTTTCACGTCGTTTTTCATGTCGTTTTTTTTAACGACGTGAAAAACGATGGTGTGTATGCTTTGACGAGGTGAAAAAAAACGCGCATGCTCAGAATCAAGTATGGGACGGGAGCGCACGTTCTGGTAAAACTAGCATTTGTAATGGAGATAGCACATTCGTCACGCTGTAACGGACTGAAAAGCAGGAGGCTGAAAAGTGCGAATCGTCGCTCAACAAACTTTACTAACATGAAGGGTGGCACCATCCTAATGGAACTTCCCCTTTATAGTGCCGTTGTACGTGTTGTACGTCACTGCGCTTTGCTTGAACGTTTTTTAAAATGATCGTGTGTACGCAAGACAGGCTTGAGAGGAAACATGAAAAAAAAACGACGAGAAAAACGTTGGTTTAAAAAATGGCATGAAAAACGATCGTGTGTACGCCGCATTAGACACTGACCTCACAGAGGTTATGGTGGTGGCAAGGAGATCTCTTGCTGTTAGCTGCACGTGGTTCTCGAATGTACCACATGTTCAACTGCATCCCTGGGCTCTTCTGGTAAGGTGGAGATAGGGTATAGAAAGAATATTAGAAAAGATGGACACTGACATCAAATAAGTTGAATGTCCCACTTAAGTAACCCAATAATGATAAAATGAAATAATAATTAACACAGACAGAAAGATACAAAAACATTTTTTTTTTCATTGAATCCATCAAAACAATATTTTACAGAAAATAGCCGAAAATATTTTACAGTTGATGCACAGAATGCAAGCAGCTTTATTAGGTCACAATTTCACAGGGAGAGATGAAGCAGGTTTTATAAAGAAACTAAAATGTAGAGTATATTATTTCACAAACAATAGCCAGAAATATTGTGCAGTTGATGCACAGTATATAGGCAGACTAATTAGGCTGCAATAGGTTTGGAAAGAAACAAAACTAATTGTAATTCAGAGACAAAAGCCAGACTTGGTGCACACTATGTACAGTATGTGGCTTTAGTAGGCCACAGTTTTAGCAGCAGACACCAAGTAGCTTCTCATTAAGAAATCAAAATTAGCATGTATTATTTCACAGGAAAAAACACAAAAATGTACAGATTCAATGCACACCATGTAAACTGGTTTAGTTTGCTGCAGTTTTCAGGAAGATCCAGGGCAGGTTTCAATCAAGAAATCAAAATTGGAGTGCATAATTTCACAGAAAAAAACACAAACTGTACACAATCGATGAACACTATGTAAGCTGCTTCAGTAGGCCAAAGTATTAGAGGGAGGCACCAAGGAAGGTAGTCAGAAAGATCCAAGGCAGGTTTTAATCATGAAATCAAAATGGAAGTGTATTATTTCACATTAAAAGTCACAAATTATGTACAGACTCAAGGGAAACTATGTAATTGTTTTTATTATGCTGTGTTTGGGAGGTAGACAGTGGTGTTTTTTTTCTCATAAAATCAACCTTAGAGTGTATTATTTTATATAAAAAGACATTAAAGTTGTACAGACTTAATGCGCAAATATGCAAGATCCTTTACTAGGCCGCACAAGGCTTCTACTACTATATATGACACCTTCTTGTCAATGCTGGTTAAGGAAGCAATAGGTGCCGGCACTTGCCTCGCCCTTAGTAACCAGTAACATCACCGTCTATCAATGATTGCTAAGGGAGGAGCAGGTGTCAACCACCTGCCATGTCCATAGCAACCAGTAACTTTACCTGGCTGCATTAATTTGCTCACTCAAAATCCCTGGCCAGGTAAACAAAGGGGCAGGGATACTACATGGCCATATTTGGGCAATGACACTGGACAATTGAGAGTGTTTTATTTTTAAAAAAGCACCAAAACTGTATCAACTCCATGCTCACTTAGTAAATGACTTTTGTAGGCAACAGTTTCAGAGAAATATGCCAGGCAGGTTTTAATCAATAAATCAAAATGAGAGTGTGACAGACCCAACCAGGACAGGGTTTTTTGGAGGGGACAGCAGGGTAGCCTCTTGCCTACTGACTATGGGCCCTGGATTTTGAGGGGGCTCTATTCTTTAAAAGGTGTGTGCCTGGGGGACTACTGGAGTAGTTTTACTTCAGATTCAAGTCCATGTCTCCCCTGAAACACAAAGAATCTAAGCACTGGAGGACCCAGATACAGATTTGGGGCCTCTATGCAAAAATCAGCATTGACTGCTTCAATCCCCCTTCTAGACTCAGAGAAGATTAATATAATCATCTCAAAACACCCTAAAGCTGGGGTCTCCTGCTATAATCTGTTTATTGAGGTGTTATGTGTTTATTGTTAAGTATGTCTCTCCTATTGTGTGCCTCCTATGTGTGAATTCCCATTGTTAATTGAGTTGATCGAGTCACCTATTGTTTTTTGTCTGTCTGCTAATCCCATTAGACAGCCCTAGGTTTTACTGGGTCTTACTGGGGAACTGGTGCAGAACTGTCTGGGCACCTAGGCTTGTTTAAGTGACTAGTGATTGATTAGCATACTGTTTATGTTTATGCTAATGCTAATGTAATCAAGCTCTGATTTTGTGTGGTATATACTCTGAGTTTACAATAAAGGGAGTTCCAGTTTTCACCTAAGCTAGTGTTGTCCAGTCTTTGGGTGCAATATTCAGCTAGAATACTTGGTTCCTGATTCCAGGAAGGGTGCCAGGCAGGGTGCCAGGCCTTTTGTCAGAGAGAGTGCATTATTTTACACAAAAAAGCTTCCTGTCAATTATTGCTAAGACAGTAGTGATTGTGAGGAAGCATTTGTCTCATCCTTTGCAACCAGTGAAGTCACTCTCTGTCACAGACTATTAAGGAAGCAGTGGGTTCTGACAGCTGCTGTGTCCTTGACAACGAGCAATGTCACCTGGCCTTATTCATTTGCTGGGTGGGAATCCCCAGTCATGTAAACAAAGAGGCCAGAATTGCACTGATATAACTGACCAAATATGGCTTTATTCAGGCAATGACATTGGGCAATTGATGTTTTATTTCACAGAAAAAGCCACAAAATATATACAGACTCTGTGCTCTCTTTGTAACAGGCTTTTGTAGGCAGTTTCAGCGGTAGACATTAGGCAGTTTTTAATTAAGAAATTAAAATATGGATGTATTGTTTATTACCTCGTACAAGCAGGCAGCTACACAATGACAGGAAGAAACAATGAACTACCTAGAGCGCTCAACAGCACCATGGTAGCTATTTGAGTACTACAATCCGATAGCCGCAAAGGCTGTCGGTACTTGTAATTCCCCCATTCACAGAACTCTATGAATGAATGATATGGACAGGTAGGTGAGCCCTGCACGGCTGTGTTTTTTTCTTAAATTATAACAGCGAGTTTGGTGAATAGATTCCCGGTTTGTTGTCACTAGAGGTGGCGGGTCAGGGAGAGGCTGCAGCAGTAGGAACATGTTCCATGTTCCACCCCAAAAATGGATGGAACATGTAACATGTTCCCAAAGGTGAACCACCTTGTCCACAGTTCAGAGGCCAGAAAGTGCATTATTGGTAGTTCGATTATATATTGGCAAACTGTCACATTAGTTTGCCATTTTCCCAAACTGAGAACAACTTCAGTTTAGCTCAAACTCATGTAAGACCCTAACCTGAAGAAGCTCATGCCTACACTAGCCTACAATAGCCTATACTTTTCATTGTACATTTGGTATACATGTTGATATATTGCCTGCTGCAGCCTTCCTAACAATTTGTCATTGATGCTAAAGGATATTTGAATTATTAATATATTGAACTGCTTTATTAAACATATCCCAAATGCACTTTGGGCTTGACAAATTTAAGAAAGAGGGATATGATGTCTTAAAAAAGGAAAATCAGATCTAGGTTACAACTTATCAATTTTTAAAGCTGAACGCTAGGTATAGTGTGTATTGCATCCTTACATTGGTCCAGCTTGGACCAATATAAGTATGCAAATTTCATAGCTGAGGCACTGCTGCGGAAACTGACAATCACTGTAGTAGTCTGTGCTACTACAACGATAGTGATCTTCCAGGTCCTGTGCTGAGTGCTTTTTCATCTGCACACTAACCACAGGGGTTCGCTTGCATGGCACCACCACCATTCACAGAAAGCCTTGTATATTTTTTTTCAACAAATACAAGGGGTTCTCTGGGAAAAGTGGAGAGGAGGGGCGGTGATGTCACGTTTATGATTGCATGTCTGATCTCTTTTTAAAGTCTATGGTAACCTTTATCTTTCCCCCAGAGACTTAGAAATGCGATGGACTTCAGTTTTCAGAATTCATTCTGACCACATACATGCATTTTCTTCATCAGAATAATATTTAGGGACAGTTATGTGTGCAAGTGATTGTTAAGCCTCGTACACACGATTGGACTTCCATCAGACAAATCCGTGGAATTTGGTCCGAAGAGCGTTGGCCGTGAACTTGTTCTGCATACAGACGGCAGAACATTTTCAGCCAACATTCACCAAACCACGTGGTTTTTCAGCTCTTTACTGCCACCCTTTGGGCAACTTCTGCTATTGTTGTCTGATGTTTAGCATTGGTTCGGAGTATGCGTGTTTGTACTTTGGATTTTAGTGTAATGGATTTGTGTACACATGATCGGATAATCCGACGTAACAGATTTATTGTCAGATATTAGGTGAGCATGAACAGCCAACATTTGTTGTCGTTAATTCCGCCAACAATTGTCTGATGGAGCATACACACGGTCGGATTATCCGACACAACACATCCATCAGACAATTATTGACGTAAAATCCGATCATGTGTAGGGGCTTTAAGCCTGATAAATGCATTTTCATGTGCATACAAACTGAATTTAGACTCCACCTATGTAATTTTCTTAAGTTATAATGTTGTTTGTCTTTCCAGCCTGGAACAAAATAGCTAAAGTTAAATATGCATTGCCAAAAAAGTATATCTAACCTTGAGTAATTATCCGTAGGAGTCTATCATCCTCATACTTACTCCAATCCCATCTCTGGTTTGCTGTGTTTTTCTCATGGGAAGATTTCTACAAATACTGGTTACATCAGTTTTGTCTATTTACAGGCAAGTAGGGAGTAAGGTAGGTATATATGAAAGTTTAAAAATAACTAAATGTAACTATGTATCTATTCTTGTCCACACTGTTTTCCCAAACTGTAACATATCGTGGACGTGTAAGTGACCACATTTGTTGTCATAGGAGGAAGAAGAGCCATTGTTGCCTGAACACTTAAAAAACTATCTGAGACATCTCCTGAAACCAACACCGGAAAAGTGAGTCTGTTTTGCACCAACCACATTGTTCTGTCTAGGCTCTCAGTTGATGCATTCAAATAACAAACAATATATATTGATTCTATTATAGAGAAACAAACACAATTTTTTCTCCAGGGAAAATATATATGCCTAATCTGAAATGCCACTTTGCCGATGTAGGTAAAAGTGACAGGTTCATCTGATAACCCACTCCTCTGTTGCTGGCACATACCTTTTTTTTTTTCTCCCCTACATTTGCATTCACCTATAGTGCTAAAGCCTTTGTCTTCGTGTGGCTGCCCTGGGACCTGGTAAATAGTTCCTTGGGCACTTAGTGTTGCATTGTGGGAGTAGGGGAGAGGGCCACATGCCCCCCCCCATGTCTGAAAGTACCATGGTCATCAAATGGCAGAAAACCATAATTTTAGGAATTAATTGTAATTTGGAAAGAAAAGCAGCAATACTTTACAGACGGTCAAACAAAACTAACTTTCTACTTTTCTTTTACATATAGGGATGTGCAGACTAGCTCAATTAAAGAGAAGATTTATAAATGGGACCATCATTTTAAATTTCCCACAAGGATGATTGTGACAGCAGTGCTCTGTCTTACCTGCCTGTACAATGTAAGACATGCATAAAGGATAACTTCAAACAAAATACTATAGAAATAATACCATTATACAGTTGACTATTCATAAATAAAGCAGTTTTAGACTTAAAGTCAATGTAAACCCAATTCATGAAATTTGAGCTGGGCTGGGCGACCCGTCCACTAACGACGCACAGGCGCCACCCCCACTATCCTTTCCGCCGCCCCCCCCCCATGAACGCCGGGCACATTATTTCACATGGCGGGGGTGTTTTTTTGAAGCACTGATGAATAAAGGGGTCACATTATGGGGCCACTTTCCTGAGATTGCGGCCTCCCTAGCACAAGTTTAAAAGGTAAATTATTAAGTTAGGTTTAGCTGCATTAGTACAGTGGGGTTAGGGGCCCCGCCCCTTTTGGGGCCGGTCCACAAGGAAGCAAGAAGAGCCAATCAGGTTTCAGGGAACTTTCTGGATTTTGGGATTGCTTATAAAAGGGCCAGCAGGCGCAGGGTTCTGCCTCTTTTCAGCTGAACAAGCAGGAAGATTTGAGCTCCCTCCCTCCCGCCCCAGTCGCGTACACTTTTATGTGGTGGGTCACCCTGGATCCAGGGGGGACTTTTATTTATCTTTGAAGTTGTGCTACTGCTCGAGTTCTAACAACTGAGCAGGTAGAAATATGTTATTGGATGATTTATGAAGTTTGGAATGATAATAAAGATTTATGGAAAATTATTTGTGAAAAACCAATAAAGGTGTCGCGGCCAAGTTTTTGCCATTTAAAAAATGTGTTCAGTTATTTATTTTAGTTAAGTTGTATCTGGGGAAGTTCTGGTTTGGGCGGGTGGGGCCTGCAATCTCATTAGAGCCAAAGGCTCTAATAGGCTTGAATATAGGGTGGACTCGGGGCGCAGTGAATGCGCTCACAGCCCACCAAGGTGTGTTAGAATGAATATTCACTATTCTAACACTACTCCTCCTCCTGACCAATCAGGAAGCTGGTCTGAAACCCATCAGCCGATTGGCTGAAAGGATAGGCGATCCTATTGGATGCCTAGGAGGACGGGAGGAGACGCACAGCCGCTGTGATGGAGGAAAGGGACACAGGAGCCGCTGCACGCTGCTCGATGCCTGATGTCCAATGCCTGTTGTCCAATGCTCGCTGCCTGATGCCTGCTGCCCGCTGCCTGGATGGGGTAAGTGCCGGACCGACCGGCAGACGGGGGGATGGTTGTTTGCTGCGCCCCCCACAAAAAAAACACCAGCCGCCACTGGAGCTGGGCACATAGTCCCGTGGCTTTCTACTGCTCCATTCTTCTGTTATCAGCATGATAACTTCTGACAAGTTCTCTGACACATGAGATAAAACCAGGCTAAATTTTGTGTTGGGGTGGGTGCTATAAATAGATTAGCAGAAAGCTGTTCTACTCACAGGACAGCTCTAAAAGTCTCTGCCTATCTGGAGGGGGGATATGCCTTTCCTCCAATCAGCTGTCTCCCAGTGTAATCCAACACTACAATGTTACTGCTGAATGAGGAAGTGAAAATTCTAACACGATGTGCACTTTCTAAACTGTATATAAAGCCGAAGACAGCAGATATACATGTAAAACATATGTAGGATGATTTGTTTCATCTCTATGTATCATCTGAGGCTGTTCACTTCACTGGGTATATGTGAGGGTTTACATCCACTTTAATCTACTATAATTATTTCAATGCAAATAAGCCTTTGGACAAACGATCACCCCACTGGCAATGATGCAGTACACTGCATAGATGTCAGACAGGACATAATGTATGATACTATTGTAGGACGACTGCATCTATTTTTGGGTGGATATTATAGAACCAGTGTGTCTACCAGTGTGTCCACCATTTATTCTAGAAACTTAGCTCTAACAATTAATTGTTCAAATGTCATCATAAGCATTTGGATGGTCTAACCCAGCCATTCACCACCAGGGCTCCTTCAGAATATGCCATGGATTCCTTGAGCGGTGGCCTATTGACCTCCTATTTGATGGTGCCTGCACAGTTCCAGGGGCCGATGCTACTTGGCAGAGTGAGCTTTCCTGAGACCTGAAAAAGTCAAAGATTCCTCTGGGACTGGTCCAAATTCTTCATATTATTATTAATACATACCATAACATAAAAAAAATTGTGCAATGTAATTTAATAGTGAGCATAAAAAATATAATCTAACTGGTAAACAGCCCTTGATGGGGTTTCTATTGTTCCAGTGAAGAGAAAACAATCCACTAATCATAAATTCAGAGCACAGATAGACCCCATGATACATGGACTAGGTAGCACCTGCAATCTCTGCTACCCTTGCTGCTGCTCAATGGAATTAGAAGTGCATTGCAGTAGGTAGATGTAACAGCAATAAGAGCAGGGCTTTTTTTCAGGGGGAACTTGGTGGAACTCAGTTCCACCACCTCTGGTTCAGACCCTTGGGGGGAGGGGCTGCTTACCACAATCACTTGTAAACACAGAAGTGGGGGTGGGGAGGGGGGGTGGCGCCTGTGCGCCCTTAGTGGACTGGCCGCCCAGCCCAGGTCAAATCAAATCTCTGTGTGTAACCCCCCTGAACTCTGCACTCTGTATATAATGCAATCCTGGTATTAAATGCCCCTTTAAGACCCTCCTACTGTTCGTGAAATTTGACTGACCACACCCACTTTTTGATGTGATTTGGAGAGTGTGTGTGGGTGAAAGGGGTTTTGGGGGGTCATGGTTGAGTTCCAGCACCTATTGTTTGAGAAAAAAAGCCCTGTGTAAGAGACATGAGAACTTTCAATATATTCAGCTAATGACATGTTTTCTTTTCAGTTTGTCTTAGTGGACTTGTTGGTGTCACCCAAGGCTGTGAAAGGTCTGGATTCATTGATACTAAGAACAGTGAATTTTTCATTTTCTGGCCAGACAAAGATGATCTTATATCTCTTGAAAGGTCAGGGTAAATAATTTGTAAGTCTGCCATTCCACTTGTTTGTAGAAAGGCTAGTCGTTGCATTAGTATTAAATTTTGTTTTGTATTTTTTCAGAGTGTTGGTTTTATGCTACCTTTCCGGCAGCTCTCACAAGTGTTATCTACATGCTTCATGTACTTTCCTGCTATAGGTAAGATAAATATGAAACCCTTGTATCACTGGCTATCTCATTATATAATTAGATTTAATTGAAATACCAGCTCCAGCTAAACCATTTTTTTAGTTTTTAGTGTCCCTCCCAACCTGGCCTTTGCTTTGGTGAATGCTTCCAACTTCATCATACATCCCTAAAATATCAGCCCATATTTTTAACCATTTTCCCATTTTCATCATCTGTGCTGACCATTTTCCATGCTTCCCCAAATAACCATGCCACTGCCCTCCAGGTGAACTGACCCTGGCCTGTCTTTTGACTATGCCTCTGCCTACCGTTTGGACTGCTTCCACGTGAACTGACCCTGGCCTGTTTTGTGACTATGCCTCTGCCTACCGTTTGGACTGCTTCCACGTGAACTGACCCTGGCCTGTTTTGTGACTATGCCTCTGCCTACCGCTTGGACTACTTGCACGTCAAATGCACCACTGCTTAGAACATCATACTGCTACTACCTTGCAGCTGTTTGACATTACATTTGTATTTTTCTAGAAAGGACATGAAGAAACTTTATGGAGGGACTTCTGAAATTGATTGTACAGGAAGCCCACCTGTTATTCTGGTAATATGTGTATTAATTTCAATTAAATAGGATGAACAGACAAGAATGGGAGTTTTAAGGTGCAAAATTAATAATTGAAAACAATATCAATTTTATAGTTTTATTTAAACAAATACATTTAAAATGTATTATATTTAAAACAAGCACATAGAAATCATGGGGTCACAATACAAAAGTTTGTTGCTTCTACATGTTTTGCCATAATCATGGCTTCTTCTGGAGCTTTTGTAAGACTTTATGTACAATATCACTAAAAATAAAAATCATCAATATATATTTGTAGCGGGGTCCCCTTTAAGACTCCCAGAACTATCTTGCCCAGAATCCCTTTCGGCATGTTTCCACCCCAGAGATTCATGGGAGGGGTTATAAAAGGGGGAGGCGAGGCTGGGCTCAGTCTCTTTGGGACACGAGACTTCAGTGACTGATCCTCCTGTGCGGATGTGCCGGAGTGCAAGGCCTGAAGCCTGAGGCCTTGCGCAGCACCAAAGAGCCTTCCACCCCACTGCGAGCCTGGGTGGCATCTGACTTCGCTTGTCTACAACCTTGGTTGGATCGGGGACCCGATCGCTGGAGACACTGTGTGTGTGTGTAGGACACAGTCGGTGGAAGTTCCCGGACTGGTATCGCGTCCGGAGGGGTGAACGAGCGTAAGCTCAGACCATATACTGTTGTTGCTAATGTGCCTATAGACTGCCGTGGCCCACAAGTTTTTATCTGACACTCTCACTGGAGATCCATATCAGAGAGGAACTTAGAGTTCATGAAGTAAAGTGTTTATTTCATCACAACCTTCCCACTGGATTACAAATGGTATTCTGTTAATGTGCACCACCTTTAAAGAATTGCCGGTGAAGAAACCATCATCCCCTATAGACTGAGTTTTAGATATCTGAGCCAGGCCTGGCCAGCTAGTTAGTTCATTTAGGTACTGCGCCACAGGGCGCCTAGTTAACGGTCGCCCACGCGGCGCACCTTTACTGTTCCTCTATTACATAGTATGTTTATTGCTGCAGGGATCTGCAACCTATTACCTGTAAACTGTTACTATTGTTAATCTTTCTTCACCATAAGCTTAAAGTAAATTTGATACCCCTTTCATTATTGCCTTGGTGTCTGAGTTTACTCATACAGTATAAGAATTTTATTGCTGCCATAACTAACTGTGCCAGTAGGGGGTCGAGTACATTGCCGGGGGTTAGCGGAGCTGTTTTCAGGGCCCAAACTAAATCTGCGGCCTTCTTAGTTGAAGGTATCGCTACACGTGGGGGTTCTCGTCAGGGATCCTGATACAGCAATTAAACGCCAGAGGTGCCGTCATGGACCCGCAGGGAATAAGAGCGTGGTGCGAAGTGGCTAAGACAGACCAAGTGGTCATCAACCTACCAGGGGAGGAATGGTCAATTGAAACGATAGAGGAGTTAATGAAGTCAGTAACCCCAGATCACACACCGTGGGTGATGGGAATAAAGTCAGACCTAGACATCTCATACCAGTATGCACTAGTAGAATACTTGGACGGGATGCCAGAGGCTTGTAAGCGCAACTGTGTACAGACGCCAGATAATAGATCCTATAGGTTGGCGCACGCAATTAAGAAGGAGCCATCCCCAACGGGATCACCGCAGGCTGCGGCCCGTACCCCACCTGAAAGAGGAGATAGGGTGACGCCTCCGGTGGCGCCTGCACCTGTCACTGCTATATCACCAGAACTGATAAGTGCAATAGGGGATCTGCTAACCAAGTGTCAGAAGACAAGCACGGTGCATGTAAAGACTAGCTACCGGAGACTAAAGACATTCTCGGGGAAGCTCCCTGTCCCTGCAGGGGAAGAAGATTTTGACACCTGGGTGGAGCAGGCATTGCAGGCAGTAGAGGCATGGAAGGTGCCTGAAGCGCAGAAGAGGCAACGAGTGATAGAAAGCCTTAAAGGCGCAGCAGCAGAAGCAGTAAAAAGTTTTCGGTTTGGGAATGCAGATTGCACGGCTCAAGACTGTCTAGCCATGCTACAGGAAGAGTTTGGTCAACTGGAAAAGGTGACAGAGATAGTCTACCAATTTGAACATACTTTCCAACAACCGAAGGAGAAACTTTCAGAGCATGTTAGAAGACTGAACAGGTTGCTGTGCAAGATTGTGTTAAAGAAGGGAATGAAGCCCCAAGATACAGATGCGGCAAGAATGAGACAAGTTTTAAAGGGAGCGTTACGCTCAGATCCGGTCTGGCTGCACCTGAAGACCTCGGGAGGAGGAACGTTACTGACTTATGCTGACTTGATAAAAATCATCAGAGATGAGGAGGCGCTGCAACAGGACCAGCAAATGATTAAGGCAAATGTTGTACCTGCACAGGTGCTAGTCAATCCAGTGATGACCCCTGAAAGAGACTCAGAGGTAGACACTCTAAAAGCGCAAATGTCCAAGGTGTTAGAGATGTTGACCTCTCTGATGGCAAAAGACACAGAGGGTCCCAAGAGAGAAGTACCAAGGAAGGAATTATTCCCAATTGCCTCAGCACCCGCATCTTTACAAGAATGGGGAGATATAGTCTGCTTTTACTGTGGAGGAATTGGCCATATTGCAGCTACATGTTCCAGTCCCAAGAAGAAGAAACCAGACAACCGCAAGTCGGCGGGAAACTTCAGAGGGCCCCGGTAAAGGAGTCAACCGGGTGCCCATCACCTTCAGTGAGCTCCAAACTGAATGCAGAAGCCGTTGAATTCATCCTATATAGTCCTTCATTTGATTACTGGGAAGATGCCCTTGATGTTTACCCTGAACAGGACCCTAGAGACTCTATGTATCCCTCGGCTCCTGAAGCAGATGTTACAGAGCCTGCCGAGTTGCCTGAGCCTGTTACAGAAGAAGAGCCTGTGGCGCTAGAGCCAGAAACCCCAAGGGAACAAAGGGCTTGCAGAGTCATAAGGCCTCCCAGAAAGTTGACCTACCCACAAATGGGGAAGAGCTCAGAAGATTCTGTGATCACTGCTAGGAGGAGTGTAGAGAATCCGGACCCCTCCACTGTACATTTGGTAGAGGGCAACCCCCACTCACTCTCTGGCACAGTTAGGCAGGCCACTCAGGATAGTGTGACCTGTGAAAAAGGGAATCCAATCCCTCGGTTTTGGTGGGAATTCCCTATGCCAACCTCTTATGCAATGTTGTCTGGGGTTGTACGCAGTGTATGCTAAAGTTTCTTTGGGGACCAAAGAATTTAAGTGGGGGGAGTGTGTAGCGGGGTCCCCTTTAAGACTCCCAGAACTACCTTGCCCAGAATCCCTTTCGGCATGTTTCCACCCCAGAGACTCATGGGAGGGGTTATAAAAGGGGGAGGCGAGGCTGGGCTCGGTCTCTTTGGGACACGAGACTTCAGTGACTGATCCTCCTGTGCGGATGTGCCAGAGTGCAAGGCCTGAAGCCTGAGGCCTTGCGCAGCACCAAAGAGCCTTCCACCCCACTGCGAGCCTGGATGGCATATGACTTCGCTTGTCTACAAGCTTGGTTGGATCGGGGACCCGATCGCTGGAGACACTGTGTGTGTGTAGGACACAGTCGGTGGAAGTTCCCGGACTGGGATCGCGTCCGGAGGGGTGAGCGAGCGTAAGCTCAGACCATATACTGTTGTTGCTAATGTGCCTATTGACTGCTGTGGCCCACAAGTTTATATCTGACACTCTTACTGGAGATCCATATCAGAGAGGAACTTAGAGTTCATGAAGTAAAGTGTTTATTTCATCACAACCTTCCCACTGGATTACAAATGGTATTCTGTTAATGTGCACCACCTTTAAAGAATTGCCGTTGAAGAAACCATCATCCCCTATAGACTGAGTTTTAGATATCTGAGCCAGGCCTGGCCAGCTAGTTAGTTCATTTAGGTACTGAGCCACAGGGCGCCTCGTTAACGGTCGCCCACGTGGCGCACCTTTACTGTTCCTCTATTACATAGTATGTTTATTGCTGCAGGGATCTGCAACCTATTACCTGTAAACTGTTACCATTGTTAATCTTTCTTCACCATAAGCTTAAAGTAAATTAGATACCCCTTTCATTATTGCCTTGGTGTCTGAGTTTACTCATACAGTATAAGAATTGTATTGCTGCCATAACTAACTGTGCCAGTAGGGGGTCGAGTACATTGCCGGGGGTTGGCGGAGCTGTTTTCAGGGCCCAAACTAAATCTGCGGCCTTCTTAGTTGAAGGTATCGCTACATATTAAAAAGCTAAGTTGAACTATAGCTTGCTTCACTATCTGTTCTGCTGCGGTGCTTATTGTTTAATAATTCAGGTACTCTGTTAACAAACAAACGGACCAGCTAAGATTGACTTTCTGAAATTATTCAGTGGGGTTGATTTACTAAAGGCAAATCCACTTTGCACTACAAGTGCACTTGGAAGTGCAGTCCCTGAAGATCTGAGGGGAAGATCTGAAATGAGGGGAAGCTCTGCTGATTTTATCATCCAATCATGTACAAGCAAAAATGCTGTTTTTTATTTTCCTTGCATGTCCCCCTCAGATCTATAGTGAATGTACTTTCAAGTGCACTTCCAATTGCACTTGTAGTGCAAAGTGGATTGGCCTTAAGTAAATAAACCCCAGTGTGTCTCTCTCTGCTAGCAATCGTAAGTGAAAATAAGTTGGCTGTATCTTTTCATGTGACAACACTGAAGAAATGACACTTTGCTACAATGTAAAGTAGTGAGTGTACAGCTTGTATAACAGTGTAAATTTGCTGTCCCCTCAAAATAACTAAAACACACAGCCATTAATGTCTAAACCGCTGGCAACAAATGTGAGTACAACCCTAAGTGAAAATGTCTAAATTGGACCCAATTAGCCATTTTCCCTCCCCGCTGTCATGTGACTCATTAGTGTTACAAGGTCTCAGTTGTGAATAGGGAGCAGGTGTGTTCACTCTCTCATACTGGTCACTGGAAGTTCAACATGACACCTCATGGCAAAGATCTCTCTGAGGATCTGAAAAAAATAATTGTTGCTCTACATAAAGATGGCCTAGGCTATAAGAAGATTTCCAAGACCCTAAAACTGAGCTGCAGCATGGTGGTCAAGACCATACAGCAGTTTAATAGGACAGGTTCAACTCAGAACAGGCCTCGCCATGGTCGACCAAAGAAGTTGAGTGCACTTGCTCTGCGTCATATCCAGAGGTTGTCTTTGGGAAATAGACATACAAGTGCTGCCAGCATTGCTGCAGAGGTTGAAGGGGTGGGGCATTAGCCTGTCAGTGCTCAGACCATACGCCGCACACTGCATCAAATTGGTCTGCATGGCTGTCGTCCCAGAAGGAAGCCTCTTCTAAAGATGATTCACAAGAAAGCCCACAAACAGTTTGCTGAAGACAAGCAGACTAAGGACATGGATTACTGGAACCATGACCTGTGGTCTGATGAGACCAAGATAAACTTATTTGGTTCAGATGGTGTCAAGCGTGTGTGGCAGCAACCAGGTGAGGAGTACAAAGACAAGTATGTCTTGCCTACAGTCAAGCATGGTGGTGGGAGTGTCATGGTCTGGAGCTGCATGAGTGCTGTCAGCACTGGGGAGCTACAGTTCATTGAGGGAACCATGAATGTCAACATGTACTGTGACATACTGAAGCAGAGCATGTTCCCCCCTCCCTTCAGAGACTGGGCCACAGGGCAGTATTACAACATGATAACTACTCCAAACACACCTCCAAGATGACCACTGCCTTACTAAAAGAAGCTGAGGATAAAGGTGATGGGCTGGCCAAGCATGTCTCCAGACCTAAACCCTATTGAGCATCTGTGGGGCATCCTCAAAGGGAAGGTGGAGGAGCACAAGGTCTCTTACATCCACCAGCTCCGTGATGTCGTCATGGAGGAGTGGAAGAGGACTCCAGTGGCAACCTGTGAAGCTCTGGTGAACTCCATGCCCAAGAGGGTTAAAGCAGCACTGGAAAATAATGGTGGCCACACAAAATATTGCCACTTTGGGCCGAATTTGGACATTTTCACTTAGGAGTGTACTCATTTTTGTTGCCAGCGGTTTAGACATTAATGGCTGTGTGTTGAGTTATTTTGGGGGGACAGCAAATTTACACTGTTATACAAACTGTACACTCACTACTTTCTTCAGTGTTGTCACATGAAAAGATAGAATAAAATATTTCTAAAAATGTGAGGTGTGTACTCACTTTTGTGATATACTGTATGTTCTAGCTATTTTACTGCTCCTCCTCTTTAGTTACAATCAGCCAATAACATTCATCATCATTTTACTTCCCCCACCCATTCCAGCAGCGTCCACTAACAGCTCTTTTACTATTGTCTCTATAATGTTGAATCTTTTCTCTCTATGTCGAATAATCTTGGACTAATAGAATTAGGTTAGGCACATTCGATCGCAGGTTCGATAGACACAGATTGCTATTGTCACGTCATGTCGAATCTTCTATCTATCATCTATATCAAAATGTTGTTGCAACAATACGAAAATATAATGGATACGAAAATAAAGCAAAAAAAAAAAAGAATCTGCACATGTTCAACATTTTCTTATTTGCCCCTAAACCGTCCAGCTTTTGTATCACTGTACTCTGAAAATACTACACTAAAATGTATTTAAGGTCAGATCTGTGACCTTGCATCTGAAGTTTATCAAGTCATTTCACCTCAGCCATAAGACCTCTTTCACACTGAGGCGGTTTGCAGGCGTTGTAGCACTAAAAATAGTGCCTGTAAAGCGTCTAAAAACTGTCTCTCATGCCTCCCCAGTGTGAAAGCTGAAGTGCTCTTGTGGGATGGGCAAAAAAGTCCTGCAAGCAGCATCTTTGGGGCGGCGTAGGAGCACTGTATACACCGCCCCTGCCCATTGGAATGAATGGGCAGCGCTTTGGAAGCGCCGCAACATGGGTGCTTTTAACCCTTGCTAGAGGCCGAAAAGCGCGGCTAAAACAGCGGTAAAGCAGCACTAAAACTAGCGAGGCTTTACCGCTAACTGACCCGCTGCCCCAGTATGATAGGGGTTTTATCAATGTGTTCATTTGTTTAACTATACACTTTGATCATGATACATAAAATCTGGAGGAAAACAGTTCAAAGTTAAAGGGGTAATAAAGGCAGAAGGTTTTTTTATGTTAATGCATTCTCTGCATTAGGATAAAAAAAAAAACTTCTGTGTGCATCAGCCCCCCTAATACTTACTTGAGCCCCATCTCGATCCAGTAATGTTGCACAAGAGACTTGGCTGTCCGGGACTCCCCTCCTCATTAGCTGGGACAGCCTCGAAGCGCCATTGGCTGCTGCTGCTGTCAAAGTCTCCTCAATGAGGAGAGAGAGGGGGCGGGTCTGGGCCGCGGCTCCGTGTCTGAATGGACACACAGAGCTGCGGCTCAGCTCGGGTGCCCCCATAGCAACCTGCTTGCTGTGGGAGCACTTGGCAGGAGGGAGGGGCCAAGATCACCGGCAAGGAACCCAAGAAGAGGAGGATCTAGGCTGCTCTGTGAAAAATCACTGCACAGAGCAGGTACAGTGAGGGAAAAAAGTATTTGATTCCCTGCCGATTTTGTACATTTGCCCACTGACAAAGAAATGATCAGGCTATAATTTTAATGGTAGGTTTATTTTAACAGCGAGACACAGAATAACAAAAATATCTAGAAAAACACATTTCAAAAAGTTATAAATTGATTTGCATTTTAATGAGTGAAATAAGTATTTGATCTCCTATCAATCAGCAAGATTTTTGGCTCCCAGGTCTTCTATACAGGTAACGAGCTAAGATTAGGAGCACTCTCTTAGGCCCCTTTCACACTGGGGTGGGCAGGTGCGGTGGCGGTATAGCGGCGCGATTTTCAGCGCCGCTATACCGTCGTTATCACCGCGGTATGCGGCCGCTAGCGGGGTGAATTTAACCCCCGCTAGCGGCCGAAAAAGGGTTAATACCGCCCGCAAACCGCGGCTATTGCCTCGGTATTACCGCGGTGTCCCATTGATTTCAATGGGCAGCCGCGGTAAAGGAGCGGTGAACACACCGCTCCTTCACCGCTGTAAAGATGCGGCTAGCAGGACTTTTGGAGCGGTCCTGCTAGCGCACCGCTTCAGTGTGAAAGCCTTCGGGCTTTCACATTGAAGAATACAGGGCACGATTTTTTCAGGCGGTATAACAGCGCTAATATTAACGCTAAACCGCCTGAAAAATGTGCCAGTGTGAAAGGGGCCTTAAAGGGAGTGCTCCTCATTTCAGTTTGTTACCTGTATAAAAAACACCTGTCCACAGAAGCAATCAATCAATCAGATTCCAATCTCTCCACCATGGCCAAGACCAAAGAGCTGTCCAAGGATGTCAGGGAGAAGATTGTAGACCTACACAAGGCTGGAATGGGCTACAAGACCATCACCAAGCAGCTTGATGAGAGGGTGACAACAGTTGGTGCGATTATTCGCAAATGGAAGAAACACAAAATAACTGTCAATCTCCCTCGGTCTGAGGCTCCATGCAAGATCTCACCTCATGGAGTTTCAATGATCATGAGAACCGTGAGGAATCAGCCCAGAACTACACGGGAGAATCTTGTCAATGATCTCATGGCAGCTGGGACCATAGTCACCAAGGAAAACAATTAGTAACACACTACGCCGTGAAGGACTGAAATCCTACAGCAACCGCAAGGTCCCCCTGCTCAAGAAAACACATGTACAGGCCTGTCTGAAGTTTGCTACTGAATATCTGAATGATTTAGAGAACTGGGTGAAAGTGTTGTGGTCAAATGAGACCAAAATCAAGCTTTTTGGCATCAACTCAGCTTGCCGTGTTTGGAGGAGGAGGCATGCTTTCTATGACCCCAAGAACACCATCCTCACCGGTAAAACATAGAGGTGGAAACATTATGCTTTGGGGGTGTTTTTCTGCTAAGGGGACAGGACAACTTCACCCCATCAAAGAAGTGATGGACAGAATCTCCTTTCCTCAGCCAGGGCATTGAAAATGGGTCGTGGGTGGGTATTCCAGCATGACAATGACCCAAAACACACGGCTAAGGCAACAAAGGAGTGGCTCAAGAAGAAGCACATTAATGTCCTGGACTGGCCTAGCCAGTCTCCAGACTTTAATCCCATAGAAAATATGTGAGGGAGCTGAAGGTTCGAGTTGCCAAACGTCAGCCTCAAAACCTTAAGGACTTGGAGAGGATCTGCAAAAAGGAGTGGGACAAAATCCCTCCTGAGATGTGTGCCAACCTGGTGGCCAAACACAAGAAACGTCTGACCTCTGATTGCCATCAAGGGTTTTGCCACCAAGTACTAAGTCAAGTTTTGCGAAGGGGTCAAAGACTTTTTTTTCACTCATTAAAATGCAAATCAATTTATAACTTTGTTTGCGTTTTTCTGGATTTTTTTGTCTTTATTCTGTCTCTCACTGTAAAATAAACCTACCATTAAAATTATAGACGGATCATTTCTTTGCAAGTGGGCAAACGTACAAAATCAGCAGGGAATCAAATAGTTTTTTCCCTTACTGTAAGTAGAAAATGTTTGTTGTTTTTAACCAAATAAAAAACAAAAAACGAGACAGTATCACTTTAAGCCTTATCTACAGTAATTCGATTTCAGCCACTTTTATGAAGGTCTGTGTACAGTATCGCTCACTAGTTAATGTGTAGAGAAATATCGATTTTTTATTTATTTATTTTTTGTAAATCCTCCTCTCTAAAATGTTTACGGTAAATGCCCCCACAAATACACAATACATACTACAAACATAAATTGTACCCTCATAAAATGGGACAGCATGCATGCAGATTCCCAACTATGATGTATAGCCGGTATACTATATATACTGTATTAAATGTTATCAACATCTGTTATTTACACTTTGTCCCTCTGTTTTAGGCAGCCAGTATCAGATACACAGGAAATCAGATAGCTTACCTACTATGGGGTAAGTAAAAGATGCCATTTGTATGCAGCTTTGGGTAGAATGGCAACATCCCTCCATCTCCTTGGTAGTGAACAAGCCCTTAGAATTTTTTGATCAGATCCATTTTAAGTAATTGTCTTTGGTTGCAGATTTCCACCCAATTCACTTCAAGTGTATTTCCACTTTTGTGGCCAAAATGGGATAGTATTTATTTTACATTAAAATAGCATACCTTAAAAAAAAAAAAAGATTCTGGCTACTTTTTTAGGTGTTTTTTCCTTGTTAAAATCCTGACATGCTCTCCCTGTTTTTTAATGTTTAGGAGGGGACTGTGAAATATTTCTAGGTATGCTGTGTGAATGAGAACACAAACATAAATTGCGTTTTTTCTCAAATTTGACTGCAAAAGTGGAAGCATTTTTCAATTCAAAAGTAGGACATTTAAATAATTTCTGTTAAAAAAACAACCCCCCCCCCCCCTACCACCACCGCCAACTTTAACCTGCTGGAGCCCGGGCCATATACAAATGACGGCCACAAGGTGGCTCTAGAAATCCGGGAGGCCGTCAATAGACGGCCTCGGCTCCTCCGGCCACTAGGGGGCGCGCGAGCCCGGCGCGTCACTTTGATTCCGATGCGCGAGCCTGGCAGCCGCGATGTCCGCCAGTTACCCGCGATCGGCCGGTACACAGACAAGGACGTGGATCTCTGTGTGTAAACACAGAGATCCACGTCCTGTCAGGGAGAGGAGACCGATGCTGTGTCCCTTGTACATAGAGACACAGATCGGTCACCTCCCCCAGTCAGGCCCCTCCCCCCACAGTAACAATCACTCCTAGGGAACACATTTAACCCCTTCCTTGCCCCCTAGTGTTAACACCTTCCCTGCCAGTCACATTTATACAGTAATCAGTGCATATTTATAGCACTAATCGCTGTATAAATGTGAATGGTCCCAAAAATGTGTCAAAAGTGTCCGATGTGTCCGCCATAATGTCACAGTCCCAATAAAAATAGCAGATCGCCGACATTACTAGTAAAAAGAAAATAATAAAAAAAAATGTCATAATTCTATCCCCTATTTTGTAGGCGCTATAACTTTTGCGCAAACCAATCACTATACGCTTATTGCGTTTTGTTTTTTTTACCAAAAATATGTAGAAGAATACGTATCGGCCTAAACTGAGAAAAAAAATAGTTTTTTTTAAACAAAATTGGGATATTTATTATAGCAAAAAGTAAAAAATATTGCGTTTTTTCAAAATTGTCGCTCTTTTTTTGTTTATAGCGCAAAAAATAAAAACCGCAGAGGTGATCAAATACCACCAAAAGAAAGCTCTATTTGTGGGAAAAAAATGACGTAAATTTTGTTTGGGAGCCACGTCGCACGACTGCGCAATTGTCAGTTAAAGCGACACAGTGCCGAAAGCTGAAATTTCGCCTGGCCAGGAAGGGGGTATATGTGCCCAGTAAGCAGATGGTTAAATAATTTACATACTGCATTTACCTTACGTACATAGTTGTCACCTGGTTGGGGTATAAGAACCGTGTCCCCTGAGATGAGCAGGTTTCTGCTTTCAGCTGGTAGTATACTGTCAGGTGAAAACGATCTTAGTAGTATATAATAGACAATGGAGTGACATTGTACAGTTTCAGTTGTAGATAACTTCCAGCAACCATGTAATGCCCATTTCGGTCCCTGTTGCCAATAAAAATACACAGTTCATTATTACTGTAATTCACTTGCTTGTAACAGTAATTATACACAAATTTAAAGTGGTATAAAAAAAAAAATCTCCCTGTAAGGCAAAGGTATAATGTGCTAGTATGCATTGCATACCAACACATTATGAAAGACTTACCTTAAAAAGAAGCCCTCCAGTGGTACGCTATCACAGCTGCAAAGGCTTCGATCTTCACCCAGTTTTCCTTACGGGTTCGCAGGCTGTGGCCGCTTAAATTGTCAAGCCGCGTTGACATCACTTCCATGTACAACTGTGCCGTTCCTTCAGAGTTCATGCGCTGGTGATGTCATTGGCTGCCGAACAAGCGAATATCACCTACAGTGCCTTGAAAATGTATTCATACCTGTTGAAATTTTCCACATTTTGTTATGTTACAAGCAAAACGTAAATGTATTTTATTGGGATTTTATGTGAAAGACCAACACAAAGTGGCACACATTGTGAAGTGGAAGGAAAATGATAAATGGTTTTCAAAATGTTTTACAAATTTGTATTTTTGTATTCAGCCCTTTTTACTCTAATACACCTACCTAAAATCGAGTGAAACCAATAGCCTTTAAAAGTCCCTTTATTAGTAAATAGAGTCCACCTGTGTGTAATTTAATCTCAGTATAAATACAGCTGTTTTGTGAAGCCCTCAGAGGTTTGTTGGAGAACCTTAGTGAACAAACAGCATCATGAAGGCCAAGGAACACACCAGATAGGTCAGGGATAAAGGTGTGGAGAACTTTAAAGCAGCATTAAGTTATAATATTTTTTAGCTTTGAACATCTCTCGGAGCACTGTTCAATCCATCATCTGAAAATGGAAAGAATATGGCACAACTGCAAACCTACCAAGATATGGCCATCCACCTAAACTGATAGGCCAGGCAAGGAGAGCATTAATCAGAGAAGCAGCCAAGAGGCCCATGGTAACTCTGGAGGATCCGCAGAAATCCACAGCTTAGGTGGAAGAATCTGTTCACAGAACAACTATTAGTTCTGCACTCCACAAATCTGGCCTTTATGGAGGAGTGGCAAAAAAAAGCCATTGTTCAAAGAAAGCCATAAGAAGTCCCGTTTGCAGTTTGCGAGAGGCCATGTGGGGAACACAGCAAACATGTGGAAGAAGGTGCTCTGGTCAGATGAGACCAAAATTTAACTTTTTGGCCTAAAAGCAAAACGCTATGTGTGGCAGAAAACTAACACTGCACATAACCCTAAACACACCATCCCCACCGTGAAACATGGTGGTGGCAGCATCATGCTGTGGGGATGCTTTTCATCAGTAGGGACAGGGAAGCTGGTCAGAGTTGATAGGAAGATGGATGGAGCCAAATACAGGGCAGTCTTAGAAGAAAACCTGTTTGAGTCTGCAAAAGACTTGAGACTGTGACGGAGGTTCACCTTCCAGCAGGACAGCGACACTAAACATACAGCCTGAGCTACAATGGAATGGTTTAGATCAAAGCATATTTGTCAGGTCACCTGAGTTTCCAGATGACAGGTGCACACCGTAGGTCAGGGGTGCACCACAATGTAGTGAACCCTATGGCTGACTGCTGCGGATGGAACACCGGATGGTTAAGGAAGGCAGATCCACTGGAGCACAACAGGGATCCCACAGGGAGCTAGAGCCAAAGATTCCCCAGGGCGCGGAGTCTAAGATCCAGCAGGTGTTCACCAGAGCCTCTAGTGGTGAGGATGGCCTAAGCTGCAGCTGGATCAGGTCGCAGCCCCCAGAGTCCCTTAGCTCACGCTCCGTAGAGTATAGAGGATAGAGAGGAAGCAGTAGCTCAGGATACAAGAGATAGCGAGGAGATAAGCCAAGGTCGGGGCGACAAGCAGACAAGGATAAACAAAGGACAAGCCAAAGGTCAAGGTCACAAGCAGACAGGGATAGTAGAGAACAAGTCAAGATCGGTACACAGAGATAAACGTAGCACACAGCAAGCAGGAACCCAAACACACAATGCTTAACAAACAACGTTGATCAGCACAGCTGGCTTGCAGTGCACAGGTTAATATAGTGTTCCCTGATAGGGCCTGGGGTGGGGCCATGCTGGGAGGAGAGATTATTTATACAGCCAGGTGAGAGTGGCTGGCCTCTAAGGTGAACACATGGAGAAGGGGTAAGTTGAGAGACAGACATTACTGCATAACCATGACAATATTCATGTGTTAGAATGGCCCAGTCAAAGTCCAGACCTAAATCCAACTGAGAATCTGTGGCAAGACTTGGAAATTGCTATTCACAGGCGCTCTCCATCCAATCTGACAGAGCTTGAGCTATTTTGCAAAGAAGAATGGGGAAAAAGCTCACTCTCTAGACTTGCAGCTTTAATTGCAGCGACAAGTGGTTCTACAAAGTATTATCTCAGGGGGGCTGAATACAAATGCACGCCACACTTTTCATATATTTATTTGTTAAAAAAGTGTGAAAAACATTTATAATTTCCTTTTCACTTCACAATTATATGCCACTTTGTGTTGGTCTATTACATAAAATCCCAATAAAATACTTTTACGTTTTTGCTTGTAACATGACAAAATGTGGAAAATGTCAAGGGGTATGAATACTTTTTCAAGGCAGTGTATTAACTTAACCACTTCCCGCCCAGTCAATAGCATATTGAAGTCCGGGAAGTGGTTGTGTTATCCACACTGGACGTCATATGACGTCCTGCAGGATAACAGCCGCCGCGCGCCCGGGGGGGGCGCGCATCGCGGCGATCGGTGGAGCGGTGTGTCAGTCTGACACACCGCTGCACTGATCTCAGTAAAGAGCCTCCGGCGGAGGCTTTTTACCACGTGATCAGCCGTGTCCAATCACGGCTGATCACGATGTAAACAGGAAGAGCCGCTGATCGGCTCTTCCTCACTCGCGTCTGACAGGCTCTCCTGACAGGGGGGGTTTGCGCTGATTGTTTATCAGCGCAGCCCCCCCTCGGATACCCACACTGGACCACCAGGGAAGCCCCCAGGACCACCAGGGAAGCCCCAAGCATGTGAATGGCCAGGTAAGTCCCCCATGGCCATCCACATGCACAAATAGATAAAAAATATATGCCAATCAGTGCCTACAAATGGGCACTGATTGGCACCATCATGGCACAACCAAAAATGCATGATGCCCAGCAATGCCAGCCACCAGTCATCAGTGCCACCTACCAGTGTCCATTAGTGCCACCTATCAGTGCCCATCCGTGCCCATCTGTGCCCATAAGTGACCGCCTATCAGTGCCCGTCCGTGCCACCTATCAGTGCCACCCATAAGTATCCATCAGTGCCGCCTATGAGTGCCCATCAGTGCCGCCTATGAGTGCCCATCAGTGCCGCCTATGAGTGCCCATCAGTGCCGCATACCAGTGCCCATCAGTGCCCATCAGTGCCGCCTATCAGTGCCCATCAGTGCCCATCATCAGTGCCACCTCATTGGTGCCACCTCATTGGTGCCCATCAGTGTCGCCTTATCAGTGCCCGTTAGTGCCGCCTTATCAGTGCCCGTCATTGAAGTAGAAAAGGTACTTATTTACAAAAAAAATTAACAGAAACAAAGAAAAACTTAGTTTTTTTCAAAATTTTCACTCTTTTTTATATGTTATGTAAAAAATAAAAATCGCAGAGGCAATCAAAAACCACCGAAAGAAAGCTCTATTTGTGGGAACAAAATGATAAAAAAATTGTTTGGGTACAGTGTTGCATGACCGCGCAATTTTCATTCAAATTGCGAAAGCGCTGAAAGCTCAAAATTGGCTTGGGCAGGAAGGTGTATAAGTGCATGGTATTGAAGTGGTTAACCTACAGGTAAGCTTTAATATAAGCTTACCCATGGGTTAAAATCAAAGGCAGAATTTACTACCACTTGAAAAGATGAGGTTATAAAATTACAGTTATACATAAATACAAGGTGTTACCCAGCGTTCAACAAACAAACAAATATATTGTTTTACTCAATTAGTATAATTTATTTCCTATGTACCGGTACTTATAAAATCCTAAACTGCATTTAGAAGAGTAGAATAATTTGCCTGCAATTTGTTATGACTATTCCATATGTCTCTTCTGTTTGCTTCCAGGATATTTTCTTTTGCATATCATGTTCTTTCTAATCAGCTTGATTATAACATTCTGGTTCATCATTCCAATACAAGAGGGAAGAGGACTGGTCATACTGCAAGGGTTTGGCTACACAGTGTAAGAGCTCTGCCTAGTCTGTTCATCTTCCCTGTATATTATAACCTTGAGTCACATTTTTCTGTATGTGAAAGAGCCATACGCAGGATAATGTTATACAGGATAATGCAGTTCATGAAGTATTTATAACAGCACTGTCATCTCCCTGCAAGCATTTTCAGGATTACAGAGATGTGTGCCTGCAGAGTGTTCATGGGGATAGTGTCCTCCCAGAATGGAGCTGAATGTGGACAGGAAGTGGGGTATTTGTGTATCCTTAAAGGGGTTGTAACCCTAAAAAAATAAAAAATAAAAATAGATCCTGTTCTTTTAAAGCCTGAATAACAGCACAGTGCTTGTGCTGTGTTATTTGTCCCTTTCTATTATCTAAAATACCTTGCTGATCCTGCCCTCCCCTCTGTAAACTGACTACGTTTATCATGGCTGCTGAGCCCTGATACCACGGTCAGTTTACGTGCCTCCGTCATCCTCTCTCTTCTCCCTGCCTGTCAGCTAGTCTCAGTACCCCCTCCCTCCTGCTGCTATAACGGTGTTTTCTTAATAGAATCCCCTGTGTAACACTATGGTCTGTGCCCCAGTGTATGTGCTTTACAAAAAATATGTAGGTTTATAACTTAATTCAGAGCGCCACTCTGCGCTCACGTGACCGCCCGCCGCACTCCTCCTGCCTAACTTCAGCGGGGGGATTCTCAGCCCCTCCCGCTGTAGTTCTCAGATCGGGGAGGAGAGCGACGGGTGGTCACGTGAGTGCCGCTCTGAAATAAGGTATAAACCTACATATTTTTTATAAAGCACATACACTGGGGCACATAACATAATGTAACAGAGGGGATTCTTTTAAGATAACAAAGTGGCTTTACAGCCACTTTAAAGTGGTTGTAAACCCACTTTTCGAAAAAAATAAATGACACCTGCAAGAAAAAGACATAATGAGCTAGTATGCTATACATACTAGCTCATTATGTGGCACTTACCTCAGAGCGAAGCCTCCGAATCGCTCCTCGTCCCCCTCCGCCGCCACCGCCATGTCCGCTCTGACCGTCTTCCTGTTATCGCCGCTCCGGTGCTGTGATTGGCCGGAGCGGCGATGACGTCACGCGCATGCGCACGGGGCCGGCTTTCTCCATTGAGAAAACCGGCAGCCTCCTTTGAGAAAACCGGCAACGCTCAGTGCGCCGTACACATCGGTGCAGGGTTTTCTGAAAATATCTCCTTAACCATGTAGGTTAAGGAGATATTTCTTGCACCTACAGGTAGGCCTTAATCTAGGCTTACCTGTAGGTGCAAGTTGTGTGGTTGGGTTTACAACCACTTTAAAGCTGACCTCTAGCATAAGCAAATATTATCCCAATAAAAGAGGCATATGTATTCCTATTTGAATCATGATGTTCTTTCATACCTGCCAACTTTTTGAGATGGGAATGAGGAACACCTATCAGCAAAAGTATGCAGGCATAAGACACACCCCTGGCCACGCCCCCTTAAAGGAGAATTGTACAAAAAAACAAGATTGGTTAAACCCACAAGTGCCTTTTTTACCATTACTATTCCTTTATATTGGCTTTTAGAATTCACAAATGCAGAAATTTAGAAATCAGATGAAAGATAAAAAGTGCAATTTATATACAACTATATAGATCAGACCAAAATGAGGGACAAATGAGGAGGAATGAGGGACATTGGTCCAAATCAGGGACAGTCCCTCAAAATTAGGGACAGTTGGGAGCTATGTGATTGAGTGTAATGTAGAAAAACCTGTACTGTGTATTTGTTTGTTGTGGCTGGGTTTTTTTTATGAGCTTTTTTTGGAATGAGGGACCTGAATCTCAAAACTGTGGTCACTGCTGGCAATTGTCCTGAAGAGGAGGAGGAGGAGGAGTAGACGTCAATGCTTTTGGGTACAGTGTGAATGCAGGCTCAGCAAGATGGCAGCTGGAAGTGGAAACACTTTTCTTTTGTTAAGTTTATTTGTTCTGTGCCGTTACATGCAGACATGTTGTGCTGCAGTTGGATGCACTATATGGCATTGCTATAGCAATGCATTTTTTAAAAAATGATGCATAGTGCAAGGCAATGCAGCACATAGGTGTGAATAACACCAACTGCCACCAATGGTATTTCTCTTGATTATGCGTAGTGGTTGCACTGGGCAACGCTGCCCAACGCTCCACAACTTTTTTGGTGTAAACTGTCCGTTAGCCATAATTGTGCATTGTCAGTAGCTGGTTCATTAGCTGTTTTGTACCTGGTTCTGTTGTGCATAAACTGTAGAAAAAAAATTCAGTGCATTTGCAAATGAAACAATTCAAATAAGAAGGAAAAAACAAAACAAAAAAACAATATGCAACTTTGTTGCCTATAAATGTTTATTTACCGCCATCTAGTGTTAGAAAATAAAATTGCTTTAATAGAATGTTGGTAATCGAAAATACTATAGACTAGTTAGAGCAGTGGTTCTTAACCCTGTCCTCAAGTACCCCCAACAGGCCATGTTTGCAGGTTTTCCTTTATCTTGCGCAGGTGCTTTAAACAAGAGTCAATGGCTTGGTATTTTGGACAGCTATTTTATCTAAGAGAAATTCCCAAAACATGGCCTGTTGGGGGTACTTGAGGACAGGGTTGAGAACCACTGAGTTAGAGGATATGCAGACTTGTGTGGAAATTCTACATTTATATGAGGAAATTATTTAATCTGAACTCCAGGCAAAACAGCTAAAAGCGCGGATGCAATACACACAGAGGAGCTGTTTTACCAGCAAGAGGATTTGTGTTTCTCCTGCTCCAGTTCTGAGACTTGCACAGCTCTATCACACTTTACAGCCCTAGTTATTGGGGGAGAGACCTGAAATGTATTTGCTGCAGCTTAGTAACACGTACAGTTCTCCTCTCTGTGACTGGACAGTGAATGAAGAAGCAGCAGACTAGTGAGCTCCTCTCCCTGGCACTCTGAACGCTCCTTGGATCAGCATGCTCCACTGCTGCACAACTGATTGGCCCCTTGTGCTGTTTCTCCCTTTTTAAGTCTAAGCTCTGTTGTACAGGGACAGCAAGAAGCTGATACTAAGTAAGTCCCCATTCACACAGGGGCGACTCGTCAGGCGTCTCAGCCGCCTGACGAGTCGCGTCCCATTCTGTACAATGGAACCGTTCTAAGCGGAGCGACTGAAGTTGCTTAGACTTAGAAAAAGGTTCCTGTACTACTTCAAGACGATTTCAAGGCGACTTCCATTGACTTCTATACAGAAGTCATTTTGGAAGTCTGCTTTGAAGTCATCTTGAGATCGGCCAGCACAGTCGCGGCACAAGTCGTGCCGCCCCTGTGTGAATGGGCAAAGTGTAAGTACTGCTTATATTTAAAAACACATTTAAGGATGAATTAATTAATACAGAACCAAGTTAATGTATGCCATTCATATCTGCCTAAAGTTCAGCTTTAATGTAGGAATTTTGTTTTTCTTGTTGCAGGTTAGGCATAGTTCTCATGATAGCTGTGATGCTAGCTCAAGTTGTGGCAGCTCAGTTCTTATTTCTTCAAGACAAAATATTACCAACTGACAAGAGTAAACCATTGGCCATCAATAACAGGTAAGCCTTTTTATTGACAGAGCTACTTCATTATTCTTTATTTGTGGTTTATGTCCTGCTAGCGATCAAACCAACCAGAATTCATTCAAAACTTAAAGCGGTATTAATCCCAAAACATATATTTTTTAATACTAGAGCTTACCAGTTTGAAGATGGGGTGGCTGCATTCGTTTTCTTTTGTTTTTGAAAAGCAGGGAGAAAAAACAGCCAGATAGTAAAGTAAAAGCAGCACACATTACACATGGTTAGGCACACAGTTAACCCCTTCCCAGCCAGTGTCATTAAATCATTAAGTATTAACACTGTACTGGTGCCACTAGTGACGTCAGTGTCATTTGGTGACCCTCCCAGATAGTGTCTGGTAGCACCAGATTTCCCACCACCCTGTATGTGTCAGTCCCACTATAAGTCACTGATCACCACCATTATAGTAGAACATCTATAGCTGCGTAAATTCCAGTATATACACCATAGTTTGTAGACGTTATAACTTTTGCACAAACCAAATAATATACACTTATTAGGGTTCTTTTTACCAAGAGCATGTAGCAGAATACATTTTGTCCTCAATTTATGAAGAGATTTGAATTTTAGATTTTTTTTATTGCAATTTTTTTCAATTTTCAGTTTTTTTTTTTCATTTATATAATAATAATTAAAAAAAACGGTGATTAAATATAAAAAAAAAAAAACAGCTATATTTGTGTGAAAAAAATGATAGTTTCATTTGTGTACAACATTGCATAACTCTGCAATTGTCAATTAAAATAGCGCAGTATGAACAGCAAAAAAAGCCTGGTCGTGAAGGGGGTAAAACTTTCCGTGGTTAAAGTTGAACTGGAGCTATGTTGTTTTGACAGTTAGAAGTAGATAGTTTTCTTTCTTTTTTTCCTTTTTTTATTCTTTATTTAGATTTTTCTTTCACAAAGATGATAATACAATATTTCACAATATTTCAGCATTTCTGATTACCCATATCATCTTTACCATTACATTCATTACTCTTTATAAACCATAATAAAGCAAAGAGAAAACAAGGACTATAAAAACGTATATATTCTCTTTCTCCTCATTTATCATATTAGTCATTATTTCATAATGGTCAACTATAATACTGTAGCGGGTATGTACTTTTAAGAGTGTTTAAAACTGGGGAAGACATCAGTGATGTCTAGTTCACAGCGGCCCAGCAGGTGGCGCTGTCACTTTGGGCCGGGGTTGAACCGTCACTGCAGTGCCGTACCCTTTGTGACCTCTCGCAGCAGTTGTACAGTGGGGCGGGGAACCCGCTGTGCTTGCTGGGAGAGGGTATAAAGGGGGCGGACATCTTCGCCACGAGGTTCGAGTCCCAGGCACCTTCAGCCTGAGGGCTGCTGTCCATGGTTAGTGTCCAGGCGGCCTAGGCCTGGACACTTGGAGTTCGTGTTCCATCCCAGACACCTTCAGTCTGGGGTGAGGTACTCAACCGGAGGCCTGGGGCCCAGTACCTTCCACTGGGTCCCGCAAGGGAGGGATTGTCCTAAGGTGCTCCGGGTGTTGGGCACCCGAATCCAGAGGCGTAAGGGACCGGAGGAGGGATTCATCCGAGGATCTGGTGCAGCATATTTCCAGTGCCGGGTGAACCTCTGGAGACCGCCCAGATGGATATCTTTCCCGAGCAGGGGCCAAGTTCAGAGAGGAAGGTGGTTCATGTTCTATGACCGGTGGCAGCAGTCCAACTAGTCAATTCAGGTCAGTGGCAGAGACCTGCTATTAGGCCTGTGGCAGGGGCCTCAACAGTTCATCCGGTCGGTGGCAGCGGCCAATCTCACGGTCGGTGGCAGAGACCGTGCGCCAAGCCTGTTCGCTTGCAAAGGAATAGGAGAGTTAATTTGTGCCTGGGCCTACTCGTATCCACACCCCTGTCTGTCTGTTACTGAAAGTTCAACTATTATGTTCACCCTGGAAATGGAGAAATAAAAGAGTGTTGGACTTTTAATTGGTGTGGGGCTCTATTACTGGCAGACACATCTCCATGGAACAAGTAGAGGCTTCGTATGCAGTGAACAGACCCGAAGGTAATTCAAGTGACTTACATATACGAGGTGAGAGCTTGGCGTAGTGTTCCTGCACTCTCCTCTCCCAGGTACCCCTAGACACCAGCCAAGTAAGCGATAAAGCAGAGAGGGAGAGTGAGGCCGCTACAATACTATATCTTTGTTATATTTTCATTAACCGGGGCACCCACCCTGGTTATCCCCCTTCCAAGAAAGCAATGCCCTAAGAATTCCGGCTTTAGACAGAACAGTAAGAAGAAACAGAAAGAGAAGAAGAGACAGTGAAGAGAAGAACAAAGCACAAAAAAAAAACAGAGGGTCCTCCCCGTACCTCCCCCCGGCCCCCGTCCACCCTCTCCCCTCCTCCCTCACCCTGTCCGTTCCCTGTATGTAGCATAGGGAGCCCAAATTTGTCTATATTTGTCCTCCTGCTCCCTTATACTCATGGTAAGGTTTTCCATTTGTTGAACTTCTGTCATTCTAGCAATCCATTGTGCTCTCGTTGGAGAGCTAGTATTTTTCCAGAGAGCTGGAATACATGCTTTCGCTATTGTGAGCAAATGTCTCACCAATGATTTTTTGCATTTCTCTGTCGAGAAGGGGATATCGAACAATAGGAAGGCAGCTGGGCTCTCTCCGAGAGACACATCCGTGATTTCTTTAATTGTTTCGGATACCATTTTCCAAAAATCTTTTATTCCCGGACATTCCCAGAAAATGTGCATCAAAGTGCCCACAGCTCCCTGACATCGCCAACATAGATTCGACACCTGTGGGTATATTCGGTTCAATACTGCTGGGGTTCTATACCACCTACTTAAGATCTTGTACCCCCCCTCTTGGTATCTAGTTGCTAATGAGGCCTTATGTGTGAACCTATATATCTTGTTTCTCTGTGTCTCCGAGAATGTGACTCCCAGGTCTCTTTCCCAGGCCTTTATGAATCCCAATTCTTGTGGGGCTTTTAATTCGGTCAGCATAGCGTATAATATTGATAGCGAGTGTCTCACTGATTCCCCCTATAAACATAACTTCTCGAACTTGGATGGTATAGATATTTCTATCGTTCGTGTAGTTATTGATCGGAGGAAAGCACTAAGCTGCATTCTCCTAAATGGGTCCAGTTCCTCTGAGTGTTTGCGCTCCATTCCCTCTCTGGACATCACTCTGTTGTCCATCAAGAAATGTACCAGTCTGCTTTTGCCCTTTCGTTTTAGGTTCATAAAACCTTGATCTTTTAAGTCTGGCTTGAAGGCGGGGTAACCCAAAATTGGAGTCAACGGACTCAGGTGAGTCGACATTTTGTTTTGTTTTTTATGGGTTTTTTTAACAGATCTAAGCGTGGCGTCTACCATAGGATGTAGCTTCATTGTCTGTGGTATATCCGAATCCTTAAGCCATACTAAACCCTCCAGGGGTATCTCGGACATTGCCTGCTCCATTTGTATCCATGGCTTGTTTTTTTGGTATGTACACCAGTCCAATACCCTTGTTAGGTGTAGTGCCTCATGATAACCCATTGGGTCCGGGAATCCCACTCCTCCTTTTTCTTTCGGTAATCTCTGTGAACTCTAGCAGGTTTTCCAGCCCATATAAACCCTGCAAACCTTGATCTCAGGTCTCTCAGGAACCCTAGAGGGATCTTGATGGGTAGGGTCTGTAGCAGATATAACAATCTTGGCATTACGTACATTTTTATAATGTTAATTGCGCCAAACCACGTAAAGACTTCCTTATCCCATTTCTGTAAGTCTATTTTAATCTGCCGTGCCAAGGGGGCGAAGTTGAGTTCAAATATTCTGTTCAGTCTCCTTGGTATTTTAGTCCCCAAGCATCCTATATGGGAGCCTGTCCATCTGAATGAAAAAAATGTGGATAACTGCTGTTGCTATGCTGTATCCGTCTCAACACCCATTGCTTCAGATTTATTGTAATTTACCTTAAAATTGGACAGGCTTCCATACTTAGTTGGTATACAGGGTGAACAAATACTTGCGCTAACAGCAAAAATATAAATATATAAAGCAGCGTGCACAGTCTGTGAATAAAGCGAACTCAAAAACGTATAAAACCAAAAATGCAGCGCTTCAAAGTGAAAATCAGTCCATATAATTCATGACGAAAGAAATGGATGCAGGAAATTGAAGAACTCCACCACCAAAGACTTCAGTGTGAACAGATAACACACCACCACAAAAAATGTGCTCACAGTCTGCTTACCAAAAAGCGAGCATCATAAGCATGTAGTGAAATGCAGAGGGTCACAGATGGATAAGGCTCTCCTATCTTGATAGAGTAACAACCAAAGTGTCCGATAATTTCAACATCAAAGGAACTTCCAGGATTTGGATATCATATATGCAGACCTCAGCAGGAGATGTTAAACCCATACAGAAAGAAAGGCAGCATAGTGAAGCCCGTAAGGTCAAATAAAATTTATTTAAAATTCTACTTACAGGGTAAAAAGATCATCAAGGCAAAAAAAGTATAATCCGCTGTTCTTAGCGTGCTCACATTGGTCAGCCTGACATGTTTCATCCAACAGGATATCATCAGAGGCATACTTAGTTATCTCTGATAATAGTGAGGGGAGGGATGGTGCTGGGGAGGTTATGAAGAAAAAAAGGTCATCCGCATAAGCGGCCAGCTTATGTTCCTTTCCCTTTAATGGGATACCCCTAATATCTGGGTTATCCCTTATTGTCCTTAGAAATGGTTCCAGCGTCAGGATAAAGATAATGGGCGATAATGCACACCCCTGCCATGTTTTATTACATATGGAGAAAGACTCTGAGAGTATATCATTTATCCTGACCCTGGCTTTTGGAGTGGAGTATAAGCTCATGACCCAGTTCTGAATCCCCTTCCCCAGCCCTATATGTTGCATAGTGGCTCTCAGGAAGGTCCAGTCTACTCTATCAAATGCTTTTTCTGCATCTGTAGATATAAGTACCAGCGGTTTTTGATAATATTGCGAGAAATGTATAGCACTTACGACCCGTTGCGTATTTTCCCTGGCTTCTCTCTCAGGAGTGAACCCCACTTGATCGGGATGTATCAGGGTGTGGCTATATGGCAATAGTCTGTTTGATAATATTTTCGTAAGAATCTTTAAGTCTACGTTTAGCAAAGAGATTGGACGATAACTCAAACATTGGGCTGGATCTTTCCCCTCCTTAGGTATTACTGTTATGTGAGCCATTAATGTCTCTAGAAGTAGATAGTTTTCAATGAAGCTCTTCTGTGAGTTTAACCACTTCAGCCCCGGAAGATTTTACCCCCTTCCTGACCAGAGCACTTTTTACAATTTGGCACTGCGTCGCTTTAACTGACAATCGCGCGGTCGTGCAATGCTGTACCCAAACGAAGTTTGCGTCCTTTTTTTCCCACAAATAGAGGGTTTTTTTGGTGGTATTTTATCAACTGCGGTTTTTATTTTTTGCGCTATAAACAAAAAAAGAGCAACAATTTTGAAAAAGAAAATATATTTTTTACTTTTTGCAATAATAAATATCCCCCAATGAAAAAAAATTAATTATTCATCAGTTTAGGCCAATATATCTTCTACATAGTTTTGGTAAAAAAATCGCAATAAGCGTATATTGATTGGTTTGCGCAAAAGTTATAGTGTGTACAAACTATGGGAAAGATTTATGGCATTTTAATGGCGGTGATCTGTGATTTTTAGCGGTATTGCGACAGACAGATCGGACACTTTTTTGGAACCATTGACAATTATACAGCTATAAAAACGCACCGATTACTGTGTAAATGTCACTGACAGTGAAGGGGTAAACACTAGGGGGCGATCAAGGGGTTAATTGTGTTTTCACTCAGTGTGTTCTAACTGTATGGGGATAGGATTGACTAGGAGAGGAGATATACACACACAAATCCCCACGCTGGTGCTCATGCACGCGATCGTGCGTTGCCGGTGGGGATCGTGCCCGCCGGCCACGCGCATCTGGTCCCTCGCTGTGCACCCTCTGGTGGCCGCTAATGGGAAGGACGAACCCATACGGGATTTCGCCCACGGGACACATTCTGCCGCAGTAAATCTGCGTGAGCCGGTTGAGAACCGGTTAAAGCTGAAGACATATCCATGTAAAGCAATTGCTTAAGGCGGTTTATTTTATTTTTTTGGAATACAGCACCATTAGTTGTATAATGATGTGTATCCCATTACCTGCAAGATGCTGCTTCTGCTAAAAATCCTACCTGCAGGGCCTTCTCAGCCACTGGATACTGCCCTGAGAGACTGTCTTCTTGCTTTGAGACCTAACTGTGGTCACTGCTATACACCCACCCCCTTCCACCTTTTCCGCTATTCATATTGCTTATATTACTACACACCCACAATGCATCATGTTACTTGAATGGGTGGTGGGGCATTTGAATGACAGGTTTCCATCACCCATGTACAGAACACAATGCATTGTGGATGTGTAGTAATAAGAACAATATGTGGAAAGGGCAGAAGGAAGTGGGTGAGTGGCACACATTTTCTCTGTAGCAGCACCTGCAATTACCTCTCACAGAACCGGAGGACAGACACTCAGGACAGTGTCCAATGGCTGTTAGGGGGCATTGCATGGAGGATTTTTAGTAGAATCAGCCACCTGCAGGTAATGGGATATACATCATTATATTACACACACCAATAACTAATGTGTATGACGCTGAATCCCCAAAAAAACAAAAACAAACAAAAAGCTAGACTTATTAAATTGGTATGAAAAACAAAAGCACAGTGGCTAAGTGGTTATCACTCCCGCCTGGTAGCCCCAGGCAGTGGCGTACTGTGGGTTGTCAGCGCCCGGGGCAAGGCAAGAAATTTGCGCCCCCTAACCTGCGGACTTTTTGCACTCCCTGAGTCCCTTCCCTTCCTACAATAGTACTGACCATTTTGATTCCTATACTGACCTCTACACTGACCTCTACACGGACTTACATGATTCCTAGACTGACCATTACACTTACCTACCTGTCCACCTGTCCACTGCACTGACCTACCCGATTCCTACACTGGCCACTACACTGACCACCAGGGCTGGTGCAAGGATTTTTTCCACCCTCCCCCTGGCTGCGCCCTGACTCCACTTTACCCTGCATCACATGTGACCTTAGAAAAAAATAAGCCCTAAGGCTAACGATGCGCTAATTTAAGAAGATAATAAAAAAATTATGATAAAGTGTATAAGAAAGCAGCTGGCACTTAAGTTCAGTACAAAAAACTTAGGATAGATAGCAAAAAATGGAAAGAGTGCAGCTCTATGTGGTTAAAACCATGCGTGAAATTAATGTTAAACCTTGAAATGTAAACAAATGATATGTGAAAAATAAATATATGAAAAATTAATTAAAAAGAAAACGAATGCAGAGTCCAAAAAGAACACAACATTGTCTGTGAAGAGTTCATTCCAAAAGCAAATCCGTGAAGGGTTAACTCCCCAAAAAAAGACAAATTGCTTGCCAAGAAAGTGAAGATAAAGTTCGGTGAAAAATAAGTCCCAAAATAAACCAGGGTATTGCCAGAGAAGTAGTGAGTGATACCAATCTTCCCAAGAGCAGCGTGATTTTTCAGGTGTGACACCCAAGTGATTAATATCTTCCTTTCCAGATTGTGCATCAGTCACGGCTATCTGGTAAGCAAGATATCACTTGGGTGTCACACCTGAAAAATCACGCTGCTCTTGGGAAGATTGGTATCACTCACTACTTCTCTGGCAATACCCTGGTTTATTTTGGGACTTATTTTTCACCGAACTTTATCTTCACTTTCTTGGCAAGCAATTTGTATTTTTTAGGGGAGGCAAATCGCCTCTCAAGTCGTCTTGAGATCGCTTGCACGAGTCGCCCCCAAAGTCGTGCCGCCCCAGTGTGAACTGGCACTTAAGGTGTCGCTCCTTCATCCAGAGTGAAGGCACTCTACAGGAGGTGTGCAACTGGCCAGACCACCAGGTGAAAACAGAGGGGAAAAAGCCTAAAAAAAACCCATCAAAAACAAATGCAGCCACCACATCTACTGATTGGTAAGCTGCAGTATATTACATTCTTGGTTTTGGGTATAATACCGCTGTAAGCAATTGCTTTGCATGGGTAAAGCCCCGTACACACGGTCGGACTTTTGCCCAACAAACCTAGTTTTAAGCAAGTTGGACCAACAATTCGACCTTGTGTACGCTCCATCGGACAAACTTTATTCGTTTGGTTTTGGATTTCATCGGACAAAAGTTGGGTCTGCAAACGAACAAACTTTTGCCCAACAAAAGTCCGATGGAGCAAAGTCCGACCGTGTGTACAGAAAACCATCGGACGTTAGTCCGATGGACAAAACAACTAATGTTAAAATCAACCAACAATAGCAGAAGTTGACCAAAGGGTGGCAGTAAAGATCAGAAAAGAGCAGAAAAAACACGCAATGTTGTAAGAAGTTTTAAGAAAGTTTGCAGAAAAGTCCGAGCGTGTGTATGCTATGGGTGTTCCAAACCAACTCCGTTCGGACAAAAAACCACGGAAAAGTCCGATGGAAGTCCGACCGTGTGTACGAGGCTTAAGTCTCAGAATGTGCATTTCTACAAGTAAAGTTATGTTGTCATGTTTTTCATAATTTTGTGATGTACTTCTTTGGTTGTTCATGTTGTCTGTAGTAGCCCAATCTTATTCTTTTTCCTAGGAGAGGATTTCAGAATTTTAGCTACTTCTTCATGTTCTACTCAGCTATCCTCGGTTTGGGCTCATGTTTGCTCCGAGTCATATTTAACGTGTTCCTAGGAAGCTGGCTACTGGCTAGGATTGATCGTCCACTTTTCCCAAGAGGATTTGAAGGAGCCGATATGGGCGAGTACCTTCAGTTTTGTTTATGTACAGTAATGTTTTGTGTGTGTGAGAGATCTCTAAACCTTATTTTATCTCCATGCCGCTCGAATTGAGATCATATGAGTTTGAGGAAACTGCGCTTGAATTGTTGTTGTTTACCATGAATCAAAGTTTTCAACATGATTCATTTTTGAGATGAGGTTGATTTACTAAATGAAAATAGATTGTGCACTTTGCAAGGGAAGTTTAACTTTGATGGGGATTTTTTCTGATACCGTGTACACACGACCGTTTTTAATGATGAGAAAAATGAAATTTTTTAAAATGGTCATTAAAAACGATCGTGTGTGGGCTTCAGAGCATTTTTCACGACGTGAAAAACGGGCATGAAAAAATTGGAACATGCTCTAATTTTTCAAATCGTTTTTTACATCGTCGTTTTTCTCGTCATGAAAAACGGCCGTGTGTAGGCTTTTAACGACGTGAAAAAAACGGGCATGCTCAGAAGCAAGTGATGAGACGGGAGCGCTCGTTGTGGTAAAACTAGCGTTCGTAATGGAGATAGCACATTCGTCACGCTGTAACGGACTGAAAAGCACAAGGCTGAAAAGCACAAATCGTCTCTCAACAAACTTTACTAACACGAGGATCAGCAAAAGCAGCCAAAAGGGTGGCGCCATCCGAATGGAACTTCCCCTTTATAGTGCCGTCGTACGTGTTGTACGTCACCGCGCTTTGCTCGAACATTTTTTTACACGATAGTGTGTAGGCAAGGCAGGCTTGAGAGGAAACACGAAAAATCACGTCAAGAAAAATGCAGTTTTTTTCAATGACATTAAAAACGGTCGTGTGTACGCGGCATTAGAGTTTAGTGCTTTTATCTAGACATGTGCGGTTCGTTTTGTTCCAAATTAATATTTGGACACATTTTTCCTTATTTTATGATTCAGATATATTTGAATAGCCGAATTACAGTATAAACAAAGTTTACTGGATGCGCCGAATAACGAAACTAAATTTCTCCAAAATTCCATTTGAATTCGAACTCTAAACATATTTCTGAAATCAAAGACAGTGTGCGTTATTAGAGTACCATTTCAAAATAATGCTGTTTTTGTTAAGCCAAAGGTGATTTAAAGAGTCATTGTAATCATTTAGTGACATTTTTTCTTTTGTTTGTTCAAAAAAAAAAAAATATAACAAATTTTCGTTTTGACCGATTCAAAATTTATAGATTTGAACGTTTCGAATCGATAAAAAAGATCAACGAATCTAATACGAAACTAAACAAATTTTGCATGCACATGTCTACTTTTATCATCCAATCATGTACAAGCAAAAATGTTTTTTTTTTTTTTTTTCCCAGAATGTGATTGGCTGTTCTTTGCAAAGTGAAATGTCACCACATTCACTAAGCTCTGGGGAAAATTCCCTTGCAAATGTGCAAATTCCTTTGCAAAGTGAACAGCCTATGTCCCTTTAGTAAATCAACCCCAATATCTTTGAATTCTGCTACAGAACATATGCCGTTTTTGACCATATTCACATGTACCCCAATAGTCAATTGCTTCATACTGTGTATGTAAAATAAAATCTTTCAAAATAAAAATTAAAACGTCTGTCAAAGGACTAAACTACACAATGGGACAGAGTTTTTCTAAATGCACAAGACCATAATAAAAATCTCTACTGTTCGATAATTTCGCCCCTTAAAAAATGACCTGGCATTTTTTAAATATCTCTAATGCCCTGTACACACGATCGGATTTCCGATCATGCGTTGACTTGATTCTGAGCATGCGTGGGTTTTTTCTCTGATAGAGTTCCCCACAGACGATCGGAATTTGCTATAGTTTTTTTTTCCATCGGTATAATTTAAAACGATCGGTTTGTCTGATGAAAAAAGTCCATCGGTCTTTTTTCATCAGAAAAAACGATCGTGTGTACGCGGCATAATTCTTTAATTAAAAGTGAAAAGTTCTAATATATATCTCCCCTAAAATAGCTATTTTCTGCCTGCTACAAAAAATAAAGTACTACTGAATGAGATAAAACGTATTCCTCTACTCTTAGGCTCTGTACACACAACGGTACAGTAGATACTGGCCAACATTCAACCCGTGTCTACAGGTCCTTGTTTGACAGAAGCCAGTTTCTGTCGAACGAGCTTGCTGGAAAACCAGCAGCCGATCGGCAGCCAAAGGCTGCGAGCGCTAACCGGTGTGTTCTGGTGGGGGGGGGGTTTCTATGTCAGAACACAATAGCTAAGCGGGGAGATTGCTGTACTATAATCACGTTATTAGTACAGGACCTCCTTTTAAGCTCCTCAAAACTTACAGTGTGTATCAGACTAAGCTGGGTCTCCTAACACCTGGTGGTGGGCATAAAACAGAGCTGTCCACGCTCCAGACACACTGAGAAAATACAGAACCAACACACACTGATGATATCACTGTATGCACAAGTTTATCCTAAAACATACAAGGGAAAAGAGAGTGCACGACTGCCCTAGTGTGATGCAGTTTTTAATGATTAAAATGCAAAATCAAAAATAGAGGGATGCATTCACAAACATGGAACTTAGATCGCATGTACAGCAAGATGTATGCCTCCTCTCCTGGCCTGTGTGGCTGGGTTGACTCCAAAACCCGAGTGGTGATGATGTGAGATGTTAATAAGAGGCCAGCCTCCATGTCCCGCCAAGCGGCACAAGCTGCTATGCACGTGCACGGTCCAGCCGACGCTGCGTGACGTCACTCGCGGCCAAAGAGGGGAACGAAGTGAGTATAGCATCTCCTCTAACAAACGGCTGCCAAGACTACATGTTTCGGAGGCGCGGCCTCCTTTTTCAGGGCGCGTTTCAGATTTAATTTTGCCACCCAGTGGATTTTTGAGAGAGCTGCAGCACCTAGAGCAAGAGAACTTTATCATAGACTGATAATATCGAAGAGGTGTCTGTGGGGTCTGCGCTGATTGGTTTTTGTGTGTTTGGACAAGTTTATTCTATGAGATGCAACTAAGCCCTATTGGGTTAAAAGGTTTAGAAGAGGTAGTTTTCAGGCAGGGACTGCTGCTGTGGTTTCTTTGTGGAATACACTTGTAAACAATAAAATACCATTTACCGTATATAGTCGAGTATAAGCCGACCCGAATATAAGCAGAGGCACCTAATTTTACCACAAAAAACTGGGAAAACTTATTGACTCGAGTATAAGCCTAGGGTGTACATCTGCATGCCTCACTTTGCCTCACTGTGTCCATGCCGCACTGTGCCCATGCCTCACTGTGCCCATGACTAGACTGACGTTTAACATGGGAGTCTATGGAAGGGGTGCCCGGCTTTGAAAAATCGGTGCTCCCCGGCCGTAATTCCCCCAGACAACAAACTTTGCACACTTGTAGAGAAGAAATGGGGCTACATGTGTGCAAAGGTTCGGGTCCAGAGGACTTACGAACGGCCGGTATCGGGTCCCCAAAGTCACCAGAGAAATAACCATTTAACATGGGAGTCTATGGAAGGGGTGCCCGACCGTAGGTACCCCAGACAACAAACTTTGCACACTTGTAGAGGAAGAGTGCGGCTACATGTGTGGCAAGTTTGGGGTCCAGGGGACCTACGGCCGGCTGGTACCGGGTCCCAAAAATCCGGGAGATCAGGCGCAAAAAAGTGCTTCGAGTATAAGCCGAGGGGGGCATTTTCAGCACAAAAAAAATGTGCTGAAAAACTCGGCTTATACTCGAGTATATACGGTATGTCAAATGCCCTAAAATTTACACACTATGCCAAACACTCAGTCAAAACTCAAGTTAGTTGTTTCTGTGGAATGAGTTATGTTAAGAAGACATTGATAATGCTGACCAGGGCTTTTTTCCAGCCAGAATGTGGCGGAAGTTCATTCAGCCACCTCCGGCTTTCACCACTGTCACTTGTAAACACAGAAACCTTCTGTGTTTACAAGGATGGCTTTCCTCTTGGGGACCTCTCACAGATCCCTGCTTGCCCTGCACTCATGGCAGGGACAAGGGAGATGCAGTTGCAGTGAGGGATGGGGCATCATGTGATAAGCTCTGCACTGCGATACCTATCTGTGCCTGGGTGTACAGATGCCGACCAATGATCTCCATGCAAGTGAGAGAGGTGGAGCCACCTGCACTGCAAGGAGGTACTAGAGCCGGTCCGGGCAGGTGAGATGTGAGGAAGCTTTTGGGAGTGGAGAAGAGATGAGGGCTGTGGAGGGAGATGTGTATTGAAGTGGGGCATTGGGGAGTGCGCTGCAGAGGTCAGAGCTGAGAAGGGGTGGAAGGGAGATGTGGACAGCCTGCGACAGAGAGCTAAACCCTGCACTCTCTACATAGAACAGAGTTCAGAGTGCGCTATGTACATAGTGCACCCCCGATACTGCACCCTATACATAGCACACCCCTCAACTCTGCACTCTGTGCATAGGGCATCCCTAATACCGCACCCTGTACATAGCTCTGAAATTAGCACTCTGTGCATAATGCACCCCTGAAACTGCACATAGTGCATCCCTGAACATTGCACATAACGCACTCCTGGTATATATTGCCCCTTTAACCACTTTCAGCCCGCACTATAGCCGAAAGATGGCTACAGCTTGGGCTTCCAGTTGTGGGAGGACATTAATAGAAGTCCTCCCATGATCGCGCTGCAGTGTGCGGCCGGCGCGCTCTGTGATTGTCGAGTCCTTCGGACTCTGCCGATCACAGAACAGGGTAAAAGCCAATCACAGCGGCCCTTTAACATGTGATCAGCTGTGAGAGCTTATCACGGACGTAAACAGAAGCCTGTTATGGACTTTTTTTTCTCCATATGGTCAGTGTAAGGAGAATAGAAAAAAGCTGCTAATCGACTTCTGTTACAGGGACATCGGTCCCAATCTGTGCTCAGCAGTGCTGCCATCCAATGCCACCTATCAGTCCCTTATCAATGTCACCTATCAGTGCCACCCATCAGTGCAGCCTCATCAGCGCACATCAGTGAAGGAGAAAAATTACCTGTATGCAAAATTTTATTACAAACTATGACATTTGTTTTTTTCAACATTTTCAGTCTTTTTTTGTTTCTTTAGCAAGAAATGAAAACCCAAGATGTGATTAAATACCACCAAAAGAAAGCTCTATTTGTGTGCGACATCGCTGAAAGCTGGAAATTGGCCTGGGCAGGAAGAGGGTAGAAGTGCCCAGTAAGAAAGTGGTTAAGATTCTTCCACTGTTGGCCACACCCACCATCTGATTTGGTTCAATGGGGGAGTTGTGTGCTTGAGTTCCTGCACCTATTCTCTTTGAACAAAAGCCCTGATACTTAACCACTTCGCGCCCGGGCTATAAGCAAAAGACGTCCGCAAAGCGGTCGTCAATTGCTGATAGGACGTCTATGGACGTCCTCTTATTTACTTCCGCGATGCGCGCCACCGCGGGCGCGCGTCGGGGAAAAACTGTGCCCGCCGTGTCAGGCGAGTGCCGATGCGCGTGCCTGGCGGCCGCGATGTCCACCAGGTACGAGCGATCGGCTGTCACAGAGCCAGGGACGTGGATCTCTGTGTGTAAACACAGAGATCCACGTCCTGTCAGGGAGAGGAGACAGATGGTGTGTCCATTGTACATAGGGACAACCATCAGTCACCTCCCCCAGTCAGTCCCCTCCCCCCCACAGTAAGAACATCTAGCAGGGAACATATTAACCCCTTGATCGCCCCCTAGTGGTTAACCCCTTCCCTGCCAGTCACATTTATACAGTAATCAGTGCATATTTTTAGCACTGTTCGCTGTATAAATGTGAATGGTCCCAAAAATGTGTCAAAAGTGTCCGATGTGTCCGCCGTAATGTCACAGTCACAAAAAAAAATCGCAGATCGACGCCATTACTAGTAAAAAAATAAATAAAAAAATAATTTAAAAAAAATCATAATTCTATTCCCTATTTTGTAGGCGCTATAACTTTTGCGCAAACCAATCACTATACGCTTTTTGCGATTTTTTTTTTTACCTAAAATATGTAGAATACGTATCGGCCTAAACTGAGGAAAAAAATTGTTTTTTAAAAAAAAAATTGGGATATTAATTATAGCAAAAATTAAAAAATATTGTGTTTTTTTCAAAATTGTCGCTCTATTTTTGTATATAGCGCAAAAAATAAAAACCGCAGAAATGATCAAAGACCACCAAAAGAAAGCACTATTTGTGGGAAAAAAAGGACGTCAATTTTGTTTGGGAGCCACGTCGCACGACTGCGCAATTGTCATTCAAAGCGTGACGGCGCTGAAACCTGAAATTTCGCCTGGGCAGGAAGGGGGTTATGTGCCCAGTTGTCAAGTGGTTTAACACAAATCTGTCTGAAAAACATATTTTTAATAAGATTTATGAAAAAAGTACATACAACCTCTCAATACTCTATGCTTAGGACAAAGTAAATAAAATGAGAATGATAACATGTAATTCCTTTAACCACAATAAAATATAAAAAAAATATTCAAGATATATTTAAATAAAAAGAGAATAAGACTAATTATTGCACTGCCACTGTCTAATGCGGCGTACACACGATCGTTTTTCATGCCATTTTTTAAACCGACGTTTTTCTTGTCGTTTTGTTTCATGTTTCCTCTCAAGCCTGTCTTGCGTACACACGATCATTTTAAAAAACGTTCAAGCAAAGCGCAGTGATGTACAACACGTACGACGGCACTATAAAGGGGAAGTTCCGTTCGGATGGTGCCACCCTTCAAATTAGTAAAGTTTGTTGAGCGACGATTCGCGCTTTTCAGCCTCCTGCTTTTCAGTCCGTTATAGCGTGATGAATGTGATATCTCCATTACAAATGCTAGTTTTACCAGAACGAGCGCTCCCGTCTCATACTTGATTCTGAGCATGCACGTTTTTTTTCACCTCGTCAAAGCATACACACCATCGTTTTTCACGTCGTTAAAAAAAACGACATGAAAAACGACGTGAAAAAATAGAGCATGTTCGAAATTTTTAATGCCCATTTTTCACGTCGTTAAAAATGCTCTGGAGAATACACACGATCGGTTTTAATGCCCATTTTTAAAAATGGCATTTTTAACAGCATAAAAAATGATCGTGTGTATGGGGCATAATAGCGCAACCAACTTCAATATATCATAAAAACACCCAAAGCAAAAGTATCAATAACAGTGAAGTCCATAAAATGTTCATAAATGCATGCACACATCAATCCGTGATATCTTCATGAACTTATACAATCAATATTCTTATTAAGATTTCTGTGCAATTCTTCAATCCTCCACCATGGTGCAAATAGTGTATACAGCTCTCATATGTCACCACACTCACCAGAAATAACTGCCTCTCATTTAACCGATTGACAAAAAAGGTATTTAAAAGGATTCCCTTTCATGCAGCTCTGCTCTTTTAAGAACACTCAATCAGCTCCCTATAATCTCCATTCTTATATTAGGGCTTTTAAAATTCTTGAACAAGTGTGAATGAACTTCCTACAGCTGGAGGTCTCAGTCACCCCCTGGCTGGAGGTCTCAGTCACCCCCTCGCTGGAAGAGAACACCCGCCATAGCATTGCCTGTGTTACTAAGTCATTAATTAGAAAAATAATAATTTGTGTATATGAAACGTAATAAAGAATACAATGTACAGTATTTTAAGTAACAATTTGTGTGCCATGTGTTTCCCTCATTTAGGATGTTTTTAGTATGCGTTTTTTAGAGGGAAGTGGTGCCCAATGGCCACGGCTTGCACCAGCAAATTTTAATGTGACTATTCTTTACTTCCATCACTTCTCACTTCTAATCATGCTTATTTATTTTATTTACAGGGTATAATACATGGACAGGTATGCTCCAGGTGGATCTTTACCACACTCATCCTGTTATTCTGTCCTTTTGTCACCTTCTCACACAAGAAGTGTCTAGAAGATCTCATTCAAGCCCAGGTAATAATGGAACTGTATGTCATATTGTACACATATGTTGTACACAACATTCCTCCCCCCAACCTTTTCTGCATTAAGCATGTTTTTTTCTCCCCCCCAAAAAAAACATACTAAATATGGAATAGGATGGGGGGAGGAATGTTTAAAAAACAAGGAGAGAGGCGCCTCTGATGCCGTGTACACACGATCGAGTTTCACGGCGGTGAAAACACTGCCGTGAAACCCGACGGGAAAAACGAAGACCGGCTTGGTCCCCTACACACGGCCGGTTTTCACGACAGGTTTTCTCTTGGTCGAGAAAACCGGCCATGTGTAGGCTCCCTAGCAGTGTTTCCCTATGGGAAAACTGCCACGGAAAAAAATGCAGCGATTCGCAACGAGAAAAATTAGAGCATGTTCTAATTTTTCTCGTTGTGATTCTTGACGTTTTTCTCGTTGGGAAAAATTCTGGAAAGCCTACACACGCCCGTTTTTCTCATCCAAGAGAAAATATTTCATTTTTCCCGACGAGAAAAGTGATCGTGTGTACGCGGCATAAGAGTAGACATTTGAACAGAAACACTTTAATAAGCATATAGTTTATGCACTCACATTTACATGTACAGTGGGGCAAAAAAGTATTTAGTCAGCCACCAATTGTGCAAGTTCTCCCACTTAAAAAGATGAGAGAGGCCTGTAATTGTCATCATAGGTATACCTCAACTATGAGAGACAAAATGTGGAAACAAATCCAGATAATCACATTGTCTGATTTGGAAATAATTTATTTGCAAACTATGGTGGGAAAATAAGTATTTGGTCAATATCAAAAGTTCTTCTCAATACTTTGTTATATATCCTTTGTTGGCAATGACAGAGGTCAAACTTTCTGTAAGTCTTCACAAGGTTGTCACACACTGTTGCTGGTATGTTGGCCCATTCCTCCATGCAGATCTCCTCTAGAGCAGTGATGTTTTGGGGCTGTCGATGGGAAACACAGACTTTCAACTCCCTCCAAAGGTTTTGTATGGGGTTGAGATCTGGAGACTGACTAGGCCACTCCAGGACCTTGAAATGTTTCTTACGAAGCCACTCCTTCATTGCCCGGGCGGTGTGTTTGGGATCATTGTCATGCTGAAAGACCCATCCACGTTTCATCTTCAATGCCCTTGCTGATGGGAGGAGGTTTGCACTCAAAATCTCACGATACATGGCCCCATTCATTCTTTCATGTACACGGATCAGTCGTCCTGTTCCCTTTGCAGAGAAACAGCCCCAAAGCATGATGTTGCCATCCCCATGCTTCACAGTAGGTATGGTGTTCTTTGGTTGAAACTCAGCATTCTCTCTCCTCCAAACACGACGAGTTATGTTTCTACCAAACAGTTCTACTTTGGTTTCATCTGACCATATGACATTCTCCCAATCCTCTTCTGGATCATCCAAATGCTCTCTAGCAAACCTCAGACGGGCCCGGGCATGTACTGGCTTAAGCAGGGGGACTCGTCTGGCACTGCAGGATCTGAGTCCCTGGCGGCGTAGTGTGTTACTGATGGTAGCCTTTGTTATGTTGGTCCCAGCTCTCTGCAGGTCATTCACTAGGTCCCCCTGTGTGGTTGTGCGATTTTTGCTCACCGTTCTTGTGATCATTTTGACCCCACGGGGTGAGATCTTGCGTGGAGCCCCAGATCGAGGGAGATTATCAGTGGTCTTGTATGTCTTCCATTTTCTAATTATTGCTCCCACAGTTGATTTCACACCAAGCTGCTTGCCTATTGCAGATTTAGTCTTCCCAGAATGGTGCGTATCTACAATTTTGTTTCTGGTGTCCTTCGACAGCTCTTTGGTCTTCACCATAGTCGAGTTTGGAGTGTGACTGTTTGAGGTTGTGGACAGGTGTCTTTTATACTGATAACAAGTTCAAACAGGTGCCATTAATAAAGGTAATGAGTGGAGGACAGAGGAGCCTCTTAAAGAAGAAGATACAGGTCTGTGAGAGCCAGAAATCTTTCTTAATTGTAGGTGACCAAATACTTATTTTCCACCATAATTTGCAAATAAATTCTTTCCAAATCAGACAATGTGATTGTCTGGATTTGTTTCCACATTTTGTCTCTCATAGTTGAGGTATACCTATGATGACAATTACAGGCTTCTCTCATCTTTTTAAGTGGGAGAACTTGCACAATTGGTGGCTGACTAAATACTTTTTTGCCCCACTGTAATATTACGAGCATATCGGTCCCAATGTAGTCAAGGTGGCCACTCCTACAGACTGCTCCCTTCATCTATATTGCTCCGGCGCTCACTGAGGTGGTGTCACTCCATGTAGATGGATGCCGGCTGCTAAGGAGGTACTCGATGTCAGAACGAGGCTTGGGACTCAGGGCAGGGGTGGCAGCAGGGAGATGGCATCACCAATAGGGAGGAATGTTTAAAGCAAAAATTCCCCTTTTGGGTGGAGCTCCACTTTAACTACAAGGCTTATCTCATGATGAGCAATTCTGAGGAGTGGTACTTTTTTACAGACCTAATGCAGCAAGACTTGTTCCACATTTCATGGTAGTTTTTTAGTAATAATGCTAAATCCTAAAACAGCAATGACTGGAAACTGAATGACATGGGTAGTAATTGAAGGATAGTAGCAAATGTAGTCCTAACCCAGCCACATTAGTGGCCGCCAGTATACATGAGAAAAACCTCCCTTTTAATTATGGCCAGTGTTTGACTTCTAATGTCTTCTTCATGTCTATTTTGTGTAGAAAAAAATAGTAGTACTGATAAAGAGAGTACGGTAATTTGCTTCTTTGCTATAGCGGAACACTTGTTATAACCATAAAACTCAAATGTGGATATGATTAAAGCAAGTGTCAGTATAATGCATGCTGGACTTTGGTTGGTCCTTCTCCCATATCTGTCGGTATCTATGCACCTTGAGAATATGTACTTAACTACTGCATAAACTGTTAAAAATGGGTGAAAAGGATGCGCCAGCCAACACAATAACGACTGCTGCACTTAAAATCCCTGAATACCAGGATATGAAGTGAAAAGATCTATATATATATATATATATATATATATATATATATATAATCAGTACCTCACAAAAGTGAGTACACCCCTCTTATTATTGGAAATATTTTATTATATCTTTTCATGTGACAACACTGGAGAAATGACACTTTGCTACAATGTAAAGTAGTGAGTATACAGCTTGTATAACAGTGTACATTTTCTGTCCCCTCAAAATAACTCAACACACAGCCATTAATGTCTAAACCGCTGGCAACAAAAGTGAGTACACCCCTAAGTGAAAATTTCCAAATTGGGCCCCAAGTGTCAATATTTTATGTGACCACAATTATTTTCCAGCACTGCCTTAACCCTCCTGGGCATGGAGTTCACTGGAGCTTCACAGGTTGCCACTGGAGTCCTCTTCCACTCCTCCATGATGACATCACGGAGCTGGTGGATGTTAGAGACCTTGCGCTCCTCCATCTTCCATTTGAGGATGCCCCACAGATGCTCAATAGGGTTTAGGTCTGGAGACATGCTTGGCCAGTCCATCACCTTTACCCTCAGCTTTTTTAGCAAGGCAGTGGTCGTCTTGGAGGTGTGTTTGGGGTCGTTATCATGTTGGAATACTGCCCTGCGGCCCAGTCTCTGAAGGGAGGAGATCAAGCTCTGCTTCAGTATGTCACAGTACATGTTGGCATTCATGGTTCCCTCAATAAACTGTTGCTCCCCAGTGCCGGCAGCACTCATGCAGCCCCAGACCATGACACTCCCACCACAGTGTCATTTCTTTAGTGTTATCACATAAAAAGATATAATAAAATATTTACAAAAATGTGAGGTGTGTACTCACTTTTGTGAGATACTGTATATATTATATTGCAGCTTACCGATTCTTAGATGTGATTCGGGCTGCAACTAACGATTATATTCATAATCGATTAGTTGGCCGATTATTGTTTCGATTAATCGGTTAATAACCTTAAAAAAAAAAAAAAAGGTAATTTTGCTGCATTTTAAAAAAAAAATTGGCCAATTTGTTGTTGGGCAGATTACAAAACACAAATTTCTGCAAAAACACATTACATGCTTTTCTGCAGCTTCTCCATTGAAGTATATTGAACCAAAATAGCACCGTTTTGCATTTAAAAAAAAAAAGTCCTTGCCCTTTCCAAATGCGCAGCAGCTGAAAAAATCATGGATGTGAACGTGTCCCATAGGAAACCATGTAAATGAACAGTAGTGCGTTTCTGCAAAAAGCACCAAAAAAACACAGAGGTGTGACCCAGGCCTGAGATGTTTGGCAACATAATGGGGTTAATTAAACTAAAATGAGTACAAAAAGAGCAAATAATCACTACTGTAAGGGGTTCATTTTTTACTGGGGGACAGTGAAAGTAATATTTACAGTAGCGATTTGCTCTTTTTGTACTATAAAGGACAAATTTTTAATTTTTTTTTAACCCCATTATGTTACTGGCCGATTAATCAATTATGAAAATTGTAATCGTTTAAATTCATAATCGATTAGTTGTCGATTAATCGATTAGTTGTTTCGGCCCTAGATGTGATGACTGCATACGTTTTATTTTTTAAGCTTTCTTTCTTCTATTTTCATCTGGTGATCCAGCCAGTAAGTCTGTCGGTTTTCAAAAGAACAAGCCCTCTTCCCAATGTATTCGTTTACAGGGATGAGACAAACTATTTAACGCTGATAGGGGTGCTTACAATGATCAGTTTTTAATTATTCATGAAAAACCTTTATCCCAAAAGGAAAAAACGGTTGGCTGTAACAGATGATAATGAGATGGATTTTGCCTTTAATTTGTTAGTGCATTCATATGTGATAATACATTTAACTTCCCCCTCCCCCAGACTGACAATGCTGCTGCCTGCTCTGCCTCCTCTGCTCTTTCATTCAGAGTGGGGAACTCTAATACAGAAGGTGTGTTACTGGCTATATCACCATAGTAAAAAAGAGGAGTGAAAGCCTTAAAAAAGAACACAAATGCAGCACATCTAATGATTGGCATATGGAAACATATTACATTTTTGGCTTTAATGTTGATTGAGAAAGTTTAGTTCCACTTTAACAGAGAAAAGTGAATAGTTTGTGATATAAACCGCTTGTATCATTAATATTGACCATCTTCTATTTTAAATAATTTTGAAAGTATTATTGTTATTACCCAAAAAAACACATAGTATCAACATTTTCATTAATCTGTAATATAAGACTCTATTAATTCTTTATTTCAGATGTGCTGATGGACTGCAAAAATATACATATAAGGACCAAGTGGCACTTAGCGTACACTCTGATTAACAACCCTGCACTAATACTAAACAGAAAGCGGAGCTGCTGCCGTGCTATTGCTGGTTCCCCAAGTCCGGAGGTTTTACAGAGGTTACTAGTGTCTGCTTTACAGTGCACTGGCAGAAAATGGATACTACCAGAGAAGGATATGGAAAATTCAGCATCAACAGACCTTACTGTCCAGATAGAAATTGCTCCTGAATAGATGGTGAACACAAACTGATTAAGGAATTATGTGAACTCAGTTGATGAAGGCATCAAATTTTATTGGGGTGATCCATTTCCTTATTAAACATTATTTAAAAAAATATATATTCTGACCTCTGCAAAAGGAAAGCTTCTCTATATTGAACTGGACAAGGGAGAAGTCATGGATGCTGCAGAATGGCATAAATTGTCCCATGGAGCCGCAAAATCGATTATAAATACATCTCTGTTGCATGATCCCCACTAGATGTGCCCAGAGTGTATCAGGGGCCTCCCCCCTATGTTTTAGAGGGTGTGGACAAGATGGAACAACGTATCATACCAGGTGGACGTGCCCAAAAATCTGCAGGTTTTGGATTTGTAGCTATAACTTTACAGTAAGGTGACCAGATTTTTTAAATGAAATCTGGGGACATTTTTTATTTTTTTACTAGTAATAGCGCCAATCAGCAACTCTCTGCCCATCGTCGCCGCCGCCCCCCTCACAGCCTGTCAAGTCTTACTCTCCGGGCCCTGGCTACTACTGGGTGGGGAGTGGAGGAAGATCACTCCGCCAGAGAAGGCAAGGAGATAAACAGGCAGGCGGCTGGCCGGGACTTGAGCCACGGCAGAAGAACATGCGAGCAGAGATGGATGGGCACCCGAAACTGAAGAAATATTCCCTCCGCTCCGACTAGCACATGATCATCAGAAAGGGGCACAGATAATGGAAAAATACACCCCCGTAAGATAGTAGGAGCGGAGGAGCGAGCGTGTGTAATTCAGATTTTTTTTTATTCAGCACTGACTGTCTTTGAAATTGCCCCAGCCCCTGTTCAAATCCAATCCGGGGACAAAACCGGGAACAGACTTGGTCTGGGGACAGTGTCCTCAATCCGGAGACTGTCCCCAGAAATCAGGGATGTCTGGTCACCCTACTTTACAGGTACTAACCTAACCAAATATCGCAGCGGGGCCCCTGAGGCCCACCCAGCACCTAAAAGCATTTATCTTTATAGTGAAAAGGATTATGATAACAAGATCTTGGAAATCCCTCACAATACCCTTCAATCTTTAAAAAGGCCAAATTGTCCTGGATAATGTTCAATTAACGTCTCTCTGACATTCTGCAGTATAAGACGCCCAGATCTGAAAATACTTGGGATCCCTGGATCGCTTAACTGAAGGGGACCACCTCACCAGGATCCTAGTGAACCTTTTAGAGCTGCAGGGTGTGCTTGCTGCTTTTTCTCTTTCCCTTTCCTTGTCCTCCTCTTACCTCCTCCTCTTCTGTATTACCCTTTTGTGAAGGTTTGGGAAGGGCCATGAGACTGCAGGACAGTCACCATGGACAATATACCCTGCCTGAGAGCTGATTATTTGGTATGAGAGGGTCTGAAGGAATTAGGTTGGGGTGTCCCCTTACCTTCCGGGAGGGAGACCCCCAGTTCAGTAGACTCTCTTTGGTAAACATGATATTTAATATTCAGGAATACGGTTAGAGCCCTAATTTTTCATATGCTGGACTCTATGGATATGACGATGTGTGCAAGCTATGCTATTGTACTCTGGTATTTTTCTTGTATTGTACCGTTTTACTTTTGTATTGTTAAAACTTTAATAGATTAGAAAAGAAAAAGAAAACCTAGAAAAAAAACTGAAAATATTGTTTGTTTTACTTACTTTAGTTTTTAAAATGACCTTGGAATTTGGAAAGATGCTCATTATAATATGAATTACCTTGCTTAACCACTTAAGCCCCGGACCATTTTGGCTGGTTAAAGACCAGGCCCCTTTTTGCGATTCGGCACTGCGTCGCTTTAACTGACAATTGCGCGGTTGTGCGACGTGGCTCCCAAACAAAATTGACGTCCTTTTTTTCCCACAAATAGAGCTTTCTTTTGGTGGTATTTGATCATCTCTGCGGTTTTTATTTTTTGCGCTATAAACAAAAATAGAGCAACAATTTTGAAAAAAATTCAATATTTTTTACTTTTTGCTATAATAAATATCCCCAAAAAATATATTACATTTTATTTTTTTTCCTCAGTGTAGGCCGATATATATACTTCTACATATTTTGATTGGTTTGCGCAAGAGTTATAGCGTTTACAAAATAGGGGATAGTTTTATGGCATTTTAATTAAAACATTTTTTTACTAGTAATGGCGGCGATCAGTGATTTTTTTCGTGACTGCAACATTATGGCAGACACATTGGACACTTTTGACACATTTTTGGGACCATTGTAATTTTTACAGCGATCAGTGCTATAAAAATGCACTGATTACTGTAAAAATGACACAGGCAGTGAATGGGGTTAACCACTAGGTGGCGCTGTAGGGGTTAAGTGTTCCCTGCATTGTGTTTCTAACTGTAGGGGGGTGGGCTCTGTGTCACATGACACTGATCTCCGCTCCGAGTATACAAGCATCTCCCTGCTCTATACCTCCGTGAGACGATTGCGGGGATGCCCGCGGCGATCGAGTCCGCAGGACCCATGGTCCGACTCACGGGGAAGGCAGTAGGGTCGCGACCCCCACGTCAGGCAGTTAAAGGGGACGTACAGGTACGTGGATGTGCCTGTACCTGCCATTCTGGAAGTACAGGAGGCGGTCGGCAAGTGGTTACACTAAAATAACCATCTTATTCCTACAACTGGTGTCTATTGGTTTATGTACACTAGGATTTGCAGCTGAAGTTCTTTACTCCTTGTACAAATTAAAGCGACGGCAAAAGCAGCTCACAGGAACTCAGAAGGTATTCACAAGCAACTCATAAGAAGCTCAAAAGGAAGCTGCATACACTTATCAGCATTTGGTTTGCTCCTGAGTCCGGCAAACCATTGGGCTGCAAAAGCAAGCCAATACACAATGGATAGGGGGTCTACCTGTCACCATACTCACAAAATTATCTAACATGATTATTCCATGAAACATATAACTTATACCTCTATAAATATATAACTCCACTCCCAATTGTTGAAATATAATCAAAATCTTTATTCCATATAGATTAAAAATTATTCCACAAACAACATATAGCATAAATGGTTAAAAACAACCTGCCGCCTCAACTCCACCCATTCAACCTATAATATTAAGGTATAGATGTATACATAAAGTCTTCAAATGACATAGAATAGCAACATTTCTTGAGATGGCCACCAGAGACGATATCAAAAAAATTATGAAAAAAAACTTTCCAGAAGACAAATAAAGTTGGTGGTAAAAGGGCTGAAGATTCCATAGGTAGGTAATTCAAATTTTGGAACAGAATGTACATTCTTTCAATGTAGTTGACAGAAAACCGATGGATTCACCAAACTGTGGTCTAGAGGCGGGGACACATAGTCGTCTAATGCTCAAAGATTGTTCACACTGCTCAACCCCAGTCAACTCCCTCACACTGATGACGTAATTGGTGCTTGGTATACAGACAGATATCTCCTGGTCTAGAGGCGGTAAATGAACTTGTATTATCATATCTGATCCATATCTCCTTTAATAAAAGCACAGGTTCTTCTCCCACACAGGGTATCTGCTCTGCTCCCACATATTTTATCAGAATACAGTAAATAAACTTTCGAAGCATATGACATCCGGACTCTCATCAGCAAGATATATCCAGGATTACTCAGCATTGAAAGTCCATAGAAATGCATAAAGTCTCTGTTCTATTAATCTTCAGTAGATATAGTATAAGTCAACTGTAAAAAGTGTGCAGTATAAAGAATCCTCATGAAGGAAAGTTCAAAACTTATCAAATAGTATGTGTAGCACTACCCCCAGTTAAGAGAGCTGCTGGTTTTGTTTGGGTCTGTACTCTGGCTATCAACCCTTAGAACTTGGCTCGAACCCTCCCTTGGCACAACTGGTCTGCACAGATATTGTGGAACCCACTGGTGGTTGGGGAACACAATAAGGCTACACAACAATAAAATAGTACATAAAGTTGTTACCATCTACAGCGGTGAATTGAAAACCAGCAGCACAGCGCCCCAGCAGGAGGAGGTACCCCATGACAGACCTGATGACATCTTCCTCTTCTAATGGAATTCGTATGAATGCCCGTTTTTACTATGTAAATGTGAGTTGCTTGTAGCACTATCCTTTATTAAATTGCTTTTAAACATCTGCACTCAGAGGCGCCTCTCCCTTGCTTTTCTTCACAGTACCCTGGAACACGGTTTCGGTTTCTCCTTGAATGGCAGCTCTGAGATTGTATATGTGACTTTTCCCATTATTGTTCTTTCAGCCTGTTACCCCCCCTCCCCTTTTTCTCCTACGTACTCTTGGAGCCTGGACCCCATGCCCACTGACTGTACACCTATTGTACATGCGCTATCTGATTGTATACCTATGGGATATCAGTGATTTTGGACTCATGCACATTTTTTACTTGTGTAATGTATATCTTTGAAACCTCATTTTATGCTGCAGACCAATCTCTTATCTTTTAGTATCTCTCATTTTTAAACCTCATATTACATTTTACGTTTTACATACATCATATATTATATTATATATTACGTTTAAGTCCTATCTACCCATGGTCATCATATTTATTTATTTATTTATATATGTACAGATAAGACACTATCCTGCTCACCATCCATCCCACGGGATAATCATTATTATATATATATATATATACTTTTTATTTTTTTATTTTTATCATTATAACCATTACCCTTCATCATCATCCACATTCAGCTACTATGGATATTATTTCCACTGTTGAGAGCCATAGATACATGGTCTTAGAACAGATATATTCTACACTATCTACCATTACTTTCTCTATAGACGCCCGACTCACTGGCAGAATACGCCACAACCTATGTGGCAAATTTAAACAATTAGAAAGAATTACCCAGACCACCAATCAACAGTGGTGGGACAAATTATTCCTATCTCAATATATTGACACTAAGATCTCGCCCAGAGGCCTATGTGTAATGAAAGAATGTCCCATGTTCCTAGATACCAGCAACTCCAATGAATGGACTAACATTGCAGAATTCTGCACAGCAAAATGGATGGGAATACTCATCTCCCACAGGAACACTAGATATAATTATTTCAAAGACCAACTCAAAACCATCATAGAGGATATTTCCAACCAATCAGTGCCTATCCCCTCCAGTTGGCTTGAGACCCTGAAACATAACACCCAAAAAGATGAGGACTATATTGTTAGTACAAAAATGGGCAAATTCAAACGTGATCTTGATGATTACAACTCAAACAGGGTCTTCTCTTGGAATAAAAACATTCCTCATTCCGATGTAACTACATCCACCACCCATGCCAACCTATCCACTCCGCACATACATTCACAGATACTTCCCCCCTCCTCACCTCCCCAGCCCCTGATGGACATTCATTTCCACAACTATCCACTGCTGGGTAGACAACCTGAGAAACTTCCCTCTTCTCGTATCACAAAACCACCACCCCTCTGGACCAACACTAATACCTCCAGAAGTCACTCATATCAGAACAAAAATAAAATACACAATAAATATAATTACAATAAGAAGGATGGTCTCATCACTGCCCTGAACTTGTTCTACAACAGATCATCCAATTTACGATCCACCACAGCTTCCACTGCTGTGAACATAAACCATAGCCATGAAAATGATCAGGAATTCAATACCGGCACCCCTACTACTATCTCGGATCATCTCCACACAACAAGTATAGTGGATATACTAGCCACCTCCACCAGTATGGCCACCAGCTGCACACCACCAATGCCCGTGGAACCAGCAGACACACATATTCACATAGTTAGTCAGGTTGAAAAAAGACACAAGTCCATCCAGTTCAACCAACCAAAAAAAAATATATATATATATATATATCGTACAATCCCATATACCCAATTCTATACCCACAATTGATCCAGAGGAAGGCAAAAAACCCCAGAAGAGCATGATCCAATTTGCTACAGCAGGGGAAAAAATTCCTTCCTGATCCCCCGAGAGGCAATTGGATATTCCCCGGTTCAACTTTACCTATAAATGTCAGTACCCAGTTATATTATGTACATTTAAGAAAGAATCCAGGCCCTTCTTAAAGCAATCTACTGAGCTGGCCAGAACCACCTCTGCAGGGAGTCTATTCCACATTTTCACAGCTCTTACTGTGAAAAAACCTTTCCGTATTTTGAGGTGAAATCTCTTTTCCTCTAGACGCAAAGAGTGCCCCCTTGTCCTTTGTGTTGACCGTAAAGTGAATAACTGAACACCAAGTTCACTATATGGACCCCTTATATATTTGTACATGTTGATCATATCCCCCCTTAATCTCCTCTTCTCAAGAGAGAATAAATTCAGTTCCTCTAATCTCTCCTCATAGCTGAGCTCCTCCATGCCTCTTATCAGTTTGGTTGCCCTTCTCTGCACTTTCTCCAGTTCCCCAATATCCTTTTTGAGAACTGGGGCCCAAAACTGAACTGCATATTCCATATGAGGTCTTACTAATGATTTGAACAGGGGCAAAATGATATCTCTCTCTCTGGAGACCATACCTCTCTTAATACAAGAAAGGACTTTGCTCGCTTTGGAAACCGCAGCTTGGCATTGCATGCCATTATTGAGCTTATGATCTACCAAAACCCCCAGATCCTTCTCCACTACGGATCCCCCCAGTTGTACTCCCCCTAGTATGTATGATGCATTCATATTCTTAGCCCCCAAGTGCATAACTTTACATTTATCAACATTAAACCTCATCTGCCACATAGTCGCCCAATTAGACAGAGCATTGAGGTCGGCTTGTAAATTGGCGACATCCTGTAAGGACGTTATTCCACTGCATAGCTTGGTGTCATCTGCAAAGACAGAAATGTTACTTTTGATCTCAGACCCAATATCATTTATAAACACATTAAAAAGTAAGGGTCCCAGCACTGAACCTTGGGGTACACCACTGATAACCTTGGACCATTCAGAGTATGAGTCATTAACCACTACTCTCTGAATTCTGTCTTTTAGCCAGTTTTCTATCCATTTACAAACTGATAGTTCCAATCCTGTAGACATTACCTTACACATGAGCCATGTGCGGGGAACTGTATCGAACGCTTTTGCAAAATCCAAGTATACCACGTCCACAGCCACCCCTCTGTCCAAGGTCTTACTTACCTCTTCATAAAAAGAAATCAGGTTTGTTTGACAACTTCTGTCTTTCATGAATCCATGCTGTCTGTTGCTTAAATAGTTTTTTTCCAGCAAGAACTCATCTATGTGGTCTTTTATTAATCTCTCCAGTATTTTCCCAACTATAGAAGTTAAACTAACAGGACTATAGTTACTTGGTAAAGACTTAATTCCCTTTTTAAATATAGGCACCACATTGGCCCTGCGCCAATCCAGTGGTACTATTCCTGTCATTAATGAGTCCCTAAAAATTAAATACAATGGCTTTGAAATTACAGAGCTCAATTCTTTTAGGATCCGTGGGTGTATGCCATCGGGTCCAGGTGCTTTATCCACCTTTATTCCATCTAAATATTTCTGGACCATATCACTTTTGAGCCATTGTGGATTTGGGGCTGTGTCACTACCACCCCCATTTTGGACATGAGCTCCCCCAGTCTCCTTTGTATACACAGAACTGAAGAAAGTATTTAATAAATTAGCCTTCTCTTTGTCCCCAGTCACCCACTCTAGATTATTTTGTAAAGGGCCTACATGCTCAGACTTGACCTTTTTACTATTAATATATTTGAAGAATTTTTGGGGGTTTGTCCTACTATATTTTGCAATCTGTCGTTCATTTTGAATTTTTGCATCCTTGATTTCCTTTTTACATATCCTGTTATATTCTTTGTAACATTTAAATGACACTAGTGTTCCCTCATTTTTATATTTTTTAAAAGCTCTTTTCTTATAGTTTATAGCTTTTTTAACTTTGGCAGTGAGCCACATAGGTTTTATTTTTAGCCTTTTAAAGTGGTTGTAAACCCACTTTTTAAACAAAGACCTACAGGTAAGCCTAGATTAAGGCTTACCTGTAGGTGCATGAAATATCTCCTTAACCTACACGGTTAAGGAGATATTTGTATGTAAATGCGGCGACGCTGACGTCACCCCATTCACAAATTCGGCTAGGTCGCAACATTCGACGACGTAGCAGAATTCGACAGCTCACGCGCGCATGCGCGGAGTCACGTCTTCGCCGCTCCAGCCAATCACAGCGCCGGAGCGGCGCTGTGATTGGCTGCAGCGGCGATACCCGGAAGTAACATTCCGGCTATCGCCGCAGCGATGGATGCGGCTAGAGGAGGGACACGGACGACTTCGGGGGCCCCGATCGAAGGTAAGTGGTACATAATGAGCTAGTATGCTAGTCATACTAGCTCATTATAGCTTTGTCTTGCAGGTAAGTAAAAAAAAAAAAAATTGTCTACAGGGTTTACAACCACTTTAAACTTATTGCCCATGGGAATATACTTTGCAGTGAGTTCACAAACAGTCTTTTTGAAGAATTCCCATTTCTGTTCTGTGCCCATTGATGCCAATATTCCTTCCCAGTCTAAGTCCTGGAGAGCAGCGCTCATCCTTGGAAAATTTGCTCTCTTGAAATGAAGTGTTTTTATTTTTCCTGTATGTGATTTTTGCTTACAACTAACATCAAATGAAATCATGTTATGGTCACTGCTACCCAGGTGTTCCTTTATCTGAACATTACTAATACGCTCTGCATGGTTTGAGATTACCAGGTCCAACAGAGCATCATTCCTAGTTGAGGCCTCAATAAACTGGACCATAAAATTGTCCTGCAATAGGTTTATAATTTTTTGCCCTTTAACTGTCCCAGCAGTTCCATTACTCCAGTCAATTTCTGGGTAGTTAAAATCCCCCATTGTTATCACCGTCCCAGCCCTTGCAGCCCTTTCCATCTGTGCAAGGAGCTGAGTCTCTAACTCCTCATTAACATTGGGTGGTCTATAACAAACTCCAATGATTAGCTTTGAACTACGCACATCTGTATGCAGTTCCACCCATAATGCTTCAGACTCATCACACTCTCCATCCACCAGGTCCTCTTTCACACTCGCCTTGAGATCACTTTTCACATAGAGACAGACCCCTCCACCCTTCCTTTTTACCCTGTCTTTCCGAAAGAGTGCATAGCCAGGAATATTAATAGCCCAGTCATGTGAGGAATGAAGCCAAGTTTCAGCAATACCGATTACATCATAGCTCTCCTCATGCACCAGAGCTTCCAACTCACCTATTTTGCTTGGCAGACTTCTGGCATTGGTGAACAGACACTTTAATGCATTAATATATTTTGACCGGTCACATACTATCCTCTTGGGTGTTACCAGATAGCAACTAGGACTTGCTACTATACTTACCTTGGGTTTATGTGCTTTGGTTACCCTACCACTAATGCCCCTAATACTACCCTCTAGAATATGTTCCCTGCTGACTCTCACTATCTCTGGACCCTCCCCCCCGTCGCCTAGTTTAAAAACCCCTCTAACTTTTTGGCCATCCTTATTCCCAGCTGATCTGCACCCTCCTCATTTAGGTGCAGTCCGTCCCTTCTATAGTACTGGTTATCGACTGAGAAGTCGGCACAGTCCTCCAGGAACCCAAACCCCTCCTTACTACACCAGCTCTTCAGCCACTTGTTCACTTCCCTAATCTTCCAGTACATCCACCTCTACACCCCCTCCCATTGAAGATCCTACACTATCTTTTTTAGTGTCCAGTCCTCCTCTGCCCCCAGCCTCAAGAAAAAGAAAACTTACAGGAGAGGCTGTAGAGGAGGACGAGGAAAACAACTATCCACAAACTCAAAAATACCAGAAACTGTAAAAATATTCAATCTTTCTTCTCACACTCTATCTACTGCCAACACTTCTCTTCTTAGCCATGGATTGAACTTCGCTCCTATCAACAAACCCAACCCATTTCTCCTTTTCAAAGACCTTAATCATTACATACGCAATCTAACTCTCAAAAGACATTTTCATATCCAACAGGAAAAAGACAATAGCAACATCAGTAATGCACTGGTTAGTTCCATTACCCCCATATCACTCAATCATGATCCTCTGGAATCTCTTCTTGAAAATTTCGAAATCAACACTGACTCCCTCACTGAGGACTCCTGTGATGATGAAGATAGCATCTCAAAACTCTATACTCAACATTTTGTTACATCACCCCCTGTAGTTCACTCCTCTCTTAAACCCAAATCCATTTCCTACTCACTCAAAAGATCCATACATCAAAAGTTTCTATAGAGTGGTCTACGCAGACCTGGTCAAATTATGTAACTCTACTTCTTCCTCCAAACACAACAACCTCTCACCATCGGAAACTAAAGCACTAGACCTATTATTACATACAGACAGCATTGTAATAAAACCTGCTGATAAAGGAGGAAGCATCATCATCTTAGACAAAACTGATTATCTTAAGGAAGCCTACAGACTCCTGTCCGATAGCACTACCTACATTAAACTCAACAAGGATCCAACCATAGAATTTGCCAAAGAAGCAGATGTCCTAATATCCTATGCTCTCAAAGACAACATTATTTCCAAAACAGAAAGTGCGTTTTTACGCAAACAGTTCTATCACATTCCGTTCTTCTATTATTTGCCGAAAATCCATAAAAACCCAGAAAACCCACCAGGTAGACCCATTGTAGCAGCCATGAACAGCGTGACCACAGGATTCAGCATGTATATAGATCTATTTCTTCAACCCATTGTTCGCCAACTACAATCTTACATACGTGACAGTACACATCTCCTGGAACTCCTTTCCCCCTATAGGTGGGAATCTTCTTATGCCTGGCTGTCACTTGATGTATGTTCATTGTACACATCCATCCCACACACCTTTGGGCTTATGGCACTGGAACAATTTCTTCTTCTGGAACCACTCATTAATCCCTGGCAGGCGAACTTCATCAAACTAGCCACCCAATTCTGTCTGACCCACAATTATTTTAATTTCAATGGAGACTTCTACCTGCAGTCACAAGGCACGGCTATGGGGGCCAATTTTGCTCCCTCATATGCCAATCTAGCCATGGGCTTCTGGGAGACTCACCATATCCATACCAATAATCCATTTGCAGCAAATATCGTCTTTTTCGAACGATATATAGATGACATTATCATTATTTGGGATGGCCCCCTTGAGCTCATCCACCCCTTTGTACAACACTGTAATAGCAACATCTATGGGTTGTCCTTCACGTCCGTTTACGACCCCTTCACCATAGCCTTTCTAGATTTGGAACTTGGACATGACAACGACACCATCTTTGCCAGAAACTATATCAAACCTACGGCTGGAAACTCATATTTGCATTACAACAGCTGCCACCACAAGAAATGGAATCGACAACATCCCCAGGGGCCAATTCTGTCGACTCAGACAGAATTGCACCAGAGACGCTGATTATATCCAACTTAGTACAAACCTCAAAAAGAAATTTATGGACAAAAAATATCCCGAAAACTTAGTTGATGATGCACACAAACTCTACCTTTGGGGCAAGCCACCAAAGACCGAGCAAACCACAGGTGACTGTTCAATCAGATTCGTAACCACGGTTCATTCCAGACATAAGAACATGGAAAAAATACTACTCAAACATTGGAACATCCTTCAGCAGGATCCACACTTGAAATCTGAACTGCTATCCCACCCCAGAGTTACCTACCGCAGGGCTCCGAATTTGAAAAACAAACTCGCCCCCAGCAAACTCAAACCAACTATTACTTCATTTACACCCATACCTGTTCTTATACCAATTACAGGAATGTACCAATGCCGTAAAGCACTTTGCAAAACGTGCAAATTTGTCCAACATGGCCAAAAAAGTTTTAGTACAAAAGGGAAAACATATCAGCTGAGGGAATTCTTCAACTGTTCATCAGACTTCGTAGTGTACGGCCTTAGTTGCCCTTGTGGCTTGATGTACGTAGGCCGTACCATACGTCCATTAAGACAGAGATTCGGGGAACATCGCAGATTTATAGAGGGTGGTATAGACCCTCATAGTGTCCCCAAACATTTCGCCGAAGTCCATCAAAAATCCACTGCAGGACTCCAGGTGTGGGTCATCGAGCAAATCGATAAATCCCTCCCTGCAGCTGAAAGATTCAAGAAACGATGTGCCCGCGAGACTTATTGGATATACAGCCTAGATGTTCTCTCACCTGGAGGTATCAATGAGAGCATCGAAATACATACCATTCTATAATAATCTTATAATTTTATAATTTTTCACATATTTCTATAACATTTTATAATAATTTAATATATTTTTTTAAATATTTTATTATTTAATATTCCAATACTCCCCCCCCCTCCCTTTACATAATAATTGCTATTATTAACCCTGACAACATTTCCAATATTGTTAATACTAATCCTGTTAATATGTAATCCCATTTCTAACACTATATGTGTTTCACAGGTTATCTTATATCGTATATTGTTATTTCGATACTTGGGGGTGGAGGGTGTGTGTAAGTATAGTCCGAGAACCCCCCCTGGACCTCCCTCTACCCTTTCCCTCCATTCCGCCTATCCATCTTCCCTTTTCCGTTTCCCCCCTAACCCCCCCGTACCCTTCCCCCACCCCTTTCTTCCATAACCCCTTTCCCCCGCTCCCCCCCCTTTCTTACCCCGCCCCCTCCCTTCCTCCCCTGATTGATTATATTATTGTTACTGTCTATGTATATTTTTCATATTTGTGTATTGTTGTTATGTTGTAAATTTACAATTATGCACCTCTTATTTTAATCATGTACTTGCATTTGTATATTTGTGTTTGTGTTTATATTACTGTTTATATCACTCCTTTATTCATGATCATATACTCCTTTAAGCATTACGGTTCCATTCCATACACCTTCCCCCCCCCCTTTTTTTCTCTTACCTGTATGCATATGCATCCATATGCACATACATTATCCCTTGCCGGTCACTGTGTTGACCTCATCCCCCTCTGACGTGCATGTCTCTGTGTATTTACACAGGCGTGCGCATCTCTCTTTCTCTTACCTGTATGCATATGCATCCATATGCACATACATTATCCCTTGCTGGTCACTGTGTTGACCTCATCCCCCTCTGACGTGCATGTCTCTGTGTATTTACACAGGCGTGTGCATCTCTTTTTCCTTTTCTTTTTCCTTCTTCTCTTACCACTGCCCTCCCCCTTTCCTCTCCCCCCCCCCCATGCTAATATCCACTCCAATATACATATCCAGTTCCACGTTCACCATCTCCTCTCCTTTCCGCCCCCCCCCATCCTTTCCCCCCATACACATAATTATGTGTGTAAACTAATATAATATAATATAACATAATATTATTTTCCCATACATATATATATATATATATATATATATATAATAGCCCCCCTCCCCCCCGTAACTATAATTATATTTACTATATCCATCACCTTTATTTATATCTCACTCATTATTACCATTTCTTCTAGCCGGTCCCCGCTGTCCTGTGTAGGAATAGTCTCTCATTTATAAATTTTTACATCCAAACTAGTTATCAGCTTTCTCCCCCTCTTTCATCTATATTTCATACTCCAACTTCATCTCATCTCTTCTCCTTATTCTATTATGCTTAACTTGTCCCCATACTACCATCCTTATCTGGTTTCATCATGCTGCTATATATCTAGTGCTCTCTCTGCTGACACTTCGAACCTCCCCCGCCCCAGCTCCGCCTTTTATCAACCTCCGCCCCTCTCCGCCCACTGTCTTGTCCATCAAATACTAGCTCCCCCAACCCATTCACCAGCTTGACAAAGGAGCGCGACTGCCACACTACACGGAGCACGCCGGCTCAGGAAACGCGTCGCACACCAGTGACGTCATCGGCCCTCGCCTACCATTCGCAACCATCACCAAGGCCCTGCACTGCATTTCCCCACCGCTGCCGGCCGTATGAAAACCATCTACAGCGGTGAATTGAAAACCAGCAGCACAGCGCCCCAGCAGGAGGAGGTACCCCATGACAGACCTGATGACATCTTCCTCTTCTAATGGGATTCGTACAAATGCCCGTTTTTACTATGTAAATGTGAGTTGCTTGTAGCACTATCCTTTATTAAATTGCTTTTAAACATCTGCACTCAGAGGCGCCTCTCCCTTGCTTTTCTTCACAGTACCCTGGAACACGGTTTCGGTTTCTCCTTGAATGGCAGCCCTGAGATTGTATATGTGACTTTTCCCATTATTGTTCTTTCAGCCTGTTACCCCCCCCCTCCCCTTTTTCTCCTATGTACTCTTGGAGCCTGGACCCCATGCCCACTGACTGTACACCTATTGTACATGCGCTATCTGATTGTATACCTATGGGATATCAGTGATTTTGGACTCATGCGCATTTTTGACTTGTGTAATTGTTACCTTGTAATAACTGCTTGTCCATGCAGGGTAATAGAGAACTCCACACAGTATTCTGCTTAACAATCAAAGTTTACCCAGTGGTAAAAGATAGTAAAGTTAAACAGAGGTACAGTTGACTCCTGCAGGGCCCTGCTAAGTCAATGGTAAAGCAAACAATATGAAACACAATTTTATATGCGCACTTTCTATATTAGTGAAACATATGCTCGTGAGCTCCCCCTAATGGGCAATATGATACACGTGTCCGCTAGCAATCATTGGTGCACATAACATTTGTAATCCACAAGGTTGTTAAAAGAAGGCAAAACTAAACATCCACAATGTTCATGAATGTGAAACTCACTGGCAGTGCAAACTTTAAACCACACGGCCACCACGAGATGCACTATGTCCTTGCGTGTGGCACACTACTCTAATAATGGCAGGTCTTCAAAAAGTCACAGGCCTACACAACAGTTAATGAAATCCGGGCAGGTGCCCTCTCACCAAAGCAGGCTTCGTCCCCCTGGTAAACGCCGCTGTCGGTATCCTGATCCGCTGCCTCTCCGCAACTTGCAGTCTCCGGTTCCTCACACAGATGCACCGGATGTCAGCCGATGGGTGACTCCGGTCTCTGGGAAGCGAGAGCTGGACACACGGACACACGGAAGAGGATCCCTCCTTAAGCTGAGTGATCCTACTCGATGGCTGTAGGCCCAGGCTTCAGGCCTAGATGCTCCCGCAGCAGGCCTCAACACAGGCTTCCTACTTGAGAGAAGGCGAAGTCCAGAGGAGCGAGCGTAGCTCCTCCCTTCCTTTAAGTAAGGCTGTTCGGCGATGCAATGCACTTTGGGAGTACAGCTGCACTATGGGTACCATAGTCTATTTGATACCCATGACAATGGGGTCCCTTTCTCCCTGTACCATAAGTTCCACAATGCACCGTTCCATATAGTTAAACAACAGTTGCTGCAATATCTTAAGGAGACTCCGGAGGGAGCTGGGGCTATTTCTCAAGATAACAATAGTCTTTAACACACTGCAAAGTGGCACCCCGCTACACATGCAATCCATTTTATCCAGTAAATCCTTTGTTCAATAGGTGGAGGAGGCCAGCAGGCTAGCCATGTCTGACTGGTTTTACCAGCACACCCGACTGCTTCAGAGACAAACAAATGTGGCATGGTGTTCCTTGTAAATGCAAAAAAAGCAATTAGGATTAAAGGGAATCATTTTTGGTAGGATATTGGTAATGTGTTCTCAATGAACACCACTAGATGTCTGGCTCAGACTAAAATGTAAAAATTAAGTGTAGCGGGTATGTACTTTCCAGAGTGTTTAAACGGGTGAAGACATCAGTGACGACCAGTTCCCTGCGGCCCAGCAGGTGGCGCTGTCACTTTGGGCTGGGGTTGAACCATCACTGCAGTGCCGTACTCTTTGTGACCTCTCGCAGAAGTTGTACGGCGGGGCGGGGAACCCACTGAGCTTGCTGGGAGAGGGTATAAAGGGGGCGGACATCTTCGCCACGAGGTTCGAGTCCCAGGCACCTTCAGCCTAAGGGCTGCTGTCCATGGTCGGTGTCCAGGCGGCCTAGGCCTGGACACTTGGAGTTCGTGTTCCGTCCCAGACACCTTCAGTCTGGGGTGAGGTACTCAGCCGGAGGCCTGGGGCCCAGTACCTTCTGCTGGGTCCCGCAAGGGAGGGATTGTCCTAGGGTGCCCCCGGGTGTTGGGCACCCGAATCCAGAGGTGTAAGGGACTGGAGGAGTGATTCATCCGAAGACCTGGTGCAGCATATTGCCAGTGCCGGGTGAACCTCTGGAGACCGCCCGGAGGGATGTCTTTCCCGAACAGGGGCCAAGTTCAAAGAGGAAGGTGGTTCATGTCCAATGACCGGTGGCAGCGGTCCAACTAGTCAACTCAGGTCAGTGGCAGAGACCTGCTTTTAGGCCTGTGGCAGGGGCCTCAACAGTTCACCCGGTCGGTGGCAGCGACCAATCTCACGGTCGGTGGCAGAGACCATGTGCCAGGCCTATTCGCTTGCAAAGGAATAGGAGAATTCAGTTGTGCCTGGACCTACTCGTATCCACACCCCTGTCTGTCTGTTACTGAAAGTTCAACCATTATCTTCACCCTGGCAAGTGGAGAAATAAAAGAGTGTTGGACTTTTAATTGGTGTGGGGCTCTGTTACTGGCAGACACATCTCCACGGAACAAGTGAAAGCTTTGTACGCAGTGAGCAGACCCGGAGGTAATTAAGTGACTTTGCTCAACCCTCATACACATACGAGGGGAGAGCTTGGCGTAGTGTCCCTGCACTCTCCTCTCCCAGGTACCCCTAGACCACACCAGCCAACCAGGCGATAGAAGTGGAGAGGGAGAGTGAGGCTCCGCCACGCGCGGGGGCTCGGGTCCGCGATGTGTTTGTGCTACAATGGAGCTGGAGTTGTTGGAATTTGAATGTGTCTGCCCGGAAGAGTTCAGAGTAGGTTGGCCATATTGGCCACTGCGCCACGAGGCACACACTCCCTGCTCAGTTTGTGGGCGTGACCCAGGGAAGGAGAAAGCCCGCGAACTGGGGCGCAAGAGGGGAGGAGTCCAATCGTGTGAAGGACTACACGTGGGGACTTTGGCGCCAACAATGCAGTGCGCAATGGATCAGCAGAGAGTCGCCATGTTCAGTAACGCATCGTGGATTCCACTTCATCCTACTACCACGAGTCTGACTACTACTGCTGCTCCGATAACGGATACGGGGATTCGGCTAAAGCCCCGGGGACGATTCGCCCTGTACTCATGCATGGACGTTGAGGCCCTGGGTTTGATTTGTCCCGGCTGTTCGGGACTGGTGTGTCAGCTGAAGCCATTCGGGCGCTGCGAGGCCTGCGGAGAGTTCTTATTTGAGGTGGAACCACCTATCGAGAAACCCAGAACCATCCACCTCAACCGCGCAACAGGCAACACCACTCAAGAAGAAGGAATCGCTGCTTTGACAGCCATCCCTGTGCGCACTGCAGCGACCGCAGGGGAGGTCGCAATCACAGAGATACGGGAGAAATCAGAGGATGCTGACTCGGTCACCGCTGTTTCCCAGTGTCCACCGCCAAAGAAGAAGACCGGCTTGGTTGCCCCATCCAGCGGTCGTGGTGGATCACCCTGCTCGCCTACGCCCGGCTCGGAAGAGTCCCGGACAGACCTTTTCAACTTTGGGCCGAGGTAAGCCGGGCGGAGGGACTTGGTGTTGGGGCGGAGGTGTCGGGGTTTCACGGCCCTGTGTGCCCGCGGGGGGTAGCAATTCAGCCTCCACTACAAGCTACCAGCCCGCGGAGGAGTGTGACACCTCCGACCTGGAGTCGCTCTCCGATCCGGGAGACGACATCGTCATAGACGAACTCTTTGCTAAGAAGGGCTGGGACAAGATGCCTCTCTCCTCGTCCCGCAGAGTCAGGGATCCACCCATGTCTACAGGGGATAGTACACCCCGGATGGAGGCACCAGCGCCTGAGGAGGGATCCCGTCCCGAGTCTGCCCTTCTACCCCCGGTGCCACCTGCATCTAGCACCGGGGAAAAGAGACTGTTGCTGCGGGCGCCTATGCCCAGAATGGAGGTGATCAAGGCGCCTCGTCACCCGGACGCCATTGTCCTACCGGGTGAAGGAGACTGGGCCACTATGCCTCCGCTGGCAAGACTACAATGCCTCTTCTGTCAAAAAGTTGCCAACGAGTATGGGTGGGAGTACCCGTATTTACCCAAGAAACTTTTGTATGAAGTGGAAGTCAGTCGGGAACGCTGGTACAACGATTTTGTGTGGACGCACATTCAGGTCCCACATGCCCGCAGGTACCTCGCGTGTTCCCCCAAAGCTTCTCAGCGGTTCAAGGACTGCAAGGCAGAATGGATGTTGGGTCGGCACATCCATGCAGACAAGGTATTGATTCGACGCAAAGAGGGGGAGGATGTCGAATACCATGTAGAGACAATGGACCAGCACTTAAAGCCCCTTGTCTTGCCGCACCCAAAATTCTATTTGTAGGAGAAAAAAGACCCCGTTCTTGCTTTACCTTGTTACTGCTGAACTTTTTGGGGTTGTTTCCCGGAAAACCCAGTGACTGTACCCGAGTTAATGGGTGTTTGTGCTCTTTGGAGGAATTGAAGGACTGTTGCCGTTGTTTGTTCTTCATTCCTCCATCCCACCAAGTGATCATGGACTTTGGGGTAGTTAGAGCCACAGAAGAAGATGAAAAAAAAGAAATCTTCAACAAGTGCAGTTACCGCGACACTGTCACCAGGTGGTGGCAGTGTTGCGCACTGATATTCACTGTTCACTCACACACTTATAGAAGGAAAGGATTTCTCTGCGGAGAAGTTTTTTCGTTCTCATACGAACATATGTGTCAGGGATTTGTGTGTTTAACATTTTCTTTTCCCCTCTGCAGGAGAGCATCCCATCAAGACCACTGAGAATGGGGTGGGTCTTAGCCAGGATGGGTGGGGAGAAATGTTATGTGAACATGTGATTTCAAATGTTGTTGTTATGTGTTGTTTGCTTCCCTCCCCTCCCCTTTCATGTCAGGTTCAGGCACAGCTGTTTTAGCTAGTTTTTTTTTTTTTAAAACAAGAAAAAAAAACTGTTTTTGAATTGTTTGTCGGTTTCTGGATCAGGCTATGTTGGCCCCTTTTGGGCATGGTTTGCTCCAGACACTGGGGATTAGTGTCAAATTACCAGGGGGAGAGTGTAGCGGGTATGTACTTTCCAGAGTGTTTAAACGGGTGAAGACATCAGTGACGACCAGTTCCCTGCGGCCCAGCAGGTGGCGCTGTCACTTTGGGCTGGGGTTGAACCGTCACTGCAGTGCCGTACCCTTTGTGACCTCTCGCAACAGTTGTACGGCGGGGCGGGGAACCCGCTGTGCTTGCTGGGAGAGGGTATAAAGGGGGCGGACATCTTCGCCACGAGGTTCGAGTACCAGGCACCTTCAGCCTGAGGGCTACTGTCCGTGGTCGGTGTCCAGGCAGCCTAGGCCTGGACACTTGGAGTTCGTGTTCCATCCCAGACACCTTCAGTCTGGGGTGAGGTACTCAGCCGGAGGCCTGGGGCCCAGTACCTTCCACTGGGTCCCGCAAGGGAGGGATTGTCCTAGGGTGCCCCGGGTGTTGGGCACCCGAATCCAGAGGCGTAAGGGACCGGAGGAGTGATTCATCCGAAGACCTGATGCAGCATATTGCCGGTGCCGGGTGAACCTCTGGAGACCGCCCGGAGGGATGTCTTTCCCAAACAGGGGCCAAGTTCAAAGAGGAAGGTGGTTCATGTCCAATGACCGGTGGCAGCGGTCCAACTAGTCAACTCAGGTCAGTGGCAGAGACCTGCTTTTAGGCCTGTGGCAGGGGCCTCAACAGTTCACCCGGTCGGTGGCAGCGACCAATCTCACGGTCGGTTGCAGAGACCGTGCGCCAGGCCTATTCGCTTGCAAAGGAATAGGAGAATTCAGTTGTGCCTGGGCCTACTCGCATCCACACCCCTGTCTGTCTGTTACTGAAAGTTCAACCATTATCTTCACCCTGGCAAATGGAGAAATAAAAGAGTGTTGGACTTTTAATTGGCGTGGGGCTCTGTTACTGGCAGACACATCTCCACGGAACAAGTGAAAGCTTCGTATGCAGTGAGCAGACCCGGAGGTAATTAAGTGACTTTGCTCAACCCACATACACATACGAGGGGAGAGCTTGGCGTAGTGTCCCTGCACTCTCCTCTCCCAGGTACCCCTAGACCACTCCAGCCAACCAGGCGATAGAAGTGGAGAGGGAGAGTGAGGCTCCGCTACATAAGAATTAATCCTACACTGCGACAACCACTTGTCTTGATTCCCTCATGCCACATTAAGCATCAATGATGTATACAATATATACAACAATCAGGAGCTGTCAAATTTTTTATATAATACTTCCTAATATTCCTTATTCTTAAAATTTTATTTAAAAAAAAAGGAAAAGAAAAGTGGGAGATGAAAGAGGGATATTCCTCACGGTAAAAACTGAGTAAAGCTTAAAGTGGAAGTAAACCCTCCTATCATTTTCAGGCAAGGAAGCTGCCATCTTGGCCTCTGTTTAATCTTCAACTACCATGTTGCTGCACATGTGATCAGTTATGACACCAGCCATTGGATGGTTTGACAGTTTGGTTGAGAGCACAACCAATGTGACAGTTGGCATTCCCGGCATGCCGGGAATGTAACTGCTTTTTGAAACTGTTAAATCGATGGGTTTACTTCCGCTTTAAGCTATCATTGGGACCAGGTAGTTTGGTCGCCTCCAGGCGTTGTCAGTGCTCTCTTCCCTGCAGCAGCCACTCAATAAGGTAGGGGAGCCCCAACTGCGGGATCATGTGACCAGACCTGATTAAAAATACAAGGTAGGCAAAATAGGTAGGAGGAGGGTGGATGGAACATTTTTAAGACTAGTTAGTCTTGGGCTGTTCTTCCACTAATGCACTGACATTATGACCTGGGAACCTCATGGGGTGATGTTAGTTATGGTAAGGCCTCATGCCCACGGGCGTTTTTTCAGCCGCGTTTTTGAGCGTTTTTTACAGCTTAAAAACGCCTGTCCATGTTAGTCTATAGCTTCATGCCCACCTAGGCGTTTTTGAGCTGTAAAGAGCATAGGCGTTTGTAAGCTGTAAAAAAAACCCAGGGCCAGTGCGTTCCTCAGCGTCAGAACTAGGCAGGAAAAAACGCGAGCGTCAAAAAACGCGCACTAACGCGCACTAACGCGCACTAACGCGCAAAAAACGCACACTAACGCGCGGTCGCGTTTTTAGCTCCGACGTTTTTTTTTTTTGTTTTTTTTTTCAAAAAAAAAAAAAAAAAAAAAAAAAAAAATATTTACAATAACATGGACAGGCGTTTTTAAGCTGTAAAAAACGCTCAAAAACGCAGCTGTAAAAACGCCAGTGGGCATGAGGCCTAACCTTCACGTTTCTCTTATGAAAGGTTTCCTTTAACATGGCGTAGAAAATTTTGCATGTTCTGATTTTCAACAAGCACTGAGCTGCAGCATATAGATGTGATGTAGCCACATTATGAATGAGCGTTCCAGTTTAAATGCATTTTCAGAGCAGGAAACCGTAGTAAAAACAAATCTACTGACAATCCCTGCTCTGTGGTTTTAATTGGGTGCTCAGTTTGAATCCTCCTGGTTTCTTGACAGACTTTAAAGTGTATGTTACCATCCCAAGACATAAATACATCTCAATATTACTTTTACCTTTATCAGCTATGTTTACTGAATAAACCTACAAACACGCATTAATGTCAAGCATTGAGATAAGGCAGTCAGATAAGCGGGCAAAATCAATCTTGGCTTGCCCAACAAAGAATAAAGTACCACTGCTTATGAACCACAGCGGAGTGGGAAGCGATGTAATGGCAATCCTAATAGGTTTTTAATAAAATGTTCCTGCCATATTAATCTTACCAGAGAACATGAGTCATCATCTGATCCAGGTAACTATAGTAAATGTCACCTCACATTTCTGGGTATCTTAACAGATATGAAGATGCATCCTGCACTATAAAACGAAGTGTAGCTCACCTGTTCCTCCAATAGTTGGAGCCCTTGGGGTTTTCCCTCATAGTCTACATCATAGTAGGCCACAACTGGCAACTCACACGCAATGCATACAGCTTTTATCTCCTTTGTATAACTAGTGTTACCTAAAGATGGGCAAGCTGTTTGGGCCGAGCATTGGTTCGGCCCTGAACAGCACACATTTGGGTGTTCACCAAGCACCCGAATTTGTGGGGCGCTTGACGGCGGCTGAACATCTGTGCTGCACAGTGCAATATAGTGCCTTGATTGGCTGAAGCAATGCACCTGACCACTGTTCAGGTGCAAAGCTTTGCCCAATCAAGTTACAGAGCACTGTCAGAGCCCTGATTGGACAAAGTCATAATGACTTTGCCCAATCGTGGCTCAGTTTTCATAGCCCCACCCCACACTATAAAAGGTTCCTTCCCACAGGAACCTTTTGCCGTGTGTTGTTAGAGATAGTGATAGTTAATGTGTAATTGTGAGTGTCAGTGTAGTGGTATTGTAGTGTGAGTATAGTGTTGTATTAGCGTAGTGTCAGTGTAGTGTTATTGTAGTATTTGTGTAGTGTCAGTGTAGTGTCAGCGTAGTGCAGTGTTTAACAGCATTATGTATACATGTTTAGTGCTTATACAGTGCTGTATACACACTGCGTCCCTTTTTTTTGTTCCTCTGCTCCCTTTTTTTAAATTGTCAGCCACAGTTTGTCTTACTGCAATGCTGGTGTTCCCCCTTTTTTATTTATATATATATATATATATATATATATATATATATATATATTTATTTTTTTATATACCTTTTCAATTTGTGCGAGCGGCAGTCCTCAATTTATAGTGCACCAAACACCACATTTCATTAAACAAAGTGCATCCAATCCAAAATTTGTGTAATAAGCCCCCCCCCCCCATCATGTCTTGGAGGCCACCAAGGAAAGGCAGATGTTCCCATGCCACTATTAGGGGGTCAACAGCGTCTGTGTCCACAGGCAAAGGTGGACGTGGTCCGCCTTCAGGCAGGCTACGTTTGTCTCTTTTTACTGATGTTGGCCATGCTATCCAGCCACAGCATGCAGAGGAGGTGGTGGACTGGCTTACTAATCCATCCTTATTCTCCTCATCCTCTATCAGCCAAACTGACACTAGTTCGCAGTCCACCGCAGCTGCAAGAGCCGCTTATTCTGCCTCCTTGTTAAGAGCTACTCCTGCCATAGCCCCAGCATCATGCACAGAGGAGTCATCTGAATTATTTGAACACAGTGTCAGCCACTTGCTTCTTGAGGATGCACAGGGGGGGGGGGGGGGGGGGGAGTTTTTTTTTTACCTTAATGCATAACATGTATTTAAAAAACCTTTTGCCTTTACAACCAGTTTAACTTTAGTTCCATTTTAAAGTACTACTGCTGCTTTGTACTAAACCACACTCCACCCATTTTATAAATGCATTAAGCCATAGGGCATGCTCCCTTCTGATAAGGATATAGTCTGCTGGACTGTGCCAACACTTTTCTATAGTTACTCTGGTTATGAATAAGCCATGTTGACACTATGGGATTTAATCTTAAAAAAACAGTGGAGCAGGATTGCCTGGCAGGTGGTGTGGCAGGTCTTATATTAGTGGACAGTTGAATATTGCGTTCAAACATGCTCAAGAAGTCCTGGTGTTGGGAGTTGGAGTTGATGAGTTATCCATCACTGAAAGATCAAAAGGGCATCAGTAACCTGAGATTGCCCTATGTCAAAGATTGCCCACAGTGTCACAGCACCATCTGCTGGAAGATACCAGTGATCGTGGCAGAATCCTATGAAGAATGCAGATTGGACCGCAGACTCTGAAGGCATGGTGTGTCAATGCAGGGAAATGTATTTACTAACTATGCTTGTATATGATAAAAGGGCAATCTGCTGATGCTCTCCATCTCTGAGCCCAGCCAGGATATGGGAGTTAAGAGGATAGATTTTCTATGTACGTATTATCTTTGCTCTAACTAGAACTACTCTAACATTTAGATCTCTTTATGAACTTATGTCAGGGCTGAGCTCCTGCTGATTACGTGCAGCTCTTTTCTTTCAGTGCACAGAGGCTGGTCAGCTGTTGGTTAATTACCAGCTACTCATTGTTTCCACAGTGACCCACCTGGTTACTAGTGATGAGCCGAACACCCCCGGGTTCGGTTCGCACCAGAACCCGCGAACGGACCGAAAGTTCGTACGAACATTAGAACCCTATTAAATACAATGGATGCGAACGTTCGAATTCTAAAGTGCTAATTATAACAACTATTATGCATGTTATTGTCCTAAAAAGGGTTTGGGAACCCGGGTTCTGCACCAGGGGACATGTATCAATGCAAAAAGAAGTTTTAAAAACGGTCGTTTTTCGGGAGCAGTCATTTTAATGATGCATAAAGTGAAAAAAAAAAAGTCAAATATTCCTTTAAATATCGTACCTGGGGGGTGTCTAAAGTATGCCTGTGAAGTGCCACGTGTTTCCCGTGTTTAGAACTGTCCCTGCACAAAATGACACTTCTAAAGGAAAAAAAAGCCATTTAAAACTGCTTGCGGCTTTAATGTAATGTCTGGTCCCGGTAATATGGATGAAAATCTTTAAGAAAAATGGCATAGCTACCCCATGACCCCCCCCCTACCCCAGCCCATTACCAGCCCCTTTGGGTCTTGTATGGATATTAAGGGGAACCCCGCACATAAAATAAAAAAGGCCCTATATACTCTGAACAGCCGTATACAGGCGGTGCATACAAGACAGGGACTGTAGGTTTGTTCTTATGTAGAATCTGTTTGTAATTTTGAACAGGTACATTGTTGAAGTGTAGCTCCAGCCCAAAAATCTATTTTTAAACTTTTTGGAAAACATAGGTAAGGGTTATCACCCCTGTAACATTTGTTTAGCTGTCTGTGCCCCTGTTCAGAACATTTCACCTCACTTTCCGTCCCAATGTCAACTGTTTTTGAAATGTGGTGTTTTTCTTGAAACAAGGATTGCTGATAAAGCATCAGTACAGAGGAGACACCTTTCTCCCATATTTATTCTTACAGGAGAGAATTTTCCTTCCTAGGGGTAGATTTCCTCTCACTTCCTGTTGTCTTCTTGCGTTTGCAAGTAGGAGTCGTTTGTAAGTTGGATGTTTGAAAGTAGGGACCTGCCGTATATACTCTGCAGAAATAGGCCCCTTAGTTGTTGGTGTTGGCACAACACTGTAAGCACTCACAGTTACTCTTGGTTGGTGCTGGAACGCCCTGCTGTCAACTATTATATCAGGAATTTTAATTACATATAATTGTTGAACAGTGGTAGTAAAAATTGGGGCTTTGATGGTGGTGCTGGTGCCACAACACTGTAAGCCCTGACAGTTACTCTTGGTGGGTGCAGCAATGGGCCCTGCTGTGAATTATTAGATCAAGAATTGTAATTACATGCCCCTTTTGAACAGGGGCTGAAAAATTGGGCCTTTCGTGGTGGTGGTGGTGGTGGCGTTGCCACAACACTGTAAGCCCTCAGAGTTACTCTTGGTGGGTGCAGCAATGGGCCCTGCTGTGAATTATTAGATCAAGAATTGTAATTACATGCCCCTTTTGAACAGGGGCTGAAAAATTGGGCCTTTCGTGGTGGTGGTGGTGGTGGTGTTGCCACAACACTGTAAGCCCTCAGAGTTACTCTTGGTGGGTGCAGGAATGGGCCCTGCTGTGAATTATTAGATCAAGAATTGTAATTACATGCCCCTTTTGAACAGGGGCTGAAAAATTGGGCCTTTCGTGGTGGTGGTGGTGGTGGTGTTGCCACAACACTGTAAGCCCTCAGAGTTACTCTTGGTGGGTGCAGGAATGGGCCCTGCTGTGAATTATTAGATCAAGAATTGTAATTACATGCCCCTTTTGAACAGGGGCTGAAAAATTGGGCCTTTCGTGGTGGTGGTGGTGGTGGTGGCGTTGCCACAACACTGTAAGCCCTCAGAGTTACTCTTGGTGGGTGCAGCAATGGGCCCTGCTGTGAATTATTAGATCAAGAATTGTAATTGCATGCCCCTGTTGAACAGGGGCTGAAAAATTGGGCCTTAGGCACTGGTGCCACAACACTCCAACCCCTCACAGATACTGTACTTGGAGCACAGCAATGAGCCCTATGGCAAATTATTGCTAAAAAAATTGTAATTACACGCCCCTGTAAAACAGGGGCTGAAAAATTGGGCCTTAGCCACTGGTGGCGGCACCCATAAACAAAAATGATCTTCCAAGCTATCATCATCAATCGTATCATTGAGGACTCGGAGGAGGAGGATAGCCAGTCAACATAACAGCACAGGCACTCAGCATCAGCATCAGTCTTGAAGGGATGTGACATGTTAAAATCAATTAGTCTGTTATATCAGCATCAGGTGTGTGGTAGCTGGTGGTGATCCAAGACTGGTTCATCTTGATGAAAGTCAGTCGATCAACCGAGTCGGTGGACAGGCGCACCCTGTGATCCGTGACAAATCCTCCAGCAGCACTGAATGTGCGTTCCGAAAGAACGCTGGATGCAGGACAGGCCAGTAGCTCAATTGCATACTGTGCAAGCTCTGGCCAGTGATCCATCCTCAAGACCCAGTAAGCCAGAGGATTTTCGGTGGGGAAGGTGTCCAAGTCTGACCTTGCCCCTAGATATTCCTGCACCATGTTCATCAGACGCTGGCGATGGTTGCTGGAACCGATCATACTTTGGGGCTGCGGACTAAAGAATTGTCTGAACGCATCGGTCAGACGGCCACCTTCCCCACCGCTCCTTCTTTGACTGGCCGAAGCCTCAGCAACTCGTTGTCCAGGACCAGGAGTTTGTAACCTCCCAGTCTCTGGGAACGCGTTGCACAGACCTTTCTGCAAGGCCTCCCGGAGTTGTCTCATCCTCTGCTCCCTCTGCGAAGGTAACATAAGGTCCGCAACCTTACCCTTGTACCGTGGATCAAGGAGAGTGGCCAGCCAGTAATGGTCCCTCTCCTTGATCCGAAGAATACGAGGATCCTTCCGCAGACTTTGCAGGATCAGGGAGGCCATGCAGCGTAGGTTTGCTGAGGCATTCGCTCCGGAGTCCTCTGGGTCACTAAGGACGACATGATCCGCAGCCACCTCCTCCCAGCCACGTACAAGTCCACTGGTTTCTTGGGACTGTAAATCATCCCTAAAAGACTGCTGCTGATGATGCTGAGTGCCAGCCTCCACCTCCATGCTGACACAATCCTCCTCCTCCTCTTCCTCTTCCTGTGCGATGGGTGGGACAGAAGGAACACTGTCTGGGTAAAGGGGGCCTTGAGAGGCAAGGAAGTCCTCCTCTTCCTGCCTCTGTTCTGCCTCAAGTGCCCTGTCCATTATTCCACGCAGCGTGTGCTCCAACAGGTGGACAAGAGGTACAGTGTCACTGATGCATGCACTGTCACTGCTCACCATCCTCGTGGCCTCCTCAAATGGTGCCAGGACAGTGCATGCATCCCTGATCATGCCCCACTGGCGTGGAGAAAAAAAACCAAGCTCCCCTGACCCTGTCCTGGTGCCGTAGTCGCACAGGTACTCATTGATGGCCCTCTGCTGCGTGTGCAGCCGCTGCAGCATGGCCAACGTTGAGTTCCACCTGGTGGGCATGTCACATATAAGGCGGTTCTTGGGCAGGTTCAACACCTTTTGCAGCTCAGCCAGGCGAGCACTGGCATTATAAGATCTGCGGAAATGCACACAGACTTTCCTGGCCTGCCTCAGGACATCCTGTAAGCCCGGGTACCTGCCCAAGAACCGCTGCACCACCAGGTTAAGGACGTGAGCCACACAGGGCACATGGGTCAGTTGTCCCTGTCGGAGGGCGGAGAGGAGGTTGGTGCCATTGTCGCAAACCACCATTCCTGGCTTAAGCTGGCGTGGCGTCAACCACCTCTCGGCCTGGCCCTGCAGAGCAGACAGGACCTCTGCCCCAGTGTGGCTTCTGTCCCCCAAACACACCAGCGCAAGCACGGCATGGCATCTTTTTGCCTGCGTACTTGCGCAGCCCCGTGAACGGCTACGGAGCACCGCTGGTTCATAGGACAAACCACAGGAAGAGGCCATGGAGGAAGAAGAAGAGGAGGGGGTGGAGGAGAGAGGTGTGTCACAACCAGTAGTAGCATTTTGGAGGCGTGGCGGTGGAACAACCTCCAACACTACTGCACCTTGTCCTGCATCCTTCCCAGCTGCCAAAAGAGTGACCCAATGGGCCGTGAAAGAAAGGTAACGTCCCTGTCCATGCCTGCTGGACCATGAGTCAGCGGTAATATGCACCTTACCGCTGACCGCCCTGTCCAGCGAGGCCAAGACATTGCCTTCCACATGCCGGTAGAGAGCCGGAATAGCCTTCCGTGAGAAAAAGTGGCGTTTGGGAACCTGCCACTGAGGAACCGCACATTGCACAAACTCACGGAAGGGGGCCGAGTCTACCAACTGAAAAGGCAGCAGTTGAAGCGCTAGCAATTTAGCCAAGCTAGCATTCAACCGCTGGGCATGTGGATGGCTGGGAGTGAACTTCTTTCGACGGTCCAGCAGCTGGGGCAGGGAAATTTGCCTGCTAGAATCGGACGTCGGTGTACTGCTAGCAGAGTGGCCGCAAGTACTTGGCTGTGACACACCTAATTCTACACCTTCATTCCTCTCAGTGCATGTTTCAGAGAGGACTGAAGTTATAGTGGGGTTGGAGATCCCAGCTGATGCGGTGCAAGGAGAGGTCCGCTTTGTTCTTTGGTGTGGGTCTTTGAGGTAGGCTTGCCAACGAGCTGCATGGCAGGTCAACATATGTCTGGTCAGGCATGTGGTACCCAAGCGGCTGATGTTTTGGCCACGCGATATACGCTTGAGACATATGTTGCAAACAGCAGCTGTGCGATCTGATGCACTAGCCTCAAAAAAGGCCCACACCAAGGAACTTTTTGAATGACGGGCAGAGGCAGCGCCCTGCACAGGCGGAGCTCTGCGGTGTGATTCCGTCGGTGTACTGCCCTTACGCTGGCCACCAAAGGGCATCCTGCCTCGTTGGAGATGTGCCTCCTCCTCATCCTCCTCCTCCTCCTCTCTCCTATTAGGCACCCACGTGGAGTCAGTGACCTCATCATCCCCTCCCTCCTCATCACTGGAGCCAATCTGGCAGTATGCTGCAGCTGCTGGAACATGACTGCCAGATTGGTGTCCTTCTTGAGCATCCCCTCTGTCTGCTCTCACGCTACTGCCTTCCTGTAGCTGGGTTTCATCATCAGACCCTTCGAAACGCTGGGCATCCTCCTGGAGCATGTACCCAACACTGTGCTCAAACAGTTCGGGGGACTCCTCAGGAGGAGGACATGGTGGGTCTAGGGAAGGAGTGACTGATGATGAGTCTGACATTGATACCAGGGAAGAGGACGCTTTGGCAGCTGCTTTGCCAGTACCCTGAGCCTGGGTGAGAGAGGATGAGGAGGAGGAGGAGGGCTTGGTCATCCACTCTACCAAGTCTTCGGCATGATGTGGCTCAACATGTCCAGCTGCCGAAAACAAGGACAAGCGTGTCCCATGGCCATGTGCTGATGACAATGCACCGCGTCCACGACCAGCACTGTTGCCCCCAGACACAGAGCCTGCTTGCCCTCTTTTATTGCCTCCTGACTGTCTGCCTCTCCTTGTTTGCCTTCCAGACATTCTAATAGATGGCCTGCAGGGAGATGGGAAAAAAGCAATAAGGGCTACCTTCAGGTGTCCTTCTCTGTCCCTTTACTTAAGGATTTCTAAATATGGTTGAGGATTATTGCTTTTGCACAGAATAGCACAACGACAATTTCCCTGACTGTCCAAAAAACAAGGATTTCAAAGATGGTTGATGAGGAATGCTTTGGCACACTATAGCACAAGGAGAATTCCCCTCACTTTCCTTCTTTGTCCCTAGAAACAAGGACTGGCACAGTGAAAGAAACTGACACTCTCCCTACCTACAGTTTTCTGTCCCTAGAAAAAATGTTTTTTTAAAGCACACTATAGCACAAGGAGAAATCCCCTCACTTTCCTTCTTTGTCCCTAGAAACAAGGACTGGCACAGTGAAAGAAACTGACACTCTCCCTACCTACAGTGTTCTGTCCCTAGAAAAAATGTTTTTTTAAAGCACACTATAGCACAAGGAGAAATCCCCTCACTTTCCTTCTTTGTCCCTAGAAACAAGGACTGGCACAGTGAAAGAAACTGACACTCTCCCTACCTACACTGTTCTGTCCCTAGAAAAAATGTTTTTTTAAAGCACACTATAGCACAAGGAGAAATCCCCTCACTTTCCTTCTTTGTCCCTAGAAACAAGGACTGGCACAGTGAAAGAAACTGACACTCTCCCTACCTACAGTTTTCTGTCCCTAGAAAAAATGTTTTTTTAAAGCACACTATAGCACAAGGAGAAATCCCCTCACTTTCCTTCTTTGTCCCTAGAAACAAGGACTGGCACAGTGAAAGAAACTGACACTCTCCCTACCTACAGTTTTCTGTCCCTAGAAAAAATGTTTTTTTAAAGCACACTATAGCACAAGGAGAAATCCCCTCACTTTCCTTCTTTGTCCCTAGAAACAAGGACTGGCACAGTGAAAGAAACTGACACTCTCCCTACCTACAGTTTTCTGTCCCTAGAAAAAATGTTTTTTTAAAGCACACTATAGCACAAGGAGAAATCCCCTCACTTTCCTTCTTTGTCCCTAGAAACAAGGACTGGCACAGTGAAAGAAACTGACACTCTCCCTACCTACAGTTTTCTGTCCCTAGAAAAAATGTTTTTTTAAAGCACACTATAGCACAAGGAGAAATCCCCTCACTTTCCTTCTTTGTCCCTAGAAACAAGGACTGGCACAGTGAAAGAAACTGACACTCTCCCTACCTACAGTTTTCTGTCCCTAGAAAAAATGTTTTTTTAAAGCACACTATAGCACAAGGAGAAATCCCCTCACTTTCCTTCTTTGTCCCTAGAAACAAGGACTGGCACAGTGAAAGAAACTGACACTCTCCCTACCTACAGTGTTCTGTCCCTAGAAAAAATGTTTTTTTAAAGCACACTATAGCACAAGGAGAAATCCCCTCACTTTCCTTCTTTGTCCCTAGAAACAAGGACTGGCACAGTGAAAGAAACTGACACTCTCCCTACCTACAGTTTTCTGTCCCTAGAAAAAATGTTTTTTTAAAGCACACTATAGCACAAGGAGAAATCCCCTCACTTTCCTTCTTTGTCCCTAGAAACAAGGACTGGCACAGTGAAAGAAACTGACACTCTCCCTACCTACAGTTTTCTGTCCCTAGAAAAAATGTTTTTTTAAAGCACACTATAGCACAAGGAGAAATCCCCTCACTTTCCTTCTTTGTCCCTAGAAACAAGGACTGGCACAGTGAAAGAAACTGACACTCTCCCTACCTACAGTTTTCTGTCCCTAGAAAAAATGTTTTTTTAAAGCACACTATAGCACAAGGAGAAATCCCCTCACTTTCCTTCTTTGTCCCTAGAAACAAGGACTGGCACAGTGAAAGAAACTGACACTCTCCCTACCTACAGTTTTCTGTCCCTAGAAAAAATGTTTTTTTAAAGCACACTATAGCACAAGGAGAAATCCCCTCACTTTCCTTCTTTGTCCCTAGAAACAAGGACTGGCACAGTAAAACACACTGACACTCTCCCTACCTATCCTTCTCTTTCCCTAAACTAAAGGAATCCAGGTTAAGCAAGAAAGAAATAAATGTCACTGTCCCTGCCTATGCTTGTCTTTCCCTGCTCCGGAACACACTACACTAGGCCGCCGTGCTGGCGGCCTTTTATAGTGTGGGGCGTGTACTAAACACCCTCAGCAATAATTGGCCACAGGCATCCTGCCTGTGGCCAATCATTGCTCTCCTCGCTGCCGGCGCTGTGATTGGCCAAGCATGCGGGGTCACAGTGCATGCTTGGCCAATCACAGCGCCTGGATGACACTGCGATGGCGTAGTGCATTGTGGGCCGTTCGCGTCACTCGAATTTGGCGCGAACGGCCCAAATCGTTCGATCTTCGTCGAACGATCGAACAGCCGATGTTCGAGTCGAACGTATGTTCGACTCGAACACGAAGCTCATCCCTACTGGTTACTATTACCTCCTTCATTAGTCCAGCCTACAGCCAGCCCCTTTTTGCTATTTCAACAGCTTTGCTAATTCCCTCTGTGCCCTTGTGTGGTCTATGAACTCCAGTGTGTTCCTGTGTATGATTTGACCTGTCTGACTTCTCTTCCGATATCTGTTCCTGTTTTTGCTCCTTACTACCCTAACTTCTGGCTTCCTGACCCCGACTCGTCTGATTACCCGCTCTAGCATACATAGGTGAAACCTGATTATGTTGGGACAAGAGAGCCCAACAGAAAATTTATCGGTGAATCAACCACAACATCCATCAGCTTAATGCAAAGGCTTTATTTATTGAATGCAAAAAAATCAATCAAAAATCACAACTCATCTAAAGGTTGTAAAACATCCTAAAAGAGAGAAGGGTTTCTCCAGAACATGCAAATCACAACATAAAAATACATGAAAAAAACACAGTGCACTGTTAAATAAACTAAAAATCCAGAGTAGGATAACAACCCCCCACCCTTTCCCCCAAAACCCTGATAAAAATAACCCCTATTGTCCGGACATAGTTATGTCAAAAAAGCGACGTGTCAAATGAAAAAATGGGAAGCATACATCTGAGTATGGACTGTAGAGCAACCTTGTACCCGGATGAAAAGGGATAAGATACTATACTGACGGCTTCATCACAGAAGTAGTCCATAGAACACCTAGGTGTCAGTGGTCAGTATGGATACACCCAAAACAATACAGGTGATTGATACTTGAGTCAACAGAGTACATTGATTGCATACACTGATGTGGTAAACCCACTGTACGTCATCTGTGTGCAATAGGAACAAATTCTGATGAAGTGATTCTCCAATGAAGAATGTTGCAAGTTTGAGCAACAGCAAAAGAAGTACCCGATGAGGCTAGAGGCATCTATAAGTATAAGTGCAAAGTAGAGTGGTGTAGGAGCAGGGTTGAAAAGTAGACATGTGCACACTGAAATATTTCGTTTCGGAATTTCGTTTTCGTCCGAAAAATAAATTTATTTAGTTACTCCCGAAATTCGTTTTTATTTATTTCGTTTTTCGTTAGAAATTGCATTCGTCCGAAAATCTGAATTAATTAAGGTCGAATCTGTCATTGAAGGCTTATGGTGTCTGTCGAATGTTCAAAGAAGATTCGACGGAGCAGTGAAACTATACGACGCTGCAATCATACATTTCCGGTCGAATGTTCCGCCCACAAGCTATAGAAGAATTCTAATGTTGTATGACTAGTAATAATTATATTTATTCATTACTATTACTAGTCAACCAACATTAGAATTCTTCTATAGCCTATGGGAGGATGCATTTGACCGGAAATGTACGATTGCAGCGTCGTACAGTTTTGCTGCACCGTCGAATCTTCTAACTTTCGATGCTTTGTCGAATCTTCGTCATTCTAGCTATTTTACTGCTCCTCCTCTTTGGTTACAATCAGCCAATAACATTCATCATCAACTTTATTTTTATTTTACTTCCCCCACCCAATTCCAGCAGTGATCTTTTCTCTCTATGTCGAATCTTTTCTCTCTATAATAACAAATCTTTTCTCTCCTATGTCGAATCTTTTCTCTCCTATGTCAAATCTTTTCTCTCCTATGTCGAATCTTTTCTCTCTATAATGTCGAATCTTTTCTCTCCTACGTCGAATCTTTTCTCTCCTATGTCGAATCTTTTCTCTCCTACGTCGAATCTTTTCTCTCCTACGTCGAATCTTTTCTCTCCTATGTCGAATCTTTTCTCTCCTATGTCGAATCTTTTCTCTCCTATGTCGAATCTTTTCTCTCCATGTCGAATCTTTTCTCTCCTATGTCGAATCTTTTCTCTCTATAATGTCAAATCTTTTCTCTCCTATGTAGAATAATCTTGGACTAATAGAGTTAAGGTTAGGCACATTCGACCACAGGTTCGATAGACACAGATTGTTATTGTCAGCGTCACGTCGAATCTCCTATCTATATCGAACTGTTGTAGCAACGAAAACGAAAATAAAGCATTTGTTTATGTCGGATCTTTCGGTTTTCGGATCCTGTGCTTTCGTTTTCGTTTGTTAAAACGATAACGAAAATAGCTGAAATTCGGACGAAAATGCATTCGGACGAAAACGAATGCACATGTCTATTGAAAAGCTGATTTGTTCAGAATGAGCTTTCCCCGTCCTAGACTTCCGCTCAATGGTACAACTGCCGGGATTTCGGAAGTCCCCTTGGTTATAGTGTAGAAGCGTCTACAAATTGCACATTAGGTATATTATCCTGTAAGGGACGGTCCAGTAGATGTACGCCTCACTGCGCTGTGTCAACCCGGTGTAAGCGCATGCAGTGTCCCCTGACAGTCAGCGCGGGCAGCGTCCAGTCACGTGATCGCTCTCCAGCGAGTTCGAAGATCACAAGACATGACCGGCGTTGGTGCGGAGGCTTGAATCAGCAGACTCCAGTCAGGCAGAATAGATGCAGTAAATATGTCCAGCCACCGGGGGCAAAATAGAAATTCCAGCAACCCTCACGAGACACGGTCAATATTAGCGGAGGGGATATCAGAGTAAATGGAGAGATGGGGGGGCTAGCCGAAACTCTGGTTCTCGTCGGACATGACGCGCTTCGTGACACACAAGTCACTTCATCTGGATGTGTCGGCAGTATCAAATGCTCGATTTAAATAGTGCTCATTAGCCAATCAAGAGCCATAACTGCTGACCAGGGATGAGCCGAACACCCCCCTGTTCGGTTCGCACTAGAACCTGCGAACAGACAGAATGTTCGCGTGAACTTTAGAACCCTATTAAATACAATGGACTCGAACGTTCGAAATCTAAAGTGCTAATTATAAAGGCTTATATGCAAGTTATTGTCCTAAAAAGTGTTTGGGGACCCAGGGGACATGTATCAATGCAAAAAAAAGTTTAAAAAATCGTTGTTTTTTATGGGAGCAGTGATTTTAATAATGCTTAAAATGAAAAAATAAAAGTGAAATTTTCCTTTAAATTTCGTACCTGGGGGGTGTGTATGATATGCATGTAAAGTGGCGCATGTTTCCCGTACTTAGAACTGTCCCTGCACAAAATGTCATTTTTGAAGGAAAAAAAGTAATTTAAAACTGACTCGCGGCTATTAATGAATTGTCGGCTTTTATCAATACATAGAAAAGTCATTGATAAAAAATAAAAAAAAGCGTGGGGGTTCCCCCAAATTCCATTACCAGGCCCTTCAGGTCTGGAATGGATATTAAGGGGAGCCCCGCCGCAAATAAAAAAAAAATGGCGTGCGGTTCCCCCTAAATATCCATACCAGGCCCTTCAGATCTGGCATGGATTTTAAGGGGAACTCCACCCCAATTTTTTTTTTAAAATGGCGTGGAGTCCCCCCAAAAATCCATACCAGACCCTTATCTGAGCACGCAACCTGGCAGGCCGCAGGAAAAGAGGGGGGGGACGAGAGAGCGCCCCCCCCTCCTGAACCGTACCAGGCCACATGCCCTCAACATGGGGAGGATGTCCCCATGTTGATGGGGACAAGGGCCTCATCCCCACAACCCTTGCCCGGTGGTTGTGGGGGTCTGCGGGCAGGGGGCTTATCGGAATCTGGAAGACCCCTTTAACAAAGGGGACCCCCAGATCCCGGCCCCCCCTATGTGAATTGGTAAGGGGTACATTGTACCCCTACCATTTCACGAAGAAAGTGTAAAAATATGTAAATAAAAACACACGATAAGCCCCCTGCCCGCAGACCCCCACAACCACCGGGCAAGGGTTGTGGGGATGAGGCCCTTGTCCCCATCAACATGGGGACATCCTCCCCATGTTGAGGGCATGTGGCCTGGTACGGTTCAGGAGGGGGGGCGCTCTCTCGTCCCCCCCTCTTTTCCTGCGGCCTGCCAGGTTGCGTGCTCGGATAAGGGTTTGGATTTTTGGGGGGACTCCACGCCATTTTTTTTTTATTTGGGGTGGAGTTCTCCTTAAAATCCATGCCAGATCTGAAGGGCATGGTATTGATATTTAGGGGGAACCGCACGCCATTTTTTTTTATTTGCGGCGGGGTTCCCCTTAATATCCATTCCAGACCTGAAGGGCCTGGTAATTGAATTTGGGGGAACCCCCAAGCTTTTTTTTTTATCAATGACTTTTCTATGTATTGATAAAAGTCGACAATTCATTAATAGCCGCGACTTTTTTTCCTTCAAAAATTACATTTTGTGCAGGGACAGTTCTAAGCACGGGAAACATGCGTGACTTTACATGCATATCATACACACCCCCCAGGTACGAAATTTTAAGGAATATTTCACTTTTATTGTTTCACTTTAAGCATTATTAAAATCACTGCTCCCAAAAAAAATGCCATTTTTAAAACTTTTTTTTGCATTGATACATGTCCCCTGGGGCAGGACCCGGGTCCCCAAACACTTTTTAGGACAATAACTTGCATATAAGCCTTTATAATTAGCACTTTAGATTTCTCCCCAAATTGTTCGCTGTTCGGCGAACGGGCGAACAGGCAATGTTCGAGTCGAACATGAGTTTGACTCGAACTCGAAGCTCATCCCTACTGCTGACAGATAATATAGCACCATCTTGTGGTGGTAACAGAAAGTTTTTCCATGTATGTAGTGGGAAAAAAAAAAAAACACAAGGAAAACATATGTATACACATACACTAATAATTCAAAAAAATCGATACAAGCAGTACATAGATAGTAATTATATATAAAGATAAAAATATATAGATGTCTGGCATGGCATACCCACATAGAAGATAAGGAAAACCGAGTAACAAAAAAGTTTTGTTCCCCCCACCACCCACACACAGAACCGTAAATGGGTCCATATAATCACATACACAGATGTATACAAATCAAGGATTTGAATGTTATCAGTCAGTGGCGTAACTAGAACCTTCAGGGCCCCGATGCAAGAAACCATGAAGGGCCCCCCTGAGCGCCGGACAGGGCACTTTCCTCCAAGCCCGGTGGCCGAACAACAGGACCCGGTCGCAAGTGGGTGGCTGCATATAAAGAAACCGATTCTCCATTTCCCCCCACTTCTCCTCCTCTCCCTCCCCCAGGCATTCAGCGGCTGCAGGAAAATGGAGGGATCGGTTCCTCTATGTCGGTGTTTCTTAATCTTTTTCCAGTCAGGGCACCCTTGAAGTATACCCCTAGGGGAATGGGGATGCACTGCAACCACCCTGCAACTGTATGCAGTTGCAGCATAGTGATGATGCATATGAGGGGTTAAAACAGGCGGTCAGGAGGCAACACATTGCCTCTTTACTGGATGTCAAATGCCTCTGAAAAGCAATCTGAGCATGGATCGCTTTTCAGAGGAACAGCATTTTTTTTGCTGGTACTATGAACAAGCAAAAAATAAATAAAAAAATCGGTTCTGATTGTACACATATAGGGGTCAGGATTAAAAGCGCATACATAAAATGTGCATACATACATGTAAACACACACATACACATCTATAAACACACACACACGCATAATACTCACACATATACTGTATATACACACACACACACACACACACACACATATATATATATATATATATATATATATATATATATATATATATAAATGCACATATGCACACACATATAAACCAGTGGTGGCTGCTGTCCAAAATATTTAGGGGGACGCAAGCAAACTGAAAAATTCTGAAAAAAAAAATGCAGCCTCACTGTGCCCATCAAACGCAGCCACTGCGCCCATCCACTGCGCCCATCAGGCGCAGTGGAAACGCAGCCACTGCGCCCATCAAACGCAGCCACTGCGCCCATCAGGCACAGTGAAAACGCAGCCACTGCACCCATCGAACGCAGCCACTGCGCCCATCGAACGCAGGCATTGCGCCCATCGAACGCAGCCACTGCGCCCATCAAACGCAGCCACTGCGCCCATCAAACGCAGCCACTGTGCCCGTCAGGCACAGTGGAAACACAGCAACTGCGCCCATCAAACGCAGCCACTGCTCCCATCAAACGCAGCCACTGCGCCCATCAGGCGCAGCCACTGCGCCCATCAAACGCAGCCACTGCGCCCATCAAACGCATACAGATATAATGCACACTCACATACATTCTTATGCACATACACACACACATGCATATATACATGCACATATACAAATACATGCACACACACATAAACACACATACAGTAGATAGATAGTCTTACAAAAAAACGGCAGACATTTACTTTACCTCTTCCTGCGTGGTACTGCACTGTAGGGGGAGATAAAGAGCACTGCTTTCACTTTAGGTCTCTAAGCAGTGCGACCAGCTCCCTGTACAGTGCCGAGTACAGTTCGGCTGAGGATCGGGGGATGCTGCTCCTCGTATCAAAGTATACAGGGGGACCTCAAGGGCCCCCCTGCAGCAAGGGGCCCAGTCGCCATGGCGACCTCAGCAACCCCTATAATTCCGCCACTGTTATCAGTCCGTGATGGGTCATCAAGTCACGTGGTTCACCCGGAAAATCTCAGGGAGAGACCAGATAGGGTGAGGGCAACCACGTACGAGTAAACTGGCAAGTTCAAAAAATTCAAAGAGTTCAAGAAATTCAAGGAATTCAAAAAATTAAAAAAATCTGAATATTAAAAAAATTCAAAGAACTCAGAGAATTCCCAGGAGGTAATCAATGTGTCAGGGCTCCAAGAAAACTCTGAAGCCTCGTACACACGACCGAGTTTCTCGTCCAAAATCGACAAGAAAAGTGCCGAGAGAGCTTTATTGTCGAGAAAACCATTTGTGTGTATGGTTTTACTACGAGAAAACTGCCGTGAATCTCGACGAGAAAAATAGAGAACCTGCTCTCTATTTTCTCGTCCTGATTCTAGATTTTCTCGTCGTGTTTCTCGTCGGCCTGTTTTGCGACGAGAAAATGGTTTGTGTGTATGCTTTTACGACTCTTCAACAAGCACGCATGCTCAGAATCAAGTATGAGACGGGAGCGCATCTTCTGGTAAAACAAGCCTTCGTAATGGAGATAGCACATTCGTCACGCTGTAAATTATTGCATCGTTTAAATGTTGTGCATTTAAATCTTCTTTAGAATGTTACAATAATGAAAACTAATGAACTTGTTTTGCTGCTGATATTCACACAGAGTTATGACTATCTTTTTTTAACCTTTTTCATGCTGCTCTTAAGAAGATTTAGCTGTATTATATCGTGCAAGATCTTCTGAATATTTTAATGTTTTATATTTTTTAGACAGATGTTAATTGTAATTTGTCAATGTTTTGATAGTGATCTCCCATTTTATTTTTTAAATTTAGTTGTGTCAAGTTTACACCCTATATTTTTTTTGTGTGTTCAAATGTATCTGCTTACTCCAAAGGAAAATAAATAATTATTATAAAAACACATAGTCAAGTATGAACTTAAAACAAAAAAACATTTATTCATGTCTAGAACAAAATAAATAGAAGGCAGCGCTGGAGAACCTGCTGCCATTTGTGCATCCATGGGACCCCACAGCACACATCAACCCTGTGTGGACACTAAAATTGGGAGCTTGAGAAGCACAACAGTTGTGAGCACAATCTGATGCTGGCCTCCCAGAGGTCAGGAACAGCAGCAGGTGATATACATGTCCCAAGTCTGTGGTACTACAACAGGCTGCCTTCTGTCCGACCACAATGAAGCAAGGCCATCACTTCCTCGTCTTCTTGGCAGCCTTCCCTGCAGCCTTCCCTGAAGCCTTCTCTGCAGCCTTCCTTCTGCGTGTGGCTGGAGGCTGGGCCACTGGAGGGGTACTCCTGTCAGGAGGAGGAGTAGGAGGTGTAGGAGAAGGGGGTGGCGCAGAAGAAGAAGGTGGAGGTGGAGGAGGAGGTGGAGGAGAAGGGGGTGGCGCAGAAGAAGAAGGTGGAGGTGGAGGAGGAGGTGGAGGAGAAGGGGGTGGCGCAGAAGAAGAAGGTGGAGGTGGAGGTGGAGGTGGAGGAGGAGGTGGAGGTTGAGGTTGTGATAGCTGTGCGGCCTCACATTACAAAAAGTTGTCACTAAATGATATATTGCTCACACATGCCATGGTTATATGTGGAATTGCACTCCAAAATACATTTTTCTGTTTCTCCTGAGTACGGGGATACCACATGTGTGGGACTTTTTGGGAGCCTAGCCGCGTACGGGACCCCGGAAACCAAGCACCGCCTTCAGGATTTCTAAGGGCGCAAATTTTTGATTTCACTCCTCACTACCTATCACAGTTTTGAAGGCCATAAAATGCCAAAATAGCACAAAACCCCCCCAAATGACCCCATTTTAGAAAGTAGACACCCCAAGGAAATTGCTGAGAGGCCTGTTGAGCCCATTGAATATTTTTTTTTTGTCCCAAGTGATTGAATAATGACAAAAAAAAAAAAAAATACAAAAAGTTGTCACTAAATTATATATTGCTCACACATGCCATGGTTATATGTGGAATTACACCCCAAAATACATTTTGCTGCTTCTCCTGAGTACAGGGATACCACATGTGTGGGACTTTTTAGGAGCCTAGCCGCGTACGGGGCCCCGAAAACCAAGCACCGCCTTCAGGATTTCTAGGCACAAATTTTTGATTTCACTCCTCACTACCTATCACAGTTTCGAAGGCCATAAAATGCCAAAATAGCACAAAACTCCCCCAAATGACCCCATTTTGGAAAGTAGACACCCCAAGCTATTTGCTGAGAGGCATGGTGAGTATTTTACAGCTCTCATTTGTTTTTGAAAATGAAGAAAGAACATTTTTTTTTTTTTTCAATTTTCAAAACTTTGTGACAAAAAGTGAGATCTGCAAAATACTCACAATAGCTCTCAGCAAATAGCTTGGGGTGTCTACTTTCCAAAATGGGGTCATTTGGGGGGGTTTTGTGCCATCTGGGCATTCCATGGCCTCCGAAACTGTGATAGGCAGTGAGAAGTGAAATCAAAAATTTACACCCTTAGAAAGCCTGAAGGCGGTGCTTGGTTTTTGGGGTCCCGTACGCGGCTAGGCTCCCAAAAAGTCTCACACATGTGGTATCCCCGTACTCAGGAGAAGCAACAGAATGTATTTTGGGGTGTAATTCCACATATGCCCATGGCATGTTTGCGCAATATATCATTTAGTGACAACTTTGTGCAAAAAAAAAAAAAAAAATTGTCTTTTTTCCGCAACTTGTGTCAACATATAAAATATTCCATGGACTCGACATGCCTCTCAGTATATAGCTTGGGGTGTCTACTTTCCAAAATGGGGTCATTTGGGGGGGTTTTGAACTGTTCTGGCATTTTATACACAACATTAGGAAGCTTACATCCACTCTTCTAACCACTTGAAGACAAAGCCCTTTTTGACACTTTTTGTTTACATGAAAACATATTTTTTTTTGCAAGAAAATTATGTTGAACCCTCAAACATTATATATATATTTTAAAGCAAAGGCTCTACAGATTAAAATGGTGGGTGTTGCATTTTTTTTTCTACACAGTATTTGTGCAGCGATTTTTCAAACGCATTTTTTGGGGAAAAAATACACTTTTTTTAATTTTAATGCACTAAAACACACTATATTGCCCAAATGTTTGATGAAATAAAAAATATGATCTTAGGCCGAGTACATAGATACCAAACACGACATGCTTTAAAATTTGGCGACAAACTACATACATTTTTAAAAGCCTTTAAAAGCCTTTACAGGTTACCCCGTTAGATTTACAGAGGAGGTCTACTGCTAAAATTACTGCCCTCGATCTGACCTTCGCGGTGATACCTCACATGCATGGTGCAATTGCTGTTTACATATGACGCCAGACCGACGCTTGCGTTCGCCATTGGGCAAGAGCAGGGCAGGTCAGGGGTGCTTTTTTTTTTTTTTTTTTTTTTATTATTCATTTTGCTTTTTTATTTTATTTTTAAATTGTTCCTTCCATATTTTTTTTATTTTTATCATTTTTATTGTTATCTCAGGGAATGTAAATATCCCCTATGATAGCAATAGGTAGTGACAGGTACTCTTTTTTTGAAAAAACTGGGGTCTAGACCCTAGATCTTTCCTCTGCCCTCAAAGCATCTGACCACACCAAGATCGGTGTGATAAAATGCTTTCCCAATTTCCCAATGGCGCTTTTTATATCCGGGGGGGGGGACATTCCCTCCCACTGCTTGTAAAAGCAGTCCAGAGGCTAATTAGCCACTAGGATTGCGTTTACATGAAAGCCGGCCGCTGGCTGAAAAGAATGATACCAAGATGATACCTAAACCCGCAGGCATCATTCTGGTATAAACATTCAAAGTCCAGCAACATACCAGTACGTTGCTGGTCCTTGTTGGACATGTATTGTAATCTTTTTTTTTCATGCAGCCAGTTGGCTGAACGGAAAAAGAGATTGATCGGTGGGTATGCCCACCATTAGAATACCGCCCTTCATCCACCCACTTCTAATGATGGGCATACATGCACCATTTATATATGCCGAAGCATGGGGGCATCCTCCCGCAAAAAAGTTATGCCGCACACACATGGTCGGACTTTTCCACGGGCAAGCCTCTGTCGGAATTTCGACCGTATGTACGCGGCATTAGGAGCAAAAATCGCTCCTCCGCTCCTCCGCCCCTACTGCCCCCATGCTTCGGCATATATGCTTTTTTTTTTTTAACTGTGGTGGTGAAATCACCTCCTACAGCACTGGAGTCGCAGGGATCAGTCCTGTCTCTGCGAACGGTGCAGTTATGTGTGTTGTGTTTTGTAAGTGACAGTGATCGATCGATACTGCCCTTGGGTGGCCTGGGCTGCGCGGAGGGGCAAAACGCAGGTGCTAGCAGGTATCTGGGCTGATCCCGCTAACACTGCATTTTTGGGAACCCTAAACTGCTGGGGACGCTAGTATAGATCTGATCAGATCAGATATTGATCTGATCAGATACTATACCACTAAGGGGGGTGTATGCTTCACGCGTGGGTGTTAGCGTTACTGGCACTAACCTGACGCTGCCTGGGGTGTGACGCAGACCCTCTCTGACGCTAAAACCTAATTGATATCACCCGCCGGGCGATCAGGGGGTTAAACCTTTATTGGGTTATATATACGGCGGGTGCCCTGACACTATAAAAAGCAAACTAACTAACCAGCGTCACCCGTAACACTTATATGGTGATTACTGGTGAAAGGGTTAACTAGGGGCAATCAGGGGGTTAAACCTTTATTAGATAATATATGGGGGTACCTGACACTATAAAAACCTGCGACGAACCTAAAAAAAATTACTGGCTACCGATCGGCATCACCGACGCTAAGACAGCGATCAGAAAAAGGATCGCTTAGCGACAGTGGTGATAGGGGGTGAAAGGGTTACCTGGGGGGCGATCAAGGGGGTTAAACCTTTATTAGATCATTTATGGGGGTACCTGACGCTATAAAAACCTGCGGCGAACCTAAAAAAAATTACTGGCTACCGATCTGCATCACTGACGCTAAGACAGCGATCAGAAAAACGATCGCTTAGCGACAGTGGTGATAGGGGGTGAAAGGGTTACCTGGGGGGCGATCAAGGGGGTTAAACCTTTATTAGATAATTTATGGGGGTACCTGACGCTATAAAAACCTGCGGCGAACCTAAAAAAAATTACTGACTACTGATCAGCATCACCGACGCTAAGACAGCGATCAGAAAAATGATCGCTTAGTGACAGTGGTGATAGGGGGTGAAAGGGTTACCTGGGGGGTGATCAAGGGGGTTAAACCTTTATTAGATAATTTATGGGGGTACCTGACGCTATAAAAACCTGCGGCGAACCTAAAAAAAATTACTGGCTACCGATCTGCATCAACGACGCTAAGACAGCGATCAGAAAAATGATCGCTTAGCGACGGCGGTGCTAGGGGGTGAAAGGGTTATCTGGGGGGTGATCAGGGGGTTAAACCTTTATTAGGGGGGGTTAGGGGGCTACACTGGACCTAAAACTAAATGTAGTGACACTTTTACAGTCACAAATGTCACTGATTGCAGTGATCAGTAAATAAATGGTCACTGCAATCAGTGACACTGTGACTGGGGGCTGGGGGTGATCTGGGGGGGCCTGGGGGGGCGATTTGTGTGCCTATGTGTCCTGGTGTCAGTGTAGTGTGACCTGTGTGTCTTCTCTTGTACGGCGCTCAGTATATGTGAGCGCCGCATGAGAGATGACATCATTACACAGCAGAGGGAGCATTTCCATTCGCCGGGAGCGATCGCGGGGGGGGGGGGGGTGGCCGAAATTCAAAGGCCGTCCCCTCATGTCGGATCGCTCCCCGACGAATACCGACCGCTCACTGTATAGGAGGGGGGTCCGATCGGACCCCCCAACTGTACAAAGGCAATCACGTACACTGTACGTGATTGTGCCTGTCGGTGCCATTCTGCCAACGTATATATACAGTGAGCGGTCGTTAAGTGGTTAAGGAGCATTAAGAGAATGCTTGAAAAAAGTAAGTACTTTTTCCCCATTTTTCCTATTATTGTATTTCACAACTTGCATGTTGCTCCATGTTATTGCATTTTTCTATTGTACCTTACAAAATGTCATAGTTTGAACTTGGTTTGGCACAGTAATCGTTCGTTACAGACACATCGTTCGGCCACTATGCACGATTTTTTAACAATTTACACAGCTGCCTGTTTTACTTCAATAGTTGTTCTTACATTGTTGGCTAGATGATGTGTTTGTAAAGAGAATGAAATGCAAACTTTAATCAGTGTAAAGGAGAGGACACTCAGCATCTGGTTCCACATCTGTACTTTGGAGCACTATAGTGTGGGCCACCAGAACCGCCTTTTTTTCGTGTCCCACACAGGTGCATCAGTGAATTTTTGTGGTGCCTCCATGTATATAAATTGACAGCCAAAGGTGAATAGTAAAGAATATTTAAAAAAAAAATAATGTCTTCATCTTGAAATCCCGCCCAAACAGACACTTGTAAGCAATGTATCCATTTTTATTTTTTTATAGAAAATTTCTGTGTGATAACTAGACCTTTTGTGTGATTCTCATAGGGGAGAGAAGACTGGGAGGAGAACACTCCAGGGAGCACAGGAACCCCACACCTTCTAAACAACCACAACCTCACAAAGACCTACAACCTGAGGATGTTGAGGAAGTTGAAGAGGTGGAGGAAGGAGAAGTGCAGGAAGGAGAAGTGAATGACGTGGTGGAACTGGTCACCACAACAGGTCAGTATCTGTCACCACAGCTTCAGGTAAGAGATGTAGGCCTGCAGAGTTATAATACCTTTTGTATTTTTTTTATAGGGGATGTAAATGTTGTGGTGAAAGAAAGTACACGTTTCTCTGCTGACAGTGCCCTACGAATCATACAGCAAGTGATGGAATGTAGCACAGAACTGGACAGAATTAAGCAAAGAATTCATGTGATGGATCAAACCTTTAAAGACATCCTAGATGTTTTGGGGAGAATTGAATAAGGCATCAAAACCCCCATTTTTTGTTTGAGATTGTTCTTCCCCCTTTTTGAAGCTTTTAGACAATCAATCAAGCCAAAATTTGAATATGCACACAGTGTGTCAACATGTGCCATCTGCCATCAGGGGATATCCATGTACGTGTTATGGGGGTGCAACCCCTTCCTCGTATCTCAAGTAGGTGAACTGAAGAAGGGGTTGCACCCCCAAAACACGTCCATTGATCACCCCTGATGGCAGATAGCACATGTTGACAATAGGGATCAGGAGTCAAAAATCCCTATTGGAAATGACTTCAAATTGTGTGCATATTCAAATTTTGGCTTGGCCAGGGGTGCCAATACCCCATATTAGGACGGCCAGATAGAGACATATTTTGGGTAATTGAATGTCTCATATTGCCAAGAGGTATCCAATGTTGTAGTTTGTTGAATGCTACTGATGTTTTTGTATTTTCTTAAAAAAAAAAAAAAGCTGTTTTGTGGCCAGCCCAAAAAAATAATATACATACTGTTCTATTTACCATGTGTGTGAATGTGCACCGAGTAAAATTTTTGAACACAAACAAAGTGTAGCTTCTTTTTCAAATACAACACAAGGGGTTAACCAAGCGCACTCCAGATACAGGTAGGTGAATAGACTAATATAGGGACAGAGAGAAAATGACAAAATTATATGAGGAATGATAAATGTTTGTAATCCATAACATATAAGTCCATAAGTTTCTACAACATAGCTCATCCACAGAGAAGGCTGCCAGCTGACAGATAGAAGGGATCTGAAATAGCACAAAGGGAAACACAAAGCAGCGCCTACTGAGCGTAGCAATCAATGTAAATTTATTGGAATTAAAAACAGATGCAAGTTAACACTCACAAACGAATAAATGGGGAAAGCTTATCTGGATGAGAGTTGGCGTTTTGTCTTCCCTACATAGAGAAGATGACACAGGCATTCTAAAATATAGAGAACCCTGGATGTACTGCAGTTGATGAATGATTTAATCTCAAAAGTCTCCTTAGAAGATGAATCTCTAAATGTCTTTGTTTTTTCTACGTATTTGCATGTGCCACAATGTCCACATGCAAACATGCCAGTAGTACGTGGCATCTCAGTTAACCAATTTTTGTCCACTGGACACTTGTATTCACTGTAGACCAATTCATCTCCCCATTAAGTATTTGTAGACGCTTCTACACTATAACCAAGTGGACTTCCGAGATCCCGGCAGTTGTACCATTGAGCGGAAGTCTAGGACGGGTAAGCTCATTCTGAACAAATCAGCTTTTCAACCCTGCTCCTACACCACTCTACTTTGCACTTATACGTATAGATGCCTCTAGCCTCATCGGGTACTTCTTTTGCTGTTGCTCAAACTTGCAACATTCTTCATTGGAGAATCACTTCATCAGAATTTGTTCCTATTGCACACAGATGACGTACAGTTGGTTTACCACATCAGTGTATGCAATCAATGAACTCTGTTGACTCAAGTATCAATCACCTGTATTGTTTTGGGTGTATCCATACTGACCACTGACACCTAGGTGTTCTATGGACTACTTCTGTGATGAAGCCGTCAGTATTAGACTTGTGCACAACGGAAAAATTCGTTCCGTTTCGGTTCGTTTCTTTCCGGTCCTGTTGATTCGTAATCATTCGTAATTTTGCTAGACGGGATTTTTCGTGTTCGGACTAATTCGTATTTTCGCAAGCGACATTTTTCGGTTAATTTTTTGTTGCTTTATAATTCGTACTTTCGGTAGAGTACGTTGTTTTTCGTTGATTCTGGACACAACTCCTACTTTCGTAACTTTTTTGGGGTTCGTTGATTCGTAATTTTCCGTGTCTCTCTCACAACGACGCTGCCTATTATGCCTAATGTGCTTCGAATGGATTTGTACTTTTCTAAATTCTTTGTAACGATTCGAAATCTCATATTTTACTTTCGTTTTTTACATGCGGCTATAGGCTCCGCCCCTGTACACCATTTTAAAAGGGTTCAGCACGGTGAGGGAGAAGCAGAGAGCAGAGCAGAGTGTTATTGTGCTTCGAATGGATTCGAAATCTCGTATTTTACTTTCGTTTTTTCATGCGGCTATAGCCTCCGCCCCTGTACACCATTTTGAGAGGGAGTTCAGCATGGTGAGGGAGAAGCAGAGAGCAGAGTGAGTGTTATTGTGCTTCGAATGGATTCGTACATTCGTAACTTTTTTCATAACGAATTATGCCGAAGACATTCGGGCATTAGCTATTTTGCGGTATAATTTATTTCGGATTCGGTTTTATTCGTAATTGCTTTGTTCGGAAATTCGAATGCTTCCGAATGTCCGAAAGTTGCTAAATTCGGACGAATTTCGATTCGTTACGAAATGAATTGCACAAGCCTAGTCAGTATAGTATCTTATCCCTTTTCATCCAGGTACAAGGTTGCTCTACAGTCCATACTCAGATGTATGCTTCCCATTTTTTCATTTGACACGTCGCTTTTTTGACATAACTATGTCCGGACAATAGGGGTTATTTTTATCAGGGTTTTGGGGGAACGGGTGGGGGGTTGTTATCCTATTCTGGATTTTTAGTTTATTTAACAGTGCACTGTGTTTTTTTCATGTATTTTTATGTTGTGATTTGCATGTTCTGGAGAAACCCTTCTCTCTTTTAGGATGTTTTACAACTTTTAGATGAGTTGTGATTTTTGATTGATTTTTTTGTATTCAATAAATAAAGCCTTTGCATTAAGCTGATGGATGTTGTGGTTGATTCACCGATACATTTTCTGTTGGGCTCTCTTGTCCCAACATAATCAGGTTTCACCACAGTTAGTCTTGTTTACAGGAGGATCCCGTTTATATTGAACGAATCAACCCACCAGCATATGCAGGAGGTACCCCATCGGGAATCAGACATTTTACCCCTTTTTCTTTCTCTAGCATACATAACCTGGCTTAATTTTTTTATTTTTTTTTTGCAAATATAAGCTTTATTAAATTTTTATACTTGGGGTAGAGCCCCAGAAAATACAAAAGTAACTCAAAACAAGGAAGGTCGCAGCCTCCTGGGTATACATTATATTGAGTAGTGTTATACAACATTGCATTTCAGGTGTTCGTTTAGTCATCCTAATATTGCTATGGTCCAACGGGACATCCAGTTCACCCCAGTGAGTGTCTTGCCTCCTGAAATCTAGAGGAAGCACCCTATGTAGAGCCCCTGTTGGACACGTTAGAGTCTGCGGCCAAGATAGAGAGAAGGACAGTAGCAAAAGCAAGATGCGGATAAGAGAGAGGTGTTGTGGGGAAGGGAGGGGGGAGAGGGGGATGGGTGGGGGGGGGCAGGTGGGAGTGAGGGGGGTGGCGTTTCTGGTATCTAAATCTGTTGCTCTATTCAAGGAGGATCTCAGGTTCCGAGAAGGGCTTCACCTTCTTCCGAGTAGATAAACATGTTCCACATAGTCCAAGTCTTTTTGTAAGCTTCTTGTCTGTCTTGGGCTGTCAGTATCAGATCCTCCATTTTATTTATATCCTTCACTTTCCGCAGCCACATTGCTGCGGTCGGTGGATTTTGTTGTTTCCAGAGTATGGGGATGCAAGACTTGGCAGCGTTTGTCAGGTGGCGCAGTAGGGACTTTTTGTATGTTCCTGGGGAGAGAGTCGATACATGTAGTAGGAAGAAAGCTGGGTCATTCGGGATCTGGTATTCTGTGAATTTTTGGGATATAGTTCGGACCGCTGCCCAGAATGTCACCAGCCTGGGGCAGGACCAAAATATATGAAGCATTGTTCCCCTTTCTTCCCGGCACCTCCAGCATAGCTCGGAAGTGTCTGGGAAGATCACATGTAGGCGGCTGGGTGTTAAGTACCATCTCGTGAGAATTTTGTAATTTGTCTCCTGTATTTTCGTGCATAGGGAAGACTTGAGGGAGAATTGTATTATGTTTTGGATTTGGGGCGCCGTGAAGGTGCGGTTTAGATCTGCTTCCCATTTTGCGATTCCCGGGAGGTGGGGTTGCTGAGTTGGTGTATTTAGGAGTGAGTACACTTTTGATAGGACCCGGGGTAATGGTTCTGTCTCTGAGCAGTATTCTTCGAATGTAGTCATGGGTCTGGAGTGATTACGTGGGTTTAGGGTTGTCTGAAGAAAGTGATGCAGTTGTGCCGCATTCCAGAAGGAAAGTTGGAATGGGCCTGTTGGTTCCATGAGTTCTGGGATGGAGGGCCATCTATCTCCTCTCACATATTGAAAAGCTGTTGTATGGCCGGAGTCCCGTAGCGTCCTAAATTGTGTGGTTGCTGTCCCTGGGGAAAATTTGGGATTCCCCAGGATTGGGGTTAACGGTGACATTTTAGTTGTCAGGGAGTATTGTAGTGCTGCTTGTAGGCCTTGGCGGAGGGTATTGCCTATTAAAGGGTGTGATTTTGTCTCTGACGCTAGTGCTTCGCTACACCACATCGCTGTTTTCAGTGGGGCAGCCACCTGCTGCTGTTCTATTTGTGCCCACAATTTAGATTCTTGGTGGCGGCTCCAATCTATAACTCTGCTTAAATGTATTGCCTGGTAGTATCTTTTTATGTCCGGTAGCGCTATCCCTCCCCTGTGTTTTGGCATTGAGAGTTGATTGCGTGGGGTCCGTGGTTTTTTGTGTGCCCAGATGAAGCGGGTGAATAAGGCTTGCACCTGTTTAAAGTATGAGGGTGGTATTTTAATAGGTAAAGCTTGGAAGAGGTATAAAAATTTTGGAAGTATGCACATTTTCAGCAAGTTACATCTTCCAAACCATGAGTGAGTTCCCTTGTGCCATGAGTCTAAGAGGAGTTTTACTTTTGTTATTAGAGGGGGGAAGTTCTGGTCATATATGCTGGAAAGGTCGGGCGGGATGTTTGTCCCTAGGTAGGTCAAGGAGGAGGACGTCCACTTAAACTGAAAATTTGATCGTACAGTAGGGATCATATGTGATGGTATTGATATTGCCATTGCCTCTGACTTAGAGAAGTTTATTTTTAAGTTCGCTAACTTCCCGTATGTTTCAAATTCCCTAAGAAGGTTTGGTAGGGACACTCCCGGTTTGGTTAGTGAAAATAGCAAGTCATCCGCATATGCTGATATTTTGTGCTGCGATTGCCCGATAGTCACTCCCTGTATGTCGGGGTTTCGTCTGACTGTGGCCAAGAAGGGTTCCAGGGAGAGGGCAAACAAGAGAGGGGATAAAGGGCATCCCTGTCTTGTCCCATTTGTTATTGGGAAGGGGTCCGATAGTACCCCGTTTGCTTTCACCTGTGCTGTCGGGTTGGCATATATTCCAGATATCCTATTTAACATTACCTCTCCCAAGCCCACGTGTGTGAGTACTGAAAACATAAATGACCAGTTTACCCGATCAAAGGCCTTTTCGGCGTCGGTATTCAGCAGTACACACGGGGTATTTGTGGCTTTCACAACATGTAGTAGGTTCAGCACCTTAGTGGTGCTGTCCCTTGCCTCCCTTGATGGGATAAAGCCTACTTGGTCTAGGTGAATTAAATGGTGGAGGTGTCTTGCAAGTCTGGTAGCAATGATCTTAGTATAAATTTTTAAGTCAACATTTAGAAGGGATATCGGCCTATAGCTTCCACAAGCTGTTGGGTCCTTCCCTTCCTTATGTATTACTGAGATATGGGCACTTAAGCTTTCCTTGGCGAATACTTTGCCGGTTCCTATGGCGTTAAATAACCCAAGCATGCGTGACCCTAGTATCGCTAGGAGTTTTCTATAGTATTGTAGGGTATACCCGTCGGGGCCCGGAGCTTTACCCGGCTTCATCTTCTTGATAGCCTGTTGAAGTTCTAAGAGAGTTATCGGGGATTCTAGTTCCTCCCGGGTTTCTGGTGTAAGTGAGGGTAGGTCAGAAGAAGTGATGTAGTTTGTCATTTCTGCTTGGGATGGAGCAGTTGCTGGGAGATTATAGAGCTTGGAGTAAAAGTCTTTGAATTCCTGTGTTATCTGTGTGGGCAAAGTTGCTTTCTGTCCTCCCGCTTTGGTGATGTGGGGTATGTATGTGGCCAGTTTATGTTCCCTGACTGTTTTTGCTAGCAGTTTCCCGCATTTATCTCCTGACACATACGTAATTTTCCGACATTTCTGTATGGCAGCCTTGGCTCTGTAGTGTAGGATGTCAGTGATCTGTTTCCTGATAATTGCCAAGTCCTCCTCAGAGGTCTGTGTGGGGGCGTGCTTGTGTCTGGATTCAGCAGTGTTTAATTTTTCTAATAATTGGGTAAGTAGTTTAGTGCGTTCCCGTTTAATGCGGGCGCCGTGTTTTATGAGAATCCCTCTCATAACCGATTTGTGGGCTTCCCACAAGATCCCCGGGTCGCACTCCGGTTGGTCATTTTCTTGGAAGTAGTGGTTCAAAGCTACAGTTATCTCCGAAAGCACCTCTGGGTTTTGCAGTAAGCTTTCGTTAAGTCGCCAGAATTTATGTCTGGGTGAGGATATGTCAGAAAGTTTATAGGTCAGGAAGATTGGTGCGTGGTCTGACCACGTCCTGTTACCTATAAATGTGGTTTCTACCGCATGAAGTTGCGCGTGGGGAATTAGGAAGTAGTCTATTCTGCTATATACCTGGTGCATGGACGAGTGAAACGTGTAGTCACGTTCCCCCGTGTGCTGTAGTCGCCAGATATCAATGAGTTGTGATTTGTGTAATGCCCTTGCTATTCGCTTGAGCTGACTCACTGGCATGGATGATTTGCCTGATGAGGTGTCTACTGAGGGAATCAATGGGGTATTAAAGTCTCCACCGATCAGTAGTTGACCTGCCTTGAAGTCCTGGAGTTTTTCCAAAGTATGCTCCAAGAATGTAGCTTGCAGCTCGTTGGGGGCATATATTGTTGCTAGCGTGACTTGTATGTTGCCTATGAGTCCCTTGAGGAAAATGTACCTGCCAGATGGATCTATTAGTGAGTCCTGGCATTGCCATGGGACTGTGCTAGAAATTAATATGGAGACTCCTTTTGATTTTGCTATTGGGTTAACAGAGTGATACGTCACGGGGTAATGCCTATTGCGTAAATATGGTAGTCTATTGTGCTTAAAGTGTGTCTCTTGGATAAGGGCTACATCCGTGTGGGATCTTTTCAAGTCATCTAGCAGTATACGTCTTTTTTCGGGTGTGTTTAGGCCTTTCGCATTGAGCGATTGTATTTTAAGATGGTGTGATGTCATGTTTGGGTGGGGGGGGGGGCCTAGGGAGAGAGAGGAGGGTGAGGGGCGGGACGGAGAGGGGAGGGGGAGGGGGGGAGGGTTAGGAATGGGGATAATGCAAAGGTTGATGAAGGAAGAGGGGATAGTAGAAGTAAGAGAAGAGAAAAAAAAAAAAGGGGAAGGAAGGAATATGATTATAGAGTGAAGAAGCGAATGTGGAGGTATGGGCCTAGTGCCCTTGGACCTCCTAGTAACTTGCTATGTGCATATAGTGCTTGGGGGGCTACACTGTGCTCCCCAGCAAAATATACCAACCTATTTGGGGCGTGAGTAGGACAAGGTTCGGGCAAAACCGAGCTCCCGTCCCTTGTCACCCACCCCGGTGAATTGCTGGTGTAACTTGCATTCAGCAATTGTAAACCCTTATAACATAAGGAATGATAGTGAAATCAACAATGGAAAACCGCAGATAACCCGGCAAAATACCTAGGAGGAAAAAATGAGTATCTCTCATATCGTTGACATACAACCAGAGTCTATCTTTTACCTCCTGTGCCCGCCTGTCCCTTTAGATCACAACTCTAATTCTTACTCCCCGGCCCTATCCCCTCGCCCCCCGGGGGCAGACACCACCCCCCGGCCCCTGCATGACGTCCGGCAACCATGGGGCTCTTGGCGCAAAGTATCTCCCATGGTTAAGACTATAGGGTCCCCCAAACCCGTATCCCTGGAAGCTCTTGTGCTTGACCTCAAGTTAGTTGTCCCCCTATGACCTTTTCTGTTTTGAGTAGCTTTGTATTCTTAGTCAGCTGCTTCTATCGTATGCTTATCATGTACCTAGCTTCCAGTTTCTACTACAATCGTTGATCATGAACGGCTGGTATTTGGGAGACAATCTGTACTTAAAGTCAGGGGCTATCATTGCTAAGACAACAGGTAGTATATGCATTAACAGTCTATAAGATTACAGTATGTTTACCAGCGCAGCCTCGCGCCATACATCAAAAGTTCCCTCCGCCCCCCTCCCCGGCCCCCCCATCCTCACCCCGGTGATCTGTGCACCTGGTTTTCTATAATTGGCCTAGACTATGGTGCTGGTTGTGGGGTTGCCAACGCTGTGTGTCTGTCTCTCATTTCTCTGGTAGTCATTAACCGCCGGGAGATCATGGCAGATGCAGGTTGCTGAGTTTCCAGTGCTCCTCAGAGAAGCCAGCCTCTGTCCCTTAACTCTATAGGCAGGAGTCTCTGTAGGTGCTGTGTCTCCTCAGCGTAACCACGGCAACCCCGTCCGCCCGAATATACATGCGCTAGACTTCTGAGTCTGGGGATTTGGATTCCCGGGCTACCCCCCCGGCCGCCGCTGCCAGCCAGCTGCAAAGGGTCCGCCCCGAGCTGGCTCCGCAACCGAAGCAAGCGGCAGTCCGTCTCCTCTGGTCAGATCTAAGGCCGTCCGTGCAGGGGAGGGGGGAGCCCGGGTCGCCCCGCGGCAGAACATGCGCTGGGTAAGGGGGGCGGGTCAAGGCAGTGTCAACGGGGGGAACAAGGGAGCAAACAGAGTCATCAGTAGGTCGGGCAGGCATAATTACCCATGTCCTTTAGCTCCATCACGGTTCGCGGACATCCTCCTGTGAAGGCGCTCTAGGTCTCCTGCGGTTCCGTTGCTGTCTGGGTGGTGGGTCTCCGCGGTACCTCTGTGAACCTCCCTGGTCCTGGGCTCGAGGCAGGAGGGCGAGCCAGTTCGGCACCTCAATGGGCTCTGTGCCGAGAAAAGCAAAGAGGTTAGGAAGTGCCTCCGGCTTGCGCATCGTGAACGCTCGTTGGTCCTTCCGGAACGTGATGGACAGCGGATATCCCCAGCGGTATGTTGCTCCTCTGCGGCGGGCTAGATCCAGGAGAGGCTTCAGCATCGCCCGTCTCTGTAGTGTGGCGCGGGAAAGGTCCGGAAGGATTTTAAGTGCTACTCCATCGAATTCTGGATTGTCCGCTTCCCAGGATTTCCGAATGATTTCTTCTTTGTGTATGTAGTGATGGAGTCTACATACGACATCCCTGGGTCTGGCGGGATCAGCAGACTTCGGTCCCAGCGCTCTGTGGATCCTGTCGTATTCCAGGCGTGTTGGTAGTTCGATTCCCGCTATATTGCGGAAGATGGCTGTGGCAGTGTCCGCTAGATCTTCAGGCCCAGTCGCTTCTGGCAATCCCCGTATACGCAGGTTGTTCCTGCGACTGCGGTCCTCCATTTCTTCGAGCCGCAGTTGTTGTTCTATCAGGGCTTCCATCTGATTGTCCTGTGTCTCCTCCATTGCTTCAACCCGGCGCTCCAGGGCAGTCAGGGAGGTTTCACCCTTTGTGAGTCTGGTGGACAGTTCCTTCACCTCCGTTTTCACCATGGCCAGTTCTTTACGGTGGGCAGCTTCCACCGTTCCTATGAGGGCTGTAATGTCTGCTTTAGTGGGTAGTGCTTGGAGTAACAAGCGCAGCTCTGCATCTACCAGAGAGGCAGTTCGTGTGTCGCTCTCTGTGTTCGGGTGGGGGTCCGGGGGGACGCTGCAGTATGGGTTAGTGAGTGGAGCCTCCATGCTTAACCCTGGTGAGCGGCAGGCTTCTCTGTCCCCCTCCGTCTCACCACGTGCTGACGCCATCTTGGTTCCCGGAGAGTGTAGCTGGGAAAGTTGGAAAAGTCTCTCAATTTCGCCCGGTTGTGGGGTTTGAGCCGCGGATCTAGTGGATCTGTTGTTCCTCTTTGTGGATCTCTTTCTCGAGGTGTACATATTGTGCTGAATTAGCAGTAATCATGAGATGGGATGGGAGACTGTCGGGAGCTCTGCAAGTTCACGTCTCTATCCCTCCATGTCCAGGCCACGCCCCCCTGGCTTCATTTTTTGACTACGTTACTGAAGTATGTTCTTTTTTGCTATTTTATTAAAGCTGTGATTTTAACTGCATTTTCTGTCTCTGCTTGATTTATGGTTCCTGAGACTTATTGATAATTTTTTTCTTTGTAGTTAAATAAAACCTTTGGATTCTTGTAGCACTGTCCCAGTATTAGAGCTCTAAAAAGGTTAGCTAAAACTAATGATGGTGCTTCTCAGTTCTGGTATACAAGGACATTTAGGATAGGGTGACCAGACATCCTCGGTTTCAGGGGACAGTCCCCAGATTGAGGACACTGTACCCAGACCAAGTCTGTCCCCAGTTTTGTCCCCAGATTGGAATTGAACAGGAGCTGGGGCAATTTCAAAGACAGTCATTGCAGAATTAAAAAAAAAAAAATTCTGAAGTACACACCCCTGCTCCTACGGCTCCTACTTGCTTAGGGGGGTGTATTTTTTTCCATTATCTGTGCCCCTTTCTGATGATCATGTTCTGGTCGGAGCGGAGGGAATATTTCTTCAGTTTCGGGTGCATGCCCATTCAGCTCCTCTCGCATGTTCTTCTGCCTTGGCTCAAGTCCCGGCCAGCCGCCTGCCTGCTTATCTCCTTGCCTTCCCTGGTGGAGTGATGTTCCTCCGCTCCCCACCCAGTAGTAGCCGGGGCCCAGGGAGTAAGACTTGACAGGCTATGAGGCAGGCAGCGACGGTCAGAGTCGCTGATTGCCGCCATTACTAGTAAAAAAAAAAAAATATGTCCCCGGATTTAATTTTTAAGATCTGGTCACCTTAATTTAGGAGTGTGTATAAAAGTGGTTCATACACGGTCAGATCTTTCAGAGTGAAATTGTTCTGCTCATGCTCATCCTCCAGAGCCTGAGATACCAGACCTACTGCGACACACAAAAATATACTGTTCCAGGCTAGGAGTAAAACAGGTGAGAAAAAAAAAAGGCATCCTTGGTGCCCATTCACAGCATTGCGGTTTGGTGCATTAGCATGCTTTATGCTGTGCATTAACGTGCACTGCATGAAGACATTAAGACAACCAGTTGACTTAAATGGGCTTGCAACACACCAAACTACACTAAAATTAAGACCTGCACTTTTTTGCAATAAATGACGACCACCACCTGAATACTTCCACCCCAAGAAAAGTGTGGCGTGACCCTTCATCATGACCGGACATGAAGATTTCCTGCATGTAACTGCAAATGACAACGCAGGATTTTGGGAATACTGAAAAGCCACGTGCTAAGTTATGAGAATGTAAAATTAAACGCCAATCACCAGCAGCATCAAGAACTATGACAAGCATACGATAATCATTCTTTACAAACAGACACATTAGAAATTAAATCCAAGCCTAAACAACTTTACAGCAGGCTGCCCATAAACCAACATTTAACATGAAAGCACCTCTACTAAAACATAAGACAGATACGGTAAGTGGGGTCTACATGTGCAACTCTTCTCTGCAGTAGGAGACTATCTCCTCCTATGTGACTGCCAAGAGAGGGGGGAGAAAAAAAAAAGGGGGGGAGGGCACTAAACATTTTCTGTCTATCAGTTGTGGAGGTCAGAAAGCTACTTTTTAGACAGGAAAAAACAAGATGTGAGAGCGGGTGGTGCTCCGAGGAACAAAAAAAGCCTAAATAATCTGTATCACTATAGAAGAAAAACTGTGCTCATACACAGCACAAGGTTTTTCACTTTCCGTCACTAACTGATTCCAAACTTACAATGTAATCTTTATACAGTGGCCAGCCCATGAGGGGAAAAAATTAGTAACCTGTTAAACCAGGAGGATAAAACGGTGCCACCAGGGAAGATTACAACTTTACAGCCAAGAAATTGTATAGGATTAAAGAGTAACTCCACTTTCGTGTGGGAAAAAAAATAGCAAATAAAGAAAAAATAATATAGACAATACGACACAAGTCATATTGTAATTGAATGTTATTGAAAATTACTTTCCCTTTTCAATCTGCAGTTCTTTCATTTTCTGAAAATGCAATGCAATATGGCTACCTGGAGGTATTCTGTACACAGAACGTCAGGGCCGTCTTTAATATTGATTGGGCCCTGGGCAAACATTTTCTTGCCCCCCCCCCTCCATTCTGAGACATACAAAAAAATAGCAGATAGACTCAAAATCAGTTTACTGCAGCAGATCACGCAGCGATTGCAATTGTTTGCCAGAGGTTACAGCCTATCCTTACCGCTCACTGGCTGGTTGCTAGAGGTTACAACTCATAATTTCTGCTTGCCGATTGGTTGCTATAGGTTAATGCACATCATTACCACTCACTGAGCAGTGGAGCAATCCCAAATAATTGAGCAAGTAAAGCGGCACATTAATACACATACTACAGGAGAGGGTCAGAGAGTGCAGACATACTGCAGGAGATTACCAGAGACTGCGAACATACTGCACAAGGTTACCAGAGGCTGTGGACATACTGCACGAGATTACCAGAGACTGTGGACATACTGCACGAGATTACGAGAGACTACGGACATACTGCACAAGATTACCAGAAACTGCGGACATACTGCACGAGATTACCAGAGACTGTGGACATACTGCACAAGATTACCAGAGACTACGGACATACTTCACGAGATTACCAGAGACTGCGGACATACTGCACGAGATTACCAGAGACTGCGGACATACTGCACAAGATTACCAGAGACTGGGACATACTGCACAAGATTACCAGAGACTGCGGACATACTGCACGAGATTACCAGAGACTGGGACATACTGCACAAGATTACCAGAGACTGCGGACATACTGCACGAGATTACCAGAGACTATGGACATACTGCACAAGATTACCAGAGACTGCGGACATACTGCACAAGATTACGAGACTGCGGACATACTGCACAAGATTTCCAGAGACTGCGGACATACTGCACGAGATTACCAGAGACTGCGGACATACTGCATGAGATGACCAGAGACTGCGGACATACTGCACAAGATTACCAGACTGCGGACATACTGCACGAGATTACCAGAGACTGCGGACATACTGCACGAGATTACCAGAGACTATGGACATACTGCACGAGATTACCAGAGACTACGGACATACTGCACGAGATTACCAGAGACTGCGGACATACTGCACGAGATTACCAGAGACTGCGGACATACTGCACAAGATTACCAGAGACTACGGACATACTGCACGAGATTACCAGAGACTGCGGACATACTGCACGAGATTACCAGAGACTACGGACATACTGCACGAGATTACCAGAGACTACGGACATACTGCACGAGATTACCAGAGACTGCGGACATACTGCATGAGATTACCAGAGACTACGGACATACTGCACAAGATTACCAGAGACTGCGGACATACTGCACGAGATTATTAGACTGTGGACATACTGCACAAGATTACCAGAGACTGCGGACATACTGCACGAGATTAACAGACTGCGGACATACTGCACGAGATTACCAGAGACTGCGGACATACTGCATGAGATGACCAGAGACTGCGGACATACTGCACGAGATTACCAGACTGCGGACATACTGCACGAGATTACCAGAGACTGCGGACATACTACACGAGATTACCAGTGACTGCGGACATACTGCATGAGATGACCAGAGACTGCGGACATACTGCACAAGATTACCAGACTGTGGACATACTGCACAAGATTTCCAGAGACTGCAGACATACTGCATGAGATTACCAGAGACTGTAGACATGCTGCACAAGATTACCAGAGACTGTGAACATACTGCACGAGATTACCAGAGACTGCGGACATACTGCACAAGATTACCAGAGAGTAGACTGTGGACATACTGCAGAGATTACCAGAGACTGCGGACATACTGCACGAGATTACCAGAGACTGCGGACATACTGCACAAGATTACCAGTCACTGTGGACATACTGCACAAGATTACCAGAGACTGCGGACATACTGCATGAAATTACCAGAGAACTGCAGACATACTGCATGAGATTACCCGTGAATTGGGGCCCTGATGACAGCTTTGCAGAGTGCACAGAGGACACAGAAGGCTGTATTCGCGTGCTAGCCAGCAGAGAGGGGCGGGGCCGTGAGCTCCACTTGGAATAGAGCGGCTGTAATGAGAGCCAGTGATCAGAGTGGGAGCGTCAGTGGAGCTCCTGGCCCCGCCCCCGGATCTCTGTATTCCCCAGCCAGTATAGAGGGGGCGAGGCGGGAGCTCCACTGACGCGCCTACTCCGATCACTGCTCACTACAGCTGCTCTGTTCCGAGCATACAGGCTACATGGGGCGGGGTCAGCGTGTCAGTGGAGCTCCCGGCCCGGCCCCCTCACTGCTGGCTAGATTGGGAATACAGCCTCCCGTGTCCTCTGTGCACTCTGCAAAGCCGTCATCGGGGCCCCAATTCACGGGTAGGATGGGCCCCCCTACAAAGATTGGGCCCTGGGCAAGTGCCCGGTTTTCCCTGTGCTAAAGACGGCCCTGCAGAACGTGTACAGAATGCCCCCCAGAAATTTTATTTCCTGCTTGCGTGATTGGCTCACCAATTTTCAGATTTCAGGCATCCCCTGCAACAAAAATTTCATTTTTGGTGAGTTACTTTCGATTGGAAATGACAGCTAAATGGATGCAGGCCCAGCAGCTTTCCTTATCAGAGCCCTGCAGGTGCACAGCTGATTGATAATTAAGAAATCACTTTCCCACATTTAGCCCAGGTTCACACTGGGGCTGCGGGAATGAAGCCGTGCAAGTTCATCTGAACTCGCACGATTTCACTTCCACTTGTCAGTCCTGATTTCGGCCGCGATTTCAGATACATCTGTGCAGGTTTCTGCACAGATGTCAATGTAAATCGCAGCCCAAAATCGCAAAAAGTAGTACAGAAACTACTTTTTGAAATTGGTGCAGCGCCGCAGATGCGGCGTCGCACCAATTAGCACGGTGCCATTGCCGGAAAATGCCGCCGATTTGACATGCGATTTGACATGTAAACAATGTAAACCAGGGCAGATACAGACAAACACACAGGAATTTCTTCAGAATAACAAAAGGTAGGAATCTGCAACAAAGTTTGTTAAATTCCCTACAATGTACATAGATCACTCAGAGGAATCTTTTTTCTCAACAAAAGTGGAGTTACGCTTTAACTTATAAACAGGGCCAAGGAAAAATCCAGGGGAAAAAACAAGCTTACTTACCGACCAGCTTGCAGACGACCAAATAAACCTGTCTAACAGTATGCGTTAAAAGCAGGGGTTTAGTCTGCATGCATTTGCAAATTTGCAAATGCATGCGTAAGCCACAGAGCCTCGCCACGGTACCCTGGTATCTTTGGTACCTAACCCTAACTTATAAGTGTCTACACAGTGGAAGTACATGCATTCTGATGGATAGGTGAGGGCAGGTGGACTGAAAGGGAGCTCACCCCTTCTTAAAGGTACAGGAGCACACTGAGCACCCAGCATGTAGATCAAATGGCTGCGAAGGTGTCAGTGCCTTGCCTGACCAATATACACACACGACAGTGATACAAAAAAGGCGCCACTGCCCCCATCTATAACTGCCCATCGCAGTAAGCAGCATTGGAGGGCGACATAAGATATAAACAGGGCCAAGGATAAATCCATGGAAAAAACCCTGCTTTTAATGCATACTGTTAGACAGGTTTATTTGGTTGTCTGCGAGCTGGTCGGTAAGTATGCTTGGTTTTTTCCTTGAATTTATCCTTGGCCTTGTTTATATCTTATGTTGCCCTTGATCTTTGTTAAAAAGATATTTTTTCATCAATCTTTATTAAAAATGTACTCACATTAAAAGCGTACAAAATAGCTGCGCATAGAGAGCAGTCAGCCTGGGTACACACTAGATGCAGTACGAAATAACAGAAAATTTGCTGCAGATTTGGCATCGCACCTAAATCGCAACCTGTCCATGAGAACTGATTGCAGAGAGCACTTTAAGTCAATGACTCCCCGCACAATCGGTTTGCAAAAGCAGCGCAATTCTCAGAATCGGATCGCATGGGTGTGAACACCCATGCGATCCGATTCTGGCGCGGACATAAAAAAGGGTCCTGCACTAGTTTGGTGCGAATGCGAAGCCATACAAATCAATGGCTTAAATAGCACACCAGAGACACAATGCATGTAATTCGCACAGATATGTACTGCGATTCCTTTGTGAATTCAATGTCTCCCACTGCAGCAGTGTGAACCCAGGCAACGTGTTTGGAGGAGAGAGCATACTCCAGCCTCATGGACTAGATGACTTTATCTCTGGTATTAGCTGGCTTGAGCAACAAACAAATTCTCCAAGTTGCCAATTGATGAGCTATTTTTAGTTGCTTTAAAATGCGAGTAAGTTTTTCTTTAGATTGGTTTTAGTAACAGATAGACTTGTGCACAACGGAAAAATTCGTTCCGTTTCGGTTCGTTTCTTTCCGGTCCTGTTGATTCGTATTCATTCGTAATTTTGCTAGACGGGATTTTTCGTGTTCGGACTCATTCGTATTTTTGCAAGCGACATTTTTCGTTGAATTTTTTGTTGCTTTATAATTCGTACTTTCGGTAGAGTACGTTGTTTTTCGTTGATTCTGGACACAACTCCTACTTTCGTAACTTTTTTTGGGTTCGTTGATTCGTAATTTTCCGTGTCTCTCTCACAACGACGCTGCCTATTATGCCTAATGTGCTTCGAATGGATTTGTACTTTTCTAAATACATAGCGGTTATTTGTAACGATTCGAAATCTCGTATTTTACTTTCGTTTTTTACATGCGGCTATAGGCTCCGCCCCTGTACACCATTTTGAGAGGGTTCAGCACGGTGAGGGAGAAGAAGAGAGCAGAGCAGAGTGAGTGTTATTGTGCTTCGAATGGATTTGAAATCTCGTATTTTACTTTCGTTTTTTCATGCGGCTATAGCCTCCGCCCCTGTACACCATTTTGAGAGGGAGTTCAGCATGGTGAGGGAGAAGCAGAGAGCAGAGTGAGTGTTATTGTGCTTCGAATGGATTCGTACATTCGTAACTTTTTTCATAACGAATTATGCCGAAGACCTTCGGGCATTCGCTATTTTGTGGTATAATTTATTTCGGATTCGGTTTTATTCGTAATTGCTCTGTTCGGAAATTCGAATGCTTCCGAATGTCCGAAAGTTGCTAAATTCGGACGAATTTTGATTCGTTACGAAACGAATTGCACAAGCCTAGTAACAGAGCATTGTTTATTCCTTTTTCTTTCTGAGCTATCCTCAAGGGGAATTACCTTATGCTGATGTTTCCAAGGGAAAAAGTCTGATCATCTTTTATAGCTTATCCCAGCTGTTTAACCATTTCCGGACCGCCTACCGCATATAAACTGCGACAGGGCGGCCCAGCTACGCAAAACCACATACAGTATGTGATTTTGTGCACGCAGATTTGGGCACGCGCCGACGGAGCGTAGCTCACGCTGTGATTGGACACAGGGAAGCCAATCAGCGGGTCAGGCAGCCGCGATGGCCGCCGCGACCCTCCGATCGTTCACAGGAGAGACGGATCAGCCACCTGCCTGTGTAAAGAAGGCAAACGGCGGATCTGTCAGGAAGGGAAAGAGAGATCTTGTGATTCAGCTAAGCTGAATCATGGATCTCTTTTTCTTCAGTGTGACTCTGCCCACACAGTTAGTAAGCACCTCCCTAGGGAACATTTAACCCTTTAATCACCCCTCGTGTTAACCCCTTCCCTGCCAGTGTCATTTATACAGTAATCAGTGCATTTTTATAGCACTGATCACTGTATTGGTGTCACTGGTCCCCAAAAAGTGTTTCTAAAGCCGTGTACACACGATAGGTTTTACCGATGAAAACACTCCGATGGACTTTTTTCATCGGACAAACCGATCGTGTTTGGGCCCCATCGGTCTTTTTTCCATCGGTGTTTAAAAATAGAACATGTTTTAAATGTATCCGATGGTTAAAAAAGCGATAGCAAATTACTATCGTCTGTGGGGAACTCCATCGGATAAAAAACCCACGCATGCTCAGAATCAAGTCGACGCATGCTCAGAAGCATTAAACTTAATTTTTCTCGGCTCATCGGAGTGTTTTACGTCACCGCGTTTGGAACGGTCGGTTTTTTGACTGATGGTGTGTAGGCAAGACTGATGGAAGTCAGCTTCATCGGTTTTCCGATTGAAAAATCCATCGGTTTAGAAACCATAGGAAATCCGATCGTGTGTACAGGGCTTTAGTGCCAGATTTGTCCGCCACAATGTCGCAGTCCCGCTAAAAATCGCAGATCGCTGCCATTACTAGGAAAAACAATAAAAAAACATAATACAGCTTGTCCCCATTTTTTTTCACAGACACTTTCATGGTTCTTTTTCGGCATCACCAGCAGTGTCAGTGTGAACGTTACCATCCCGTTGGAGGCTCTGTGTTGGTGTCCGGTCCCCTTGGGTGTCTATGCCCCCTCAGCTCCCGGGGGGGGGGATGCATGATGATCACCGCCGGTACAGCGCCATTTGCACACAGAGTGCACTAATGTGTAAGTAGGGGGTTGGACCAATTTCCTCCTCCGCACCCCAATTTGCCCCTTCCTTCAGTATTTCCCTACCACCATTTATTCATGAATACAGTTTACTGGCCCTCATACATACCTATAATTGTCTTTACAGACTACAGGCATTTGCTCCTGACGAGGCGATAGAGACAACGGGCCACGCTTGTCAACAGGCCACTTTTGATGCACTATGTTTTTAAATATGATGTGATTCAGAAAATTTTAATGTTAATTTGTATCTTTATACAGAGCCAATGGCCAAGATATTTGTATAACCTGTGTAACTATTTTATTAAACTTATGCTGTTAAACTTATGCTGTTAAACTGATACATTGTTCTACTCATGTGCCTCACTCAAAGTCCCACAACCTACCCCTTCTTTTTTATTCGAATTGAACAGGGATGGAGACACCTCGTCTAAGGTGTCTCATTTAAAGTCCCACACTCTCCCCCTTTATATTATAAAAAAACATAAAAAGTCCCTAAATCTATCCCCTATTTTGTAGACGCTATAACTTTTGCGCAAACCAATCGATATACGCTTATTGGGATTTTGTTTACCAAAAATATGTGGCCGAATACATATTGGCCTAAATTTATGAAGAAATTCGATTTTTACATTTTTTTATTGGGAATGTTTTATAGCAGAAAGTAAAAAATATTGTTTTTTATTTAAAATTGTCTTTTTGTTTAAAGCGCAAAAAATAAAAAAAGCGCATTGGCGATCAAATACCACCAAAAGAAATCTCTATTTGTGGGAAAAAAAGTACATCAATTTTATTTGGGTACAGCGTCACACGACCACGCAATTTTCAGTTAAAGCGACGCAGAGCTGTATCACAAAAAATGGTCAGGAAGTGGGTAAAACCTACCGAAGCTTTAGTGGTTAAAGGAACTCTGCACTACTGTTATTGTATAATATTAAGGTCCAATGCTGTAGGTGAGAAGTGGATAAGAACATGGTCTCACATTTTTCTCCATTCATGTTCATTTTGATTACGGTATCACAAAGGAGATTTATTTAATGGACTAAAGAAAACAACTTATATGCCCATTTTTTTTTTTTGCTTTATATATTTTTTAGCTTCATATGTTTTGAATTATTGAAATTATAATTTATTGTTTGTTGCACACATTGATTGATTGTTATGAGGGGTGGTACAATTTACTTTATGCACTTTGGGAAAGTAAAGCCCCGTACACACGGTCGGACTTTTTGCCAACAAACTTCATTTTGAGCAAGTTTGCCAAAAAATCTGACCGTGTGTACGCTCCATCGGACAAACTTTTTTGGTTTTCATCTGACAAAAGTTCGGTCTGCAAACGGACAAACTTTTGGCCAACAAAAGTCTGATGGAGCAAAGTCCGACCGTGTGTACAGAAAACCATCGGAATTTTGTCCGATGGACAAAACAAATAATGTTAAAATCAACCAACAATAGCAGAAGTTGACCAAAGGGTTGCGGTAAAGAGCAGAAAAGAGCAGAAAAAACACGTGATGTTGGAAAAAGTTTTGGGAAAGTTTGAAGAAAAGTCCTGTGGTGTGCATGCTATGGGTGTTCCCGGCCAACTCCGTTCGGACAAAAATCCACGGAAAAGTCCAATGGTAGTCCGACCGTGTGTACGAGGCTTAAGTTAACACTTTGAATATTGTAGCTGGCTAGATTATAACAGGTGCGGGTGAGCGCCAGAGTGTTACTTTTTCACTATTGGGGTATTTGCCTCATCACCTGCTTAAACAAAAATCTCATAGATGTCAAATTTCTTATGACTTCATCACTGTGACCGTGATCTATCCAGCAGGGGAACAAAAAATTTTGACTCTAACTTCTAACTGAGCTTCTACTCTACACTAAAACAGAAATTCTCTACAGTAAACTTTAAAGCTGAGCTCCAGGAATTAGGCAAAGTTGCCTCCACACTGCATGGGTTAAATCCTTATTTAACCACTTAAGCCCCGGACCATTTTGTTGCTAAAGGACCAGGCCCCTTTTTGCGATTCGGCACTGCGTCGCTTTAACTGACAACTTGCGCGGTCGTGCGACGTGGCTCCCAAACAAAATTGACGTCCTTTTTTTCCCACAAATAGAGCTTTCTTTTGGTGGTATTTGATCACCTCTGCGGTTTTAATTTTTTGCGCTATAAACAAAAATAGAGCGACAATTTTGAAAAAAATGACATATTTTTTATTTTGCTATAATAAATATCCCCAAAAAATATATAAAATTTTTTTTTCCCTCAGTTTAGGCCAATATGTATTCTTCTACATATTTTTGGTAAAAAAAATCGCAATAAGCGTTTATTGATTGGTTTGCACAAAAGTTATAGCTTCTTCATAATAGGGGGTAGTTTTATGGCATTTTTATTAATATTTTTTTTTTTACTAGTAATGGTGGCGATCTGCGATTTTTATCGTGAGTACGACATTATGGCGGACACATCGGACACTTTTGACAAATTTTTGGGACCATTGTCATTTTTACAGCGATCAGTGCTATAAAAATGCACTGATTACTGTAAAAATGACACTGGCAGTGAAGGGGTTAACCTGTAGGGGGCGCTGAAGGGGTTAAGTGTGACCTAATGAGTGATTCCTACTGTGTGGGGGCGTGGCTTGGCGTGTGACGTCCCTGATCGTCGTTCCCTATGACAGGGAACAGACGATCAGTGACATTCTCACTAGGAAGAACGGGGAAAGGTTTGTTTACACTTACCTCTCCCTGTTCTTCAGCTCTGTGACCCGATCGCGGGACACCGGCGGCGGTCGGGTCCCGCGGGCGCGGTGCTCCGGACCGGGTCGCGAGCGTGCCGCTGGTGGCACACGTGCGACCCACGGCTGGGATCTTAAAGGGCCACGTACCTGTACGTGCTTATGCCCAGCTGTGCCGCTCTGCTGACGTATATGTACAGGCAGCGGTCCTTAAGTGGTTAAAAGCTATACAGGGAGATTGATGTTTGTAACTTCCCCACCGATCACCCCTGACTGCCCAGGTATCGGATCAAGCATCGGTGCATTTGTTTGAGTACAAGTACTTGGGCAAATGCTTGGTATCGGCACCGATACTGATACATACTAGTATCAGTATCGGTGCAACCCTAGCATTAAAATAAAAAAAAAACGTCTGCCTTTACAACCACTTCAAGTCCCACGCATGGTTGAGGACACAGATTGCGACCACAATTGGGCAATATGCAAAATTTTGCGCCCATGATGTTAAAGAAAAAAAAAATGTGGTTTTAAAACTAAAAAAAGATAATTTTATATTGCATACTAAAAATAAAATAAATAATAAAAGAAGCCCACTTGCCGTGACATTGTTATCACACAATGCCGTGACTCGGATTCGAACCGAGGTTGCTGCGGCCACAACGCAGAGTACTAACCACTATACGATCACGGCGAGCTACTTGGGCTGATGGGAAAATTGGCTGACAGAAGTCACTTTACCGACAATACCATGTGATGTCACTCATGTCATTCAACGTTATTATTTATTATCTCCATCTTCATTCTACCCTTCACTTACTCCTCCACATCACCCAGTATACTTATGTTATATTGCACCCACCAAGACTGAGAACAACACTGCTCACACCGCAAAGTGTCAGAATAATAAATGGACACTCGCAACGAAAATACATGTGAAGTCCCCATATAATATATACACTTTGGGGGATATTTACTACACCTAGAGCATGCAGTCTGATGCAGCTGTGCATAGAAACCAATCAGCTTCCAGGTTTTAGCCCTCGTTGACACTGAACACGGCTTTGAAATTGTGCGTCTTCATCTGAACTCGCACGATTTTAAAGCCGCATTTCAGTGCGACTTCGGGGGGCGACTTGAAAGTCCCCTATGCGGGTTCATGCACAGATATCTATTGAAATCGCCAAAAGTAGCGCAGGAACTACATTTGGAAATCGGTGCAGCATGGCAAAGTCGGCGTCGCTCCAATTACCGGCAATAGGCTTTGATTTAACATGCGAATTGCGCCATTGTGAACGGGGGCTTATTGCCAAAAGTTAATTAAATAAGCTGAAGTTAGAAGCTGATTGGCTAACGTGCACAGCTGCACCAGATTCTGCGTGCTCCTAGGAAATCTCCTTCTTTGTGTCTGATAACCATACACTGACCTAGCTACTAAATAATGCAATACATAAACACTATAAGAGAAGTACATAAACTCATTGCTGTCAATAAACATATATACACATTTATAAACTTGCATATGTTATTAGAATTACTTAAAGCGGTTGTATACCCGCTGACTTTTTTTCTTTAAACCTGTAAAGCAAAAGGCATAATGAGCTAGTATGCACCGCATACTAGCTTATTATGAAATACTTACCTTAGAACGAGGCGTCGGTGTCCCTCCCGGTCCACGCCGAGGCAGCTGACATTATGCCTCGGCGCAGTGGCGTAGCGTGGGGGGGCAGGGGGCCGTCGCCCCGGGCGCAAAATTTAGAGGGACGCAGCGGCAGGTGGCAGGTTACCTGCAGCTCTTCTGTGCTGTGAGCTCTTCCGCTTCGCTATGAGGAAGAAGTTGCGGTGCAGTCCCAGCATAGGCTCCAGCAATGACACTGACACAGCAGTGAGTAAATGAACACTGAAGACCATCCATGATGATCCCAGGGATTGTGACCATGCGGAGACTGGGGGGAAGGAGGAGGGCAGGCGACTCACAAGGCATCCTCTCCATTACACACCACTCCCCACACACAAGGTCCAGGATCCCGGCTCGTGCGACATGCTTTCCGTCCACTTAGCCTGCCCCACAGCCCAGACTTCCGACCACCGCCGCTTCTCCTGAGTCCTCCCTGTGCCTGTCAGTGTGCTGCTATGCGGCCCTGGTGTTTCTCGACAGGACACCGACACTCTGACCCTGCACCGACCACCCCAGGACTGGAGGAAACCGGGGCCAGAGGAAGAGGATGAGGCATCATCCACACCGACAGAAGCCCCTCCTTACCGGCAGCTGCACGGACATTGTGAGTACTCCTCTATAGAGGAAAGCTCTGTACGGGGTGATGGCAGCCGGAGGGGGGCTGGGGCTGATCTCTGAACTGGAATCTGTGGGAAAGAGAGCTTTCTATTTGGGGGGGAGAGATGTACACAGTGCAACCCGCTCAACCCTGCATGCCGCACACAGCGCACCCCCCTCAACCCTGCAAGCCACACACGGCGCACCCCCCTCCACCCTGCAAGCCCCACACAGCTCACCTCCCTCAACCCTGCAAGCCACACACAGTGCACCCCCCTCAACCCTGCAAGCCACACAAAGTGCATCCCCTCAACCCTGCAAGCCACACACAGTGCACCCCCCTCATCCCTGCAAGACACACACAGCGCAGCCCCCTCATCCCTGCAAGACACACACAGCGCACCCCCCTCATCCCTGCAAGCCACACACAGCGCACCCCCTCAACCCTGCAAGCCACACACAGTGCACCCCCTCAACCCTGCAAGCCACACACAGTGCACCCCCCTCAACCCTGCAAGCCACACACAGCGCACCCCCCTCAACCCTGCAAGCCCCACACAGCGCACCCCCCTCAACCCTGCATGCCACACACAGCGCACCCCCTCAACCCTGCATGCCACACACAGCGCACCCCCTCAACCCTGCATGCCACACACAGCGCACCCCCTCAACCCTGCATGCCACACACAGCGCACCCCCAACCCTGCACGCCACACACAGTGCACCCCCTCAACTCTGCATGCCACACACAGCGCACCCCCTCAACTCTGCATGCCACACACAGCGCACCTCCCTCAACCCTGCACGCTGCACACAGCACACCCCCTCAACCCTGCCCTACGTATACAGCGCACCTCTAAACCCTGCATTCAGTACACAGCACACCTCTCAACCCTGCACTCCATACACAGTGCACCTCTGAACCCTGCATTACGTACAAAGCGCATCCCTCAGCTTTGCACTCAATACACAGAGCACCCCTCAACCCTCACTGCTAATAATTCGTTCTAGTTCTTCTTTTCTGTCTGTTGGTGGGTCCCGTCACTTCCGCTGTCTGTGGTGTGCAGGCAGTGAGATGATGTGCTGTAACCTTAAGCAACAAATCAGTGGGTTGTAATGATGTGCTGTAACCTCTAGCAACCAACCAGTGAGCCGTAATGATGTGCTGCAATGTCTAGCAACCAATTGGGGAGCATTAATAATGTGCAGCAACCTCTAGCAACCAGTGAGTGGTAATGATGTGCAGTAACCTTCAGCAACTAATCAGTAAGCAGTAATGATCTGCTGTAATCTCTAGCAAGCAATCAGTGAGCAAAAATATTTTGCAGTGACCTCTAGCAACCAATCAGTTTGTAGTAATGATGTGCAATAACCTCTAGCAAACAATGGGTAAGCAGTAATTATGTGCAGTATCATCTAGCAACCAATCAGTGAGCAATAATAATGTGTGTAGTGGACAGTGTAGGAATCAGGTAGGTCAGTATAATGGTCAGTATAGGAATCAGGGGGGTCAGTGTAGTGGTCAGTATAGCAATCAGGTAGGTCAGTGTAGTGGTCAGTATAGCAATCAGATAGGTCAGTTTAGTGGTCAGTGTAGGAATCAGGCAGGTCAGTATAGGAATCAGGTAGGGAGGTTAGTATAGTGGTCAAGTAGGTCGGTGTAGGAATCAGGTTGGTCAGTACTACTGTACTAGCTATAGGGACTGAGAGTGCTAAAAATCCGCGGTTTAGGTGCGCAAATCTCTTGCCTGCCCCAGGCGCTGACAGCCCACGCTATGCCACTGCCTCGGTGTGTCTTCCGGGTATCGCGGCTCCAGTGCTGTGAGTGGCTGGAGCCGCAATGTTGTCACTCCCGTGCATGCGCGCGTGAGACTTCTTTCCGGCAAGGTCCGGCGTCCGCCGGGCCTTCAGCCGAGAGTCCCCTGTGCTCATGCGCCGCTGCAGTCAGCGGCGCAGTGCAAGGGGAATGTCTCCTAAAGCGTAAAAGTTTAGGAGATATTTTTTTTACCTACAGGTAAGCCTTTCGTATAGGCTTACCTGTAGGTAAAAGTAAAAAAAAAACAAAAAACAGTATACAACCGCTTTAAAATCGGCATTCATATTAGGTAATTTAGCAGAAAATATAAAAATTACTAGCCCACATGCCGTGTCATTGCTTTTATCCGCAATGCCGTGACTCGGATTCGAACCGAGGTTGCTGCGGCCACAACGCAGAGTACTAACCACTATACGATCACGGCGAGCTACTCGGGCTGCTGGCAACACACTCAGATTCTAGTTCTCTTCTATGTGACGGCGCTTATGTCACTTCTAACCATACTGCGCATGTTCACATACCTTGTCTCTAGGTTCAGCGTCTTCATTGCTGGTGTGCTCCTAACTGAGCAAGGGGGGGATATCATGTGACCTAGCCCATTCCTAAGCTATGTGCACACAGGGTCATCGCTCTCATCACTAAGCACTCTCCCCCCTCCCCCGGCTGCAGCAATGAACCCTTCCAACTCCGTCTGTGTGAGGCTTGTAACACCGCCTCCCTGCTTACTGCTTAACCCATTCAGCCCGCCGTGTGCATTTATTCCTTCTCCCCGCCCATGATTCCTACTCCCTACTACATGCACCCATTAACCCTTTCTTACAGATGTTCCATCTTGCTTTAACCCTTTCACCCCTCCATATTTGTTAGCACTAATTCATACTCAGTGGCGGGGGGGCGGCGCCCCTAATGGACAGGCCACCACTATTCATATGCTCCTAGGCATCCCATAATACCGACCAATAATGCCTGCAAACCCCCATCCCACCCGCCTCTCAGTGTAGCCACTTTCTATACAAGATTCCACATTTATTCCAGGTTCACCCTTGCGTGTGAGTGTTTGCATTTTTAACCACTTAAGGACCGAAAGATTTACCCCCTTAATGACCAGTCCATTTTTTGCAATAGGGCACTGCATCGCTTTAACTGACAATTGCGCGGTCGTGCGACGTTGTACCCAAATAAAATTGGCGTCCTTTTTCCCCCACAAATAGAGCTTTCTTTTGGTGGTGTTTGTTCACCTCTGCGGTTTTTATTTTTTTGCTATAAACAAAAATAGAGCAACAATTTAACCACATCAATACTGGGCACTTAAACCCCCTTCCTTCCCAGACCAATTTTCAGCTTTCAGTGCTCTCGCACTTTGAATGACAATTATTCAGTCATGCTACACTGTACCCAAATGAAATTTTTATCATTTTGTTCACACAAATAGAGCTTTCTTTTGGTGGTATTTGTTCACAATTTCATTTTCAATTTTTTGCGATAAAAGCGAAAAAAGAGCGAATATTTTGAAAAAAAACAACATTTTCTACATTCTGTTTTAAAAGAAATCCAAACAAATCAAATTTCGGCAAAAATTTAGGCCAAAATTTATTCTGCTACATGTCTTTGGTAAAAAAAATCTTGATAAGTGTATGCTAATTGGTTTGTGTGAAAGTTATAGAGTCTACAAACTAAGCTACGCATTATTGCAAATTGATCAATCCTAATGCACTGATGGCCTATCTCATTTCTTGAGGCCCTAAAATGTCAGGACAGTACAAATACCCCCCAAATGACCACTTTTTGGAAAGAAGACAGTCGGAGGTATTTAGTAAGAGGCATCGTGAATTTTTTGAAGTTGCAATTTTTTTCCCACAATGCCTTGGAAAATTAAGAAATATATATATATTTTTTTTTTCTTCACAAAGTTGTCAATTTAGAAGATCTTTCTAACACATAGTATGTACATAGCAAAAATAACACCCCAAAATACATTCTGCTACTCATCCTGAGTATGGCGATACCCAGTGTGTGAGACTTTTCCACATCCTGGCCACATACGGAGGCCAAACATCCAAGTAGCACCATCAGGCGCTCTAAAGGCATAAATTACACATTTCATTTCCTGAGTACCTATCACATTTTTGAAGGCCCTGGAGAACCAGGACAATGGAATTACCCACAAAATGACCCCATTTTGGAAAGAGCACAACCCAATGTATTTTCTATGAGGCATAATAAGTCTTTTGAACATGTCATTTCTTTCCAAAAGTTTTGGGAAAATGTGGGAAAAAAATTAAAACATATTTTTTTTTTCACAAAGTTGTCAATTTAGAAGATCTTTCTAACACATAGTATGTACATAGCAAAAATAACACCCCGAAATACATTCTGCTACTCGTCCTGAGTAGGGATGAGCTTCGAGTTCGAGTCGAACTCATGTTCGACTCGAACATTGCCTGTTCGCCCGTTCGCCGAACAACGAACAAATTGGGGTGTTCGCGGCAAATTCGAAAAATCTATGGGAGAAATCTAAAGTGCTAATTATAAAGGCTTATATGCAAGTTATTGTCCTAAAAAGTGTTTGGGGACCCGGGTCCTGCCCCAGGGGACATGTATCAATGCAAAAAGAAGTTTTAAAAACGGCCGTTTTTTCGGGAGCAGTGATTTTAATAATGCTTAAAATGAAAAAATAAAAGTGAAATATTCCTTTAAATTTCGTACCTGGGGGGTGTGTATGATATGCATGTAAAGTGGCGCATGTTTCCCGTGCTTAGAACTGTCCCTGCAAAAAGTGTCATTTTTGAAAGAAAAAAATGCATTTAAAACTGACTCGCGGCTATTAATGAATTGTCGGCTCCCGGCAATACATACAAAAGTCATTGAGAAAAAAAAAAAAAAAAGCGTGGGGGTTCCCCAGAATTCAATTACCAGGCCCTTCAGGTCTGGAATGGATATTAAGGGGAACCCCGCCGCAAATAAAAAAAAAATTGACGTGGGGTTCCCCCAAATATCCATTCCAGGCCCTTCAGATCTGGCATGGATTTTAAGGGGAACTCCACCCCAAATTAAAAAAAAAATGGCGTGGAGTCCCCCTAAAAATCCATACCAGACCCCTTATCCGAGCATGCAACCTGGCCGGCTGCAGGGGAAAAGGGGGGGACGAGAGAGCGGCCCCCCCTCCCTCCTGAACCGTACCAAGCCACATGCCCTCAACATGGGGAGGATGTCCCCATGTTGATGGGGACAAGGGCCTCATCCCCACAACCCTTGCCCGGTGGTTGTGGGGGTCTGCGGGCGGGGGGCTTATCGGAATCTGGAAGACCCCTTTAACAAAGAGGACCCCCAGATCCCGGCCCCCCCCCCTATGTGAATTGGTAAGGGGTACATTGTACCCCTACCATTTCACGAAGAAAGCGTAAAAAAATGTTTAAAAAAACACAAACACCTTGAAAAAGTCCTTTATTTAAAAAAATAAAAAAAATACATTCCAGCGGTGAAATCCAGTGTCCCGCGGCGATCCCGATGTCCAGCGCTGTCCGTCATTGGTTGTGCCTGAGCGGACCTGATGGGGAACTCCCTCTCAGTATTTTAAATGTATAGACCCGCCCCTTCTAAAGTTCCCCATCAGGTCCGCTCAGCGGACCAGATGCGGAACATGAGAAGGGGCGGGTCTATACATGTATTACCAAAGTGAGAGCAGTTCCCCATCAGGTCCGCCTCCTCGGTATGTCGGACCGGCTACGTCATTGGCCTGAGCGGGGAACTTCCTTCACTGTGTAATTTAAATTTACATAGTGAAGGAAGTTCCCCGCTCAAGCCAATGACGTAGGCGGGTCCGACATACCGAGGGGGCGGACCTGATGGGGAACTGCTCTCACTTTGGTAATACATGTATAGACCCGCCCCTTCTCATGTTCCGCATCTCGTCCGCTGAGCGGACCTGATGGGGAACTTTAGAAGGGGCGGGTCTATACATTTAAAATACTGAGAGGGAGTTCCCCATCAGGTCCGCTCAGGCACAACCAATGAAGGACAGCGCTGGACATCGGGATCGCCGCGGGACACTGGATTTCACCGCTGGAATGTTTATTTATTTATTTTTTTAAATAAAGGACTTTTTCAAGGTGTTTGTGTGTTTTTTTAAACATTTTTTTTACGCTTTCTTCGTGAAATGGTAGGGGTACAATGTACCCCTTACCAATTCACATAGGGGGGGGGCGGGATCTGGGGGTCCCCTTTGTTAAAGGGGTCTTCCAGATTCCGATAAGCCCCCCGCCCGCAGACCCCCACAACCACCGGGCAAGGGTTGTGGGGATGAGGCCCTTGTCCCCATCAACATGGGGACATCCTCCCCATGTTGAGGGCATGTGGCTTGGTACGGTTCAGGAGGGAGGGGGGGCCGCTCTCTCGTCCCCCCCTTTTCCCCTGCGGCCGGCCAGGTTGCGTGCTCGGATAAGGGGTCTGGTATGGATTTTTAGGGGGACTCCACGCCATTTTTTTTTTAAACTTGGGGTGGAGTTCCCCTTAAAATCCATGCCAGATCTGAAGGGCCTGGTAATTGAATTCTGGGGAACCCCCACGCTTTTTTTTTTTTTTTTCTCAATGACTTTTGTATGTATTGCCGGGAGCCGACAATTCATTAATAGCCGCGAGTCAGTTTTAAATGCATTTTTTTCTTTCAAAAATGAAATTTTTTGCAGGGACAGTTCTAAGCACGGGAAACATGCGCCACTTTACATGCATATCATACACACCCCCCAGGTACGAAATTTAAAGGAATATTTCACTTTTATTTTTTCATTTTAAGCATTATTAAAATCACTGCTCCCGAAAAAACGGCCGTTTTTAAAACTTCTTTTTGCATTGATACATGTCCCCTGGGGCAGGACCCAGGTCCCCAAACACTTTTTAGGACAATAACTTGCATATTAGCCTTTATAATTAACACTTTAGATTTCGAACGTTCGAGTCCATTGTATTTAATAGGGTTCTAAAGTTTACACGAACATTTTGTCTGTTCGCAGGTTCTGGTGCGAACCGAACAGGGGGGTGTTCGGCTCATCCCTGGTCCTGAGTATGGCGATACCACATGTGTGAGACTTTTCCACATCCTGGCCACATACGGAGGCCAAACATCCAAGTAGCACCATCAGGCGCTCTAAAGGCATAAATTACACATTTTATTTCCTGAGTACCTATCACATTTTTGAAGGCCCTGGAGAACAAGGACAATGGAATTACCCACAAAATGACCCCATTTTGGAAAGAAAACAACCCAATGTATTTTCTATGAGGCATAATAAGTCTTTTGAACATGTAATTTCTTTCCAAAAGTTTTTGGAAAGTGTGGAAAAAAAATTAAAACATATTTTTTTTTCACAAAGTTGTCAATTCAGAAGATCTTTCTAACACATAGTATGTACACAGCAAAAATAACACCCCAAAATACATTCTGCTACTCGTCCTGAGTATAGTGATACCCCATGTGTGAGACTTTTCCACAGCCTGGCCACATACAGAGGCCCAACATGCAAGTAGCACCTTCAGGCTTCTAACACATAGCATGTACACACCAAGAATTACACCCCAAAATACATTCTGCTGAGCAAAAGGTAATAAAAAAAAGGCTCACCTATGGTTTTAGCAGGCAGGAATACCGTTCCAGAGCAGTAAAAGCATTGGTCCAGACAGCCATAGGAAATGTCCAGGAATTGTCCAGCAGGGAAACAGAGATATGGAAACCTATGAACATGGTCCATGGTTTAGCAGGCAGTTCAGGTGGCAGGCAGAGGCATGGCCAGTTCAGGTGGCAGGCAGAGGCATGGCCAGTTCAGGTGGCAGGCAGAGGCATGGCCAGTTCAGGTGGCAGGCAGAGGAATGGCCAGTTCAGGTGGCAGGCAGAGGAATGGCCAGTTCAGGTGGCAGGCAGAGGAATGGCCAGTTCAGGTGGCAGGCAGAGGCACGGCCAGTTCAGGTGGCAGGCAGAGGCACGGCCAGTTCAGGTGGCAGCACTATAACATTTAGGCCTTGGTCAGGAAAGACCTAAGAACAGGGGTAGAGGCTTCTTCCCACCCAAATCTCTACGAAGCCTCCGAGTCTCCAGACCCTAATCCGAGAAAAACAAAACCTGGAGAAAAACATTTTCTCCACTCGGAAACTCTTTTCTGGAGCCCCTCAAATATGTGAGACCCCTGTGCTGTACTCAAATGATCAGTTTAGGAGGCAGGCAAAAAGCATGGTCATGTAACAGGCCGAGGTCAATTCACGTTGAAGGCAGAAACATGGTTGGCAGAGGCATAGTCGAAAACAGTCCGGGTCATTCACAGAAATGGCAGATGGTGGAAACTGGAAAAAAAATCATCTTCACTTTACTAATAGTTTAGTAAAGTATGATAGCTCTGAAAGCACTTTCCAATACAAAGGCCTGGCTGGGAGGGACATTGGGGACAGTAGTATCGGGTGTCACGACGAATTCCTCTACTTGAACACACACGACATTTTTTTGGGGGTTTGCGACCTGTTTCGGTAAGAGGGAGGATTTCGGAGAAGTGGCTTTCGTGGAGTCTGGCTACTGCATCGGAGCGAATTAGTTGAGGGGCTTGGCCATGGGGATAGAGAAGGGCTTCGATCAAGTCTTCTTGGAATTTTAGATAGGTTAGGGAACTTTGGGTGCACTTAGAAAAAATGATATAAGAATTGAAAAGGGCTAGTTGCATCAAATAAATGGCAACTTTTTTGTACCAAAACAGTGATTTCCTGGTGGCCAAGTAGGGCTGCATCATCTGGTCGTTCATATCCACCCCCCCCCCCCCCCCCCATGTAAAGATTATAGTCATGCACACATTTTGGCTTCTGGACGGGGCCTCTTCTTCTCTGCAGTTCCACCAAGGTGTCATCATGCATTGTGGAAAGGATGTAGACATCTCTTTTTTTATCTCTCCACTTCAATGCTAGGACCTCTTCAGTCCGCATACTGGCCATTTCCCCCTGTTTCAGTTTCTTGGCAACCAATCTCTGTGGGAAGCCTTTACGGTTGGTCTGTGCTGTCCCACAGGCCACAGTTTTCTTTTGGTACAGATGGCGAAAAAGTGGGAGACTTGTATAGAAATTGTCTACGTATAGGTGGTAACCTTTCCCAAGCAATGGTTCAATCAGCTGCCAGACAATTTTGCCACTTGTTCCCATGTAGGTAGGGCATCCAGGGGGGTTTAGCTGTCTGTCTTTTCCCTCATAAATTATAAAATCATATGTGTAACCCGTGGCCCTGTCACATGCCTTATAAAATTTTACCCCACGTCTGGCTCTTTTACTGGGGAGGTATTGCTTTATTCCAAGTCTTCCTGTGAAGTGTACTAATGATTCATCTACACATATATTTACATCAGGGGTAAACATCTGCTTGAAGCTGGCGCAAAAAAAATTGATTAGGGGCCGAATTTTAAATAATTTATCATAATTGGGATGATTTCGAGGGAGGCATTGGGCATTGTCGTTGAAGTGTAGAAACCTCATTATCATCTCGTAACGGGTTCTTTTCATAAAAGATGAATAGATTGGCATGTGGTAGATAGGTCGGGTAGACCAGTAGGAATGGAGTTCATTTTTTTTTGTCAGCCCCATGTTGAGGGTTAGGCCAAGGAAAATTTGAAATTCTTCCACGGTGAGGGGTTTCCAAACAAAAGGACGGGCATAGGAAGAATTTGGATTGTTGGCTATATATTGACTGGCGTATAGATTACACTGCTCCACAATGTAGGTTAGGATATCATCAGTAAAAAATAATTCAAAATAATAAATCGGGGTAGCATTTTCCGACTGTATCTGAGGGCCTGGCTGGGCTGTAAAAGGGGGAATGATAGGTTCTACTGACGTATCGGGCAGCCATGTTGGATACAGTAGAAGATCGGGGAGGCTAGTATGGGCCCTGCCTCGTTGTTGATGGGACGCCCCATTGCTAGCATTTGGCCTATCCTCTAGAAAAGTTGCAGAACTGCTGGCGGATGCCTGCCTATCCTGGCATGATGCGCTGCTGGCGGATGCCTGCCTATCCTGGCGTGATGCGCTGCTGGCGGATGCCTGCCTATCCTGGCGTGATGCGCTGCTGGCGGATGCCTGCCTATCCTGGCGTGATGCGCTGCTGGCGGAAGCCTGCCTATCCTGGCGTGAAGCGCTGCTGGTGGATGCCTGCCTATCCTGGCGTGATGCGCTGCTGGCGGATACCTGCCTATCCTGGCGTGATGCGCTGCTGGTGGATGCCTGCATATCATCATGGAGTCCTGCGCTGCTGGTGGATGCCTGCTGGTGGATGTCCTGGAGTGCTGCGCTGCTGGTGGATGTCTGCGGCGCCTGCTCATAACTCCTGATCTCACTTGTTACGATTCTATCCTCAGTTTCTATTTCAGAGCCACTACTTTCCTCTGGATAATATTCACTATTCGATTCTGACAGAGAGAGTTCCTCGCTACTCTCGTCCGACATACCCTGGAGTATCTGGAGAGCCTCCTCGCTGCTGTAGAATCGTTTAGCCATGTGGGCAGATGTGCCAGATGTTGGTGGTCAGATGTGCCAGATGTTGGCGGTCAGATGTGCCAGATGTTGGCAGGGCAGATGTTGGCGGGCAGCTGTTGGCGGTCAGCTGTTGGCGGTCAGATGTTGGCGGCCAGATGTGTCAGATGTTGGCGGGCAGATGTGCCAGATGTTGGCAGGGCAGCTGTTGGCGGTCAGATGTTGGCGGGCAGATGTCAGATGTTGGCGGCCAGATGTTGGCGGGCAGATGTGGCAGCTGTTGGCGGGCAGATGTTTACTGCCAGATGTTGGGAGTCAGATGTGCCAGATGTTGGCAGGGTAGATGTTGGCGGGCAGATGTGCCAGCTGTTGGCGGGCAGCTGTTGGTGGTCAGATGCTGGCGATCAGATGTTGGCGGGCAGCTGTGCCAGATGTTGGCGGGCAGCTGTTGGCGGGCAGATGTGGCAGCTGTTGGCGGGCAGATGTGGCAGCTGTTGGCGGGCAGATGTGGCAGCTGTTGGTGGGCAGATGTTTACTGCCAGATGTTGGGAGTCAGATGTGCCAGATGTTGGCAGGGCAGATGTTGGCGGGCAGATGTGCCAGCTGTTGGCGGGCAGCTGTTGGCGGTCAGATGCTGGCGATCAGATGTTGGCGGGCAGATGTGCCAGATGTTGGCGGGCAGCTGTGCCAGATGTTGGCGGGCAGCTGTGCCAGATGTTGGCGGGCAGATGCGCAAGATGTTGGCGGGCAGATGCGCCAGATGTTGGTGGGCAGCTGTTGGTGGGCAGCTGTTGGCGGGCAGCTGTGCCAAATGTTGGCGGGCAGCTGTGCCAGATGTTGGCGGGCAGATGCGCAAGATGTTGGCGGGCAGATGCGCAAGATGTTGGCGGGCAGATGTTTTCACTGTTTTATGGACACTGTGTTTTATGGACACTGTGTTTTGGGGTCACTGTTTTGGGGACACTGTGTTTTGGGGACACTAGCTGGGTGATCAGTGGGTAAACAGCAGACAAACAGCTAAAAACTCACTGATCTCCCGGCTGCAGCACAGATTGTCTCTTCCTCTCCTCACTGACAGGCTCTGTGTGAGGAGAGGAAGAGATCAGAGCAGTTACAACTGCTCTGTGTTTACATTACATGACGGCTGTCATTGGACAGCCGTCATGTCATCAGGAGGGCCAATCACATGGCCCTCCTGTTTGCACACACCTTCTATCTCTGGGGGGTACAGGCAGATCGGGATTGCGCCGCTGCGCGTGCACGTGGCGGCGCGATCCCCTCACAAGTGCCAGCCCCCCCTCTCTGTGTTTACATCACGATGGCTGTGATTACACACAGCCATCGTGCCGATCAGGAGGGCGAATCACAGTGCCCTCCTGCTGTTCCGAGATGCGGCGTGTCCGCGGGACACGCGCGCATCGGGATCACGCGGGTGCGCGCGCGCGATCACGCTCCTTCTGAAGGACGTTCAGGAACGTCCACTCAGAAGGAGAGAGCACCCACCCGGCCGTATATATACAGTGGCCGGGTGGGAAGTGGTTAAAAAAAAAAATAATTTTTTACTTTTTTCTATAATAAACATCCGAAAAAAAAATGTCTTCATCAGTTAAGGCCGATATATATTCTTCTACATATTTCTGGTTAAAAAAAAAAATCGCAATAAGCGTATATTGATTGGTTTGCGCAAAAGTTATAGCGCCTACAAAATAGGGAATAGATTTATGGCATTTTTATTATTTATTTGTTTTTTTACTAGTAATGGGGGTAATCAGTGATTTTTAGCAGGACTGCGACATTGCGTCGGACAGATTGGACACTTTTAACACTTTGTTGGGACCAGTGACATTTATACAGCGATCAGTGCTATAAAAATGCACTGACACTTTTTCCCTTTTATATTAAGGGAGCTATATATATTGTTTTGTTTGCGCACCTTTTTTTACACATGTTTTTAGCTGAATATTCAGGCTACTTAAGTTGCAGCACCAGTGGGGCTGATTTACGAAATGTTTGCACCATGAGTATCAGCGCATCTGCGTGCGCAATGGCTGTTTTGGTATTTACAAAACATTAGCACCGGTAGCGCAGCCCTATCTGCCTCTCTGTGGAGCGATTGTGGGTGGCCGCTGGACACATGCATCAGCTCCCCCGCCGTGCAGCGGGCGCACGCGCCTGCTATAGCTGTTTAAAGGGCCGATGTACAGCTACAGCGATTTGCAGGAACGAGCCAAACTGCCGCAATATAATGACAGCAGCTGGTTCGCAAGTGGTTAAAAAATCGTGTACTTTCGTACCTGCAAAAATGCACGTGTCTTGCCGATTAGAGGGGGATGATATTGAGAATAAATGGCACCCCAGACGTCTTCTAAGGAGCAGCGTGTTTGCCTGTTGGTTGCAGTTCAGCCTAGACTTAGACCGGGTCACACTAGATTTGACAGACGATTGATTTCAATGGGCATGCCAACTGCAAATGAATGCGCAAAAAGTAAAGCGGGAGCTTCTGAGGATTGCGCTCCACCTAAGCGCATGTGCTTTGGTGGCTGCGAATGTACTGTGTTTGAAAAACGAGCTTGGGTTGTCATCAACAATTAATGGCACCCGTGCGCGTCTCACAAGGTCAGCGCGTTCACGTGCATGGAACACGCCTTTCCAGTACTGCTTACTAGTGTGAACTGGCACGTAATGTCCCTTTAACCACTTCAATACAAGGCACTTACCCCCCTTCCTGCCCAAGCCAATTTTAAGCTTTCAGCGCTGTCACTGTTTAAATGACAATTGCGCAGTCATGCTACACTGTACCCAAACAGAATGTTTATAATTTTGTTCCCACAAATAGAGCTATCTTTTGGTGGCATTTGATAACCTCTGCGATTTTTATTTTTTGCTAAACAAATAAATAAAAAAAAAATTTGAAAAAAAAAAGTTTTTCTTTTGTTTCCGTTATAAAATTTTGCAAATAAGTACGTTTTCTCCTTCATTGACGAGCACTGATAAGGCGGCACTGATGAGGTGGCACTGACGGGCACTGACGATGGGCACTGATAGGCGGCACTGATGGGAACTGGTTGGCGGCACTGATGGGTGGCACTGATATGCAGCACTTATGGGGATTGATAGGCAGCACTGATGGGCACTCGTGGGTGGCAATGGTGGGCACTGATAGGCGACACTGATGGGCACTAAAAGGCTGCACTGATGGGTACTTATGAGTGGCACTGAGAGGTGGAACTGCTGGGCACTGCTGGGCACTGATGTGCACTAATACGTGGCACTGATATGCGTCACTGATAGATGGCACTGATAGGCATCTCTTGTGGCACTGGCACTGGCAGGCATTGTGGGTGGGCACTGATTGGCAGCTGCCTGGGCACAGATGGGCATTTCCCTGGTGGTTTAGGTGGCATACCTGGTGGTCCAGTGGGGTGGCCATCCCTGGTGGTCCATTTCGGCATCCTGGTGGTCCTGGGCGGGCATCCGAGGGGGGGCTGCACTGATAAACAATCAGCACAGACCCCCCTGTCAGGAGAGGAGCCGATCATCTCTCCTCTACTCGCGTCTGTCAGACGTGAGTGAAGAAAAGCCGATCAACGGCTCTTCCTGTTTAGATCGTGATCAGCTGTGATTGGACACGGCTGATCACGTGGTAAAGAGCCTCCGACTGAGGCTCTTTACCGAGATCGGTTTAGCGGTGTGTCAGACTGACACACCGCACCACCGATCGTCACAGGCACGCGGCGGATGTTATCCTGCTATCCCTCATATGACGTCCAGTCAGGATAACGCAACCACCGCCCGGCTGTCATTCTGCTATAGGCCGGGCGGGAAGTGGTTAAGTAGTTAGTTTGGGTCATGCTGCCCAAATTAACTATTTGCTGCACTAACAGGTACACTTGCTGGGCACATATGTAGCCTCAGCTATATACAGTTTACAGCGCTGTGTTCTGGTAGTGGGACGGGAACTTCCTGTCTCACTCTTGGAACAAAACAGAGTCGGGCTGAGTGCTGCTCAGCCATTAACAGGTAGCTTTGTATTCTACGAATGGATACAATGCTTCAACTGATTGGCTGAGGGGGAGAGGCGGGTGGATGGTGTCACAATAGCTACAATGTGAATACAAAGCTCCCTATGAATGGCTGAGCAGCGCTCAGCCAGACTATTTTGTTCAAGATGTTGGACAGGAAGTTTCCATACCATTTAGGGTTGCTACCTCATCCCTTTAAACCCGAACACATATGAATTACACAGGTTCTGAGGCTTATTTAATTCAGATAAGAGACCAAGTGAGTTTAATTACCACCTTAATCGGCCACAGAACCTGTGTAATAATAGGTGTTCAGTTTTAAAGGGATGAGGTGGCAACCCTAACCCCATTGCCGGTGTTCTGTCGAGAAGTGCCTGGGACGAGCTGCGTATGCCCCGCACGGAACAGCACAACAGCTGATTTGCCGATCAGCTGGAGTGACGTGACCATGGCGCAAGCGCACATCACAGGAGGCGGTTTTCAACGGTAGAGAGAATATCACGGACACAATTGAAAGCTATATACAGAGCGGAGGGACACCATAGATCTTACATTGTGCCTCGCTTTTGCAGGGCGGCTTGTGACTGTGTTGAAGGGTGGGTTTTGTCTGTGTTGCAACCCACCCTTAGACACAGGCAACAAGCGCTGATCAAGACACTAAAGCCGCCATGCAACAATTACAAAAGGCGAACTTGAGCAGACTGAAACCCCGCCCGCAACAGCGAGGCACAATATGAGAACAACGGTGTCTCTCCGCTCTGTGAATAGCTTTTAATAGTGTCTGTGAAATTCCCTCTGCCGTCCAAAGCTGCCTCCTGTGATGTGCGCATGCTCCATGGTCACGTCACTCCAGCTGATCGGGAAATCAGCTGGAGTGCGGCTCCGTTCTGCGCATGCACGGGCACTATTGGAGGCCGCTTCCATCTTTACCCATCTTGCTTCCGGGTTCGCAGACTCCGGGTCTGTGACTGGCCGGAACCGTGATGATGTCACTCCTGCGCATGCGCATGGGAGCCGCCGGTCACGGCACGGGGCTCTGAAGAAATGGCATGGGTGGGCGTTCCTTCAGAGAGAATGCGCCAGTGATGTCACTGACTGCATGTACAGTAAATATCTGTGCACAGTGCATGTTTAGGAGATATTTTCATTACCTATAGGTAAGCCTTATTCTAGGCTTACCTATAAACAAAAGTCATGCATGGAAGTTATCTTCCACTTTAAGGAAATGCAAACTTTCATTTTCGCTCATCCTTACTACCTAATAGCAGAATAATTGGCTAAACACACAGCATGTTTCCCTTTGCTGTGCATTGTAGGTCTTCTTTATCATTAGTCTTGCAGGTATTGCAGCATGGAGGAGAAAGGGGAATTTGACCTGCTGATAGCATTTGTAAGTCAATAAGAAGCAAAATAAGATTATTGTTATGCTGACTTCATATACCCTTGGAATGATAACTAATTATGCTACATTTACAGTTTATGTTCCATTACTAGAATCAGTGGAATTGAAATACTGTATTACAAGGGCCTACATATCACCATGATAGCTACCATTTATGTCTTGCACTTGGCAATAAAATGTATTTCTGTTTACATTGTATCTGTATTAAACACAGCACATAATAAATGAATACAATGTTTATATCTTGTATAAGTCAAGTATTTTTATACTCTTCAAAACGATACTATTTTTATCATAGGTGTGCGCAGCCTATTGCATTAGGATGTGCATCCCAAAGCTCATATGCATAGGACAGCGTCAGTGGGGCAATGGATGGTGTCAGTAGGACAGTGGAAAGTGTCAGTAGTTTTTATTTTGATTATTTAATTTATTTATTTTTATTACATTTTTTTTAAATTATTTTATTTTTTTACAATTGTTTAGGAGCCTGCCATTAGGGGGCTTTGGTGAAATATAAGGGGTCTAAACAGGGGGAATCTGTGCCATACAAAGTAATTAGGGTGTGCCTAGGCACACCTGGCACACCCTGTGCGCACACCTATGATTTTTATACGCTACCTTATTTCATGGCTGAATAGTTATACTTCTTGAAGTGAGCATATTGTTGTTTTTTTTTGTTTTTTTTTATAGAATGGTTTCATGTTGACAAGTTCAAATTCACTTCTGAACCCAAAAGACTGAGCCTGTCTCCTGTAATGGGCCAATCATTTGATGGCAATGCATTCCACATGTATACATTACATGCCCCTTTGTATATGTGCAGCACCAATTCCTTGGTTGCAAATAACTGGCCCATTACAGGTGACGGCTTCCTTGTGGACTCATGGGCTCAGAAGCCCATCTAAACATGCTGAAGCTCATCCCTACTGAGAAGCACTGACACTAAAGGCCCGTACACATGATCGGATTATCCAATGGGAATTGTGTGATGGCAGGCTGTTGTCGGAAAATCCAACCGCTTGCATGCTCCATCGGACAATTGTTGTCGGATTTTTTTGCGGACAAATGTGGGATAGCATGCTTGCAAATTGTCCGCCCACAAATGTGTGTTGTCGGATTATCCGATCGTGTGTACGCAAGTCCTTCGTACAAAACTCCAAAGTACAAACACACTTGCCCAGAAGCAATGCTCACCATAAGACAACATTAGCAGAAGTTGCCCAAAGGGTGGCGCTAAAGAGCTGAAAAACCACATAGTTTTGTGTTTTTTGGCCGACAATTCTTTGCCGTTTGTATGCAATACAAGTTCACGGCCAACGCCCTTCGGACAAAAGTCCTACGCTTTGTCCGATGAAAATCCGATTGTGTGTACGAGGCTTTATACTGTATAGCTAGACTCATGCCGCGTACACACGATCATTTTTCCCGTCGGGAAAAATGACATTTTTTCCTTTGGACGAGAAAAACGATCGTCTGTGGGCTTTTTGCCGTTTTTCCCGACGGGAAAAACGGCATTAATCACGATGAGAAAAATTAGAACATGTTCTAATTTTTCTCATCGTTTTTTCCAGCATTTTTTTCTGCGGCAGTTTTCCCATAGGGAAACACTGCCACGGAGCCCACACACGGTCGTTTTTCTCGACAAAGAAAAAAATGACGGGAAAAAAGGTCGTGTGTGGGGGAACATGCCGTTCCCTCGTTTTTCATTTTTTTTTCATGTCGTGATTCACGGCGGTGTTTTCACCGCCGTGAATCACGATCGTGTGTTCGCGGCATCAGTCTCATTTTGAAAATAGCAATGGGTGTAGGTGTATTTTCTTGCAGATACATTTAGTAACCCCTAAGGTTTACGTGCAATGGGATGGCCAACTGAAAGACTGGAGTCTTTCTTTCAGCAGGGCACAGCTCATAGACAAGTGCCTAGGAGAATATTTGGGAAATGCAACAAAGACTGATGTCACCAGGTGGGATATAGGTATTAGATTTACTGCACATGGGCATTGACTGGTAACTGTGCTGCTTTAATGACTGTTCTGCAATTATAATTATCATGCTGGTTCCGATCCTAGTTGATCTTCTAGATTTTGTTCATCTAGTTCAGACGTGGTCAACTTGAAAATTATTGAAGGCTCCAGCTGCTACCCCCAACACTTCCAGAAGGCAATATAATAGCAGTGCTTTTTCGGGTGCGTCAATTGCATCAAGTTAGGCAGCCTATAGACTGTAAAGCACCTCAAATCCTGAAAAAGTTGGTCCTGCTGCAGTTTTTGCAATTTACCACAAAACACACTGAAGAGAAAATTGGTGTCAGTGATCACATTAATAATCCGCAGCAATGGTGACCACACTGCTTAGTAGAGATGAGCTTGGGCGTTCTCCAAACTCATGTCTATCTGAACTTCCACTTTGCTCTATTTTCTAGTCCAATCAGCTGCAGGCCTCTGTCCTCTCCTTTCAACCCCACATCTAGTCACTGTCCAAATCTTGCAACCTTAACATCCCCCTTCCTTACCAATGACAACAATGACAAAAAGAAAAAAAAAATTGAAAACTACTTTCAAAGCCATCCACCACTTTGCCCCCAGCTACATCACCAGCCTCATCTCAAAATATCAACCAAACAATCGTCTTTGCTCCTCCCAAGCCCTCCTCCCATGCTTACCTGTTGGACATCTCCTGAGCCTTGGGGATAAATGTGTAGCGCTACGTGTTAAACCAAGTAACATTCAGCAATGTGTACTCAACAAAATGTAACCAAAAGGTGTAACATGAGAAAATGGGGGGCTGAGCAAGGTACTCAGCAGGTGTGAACAAAAACGTGAAGTCAGTCCACAAAGAGACCAAAATATACAACATTCAATGTGATATATTGTCCATCATGTGTAAACATAAACGTGATGAAGATGTCATGAGATTACAACGAACATCCCAACGTGAATCTTCAGGTGAGTGATGTAATTCAAATGCGCTTACCGGAACTGTTGGACCCGACTCTCATACGACAACGAATCAATCGAGCTTAAGGAGTCCCAAAATGGCTGTTCCACAGAGGCGTCAGCGAGAATCCAAAGGGAGATGGAATCCACCACGTTGGCATCCAGGTGATATCAACCCGAGGTATGGCGACTGGATCCGATGTTCCTCAGCCGCAGGTTATTCTGGTATAGGTGACAGAACTGGATTGTAGGTAAGGCAATCATGGGGGTCTGCCAGACATCCAAACACAACCCGGTGCGGGTAAGCAGCAACACTGATTAGGGTAATAAAAACCAACTGGAGAGAACTTAAAAACGTATCTTCCACAAGGTCATGTAAAGAGAAGAAAAAATAGGGGCTCCAATGGTGAAGGTCAAAAAAGGAGGTTTTAATGGTAAAAACCAACATACAAGGTATAAAAGTGATCACAGTTCATAAATCTTTAAAAGCAATATGGGGAGCGGTGTACCTGGCCCAGGGCCTTGGTTATACCTTGTATGTTGGTTTTTACCATTAAAACCTCCTTTTTTGACCTACACCATTGGAGCCCCTATTTTTTCTTCTCTTTACATGACCTTGTGGAAGATATGTTTTTGAGTTCTCTCCAGTTGGTTTTTATTATCCTAATCAGGGTTGCTTCTTACCCGCACCGGGTTGTGTTTGGATGTCTGGCAGACCCCCATGATTGCCTTACCTACAATTCAGTTGGGTCACCTATACCAGAATAACCTGCGGCTGAGGAACATCGGATCCAGTCGCCATACCTCGGGTTGATATCACCTGGATGCCAACGTGGTGGATTCCATCTCCCTTTGGATTCATGGAACAGCTGTTTTGGGACACCTTAAGCTCGATTGATTCGTTGTCGTATGACAGTCGGGTCCAACAGTTCCGGTAAGCGCATTTGAATTGCATCACTCACCTGAAGATTCACGTTGGGATGTTCATTGTAATCTCATGACATCTTCATCACGTTTATGTTTACACATGATGGACAATGTATCACATTAAATGTTGTATATTTTAGTCTTTTTGTGGACTGACTTCACGTTTTTGTTCACACCTGCTGAGTACCTTGCTCAGCCCCCCATTTTCTCATGTTACACCTTTTGGTTACATTTTGCTGGGTACACATTGCTGAATGTCACTTGGTTTAACACGTAGCGCTACACATCTATCCCCACTCTTTTTGAATTTTGTCACATTCCTGTGCAGGTGCTTCTTTTCCTTTGTTTGGGTTTTTGTTTTCTTTTCATTTTTGGGTAGCGCATTTATTCATTTCCACTCACATCTCCAGAGCCTTTCCAAACCTCTGGAACTCCCAAGCCAAACCGGAACAGCTGTCTCCTACTTTGCCTTGAAGCGATCCCTGAAAACGAATTTCTTCAGGGAAACCTATTGTGTCTCTACCTAACAACAGCATTTTAGTTTCTTGAACAATTCACCCACTACAGTTACTACCTCATATATCACTCCCCCCTCTACTTTAGATTGTATGCTCTCACAAGCAAGTTTGTTCTAATGTTTTTGTCTTTAATTCTATTGTAACTGTACTGTTTCTCATTTTTTTGTTGCACAAACTGTTACCGCTATAATAATCCTGTATAATTATAATACTTGTACTGTGGGCAGTGATCACTCCTTCTTATAATACTGACTATTTTAGTGCTGGGTGCTGAAACATAAAGAAAGTTTTAGCACATGTCACCCCGCTGCTGCTCTGCAAAACAACAGGTGGCAGCCCAGTCAAGGAGGTTGTACATTGCTGTTCTAGTTGCTGCTTGTCTTGACGATTGCCATTTACTTGTTGCTGATTGTTTATGACCAACACGTTTGCTATAACTCTGCCTGAATGCTGTCTGCTCTCAACACTGCTTGTTCTGTAGACTTTGCCTCTGCATGTTGACTTTGTTAATCAGTCTCCTATGTGCATGTCAGCTATCTTTTGTAGGGTAAACCCAAGAAGTGTGACTAGGGAAACTCAAGCAGAAAAAATTATACCTCCTTATAGGAGTTCCTGGTAAACAACAAATTAAACCTGAGACAACCTGTACCCAGGACTGGTAACATAGACAACAATCATGCAATAGGCTAAATCCGTGAAGCTTTAATGCCAGAGTTCATCATTATTTTAAGCCAAGTAGGGCCTGTGTTAACTGGCTCTGGGCTTGTGTTATTTGCATCAGTATTATATCAGTTTGAAACTAGAAATGTGCAATTTGTTTGGTTCCGAATTAGTTTAACAAATTTTGACAAATGAGTTCATTTCAAAATTTCCGAATTTTCAAATTTCCGAATTTTCAGATTTCCGAAATTTCGAATGTCCGAAAAGTCGAAAAAAGAAAATTTAAAAATTGAAAATTCGAAAATTGAAATTTGGAAAAATCGAAATTCGAAAATTCGAAGTTAGGAAATTATTAGGGTTAGGGTGTTATGGTTAGAGGATTAGAGGGTTAGAGGTTTAGGGTTAGGGCTTAGGAGTTAGGGCTTAGGGTTAGGGTTAGAGTTAGGTTTAGGGTGTTAGGTTTAGGGTTAGACGGTTAGTGTTAGAGGGTTGGGGTTATAGGGTAAGGGTTAGAGCGTTAGGGTTAGGGGTTAGGAGTTAGGGTTAGGGGGTTAGGGTTAGAAGGTTAGAGTTTAGGGTTAAGGTTGGGGGTTAGGGTTAGGAGTTAGGGTTAGGTTTAGGTCTTAGGGTTAGCAGTTAGAGTTAGCAGTTAGGGGTTAGGGTTAGAGGGTTAGAGGGTTAGGGGTTAGGCAGTAGAGTTAGGGGTTTAGGGTTAGAGGGTTATGGTTAAGGGTTAGGGTTAGGGATTAGGGTTGGGAGTTAGGAGTTGGGGTTAGGGGTTAGCAGTTAGGGTTAGGGTTGGGGTTAGGAGTTGGGGTTATTTGAAATTTGGAAAATTGAATTTCCGAATTTTGGAATTTCCGAATTCCGCATTTCCGAATTTTCAAATTTTCGAATTTCCGAATTCCGAATTTTTGAATTTACGAATTCAGAATTTTCAAATTTTCAAATTTTCGACTTTCCGAATTCTGAATTTTAAGAATTTACGAATTCCGAATTTTTTGAATTTCAGAATTTTTGAATTTTTGAATTTCAGTTTTCAAATTATTCGAATTTCAGAATTCCGAATTTTCGAATTTCCCGATTTTCCAAATTTCCGAAAAAAGCAAAAAAAATGAATGAAACGAAAAATACGATTTTTTCGGCAGTGCACATGTCTATTTGAAACCCTTCTGAGATAATTCAGAATTCATTGCAGGTGCATTTCACCTACAGTTGACCTGAGCCTCCTTCTGACCTGCATATTGCCCGTTTCCAGTGGATTTTACATTCTCATAAATTTGGATGGAATTGCAGAACCCACTTAAAGTAAACAAAACCAAATGACAAAGGACCTGACTGTAATTTTAAAATCTCATTGGCCCTCAGCTGAAAGTAACTGTTATTTTTTTTAAATATATAGTTCCATAGGCTAATGTATTAGCTTTGTGAATTGAGCCTTATAATATATCTTTTAATATTCATGTGATATTAAAGTCTTGTTTTTTTTTGTTTAAAAATAACAAACATGTTATACTTACCTGTACAGTGGTATTGCACAGAGCAGCTCAATTCCCCCTCTTCTCGGGTCCTCGGCTGGCGCTCCTGGCCCCTCCCTCCTACCGAGTGACCCCACAGCAAGCGGCAAGCTGTGGGGGCACCCGAGCCAAGCCGCTACTTTGTGTGTCCATTCGGACACAGAGCCACGGCTTGCCCCCCCTCCCCTCTCCTCATTGGCTTGCTGGCTTTGATTGACAGCAGTGGGAGCCAATGGCCGAGACTCTCTTGCAACATCGCTGGATCGAGATGGGACTCAGGTAGGCATTGGGGGGACTGGTGCATAGAAAACATTAAGATATAAAACCTTCTGACTTTAGAATCACTTTAATTCCTTTGGACTTTTAACAGTTCTTGAGTGTACTGAAATATGTGAACAAAGTCCAGGCAAGAACTAGCAGCGGGTAAACAAGTCCAGGCAGAGACTAGAAGCAGGCTGAGCAAAAAAGTCCCAGGTACAGGCAGGGGGTCAGGGGCTTGGAGACAACAGCAGATCCAAGTCACAGGCCGAGGGTCAAACACTGGGAGAGAGGTAGAAGTCCGTAGAGCAAGCCAGGGGGTCAGGTGCAGGAGAGGTAGTAGAGTAGTCAATTTGGTCCGCGTCACAGCAGGAGATCAAAACGTATTTTTCAGGTACTAGGAACACAGGAACGCTGACAAACCAGCAACCAGACTGTGTCACTGAGCTGGTTTAAATAGGCCCGCCTGTCATCCTATTGGCACGCCATTGCGTACGCGGGCAATGCGCCAGCGCGTGCACCCGTGAACGCCAGAGCGACGTTCCACCGTGCATGCGCCGAAGCGTCGTTCCACCGCGCATGCGCGATGGGCGCACATTGGTGACACTAGGTGGGGAATTTCCCTGACACCTCTGTGCAAACAGACCACGATAATCATGGCTGCTGAGCCCTGACATTGTGGTCTATTTGCGTGATTTAGTCAGCCGCAGCCTGCTATCTGTCTCCTGTGTCCTTCTCCCCCCTCTTCCCCCCTTCCCTCTCTGTCTGTCTCGGCTCTGCCAGTGCCCGCTCTCCCCCCCTCCTGCTGCTCTTATATTACATGTTGCCATCCTCTCTGCAGCATTATACTAATTGTCCTTGTGCCTGTGTAATGTAAAAAAAAACTGCAGGATTGTACCTGTATGAGCTCCGTTCCCGCCACTCAGCTGATTGTTGGTAGCTCGGCGCTCTGTATCTCCGCTCTCCTCCTCTCTCCACCTCTTCTCCAGCTGAGCGCCGGGAAAGGATCTCATACAGGTACAATCCTGCATTTTTTTTTACAGAACACAGGCACAATTAGTATAATGCTGCAGAGAGGATGGCAGCATGTAACAAAAGTGGGTTAACAACTACTTTAAGTGTGGTATCAGCATTAGTTTTAACTTAAAGTATAACTAAAGGCAAAACTTTTTTTTTTTAGTTGTGGAGTGGAGATGGATTAGAACATCTGTCAGGTTTTTTTTGCTGTCTGTGCCCAAATTTTGGGTTGTCTCCAGAAAAGTAATAGAGGGGAAATCTTCCTATAGGGACACTAGTTCTGGTGACCTGGTCCCCAAGGAATTCCTTAATTTGCAGGGATTTCCTCACACTTCCTGATTGGCTATGGGACAGGAAGTGAAGGGAGATCTCAGCAATGGAACACAGATGGCGAAACAAAAATCTGACAGGAGTTATAACTCCCCCTTGCTCTATCCAATATTAAAAAAAAGTTTTGCCCATAGTTCTACTTTGAAGTGTTACTAAACCCAGGACCCTGCATTCACTTTTCTCCCACAGTACACAGAACATTGAAATGCAATAGTTTTAGTAAATATAACGTTATAAATACTCTTTTTCATCAGCAGTTAGAGCAGTCTTGTGACTTCTATTAGTGTCTGGTTAAAGCTTGTAGGAGGAATTTTCATTCTGCTCTGACTGTCCTATCAGGTTATGGACCCCTGACTCTCTGTCTGGATAGTGCTGATTGGCCCTGTGGTGATAACATGCACTCTCCCAAGAACTGTGTTAGTCACAAGATCACTGGGTCACCAAGATCATACAGGACAACATTTTGAACAAGAAAATAAATGCAGCCAGTACATCTTAAGACTGAAATATATCGAATTTTTGCTTTTGGGTTTATATGTATACTGTATATATATATATATATATATATATATATATATATATATATATATATATATATATATATATATATATATGAGTCAAAAGAAGAGTTCTAGACAAGGTATGTTCCGAAATTCAGAATATTTGAAAGCTGAAAGTTGGAATTCCAACCTTCCAGAATGACAAAAGAGAAATACAGTATCTGATTCTACCCTACACCCCTCAAACTCCTTCTTATGATTTGACCGAAAAATCTGCAAACTCCTGTGAAAACTTGGAATGATCAGAAGTCTGAAAGTTCACTGCTAGTCCGTATCTGTTCTCATCTGTTGTGATCACCAAACTATTAATATTCACATTGCTTTGTGTTTAGGCTTACTATAGGGCATCCATTGTTAGCTGTCCCTTCTCACCCCTGAAGCCGCCTCTGGGAGCTGGTCATGTGACTGGTCTGGAGTGCACTGAGAATACTGTAGGTAATCATAAGCATTTTCCTTCTACAGGGTAGTTACTATAGGAGTTATATGTGGGGGGGGGGGGGGGGAGACATTTTAATCTTAAAGTGGACTTAAAATGGAATTTCAGGCTCTAACAAAATAAAATCGTCAGACGTATATGTATGTGACATGTGTCTTATTAGACTACTGAACTTTTCATTACTGGTAGTTACAGTCATTTAATATTTTGAAATTCTGCACTCAGTAAAATTTATTCAAACCTAGTGTAGCACCTTCCTAGTGTAGGATGCTAAGCAAATCTATAATTTTTTTTGCTCCTTTTGTAGCCAAGGTACAGTGATTGTTTGTATTGGTAGGTTCAGGGTCTCATATACTATGAGTTTGACTGCTTCCCCCTGCAAGAAGTTTCCAGAACATAGGGCTGGGAGAGCCCAATGACCAGTCTAAATATTTATCACATCCTAGCCAATACTCCCAGTATCCAGAAGGTGGCTGGGGAGGTGATAAATAGTTTGGAGCGGAAAGATACTCTGGGGCTGCTGTCCCTCTTATGCAGCCTGTGGAATGAGTAGCTGTTCTTTGAGGCCTCAGCTGTGGCAGAGCTAATTCTCTGAAGCAATCTTTTTTGAGAAGCTGGCTGTGGGACTTCACCCTACAGGATTCGTTCTGGAGAAGGTTTGTCTCCCTCACTGGGAAGTGTCTGGAAGAAGCTAGAAGGTTTGCAGCTGTCCTGGGATTGTGAGTACTGACCATGAATTGTGACCCCTGCTGACTGTGTGCTTTGGGATATACAGTGCCTTGAAAAAGAAGTCATACCCCTTTAAATTTTCCTCATTTTGTCATGTAACAACCAAAAACATATGTAGCACCCTCTAGTTAGGTAGGTGCTAATATGAGGATTTTTCTATAGGGTAGGAAAAATTAGGCATGCCCAGCTGGTGGCTAGGCCTGTTTGTTTTCATGCTGGGCTGGGAGTGGCTCAGGGCAGGGCTGGGTGACTCACAGGTAGCATCACTGTCACCTCCCTCTTCTTTCTAGAAGGTGCTAGAAAGAGAGGAGAGGAGAGGTGGAGCTGCCTGGAGTATTTTTAAGGAGCCTTGACCATTCCCCAACTTGGATTGGCAGAAGGGCAGGCCTCCTTAAATACCCAGGGTCAGCCCAGCTGGGGAGAAGTTGTTGGCTGGAAGAGCTGGAGTGAGAGAGTGTGGAGGCTGTCGGGCCTACAAGGAGCTCCCCAGTCTGGGGGGGGGTGACCTTGGGCCTGGGCTCAGGTGCATTCATGAGGAGAGAAGAGATCCTGGGAGAAAGGCACATGAGAGAGAAGGAGAGGACAGCAGGTGAGAACTCTGCTAAGAGACTCCAGGGAGGACAACTGGTCACAGCCAGGAGGGCTGGTGAGTGAAGCACAGTTGGGAGGACTTGGGAGGCACGCCTAAAAGAACTGGGAGTTTGCTGTTTGAGATGGGTGCGAACCAGAAGAATGGACTGTAGGAAGGGCAGTGTAGAGAGGTCCTTGCAGCCAGGCTGGCTGGCAGGGCCTTAAGAGAGCCATATGGGATCAGTAGTTGGATAAAGGACAGTTAGCACCTGAACTATTTCTATGCCATAAGGGTCAGAGTCCCCTGCCCGCAAAGGGCAATTCACTGAGGCCTGACTGAGTTAGTGTCAGGCCTAACCATGCGTTGCTAGCTAGTCTGGAGGAGTAACAATCTGCAGAAAGTGAAGTGCTGGAGGAGTATTGGTCTGCAGCAAGTGAAGGGCTAGAGGAGTGAAAGGAAAGAGGTCTTAAGCAAGAGAGAAGACTGGAGTGTATATACAGGAGTGTATATAGTAGTCTCAAGCAAGTTGCACTGAATCTTTCTGGACATCCCATAATTTCCCATTCCCCTCCAAGATCAATCCCCTCAATAAAAAAACAAAAACAAAGCTTATGGACTGGTCTGTGTCTCTGAGTGCCTGAGCAATGGAAGCCAGGCTGGGCAGGGTGACAGGTGAACCAAAAGATTCAGCCACCCTTATGGGGGCATGGCTACACAAAAATGTGTTTTATTGGTATTTTATGTCTGCAAAAAGACTTGAGACTGGGGCAGAGGTTCACCTTACAGCAGGACAACAACCCTAAACATACAGCCAGAGCTATAATGGAATGGTTTAGATCAAAGCATTTCATGTGTTAGAATGGCCCAGTCAAAGTCCAGACCGAAAATCCAATTGAGTATCTGTGGCAGAACTTGAAAATTGCTGTTAACAGATGCTCTCCATCAAATCTGACAGAGCTCGAGCTATTTTGCAAAGAAGAATGGACAAAAAATGTACTCTCTAGATGTGCAAAACTGGTAGAGACATCCTCAAAAAGACCTGCAGCTGTAATTGCAGCGAAAGGTGGTTCTACAAAGTATTGATTAAGGGGGGCTGAATACAAATGCACGCCACACTCTTCAGATATATATTTGAAAAAAAAATTGAAAACCATTTATCATTTTCCTTCCACTTCACAATTACGTGCCACTTTGTGTTGGTCTATTATATAAAATCCCAATAGAAAATTTCAAGGGGTATGAATACTTTTTTAAGGCACTGTAAGTGCCAGAGGAATCTATGGACTGAGACGGCTCTCATAGGGTTTCAGAGTACTGGCTATTCCCCTGTGCCCTCAGCCAAATGTATGGGAGCTTGGGAAAGAGTGTCCTCCTGTCACTGAGCAGCGTTTTGGAGTATAACATGCCCTAATCCCTTTCCTGTTTAAAGTTCTTCAAGCAATAAATATCAAAAAGCCATCCCCTAGACTGAGTTATTGGAATAAGTGTGTATGGATTGGTGCTTGTGGGGACGAGCAGCCTCTATACTATTTGGGAAGAGCCAGCTATTATCAGCAGCCCCTACATGGGTAGCGCTACACTTGAATAAATAAAAGTGATGGGGAGACTGCACTTACTCATACCTGAATACAAAGTAATAAATCATATCGAAAAAATCTGTGTTGCTCTTAATCTTTACATTTTCAACCTAAAACAAACAATGTGTGCTCTCAAATAAACATCACCATAGTGGGGCCCCTGATGACGTCCTCTATGATGAAACAAGTTGGATGGAGCCTAAGGCCCCATGCACACGAGACGCAGGTGCAAACTCTGCTGAACACACGTTTTTAAACGCTGAAACCGGCATTTTAAAACACGCGTTTTGGCGCGTTTAGCAGCGTTTTACCGAGTTTGCAAGCGTTTCATCCCTAAGCTTAAAAAACAGTAAATTTTAACCATTTCAGCCAGTTTGTGAGACCAGAGTGAGTAGCAGCAGCTGAGAGAGCAGCAGTGTACTTGTATTTAGCGTGTCACTTGCCACATCACCTGCCACAAGTTGTGGATTGTCCACTTGCCACGTCACCTGGCCACGTCACCTGCCACAAGTTGTGGATTGTCCACTTGCCACGTCACCTGCCACGTCACCTGGCCACGTCACCTGCCACAAGTTGTGGATTGTCCACTTGCCACGTCACCTTGCCACGTCACCTGGCCATGTTACCTACGACGTCACCTGGCCACGTTACCTGCCACGTCACCTGGCCACGTCACCTGCCACAAGTTGTGGATTGTCCACTTGCCACGTCACCTGGCCACGTCACCTGCCACAAGTTGTGGATTGTCCACTTGCCACGTCACCTGCCACGTCACCTGGCCATGTCACCTGCCACAAGTTGTGGATTGTCCACTTGCCACGTCACCTGGCCACAAGTTGTGGATTGCCCACTTGCCACGTCACCTGGCTATGTCACCTGGCCATGTTACCTGCCACGTCAACAGTTGAAAAAAGCATCCAACTGCCTCTGAACGCGCGTTCAACAGCAAATAACAGCGTCTCGTGCGCATGGGGCCAAAGCTGTTGACTTCATCATGCTAGCGGACTCTTTTAATTTATTGTCTTGTGTGTACCTGCTATCCTGAAGAATTGTAGCAGTTTAATAATGTGTTACACTATCTGGTCTGCTTTTTTGTTTCTCTCCTCGTGTCTCTTGCTGCCCTCATTTCATTGTTAAGCGGATTGCAGTCTGGGTTGAAATCCTTGCGAAGCTGGACATTTCCATCCTGTGGACAGTTTAGGTACTGTATATGTGAGCATGCATGACCTTGGTTGGTAGGGGTCATGCATTTCTGGTACAAGGCTTTTGCCTCTTGGTGATGGTTAGGGATGGGCCCGGTGCTCGATTCGAACCCATGTTCGAATCGAGCATCGGGCGTTCGCTCGCTCGTCGAGCCCAGAACTATTTGGGCCGTTCGCATCACATTCGTGTGATGCGAGCGGCCCCGCAATGCATTGCGGCCGGCGCGGCCGGCGCAGTGCATTGCTGGCTGATGATTGGCCAAGCATGCACTGTGACCCCGCATGCTTGGCCAATCACAGCGCCCGAAACTCGGAGAGCAATAATTGGCTACAGGCAGGACGCCTGTAGCCAATTACAGCTCAGGGGCTTTAGTACACGCCCCACCATTTAAAAGGCCGCCACGCCATCGGCCCCGGTCACATGAGTTCCGGCTTTAGGAGAGATTAGTCTGCTGATTCTGTCTTTGCTTGATACTGAAAGATTTGCTCTTCTTTGCTAAACCATTGGCTGTTTCTTTGCTAAACCATTGCTACCTAAGTCATTGATCGTTCATTGCTGCTGATTGCACAGTTAGTGTGTTATTAGCTGCTGCTGGGGATTAGTCTGGTGCGTGCTTACTGTTAGTACAGTATTGCAGTAGTACCAACCGCAGTGCTGTTAGCACAGCATTGCACCCCAACAGCACCCATAGGACTTCTAGTGTGTTAGTGGCAGCAAACAGAGCTCCTATATTTTCTTCTCAGCAGCACCCATAGGACTTCTAGTGTGTTAGTGGCAGCAAACAGAGCTCCTATATTTTCTTCTCAGCAGCACCCATAGGACTTCTAGTGTGTTAGTGGCAGCAAACAGAGCTCCTATATTTTCTTCTCAGCAGCACCCATAGGACTTCTAGTGTGTTAGTGGCAGCAAACAGAGCTCCTATATTTTCTTCTCAGCAGCACCCATAGGACTTCTAGTGTGTTAGTGGCAGCAAACAGAGCTCCTATATTTTCTTCTCAGCAGCACCTATAGGACTTCTAGTGTGTTAGTGGCATCACACAGAGCTCCTATATTTTCTTCTCAGCAGCACCCATAGGACTTCTAGTGTGTTAGTGGCATCACACAGAGCTCCTATATTTTCTTCTCAGCAGCACCCATAGGACTTCTAGTGTGTTAGTGGCAGCAAACAGAGCTCCTATATTTTCTTCTCAGCAGCACCCATAGGACTTCTAGTGTGTTAGTGGCATCACACAGAGCTCCTATATTTTCTTCTCAGAAGCACCCATAGGACTTCTAGTGTGTTAGTGGCATCACACAGAGCTCCTATATTTTCTTCTCAGCAGCACCCATAGGACTTCTAGTGTGTTAGTGGCAGCAAACAGAGCTCCTATATTTTCTTCTCAGCAGCACCCATAGGACTTCTAGTGTGTTAGTGGCAGCAAACAGAGCTCCTATATTTTCTTCTCAGCAGCACCCATAGGACTTCTAGTGTGTTAGTGGCAGCAAACAGAGCTCCTATATTTTCTTCTCAGCAGCACCCATAGGACTTCTAGTGTGTTAGTGGCATCACACAGAGCTCCTATATTTTCTTCTCAGCAGCACCCATAGGACTTCTAGTGTGTTAGTGGCAGCAAACAGAGCTCCTATATTTTCTTCTCAGCAGCACCCATAGGACTTCTAGTGTGTTAGTGGCAGCAAACAGAGCTCCTATATTTTCTTGTCAGCAGCACACATAGTACCTATAGTGTGTTAGTGTCAGCACCCATAGGACCTACAGTGTGTTGTGAGCACACATAGGAGTTCTATTTTTTATACTATATACACTACCGACTACAATGGCTGGAAGACCGCCAAGGAGAGGCAGAGCGTGCCGAGGCAAGAACACAGGGCAGGCAGGCTCTGTTTCTAGAGACAACAGTGCTGGCCGTGGACGTGGTCGTGCATCGTCATCAGCACGTGGCCATGGGACACGCTTGTCTTTGTTTTCGGCAGCTGGACATGTGGAGCCGCATCATGCCGAAGGCTTGGTAGAATGGATGACCAAGCCCTCCTCATCCTCCTCATCCTCTCTCACCCAGGCTCAGGGTACTGGCAGAGCAGCTGCCAACGCGTACTCAATGGCATCATCAGCCACCCCTTCCCTAGACCCACCATGTCCTCCTGAGGAGTCCCCCGAACTGTTTGAGCACAGTGTTGGGTACATGCTCCAGGAGGATGCCCAACGATTCGAAGGCTCGGATGATGATACCCAGCTTGAGGAAGTCAGTAGTGTGCGCGCAGAGAGAGGGGATGCTGAAGGACAGCAATCTGGCAGTAGTGTTCCACCAGCTGCAGCTTACTGCCAGGTTTGCTCTAGTGGTGAAGAGGGAGGGGATGATGAGGTCACTGACTCCACGTGGGTGCCTGAAGGGAGAGAGGAGGAGGAGGAGGAGGATGCAGCGTCACATGTCCAACGAGGCAGGATGCCCCCTGGAGGCCAGCTAGAGGCCAGCACAGCAACTGTACCACACCGCAGAGCTCCGCCTGTGCAGGGCGCTGCCTCTGCACGTTATCACAAAAGTTCTTTGGTGTGGGCCTTTTTTGAGACGAGTGCATCAGATTGCACCACTGCTATTTGCAATATTTGTCTCAAGCGTATCTCGCGTGGCCAAAACATCAGCCGCTTGGGCACCACAAGCATGAGCAGACATATGTCGACCTGCCATGCAGCTCGTTGGCAAGCACACATAAAAGACCCACACCAAAGAACAAAGCGGACCTCTCCTTGCTCCTCATCAGCTGGGATCTCCATCCCCACTATATCTTCAGTCCTCTCTGAAAGCTGCTCTGAGAGGACTGAAGGTGTAGAATTAGGTGTGTCACAACCAAGTACTTGCAGTACACCGACGTCCGATTGTAGCAGGCAAATTTCCCTGCCCCAGCTGCTGGACCGTCGAAAGAAGTATACTCCCAGCCATCCACATGCCCAGCGGTTGAATGCTAGCTTGGCTAAATTGCTAGCACTTCAACTGCTGCCTTTTCAGTTGATAGACTCGGCCCCCTTCCGTGAGTTTGTTCAATGTGCGGTTCCTCAGTGGCAGGTTCCCAAACGCCACTTTTTCTCACGGAAGGCGATTCCGTCTCTCTACTGGCATGTGGAAGGCAATGTCCATGCCTCGCTGGACAGGGCGGTCAGCGGTAAGGTGCATATTACCGCTGACTCATGGTCCAGCAGGCATGGACAGGGACGTTATCTTTCTTTCACGGCCCATTGGGTCACTCTATTGGTAGCTGGGAGGGATGCAGGACAAGGTGCAGTAGTGTTGGAGGTTGTTCCGCCACCACGCCTCCAAAATGCTACTACTGGTTGTGACACACCTCTCTCCTCCACCCCCTCCTCTTCTTCTTCCTCCATGTCCTCTTCGAGTGCTCTGTCCTCGGAACCAGCGGTGCTCCGTAGGAGTACAAGGGGCTACGCGAGTACGCAGGCAAAAAGATGCCATGCCGTGCTTGCGCTGGTGTGTTTGGGGGACAGGAGCCACACTGGGCCAGAGGTTCTGGCAGCTCTGCAGGGGCAGGCCGAGAGGTGGTTGACGCCACGCCAGCTTAAGCCAGGAATGGTCGTTTCTGATAATGGCACCAACCTCCTCTCCGCCCTGCGACAGGGGCAGCTCACCCATGTGCCCTGTATGGCTCACGTCCTCAACCTGGTGGTGCAGCGGTTCTTGGGCAGGTTCCCAGGCTTACAGGATGTCCTGAGGCAGGCCAGGAAAGTCTGTGTGCATTTCCGCCGATCTTATAATGCCAGTGCTCGGCTGACTGAGCTGCAAAAGGAGCTGAACCTGCCCAAGAACCGCCTAATATGTGACATGCCCACCAGGTGGAACTCAATGTTGGCCATGCTGCAGCGACTGCACACGCAGCAGAGGGCCATCAATGAGTACCTTTGCGACTACGGCACCAGGACAGGGTCAGGGGAGCTTGGCTTTTTTTCCCCACGCCAGTGGAGCATGATCAGGGATGCATGCACTGTCCTCTCACCATTTGAGGAGGCCACGAGGATGGTGAGCAGTGACAGTGCATGCATCAGTGACACTGTACCTCTTGTCCACCTGTTGGAGCATACGCTGCGTGGGATAATGGACAGGGCACTTGAGGCAGAACAGAGGCAGGAAGAGGAGGACTTCCTTGTCTCTCAAGGCCCCCTTTATCCAGACAATGTTCCTTCTGTCCCACCCATCACACAGGAAGAGGAGGAGGAGGAGGAGGAGGATTGTGTGAGCATGGAGGTGGAGCCTGGCACTCAGCATCAGCAGCAGCAGTCTTTTAGGGATGATGTACAGTCCCAACAAACCAGTGGACTTGTACGTGGCTGGGAGGAGGTGGCTGGCGATCATGTCATCCTCAGTGACCCAGAAGACTCCGGACCGAATGCCTCAGCTAACCTACGCTGCATGGCCTCCCTGATCCTGCAAAGCCTGCGGAAGGATCCTCGTGTTCTTCGGATCAAGGAGAGTGACCATTACTGGCTGGCCACTCTCCTTGATCCACGGTACAAGGGTAAGGTTGCGGACCTTATCTTGCCGTCGCAGAGGGAGCAGAGGATGAGACATCTCAGGGAGGCCTTGCAGAAAGGTCTGTGCAACGCGTTCCCAGAAACTGGGAGGTTACAAACTCCTGGTCCTGGACGACGAGTTGCTGAGGCTTCGGTCAGTAGCAGAAGGAGCGGTGGGGAAGGTGGACGTCTGACCGATGCGTTCAGACAATTTTTTAGTCCGCAGCCCCAAGGTATGATCGGTTCCAGCAACCATCGCCAGCGTCTGATATACATGGTGCAGGAATACCTAGGGGCAAGGTCAGACTTGGACACCTTTCCCACCGAAAATCCTCTGGCTTACTGGGTCCTGAGGATGGATCACTGGCCAGAGCTTGCACAGTATGCAATTGAGCTACTGGCCTGTCCTGCATCCAGCGTTCTTTCCGAACGCACATTCAGTGCTGCTGGAGGATTTGTCACCGATCATAGGGTGCGCCTGTCCACCGACTCGGTTGATCGACTGACCTTCATAAAAATGAATCAGTCTTGGATCACCACCAGCTACCAGACACCTGAAGCGGATATAACGGAATAATTTATAATGTCACATCCCTTCAAGACTGCCTATGCTGATGCTGAGTGACTGTCCTGTTATGTTCACTGACTATCCTCTTCCTCCTCCTCAATGATCCATGCCACCACACCAGTGCCTAAGGCACAATTTTTCAGCCCCTGTATAACAGGGGCGTGTAATTACAATTTTTTAAAAAGATGCTTCGCAACAGGTGTGACTGCTGTGCTCAGAGTACAGTATCTGTGAGGGGTTGCAGTGTTGTGGCACCAGCACCAGTGCCTAAGGCACAATTTTTCAGCCCCTGTTGGGGCGTGTAATTACAATTTTTAGGCAATGCTTTGCAACAGGTCTCATTGCTGTGCTCAGAGTACAGTATCTGTGAGGGGTTGCAGTGTTGTGGCACCAGCACCAGTGCCTAAGGCACAATTTTTCAGCCCCTGTATAACAGGGGCGTGTAATTACAATTTTTTAAAAAGATGCTTCGCAACAGGTGTGACTGCTGTGCTCAGAGTACAGTATCTGTGAGGGGTTGCAGTGTTGTGGCACCAGCACCAGTGCCTAAGGCACAATTTTTCAGCCCCTGTTGGGGCGTGTAATTACAATTTTTAGGCAATGCTTTGCAACAGGTCTCATTGCTGTGCTCAGAGTACAGTATCTGTGAGGGGTTGCAGTGTTGTGGCACCAGCACCAGTGCCTAAGGCACAATTTTTCAGCCCCTGTATAACAGGGGCGTGTAATTACAATTTTTTAAAAAGATGCTTCGCAACAGGTGTGACTGCTGTGCTCCAAGTACAGTATCTGTGAGGGGTTGCAGTGTTGTGGCACCAGCACCAATGCCTAAGACACAATTTTTCAGCCCCTGTTTAACAGGGGCGTGTAATTACAAATCTTGATCTAATAGTTCACAGCAGGGCCCATTCCTGCGTCCACCAAGAGTAACTATGAGGGCCTACAGTCTTGTGGCAACACCGTCCACCACCACCACCACCACCAAAGGCCCAATTTTTCTGCCCTGTTCAACAGGTGCATGCAATTACAAATCTTGATCTAATAACTCACAGCAGGGCCCATTCCTGCACCCACCAAGAGTAACTGTGAGGGCTTACAGTCTTGTGGCAACACCGTCCACCACCACCACCACCACCACCAAAGGCCCAATTTTTCTGCCCGGTTCAACAGGTGCATGCAAGTACAAATCTTGATCTATTAACTCACAGCAGGGCCCATTCCTGTGCCCACCAGTCTTGTGGCTACACCAACATCTAATAGGGCAAATTTCTGCAGAGTATATACGGCAGGCCCCTACTTTCAAACATCCAACTTACAAACGACTCCTACTTGCAAACGGCAAGAGAAAACAGGAAGTGAGAGGAAATCTACCCCTAGGAAGGAAAATTCTATCCTGTTAGATTTAATTTGGGAAAAAGGTATCTCCTCTCTACTGATGCTTTATCACCAATCCTTGTTTCAATTAAAACCCCACTTTTCCAAAAACATTTGTCATTGGGACGGAAAGTGAGGTGACATGTTCTGAACAGATGTGCAAAGACAGCAAATGTTACAGGGGTGATAACCCCTCCCTATGTTCTCCAAAAAGCTTAAAAATTGATTTTTTTGGGATGTAGCTACACTTCATAATGTACCTGTTCAGATTCTACTTAAGAACAAACCTACAGTCCATGTCTTGTTTGCACCACCTATATACTGCTGTTCAGAGTATATAGGGTTGTAGGTATAGGGTTTTATTTTGGGTGCGGGGTCCCCCTTAGTATCCATACAAGACCCAAAGGGGCTGGGGTGGGGGGGGGGGGGGTGATGGGGTAGCCATGCCATTTTTCTCAAGGATTTTCAGCCATATGGCGGCCAGGACAAGACATGACATTAAAGCCGCAAGTGGTTTTAAATGGCTTCTTTTTTTCCTTTACAAATGTCATTTTGTGCAAGGACAGTTCTAAACACGGGAAACACATGCCACTTCACAGGCATACTTTAGACACCCCCCAGGTACCATATTTAAAGGAAAATTTCACTTTTTTTTTTTTCACTTTATGCATCATTAAAATGACTGCTCCCGAAAAAACTTTAGTTTTTAAAATTTATTTTTGCATTGATATATGTCCCCTGGGGCAGGACCCGGGTCCCCAAACCTGTTTTATAACATTAACATGCATATTGGCCGTTGTAATTAGCAATTTTGATTTCGAACGTTCGCGTCCATTATAACGAATAGGGTTCGAAAATTCGCGCAAACTTTCGGTCCGTTCGAAGGTTCTGGTGCGAACCGAACCCGGGGGTGTTCGGCTCATCCCTAGTGATGGTGGTGCACTGGAGTCAGCATGTTTGGAGTATTGATCTGTACATGCAGTTTTCCAGTGGACACATGATTATTGGATTTTTTTTCCCTGGGTACATGCCTATTGGACTTTTTTCACATGATTTTATATTTAATTTATTGTCCTTGAATTATTCACAGTGATTTTTATTTGAGAACACAAGTTGTTTGCCTTAGGTTGAAAATTTGGTGGGTTGTGAGGCGTAGTGGGTGCAAAGGTGGTAAAAGTCATTGGGCGCCAGACACTTCTTGGATGTAAAAGAGGTTTTATTTCTTTGACAGTCCTTTTTATATTTTGCAAGGGAAAGAGGGCTAGGGCCAGGTCACTCAAAAGCAGCTGTAATTTTAAATAGCAGACTCCGAGACTTCAACAGGAGGACAGCCGTTCAGGGAAAGGCCCCAGCAAGGTGCCACTTCTGCATATGGCAACAGTACTTAAACAGTTCCTAATGCAAAGTAACAGTTCTCTCAGCTGAACTACAACTTCTCCTTGTAGTTCTTCAGCCCCTTGAGCTCCTGGTCTCTCACTGGACCCTCTGATTCACTGAATCTGAATTCCGTGAGCTCCTCAAGGCTTTTGCGGTGGTATCTCCCTCAAGCGTCACCCACGCTTCCCTGCTGGGTCCCTAGCTTGGCACTTCGGATACCTTCAAGCTTCACCCCTGCTGACCGGCTCGGTGCCTAGCTTGGCACACAAGGTTGCTCTGCAAGCATCACATCCGCTGGTTGGATCCCTGACTGGATCACCGCCTGAAGTTTCCCAATTTTCCACCGTGCCCGTTCGGTGAGAATACTGCTCCGGTACTTGCTTAAGTTACTCACTGTGGTCCCTGGTAAAGGCGATTGGTCCCTTAGTGGCAACAGCTTCCCTTCTACCTACGACCACGACAGGTTCTCCGGCCGGCAGAACCGGCACTTTTGGTTGGACTGCAAGCCGCAGTCCCAACCCTGCGCTGCCCTCTTACTTCTGGATGGGCCCTCACACAGCCTGGCAGGCTGATGCCCCCGGGATAAGCCTAATCTCTGGCCTAGCAGCCCGGGGCAGACAACACACATCCACCCGGACGGCGGTCTGGGTGGCACACAAGAACCTGGATCACCTGACCTCACCCAAATATATAGGCTCTCCCAGCAGGCCAAGGGATTCAACAAAATCCCTGCCCATTGGCTGAGATACCCCATATACCTGTAACCTGACCTTGAGATGTCCTTCTTAATCTAATACCTCCAAGTGCCCGGCCATCTGATGGTAGAAGAGGAAAGTACAACTAGGCCAAACTTAGAAAGAAGTCAATGGATTCCTAGTAATTAACTACAGTAGCTACTCCTGACAAGGAATTTGGCGAGGAGCCCCCTGACTAAACCCCAGGGCGCTACAATAAATTTTATTTTTCATCAGTTATAGTTATTGAATAGTGATCCTGGTATCCATATTAATCTGTACACATAGGTGCAACATCTGTATTAAGGAAAGGTTTGTGGGGCAGAAAGGAAGCACCACAGAAAATAATTGTGAAAAGATGAACAGAAAGGTTGTAAAATCTATTAAACCATGTCAGTGATCCTGTGTGCTGATGAGAATTTGCCAAGGACAGGACCTCTAAAAACAACAGGGAAAATAGTAAATCTAAAACAATATTTCTACTTTACAGCATGTCACTTGCCACTGTCCCCTGTCACCAGATTCAGCGTGTCACTTGCCATCGTCACCTGTCACCAAATTCAGCGTGTCACTTGCCATCGTCACCTGACACCAAATTCAGTGTGTCACTTGCCATCGTCCCCTGTCAACAAAGTCAGCGTGTCAATTGCCACCCGTCCTTTGCCGCCAGATTCAGCATGTCACTTGCAACGTCACCTGCCACCAAATTCAGCGTGTCACTTGCCACCATCACCTGTGACCAAATTCAGCGTGTCACTTGCCACCGTCACCTGTCATTAAATTCAGTGTGTCACTTGCCATCGTCACCTGTCACCAGATTCAGCGTGTCACTTACCATCCATCCCGTCACCAGATTCAGCGTGTCACTTGCCACCTGTCCCCTGCCACCAGATTCAGCGTGTCATTTGCCACCTATATCCTGTCTCTCTCTCCCTCCCCTTTAGCTGGGCATGCTGGGGGCTGAAGTTTACCTCTTAGGATTGCTGGGGCTTGCCAGTCCTCGGGACTACATGTCCCATGATCCTCCTTTGTGCTCCTTTTTTTTGGCCAATGAGAAGGAAGGGGGGAGAAGGAAGGGGTGGGTGAAGGGGGGGAATAAGGAGAAGGAAGAAGGATGGGAGGAGGAAGAAGGATGGGAGGAGGAAGAAGGAAGGGGGGAGGAAGAAGGAAGGGGGTAGAAGGAAGGGGGGAGAGAAGGGGGGAGGAGGGGGAGAAAAGGAAGGTGGGGAGAAGGAAGAGGGGAGAGAAGGAAGGGGGAGAAGGAGGGGGGGGAAGAAATGGGTGGGTGAAGGGGGGAATAAGGAGGGGGAGAAGGATGGGGGGAGGGAGAAGGATGGGGGGAGGGAGAAGAAAAGGGGAGGAAGAAGGAAGGGGGAGAGAAGGAAGGGGGGAGAGAAGGGGGGAGGGGAGAGAAGGAAGGTGGGGGAGAAGGAAGAGGGCAGAGAAGGAAGGGGAGAAGAAGGGGGAGAAGGAAGGGGGAAGAGAAGGAGGGGGAGAAGGAAGGGGTGGAGAGAAGGAGGAGGGAGAAGGGGGGTCTGGTCACAGTGCTCACTTATTTAAATGGTCCCCGGGGGCTCTCAGTCAGTGACTTCTCTCAATGTGGCTGTCGGCTCCTTAATCTTCCCGCCCCCACATCCCCTTCACATACGTAGCAGCACACATGCAGGGAGAGAGGGGCGGGAGAAGGGATGTATGTAGGGTTGCCACCTCATCCCTTTAAACCTGAACACATATGAATTACACAGGTTCTGAGGCAAATTTTTTGCAGATAAGGCACCAAGTGAGTTTAATTACCACCTTAATCAGCCACAGAACCTGTGTAATTAATATGTGTTCGGGTTTAAAGGGATGAGGTGGCAACTCTAGATGTATGTCATGCTGGAGGGGACGGGACGGAGCAGCGTGGGGATACCTTCCAGGACAGCCACACCTCCCGAGTCGCTTGTCACTGCACATTGAGCAGTGAGGATGGAGTGGCTCAGTGGCTCAGCAGCCATGAAAGGAGGGGAGGAGAGGAGCAGCTGAATTGAACTATGGGTTTTCGGTGGTGTACAGCTCCACCTCACCGCCGAAGATACCAGGTAACTGAGGCTCTCCACAGCACCAGAAACACCTGCCTCTGCTCACGGACATCCGTAGCACACCCGGGAATGGCCAGGAAGAAATGCACCCTACCAAGCTCCCTCACTTCTTTCCTCCTACAGAGCGGCCGGCGTACTAATTTCTGCGCCCCTTGAGCGCACCAACGGACACTCCCCTGGCTAGTGCTATTTTTCCGGCTCTGATGGGGCCCCAGGTGAACATGGGGCCCCCGGGCTGTGCCCAGGGGTGCCCGCTCAGTAAGACGGCCCTGCTTGTTTCCATGTTTTAAATAATTATTGTCTGGATCAAATAAAAAAGATGGCAACATGTCTGGCTGACTTTACAGTCTCCTTAGAGCACATTTTCACTCACTCACTGTTTCACAAATAGTACACTGTAATTTTTATTGCAAGATAAAACCAGCCTTATCTCTCCCTCATATATTGTAACCGTACCAAGCTGCTTACACACCCTGTTCAGCCAATAAACAATATCTGTAGCTATTGCCCCTCAAATAATACAGTCCAATGTATTTTTTAACAAAAATGTTGTGATCTTAGCAAGCTGCTTACATATTGTCCAGCCACTGAACACTCTTTGTGGCTATTGTTTCTGCAAAAGCAGTCTTCTCCAGTCCACATCTACGCTCTGTAGTCTTGCACCTTGCAAATGTGCAGACCCTGTGTCCAGCAAACTGTCCATTTTACCGTGACAGTTGCTCCTACTGTCACATATCTCTCCCCCCATGTTTCGGACCCGAAGGGGGCGGAACACACAAGCCTGAATCCTTGATTGGGACACCTCTGTGCCAGCTGTTCGCTGCGTAGGCCCAATTTTTTTTCTGGGTGCGTTTCCAGGCACGCCTTACCCAGGATCGCAACGGGGTCCTACCTTTCTGTATCCCCAGCCTACTCCCTCTGTCCTTGGGGTTCCTGAGCTCACGTTTCTTTTCTGGCAGCCCCCTGCCTTTCCTGCTACTTCCTTTAAACTCAGTTTCTGGATTCTGTAAGGAACCTGCCCCAGACACTACGCCTGATGAGGAACCACCTTTTCCCTCACTGGTACCCATTTTCCCCATCACAATAGGTCCCTTGGGTTTACCAAATCCTTTGCCCTTGACTACCAACTCCCCATGGCTCAACATCTGTGTATCACACTCATTTTCCCAGAAATTATTCATTTTCATATTCAGGCCATTATTTACATTAACATTCAGTAATAAGTCACCATTTCTCTAATTATCAATATCATCAGTTATTTCTTGTTCAGGGTTTGTTAGGGCCAAGCCCAAGGAGGGACAGGACACAGGTGAGCAGCTATCCCCTATGAGATCTTCACAAGGCTTCACTTCACCTGTTGTCCAAATCTCTGTGGGCAGTTGTCCCAACAACTGACACTGAACAACGCATGACCCATTTCTAGCAGTACCAATCTTTGCCAACTCACACTTTTCCATGTTACAATTTTTGTTCCTCTCCATACTATATTTGAGAGCGTCTCCGGGTACCTCAACTTGTACCTCTCTGCAGGTGACAGACAGAATCTCTGCTTTTGCCGCGTCCATATCTGGCCCTTCCTTCTTAGGAGGTCTAGTGGGTGAGGCAGTATCCGCGCCATTTACTAATCCCTGCTCAGCCGCACCTCGGACCGCACTAGCAGACATGTCCATCACCGCATCAGACGGAGAGACCTCTGTCTCCAGCAGCCCCCCAGAGCGCCTTCCGTACTGAACCGTATCCGGAAGCACCCTCACAGGAAACTGGGAGATCATTTGCCACACTATTAGAAAGCACTGTACCAACCAGTTCCACTGGTGATTAATTTTAACCAGCACGGGTTGTACTACCTGACTCCATCCATTGGTACCACGCAGCACCACCACATCCAACTGTAATGGAGGCACCCAGGTATACAAGGACTGTGCTTTCACCATTTCAAGCAGTTCCACTAACATATCTGTAATTTCTACACACTCAACATCAATATGCAAAACATTTTTGGTGACCTTAACCTTATCAGAGACATGGAGGGGCTCATTCACTGCGGCTTGAGGGGCCGAGACATTTAAACAGGCCTCCACCTCACTGGCGATACCCATCACAGCCTGATGCTCCTCTGGAACACTGTCAGACGCATGTCTCCCACTCAACAATGAGCCCATGCACGTAAACATTTGTTACATTGTCACCTTCACACTTGACATTCAGTGGCTGGGCTGTGAACACCACATCTGCCATGCATGCGCTCTGATCTGGTCCTTCCGACTGGGGGGAAACAACCCTTGTAGGGACCAACGCACCCTCAACCATCGGTCGCTCTGTGATTTCCCTGTCTGGCATAGCAGTTGTTGTATTCACACCCCTGTAGCTCAACATAGCCTTGTCTATCATGGCTAGTAATTGTTTGGCCCAACTGTCCCAATCCGATGTGCTTCCATTATGAGGGCTCAGCAGTACCTCATCATCGGCTCTAGGAGGCACCTGGGATTCTGCAGCGCAAACAGTAACTTTGTCAGTTCTATATAAATCACATTTTGACAACATGCTTTTACTCTTTGTTAAATCTTCATCAAACAAGGCAGGCTGCAATACACATCACTACCTTGCTCTGGGGGCGCTAACACACTCAGCTGTGTACCTTCAGCTTTGGCCAGCTGACTCAACCCCTTACCAACTGGATTACACACATGGTAAACGGACTGCTCACACAAACTCTCACTGCATGGTGTAGACCCAGTCTGTTTCACCAGAGCAATATCAGGGCTGTCCTGGAAATCTCTGGCTCCAACACCTGGAGACCCCCAGAGATTTCCATGGACAACACTGTGGCTCCGCTTCTGGTTGCCAAGGGAGACATCCCCCTTTTCTCATTACTAAAGAACACATCATCACCATAAGTACATATATCATCAGCAATAGCTTTATCATCAGCCTTCATAAACATAGCAGTTTCATAAGCTCTATCAGGTTTACTTTTGTCATAACGCATGGCACCCTGCGTGCCACTCAGCACACCACCCTTCCTCTCCAAAGGAATTATTTTTCCTACTAGGGCGGCTTCACAGTTGTCCTGGGAAACCACTTGCCTCACCACTGCAGGCTCCTTGGCGGTTTCCCTTGGCAACTCTGCAGCACCTGTCACTGTAACTAGGGAACATGGCACACCAACTGCTTTGGTTACCCCTAGCACATCTCTCCCAGCACTCTGCTGGATTACCTTAGGTGCACACCGAGTCCACATGTCCTTTTCAGTCCTTGACCTTGCTGCAAGCTGGGTTTTAACCTGTGTCTCCCCGCTGATCTGGGTAGCACACTGCAGCAAGTCCATTTTTACACCTGCGGATCTCCCCACCGAACACAATGCCACTTCACTGAAATCAGACCCACAAATTGCAACAGTCTTACCATATCCTGTAGCAGGTAACTCTGGATTTCCAAAACCGAAGTCTACCGGTGACACTTCTCCCATCCTGGAGCATTGCTGGCGGCCCATGATACGATGGAACTCTCCTCTGAGAAGGATTTCCTCTTTAAACCTGCGGTAGTCATCCTGGTCCCCATCCATCAAATGGTAAACCGACCGGTACTCTATCCGTAACAATGTTTGCAGCAATTTTGGCCACCGGTTCCTAGGCCATTTTCTCTTTACAGCAACTTTTTCAAATCTTATCAGGAAGTCCCCAACCTCCTCTGTAGGCAGCATGGGTTGCATATAGTCAGAGGCCACGATCACAGCCCCTTGCACTGCATCCCAGTCTTTGCGATTCCGCTTGAACCATCCATTCACTGTCTCATGCATCACTAGGCCTTTTGGACTGACCCTTCTAGGTGGAGACATCTTCTCAGGCCACGCTGAGCTCACTTCCACAGGTACACCACCTGTATGCAACACAGTCCATCAATTGAACTTCTGTGCAATGCAGTTCGCCTGGCTGCCACACACAGCTAGCAGCAGTTCACCGCAGAAAAAAATAATTGAGTTTTCATTCACAGGTACACCACCTGCAACACGCAATGCCTTTTGCCTGGCTGCACTTCCACACACAGCCAACAGTTCCTGACCTGAACTCACTGTGGAGCAAGGACCCGGATTCCACCGTCTTGTGCCCGCTGAATCCACCACTTGTGGGATGGGGGTTGTTTAGCTCAAGTGGTAGATGCGTTTTTCCAGCGATTCAAGCCAGTCAGGAACTACATTTAAGGGCATAGTAGCCCATTTTTATTAAAAAGGCAAAATAAAAGTCCAAACAAAGGTTTCCGACGGAGGGGTTATTCTCCATTAAATACACAGACAGAAAATGATAGCCCACCTGGCTCTCTGTAGCAGTACTTCTGCACTTTATCCTGGTCACCCAGACCACCGGACTCCTCAAAGCAGATAGCTTCCCTTTAGCGTCCACAGCTCTGCCTCTTGCAGTCACCAACTTTCTGGCTGCCTCTTGCAGTCACCAACTTTCTGGCTGTCTCCTACAGCCTCTCTGACTCCTGAAGACCTCCTGTCTCTTGGTGTGGAGCCGTCTCCAACTGGGAGCCATGAGGTCTTCCCATACACTCATTATAAGGGCTGTGCTCACCTGAGCACACACCCTGCTGGTAATCAGCAAAGTCTGGACACAGGGTTGGAGATCCCATCCCTCCCAAGACACTGTGGAATCTCCAAACTACAAAGCCCCTTTCCAGAATACCAAAACCTGGAGAAAGCTGCGAAAGCAGTCTTCTCCAGTCCAGATCTACGCTCTGTAGTCTTGCACCTTGCAAATGTGCAGACCCTGTGTCCAGCAAACTGTCCATTTTACCGTGACAGTAGCTCCTACTGTCACAATACCAAGAATTACACCCTGAACTACATTCTGCTGAGTAAATGGTAAACAAAAGATTACCTGTGGTTTTAGTAGTGCAATTGTCCACAGAAGGAGAGCCCTGATCCAGGCAGCAGGCAGGGACGTGGTCAGCGTCAGTGAATGGAATTGTCCAGGCAGCAGGCAGGAATATTGTCCATAGTCAGTACAGGCAGAGATACTGTCCATATACAGTCCAAGGTCAGTGCAAGTAGAGACATTGCCAGCAGTGCCAAAATATTGGTCCTGGTAGTAAGCAGGAACATGGTCAAAGTAGCAGGCCAGGAAAGAATGGGGACAGGGGTAGAGGCTTCTCCCACCCAAATCTCTTTGAAGTCTCCGAGTCTCCAGACCCTAATCCGGGAATGAGAAAACTAAAAAATTTGTTTTCTTCATCCAGAAAAACAATTCTGGAGCCCCTCACATATGTGAGACCCCTATGTTTCCAATAGCACAGCAGGGTAAAAGATCAATCCAAGAGGCAGGCAAAAAACGTGGTTAAACAGTCCAGGGTCAGTTCCAGAGCAGGCAGAGGTAGGTACAGTTTAGGGTTAGGCAGAAGCGTGGTCGTATAACAGGCCAGGGTCAGTTCCAAGGCAGGCAGAGGTAGGTACAGTTTAGCGTTAGGCAGAGGCGTGGTCGTTTAGCAGGTCAGGGTCAGTTCTGGAGAAGGCAGCGGTATGTACAGTGGCATAAGGGGTGTGGTGGTAAATGACAATTACATTTACCATACTTTCCTAATAATGTAGAAAAGTATGGTAACGACGGAAACATCGACCAAAACAAAGGCCTGGTTGGGAAGGACAATCGGGACAATAATACACAGTGTCTCTTCTAGTTCCTTCTTTGGAGCACACCCGGCATCTCTTCTGACGTTTTCGGCCTGTTTCATGGGGGGGGGGGGAGTTTCTCAGGAAAGTGGCGTTCATGGAGTCTGCTCACTGAATCCGAGCGCATGCTTTCTGGTGGGTCTTCAGGGTACAAAAGGGCGGAGACAATTTCTTCTTGGTACTGAAGATAAGATAAGGGGGTCCATGTAGATTTACGGTAAATGACATAAGTATTGTAAAGGGCAATACTGAAAAGATATATGGAGACCTTTTTATACCAATAGCGGCTTTTTCTTGTGGGAAGATAGGGTTCAATCATTTTATCATTAAAATCGACTCCCCCATGAACAAATTATAATCATGAACACATGCTGGTTTTTGGATAGGGCCGTTTCTTCAAGGGATTTCCTACGTAGGTGTCGTTATGTATCGTTCGTTGAGAGCATGTGGACGTTTCTTCTGTCCCTCCACCTGATAGCCAATAGCTCTTCATTCCGCAAAGACGCCGTCTCCCCTTTTTGTAGTCTTTCAGTAACGAGCCTTTGCGGGAAACCCTTCCTGTTGGCTCGCACTGTACCACACGCTGGAGTGCCCTTCCGGTGAAGGTTGCGGAAGAGGGGCAAGCTGGTATAGTAATTATCCACATAAAGGTGGTAACCCTTTTCAAGGAGTGGATATATAAGCTCCCAAACAACCTTTCCGCTGGCACCGATGTACTCTGGACATTCAGGGGGATACAGTTGGGAGTCCTTCCCTTCATACACCAGGAAGGCGTAAATGTAGCCCGTGGCTCGGTCACAAAGCTTGTAGATCTTAACCCCATATCGGACCCTTTTGCTTGGAATAAACTGCTTGATGCCAAGCCTGCCTGTGAAGTGGACCAATGACTCATCCACGGATATATTTTGGTCGGAGATATATAACTGGGGGAATTTCTCAGAGAAAAAATGTAGAAGTGGCCGAATTTTAAATAATTTGTCATGTGATGGGTCATTTCGGGGAGGGCACTGGGTGTTGTCATTGTAATGGAGAAAGCGCATTATCATGAGTAGTGATGAGCCGAACACCCCCGGGTTCGGTTCGCACCAGAACCCGCGAACGGACCGAAAGTTCGCACGAACATTAGAACCCTATTAAATACAATGGATGCGAACGTTCGGATTCTAAAGTGCTAATTATAACGACTATTATCCATGTTATTGTCCGAAACAGAGTTTGGGAACCCGGGTTCTGCACCAGGGGACATGTATCAATGCAAAAAGAAGTTTTAAAAACGGACGTTTTCCGTGAGCAGTCATTTTAATGATGCATAAAGTGAAAAAAAAAAGTCAAATATTCCTTTAAATATTGTACCTGGGGGGTGTCTAAAGTATGCCTGTGAAGTGCCACGTGTTTCCCGTGTTTAGAACTGTCCCTGCACAAAATAACATTTCTAAAGGAAAAAAAGCCATTTAAAACTGCTTGCGGCTTTAATGCAATGTCTGGTCCCGGTAATATAATAATGAAAATCTTTAGAAAAAATGGCATAGCTACCCCATAAACCCCCCCCCCCCTACCCCAGCCCATTACCAGCCCCTTTGGGTCTTGTATGGATATTAAGGGGAACCCCGCACACAAAATAAAAAAGGCCCTATATACTCTGAACAGCCGTATACAGGCGGTGCATACAAGACAGGGACTGTAGGTTTGTTCTTATGTAGAATCTGTTTGTAATTTTGAACAGCTGCATTGTTTAAGTGTAGCTCCATGCCAAATTCCTTTTTTTTAGCTTTTTGGAAAACATAGGGAACGGTTATCACCCCTGTCACATTTTTTTTGCTGTCTGTGCCCCTGTTCAGAACATTTCACCTCACTTTGCGTCCCAATGACAACTGTTTTTGAAATGTGGTGTTTTTATTGAAACAAGGATTGGTGATAAAGCATCAGTAGAGAGGAGACTCCTTTCTCCCATATTAATTCTTACAGGAGAGAATTTTCCTTCCAAGGGGTAGATTTCCTCTCACTTCCTGTTGTCTTCTTCCGTTTGCAAGTAGTAGTCGTTTGTAAGTTGGATGTTTGAAAGTAGGGACCTGCCGTATATACTCTGCAGAAATTGGCCCCTTAGGTGTTGGTGTTGGCACAACACTGAAAGCACTCACAGTTATTCTTGGTGGGTGCTGGAACGCCCTGCTGTCAACTATTATATCAGGAATTGTAATAACATATAATTGTTGATCAGTGGTAGTAAAAATTGGGCCTTTGATGTTGGTGCTGCTGCCCCAACACTGTAAGGCCTGACAGTTACTCTTGGTGGGCGCAGCAATGGGCCCTGCTGTGAATTATTAGATCAATAATTATAATTGCATGCCCCTGTTGAACAGGGGCTGAAAAATTGGGCCTTTGGTGGTGGTGGTGGTGGTGATGGTGGTGCTGGTGCCACAACACTGTAAGGCCTGACAGTTACTCTTGGTGGGCGCAGCAATGGGCCCTGCTGTGAATTATTCGATCAATAATTATAATTGCATGCCCCTGTTGAACAGGGGCTGAAAAATTGGGCCTTTGGTGGTGGTGGTGGTGGTGATGGTGGTGCTGGTGCCACAACACTGTAAGGCCTGACAGTTACTCTTGGTGGGCGCAGCAATGGGCCCTGCTGTGAATTATTAGATCAATAATTATAATTGCATGCCCCTGTTGAACAGGGGCTGAAAAATTGGGCCTTAGGCACTGGTGGCACAACACTGCAACCCCTCACAGATACTGTACTTGGAACACAGCAATGAGGCCTGTTGCAAAGTATTGCATCAAAAATTGTAATTACACGCCCCTGTTAAACAGGGGCTGAAAAATTGGGCCTTAGGCACTGGTGGCACAACACTGCAACCCCTCACAGATACTGTACTTGGAGCACAGCAATGAGGCCTGTTGCAAAGTATTGCATCAAAAATTGTAATTACACGCCCCTGTTAAACAGGGGCTGAAAAATTGGGCCTTAGCCACTGGTGGCGGCACCCATAAACCAAAATGATCTTCCAAGCTATCATCATTAATCGGAACATTGAGGAGGAGGAGGAGGATAGCTAGTCAACATAAAAGCACAGGAACTCAGCATCAGCATCAGTCTTGAAGGGATGTGACATTTTAAAATTAATTAGTCTGTTATATCAGCATCAGGTGTGTGGTAGCTGGTGGTGATCCAAGACTGGTTCATCTTGATGAAAGTCAGTCGATCAACCGAGTCGGTGGACAGGCGCACCCTGTGATCCATGACAAATCCTCCAGCAGCACTGAATGTGCGTTCTGAAAGAACGCTGGATGCAGGACAGGCCAGTAGCTCAATTGCATACTGTGCAAGCTCTGGCCAGTGATCCATCCTCAAGACCCAGTAAGCCAGAGGATTTTCGGTGGGGAAGGTGTCCAAGTCTGACCTTGCCCCTAGGTATTCCTGCACCATGTATATCAGACGCTGGCGATGGTTGCTGGAACCGATCATACTTTGGGGCTGCGGACTAAAGAATTGTCTGAACGCATCGGTCAGACGGCCACCTTCCCCACCGCTCCTTCTTTGACTGCCCGAAGCCTCAGCAACTCGTTGTCCAGGACCAGGAGTTTGTAACCTCCCAGTCTCTGGGAACGCGTTGCACAGACCTTTCTGCAAGGCCTCCCGGAGTTGTCTCATCCTCTGCTCCCTCTGCGACGGTAACATAAGGTCCGCAACCTTACCCTTGTACCGTGGATCAAGGAGAGTGGCCAGCCAGTAATGGTCCCTCTCCTTGATCCGAAGAATACGAGGATCCTTCCGCAGACTTTGCAGGATCAGGGAGGCCATGCAGCGTAGGTTAGCTGAGGCATTCAGTCCGGAGTCCTCTGGGTCACTAAGGACGACATGATCCGCAGCCACCTCCTCCCAGCCACGTACAAGTCCACTGGTTTCTTGGGACTGTAAATCATCCCAAAAAGACTGCTGCTGATGATGCTGAGTGCCAGCCTCCACCTCCATGCTGACACAATCCTCCTCCTCCTCCTCCTCCTCTTCCTGTGCGATGGGTGGGACAGAAGGAACACTGTCTGGGTAAAGGGGGCCTTGAGAGGCAAGGAAGTCCTCCTCTTCCTGCCTCTGTTCTGCCTCAAGTGCCCTGTCCATTATTCCACGCAGCGTGTGCTCCAACAGGTGGACAAGAGGTACAGTGTCACTGATGCATGCACTGTCACTGCTCACCATCCTCGTGGCCTCCTCAAAATGTGCCAGGACAGTGCATGCATCCCTGATCATGCCCCACTGGCGTGGTGAAAAAAACCCGAGCTCCCCTGACCCTGTCCTGGTGCCGTAGTCGCACAGGTACTCATTGATGGCCCTCTGCTGCGTGTGCAGCCGCTGCAGAATGGCCAACATTGAGTTCCACCTGGTGGGCATGTCACATATAAGGCGGTTCTTGGGCAGGTTCAACTCCTTTTGCAGCTCAGCCAGGCGAGCACTGGCATTATAAGATCTGCGGAAATGCACACAGACTTTCCTGGCCTGCCTCAGGACATCCTGTAAGCCCGGGTACCTGCCCAAGAACCGCTGCACCACCAGGTTAAGGACGTGAGCCATACAGGGCACATGGGTCAGTTGTCCCTGTCGGAGGGCGGAGAGGAGGTTGGTGCCATTGTCGCAAACCACCATTCCTGGCTTAAGCTGGCGTGGCGTCAACCACCTCTCGGCCTGCCCCTGCAGAGCAGACAGGACCTCTGCCCCAGTGTGGCTCCTGTCCCCCAAACACACCAGCGCAAGCACGGCATGGCATATTTTTGCCTGCGTACTTGCGTAGCCCCTTGAACGCCTACGGAGCACCGCTGGTTCCGAGGACAAACCACAGGAAGAGGCCATGGAGGAAGAAGAAGAGGAGGGGGTGGAGGAGAGAGGTGTGTCACAACCAGTAGTAGCATTTTGGAGGCGTGGCGGTGGAACAACCTCCAACACTACTGCACCTTGTCCTGCATCCTTCCCAGCTGCCAAAAGAGTGACCCAATAGGCCGTGAAAGAAAGGTAACGTCCCTGTCCATGCCTGCTGGACCATGAGTCAGCGGTAATATGCACCTTACCGCTGACCGCCCTGTCCAGCGAGGCCAAGACATTGCCTTCCACATGCCTGTAGAGAGCCGGAATCGCCTTCCGTGCGAAAAAGTGGCGTTTGGGAACCTGCCACTGAGGAACCGCACATTGCATAAACTCACGGAAGGGGGCCGAGTCTACCAACTGAAAAGGCAGCAGTTGAAGCGCTAGCAATTTAGCCAAGCTAGCATTCAACCGCTGGGCATGTGGATGGCTGGGAGTGAACTTCTTTCGACGGTCCAGCAGCTGGGGCAGGGAAATTTGCCTGCTAGAATCGGACGTTGGTGTACTGCTAGCAGAGTGGCCGCAAGTACTTGGCTGTGACACACCTAATTCTACACCTTCATTCCTCTCAGAGCAGGTTTCAGAGAGGACTGAAGGTATAGTGGGGTTGGAGATCCCAGCTGATGCGGTGCAAGAAGAGGTCAGCTTTGTTCTTTGGTGTGGGTCTTTAAGGTAGGCTTGCCAACGAGCTGCATGGCAGGTCAACATATGTCTGATCAAGCATGTGGTGCCCAAGCGGCTGATGTTTTGGCCACGCGATATACGCTTGAGACATATGTTGCAAACAGCAGCTGTGCGATCTGATGCACTCGCCTCAAAAAAGGCCCACACCAAAGAACTTTTTGAATGACGGACAGAGGCAGCGCCCTGCACAGGCGGAGCTCTGCGGTGTGATGCCGTCGGTGTGCTGCCCATACGCTGGCCACTCAAGGCCATCCTGCCTCGTTGGAGATGTGCCTCCTCCTCATCCTCCTCCTCCTCCTCTCTCCTATTAGGCACCCACGTGGAGTCAGTGACCTCATCATCCCCTCCCTCCTCATCACTGGAGCCAATCTGGCAGTATGCTGCAGCTGCTGGAGCATGACTGCCAGATTGGTGTCCTTCTTGAGCATCCCCTCTCTCTGTTCTCACGCTACTGCCTTCCTCTAGCTGGGTATCATCATCAGATCCTTCGAAACGCTGGGCATCCTCCTGGAGCATGTACCCAACACTGTGCTCAAACAGTTCGGGGGACTCCTCAGGAGGAGGACATGGTGGGTCTAGGGAAGGATTGACTAATGAAGATAATGATACCAGAGAAGAGGACGCTTTGGCAGCTGCTTTGCCAGTACCCTGAGCCTGGGTGAGAGAGGATGAGGAGGATGAGGTGGGCTTGGTCATCCACTCTACCAAGTCTTCGGCATGATGTGGCTCAACATGTCCAGCTGCCGAAAAGAAGGACAAGCGTGTCCCATGGCCATGTGCTGATGACAATGCACCGCGTCCACAACCAGCACTGTTGCCCCCAGACACAGAGCCTGCTTGCCCTCTTTTTTTGCCTCCTGACTGTCTGCCTCTCCTTGTTTGCCTTCCAGACATTTTAATGGATGGCCTGCAGGGAGATGGGAAAAACAGCAATAAGGGCTACCTTCAGGTGTATACTGTGCAGGAGGCTTAGCAACAATGACACTGACACTGTCCCCTGCCTATCCTTCTCTGTCCCTAAACACAAGGATTTGCAATATGCTTCAGCAAGATTGGTTTAGCACAGAACAGCACACTGACAGTTTCCCTCACTGTCCTTCTCTGTCCCTACAAACAAGATTTAGCACAGAATAGCACACTGATAGTTTCCAAGAGTGTCCTTCTCTGTCCCTAAACTCAAGGATTTCAAATATGGTTCAGCAAGATTGGTTTAGAACAGAATAGCACACTGACAGTTTCCCTCACTGTCCTACTCTGTCCCTACAAACAAGATTTAGCACAGAATAGCACACTGATAGTTTCCACGAGTATCCTTCTCTGTCCCTAAACTCAAGGATTTCAAATATGGTTCAGCAAGATTGGTTTAGAACAGAATAGCACACTGACACTTTCCCTCACTGTCCTACTCTGTCCCTTCAAACAAGATTTACCACAGAATAGCACACTGATAGTTTCCACGAGTGTCCTTCTCTGTCCCTAAACTCAAGGATTTCAAATATGGTTCAGCAAAATTGGTTTAGAACAGAATAGCACACTGACACTTTCCCTCACTGTCCTACTCTGTCCCTCCCTACAAACAAGATTTAGCACAGAATAGCACACTGATAGTTTCCACGAGTGTCCTTCTCTGTCCCTAAACTCAAGGATTTCAAATATGGTTCAGCAAGATTGGTTTAGAACAGAATAGCACACTGACACTTTCCCTCACTGTCCTACTCTGTCCCTCCCTACAAACAAGATTTAGCACAGAATAGCACACTGATAGTTTCCATGAGTGTCCTTCTCTGTCCCTAAACTCAAGGATTTCAAATATGGTTCAGCAAAATTGGTTTAGAACAGAATAGCACACTGACACTTTCCCTCACTGTCCTACTCTGTCCCTCCCTACAAACAAGATTTAGCACAGAATAGCACACTGATAGTTTCCACGAGTGTCCTTCTCTGTCCCTAAACTCAAGGATTTCAAATATGGTTCAGCAAAATTGGTTTAGAACAGAATAGCACACTGACACTTTCCCTCACGGTCCTACTCTGTCCCTCCCTACAAACAAGATTTAGCACAGAATAGCACACTGATAGTTTCCATGAGTGTCCTTCTCTGTCCCTAAACTCAAGGATTTCAAATATGGTTCAACAAAATTGGTTTAGAACAGAATAGCACACTGACACTTTCCCTCACTGTCCTACTCTGTCCCTACAAACAAGATTTAGCACAGAATAGCACACTGATAGTTTCCACGAGTGTCCTTCTCTGTCCCTAAACTCAAGGATTTCAAATATGGTTCAGCAAAATTGGTTTAGAACAGAATAGCACACTGACACTTTCCCTCACTGTCCTACTCTGTCCCTACAAACAAGATTTAGCACAGAATAGCACAATGATAGTTTCCACGAGTGTCCTTCTCTGTCCCTAAACTCAAGGATTTCAAATATGGTTCAGCAAAATTGGTTTAGAACAGAATAGCACACTGACACTTTCCCTCACTGTCCTACTCTGTCCCTACAAACAAGATTTAGCACAGAATAGCACACTGACACTTTCCCTCACTGTACCTCTCTGTCCCTAAACTCAAGGATTGAAAATATGGTTCAGCAAGGTTGGTTTAGAACAGAATAGCACACTGTCAGTTTCACTCACTGTCCTACTCTGTCCCTACAAACAAGATTTAGCACAGAATAGCACACTGACACTTTCCCTCACTGTACCTCTCTGTCCCTACAAACAAGGTTTAGCACAGAATAACACACTGACACTCTCCCTACCTATCCTTATTTGTCCCTAAACACAAGGAATCCAGGATTAGTAAAGGAAAAAAAATGACACTGTCCCTGCCTATGCTTCTCTTTCCCTGCTCCGGAACACACTACACAAGGCCGCCGCGCTGGCGGCCTTTTATAGTGTGGGGCGTGTACTAAACCCCCTCAGCAATAATTGGCCACAGGCATCCTGCCTGTGGCCAATCATTGCTCTCCTCGCTGCCGGCGCTGTGATTGGCCAAGCATGCGGGGTCACAGTGCATGCTTGGCCAATCACAGCGCCTGGATGACACTGCGATGGCGTAGTGCATTGTGGGCCGTTCGCGTCACTCGAATTTGGCACGAACGGCCCAAATCGGTCGATCTTCGTCGAACGATCGAACAGCCGATGTTCGAGTCGAACGTATGTTCGACTCGAACACGAAGCTCATCCCTAATCATGAGGTATCTGGATCTTGACATAAGGGATGAAAAGACTGGCATGTGGTGGATGGGTTTGGTGGACCAATAGGAGTATACTTCATTTTTTTTTGAGAGCCCCATGTTGAACGTTAGGCCTAAAAATTATTTTAATTCCTCCACTGTCAATGCTCTCCACTCATAGGGACGGGCATAACTTGAACCAGGGTTGTTTATTATGAATTGTTGTGCAAAGAGGTTGCACTGGGTCACGATGGAGGATAATAGGTCTTGGGTAAAAATTAAATTTAAAAAATCAATAGGGGCAAAATTCTCTGTGTTCACCTGAACACCTGGCTGGGCGGTGAAAGGGGGGATGTTTGCTGCTCCGAAATTGGGGGGAAGCCACAGAGGGTTTTCAAGGGCATAGGGAAGGCTGGCATGGGTCCTAACCCTTTGGGGTTGAGATGACACCCCGCTAGTTCTTGGCCTTTGCTGTAGTGGTACTTCATTTCTTGTGGATGGCACTGTGCTACTGGTGGATGGCACTGAGCTGCTGGTTGATGCCACAGCGCTACTTGTGGTAGCCTGCTGCTCCATGTCAGAACGCCTTCGTTTCCTGGGCACACTTTCCACTTCCTCTGAATCTGTAGAAGACCCACTGCTTATAACAGGTTCATATTCTGAACCAGAATCAGACTCAGAGAGCTCCCCGCTGCTCTCGTCAGTCAAGCAAAGCTGTTGGTATGCCTCCTCAGCGGAAAACATTTTTTTCGCCATACTGGTGACTGTGGGCTGTGGTGACAAACTGTGGTAGGAAAACTGGAACAGATATGGCTGCACTGATGGGTGCTGATGAGGCTGGTCTAATGAGGCTGCACTGCTGGGTTCTGATGAGGGTGCTGCTGGGTTCTGAGGAGGGTGCTGCTGGGTTCTGATGAGGGTGCTACTGGGTTCTGATGAGGGTGCTGCTGGGTTCTGATGAGGGTGCACTGCTGGTAACTGATGAGGGTGCACTGATGGGTACTGATGAGGATGCACTGATGTACACTAATGCACCACATTAATATGCACTGATAAGGCGACGCTGATGAGCACTCACTTATGGGCACTACTGTGGCACTGATGAGCGCTGTAGTTGAGCGCTGTAGTGGTGCAGATGAGCACTATAGTGGCGCTGATGTGGTACTGATGGCACCGATGGGGCACTGTAGTGGCACTGGGCACTGTAGTGGCACTGGGCACTGTAGTGGCACTGGTGTGGCACTGGTGGAGCACTGGCGGCACCGATGGGCACTGAAGTGGCAGAGGTGGCACTGATGGGCACTGGTGGCACTGATGAGCCTTGTAGTGGCACTGATGAGCTTTGTAGTGACACTGATCAGCCTTGTAGTGACACTGATCAGCCTTGTGGTGGCACTGATGGACACTAGTGGCACTGATGGACACTAGTGGCACTGATGGGTACTCTGGTGGCACGCACTGGTGGCTGTAGTTGAGCGCTGTAGTGGTGCAGATGAGCACTATAGTGGCGCTGATGTGGTACTGATGGCACTGATGGGGCACTGTAGTGGCACTGGGCACTGTAGTGGCACTGGTGTGGCACTGGTGGAGCACTGGCGGCACCGATGGGCACTGAAGTGGCAGAGATGGCACTGATGGGCACTGGTGGCACTGATGAGCCTTGTAGTGGCACTGATGAGATTTGTAGTGACACTGATCAGCCTTGTAGTGACACTGATCAGCCTTGTGGTGGCACTGATGGACACTAGTGGCACTGATGGGTACTCTGGTGGCACTGGTGGCACTGATGGGCACGGTAGTGGCACTGATGAGTATTTTGTGGCACTGGTGACACAGATGGGTACTGTAGGGGCGCTGATGGGTAGTGTAGTGGCACTGTAGGGCACAGATTGGCACTTGTGTGGCACTGTGTGGTACTGAAGGGCACTGCTGGGCACTGTAGTTCACTGCACAATATGAGATAAACACTCACTGTTAAATGATCTCTCTTCTCTCCTCACACGCTGTATCGGTGTGAGGAGAGAAGAGAGCTGGACCTCTGTGTGACCCCAGTTTGTTTACATTGTGATCACTCCCTCATTGGAGGGAGCAATCAGGTGGTAAAGAGCCGCTATCATTGGCTCTTCACCGCGATCCTTGTTGCGCTGGGTCCCGTGCACTCGGCGAGCACGGACACTTCCGCGAGCGCGCCCCGGAAGCACTCCCGCGGAAGCGCGAGTGCACGAGGACGTCCCAGGGACGTGAACCCAGGATAACTCGACCGCGCTGTAGCCGTCTTTCGGCTATGGCGCGGTCGGCAAGTGGTTAAAGTATAACTAAAGACAAAAAAAAAATATTTTTTAGTTTTGGACAGAGTGCAAAGTAATTAGGACACATGTCAGGTTTTTATTGCTATTTGTGCCCCCATTAGGGAGATCCACCCTCCCTATTTGTCATGTTTACTGTTATCATAAAAAGTGAAAAAAATCCCAAATTTTGGGTTGTCCCAGATCAGTAATAGAGGGGATAGCTTCCAGTTGGGAAACTAGATCTGTTGACCCTGGTGACAACCAGAGATTCTCACTTAGGTGGGATTTTGACTCACTTACGGCTTTAATATGGGACAGGAAGTGAAACAAAATCTCTCCAGTGGGACACAGATGGCAAAAAAACTTGACTGGGGATATAGCCCTCCATTATACTATCAAAAATGAAAAAAAGATTTTGCCTATAGTTCTACTTAACCACTTCCCTACCCAGCTATAGTAATATGACGGCCGCAGGAACCCTCTGTCCCTCCGGGCCGCCGTCCTCGGCTTCCAGGACCTCAAGAGGGCGTGCACGTGCTGCCGGGGGTGTGCGCACGCCCGCTGTGTCACTCAGGAGCTGTGATTGCCTGTCACACAGCAGGGACGTAGATCTGTGTGTGTAAACACACAAATCCACGTCTTGTCAGGGGAGAGGAGACCGATGGTGTGTTCCTAGTACAGAGGAACACCAATCGGTCTCCTCCCCTTGGGAGTCCACTCTTCCTACAGTTAGAATCACTCCTTAGGTAACACATTTAACCCCTTGATCGCCCCCTAGTGTTAACCCCTTCCCTACCAGTGACATTTACACAGTAATCAGTGCATTTTTATAGCACTGTTCGCTGTATAAATGTGAATGGTCCCAAAATAGTGTCAAAAGTGTCCGATATGTCACAGTCATGATAAAAATCACAGATCGCCGCTATTACTAGTAAAAAAAAAAAATAACAATAAAAATGCCATAAATCTATCCCTTATTTTGTAGGCGCTATAACTTTTGCGCAAACCAATCAATATACGCTTATTGCAATTTTTTTACCAAAAATATGTAGAAGAATATATATCGGCCTAAACTGAGGAAGAAGTTCGTATTTTTTTTGTTTTGTTTTTTAAATGGGATATTTATTATAGCAAAAAGTTAAAAATATTGGGGGTTATTTACTAAAGCCAAATCCACTTTGCACTAAAAGTGCAAACTACAAGTGCAAATTGCACTTGAAAGCGCACTGAAAGTGCACTTGGAAGTGCAGTCGCTGTAGATCCGAGGGGGACATGCAAGGAAAAAAAAAACAGCATTTTAGCTTGCACATGCTTGGATGATAAATTCAGCAGAGCTTCCCCTCATTTCAGATCTACCCCTCAGATTTACAGCGATTGCACTTCCAAGTGCACTTTCAGTGCACTTTCAAGTGCAATTTGCACTTGTAGTTTGCACTTGTAGTGCAAAGTGGATTTGCCTTTCGTAAATAACCCCCATTGTAACATACAAAATATCATATATGGTGCAATGATCAGGACTACGTAACATACAACAGTGTATAGCAGCCAGGACTTTGTGATCAGTGTGCACCCTTCATTGTGTAGCATACAACATAGGGCGTTATTTACTAAAGGCAAATCCACTTTGCACTACAAGTGCAAAGTGCACTTGAAATTACACTGAAAGTGCACTTGGAAGTGCAGTCGCTGTAGATCCGAGGGGGACATGTAAGGAAAATAAAAAACAGCATTTTAGCTTGCACATGATTGGATAATAAAATCAGCAGAACTTCCCCTCATTTCAGATCTACCCCTCAGATTTACAGCGACCGCACTTCCAAGTGCACTTTCAGTGCAATTTCAAGTGCACTTTGCACTTGTAGTTTACACTTCTAGTGCAAAGTGGATTTCCCTTTCGTAAATAACCCCCAAAGTGTATAGAATGATTTGGTCAGGACTGTGTACAACATTAGATGCTCAGTACAATGGTGGTCAATTCTCAATGTAACCACTTACATTGGTGGTTAGTGCTTAGTGTGACCCTTTACATTTGTGGTCAGTGCTCCCTCCTACATTGGTGGTCAGTGTGCCCTTTGGGGGCTCGCTTATATTGGTGGCCGGGGGGCAGTAAAAGTACGCGGTTGCAGATAAGAAACAGCTTAGGGCTGTACATGTGCCATGGCTGTGATGTTTGCTTTGCAGCCTCAACAAAAATTCAATGGCATGTTGCATTCAGTGGGTTATACCCGCAGTATGCTGCTGCACTACAAACATTACAATATGCTGCTCAACAAAACATTACAGTATGCTCAACCACAAACATTACAATATGCTGTTCCACTAAAAACATTACAGTATGCTGCTTCACCACAAATATCACAGTATGCTCCACCACAAACATTACAGTATGCTCCACCACAAACTTTATAGTATACTTACAATCAGTGGCGGCTGGTGCTTAAAATTTTTGGGGGGGTGCAAACAAACTGAAAAATTCAGAAAAAAAAACCACATCATTTGCAGCCTCACTGTGCCCATCAAACGCAGCCACTGTGCCCATCAAACGCAGCCACTGTGCCCATCAAACACTGCCACTGTGCCATAAAATGCTGCCACTATAACGATCAAATAGTGCCACTGTGACCCCCCCCGCCCGTTCGCTGTCTGCCCGACACTTAACCTGTCTCGGTCAGGCAGCGGGTGATGGTGGCGAGCTGTGGGACCTTTCAGCGGCTCCTGTGTCCTCCGTGTGTCTCCTCCCCTCCTCCCAATAGGCATCCAATCGTAGCGCCTATCGTTTCAGCCAATCAGGTGACAGGTAACCCGCGCACCTGATTGGCTGAGAGGTGGTAGTAAAGCGAATATTCATTCACTATTCTAACACACCTGGGTAACTGCGAGCGCAATGCTCACCTTTTTTTAAGCCTATTAGAGCCTATGGCTCTAATCAAGTGCTTCAAAAACACCCCCCGCCGCTGGAATTCAGGTGCCCGGCATCCAAAAAGGGGCGAAACGCCAGAATAGGGGATGGCTACAGCGGCCATGGATAGATTCATTCAATGCATGAATCTATCCATTCTACACAGAGGGGGTGGCTGGAGAGAGGGGGCGGTGCCTGTGCGCCCTTAATTGACGCACCGCCACTGCTAACAATGTAACTTGGCAGTGAACAGGCAGGCTGATGTAGAGCATGGCTAGAGGAGATGTCTGTTTACTGCTTGAGGGAGCACATGTACTCATAGGGGTGAGATTGGGGGCAGGAGGCCGCTCACATCATGAAGCCGGGTTTGCCTGCAGTCATGACAAGCAGGTGACCCAAAGCTTCAAATTGTCAACCGAGGTGCCTGGGGTGGCTGTTGATTCAGTGGCATAGCGTGGGGGCTGCAAGGGGGGCTGTGGCCCCAGGCGCAACATTTGGGGGGCGAAATCCCACGCCAGTGTGTGTGTCCCGGCTCTGTCCTCCTAATTTTGATTTCCTGTGTCTCCGTCTCAGGATGGCCCTGGCGCCCTGTGATTTGGCAAATGGGGTCACGTGCAGTGGCAGGGCTGGCCTGTCCTCGATCGCTGGTGAGCGGGGCTGGCCTCCGCTTAGCTGTAAACTGCTGCTGTCTTCCCCCCTCCGAGTCTAGACCGGATTCCTGTTGTGGCAGGAAGTCTGGCAGTGTGACAGACCGCAGAGGCAGAGCAGATGGGAGAAAAGCAGGTGAGCGAGAGACTCCCTCGTGAGTCGTGTTGCTGGCCTGGGGGGGGGGGGGTGGACATGGCCTGGGGAGAGGGAGCAGCCAGTAAGTCAGTTTAGCGTGTAGTGTAGTGGGCAGTTTAGTATGTAGTGTAGTGGGCAGTTTAGTGTGTAGTGTAGTGGGCAGTGTAGTGTGTAGTGTAGTGGGCAGTGTGGTGTGTAGTGTAGTGGGCAGTGTAGTGTGTAATGTAGTGTAGTGGGCAGGGTAGTGTAGTGGGCAGTGTAGTGTGTAGTGTAGTGGGCAGTGTAGTGTGTAGTGTAGTGGGCAGTGTAGAGTGTAGTGTAGTGCGTAGTGTAGTGGGCAGTGTAGTGCATAGTGTAGTGTAGTGGGCAGTTTAGTATGTAGTGTAGTGTAGTTTAGTGTGCAGTGTGTAGTTTAGTGTGCAGTGTAGTCGGCAGTTTAGTGTGTAGTGTAGTGGACAGTGTAGAGTGTCGTGTAGTGGTTTGGTCAGTACTATTGTAGGGAGGGAAGGGACTCAGAGAGTGCTAAAAGTCCGCAGGTTAGGGGGCGCACATGACTTGCCTTGCCCCGGGCGCTGACAACCCACACTATGCCACTGTGCTGATTGGGATAGTATGGGGGTGCTTTTAGATTTTTGAGGAGTGTTAAGCATACCCAGTACTCTCTGATGCCATCCCTGACTGTAAAATTGGAGTTATTATGTATAACAAACATACTGTATTAGGGTTCATGGCAGCCAATCAACTTCTAACTTCAGCATGTTCAATTAAGCTTTGCCAAGATTTGTTTCTATGCAGAGCTGCACCAGATATTGCACTTTCCAGTTTTATGAAAAAATCAACACCATTGTATTGTCTTGCCTCTTTCAAAACTGAGCAGTTATTATGTCCTCTCACTCCTGAAGATGCGGGCATTCATCCGGTGAAATGCGTAGCGGCAAGCAGGAATCCCTTGACAACAAAGTTAACTGATGTAAACATATCAGGCTATTGCAGTATAAGTGTAAAGTGTTTTTCATTACATGTATATAGGATTCTCCTTACCAAGAGAAAGCCATAATAACTGTATCACAACTCTTTTTATGTGTTGTTTTTAAAAACGGTGTTTTTAATACAAAGTGTAATAAAATTGTATATATTTTAAAACAATTTAGTCTGTGATCCCTGATCACCTTAAAAGTCCACTTTAATAAACATCTGCATTTGTATTAATAGCTCTTTTAGGACACTTTTCACTAAACAAAAAAATGCCTTCAGCCAGAAGTACCTGGGGCAGCCACCAAGTCCCCCATCTACACCGAGCTAGGTCATTCTGACTGGAAATCGCCAAAACTGCCTGGTAGTATCAAAGCCTTCCCTTCTCACATTTTTATTGACTCATCACTATGATGGACTGCCTTACTTGCCAATAGGAGTGTACACAAGGTAAGAAGGGATGGGTAAGCTTTAATTCCTAGCTATAGAGCCTCTACGAGCAAATAGAGTGAAACGCTCTAAAGCGTTTGTCACCCCAAAACTTCATATTCCTGATATGTGCTGTACCATGTACTTGTATGAGAGAGTATTCTGTTCTCTCTGTATTGCTTCCTGTATGTGAAATCCCTGGTGTTCCTGCCAGTCCCCCTGCTTTCCTATTAAAAACTGACCACACTAAGCAGGAGAGCACACCATGGTCAGTTCTCTAGCTATGCTGGAAATTCAGTGTGCTCTCCTCCAATGATCAGACTTGTCCTGACATGCCCCCGCTGCACAGCCATTCACTGGGAAACTCAGTGTGCTGCTGCTTCTCCTCCCTCAGCTCTTATGCAGCTAAGAGCAGAGGGGATGTGATAATTTATAAAAAAAAGGGAAAAAGGTATTTATAATGTATTTTTATATCTAAACAAAAAGGTTTTACCTTTCATTTCTATAGTATAACTGAATGGGTTGTATTACAAGGCGATCATTTACAATCACTTTAAGGTTTGTGTGAACCAGGTGGAATAGCCTGTACAAGAAAATTGAACAAGGCTTTTAACTAGTGAGCACCTTCTTTTCTTTGTGAGTCATGGCAAATATATTGCTTTCAGTTGATACATTGAAGTGCATTGTCTAGCCTACTACAAGTTCAGTCAATGATTGAACCGATGTTACTTGAAACCAAAAAATAAGAGACAGGTAATATGTTACTCTTTGTTTGTAAAGACCTTATAAAATATGTCATTACATGAATTAATACCACTGGTTAGAGCTAACACTAATTTATATTTAACAGGGGTTGGGACATTTTCTGACAGTAAAAAAAAGGCACTAAGACAAAAGTAATAACTATCAAATCTAACTGGAGTCAAAAGAAGTTTAATCACAGTACTGTACCAGTTATACTAATGTAAGGACACTAGTGGAAGTGCACATGCGCCAGTAACCTGCACACACATCAACACGTCTGTGCACACCAGTGCAAGTTTGTGCACTGATGCATGCCTGCATGTGCCCAGTCTCAGAACCTGCACCAAGCGTCCTATTTGATGGATGGAATGATGAATAATAATTAATGGATGATCTTAAGCTACCTGTGATCCTTGTTTCCATGTTTTCTGTTTTTTCTTCTGTCTAACTATCCGTTGCTGACACAACTTGTCCCTGGATATCCCCTTAATTCTCTCCTGATCATGACCTCAGCTTGCTGCTTGACCCTGCTCCTGACTGCCATGTATGACGCGGCTTATCTCCAGACTGTGTCACATACCTAGTCAGGGCCTTGTTGACGAGAGGGCTGCTCTTACACTTCTCCTCCTGTTTCCCCCAGAGATGATGACAGGGTATAAAAGGGCATAGAGGGCACGGGTGCCTGTGGGAGATCTGGTAGCAGATGCGGAGCCAAGCAAGCAAGCTGGCAGCAGGCAGATGCAGGATCTCAAATGTGTAGTCAGATGGGCAGAGGACGGGAACAACCATGCAGCAAGAGTACAGAGTCAGGAACCAGGAGAAGAGTCAGAGCCAGGCCAAGGTCAGTATCAAGCGAGCATAGCGAGCATAGGAGGTACCGGAACAGTAGGCAGGAAGCAAGGTCGGTCACAAACCATGACTCAGCATCAGAGGTTCAGGAACAAGCAGGGTCGACAAGCAGGATCAAGATATGGATGTACATAGGATCAGGTCGTAAGCAGTAGGGGCTGAGGACCATTCAGCAATGATCCTGAGTACTGTTGTTAGCTGTTGTTGCTACATCTCTTTAAGTTAATTTATTCAGGAGATGGTAGTTTTATACTAATACTAGATATAAATGAGAAAACCAGCTGCCTCTGCTTTCCTAGTGGCCTGTTAGGCCACCCACAACATTCTCTGGCAGGGCAGGGTCCTTTGCCAGCTTGACAGGAAGCAGCAGTGAATCCTGGCCACTTACAAACAGGCAAAACCGAGCTATGGATACAGTATAAGATACAGTATAAGTTTGCTTTTGTTTGCTAAATTTCCACAACTACTGTTGTTTGAAGCACCAACTGGGAATCAGTAGATACAACAGGTCTCTGGAAAATTGTGACAGTACTTAGCAGCTGAAGGTAGCAGCGCAGTTAGGATTTGCATATGTTATTAAACATAACTTTATCTTTCATTTTATTGGTAGCAATTACTTTGAGTAAAAAAAATAAGTTCAAGGATCACAAGGGGTGTGCATTTTTACAATACCAAGGAATTGAAAGATTAAGATAGTCAAGAAGGTTCAAGAAGGTTTTATCTGAAATAGTAACAATATAATAATGTCCAATGTACACATGATGTGTTAAATTCCAAGGGGATCATTGAAAAAAAACATTGTACTCATCAGAATTTATAGACATTTAAAAGATTGAAAGCTTCTAGAAGATATAAGTGTCATGACCAGGTAACAGCACAAGTGTGCTGATCACTGACTTAAAATAAGTTACTCTACTTTTAAGCAGTAAACCATTACATGGTAGTGGAAATCACTAATCAGCTGACGTAGTTTTGGACTTTGCTGTTATTTGATCATTCTATACTGCTGATATTATTCTCCAAGAATGAGGATATGAGCAACTGAAAACTCCTCATAACTTCTCAAAACTTGGAGAACCAAAAGCGGATAAACAGCAATTCAAGTAAGGTTCTTATTTTATCATGAATAGATTACATACTAGCACACTTTGTAATGACACTGTACTCTTATGTTTAGTAGAATTTTTAGGAAGGGGAGGCTGCCATTGTTCTCTTCTTTCTAAAAAATTTATTGACTGGATGTTATCCTAACCCACTAACTCTTACAGTTTACGAATCACTGACCTGAAACAAGTATACAGATCAGTAAAGTCAGATATAAGTATTTTGTCTGCATGCTTGCTAAGCCAGTAATTTTAAATATTGAAGCAAGAGAGTCAGTGTGGCAGCCAGGTAACTAGCAAGGTCAGCAATGGCAGGCACCATGATTCTCTCTTTACAGGTTTACTTTAAATTAACTTTGGCAATTGAAAATACACTTCAAATTTTCCTGTTAGGGTCAAAAGGAATGCTACTTCTTCTGTAATTATATTTGTTTTTTAAATGTTGCTTTAGACTCACCAACAAGTTACAGCACATCGCAATTTTTAAATTTTCCATTAAGTTTGAAATCTGAATGTGTTCTTATGTTAGAAGAAAATTGCATAATAAACTAAAAGCTATTTTACATATAGATGTATGGGATACTTACATTGCATTAATCTCTGATATGGACACAGTCAACATGATACTGTATATAAGGTGGTAAGAAATGTATAGGTTTCATATACAAATCTGGGATTGTAGCAAAGATTCTCACGTGCAAATTCAAAAAGTTGCAGCCCATCATATCAATCTAATGAGCAGGGGAAGGAGGGAGGTATGGGGGTACCTTTAACATAAGATTGCTCTCAAGTTATTCATTGCAATATATTGTACAATATATCTCATTTTGGGTGCTCAAATAGATAAGAGTAGGGACCAAACTTTACCTTTACCTTTTGGCATTATGCCTTGCCATTACAGCAAAGGTATACAACAATTCAAATGTATGAGCTTGTGGCTTGATTGAGTACAGGGGAACTTTTTTAAGGTTTGTTCTCACTCTCACAAGGAATAGCTTCCACTATGACAAAAATATTTCAATAAATATATTATGTGTTAGAGACTGTTCTAAAAGGAATGTAGGCAATTTACAGTTTTGTAGAACAAACATAAGCTAATACTGAAGGGTTAGATGAGTGACAGAATGAAGGTTGTTGGTTGTATTCCATGGGATTGCTGGACAGCTAGTCACCTGTTTATTAGATATTTCTTCCTGCTGACACTTTGATGTTGGATATCTTTTTTAATATTAATCTCCTTAAACAATTTAAATGTATGCATGAATGTTATATATGAAAACTATTATCTGGGTTTAGTGGCCTTTTAAAGTCAAGAACTTTACCATTGAAAAACAACCCAGTTTCTCTCATTAGCTCTGTGATTTAAATATTTATTTCCTGCAATGAATAGAACTTGCTTCGCTTTTCCTTGTCAATAATATTTATTGGTTGCATAATAATAAATAAATACATACTTTGGTTATTTATGCAAGGATACAGATAAATAAAATTTACATAAAAATATTCTATAAGTAAATAATACATAACATAAAATATTTAAATTAAATTAATTAGATCTTCACTAAATAGATAGCCGGTGGGTAACATTGTATTCATGCCCACCGTGTCTTAAAGTGTAACTAAATTGCCATTACATTATGCACAAAAATTCTGGTATAATAACTTATGTTAATTTTACTGAAGAACAATATTACTTATAATAAAAATAAAGGAGAGTAAAGAGAGAAAGAAAATAGTGAGAGAGAGAAAGTCCACAAGGTCGGTCAATGAACCAGTACATTGCTTATTGTTTACCATTCCTTAGGTACATGGTATTTACATTGAAGCTATTAATCAGCTACCATGGCAAAAGGACCTCATCGTTAAAATCCGGAGGTAAATAGTGTTTTATCCATGGGAGCCAAAGTTTTTTGAATTTTGGGAATTGGTCTCCGTCAGTGGCTATAATTTTGGCGTGTGACATTGTGGCGTTCATTCTGTGAATTGTTTCTGCCAACCCTAACGTTGGGGATTTCCATGCTTTGGCTATCGTTTGTTTTGCTGCAGTTAAAAGTGGAGTAAAGAGTTTGAATTGAAAAATTGTTAAGCTTTCCGGTTTTAGGTTAAGTAGTGCCGTAAATGGGTCAGGCTGTATCTGCTGTCAGAACATTTTAGACGCCATTGCAAAGATTTCTTTCCAGAAAAGTTGTGTTATCGAGCACGTCCACCATACATGGAAGTGAGTGCCCAAGTCTGAACAGCCCCTAAAGCTAAGAGCTGAATGTGTTAGGGGTTTTGAAATTAATTGTAGCATCGGTGCATCGCGATTTGACCACCCACGATGCGGCATCGATGCTACGACTTGCATTAATCGATTATGATGACGTCACCTGCGCGCCGCTATATGCCCTGCCTTGAGTCTGAAAGCAGCTGAAGGAGCCATGGGAGTTAGCCGTGCCTCTTTTCCCGCCCCCGCTGATGCAGCCAAAGAAGCCGTGGGTGTTAGCCGCGCCTCCTTTCCCACCCCCCGCTGACGGCATTCTCAGCCGCCCGGCGTCACCATGGGAGAGACACATGGAGCGAGTGTTCCCCCCCAACTCCTGACAAGTCATGACCCGGTCCCGACTCCCCAGAGCCTTCCTCCTTGGCTCACCTCACACTGTGCACACTGCACAGGCTGCTGTGGGAGACCCGAGACCAGGGGTGGATCCGGGGGGGTAGCGCGGGATCATTTAAGACAACAAGATGCTGCTGATAGTCAGGACCTCAGTGCACTGCAAGTGAGTAATCACGTAGCTCATTTACATAACAATGCCGTATTTAACACCCTGTCTTGATGTGTGAAGTGGTTAATTCTTTGGGGGAGGGGAGGGGGGTTAAATAATTTACAATGCTGATTGTAATATAGCACATGGAGCCTGGAGGGGGTTAATGTACTCACTGATGTATTACTGACCAGTGGCAATTAACTCTTTTGATTGTGCTGCATTAATGACAGTCAGTGGCAGCATCAGTGTTAATTAACCCCTTTTATGCTACAGCATGAAGGGGTTTATAAACATTGCCACTGACTGTCATTAATGCAACACAATCAAAGGGGTTAATTGCCACTGGTCAGTAATACATCAGTGAGTACATTAACTTACTCCATGTGCAGTAGCGGCAATTGATGGGCACAGTGGCTGCGTTTGATGGCAGTCTCTGATTCTCTCTAGTATCATGTCCGCAGTCTCTGATTCTCTCTAGTATCATGTCCGCAGTCTCTGATTCTCTCTAGTATCATGTTCGTAGTCTCTGATCCTCTCTAGTATCATGTCCGCAGTCTTTGATCCTCTCTAGTATCATGTCCGCAGTCTCTGATCCTCTCTAGTATCATGTCCGCAGTCTCCGATCCTCTCTAGTATCATGTCCGCAGTCTCCGATCCTCTCTAGTATCATGTCCGCAGTCTCTGATCCTCTCTAGTATCATGTCCGCAGTCTCTTATTCTCTCTAGTATCATGTCCGCAGTCTCTGATCCTCTCTAGTATCATGTCCGCAGTCTCTGATCCCCTCTAGTATCATTGTTTGCAGTCTCTGTCCATCTCTTCTATCATGTCTGTAGTCTCTGACCCTCTCTTGTAGTATTTTGGGGTCAGTCTGGAGCTCCTCTTTAAGTTGTCTGTGTTTACACTTTGCTACATGCAGAGAGTTTTTTTAAGAACAGATGAAAACCGTGCGCAGTAATCGTGATGCATCGTGATGCATCGCGGAATCTAAACAAATCGAATCGTGGACATGATAATCGTAATCGAATCGAATCGTGAGGCCAGTGAAGATGCCCACCCCTAGAATGTGTAGGTGCAAACTTGGCTACTCTTGCTCGTACCAGGTACCACCACGTCAGGACCTTGTAATTTGTTTCCATCGCGATGACATTGGGCGAGGATGATTTTATGGTTGACCAAATCTTAGTCCATTCAGTGTCATCTAGGGTGCATCCCAGGTCCTCCTCTCATTTTCGAACATAGGTTGGTTTGTCATAATTAGGGTCTACTAGAATTTGGTTGTAGAGGATTGATATCATTCCTCTGGTTAGTGGATCTTTTTTACAAATTTTCTCAAAATTAGATAAGTGGGTCAAGGGTGTTGCTACTAGTGTGAGTGGGGAAAATACGTTTTTGATTTGGAGGTATCTGAACTGTTCTGATTCTGGTAATTTGTGCTTCTCTCTGAGTGTAGAGAAAGGTACAACATTTTCCGAAGTGACCTAGTCATGTAATGTCAGTATACCTGAAGTTGTCCAAGCTTTAAAAGTGTTCGGGAGTATCCAAGCCGGATAGAAGGCCGGATTTTTAAGGAAAGATAAGAGGAGGTTGTGAACCGACTGCAAATGATGTCGAATTTTAAATTTATCCCAAAGGGATAAGAAGTGTTTTGTTATCGGATTACTCAAATCACGCCTATCTCTGGGCCTAAGCCATAATAATTGGGAAATCAACAGAGGGTCACTATCTGAGGCCTCTATCGATACCCATAGGGGACATTCCTGTGTTGCGTAGTACTTTGGAAGATTAGCTAAGTGAGCAGCCTTGTAATAGGCATCAAAATTGGGGTAGCCTAGACCACCATGTGTTTTAGGGAGATGTCATGTGCGGATCAGTATGCGTGGTTTAGGAGTACCCCATATAAAGGTATTTATTCTTTTTTGGATCAACCTTAGATAATAGGAAGGGATTGGGATTGGCAGGGCTCTAAACAAATAAAGTAGTTTGGGCAGGATAGTCATTTTAGATGCATTGATTTAGTAAGGTTGTGATCTGTTTCAATAGGGGGGATAATTGGCTGAGAATAATTCTGTTATGGAGGCTGTTAGATGTATTCCTAAATATGGTAATGCTTTCTCTGCCCAAGAGAACGGGATTGCTGCTTTTGTTGGGATTAATTCTGCATCTGTAAGTGAAACATTAAGAGCTAAACATTTTTTGGGGTTAATGACCAAGCCAGAAAAGGCTGCAAATTTATCTAGAATAGGTAGAAGGTTAGGTCCTGATACTTGTGGTGATGACATGAATAGCAAGATGTCATCCGCGAACATACAGATTTTATGTGGATAACCTCCAATATCAATGCCGGTAATTGTGGGATTGGTTCTAATATATTGGGCTAAAGGTTCTAATATTAGGGTGAATAAAAGGGGAGATAATGGGCATCCCTGACGTGTACCTCGCTTGATATTAAAAGATTCTGATTTGTATCCAGCATATATTTTATGTATGCTTTTGGATTCTTGTAGAGAGCCTCTATCCAGTTTATAAAATGAGGACCAAAACCCAATTTTTGTAAAGAATAATACATATAAGGCCAGGATACCATATCAAAAGCTCTCTTTATGTCGAGGGATAAAAAGCATGAGGGAATACGTCTCTTTCTGGCTATATGCGCAAGAAGCATTGCTCTGCGGACATTGTCACCTGCTTGTCTGTTTGGCATAAAGCCTACCTGATCTTTGTGTATAAGTTTATTAATGATACTGTTAGGGGTTTAGCCATAATTTTTGCCAGCAGCTTGATATCCAGATTCAAGAGAGATATGGGACGGTAGTTTGTACATGAGGTGTCATCGGTGTGTGGTTTTGGAATCATACAAACAATTGCTAATAATGATTCTTGTGTAAATGAATGTCCATTTAGTAATGTATTAAATGCCTCAGCTAACATGGGGGATAGGGTCTCTGAAAATGTTCTATAATATAATGCTGAATATCCATCTGGACCAGGTTGTTTATTTATTTTTAAATCTCTGATGGAAGAAGCTACTTCTTCAATCGTTATAGGTTCCTCCATCATATTTTTTGGGGTTTGCAATAATTTTGGTAGGGTGATCTGGGAAAAGAATGATTCTGCTTCTGAGAGGTTAAATTTATTAGTTGTGTCATATAAAGAAGCAATGTGTGAATGAAATTTGCGGACTATTTTGGAGGGGTTGCTAGTATATATATATATTTTGCTAGTTTTAAACTATTTTAAATGTAAAAATTTTTTTAGGCTTGAACTTTTTGTTTATTGAGTTTAGAGCCCATGCCATAGCTGTACCTGGTTTGTTGTTTCTGGTATAGAAATTGTGTTTAGAGCTTTTGTCAAATTTATCTACGGATCCTGTGAGAAATAGGTCATATTCTAATCTAGTTCTTTCTAGGTGGGTTTTCGTGATTGTCGATGGATTTTCTTGAAATGCTATGAACGCAGCATTGAATTCCGTTTCTAACTTGCAGGCCAAGGATTTTCGTTCCCGTTTAAGTGTAGGGTACCATGCAACACTGGTTTGTTGGCCTCTCGGAGTGTTAAAGGGGATATGTCAGGGGTTTTATTGTGGAGCGCTTTTGGTATGGTGGACGTAATAGTTGTGCATACTGCATTATGGTCGGACCATGGTTGGGAATTATGTCGGATTTAAGAATTTCTGGGATCATTCCGATAGTTAAAAAGATATGATCGATACGGGTGAATAATTGGTGCGGGTGAGAGAAAAAGGTGAATCTTTTTTTAGTCGGGTTGCTTTCTCTCCATGAGTCTGCCATATTATATTTCAAGAGGAGCTATGAGAAAGACAGTTTGTTTGGACTTGCGGGTGGAACATAAGGTGATTTATCCAGGAATGGGAGGAGGACCTGGTTCGAATCCCGGCACATAATTACTGTTCCGAATTTATGGTCATTGATCACTTGCATGAGGTGGGAGAGAAATGAGGTGGGTTGTTTATTGGGGGCATAATACGAGATTATCGTGACAGGGGTATCCACTATGTGACCTATCAGTAATATATATCTCCCTTCTGGATCTATGATGTCTTTTGCGAGTGTGAATGGAGTGGATCTATGGAACGCTATTAGAGTTCCTCTTTGTTTTGTGTTGGCAGAAGCAGTGAAAAATTGTGGATATGAGGGGGACTTGAATTTGGGGGTGGATTCTTTTGTGAAATGTGTCTCCTGTAAGCACACTATGTGCGCCCTACGTGACTGAAACATGCAAAATGCCTTAGTCCTTTTCTGTGGAACAATAATGCCCTGAACGTTCATGGACAGGATGTTCAATGGTGCCATGGCAACTAATCAAAAATATAGAACTTACCAAATACCTTGCATTTCTGACTGGGTGGGTCGACCTGTGTGGACTTGAAAGATATGAGAGTAGAGAAGAATCCAGTGAAGCCTGGAGTAAAGAAAAAATTAATAACAGAGAAAATTAATAAATACATTGCTTGCACAAATATACCGTATATACTCGAGTATAAGCTGAGATTTTCAGCCCTTTTTTTTGGGCTGAAAGTCCCCCCCTCGGCTTATACTCGAGTTAGCGAAATTTTCCATTGTAAATAGTACCTGAAAAAAAGTTGAGAGGCTACAGCGTCCATTGTTTAAATCCCGCGGTCTCTTCCTGGTCCCTTCCGTGATAGGCGATTCTTAGCAGACACTCTCCGCCTATCACGAACGTTCTCTCATCCTCAGTTTCCCAGCAGACGTCTGTGATTGGCGGAACACCGAACACAGTGTCTGCTGGGATGGGTGAGGATGAGAGAACGTTCGTGATAGGCGGAGAGTGCCTGCTGAGAATCGCCTATCACGGAAGGGACCAGGAAGAGACCGCGGGATTTAAACGATAGACGCCGCAGCCTCTCAACTTTTTTTCAGGTACTATTTTCAATGTTAAATTTAAACAGTGAGGATAGGAAACAGTGAGGATAGGAAACAGTGAGGATAGGAACAGTGAGGATGGGAACAGTGATGATGGGAACAGTGAGGATGGGAACAGTGAGGATAGGAAACAGTGAGGATAGGAGAACAGTGAGGATAGGAACAGTGAGGATGGGAACAGTGAGGATGGGAACAGTGAGGATAGGGAACAGTGAGGATAGGAACAGTGAGGATAGGGAACAGTGAGGATAGGAACAGTGAGGATAGGAACAGTGAGGATAGGAACAGTGAGGATAGGAACAGTGAGGATAGGAACAGTGAGGATGGGAACAGTGAGGATAGGAACAGTGAGGATAGGAACAGTGAGGATGGGAACAATGAGGATGGGAACAGTGAGGATGGGAACAGTGAGGATAGGAACAGTGAGGAACAGTGAGGATGGGAACAGTGAGGAACAGTGAGGATGGGCACAGTAAGGATGGGAACAGTGAGGCATTGTTGACCCTCGGCTTATACTCGAGTCAGTAAGTTTTCCCAGTTTTTTGTGGTAACATTAGATACCTCGGCTTATACTCGGGTCGGCTTATACTCGAGTATAAACGGTAAGTAAAATTTCAAAAACAGCCTGTGATAGAGGGTTTGAAACTCCATCAGGGGGAAAAATGCCAACGTCGGACACCCACATATTATGGGTGGGTGTACGAGAGAGGCTAATGCCGCGTACACACGATAGTTTTTCATGCCGTTAAAAATGCCATTTTTAAAAATGGCCATTAAAAATGATCGTGTGTAGGCTCCAGAGCATTTTTAACGACATGAAAAACGGCCATTAAAAATTCCGGACATGCTCTCTTTTTTAACGTCGTTTTTCATGTCGTTTTTTTAACGACGTGAAAAACGATAGTGTGTATGCTTTCACGACGTGAAAAAAACTGCACATGCTCAGAAGCAACTATGAGACGGGAGCGCTCGTTTTGGTAAAGCTAATGTTGGAAATGGAGATGGCACATTCGTCACAGTGGAATTAATAGCTTTGTTTTAATGCAGCGCATTCCGTTCTTCTTTTGACATTGAGAGTTTTATGCCCAACTTGTTTCTAAAGTAATTCCAAATTGCTCTAATGATTATAAAATATTATTTTTAAGCCGCACCTCCCTCCTAAATAATACTAATAATAATAAAATAAGTTAATTCTCCTTTTTTCTTTAAATTTTATATTCTTTTTGGTTATTTTTTTTTGGCTTTTTTTTAAAGTTTTTTGGCTTAAATTATTCTTGTGTAAAGTTACCACAACAACCTTCCAAATGTGTCTCATTTGGCCTCAGGGAGGTTTGTGTCCCCTGATAATAACAATAATATAATTTGAGATGTCCCTGCCTGCTTCCTAGCAAGCTCTCTTTTGAAATACAAATCACATAGTCAAGTATTTAAAGGGCACTCAATTTTTTTTTATTTCAGAACATTAACAAATTAAAGTGGAAGGCAGCACTGGAGAGCCTGCTTGCATTTGTGCATCCCTTTCACCCCACAACAACCATACAAGATGTCCAAAACAAAATAGAGATTAGATCCCCCCAAAAAATGAGTCCAATCTTGTCTTGAGCTCCCAGAGGTCAGGAGCCACAGCAGATAAGTCCTATATGTCCCCAGTCTGTGGTACTACAGCAGGCATTATTTTCTTCTCTTCCTTGTAGCCTTCTCTCCAGCCTTCTCTGCAGCCTTGGTTGGTTTCTTCCTTGGAGGCTGGGGATCAGGAGGAGAGGTTGTGGCAGGAGTAGTAGGAGGAGGAGGAGGAGGTGGAGGAGTAGGGACAACCTCCGTTATGTCCGTGTACCTAGTGAGTTCACCCAGCACGCCCTTATTGATGACTTTCAATAGCAGGGTCTCACTGTAAATTTTTTGCTACAACTCCATTTGCCCTAGTTTGTGGGCGAGGACTGCGGCAAATCCCTCTTCAACAGAGGGTGCCTCTCTGAGGGCCGCTGTTGCCTCTCTGAGGAAGGCCCTGGTTTCCTCCTCCACCTGCCTACCTCTCCTTGGCCCTCATGGTTTAACTACCAGGGGAGGCATCTGGGCTCTTGTGCTGGGCCCAGCCTCCTCCTGGGTGCCACTGGGCCCAGCCTCCTCCTGGGTGCCCCTGGGCCCTGCCTCCTCCTGGGTGCCACTGGGCCCAGCCTCCTCCTGATCCCCAACATCACCCTCTTCCTGGCTCTGCTCTGGCTGTAAAAAAAGAAAGGGACATTATTTATTTTGCCACATCATCATTCACAGACATTGTTCACCTCTAGACATTGTTGAAATCAATGCCAAAAGTTATGTCCTTTTCATTGATTACGCATCCTGGTTTTGTTGTCTTGGACACATAAAATTAGGCCACTACTGTATCTTGCTCTTCACAAACTTTATTGGTAGAAGTGTACATACCTTTAACAATACTAACATCTATTTAAAATCTATAATTTTGTACGATAGAAATATAGATAGCAAAACTTTACCTGGCTCCATATCTCCAAATCTGCCTCCTCAAGGCCCTGATCTTGATCCTCAGAGGAAGCCAGAGCAGGGTTGACAGGAAGGCTGGAGGACTGGCTGCAGGGAAGGCTGGAGGGTTGGGTACAAGGAAGGCTGGATTGACCTCTGGGGGGAAGGGTGGAGAGAGATTCGCGCACTTCCAGCTGGTCATCCAGAAAAGCAAGCTTACTGTAGTACCACAGACTGGGTTTATAAACCTTATCTGCTGGTGCACCTGACCTCTGGGACCTCAGGACCATAGTCCTCTGGGTCCTGTATGTCCCTCTGATGGTCCCAATTTTGTTTTTGACATCTTGGAGAGTTGTTGTGGGTATCTTTGTTTGCACAAATGCAAGCAGGCTCTCCAGTGCTGCTTTCCTGGCGTCTTTATTTTTATTTCCGCCACTTTTGGTTTGCCATAATATAGGGAGCTCTTGCCATTTGTCGATCAACTCCCCCATGAAGTCTGGGTTTTTAAAAGTATTCATGATATCTGTAAAAGCGAGAAACCAAAATAAAAATATATTTCAGGCAACATTCCTCAACTGTGCATTGTCTACATATTTTGAGCACACAAATCTCCTCGTCTGATGAACCTCAAAAAGTAAAATTGTTAGGTACCTTGGTCACGACGTTCGTTGCTAACTCTCTCTCCCGAAAAATGAACGTATTTCCCAGCAATGGATCTTCACTTTATATACACAGCGCATGCGTGAAACTCCGCACGCTTTCCCCGCCCCTGACGTTCGATATTGTACTTACCCCGCCCCTTCTCGCTCGTAGTGCTGAACAAAACATGGCGGAGACACAGGTGGCTGAGATTACCTCTACAGAGGATGAAATTACAGAGGAGCCCAAATCAAGACCCAGGAGATATAAGGCATCCAACATGTCATTCGAGGAAATGGTGGAGATGGTCGCCATTTTAAAGAAGGAGGATTATGATGCCAAGCATGGTCCGTATAAAAGGCCTAATCTGGTCAAGTCCAGAATTATGGGCAAAGTGGTCAAAAGTCTCCACCAAAAATTCGGGGTGTGCAGAACGAAGGAACAGCTCAGAAAACGATGGTCAGATCTGAAGTTGCGGGAGGCCGACCAATATAAAAGAATCAAGAAAGTTATATTAAAAAGTAAGTTGTTTTTTTTGAGTTTCCATGGTACATATTATTTTCTTGTATTCTGTCGTGTATTTTTAACTTTCATATAGTACACTGAAAGATACCATCTTTTTTAGGTTCGTCCGCATAGTAAACGGACGTATTTGACCTCTTTCTCCGTACAGTTCCTCAAACTATGTTTTCGGATCATCCAGTGTGAACACCCATGTTTTTTTGATTATTTGGGGGAGTACATTTGGGCCACACTTATTTTTGGTGTGCTAATCCAAAGGAGATTTGTTCATTTAGAAAAACGATATGCATGGTAATGTTAAAGGGAGTGAATGCTCAGCAGCTGATGAAACATCTGAACGCAGTAGTACAAGTGTGGGCCTAAAGCCAAAAAGCTTGAGGGAGTCACACACAGGTGATCCAGTGTAGATACTTTGGGGTGTTACAATGTTTCAAATTTGTTCACGAAATGTATATGCTCTGTTTTGGCCTATGTATCCAATCATTTGTCCCGGTTGGCACAGGGGTTAAAAATTAAAATGGAGCATGCTTCAAAAGAATGATTAAAAAGTTTTTTTCCATGCTTCTTATTTTAGCAAAATTGAGTCGCTACTAATGAAACTATTCCTTTTATTTCAATCTCACTAGGGATTCGAAAAGCTACCTCAGATGAGACGAGAATTGCAATACCTACAACAATACCCCCAGAACCCCAGGATGGAGAGGAATGTGATGTTGTGGAAGTGGAAAGTGGCACCACCACAGGTCAGAGAGAAACCAGACACATGCATGTTAAATAGATGTAGGCCTACATATTCTATCCTACATATTTCTTTTTACATTTAGGTGCAGTTCTGGCCGAAGACCCCAATAAGTTGTCACATCACAGTGCCCAGATCCTGATCCAATACCTGATGGTCTGCTGTTGTGACCTCGAAAAAATTAAGGGAGATTTGCGAGAGATCAGGGCAAACACAAAGCGGGTGGAGGAAAGGCTCCAAAATATCATGGCTGTGCTTGGGCGTGTCTAATGTTTTTACACCAAATAACGTTTTACTTGCAGAGATTTCTAATTTTTTTGGTTATTTTACCCTTAAATGACTAGCACATGTTTAGCTTTTTCAAAATTTGGAGAACTATAGTTTGTTTATGCATGGCTGGTCATGCGTTTTAATACACCTGAAATTAAGGGAACATCCACATTTCTATGGAAGTTGCCCACCTAAACAAAAAAAAAAAGGTATTTTTACATAACAAATCATTGTGGCTTCATTATGTAAATGTGGTGCTGAGTGAACTAATCAATGTTTGGTGTTTACACTGACAATGAAGGCTAATTAAAAGATTTTTTAATCCACATGGCAAAACAAATGCACTAGGTAAACCTACCAGAAACATCAAACATTATACAATAAAAATGACAAACCAATCTTTACTTTTTAAAAAAGTTTTATTTTTTTGGTCTAAAATTATTAGAGATTGTCTGGCATTTCAATGGCCCCCCTACCCATAAAATAGTCCACATATTGGTTACGGACCTCACGTCCGGTTGGGGGGGCCAAGCCAGGACGGCCAGGTTCCAGGGCCACCAAAGTTTCTGCATTGAGTAAAGAGGCCTCAGGCCCACTCAAAGATATATAACTCGTTGAATGCACCCTTAGGAAATTATGCAGCACACAGCACGTCATAACCACATGGTTCCATTTGTATGGGGCAAGGTGGATGGAGGTAAGGAAGAGGCGAAATCGGCTGGCCATGATCTCAAACGCATTTTCCACCACCCTTCTGGCTCTGGCCAGCCGATAATTGAAAACCCTCCTCTCAGGGGTGAGGGTGCGTTGCGGGAATGGCCTCATCAAATGGGGTCCCAGGCCAAACGCCTCATCCGCCACAAACACAAAAGGTAGTCCCTCCACATTCTGCTCCGCGGGTGGCAAGGCCAGCAGATCCAAAAGGAGCCGTTCTCCAAACTCCGTCTGGGCAAAAACTCCTCCATCAGACATCCTGCCATTCTTGCCAACGTCCACATAGAGGAACTCGTAGGTGGCCGACACCACTGCCATCATCACGACGCTGTGGAACCCCTTATAATTATAATAAAAGGATCCCGAATGGGGTGGTGGGACGACCCGAACATGTTTGCCGTCGATGGCTCCTCCACAGTTCGGAAAGTTCCATCGCTGGGCAAACTCGGAAGCCACATTCTGCCATTCATGTGGCGAAGAAGGGAACTGTGGAATTAAAGAAATAACAAATTAATACTTGGAGCCAGAAACATTGAAAGATGATTTCATACACACATTCATGGCCAACATTGGTAGAAACTGTTAAAAACCTAAAAATTTGGAAGCAAGAAAAAAAAAAAAATAATAATAATTATGGGGGGGGGGGGGGGGGGGGAAGGGTTGAAGATGAGTTGGGAATATCACACATGAAGGCTGTAGCACTCTGTATTGAAGTTAACGACAATGAAACATTCCGAGGCAAAATTTAGAGTGCGTTTTGGGTAAAGCACTACGATGGAACATATAATAAAAAACATGGAAATGACTAGGCAAGGTAGGTATGGCCCCAGGATAGCATGCTGGAGAGGTTAGGTAAGCCAAATTTACAGGTAGGCCTCAAACACCAAACTTTAAATAATAAAACATGGGGAGAAAGGGGACATTCCCTGCAGCTAAGAATCATGTGAATTAGGGACTGCAAATAAAGCAAATTAAAAATATCCCAAAAAAAAAACCATACAATGTGAATTTTTGAAGAAGAACACTTACCTTAATATAGTCCTCCTGCAAAACTTGAAGGATGGCAGAACAAGTCTCTGGTATAATGATCCCCAGAGCCTGGGGGGAGATGCCTGTGGAGAACTTAAGGTCCTGCAGGCTTCTCCCAGTAGCCAGGTATCGCAACGTGGCAATGAGCCTCTGCTCAGCACTGATGGCTTCCCGCATAACGGTGTCCTGCCTGGTAATATAGGGGGACACCAAAGCCAACAGCTGCTGAAAAACGGGGTCAGACATCCTGAGAAAATTCCTGAAATCATCTGGATTATTCTCCCTGATCTCCCGCAACAAAGGCATGTGACAGAATTGGTGCCGCTGGAGCAACCAATTCTTGGTCCATGAACTCCTCCTGACCCTGCTCATGGCATGGAGTCGGGATACAGCATGAACCCCTGCACCAACTACAGCACAAACTCTACGACGAGTACGTAGCCGCAACATGGCTAGATAACGGTCGGCTGAACAGAACGTACTAGAAGAACGCACGGAAGAACAGCAAGGCCTATGAAGAACAAGCTGAAAAACACGAACGTGCAGAGCAGGCCGCACTGAATAAACAGATACGAACTGACTACAAGCAGTGCTAAACAGATACGAACCCACAGGCGCAATCTGAACTCCCGAAAACGATCTTCAAAGCACGAAGACTGAAAAGCGCGAATCGTCTCTCACCAAATTTTTACTAACACGCGGAAACACGGAATTAGCAAAAGCGTCCCAAAGGGTGGCGTCATTCGAGCGGAACTTCCCCTTTATAGTGCCGTCGTACGTGTTGAACGTCACTGCGCTTTGCTTGATCGTTTTTTTTAATGATGGTGTGTACGCAAGGCAGGCTTGAGAGGAAACATGAAAAAAAACGACGAGAAAAACGTTGGTTAAAAAAATGACATTAAAAACGATCGTGTGTACGGGGCATAAGGAGGGCACACGGATCTTCCACGTACAGGAGAAAAGCACTATAAAGAAAGCATCTAAATGATGCTTGCGTAAATTTATTACAGTGTAGCCAATGGACATTATGCTAGTTAATTTAAATAGGTATGAGGGCTAAACCCATACTGCGTCCATCAGCATATTTTGGTATCATTGAAATCATGGTGGGAAAGGGAATTTTGACTATTGACTATTACTATAATATTACTATAATATTACAATAACTAACTTATAAACTAATATTAACCTCTAGATAACCCGTTGATAGGATTTAAGTAGTTTGTTTGTAAGCACAATATACTTAGTACCTATTTTATTTATTTAGAATAACAATTAAATTATTAATACTTAAGTTAACCTTTCCTTATAAATAATTAACCCCCCATGGGAAATGTGGGGGGTAAATACAAGTTAATTGTGATAATGAAGGGTTAAGGGATGCAGGTAGGGGGTAGTTTCATATGCATCCAACTTCCATTTTACAATCCTACAGTGAGAGCCGGTTCACACAGGGGCGACACGACTCTGGCCGCGACTTTGCGAGGCGACCTGGATGCGACCTGAGCGCGCACCACAGTGCAACTTGGGGCTACTTACAAGGTGACTTCAAGTCGCTTCCAGGACAGGAGGCTTTCCGGTGGCCAATCAAACAACAATCAGCTCTGTGTGGGAGGGGGAGGGAGGGGTTTGCCTGAGAAAACATGAGAAAATTATTTTCTCTTCCTGTATTGTTGCTTCAGTTAAGACACGATCCGACTTTGGAGGCGACTTCTATTGCAATCAATGGATACAAGTCGCCTAGAAGTTGGATTGAAGTAGTACAGGAACCTTTTCTGAAGTCAGAGCGACTTCAGTAGTGTACATTAAGACGGCTCCATTCACTTCCATTGCTTTTCTCAACAGCGCGACTTGGGGCGACTTGGGACGACTTCAAGTCGGTTCCCAGGTCTCCCCTGTGTGAACCGGCTCTTAGTGTATCATTAAAACTTGTTGTGAATATACAGGTCCTTCTCAAAAAATTAGCATATTGTGATAAAGTTCATTATTTTCTGTAATGTACTGATAAACATTAGACTTTCATATATTTTAGATTCATTACACACAACTGAAGTAGTTCAAGCCTTTTCTTGTTTTAATATTGATGATTTTGGCATACAGCTCATGACAAGCCAAAATTCCTATCTCAAAAAATTAGCATATCATGAAAAGGTTCTCTAAACAAGCTATTAACCTAATCATCTGAATCAACTAATTAACTCTAAACACCTGCAAAAGATTCCTGAGGCTTTTAAAAACTCCCAGCCTGGTTCATTACTCAAAACCGCAATCATGGGTAAGACTGCCGACCTGACTGCTGTCCAGAAGGCCATCATTGACACCCTCAAGCAAGAGGGTAAGACACAGAAAGAAATTTCTGAATGAATAGGCTGTTCCCAGAGTGCTGTATCAAGGCACCTCAGTGGGAAGTCTGTGGGAAGGAAAAAGTGTGGCAGAAAACGCTGCACAACGAGAAGAGGTGACCGGACCCTGAAGAAGATTGTGGAGAAGGACCGATTCCAGACCTTGGAGGACCTGCGGAAGCAGTGGACTGAGTCTGGAGTAGAAACATCCAGAGCCACCGTGAACAGGCGTGTGCAGGAAATGGGCTACAGGTGCCGCATTCCCCAGGTCAAGCCACTTTTGAACCAGAAACAGCGGCAGAAGCGCCTGACCTGGGCTACAGAGAAGCAGCACTGGACTGTTGCTCAGTGGTCCAAAGTACTTTTTTCGGATGAAAGCAAATTTTGCATGTCATTCGGAAATCAAGGTGCCAGAGTCTGGAGGAAGACTGGGGAGAGGGAAATGCCAAAATGCCTGAAGTCCAGTGTCAAGTACCCACAGTCAGTGATGGTCTGGGGTGCCATGTCAGCTGCTGGTGCTGGTCCACTGTGTTTTATCAAGGGCAGGGTCAATGCAGCTAGCTAACAGGAGATTTTGGAGCACTTCATGCTTCCATCTGCTGAAAAGCTTTATGGAGATGAAGATTTCATTTTTCAGCACGACCTGGCACCTGCTCACAGTGCCAAAACCACAGGTAAATGGTTTACTGACCATGGTATTACTGTGCTCAATTGGCCTGCCAACTCTCCTGACCTGAACCCCATAGAGAATCTGTGGGATATTGGGAAGAGAAAGTTGAGAGACGCAAGACCCAACACTCTGGATGAGCTTAAGGCCGCTATCGAAGCATCCTGGGCCTCCATAACACCTCAGCAGTGCCACAGGCTGGTTGCCTCCATGCCACGCCGCATTGAAGCAGTCATTTCTGCAAAAGGATTCCCGACCAAGTATTGAGTGCATAACTGAACATAATTATTTGAAGGTTGACTTTTTTTGTATTAAAAACACTTTTCTTTTATTGGTCGGATGAAATATGCTAATTTTTTGAGATAGGATTTTTGGGTTTTCATGAGCTGTATGCCAAAATCATCAATATTAAAACAAGAAAAGGCTTGAACTACTTCAGTTGTGTGTAATGAATCTAAAATATATGAAAGTCTAATGTTTATCAGTACATTACAGAAAATAATGAACTTTATCACAATATGCTAATTTTTTGAGAAGGACCTGTATAGATACTGTACATGGGAAGGGGATACCTCAGGGGACATTAGGGGTCTCAAAGGAGGGTAACTAATTTAAAGTTTTGTGTTTATAGTGAGCATGACCTTGTTTAGGCCATGCGACTATAAGATTGGCTTGATATTATCTTTCAGTCAGATTGGTGTTGAACCACTATGAGTCTGTTTAATAATAAAATATTTGATAATTGTGTCCTTGGAATGTTAAATCTTTTTTTTCTCTTGCAGCAGACATTAGTTGTTCTTTTGACCTGTATTAATGTAATTTTGTGATTATATCACGTGGAGGGCCATCCGCTTTTTTGGCTGTGAATGCACAGTGCACTCTGTCTAGTTCCAAGCGCTCAATGGGGATAGCAGGTTGTGAAGCCTCGTACACACGACCGAGTTTCTCGTCGTAAAAAACACGTCGTTTTTTTCGACGAGATTCTTGTTAACCTTGTCGATTTTCTCGTCAAGCTTTCCATGTGTACACACTGACATTTCCCAATTTCCTCGTTGTTCTCCGCGGTCACGTCCAGCACGTACGACGGCACTATAAAGGGGAAGATCTGTTTTCTTGGCGCCACCCCTTGGGCTGCTTTTGCTGATCTCGTGTTACCGCGTGTGAAGTAAAAGTTTGGGAAGAGACGATTTGCGCTTTTCAGTCTTCGTACTTTTCAGATCGTTTTCTGCGGTTCAGTTTGTGCTTGTGGGTTCGTATCTTGACTTTCAGGGCGTCTAGGCAGGTCGTATCTGTTTTACAGTGCGTTCTTGCCTGTTCGTTTCTGTTTTTCAGTTCGTTATTCATAGGCCTTGCTGTTCTAAAGTGCGTTCTGTTCTGTACGTTCTGATAAGACGACCGTTTCCTAGCCATGTCGCCTGGACGTTCTCGTCGTCGAGTTCGTGCTGTGCGTGCACTTGGTGTTGGTCTGCTTGTTTTGGACCAAGACCAGTCCATGAATGGTGTGAGGAGGAGTTCATGGACCAAGAATTGGTTGCTCCAGCGGGACCAATTCTGCCACATGCCTCTGCTGCGGGAGATCGTCGAGAATAATCCTGAGGACTACAGGAATTTTCTGCGGATGTCTGACCCCGTTTTAAAGGAACTGTTGGCTTTGGTGTCCCCCTATATTACCAGGAAGGACACCGTTATGCGGGAAGCCATCAGTGCTGAGCAGAGGCTCATCGCCACCTTACGTTATCTGGCGACAGGGAGAAGTCTTCAGGACTTGAAGTTCACGACAGGCATCTCCCCCCAGGCTCTGGGCCTCATAATCCCAGACACCTGTTCTGCCATTATACAAGTCCTGCAGGAGGACTATATTAGGGTAAGTTTTCTACATTAACATCACATTTTATGTATTACATGTATGCTAATGTATTGTATTTCTTTCATCCTTCCCTAATTACCATGATTGTAATATGCTGAGAATGTCCCCTTTGTCCTCATGTATGCCTGAAGCTTTAGATTGCCCCTTTTTTCTCCTCCATGCATATTTCCCTTCACTAACCTTTCCAGCAGGGGCGCCTGTTGCTCCAAATGTTTGGGGGTTCAAACCCCAATTTAGGAAATAAACTTCCTCCTTTTTTGCTCTGGTGCCTATTAAAGCCCCCATTTGTTCCCTCCAATGCAGCCATTTTGTCCCCTCCAATGCAGCCATTTTGTTCCCTCTAATGCAGCCATTTTGTCCCCTCCAATGCAGCCAGTTCCCCCCCCAGCCCTGCACTTAACTTCTTGTGGTCAGCGCCATCCTTCTTCTGTCCTTGATGTCTTCTCCTTCCCTTGATGTTGCATCAGCCAATCATGTTACCATTAAACAGACTTGGTGAACATGATTGGCAGAGCAGCCTGTCAGTGTTTACCCAAGGAATGCCCCCCCCCCCCCCTGCATCCCCTATTTAACTTTTCTGCAGCCAATTACATCCCTCAGGCTGTAATGTGCAAGACAATTTTCCTTACTGTTTCTGATATGCAATTTTAAGCCCATAAATGCCGCAGTTCTTCATATGTCGGTCTCTTAACAGGGGGCCATCCACCTGAATAGTGGGCGGCATAGACAATACATAGGTTAATGCAAGGCATAAACCTATGTATTGTTCTGAGTGACGGGCACAGGAGAGAGGGGGCAGTGCTCCAGCGCCCACTCTGGACGCACCGCCACTGCAATGCTATCCTGTGGCCAAACACATCTACCCCCCCCTCCCCATTATAATTTATTAATGGACCATCATAGGGGGTGATGAATATGATACATGAGCCTTCCATTATACTTATTTAAAACACCTTAATAAACGTAGACTTTGCTTGATGTTGGCCTCTAATGTATTTTCTTAGAATATACTTGTAATGTTTGATTTGTGTATTCTAATATTTTTTCATCTTGTTTGACTCCACAGCTTCCTTCCACGCCACAGGAATGGCAGACTGTGGCATCGGAGTTTGCCACGCGGTGGGACTTCCCCAACTGCGGTAGTGCTATAGACGGGAAGCACGTCCGCATCGTGCCGCCACCCCGTTCTGGGTCCTACTACTTCAATTACAAGGGGTTTCATAGCATTGTGCTGATGGCGGTGGTGTCAGCACGGTATGAATTCCTCTATGTTGATGTAGGGAAGAATGGCCGGATGTCCGATGGGGGATCCTTCATCCAGACGGAGTTTGCCCTCCGTCTCCAGAGTGACGACCTTGCATTGCCACCGGATGCAGGGAATATTGAAGGACTCCCCTTTGTTTTTTTGGCTGATGAAGCCTTCGGGCTCGGACCACATCTTATGAGGCCATTTCCTCAGAGGACCCTGACCCCAGAGAAGAGGGTGTTCAATTACCGGCTGGCCAGGGGCCGAAGAGTCGTTGAAAATGCCTTCGGCATAATGGCCAGCCGGTTCCGCCTTTTTAGGACTCCCATCCACTTGGCGGACTACAAAATAAACTATGTAGTGTTATGCTGCTGTGTGCTACACAATTTTCTTTGCCGCAAATCGAATTCATATATGGCCTCAGTTTTGCCTGAGGCTGGACTTTCCCCTGATAATCCTCTGCCGGGCCTGGAATCTGCCCGTGCTGGCTTGCCCCCCCAAAATGCCCGTGAGGTTCGGGACAAATACATGGACTATTTCACGGGTAGGGGGGCAATTCCTATGCCAGGCTATGTCTAAAGATTGCTGTCTAACGATCCAAATAAAAATCTTGTTTAAACTTCTAACTTTTCTTGGTTTCCTGTCTCCTAGTTTGTCTTAGTGCATTTGTAGTGCCAAGTGTATTTTCCTTTAGTAAATACCAACCATTTCACTATGTAACCTTAAAAATTTACCAAATAAGGTTAGAGCATATTAGAAAAAGAAGCTACACGTTGTTTGTGTTCAAATCTTTTACTATGTGCAAATTCACACACTTTTTTTTTTTATTTTTACATTTTTTGTTTGCCTGGCCACAAACCGGCAATTGTTTTCTTAGGAAAATACAAAAACAACAGTTGCATTCCAAAAATTACAAAATTGGATACCTCGGAGCAATCTGAGACATTCACTTACACAAACTATATGTCTCTATGTGCCCGTCCTAATATGGGGTCCTGCCACCCCTTGCCCAGCCAAAAATTGAATATGCACACAATTGGGATTATTTTCCTATAGGGATTTTAGACTCCTGATTCCTATTGTCAACATGTGCTATCTGCCATCAGGGGTGATCAATGGACGTGTTTTGGGGGTGCAACCCCTTCCTCAGTTCACCTACTTTAGATACGAGGAAGGGGTTGCACCCCCAAAAGACGTACATGGATATCCCCTGATGGCAGATAGCACATGTTGACACACTGTGTGCAGATTAAATTTTTGGCTGGTTTGATTGTCAAAAAGTTTTTTAAAAGTTGAAGAACAAACATGAAAAAAAAAGAGGGTTGGGATGCCTTATTGAATTCTCCCCAAAACATTGAGAATGTCTTTAAATGTTTGATCCATCACATGTATTCTTTCTTTAATTTTGTCCAGTTCCGTGCTACATTCCATCACTTGCTGGATGAGGCGGAGGACACTGTCAGCAGAGAAACCTGTACTATCCTTCACCCCAACATTCACATCCCCTAAAAACAAAATAAAAAGGTATTATAACTCTGCAGGCCTACCTCTCTTACCTGAAGCTGTGGTGAAAGATACTGACCTGTTGTGGTGACCAGTTCCACAACGTCATCCACCTCTCCTTCCTGCACTTCTCCTTCCTCCACCTCAACTTCCTCTACATCCTTCGTTTGTGGGTCTTTGGGAGTTTGGGGTTGTTGTGAAGCTGTGGGGTTCTTGTGCTCCCTGGAGTGTCTCCTCCCAGTCTTCTCTCCCCTATGAGAATCAAACAAAAGGTAGAGTTATCACACAGAAATTCTCTATGTTAAAAAAAAAAACAGGCTAAATTGCTTGGAAGTGTGGTACAAGTGTGTGTTTGGGCGGAAGTTAAAGATGAATGCATTATTTCTGACAAAGAATATGCTTAGTATTCACCTTTGTCTGTCATTTTTTAGACATGTAGGCAACACAAAAATTCTCTGAAGCACCTGTGTGGGACACCCAAAAAAGGCGGGTCTGGTGGCCCACACTATAGTGCTCCAAAGTACAGATGTGGAAGCAGCTGCTGAGTGTCCTCTCCTTTACACTGACAAAAGTTTGCATTTCATTCTCTTTACAAACACATCATCTAGCCTAAAACTTTGTGCCCCAAATTTGCGAAAAAATGGCAGATGTCTAATTACTTTTGTGGCTGTAAAATAATCCAAAACAGCGGATAGTGGCCGAACGAAGTGTCTGTAACGTAACGAACGATTACTGTGCCCAACCAAGTTCAAAATATAACATTTTGGAAGGGAGTCCAATAAGAAAAACAAAAAAAAACAGCAACATGTCAGTTTAGAAAAGGATTAATAGCATAAAAGTGTACATTTTACTTACTTTTAGCGAGCATTCTCTTAATGCTCCTTAACTGCTCTGGCTCCCTCAGTTTGAGGTCTGACCACCTCTTTCTGAGCTGCTCATTTGAGCGTTTCACCCCGAAATTCGTCTTCAGACTCTTCACGACTTTAGTGAGGATTTTGGCCTTCCTTCTATTTGGTTTGCTATACGGCCCATGCTTTGCGTCATAATCAGACTTGAGCAAGATGTCCACCATCTCCGCCATCTCCGCAAAAGACATATTCGATGCCTTGAATCTCCTCCTTGATCGTGACGTTTCCTCAGTCTCCGGGCTTGTCTCCTCCTCGTTAGTTGCGGAATTATCAGACACCTGCTGTAACTCCGCCATATCTGTCTGCGGGCCGAAAGAGAAGGGGCGGGGAAAAGATGTTAGTTAGAACGTCATGGGCGGGCGACGTGTGCGGAGCGACGTGTTCGAATTTTGACGCATGCGTGGTGTGTATATAGCAAACACACATGTGACTATAGTACGTTCGGTGTGCGGAGAGAGGAGTTCAAGTGACGGACGTGCGAACAAAGGTGTGTGATTTTGTGACTTGTACAAATTGTTGGCCTATACTATTTTGAGAATGTTGTAGGATATATATGGTGACTACGATGTTAAGGAGGTTAGACTGTTTGCCTCACATTAGTTATATATTATTTCTTAAACTTGCAGATACAATATGAATGTCTTTATTAGCGACAAAGAGTTCCTGGCGGAATTTATTGACCGGGTAAGGGAGCTGCCCGCTCTGTGGGAGACGAAAAACCCCATCCATAAAAAAGAGGGGTGAGAAAAGCAGCGCTGGAGAAGCTGCTCCCATTTGTGCAGACCAAGGTGCCCACAGCCACAGCAAAACAAGTGGACACTAAAATTGGGAGCTTGAGAGGCACCTACAGGACTGAACGCTCTAAGGTCCTGGCTTCTCAGAGGTCAGGAGCAGCAGCAGATGATGTGTATGTCCCGAATTTGTGGTACTACAGCAGGATGTCCTTCCTGGATGACCACATTGAGGCAAGGCCATCACTCTCCACTCTTCCCCCAAGACTTCCCTGCAGCCAACCTGAGCCTTCTCTGGAGCAAGAGGAGGCAGCCATCCTGGATGATCCTGATTTGGCCATCTGGAGCCAGGTATAGTATTAAATGAAAATGTATTGGGATAAAATTAATGTTTGACAAATATGTCAAGATGAGAAACATACAATATTTTGGGTTCCACAAGTGAAATCAAGATCTCGAGACATTAGTCTGCACTTAATTGGGTGCTAAATAGTCAATCTGATGTAGGTGTAAATTAGAAAAAATGATTTCTGGATTTACATTCTAATTGCTTCAATCATGTTTATAAAGTTTGCTGCAAAGATTAAACCAACATATTAAACTATGTCCCTTTTTCATACACAGGATGAAATCAGCCAGGAGGAGGGTCTGGAAACTGTCAGGCAGGAGGAGGAAGGGCCCAGTGGCAGCCAGGAGGAGGCAGGGCCCACTGTGAGGCAGGAGGTGGCAGGGCCCAGTGGCAGCCAGGAGGTGGCAGGGCCCAGTGGCAGCCAGGAGGTGGCAGGGCAAAGGAGAAGCACCAGATCCCAGGTGCCTCCCATCCGGCTTCCCAAAAGAGGCAGGAGGGACAGGACCACCAGTGAGGCAGCAATGGCCCTTATTAAAGAGGCCCATGCCACCCTCAAAGAGCCCACATCCCCTGAAGAGGCCATTGCCGGCCTAGTGGAGGCAAAGTTCAAGGTGATGAGCATGGAGCAACGCCTCCTATGCGAGCCCCTGCTCATCACCTTGCTCAACAAGGGGGTGATGGAAAAAATTACCCCCAATACCGCCATTTGTGAGGTGGCACAACTGTCCCAACCTCAACCTCCTCCTCCACCTCCACATTCTTCTTCCGCCCCACCCCCTTCTCCTCCACCTTGTTCTTCCGCCCCACCCCCTTCTCCTCCACCTCCACCTTGTTCTTCTGCGCCACCCCCTTCTCCTCCACCTCCTCCTCCTCCTGACAGGAGTACCCCTCCAGTGGCCCAGCCTCCAGCCAAACGAAGAAGGCTGCAGGGAAGGCTTCAGGAAAGGTTGCAGGGAAGGTTGCCAGGAAGACGAGGAAGTGATGGCCTTGCTTCATTGTGGTCGGACAGAAGGCAGCCTGTTGTAGTACCACACACTTGGGACATATATATCACCTGCTGCTGTTCCTGACCTCTGGGAGGCCAGCATCAGATTGTGTTCAGAAATGTTGGCCTTCTCAAGCTCCCAATTTTAGTGTCCACACAGGGTTGCTGTGTGCTCTGGGGTCCCTGGGATGCACAAATGGCAGCAGCTTCTCCAGCGCTGCCTTCTCTTTATTTTAGTTCAAACATGAATAAATGTTATTTTTCTTTAAGTTCATACTTGACTATGTGTATTTGTAAAAATGTAAAATCTAGCTTTGGAGTAAGCAGATACATTTGACTGACCAAAAAAGGGACAGATAACAACCCCCCCAAAAAAATAACTAAATCGTGTTTCCCAAAAAAGTGTGTAAAATTTAAATAATATATATTAAAAGATTCAATGGGAGATCACTACCAAAACATTGCGAAATTACAATTAACATCAGTTAGAAAAATAACTAATTTTTAAATATTCCTAAAAACTTGCACGATATAATACACATAAATCTTCTTAAGAGCAACAAGAAAAATGTTAAAAAAAAGATAGTCATAACTCTGTGTGAATATCAGCAGCAAAAGAAGTTCATTCGTTTGGATTAATGTCACATTCTAACGAAGATTTCAATGCACAACATTTAAACGATGCAAAAATTTGGAGCGTGACGAATGTGCTATCTCCATTACGAAGGCTTGTTTTACCAGAAGATGCGCTCCCGTCTCATAGTTGCTTGTGAGCATGCGCGCTTTTGGAAGAGTCGTAAAAGCATACACACGAACCATTTTCTCGTCACAAAACAGGCCGACGAGAAACACGACGAGGAAATCTGGAATCCTGACGAGAAAATAGAGAGCAGGTTCTCTATTTTCTCGTAGAGATTGACGGCAATTTTCTCGTCGTAAAACCATACACACGAACGGTTTTCTCGACAAAAAAGCTCACGCGGCACTTTTCTTGCCGGTTTTGGACGAGAAACTCGGTCGTGTGTACGAGGCTTCACTCTTGAAACAGTGCAGTGACTGTAGATTGCAAATCTGTGATTGTTTCAGGGATTCCTCTTATTCGAATATTGGAACGTCTGTCCCTGTTCTCTTGGTCTTCCAATCTAGATTGAAGTGACAGGTTCTCCTCTTTTAGGTTTTCCAATTTCGTCATACAGTCTTGTGAATTAATTTCAATTTCTTCTACTTTGAGTTTCAGTGCCGCTGTGCGGTTTCCCAGCTCTCTGATTTATTTTGTGAGGCTTTTAGTTATTTGTTCTGATGTCTGTTTCACAGCTTTATGCAGCATATGTTCAAATTGCTGCAATATGGCTGGTGGTACTGATGAGGCTTGTGAGGAGAATTGTGAGGGAGTTTGTTCTGTTTCTGACTCACCTGGGGAGTCTAGTTGAACAAGCTTTTGTCTGTGTGTGCGCACTGAGGCAGTGTCATCTTAAGAGCATTATAGGCCCCCGGGCAATACGGTGCACTGGGGCCCTGTCTACACAATCACGCACGAGAAATTTTTACTGACAAAAATCATGACATTTACTGGCAGAACCACAGTTTTTTACTGGCACTGCAAAAAGGTACCTAAAATTACAGTTTTCAGTGCCAAACAGTGCAAATGTCAGTATTCAAACTATAAACATATAGATTGTGCTATTAGCAATGTGTTTAAGTTAAACAAAAGTAAAAAAAAAAAACATTTCTTCATTGACATGAAGGTTAGGTTACCCAGCCAGCACAGAGTTTCCTCTTACATCAGAGTCTGCAGGATTCCCCCTTACAGTGAAAGGGAACTCCTATGTAAAGGGGAACGCTGCAGATCATGATGTAAGGGGAAACGCTGATGTAAGGGGGGCTCTGGTGACCAGAGACCAGACCACCTTATATCAGAGTCCACTGCTTTCTCTTTACATCAGAGTTCCCACTTACATCAGAGCAACAGACCACCCCCCGATCTCTTTGTGCAAGCTGCACAGTCAGCCAGACAGCCTCTCACCGTACGACACCGACCAGGGCACTCTGTGTCTGTACTGGCTGGTGGCTGGGCAGGTTACAGGCTCACGAAAACCGGCACTGCCGTCAGGGGTCCGACTCCGCCACACTCTGCTTCAAACCTGCTGTGCTGTCTGCTCTGACCACTCTACTCTGTCCATTCACCCTCAGCTCCTCCTGCTTTTTTTTTTTAAGTCTGGCGGGTGTGGCTAACGTCATCATCGGCGGACAGACAGAGGCAGCACTCGTGGAGTATCGGATCTTCTCTGCGATTTCCGCAAACTGCGCGTGCACAGTTCTGACCCGCCACTTCCCACCATTTTTTTACTGGGGTCGCTGGGCAGCCGGTGGGGCCCCCCAGGCAAGTGTGGCCCCCGGGCAACTGCCCAGCGTGCCCAATGGAAAAGATGGCCCTGCACTGAGGCAGTGTATGAGGTGGTGGCAGGCGCCATTCTAGCTGCGGTGCGCGCCTGAGTGTCCTTTGTGAGGGGATTCTTTATTTTGCCACGGCCGCCTCCCAGAACCATCTTTCCGGTCCAAATTTTCCCAGTTGGTTCCCGGGTACTTTATCTTTCCGTTTAGTACCTTTTTGTAGCTTGTAGCCGTTAGAAATAGTGGCTTCTCTCCTTAGCGGAGCGGAGCTCTAGCTGTGCATTTCTGCTCCACTAGACGCAGCGCATGCGCCCCCCCGCTTCGCTTTTCATTAATTAAACTCTAATTCCTACCTGCTCCTGGTTTGCTAAGTTACATGTTTGGTTTGGTCACCCCTGTTTTAAAAATGTGGCTTGTCTACAAATGAGTTTAACAGTATTACTAACTTAAAATATATATTGGTAAAATAAAAGCACGAGATGAACAAAAACGAATATTTTATATATTTATATCAAGCGCCTAGGAAGTAGAGCAACCGATTGCGTTCAGAACAGTCCTGCATGCTTTAAATCTTCTTCAGGTAAAACACATGCTGCTCTGCCTCATCCCTTTCTGCTAGTCAACAAAGCAAGTGACTGAGGAAGATGGCATGATGTGCTCATGGTTGCCCTTGTGCTACTGAAAAGGATGTCACTACCTATGCCCTAAAGCCAAGTAACCACTTGTTATGAAAGTGCATTGCCTGCTGCATGAAATGACAGGCTGACTTGGCTAGATATGTTTGCTTTGTTGCATTATCAACTAACAGTGACGTGGAAACCACAGGGTCCTTATGACACCCTGATGTGGAGAACTGATTACTGCTACAACTGTTGTGACCCCTTTTTGTATGTCCCTGAATTACATCAGTGTTTGCTTACTGCACCACACACATGCATACGGTGTACATCCAGGGTTAAGATACACAGCCAAATATTCTACCAGAATAAAAAACTGTTGCAGATAGTGCATCCAAAGTAAACCGAATGTAAAACACAAAAAGAGATTTCGCAATTGCTTTGTGGCTAAATAAAGTACAATTGGCTCAAATAGGCAACTTAAAATGCCATCCAAAGGACTACTTTCATGAAGTCATGTTGTAAAATCTTTTTACACAACTTGCCTAATGTGTGCCATTCTGTTAAAGCAATCTCATATAGCCTTTAAATACAGAAATAAAATATCTATTAGGCTTGTGCAATTCGTTTCGTAACGAATCGAAATTTGTCCGAATTTAGCAACTTTCGGACATTCGGAAGCATTCGAATTTCCGAACAGAGCAATTACGAATAAAACCGAATCCGAAATAAATTATACCGCAAAATAGCGAATGCCCGAATGTCTTCGGCATAATTCGTTATGAAAAAAGTTACGAATGTACGAATCCATTCGAAGCACAATAACACTCACTCTGCTCTCTGCTTCTTCCTCACCATGCTGAACTCCCTCTCAAAATGGTGTACAGGGGGCGGAGGCTATAGCCGCATGAAAAAACGAAAGTAAAATACGAGATTTCGAATCCATTCGAAGCACAATAACACTCACTCTGCTCTACTCTCTGCTTCTCCCTCACCGTGCTGAACCCTCTCAAAATGGTGTACAGGGGCGGAGCCTATAGCCGCATGTAAAAAACGAAAGTAAAATACGAGATTTCGAATCGTTACAAATAACCGCTATGTATTTAGAAAAGTACAAATCCATTCGAAGCACATTAGGCATAATAGGCAGCGTCGTTGTGAGAGAGACACGGAAAATTACGAATCAACGAACCCAAAAAAAGTTACGAAAGTAGGAGTTGTGTCCAGAATCAACAAAAAACAACGTACTCTACCGAAAGTACGAATTATAAAGCAACAAAAAATTCAACGAAAAATGTCACTTGCAAAAATACAAATGAGTCCGAACACGAAAAATCCCGTCTAGCAAAATTACGAATGATTACGAATCAACAGGACCTTGAAAGAAACGAACCGAAACGGAACGAATTTTTCCGTTGTGCACAAGTCTAATATCTATTTTTTCCTTTTTACATTATCCATTATTCATATTAGCCATATGTCATCTTTCCTAGTTTGCTCATCAGCATTAGTGGGAGGTGGGAGGGTCCTTTGCCAGGAATCTTATGCAGTGGCTGCCCGTAAATCAGGGAGCATGGGTGCCGCCTCCTCTATCCATGCATCTGGCCCCCCTGATCTACATGCGGGGCGCCGGACGCATGGATTACAATGTTTGTTTGTTTTTTGAAGCACGTGATTAGAGCCAGAGGTTCTAATAGGCTTCAAAAAAGGGTGGGCTTGAGGCAAAGAGCACTGCTCCTCGAGCTCACCCAGTTGTGTGACAATAGCGATTCTGCCCGCAATTGCAATCACAAATGCCTAATTGTGAACAGGGCCTCACTTCTACATACTACTGCACATGTGTTTGTCGAATAGTCTCACTGGATGATTGAAGAAACCTCTTCACAAGTATAGTAGACACTGTTTCCCATCCGCAAAGAAGGAAATATGCCTGAGGAGCTTCTTAGGCCTTTTGCTGATAGCAGAATTCTTGGTGTGATGCTTGAGCTGTCAACTGTATCATCTTGGGTCTTGATGGACAAACATCTAACTTAGGTGAAGACTCACTCTGTTGCAGGAATGTAGAATCAAAGTTTTTGAAGCTCTCAATAAGATTTTTTTACGTGAAGGGACATTACTGTTCTGCAGCTGTTAGGCATAGTTTCACTGATGATAGAATGAACCTGAGATTACAGCTGATCTTCTGTGAGCATGTCTGCAGCATGTTTTAAAATATATGGAGGGTTATTTACTAAAGGCAAATCCACTTTGCACTCATTAGGTATTTGGTTGTCTTTAATGCATTTAGGAAGATGAATTCCTTCAGTCCGTCTTATGAGTGAAATAATGAATTCTTTGGCAGGGGCAATTCTTTCTGAGGTCTCTAATGTGCCACCACAGGAATCCAGTGTGTAGGACAATGCTGATTTCCTTTACATTAAATGTGTCAAAACTTTGAAGTGGCAAATAAATGACTTCTTTGATTGTCTAGAACAGAATACATACTGACAGCTTTCTTCAGCTGACCTAGAGAAAACACTTTTTTTTATAAGTTCTTTTTATTTAATTTGATATTTTTAAGTGGATGCGGAGAATGAGATAGTAGGAGTCTGGATCTTTTTTCCTTGTTTCGCTGTTGCTGTTGATAATGGGTATAGGCCCTGTCTTTCTAATGGAGATAATGTTTATAGAGTCTATGTAATTATTGCGCAGGTTTTCTCTTATTATAGTTGGAGGCTAGGACTGTTTAATGTGTAAGCAGGTTGGAATAGGTAGATAGGTGCTGTCCAGGTTGGGAGGGTATTGATAATGATGTTCCCAGTCCACCCCACTGGTCCTGTGTGATGATATAAAAGGGATGGTGGCCTGGGGCAGAGCTAGATAGGAAATAAAAGAAAAAGAGAGAAGGATAATGATAGGGGTGATGATAAAAGGGAGCAGAGGTCCAAGTTCCATCCAGAGAACCCCCAGAGAGGGAGTTAGAAAGAAAGCACTTCCACGACATCTGCACCCGCCCAGGTTGATTCAAGCTGTTCTTTGGAGGCTACCTTTGAAGAGCTCCCATCTCCACCTTCGCCCATCGTCGACACCGGTGATTATGAAGAATGACCGGACAGCTTTGACCCACTGTTGGACCTGTAGCCACCGGAACTGTCTGTTGTACCCCTGAGGATAGACAAACCACAGTCACAGACTGCTCATAAGTCATAAGTCATAAGTCAACACCCTCCAGGAGCCGTCCAAGAGGGATTTCTTGGGAGAGACTGATTTTTGACCTGGATGAAGAGTTCCCTCATCCACATCCTCCTTTTCCACGGAAACCTCAGGCTGCTGCGACAGCCCTGATAGAGCATATGGGATACAAATTCCATGGCCACCCGACCCCTGTTTACCACAAGGGTACCTTTACTATAAGACACGGATAACCCATTTGGCACAATTACACCGCTACATAAAAAAGTATGTAAATGCCCAATACCGAAGGACCTTTCCATATATGCCCAAACAGTTGTTTTTGCAATCAAAGGATGAAAGGCCAAAGATTTACGGCAGAGGTAAGTGGGAGAATATGCTTGTCCCCGAGCACATAGTTACATAGTTAAATAGTAGGTGAGGTTGAAAAAAGGCACAAGTCCATCAAGTCCAACCTGTGTGTGGTTATATGTCAGTATTACCTTGTATATACCTGTATGTTGTGGTCGTTCAGGTGCTTATCTAATTGTTTCTTGAAACCATCGATGCCCCCCGCTTAGACCACCACCTGTGGAAGGGAATTCCACATCCTTGCCGCTCTTACAGTAAAGAAACATCTACATAGTTTAAGGTTAAACTCTGCTAAGTAGAATGAATATGTAAAGGCAGAGTTCCACCGGCTCTATAAGTACTATAACACTGGATGCCATATCTACATGGACTGGGTGGAGATTGTTAGGCTTGGTGGCTGCCTGGTGATGCATCGAGTCTGAGGTCACCACCCCACCTCGGGAGCTCCTGTCTTTCTGTCCAATCCAGACTACTATGTTTAAATTATTGTCATAGTGTTGTGCCTGTTAAATGCAGTATATTGTATTGCTGTTGCCATTACGTGAAATGTTGCTTGGCCTGTTCTGACACTGCGGAGATGGCTTGAATCTAAGGGGGAAGGAATGTAGGTTGGAATAGCTAGATAGGTGCTGTCCCAGCCAGGAGGGTAGGAGTTATTACCATTCCCGGTTCTTTGGTATTTTTGGTGGGTTCTGTTATGAGCCTGGCCCACTGGTCCTGTGTGATATAAAAGGGATGGTGGCCTGAAGCAGTGAGGGATAGGAAAGAGAAGAAGAAGAAAGAAGGATAATGATAAGGATGATGATAAGAGGGGGGCAGAAGTCCGGGGTCCATCCACAGAACCCCAGGAGAGGGAGTTAGAGAGAGAGCGAGTGCTCATGGGGGAGAGAGACAGACAATGATACCTGTAAGGAGCAGAAGGAGGCCTCATCTCTCATCACCTGGATGTGACTTGCATCTACGTGAGAGTGCCTAAGGACTGCAATTGCTCGGACTTCACATTTGCAGGTATACCGGTGCAGCACAAGCCTGTAGTTAGGAGTAGGGGCATAGGACAATCCTGTTCTTATATGTTGGACTGTGGAATGTTCATTTTTGCACTTTTAAGTGAGTAGGATATTGAAATGTTGTCTTTGCCTGGTCTGAAGATACTGAAAGAGGTGTATTGCAAGTAACTGGCACACACATAGTTCACTGAGTGGGTCTTAACACATTGGGGTATGAAGTCATCGGTGTGGAGTCGAGTAGTGTGAAGACATAGGTGGTTACCTGGGGTAATGGAAGTGTAACAGGCAGCCTGTCGGTAGCATATACCTGGTATAGGTGGAACGGCCTCTAGCAGCAAGGGAGATGTTGTCCGCAATCCTTCCGCCAGCAGTCTGTCTCCCAGGGCAAAGGGAGCGCATGGCGGGCCCCACTCTGCTACTGGGGATAAGTAGTTGAAAATGCTGGACAAGTGGATGTGGACATTGGTTCAGTGTGACCCCTTGATAACATCCAATTTGACGAAAGGCATCAGGGCAAAGTTTCTGGTACTGACGTCACAATCCTGGGTCAGCAGCAGCTTCTAATGTGAGTGATTTTGTTTGATTGTGCACCTATGTATTTTAAAAAATATTTTTAATAAAATAGTGCACTATTATGGAATTATCTTTGGCTCCTGGTGAGCTTTATTTACCCTAGTTCGAGTCCACCTGAAGGTGCCATTAAATGCAGAGCATTGGGGATCAATGCACACACTTCAGGGAGATTTGACATGTGTCACAGGTAGGGATGAGCTCGGTGTTCGAGTCGAACATACGTTCGACTCGAACATCGGCTGTTCGATCGTTCGACGAAGATCGAACGATTTGGGCCGTTCGCGCCTAATTCGAGTGACGCGAACGGCCCACAATGCACTACGCCATCGCAGTGTCATCCAGGCGCTGTGATTGGCCAAGCATGCACTGTGACCCCGCATGCTTGGCCAATCACAGCGCCGGCAGCGAAGAGAGCAATGATTGGCCACAGGCAGGATGCCTGTGGCCAATTATTGCTGAGGGTGTTTAGTACACGCCCCATACTATAAAAGGCCGCCAGCACGGCGGCCTAGTGTAGTGTGTTCCGGAGCAGGGAAAGAGAAGCATAGGCAGGGACAGTGACATTTTTTTTTTCTTGCTTAACCTGGATTCCTTTAGTTTAGGGAAAGAGAAGGATAGGTAGGGAGAGTGTCAGTGTGTTTTACTGTGCAAATCCTTGTTTCTAGGGACAGGGAAGGACAGTGAGGGAAATTCTCCTTGTGCTATAGTGTGCTAAAGCATTGATCATCAACCATCTTTAAAAAATCATTTTTTCTAGGGACAGAAAACTATAGGTAGGGAGAGTGTCAGTGTGTTTTACTGTGATAATCCTTGTTTCTAGGGACAGGGAAGGACAGTGAGGGAAATTCTCCTTGTGCTATAGTATGCTAAAGCATTGATCATCAACCATCTTTAAAAAAACATTTTTCTAGGGACAGAAAACTATAGGTAGGAAGAGTGTCAGTTTCTTTCACTGTGATAATCCTTGTTTCTAGGGACAGGGAAGGACAGTGAGGGAAATTCTCCTTGTGCTATACTGTGCTAAAGCATTGATCATCAACCATCTTTAAAAAAAACATTTTTTCTAGGGACAGAAAACTATAGGTAGGAAGAGTGTCAGTTTCTTTCACTGTGATAATCCTTGTTTCTAGGGACAGGGAAGGACAGTGAGGGAAATTCTCCTTGTGCTATAGTGTGCTAAAGCATTGATCATCAACCATCTTTAAAAAAACATTTTTTCTAGGGACAGAAAACTATAGGTAGGAAGAGTGTCAGTTTCTTTCACTGTGATAATCCTTGTTTCTAGGGACAGGGAAGGACAGTGAGGGAAATTCTCCTTGTGCTATAGTGTGCTAAAGCATTGATCATCAACCATCTTTAAAAAAACATTTTTTCTAGGGACAGAAAACTATAGGTAGGGAGAGTGTCAGTTTCTTTCACTGTGATAATCCTTGTTTCTAGGGACAGGGAAGGACAGTGAGGGAAATTCTCCTTGTGCTATACTGTGCTAAAGCATTGATCATCAACCATCTTTAAAAAAAACATTTTTTCTAGGGACAGAAAACTATAGGTAGGAAGAGTGTCAGTTTCTTTCACTGTGATAATCCTTGTTTCTAGGGACAGGGAAGGACAGTGAGGGAAATTCTCCTTGTGCTATAGTGTGCTAAAGCATTGATCATCAACCATCTTTAAAAAAACATTTTTCTAGGGACAGAAAACTATAGGTAGGAAGAGTGTCAGTTTCTTTCACTGTGATAATCCTTGTTTATAGGGACAGGGAAGGACAGTGAGGGAAATTCTCCTTGTGCTATAGTGTGCTAAAGCATTGATCATCAACCATCTTTAAAAAAACATTTTTTCTAGGGACAGAAAACTATAGGTAAGGAGAGTGTCAGTTTCTTTCACTGTGATAATCCTTGTTTCTAGGGACAGGGAAGGACAGTGAGGGAAATTCTCCTTGTGCTATAGTGTGCTAAAGCATTGATCATCAACCATCTTTAAAAAAACATTTTTTTTAGGGACAGAAAACTATAGGTAGGGAGAGTGTCAGTTTCTTTCACTGTGATAATCCTTGTTTCTAGGGACAGGGAAGGACAGTGAGGGAAATTCTCCTTGTGCTATACTGTGCTAAAGCATTGATCATCAACCATCTTTAAAAAAACATTTTTTCTAGGGACAGAAAACTATAGGTAGGAAGAGTGTCAGTTTCTTTCACTGTGATAATCCTTGTTTCTAGGGACAGGGAAGGACAGTGAGGGAAATTCTCCTTGTGCTATAGTGTGCTAAAGCATTGATCATCAACCATCTTTAAAAAAACATTTTTTCTAGGGACAGAAAACTATAGGTAGGGAGAGTGTCAGTTTCTTTCACTGTGATAATCCTTGTTTCTAGGGACAGGGAAGGACAGTGAGGGAAATTCTCCTTGTGCTATAGTGTGCTAAAGCATTGATCATCAACCATCTTTAAAAAAACATTTTTTCTAGGGACAGAAAACTATAGGTAGGAAGAGTGTCAGTTTCTTTCACTGTGATAATCCTTGTTTCTAGGGACAGGGAAGGACAGTGAGGGAAATTCTCCTTGTGCTATAGTGCGCTAAAGCATTGATCATCAACCATCTTTAAAAAAACATTTTTTCTAGGGACAGAAAACTATAGGTAGGAAGAGTGTCAGTTTCTTTCACTGTGATAATCCTTGTTTCTAGGGACAGGGAAGGACAGTGAGGGAAATTCTCCTTGTGCTATAGTGTGCTAAAGCATTGATCATCAACCATCTTTAAAAAAACATTTTTTCTAGGGACAGAAAACTATAGGTAGGAAGAGTGTCAGTTTCTTTCACTGTGATAATCCTTGTTTCTAGGGACAGGGAAGGACAGTGAGGGAAATTCTCCTTGTGCTATAGTGTGCTAAAGCATTGATCATCAACCATCTTTAAAAAAACATTTTTTCTAGGGACAGAAAACTATAGGTAGGAAGAGTGTCAGTTTCTTTCACTGTGATAATCCTTGTTTCTAGGGACAGGGAAGGACAGTGAGGGAAATTCTCCTTGTGCTATAGTGTGCTAAAGCATTGATCATCAACCATCTTTAAAAAAACATTTTTTCTAGGGACAGAAAACTATAGGTAGGAAGAGTGTCAGTTTCTTTCACTGTGATAATCCTTGTTTCTAGGGACAGGGAAGGACAGTGAGGGAAATTCTCCTTGTGCTATAGTGTGCTAAAGCATTGATCATCAACCATCTTTAAAAAAACATTTTTTCTAGGGACAGAAAACTATAGGTAGGAAGAGTGTCAGTTTCTTTCACTGTGATAATCCTTGTTTCTAGGGACAGGGAAGGACAGTGAGGGAAATTCTCCTTGTGCTATAGTGTGCTAAAGCATTGATCATCAACCATCTTTAAAAAAACATTTTTTTTAGGGACAGAAAACTATAGGTAGGGAGAGTGTCAGTTTCTTTCACTGTGCTAATCCTTGTTTCTAGGGACAGGGAAGGACAGTGAGGGAAATTCTCCTTGTGCTATAGTGTGCTAAAGCATTGATCATCAACCATCTTTAAAAAAACATTTTTTCTAGGGACAGAAAACTATAGGTAGGGAGAGTGTCAGTTTCTTTCACTGTGATAATCCTTGTTTCTAGGGACAGGGAAGGACAGTGAGGGAAATTCTCCTTGTGCTATACTGTGCTAAAGCATTGATCATCAACCATCTTTAAAAAAACATTTTTTCTAGGGACAGAAAACTATAGGTAGGAAGAGTGTCAGTTTCTTTCACTGTGATAATCCTTGTTTCTAGGGACAGGGAAGGACAGTGAGGGAAATTCTCCTTGTGCTATAGTGTGCTAAAGCATTGATCATCAACCATCTTTAAAAAAACATTTTTTCTAGGGACAGAAAACTATAGGTAGGAAGAGTGTCAGTTTCTTTCACTGTGATAATCCTTGTTTCTAGGGACAGGGAAGGACAGTGAGGGAAATTCTCCTTGTGCTATAGTGTGCTAAAGCATTGATCATCAACCATCTTTAAAAAAACATTTTTTCTAGGGACAGAAAACTATAGGTAGGAAGAGTGTCAGTTTCTTTCACTGTGATAATCCTTGTTTCTAGGGACAGGGAAGGACAGTGAGGGAAATTCTCCTTGTGCTATAGTGTGCTAAAGCATTGATCATCAACCATCTTTAAAAAAACATTTTTTCTAGGGACAGAAAACTATAGGTAGGGAGAGTGTCAGTTTCTTTCACTGTGATAATCCTTGTTTCTAGGGACAGGGAAGGACAGTGAGGGAAATTCTCCTTGTGCTATAGTGTGCTAAAGCATTGATCATCAACCATCTTTAAAAAAACATTTTTTCTAGGGACAGAAAACTATAGGTAGGGAGAGTGTCAGTTTCTTTCACTGTGATAATCCTTGTTTCTAGGGACAGGGAAGGACAGTGAGGGAAATTCTCCTTGTGCTATACTGTGCTAAAGCATTGATCATCAACCATCTTTAAAAAAACATTTTTTCTAGGGACAGAAAACTATAGGTAGGAAGAGTGTCAGTTTCTTTCACTGTGATAATCCTTGTTTCTAGGGACAGGGAAGGACAGTGAGGGAAATTCTCCTTGTGCTATACTGTGCTAAAGCATTGATCATCAACCATCTTTAAAAAAACATTTTTTCTAGGGACAGAAAACTATAGGTAGGAAGACTGTCAGTTTCTTTCACTGTGATAATCCTTGTTTCTAGGGACAGGGAAGGACAGTGAGGGAAATTCTCCTTGTGCTATACTGTGCTAAAGCATTCCTCATCAACCATCTTTGAAATCCTTGTTTTTTGGACAGTTAGGGAAATTGTCGTTGTGCTATTCTGTGCGAAAGCAATCATCCTCAACCATATTTAGAAATCCTTAAGTAAAGGGACAGAGAAGGACACCTGAAGGTAGCCCTTATTGCTTTTTTCCCATCTCCCTGCAGGCCATCTATTAGAATGTCTGGAAGGCAAACAAGGATAGGCAGACAGTCAGGAGGCAATAAAAGAGGGCAAGCAGGCTCTGTGTCTGGGGGCAACAGTGCTGGTCGTGGACGCGGTGCATTGTCATCAGCACATGGCCATGGGACACGCTTGTCCTTCTTTTCGGCAGCTGGACATGTTGAGCCACATCATGCCGAAGACTTGGTAGAGTGGATGACCAAGCCCTCCTCCTCCTCCTCATCCTCTCTCACCCAGGCTCAGGGTACTGGCAAAGCAGCTGCCAAAGCGTCCTCTTCCCTGGTATCAATGTCAGACTCATCATCAGTCACTCCTTCCCTAGACCCACCATGTCCTCCTCCTGAGGAGTCCCCCGAACTGTTTGAGCACAGTGTTGGGTACATGCTCCAGGAGGATGCCCAGCGTTTCGAAGGGTCTGATGATGAAACCCAGCTACAGGAAGGCAGTAGCGTGAGAGCAGACAGAGGGGATGCTCAAGAAGGACACCAATCTGGCAGTCATGTTCCAGCAGCTGCAGCATACTGCCAGATTGGCTCCAGTGATGAGGAGGGAGGGGATGATGAGGTCACTGACTCCACGTGGGTGCCTAATAGGAGAGAGGAGGAGGAGGAGGATGAGGAGGAGGCACATCTCCAACGAGGCAGGATGCCCTTTGGTGGCCAGCGTAAGGGCAGTACACCGACGGAATCACACCGCAGAGCTCCGCCTGTGCAGGGCGCTGCCTCTGCCCGTCATTCAAAAAGTTCTTTGGTGTGGGCCTTTTTTGAGGCTAGTGCATCAGATCGCACAGCTGCTGTTTGCAACATATGTCTCAAGCGTATATCGCGTGGCCAAAACATCAGCCGCTTGGGTACCACATGCCTGACCAGACATATGTTGACCTGCCATGCAGCTCGTTGGCAAGCCTACCTCAAAGACCCACACCAAAGAACAAAGCGGACCTCTCCTTGCACCGCATCAGCTGGGATCTCCAACCCCACTATAACTTCAGTCCTCTCTGAAACATGCACTGAGAGGAATGAAGGTGTAGAATTAGGTGTGTCACAGCCAAGTACTTGCGGCCACTCTGCTAGCAGTACACCGACGTCCAAATCTAGCAGGCAAATTTCCCTGCCCCAGCTGCTGGACCGTCGAAAGAAGTTCACTCCCAGCCATCCACATGCCCAGCGGTTGAATGCTAGCTTGGCTAAATTGCTAGCGCTTCAACTGCTGCCTTTTCAGTTGGTAGACTCGGCCCCCTTCCGTGAGTTTGTGCAATGTGCGGTTCCTCAGTGGCAGGTTCCCAAACGCCACTTTTTCTCACGGAAGGCTATTCCGGCTCTCTACCGGCATGTGGAAGGCAATGTCTTGGCCTCGCTGGACAGGGCGGTCAGCGGTAAGGTGCATATTACCGCTGACTCATGGTCCAGCACGCATGGACAGGGACGTTACCTTTCTTTCACGGCCCATTGGGTCACTCTTTTGGCAGCTGGGAAGGATGCAGGACAAGGTGCAGTAGTGTTGGAGGTTGTTCCACCGCCACGCCTCCAAAATGCTACTACTGGTTGTGACACACCTCTCTCCTCCACCCCCTCCTCTTCTTCTTCCTCCATGGCCTCTTCCTGTGCTTTGTCCTCTGAACCAGCGGTGCTCCATAGCCGTTCAAGGGGCTACGCAAGTACGCAGGCAAAAAGATGCCATGCCGTGCTTGCGCTGGTGTGTTTGGGGGACAGGAGCCACACTGGGGCAGAGGTCCTGTCTGCTCTGCAGGGCCAGGCCGAGAGGTGGTTGACGCCACGCCAGCTTAAGCCAGGAATGGTGGTTTGCGACAATGGCACCAACCTCCTCTCCGCCCTCCGACAGGGACAACTGACCCATGTGCCCTGTGTGGCTCACGTCCTTAACCTGGTGGTGCAGCGGTTCTTGGGCAGGTACCCGGGCTTACAGGATGTCCTGAGGCAGGCCAGGAAAGTCTGTGTGCATTTCCGCAGATCTTATAATGCCAGTGCTCGCCTGGCTGAGCTGCAAAAGGAGTTGAACCTGCCCAAGAACCGCCTTATATGTGACATGCCCACCAGGTGGAACTCAACGTTGGCCATGCTGCAGCGGCTGCACACGCAGCAGAGGGCCATCAATGAGTACCTGTGCGACTACGGCACCAGGACAGGGTCAGGGGAGCTTGGTTTTTTTTCTCCACGCCAGTGGGGCATGATCAGGGATGCATGCACTGTCCTGGCACCATTTGAGGAGGCCACGAGGATGGTGAGCAGTGACAGTGCATGCATCAGTGACACTGTACCTCTTGTCCACCTGTTGGAGCACACGCTGCGTGGAATAATGGACAGGGCACTTGAGGCAGAACAGAGGCAGGAAGAGGAGGACTTCCTTGCCTCTCAAGGCCCCCTTTACCCAGACAGTGTTCCTTCTGTCCCACCCATCGCACAGGAAGAGGAGGAGGAGGAGGAGGAGGAGGAGGATTGTGTCAGCATGGAGGTGGAGGCTGGCACTCAGCATCATCAGCAGCAGTCTTTTAGGGATGATTTACAGTCCCAAGAAACCAGTGGACTTGTACGTGGCTGGGAGGAGGTGGCTGCGGATCATGTCGTCCTTAGTGGACCCAGAGGACTCCGGACCGAATGCCTCAGCAAACCTACGCTGCATGGCCTCCCTGATCCTGCAAAGTCTGCGGAAGGATCCTCGTATTCTTCGGATCAAGGAGAGGGACCATTACTGGCTGGCCACTCTCCTTGATCCACGGTACAAGGGTAAGGTTGCGGACCTTATGTTACCGTCGCAGAGGGAGCAGAGGATGAGACAACTCCGGGAGGCCTTGCAGAAAGGTCTGTGCAACGCGTTCCCAGAGACTGGGAGGTTACAAACTCCTGGTCCTGGACAACGAGTTGCTGAGGCTTCGGCCAGTCAAAGAAGGAGCGGTGGGGAAGGTGGCCGTCTGACCGATGCGTTCAGACAATTCTTTAGTCCGCAGCCCCAAAGTATGATCGGTTCCAGCAACCATCGCCAGCGTCTGATAAACATGGTGCAGGAATATCTAGGGGCAAGGTCAGACTTGGACACCTTCCCCACCGAAAATCCTCTGGCTTACTGGGTCTTGAGGATGGATCACTGGCCAGAGCTTGCACAGTATGCAATTGAGCTACTGGCCTGTCCTGCATCCAGCGTTCTTTCGGAACGCACATTCAGTGCTGCTGGAGGATTTGTCACGGATCACAGGGTGCGCCTGTCCACCGACTCGGTTGATCGACTGACTTTCATCAAGATGAACCAGTCTTGGATCACCACCAGCTACCACACACCTGATGCTGATATAACAGACTAATTGATTTTAACATGTCACATCCCTTCAAGACTGATGCTGATGCTGAGTGCCTGTGCTGTTATGTTGACTGGCTATCCTCCTCCTCCGAGTCCTCAATGATACGATTGATGATGATAGCTTGGAAGATCATTTTTGTTTATGGGTGCCGCCACCAGTGGCTAAGGCCCAATTTTTCAGCCCCTGTTTAACAGGGGCGTGTAATTACAATTTTTGAAGCAATACTTTGCAACAGGGCTCATTGCTGTGCTCCAAGTACAGTATCTGTGAGGGGTTGGAGTGTTGTGCCACCAGTGCCTAAGGCCCAATTTTTCAGCCCCTGTTTAACAGGGGCGTGTCATTACAATTTTTGAAGCAATACTTTGCAACAGGGCTCATTGCTGTGCTCCAAGTACAGTATCTGTGAGGGGTTGCAGTGTTGTGCCACCAGTGCCTAAGGCCCAATTTTTCAGCCCCTGTTCAACAGGGGCATGTAATTACAATTCTTGATCTAATAATTCACAGCAGGGCCCATTGCTGCACCCACCAAGAGTAACTCTGAGGGCTTACAGTGTTGTGGCAACGCCACCACCACCACCACCACGAAAGGCCCAATTTTTCAGCCCCTGTTCAAAAGGGGCATGTAATTACAATTCTTGATCTAATAATTCACAGCAGGGCCCATTCCTGCACCCACCAAGAGTAACTCTGAGGGCTTACAGTGTTGTGGCAACACCACCACCACCACCACCACCACGAAAGGCCTAATTTTTCAGCCCCTGTTCAACAGGGGCATGCAATTACAATTCTTGATCTAATAATTCACAGCAGGGCCCATTGCTGCACCCACCAAGAGTAACTGTCAGGGCTTACAGTGTTGTGGCACCAGCACCACCATCAAAGGCCCAATTTTTACTACCACTGTTCAACAATTATATGTAATTACAATTCCTGATATAATAGTTGACAGCAGGGCGTTCCAGCACCAACCAAGAGTAACTGTGAGTGCTTACAGTGTTGTGCCAACACCAACAACTAAGGGGCCTATTTCTGCAGAGTATATACGGCAGGTCCCTACTTTCAAACATCCAACTTACAAACGACTCCTACTTGCAAACGCAAGAAGACAACAGGAAGTGAGAGGAAATCTACCCCTAGGAAGGAAAATTCTCTCCTGTAAGAATTAATATGGGAGAAAGGTGTCTCCTCTGTACTGATGCTTTATCACCAATCCTTGTTTCAAGAAAAACACCACATTTCAAAAACAGTTGTCATTGGGACGGAAAGTGAGGTGAAATGTTCTGAACAGGGGCACAGACAGCAAAACAAATGTTACAGGGGTGATAACCCTTACCTATGTTTTCCAAAAAGTTTAAAAATAGATTTTTGGGCTGGAGCTACACTTAAACAATGTACCTGTTCAAAATTACAAACACATTCTACATAAGAACAAACCTACAGTCCCTGTCTTGTATGCACCGCCTGTATACGGCTGTTCAGAGTATATAGGGCCTTTTTTATTTTGTGTGCGGTGTTCTCCTTAATATCCATACAAGACCCAAAGGGGCTGGTAATGGGCTGGGGTAGGGGGGGGGGGGGGTCATGGGGTAGCTATGCCATTTTTCTTAAAGATTTTCATCCATATTACCGGGACCAGACATTACATTAAAGCCGCAAGCAGTTTTAAATGGCTTTCTTTTCCTTTAGAAGTGTCATTTTGTGCAGGGACAGTTCTAAACACGGGAAACACGTGGCACTTCACAGGCATACTTTAGACACCCCCCAGGTACGATATTTAAAGGAATATTTTACTTTTTATTTTTCACTTTATGCATCATTAAAATGACTGCTCCCGAAAAACGACCGTTTTTAAAACTTATTTTTGCATTGATACATGTCCCCTGGTGCAGAACCCGGGTTCCCAAACCCTTTTTAGGACAATAACATGCATAATAGTCGTTATAATTAGCACTTTAGAATTCGAACGTTCGCATCCATTGTATTTAATAGGGTTCTAATGTTCGTACGAACTTTCGGTCCGTTCGCGGGTTCTGGTGCGAACCGAACCCGGGGGTGTTCGGCTCATCACTAGTCACAGGCGATTCTGCTGTTGTGATGATAGCCCTTTATTCTGGTGAGTGTTGATTTCACAAGGAGAAGATGGATGGTTCTTTGAGCACCTTAGAAGAGTAATATATACTATTGAAAGGCGGTGAATGGTTTCTTCAATTTTCATGTTCTGATTCACTGTGAACAGTGTTTATTTCCTTAAGGTTGAGTATTCCCCCACAGCACTTTCTAAAACCTGGTGTTTTGGTGTTGCAGGAGATTGGAGTAGCAGATAGTTTCAGTTTAGGTGAAGACTAAGGATCTGGAAAACTCATTGTGACCAGTCTTAGGAGGTGTTAAGGTGGTTTGGTGAGCTGGACTCAGGATGAACGTTGATGGCATGAGTTACCACATATGACGTTAGTAACTTGGAAGGTAAAGAAGTGCCCCATTTGCTATTGCAGGTTTTCTCAGCTAGGGTTCCTCCAGAGGTTTTTCGGGGTCTCTTGAGCAATGTGCAATTTCTGCCTCTCAGTTAAGTTCCCACTGACACCATTGATAATTTTAGCTATCTGTAAGGGGGTCATTCTTCTTAATCATAACAAGTGTAAGGAGCTTTCCTCCCACTGCCCATCACACTAATGTAGTTGAGGGTATAGTAATTTTTAGCATGGGTTCCCTGAGACCGGAAAGTTATTTCAAGGGTTCTGCAGAGTTGAAAATGTTAAGAAAGGTTGTTCTAGGGTGTCCTGTATAGTTTACTGCTGCAGCTTACCCTGCTGTTGAATGCACTGGCTGGTGTACAGGATTTGAAGTGTTCTGTGCAATTGTGTTGTGAGTGACATTGTTCTGACTTTGGTTAAATTGCCAGGTCTGTCTTGTAGGGTCATCAGAGGCTCTCAAAATGGGACAATTATCTTCTTATTCTTTAGCAGCTTGTTCCTAGGCTCTGAGTTTGGCTAAAGCTGCTTCTTCTTCCACCTGTAGTGGCGGTTGGAGCAGCTGTGAGATCCCCTGCTCCCCCCCTCCACTTCTGGAGCTTTTTGCTGTGACAGGAGCAGGCTTGTACTTCTGTGCCCACCAGCTGGTGAAGTCCCCGCTTGCCCCTCCTCACCGTTGTCAACGTTAGGAGAGTGGCGCAGCTGCAGGCTGTGTGTGTGCTCGCTCTTCCTGTCTTATACTCTCATAGCAGCCTTTGAGATCAGAGCTGGCTCTGTGTATCCTCCCTGCACTCACTCCTACCCCTCCTTCCCAACCAATCAATGGTAGAGGCGATGTATGATGCAGCTGCAATGGAGTCTGGGGAGATTCAGTCCTTATAAGGGTCCTGTTTAATACAGATGAATGGAGGCTAATGGCTACTCTAATACCCAAGATTCCCCACATTCAGTGTTTTCCAGGGCGAATTGAGAAAGATCAGGGCAGTTTAGAGCCGGGATTGGAAGAGTGAGAACCTGCTGCGTGGTGTGTCTATATTCACTCACACCGGAGTTCTAAGAGACGGAACCAACATGAGCCTCTTGTGTGCAGGGACCTGAAGAATTGCAGACCCATCACTGAGGCATTTGTGTCAACACTAGGTACCAAAGGGCTGAGACGCTTAGAGTTCTCCTGCCATGCTGGAACCCACGGCTAGAAGACCTGCTGCTGTGCAAGTGCCTACACCAGAGCTGAGAGACTGAGCTGCCGGAACCTTAATTCCGAGGACTGCAAATTGGCAAGTGATCTGGACCAGATTTCTGTGTACCAGGAGAGGCGAGCTTTCCATCCGTGTTTATCCCAACATTGACACAGTTAAGGCAATAGAGACTGCTCCATGTTCAGCAACCCACTAGCTATCTATTGTACACTTTTAAAGGGACAGCTACAAGTGCATCACCTACAGAAGGGCCCCAACGAAAGCCGGCCAACACTGACATTTAGGCGCCAGTATTTTAGAGGCACCTTCCGGGTATTACTTTTGTCAGGATTGCATATGCCCACTCGCTATTGTTATATTGCATGGTGTGCATACAAGGGCCTTTATTTTCTTGATGCTAATACTTTAACTCTGTTTGCACTCATTATAATTTGGTTTAACTTTGCTGCAGTCAAAGTTATTGCCAGCTTATAGATCAGCGCTCACATACTGTATCTAGTACAGAATTTTTAAATCTGTCTGACTCCATGTTCATTGATTTATGCATTGTTTAACTGCATTGATTTAATACAGTCATTTAATCTACCACCAGTTGCTTTGCCTACTTTCTGTGTACTGTCATAGAGTGGTAGCATAGTAACGCTTAGGTTACACAGGTGTGTCAGTGATGACTGAGCAAAACAGAGAACTTATCATCATCACCATTGGCTCCTGCAGGGGGCTCTTGCACCTAAGTTGCTCCTGGGTATGCACAAGCCTGGGCAGTTTGTGCTTTGATGGCTTCTTACTTCTTAAAGCAGTACACTTCCATTTCTGTTTCAGTCGTTATCAGTGAGGATCCCTGTACTCAGGATGTTAGTGATGATTACTATGCATTGGACCTTAGTGATCTGGAAGATGTCTTAAATAGCAGAATAGCAGGGTGTAGTTATGCTATTGTGGTATCTTGTCATCTGTCCATGACTTGGCCACCAGGACGTAACAAGTCTTTGTTGGCTAAAATAAATAAAGTTATTTAGTTCTTGAATATACTCCTCTATTTTACAAGAGAATAGTCAGACAATCTCTTATAGCTTTCATAATCACTTTTTAACTTTTTAGCTATGAATATGCACTGCTTATTTGCTCAACATTATTGCATTTTTGCACACAGGGTGAGTTCAGGGCCAGCACCTGCATGCACCCACATGTGATATTGGGACACAGGGGCTGTGTCTGTGCAGCTGTGTGTCCCGATAGAAAACAATGGGACACCGGCATAGGGATGCATGCAACAACTATGCATCCCCACGCAGGGAAAATATGGCCTTGCACGGGGCACAGAGCTAAGCCCCCCTGTGTGAATGGGGTGTAATAGTAAAATCTTGTAGGTAGGACATTTCTCATCTTGTTTAATTGTTTTTCATTGTTACACTGTTATTGTTTATTTTGTAAAATCCACACAGAAATTTTTAATGTAACCAATAAGAATGTTGTAGTCATTAAATCATACTTTTTATCCTGAACAGAGATGGAAATGTCAGAAAAACAAGGGATTCAAAATGATGCTTTTAATGCAGAGGTAAGGTAATATTCATTATACTTATAGGCTTATATTCATGTTTTGCAAAACACTGAAATTCATTTAGATAGTCTTACAACTAATTTTCTTCAAAGAGTATATAGTATGGTAAAAAAAAAAAAAAAAAGCTTCCTAGGAGGAATATGTAATTAATAAAGATACACCTGTACAATGCACTTTTCTTCCAGTCAGGTTAAAATTTTATATTGCAATATTTTTATTGAGGTAAATACAAAACAAGAAAAAAAGAACAAAGAACCAGGTTACATTCGACCAAACATTTAAACGTTTTGACAATATATTTCTACCCCGCCTAATACCTGTCAGGAGGTAGAAGGCATATGCATAACATCTTCATATAAGCTATTCAAGCCCTCAGGTAGGGCATAGTATGTGTGCAAATACCCAGACCAGTAGCGTTAGGATATACCAGCACTAGGGGGAGGGATAGGAAGGGTCCAGGGCTTCAGTTTTACCCCAATTTAAAATTTCGGGGTTAGCCATGGATCCCTACTATGATAAGGTTTCCTGCCTTATCAGTAACGTTCTATCACGGTATATCGATAACCAAGTTATACAAAAAGGTGTATGACCAAAAATAGAAAGAAAGGGAGAACAAAGGAGAGCGGAAAGGAGCAGAAAAGAGAAAGAGAAAAGAGGGAAGGGAGAGAGAGAGGAGAGAGAGAGAGAGTCACCCGGAGTTCCTCATTAAGTGGAGATATACTCGATCCATGGATCCCAGATCTTGTTGAACATCTCTGCATTGTTGTGAAGAGTGTGAGTGAGCTTATCATTAATCATAATCCAGTTGAGTTTATCCTTAACTTGTTCTAGGGGTATTCTTGAGTGTTTCCAGTTCCTTGCAATTGTTATTCTCGCTGCCAACAAGATATAGGTTATGAGGCGTGTTGATTTTTTGGGGATCCCGTCGGGTAGTCTATGAGAAAGCGCGCTCTCTGGGGACCGATGGATGTTGATACATGTTACTGAATTGATCAGATTGAAGATCCTTATCCAAAACCTGGTTACTAGTGGGCATTGCCACCAAATATGGTGCATGGTGCCCATCTGTTCACATTGTCGGAAACAGTTAGGCGAGGAGGAAGGATGCATTTTAGCTATTCTCGTGGGGACTAAGTACCAGCGCAGCAGCAATTTGTAGTTGGCTTCAATAAGAGTAGTGTTAATAGAAATTTTTGATAGTTGGTAGGCAATATCTTGCCAGTCTGACAGCTCAAGAGAGAGGTTCAAATCCCTCTCCCATTGGGTCATATAGGCGAGTTTAGTATCTGGCTCAGTTATAGAAGAGTATATGGTAGAAATCCGGCCCTTTTGTGTGCTTCTGTTTTGGCAAGTTAGTTCAAATGTGGTAAGTGTAACGGGGCCCCCCACCTGTTTAAGTTTAGAATTAATGAATGAGGAAATTTGGTTGTATCGGAATACCTCAATAGGAGGCATTGAAAAGCTGTCTTTGAAGTATGTTATTGTATGCACTTGGTTTCCATTAAGGAAGTCCCCAATTCTCATTAATCCTTTATTGAGCCACCATTGGAATCGTTGTGGAGCAAGGCCAGGAGGAAACTCCGGATTGCAAAAGATGGGCGCTAGAGGTGTGTGGTGTGACGCAAGGGTCGTTCGGTGTCTTGTTCTGTCCCAAACCGCTAGAGAATGTGATAAAGTAGGACATAGAATAGATGGGCGTTTGCGGTTAGGAAGCCACATCAAGGCTCCTATTGCCAGTGGGTGGCACGCAAGTGCTTCTATGTAAACCCAAAGAGGGACCGGACCCCTAGCCGTCGTGTGAGTTAATTGGGCTATCTGAGCCGAGTGATAATAGGCCTGCAGATTGGGAAGACCAAGTCCTCCCATGGGTTTAGGTGTGTAAAGTGTTTTTTTTTTGTATCCGTGACTTCTTATTACCCCATATGAAGCGTAAAACTTCAGTTTGTATATGTTGCATGTCCCCCCTATCGGTAGTGTCCGGAAGTAATACAGGAGTCTGAGCAAAAAAGTCATTTTTACCGAATTGATTCTGCCAAACCAGGAGAGAGAGTATTCCGCCCAGGAGCGAAGATCTTCTTTGAGTTTTTTAAATAAAGGAGGATAATTTGCTTTATATAATGTAGCTATCGAAGGGGTCAGATGGACTCCCAAGTATGGGAGGGAGTGGGAAGGCCACTTGAAGCTGTACGTGTTTTGGAGGAGCTGTACTTCTGTGGGGGGTAGTGAGATATTAAGTGCCAGGGTTTTTTGTGAGTTTAGGGTCAAACCTGAAATTAGCGAGAAACGATCTAGCAGGGACAAGAGTTCTGGGAGTGAGGTTTGGGGTTTGGTGATGTACATAAGGACATCATCAGCAAATAATGCACATTTGTGTTCTTGTTGACCACAGTGAACACCATGGATGTTGGGATGGGAGCGGATGGCCATTGCAAGGGGCTCGATTGCTAGGGCAAATAGTAGGGGAGAGAGAGGGCATCCCTGTCTAGTACCTCGCTGGACAGGTATCATGGATGATTTATGTCCTCTGATAGAAATTTGAGCTATCGGGGAGCTATAAAGTGTTTTCATCAGTGAGAGAAACGTAGAGCCGAATCCCATAGTCTCAAGGGTAATAAAAAGTTAGTCCCAGTTCAGGCTATCGAAAGCTTTGTTAAGGTCTAGTGATAAGAGCAATAGTTCCCGAGCTGGGAGGTTATCCCAATTGGAGTGTACCGCTGAGATCAGAGCGATAGATCTGCGAATTTGATCTAAGGTCTGACGCCCTGCAATAAATCCTGATTGGTTTTTGTGTATATAGTGTTCCAGAAAGGAATTAAGCCAGAGGGCTAAAATCTTAGTAAGAATCTTTAAGTTGCAATTAATTAAGGAGATTGGGCGATAGTTGCGTACATCAGTGGAATCTCTGCCGGGTTTGGGGATAACGCTGATGTAAGCTTTATTGTCATCAGGTGGGACCACTCCCCCGTCCCTCAGGAAATTAAAATAAAGAGCCATGTGTGGGACCAGGTGCGTAGCAAATTTTTTATAGTAGATGTTTGGAAGCCCATCCGGGCCCGGAGATTTATGAAGTGAGAGAAATTTGATAGCATCTGTAACCTCTTCGTTTGTGAATGGTTGGTCCACTAATTCTCTATGATCATCAGTGATGATTGGGAGGGGGAGAGCCCCCAGAAATTCCCTGATGAACGGGGGAGCTACATCTTGGGGTTTCTTGTATAGGTCCACATAGAAATCATGGAATTCATCGAGAATTTTTTGGGGGTCCTGTGAAATGTGGCCCCCGGATAGCTTTATTTTAGGGAGTGTACGATGGGAATGTCTAGGGGTGAGTTTGTGCGCCAGTAGGGATCCTGGGCGGTCCCGCCAAGTGAAAAATGTATGATTCTTCCACCTCAATTGTTTCTCGGCCCTTGTTGTGAGACAGATGTTTAATTCTAATCGGGAGTGTTCCAGCTTCTTAAATAAGTTGGGAGAAGGGGAGCGTTTATGTTGTATGGTTAGAGACTCAAACTCTTTGGCTTTGGCAGAAATCAACTCATTGCGAGCCTTTTTTAGTCTGGAGGCTAGCTGAATAAAGGAGCCCCTGATAGTGGCTTTGTGCACAGCCCCGTTAATGGCAGGGGATGTATCTCCTGGGATATTATTTTCAAAGTAGGTTTGTACATGGCTGGAAATCTCTATGCAGTGAGATTCGTCACTGAGGAGAGATTAGTTTAGTCGCCAGTGGGATCCCATAGTTTTGTTAGTGAGGTCAGTTAGTTGAATCATAACAGGATCGTGGTCTGACCAAGGTGTTGACAAAATTTTTGCAGACCTCAATTTCGGTATCACCCCTGAGAGGAGAAATACGTGGTCTATGCGAGAATAATGCCCATGTGCCCTTGAATAGTGGGAGTAGTCCCTAGCGGTAGGATTGGCCTCTCGCCAAGCATCCACCAAATCATATTTATATAACAATTGTGCGAATTTATGACTTTGTTTGGGGGGAGATCGAAGTCCTGAGGTGTGTGATTTATCTTTAGCTAGATCTAGAGCTAGGTTAGAATCACCTGCCAAAATAACAACACCCTCAAATTTGGGTTCTAAGAGTTTTAGAAGGGCGTGAAAAAAGGCGGTTTGATTTGTATTGGGGGCATAGTAGACAAGAATGGTGACTAAGGTTTCACCTAGGTGGCCCTTCACTAGAAGAAAGCGGCCCTCTTTGTCCTTAAAGTGGTTGTAAACCCTCCTGACTAGCATAATAGCTCATTATGCATCACTTACCTTAGATCGGGGCCCCCAAAGCCGTCCTCGTCTCCCTCTTCAGCCGCATCCATCGCTGCGGCGATAGCCGGAAGGTTACTTCCGGGTATCGCCGCTCCAGCTAATCACAGCGCCGCTCCGGCGCTGTGATTGGCCAGAGCGGCAAAGACGTCACTCCGCGCATGCGTGCGTGAGCCGTCGAATAAGGCTACGTCGTCGAATTTTGCGCTCTAGCCGAATTTGTGAATGGGGTTAACCCCCATGCGCGTGACGTCAGCGTCGCCGCATTTAAATGCAAATATCTCCTTAACCGTGTAGGTTAAGGAGATATTTCATGCACCTACAGGTAAGCCTTAATCTAGGCTTACCTGTAGGTCTTTGTTTATAAAGTGGGTTTACAACCACTTTAATGGTTTTAGTTTCTGTGAAAGATATATGTTTAGAAAAGCAGAGGGCTACACCCCTTTTCTTTTCTGAAGCGTTCGCGTAGAAACAAATAGGGTAATCTCTATGGAGATAGCGGGGGGTAAATGAGGAAATAAAATGTGTTTCCTGGAGATCCACGATGTCCGCCCCCAAAGATCTATAATGTGTGAGGGCCTTGATTCGCTTGACAGGCGATCCAAAACCCTGGACATTATGGGAGAGCAGGCGGATATTTCGGGGCGTTGGTTTTATGGAAGACATGGGATACACTTATGAACAGTGATAAGCAGACTCACCCACCGGTCCGTAGGATTCGGAGGCCAGAAGTACCAAGGAACTTTCCAGGTGACCCTCAGGAAAGAACAATTTTGGAAAAGATTAAAATTGGGGTTAAGAAAAAAGGAGAAAAAGAAGAAGAGAAGAGCAGAGTCAGAGGTAGCAAAGAAAATAACAATAGTAGAGAAAAATAATATCAAGCTGTCGGACCAGGGGACTCCTGGTACCGAGTGACATAGTCTAAACATGTAAACAGACAATTATTACAAACAGTAAACAGTAGAAATGTCCCAGAGGTAAACCACAGGTACGAAGGAGTCTCCGCCAAAAACAGGTAATGGGAAGAGTCCTTCAAATAAGGAGTGCGCATGACCACCCCCCAGCAACAAAAAATATATAGTAAGAAAACTTCTTTGGTCCCAGTGTCTTGCCCTAAAATATTGGTAGGGTTATATGACCTATAAAAAAAGATACTAAAATAGCCTGGCCCTCCTTCCTAGTATCACTCTGCGCTTGTGGATTAAATACCGTAAAGATATAAACAATAGAAAAATGTATAAATAAACAGCAGCTGCTTAAAATAAATGCACATATAAAAAAACAGTGTTTATAAAACTCGTTTAAAAGAGTTCAGACTAAAACTGTAGCAGCACTACGGACAAAAGTTTGTATGTTCGTCTTCTATAACAATTGCTTATATAGGTGATGAAGTAGTGGATGGTGAGTCTAGTTGTATTTAATCCAATTCTTATTCTTAGTGCTCCTTTCACCAAAGTGTATTACACCGCGTGGGGGGATTTTCGAAAGTCCCCTTCAGGGGGCGCACTCACCAGATATAAGAGAAATGCAAGCCTAGATAAACCATCCTCCTTCAGCAATGATACAATCAAAATTCCTTTTCTTCTCCACCATAAACTCCACACGATAACACAGGTATATGTAAGGGTAAAGAATATGTTCACATAGGGTAATATTGTATAGACAATTTATTGAAAAATAAGACCCTTTAGTTCCCCCCTTACATAATCTGCGTACCACAATAATATATTGTACAGGCAATAAAATGGAACAAAACGAGCGCTTCAGCGCTAGGAACTTGCCCCTGATGAACGCTGGACGTCAGATCCTATCAGCGTTTCCTGTGAGGAAGGTCCTGGAAAGCATCCGCGTCACTTCCGGTTTGCTAAGCTGTGTTGGTCACGCCCTGACGTTTCGTCACTTCCTGACTTCTTCTGAGGGCGTGACCAACCATCATAGCAACCGGATTATATACAGTGCCAGATCCCGCCCCTCGGCTGAACGTCAGACCACGCCCTGCGTGCCTGCGTCGTTGCGCATGCGCACTGAGCGAATGTGCGTCCATGCCCTGATGTGGGCGGAAGTGTTTCCAGGCGCAGCTCGATATGCCTCCCTCTGATTGGCATGTGTATTCGGGCTGCGTCCTGATTGGTCACTCTGCGTTAACCCATCGGGACCAGCTGTGCAGTGCTGATGTGAATATCGAGGGGGCATCTAAGTGTTGATCGTGAGGGATGATCCCAGATAAACCAGATCACCCCGTAATACAGTCACCCCTGCAGCTGGCGTCTATGCCCTGGAGCTATATGGGCATGTTTCGATTGCAGACTGCAGCCCATATTGCCCCCGGTGGCCAAACTTGTTTGCTACTGTTTATGTTCTACCTCCGGGGTTTGAGATGAGTACAATGCAATGTGAACTTAAAATATATATGTAGTAAACGTATTGAGAATGCGCTGTGATGCCTGCAATATTTTACAAACCTATGAAACAGCGTTCCAACTCCCAAAAAATAAATACAAATATAAATATAGCAATCAATTACTTATACATGTAAGGCATAATATGGGTCTATGTATAAAATCTATCTATAAAACTTGTTTATAAGAAAGCTAGATATCCCAATAAAATTACATTAATATGCTGCTTCAATAAGATTCATTAATAAAACTTTGCTGATAAAATTTGATAAAATTGGATAAAAATTCTTACCAATAAAATTCATCAAAATAATCAATCAGTAAAATCATCAATAAAACCCACCAGTAAAAACCACCAAAAAAACACACATAAGATCCCGCCTCTGAAAGTGATTCATAATTGTTTGGGATTGTGGGTTATGTATCTGGTCTGGGATCATCCCTCACGATCAACACTTAGATGCCCCCTCGATATTCACATCAGCACTGCACAGCTGGTCCCGATGGGTTAACGCAGAGTGACCAATCAGGACGCAGCCCGAATACACATGCCAATCAGAGGGAGGCATATCGAGCTGCGCCTGGAAACACTTCCGCCCACATCAGGGCATGGACGCACACTCGCTCAGTGCGCATGCGCGACGACGCAGGCACGCAGGGCACGGTCTGACGTTCAGCCGAGGGGCGGGATCTGGCACTGTATATAATCCGGTTGCTATGATGGTTGGTCACGCCCTCAGAAGAAGTCAGGAAGTGACGAAATGTCAGGGCGTGACCAACACAGCTTAGCAAACCGGAAGTGACGCAGATGCGTTCCAGGACCTGCCTCACAGGAAACGCTGATAGGATCTGACGTCCAGCGTTCATCAGGGGCAAGTTCCTAGCGCTGAAGCGCTCGTTTTGTTCCATTTTATTGCCTGTACAATATATTATTGTGGTACGCAGATTATGTAAGGGGGGAACTAAAGGGTCTTATTTTTCAATAAATTGTCTATACAATATTACCCTATGTGAACATATTCTTTACCCTTACATATACCTGTGTTATCGTGTGGAGTTTATGGTGGAGAAGAAAAGGAATTTTGATTGTATCATTGCTGAAGGAGGATGGTTTATCTAGGCTTGCATTTCTCTTATATCTGGTGAGTGCGCCCCCTGAAGGGGACTTTCGAAAATCCCCCCACGCGGTGTAATACACTTTGGTGAAAGGAGCACTAAGAATAAGAATTGGATTAAATACAACTAGACTCACCATCCACTACTTCATCACCTATATAAGCAATTGTTATAGAAGACGAACATACAAACTTTTGTCCGTAGCGCTGCTACAGTTTTAGTCTGAACTCTTTTAAACAAGTTTTATAAACACTGTTTTTTTATATGTGCATTTATTTTAAGCAGCTGCTGTTTATTTATACATTTTTCTATTGTTTATATCTTTACGGTATTTAATCCACAAGCGCAGAGTGATACTAGGAAGGAGGGCCAGGCTATTTTAGTATCTTTTTTTATATATCACATTACCTTTTACTCCGCGGCTATGGATGCTTTAAGATTTTTAAGCAATAGGAACATTAATGTAGATACAATATTTTCTCAAAGCGAACCCACTGCCACCCAGGTGAACTATAACGGAGCAATGTCAATGTTGGGGAACATTTTAGAAAAACAGGTCAGAACATGGTGGGACATATGCACCCTGGAGCAATACATAAAAGATACAATTATTATCAGGAGTTTAAGATGGGAAGTTGTACCCCAGGATGGATTAGATGATCCAGGGTCCATTCAAGAATGGTTTGATTTCTTTAACGGAGTAGGCTTCAAATGACAAGAATTGATCCTACAGAGAAAGAAACGTAAAATGAATATCTTAGAAACTAAAATCAATACATTACAGCAACAACTGGACCCAATCAAAGACACTCAACCAATCATCGATTTCAACACCAGAACAAACAAAAGACTAGAGAAAGTGGACAAAGATACACAAAAAAAGAAAATCAAGAAATATCATAGAGATTTGGGTGACTTTAAAACTAATAGTATTTATGCGTGGCAACAAACCCTGCCGGAGAACATAAATTTAGTAGAAAAACCACAGCCAACCGAACCCCTCATCAATCAGGCCATCACCACATTGATGGACAGAGTCCGGGGCTTTATAAGCGATGACGAAATTATATTTGATTCGCCAGCAAATTTCTCCACCCCAATTCCACCAGTGAAAGAGAAAATTAAAGGAGGAGGTGGAAAGAATAATCAGGCATACAATCAACAACAATATAATCGTCCACACACACCATACCAAATGCCAACGCAAAATAGATTTCACCCCTTAGAACAGCAAAATAATTATCAACCACCCCGCCCTTTTTTAGGGAGAGGAGGGGGAGGGCAGAGAAGGGGCAGAGGCTTTCCCCCACACAGAGGAAAACCCCAATACCCCCCGGCACATCAGAGAGAGCAGGAGTGGAGAGAACCTCATCCCCAGTATCAATGGACCAAAGAACAAACCCATTATGCTCAACAAAGGAACACAGAACCAGAGGATGTAGGGCCGGAAAGAAAGTCCAAAAAAAGAAGGAGAAACAACCAATAACCGGTATATTTAATTTAAGTCCAGTTGAGCTGACGCATAAAGAGTTAAACATCCTAAATATGGGCCTCAAATGCGGATTAAAGCAGCCACTAAATAAATTTAATGTGTACATAGATGTACACAAATACATTAGGAAATTGAATATTAAGAAGCATTTTGTGGGATTAACCACACAGAAGGTGTCCACTACAGAGAATTCCCAGGGTATCATTAACAGTGGTTTGAAAAACAAATCACTGTTCAACCCCCTGAATAACCCCAACCATCAAGTAGAGGTATTCAAAGGTCTGATTATACGTGACCTTCACCAATTGGAACCTAAGAAGAACCCAAGTTTGAAACATATCCAGGATGGGATCGTGGCCTTGGAGAAAAGAAAAGACATCATCATCAGGCCAGCTGATAAAGGGGGCGGGGTCGTCATCCTTCCTAAGGAGATGTATCATGCACAGATCCTTGAGATGTTATCAGATGTCAACACCTACAAAGCTCTGGATAAGGATCCGACACAAGCTTTTAGGAACCAACTTGTCACCTTAGTCGAGATAGGCACGGAGTCAGGAGTACTTTCTGATAAGGAAAGACAGTACCTGGTACCAACTAGTAATAAAATTCCAACAATTTACACACTACCAAAAATCCACAAGGACTCAATGAATCCACCTCCTAGACCAATTGTAAATAGCATAGATTCCATCACAGCTAGATTGGGACAATATCTAGATATGTTTTTGCAGAAAAGTGTGACAACTACGCAAGCTTATTTGAAAGACACAAAAGACTTCCTGAATTGTCTACAAAGCATTTCGTTAAGAAACGACCAGGAAATTTTATTGGTAACCTCGGATGTATCCTCCCTCTACTCAATAATTCAACATGATGATGCATTATTAGCCCTAAATTGGGCCTTGAGTAAGAGGGAGGAACTCCCACACAACCAGAAAGTATTCATTGGCCATGCCCTAGACTTCTGCTTATCTCATAACTATTTTTGGTACGACAATAAATTCTACCTGCAACAGAGGGGAGTCGCAATGGGAGCCAAATTCGCTCCCAGCATTGCAAATTTGTTTATGGCAGAATGGGAAGACAAGATGATTTTTAAAGACAGAAGAGCCGAGCTCATTTTTTATAAACGTTTTATCGATGATATGTTTTTAATTTGGGCCGGTTCAGAAGAATCATTACAAACTTTCTTAAAAGCCCTAAACACTAACAACAATAATATTAAACTAACCTCTGAGTGGAACAGTGAAACGATAAACTTCCTGGATGTAACGGTTTTTCGCCAAAACACAGAATTTGGTACCAAGGTGTATTTTAAAGCAACAGACAGGAACAGCTATCTACCTATTACGAGTGGGCACCATCCACAATGGCTAAAGAATATTCCTAAAGGGCAGATCATGCGTGTAAAACGGAATTGCTCAGACAACGAGAACTTTCTCACGCAAGCAAAAGTCCTGTCCGATAGATTTATAGCAAAAGGCTATGCTCCAGGATCATTGAAGAAAATTGTAGAAGAAATTGAACAAATGCCCAGGGAAACGTGCCTACTGAACAAACCCAAACCAGCAACAGTGGGCACTAACTCAAAGGAATGGGGCTTCATATCGCAATTCCACAGTCAATTTAAGGAGGTAGAAGACATTTTCACAAAACACTGGCACATATTACTTTTGGACAAAAAATTGGGCCCAGTGCTCCCCCCAAAACCGCAATTTATATACCGGAAAGCTCCCAATCATGGTGATCGGGTGGTGAAGAAAATTCTGGACCCTCCCAACAAACCTCAGACGTTCTGGAACAAAAATGTTTTTTTCGCCTGCAGAAGGTGTAGAGCGTGTAAGGAAGTGACACGACCAATTAGGGGTCTAGAAAATTTTATCTCTCCTTCTAATCAGAAACAGTTTGACATTGAACAGTTTATCACGTGTAATAGCAGCTTCGTGGTCTATGCTCTGAAATGTCCATGTGGGCTCCTGTACATTGGACGCACTAAAAGACTACTGCGCATTCGAATAGCTGAACACGTCAATAACATAAAGATAGGCTACAAAGACCACAACGTGTCACTACACTTCAAACTCAAGCATAACCAGGACCCCTCAGGCCTTCAGTTCTGGGGTATTGAAAGCTTGGAACCACATTGGAGGGGTTCGCACAGGGTGCGTGAATTATCCAAGAAAGAAACAAAATGGATTTTTCTAACCAAAGTTTTAGCGCCCAAAGGTTTGAACATAGAACTGGACATTAATTGTTTTATTAGTGATTCATAATATTAGAACGACACATTACCAAAGTGACATTTAGGAGGTTCATAAGTATACACGCAGGGCTCCTACCCTTTTATTGGTATTTTATTCTTTTTTTATTTTATTTTTTCGGTTGGCTGATCTATAATGTTATCTCATCTCACCTGTTCAAACATATATTTCCTACAGAATACCTCATAAGGGAGGGGCTCATGATGAAAGGTGGATTTATACCAGGTTACTTTACATAACCCACAATCCCAAACAATTATGAATCACTTTCAGAGGCGGGATCTTATGTGTGTTTTTTTGGTGGTTTTTACTGGTGGGTTTTATTGATGATTTTACTGATTGATTATTTTGATGAATTTTATTGGCAAGAATTTTTATCCAATTTTATCAAATTTTATCAGCGAAGTTTTATTAATGAATCTTATTGAAGCAGCATATTAATGTAATTTTATTGGGATATCTAGCTTTCTTATAAACAAGTTTTATAGATAGATTTTATACATAGACCCATATTATGCCTTACATGTATAAGTAATTGATTGCTATATTTATATTTTTATTTATTTTTTGGGAGTTGGAACGCTGTTTCATAGATTTGTAAAATATTGCAGGCATCACAGCGCATTCTCAATACGTTTACTACATATATATTTTAAGTTCACATTGCATTGTACTCATCTCAAACCCCGGAGGTAGAACATAAACAGTAGCAAACAAGTTTGGCCACCGGGGGCAATATGGGCTGCAGTCTGCAATCGAAACATGCCCATATAGCTCCAGGGCATAGACGCCAGCTGCAGGGGTGACTGTATTACGGGGTGATCTGGTTTATCTGGGATCATCCCTCACGATCAACACTTAGATGCCCCCTCGATATTCACATCAGCACTGCACAGCTGGTCCCGATGGGTTAACGCAGAGTGACCAATCAGGACGCAGCCCGAATACACATGCCAATCAGAGGGAGGCATATCGAGCTGCGCCTGGAAACACTTCCGCCCACATCAGGGCATGGACGCACACTCGCTCAGTGCGCATGCGCGACGACGCAGGCACGCAGGGCGCGGTCTGACGTTCAGCCGAGGGGCGGGATCTGGCACTGTATATAATCCGGTTGCTATGATGGTTGGTCACGCCCTCAGAAGAAGTCAGGAAGTGACGAAACGTCAGGGCGTGACCAACACAGCTTAGCAAACCGGAAGTGACGCGGATGCGTTCCAGGACCTGCCTCACAGGAAACGCTGATAGGATCTGACGTCCAGCGTTTATCAGGGGCAAGTTCCTAGCGCTGAAGCGCTCGTTTTGTTCCATTTTATTGCCTGTACAATATATTATTGTGGTACGCAGATTATGTAAGGGGGGAACTAAAGGGTCTTATTTTTCAATAAATTGTCTATACAATATTACCCTATGTGGACATATTCTTTACCCTTACATATACCTGTGTTATCGTGTGGAGTTTATGGTGGAGAAGAAAAGGAATTTTGATTGTATCATTGCTGAAGGAGGATGGTTTATCTAGGCTTGCATTTCTCTTATATCTGGTGAGTGCGCCCCCTGAAGGGGACTTTCGAAAATCCCCCCACGCGGTGTAATACACTTTGGTGAAAGGAGCACTAAGAATAAGAATTGGATTAAATACAACTAGACTCACCATCCACTACTTCATCACCTATATAAGCAATTGTTATAGAAGACGAACATACAAACTTTTGTCCGTAGCGCTGCTACAGTTTTAGTCTGAACTCTTTTAAACGAGTTTTATAAACACTGTTTTTTTATAAGGGTTATATGACCGAGTGTACATTGTAGATTATATAAAGATGAGAGAGAAGAGGGAAGGGGGGGGGGAAGGAGAGGGGAGGAGGGGGACAAAAAAAAGGGAGGGGGGAGGGGGACCATTTCAGTACCAAAGATGCAGAAATTTAAAAAGTGCAAAAACGTAAAGGTCGGCTCGAACATTTCAAACAGAACGTAACAAGAATATCTTGTTCCAACTAAATTTAACTGCCCTGTGTGGCGTCTAATGTCCCTTCAGGAGACCACTGAGAAGACACCACTGCGGGCTTGAACCAGTTCAGTAGTATAAAGCCCATTCTTCAGGTAGCACGGGATGTCGGGGTAGTTTTCTTGGTTGATTATGATGACCATAGGGGGGAGAGTGGAGGAGGAGGGGAGTCTCTGGATCCAGGTTGATTCCGCGAAGATGGGTTGTGGGATATAAATCCCAATTTCAGCAGGATCGATTCGCCTTAAGTAAATGATGAGAAAGAGTAAGATTTGCTGTTGAAGGAAAATTGGAGTCTAAAGGGGTAGTTCCATCTGTATCGAATGTTACGTTGGGTCAGAGGTGCTAGTAAAGGTTTAAGCGACCGTCTCTTTTGGATTGTGGCCTAAGATATGTCGGCAAATATTTGAATCTTGATGCCATCTATTTCCAGATCAGGGTTTTCTCGGGCATGCCGCATCACTGCTTCTTTAATCTTGAAGAAATGTGGCTTCACAATCACATCTCGGGGGGGGGGGGGGGGCATCAGGTTTAGGGGCTGTCAAAGCTCTGTGAATTCGATCAATTTCCATATGGATCTCATCAATGTCGGGTACAGCAGCTTGCATCAGGGATTGTGCGATAGAGGTAATATCTTTTATATTTTCCGGTATACCACGGATGCGAAAGTTATAGCGCCTAGCGCGATTTTCAAGGTCGTCGATCTTTGAGTAAGCGTCCTCAAGTCGATCTTGTAAATCAGTAATCATGTTTGAATTTTGGGAAACTCTGTGGACTGTGTCGTCCATCTTGGATTCAATACTATCCAATCGATTGCCCATTTCCTGGAAATCTTGTTTTATGTCCAGAGCTAGTCTATCAGTAGCCTTGGATAATTCTCTTTGAAGCAGGTCAGCAAAGCGTGCTAATAGGATTGGGTCTCCTGAGTATTGTCCCTGCCTGGGCAGGGGGAACAGCAGGAGAATCAGCATTGCAGTCTGATGCAGATTCTTGGCTGCTGGGCTGGCTGTATATGGCTTCCGCTATCTCCCTGTCCAGGAGGGAAGATGCGTGTGAGTCCATGCTGGGTGATATGGCTGCAGTCTGAGAGGGAGACAGTGCAGGGGGGCTAGGTGACAGGCAGTCTGTGGTTGTCAGCTCACCTTTATCCGGGGGAGATCTTGAGGAGCCTAGTGCCGGGTATTCAGCGCCCTCGGTCCTTGGAGCTTGTGTCTGTTTAGGAGGTGGCAGTTTTCCCCTCCCTGCGGCCTGCATGCCTCGTGTGTGATAGCCGGTCGCCATCTTGGATCCGTGCTGTGTAGCGCGGCTCGAGTTCCGGGAGCCGTTCTGAGGCTTGTAGCATGGTTTTTTCACCATCCGACGTGTGCCTGGACCCTTCCGCAGAGGGATTAGGCTTTTGCTGGCTGCGGGCGAGGTGTGGGGCCGCCGTTTGAGACTGAAGTTGCCGAGGGGTGAGCGGAGCAGGTCAGATGGTCATCCGCTCGGTTCGGCCGCACATGCGCACTCTGTCCAGGTTAAAATTTTAAATGGTTTTAGGCAACTCTTTCTGTACTAGTCAATCACGTTACACAAATGTTTCTATCCACATGGTGACATGACCCATGAGCAGGGCCGATCCGCCCTATACGCGGACTACGCAAGCTGCGTAGGGCCCCGAGTAATACTCGGGGCCCCGCCGCCGCTGCCGCTAGAGGTCCGCGGCCGGCGGAGATAATGTCTCCGCCGGCCGGCATTTTCCCGAAGACCGGGGAAAGGGAGGGATCCTGCCGAAATAGCGCTGCAACGCCGCCCACCCCCGCCCCCGGTCTGTCTGTCATCTGAGACTGTGACCTGTGGGGGAAAGGGGTGGGCGGTGCCGCAGCTCACTGCAGCCGGCCGGCTCCACCTCTGATTTGCTCCACCTCTGATTTGTTCCCCCTCGCCGCTGCTGAGCTATAGAAGGGCTCAAAGGGAGGGGGGCATGCTCCTAACTCGCCGAGTGTCACCCCATCTCCTGAGGTCCGTCTCTCTCATCCTCTGTCAGCCGCCCCCCCTCCTCAATGTCAGCCCCCCCCCTCCTCCTCAATGTCAGCAGCCCCCACTCCTCAATGTCAGCCGCCCCGCCCCCCTCCTCAATGTCAGCTGCCCCCCCTCCTCAATGTCAGCCGCCCCCCCTCCTCCTCAATGTCAGCCGCCCCCCTCCTCAATGTCAGCCGCCCCCCCTCCTCAATGTCAGCCGCCCCCCCTCCTCCTCAATGTCAGCCGCCCCCCCCTCCTCAATGTCAGCCGCCCCCCCTCCTCAATGTCAGCCGCCCCCCCCTCCTCAATGTCAGCCGCCCCCCCTCCTCAAGGTCAGTTGCCGCCTCAATGTCAGCCGCCCCCCCTCCTCAATGTCAGCCGCCCCCCCCTCCTCAATGTCAGCCGCCCCCCCTCCTCAATGTCAGCCGCCCCCCCTCCTCAATGTCAGCCGCCCCCCCTCCTCAATGTCAGCCGCCCCCCCTCCTCAATGTCAGCCACCCCCCCTCCTCAATGTCAGCCGCCCCCCTCCTCAATGTCAGTTGCCCCCCCTCCTCAATGTCAGTTGCCCCCCCTCCTCAATGTCAGTTGCCCCCCCTCCTCAATGTCAGTTGCCCCCCTCCTCAATGTCAGTTGCCCCCCCCTCAATGTCAGCTGCCACCCCCTCCCCTGCCTTCACTCTGGGACACAGCAAATGGCAATCTGCTACATGTGGCAGGTGAAGTGGCAAGTGACAATCTGCAACGTGTGGCAAGTGACAATCCTCAATGTGTAGCAAGTGACAATCCTCAATGTGTGGCAAGTGACAAAACGCAATGTGTGACGTCGTGGCAAGTGACAATCTGCAACGTGTGGCAAGTGACAAAACACAATGTGTGACGTCGTGGCAAGTGACAATCCGCAACGTGTGGCAAGTGACAACCCGCAATGTGTGGCAGGTGGCGTCGTGGCAAGTGACAATCCGCTACATGTGGCAGGTGAAGTGGCAAGTGGCAATCTGCAATGTGTGGCAAGTAGCAGTGTGGCAAGTGACAATCCGCAATGTGTGGCAAGTGACGTTGTGGCAAGTGACAACCCGCAATGTGTGGCAGGTGGCGTCGTGGCAAGTGACAATCCGCTACATGTGGCAGGTGAAGTGGCAAGTGACAATCTGCAATGTGTGGCAGGTAGCGTTGTGGCAAGTGACAATCCGCAATGTGTGGCAAGTGACGTTGTGGCAAGTGACAAAACGCAATGTGTGACATTGTGGCAAGTGACAATACGCAACGTGTGGCAAGTGACAGCCCGCAATGTGTGGCAGGTGGCGTTGTGGCAAGTGACAATCCGCTACATGTGGCAGGTGACAATCCTCATCTGGTGGCAGGTGACGTTGGCAAGAGACACGCTCAGGCTCCCACTGATTCGGCATTATGGTGAGTTGAACTATTTTATATATTATATAACAATGTAATAATAGAAATGATGCACTTCACTAATTTTGTTTTGCGATACGGCACTGCGTCGACTTAACTGACAATTGTGCGGTCGTGCGACGGTGTACCCAAACAAAATTTACGTCCTTTTTTCCCCACAAATAGAGCTTTCTGTTGGTGGTATTTCTATATCAGTTTAGGCCAATATGTATTCTTCTACATATGTTTGGTAAAAAAAATGCAATAAGTGTATATTGATTAGTTTGCACAAAGGTTATAGCGTCTACAAAATAGGGGATAGACTTGTGGCATTTCTATTAATATTTTTTTTTTACTAGTAATGGCGGTGATCTGCGATTTTCAGTGAGACTGTGACATTGCGGTGAACAGATCGAACACTTTTGACACATTTTTGGGACCAGTGACATATATACAGCGATTTGTGCTATAAAAATGCACTGATTACTGTGTAAATGTCACTGACAGGAAAGGGGTTACATGTGTTCCCTGGGAGGTGTTTCTAACTGGGGGGATGGGACTGACTGAAGGAGGAGAGAGATCTCTGTTCCTAATCACTAGGAACAGCAGATCTGTCTCTCCTCCCCTGTCAGAATGGGGCTCTGTCTGTTTACATTGACAGATCCCCATTCTGGCTCTCTGTGGAGCGATCGTGGGTGGCCGGCTGACATTGCGGCCACACACAGGTCCTTTTATACTCCTATATACTAGTGATGAGCCGAACACCCCCGGTTCGGTTCGCACCAGAACCCGCGAACGGACCGAAAGTTCGTACGAACATTAGAACCCTATTAAATACAATGGATGCGAATGTTCGAATTCTAAAGTGCTAATTATAACAACTATTATGCATGTTATTGTCCTAAAAAGGGTTTGGGAACCCGGGTTCTGCACCAGGGGACATGTATCAATGCAAAAATAAGTTTTAAAAACGGTCGTTTTTCGGGAGCAGTCATTTTAATGATGCATAAAGTGAAAAAAAAAAAGTCAAATATTCCTTTAAATATCGTACCTGGGGGGTGTCTAAAGTATGCCTGTGAAGTGCCAAGTGTTTCCCGTGTTTAGAACTGTCCCTGCACAAAATGACACTTCTAAAGGAAAAAAAAGCCATTTAAAACTGCTTGCGGCTTTAATGTAATGTCTGGTCCCGGTAATATGGATGAAAATCTTTAAGAAAAATGGCATAGCTACCCCATGACCCCCCCCCCCTACCCCAGCCCATTACCAGCCCCTTTGGGTCTTGTATGGATATTAAGGGGAACCCCGCACATAAAATAAAAAAGGCCCTATATACTCTGAACAGCCGTATACAGGCGGTGCATACAAGACAGGGACTGTAGGTTTGTTCTTATGTAGAATCTGTTTGTAATTTTGAACAGGTACATTGTTGAAGTGTAGCTCCAGCCCAAAAATCTATTTTTAAACTTTTTGGAAAACATAGGTAAGGGTTATCACCCCTGTAACATTTGTTTTGCTGTCTGTGCCCCTGTTCAGAACATTTCACCTCACTTTCCGTCCCAATGACAACTGTTTTTGAAATGTGGTGTTTTTCTTGAAACAAGGATTGCTGATAAAGCATCAGTACAGAGGAGACACCTTTCTCCCATATTTATTCTTACAGGAGAGAATTTTCCTTCCAAGTGGTAGATTTCCTCTCACTTCCTGTTGTCTTCTTGCGTTTGCAAGTAGGAGTCGTTTGTAAGTTGGATGTTTGAAAGTAGGGACCTGCCGTATATACTCTGCAGAAATAGGCCCCTTAGTTGTTGGTGTTGGCACAACACTGTAAGCACTCACAGTTACTCTTGGTTGGTGCTGGAACGCCCTGCTGTCAACTATTATATCAGGAATTTTAATTACATATAATTGTTGAACAGTGGTAGTAAAAATTGGGCCTTTGATGGTGGTGCTGGTGCCACAACACTGTAAGCCCTGACAGTTACTCTTGGTGGGTGCAGCAATGGGCCCTGCTGTGAATTATTAGATCAAGAATTGTAATTGCATGCCCCTGTTGAACAGGGGCTGAAAAATTGGGCCTTTCGTGGTGGTGGTGGTGGTGGTGGTGTTGCCACAACACTGTAAGCCCTCAGAGTTACTCTTGGTGGGTGCAGGAATGGGCCCTGCTGTGAATTATTAGATCAAGAATTGTAATTACATGCCCCTTTTGAACAGGGGCTGAAAAATTGGGCCTTTCGTGGTGGTGGTGGTGGTGGCGTTGCCACAACACTGTAAGCCCTCAGAGTTACTCTTGGTGGGTGCAGCAATGGGCCCTGCTGTGAATTATTAGATCAAGAATTGTAATTACATGCCCCTGTTGAACAGGGGCTGAAAAATTGGGCCTTAGGCACTGGTGGCACAACACTACAACCCCTCACAGATACTGTACTTGGAGCACAGCAATGAGCCCTGTTGCAAAGTATTGCTTCAAAAATTGTAATGACACGCCCCTGTTAAACAGGGGCTGAAAAATTGGGCCTTAGGCACTGGTGCCACAACACTCCAACCCCTCACAGATACTGTACTTGGAGCACAGCAATGAGCCCTATGGCAAATTATTGCTAAAAAAATTGTAATTACACGCCCCTGTAAAACAGGGGCTGAAAAATTGGGCCTTAGCCACTGGTGGCGGCACCCATAAACAAAAATGATCTTCCAAGCTATCATCATCAATCGTATCATTGAGGACTCGGAGGAGGAGGATAGCCAGTCAACATAACAGCACAGGCACTCAGCATCAGCATCAGTCTTGAAGGGATGTGACATGTTAAAATCAATTAGTCTGTTATATCAGCATCAGGTGTGTGGTAGCTGGTGGTAATCCAAGACTGGTTCATCTTGATGAAAGTCAGTCGATTAACCGAGTCGGTGGACAGGCGCACCCTGTGATCCGTGACAAATCCTCCAGCAGCACTGAATGTGCGTTCCGAAAGAACGCTGGATGCAGGACAGGCCAGTAGCTCAATTGCATACTGTGCAAGCTCTGGCCAGTGATCCATCCTCAAGACCCAGTAAGCCAGAGGATTTTCGGTGGGGAAGGTGTCCAAGTCTGACCTTGCCCCTAGATATTCCTGCACCATGTTTATCAGACGCTGGCGATGGTTGCTGGAACCGATCATACTTTGGGGCTGCGGACTAAAGAATTGTCTGAACGCATCGGTCAGACGGCCACCTTCCCCACCGCTCCTTCTTTGACTGGCCGAAGCCTCAGCAACTCGTTGTCCAGGACCAGGAGTTTGTAACCTCCCAGTCTCTGGGAACACGTTGCACAGACCTTTCTGCAAGGCCTCCCGGAGTTGTCTCATCCTCTGCTCCCTCTGCGACGGTAACATAAGGTCCGCAACCTTACCCTTGTACCGTGGATCAAGGAGAGTGGCCAGCCAGTAATGGTCCCTCTCCTTGATCCGAAGAATACGAGGATCCTTCCGCAGACTTTGCAGGATCAGGGAGGCCATGCAGCGTAGGTTTGCTGAGGCATTCGCTCCGGAGTCCTCTGGGTCACTAAGGACGACATGATCCGCAGCCACCTCCTCCCAGCCACGTACAAGTCCACTGGTTTCTTGGGACTGTAAATCATCCCTAAAAGACTGCTGCTGATGATGCTGAGTGCCAGCCTCCACCTCCATGCTGACACAATCCTCCTCCTCCTCCTCCTCCTCTTCCTGTGCGATGGGTGGGACAGAAGGAACACTGTCTGGGTAAAGGGGGCCTTGAGAGGCAAGGAAGTCCTCCTCTTCCTGCCTCTGTTCTGCCTCAAGTGCCCTGTCCATTATTCCACGCAGCGTGTGCTCCAACAGGTGGACAAGAGGTACAGTGTCACTGATGCAGGCACTGTCACTGCTCACCATCCTCGTGGCCTCCTCAAATGGTGCCAGGACAGTGCATGCATCCCTGATCATGCCCCACTGGCGTGGAGAAAAAAAACCAAGCTCCCCTGACCCTGTCCTGGTGCCGTAGTCGCACAGGTACTCATTGATGGCCCTCTGCTGCGTGTGCAGCCGCTGCAGCATGGCCAACGTTGAGTTCCACCTGGTGGGCATGTCACATATAAGGCGGTTCTTGGGCAGGTTCAACTCCTTTTGCAGCTCAGCCAGGCGAGCACTGGCATTATAAGATCTGCGGAAATGCACACAGACTTTCCTGGCCTGCCTCAGGACATCCTGTAAGCCCGGGTACCTGCCCAAGAACCGCTGCACCACCAGGTTAAGGACGTGAGCCACACAGGGCACATGGGTCAGTTGTCCCTGTCGGAGGGCGGAGAGGAGGTTGGTGCCATTGTCGCAAACCACCATTCCTGGCTAAAGCTGGCGTGGCGTCAACCACCTCTCGGCCTGGCCCTGCAGAGCAGACAGGACCTCTGCCCCAGTGTGGCTTCTGTCACCCAAACACACCAGCGCAAGCACGGCATGGCATCTTTTTGCCTGCGTACTTGCGTAGCCCCTTGAACGGCTACGGAGCACCGCTGGTTCAGAGGACAAACCACAGGAAGAGGCCATGGAGGAAGAAGAAGAGGAGGGGGTGGAGGAGAGAGGTGTGTCACAACCAGTAGTAGCATTTTGGAGGTGTGGCGGTGGAACAACCTCCAACACTACTGCACCTTGTCCTGCATCCTTCCCAGCTGCCAAAAGAGTGACCCAATGGGCCGTGAAAGAAAGGTAACGTCCCTGTCCATGCCTGCTGGACCATGAGTCAGCGGTAATATGCACCTTACCGCTGACCGCCCTGTCCAGCGAGGCCAAGACATTGCCTTCCACATGCCGGTAGAGAGCCGGAATAGCCTTCCGTGAGAAAAAGTGGCGTTTGGGAACCTGCCACTGAGGAACCGCACATTGCACAAACTCACGGAAGGGGGCCGAGTCTACCAACTGAAAAGGCAGCAGTTGAAGCGCTAGCAATTTAGCCAAGCTAGCATTCAACCGCTGGGCATGTGGATGGCTGGGAGTGAACTTCTTTCGATGGTCCAGCAGCTGGGGCAGGGAAATTTGCCTGCTAGAATCGGACGTCGGTGTACTGCTAGCAGAGTGGCCGCAAGTACTTGGCTGTGACACACCTAATTCTACACCTTCATTCCTCTCAGTGCATGTTTCAGAGAGGACTGAAGTTATAGTGGGGTTGGAGATCCCAGCTGATGCGGTGCAAGGAGAGGTCCGCTTTGTTCTTTGGTGTGGGTCTTTGAGGTAGGCTTGCCAACGAGCTGCATGGCAGGTCAACATATGTCTGGTCAGGCATGTGGTACCCAAGCGGCTGATGTTTTGGCCACGCGATATACGCTTGAGACATATGTTGCAAACAGCAGCTGTGCGATCTGATGCACTAGCCTCAAAAAAGGCCCACACCAAAGAACTTTTTGAATGACGGGCAGAGGCAGCGCCCTGCACAGGCGGAGCTCTGCGGTGTGATTCCGTCGGTGTACTGCCCTTACGCTGGCCACCAAAGGGCATCCTGCCTCGTTGGAGATGTGCCTCCTCCTCATCCTCCTCCTCCTCCTCTCTCCTATTAGGCACCCACGTGGAGTCAGTGACCTCATCATCCCCTCCCTCCTCATCACTGGAGCCAATCTGGCAGTATGCTGCAGCTGCTGGAACATGACTGCCAGATTGGTGTCCTTCTTGAGCATCCCCTCTGTCTGCTCTCACGCTACTGCCTTCCTGTAGCTGGGTTTCATCATCAGACCCTTCGAAACGCTGGGCATCCTCCTGGAGCATGTACCCAACACTGTGCTCAAACAGTTCGGGGGACTCCTCAGGAGGAGGACATGGTGGGTCTAGGGAAGGAGTGACTGATGATGAGTCTGACATTGATACCAGGGAAGAGGACGCTTTGGCAGCTGCTTTGCCAGTACCCTGAGCCTGGGTGAGAGAGGATGAGGAGGAGGAGGAGGGCTTGGTCATCCACTCTACCAAGTCTTCGGCATGATGTGGCTCAACATGTCCAGCTGCCGAAAAGAAGGACAAGCGTGTCCCATGGCCATGTGCTGATGACAATGCACCGCGTCCACGACCAGCACTGTTGCCCCCAGACACAGAGCCTGCTTGCCCTCTTTTATTGCCTCCTGACTGTCTGCCTCTCCTTGTTTGCCTTCCAGACATTCTAATAGATGGCCTGCAGGGAGATGGGAAAAAAGCAATAAGGGCTACCTTCAGGTGTCCTTCTCTGTCCCTTTACTTAAGGATTTCTAAATATGGTTGAGGATGATTGCTTTTGCACAGAATAGCACAACGACAATTTCCCTGACTGTCCAAAAAACAAGGATTTCAAAGATGGTTGATGAGGAATGCTTTAGCACACTATAGCACAAGGAGAATTTCCCTCACTGTCCTTCCCTGTCCCTAGAAACAAGGATTATCACAGTGAAAGAAACTGACACTCTTCCTACCTATAGTTTTCTGTCCCTAGAAAAAATGTTTTTTTAAAGCTGATTGATGATCAATGCTTTAGCACACTATAGCACAAGTAGAATTTCCCTCACTGTCCTTCCCTGTCCCTAGAAACAAGGATTATCACAGTGAAAGAAACTGACACTCTTCCTACCTATAGTTTTCTGTCCCTAGAAAAAATGTTTTTTTAAAGCTGATTGATGATCAATGCTTTAGCACACTATAGCACAAGTAGAATTTCCCTCACTGTCCTTCCCTGTCCCTAGAAACAAGGATTATCACAGTGAAAGAAACTGACACTCTTCCTACCTATAGTTTTCTGTCCCTAGAATTTTTTTTTTTTTAAAGCACACTATAGCACAAGGAGAATTTCCCTCACTGTCCTTCCCTGTCCCTAGAAACAAGGATTATCACAGTGAAAGAAACTGACACTCTTCCTACCTATAGTTTTCTGTCCCTAGAAAAAATGTTTTTTTAAAGCACACTATAGCACAAGGAGAATTTCCCTCACTGTCCTTCCCTGTCCCTAGAAACAAGGATTATCACAGTGAAAGAAACTGACACTCTTCCTACCTATAGTTTTCTGTCCCTAGAAAAAATGTTTTTTTAAAGCACACTATAGCACAAGGAGAATTTCCCTCACTGTCCTTCCCTGTCCCTAGAAACAAGGATTATCACAGTGAAAGAAACTGACACTCTTCCTACTTATAGTTTTCTGTCCCTAGAAAAATGTTTTTTTAAAGCACACTATAGCACAAGGAGAATTTCCCTCACTGTCCTTCCCTGTCCCTAGAAACAAGGATTATCACAGTGAAAGAAACTGACACTCTTCCTACCTATAGTTTTCTGTCCCTAGAAAAAATGTTTTTTTAAAGCACACTATAGCACAAGGAGAATTTCCCTCACTGTCCTTCCCTGTCCCTAGAAACAAGGATTATCACAGTGAAAGAAACTGACACTCTTCCTACCTATAGTTTTCTGTCCCTAGAAAAAATGTTTTTTTAAAGCACACTATAGCACAAGGAGAATTTCCCTCACTGTCCTTCCCTGTCCCTAGAAACAAGGATTATCACAGTGAAAGAAACTGACACTCTTCCTACCTATAGTTTTCTGTCCCTAGGAAAAATGTTTTTTTAAAGCTGATTGATGATCAATGCTTTAGCACACTATAGCACAAGGAGATTTTCCCTCACTGTCCTTCCCTGTCCCTAGAAACAAGGATTATCACAGTGAAAGAAACTGACACTCTTCCTACCTATAGTTTTCTGTCCCTAGAAAAAATGTTTTTTTAAAGCTGATTGATGATCAATGCTTTAGCACACTATAGCACAAGTAGAATTTCCCTCACTGTCCTTCCCTGTCCCTAGAAACAAGGATTATCACAGTGAAAGAAACTGACACTCTTCCTACCTATAGTTTTCTGTCCCTAGAAAAAATGTTTTTTTAAAGCTGATTGATGATCAATGCTTTAGCACACTATAGCACAAGTAGAATTTCCCTCACTGTCCTTCCCTGTCCCTAGAAACAAGGATTATCACAGTGAAAGAAACTGACACTCTTCCTACCTATAGTTTTCTGTCCCTAGAAAAAATGTTTTTTTAAAGCACACTATAGCACAAGGAGAATTTCCCTCACTGTCCTTCCCTGTCCCTAGAAACAAGGATTATCACAGTGAAAGAAACTGACACTCTTCCTACCTATAGTTTTCTGTCCCTAGAAAAAATGTTTTTTTAAAGCACACTATAGCACAAGGAGAATTTCCCTCACTGTCCTTCCCTGTCCCTAGAAACAAGGATTATCACAGTGAAAGAAACTGACACTCTTCCTACCTATAGTTTTCTGTCCCTAGAAAAAATGTTTTTTTAAAGCACACTATAGCACAAGGAGAATTTCCCTCACTGTCCTTCCCTGTCCCTAGAAACAAGGATTATCACAGTGAAAGAAACTGACACTCTTCCTACCTATAGTTTTCTGTCCCTAGAAAAAATGTTTTTTTAAAGCTGATTGATGATCAATGCTTTAGCACACTATAGCACAAGGAGAATTTCCCTCACTGTCCTTCCCTGTCCCTAGAAACAAGGATTATCACAGTGAAAGAAACTGACACTCTTCCTACCTATAGTTTTCTGTCCCTAGAAAAAATGTTTTTTTAAAGCTGATTGATGATCAATGCTTTAGCACACTATAGCACAAGTAGAATTTCCCTCACTGTCCTTCCCTGTCCCTAGAAACAAGGATTATCACAGTGAAAGAAACTGACACTCTTCCTACCTATAGTTTTCTGTCCCTAGAAAAAATGTTTTTTTAAAGCTGATTGATGATCAATGCTTTAGCACACTATATCACAAGTAGAATTTCCCTCACTGTCCTTCCCTGTCCCTAGAAACAAGGATTATCACAGTGAAATAAACTGACACTCTTCCTACCTATAGTTTTCTGTCCCTAGAAATTTTTTTTTTTTAAAGCACACTATAGCACAAGGAGAATTTCCCTCACTGTCCTTCCCTGTCCCTAGAAACAAGGATTATCACAGTGAAAGAAACTGACACTCTTCCTACCTATAGTTTTCTGTCCCTAGAAAAAATGTTTTTTTAAAGCTGATTGATGATCAATGCTTTAGCACACTATAGCACAAGGAGAATTTCCCTCACTGTCCTTCCCTGTCCCTAGAAACAAGGATTATCACAGTGAAAGAAACTGACACTCTTCCTACCTATAGTTTTCTGTCCCTAGAAAAAATGTTTTTTTAAAGCACACTATAGCACAAGGAGAATTTCCCTCACTGTCCTTCCCTGTCCCTAGAAACAAGGATTATCACAGTGAAAGAAACTGACACTCTTCCTACCTATAGTTTTCTGTCCCTAGAAAAAATGTTTTTTTAAAGCACACTATAGCACAAGGAGAATTTCCCTCACTGTCCTTCCCTGTCCCTAGAAACAAGGATTATCACAGTGAAAGAAACTGACACTCTTCCTACCTATAGTTTTCTGTCCCTAGAAAAAATGTTTTTTTAAAGCACACTATAGCACAAGGAGAATTTCCCTCACTGTCCTTCCCTGTCCCTAGAAACAAGGATTCGCACAGTAAAACACACTGACACTCTCCCTACCTATCCTTCTCTTTCCCTAAACTAAAGGAATCCAGGTTAAGCAAGAAAAAATAAATGTCACTGTCCCTGCCTATGCTTCTCTTTCCCTGCTCCGGAACACACTACACTAGGCCGCCGTGCTGGCGGCCTTTTATAGTGTGGGGCGTGTACTAAACACCCTCAGCAATAATTGGCCACAGGCATCCTGCCTGTGGCCAATCATTGCTCTCCTCGCTGCCGGCGCTGTGATTGGCCAAGCATGCGGGGTCACAGTGCATGCTTGGCCAATCACAGCGCCTGGATGACACTGCGATGGCGTAGTGCATTGTGGGCCGTTCGCGTCACTCGAATTAGGCGCGAACGGCCCAAATCGTTCGATCTTCGTCGAACGATCGAACAGCCGATGTTCGAGTCGAACGTATGTTCGACTCGAACACCGAGCTCATCCCTACTATATACATGTATGGAGCCATGACAGGTCCTCTTTATACTTCTACATACATGTATAGAGCCAGGACAAGTCCTCTTTATACTTTTATATATATATATATATATATATATATATATATATATATATATATATATATGTTAGAAGGCCAGTATGCTGGCCTGAATTTATGGGAGGAGCCCGGGGGGCTATTTAACCAGCCCACTCACCTGCAGTCTTCGTTGGTTTCCTGTGAGTGATAATGGATCTCACTGGGCCGACTCTTACCAGCTCACCTCATGTTTGTCAGTCTTGGCGTTTCGATCGCAGGGCATTTCGGCGTCTTCGTTCGTGGTCTTCGTCTGCGGTTCCCGCTCACTATCGCAGGTACTTTTCGAATCTTTTGCGTCAGGTACAATCTTGCAATTAGTAATGCTTCCTGTCCTGCATTCCTTTCTTTAAAAGTCTGCTTCTGAGTTATTGTCTGTCCCATACATGCGATTCATTTATAAATCCAAACCTCCTAGTCGCTTTCGGTCATTGTCCGATATCACTCGCCGTAGGTTTCACTGGACGTAAAGATTCACTGTCCATAAGGTTGCCGTCTCTTCCATTTGGGAAAAAAAAAAAAAAAAAGAGGGGGGGAAAAAAAAAGGGAGACTCTAATTAGTCCCACCTGCTGCCTCTCTGCACTGGTTAGCCTGGGGGGAGGGGTGATTGATTGGTGTTCAGTTTTAGAGTAAAGGGCGGCATACACTATACAACCAATTCGTATTACATTAATTCAATACTCCTCACTACCGATTCGTATCGGATTCCTTTCATATATTTACGAACTGATTCGGGTCACATATGTTGCATACTTTCCATCGTTGCCATTTGTTGTTTGCCTTCATGCCGTGTGTTTTAGTTCCCGCAGCGGAACTTGCGTATCGTTTGTACACGTTTTTCCTCTCACTCGTTTACCAAACCAAAGTAATTTTTTGTGCGTCATGCATGGCGTAACACCACACTTTTTGGATGTCTTGGACACCCACCATGCTTTTCGTACATCAAGTTTTCAAACTGTCACAGGTAGGATTCGTGCAATTTCTTTGCTTCACGCACTGTTTGCCAGGTAAACCATGTCATCAAAACCCCACTGTGGAACTTGCGAGTCATTAGTCAAGTCTCCATATGCGACCTTATTTCAGCCTCGTGCAAGACCACAGTCTTGTCATGCAATTCGTGAACACAAACGCAGAGCTGTTTATCAGTTTAGTTTTCTGTTTTTTTTTTTTTTTTCTCTCTTTCTTGTCGTTTCACGCCAAGTAGTAGGCCCATGTCACTTAGAATGCACTGTCTATCATTACAGTTATTTTACTTTGCATTACCCTCCGGTCGAATCTAGTCGCATCAGCGACTCACTGGTTCGTCCCCGCTAGTTTGTCATCTCATTCCACTGATAGTAATTTCACTTGTCTCATCTCGCACACCCTTCTCTCTCCTCATGAAACCCTGCACATAGCTACTGATTTGTCTTGCATCGATAGTGATTTCCTCTGCATCATTCTGATATGAATCCAAGTCGCATCCACAATGCACCGATTCGTCCCGGCGGGCCCTAGTTGCTGGCCTCATTTTAGTACATGCTCCAGAGTCCGCTCGTTGTCAGCCGCACATGCGGCGCACCGTCTCATGCCTAGATCATGGGAGAATTCTGTCATTCACGTCACCATCACGCATCTGAGTTGAATCCACGTGCATTCTTATGTGCAGGTTCATCCCATACGTGTTCCAGTTGCTGGCCTCATTTCAGTACATGCTCCAGAGTTTGCTTGCTGATAGTCGCACAGCGCAGCACCGATTCATGCCTCTGTCGTGGAAAATTTCTGTCACTCATGTCACAGCCACGCATCTGATTTGAATCCACGCGCATTTTCGTGTGCAGGTTCGCCAAGCGTGCCCCAATTGCTGGCCTCATCTCAGAACATGCTCTAGAGCCTGGTCGTTGTCAGTCGCATCTGCGGCGCACCGATTCATGCCTCTGTCATGGGACATTTTTGTCACTCATTGCACTGTAACACATCTGATTTGAATCCACACGCGTTCTTAGGTGCAGCTTCGTCTCAAGCGTGCCCCAGTCGTTGTTGGCCTCATTTCAGTACATGCTCCAGAGTTCGCTTGCTGTTAAACGCACAGCGCCGCACCGTTTCGAGTCTCTGTCATGGGAAGTTTCTGTCACTCATTTCACTATCACGCATCTGATTTGAATCCAAGTGCATTTTCGTGTGCAGACTTGTCTTAAGCGTGCCCCAGTTGTTGTTGGCCTCATTTCAGTACATGCTCCAGAGCCCGGTCGTTGTCAGTCGCACCTGCAGCGCACCGATTCATGCCTCTGTCATGGGACATTTTTGTCACTCGTTCCACTAACACATCTTATTCGAATCCACGCCCATCCTTAGGTGCAGCTTCGTCTCAAGCGCGCCCCAGTCGCTGTTGGCGCCATTTCAGTACATGCTCCAGAGTTCGCTTGCTGTTCCTCGCACAGCGCAGCAACGATTCGTGTCTGTCATGGGAAATTTCTGTCACTCGTTTCACTGTCACGCATCTGATTCGAACCCACTTGCATTCTCGTGTGCAGGCTCGTCTTAAGCGTGCCCCAGTTGTAGTTGGCCTCAATTCAGTACATGCTTCAGAGCCCGGTCGTTGTCAGTCGCACCTGCGGCGCACCGATTCATGCCTCTATCATGGGACATTTTTGTCACTAATTTCTCCGACACGCTCCACCATCCGATCCGCTCACTTATATAAAAAGGCCATAGATCAAAAGACAATTCCAGTGATCTTCTAGAGTGATTTATAGAATCGGAAACATGCAGATGATGTGAACACAGTGAGAGACCTCCACCAGTAATAAGAATGGCCGCTCACCTCCCAAAGTGGACCCTTTGGTTATAGAGGGTCACAGATACCTTCCCATATGGGTATATACGTCTCAGGCATGTATTGCAGCTCCGGGATGGTTGGATGACAACAGCAGATGGACCGGATCACAAATGACTCCAATGAGGTGTGTATATAAATATATATATATATATATATATATATATATATATATAAGACAGGCAGACCATAGTGTTCTCCGCATATAAAAGGATATTTAATAAAAATAAATGCACTTACATGTAAAAGGCACTAAACCAGTGCCGAGTGTAACAGCGTGTATGAAACAACAGATGCAGTCTGTCATGTTCAAATCAGCTAGTCAAATCCCTCACAACCTGTCATTTCTCCTCCAGGTCAGTCAAGTAGGTCCACCCTGCACCAGGTTGGACGTAATTTTCCCTAAAAAAAAAAAAAACCTATAAAAAAAAAAAAACCTATATATATATATATATATATATATATATATATATAAAAACTATAAAAAAAACTATAAAAAAAAATAAGTATGTATGTATGTGTACCAAGCACTTACCAACAGCCGATCTGAATCTAGTCGCAACGTCGGCCATATGATTCGGATCCTCAGCAATCACAAACCCCTTCAACCACTAACACCATCAGCCGATCTGAGTCTAGTCATATCATCAGTGCAACGACGCGGATCCGGAACATGAGCTCCCTCATCACCTTACATCTACAGCTGTTCCAAATCTAGTCGCATCATCGGCGCAACGATTCGGATCCTCGGCAATACAAACTTCACCGACCGATCCGAGTCCAGTCGCAGCACCGGCTCAACGTTTAAGATCCTTTACAAACCAAACCCCACCGGTGCTTACACCTCAGCCCGATTCTAACTATTCGCATCAGTGATACCAATAAAGTGGTACTTACAATTCAGATCCCTGGCCTTACGTCCGTTATCAAGCATAAACCTTTACATCTCACTCCATCTGCATATACAATGTTGCGCACGGTCGTTCCTACATACTCAAAATTTCCACTAACTTTGTTTTCATTTTTCCAATAAAGCGGCTTAATTGCAGTCGCTGCAAGCATTCCGACTCGAATCGGTCACTCCTCTCCAGTAGCAACTTGGCTGCTCACCTATTCTCTGTCGTGCTAAACACTCAAACTAGCTTTCACTACGTTTGTCGTCCCTAAAGCCGACCCGCATCAGGTCAGTTCTCCAAGACTTCACCCGTACACGGGGGTGTACTAAGGAGCAGCTTCAGTCTCTCCCGGGAATGCTCAATTTGCAGCAAGGATCATTCCCGAGGGTCGATCTTTTTGTATCACGCCTCCTGGTCTTCCTCTCCCAGACACAGGACCCCGATCAGATCCTTAACTTCAGATCCTTAACTTAGACACCGCGGCAGTAGCGGACCTGTCTTTATGGGAGGAGTTCCTTACTACGTGAAACAGTATCAAAGTATACCATCAATATCGCCCCCATCACCGCTGGTAGTGACAGATGCCGCAGCCTCCACAGGCTTCGCTGCAATTTTTGGCCACTATTGGTTTGCAGGACCATGGCTTCCAGAGACACTCCTAATCCCAGGGTTTACCTGGACTTCCTCCCTGTTCGAACAATACCAGATCGTGGCAGCCGCTCAGCTCTGGGGGTCATATCTGGATAGGACAAACCGTGGCCTTCACCACCGACAACCAGGCCACGGCCGATATTATTAGTAAAGGCAAGTCCAAGTCATGTCCTTCCTACGCAGGCCCGTACAACTATGCCCTCAGCACCAGTTAATGTCCACTACCCTCGCTAGTTCCCCATTTGGCCTTCTCCCCAGCCTGGTCATTCAAGCAGCCTTCGACTCGGCCTACCACGGGTTCTTGCGGCCTAGCGAGTTCACCCGCAGCTACCCCGCCGGCCAAGTTCTACGTAGACCTCACTTGGCTCGCTACCAAGATCGTTTCATCCTCCACCTGGCACTATCCAAAACCCAGCGATCAGGCACCGGGTTAGACATTTAACTCTAAAAACAAACAATCTCTGGTGTGCAGTAACCTTACTCGATAGCCTTCTGTCACTCCTACCTGAACAGTCAAACTCTTGTCCCCTACTACCTTTCCCGATCAAACCCTTGAGTGCCTGCCAGTTCATCAAACACATGAGAATTCATCGGGGCACAGCCAACCATAGGAAGTTGATCCAGGGTTCACCCGGTCGCCTCTTGGGGGATCAGGAAGGAATTTTCTCCCCTGCTGTAGCAATTGGCCTAGGCTCGGCTGGGGTTTTCGCCTTCCTCTGGATCAACGGTGGGGCGGTTAGGTCAATTTGGGTCCCGTCACCTTCACACTCACTCACTCACTCTTCCACGCTACCACACCTCAACCCCAGTCAGTGCTCCAGTCGCTCTTATCGTATTGCAGCGGCCTCGGCCACATCCCGGTGTGGGGTCCCAGATCACGACTATTAAGAGACTTGACAGGTGGAAGTCTGCCTGCTTTGTCCAGCACATCCTCCAATCCTCAGGTGGAAATGGCACAAGCATTCACCAAACTTGCTCAATGAACAAAGCTAAAACCAATAAAACTACATCCCTACCTGAATGTTTTTGCCCCCTTATTTTGGCATACCGTCCATCAGATCAGGGCACACTTCAGGTCCATTTCATGTTGTAAGTCTTATGTTAAGTCTATCTATCTTATTCATATCCGTATCGGATATAGGGCTTCAACCATAAATATTATATATATATATATATATACGTATAGTGCCATGACCGTTATACTCCTATACATGAATAAAGCCATGACAGGTCCTCTTTATTTTCCTACATACATGTATAGAGCCATGACAGGTCCTCTTTATACTCCTATACATGAATAAAGCCATGACAGGTCCTCTTTATTTTCCTACATACATGAATAGAGCCATGACAAGTCCTCTTAAGTTATCATGATATAAAATTATATCCTTTTGGTGGGCGTAATTTTTTTTTTTGGGGGGGCAGCATTTAATTCTTGGTACCAGGCAGCACAATGTCTTAGGCCGGCACTGGGGGGGGGGCCCCTGAAATGTAAGGAAGCACTCCGCTGGCTGGGGACACCTGAGATGTAAGGAGGCACTCCGCTGGCTGGGGACACCTGAGATGTAAGGAAGCACTCCGCTGGCTGGGGACACCTGAGATGTAAGGAAGCACTCCGCTGGCTGGGGACACCTGAGATGTAAGAAGGCACTCCGCTGGGGACACCTGAAATGTAAGGAGGCACTCCGCTGGGGACACCTGAAATGTAAGGAGGCACTCCGCTGGGGACACCTGAGATGTAAGGAGGCACTCCGCTAGGGACACCTGAGATGTAAGGAAGCACTCTGCTGGCTGGGGACACCTGAGATGTAAGGAGGCACTCCGCTGTGGACACCTGAAATGTAAGGAGGCACTCCACTGGGGACACCTGAAATGTAAGGAGGCACTCCGCTGGGGACACCTGAAATGTAAGGAGGCACTCCGCTGGGGACACCTGAGATGTAAGGGGGCACTCCGCTGGGGACACCTGAGATGTAAGGAGGCACTCCGCTGGGGACACCTGAGATGTAAGGAGGCACTCCGCTGGGGACTGCTGAGATGTAAGGAGGCACTCCGCTGGGGACTGCTGAGATGTAAGGAGGCACTCCACTGGCTGGGGACACCTGAAATGTTAGGAGGCACTCCGCTGGCTGGGGACACCTGAAATGTAAGGAGGCACTCCGCTGGGTGGGGACAGTGACATCAGGGCTCTAATAATAGAAATAATACGCTTTAATCACCCTGACACCATAACAACCATGTTGCCGGGATGATTGAAGCGCCAACAGGTGTTTGGAGAATCTTGATCTGCTGATTGTTAAACTTTCTGGAATACTCATATTTCTATTGTGGTGTAGGATCTGGGCCTGCTGTCCCTCCATCCCTCTTTTTTTACTTTCTCTCTCTCTCTCTCTCTCTCTTTCTTCCTTTGTTTCTCCCTCCTCCATCCCTCGTTCATCTCAGACTCTAACCACACCCCTTTGAGTCACGCCCCTTTAAGCCACGTTCAATATTACGCTTAAACAACGCCCATTATTCACGGGTCAGGTAGAGGGCCCCTTTGCAGAATTTTGCTTAGGGCCCCAGGGAGGTCAGGATCTGCACTGCCCATGAGTAAAATACATTTTATCACTGTGCTTAAATAGTAATTATTTAACAATAATTCATATTCTTTAGTGCTAAGTGCAGTTGTCCATATGAATCCATCTTATATAATAGGAACCTATAGGGATCCATCTTGAACTGACCTGATTTCAGTCGAGTGAATTCTGATTAGTTGCTGCAAATAAAGTTCCAGTGCATATTAGATATTGTGACAGCAGGAAGGTAAAGTCACCCGGTTGCATCCAGGGGGGTAGATATATTTCGCCCAGATTCAGGCTTTACGCCGACTTATACAACTAGGTGGAGTGTTGTATAAGCCCAGCTGAGGCTAGTGGGCTCATGGATGACTCATACCTCTAGGGAGAGTGCTGGGCGTCGTGCAGACAGGGAGTTGATGAGACCAGCTGAAGCTTGTCAGCTCATTTAGGCCTCTATAAAAACTCCCTGATTCAGTAGGTGTTTGCTCATGCCTGGACCCAGACCTGTGTGGACTGTCTAGGGAGAGTGAACCCCTGTGCGGTGAGACAAAGCCTGTGTGGCTATTTGCTTGGACATTTAAAACCAGGGACTTAGGGACTAGGACAGCACTAGGCTGATCCCAGTTGTTAGTTAGGAAACCTGTATGTTTAGTCAGAGGTCAAGTTGACCAGGATTTATTTTGTTTATGTTTCTTTTGGCTTTGCTGTGTTTTGTCACTGTAAATAGAAAATAAACCGCACCTTTTTTTGATTTTGAAAACCACAACCTCCGTTTGCTGGGCCTGTTTTTGTGTGGGGAGCCCATCCCGGGGGTCACACACACCCGCTGCCGAGCTAACCCCCTCACAGTTGGTGGAGAACCAGTGGCAGTTTTTTTTAAGCCAGCATGGAGGAGATACTGAAGCAGCTGGCTCTAGCAAATGCCAATCAACAGCAGACAAATGCAGGTTTGCAAAAGAGCCTTGCAGCTCATCAACAGAGCCTTGCAGCTCAACAACAGAACTTCGCAGCCCAGCAGCAAGCTCATCAACAGAGCCTTGCAGCCCAGCAGCAAGCTCACCAACAGAGTCTGGAAGCTCAGCAACAAGCCCAGCAGCAATCTGAGGCCCGCTTCATAGACCTGTTACAGAAGCAAGAGCAGAGACTACAACAAATGGAAGCAGTAATGCAGCAACGTCCACAGACCAGTGAGGAAAGCCGTCCCACTAATACCGCGTCCTTTGGGGTGAGTCGTTTATTGACAAAAATGACTGGAGAGGATGATCCAGAGGTATTTTTGACCACATTTGAAAGGACTGCTGAAAGAGAAAAGTGGCCTGAGGAGCAGTGGGCTGGACTGGTGGCTCCTCTGTTAACTGGTGAATCGCAGAAGGCTTACTATGACCTAGAGCCTGACCAAGCAAAAGACTATGTGATGCTAAAAGCTGAAATATTGGCAAGGCTGGGTGTCACCCAGGCTGTCCGGGCTCAGCGTGTGCATAACTGGACTTTCCAGCTTGGAAAACCCCCCAGGTCTCAAATGTATGATCTCATTCACCTGAGCAGAAAGTGGCTACAGCCAGAGACTTTGTCCGCACCAAAGATTGTGGAACGTGTTGTAATGGATCGGTTTTTGAGAGCTCTTCCTACTGCCATCCAAAAGTGGGTAAGCCATGGAGACCCAGAGACGGCCGATGGTCTTGTGGATCGTGTGGAGAAATACTTGGCTACAGAGAACCTGACGGCCTCTTCCAGAGACACTCGGACTTTCCACCCTAAGACCAGACCATCCCCAGGGGCGGATAAGAGGATTCCAAGGGGTGAGGGTGGAGAGAGTGAGAGGGTGGGAGCTCTACCCCAAGTTTGGCGAGAACAGCCTGGGAAATCAGCGGCTCAAGAGGCGGCAAGAAGGATCGTTTGCTACCGCTGCCGGCAAGCGGGACATATTGCAGCCAATTGCCCGGTTGTGGAGGAACCCATGCAGTGTGACTTTCTGACGGGCAGACGTCAGTCGCTGTGTGCGACAGTCGCATGCACTGCCATTCGAGGAACTGAGAAACATTTATGCAAAATGTGTGTTAATGGTAGAAATGTTGTGGTATTGCTGGATTCAGGTAGCCTTGTGACCCTGATAAAGGCTGAGTTAGTTAAAACAGAGGTCTCTGGGAATAGCAAGGTAGCTGTTATTTGTGTGCATGGGGACACCCGAGAGTATCCAGTGACTACAGTGTGTTTCGAGACCCCCAAAGGTACCCTCTCTCATCCAGTGGGCTTAGTATCTCAGTTACCGCATGACGCCATTGTGGGAAGGGATTTTCCGAAGTTCTGGGAACTGTGGGATGATCCTGAGCCCCCCACTGGTGCCCCTATGTACCAGGAATGGGATAGCCAGAACTCCCCTGAGAGTGGTGAGGACTCTCCGGAATTTCCCTTATCAGTATTGGCAGGGGAGACTCAAGAAACTGGAGAGGAGCCCACCTCCTCAGACGAAAACCTACCGTCTGTGGAGTTTTCTGATCTTGAGGTTCACAGGGAAAACTTTGCCACAGAACAGTTGAAAGACCCCGCCCTAATAAAGGCACGGGAAAACGTAGTGAAAATAGATGGCGAGTTAGTGAACCCAGATAATACCTGCACTTACCCATACTTCAGCGTAGAGAAGGACCTACTGTATCGGGTGGCAAAAAGGGCAGAAGAAACCGTTGAGCAGCTTGTGGTGCCCAAACCTTACAGGAAGTTGGTGTTGGAGTTGGCCCATGGGCACATTCTTGGAGGTCATCTGGGGACAGAGAAAACCCGAGAGAGGGTATTACAGAGATTCTATTGGCCGGGGGTGATGAAGGACATAGAAAATTATTGTTCCTCCTGCCCTGTGTGTCAGAGGTCGGCCCCGATGCCACATTTCCGTAGCCCGCTGGTCCCTCTACCCATCATTGAGGTCCCGTTTGAGAGGATCGCCATGGATTTGGTAGGTCCTATAATCAAGTCCGCTAGGGGGCACCAGTACATATTAGTTATAATGGACTATGCCACCCGTTATCCAGAAGCGATCCCTCTCCGAAATACCTCGGCCAAAACCATAGCCAAAGAGCTATCTCTTGTGTTTAGCCGGGTGGGTATTTGTAAAGAACTGCTTACGGACCAAGGTACACCCTTTATGTCCCGGGTTATGAAGGAGCTGTGTAAATTGTTCAAAGTGACGCAATTACGTACATCTGTGTATCACCCCCAAACCGATGGGCTGGTTGAAAGATTCAACAAAACCCTAAAACAAATGTTGAAGAAAGTGGTGGATAGAGATGGAAAGGATTGGGACTGTCTACTTCCTTATCTGATGTTTGCTATTAGGGAGGTGCCCCAATCCTCTACGGGATTCTCCCCCTTTGAGTTACTGTATGGGAGACACCCAAGAGGGCTGTTGGATATTGCCAAGGAAACTTGGGAAAGTGAGAGTTCTCCCCACAGGAGTGTGATTGAGCATGTCGCGCTGATGCAAGACCGAATTGCACAGGTAATGCCCATCGTGAAGGAACATTTGGCCCAAGCGCAGTTAGCACAGCAGAGAGTGTACAACCGTGGAGCCAAGACCCGTACCTTTTCCCCGGGGGATAGGATACTGGTACTTGTCCCTACGGTTGAAAGTAAATTCCTTGCCAAATGGCAAGGCCCCTACGAGATAATGGAAAAAGTGAGCGAAGTGAATTACAAGGTCAGACAACCAGGAAGGCGAAAGCCCGAACAGATCTATCACGTTAATCTGTTGAAAGCCTGGAGGGATAGAGAGTCCCTAGTCGCAGACACTTGGTCACCAGCTCAAACTGGTTGCGTGATTCCTGAGGTTGGAATAGCAGCCACCTTGTCACAACCCCAACAACAGGAGGTTAAGGAGTTTGTGCTTCGCAACAAGGAGGTATTCTCTGAGCTGCCGGGACAAACATCTGGGGTAGAGCATGACATCATTACCCCGCCCGGTGAAAGGGTGAAGTTAAAACCCTATCGGATCCCAGAGGCCCGACGGGAGGCAATACGGGAGGAAGTACAGAAAATGCTGAACTTAGGGGTGATAGAGGAGTCCCAAAGTGATTGGTCTAGTCCCATTGTGTTGGTGCCTAAACCGGATGGGAGCTGGCGATTTTGTAACGATTTTCGTCAGTTGAACAAAGTTACAAAATTTGACACCTACCCCATGCCACGTATAGATGAGTTGATCGACCGGCTGGGAACAGCCCGATACATGACGACTCTTGACCTCACAAAAGGGTATTGGCAAATCCCCCTGGCCAAATTGGCCAAAGAGAAAACCGCATTTGTAACCCCAGACGGGGCGTTCCAATATAAAAGAATGCCGTTCGGGTTACAGAATGCGCCGGCCACATTCCAGCGGAAAATGGACCAGATGCTGAGGCCCCATCGGAAGTATGCTGCGGCTTACCTGGATGACGTAATTGTCCATAGCACAGATTGGGCCTCACATCTGCCAAAAGTGCAAGCAGTCCTGGACTCTGTTCGGGAAGCAGGGTTTACGGCTAACCCCAAGAAGTGTACCATTGGGCAGGAGGAGGCCAAATATCTTGGGTACACCATTGGGAGGGGAGTAATAAAACCCCAACTCAACAAAGTCGAGGCCATCCAGAGTTGGCCACGTCCCAACAGCAAGAAGCAGGTACGAGCCTTTCTGGGAATCGCTGGGTATTATCGGCGATTCATTCCCCACTTTGCCTCTAAGGCTGTGCCCCTAACCAACCTAACGAAGGGGAAAGGGTCGGTCATGATTAAATGGACCCCCGAGGCTGAGGCAGCATTCCAATTCTTGAAACAAGCCTTATGTAGCCAGCCAGTGTTGTACTCACCCGACTTCTCTAAAGACTTTGTCGTACAAAGTGATGCGTCAGATGTGGGGTTAGGAGCAGTATTGTCCCAGGTCTGGAACGGGGAAGAGCACCCAGTCATTTACCTCAGCAGGAAGTTGAAGTCCCATGAGGTAAATTACGCCACCGTTGAAAAGGAGTGTTTAGCGGTGAAGTGGGCTCTAGATTCCCTTCGGTACTACCTGCTAGGTAGGCACTTTGACATGGTTACGGATCACGCTCCGTTAAAGTGGATGTCTCAAAACAAGGAAACAAATAGAAGAGTGAATAGGTGGTTCCTGGCCCTCCAGGAATTCAACTTCACAGTAAAGCATCGCCCTGGCGTTCAAATGGGGAATGTGGATGCTTTGTCTCGAGTACATGAATGCCTGATTGCTGGTGTTCCAACCCCGAGGTTAAAACAAGAGGGGGGGGGTATGTGACAGCAGGAAGGTAAAGTCACCTGGTTGCATCCAGGGGGGTAGATATATTTCGCCCAGATTCAGGCTTTACGCCGACTTATACAACTAGGTGGAGTGTTGTATAAGCCCAGCTGAGGCTAGTGGGCTCATGGATGACTCATACCTCTAGGGAGAGTGCTGGGCGTCGTGCAGACAGGGAGTTGATGAGACCAGCTGAAGCTTGTCAGCTCATTTAGGCCTCTATAAAAACTCCCAGATTCAGTAGGTGTTTGCTCATGCCTGGACCCAGACCTGTGTGGACTGTCTAGGGAGAGTGAACCCCTGTGCGGTGAGACAAAGCCTGTGTGGCTATTTGCTTGGACATTTAAAACCAGGGACTTAGGGACTAGGACAGCACTAGGCTGATCCCAGTTGTTAGTTAGGAAACCTGTATGTTTAGTCAGAGGTCAAGTTGACCAGGATTTATTTTGTTTATGTTTCTTTTGGCTTTGCTGTGTTTTGTCACTGTAAATAGAAAATAAACCACACCTTTTTTTGATTTTGAAAACCACAACCTCCGTTTGCTGGGCCTGTTTTTGTGTGGGGAGCCCATCCCGGGGGTCACACACACCCGCTGCCGAGCTAACCCCCTCACAATATATATAGACATATATCAGTGCATGCAAGTTCACCCAGATTCTGGAATTTACAAGATTTGGTGCGATATAGTCACACTCAATCAGTTTTCCACCTTATTCACTGTTAACCTGTTTGCCAGATACCTCACATTAATGGAGCTGATGATGACAATTAACCAATTTCTTTTTTTTTTTCTATAGGCTAATTATAGCTTGACAAAAATACTGTAGAACCTGATTATTAACTAAAAAAATGGCCAATGTATTTAGCCCTTCTTTTACTTCCTAAACTTTGCAAAAATATCTGAACATTGCCTGCTTTTGATTGATTGGATGCAGGCTCTTTTCCACTGACAATTGAGGGATGTTGAGCGGGAGGGAACCCACAGGGCCTGATGAACCAGCCAAAATGTTCTCTGCGTATGGCCAGCTGTAGACAGCTAGTAGTAGTTAGTCAAATTCAACTGGATCAGTTCTGTAATGCTGAAGATGTTTCACAGCTTAACTAAAATGAAAGTGATTGTAAAGTTAATTAATGAATTTTTTTAACCGCTTGCCGACCAGCCGCCGTCATTATACAGCGGCAGGTCGGCACGATCCCGCGAGCCGTTGGCTCCTTTAAACGGGATAGCAGGCACAGCGGGGGGTGCTGATGCTCATTGCCAGTGGTCGCGATGATAGCCCCCTAGTGTCAACCCCTTCCCTGCCAGTGACATTTACACAGTAATCAGTGCATTTTTATAGCACTGATCGCTGTATAATTGTCAATGGTCCCAAAAATGTGTCAAAAGTGTCCGATATGTCCGCCATAATGTCGCCATAATGTCGCAGTCCCGATAAAAATCGCAGATCACCACCATTACTAGTAAAAAAAAAATTATAATAAAAATGCCATAAACCTTTCCCCTATTTTGTAGACGCTATAACTTTTGCGCAAACCAATCAATATACGCTTTTTGCAATTTTTATTTCCAAAAATATGTAGAACAATACATATCGGCCTAAACTGAGGAAAACATTTGCCTTTTTAAAAAAAATCTGGGGCTATTTATTATAGCAAAAAGTACAAAATATTGTGTTTTTTTCAAAATTGTCGCTCTTTTTTTGTTTATAGCGCAAAAAATAAAAACCGCAGAGATGATCAAACACAACCAAAAGCTCTAAAAGGATGTCAATTTTGTTTGGGTACAGTGTCGCACGACCGCGCAATTGTCAGTTAAAGCGATGCAGTGCCGTATCGCGAAAAATGGCCTGGTCATTGAGCAGCCAAATCTTCCGGGGCTGAAGTGGTTAAATAACAAACATGTCTATACTTACCTGCTCTGTGCAATTCCATTGCACAGAGCACCCACGAGCCTCCTCTTTTGAGGTCCCCGCCGATGTTCTTCGCCCATCCCCTCAGTCCAGTGCCCCCATGGGAAGCCGCTGCCTATGGGGGCACTTGTGCATGCTCGCACCTGAGCCCCACTGCTGCGTCTATTTTCACAGACAGCGGGACTTGGCCTCGTCCCCAGTTCCCTCATCACTGGCTTTGATTTACAGCCAATGGCTTCCAGTGCCCCAGCAAAGCCAGCAAGACCAGAAGTGAGGGGAGAGAAAAGCTACAGACGTGCACAGTACAGGATAGAATGAGGCTCAGGTAAGTAAAAGGGTTAGGCTGACACCTAAACATTTTTTAGTTTAATGCAAGGAATGCATTAAGGTAAAAACTGTTTAGGCTTTACAACCACTTTAAATATAAGTTACTACTACAAGCTTTACCATGGCTGGATTATTGAGAACCTCTACAGACTTTCTTAGAAGGTTGTTGATGGATCAAATGGAGAAGACTTTGCCCATATTCATGTTCCAGAGACAACTAAAAATTTAGTATTTTCTCTCACTTTCAGACCCATTGACAATGGTCATCCAGACAGACAGAGAGGGTGAAGCTCCCCTGCAAAAGACACACACAGCAGTAAAAAACCTGCAAGCCTAACTTTTACCTACACTGGACATTGGGTGTTTGAGTAAAAAATAGAGAAAGGGTGTATGTGGGAAGTTAAAGGGAACCATTTAAAGTACATGGGTATTATGCAACACTTTGCTCCTCACATAAAATGCTCCAAACCATCACTTAAAGCGGAGGTTCACCCAAATTACTGACTTAATGCTATACACTTCTGTGCATAGCATAGATGCGCAAATGACAAAAAATTATTTTATAAGTGTTGTATTTACCTTTATATATTCTGTTTCTTTATGTTACTTCCTGTCTTACTCCCGCGGGAGTGGGTGTGTGCATTCCTTTTCCCCGACTCCTGGGAGCTAAGTGTAAACATTCCCAGGAGTCAGTGCGGATCGCTGCTGCGTGCGAAATCTCGCGAGATCATCTGCTCTCCCTCCCCGTACTGACCTGTGTATTTTTGGTTGCCATCACAACGGGGCGGGAACTTCTGACGCCTCCGCCCATTGTGATGGCAACTAGGAAGTGTTGACGGCGCTGCTCGCCGTCAACACTTATCACGTCAGAGCGGTGAATGCCGGGAGACACGCATTCACCGCTACCCGGAAGTCTGTGCTTGTGGGCTTCACAATGCCCACAAGCAAAATGGAAAACAGCAACCTTTTTTATAAACGTTTCTTTTTTACCAAAACGGACGGGGGATGTAATAGCGCAGGGCAAGTGAGTACTAAACTAGTAATCTGTAACCACATTTAATGGACTGAAAAAAAAAATAACTATGGACCGCGGAACCTCCGCTTTAATGGCCAGAAAGAGAACAGAATAGCCAACTGTGTATTTTACTACATCACACTGTTTGCTTAGATTGTTGCATATCTGCATCTGTTAAAGCAGACTGGTCTCATTTGGGCCATAAGCTCCTACTTTACAGCCCAGCTAATTATTATTATTTGTTTAGAACTTCTTTGTGCAGTTTCTACAATAATGTTAAAGTGATACTAAGGCCCCATGCACACGAGACGCAGGTGCAAACTCTGCTGAACACACGTTTTTAAACGCTGAAACCGGCGTTTATAAACGCGCGTTTTGCAGCGTTTGCGGCCGCGTTTAGCGGCGTTTTACCGTGTTTGCGTTTATAAGCGTTTCATCATAGACCCTCCCTAGGTTCACGTTTAAAAAAATAAAAATAACAAACATGTCATACTTACCTCCACTGTGCAGTTCGTTTTGCACAGAGTGGCCCCGATCGTCCTGTTCTGGGGTCCCACTGCGGCTCTCTCGGCTCCTCCCCACAATAGATAACCCCCTCTGGGAAGCTCTATCTCAAGGGGGTTACCTTGCGGGCGCGCTCCCGTGTCATACACACGGCGTACATAGCCGCCGAGTGTATGACTTAGCCCCACCCCCCGGCGGCCACGTCATTGGATTCGATTGACAGCAGTGGGAGCCAATGGCTGCGCTGCTATCAATCTATAAAATAAAGAGCCGAGAAGCCATGGGGAGAATCACGCCCACGGAAGTTTGGGGCTCAGGTAAGTAAAATGGGGGCTCGGGGGGGCCAGACAGAGCAAGGTGTTTTTTCAACTTAATGCATAGGATGCATTAATGTGAAAAAACACGAGGCTTTACAACAGCCTTTAAGTAACAAAGTGCTTTAATTTTTTCGTGGAAAAGGCTTCTATTAATTTTGCAAAGTATCACAACAGATTTAGCTGTAGACGAATCAGATTTTCACTAAAAACACAGACAATTAAATCAATTGGTTTTCAGACATGTTCATTTGGGTATGTATTTGTACTGTAAGTATTTCTATTTGTACTGTTTTTGAGAGTTTTTTGAGGGAAGTTAATAACTAAAGGCAATACTTTTTTTTCTAGTTTTGGATGGAGTGGAGAGGGATTAGAACAGATGTCAGTTTTTGTTGCTGTCTGTTTCCCTATTAACCACTTAACCTCCAAAAGATCTACCCTCCTCATGACTCATGGAATTTGTGTGCCTGCTTTGCAGGCACACAAATTCCCTTCCTTCCCTCCTGTGAGAACGGCATTCTGCCATGTTTACATAGACAGACCGCCGTTCTGCCGCCCTCACAATGGGCAGGTGCTGGTGAACATCAAGTCCATGGTACCCACAGACCAGCTCCCACTGTGTATAATCACAGTGGGAGTGAGCCGCTGGTGGCATGCATGCGCGCTCCCTACCTGAAAGTGTCGGATCTTGTATATATACGTGATCTGGTGCACAGGTGCCGTCCTGTATCAGTAAAACAGCTATAGGGTGGTTCTGTACCGGTTAAGGAGATTCACCCTCTCTATTTGTCCTGTTTACCATTATCACTGAAAGTGAAAGTAAAAGAAAATCCCACATTTTGGGTTGTCCCCAGAAAAATAATAGATGGGAAATCTTCCAATGGGGACACTAGTTCTGGTGACCTGGGGGGCCCCAAGCGATTCCCTTAATTTTCAGGGATTTCCTCTTACTTCCTGTTTGGCTATGGGACAGGAAGTGAAGAAAAATCTCCCCAATGGGATACAAATGACGAAAAAAAATCTCACAAGGGTTATAACCCACCTCACTCTATACAAAAAAATCAAAAGTTTTGCCTATAGTTCTACTTTAAATAACAAATGCTGATTGTATTTTCATGGAACATAACAATTAATCTGATATTTATGATGATCTAAGAATTAATAGCGCTATAGGTAAACAGACATTTTAAGCCTTTGTATTGTATTTGTTTTATGACTTTCTATGAGTTGCTAAGACTAGACCATTTGGTTATATCTACAGGTGTTTAACCACTTAACGACCGCTCACTGTAAATATACGTCGGCACAATGGCACCGACAGGCACAATCACATACAGTGTACGTGATTGCCTTTGTACAGTTGGGGGGTCCAATCGGACCCCCCTTCTGTACAGTGAGCGGTCGGAATTCGTTGGGGAGCGATCCGACATGAGGGGACGGACGTTCGATTCCGGCCACCCCCCGCGATCGCTCCCGGCGAATAGAAATGCCCCCTCTGTCTGTGGAATGTACACACAGACAGAGAAAGCAGGAGGAAGTGATGTCATCTCCTGTGCGGCGCTCACATATACCGAGCGCCGTACAAGAGAAGACATCAAGGTTAGTGCACAAACACTACACTAACACCAGCACACATAGGCACATAAATCGCCCCCCCAGGCCCCCCCAGATCACCCCCCAGCCCCCAGTCACAGTGTCACTGATTGCAGTGACCATTTATTTACTGATCACTGCAATCAGTGACATTTGTGACTGTAAAAGTGTCACTACATTTAGTTTTAGGTCCAGTGTAGCCCCCTAACCCCCCCCTAATAAAGGTTTAACCCCTTGATCACCCCCCAGATAACCCTTTCACCCCCTAGCACCGCCGTCGCTAAGCGATCATTTTTCTGATCGCTGTCTTAGCGTCGGTGATGCAGATCGGTACCCAGTAATTTTTTTTAGGTTCGCCACAGGTTTTTATAGCGTCGGGTACCCCCATAAATTATCGAATAAAGGTTTAACCCCCTTGACCCCCCCCAGGTAACCCTTTCACCCCCTATCACCACTGTCGCTAAGCGATCATTTTTCTGATCGCTGTCTTAGCGTCGGTGATGCAGATCGGTAGCCAGTAATTTTTTTTAGGTTCGCCGCAGGTTTTTATAGCGTCAGGTACCCCCATAAATTATCTAATAAAGGTTTAACCCCCTTGATCGCCCCCCAGGTAACCCTTTCACCCCCTATCACCACTGTCACTAAGCGATAATTTTTCTGATCGCTGTCTTAGCGTCGGTGATGCAGATCAGTAGCCAGTATTTTTTTTTTAGGTTCGCCGCAGGTTTTTATAGCGTCAGGTACCCCCATATATTATCTAATAAAGGTTTTAACCCCCTAATTGCCCCTAGTTAACCCTTTCACCAGTGATCATCATATAAGTGTTACGGGTGACGCTGGTTAGTTAGTTTGCTTTTTATAGTGTCAGGGCACCCGCCGTATATATAACCCAATAAAGGTTTAACCCCCTGATCGCCCGGCGGGTGATATCAATTAGTTTTTAGCGTCAGAGAGGGTCTGCGTCACACCCCAGGCAGCGTCAGGTTAGTGCCAGTAACGCTAACACCCACGCGTGAAGCATACACCTCCCTTAGTGGTATAGTATCTGAACAGATCAATATCTGATCTGATCAGATCTATACTAGCGTCCCCAGCAGTTTAGGGTTCCCAAAAACGCAGTGTTAGCGGGATCAGCCCAGATACCTGCTAGCACCTGTGTTTTGCCCCTCCGTCCAGCCCAGGCCACCCAAGTGCAGTATCGATCGATCGCTGTCACTTACAAAACACAACACACATAACTGCAGCGTTCGCAGAGACAGGCCTGATCCCTGCGACTCCAGTGCTGTAGGAGGTGATTTCACCACCACAGTTAAAAAAAAAAAAGCAAATATGCCGAAGCATTGGGGAAGCAGGGGCGGAGGAGTGATTTTGCTCCTAATGCCGCGTACATACGGTCGAAATTCCGACGGAGGCTTGCCCGTGGAAAAGTCCGACCATGTGCGTGCGGTATAACTTTTTTGCGGGAGGATGCCCCCATGCTTCGGCATATATAAATGGTGCATGTATGCCCATCATTAGAAGTGGGTGGATGAAGGGCGGTATTCTAATGGTGGGCATACCCACCGATCAATCTCTTTTTTCGTTCAGCCACCTGGCTGCATGAAAAAAAAAAGATTACAATACATGTCCAACAAGGACCAGCAACGTACTGGTATGTTTCTGGACTTTGAATGGTTATACCAGATTGATGCCTGCGGGTTTAGGTATCATCTTGGTATCATTCTTTTCAGCCAGCGGCCGGCTTTCATGTAAAAGCAATCCTAGTGGCTAATTAGCCTCTGGACTGCTTTTACAAGCAGTGGGAGGGAATGTCGTCCCCCCGGATATAAAAAGCGCCATTGGGAAATTGGGAAAGCATTTTATCACACCGATCTTGGTGTGGTCAGATGCTTTGAGGGCAGAGGAAAGATCTAGGGTCTAGACCCCAGTTTTTTTTAAAAAAGAGTACCTGTCACTACCTATTGCTCTCATAGGGGATATTTACATTCCCTGAGATAACAATAAAAATGATAAAAAAAAAAAAAAAATGTGGAAGGAACAATTTAAAAATAAAATAAAAAAGCAAAATTAATAATAAAAAAAAAAAAAAAAAGCACCCCTGTCCTGCCCTGCTCTTGCCCAATGGCGAACGCAAGCGTCGGTCTGGCGTCATATGTAAACAGCAATTGCACCATGCATGTGAGGTATCACCGCGAAGGTCAGATCGAGGGCAGTAATTTTAGCAGTAGACCTCCTCTGTAAATCTAACGGGGTAACCTGTAAAGGCTTTTAAAGGCTTTTAAAAATGTATGTAGTTTGTCGCCAATGCGCGTTTGTGCGAAATTTTAAAGCATGTCGTGTTTGGTATCTATGTACTCGGCCTAAGATCATCTTTTTTATTTCATCAAACATTTGGGCAATATAGTGTGTTTTAGTGCATTAAAATTAAAAAAAGTGTATTTTTTCCCCAAAAAATGCGTTTGAAAAATCGCTGCGCAAATACTGTGTAGAAAAAAAAAATGCAACACCCACCATTTTATTCTGTAGGGCCTTTGCTTTAAAAATATATATAATGTTTGGGGGTTCAACATAATTTTCCTGTAAAAAAAAATGTTTTCATGTAAACAAAAAGTGTCAAAAAGGGCTTTGTCTTCAAGTGGTTAGAAGAGTGGATGTAAGCTTCCTAATGTTGTGTATAAAATGCCAGAACAGTTCAAAACCCCCCCAAATGACCCCATTTTGGAAAGTAGACACCCCAAGCTATATACTGAGAGGCATGTCCAGTCCATGGAATATTTTATATGTTGACACAAGTTGCGAAAAAAAGACAATTTTTTTTTTTGCACAAAGTTGTCACTAAATGATATATTGCTCAAACATGCCATGGGCATATGTGGAATTACACCCCAAAATACATTCTGTTGCTTCTCCTGAGTACGGGGATACCACATGTGTGAGACTTTTTGGGAGCCTAGCCGCGTACGGGACCCCAAAAACCAATCACCGCCTTCAGGCTTTCTAAGGGTGTAAATTTTTGATTTCACTTCTCACTACCTATCACAGTTTCGGAGGCCATGGAATGCCCAGATGGCACAAAACCCCCCCAAATGACCCCATTTTGGAAAGTAGACACCCCAAGCTATTTGCTGAGAGGTATTGTGAGTATTTTGCAGATCTCGCTTTTTGTCACAAAGTTTTGAAAATTTAAAAAAAAAAATTAAAAAAAATAATAATTTCTTTCTTCATTTTCAAAAACAAATGAGAGCTGTAAAATACTCACCATGCCTCTCAGCAAACAGCTTGGGGTGTCTACTTTCCAAAATGGGGTCATTTGGGGGGGTTTGTGCTATTTTGGCATTTTATGGCCTTCGAAACTGTGATAGGTAGTGAGGAGTCAAATCAAAAATTTGTGCCTAGAAATCCTGAAGGCGGTGCTTGGTTTTCGGGGTCCCGTACGCGGCTAGGCTCCTAAAAAGTCCCACACATGTGGTATCCCCGTACTCAGGAGAAGCAGCAAAATGTATTTTGGGGTGCAATTCCACATATAACCATGGCATGTGTGAGCAATATATCATTTAGTGACAACTTTTTGTAATTTTTTTTTGTCATTATTCAATCACTTGGGACAAAAAAAAAAAATATTCAATGGGCTCAACAGGCCTCTCAGCAATTTCCTTGGGGTGTCTACTTTCTAAAATGGGGTCATTTGGGGGGTTTTGTGCTATTTTGGCATTTTATGGCCTTCAAAACTGTGATAGGTAGTGAGGAGTGAAATCAAAAATTTGCGCCCTTAGAAATCCTGAAGGCGGTGCTTGGTTTCCGGGGTCCCGTACGTGGCTAGGCTCCTAAAAAGTCCCACGTGTGAGCAATATATCATTTAGTGACAACTTTTTGTATTTTTTTTTTTTGTCATTATTTAATCACTTGGGACAAAAGAAAATATTCAATGGGCTCAACATGCTTCTCAGCAATTTCCTTGGGGTGTCTACTTTCCAAAATGGGGTCATTTGGGGGGGTTTTGTACTGCCCTGCCATTTTAGCACCTCAAGAAATGAGATAGGCAGTCATAAATTTAAAGCTGTGTAAATTCCAGAAAATGTACCCTAGTTTGTAAACGCTATAACTTTTGCGCAAACCAATAAATATACACTTATTGACATTTTTTTTACTAAAGACATGTGGCTGAATACATTTTGGCCTAAATGTATGACTAAAATTGAGTTTATGCGATTTTTCTTATAACAAAAAGTAGAAAATATCATTTTTTTTCAAAATTTTCGGTCTTTTTCCGTTTTATATCGCAAAAAATAAAAATCGCAGAGGCAATCAAATACCATTAAAAGAAAGCTCTATTTGTGGGAAGAAAAGGACAAAATTTCGTTTGGGTACAACATTGCATGTCCGCACAATTTACAGTTAAAGCAGCGCAGTGCAAAATTCTGAATTCACCTCTGGTCCTTTAGCTACCAAATGGTCTGGGGCTTAAGTGGTTAATAATAATATTTTCTGTGTTCCCTTCTGTAATCAAACCAGATCTTTCAATAACCATTTTATGGTAATTGTACATTTAAAGGGCAAGATTATCAAAGCTAGAAAATTGTATAATAATTTAGGCCCTGTTCAAATTTGGGCATAGCAGAAATACAGACAGAAATGAGCGCTTCTGCTTATGTTTCAGCACGTGCACGAAAAACGTGCAAAAATGTGCAACACAAAACGTGCTTGTCTCAGTGCTAAAATTTGGTACATAAGCTTCTTTAGTAAAATTTTGGAGGAGATGGAGGCCTACTCAAATGAATGGTGCAACTCCAAAAATGCACTACAAAAATAAGGTGCCAAAAACACAACACAGTAGGGCCGCTCAAGTGTGAATGGAGCCTTAGTAACTATAGGTGAACCAGTAAGAAAAACCTCTACTTTGTAAACTTAAATGTAAAGTGTGGATCTGTTTTTTTTTTTTTTTTCTTTTTGCAAAATTTGTCTATGAGCTGACCAATGACTGCTTCATTTAGGTATACGTTATATACCACTATATCATTGGTGAAATTTGTTCTTTGTCACCTGTGAAGTCAGCCAAACATGTTTTCTCTAAATAATGCATATTGATTGTATTTTTTAAGGAGCAAGAGTTTTCAAAACCAACAGATCTTTATGATGACATAGGTATCAGCAAATCAAGAAATTTTGTAAGGTGAGCAATTTTGGCAAAATTATTATATAGATTTATAACATTTGTGGATCACAAAGTATGCTGATAATGATTGTGGCAAATTTAGAATATCACAGATAAACTACCTGTTGTTCAGGACCCTAACAGGAAAGAAATTATAAAAGCTGTTTATACATTTTGAAAAGGCAAGCTATGAGGTTGTCAAACACCCCCCTTTCTTCATTACTTTGGGTATCTTTGTCCCAGAATGCAGCCACTGAAGTGAAAACTCCTGACCCGCAACCTTTTTCTGGGTCAATCATTAACCACTTTAAGACCACAATACGTATATATAGGTTGCGGCTTTAAAGTGGTTTACCGGGGTTATGCCTGAAGCTATAAGCCATAACCCCAATTCTTTTTATTTTTCATTTTTCATCTGGCATCTGGCTTTCCCATGAAAGCTTTCCGAGCCGCTCGCAGGTATTTCTCTGGCTTACCGTTTTTACCGGTGTGCCAGAGAAAAGCTTTGAAGGTGCGGCCGGCTTGTCCTAGAGGCAATCAAAGACTAGATTGTCTTTGATTGCCTTTTTGACCTTGGAGGACTGGAGCGGCGCCATGATGGCACTTCCGGTCCAGGGTGGAAATAATTTTTTTTTTAAAACAAAAGATCACATTTATTTTTATTTTTTATTCTTTGGTTTTAAAGGTAAAGGAGAGATTTGGGGTCTTTTTGACCCCAGATTTCTCCATAAAGAGGACCTGTCATCCTTATTTCTATTACAAGGGATGTTTACATACACTGTCAGCCTCAGATCTGACATTAGTACAGCAATCTGGTGGTCCATGTGCATGAGGCCCTATGTGGACCAAATCTGTATGAAAACCTCCTGATGGAATAGTTGGTAAATACAGTAAATTCAATGTTTCTTTTTTAATCTTTTTTAATTTTTTTAATTTTTTAATTAACAGTAACTGCTTCTAAAATCTAACATTGTTATTTTCATCCTTTTGCAGCAAAATAGCTGAGCCATATGACAGAGCAGCAGAATATGCCAAGAAGCATTCCCGTATTATAAAATACGTTGTTATTGCAATCCTCTGTGCAGGTAACCATTGCCTACAAAAATCTCTTGAATGTCTCTTTTTGGATAATCAAGCTATAGTTACTGGCCTATTTACTGTATGGCCATTCCTCTTTAACCACTTCAGCCCCCTTTATGACTAGGCCATTTTTTGCGATACAAGACTGCGTTACTTTAACTGACAATTGCCCGATTTGTGGGACGTTGTACCCAAAAAAAATGTATGTCCTTTTTTTCCCACAAATAGAGTTTTCTTTTGGTGGTAGTTGATTACTTCTGAGGTTTTTGTTTTTTACGATATATACAAAAAAAGACTGACAATTTTGAAAAAAAACGATAGTCGATAGTTTTTACTTTCTGCTATAAAACATACCCAATAATAAAATGTAAAAAAATCTAATTTCTTCATAAATTTAGCCCAATATGTATTCTGCTACATGTTTTTGTTAAAAATCCCAATAAGCATATGTTGATTGGTTCGCGCAAAAGTTATAGCATCTACAAACTATGGGATATATTTTTAGAATTTGTAATTATATATGTGTATGTGTGTGTATATGTATATGTATGTGTATATATATATATATATATATATATATATATATATATAGGGCCTTCAAGTCAAAGCGGGACTTTGAGTTTATATAATAAGAGAACACATTTCAAGGAGTGGAAACTGCATCTATTTTTGCAACATTAATACACTTATCACAGCATTTTACTAATGTCTGGAACGTTTCTGCATAGAAAAATTTGTCAGTATGCCTGAACCATCCTAGGACAGCCTGCTTCACTTCCTCATCAGTGCTGAAATGCTGACCTCTGAAGAACTCTTTTAGGGGTCCAAACGGATGAAAATCACTTGGAGCGAGGTCTGGGCTGTAGGGGGATGCGGCAATACCTCCCAGTAGACTTGTGCACAACGGAAAAATTTGTTTAGTTTCGGTTCGTTTCTTGTGCACAACGGAAAAATTTGTTTAGTTTTGTTTTGTTTCTTTTCGGTCCTGTTGATTCGTAATCGTTCGTAATTTTGCTAGATGGGATTTTTCGTGTTCGGACTAATTCGTACTTTCGGTAGAGTACATTGTTTTTCGTTGATTCTGGACACAACTCCTACTTTCGTAACTTTTTTGGGGTTCGTTGATTCGTAATTTTCCGTGTCTCTCTCACAACGATGCTGCCTATTATTATGCCTAATGTGCTTCGAATGGATTCGTACTTTTCTAAATACATAGCGGTTATTTGTAACGATTCGAAATCTCGTATTTTACTTTGTTTTTTTACATGTGGCTATAGCCTCCGCCCCTGTACACAATTTTGAGAGGGAGTTCAGCACGGTGAGGGAGAAGCAGAGAGCAGAGCAGAGTGTTATTGTGCTTCAAATGGATTCATACATTTGTAACTTTTTTCGAATTATGCCGAAGACATTCGGGCATTCGCTATTTGCGATATAATTTATTTTTGATTCGGTTTTATTCGTAATTGCTCTGTTCCGAAAATTCGAATGCTTCCGAATGTCCGAAAGTTGCTAAATTCGGACGAATTTCGATTTGTTACGAAACGAATTGCACAAGCCTACCTCCCAGCCGAGTTGCTTTACTGTGCACGTAGTGCGGTGAGCAGTATGTGCTTGACCTGGAGAAACAGGACACCTTTAGAGATCAAACCAAGCCGTTTTTTCCACAAACGCGTATGCACATCACTTAGAACACGACACGGTAGAAAATCCAAATAAATAATGCCATGTTTGTCCCAGAAAACACTTGCCATAACTTTACCTGCAGACACAATTTTTCAAACAGTTTGTAGGTGGTGGTGTGTCCACATGCTTCCACTGCTGGAGTGAAATGATGTGTCCAGGATTCGTCATTTAATGATGCGACCCACAACATCCTGTCAAAACGCTCCTTCAACGCAGTGCAGACTTCAACTCTGTCAAACAACTGTCGAAAGTGGAAAGCTATCTTGGTACCAAGCGTGTGCTAACTTTTCAAAAATGCAAATGTTCATGAATGATAGTGTTCACCGTTCCCACAGAAAGATTCCTATCAGTAATGGGACACACCTACCACTTACTACTGCATGTAGTACCGCCATTCTAGCATCTCTTTTTATTCCTGTAAAATTGCACTGTATATTGCCCGGGATCCAAAAAATGGTTCTCTCTGGGAAGGAATCGTTGAACTTGTTGCTGAGGAGATTCGTTTTACAATAATACTATTAGTCATTCATCTATATGTATCACAACACTTTTCCCTTTCTGTCCTTCCTCCCTCCTCCAGGCTCTTTAACTGGGTCTTAATGCCAGTAGGTGGGGCAGACTTCCCACTCATGTGATCACTGTGATTGGCTGTCACAGTGGTTACCTGATAGGAGCCCATTCTGGTGGCTCCCAAACGGTTTTCAAAGCGAGCAAAAACCTTTCTTGTATTAACCACTTTGTGCCCGCTGTACGACAATATACGGCCACAATGTGGCTCTAAAATGCCGGGAGGCTGTCTTTTTATGGCCTCGGCTCCTCCGGCCACTGGGGGGCGCACGAGCGCCCCCGGCAGCGCATGGGCGTGCCCGGCGCATCACTGAGATGCCGATGCGCGTGCCTGCAGCCGCGATGTCCGCCAGGTACCCGCGATCGGCCATTACACAGACAAGGATGTGGATCTCTGTGTGTAAACACAGAGATCCACGTCCTGTCAGGGAGAGGAGACCAATGCTGTGTCCCTTGTACATAGGGACACAGATCGGTCACCTCCCCCAATCAGTCCTCTCCCCCCACAGTAAGAATCACATATAGGGCACACATTTAACCCCTTCCTCGCCCCCTAGTGTTAACCCTTTCCCTGCCAGTCACATTTATACAGTAAACAGTGCATATTTATAGCACTGTTCGCTGTATAAATGTGAATGGTCCCAAAAATGTGTCAAAAGTGTCCGATGTGTCTGCCATAATGTCGCAGTCCTGAGAAAAATCGCAGATAACCGCCATTACTAGTAAAAAAAAAAAAAAAAAAAAATGTCAAAATTCTATCCCCTATTTTATATACGCTATAACTTTTGCGCAAACCAATCAATATACGCTTATTGCGTTTTTTTTTTTACCAAAAATATGTAGAAGAATACGTATCGGCCTAAACTGTGAAAAAAAACGTTTTTTTAAAAAAAAAAATTGGGATATCTATTAAAGCAAAAATCAAAAAATATTGTGTTTTTTTTCAAAATTGTCGCTCATTTTTTGTTTATAGCGCAAAAAATAAAAACTGCAGAGGTGATAAAATACCACCAAAAGAAAGCTCTATGTGTGGTAAAAAAAGGACATCAATTTTGTTTGGAAGCCACGTCGCACGACCGCACAATTGTCATTCAAAGCGTGACAGTGGCGAAAGCTGAAATTTCGCCTGGGCAGGAAGGGGGTTTATGTACCCAGTAAGCAAGTGGTTAAGAGAGGTATGGACTCCAGAGAGAGAGATATCATTTTGCCCCTGTACAAATCATTAGTAAGACCTCATCTGGAATATGCAGTTCAGTTTTGGGCACCTGTTCTCAAAAAGGATATCGGGGAACTGGAGAAAGTGCAGAGAAGGGCAACCAAACTGATAAGAGACATGGAGGAGCTCAGCTATGAGGAAGGATTAGAGGAACTGAATTTATTATCTCTTGAGAAAAGGAGATTAAGGGGGGGATATGATCAACATGTACAAATGCATTAGGGGTTCAAATAGTGAACTTTGTGTTGAGTTATTCACTTTAATGTCATCACAGAGGACAAGGGGGCACTCTTTACGTCTAGAGGAAAAGAGATTTCACCTTCAAATACGGGAAGATTTCTTCACAGTAAGAGCTGTGAAAATGTGGAATAGACTCCCTCCAGAGGTGGTTCTGGCCAGCTCAGTAGATTGCTTTAAAAAAGGACTGGATTCTTTCCTAGGTGTACATAATATAACTGGGTAATGACATTTATAGGTAAAGTTGATCCGGGGAATATCCCATTTCCTCTTGAGGGATAAGGAAGAAATTGTTTCCCCTGCTGTACAAATTGGATCATGCTTTGCTGGGGTTTTTCGCCTTCATCTGGATCAACTATGTGTATAAGATTGTGTATATGGGATTGTATGTTTTTATTTTTTTTTGGTTGAACTAGATGGACTTGTGTCTTTTTTCAACCTAACTAACTATGTAACTATGTAACTATGTAATCACAAACAGAGACCAGTAGCTCTCAGCACAGAAACCTCAGCCAGCATGGACTCTGTGGATCTTAAAGCGGAGTTCTGCTGATTTTTTATTTTTTTTAAGTCAGCAGCTACAAATAATGCAGCTGCTGACTTTTAAAATAAAGACACTTACCTGTCCAGGGCGCCCGCGATGTCGGCACCCAAAGCCGATCTATCCCTCGGCTCTCGGGTGCTGCCGCCGCCATCTTCGGAAAGGGAATATGGAAGTGAAGCCTTGCGGCTTCACTTCCTGGTTCCCTAGTGTGCATGCGCGACTCACACTGCACAATCCCACTGGTCCCTGCTGTCTTCTGGGACCTGTGTGTATCTCTCAGAAGACAGCAGGGAAACGGAGAAGGCGCCGGAAGTGGCGTAGATATCTATGCCCGGAAGTGGGAGCAAAATACCTGTATTAGACAAGTATCTGCTCCCCCTCCCCCTGAAAGGTGCCAAATGTGACACCGGAGGGGGGGGGGATTCCGAAAAGCGGAAGTTCCATTTTTGGGTGGAACTCCGCTTCAAGGCCCACCCTCCTTGCTGCCATACATATGGATTATGTGGTCGTAGGAGGTTAAAATACATATTAGGAGTGCTGGTCTCTTTTCCAGTAAGCTATGTTTAAAAAAGTAGCACAGTTCATATATAAACCTTTCTTAAAACAACCCTATAAAATGCATTGTGCATCAATTTCGTAATTCTTTATTTAATGTATGTTCTTATTGCTTGTTTCTTTGCTCATTCACTCTTCTTTGTTTACCAGGTTACGCTGCCTATTTCATTGCAGCTTGTGTGCTGAACTTTAATCGTGCCGTGGCACTGGTGGTTATAACATGCGTTGTACTTTTCTTTCTCGCTTATGATCTTGTGGTGAAGTTTTATGGCAAGACAATCAAAAATTTTCTAAAACCAGTTGGAAGATTCTTTAGCAAATTCAAAAAATGGATTAAGTGGTAAGTTGCAAAGAGGGGAAGAATCCTGCCTAGATACAACCTTGGAGTAAGAACAGTTTGGAGTTAAAACTTCCATTTGTTACACTTGCAGATTAAACTTCTCATACAGTTCACAGATATCAACACAGAGCTTGTATATATTGATGTCCAGTTGCAGCTAATCCAACCACTCCTGGGTTATCAGATAACAAATATAATAGGGAAAATATTTATTAGAAGCTGTATGGACTTTAATGGACATGTATGGACAGCGATACAAAAGTCTAAAGAAAGTTTCTGTTTACTACAACAAATAAAAAAATACACACAATATTGTGCCAATTTAAAGGCACTAAAACCGCTCTTAATTTGATGGATAATTACATAGTGACACCAAAATGCTGATACTTATGGTCTATCACAAAGAATATCTATATCGTCTTCACATGTTTTGCGGTAATATCCGCTTTCTCAGGAGTACGTTAGAAAGCAATCTTATCTATAAAGAGACAATAACAGTCATAATGCTGAATGAAGAACAGTACAATGTAAATAGTTGATATGCTTGGACATGAAGATCAGGGTGAAGGTTGTGCAGAGACTTACCCAACATCCAGGGGTAAAAACAGCATGTAGAACGCTAAGAGACACGTCTGTGCCGTGAGTATGGGAACACTTAAAATAGAGGGCACATGAATTCTGTCTGCGGGGTATATAATGTCATATAGGAGATTAAAAAAAAAAAAACAGAGATCAAAACTACAATTTTAATCATAGAAAAGTTCATGGATGGTGGCTTCTATTTCCTAGTTTGCAACATATCCAAAAAGGTAGTGCAGACAGGTCTAAAACAAGGAGCTGTTTTAAACCTGTCTGCACTATCCAAAAGGGTAGTGTAGCCAAGGCCCTGCTCAGAGGAGCTTGCAATCTAATAGGGTGGGGCAAATGTATGCATGTAAAAGCCAAGACCAAAGAATAGAGAGGGCTAGACCCATATAGTGTTAGATGGAGCCATGATGGGAAATATACAGCTCACCTTATTTGCAGTGTAGTTAAACATTCCACCACAAGATGTCACTAGTACCAGGAATATACTCCAAAATTGATGACAAACAGTGCAGATAAAACCCACTAGGTTTGGGATTAGTACCTGTGTAAGACATAACAGGTGTCCATAAGGGTCACTGTTCTAGTCTACAAGAATACATGTATGTCACTGTGTGTGTCACTAGAAATCTACCCCCTAACAAATATAGTACTCAAACAGCCGGGTTTCGAATTACAAATACCCATCTGATTCAGCACTCACTAGAAATGTTAGACCTGTATATATATGTAGGTATTTAAACCCTTGTGTTGCAGCCGCTTGATCATCATTTCTACAGGTAATCACTAGTAGCAACAGTAATTGCCCCATGCTACTCTTCCTCCTCTTAGCTCTTTGGTCAATCTGGAGCTTTACATCAGCACAGATAAACAGGATTACAGCTTCAAAAGTTCATCTTATTATTATTATTATTATTATTATTATTATTTCTACTATACAGAATTGATATAGTGCCAACAGTTTACGCAGCACTTTACAATATAAATGGGAGACAATACAGTTATAATACAATACAAGAGAATTAAGAGGGCCCTGCTCAGAAGAGTTTACAATCTAATAGGGTCGGGCAGGTGGTACAAAAGGTTGTAACTGTGCGGAATGAGCTGATGGAAGTGGTTAAAGATTAGTTGGAGGTGTGATAGGCTTCCCTGAAGAGATGAGTTTTCAGGGATTGCCTGAAGGCAGCTAGAGTAGGAAATAGCCGGACAGGTTGAGGTAGAGAGTTCCAGAGGATGGGAGAGGCTCTGGAAAAATCCTGGAGATTAGCATCAGAGGAGGAGGTCTTGAGAGGAGCAAAGAGGATGGTTTGGGAGATATTTGCAGACAAGATTGGTGATGTAGCTTGGGGCAGAGTTGTGAATGGCTTTGTATGTTGACGATGCTCTGTAGCGTACGCATGCATTTTCAAATGCGTGCAGACTAAACCTCTGCTTTTAACGCATACTGTTAGACAGGTTTATTCGGTTGTCTGTGAGCTGGTCGGTATGTAAGCTTGGTTTTTTCCTTGGATTTATCCATGGCTTTGTTTATACCATAAATTGCCCTCCAATGCTGCTTACTGCGATGGCCAGTTATAGGTGGGGGAAGTGGCACCTTTTTTGTATACATATTTTCTTCCCCTTAGGGTCAGCATTATGACAAGTTTTGTAATGCTGAACACTATGGGGTTGATTTACTAAAACTGGAAAGTGCAAAATCTGGTTCAGCTCTGCATAGAAACCAATCAGCTTCCATTTTTTTTTTTCAAAGCTTAATTGAACAAGCTCATATTAGAAGCTGATTGGCTACAACGCAGAGCTGTTCCAGATTTTGCACTCTAGTTTTAGTAAATCAACCCCCATTAATTCTCTTTCTTTGTTTCGATTTAGTAGATGTGCTCAATTCAACCTCTCAATCTGTGGCTAGTGCAACCAATGTAAATTTGTACACAAGGGCACTATAAAACATATTTAACATATGTACTCTTAAAAGTGTAGCCATCCTGCCATATGCAGGAGTGCCTTCTAAATTTAGTCTGCATAGCTGTGACCAGACAGTTTTACTATATGGTTTTGTCGTGCTCAATTACACCTAAGTGCAATCTGCCGGTCAGTTCTGACACTAGTGGGAGGATTCACAGCAAGTCTGCATTATGAATATTTATATCTTTCCCAGCTAATCACTAGGTGTTTCCTGTGCCAGCGATGCATGCTGGGTAAAGGAGTAAATGTTTGGGGTGTTTTGATACAAACTCTCTTTCCCTCCCAGGCTCAGGCCTGGGGAGGGTGCATGCTAAATAGTTGCTATTTTAGGCCTGTCTGCCTGAAGAGGCTTTTAGGGAATGGATATTTGTTTCCCTTCCTGGGGAAGCCTACATGTGATGCTGCTTCTGAAGAGTGTGTAGGCCAGGATAGGAGTCCCTGGCAGTGCTGGATTTAGACCTTTGGGGGCCTGAGCACTTCAAGTTCAGGTGTCCCTCAGAAAAAAAAAAAAAAAGATATAACAAAAAGTATACTGAAATGAATGATAAATAAATAAATATGTTAGATTCCGAAAAAGACACTTTTTCTCAATTTTATTGACTGTAAGAATACACATTACACAGATAATTGGAGCTGGCAAGTCATACATCACAGTTATGCATCATAATACAATATTTACAAAAAGTAAAAAGTCTTTCCTCCTACACTTAGCATCTGCAAAATCTTTAACTAACTCATCAAACTGTATCATCTTAAAGGACACTGTTCACGTACGCCAGTGGGCAAAGAGCACTTAGTCTTTCATGGGTCATCGTGGTTCTCAGATAATTCTTTACCAGTGCTAATTTGCTAAACAACCTTTCTCATAAACAACTAGTGACCATCATTCTCCAATATATTCTAAGAGCTACATTAACACCTGGAATGTACCAACAAGCCCTTCACTGTGTAATAAAACTGCCTGTTGAGAGTGAGACATGTCCGGAGCTCGGCAAAGTCTGAAAACTGGAAAATTTCCTCAACTAACACACTACTCCCTTTATAAAATAAGTCTGGGGCCCCCACTGGCAGGGGGGCCCGGGGGAAATTTCCCCTTTTGCCGCCTTATAAATCCAGCACTGGTCCCAGGTAATGCTGGTCGATTCTTCTAGAAACATGTACCACTGGTGGATTCTCCTGAATATACTAGTGATGATTATTAAAAGGAAGTGAAAGTCTCCTTCTTACATCAAAGTATACTTAGTGGCAGAGTTCTACTTTAACCTAGAGCACTTGTGCTTATACCTTTTTCTCTCTTGACTGTAAGTAATTCAGCTATTCTTTTTTTTTAATCTAATGTGACTGGCACCCACTTATTCACAAACCCACAATTGCAGGCCAGGATTCCCACTGAGAATTGAATGACAGCTCTCTACATCTACATGCCCCGGGATGGAAAACTTTGCTTCTGGGGGGAAGGGATGTAGAAAGGCAAAATAAGTATTACATTGGTGATTGTTTTACTTGTCTCCTATTTCTGAAATCTGCTATTGAGGTCTTTCTTCTATTTTTTGTCCACTTACATTGGCCATATCATAACAAAACCTTTTATAGCCTTAATAGTACCTTTCGAATAATAGGTGCTCAATAACCCCAAGAGCATTAAGATCTCTCAAATTAGAGGCCTTTCTTTAGGTAACACTGGAAAATCAAGTATACTTTTCCCTAAAATAGGGTCTCTCCTTCATACAGTTCGATGTTTCTGAAAAACCTTTATTTGTCTATGTTGTATGCCAAAACAATGTAATAAATACATATTCCATGTTGAATGTGAATAGTGACATCCGCTGTGACCACATTAACATTTTCTACCCTAATGTTTGTAAGTATTTCGAAGAGATGATGAGGTATTTTTTTTTTTTCATTTATGTTTATTAGAGATGTTTTATATATGAGTTAGATTTAGATATTATGTATGATGACGTTTTTATGTGGACATGGACTAGGCATTGAAAGGGTAATAAGATTGGGCAAAGTAAGGATTCATTTTTCTGTTTCAATATTTTTATTAGGTTTTAGTCCGAATACAAATATGTATACATGTACATGGGAGCATAGGTTCATCCGTTTAGATTCAAGTAAAGGAACATTGGTAACTAGCAGTCAGACCTGAGTACAGGTTTCGATTAAAGAACAGGCAGAAACCAAATGCTAAAAACAACATTTGTGACCACTCTGACACAAAGTTGTATTGTGAACAATATGTTATAAAAATGTACATAAAAAATTATAAAAAGAGGGGGGGGGGGGTGTGAGGGACAGGAGGGGACAACAAAAAACAAAGAAAAAACAAAAAATAGTCAGGCAACATTTAACAGAAATGTATGACTTGTGGGTCTACAACCTCTGAAGGAGGTGGGGGGCTTTGCAAGACAAGTGTCTACGTAGTGTAACCTTTCATATGTAAGCATTCAGTGGCTGCCCTCAGTGGTCATAGCAGCATAGACCATTGTAATCAACCAGTCCTGCACATAGTATAAAAGGAAGTAGATATAGGAGAGGATAGAAGGGTGTATGAGAGAGGAGAGAGGAGAAAAGAAGACATCAAAAGGAAGTAAAAAGTAGAAAAGAAAGAGAGAGAGATGCTCCGCTCGACCCGCTGCCCCATTGCACCCCAGCTTTGATTGGTGATGGCAAGTATCTATTCCAGGGGTTCCAAACCCTTTCAAATTTAGCTGGTTTGTCTCCTAGAATGCTGGCCAGTTTTTCATGGAGTATGACCTAGGATATTTTGTTTTTGGTAGCTGCATAATTTATCACTGCCGTTTTCTACACTCGGGTTATGGACAATTTAGCAACCAAAAGGATGAAAAAAATGAGTGTTGGCGTGTTTGCAGATTTCATCTGAGAGGTTACTAAAGAAAGCCGTCTTACCATTTCTGGCCATGTTAACACCAGTCACTGAATATACTGTATATGGGTGAAAATTCAGCCTCAGCCTCAGTTTTATATTCTTAGCAGACAGGAGTGGCACCCGATGTGGCCTTCTGCTGTTGTAGCCCATCTGTTTCAAGGTTCGATGTGATGTGCATTCAGAGATGGTATTCTCAACACTTTGGTTGTAATGAGGGGTTATTTGAGTTGCTGTTGCTTTTCTATTATCTCAAATCAGTCTGCCCATTCTCCTCTGACAGCAACAAGGCATTTTCGTCCACACAACTGCCGCTCGCTGGATATTTTCTCTTTTTGGACCATTCTCTGTAAACCCTAGAGATGCTGTAGTTATGTGTGAAAATCCCAGTAGATCAGCAGTTTTGGAAATACTCAGACCAGCCTGTCTGGTACCAACAACCATGCCACATTTAAAGTCACTTAAATCCCCTTTCTTCCTCAATCTGATGCTTGGCTTGAAATTCAGCAAATCGTTTTCACCACATCTAGATGCCTAAATGCATTGAGTTGCTGCTATGTGATTGGGTGATAAGCAGTTGTTGTTACCAAGCAATTGAACAGGTATACCTAACAAAGTGGCCGGTAAGTGTATATCTTATTAGAAAAATGTGATATGTAGCCATCTTACTTAATCATAAAAAATGCCTCCTTTATGTATTTTAAATAAAAATGATGACTTACCCTCTCCTTGTTATTCCATTACTGACTGTAATTTAGAATCTTTTTAAAAATAAATATAAAAATATATGCATGTTCAGATAACATTTCATTTACTTGTCACTTTTAATGTGAGTTTATATTTTTAGGGCATTCGCTGCATTGGTCCTAATCGGTCTTATTCTTTGGTTGGCATTGGACACAGCTAAAAATCCAACACATCTTATATCATTTGGCGGTGTCTGCATGTTTGTTTGCTTTCTATTCCTTATGTCTAAACACCACCGTGCCGTAAGTGGATACATTTTTAAACTTATAAATGCAGCAAAGACCAAATCACTTATTTTTTTTCTTTATTGTCTAAAGCCTTGTACACAAGGTCAGATTATTGGATGAATTTTCATCAGTTTTTTGTTGGATGCTAGTCTCAAATCAAAAGTGAAGAGGGTACTCACCATCAGAAAATTTTCTGACGACAGAATGTCAGAAGTGACATAATGTGTTGAATTGTTTTGTATGTGTTCTTTCATTTCTGAGCATGCCTAGTCTTGCTGTTCAGATTTTTTTGGGGCAGAAAACCGTACTAATGAAAAGAAAATTGGACATTGTGGTTACATCAGAATTTTTTTTTCAAGCCTGAACATCCAGTTTTTGTCTGACGAAAATTCGTAATCGGCTGACATACTAGCGATCAGAAAATCGTCAGATCGTTCATCTGACGAAATTTAACTTCAGATTTTCTGACCGCGTGTATGGGCCTTAAGACCAAATCACTTTGATAAGCTCCCATGTTATAGAACACTATGTGAAATGTGAATATTGTTAAGTCTGTGAAATTATTTATTTTTTCAAAAGTACATATGCAGCATTTAGTTGTGAGTGTGTTATTAACCACTTGCTTACAGGGCACTTAAACCCCCCTCCTGCCCAGACCAATTTTCAGCTTTCAGTGCTGATGCACTTTGAATGACAAATGTGTGGTCATACAACACTGTACCCAAATGAACTTTTTATAATTTTTTTAACACAAATAGAGCTTTCTTTTGGTGGTATTTGATCGCCTCTGGGGTTTTTATTTTTTGCTAAACAAACAAAAAAAGATGGAAAATTTTGAAAAAAAAACCAAAATCATGTTTTATATTTTGTTAATTTTTTTTTGCAAACAGGTAATTTTTCTCCTTCATTGATATGCACTGATGAGGCGGCACTGATGGGCACTGATGGGCTGCACTGGTGGGCACTAATAGGCTGCACTGGTGGGCACTGATAGGCACAGATAAGGCGGCACTGATAGGCACAGATAAGGCGGCACTGATGGGACAGATTAGGCGGTACTGATAGGCACAGATAAGGCGGCACTGATGGGCAGTGATGGGTGGCACTGATGGGTGGCACTGATGGGCACTGATAGGTGTTACTGATGGGCACAGATAGATGGCACTGATGGGCACTGATAGGTGGCACTGATTGGTGGCACTGATGGGCACTGGTAGGTGACATTGATGGGCACTGGTAGGTGACAATGATGGGCAGCACTGTTGATGAGGCAGATTAGTGACTTTGAGAGGTGGCACTGTGGGCACTGATAGGTGGTACTGTGGGCACTGATAGGTGGCACTGTGGGCACTGATAGGTGGCGCTGGTGGGCACTGGTAGGTGGCACCGTTGTGCACTGGTAGATGGCACTGACAGGTGGCACACATGGGCACAGATGAGCTGTCCGCAGCTCTCCCTGATTGGGACCGATGTCCCTCTGTCTTTTGACGGTGATCAGCTTTTTTTTTCCTCCTCATGCTATAAGCGTGAGGAGAAAAAATATCCGATTACCGGCTCTGTTTACATCACATGATCAGCTGTCATTGGCTGACAGGTGATCATGTGGTAAGGGGTCGGGAACGACATCTATTGACGGACTCCCGGATATTCAGGTCCGCGCTGTAGCCGTCATTTGGCTATAGTGCGGGCCCCTAGTGGATAAACATGTAAATTATAATACAGAGATAAGGTATAGGTCACTTCAGTCCATTCCTGGCATTTTCTGGATTCTCATATTGACTGGGCTTTTTATTGGAGCACCAATTGGGTTCACAAATTGCTTCTCCAAATATTTTCTAGTGCATACTTCATGCTTCAGGCAAGCAATGTGATCAATAAGGTCTGGTGACAGTTTATCAGAATACCCATCTCCATCCTCCTGACTTTGTTTTCTACAAGGTATTACAGTAAACCATTAGAGCAGAAAGATTAGATATTTCTCTCCTGTCCTGCATTAATGACACAACAGAGGAGAAAGGTTACAGTGCCACCTGAGAGTACTGTAATGTCCTATTTTGCCTTATTCCATTAGAGTCTTGGATGTTATAGTAACAGTATACTGTATATACATTGATATACATTGTATACAGTATATGCACAGAACTCTGTAGGCTAGACAATCGCACCCTGACTGCCATTAGGTATCGGGATGAAATCATTGAAACCACTGTCAGACCCTACGCTGGTGCAGTGGGTCCTGGGTTCCTCCTGGTGCACGACAATGCCCGGCCTCATGTGGTGAGAGTATGCATTCAGCTCCTGGAGGATGAAGGAATTGATACCATTGAATGGACCCCACGCTCGCCTGATCTAAATCCAATAGAACCTCTGGGCATTATGTTTCTGTCCATCTGACTCCACCAGGAGCACCTGTTCAGGAGCTCAGTGATGCTCTGGTCCAGATCTGGTAGGAAATACCCCAGGACACTATTCGTCGTCTCATTAGGAGCATGCCCCGATGTCAGGCATGCATACAGGCACGTGGGGGCCATACAAACTACTGAGTACGATTTTAAGTTCCTGCAATGAAATTTCAGAAAAATGGACTAGCCTACTGCATCATTTTTTCACTTTGATTTTCGGGGTGTCTTTGAATTCAGCCCTCTCTGTTGGTTGATCATTTTATTTTCCATCAAACAATGTGGCATCCTTTCATTCCTAACACATTACCCAGTTCATATCAGTATAGATATCCAGCATGAGATTTTTCCCCATTGAGATCTGATGTGTTTTCAAAGTGTTCCTTTCATTTTTTTAAAGTGTATATACAATCAAACATATAAACATTGAGTTTGTATTCAGCTAAATATTTCCTTTGCATATATGTTTTAGTGTTATGTTTATTTGACATCAGCAGGTTGGGGTCTAGGATCTTTTTTACAGGGACTCCTGTTAAAGTGTTACTAAACTTGCACAACAGTAAATTCAGTCTTTATATGCAGTAGCGCTTGCTTGTTATACTCACTGTGGAAACTAAGGGGTCAATCCTCTGCATTGTGTAAAAAGGCTGTTTGATCCTGTCTTCTCTGATCTTCCACTGCACATGCTTAGTTTGGTGTGTATTGCTAGAGATTTTTTTTTTTACTTGGGAGGGTGCATGTGATTAGCACAGGACCAATCTGCACTGTCCAGACAGAAGGCAAGGCATCCTGCAGCCTCATAGGACAGTCAGAGTAGAATGAAAACTCATCCTACAAGCTTTAACCAGACACTGATAGAAGTCAAAAGATTGCTATTGACTGCTGATGAGAAAAGGTATTTAGCAGTTTATATTTACTAAAGTAATTGCTATTCCATGTTCTGTGTACTGTGGGAGACCAGATATAGTGAATGCAGGGTCCTGGGTTTAGTAACACTTTAACCACCTACAGTAAATACAGGGCACTTATACCCCCTCCCTGCCCAGACCAATTTTCAGCTTTTAGTGCTCTCGCACTTTGAATGCCACTCAGTCATGCAACACTGTACAAAAACAAAATTGTTATCATTTTTTTCACACAAATAGAAATTTATGTTGGTGGTATTTAATCACAACTGGGGATTTTTTTTATATTTTTTGCGACATAATTGAAAAAAAAACCCCCGAAAAGTTTGAAAAAAAACCTTTTTTTTTAGTTTCTATGATAACATTTAGCAAATAAGTAATTTTCACATTCTGTGACCGGCTTTTTTTGTCAAAGCTTATTTTTTTTATTTTTTTTGTCAAAGCTTAATTGAACAAGCTGAAATGAGAAGCTGATTGGCTATCATGCACAGCTGCACCAGATTTTGCACTCTCCAGTTTTAGTAAATCAACCCTTATGACTCTTTAGCAAAACTATAATTCTCAGTGAATGAAGTGCCATTTGCAGTATTCAGTAAATGTGTGTGTGTGTGTGTGTGTTTGTGTGTGTATATATATATATATATATATATATATATATATATATATATAATATAATATAATATATATACACACACATGTAATATATACTGTACATTACGGAAGGGTGAGCCCATGCCACTGTGTGATATGGGAGTTTACACCAGGTTTTTCTACTGTGTGCTGGGTTTATGTTAGTGACAGAGTTAGAGGGCAGTGCTCCACCCACCCAAGGAGGTCAGTGTGTGAAGGGAGCCATGAGAGGTGCTGGTATGCACCATACTGTCCAGGTATGGACAGACAAAGTTCTGAGCTGGAGAGAGAGTCCAGGAGGGATAGAGCAGCTAGGGAGCTGCGAAAGTAAAAACGCAGAGCGGAATTACAGGGTTTGTGTATGAACACTGGGATGTGTTTGATGGTCAGGAGGACCATGTTGAACTGCTTGGAGCAGTAGAGCTGCCACAAGAGAGCCAGGAATATGAATGTTATGTTTGTTGCATTGATTGTGAGAACCCCCTGTGTGGGAAGATATACAGTACTTGTATGAACTTTTTGACGATTATTTAAATACAAACGGGCAGGAAAGCCCTGAGAATATATCGGGCGTGAGTAAACTCACTGTTTTGGCACTACCATTGAGCTAAGAAACCCCAACATGTCACTATATATATATATATATATATATATATATACGTGTAGCGGCCTCACCCTCTCTCTCTTCTTTATCGGTTACTCTGGCTCTGGTCTAGGGGTACCTTGGACTGGAGAGCGAGGTGCGCCACGGCCCATGTCCTCTAGATTACTGCGTGTAGAGGTGAAGGCCAGAATTAGATTACACCCAGGCTGTATATACGCTCAGAGCCAGGTCTGTTCTGCTGATAACCCCCTTTGCTCCCAGTAATTGGAGTACCACACACTGAAAAGGTCCAACACTTATTTATTCCATAACGGCAAACAAATAGTCCTTTGCAAGCAGACAGTTTGAGACCCATAGAACAGTTCAGTATTGGTGGTGAGTAGGTCAAGGCACAATCCTCATAGAAAACTAAACCGTTGAGGTTTCACCAACGGTTGCTAAGCACAGTGGCTGTTAAATGGACTTTTCTCAAGTCGTCTTCCAGGACGGCACAATGAGAGATGACTGGCTCCACCTGACAGGAAACACAATCAATTCAAAGAGGTTAAAGCACCCGCCCCTCCCCGTGCTCCTCAGTTCTTGATTGTGTTTCCCCACAGCGAAACCGTTTATTTTTTTTCCCACAGACTGAAGGCCTGGGGCTGGAAGTCCCCCCCCCCGGGAGCTGAGCCGCATGCCTGGGAAGCCTCTGGGCCTAGCAGGACTCTATTTGTCCGTCCTGGGGGGTATCCCATTCCTTCTCAGGGAGGGCAGTTGAAGAGCCTCCCTGAGCACTGAAGCTCCCTAGGTGCGGGGCTGTACCCGGGACTTCAGGGGCCAGATATCCCCCTTCCTCCCTCCTACCTGTTTGGGTGTCCATCCTGGAGGGGGGGGCTGGCAGGTTCCTCCATCCGCTCGCGCGGTCCGTTTGCTTAGGGCGCCGCTCTATGCAGGCGCATAGCATTGCGACGCCATTTTCCCGGCGTCTAGGACATTCGTCCTCTAGCGTCAAGGATGACGCCATCGCGTGCCGCGTCATTTCCGGTTCCGGTCTCCGGCAAAATGGCGGCGGCCGGCGTCTGTTACCGCATTCAAAAACGGAGGGACGCCAGGAAGGAGGTGCCCTTTTTTTCTCCTCCAGTGGAACTGCGATCGGGAGCAGAGTATCTCACCTACATGGAGCATGAGGAGAGGCTGACTACGGCCGCGGCTACAGAGGAGACCACAGGGGGTGAGTCAACCCAGCCAGCAGGGGTCATGATGGGGGATGGCACCCCGACTCTTTCCCCTTGCCTGTCACAGGGTTCTTTTTGGTTGTTAATGTATTCCTGTGTACCCTTACATTGCAGGAGAGGAGGTCACTGCCCAGGGGGTTGCCAGTCGTTCCTCTAAAACCCCTGCCCGCTCCAAAAGATGCGGTTACTGTAACGAGAAATTACCCTCAACCCATTCCAAGCCCTTCTGCTTCAAATGTATCCAGAAGCTGGCTGGGAAGGAAACATCTCAGGTGATGAGAGACTTTCTCTCTGTCCAAACCCAGATGCTTGCCACCCTTAAGGATTTTCAAGCCTCCCTTAAAGCTAAGGAACCAGAGCCCCAGACAAGCAGGGAGGGCCCTTCCTCACAGGAGTTTTTCTCCTCAACCAGGGGGAGAGGACACCCAGAATCCCTGAGATCCCTCCTGTCTCAGGACTCAGAGGCAGAAGAGGATTCGGAGATCCCTGATCAGGGACTATCCGATGAGGGCCTGATAGATAGTCAGGCTGAGGAAGAGGAAGAAAGCTCTAGGTCAGGAAGACACATCTTCTCAGCTGACGACATGGAAGGCCTCCTTGGTGCAATCTACGCCTCTGAAGAAATTCAGGAGCCGACGGAACAGGTATCCGCACAGGATAGATTGTACCGAGGCTTGGTAAGGGCCCAACCCAGAACCATCCCGGTTCACCAGGCTCTCCATGATGTGATTCTTAGAGAGTGGAAGGAACCTGAGAGGAAGCTTCTGAAATATAAAACTTGGAAGCGTAGGTGCCCTTTTAAGGGGGAGGATGAGGAGAAACTCTTTAAGATTCCCAGATTGGACGCCTCTTTGGCACAGGTGTCAAAGCAATCCGACCTCTCCTTTGAGGACGCAGGTAATATCAAGGATCCTATGGATCGCCGTACTGAGACGAGCTTGCGTAGAGCCTGGGAAGCCAATGCGGCAGCAATGAGCCCCGCGTTGGCTTCAGCTTGTATAGCTAGGAACGCGGATACATGGATAACCAAACTAATAGAACATGTTTCCCGTGTGTCCAAGTCCAGGGAAGTCCTAGACTCTCTACAGGTAATAGGTAGCGCAGTGGCATACCTAGCAGATGCTGCAGTTGAGACCGTGCGAACCACCGCAAAAACGGGTGCCCTCGTAAACTCGGCTCGCAGAGGCGTATGGGTCAGAACATGGGATGGGGATAACGCATCCAAGACCCGCTTATGTGGACTCCCATTTGAGGGCTCACTCCTTTTTGGTACAGGTACCAAGCCCTGTCAAGATCTACCGAAAAGGGCAAAAAGTTCCCCACTAAACCTAAAAGGGACCAAAAAAGATTTTTTCGAGGCCCCCAGGGTAGAAACCGTTTCTCGAGCAAGAAGCCTGCCGGTAATAGGAAGTGGGGCGTTGGAAAGGATAAGCAAAAAGGAGGTATCCTCTTTTCCAACCAAAAATCAAGTGAAAAAGACTTTAAGTGACGTAAGGGTAGGGGGAAGACTTTCCCAATTCCTTTCCAGGTGGGAGAGTATTACCCAGAGCCCTCATATTCTCAACATTATAAAGGAGGGCTACAGGCTGGAGTTTCTTCATCCCCCCCTCAAAGTTCCTATTAACGCATCTCCCCAGGGACCTCCTCAAGGCAGCAGGTCTTCTGCAAAACATTTCAGAACTAGCAGAACAGGGAGTTGTAGTCCCGGTACCTGCGGGACAACGCGGACTGGGGGTCTACTCCCACATCTTCGTTGTCCCAAAGCCGTCAGGCAAGTACCGGTTGATAATAAACCTGAGACCCCTGAATACCTCCTTGCGTCACAAGAAATTTCGCATGGAAAGCATATACACCCTCAGAAGACTCCTTCTGAAGGAGGTATACATGGTAACGATCGACTTAAAGGACGCCTACCTTCACGTCCCGATCTTTCCAGGACATCAAGCCTTCCTCAGATTCGCAATCGGGTATCCTCAGGGGATTCAACACTGGCAGTTTGCTGCCCTCCCCTTTGGACTGGCTTCCAGCCCAAGGGTATTTACAAAAATCGTAGCAGAGGTGGTTGCCTTCCTACACCTAGAGGGTATAACGATAGTCCCTTATCTCGACGACCTTTTACTTTACAACCAGAGTCGAGATCTCCTCCTCGCAGACCTGGCCAAGGTTGTGAGTACCTTGGAATCCCTGGGTTGGATCATCAACCGAGATAAGTCCCCGATGATCCCGGACCAAAGAAAGATTTACCTGGGTTTCCTGATAGACTCCTTACAAAGGAAGCTTTGTTTACCCCAGGAGAAGGTCCAGGGCCTCATGACAGCGGTCAGGTCTCTGTTGGAGGTAAGGGAGTCCTCTTTCAGAGGCATCATGAGGGTACTGGGTCTAATGACCTCTTGTATACCTGCGGTTCCGTGGGCTCAGCTCCACTCCAGACCCCTCCAACAATTCCTCTTATCCTCCTGGGACGGAACAAGAGGAACATTAGACCACAGAATCTCCATCCCAGAGGTAGTAAAGGACTCTCTGAGCTGGTGGCTTCTTCCTCAGAAGTTGCAGGTGGGTCATCTATGGACTCAGACAGACCCCCTCAGGATAACGACGGACGCAAGCTCCTGGGGTTGGGGGGCCCACTTAGGCGAACTCCGAGCCCAGGGTTCCTGGAATCAGGATCAGAGACACGCCTCCTCAAACTTCCGGGAATTATTGGCGGTCGGGGAGGCCCTAAGAGCTTTTCGAGGAAAGGATCCGAGACCGGGAGGTCCAGATCCTCTCCGACAATGCGACCACGGTGGCCTTCATAAATCATCAGGGGGGAACCAGGTCTCCCTCCCTGCTGACCTTGTCTCTAGGAATTCTGGGCTGGGCAGAGCTTCGGATTGCCTCTATTACGGCAGTACACATAAAGGGAAGGTACAACATAGAGGCGGACTATCTAAGCCGTCATCGGATTTTCCAGGGGGAATGGGAGCTGAACCCAGAGGTGTTCAACCTGGTGTGCCAACATTTTGGAAGGCCAGAAATAGACCTCTTTGCCCGCAAGGAGAACAGGAGAGTAAGAAGATTCTTTTCCCTGTCCCGGGAGTGGGGCTCAGGGGGGGTGGATGCACTGGCTCAGGTATGGAGTTTTCACCTGGCTTATGCTTTTCCCCCTCTGAGTCTCATTCCAAGAGTCCTACAAAAACTAGGTCTCTCAGAGACCAGACTCATTCTAATTGCTCCTTGGTGGCCCAAGAGAGCCTGGTTTCCCGCTCTACAGAACTGGTCCGTAGCACCTCCCCTCCATCTACCAGTTCGGGTGGACCTTCTTCGGCAGGGACCAGTCTTTCACCCAGATCCCAGCTTCTTCAAGCTGACGGCCTGGTGCTTGAGAGGCAGAACCTGCGGGAGAGGGGATGTTCCGAGAGAGTGATTAACACTCTCCTCTCAAGTAGAAAAGAAGTCACCAGACGTATCTACAGGAAGGTGTGGGGAGTCTTCTCTCACTGGTGTCTAGTGAGAAAGGTATCCCAGCAAGAAACCTCGGTCATCCTGGACTTTCTCCAGGATGGCGCCGACTTAGGTCTCGCTACCAAGACTCTAATGCCCCGTACACACGATCGTTTTTAATGTCATTTTTTAAACCGACGTTTTTCTCCTCGTTTTTTTTCATGTTTCCTCTCAAGCCTGCCTTGCGTACACACTATCATTAAAAAAAACGATCAAGCAAAGCGCAGTGACGTTCAACACGTACGACGGCACTATAAAGGGGAAGTTCCGTTCGAATGGCGCCACCCTTCATGTTAGTAAAGTTTGTTGAGCGACGATTCGCGCTTTTCAGTCCGTTACTGTGTAATGAATGTGCTATCTCCATTACGAACGCTAGTTTTACCAGAACGAGCGCTCCCGTCTCATACTTGATTCTGAGCATGCGCGTTTTTTTTCACGTCGTGAAAGCATACACACTATTGTTTTTCACGTCGTTAAAAAAAACGACATGAAAAACGACGTGAAAAAAGAGAGCATGTCCGGAATTTTTAATGCCCGTTTTTCACGTCGTTAAAAATGCTCTGGAGCCTACACACGATCATTTTTAATGGCCATTTTTTAAAATGGCATTTTTAACGGCATGAAAAACGATTGTGTGTATGGGGCATAAGAGTACAGGTAGCAGCCTTATCGTATTTTTTGGACAAAAAGTTATCACTGGACCCTCTAGTTAAAAGATTTCTAATGGCCAGGGATAGATTGTCCCCAGTGCGGATCTCTAGAGTCCCGCCCTGGGACCTTACGTTAGTTTTGGAACAATTAACTAAGGCTCCGTTTGAGCCGCTAGAAGATATTTCAGTTAAATTACTGACATTTAAGTTTGCTTTTCTTCTGGCAATTACTACAGCCAGAAGAATAGGCGACATGCAGGCTCTGACGATTAAAGAGCCTTTCTTTAGTTTATTCGAGGACAGAGTTATTCTTAGGCAGGACCCCCTGTACCTCCCTAAGGTAGTGTCAAAGTTTCATAGATCACAAGAAATTATTCTTCCTTCCTTTTGTTCAAATCCACAAAATGAAAGAGAGGCCTCCTTTCATTGTCTGGATGTCAGACGGTGTCTGCTAGCTTATCTGGATAGAGTGGGTGAATTTAGGAAATCCAGCCATTTACTAATTAATTTTTTTGGACAGAAAAAGGGCCAACAGGCATCTAGAGCATCCATATCTAGATGGATCAGACAGACAATCTCCATAGCTTATGACCAGGCTGGTAAGACAGCCCCGAAAGTTAAAGCTCATTCTACTCGCTCTTTGGCAACCTCCTGGGCAGAAAGTGCCGGAGCTTCGGTGGAACAGATCTGTAAAGCTGCGACTTGGTCAAGCCAGAATACATTCCTAAGGCATTACAGAGTGGAGTTGCTGTCACATCAGGACCTGTCCTTTGGTAGAAAGGTCCTGCAAGCAGTCGTCCCACCCTAAGGTAGGCCTGAAGCTACTTGCTTCTCTCTCATTGTGCCGTCCTGGAAGACGACTTGAGAAAGTGACCAGTTACACTTACCGGTAACGGTGTTTCTGGGAAGTCTTCCAGGACGGCAGGCCTACTTCCCACCGCTTTGGTTGATACATTGGTTTGTATAGAGTTATTTGGGTGTGTGTTTTCTCTCTCGTGCACTGGTGTGGGTCTGTACTTTATCATAACTGAGGAGCACGGGGAGGGGCGGGTGCTTTAACCTCTTTGAATTGATTGTGTTTCCTGTCAGGTGGAGCCAGTCATCTCTCATTGTGCCGTCCTGGAAGACTTCCCAGAAACACCGTTACCGGTAAGTGTAACTGGTCACTTTCGGCTTCAGAGTCTCTTCCAGCGACTCTAGTGAACAGGAACTGGAGTTACCTTCACTACGTTGCAGCCCCTGTCAGGGGGAAGACATCCCTTCAAGGGAGTTACCAGAGGCCCCGCCGTCACCGGGTTAATGCTGTACCAGACTATCCAGAAGGGTTACACTCCCCGGCCTCCTCACCTCAGATACGGGTCCCAACACCTTAGGGCCCCTCGGACTCCTCCACCCTCCCGGAACCCAGTCAAAGTTACTGGGCCCCAGGCCTTGGCCATAGTACCTCACCCCAGGCTTAAGGTGCCTGGGATGGACTCCATCCTTCGCTCCGGCCAGGTCAAGGGCAACCGGGCCCGGATCTCCGGAATGCCAGCACCCAGACTGAAGGTGCCTGGGCGCGGCCGCGTCCTCCAACTCTGAACCCCAAGGTCAGGGCGTCCGCCCCTTTTATCTCCTCTCCCTTTGCGTCACAGCGGGTTCCCCGCTCCGCTGTACCGGCTCCAGGAAAGGACAAAAAGGTACAGTCTTGCGGTGCAGGTTCAACTCCGACCCAGGGCGACAACGCCACCTGCAGGCCACAGGGAACCTTGCACCACCAGAGTCCTCCAAGAACCACAAAAGGGATTCTCAGATTCCCTAACAATTAGTACATCTGGGTCAAATAACCCAGATGCTCCCCCCCAAATTTAAATACCGCTACATATACAAACAATATATAACAATGTTACATCAGAAAGGTTTACTATCAAAGGAAAAAAATTGCGTTCTGTCTGCTGCAACGTATTCCAAAGTGTTCTGTGTTTCCTAGGTGTCTTGGCGAGCGGTATCCTGGGGGTTGGGACTTGAATTTGTTTTGGGTATCTTTATCATTCGCACTGATCCGGGGTACCAAGCCTTCAAGTTTCTTGGTGAACAAATTCAGGTAATATTATTTTTATTACAGTATAGTCATCATATTTCATTTTCTCTTTTTGTTGAATGCATATTTTCTTTAACTAGTTCATATCTTGAACTAGCTGATAAGTAGTGGCTCTAACATACAATTTGTCTTTTGCAGACTTTTCTGAATTATACAACAGCTGGGTCAGGATTCGTTTTTGGAACAACACTGATAAATGAAGTTTTTGCTTTTCAGGTTTGTAATGACGAAATAAGAGCCCAATTCTAGGTGTTAGTGAATAGTTTATCATGCAGGCTCGATCCCAATACACAATAAAAAACGTTTTCAAGCTGTTACATAAACTTGTTTGGATCATTTGTGCATACATGGGTATGCATGTGGAATCAGCATGGTAAGAACATGGAGAAAACAATGATAATTACCAGTAGTTGAAATTACAGCCACTATTTCTTTCAAGAGTAGATATGAGGATGAAAATTTAGTAATTATCATACCATGTCTATAGCCAAAATTAAATCCATACATCTGAACACAATGACATGATATGCCTTGCAGAGGATATTTTGATTTAAAGGAAAATTCCACCTTTTGCAAAAAAAATATTAAATGCACCAATGTGAATTTATTTACGGTATTTATTTATTTTGCATTTGAACCTGCAAGCATTGCACCCAGAAACATTAGATCATGGGTGCAGTGCTCTGGCTCCTGCAGACTCTTCCTCCAGCTTAGATCCCTACTAGGGATGGGCCCGGTGCTCGATTCGAACCCATGTTCGAATCGAGCACCGGGCGTTCGCTCGCTCGTCGAGCCCAGAACTATTTGGGCCGTTCGCATCACATTCGTGTGATGCGAGCGGCCCCGCAATGCATTGCGGCCGGCGCGGCCGGCGCAGTGCATTGCTGGCTGATGATTGGCCAAGCATGCACTGTGACCCCGCATGCTTGGCCAATCACAGCGCCCGAAACTCGGAGAGCAATAATTGGCTACAGGCAGGACGCCTGTAGCCAATTACAGCTCAGGGGCTTTAGTACATGCCCCACCATTTAAAAGGCCGCCACGCCATCGGCCCCGGTCACATGAGTTCCGGCTTTAGGAGAGATCAGTCTGCTGATTCTGTCTTTGCTTGATACTGAAAGATTTGCTCTTCTTTGCTAAACCATTGGCTATTTCTTTGCTAAACCATTGCTACCTAAGTCATTGATCGTTCATTGCTGCTGATTGCACAGTTAGCATGTTATTAGCTGCTGCTGGGGATTAGTCTGGTGCGTGCTTACTGTTAGTACAGTATTGCAGTAGTACCAACCGCAGTGCTGTTAGCACAGCATTGCACCCCAACAGCACCCATAGGACTTCTAGTGTGTTAGTGGCAGCAAACAGAGCTCCTATATTTTCTTCTCAGCAGCACCCATAGGACTTCTAGTGTGTTAGTGGCAGCAAACAGAGCTCCTATATTTTCTTCTCAGCAGCACCCATAGGACTTCTAGTGTGTTAGTGGCATCACACAGAGTTCCTATATTTTCATCTCAGCAGCACCCATAGGACTTCTAGTGTGTTAGTGGCAGCAAACAGAGCTCCTATATTTTCTTCTCAGCAGCACCCATAGGACTTCTAGTGTGTTAGTGGCAGCAAACAGAGCTCCTATATTTTCTTCTCAGCAGCACCCATAGGACTTCTAGTGTGTTAGTGGCATCACACAGAGCTCCTATATTTTCTTCTCAGCAGCACCCATAGGACTTCTAGTGTGTTAGTGGCAGCAAACAGAGCTCCTATATTTTCTTCTCAGCAGCACCCATAGGACTTCTAATGTGTTAGTGGCATCACACAGAGTTCCTATATTTTCATCTCAGAAACACCCATAGGACTTCTAGTGTGTTAGTGGCATCACACAGAGCTCCTATATTTTCTTCTCAGAAGCACCCATAGGACTTCTAGTGTGTTAGTGGCAGCAAACAGAGCTCCTATATTTTCTTCTTAGCAGCACCCATAGGACTTCTAATGTGTTAGTGGCATCACACAGAGTTCCTATATTTTCATCTCAGAAGCACCCATAGGACTTCTAGTGTGTTAGTGGCATCACACAGAGCTCCTATATTTTCTTCTCAGAAGCACCCATAGGACTTCTAGTGTGTTAGTGGCAGCAAACAGAGCTCCTATATTTTCTTCTCAGCAGCACCCATAGGACTTCTAGTGTGTTAGTGGCATCACACAGAGTTCCTATATTTTCATCTCAGAAGCACCCATAGGACTTCTAGTGTGTTAGTGGCATCACACAGAGCTCCTATATTTTCTTCTCAGCAGCACCCATAGGACTTCTAGTGTGTTAGTGGCATCACACAGAGCTCCTATATTTTCATCTCAGAAGCACCCATAGGACTTCTAGTGTGTTAGTGGCATCACACAGAGTTCCTATATTTTCATCTCAGAAGCACCCATAGGACTTCTAGTGTGTTAGTGGCATCACACAGAGTTCCTATATTTTCATCTCAGAAGCACCCATAGGACTTCTAGTGTGTTAGTGGCATCACACAGAGCTCCTATATTTTCTTCTCAGAAGCACCCATAGGACTTCTAGTGTGTTAGTGGCAGCAAACAGAGCTCCTATATTTTCTTCTTAGCAGCACCCATAGGACTTCTAATGTGTTAATGGCATCACACAGAGTTCCTATATTTTCATCTCAGAAGCACCCATAGGACTTCTAGTGTGTTAGTGGCATCACACAGAGCTCCTATATTTTCTTCTCAGCAGCACCCATAGGACTTCTAGTGTGTTAGTGGCAGCAAACAGAGCTCCTATATTTTCTTCTCAGCAGCACCCATAGGACTTCTAATGTGTTAGTGGCATCACACAGAGTTCCTATATTTTCATCTCAGAAGCACCCATAGGACTTCTAGTGTGTTAGTGGCATCACACAGAGCTCCTATATTTTCTTCTCAGAAGCACCCATAGGACTTCTAGTGTGTTAGTGGCAGCAAACAGAGCTCCTATATTTTCTTCTTAGCAGCACCCATAGGACTTCTAATGTGTTAGTGGCATCACACAGAGTTCCTATATTTTCATCTCAGAAGCACCCATAGGACTTCTAGTGTGTTAGTGGCATCACACAGAGCTCCTATATTTTCTTCTCAGAAGCACCCATAGGACTTCTAGTGTGTTAGTGGCAGCAAACAGAGCTCCTATATTTTCTTCTCAGCAGCACCCATAGGACTTCTAGTGTGTTAGTGGCATCACACAGAGTTCCTATATTTTCATCTCAGAAGCACCCATAGGACTTCTAGTGTGTTAGTGGCATCACACAGAGCTCCTATATTTTCTTCTCAGCAGCACCCATAGGACTTCTAGTGTGTTAGTGGCATCACACAGAGCTCCTATATTTTCATCTCAGAAGCACCAATAGGACTTCTAGTGTGTTAGTGGTGTAGCGGGGTCCTCAAATTGATGGGATACACCTGGGCAATAGTGTGACCCAGGTGTATAATTGTGTTAGGATTCAGACCCCTTTTTGTTTCGTGGAGGATTGGAGGATGTAATATTCTCCTTTGCCTGTGGGTGGCGAGGTACCCACAGGCTTCAGGTAGAATCATCTTCGCAGTGCTCCCTGTTTTGTCCCTTCCTGGAGATGGTATGGCTGGGGCGGGGAACCCGCCGGGCCGTTGATGGGAGGAGATAAAAGGGGGAGACGCCCTTACCACGAGGTCTTGCGGAGAAGGAGGTCCTCGGAGGAGGAGGGTTGCGGTCCGCACCCAGGGCCCTTAGGCCTGGGTGCGGGAGATCCAGGAGTCTGGTCCAGGTGCCCATGGCCTGGTCCGGAGTCATGTTGGCGTCCATCCCAGGCACCTTTAGCCTGGGGTGAGGTACTATCTAGGAGGCCTGGGGCCCAGTACCTTCGACTGGGTCCCGCTAGGGTGGACTGTCCGAGGGTCCCTGAGCGGAGGGACTCGTACCTGAGGTGAGGAGGCCGGGGAGGTTACCCACTGGAGACCCGGAGCAGCACCAACCCGGTGACAGTGGGCCTCTGGGAACTCTCTTGGGAGGACACATCCCCCTGATAGGGGCCACAGCGTATCGAAGAGGGCTCCATTGCTGTTCATAGGGGTTGCTGGAAGAGACCCCATCCTTCCTGTTCTGTAACAGCCGGATTGGCTTAGGCGCCGCTGGTCATAGTATAGTGGCATAGAACTGAAACGTTAGGAAGTGCCTTGATCTGCTCATCCCACCGTTGGCAAGGTTATAGGTCCCAACCAGTCTGCTGTTAAAAGAACTGTTTATCGTGCTTTGCTATTGGAGTGCCAAATAAACAAGTGTTGGACCTTTCTCCGGTGTGTGAACTCCAGTTACTGGAAGCGGAGGGGAGGCTGGTGAGCTTGCAATTACAGACTCAGTGCATTCACAGAACACACCGGCCCGAGGAAACATCAGGAAGTGGCCTTCACCTCCCTACTACAATGGGGAGGACATGGGCCGTGGCGCATCTCACTCTCACAACCCAGGAACCCCTAGACATGAGTTGGTGTGTAACCGATAAAGATGGAGAGAGGGTGAGGCCGCTACACGTGGGGGCTCGTGAGTCCGGGATACAGTGTGTTCTAAAGATGGACTTGAGAATGTCTACATTTGAACTTTGCTGCCCAGAGGAGTTCCGAGCAGATCGGCCAAATTACTGGCCAAAGTGCGTCCCTGCTCGGAGTTGTGGAAATGACCCTAACACGGGAAAGGCCCATGCGGAGGAGCGGAAAAAGGGAGAGGTCCAGCCGTGTGACGTACTGCACGTGGGGACTGTTAACGCACTGCGCCACGAGGCACCCCATGGCGACATCGTTCGTGGGCGGAGTCAAGAGGAAGCCCGCGAAAATGTACAGCTCATGGGAGGAGTCTGGCCAAGTGTGGGGATACACGTGGAGACTCCGGCGCGGGGTCAGTGCATGATGGAGCAGCAAACAGTCGGGATGACCTCAAGTGCCCCGTGGATTATGGTTCCTCACCCCACGAGAATGACTTCCTTTGCTGCCCCCATCACAGACACGGGGATAAGACTTAGGCCCCGAGGGCGGTTGGCTCTGTACACCTGCAGAGACACGGAGGCCCTCGGTGTGATCTGTCCCGGCTGCTCGGGACTGGTGGTCACCCTGAAGCCATTCGGGCGATGTGAGGAGTGCAGAGAATTCCTTTTTGAGGTTGAGTCGTCCACAGCAAGGCCCCGGGCCCTTCGCCTCAATCACCTCACGGGTACTGCTACTCCGGAAGGGGAGATCAAGGCCTTTGTCGAGGTTCCTGTGCGCGCTGACCAGGGCGATGGACTGCCCAACAGAGAAAAATCCGAAGATGCTGCTTCGGTCGCCACAAGTTCTTTGCTTCCACCACCGAAGAGGAAAGTTGGCCTAGTACAGGCATCCTATGGACGTGGTCGAGCTTCACCCCGCTGCTTGCCTGGCCTGGATGGCGCCGGTCGAGATGGAAGTCCCGGACATCCCAGTCTTCTACAAGGGTCAGGTGAGCCAGGGGCTGGGACTGTGGTGGTGGTTGGAGGTGTCGGGGGCCCATTGGAGGTGGAACCCCCCAGAGAAGATGATTCTGTGTCCACCGGTAGATATCTGCCTGCGGAGATGTATGACACCTCCGACCTAGAGTCGCTGTCTGATTGCGGAGATGATGGCGAGATAGACGAACTGTTCAGCCGCAAGGGCTGGGATAGAGTGCCACTTCTTGCTTCCCGTGCGGTACGGGATTCACCTATGTACACAGGAGACAGCACGCCTCGGGTGGAAGACCCGCAGCTTACGAGGGAACCTACCCCTCCACCTGTGTCCTCATCTACTGTTACCTCACCTACTTTGGTTGTGGGGACACCCCGCGCTTCTCTGAGAGCGCCGAAAGTCATTTCCAGGGAGCTGGTAAAGGTACCTCGGCATCCGGAAGCTATTGTGCTGCCTGGAACTGGAGAGAAAGCCACTATGCCACCTTTGGCCCGCTTGCAGAGACTGTTTTGCCATAAAGTAGCTCGGGAATATGGGTGGAAGTACCCGTATCTGCCCCGGGACTTGCTGTATGAGGTGGAAGTCTGGAGAACAAGATGGTATGACGAGTTTGTGTGGGACAAGTTGAAGGTGCCCCATGCCCGCAGGTACCTGGAATGTGTGCCGGCAGTGTCTAAGAGGTTTGAGGACTGCAAAGCTGAATGGAAATTGGGGCGCCATATCCATGCTGACAAGATAGTCATTTGCAGAAGAGAAGGAGAAGATGTCGAGTATTCGATAGAGGCATTTGACAAACACCTGAAACCCCTGTACCTGCCGGATCCAAAGTTTTACTTATAGGAGAAAAGAACTCCTGTTTATTTCTTTTGTGCACTTGAACTTTCTGGAAGAGCCATTCCCAGACACGCAGGACTGTGCCCTGCTTTTGTTTTTGTTTGGGCTTTTCTTTTTCTCGTTGGAGACTTGGGGACTGTTGTGTTTTCGTGTTTCCCCTTTTCTTCATGTGCCAAAGGCAAGGACATTTGGGAATAGTGGCAGAGTAGGGAAAAGCTGGAAGAACGAAGATTCGTTGAGTGTCATGACCGCGGCGTTGTCACCAGGTGGCAGTGTTGCGCAACAAATGTTTGAAAATATTTCACCCACACATCACCTTGCTTGTTGGAGTGAGTGGGTCTCTCGGCTGACGGGCCCACTCATCCCAAATGACACGAAATTATGTTAGGATGTTGTTTTTCTTTCCCCTGCAGGAGAATCGTCAGTCAAGATCATTGAGAGTGGGTGGCTCTTAGACAGTGTGGGAGAGGGGCTGTGACTAGGCAGATGTTTAAAGTGTTTTATGACATAAGTTGTTTTATATGTTCCCCATTCCCTGAGCAGGTCTTGGCACTTGGGAAATTTAGAGGAACTGCCTCAGGGGTTTCACTCCATGTCACCACTTTATGGGAGGCATGGGTGTGCACCTGATGCTGGGGACCAGCGTCAAATTACAGGGGGGAGTGTGTAGCGGGGTCCTCAAATTGATGGGATACACCTGGGCAATAGTGTGACCCAGGTGTATAATTGTGTTAGGATTCAGACCCCTTTTTGTTTCGTGGAGGATTGGAGGATGTAATATTCTCCTTTGCCTGTGGGTGGCGAGGTACCCACAGGCTTCAGGTAGAATCATCTTCGCAGTGCTCCCTGTTTTGTCCCTTCCTGGAGATGGTATGGCTGGGGCGGGGAACCCGCCGGGCCGTTGATGGGAGGAGATAAAAGGGGGAGACGCCCTTACCACGAGGTCTTGCGGAGAAGGAGGTCCTCGGAGGAGGAGGGTTGCGGTCCGCACCCAGGGCCCTTAGGCCTGGGTGCGGGAGATCCAGGAGTCTGGTCCAGGTGCCCATGGCCTGGTCCGGAGTCATGTTGGCGTCCATCCCAGGCACCTTTAGCCTGGGGTGAGGTACTATCTAGGAGGCCTGGGGCCCAGTACCTTCGACTGGGTCCCGCTAGGGTGGACTGTCCGAGGGTCCCTGAGCGGAGGGACTCGTACCTGAGGTGAGGAGGCCGGGGAGGTTACCCACTGGAGACCCGGAGCAGCACCAACCCGGTGACAGTGGGCCTCTGGGAACTCTCTTGGGAGGACACATCCCCCTGATAGGGGCCACAGCGTATCGAAGAGGGCTCCATTGCTGTTCATAGGGGTTGCTGGAAGAGACCCCATCCTTCCTGTTCTGTAACAGCCGGATTGGCTTAGGCGCCGCTGGTCATAGTATAGTGGCATAGAACTGAAACGTTAGGAAGTGCCTTGATCTGCTCATCCCACCGTTGGCAAGGTTATAGGTCCCAACCAGTCTGCTGTTAAAAGAACTGTTTATCGTGCTTTGCTATTGGAGTGCCAAATAAACAAGTGTTGGACCTTTCTCCGGTGTGTGAACTCCAGTTACTGGAAGCGGAGGGGAGGCTGGTGAGCTTACAATTACAGACTCAGTGCATTCACAGAACACACCGGCCCGAGGAAACATCAGGAAGTGGCCTTCACCTCCCTACTACAATGGGGAGGACATGGGCCGTGGCGCATCTCACTCTCACAACCCAGGAACCCCTAGACATGAGTTGGTGTGTAACCGATAAAGATGGAGAGAGGGTGAGGCCGCTACAGTGGCATCACACAGAGCTCCTATATTTTCTTCTCAGCAGCACCCATAGGACTTCTAGTGTGTTAGTGGCATTACACAGAGCTCCTATATTTTCATCTCAGAAGCACCCATAGGACTTCTAGTGTGTTAGTGGCATCACACAGAGTTCCTATATTTTCATCTCAGAAGCACCCATAGGACTTCTAGTGTGTTAGTGGCATCACACAGAGCTCCTATATTTTCTTCTCAGCAGCACCCATAGGACTTCTAGTGTGTTAGTGGCATCACACAGAGTTCCTATATTTTCATCTCAGCAGCACCCATAGGACTTCTAGTGTGTTAGTGGCAGCAAACAGAGCTCCTATATTTTCTTCTCAGCAGCACCCATAGGACTTCTAGTGTGTTAGTGGCAGCAAACAGAGCTCCTATATTTTCTTCTCAGCAGCACCCATAGGACTTCTAGTGTGTTAGTGGCATCACACAGAGCTCCTATATTTTCTTCTCAGCAGCACCCATAGGACTTCTAGTGTGTTAGTGGCAGCAAACAGAGCTCCTATATTTTCTTCTCAGCAGCACCCATAGGACTTCTAATGTGTTAGTGGCATCACACAGAGTTCCTATATTTTCATCTCAGAAGCACCCATAGGACTTCTAGTGTGTTAGTGGCATCACACAGAGCTCCTATATTTTCATCTCAGAAGCACCCATAGGACTTCTAGTGTGTTAGTGGCATCACACAGAGCTCCTATATTTTCTTCTCAGCAGCACCCATAGGACTTCTAGTGTGTTAGTGGCAGCAAACAGAGCTCCTATATTTTCTTCTCAGAAGCACCCATAGGACTTCTAGTGTGTTAGTGGTATCACACAGAGTTCCTATATTTTCATCTCAGAAGCACCCATAGGACTTCTAGTGTGTTAGTGGCATCACACAGAGCTCCTATATTTTCTTCTCAGCAGCACCCATAGGACTTCTAGTGTGTTAGTGGCATCACACAGAGCTCCTATATTTTCATCTCAGAAGCACCAATAGGACTTCTAGTGTGTTAGTGGCAGCAAACAGAGCTCCTATATTTTCTTGTCAGCAGCACACATAGTACCTATAGTGTGTTAGTGTCAGCACCCATAGGACCTACAGTGTGTTGTGAGCACACATAGGAGTTCTATTTTTTATACTATATACACTACCGACTACAATGGCTGGAAGACCGCCAAGGAGAGGCAGAGCGTGCCGAGGCAAGAACACAGGGCAGGCAGGCTCTGTTTCTAGAGACAACAGTGCTGGCCGTGGACGTGGTCGTGCATCGTCATCAGCACGTGGCCATGGGACACGCTTGTCTTTGTTTTCGGCAGCTGGACATGTGGAGCCGCATCATGCCGAAGGCTTGGTAGAATGGATGACCAAGCCCTCCTCATCCTCCTCATCCTCTCTCACCCAGGCTCAGGGTACTGGCAGAGCAGCTGCCAACGCGTACTCAATGGCATCATCAGCCACCCCTTCCCTAGACCCACCATGTCCTCCTGAGGAGTCCCCCGAACTGTTTGAGCACAGTGTTGGGTACATGCTCCAGGAGGATGCCCAACGATTCGAAGGCTCGGATGATGATACCCAGCTTGAGGAAGTCAGTAGTGTGCGCGCAGAGAGAGGGGATGCTGAAGGACAGCAATCTGGCAGTAGTGTTCCACCAGCTGCAGCTTACTGCCAGGTTTGCTCTAGTGGTGAAGAGGGAGGGGATGATGAGGTCACTGACTCCACGTGGGTGCCTGAAGGGAGAGAGGAGGAGGAGGAGGAGGATGCAGCGTCACATGTCCAACGAGGCAGGATGCCCCCTGGAGGCAGCTAGAGGCCAGCACAGCAACTGTACCACACCGCAGAGCTCCGCCTGTGCAGGGCGCTGCCTCTGCACGTTATCACAAAAGTTCTTTGGTGTGGGCCTTTTTTGAGACGAGTGCATCAGATCGCACCACTGCTATTTGCAATATTTGTCTCAAGCGTATCTCGCGTGGCCAAAACATCAGCCGCTTGGGCACCACAAGCATGAGCAGACATATGTCGACCTGCCATGCAGCTCGTTGGCAAGCACACATAAAAGACCCACACCAAAGAACAAAGCGGACCTCTCCTTGCTCCTCATCAGCTGGGATCTCCATCCCCACTATATCTTCAGTCCTCTCTGAAAGCTGCTCTGAGAGGACTGAAGGTGTAGAATTAGGTGTGTCACAACCAAGTACTTGCAGTACACCGACGTCCGATTGTAGCAGGCAAATTTCCCTGCCCCAGCTGCTGGACCGTCGAAAGAAGTATACTCCCAGCCATCCACATGCCCAGCGGTTGAATGCTAGCTTGGCTAAATTGCTAGCACTTCAACTGCTGCCTTTTCAGTTGATAAACTCTGCCCCCTTCCGTGAGTTTGTTCAATGTGCGGTTCCTCAGTGGCAGGTTCCCAAACGCCACTTTTTCTCACGGAAGGCGATTCCGTCTCTCTACTGGCATGTGGAAGGCAATGTCCATGCCTCGCTGGACAGGGCGGTCAGCGGTAAGGTGCATATTACCGCTGACTCATGGTCCAGCAGGCATGGACAGGGACGTTATCTTTCTTTCACGGCCCATTGGGTCACTCTATTGGCAGCTGGGAGGGATGCAGGACAAGGTGCAGTAGTGTTGGAGGTTGTTCCGCCACCACGCCTCCAAAATGCTACTACTGGTTGTGACACACCTCTCTCCTCCACCCCCTCCTCTTCTTCTTCCTCCATGTCCTCTTCGAGTGCTCTGTCCTCGGAACCAGCGGTGCTCCGTAGGCGTACAAGGGGCTACGCGAGTACGCAGGCAAAAAGATGCCATGCCGTGCTTGCGCTGGTGTGTTTGGGGGACAGGAGCCACACTGGGCCAGAGGTTCTGGCAGCTCTGCAGGGGCAGGCCGAGAGGTGGTTGACGCCACGCCAGCTTAAGCCAGGAATGGTCGTTTCTGATAATGGCACCAACCTCCTCTCCGCCCTGCGACAGGGGCAGCTCACCCATGTGCCCTGTATGGCTCACGTCCTCAACCTGGTGGTGCAGCGGTTCTTGGGCAGGTTCCCAGGCTTACAGGATGTCCTGAGGCAGGCCAGGAAAGTCTGTGTGCATTTCCGCCGATCTTATAATGCCAGTGCTCGGCTGACTGAGCTGCAAAAGGAGCTGAACCTGCCCAAGAACCGCCTAATATGTGACATGCCCACCAGGTGGAACTCAACGTTGGCCATGCTGCAGCGACTGCACACGCAGCAGAGGGCCATCAATGAGTACCTTTGCGACTACGGCACCAGGACAGGGTCAGGGGAGCTTGGCTTTTTTTCCCCACGCCAGTGGAGCATGATCAGGGATGCATGCACTGTCCTCTCACCATTTGAGGAGGCCACGAGGATGGTGAGCAGTGACAGTGCATGCATCAGTGACACTGTACCTCTTGTCCACCTGTTGGAGCATACGCTGCGTGGGATAATGGACAGGGCACTTGAGGCAGAACAGAGGCAGGAAGAGGAGGACTTCCTTGTCTCTCAAGGCCCCCTTTATCCAGACAATGTTCCTTCTGTCCCACCCATCACACAGGAAGAGGAGGAGGAGGAGGAGGAGGAGGAGGATTGTGTGAGCATGGAGGTGGAGCCTGGCACTCAGCATCAGCAGCAGCAGTCTTTTAGGGATGATGTACAGTCCCAACAAACCAGTGGACTTGTACGTGGCTGGGAGGAGGTGGCTGGCGATCATGTCATCCTCAGTGACCCAGAAGACTCCGGACCGAATGCCTCAGCTAACCTACGCTGCATGGCCTCCCTGATCCTGCAAAGCCTGCGGAAGGATCCTCGTGTTCTTCGGATCAAGGAGAGTGACCATTACTGGCTGGCCACTCTCCTTGATCCACGGTACAAGGGTAAGGTTGCGGACCTTATCTTGCCGTCGCAGAGGGAGCAGAGGATGAGACATCTCAGGGAGGCCTTGCAGAAAGGTCTGTGCAACGCGTTCCCAGAAACTGGGAGGTTACAAACTCCTGGTCCTGGACGACGAGTTGCTGAGGCTTCGGTCAGTAGCAGAAGGAGCGGTGGGGAAGGTGGACGTCTGACCGATGCGTTCAGACAATTTTTTAGTCCGCAGCCCCAAGGTATGATCGGTTCCAGCAACCATCGCCAGCGTCTGATATACATGGTGCAGGAATACCTAGGGGCAAGGTCAGACTTGGACACCTTTCCCACCGAAAATCCTCTGGCTTACTGGGTCCTGAGGATGGATCACTGGCCAGAGCTTGCACAGTATGCAATTGAGCTACTGGCCTGTCCTGCATCCAGCGTTCTTTCCGAACGCACATTCAGTGCTGCTGGAGGATTTGTCACCGATCATAGGGTGCGCCTGTCCACCGACTCGGTTGATCGACTGACCTTCATAAAAATGAATCAGTCTTGGATCACCACCAGCTACCAGACACCTGAAGCGGATATAACGGAATAATTTATAATGTCACATCCCTTCAAGACTGCCTATGCTGATGCTGAGTGACTGTCCTGTTATGTTCACTGACTATCCTCTTCCTCCTCCTCAATGATCCATGCCACCACACCAGTGCCTAAGGCACAATTTTTCAGCCCCTGTATAACAGGGGCGTGTAATTACAATTTTTTAAAAAGATGCTTCGCAACAGGTCTGACTGCTGTGCTCAGAGTACAGTATCTGTGAGGGGTTGCAGTGTTGTGGCACCAGCACCAGTGCCTAAGGCACAATTTTTCAGCCCCTGTTGGGGCGTGTAATTACAATTTTTAGGCAATGCTTTGCAACAGGTCTCATTGCTGTGCTCAGAGTACAGTATCTGTGAGGGGTTGCAGTGTTGTGGCACCAGCACCAGTGCCTAAGGCACAATTTTTCAGCCCCTGTATAACAGGGGCGTGTAATTACAATTTTTTAAAAAGATGCTTCGCAACAGGTGTGACTGCTGTGCTCCAAGTACAGTATCTGTGAGGGGTTGCAGTGTTGTGGCACCAGCACCAATGCCTAAGGCACAATTTTTCAGCCCCTGTTTAACAGGGGCGTGTAATTACAAATCTTGATCTAATAGTTCACAGCAGGGCCCATTCCTGCGCCCACCAAGAGTAACTATGAGGGCCTACAGTCTTGTGGCAACACCGTCCACCACCACCACCACCACCAAAGGCCCAATTTTTCTGCCCTGTTCAACAGGTGCATGCAATTACAAATCTTGATCTAATAACTCACAGCAGGGCCCATTCCTGCACCCACCAAGAGTAACTGTGAGGGCTTACAGTCTTGTGGCAACACCGTCCACCACCACCACCACCACCACCAAAGGCCCAATTTTTCTGCCCGGTTCAACAGGTGCATGCAAGTACAAATCTTGATCTATTAACTCACAGCAGGGCCCATTCCTGTGCCCACCAGTCTTGTGGCTACACCAACATCTAATAGGGCAAATTTCTGCAGAGTATATACGGCAGGCCCCTACTTTCAAACATCCAACTTACAAACGACTCCTACTTGCAAACGGCAAGAGAAAACAGGAAGTGAGAGGAAATCTACCCCTAGGAAGGAAAATTCTATCCTGTTAGATTTAATTTGGGAAAAAGGTATCTCCTCTCTACTGATGCTTTATCACCAATCCTTGTTTCAATTAAAACCCCACTTTTCCAAAAACATTTGTCATTGGGACGGAAAGTGAGGTGACATGTTCTGAACAGATGTGCAAAGACAGCAAATGTTACAGGGGTGATAACCCCTCCCTATGTTCTCCAAAAAGCTTAAAAATTGATTTTTTTGGGATGTAGCTACACTTCATAATGTACCTGTTCAGATTCTACTTAAGAACAAACCTACAGTCCATGTCTTGTTTGCACCACCTATATACTGCTGTTCAGAGTATATAGGGTTGTAGGTATAGGGTTTTATTTTGGGTGCGGGGTCCCCCTTAGTATCCATACAAGACCCAAAGGGGCTGGGGTGGGGGGGGGGTGATGGGGTAGCCATGCCATTTTTCTCAAGGATTTTCAGCCATATGGCGGCCAGGACAAGACATGACATTAAAGCCGCAAGTGGTTTTAAATGGCTTCTTTTTTTCCTTTACAAATGTCATTTTGTGCAAGGACAGTTCTAAACACGGGAAACACATGCCACTTCACAGGCATACTTTAGACACCCCCCAGGTACCATATTTAAAGGAAAATTTCCCTTTTTTTTTTTTCACTTTATGCATCATTAAAATGACTGCTCCCGAAAAAACTTTAGTTTTTAAAATTTCTTTTTGCATTGATATATGTCCCCTGGGGCAGGACCCGGGTCCCCAAACCTGTTTTATGACATTAACATGCATATTGGCCGTTGTAATTAGCAATTTTGATTTCGAACGTTCGCGTCCATTATAACGAATAGGGTTCGAAAATTCGCGCGAACTTTCGGTCCGTTCGAAGGTTCTGGTGCGAACCGAACCCGGGGGTGTTCGGCTCATCCCTAATCCCTACCATATTATGAAACTTCAGTTATGAGGCTAGATGAAGTATTAATAGACTACACGTGCTCTGACATCAGCACCCTGGTTCTCTATTAAGATCTAAGAGTCCCTCTGGGGCAGTGGCAGATGGGTCCTTGTAATTTTTTCATTTATAACTCTCTGTGAATTATCGATGTGTCTGTTGGGCAGATTGACCATTTGAGTGTGGGGGCTGTGACTATGAACATTCATGCTGCACCCTAGATATGGGTGTAACATGAAACATGGTCCAAAAGGTGGAGTTAGCTTTTAAAGTAGAAGTTTGTCTTAAAACTAACTCTAAATCTACTGGCAGCCACATTCTAAGACTAATCTATCTAACCATGTAAAGCAAAAATCGTTATACATACCTTTCCTGCATCCGATCCAGTCCAGTCTCCAGTGACGGATGCTGTGTGGAAGAGACAGCCGACAACGGCTGTGATATGCCTGAGAAGTGACGTCACCCATAGACTTACTATGGGGCTTCCGTTTTCGTCGGCCTCTCCTGCACCTGCGTGGGACCGAATCGGCTACAGAAAAGGTATGTAAAGCAATTTTTTTTTACAGGGCTAGATAGATTAGTCTTATGCCGTGTACACACGATCGGTTTTACAGATGAAAAAAGTCCAATGGACTTTTCTCATCGGACAAACCGATCGTGTATGGACCCCATCTGTCTTTTTTCCATCGGTGAGAAAAAATAGAACATGTTTTAAATTTATCCGATGGGAAAAAAAATGATAGCAAATTCCGATCGTCTGTGTGGAACTCCATCGGACAAAAATCCCACGCATGCTCAGAATCAAGTCGACGCATGCTCAGAAGCATTGAACTTCATTTTTCTCGGCTTGTCGGAGTGTTTTACATCACAGCGTTTGGAACGGTCGGATTTTTGACTGATGGTGTGTAGGCAAGACTGATGGAAGTCAGCTTCATCGGATTTCCGATGGAAAAATCCATCGGATTAGAATCCATAGGAAATCCGATCGTGTGTACTGAACTTCTACTTTAACCTCCCTGGCGGTATGATTCTGTCAGATTTTAGGTGCTGAAAGCGGTACAATTATTTTGCATGGAAATTTGGCATTTTATATTGCAGGCCTGCAATTCTTAGGAATAACTCACTTAAATCTGTCCAAACAAGAGTCTAGTAGACATCCTGGGTATGATAAAGTTTGAAACACAAAATCATAAATTATAATATAATAAATAACTATAAATAATTATAACAAATAATAATATAATAATAATAAAAATGATTCAATAATGTAATCAAATCAAAAACACTGAAATTTGCTCAGTTGCAGAATTGTCACTGTCATTAGATTTAGTGTTTGATGACGAATTTCCCCACAATCGCTATTGCTCAATTCTGCAAGTGATTCTAATTTATTATCGCTGTTTTCTAGCTGGTCTAAAACAACTTTTGACATAAAGGGACACTTTTTGGTTGCTATGGACAATCTCCAAATTCCAGGCAGAAAAAACTGTATTTATAATATAAAAGTGCATGCAGGGCACTGGACAAACCACTAGGGACAAAGGGGATGTGTAATTTTTTTATACAGTACTGTAATCTGTAAGATTACAGTATACTGTATGTGTATTGTGTTTTTACTTTTTTGAATTTGGTGCCGATCTCCACCCCTGTGCGCCGCAACGTCGCAGGGAACGGAGCTCGGCGGCACTCGGGCACTGTGTGAATCGAGCGAGAAGACAGCTCGCACACACAGCGGGGAGACATTGCAGGATCCAGGGAACAAGGTAAGAAACTCTCCCTGTATACTGCGATGCAGCCCGAGTCTGGCTGGGTTACCGCTAATGGTTCTGAAATCTCACCCCGAGCCAGACTCGGGAATACCACCAGGGAGGTTAAGAAAGACAGAGGGGTTGATTTACTAAAATTGGAGAGTGCAAAATCTGGTGCAGCTCTGCATAGAAACCAATCGGCTTCCAGTTTTTTTTTTGTCAAAGCTTAATTAAACAAGCTGAAGTTAGAAGCTGATTGGCTACCATACACAGCTGCACCAGAATTTGCACACTCCAGTTTTAGTATCTGAACCCAAATTAATCTGTCTGGCCTTCGATATCAAATTGTTTCCTTCTTTCATCGAGGAGCCACAATATACATCTTGGGAACAAAAATCCATGTTATTAGACATATACAGCTTCACCCAAACTATTAATTAAATAAATGCGTAGGCTATTATACACAGTTTTTCTTACTGGAAAAAGGAGGATCTGTCTGCTTGTCAGACTACACACAGGCCACAGAGTAATATGCACTAAGAAGAGAACAATACTGCACATAGTGGAATTGTGTACCATTTGTAATACACAATCTGCACTTCGTGAAACATTGCCATGCCATGCCAGAAAATGAGTTAAAATATTTTAATGATGTCCTACCAAGGATATAACAGCCTCATTGTTTGCTATACATTTATTTATACTGAATAACACTGTGGTTTCTTATTTGCAGGCCCTCCCTATTGTGGTCTTTTTCAGCTGTGTCATGTCCATCCTCTACTATATTGGCATAATGCAGTATGCCATTCTTAAGGTATGTCTTTTGAAAAGAACTAAATGCTTTGGAGCAAGTGAATGGGTTTATTTTAGGCATAATTTGGAGCATTTTCAGTATCTAATTGTCCAACAATATTTACTAGCCTGTCGAGATCTCTTCTTCCCAGACTTCAATAGTAATTGTTAACATTAGAACTGCATACAGTATGATCTCATATCCAACAAACCTTATGAATAGCATTCGCCTAATATTTAGTGTCTGATCAAGTCACTGAGGTGTTTTTTTTTTTCAGTTTAAATTAACGGTCATCTATGTTTACAGATTGCTTGGCTCATGCAAGTTACAATGGGAACAACAGCCACGGAAACGCTGAGTGTAGCTGGCAATATCTTTGTTGGGCAGGTAAAGTAGAATTAGTGTGTTCTGGTCTGATATGTAAATGGTTGAATGAGCTCACACTAACTAATGTTTATCTTCTTTGTTTTATTTCTTTGTGTCTCTCTGATAAGCATTTGCCAAGCTAATGCATATAATAAGGGTTGTACCTTTCATTATTGACATAATTCCTTTGCAATTTTAGACTGAGGCACCATTGCTGATCCGTCCCTATTTGCCAGAAATGACCAAGTCTGAAATCCACGCGGTAATGACTGGAGGCTTTGGGACTATTGCTGGAAGTGTAATGGGTGCATATATTTCCTTTGGGGTAAGATACTTTACCACTTTTTTATTTTCATATATAAGTTACTTAAAGTATAACTAAAGGCAAAACTTTCTTTAACTTTTGGATAGAGTGCAGAGGGATTAGAACACCTGTCATGTTTTTATTTCTGTCTGTGCTCCTGTTAGGGAGAATCACCCTCTCTATTTCTCCTGTTTACCATTACCATTGAAAGTGAAGGCAAAAGAAAATCCTACATTTTGGGTTGTCCTATGAACAAGAAAAGGGAGGAAAAAATCCAATGGGGACATTAGCTCTGGTGACTCTGGTAACAATCAGGGGTTCCCTCACTTTAAAGAGATTTCCCCACACTTCCTGTTTTGGCTATGGAACAGGAAGTAAAGGGAAATCTTTCCAATAGGACAAAAAATCTGACAGAGGTTATAACCTTCTCTTACTTTAATTATACTTACTCAGTACCTAGATGATGCCCTAAAAGGGCAAGGTGACTATGTTATTGCATGCTTCCCTTTCCTAATTGCAGAAAGTGTGGAGTTTAAAAGATACCCATTGAGAAAGATTCAAGCTTTGGGGATGCCATATATCCCATCAGACTTTATACAATTTACAAAAATGCAATACAATATAAATATTTAACAAAAAATATTTTCTTTACACACTTGGGTAGAAATGGTTATTTTATGGGGTTAGACTGTAGAGAAAGAGATCAGAGGTTAGGAGCGTTATTGGGGTAAATGATTTAGAGATGAGTCCAGGCACAATCCTCATCTCAAACGAGAGTCCTTTTGAAAAGTTTGTATACCAGAGAAGTAATAAAATACAACCATTAATGAAATACAACTATTTTGCTCGACACACTTGAATAGTAATGGGTGTTGTAAATAGTTTGGATATATCTACGGTATATACCAACAATGCCAAGCCCTCTCTAAATATGGTACTCATAGGCGTGCACAGGGTGTGTGCCAGGTGTGTCTGGGCACACCCTAATCACTCTGTGCGGTGCCGATTCCCCCTACTGCTTGGGCTTCCCCCCGTGTTGCGCACCCCCACCGCAGTGCTGCTGGCTTCCCTCCTCTCCCCCCACCTGCTACGGGGGATGTTTAAAGATGGAGAGTGGGGGAAGGGGCTAATCAATATGTCATTTACCGACCCCTTCCTTTTCTAAATGAACACAGTGAACACACTCACTCCCTGTGTTTAATCATAGCTGAAGTATAGTAAACTGTGTGTGGTGGCTGGTGCTAAACTTTTTTTAGGGGGGGTGGCAAACAAAAAACTCCTACCCAGAGGCGCACTCACCACTCCATGGTCATGGCACCGTGGCTTCCTCGGCTTCTTCTCCCGGTCAACCCAATCCGCCTCCTGTCCTGATTGGCGGGGAGCAGAAGACAATAGCGAATATTGATTCGCTAGTGTCACAAGAAGGTGGGTTTGGGGCGCAGTGCTCTGCACCCCCAGCCCAACCTTTTTCATGCCAATTAGAAACCCAGGCTCTAATCATGTAGCTTGAAAAAAAATCTTCATAGAAACCTATAAATCCGACGCCTCCCCACATGCAAACTAGGGGGGCGACGCCCCTGTGCCCCTTATGGACCGGCCGCTCCTGAAGAGGAAGCCGCTCAGCACAGGGCACTTCCCATTCATTCACTGTCCCGTGCAGCTGAGGTTGCAGAGAAAGTCATGTGTGTTTGAGCTTCGGGGTGCTCACCCTAATGCAATAGGCTGCGCACACCTATGATGGTACCACATTCCAATATAAAACCATGTCATATATCCATTTTGTAGTGGGATTTCTAAGGTGTTCTAGGCACGAGAGAGTCACATCAATTAGTTGTTACAATATCATACATAATAGTTGGTGAAAGATACAATATTCCAACAAACACATTTACCCTATCCTCTATACAGCTTTTGTATTCTGAGGGTAGAAAAGTATACTTCCAGAAAAGACTGGTGATCACAAATTAAAGGGTGTTAAATCCTTTGATGCAGTTCACAGAATAAATTTGCTTCTTCAGAAATTACACGAGATTTCTATAATTGGGTATAATCCAAAAATATGAATGTACAGTAATATATCTTCAATATTACAATATAACATTTTTGGTAATCCACTTACATATGAAGCCAAGCCCCAGCTAATTCAATTCCATGGGGGACTGCAGAGAGTTAAACACAGTATGTGAGTGGTGGAAACATCCTGGCATTGAGGGCTAGCTAGTCTATGAATAACAGAGCATATGATTGGACTTCCATGGGTTCAAAATGCAAATAAAGAAGGGAGAGACATTGCTTGGTCTTTTGTTATTACCTAGCCTATTAAGAAATGACTGCCTGAAGGGGGCGTGGCCTAGCGCGGGATGTGATCAAACGTGTTCCTGTGCAGCTCCGGTGTCTCCCTCTACAATCCTGCTCCATCCTGATCGCACATCGCGGGCAGACGACTTCTTCCATGCCTAAACACTCCGGGTGAGTCTTCTACATCCCCGGAGGGCATTTTGGTGGATGGGAAAGCGGCGCGCAAAGAAACAATCCCCGCCGAGGATTAACATCACCACTTGCTCTGCCCAAGATGGCTGCCGAAGCACTATCCTCGGGCCTAGTGCATCGCCAGCCTCCACCCCCGACCTATTCCGGGACAGCTAGGAGGTGTCCCCGCCACCCTCACCGGAGAACCCGGACCCCGCAGCTGCCCCAGTGCAAGCGACCCCGGCCCCGGGGGCCGCAACCGGCGGTAAGGAGCCCACTCTGGCGGAGGTTATAGCCATAATCAAGGTAAACCATGTGGACCTGGTGGGGAAGGTGGATGGGCTGAAGATAGACCTTGCTATTATGCGGCAGGACATGCACAACCTGCGGGGTCAGGTCACTGAAACTGAGCAATGTATTAGTGACTTGGAGGACACGGTAGCTCCTATCCTGCCCAATCTTACTACATATGGGGGAAGATTGCCACCCTGGAAGATAAGGACGATGACCTTGAGAACCGGTTGCGCAGGAATAACCTGCGCCTGGTGGGTTTACCGGAGCGGGTGGAGGGATCTGACCCTGTTGCCTTCCTGGAGAGCTGGCTTGAACAAGAATTTGGCCGCGACCAGATTTCCCCCTGCTTTGTGATTGAGAGGGCTCACCGGGTGTCTGGACGCCCCCTCCCTGAGGGTCGCCCCCCCGTACGATGGTGATCCGTCTTCTTAATTACAGAGACCGAGACTCCATTTTGGGGGCTGCCAGGAGGAAGGGCAGTCTCCGGATTAACAACGCAGCGGTGTCCCTCTTCCCTGACTACTCTGCAACGGTCCGCAACCGTAGAGCCTCATATCAGCGCGTCAAGCAGAAGCTCCGGGAGCAAGATATTCAATATTCCATGCTGTTCCCTGCCGCGCTCCGGGTTACCTACCAGGGCAAAGCTTATTTTTTCCAGTCTCCACATGATGCCCTGTCCTGGTGTGAATCACTGCCTCGTCCTCCTAACCCTCCTGCTTGATGTTGACCCTGCTGGATCTATGTTTCCGTGTCACCTCTGTATTTGTGGTCGTTTTCCCACTGACTTTTTCTTTTTCATGTTTTGGTTCTTTATTGTGCTGCTTCAATGCTGCCGACTGTGGGTGATCAGATCACTCTCCTGTGGGAGAATACCAGGCCTTGGTCCTCCTGGCCTTGACCTAGCTGCCTTGGGGTTTTTACCCCCTCTTCTTTTTTGGAACATTGTCTCTGAACACTGATTTTGACTTTTGTTTTTTGCCTTAGCGCTCTTTTGCATTCTGCAATAGGCCATGCGCCCCTCGCATGGTTTAAGTTTGGGTTATAGGCCCTCCCCTCTTTTTTGGGGCAGGGCAGGGGTACTGTTGCCTTTTTTGGGCGCCTTTTTTCTTGTTGAATTTGGTTGTGTGTTTGTATGTATGGAGTGTGTATGGATGTTTGTGTATGCAGCACTGCGGCCCTCTTTTGTTCCTGTGTCCGTGACCGGTGGTGGAGTGCTACCCGATTACCCCTACTCTCTCCTTTCCTTCCTAGGCCCGGGGATTTACGGACGAACTTATGGCTGAGGTAACTATTTGCTCGTGGAATGTCCGCGGACTGAACTGAGTCCTCTCTGGATTTCTGAGCACAGCTTCCGGAGGCCCTACATGGGATGCCTTTAAGGCGGTGGTTAGGGGCTCTTATATCTCCCGGATTAAAAGCTATAGATCCAAGGGGAGGGAGACGCAGGTTGCCCTCCAAAAGGGCGCCATACGGGTGCTTCTTCCTCTGAGACTCGGGGTATGTTGACGGATGCCCATCGGGCGCTTCAACTTCATATGGTTGACCTGACCAAGACACAGCAGCTATACCTCTCTGCTCGTATTCACGAGCATGGGGGGAAGAATGGTAGACTCCTTGCGTATCTTGCCCACACTGATTTCCAGGGTACCTTGATTGCCTCCATCCAACTTCCCGACGGCTCGACCACCTCTGACGCTCTAGCCATCAACCAGACTTTTGCAGACTTTTATTGTACGTTGTACAGGAGTGCAGACACCCCTTTTGAACCTGACTTCCTAGGCTTTTTTGAATCCCTTGACCTCCCGATACTCAGTTGCTCCCAACTTAGATAAGCCCATTACTCTGGAGGAAGTCACTGCGGCCATAGGTCAATTGCCTTCCAATAAGACCCCGGGCTTGGATGGCCTTCCCTCGGAGTGGTATCAGGCCCACGTAGAGGTGTTGGCCCCCAGGCTCCTCAAGACATTTCAGGACTCCCTTGAACTTGGAAAGCTTCCCGACTCTATGAATGAGGCCCTCATAGTGGTAATACCTAAACCCGGTAAGGATAAGTTGCACTGCATCTCTCTGCTTAACAGTGACGCAAAAATCCTCGCAAAAATACTTGCCCTTAGACTTTAGACTGTCATTCTATCCCTCATACCCCTGGATTAATCCGGATTCATGCCTGGTAGGAGTACATTCGATAACATCCGCAGACTGTTCCTGCACATTCACAGGGCTGCACACGCTGAATGTAGTGGTTTGGTCCTCTCCTTAGGCATACTAAAGGCCTTCGACCCGGTTAGCTGGCTCTTTCTTTGGGAAGCTATGACTAGGATGGGGATTGGACCAAGTTTTCTCAAATGGGCCCGTTTGTTGTATGCGGACCCGAGAGCTCGGGTCCGCACTAACAAGGATATTTCAGGCTCATTCCCTTTGGGTAGGGGCACCAGACAGGGGTGCCCTCTCTCTCTGTTCGCGCTGGCCATTGAGCCCCTGGCTCTGGCAGTGCGGCAGACGTCCGAGATTGGGGGCATCCGGTCAGGCCTGTTGATAGAAAAGATTTCTCTCTACGCAGACGATGCCCTGGTATACTTAGATGGCAGGGAGAGCTTCTTTGTTAAGTTGCTGCAGGTGGTTGAGGAGTTTGGCACGGTCTCGGGTCTCCGGATGGGCTGGGAGAAATCCCAGGCATTTGCCATTGGCCCTCCGTGTTCGGTCGAATACCTACGGAGGTCACAGGTACAGCTTACGCCTTCCTTTAAATATCTGGGCATACAGATACATGCTGACCTCTCTAGGTATGAGGAACTAAATGTCACCCCAATAGTTCAACAAATGACGGTTAGATTTCGTACCTGGTCATCGTTGCCCCTTAATCTAATTGGACGCATACATATCTTTAAAATGATTTTTTTGCCGAAATTTCTTTATTGTTTCCGAGCTTCCCCGTTTTTTCTTGCCAAATTTTTTTTTGAAAAACTTGATTCCGCCCTTTTTGGCTTTATTTGGCACGGTTGCCAGCCCCGTATAGCCCGGTCCTCCCTCCAAGCAGCCAAGGCTGTGGGTGGACTGGCTTGCCCAAACCTACGACACTATTTTCTTGCCTCCCAGCTCACATTTGTTCATGACTGGATGCCCTCTGACCCCCAGACTCCCACCACTGCTCTCCTGCTCTCCCTGTTCGAACCCCCTACTTCACTACGGGATGAATTACACAGATCTAGGATAGTTGGAGGCTCTAGACTCTCCCCTGTGGATTTTGCCGCAGACTCCCCTGTGGCGGAACCCGAACCTTCCTGAGCTCTTTGGTCATCCAGACTCGGTGTGGTGGGCCCGTTTTGGGGTCACACATTTATCTCACGTAATTACAGGGAATTCACTGTTGTCATTTGAGACACTCAGGCTTACCTATGGTCTTGAAAATTAAATTTTTCTTTAAATATCTCCTATTGAGACATGCCCTGCAAACACAATTCGGGTCGTTGACCATAGAGCTCACGGACTCTTCCATTGAAGACCTCCTGTCTTTCCCAGAAATGGCCAAGTTGGTGACGTCCTTTTATGGCCACCTCCAGGGGGTGGGAACAGATCCGTTTCAGAATTCTCACTGCAAATGGCTGGTGTATATACCTGAGCTTTCTGAAGAGGATTGGGAAGAGGTAACGGAAGTATGCTTCCAGGATATTATTAGCACTGCCGATATATTGATACAGTTTAAGTTCATCCATCACTTACACTATACACCAGCTAGGCTCGTTAGGATGGGGCTTGGTCATGATGTTGCATGCGTTAGATGTGGTACAATTGCTGCTGACTTCTTTCATATGTTTTGGACATGTCCGGGACTCTCAGCCTTCTGGAAGGATTTGTTTGCCTTTTGTGCTGACAAATTGCACCTGCCAATACCCCACACGCCGGAGGTTGGACTGTTGGGGGTTCTGAATGACTATGTCCCTCATGCTCATGCCAGGACTTTGCTACGCCTACTATTATTTTATGCACGAAAAACCATTCTGCTGCACTGGAAGGACAGGGCCCCCTTTCAGCTCACGCAGTCCTTCGACTTGTTCACGGTCTCTTCCTCAGGTTCAAACTGATTTACAAGTGTCGGGCATGTCCTAAGAAATTTGCTAAGGTCTGGCAGCTAGGCTTGTGCAATTTGTTTCGTAACGAATCGAAATTCGTCCGAATTTAGCAACTTTCGGACATTCGGAAGCATTCGAATTTCCGAACAAAGCAATTACGAATAAAACCGAATCCAAAATAAATTATATCGCAAATAGCGAATGCCCGAATGTCTTTGGCATAATTCGTTATGAAAAAAGTTACGAATTTACGAATCCATTCGAAGCACAATAACACTCTGCTCTGCTCTCTGCTTCTCCCTCACCGTGCTGAACTCCCTCTCAAAATGGTGTACATGGGCGGAGGCTATAGCCGCATGTAAAAAACGAAATTAAAATACGAGATTTTGAATCGTTACAAATAACCGCTATGTATTTAGAAAAGTACAAATCCTTTCGAAGCACATTAGGTATAATAGGCAGCGTTGTTGTGAGAGAGACACGGAAAATTACGAATCAACTAACCCAAAAAAAGTTACGAAAGTAGGAATTGTGTCCAGAATCAACGAAAAACAATGTACTCTACCGAAAGTACGAATTATAAATTAACGAAAAATAAGGCTTACATTAATACGAATCATTCCGATCCAACGAAAAATGTCGCTTGCGAAAATACGAAATAGTTCGAACACGAAAAATCTCGTCTAGCAAAATTACAAACGACTAAGAATCAACAGGACTGAAAAGAAACGAACCGAAACTAAACAAATTTTTCCGATGTGCACAAGAAACGAACCGAAACGAAACAAATTTTTCCGATGTGCACAAGAAACGAACCGAAACTAAACAAATTTTTCCGTTGTGCACAAGTCTACTGGCAGCCATGGCTGGATGTGTCGAAGGACTTTTGTGGGGGGGTCCTCTCCTCACAGCTTCCTCAGTAAATTTTCTGAATTCTCTAAAACAATTTTAATTTGGTATTTTTTGATCGGAGGTCTAGTGTGGGTTACTAATCATACTTTTGGAGGGCACTCACTGTGCGAGTCACGGGTGTTATGTGGTCTACTGACCATTAGTAATATGATGCTGTTAAGGGGCCGTAGTTGCTGCAAGGATGTATGTTTTTGTGTGTGTGTGTGTAAGTGTGACTGGTTCTAATCTTTGTTTGTTTGTTTTTGGGGTACCACTGTTACCGCAGTATGCCTATGCACTCCTCCACACCTTATTGCTGGTTTCATATACTAGCTCAATTGTCAGACTGTACTGCTTTTGTTTTCTTTTGTATTGTTTCTTTTGAAAATCTAAAAATAAACACCTTTAAAAAAAAAGAAATGACTGCCTGATCTGAGATGTGTCTTGCATATACCAAGGGGAATCATATACTTTAAGGTTTATTGGGATATTTATTATTCTTCCCTGATGTTCATCCCTGAGGGAATATATAACTACAGACAGTCCCCGGGTTACAAACAAAATAGGTTCTGTAGGTTTGTTCTGAAGTAGAATTTTTATGTAAATTGGAACAAGTACATTTTTTAAGTGTGAAGCCTCGTACACACGACCGAGTTTCTCGTCCAAAAACGACAAGAAAAACTGCTGAGAGAGCTTTCTTGTCGAGAAAACCGTTCGCGTGTATGGTTTTTCGTCGAGAAAACTGCCGTGAATCTCAACAAGAAAAATATAGAACCTTCTCTCTTTTTTCTCGTCCGGATTCTCGATTTTCTCGTTGTGTTTCTCGTCGGCCTGTTTTGCGACGAGAAAAACGTTCATGTGTATGCTTTTACGAGTCTTCCAAAAGCGCGCATGCTCAGAATCAAGTATGAGACGGGAGCGCTTCTTCTGGTAAAACAAGCCTTCGTAATGGAGATAGCACATTCGTCACGCTGTAACGAACTGAAAGCACGAAGACTGAAAATCGCGAATCGTCTCTTCCCAAACTTTTACTTCACACGCGGTAACACGAGATCAGCAAAAGCAGCCCAAGGGGTGGCGCCAGTGAAATCGATCTTCCCCTTTATACTGCCGTCGTACGTGCTGGACGTGACCGCGCAGAACAACGACGAGATTTGGAATTGTCAGTGTGTACGCATGGAAAGTTTGATGAGAAACTCGTCAAGGTTGACAAGAATCTCGTCGAGAAAAACTACGTGTTTTTTAACGATGAGAAACTCGGTCGTGTGTACAAGGCTTGACTCCAGCCTAAAAAAAATATTTTTACGTTTTTTTGGATAGCATAGGAATGGGCTAACGCCCCTGTAATGTTTATTTTGCTGTCTGTGCCCCTGTTCATATAATTTCACCTCACTTTCTGTCCCGGTGACAATTGGATTTAGAACATTTTTGGTTGTTGTGGAAACAAGGATTGGTGATAAAGCATCAGTGGAGACACATTTTCCCATGATACTCTTATGGGAGTAAATTACCCTTGCTAGGGGTAGATTTCCTCTCACTTCCTGTTGTCTCCCCCTGTTTATAAGTATGAATCGTTTGTAGGTCGGATGTTTGTAACTTGGGGACTGCCTGTATATACCTAGGATATTACATGGACACTTGTATAGACTCTTATACAAAATTATTTACTATAATGCATAACTCAATAAGCATCTCGCTTAGCAGTAAAAAGGGTCTCTGGTTCGAATCCCAACCACGACACTATCTGCCTGGAGTTTGCATGTTCTCCCTGTGCCTGCGTGGGTTTCCTCTGGGTACTCCGGTTTCCTCCCACACTCCAAAGACATGCTGGTAGGCTAGTTGGCTTCTGACTAAAATTGGCCCTAGTATATGAATGTGAGTTAGGGACCTTAGATTGTAAGCTCCTTGAAGGTAGGGACCGATGTGAATGTACAATGTATATGTAAAAGCGCTGTGTAAATTGACGGCGCTATATAAGTACCTTAAATAATAATAATATTCTGGGTTGATGCCTAATTAACTCTTGTGCTGCTATGTCTCTGAATTTCTTATAATATGTATGTCCAGTCTACCTCTTATAGCTCTCAGTAAGTACAGGGGTCTATCATCAAGCAATGTCTATCAGCTGTTGGACACTTCCAGGAGGAACAATGATTCTATAAGATATAATTGTAAGATATATTACTGTAAATTATTATATTGTATTGTACCTATTTACAGGGATTCCCTGTATTTTCTGAAGTCGCAGATGCATTTCATGAAATGCATCAAAGGAATTACCACCCTCTTCTTATTTTTCATTATCAGTATATTCTGGAAGCAGGCCTTTCCTTTCACAGAATATAATAGTTATGTAGAGGCGAGGATAAGGGTAGTGTGTATGCAGGGAAATGTTATTCACCAACTATTTTGTGTATGATTTTCTAACAATTAAATGATGGAAATACTACCGCTTTTATATAACTATATTATTAAACATTATATCTGTAGCAATAATAACTTAAGAGTTTTTTGGGATTATTGACTAGGTGATAAGAAGTCCACAATTTGAAGATCAAAGGTACTCAAGTACTCAAGTAGCATATGGTGTCAGGTCATACTTCTGATCTGTGGTGGCTGGTGGTATGTTTGGGGGGGTGGCAAACAATGCACTTCCAAATCCCCCCCCCCCCCCTCCGTGGCTCTGTCGTTCACACAGCTGTCAGGTCAGGCTCAGCACAGTACTCACACCGGGGAATGACGCTCCTCTCTGCCCATACTCGGCTCTGATCAGCAGCTCCTCCTAAGTACAGCTCCATGGCCGCAAAACTCTCCAGCAGCTCCAGAGCCCACCGCCATGCCATTATTTTAGTGTTACGTAATTTATCAATTATATTTATTATTTTCATATCAACTTGTACAACGTTTAATACTGTCCAGAACAACACTTGTTAATAAGTATAAAAAATGTACTGACTAGCTGGGACACAAGAAACAACAACCACTGATGATGGAATCTGGTGATGGACCCTGAACAAATTGATTACTACCATTTCAGATTGACCCATCCTCACTTATTGCTGCCTCTGTCATGGCTGCCCCTTGTGCTCTTGCTCTCGCCAAATTGGTTTATCCTGAAACAGAAGAATCCAAGTTTAAAGATGAGGAAGGTGTCAAGATAGAAAAAGGGTAAATTTTACTTGTTTAATTTCTAAAAACTTTTGTATGATTCACAAATATCAACATGACTTTAAGCTACTTCACCAGCATGATAATTGTTACATTTTTATGAAATTGACAGGTGCTGCTCAAGGCTGCACTGGGTCCTCTTTTATAGCAACTGCTTGGAATGCAGACAAGAACAGAGCTCGTCCCAGCTCTAGACATCTGATGGAAACGCCCTGGAAGACACACATCTCTGCAAAACTATATAGAAAAGTATGTGACAGCCTCAGCCCAGGCTCCATCCAGGCCACACCCCCAATGCATTTCTTTATGCCCATTGAGCTTGGTCATGGGGATAAGGATCCCATGCATGGGTGGAAATAAATGCATCATTGGCTGCCATTTATTTAAGAAAAATAGATATCAGGTGAACATTAGCCTTACACTGGGATAAAACAGCATGAAAAAGGTGATGTGCAAATGCAAATAGAAAATATATGTCCAAAAAACGCCAAAGCATACAGAGGATAAATATTGGCACTACATAAACAGTGATGCCAAAAAATGAAATAATAATAAAAATGAATATGTGTCCAAAATGGAATAAGCCCCAAAAGCAGCTCAAAAACAAAAAAAGCAAGAAGGGGAAAGAAAAATGCTCCCAAAAGCATAGGGTATGGAGTCTAAAAAAGTAATTTAAAAACTTGTGTAGCGGACAGGGTCGCCCGACCCCCACCACACTCCCAATCCCCTCTATTAAAGTTCTCGCTCTCAATGTCTCTGGTCTAGGGGTACGATAGGAAAGGGAGTGCGGCCGCTACGCCAGGCCTCCACCACAGATGTATAAGTGGTATTAGCAGAAGTTTGTTTTACCTTCGGGCCTGCACTGTGTATCGGGTCCTCCCTTCAAGAGTCATCTGCCAGGAAACGAGCCTCACACCGTTGCAAGTCCAACACTCCTTTATTTGAACATAGCATGGACTTACTTGCTTTACAAAACAGAACAGGAGGTGTGAATGTGTATATAGGCCCAGTTCTTTCCTCCACTCTCCTCCAAAGAGTGGGCAATGGTCTCCGCACAAGGGAATTCACCTTCCGAACGGTCTCCGACAAGAGGCTCACCCGTCACCGGCAGTATGCTGCACCGGGTCTTCAGATGAGGAGCTCTCCCCGGTCCATTACGTCCACCTCGGATTCAGGCGTCCATCTCCGGAGCACCCTAGGATCCTTCCCTCGCGGAACTCAGTGTTGGGCACTGAGCTCCGGACCGCCAACCGAGTACCTCACCCCAGGCTAAAGGTGCCTGAGGTGGAACACGATCTCCGGTGGTCCTCTAGGCCGAGGCCGCCTAGAGGACAAGCATGAACTCCGTCCGCAGGCTAAAGGTGCCAGGGACAACGAACCCCGTGACAAAATGGCCGGCCCCCTTTATACCTTCCCCCGGCATGCGCAGCTGGTTCCCCGCCCTACCACACGGCCGCCGAGAAAAGACAAAAAAGGATTCGACCCAGCAATGACTCGTCCGTCGGCCCAAAGTGACAGCGCCACCCAGTGGACCGCCGGAGATACACCACTGGTGTCACCGCAAAAATTCAAAATTACTGGCGGGAAAGTAAACACCCACTACATACTCCCCTCTGTCTTTTGACACTGGTCCCCAGTGTCTGGAGCAAACCATATCCTCCACGGCTGACATGATTCGGGCCAGAAACCGTTAACAAATTGAAAAACCAACAAACTTTTTGGAAACACTATCCTACTGTGAAGTTGTGTCTGAGCCCCTGTAACAGAAAGAGGAGCAAAAGACAACATCAAACATTTCAAGGTTGCATATTAACATTTACTTTTTCCCTCCCCATCCTGACTAAAGACCTCCCCAGAGTCTAAAATCTTGCTGGGATGTTCTCCTGCAGAGGGAAAAAAACAAAAGAAACCAACACATAAAATCCTGACACATGTATTCGTGTGTGTGAGTAAAACATTTCTCCTAAAAGAAATCCCTCTTTCTCCAACGAGTGCGTGCGTGAAAAGTGTTTGTAACGTTGCGCAACACTGCCACCTGGTGACAGCATCACGGTAACTGCACCCGTTGAACATCTTCTCTTTTCTTTCTTTTCCTAACACTATCTACCCCAGAGTCTGTGATCTCTTTGCGGGAAGAAACAAACAGGAACAGTTCTTGAGATAGATTCTCCTTCAGGCGCTGATGCCTCCACCCTTGGTGTGCTCTCACCCACGGACATAGGCGAATTCCGAAACCCACGGAATGCAGCAAGCGGCGCCTTGTCCCAGCCCTTCTTGGCAAACAGATCGTCAATTTGGACATCATCTCCCATATCAGAGAGAGATTCTAAGTCAGAAGTGTCACACTCCTCCGCGGGTATGTAGCCCCGTGTGGAAACAGAACATCCACACTCTGGAGACTTGCTAGGCCATGCCTTCCTGACACATCCTCCCTCACACCAAGTCTTCTCAGCCGGCTTACCTTGGCCTTTCTTGGGATGTCCGGAACTCTCGTCTACTGATCCATCCGGGCCTGGCGTGGGCATGCGAGATGGTCCACCACCACCGCTGGTCGGGGCTACCACGCTGGTTCTCTTCCTCGGTGGCGGACGCTGTGAGACTGTGGTGACCGAGTCAGCATCCTCGGATTTCTCCCGTTGATGTTTCACGACCTCCTCCGCGGTCGTTGCAGTGTACGCAGGGGCGACTCTTACTGCCGTGATTCCTGCCTCCTGTGGGGCGATGCCTGAAGCCCGGCCTGGATAGATGGTTTTCGGCCTCTCCACCACCGGATCCACCTCGAACATGAATTCCCCACAGGCGTCACATCGTCCGAAGGGCTTTAACAGACATACCAGTCCCGAGCATCCGTGACAAATCATGCCCAAAGCCTCCACGTCCATGCAGGAATATAGGGCGAATCGACCCCTTGGCTTTAGTCGGATCCCCGTATCCGTTATGGGAGCAGCAGCAGTCAATGTTGTAGTTGCCGGGTGAACCGGGATCCACGAGGCGTTTCCAAACATGGCGACCTGTTGCTGTTCCATCGTACACTGCAGAGTTTTCGCGCCAACGTCCCACGTGTAGTCCGTCACACGTATTGGACTCCTACCCTTTTGCTCCAGTTTGCGGGCTTTTCCACTTGGTTGGTTTGAGATACGCCCACGAACTAAGCTGTGGGGGTTGTGTCTGTTGGCGCAGTGCAATTAAAAACCCCCACGTGTAGTCCGTCACACGGCTGGGTTTTCCCCCTTTCACCACTCTGCCTGCGTGGGCCTTTCCTCTTCCGAGGTCATGTCCACGACTTTCGAGTAGGGCTGCACTTTGGCCTATATACTTGACTGTTTCCGGCAGATACGTTCTTCCAAATGATACACAACACACATTCCGGACCCGAGCCCCCACGTGTAGCGGACAGGGTCGCCCGACCCCCACCACACTCCCAATCCCCTCTATTAAAGTTCTCGCTCGCAATGTCTCTGGTCTAAGGGTACGATAGGAAAGGGAGTGCGGCCGCTACGCCAGGCCTCCACCACAGATGTATAAGTGGTATTAGCAGAAGTTTGTTTTACCTTCGGGCCTGCACTGTGTATCGGGTCCTCCCTTCAAGAGTCATCTGCCAGGAAACGAGCCTCACACCGTTGCAAGTCCAACACTCCTTTATTTGAACATAGCATGGACTTACTTGCTTTACAAAACAGAACAGGAGGTGTGAATGTGTATATAGGCCCAGTTCTTTCCTCCACTCTCCTCCAAAGAGTGGGCAATGGTCTCCGCACAAGGGAATTCACCTTCCGGACGGTCTCCGACAAGAGGCTCACCCGTCACCAGCAGTATGCTGCACCGGGTCTTCAGATGAGGAGCTCTCCCCGGTCCATTACGTCCACCTCGGATTCAGGCGTCCATCTCCGGAGCACCCTAGGATCCTTCCCTCGTGGAACTCAGTGTTGGGCACTGAGCTCCGGACCGCCAACCGAGTACCTCACCCCAGGCTAAAGGTGCCGAGGCCGCCTAGAGGACAAGTACGAACTCCGTCCGCAGGCTAAAGGTGCCAGGGACAACGAACCCCGTGACAAAATGGCCGGCCCCCTTTATACCTTCCCCCGGCATGCGCAGCGGGTTCCCCGCCCCACCACACGGCCGCCGAGAAAAGACAAAAAAGGATTTGACCCAGCAATGACTCGTCCGTCGGCCCAAAGTGACAGCGCCACCCAGTGGACCGCCGGAGATACACCACTGGTGTCACCGCAAAAATTCAAAATTACTGGCGGGAAAGTAAATACCCGCTACACTTGCATTGATTTTATTTTCAAACTTAAAAACAACAACTAAACTGGGATAAATGAACTCCTTACAAGAGTGTACTCTAATACAATAATATATATTTATATTTCAAAATCACATTTTTGATTTTTTTTAATTATATCTTTTCATGTGACAACACTGAAAAAATTACACTTTACTACAATATAAATTAATGAGTATACAGCTTGTATAACAGTGTAAATTTGCTGTCCCCTCAAAATAACTCAACACACAGCCATTAATGTCTAAACCCCTGGCAACAAAAGTGAGTACACCCCTAAGTGAAAATGTCAAAATTGGGCCCACGGTGTCAATATTTTGTGTGGCCACCATTATTTTCCAGCACTGCCTTAACCCTCTTGGTTATAGAGTTCACCAGAGCTTCACAGGTTGCCACTGGCATCCTATTCCACTCCTCCATGATGATATCACGAAGCTGGTGGATGTTAGAGACCTTGCGTACCTCCACCGTTTGAGGATGCCCCACAGATGCTTAATAGGGTTTAGGTCTGGAGACATGCTTGGCCAGTCCATCACCTTTATCCTCAGCTTCTTTAGCAAGGCAGTGGTCATCTTGGAGGTGTGTTTGGAGTCATTATCATGTTGGAATACTGCCCTGCTGCCCAGTCTCCAAAGGGAGGGGATCATGCTCTGCTTCAGTATGTCACAGTACATGTTGACATTCATGGTTCCCTCAATGAACTGTAGCTCCCCAGTGCTGGCAGCACTCATGCAGCTCCAGACCATGACACTCCCACCACAATGCTTGACTGTAGGCAAGACACACTTGTCTTTGTACTCCTCACCTGGTTGCCGCCACACACGCTTGACACCATCTGAACCAAATAAGTTTATCTTGGTCTCATCAGACAAAAGGACATGGTTCCAGTAATCCATGTCCTTAGTCTGATTGTCTTCAGCAAACTGTTTGTGGGCTTTCTTGTGCATCGTCTTTGGAAGAGGCTTCCTTTTGAGACAACAGTCATGCAGACCAATTTTATGCAGTGTGCGGCGTATGGTCTGAGCACTGACAGACTGACCCCCCCACCCCTTCAACCTCTGCAGCAATGCTGGCAGCACTCATACGTCTATTTCCCAAAGACAACCTCTGGATATGATGCTGAGCACGTGCACTCAACCTCTTTGGTCGACCATGGCAAGGCCTGTTCTGAGTGGAACCTGTCCTATTAAGCCGCTGTATGGTATTGGCCACCATGCTGTAGCTCAGTTTCAGGGTTTTGGCAATCTTCTTATAGCCTAGGCCATCTTTATGTAGAGCAACAATTGTTTTTTTCAGATCCTCAGAGAGTTCTTTGCCATGAGGTGCCATGTAACTTTCAGTGACCAGTATGAGAGATTGAGAGCGATAACACCAAATTTAACACACCTGCTCCCCATTCACACATGAGACCTTGTAACACTAACGAGTCACATGAGGGGAAAATGGCTGATTGGACCCAAGTTGGACATTTTCACTTAGGGGTGTACTCACTTTTGTTTCCAGCGGTTTGGACATTAATAGCTGTGTGTTGAAGTATTTTGAGGTGACGGCAAATTTACACTGTTAGGGCTCTTTCACACTGGCGCTTCCCGTCATGATCCGCCCAGCGAATATCCGCTTGCTCAGCGGAGATCGCTCCGTTGATCCCCGCTGAGCCGGCGAATGACTTGTCCGTCTCTGCACACTGTGCAGAAACGGACCGGTTGGATCGCCGCTTTCCTCTATGGGGGGATCGGATGAAACCGGACCGTCTGTCCGTTTTCATCCGATCCGATCCGCAGACGGATGGAAAAGTAGGATTTTCCTCCGTCATGCTAAACGGACCATAGCGGATACTGATGTCGTCGGATGTCAGCGGATGTTCATCCGCTGACATCCGCTATCCCATAGGGATACATGTATGTCCGTTTTTCATCCGAAAACGGATTGATGAAAAACGGACATATGGAACGTGAAAGGGGCCTTATACAAGCTGCACACTCACTACTTTACATTGTAGCAAAGTGTCATTTCTTCAGTGTTGTCACATGAAAAGATATAATAAAATATTTACAAAAATGTGAGATACTGTATATAAATACTTATATTACAATTACTTCATGCATTATTCATATTTATTCTTGTATTAGACTGTACTCTTGTAGGGAGTCCATTTATCCCAATTTAGGTGTTGTTTTTAAAGGACTTTTTTGGACTCCATAAAGCTTTTGGAAAGATTTTTATTTCCCTTTTTTTTTTCTTTTTTTTTAATGAGCTGCTTTTGGGGCTTATACCCTTTTCGATACATATTAATTTTTATAATTTTTTCATTGTTCACCATCACTTTTTTATAGTGCCCATATTTATCCTCTGTATCATTCGGCTTTTTGTGAACATTATATATTTTCTTTTTGCATTTGCACATCAGCTTTTTCATGCTGTGTCATCCCAGTGTAAGGCTAATTTTCACCTAATACCTATTTTTCTTAATTCAACGGCAGCTGATGCATTTATTTCCCCCTATGCATGGGATCCTTATCCCCACAACTAAGCTCCATGGGAGGAGTGAAACAAGTTGGGGGCGTGGCCTGGTTGGAACCCGGGCTGAGGCTGTCATACACTTTCCTACGGGGTTTTGCAGAGATGTGCAACTTCCAGGACTTTTCCCTTTTCCATTAATTGTTACATTTTGTAGCAAAATTTTTATAGTAAAGTAACAAACATGTAAGAATGAAGATGGCAAAATCTGTGAAGTATCTATTTAGAAAAAATAGGCCTATAGAAAAAAATATCACAGAAAAAGTAGATCATGAATCTATATTACATTACATGCTTCCATTAGGAAATTACTGATACTGCTACTGCTATTATCTGTCGTAGTTCCTACAAAATGTAGTGTGTTCATTCCTTAGTGCTTTATAAAAGGAAATGCAATAAGAACCCATACTCATAATGTAGAACATAGTGGAAGACAAATGGAGTCATGTGTTTTTCACATTAGATGCGATTTCATGCAGTTTGATGTTCTTTTAGAACACAGGAAAACTCCATGTTGCTTTAAAATTCCATTCCTGTCAATGGAGTTCATTCTCACCACTGAGGTGTTGTAGGGCATTTAGAAAATATCCTGCTTGCCGCAGTTTAGGTGGGTTCCCTTTAGGAAGAATGTTTAGGGGGAAGCAAGCCTATATTTTTTTTATATATTATATGGTAACACATCCCAAAATAGTCAAGACATAGATCAACCCTACCTACAGAAGCTACAGAACTTTGGATGCACTATCCATCACAACTTTATAAATAAAACCTTATATATATTTATTTATAACAGTAAACAGTGTAAAAAATAAATTTTTATTGTAATCATTAAAATATTTAAAAACTATTTTCCATAAAATATATATAGAGTGCTACTCATCACATACATATGCAAAATGTACAGGATTTCTCCCAAATACCACAATACTGGGTAATTTAGTGTAGATATTCAGATGCATATCGCGTTCCCATTGTGTTTTTTAAATAGGTATCCGGATGCAAATTCTCAATGCGTTTCTTGGGTCTGCTCCCACTTTTTAGGACAAAATGAGAGATATATATCTTAAGAACAGCAAGAATTTTACAAATACATTTACGTATGTGTATATTAAAAGCAAAACAATGTCCCTAGTGGCAGACATGTCAGCCATCCAGTGGAGGAGCCTGGTCTTAGGGCCAGAAAGTGGGAAGCAGTAACAGGCAACCTTATGTTATAGCCCCACTTTTTAACAGACAGGATAGCTCCTTGGGCATCCACATGGACAGGACGCTATAGCAGTGTGCTTCCTGCAGTTTGGGTTTATAAATAGGTTGTCTGAAGACAAATTGCCCAGTTCAGTTTGGAAGGCAACATGTTAGAGAACCAAAGCAGGGGAGCTGAGAAAGGCGTGAGCAGAACATCAAAGAAACTGTAGCCTTCAGAGGTCAAGACTTGTGCACCAACATTTGGGACAATTTACTAAAAGAATAGAGGGTGTTCACCTAGCAAGGTAAATGTTCACTTTGCAAAGTAAATGTTGGTAAATAAGGTGATTCTGTGTTTGAATACCCAAACATGTTTTCGGGAAATTAACTGATTTTTGCTAGCCAATAATTGGGTATTCAAAATGAACAAAGCTTCACCTCAATCATCGAACTCACACTTTTACTAGGTAAAGGTAAACTAGCAAAAAAGGGGGGCAAAAACCGCGCTGTCCGATGTAGATGGGGGTAGCTGCCTGCACAACAGATATACTGTAATATAAGAGCAAGTGGAAGTGGTAAAGTGCGGCGCTCAAAGTGATGGTACGTGTGATGAAAACTCAAGATGTAACCTCCATAGTGAAAGGATAGATACAACCAATGAATTGGTTTGATTCACAAAATGGTAAATTATACAAAATAATGGAATAAACAATAATAAATAAACCTATAAATGGAATTAGACACCATGAATGGCGAAAGCAGATTAAGCAAGTGAACAAGTGATTGTGACGTCCTAATTTCAATGTGCTTATGGTGCTTAAATGGTTAAATTGGTATATGAAAGGATGGTATATATTCTAAAAAAACATTGCAAAAACATTAAGAACATCATCAGTGGCAATGGACCAAATATATTGGTGAGCAAGTAAATAAAAAGTGGGGTGAAGATGCCTTATTAGGACGAAACGTCAGGAAGGGCTTTGAAATTAGGACGTCACAAAGATAAACTAGGTATTTCGAAATCCATGTTTATCACAAGATACAACATAACAGAATCATTTAGTAAAATAGTGAATGAAGACCTCCAAAATATCACATCTCAGTTCATCTCAAAATGCATAAAAACATGCATTAAATCACACATGATATTGCTTGCCTTGCAGTTACATCTGGTGTGAATGAGTCCTAAAGGATGTACCTATTACATTTTTAAATCTAATAGGAAGAATGTTATCATTTGTGTATATAATGCCTATGCATTGGGGTTTATTTACTAAAGGAAACTCCACTTTGCACTACAAGTGCTCTGCAAGTGCACTTGGCTGTAGATCTGAGGGGGACATGCAAGGAAAATAAAAAACATAATTTTTGCATGTACATGATTGGATGATAAAATCAGCAGAGCTTCCCCTCATTTCAGATCTTCCCCTTAGATCTAAAGCGATTGCACTTCGAGGTGCACTCCCAAGTGCACTTGCAGTGCATTTGTTGTGCAAAGTGGATTCGCCTTTAGTAAATAACCCCCATTGTCTGTATATTCTGAAAGAAATAAAGTTAACACAAATATAAATAGAAAAAAGAATGGTAATGGCAGAATGTTCAAGACATGCTTATTAAATCTTAATCTTTCTCTTAAAATCGGTGTTCACGAGTCAAATATACTTATTTTCCCATAGAGTCACATTTTTGTGTCTTAAGCAGATTTCATCATCATTTTGTGTATGTTCCTCTCTGCCTAAAGGGAAGAAAGAACCATACTAGAAGCTGCCAGCAATGGGGCCTCTACCTCTGTGGGACTGGTTGCCAATATTGCTGCCAATCTGATTGCATTCATGGCCTTGCTTGAATTTGTCAACTCTGCTTTCTCCTGGATTGGAGGAATGGTGAACTATCCTAAACTTACTCTGCAGGTAAGCCAACACTAACAATAGTATATCTTTTAGATTGTCTGACACAATTCCCTTGCAGTAAGGTATGCAGCTGTTTTTAGTGTCCATAATTTAGATACCGTTCACAGCACCAGTACAAGGGCCACTTTAACCACTTCAGCCTGGGAAGGATTTACCCACTTCATGACCAGGCCATTTTTTGCGATACGGCACTGCATCGCTTTAACTGACAATTGCGTGGTCGTGAAATTGATGTCCTTTTTTTCCCCACAAATAGAGCTTTCTTTTGGTGGTATTTGATCAATCACCTCTGCGGTTTTTATTTTTTGCGCTATAAACAAAAAAAGAACGACAATTTAAAAAAAAAAACACTATTTTTTACTTTTTGCTATAATAATTATCCCCCCCAAAAAAATGTAAAAAAACCCCACAAATTTCTTCTCAGTTTAGGACAATAAAAGTGGTCAGGGGCCCCCTTGAGCACCCACCCAAAATGGTAGTTTTTGAGCTCATTCGCACGGGCGGAAAAAACACATCGCTTAGACACATATTTTCTGCATTAACCACTTGCCGACCGCCTCCTGTACATTTACGTCGGCAGAATGGCACGGACAGGCACATCAACAAACCTGTACGTCCCCTTTAAGTGCCTGTCTGTGTGGTTGCGTGCGCGCCGCTACTGGCACGCTCGCGACCATGCCGCCATCCCCGTGAGTCGGACCGCGATCTTTTCACGGAGGTATAGAGCGGGGAGATGCTTGTGTAAACAAGCATCTCCCGGCTCTGCCTACCTAGTGACAATGACACGGATCTCGGCTCCGTGTACTCGGAGCGGAGATCATTGTCATGTGTCACGGATCTCGGCTCCGTGTACTCGGAGCGGAGATCAGTATCATGTGACACACAGCCCATCCCCGCTACAGTTAGAAACACAATGCAGGGAACACTTAACCCCTACAGCGCCACCTAGTGGTTAACCCCTTCACTGCCAGTGTCATTTTCACAGTAATCAGTGCATTTTTATAGCACTGATCGTTGTGAAAATGACAATGGTCCCAAAAATGTGTCAAAAGTGTCCGATGTGTCCGCCATAATGTCGCAGTCACGAAAAAAAATCACTGATCGCCGCCATTACTAGTAAAAAAAAATTATAAAAATGCCATAAAACTATCCCCTTTTTTGAAAACGCTATAACTTTTGCGCAAATCAATCAATAAACACTGATTGCGATTTTTTTTTTTACCAAAAATATGTAGAAGAATACGTATCGGAGTAAACTGAGGAAAACATTTTTTTTATTTATTTTTTGGGGAAATTTATTATAGCAAAAAGTTAAAAATATTGAATTTTTTCAAAAAAATTTGCTCTATTTTTGTTTTTAGCGCAAAAAATAAAAACCGCAGAGGTGATCAAATATCACCAAAAGAAAGCTCTATTTGTGGGAAAAAAAGGACGCCAATTTTGTTTGGGAGCCACGTCGCACGACCGCGCAATTGTCAGTTAAAGCGACGCAGTGCCAAATCGCAAAAAGTGGCCTGGTCTTTAACCAGCCAAAATGGTCCAGGGCTTAAGTGGTTAAAGAAAGATCCTGCATAAAATACGCGCCTAAAGTACTCACTTTTAGTATGCCTTTATTATGCTTGTATAAGAGAACAATTGCAGATCTATGCATGTAACATCTGCAGCTGTGTCCTACTTTTTTGTGCATGACTAAATCAAGCTCAATCAAGATGCTTTCGTATGTAGACAAAGCTGTCGGCTCATTGTTTGTTATACTGCTGTGTTTCGATGCGTACAAAATTATCTGCTGTTTTTTCTGCCCTTGTGTATGATCCCTTAAGGGAAGTTAGGCTTTTAATTGGGAGGGAAGTGTGTGTGTACTGGATTCATGGAGCATGTACACTGAGGAATTTCTCATGTGTATGCATAGGTATGCTAGTGAGCTTTTCATTGAACAGAAATGAATCTATTTGTTGCCTAACTCCTGCCCACACATCTTTAATTTGTGTATTTAGTTGTTTGTTTGAAGCATCAGTTAGAGCTTTGCATGCACACTGGACGTTTTTACAGCTGCTGTTTTGGGCATCACTGTTTTTTTTTCTCACAGCCAGTAAACGCCCCAGCATGTTATCCTATGTGTCCATGCACAGAAAGGCTTTTATCAGCATTTTTTGGGAAGAGCGTTTCAGCAGTGGCGGCTGGTGCTCAAAATTTTTGGGGGGGCGCAAACAAACTGAAAAAAAAAAATCAATTGTCGCCACTGTGCCCATTAAACGCAGCCACTGTGCCCAAACGCCACCAGTTTGCCCCCTCAAATACAGCCAGTTTGTCCCCATATACAGCCAGTGTGCCCCCATATATATATAACCAGTGTGCCCCCATATATACAGCCAGTGTGCCCCCCATATACAGCCAGTGTGCTCCCATATACAACCAGTTTGTCCCCATATATATAGCCAGTTTGTCCCCATATATATAGCCAGTGTGCCCCCATATATATATAGCCAGTGTGCCCCCATATACAGCTAGTGTGCCCCCATATACAGCCAGTGTGCCCCCATATACAGCCAGTGTGCCCCCATATACAGCCAGTGTGCTCCCATATACAACCAGTTTGTCCCCATATATATAGCCAGTTTGTCCCCATATATATAGCCAGTGTGCCCCCATATATATAGCCAGTGTGCCCCCATATACAGCTAGTGTGCCCCCATATACAGCCAGTGTGCCCCCATATACAGCCAGTGTGCCCCCATATACAGCCAGTGTGCCCCCATATACAGCCAGTTTGTCCCCATATATATAGCCAGTGTGCCCCCATATACAGCCAGTTTGTCCCCATATATATAGCCAGTGTGCCCCCATATACAGCCAGTGTGCCCCCATATTCAGCCAGTGTGCCCCCATATACAGCCAGTGTGCCCCCATATTCAGCCAGTTTGTCCCCCATATACAGCCAGTTCCCCCCAAATGCAGCCAGTTTGTCCCCCACATACAGCCAGTTCCCCCCAAATGCAGCCAGTTTGTCCCCCACATACAGCCAGTTCCCCCCAAATGCAGCCAGTTTGTCCCCCATATACAGCCAGTTCCCCCCAAATGCAGCCAGTTTGTCCCCCATATACAGCCAGTTCCCCCCAAATGCAGCCTGTCCCCCCCCCAGCCCTGCACTTACCTTCCTCGGTCCGCGCCGTCCTCGATGTGTTCTCCCGCCCTCGATGTCGCTTCAGCCAATCAGGTTACCGGTAACCAGATCCGGTGAACCTGATTGGCTGAAACCTCCACAGTCTTCTCCAAGGAATGCACCCCCGTGCGTACCTGGGAGGAGTTTTTGGAAGCCGATTACAGCCTAAGAGCTGTATTCGGAAAGCCTATCAGAGCCGCTGGCTCTGATAGACACTTCCAAGTCACACCCACCGCCGGCCACCGCTCTAATTCATATGGCCGGCGCTCACCAGGAGGCCGGCCATATGAATAGTGGGCAGCGCGGCAGCGGTGACAATACACAGATTCATGCAATGCATGAATCTATGTATTCTCTTTCAGTGGCGGTGCGGGAGCGAGAGGGGGCGGCTCTCCGGCGCCCTCTATGGACGCACCGCCACTGCGTTTCAGGCTGAAGAAACCCCCAGAACTACTGCATTCAAAGAGGAGTTTTTCAGCTGTAAAAATGTTCTTATGCCGTGTACACACGATCGATTTTCTCGATGGTGAAAACACCGTCGAGAAAATCGACGGGAAAAACGAGGAACGGCTTGGTCCCCTACACACGGCCGGTTTTCATGAAATTTTTTCTCTTGGTCGAGAAAAACGACCATGTGTAGGCTCCCTGGCAGTGTTTCCCTATGGGAAAACTGTCGCGGAAAAAAATGCTGTGAGTCACGACGAGAAAAATTAGAGCATGTTCTAATTTTTCTCGTCGTGATTCTTGCCGTTTTTCTCGTCGGGAAAAATGCTGGAAAGCCCACACACGGTCGTTTTTCTCATCAAAGAGAAAAAAATGAAATTTTTCCCGACGAGAAAAATGGTCGTGTGTACGCGGCATTACACTGAAAAACGCGGTGAAATGCAGCTATCTGGCATTTATGAGGGGTTTTCAGCCACAAGCTGGGTGTATAGTTTTGCTAAAAATGCAAACGCGGCAAAACACTAATGCACAAATGTTGCAAAACGTGGCAAAACTCGCCTTTTTAACACGGCATTCTATATCTAACGCTACTGATGTTTTTTTATAACCTCCAGTGTGCATGAGGCAAAAACATAATTTATGTTTTTGTTTTTATATTTATAAATGTACCTGGGATAGCCATATTTTCTCATTACATTTTGTTGGTACCCAGAAGTGCAGTACAGTGATTAAGATATAGTTCTACACGTGTTGCAAGTCTATAGTAGAAATCTCTCAATAGACTTATGCCGCGTACACACGACCGTTTTTCATGACGAGAAAAATTTCATTTTTTAATTTGGTCATTAAAAACGATTGTGTGTGGGCTCCAGAGCATTTTTCACGACGTGAAAAATGGCCATTAAAAATTTGGAACATGCTCTAATTTTTCTCGTGGTTTTTCTTGTGGTTTTTCACGTCGTCGTTTTTCTCGTCATGAAAAACGGCCGTGTGTAGGCTTTAACGACGTGAAAAAAACGCGCATGCTCAGAAGCAAGTGATGAGACGTTCTGGTAAAACTAGCGTTCGTAATGGAGATAGCACATTCGTCACGCTGTAACGGACTGTAGAGCACGAGGCTGAAAAGCGCGAATCGTCTCTCACCAAACTTTACTAACACGAGGATCAGCAAAAGCAGCTCAAAGGGTGGCGCCTTCCGAATGGAACTTCCCCTTTATAGTGCCGTTGTACATTTCGTACGTCACCGCGCTTTGCTCAAGCATTTTTTTTCATGATAGTGTGTAGGCAAGGCAGGCTTGAGAAGAATAACGTCGAGAAAAACGTCGTTTTTTTCAATGACATTAAAAACGGTCGTGTGTACGCGGCATTACATTTAAAATAATATAATCTTTAGGTGGCTTGTCCAGTAACTGATCTTTGCACAGCAGCTGTTGAGCACAAATGCTGATTGCACTGCATTTGCAAAATGACATAAAAAATATTTCAAAAGTACAGACAATGTCACAAACTCACCTTCTGCATGTGCACCCCCGCCATAAAAAACCAATGGTTCTCCATGTTGTTGTTTGTTGTCTTCTGTGATCAAGCAATGAGTGTTTGGTTGTAAATCAGTCTTGGTTGCCTCATTGTGCTGATGTACTTTTGGCTCAATCTGCACACGTTTCTCTATTCCCCCCCCCACTCACCCCTCACCAACTTCTGGGTCCCTCTGAACTACATACTTCCCTTCTAAGTCCATGCATCTGCATCTGTATTTAGTTAATGCTTTTGTGCATTTTGTGCATCCTACTTGCACCCCCCTGCGTCATTTAGTGTCAGCGTGTGTCCAGATTTGGCTAGTAGATGAGATTATTTCTTGTTTTCCTTGACCTTGTCTGTCCTCACCTCTCCTGAAATTTAGCCCCCTGACTTTACTTTAATGCTTGAGTAAATGTTTGTACTTCTTTATTCATTGACCCCTGGCAATACTCCATGACTATGGTTCTGTCTTATCTTCTGGCATATTGTCAGCTGGTTGCTGCTAGCTTATTGAACCTTGTGGCTCAGTATCTTTGGCCAGTATTATGTCCAGTCTGGAATGTTAAACCACCATCTGGCGATGGCCTGCCCTTGTTGGGTTACAACCACCCAGCCTAGACTCTAAAATTATCTGCTGCCCAAATGTATCCAAAAAGTTGAAGAGCAGAGTAAGTAGAGAGTAATGGAAATAGATTCTCAGCTTGTGTACATACCAAACAGCTTTACTTTAGGATATTATATCCAGGGAAGTGAATGGGCACCTGGATGATGCACAAAATACACATATTCTACAATCCTAATACATGATTAACAACTAAAGCCACATCTAGACCCCAATTATGCCATAGTAGTGATACATGTTGTACCAGACTTGACATAAATGTATTATGTACCGGGGTGTCAGATCTCATCCTTAGATGCATTATACACTTTGCTGGCAGTAACTGTGAGCCCATCTAATTGAATGTGTTTGCCCTAAAGAGTCTACAGTAGTGATGAGCCGAACACCCCCGGGTTCGGTTCGCACCAGAACCCGCGAACGGACCGAAAGTTCGCACGAACATTAGAACCCTATTAAATACAATGGATGCGAACGTTCGGATTCTAAAGTGCTAATTATAACGACTATTATCCATGTTATTGTCCTAAACAGAGTTTGGGAACCCGGGTTCTGCACCAGGGGACATGTATCAATGCAAAAAGAAGTTTTAAAAACGGACGTTTTCCGGGAGCAGTCATTTTAATGATGCATAAAGTGAAAAAAAAAAAGTCAAATATTCCTTTAAATATTGTACCTGGGGGGTGTCTAAAGTATGCCTGTGAAGTGCCACGTGTTTCCCGTGTTTAGAACTGTCCCTGCACAAAATTACATTTCTAAAGGAAAAAAAAGCCATTTAAAACTGCTTGCGGCTTTAATGTAATGTCTGGTCCCGGTAATATGGATGAAAATCTTTAAGAAAAATGGCATAGCTACCCCATCACCCCCCCCCCTACCCCAGCCCATTACCAGCCCCTTTGGGTCTTGTATGGATATTAAGGGGAACCCCGCACACAAAATAAAATAGGCCCTATATACTCTGAACAGCCGTATACAGGCGGTGCATACAAGACAGGGACTGTAGGTTTGTTCTTATGTTGAATCTGTTTGTAATTTTGAACAGCTACATTGTTTAAGTGTAGCTCCAGCCCAAATACCTATGTTTAAGCTTTTTGGAAAACATAGGGAAGGGTTATTACCCCTGTAACATTTGTTTTGCTGTATGTGCCCCTGTTCAGAACATTTCACCTCACTTTGCGTCCCAATGACAACTGATTTTGAAATGTGGTGTTTTTATTGAAACAAGGATTGGTGATAAAGCATCAGTAGAGAGGAGACACCTTTCTCCCATATTAATTCTTACAGGAGAGAATTTTCCTTCCAAGGGGTAGATTTCCTCTCACTTCCTGTTGTCTTCTTCCGTTTGCAAGTAGTAGTCGTTTGTAAGTTGGATGTATGAAAGTAGGGACCTGCCGTATATACTCTGCAGAAATTGGCCCCTTAGGTGTTGGTGTTGGCACAACACTGTAAGCACTCACAGTTACTCTTGGTGGGTGCTGGAACGCCCTGCTGTCAACTATTATATCAGGAATTGTAATAACATATAATTGTTGAACAGTGGTAGTAAAAATTGGGCCTTTGATGGTGGTGCTGGTGCCACAACACTGTAAGGCCTGACAGTTACTCTTGGTGGGCGCAGCAATGGGCCCTGCTGTGAATTATTAGATCAATAATTATAATTGCATGCCCCTGTTGAACAGGGGCTGAAAAATTGGGCCTTTGGTGGTGGTGGTGGTGGTGGTGGTGTTGACACAACACTGTAAGGCCTGACAGTTACTCTTGGTGGGCGCAGCAATGGGCCCTGCTGTGAATTATTAGATCAATGATTATAATTGCATGCCCCTGTTGAACAGGGGCTGAAAAATTGGGCCTTAGGCACTGGTGGCACAACACTGCAACCCCTCACAGATACTGTACTTGGAGCACAGCAATGAGGCCTGTTGCAAAGTATTGCATCAAAAATTGTAATTACGCGCCCCTGTTAAACAGGGGCTGAAAAATTGGGCCTTAGCCACTGGTGGCGGCACCCATAAACCAAAATGATCTTCCAAGCTATCATCATTAATCGGATCATTGAGGAGGAGGAGGAGGATAGCTAGTCAACATAACAGCACAGGAACTCAGCATCAGCATCAGTCTTGAAGGGATGTGACATTTTAAAATCAATTAGTCTGTTATATCAGCATCAGGTGTGTGGTAGCTGGTGGTGATCCAAGACTGGTTCATCTTGATGAAAGTCAGTCGATCAACCGAGTCGGTGGACAGGCGCACCCTGTGATCCGTGACAAATCCTCCAGCAGCACTGAATGTGCGTTCTGAAAGAACGCTGGATGCAGGACAGGCCAGTAGCTCAATTGCATACTGTGCAAGCTCTGGCCAGTGATCCATCCTCAAGACCCAGTAAGCCAGAGGATTTTCAGTGGGGAAGGTGTCCAAGTCTGACCTTGCCCCTAGGTATTCCTGCACCATGTATATCAGACGCTGGTGATGGTTGCTGGAAACGATCATACTTTGGGGCTGCGGACTAAAGAATTGTCTGAACGCATCGGTCAGATGGCCACCTTCCCCACCGCTCCTTCTTTGACTGCCCGAAGCCTCAGCAACTCGTTGTCCAGGACCAGGAGTTTGTAACCTCCCAGTCTCTGGGAACGCGTTGCACAGACCTTTCTGCAAGGCCTCCCGGAGTTGTCTCATCCTCTGCTCCCTCTGTGACGGTAACATAAGGTCCGCAACCTTACCCTTGTACCGTGGATCAAGGAGAGTGGCCAGCCAGTAATGGTCCCTCTCCTTGATCCGAAGAATACGAGGATCCTTCCGCAGACTTTGCAGGATCAGGGAGGCCATGCAGCGTAGGTTAGCTGAGGCATTCAGTCCGGAGTCCTCTGGGTCACTAAGGACGACATGATCCGCAGCCACCTCCTCCCAGCCACGTACAAGTCCACTGGTTTCTTGGGACTGTAAATCATCCCTAAAAGACTGCTGATGATGATGCTGAGTGCCAGCCCCCACCTCCATGCTGACACAATCCTCCTCCTCCTCCTCCTCCTCCTCTTCCTGTGCGATGGGTGGGACAGAAGGAACACTGTCTGGGTAAAGGGGGCCTTGAGAGGCAAGGAAGTCCTCCTCTTCCTGCCTCTGTTCTGCCTCAAGTGCCCTGTCCATTATTCCACGCAGCGTGTGCTCCAACAGGTGGACAAGAAGTACAGTGTCACTGATGCATGCACTGTCACTGCTCACCATCCTCGTGGCCTCCTCAAATGGTGCCAGGACAGTGCATGCATCCCTGATCATGCCCCACTGGCGTGGTGAAAAAAACCTGAGCTACCCTGACCCTGTCCTGGTGCCGTAGTCGCACAGGTACTCATTGATGGCCCTCTGCTGCGTGTGCAGCCGCTGCAGCATGGCCAACGTTGAGTTCCACCTGGTGGGCATGTCACATATAAGGCGGTTCTTGGGCAGGTTCAACTCCTTTTGCAGCTCAGCCAGGCGAGCACTGGCATTATAAGATCTGCGGAAATGAACACAGACTTTCCTGGCCTGCCTCAGGACATCCTGTAAGCCCGGGTACCTGCCCAAGAACCGCTGCACCACCAGGTTAAGGACGTGAGCCATACAGGGCACATGGGTCAGTTGTCCCTGTCGGAGGGCGGAGAGGAGGTTGGTGCCATTGTCGCAAACCACCATTCCTGGCTTAAGCTGGCGTGGCGTCAACCACCTCTCGGCCTGCCCCTGCAGAGCAGACAGGACCTCTGCCCCAGTGTGGCTCCTGTCCCCCAAACACACCAGCGAAAGCACGGCATGGCATCTTTTTGCCTGCGTACTTGCGTAGCCCCTTGAACGCCTACGGAGCACCGCTGGTTCCGAGGACAAACCACAGGAAGAGGCCATGGAGGAAGAAGAAGAGGAGGGGGTGGAGGAGAGAGGTGTGTCACAACCAGTAGTAGCATTTTGGAGGCGTGGCGGTGGAACAACCTCCAACACTACTGCACCTTGTCCTGCATCCTTCCCAGCTGCCAAAAGAGTGACCCAATGGGCCGTGAAAGAAAGGTAACGTCCCTGTCCATGCCTGCTGGACCATGAGTCAGCGGTAATATGCACCTTACCGCTGACCGCCCTGTCCAGCAAGGCCAAGACATTGCCTTCCACATGCCTGTAGAGAGCCGGAATCGCCTTCCGTGAGAAAAAGTGGTGTTTGGGAACCTGCCACTGAGGAACCGCACATTGCACAAACTCACGGAAGGGGGCCGAGTCTACCAACTGAAAAGGCAGCAGTTGAAGCGCTAGCAATTTAGCCAAGCTAGCATTCAACCGCTGGGCATGTGGATGGCTGGGAGTGAACTTCTTTCGACGGTCCAGCAGCTGGGGCAGGGAAATTTGCCTGCTAGAATCGGACGTCGGTGTACTGCTAGCAGAGTGCCCGCAAGTACTTGGCTGTGACACACCTAATTCTACACCTTCATTCCTCTCAGAGCAGGTTTCAGAGAGGACTGAAGGTATAGTGGGGTTGGAGATCCCAGCTGATGCGGTGCAAGAAGAGGTCAGCTTTGTTCTTTGGTGTGGGTCTTTAAGGTAGGCTTGCCAACGAGCTGCATGTCCAGGTCAACATATGTCTGATCAAGCATGTGGTGCCCAAGCGGCTGATGTTTTGTCCACGCGATATACGCTTGAGACATATGTTGCAAACAGCAGCTGTGCGATCTGATGCACTCGCCTCAAAAAAGGCCCACACCAAAGAACTTTTTGAATGACGGGCAGAGGCAGCGCCCTGCACAGGTGGAGCTCTGCGGTGTGATTCCGTTGGTGTGCTGCCCATACGCTGGCCACCCAAGGGCATCCTGCCTCGTTGGAGATGTGCCTCCTCCTCATCCTCCTCCTCCTCCTCTCTCCTATTAGGCACCCACGTGGAGTCAGTGACCTCATCATCCCCTCCCTCCTCATCACTGGAGCCAATCTGGCAGTATGCTGCAGCTGCTGGAGCATGACTGCCAGATTGGTGTCCTTCTTGAGCATCCCCTCTCTCTGCTCTCACGCTATTGCCTTCCTCTATCTGGGTATCATCATCAGATCCTTCGAAACGCTGGGCATCCTCCTGGAGCATGTACCCAACACTGTGCTCAAACAGTTCGGGGGACTCCTCAGGAGGAGGACATGGTGGGTCTAGGGAAGGATTGACTAATGAAGATAATGATACCAGAGAAGAGGACGCTTTGGCAGCTGCTTTGCCAGTACCCTGAGCCTGGGTGAGAGAGGATGAGGAGCATGAGGTGGGCTTGGTCATCCACTCTACCAAGTCTTCGGCATGATGTGGCTCAACATGTCCAGCTGCCGAAAAGAAGGACAAGCGTGTCCCATGGCCATGTGCTGATGACAATGCACCGCGTCCACGACCAGCACTGTTGCCCCCAGACACAGAGCCTGCTTGCCCTCTTTCTTTGCCTCCTGACTGTCTGCCTCTCCTTGTTTGCCTTCCAGACATTTTAATGGATGGCATGCAGGGAGATGGGAAAAACAGCAATAAGGGCTACCTTCAGGTGTATACTGTGCAGGAGGCTTAGCAACAATGACACTGACACTGTCCCCTGCCTATCCTTCTCTGTCCCTAAACACAAGGATTTGCAATATGCTTCAGCAAGATTGGTTTAGCACAGAATAGCACACTGTCAGTTTCACTCACTGTCCTACTCTGTCCCTACAAACAAGATTTAGCACAGAATAGCACACTGATAGTTTCCACGAGTGTCCTTCTCTGTCCCTAAACTCAAGGATTTCAAATATGGTTCAGCAAGATTGGTTTAGAACAGAATAGCACACTGTCAGTTTCACTCACTGTCCTACTCTGTCCCTACAAACAAGATTTAGCACAGAATAGCACACTGATAGTTTCCACGAGTGTCCTTCTCTGTCCCTAAACTCAAGGATTTCAAATATGGTTCAGCAAGATTGGTTTAGAACAGAATAGCACACTGTCAGTTTCACTCACTGTCCTACTCTGTCCCTACAAACAAGATTTAGCACAGAATAGCACACTGACACTTTCCCTCACTGTACCTCTCTGTCCCTAAACTCAAGGATTTAAAATATGGTTCAGCAAGATTGGTTTAGAAAAGAATAGCACACTGTCAGTTTCACTCACTGTCCTACTCTGTCCCTACAAACAAGATTTAGCACAGAATAGCACACTGACACTTTCCCTCACTGTACCTCTCTGTCCCTAAACTCAAGGATTTCAAATATGGTTCAGCAAGATTGGTTTAAAACAGAATAGCACACTGTCAGTTTCACTCACTGTCCTACTCTGTCCCTACAAACAAGATTTAGCACAGAATAGCACACTGACACTTTCTCTCACTGTACCTCTCAGTCCCTAAACTCAAGGATTTCAAATATGGTTCAGCAAGATTGGTTTAGAACAGAATAGCACACTGTCAGTTTCACTCACTGTCCTACTCTGTCCCTACAAATAAGATTTAGCACAGAATAGCACACTGACACTTTCCCTCACTGTACCTCTCAGTCCCTAAACTCAAGGATTCCAAATATGGTTCAGCAAGATTGGTTTAGAACAGAATAGCACACTGTCAGTTTCACTCACTGTCCTACTCTGTCCCTACAAACAAGATTTAGCACAGAATAGCACACTGACACTTTCCCTCACTGTACCTCTCTGTCCCTAAACTCAAGGATTTCAAATATGGTTCAGCAAGATTGGTTTAGAACAGAATAGCACACTGTCAGTTTCACTCACTGTCCTACTCTGTCCCTACAAACAAGATTTAGCACAGAATAGCACACTGACACTTTCCCTCACTGTACCTCTCTGTCCCTAAACTCAAGGATTTCAAATATGGTTCAGCAAGATTGGTTTAGAACAGAATAGCACACTGTCAGTTTCACTCACTGTCCTACTCTGTCCCTACTAACAAGATTTAGCACAGAATAGCACACTGACACTTTCCCTCACTGTACCTCTCAGTCCCTAAACTCAAGGATTTCAAATATGGTTCAGCAAGATTGGTTTAGAACAGAATAGCACACTGTCAGTTTCACTCACTGTCCTACTCTGTCCCTACAAACAAGATTTAGCACAGAATAGCACACTGACACTTTCCCTCACTGTACCTCTCTGTCCCTAAACTCAAGGATTTCAAATATGGTTCAGCAAGATTGGTTTAGAACAGAATAGCACACTGTCAGTTTCACTCACTGTACTACTCTGTCCCTACAAACAAGATTTAGCACAGAATAGCACACTGACACTTTCCCTCACTGTACCTCTCAGTCCCTAAACTCAAGGATTTCAAATATGGTTCAGCAAGATTGGTTTAGAACAGAATAGCACACTGTCAGTTTCACTCACTGTCCTACTCTGTCCCTACAAACAAGATTTAGCACAGAATGGCACACTGACACTTTCCCTCACTGTACCTCTCTGTCCCTAAACTCAAGGATTTAAAATATGGTTCAGCAAGATTGGTTTAGAAAAGAATAGCACACTGTCAGTTTCACTCACTGTCCTACTCTGTCCCTACAAACAAGATTTAGCACAGAATAGCACACTGATAGTTTCCACGAGTGTCCTTCTCTGTCCCTAATCTCAAGGATTTCAAATATGGTTCAGCAAGATTGGTTTAGAACAGAATAGCACACTGTCAGTTTCACTCACTGTCCTACTCTGTCCCTACAAACAAGATTTAGCACAGAATAGCACACTGACACTTTCCCTCACTGTACCTCTCTGTCCCTAAACTCAAGGATTTCAAATATGGTTCAGCAAGATTGGTTTAGAACAGAATAGCACACTGTCAGTTTCACGCACTGTCCTACTCTGTCCCTACAAACAAGATTTAGCACAGAATAGCACACTGACACTTTCCCTCACTGTACCTCTCTGTCCCTAAACTCAAGGATTTCAAATATGGTTCAGCAAGATTGGTTTAGAACAGAATAGCACACTGTCAGTTTCACTCACTGTCCTACTCTGTCCCTACAAACAAGATTTAGCACTGAATAGCACACTGACACTTTCCCTCACTGTACCTCTCAGTCCCTAAACTCAAGGATTTCAAATATGGTTCAGCAAGATTGGTTTAGAACAGAATAGCACACTGTCAGTTTCACTCACTGTCCTACTCTGTCCCTACAAACAAGATTTAGCACAGAATAGCACACTGACACTTTCCCTCACTGTACCTCTCTGTCCCTAAACTCAAGGATTTCAAATATGGTTCAGCAAGATTGGTTTAGAACAGAATAGCACACTGTTAGTTTCACTCACTGTCCTACTCTGTCCCTACAAACAAGATTTAGCACAGAATAGCACACTGATAGTTTCCACGAGTGTCCTTCTCTGTCCCTAAACTCAAGGATTTCAAATATGGTTCAGCAAGATTGGTTTAGAACAGAATAGCACACTGTCAGTTTCACTCACTGTCCTACTCTGTCCCTACAAACAAGATTTAGCACAGAATAGCACACTGACACTTTCCCTCACTGTACCTCTCTGTCCCTAAACTCAAGGATTTCAAATATGGTTCAGCAAGATTGGTTTAGCACAGAATAGCACACTGTCAGTTTCACTCACTGTCCTACTCTGTCCCTACAAACAAGATTTAGCACAGAATAGCACACTGACACTTTCCCTCACTGTACCTCTCAGTCCCTAAACTCAAGGATTTCAAATATGGTTCAGCAAGATTGGTTTAGAACAGAATAGCACACTGTCAGTTTCACTCACTGTCCTACTCTGTCCCTACAAACAAGATTTAGCACAGAATAGCACACTGACACTTTCCCTCACTGTACCTCTCTGTCCCTAAACTCAAGGATTTCAAATATGGTTCAGCAAGATTGGGTTAGCACAGAAGAGCACACTGTCAGTTTCACTCACTGTCCTACTCTGTCCCTACAAACAAGATTTAGCACAGAATAGCACACTGACACTTTCCCTCACTGTACCTCTCAGTCCCTAAACTCAAGGATTTCAAATATGGTTCAGCAAGATTGGCTTAGAACAGAATAGCACACTGTCAGTTTCACTCACTGTCCTACTCTGTCCCTACAAACAAGATTTAGCACAGAATAGCACACTGACACTTTCCCTCACTGTACCTCTCAGTCCCTAAACTCAAGGATTTCAAATATGGTTCAGCAAGATTGGTTTAGAACAGAATAGCACACTGTCAGTTTCACTCACTGTCCTACTCTGTCCCTACAAACAAGATTTAGCACAGAATAGCACACTGACACTTTCCCTCACTGTACCTCTCTGTCCCTAAACTCAAGGATTTCAAATATGGTTCAGCAAGATTGGTTTAGAACAGAATAGCACACTGACACTTTCCCTCACTGTACCTCTCTGTCCCTACAAACAAGGTTTAGCACAGAATAACACACTGACACTCTCCCTACCTATCCTTATTTGACCCTAAACACAAGGAATCCAGGATTAGTAAAGGAAAAAAAATGACACTGTCCCTGCCTATGCTTCTCTTTCCCTGCTCCGGAACACACTACACAAGGCCGCCGCGCTGGCGGCCTTTTATAGTGTGGGGCGTGTACTAAACCCCCTCAAGAATAATTGCTCTCCTCGCTGCCGGCGCTGTGATTGGCCAAGCATGCGGGGTCACAGTGCATGCTTGGCCAATCACAGCGCCTGGATGACACTGCGATGGCGTAGTGCATTGTGGGCCGTTCACGTCACTCGAATTTGGCGCGAACGGCCCAAATCGTTCGATCTTCGTCGAACGATCGAACAGCCGATGTTCGAGTCGAATGTATGTTCGACTCGAACACGAAGCTCATCCCTAGTCTACAGTGGTGTTCTTGTTACTAATCAAACTTAGAATAATAACTCACAATAAGCACTTACCATACTAAGCTATAAGATAGCATCCCTATATGTTCTGTTGCCGAAAATGAAACATTGCTTTACTTCTGAGATTTACTTAACAAACATGTATCTTTCCCAGCTGATTCTATCCTACATATTCATGCCTGTGGCCTTCATGATGGGGGTACGGTGGGATGAGGCTGGCCCAGTTGGTGAGATGCTGGGAACAAAGATCATTCTGAATGAGTTTGTGGCATATAGACTACTGGCTGATTACAAAGCTAAACGGCTTGAAGGTGTTGATGAATGGTTAGGCGACTCCAGGCAGTGGATAACGGTAAGTACAGCAACATATATGTAATATGCAAAATAAATAAAAATTGACAAAAAATAATCGTCATAAATAGAGATAAGTGAAAATGTGTGAAAAGCTTGTTAAAAATTCAGACTCCATGCTTTTATAAATAGGTTTGGTGGCAACTGCTTTATACCAGAAAGCAGATATCCGCTCTCTGTTATACACCGCAGTAAGGCTTCATTTACACAAACGAACAGGTACAGACAGCAAAAAGAGATGCTAATGTTGGAAGTTTGCATCTAATTCTTGGAGCATCCTTGAACCTGAGTGTTCAGATGATCACTTCTGTGGGATTTTATGTGGCAGTCTTTGGGGATGTTAGCATTTCCTATTATTATTATACAGGATTTATATAGCGCCAACAGTTTGTACAGTGTTTTACAACATGATTGAAGACAATACAGTTACAATACAATTCAATACAAGAGGAATCAGACAGAGGAGGCTTTTTAATTAGGCAAATTAGGTGGTCACCTAAGGCCTCACACTTACAAGGGCCTCGTGGCCACCTAACTTACCCAATGCATTACCCCAGTTTTGAGGGGCAGGGGACATTAACGCTGCTGTGCTCAGGCAGGGTTAAGAGCCCTGACTCAGGAGCGGAGCCGCCAGCATCCCTAACAACCAGTGAATATCGGTGACCCCACCCCTTGTGACGTCAATGACCCAGCATGCCCTCAGTCAATGATGTCACAAGGGGGCGGGTTCACCAGGTGACATAACCGGGTGGCCCCCGCCCCTTAGTTAAAGAGCAGGATCTGGAGGCCGCCTTGTTAAAGGGGGCTTTTAGATTCCGATAAGCCCCCTGCCCGCAGACCCCCACAACCACCGGCCAGGGTTGTGGGGAAAAGGGCTCTTGTCCTTGAATTATTTTTCCCATCATGGGTGTGAGTGGGGCCCCATGTCAAGTTTTGCCTAAGGCCTCACAAAGCCTAGAGCCGCCTCTGGAATCAGAGGACCCTGCTTGTTAGAGCTTACAATCGAAAAGGAAGGGTCAAGTGATACAAAAGGTAATAACTGTGGAGGATGAGCTGATGGAGAAAGTGGAAATACAGTTTGTTCGGTGGAGGTAGGATAGGCGTCTCTGAAGAGAGGGATCACCTAAAAGTGGACAGAGTAGGAAACAGCCAGACAGATTTGGGTAGGGAGTTCCATAGGATGGGAGAGGCTTGGGAAAAGTCCTGGAGGAAAGCATGCGAGGAGGTGACAAGGGAGCTACCGAGCATGAGCCTTGGGTAGAGTTAAGGAAAACAATTTGGTTTGTATTTTGAGACTAGGTTAGTGATTTAGCTGGGGGCCAAATTGTGGATCACTTTTTTTATTTATTATTTAGTTATTGTTGGTATTTTAGGCTTAATTTGTTGGGTGAGTGGCAGCCAGTGGAGGGATTGGCAGAGAGGGGTAGCAGACACTGAACAGTTGGTAAGGTGGACGTGTCTGGCAAGGCGTTAAAATTAAGGATACTGTGAAAACGACACCGCGTTTTTAAACCCCTTGCCATGACCTGCTAGCAGTCCTTAATGCTGGGAACAGAGGCAGGCTTTCCGATCATGAGACTGCTGTAGTTGGCTGAGAAAAGAGAAAATCTTTTCTCTGTTAAAAAGCAGGTCAGTGTCCAGATATGAACCTAGTAGCTCTCCCCCACTTTGTGTGTCTATGTCCCATGTTGGCAGGGTGTCCACCGTAGCATCTGCGGTGGCAAGGCAGTGTAGGACTGGCCAGAAGAGGGATTACTTTGACATAGCTGGTCAGCTTAAGCATGTATTGCAATATATGTGAACTAAATATCCCTGTTTTTCATTGCATAGTTTGCTGGGAAGGGTGTATGGCAATGTGCAGAGGGTCTATCCAGATTTTGCTGTAATTGGCTGCCACAGTGGTCACATGATTAAAAACTACTAATCATAAACAAATAATTATTTGACCCCCTGCAGATTTTGTAAGTTTGCCCACTTACAAAGACATAGAGGGTCTATAATTTTTATCATATGTGTATTTTAAATGATAGAGACAGAATATCAACCAAAAATCGAGAAAAACACCGAATACATGATGTTATAAATTGAGTTGCAGTTCAGTGAGTAAAATAAGTATTTGATCCCCAAGCAAAACATGACTTAGTACTTGGTGGAGAAACCCTTGTTGGCACAGAGGTAAGACGTTTCTTGTAGTTGGTTACCAGATTTGCTCACATCTCAGGAGTGATTTTGGTCCACTCTTCTTTACAGATCTTCTCTAAATCCTTAAAGTGGTTGTAAACCCTTTTTGGACTACTTACCTATAGGTAAGCCTAGAATAAGGCTTACCTAATAGGTAGTGGAAATATCTCCTAAACGTGCGTCGTTTAGGAGATATTTCACTTGTAGTCTGCCGCTATTGTAAACAGCGCATGCGCTGGGAAGAAACAAAACTCTGTGTTGTTTCTTCCCTAGCGTGTGCCAATCACAGCACCGGAGCCACGATACCCAGAAGTAACCTCAGAGATGTCTGCAGCCGGAAGGGGAGACGAGGACGGCTTCGGGGGCTTCGATCTAAGGTAAGTAATTCATAATGATCTAGTATGCTAGTCATACTAGCTCATTATGCCTTTGCCTTGCGGTTTTTTTTTTTGGGGGAGGGGGGGTTTTGAGAGGGTTTACTTCCTCTTTAAGGTTTCTTGGCTATCGTTTGGCAACTCAAAGTTTCTGCTCCCTCCATACATTTTCTATAGGATTAAAGTCTGAATACTGGCTAGGCCACTCCATGACCTTAATGTGCTTCTTCTGGAGCCACTCCCTTGTTGCCTTGGTGGTATGTTTTGGGTCATTGTCATGCTGGAAGAACCATCCATGACTTATCTTCAGTGTTCTGGCTGAGGGAAGAAGTTGCTCATCCAATATTTTGCAATACATGGTCCCATCCATTGGCCCCTTAACAGCCCCAAAGCATATTGTTTCCACCTCCCTGCTTGACTGTAAGACACGGCGAGACAAAATAATGCCAAGGAGCTCAATTTTAGTGTCATCTGACCAAAGCACTTTCTCTTAATCCTCCTCTGAATCATTTAGATGTTAATTGTCAAACTTCAGATGGGTCAGTACATGTACCTTCTTGAGGAGGGAGATCTTGCGAGCGCTGCAGGATTTCAATCCATGGCAGCGTATTGTGTTTCCAATGGTTTGTTTGGTAACTGTGGTCCAAACTATGCTGAGATCATTAACAAGTTCCTCCCGTGTAGTTCTGGGCTGATCAATCACTTTTCTCATGATCATCATTATCCCATGAGGCGAAATCTTGCATGGAGCTCCAGACCGAGAGCAACTGATAGTTATTTTGTATTTCTTCCATTTGAAAATAATCACTCCAACAATTGTCTCCTTATCACAAAGCTTCTTGCTGTTGGTCTTGTAGTCCATTCCAGCCTTGGTCAGGTCTACAATCTTGTCCCTGACATCCTTTGACAGCTCTTTTGTCTTGCCCATGATGGAGCAGTTTGAATGGAAGAAAGAGATTTTGTTTACAGGTGTCTTTTATACACATAACGAGGTATTGTTAGGAGCACTTTTTTAAATTGAAAGGACCTATCTGTGTACTCCAGTAGCCAGAGTTATTGTTGGATGGTAGGGGATCAAATACTTATTTTACTCACTGGACTGCAACTCAATTTATACCATTTGTATCATGTGTATTTTTGGGATTTTTGGTTGATATTCTGTTTATATAATTTAAAATACACCTATGATAACAATTATAGACCCTTAATTTATTTGTAAGTGGGCAAACTTACAAAATCTGTAAGGAATCAAATAATTATTTTACCCACTATAACATTATAGTTACATTTTATCCCAGATAAGGGGGCCCTAAACATTTTCTATGTTGATCTGAAAAGCGTACAACATACATAATTTATCAGATGGAAAACAGCTGAGGATGCCTTGTACACACGATCGGAATTTCCGATGGAAAAAGTCAGACGGAATTTTTTCATCGGATATTCCGACCGTGTGTGTGCCCCGACGGAGTTAGAAATTCAGTTCGTCTGTATGGAACTCCGACGGAGAAAAAAAACACGCATGCTCGGAATCAAGTCGACGCATGCTCGGAAGCATTGAACTTCATTTTTCTCGGCTCGTCGTAGTGTTGTACGTCACCGCATTCTTGGCGGTCCGAATTTAGTGTGACAGTGTGTATGCAAGACAGCTTGAATAGAATTCTGTCGGAAAAATCCATCAGAGTTTATCCCGACGCTAAATCCAATCCGATCGTGTGTACAAGGCATGAGTCTCAAAAAACCCAGTCTGATATGTCTGTTCTAAATGATTTGCGCCCCATCACACAAAGTTGTGGCATCACTATGACTTTGCAATCTACATGTTTATCCTGAGTGAGTGACTAAAAAAGTACTGATTCAAAAGACAGCCAGGCAACTAGCATCTTCACAAAGAAGTCATCAGTGACAGCCTGTATATTTCTCTCACTATAGGTTAATAAAACAGTTGTTTATTGAAATTGTATTTATTAGTAACGACATAAACTTGGCTTTTTGACAGGAACATGTCCTAAAACTATTTTTGTTTTACAGGAGAGAGCGGAGGTCATCACTACCTTTGCCTTATGTGGATTTGCCAATATTAGCTCCATTGGCATCATGTTAGGAGGATTATGTAAGGTTAAATTTAGTAAAAGTCATGCTGAATCAACATCCCAAAGATCTGTTTTTCGATTTGCAAAATTTTCAAAAGCAGTAGTACCTTTAGCATGCCATCAAAATTATTATATTTTTTTCATCACACAGCTACCATGGCACCTCAGCGGAAAAGTGATCTATCCAAGGTTGTGGTGAGGGCTCTGATGACTGGAGCTTGTGTCTCATTTGTCAATGCTTGTATTGCAGGTATGTTAAGTCTGTCTTCTGATGATGGTGGAAGGTCTTGTGTATGATATAGGAACAATTTGAAGGGGGGACTGTTTTTTTTTTTCTTTTCCATTAGATAGAGTGGGAAAGATATAAACTTTCTGTCTGTAGGTTTAGCTTCTTATTCCTGTTACCCCACTCAGAAGATTTTCCCTCCCGTCCTGTCATTGAGACACTATACAAGAAATAGGGGGTGTGGGTGTCATAGAAGTAGTAAGGCACACACAACAATTAAAAAAAAATGTGTGAAATCCCAACCTTAGTAAAAAAAAAAAAAAAAAATTCTATCAATTCCTGCCCTGACAGGAAGTACGGGAAAATCTCAATAAGGAAGCCAGTAGCAATGAAAAACTGACAGAGGCTCTAAGCCTACCACATTTTATTAAAAACAAAATAAATCATTTTGGGAGGCTGGGCTAATAAGCATTTACAAAGATTCACACATATGGTGTAATAATATACTGCTTTGTCAGAGCTGGGAAGTTGAAAATATAGATAATCATTTACCTCTTTGCATTTATTACAAGTGCTGCATGTCAGAGTTGGGGATTTCCATCAATAATACCAGAATACATTATTTGTCTTTGGGTACTTTATAAGTTTCTTCTTCTATAGCTGGGAAATGGCCAAGCATTAAGACTGATTAGGGAAAAACTGGGAAAAATGAGGAACTACAGGTCTGTTAGATACCCCTGCCACCTAGAACACATTTCCAGCATACAGGGCATGTTTTTACCAAGGCCCCATTTTGCTAGAAAAGGAGTCAGGTGGTTATTGGCTGGCTAATGTTCTCCCGTTAAAATTTTTTTTTTTTAATTATCAACGGCATTGCATTTAGTAATTTATGCACGTAGTTACTTTATGAAACACAGATATTATTAGACCTTTTTTCATTTGAGCACCTGGCCCTGAAGCATTTACTCAATGGGTGTAAAGCCTCGTACACACGACCGAGAATCTCGTCGTAAAAAAAAAACGTTGTTTTTCTCGACGAGATTCTTGTCAAGCTTGACGAGATTCTTGTCAAGCTTTCCTTGCATACACACTGTCAATTCCAAATCTCGTCGTTGTAAAGCACGGTGACGTACAACACGTACAATGGCAGTATAAAGGGGAAGTTCGATTCCAATGGCGCCACCCCTTGGGCTGCTTTTGTTGATCTTGTGTTACCGCGTGTTAGTAAAAGTTTGGGGAGAGACTTCATTTGGTTTTAGCGTGACGAATGTGCCATCTCCATTACGAACGCTAGTTTTACCAGAAGGAGCGCTCCCGTCTTATACTTGATTCTGAGCATGCGTGATTTTTTAAGACTCAGAAAAGCATACACACGACCGGTTTTCTCATCGGGAAACAGGCCGACGAGAATCCCGACGAGAAAATGAGAATCCTGACGAGAAAATAGAGAGCAGGTTCTCTATTTTTCTCGTTGAGATTCCCGGCAGTTTTCTCGACGAGAAACCATACACACGAACGGTTTTCTCGGCAAGAAAGCTCTCCCAACAGTTTTCTTGTCATTTCTTGACGAGAAAATCGGTCGTGTGTACGAGGCTCAAGTCTTGGTTCTCATTCAAAACTACTTTCACACTTTTATTTTAATGTTTGCCCAATAGTGAATAATAACAGACTGTTCTTTTTCCCAGGAATTTTACATACCGAAAGAAATGTAAACTGTGTGGACTTCTTTGGCACCAATAGTTCTTTCCAAAATAAAACGTATAACCTCTATTTCTGCTGTAAAGATATTTATACAGGGTAAGTGTGCCTACTATCTAAAATGGATGTTACATTGATGAATACATTCTTATCAGGGTAAATGCACTGCTGGGGAGCAGTTTTTAATATTCTACCTATGAGCATTGTTTAAAAAATATATTAATAGCATATGACAATCAATATGAATTAACATTTTTTTTGTTGAACTTTTCAATGTTGATTTCTTTCTTTCTTTTCTTAATACAGGTCACATGAAAACGGAACACTTACAGATGAATGGGCAAATTTAGAGATTGTGAGACAATGTTGTAGGTTTTACAACAATACAGTGTGTAATGGTTTATAAACAGATGCAGTGTTTTACACTGAATTGCAGACTTTTTTTTATTGATGGACAAACATTCTTCACAGTTCATGATTGGGAATTACCAACTTTGATGACTGATGTCTGTGAAAGCCGATGAAGATTCAATCTACCAGTCTCTCAAAAAACATGCACTGCAAACAGTACTTCACCTATTAATGTATAAAACAACATTCCACCTCTGTGTATTTATGTCCTATGTAAATGTATACATTTTAAACTTTTTGGATGTTTTGGGGCAGTGGTGTACCTAGCACACCCCCAAAAAAATAACTGGTTTAAAGAAATAAAGCAGAACGCATAGTTCACTGTGGCAAATAGTGGGTGTGGTCAAAATGATATAACAGTAAGGGGGAGGGGCTTAAAGGCCATAGTTAAATAACACCTAAGCCTGCTCCCCCTATACTCAGTATATATATATGCCACATTCTTCTTGCCCACAAAATATGCTTTACTGACTGTGGCACAAGTAAGCGTGTAACAGACAAACAAACCTCAGCACATTAATTTTCAAAATTTTCCATTGCATATGCTTTTCTACACACAGCCTATCCTACAGAAGAATGTAATTTTCTTACAGTGCAGTAGTCAGGAGTATGAAATGTAAAATATATTGGAGGGGAATTAACCACTTGCTTACTGGCCACTTATACCCCTTTCCTGCCCAGGCCAATTTTCAGTTTTCAGCGCTGTCACTCTTTGAATGACAATTGTGCGGTCATGCAACACTGTACCCATATGACATTTTTATCATTTCTTTTCCACACAAATAGAGCTTTCTTTTGGTGGTGTTTAATCACCACTGGGTTTTTTATTTTTTGCTAAACAAAATAGACCGAAAATTTTGAAAAAAACAAACAAACCGTTTTTCATATTTTGTTATAAGATTTTGCAAACAGGTAATTTTTCTCCTTCACTGATGTGCGCTGATGAGGCGGCACTGATGGGCACTGATAGGCTGCACTGATGGCCAAAACTGGATGCAGACAGAATCTGGAGCAGCTGTGCATCGCAATCAACCAGGTTCTATCTTCAGCTTGTTCAGTTAGGTTTTGAAAATGAATGCTATGAGCTGATAGGTTACTATGCACAGCTGCCTCAGATTCTGCCTGTTTTGATAAATACCTATCAGTGTCTATAGAGCAGGAGTCAGGGGTGCATAACAGACAGGCCACTTTACAGAGTACAGCCAAAATTACCCTCTTACAACTCTTCCCAGTACAAATCCCCCCCCCCCCTGCCTATTTTCCCCACAGTACAAATCTCTTCTAACATCCGTAAATACCCCTCCAGTCCTTCCCCCTCCACTACAGATTGACCCCCAAAACACAGAACCCTAAGTACAGACCCACTCCCAGCACAGACTGGCCCCTCCAGCACAAACCTCTCAGTACAGACTCCTTTTTCCTACCAAAATATAGACAGCCCCCCAACAAGCCTCCCTAATGCAAACCTTGCCCCAGCGCAAACCCTTCAGCACAGGCACCCTAGCATAGACCCCTCAATACAGATGGACCCCCCTGTTTTTAGCACAAATAACTCAGTACAGCCCCACCAGCACAATTTCCCTAGTACAGTCCCCCCCAGCATAAATCTCTCATTGAAGACCCCCAGCACAGACTAACCTCCACAGCACAGACCCCTCAGTACAGATTAATCCCCCAGCACAGGTTGACCCTCCAGCACAGACCCCTTTGTTCAGAACCCCCCCCCCCCCCACACACACACACACACACATTCTCCAGTACAGACCCCTCAGTACAGAAATTCCCCCCCCTCCCCCAGCACAGAAACACAAAACAAATTCATGTCAGGCAGCCGCAGACGGTACGAACAGCACCTGCTATACCCACCTTTGTACACCAGTGATTAGGGGTATCAGTGGACATTTCATATTTGTATGAATGAATGGCTTCTGTTTCCATCAGTTTGCACTAGTTTTATACAGACTATCACCTGTACCATGGAAACTGTGCCCAAAAAAAGCCAAGCAGAGGGCAAACAATGGGTGACCAATATTGATTGTGGGCTTCCTGCAGCTGCCCTACTAGTTAACTTCATACCTGGGAACCAGGGGTGGACAAGGTCTATGAGGAACCCTTGTGCAGAAATTATGTTTGCCCTCCCCTACTAAAATATAATGATCATCATTTTCAGTGATAAGGCCCAATGACAGCTCAAGACTCAGGTATTATGCACTTTCCTGCACCAGGGGGCCACAGCTGCCAATAAAAGTAAACCACTGTATGTGGCCATACTTGTGTAAATACCGCTACACAAGTAAACATTGTTTATTTGTATAAACATCACTTCTGCATCTGTGCTTACCTGCGCATGCGTGTATTTCCCCAAATGTGCCACTTTTGTGTTTGGGGATAAATGTCATAAACGCACAGCCACGTACAGCAATAACACGTGCATTATATCTGTAGAATGTGCAATAATATACACTATTAATCTATACTATATATCTATTGCATCTATGTATTAATTGTATTTTTCCCTTGTTTGCTAGTCTGATCTAAGTATAATAGGCCGAATGCTATAATATTACCTATGAAGACAGACACAGTTGCTTAGTAAAACAAGTCATATTTACTTCCTTTAAAAACAGGAAACATATCCTAACAACAGGTATCAGATACAGTCTATAACAACAATAATAATATTGAACGATACTTAACACATCCCCCAAGATAATCTTCATCGGCTGGTCTCAGATATCAAATATAGTGGAGGCCCCTGTGAGCCGCATGGAGTTAGGCCCCAGCCATCTGGCTGCTATCAGATCCATGTGACTTCAGAAAGGTCTTCAGGTCAATAGAAAGGCTGAGCTCTGTGTTACAAAGCCTTTTTTTCAAAACAGACACCATTCAGACTTCCCCCATTGCCAACCTCTTTGCCTTCTGGACCAACCATTGTTCACAGGGCAGTCTCTCTTCAGCTTGCTTGTAGATTTTATTTTTCTATACACCCATAAGCCAGATCCCCTGCTATGTAGACTTTGCCGGGGGACAAATTCCTCTGTAGCTTCACTGCACGTGCCAGCGTGGCTAACCTTGATTATAAGAACAGATATTAGGAATATACCAGGTTGCCCCCAACATATGCCGATTTGCGCCTGAAGAACACATATCACCCTACTTCAGACATGGCTCCCATTGAACAGTCCATATGGTCCGAACAGTCCTTAACTGTCCTAATGTGTTGCGTTCTTCAACAGGCGCCTCAGAAACAGCTCCTATGGCACCGCCTATAACTGTCTTTCACCATGTGCTTCAGAACCAGTACCTCTGGAACAGTCTTTAACTGCCTTTCAACATGTGCTTCAGAAACAGCTCTTATGGAATATTCCACAATGGTTTTACCGAGCTGCGCCTCTCAACATAGGCTTCAGAACCAGCTCCTATGGAACAGTCCATAATGGTTTTACCGTGTTGTGCTTCTTAACATAGGCTTTAGAACTAGCTCCTATAGAACAGTCCATAACAGTCCTAACGAGCTGTGCTTCTCAACACGTGCCGCTTTGCTACTGGGTGACACACCAACATCATTTTTCCATGACAGCATCCATATCGCCATTCTGTGTCTCCTTCTTGACATCTTCATGAAGGGGTATAGTGCCGGCAAGGGGTATCCATTCACTCACCATTCACCAGCACACACTCAGAGCAACAACTCAACCAGCATTCAGATACAGAGTCTCGAGGAGGGCCTTTCTTGCACATATTACTAGCCTAACATATATACCTTCATCGCACTATACCATGACATAAATCAACCCATTGTCATAATATATGCATATATATGATCCATCCAATTACGCCTCCCGCTCCCAACCTCCTATAACCCTTTATTGTAGATACGGGTCGGGATTGGGCAGGCTTGCTCACAGTGGTCTTTTCTACCGCAACTTCGCCTGTCTGCGGTACCTCAGGGATCTAAATTGGCAACAAAGTCTCTAATTTGTACGAAGAGACACTACCGTCAATTTGTCCCTCAACTTGCATAGATAAGCGGGAGAGCTTCCTATATATGTTTTGAGTCTAACAACACATATAAATCTCAAACAATAACAAAACCCACAAAATTTCATCCCTGTGTCTGGATTTCAGTGATCATGCCCAGGGCATATCATGCACCCCTACCTACTGTTAGGTTCAAGAAATATCCTAGTTCCATGACTAACGTTACATCGGTATCCTTTAGGACAAAGAAACAAACTTGTCTATGTCCTAAATAATACTCAGGTGCTTCCTTCCCAGCAATGATCTCTCCATCCAGAACACAGAGTACCGTGTATTGACCTGGTATGCAAAGGACATCGTGGTCATGCTTCCGACAGAGGGAAATATCAACCTGCCCCCAGCTTCTGTAGTCTCTGATCACATTTGGGACACTTAGCCACAAATGCAACAAGATAGAATCCCCAGTCAGTAAGCCCATTGATGCCACCAAATATATAGACCGAGTCTGCACTCCTGTATATGGGATCATACAGCACAACCTTCCACAATCCAAACCAGTACAGCCCATCCAGGCATTCGACCACCAATTTGGATTAGTGTAGGCAACGTGTTTTGGCACAGTCTTACTGAGCGGTGATGCTAACTCATCAGGCCACTGCCCCTCATACAGAGATTTGCACAATCAGCTTGATATTGGTTGATAACTCCGCCTGCCCCTGCGTGCACCCCAGAGCCCATAATCTATATCTGTCCTATACCATCTCACACTCTCTACCAACCTCTCACTATGGTTGACAAAATCTTGAGCCACTTTACACTGGGTATTTATGTGACTCTGTTGAATGTTATCAAAGGGGAGCACCAATCTCTCAAAGCCCCGTCTGCTGTCTGAAGCTATGGCTGAGAGTTTGTTCCCTAGGAGATCGATGTCCACTCCACCAACACCCATCCCAGCTCCTATTCCCCCAATATAGTGCTGAATACATCCCTCCTCTTTCGGGTTACTCCTCAGAAATAAGCGTTCCGCACATCTCTGGGAGAGAGCCACTGATATACTGACCGCACTTGATTCAGATACTGAATGGTGAGATAAAATAATGATCTTTGAAAAATGCTAATTTCATGCAAAAAAATAAAAAAATTCACAATATGATATTTAGGTTTGTGAACTGTACTTTTTTAAAGAGGTCATGATATAAAAAAATATATATATATAAAATTAGGTTAAAAATTGAGATGTAGACAGTAGCACATTATATCGACCTGCAAATACATATATTGCAAGAAACTATTATATTACTCAGCAAAACCATATTGTGCTGCAAAAGCAATTTATATTAAAGTATATCTAAACCTAAGAACAAACATTTTATATATTGAAGATTTCCAGTTCTTAGATGTGAAGGCTACATTTTTTTTTTAGGCTTAGTTCATTCTCTTCAAGTATGAAAGTACCCGTTGATCCTGGCAGAAATCCAGTATCCTTGTAACTTTTTGTGTACTGAAGTAAAATCTCAAACAATGATAACAGGCTTCCTAGTTCATTTCTGTGAACTATAGTACACCTCCAACTATGTAATAGGGATAGGGAGGGGGTGTTCTGTAGTCCTAACACACTTTCCGTGCTAAGGATGACATCACTGCTCCTCCATAAGTACAATACATTCAGTGAGCAATGTCACCCTAGGACAGGAAGTATATCACTGGTAGTATCAACAGGTATAAATAAAAGGCTGATAAAAGTTTACCATTTCAGGTACCTCATCTAGGGATTGTCAAATTGCAATATAGAGTATTACATGCTTGTTTTTAGGTTTAGATATATTTTAACTATCAGCATTTTTCAACCACTGCCATTCCCTTCTAATGTGACCCTCCATCATGTTTAGCCAGCACCAGCCCCTCTAATTTGAGGTCCATTCAAATTTTGTCACCATCACACCCGTACCTTAGTAATGGCTTCCCAGCACACTGGCATTTGGCAAAGAATTCCCTGTAACAAGAGGTAATTACATAGACCAACTACCGTAATTAAAAGGTCATGCAACAAGAGGCCTTACCACCAATGTAACAGAGACATTAACACTGCCCCCAATTCAACAAGGGCATTGACACTGCCCACCAGCGCCCCCAATATAATGGTTTTCTATGTAAATACAACCATTACATTGGTAGCTTTTGTAAAATTTACATTGGCAGTCATCATAAATTCCTCCTTTACATTGGGCAACATTGAGAATTCCATTACAATGGAGGGCAGTATACATTCTCTAAATACATTGGCAGCCAGTGTAAATTCCCACATTACATTGGTGATGGGTGAAAATGCATCTGTTACAGTGGTGTTCTGTGTAAATTCCCCCCTGACATTGGTGGTCAATGTAAATCCACTTGTTACATTGGCGGTCAGTATAAATTCATTATTCACATTGGAGGTCACAATGCCATACCCCTTTACATTGGTGGTGTGGTCAGTATAAATTCTCCCTTTATGGCGGTGGACTTCAAGCTGAGATTGAAACACGCAGTGGGGTGTTTTTCTGAAATAATTTGCATAGCGATTCGCCCAGTGAAAGTGCGTGTACGATTGTTCTATGCGATGGGGCAAAAAACTCAAACAAATTGTATTAGGCTATTTCCTGTGCTGTCAAATGTTTTTTTTATTGATTTATAATGGAAATCACCACATTTGGCCACCATATGGCACAAAGTACCATATGAATTTTCTACTGTTGTATCATAGTATCATCGGTACTCAGCCGAACATGATTACACTTTTTTCTTGTCACTCTCATTTGTAGCATATTGATATCAATGCGATGCCACTAAGATGTTTGACTCCCAACCCCTCCCCCCAACTTTTCCCCGAGGCCATCTTTAAACATTTTGCACATACGCAGATGAGCCAGAGGTCTCTGTAGGGGATTCCTGTGCATGTGCACAGATGGTGCTGGGTTCTGATATCTCAGAATTTTCTGCACATGCACAGACAAGCCACAGATCTCTGCCAGGTCACAAATACACACTTGTGTAAAAAACACTGCCCTCTTGAGACTGGATGTGACAATCCCACAAGTCAGTGGGACATCCCAACAGAATTCCTGCTTGGACAAGCAATCTGGAAGTGCTGAGGTGCAGTGAAAAAGGTAAGATACATTCCAATTTCTTTTTTTATTGCTGTGAGAGGGAGGGGGAGGAACCAGAAAAGGAAAAGTCCTTATAATTGCAAAGGTCTGCTCTAAGCTGGTTATACAGAATTTAAAACTGATGGAGATAAAAACAAAGAGAAAAGAACCGGAGTGCCTAAAATGTAAAATATGTATGTAGAGCCCTGCTCATGTTGACCAGGCGCTATCATGTACATTTAGTGATGGCAATTGGAAGATCCAGGGGAGGACTCTACTTGGAGAGGACCGAGCAGAAGACTGGTATCTCAAGAAGAGCCTGGTGACTCAATTGGAGGATGTATCCTAACCAATCTACCTCACAGTGCTGCCGGATGGCCTAAAGGACTTTGGTACTATGAGCAGTGTTCGCTCAGTCAATTACTGATTACCAAATCCTGTGGCAGAGGATTGTTCAAAAGTTGATTACTATCATCAAGTCTGTGGCAGAGACTTTTGTCCGTGCATCATTCCGGCTGCTAGGCCGGTGAGAGAGGCCTATCCGGGTGAGCAAGATCCGTTGACAGCAAGTGTACTTGTCTACAGGATCTCAAGTTCCTCAGTGATCTGCTCAAGGTATCTGAATTCCCCTAACCCTCCATCCATCTACTGCTGCAAGTTGTGTTTAATAAAAAAGCATTGGAAAAAGACTAAGTGACTGGTGCATGCATCTGTGGGCACATTGCCCAATTTAGACTCAAAGTTCTGGGACGGTGAAGTGTGGGGTAACGGCAGGACCAAAAATAACCAGCAGCTCCTACGGGTGTAGTGCTACATGTAATTATTACAAAACAACCATATACACCCTGTTCCAAATTATTATGAAAATTCTATTTCAGTGTCACAAAGATTAAATATTTTGTTTTTCAGTTTAACTCATGGATGGCATTGTGTCTCAGGGGTCTTTTGATCACGGAAAACAATCTCGGACACCTGTGATAATTAAATTGCCAGGTGAACCCAATTAAAGGAAAAACTACTAAAGGAGGGTGTTCCACATTATTAAGCAGTGCACCATTTTCAAGCAATATGGGGAACAAAAAGGATCTCTCTGCTGCCGAAAAGAGTGAAATAGTTCAATGCCTTTGACAAGGTATGAAAACATTAGATATTTCACAAAAACGTAAGCGTGATCATCGTACTATTAAGAGATTTGTGGTCGATTCAGTGCACAGATGGATTTTGTGCAGATAAAGGCACATTGAGGAAGATTTCTGCCAGATCCATGCATCGGATCAAGAGAGCAGCTGCTAAAACACCATTACATAGCAGCAAACAGATATTTGAAGCTGCTGGTGCCTCTGGAGTCCCACAGACATCAAGGTGTAGAGTCCTCCAGAGTCTTGCAACTGTGCAGAAACCTTCCATTCGGCCACCACTAACCAATGCTTACAAGCAGAAATGGCTGCATTGGGCAGAAAAATACATGAAGACTAATTTTCAAACAGTCCTGTTCACTGATGAGTGCCGTGCAACCCTGGATGGTCCAGATGGATGGAGTAGTGGATGGTTGGTTCCAACAAGGCTGCAACGTCAGCAAGGCGGTGGTGGAGTCATGTTTTGGGCCGGAATCATGGGAAGAGAGCTGATTGGCCCCTTTAGGGTCCCCGAAGGTGTAAAGATGACCTCTGCAAAGTATGTGGAGTTCCTGGCTGACCACTTCCTTCCCTGGTACAGAAGGAAGAACTATGCTTTCCGTAATAAAATCATCTTCATGCATGACAATGCACCATCTCATGCTGCAAAGAATACTTCTGCATCAATGGCTGCTATGGGGATAAAAGGAGAGAAAGTCATGGTGTGGCCTCCATCCTCCCCTGACCTCAATCCTATTGAGAACCTTTGGAGCATCCTCAAGCAAAAGATCTATGAGGGTGGGAGGCCGTTTACATCCAAACAGCAGCTCTGGGAGGCTATTCTGACATCTTGCAAACAAATTCAAACAGAAACTGTCCAAAAACTCACAAGTTCAATGGATGCAAGACTTGTGAAGCTGCTATCAAATAAAGGGGTCCTATATTAAAATGTAACGTTACCTGTTAAAATGTTTAAAAAGTTAAAATGTTGTTCAAAGTTTGATTGAAATAGCTTTTGATTTCAGTAAATATGCTGCAAACACAACAAATGACAATTTTCAGTTCTTTACAACCTATAAAGTGTTTTGAAACTTACTGTGCGTAATAATTTGGAACCGTACATTGTACGTTTTTTATGTTGAAAAAACAAACTGTTATCATTAGGAGGCTTGTTCAACAAAATTTGAATTGTACTCTTAATAGTTGATAACATGAGAATTATACTGACTGTTGCTTACATCAATTATTTAGGTAAATGAGAAAAATATCATTGGCATAATAATTTGGAACAGGGTGTAATTAGGTCAATAAAATTTTAGGTAGTGACACAATTTTCATATTTTTGTCTCTAAATTGTTGGCTTTATTTCACAGGGGCTTAACGGAAATAATGTATAAGCACTTTAGGAATTACAACCATTTTTATATATGGTGGGTTTGGTTTATTGTTAAAGATTTAGGTCATAACACCCCCAGTGGGATTATTATATACAGTATATGGTTCTACATTTTAATCCATAGTCCCCCCATTTTCAGGGGCTCAATAGTACTTGGACAAATTAACATACGGTAGTTATTTTTTCTGACTTTGTTAAAATCCCTTCCAACTAGTGTCTGCCTGAAGTCTAAAGTCCATAGGCAGCACCAGATGCTGGGTTCCCTTTCAATGATGCTTATCCAAGCCTACATTGCAGCTATATTCAGTTGCTGCTTGCTTTTGATCTTTTTGTCTTAGTTTTGTCTTCAAAAAACTAAAACGCAGTGGGGTTAATGTTTGGTAAATGACCTGGCCATTGAACAATATTCCACCTCTTTGTCAAAAAGCTCTCAAGCTATTCTTGCAGTATGTTTTGGGACATTGTTCATCTGTACTCTGAAGCTCTGTCCTATAATTTTAGCAGCATTTGGCTGAATCTGAGCAGAAAGTGTAGCCATATACACTTCAGAATTCTCCCTGCTAGTTTCTCACAACAGTTATATGATCAGTAATCACTAGTGATCCAGCTCTATGGACAGCCATACCACTGCCTCCACCATTTTTTTACATATGATGTGGTATTATGTGATCATCAGCAATTCCTTCCCAACTATACTCTTTTTTTCCCTCATCCTGGTACATGTCAATCGTAGCGTTATCTACCCAATGAACATTGTTTGAGAACTTAGCAGGCTTTTTAGATATTTGCCTGCAAGGTCTAATCTGGTCTTCTTATTATTGAGGCTTTGGAGTGGTTTGTACCTCCTGGTAAACCCCCTGTATTTACTTTCATAAACGATCCTCTTGATTGTAGACTTGATATGCCTACCTCCTGGAGAGTGTTCTTGGCTTGGCTAGATGCTGTGAAAGGGTTTTTTATTAACCATGGAATGAATTCTCTATCACAGTTGTCTTCTATAACCTTTAGGCCCCTTTCACACTGTGGCGCTTTGCAGGCGCTATTGCGCTAAAAATAGCGCATGCAATGCGCCCCAAAAAAGCCGCTCAATTGTATCCAATGTGAAAGCCTGAGGGCTTTCACACTGGAGCGTTGCGCTTGCAGGAGGGTCAAAAAACTCCTGCAAGCCGCATCTTTGAGGCTCGATAGGAGCGGTAAAAATACCGCTTCTATAGCGCCCCTGCCCATTGAAATCAATGGGGTAGCGCCTCCAATACGCCCGCAAAACGCTGCAAAGAGGCGTTATTGCAGGCGTTTTTAACCCTTTTTCGGCCGCTAGCGGAGGTTAAAATAGCCCCGCTAGCACTCGCAAATCGCGGCAAAAAAAAACGGTATAGCGGCGCTAATACCGCCAGCGCATCCAGCGCCTCAGTGTGAAAGTAGCCTAAGTGTGCGATCACCAGTGTTTTAGTTTTTTTTTTTTATTAATGTACCAAATTGTTGATGTGGCTTATTCTAATGTTTCTGCTATATGATGTGTTTTTTTTTCCAGCCTAATAATGGTCTGATTTTCTTACAATGAGGGCCCTTCAGAACCCCAAATGCAAATTCCACCTGCCCACACCTGGCCATGAAACAGATTGTAAGTCATTTGTGCAATTACAGAATATTGCTGGGAGTGGGAAAGGTTATATGGGCTGTCCTAAAACCTTTATTTGCCAGTGTCCTGAAGGTGAAAGCATATACAGTAACCCATGGTCCAGACCTAAAATAGTTGCTGGCATTACAAGAAAAAAAACTAAATCCAAATGCCCTTTTTACTTGTATAAAGCCATGATAACGAGAACCTTCGCTCAGGAGTCTTCTCTTTTCCTTTGGCAAGGTCCTTCTTCGGGTAGCCATTTCATTGCCTGCATGATGTGGACACTTCATATTGGTTGCCTATTGGTGGAGTCCTCTTGGGATCCAGTTTTTTTTTTTGCAATAATTGCCTCATCCCCTTTATGGAGTGAACAAGAAATGTGCATAAATGCCATTTCTATATTCCTTCACCTACGGTATAAAATAACTAAATAATGTTTTTGTGGAAAATGTGATGTGAGACCTAAAATAGATATACTGTATGTCTTAATGAACTTTAGACCATCACTAGACCATGCAGATTTTGTATAGAAAAAGAGAGACCTTGGGGTAGTGTTTAAAGCACATTTTCATTGCTCTGTTTTATTTTTTATAGTTTGACAAATGATTCTAAAGTGACACTGAGGAGTAAATACCCTGAATTCAAAGCTGGCTGCCTGTACTTTAAACACTACGAGTTTGATTTACTAAAGACAAATAGACTGTTCACTTTGCAGGGGTAGTTTAATTGAGCTTAGTGAATGTGGTGAAAATTCACTTCCATGCACATGATAGGATGATGGAAGTCAGGAGAATTTTGCCTCATTCACTAAGCTCACTAAAATTCCTTTGCAAAGAGAAAAATCTATTTGCTTTTAGTAAATCATCCCATATACTTAAAGTATAACTAAAGGCAATTTTTTTTTCTGTTTTTGACAGAGTGGAGAGGGATTAAAACCCCTGTCAGTTTCTATTGCTATCTGTGCCCCTGTTAAAGCAGAGGTCCGCCGAAAAAAAAATATTTAAAGTCAGGAGCTACAAATACTGCAGCTGCTGACTTTTAATTTATGGACACTTACCTGTATAGGGCGCCCGCGATGTCGGCAGCCAAAGCTGTTCTGTCGGCTCTTGGATGCTGCCGCCGCCATCTTCGGTAAGGGAATCAGAAAGTGAAGCCTTGAGGCTTCACTTCCTGGTTCCCTACTGCGCATGCGCAAGTCGCCCTGTGCGTTCCCACTGGTCCCTGCTGTCTTCTGGGACCTGTGTTTTTCTTGCTTCTCAACAGTTGTCATTTTGTAAAATAAAACCAAACCTTTCTCTTTATTTTTTTTTCTCTATGTGACCCATATAGGTTTACAAATTTTGTTTTTAATTTCAGTTGGATTATGATGCAACACAAATACAATAATGCAGAATTGCACTTGTGTCAACTAAAGTATTTAATGTACAGTTTGTCTATAATCACAAGAACGTTCTACACTAGTGAAAATGTTGTTTAGCTTTACCTGTTTTTATCTCAGCATTGATTGTGCAACATGCTGTGGTGTATCATTGAGTTCAGTAGACTCACTATGTCACCAGGGGGCAACACCTAGCTAACAGAACATATGCTACTACAGCAGTTTAAAGCAGCACATAGTTGAGCCATTTTTGTTTGTTCAACCAGTGGGTGATACCCCCATACGAATCGAGGTGGATGAGTGAATCCCTTCTGCTGAGCCTCTGTATTTTGACCGCAGGGAGACTTCCCCGCCATCAGAATACACTAATCAGCACTTCTGTACAACCCGGATCCATGTATGACTGACTTAAGAGCAAACAAGGGACAGTGGCAAAGTCATCAGGATGATGGTCAGATCAGGCACAGACAAACTTATCCTAAACACAGTCCAGGTTCCAGGCATGTAGCTAGAGTACAGACTAAGGCCAGCCATACATGGTTCGAATCTCAGTTGGTTAAGCAGGAACCGGCCGAGATTCAAAACCGTAATTTGCAGGCTGAATGTACCAAGTTGATTGATCGGTCAACTTGGGTACAACCAGCCTGCCAGGTTCTCTGTGATTATCGGTAGTGGCTGCTATAGCCACTAGTGATAATCACTGTCTTCTCCTGATGGCTTCCCCTATCTGTCCCTGCCCCTCTGGGAGAAGACAATGGCCTGGCAGGAGAAATTCCCGCATCAACACTGTCTGTGTTGATGGGGGAAACTAGCAAATTTGTATCCTGCAACCTGTTGTTGCAGGATACAAAATCGCTCCTTGTATGGCCAACCTTAGTCTTAAGTAGACAGACTAACCTGTTAATCAAGAACAGGCTAAATATTGAGCAGTTTCTTAAAGTGGAGTTCCAGCCTGTAAAAAAATAAAAATAAATTTAAAGTCAGCAGCTACAAATACTGCAGCTGCTGACTTTTAATATGAGGACACTTACTTGTCCAGGTATCCCGTGATGTCGGCACCCCTAGCCGATTCATCAGGTATCCCGTGATGTCGGCATCTTCACTAAGTGAAACAGGAAGTGAAGCCTTTGAGCTTCACAGCTTTTTTCCTACTGTGCATGCGCAAGTCGCGTTGCACTTTCTAAATGGTCCCACTGTCTTCTGGGACCTGTGTATCTCCCAAAAGGCAGCAGGGGAGAAGTTGAAGGGGCCGGAAAATTCGTAGATCGCCACAATTGCGGCGATCTTATCTGGAAGTGGGAGCGGGTACCTGGTTTTGACAGGTATCAGCTCCCCCCTACCCCCCCAAAAAGTGCCAAATGTGGCAGTGAAGGAGGGGGAGGGTACGAACAAGCAAAGCTTCTCCTTTTGGGTGGAGCTCTGCTTTAAACACTCCTGATTAGGGGAGGTGTGCATTGCAGATACCTGAGCTGCAGTGCTGAGTGATTACTAGCAGATGGCAAAGGCTTACATTGTCTTTCTGCAATTAAAGTGGAACTATACCCATAACAACTTTATAAAAAATAATGTTCTTTAGCAAGGAACATACATTCTGCACTAATAATTATGCTACCAAGATTAGTGTGTGCTGTAAATTGCCTCCAGCGTTGCTCCTGTTTCTTCTTGCTGGAGGCTGCCATTTTGCGGAAGCCCAAAGCCCCACCTGTAAATCATAAAGCAGAACTTAACCCATCGATTTACCAGTTTCAAAAAACTGTTTGATTTGATTGTATCCTCAACCAAACTGTCAAATCATCAAATGGCTGGTGACCTAACTCGTCACATGTGCAGCACCATGGCAGTTGCAGTTCAAACAGAAGCAGCTTCCTTGGCTGTAAAGAATAGAAGGTTTAATTCTGCTTTAACCACCTCCCTACCATGCACGAAAACCCCCTTCCCGCCCAAGCCATTTTTCAGCTTTCAGCGCTGTCACACTTTGAATGACAATTGCGCAGTCGTGCGACGTGGCTCCCAAACAAAATTTACGTCCTTTTTTTCCCACAAATAGAGCTTTCTTTTGGTGGTATTTGATCACCTCTGCGGTTTTTATTTTTTGCGCTATAAACAAAAGAAGAGCGTCCAGTTTGGAAAAAAAACACTATTTTTTACTTTTTGCTATAATAAATACCCATTTTTTTTTCAAATAAAATTTTCCTCAGTTTAGGCCGATACGTATTCTTCTACATATTTTTGGTAAAAAAAAAAAATTGCAATAAGCGCGTATTGATTGGTTTGCGCAAAATTTATAGCGTCTACAAAATAGGGGATAGATTTATAGCATTTGTTTTTTATTTTTATTTTTTATTAGTAATGGCGGCGATATGCGATTTTTATTGTGACTGCGATATTGTGGCGGACACATCGGACACTTTTGACACATTTTTGGGACCATGCACATTTATACAGCGATCCCTGCTATAAAAATGCATTGATTACTGTATAAATGTGATTGGCAGGGAAGGGGTTAACCACTAGGGGGCGGGAAGGGGTTAAATATGTTCCCTCAATGTGTTCTGACTGTGGGGGGAGGTGACTGACTGGGGGAGGTGACCGATGGTTTTCCCTATGTACAAGGGACACACCATCGGTCCCCTCTCCCTCACAGGACGTGGATCTCTGTGTTTACGCACGCGCCCCCTAGCTCGTTTTAAAGGGAGGACGTCATATGACGTCCTCTCAGAACGAGAGTGTCCTCCGCCCGCCGTCAATTGACAGTGGGCGGGGGACAAGTGGTTAAGGCAGATCGCCCTCTACAAACTCAGCAGTGCCTAAAAATGCCTAAACATGGAGAGAAACTGAGCATGCGCAGTGCAGGGTGAAACAGTGTATTACTGGATTTTAAACAGTATAGGGACTTTTTTAATTGTTTACATAGCTATACCTGCACAAGGTATACCTGCACAGCCGGAAGTGATCTAGTAGTACTTAATTTTCGGTGTGCCATTTTTATTGCTGCCTGTCCTTATTGTGAAGAGTGTTCCTTACTTCCTGCAGTGGCGGAATTTTCAGGGTCGCAACAGTCGCAGTTGCGACTAGGCCCTGTAATTCCGCCAAGTCCGGGGGGCCCCGCAACCTGTCCGTGTACTCCGCCGCCCACCTGTCTGTCACTCACTGACTGTGTGCGGCACGCACTGCGTGCTGTTCGTTCAGCCGCGGGGCGTGCTTCCGCCGCTGACTCACGACAGACAATGCAGAGAGCAGGGCAGCTGAGGCAGCAGTCTCTCACTGACTGAGATTGTGGACTGCCTCCGCCCCCTCCCCCGCCTCCACCCCCGCCTATCCAGAGACACACAGGTGTAGGGAGGTGGGGCGGACTCTGAACAATTAGCGAAGGGGGGGGGAGCTTTCCCCTCTATGGCAGCGTCACCGTGGAGTACCTTCCCGGCATCTACCCAGGCAGCATGAGGCAAGGCAGAGTGGCGGAATTTTCATCCTGGCGGGAGAAGGCACACACAGTGACCTAAAGAACGGAATTCCCGGGGAATCGATTGATTGACGGTAAGTCAATCAAGTGACAGAGTTCAGCTCAGCAATCAATGCCAACCTCCACCACCTGTGCCTCGTCTTACTGATCCCATCCCCCCCACCACTGATCTCATCATCCCTATCCCTTACCATTACTTCTACAACAGAGGTGATGGGGGGGATAGGGATGAGATTAATGGTGGGGGGATGGGATCAGTAAGAGGCACAGGTGGTGATGGGAGAGGATGGCACTGCCACCGCAGCCACCCCCCTGCTCAAGTACCACCACAGCCACCCCCCCTCAAGTACCACCGCAGCCACCCCCCCTCAAGTACCACCGCAGCCACCCCCCCAAGTACCACCGCAGCCACCCCCCTCAAGTACCACCGCAGCCACCCCCCTCAAGTACCACCGCAGACACCCCCCCTAAAGTACCACCGCAGCCACCCCCCTCAAGTACCACCGCAGCCACACCCCCCCTCAAGTACCACCGCAGCCACCCCCCCAAGTACCACCGCAGCCAACCCCCCTCAAGTATCACTGCAGCCACCCCCTCCTCAAGTACCACCGCAGCCACCCCTCCCCAAGTACTACCGCAGCCACCCCCCCTCAAGTACCACCGCAGCCACCCCCTCCTCAAGTACCACCGCAGCCACCCCCCCTCAAGTACCACCGCAGCCACCTCCCCCTCAAGTACCACCGCAGCCACCCCCCCTCAAGTACCACCGCAGCCACCCCCCTTCAAGTACCACCGCAGCCACCCCCCCTCAAGTACCACCGCAGCCACCCTCCCTCAAGTACCACCGCAGCCACCCCCCTCAAGTACCACCGCAGCCACCCCCCCTCAAGTACCACCGCTGCCACACCCCTCAAGTACCACCGCTGCCACACCCCTAGTACTTGAGAGGGGTGGTAGCGGTGGCACTTGAGGGGGGGTGGCTGCGGTGGTACTTGGGGGGTGGCTGCGGTGGTACTTGGGGGGTGGCTGCGGTGGTACTTGGGGGGTGGCTGCGGTGGTACTTGAGGGAGGTGGCAGTGGTGGTGCCATCCTCTCCCACCACCACCTGTGCCTCCTTACTGATCCCACCCCCCCACCACTGATCTCATCCCTATCCCCCCCATTACTTCTACAACAGAGGTGATGGGGGGATAGGGATGGGATCAGTAAGAGGCACAGGTGGTGATGGGAGAGGATGGCACTGCCACCGCAGCCACCCCCCCCCTATAAGTACAACCGCTGCCACCCCCCCTCAACACCAGCACTTCACGGATCCCATCTAGGGTTTCCACCTGTCCGGGATTCACCCGGACACTACGGGTTTTGAAACATGTGGCCAGGTCTCTGCCCGCCTGAGACCCGGGCACATTATTCAGACCCGCCAGTGGCTCCCTGTGCCAAAGCTGTGCCGCCACCACCGTGTGCGTCTCGAGTTTGGTCCGCGTTATTCTGCAACTGCTGCCTTCCTATCTACCCCCCCCCCTCCGCTCTGTGTGCTGCAGACGGGACACAGAGGCAGAGACTGAGCCTCCATGTTGCTGGAGACTCTCCTCTGGTTGCAGAAGGGACAAGGAGGTGGGGTTGAAGGGGGAGCCTCCCCATTCCTTGCTGCTCTGTTGGAAAGTGTGCAGAGATCGCACTGGGATTGGAGCTCAGCTTGTAAGGTAAGTTTTTGCCCCCCCCCCATACACTACCATACAGTTCTGCCACCCCCTCCCGTACACCATCCATCCAGTTTTCCCTCTCCTCCTCATACACACATTTATCATCCCCTCCATACACCATCCATATATACAGTCCCCCCCCATATATACAATTTCCCCCCCCCCATACACCATCCATAGATAGAGTCCCCCCAATATATACAATTCTCCCCCCCATACACCATCCATATATACAGTTCTCCCCATATATACAGTTCCCCCCCATACACCATCCATATATACAGTCCCCCCCTATTCATCATCCATATATACAGCTCTCCCCCACCCATACACCATCCATATATACAGTTCTCCCCCACCCATACACCATCCATATATACAGCCCCCCCCATATATACAGTTCTCTCCCCCCCATACACCATCCATAAATTCAGTTCTCCACCCCCCCCCATATACCATCCATATATATCATTCTCCACTGCCCTACTGACACCGTCCACTGCCCTACTGACACCGTCCACTGCCCTACTGACACCGTCCACTGCTCTACTGACACCATCCACTGCTCTACTGACACCGTCCACTGCTCTACTGACACCGTCCACTGCTCTACTGACACCATCCACTGGTCTACTGACACCATCCACTGCTCTACTGACACCGTCCTCTGCCCTACTGACACCGTCCACTGCTCTACTGACACCGTCCACTGCCCTACTGACACCATCCACTGCTCTACTGACACCGTCCACTGCCCTACTGACACCGTCCACTGCCCTACTGGCTGACAGTGTCCACTTTTAAGGTAGGCTAGTTTCATATTTTAACTGACATTTATTTTATTAATTGAATCAAAACAGTAAGAGCTGTGAAAATGTGGAACAGACTCCCTCCAGAGGTGGTTCTGGCCAGCTCAGTAGATTGCTTTAAGAAAGGCCTGGATACTTTCCTAAATGTACAGAATATATCTGGGTACTAACATTTATAGGTAAAGTTGATCCGGGGAATATCCGATTGCCTCTCGGGGGATCAGGAAGGAATTTTTTCCCCTGCTGTAGAAAATTGGATCATGCTCTGCTGGGGTTTTTTCGCCTTCCTCTGGATCAACTGTGGGTATAGAATTGGGTATATGGGATTGTACGATATTTTTTTTTTTTATGGTTGAACTAGATGGACTTTGTCTTTTTTCAACCTGACTAACTATGTAACTATGAATCATATTTTATGGGTACACTAATGATCTTTTATTTATTTAACCATGCCCCTTTAAGTAGCCCCCCCCCACTGTTAATGCAATTTGGCCACAGCCACTGTTCATTGTAGCACACCTCATTACTACTCTCTTTGGGTAACCCAAAAGGTGTCCCAGGTATTTTACAATCCTATAGTGCGTAGTACAAAAAAATTGCCGTACACCGCAAAAGTGTTCGGGTTTGGCTTGAAGAAAAGGTGGCAACCCTAATCCAGTGGCGGTGCGTCCATAGAGGGCGCCGGAGCGCCGCCCCCTCTCGCTCCTGCACCGCCACTGAAAGACAATACACAGATTCATACATTGCATGAATCTGTGTATTTTCGCCGCTGCCGCGCTGCCCACTATTCAGATGGCCGGCCTCCTGGTGAGCGCCGGCCATATGAATTAGAGCGGTGGCCGGCGGTGGGTGGGACTTGGAAGTGTCTATCAGAGCCAGCGGCCCTGATAGGCTTTCCGAATACAGATCTCACGCTGTAATCGGCTTCCAAAAACTCCTCCAAGGTACGCACGGGGGTGCGTTCCTTGGAGAAGACTGTGGGGGCTTCAGCCAATCAGGTTCACCGGATCTGGTTACCGGTATCCTGATTGGCTGAAGCGACATCAAGGCCGGGAGAAGACATCGAGGACGGCGCGGACCGAGGAAGGTAAGTGCAGGGCTGGGGGGGGGGGGGGACAGGCTGTATATTGGGGACAAACTGGCTGCATTTGGGGGACAAACTGGCTGTATATGGGGGGACACTGGCTGTATATGGGGACACACTGGCTGCATTTGGGGACACACTGGCTGTATATGGGGGACACACTGGCTGTATATGGGGACACACTGGCTGTATATGGGGGACACACTGGCTGTATATGGGGGACACACTGGCTGTATATGGGGACACACTGGCTGTATACGGGGACACACTGGCTGTATAGGGGACACACTGGCTGTATATGGGGGACACACTGGCTGTATATGGGGGACACACTGGCTGTTTACGGGGACACACTGGCTGTATATGGGGACAAACTGGCTGTATATGGGGACACACTGGCTGTATATGGGGGACACACTGGCTGTATATGGGGACACACTGGCTGTATATGGGGACACACTGGCTGTATACGGGGACACACTGGCTGTATATGGGGACACACTGGCTGTATATGGGGACACACTGGCTGTATATGGAAACAAACTGGCTGTATATGGAAACAAACTGGCTGCATTTGGGGACAAACTGGCTGCATTTGAGGGGACAAACTGGTGGCGTTTGGGCACAGTGGCTGCGTTTAATGGGCACAGTGGCGGCAATTGATGTTTTTTTTTCAGTTTGTTTGAGCTCCCCCAAAAATTTTGAGCACCAGCCGCCACTGCCCTAATCCCATCCCTCCTCCCCACCAGCACTGTTACTGATCCCATTCCCCAGGTCAGATTTAATTGATTCTATGATTGCTTCATAGGGTCAGCAACTGATGTATTGCTTCATTTATGTGAAATCCCTGGTGATATGGCCAGTCCCCCTTTGTTGTACAGTGTAAAAAAATTAAGTATCAAAATCAGGCTTTTCGGTGGGGGGGGGGGGGGCCCTTCATGATTTCTTGCACCGGGGCCCTGAAGTCTCTAGTTACGCCACTGACTTCCTGTCAGGATGGGAATTGATGGGGCACAGACAAAACCATATTTTTAGTAGAGCAAGAAAGCATTAGAGCTTCTGACATAATTTTTATTGCTCAGGGTGACTTAATTTCTCAGTCCCATTTCCTGTGCAGTTATCAAATAGGTGAGGAAGGAAAAATATTCTGGATGGCCGCACTCTGCAAAGGATGCTGGTTTATTGATAAAATCCACAAATACAGCAAAGGCACTCAAAAATAAACACAGAAGTAGGCTAACGCGTTTCACATCGTGAGATGCTTACTCATAGCTATGAGTAAGCATCTCACGATGTGAAACGCGTTAGCCTACTTCTGTGTTTATTTTTGAGTGCCTTTGCTGTATTTGTGGATTTTATCAATAAACCAGCATCCTTTGCAGAGTGCGGCCATCCAGAATATTTTTCCTTCCTCACCTAATTTTGTGCAGAGCCAGCACCTGTGTGTACTTGGAGTGGGGCGGAAGCATTACATGGATTCAGAGGCTTCAGAGCGGTGATCTTTTTTCATCAGTTATCAAATAGGCAGGAAGTGAAGAAGAATCTTCTCAGTGGAGTCACAAACAGAAATACTAATGTGACAGATTTTTTAATTTACCTCCACTCTATCTAAAACAAAAGAAAAAAAATGTCTGGGGTAATACTTTTAATTACTACTAGCTTATTACCAGGCTTTTAATACTTATTTTGGGTTCTATGAGAGGTCCTTAGTGGTGAAAAGGAAAATGTGTTAATTGAGTGGTGGTAAAATAATTTGAAAATGAAATAAAAAAATAGAGGGTTTTAATGGTTCAATAGTTATTAAATGTCCATTTGGTGTGAACAAATGAGTTAACACACTAAGAACAATGTTTGTGGTCTGACCTTTTAGAAGAAAAAAAAAAAAACTAACTGCGGTACATTGGCTCTATTCTCAGCATAGATGATATCAGTCATTCTCACAATTATTTTGCTGCACCCACATCAAAAATAACATACAGTAAATAAAAAAATTAATTAACCACTTAAGCCCCGGACCATTTGGTAGCTAAAGGACCAGAGGTGAATTCAGAATTTTGCACTGCGCTGCTTTAACTGTAAATTGTGCGGACATGCAATGTTGTACCCAAACGAAATTTGCGTCCTTTTCTTCCCACAAATAGAGCTTTCTTTTAATGGTATTTGATTGCCTCTGCGATTTTTATTTTTTGCGATATAAACGGAAAAAGACCGAAAATTTTGAAAAAAAATGATATTTTCTACTTTTTGTTATAAGAAAAATCGAATAAACTCAATTGTAGTCATACATTTAGGCCAAAATGTATTCAGCCACATGTTTTTAGTAAAAAAAATGTCAATAAGCGTATATTTATTGGTTTGCGCAAAAGTTATAGAGTTTACAAACTAGGGTACATTTTCTGAAATTTACACAGCTTTAAATTTATGACTGCCTATCTCATTTCTTGAGGTGCTAAAATGACAGGGCAGTACAAAACCCCCCCAAATGACCCCATTTTGGAAAGTAGACACCCCAAGGAAATTGCTGAGAGGCATGTTGAGCCCATTGAATTTTTTATTTTTTTGTCCCAAGTGATTGAATAATGACTAAAAAAAAAAAAAAAAAAAAAATTACAAAAAGTTGTCACTAAATGATATATTGCTCACACATGCCATGGTTATATGTGGAATTTCACCCCAAAATACATTTTGCTGCTTCTCCTGAGTACGGGGATACCACATGTTTGGGACTTTTTGGGAGCCTAGCCGCGTACGGGACCCCGGAAACCAAGCACCGCCTTCAGGATTTCTAAGGGCGCAAATTTTTGATTTCACTCCTCACTACCTATCACAGTTTCGAAGGCCATAAAATGCCAAAATAGCACAAACCCCCCCAAATGACCCCATTTTAGAAAGTAGACACCCCAAGGAAATTGCTGAGAGGCCTGTTGAGCCCATTGAATATATTTTTTTTTGTCCCAAGTGATTGAATAATGACAAAAAAAAAAAAAAAAATTACAAAAAGTTGTCACTAAATGATATATTGCTCACACATGCCATGGTTATATGTGGAATTACACCCCAAAATACATTTTTCTGCTTCTCCTGAGTACGGGGATACCACATGTGTGGGACTTTTTAGGAGCCTAGCCGCGTACGGGACCCCGAAAACCAAGCACCGCCTTCAGGATTTCTAGGCACAAATTTTTGATTTCACTCCTCACTACCTATCACAGTTTCGAAGGCCATAAAATGCCAAAATAGCACAAAACCCCCCCAAATGACCCCATTTTGGAATATAGACACCCCAAGCTATTTGCTGAGAGGAATGGCGAGTATTTTACAGCTCTCATTTGTTTTTGAAAATGAAGAAAGAAAATATATATATATATTTTTTTTTTTCAATTTTCAAAACTTTGTGACAAAAAGCGAGATCTGCAAAATACTCACAATACCTCTCAGCAAATAGCTTGGGGTGTCTACTTTCCAAAATGGGGTCATTTGGGGGGGTTTTGTGCTATCTGGGCATTCCATGGCCTCCGAAACTGTGATAGGCAGTGAGAAGTGAAATCAAAAATTTACACCCTTAGAAAGCCTGAAGGCGGTGCTTGGTTTTGGGGTCCCGTACGCGGCTAGGCTCCCAAAAAGTCTCACACATGTGGTATCCCCGTACTCAGGAGAAGCAACAGAATGTATTTTGGGGTGTAATTCCACATATGCCCATGGCATGTTTGAGCAATATATCATTTAGTGACAACTTTGTGCAAAAAAAAATAAAAATTGTCGTTTTTCCGCAACTTGTGTCAACATATAAAATATTCCATGGACTCGACATGCCTCTCAGTATATAGCTTGGGGTGTCTACTTTCCAAAATGGGGTCATTTGGGGGGGGGTTTTGAACTGTTCTGGCATTTTATACACAACATTAGGAAGCTTACATCCACTCTTCTAACCACTTGAAGACAAAGCCCTTTTTGACACTTTTTGTTTACATGAAAACATTTTTTTTTTTGCAAGAAAATTATGTTAAACCCCCAAACATTATATATATTTTTAAAGCAAAGGCCCTACAGATTAAAATGGTGGGTATTGCATTTTTTTTTTCTACACAGTATTTGCGCAGCGATTTTTCAAACGCATTTTTTGGGTTAAAAAATACACTTTTTTAATTTTAATGCACTAAAACACACTATATTGCCCAAATGTTTGATGAAACAAAAAAGATGATCTTAGGCCGAGTACATAGATACCAAACACAACATGCTTTAAAATTTCGCACAAACGCGCATTGGCGACAAACTACATACATTTTTAAAAGCCTTTAAAAGCCTTTACAGGTTACCCCAGTAGATTTACAGAGGAGGTCTACTGCTAAAATGATTGCCCTCGATCTGACCTTTGCGGTGATACCTCACATGCATGGTGCAATTGCTGTTTACATATGACGCCAGACCGACGCTTGCGTTCGCCATTGGGCAAGAGCAGGGCAGGACAGGGGTGCTTTTTTTTTTTTTCTTTTTTTTTTATTATTAATTTTGCTTTTTTATTTTATTTTTAAATTGTTCCTTCCAAGTATTTTTTTTTTTTAGCATTTTTATTGTTATCTCAGGGAATGTAAATATCCCCTATGATAGCAATAGGTAGTGACAGGTACTCTTTTTTTGAAAAAACTGGGGTCTTCTAGACCCTAGATTTTTCCTCTGCCCTCAAAGCATCTGACCACACCAAGATCGGTGTGATAAAATGCTTTCCCAATTTCCCAATGGCGCTTTTTATATCCGGGGGGGCATTCCCTCCCACTGCTTGTAAAAGCAGTCCAGAGGCTAATTAGCCACTAGGATTGCTTTTACATGAAAGCCGGCCGCAGGCTGAAAAGAATGATACCAAGATGATACCTAAACCCGCAGGCATCACTCTGGTATAAACATTCAAAGTCCAGCAACATACCAGTACGTTGCTGGTCCTTGTTGGACATGTATTGTAATCTTTTTTTTTCATGCAGCCAGTTGGCTGAACGAAAAAAAGAGATTGATCGGTGGGTATGCCCACCATTAGAATACCGCCCTTCATCCACCCACTTCCAATGATGGGCATACACGCACCATTTATATATGCCGAAGCATGGGGGCATCCTCCCGCAAAAAAGTTATGCCGCACACACATGGTCGGACTTTTCCACGGGCAAGCCTCCGTCGGAATTTCGACCGTATGTACGCGGCATTAGGAGCAAAATCGCTCCTCCGCCCCTGCTGCCCCAATGCTTCGGCATATTTGCTTTTTTTTTTTAACTGTGGTGGTGAAATCACCTCCTACAGCACTGGAGTCGCAGGGATCAGGCCTGTCTCTGCGAACGCTGCAGTTATGTGTGTTTTTGTTTTGTAAGTGACAGTGATCGATCGATACTGCACATGGGTGGCCTGGGCTGGACGGAGGGGCAAAACGCAGGTGCCAGCAGGTATCTGGGCTGATCCCGCTAACACTGCGTTTTTGGGAACCCTAAACTGCTGGGGACGCTAGTATAGATCTGATCAGATCAGATATTGATCTGTTCAGATACTATACCACTAAGGGGGGTGTATGCTTCACGCGTGGGTGCTAGCGTTACTGGCACTAACCTGACGCTGCCTGGGGTGTGACTCAGACCCTCTCTGACGCTAAAACCTAATTGATATCACCCGCCGGGCGATCAGTGCCCTGACACTATAAAAAGCAAACTAACTAACCAGCGTCACCCGTAACACTTATATGGTGATCACTGGTGAAAGGGTTAACTAGGGGCAATCAGGGGGTTAAAACCTTTATTAGATAATATATGGGGGTACCTGACGCTATAAAAACCTGCGGCGAACCTAAAAAAAATTACCGGCTACCGATCTGCATCACAGACACTAAGACAGCGTTTAGAAAAACAATTGCTTAGTGACAGTGGTGATAGGGGGTGAAAGGGTTACCTGGGGGGCGATCAAGGGGGTTAAACCTTTATTAGATAATATATTGGGGTACCTGACGCTATAAAAACATGCGGCGAACCTAAAAAAAATTACTGGCTACGATCTGCATCACCGACACTAAGACAGCGTTTAGAAAAACAATTGCTTAGCGACAGTGGTGATAGGGGGTGAAAGGGTTACCTGGGGGGAGATCAAGGGGGTTAAACCTTTATTAGATAATATATTGGGGTACCTGACGCTATAAAAACCTGCGGCGAACCTAAAAAAAATTACCGGCTACCGATCTGCATCACAGACACTAAGACAGCGTTTAGAAAAACGATCACTTAGTGACAGTGGTGATAGGGGGTGAAAGGGTTACCTGGGGGGGCGATCAAGGGGGTTAAACCTTTATTAGATAATATATTGGGGTACCTGACGCTATAAAAACATGCGGCGAACCTAAAAAAAATTACTGGCTACGATCTGCATCACCGACACTAAGACACCGTTTAGAAAAACAATTGCTTAGTGACAGTGGTGATAGGGGGTGAAAGGGTTACCTGGGGGGCGATCAAGGGGGTTAAACCTTTATTAGATAATATATTGGGGTACCTGACGCTATAAAACCTGCGGCGAACCTAAAAAAAATTACCGGCTACCGATCTGCATCACAGACACTAAGACAGCGTTTAGAAAAACGATCGCTTAGTGACAGTGGTGATAGGGGGTGAAAGGGTTACCTGGGGGGCGATCAAGGGGGTTAAACCTTTATTAGATAATATATTGGGGTACCTGACGCTATAAAAACCTGCGGCGAACCTAAAAAAAATTACTGGCTGCCGATCGGCATCACTGACGCTAAGACAGCGATCAGAAAAATGATCGCTAAGCGACAGTGGTGATAGGCGGTGAAAGGGTTATCTGGGGGGTGATCAGGGGGTTAAACCTTTATTAGGGGGGGTTAGGGGGCTACACTGGACCTAAGACTAAACTTTGGTGACACTTTTACAGTCACAAATGTCACTGATTGCAGTGATCACTAAATAAATGGTCACTGCAATCAGTGACACTGTGACTGGGGGCTGGGGGGGTGATCTGGGGGGTGATCTGGGGTGTCTGGGGGGGCGATTTATGTCCCTATGTGTCCTGGTGTCAGTGTAGTGTTGTGTGCACTGACCTGATGTCTTCTCTTGTACGGCGCTCGGTATATGTGAGCGCCGCACCAGAGATGACATCACTTCCTCCTGCTCCCTCTGTCTGACACAGACAGAGGGGGCATTTCCATTCGCCGGGAGCGATCGCGAGGGGGTGGCCAGAAACGAATGGCTGCCCCCTCATCCCGGAACGCTCCCGGACACTTAGCCACCGCTCACTGTACAGAAGGGGGGTCCGATTGGACCCCCCAACTATACAAAGGCAATCACGTATGCTCTACGTGATTGTGCCTGTCGGTGCCATTCTGCCGACGTATATATACAGTGAGCGGTCGTTAAGTGGTTAAATATATACTTGAGTATAAGCCGAGTTTTTCAGCACATTTTTTTGTGCTGAAAATGCCCCCCTTGGCTTATACTCGAGTCACCTTTTTGCGCCTGATCTCCTAGACTTTGCGGGAAACCCGGTACCGTCCCGCTGTAGGTCCCCTGGACCCCAAACTCCGGGGGACCAACGATTTTTCAAATCCGGGCACCCCTTTTATAGACTCCCATGTTAAACAGTAATTTCTGTGGTAACTTTGGGGACCCGGTACTGGCCGTTCGTAGGTCCCCTGGACCCGAAACTTAGCACACATGTAGTCCCATTTCTCCTCTACAAGTGTGCAAAGTTTGTTGTCTGGGGGACCTACGGCTGGGAAACATTGATTTTTCAAAGCCGGGCACCCCTTCCATAGACTTCCATGTTAAACGTCAGTCTAGTCATGGACACAGTGAGGCTTGGGCACAGTGAGGCAAAGTGAGGCACAGTGAGGCATGCAGATGGACACCCTAGGCTTATACTCGAGTCAATAAGTTTTCCAATTTTTTTGTGGAAAAATTAGGTGCCTCGGCTTATATTCGGGTCGGATTATACTCGAGTATATACGGTATATCTATCTCATTGTTCTATGCAGCTATATTTCACCAAATACTGTACATTTTGGCATTTACAAATATGCTGCCTATGAGCCGTGCAGAGCAAAGAGTGGTAAATATTATAGCGTTTAATGTCTATTTTACTTCTAACTTTTGACTGAAAACACATGTGTATAAAACTTTTTCTTGTTTTGTTTTGGATACAATAGGGAAGGGGTAAACCTCCTATTAGACTTGTGCACAACGGAAAAATTTGTTTAGTTTCGGTTAGTTTCTTGTGCACAACGGAAAAATTTGTTTAGTTTCAGTTCCTTTCTTTTTGGTCCTGTTGATTCGTAATCGTTCGTAATTTTGCTACACAGGATTTTTCGTGTTCGGACTAATTCGTATTTTCGCAAGCGACATTTTTAGTTGAATCAGAATGATTCGTATTAATGTAAGCCTTATTTTTAGTTGATTTATAATTCGTACTTTCGGTAGAGTACATTGTTTTTCGTTGATTCTGGACACAACTCCTACTTTGGTACGTAGATTCATAATTTTCCGTGTCTCTCTCACAACGACGCTGCCTATTATGCCTAATGTGCTTTGAATGGATTTGTACTTTTCTAAATACATAGCGGTTATTTGTAACGATTCGAAATCTCGTATTTTACTTTCGTTTTTTACATGCGGCTATAGCCTCCGCCCCTGTACACCATTTTGAGAGGGAGTTCAGCACGGTGAGGGAGAAGCAGAGAGCAGAACAGAGTGTTATTGTGCTTCGAATGGATTTGAAATCTCATATTTTACTTTCGTTTTTTACATGCGGCTATAGCCTCCGCCCCTGTACACCATTTTGAAAGGGAGTTCAGCAAAGTGAGGGGGAAGCAGAGAGCAGAGCAGAGTGTTATTGTGCTTCGAATGGATTCGTACATTCCTAACTTTTTTCATAACAAATTATGCCGAAGACATTCAGGCATTTGCTATTTGCGATATAATTTATTTCGGATTCTGTTTTATTCGTAATTGCTTTGTTCGGAAATTCGAATGCTTCCGAATGTCTGAAAGTTGCTAAATTCGGATGAATTTTGATTCGTTACGAAACGAATTTCACAAGCCTACCTCCTATCATAATACTTTTTGCTCTTTATGTCCCTTTGGGAAGATTACACTTCCTGTCCCCTAGAGGCAACAGAAAGTAAAAGGAATTCTCTACGGTAAAGCTAATTTCCCTTTTTGAAAGTTGTCACTAGAACAAATGCCCTCATTGGAATATTTTCCCTCACCTCCTATTCTGGTGACAACTATAAAATTGGATTCCCCATTATTTTCTGTTCAATAGTTATCAATACAAATAGACAGAGTGAGGCCTCGTACACACGGCCGAGATTCTCGTCGAAAAAAACATGTCGTTTTTTTCGACGAGATTCCTGGACAAGAAAATTGTCCCGGCCGAGTGTACACACGCTCGTTTCAAAGAACCCGCGGTTCTTTGAATGGAGCGTACGCGGTGACGTCATCGACTACGACGAGCATGCGCTCGTCACATTCGATGCCGTCGCCGCCATCTTGGTATACCCTACGTATGCCTAGGATGCTACCGCGCATGCATCAAATTCATTTCGAAAATGCGCGGGCTTCCCGGCGGACAGGTAAGTGTACACACACTCACTTTTCTCGTCGAGAAACAGGCTGACGAGAATCTCGACGAGAAAATAGAGAGCAGGTTCTCTATTTTCTCGTCGAGGTTACTTGTCGGTTTTCTCGACGAGAAACCCGATAGCCGCGTACACACGACCGATTTACTCGGCAAGACATCTCTGCCAGCAAGTTTCTTGCTGGTTCTTGCCGAGAAAATCAGTCGTGTGTACGAGGCCTGAATCTCTGTAACTTGTACAGAGACAGCAATAAAATCCAAATGGGGTTCCAACAATTCTCCACTTTGTTGAAAACTAAAATAAAGCATTTTGCCAAATATACACTTTAACTATTAACCAATGTTTAGCTATTAAAGCAATGACTTAGAATCCTTGGCTTCCAAAATATACTTTATATTATTTATTCAAGTGTCTTTTCAGGGAACCCATCACATCTGGACACATCTGGACACTTACCGTATTTATCGGCGTATAACACGCACCCCAAGTTTAGGAGGGAATTTTAAGGAAAAAAACTTTTAGGAGGGAAATTCAAGGAAAAAAAACTTACATTTAAATGCAGCATGCAGCCTTGCCCAGTGTCCATCTGCAGCCTTGCCCAGTGTCCATCTGTCCATCTGCAGCCGTGCCCAGTGTCCATCTGTAGCCTTGCCCAGTGTCCATCTGTCCATCTGCAGCCGTGCCCAGTGTCCATCTGTCCATCTGCAGCCGTGCCCAGTGTTCATCTGTCCATCTGCAGCCTTGCCCAGTGCCTTTGCGATCGTGTCAGTCCCGGCGGTTTTTAAAATTTGGCGCCGATTTCTGTGGAGAGGAGCGAGCGGGGCCGAGTGTACTTCGGCTGGACTCGGCTCCTCTCGCAGTTCCGCCCATCTCCACTGACTGCGCCACTGACGGAGAAAGCCGAGTGTACTTCGCCTAGACTCGTGTCTGCTCATAGTCACAGGCAGGACTGCGAGAGGAGCCGAGACTAGGCGAAGTACACTCGGCTTTCTCTATGTCAGTGGCGCAGTCAGAGATGGGCGGGACTGCGAGAGGAGCCGAGTAAAGCCAATTGTACTTCTGCTTCGGCTCCGCTCGCTCCTCTCGCTCGTTTTCAGCAGGGGAATTCGACGGAGTATCGGCGTATAACACGCACCCACGATTTTCCCCTGATTTTAAGGGGAAAAAAGTGCGTGTTATACGCCGATAAATACGGTAATTACTACTAGCTTATTACCAGGCTGGTAATACTTATTTTGGGTTCTGTGAGGGGTCCTTAGAGGGTAAAAGGAAAATGTGTTAATTGAATGGTGGTAAAATAATTTTAAAATTAAATGAAAAACCAGAGGGTTTTAATGGCTGAAGTTATTAAATGTCCATTTGGTGTGAACAAATGAATTAACACACTAAGAACAATGTTTGTGGTTTGACCTTTTAGAAGAAAACAATTATTATCATATAAATACTAACTGCGGTACATTGGCCCTATTCTCAGCATAGATGATATCAGTCATTCTCACAATTATTTTGCTGCACCCACATCAAAAATAACATACAGTAAATAAATATATAAGCAATACAGTTTTTTTTGTTTTCCTTGAACATGATTGGGTAGTTTTTCACTCACTCATTCACTAAGCTCTGGGAATAATTCCCTTTCAAAGAGAACCTATTTACCTTTACTAAAATTACCTCCAATGTACTCATAGAGAATACATTATCTCAGCTATGATATTCACATATTTTTCACACTTGCAGCTAGTTTTACACTATGAGAATCTGGTTGTTATCGGGCAATACTTGATAGTTGACACATTGAGGTTGATTTACCGAAGACAAATAGGCTGACCACTTTTCAAAGGGAATTTTCCTCTAGCTTAGTGAATGTGGTAAAAATACATTTGCAAAGAATGCCCAGGTACATGCAAAGAAAGTGAAAAAAAAACTGTATTTTTTACCATGATTTGATGACAGATGGCAGAACTTCACCTCAATCATGGTAAAAATACAGTTTTTTCCCTCTCTTTGCATGTACTTGGGCATTCTTTGCCAATTAATTTTTACCACTAAGGGAAAATTACCTTGCAACATGAACAAGCTATTTGCATTTAGTAAATCAACCCCACTGCGATTAATGAATCTCTTTTGCTAGTATTACCCTTTTTTGGATCATGTAAAAACCACAGCAGTTTTTTCAAACTTGATAAATCTGTTCTTTCCTATTATGGTCCATATGCTCACAGACAAACATTTTTTTCTCAAGACCTGTCTACTAGTTTTTTGAAGATCTGTCAATGTTAAAGCTCAAGTTTACTGAAAAAATAAATAAAGAATAAGCATAAGAGACATTACTTACCTTCAGTGTGATGTGTCCCTTGTGCTGCTAAATCTTCATTTAACAGAAATCTTCATCCTCCAATTCCCCCATCCCACCGCCATAAGCTTCTAGTAAGGCAAGGGTCAATAGAACAAAAGGAGCTGTCACGGGCACTCATCAAGAGTGCCCAACTATGCCCGGCCTTTCCGCCCAGCCCCACCATTCATAGAAGCCATACTACAGTTTCGCTGAGTGGAGGATGGGTTAATGATTAAAAGGTCCTCCCCTCCTTTCAAAGATCTTGCTTCATTCATAGAAGCTGTTGTATGTCTTCTATAAATGGAAGAGCTAAGTGGAAAGAGCAGCATTGTGGGGCATCATTGGTGATGATGCCTGTGACAGCTCCTATTGTTCTGATAACCCCCGTCACACCAGAAGATTACAGTGGTGGGTAGTGGGGAGGCCCCGGAGGAGTAAGATTTCTGCTAAACAAGGACCCAAGAGCACAAGGGACACATCCCGCTGTCGGCCAGTAGTATACCTTGAGCTTATTCTTTGTTTTTCTATGTAAACATAGGCTTTAAAACTTAACTCCAGACAAGCAGATAAATGCACAGATGAAATACATGTATGCAGTAGTGTATTTAGGTTTTGTCCTGCCCTAGGCCTGACTAAACTTGTGCACCCTCTACTTTAAATATGACCCACCCCTTCCTGTCAAGGCCACACCCCTTGCTGTTTAAGACCTGCCCTGAAATTTTCAAGTGGGGACACTAGTTCTGAGGGCCTGGGGGGGGGGGCGGCAATAGATTTCCTTAATTTGCATAGATTTCCTCTCACTTCCTGTTTGGCTATGGGGCAGGAAGTGAAGGGAAATCTCTGCAATGGCACAGGGATGGTAAAAAATAAACTGACAGGTGCTATAACCCTCCCTTACTCTATCCAAAATGAAAAAAAAAAGTGTTGCCTATAATTCTACTTTAAGCACAAATTTCTGATAATTTTATGGAGAGGACTAAGAAGATATAACCATGCCAATGGTGCAGCAGAAAACATATAGCACACTGAGGAAGGTTTGTGGTCCAGGATGATAGGATAGTCAAAATTAGAAGCGGCGCCCCCCCACCCCCCAAACAGTTGTGGAATTCCGGCCGCCCGCATACCAGAAGAAGTGAGGCCGCTTTATGGGGGCGCTAGACTAATTTGCCTCTCAGCCCAGTCCGCCCCATAAGACTGGCGCTACACTAACAGTGTAGCGCAAGCCGGTGGGGAATCTTTTCGTGCTGCCCCCCTGCAAAGTGCTGCCCTAGGCCTGGGCCTTGTTGGCCTAGGCCAGGATACAGCGTTGCATGTATGGTATTTGCTTGACCTGGCAAAGGATATTTCTATCTATCCTTGTTCTGTGGTTTATACACACATAACAGGCCTGTTTGGTGTATAGAAACCTGATTTTTTTTCTCTACTGATATTCAGTAACACTTACATGTACTCTCCCCACCCCACCCTGTGACTGGACAGTGAAATGAGAAGCAGCGGAATGATGAGCTATTCTCTCTTTTATTTTGCTCTCTTCTCCTTTCAGCATGTTCCATGCACTTCAGCAGAATCGGTTGATTCCTCTTGTTGCTTCTCCCTCCACCAGCCTGAGGCTTATACCAAGTCAAATTAGGTAATTATACTGCTCTCAATAAAATAAATGTAAGGAATAGGATGTATTAGTAGATGCAAAACTGCAAAATATTTTATATACAGGTATATGTATATATATATATATATATATATATATATATATATATATATATATATATAGCTTTAAACCTGAAATTATACTTACCAGTGATGACCAGTGATGGTCATTTGGCAAATCTGCACTTGAGGACAGCAGATTTCATCCTAACATAAGAAAACACAAATATCTAATGATTATGGTAATTGAAGACGTGTGGGGAGGACCCTGTGGCTCTATACTACCATTATTGCAGTTAAGTTTATTTCACATAATGGCTTTATCTGCAAACATTTTTTTTAAAACATATAGCAATAATTGCAATATATTGGTAAAATATGAATAGAGCAGGAAATATATAGTTGCAGCCATTCTCCCTTGATGAACAGACTCACATGAGGTCTTAGTACTGTATGGCTGACAGATAATAAAATACTATATATTTATAAGATGCAATTCAGTCAATGTAATGGTTGTCATACAAATTATTCACTGTATAGCCCCGTACACACGGTCTGACTTTTTGCCAACAAACTTCATTTTGAGCAAGTTTGACAAAAAATCAGACCGTGTGTACGCTCCATCGGACAAACTTTTTTGGTTTTCATCGGACAAAAGTTGGGTCTGCAAATGGACAAACTTTTGGCCAACAAAAGTACGATGGAGCAAAGTCCGACCGTGTGTACAGAAAACCATCGGACTTTTGTCCGATGGACAAAAAAAATAATGTTAAAATTAACCAACAATAGCACAAGTTGACCAAAGGGTGGCGGTAAAGAGCAGAAAAGAGCAGAAAAACCACATGATGTTGGAAAAAGTTTTGGTAAAGTTTGCAGAAAAGTCCTGTGGTGTGTATGCTTTGGGTGTGCCCGGCCAACTCCGTTCGGACAAAAATCCACGGAAAAGTCAGATGGAAGTCCGACAGTGTGTACGAGGCTTATCACATTCTTTCCTAGCTACATTTCTGCCACACAAAATATAATTTCCATATGGGAATTCGAAATAGATTTATGAACATTACAGTTATTTTTTTGGTCAGCAAAATGTTTAGAAGGGTGAGAAAAAAAAACAAAACACAACACTAAAGTACTGAAGCTGCCTATCCAAAACTATTTATTGAATTATTGGTGAAAGGTGATACAGAGCAATGGGGTTCAAGCAAGTCTTTGGGAACAGGGTGATGAAATTCAACAAAACTTTTTTTAATTTTATTTGGAAAGAGTGGGGAAGGATTAGAAACTCTGTTAAGCCGGCCACGGGGGGAGCAATTTTCTTTCCTGCAACCATAAGTTGCAGGAAAGAAAATTTCTGGATTCCCTATCAACACAGTCAGTGTTGATAGTAGGGATGAGCTTCGAGTTCGAGTCGAACTCATGTTCGACTCAAACATTGCCTGTTCGCCCGTTCGCCGAACAGCGAACAATTTGGGGTGTTCGCGGCAAATTCGAAAAGCCGCGGATCACCCTGTAAAGGTCTATGGGAGAAATCTAAAGTGCAAATTTTAAAGGCTTATATGCAAGTTATTGTCATAAAAAGTGTTGGGGACCCGAGTCCTGCCCCAGGGGACATGTATCAATGCAAAAAAAAGTTTTAAAAACTGACGTTTTTTCGGGAGCAGTGATTTTAATAATGCTTAAAGTGAAACAATAAAAGTGAAATATTCCTTTAAATTTCGTACCTAGGGGGTGTGTATAGTATGCCTGTACAGCAGCGCTTGTTTCCCGTGCTTAGAACTGTCCCTGCACAAAGTGTAATTTCTGAAGGAAAAAAAAGTCATTTAAAAGCACTTGCGGCCATAATGAATTGTCGGCTCCCGGCAATAGAGAGAAAAGTCATTGATAAAAAAAAAGCGTGAGGGTCCCCCCAAGTTCAATTGCCATGCCCTTCAGGTCTGGTATGGATATTAAGGGGAACCCTGCGTCAAATAAAAAAAAATGAAGTGGGGTTCCCCCAAATATCCATACCAGGCCCTTCAGGTCTGGTATGGATTTTAAGGGGAACTCCACGCCAAATTGAAAAAAAAATGGCGTGGAGTTCCACCCAAAAATCCATACCAGACCCTTTATCCGAGCACGAAACCTGGCAGGCTGCAGGAAAAGTGGGGGGATGAGAGGGCGCCCCCCTCCTGAACCGTACCAAGCCACATGCCCTCAACATGGGGAGGATGCTTTGGGGGTCTGTGACCCCTCAAAGCACCATGTCACCATGTTGATGGGGACAAGGGCCTCATCCCCACAACCCTTGCCCGGTGGTTGTGGGGGTCTGCGGGCGGGGGGCTTATCGAAATCTGGAAGACCCCTTTAACAAAGGGGACCACCAGATCCTGCCCCCCCATGTAAATTGGTAAGGGGTACATTGTACCCCTACCATTTCACAAAGAAAGTGTAAAAAAAAATAAAAAAACACACACACCGTTGGGAAAAGTCCTTTATTAAAAATAAAAAAAAATAAAAAAAGATTCCAGCGGTGGTAATCCACTCTCGGTATCCTGCGATGGGTGATCTCCTCTCCGCTACCCCCGCTCCCCTCTGACGCAAGGGGAAACTCGGGCTTCCCCAGTGACATGCGGGTGACCCCACCCCCCTCTGATGTAACGCAGGTTTCCTTTGCATCAGAGGGGGTGGGGTCATCCGCACGTCACTGGGGAAGCCCGAGCTTCCCCTTGCGTCAGAGGGGGACGGGGTCACGTGATGGGTGGCCCAGCCCTCAGCTACTTAAGAGCTGTCACTGGCTGAAGCCGCGTCATTCCAGGGGTGTCTCCGCTCCGGTGAAGAGACGACCGCGTGCTGTTCCTCGCTGCACTGGACATCATCGTTGGAGCCTGGACCCCGGAGAGGAGAGATCATCCATCGCTGGACCCCGGAGAGGAGATCACCCATCGCAGGATACCGAGAGTGGATTACCGCCGCTGGAATCTTTTTTTCATTTTTATTTTTTAAATAAATGACTTTTCCCAACAGTGTCTGTGTGTTTTTTTTCACAGACCCCCAAAGCATCCTTCCCATGTTGAGGGCATGTGGCCTGGTACGGTACCTGAAGGGGTCTGGTATGGATATTTGGGGGGAACCCCACGTAATTTTTTTTGAAAATTTGACGCAGGGTTCCCCTTAATATCCATACCAGACCTGAAGGGCCTGATAATTGAATTTGGGGGGACCCCCACGCATTTTTTTTTATATCAATGACTTTTCTCTGTGTTGCCGGGAACCGACAATTCATTATAGCCGCAAGTGCTTTTAAATTACTTTTTTCCTTCAGAAATGACACTTTGTGCAGGGACAGTTCTAAGCACGGGAAACAAGCGCTGCTTTACAGGCATACTATACACACCCCCTAGGTACGAAATTTAAAGGAATATTTCACATTTATTGTTTCACTTTAAGCATTATTAAAATCACTGCTCCCGAAAAAATGTCAGTTTTGAAAACGTTTTTTTGCATTGATACATGTCTCCTGGGGCAGGACCCGGGTCCCCAAACACTTTTTATGACAATAACTTGCATATAAGCCTTTAAAAGGGACATGAATGATTTTAAGAAGGGCTCAGTATATTTGTGGCAGAATGTGGAAAATCTAGGCCCCACAGTACAGCAACCTTCCCTTCTATCAACAGCAACACAAGAGAGAGGGCATTGTAATGAGCAACCTATACAAACCCCGTCTCATGGAATGGACCCCAGGAAGACTTCCAGACTAGCCCTAACCCCCAAAAACCAGCGTGGAAAAGGGAATAAACAGCCCATGAGGGGTAACAATAATGGTCAGCAGTTACCTGGATGCCAGCAATATAATTCAGGATATTATGACCAGTATCCAGTTAATACCCAAAATAGATATAATCCACTACCTTTACAGGGGGAAGTGACAGATCAGCACTATGCACCATACCCACGACCAGCGCCTTTTTTAGGGAGAGGTATGAGAGGCAACCCACGAGGCCGAGGAAGAGGGAATCGCCCTTGGAGGGGGCACCAGCAACAAAATTACAGTCAGAACAGGACGCAGGAATGGTGGAACCCCCCACATTGGGAAGGACCATACAGTCCAATCAGAAATACCAGACCATCACACATAGAGGATGCCGAGCAGGGCAACGAGTCCAACAAAAAAAGACCAAGGCAAGCGGACTAAGTGGAATATATAACCTCTCTTCTGTGACTCTCACACAGAAGGAGAGTAATATACTTAATGCAGGGCTTAAATGCACATCTACAAAACCGCTGAATAAATTCAGTGTGTATATTGATATACATAAATATATAAGGAAGATCAATATTAAAAAACACTTCCTGTCCAACAATTACATAGTTAGAAACAATAGAAGTAACGATGTGATTGGGGTAGATAGTGGCTTGAAAAATAGATCTTTGTTTAACCCACCTCTACCAGCTAACCATCAGGTGGAAGTTTTCAAACAATTAGTGTTGAAAGATCTAGAAGCAGTTACACAGAAGAAGAGCCTTAACCCTATACATATTAAAGAAGGTATCAAAGCCTTGGAAAATAGGAAGGAGATTATTGTCCGCCCAGCGGATAAAGGAGGAGGAGTGGTTGTCATGGATAAAACATACTATCACTCGCAATTACAAAATATGTTGGATGATGAAACCACATATCTGCATCTCAAAAGAGACCCTACAAGAAAATATAGAGAGGACCTCTTTAATCTGGTGGATTATGGCTACTATATGAGAGCCATCACCAAGAAAGAAAAAACCTTCCTATGTCCTAGTTTTAATAGAATTCCGACGATATACACTGTTCCGAAGATACATAAGGATCCGATTAGACCGCCAGGAAGGCCAATAGTAAATGGCATAGACTCAGTTACCTCCAGAATTGGTCAGTACCTGGATCATTTTATGCAAAGTAGTGTCTTAGAAACTAAAGCCTACCTCAAGGACACAACTAGCTTCCTGCAGAAATTAAGGAAGGTAACCATCTCACAGGAAACCGAGGTTTTTCTGGTAACGGCAGATGTGGCATCGTTATATACGAATATCCAGCATGAGGATGCACTACTAGCCCTTAATTGGGCGCTTAGTAAAAGGTATGATCTCCCATTTATCCAGAAAAGGTTTATCAGAATGGCGTTGGAATTTTGTCTAACCCATAACTATTTCTGGTTTGCGGGGCAGTTTTATAATCAGAAAACGGGGGTAGCAATGGGTGCAAAATTTGCACCCAGCCTCGCTAATCTATTTATGAGCGAATGGGAGGACAAGTGGGTCTATAATAATAAGAAAAGGGAACTAATATTTTACCAACGATATATAGACGATTTGTTCATGATCTGGCAAGGTACAGAAGCATCCCTACAGGATTTTGCGAACTATTTAAATAGTAACAACAATCACATCAAGTTGGACTTTAATTGGAGTAGACAACAAATCCATTTTCTGGACGTTATGATAATGAAGGGTGAGAAACATCTGTACACTAAAGCATTCTTTAAGGATACAGATAGGAATAGTTATATCCCTATACAGAGTGGACATCACCCACAATGGCTCCGCAACATTCCGAAAGGACAGTTCACACGTATAAGGCGCAATTGCACCAACGATATGGACTATCAGACCCAAGCAATGTCAATTAAACAGCGTTTTGTGGAGAAGGGCTACAATGAATTACACCTGACCAATTTATTGGAACAAGTAGGTACCCAATACCAAGAAGCAATGTTGCTTCCCAAAACCAGATCATTGGATCAAAAACATGAATGGGGTTTTATATCGGAATTTCATGAACAATATCGTGAAATAGAAGGAATTTTTAAAAAACATTGGAGTATCCTCACAATGGATAAGATTTTGAAGTCATCTTTACCCCCAATGCCTCCTTTTATTTATAGAAAAACATCCTCCTTCGGAGATCAAGTAGTTAAAAAGGTCCTTGACCCCCCAAAACCAGTCAAAATGTTTTGGGATAGGACAGGTTTTTATGCGTGTAGACGTTGTAAAGCCTGTCAACAGGTATCCACCCACCTACGAGGCATTACTAGTTTTACATCCACTGCCAATGGAAAAGAATTTCCAATCAAAGAATGTATTACCTGTGCATCTACACACGTCGTCTATGCTCTAGAATGTCCGTGCGGCCTAATGTATATAGGCCGCACCAAAAGAACTTTATCCAAGAGGGTGTCTGAACACATATACAATATCACCATAGGATACAAAGAGCATAGTGTGTCTCTACATTTTAGAGAGAAGCACCATAGGGACCCTATAGGATTAAAATTCTGGGGAGTTGATAAAGCCCACCAGAGTTGGAGAGGGGCTAATATGGTGCGAGAGATCTCCAAATTAGAAACTCAGTGGCTTTATTTAACTAATACGCTTAGTCCGAATGGTTTAAATATAGACCTAGATCTTAATTGCTTTATCAGCAATTATTAGTTTAGGAACTATCTTGTATACCTTTAGCTATTCCATGGTAGTGAGAGAGTTTAAATTTTTTGGCTTTACCATGGATTATGTAGGGTATAGGCTTACCAGGTCTTCCGACTATATGCTGAATTATATGTATTTTGTATTAACCGTTTTTATATATATTTCATGTATTATCTTTTACTTTTTAATTGCTATAACTTTTAGAATATTTTTAATATTTTTAAATGTGTGTCCAATTATTATTAATTTGATAATTGGCGGGTATAGTGCAGCATCACCTTTTCCACTTTATAATGCACTATGTATGTGGTTTTTGTGGAAGCTGGTGTGTGAGAGTTCTTGGATAGATTCATGGGTAGGAGGATGCAGGTGCTTTGTGAGAAAAAGCATACATGCATTCCCCATGAATTTGCTGTGAGTATACCTACCAGGTATCTATAATGAAGGTGGATTTGTTTTAATGATTTAGAACTCGATGTAGAAAGGTATGCCCAGATATATACTGAGGTGACGACTTTACAAGTTCTTTGACACCTTATAGCCCCATGTCCACCCTTGGAGACTGAAATACATCTCAGTTTTTGAGTCATCCTAAGAGCGACATGGGTTAAACTCTTCTCCCCATAGAGGCAGAAGCTCCAATACACGGCGCATCTTTTGCAGCTTGGCTGTGATGGATAGCGGCGTCCGTGATTGTATGCTTAACACTGCCATAGAGGAGACCAATCACTACGCCAGCAGTGTGAGGACACTCCCAGCAGGGTGGTGACGTCTCTTAACAGCGATGTGCCAAGTACGGATATGCACACGTCACGGCCCGCTGTACTATATAGGTGAGCAGTCGCGATGTGTGGCCACGCCCTCTGAAGACGTGCAGCCAATCACGAAACGCGTCAGGGCATGACCACGCGACCAATCACAGGCCGGCTACGTTCGTCTACCCGGGATTCACGACTGATTTGAATGTACAGCACTTCATGACCAGAGTGAATAGACGGACTGACCGCGGTGATATGCTTTGATTCATATTTTATTCTTGTAAGCAGACTTGTATATGTGGGGTCTTTTATATTTAATAAAAGGGTTTTTACACTATCAAGCTTCTTTTACCTTTCATGCCCGCACTGCTACATGCACATTCATGCTACCTGGGACCATAGGATCTCATGAGGTGAGCTGACAGTGCCCCTGGAGAGGAGCTGATGAGTACAACACCATTCGCTGGCTGAACTACATGAAGTGAAGCAGAAATAACTTCTGAGGAGTAGCTGACAGGCACAATACCATCCGCTGTCTGGTGAGTACAATACCTAGGGGGAACGTATTTCACCATGACAGGGATGAAGGTATGATTTATTATTACAGCTGTCTAGTGTGAAGTGGGCTATTTTGATGCATCACCAATCATTGGATATTGAATCAGTAGTATTGAGCCAAGGAAGTGTCAACTATATTATTTCACCCCTGTCTTTTCCTTTTGGAAAGAATCTAACCACACCACTGTGGCAGTGAAAGTTTGGACTCAGATTGTTTGACTTTTTAAAAGACTCTTGGATTCTGAGTGCAGGTCACTCTCTTTCACCCTTTAAGTAATTTTTTTGGGTTGCTTTACTACATGCATTCATTTTCTGTCAGATAATTAATTTTATCAGGAGAAGCAAATGTGTTGTTTCTATACAAGCGCTGTTAATGTTTAAATGTCTTAATTTTAATTCATTGGAACATATTTTTTTATACTTTAAAATTATCACTTTAGATTTTTCATGTTCGAGTCCCATAGACTTTAACGGTGTTCGGATGTTCGAACAAATTTATTGCCTGTTCGCAAGTTCTGGTGCAAACCGAACTGGGGGGTGTTCGGCTCATCCCTAGTTGATAGGGGAATCCCTCCCGCGGAGACATTGTGTTCTGCTGGTGGGGGGGGGGGGGCAGTCACTGTCAGGAGAACACAGTGATTATTGCTAGCACTATAATAGCTGCTAGCAATGATCGCATGCAAAATCTGACCGGTTGGTTGTACCCAAGTTGATCGACCAACTTGGGTATATTCAGCCTGCCCATACATGGCTCGAATCTCGGCGGGTCCCGGCTGAACCAGCTGAGATTCAAACCGTCTATGGCCACCTTGGGGCTGCTTTCGCTGTCTTTCTCCCTCATTTAGTAGACTCCCAGTGTTGTCACTAAGGTAGGAAGTGAAAGCAAGCCTACTTAAAAGTGACATATTCAGTAATACAAGTATTGTTTTTAGAAAAGTTTAGACAATCGCTCAGCTTTTTATGCCTGTCTGTGTCCCTGCTGGGGAGATTCTCCTCACTTTCTGTATGGTCACCAGGAGAAGAAATAGGGGTAATTTGGGGACACAATCCACAATATAAATCTCTACAAAAAGGTAGAAAAAAATTTGTTTGGCTTTTATTTCACTCAGGCAGCACAGCCATCAGAATTTTTTGGGCCTCTTACACAGCTTTAGGCCTGCCCCCCCCCCTGAGCCTGACCACCAACATTCCCCAGGGCTTGCCCATGGGCAATCCCACCGAATCCACACACCGGCCACCTCACCTGTACGCACTCAGCCCCCCCTCGACCCTTTATATATGTCAGCCCCCTCTCAATCCTGTATATATGCCAGTCCCCTCCCTCAATCCTGTATATATATACCAGCCCCCCTCACACCTGTATATATGTTAGCCCCACCCCCACACACCTGTATATATGTCAGCCCCTCAAACCTGTATATTTGTCAGCCCCCCCACACCTGTATATATGCCAGCCCCCCCCCACCTGTATATATGTCAGCCCTCCTCACACCTGTATATATGTCAGCCCCACCACACCTGTATATATGTCAGCCCCCCCTCCACACACCTGTATATATGCCAGCCCCCTCACACCTGTATATATGTCATCCCCCCACCTGCATGTATGTATATATGTCAGCCCCACACATGCACAAATCTCTAAACACACAAACCTCTGGCCCCTCCCTGTACACAAACAGCCCCCTCCCTTTCCGTCACAGCCCCTTCTTGTAATGGAAATCTTCCTACCTAGTCCCAGCTCGTTTTCACAAAGCTGACATGTTGCTGACACAGAGGAGCACAGTACAGGCAGCTCACACAAGGGGTGCACATGCATATAGTAGCCAGAGGTGGCAGTAAAGAGCTTGATGTCTGAGCTCAATGACACAGAGAACAGCAGAAGCTGCAAGATTGTTTCTATAGTGCACAACACTGCTCCCCTTCACCCGTCCTGCCCTCTTCTGGCCCGGGCGGGCCCCTTACATTTATATCGGCTGTACCTCCCTGATGGCGGCCCTGCACTCAGGACATGCCAAGTGTGTAAGGTGCTGTCCCTTCTATACTTCCTGGAGCCCCTGAAATTACTACACTTTCTCACAGTGAAGATTAGGCATGACCCTATTCCACAAAGTGACCCATCAACAGGTCTAGCGAAGCTCATGGTAGAACAGAGGAAACATATCACGGGCTACGCAAATATGGACCTTGAGATAGTCATGATTTGTATAGCTACTTTGCAGTGACATGTCCTCAAGCAATAGATATGTACTGAGACTTAAAGTAGAACTATAGGCAGAACTTTTTTTTTTCATTTTGGATAGAGTGAAGGATGGTTATAACCCCTGTCAGATTTTTTTTTTTTTTGCCATCTTTGTCCCATTGCAGAGATTTCCCTTCACTTCTGTCCCATAGCCAAAACAAGAAGTTAGAGGGAATCCCTGCAAATTAAGGGAATTCTTTGGGGGGACCCCCAGGTCCCCACTTGAAGATTTCCCTCTCTGGGGACAACCTACAATTTGGGATTTTCTTTTACTTTCACTTTCAATAATAATGGTGAACAGGACAAATAGAGAGGGTGAATCTCTTTAACGGGGGCACAGACAGCAATAAAAATGGACTAATCCCTCTCCACGCTATGTAAACTAAAAAGAAAAGTTTTGCCTTTAGTTATACTTTAATGATATCTGGAAACACCATAGATTTAGTAGCTCTTTTGTTCCTATAGGTTTACTCTAAGGCAACCTTTTTCAACCAGTGTGCCCAGGCACTCTGGGGTGTCTCTAGGTTTCTTCAGGGGTTCCTTGGCAAAATGCCCAAAAATTGTATTCAAGCCAGTGGGTGGATCAAGCCATTGTTTTAATTACACATTCTGCAACATTACAACCTTCTAACCACCGGCGGCATAACAATCAATGACATCACCTGCACAGCATCCTTGTTTGCCCCTCCCCTGCCCCTGTCAAGCAGCACTGGGGTCACATTAGCTGAGTGAGGGACAGAGAAACTGAGGGCAAATAGAAACATTGGAATACTAGTCCGTACCAGTGTGCAAAGGTGGATTTGCTTTGGAAGAATAAATCACCTCTAACGTTGGATGTGTTTACATGTTTTGGATGTGACTGCATTTTGTAAAACTATTCATTTAGTTTTTTACTGTTTATTAGAATAGTGTGCCTTAAAATTGTGCAAAAATTTAAAGGATGCCTTGACGGAAGAAAGGTTGAGAAACATTGCTCTAAGGTAAGCTTGGGCGTTTTTGAGTGATCTAGGGGAACCAATGGAGTATTTCTCATTAATACATGAGATCTATATACAGGAAAATGTTTTAATGATCAATAACAATTCTCAGTTGTCAGTCATTGCTACATTTTAATGAAGTGCTTCAAGGATCCCAGTACAGCAAAATGTGCAAATAGGAACATTCAATGTATCACATGTCACATCTATTAAACAAGGCAAAAATATCCACAATGATGAAAAGCACATACCAAACGAGGCAAAGTGACTGTGTGTGGCACACTGCCAGGCAGTTCTGAAGCAACCGATCATAGTGCAAAGTGATACAGCCCTGCTTACACATATGTACAGAAGTTTGGTCACAGGTTAAGTGCATGACCACCATCTGCAAAACTTGAACCTCACTAAACACTGATAAAGGATTAAAAAAACCTTGGATTATATGTTTGCATATCTATATCCTCAGAGTGGTTACATGATAACAGTACATTTAGGTAAACAGTACAATTAGGCTCCCAATACACACTGTCTATCTCAGCCAGCCCAATCTTTACCAGATTTGGCCATGTGTGGTATGGCTAAATCTTCATAATCAGGAAGTTTAGCACCTCTGCCAAACTGTTTGTAAGGGAGGCTTTGGAAAATGTTGTGTAGTGACCACATACACATTCAGATGTGGCCATGATGCATTTTTTTTTCTATCCTACTTGTTCAAAGTCAATCTTGATGTCTGCACCCTATACAGGGGTTAGTTATCAGCAAGTAAAGCTAAAACAGTTTCTGGTCAAATATGCAGCTTATGCCTTGGTAGCTTTAATCTAGAGTGCAGTCTACCTAATCTTTAGTGCTGAAACTGAAAGTACTATAGTCACTTTGCCTCCAGAGCACCATGCATTTTTTGCTGCAAATGGGCTCGCGACCTGTCTCACAAATGCTTATACTTACTTATGGGCAGGAACCAGTAAATGAGCCGTCCACTATAAAATGAAATCAACAAATAGAACATCTAGGACAGACTATAGAATTTGTTAATGCCAGCATGTAAGCCAATGCTACAACAGCCACTGTGGCAGACATCTGTTAGTTTGTCACAATAATGTTTATGAATCTCCAAAATGAACCTGGATGCAGTGATCTAGGTTAGCTGTGCTGAAGCTTATAATCTTATGATCATCTGAATGCCTTATCTTGTATTTGAACTGAAGGCAGTATTTTATCACAGCACGTCTACATCTTGTGACTTAATAGTGGTACTGTCTTGGGAAAATAAATAGTGAGCAATAAAAAGTCAACTTAACCACTGAGTGCATGAAAAGTTCATATTTTGACTTTGGCTGTGATTTGCATTCAGCTTTAAGTTTATGGGAGGCAAGGAGAGATTTTAAACTCAGTATTTATGCAGAGGATGAGCTGAACATCAAATCAAGTTTATTTCTAGTAAAATTAATGTAAGTGTAATTTTGTTATCATTGGATAGTTTAGAGCACAGGTGTCAAACACAAGGCTTGTGGGCCGAACCCGGCCCTCGAGGCCATTTCATGTGGCCCTCGCACCTCTCCTGCAGCTGCAGGAGAGCTCCAGCCCTCATCTGGTCCTCCTCCAGATCCTTACTTTCTGCTTTCAAGCAATGCATCCAGCTTCTTTCCAGAAACAGCATAAGGAAAGGGGGTGCACTGTGATGTAAGGGAGAGTGGGGGACTCAACTTCTGATGGTGGGGTGGCTCTTGACATCTAATGCAAGGGGAGGGGATGCGCTGGACATCTAATCTTACAGATACAACCGGCCCTTTTGAGGGCAATCATAATGCTGATGCGGCCCACAATGAAATTGAGTTTGACACCCTTGGTCTAGAGCCTTGCCATATGTGACTTTAAGTGTAACAGCATCACTGTATCACTATATGATGCACCAGAGGGGTTCTACAATAGTAGTTTAGTATTGAGTTTCCTTTCTGTTGACTATGTGCATACTTATAGATGCAACTTAGAGTCTTTACAAATATGTAAAGACTGATCATTCAAAGGTAACTATTACAGCTGAGTAGGAACAATGATAGCAGGGAGAGCAACTGTTACTAGTTACTAGAGGATCCAGTTCTGACCTTGATTATTTGTCTTTTTCTTCATTAATATATCAATGCAAGCATTAAGTAGAAGATACTTTAATGCCAACAACGTTCTTTTCTAACAATGAAAAAGACATTCATGTGTGTGGTCAGAATTAGCAAAAATTAAGAGCTCCTGGCAGACCCTGGTTTGTGTTTTGCCTCTGGACCAAGATGAGTTGAGGCATGGCCTTGTACAGCCGAATACAGTACTATTACAACATGTCCCTGGAACATTGTTGTGAGTCTTCTGTGAATTATGCCATATTGTGTTCTTGAGATCTTTGGCTAATAAATCTTTTAGTGATTCAGAACGCCAGTAAACTGCAGACGTACAGACTAAATCACCCTGAGTTATATAGCAAAATATTTGCATGGTAGTGCATAAATCAACAAATTTGCTTCAGAGAATGATTAACAGCATTACATGTGTCTTCTGAAGCTTGGTACACACAAGAACTGAGACCCATTGTTTAACATCAGATTCCTAATTTAATAGGATTTGCTGATGTGAATAGAAGTCTTCCTTTAAACGTTAATTAATTTTCTATATGTGTTACTTTGAGTGAGGCACTGGATCAGCACTTTGCTGTTTATGGCCAGTAAACATCACAAAGTATTAATATTTAAGAAAAGCATGTCCTGTAAATGCTCTCATACAAACCAAAGCTGGTGAAACAGTGTAATGGAAGTGAAAAGAAGATATTGTAAATGTTTGTGATTTTTTTCTAATGTGTACATCCTGCAGACCAAATTGAGTAACGGAGGTGCAGTTATCATCTCACATACTAAGATACCTCGTTGGAATTTAACTTTTCATTTTTCCATATATCCCAACATATGTCTTTGAGTTTGATTCAATAGTTCTGAAATACAGCTTTCCTTGTATTTGCAGCATCATAAATTGACACATCTTCCATACATAATACATCCAGTCCATAGAACATGCACCTATCATACTCATCCTCTGCTTATAACAAATCCTCTGCAGGTCAGACTGTCAACAGCCTTTTTGCTTTAGTGTGAAATACAGAAGAAAAGTATGTCACTTCAAATAATGTCCTTTGTGTCTTATTAGTTGGTTGAATGAAATAGTCCATTTGTAGTCATGTCCATGTATAGAGTCAACAAAAAATATATAGCTGTAGCTGTTATTGTAGTTTGGCGTCATTTGCTTTATTTTTTGCACCTGATTGTGAATCCCCAGTCTCCATGGCTTTTCTTGTAGATTTAGGGCTGACCCCACCTTTTTTATTATTTTGTGGGGCTGTTAAAGTCTTCTTTTGTATCTGGGGACTTGACTGAGAAGACCCAGAGCCAGATTTCTTTGGCATCTGAGGACTTCTTGAGCCCTTTGGTTTGGCTGGAGGCTGGAGACTTTCCATTGTTTTGAGGGACTTTAGGCTAAGCATTTCACAATAGCTATTGCATTGGTGAATTGATGGAAATTCTTCAATGATCTCTGGATAGCAGCTCTCTTTTAGTCCTTGATATCTAGAAATACAAACAGTTCAGTGAAAAAATGAGCATACTGTAGCTAGGTCTTCTTTGTGTAAACCAAAACCGCCACCACCAAAGTACACCAAACACTGCTATTAAGTTGTAACTAGGACATTTTACAAGCATTAACAACTGACAAATTAAAGGTGATCTTGAGGTAAGCAGATTAAGCCCAGGTTCACACTGGGCTGCGAGAGTAAAGCCGTGCGAGTTCAGCTGAACTCGCACAATTTCACTCCCGCTAGTCAGTCCCGATTTCGGACGCGATTACAGAGACATCTGTGCAGGTTTCTGCACAGATGTCAATGTAAATCGCAGATGCGGCGTCGCACCGATTAGGACAGTGCCATTGCTGGCAATTTGCGACAAATACCGCCGCTTGGACATGCGATTTGACATGCCAAATCGCATGTCAAAACGCACCAGTGTGAACCAGGGCAAACACACATTTGTAGTAGCTGTTTTACCTGAGAAAGGATGTGTAATGATGACCAAGTCCTGATGCTTATATAATCCTGTTTAATGTACAGTAGGTATAAATGCTAGATGCATTTGGAAGTAAATTTATCTTTGTATCTTGAACACCTAACTGCATTATTCTTTTTTTTATATCTGCTTGTTTTGGCTTTAAACGGAAACTCCACTTTTGTGGGGAAAAAAGTAGCAAATAAAGAAAAAATAATATAGTGTATACAATAGCAAAACAAGTCATATTGTAAGTGAATGTTATTTAAAATGACCTTTCCTTTTCAATCTGCAGCTCTGTAATTTTCCCGAAAATGCAATGCAATATGGCTACTTGGAGGTGTTCTGTACACAGAACTACCCCCAGAAAAAAAAATCCTGCTTGTGTGTTTGGCTCACCAATTTTCCCAGAAGATTGCCCTAAGATGTAAGTCAGATTTCAGGCATCCCCTGCAACAAAAAATTTCATTTTTGGTGAGATACTTCCAAAAGGAAATCACGCATAAAGGGATGCAAGCCCAGCAGCTTTCCTCATTAGTGCCCTGCAGGTGCACAGCTCATTGGTAATTATGAAACCACCCCCATTAGACTAACTTTCCCACATGGGCACAGACAAACATACAGGGATTTCTTTAGAATGGCAAAAGGTAGAAATCTGCAACAAAGTTTGTTAAAATCCTTGTAATGTACATAGATCACCCAGAGGGGAGTGTTTTTTTTTTCTCAACAAAAGTGGAGTTACACTTTAACCCACCTGGTGGTATGATTATGTCAGATTTTTGATGTTGAAAGCGGTAACCATTATTTTGCATGGAAATTTGGCATTTTATATTGTAGGCCTGTAATTCTAATTCCTTGCACACACGATCGGATTTCCGATGGAATAAAATCTGATTAGAAGGCATTAGAAATAACTCACTTAAATCTGTCCAAACAAGAGTCTAGTAGACATCCCGGGTATGATAAAGTTTGAAACACTAAATCATTAATTATAATATAATAAAAAACTATAAATAATTATAACAAATAAAAATATAATAATAATAAAAATTATTCAATAATGTAATCAAATCAAAAACACAGAAATTTGCTCAGTTGCAGAATTGTCGCTGTCATTACTTTCAGTGTTTGATGACGAATTTCCCCACAAATCGCTATCGCTCAATTCTGCAAGTGATTCTAATTTATTATCGCTGTTTTCTAGCTGGTCTAAAACCACTTTTGATGTAAAGGGACACTTTTTAGTTGCTATGGACAATCTCCAGTTTCCAGGCAGAAAGAACAGTACTGTATTTATAGTATAAAACTGCATGCAGGGCACTGGACAAACCACTAGGGACAAAGGGGATGTGTAATTATTTGATACAGTACTGTAATCTGTAAGATTACAGTATACTGTATCTATACTGTGTTTTTTACTATTTGAATTTGGCGCCGAACTCCGTCCCCGTGCATCGCAACGCTGGCAGGGAAAGGAGCTCGGCACTGTGAATCTAGCGAGACACGGCGGGGAGACATCGCAGAATCCAGGGGACAAGGTAAGTAACCTCTACATGGATCCTGGGATGCGATCCCGAGTGTGGCTCGGGATTACCGCTTTTGGTATGAAAAATTCACCCCGAGCCACACTCGGGAATACCGCCAGGGAGGCGGTAAAGAATGGCTTATTATTCTAAAGTATTTATTAATCGAATGAGTAAAAATGTGTTAAAACATTGGTGCAATGTGCAATGAAAAAATATTATAAAAATTATAATTATATATTATAATAATTGTTAGCGCTTTGTCTAATTATATTTTTAGTGCTTATTTATTGAGTTTTTCAAAAAAAATTGTAACATGAAAAGAGATGAGAAGAACAAAACCTGTGACAGCAGCTTTAGCAATTAGACATTGCAAAACATGAAGTGCATATTGATGCTCTTGAAGAATCTAGACTCTTGTATGTGTTGCGTTTGTTAAAAATATGATTTTTATTATATTAATCAGACATAGGATACATGGGACAATTTTACAATAGTAAGTTGGTCAGATTACTGTCAGTCTTTTGGTTTGAGTAGATTTCTCAAACAAATGCTTTTTTCATACAATGGGGTTAGATACCATTGTTGTATTCAATAGGCTAATGTCTCTATAGCCACAGTAAACAAGTAAGACATTACTTGTTTGAGATTTCTTTCAGCTCTCAAACTGAAAGAATGACAGTTTAGATTACTGACAGGTTTGTTTTGAGTAGACAATAGGTAGATAGCATTGTTGTATTCAATGCTATTGTACAGCTACAGTAAACAGGTATGTTTTCTGTTGTTTGGTAACTCAGCCTGACACATAAAAAAGCTAGGACACACACACATCATGTTGCTGTAACATCAGAAGAAGCCACTCATCATAAGAAGAAGATGCCTGGTCACCAGCAATGGAGATCATGAACACAGCGTAATCGAAGTTAAGTAACCTTTAAATGTAATGTATTTGTACTGTTATAGACTATAGGCTGTTCTATTTTCTAGGCATTTTGCTTGTTATAGATATCTGTCAGTCTTGTATTTTAGTCCTAATATTGTAATAGTTTTGTATGTACAGCATCTTGTATAGTAAAATCACATTTACACACTGCAGAAGTCTCAGCTTCCTTGTTATACCACAGAGTAACCTTGCTAGATAGACGCAAGCAAAACATTTGGGGGCTCGGCCGCGATCTGTGCTATATTTCAATTGAAGCAGACTTGTTTTTCTGTAGTGTGTTGTGTAGCTTGTGCTAGGTAAAATGCTGCGTAAGCTGTTTAGGAAAAGCAAGGCTGCAGAGGGCTCTGGTGACCAGAAGAAAGTGTGCAGCTTACCTATCTGGGCCAGAAATAATGAGTGGGAGCCTCTTGCTAACGAATTTGTGAAGTATGCTTCTCCCTTGAAGCTGACTTGGGGTGATAAAGTCTCAGATCATTTTGTAGATTTTAGCCTTAAGGGGTTGGATTTAAGTAAGAAAGAGAAGAGGACAGTGTCCACAGTGGGTTGGTACTTCCTCCATGCTCTCTATACTGAATCACATAGAAGGGAAAAGGCAGAGGCAGAAGTTAAGGTATTAAAAGACCAGCTAGCAGTTGCTTCAGAGTGTGTACGTTCAACCGCTAGTCGGGCTGATGATTTGCTAGAGCGGTGTGCAGCCCTCATGACCAAATCAATTAATGCCTTAAGGAAAAGGAAGGGGCGTAAACCTGTTAGTAAAGCCAGGGTACGTGCCATTGTCACATCCCAAAACTGGGATTGTGAGGATGTGCTCTCCTCAAATGATAGTGAGGATGAGGAGATAGAGTTTGATATTTCAGATGATGATCTGCTAGTGGGAAAGAAAAAGTATGCCAGACCTCTCATTACTAAGCATAGGAAACGGCAACATGATAGAGAGGATATGGCAGATGGGGAGGTGCATTATCGCAACCCCAGAGATGTTGAATTTGAAGAAGTACGGGAGTTTACACAAACTGAACTCCATGAGCTGGCAAAACAATACAAACAAAGGTCTGGGGAGCCCTTATTGAGTTGGCTCCTACGCTTATGGGATGAAGGGGCGGACAGTGTTGTTTTGTCAGGTAAGGAAGCAGTGGCTATGGGAGTGTTAACCCATGATCTACAATTGCGTCAGGCAATGCGAAAAGCCCGAGAGTTTAGCGTGAATTTTTCACTGTTAGACCTTGTGAGAGATGGAATAGTCCGAGTATACGCTAGTCCTACTGACCTGGAAAATACCTACTCCTGGAGATCAATAGGAGAGGGTATTTCCAGGTTACATGAGATGGGTTGTATAACTGGATTAAATACATTTCCAGAATGGATAGGTCCAGATATGGAACCCTTTACGTCTGCTCTGCGCTCTAAGCTGATGAAGTCTGCGCCATTTAATCTCAGGCCTCCATTATTGTTCTTGTTGGGAGGCCTGGGATTAAACAGCAAGATTCATGAAGCCACAACCCTTTTAAGCGAGTTGGGGGAGATAGAGGAGACTAAAACAAAACCTGTCAGGGCAGTAGATAAGGTCAGGGCCAGACAGGAAGAATACAAGCAGAAAATAACAGAGAAGAAACTAAATGGGGTAGAGAAGACAGAAGGTGGAGAGAAAACCAGGCTAGTTGTTTCTAGGAAAGAAATGTGGGTGGACCTATTAAAGGCAGGAGTACCTAAAGATGAGATAGATGGCATTTCTACTGCAGAAATGCTAAAGAGGCGGAAACATTTAGTAGGGAAATCTGTCAGGGTTAGAACCACTACTCCTAGTGAAGATAACATCAGCCTAGACTTAGAAAAAACAGAACAGACCCCTCCTGTTAGCCACAAACCAATTCCCAAAACTGAACATGAACCCAAAACCAAATCCCTTTATCCTGGAGAGGAGTTAGAGAGAATCAGAAAAGGGGATTGGGAGGTTCCTTATCCCTTATGAAGGGAAGGTGAGTCTCCTGTAATAGCAGCAAGGGCAGTGACAGCAGGAGACCGACGCCCATATGCACCTGTCACTGTATGGTGGGGGAAGTCATCTTCTCCTACACATGTAATGGCTTTAGTTGATAGCGGAGCTGAAGTTACACTTTTGCAAGGAAATCCTTCCCATCACAAAGGAGAATTGATTTATGTAGAAGGTTTGGGAGGGCAAACTACACCCGCAGTTAGGATACAGTTGAAATTGGCTATTGGCAAGGGATCAGGATTTATGACAAATGTTTTGGTATCAGAGTTACCCGAAAATATTCTTGGGAAGGATGTACTTCAAGGTCAGTCAATTCAGACTGAAAGAGGTACATTCACATTTGGGTATCCTGATAAAGCGTATCTGGTAAGGGCGGTGAAGGCTGTGGTCAGAGGTCATGCGAAATGGACCCCTGTCTACATTCCTCCACCAGAGAAGCCAGTCTGTCTCAAGCAGTACAGACTTCCCGGAGGCCACAAAGAAATTGGGGAGACTATTCAAGAACTGTTGAGAGTAGGGATCCTTAGACCTGCTGTAAGTCCTTTCTCGTCTCCGGTGTTCCCAGTAAAGAAACCTGATGGGACATATAGAATGACTGTGGATTACAGAGGTCTAAACAAGTGGCACCTCCATTGAAGTCAGCTGTACCAGATATGATCTCAATTGTTGAGAAAATTGCTAAAGATGCAGGAGAATATCATGCTGTGATAGACCTGGCTAATGCTTTCTTTTCAATTTTGATAGACCCAGAGTGTTAAGACCAGTTTGCTATGGTGTGGGACGGCCGCCAGTACACTTTCACTGTCCTTCCGCAAAGCTATCTTCATTCTCCAACGATTTGTCATGGACTGATTGCCTGAGATTTAAGTACCCTGAATTTGAAAGTCGCTGTGTTTCACTACATTGATGACATCATGATCTCTGGGACAAAAGAAGATGTAACTGAAGCACTGCACCTGCTGATACAGCACTTGGAGAACAGAGGGTGGGCTATCAACAGAGACAAAGTCCAAGGACCTGCCACAGAGGTGAAATTCCTAGGAATGTTGTGGACTGGGCCACAGAGGAAAATTCCAGAGACAGTTGTGCAAACTATCCAGGAGCTGTCGCCCCCTACTACAAAAAAGGAGGCACAGAAGTTCATTGGAGTGATTCTGAGGCCTATATACAATGTTACCAGAAAAAAGACTGAGTTCTCATGGGGTTCAGAGCAGCGGACTGCATTTCTGGCTGCTAAAGAAGCTATTTTGCAGCATCAGGGATTGGGACCCGTGAGACAAGGAGTACCATTTCATCTGGATGTAGTGGAGCAGAATGGTACCATATCTTGGAGTCTGTGACAGCCAAATGAAAAGAAAGGACTGAGAGCAATACCTATTGGATTTTGGTCCAAACAACTGACAGGGGCACAGACGAGATACACGCCCCTAGAGAAGTACCTGTTTGGGGCCTACACAGCACTTCAACATGTAGAGACCATTACAGGAAAGGACACAGTTACCATCCATACTGCATTGCCAATAGCAGGATGGGTGACAGATAATGGACTGACCACTAGGGCAGCTGTAGCCCAGAACCAGACACTGATGAAATGGAAGTGGTACCTTCAAGAAAGAGGGGGTATTGCAGCTGGGGATGTTAGAGACATTTCAAAACAGTTGGCAGGGCTTGTTACTTTTACCAGCACCCGGCCAGAAGAAGAAATTCCTGTGCTGCAGTCATCCCCCATTCAAGAGGCTCCGCCCTTTGAGTCTCTGTCAGAAGACATGAAGGAGTCAGCATGGTTCACTGATGGTTCAGCCATAATCACCTCGTCTGGGTGTAAATGGACAGCAGCAGCCTACAACCCAAGTACAGACACAGTCCTGCAGGAGTCCGGAATCGGAGGGTCCAGTCAGTATGCAGAGTTGAAAGCTGTAGTGATGACTCTTCAGGAGGATCCTTCTTCCCATGTCACTATCTACACTGACAGCTGGGCGGTTTTTAAAGGACTGACAACTTGGATGCCCACGTGGAAGTCCAATGAATGGATGATTCATGGAAAGGTGGTGTGGGGAGGCAAGGAAGTCTGGGACTACATCTGGAAGGAAGCTCACTCCCGCACCATAAAAGTGGGGCATGTTGATGCACATGTGCCCCTAGTACCAGACTTTGAGAACTATAACAGAGTTGCAGATGAAATCGCCAAAGTGAAGGCAGTTGTGCCAATTGATCCTGTTTTGATGAACTTGGCCAACTGGGCCCACAAGCAATCTGGACATTTGGGGCAGAAAGCAACATACCGTATGAATGGGCACAGCAAAGAGTATTGCCTATATCCATGGACATGATAAAGACTGTAATAGGGAACTGTACAGTGTGCGGAGAAGTGCGACAATGGCCATTGCAAAAGTACTCCACCGGGTCGATTAAGAGGGGTGAGAGGACTGCAGAGATCTGGCAGATTGACTTCATCGGTCCCCTACCCCGGGGAAACAATGGACTGAGATATTGTTGCACTGCAGTGGACATCTATTCAGGACTTATGCTTGTTCATCCTTGCAAATGCGCAGATCAAGCCTCAATGCTTCAACTGCTTCAGAAAGTTGTCGTTGCTTATGGTTGTCCCAAACAAGTCCAAAGTGATAATGGCTCACACTTCACCGGATCAACAGTACAGCAGTGGGCCAAAGATTCTGGAGTGTACTGGTTGTGCCACATCCCATACTATCCACAGGCAGCTGGTTTGATTGAAAGATACAACGGGCTATTGAAGGACCAGATACGCAAAATTACACACACACACATACACTAAGGGGGAGGGATCGGGTCCTCACACAGGCAGTCATGTTGTTAAATTCTAGGCCAATAGCCAAAAGCACACCATATGAGGAGGATGGTAGGGGCTGAGGAACAGATTCCACAGCTGGAGTGCAGAGTTCAGTATTTATGTAAGGTTCCTGAAAGAACAGGGTTTAACAGATACCATGTTACTGCTTCCCATGACATAGAAACCAAGAGTGACGTATCTGAAGCTGAAGCCTATCTAGGAATGAGAGGGAATCTGGCAGGAAGGTTTGAAGTTATATTTGCATTGGCAGATGAGCTTCAAGACAGTGGCTGGGACTCTGACTGGTTAGTGGATACTTCTCAGCAAGAGTGGAAAGTGAGGCTACATAACATCAAACCTTCCAAAATAAACAGCAGTGATCTTCTGGGAAATATCAGTATATTTCCTCTCCTCCCTATTGATGTTCTTTGGGAGGGTCAGGGGTGCATACAGGCAGGTGGCAAAGTATTGGTCAGATATCCAGGCAAGAAGCCATTTAGAGGAGAGATTGTAGCTGAAGGGCCAGGATCTACTGTTTATGTATTGTTAGAAGGAACAGATAATCCGCTTTGTTTTCCACTCCACAGGCTGTCTCCGATTTGATCCATAGGAAGACCAGAGAAAAGTGGTTACATGATGGAAAGAATGACGGAAGATCGCAAGAGCTGTGGAGAACAAGGCCTTTGACGTATTTCAAGCCTGGACTTGTTTCTAAAGAACTTTAGAATGGACTTTCTAATGAACTTTTCTCCAAAGACTGAAACACCTTCCCAGTGACAGAAATATGGGAGGGGTTGCATTTAAGGAAAATTCATGTGTATATTGAGTTTTTAGTAATGAAGAGATTTTCTGTGTGTAGTCTGAGAGAAAAAAAAATCATAGGGCGGAATGTGTTGCGTTTGTTAAAAATATGATTTTTATTATATTAATCAGACATAGGATACATGGGACAATTTTACAATAGTGAGTTGGTCAGATTACTGTCAGTCTTTTGGTTTGAGTAGATTTCTCAAACAAATGCTTTTTTCATACAATGGGGTTAGATACCATTGTTGTATTCAATAGGCTAATGTCTCTATAGCCACAGTAAACAAGTAAGACATTACTTGTTTGAGATTTCTTTCAGCTCTCAAACTGAAAGAATGACTGTTTAGATTACTGACAGGTTTGTTTTGAGTAGACAATAGGTAGATAGCATTGTTGTATTCAATGCTATTGTACAGCTACAGTAAACAGGTATGTTTTCTGTTGTTTGGTAACTCAGCCTGACACATAAAAGCAGGCATAAGCTAGGACACACACACATCATGTTGCTGTAACATCAGAAGAATCCACTCATCATAAGAAGAAGATGCCTGGTCACCAGCAATGGAGATCATGAACATAGCGTAATCAAAGTTAAGTAACCTTTAAATGTAATGTATTTGTACTGTTATAGACCATAGGCTGTTCTATTTTCTAGGCATTTTGCTTGTTATAGATATCTGTCAGTCTTGAATTTTAGTCCTAATATTGTAATAGTTTTGTATGTACAGCATCTTGTATAGTAAAAGCACATTTACACACTGCAGAAGTCTCAGCTTCCTTGTTATACCACAGAGTAACCTTGCTAGATAGACGCAAGCAAAACAACTCTAGACTATTTTAATTACTTAAAAAGCACAGTTGTCTTTGATGCGTGGATGTCAGATATACTAAACATTATAGATACCAGGACACCACCCACTGTAATGTTATCCTTCTCTTTTTGCCTTCACTCAGAGTAGGAGATACCTTAAAGTGGATATAAACCCGATTCATGAAATTTGAGCTAGGCAGATATAGCGGCATTGTTTTCTTATCTCTCTCCAAAGCCCTAAGTCCCGTGGCTTTCTCCTGCTCCGTTCTTCTGTTATCAGCCTGATAATTTCTGATAAGTTCTCTGACACATGTGATAAAACCAGCCTGAAATTTGTGGCAGGGCGAGTGCTATAAATAGAATAGCAGTCAATTCACAGCACAGCTCTGCAAGTCTCTGCCTATGAGGAGAGGAGGTATGTGCCTTTCCTCCAATCAGCTGTCTCACAGTGTATGGCAAGACTCCCCTCCCCCTGCTGGATCAGGAAGGAAAAAATCTAACAGGACATGCACTTTCTAAACAGTATACAAAGCTGAAGACAGCAGATATACATGTAAAACTTATGTAGGGAGATTTGTTTAATCTCTGTGTATCATCTGAGGCTATTCAGTTCACTGTGTATGGCCTCTTTCACACGGGACGGATCCGTGATGATACGCCCCGTGAACCTCCGCTTGCTCAGCGGGGATCGCTCTGTTGATCCCCGCTGAGCAGGCAGATGACAGGTCTGTCTCCGCACACTGTGCAGGGACTGACCTGTCAGAGCACCGCTCTCCCCTATGGGGGATCGGATGACGACGGACCGTAGAGTCCGTTGTCATCTGTTCCGATCCGCAGACGGATGGAAAAGTAGGGTTTTCCTCCGTCACACTTTGGCGGATCGGAGCGGGTCGGATGTCAGCAGACATGCCACCGCTGACATCCGTGGCTCCATAGGGGTACATGGAGCATCCGTTCAGATCCGCCTAAAAAACTGACAAGCGGACCTGAACGGACCGTCCGTGTGAAAGAGCCCTTAATGTGAGGGTTTACATCCACTTTAAATAACATTTTGGGCATACATTGAGGCAAGATGGTTTAAAGCAGAATTCTCAAACTGTCAGCCCTCCAGCTGTTGCGAAACTACAAGTCCCATAAGTCATTGCAAGGCTGACAGTTACAAGCCTGGCTCCCACAGGCAAAGGCATGATGGTACTTGTAGTTTCGCAACAGTTTGAGACGCTTGGTTTAAAGGCTGGGCAATTTTTGGTCTCTGGTAGGAAAAGGGGAATGTCAATATTTGCTAAAAATTGCACATTTGTACTGACCTAGGTTTCCCCATTTAAAAATGGTTCTTTGTATTACTTATTTAATGCTATTACAGTACCCATCAAATGAAAAAAAAAACACTGACACTATAGCTACTTAATTTCAAAGTATTTGATGAAATAGTTTAATAACCTTCATTTTACTTACCCCTTGGTTTTTGTGGCAATAGCTATGTTGGTTAGTTTCCATCCAACGCCTGTACAAAAAGATACAATGGTATTTTAGGGAAGTCATTCACTTAACACTTTCTAAAGTTATTACTGAGTTTCTGCAATCACTACGTCTAATTGTAATGTCTCACCTTCTAGAGTGGTGACAAGGAAATTGCCATTAGTCCACTGAAATACCCAATGCTGAAAGGTGCAGCATTTTTGCTCTATTTCAGAAGAGTTCTTGAAGTGTAATTTTCCTGTAATATCCCTGATACAGTACTTTTCAAATCTTCCTTCTAGGTCGTCTTCTATGGTAGCATAGGGGACATTGTTGGCAGGTCGGTAGATTAGATTTAGCGGTAAGATTCTAAAGAAGTAAATAACAGTTCATATTTTACTATGCTTGCAATTCATGGATCACCCTAACCCATACTATACAAAGCAAGTCCTTGGGATAGCAGTCAAATGCTGTAAAACAAATTGAATCTTAAAAAACATACTTTAAGGCCATAATTATTTACTATACACACATAAGGTTGTAGGCATGGGTTCACATACTTAGTAAGTGATAGTAAACTTTGTAAAAAAAATAATAATTCACCCTGCAAGGCAATGTCATATTGTGCTAGTATCCATCGCATACTAGCACAGTATAAGAAACTTACCTTAAAACAAAGCTCTCCAGTGGCACGCTGTCACTGCTGAAAGGGCTTCTATCTTCACCCGATCTTCCTTCCAAGTTCGCAGACTCCGGCCATTTGACTGGCTGGAGCATCTGCACTGGAGTCACTGTTTATGGCACAGACCTCTGAAAGAAAGGCACTGTATGCCATTCCTTCAGAGTGCATGTGACAGTGATGTCACTGGCTGCTACTCCGTGGAATATCTCCCAAATCGTGCAGGTTTAGGAGATATTCATTTTACCTACAGGTAAGCTTTATTATAAGTTTACCTGTAGGTAAAAATGGCAGACACGACTTTACTACCACTTTAACCTCTTACCGACCACACCGCACAGACATACTGTGGCAGGGCGGCCGCTCTGTGCCAGATCATGTCATAGGTACGTGATCTGGCACTTCTGGATCTGGGGTGCACATGCATGCCGCTGGCGACCTGCTCCCCCTGTGAATGGACACAGCGGGAGCCAATCAGCGGGTCCGGCAGATGCGATTTCCGCCGGAACCCACCGATTGTTCGGGAGACAGGCAGAACGGCAGTCTGCCTATGTAAACAAGGCAGACCGCCCTTCTGTGACAGGGGAAGGCAGTGATCTTGTGTTTCTGATAAGCAGAAACATGGATCTCTGTCTTTCCACAGTAAATGCTTTCCTCTGGATCAACTGTGGGTATAGAATTGGGTATATGGGATTGTACGATATTTTTTTTATTTTTTATGGTTGAACTGGATGGACTTGTGTCTTTTTTCAACCTGACTAACTATATAACTATGTAACTATGTAAATGCATCCCCCACACAGTTAGAAAGAACTTCCAGGGAACACAGTTAACCCTTTGATTGCCCCGATCTTAACCTCTTCCCTGGCAGTATTATTAGTATGGTGACAGTGCATATTTTTAGCACTGATATCTGTATTAGTGTCACTGGTGCCCAAAAAGTGCTAAAAATATCAGTAAGGTGTCCGATTTGTGCGCTGCAATATTGCAGTCCCGCTATAAGTCGCTGTAAAAAAAAAAAAAAATATTCCATAGTTTGTAGATGCTATAACTTTTGCGCAAACCAATCAATATACACTTAATGTTTTTTTTTTATTTTATCAAAAAATATGTAGCAGAATATATATTGGCCTAAATTGATGAAGAAATCTTTTTTTTATTGGGTATGTTTTATAGCAGAAAGTAAAAAAAAAATTTTGTTTATAGCACAAATAATAAAAACCGCAGAGGCGATCAAATACCAGCAAAAGAAAGCTCTATTTGTGGGAATAAAAGGACATGAATTGTATTTGCGTACAGCGTCGCACGACCACGCAATTGTCAATTATAGTAACGCAGTTCCGTTTTGCAAAAAATGGCCTGGTCAGGAAGGGGGGTAAACCTTCCGGAGCTGAAGTGGTTAAACATAAACCTATGCACCATTAATAACTCCAGTAAGTCTAGACTGTCAATTATGCTGTAATAAAGGATTCAATATGTATAAAAAAAAAAATAGTGCAGACCATGGCTCAAAACTTACTCAAGAATCTGTCCAAAGTTTGGTACACCTCTGCATTCAGCTGCAAATATCTTGCAGTATTCGCGGGTAGTATTCTGAATTTTACATTCCTTTCGAGAAAAAAGTAAACATATTAGGACGCTGACATGTTATCTTAAGTTTGAATTACATGTTGATTTGCATAACCCGTTTGTAGAGGTTCACTTTGGTTTAAAGTTGGGCTCCAAGCAAACATCCAAATATACAGATGAAATACACACTGTGCATTGGAGCTAAATTCTTACCGTTAGTACGCTCCTTTTGACAATTGTTGTCCAGTTTTCGGCCAACAAATGTTGTATGGCAGGCTAGTAAATTTTTGGCCGACAACGGCTCCACGTCTGATTTTCGTATGGTCATAACACAAATCCGTCACACAAAAGTCGAAAGTACAAACTGTCATGGATATGCATTAATGTCTGTCTGCCATCTTACCTTTCCTCCTCATGTGTTCATCTTAGAGACCAGACCTCCTTCACCTGGCTTCCTTTATAATCTCCTCCCAGCCTGACTCCACCCCAGGCCCTATCACTGAACACTATATTAACCTGTGCACTGCAAGCCTGCTTGGCTGATCAACGTGTTTGTTAGGCATTGTGTGTTTGGGTTCCTGCCTGCCGTGTGCTACGTCTGTCTCTCTGTTACGTTATTGGCTTGTCCCCGACTATCCCTGTCTGCTCGTGACCCTTGACCTTCGGCTCGTTCTTCGTTATCCTTGTCTGCTTGTGGCCCCTGACCTTCAGCTTGTTATTCGGTTCTCTCTTATCGTGTGCTGCTGCTTCCCCTCTTTTCCCCTTATCCTACGGGGCGTGAGCTAGGAAACTCCAGGGGCCGCGACCTGGTCCCAGCCTGCAGCTAACATCCTCACCACTAGAGGCCCTGGAGAAGACCAGCTGGGTCTTAGACTCCGCGCCCTGGGGAATCTTGGCTCTAGCTTCCGTTTGGATCCCGGTTGTGCTCCTCTGGTCCCGCTTTCCACAACCACCCAGTTTCCTATCCGCAGAAGCCAGCCATAGGGTTCACTACCTCGCGGTGCACTCCTGTCCCCCTACGGTGTGCATCTGTCACCTGGCCACAGGTGACCCTGACACAAACACGCATGCTTGAAATCAATGCTCACCAAACACGAAATTAGCAGAAGGGGCCCAAATGGTGGCGCTCAAGAGCTAAAAAATCATCGTAGTTCGTCATTACGTTCGTGTTTGTGGCACGACAATTGTGTAACGTTAGTATGTAAGACAAGATCCTGGCACACGCCCTTTTGACAAAAATCAGATGCTCAGCTGTAGGGATGAGCTTCGTGTTCGAGTCGAACATACGTTCGACTCGAACATTGGCTGTTCGATCGTTCGACGAAGATCGAACGATTTGGGCCGTTCGCGCCAAATTCGAGTGACGCGAACGGCCCACAATGCACTACGCCATCGCAGTGTCATCCAGGCGCTGTGATTGGCCAAGCATGCACTGTGACCCCGCATGCTTGGCCAATCACAGCGCCGGCAGCGAGGAGAGCAATGATTGGCCACAGGCAGGATGCCTGTGGCCAATTATTGCTGAGGGTGTTTAGTACACGCCCCACACTATAAAAGGCCGCCAGCACGGCGGCCTAGTGTAGTGTGTTCCGGAGCAGGGATAGAGTAGCATAGGCAGGGACAGTGACTGTTATTTCTTTCTTGCTTAACCTGGATTCCTTTAGTTTAGGGAAAGAGAAGGATAGGTAGGGAGAGTGTCAGTGTGTTTTGTGCTTCTGCTATAGTGTGCTTAAAAAAAAACATTTATTCTAGGGACAGAAAACTCTAGGTAGGGACAGTGTCAGTTTCTTTCACTCTGCAAGTCCTTGTTTCCAGGGACCTGGAAGGACAGTGAGTGAATTGTCCTTTTGCTATATTGTGATTAAAAAAAACATTTATTCTAGGGACAGAAAACTCTAGGTAGGGACAGTGTCAGTTTCTTTCACTCTGCAAGTCCTTGTTTCCAGGGACCTGGAAGGACAGTGAGTGAATTGTCCTTTTGCTATATTGTGATTAAAAAAAACATTTATTCTAGGGACAGAAAACTCTAGGTAGGGACAGTGTCAGTTTCTTTCACTCTGCAAGTCCTTGTTTCCAGGGACCTGGAAGGACAGTGAGTGAATTGTCCTTTTGCTATATTGTGATTAAAAAAAACATTTATTCTAGGGACAGAAAACTCTAGGTAGGGACAGTGTCAGTTTCTTTCACTCTGCAAGTCCTTGTTTCCAGGGACCTGGAAGGACAGTGAGTGAATTGTCCTTTTGCTATATTGTGATTAAAAAAAACATTTATTCTAGGGACAGAAAACTCTAGGTAGGGACAGTGTCAGTTTCTTTCACTCTGCAAGTCCTTGTTTCCAGGGACCTGGAAGGACAGTGAGTGAATTGTCCTTTTGCTATATTGTGATTAAAAAAAACATTTATTCTAGGGACAGAAAACTCTAGGTAGGGACAGTGTCAGTTTCTTTCACTCTGCAAGTCCTTGTTTCCAGGGACCTGGAAGGACAGTGAGTGAATTGTCCTTTTGCTATATTGTGATTAAAAAAAACATTTATTCTAGGGACAGAAAACTCTAGGTAGGGACAGTGTCAGTTTCTTTCACTCTGCAAGTCCTTGTTTCCAGGGACCTGGAAGGACAGTGAGTGAATTGTCCTTTTGCTATATTGTGATTAAAAAAAACATTTATTCTAGGGACAGAAAACTCTAGGTAGGGACAGTGTCAGTTTCTTTCACTCTGCAAGTCCTTGTTTCCAGGGACCTGGAAGGACAGTGAGTGAATTGTCCTTTTGCTATATTGTGATTAAAAAAAACATTTATTCTAGGGACAGAAAACTCTAGGTAGGGACAGTGTCAGTTTCTTTCACTCTGCAAGTCCTTGTTTCCAGGGACCTGGAAGGACAGTGAGTGAATTGTCCTTTTGCTATATTGTGATTAAAAAAAACATTTATTCTAGGGACAGAAAACTCTAGGTAGGGACAGTGTCAGTTTCTTTCACTCTGCAAGTCCTTGTTTCCAGGGACCTGGAAGGACAGTGAGTGAATTGTCCTTTTGCTATATTGTGATTAAAAAAAACATTTATTCTAGGGACAGAAAACTCTAGGTAGGGACAGTGTCAGTTTCTTTCACTCTGCAAGTCCTTGTTTCCAGGGACCCGGAAGGACAGTGAGTGAATTGTCCTTTTGCTATATTGTGATTAAAAAAAACATTTATTCTAGGGACAGAAAACTCTAGGTAGGGACAGTGTCAGTTTCTTTCACTCTGCAAGTCCTTGTTTCCAGGGACCTGGAAGGACAGTGAGTGAATTGTCCTTTTGCTATATTGTGATTAAAAAAAACATTTATTCTAGGGACAGAAAACTCTAGGTAGGGACAGTGTCAGTTTCTTTCACTCTGCAAGTCCTTGTTTCCAGGGACCTGGAAGGACAGTGAGTGAATTGTCCTTTTGCTATATTGTGATTAAAAAAAACATTTATTCTAGGGACAGAAAACTCTAGGTAGGGACAGTGTCAGTTTCTTTCACTCTGCAAGTCCTTGTTTCCAGGGACCTGGAAGGACAGTGAGTGAATTGTCCTTTTGCTATATTGTGATTAAAAAAAACATTTATTCTAGGGACAGAAAACTCTAGGTAGGGACAGTGTCAGTTTCTTTCACTCTGCAAGTCCTTGTTTCCAGGGACCTGGAAGGACAGTGAGTGAATTGTCCTTTTGCTATATTGTGATTAAAAAAAACATTTATTCTAGGGACAGAAAACTCTAGGTAGGGACAGTGTCAGTTTCTTTCACTCTGCAAGTCCTTGTTTCCAGGGACCTGGAAGGACAGTGAGTGAATTGTCCTTTTGCTATATTGTGATTAAAAAAAACATTTATTCTAGGGACAGAAAACTCTAGGTAGGGACAGTGTCAGTTTCTTTCACTCTGCAAGTCCTTGTTTCCAGGGACCTGGAAGGACAGTGAGTGAATTGTCCTTTTGCTATATTGTGATTAAAAAAAACATTTATTCTAGGGACAGAAAACTCTAGGTAGGGACAGTGTCAGTTTCTTTCACTCTGCAAGTCCTTGTTTCCAGGGACCTGGAAGGACAGTGAGTGAATTGTCCTTTTGCTATATTGTGATTAAAAAAAACATTTATTCTAGGGACAGAAAACTCTAGGTAGGGACAGTGTCAGTTTCTTTCACTCTGCAAGTCCTTGTTTCCAGGGACCTGGAAGGACAGTGAGTGAATTGTCCTTTTGCTATATTGTGATTAAAAAAAACATTTATTCTAGGGACAGAAAACTCTAGGTAGGGACAGTGTCAGTTTCTTTCACTCTGCAAGTCCTTGTTTCCAGGGACCTGGAAGGACAGTGAGTGAATTGTCCTTTTGCTATATTGTGATTAAAAAAAACATTTATTCTAGGGACAGAAAACTCTAGGTAGGGACAGTGTCAGTTTCTTTCACTCTGCAAGTCCTTGTTTCCAGGGACCTGGAAGGACAGTGAGTGAATTGTCCTTTTGCTATATTGTGATTAAAAAAAACATTTATTCTAGGGACAGAAAACTCTAGGTAGGGACAGTGTCAGTTTCTTTCACTCTGCAAGTCCTTGTTTCCAGGGACCTGGAAGGACAGTGAGTGAATTGTCCTTTTGCTATATTGTGATTAAAAAAAACATTTATTCTAGGGACAGAAAACTCTAGGTAGGGACAGTGTCAGTTTCTTTCACTCTGCAAGTCCTTGTTTCCAGGGACCTGGAAGGACAGTGAGTGAATTGTCCTTTTGCTATATTGTGATTAAAAAAAACATTTATTCTAGGGACAGAAAACTCTAGGTAGGGACAGTGTCAGTTTCTTTCACTCTGCAAGTCCTTGTTTCCAGGGACCTGGAAGGACAGTGAGTGAATTGTCCTTTTGCTATATTGTGATTAAAAAAAACATTTATTCTAGGGACAGAAAACTCTAGGTAGGGACAGTGTCAGTTTCTTTCACTCTGCAAGTCCTTGTTTCCAGGGACCTGGAAGGACAGTGAGTGAATTGTCCTTTTGCTATATTGTGATTAAAAAAAACATTTATTCTAGGGACAGAAAACTCTAGGTAGGGACAGTGTCAGTTTCTTTCACTCTGCAAGTCCTTGTTTCCAGGGACCTGGAAGGACAGTGAGTGAATTGTCCTTTTGCTATATTGTGATTAAAAAAAACATTTATTCTAGGGACAGAAAACTCTAGGTAGGGACAGTGTCAGTTTCTTTCACTCTGCAAGTCCTTGTTTCCAGGGACCTGGAAGGACAGTGAGTGAATTGTCCTTTTGCTATATTGTGATTAAAAAAAACATTTATTCTAGGGACAGAAAACTCTAGGTAGGGACAGTGTCAGTTTCTTTCACTCTGCAAGTCCTTGTTTCCAGGGACCCGGAAGGACAGTGAGTGAATTGTCCTTTTGCTATATTGTGATTAAAAAAAACATTTATTCTAGGGACAGAAAACTCTAGGTAGGGACAGTGTCAGTTTCTTTCACTCTGCAAGTCCTTGTTTCCAGGGACCTGGAAGGACAGTGAGTGAATTGTCCTTTTGCTATATTGTGATTAAAAAAAACATTTATTCTAGGGACAGAAAACTCTAGGTAGGGACAGTGTCAGTTTCTTTCACTCTGCAAGTCCTTGTTTCCAGGGACCTGGAAGGACAGTGAGTGAATTGTCCTTTTGCTATATTGTGATTAAAAAAAACATTTATTCTAGGGACAGAAAACTCTAGGTAGGGACAGTGTCAGTTTCTTTCACTCTGCAAGTCCTTGTTTCCAGGGACCTGGAAGGACAGTGAGTGAATTGTCCTTTTGCTATATTGTGATTAAAAAAAACATTTATTCTAGGGACAGAAAACTCTAGGTAGGGACAGTGTCAGTTTCTTTCACTCTGCAAGTCCTTGTTTCCAGGGACCTGGAAGGACAGTGAGTGAATTGTCCTTTTGCTATATTGTGATTAAAAAAAACATTTATTCTAGGGACAGAAAACTCTAGGTAGGGACAGTGTCAGTTTCTTTCACTCTGCAAGTCCTTGTTTCCAGGGACCTGGAAGGACAGTGAGTGAATTGTCCTTTTGCTATATTGTGATTAAAAAAAACATTTATTCTAGGGACAGAAAACTCTAGGTAGGGACAGTGTCAGTTTCTTTCACTCTGCAAGTCCTTGTTTCCAGGGACCTGGAAGGACAGTGAGTGAATTGTCCTTTTGCTATATTGTGATTAAAAAAAACATTTATTCTAGGGACAGAAAACTCTAGGTAGGGACAGTGTCAGTTTCTTTCACTCTGCAAGTCCTTGTTTCCAGGGACCTGGAAGGACAGTGAGTGAATTGTCCTTTTGCTATATTGTGATTAAAAAAAACATTTATTCTAGGGACAGAAAACTCTAGGTAGGGACAGTGTCAGTTTCTTTCACTCTGCAAGTCCTTGTTTCCAGGGACCTGGAAGGACAGTGAGTGAATTGTCCTTTTGCTATATTGTGATTAAAAAAAACATTTATTCTAGGGACAGAAAACTCTAGGTAGGGACAGTGTCAGTTTCTTTCACTCTGCAAGTCCTTGTTTCCAGGGACCTGGAAGGACAGTGAGTGAATTGTCCTTTTGCTATATTGTGATTAAAAAAAACATTTATTCTAGGGACAGAAAACTCTAGGTAGGGACAGTGTCAGTTTCTTTCACTCTGCAAGTCCTTGTTTCCAGGGACCTGGAAGGACAGTGAGTGAATTGTCCTTTTGCTATATTGTGATTAAAAAAAACATTTATTCTAGGGACAGAAAACTCTAGGTAGGGACAGTGTCAGTTTCTTTCACTCTGCAAGTCCTTGTTTCCAGGGACCTGTAAGGACAGTGAGTTAATTTTCCTTGTGCTATATTGTGATTAAAAAAAACATTTTTTCTAGGGACAGAAAACTGTAGGTAGGGAGAGTGTTTTTTTTCTTTCACTCTGCAAGTCCTTGTTTCCAGGGACAGAGAAGGACACCTGAAGGTAGCCCTTATTGCTTTTTTCCCATCTCCCTGCAGGCCATCTATTAGAATGTCTGGAAGGCAAACAAGGAGAGGCAGACAGTCAGGAGGCAATAAAAGAGGGCAAGCAGGCTCTGTGTCTGGGGGCAACAGTGCTGGTCGTGGACGCGGTGCATTGTCATCAGCACATGGCCATGGGACACGCTTGTCCTTCTTTTCGGCAGCTGGACATGTTGAGCCACATCATGCCGAAGACTTGGTAGAGTGGATGACCAAGCCCTCCTCCTCCTCCTCATCCTCTCTCACCCAGGCTCAGGGTACTGGAAAAGCAGCTGCCAAAGCGTCGTCTTCCCTGGTATCAATGTCAGACAAATCATCAGTCACTCCTTCCCTAGACCCACCATGTCCTCCTCCTGAGGAGTCCCCCGAACTGTTTCAGCACAGTGTTGGGTACATGCTCCAGGAGGATGCCCAGCGTTTCGAAGGGTCTGATGATGAAACCCAGCTAGAGGAAGGCAGTAGCGTGAGAGCAGACAGAGGGGATGCTCAAGAAGGACACCAATCTGGCAGTCATGTTCCAGCAGCTGCAGCATACTGCCAGATTGGCTCCAGTGATGAGGAGGGAGGGGATGATGAGGTCAATGACTCCACGTGGGTGCCTAATAGGAGAGAGGAGGAGGAGGAGGATGAGGAGGAGGCACATCTCCAACGAGGCAGGATGCCCTTTGGTGGCCAGCGTAAGGGCAGTACACCGACGGAATCACACCGCAGAGCTCCGCCTGTGCAGGGCGCTGCCTCTGCCCGTCATTCAAAAAGTTCTTTGGTGTGGGCCTTTTTTGAGGCTAGTGCATCAGATCGCACAGCTGCTGTTTGCAACATATGTCTCAAGCGTATATCGCGTGGCCAAAACATCAGCCGCTTGGGTACCACATGCCTGACCAGACATATGTTGACCTGCCATGCAGCTCGTTGGCAAGCCTACCTCAAAGACCCACACCAAAGAACAAAGCGGACCTCTCCTTGCACCGCATCAGCTGGGATCTCCAACCCCACTATAACTTCAGTCCTCTCTGAAACATGCACTGAGAGGAATGAAGGTGTAGAATTAGGTGTGTCACAGCCAAGTACTTGCGCCCACTCTGCTAGCAGTACACCGACGTCCGATTCTAGCAGGCAAATTTCCCTGCCCCAGCTGCTGGACCGTCGAAAGAAGTTCACTCCCAGCCATCCACATGCCCAGCGGTTGAATGCTAGCTTGGCTAAATTGCTAGCGCTTCAACTGCTGCCTTTTCAGTTGGTAGACTCGGCCCCCTTCCGTGAGTTTGTGCAATGTGCGGTTCCTCAGTGGCAGGTTCCCAAACGCCACTTTTTCTCACGGAAGGCTATTCCGGCTCTCTACCGGCATGTGGAAGGCAATGTCTTGGCCTCGCTGGACAGGGCGGTCAGCGGTAAGGTGCATATTACCGCTGACTCATGGTCCAGCAGGCATGGACAGGGACGTTACCTTTCTTTCACGGCCCATTGGGTCACTCTTTTGGCAGCTGGGAAGGATTCAGGACAAGGTGCAGTAGTGTTGGAGGTTGTCCCACCGCCACGCCTCCAAAATGCTACTACTGGTTGTGACACACCTCTCTCCTCCACCCCCTCCTCTTCTTCTTCCTCCATGGCCTCTTCCTGTGGTTTGTCCTATGAACCAGCGGTGCTCCGTAGCCGTTCACGGGGCTACGCAAGTACGCAGGCAAAAAGATGCCATGCCGTGCTTGCGCTGGTGTGTTTGGGGGACAGAAGCCACACTGGGGCAGAGGTCCTGTCTGCTCTGCAGGGCCAGGCCGAGAGGTGGTTGACGCCACGCCAGCTTAAGCCAGGAATGGTGGTTTGCGACAATGGCACCAACCTCCTCTCCGCCCTCCGACAGGGACAACTGACCCATGTGCCCTGTGTGGCTCACGTCCTTAACCTGGTGGTGCAGCGGTTCTTGGGCAGGTACCCGGGCTTACAGGATGTCCTGAGGCAGGCCAGGAAAGTCTGTGTGCATTTCCGCAGATCTTATAATGCCAGTGCTCGCCTGGCTGAGCTGCAAAAGGAGTTGAACCTGCCCAAGAACCGCCTTATATGTGACATGCCCACCAGGTGGAACTCAACGTTGGCCATGCTGCAGCGGCTGCACACGCAGCAGAGGGCCATCAATGAGTACCTGTGCGACTACGGCACCAGGACAGGGTCAGGGGAGCTTGGTTTTTTTTCTCCACGCCAGTGGGGCATGATCAGGGATGCATGCACTGTCCTGGCACCATTTGAGGAGGCCACGAGGATGGTGAGCAGTGACAGTGCATGCATCAGTGACACTGTACCTCTTGTCCACCTGTTGGAGCACACGCTGCGTGGAATAATGGACAGGGCACTTGAGGCAGAACAGAGGCAGGAAGAGGAGGACTTCCTTGCCTCTCAAGGCCCCCTTTACCCAGACAGTGTTCCTTCTGTCCCACCCATCGCACAGGAAGAGGAGGAGGAGGAGGAGGAGGAGGAGGAGGATTGTGTCAGCATGGAGGTGGAGGCTGGCACTCAGCATCATCAGCAGCAGTCTTTTAGGGATGATTTACAGTCCCAAGAAACCAGTGGACTTGTACGTGGCTGGGAGGAGGTGGCTGCGGATCATGTCGTCCTTAGTGACCCAGAGGACTCCGGAGCGAATGCCTCAGCAAACCTACGCTGCATGGCCTCCCTGATCCTGCAAAGTCTGCGGAAGGATCCTCGTATTCTTCGGATCAAGGAGAGGGACCATTACTGGCTGGCCACTCTCCTTGATCCACGGTACAAGGGTAAGGTTGCGGACCTTATGTTACCGTCGCAGAGGGAGCAGAGGATGAGACAACTCCGGGAGGCCTTGCAGAAAGGTCTGTGCAACGCGTTCCCAGAGACTGGGAGGTTGCAAACTCCTGGTCCTGGACAACGAGTTGCTGAGGCTTCGGCCAGTCAAAGAAGGAGCGGTGGGGAAGGTGGCCGTCTGACCGATGCGTTCAGACAATTCTTTAGTCCGCAGCCCCAAAGTATGATTGGTTCCAGCAACCATCGCCAGCGTCTGATAAACATGGTGCAGGAATATCTAGGGGCAAGGTCAGACTTGGACACCTTCCCCACCGAAAATCCTCTGGCTTACTGGGTCTTGAGGATGGATCACTGGCCAGAGCTTGCACAGTATGCAATTGAGCTACTGGCCTGTCCTGCATCCAGCGTTCTTTCGGAACGCACATTCAGTGCTGCTGGAGGATTTGTCACGGATCACAGGGTGCGCCTGTCCACCGACTCGGTTGATCGACTGACTTTCATCAAGATGAACCAGTCTTGGATCACCACCAGCTACCACACACCTGATGCTGATATAACAGACTAATTGATTTTAAAATGTCACATCCCTTCAAGACTGATGCTGATGCTGAGTGCCTGTGCTGTTATGTTGACTGGCTATCCTCCTCCTCCGAGTCCTCAATGATACGATTGATGATGATAGCTTGGAAGATCATTTTTGTTTATGGGTGCCGCCACCAGTGCCTAACGCCCAATTTTTCAGCCCCTGTTTAACAGGGGCGTGTAATTACAATTTTTGAAGCAATACTTTGCAACAGGGCTCATTGCTGTGCTCCAAGTACAGTATCTGTGAGGAGTTGCAGTGTTGTGCCACCAGTGCCTAAGGCCCAATTTTTCAGCCCCTGTTTAACAGGGGCGTGTCATTACAATTTTTGAAGCAATACTTTGCAACAGGGCTCATTGCTGTGCTCCAAGTACAGTATCTGTGAGGGGTTGCAGTGTTGTGCCACCAGTGCCTAAGGCCCAATTTTTCAGCCCCTGTTCAACAGGGGCATGTAATTACAATTCTTGATCTAATAATTCACAGCAGGGCCCATTGCTGCACCCACCAAGAGTAACTGTCAGGGCTTACAGTGTTGTGGCACCAGCACCACCATCAAAGGCCCAATTTTTACTACCACTGTTCAACAATTATATGTAATTAAAATTCCTGATATAATAGTTGACAGCAGGGCGTTCCAGCACCAACCAAGAGTAACTGTGAGTGCTTACAGTGTTGTGCCAACACCAACAACTAAGGGGCCTATTTCTGCAGAGTATATACGGCAGGTCCCTACTTTCAAACATCCAACTTACAAACGACTCCTACTTGCAAACGCAAGAAGACAACAGGAAGTGAGAGGAAATCTACCACTAGGAAGGAAAATTCTCTCCTGTAAGAATAAATATGGGAGAAAGGTGTCTCCTCTGTACTGATGCTTTATCAGCAATCCTTGTTTCAAGAAAAACACCACATTTCAAAAACAGTTGTCATTGGGACGGAAAGTGAGGTGAAATGTTCTGAACAGGGGCACAGACAGCAAAACAAATGTTACAGGGGTGATAACCCTTACCTATGTTTTCCAAAAAGTTTAAAAATAGATTTTTGGGCTGGAGCTACACTTCAACAATGTACCTGTTCAAAATTACAAACAGATTCTACATAAGAACAAACCTACAGTCCCTGTCTTGTATGCACCGCCTGTATACGGCTGTTCAGAGTATATAGGGCCTTTTTTATTTTATGTGCGGGGTTCCCCTTAATATCCATACAAGACCCAAAGGGGCTGGTAATGGGCTGGGGTAGGGGGGGGGGTCATGGGGTAGCTATGCCATTTTTCTTAAAGAATTTCATCCATATTACCGGGACCAGACATTACATTAAAGCCGCAAGCAGTTTTAAATGGCTTTTTTTTCCTTTAGAAGTGTCATTTTGTGCAGGGACAGTTCTAAACACGGGAAACACGTGGCACTTCACAGGCATACTTTAGACACCCCCCAGGTACGATATTTAAAGGAATATTTGACTTTTTTTTTTTCACTTTATGCATCATTAAAATGACTGCTCCCGAAAAACGACCGTTTTTAAAACTTCTTTTTGCATTGATACATGTCCCCTGGTGCAGAACCCGGGTTCCCAAACCCTTTTTAGGACAATAACATGCATAATAGTTGTTATAATTAGCACTTTAGAATTCGAACGTTCGCATCCATTGTATTTAATAGGGTTCTAATGTTCGTTCGAACTTCCGGTCCGTTCGCGGGTTCTGGTGCGAACCGAACCCGGGGGTGTTCGGCTCATCACTACTCAGCTGGCCAACAATCGTACCGTGTGTACGAGGCTTTACACAGCCTTGCCCCATAGCAAAGCCCTGTCTGGCAGAGCAGGATATTGTTTCTCTGCTGCAAAAATGCAAACTCACAGGGCATTTTTTTGCTCCTCCAGCTTGGCATCGTATAGTGACAGAAGATGCAGCAGACTGATGATCACATATCCTTGCCACACTGCTCTTCACACCTGGTGGCATGTTCCTAGTTAACATATGAGCACTGCAACACAACAGATTGACTCCTTGTGCTGATCTTTTAGAACAAAAACCTTCCTTTCTAAATCAAGTGTTAAGAGCATATCAACTGATTTCCCCATCCTATTTTATGAAAAATGTGCAAAAAAAAACAGATGCCTACCTGAATGGTGATATCATAATTCTTTTCCACTAAGGTACTTTCATTCTTGGTCCCAAAAGTGATTAAGTTTCGGATTTTGATGATACAGGTTTTCCCTGAGTCAAAAATTGGTTCCAACCCGTAAATCGCCTTTACTTTGCAAGCCTTTCTCAAAAATCCTTTTCCAGCATGTGGTTCCTCCATGACTATCCTTCCAAAAAACTTGTCTCCCCAGTAGCCAGAGTCAGCCAAGCCTTTTGCAAATACCATTGGTGTCATCTCTATCTCTTCTCCAACTGAAATAACAGCAGAAAATGTAATAGGAGTTTACAGTTTTACAAACACCAAACTCACTACACTGGAAGGGCTCATTATCACTCACAGATTTTTTTTTAGAAATATATTATAATTACGGAAACTAACGAGTGATCCCCCCATAAAATGATAGCAACCTTTCCAATGAGTGTACACTTGAATATAGATGAAGTTCGATTTAGTGCAGTGGTTCTCAACCTCTCTAGTGCCGTGACCCCTTGATAAAATTTCCCAAGTTGTGGGGACCCCTAACAGTAAAATTTTTGTAGCATGGGTTGTCAGCACCCAAGGCAAGACAAGTAATTTGAGCCCTAACTCACGGACATTTAGCGCTCCCTGAGTCCCCTCCACTCGTTCAGTATTAAAACCCTTTATGGTACATTTTAGGATGTACCACTCTCTCTTTGTTCTCCTTTCTTTCCCTTTTTATCTCTCTCAATCCTAATTTCTTGTTTTTTTCCCCATCCCTCTCTCTAGCCGTCTTTCTTGTCCTTTCTCTTATTCTTTCTCTCCCTTTTTCTTTGTTCCCCCCTCTCTTTTCCTCTCCCTTCCATGTATTCTCTGTTTTATTCCTTTTCTTACTCCTTGGTGGGGGGGGGGTGAGTGGACGTGCTGGTGGGAAGTTGGGATGAGTGGCAGTGCTGGGTGGAGTTCTGATCAGCCAACTTTTGTTCTCTTGGTGAAGGTCGTCTGCTGATCTGAGAACTGTAGTGGGGCCTTTTAATGGCAACTCTAATCACAGGTAGTGTTACTCACTGTGTCTCCGGCTCTGTGGAGTCTCGCAGCAGTGCGAAATCAGGAGATAGGGTCTCCTCCAGCCCCTCACACTACACATTTCTCACCAGTCAGCTGATCTCTAGTCTCTGCCCCCCAGCCATGCCGTGAACTGAATGGGTGGCTGCGAAGAGGCTGAGTGGGCGGCTGCGGGCTCCAGGAACAGCCCATCTGGGCGGCCACAGGTTCCAGGGACAGCCCCGCTGGGCGGCCGCGAAAATGCTGGGAGAGCGGTGCAGGCTCTAGGAACAGCCCAGGATTTGGTGACCCCTGGCACATCGTCATTTCGACCCCCGAGGGGGTCCAAACCCCCAGGTTGAGAACCGCTAATTTAGTGGGATGTTGTATTGAAATTTAAATTACGTACAGTAACAAGGATCTGATTTTGGCTACCCAAACTCAATTCCATATTGCCTAGTCCACAAAAACCTATTGCATCTGCTTCAGCCAGTTGTTTTGTGCCCTGATTTATGTGCAGTTCAGTTTTACTCACTGCCTGCATTTGTAAACAATCTGATATTGCTGATTTTACAATTTTTTATTTGCCTTCATCAGATTGTCCACAGTCATGCATTATAGATCACATACAATACCTTCAACTTCCTCCCTGGAGATGAATCCAGCCAAAACTGAAAAGCAAAACAAAAAAATGTATGCATTTATATTACCGTAGGTTACCTAACAACATACAGCAAAATACAATTACAGTATATTTTAAAGGCAACATATATTTTGGCTGCAAAAACACATTAGAATATAAGAAAATTAGAAAATTATTATTGAGAAGTTATATATTGTTTATACAAATATTTTATATTTTTTCCTCTGCTGTGTTAAAACTATAGTGGAAACGGACAATAAAATACACCTACTCTCTGCACTCAGGAGGCAGTCTGTTGAATCAGCACCATATTCATTCTCAATGGTGCACTGATACACTCCACAGTCTTTCACTGATGCCTGCACAATTGCAAGAGCCACTTGTCCTTCATCTCCAGCACTGTATAAAAATAATTCAGTTTAAACTTTTTTTCCAAGGGATGCTGTGCATTTTACAGTTAAAGCGTTACAAAACCCAGGACCCTGCATTCATTATATCTGTTCTCCCACAGTACACAGAACATGGAAATGCAATTATATTAGTAAATATAAACTGCTAAATATCTTTTCTTTACCAGCAGTTATAACAGTCTTGTGACTTCTATCAGTGTCTGGTCAAGCACTGGTTAAAGCTTGTAGGAGGAGTTTACATTCTCCGTTGACTGTCCTATGAGGCTGCATGACCCCTGACCCTCTGTCTGAAAAAGTGCTACTTGGCCCTGTGCTGATCACATGCACCCTCCCAAAAAGAAAAAAAACTCTCTAGCAATACACACCAAACTGAGCATGTGCAGAGTGCCCCCAAGATTCTGTACTATCAGGAGATGCTTGCTCAGGCAAGCAGGATTTACTATTTGTTTCAGATTTTACTGAAGTATGTGTACCTGCCTGCAAGTGTTGCGGTACCTGTAGTGGTTCTGTAACCTAAAACATTATAGTACATTTCATACTATGTATATTTATCAGAAGCATTTTCTAAAGCCCAATCAGTGGTCACCCTACCATCCCTTGTGGGGCAACCCCAACTTGAGAAACTCTAAAACAATTCCTGACCCCCAGGCTTGGGCACGTTATGGTGTTAGAACTATAAGGGATGTTATGTCAGGGAGTCTTCTGCTGTCCTTTTTGGGACCTCTTTATTAAGTATGGGCTGCCCCACTGGATGCAGTTCCAATACTACCAATTGCGTCACGCAGCTCGATCACAGTTCTCCAGGCTTCCCAATATTGGAGACTGACCCAGTAGAAATCTGCTTGCACAGGAGCAGCTCTCTAAACCTTTCTCAACATTATACTTGACTATCTTGAGTATAGAATCTCCCAAGATGGGTAAACTGTGGGAACAGTGGAGTGCGAATATTCCCATCTTGGATAGAGAATCATGGGAGGAATGTTTTGAAAATAACTATAAACCTCTAGCCTCATGGGAATCTGCAATTAATGTGGTGTTATAAATTAACGTATGGGAAGTATCTATTACAGTTGCCCTTAGGTGGTAATCAACACCTTTAGTAAACAATGTGCCACATCCTGATATTGATAAATTTCCTCTACACAACTTCTAATAAATTAACGTATATTAATAGGAACTGTCCTTAAAAATACAACAAGATCTGGCAACCATGGTTATCAGTATAAATGCGTTTGATTTTTTCTTTGATTTGGTGTGATTTGAGGATCCCTATGTGCAGTTTTGTATCAGAAATTTGTCCTGTCTGTCTAAGATGACGATTTTACCACTGATTTGTGTTGGTATGTACTTATTTTATTATAGTACCACATATATTTTCAATAAAAGAGCAATCCTTGTTTGTTAAATGTATATTTATAAGGATAATATTTTGTAAATGCAAGTTTGTTAGGTACATTACTTATTTTAGCCATATATTGAGTGTGCTGGCTTTATATACTGTATAGTAATTAGACACAGAAAATAAGATTATTACCATCTCTTTACTTTTGCCATTTGAATTTCATCTTTGTACCATGTAATATCTGAGTCACTTAAAATATTGAAGAACTGGCACCAAAGTTTTAAATTCCCTGATGCATCCGAAAATTGTTCTGCTCGTATTTTCCGAATTACCTGTGGAGCTTAAGAAAATACACATTTTTATATATTTTAACAATTTTTATTGAAGCAAAATGAAAGTTGAAATACGGCCATCTATTTTTTTTTTCTAAATTTGGATACAGTGGGGTGGACACAGATGACCTCATTGACAGATTTCCGTCTTCCGTCAATAAAATTATATTGTTTTTTTAATAGTTCTTGACTAGGCTACAAACTATATACCTTTAACTCAGATTATAAACTGACAGTGAAGCTAGCAATTAAATAATAGTATTCAGAAAAAAGATACTTTTATGCAATTAAAGGCATAATCATGAAGAGACTACCTTCAATAGGAAAGATAACTGCTCCAATAATTATTACTCCCAACAAAGTGCAATTTTGGGTTTGGCATGAGTCAAAAAAGTGGATTTCTTGCAATATGGAAAATTTAGAAGATATAGGCGAACACAAACTAAATTTGAGGAGTACTGTGAGGGAGAGGAGCCTTTATCTCATGTAATCTCTAAAATATATATAATCCTGATTACACCCTCAGAGGACTCTAAAATGAACTGTTTGGCAAAATGGGAGCGTGACCTAGGTCAAACTTTCCCTCCAGCACAATGCCAGAAGATTATAGATCTGTCTTTAAAATCTTCAAGGTGTACGAAAATACAGGAATCAAACTATAAAATTTTAACACGTTGGTACTATACGCCATCAGCCTTGAATACATTTTTTCCAGAAATATCTGACAGGTGCTGGAGAGGATGTTATGAAAAAGGTACTATGATACACATTTTCTGGGCATGTCCAGCAATTAGACAATTTTGGCAAACAGTTCAGAGAATTACTCAAACATTTACAGATTATCAGATTGTAGAAGACCCAGCTCTCTTCTTGCTGCACCATACACAAATCCCACCGAAAAAATACATAAATTCCGTTTTGTGCCGTCTAATAAATGCGGCAAAAAGTTGTATCGCAATGAAATGGAAAGACCCTAGTGCCTCTATGATCTCAATGTGGTTAAACAAAGTTAGAAGGGTAGGAATAATGGAGAAATTCAAACCTATAACATTGGAGGGAAAAAAACAAATACGAGAAATATGGGCACCATGGGAGCAATTTGTAAAAACAGAAGAAGGGAAGAAGTTATTAGGAGAGCGAAGATTAAAATTAGGCTGACTGGTAAAAAGAGTTAGTAGGGGCTTTTTGAGAAGTTCCACACCCAGTTTAAGAAAAAGGAAGATAAAATTAATTTAATAATTCTTTTTTTTTTTTTTTTCTGTGGATGTATTAAGGAAAGGAGGTAATTGAGGCAAAGGGAAGGGGATGGAGGGAGAATAGGGGAAATAAGGAAAGGATAACAGGGTCAAAGGAAGTAGGAAATGTAGAGGGAAAGGAAAGGGAGAAGGAAAAGGAAAGAAAAATAAATAAAAATAAAATAAAAAAGAAGAGGAGCAATAGAAAGAATAGACTAGAAGAATATAGTAAAATAATGAATGTGAAATAACACGGTTTGATTAAGATTTTCTTTATACGTTCTCTTTAAATGGAAAATGTTATATCAGTGTAGGGGGTATGTACTTTCCCGGGTGTAATTTTGAATCTGGCGGTGACACCAGTGGTGTGTGATTCCCTGTGGCCCACCAGGTGGCTCTGTCGCCACGGGCTGGGGGATGAATCATCGCTGTGTGCCGAGCCTCCTTTTTGTCCTCTCTCGGCAGCGGTATGGTGGGGCGGGGAACCCACCGTGCTTGCTGGGAGAGGGTATAAGGGGGCCGGCCATTTTTGTCACGGGGTTCGTAGTCCCAGGCACCTTCAGCCTGTGGGCGGTGGTTCGTGTCGGTCCTCTAGGCGGCCTAGGCCTAGAGGACAGCCGGAGATCGTGTTCCATCCCAGGCACCTTTAGCCTGGGGTGAGGTACTTGGACGGAGGTCCGGAGCTCAGTGCCCAACACTGGGTTCCGCGAGGGAAGGAGATCCTAGGGAACCCCGGGAGTGGGTACCCGAATCCGGAAGGCGTAATGGACCGGGGGGAGCACCTCACTTGAAGACCCGGTGCAGCATATTGCCGGTGACAGGTGAGCCTCTCATTGGAGACCGCCTGGAAGGAAATTCCACCCTCGTGCGGAGACCGCAACTCACTTTCAGGAAGGAAAGTGGAGAAACAATTGTGTCTGGGCCTATTCGCATCCACACCTCCTTTCCTGTGCTATTCTTCAAGGGAGTTCAACTGTTTGTGTTCATTCCCATGAGAATAAAGGAGTGTTGGACTTTAACGGTGTGGGGCTCATTTCCTGACAGACATTGTTCAAGGTGACTCTCGGAGGGAGGATCCAGGTGCACAGCACTGACCCGAAGGTAATACAAGAACGTTGCTTATACCGCACTGACACATGTGGTGGAGGCCAGGCGTGGTGTCCCCGCTCCCTCCCCTCTAAGATACCCCTAGACAAGAGACAGACGACAAGCAAAATAGAGGGGAGTGAGGAGGCCGCTACATCTGTATACCCGTTTTTAAGAAAATAAAGAATTTAAAAAGCAAAATTTGATCTGATATTAGTCACAGCTTAAGCTATATAATACCATATTGTTATTGAAAATGCTTGAAATTATTGTGTCACTAATGAAAATTGGATTTTATATGACCGCATTGAGAACTAATATACAGTAAATAAAAACAGAAGAAAACTGATACAGTTTCTAATATTTGCTTCAAGTAACCCCTTCCTTTGCCAATGCAGGTAAAAGTCAGTTGGTTATTTAAGTCTCTATTTTCCAAGCAACACCTTATATTCACTTTTCCTCACTCCTATGCTACTCTGCTTGGATGTTGGTACCAGGAAATGGCAATGAAAAGACATTGGACTGCTTTCCCGCCCCAATGTTACAGCACTAGGCCAATCACAAGGAACCAACACTGTCACATGAAAGAGGAAAAGTGAGTCACATGTTCATACCAAGTATATTCTAACCTCTAACCAAAATATTTGTATGAGGAAGAACATTTGGGCATAGGGTTTGTCAAGTGGGCCAGCATAAGAGGATAAATGATAAGTTTTTTATTAAAAAAAGTATGTGTCATACAGATATAAATGTATATATACTCTATATTGTCAAAAGTATTGGGACGTCTGCCTTTACACACACATGAATGTTAATGGCATCCCAGTCTTAGTCCGTAGGGTTCAATAGTGAGTCGGCACACCCTTTGCAGCTATAACAGCTTTAACTTTTCTGGGAAGCCTGTCCACATTTGTGAGTTAAGGCACTGATGTGGACGAGAAGGCCTGGTTTGCAGTCTCCGCTCTAATTCATCCCAAAGGTGTTCTATCAGGTTGAGGTCAGGTTGAGGCAGGCGAGTCAAGTTCCTCCACCCCAAACTCGCTCATCCATGTCTTGATGGACTTTGCTTTGTGCACTGGTCCAAATCATTTGGTGAAGGGGGATTTAAAAACCACATACAAAAGGACCGAACATGTTCACACACTTAAGTTAAAAAAAAATAAAAAAAATTCCAAGGCATCAGAGTATGCTTTTTATCTGGGGAAATTAAAAAGGTGGCGTCAAACACTCCAGTAGTGCAGTCCACCGCTCGACTCCACTCTCCTTTAGGATGGTATATTTTTCATATGTTATAGATGTGATGTATATTGGTGTGATGATTTTAATATTTCAAGGCCACTTATACCTTGTGTTTACTTATTTTTCTAAAAAAATTGTTCAGGATAAAAAAAAAAGATGATTTTTAATCTTGTATTGTATCTTTGAGAGAATACCAACCTTTAAAGTCCCCAATTCATTATAATCCAAGGTTTTTCTTGGATTTAGTTGTATAAATGTAAGCACCGATTATTCAGACAGACATCAGGCATTGAAAACGGTATCATAAAAGGGAAAATAAACTGCACTGTAATCTAATTAAACCCTAAAAAGTAGCAGTTCTGCTGTGAGATATAACACAGAAAATGTTGTACAGGGGGTCCCCGGGTTACGAACCCGTTAGGGACTTTCCTCCTGTTTGTATGTCGGAAATGTTCGTAAGTCGGCTGCGCATGCGCAGACCGGCAATTACAGACATTTCCAATGTTTTCCGATGTTCCGTCGAACGCCGTCCTGCGCATGCGCGGCCAATTACGGACATTTCCCGAGGCTCTGTCTGGCCGCGCATGCGCAGAACAGCCGACAAGCTGTCCAAAATGGTAGAGGGTCCCCGCAGCGCCCGGTTCGTAATTAGGAGAGGTTCGTAACTCGGGCGTTCGTAAGTCGGGGACCCCCTGTACAGTGATAAATGGAGCTGTGCTCTTGCATTTACAAAAAAAATGAATATAACACTATATGAACTGTTACGCTCATAACATTTTAGACAAATTATTAGTCCAAAACAATAAGTGAATCAAAAATGATGTGATAATAATAGTCCCAAGGAACTAGTGAAGAGGCTTGAAAAGGATGTATCCTGGGGGGCGCTCTTGAGCAGCAATTCGAGATGGCTGCTCTGTGACCACGCTCCTCCCCACTGGACACATTGGAGCTTTCTACTGCTTCCAGCGGGGCTCTCCTTCGTTCCCGTACTGACCCCCTGCCTCCCTCACCTCTGCTGCACAGATAGGGAGAAGAACGGGCTCCACCCGCCCCGCCCGCGCCAAGCAGACCAGCCCGGAGTCCACCTCCTACCCTCCTGAACTCTCCTGAAGCCCCGGCCTCAAGTTCGAAGCTTCTGCTGCCTCTGTTCTTGTACAAAGGGTTTTATTGAAAATACACAACCACAGAAAAGTATGAAAACAGTGTTGGACACATCATGGACTAACAGGTATAAAAACTGTAGGCAACAAGAAGGTCATTCTGAGATCCAGAAAATTCGAGCCAGCCCCTAAAAGTCCAAGGGCGCGTATAGGTGACTAGCAAAAGGAGATTCGCATCTCATAAGTCCTGGTAAAGTAGCATTATACAGGTCTAGGTGCACATGCTGGCTGATACACAGGGTCATATGTGAAACTTATGGTGAGATAACAGCATAACACTTAGCAATACATAAAAAAAACAAAAAAAAACACAGGTAACATAAAGGAGGGTTGCGTTAACCAATATGCAAGATAAACAGTGTCACATCTTGTGTCCCATCCCAGCAGGAGCAAGCCTGTGGGCCAGAGCAACAGAATGAAGGAGAGAAACGGTGAGGAGAAAGAGAACCACAAAAAAAAAATAGTGGAAACGAATAGCAGAAAAGGAAAGAAAGGGAAACGAGAGAGAGAAAGAGGGCAGAGGGGGAAAAAGGAAGGAGGAGGGTCCACGGGGTGGGGGGGGGACAGAGGCTTATTAAAGGGAAAGGAGCAAGGGGTCAAACTGGGAAGGGCGGTTGTGAGCCACCCAGGGTTGCCATACCCGGAGGAACCTACCGTGAGTATTCCGACAGCACAGCAGTTAGATTTTCATTTACCAGAATGTCATTCACGCAGTTTTTGACTGCTTCAAAGCTGAGGTTCGGGGTCTTCCAGGCCCGTGCTATAGTCAATTTAGTTGCAGTAAAAATATGTGCGGCCAGTTGGCGTTCAGGACGGAGAAGTTCTGTGACTGGTTTCCACAAAAGGGCCTCGAAAAGGTCTCTCTTTATAGTGGTATTAAAAAGGTTGCGGAGCAGCGCATAGACTCTGACCCACAATCTGCATACCCTGGGGCAGGTCCACCAGATATGCGCCATTGTGCCTTCCTGAGAGCACCCACGGAAACATAAGGGGGAATAGGATCGGATAAAACCTGCTGCCTCTGTTCACGGGGGACACAGAGCTGCTCTTTGAAGCGGAAAGCACTGTAGGGGACACACCAGCACCACCTCCCCCTGCCCTGAGGGACACAGAGCTCTTCAGCCACTTTAAAACTATGCTGCAGAGCGAATTGTCTGCAGCCACCTCCAAGCTGGCAGACCACCTCACTAAGGAGATCAGGGAGCTGGGGAGCCGCACTAATGACCCGGAGGACAAAATGGATGCCGCGGTCACTGTGATTGAAAATCACGAACAAGACCTGACTGACATCAAAAAAGAACTGGCTGCGGCACTACATGAGAACTTTGAAAACCGTTCTCGCCGGGGCAACTTGCGCCTGAGAGGCATTCCATAAACCATCATGGACCTCACCTTCACCGCAACAGTGCTGTCCCAGGAGTTGGTCCCCACAATCCCTATTGATCGCCTCAAATTTGACCGCATACACAGGTCCTTGGGATCGAAAAAGCCTGACGGCCCCCGAGGGATATTATTATTAAATTCACGTATTACTGCACTAAAGAAATGCTTCTCATGGCTGCAGGGAAAAAGTCCAATTGAAGCTTTCAGGGGCACAACTATCAGCTTTTTTCTGATCTCTCACAGATCACCCTCCAGAAACGTCGCCAGCTGTAGCCTTTTACCTCAATCCTTGTGAACCGGTGCATTAAGTAGACCTGGGGCTTCCCCTTTCGGCTTTTCTTTGAATACCAGAGCCGCAGCCACTCTATCACCACTCCCGAAATTAGGGCAATCAACATTGACATCCCTACATCTTCTGCCACAGGGGGACGCTGCCTCCAGCCCAACACATCACTCCGGATCCCACTCAGCCTCTGGTTAACTCACCTGCCTTTGGGAGAAGACACCTGGTTGTAAAAGATCCCATCCTCAGACCCCTCCGTGCTCAAGCTCTTCATGCTCCTCTCCAGGAGCCTTCACTGACGTGATTTGATGACCGGTCTCTTCCCTTTCTGATGACCGCTACTCTGTTAATTTTGGCCATCCGGCTGCCTTGTTCCCAGTTTACTGCTCCTGTGGGAGTCCTGTTCGCTTGTTGTGGGTGTCGTGTGTGTTCCTTTTTTTGCTTTAACCCCCCCCAAGGACCCCATGTGGACATGTGGTGGTTGGTCACCCAGCCCAGGGCCTACGCCGTTCGCTCCACCTCCAGGACTTTCGAGGGACGCCCTTCCCTTTAAGGACACCTTCTAATCCATGGACAGTGGCCCTGCTGTTGCCCCGGTCCTGTTGTGGGGGAGGCCTGGTCAATCAACCTCCTGTTTGACATTCTATCATTACCATTGCCCTTAAGTTGTGGGATATTTTGCTGACTCAATGTTTGGTTCTGCGTTTGCTTCCGCTTTCGGGTATGGACTGTCTCTACTCCCTGGTTCAGCTTCACCTTCCCCCTACCTGTTTTCCCTTTTCCTCCACCTCCTCCCCCCCTGTTTTTTTCCCTCCCTGTCTCCTCCCTCCCTCCCCTGCCACACCTCCTGGGACTGCTGTCCAGGTAGTGGACATCCGTCTAGCTGTTGCCCCTGGCGGGGATTATCTCACCATCACTGGTGGGGGCTGTTTGGGCTCCCTTTCTGCCAGATGCCCGGGGGGGGCCTTGGATTGAGATTTGTCCTACCCCCCGGCTCTCGCAATCCATAACTAGTTTATTTTCTATTACTGCATGTTTATTGATGTTGTTGCAGAATGTGTTTTTTTGTATTCTCCTACTTTGGGCTCAAACCTCTAGCCCTGAACCCCTTCATTCCTTCCTATTTTCCCTCCCCTTACCTTTCCCCCCACCTTCCTACAAGTGTTAGCTACTGCATTACAGTGATCCAGGTTTCGACCCAGACGCCAGCAGTTTCCAGGTTTCCCCTCCCCCGGCTGCTTTTGTTGAATTTTACTATAGTGGCTATATGTCTGGTGGTAGAGCCACCCCACCTAGTATCCTACATTACTGGGATGCATTTCACCGATGGTGTCTTCTTATTTGTTCTTGACTCTTTTTTCATTCTCTTCTCTTACTTCCTCTTTCCCCTCTTCTCCCCCCCCCTGTTCCCCGTAGGGTCTCGGGACTCCTTGGGCCATCCGCCAATTGGCGTACAACACTTTGGCTGACACACGCTACGGCTGCAGAGCATCTCCACCTCTTTCCACCATGTCCACCGCCCCTTTGAAGATCTACTCCAACAACATTTATGGCCTTAGCTCATCTGTCAAGCAGTCTAAGGTTTTCCATCACCTTAAACCTCAACAAATAGATGTGGTTTGCCTTCAGGAGACCAGGTTCACCCTATCATCCGCACCAAGATACCTATTGCCACACTATCCTACATTTTACACAGCCTCAGCTGCTGAGAAGCATAGGGGAGTCCTGATTGCCTTTCGGCGTAACCTCCCCTTCACTTGTACCCTAGAAATCGGTGACCCCACTGGCAGATACCTGCTTCTGCAGGGTACCATTTGGGATTACAAAGTCACCCTTGTCACTTATTATGTTCCCCATAGGTTTCAACACAGATTCTTTTTTTACTTATGCAAGGTGATCTCACATCATCAAAAAGGCCTTCCTCTTCTTCTTATGGAAATTCAGCCTTAGACAGACGATACGCACAATGTGCGCCTATTTCTCACGACTCCTTGCAAGAGTCCCTCATTTGCTCCCTCTTGCAAACCTTTGGCCTGGCTAAAGTTTGGGGGGAATTCCACCCAACTGCTCGTGACTTTACCTTTTACTCTAACCCTCATGATAGTTTCTGCAGAATTGATCACATATTCATGTATCTTAACCATCTTCCCTTGGTGTAGAAAATATCCCTGCATCTCTTTGGTCCGATCATGACCCATTGGTCCTCCTGATTGACCTCTCAGGCCTAGTTAGCTGACCTCCCCACTGGTGCATTAATGAGTCCTTGCTGACTACCCAGGCCACATGCCAACGCATTTAGTCCTTAATTGACACTTACTTTGCTGACAATGTCGGCTCGGTCTTCATCGGCAGTGTCCTTGTGGGAGGTCCATAAAGCCACTGTACGTGGCCTCTTCACAAAAGCGAGAGCGGGAACGTCGCTTGTTGGAACTCCATTCCTTTTTAGCCAACGCTGAGGCGCACTGGAAGGTACAACCTACCTCAGCCCACAGGGTGGCCCGTGATGTTCTGTCCACAGAACTGGACTTACTTTTCACCTCAGAGGCCGAAAAGGCCCTGCGCTGGACCAAGCACAAGTATTATAACTGCACAGACAAACCGGACCTGATGTTGGCTAGGAAGCTGAACTTGGTGGCAAAGCCATATAGGCCAGTCCGGTTACGACTGCATGCGTGAGGTTATACCTCCAACCCCCAAATGATCACGTCGACATTTGCAGACTTTCTGTCAAAACTTTATGCTAAGCCTGATCTATTCCCATTAGACTAACCGGAAGTCTTTTTTCATGACCTGGATCTCCCTGTGCTGTCTGAGGTGGCACATGACACTCTCAATGCTAGCATCACGGAGGCTGATGTCCTTCAGGCTATCAAGTCTTTGAGACCTTGCCCAGATGACTTGTCTGGCCTTTATTACAACAAATTTTCTGGGCCTAGCGCCTCACCTAGCCAATTACTTCAATACCTTGAAACAGGGGTCCCTGGCTTCGTCAGACACACTCAGGGCACACGTTACTATGCTCCTTAAACCATCACAGGACACTCCAGAACCACCAGTCTTCCATCCTATCTCTCTCCTAAATGAGGATATGAAGATGTGTGGTCCACCTCATTCACCCCCTAGATCAGCAGAAAATTCCAGAGTTCCTACTCTCTTTGAACCTCTACAAAGTCTTTGACTCCCTGTCATGGGAATATTTGCACTTTGTATTGTCTCGCTGGGGGGTTTGGAGAGGCCAGCTTAGCCTGGATCCAGGCCCTATACTTGACTCCTTCTGCTTCTGTGAAATATGCAGGGTTCTTCTCGTCCCCCTTTCCATTTTCCGGGGCATAAGGCAGGGATTCCCCCTGTCTCCAGCTCTCTTCATCCTGGCGCTGGAACCTCTGGTGATGGTCCTATTGACCTTGACCAATCCTCTCATCACACTCCCCAATCTGCAGCAGGTCCTTTCCCGATTCTCATCAATCTCAGGCTTATGTATCAATCTCAACAAAACGGTCGCCCTTAACATGACCTTGGCCCCTGACCTGGTCACTCAGCTACAGTCCCACTTCCCTTTCCAATGGATGTCCTCCCACATTGGCTACCTCGGGATCCAGCTGATCCCCTAATACTACTCCTTATTTGCCTCTAATTATTACCTATTGCTACACTCTATATCTTCCCTTTTACAGTTTTGGCAATTCCCGCACTTATCATGAATAGGCTGTATTAATTCCGTGAAAATTACTATCTTGCCCACTCTACCGGTCTCTTCGTCACTCAAAGATTGAGATTGAGGCTGACAGAAAGTGCAGTCAGTTTTATGAGCAGCTAGAAAGGTTGCTATGAGCATGGCATCCGAGGGAGGATTTAGGATCCTTGAGCTGTGTTGACCATCTGCTTTGCCAGTGTGTTGGAATGTCTATCTGGTCTGATTTGCCATATACTTGCCATCCCTGGAAATAAAGGCCCTGGCTGGGTATTAGCCACAAGCGATTAAGCTTGTGCAAGCTGGTAAGCATGCATTTTATGTGGTGGTGAATTTACACTTTGTGCGTCAGTGTGATTTACTGTCATCATGAGGAGGACTTTCTATCAGGATTCAGGAATATATACACCCTTTGCCTGCACGGGTGGTGAGATCTCTTTCTATGCTATTTGCTAAGGATACATCCTTTCAAGCCTCTTCACTAGTTCCGTGGGACCATTATTATCACATCATTTCTGATTCACTTATTGTTTTGAACTAATTATTTGTCTAAAATGTTATGAGCGTATGAGTTCATATATTGTCATATTCATGCTCAAATTTACCATTGGCAACAGTATGTATTTACTAACAGACATACCAGTCTGGATGTCACATCACCACTTCCTCAAACTCAACCTGTCCAAAACCAAGCTCATAATATTTCCTCCCCTACGTTTCCCTTCCCCTGACTTCTCTGTCAAGAGCAATGGCACAACCATCAACCCATCCCCACCTGCCAGGGTGCTAGGTGTTATCCTGGACTCTGAACGCCCCACATCCAATCACTTTCCAAAACTTGCCGCCTCAACCTCACAAACATCTCCAAAATATGCCCTTCCTAACCAAACCACAAAGCTCCTAATTCACACCCTGGTTATCTTTCACCTTGACTACTGCAACTCCTTCCTCATTGGCTTACCTTTAGATAGGTTATCCCCTATTCAATTACTCCTGAATGCTGCTGCCAGACTCATCCACTTTCCAAAACCACTCAGTGTCTGCTGCCCCTCTCTGCCAATCCCTTACATCGCTAACCTAGTCTCAAAATACCAACCAAATCATTGTCTTTGTTCGTCCCAAGACCTCCTGCTCTCCAGCTCCCTCGTCACCTCCTGCCATACTGGCCTCCAGGACTTCTCCCGAGCCTCTCTATACTAGACATGTGCGATTATTTTCGTACGAATCGAAAATTCGTACAAATTTTTCGAAATTCGTACATTTGTACGAATCCGAATTACGAGTTTTTACGGATACGAATTCTGTACGAAATACGAAGTTTCGTTTACGAATTTCGGCTCCAAATTGAAAAGATTCGACGTTATAGAGAGAAATGATTCGACATAGAGAGAAAAGATTCGACATTATAGAGAGAAAAGATTTGACATAGAGAGAAAAGATTTGACATTATAGAGAGAAAAGATTTGACATTATAGAGAGAAAAGATTCGACATTATAGAGAGAAAAGATTCGACATTATAGAGAAAAAAGATTTGACATAGAGAGAAAAAATTTGACATAGAGAGAAAAGATTCGACACTATATAGAGAAAAGATTCGACATTATAGAGAAAAAAGATTCGACATTATAGAGATAAAAGATTCGACATAGAGAGAAAAGATTTGACATTATAGAGAAAAAAGATTCGACATAGAGAGAAAAGATTCGACATTATAGAGATAAAAGATTCGACATAGAGAGAAAAGATTCGACATTATAGAGAGAAGATTGCTGCTGGAATTGGGTGGGGGAAGTACATTTCCGGTCGAATCATTTGTTCGTTCCGGTTGAATCGGTCGTTATACGCGTCGTACGAAATTCGTATTTCGTACGAATCCGAATTGAATTCCGTACACAAATTACGATTTTTTTTTAATACGGAACGGAACAAAACAAATTTTTCGACGGCTCCCATGTCTACTCTATACTATGCTAAAGAAACAGTAACTGATGCAATAAATTCTGGTCTCAGTATAACTCAGAATGTTTAAGCTTGCTTCTGGTTTAAAGAGTTGTTTAGAGAATCTTTCTGGTTCACAGTAGAAAATACAGCATATCTGAACTATGTCATTAAATGACCCACCTTTATAAGGATCTTTTACTTTTTTAATTCCTGTAATCTGTGGTTCTTCCTTAAGTGGAACACTTGAATCTTTTGATTCTTGAGGACTAGAGTCAGATTCCTTTTTTTGATCTACAGTTTCTTCACATATCTTTGGAACTTCTAGCATTGCCATTCTTCGGGTTGTACCAGGAGAACGTCTTTCCACTGGAGGAGACTGAGCTGCCAAAAGTGAGCTACTTTTTCTAGACAATCCTGGCGATACATTGGGGCTACCTTTTTTGGAGGGTGGAGTTATGGAACCCATGTTACCATCATCTTGACCCTCCAGTTGCTTAGGAAGATAAATCTTACGGCGAGCACCAGAAGCCAGCTCCTGTGGTGTTGCCGAAGGGATTAAAGATAAGTTCTCACTAGACCTCCATTTACGATTGCTGTCTTTTTGGGGTTCATACAGCATACTTCCAGGTGCATTCTCAGAAGGTAGGCTACCGACAACTATAGAAGGCACAGATAATGTAGATATGGGATTTGATCCTGCAGCTATTTTAGCTGCAATTTTTCTTGAAGTGGAAGGACTAAAACTTAGGTCTTCTTTAGTTAAGAAGGTTTCTCCACTAATGATGCCCTTTGAACTTCTCTTTGGTGTCACTGGACTCATTGGAGCACTTTCCACTTGGGCTATTTCCCCTTTCCTTGAAAAATCTGTGATTCTCCTGGGAATTGTTGGACTTATTGTCAATGAATCTGCACTTTGAACCATATCCTCTTCAGATGATGGAGACCGTTTACCTGAAGTGGAAGAGGAATGCATGCTTTCTGGACTCTGTGGAGAGTTACTCTCCTTTCCAGATTCATAAACCTTATGCGAACTTGGGGGACTTCTTTCAGGTGAATACATGTCTCCAGACAATTCTTGATGAGCTTCAGTCAAGTTTCTTTGGCTATTTGTTTTCACTTTATGGTCTTCAGTGTCTGCTGTTTTAATGTGAAATAACATCAACAAAGAATTTTTCAGGGTTGTTACCAGACTGTGATCCTGTTTATCTTGATGTTGTGATACATTTTCCTGAACAATTTCCTGCTCTGATTGTAAAGAAATGTGTTCAGTGGAAGGCAGGTCTGTTTCAATTACCTTCTCTTTGAAGGTTGAACTGTTAATTACCAATTTCTCAGATTCTTCATCATGTTTCATGTTTTGTGGCAAGGCTGGCATTGAAACATGTTCTTCAGCCTGTTGTAGATTTAATGAAGCTTGCAAGGAAATAGGATCTACAGAGCTTTCATCCTTAGTAGTCACTCCAGACTCCAAAGCTTTTTTTACATCGCAAAGGAGGGTCACTACTGACTGGTTTTGATCACGTAGTAATAATTTAGATGGACTGTCTGCTGTAGGATCAGCATCATGTACATTTTCAGATATTTCTGCAATATGTTCTTGAGTTGGTAATTCTGATGATACTTCAGATGTTAAATCTGTTTCTGCTACTGTTTTGTTCACTTGCTCAGTTAAATGTATTGCTCTAGTGAGAGAGCCACCTTCTAACAGTGGTTCATTGTGTCCTGTTTCAAATTGGTGTGCCTTGAGTTTCTCCTCCTCCTCAGTCATCTCAACTTCATTGGAACATGTACCTACAACCTCTGGGAGTCGTATAGACTTTTCAGTTGGAAGCGCCGTAATATTTAGTAAGCCTTTGTCACTTTCTACAGCCTGTTTCTCATGTAATTGTACATCAGATTCTAGTTTTGAAAGAGATTCTTGTTGCTCAACCTGAGCCACACCACTCAGTGCAAATGTTTCTTCTAGTGTAGTAGACTCTTCAGTTTCCATATGTATTGGTTCTGGTGAGTGTGGACATTTCAAATTAATCTTCTGTTCAATGTTTTCTTCTGCTTTTGCAATCTTGGATTCACTGCTCTCAGTTAGTTTCATTACAGGAGTTCCCATGTATTCTGAGGGCCCTGGCATCTGAAAGAAAGTTACCAGTGAGGAAATAAATCAATTGATATTTTTCATAAAATATTCAGCATATTATTGAGTTTAAAAATCCTTACATTTACTGATCTATATGTATTAACTTATATAGTATAAAAAGGCACATTTTGGTAAGGAATTCCAAAAGTGACCAAAAGCTCTCCACTAAAGTACTGCAAAGAGGGTAAAAAAATTCACCACTTTCAATATGAAATAAAAAAATAAATAAGGAGTTTATTCCCCAAAGACAGTGGATGGAGCAATGACAATCATTCTTTAATGCCCCAATTGCAACTGTGGAGCAAACAGCCCAATAATATTAGGATGTATCTGTGCTATAAACCAGTAGTTCTGGGTGCACGTTTGATCTCTGGGACATAAAGGTTTGCATAGCTCTGCCTACTATCTTTAAATGAGGACCCCTTATTTATGGATTTTTGATAGAAGCAATTAGGATGAGAAGCTTTAATCACAATAACAGTGATAGTTATTATTATAAGGTCATCAATTTAATTTCGATTTAAGATATTGTGAGCTGTGAATAAATCTTCAATTAAACGACAAACTGTTTCAAAACATATATGCTACCTCCTGTATCTTGGCCTTTTGAGCTTTTGCCTTCTCAGATTGAGAAGCCTTTGCCTTCTGTGTCTCTACTTCCATGGCCTCTGCCATTTGTGCCTCTGCTTTCATTTTCTTTTCCCTTTGTGTCTCTTTTTTAATTTCCTCTGCCTTCTGTGCCTCGACCCACTGTGCTACGGCCTTCATGGCCCCAGCCCTCGGTACCTCTGCCTTTTGTGCTTCTGCTTTTATTACCACTGTTCTCTGTTCCCCAGCCTCTATTGTCCCTGCATTATGTGCCTCTTCCTTCAATGCCTCTGCCAAATGTGTATCTGCCCTAATTGCCTTGGCCCCCTGTACATCTGCTTTCTGTACCTCTGCCCCCTTTGCCTCTGCCTTCAATGCCTCTGCTTTTTGTGCTTCTGACTTTGCCTTATCCTTATGTGCATCTTCTGTCTGGGCCTCTGTTTTCTGTGTCTCTGCCCTCTTTTCCTTTGCCTTTATTGCCTCTGCCTTCTTTGCTTCTTCCTCCTGTGTAACTTCCCTCTCTTTCTCTGCCTTCTGTTCTTCTGCCTTCATTGTCTCTGCCCTATGTGCCTCTGCTTTTATTGTCTCTACCTTCATTGTCTCTGTTCTTTGTATTTTTGCCTTCTGTGCCCCTGCCCTCTGTGACTCTGCCTTCATTGCCTCTGCCTTTGTTGCCTCTGTCTTCATTGTCCCTGCTCTTTGTGCCTCTGCCTTCTTTGCCTCTGCCCTCTTTGTCCCTGCTTTTATTGCCTCTGCCCTCTGTGCCTCTGTTTTTATTTCTTCTACCTTCAGTGTCTCTACCCTCTGTACCTCTGCCTTCTGTGCCTCTGCCCTTTGTGCCTCTGCCTTCATTGCCCCTGCCTTTATTGCCTCTGTATTATGTGCCTCTGCCTTCAATGCCTCTGCTTTTTGTGCCTCAGACTTTAATGCCTTATCTTTCTGTGCATCTTCTGTCTGGGCCTCTGCTTTCTGTGTCTCTGCCCTCTTTTCCTTTGCCTTCATTGCCTCTGCCTTCTTTGCGTCTTCCCCCTGTGCTCCTGCCCTCTCTTCCTTTGCCTTCTGTTCTTCTGCCTTCATTGTCTCTGCCCTATGTGCCTCTGCTTTTATTGTCTCTACCTTCACTGTCTCTGCTCTCTGTATTTTTGCCTTCTGTGCCGCTGCTCTCTGTGACTCTGCCTTCTGTGCCTCTGTCTTCATTGCCCCTGCCCCCTGTGCCTCTGCCTTCAATGCCTCTCCTTTTTGTGCCTCAGACTTTATTGCCTTATCTTTCTGTGCATCTTCTGTCTGGGCCTCTGCTTTCTGTGTCTCTGCCCTCTTTTCCTTTGCCTTCATTGCCTCTGCCTTCTTTGCTTCTTCCTCCTCTACTCCTGCCCTCTTTTTCTCTGCCTTCTGTTCTTCTGCCTTCATTGTCTCTGTCCCATTTGCCTCTGCCTGTATTGTCTCTATCTTCATTGTATCTGCTCTCTGTATTCTTGCCTTCTGTGCCCCTGCCCTCTGTGACGCTGCCTTTATTGCCTCTGCCTTTGTTGCCACTGTCTTCATGGTCCCTGCCCTTTGTGCCTCTGCCTTCTTTGCCTCTGCCCTCTCTGTCCCTGCTTTTTTTGCCTCTGCCCTCTGTGCCTCTGGTTTTATTTCTCCTACCTTTGGTGTCTCTACCCTCTGCACCTCTACCTTCTGTGCCTCTGCCCTCTGTACCTGTGCCTGCATTGCCACTGTTTTCTGTACCTCTGCATTATGTGCCACTTCCTTCAATGCCTCTGCCAAATGTGTATCTGCCTTAATTGCCTTAGCCCTCTGTACATCTGCTTTCTGTACCTCTGCCCCCTGTGCCTCTGCCTTCAATGCCTCTGCTTTTTGTGCCTCAGACTTTATTGCCTTATATTTCTGTGCCCCTTCTATCTGGGCCCCTTTTTTCTTTGTCTCTGTCTTCATTGCCCCTGCCCTTTGTGCCCCTGTCCTCTGTACCCCTACTTCTTTTGTCTCTGCCCTCTGTGCCTCTGGTTTTATTGCTTCTGCCTTCATTCCTTTATCTGTCTGTGCATCTTCTGTCTGGGCCTCTGCTTTCTGTGTCTCTGTCGTCTTTTCCTTTGCCTTCATTGTCTCTGCCTTCTTTGCTTCTTCCTCCTGTGCTCCTGCCCTCTTTTCCTTTGTCTTCATTGCCTCTGCCTTTTTTGCTTCTTCCTCTTGTGCTCCTGTCCTCTTTTCCCTTGCCTTCTTTTCTTCTGCCTTCATTGTCTCTGCCCGATTTGCCTCTGCCTTTATTGTCTCTACCTTCATTGTCTCTGCTCTCTGTATTTTTGCCTTCTGTGCCCCTGCCCTCTGTGACTCTGCCTTCATTGCCTCTGCCTTCTGTGCCTCTGAGTTCATTGCCCCTGCCCTTTTTGCCCCTGCCCTCTGTACCCCTACTTTTATTGTCTCTGCCCTCTGTGCCTCCACTTTTATTGCTTCTGCCTTTATTTTCTCTACCCTCTGTACCTCTGCCTTCTGTGCTTCTGCCCTCTGTACCTCTGCCTTCATTGTCACTGTTCTCTGTTTCCCTGCCTTTATTGCTGCTGCATTATGTGCTTCTTCCTTCAATGCCTCTGCCAAATGTGTATCTGTCTTAACTGCTTTAGCATTCTGTACATCTGCTTTCTGTACCTCTGCCCCCTGTGCCTCTGCCTTCAATGCCTCCGCTTTTTGTGCCTCGGACTTCATTGCCTTATAATTCTGGGCCTCTTCTTTCTGTGCCTCTGCCCTCTTTTCCTTTGTCTTCATTGCCTCTGACTTTTTTGCTTCTTCCTCCTGTGCTCCTGCCCTCTTTTCCTTTGCCTTCTGTTCTTCTACCTTCATTGTCTCTGCCCTATGTGCCTCTGCTTTTATTGTCTCTACATTCATTGTCTCTGCTCTCTGTATTTTTGCCTTCTGTGCCCCTGCCCCCTGTGACTCTGCCTGCATTGCCTCTGCCTTTGTTGCCCTTACTTTTATTACCTCTCCCCTCTGTGTTTCTGCTTTTATTGCCCCTGCCCTCTGTGCCTCTGCTTTTATTTCTTCTATCTTTGTTGTCCCTACCCTCTGTACCTCTGCCTTATGTGTCTCTGCCCTCTGTGCCTCTGCCTTCATTGCCACCGTTCTCTGTTCCCCTGCCTTTATTGACTCTGCAATATGTGCCTCTTCCTTCAATGCCTCTGCCAAATGTGTATTTGCCCTAAATTCCTTTCCCCTCTTCACATCTGCTTTCTGTACCTCTGCCCCCTGTGCCTCTGCCTTCAATGGCTCTGCTTTTTGTGCCTCTGACGTCATTGCCTTATCCTTCTGTGCATCTTCTGTCTGGGGATCTGCCCTCTTTTCCTTTGTCCTCATTGTCTCTGCATTTTTTGCTTCTTCCTCTTGTGCTCTTGCCTTTTTTTCCTTTGCCTTCTGTTCTTCTGCCTTCATTGTCTCTGCCCTATGTGCCTCTGTTTTTATTGTCTCTACCTTCATTGTCTCTGCTCTCTGTATCTTTGCCTTCTGTGCCCCTGCCCTCTGTGACTCTGCCTTTGTTGCCTCTGTCTTCGTTGCCCTTACTTCTAATGCCTCTGCCCTCTGTGCCTCTTTTTTTATTCCTTCTACCTTTATTGTCCCTACTCTCTGTACCTCTGCCTTATGTGCCTTTGCTTTTATTGCTTCTACCTTCAGTGTCTCTACACTTTGTACCTCTGCCTTCTGAGCCTCTGCCCTCTGTGCCTCTGCCTTCATTGCCACTGTTCTCTGTTCCCCTGCCTTTATTGACTCTGCAATATGTGCCTCTTCCTTCAATGTCTCTGCCAAATGTGTATTTGCCCTAAATGCCTTACCCCTCTTTACATCTGCTTTCTGTACCTCTGCCCCCTGTGCCTCTGCCTTCAATGGCTTTGCTTTTTGTACCTCTGACTTCATTGCCTTATCCTTCTGTGCATCTTCTGTCTGGGCCTCTGCTTTCTGTGTCTCTGCCCTATTTTCTTTTTTCTTCATGGCCTCTGCCTTTTTTGCTTCTTCCTCCTGTACTCCTGCCCTCTTTTCCTTTGCCTTCTGTTCTTCTGCCTTCATTGCCTCTGCCTTCTGTGCCTCTGTCTTCATTGCCCCTGCTCTTTGTGAGTCTGTCTTCTTTGCCTCTGCCCCCTGTACCCCTGCTTTTAGTGCCTCTGTCCTCTGTGCCTCTACTTTTATTGCTTCTACCTTTATTGCCCCTACCCTCTGTACCTCTGCCTTCTGTGCCCCTGCCCTCTGTGCCTCTGCCTTCATTGCCACTGTTCTCTGTTCCCCTGCCTTTATTGTCACTGCATTATGTGCCTCTGTCTTCATTGCCCCTGCTCTTTGTGAGTCTGTCTTCTTTGCCTCTGCCCTCTGTGTCCCTGCTTTTATTGTCTCTGCCCTATGTGCCTCTACTTTTATTGCTTCTACCTTTATTGCCCCTACCCTCTGTACCTCTGCCTTCTGTGCCCCTGCCCTCTGTGCCTCTGCCTTCATTGCCACTGTTCTCTGTTCCCCTGCCTTTATTGTCACTGCATTATGTGCCTCTTCCTTCAATGCCTCTGCCAAATGTGTATCTGCCTTAAATGCCTTAACCCTCTGTACATCTGCTTTCTGTACATCTGCCCCCTGTGCCTCTGACTTCAAGGCCTCTGCTTTTTGTGCCTCTGACTTAATTGCCTTATCCTTCCGTGCATCTTCTGTCTGGGCTTCTGCTTTCTGTGTCTCTGCCCTCTTTTCCTTTGCCTTCATTGCCTCTGCCTTCTTTGCTTCTTCCTCCTGAGCTCCTGTCCTCTCTTCCTCTGTCTTCTGTTCTTCTGCCTTCATTTTCTCTGCTTTATATGCCTCTGTTTTTATTGTCTCTACCTTCCATGTCTCTGCTCTCTGTATTTTTGTCTTCTGTGTCCCTGCCATCTGTGACTCTGCCTTTATTGCCTCTGCCTTCTGTGCCTCTGACTTCATTGCTCCTGCCCTTTGTGGCTCTGTCTTCTTTGCCTCTGCCCCCTGTGCCCCTGCTTTTATTGCCTTTACCCTTGTTGCCTCTGCCCTCTGTACCTCTGTCTTCATTGCCTCTGACTTCTGTGCCTCTACCAAAATTGCCTCTGCCTTTTGTACCTCTGCCCTCTGTGCTTCTGCTTTTATTGCTTCTACCTTCATTGTCTCTACCCTCTGTACCTCTGCCTTCTGTGCCTCTGCCCTCTGTGCCTCTGCCTTCATTGCCTCTGCCTTCTGTGCCTCTGCCCTCTGCTCCTCTGCTTTCATTTTCTCTGCCATCTGGCTGAGTTCAAGCTGCTCCTGCAATAGGGCATATGCTTTCTGTAAAGCCATGTATTCCACTTCTAAATTCTGCAGCTTCTGTAGTGTCTCCGTTCGAGCCTTCTCCTGAAAAAAAGCACACACACAGCAGGAAAAGATTAATATTAATCCAATCTACAAATTGCAGTGAAACACAAACAAAAAATTAACATGCTTCATTGCTAATTTAATTTATAGTATGGCCTGTAAAAACCTAGGGCACCTGGCATTGCTCTATAGATTAGGGTATTATGACCAGTTTCTTGGTAACATGCAGCTTCAATGCATAATGCATCGATACTTAATTTCATATTTATCTTTATATTTTTGCACACTCAAAAACAATATACATACTATCACATCATAAAACATATATTTATGTAGTCAAATTGCAATTGAACCTGGGAAAGGATCATCAGGGGGTCCCTGAGTTTTTGGGCCACTATCACAAGTTAGAGAAAGAAAGTATATTTATATAGAGGTTTTATGTTTTTATTTTACTAAATGTCTATCTGGCACAATAATTTTGATCCTGCAGTGATCTGTGCTAATCAAATTTGTTGTAAGAGGAATTATACTTCAAACCAACTTTGCCCTACAATTAAGGGTAACGGTATTTTGAATGTACAATGCAGCAAATGCCAACCTCTGTATTCCTTATCAAACAGTAAATAGCTACATAGACCGAAGATGTCGATTTCCTTCCTTTTGCACTGTCGAACTTGAGCAACATCAGAAATTGTATTGGGAGCATAGGCGTGTGCCCAGGCACACCCTAATAACCCTGTGCAGCACAAATTCCCCTTACTTCCCTGGCTCCTCCCCTTCTCCCTACAGCTCTTCTGGCTTCCCTCCTCTCCTCTCCCGCCGGTTGTTGCTGTGGGGATGTTTTAGAATGAGTGGGGGAGGGGCCAGTAAGTATGTAATTTACTGGCCCCTTCCCTTTCTGAATGAAGATCGTGAGTGATCGGCAGTGTGTGTTTGAGCTTTGGGGTGCATACCCTAATGCAATAGGCTGCGGACACATATAATTGGGGGCCTCAGCTCTATTTCACATGTGTGGCACCTGGTTCATAGAAATTAATAGAAGCACTATCTACTTAAACTGAAAATAAATGCATAAGGTTTATACTGTATGGGTATGAGGGGTTCATGTTCCGCAAAGCAGATAGACAAAGTGCATAAAATGAATTTGCTTATTGATTATAATTATCTTTTGAGCGCCTATGACAGTATGACATCCAAAAAGTTCAAACAAGCTCACACAGCTTAACAGTGAGCTGTCAGTTTTAAAAGAGGTTTATGGTCATCACATACACTTTAATTTTATAACATCAGCATTGTAAAAGCAGTGCAAACAATAGTTATTTTTTATCATCCATTATAAGTGTAGCGGGGCCTCTAAAATTAGGTGGGACACTCAGGTGTGTAAGTATGGGAATAGTGGACCATTTGTGTTCGTGGAGGATTGGATGGTGTAATAATCTCCTTGGCCTCTGGGTGGTGGGGTACCTGGAGGCTCAAGGTAGATTTGCCATTACAGTGCTACCCTTTTTGTCCCTTTCCGGAGATGGTACGGCGAGGGCGGGGAACCTGCCGTGGTGTCGATGGGAGGAGATAAAAGGGGGAGACGCCCTAACCACGAGGTCTTCAGGAGGATCTTCTTCACGCGCCCAGGCACCTTAGGCCTGGGTGCGGGCGGTTCCGGATTCCAGCCCAGGCGCCCTAGGCCTGACCGGAATAGAGTTGGAGTCCATCCCAGGCACCTTCAGCCTGGGGTGAGGTACTAAACTAGGAGGCCTGGGGTCCAGTGACTTCGACTGGATCCCGCAAGGGTGGAGACGTCCGAGGGTCTCTGAGGTGGATGGGGCCCATGTCTGAGGTGAGGAGGCCGGGGAGGTTACCCGTCCGGAGAGTCTGGAACAGCATCAACCCAGTGACGGATTGGCCTCTGGTAACTCCCTTGGAGGGACATCTTCCCCTGATAGGGGCCGCAGCGCAGCGAAGGTACTCCTATCTACGTTCTCTTGAGTCGCTGGTAGAGACTCTCAAGTTCTAAGTCCTTTCTAGCTAATGCTATAGTAACCGCTGGCGAGATCGCAGTGGTTTAGCTAATAACCAGGATAGTACCTCGACCTGCTCATTCCCAGTATCAAAATGTTATCAAGTCGCAACCAGTTGGCTACTGAAGCACTGTTTCTAGAGCACTGGGCTGACTTTTCATTGGGGTGCAACCTATATGCTAAAGACGGTTTGCACTTGAATGGAAGGGGGTCTGCTGTGCTGGGGGAGAGGTTTATGGGAAGGCTGGAGGAGTATTTAAACTAGGTTTGAGGGGGGAGGGTGAACTAGAATTACATCGGGCACACAGGTCAGTTAGTGGTCAGACATTAATGGAGAGTGGAATGGGGATAGATGGGGGGAGGGTTATGGCAGGTGACAAGAAAGTTCCCATGTTGCAAACAGCCATTGGAAACTATAGTGCCATTTGTACTACTAAAAATTATATGAAAAATACCAGAGAAAAATGTAATACATTAAAGTGTTTGTTCACCAATGCCAGAAGTCTGCCAAGCAAAATAGGTGAGTTGGAAGCTCTGGTGCATGAGGAGAGCTATGACGTAATCGGTATTGCTGAAACGTGGCTTCAATCCTCACATGACTGGATTATTAATATTCCTGGCTATGCACTCTTTCGGAGAGACAGGGCAAAAAGGAAAGGTGGCGGGGTCTGTCTCTATGTGAGAAGTGATCTCAAAGCGAGTGTGAAAGAGGACCTGGTTGATGGAGAGTGTGATGAGGCTGAAGCATTATGGGTGGAACTGCATACAGATGTGCGTAGTTCAAAGTTAATCATTGGAGTTTGTTATAGACCACCCAATGTTAATGAGGAGGTGGAGACTCAGCTCCTTGCACAGATGGAAAGGGCTGCAAGGGCTGGGACGGTGGTAATAATGGGGGATTTTAACTACCCAGAAATTGACTGGAGTAATGGCACTGCTGGGACAGTTAAAGGGCAAAAATGTATAAGCCTATTGCAGGACAATTTTATGGTCCAGTTTATTGAGGCCCCAACTAGGAATGATGCTCTGTTGGACCTGGTAATCTCAAACCATGCAGAGCATATTACTAATGTTCAGATAAAGGAACACCTGGGTAGCAGTGACCATAACATGATTTAATTTGATGTTAGCTGTAAGCAAGAAATACATGCAGGAAGGATAAAAACACTTAATTTCAATAAAGCAAATTTTCCAAGGATGAGGGCTGCTCTCCAGGACTTAGACTGGGAGAGAATATTGGCATCAATGGGCACAGAACAGAAATGGGAATTCTTCAAAAAGACTGTTTGTGAACTCACTGCAAAGTATATTCCCATGGGCAATAAGTTTAAAAGGCTAAAAATAAAACCTATGTGGCTCACAGTTAAAGTTAAAAAAGCTATAAACAATAAGAAAAGCGCTTTTAAAAAATATAAAAATGAAGGAACACTAGTGTCGTTTAAATGTTACAAAGAATATAACAGGATATGTAAAAAGGAAATCAAGGATGCAAAAATTCAAAACGAACGACAGATTGCAAAAGATAGTAGGACAAGCCCCAAAAAATTCTTCAAATATATTAATAGTAAAAAGGTCAAGTCTGAGCATGTAGGCCCTTTACAAAATAATCTAGAGTGGGTGACTGGGGACAAAGAGAAGGCTAATTTATTAAATACTTTCTTCAGCTCTGTGTATACAATGGAGCATGGGGGAGCTCATGTCCATAATGGGGGTGGTAGTGACACAGCCTCAAATCCACAATGGCTCAAAAGTGATATGGTCCAGAAATATTTAGACAGAATAAAGGTGGATAAAGCACCTGGACCAGATGGCATACACCCACGGATCCTAAAAGAATTGAGCTCTGTAATTTCAAAGCCATTGTATCTAATTTTTAGGGACTCATTAATGACAGGAATAGTACCACTGGATTGGCGCAGGGCCAATGTGGTGCCTATATTTAAAAAGGGAACAAAGTCTTTACCAAGTAACTATAGACCTGTTAGTTTAACTTCCATAGTTGGGAAGATACTGGAGAGATTAATAAAAGACCACATAGATGAGTTCTTGCTGGAAAAAAACTATTTAAGCAACAGACAGCATGGATTCATGAAAGACAGAAGTTGTCAGACAAACCTGATTTCTTTTTATGAAGAGGTAAGTAAAACCTTGGACAGAGGCGTGGCTGTGGACGTGGTATACTTGGATTTTGCAAAAGCGTTTGATACAGTTCCCCACACACGGCTCATGTGTAAGGTAAAGTCTACAGGATTGGAAATATCAATTTGTAAATGGATAGAAAACTGGCTAAAAGACAGAATTCAGAGAGTAGTAGTTAATGATTCTTACTCTGAATGGTCTAAGGTTATCAGTGGTGTACCCCAAGGTTCAGTGCTGGGACCCTTACTTTTTAATATCTTTATAAATGATATTGGGTCTGAGATCAAAAGTAACATTTCTGTCTTTGCAGATGACACCAAGCTATGCAGGGGAATAACGTCCTTACAAGATGTCTCCAATTTACAAGCCGACCTCGATGCCCTGTCTAATTGGGCGACTATGTGGCAGATGAGGTTTAATGTTGATAAATGTAAAGTTATGCACTTGGGGGCTAAGAATATGAATGCATCATACATACTAGGGGGAATACAACTGGGGGGATCCGTAGTGGAGAAGGATCTGGGGGTTTTGGTAGATCATAAGCTCAATAATGGCATGCAATGCCAAGCTGTGGTTTCCAAGGCGAGCAAAGTCCTTTCTTGTATTAAGAGAGGTATGGACTCCAGAGAGAGAGATATAATTTTGCCCCTGTACAAATCATTAGTAAGGCCTCATCTGGAATACGCAGTTCAGTTTTGGGCACCAGTTCTCAAAAAGCATATCGGGGAACTGGAGAAAGTGCAGAGAAGGGCAACCAAACTGATAAGAGGCATGGAGGAGCTCAGCTATGAAGAAAGATTAGAGGAACTGAATTTATTCACTCTTGAGAAGAGGAGAATAAGGGGGGATATGATTAACATGTACAAATATATAAGGGGTCCATATAGTGAACTTGGTGATGAGTTATTCACTTTACGGTCAACACAGAGAACAAGGGGGCACTCTTTACGTCTAGAAGAAAAAAGATTTCATCTCCAAATGCGGAAAGGTTTCTTCACAGTAAGAGCTGTGAAAATGTGGAACAGACTCCCTGCAGAGGTGGTTCTGGCCAGCTCAGTAGATTGCTTTAAGAAAGGCCTGGATACTTTCCTAAATGTACATAATATAACTGAGTACTAACAGTTCTTGGTAAAGTTGATCCAGGGTAAATCCGATTGCCTCTCGGGGGATCAGGAAGGAATTTTTTCCCCTGCTGTAGCAAATTGTATCATGCTCTGCTGGGGTTTTTTGCCTTCCTCTGGATCAACTGTGGGTATAGAAGTGGGTATATGGGAGTGCACAATATTTTTTTTTTATTTTAGTTATTTTTTTATTTTTATTTTTTTATGGTTGAACTGGATGGACTTTGTCTTTTTTCAACCTGACTAACTATGTAACTATGTAACTGTTTATTGTGAGATGTACAATAAAAGCAAGAGTTGGACTGTGATCGGTGTGTGGAACTCTGGTTAATAGGAGCAGAGGGAAGTGTTGACACAGCGGGACTTGATTCTAGACAAAAGCACATAGGCCCGAGGAAATATCTGGTACTGGCCTTCACCTCACCCACAGCTATGGGGAGGACATGGGCCGTAGCGCATCTCACCCTGTCGTGTGACATACCCCTAGACAAAGGAGACGGGGTGAGGCCGCTACACGTGGGGGCTCGTGAGTCCGGGATGATATGTGTTTTAACTTTGGAAGAAAGAATGGCTGTGTCTGGACTTTGCTGCCCGGAGGAGTTCTGAGCAGGTCGGCCATGTGATTGGCCAAAGTGCATCCCTGCTCAAAGTCGTGGAAATGACCCTAGGACGGGAAAGGCCCATGCAGAGGAGCAAGAAGAGGGAGGAGTCCAGCCGTGTGAAGTACTACATGTGGGGGCTTTTATTGCACTGCGCCACGAGGCACCCTGTGACTGTGCAGTTCGTGGGCGGAGCTTGATGGAAGCCCGCGAAAACGTGCAAGTCATGGGAGGAGTCTGGCCATGTGGAGGAACTCACGTGGAGACTTCAGCGCGTGGTCAGTGCGTGATGGAGCAGCAGACAGTCGGGATGGCCTCAAGCTCCCCGTGGATTCCGGTTCCCTACCCCACGAAGATGACTACGTTCGCTGCTCCCCTTACAGACACGGGGAAAAGACTCAGGCCCCGAGGAAAGTTGGCTTTGTACTCATGCAGAGACACGGAGGCCCTCGGCGTGATCTGTCCCGGATGCTCGGGACTGGTGGTCCACCTGAAGCCATTCGGGCGTTGCGAGGCATGCAAAGAATTCTTGTTCGAGGTGGAGCCATCCACAGTAAGGCCCCGGGCCCTTCGCCTCAACAGCCTCACAGGTATCGGTACTCTAGAAGGAGAGATCCAGGCCTTTGCGGAGGTTCCTGTACGCACTGACCAGGGCGATGTGACTGCCCAATCAGAGACTGAGAGAGAAAAATCAGAGGATGCTGCTTCGGTCACCACAGATTCTCTGCTCGCACCTCCGAAGAGGAAAGTTGGCCTGGTGCAGGCCTCCTGTGGTCGTGGTCGAGCTTCACCCCGTCGCTTGCCTGGCCTGGATGGATCCGGTTGGAAGAGTCCTGGACATCCCAGTTCTACAAAAGGTCAAGGTGAGCCAGGGGCTGGGACTGTGGTGGTGGTTGGAGGTGTCGGGGGTCCACAGCCGGTGGAGCCCGCAAGGGAGGGTAGTACCACGTCTACCAGAGACTACCTTCCCGCCGAGATGTATGACACTTCCGACCTAGAGTCGCTGTCAGATTGTGGAGATGACGGTGAGATTGATGAACTGTTTCATCGGAAGGGCTGGGACAAACGCCCATTGCCTGTGTTACGTGTACCGCAGGATTCCCCTATGTCAATAGGAGACAGCACGCCCCGGGTACAAGCCCCGGAGTCCACGAGGAAGTCTAGTCCTCAAAGTGCCTTCCCACAATCTACAACATCGTCCGTCTTGGTGGCGGGGTTGCAGTGAGCCTCACTACGAGCACAGAGAGAAAAGCCATCAGAGGTAGTGAAAGTACCTCGGCACCCGGAGGCCATCGTTCAACCCGGAGAAGGTGAGCGGGAAGCCATGCCTCCTTTGGCCAGATTGCAACGACTTTTCTCACAGAGAGTCGCCCGTGAGTATGGGTGGGAATATCCCTACTTGCCTCGGGACTTACTTTTTGAAGTTGAGGTCATACGCCAGAGATGGTATGACGAATTTGTTTGGGAAAAGCTCAAAGTACCCCATGCACGAAGATATTTGTCCTGTTCGCCACCAGTGTCGAAAAAGTTTCGGGACTGCAGAGCAGACTGGATGTGGGGCCGCCATATCCACGCAGACAAGGTGCGCATCTGCAGGAAAGATGGAGAGGATGCTGACTATTCAATTGAGGTTTTTGATAAACATCTGAAGCCCTTGTTCTTGCCTGACCCGAAGTTCTATTTGTGAGAAGAGACTCACTTGTTGTTTCCTTTCCTACAATCTTCCAGAAGTGTTCTTGCCGGAGCATTCGAACTGTGCCCTAGTTTTTTATTTGGCCTTTTGTTTTCTACTCTTTGGAGGAATGAGAGCAGTTTTTGTTTGTTCTCTCTTCCTCACGGCTCAAAGACAGACTTTGGGGTAGAATTAGTGTAGGGACGCAGGAAGAATGAAGATTGCACCAAGTGTCATTACCGCGGCACTGTCACCAGGTGGCAGTGTTGTGCAACGGCTGTTTGTTTTTTTTACACGCGCATCACTTTACTCATTGGAGCGAATGGGTCTATTGGTTGATGGACCCATTCATTCCAAATTAACACAAAAATGTCAGGATGTGGCTTTTCTTGTGTGTTGGTTTTTTTTTCCCTTCTGCAGGAGATTCGTCTGTCAAGACTGCTGAGTATGGGGTGGTTCTTAGACAGTGAAGGGAGGGATTGTATATGTGTACATGATAGATGTTTTTAGGGAAAAGTTTTATTGTTTTACATTCCCTTTCCCCTTTGAGCAGGTCTTGGTATGGTTGAGGTTCAAAAATTTAGGGATAGCCTCTGGGGCTAGGCTTGTGTCATCACTCCATGGGAGACATGGGTTTGCACCAGACGCTGGGGACCAGCATCAAATCACAGGGGGGAGTATGTAGCGGGGCCTCTAAAATTAGGTGGGACACTCACGTGTGTAAGTATGGGAATAGTGGACCATTTGTGTTCGTGGAGGATTGGATGGTGTAATAATCTCCTTGGCCTCTGGGTGGCGGGGTACCTGGAGGCTCAAGGTAGATTTGCCATTACAGTGCTACCCTTTTTGTCCCTTTCCGGAGATGGTACGGCGAGGGCGGGGAACCTGCCGTGGTGTCGATGGGAGGAGATAAAAGGGGGAGACGCCCTAACCACGAGGTCTTCAGGAGGATCTTCTTCACGCGCCCAGGCACCTTAGGCCTGGGTGCGGGCGGTTCTGGATTCCGGCCCAGGCGCCCTAGGCCTGACCGGAATGGAGTTGGAGTCCATCCCAGGCACCTTCAGCCTGGGGTGAGGTACTAAACTAGGAGGCCTGGGGTCCAGTGACTTCGACTGGATCCCGCGAGGGTGGAGACGTCCGAGGGTCCCTGAGGTGGATGGGGCCCATGTCTGAGGTGAGGAGGCCGGGGAGGTTACCCGTCCAGAGAGTCTGGAACAGCATCTACCCAGTGACGGATGGGCCTTTGGTAACTCCCTTGGAGGGACATCTTCCCCTGATAGGGGCCGCAGCGCAGCGAAGGTACTCCTATCTACGTTCTCTTGAGTCGCTGGTAGAGACTCTTAAGTTCTAAGTCCTTTCTAGCTAATGCTATAGTAACCGCTGGCGAGATCGCAGTGGTTTAGCTAATAACCAGGATAGTGCCTCGACCTGCTCATTCCCCGTATCAAAATGTTATCAAGTCGCAACCAGTTGGCTACTGAAGCACTGTTTATTGTGAGATGTACAATAAAGCAAGAGTTGGACTGTGATCGGTGTGTGGAACTCTGGTTAATGGGAGCAGAGGGAAGTGTTGACACAGCGGGACTTGATTCTAGACAAAAGCACATAGGCCCGAGGAAATATCTGGTACTGGCCTTCACCTCACCCACAGCTATGGGGAGGACATGGGCCTTAGCGCATCTCACCCTGTCGTGTGACATACCCCTAGACAAAGGAGACGGGGTGAGGCCGCTACATAAGCTTACTTGAAAAATCTCTTTTCATGCTGTGAGTGCCGCCTGCTGGCCATCTCTTTCTACAATTTCTTAGATTTTCTGCGTGCTTTGCAAATTCTCCTCGGCTGTTTACTTTCAATTTCTAAGGACTACATATGCCATGGTACTAAGCTGTCATTATGTAATGACTCCGCCCCCAATACTGCACCTCTGTAGTTCAGAAAGCAGGCTCTGTGAAATGTGTGACAGAGCAGTGCCTACAGGGCATAGTAAATTATTGTCACAGAATTTGAGGAAGTAAATGTGTGGGGATCTTCAAAAAGTAAGTTTACAAACTTCAAGATCATTCAGATTAATAGGGCTAGGCTAGAAATATTTAAAGAATAAGTTCACTTTTAAAAAAATGCACATTTTTTTTCAGGTAAAAAATTAGCATTTACTATTTTTTTGTAGGAGCCTGGAAAGAATTGCACCAGTGATCAGCAGATTGCTGTTGTCGTGTAGGTGTCCTGCAGACTGTGAGTGTAAGCTGTCTGCCCAGTGCCCACACATTGTACGGGCAGACAGTTTTACACTGACAGGAAGAATCAATAAACTATCACAGCGCTCAACAGCGCTGTGGTAGTTCATTGAGACCTACAAGCCAGTACTTATAGTTCATTAATTCATAGAACGCTCTTTTCAAAAAGTAAGTTGCTTAAAGGGGATCGTTGAGTGGCTGCAGCAGTGGGAACATGTTACATGTTTCATCCTAAAAATGGGTTGAACATGTAACATGTTCCCAAAGGAGAACTTATCCTTTAAAATACAATATGTAAAGGAATATATCATTTGAAATTTTGACCACAGATACATTGAGCCCCGGTGCAAGAAACCATGAAGGCCCCCCTTGCCTGCAGAGGCCCTTTCCATCATTCTGGAGCCTTTTTCATCGGTCCAGGGGCCCTTTTCTCTTGTTCTGGGGCCCTTCCCACTGATTCCGGGGCCTTTTACTCCCGTCCCAGGGCCCTTTTTAAGCCCGGTTCACAATGCAACACATAAAGTCACATTACAAACCAAAACACTTTAATTTCAATAGGTGCCATCTTAATCAATGCAACGTAAGTCGCAGCGACAAAAAAAAGGTTCCTGCACTGCTTTTCTTACTCTTTGGTGCAATGTGACTGCCATAGACTGCAATGTTAAATCACAAAAGTCTCAAGTAAGTCGCAAGTAAGTCACAAAGAAATCACAAGCAAGTCACAAGGAAGTCGCAAGTAAACCACAAGCAAGTTGCATGACTTTGCGGTCACAGCAGTGTGAACCGAGCCTTATGTCCTGCAGCGGCCTGGCAAGTGTTACCACCACTGAAACTGTGTGCAAGCACACTAGTATCACGTATGTATCTGGAAAGGCAGTGTCAAGGTCACCTGTGGCCAGGTGACAGATGCACACCGTAGGGGGACAGTAGTGCACCGCGAGGTAGTGAACCCTATGGCTGGCTTCTGCGGATAGGAAACTGGGTGGTTGTGGAAAGCGGGACCAGAGGAGCACAACCGGGATCCTAACGGAAGCTAGAGCCAAGATTCCCCAGGGCGCGGAGTCTAAGACCCAGCAGGTCTTCTCCAGGGCCTCTAGTGGTGAGGATGTTATGCTGCAGGCTGGGACCAGGTCGCGGCCCCTGGAGTTTCCTAGCTCACGCCCCGTAGGATAAGGGGAAAAGAGGGGAAGCAGCAGCACAAGGTATGAGAGAACCGAATAACAAGCTGAAGGTCAGGGGCCACAAGCAGACAAGGATAACGAAAGAACGAGCCAAAGGTCAAGGGTCACGAGCAGACAGGGATGGTCGGGGATAAGCCAATAACGTAACAGAGAGACAGACGTAGCACACGGCAGGCAGGAACCCAAACACACAATGCCTAACAAACACGTTGATCAGCAAAGCAGGCTTGCAGTGCACAGGTTAATATAGTGTTCTGTGATAGGGCCTGGGGTGGAGTCAGGCTGGGAGGAGATTATAAAGGAAGCCAGGTGAAAGGGCTCAGGCCTCTAAGATGAACACATGGGAAGGAAGGTAAGCTGACAGACAAACACTACTGCATATCCATGACAGTACCCTCCCTCTTATGGGCCCTCCCCCGCCTGGGCCCAGGCTTAAAGGGAAATCTCTGATGAAACCTTCTCAACAGATGAGGTGCAGCGACATCAGATGCAGCGATCCAAGACGCCTCCTCAGGACCAAAACCTCTCCAATGCACAAGGTACTGAAGAATGCCTCTGCAGAGCCGAGAATCCAGAACTTGTCTAACCTCGTACTTAAGATTATCCTCAGAGACCGAAAACGAGGTAGGGAGATGACAAGAAGATCTATTGAGGACCAAAGGCTCTCTAGGAATAAGCAAGGGCATGAGAGGATCAACAGGATTCTGAGGAGGGTCCCCTAGACCCTTAAAGGGGAACTGGTCATCTTGCACAGGACCATCAGACTGGGCAGATGTCAGTGGAACCCTAAAGTCAGGTTGGTTAGAAGGTGACATGTCGCCGGCGTCAAACTGAATAGCTGAAGGACAAGCAGAATGTCCCGAACAAGAAAAAGTAGGAGGCTCACTGGGCATGGGCTGGACTGGCATAACTAGTACAGAGGCAGAGTGAATAGCTGAGTCAGGTGTAGCGACTACCTGAATCGCATCGCAAGACGTAGCGACTGCAGGACTTGTAGACAAGCTAGCCTGGCTGTGCGTCCAAGGGTGGTTAGGGACAGAGAAATATAAATGGTTATGCAACCTGGAATGAATGACCGGCTCAGATTCACAGGGGGCAACCTTGGGTAGGCAGGACGAGGAACAGGAGGGACCCCAAGCCAGGATCTGTCCAGTAGTCCAGTCCACATGAGGAGAATGGAGCTGTAACCATGGGAGACCCAAAATTATAGGCGTTGAGGCCTTGGGTAAGATAAGGAAGGATATCCACTCCTGGTGGAGTGTCCCTACTGACATCTTAACAGGGAGGGTCTGGAAGCGGATAGGTCCCCCTGGGAGAACAGTACCATCAATCGCCAAGACCACCAATGGTGTGGTGAGGGGCAAAAGAGTAAGTCTCATGGACGATGCGATTTCCCAGTCCATAAAATTACCAGCGGCTCCGGAATCCAGATATGCTGAGACCGAATGAGAAGAAGCACCAACATGAAGGAACACAGAAAGCAGAAGACGAGAAGGGGAAGGTGATATTTCTGGGTCCAATACTCCACTTTCCAGATGAAGTGGACCCGAACGTTTTTCTGGACAAAGAGAGCAAGTGTCACGAAAATGACCTTTGCCCCCACAGTAAAGACACAGACCAAGAGTTCTGCGCCTAGCACGTTCCTCGGGGGATAGCCTGGTCCGACCCAGCTGCATGAGTTCCTCAGCTGGTAGGAGATGCTCTACGGGTCGAAGAGAGGGGAGTTCAGGCTGACTAAGAACCAAGGAGTGCTGGCGTTGCTTTTCTAAGGTCCTCTCCTGAAAGCGAATATCGATCTGGTTACACAAGGAGATAACGCCGGCCAGATCAGTGGGGATGGTTCTTCCTGCTAATTCATCCTTCACTCTATCAGACAGGCCATGCAAAAAGGTTGCGACTAAGGCCTCATTGTTCCAGCTCAACTCAGCCGACAGTATGCGGAAATGAAGGGCATACTGTCCCACAGAAGCAGACTCTTGGCGGAGACGCAAAAGGGCGCTGGCCGCTGAAGAGACACGAGCCGGTTCTTCGAAGATATTCCGAAAAAGTTTCAAGAAGCCAGACAGGCTAGAAACCACTGGATCATTCAGTTCCCACAGAGGGGCTGCCCAGGCTAAAGCTTCACCAGAGAGGAGGGAAATGATATAGGCTACCTTAGCCCGATCAGACAGGAAGTTTTGGGGCTGGAGCTCAAAATGAATTGTGCATTGGCTAAGGAACCCCCTGCAAGCCTTGGAGTCCCCAGAGAAACGGGACGGAGCTGGCAGTTGTAGTGAGTGTGTGGCTGCGACTGGTGCAATAGGTGCAGCCGCTGGTTGTATTTGAGGTTGCGGATTCAGGGTTCCCAAGGAGGCCTGAAGCTGCTCAAAGCGAGAAGCCAGATCCTGGAGGAATCGCATCACCTGAGTCTGATTCGATTCCTGGGTTTCAAGTCTGCAAACTATGCCCTGCAACGGATCATCCGCGGGTAGCGGGATGTCAGCCGGGTTCATGGCTGATCAAACTGTCAAGGTCACCTGTGGCCAGGTGACAGATGCACACCGTAGGGGGACAGTAGTGCACCGCGAGGTAGTGAACCCTATGGCTGGCTTCTGCGGATAGGAAACTGGGTGGTTGTGGAAAGCGGGACCAGAGGAGCACAACCGGGATCCTAACGGAAGCTAGAGCCAAGATTCCCCAGGGCGCGGAGTCTAAGACCCAGCAGGTCTTCTCCAGGGCCTCTAGTGGTGAGGATGTTATGCTGCAGGCTGGGACCAGGTCGCGGCCCCTGGAGTTTCCTAGCTCACGCCCCGTAGGATAAGGGGAAAAGAGGGGAAGCAGCAGCACAAGGTATGAGAGAACCGAATAACAAGCTGAAGGTCAGGGGCCACAAGCAGACAAGGATAACGAAAGAACGAGCCAAAGGTCAAGGGTCACGAGCAGACAGGGATGGTCGGGGATAAGCCAATAACGTAACAGAGAGACAGACGTAGCACACGGCAGGCAGGAACCCAAACACACAATGCCTAACAAACACGTTGATCAGCAAAGCAGGCTTGCAGTGCACAGGTTAATATAGTGTTCTGTGATAGGGCCTGGGGTGGAGTCAGGCTGGGAGGAGATTATAAAGGAAGCCAGGTGAAAGGGCTCAGGCCTCTAAGATGAACACATGGGAAGGAAGGTAAGCTGACAGACAAACACTACTGCATATCCATGACAGGCAGATTGGGAGATTGCAGAGTTATTAGCTGCATGAGTAGCTTCCATTGTGCTGGCTGCACGCAGCTCGTGCATCAAATTGTTTTGTTTTTTTTAGTCCCAAACAAGAAAGAAAATCAAAATCTAACATCATTGCTTTTTCACAATGCCTTGTTACAAAGCCTTATTGTACGCTCCAAATCAACTAAAGCAGTGATTAAAAATGTAGCAGCTCCACAGAGTGAATGAACTACATGAAGATTGATTCCTCAAGCTTTAGACGGTGATGTTGCAGGTTGGTATGATTGCTCTAAAGTTAGAGGTTACATCCTGAAAGAAAAGTACTACAAAGCTGGTGGAGTGATTTTACATAACTCTGGGTATCACTGGTAGACAGTCTGCATTGCAGATTTCCATCACGTCATTATCACTTGGCTACCTTCTCATTGACATCAAGTAATTCCACGAGTGTGTAGGTCACAGTAGCCTTTATGACTTACATGCTCACACTATTCTGGGCATGTTTCAATGGCTACAGAGGTGTCTGTTTATTTTCTTCAGTGAGAATGATGAAATCACCTACTGCTTTTAGTGTAGGTGAATTTAGTTGGGCAATATTTGCAAATCCAACCATGGGAATAGCTAATCAGTGTCAACATTCTGTGCAGCGGAGAATGAAGTCACTTTCTAATTATACAACCAGCCAAGGGTCTAGAAATGTTTTCTTTACTGTGTGGCAGAGCGAGGCTCTGTCCCAGTGAAAAAAGGGTTAAAGTGGACACAGAGTCTGCATATCGGCTGAGTGCAGAGCTACAGAGCGTAAATTTAAAAAAACAGAGAAAACTGCTCTGGCAGTTTTCTCAGATTTTGCTATTTCTACATGGGGCTTCTATGGCTTGGAGATCCTTCAGAGTCTTGGGTGGGATGGGATCTCCAACCCTGTGTCCGGGTCTTGTAGACAGCCAGCATGGTGTGTGCTCAGGTGCACACAACCAATATAATGAGGGGCTGGTGAGAGTGAAGGTGTGTGAAGGATGGTGAGCAGCTTGCTTACTGCAGTAGCTGCTAGTGAGTGTCTCTGTGTGAGGACAAACGCTGTGTGCGTTGAAGGGCTTTAAGCTGTGTGCGTCCAAGGAGCCAGAAGCTGTGTGCATTAAGGGACTTCAAGCTGTGTGCGTTTAGGAAGCCCAAAGCTGTGTGCATCCAAGACTGTGAGACTGGAAGATCTGGTGGATTAAAGGTATCAGTACCTAAAGCAAGCAGAGGAACTGCTAACAAGAGAGCCAGGAGGCTTGGTATGTTTTTCTTATTTTTGGACTGCTAAATGAAGTTAAACCCCTGCGTGGGAATCCTGAAGGGACAGTTAGCTTTTGTTTTTCTGTTTAAATAAACGTGGGCTACCAGGCCCTTAACTAGAATGCCTGTCTGATATGGACTCACTGCATAAAAACGCATCTATCCACTTGAGCTGAAACACCCCAATATCACAGTGGTGGAGAATGCAGGCAACACTACGGTGGAATCCGGGTCCTTGCTCCACAGTGAGTCCAAGTCAGGAACTGTTGGCTGAGTGTGGAAGTGCAGCCAGGCGAAAGGCATTGTGTGTTGCAGGTGGTGTACCTGTGAACGAAAAGTCAATTTTTTCTCTGCGATGAACTGCTGCTAGCTGTGTGTGGCAGCCAGGCGAACATCATTGCACAGAAGTATGATGGACTGTGTTGCATGCAGGTTGTGTACCTGTGAAAGGAGAATCACATTTTCTTCCCCCTGCTGTGAACTGTGTTACTGGTTGCTGTGTGCAACACCGCAAGGATGGGGCGGTCAAAGCAGAAAAAGGAGGCGATCCTTGCTGAAGCAAGAGAAAGGCTACTGTGGCTGGAGGGTATTTCACCACATGCCCCAGCCAAACCAGAGAATTTGACTGAGTGTGAAATCTCTGTGATCTGGGGTAAGTTACTCATGTCACCCCCAGTTAAAAGTGAAGTGAAAGAGGTTGTCCCTGGCAACAGGAAGCCGGGTGGACAACAGCGTGTGGAAAAGAGGAGAATGGTCGTTCATGGAAGCAACGTCCAGGCCAGCAGGGATGTTGGGGATCCAAGGAGTCTGTCTGCTGATGGTCATGACCAGTGGAGTCCTCAAGAGTGGTATCCCATGGCAACAGAGAGCCAGGCATTGAGGAGATGCCAAGAAATTAAATTTCAGCGTCCAGTACCGTGCTTGGAATGTGGTCAAGTGGGGCATGGGATCTTTACTTGCCCAAGGTTCTGGAACACCGCTGAAGAGTCTGGAAAGGCTGCAGTGTCGCCATATGGCCCCAAAGAGACAGTAGCTGGTATGGATGCAGCTGAGAGACAGCGCACTCAAGTGAAGGTTATGATGCCAGCCACTGAAAATGGTAAGACTGTTCCAGTTTATGGTACTGAACCCAGTGAAGTGGGAGTAGATCCAGTGGGGAGATCCGCAGTGCCAATGGACATAGACTTGCGGCAGTGTGCTACCCAGAGCAGTGGGGAGGCACAGAATAAAGCCCAACTAGCCGCGGGGCTAAAGACTGGAAAGGACATGGGGACTCTGCATGTGCCTGCTATAGTCCAGCAGGTGGCTGGGAAAATAGAGTTAGGGGTGACCAAAACAGTGCTTGTGCCATGTTCCCTAGTGACAAGTACTGCAGGGTTGCCCAGGGAGACTTCCAAGAAGCCCGTAGTGACGGAGCCGAGCATTTCCCAGGTCAACTTTGGAGCTGCCCATGTAGGAAAGGGTGCCCCTTTAAAAATGGAGGGCGCTGTGAGGAGTCACTCAGAGGCTTTGGTGGGTAATAGACAATCCACAAAAGTAGCAGTTATGTCTACACGTAGTGAAAATTCTGATGGTTATGCTGACAAAAGTGTTACTGTTGGCAAATGTGATGGTATTGGTGATCATGACATTGAAAAATGTGTTTCCTTTAGTGTCATGTCTGAAAATGTTGGAAATGTGTCTGTAGCGCCACCAAAGCAAGGTGTTCAAAATAAGGTATTGCACCTTGTCTTGGTTGAGGATGCAATCTCCCAGTGTGATGTGAGAAAAAAAATATTGTCACAATGTGAGGTAGATAGAAGTGACAAGTGTGTTGTTTTGGCTAGTGAATCCCAGGTTCCTGTTGGGCCTTCTAGAGCGGGTGATGCAGTGCTGTGGAGCACCAGTGATGGAACCACAGGAGACTGGGATGATTGGTGCAAGGAAGCAGTTGCGGCACTAGGCCAAGTGACAAGGAATTACGAAGCAATGATGTGTGACAGAGTTGTGGACAGAACACCTGCTGTGCCCAGTGGAGGGATCGCAGAATGGCCAGTGCTCAAGGGCACGCCAGCCCCTGCAAAGGCTGATGCCCTCCAGTCTGAAGGAACGGTTCTGGGCGCAGGCATGGCAGATGGGTTGTCCACGGCCCAGCAACTAAATAATGGCAAGTGTCAAGTTGACAATGTGACTAATGTTGACTCGCAGAGGCTCATTGGTGTAGCGTTAGAGGTGAAGAGGAGACATGTGTCTGACAGCGCTCCAGGGGAGCAACAGGCTGGGATGAGGGGTATCTTCAAGGAGATGGTGGTCTCTTCAAATGTCTCAACCTCACAAGCTGCAATGGATGAGCCCCTCCATGTCTCGGACAGGGGAAAGGTTCCCAAAAAGGTCACGCATTTAGACATTGGTTGCATAGAGTTGACAAAAACTTTATTAGAAATGCTGGAGTTGGTAAAAGTGCCCTCACTGTACACTTGGGTGTCTCCACCGCAGTCGGACCAGGTGGTGCTGCGTGGTACCAATAGGTGGAGCCAGGTGGTACAGGCTGTGCTGGGAAGCTTGTTAACAGTGTGGCAAATAGTTCTGAGGTTCTCTAAGGGGGTGCTCCCAGTTACTGAGTTGTTTGGAAGGCGCTCAGAACTGTTGGAGTCATCAAAGGTCTCTCCGGCTGGTGTAGTGACTGGAAACATCTCTGCTGGTGTGCTCCAAGGTGCAGCTGAGCAGTGGTCAGTAGAGGGCACAGATACTGTCTCGGAAGCTAAATCTCATGAGAAGGAAGGGCCCAGAATAGATGCAGCACTAGCAGAGATGCTTTCTATCACTCAGAAAGAGGTACAACTTAAAGTACCCGGAGACACTGTGAGAAAAAGTGCTATAAGTGAATGCTGCAACAATGTAATGTGTACATCAGAAAGAAGTAGTTTGTGCCTAGATCAGTGTCATCTGTTAGATCAGTTACCCATGGAGTGTTGGACAACAGGTGAGGTAGAACTTGGCTTTAGTCCTGTGGGATTTAATCTCTCGCCTATGTGTGGTCCCTCCTCAGGTCTGGTACTAACAAGCACTGAGATGGACAGCACTGATTACGTTGGAAAGTGTGACATTAAAATATATGATTTAATGATTGGCGCTGTTAAAAGCAATGTGGTTGCCCTGGGTAACAAGAGAGAGGTTTTTGAACCTGAAAGACCTGTGGTGAAAGATAAAACTTATTTACGTAAGCTGAAAGGTAGGATCAGGGTAGGCAGAGTTCCCCCAAGAGAGGAGAGTATGCTCAGGGACCCAAAGAGAAGAGAGGGAAGGCAGAGTATACGGAATTATAGGACCCTGTTAAGATCCAAGCCGGGACGTACCTGGAAGCACACCCGAAAAAAGGGTTGGGCCTACGTGGCTGATGGCCAGCACAGAGGTGTCTCAACTACTATGATGGGTGCAGGTGTTTCTCCCTCTGGATCAAAACAAGAGGGGGGGGTATGTGGTAGAGCGAGGCTCTGTCCCAGTGAAAAAAGGGTTAAAGTGGACACAGAGTCTGCATATCGGCTGAGTGCAGAGCTACAGAGCGTAAATTTAAAAAAACAGAGAAAACTGCTCTGGCAGTTTTCTCAGATTTTGCTATTTCTACATGGGGCTTCTATGGCTTGGAGATCCTTCAGAGTCTTGGGTGGGATGGGATCTCCAACCCTGTGTCCGGGTCTTGTAGACAGCCAGCATGGTGTGTGCTCAGGTGCACACAACCAATATAATGAGGGGCTGGTGAGAGTGAAGGTGTGTGAAGGATGGTGAGCAGCTTGCTTACTGCAGTAGCTGCTAGTGAGTGTCTCTGTGTGAGGACAAACGCTGTGTGCGTTGAAGGGCTTTAAGCTGTGTGCGTCCAAGGAGCCAGAAGCTGTGTGCATTAAGGGACTTCAAGCTGTGTGCGTTTAGGAAGCCCAAAGCTGTGTGCATCCAAGACTGTGAGACTGGAAGATCTGGTGGATTAAAGGTATCAGTACCTAAAGCAAGCAGAGGAACTGCTAACAAGAGAGCCAGGAGGCTTGGTATGTTTTTCTTATTTTTGGACTGCTAAATGAAGTTAAACCCCTGCGTGGGAATCCTGAAGGGACAGTTTGCTTTTGTTTTTCTGTTTAAATAAACGTGGGCTACCAGGCCCTTAACTAGAATGCCTGTCTGATATGGACTCACTGCATAAAAACGCATCTATCCACTTGAGCTGAAACACCCCAATATCACAACTGTCATACCATATATAAATATACTTACATCTATCACAATGGACTAGCACAGTTCTTTAGATACAATTGGTAGTTTGGTAACTGTTACCAGTTACAAAAAAAGTTTAAACTTTTGTATATGAAACTGATTCAGAAATTAACACTGACAATCAAGGGTGTATTCCATATGTCAAGACTAGAATGTCCCTCTTTTAGGTAGCCCAAAAACATATGGTATATGCCATGGCAGTCAAAGGGTTAAAACATGGCCCAATTTTTTTTCTTTCCTAAGATTAGATTATTTTTCACACTGATATTTATTATCATCTAATTCACAACAAATAACATTTTGGGTTTTCTGAAGAGGGAACATAGCAGTAGCTTTTCCCTTTTAAGATTCACTCTCTGTAACAGCCTGTAAGTATGGAATTGTGTTCAGCTACTTCCCTCTAGTTGTTTGTTAATTACACCAGAGTTAGTTGGTTATAGACAGTTACTTCCTGTCCCTGCTGGCTTGGTCAGAAATACTGACTGGGGAACTATAATAACATTTAGTGCAAAGTTTCCAGAAATTAGAGACATAATTGTCCCACATGGCCATCCATACAGGAGATGCTACTGCAATTTTTTAATCCAGACCAGAGGCAGAGATTTCAGGGCAAGTGTTCATGTGTTCTAATAGTTTCATTGTAGCTTATTTTGTTATATCAAATCTGGTGACAGAAGTGGATGTATACTTTTTTTATTATCTACAATGCACTGTACCAGATAGCTAGTCTGGGGTACTGTATTTGTGTAGTGGTCACCTTGTAGTATAATAATACTGGAACCTCTTAAATAGAGTTTTTCTGCAGCTTCTGTTACCTTAGTTAACTGCTGCTCTTTCTGGCCTGGGATTCTCTAGCTAGCTTTAGCTTGGGCTCAGTAAACAGCATAAGATAATGTTCGGGGGATTGAGGAATATAGAATGCAGCTTTACTTACATAGTAGAACAGTATACATGCATGGGAACAACATTAAAAGAGCGAGCAGAGAAAAAAAACCCTTACTGTCCAAAATATACAAGCATATATAAACACATAGATGCTAGTATATCACTACCCGCCATCTATAGTTTGAAGTGTATTGTACATGTTGTTGCACTTCCAACACCTCTTCTCAACAGCCCGTGCCTTGCTATATGACTTTGAGGTTCTTCTGAAAAAGAATATGATGTCCCTTTAACAATGGCTTTGTAAGTGCATCTCTTCTGACAGGCAAAATTGAATGCCAATAACACATTCCCCCTGAGTGTCCCGAAGCAGATGATACTTCATATCATGGTCTACATCCATGTCCATTAAGAGTTGGCAAATTCATATTGGTCCTTGACATGCATGTGCTGCTGCAATATAGTCAGCTTCAGTTGAAGATAATGCAACAGTCACTTGTTTTTGGCTAGACCAACTTATAGTTCCTTTTCCGTATTAGAAAACGTAACCACTTGTACATTTGCAGTCTGTGCAGTCTCCTGTCCATTCAGCATCCACATACCCAGTTAGTCTGGATTTGACATAGTTTCATCCAAATTGTTCCCTTTAGATACCAGTTGCACTCATAGGCTGCTGACACTTTTCTTGAAAGTATTCCAACTGTTGCAGCTATGTCTGGTCTTGTCACAGTGGCAATGTATGGCAGCCATATAGAGTAGCTCTGTAGTTCATGTCATTGTTGGGTACCAAATTTTCTGCTTCGTTGCTCTTTTGGCAGCCTGGTTTTTGCATTTTGCATATGGAACTGTTCCAAGATTTCACAAATGTTCTGACTTTGGTTGAGAAGATAATTTCTTATTCCACTGACTTTTTTCATTTATTGACTTCTCTTTTTGATAATTTTTGATTTTATGACTAAAACTAAATTAAAATTTGACATCAACATTAACACTGCACTACCACTAGAAAATATGTAGGGGCATCTACTAAGTTGCTAAAAAAAAAAAAAAATAAGAAAAAAGCCTTTCTTATTTTTTCTTGATATTTAATGTTGGTAATATATTCAGGTAATATGTGCAATGGCATTACAGTCAATAGAGTTTACAGTTTTTTTTTGTTTTTTTTTTATATATATTTTCATGTTGTACTTCTGCTTGTCAAAAATCAATATTTTTGTTTGTTTATGAAACTTGGTTTAATTTATAAAGACGTTATATATCACAACGGTGAAATCTGTAGTGCATGTTCAAACCTTTAATACCATAAATAATACATTTTTACTGCAGGAGTATATAATGAGTTTGGCAATTCTAAAGAAATGCTTAAATAATGCATTTAAATTTAATTAAACCCATTTGATTTTAGTAGACTAAATTGTACTGGAGATTTTAGTCGACTAAAATACGACTAAAACAATTCAGATGACTAACATACAACTAAAACGTCAATTTTGGCAAAAGACTAAAATGCGACTAAAACTAAAATGACATTTAAGTCAAAAGACTAAATCGAAATTTGATGTCAAAATTAACACTGATCCTCATTTTGGTCAGCTTCTCTTGATGGTTCACTAGGTAGATTCACTTCACAGTTCTCAGGGATCATTGTTTCTGATGATAGACTCAATGAATTAAACATTGCAGTTTATGGACACTTTGTCAGTCTTTGGGTAGAGGATACTATATCCTTTACTTTGTTCGCTGTAGCCCACCAGAATGCCCTCTATGTCTGTATTCTCCAACTTGGATTGCTGCTACATCCAAACACTGTACTGTGCCCTATGCTAGGCTGTGATCCATGCTACATTTCAAATAGGGTGCTTTCAATGGCTTTTGATGGTAGTCTGTTCTGCAGCTATGTTGCAGCTATGACTGCTCCTTCCCAGTACTTGTTATGTAGGTTGGCATCTGACAGCATGCACCTGGCCATTTCTATAAAAGTGTGATGGTGTGGTTTTCTGGTGCGCTATACGTTGATTCTTCAGGTACGATTCCATTTCCTTGTTCATGTATTTCCCTCTATTGTAAGTGCGTATTATTCCTGGTTTCCTTTTGAATTTTTTACTAGACAGGGCTACAAACTCTTGAAGTTTTTCTGATGTTTCGTTCTTGCGCTACAGCAGATAAGTTGTTGTGTAGCTAGAAAAATTGACAATGAAAGTCAGCAGTTCCTGTCTGATATGGGAGTTTTCATTGGCCCACACACGTCACACCCCCCCCCCCATGAGCTCTATGGGGTGAGTAGATTTTCTTTGAATGTTCTATGGAAGTGGACCACACCTGCATTTCATGAGCATTTTGCAACACAGCATTGTCATATCTTCTGATAAACCTCTCTTTATGAATTTACTTTATGGCTTCTATGTTTCGGTGCCCCAGTCATCTGTGCCATAGGTGAATGCATTTATTGTGGGGATTTTGAGTGGCAGTTTTGGCTTGCTTGTCTGCAATGATGAGTCTGTATAGGTGTTCATCCAATCTTCCTTTTCCGAGAAGTGGTTTTGTATTTTGAATTGTGCATTCATTCCCATGGAATTGAACTTTGAGACCATTGTTAGCAAGGTTCACCAATAGAAGGCTTTCTTCTAGGTCAGGGACATACAGGAAATATTTCACAAGGATACTTGCTTGTCCCCTAATGGTGTGATGCAATGCGAGAACCCTTGACCATCACCTTCTGCAGTAATACTTTTCCCATTTACTAGGAAGACTCTGTCTTTTGCACAGAAATCTATTTCTGTAAAGAAGGTCTCATTGCTGATCATGTGGCTCGTTGTACCTGACTCTATACACCAACTTGGTGGTATACTACTCTGAGTCACTTAAACCACTTCAGCTCCAGGCCATTTCTGGCACTTTTTGTTTACATATAACAATCATTTTTTTTTTAATAGAAAATGTCTTAGAACCCCCAAACATTTTAGGACCTAGAGATTAAATTGGTGGGTTTGCAATTTTCTATGTTGAACGGTATGTGTGCAATGGTTTTCCAAATACAATTTTTGGGCAAAATACACTTTTTTGAAATTTGAATGCCAAAAAACACAATACATAACCCATTTTTTTTTTGTACAATTTAAAAGATGATGATACACCGAGTAAATAAATAACAAACATGTCAACAAAGACAAACGACGTAAACTTTACTATCCATAGCTGATTCTTTAAAAACCTTTAGAGGTCACCACTTTAGATTTACAGAGGAGGTCTTGTGCTAGAATTACTGCCCATGATATGATGTTCAGGGTGATACCTCACATGTGTGGGATGATCACTGTTTGCGCACGTGCGGGAACAACTCGTGCATTCGCATTTGCGCGTGAGCACGGGGGATGGGGGTTTACATTTTTTATTTATTAAGTTATTTTATTTTTAAACTGTCGTTTTAATTTATTTATTTTTTGATCACTTTTATTGCTTTTTACAAGGAATGTAAACATTTCTTGTGACAGCAATACGTACCTGACAGGTACGCTCTATGGAAGGATCTGGGGTCAAAAAGACCCCAAATCCCTCCTCTGCACTGAAAAACATTCAAAACACCAAGATCTGCGTTTTTTTGAATGCTTTTATTTGAAAATTGTGCCGATGACACCTGGGTAAACCGGAAATGATGTATGTTCATCGCTTTCGGGTTACCGCTATGGAGACCCAATCAACCCGATCCCGGCTTTGTTCGGGTGTCTGGCCTGCCGGCAGACGTTCTGGCTAGTTTCTAGGGTCTCCCGGTGGGATGGGAGAGCCTGAACGAGAGACGGAAGGCGGCAGGAGGCGGAGGGAAGTGCCCTACCGCTGCTTGAAACAGCAATCGAGTGGCTAGTTAGCTGCTCTGATTGCTCTCACAAGTGAACCGATCACCAGTTGTAAAAAATGGTACCGGATGATGCCTACAGCTTCAGCTTTACTTGAATTCAAGCAATGTACTCCATGATGTGCCTGCTGTTTCCCTTGTGGCTGCTTTAACTCTCTCTCTTGTGGATGGCTCTTGCCTCTGCTGCTCAGCTTTCCAGACTGAACAGTCCTTTTTCAGGTGGTCAGTCTTTTTATGGCGAAAATATGCTTGGCTTTCTTTGCTTTGCTTTATGCTCTCGTGCACCAGAAGAGCTTTCTTAGTCGCTTCATTGTGCATATTTTCCTTCCTTCTGTTATATTCATCAATTAGTTTTCTTTTGGCATATTCTAATGTTAATTCATGCCCGAGTCTGGCTTATAACACATTAATAAGGACATTATATGACTCTGGAAGGCTACATAGCAGTAGGGCCACCACATGGTTATCTTTAATTTCCACTCCATCTGCACATAGCTGTTCTACGATCTTCCACCAGAAGACTTATGATTGTTTTCACTTACCTGTTCTTTCTGTCCCATTCCTCTGTGGGTCCATTAGTAGGTCTGTGTGTATTCAGTACTTGCCACAAGCTGTCTTTGCTTAGCAGCATCTCAAACTTGAACTTCCAGAGCTAGTAGTTGGTATTGTTGAGCTTTGCGATTGCAAACCTCACATCTGAGCAACTTGCCATTTTCAGCAGCTTGGATACACCACTTGCCAGCTTACAGTATTCTGTTTAGTGCCTGGGTCATGACCGGCTGGTTATGTGATAAGATGTGGCACTGAGATCTTGAGGAATGTACATTCAACTTTACATGCATAGGAGAACAGCATACACATGTGAGAACAACATTACAGGACAGAGCAGAGAAAACAATTCCTTTCTGTGCAGAATATACAAGCATATATAAACACAGATGTTAGTATATCACTACACTTTAGTTTGAAGTGCATAGTACATGCTGTTGCACTTCCAACAGATAGAACCTGGTAAAGCATCTGATGGCTCATAGGTAGCTAGAGATCCAATTGCATGGCAGATAAGAAACTGTTAGGGACCGAGAAGAAGAGTAGATAAACTGACACGGAATTCCAGTGCCACAACAAACGCTTTGTCGGTAAGAAGCTGAATTCCTGACTGGTTGGGTGCCGCATGAGGACCTCCGCATCTCCACTGAGCTAGTATTTTGCTCTTCAGAACCAAAATGGACGTTGCACTTGCGATCATCTCCCAAGGGCCCCTGCAACTAGACTTTGCTGCATCTTCTCTGGAGGAATATTTGCTAAATGTCTGTTGTGATATGGGGGATCGCTAGCTTAGTGGTAGCAGCATTTGTGTAAGTGAGACCATACCAGTGCACACTTCAGTTTAGGGCTTGCCAGCCCAGTTTTATTTAAATGAAAGCTAACATTTCACAAAACATGTCCAGGCAGGGGATTTCAGTTTCAAACAGCAAAACGTGTAATAAAAATGCAGAACCACAGGGCTCTTTCTTCAGCAGCATCACTGCTCTTGTCACTGGTCCCTCAGACCATCTCGCCCACCTTTTCCAGGCTCTCTGGGCTTTCCTGGCTCACGCAGTCTGTACTCACAGCTCTTTTCTGTACGGGCCCTCTGTACGGGGTTCAACTATTCAGTTCTGTAAACAGGCTTTTTTTTAAGAAATCAACAATGTTTTGGCTAGTATAATATGAAAATTAGTTCTGAGCCCCACCTGTTAGCTGGCAAAAGTAAACATTGAAGTGGATCTTTCATATTAACACATTAAATTCAGGAGGAGTAAAAAATGCTAAATGTAATGTGTAATGCACATTCTGCTGTGCTCTCTCTTTAGAAAACTCATAATGAGCTGTAATGGCAGTGTCATATGTACACTCTGTATTATTTATATCTAGTTTGTCTTCATGTGCGATAGGTACATATAGAAAAAAAATCTAAGATATACAAGTAAAAATCAAGGGTTTAGGGTCACATGATACTCCAAAATAACAATAGCAATTAAAGGGAGGACAAACTTTTAAGAAGAAAATCTTTATAGAAGCAGGCACACACTAAAGTACCAAATCAGGTCTTACTCATAATGCCCCAGGAGTAGTGAGAGCCGAACACCCCCGGGTTCGGTTCGCACCAGAACCCGCGAACGGACCGAAAGTTTGCACGAACTTTAGAACCCTATTAAATACAATGAATGCGAACGTTCGAAATCTAAAGTGCTAATTATAACGACTATTATGCATGTTATTGTCCTAAAAAGGGTTTGGGAACCCGGGTTCTGCACCAGGGGACATGTATCAATCCAAAAAAAAAGTCTTAAAAACTGCTGTTTTTTGGGAGCAGTCATTTTAATGATGCATAAAGTGAAAAAAAAAAGGTCAAATATTCCTTTAAATATCGTACCTGGGGGGTGTCTAAAGTATGCCTGTGAAGTGCCACGTGTTTCCCGTGTTTAGAACTGTCCCTGCACAAAATTACATTTCTAAAGGAAAAAAAGCCATTTAAAACTGCTTGCGGCTTTAATGTAATGTCTGGTCCCGGTAATATGGATGAAAATCTTTAAGAAAAATGGCATAGCTACCCCATCACAGCCCCCCCCCTACCCCAGCCCATTACCAGCCCCTTTGGGTCTTGTATGGATATTAAGGGGAACCCCGCACACAAAATAAAAAAGGCCCTATATACTCTGAACAGCCGTATACAGGAGGTGCATACAAGACAGGGACTGTAGGTTTGTTCTTATGTAGAATCTGTTTGTAAGTTTGAACAGGTACATTGTTTAAGTGTAGCTCCAGCCAAAAAATCTATTTTTAAGCTTTTTGGAAAACATAGGGAAGGGTTATCACCCCTGTAACATTTGTTTTTCTGTCTGTGCAGTGTGCACCTGTTCAGAACAGTTCACCTCACTTTCCGTCCTAATGACAAATGTTTTTTGAAAATTTGGGGTTTTTATTGAAACAAGAATTGGTGATAAAGCATCAGTGGAGAGGAGACACTTTTTTTCCCATATTAACTCTTACAGGAGAGAATTTGCCTTCCTAGGGGTAGATTTCCTCTGACTTCCTGTTGTATCCTTCCGTTTGCAAGGAGGAGTCGTTTGTAAGTTGGATGTTTGAAAGTAGGGGCCTGCCATATATACTCTGCTGAAATTTGCCCCTTACATGTTGGTGTTGACACAACACTGTAAGGCCTCACAGTTACTCTTGGTGGGCGCAGGAATGGGCCCTGCTGTGAATTATTAGATCAAGAATTGTAATTGCATGCCCCTGTTGAACAGGGGCTGAAAAATTGGGCCTTTGGTGGTGGTGGTGGTAGTGTTGACACAACACTGTAAGGCCTCACAGTTACTCTTGGTGGGCGCAGGAATGGGCCCTGCTGTGAATTATTAGATCAAGAATTGTAATTACATGCCCCTGTTAAACAGGGGCAGAAAAATTGGGCCTTAGGCACTGGTGCCACAACACTGCAACCCCTCACAGATACTGTACTTGGAGCACAGCAATGAGCCCTGTTGCAAAATATTGCATCAAAAAATTGTAATTACACGCCCCTGTTAAAGAGGGGCTGAAAAATTGGGCCTTAGCCACTGGTGCTGGTGCCACGACACTGCAACCTCTCCCAGATACTCTAGTTGGAGTGCAGGAATGAGCCCTGCTGCAAAGCATTGCATACAAAATTGTAATAACACGCCCCTGTTAAACAGGGGCTGAAAAATTGGGCCTTAGCCACTGGTGCTGGTGCCACGACACTGCAACCTCTCCCAGATACTCTAGTTGGAGTGCAGGAATGAGCCCTGCTGCAAAGCATTGCATAAAAAATTGTAATTACATGCCCCTGTTAAACAGGGGCTGAAAAATTGGGCCTTAGCCACTGGCGGCACCCAGAAACAAAAATGTTCTTCCAAGCTATCATCATCAATCAGATCATTGAGGAGGAGGAGGATAGTCAGTCAACTTAACAGGACAGTCACTCAGCATCAGCATCAGTCTTGAAGGGATGTGACATTTGAAAATAAATTAGTCTGTTATATCAGCTTCAGGTGTTTGGTAGCTGGTGGTGATCCAAGACTGGTTCATCTTTATGAAGGTCAGTCGATCAACAGAGTCGGTGGACAGGCGCACCCTGTGATCCGTGACAAATCCTCCAGCAGCACTGAATGTGCGTTCTGAAAGAACGCTGGATGCAGGACAGGCCAGTAGCTCAATTGCATACTGTGCAAGCTCTTGGCCAGTGATCCATCCTCAAGACCCAGTAAGCCAGAGGATTTTCGGTGGGGAAGGTGTCCAAGTCTGACCTTGCCCCTAGGTATTCCTGCACCATGTATATCAGACGCTGGCGATGGTTGCTGGAACCGATCATACCTTGGGGCTGCGGACTAAAGAATTGTCTGAACGCATCGGTCAGACAGCCACCTTCCCCACCGCTCCTTCTTTGACTGATCGAAGCCTCAGCAACTCGTTGTCCAGGACCAGGAGTTTGTTACCTCCCAGTCTCTGGGAACGCGTTGCACAGACCTTTCTGCAAGGCCTCCCGGAGTTGTCTCATCCTCTGCTCCCTCTGCGACGGTAAGATAAGGTCCGCAACCTTACCCTTGTACCGTGGATCAAGGAGAGTGGCCAGCCAGTAATGGTCCCTCTCCTTGATCCGAAGAATACGAGGATCCTTCCGCAGACTTTGCAGGATCAGGGAGGCCATGCAGCGTAGGTTAGCTGAGGCATTCGGTCCGGAGTCCTCTGGGTCACTAAGGACGACATGATCCGCAGCCACCTCCTCCCAGCCACGTACAAGTCCACTGATTTCTTGGGACTGTAAATCATCCCTAAAAGACTGCTGCTGATGATGCTGAGTGCCAGGCTCCACCTCCATGCTGACACAATCCTCCTCCTCCTCCTCCTCTTCCTGTGCGATGGGTGGGACAGAAGGAACACTGTCTGGGTAAAGGGGGCCTTGAGAGGCAAGGAAGTCCTCCTCTTCCTGCCTCTGTTCTGCCTCAAGTGCCCTGTCCATTATTCCACGCAGCGTATGTTCCAACAGGTGGACAAGAGGTACAGTGTCACTGATGCATGCACTGTCACTGCTCACCATCCTCATGGCCTCCTCAAATGGTGCCAGGACAGTGCATGCATCCCTGATCATGCCCCACTGGCGTGGTGAAAAAAACACGAGCTCCCCAGACCCTGTCCTGGTGCCGTAGTCGCACAGGTACTCATTGATGGCCCTCTGCTGCATGTGCAGCCGCTGCCGCATGGCCAACGTTGAGTTCCACCTGGTGGGCATGTCACATATAAGGCGGTTCTTGGGCAGGTTCAACTCCTTTTGCAGCTCAGCCAGGTGAGCACTGGCATTATAAGATCTGCGGAAATGCACACAGACTTTCCTGGCCTGCCTCAGGACATCCTGTAAGCCCGGGTACCTGCCCAAGAACCGCTGCACCACCAGGTTAAGGACGTGAGCCACACAGGGCACATGGGTCAGTTGTCCCTGTCGGAGAGCGGAGAGGAGGTTGGTGCCATTGTCGCAAACTACCATTCCTGGCTTAAGCTGGCGTGGCGTCAACCACCTCTCGGCCTGCCCCTGCAGAGCAGACAGAACCTCTGCCCCAGTGTGGCTCCTGTCCCCCAAACACACCAGCGCAAGCACGGCATGGCATCTTTTTGCCTGCGTACTTGCGTAGCCCCTTGAACGCCTACGGAGCACCGCTGGTTCCGAGGACAAAGCACAGGAAGAGGCCATGGAGGAAGAAGAGGAGGGGGTGGAAGAGAGAGGTGTGTCACAACCAGAAGTAGCATTTTGGAGGCGTGGCGGTGGAACAACCTCCAACACTACTGCACCTTGTCCTGCATCCTTCCCAGCTGCCAAAAGAGTGACCCAATGGGCTGTGAAAGAAAGGTAACGTCCCTGTCCATGCCTGCTGGACCATGAGTCAGCGGTAATATGCACCTTACCGCTGACCACCCTGTCCAGCGAGGCCAAGACATTGCCTTCCACATGCCGGTAGAGAGCCGGAATCGCCTTCCGTGAGAAAAAGTGGCGTTTGGGAACCTGCCACTGAGGAACCGCACATTGCACAAACTCACGGAAGGGGGCCGAGTCTACCAACTGAAAAGGCAGCAGTTGAAGCGCTAGCAATTTAGCCAAGCTAGCATTCAACCGCTGGGCATGTGGATGGCTGGGAGTGAACTTCTTTCGACAGTCCAGCAGCTGGGGCAGGGAAATTTGCCTGCTAGAATCGGACGTCGGTGTACTGCTAGCAGAGTGCCCGCAAGTACTTGGCTGTGACACACCTAATTCTACACCTTCATTCCTCTCAGTGCAGGTTTCAGAGAGGACTGAAGGTATAGTGGGGTTGGAGATCCCAGCTGATGCGGTGCAAGGAGAGGTCCGTGTTGTTCTTTGGTGTGGGTCTTTAAGGTAGGCTTGCCAACGAGCTGCATGGCAGGTCAACATATGTCTGGTCAAGCATGTGGTGCCCAAGCGGGTGATGTTTTGGCCACGTGCTATACGCTTGAGACATATGTTGCAAACAGCAGCTGTGCGATCTGATGCACTCGACTCAAAAAAGGCCAACACCAAAGAACTTTTTGAATAACGGGCAGAGGCAGCGCCCTGCACAGGTGGAGCTCTGCGGTGTGATTCCGTCAGTGTGCTGCCCTTACGCTGGCCCCCCGAGGGCATCCTGCCTCGTTGGAGATGTGCCTCCTCCTCATCCTCCTCCTCCTCCTCCTCCTCTCTCCTATTAGGCACCCACGTGGAGTCAGTGACCTCATCATCCCCTCCCTCCTCATCACTGGAGCCAATCTGGCAGTATGCTGCAGCTGCTGGAACATGACTGCCAGATTGGTGTCCTTCTTGAGCATCCCCTCTCTCTGCTCTCACGCTACTGCCTTCCTCTAGCTGGGTATCATCATCAGACCCTTCGAAACGCTGGGCATCCTCCTGGAGCATGTACCCAACACTGTGCTCAAACAGTTCGGGGGACTCCTCAGGAGGACATGGTTGGTCTAGGGAAGGAGTGACTGATGATGACATTGATACCAGGGAAGAGGACGCTTTGGCAGCTGCTTTGCCAGTACCCTGAGCCTGGGTGAGAGAAGATGAGGAGGATTAGGAGGGCTTGGTCATCTACTCTACCAAGTCTTCGGCATGATGCGGCTCAACACGTCCAGCTGCCGAAAAGAAGGACAAGCGTGTCCCATGGCCACGTGCTGATGGCGATGCACCGCGTCCACGACCAGCACTGTTGTCTCTAGACACAGAGCCTGCTTGCCCTCTTTTATTGGATCCTGACTGTCTGCCTCTCCTTGTTTGCCTTCCAGACATTCTAATGGCCTGCAGGGAAATGGGAAAACCAGCAATAAGGCCTAGCTTCAGGAGTATATTTTGCAGGAATCACACTACGCCTGCTGTAGGTGCTGCAAATGCCTGTTGGTGTAACACACCAGGAAAACGCAGAAATACAGGCTAACTTCAGGTGTAATATGATCAGGAGGCACACTCCGCCCGCTGTAAGTGCTGCAAATGCCTGTTGGTGTAACACACCAGGAAAAAGCAGCAATACAGGCTAACTTCAGGTGTAATATGATCAGGAGGCACACTCCGCCCGCTGTAAGTGCTGCAAATGCCTGTTGGTGTAACACACCAGGAAAAAGCAGCAATACAGGCTAACTTCAGGTGTAATATGATCAGGAGGCACACTCCGCACGCTGTAAGTGCTGCAAATGCCTGTTGGTGTGACACACCAGGAAAAAGCAGAAATACAGGCTAACTTCAGGTGTAATATGATCAGGAGGCACACTCCGCCCGCTGTAAGTGCTGCAAATGCCTGTTGGTGTAACACACCAGGAAAAAGCAGCAATACAGGCTAACTTCAGGTGTATAAGGTGCAGGAGGCACACTCCGCCCGCTGTAAGTGCTGCAAATGCCTGTTGGTGTAACACACCAGGAAAAAGCAGCAATACAGGCTAACTTCAGGTGTAATATGATCAGGAGGCACACTCCGCCCGCTGTAAGTGCTGCAAATGCCTGTTGGTGTAACACACCAGGAAAAAGCAGCAATACAGGCTAACTTCAGGTGTAATATGATCAGGAGGCACACTCCGCCCGCTGTAAGTGCTGCAAATGCCTGTTGGTGTAACACACCAGGAAAAAACAGCAATACAGGCTAACTTCAGGTGTAATATGATCAGGAGGCACACTCCGCCCGCTGTAAGTGCTGCAAATGCCTGTTGGTGTAACACACCAGGAAAAAGCAGCAATACAGGCTAACTTCAGGTGTAATATGATCAGGAGGCACACTCCGCCCGCTGTAAATGCTGCAAATGCCTGTTGGTGTAACACACCAGGAAAAAGCAGCAATACAGGCTAACTTCAGGTGTAATATGATCAGGAGGCACACTCCGCCCGCTGTAAGTGCTGCAAATGCCTGTTGGTGTAACACATCAGGAAAAAGCAGCAATACAGGCTAACTTCAGGTGTAATATGATCAGGAGGCACACTCCGCCCGCTGTAAGTGCTGCAATGCCTGTTGGTGTAACACACCAGGAAAAAGCAGCAATACAGGCTAACTTCAGGTGTAATATGATCAGGAGGCACACTCTGCCCGCTGTAAGTGCTGCAAATGCCTGTTGGTGTAACACACCAGGAAAAAGCAGCAATACAGGCTAACTTCAGGTGTAATATGATCAGGAGGCACACTCCGCCCGCTGTAAGTGCTGCAAATGCCTGTTGGTGTAACACACCAGGAAAACGCAGCAATACAGGCTAACTTCAGGTGTATAAGGTGCAGGAGGCACACTCCGCCCGCTGTAAGTGCTGCAAATGCCTGTTGGTGTAACACACCAGGAAAACACAGCAATACGGGCTAACTTCAGGTGTATAATGTACAGGAGGCTTAGCAACAATGACACTGACACTGTCCCCTGCCTATCCTTCTCTCTCCCTGCACACAAGGTTTATAAAAGTATATGACACTGACACTCTCCCTGCCTATCCTTCTCTCTCCCTGCACACAAGGTTTAGCAAAGAATATGACACTGACACTGTCCCCTGCCTATCCTTCTCTCTCCCTGCACACAAGGTTTATCAAAGAATATGACACTGACACTCTCCCTGCCTATCCTTCTCTCTCCCTGCACACAAGGTTTAGCAAAGAATGTGACACTGACACTGTCCCCTGCCTATCCTTCTCTCTCCCTGCACACAAGGTTTAGCAAAGAATATGACACTGACACTCTCCCTGCCTATCCTTCTCTCTCCCTACACATAAGTAAGTTTGAGGTACAAATAGCACTGACACTGTCCCTGCCTATGTAACTCTTTCCCTGCGCCGGAACACACTACACAAGGCCTTTTATAGTGTGGGGCGTGTGCTAAACCCCCTGAGCTATAATTGGCCACAGGCAACCTGCCTGTGGCCAATTATGGCTCTCCTAGCTGCCGGCGCTGTGATTGGCCAAGCATGCGGGGTCACAGTGCATGCTTGGCCAATCACAGCGCCGGGATTGCACTGCGATGGCGCAGTGTATTGTGGGCCGTTCTCGTCACTCGAATTTGGCGCGAACGGCCCAAATCGTTCGATGTTCGCCGAACGGTCAAACAGCCGATGTTCGAGTCGAACTTATGTTCGACTCGAACACCGAGCTCATCCCTACCCAGGAGATGTCTGCCACCCAGCATCCACAGGTACATCCTCAGTGAGGAAGATAAAAGATCCTTCTCCAGACCAAGACTTCAGGGCAGTGCCCTTCAGCAAAAATCCATTAGTACTATCCTCCAGGCTCTGGGCCCAGCTCCTGCTGAGGCACAGACTACAATTTCTTGTCTCAGTGTAACTGGCCCCAAGAGCAGCACCCCTAGGAGAACTGGAACCCTCCTAGCAGAGGAAGAACACATCTACCCAGGCCTCTCAAGCATTTATTACCCCCCAGCCTTCTTCTGGATGCATACTTCCAGAGATAGACTGGAGCATGCTGGTCATTTGACTCTCCCTGCCCTATGTTCTGGAAGCTTCTTCCAGAAACAGGTGAGAGAAATCGAACAGCCAGTTAGCAAGCCCTGACCAGACAAAACCAATAGATCAGTGCTTCACTGACTGCAGTAAAGACAAAAACGAAATTTAACCTAGCAACCTAACTTGAGGATGGTGCTACATCAATTTATATTAGATTACATTATCATTACTGGTGTATACAATATAATATATGTGAACGTGATCACAGGTGAAAGAAAATAACAAGTTTAGATCCTGTATCAACAAGCTTTAAACTTGTTACAGTTTGAGACTCTTCTGGGATTATGGAGAATTAATTAACAGGTGCATGTGATAGCAATTGACCTCACTCTGACCCAGAAGTAGCCTGTCCATTAAGGGTGCATAGCCGTCGCCTCCCCTATCCTTGCCGCCGCCACACCCTATCCATGTGTCCGGCCCCTTTCAGGGGGTTATAACAGAATGTATAAATTTGCTCTAATCTTAAAAACTTTGCATGTCTGAATTTGCATTGAAAATGTGCATGTTTGGATTTTTTAGGGAGATGGAAAGTTGCAAAATTCTTATTAACACACAAAATAGGGCCAGGCTAAAGTTTTGAATTGCACTGAAGGAGCTCCTTCCCCAAAAGTAGCCTGACATATAATTTATAGGTGTCCCAAACAAACACGAGACACTATATCTACTTGACCTTGAACATGTTTATGGAAAGTGTTGGAGGACACAAGGAAAACCAGGGCAGCAGAAAGTAAAAGATGAAGCACGGTACCACCTGCTCTATTTCAAATGCATTTCTGTTTGATCTGGTATGAGCCTAGCGATCACTCCAAGAGATGGATAGAGTCCACTTACATGACTTTTAATGTTTGGCATGTAGAAGTATTTTGGGGACCTAACCTACAGGCTTGTCATATCTGTCAGCATAGAGGTGAAATGCCAATCTTTACCATACAGGGAAGACTGCAGAAACTAATTTAAGAATTAAGATGAACCGCACTAATGAATCTTTATGTTGAAATATCTACATTATTTTCTCTTGCTCTTACTACCACTACTATGTTCAACATAATAAATCAAGATGTTTAGAATACCCTAGAGTATAGCATGGGATTTGAAGGTTTTCATTTTATAATAATAATATAATAAATGCCTAAGACCCGGTTCACATGAGGCGACTCGTCAGGCGACTCAGCCGCCTGACAAGCCGCGTCCCGCTCTGTTCAATGGAACCGTTCTAATAGGAGCGACTCAAGTCTCTCCGACTTAGAAAAAGGTTCCTGTACTACTTTGGGGGCGACTCGGGGCGACTTGCATTGACTTCTATACAGAAGTCATTTTGCAAATCGCCTCTCAAGTCGTCTTGAGATCGCCTTGCCGAGTCGCCCCCAATGTCGTGCCGCTCCAGTGTGAACCGGCTCTAAAGCAGACAGTACAGTACGAAAAACTGAAATTAAACTAAGAATGGTTGTTTGGACTGAATATTTGGCTCACAAAGAGGCAAAACATTTACAATTAGTATATTATTATTCAAATTGATACTTTATGAGAAATAAAGCATGCAAACTGCTGAATGGCATGAAAAATATAGATATAATAAATCCATATTCTAATTTGTTGCGGTGGTGTATTATTGTAATTTCTCTGCCCTGGGAAAAAAACACAAATTTCTCTTGGTGTCGTGTATATATGCGCCTCTTCATCTATTGGTGTTTCAGGAAGCCATCTGACACATCTCTGAACTCTTTAAAATGATATCAATGACCAAGAATGAAAATGTAAAAAAAAATCCAACTGAGAAATAGTGCTGTGTCTTAGCTGATTGTATAGAGCAAGGTAAAAAAAAAATTGATTCACAGGGAGATACAAAAGGCTAAATCGGAAAATTGGGACTTTTTAAAGTACCATACATATACATTTAAAATTCCATCAATATTTTATTAATGAATCAAATGTTCTAATAACAGAAAAACATGCATACTCCCTAAAATGACAATTATTGCTATTCACAGTGTTCGTGTACATTTGATAACATATACCTCTCCTAAACATCCCCTATATATAAACTTATTGTTTACACACATGCATTAAACATTTCCATTTTCTTATCTTGATTGATAAGGGCAGGGCTTTTTTTCAGCAGGAACTTGGTGGAACTCAGTTCCACCACCTCTGGCTCAGGCCCTCTGCACCCTGCTCACCACTATCATTTGTAAACACAGAAATTCAGCTTCTGTGTTTACAAGTGACAGCTTTTCTCCTGAGAGGCTCTTAACTAGTTGGAGCCCCGGCCATTGTCGAATGACGGCCTCAAGGTGGCTCTTAAAATCCGGGAGGACGTCAATAGCGTCCCCGGCTCCTCCGGCCACTGGGGGGCGCGCGAGCGCGCCCGGCGCGTCACTGACATGCCGATGCGCGTGCCTGGCGGCCGCGATGTCCGCCAGGCACCCGCGATCGGCCGGTACAGAGACAAGGACATGGATCTGTGTGTGTAAACACACAGATCCATGTCCTGTCAGGGAGAGAGGAGACCGATGTGTGCCCCTTGTACATAGGGACACAGATCGGTCTCCTCCCCCAGTCACTCCCCTCCCCCCACAGTAGTAATCACTCATAGGGCACACATTTAACCCCTTCCTCACCCCCTAGTGTTAACCCCTTCGCTGCCAGTGTCATTTTTACAGTAACCAGTGCATTTTTTTAGCACTGATCGCTGTATCAATGACAAGGGTCCCAAAATGGTGTCAAAAGTGTCCGATGTGTCCGCCATAGTGTCGCAGTCACAATAAAAATCGCTGATCGCCGCCATTACTAGTAAAAAAAAAATATTAATAAAAATGCTATAAAACTATCCCCTATTTTGTAGACGCTAAAACTTTTGCGCAAACCAATCAATAAACGCTTATTGCGATTTTTTTTGACCAAAAATATGTAGAAGAATACGTATCGGACTAAACTGAGAATTTTTTTTTTTTTTTTTTTAAATTGGGATATTTATTATAGCAAAAAGTAATAAATATTGTGTTTTTTTTCAAAATCGTCGCTCTTTTTTTGTTTATAGCGCAAAAAATAAAAACCGCAGAGGTGATCAAATACCACCAAAAGAAAGCTCTGTTTGTGGGGAAAAAAAGGACGTCAATTTTGTTTGGGAGCCACGTCGCACGACTGCGCAATTGTCATTCAAAGCGACGCAGTGCCGAAAGCTGAAATTTCGCCTGGGCAGGAAGGGGGTTTATGTGCCCAGTAAGTAAGTGGTTAATGAGTGCAGGATGGGGACAGGGGAGTTGCAGGTGCCCAGGGTGCAGTGCAGATGCCGACACCCACACTGGATGATCTTCCTGCAAGTGAAAGAGGTGGAGCCAACTACATTGTGCAGGGAGGTACTAAAGCCAGATGGGACGGATTCAGCTTAATACAGCAACAAAAATAAGACATGTGGAAGATGGTGAAGCTTTTAAGGAGGGGGGGGGAGATGGAGGCAGTGGAGGGGGGTTGCATGCAGAGGTCAGAGTTGAAGAGTGTAAGCAGCTGTGGAAGAAGACTGAACTCTGCACTATGTACATAGCGCACTCCTGAACTCTGCATTATGCACATAGCGCACTCCTGAACTCTGCACTATGCACGTAGCGCACTCCTGAACTCTGCGTTATGTACATAGTAGCGCACTCCTATACTTCTCACTGTGTGTAATCCCCCAAACTCTGCACGCCATACATAATTCACTCCTGTTATTTAATGCCCCTTTAAGACCCTCCCAGTGAAATTTGACCATACCCACTATTTGATGCGGTCTGGATGGGTGGGTGTGTGTGGGGGGGGGGTGTTTGGGCTGTCGTTGTTTGAGTTCCTGCACCTATTTTCTGAGAAAAAAAGCCCTGGATAAAGGGATCATTCAACGCCTTTTTCAGATCACCAGACCTGCTTACTCTGGAATTAGCAAGAGGTAAAAACCTCAATTGAACAGGCATCCAGGTGATGCTGGAAAGCCATTTTAATGTCTACACATGGTGCATTATGGAATTTGCTTGCCATATGCATGCTTCCACCATTGTTTGTTTCTGGTTGTTCTCCTCCTCGTTTCAGCAGTATTCCAGATAGACTGAAAAGGGGATAGCCCATTTAGAGGTAGGTGACTGGGAAAGCATTTGCCATAGTCAAGGCAAGAGATAATTAGGGAAACAAATTAGTAGCTTGGTGGTGTCATTGGTTCAGAAGGGATGCATTTTGGAATTGTTATGGAGGTGAAGGTGGCAAAATTTGGTCAGTGATTGGATTTTGGACTAAAACAATAGATCAGAGGTCCAGGAGTCCCTGGCAAGAGGTGAGGGGCTGATAGCTGTGTTATTAATCTTGATAGAAAGTCAAGGAGTAGGAGCCAAGGAACAGGAAATATTGGGCTCCATTCACAAAAGCAGATCGCATGTGGTATATAGGTGTTTTCCCAAATGCCGCATGAGACCCTGAAAATGCCAATCTACTATTGTTTTATGCGGTTTATACCACATAAAGCAAAAACGCTAGGTAAATACCCCAAAAAACAGCATTAAAGTCAATTCACAAAAGGAAATAAATAAATAAATGCATGCCCTAATTAAGTAGTGGTCCAGGCAAGCAATATTTAGGGAACGTATTTGATTTTAACTTGTTGTTAAGCAGGAGGGGGCTGTTGGCGTTCTTAACAACCAGTAAATGTCATGGTTGTTAAGCAGTAGGTGGCTGCCGTGTGCTTAACAAACATTACTCATCTGCTGTCAGTGGGGTTTCCTGCTGACAGCAGAATGTAAACAAAAGAAATGCCAGCAAGTAAAAGTTTTTAAAAACGGCGTGGGGTCCCCCAAATCCATAATAGGCCCTTCGGGTCCAGAACGGATTTTATGGGGAATCCCACGACAACATTTAAAAAAAAAAAACATTGTGAGTTCCCCCCAAAATCCATATCAGACCCTTATTTGAGCATGCAGTCCGGCAGGTCAGGAAAGTGGGAGGACGAGTGAGCCGCCCCCCCCTCCTGAACCATACAAGGCCACATGCACTCAACATGGGGTGGGTGATTTAGGGTAAGGGGGCTCCCCCCAAAGCACCTTGTCCCCATGTTAATGAGAACAAGGACCTGGGTTGTGGGGGCCCCCAGATCCCGCCAACCATGTGAATAAGTATTGGAGATGAGGTCATATGGGTGACCCCACCACCTTATGACATGATCGACCCAGCATGCCTGGTTGATGATGTCATAAGGGGCGGAGCGACATCCATTGTGATTGACGACGGACAATTTTTTTTATAAAGGACTTGTCAAAAACTGGCTCCTGTCTTTATTTACACTATTTTTTTTTGTTGTGAATGAGTAGGGGCACTATGTACTTGTTAAAGGGAGCTTTCAGATTCCTATAAGCCTCTGCCCGCAAACCCCCACAACCACCAGCCAGAGTTGTGTTGAAGAGGCCCTTTGTCAGGTCACCTGTGGCCAGATGACAGATGCACACCGTTGGGGGTCAGGAGTGCACAACAAGGTAGTGAACCCTATGGCTGACTGCTACGGATGGGATACTGGGTGGTTGTGGAAAGTGGGACCAGTGGAGCACAACAGGGATCCACAGGAAGCTAGAGCCAAGATTCCCCAGGGTGCAGAGTCTAAGACCCAGCAGGTTTTCACCAGAGCCTCTAGTGGTGAGGATGTTACGCTGCAGCTGGGTCCAGGTCGCGGCCCCTAGAGTACCCTAGCTCACGCTCTGTAGGGTAAGGAGGATAGAGGGGAAGCAGCAGCACAGGATACAAGAATAGGGAGGGGAAAGGCCAAGGTCAGGGCAACAAGCAGACAAGGATAAACGAAGGACAAGCCGAAGGTCAAGGTCACAAGCAGACAGGGATAGTCGGGAACAGGCCAATATCGGTAACAGAGAGACAGATGTAGCACACGGCAGGCAGGAACCCAAACACACAATGCTTAAACAAACACATTGATCAGCAAGGCAGACTTGCAGTGCACAGGTTAATATAGAGTTCTGTGATAGGGCCTGGGGTGGAGCCAGACTGGGAGGAGAGATTATAAAAGCAGCCAGGTGAGAAGAGTCTGGCCTCTAAGGTGAACACATGAGGAGGAAGGTAAGCTGACAGACAAACAATACTGCATATCCATGACAGTACCCTCCCTCTTATGGGTCCTCCCCCTCCCCCGCCTGGGCCCAGGCTTAAAGGGAAATCTCAGATGAAACCTTCTCAACAGACGAGGTGCAACGACCTCAGATGCAGCGATCCAAGACGCCTCCTCAGGACCAAAACCTCTCCAATGCACAAGGTACTGAAGAATGCCTCTGCAGAGCCGAGAATCCAGAACTTGTCTAACCTCGTACTTTAGATTATCCTCAGAGACCGGAACCGAGGTAGGGAGATGACGAGAAGATTTATTGAGGACCAAAGGCTCTCTAGGAATAAGCAAGGGCATGAGAGGATCAACAGGAATCTGAGCAGGGTCCCCCAGACCCTTAAAGATGAACTGGGCATCTAGCACAGGACCATCAGACTGGGCAGATGTCAGTGGAACCCTGAAGTCAGGTTGGTTAGAAGGTGACATGTTACAGGTGTCAAGCTGAATAGCTGAAAGACAAGCAGAATGTCCTGAATAAGAAAAAGTAGGGCATAGGCTGGACTGGCATAACTAGTACACAGGCCGAGTGAATAGCAGAGTCAGGTGTAGCGACTACCTGAATCGCATCGCAAGGCGTAGCAACTGCAGAACTTGTAGACAAACTAGCCTGGCTGTGCGTCCAAGGGTGATTAGGGACAGACAAATGTAAATGGTTATGAAAACTGGAGTGAATGATCGGCTCAGGTTCACAGGGGGCAACCTTGGGTAGGCAGGATGAGGAACAGGAGGAACCCCAAGCCAGGATCTGTCCAGTAGTCCAGTCAACGTGTGGAGAATGGAGCCGTAACCATGGGAGACCCAAAATGATAGGAGTTGAGGCCTTAGGTAAGATAAGGAAGGATATCCACTCCTGGTGGAGTGTCCCTACCGACATCTTAACAGGGAGGGTCTGGAAGCTGATAGGACCCCCTGGGAGAACAGTGTCATCAATCGCCAAGACCATCAAGGGCGTGGGGAGTGGCAAAAGGGTAAGTCTCATAGAAGATGCAATTTCCCGGTCCATAAAATTGCCAGCGGCTCCGGAATCCAGATATGCTGCGACCGAATGAGAAGAAGCAGCAACATGAAGGAACACAGAAAGAAGAAGAAGAAGACGAGAAGGTGAGGGTGAAATTTCTGGGTCCAATACTCCACTTTCCGGATGTATTGGACCTGAACGTTTTTCCGGACAAAGAGAGCAAGTATCACAAAAATGACCTTTTCCCCCACAGTAGAGATACAGGCCTAGAGTTCTGCGCCTAGCACATTCCTCGGGGGATAGCCTGATCCGGCCCTGCTGCATGGGTTCCTCAGCTGGCAGGAGATGCTCCACGGATCGAAGAGAGGGGAGCTCAGGCTGACTAAGGACCAAGGAGTGCTTGCGTCGCTTTTCTAGCGTCCTTTCCTGAAAGCGAATATCGATCTGGTTACACAAGGAGATAACTCCGTCCAGATCAGTGGGAATGGTTTTTCCTGCTAATTCATCCTTCACTCTATCAGAAAGGCCATGCAAAAAGGTTGCGACTAAGGCCTCATTGTTCCAGCTCAACTCAGCCGTCAGAATGCGGAAATGAAGAGCATACTGTCCCACAGAAGTAGACTCTTGGCGGAGACGTAAAAGGGCGCTCGCCGCTGAAGAGACATGAGCCGGTTCTTCGAAGATATTCTGAAAAAGTTTCAAGAAGTCAGACAGGCTAGAAACCACTGAATCATTCAGTTCCCACAGAGGGGCTGCCCAGGCTAAAGCTTCACCGGAGAGGAGGGAAATGATATAGGCTACCTTAGCCCGATCAGACAGGAAGTTTTGGGACTGGAGCTCAAAATGAATCGTGCATTGGCTAAGGAACCCCCTGCAGGCCTTGGAGTCCCCAGAGAAACGGGACGGAGCTGGCAGTTGTAGTGAATGTGTGGCTGCGACTGCGACCGGAATTCACACCGTTGGGGGTCAGGAGTGCACCACAAGGTAGTGAACCTTATGGCTGACTGCTGCGGATGGGATACTGGGTGGTTGTGGAAAGCGGGACCAGTGGAGCACAACAGGGATCCACAGGAAGCTAGATCCAAGATTCCCCAGGGCGCGGAGTCTAAGACCCAGCAGGTTTTCACCAGAGCCTCTAGTGGTGAGGATGTTACGCTGCAGCTGGGTCCAGGTCGCGGCCCCTAGAGTCCCCTAGCTCATGCTCCGTAGGGTAAGGAGGATAGAGGGGAAGCAGCAGCACAGGATACAAGAATAGTGAGGGGAAAGGCCAAGGTCAGGGCAACAAGCAGACAAGTATAAACAAAGGACAAGCCGAAGGTCAAGGTCACAAGCAGACAGGGATAGTCGGGAACAGGCCAATATCGAAACACAGAGACAGACGTAGCACACGGCAGGCAGGAACCCAAACACATAATGCTTAAACAAACACATTGATCATCAATGCAGACTTGCAGTGGACAGGTTAATATAGAGTTCTGTGATGGGGCCTGGGGTGGAGCCAGACTGGGAGGAGAGATTATAAAAGCAGCCAGGTGAGGAGAGTCTGGCCTCTAAGGTGAACACATGAGGAGGAAGGTAAGCTGACAGACAAACATTACTGCATATCCATGACACCCTTGTCCTCATCAACATGGGGACAAGGTGTTTTTGGGGAGGAGCACCCTGTTGAGGGCATGTGGCCTGGAATGGTTCAGAAGGAAAATGGGGGGTTGCTCACCCTGCCTAATCCTGGCCTATCGGGCTGCATGATAATGGTCTGGTATGGGGGGGACCTCATGTTTTTATTTTTTATTTTGGCATGGGGTTACCCTTAAAATCTTTACCAGACCTGAACAGCCTGTTACTGGTTGGAGGTGGGGGGGGGGGCAACTGGCGAATAAGTGGCTGTGATTGCCACAGTATAAGCAGAGTCCCTTTTCCCCAGAGGACAAATGGGTAGTGCCAATTTGCCTGGGCTCCTCCTGGATAGGATGAGAGGACCCAGGGAGGGCTGATGGAGAAGTGGCAAGCAGAGTGCGAGGGACAAGGTAACGAACCTCTCTGCACGCCTTTACCGTAAACGCCTGTCTATGCATATGGCTATTTGCATGGCTTTATTCAACGACTTTGGTTCAGGGTAGTGTACTAAGGAGTCCTTGATAGAGTCTGATAAGCCTAACCTGAATTGGCTTCTTAGAACAGGGTCATTCCACCCTGAGTCAGGTGCCCAGCGGCGGAAAGCAGAACAGTATTGTTCAGCGGTGCATTTACCCTGACGTAATGACCTAAGATTCTGCTGAGTGGGCACGATCAGGATCATCATAGAGTAAACCCAGGGCCTTGAAAAATTCTTCAACAGACCCCCCGGCTGAGTCGTCTGCAGAGAGACTAAAAGCCCAAGACTGGTGATCCCCCTGTAACCATGTAATAATAAAGTTAACCCGCTGTGCTTCCGAACCAAAAGAGTGTGGCTTAAGCTTAAAGTATAGCATACAACTATTTTTAAAGTTGGAAAACATATGGGGGTCACCAGAAAACTGGTCAGGCGGGTTAACTTTGGGCTCTGGCTCCTGTGTTACTGCTGGAGGTGCGTTTACACACAAAAAAAGTTCCTGGACTTGGCGTGTCAGTTTGCAAATTTCCTCAGCAAATAAACGGGCCTGTGTAGTGTCCATCTTCACAGAAATTATTATTATTATTTTGTTAAAGGCTTGTGATAAAGACAGTGATACCTCTGTTGTTCCTGATCAAGCCCCCCGTTTGTCTGCCCTACTTTGCTAATTTGGATTTACCTGTGTATGACTTGGATCGGATATTGAACTATTCCCTGAACTCAGCCTGCCTTTTACCTGGACTGTCATAGGACCACGCTATCTGTCTGCTAACTGAAAGTAGTCTGTTTGCTTTGCTCAGTTTGCGTCTGCCCTGGCGTGGTGGCCAAGGACTATAGCATTGTGTATAAGTCCTGGGGGCAACCAAGTATCGGTAGGCCGGCTTGCCTTATGGGAAAGGGGGCTGCTATAGGTGAAGTAGCTTGCTATAGTGTCTGACCACCTGCGTTGGGGTAGACGTGACAGTCAGGCATGGGACAAAGAAAAAAAAGACAAAAAAAATAAATAAAAAACCTGCGTCAACCCCAAAAAAAAAAGGGTATGCATTACTAAATGTTATGTAATGCTTTGTTAAACACTGCACTACACTAACACACTACACTGACACAATAAGTGAACACACTAACTCGCTAGTAGCAAACTGAGCCCTGCTCTGTATCTATCTTCACTCCAACACAATGCAAAAGCTTCCTATGGGAAGGAACCTTTTATAGTGTAGACTATGAACATTGCGCCGTGATTGGAGAAAGTCGTCATCACTTTGTCCAATCAGGACTCTGACAGTGCTCTGTGCCCTAAGTGGCAAAGCCTTGCACCTGACAAGCGTTCAGATGCGAGGTTTCATCCAATTAGGGCCCTAGAATGCACTGTAAAGCGCGCAGTGTATTGTGGGGCGCTCTGCGGGCGAACATACCGCTGAGCAGTGGCGGCTGGTGCTCAAAATTTTTTGGGGGGCGCAAACAAACTGAAAAAAACAATTGCCGCCAGTGTGCCCATTAAACGCAGCCACTGTGCCCAAACGCCACCAGTTTGCCCCCTTAAATACAGCCAGTTTGTTTCCATATACAGCCAGTGTGCTCCCATATATATATATAACCAGTGTGCCCCCATATATACAGCCAGTGTGCCCCCATATATACAGCCAGTGTGCCCCCATATATATATATAGCCAGTGTGCCCCCATATACAGCCAGTTTGTCCCCATATATATAGCCAGTGTGCCCCTATATACAGCCAGTGTGTCCCCATATATACAGCCAGTGTGTCCCCATATATATAGCCAGTGTGCCCCCATATACAGCCAGTTTGTCCCCATATACAGCCAGTTCCCCCCAAATGCAGCCAGTTTGTCCCCCATATACAGCCAGTTCCCCCCAATGCAGCCAGTTTGTCCCCCATATACAGCCAGTTCCCCCCAAATGCAGCCAGTTTGTCCCCCATATACAGCCAGTTCCCCCCAAATGCAGCCAGCGTGTCCCCCATATACAGCCAGTTCCCCCAAATGCAGCCAGTTTGTCCCCCATATACAGCCAGTTCCCCCCAAATGCAGCCAGCGTGTCCCCCATATACAGCCAGTTCCCCCCATATTCAGCCAGTTTGTCCCCCATATACAGCCAGTTCCCCCCATATTCAGCCAGTTTGTCCCCCATATTCAGCCAGTGTGCCCCCATTTACAGCCAGTGTGCCCCCATATACAGCCAGTGTGCCCCCATATATATATAGCCAGTGTGCCCCCATATACAGCCAGTTTGTCCCCATATATATAGCCAGTGTGCCCCCATATACAGCCAGTGTGTCCCCATATATACAGCCAGTGTGTCCCCATATATATAGCCAGTGTGCCCCCATATACAGCCAGTTTGTCCCCATATACAGCCAGTTCCCCCCAAATGCAGCCAGTTTGTCCCCCATATACAGCCAGTTCCCCCCAATGCAGCCAGTTTGTCCCCCATATACAGCCAGTTCCCCCCAAATGCAGCCAGTTTGTCCCCCATATACAGCCAGTTCCCCCCAAATGCAGCCAGTTTGTCCCCATATACAGCCAGTTCCCCCCAAATGCAGCCAGCGTGTCCCCCATATACAGCCAGTTCCCCCCAAATGCAGCCAGTTTGTCCCCCATATACAGCCAGTTCCCCCCAAATGCAGCCAGCGTGTCCCCCATATACAGCCAGTTCCCCCCATATTCAGCCAGTTTGTCCCCCATATTCAGCCAGTTCCCCCCATATTCAGCCAGTTTGTCCCCCATATTCAGCCAGTTTGTCCCCCAAATGCAGCCTGTTCCCCCCCCAGCCCTGCACTTACCTTCCTCGGTCCGCGCCGTCCTCGATGTGTTCTCCCGCCCTTGATGTCGCTTCAGCCAATCAGGTTACCGGTAACCAGATCCGGTGAACCTGATTGGCTGAAACCTCCACACAGTCTTCTCCCAGGAACGCACCCCCGTGCGTACCTGGGAGGAGTTTTTGGAAGCCGAATACAGCGTGAGAGCTGTATTCGGAAAGCCTATCAGAGCCGCTGGCTCTGATAGGCACTTCCAAGTTACACCCACCGCCGACCGCCGCTCTAATTCATATGGCCGGTGCTCACCAGGAGGCCGGCCATATGTATAGTGGGCAGCGCGGCAGCGGTGACAATACACAGATTCATGCAATGCATGAATCTGTGTATTGTCTTTCAGTGGCGGTGCGGGAGCGAGAGGGGGCGGTGCTCCGGCGCCCTCTATGGACGCACCGCCACTGCCGCTGAGTGCTCCACAAATTTGGGTGTTCCCTGAACAGGCGATGTTCAGGCAAAACTTTTGCTGGGCTTGAACTGTTCACCCAACACTAGTCTGTAGCTGTCTATGCCTGCTTTCTGTAGTACAGCAGTCACTGGATATTATTTGTGGCCCTTTGGTGATGCCTAAAGCTGCACTTTAAAACCACTTTATCAAAAAAGTTGGTTATAATTGGCTTACATGGTTACTCACTGCTAGGGATGAGCCGAACACCCCCCCCCCCCCCCCAGTTCGGTTCGCACCAGAACTTGCGAACAGGCAATAAATTTGTTTGAACATCCGAACACCGTTAAAGTCCAAGGGACTCGAACATGAAAAATCTAAAGTGCTAATTTTAAAGGCTTATATGCAAGGTATTGTCATAAAAAGTATTTGGGGACCCGGGTCCTGCCCCAGGTGACATGTATCAATGCAAAAAAAAGTTTTTAACCACTTAAGCCCCGGACCATTTGGTAGCTAAAGGACCAGAGGTGAATTCAGAATTTTGCACTGCGCTGGTTTAACTGTAAATTGTGCGGACATGCAATGTTGTACCCAAATGAAATTTGCGTCCTTTTCTTCCCACAAATAGAGCTTTCTTTTAATGGTATTTGATTGCCTCTGCGATTTTTATTTTTTGCGATATAAACTGAAAAACACCAAAAATTTTGAAAAAAAATGATATTTTCTACTTTTTGTTATAAGAAAAATCGAATAAACTCAATTTTAGTCATACATTTAGGCCAAAATGTATTCAACCACATGTTTTTAGTAAAAAAAATGTCAATAAGCGTATATTTATTGGTTTGCGCAAAAGTTATAGAGTTTACAAACTAGGGTACATTTTCTGAAATTTACACAGCTTTAAATTTAAGACTGCCTATCTCATTTCTTGAGGTGCTAAAATGACAGGGCAGTACAAAACCCCCCCAAATGACCCCATTTTGGAAAGTAGACACCCCAAGGAAATTGCTGAGAGGCATGTTGAGCCCATTGAATTTTTTTTTTTTGTCTTAAGTGATTGAATAATGACTAAAAAAAAAAAAAAAAAATTACAAAAAGTTGTCACTAAATGATATATTGCTCACACATGCCATGGTTATATGTGGAATTGCACCCCAAAATACATTTTGCTGCTTCTCCTGAGTACGGGGATACCACATGTGTGGGACTTTTTGGGAGCCTAGCCGCGTACGGGACCCCGGAAACCAAGCACCGCCTTCAGGATTTCTAAGGGCGCAAATTTTTGATTTCACTCCTCACTACCTATCACAGTTTCGAAGGCCATAAAATGCCAAAATAGCACAAAAAACCCCCAAATGACCCCATTTTAGAAAGTAGACACCCCAAGGAAATTGCTGAGAGGCCTGTTGAGCCCATTGAATATATATTTTTTTTGTCCCAAGTGATTGAATAATGACAAAAAAAAATAAAAAATTACAAAAAGTTGTCACTAAATGATATATTGCTCACACATGCCATGGTTATATGTGGAATTACACCCCAAAATAAATTTTTCTGCTTCTCCTGAGTACGGGGATACCACATGTGTGGGACTTTTTAGGAGCCTAGCAGCGTACGGGACCCCGAAAACCAAGCACCGCCTTCAGGATTTCTAGGCACAAATTTTTGATTTCACTCCTCACTACCTATCACAGTTTCGAAGGCCATAAAATGCCAAAATAGCACAAAACCCCCCCAAATGACCCCATTTTGGAATATAGACACCCCAAGCTATTTGCTGAGAGGCATGGCGAGTATTTTACAGCTCTCATTTGTTTTTGAAAATGAAGAAAGAAAATATATATATATTTTTTTTTTTTTTCAATTTTCAAAACTTTGTGAGAAAAAGCGAGATCTGCAAAATACTCACAATACCTCTCAGCAAATAGCTTGGGGTGTCTACTTTCCAAAATGGGGTCATTTGGGGGGGTTTTGTGCCATCTGGGCATTCCATGGCCTCCGAAACTGTGATAGGCAGTGAGAAGTGAAATCAAAAATTTACACCCTTAGAAAGCCTGAAGGCGGTGCTTGGTTTTTGGGGTCCCGTACGCGGCTAGGCTCCCAAAAAGTCTCACACATGTGGTATCCCCGTACTCAGGAGAAGCAACAGAATGTATTTTGGGGTGTAATTCCACATATGCCCATGGCATGTTTGAGCAATATATCATTTAGTGACAACTTTGTGCAAAAAAAACGAAAAAAAACAAATTGTTGTTTTTCCGCAACTTGTGTCAACATATAAAATATTCCATGGACTCGACATGCCTCTCAGTATATAGCTTGGGGTGTCTACATTCCAAAATGGGGTCATTTGGGGGGGGGGTTTTGAACTGTTCTGGCATTTTATACACAACATTAGGAAGCTTACATCCACTCTTCTAACCACTTGAAGACAAAGCCCTTTTTGACACTTTTTGTTTACATGAAAACATTTTTTTTTTTGCAAGAAAATTATGTTGAACCCCCAAACATTATATATATTTTTAAAGCAAAGGCCCTACAGATTAAAATGGTGGGTGTTGCATTTTTTTTTCTACACAGTATTTGCGCAGCGATTTTTCAAACGCATTTTTTGGGTTAAAAAATACACTTTTTTTCATTTTAATGCACTAAAACACACTATATTGCCCAAATGTTTGATGAAATAAAAAAGATGATCTTAGGCCGAGTACATAGATACCAAACACGACATGCTAAAATTTCGCACAAACGCGCATTGGCGACAAACTACATACATTTTTAAAAGCCTTCAAAAGCCTTTACAGGTTACCCCAGTAGATTTACAGAGGAGGTCTACTGCTAAAATGACTGCCCTCGATCTGACCTTCGCGGTGATACCTCACATGCATGGTGCAATTGCTGTTTACATATGACGCCAGACCGACGCTTGCGTTCGCCATTGGGCAAGAGCAGGGCAGGACAGGGGTGCTTTTTTTTTTTTTGCTTTTTTTTTTATTATTAATTTTGCTTTTTTATTTTATTTTTAAATTGTTCCTTCCAAGTATTTTTTTTTTAATCATTTTTATTGTAAAAAACTGGGGTCTTCTAGACCCTAGATTTTTCCTCTGCCCTCAAAGCATCTGACCACACCAAGATCGGTGTGATAAAATGCTTTCCCAATTTCCCAATGGCGCTTTTTATATCCGGGGGGGCATTCCCTCCCACTGCTTGTAAAAGCAGTCCAGAGGCTAATTAGCCGCTAGGATTGCTTTTACATGAAAGCCGGCCGCAGGCTGAAAAGAATGATACCAAGATGATACCTAAACCCGCAGGCATCATTCTGGTATAAAAATTCAAAGTCCAGCAACATACCAGTACGTTGCTGGTCCTTGTTGGACATGTATTGTAATCTTTTTTTTCATGCAGCCAGTTGGCTGAACGAAAAAAGAGATTGATCGGTGGGTATGCCCACCATTAGAATACTGCCCTTCATCCACCCACTTCCAATTATGGGCATACACGCACCATTTATATATGCCGAAGCATGGGGGCATCCTCCCGCAAAAAAGTTATGCCGCACACACATGGTCAGACTTTTCCACGGGCAAGCCTCCGTCGGAATTTCGACCGTATGTACGCGGCATTAGGAGCAAAATCGCTCCTCCGCTCCTGCTGCCCCAATGCTTCGGCATATATGCTTTTTTTATTTAACTGTCGTGGTGAATTTACCTCCTACAGCACTGGAGTCGCAGGGATCAGGCCTGTCTCTGCGAACGCTGCAGTTATGTGTGTTTTTGTTTTGTAAGTGACAGTGATCGATCGATACTGCACTTGGGTGGCCTGGGCTGGAAGGAGGGGCAAAACGCAGGTGCCAGCAGGTATCTGGGCTGATCCCGCTAACACTGCGTTTTTGGGAACCCTAAACTGCTGGGGACGCTAGTATAGATCTGATCAGATCAGATATTGATCTGTTCAGATACTATACCACTAAGGGGGGTGTATGCTTCACACGTGGGTGTTAGCGTTACTGGCACTAACCTGACGCTGCCTGGGGTGTGACGCAGACCCTCTCTGACGCTAAAATCTAATTGATATCACCCGCCGGGCGATCAGGGGGTTAAACCTTTATTGGGTTATATACGGCGGGTGCCCTGACACTATAAAAAGCAAACTAACTAACCAGCGTCACCCGTAACACTTATATGGTGATCTAGGGGCAATCAGGGGGTTAAAACCTTTATTAGATAATATATGGGGGTACCTGACACTATAAAAACCTGCGGCGAACCTAAAAAAAATTACTGGCTACCGATCTGCATCACCGACACTAAGACAGCGATCAGAAAAATGATCGCTTAGCGACAGTGGTGATAGGGGGTGAAAGGGTTACCTGGGGGGCGATCAAGGGGGTTAAACCTTTACTAGATAATATATTGGGGTACCTGACGCTATAAAAACCTGCGGCGAACCTAAAAAAAATTACTGGCTACCGATCTGCATCACCGACACTAAGACAGCGTTTAGAAAAACGATCGCTTAGCGACAGTGGTGATAGCGGGTGAAAGGGTTACATGGGGGGCGATCAAGGGGGTTAAACCTTAATTAGATAATATATTGGGGTACCTGACACTATAAAAACCTGCGGCGAACCTAAAAAAAATTACCAGCTACCGATCTGCATCACGACACTAAGACAGCGTTTAGAAAAACGATCGCTTAGCGACAGTGGTGATAGGGGGTGAAAGGGTTACCTGGGGGGCGATCAAGGGGGTTAAAACTTTATTAGATAGAATATTGGGGTACCTGACGCTATAAAAACCTGCGGCGAACTTAAAAAAAATTACCGGCTACCGATCTGCATCACCGACACTTAGAAAAACGATCGCTTAGCGACAGTGGTGATAGGGGGTGAAAGGGTTACCTGGGGGGCGATCAAGGGGGTTAAACCTTTATTAGATAATATATTGGGGTACCTGACGCTATAAAAACATGCGGCGAACCTAAAAAAAATTACTGGCTGCCGATCGGCATCACTGGCGCTAAGACAGCGATCAAAAAAATGATCGCTTAGCGACAGTGGTGATAGGGGGTAAAAGGGTTATCTGGGGGGTGATCAGGGGGATAAACCTTTATTAGGGGGGGTTAGGGGGCTGCACTGGACCTAAAACTGAATGTACTGACACTTTTACAGTCACAAATGTCACTGATTGCAGTGATCAGTAAATAAATGGTCACTGCAATCAGTGACACTGTGACTGGGGGCTGGGGGGGTGATCTGGGGGGCCTGGGGGGGCGATTTATGTCCCTATGTGTCCTGGTGTCAGTGTAGTGTTGTGTGCACTGACCTGATGTCTTCTCTTGTACGGCGCTCGGTATATGTGAGCGCCGCACCAGAGATGACATCACTTCCTCCTGCTTCCTCTGCCTGACACAGACAAAGGGGGCATTTCTATTCGCCGGGAGCGATCGCGAGGGGGTGGCCGGAAACGAATGGCTGCCCCCTCATCCCGGAACGCTCCCGGACACTTAGCCACCGCTCACTGTATAGGAGGGGGGTCCGATTGGACCCCCCAACTATACAAAGGCAATCACGTACACTCTACGTGATTGTGCCTGTCGGTGCCATTCTGCCGACGTGTATATACAGTGAGCGGTCGTTAAGTGGTTAAAACGGCCGTTTTTTTGGGAGCAGGGATTTTAATAATGCTTAAAGTGAAACAATAAAAGTAAAATATTCCTTTCAATTTCGTACCTAGGGGGTGCGTACAGTATGCCTGTAAAGTAGCGCTTGTTCCCCGTGCTTAGAACTGTCCCTGCACAAAATGTAATTTCTGAAGGAAAAAAAGTAATTTAAAAGTACTCGCAGCTATAATGAATTGTCGTCTCCCGGCAATACAGAGAAAAGTCATTGATAAAAAAATATATATATGCGTGGGGGTCCCCCCAAATTCAATTACCAGACCCTTCAGGTCTGGTATGGATATTAAGGGGAACCCTGCGTCAAATAAAAAAAAATGGCATGGAGTTCCCCCCAAAAATCCATACTAGACCCTTTTTCCGAGCATGCAACCTGGCAGGCCACAAGAAAAGAGGGGGGGACGAGAGAGCGCCCCCCCCCCGAACCATACCAGGCCACATGCCCTCAACATGGGGAGGATGCTTTGGGGGTCTGTGACCCCTCAATGCACCATGCCCCCATGTTGATTGGGACAAGGGCCTCATCCCCACAACCCTTGCCCTGGTGGTTGTGGGGGTCTGCGGGCGGGGGGCTTATCGGAATCTGGAAGCCCCCTTTAACAAAGGGGACCCCCAGATCCTGCCCCACCCCATGTGAAATGGTAAGGGGTAAATTGTACCCCTACCATTTCACAAAGAAAGTGTAAAAATAAAAAAAAAACACACAGACACCATTGGGAAGAGTCCTTTATTAAAAATAAAAAAAGATTCCAGCGGTGGTAATCCACTCTCACTTTCGGTATTCTGCGATGGGTGATCTCCTCTCCAGGGTCCAGCGATGGATGATCTCTCCTCTCCGGGGTCCAGCGATGGATGATTTCTCCTCTCCAGGTCCAGGCTCCAACGATGATGTCCAGTGCAGCGAGGAACAGCAAGCATCCTGTCTCCACTGGAGACACCCTGGGAATCCCGGCAGCCTGATAGGTCTCTAATGTAGCGGAGGACGGGGCCACCTGTCACATGACCCCGTCCCCCTCTGACGCAAGGGGAAACCCAGGCTTCCCCAGTGACGTGCGGGTGACCCCGCCCCCTCTGATGTAACACAGGTTTCCGTTGCATCAGAGGCCCCGTCCTCAGCTACATAAGAGACCTGTCAGGCTGCCGGGATTCCCGGGTGTCTCCGGTGGAGACAGGATGCTTGCTGTTCCTCGCTGCGCTGGACATCATCGTTGGAGTCTGGACCTGGAGAGGAAAGATCATCCATCGCTGGACCCCGGAGAGGAGGTCACCCATCGCAGGATACCGAGAGTGGATTACCACCGCTGGAATCTTGTTTTTATTTTTTTTATTTTTAATAAAGGACTTTTCCCAATGGTGTCTGTGTGTTTTTTTACAATTTTTTACACTTTCTTTGTGAAATGGTAGGGGTACAATGTACCCATTACCAATTCACATAGGGGGGGGCCGGGATCTGGGGGTCCCCTTTGTTAAAGGGGTCTTCCAGATTCCGATAAGCCCCCCGCCTGCAGACCCCCACAACCACCGGGCAAGGGTTGTGGGGATGAGGCTCTTGTCCCCATCAACATGGGGACATGGTGCTTTGAGGGGTCACAGACCCCCAAAGCATCCTCCCCATGTTGAGGGCATGTGGCCTGGTATGGTTCAGGAGGGGGGGCGCTCTCTCGTCCCCTCTCTTTTCCTGCAGCCTGCCAGGTTGCGTGCTCGGATAAAGGGTCTGGTATTGATTTTTGGGGGGAACTCCACACCATTTTTTTTTTAATTTGGCGTGGAGTTCCCCTTAAAATCCATACCAGACCTGAAGGGTCTGGTATGGATATTTGGGGGGAACCCCACGCCATTTTTTAAAAAATTTGACGCAGGGTTCCCCTTAATATCCATACCAGACCTGAAGGGCCTGGTAATTGAATTTTTATCAATGACTTTTCTCTGTATTGCCGGGAGCCTACAATTCATTATAGCCGCGAGTGCTTTTAAATTACTTTTTTTCCTTCAGAAATGACACTTTGTGCAAGGACAGTTCTAAGCACGGGAAACAAGCGCTACTTTACAGGCATACTATACACACTCCCTAGGTACGAAATTTAAAGGAATATTTCACTTTTATTGTTTCACTTTAAGCATTATTAAAATCATTGCTACCGAAAAAACGGTTGTTTTTAAAACTTCTTTTTGCATTGATACATGTCCCCTGGGGCAGGACCCGGGTCCCCAGACGCTTTTTATGACAATAACTTGCATATAAGCCTTTAAAATTTGCACTTTAGATTTCTCCCATGGACTTTTACAGGGTGTTCCGGCGGCTTTTCGAACTTGCCGTGAACACCCGAAATTGTTCGCTGTTCGACGAACGGGCGAACAGGCAATGTTCGAGTCGAACATGAGTTTGACTCGAACTCGAAGCTCATCCCTACTCACTGCTAAAGGTTACTTCAAGTTATGCTGAAGCAAAGACAAATGTTCCTTTGACAGCTGTTTCTATAGTACTACTGTGCAATCTCTGTGTGTTGTGACACACAGAGAGGCACCCCTAATGATAATAAATGCATAGATGGATTTTTCTATTTGCATTATGAAATGGTTGTCATACAAAAAATAAAACACTTAGCTGAAAGTGGCATTATGTTAAATGTGAAAAAAAAAAATCTGTAAAACATGCTTAAAGCGGTAGTAAACCGCATTTAAAAAAAAATTGGGCTCCAGGCAGTTTAAGTCATAATGTGATAGTATATTCATTGCATACTAGCACATTATGACAGAGTTACTTGAAAACAAAGCACTCTAGCAGTGCGCTGTCACTGCTGAAGGTGCTTTCATCTTCACCCAGTCTTCTTTCCAGGTCCGCAGGCTTCAGCGATATAAATGGACGAGCTGGCATGCGCGTGGGAGTCGCAGGTATGCAGTTTCTTCAGAGCGCATCTGCCGGTGATGTCACTGGCTGCATCTAGAGTAAATATCTCCTAAACGGTGCACAGTTAGGAGATATTTACTGTACCTATGAGTAAGCCTTATTATAGGTTTACCTCTAGGTAAAATTCATACATGGGAGTTACTCCCACTTTAGTTATGAATGTCATACCTAAAAAATAAAATAGAATGCAGTATTTACTTAGGTAGTGTAAGTTTTAGATGGAAAGGAAAGGAAAGCTGTTTCTCTACCTGCAGAAACTTCATCCTAATAACTTGCATCTTGTAAATCAATAAGTTTAGGACATACCGTTTTGCCTGGCTGTTTGCTAATTCTTTACACTCTTGAAGAGCTATAGTGCTGCTAGTATCCAACACTTAAAAATTAGTTAGATACACTGCTGAGCACTGTGGTTCCTTCTGCCAGCCACAATGTCATTGCTGTGTTCTGTAGTGGCATTGCAGCTGGTGAACCACAGAACCACAGTGTCTAGCAGGGCATCAGTCAGCACCCAGAAGTGTTGGATACCAGTAGTGCTTGTAGCTCTTTAATTGAGCAAAGTTCAGTAAAGTAAGTTTAAAAAGTCTTCTAACAGGGTAAGGGTGATTTAATTTTTTTTACACTGAAATAGGGTTGCTTTAAGGAAGAAAAAAGATATTGCACCAGCAAATGTATATTAGGATCATACATCTCACTTCATGAAAAAACAGAATTTTAAATGTTTGTCCTCGTCACTGCCCTTGGTTACTTATTATTTCACTTGTACAACATCACGATTAATCATTAAAACTATGTAATATTTGCAAACAGTTGCATGTGAAGATCTTTTTTACATCACAGTTACATCAGTGCACCATGTGATGTAAATATTTCCAGATCTTACAGTTGAGCCATAAGTTATTTTGCACAAAAGAGGAACAAGCGGCTTTGAACAGTGCTGTCAGGAACATAGTAAAGATATGAGCTGTAATTCTCTTTCCAAACATATGAGCATCTTGGCTATACTTAGGTACGTTCCAAAGCATCTTAGACAGGGTGGAAGTTTTTTTGTATGAATCAAGTAAACAAGATAATAAACTTACTTCTATGGGATCAAGTGAGGATATATTGGTGTTCTCTAATGGTTGATCCTTGTGTGGTTTCTCAATATTTGTAGATGTATTCTTGCTACCATGTGCTGATTTTACATCAGAGGATACCTTATCAGGTCCCTTTACTGGAAGAACCTGGTCTGTTGATCTTACTTCTTTTTCTTTTTTCTGAGTGATATGACTTACTGGGACTGAAACAGAAGAATTTGTGTTTTTTTCTGCAACAGCTAGCTTTAGCAGTTCAGATTTTGGCTTAACCGCTAACAGTGTCTGACTTTGATTTGAGACTTGCCCAGGTACAGGAGCTTCAGATTTTCTACTTGTTATTGGTGAAGTTTTGCGTCCAACAGACAATTCTCTTTGTTCTTTTGAACGTCTTGGGGCAACTTTTGGTGTTTCTTTGATTTGTCCTTCAGTTGATGGTTTTGCATGAGTTAAACTGGGAGCTTGCATGTCTCCCTTTGTTTTCCGGTCTCTTGAGAGTGCTGGTGGACTCTTTTCTTCTTTTGCATATTGTGGTAAGCCATCAAAATACATTTCCTTTAAGGAAAACGTGATATCTCCCGAAGTTTGCACATTAACTGGTTTTGGAATGGAGGATTCTTCTGCTCTGCTATGGGGCACAACACCATCTTTTAATTTCATGGTATGTTTTGCTACTACAGATTTTTCAGTTTTATTAGGGGCGGTGGAAAGTGCAAATCTTTTATTTGTTGTCACAGGAGATATTTCCACCTCCATTTTTTCTTCAACTGAAGATTTAGAAGTATCTTTACCAAATCGAGACCTTCTTGGAGCAGGACTTATTTGGACTACTTTCTTTGGACTTCCTTGTATCGCTTCTTCTTTTTTGGAGTCTGATATAGGTAAAGAGGGTTCTTCTTCTTTTTTCTTCTTTTTTGCATAGGACTCTTTTGATGCTTGTTTTTTTGTTATAACTTCTACTGTTTCATAGACATAAGCAAGGAATCCTTTACCATTTTCTTCAATGTTTTCAGGTAGAGTATATCCATTGGTGGTTACCTCTTCTTTTGGTTTAGAGTCAATTTCAGCAAAGCCATTGACTACAGTTTGTGGTTGCTCTGCTGTCTTTGGAAATTCCTCTTGTAGCCTTGAGTTTGGATCAGGAATATGAACCTTAATTAACTCCTCTTTATCTTCTGATGAAACTGAGGAATCTTCTTTCTTTTCAGATGAGAACCTCCGTTTTCTCTGAATCCTTTCAGGACTCAAAGCCCTAAGTCTTTCACCCTCCTCAAAGTTCTCCTTAACTATCCTTCTACTTTGCTCAATCTCGCGCATTTTGGCTTCTGCTTTTCTCTTGAGCTTTGCAAACCATCTTTGATGGATTTTGTATTCACTCATTGTTCCAACTTCCAGTACACCAGAACAGGAAACAATGCCTTTGTTATTTCTTGCTGATGCTTGATAAATTGCTGCATCTTCTTCACTGCACCTAAAACATAGATTTCTCTTTGGTTAGAACTAAGCAATAAATGGAGCATACATTTAGGCCAATAAAACTGCATTTAAGACTCACTTGTAAATTTGTAAGGTATGCTTCTTTCCATTACGGATTATTTCATATTTTGGCAATCCACAATATCTGTCCATTTCTTCATCATCTTTGTACCACGTAACCTCTGGTTCCGGGTATCCTATAGAAAGATAAATTTAAAATGTTGTCATATGCATTTTTTTAAATAAAGCAGTTCTTATTAATTTACAGCAGTTAAATTAATTAAGTTTAAGCAGTGGAACTTTCATACATTAAATGCTACCCAGTGCAAGCTTACTTACTTCAACACACTAATGGAAATCTTTCCCTCTGTCTTTGTCATTACCACCACATTTTTGTTAAGCTGAACACACCACAGCTGTGTACAAAAATGAATAATAGCAACAATCTGGACCATGTTTTGTTCCCCTTCTCCATCAAACAATGGTTTAGCTGAATATCACTGCTTTAACAAACCTGCCTAGTAAGATTTTATGTTCTTTCTACTAAGAATACTAGCACACCCAATAATAGTTATAATATTTTTGATAATGAGGCAGTGGACTGGTGATCAGACAAAATTGTGCGTGCAGAACAATTACACATGTGCCATGCTGTTCCATTTCTCTATATTATCAAACATACATCCAACAACTTTTGCAGCTTTAGTGTGACCAGCTAATGGCCTAAACTTAAGCCATCAGCCAAGATTCAAACCATCTATGGGCAGGCTGATTGCACCCAAGTCGATAGATAGACAACCAGCATGTCAGATTTGTGATTATTGCCAGTGGCTATAGCTGCTAGCAATAATCATTGTGTTCTCCAGACAGGGACGGCTCCCCGTTCCCCCCAGCTGGGAGAACACAATAGCTCTGCAGGAGGAATTCAGCGTTGATGGGGGAATCAAGCGATTTTCTTTCCTGCAACCTGTGGTTGCAGGAAAGTAAATCACATCATCCATGGCCTGTCTTAGAGTCCTGTAACCATATTATCACCACTGAAATAGTAGTTATGCTTTTTACACAAAATACTCTGTTCATTTTTAAAGATAATAGTGCTCCTATCCCTGTTTCCCTGTTATCTTGATGACGTTGGTCATTATGGAACATGTAGGATGCAGCCACAGCTATCCTGTATTGAGCTGACTGCATGAGGACTGGAGGGATCCCTGTCTTATCACAGTGGTGTTTTTTTATACTCCTCCTGGACAGCATTGAATCTGATACTGGCTATAGCCATTCAGAAGTGCCAGTTTGGTTTTATATTAAATGTGAGTGCATTTTGTGATGAGCACTGTGGTTTGCTTCTTTTCCTTTTGAGCTTGAGAGATCGATATCCTTTGTGGTCAATTTAATCAAGTAATGTGTGTTTCCTCTGATTGATTACATATACAAACTGGAGCACATTGAAGATGTTCTCTGGGTCCTGGTGATTGCCAACATGCTAAATTGACCTTTGTGGTGAGAGTCAATTTCTAGAGGTAAGCATTTACCCTCTAGGGGAAGGTGGAGGATTGTCTTTTCACTTGGAGCACACTTTCTTTGACGAAGCGATATCCATGTTTCAATCAGCAAACAGGACAGCACACTTTAGTGCCTACGTTGATGGGCTTACAGTATGTTTGCTTCAAATGGATGTTGCATTCCCATACAAATCTATGGAAATGCAAAACCCACTTAAAGCAGGTCAAATGAAGGTGAAAATTAGGTTAACTGAAAGGCAAAGGCATCGGTCAATGTATTCTAAACGATGTCAGAAGCATCTCAAACTAATGTCTAACTGATGCCATTGACACAAATTCAAAGCCCTTCTACGTAGGCCCTAAATGGGTTTTCTAGTTTACCTGCAGCTGCTGGATATTGAAAAGCTTCTCTCCTGCACTGTTCATACCTTTCCTGCATAACTGAAGCAATCTCTCTGAAGGTTTACTGAACATCCATACTGTTTATGAGTAAAACACTGTACTGATCATTTTGTCATGTCTTATGCTGTGTACACACGATCGGAATTTCCCACAACAAAACCGTGTTTTTTTTCCGACGGATGTTAGCTCAAACTTGTCTTGACTACACACAGTCGCACAAATGTTGCTCGGAAATTCCGAAGGTCAAGAACGTGGAGACATAGAACACTACGACGAGCCGAGAAAAATGAAGTACAATGATTCAGAGAATGCGTCGAATTGGTTCCGAGCATGCGCGGCACTTTTGTGCATCGGAAATGGCTACACACGATCGGAATTTCCGACAAGAACTTTTGTTGTCGGAAAAATTGAGAACCTGCTCTCAAACATTTGTTGTCGGAAATTCCGACAGCAAATGTCCGATGGAGCCTACACACGGTCAGAATATCCGACCAAAAGCTGACATCAAACATTTGTTGTCGGAAATTCCGATCGTGTGTACACGGCATTAGACATTGTTAGGTGCCGAGTGATGTATACATTTTAGAGGTTTAGGCCTCTTTCACACATCATTTGATCAATTCAGTCACTTTTTTTCAAAGAAAAAACGTATGAAATTTACATCGGTTTTTTCATCCGTCTTTCATCAGTTTTTTCATCAATTTTTCATCAGTTTTTTCATCAATTTTTCATCAGTTTTTAACATCTGCCAGCTAGAGTCTTTAACCACTTGAGTCCCGGAGCCATTCTTTCATGCAAAAACTGACCGTTTGTCCATTAACATCCGTTTTTCGTCCGATCTGTTTTTTAATGGAAGAAAAATAGGGCTTTGATCCATTCCAGAAAACGGATGTTGATGGAAGCGGATGTAAATTTATGTAAATGGATGATCATCAGTTTACATCTGTTTTTCCATTAAGATGCATTGATGTCCGTTTTTCATCTATCAATGGATGGATAAAAATGGACGTACGGTCCTTATAAAGGGCAAAGGACAATATGGAGAGCAGAAGGGCAATAGGTTAAGGTTTATTAACATATACATTTTCTAATATTTCTTTACAGCATCATTTGCATATCAACATATGCAATATGTTTGGAAATGATAGATTTGACACTTTTATCGGTTAAAAAACATAGTGTAAAAAAAACAAAAAAAAAACCACTTTCATTGTATGGTGTGCAGTTATGCTTCAAGCAAGCATAAAATAAACATATTTTGGAGGAATGAGTTTCTGGTTTTCATTACATTATAAACAAGTTGTGTGTATAAAGAGGTTTTGTACAGGTTTTTTCACATACAGAACAGTATAGCCTCGTACACACGATCGCATATCCTATGGATTCTAATCCAATGGTTTTGTCCATCGGAAATCCGATGAAGCTGACTTCCATCAGTCTCGCCTACACACCATCAGTCAAAAAACCGACCGTTCCAAACGCGGTGACGTAAAACACTCCGATGAGCCGAGAAAAAATAGGATTTTTTACTCACTGTAAAATCCTTTTCTCTGAGTCCATGGACCGACACAGCTTCTCTATTGACAAAGTGGGTATTATCCGTTAATTAGGAGTGACTAGGCAGAAAAACTTGTAAAAAGTGTTGCATCACACCTTCTACAGTACCGCCCAGGGGGCGGACCCTCTGGGTATACCCTCTCAGTCTGCATCTTCGCAGATCAGTTCGTCAAAAAGCAGTACAAACTTAAAAGGAGGGGTGGGTGCTGTGTCGGTCCATGGACTCAGAGAAAAGGATTTTACGGTGAGTAAAAAATCCTATTTACTCTTTCGTCCATGGACCGACACAGCTTCTCTATTGACAAAGTGGGACGTCCCAAAGCAGTGTCAGAGAAAAAAACGAGGGGTGGTAACAGCATAAAAACAAACTTCACCCCCAAAGCACAAAAACAGCACTCCTCCAACGGAGGAGTTGCAACTCTAAACAGCCGCTTGCAAAACCTTGCGGCCGAAAGAGGCATCCGAAGATGCACCTACATCAACCTTGTAGAATTTTGTGAAAGTGTGAGCGGACGACCAAGTCGCCGCTTTACATAGTTGGGAAACAGACGCTTGATGTCGGAAAGCCCAAGAGGCACCTATTGCCCTGGTCGAATGCGCCGTGACAGGAAAGGGGGGCACCTGACCCTTTAAGGCGTAAGCCTGGATTACTATCTGCCGGATCCACCTAGAGATGGTGGCCGATGAGACTGCTTGGCCCTTCTTGGGACCAGCCACCGAAACAAACAGTGAGTCTGACTTCCGGAACAGGGAAGTAGCAGATAGGTATACTCTCAAAGCTCGGACAACGTCCAAGGAATGCAACGCCGACTCCTTAGGATTCGACGGCTGAGGACACAAGGATGGAAGTACAATGTCTTTGTTGAGATGAAAAGCCGAAACGACTTTCGGAAGAAAGGAAGGCTGCGGCCGCAGCACCACCTTATCCTTGTGGAAAATCAAATAGGGAGCCTTGCAGGACAAGGCTGCCAGCTCAGAGACTCGTCTAACTGATGTAACAGCCACCAAAAAGACCACTTTCTGAGAAAGTGTCAACAGGAGAATATCTCTAATATTCTCAAACGGTGCCTTCTGAAGCACCGAGAGGACCAGGTTCATGTCCCACGGAGGTAACGGGGGACGGACCAAAGGGGCCACATGTCGGACCCCCTGCACAAATGTACTCACGAGAGAGTGAGTCGCCAGGGGTCGCTGAAAAAAGACAGCCAGGGCAGATATCTGTCCCTTAATCGTACTTAGGGCAAGCCTTTGGTCCACCCCATGCTGTAAAAACAGCAGGATTCTGGAAACCAAATAGGTACGCGGATGCCATTTCATTTCCTCACACATGGAGATGTAGGCCCTCCAAGTGCGGTGATAGACCTTCCTAGAGGACGGTTTTCGAGCACTTCTCATAGTAGAGATTACTGAGTCTGACAGGCCCCGGTCTCTCAGTACCTGGTTCTCAACAGCCATGCTGTTAAAGCCAATGACTGTAAAGCAGGATGGAATATGGGACCTTGCGATAGCAGGTCCTTCCGTAGTGGTAGGCGCCAGGGGACGTCTGCTACCAGACGTACTAGATCGGCATACCAAGGACGCTGAGGCCAATCTGGAGCGATTAGGATCATTGGAATTCCCTCTGCCTCCACTCTGCGGAGCAGAAGAGGAAGAAGCCTTAAGGGAGGGAAGGCATAGATTAGCCGATACTGACCCCATGATGCTACCAACGCGTCCGTTGCGTCTGCCCATGGGTCTCTTGACCGGGCCACAAATCTCAATACCTTCCGATTGAGTCGGGAAGCCAGAAGATCTACGTCTGGTGTGCCCCATCTTTGGCAGAGGAGTTGGAACACCTCCGGGTGTAAGGACCATTCTCCCTGGTCCAGCATCTGGCGGCTCAGGTAGTCCGCCTGCCAGTTTTCCACACCCGGAATGTACACGGCCGACAGTGCCGGTACGCTCCTCTCTGCCCACTTCAGGATGCGAGCAATCTCCGATGCTGCAGCTGAGCTTCTTGTTCCTCCTTGATGATTGACATATGCCACTGCTGTGGCGTTGTCTGACTGGATCCTGACTGGACGCCCTTGCAGTCTCTGAGACCATTTGAAGAGGCACAGCTTGATCGCCCGGATCTCCAGGACATTGATCGGCAGGAGGGCTTCCTCTGGGGTCCAGCGACCCTGCGCCGACTGGACACCCCAGACTCCCCCCCAACCTGTAAGGCTGGCGTCCGTCGTGATCACTATCCAGTAAACCGGAAGAAATGACTTCTCGGCCATTAGAGCCGGTGCTGTCAGCCACCATACCAGGGATCTCCTGACTAGGTGGCTCACTCGGATTTGATAATCCAGAGATGAAGCGCATCTGTTCCATCTGGACAGAACTTCCTTCTGTAACACTCGAGTGTGGTATTGAGCATATGGGACCGCCTCGAAGGAGGCTACCATGAGGCCCAACACTCGCATGCAAAAACGGAGTGACGACCAATTCCTGGAAGTCAGCTGCCGTACTGCAGCCCGGAGGGTCTGCAACTTCTCCACAGGGAGGAATACCTTTGCCTCTGAGGAATCCAGAATCAACCCCAGGTACACTAGGCGTTGAGTGGGCACCAATACTGACTTTTGCGTGTTTAGTATCCAACCACAGTCTCGAAGAGTCTGACAGGTAATGGACACGCTTACCTCTAATTCTGAGCTTGAAGGGGCCTTCAGCAGAAGGTCGTCCAAGTAACCTGTGATAGCGATACCCCGCTGTCTTAGAAGTGCCAGAATCGGAGCGAGCACCTTGGTGAACGGGTGCTGAGGCAAGGCCAAACGGGAGGGCCACAAACTGGTAGTGGTTCTTCCCGATAGCAAATCGCAGAAACCTCTGGTGTCTGGAGTATATGGGGACATGCAGGTATGCGTCCTTGATGTCCAAGGAGGCCAGAAAGTCCCCCGGATGGAGAGCCGTGACTACAGATCGAACCGACTCCATCCGAAATCTTTGTACCTTCACAAAGCAATTGAGGGCTCTGAGATCCAAGATTTGACGAACCCCCTCATTCTTCGGCACAATGAACAGATTTGAGTAAAAACCCTGACCCCGTTCCTGTTCTGGAACTGGAATAACTACCCCGCGTTCCAGTAGACCCTGGACCGCCCCATACAGGGCCTCCCGACGGGTCGGTAGTAGCTGGAGATTGGAGGTGATGAATCTGTCTGGTGGACAAGAGAGAAATTCTATCTTGTAGCCTGAGGAGATTACTTCGCAAACCCAGCTGTCGGAGACTAGAGCAGTCCACTGAGTCGCGAATTTGCGAAGACGTCCCCCCACCCGAGAGCTGGGTGGGGGCGGACCTTCATGTGGACGCAGATTTGTCCGCAGGCTTGTTGGGTCTGCGGGACCAAGGACGCTTCTGTCCTTGGGCAGGCGCTTTATCGCCCTGGGGTCTTTTCCCTGTTGCCTTAAGGGGGCGAAAAAAACACTTACGTGCAGTAAAGGAGGGCCCTTGCCCTTGGCGTGGTCCCTTACCCTTGCTAGTTTGGGGAAGCAAAGTGCTCTTACCTCCTGTGGCATCCTTGATGATGTCATCCAGAGAAGCCCCAAAAAGTCTGTCGCCCTTAAAAGGCAGATCCAACAGGGCTTTCTTGGAAGTCTGGTCCGCAGACCAGCCCTTTAGCCAGATCAGGCGGCGTATTGCTACTGCATAAACCGAAGCTCTTGACAGCAGGGGAATAGTATCCATGTCTGACTCGCAGACAAACTTAAGGCCCTGGACCAACTGGTCGGCCAAAGTTATCTCATTAGGAGGAGCATCTCGCTCCTTTAACCCCTGGAGTAGCAATTTTGCCCATTCAGTAGGTGTCTGAGACACTAGGGCCCCCGCCAATGCCGGGCGTACTGCCGAGCCTACCACTGAGTATAGGTAGCGAGCGAGTGCTTCAGCCTTCTTATCCACAGGGTCCTTGAAAACAGGAGCCCCTTCTACTGGAATAGTGGTGGCTCTATTAAGTCTGGACACCGAAGGGTCCACTATAGGGGGAGAGGTCCATATCTTCAGAAAACTCTCCTCAAAGGGGTACCGTACTGCAAACCTCTTTGGGGCTGTAAAGACCCTCAGTGGGTTCTCCCATTCCTTGTATAAGAGTTTGTCAAAATAAGACACACAAGGGAACATCTTAGCAGTGCGGGCAGGTTTACGAAACCCAAAGGGGACTGGAGTATCTGCTACTTCTGCAGTCTTTTCCAACTTTAGCGTATCCCGCACTGCAGTAATAAGGTCAGATACCAAAGCCGTCTTGCGTACTGACCTGGACTTGGAGTCCTCCTCACTGTCCGATCGGTCACGGTCTGCAGTCTCTGATGCATCAGAATCTGGGCCATGAGCCGTAGCTGGACCTGGTTCTGCATCAGAAATATCCCCAGAAGATTGCAGGGGACGGGGGCGTTTATTACCCCCTGTATTCCCGTGTGCTGCTTCCACCCTGGCAGCAAACGCCTCTAGGATTGCCGACATAGCGTCCATAGACACCTCAGGGACACCAGCTGCTAAATCTGGTGTTTCAGGGGAGAAGACATCTGGCTCAGATGCCATGCTGACCACACGCTGACACCCACAGGGCTCCAGGCAAGATATCAATAGGCCACCCTCCTGTGCTGCAGAGAGGCCGGGTCACCCAGAGGACTCACCACCCTGGATAGGTACTGCTATGCTGCGCCTGTGATGCTGTCCCCCTGCTGCTGTGTCAGTCTGCTTCTTTTATCAGCACTTCCTGTGTGAATTTTCGCGCCAGTGTAATGCACCCTAGAGGCCGGAGGCTCTCGCAAAATGGTTGCCAAAAACGTCTGTATGAAAGATAATGTGGGCTCTAAGAAAATGGCCGCCGACAGAAGATAGAGGTCAAGCAGCCATAGCCCACAAAAAGATGGCCGCCGAACGGCAATATCTGCATACAGGGTGGACAAACATGGCCGCCGATCAGCTGATAGGGGCCAGTGGGTTTGGCCGAACCACAGGAAGATGGCCGCCGGGCAGTCACAAGAGGCCAAACTTGGCATGGACCACCTCAAAATGGCCGCCGACAGCATGGAGGAGGAAGGACACAAACACAGGTAAGAAAAAATGACATTTCTTTTAAATGTTAGTTACAGCCAGCCCCGCTCCAGTGGGACCCCCTAGGTGACCCCCAGCACCCAGCAACCTTTAGCTAGAAGCCCAGGGAGGAGGGAAAGGCAGGGAGAGAGGGAAGAAAGGGGCCACAACCACTTACTTGATCTCTCCAGGAATGTCCAGCTAAATCACCCAGCCGAGGCAGGGGAGTTTTACTTACCTATCCTGCATGTATTATGCTGGAAGACCTTCCAAACAGATCATCGTCCGCGCACGGAAGGTGACTGTTGGCCAGGCATGCTGTGATTGGACCCAGAAGGGACGATCATATGTATGCCCTGGAGCATGCCGCTCACCGGACAGGCTGCTGCGACTCGGCCGTAAGGTCAGCCGAAGCTGAGCGGTCCGATGCAAGCCTTGGAGCGTAAGCTCACTGGCCAGGCTGCTGCGACTCGGCCGTAAGGTCAGCCAAAGCTGAGCGGTCCGATGCAGGCCCTGGAGCGTAAGCTCACCGGCCACCGGTGGAGCGACGGGCATGTCGTGGAAAACCCAGCGCGTAGCTAGGGTCGGCACACGCTCGATGGCCAAAACTGGGGAGACTACAAGGATCGAGGATCCAGCCTGTCACCCAGTCGGCAGTTGATCGAAGATCGCAGTAAACAACAAATGTAGCAAAAAAATAAAAATATATATATATATCTTTTTTCCCCGGACCAATGGGCCCGAAGGGAGCCATGTCCTACTCCTTGCTAGACAGAAAAAAACTGATCTGCGAAGATGCAGACTGAGAGGGTATACCCAGAGGGTCCGCCCCCTGGGCGGTACTGTAGAAGGTGTGATGCAACACTTTTTACAAGTTTTTCTGCCTAGTCACTCCTAATTAACGGATAATACCCACTTTGTCAATAGAGAAGCTGTGTCGGTCCATGGACGAAAGAGTAATTAAGTTTAATGCTTCTGAGCATGTGTCGACTTGATTCTGAGCATGCGTGGGTTTTTTATCCGATGGACTTGCCCATAGACGATCGGAATTTGCTATCGGTTTTTGATCCATCGGAAAAATTTAAAACATGTTCTATTTTTTAAAACCGATGGAAAAAAGACCGATGGGTCCTATACACGATCGGTTTGTCCGATGAAAAAAGTCCATCGGACTGTTTTCATCGGTAAAACCGATTGTGTGTACAGGGCTTAAGAGTAGAGATACCCATCACCTGTTCCCATCTGTGCTGATGTAAAAGAGAGATTAACTGTATTGTTGGAAATAAATAAACTCATTGGCAGTACTTTAGAGGTGATGTGTAGCAGAGATTAACTGTGCTGGAGCTATGACAAAGGAGAAAGAGAGAAGTCTTATATAATATAATATGAAAAAGAAGAAAGAAAGGCAGCGCTGGTCTACATGTCTATTGCTGTGGTGTAATAGATGACCATAAACACAAAACTGAATGAATCCTAAATACAGTGCAAAAAATACAATACAGTGCAAATAAAGTGCAAAAGTGCTCAACATTAATGATGGTATGTAACAAATACAATAAATCCAATATTATTAAAAAAACATAAAAAAATAGTCCATGAACATAGTCCATGAAAAAGTTAATCAATGTAAAAAAATAGTGAATCCCAATGACTTCTTAGATGTCAATCGAATGTGTAAACTTGCTACCCAGTGTGATCCTCCACCAGTCGTACTAAACAAACTCACCGAAATAAATGGCTGGTAAAGTTATAAACCAGTGACTGCGGCTTTAAGCAATTTTATGCTTTAATCCACAACGCTGTTAAGCTGCAAGCTGTCCTCTCCAGATCCCGCAACCGTGACCCACATGTATATAGAATGGAAGAAGGAGGCTCCAATGGTGTGATACCGTTTTAAAAGACTTTATTAAAACAATTGTAAAAAATCCACTCACATTTCATAAGTGTCAAACCCGACGCTAGGGAATAAAAGCATTTATGTGTTCCCAGTCGTCTCCGGGCCCCTAAACTCAAACGCAAGCCGTAAGTACAATCCTGGTTGGTGTGTTGACATTAGCGTCCTTGCCCTGTCTTAGGCTTTTCGTCATAATGAATTTATTGTATTTGTTACATACTGTCACAAATTTTGCACTTTATTTGCATTGTATTGTATTTTTTGCACTGTATTTAGGATTCATTCAGGTTTGTGTTTATGTTCATCTATTACAACACATCAATTTTAAGGGGGTGTTAATAGGGACTGTAGACCAGTGCTGCCTTTCTTTCTTCTTTTTCACATTTTTTTTGTGGGTGTCCCAAAATTCAGGGCAGCTGCAGTCTGTTTTATTGAATCCTAGCACCGTTGTTCCTCTCTATTATCTTTGGCGCTGTTTTAAAAAAAAATTCTCTTATATAATATAATAGCCTGTTCTTGCGTGTTTGAGATTTCAAAAAACCTTATTCAGTCAAAACCAGTACACTGGAATAAGTACTCTCTGGTTTACTGTTGGTAACTAAGGCTCATTTATGTTGATTCACTAAAGGAGTGGAGGATGTTCACCTAGCAAAGTGAATTTTCACTTTGCATAGGGGTCGATTTACTAAAAATCTGATTCAGCTTTGCATAGAAACCAATTAGCTTCCAGTTTTTTTTTTTTTAAAGCTTAATTGAACAAGCTTAAAGCGGAGGTTCCGCGGTCCAAAGTTTTTTTTTTTTAGTACATTAAATGTGGTTAAAGATCACTATTTACTACTCACTCGTCCTACGCTTTAGTTCATCCCCCATCCATTTTTGTAACAAAGAATAATTTATAAAAAATGTTGCTGTGCTTTTCCATTTTGCTTGTGGGCATCTTGAAGCCCACAAGCATAGAATTCCGCCAGACTTCCGGGTAGCGGTGAATGCGGGTCGAGGGATTACGCTGGACGGCGTCTCCTAGGAAGGATGACACATTGCTCCCAGGAGACATTGCGCCGACATCCCAGCACACACAGCGCCGCCGGAGAAACAAGAAGACCCGCCTACTCCCACGGGAGAAGGACCAGGAAGTGAAGCCGACAACAGCAGATTATCTTCAATTACAGCATCCAAAAATAAAAAAGGTTGGTGACATGTTAATGTACATATCACCAGGATATTGGGAATATAAAGTTTATATTTAGGGTGAACCTCCGCTTTAAGTTGAAAGCTGATTGGCAACCATGCACAACTGCACTAGACTAAATCAGCCCCATAGTATATGTTCTCTTTGTAAACTTAATATAAGTAAAAAAAAATTAATAAAAAAATTTCTAGCACTTCGCTGGGTACTCAAAGTGAGCACAGCTTCACTTTATTCATTATCATTCGCTTTACAAAATTATCATACACATTTGCATCTACTCCTAAAAATACACCCCAATAGATAGTAGTAAGTAGGAACAGCGATATGTCTCCTCCCCTAATCAATCCCCATACAGTTAGAAACACAAACTAGGGAGCACATTTAACTCCTTCATCGCCCCCTAGTGTTAACCCCTTCCCTACCAGTGACATTTACACAGTAATTAGTGCATTTTTATTGCACTGATCACTGAATAAATGTCAATGGTCCCAAAAATGTGTCAAAAGTGTCCAATCAGTCGCAATGTTGCAGTACCGCTAAAAATCGGTGATCACCGCCATTACTAGTAAAAAAAAAATGCCATAAATCTTTCCTAGTTTGTAGATGCTATAACTTTTGCGCAAACCAATTATTATAAGCTTATTGCTATTTTTTACCGAAAAGAAGATTATATATTGGCCTAAACTGATGAAGAAATTTGTTTTTGGGGATATTTATTATAGCAAAAAGTAAAAAATATTGTTATTTTTTTTCAAAATTGTTTTTTTTTTTGTTTATAGCGCAAAAAATAGAAACCGCAGAGCTGATCAAATACCACCAAAAGAAAGCTCTATTTGTGGGAAAAAAAGGAGGCAAATTTTGTTTGGGTACAGCATTGCATGACCGCGCAATTGTTAGTTAAAGTAACGCAGTGCCAAATAGTAAAAAGTGCTCTGGTCAGGAAGGGGGTAAAATCTTCTGGGTCTGAAGTGGTTACGGCACCTTGCATACCATAGATCATCATTTCCACATATGTGACATAGGGATGACTGCCACCATAATTTAATGGGGGAATCAGCTATGATTATGTAGCAGGGGTACCAAATTTAGGGACTGCTATGCCAAATTTAAGGGTGATTTGAGTGGTAGTTGGCTCGAATCTTTCAATTTGCTGGACTCTGCCTTGCTGTTGTTTGCCTGGTGTGCAGTTCCCCTTAGAAGTGTGGGTGGCGCTGTCACCTCTACTCTGGGTTGAACCACAGGTAATAGGGCAGCGATTTGGTGTTCTCTCTCGGCAGCCATACAGTGGGTGTGGTTGACCTGCTGGGCATGTCGGGAGAGGATACATAAGGGGCAGACGCCGCCTGGGAGGGGTCTTCTGTTCGTTCCTGGTTCCAGAATCGGAGTCCTGATGTGTGGCACGTGGCCCTCCAGGCCATGGGGCCATGTGCACTTCAGTCCCAGGCACCTTTAGTCCTGGGGCTGCAACTTCGTCCCTGGGCCCAGCACCATTAGCTGGAGCCCACTTTGGGAGGATGAATACCAGGGTGCCGCCTTGCGAGAGGACCCGTTTCTAGAAGAGGAGGCTGGGGGAGGACCGTTTCGAAGGACTGGTGAGAGATCACAGTGAAGGAAGGGGCCCAGTAACTCTCTGGAGGGATGTCATCCATCCGGAAAAAGGGATCTAACCAAAAGGACCAGTAGGAGGTTTGGGGCACTATAGATCCTGTGGCAGAGGATCTCCTGAACGCATCCATTAGGGAATTTAATAGACTGTTCGAGTTACACGCCAGCTGCTGGTGCCTTCGGGTGACTGTCCGGGTGAGCTGTGCCCACTCGGGATCGAGTGGCGAAGAAACAAGAGTGCCTGAACTGATCTGTCTTCCTAACACCTTTCTCTTCTCCTCATTTGTGGATGTTCATGCATAAAGAAATAAACTCTATGTTGGAGTTGATGCTGGTGTAGATCTTGGAGTTACTTGGGCCATAGAGACTTTTGTCCTTACACTATAGGGACAGAAACCAACCCAGGGGGCCTGCTGCAAAGACCCGTAAGTGAAACTAAGTGTGCTTAACCTCTGCAAACCAGGGGGTACGGGCATGGTGGAGACTATGCGCCTTCCTCTCAAGTGAACAAGACAAAGAGTGGAGAAGGAGGGTGGAGTGGTTGCTACAATTACATTAATTAGCTCTACAGAATCAGTTATATAAATCTGAAGTATCCTCAACCTTCTTCTCCAAACTAATCCTTCAACAGCTATGTATGTGGGTTGATTTACTAAAACTACAAAGTTGCAAAATCTGGTGCAACTCTGCATAGAAACCAATCAGCTCCCAGGTTTGTTTTGTCAAAGCTTAATTTAACAAGCTGAAGTTAGAAGCTGATTGGCTACCATGCACAGCGGCACCAGATTTTGCACTCCCCAGTTTTAGTAAATCAACCTAATGGTATTTAGACAAGGCCGTTACCTCACTGGGAATGGTGTGGTAAGACATTAGCCCCTTCTCACAGCCTGTCTTGATGATCTGCATAATTCAAACAACATGCAGAAATACATAGTAAACTATTACAACAGTTACAACAAATTTTACAGTTGTCTGAAATCAGAGGTCTACATCAATCCTTTGCTTTAAGATCTCACAACATTTGCAACCAAGAAGTAAAGGTAGTTTAAAAATGAAGTGAAACAAACCCCTAACTTCCCCTATTATAAATCACACTGACTACTTCTCGGTAATGCATGACACAGGTAACTAAGCAATAGAAATCATGTGCTTGCTTTATCCTCCAGTCAGGCAAGACTGTAAATGAACCACAGTTTGCACAAACTAGGCAGAGTCATGCAGATATAACAATTAGTGCTGGATTAATGTAGAACATGGAAGTCATCTTTCTAGTTTATGAAATACATGCTTGTTCAATGACACTCCACTGCCATTAAACCATCTTGTGGGTTGGTGCAGGGTTTAAACTACAGTCTGTGGAATAGATACAGCCGTTTACTGGGACTCTCTGAATCCCACTGACATCAACAATTGGGCACTACTCCTCCACTGACATTAATTATGAGGTACTACTCCTCCTATTGACATCAACCATGGGGTGCCATTCCTCCCACTAACACCACTGATGGGGCCCTATTCCTGCCATTGGCATTAATTATTGGAGAATATTTCTCCTACTGACCCCAACCATGGGGCACTGTCCCTCCCACTGACAACAACCATGGGGCACAATTCCTCCTAGTGACACTAATTATGGGGCACTATTTTCTCCGCTGACCCCAATTACGGGGCACTATTCCCCCCTCCCAATGACCATTAATGCTGGGGCATTTTGCAACTCCCACTGACACCAACACCGGGGCATTTTTTTAACTCTCATTTACCAATGATCCTGGGGCATTTTGTTCTTCCAATAATGCTGTATTTTGTACCTTTTTTATACTGTTACTTCTTTAAATTCTGGTTTACCCCCTCTTGCCCGTATAATCCCCAGGGCACCTACCTACACAATTTCCTTCTAATTGGGATGTGGCAAGCGTTTCCAGTGCTGTACTCCTTGGTGGTTTCTCTTCTTAGTTTTTTTCCAATAATAGTGGGGCACCTTTACTCCAATTGATCACTGACCATGGGGCATTTTTTATTTACCATTAATGCAAGGGCACTTTTACTCCAACTGACCATCAACACCACTGGCTGCTGTCTGGCTTTTGCCTAATTTATTCCAGACATGTCATCTGTAAGTCATAGTACTTCAGTAATCCCACAAATTGTGTTGCTTTATTTGGTGTCTTTTTGGGAAATGAAGATTGGTGTGCCAGTGACATCCACTGTAGTGATGTACGGGCTAGTGAATGGAACCACAGCATGTGTCAAGGAATGCAGACTTCTGACTAGGGATGAGCCGAACACCCCCGGGTTCGGTTCGCACCAGAACCCGCGAACGGACCGAAAGTTCGCACGAACGTTAGAACCCTATTAAATACAATGTATGCGAACGTTTGAAATCTAAAGTGCTAATTATAACTACTATTATGCATGTTATTGTCCTAAAAAGGGTTTGGGAACCCAGGTTCTGCACCAGGGGACATGTATCAATGCAAAAATAAGTTTTAAAAACTGCCGTTTTTCGGGAGCAGTCATTTTAAAAAAGTCAAATATTCCTTTAAATATCGTACCTGGGGGGTGTCTAAAGTATGCCTGTGAAGTGGCACGTGTTTCCCGTGTTTAGAACTGTCCCTGCACAAAATGACATTTCTAAAGGGAAAAAAGCCATTTAAAACTGCTTGCGGCTTTAATGTAATGTCTGGTCCCGGTAATATGGAAGAAAATCTTTAAGAAAAATGGCATCACTACCCCATCACCCCCTCCCCCCACCCCAGCCCATTACCAGCCCCTTTGGGTCTTGTATGGATATTAAGGGGAACACCGCACACAAAATAAAAAAGGCCCTATATACTCTGAACAGCCGTATACAGGCGGTGCATACAAGACAGGGACTGTAGGTTTGTTCTTATGTAGAATCTGTTTGTAATTTTGAACAGGTACATTGTTTAAGTGTAGCTCCAGCCAAAAAATCTATTTTTAAGCTTTTTGGAAAACATAGGGAAGGGTTATCACCCCTGTAACATTTGTTTTGCTGTCTGTGCCCCTGTTCAGAACATTTCACCTCACTTTCCGTCCCAATGACAAATGTTTTTGAAAAGTGGGGTTTTTATTGAAACAAGGATTGGTGATAAAGCATCAGTAGAGAGGAGACACTTTTTTCCCATATTAACTCTTACAGGAGAGAATTTCCCTTCCTAGGGGTAGATTTCCTCTCACTTCCTGTTGTCTCCTTTCGTCTGCAAGTAGGAGTCGTTTGTAAGTTGGATGTTTGAAAGTAGGGGCCTGCCGTATATACTCTGCTGAAATTTGCCCCTTACATGTTGGTGTTGCCACAACACAGTAAGGCCTCACAGTTACTCTTGGTGGGCGCAGGAATGGGCCCTGCTGTGAATTATTAGATCAAGAATTGTAATTACATGCCCCTGTTAAACAGGGGCAGAAAAATTGGGCCATAGGCACTGGTGCCACAACACTGCAACCCCTCACAGATACTGTACTTGGAGCACAGCAATGAGCCCTGTTGCAAAGTATTGCATCAAAAATTGTAATTACACGCCCCTGTTAAACAGTGGCTGAAAAATTGGGCCTTAGGCACTGGTGCTGGTGCCACGACACTGCAACCTCTCCCAGATACTCTAGTTGGAGTGCAGGAATGAGCCCTGCTGCGAAGCATTGCATAAAACATTGTAATTACATGCCCCTGTTAAACAGGGGCTGAAAAATTGGGCCTTAGGCACTGGTGGCGGCACCCAGAAACAAAAATGTTCTTCCAAGCTATCATCATCAATCGGATCATTGAGGAGGAGGAGGATAGTCAGTCAACATAACAGGACAGTCACTCAGCATCAGCATCAGTCTTGAAGGGATGTGACATTTGAAAATAAATTAGTCTGTTATATCAGCTTCAGGTGTTTGGTAGCTGGTGGTGATCCAAGACTGGTTTATCTTTATGAAAGTCAGTCGATCAACTGAGTCGGTGGACAGGCGCACCCTGTGATCCGTGACAAATCCTCCAGCAGCACTGAATGTGCGTTCTGAAAGAACGCTGGATGCAGGACAGGCCAGAAGCTCAATTGCATACTGTGCAAGCTCTGGCCAGTGATCCATCCTCAAGACCCAGTAAGCCAGAGGATTTTCGGTGGGGAAGGTGTCCAAGTCTGACCTTGCCCCTAGGTATTCCTGCACCATGTATATCAGACGCTGGCGATGGTTGCTGGAACCGATCATACCTTGGGGCTGCGGACTAAAGAATTGTCTGAACGCATCGGTCAGACGGCCACCTTCCCCACCGCTCCTTCTTTGACTGACCGAAGCCTCAGCAACTCGTTGTCCAGGACCAAGAGTTTGTAACCTCCCAGTCTCTGGGAACGCGTTGCACAGACCTTTCTGCAAGGCCTCCCGGAGTTTTCTCATCCTCTGCTCCCTCTCCGACGGTAAGATAAGGTCCGCAACCTTACCCTTGTACCGTGGATCAAGGAGAGTGGCCAGCCAGTAATGGTCCCTCTCCTTGATCCGAAGAATACAGGGATCCTTCCGCAGACTTTGCAGGATCAGGGAGGCCATGCAGCGTAGGTTAGCTGAGGCATTCGGTCTGGAGTCCTCTGGGTCACTAAGGACGTCATGATCCGCAGCCACCTCCTCCCAGCCACGTACAAGTCCACGGGTTTCTTGGGACTGTAAATCATCCCTAAAAGACTGCTGCTGATGATGCTGAGTGCCAGGCTCCACCTCCATTCTGACACAATCCTCCTCCTACTCCTCCTCCTCCTCCTCCTCCTCTTCCAGTGTGATGGGTGGGACAGAAGGAACACTGTCTGGGTAAAGGGGGCCTTGAGAGGCAAGGAAGTCCTCCTCTTCCTGCCTCTGTTCTGCCTCAAGTGCCCTGTCCATTATTCCACGCAGCGTATGTTCCAACAGGTGGACAAGAGGTACAGTGTCACTGATGCATGCACTGTCATTCCTGGCTTAAGCTGGCGTGGCGTCAACCACCTTTCGGCCTGCCCCTGCAGAGCAGACAGAACCTCTGCCCCAGTGTGGCTCCTGTCCCCCAAACACACCAGCGCAAGCACGGCATGGCATCTTTTTGCCTGCGTACTTGCGTAGCCCCTTGAACGCCTACGGATCACCGCTGGTTCCGAGGACAAAGCACAGGAAGAGGCCATGGAGGAAGAAGAAGAGGAGGGGGTGGAGGAGAGAGGTGTGTCACAACCAGTAGTAGCATTTTGGAGGCGTGGCGGCGGAACAACCTCCAACACTACTGCACCTTGTCCTGTATCCTTCCCAGCTGCCAAAAGAGTGACCCAATGGGCCGTGAAAGAAAGGTAACGTCCCTGTCCATGCCTGCTGGACCATGAGTCAGCGGTAATATGCACCTTACCGCTGACCGCCCTGTCCAGCGAGGCCAAGACATTGCCTTCCACATGCCGGTAGAGAGCCGGAATCGCCTTCCGTGAGAAAAAGTGGCGTTTGGGAACCTGCCACTGAGGAACCGCACATTGCACAAACTCACGGAAGGGGGCCGAGTCTACCAACTGAAAAGGCAGCAGTTGAAGCGCTAGCAATTTAGCCAAGCTAGCATTCAACCACTGGGCATGTGGATGGCTGGGAGTGAACTTCTTTCGACGGTCCAGCAGCTGGGGCAGGGAAATTTGCCTGCTAGAATCGGACGTCGGTGTACTGCTAGCAGAGTGCCCGCAAGTACTTGGCTGTGACACACCTAATTCTACACCTTCATTCCTCTCAGTGCAGGTTTCAGAGAGGACTGAAGGTATAGTGGGGTTGGAGATCCCAGCTGATGCGGTGCAAGGAGAGGTCCGCTTTGTTCTTTGGTGTGGGTCTTTAAGGTAGGCTTGCCAACGAGCTGCATGGCAGGTCAACATATGTCTGGTCAAGCATGTGGTGCCCAAGCGGCTGATGTTTTGGCCACGCGATATACGCTTGAGACATATGTTGCAAACAGCAGCTGTGCGATCTGATGCACTCGACTCAAAAAAGGCCCACACCAAAAAACTTTTTGAATAACGGGCAGAGGCAGCGCCCTGCACAGGCGGAGCTCTGCGGTGTGATGTGATTCCGTCGGTGTGCTGCCCTTACGCTGGCCCCCCGAGGGCATCCTGCCTCGTTGGAGATGTGCCTCCTCCTCATCCTCCTCCTCTCTCCTATTAGGCACCCACGTGGAGTCAGTGACCTCATCATCCCCTCCCTCCTCATCACTGGAGCCAATCTGGCAGTATGCTGCAGCTGCTGGAACATGACTGCCAGATTGGTGTCCTTCTTGAGCAACCCCTCTCTCTGCTCTCACGCTACTGCCTTCCTCTAGCTGGGTATCATCATCAGACCCTTCGAAACGCTGGGCATCCTCCTGGAGCATGTACCCAACACTGTGCTCAAACAGTTCGGGGGACTTCTCAGGAGGACATGGTGGGTCTAGGGAAGAAGTGACTGATGATGACATTGATACCAGGGAAGAGGACGCTTTGGCAGCTGCTTTGCCAGTACCCTGAGCCTGGGTGAGAGAGGATGAGGAGGATGAGGAGGGCTTGGTCATCCACTCTACCAAGTCTTCGGCATGATGCGGCTCAACATGTCCAGCTGCCGAAAAGAAGGACAAGCGTGTCCCATGGCCACGTGCTGATGGCGATGCACCGCGTCCACGACCAGCACTGTTGTCTCTAGACACAGAGCCTGCTTGCCCTCTTTTATTGGCTCCTGACTGTCTGCCTCTCCTTGTTTGCCTTCCAGGCATTCTAATGGCCTGCAGGGAGATGGGAAAACCAGCAATAAGGCCTAGCTTCAGGAGTATATTTTGCAGGAAGCACACTACGTCCGCTGTAAGTGCTGCAAATGCCTGTTGGTGTAACACACCAGGAAAACACAGCAATACGGGCTAGCTTCAGGTGTATATTTTGCAGGAATCACACTACGCCTGCTGTAAGTGCTGCAAATGCCTGTTGGTGTAACACACTAGGAAAACAGAGCAATAAGGCGTAGCTTCAGGAGTATATTTTGCAGGAATCACACTACGCCTGCTGTAAGTGCTGCAAATGCCTGTTGGTGTAACACACCAGGAAAACACAGCAATACGGGCTAGCTTCAGGAGTATATTTTGCAGGAATCACACTACGCCTGCTGTAAGTGCTGCAAATGCCTGTTGGTGTAACACACCAGGAAAACACAGCAATACGGGCTAGCTTCAGGAGTATATTTTGCAGGAATCACACTACGCCTGCTGTAAGTGCTGCAAATGCCTGTTGGTGTAACACACCAGGAAAACACAGCAATACGGGCTAGCTTCAGGAGTATATTTTGCAGGAATCACACTATGCCTGCTGTAAGTGCTGCAAATGCCTGTTGGTGTAACACACCCGGAAAACACAGTAATACGGGCTAGCTTCAGGTGTATATTTTGCAGGAATCACACTACGCCTGCTGTAAGTGCTGCAAATGCCTGTTGGTGTAACACACTAGGAAAACAGAGCAATAAGGCGTAGCTTCAGGAATATATTTTGCAGGAATCACACTACGCCTACTGTAAGTGCTGCAAATGCCTGTTGGTGTAACACACCAGGAAAACACAGCAATACGGGCTAGCTTCAGGAGTATATTTTGCAGGAATCACACTACGCCTGCTGTAAGTGCTGCAAATGCCTGTTGGTGTAACACACCAGGAAAACAGAGCAATAAGGCGTAGCTTCAGGAGTATATTTTGCAGGAATCACACTACGCCTGCTGTAAGTGCTGCAAATGCCTGTTGGTGTAACACACCAGGAAAACACAGCAATACGGGCTAGCTTCAGGAGTATATTTTGCAGGAATCACACTACGCCTGCTGTGAGTGCTGCAAATGCCTGTTGGTGTAACACACCAGGAAAACACAGCAATACAGCCTAGCTTCAGGAGTATATTTTGCAGGAATCACACTACGCCTGCTGTAAGTGCTGCAAATGCCTGTTGGTGTAACACACCAGGAAAACACAGTAATACGGGCTAGCTTCAGGTGTATATTTTGCAGGAATCACACTACGCCTGCTGTAAGTGCTGCAAATGCCTGTTGGTGTAACACACCAGGAAAACACAGCAATAAGGCGTAGCTTCAGGAGTATATTTTGCAGGTATCACACTACGCCTGCTGTAAGTGCTGCAAATGCCTGTTGGTGTAACACACCAGGAAAACACAGCAATACGGGCTAGCTTCAGGTGTATAATGTGCAGGAGGCACACTCCGCCCGCTGTAAGTGCTGCAAATGCCTGTTAGTGTAACACACCAGGAAAACACAGCAATAAGGGCTAGATTCAGGTGTATACTGTGCAGGAGGCTTGGCAACAATGACACTGACACTGTCCCCTGCCTATCCTTCTCTCTCCCTGCACACAAGGTTTATCAAAGAATATGACACTGACACTCTCCCTGCCTATCCTTCTCTCTCCCTGCACACAAGGTTTAGCAAAGAATATGACACTGACACTGTCCCCTGCCTATCCTTCTCTCTCCTTGCACACAAGGTTTAGCAAAGAATATGACACTGACACTCTCCCTGCCTATCCTTCTCTCTCCCTGCACACAAGAATAGCACAAAGAATATCACACTGTCCCTGCCTATCCTTCTCTTTCCCTGCGCCGGAACACACTACACAAGGTCGCCGCGCTGGCGGCCTTTTATAGTGTGGGGCGTGTGCTAAACCCCCTGAGCTATAATTGGCCACAGGCAACCTGCCTGTGGCCAATTATGGCTCTCCTAGCTGCCGGCGCTGTGATTGGCCAAGCATGCGGGGTCACAGTGCATGCTTGGCCAATCACAGCGCCGGGATTGCACTGCGATGGCGCAGTGTATTGTGGGCCATTCCCGTCACTCGAATTTGGCGCGAACGGCCCAAATCGTTCGATGTTCGCCGAACGATCGAACAGCCGATGTTCGAGTCGAACGTATGGATGACTCCCCTGATAGGGGCCACATCTCAAGAAGGTAGTCCACGTTCTCATGGTCGGTGGCAGTGACCCAACTGAAACCCAGGTCAGTGGCAGAGACCTCAAGTCCAATTCACCCGGTCGGTGGCAGCGATCACCCTCACAGTCAGTGGCAGCGACCGTGCGCCAAGCCTGTTTGCGCACACCGAAACAGGAGAGTAACAAGTTCATGTTTGTGCCTGGACCTTCCTCTTCACCTTGCCTGTTCGTTGTCTAACCAGTCTGCTCTAAAAGGACTATTTATTGCTCTAAAAGAATAAATAAGTGTTGGACTTTCAATGGTGTGGAACTTGGCTTTCTGGGAGTTAAAGGTCATTCTCAAAGGAAGTTTTGGCTCTGGACAGGGGCACAGACCCGAAGGTAATTGGTTATAGCTCACTCCTCTACACACTGGAGGGTATGAGCTGGTGGTGCGTCACACTCTCCTCCCTGGTCCCCTAGATGAGAGCCATTGACATTGACAGAGAAGGAGGGAGTGAGAGGTGAGGTCGCTACATATATATTTTCCGTTCATTGACAGCTATTTTATATATGAATACCTCACATAGCAAAATGGCATTCTCTAGCTAATTAAAGCAGCAGGATGACGTTTTCATAGATGCAGTATGGGCAAAAAAAGACAAGCATTTTTTGATCAGGAGCACTTCCCCTTCCCCCTTAGTAATGAATATGAATTGTATAAGGCAAAAAGTGTTGTGATAAGTATCACAGTCATGCAGAGGAAAGGAAATACAAGATAGAAATAATATACAGGCTGTCTTGTGCCAGGACAGCATTATGAAATCAAGGCTTCACAAGGTACAAATGCCTTGGAGATGAGGTAATGTATCAGAGAAGTCAAGGGAAAGATGTTCTATCTGTTTATGAGAGGAAACAGAGCTGGACCGAAGCAACCTCAGGTGCTGTGCTGGGGAAGAGGTGTAGCCAGGGTGGAAGCCTCTGCTATAACCACGGGGTTGATTTACTAAAACTGGAGAGTGCAAAATCTGGTGCAGCTCTGCATAGAAACCAATCAGCTTCCATGTTTTTTTTCAAAGCTTAATTGAACAAGTTGAAGTTTAAAGCTGATTGGCTACCATGCACAGCTGTACCAGATTTTGCACTCTCCAGTTTTAGTAAGTCAACCCCTACATCAGCTGGCCATCTATTGCCCTGTGCAAGACCAAGCTGTAAAACTGACAGCTCAGTTCTGCAGATTACACTAAATAAGCAGCTCATTCAATGTAATCACTGGGGCTCCAGTGTCAGAGTGAAAGCAGCCCTGATAAACAGAGCACAGTGGGCCAGCTGTCAAAGTGATAGTACCCTCTCAGTGTGATCATCAGTACTGGGCTGTCAGTGTAACAGCCGACTCCTACTCTTTATTCATTTATGAATGAAGTCTAATATTTGTGAATCAGTGTTATGTGTCAACTGTTAACATAACCCCCTTATTAACAATTTATAAAAATTGCAGTGTGAATGTCTCAGCATTCATGCAAAAGTCATAAATAATAGCCATAATGTTTGTTTTATGTGTCAAATGTCAGGTTCTACTTGCTTGGATAGCCGCACTCCAAAAAAATGATTCTTTATTAAAAAAAACAGGTCACACGAACACATGTCACAGCAAAAAACACAGCAAAGGGAGCCGACGCGTTTCACACTGCGATTCAGTGCTTATTCATAGGTGAATAATGATTTATGAATAAGCACTGAATCGCAGTGTGAAACACGTCGGCTCCCTTTGCTGTGTTTTTTGCTGTGACGTGTTCGTGTGACCTTGTTTCTTAATAAAGAATCATTTTTTTGGAGTGCGGCTATCCAAGCATTTCTTCAATTCCTGCATTACCATATGCAATTGCCTGCACCCACGGCTTTGGATCCAGTGAGTAGATCAGCAGTCATATCTGAGCAGTAATTCTCTTCTCAGGTTCTACTTTTTGTCTTTGCAGAGTGTATGTAGCATTACCTAAATAACAATTCTAAGAGAAAAACTGATTTAGAAACATAGAGTAAATAGCCTAACATTATAGGCTAAGAACATTTGACCAGAAAAGGAAATATTAAGAGGGAGACCTCTGCACTGTAAATTAACCACTTCAGCCCCAGAAAATTTTGCTGCTCAATGACCAGGCCATTTTTTGCAATACGGCACTGCGTCGCTTTAACTGACAATTGCCCAAACAAAATTGACATCCTTTTTTTCTCACAAATATAGCTTTCTTTTGGTCGTATTTGATCATCTCTGCGGTTTTCTATTTTTTGCGCTATAAACAAAAAAAGAGCGACAATTTTAACCTTTTGCTATAATAAATATCCCCATTTTTTTTTTTTAAGAAAAGCACTTTTTTTCCTCAGTTTAGGCTGATATGTTATCTTCTACATATTTTTGGTAATAAAAATCGCAATAAGCGTATATTGAATGGTTTACGCAAAAGTTATAGCGTCTACAAAATAGGGGAAAGATTTATGGCATTTTTATTATCATTATTTTTTTTACTAGTAATGGTGGTGATCTGCAATTTTTATCGGGACTGCGACGTTATAGAGGACAGATCGGACACTTTTGACACATTTTTGGGACCATTGACAACTATACAGCGATCAGTGCTATAAAAATGCACTGATTACTGTGTAAATGTCACTGGCAGGGAAGGGGTTAACACTAGGGGCGATCAAGGGGTTAACTGTGTTCCCTCGTGTGTGTTCTAATTGTAGGGGGATGGGACTAACTAGAGGAGATGACAGATCGTCGTTCCTAGCTAGTAGGAACTCACGATCTGCCTCTCCTCACAGAACAGGGATTTGTGTGTTTACACACGTCCCTGTTCTGGCTCTCGTGCCACGCACATCGGCACCCCCGCAGTGCACCGGCACGCTCGCGCCAGCTATCCCGCTTAAAGGAGCCGACGTACAGCTACGGTTGTTCGTGGGATCGTGCCGACCTGCCGCAGTATAATGACGCCGGCTGGTATGCAGGTGGTTAAGGGGTGTATTCATAAAAAATGGCAGTTATTCGTTCTGGCAAACTGCATGTACATTTGATTTGTGTGAATGGCGGCAAAAATGCATGTCATTAATCTATCGTCTTTTCCTTGAGCAAATTTTTTATTTATGAGAGCAGAGAGAATCAGGAAAATACCTCATAATGATTACTAGATGGAGGTGATATTCATAATGCTGTAAATAAGTATTTAGATGTAATGAATCAGCTACTGTAGAAAGTGAACAGAATCAATACAAATTGAGGAGACTAAACTCTGTTTGACAAGTTTACCAGATTGTAACCCTTTACAGATCGCCTAAAATAAACAATGTAGTTCTATCTATGTAACTATCTATGTAACATTGTACCATTTTCTGTAGTTCCCTCTGCAGTAGCTAATTTATTACATTATATCAGTGGTAAGCACAGGATTCCCCATACACGTAGCAGAGGTCTTCCTCCTATTATTTACTCTTCTGGTAGAATGTTCTTAGCCTATAGTGTTAGGCCTCGTACACACGGTTTGATTGTTGTACAACCGAGAGTCTGATTTTTGTCAAAAGCGCGTGTGCAGGATTTTGTCTATCATACTAACTATCCGCAAATTGTGGTTTGACAAACACGAACGTAGTGACGTACTATGAGAGTATAAAGAGGAAGTTCATTTCTCAAGCGACAACCTTTGGGCCCCTTCTGCTAATTTCGCGTTAGTAGAAGTGAGCATCGATTCGCGATTTTCAGATCGTACAAAACAAATGCCTTTTAAAATACGTTTGACATAACTACATCAGTATTACCAGCAAAGCAGCGTCATTATTATTCCACTAAAGAAGATGAGAATGTGCGCTGCATTTCAACATTTCTTCAATTGCCGCATCGTGAATGTTAATTCTAGATTACGAATAGTAGTTTACAAGACCAAACTTTTCCCAGTCATTCCTTGTTTCTGAGAATGCGTGTTTGTACTTTCGACTTTTGTGTGACGATTTCTGTACTGACCATCTGAAAATTAGACGTTGAGTTTACATCCGACAAAAATGTTATAGCTTGCACATCCAGCTTTTGTCTGACGAAAAAGTCAAATCGGCTGTCGAAAGCACCATACTAACGATTCAAAAATCCGCATGACAGCTCGTCTTAGGAATTTTCCCTTCTAATTTTTGTATCGTGTGTACGAGGCCTTAGACTACTTGAAAATCTTTTTTTTTAAAATGCTTTCTATCATAAACACAATTCTAGTTCCTTTATTAAAAATATACATTTATAGTTTTGATGTGTTATAACCTACCGTATATACTCGAGTATAAGCCGACCCGAATATAAGCCGAGGCACCTAATTTTGCCACAAAAACTGGGAAAACGTATTGACTCGAGTATAAGCCTAGGGTATGCCTCACTTTGCCTCACTGTGTCCATGCCTCACTGTGTCCATGCCTCACTGTGCCCATGCCTCACTGTGCCCATGCCTCACTGTGCCCATGCCTCACTGTGCCCATGCCTCACTGTGTCCATGCCTCACTGTGTCCATGACTAGACTGACGTTTAACATGGGAGTCTATGGAAGGGGTGCCTGGCTTTGAAAAATCGGTGCTCCCCGGCCGTAAGTTCCTCGGACAAGAAACTTTGCAAACTTGTAGAGGAAAAGTGGGGCTACATGTGTGCTAAGTTTGGGGTCCAGAGGACCTACGACCGGCCGGTACCGGGTCCCCAAAGTCACCAGAGAAATTACCGTTTAACATGGGAGTCTATGGAAAGGGGGCCCGGTTTTGAAAAATCGGTGCTCCCCGGCCGTAGGTCCCCCGGACAACAAACTTTGCACACTTGTAGAGGAAGAGTGGGGCTATATGTGTGTCAAGTTTGGGGTCCAGGGGACCTACGACCGGCCAGTACCGGCTCCCCAAAGTCCGGGAGATCAGGCGCAAAAAGGTGACTCGAGTATAAGCCGAGAGGGGCATTTTCAGCACTAAAAATTGTGCTTAAAAACTCGGCTTATACTCAAGTATATACGGTACTTTAATTCCCAGATGGCAAAAATCATTTTGGTTAATTCAATACTGTATAATGTTGAGCTTATTATGACTAAACCATACTAGTTTAACCATATTGCAACATCTCTCCCAATCCCATTCAGTTGTCTTTGCCCAAAAAGTGGTAACCCTAGGACCAGTGAGCAGCAGCCGTCAAATATTTACCCTGCACAAGCCAACCAACCTCTGTACATGTGGAGTTGCAAGCTCCATCCATCTCATTGTGAGGGGGTGCACTTTGAAATCCTAACCTTTGGTGCAAGAGGAACTTATTTCTGCACTGGATTGGGAGGCATATGGGAGGTATAGTGTGTAAGCAGGTTGAAGTGGTCATTAGGTGCTGTCCCAGCTGGGAGGGTTGGGGGTTAATGTTTTGCCCGCTCTCCGGACCTTTTTGCAGGTTTCCTGTCTGGGTCTGGTCCACTTGCCCTGTGCGATATAAATTGGGACAGTGGTCCAATTTGAGAGAGTTCCTCCGAAAGAATCCAGGGAGCCATCAGTATTCCCATAGGAGACACTTAGTAAACACGGTTCAGTCTGAAAGTGAGTTACAGAGGGGATGTATATGGAAGAAGAGATCTGTAGGAGAAGGTTGCTTGTCATGGCCCGCAACAGAGACTTTTGACTGGGGTTCACCTTGAAGATACCAATGCTGGAGTATGCCTGTCATAAATCAGATGTGATCAGAACTGTGTTTTACTGCACAAGTGAACCAGACGTATATAGGTGAAGAAAGTAATAATTTATTAAGAAACGTGAATAATATGTAAACACAACCACCTCCAATAACACACAATGCACAACAAACCAATATTAGACAAGACCCCAAAATAACAATAATCAGACGAATAAATATAGCCAAAAGGGAATACCGGAATCGTAGTCTAGCTAATCCAGGGTCATAACAGGAGATCAGCAAATGGGGGACAAGGAGCAACGGACAGGGAGAGGGTGGAAGGGATCAGACTGCAGGGCAGGGATCCAGGGATACAGGACTGACAGGAACAGGTCCAAATAGGTTTGGGATCAGAGTCAGAGTCAGAGTCAGGTTCAGGTAACAGCTTCAGGCTGGGCAGCAGACAGAACCTCATCAGGCTGGGCAGCAGACAGAAGCTCATCAAGCTGGACAGCAGACAGAAGCTCATCAGGCTGGGCAGCAGACAGAAGCTCATCAGGCTGGGCAGCAGACAGAAGCTCATCAGGCTGGGCAGCAGGCAGAAGCTCATCAGGCTGGGCAGCAGGCAGAAGCTCATCAGGCTGGGCAGCGGACAGAAGCTCATCAGGCTGGGCAGCGGACAGGAACACATCAGACTGGGCAGCAGGCTCCTCAGGCCAGGAAACGGGCACCACATCCTCAGGCCAGGAAACGGGCACCAAAACCACAGGCAGGGAAACAGGCATCACAACATAAGGCCGGGAAACGGGCACCACAACCTCAGGCCGGGAAACGGGCACCGAAACCCGAGACAGGGACACAGGCACCGGATCTTCAGGCGGGGACACAGACACCAGATCTTTAGGCGGGGACATAGGCACCGGATCTTCAGGTGGGGACACAGGCACCAGATCTTCAGGCGGGGACACAGGCACCGCATCTTCAGGCGGGGACACAGGCACCGGATCTTCAGGCGGGGACACAGGCACCGGATCTTCAGACTGGGACACCGGATCTTCAGACTGGGACACAGGATCTTCAGACTGGGACACCGGATCTTCAGACTGGGAGACCGGATCTTCAGACCGGGACACCGAGACTTCAGACCGGGACACCGAGACTTCAGACTGGGACACTGAGACTTCAGACTGGGACACTGAGACTTCAGACTGGGACACCGAGACTTCAGACTGGGACACTGAGACTTCAGGTTGGGACACTGGGACATCAGGCTTGGACACCAGGACATCAGACTGGAAGGCAGGCACCAGGGCATCAGACTGGAAGGAAAGGCACCAGGGCGTCAGACTGGGAGGAAGGCACCAGGGCTTCAGACTGGAAGGAAGGCACCAGAGCTTCAGACTGGAAGGAAGGCACCAGGACTTCAGACTGGAAGGAAGGCACCAGGACTTCAGACTGGAAGGAAGGCACCAGGACATCAGACTGGAAGGAAGGCTCCAGGACATGAGGCTAGAACACTGGCTACAGGAACTTCAGGCTGGCATACAGGAACTTCAGGCTGGCATACAGGAACTGGGGCGTCAGACTGGACAGCAGGCACTGGGGCGTCAGACTGGAGTAGTTTGATTGGTGTGGAGGTAGGTTGGGTTACTGGCAGGATCGTTTTGGTCGGAAAGAACTTTCGTTTTTTCTTTAGCTTAGCCACTGAAGCCCTGTAGGTAAGGGGTGCAGCAGACTGGAAAGGAGGATTGGGATATGACAGAGAAGAGGTAACAGTAGCTGGGGAAGGTTCTTGTGGGTTTGTAGGCAGCTGAGAAGAGACAGGTGGGTAGAATACAGGATAGGTACAGGGAGCAGAGACTGGATATGATTATTTGGTTGGGAGCAGCGTATACTGGGCTGAAACTGAGGTTGACACGGGTGATGGGGAAACATACATTTGGGTAGGCTGGTGTTTGATGGCAGAGGTGATTTGTTTGGCTGGGGCTGGGGCTGTTTGGTTGTACAAACTGTAGTTTTAAATCTCCCCGTCTCACAAAAGACTGAACAGACTCAATGCACCCAGCAATTAGCTGTGGGGGACAGGCTGAGTAATGCTCACAAAAATCAGCGGGATCAACTTCAAAAAGCCACACTAGGGATACAACCTGATTCATATTAAAAGGAGGGGAAAAATCATCATGGCCCTCTGGAATGCAGGGCAGGGCTAGCTCAGTACAGATCTTAATCAAAGGCTGCACCTCCCCAAACAGTATACAACCCTGATCGACCAGGGAGTGAGCCAAACGGATGGCTGCAAACAACTGGTCACTAGACCATCCTTTCAAAGCCTGGCGGCAATAATTACCACTTTCAGATGCCAGCAGAGACAAATAAACAACCTCATCAGCATTCATGTTTGCAAATGAGCTGAATCAAAATGGTTCCCCTGTGCAGCCACTTCTGATCAGGGATGGCCTTGGCTTTCTGTCATGAATCAGATGTGATCAGAACTGTGTTTTACTGCACAAGTGAACCAGACGTATATAGGTGAAGAAAGTAATAATTTATTAAGAAACGTGAATAATATGTAAACACAACCACCTCCAATAACACACAATGCACAACAAACCAATATTAGACAAGACCCCAAAATAACAATAATCAGACGAATAAATATAGCCAAAAGGGAATACCGGAATCGTAGTCTAGCTAAGCCAGGGTCATAACAGGAGATCAGCAAATGGGGGACAAGGAGCAACGGACAGGGAGAGGGTGGAAGGGATCAGACAGCAGGGCAGGGATACAGGGATACAGGACTGACAGAAACAGATCCAAATAGGTTTGGGATCAGAGTCAGGATCAGAGTCAGAGTCAGGTTCAGGTAACAGGTTCAGGATCAAGGTTCAGGATCAAGGTTCAGGATCAAGGTTCAGGATCAAGGTTCCGATTAGGGCACAAGACGAAGCCAAGGCAAGGTGTGTGTGAACTTGCCAGGTTTTTATACCATTACCTGCTATCAGGTTCAGGTGACGCCTAACTGCATGAGGAGATATCTGCTCCATACTGCCAGGATCCACCTGCTGGTGGACGCCAGTACTGCGGCCCAAAGCTCACATAACACCAGAAGGGAAAGGCTCTCCTGACAGTTCCAAACTGCCAGGAGACACCTGCTGGTGGACATCAGTACTGCACGCCAAATATCAGATAATATTACCAGCAGGTGGAACCTTTCCTGAAGGACGTACACTTGTGTGAGAGAGCCTCTAAAGGACTATGAACAATGAAATGCAATTTTGCAGGTACTGTATGCCGGGGCAGCACACCAGTCTGTAGCCGTAGTAAGTGAGCTAGTATCATGCTTTGCCTATTGAACTGTAAATGTCTATTTTAGCACCTTTCTAAGTAAAGTATTGAAACTTTGTCCATGCCTAGTCTGAAGTTAATAAAGCAGTAATAGAAATTCCCCTCTGCAAGGTAAAGCCATAATGTGCTCAGTAGACTTACCTTGAAACAAAGCCCTCCAGCGGTGAGCTGTTACCTCTGCAGAGGCTTTCATCTTCACCCGGAATTCCTTGCAGGTTTGCGGGCTGAGGCCACTTGAATGGCCAAGCCACAAAGACATCACTCCAGCACATGCACACAGGAGTCACGGCCACACCACAGAGCTCTGAAGGAATGGCATAGGTATTTTGTTCCTTCAGAGCGCATACAACGGTGATGTCACCATCTGCTGCTCACTAGAATATCTCCTAATCCGTGCACGTTTAGCAGATATTCATTTAACCTACGGGCAGGCTTTATTATGAGCTTACCTGTAGGTAAAAACACAAAAATAGAGAGTTTACCGCCACTTTAACTACTTGCTGACCAGCCACTGTCATTATATGGTGGCAGGTTGGCTCCCCTGCGCGATTCTCCTTAGCTGTACGGAGGCCATTTAAGGGCTATAGGGGGCGCGCGACCCCGCTGCGCGACCCTGGAGCCGATGCATGTGATGTCCGCCAGCCAACCGCGATCGCTCCTCAGAGAGCCAGAACAGGGATCTGTCAATGTAAACAGACAGATCCCCATTCTGACAGGGAAGTAGAGAAAGATCTCCTAGTGATCAGGAAAATGGATCTCTTTCTACTCCCAGCCATTCCACTCCCCACAGTTAGAAACAACTCCCTAAGGAACAATTAACCACTCGATCACCCCCTAGTGTTAACCCCTTCCCTACCAGTGACATTTATACAGTAATCAGTGGCTATTTTTAGCTCTGATCGCTGTATAATGGTCAATGGTCCCAAAAAAGTGTCAAAAGTGTCTCCGATCAGTCCGTCGCAATGTCGCAGTCCCTTTAAAAATTAAAAACCGCCATTACTAGTAAAAACAAATAATAATTATAAAAATGCCATAAATATATCACCAATATTGTAGACGCTATAATTTTTGCGCAAACCAATCAATATAAACTTTTTGCGATTTCTTTTACCAAAAATATGTAGAAGAATACATATTGGCCCAAACTGATGAAGAAATTTGTTTATTTACATTTTTTGGGGGATATTTATTATAGCAAAAAGTAAAAAATATTGTTTTCTTTTCAAAATAGTCGCTTTTTTTTTGTTTATAGTGCAAAAAATAAAAACCGCAGAGGTGATCAAATACCCCCAAAAGAAAGCTCTATTTGTGGGAAAAAAGGATGTTAATTTTGTTTGGGTACAGCGTTGCACGACCGCGTAATTGTCAGTTAAATCGAGGTAGTGCTGTATTGCAAAAAATGGCCTGGTCATTAAGGGAGAAAATCTTCCGGTACCTAAGTGGTTAAAGAGGAGCTTCATTTTTGCTTATTTTTAATATAAGGACACTTACCTGTCGAGGGATCCCGCGATGTCGGCAACCCAAACTGATTTGTCAATCTGCTTCAGGTACAGGTGTCGTCGTCATTGTAAGTAAGAGAAACAGGAAGTGAAGCCAGTGAACCTGACAAGGTAAACCACAAGGTCCTCTGTCTCTCATGCCCCGTACACACGATCGGTTTTCCTGTCAGAAAAAGTCCAAGAGAGCTTTTGGTCGGGAATCCCGACCGTGTGTATGCTCCATCAGACTTTTTCCAACAGGAAAACGGACAAAAACGGACAAAAGATAGAGAGCTGGGTCTCTTTTTTCCCGTCGGGATTCCCGACTGACTTTTTCCAGTCGGAAATCCCGACCGTGTGTGGGGCATCACAAAACGTAACAATTACACAACACCATAGAACTGCATGGAGCGTCCGATCAGTTCTGCTTGTAAAACTGACTGATTGGAATGCCTGTGTGATAGGAGCCTAGGAAGAAAAGCCACGTGGAAGAGATGCAATATGACAAAGTGTAATGCCGCGTACACACGACCGTTATTCATGTCATGGAAAAAAACAATGTTTTTCTCGTCGTGATTCCTCTCACGCCTGCCTTGCATACACACGTTCATGAAAAAAAACGCTTGCGCAAAGCTTGGTGACGTACAACACGTACGACGGCACTATAAAGGGGAAGTTCCATTCGAATAGCGCCACCCTTTGGGCTGCATTTGCTGATCCTCGTGTTAGTAAAGTTTGGTGAAAGACGATTCGTGCTTTTCAGCCTTGTGCTCATCAGCCCGTTACAGCGTGACCAATGTGCTATCTCCATTCTGAACGCTACCAGAACGAGCGCTCCCGTCTCATACTTGATTCTGAGCATGCGCGTTTTTTTCCCCTCATAAAAGTGTACATACGAGCGTTTTTCAAGACGTGAAAAAGAACGACGTGAAAAACGACAAGAAAAAATAGAGCAGGTTCTAAAAAAAAATTCGGGCAGTTTTCTCATCGAGAAAAATGCTATGGAGCATACACACGACCATTTTTCATGACCAAACTAAAAAATGGCATTTTTCTCGTCATGAAAAACAGTCGAGTGTACGCGGCATAATGCCGCGTACACACGACCGCTTTTCTCGACGAGAAAAACGGCATTTTTTTTTTCGCCGAGAAAAACGATCGTCTGTGGGCTTTATGTTGTTTTTCTCGTCGTTATTTCCAGCATTTTTTTCCGCGGCAGTTTTCCCATAGGGAAACACTGCCGCAGAGCCCACAGACGGTCGTTTTTCTCGTCAAGAGAAAAAATGACGGGAAAAACGACCGTGTGTAGGGAACCAAGCGGTTCCCTCGTTTTTCCTGTCATTATTCACAGCGCTTTTTTAACCGCCGTGAATAATGATCGTGTGTACGCGGCATCAGAGGTAAAAATGTAAGAAAAATTATATTTTAGTATTTTTAATATTCAGGATTTATATAGTGCCAACAGCACTTTACAAAATAAAGGGAGATAGTACAGTTGCAATACAATTTGAGGCAAGAGGGTTAAGCCCCGTACACACGGTCGGACTTTTGCCCAACAAACTTTGTTTTAGTTGGACCAACAATCCGACCGTGTGTACTCTCCATCGGACAAACTTTTTTTCGTTTGGTTTTGTTTTCATCGGAAAAAAGTTGGGTCTGCAAGCGGACAAACTTTTGCCCAACAAAAGTCCGATGGAGCAAAGTCCTACCGTGTGTACAGAAAACCATAGGACTTTTGTCCGATGGACAAAACAACTAATGTTAAAATCAACCAACAATAGCAGAAGTTGACCAAAGGGTGGCGGTAAAGAGCAGAAAAGAGCAGAAAAACCATGTGATGTTGCAAAAAGTTTTGGGAAAGTTTGCTGAAAAGTCCTGTGGTGTGTATGCTTTGGGTGTGCCCGGCCAACTCCGTTCGGACAAAAATCCACGGAAAAGTCAGATGGAAGTCCGACAGTGTGTACGAGGCTTAAGAGTGGTCCTGCTTGTGAGAGCTTACAATCTATAAACAAGAGGAATTGGTATTATGGTATAATACTCTCCAGAAACAGGTGTGACTGAAGAGAGCTAATATTCAAACCAGAGGCGGCTCTTTAATTAGGCAAATTAGGTGGTCGCCAAAGGCCTCACACTCACAGGGGCCTCGCGGCCACCTAACTTACCCAATGCATTACCCCAGTTTTGAGGGGACCTTAACGTTGCTGTGCTCAGGCAACGTTAAGAGCCCTGACTCAGGAGCAGGGCCGCCAGCGTCCCTAACAACCAGTGAATATCAGAGACACAACCCCTTGTGACGTCAAGGACCCAGCATGCCCTCAGTCAATGACGTCACAAGGGGCGGTTCAGCAAGTGACATCACTGGGTGGCCCCCGTCCCTTAGGTATTAAAGAGCAGGATCTGGGGGCCACCTTGTTAAAGGAGGCTTTCAGATTCCGAAAAGCCCCCTGCCCGCAGACCCCCACAACCACCGGCCAGGGTTGTGGGGAAGAGGCTCTTGCCCTTGAATTATTTTTCCTATGATGGGTGTGAGTGGGGCCCCATGTCAAGTTTTGCCTAAGGCCTCACAAAGCCTAGTGCCGCCTCTGGTTCAAACAGTCTAGTGAGGCAGTTACTGAGACAACAGTACAATAAAGAATTTGTCATTTGAAGAAATTTTCTGTGTTACATTGGACATAAATGTGTGTAAAGAACATTTTCCCACTTGTGTAATATCCAGAGCTGACCTAAATAAGTCTATTTGACAGTACTGGCAGCAGGTGCCAAGTTGCTCCCGTGGATAGTTTATCTTTGGACGTCAGCGTTTGAAAGCTGATCCGCTGTCACTTCACACTAGCTTCATATCCCTTCTTTACCCGTTCTGCCCAGCACTCCCACAATTGCATCACTGCATTCTCTTCAGATTAATTTCATTGTCTCTTTCAATGTAAAATTAAGCACCTGATATTTTACAGGATGTTATTGGACCCGTACCTAAAGATTTTAAAGAACTTTTTATTGCAAGTGAATACATGGTCATGGTGTAGTTTAGGTTGAAACCATAGACCCCATCTTTTACCTAATTTCATCTTCATGCATTACTTCAAGTAAACAAAATCAATTTTAACCTGTGCATCAATGTAAGGTTATGTTCTTGGGTGTTAAAAACACACGTGCATCATACATTCCAGGGGGAGAACAGCTGGGCAGTCAATGGTTGGGAAGGATCTGGATGTTCTGGTAGATCATAGAACTAATAATAACATGCAATGCCAAGCTGCAGTTTCTAAAGCAAGCAAAATATTTTTTCCTATTAAGAGTTAAGCCCTGTACACACGATCGGATATCCTATTGATTCTAGTCCCATTGTTTTGTCCATCGGAAATCCGATGAAGCTGACTTCCATCAGTCTTGCCTACACACCATCAGTCAAAAAACCGACCGTTCCAAACGCGGTGACGTAAAACACTCCGATGAGCCGAGAAAAATTAAGTTCAATGCTTCTGAGCATGCGTCGACTTGATTCTGAGCATGCGTGGGTTTTTTATCCGATGGACTTGCCCATAGACGATCGGAATTTGCTATCGGTTTTTGATCAATCGGAAAAATGTAAAACATGTTCTATTTTTTAAAACCGATGGAAAAAAGACGGATGGGTCCCATACACGATTAATTTGTCTGATGAAAAAAGTCCATCGGACTGTTTTCATCGGTAAAACCGATTGTGTGTACAGGGCTTTATAGATTTGGAGTTGAAAGAGCTGGAGTCAAGACTTAAGTAGACCTACTATGTGATTGAAGTAAAGTATATTGAAAAAACACTACAGTATGAGTGACAACTCAAAAAGCTAACATTGCTTTACGTGTTACATGACAGCTGTGCTTGTTGCTAAGTAATATGACACAAATATGTTTATTCCATAAAACAGCACAAGGAACCCCTTTTCACATCTCTGCACCCCCCAGAATGCCTCCAAACCCCTTAGAATGCCTCTGTGCCCCCAGCACATCTCCATACCCCCAAAAAATCCCAGTACCCCCAGGACACCTCTGCACCCCCTTGAAAACCTCTGCACCCCCTTGCACACCTTCATAGCCCCCAGCACACGTCTATACCCCCACACACCTCTTCACCCCTCAGAGTACTCCATATACCCAAGTACCCCTAACACACCTCTGCAGCCTCCCACACACCTCTGCACCCCCAGCTTGCCTTAGTACTCCCCAGAAAGCCTTTGTTACCCCTAGAAGGCCTCTGCAGCCCCCAGCATGCATCTGCACCCCAGCACACTTCTGTACCCCCTTGTACACCTCTGCACCCCCAGAATCCTATGCATCCTTTAATACGCCTCCATATCCTCAACACCCCTTAGCACATGTACTCTGCTGAGCATCTATGCCTCCCCCACCTGCACACCTGTACCCCCAACACACCTTTTCATCCCCCCACATACCTCTGTATATCCCAGCATCCTCTATATCCCCCAGCACACCTCAGCAAGCCTTTGCAACCCCCAGCACAACTTGACATATTCATATGTAGTCCACCACACATTTCTGCACCCCTCCCTTCACTTCTGTATCCCTATCACACCTCTGCATTTCCCCACACACATTTGTCAGACATCACTCTCTTCCACTGTATAGTGTAAATTGCTGGGCCGAGGTGGAGGTACTGGGCACCACAGAGCTGTATAGCAGGCTTGACCCCTCTCCCCGCTGTCTGCCTCGCTCCCTCTCTGCACATCACTCAGCCACACTGAGAGGGAGATTATAGCTGCCAAAAAAAATCTCATCCTGGTGCCGGCCCTGCCACGAGCCTCTCATGGGTCCCCCTACTGGCCCTGGGCTGCCAGGCACTGCCCGCGTACCCAAATGGTCAGTCCGCCCCTGCCTCCTATAAAATTGCAGTCCTCCCTTGCCCAGCTCAGGAAACAAACTCCTGAAGCTTAAAACATGTGCAACAATGCATGTAAAACATCTTAAAAACATCTGAAAAAAAAATGCTTTAAAATCACTAGGAATACACTGTGCTCAGGTGTGAATGCAGAGGAAACAAACTCCTGAAGCTTGAAACACATGCAAAAATGCTTGTAGAACATCTTAAAAACATCTGAAAAAATGCTTCAAAACTCTAGGAATATGCTCTGCTCAGGTGTAAATGCAGGTAAACAGTGTGTAACGTATTTTAGTTATATTATGCAAGTGTTTTGTGCATGCAGCTAACTTTGCCCCTAATATGTGTAAAGGGCCTTGCGCAAAATGATTTCCAGAACACCAAGTCCCTGTACACGCAGGTTTAAAAAAGGGGCATTCCTAAAGTGTGTGAGTGCATCTAGGATGCCAGAACTGAGCGAGTATATTAAGCCAAATGGCATGATACACACTAGCACCCAATAAAGTGCTTGCTTTGCAATGTGTTTACAAGATCATTTCCTAGGCCATGCCCAATGCTGTATGCCCATTTCTTAACATTACTCCTCACTAGGCATGAGGTTTTGATTTTCCGCTACTATGGGTTTGGGGCAAATCCTGGGGGGGTTGAGATTGTTGTCCTGACAGATTAACCCAGAAGAAGAGCCAATAAGGGGGCTTTTGTTTATTTCAGCCCCCACTATTAAAGGGGGGGGGACACAGCAGCCTATGTGTCAGTAAACTGGAAACTGTTGTAGGTAAAGCAAAGATAAAGTTCACAATCTGCATAGCGGAGATTACAGTCAGTTAGAAACTGTACTGATCATGATTGCTAGCTCTTCTTGCAATCAATCCCTTTGATACGTTTTTGTTTTGGAAGGGGGGGTTTCATTTTACTTTGTGGTTGATTTGAGGTCAGAAGTCACTTTTTGCTGCTGTCCCGTTCATAGCAAACTTTTTTTTTAAATTGCTCCAAGGTTTCCTTTAAAAAAAGGGGCTTTTGATTGAGGGGGGTGGGATTAGGTGGTTTATGTTTATTTTGAGTTATAAGGCTTTACTTTAAAACATACTTTTATTTAAGGGGTACTATTTTGTATTTATTTATTTTTGTTGATTGGGCCTTTTTTAAGTGTAGGGTGCTCAAAGCACAGCATTTACTTGTTACAGATCATCTGTACATAGATCTGCCTTTTGTATGCAGTACACTGCTGCATCGTTTGAAAGAAAAAAACTAAGCTCTAGAACAGTGGTCTCCAAACTGTGGCCCTGGGGCCGGATGCGGCCCTTTGCTTGCTTTTAAATGGCCCTTGGGGCACTATTCCTTCCACTCATACAAGACACTATTATGCCATCTGACACCAACAATGTGGCACCATTTTTTCCACTGACACCAACAATGAGGGATTATTTATCCCACTGACACCAATAGGGCACTATTCCTCCCTATGATACCAACAATGGTGCATTATTACTCCCCCTAATCCTAAATGTTTTGATGTTTACTCCCACTGGCCACAGTTCGGCCCTCCTAAAGTCTGAAGAACAATAAACCGGCCCTTTGTTTAGAGAGTTTGGAGACCCCTGCTCTAGAACATAGTTACATAGTTACATAGTTAGTCTGGTTAAAAAAAGTCCATCTAGTTCAACCAATAAAAGGAAATAAAAATCATACAATCCTATATACACAATCCTATACCCACAGTTGATCCAGAGGAAGGTAAAAAATAAATTAAAAAAAACAATAAAGCATGATCCAGTTTGCTCCAGTGGGAGGGGGGGGATCCTTCCTGATCCTCCAAGAGGCAACCGGATATTGCCTAGTTCAACTTTACCTATAAATGTTTAAATGTTAGTATCCAGTTATATTATGTACATTTAGGAAAGAATCCAGGCCTTTCTTTAAGAAATCTACTGATCTGGACAGAACCAGCTCTTGAGGGAGTCTATTTAACATTTTCACAGCTCTTACTGTGAAGAAACCTTTCCATATTTGGAGAGTAAATCTATTTTCGTCCAGACGCAAAGAGTGCCCCCTTGTGCTCTGTGATGACCTTTTTTTTTATTTTTTTATAAATTCTTTTTATTGGTTTTGAATACAATGCAGTACAATACAGTACAATACAACAACACCCAAAGACACACATCTTACATAGAAAAATATCTGGGTAGGCAACATGCCCACCCGGCATTTGCCATGCTTGGCTTTACTTACGCAGACTAACATAGTCTTCCTAATCTTCTTAAATCTATATCTATACCCCCCACCCCCCTCCCATCCTTTTTTTTTTTTTTTTTTTTTTTTTTAACATTTGTTTTTTAATGAATTTTATATGCATTAACATACATTGGTGGATGTGTCGACTAGACAGCATCCATATACCGGCCTATACCAACCGTCTAACATAGACCAATCTAACCAACCTTCCCCTTCCCACCCCCAGTCACATCTCGACTATTAGACGGATTTTGACATCAGTCACTTATAATTCTATCCATGCTGATTCCTGGTGTCCTAATCTACCAACTCGGTTTTGCCATGTTTAGCCGTCTAGACACATCACATGGGAAAGAGCCATTCAAGTTCCTTTGCCTGCGCCCCACAACCTTCCTACCCTACAGTACTATCAGAGTTAAGCCATGAGTGCCATACTTTATTAAATTTCCATATACATCCCCTACTCTCATAAGTGGCTTTGTAATAAGGTAACATTGAATTTACTAGGCCTTTCCAAGCGGAAACGCTTGGAGCCACCGGTTTTTTCCAGGCAAGCAGGATAACCTTCCTGCCATAGAAGAACAGTATACTCAACATTGTACGCATTGCTCTTGAGGGCACCACATCATCAACCAGACCCAGGAGACAGGTTTTTACATTCATTGGGATCGGGACAGACAGGAGATCTGTAATACATGCAGTGATATCTTTCCAGAAATTCTGTATGATTGGGCAATGCCAGAAAATGTGGTCAGCGTCAGCAGGTGAATGGGTACATCTCCAACACTCCGCCGAGATCGAGGGAAAAATTCTCCCCAGTCTAGCCGGTGTGTAGTAACTCCTGTGTAAAAATTTGAATTGTATCAATCTGTCCCTGGCCGAGATGAGATTCTTAAAAGGTTGAGACCATAAGTCCTCCCAATCATCGCCCTGTACCTCTGGGACCTCTCTAGCCCAGTTTTCCCGGCACCTAGTGATAGCTTTAGGGGTCACCTTAAAGAATTCCTTGTATGTGTCTGAGAGAGGCTTTGCCAGTTCCTCTCCTGTCAGCATCATTTCCAGGGATGAAGGCACAGATTCGACCCTTATTTCCTGAAATTGAGCTTGAAAAGCATGTCGGATCTGTTGAAATCTAAACAGGTAATGACTGGGGAGGCCGTGTCTAGATTTAAGTTGTGAGAAGGTTTGTATTTCTCCAAAAGTCGTTATGTCTTTTAACGTCTTAATTCCTCTAACCGCCCAGATCATAGGATCTGGTAGGTTATAGAATTGTGGTAAATTTGGGTTCATCCAAATAGGGGTAGAGGGCGACACCCCCCGATAGTTGGGGCACGCTGTTTTTACCGCCATTTCCCAGGCTTTAATGTTTGCCTTCATCGTCTGTGTCAGTGGGAGATCCGATCTGGTGCCTCTAAATAGTGCATATTTCAGGCTTTCATATGATCCCAAGAGGGCCGCCTCTAAAACTGTAGCCGCATCCCCATCATCTGCCACCAACCACCTGCGGGCAAAAACCATTTGACCCGCCAGATAGTATTTTTGCCAGTCCGGCACCGCTAGACCCCCTTGCGCTCCTGGTTCCTGCAATACTTTTAGTCCAATTCTGGTGGGCCGGGGGGTCCACAAGAAGGTTGAGACCACACTGTCAAACTTCCGAAAGATAGCTTTCGGAATCCAGACTGGTGCGTGGCGCAGGAAGTACAATACCACAGGGAGAAATTTCATCTTTAAGAGACTTATTCTGCCTACAAGGGATAGTGGGAGCTTGGACCAGGTCAGAGTCTTCTGCTTTAGTCTCGTAATTAGGGGAAGTATATTAAGAGGGATATAGTCCTGCACATTTGCCGTCACCTGAACTCCTAGATATTTTAGAGAGGAGACCCACTGTAATGGTAACTTGGGGTCAGCCTTGTCCCTGGCTCCTGGATCTATCGGCAGGATAGAGGATTTACCCCAGTTCACTTTCAGACCCGAGAAGGTGGCAAAGCGATCGATTGTCACCAGCGCTTTTTTCAGGGACTCCCCCGGGTCATCCAGGAACAGCAACATGTCGTCCGCATATAATGCCAAGGTTTCGTCAATCGTACCCACCCTTATGGAATTAATGTCTCGATCCGACCTAAGTGCCACTGCCAACGGTTCAAGAGCAAGGGAGAACAGGAACGGGGACAGTGGGCAACCCTGCCTGGTCCCCCTACCCACCTCAAAGAAATCCGAGGTGGAGGTTCCTAGCCGAACAGCTGCTCTCGGTCGTCTGTAGAGCAGAGACACCCACCTCCTATATTGCGGTCCAAACCCCATCACCTCCAAAACCTTGAACATATACAACCAATCGAGTCGAAGGCTTTCTCGAAATCTATAGATACTATAATTCTTTTACTGTCAGGTTTTGGTGGAATCTGCAGATGTGTGAAGAGTCTCCTTAGGTTCGTGTCCGTTGACTTACCTGGCATAAAGCCCGTCTGATCAATGTTAACGATGGATGGGAGTACTGTCGCAAGCCTGAGGGCTAGTATCTTGGTCAAGATTTTTAGGTCCGTGTTAAGTAAAGCTATCGGCCTGTATGAAGCACATTCCCTCGGATCCTTGCCTGGTTTTAAAAGTAGAACCATATAGGCTTCCATCATGGAATCAGGCAAGGTATCACGTTCGTGGCAATACTCCAGAAGTGCATTTAGTCGTGGAGCCACCACTTCTATATTAGCCTTGTAAAAGTCAGTCGGGAGACCGTCGGGACCCGGGGCTTTGTTAGGGGGGAAAGTAAAGATGGCCCGTTCAATTTCTTGTTTCGTAAGTCTAGCATCTAAAGTGCGCATGTCCGTGTCATTTAATTTGGGTATGGGTAAGTCATTTAAGAGAGATTCCAAGGTCGACCTGTCATAAGGAGGGATAGGAGAGTACAGGGTGGAGTAATATTGAACAAAGGTGTGCATAATGCGCCCCGGTTCGTCTATCAAGTTCCCCGCTGTGTCCTTTATTACTGGAATGCAGGTGGGTGAGTGGTAATCAGCCACCAGCATGGCCAATAGTTTGCCATTTTTGTCCCCTTCAGCAAAGGTCGATTGTGCGTTCCTGACTAGGTCTGCACGGGCCTGCCCTGTAAAATGTACCGATAATGTACGTCTCGCTTCCATCAAGGCTGTATACGAGGCCCCCGTGGGGGCGTCAGCATACGCCCCGGCTCTCACTCTTTCCTCCTGCTGCAGCATCTCTGTCTCTTCCCCATCATTTTTCCGCACTACTTTAATGGCTGAGATGTACTCCCCTCGTGTCACTGCCTTGAATGCATCCCAAACAATCGCGGGATCAGCTGTGTCTTCGTTGGTTGACCAGTACCCTTGCACGGCTTCAGTCACCTGAGCCGAGACCATTTTGTTTTGTATCCAGCCCGGTTGAAGCCTCCAACCCCCCCTCCGGGCCCCCACCTGAAAGGACAGGGTGACCGCAAGAGGGTTGTGGTCCGTTAGGCCCCCCGGGAGGTAAGAAACCTCCTTGACCCACGGCAGCAGCAGCCCGTTCCCGAAGGCCAAGTCGATTCTAGCGGCCGACCTGTGCGTTGTGGAGACATGAGAGTAACACTTATCAGTTGGATGCTTCCACCTCCAGAGTTCAGTTAAATTTGCCACCGATCCCCAACCATTCAAGTCTGAGGACCCCTTCCTATTCAGATTGGTGGAGTCCAAGGCCGCATCCAGGACGGCATTGAAATCCCCCAATACCACCAGCGGCAAATGAGCATAAGGAGCAAGTTTACTCAACAGACCGACCAACAGTTCTATCTGGAACGGGGGGGGGCACATATACATTTACCATTAAAATACTTTTATAACATACATCCATCACCACCACCACATATCTGCCTCCCGGATCAGAAATCACTTGTGTTATCGAGCAGGGGATGGACCTACTTATCAGGATTGAAACTCCTCTAGCAAAAGTAGAGTATGTCGAGTGCAGGGCTTTTTGGATCCACGGTTTCCGCAAGGAAAGGACCCTGCTACCATCCAAGTGTGTTTCCTGCAGGAGGATGACATGTGGTCTGGTCCGTTTAAAGTACTGGAATATTGACGCCCTTTTTAGTTTGTTATTCAGGCCCCTAACATTCCAGGAGACAATCTTAATCTCATCCGCCATCTATTCTGAAATAGTCATAGCACATACTGCCCTGAAACAATGGCGCTCCCGGTGCCTGACGGCCCGGCGCCCCACCCCCCCCAAGGCAGGAAGATTATATTCCCAGTGCAGAGTAGCTCCCGGCACCAATAGTTTCTTAACTCGTTCATCAAAAGAACACACAGCATAATGAATTGGACTAAATATTTTGTGCAACCTTCCCCATGTCGAGATGTGACTGTATTCAAACCCACCCTTGCTTTTATACCAACAACCCCCCCAACAACAACAACTTCGGTATATAGCTTCAGCCCAAAACCAAAGAACAAAAAGATATCTTCTGCGGCTTCCAGCCGCCGTGACCTAAAGTTCGGCAGCTCTGTTTTCCTCCTCCGCCTCTCCACGTGCTCCTTACAGAATTAACACCGGAGTTACTCTCAGGGGGGCAAAGTGCAGCGAACATGCGTAGAAAGGAGTCAAAGTGCATGAGAGGCAACCCACTTTTGAAGAAAAATAAACTATAAAAATATAAAAATATATAGAAAGCAAAAAACAAAGGTAGATTTGTAAAGAAGGGGGATTCAAAAGGACAGCGTGGGGGAACCAAGCCGAGTCAGGAGCAGGTATCGATGACAAACCATAGCTGAGAACCAGCCCCCCGTCTGTGCGGATCACATTAATGGCCGAGACCCGTATATTGTGACCCCCTCCCAGTGGGGGGCCAATGTGGTGCTCAAAAATCAGGACACGGCTGCTCCCCCCTCCGAAATGGGAGGGCTAACAACAAAAAAACGATCCGGATCTATGCGGGAACCTCTGGGGGGGAAAATAAACCTGTACGAGAGCTGGACCCCAGCCTGGCCACCACCTCCAGGACAAAAATATGACGCTTAGAGAGCTTTTTCCATCCACTCGCAGGCCTCCTCGGGGTGTTCAAAGAACTTCACTGTACCTTTAAATTGGACTCTGAGCTTGCTTGGGTACAGCATGCTGTACGTAATCTCTTTTTCCCTTAAGCGCCGTCTGACCTCTGTGAAGGATCTTCTCTTCTGCTGTGTGGCCGCGGAGAAATCTGGAAACAGCATAATTTTTACATTTTCATGTCGTAGCTCTTGCGTTCTTCTGGACAGGGCTAGGATCATGTCCCTGTCCCTAAAGTTCAGGAAACGGACCAAGAAGGGACGAGGGAAGGCACCCGGTGGCCTATTTCCGGTGGGGACTCTGTGTGCCCGTTCGACCACATACGTGGGAGGCATCTCTGGCATAGAAAGCAGGTGTTTAAAAAACCCTTCAGCAAACTGCGCAGGTTTGTCACCTTCAGCTCCCTCTGGGAGTCGCACCACCCTTATATTATTGCGCCTCTGTCTGTCTTCAGCATCTATGGCCCTATGTTGCAGGGCCCTCACCTGGTCTCTGAGCTCTGCTAGCTGGGCTCCATGGCTGTGGGATGTGTCCTCCACTTCCGACACCCGCGTTTCCACTGTCGTCAGGCGGCCTCGGATCTTGTCCAGGTCATGCCTGATCAGGTTACACTCTGAGGAGAGATGATCTATCCTCCCCATCAGCTCTGTCTTGCTGGCGCTGATAGCTTCCAGGATTGGCCGAGTAATGGCGTCCGCATCCACCACGGGAGACTGCTCCATCATCTGCTCCTCCTCGCCCAGCACTTTAGCCTGCGCCATCTTGGACGTTCTCCCTGTGCTGGCGCGCTGGGGCTGCGGCGGTGAAGAAGCCAACATGGCGTGGGCGGGGCCAGCCACCGTGTCCTTCCCAGCCCGAGTCTGCCGCTGCTCCGTGTGACCCCTCGTTGCCTTCTTTGCGGATGAGGAAGGCATCCTTAGCCTCCGCAGACCTTCCCCCGTTCGGTAGTGTGTTTGTGGGATGTAAAAACGTCCCGGTACGCACGGATTTTAGTTCGGAGTAGCGGAGCTGTGGGCGCGTGCTGCTGCCTTGCTCACATCCGGCCGGAAGTCTGCTCTGTGATGACCTTAAAGTGAATAACTCAACACTCTCTTTCTGTTCTGCTCCCCCGAGCTCACTGGGGTGGGAGTGGCTTGCTTAGGCTCTCTGTGGCTAGCTGAGCGGCTGAGCGGGGTGACAGTCCAGGCATGTGAATGGATCCCGACCATATGGTCATGATTTTTCCAGAGTCTGAATCGGCTCTTGAGGAGAAGAAGTAATCTGGACTGCCGCACTCTGGTTAAAACGTATTATTTAATGAAGAAAATTGAAATGCCCAAAAAAAATTTTTATTTTTTTTTTCAAAACAGAAATAAATAAACAATCCATCCAAAAACAATCAAAAATGAAGGGACATGCAGGGTGACAGCTAACGCGTTTCACATCAGGGTGTGATGCTTACTCATAGCTAAAGTGTAAATGACCAAAACTGTGTATATAGAGTGATCTGAAAAACCTCTCAACCAATGAGAGCTGTTGAACACAGTGATAGAATATTAGGCACTAATTTAGGTCTATTACACTCCGTGTTTGTGAAGCACCTGTTAGATGCCAAAACCATTAATGAGAATTGGCACGTAAGATCTTACATATATGTGTAGAGTGCATAAAGATATATGCAAACTAAGTGAAAAAGGAGTAAAAATTACAAATCAAAAAAGATATTAGATATATATGTGACTGCTTGTCACAGGACAAGTGCTTTGAAAACATTTGTTTTATCTATAACGTGAACAACTGTGTATAACACGTGTGTGGTGCATCCAAAATAAGGATGCTGTAATAGAATGAAGAGCAAAACAAAACAAAACAAAACACAACAAGGCCCTCAAAATGCTGAATGGGCTCTGTGATGTCAGCAGACAGCGGACTTCAGGCTGCTGTCTGCTGAAAACGGGTCACAGCAATGCAGAACGAACTACACTCCTGTGATCCACAGAAGAAGTACAGCCAAATGAGCTTTTGCTGTACTTCTCTTTTAATCTCCTCTTTTCGAGAAAGAATAAATTCAGCTCCTCCAATCTTTCCTAATAGCTGAGCTCCTCCATGCCTCTTATCAGTTTGGTTGACCTTCTCTGCACTTTCTCCGGTTCCCCGATATCCTTTTTGAGAACTGGTGCCCAAAACTGAAGTGCATATTCCAGATGAGGTCCTACTAATGATTTGTACAGGGGCAAAATTATATTTCTCTGTGGAGTCTATACTGTACCTCTTAATACAAGAAGAGATTTTCTTTGCTTTGGAAACTGCTGCTTGGAATTCCATGATATTAATGAAGCCTTTGTTAACCCAAAAAAAGAAAAAATTGATCGTGCTCCTTTAAAGCATTTAAAGCATTTTATACAGCACAGTGCTTGTCCTGTGTCATTTAGCCCCCTGTAACACCTAAAAAACCTGTCTGACCTGCCAGTTTCTACCCTCCCCCCTGTAAACTGACCACGGTATATCATGGCTGCTGAGCCCTGACACAGTGGCAAGTTTACGTGCCTCTGTCATCCGCAGCTCTGTATCTGTCTCGTCTCTGCTCCTGTGTCCTCCTCCCCCTCCCTGCCTGTCAGTTCATGACAGTTCCGCCCCAGCCCCCCCGGCTGCTTGAATAATTTTAACATTTATACACCATCAGCACTGCCTTACTCGGCATTACTATGTGATTGCAGTAAAGTATATTGAAAAAAAATCTACAGTATAAGTGACAACTCAAAAAGCTAACATAGCTTTACGTGTTACATGACAGCTGTGCCTGTTGCTAAGTAATATGAAACAAACATGTTGATTCCATAAAACAGCACAAGGAGCAAAGCAATAAATGTAAGGTCAGTACCCAGAGCAATTAATCAGAATCTTGCACTGCTCTCACTTCAATAAGGTGATTTTTTGTTGTTATGAAATGCTGCACTGATGTTTTGCTCCTTGCACTATGTATTGATTAAGCCCTGTAATACGTAGCCCTGGACTTTTTCTCAGGGTGTAAAGTCTTTATCCTATTAGCCCCCACTAACACTTGAGTGTTTTTCTGCTCATTTCCTTGCGCCTTACTACACCTGACTACCCTCAATATACAGAATCCTATTCTTAATAATGGTCCCAGTTCACACTTGTACACTCAGTCACTCTACAATGTACACCTTACACTTAAAAATGTAAATGAGCTTTTTTATTCAGTATATTCAGCAGACTTTGGTCCCATAAACTTCAATGGAGGAGCTGTTTTTCAAGAACTTGCACCTCCAATCAGGGGCGGACTGGCAATTCATGGGGCTCTTGGGCAGTAGGAGATCATATTGCCCCCTGTGTCCCTACTCTTCACTCAAGTCACACCCACACAAAGCCCCATCGACATATTGGACTGCCCACATTACATGTGTTCACGTATCCCCGATCTCCCCTACCCCGAGTTTCTCTCACAACACCCCCCCCCCTACAAGTACCCCCTCCCTCCGGTGGTGTCCCCGGTGTCTCTCTCATCTGATCCTTCAGAAGTCCCACCAGTACCAGGCTCTGTAGCTCCATCCTGCCCCTGACATTCCTCTCCTCACAGACAGTCTATGGGTGCCACAATATTGCCCGCTCCCAGCATGCACTGCACAGACGGATTCTCTGGAGCACCAAAACTGGGCGAAGTGCAATAGGCTAAGCAGGGAGGGTCGGGGCTGTGGAGGGCGAGTGTCCAGAGAAGCAGAGACCTAAAACTAGTGACCCAATAAAGGTACCAGGAGTCAGGGTCGGTGCAAGGATTTTTGTCTACACAGGTGAAGGTGCATTTTGCTGCCCCCCCCCAGCCTTCCATCACCCCCCTCCCCTGCACAATGCAACCCCCACTAGTTGCTCCACCGAAAATATTATAGCATGCTCCACAAATTTTACAGTTGCCCCACCACAAATACTGCAGCATGCTCCACAAATATATCAGATGCTCCACCATTTCTGTATCCCCCAGCACATCTCTGCACCTTCAAAACACCCTATACCCCCAGCACTCCCCTGAACCCCTAGTACATCTTTGTACCCCTAGAATACTTCTATAGCCCCTCAGCACATCTTTGAAGCCCCAGAACTCCTCCGTACCTCCCAGCACATCTATGTACACCCAGCATGCTTCTGTACCCCTTTTCACATCTCTGCACCCCCCAGAATGCCTCCAAACCCCTTAGAATGCCTCTGTGCCCCCAGCACATCTCCATATCCCCTTGCACACCTTCATAGCCCCCAGCACATGTCTATACCCCTCACACACCTCTTCATCCCTCAGAATACTCCATATCCCTAAGTACCCCTAGCACACCTCTGCAGCCTTCCACACACCTCTGCACCCCCAGCATGCCTTTGTACCCCCCAGCAAGCCTTTGTTACCCCTATCAGGCCTCTGCAGCCCCCAGCATGCATTGCACCCCCAGCACACTTCTGTACCCCCTTGTACACCCCTGCACCCCCAGAATCCTACCTATGTATCCTTCAATACGACTCCATATCCTCAACACCTCTCAGCACATGTACCCTGCTGCGCATCTATGCCTCCCCATCTGCACACCTGTACCCCCAGCACACCTTTGCATCCCCCCACATACCTCTGTATCTCCCAGCATCCTCTATATTAGGCTTGTGCAATTCGTTTCGTAACGAATTGAAATTCGTCCGAATTTAGCAACTTTCGGACATTCGGAAGCATTCGAATTTCCGAACAAAGCAATTACGAATAAGACCGAATCCGAAATAAATTATACCGCAAATAGCGAATGCCCGAATGTCTTCGGCATAATTCGTTATGAAAAAGTTACGAATGTACGAATCCATACGAAGCACAATAACACTCACTCTGCTCTGCTCTCTGCTTCTCCCACACCGTGCTGAACTCCCTCTCAAAATGGTGTACAGGGGCGGAGGTTATAGCCGCATGTAAAAAACGAAAGTAAAATACGAGATTTCGAATCCATTCGAAGCACAATAACACTCTGCTCTGCTCTCTGCTTCTCCCTCACCGTGCTGAACCCTCTCAAAATGGTGTACAGGGGCGGAGCCTATAGCCGCATGTAAAAAACGAAAGTAAAATACGAGATTTCGAATCGTTACAAATAACCGCTATGTATTTAGAAAAGTACAAATCCATTCGAAGCACATTAGGCATAATAGGCAGCGTCGTTGTGAGAGAGACACGGAAAATTACGAATCAACGAACCCAAAAAAAGTTACGAAAGTAGGAGTTGTGTCCAGAATCAACGAAAAACAACGTACTCTACCGAAAGTACGAATTATAAAGCAACAAAAAATTCAACGAAAAATGTCGCTTGCAAAAATACGAATGAGTCCGAACACGAAAAATCCCGTCTAGCAAAATTACGAATGATTACGAATCAACAGGACCGGAAAGAAACGAACCGAAACGGAACGAATTTTTCCGTTGTGCACAAGTCTACTCTATATCCCCCAGCGCACCTCAGCAAGTCTTTGCAACCCCCAGCATGACACGATACATCCATGTAGTCCACCACACATCTCTACACCCCCCCCCCCCACTTCTGTATCCCTAGCACACCTTTGCATCTCCCCACACACTTTTGTCAGACATCACTCCCCTTCACTGTATAGTGTGAACTGCTGGGCAGGGGTGGAGATACTGGGCAACACAGAGCTGTATAGCAGGCTCGACCCCCTCTCCCCGCTGTCTGCCTCGCTCCCTCTCTGCACATCACTCAGCCACACTGAGAGGGAGACTACAGCTGCCAAAAAAAATCCCATCCTCATTGGTGGTTCCTCATTCGCCAAGTACACGCCTCTCCTGCCCTGTCTCTCCCAGCAGACCCTCTCCCTTCCCTGTTTCCCTCTCCTCTGATCCCTTCTTCTCTCTATCTTCTTTCCTACTTTTTTCTCTCCCTTATGCTATTTTACTGTTTGACACAAATTGAATATGTGATTGTATGAAGCATCCTAGGCACGAGCGCAGCTGTAGGCGATAGCCATTTGGCACACTCGATGCCACTTTTCTGTGAACAATGTGTCAATTGTGTTTCTCATGTTCTGTCTATTCTAACAATAAAAAAAAATTCAACCCTAAAAAAAATCCCATCCTGGTGCCAGCCCTGCCATGAGCCTCTCATGGGTCCCCCTACTGGCCCTTGGTCATCAGGTACCCAAATGGTCAGTCCGCCCCTGCCTCCTATTTGATTGCAGTCCTCCCTTGCCCAGCTCAGGAAACAAACTCCTGAAGCTCAAAACATGTGCAACAATGCTTGTAAAACATCTTAAAAACATCAGAAAAAATGCTTTGAAATCACTAGGAATATGCTCTGCTCAGGTGTAAATGCAGGTGAACAGTGTGTAAAATATTTTAGTTAGCATATTATGCAAGCGTTTTGTGCATGCAGCTAACTTTGCTCCTAATATGTGTAAAGGGCCTTGCGCAAAATGATTTCCAGAACACCAAGTCCCTGTACACGCAGGTTTAAAAAAGGGGCATTCCTAAAGTGTGTGAGTGCATCTATGATGCCAGAACTGAGCGAGTATATTAAGCCAAATGGCATGATACACACTAGCACCCAATAAAGTGCTTGCTTTGCAATGTGTTTACAAGATCATTTCTTAGGCCATGCCCAATGCTGCATGCCCATTTCTCAACATTACTCTTCACTAGGCATGAGGTTTTGATTTTCCGCTACCATGGGTTTGGGGCAAATCCTGGGGGGTTGTGATTGCTGTCTTGACAGATTAACCCAGAAGAAGAGCCAATAAGGGGGCTCTTGTTTATTTCAGCCCCCACTATTAAAGGGGGGGGGGACACAGCAGCCTATGTGTCAGTGAACTGGAAACTGTTGTAGGTAAAGCAAAGCTAAAGCTCACAATCTGCATAGCGGAGATTACGGTCAGTTAGAAACTGTACTGATTATGACTACTAGCTCTTCGTGCAATCAATCCCTTTGATACATTTTTGTTTTGGAGGGGGGGTGTTTAATTGTATTTTGTGGTTTATTTGAGGTCAGAAGTCACTTTCTGTCCCGTTCATAGCAAACTTGTTTTTAAATTGCTCCAAGGTTTCCCTTTAAAAAAATGGGCTTTTGTTTCCCAGCTGCCAGCAGAGCTACCCAGTGCGTCGTGAAGGAAAGAAAATGACCCTGCCCATGCCTGCTGGATCATGAGTCAGTGGTAATATGAATCTTGCTGCTGACTGCCCTGTCCAACGAGGCCAAAACATTGCCTTCCACATGACAGTAGAGAGCTGGACTGGCCTTAAGTGAAAAGAAATGCAGTTTTGGAACCTGCCACTGTGGTACAGCACATTTCACAAATTCACGAAAGGGGGCAGAGTCTACCAGCTTAAAAGGCAGCTTTTGCAGTGCTAGCAATGTGGCCAAGCTAGCATTTAGACGCTGAGCATGTGGATGGCTGGGACCTCATTTCTTTTTACGGTTCAGCAACTGGCCTGCTGAAATCAACTGGTGGTGTGCTGCTAGCAGATTGGTAGCTGCAAGTACTTGTAGCACCTATTGCTATACCTTCATTCCTCTCAGTGCAGGTTTTTGGGAGGACTGGAGGTATAGTAGGGTTTGATTTCCCAGATGAGGAGCGAGGAGAAGTGCACCTTTTTCTATGATGTGGGTTTTTCTGGTGCTGTCGCCAACAGACTGCATGGCAGGTCGTCATATGTCTGGTCAAGCATGTGGTTGTGTTCTGGCCATGCTTGATCCACTTCAGACATAGGTTGCAAACAGCAATGGTGTGATCTGCTGCACACGTGTGAAAAAAAGTCTCTCTCAGCAGAGCGGACCGAAGCCGCCTACTCTCTGTTTACATGTACACAGGACAGGAGAAACGAGTTTGAGGAGAGACACACTGCTGTGCTTATCCCCTGCTGTTCTGAGGTCTGAACAGTGTATTGTATCTTAGATGGACATGTGCTGGGGGCGCTATGGGAGGGGAGAGGGGGGGACTACTAGCACAAGTGGAGAGGGGGGACTGCACTGGGGGGGTGTTTATGCTGATGGAGGGGGTTGTCTGCACTGAGGGGGGTCTATGCTGATGGAGGGGGTATGCACTGGGGGGGGTGTCCAGAGGTGGCTCTCTAATTAGGCAAATTAGGCGGTCGCCTAAGGCCTCGCACTCACAGGGCCCTCGCAGCCGCCTAATTTGCCTGTGCTCAATCACTGATGTGGACGGTGGTGGTTCTGCCAGTGCCTACCCTCGCTGGGACTCTGTGGCCCAGGGGCTGACTGACAAATCGGGTACTGCTCGAGAAATAGCGGCCTCATCATGGAGCATCCCAGTCCGGTGGCAGCAGTTGCGGGGAGCGGGACAGTAGAGGCCTCTAGGTGGCAGCTGTGGCCGGATGACAGCACCCGACTCCATGTGCCATCTCTACAAGGCGTTCGTGCGGCATGTCCATGTGGGACCCGCAGCTGGACTGCTCCTTCAGCCTGCGCCACTCACCTGACCTTTCCGCACCTGCCTCCAGCTGAGCTGCCCCGTGACTGAAGATGAAGGAGCTCCGCCTCCAATCTCCGGAGGCTGCCTGGCCGACCAGAAAGAACGTGAGTGCCCGTGCAGCCTCCCTGTGTGCCTGAATAGGAGGAGCGGTGGGTGGCTGCATATAGACAAATTGATCTTTCCATATTCCTCTTGCCCCTCCTGCCGCTGAATGTCTGCAGGAGGGAGAGGAGAAGAAGTGAGCATTTAGCGGCTGCAGGAGGAATATGGAAACTCACCGCTCCTTCTATCTAACTTCTTCTGCACTCCCATGCTCTCCAGCCCCTCCTTGTGCTCACTGACCCCGCCCCGGGTCTCCGGACCCTCAGTGTGCTCCCTGGCTCCACCCCCCTGCTCTCCGGCCCCTCATTGTGCTCTCCACCCCCTGCTCTCCATCACCCCCTACTCCCCACTCCCATTCATTCAGACTCCCATCCTTCTCTCAAGCTCCCCCCCCAGTGCTCTCCAGCCCCCACCCCTCCTGTGCTCTCCACCTTCCCCAGTGCTCTCTGCCACCACCCCCCAGTGCTCTCCAGCTCCTCCCTGCTCTTTGCCACCCCAGTGCTCTCTGCCCCCACCCCCCAGTGCTCTCCAGTTCCTCCCTGCTCTTTGCCCCCCCAGTGCTCTCGGCCCAACCCCCTCAGTGCTCTCAGCCCCCACCCCCCCCAGTGCTCTCCAGCTCCTCCCTGCCCTTTGCCCCCCAGTGCTCTCTGCCCCCACCCCCCAGTGCTCTCTGCCCACACACCCCAGTGCTCTCCATATCCTCCCTGCTCTTTGCCCTTCCCCGTTTTCTCTGTCCCCACCCCACCCAGTGCTCTCTGCCCCCACCCCAACCCCCCAGTGCTCTCCAGCTCTTCCCTGTTCTTTGCTCTTCCTAGTGCTCTCTGCCCCCACCCCCCAAGTGCTCTCTGGCCCCACCACCAGTGCTTTCCAGCTCCTCCCTGCTCTTTGCCCTTCCTAGTGCTCTCTGCTCCCACCCCCCCAGTGCTCCCTTCCCCCACCCCCAGTGCTTTCCAGCTTCTCCCTGCTCTTTGCCCTTTCCAGTGCTCTTTCCCCCCCCCCAGTGCTCACTCGGGCTCCTCCCTGCTCTTTGCCCCCCCTTGCTCTCACAGACTGGGACATGGGACACAGGAGAGGCTGCAGACAGAGACAGGGCTAGGGATCTCTCTCACCCCCTTTACCTCACCCCCCTCTTTCTCACCTCCTCCTATCTTTCTCTCCCCCCTCGCTCCCTATCTCCCCCTTCCTTCTCCCTACCTCCCCACTCTCTCTCTCTCTCTCTCTCTCTCTCTTTCCCCCCTCTCTCTCTCTCTCTACCCTTCCTCTTTTTGTCACCCTCCTTTCTCTCACCCGTCATCTCTTTCTCTCTCTCACCATCCCTCTCTCCCACAACCCTTCTCTTTCTCCCTCACCCCCTCTCTTTCTCACCTCCCTCCTCTATGTAACCCCCAGTTCTCTCTCTCTCTCTCTCTCTCTCTCTCCACACTCCTCTCTCTCACCCCCACTCACCCTTTCCCACCGCTCCCTCTCTTTTCTCTCCTCCCTCTTCCTCTCTCTTTCCCCCTCTCTCTCTCTTCCCCCTCTCCCTCTCTCCCCCTCTTTCTCCCCTCTCCTCTCTCCCTCTATCTCTCCCCTCTCTCTCTGCCCCTCTCTCTCTCCCCTCCCCCCCTCTCTATTTCTCTCTTCTCCCTCTCTCCCTACCATCTCTCTCTCCCCCTCTCTCTCCCCCTCCCCTCTCTTTCTGTGCTGTGATCCCCCCCACTGTCCTTCCTCATAAGGCATGGGAAATTCTTAGAGTGGTGGGTTGCCACCTTACTGGGTCCCAGATGTTTTATTGGCTGCATATGTCTGATGGGTTAGGAGGGTGCCCTGGAAGTGGTGCTGATGAACTGTGTGCTAGATCAGTGCATCTTTCTGTAGCCATTTTTATTCATTGAATTTTTTTCCTTATTATGGGCTTGAGTGGGGCCTCATGTGTAAGTTTTGCCTAAAGGCCACACAAAGCCTAGAGCCACCTCTGGGAGTGTCTATGCTGATGGGGGGGTCTGCACTGGGGGGTGTCTATGCAGGGGTCTGCACTGAGGGGGGTCTATGCTGATGGAGGGGGGTCTGCACTGAGGAGGGTCTATGCTGATGGAGGGGGGTCTGCACTGGGGGGTGTCTATGCTGATGGAGGGGGTCTGCACTGAGAGGGGTCTATGCTAATGGAGGGGGGTCTGCACAGGGGAGTCTGTGCTGATGGGGGGTCTGCACTGGGGGATGTCTAGGTGGGGGTCTGCACTGAGGGGGGTCTAGGCTTATGAGGGGGGTCTGCACTGTGGGCGGTCTATGCTGATGGAAGGGGGGTCTGCACTGGGGGGGTGTCTATGCGGGGGTCTGCACCAAAGGGGGTCTATGCTGATGGAGGAGGGTCAGCACTGAGGGGTGTCTATGCTGATGGGGGTGTCTATGCTGATGGAGGGGAGGTCTGCACTGAGGGGGTCTATGCTGATGGAGGGGGGTCTGACCTGAAGGGGTCTATGCTGATGGAGGGGGTCTGCACTGGGGGGGTGTCTATGCGGGGGGTTTGCACTAAAGGGGTCTATGCTAATGGAGGGGGGTCAGCACTGAGGGGGGTCTATGCTGATGGAGGGGGGTCTACACTGAGGGGGGTCTATGCTGATGGAGGGGGTCTGCACTAAGGGGGTCTATGCTGATGGAGGTGGGTCTGCACTGGGGGGCGTCTATTCGGGGGGGTCTGCACTGAGGGGGATCTATGCTGATGAAGGGGGATCGTCACTGATGGAGGGGGGTCTGATCTTAGGGAGTCTATACTGATGGAGGGGTGGTCTGCTCTGAGGGGGTGTCTATGCTTATGGAGGGGGTTCTGCACTGAGGGGGTCTATGCTGATGGAGGGGGGTCTACGCTGAGGGGGGGTCTATGCTGATGGAGGGGGTCTGCACTAAGGGGGGTCTATGCTGATGGAGGTGGGTCTGCACTGGGGGGCGTCTATGCGGGGGGGTCTGCACTGAGGGGGATCTATGCTGATGAAGGAGGGTCGTCACTAAGGGGGGTCTATGCTGAGGGGGGCTGCGCTGAGGGGGGTCTATGCTGATGGAGGGGGGTCTGCACTGGGGGTCTATGCTGATAGAGGGGGGTCTGCACTGAGAGGGTCTATGCTGATGGAGGGGGGTCTGCACTGAAGGGGTTCTATGCTTATGGAGGGTGGTCTGCATTAAGGGGTTCTATGCTGATGGTGGGGTCTGCACTAAGGGGGGTCTATGCTGATGGGGGGTCTATGCTATTGGAGGGGGGTCTGCACTGAGGGGGTCTATGCTGATGAGGGGGGTCTGCACTGAGGGAAGGTCTATACTGATGGAGGGGTTTATACTGAGAAAAGAGTGTCTGTACTGAGTGAGGAGGGTCTGTACTTAATGGAGGGGGGTCTGTAGTTAGTGGCGGGGGTCTATACTGAGGGAGGGGGGTCTCTACTGAAGGGGGAGTATAGTTGGTGGAGGAGGGGTGACATAATTTTTTTCCCCACCGGGTGACACCAACCCTAGTGACGCCACTGATCTAAGGAGTTGCAAATAAAAAACGTTAAGTTCTCATAGTAGGATTGCATACAAGTTAGTATGGGGGTAAAAAAAAGGAAAGGCTGGAAGAAATGGAAAGGAATTGGCTCTCGTTGAGCAGATATTACTAAGATTTGTAATATAATAAAGAGAGCTAATAGCTCAACAGAATGGCGTACTGGGGGAGCGGCAAGCGGTCCAACAGAGACCAAATAGCTACCGTCAGAAGCCCACATAATAATGGGGATCCGGGGGGAGCAAACTGGAGACGCAAAAACACCACCAAAGAGAACACTGCCAACAATAAAAAGTAATACGTAAATAGAAATTATACCATTGTCCCAAAAAGTTCCATATCCATTAATGTGTCATGAGAAAGCATATGAAGAAGCATGGAAGGGATGGGGTAAGGTGTATACAAGAAACAAAAAACATCACAAAAAACATTTAAAAAAAATGAATAATAGCTTGAGGCTAAAAAGAAATATAGCGAACAACTCACTGCTGTCAATAAAACAAAACAAAAGACCAGCCGAAAAGTAAGGAGTTAAACTATAGAAAAAAGTTTGCATCAAATGAGTTCTAAACTGGTAAGACAAAAAAAAGAGTTTACTAGGGTTGAGCGAACCCAAACTGTAAAGTTTGGGTTCGTACCGGACTTTTGGGTTTTTGGTACCCGGAACCGAACCCGAACAATTAACTGTATGTTCGGGTTCGGTTTCGGTGTTCGGCAATGTAATGGCGCATTTTAAAAAGCTGCAGGGCAGCCAATCAACATTCGTTTAACTCGTGTGCCCTTAGAAGCCATCACAGCCATGCCTACTAATGGAATGGCTGTGATTGGCCAGTGCAGCATGTGACCCAGCCTCTATATAAGCTAGAGGCACATAGCACAGCACATCACTCTGCTTTAGATAGTGTAGGGAAAGGTTGCTGCTGCTGCTTTGAGGGAGAGAATTAGATAGGAGTCCTGATTCAAAAAATCTAATTACTCAGTGATCTACCTTGATTTTGTTGTGTGGGTGCAGTGCACAATCTTTTTACCCTGCCCTGAGCCCAGTGCCAGAGAAAAGATAACTTTTATCTGTCTGTTAGTTAGGTTGGCGTCGGCGGGCATTTTATGCAAGCTCAGTGCACCAGCACTGCATATGTTACTGTGAGATACACCCTTTAGATACTGTTGGTCTATTCTGCAATTCTAAAAACACCCATTTAGGGCAAAAAAAAAAAAGAAATTTTAAGGCCAAAATTTTTTTTTGGGTGGGTTTTCTGCATATCTGTACGTGTGAGATACACACTTTAGATACAGTTCTCCTATTCTGCTATTCCAAAAAAATAAAAATTTAGGGCAAAAAAAAAATTTTTGTGCGTTTTCTGCATATCTGTATGTAATGTGTGAGATACACACTTTAGATACTGTTCTCCTATTCTGCTATTCCAAAAAATAATAATTTAGGGCAAAAAAATATTTTTGGGTGCGTTTTCTGCATATCTGTACGTGTGAGATACACACTTTGGATACTGTTCTCCTATTCTGCTATTCAAAAAATAATAATTTAGGACAACATTTTTTTCTGCATATCTGTATGTAATGTGTGAGATACACACTTTAGATACTGTTCTCCTATTCTGCTATTCAAAAAAAAAAATTTAGGACAAAAAAACATTTTTGGTGCATTTTCTGCATATCTGTACATGTGAGATACACCCTTTAGATACTGTTGCTCCTATTCTGCTATTCAAAAAAAAAAATATTTAGGACAAAAAAATGTTTTTGGTGCATTTTCTGCATATCTGTATGTCTGAGATTCACCCTTTAGATACTGTTGCTCTATTCTGCTATTCTAAAAACACCCATTTAGGGCAAAAAATAATATTTTGCAGTGTTTCCTGCATATCTCTACGTGTGAGATACACACTTTAGATACTGTTGTTTTATTCTGCTATTCAAAAATAAAACATTTAGGGGAAAAATCTTAAATTGCGGCCTAGTCTGTATCTGTACGTGTGAGGTACACCCTTTAGATACTGTTGCTCTATTCTGGTATTCAAAAAAAACACATTTAGGGCAAAGAAAATTAATTTGCAGCGTTTCCTGCATATCTGTACGTGTGAGATACACACTTTAGATACTGTTGCTCTATTTTGCTATTCAAAAAAACACATTTAGGTGAAAAATCTTAAATTGCGGCCTAGTCTCTATCTGTACGTGTGAGATACACCCTTTAGATACTGTTGTTCTATTCTGCTATTCAAAAAACACCCATTTAGGGCAAGATCCTAAATTTGAGAAATATGAGGAGAACGTCAAATAAGGGACGTGGCCCCGGTCGTGGTGCTGCTGGTGGAGCTCCTGTTGCAGGGAGAGGACGTGGTCGATCTGTGCCAGCTACACGCACAAGTGAAACACCTTCCTCAGGTGTGAGTAGGCGACAGAGCCTGCAGTGGTATTTGGTCGGGCCTAATGCGGCTCTACGAATGTTGAGGCCAGGACAAGTACAGGCGATAGTAGATTGGGTTGCTGACAGTGCCTCCAGTTCCTTCACATTTTCTCCCACCCAGTCTCCTGCTGAAAGATCAGAGTTGGCACCTGCAGCCAATGTCCATCAGTCTTTCACCTCACCCCCTTGCAAATCAGCCAAACAGTCTGAGCCCCAAGTCATGCAGCAGTCTCTTCTGCTTTTTGATGACTCTGTTAGAAGGGTTTCCCAGGGCCATCCACCTAGCCCTGCCCCAGAAGTGGAAGAGATTGAGTGCACCGATGCCCAACCACATATGTTTCAAGATGAGTACATGGGAGGACCATCGCAGCACGTCTCGGATGATGAAGAAACACAGGTGCCAACTGCTGCTGCTTTCGCAATTGTGCAGACCGACAAGGAGGGCAGGGGTGAAGACTGGGTGGAAGATGATGTGGAGGACGATGAGGTCCTCGACCCCACATGGATCCAACGTCATGCAGGAGACCTGTGTAGTTCGGAGGAAGAGGCGGTGGCCGCACAGAGCCACCAGCACAGCAGAAGAGGGAGCAGGGTGCAAAAGCGAAGCGTCTGTCCCCTAGACAGTACGCCTGCTACTGCTCAACGCAGCAAGGGACCGAGCACACCAAAGCCAGGTCCAAGGAGTTCCCTAGCGTAGCAGTTCTTCAGATAATGTGCTGATGACAAGACACGAGTGGTTTGCTTGCTGTGCAATCAGAGCCTGAAGCGAGGCATAAACGTTCTCAACCTGAGCACAACCTGCATGACCAGGCATCTAAGTGCAAAGCACGAGCTGCAGTGGAGTAGACACCTCAAAAACCAAGAAAGGTCTCTGGCTCCTCCTGCTTCCTCGTCTGCTGCAGTCTCTGCCTCTTCATCCACCTCTGTAGTGACAGTGGCACCTGCCACCCCGCAAACAGAGGATCTGCCAGCAACACTACCACCTGGGTCACCAACCATCTCCACAATGTCCCATGGAAGCGTTCAGCTCTTTATCTCCCAAACACTGGAGCAGAAGAGGAAGTACCCCCCTACCCACCCGCGATCCCTGGCCCTGAATGCCAGCATTTCAAAATTCCTGGCCTTTGAAATGCTGTCATTCCGTCTGGTGGAGACGCAGAGTTTTAAAAGCCTGATGGCATTGGCTGTCCCACAGTACGTCGTGCCCAGCCGCCACTACTTTTCCAGACGAGCCATCCCTTCCCTGCACAACCAAGTGGGGGACAAAATCAGGTGTGCACTGCGCAACGCCATCTGTGGCAAGGTCCACCTAACTACGGATACGTGGACCAGTAAGCACGGTCAGGGACGTTATATCTCCCTAACAGCACACTGGGTAAATGCAGTGGCGGCTGGGCCTGAGGCGGATAGCAGTTTGGCACATGTCCTTCCACCACCAAGGATTGCAGGGCGCTTCAGTTTGCCTCCTGTTGCTAACTCCTCCTACTCCGCTTCCTCATCCTCTACTGCCTCCCCATCCGGTCAGCGTAACACCTTCACCACCAACTTCAGCACAGCCAGGGGTAAACAACAGCAGTCAGTTTTAAAACTTTCCTGTTTGGGGGAAAAAACCCACACCGCGCAGGAGTTGTGGAGGGACATGGAACAACAGACCGATGAGGGGTTGGTGGCAGTGAGCCTCAAGCCCGGCCTGGTGGTGTGCGATAATGGGCAAAATCTCGTAGCAGATCTGGGCCTAGCTGATTTGACGCACATCCCTTGCCTGGCGCATGTTCTGAATTTGGTGGTGCAGAGGTTCCTTAAAAATTACCCCGATATGCCAGAGCTGCTGCAGAAAGTGCGGGCCGTCTGTGCGCACTTTTGGCGTTCTCACCCTGCTGCTGCTCGCCTGTCAGCGCTTGACCAGTGTACTCGAGATACCTCCCCACACCTTACCCCTACCAGTTTAACCCTCTTAACCACTATCTTAACTTATCCAATCTATAGTAATTTAGACCACACCAGAGTTGGAGTATAAAATGGCCACAACAGCCTTTTTATTAAAACCATATCATGTAAAGAACTCCAATATAAAATATATATTTTCAATAACTTTATTAACACAATTTTACCATTATAACTCCCAGTCTGTTGGTCTCTGACGGCACCCCAAAACTTTTGAACCCCTTTTTACACCAATACACTGCGGTACAAAATTTTTGAACCATACCAGGCCTCCAGCCGTATAACAGCTCAGAGACAACCCCTTCCCGCAGTGCAACCATACCCGTACTCCAGCGGACACCATTCCACTGGAATACACCAGAGGGGCACATACCACCGATGAGCCCCCACCACTTTAATACCATCTGTTTTCTGCCACCGTCAAAGACCAAAGACACCGCCAACACACAGCTGTTATGACGACCTTCTCCTTTACAACCTGAAAAACAAGAAAACAACAGCCAGAAAAACACCAAACAACAACAGGGAGGGTGGGTGGGAAAAACTTCCTCTCCTTTCTGTCCCCACACAAAATGATGCCGAGTGCACCCGCCCCCAGCTATTTAAAGCGCCCCTCCCCTCACATTAAAATTCACCTCTGCCTCCACCCACTTACTTCTTCACCAAATGTTAACCCCGTCATGTCTGTACTCTCCACCTCGTCATGCACGGCCCTTCATTATTTTCTTTTTTGTCTCTTCATTCCCGGCCTCCCTGCAGCGTAGCTTCGGCCTTCCCACTCACCGCCTCATATGTGATGTGCCCACAAGGTGGAACTCCACCTTGCACATGCTGGACAGACTGTGCGAGCAGCAGCAGGCTATAGTGGAGTTTCAGCTGCAGCACGCACGGGTGAGTCGCTCCGCGGAACAGCACCACTTCACCACCAATAACTGGGCCTCCATGCGAGACCTGTGTGCCTTGTTGCACTGTTTCAAGTACTCCACCAACATGGCCAGTGCCGATGACGCTGTTCTCAGCGTTACTATCCCAGTTCTATGCCTCCTTGAAAAAACGCTTCGGGCGATGATGGAAGAGGATGTGGCACAGGAGGAGGAGGAGGAAGAGGAGGAGGAGGGATCATTTCCAAGGCTTTCAGGGCAGTCATTCACAAGCGGCTCCGAGGGTGGGTTCCTGCACCAACAAACGCCAGGTACACAATTGTCCAGCAAGGGCACAGTTCTGAAAGATGACGAGGTGGAGGATGAGGAGGAGGAGATGGAGGAGGAGGAACCATGTTCACAGCAGGATGGCACCCAGACCAGCTCATGGCCATCACTGGTGCGTGGCTGGGGGGATACAGAGGACACAGACGATACACCTCCCACAGAAGACAGCTTTTCGTTGCCTCTGGGCAGCCTGGCACACATGAGCGATTACATGCTGCAGTGTCTCCGCAACGACCGCCGAGTTGCCCACATTCTAACTGGTTCTGATTACTGGGTGGCCACGCTGCTGGATCCCCATTACAAGGACAACATACCTTTCTTAATTCCTTCACCGGAGGGAGCGTGATCGTAAGATGCGCGAGTACAAGCGCACGCTGGTAGACGCGCTGCTGGTGGCATTCCCACCTGACAGCGGGAGCACAGTGGAAGCACAAGGCGAAGGCAGAGGAGGAGGAAGAGGTTGCCAACGCAGCCGGGGCACCGCCAGCACCTCAGAAGGCAGGGTTAGCATGGCCGAAATGTGGAAAAGCTTTGTCAGCACGCCACAACAACAAGCACCACCAGCTGATATGGAACGTCTTAGCAGGAGGCAGCATTTCACCAACATGGTGGAGCAGTATGTGTGCACACGCCTACACATACTGAATGACGGGTCTGCCCCTTCAACTTCTGGGTCTCCAAATTGGGCACATGGCCTGAGCTTGCCCTTTACGCCTTGGAGGTGCTGGCCTGCCCTGCAGCCAGTGTATTATCTGAACGTGTATTTAGCACGGCAGGGGGCGTTATCACAGACAAGCGCAGCCGCCTGTCCAGAGCCAATGTGGATAAGCTCACGTTCATTAAAATTAACCAGGCATGGATTCCACAGGACTTTTCCGTACCTTGTGCAGAATAGACATGTATACTGGCCTTGCCCAGCTATTGTTGTATTTTTGATCTTTCTCACTCTTTTGGGGTGTACCCTAATTTAAAAAAAAAAAAAATTGAAAACAAAAACCAGTGTTGGCTACCTCGTCCTCCTCCACCGCCGCTTCCATCTACACTGCCACATCCACCGCCACCTCAACCTCCTACTCCATATGGACCTCGTCCTCCTAGGTCAAGATTATTATTTTTTATTTTATGTATTTTATGTTATTTTAAGTTATTTCCCTATCCACATTTGTTTGCAGAGCCATTTGCAGCCCTCTAGCCCTTTCCATTACCTTTTTAGAACAATTTTAGCCCTCAAAATTTCGGGTCCCCATTGACTTCAATGGGGTTCGGGATCAAGTTCGGGTCAAGTTCGGGTCCCGAACGCGAACTTTTTTGTGAAGTTCGGCCGAACCCGTCGAACCCGAACAACCAGGTGTCTGTTCAACTCTAGAATTTACCATACTTCTAATTAGTTGGAAGTTAAAGATATAAGAATAACTGATATTGAGTCAAACAAAAAAAAAAGTCAGTCCATAGAGTCCTCAGGAGTTGGCGTAGGAGAAGAAAAACTACCACGTTTTAATTGCCCCTGGCGACTTTTATTTCCTTCGGCACCAGCTGATTTTTGCAGGGAACAGGTAACCATTCGATTTTGTGCATTGCTTTGGCATTCTAGAAGCTGAATGTTTTGTAAAGAGGATTGGAGTTCTTCAGCAAAACAGCAGACATATTTAGATCCATGCTAAATGAAGCAAATTGGAAATGGAAAGCCCCATTGATAGGTGATTTGATGTCTCTGTAAAAGTGGCTTCAAAGCCCGATGCTTATGCCGCGTACACACGGCCGTTTTTCTCGTTGAAAAAAACGAAATTTTTTCCATTCGACCAGAAAAACGATAGTCTGTGGGCTTTCTGTCGTTTTTTTCGACGAGAAAAACTGCATTAAAAACGACGAGAAAAATTAGAACATGTTCTAATTTTTCTCGTCGTTTTTTTCGACATGTTTTCCGCAGCAGTGTTTCCCATAGGGAAACACTGCCGCGGAGCCCACAGACGGTCGTTTTTCTCGTCAAGAGAAAAAATGACGTCAAAAACGACCGTGTGTGGGGAACAAGCTGTTCCCCCATTTTAAATGACATTATTCACGGCGGTTTTTTAACCGTCGTGAATAATGATCGTGTGTACGCGGCATTAGAGATGTTGAACTGAGATAGATCAGCAAAAAGTTGATTGGTATGTCCCTGGAAAATCAGTGAATATTTTGCTCTAGCTGCAGCTAGAATTTGTTCCTTGGTATAGAAATAGTGAAATTTGGCAATAATATTGGTGGTCCATCAGCTTTGCGAGGTGATATGCCCCGTATACACGACCAGTTTTCCTGACATGCCAAAACTCGACGTTTTTCCCGACATGATTCCTCTCAAGCCCGCCTTGCATACACACGTTTATTTAAAAAACCGCTTGACCAAAGCGCGGTGACGTCCAACACGTACGACGGCACTATAAAGGGGACGTTCCATTCAAATGGTGCCACCCTTTGGGCTTGCTTTTGCTGCTCTTGTGTTAGTAAAAGTTTGGTGAGAGACGATTCGCGCTTTTCAGCCTCGTGCTTTTCAGTCCGTTACAGCGTGAAGAATGTGCTATCTCCATTACGAACGCTAGTTTTACCAGAACGAGCGCTCCCGTCTCATACTTCATTCTGAGCATGCACATTTTTTTCCCCTCGGAAAAGCATACACACGACCGGTTTTCGCAACGAGAAAAATACTGACGGGAAACACGACGGGAAAAAATAGAGCAGGTTCTAAATTTTTTGCAGGCAGTTTTCTCGTTGGGAAAACTGCTATGGAGCATACACACGACCGGTTTTCCCAACCAATCTAAAAAATGGCAGTTTTAGGGCTCTATGAACCCTGTCCATCTCCATTCATTCGACTGGTATGGAAGGCTGTAGTTCCTGAAATAGGGATAGCATAGTTGCTTGCACATAAGTGACAGATTCAGGTATTCCACATATACAGATTTTGGAACACCGGGCCCCATTTTTGTAATCTTCTAAACGAGATTGAAGGACTATGTTTTCCTCTTTGAGGTTTTCAAATTCAACTGCATAAGTCTGGGTGTTATTTTCTAGTTCATCAACTCACAGTTCAAGATTTGCAGTGCGCTGGCTCAGTTCTCCGATTTCCAATAGTCAGACTGTTTGTTATATGATCTTAGGTTTGTTTAAAGTGGAAGTAAACCCTCCTATCATTTTCAGGCAAGGAAGCTGCCATCTTGGCCTCTGTTTAATCTTCAACTGCTATGATGCTGCACATGTGATCAGTTATGACACCAGCCATTGGATGGTTTGACAGTTTGGTTGAGAGCACAACCAATGTGACAGTTGGCATTCCCGGCATGCCGGGAATGTAACTGCTTTTTGAAACTGTTAAATCGATGGGTTTACTTCCGCTTTAAGGGCTATGTGAAGCATATTTTCTAATTGCCTCAGAACAGAAGAATGAGCAGGGTCTGTAAAAGATGTCATTTGTGAAGTCTGTATATCTAAATCTGAGTCATATTCCCCCTGTATTGCCACAGACACTTCCTTAGAGCGCTGAGAGGATTTCACTGAGTGTGAGGGGGAGGAGATATAGCTAGTGCCATTCTGACCGAGACCTGAGGCAGCGCTGCTTTGTTGTTTTTTGGCTTCATTTTCAGGCGAGAACTCCCAAGAACCATTACATTAAGCGGCGGGGGTTATTAGCAGACCGAGTCACAATATTTACCCAGTGAAGCTGAGCCGGGACACAGTATAATATGGCAGAAACATCCTTTTAGGAGCAGAGCTCTAAGCTGGCATGTCTGCTCAGTCAGGCTCCGCCCATGCGCCCGGTAAAGATCCATTTTTAAATATAAGCACCACATTGGCCTTATGCCAATCCAGTGGTACTATTCCAGTCATTAAAGAGTCCCTAAAAATTAGAAACAATGGCTTTGAAATGACAGAGCTCAATTCTTTTAGGATCCGTGGATGTATGCCATCTTGCCCAGGTGCTTTATTCACCATTTTTCTGTCTAAATATTTCTAGACTATATGAATTTTGAGGCATTGTGGATCATTTGGGGCTGTATCAATACTTCCCCAGTATGGACATGAGCTCCCCCATGCTTCTTTGTATACACAGAGCTAATGAAGGTATTTAAACATTTTGACTTCTCTTTGTCCCCATTCACCCAATCCAGATTGTTTTGAAAAGGGCCTACATGCTCAGATGTGACCTTTTACTATTAATATATTTAAATAATTTTTTGGGGCTTGTCCTACTATCTTTTGAAATCTGTCATTCGTTTTGAATTTTTGCAACCTTGATTTCCTTTTTACATATTCTGTAACGTTTAAACAATAATAGTGTTACTTCATTTTTATATTTTTTAAAAGCTCTTTATTTTAATTATTGTTTTTTAGTATTTTAGGCAGAGTTCCAGCCTCTTAAAAAAAAAAATTAAAGTTTATTTATTTAATACTTTTCTTTTCTTTTCACATATTGCAAAAACAGGAACATTTTTACAGGAATGTGCAGATAATAAACAACAAGCCATACTAAGTTAACAACATGGTGGCATAGCACAAACATCTCCCAATAAGGAGCAATAGGGCATACAGTAACAAATCTAAACAAATTGGTTGGACAAAACATAGCCCAACATATTGCTCTATTAGTTTCTAAAAGTGAATCAAACACAGCCACACCCAAACACCTCTACCACCTTCACCCTCAGCATCGAACAGGAGAGACCAAGAAGCCCATAGTCTGCACATCCAACAAACCCACAGTGTGAAGGCATCAAAATATGTCTATCATACTATGATTGTTGAGATAGCGGAGTATCTTTCCAAAGGGAGTCCGCTATATCAAACCAGGCTGCCAGATTTTGAAGAACTTTTTAGCACAAGCCCTACCCTTATATATCAACTTGAAAACTGGTAAATCTTTATTCACCAAACGATAAAAGTTTTGTATTGAGGGTGCATCATCATTTTTCCTCCTTAACAATATAAATTTCCTAGCATATTATTATTATACAGGATTTATATAGGGCCAACAGTTTGCGCAGCGCTTTACAATGTAGGGAGACACTACACTGACAGTACAATTCAAAACAAGAGGGTTAGAGGAGCCCTGCTCCTGCGAGCTTACAATCTAAGGGGGAGGGGCTGGTGAAACAAAAGGTAGGGACTCTGAGGGATGAACGTTCTACACCAGAGTGGTTGTGTTGTTTCTCCCCCCTGCCCTTGCTTTGAAACTCCAGGTGAGGTGGTTCAACACCCAGGCGGACTGGCTGTAGTCGAACCTGACTCTTTAATGGTGTGACATGGACTGTGAGTGGGATGAAAAAGGCCTTTTAGGCTAAGTGTCTTCTGAAGTGAATACTAGTACACCTGGGTATGAGTGTCATTGGGGATTGTGTCCTGTTGGGCAGAGCTATAGAATGGGACACAAATAGAGACTGGTATACTGAAGAAAAGCACCCAGATTAAACTTGGTGACAGAGGCTGAATGCTGTGGACTTAGTATACATGGAAGAAATGGTCCCAAATTTGTGGTGTTCCCAAGGAGATGAAAAGGAAAGATGGCTTACAAATTATGTGCTGGCGTTCTATGTCCTAATAACAGCCACAGAATGTTTGCGCCTTTGCATGGCGTTCTGTGTGGAGGAGTTCTGTCAGTATGTCTATGTGATGTTAGATGTCGCAGCAATCTTTTGGGAAGTTGCAGTAAAGGGTAGGAAATACATTCCTTGCATTACTATTCCTTTATTCTTAACTATTAACGCCTGTGGCCAGGGATGTCATGAGTGGGCCTACAGCCAGGAGTTTGACACAATATGGTAAAGCAGGGGCAGGGGCAGAGGCTGGGACCTAGCAGGTGGGTAGTTGTTCTTTTCAAGAAGAAGTGGACCAGGGAGCAGTTTGGCACCAACAACCAGCCAATCATGAGTCCCCTTACAGTCAGACCCTCCCTTTCATAAATTGACTTGAGAAAAGAAAAAGTAAAAAATACAGCGATTCCTTTAGAACACAAAAGGGTATAAATGTTTGCAAAAATCCTTACACCTTATCACTTGGAGCAATAATGATTTCTCTCAACAAAACTTCTGTTGAATGCAAGGTACGCTTATTAGATCTGGACCTCCTCCTCTTGTATAAATTGCTGCCAAATAGTAGTGGAAAATGTACATATAATGAAAAAGGTAAGGTTAAATACCTACCCATATTTTCTGCACTGCAGTGCCTGGCATTACTCTCCATGCTGGAGGATTCCTTGGGAATGATGAGTACCTTAAATATCGCAAGAATACAGTCTATCTTTTCAGAATATTTATGATCTTATCTTTCCCAAGATTCACCATTGTGAGTGTGAAATCAACCACATTTATATGCCACAGGCAACGCTGTATCCTGGCCAGGTCTAGGGCAGCACTTTGCAGGGGGGCAGCACGGAAAGAGTCCCCACCGGCTTGTGCTACACTGTTAGTGTAACGCAAGCTGCTTCTAATTTTGACTGTCCTATCATCCTGGACCACAAACCTTCCTCACTGTGCTATGTTTTCTGCTGCACCATTGGTATGGTTATATCTTCTTAGTCCTCTCCATAAAATTATCAGAAATTTGTGCTTAAAGTAGAACTATAGGCAACACTTTTTTTTTCATTTTGGATACAGTAAGGGAGGGTTATAGCCCCTGTCAGTTTATTTTTTACCATTCCTGTCCCATTGCAGAGATTTCCCTTCACTTCCTGCCCCATAGCCAAACAGGAAGTGAGAGGAAATCTATGCAAATTAAGGGAATCCATTGCCCCGCCCCCCTCCCCAGGCCCTAAGAACTAGTGTCCCCACTCAAAAATTTCAGGGTGGGTCTTAAACAGAAAGGGGTGTGGCCTTGACAGGAAGGGTGGGTCATATTTAAATTAGGGGGTGCACAAGTTTAGTCAGGCCTAGGGCAGCACAAAAACGAAATACACTACTGGCCACAGGGGGAACATGGGGTAAGATAAGTATATAATCCAACTTTTTTACTAACAGGTACAATTTTCCCCTCTTATTATGCATAATTTTTAACAGGGGAAGGGGACTACAAAGCAAATCTTGCATTTTATTGCAAGGTCCACTTTAAGTAATGCTTCTTTAAAACTGATAAGCTGTATATAGTTAAAAAATACGAACAAAAAGTTTTATAAACATAATAGCTTGCTGTTGGACCATGTTATCTCTCATCTGCAACTATCATGCTTTGCTTTTATAATTATTTAAAGCTAAATTCAATATTTAAATTCTTACCTGTCACCAAGCAGATGAATTTAGCATCACAACCCTCTGACACAGCCCTGGCTTTCAACGTTGTTTCAAAACATGGCTGTGTCTCTTCTGTCAGTTGAGATATAATATTGCAAAATGTGGTCCTGGCAAAGGGAGGTAGGGTGTTAAGTAAGCAGCAGATTTTTTTTTTATATAATTACTAACATTTATACAAACAATACTAACGCAAATGTAAGAACCACCCAACAAGATTTATTAAAACTAGAACAAAAACAAAAGTATTTTACTGATCCAGTTTTTACCATAAAAAAAAAAAAGTCCCATTTGTTTATTTTGTTTGTGTTTTATTCAAAATATATTTTATGATTTTTATTTAATAAATGCATTTATTGGTGTGTTTGTTTTAAATCTGCCTAGAGTTAAGCTATAACCTAACCCCAAGAATGAACTGATAAGCGCTCATTCATACAAGCCAGTGTGCACTACTTTAAAAAAGTGCAGGCTCTAGGGTATCTTGAGCTTGTTCTCACAACTTTAGCCCTGTACACACGGCCGGGAATCCCGTCTATTTGAAAATCGTTGGTTTTCCTGACAGGATTCCTGGCAAGCTTGCCTTGCAAAGCCGTGTATACACAGGGCCATTCAAAAGACCCGCCGTTCTTTTCAATGGCAAGAACGCGGTGACGTCAACGACTACGACGAGCCGGCGTCTCGTCACATTCGGCTCCCCATGTAAAGTGACGTTCCGTCGCCACCATCTTGCTACACCCCACACTTACGTTATATGCTACCGCGCATGCGTTGAAGTGTTATCGAGCATGCACAGTTTTTCACCCCTGCAGGTAAGCATACAGACGACTGGTTTTCTCGGCAGGAAACACTCTGCCGGGAATCCCGACGGGAAAATAGAGAGCAGGTTCTCTATTTTTCCCGGGCAGTTTTCCTGTTGGGAAAACTGCTAGGGAGCATACACATGGTCGGGATTACCGGCCAAAAGCTCTCCTGGCAGTTTTCCTGCCGGGAAAACCGGTCGTGTGTACGAGGCTTTAGTAACTCGCTGACCTGGAACAAGTATGCAGGACAGTTTTTTGGACTTTGTTGGATGTAGCTTCTTCCTGCTCAATGCCTAACTAGATATACAGTAGGAAGATGACAGTCCTGGAACCAGCACTTTTATAAACAAGTAATGGTAATTAACATTTGTCTGTCCTGTATTTTTAAAAGAAATTATGAATTGTGAATATATAGTAAAGACAATGAAACCCTAAGGAAGCATAAAAAAAAAACTTTCTACATTAACCTCCATCCCTCACCCTTTACCTTGTTAAGCTAGGAAATTTCAGTGCCCCCGGCATAGTGTGCACACCCTAATCACCCTATGAGGTACCGATTTCCCCTGCTTCCTGTCTGCCCCCTTTAGTGCTGCCAGCTTCCCTCCTCTCCTCTTAGAAGCGGGGAAGGGGCTGGTAAATATTTCATTAACTGGCTCCTTCGATTTCTGAATGAACACGAGTGATCAGTACTGTCTTCATTCTTAACTGAAACATAGTAAACTGTGTTTACTGCAGGCTGCAGAAAAAGGGACTGGGGAATCTTTGTCCTCAGTTTCTTTCTCTGTCGCAAATGTGAGACATCAGGGGTCTGTTTAAACCCTTGATATTTTACCAAAGCCACATAACGAGGCTCCTAAAAAAATGTATAGTAATGTAATAAAAAATAATATTGTAAAAAATAATAAAAAAGATGATAAATATAAAAAATTTTAAAAACAACTGACACCGTCCACTGCCCTACTGACACCAATCTTGCTCTACTGACACCGTCCACCGCTCTGCTGATATACACACATGTGTATTTGTGCTCTGGGGTGCACACCCTAATGCAATAGGCTGCGCACACCAATGGCCCAAGGTATTAAATAGTTGTCACTGCAATAGATTTTTATTGACAGCCTTTTAGTGCCAGCAGCATGCCTTCAAACTGTCTGGGTTAAAGTTTTAACTGCTGGCAATTACAAGGGTGGGTTTCTACCAGTGTAAATCCCACTCCCATTGCTTTCAGAGTGTGGGGATTTATGGTGGCCATACATACTTCGAAAAAAATATTTATTTATTTTCCGATAAAGCTTTTCCAATAGAAAAAATCAATATATGATTGACAACCCATTTGAACGATATTCCACAATGGGGTAAGTGGGTTTTGATCGCTAGATAAGATACAATTGTTAGCATCTCTGTTTCCACCCTGTAATCTCAAAATCGGATTGATCCAAATATGATTGGATTCACAAAGCATCTTGGTGCTGCTGCTCAATGCAAACCTAACAATAACTTTCTGCCCTGGTCAATTGAATCAGTTTGATTGAATTTTTTTTAAAATACAGTTAAAATAGATTGTAAGGGAAGTGATGACTATTCAATTGTCTGCAGATTCAGCCCTGGTTCACACTGGTGCGTTTTGACATGCGATTTGGCATGTCAAATCGCATGTAAAAACGGCGGTATTTGCCGCAAATTGCCAGCAATGGCACCGTCCTAATCGGTGCGATGCCGCATCTGCGGCGCTGCACCGATTTCAAAAATTTTGGCCCGCAATTTACATTGACATCTGTGCAGAAACCTGCACAGATGTCTCGGGACTGACCAGCGGGAGTGAAATCGTGCGAGTTCAGCTGAACTCGCACGGCTTCACTCTCGCAGCCCAGTGTGAACCTGGGCAAAACACATCAAATGGATAATACAGTTGAAGCCCAGGTTCACACTGGGCTGCGAGAGTGAAGCCGTGCGAGTTCAGCTGAATTCGCACAATTTCACTCCCGCTGGTCAGTCCCGATTTCGGCCGCGATTACAGAGACATCCCTAAAGGGTACACATTTAACACGTCAATCATATGGGATGGAACCCCAAATGAAATGCTGCCATAATGACATAAATCCTTATTTCACTTATTGAAGCTATCTACCTTCTGCTGAAGGCCATACGTTACGGTATAAAACCAGCTTGGGGATACTTTAGAAGCCAGAGGTAGTATTTTTTTTTTTTTTTTTAGATAAACAGGAGACTTGGGAAACAAATAGAATAACACCAATGGTATTATCAGTGAATAGACGGTGGTTAGAACCATCAGAAGCATATCAGATGGGAATGGTCATCCCAGGCTGAAAGTGTATTACTAACAGAATAATCAGGCAAAAATAAATTTAAAAAACCTCAATAAAAAGATAACTAAAGCAGCTACCACATCTAAGGACTGGACTGCTCATCTTCAAAATATTACATTTTTGGTTTTGAGTTTAGATACCCTTTAACTATAAGCAGCCAGTCAGTTACCTTATAGCATGCCCAAGGAGCCCTAAAATTTAGGAAGCGCTAGTGATTCTGTTATTTCAGAGACTGCGTCTAAAGCAGCCCATAGATTAGTTATGTTTTTCAACCAGCGGAAAATAACTCAATTCCCCCTTCCATATGTAGCACACGGACCTTTTCCTGCCTTTGGCTCGTTTGCAGGTCAAGGCACACAGCGCTATATGCCCGTATCCTCCGTTTGAGAGGTCGAGCATTAACAGATCTTTGGGTCCTGCAGCTAGGTTCACCTTCAGTTGGTTCTCGTCTCCTAGAGTATAGGAACAAGTCTCTATTTTTCCAAGTAACTCCAATGTCCACACCACCTTAAACTCCAACGTTGAGTTTATTTTTATAAGCAAAGTTCAATGGACAGTAAAGATGGATGAGAGAAAGGACAGCAAGGTGTTGGGAGATAGGTCCTGGCACAAGCAATATTGTAGTCGCCACTCGGTCCCGAGTGGGTTCAGCTCACCCGGATAGTTCCCCGTAAGAGCGGATCCTAGCAGCTGGAGTGATGCTCGAACATTTGCTTGAGTTTTCCCAGATATACGATCGGGAGATCCTCTGCCACAGAATCTTAAGTCCCAAACCTCTCAGCACATGCAACACAAGGACAGGTGCCGGCGACAGCACATTGCAAGGCCTGTAGTGAATCTTTGAATCCCTCCAGAAAGTTACCAGGCCTCTCCTTCACCGTAAACTTTCACCGGTCCCTCAGAAAGGTCCTCCCCCGGCCTCCTCTTCTTAGAGCGGGTTCCCTCGCAAGGGCACCCTGGGATTCCTCTTTCGGGGATGGGCCCCAGCTAAAGGTGCTGGGCCCAATAGTAAAGTTGCAGCCCCAGGTTAAAGGTGCCTGAGACTGATACACACGCGCACCCCTGGCCTGGAGGGCCGGGTGACGCAAACTGCTCCCCAAAAGATGGCGTCTGCCCCTTATGTATCCTCTCCCAGCATGCACAGCAGGTTAACCATGCCCACCGTACCACTGCCGAGAGAGGACACTCTAAGGCATAGCAATGCCACCCACGGTTCAACCCTGACCTGATATGGCAGTGCCACCTACAGGCCACAGGGAACTGTGCGTCAGGCTGCATTACATAGGCAGAAGCTAGTCCTAACAGTCAAAATGGTCTAAGTCTGACTACTGGCTCAGACCAAACCCCTAAATTTACGTACATAGCACCCCTGAAAGTAAAGGGGCGCTACACATACACTCGATATGGATGGAGGAATCCTCCCCACTGAACTATTGTATTCTGACAGCGGGGAGCTTCTCTGCCATCAGAATACAGTAATCATCAGAACTTCCTGTGGATCTGTCTGTCTGGAAGTGTGGGCGGGTACCTGTCGAAACCAGGTACCTGCTCCCCCCCCCCACCCAAAACAAGTGCCAATAATAGAAGAGGAGGGGGAGGAGGGAATAAAGTGGAATTTGCCATTTAGGGTGAAGTTTCACTTTAAATAAAGAATATACAAAATTCAGAGCTAACAATCTTATTTTTACCAGTCTTTACTTGTGCTAGATGCCAAGCAAACATCCAGCCTTATGAAAACAGACCTATTACATGTGAGATAAGATGGCAGTGCTGTATTTTACAATTGAACAATATAAACACTACCTCTCAGGCCTTTTTTGCCCAAAAAACAACAACTTTGTGAGGCAATACAACAAAGAATTTAACTCTACTCTTTTGCATCTAAGTTACATATCTAATAAAACGAATAAGGAATAAGCTAGGGATTTTAGTTCAATATTATAATGAGATTCAGTTGACACATAACATAAAGATAAAATACAAAATGTGTATTTAAATACTTATTATATACTTCGTAGTACCATGCAAAAGCAAAAACAATGAGGACTATTCACCAATAGCAAAACATACATTTATTCTCAATGAATAAGGAGAGCAGAAGCATTACCTTCCAGGCACGTAATGAGTGTAGCGACTGATACTGGATCGGCTGCGACAAGCAGAAATGCGCAAAGCCAAGGCAAGGAGACATTTAAGCAGAAAAGCATTAGTTGATGAATTCAGAAGGCAATATCATTATACATCAAACATCTACTGAATTTTGACTGCATATGACAATTACAGAATTACATTACAACATAAATTACAACATTTTCACAGGGTGGCATATTAGAAGGATCATGTAATGGATGAAATAGCATGAATGCATGCGAAAACAGAAGCAATATTTATTGACAAAATATCCAAATGTTATGATAAAACATTGTTGTCTCCATGAGGAAGTCCGTCCTATAAATATCCTTTCTGGAAATATTCCTCATTCTCCACTTTATCGTACCCTTACCTAAAACTCATTTTAGTTTTACTTTATTTTCTTACAAAGAATTTAACCAATCAAAACAAGGGTCATCTGGAATAGTTGGAAATATAACTTAAAGGGTTTGTAAAGGTTAAATTATTATTTTATTTAAATAACAAACATGTCATACTTACACTTACTTACATACTCCACTGTGCAGTTCGTTTTGCACAGAGTGGCCCCGATCGTCCTCTTCTGGGGTCCCACGGTGGCTCTCGCGGCTCATCCCCGCAAGAGCTAACCCCCTCTGGGAAGCTCACTCCTGAGGGGGTTACCTTGCAGGCGCGGTCCTGTGTGATACACTCGGCGGCCATAGCTGCCGAGTCTATGACTCGACCCCACCCTCCAACGCGCCGCGTCATTGAATTTGATTGACAGCAGCACGAGCCAATGGCTGCGCTGCTATCAATCTATCCAATGAAGAGCCGAGAAGAGCCGAGAAGCCCGGGCAACGATCGAGTGCGTTCGCGATGCAGGACTTTCCAGGGCTCAGGTAAGTAAAACGGGGGGCTGGGGGGGCGCTAATCGTCGGATGTTTTTTATGCCTTCTATGCATTAAGGTAAAAAAACATGTACCTTTACAACCCCTTTAACCTCCAGATAATGCCAAACCAATTAGCAGGAACTTGGCCCTGGAAAAGTTTTCTAATTTCTCCTAACTATTTTAAGTTATTTGACCCGCTATATCAAGCAAACATTATCTTCTTCCATTTCTGCTATATGTAGCGGGTATGTACTTTTAAATCTGGTGAAGACATCAGTGATGACCAGTTCCCTGCGGCCCAGCAGGTGGCGCTGTCACTTTGGGCCGGGGTTGAACTATCGCTGCAGTGCCGCACCCTTTGTGACCTCTCGCAGCAGTTGTATGGCGGGGCGGAGATACCCACGGTGCTTCCTGGGAGAGGGTATAAAGGGGGCGGACATCTTCGCCACGGGGTTCGAGTCCCAGGCGCCTTCAGCCTGGGGGCTGCTGTTCGCGGTTGGTGTCCAGGCGGCCTGGGCCTGGACACTTGGAGTTCGTGTTCCATCCCAGACACCTTCAGTCTGGGGTGAGGTACTCAGCCGGAGGCCTGGGGCCCAGTGCCTTTTCGCTGGGTCCCGCGAGGGAGGGATTGTCCTAGGGTACCCCGGGACTTGGGCACCTGAATCCAGAGGCGTAAGGGACCGGAGGAGGGATTCATCCGAAGATCTGGTGCAGCATATTGCCGGTGCCGGGTGAACCTCTGGAGACCGCCCGGAGGGATATCTTTCCCGAACAGGGGCCAAGTTCATAGGGGAAGGTGGTTCATGTTCTATGACCGGTGACAGCGGTCCAACTATTCAACTCAGGTCAGTTGCAGGGACCTGCTATTAGGCCTGTGGCAGGGGGCTCAACGGTTCATCCGGTCGGTGGCTGCGACCTAAACTCACGGTCGGTGGCAGAGTCCGTGCATCAGGCCTATTCGCTAGCAAGGGAATAGGAGAGTTCATTTGTGCCTGGGCCTACTCGTATCCACACCCCTGTCTGTCTGTTACTAAAAGTTCAACTGATCGTGTTCATCCTGAAAGCAGAGAAATAAAAGAGTGTTGGATTTTTGATTGGTGTGGGGCTCTATTATTGGCAGACACATCTCCACGGTACAAGGAGAGGCTTCGTATGCAGTGAACAGACCCGGAGGTAATTCAAGTGACTTTGCTCAATCCTCATACACATACGAGGGGAGAGCTTGGCGTAGTGTTCCTGCACTCTCGTCTCCCAGGTACCCCTAGACACAAGCCACTCAACGAGAAAACCGAGAGGGAGAGTGAGGCTCCGCTACATATAATTAAATATTACTTTTTATATTCTCCTATCTTGATTATATATGATTGTTAATATTAATAGCTAGAATTACATCACTAAATTGTAATAACTGAAATGTTACACTAAGGAATACTCCTTACATTCGGTTCTATATACTTAACGAGAGAAGTATAGTTATAATTGCTTGTTTTAATTTTTTTGTAATTTATTCTTTTCATTGTATTGTACAAATATGAACGGTACTATTATTATGACTTTTCTTATGCCTTATGAAAACACAATAAAATATTCAAACAGAAATAGCATGAATGAATGTGCAAAAGCTTTTAGACAGAAAATAAGAAGCAAATTGTGCCTATTTTGACTTGATAAGTGTATTGCGTTTGTTAAAAATATGATTTTTATTATATTGATCAGACATAGGATACATGGGACAATTTTACAATAGTGAGTTGGTCAGATTACCTGTCAGCCTTTTGGTTTGAGTAGATTTCTCAAACAAATGCTTTTTTCACACAATGGGATTAGATACCATTGTTGTATTTAGTACATTACCTGTTTGAGATTTCTTTCAGCTCTCAAACTGAAAAGAATTACAGTTTAGATTACAGGTTTTGGTTTGAGTAGACAACAGGTTAGATACCATTGTTGTATCCAATATGCTAATGTCTCTATAGCCACAGTAAACAAGTAAGACATTACCTGTTTGAGATTTCTTTTCAGCTCTCAAACTGAAAAGAAATTACAGTTTAGATTACAGGTTTCGTTTGAGTAGACAATAGGTAGATAGCATTGTTGTATTCAATGCTATTGTTGAAATACAGCTACAGTAAACAGCTATGTTTTCTGTTTGGTAACAATGGTAAACAGCCTGACACACATAAAAGCAGGCATACAGACACTATGTTGCTGTAAGATCAGTGAGAAGCCACTCAGGAAGAAGAACAGGACCTGGTCTCCAAGAAGAATCATTGCCAATGGAGATCACGAGTAATCGAAGTTAAGTAACCTTTAAATGTATTTACTGTTATAGACCATAGGCTGTTCTATTTGCTAGGCATTTTGCTTGTTATAGAGATCTGTCAGTCTTGTAGTATATTCCTAATATTGTGATAGTTTTGTATGTACAGCATCTTGTATAGTAAAAGCACATTTACACACTGCAGAAGTCTCAGCTTCCTTGTTATACCACAGAGTAACCTTGCTAGATAGACGAAAAGCAAAACATTTGGGGGCTCATCCGGGATTTGTGCTATAATTCAATTGAAGCAGACTTGTTTTTCTGTAGTGTGTTGTGTAGCTTGTGCTAGGTAAAATGCTGTGTAAGCTGTTTAGGAAAAGCAAGGCTGCAGAGGGTTCTGGTGACCAGAAGAAAGTGTGCAGCTTACCTATCTGGGCCAGAAATAATGAGTGGGAGCCTCTTGCTAAATAATTTGTGAAGTATGCTTCTCCCTTGAAGCTGACTTGGGGTGATAAAGTCTCAGATCATTTTGTAGATTTTAGCCTTAAGGGGTTGGATTTAAGTAAGAAAGAGAAGAGGACAGTGTCCACAGTGGGTTGGTACTTCCTCCATGCTCTCTATACTGAATGACATAGAAGGGAGAAGGCAGAGGCAGAAGTTAAGGTATTAAAAGACCAGCTAGCAGTTGCTTCAGAGTGTGTACGTTCAACCGCTAGTCGGGCTGATGATTTGCAAGAGCGGTGTGCAGCCCTCATGACCAAATCAATTAATGCCTTAAGGAAAAGGAAGGTGCGTAAACCTGTTAGAAAAGCCAGGGTACATGCCATTGTCACATCCCAAAATTGGGATTGTGAGGATGTGTACTCCTCAAATGATAGTGAGGATGAGGAGATAGAGTTTGATATTTCAGAGGATGATCTGCTAGTGGGAAAGAAAAAGTATGCCAGACCTCTCATTACTAAGCATAGGAAACGGCAACATGATAGAGAGGATATGGCAGATGGGGAGGTGAATTATCGCAACCCCAGAGATGTTGAATTTGAAGAAGTACGGGAGTTTTCACAAACTGAACTCCATGAGCTGGCAAAACAATACAAACAAAGGTCTGGGGAGTCCCTATTGAGTTGGCTCCTACGCTTATGGGATGAAGGGGCAGACAGTGTTGTTTTGTCAGGTAAGGAAGCAGTGGCTATGGGAGTGTTAACCCATGATCCACAATTGTGTCAGGCAATGCGAAAAGCCAGAGAGTTTAGCGTGAATTTTTCACTGTTAGACCTTGTGAGAGATGGAATAGTCCGAGTATACGCTAGTCCTACTGACCTGGAAAATACCTACTCCTGGAGATCAATAGGAGAGGGTATTTCCAGGTTACGTGAGATGGGCTGTATAACCGGATTATATACATTTCCAGAATGGATAGGTCCAGATATGGAACCCTTTACGTCTGCTCTGCGCTCTAAGCTAATGAAGTCTGCGCCATTTAATCTCAGGGCTCCATTATTGTCCTTGTTGGGAGGCCTGGGATTAAACAGCAAGATTCATGAAGCCACAACCCTTTTAAGCCAGTTGGGGGAGATAGAGGAGACTAAAACAAAACCTGTCAGGGCAGTAGATAAGGTCAAGGCCAGACAGGAAGAATACAAGCAGAAAATAACAGAGAAGAAACGGAATGGGGTAGAGAAGACAGAAGATGGAGAGAAAACCAGGCTAGTTGTTTCTAGGAAAGAAATGTGGGTGGATCTATTAAAGGCAGGAGTACCTAAAGATGAGATAGATGGCATTTCTACTGCAGAAATGCTGAAGAGGTGGAAACATTTAGTAGGGAAAACTGTCAGGGTTAGAAACACTACTCCTAGTGAAGATAATATCAGCCTAGACTTAGAGAAAACAGAACAGACCCCTCCTGTTAGCCCCAAACCAATTCCCAAAACTGAACATGAACCCAAACCCAAATCCCTTTATCCTGGGGAGGAGTTAGAGAGAATCAGAAAAGGGGATTGGGAGGTTCCTTATTCTTTATGAAGGGAAGGTGAGTCTCCTGTAATAGCAGTGAGGGCAGTGACAGCAGGAGACCGACGCCCATATGCACCTGTCACTGTATGGTGGGGGAAGTCATCTTCTCCTACACATGTAATGGCTTTAGTTGATAGCGGAGCTGAAGTTACACTTTTGCAAGGAAATTCTTCCCATCACAAAGGAGAAATGATTTATGTAGAAGGTTTGGGAGGGCAAACTACACCAGCAGTTAGGATACGGGTGAAATTGGCTATTGGCAAGGGATCAGGATTTATGACAAATATTTTAATATCAGAGTTACCCAAAAATATTCTTGGGATGGATGTACTTCAAGGTCAGTCAATTAAGACTGAAAGAGGTACATTCACATTTGGGTATCCTGATAAAGCGTATCTGGTAAGGGCGGTGAAGGCTGTGGTCAGAGGTCATGCGAAATGGACCCCTGTCTACATTCCTCCACCAGAGAAGCCAGTCTGTCTCAAGCAGTACAGACTTCCTGGAGGCCACAAAGAAATTGGGGAGACTATTCAAGAACTGTTGAGAGTAGGGATCCTTAGACCTGCTGTAAGTCCTTTCTCGTCTCCGGTGTTCCCAGTAAAGAAACCTGATGGGACATATAGAAAGACTGTGGATTACAGAGGTCTAAACAAAGTGGCACCTCCATTGAAGTCAGCTGTACCAGATATGATCTCAATTGTTGAGAAAATTGCTAAAGATGCAGGAGAATATCATGCTGTGATAGACCTGGCTAATGCTTTATTTTCAATTTTGATAGACCCAGATTGTCAAGACCAGTTTGCTATGGTGTGGGACGGCCGCCAGTACACTTTCACTGTCCTTCCGCAAGGCTATCTTCATTCTCCAACAATTTGTCATGGACTGATTGCCTGAGATTTAAGTACCCTGAATTTGAAAGTCGCTGTGTTTCACTACATTGATGACATCATGATCTCTGGGACAAAAGAAGATGTAACTGAAGCACTGCACCTGCTGATACAGCACTTGGAGAACAGAGGGTGGGCTATCAACAGAGACAAAGTCCAAGGACCTGCCACAGAGGTGAAATTCCTAGGAATGATGTGGACTGGGCCACAGAGGAAGATTCCAGAGACAGTTGTGCAAACTATCCAGGCGCTGTTGCCCCCTACTACCAAAAAGGAGGCACAGAAGTTCATTGGAGTTGTGGAATTCTGGAGATCGTTCATCCCACATCTTGGACTGATATTAAGGCCTATATATAATGTTACCAGAAAAAAGACTGAGTTCTCATGGGGTTCAGAACAGTGGATTTCATTTCTGGCTGCTAAAGAAGCTATTTTGCAGCATCAGGGATTGGGACCCGTGAGACAAGGAGTACCATTTCAGCTGGATGTAGTGGAGCAGAATGGTACCATATCTTGGAGTCTGTGGCAGCCAAATAAAAAGAAAGGACTGAGAGCAATACCTATTGGATTTTGGTCCAAACAACTGACAGGGGCACAGACGAAATACAAGCCCCTAGAGAAGTACCTGTTTGGGGCCTACACAGCACTTCAACATGTAGAGACCATTACTGGAAAGGACACAGTCACCATCCATACTGCATTGCCAATAGCAGGATGGGTGAGAGATAATGGACTGACCACTAGGGCAGCTGTAGCCCAGAACCAGACACTGATGAAATGGAAGTGGTACCTTCAAGAAAGAGGGGGTATTGCAGCTGGGGATGTTAGAGACATTTCAAAACAGTTGGCAGGGCTTGTTACTTTTACCAGCACCCGGCCAGAAGAAGAAATTCCTGTGCTGCAGTCATCCCCCATTCAAGAGGCTCCACCCTTTGAGTCTCTGTCAGAAGACATGAAGGAGTCAGCGTGGTTCACTGATGGTTCAGCCATAATCATCTCGTCTGGGCGTAAATGGACAGCAGCAGCCTACAACCCAAGTACAGACACAGTCCTGCAGGAGTCCGGAATCGGAGGGTCCAGCCAGTATGCAGAGTTGAAAGCTGTAGTGATGACTCTTCAGGAGGATCCTTCTTCCCATGTCACTATCTACACTGACAGCTGGGCGGTTTTTAAAGGACTGACAACTTGGATGCCCACGTGGAAGTCCAATGAATGGATGATTCATGGAAAGGTGGTGTGGGGAGGCAAAGAAGTCTGGGACTACATCTGGAAGGAAGCTCACTCCCGCACCATAAAAGTGGGGCATGTTGATGCACATGTGCCCCTAGTACCAGACTTTGAGAACTATAAAAGAGTTGCAGATGAAATCGCAAAAGTGAAGGCAGTTGTGCCAATTGATCCTGTTTTGATGAACTTGGCCAACTGGGCCCACAAGCAATCTGGACATTTGGGGCAGAAAGCAACATATGAATGGGCACAGCAGAGAGGATTGCCTATATCCATGGACATGATAAAAACTGTAATAGGGAACTGTACAGTGTGTGGAGAAGTGCGACAATGGCCATTGCAAAAGTACTCCACTGGGTCGATTAAGAGGGGTGAGAGGCCTGCAGAGATCTGGCAGATTGACTTCATACCCCTTATGTATCCAAGCCTGGACTTGTTTGTAAAGAACTTTAGAATGGAGTTTCTAATGAACTTTTATCCAAAGACTGAAACACCTTCCCAGTGACAGAAATATGGGAGGGGTTGCATTTAAGGAAAAATTCATGTGTATATTGAGTTTTTTAGTAATGAAGAGATTTTCTGTGTGTGGTCTGAGAAAAAAAATCATAGGGCGGAATGTATTGCGTTTGTTAAAAATATGATTTTTATTATATTAATCAGACATAGGATACATGGGACAATTTTACAATAGTGAGTTGGTCAGATTACCTGTCAGCCTTTTGGTTTGAGTAGATTTCTCAAACAAATGCTTTTTTCACACAATGGGATTAGATACCATTGTTGTATTTAGTACATTACCTGTTTGAGATTTCTTTCAGCTCTCAAACTGAAAAGAATTACAGTTTAGATTACAGGTTTTGGTTTGAGTAGACAATAGGTTAGATACCATTGTTGTATCCAATATGCTAATGTCTCTATAGCCACAGTAAACAAGTAAGACATTACCTGTTTGAGATTTCTTTTCAGCTCTCAAACTGAAAAGAAATTACAGTTTAGATTACAGGTTTCGTTTGAGTAGACAATAGGTAGATAGCATTGTTGTATTCAATGCTATTGTTGAAATACAGCTACAGTAAACAGCTATGTTTTCTGTTTGGTAACAATGGTAAACAGCCTGACACACATAAAAGCAGGCATACAGACACTATGTTGCTGTAAGATCAGTGAGAAGCCACTCAGGAAGAAGAACAGGACCTGGTCTCCAAGAAGAATCATTGCCAATGGAGATCACGAGTAATCGAAGTTAAGTAACCTTTAAATGTATTTACTGTTATAGACCATAGGCTGTTCTATTTGCTGGGCATTTTGCTTGTTATAGAGATCTGTCAGTCTTGTAGTATATTCCAAATATTGTGATAGTTTTGTATGTACAGCATCTTGTATAGTAAAAGCACATTTACACACTGCAGAAGTCTCAGCTTCCTTGTTATACCACAGAGTAACCTTGCTAGATAGACGAAAAGCAAAACAATAAGCAATTAAAAATGATTTTAATTTTTTAAACTTGATCTTTCAAAAACTTGTGGAAAGGTGCAGTCTACTTTCTCCACTGCAGGTGGCACTCATCCGCAGTGGCTTTGTAGCTGGAGAGGAATTAAAGAGGAATACAGTTCCTCTATGATTTCCTGGGTCACTGGGGAAGCAATTTGGTTGTATGCTACAACTCCACGTGACTCTGGCAGCCATCTTGGTTCCCAGACTTGGTGTGCTTTTGCGAGTTGGTAGAGTAAGGACAGGTACCCAGTTTTTTAGGGACAGCACTAGCGGTAGGGAGAGGTTCCTGACAAGGAGGGAAAGCGTAGGGTCACAACTCCTTTGGACATCCTCCCATTTGGGCAGGAGACAGCCAGGTTGCATTCTGCACTCTAAAAACACGCTGTCAGTGCGGCTGATACTTGCTCTCTTCCCATTACTGGAGACCTTAAGTGTACCCGGTTGGGTAGCCTTCCCACTGGGTTTGTTGTGAACTGTAGCTGTGCTGTTTCAATACAAGTTTTTTCATTGCACCCCATCTACAATCTTAATTAACCTTTTTAGGCTGTCATTCAGTCTTATAATAGTAGATATATGAAAGGATAAGCTGAATGATCTTAAAGGAGAAATATTTCTAGGGGATCATGGCACTTCCCTTTGTCATCTGAATAATGGCGTTGATTTATTAATGACATATAGACTGATCACTTTGCAAGGAAAGTTGCACTTTGCAGGGAAATTTTTTCCCAGAGTTAGTGATTGGGGTAAAGCTCTGCTGACTCCCGCCATCATCCAAGCATGTGCAAGCAAAAATTGTTTCTCTTTTTTTATTTTGTGATTGGGTATTCTTTGCAAAGAATTCACATGCAGATTTACTAAGCTCTTGGAAAACTTCCTTTGCAAAGTGAACAGTTGCCTTTGGTAAATAAACCCTGTATACAGTATCTTTCTGGTTACAGCAACATGGTCATCCAACCCATGATGAGTTCTCAAAATATTTCTATTGAAAACACTGATGGGATCAGGATCTCTAACCATAGGATGATACAGCTGCAGTAAGCGCTTAAACTTTTCTTCCTGGGTTTCTAGGAATTTTAAGAAGCCTGAAACTTAAACGAAACTTGGATCTCTTTACCCAAAACTGAGATTTCTGTTCTTCGCAGACTTTATTTTTGTTTGAATTTGCTAGAATTTCTTTACTTAATCTGTTGTTCATCACTCTTGTACACCGGAAAGATGAATTTCGAACATCGAGTGTTTTTTTATCACCCTGATGAGAGCATTGAGAAGGCAGAAGGAGGCTGTGAGGTTGAGACAGAGAAGTGGCATCAAAGGAAACCTTTCATGAGAGATATACACCAACTGGCCACTTTATTAGGTACACCTTGCTAGTATCGGGTTGGACCCCCTTTTGCCTTCAGAACTGCCTTAATTCATCATGGCATAGATTCAACAAGGTGTGGAAACATATGGATTTTGGTCCATATTGACATGATAACATCACCAGTTTGAGATGATTAGTGCTTTGTGACATGGTGCATTATCCTGCTGGAAGTAGACATCAGAAGATGGGTACACTGTAGTCATAAAGGGATGGACATGGTCAGCAACAATACTCAGGTAGGCCGTGTCATTTAAATGATGCTTGATTGTTACTAAGGGGCCCAAAGTGTGCCAAGAAAATATCCCCCACACCATTACACCACCACCAGAAGCCTGAACCGTTGATAAAAGGCAGGATGGATCCATGCTTTCATGTTGTTTTACGCCAAATTCTGACCCTGCCACCTGAATGTTGCAGCTGAAATGGAGACTCATCAGACCAGGCAATGTTTTTCCAATCTTCTGTAGCGGGTATTTAAATTTAAGGGAAGCATCTGGGTGGTAGTGTAACCCAGATGCACTGATTATTGTTTATGGAAGACTCTGGTGGTGTGAGGTTCCCTGGGGTCCGAGGGTGGTGCTGTTGCCCGGGGCCAGGGTTGAACCCTCACTGCAAGACTGTACTCTTTTTGACCCTTTCCGGCGGTTGTACGGCAGGGCGGGGAACCTGCTGTGACGCTGGGGAGAGGAGATAAAGGGGGCGGACGCCCTGAGCACGGGGTTCAGAGTCGGAGGACATGGCCGCGCCCAGGCACCTTCGGCCTGGGTGCGGGGGTTCCGGAGTTCCGGGCACAGGGGCCCTACATATATTTTAGTTTATTATTCTGAACTTTTTCATATTGCAGCACCATTATTTATATTTCCATATTAATATCCTAATTTTTGCACAGTTGCATCTTCACGTCAATTTTGTCTAGTTGCAAGTTTTTTCACCTAATTTTTCTGGCTGAATATTTGCACTTTAATGCCAATTTTTCAGCTGAATAGGGATAGCACGGATTGTCTCTTAAAATACAGGGGCCCTTGACCTGGCCGGAGCGGGAGATGGAGTCCATCCCAGGCACCCTTAGCCCTGGGGTGAGGTACTATTGAGGAGGCCTGGGACCCAGTACCTTCGACTGGGTTCCGCAAGGGTGGAGGAGTCCGAGGGGCCCTAAGGTGTTGGGCGCCCGAATCTGAGACGAGGAGGCCAGGGAGTGTAACCCTTCCGAACAGCCCGGTGCAGCATTTGCCCGTGATGGTGGGGCCTCCGGTAACTCTCTCGGAAAGGATGTCTTCCCTCTGACTGGGGCCACAGCTTAAAGAAGGTAACTCCTATTTCATGTTCGTCAGAGTTGCTGGTAGAGACTCAGAAAAGGAAAGAAGTACATTCACAGTCACTGTGCGCCATAACCGTTGGTGATATCTCAATGGTTTAGTTTGATTGAGGATTGTGCCTTGACCTACTCCCCACCTATACTGAACTGTTCGTTGGTCACAACCTGTCTGTGCTGAGTGACGATTTATTGCTGCTAAAGAATAAATAGGAGTTGGACCTTTTCAGTGGTGTGGAACTCTGGTTACTGGGAGCAAAGAGGAGTCAGTTAGAGGAAAGACTTGACCCTGGGTTATACACACGACCCGATGGTAAAATACATTGGGCCTTCACCTCTATCTAGAAGAGGACATGGGCCGTGGTGGATCTCATCCCTCCTCCCAGGTTCCCCTAGACAAGACAGCAAGCCGAAAAGAAGAAGGGGTGCGAGGGGTGAGCCCGCTACACTTCTATTGTCCAATTTTGGTGGGCCTGTGCGAATTGTAGCCTCAGCTTCCTGTTCTTAGCTGGCAGGAGTGGCACCTGGTGTGGTCTTCTGCTGCTGTCTGCTTCAAGGTTAGATGTGTTGTGCATTCAGAGATGGTATTCTGCATACCTTGGTTGTAACGAGTGGTTATTTGAGTTACTGTTGCCTTTCTATCATCTCAAACCAGTCTACCCATTCTCCTCTGACCTCTAACATCAACAAGGTATTTTTCATCCACACAACTGCCACTCACTGGATATTTTCTATTTTTTGGATCATTCTCTGTAAACCTGAGAGATGGTTGAGCGTGAAAATCCCAGTAGATCAGCAGTTTTTTAAATACTCAGACAAGCCTGTCTGGCGCCAACAACCATGCCACGTTCAAAGTCACTTAAATTATTTTTCTTCCCCATTCTGATGCTCGGTTTGAACTTCAGCAAGTGGTCTTCACCACATCTAGATGCTAAATGCATTAAGTTGCTGCCTAGTGATTGGCTGATTAGCAATTTGTGTTACCAATCAATTGAACAGGTGTACCTAATAAAAGTGGCCAGTGAGTGTATGTGTGATTGTCATTGGTAAACTCTCCTTCTGAAAATACTAGTGACCTGGTTGTCAGGTTGAGATACATCTTCATTACTTGTGTCACTATTTCTGAACATATATAGACACACCTGTAATTTCTATTTCTCTCCAGCTTTCATTTGCTACAATCTTGTTCCGGGTCTGTGAAGTTTTAAAGTCAGTCACAGCCAGCGAACCAACTTTCTTCAGATGGAGAAGTAGTAGACTACGTATATCCCTCATGACAGGTGTACTTTAAGGGTTTCTCCAGAACTTCGCAATGTAACCTAGCCCGGTCATTTGGCCCAGTTGCAGACTTGTTCTCCTCACTGTTAGCTGCCAAACCTGACAGAACATTTGCTATTTCTAAATCTTTCACCTCAAGTAACCAAAGACACAGTTAAACTTGCCATAAGCATGTGTTAGATAGCTTATATATTATACATGCAAAATATTGTAGTATGAGATAAGTACTTCTTTAGAATGCATAAGCACTTCCCATCAATGTAGCATGCATAAACAGCATTCAGTGACATTGATGCAACTTTTGTAAATGACTGAAAATATTGTGAACTCAGGGGTCTGCCAACAAAAAAAATCTTGGACCAGGCCACCAAGGATTAGGCTGTCTGCAACCCTGCCTTGAACAAATTTGTTTGAGGTACAGCACACTTGATCCTACAGTGTTTCCTAGGAAATCTATATACAGTGGAACCTTGGTTTACGAGCATAATCCGTTCCAGGAGAATTCTTGTAATCCAAAGCACTCGCATATCAAAGTGAGTTTCCCCATAGAAGTCAATGGAAACAAAAATAATTTGTTCCACATTGACTTCTACGGCATGCAATACCACATGTAGCCAGAGGTGGGGTGGCGTGGGAGAGACTCGGAAATACTCGGAGTCCGTTCAGCTGCATTCGGAAACCCTCGGAAAGGCTCGAAAACACTCTGGAACTGAGTGTTTACGAGTGTTTCTGAGTTTTTCCGAACGACTCCGATTGGCTCTGGCGCCCCCGCACCTCTGGCCAAATGCGGTACTGCACCCTGCAGAGGCTTGAATCCTGCTCATTTTGCGAGGCAACACTCAGGATTTTTTAAAAATAGTTGCTTGTATTGCGAAACGCTTGTTAACCGTGTTACTCGAAATCCGAGGTTCCACTGTATAATAAAGTTCTACATTAAAATTGCTATTGAAAACAAGAGTTGATCATAAGAGTTTCCCACTCTTCCTGTTAGAATTTTATTTATTTCATATTATGGAGAATACAAGAGGTGCCGAAACATGTTAGAGTACTTTCACACCAAGAGGGTTTAGTTCCTCTTTAAGGCAGTCAACGTACATTAGTGCAGTATTGTGTTACGTTTCCAAGAAAGGAATCACATTCAGCTAAGCAAGTATAGCAACATTATTACAGCTTTCAACACATGGTTTCCATTGTTTATCAAAGGATGATCATGCTACATATTTATGGGAAAACAAATTTTCAAATGAATAGTGAACATTAACCAATTCTATGACTTCCGAGGGATTTGGTGCGGTGAGGTTCTTGCAGGACCAAAATATGCGGAGTAGGTTCCCAAGCTGTCCACAGCCTCTCCAGCAAAGGGAGGAATTAAAGGCGGAAAATTTTGAAAGTTGGTATGGGGTCAGACAGGTACCAACTAGTTTTTGTGTGAGCTCCCAATGGGAGACTCAGAGTCTGGTGCAGCTGTGCATGGTAGCCAATCGGCTTCTAACTTCAGCTTGTTCAATGAAGCTTTGGCAATAAAACCTGGAAGCTGATTGGTTTCTATGCAGAGTTGCACCAGATTTTGAATGCTTACATTTTAGTAAATAACACCCACAGTGACACAGAGTAATTGAAGCGAAGTGCCATCGTCCATAGAGAAGGGGATTAAGAGCTGTTGAGAGAAATCCACATATTTTAACTTTTTTTGAGATATCCTCCTAATTCTTGCTGTGTCTCTGGGACTGAAAGAGAAGGGAAATCTAAAGCCTGGTACACACAATCTGATTTTCTGCGGACAAAGCGTAGGACTTTTGTCCGAAGGGCATTGGCCAGGAACTTGTATTGCATACAAACGGCAAAGATTTGTCGGCCAACAAACATGAAACTACAGTAGGTGCCGCCGATTTTGTGTTTCCAGCGCGATGGGATCGCGCTGGAAATCACCGCTGCAAGCTGTGCTTTTCGCGCTCGCCGCCCGCCCGAGATGCCGCACATCCATAGAAATACATTGGGGGCGGCGAGCAGGAGAAGCGACATAGCTGGGCGCTGGCTCCCGCGACGGCGCTCGCGAGTGTCAATCTCGCCGCTAGCAGAGGCGAGATTGACACAATTTCGGCGGCAGGTACTGTAGTGTTTTTTCAGCTCTTTAGTGCCACCCTTTGGGCAACTTCTGCTAATGTTGTGTTATGGTTAGCATTGCTTTTGAGCATGCGTGTTTGTACTTTGAAGTTTTGTCCGAAGGACTTGTGTACACACGATTGGATAATCCGACAACACTCATTTGTTGGCGGACAATTTTAATGCATGCTATCCCACATTTGTTGGTGGAAAATCCGACAACAATTGTCCGATGGAGCATACAAACTGTCGGCTTTTCCAACAACAGCCTGCCATCACACAATTCCGGTCAGATAATCCGATCGTGTGTATGAGGATTAAAGTGGTTGTAAACCCAGGTAAAACTTTAAAAAAAAAAAACACCTGTAAGAGAAAGCCATAATGAACTAGTATGACTAGCATAATAGCTCATTATGCATCACTTACCTTAGATCGGGGCCCCTGAAGGCGTCCTCATCTCCCTCTCCAGCCGCAGCCATCGTTGCGGCAATAGCCGAAATGTTACTTCCGGGTATCGGCGCTCCAACCAATCACAGCGCCGCTCCGGCGCTGTGATTGGCCGGAGCGGCGAAAACGTGACTCCGTGCATGCGCGCGGGAGCCGTCAAATCCGGCTAAGCCGGATTTGTGAATGGGATTAACCCTATGAATGCGCCGTTGTAGTTGGAGTTATAACTAATTCCCTAGTCTATCAAAACTAGAAAAAAAACTATTTTTGGCTTTACATACACCTCAATTCAGAATTTTTTGCAGTGAATATTTTTTCTTTGAAGCACGGACAAGAATTGGCAACTATACCAAATGGCAGCAGCAATATTTGCTAGACACTAGAGCTGCACGATTAATCGTTAAAGAATTAAAATCGCGATTCTACCCCCCCCCCCCCCCCCCCCGCGACCTTAACAGAGCATTTTCCCGATTCAGTGAAGAGAGTTCTCTGCTCAGCTGATAGCTGTCAAAACAAAAAAAAACAGGCAGCCTGCCAAGTTTCTCACAGTATTGCATAGGCGGAGATAAAGAGAAACATTGTAACACTTTGGGGGTTATTTACTAAGGCTGGAGAGTGCAAAATCTGATGCAGTTCTGCATAGAAACCAATCAGCTTCCAGGTTTTATTACCAAAGCTTATTTAAACAAGCTGATTTTAGAAGGTGATTGGCTACCATGCACAGCTGCCCCAGAGTCTGAGTGCAAGAGTTTTAGTAAATCTACTCTTTTGTCTATTTAGATCTAAGGAATGAACTTTGGTTTGCATATGAGGGAAGTTTAACCACTTAAAGACTAAACGTTTTTTGACACTTGTTGCTTACAAGTTAAAATCAGCAAATTTACTTAGAACCCCCAAACATTATATATATTTTTTAGCAGAGACCCTAGAGAATAAAATGGCGATTGTTGCAATATTTTATGTCACACTGTATTTGTGCAGCGGTCTTTCAAACGCAATTTTTGGGGAAAAAATACACTTAATGAATTAATAAAAAACTAAATAGTAAAGTTAGCTCAATTGTTTTTGTATAATGTGAAAGATGATGTTATGCCGCGAGAATCGTGGTCTTTATTCTAAGCAAAAAGATTGTGATTCTCATTTTGGCCAGAATCGTGCAGCTCAACTGGACACAGATTATTATGACTAAGCGTGAAACGTGTCAACACATCTCCTTCTGATCCTGTTGCTGTGATGTTTTTATTGTGGACTTTGCTTCAATAAAGACTTTTGGATTTTTGGAATTTGCCTTTCTTGTTGCATTTGCCCAGGTAGCCCACCTACTTTAGGCAGGGTTAAGGTCCCCTCTTTTTTGCTAATCTATAAGCACCTTTAATTTGATTTCTGTCAATGGGAAATGTTTAACATGAATATTAGATCTCAAGTCTAACCCCGTCAGTGATTGTCTCAGAGCTGAGCCTTGAGCATTGATAAATTGCGGATCTTTTCATCAATTCAGAGTTAGCCATACAGCTGTGGGAGTGTTACAGAACTGCTTTCTGTCCACCTGTACTCAGGTGAGGGATACTGGATCCAGGATTTTCCAGGGTCTGCTGGTCGCAGGATTTCTGCTACTGTAACCTCAATAAATTTAAAGGACGGAGAAGCCTAACACTTTGGAAGTACTCTGGTTTTCCTGTATCTGTTCTTCTACACATTGAAGTTATTGCAAACCATTACAATACAAAGTAGCTAGTGCTAACAGAGTATGTGATTTCCATATAATACATCTCCGAAACAATAAAAACGATCCTGTTCAGATTTGGAATCAGCCCGTTTAGATTCATGTCATTAAGATGAATGCGTGGAGAGATGATCTTGAGAGCCGGTTCACACTGGGGCGGCACGACTTTGGGGGCGACTCGGCGACGCGATCTCAAGACGACTTGAGAGGCGATTTGCAAAATGACTTCTGTATAGAAGTCAATGCAAGTCGCCCTGAGTCGCCCCCAAAGTAGTACAGGAACCTTTTTCTAAGTTGGAGCGACCTGAGTCGCTCCTATTAGAACGGTTCCATTGAACAGAGCGGGACGCGAGTCGCCCGTGTGAACCGGGTCTCAGTAGTTACAAGAACAAATAAACAAATAAATGATATGGTCCAAGGCAAATACATTTCTGAATTAATATGTGAGTTTTTAAAGGTAGTATTTTTGTAAGCCAGGGCATTGTGGTACTAAATTGGTAGACAGGATTTGTTTTAACATTCCTAATATTCTGTGTACCTATAACTGCCTCCCTGTCTCTCACAGAAGTCTGCACAAAGTTTAAGCGGAGTTCCACCCAAAAGTGGAGGCTCTGCTTATCTGCCCCCTCCGGTGCCACGTTTGACACCTTTCAGGGGAAGGGGGACTGGTACCTGGTTTTGACAGGTACCCAACCCCTCTTCCAGGAGACTGCGCCACGGCGACGTCCCTCGGAAGTTCAGCCCCCCTTCTCCTTCTTCCGCCGCCATGCTAGTCAGAAAACGCAGCACACTATGCGCATGCACAGTAGGGAACCGGCTGTGAAGCCGAAAGGCGTCGGCAGCACCCAAGAACCGCTCAGAAAAACGGCTCAGCAGCTACAGTATTTGTAGCTGCTGACTTTTAATTTTTCCGTGGGGGGGGAGCGGAACTCCGCTTTAAGTTCAAATATAAGCAGCTTGATACACACAATATCAGCATCCCTGATAATGTCCTTAATTTTTTGCACTGGGATTTTTATCTTTAGCTTTGACTTTTCATATTTAAAAGGATGATGCAATGTTTGTTTTTACACCACTGGGATGAATCACGTAAAAATAGTAATGATAGAACCTTTTGCTTATTGTAGCATCCTCCTCTAGTTAGGCCGCTAGGCTAAATTTAGTTTTTGGCTTTGCTGGATTCAGTGAAGCAGCAATTCGATTTTTTTTGTCTGGTCAGGGTTTCTAGGCTGGATGTTTCATTTCTCCAACTTGCTTCTGGATGAAGCTTCCAGAATATAGGGTAGAGAGCGTCATATGACCAGCATGAATATTTTTCATGCTCCAGCCAGTCTCTAAAAGGAGACATCCAAAAAGGTGGCCGGGGACTGCCCTTTCCTTTCCTTTCAAGACTGCCCTTTCCTTTCCAGAGAGAGTTCCAGTTCTCCTGGGGCTGCTGCCCCTAAGAGGAATCTACTGAGACAAGAGATTGCAGGCCAGGCTTCAGCAGGAGCTGAATTAAAAGAAGAGCATCCCCACAGGATGGTACTGTGGATGCAAAACATAACATGCGCAACATCCTAATTGAAGACAAATTGGAAAAGTAGACTCTAGATGGACTTTTTAGGCACCACAGTGAAACAAATATCTAAAAATATGAAGTAGTTTATTGACACAAAATTTGGTTAAAAATGAACAAACAAAAGTGCAGTTTTAACTTCCTAGCATTAGATGTTAGAGAACCTACCCCTTAGGCATCACCACAACCACCTTGGGGCCATACTATAATTCAGCATATGACTTAAGTACATATAAGTGTAGCGGGGTGTTCCCCTTTAATGCAGAGAGACAAGAAGTTCCAGGTGAGAGGTGAGTCGGGAGGAAGTAAAGAGACATTATGGAAGTGAAAGCAGAGGAGAGAGAGACTACATCTCCCAGTACATCTTGCAGCAGCCAGGGTGCATTGCTCCAGAACAGAGACTGCTGGGGCAGACTTTATAAAGGGGAGGCAGAGTTTTGGTCGGCCTCTTTGGACACCCCTCTCCTAGCAAGAGGATCTCTGTGCTGAACTGCTGTGTGCACAGGGCCTGAAGCCTGGGCCATGTGCTCCTTTCCAAAGAGCCCCTCTACCAGCCTAGCAGAGCCTTAGAGACATCTTCTCCTCCTTGCTGCAGTACACCAGAAGGATTGAAGACTTGGATGTCGGTGGATTCCTGTTCCCAGACGAATCGATGGAGGAAACGGACTTGGACTTGCCCGGGTGGTGAGAGCTGTTTAAAGACAGATACTTTATCTTTACTATTCGTTGGGATTACAAAGTTGTTCTTCAAGTGCACCACCGAAAAGATTGCTAGCGAATATTGTTTCACTGAACTTCCATTTAGATCAGTCAGGCCTGACTGCATAGGTAGACATTGCTGGGTGTTAGTCTACCCATGAGGGGAAGTAGCTGTAAAAGGGCAGCGCTAGAGTTGCATAGCAATACTTTATTATTCTGATTACTCTGTTTATCTTTATTACTGTTTATTGCAGGGATCTGCAACTGGTTATACTGTTGTTTATTACTTGCCCATTAGCCTCAGTAAAATATCTGGGTAAAGTACATTTGGTGTCAGTTCCGCTTACTTTAATAGGAGTTTTAAAGTATATTCTGTGTATGTTTGTTATAGGACTGCGTCACCAACAGTTGCGGTCACGCGGTCCTATCCCTCTATCACCAGCTGTGCCACGGGAGGTTAGAGCCGATTGCCAGGGGTTGACAGCAGTGCACTACAGGGCCCAAATCAATATCAGCGGCTCTCTTAACTGGGGGTAGCGCTACATAAGCAACAACAAAGATGGGCCTGGTGTAGGTTGATGTCAAGGGTAGGAGAGCTCAACGCTCAATGCTCTACATGTTTCGCGCTGTAAGCACTTCTTCAGAAGCTTCAGGTAAGTACTATAAGAAGTACTGAACTAAGATGTACTGAAATAAATAGTGGATGGTGGCAGATAGACTGGGGGAATGAGAGGAGGGGAATAGGGTAAGGGGAGAAGGGGGAGGTGCAGAGGTGTATATTAGGAGAGGGTAGCCAGTATCATATGGGGTCCATCAGGAGAACCAGGTGTTTCTGAAACGGATTTCACCCCAATATTTCTCATAAAACTGCCGCTCATTCCAATGTGTAATAGAAGCCAGTCCGCAGTGTGCGTGAAGCACGCTCCTGTTGTCTGCTCTCCCAGGCCTGTGGTGATGCATATGGGGTAGCTTCTTTAGCATCTAATGCTACGAATTTTAAACTGCACTTTTGTTAGTTAATTTTTAACCTAATTTTGTGTCAATAAACGACTATATATTTTAAGATATTTGTGTCACTGTGGTGCCTAAAAAGTCCATATAGAGTCTACTTTTCCAATTTGTCTTCAGCAGGAGCTGAGCTGAGGGCCTGGAGGAGATTGCTAGTGGACTTTTGCTGGAGCCTGGAGCAACGCTGGATCCTGTCCTAGGCCCACAAGACCAGCACTTTGCAGGGGGGCAGCACAGAAAAAGAGTCCCTGTCGGCTTGCGCTACACTGTTATGCCGCGTACACACGGCCGTTTTTCTCGTCGAAAAAAACGAAATTTTTCCCATTCAACGAGAAAAACGATAGTCTGTGGGCTTTTTGTCGTTTTTTTTTCGACAAGAAAAACGGCATTAAAAACGACCAGAAAAATTAGAACATGTTCTAATTTTTCTCGTCGTTTTTTTCGACATGCTTTTCGCGGCAGTGTTTCCCATAGGGAAACACTGCCGCGGAGCCCACAGACGGTCGTTTTTCTCGACAAGAGAAAAAACGACGTGAAAAACGACCGTGTGTGGGGAACAAGCCGTTCCCTAGTTTTTAATGACATTATTCACGGCGGTTTTTTAACCGCCGTGAATAATAATCGTGTGTACGCGGCATAAGTGTAGCGCCAGTCTTATGAGGCGGACTGGGCTGAGAGGCAAATTAGTCTAGCGCCCCCATAAAGCGGCTGCACTGCTTCTGGTATGCGGGCGGCCGGCATTGTGCAACTGTGGGGGGGGGGCTCCGCTTCTAATTTTGACTGTCCTATCATCCTGGACCACAAACCTTCCTCACTGTGCCATATGTTTTCTGCTGCACCATTGGCATGGTTATATCTTCTTAGTCCTCTCCATAAAATTATCAGAAATTTGGGCTTAAAGTAGAACTATAGGCAACACTTTTTTTTTTCATTTTGGATAGGGTAAGGGAGGGTTATAGCCCCTGACAGTTTATTTTTTATCATCCCTGTCCCATTGCAGAGATTTCCCGTCACTTCCTGCCCCATAGCCAAACAGGAAGTGAGAGGAAATCTCCACTCGGAAATTTCAGGGCAGGTCTTAAGCAGAAAGGGGTGTGGCCTTGACAGGAAGGGGTGGGTCATTTAAATTAGGGGGTGTACGAGTTTAGTCAGGCCTAGGGTAGCACAAAATCTAAATACACTACTGGACTGGGGGACACTGTCCTGAAGTTTTGGTCTGAAGAAGGATCTTTTATCTGCTTCACTGAGTATCTATCTGTGGATCCTAGGTGGCAGATAGCTCCTGGGACATTCAAAGACCTGATTTGGGACTGTAGTGTGTGTTGCTCCCGTAAGGATTTTCCACTAGGAAGTTTGTCTTCCCATTGGTTGTTATTACTGTTTTGTAGTTTTCTGTTACCCTAAACTCGTCTCTTCTTCAAGTTCTTCAGTAGTGATGAGCCGAACACCCCCGGGTTCGGTTCGCACCAGAACCCGCGAACGGACCGGAAGTTCGAACGAACATTAGAACCCTATTAAATACAATGGATGCGAACGTTCGAATTCTAAAGTGCTAATTATAACAACTATTATGCATGTTATTGTCCTAAAAAGGGTTTGGGAACCCGGGTTCTGCACCAGGGGACATGTATCAATGCAAAAAGAAGTTTTAAAAACGGTCGTTTTTCGGGAGCAGTCATTTTAATGATGCATAAAGTGAAAAAAAAAAAGTCAAATATTCCTTTAAATATCGTACCTGGGGGGTGTCTAAAGTATGCCTGTGAAGTGCCACGTGTTTCCCGTGTTTAGAACTGTCCCTGCACAAAATGACACTTCTAAAGGAAAAAAAAGCCATTTAAAACTGCTTGCGGCTTTAATGTAATGTCTGGTCCCGGTAATATGGATGAAATTCTTTAAGAAAAATGGCATAGCTACCCCATGACCCCCCCCCCCCTACCCCAGCCCATTACCAGCCCCTTTGGGTCTTGTATGGATATTAAGGGGAACCCCGCACATAAAATAAAAAAGGCCCTATATACTCTGAACAGCCGTATACAGGCGGTGCATACAAGACAGGGACTGTAGGTTTGTTCTTATGTAGAATCTGTTTGTAATTTTGAACAGGTACATTGTTGAAGTGTAGCTCCAGCCCAAAAATCTATTTTTAAACTTTTTGGAAAACATAGGTAAGGGTTATCACCCCTGTAACATTTGTTTTGCTGTCTGTGCCCCTGTTCAGAACATTTCACCTCACTTTCCGTCCCAATGACAACTGTTTTTGAAATGTGGTGTTTTTCTTGAAACAAGGATTGCTGATAAAGCATCAGTACAGAGGAGACACCTTTCTCCCATATTTATTCTTACAGGAGAGAATTTTCCTTCCTAGTGGTAGATTTCCTCTCACTTCCTGTTGTCTTCTTGCGTTTGCAAGTAGGAGTCGTTTGTAAGTTGGATGTTTGAAAGTAGGGACCTGCCGTATATACTCTGCAGAAATAGGCCCCTTAGTTGTTGGTGTTGGCACAACACTGTAAGCACTCACAGTTACTCTTGGTTGGTGCTGGAACGCCCTGCTGTCAACTATTATATCAGGAATTTTAATTACATATAATTGTTGAACAGTGGTAGTAAAAATTGGGCCTTTGATGGTGGTGCTGGTGCCACAACACTGTAAGCCCTGACAGTTACTCTTGGTGGGTGCAGCAATGGGCCCTGCTGTGAATTATTAGATCAAGAATTGTAATTACATGCCCCTGTTGAACAGGGGCTGAAAAATTGGGCCTTAGGCACTGGTGGCACAACACTGCAACCCCTCACAGATACTGTACTTGGAGCACAGCAATGAGCCCTGTTGCAAAGTATTGCTTCAAAAATTGTAATGACACGCCCCTGTTAAACAGGGGCTGAAAAATTGGGCCTTAGGCACTGGTGGCACAACACTGCAACTCCTCACAGATACTGTACTTGGAGCACAGCAATGAGCCCTGTTGCAAAGTATTGCTTCAAAAATTGTAATTACACGCCCCTGTTAAACAGGGGCTGAAAAATTGGGCGTTAGGCACTGGTGGCGGCACCCATAAACAAAAATGATCTTCCAAGCTATCATCATCAATCGTATCATTGAGGACTCGGAGGAGGAGGATAGCCAGTCAACATAACAGCACAGGCACTCAGCATCAGCATCAGTCTTGAAGGGATGTGACATTTTAAAATCAATTAGTCTGTTATATCAGCATCAGGTGTGTGGTAGCTGGTGGTGATCCAAGACTGGTTCATCTTGATGAAAGTCAGTCGATCAACCGAGTCGGTGGACAGGCGCACCCTGTGATCCGTGACAAATCCTCCAGCAGCACTGAATGTGCGTTCCGAAAGAACGCTGGATGCAGGACAGGCCAGTAGCTCAATTGCATACTGTGCAAGCTCTGGCCAGTGATCCATCCTCAAGACCCAGTAAGCCAGAGGATTTTCGGTGGGGAAGGTGTCCAAGTCTGACCTTGCCCCTAGATATTCCTGCACCATGTTTATCAGACGCTGGCGATGGTTGCTGGAACCAATCATACTTTGGGGCTGCGGACTAAAGAATTGTCTGAACGCATCGGTCAGACGGCCACCTTCCCCACCGCTCCTTCTTTGACTGGCCGAAGCCTCAGCAACTCGTTGTCCAGGACCAGGAGTTTGCAACCTCCCAGTCTCTGGGAACGCGTTGCACAGACCTTTCTGCAAGGCCTCCCGGAGTTGTCTCATCCTCTGCTCCCTCTGCGACGGTAACATAAGGTCCGCAACCTTACCCTTGTACCGTGGATCAAGGAGAGTGGCCAGCCAGTAATGGTCCCTCTCCTTGATCCGAAGAATACGAGGATCCTTCCGCAGACTTTGCAGGATCAGGGAGGCCATGCAGCGTAGGTTTGCTGAGGCATTCGCTCCGGAGTCCTCTGGGTCACTAAGGACGACATGATCCGCAGCCACCTCCTCCCAGCCACGTACAAGTCCACTGGTTTCTTGGGACTGTAAATCATCCCTAAAAGACTGCTGCTGATGATGCTGAGTGCCAGCCTCCACCTCCATGCTGACACAATCCTCCTCCTCCTCCTCCTCCTCTTCCTGTGCGATGGGTGGGACAGAAGGAACACTGTCTGGGTAAAGGGGGCCTTGAGAGGCAAGGAAGTCCTCCTCTTCCTGCCTCTGTTCTGCCTCAAGTGCCCTGTCCATTATTCCACGCAGCGTGTGCTCCAACAGGTGGACAAGAGGTACAGTGTCACTGATGCATGCACTGTCACTGCTCACCATCCTCGTGGCCTCCTCAAATGGTGCCAGGACAGTGCATGCATCCCTGATCATGCCCCACTGGCGTGGAGAAAAAAAACCAAGCTCCCCTGACCCTGTCCTGGTGCCGTAGTCGCACAGGTACTCATTGATGGCCCTCTGCTGCGTGTGCAGCCGCTGCAGCATGGCCAACGTTGAGTTCCACCTGGTGGGCATGTCACATATAAGGCGGTTCTTGGGCAGGTTCAACTCCTTTTGCAGCTCAGCCAGGCGAGCACTGGCATTATAAGATCTGCGGAAATGCACACAGACTTTCCTGGCCTGCCTCAGGACATCCTGTAAGCCCGGGTACCTGCCCAAGAACCGCTGCACCACCAGGTTAAGGACGTGAGCCACACAGGGCACATGGGTCAGTTGTCCCTGTCGGAGGGCGGAGAGGAGGTTGGTGCCATTGTCGCAAACCACCATTCCTGGCTTAAGCTGGCGTGGCGTCAACCACCTCTCGGCCTGGCCCTGCAGAGCAGACAGGACCTCTGCCCCAGTGTGGCTTCTGTCCCCCAAACACACCAGCGCAAGCACGGCATGGCATCTTTTTGCCTGCGTACTTGCGTAGCCCCGTGAACGGCTACGGAGCACCGCTGGTTCATAGGACAAACCACAGGAAGAGGCCATGGAGGAAGAAGAAGAGGAGGGGGTGGAGGAGAGAGGTGTGTCACAACCAGTAGTAGCATTTTGGAGGCGTGGCGGTGGGACAACCTCCAACACTACTGCACCTTGTCCTGAATCCTTCCCAGCTGCCAAAAGAGTGACCCAATGGGCCGTGAAAGAAAGGTAACGTCCCTGTCCATGCCTGCTGGACCATGAGTCAGCGGTAATATGCACCTTACCGCTGACCGCCCTGTCCAGCGAGGCCAAGACATTGCCTTCCACATGCCGGTAGAGAGCCGGAATAGCCTTCCGTGAGAAAAAGTGGCGTTTGGGAACCTGCCACTGAGGAACCGCACATTGCACAAACTCACGGAAGGGGGCCGAGTCTACCAACTGAAAAGGCAGCAGTTGAAGCGCTAGCAATTTAGCCAAGCTAGCATTCAACCGCTGGGCATGTGGATGGCTGGGAGTGAACTTCTTTCGACGGTCCAGCAGCTGGGGCAGGGAAATTTGCCTGCTAGAATCGGACGTCGGTGTACTGCTAGCAGAGTGGGCGCAAGTACTTGGCTGTGACACACCTAATTCTACACCTTCATTCCTCTCAGTGCATGTTTCAGAGAGGACTGAAGTTATAGTGGGGTTGGAGATCCCAGCTGATGCGGTGCAAGGAGAGGTCCGCTTTGTTCTTTGGTGTGGGTCTTTGAGGTAGGCTTGCCAACGAGCTGCATGGCAGGTCAACATATGTCTGGTCAGGCATGTGGTACCCAAGCGGCTGATGTTTTGGCCACGCGATATACGCTTGAGACATATGTTGCAAACAGCAGCTGTGCGATCTGATGCACTAGCCTCAAAAAAGGCCCACACCAAAGAACTTTTTGAATGACGGGCAGAGGCAGCGCCCTGCACAGGCGGAGCTCTGCGGTGTGATTCCGTCGGTGTACTGCCCTTACGCTGGCCACCAAAGGGCATCCTGCCTCGTTGGAGATGTGCCTCCTCCTCATCCTCCTCCTCCTCCTCTCTCCTATTAGGCACCCACGTGGAGTCATTGACCTCATCATCCCCTCCCTCCTCATCACTGGAGCCAATCTGGCAGTATGCTGCAGCTGCTGGAACATGACTGCCAGATTGGTGTCCTTCTTGAGCATCCCCTCTGTCTGCTCTCACGCTACTGCCTTCCTCTAGCTGGGTTTCATCATCAGACCCTTCGAAACGCTGGGCATCCTCCTGGAGCATGTACCCAACACTGTGCTGAAACAGTTCGGGGGACTCCTCAGGAGGAGGACATGGTGGGTCTAGGGAAGGAGTGACTGATGATTTGTCTGACATTGATACCAGGGAAGACGACGCTTTGGCAGCTGCTTTTCCAGTACCCTGAGCCTGGGTGAGAGAGGATGAGGAGGAGGAGGAGGGCTTGGTCATCCACTCTACCAAGTCTTCGGCATGATGTGGCTCAACATGTCCAGCTGCCGAAAAGAAGGACAAGCGTGTCCCATGGCCATGTGCTGATGACAATGCACCGCGTCCACGACCAGCACTGTTGCCCCCAGACACAGAGCCTGCTTGCCCTCTTTTATTGCCTCCTGACTGTCTGCCTCTCCTTGTTTGCCTTCCAGACATTCTAATAGATGGCCTGCAGGGAGATGGGAAAAAAGCAATAAGGGCTACCTTCAGGTGTCCTTCTCTGTCCCTGGAAACAAGGACTTGCAGAGTGAAAGAAAAAAAACACTCTCCCTACCTAGAGTTTTCTGTCCCTAGAATAAATGTTTTTTTTAATCACAATATAGCACAAGGAAAATTAACTCACTGTCCTTACAGGTCCCTGGAAACAAGGACTTGCAGAGTGAAAGAAAAAAAACACTCTCCCTACCTACAGTTTTCTGTCCCTAGAAAAAAATGTTTTTTTTAATCACAATATAGCAAAAGGACAATTCACTCACTGTCCTTCCAGGTCCCTGGAAACAAGGACTTGCAGAGTGAAAGAAACTGACACTGTCCCTACCTAGAGTTTTCTGTCCCTGGAATAAATGTTTTTTTCAGCACAATATAGCACAAGGACAATTAACTCACTGTCCTTACAGGTCCCTGGAAACAAGGACTTGCAGAGTGAAAGAAAAAAAATACTCTCCCTACCTACAGTTTTCTGTCCCTAGAAAAAAATGTTTTTTTTAATCACAATATAGCAAAAGGACAATTCACTCACTGTCCTTCCAGGTCCCTGGAAACAAGGACTTGCAGAGTGAAAGAAACTGACACTGTCCCTACCTAGAGTTTTCTGTCCCTAGAATAAATGTTTTTTTTAATCACAATATAGCACAAGGAAAATTAACTCACTGTCCTTACAGGTCCCTGGAAACAAGGACTTGCAGAGTGAAAGAAAAAAAACACTCTCCCTACCTACAGTTTTCTGTCCGTAGAAAAAAATGTTTTTTTTAATCACAATATAGCAAAAGGACAATTCACTCACTGTCCTTCCAGGTCCCTGGAAACAAGGACTTGCAGAGTGAAAGAAACTGACACTGTCCCTACCTAGAGTTTTCTGTCCCTGGAATAAATGTTTTTTTCAGCACAATATAGCACAAGGACAATTAACTCACTGTCCTTACAGGTCCCTGGAAACAAGGACTTGCAGAGTGAAAGAAAAAAAATACTCTCCCTACCTACAGTTTTCTGTCCCTAGAAAAAAATGTTTTTTTTAATCACAATATAGCAAAAGGACAATTCACTCACTGTCCTTCCAGGTCCCTGGAAACAAGGACTTGCAGAGTGAAAGAAACTGACACTGTCCCTACCTAGAGTTTTCTGTCCCTAGAATAAATGTTTTTTTTAATCACAATATAGCAAAAGGACAATTCACTCACTGTCCTTCCAGGTCCCTGGAAACAAGGACTTGCAGAGTGAAAGAAACTGACACTGTCCCTACCTAGAGTTTTCTGTCCCTAGAATAATTTTTTTTTTTAATCACAATATAGCAAAAGGACAATTCACTCACTGTCCTTCCAGGTCCCTGGAAACAAGGACTTGCAGAGTGAAAGAAACTGACACTGTCCCTACCTAGAGTTTTCTGTCCCTAGAATAAATGTTTTTTTTAATCACAATATAGCAAAAGGACAATTCACTCACTGTCCTTCCAGGTCCCTGGAAACAAGGACTTGCAGAGTGAAAGAAACTGACACTGTCCCTACCTAGAGTTTTCTGTCCCTAGAATAAATGTTTTTTTTAATCACAATATAGCAAAAGGACAATTCACTCACTGTCCTTCCAGGTCCCTGGAAACAAGGACTTGCAGAGTGAAAGAAACTGACACTGTCCCTACCTAGAGTTTTCTGTCCCTAGAATAAATGTTTTTTTTAATCACAATATAGCAAAAGGACAATTCACTCACTGTCCTTCCAGGTCCCTGGAAACAAGGACTTGCAGAGTGAAAGAAACTGACACTGTCCCTACCTAGAGTTTTCTGTCCCTAGAATAAATGTTTTTTTTTAATCACAATATAGCACAAGGAAAATTAACTCACTGTCCTTACAGGTCCCTGGAAACAAGGACTTGCAGAGTGAAAGAAAAAAAACACTCTCCCTACCTACAGTTTTCTGTCCCTAGAAAAAAATGTTTTTTTTAATCACAATATAGCAAAAGGACAATTCACTCACTGTCCTTCCAGGTCCCTGGAAACAAGGACTTGCAGAGTGAAAGAAACTGACACTGTCCCTACCTAGAGTTTTCTGTCCCTGGAATAAATGTTTTTTTCAGCACAATATAGCACAAGGACAATTAACTCACTGTCCTTACAGGTCCCTGGAAACAAGGACTTGCAGAGTGAAAGAAAAAAAATACTCTCCCTACCTACAGTTTTCTGTCCCTAGAAAAAAATGTTTTTTTTAATCACAATATAGCAAAAGGACAATTCACTCACTGTCCTTCCAGGTCCCTGGAAACAAGGACTTGCAGAGTGAAAGAAACTGACACTGTCCCTACCTAGAGTTTTCTGTCCCTAGAATAAATGTTTTTTTTAATCACAATATAGCAAAAGGACAATTCACTCACTGTCCTTCCAGGTCCCTGGAAACAAGGACTTGCAGAGTGAAAGAAACTGACACTGTCCCTACCTAGAGTTTTCTGTCCCTGGAATAAATGTTTTTTTCAGCACAATATAGCACAAGGACAATTAACTCACTGTCCTTACAGGTCCCTGGAAACAAGGACTTGCAGAGTGAAAGAAAAAAAATACTCTCCCTACCTACAGTTTTCTGTCCCTAGAAAAAAATGTTTTTTTTAATCACAATATAGCAAAAGGACAATTCACTCACTGTCCTTCCAGGTCCCTGGAAACAAGGACTTGCAGAGTGAAAGAAACTGACACTGTCCCTACCTAGAGTTTTCTGTCCCTAGAATAAATGTTTTTTTTAATCACAATATAGCAAAAGGACAATTCACTCACTGTCCTTCCAGGTCCCTGGAAACAAGGACTTGCAGAGTGAAAGAAACTGACACTGTCCCTACCTAGAGTTTTCTGTCCCTAGAATAATTTTTTTTTTTAATCACAATATAGCAAAAGGACAATTCACTCACTGTCCTTCCAGGTCCCTGGAAACAAGGACTTGCAGAGTGAAAGAAACTGACACTGTCCCTACCTAGAGTTTTCTGTCCCTAGAATAAATGTTTTTTTTAATCACAATATAGCAAAAGGACAATTCACTCACTGTCCTTCCAGGTCCCTGGAAACAAGGACTTGCAGAGTGAAAGAAACTGACACTGTCCCTACCTAGAGTTTTCTGTCCCTAGAATAAATGTTTTTTTTAATCACAATATAGCAAAAGGACAATTCACTCACTGTCCTTCCAGGTCCCTGGAAACAAGGACTTGCAGAGTGAAAGAAACTGACACTGTCCCTACCTAGAGTTTTCTGTCCCTAGAATAAATGTTTTTTTTAATCACAATATAGCAAAAGGACAATTCACTCACTGTCCTTCCAGGTCCCTGGAAACAAGGACTTGCAGAGTGAAAGAAACTGACACTGTCCCTACCTAGAGTTTTCTGTCCCTAGAATAAATGTTTTTTTTTAATCACAATATAGCACAAGGAAAATTAACTCACTGTCCTTACAGGTCCCTGGAAACAAGGACTTGCAGAGTGAAAGAAAAAAAACACTCTCCCTACCTACAGTTTTCTGTCCCTAGAAAAAAATGTTTTTTTTAATCACAATATAGCAAAAGGACAATTCACTCACTGTCCTTCCAGGTCCCTGGAAACAAGGACTTGCAGAGTGAAAGAAACTGACACTGTCCCTACCTAGAGTTTTCTGTCCCTGGAATAAATGTTTTTTTCAGCACAATATAGCACAAGGACAATTAACTCACTGTCCTTACAGGTCCCTGGAAACAAGGACTTGCAGAGTGAAAGAAAAAAAATACTCTCCCTACCTACAGTTTTCTGTCCCTAGAAAAAAATGTTTTTTTTAATCACAATATAGCAAAAGGACAATTCACTCACTGTCCTTCCAGGTCCCTGGAAACAAGGACTTGCAGAGTGAAAGAAACTGACACTGTCCCTACCTAGAGTTTTCTGTCCCTAGAATAAATGTTTTTTTTAATCACAATATAGCAAAAGGACAATTCACTCACTGTCCTTCCAGGTCCCTGGAAACAAGGACTTGCAGAGTGAAAGAAACTGACACTGTCCCTACCTAGAGTTTTCTGTCCCTAGAATAAATGTTTTTTTTAATCACAATATAGCAAAAGGACAATTCACTCACTGTCCTTCCAGGTCCCTGGAAACAAGGACTTGCAGAGTGAAAGAAACTGACACTGTCCCTACCTAGAGTTTTCTGTCCCTAGAATAAATGTTTTTTTTAATCACAATATAGCAAAAGGACAATTCACTCACTGTCCTTCCAGGTCCCTGGAAACAAGGACTTGCAGAGTGAAAGAAACTGACACTGTCCCTACCTAGAGTTTTCTGTCCCTAGAATAAATGTTTTTTTTAATCACAATATAGCAAAAGGACAATTCACTCACTGTCCTTCCAGGTCCCTGGAAACAAGGACTTGCAGAGTGAAAGAAACTGACACTGTCCCTACCTAGAGTTTTCTGTCCCTAGAATAAATGTTTTTTTTAATCACAATATAGCAAAAGGACAATTCACTCACTGTCCTTCCAGGTCCCTGGAAACAAGGACTTGCAGAGTGAAAGAAACTGACACTGTCCCTACCTAGAGTTTTCTGTCCCTAGAATAAATGTTTTTTTTAAGCACAATATAGCACAAGGAAAATTAACTCACTGTCCTTACAGGTCCCTGGAAACAAGGACTTGCAGAGTGAAAGAAAAAAAACACTCTCCCTACCTACAGTTTTCTGTCCCTAGAAAAAAATGTTTTTTTTAATCACAATATAGCAAAAGGACAATTCACTCACTGTCCTTCCAGGTCCCTGGAAACAAGGACTTGCAGAGTGAAAGAAACTGACACTGTCCCTACCTAGAGTTTTCTGTCCCTAGAATAAATGTTTTTTTTAATCACAATATAGCAAAAGGACAATTCACTCACTGTCCTTCCAGGTCCCTGGAAACAAGGACTTGCAGAGTGAAAGAAACTGACACTGTCCCTACCTAGAGTTTTCTGTCCCTAGAATAAATGTTTTTTTTAATCACAATATAGCAAAAGGACAATTCACTCACTGTCCTTCCAGGTCCCTGGAAACAAGGACTTGCAGAGTGAAAGAAACTGACACTGTCCCTACCTAGAGTTTTCTGTCCCTAGAATAAATGTTTTTTTTAATCACAATATAGCAAAAGGACAATTCACTCACTGTCCTTCCAGGTCCCTGGAAACAAGGACTTGCAGAGTGAAAGAAACTGACACTGTCCCTACCTAGAGTTTTCTGTCCCTAGAATAAATGTTTTTTTTAATCACAATATAGCAAAAGGACAATTCACTCACTGTCCTTCCAGGTCCCTGGAAACAAGGACTTGCAGAGTGAAAGAAACTGACACTGTCCCTACCTAGAGTTTTCTGTCCCTAGAATAAATGTTTTTTTTTAAGCACACTATAGCAGAAGCACAAAACACACTGACACTCTCCCTACCTATCCTTCTCTTTCCCTAAACTAAAGGAATCCAGGTTAAGCAAGAAAGAAATAACAGTCACTGTCCCTGCCTATGCTACTCTATCCCTGCTCCGGAACACACTACACTAGGCCGCCGTGCTGGCGGCCTTTTATAGTGTGGGGCGTGTACTAAACACCCTCAGCAATAATTGGCCACAGGCATCCTGCCTGTGGCCAATCATTGCTCTCCTCGCTGCCGGCGCTGTGATTGGCCAAGCATGCGGGGTCACAGTGCATGCTTGGCCAATCACAGCGCCTGGATGACACTGCGATGGCGTAGTGCATTGTGGGCCGTTCGCGTCACTCGAATTTGGCGCGAACGGCCCAAATCGTTCGATCTTCGTCGAACGATCGAACAGCCAATGTTCGAGTCGAACGTATGTTCGACTCGAACACGAAGCTCATCCCTATTCTTCAGCAATACATTCTAAAAAGACATCCCCTAGACTGAGCCTGTATTGTTGGTGTGCATGGATCTGTGCTAGTGAGATTAAAAGTCTTTGTGCTGGTAAGGGAGACCTGGGTCAAATGCAGAAGCCCCTTCGGGGTAAGCGCTACATTATAATTAATGTTTTAGGCAACTGTGCTGAAAAGACCTATATAATTATGTATAGAGCAGCAACAAATAAGGATCTGGCATACAATTTGGCACAATTCTTGCACTGTTATAGTTAAACTGGAGATGTTTTAATAAAATTCGAATTTTGCTTTTATGATTGGACTGGAACATAATCAATTTCATCTTACCTTACTGGGGGATCATTTATAAAATGCAAACTTGTCACCACCTACAGCACACTCTAAAAATCTATCTGTTGTACAGAGCTATTCCGCGTCCTCTAGACCAGAACCAGTTGTTCCCAGGTGCTAGTCAATGGATACTTGTAGACTGTCTATCAATGCACTCAATATAACCCCCAGCCCTCATATAATTATAGCAACTGAAAACTGGCAGCAAACTGGCCCAAGGACAGCATCTAAGTGTTGTGTAACATATGAAATATGTAAGTAGCACATGATAATTACTTGATAGCTAATCAGTCTCATGCCTGTGTACGTATAATGTAAACTTTGACCAGAGTCAAGTTGGTGTTATCTTTAAAGTTAGTTAAAAAAATTAAAATGTTGACATATTTTTGCAGATCTTTGTGTATGTGTAACCAACTGAGCATGTTTAGGTTCATGTGTAGAGCCAAAGTTTTTGAAATTGACAGCCAGGATAGTAGCCATGTTTAGGACTGTTTTTGTTTTTACAGCATAAAATAATTCCTAAAAAGTAGCCAGGTCAGTGGAATAGCAAATACTCTGCATTGTTTTTACACATACTGTATAACCTTAAAGTGATTGTAAAGCTTTGAGCTTTTAAAAAAAAAAATAACAAACATATCATACTTACCTCCACTGTGCAGTTCGTTTTGCACAGAGTGGCCCTGATGCTCGACTTCTGGGGTCCCTCGCCGACTCTCGCGGCTCCTCCCCACATCGTATAACCCCCTAGGAGAAGCGCGCTCCCGGGGGGTTACCTTGCGGGCGCGCTCCCGAGTCCATCATTTGCGTCCATAGGCGCCGAATGTAGGACTTGGCCCCGCCCCCGGTGCTCGCATCATTGGATTTAATTAACAGCAGCGGGAGCCAATGGCTGCGCTTCTATCAATCTATCCAATCAAGAGCCGAGAACCCCAGGCAGAGGAAGAGCGCGTCTCCGCCGTGGGAAATTCCAGGGCTCAGGTAAGAAAAACGGTGGGGTAAGAAAAATGCATTAAGGTGAAAAAACACGAGGGTTTACAACCCTTTTAAGCTAGATATACATGGAAAGTTTACTTTTGTTCAACTCAACGGGCTAAACGAAAAAAATTAAAAATAAGAGGTTGCCGCATTAACTAAGCGATCTTAGTGCAGCGATCTCCCTCGCTGAGCTATTGTGTTCTGAAAAAAGAAGGGGGTGGAGGCGCCAACTAAATTAATCCTACTGTAATCATTAATGTAAGTATAGTATATATACTTACAGGTTCACTTGAAAATGATGTCCATCGAGGATGGGGGTGTTCTGAGGTCTGTTGGTGCCGCTCTGCTGGCTCTGGCAAAGTTCCCCTCGGCCGTGAGGTGTAGGAGATTTTCATTTGCACAGGCTTCTCTGCGGTGTCACATGACAGGAAGCTCCATGCTTTCACCCCCATCCTCGATGGACATCATTTTCAAGTGAACCTGTAAGTATATATACTATACTTACATTAATGATTACAGTAGGATTAATTTAGTTGGCGCCTCCACCCCCTTCTTTTTTACACTTCTTGCTGACAGAGGACATGGACACCCTCTGAGGATGGCTTTCTCCTCTTGTTTTTTAATATACAGTGTGAGGGGGTTAGCTCGGTAGCGGGTGTGTGTGACCCCCTGGATGGGCTCCCCACACAAAAACAGGCCCAGCAGACGGAGGTTGTGGTTTTCAAGATCAAAAGGTGCGGTTTATTTCTCTATTTACAGTGACAAAAACACAGCAAAGCAAAAAGAAACATAAACAAAATAAATCCTGGTCAGCTTGACCTCTGACTAAACATGCAGGTTTCCTAACTAACAACTGGGATCAGCCTGGTGCTGTCCTAGTCCCTAAGTCCCTGGTTTAGTAAATGTCCAAACAAATAGCCACACAGGCTTTGTCTCACCGCACAGGGGTTCACTCTCCCTAGACAGTCCACACAGGTCTGGTTCCAGGCATGAGCAAACACCTAATGAAGCTGGGAGTTTTTATAGAGGCCTTAAACGAGCTGACAAGCTTCAGCTGGTCTCATCAACTCCCTGCCTGCACGACGCCCAGCACTCTCCCTAGAGGTATGAATCATCCATGAGCCCACTAGCCTCAGCTGGGCTTCATCAACTCTCTCCCTAGTTGTATAAGTCGGCATAAAGCCTGAATCTGGGAGAAATATACCTACCCCCCTGGATGCAACCAGGTGACTTTACCTTCCTGCTGTCACAACAGATTGACTTAGAAGTGGCATTAGAGCCACTATTACATTAATTTTAAAGGCATCACATCGCTAGGAGCGCCGGAATCCCCCCCCCTTTCTATATTGGGTTCTGATAATGGGAATGCCCACCCACCAGAACACACTGATCAGCGCTCGCAGCCATTGGCTGTGAGCTCTGATCGGATGCTGGCTTTCCAGCATGCTCGTGTGACAGAAGCCAGTTCTTAGACTGGCTTCTGTCAGACAGGCTGCTGTACACATTGGCTGAACATCAGCTAGTTTCTGTTAAACTGGCTGATACCGGCCAATATTCTGACCATGTGTACCAGCCTTTAAAGCAGAGGTCTACACAAAAATTGAACTTCCGCTGTCCGGATCCCTCCCCTCTCCGGTGTCACATTTGGCACCTTTCAGGGGGGAGGGGGGAGCAGATACCTGTCTAAGACAAGTACTTGCACCCACTTCCGGGCATAGATAGCCGCATTATCTGCGGGTATCTATGCCACATCCAGCGCCCCCCACTGTCTTATGGGAAACACACAGGTCCCAGAAGACAGCAGGGACCATTCAGATTGCGCAGTGCGACTTGCGTATGTGCAGTAGGGAACCAGGAAGTGAAGCCGCAAGGCTTCACTTCCTGATTCCCTTACCGAAGATGCGACGGCAGCATTCGAGAGCCAAGCGGTAGATCGGCTTTGGGTGCCGGCATCGCCGGTGTGCTGGACAGGTAAGTGTTCTTATTTTAAAAGTCAGCAGCTGCAGTATTTGTAGCTGCTGACTTTAAAAAAATAAAAATAAATCGGCGGACCTCCGCTTTAAGCAGACCTTGGGCTAATGACTAGCTAACAGATATGGATGTACTGGGGAAGCATTCTGCGATGTAATAATGTGTCTAAATACAAAATATAGGCTATTGCGCCCTTAGCCAGTAATAAAGAGTACATTTATATTTAACTAGTCATGACCAAAATGCTAAAATGTTTCTATACCTGCTATCTACTAGTCAAACGCTGAAAAAGATGTTCATGTAAATTAGAAAAGAAAACATTTTGAGTTTATACCATTTTCTCTGTTATTAATAAAATTTTAGAGCATTTTAATTTCAACAGCATTATTTGGCTGTACTTTTTAATGTTTCAGACAGCTGAATGAAGTTTATATGATACCACTAAGCTTTAAAGGGTTGCAGTAGCTGAAATATACACTTCTTTTTAGATCTCACCTGTTCTCAGGTCTCACATTCAGCAGATAACTTCTGCTATCTGCTCGCGGACTGTAGACTGAGCCATTACTGTCTTCACTTTCACTTGTGCTTCCATTGCTGCTTCCATGGGAGTCGTAGAACCTCCCATTCCCAGAGGGTGTGCGGGTCATAGGCCTCCGTGTACCCATCGTGAATTATTTTTGCCTTGTGCCACTTCTATCAGCCGCCTGCGACTTACACAAAAGTGCTGCAAGACTTCCTGTGGAGACTGGAACCTGGGGGCAGAAAGATATGCAACGGCTGTAAGATATCTGTGATGTAGAGAATACACAAAACAAATGGCGCAGTAGAGAGAAGTGAATTCATTCAACAATACACTTATCACACACTACAGTAGGTATTAATACCAAGTTACAGTACAATCTACTGTACTTTTAGTTTATGTTAATATTGACCAAGGGTGGTTCATTTGTGAATCCATATGACTAGGGAAGAGTGAAATTGGGAGTTTTTGCCCAAATTCTAGTACAATGTGGGCGAAATGTTTTAGAGTAAATGGGGATGACTAAATTACATTTTTGGGTGTTTTTAAAGAGTGCAAAGGTCTTAAATGACTCCTAACGTTTACTAAAGTTCCCTTAAGCTACCCTGGGCCTGTTCTTGTGCCCCTCATAACATGAAGAAAGATACTGAGGACCAAAGGAACCCTAGGCTTATCAACAAAGCCATGTGAATGCCATATCAGCACTAACACGGTGATCACATGGCTTTATTAATAAACAAAGCATCCTTTCTTTTAGCATTCGTTTTTTGTTAGGATTAGGCCCCTTTCACACTAGCGGACCGTATGTCTGCTTTTTCATCCATCCGTTTACGAATGAAAAAGGGACATACATTGGTCCCTATGAGATTGCGGGTGTCAGCGGATGAAACATCCGCTGACACCCGATCTCATCCGTGTCCGCAATGCTCAGTTTTTCTGGATAGAAAAATTCCTATTTTTCTATCCGTCTGCGGAGCGGATCGGATGAACACAGACAGACGGTCCGTGTTCATCCGATCCCCCCATAGGGGGGAGCGGAGATCTGACAGGGCGGTCCCTGCACAGTGTGCGGGGACCGCCCTGTCATCCGCCGGCTCAGCGGGGATCAACGGAGCGTTCCCCGCTGAGCAAGCGGAGGTTCACAGGGCGGATCATCACGGATCCGTAAGGACTTCATACGGCTCTGTTAGAAAACAAAAGCCATGTGACTTTTTCCAAGTGTTGCCTAAAAAGACTGCATGGAAAAATCTGCTATTAATTTAAAATCTTTCAAAGAGGTGAAATTAGTAACCGAGCTATAAAATCGATTTTGGTGGACTACCTATGACCATTTAACTTGAATCTTTATTAACTATCTAAATTATTATAACCCATAAAAGTACTTGTCCTTTCCATTCACAAATGCATGCTTTCTTATTTTGGGCCACAAAGCTCCATTCTACAGTTGTTGAAATAACACCCTTCAGTATTACTGTAAATACTGTTATACTTGGCGGTCTTTTTCGGGGCTGGGTACTTTATGTTTTACCACCAGGTATACATTTTTCAGCAAGGCAACTAGACATGAAGCCTAGTATAGACCACTATTTTTTTTTTATTCAACCCAGCGGGTTGAATGAAAAAACCTGACAGCTCAGGTCGGAGCGGATGTACTAACAATCTGATGTTAGTACAGCGATCTCCCCTGCTCTGCTTTTGTGTTGTGACAGGGGGACTGCCCCCCACCAGAACACCCCAGTGCTGATCGGGAGCTGGTCGGCAGACCTTTTTCGGTCATGAGCCTTCGAAAAGAAGCCGGCTGAGCGGACAGTTTCTTTCGGATTGGCTGCCATACACATGGGCCGAATGTCGGCTGGTTTCTATTGAACCGGCCGATGCCAGCCCACAATCGGCCCGTGTGCACTAGGCTTTAGCCTTTTTTTTTTAAAAGAGAATTATGGGGTTTCTGTTTTTTGCAGATTCATACTTACCTAGGTGGATGCAGCATCTGTCCTCTGGCGCTTCTAACACTGTGAACAGAACGATCTAACATCACAGATCGCTCTGTTCTCAGAGCTCCCTGAGCAGAAAGCTGGTGACTGTTAGTCATCGATCTCTGCTCTGCCCCCTCCTCGCTCACTGGAGAGCTGGGCTGTGGAGGGGGAAGCCATCTCAGGCTCTCAGTGGCTCGCTGAGAGGCTGAAGCGGGTTCCGGTCCAGGCATGTGGGCGGATCCAGAGACTGGTTCTGTGACATCAGCAAACAGCGGATTTCAGCCCGCTGACTGCTAAAAACGGGTCACAGGAGTGCAAATTGAACTGCACTCCTGTGATCAAACAAGCTTTATCTGTACTTCTCCTTTAACTTCCAAGAGTCCCTCTTTGTGCAGGTCAGCACACCCATTTTACAATGTCATGAAATGTAACACCAAGCAGGAATTTGTCACAGTATTTTCTCCTATTGCAGGAAAATATTATCCCACTTTTTCTAGGAATGTGGACAATTATAGATTGACAAAAATTTTACCATTAAACAAGGGCATGCAGAGTAAAAAAAAAAAGGAGGCCGATAAAAATACAAATAAACTGAGCTAGAAAGTAATTGCAATTGTAACAATAAAAGTCTATGAGTTCCCTTACTGCTTCTTGTATCGCTGGAACACTATATGCATACAAATCCTGATTGTTTCAAATTACCAGATAAATCTGGTGACAAACGAGTCAAGTTACAGGTTACCATCCGATTCCATCAGCATGCTCACAAGGCTATAATTAGATCATACATAACAAGGCGTATCTGTAGGCTTGGAGTTCTGCAGAATGCTAGCGATAAAAGCGACATGGAAACACATAAATGAAGCATGCCAGGAACAGGCTCTGTGTCTGGCTTTTCGGGTTTAACTTTCTGGATATGTTTACCAATGAAAATAGTTAAATCCAAACATAGGCCCCTTTTACACTTGTGCGACTTTTCATGCGACTTTGGACATCAGAGTCACATGACAAGTCGTACCCCATCATTCCCAATGCTAACCATTCATATCTGTGCGACTTCAAGTCGCATCGACTTCAAAGTAGTCCCTGTACTACTTTGGTCTGACTTTGATGCGAGTTAAGGTCCATAGACCTCAAGTTTACACAGGCATTCCCTGAAATTGCGGTAAAATCATGGCAAAATTTTACGCGACTTTCAAGTCCCGGCAGTGTGAAAGGGGCCATACTAAAACATAGACTCAAAGTCTTTAAATCTTAAGGGCTGTGTTCCCACTAGTGCGAATTTGATGCGGTTTTCCCAGCATCCAATTCGCATGTCAGAAGATTGTGACCGGCTCTCTATGGAGCCGGTTCACACATCTCCGCAGTGGCTCCAGTGTGAATTGCACGGGAGTCCTGTGCGTCTTTTGAGTCGATTTAAAAGGGTTGTAAACCCTCGTGTTTTTTCACCTGCATAGGATGCATTAAGGTGAAAAAACTTCTGGCAGTGACCGGCCCCCTAGCCCCCCTTCCCCCACTCCCGTTTTACTTACCTGACCCCATATTTCCCTTGGCGGAGATGAGCTGTCCCTCTCTGCACGGGGGCCCGGCTCTTGATTGGATAAATTGATAGCAGCGCAGCCATTGGCTCCCGCTGCTGTCAATCAAATCCAATGATGTGGGCGCCAGGGGGCAGGGCAAAGTCCGGCATTCATGTCTATGGACACCGAATGATGGACTCGGGAGCGTGCCCACAAGGTAACCCCCGGGAGAGAGGTTCTCTTAGGGGGTTATCTAATGCGAGGAGGAGCCGCGAGAGCCACCGTGGGACCCCAGAAGAAGGACGATCGGGCCACTCTGTGCAAAAGTAGCTGCACAGTGGAGGTAAGTATGACATGTTTGTTATTTCAAATAAAAAAAAAAAAAAACGAAGGCTTAAAACCCCTTAAAGGTCCGAATTCAGCCCAAAATTTGTACTGAAATTGAACCTGAAACGGTGAATGGAGACGCAAAGGACTCCTGCTGTAAGCCGCTACGTTTAGTGTGAACCCAGCCTTAAGCATAAGATTCTTTATCCAGGCAGGAGTAAGACTGGCCATACATGTTCAATTTTCTTGTACAATTTTCCTTTAGATTTACCCAAAGCCATATAATATAAGAGCAAATCTAAACAAAACTTTAAATTGTATCCAATTAGGCAGGCCCTTGCATTGCATAGTTGGAGGTAAATCTAAAGAAATGTGTACAGAAAGTTTTTAAGAAAATTGTATAATGTATGGCCAGCCTAAGTTGTACAGGAAATAACTTTATATCACACTATATAATGGAGTTTAATTTTTAAGGATGTGCAGCTGTTCACTGAGCAAAGTGAACATTCACTAATGCCTGATACACACAATGAATATTATCAGACGAATAATCATCCAGTTTTAATTGCATGCTAGTCTCATATCGAAAATAAACAGTTTACTAAAGTTCCGAAAATTCTCGTACGACAAAATAAAAATTTGAGAGTGATGTAATGTGTTGTAGCGTATTTGTATTTTTTTTTCGAACGACAACTGTACTGATTAAACGAAAATTGTACAATTTAGTATCATACTACAAAAAATGTTGTGCTTGTCCAATCGGACAATATCGGATGAACTGACGTGATCGGCTTTCGAAAGCTCTGTACTAACGATAAAATTATCGTACGATCACTTTTAAAGCGGTATTTTCTATATGATTTTCTGATAGTTTGGACCTTAAGCATGGTCAATATGGTAAACCCATGTTCACTTTGAATGCCCAATCGTGTTCAAGAAAAATAAAACTAGTTTGTTTTATTGAAATTGATGAAATAGTTGTGGTGTAGCTGAACACAGCTACACCACATTTAGGACTTATGCACACTGTACATTTTTACAGCTGCTCCTAGGGGCAGCTGTAGGGTTGCCACCTGTCCAGGATTCACCCGGACAGTTCGAGTTTGGAATCATGCGTCCAGGTTTCAGACTGCCTGAAACCCGGACACTTTATTCAGATTGGACTATGGCTTCCCAGCAGTTGTCTGAGCTGAGAGTGTCTGTTACACTCTTTCACACTGCCCAAAGCCTGCACTAACACACCCCCCCTCAAGCACATACACACAGACGGGAGAGGAGAGAAGGCTCGATCTGCACCTCTTCCCCCCCCCACCCGTACCCCTCTGTGTCTGCCCACACTCCAATCCCCAGCGCTGTGCCTCAGAAAAGTAAAGTTGGATACATCTGGATGAGAGGTGCTGACTGCCAAGGGGTGAGTGAGCTCCCTCCTTCTCTCTCCTGCCTCTGAGTGAGTACAATGAGGTTATCCAGGGTTCTCAGAGCACCCCTTACATCAGAGTTCCCCTTTACACCAGAGGCCACAGTGTTCCCCCTTACATCAGAGTCCTCTCCATACATCAATGTTCTCAGTGTTCCCCCTTAAATCAGGGTTCCCAGAGCATCCCTTATGTTAGAGGCCCCATAGTTCTCCCTTACATTAGAGTCTGCAGAGTCCCCCCTTACAGTGAAAGGGAACTCTGCAAGTTCAGATGTAAAAGGGGAACTCTGTGGACTCTGATGTAGAGGGGGACTCTTGTTATTAACTTCATAAGATTAGAAATGTTATTTAATAGCAAAATTTATGTAAAATGTATACTATAAAAAAAATTGCAGTGCGCCGCTAAAGTGTTCAGGTTTGACTTGAAGAAAAGGTGGCAACCCTAGGCGCCTGGCATTTTTTTTACTGCCTCATAACACCCCTGCATGTTAGCCTATGTGTCCATGCACATATAAACTTTTAGAGGTGCTCAGTGGAAGGAGAGTTTAGAGGCAGGAAAAAACACACTGCCAGTGCATTCAGGAGCAGCAGAAATATATGATGTGCTCCAATATTAAAGTGCAGTCGTGCTCCAAAATTCAAAGTGCGCCACACTCCCTCCTGATTGGACTTACACTCACCGGATGGAATGGACCCCTAGCTTTTCAGTCTGGGGGTCGTTCAGGCTTTGAGAAGTTGGCCAGGGATGGCTAGATAACATCAGTGCATCAAGAAGATCTCCGTAATTTATAAACATCAAATGTGGATCGTGATACCCGGAATAATAAAAAGAAAAGGGGCCATAGTGAAGTACTGGTGACCAAGAAATTCATTGCGCAAGTGGACAAGTACTTACAAACTGAAGGCAAAAATAAGCATGGATCCAGCAACAGTTTATAACAGCAGATGAACGCTGTCAGCGTGCGTTCCAATCTAAAATCGGAAGTGATGTCTCGTGGATTCGGAACCAAAAATTGCCCCAATGCATTTCGCCCTCCCACAGGGCGTCTTCAAATCCGGTGAGTGGGGACACAGGAGCGAGTGTGGCGCACCTCGAATTTTGGAGCAGACTGCACTTTAATATTGGAGCACATCATATATAAAAAAAAATGGACTTTTATGAAGTGTTTATGAATTGTTGCATTTAATGTCGGCATCTTATTTTATTATATTTATTTGCGAGCGCTGTAATTCTTTCTAGTTATCCATTCAAGTGTTAGCACTTTGTGTACAGCAGCTGCAATTTCACTTGTCACATCTGATTTTTTTATTATATTTTATATGTACCTTCAGTGTGAGTTATATATTTAGATATAGTTTTGTTCACAAATGAAATAAATTAACACCCAAACACTTGGGTTACACACTTTTACCAGCATCAGGCATTTTTTTTGCCAAAAGGCTGATGCCAGGAGGAATGATTCTAGGAGAATTTAGAAAATATCCAGTGCGCATGAGGCCTTATTACTTCTACTCTGATTAAGGGTCCTTTCACACTAATCAGTTTTTGATGTGCTTTTGGGGTTTAAAAAGTGGAAGAAAAATGTATCCCTACACTAGTATTTTTTTTTAAGCTCAAAAAATGCTGGAAATAAAATGCTGGATGAAAAATGCTGATAATAGGATTTTTGCGCCGGCTTATAGTAGCATTTTAGTAGCTTTTAGGAGCATTTAGAAGCATTAGCATTTTATTAGTGTAGCGGGTATGTACTTTCTAGGGTGTAAATTTGAACTTGACAGAGACATTGGTGATGTGTAATTCCCTGCAGCCCAGTGGGTGGCGCTGTCGCCCTGGGCTGGGGTTGAATCATTGCTGTGTGTTGTGCTTCCTTTTTGTCCTCCCTTGGCAGCGGTATGGTGGGGCGGGGAACCCGCCGTGCTTGCTGGGAGAGGGTATAAAGGGGCCGGCCATCTTTGTCATAGGGTCGGAGTCCAGGGCACCTTCAGCCTGTGGACGGTGGTTCGTGTCGGTCCTCTGGGTGGCCTAGGCCTAGAGGACAATCGGAGGTCGTGTTCCATCCCAGGCACCTTTAGCCTGGGGTGAGGCACTCGGATGGAGGTCTGGAGCTCAGTGCCTAACACTGAGTTCCGCGAGGGAAGGAGATCCTAGGGAACCCCGGGAGTGGGTACCCGAATCCGGAAGGCGTAATGGACCGGGGGGAGCTCAGCACTTGAAGACCCGGTGCAGCATATTGCCAGTGACGGGTGAGCCTCTCGTCGGAGACCGCCTGGAAGGAAATTCCCCCTCGTGCGGAGACCGTAACCCACTTTCAGGAAGGAAAGTGGAGAACTACATTGTGTCTGGGCCTATTCGCATCCACACCTCCTTTCCTGTTCTGTTAACCAAGGGAGTTCAACTGATTGTGTTCATTCGCAGAAGAATAAAGGAGTGTTGAACTTTAATGGTGTGGGGCTCATTTCCTGACAGACATTGTTCAAGGTGACTCTTGGAGGGAGGATCCAGGTGCACAGCACTGACCCGAAGGTAATACAAGAACGTTGCTTATACCGCACTGACACATGTGGTGGAAGCCAGGCGTGGTGTCCCCGCTCCCTCCCCTCTAAGATACCCCTAGACAAAAGAAAGACGAGAAAGAGGGGAGTGAGGAGGGCGCTACATTAGCATTTTTACAGTACATAAAGAAAAGGGAAAAAAAGCTGTTACAAGCATTTTAGTAGCATTTAGAAGTGTTTAGGAGAGTTCAGGGCTTTTTACAAAAACACTTAAAAAAACTCTACAAAAAACATTTTTTTTCTGTTCCTAGACGCTGAAGCGCAAAAAAACACTAATAGCCTAAAGTAGAGTGTATGGACACATAGGATAACACTATTTAGCTTCTATGAGCAGAAAAAAAAATCCAATAACAGCGCTGGCTTCTCGGCCGGGCTTCTCGGCTCATTCATTGGTTGATTGATAGCAGCGCAGCCATTGGCTCCCGCTGCTGTCAATCAAATCAATGACGCGGCGCGCCAGGGGGTGGGGCCGAGTGATGCAGTCGGTGGCTATAGCCGCCAGCTGTATCACGGGAGAGCGCCCGCAAGAACTAACCCCCATGGGAGAGAGCTCCCATGAAGGGGGTTAGTTCTTGCGGGGAGGAGCCGAGACAGCCGCCGAGAGACCCCAGAAGACCAGGATCGGGGCCACTCTGTGCAAAACGAGCTGCACAGTGGAGGTAAGTATAACATGTTTGTTATTTTTATTTTTTTTTAAACGGGAACCTTTAGTGTCCCTTTAACCGTGCAAAAAATTAGATATGGGATATACTGCGCTGTGCAATGAGTGAACACAAAAATTAGCTGCCAACACAGCTGAGACAAAGCAAAAACTGGTGAATATGAAAAAGTGTAGCGCTTATTTTTGTGAAAGAGTCAGTTAACAAAACATAACAAATGTTGCAAACATGCATATATATTAATTTCAGTGACACCAAGTGACTGAGTGTGATCCGTGAAAAAAAATATATTATATGTAAATAAATCAGAACAAAACAGTCCTCTATTGTGACCACACACAAATAACAGTCCAAAACAGTGTCCCTTTAACCACTTAAGCCCCAGACCATTTTGTAGCTAAAGGACCAGGCCACTTTTTGCGATTCGGCACTGCGTCGCTTTAACTGACAATTGCGCGGTCGTGCGAAGTGGCTCCCAAACAAAATTGGCATCCTTTTTTTTCCACAAATAAAGCTTTCTTTTGGTGGTATTTGATCACCTCTGCGATTTTTATTTTTTGCGCTATAAACAAAAATAGAGCAACAATTTTGAAAAAAATGCAATATTTTTTACTTTTTGCTATAATAAATATCCCCAAAAAATATATAAAAAAAAATTTTTTTCCTCAGTTTAGGCCGATTCGTATTCTTCTACCCTATTTTTGGTAAAAAAAAAATCGCAATAAGTGTTAATTGATTGGTTTGCGCAAAAATTATAGCGTCTACAAAATAGGGGATAGTTTTATGGCATTTTTATTAATATTTTTTTTTTACTAGTAATGGCGGCAATCATTGATTTTTATCATGACTGCGACATTATGGCGGACACATCGGACACTTTTGACACTATTTTGGGACCATTGTCATTTTTACAGCGATCAGTGCTATAAAAACGCACTGATTACTGTGAAAATGACACTGGCAGTGAAGGGGATAACCTGTAGGGGGCGCTGAAAGGGTTAAGTGTGACCTAATGTGTGATTCTTACTGTGTGGGGGCGTGGCTTTGCGTGTGACATCACTAATCGTCGTTCCCTATGACAGGGAACAGACGATCAGTGACAGTCTCACTAGTAAGCATGGGGAGAGGTTTGTTTACACTTACCTCTCCCCGTTCTTCAGCTCTGTGACCCGATCGCGGGACACCGGCGGCGATTGGGTCCCGCGGGCGCGGTCACGGAGCTCAGGACCGGGTCTTGAGCACACCGGCGGCGCCGCGCGTGTGACCCACGGCTGGGCATCTTAAAGAGGACGTACTTGTACGTGCTTATGCCCAGCCGTGCCACTCTGCTGACGTATATGTACAGGCGGCGGTCCTTAAGTGGTTAAACAAAACACTAGTGTGCATGGAGCCTAAGGCCTCATGCCCACGGACGTTTTTACAGCCGCGTTTTTGAGCGTTTCTTACAGCTTAAAAACGCCTGTCCATGTTAGTCTATAGCTTCATGGCCACCTAGGCGTTTTTGAGCTGCAAATAGCATACGCGTTTTTAAGCTGTAAAAAAAAACAGGACCAGTGCCTCGGCGTCGGCGTTAGGCATAAAAAAAGCGAAGCGTTAAAAAATGCTCAAAAATGCGCAAAAACGCCGCAATTGCGTTTTTGAGCTCCGACGTTTTTGGTTTTTTTTCGAAAAAAATACGGTCAAAAGATTTATACAATAACATACAAAAAACGCGGCTGTAAAAACGTCCGTGGGCATGAGGCCTAAATCCTATGGAATTCTTCACACTGCAGGTACGCTGCACTTTGAAAAGTCCTGCATGCTGCATCTTTGATGCAGTTTTTTAAAAGCACCTTCTACTGTAAGTCAATAGGAAGGTATAAAAAGCGCATCCAACGTGCATCAGTGTGAAAGGGCCTTTAAACTGAACAAAAGCACATCAAAAACGAATCAGTGTGAAAGGGACATTACTTAATACTTTATTCAGAGTGCTCCTCTAAGCACTGTCATTTTACTACTTAATTGGGAACATGTCAGATGTTACTTTTGGATAATTGACAGGAAATTCCCCTCTTCTTTTTTTACATGAAGATTGTAATATGCCTTTTGCATCAATTTCTGTCCCCAAATTATTGTAAACTACAACCAGGAAATGGTCTTCATACCTTTCTGTCTCTTCTGTACTGGTACAAATGTTTTCTCAATTGTAAAGCATTAGGTGCTAAAACCGTAATATTACCTTCTTTAGACATACGTGGTCAATGCTGGCTTCTCATTCTGCAATCACTATCTGCCTGGTTGTGCCCCTCATAAGTGTAGCAAGGTCCCAGGCCTCCTTCGGTCTAATTAGGACCTCCAGGGCCAGAGAGTTGACATGGTGGGTTGTGAGGCATAGTGGGTGCAAAGATGGTGAAAGTCATTGGGCGCCAGACACTTCTTGGATGTAAAAGAGGTTTTATTTCTCTTAACAGTCCTTTTTGTATTTTTGGGGGGGAGAGAGGTTTAGGGCCAGGACACCCTTAGGTAGTTGCAAGTTCAATTAGCAGACTCCGAGACTTCAATAGGACAGCCGTGCAAGGAAAGGCACCCAGCAAGAAGCCACATCTGCATGTGCAGGAATGCTGTCTCCTATGGCAACAGTCTAACAGTTCCTAACCCAAAGCATAACAGTTCTTTCACTACAACTTCTCCTTGTAGCTCTTCCATACACAGAGCTCCCAGTCTCTCACTAGACCCTCTGATTCACTGCTACTGAATCCCTTGAGCTCCTCCAATCTTCACGGTGGTGTAGCGGACCCTTAAATTTAGGGGGTCGCTATGCCCAAATTTAAGGGCTGTCCTGGGCAATAGTTTGGCTCAGGCCTTCTAATTTGATACTGGACTCTGCTCTGCTGTGGTGTTGTCTGGTATACAGTTCCCCTTTGGCCTGTGGATGGCACTGTTGCCCAGGCCTAGGGTCGAACCTCACGTGACACAGTGGCGTGATTGGATGTCCTCTCTCGGTTGCCATGCGGTCGGCCAGGTTTCGCCTGCTGTGCATGGCGCAAGAGGGTATATAAGGGGCAGACGCCATGTTTAGGCAGGAGTGACCGAGAGGAGTGCCGGGGAGTGAGTCCTGGGGGGGAGTGTTCCCCATGGGGGTGCGTGGACTGGCCGAGGAGTCTCGGGCACCTTTAGCCCGAGGCTACAACGTTCCAGGTAGGCCCAGTACCTTTAACTGGGTCTACAATCAGCACATTGGAGTCCCAGGGTGCCCAGGTGAGAGTACCCGATCTGACCGAGAGGAAGCCAGGGGAGGATCGGTCCCACAGAGGAGATGAGTGATAGTAGATTGCTGTCTCGGGAAAGGCCTGGTGACCTGTCAGAGGGAAGGATTCCTTACTCAACAAAGCTAACCCTGTAGAGTGCCCATTGGCATCATCTGTTCTCTAAATTCTACAGAGGTTTAAGGAAAGTTCTGGATTCAGGAATAACAGGATTCTGCTGCTATTAGAGGATCTCCTGAACCCATCCCTGGAGGGGACAAAGTGATAGTACTGTTCGAGCTCCACTCCGGCTGCTAGAACTGTGAGAGGGATCTATCCGGGTGAGCTAAACCCACTCGGGATCGAATGGCGATGAGTGAGTCAAGTGTTGTGTGCCTGAATCTACCTTCTAACTTTGCTAGCTTCTTTCTCTCTTCAATTTCCCGTTAACTGAAGCAAAGGAAAATAAACTCTTTGTTGGAGTTAAAGTTGTGTGGACATTGGCCTTCTTGGGAAAGAATATAGACTTTTCCCTACATTCTAGGCACAAGAACCAGTGGAAGGGGGTAACTCGCTGCAGGACCCAAATCTGTGAACACCGCCTGACCTCTGATAAGGAGGACACGGGCTTGTGGCATGGTGTGTCCTACCCCCCGCAGGTGAAGGTAAGCGGGGACAAAAGGATTGGTGTGCTACAGTGGTATCTTCCTCAAGCGTCACCCCCACTTCTCTGCTGGGTCCCTAGATTGGCACTCTAGATACCTCACAAGCTTCACCCACGCTGGCCTGCTCGGTCTCTAGCTTGACATACAAGGCTGCTCTGCAAGCGTCACCTGCACTGGCTGGTGAGAATGCTGCTCCGGTACTTGCTTCAGTTACTCACTCTCGTCCCTGGTAATAAGGAGGATAGTCCCTTACAGGCGACAGCTTCCCCTCTACCTCCGACCACGACAGGTTCTCCGGCCGGCAGAACCGTCACTTTTGGTTGGACTGCAAGCCGCAATCCCAACCCTGCGCTGCTCTCTTGCTTCTGGATAGGCCCTCAGGACCAGCTAGCAATACCCAAACAGGTCTGGGTTTGTGTTGGGGGAGGATACACAAATCCAGTGTAAAATCTGCTAACCCTGAACTAAGCACTGAACCCCATTGAAGCTGAACTCTTTGTCAGAATAGGTAAGAAGTATTAATGTACCCCAACACTCATTCCCCTGGAAGGGGCCCCTTCTTATAAAGGGGCTTTACATATTATTCTATAAGTCCTGCCACATTGCCCCCACATTTTTATGTTATTAAGCCTGTTCTGGGTTAGGAACGTGCAGCACGCTCCTCCTGTGACTGCTGTGTTCATCAGACACAGCGGATCAATGTTACTGATATTTGGTAACTGAGTCATGATTGGTCATAGCGATCACATGATAATAATGTAAACAACCTGTCATGAATGGCTTTCCATTCATAAACAGTGTGCTTACTGTTGTGATCTGTGATTGGCTAAAAGCAATCACATGGCACCTGGCAAGCTGTTAACCCATTCATGATAGCTACAACTATTGCTTATACAGTAATCACTGTATAAGCAATAACAGTGTAAAAAAAAAAACCCTAATCGCCCCCCCCCCCCCCCCCCCTGAGAGGTACAGTGCCACTACGGTGACACAGAACTGCTCTGATGACAAAAAAAAAATACTGAAATAAAAATGTTAAAAACAAAACCAAAAAAAAACAATGTTTAACAACTACAGCGCCAGAAAGATTTACCCCCTAATGACCAGACCATTTTTTGCGATACGGCACTGCGTCGCTTTACCTGACAATTGCAACACTGTACCCAAACACAATTGATGTCCTTTTTTTCCCACAAATAGAGGTTTCTTTTGGTGGTATTTGATCACCTCTGCGGTTATTATTTTTTGCGCTATAAACTAAAAAAGACCAACAATTTTGAAACAATAACAATATTTTAAACTTTTTGCTATAATGAATATCCCCAAAGAAAAAAAAAATCTATCAGTTAAGGCCAATATGTATTCTTCTACATATTTTTGGTAAAAAAAATAAAAAAATCGCAATAAGCGTATATTTATTGGTCAGATTGGACACATTTGACACTTTTTTGGGACCAGTGACATTATTACAGTGACCAGAGCTAAAAATAGCCACTGATCACTATATAAATGACATTGGCGACGCAATGCAGGAACGCCTGCTATAGGCATTAAAGGGACCGACGTACACCTACGTCGATTTGCGCAGCTGAGCCAACTGAACCAAGTATAACTGCGGCAGCTGGTTGGCAAGCGGTTAAAAAAATAATTTGATTTTTTTTTTTTTTCAAACAAACTGTCACCAGACAGTATCCCTGATCAATGCCACATTAGTCATATGATGATGCTGTACTGCATGCTGTATGATAAAAAGTGTGAACATTTTTTATTTAATTTCTTAGATTTCAAAACAATTGTGACAAAAATTACAACTACAAAAAACTCGCCCTGCCTCTTACTAAATCCTCAGACTGTCTACTTTCCAAAAAGGGGTCATTTGGGGGTATTTGTACTGTGCTGGCATTTTGGGGCCTCAAGAAATTAGATCAGTCATCAGTACATCAGGACTGATCATTTTTCAGTTTGTAGACGCTGTAACTTCCACACAAACCAATAAATATACACTTATTAAGATTTATTTATTTTTTTTCATAAAAAAATGTAGCAGAATACATTTTGGCCTAAATTTATAAAGAAATTTGATTTTATTGGAAATATTTTATAACATAAAGTAGAAAATATTGTTTTGTTTATTTATTTTTTTAAATTTCTGTCTCTTTTTGTTTATGTAATACAAAAATAAAAAACCCAGTGGTGATCAAATATCGGCAAAAGTAAGCTCTATTTGTGTGAAAAAAAAAGGATATAAAGTTAATTTGAATACAGTGTTGCTTAACTGTGAAATTGGCAGGTAAAGTAGTGCAGCGCTGAATAGCAAAAAAATGCTCTGGTCATGAAGGGGGTAAAACCTTCCAGAGGTGCAGTGGTTAAACTTTATGTATTTTCTATTTACATACATCACTAGAAAGGGTCCAGAGAGTTTCTATCACACTCTCATGAGGAATGAAGTAGGACCATTTTAATGAGATAGGCCCAAATGTACTAGAGACAGAAAAGCACAAGTAGGGCTTTTAGCACAAGAATATAGAATTCAGAGGATACAGCAGTAGAAAATAGGATAGCAGCAGGACAATTTCAAATAGCAATTTAGGCCCTAAGTTAATAGAGGCAAAGAGCACAGGTTGGTGTTTTAGTACAAGAATAAGAGGATACAGCAGTGGAAAATATGCCAGCAGATATATCATTTTAAATATCAATTCAGGCCCAACGTTACTATGGATAAGGAGCACCGGTGGGGGTTTTATTATAAGAATGAAGAGATCACAAAAGATGCAGCATTAGAAAATAGGCCAGCAGCATTTCAGCATTTCTAGGCCCAAAGTTACTAGAAACAAATAGTTCAGGTAGGGAGTTTTAATACTAAAATGAAGAAACCGCAGAGGATAAAGAAATCGAAAATAGGCTAGCACCAGTACTTTTTTTGGTCCAAGGTTACTAGAGACAAAAAGTATAGATCGGAGTTTTAATACAAGATTCAAAAGACTGTAAAGGATACAGCAGTGTAAAATTGGACAGCAGCAGGACGGTTTTAATGAGGAATAATAGGCCTAACTTAGGAATGCCTAACTTTTATTTTATCTGTCGATATGGGCATTTGACCCTTCTGCCCTCCCTTCTCACAGCACTGCTTGAAACAAAAGTCTTTTTTTTTTAAGATAAGCCTTATAGCAAAAAAAAGGTTGCTAAGGATGGGATGCACACTAAAAGTGACCACTTCCTTGCAACAGCTTCCAATACACAGCCACTCTGTGCACCCAACTATGGCCACTCTGTGCTCTCAAGGGCTGCTGCCCTTCTAGGCAACCTAACTGAAAATTCTACTGGTGTTCATCAATGTCCCAGCTGGGTGGCCTTTTCTGCTAAATTTTCTGAAGCAAGGGATTTCACTGGGGATCCAGTTTAGGAGACTCATGGAGGAAATGTATGTCTGATACTGGAGGGACATTGTGAGTACAGACCTAAAGGGAAGATCCCAGTGACTGTTGCTGCTGATATCCCTAGCATATCTTTACTAGTGCTTGCCTGGCCTGGAACATTTCTGAAAGTGTCCTGCTGCTGTTTATTTTCTAGGCTTTTGTTGGAGGGACTGTTTCACGGAGTGTCCCACAGCTCCCTATGCCCTATCAAAGTTAATCAGCAATAAAATTTAAAAAAAGGCAACTCCTAGACTGTTTATTGAGCCAGAAGAGTGACTATTGCTGTGTGCTTGGCTGCTATTGCACTAATCTGGGAAAGGAACCTGGGACAAATCTGTGGCTCTTTTGGGGGATAGCGCTACATTAAAATGAATGAAATCAGGCAAATTGCCATATTAGTTCACCAGGACTGTGAACTGTGACTGGCTTGGGTTTGCCTTGATCCCATGTCTGACCTGAACCCGAATGTAATCCTTGCTCACAGCATGCAATACTTTGATTGTGTTGCATTGCAGCTCTATGAGCTCCTTCCAAGAACTGTACCAGATTTGACCTGAGGAAACTTGTTGCTCTTACAGCACCTGTTGCTTCTCTTCATCCATCTTTAGATTTCTGTACACTTACAATGAGAATGTTCTGCTTGCTCTGAGCTCCCTTCTTAACAACCAACAACTGCTGTTCTGACCTGGGATTACTATTAGGTATACCACTTGGTGCATTTTCAAGCTAAATTATGAAAACTGGAGTAAAGATTTTTACAAGTATTGCTAATTGCAGCTAATCAGAATCATAATTGATTAGAGAACAGGGCACGCAAGTAGAAATGTACTAGGTTGGTTAGGAGATGTGCTTTATTTTTTCTCTACTTGAGCTTTCTCTCCATACTAGGTGTCATAGGTGTGCGCAGGGGGTATGCTGGGTGTGCCTGGGCACACCCTAATCACCCTGTGCACCGGGGCAGATGATAAGGCAGTACAGTCTGCTCTCCTATACCAGCCCCCTGTCCTGTCAAAAAAAGGGGGGCAGGCACCTACCAAGCAGGAGGACTGGTTGTACTGCCTTTTTGCAGATATTGATCCTTATGTTCTTTCCCCTGTAGCACTATTGGCTTCTCCTCCTCTCCCCCTCTCCCAGGGAATCAGTTCTAGCATCTGCTTCTCAATCCTGTCCTCAGTCTCTTTCTCAGTCTTAAATGTAAGACATCAGGGGTCTTTTTTGAACCCTGATATTTCACCAAAGTCACCCAAAAGGGCAGTTAAATTTTAAAAATTCAAAAATAAAATTTCAAAAAATAATTTAAAAGAATGAAAGACTCGTTCACATGTACTTTGCACTCTGTAATTTCTCTCATGGCTGCAAAGCCACTGCCTCTTTTGCTCTGTGTTTGAGCTTTGGGCTACACATCCTAATGCAATAGGCTGCGCACACCTATGTTAGGTATCAATCAAAATAAAGCAATCCAGCTCCATTGTGATCAAAGTCACTGTTTTACAAATAATATATAGGCATTCATCACATTATAGAGCAGCAATGCTATCCCCAGACAGCCCAGGAAACAAGGGTTTTCAGAGTTTATGCATGTAAGTGTTCTGCAATTCCTGGACTGCTTCTGTGGATTGTACAGTAGTGTGTGCCAAATAATACGCATATGGACTATTTTTCTGAATGCTAAATTTTGCTTTCATGGTAATACATCCATACACTTGCACATGTAAAAGCAAGTACCAGAGTTTAAGCGCATACAGCAAATTCTCTAAGGCATGTCTATGGGCATAATTACACCGCGGCTGTGGCTCCTGGACACCACAAATACATGCATATTTTACTCTGTAGAGCCATGTGCCCCAATATTTAGCCATGTGCGAGAGTTCTTTTACTACTTTATTAAAGGAGTATTTTTAATGTAGCCTAGTGAAACTGTATTCACTCCAAACATCCAATCATGTGTAGTGGAATTTTATAATTAGAAGCTTCACCTACATCTGATGACATGATTGATGCAAATACAGATGGCAAAGCAGCACTGTGAGGTCAACTTCTTTCATCTTTAAAAAAAAAAATGTCAGGCGTCTCTTTAATCTGGTGATTTTTGTCAGCATAATTCCTGTTTGAACAGTATGTCAACACTGTCTTTCACCAGTCTGCACTTCATTAAAAGTCTCTCCGTGCCTAAGCTATTTGCCAGTAAAAGGTGACAAACCTTTCAATTACAGTGGGACTATCCTTCTCCCTCCACTGCTTGACCTTATTATATAGTATGATATTGTATTATTTCGTATTTCTATGTTCTAAGACATTTACATCATTTAACCTACTTCGTTTTGTTTTTATATATATATATATATATATATATATATATATATAAATAAATCGCAGTTATTATTAAATATTAAACCAAGGTTTTGGTTAAAGCCCAAGTGCAATTACAATAAAAAAAATACATAAAAATCAGCACAAGGGACATAACTTACAGTCAGTAAGTGCTAATGTCTCTCCTATTAAAAATCCTACTCCATCGATGCCCCCACACCCACCCCCCATTGCTGTAACCTTTCGGTGTGGTGGGTTTAATAGAACTGAGAAGTTGTCACAGGCACTTATCAAGAGTGTCTGACTATATCTGCCCTTTCTGCCCAGTTCAGCCATTTATAGAAGCTGGTACTACAGCTTCTACTGGTGAAAAGTGTTCTATGAATGGAGGATGGGAGGATAATTGAAAGATTCACCCTCTCCATTCATACATAGTCTTTTATTCATACAAGTTGTAGTACCGACTTCTATGAATGGCAGAGCTGGGCAGAACGGGCGGGCATATTTGGGGGCTCTTGATGAGCGTCAAGGACAGCTCTTCAGTTCTATTAACCCCCTCCCCTACACTGAAAGATTACTGCAGCAGGGTCATCGATGGAGGAGGATTTTCAAAAGGAGTGGCATCAACACATCAGCACAAGGGACACATCCTACTCACTGTAAGTTACAAAGTTACAGGTATGTATTTTGTGCAGATTTTTGTGGTTTTTATTTTGACTGTTTTTGGGCTTCAAATATTACTATTACAGTCCCTTGCAAAAGTATTCACCCCCTTGGCTTTTTTCCTATTTTGTTACATTACAGCCTTTAGTTCAATGTTTTTTAAATTTGAATGACAAAAGGAGGGCACTAATTGGGGCCCACCTGCGTGAGACTGTGGCCAGCACACACCAGGGTAATTAGGTATAGCTAGGCTAATGTGCTGGTTTGTGTCACTAATTTTATATTTCAGGTGTGTACTGGCCAATAGAACTGCATGGAAGGTTCTGGCTGAACCCAGTCGGCCTATAAAGAGGCAGCTGCAGTGGGGCTTATTCACCTTCCCCCCCCCTGGAACGGATCAATAGGACGAAGTGCTGCCGGTTTTTCAGACACCCTACCTGTTAAAACATGGAATCCCTGGTGAGACAATTGCTGAACAAAGCCAGTGAAGATGGAGGTGAAGCCTGGCTGCGGCGCTGTCTGGAGACAGCCACCGAGAGTGAGTAGGATGCCGAAGCAGAAGTAGTCACATCTCACAGGAGAAGCACCGGCCAGTGGGTGGACGAACCGGAGGTAAGCGGGCGGCAACGCCGGAGCACAGCCCCCAGGAGAGCCAGCCCAGCAGCAGTAATGACGGTGGACGTGGCGGCGAAGGACAACATGGCGGCGGAGGATGACGGCGGACAGGCGGGCCCCAGCCGCCACTCCAGAATGAAGAGGCAGACCGGCTCACAGTCACCCGCATTCAGCAGTCGGCAGGGCGCTCCGAAGAGGCCCGCAGCTCCTGAGGAGAAGAGGGGGCCTTCCCCTGCACAGGCTCGCAAGTTGCCCACCGCTGGTAAGGACCCTGCACAGCCAGCAGTACGCCAGGCAGAGGAGGATCGAGTCACGGAGGTTCCAGGTCACAGTCTGCTGCTGGAGGGGATAGCTCAGCAAAGGGCAGAGCATCCCCCAGTGGCTGGTGAGTGTAATCAACTTGCTGCTGTTAAAGTTATAATGGATTCTTTGTCATCGCTTGTTAAATCACTTTCTCCTCCTGTTAACCCTGTCTCTGCTAAACCTTCTCTCCTATCCTCTGCTCATGTGTCTCTATCTGCTCCACTGCAGGGATCTGTGCAATCTGGTCTAATCAATGTTGGTACTAATGTGTCATCCTTGATACATAGCTTGCCTGAAACACATATGAAAGAGGTTATGCCTTGTGAAATTTCCCCGTTAGGTTATCATCTGGGGTTACCAATTAAGGAGAAAATATGGAAGGGTGATTTTGTGGACATATTATCACTTCTCCCTGTACAAAAAGACTCTGGTTTTAAAACAGATAGAAGGGGAGAGGATAAACAGGAGGATGATAGGCGTAGGCAGGTGTCCAGGTCCTTTCACAATTGGCTGCAGGCATTTTTTATATATTCTGGGGTTGTGGCCGAAAAGCACCCTAATTTATGCGGGGGACTTTTTCAACATATGGACCACATTCTGGAGGCATATAAAAATTTTGGGGGGCTGGGGTGGTTCTTTTATGATGAAGCCTTCCGGCAGAAATTGGCCATTCATCCCTCGCTTCGGTGGGGTATGAAAGACGTCGGCTTGTGCCCCGAATGGCCCGGCTCTGTATAGGAAAGGATGCTGTTTCGCATTTAACGAACAGCAATGCCGTTGGAACGCTTCCTGCAAGTACAGACACGAATGCTCCTTTTGTGCTGGGGCACATCCAGTAGCAAAATGCTTTAAGAAAACTGCTGCAGGATCCGCACCAGGGCAGAGGGATATTTTTTCCAAAAGCCTGCACTCCAGTGAGGCTGGAAGGAATGCACCCGTGGCTGGACTTGTACCCAAACAGGGAGAGGGCCCTGGCATTCATTGAGGGTTTTTCTCTGGGTTTCCCATTGCCCCCCTTTGCTGGGTCGGGCTGCACATTGGTGGATAACCTTAAATCTGTTTCTAATTTTTCCCAGGTGGTAAGAGACAAGGTTTGGAAGGAGATTGATGAAGGGCGGGTGGCAGGACCCTTTCGGGTACCCCCATTTGAGAATTTTCGTTTATCACCACTAGGGATAGTCCCCAAAAAAGAACATAATTCTTTCCGTTTGATCTTTGAATGATGATATTGACATATCATTGTGTTCTGTTTCTTATGCCACGTTTGAGGATGCAATTGGCAAAATTAGATTGTGTGGTCCTGGGGCATTATTGGCCAAAGCGGATGTGAAGTCAGCTTTCCTCCTCTTGCCCATTTCTCCTGAAGCCTTTAATTCACTGCGTTTTCATTTTGACGGTTGTTTCTTTTTGATAAATGTCTCCCTATGGGTTGTTCCTTGTCGTGCGCCTACTTTGAGGAATTTTCCAAGTTTTTACATTGGGTTGTTTGTATGCAGTCAGGGGTGCACAGTGTAGTGCATTACCTGAACGATATTTTATTTGTTGGGCCAGCAGAGGATGTGCGTTGTGCCAGTTTGTTGGGCACTTTCCGAGCAGTGGCTCAGTCTTTTGGTGTCCCGTTAGCCAAGGAAAAAACATGCACGCCAGTTTCCTCTTTGGAGTTTCTGGGAATACATATTGACACTGTAAGGGAAGAGATCAGTTTGCCTACAGCTAAGATTGTGAAATTACGATTTTTACTAGCACGATTTTTGAAGGCATCAAAGGTGCGTTTGAAGGAATTACAGTCCTTATTGGGTATGTTGGCGTTTGCATGTCGGATCATGCCGGTAGGTCGAGTTTTTTCACGACGTCTTGCTTTGGCAATTTCTGGTTTAAAATCCCGGTTTGATCATGTACGTTTGACCGCTGCATTGAAGGAGGATCTGCGGGTATGGGCCCGGTTTCTGGACTCCTATAATGGGCGCTTATTCTTTCAAAGTGAATTTGTTTATGCCCTCGACATGAAGTTGTTTACAGATGCGGAAGGTTCCAAGGGTTTTGGGGCCATCTGGGGATCCCATTGGTGCTGTGCAGCCTGGCCTGACTCCTGGGTTAGCCTGGGTGCCACCAAGAATATAGTCTTGCTTGAGCTTTTTCCAGTTTTGGTGGCATTAGAATTATGGGGCGAGTCTTTCGCAAATCTGCGCATTTTAGTGGAGACTGATAAAAAGGGTGTGTTATTTGCGGTAATTTGCCTTTCTTCCAGCTCCTTATGGGTGGTCAAAATATTACGGCAGATTGTATTTTTGTGTCTCAAACACAATATTTGGCTAAAGGCTAAATTCACGCCTGGGAAATTAAACACAGTTGCTGACTCATTGTCCCGCTTTCAGATGGACCATTTTCTAAGATTGCTGCCAGAGGCGGACGCGGAAGACGCCATGTGCCCGGATCATTTATGGTTACTGATATGAGTATGGCCGTTGAAGCCATCAGAGGTTCAGTGGCACCCAAGACTTGGGCAAGCTATTCTGTATCCTGGCAGAAGTGGCTGGCGTTTGCAAGTAATTCAGGTTTCAGAGGGGACTTACCGACAGAAGGTGGACTGCTTATGTTTGTGGCATCCCTAATGGGAGCAGGGTTTTCCTACAGTCATATAATAAGATCTATGGCGGGCATCTCCTTTTTCTGCCGTTTGAAGGGGTTGCCGTCTTGTATGTCTTATTTTCCATAAAACAGGCCGTGAAAGGCTACAGGAGGAGAACCTTTGTTGCTGATAACAGAAGGCCCATTTCTTTATCAATACTGTCCGGTTTATGTGCTGGGACTACCTTGGTTTGTTACTCGCCTTACGAGGCTCTATTATTTAAAGCTGCTTTCGTGCTGGGATTTTTTGGAGCATTTCGGATTTCGGAGCTGGTGCCAGATTCTAAATATGGACGCTCGGGCGTACGCTCGGAGCATGTAGTTCTGGAGCAATCTGAGGTTCACATATGGCTACAGCGTTCAAAGACAGATCATTTTGGTAAAGGGTCATGGATCACTTTAAAAGCTCAGCTGAATGAGGAGTTATGCCCAGTATCGGTGGTGCGCCAATACCTGGCAATTAGACCGCAGGGTAATGGGCATCTTCTTATACACACAAACCGGATACCTTTGTCCCGCTATCAATTTAATTTTATCCTCCATAAGTGTCTGGGGTTGCTGGGTTTACAGAACCTAAAATTCTCTTCCCATTCTTTTCGAATAGGGGCAGCTTCGGAAGCCGCTAGGCATGGGTTACAGGATTCGGCTATTAAGTCTATGGGGAGGTGGAGGTCAGATTGCTTCAAATTGTATATACGTCCTAACTTGTTTGTTTAAATTCCAGACTTGCATCGCACTGTGTGGATTCTGGGACATTCCTTTGTACACTGGGTGCATAAGAGAGCGGCCCAACGGCCTTATACGGTGAACTTATCCTTGCAGCCGGAATCCTTCAGGTTATTCTGGAAGGGAGTGCGTGGTCTACAGTGGTATAACTTATATTTTCATTTAAATAATTTGTTTCAGGTATGGCCTCCCCCCTCAATTTTGGTATTGCATTTAGGAGGAAATTACTTAGGGAATCTCAGGACTTTAGACCTTTTATTTATGATCAAACGTGATCTTCATCGTTTTCATTCAACTTCTCCTGGTACAGTTATAATTTTTTCCGAGATTATTCCCCGCCTTTCCTGGCTCTCCTCTCCCTTGAGGAGAGTGATGGAAAGGATGAGGAAGCGGGTGAATAGGGCTTTAGAAAAATACATGCCCACTATTGGTGGGTTATCTTACCGCCATGTTGACTTGGAGGGTGGGGTCCCGGGGTTTTACAGATCTCATGGGGTTCACCTTTCAGAGATCGGCATGGATCTGTTTAATTTGGGTATACAGTCTGGTATTGAAATGGCCGCAGTGGTGGGGGTAGGCCGGGCTTGAGGCAAGCCGGCCGGTGGGGACTGTTTGATTCAAATGATGGTGGTGTTTACTGGCTGCCCGAGTTCTAATAACTGGGCAGAACAATTTGGTTATGGTGATGATAAATATATTTTGGTGATTTTACTGATTAAAATGTTTAAGATGGTAAAAAAACAATAAAAGGTACCGCGGCCAATAATATTTGCCAAAATTAAATGGTGTGTTGTGCTTATTTATTAGTATTAAGAGTTAATTATGGGTAAGGTGGGTGTGTGTGTGGCCTACAGTCTCATGACAAAAGGAGGGCACTAATTGGGGCCCACCTGCGTGAGACTGTGGCCAGCACACACCAGGGTAATTAGGTATAGCTAGGCTAATGTGCTGGTTTGTGTCACTAATTTCAGGTGTGTACTGGCCAATAGAACTGCATGGAAGGTTCTGGCTGAACCCAGTCGGCCTATAAAGAGGCAGCTGCAGTGGGGCTTATTCACCTTCCCCCCCCTGGAACGGATCAACAGGACGAAGTGCTCCCGCCCCCCTCCCCCCTCCCTAAGTCGCGGTTACCTTTTATGTGGTATGAGTCACCTCGGTTTTCCGGGGGGGACTGTTTGATTCAAATGATGGTGGTGTTTACTGGCTGCCCGAGTTCTAATAACTGGGCAGAACAATTTGGTTATGGTGATGATAAATATATTTTGATGATTTTACTGATTAAAATGTTTAAGATGGTAAAAAAACAATAAAGGTACCGCGGCCAATAATAATTGCCAAATTTAAATGGTGTGTTGTGCTTATTTATTAGTATTAAGAGTTAATTATGGGTAAGGTGGGTGTGTGTGTGGCCTACAGTCTCATTATATGTGATGGATCAGAACACAATAGTCTAAGTTGGTGAAGTAAAATTAGAAAAATATATACATAAAACAATTTTTCAAAAAAAAATTGATAATTAGCATGTGCGTATTGTGACAGCAGGAAGGTAAAGTCACCTGGTTGCATCCAGGGGGGTAGATATATTTCGCCCAGATTCAGGCTTTACGCCGACTTATACAACTAGGTGGAGAGTTGTATAAGCCCAGCTGAGGCTAGTGGGCTCATGGATGACTCATACCTCTAGGGAGAGTGTGTGGCGTCGTGCAGACAGGGAGTTGATGAGACCAGCTGAAGCTTGTCAGCTCATTTAGGCCTCTATAAGAACTCCCAGATTCATTAGGTGTTTGCTCATGCCTGGACCCAGACCTGTGTGGACTGTCTAGGGAGAGTGAACCCCTGTGCGGTGAGACAAAGCCTGTGTGGCTATTTGCTTGGACATTTAAAACCAGGGACTTAGGGACTAGGACAGCACTAGGCTGATCCCAGTTGTTAGTTAGGAAACCTGTATGTTTAGTCAGAGGTCAAGTTGACCAGGATTTATTTTGTTTATGTTTCTTTTGCTTTGCTGTGTTTTGTCACTGTAAATAGAAAATAAACCGCACCTTTTTGATTTTGAAAACCACAACCTCCGTTTTCTGGGCCTGTTTTTGTGTGGGGAGCCCATCCCGGGGGTCACACACACCCGCTGCCGAGCTAACCCCCTCACAGTTGGTGGAGAATGCGGGCAGTTTTTTTTTAAGCCAGCATGGAGGAGATACTGAAGCAGCTGGCTCTAGCAAATGCCAATCAACAGCAGTAATGCAGCAACGTCCGCAGACCAGTGAGGAAAGCCGTCCCACTAATACCGCGTCCTTTGGGGTGAGTCGTTTATTGACAAAAATGACTGGAGAGGATGATCCAGAGGTATTTTTGACCACATTTGAAAGGACCGCTGAAAGAGAAAAGTGGCCTGAGGAGCAGTGGGCTGGACTGGTGGCTCCTCTGTTAACTGGTGAATCGCAGAAAGCTTACTATGACCTAGAGCCTAACCAAGCAAAAGACTATGTGATGCTAAAAGCTGAAATTTTGGCAAGGCTGGGTGTCACCCAGGCTGTCCGGGCTCAGCGTGTGCATAACTGGACTTTCCAGCTTGGAAAACCCCCCAGGTCTCAAATGTATGATCTCATTCACCTGAGCAGAAAGTGGCTACAGCCAGAGACTTTGTCCGCACCAAAGATTGTGGAACGTGTTGTAATGGATCGGTTTTTGAGAGCTCTTCCTACTGCCATCCAAAAGTGGGTAAGCCATGGAGACCCAGAGACGGCCGATGGTCTTGTGGATCGTGTGGAGAAATACTTGGCTACAGAGAACCTGACGGCCTCTTCCAGAGACACTCGGACTTTCCACCCTAAGACCAGACCATCCCCAGGGGCGGATAAGAGGATTCCAAGGGGTGAGGGTGGAGAGAGTGAGAGGGTGGGAGCTCTACCCCAAGTTTGGCGAGAACAGCCTGGGAAATCAGCGGCTCAAGAGGCGGCAAGAAGGATCGTTTGCTACCGCTGCCGGCAAGCGGGACATATTGCAGCCAATTGCCCGGTTGTGGAGGAACCCATGCAGTGTGACTTTCTGACGGGCAGACGTCAGTCGCTGTGTGCGACAGTCGCATGCACTGCCATTCGAGGAACTGAGAAACATTTATGCAAAATGTGTGTTAATGGTAGAAATGTGGTGGTATTGCTGGATTCAGGTAGCCTTGTGACCCTGATAAAGGCTGAGTTAGTTAAAACAGAGGTCTCTGGGAATAGCAAGGTAGCTGTTATTTGTGTGCATGGGGACACCCGAGAGTATCCAGTGACTACAGTGTGTTTCGAGACCCCCAAAGGTACCCTCTCTCATCCAGTGGGCTTAGTATCTCAGTTACCGCATGACGCCATTGTGGGAAGGGATTTTCCGAAGTTCTGGGAACTGTGGGATGATCCTGAGCCCCCCACTGGTGCCCCTATGTACCAGGAATGTGATAGCCAGAACTCCCCTGAGAGTGGTGAGGACTCTCCGGAATTTCCCTTATCAGTATTGGCAGGGGAGACTCAAGAAACTGGAGAGGAGCCCACCTCCTCAGACGAAAACCTACCGTCTGTGGAGTTTTCTGATCTTGAGGTTCACAGGGAAAACTTTGCCACAGAACAGTTGAAAGACCCCGCCCTAATAAAGGCACGGGAAAACGTAGTGAAAATAGATGGCGAGTTAGTGAACCCAGATAATACCTGCACTTACCCATACTTCAGCGTAGAGAAGGACCTACTGTATCGGGTGGCAAAAAGGGCAGAAGAAACCGTTGAGCAGCTTGTGGTGCCCAAACCTTACAGGAAGTTGGTGTTGGAGTTGGCCCATGGGCACATTCTTGGAGGTCATCTGGGGACAGAGAAAACCCGAGAGAGGGTATTACAGAGATTCTATTGGCCGGGGGTGATGAAGGACATAGAAAATTATTGTTCCTCCTGCCCTGTGTGTCAGAGGTCGGCCCCGATGCCACATTTCCGTAGCCCGCTGGTCCCTCTACCCATCATTGAGGTCCCGTTTGAGAGGATCGCCATGGATTTGGTAGGTCCTATAATCAAGTCCGCTAGGGGGCACCAGTACATATTAGTTATAATGGACTATGCCACCCGTTATCCAGAAGCGATCCCTCTCCGAAATACCTCGGCCAAAACCATAGCCAAAGAGCTATCTCTTGTGTTTAGCCGGGTGGGTATTTGTAAAGAACTGCTTACGGACCAAGGTACACCCTTTATGTCCCGGGTTATGAAGGAGCTCTGTAAATTGTTCAAAGTGACGCAATTACGTACATCTGTGTATCACCCCCAAACCGATGGGCTGGTTGAAAGATTCAACAAAACCCTAAAACAAATGTTGAAGAAAGTGGTGGATAGAGATGGAAAGGATTGGGACTGTCTACTTCCTTATCTGATGTTTGCTATTAGGGAGGTGCCCCAATCCTCTACGGGATTCTCCCCCTTTGAGTTACTGTATGGGAGACACCCAAGAGGGCTGTTGGATATTGCCAAGGAAACTTGGGAAAGTGAGAGTTCTCCCCACAGGAGTGCGATTGAGCATGTCGCCCTGATGCAAGACCGAATTGCACAGGTAATGCCCATCGTGAAGGAACATTTGGCCCAAGCGCAGTTAGCACAGCAGAGAGTGTACAACCGTGGAGCCAAGACCCGTACCTTTTCCCCGGGGGATAGGATACTGGTACTTGTCCCTACGGTTGAAAGTAAATTCCTTGCCAAATGGCAAGGCCCCTATGAGATAATGGAAAAAGTGAGCGAAGTGAATTACAAGGTCAGACAACCAGGAAGGCGAAAGCCCGAACAGATCTATCACGTTAATCTGTTGAAAGCCTGGAGGGATAGAGAGTCCCTAGTCGCAGACACTTGGTCACCAGCTCAAACTGGTTGCGTGATTCCTGAGGTTGGAATAGCAGCCACCTTGTCACAACCCCAACAACAGGAGGTTAAGGAGTTTGTGCTTCGCAACAAGGAGGTATTCTCTGAGCTGCCGGGACAAACATCTGGGGCAGAGCATGACATCATTACCCCGCCCGGTGAAAGGGTGAAGTTAAAACCCTATCGGATCCCAGAGGCCCGACGGGAGGCAATACGGGAGGAAGTACAGAAAATGCTGAACTTAGGGGTGATAGAGGAGTCCCAAAGTGATTGGTCTAGTCCCATTGTGTTGGTGCCTAAACCGGATGGGAGCTGGCGATTTTGTAACGATTTTCGTCAGTTGAACAAAGTTACAAAATTTGACACCTACCCCATGCCACGTATAGATGAGTTGATCGACCGGCTGGGAACAGCCCGATACATGACGACTCTTGACCTCACAAAAGGGTATTGGCAAATCCCCCTGGCCAAGTCGGCCAAAGAGAAAACCGCATTTGTAACCCCAGACGGGGCGTTCCAATATAAAAGAATGCCGTTCGGGTTACAGAATGCGCCGGCCACATTCCAGCGGAAAATGGACCAGATGCTGAGGCCCCATCGGAAGTATGCTGCGGCTTACCTGGATGACGTAATTGTCCATAGCACAGATTGGGCCTCACATCTGCCAAAAGTGCAAGCAGTCCTGGACTCTGTTCGGGAAGCGGGGTTTACGGCTAACCCCAAGAAGTGTACCATTGGGCAGGAGGAGGCCAAATATCTTGGGTACACCATTGGGAGGGGAGTAATAAAACCCCAACTCAACAAAGTCGAGGCCATCCAGAGTTGGCCACGTCCCAACAGCAAGAAGCAGGTACGAGCCTTTCTGGGAATCGCTGGGTATTATCGGCGATTCATTCCCCACTTTGCTTCTAAGGCTGTGCCCCTAACCAACCTGACGAAGGGGAAAGGGTCGGTCATGATTAAATGGACCCCCGAGGCTGAGGCAGCATTCCAATTCTTGAAACAAGCCTTATGTAGCCAGCCAGTGTTGTACTCACCCGACTTCTCTAAAGACTTTGTCGTACAAAGTGATGCGTCAGATGTGGGGTTAGGAGCAGTATTGTCCCAGGTCTGGAACGGGGAAGAGCACCCAGTCATTTACCTCAGCAGGAAGTTGAAGTCCCATGAGGTAAATTACGCCACCGTTGAAAAGGAGTGTTTAGCGGTGAAGTGGGCTCTAGATTCCCTTCGGTACTACCTGCTAGGTAGGCACTTTGACATGGTTACGGATCACGCTCCGTTAAAGTGGATGGCTCAAAACAAGGAAACAAATAGAAGAGTGAATAGGTGGTTCCTGGCCCTCCAGGAATTCAACTTCACAGTAAAGCATCGCCCTGGCGTTCAAATGGGGAATGTGGATGCTTTGTCTCGAGTACATGAATGCCTGATTGCTGGTGTTCCAACCCCGAGGTTAAAACAAGAGGGGGGAGGTATGTGACAGCAGGAAGGTAAAGTCACCTGGTTGCATCCAGGGGGGTAGATATATTTCGCCCAGATTCAGGCTTTACGCCGACTTATACAACTAGGTGGAGAGTTGTATAAGCCCAGCTGAGGCTAGTGGGCTCATGGATGACTCATACCTCTAGGGAGAGTGTGGGGCGTCGTGCAGACAGGGAGTTGATGAGACCAGCTGAAGCTTGTCAGCTCATTTAGGCCTCTATAAGAACTCCCAGATTCATTAGGTGTTTGCTCATGCCTGGACCCAGACCTGTGTGGACTGTCTAGGGAGAGTGAACCCCTGTGCGGTGAGACAAAGCCTGTGTGGCTATTTGCTTGGACATTTAAAACCAGGGACTTAGGGACTAGGACAGCACTAGGCTGATCCCAGTTGTTAGTTAGGAAACCTGTATGTTTAGTCAGAGGTCAAGTTGACCAGGATTTATTTTGTTTATGTTTCTTTTGCTTTGCTGTGTTTTGTCACTGTAAATAGAAAATAAACCGCACCTTTTTGATTTTGAAAACCACAACCTCCGTTTGCTGGGCCTGTTTTTGTGTGGGGAGCCCATCCCGGGGGTCACACACACACGCTGCCGAGCTAACCCCCTCACAGTATGTATTCACCCCCTTTGTTATGAAGCCCATAAAAAGCTCTGGTGCAACCAATTATCTTCATAAGTCACATAATTAGTGAAACGATGTCCACCTGTGTGCAATCTAAGTGTCACATGATCTGTCATTACATATACACACCTTTTTGAAAGGCCCCAGAGGCTGCAACACCTAAGCAAGAGGCACCACTTACCAAACACTGCCATGAAGGAACTCCAAAGTAAGGGACAATGTTGTTGAGCAGTGGGTTAGGTTATAAAAAAATATCCAAATTTTTGATGATCCCTAGGAGCACCATCAAATCTATCATAACCAAATGGAAAGAACATGGCACAACAGTAAACCTTCTAAGAGACGGCCGCACACCAAAACTCACGGACCGGGAAAGGAGGGCATTAATCAGAGAGGCAGCACAGAGACCTAAGGTAACCCTGGTGGAGCTGCAGAGTTCCACAGCTGAGACTGGAGTATCTGTACTTAGGACGACAATAAGCCGTACGCTCCATAGAGTTGGGCTTTATGGCAGAGTGGCCAGAAGAAAGCCATTACTTACAGCAAAAAACAAAATGACACATTTTGAGTTTGCGAAAAGGCATGTGGGAGACTCCCAAAATGTATGGAGGAAGGTGCTTTGGTGTAATGAGACTAAAATTGAACTTTTTGGCCATCAAAGAAAACGCTATGTCTGGTGCAAACCCAACGCATCACATCACCCAGAGAACACCATCTGTGTGGGGATGTTTTTCAGCAGTCGAGACTGGGAAACTGGTCAGAATTGAGGGAAAGATGGATGGTGCTAAATACAGGGATATTCTTGAGCAAAACCTGTACCACTCTGTGTGTGATTTTATGCTAGGACGGAGGTTCACCTTCCAGCAGAACAATTACCCCAAACACTTGAGTGGTTTAAGGGGAAACATGACCTCAATCCAATAGAAAATCTGTGGTCAGACTTAAAGATTGCTATTCACAAGTGCAAACCATCCAACTTGAAGGAGCTGGAGCAGTTTTGCAAGGAAGAATGGGCAAAAATCCCAGTGGTAAGATGTGGCAAGCTCATAGAGACTTATCCAAAGCGACTTGGAGCTGTGATAGCAGCAAATGGTGGCTCTACAAACTATTGACTGTAGGGGGGTGAATAGTTATGCACATTAACTTTTTCTGTTATTTTGTCCTATTTGTTGTTTGCTTCACAATAAAAAAAAAAAAACATCTTCAAAGTTTGAGTATGTTTTGTAAATTAAATGATGTAAATCCTCAAACAATCCATGTTAATTCCAGGTTGTGAGGCAACAAAGCACGAAAAATGCCAAAGGGGGGTGAATACTTTTCCAAGGCACTGTATATGATATATTACTATATATAAATTTATTATATCTATACATATATTACTATTATAGATTACTACTATGTTACTATTAATATTTTAAAAATTACTCGATTTACACTAAATAAACATTAGCACACTTCTTTTATATTTCCCCACCACTTTCTACTTTTATCTTTCTCTGTTCTCGTAATCCTTATTTTTCTGTTAATGTTTACTCTCAATGAACCATGTTCTCAGGATTTCCATCACCTTGCACAGATGATTTAAAGCTGAATTCTAAGAATTCAACTCCTTTGTAAAAAAGCAAAGACACACTAAGAATTACTTCCAAGGACCTGCATGACATCTTCGGGCGCTCTATTTACATGTGACCGTTTTATTGCACTCCCAGAAAAAGCCTATCGCTGTATTCCTGGGAACCCAACTTTAGGTCTAAGCATCCTCAACATTAGAGTAGGTGCAGCTGCTCCTTCTCAATCACAGAAGCTTTTGTATTATGTGAACTCATTCAGAAAATACAAAGGCTTCTTTAAATGGACAGCAGAGGGGAGGCGCAGGAATAGCTGCTCTGTGTGCCTCTCTCTCCTCTCTTACAGCCCTGAGTGTCAGTGTGTGCTTCGGCAGAGCCATAAACCTGTCAGATATAAATGATATAAATGATAGAGATACGTTCAGATGTCATGCACCTCCTTGGACTTAACTCATAGTGTGCCCGTAATTCCTGTAATTCAGCTTCAAAGTGATTTTGTCACTTAAAAAAATGCTAGCAAGAAAAGCACTCACACTTCACTGGAAAAAACCCTGGCTCCCTCAATTGTGTACTGGAAACAACTAGTCAACTCCCAATTGTCACTTTATAAAGACATCTATACTTATAGGGGTTTCACTCATATGTTTGACAAAATCTGGGCTACGTGGCTAGAGGATACCACTACTGCGTAGTTACTGCTTGTATTTGAGTCTGGGCTAGGGAATTGGCTGATTATACACTCCTTACTTGAATTCTGTCTTTTTAGGGGGACCAATGTTGGGCTATTGTTATTGATGTTTTCATTGGGTTCAACACAAGCCACACACATACACCCCCTTTTTTATATTATTTTTTTATTTTTGTTTTTTCATTTTTGTATCTGAGAATGCTGTTGGTACGATGTTTTGTTCTGGGTAGCCTGCCCCATGCGTTCGCTGGGTTACCAGATATTATTTTTTAAATGCTTATACCAAAAACCTAACAAAGAGTTTAGCAACAGTGGCAGCTCACTTGCTCGAGCGATCGCTGCTTCCCCCTCCCTGTAGCTTGATTGCCACATCGCTCGCCCTCACCTGCCAGGCCCCCCACCAGCCCTGCACTTCCCCCCTGCATCTCCTCCAGAGTCCTGGCAGTAGCTTCTCCTCCCGGCCAATCAGGACTTAGGACTCGCGGCCAATCGGGTCTCAGGACCCGCCTCCTAATTACCCGGGAGGAGAAACAGGAAGACATTAGCAAATATCAATTTGCTAATGTCACACAACTGGGTGGGCTCCAGGCACAGTGCTCTGAGCCCAGAGCCCACCATTTTTGAAGCCAATTAGAGCCTCAGGCTCTAATTATGCCTTTGATTTTGTGTGCTTCTAAAAAAAAAAAAAAAAAAAAGAAACCCATTGGAATCCATGTGTGGCACCCTGTATGTAGATTAGGGGTCGGGCGCATGGATTAGGGGGGCAACGCCCCTGCACCCTGCATGAACGTCTGCCACTGGCTAGTAATGCAGGTCCCCAGTGGTGCCTGATCATACCTGCAGGAGCTCTCCCTGCTACAGAGGAATACCTGTCTGTTCTGAGTGGCTAAAACTCCTGCATTTTCAGGTAGCGAGGGAGCTTTCCTGCCACCACTTAGCCCAATAAATTAATGATTGGCAAATAGGACTATGGATGAAGGAGTGGTGATGCAAGGAAGCAGGCAAGCACCACAACAACTCAAAATTTTATTCAAATGTTTTGAAAATGTCCAAAACTAGTCTGATGCTGGTATGATGTCCATGCATTTCAACCCAATTGTTCTCTTGAGACAAAAATGGGTCTTCTGGGAATCTTGGAAAGTCCCTTTGATGACCCTTATCTAGAGTTAGTAATAACTAGAACTATATAAAGTAAACTCTATCCTGCACTTGGAAAGTCTAATTTATACCCTCAGAATTAGCTCTCAAAAATTTGAGAAGATCTGGTGTGGATATCAAATGACCCTACCCTTGACCCCCATCCTTGATTTTGAACAGACTCCTGGAGATATTGGTCATTAGAATAGCGGCACTATACCCCACCAGATATGCACTATTTTATAAAGAATTCACAGTCAATGGTTATTCTCTAACCAAAAATACACGCTTTTATTGAAAATGACAATTAAAAATGAGTGTACTTGCGCGCTGCTATGTTGTGCTATTGAGTGCTATAAGACTCCAAAATGTACTAAGCAGATCGCTCACACCTATACACACTCTCTAAACGTGTATCAATATGCAAAATTATATTCAAAAATAGTGCCACGCTCAGGGGATCCTCCTGAGGAAGCCACGTGACCCGGTGGCGTAACGCGCAGGGAAGGGGCCAATCTGTCGTCATGCTGAGATGCTCATTGTGAGCATACCATGAAAATACTGTCTGATTGTCTTATACCCGCACTGTGAGGACTGAATGCACTCTAAGCACCAGGAAAATGTAAGTGTTTTTATACTACGTGTTTAATAAACTGGTTGTTTTAAAAGATAAAGCACTATGTCCATCGTTCTCTCTTTATGATTTGGGCATATGGAGATAAGTGTAAGAGAAGAAGGATTCTAATCCCAGGATTGCCAGCTAAGGAGTGAAACAGAATAAAACATTGGTTGGTCTTATCCCCCAGGTGAGGGCACATCGGATGAGGGGATTATCGCTAATGCATGTGGATGACTGGAGCACATAGTGGTAAAAACTAATTAAGGAAGCAGTCATTTGGATGTTTTTTTATGAAAGATAGAGCATATGCAAGCAAATTCATACTAAAGGACACTTTATTGACTGATGCATTGTTTGTTTTGTTTTGTTAATGTTATATATGGTTTGATAGGATATGCTAAGTTTGAAAATTGCTATGCAAACAGATATAAAGGGACACTAGCACATTAGTATTTGGGAGCGCAGCACCACGTTTGAATATAATTTTACACTCTTTTATTGAGTGGGTATGTCTCCATTACAGTTGTCATACCTTTTCATGTTATTACACTGTATATACTACATTGCTTTATTTCACGGTCATGATGAAAGTCTATTTTACAATCTCCTTTTGTAGTAAGTAGATTAAAGGCCACACTTCCAAATTCTTCTTGTATTGTTACTCTTTGTGGTTGATGTGTTTTGTACTTGCTTTCACCTTTTTTAATGTAAAGAAAAAAACAAAAATAAAAGAACTTTGTTCTTCAATAAAAGCTACCTTTATGAAAAAACGTATTCAAGTTTTATTACATGTAACAGTCATCCACAGCAGCGCTGATGACTCTGAGATGGCCTAGCTTTTTGTTATTTGTTAGTGTAAACTTTTATTATATAATCCAGTAGGGATGTCCCCTGTCATAGAGTGTATGCACTAATATGTATCATCATAAATTAACAGAAACATTTAATGTAAAGATGCAACTTTCAATATGTTCTGCCATGCTTTTAATTCTTTTAAAAGTGTTATTAAATATCTCTATGGATACCCCACTTTTTTTCCTATCCAAATTGCACACTAGTATACGGAAAATTAATGCGCTTTATGTATCAACACTGTCTGAAAACAAATATTTGTGCCCAAAGCAGCCAGATCTATCTGTTCTTTCGGAATAAATTTCAGAAGATTCAGATTCATTTGTTATGTTATGATTCCGAGATTCTGATGGATCCATCTCCATCCACAATAAGTAGGAATCGTCTTATTTCACTTTTATACTTTACTGTAACTATTTATTGCAATCGGATTCCATTTCATATGTATTAGATGGTGCATTTTTTTAAATTCACGCTATGCTCACTAGAATAATAACAAATGGATCAGAATCAATTTGAATCATTTGTTATTTCACTACATTATTTCTAATACTTCAAACATTAACAAAAAAGCCCAAACTATAGCATCCTGTCATCGAATGAAACAAATAAATACAAATGAATTTGTTGTTTTGCTATAATTTTGTTCTGATTCGTTGACATTCGTTACCATAGTGATTTGGAGGTTTGGATACAACCAAATTCTGACAGAGACTCTTTACCACGTGATCAGTTGTGTCCAATCACAGCTGATCACGGTGTAAGCAGGAAAAGCCATGTATCGGCTTTTCCTCACTCGCGTCTGTCAATCGGCTGCTCCTCTGATGGGGGGGGTCTGCGCTGATTGATTATCAGAGCAGCCCCCCTGCGGATCCCACCCAGGACCACCAGGGACGCCACCAGGATTACCAGGGATGCCCACCACTTATGACCACCAAGTATGCTACCCATGACCACCAGGGATGCCAATCAGTGCCCACAATTGATGCCAATCAGTGCCCATCACTATTGCCTGCCAATCAATGATGCCCATCAGTGCCATCTATCAGTGTCCATCAGTGCCATCTATCAGTGCCCATCTGTGCCTATCAGTGCCGCCTATTAGTGCCCATCAGTGCAGCCTTTCAGTGCCCAGAAATGTCACCTATCAGTGCCACCTATGCGTGCCCATCAGTGCCGCCTATCAATGCCCATTAGTGCCACCTATAAGTGCTCATCAGTGCCTCCTATCAGTGCCCATTAGTACAGCATATTAGTTCCCATCACCAGTGCCCATCAATGCCACCTCATTGGTGCCACCTTATCAGTGCCCGTCAGTGCAGCCTCATCAGTACCCGTCAGTGCAGCCTCATCAGTGCCCGTCAATGAAGGAGAAAACGTACTTATTTACAAAGTTTTGTAACAGAAATAGAAAGAAAAAAAACGTTTGTTTATTTTTCTAAATGATCGGTCTTTTTTTATTTGTTTAGCAGAAAATAAAAATCCCAGAGGTGATCAGATACCACCAAAAGAAATCTCCATTTATGGGAACAAAACTATAAAAAATTTGTTTGGGTGCAGTGTAGCATGACCACACAATTGTCATTCAAAATGTGACAGCGCTGAAAGCTGAAAATTGGCTTGGGCATGAAGGGGAGAAAGTGCCCAGTATTGACGTGGTTAAAAGACAAAATGGTAAGAAACTAAATATGAACAGTAAAGAGTAACTGAGCATGCCATAATAAGTATAGAACATTTAAATCAATGAATTCAACAGCTGTGCCGGGCACATGACAATTCCGAGCGAGGGAGGCTACTTCTCGCTGGCTCCAGTCACATGGCCCAGCCCAGCTGTGGGGGGGAGGCTGGGCTGGGGGAGAGGAGCAGTACTACAAGCAGAGCTCTGTATTGGGGTAGGGCGTGCTGTACTGGGGAAGGAAGATATTGACTTGGGGAGGGAGGTAATTTTATGTTTGTATACGGACCTGTGCATTACACTGTCCTGACCCCTGTGCTCTGTTATCTACTCTTAACTTCTGAGCTATGTAAGATGTGTGTAGGCGGGTGCAGTTTACCCTCCCCTCTGTAGGGGGCGCTGTGTTGTGGACTGCAGTACAAACGGGATGGAGGATGAAAGGAACACTATTCCTCTGCAGCCTCCGTAGGTGCCACTGGGGGAGCAGTAGTGCGATTGGGCACTGCAACACTGGATGACCTAAAGGTGATACTAAACTCAGGACCCTGCATTCACTATATCTGTCTCCCACAGTACACAGAACATGGAAATGCAATAGTTTTAGTAAATATAAACTGCTAAATACCTTTTCTCGTCAGCAGTTAGAGCAGTCTTGTGACTTCTATAAGTATCTGGTTAAAACTTGTGGAAGGAGTTTCTATCCTCCCCTGATTGTCCCATGAGGTTGCAGGACCCCGACCCTCTGTCTGGACAGCGCTGATTGGCCCTGTGCTGATTACATGAACTCTCCCAAGAGAAAAAAAACTTCTCTAGCAATACACACCAAACCGAGCATGTGCAGCTTGCCCCCAAGGCTCTGTTCTACCAGGAGAGGGTTTGGGGACAGTGGAAAAAGGGTTGGATCAGAGAAGACAGGATCAAACAGCATTTTTACACAATGCAGAGGATTAACCCCTTAAGTTCCACAGTGAGTATAACAAGCATGCTTTACTGCATATACATACTGATTTTACTGTTGTGTGTTTAGTAACACTTTAAGGGTAAAAAATAGAAGTGCCCACTGTGGTTGACATGCAGTGGCAAAGTGGATAGAGTCAGAACAGAATCCATGCTGGTTAGGAACAGCATACTTTGTCCTAGGGAAAGATTCCTGAGGAGGAGGGACAGACTTGGGGACACCAATGTCTGCTCTGCTGAACTCCCAGGCATAGTGCAGTGATTTAGGATCTTTGTACTGCATTAAGCCACCCCTTTCTCTGAAGCTTCTCCGGTAATGTAAGATTCATCTAATGGACAACCTTGCAGCTGGAAACCTGTCATTTTGTGTTAGTATTGCTAAACTTTCCACACCTGTGTTGCCTGTGTTCTAGTACCACTGTTTCCATACTGTTTGGAACTATCAAGCAAGTAGTTGTCACTGTTCACTCAATACCAAGTGCTGGTGAGTGGTGACTGCAGTTGTTGCTCCTAACTTCAGCTTAACCAATTACAAAGATGAGAGGCTGGGTAAAATCTACATAAAAACTGAATGCAATGAGTTCAAAATCTCATAAACCCATATTTTATTCACTATAGAAAATAAAAAAACAAATCAAAAGTTTAAACTAAGAAAATGTACCATATTAAGAAGAAAATAGGGTAATTTGGACATTAATGGCAGCAGCACATTTCATGAAAGTTGGGACAGGGCAACAAAAAGCTGGCAAAGTAAGTGGTATTAACAGGGAAGAGCTAGTACAGTGGTCTCCAAACTGCTGCCCGAGGGCCGCATGTAGCCCTTTGCTTGCCTTTGTCTGGCCCTTGAGGCACTATTCCCCCTACTGACACCAACAATTAAGGCACCATTGCTTTCACTGATACCAACAGTGGGGCACTTTTCCTCCCACCTTTACCAATGATGAGATATCATTCCTCCGTCTGACCCAAGTGTACTGTTCCTACCACTAATACCAGTGATGAGACATTATTCCTCCTACTGACCACATTTTTTAAATCCCACTGACCACCAAGCCTGAGACATTGTGGACTCCCATCGAACCTGGGGCATTTTCTACTTCCATTGGCCACAGTCCGGCCCTCCTAAAGTCTAAAAGGCATGAAACTGGCCCTTTGTTTAAGGTGTTTGGAGACCCCTGAGCTAGAAGAACATATTCCAACTAATTAGGTTAATTGACAATAGGTCAGTAACATGATTGGTCATAAAAAAAGGATCTTAGAGAACCAGAGTGTCTCAGAAGTAAATATGGGCAGAGGTTCACCAATCTGTGAAAAACTGTGTCTAAAAATTGTCAAACAATTTCAGAATTATGTCCCTCAATGGAAAATTGCAAAGACTTTAAATATATCATCATCTACAGTACATACAAACTTCAAAAGATTCTGGGAATCTGGAGAAATCTCTGTGTGCAAGGGATAAGGCCAAAATACAATACTGGATGCCCGTTTATCTTTGGGCCTGACATTCAACTGCACTAAAAACAGGCAGGATTCTGTGATGGGCATTACTGCATGTACTCAGAATCACTTCCAAAAATCACTGTCTGTGAACACAGTTTGCCCTGCCAACATGATCCAGAAACGTTGCCATCTTCCCTGGCCCAAAGCGCATTTAAAATGGTCTGTTGCAAAGTGAAAAGCTGTTCTGTAGTAAGATAAATTGAAATTTGACATTCTTTTGAGCAACCATGGGCATCACATCCTCTGGACTAAAGGGGAGAGGGGTCTTTCGGCTTGTTATCAGCGCTAAGTTTAAAAGCTGGCATCTTTGATGGTATGGGGGGGGGGGGGCATTAATGTGTATGGAATGTACAGCTTGCAGATCTGGATAGGCACTATCAATGCTGAAAGATATCCAGGTTTTAAAGCAGCATATGCTCCCATCCAGATGGCATCTTCAAGGAAGGCCTTGCAAATTTCAGCAGGACAATACTCAACTCTATACTGCAGCTATGACAACAGCATGGCTTCGTAGTAGAAGACTGCCTGCCTGCGGTCCAGACTTTTCGCCAATTGAAAATATTTGCAACATCATTTGCCACTTGAAACAAAAAATAGGACAAAAAAGACCCAGGGCTGCTGAGCAGTTAGCATCCTATATCAGGCAAGAATAGGACAACATTCCTCTCCCAAAACTCCAGCAACTGGTCTCCTCAGTTCCCAGATAATTACAGAGGGTTGTTAAAAGAAGAGGGGATGCTACACAATGGTAAACATAGCCATGTACCAACTTTTTTGAGATGTGTTGCTCCATTCCAAATTACTCTTTGTTCCCCCCTTAAAATTGTAAATTTTCTCTGTTTAAACATTTTATATGTTTTGTATTTTCAATTGTTAAAAAAAATTGGGGTTTATGATATTGGAAATCATTACTTTTTTAATGTAGCTTTTACACAGCATCCCAACTTTCTTTGAAACTGGGGTTATAACAATTCTACAACCCTCTGTGGGTTGGGTGTGTTACCTCTCTGGACCACACCTCCCTCATTAATATATGACCTCTTTTTTTATTTCGAGTCACTTTCCTTCTTTTGCATTTAACCACTTCCCGTCCACGCTACAGCGTGGACCTACTTTACTGGGATGCCATCATATGACGTCCACCTGTGCTCGAGCAGCCTGTGTGCACCCTGCAGGGCGTGCGCAGCGTGCTGTGTGATCAGCGAGTCTTTGAGACTCGGCTGATCACAGATCGGAGTAAGAGGTCGATCCCGACCCCTTACTACAAGATCAGCTGTCAGCCAATGACAGCTGATCATGTGATGTAAACAGAGTCGATAATCGCCTCTTTTTTCTCCTCACGCTGTTTATGGCGGTTGTCAGAGGGACATCGGTCCCGATCGCGGGATCATCTGTGCCGTTCATCTGTGCCCACCTGTGCAACTTGCCAGTGCGACCTAACAGTGCCACCTACCAGTGCCCACTAGCACAACCTACCTGTGCCCACAGTGCCACCTATCAGTGCTCACAATGCCACCAATCAGTGCCTCATCACCAGTGCTGCCTATCAGTGTAACCTACCAGTGCACATCAGTGCCACCTATCAGTGCCCATCAGTGCCACCTATCAGTGACACCTATCAGTGCCCTTCAGTGCCATCCATCAGTGCCCACAGTGCCACCTATCAGTGCTCACAGTGACACCAATTAGTGCCTCATCAGTGTAGCCTATCAGTGCCCATTAGTGCAGCCTCATCAGCGCATATCAATGAAGGAGAAAAATTACCTGTTTGCAAAATTTTATAACAAACTTTGAAAAATGTACGTATTTTTTTGTTTGTTTAGCAAAAAATAAAAAACCCCAGCAGTGATTAAATACCACCAAAAGAAAGCTCTATTTGTGTGAAAAAAATATAATTTTTTTTTTTATTTGGGTACAGTGTAGCATGACCACGCAATTGTCATTCAAAGTGCGAAAGCGCTGAAATCTGAAAATTGGTGTGGGCAGGAGGGGGGGGGGGTTTAAGTGCCCTGTAAGCAATTGGCCAAACAATGCACAAACTGATAGTCCAATTTCGTTTAGATCCACCACCTATCATTGATTTGATTTGGATTATTCTTATGTTCACTCACTTTGCATTTTGTAAATTGATAAAAATAAAGTATAAAAATATATATTTTTGAAAGCATTCTTACTTTACAGCATTTCTTCACACCTGCATAAAACTTTTGCACAGTACTGTATATTTCAGTCATCGCCAGAATTTTAGATAGACATGTTGAGGTTCCCTCATTAATGGGGGAGGTGCAGTTCTATTTTCACTGGCTGGGAATGAGATGTTGTAATGCTTTTACTATGCGTTAATATAAGCACAGGTGTACAGACAGCGGGCCTATCCTACACACAATCTTCAGTTGGTGATGTTGTCGTTGCCGGCCTATAACCTCACCATCTGAGCTCTGTGGGGGAATCAGATCCTCGTCTGACTCAGCCACAAGAGCCATATGAGAAGCAAAAAGCAACAGCTGAATGAGTAACAAGGAGGATATGGGTGTAACATTTTTATTCTTATTACCTTTTTGGTGATTAACACTATTAGAGGAGCTGTAAATATTTCATAAGATACCAACATCTTTAAAAGTAAATGCATTAGGATACAAATATATCTGCAAAAATATCTTATATTTAAAAGACATAACATTCAGATCTTATAATGTTCTAGGAAATAACCTCCTTAAAGGGGAACTGTACCCATAACAACTTGATAAAAAATAATGTTCTTTAGCTTTATGTTACTGTATACATTTATTTCATATTAATAATTACGCTACCAAACTTAGTATGTGCTTGAAATTGCCTCCAGCATTGCTCCTGTTTCTTCTTGCTGGAGGCTGCCATTTTGCTGAAGCCCAGAGCCCCTGAACAGCAGTAAATCAGTAAGCAGCGGAACTAAACTAATCGATTTAAAGCGGAGTTCCACCCTAAAAAAAAATTACACAAAAATACTGCAAAAAAATTGAAAAAAATATTACATTTTTACTCACCAGAAAAGGCGGTTGCTATGCGGATGTTCCTAATCTGCCTCTTCCTTATCCTCGGCAGTTCTTCTTCCTCCGTCCTACTCGTGGTGTCTTCTGGTGAATGGGGCGCGCTGCCTTCTGGGAACTGTGTGTATCCCAGAGAGCAGCCGCCCATTCAGAAAACACTGCGAGACTCGTGCATGCACAGTAGGATATGGGCAGTGAAGCCGCACGGCGAGGATGGCGGCGCCGGGAGCTGCCAGGATCGAGGGATCGGCCTCGGGCAGGGCAACATCGCGGGCGAGTAGGACAGGTAAGTGTCCTTATTAAAAGTCAGCAGCTACAGTGTTTGTAGCTGCTGACTTAAAAAAAAAAATTGCGGGTGGAATCCCGCTTTAACGGTTTTAAAAAAAGTTCATTACTGGAATGCAGGAATTGCTAACTGTCAGATTTGCTTGTGTCTCCAATCAAACTGTCTAACCTAGTGGCGGTGCGTCCATAAGAGCGCACGAGCGCCACCCCCTCTCTCCAGCCGTTCCCTCTGTGTAGAATGGATAGATCCATGCATTGCATGAATCTATCCATGGCTGCTGTAGACACCCCCTATTCAGGCAACCCGCCCTTTTTTAGTCGCCAGGCACCTAAATTATAGTGACCGGGAGGTATTTTTGATGCACCTGATTAGAGCCATAGGCTCTAATAGGCTTAAAAAAAGGTGTACTGTGAGAGCAACGCATTGCGTTCGCAGTTCAACCAGGTGGGTTAGTAATGCAAATTAATATTTGCTTTGCTAACACTGAACTGCCTCTCAGCCAATCAGGCGTGGATCTAATACCCGTCACCTGATTGGCTGAAGGCACAGGCGGAACGGAAGACCAGGAGGACAGAGCGCGGGGGGTCACAGAGGCTAGATATGATGGGCACACAGTCTACATATGATGGGCACACAGGCTACATATGATGGGCACACAGGCTACATATGATGGGCACACACCCAGAGAGTTATATACTCACTTTCTGTCCTGCTGATGCTTTACCAGAAGGGATGTGAAGGGAACTCTTTAACAGCAATACAGACAGAAATATATATATATATATATATATATATATATATAGCGGCCTCACTCTCCCTCTCTGCTTCATCGCTTACTTAGCTGGTGTCTAGGGGTACCTGGGAGAGGAGAGTGCAGGGACACTACGCCAAGCTCTCACCTCGTATGTGTATGAGGGTTGAGCAAAGTCACTTGAATTACCTTCGGGTCTGCTCACTGCATACAAAGCCTCTACTTGTTCCGTGGAGATGTCTCTGCCAGTAATAGAGCCCCGCGCCATTAAAAGTCTTTTATTTCTCCATTTCCAGGGTGAACATAATCAGTTGAACTTTAGTAACAGACAGACAGGGGTGTGGATACGAGTAGGCCCAGGCACAAATGAACTCTCCTATTCCTTTGCAAGCGAATAGGCCTGGCGCACGGTCTCTGCCACCGACCGTGAGATTGGTCGCTGCCACCGACCGGATGAACTGTTGAGGCCCCTGCCACAGGCCTAATAGCAGGTCTCTGCCACTGACCTAAGTTGACTAGTTGAACCGCTGCCACCGGTCATAGAACATGAACCACCTTCCTCTATGAATTGGCCCCTGTTCGGGAAAGACATCCCTCCGGGCGCTCTCCAGAGGTTCACCCGGCACTGGCAATATGCTGCACCAGGTCTTCGGATGAATCCCTCCTCCGGTCCCTTACGCCTCTGGATTCGGGTGCCCAACACCCGGGGCACCCTAGGACAATCCCTCCCTTGCAGGACCCAGTGGAAGGTACTGGGTCCCAGGCCTCCGGTTGAGTACCTCACCCCAGACTGAAGGTGTCTGGGATGGAACACGGACTTCAAGTGTCCAGGCCTAGGCCGCCTGGACACCGGCTGCGGACAGCAGCCCTCATGCTGAAGGTGCCTGGGACTCCAACCTCGTGGCAAAGATGTCCACCCCCTTTATACCCTCTCCCAGCAAGCACAGCGGGTTCCCCGCCCCGCCGTACAACCGCTGCGAGAGGTCACAAAGTGTACGGCACTGCAGTAATGGTTCAACCCCGGACCAAATTGACAGCGCCACCTGCTGAGCCGCAGGGAACTAGCCATCACTGATGTCTTCACCAGAATTTAACACTCTGAAAAGTACATACCCGCTACATATATATTGTGACAGCAGGAAGGTAAAGTCACCTGGTTGCATCCAGGGGGGTAGATATATTTCGCCCAGATTCAGGCTTTACGCCGACTTATACAGCTAGGTGGAGAGTTGTATAAGCCCAGCTAAGGCTAGTGGGCTCATGGATGACTCATACCTCTAGGGAGAGTGTGGGGCGTCGTACAGACAGGGAGTTGAAGAGACCAGCTGAAGCTTGTCAGCTCATTTAGGCCTCTATAAGAACTCCCAGCTTCATTAGATGTTAGCTCATGCCTGGAACCAGACCTGTGTGGACTGTCTAGGGAGAGTGAACCCCTGTGCGGTGAGACAAAGCCTGTGTGGCTATTTGCTTGGACATTTAAAACCAGGGACTTAGGGACTAGGACAGCACTAGGCTGATCCCAGTTGTTAGTTAGGAAACCTGTATGTTTAGTCAGAGGTCAACTTGACCAGGATTTATTTTGTTTATGTCTCTTTTGCTTTGCTGTGTTTTTGTCACTGTAAATAGAAAATAAACCGCACCTTTTTGATTTTGAAAACCACAAGCTCCGTCTGCTGGGCCTGTTTTTGTGTGGGGAGCCCATCTCGGGGGTCACCCACACCCGCTGCTGAGCTAACCCCCTCACAGTTGGTGGAGAACCAGTGGCAGTTTTTTTTAAGCCAGCATGGAGGAGATACTGAAACAGCTGTCTCTAGCAAATGCCAATCAACAGCAGACAAATGCAGGTTTGCAAAGGAGCCTTGCAGCCCAGCAGCAAGCTCATCAACAGAGCCTTGCAGCCCAGCAGCAAGCTCACCAACAGAGTCTGGAAGCTCAGCAACAAGCCCTGCAGCAATCTGAGGCCCGCTTCATAGACCTGTTACAGAAGCAAGAGCAGAGACTACAACAAATGGAAGCAGTAGTGCAGCAACGTCCGCAGACCAGTGAGGGAAGCCGTCCCACTAATACCGCGTCCTTTGGGGTGAGTCGTTTATTGACAAAAATGACTGGAGAGGATGATCCAGAGGTATTTTTGACCACATTTGAAAGGACTGCTGAAAGAGAAAAGTGGCCTGAGGAGCAGTGGGCTGGACTGGTGGCTCCTCTGTTAACTGGTGAATCGCAGAAGGCTTACTATGACCTAGAGCATGACCAAGCAAAAGACTATGTGATGCTAAAAGCTGAAATATTGGCAAGGCTGGGTGTCACCCTGGCTGTCCGGGCTCAGCGTGTGCATAACTGGACTTTCCAGCTTGGAAAACCCCCCAGGTCTCAAATGTATGATCTCATTCACCTGAGCAGAAAGTGGCTACAGCCAGAGACTTTGTCCGCACCAAAGATTGTGGAACGTGTTGTAATGGATCGGTTTTTGAGAGCTCTTCCTACTGCCATCCAAAAGTGGGTAAGCCATGGAGACCCAGAGACGGCCGATGGTCTTGTGGATCGTGTGGAGAAATACTTGGCTACAGAGAACCTGACGGCCTCTTCCAGAGACACTCGGACTTTCCACCCTAAGACCAGACCATCCCCAGGGGCGGATAAGATGATTCCAAGGGGTAAGGGTGGAGAGAGTGAGAGGGTGGGAGCTCTACCCCAAGTTTGGCGAGAACAGCCTGGGAAATCAGCGGCTCAAGAGGCGGCAAGAAGGATCGTTTGCTACCGCTGCCGGCAAGCGGGACATATTGCAGCAAATTGCCCGGTTGTGGAGGAACCCATGCAGTGTGACTTTCTGACGGGCAGACGTCAGTCGCTGTGTGCGACAGTCGCATGCACTGCCATTCGGGGAACTGAGAAACATTTATGCAAAATGTGTATTAATGGTAGAAATGTTGTGGTATTGCTGGATTCAGGTAGCCTTGTGACCCTGATAAAGGCTGAACTAGTTAAAACAGAGGTCTCTGGGAATAGCAAGGTAGCTGTTATTTGTGTGCATGGGGACACCCGAGAGTATCCAGTGACTACAGTGTGTTTCGAGACCCCCAAAGGTACCCTCTCTCATCCAGTGGGCTTAGTATCTCAGTTACCGCATGACGCCATTGTGGGAAGGGATTTTCCGAAGTTCTGGGAACTGTGGGATGATCCTGAGCCCCCCCACTGGTGCCCCTATGTACCAGGAATGTGATAGCCAGAACTCCCCTGAGAGTGGTGAGGACTCTCCAGAATTTCCCTTGTCAGTATTGGCAGGGGAGACTCAAGAAACTGGAGAGGAGCCCACCTCCTCAGACGAAAACCTACCGTCTGTGGAGTTTTCTGATCTTGAGGTTCACAGGGAAAACTTTGCCACAGAACAGTTGAAAGACCCCGCCCTAATAAAGGCACGGGAAAATGTAGTGAAAATAGATGGCGAGTTAGTGAACCCAGATAATACCTGCACTTACCCATACTTCAGCGTAGAGAAGGACCTACTGTATCGGGTGGCAAAAAGGGCAGAAGAAACCGTTGAGCAGCTTGTGGTGCCCAAACCTTACAGGAAGTTGGTGTTGGAGTTGGCCCATGGGCACATTCTTGGAGGTCATCTGGGGACAGAGAAAACCCGAGAGAGGGTATTACAGAGATTCTATTGGCCGGGGGTGATGAAGGACATAGAAAATTATTGTTCCTCCTGCCCTGTGTGTCAGAGGTCGGCCCCGATGCCACATTTCCGTAGCCCGCTGGTCCCTCTACCCATCATTGAGGTCCCGTTTGAGAGGATCGCCATGGATTTGGTAGGTCCTATAATCAAGTCCGCTAGGGGGCACCAGTACATATTAGTTATAATGGACTATGCCACCCGTTATCCAGAAGCGATCCCTCTCCGAAATACCTCGGCCAAAACCATAGCCAAAGAGCTATCTCTTGTGTTTAGCCGGGTGGGTATTTGTAAAGAACTGCTTACGGACCAAGGTACACCCTTTATGTCCCGGGTTATGAAGGAGCTATGTAAATTGTTCAAAGTGACGCAATTACGTACATCTGTGTATCACCCCCAAACCGATGGGCTGGTTGAAAGATTCAACAAAACCCTAAAACAAATGTTGAAGAAAGTGGTGGATAGAGATGGAAAGGATTGGGACTGTCTACTTCCTTATCTGATGTTTGCTATTAGGGAGGTGCCCCAATCCTCTACGGGATTCTCCCCCTTTGAGTTACTGTATGGGAGACACCCAAGAGGGCTGTTGGATATTGCCAAGGAAACTTGGGAAAGTGAGAGTTCTCCCCACAGGAGTGTGATTGAGCATGTCGCCCTGATGCAAGACCGAATTGCACAGGTAATGCCCATCGTGAAGGAACATTTGGCCCAAGCGCAGTTAGCACAGCAGAGAGTGTACAACCGTGGAGCCAAGACCCGTACCTTTTCCCCGGGGGATAGGATACTGGTACTTGTCCCTACGGTTGAAAGTAAATTCCTTGCCAAATGGCAAGGCCCCTACGAGATAATGGAAAAAGTGAGCGAAGTGAATTACAAGGTCAGACAACCAGGAAGGCGAAAGCCCGAACAGATCTATCACGTTAATCTGTTGAAAGCCTGGAGGGATAGAGAGTCCCTAGTCGCAGACACTTGGTCACCAGCTCAAACTGGTTGCGTGATTCCTGAGGTTGGAATAGCAGCCACCTTGTCACAACCCCAACAACAGGAGGTTAAGGAGTTTGTGCTTCGCAACAAGGAGGTATTCTCTGAGCTGCCGGGACAAACATCTGGGGTAGAGCATGACATCATTACCCCGCCCGGTGAAAGGGTGAAGTTAAAACCCTATCGGATCCCAGAGGCCCGACGGGAGGCAATACGGGAGGAAGTACAGAAAATGCTGAACTTAGGGGTGATAGAGGAGTCCCAAAGTGATTGGTCTAGTCCCATTGTGTTGGTGCCTAAACCGGATGGGAGCTGGCGATTTTGTAACGATTTTCGTCAGTTGAACAAAGTTACAAAATTTGACACCTACCCCATGCCACGTATAGATGAGTTGATCGACCGGCTGGGAACAGCCCGATACATGACGACTCTTGACCTCACAAAAGGGTATTGGCAAATCCCCCTGGCCAAGTCGGCCAAAGAGAAAACCGCATTTGTAACCCCAGACGGGGCGTTCCAATATAAAAGAATGCCGTTCGGGTTACAGAATGCGCCGGCCACATTCCAGCGGAAAATGGACCAGATGCTGAGGCCCCATCGGAAGTATGCTGCGGCTTACCTGGATGACGTAATTGTCCATAGCACAGATTGGGCCTCACATCTGCCAAAAGTGCAAGCAGTCCTGGACTCTGTTCGGGAAGCGGGGTTTACGGCTAACCCCAAGAAGTGTACCATTGGGCAGGAGGAGGCCAAATATCTTGGGTACACCATTGGGAGGGGAGTAATAAAACCCCAACTCAACAAAGTCGAGGCCATCCAGAGTTGGCCACGTCCCAACAGCAAGAAGCAGGTACGAGCCTTTCTGGGAATCGCTGGGTATTATCGGCGATTCATTCCCCACTTTGCTTCTAAGGCTGTGCCCCTAACCAACCTGACGAAGGGGAAAGGGTCGGTCATGATTAAATGGACCCCCGAGGCTGAGGCAGCATTCCAATTCTTGAAACAAGCCTTATGTAGCCAGCCAGTGTTGTACTCACCCGACTTCTCTAAAGACTTTGTCGTACAAAGTGATGCGTCAGATGTGGGGTTAGGAGCAGTATTGTCCCAGGTCTGGAACGGGGAAGAGCACCCAGTCATTTACCTCAGCAGGAAGTTGAAGTCCCATGAGGTAAATTACGCCACCGTTGAAAAGGAGTGTTTAGCGGTGAAGTGGGCTCTAGATTCCCTTCGGTACTACCTGCTAGGTAGGCACTTTGACATGGTTACGGATCACGCTCCGTTAAAGTGGATGGCTCAAAACAAGGAAACAAATAGAAGAGTGAATAGGCGGTTCCTGGCCCTCCAGGAATTCAACTTCACAGTAAAGCATCGCCCTGGCGTTCAAATGGGGAATGTGGATGCTTTGTCTCGAGTACATGAATGCCTGATTGCTGGTGTTCCAACCCCGAGGTTAAAACAAGAGGGGGGGGGTATGTGACAGCAGGAAGGTAAAGTCACCTGGTTGCATCCAGGGGGGTAGATATATTTCGCCCAGATTCAGGCTTTACGCCGACTTATACAGCTAGGTGGAGAGTTGTATAAGCCCAGCTAAGGCTAGTGGGCTCATGGATGACTCATACCTCTAGGGAGAGTGTGGGGCGTCGTACAGACAGGGAGTTGAAGAGACCAGCTGAAGCTTGTCAGCTCATTTAGGCCTCTATAAGAACTCCCAGCTTCATTAGATGTTAGCTCATGCCTGGAACCAGACCTGTGTGGACTGTCTAGGGAGAGTGAACCCCTGTGCGGTGAGACAAAGCCTGTGTGGCTATTTGCTTGGACATTTAAAACCAGGGACTTAGGGACTAGGACAGCACTAGGCTGATCCCAGTTGTTAGTTAGGAAACCTGTATGTTTAGTCAGAGGTCAACTTGACCAGGATTTATTTTGTTTATGTCTCTTTTGCTTTGCTGTGTTTTTGTCACTGTAAATAGAAAATAAACCGCACCTTTTTGATTTTGAAAACCACAAGCTCCGTCTGCTGGGCCTGTTTTTGTGTGGGGAGCCCATCTCGGGGGTCACCCACACCCGCTGCCGAGCTAACCCCCTCACAATATATATATAGGAAATGCACTGACACAAGCTTACCTAGAAAAGAACAATATGAGGGACAAAGAAAGTTCTGAGAAGTTGTAAGTAAGTGTCAGAAAAAAGGGTGAGTTCTTGTCAGTTCACAGTAGAAGTAGCTGGAGAACTTGATCATTTTGTTCAACACTTTTCAAATCACTTTCTGGTTTAAGGTAAAGGTATTTAGCTGGAATTAAACTTGTGGGACTTAAGCTGGGTACACACTATGAGAAAATCGGAAGGAGAATTCAATAGAAGGCATGATCAATTGAATTTTGTAAAGTGTACACAACTTTCGACATCCTATTCAGACTTTCCAAACAATTTCCGAAGGGTCAAACTCCAAAAATGTTCTCGTCTGTGAACAGAACAATTTTCATACGGTTTTCGGACGAGAAAAATCAGATATGAAAGACTGCACATGATCAGAAACAATAAACAACAAAAAAAAAGCTGTGGTCGTACGAGAACTGTAAAAAATGTTTCCCAGTGGCGGCTGGTGCTCCAAATTTTTTTTTGGGGGGGGGGGGGCGCAAACAAACTGAAAAAAAAAACATCAATTGCAGCTACTGTGCCATCAAACGCAGCCACTGTGCCATCAAACGCAGCTACTGTGCCATCAAACACAGCCACTGTGCCATCAAACGCAGCCACTGTGCCCATCAAATGTTGCCACTGTGCCATCAAACGCAGCCACTGTGCCATCAAATGCAGCCACTGTGCCATCAAACACAGCCACTGTGCCCATCAAAGCTGCCACTGTGCCATCAAACACAGCTACTGTGCCCATCAAACGCAGCCACTGTGCCATCAAATGCAGCCACTGTGCCATCAAACACAGCCACTGTGCCCATCAAAGCTGCCACTGTGCCATCAAACACAGCTACTGTGCCCATCAAACGCAGCCACTGTGCCATCAAACGCAGCCACTGTGCCATCAAACGCAGCCACTGTGCCATTAAATGCAGCCACTGTGCCATCAAATGCAGCCACTGTGCCCATCAATTGCTGAGACTGTGCCCATCAATTCCTGCCAGTGTGCCCATCAATTGCACCTACTGTGTCCCATCAGATGCTGCCAGTGTGCCCACCAATTGCCGCTACTGTGCCCCATCAGATTCTGCCAGTGTGCCCATCAATTGCCGCTACTGTGCCCCATCAGATGCTGCCAGTGTGACCATCAATTGCCGCTACTGTGCCCCATCAGATGCTGCCAGTGTGCCCATCAATTGCCGCTACTGTGCCCCATCAGATGCTGAGAGTGAGTCCCATCAGATGCAGCCAGTGTGCCCCATCAGATGCCACCAGTGTGCCCCATCAGATGCTGCCTGCACTTACCTGTCTCGGAGCGGGTCAGCGGCGGTCTCCTGCACGTCCTCCATGTCTTCTTCCATCCTCTCTCAGGCATCCAATCACAGCGCCTGACGTTTCAGCCAATCAGGTGACCGGTAACAGACCCGGCAACCTGATTGGCTGAGAGGTGGATTCAGTGTTAGCAAAGTGAATTACTTTGCTTTGCTAACACTCACCTGAGGGAACAGCGAACGCCCAGCATGGCGCCCGCTGTTTACATTTTTGGGCACCTATTAGAGCCTATGGCTCTAATCAGGTTCTTCCAAAAAACACCCCCGTCCAAGTAATTCAGATGCCCGGCACACGAAAATGGGCCAGGCACCTGAATAGGGGGTGTCAGCAGCGACCATAGATAGATTCATGCAATGTATGAATCTATCTATGGTAATTAGAGCAGTGCAGGAGAGAGGGGCCGGGGCTCCTGCGCCCTTTATGAATGCACCACCACAGATTTTTTCCATCCTCGGTTCTGACTTGCTGTGAAACGTTGAGGAAAACTGGACGATCGTTTCCTATCCAGTTGCCAAACTCCTCCTGTAGATTTACTGCTAAAGGGCGGCCGCTGTGCGCAAAATCACGTATATACATAAATTATGTTGCATTTCCAAGTAGAGGGCGTGCACATGCCTGCCCCGGCTGTGCTGTGATTCGTCACAGCATATGCCGATCACCGTGTCCCAGCCAAGGATTAACCGCTGGCACCCTGTGATCAGCTCCGAGCTTCTTCGAACACAGTTCTGTGAATGTAAACAACACAGAGCTGTGTTCAGTGGCAAGGGATCTCGTTGTCTGTTAATTTCCTGCTAAGCAGAGAATGAAAACAACTAGATCCCCAGTAAAAGCAGCACACAGTTTACACATAAACACTTGTTAGGCACACATTTAACCCCTTGATCGACCTAGATGTTAACCCCTACCCTATCCAATGTCATTAGTAAAGTTACAGTGCAAATTATTAGCACTGATCACTGTAATAATGTCACTGGTGATGTCAGTGGCAGTTAGTTAGTTCCCCCCAGCGTCAGTTAGACCACTTTCACACTGAGGCGCTTTTCAGGCGCTTTCACGCTAAAAAAAAGCTCCTGAAAACTTATTTCCATTAAAATCAATGAATGCTTTCACACTGAGGCAGTGCGCTGAAAAAACGCCCCTCTCCATTGAAATGAATTGAAAGCGCTTCAAAAGCGCCTGGAAAGCGCTTCAAAAGCGCTCAGTGTTTTACTGGCAGTTTTTTAAGCGCCTCAGTGTGAAAGTGGCCTTAGTGTCAGATTTCCGGCCGCACTATCGCAGTCCTGTTCTAAGTTGCTGAACGCTGCCATTACTAGTATAAAAAAATTAATAGATAAAAATTCCAGTATATATCCCATAGTTTGTAGTTGCTATAACTTTTACACAAACCAATTAAAATCCACTTATTGGGATTTTTTTTTTTTACCAAAGACATGTAGCAGAATACATTTTGGCCAAAATGTATTAAGAGATTTAATTTTTAGTTTTTTATGGGATATGTTTTATAGCAGAAAGTCAAAAATATATATATTTTTTTTTTCAAAAGTGTTGTATTTTTTCCTTTATATAATAAAAAATAAAAAACCCAGAGGTGATCAAATACCACCAAAAGAACTCTCTATTTGTGTGAAAAAATGATATAAATTTCATTTTGGTGCAGCATGGCATGACCGTACAATTATCAGTTAAAATAGCATAATGCAGCATATCAAAAAATGGCCTGGTCATGAAGAGGGTAAAACCTTCCAGAGCTAAAGTGGTTATAGTGTGTACCCACCTTTACTTTTGCTGTATACATTTTTTGTATTGTATTTTGTTTGTAGTACATTGTATGAATGTATTTATTTATTTTTTTAAGCTTATGGGTGAAGAGGAATAGATAAATTTGATTGGTGGAAAAAAATGGGTGCAGCATTTAAAACAATATAGCAATTATTTGCATATTTTCCCAACTAATTTAGACAATATTAAAGTGAATCTGCCTCTTGTAAGAAAATTGCACCAGCTTCACTAAACACTCATCTTCAATTCACTTCATCGCTATTCTGTTTCCTCTCTGAAATGAAGTGAAATACTTGGCATTTCCAGATATGAGGGAACATAGGCCTCCTTCTCTTTCCTTTCCCGAGCAGCTATTTACCAGGCCTAGGTACTGTCATAAGACAAAAGGAAGGTGTAAACTGCGCCTGGGTGCATACATTATTAAATAAAAGGAAAAAGCTGCAACCTACTATGTGAGACAACAGTTGCTGGTGCAAACACAATGTTATCATGAATACTCAAAACCCTATAGGTGGGCACATAAAGAAATAGGTAATAGTAAATAATCCTTTAACAGATCAACTGTAGTAGATTGTAGTATTATTAAAAGGCGGTTTAATGATAGGAATAAAAACACTCACAAGATAAAAATATTCAACATGCCCCTTTATGCACCAGATGAGCATGTAATACATTTTTATCTTGTGAGTGTTTTTTTGTGAGTGTATACTACACTCAGTTGGCGCTTCCTGCTTTCTCTTACCTACTATGTGATATATACGTAGTCACAAAGACAAAAAGGAAAAAGGTTGCTCTACAATCAACAAAAAAATATAGAAAAAAGTTAAATGAAACCAAGTCCAAGTGCAATATGGAAATTAAAGCGGAGCTCCACCCAGGGGCGTACCTAGAGCATTTGGCACCCGGGGCGGATCCAATATCTGGCACCCCCTCCCCCCCACGGTAAAATGTAAAAACACCCCACTGTGCGCCCTGCATTCTTCAATATCTTTGTCACTACTGTGTACCCCCTCTCCACAACTGCACCCCTGGACCCCTTTACATTACACAGCACCCCACAGCTCTGGACCCCTTTACATTACACAGCACCTTGCACCTCTTTACATTACACTGCACCCTGCACCACTGGACCCCTTTACATTACACAGCACCCCACAGCTCTGGACCCCTTTACATTACACAGCACCCTGCACCACTGGACCCCTTTACATTACACAGAACCCTGCACCTCTGGACCCCTTTACATTACACAGCACCCTGCACCACTGGACCCCTTTACATTACACAGCATCCCACAGCTCTGGACCCCTTTACATTACACAGCACCTTGCACCCCTTTACATTACACAGCACCCTGCACCTCTGGACCCCTTTACATTACACAGCACCCTGCACCACTGGACCCCTTTACATTACACAGCACCCTGCATTACTGGACCCCTTTACATTACACAACACCCAGCATCACTGGACCCCTTTTACATTACACAGCACCCCTTTATATTATACTGCACCTCTGGACCCCTTTACTTTACACAGCACCCTGCACCCCTTTACATTACACAGCACCATGCACCTCTGGACCCCTTTACATTACACAGCACCCCACAGCTCTGGACCCCTTTAAATTACACAGCACCCCACAGCTCTGGGCCCCTTTACATTACACAGCACCCTGCACCACTGGACCCCTTTACATTACACAGCACCCTGCACCACTGTACACCTTTACATTACACAGCACCCTGCACCACTGGACCTCTTTACATTACACAGCACCCTGCATCTCTGAACCCCTTTACATTACACAGAACCCCACAGCTCTGGACCCCTTTACATTACACAGCACCTTGCACCCCTTTACATTACACAGCACCCTGCACCTCTGGACCCCTTTTACATTACACAGCACCCTGCACCTCTGGACCCCTTTACATTACACAGCACCCCACAGCTCTGGGCCCCTTTACATTACACAGCACCCTGCACCACTGGACCCCTTTACATTACACAGTACCCCACAGCTCTGGACCCCTTTACATTACACAGCACCTTGCACCCCTGGACCCCTTTACATTACACAGCACCCTGCATCACTGGACTCCTTTACATTACACAACACCCTGCATCACTGGACCCCTTTTACATTACACAGCACCCCTTAACATTAGACTGCAACTCTGGACCCCTTTACTTTACACAGCACCCTGCACCTCTGGACCCCTTTACATTACACAGCACCCCACAGCTCTGGGCCCCTTTACATTACACAGCACCCTGCACCACTGGACCCCTTTACATTACACAGTACCTTGCAACCCTTTACATTACACAGCACCCTGCATCACTAGACCCCTTTACATTACACAGCACCCTGCACCACTGGACCCCTTTACATTACACAGCACCCTGCACCACTGGACCCCTTTACATTACACAGCACCCTGCACCTCTGGACCCCTTTACATTACACAGCACCCTGCACGTCTGGACCCCTTTACATTACACTGCACCTCTGGACCCCTTTATATTACACTGCACCTCTTTACATTAGACTGCACCTCTGGACCCCTTTACATTACACAGCACCCTGCACCACTGGACCCCTTTACATTACACAGCAACCTGCACGTCTGGACCCCTTTACATTACACTGCACCTCTGGACCCCTTTATATTACACTGCACCTCTTTACATTAGACTACACCTCTGGACCCCTTTACATTACACAGCACCCTGCATCTCTGGATCCCTTTACATTACACATCACCTTGCACCCATTTACATTGCACAGCACCCTGCACCACTGGACCCCTTTACATTACACAGCACCTTGCATCACTAGACCCCTTTACATTACACAGCACCAAGCACCACTGGACCCCTTTACATTACACAGCACCCTGCACCACTGGACCCCTTTACATTACACAGCACCCTGCATCACTGGGCCCCTTTACATTACACAGCACTGTGCATCTCTGGACCCCTTTACATTACACTGTACCTCTGGACCCCTTTACATTAGACTGCACTCCTTTACATTAGACTGCACCTCTGGACCCCTTTACATTACACAGCCCTTGTACCTCTGGACCCCTTTACATTACACTGCACCCCTTTACATTAGACTGCACCTCTGGACCCCTTTACATTACACAGCCCTTGTACCTCTGGACCTCTTTACATTACACAGCCCCCCACAGCTCTAGACACCTGTATGTTACACAGACACCCCCCTAACAGTTCTGGACCCCCTGCATGTTACACAGACCCCCCTACAGTGCAGATCCCCCTCCCTTACAATACAGACCCCCCTAAAATATAGACCCCCCTACAATATAGAACCCCCCCTACAATACAGAACCCCCCCTACAATAGTGCAGACACCCCCTACAATAGTGCGGACACCCCCCTATAATACAGAACCCCCCCTACAATGGTGCAGACACCCCCCACAATACAGAACCCCCCCTACAATAGTGCAGACACCCCCCCTACAATAGTGCAGACACCCCCCCTACAATAGTGCGGACACCCCCCCTACAATACAGAACCCCCCCACAATGGTTCAGACACCCCCCTACAATACAGAACCCCCCCAATAGTGTAGACACCCCCCTACAATACAGAACCCCTCCCCTTCAGACCCGTATTGATCAGTGCACCTCGTGCACTTGACAGACTACACAGAGGAGGGGAGGTGGCTTCGTTCACTCTGCTCGGCTGTGACTGTGAGACAGTCACAGCCGAGACTTATCAGAGCCGCGGCGCAGCCACGTGGGAAGGGGATTGTTGCGGCCGTGTCCCGACGGGTATCACTCGGGTGCGGCTCATACCTCCCACTCCCCTCTGCCTACCTGTCACCGCGCCATGCCGCCCGTCCTCTTCAGTCGCGAAGGGGGGGCGCCGGCCTGACACCCCCCCCCCCAGTGTGTGGCTAAGTCCTCTTCGGTCGCGGAGGGGGGGGCGCCGGCCTGACACCCCCCCAGTGAGTGGCACCCGGTGCGGCACACCCCCCCGCCCCCTACTTAGTACGCCACTGGCTCCACCCTATTTCAAGACATGAGCTCAGTCATACTGCAGCCTGTAATGCAAGTGAAAACTGATTTTTTTTTTTTCTGTACAGTACCTTTGTTTTCCGATAGCTTCCTGTCTCTCTGAAGTGCGGGTAGTCTGCGGGTAGCGCGTCACTTCCTGTAACCGCAGTGTGTCCTGGGAGCTTTTGTCATTGCTCCCAGGAGTCATTGCGGAGCCTTGCTGCTAGCTATCGTGGGATTTCGTAAGCCGTACACGGGATTTCGTAAGCTGGGACATCAGCATTCACCGCAACAAGGAAATTACTGCTTGTGGGCTTCTCATGCCCACAAGCAAAATAGAAACTGTGTTACTAGGAGAATATAAGTTATTATTCAAGACAAAATCGGAAAGCGGAGGACTTAAAACAGCAAAACAGTGAGTACTCTTTAAGTAAGCCATAAATAAATTAATGACCAAAAAAAAAAACGTATGGCCGTGGGAGATCCGCTTTAAGGTGCAATCCAAAAATGATCAGTGGACAAATAGATGTGGGACTCATTGCATGCAAATTGAAAGTGTTTAGGTTTGACCTCATATTATATGGTTTTGGTAAATCTGAAGGAAAAAAATCTAAAGAAAATTGTATAGTGTGTACCCAGCTTAAAAGAAACTCCAGCAGGTAAAACCCAAAATGGCTTCCCATAGAACTTCCGGCAATGCACAATGGCATCACATCAGGCTCTCCCCTGCCTGTTTTGTCATAACTATGAGGATTCTCCACTTTTATCTGCAATGTACCAACACCGGAATTGATATCTGAACAAGGTTTCGTTTCCATACACCCACTGTGAGATGATCAAATAATCCCTTTTTTTCACGGATGACACCATCTTTGAAGACCTACTTAACCCCAATGCCTGCTTTGACCTACAGTGCCTTGAAAAATTATTCATACCCCTTGAAATGTTTCACATTTTGTCATGTTACAACCAAAAACATAAATGTATTTTATGTGCTAGACCAACACAAAGTGGCACGTAATTGTCAAGTGGAAGGAAAATGATAAATGGTTTTCAACATTTTTTACAAATAAATATGTGAAAAGTGTGGCGTGCATTTGTATTCGACCCCCTTTACTCTGATACCCCTAACTAAAATCTAGTGGAACCAATTGCCTTCAGAAGTCACCTAATTAGTTAATAGAGTCTACCTGTGTATAATTTAATCTCAGGATAAATACAGCTGTTCTGTGAACCCCTCAGAGGTTTGTTAGAGAACCTTAGTGAACAAACAGCATTATGAAGGCCAGGGTTAGGTTATAAAAAATATCTTGAGCGGAGCACTGTTCAATCCATCATCCAAAAATGGAAAGAGTATGGCACAACTGCAAACCTAAGAGGACATGGCCGTCCACCTAAACTGACAGGCCAGGCAAGGAGAGCATTAATCAGAGAAGCAGCCAAGAGGCCCATGGTAACGCTGGAGGAGCTGCAGAGATTCACAGCTCAGGTGGGAGAATCTGTCCACAGGACAACTATGATGCCTCGTACACACGATCAGTTTTCCCGACAAGAAAAGTGTGATGTGAGCTTTTTGTCAGGAATTCTGACCGTGTGTATGCTCCATCACACTTTTTTTGTGAGAATTCCTGCCAAGAAAAGATTGAGAGCAGGTTCTCTATTTTCGTGACAGGAAAAATTCCTATCGGGAATTGCGATTGTCTGTATGCAATTACGACGTGAAAAAAACCACGCATGCTCAGAATCAAGCAGAAGAGCCAAACTGCCTATTGAACTTCATTGATCTCGGCTCGTCGTACGTGTTGTACGTCACCGCGTTTCTTAACGTTCGAAATTTCAGAGAAGATTTGTGTGACCGTGTGTATGCAAGACAATTTTGATAGGGAAAGGGAGTAACGGGTCCAGGTGGATGTACTTGGTGATTAGTCTCCTCACAGAAACCGAGGGTGCTGGCAATGCATGAAGCAAAAATAGAAAGACGTATTTGGACAGCCGCACTACAAAAAAAACCTTTCGGTTGCCTTTATTGATAAAAATTGGATAAAAGCACTCACCTTTTGATCCAACACTCACATTTTTAATTGTTTTCATTATTTGCAATGGTTCCATACTTTTTGACCATACACGCATGTGGTCCCAATCGTTAATTTTCTAATTGGATGCAACTTACCATTTGCTATTCTGATCACATGACTTTTTGGGTAAAGGTATATATTTGAAGTGCATTTTTATGTATGTTAGCTATGACTAGGCACTAAGCATTAGTGTGAAACGTGTCGGCTGTGTATCCTATTCTAGATGTGGCTTGTAGTGCTTTTATCCAATTTTTATCAATAAAGGCAACCAAAAGGTTTTTTTTTGGAGTGCAGCTGTCCAAATACTTCTTTCTATTCAAGACAATCTTGAGCCGTTTTCCTGCTGAAAAAAAAAACACGGTTTTCTTGCCGGAAAAACTGATCGTGTGTACAGGGCATCAGTTGTGCACTCTACAAATCTGGCCTTTATGGAAAAGTGGCAAGAAGAAAGCCATTGTTGAAATAAAGCCATAAGATGTCCCATTTGCTGTTTGCGAGAAGCCATGTGGGGGACACAGCAAACATGTGGAAGAAGGTGCTCTGGTCAAATGAGACCAAAATTTAACTTTTTGGCCCAAAAGCAAAATGCTATGTGTGGAGGAAAATTAACACTGTACATCACCCTGAACACATCATCCCCACCGTGAAACATGGTGGTGGCAGCATCATGTTGTGAGGATGCTTTTCTTCAGCAGGGACAGGGAAGCTGGTCAGAGTTGATGGGAATATGGATAGAGCCAAATACAGAGCAATATTAGAAAAAAAACTGTTCGAGTCTGCAAAAGACTTAAGACCGGGGCGGAGGTTCACCTTCCAGCAGGACAACGACTCTAAACATACAGCCAAAGCTACAATGGAATGATTTAGATCAAAGCACATTCATGTGTTAGAATGGCCCAGTCAAAGTCCAGACCTAAATCCAATTGAGAATCTGTGGCAAGCTTGGAAAATTGCTGTTCAGATGCTCTCCATGCAATCTGACAGAGCTTGAGCTATTTTGCAAAGAAGAATGGGCAAAAATGTCACTCTCTAGATGTGCAAAGCTGGTAGAGACATCCCCAAAAAGACTTGCAGCTGTAATTGCAGCAAAAGGTGGTTCTACAAAGTATTGACTCGGGGGGGCTGAATACAAATGCACACCACACTTTTCACATATTTATTTGTAAAAATGTTTGAAAATCATTTTCCTTCCACTTATGTGCCACTTTGTGTTGGTCTATTACAAAAAATCCCAATAAAGTACATTTAGGTTTTTAAATTGTAACATGACAAAATGTGGAAAATTTCAAAGTGTATGAATACTTTTTCAAGGCACTGTGTCTTTAATTAGATGGTCAGTGCAATCTGGTAAACCTCATATGGTGTCACCTGGTGGAGGATTTTGTCAACTGCACATCTAATATTGCTTTTTATACCAGTGATTTGAGTCCCACGTCTACTTTGGATTGCACCTTCACGTTTGGATTGCACCTTCATTTCCATATTGCACTTGGACTTGGTTTCAATCTACTTTTTTCTATATTTGGTTTTTGATTTTGTTTATATACTGGGCACTGTCATACAGGGTGGAATTAAAGACACCCTCTTTCATCTGAACTTGGTAATATGTACACTATTCTTATGGAGAAGATTTCAATGAACAACATTCCCAGTAATGCCGCGTACACAACCGTTTTTCATGAAAAGAAAAATGCAATTTTTTAGATTGGTTGTGAAAACCGGTCGTGTGTATGCTCCATCGCATTTTTCACGACGACAAAACTGCCCGAAAAAAAAAATTAGAACCTGCTCTATTTTTTCTCGTCGTTTTTCACGTTGTTCTTTTTCACGTCGTGAAAAACGGTCATGTGTACGCTTTTACGAAGGGAAAAAAAAACCGTGCATGCTCAGAATCAAGTATAACCACTTGACCACTGGGCACTTAAACCCCCTTAATAACCAGACCAATTTTCAGCTTTCGGTGCTCTCACATTTTGAATGACAATTACTCAGTCATACAACACTGTACCCATATGAAATTTTTGTCCTTTTTTTCACACAAATAGAGCTTTCTTTTGGTGGTATTTAATCACTGTTGGGTTTTTTATTTTTTGCGCTATAAGAGAAAAAAGACTGAAAATTTTGTAAAAAAATGATTTTTTTTTCGTTTCTGTTATAAAATTTTGCAAATTACTATTTTTTCTTCATAAATTTTGGCCAAAATTTATACTGCTACATATCTTTGGTAAAAATAAGTACAAATTGGTGGATATTATTTGGTCTTTGTGAAAGTTATAGAGTCCACAAGCTATGGTGCCAATATCTGAAAATTGATCACACCTGAAGTACTGACGGCCGATCTCATTTCTTGAGACCCTAACATGCCAGATAAGTACAAATACCCCCCAAATGACCCCTTTTTGGAAAGAAGACATTCCAAGGTATTCAGAAAGAGGCATTGTGAGTTTTTTGAAGTTGTCATTTTTTCCCACAATTCTTTGCAAAATCAAGATTTTTTTTTTCTCTTTTTTTTTTTTCACAAAATTGTCATATTAGCAGGTTATTTCTCACACACAGCATATGCATTCCACAAATTACACCCCAAAACACATTCTGCTATTACTCCCGAGTATGGCGATACCACATGTGTGAGACTTTTACACAGCGTGGCCACATACAGAGGCCAAACATGCAGGGAGCACCTTCAGGCGTTCTGGAGCACCAAGGCCAATTCTGACATTTCTCTCCTACATGTAAAAATCATCATTTATTTGCTAGAAAATTACATAGAACCCCAAAACATTATATATGTTTTTTTAGCAAAGACCTTAGAGAATATAATGGTGGTTGTTGCAACTTTTTATCTCGCACGATATTTGCGCAGCAATTTTTTAAACGCGTTTTTTACGGAAAAAAACTGTTTTGTGCTTAAAAAAAAAAAAAACAGTAAAGTTAGCCCAATGTTTTTGCATAATGTGAAAGATGAAGTTACGCCGAGTAAATAGATACCTAACATGTCGCCCTTAAAAATTGAACACACTCGTGGAATGGCGCCAAACTTCGCTACTTAAAAAATCCCCATAGGCGACGCTTTAAATATTTTTACTGGTTACATGTTTTGAGTTACAGAGGAGGTCTAGGGACAAAATGATTGCTCTCGCTCTAACGTTCGCACCGATACCTCACATGTGTGGTTTGAAAACCGTTTTCATATGTGGGCGGGACTTACGTATGCGTTCGCTTCTGTATGCGAGCTCACGGGGACAGGGGCGCTTTAAAAAAAAAAAAATATTTTATTCTTCATTTTACTTTATTTATTTTAGTTTGACATGTTTTTCCGCCCTAAACATTTTTTTGATCACTTTTATACCTATTACAAGGAACGTAAACATCCCTTGTAATAGGAATATGGCATGACAGGTCCTCTTTACAGTGAGATATGGGGGGGGGGTGTCAATAAGACCCCACATCTCACCTCTAGGCTGGGAAGCCTGAAAAAAATACAAAAAAAAAAAACAACAATCCTGGCTTTGATCGTAGCGGTGAGTCGGTAGAAGCAACGGAGGGCAGCGGGGGGGGGGACATCCCCTCTCGCCTCCCGTAAGAATGATCAAGCGGCGGAACAGCCGCTATGATTGTTCTTATGGTGTAGGGAATCGCCGGCTGAAAAAGCTGATATCTGAATGATGCCTGTAGCTGCTCCCATCATTCAGATATCCCCGCACAAAGTCAAGGACGTCATATGACGGCCGGAGGGCGGGAAGTGGTTATTGCAGAGTATTGCCGGGCATTGCGGAGTATTGCCGGGCATTGCGGAGTATTGCCGGGCATTGCGGAGTATTGCCGGGCATTGCGGAGTATTGCCGGGCATTGCGGAGTATTGCAGGGCATTGCGGAGTATTGCGGACTATGGCAGGGTATTGCGGTGTATGGCAGGGTATTGCGGTGTATGGCAGGGTATTGCACGGGTATTGCACAGGGTATTGTGGAGGGTATTGCACAGGGTATTGTGGAGGGTATTGCAGAGTATTGTGGAGGGTATTGCAGAGTATTGTGGAGGGTATTGCAGAGTATTGTGGCGGGTATTGCAGAGTATTGTGGCGGGTATTGCAGAGTATTGTGCAGGGTATTGCAGAGTATTGTGCAGGGTATTGCAGAGTATTGTGCAGGGTATTGCAGAGTATTGTGCAGGGTATTGCAGAGTATTTTGCAGAGTATTTTGCAGGGTATTGCAGAGTATTTTGCAGGGTATTGCAGAGTATTGTGCAGGGTATTGCAGAGTATTGTGCAGGGTATTGCAGAGTATTGCACCAGGGTATTGCAGAGTATTGCACCAGGGTATTGCAGAGTATTGCACCAGGGTATTGCAGAGTATTGCACCAGGGTATTGCAGAGTATTTCGCAGGGTATTGCAGAGTATTTCGCAGGGTATTGCAGAGTATTTCGCAGGGTATTGCAGAGTATTGCACCAGGGTATTGCAGAGTATTGCACCAGGGTATTGCAGAGTATTGCACCAGGGTATTGCAGAGTATTGCACCAGGGTATTGCAGAGTATTGCACCAGGGTATTTTGCAGAGTATTGGCAGGGTGTATTGCAGAGTATTGGCAGGGTATAGCACAGGGATGGCTGAGCAGGGATGGATGGATGGCTGGATCTGTGACTGCAATTGTCACAGATCCAGCCCACAGTGCTGCTGCTGCCATCCGCTCCCTCCCCCTCCCCTCTCACACTGTACCGATCGGTACAGAGAGGGGAGGGAGGAACCGGCGTCATCAAATGACGCCGGTCTGTTTACAAGTGATTGCTCCGTCATTGGACGGAGCGATCACGTGGTAAACGGCCACTATCAGCGGCGATTTACCGCGATTCGTGATCCGCCGGGTCCTCTGGACCCGGCGGTCACGGAGTTTCCCGTGTGCGCGCCCCAGGGGGCGCGCGGGAGCGCGATTCTGGGAGGACGTTATATAACGTCCTCCCAGAGTTAAGCAACCACCTTGTCGACGTTATTTGTCGGCAGGTGGTTGTTAAGTGGATAAGACAGGAGCGCTCCTTCTGGTAAAACTAGCGTTCAGAATGGAGATAGCACATTTGTCACGCTGTAAGGACTGAAGAGCACGAGGCTGAAAAGCGTGAATCGTCTCTCACCAAACTTACTAACACGAGGATCAGCAAATGCAGCCCAAAGGGTGGCGCCATTTGAATGGAACTTCCCCTTTATAGTGCCGTTGTACGTGTTGTACGTCACCGCGCTTTGCTCAAGCGTTTTTTTTTCATGAACATGTGTCAGCAAAGGCAGGCTTGAGAGGAATCACAACGAGAAAAACGTTGTGTACGCGGCATAAGAGTCACTGGAAAACTCCCCTCACACAATAGGACGCTGAAAACCCCAATTTCCACACAAGCATGGATGTTGCTGCAATTCAGACACAACATTCAAGCAGGAGCTGTAACCCCACCACATGGGGTTTCCTGAAAAATCTACAAAACATTACATGCACAGATATTGATGCCCATATGACAATTGTACAAAGTATAAAGGTATTATTACAGAAGTTAGCTGCAGTTTACACAAACCTGCTATTCTGTAATGTCATCCTTACCCTTCCACCCATAGACAAGTATCAGGGGGACATGTGTGTTAAGGAACAGGTGAGAAAATAAGATGGGTGAATCAGAATGGCTCAGCCAGCCTCAACTGACCTATTCTTGCCTCTGGGGTATATTTTAGTCCTGGCATGTTAGGAGTTCCTTGAAGACTGTTTTGAGAACCTCTGTGTTAAAACAAGCTGTGACTCATCATGCGTGATCTATATGTAGGAACATTCCAAGGGTTAAATTATATCAAAGGTCAGAAAAAGGGTCAGATCATTTAAAGCTTTTACATCTTATAAAACTGTAAATCAATGTAAAAATATATCAAAAACGAATTTTCAATATATGTATATGCATTGGCAAGATATTACATAAGTTTAAAATGGTATACAGTATGGCAAATATTAACAAACCTATACATTGAGGCACAAGCTTGCACAATCACAAGCTGCAACAGATGTAGCTTTCAGTAACTGACTAGAATGACATTTAATGGCACCTGTTTCACAATGTAAACACTGATGCGCCATTTGGCAATCTGTAGTCCAATACCCTATACAGAAGCAGTTTAGGTTGTGCAGAAACTTTGCACAGCATATGTACAGTAGATAGACACAACAGAGCTTTGCTGTAGAGTAACGGCAATGCACAATTCAGCAACGAGGTCCTTACATAAGGGGGTGAGTAATAAAGCCATTGACACAACTTTTTTAAAAATGTTTAAATGCCCAGAACAAGTCAAATCATATATTAATTTCCACATTGGATTTCCGTTAGTTCTAACCAACCTACCTACCTACCAAATCCTGATCAGAATGAAACTTATTTTTTTAAAGAATCCCACGTTATTTAGTTGCTTGACTGCAGTGACACATACTTACTATGCCCTGAGAATATGCACTGTTGTGTCACCCTCTTCACAAATCCTGCCATCTTGGATACAACTATACTGCAGAGGTGATGAAGAGGAGAAGATTCAAGAGGCACACTCAATGCAAAATCTCCACATATAACACCATCAATGCTTGCAGGCAGCAGTGTCAAATGGGATATTTTGTCCTTAGAAACTGAAAGCATGCAGGCAATCCAGGAAACTGTTAAAAGAGATGACCAGAAGATAGGCAGCCCTCACAACATGAAAGGAGGTTTTTGACATAAGCTTCTATTGGAAAAGGAAAGTGTATGCTGTTACTATAGATCAGTGGTTCTCAACCTTACTAGTGCCGTGACCCCTTGATAAAATATTCCAAGTTGTGGGGACCCCTAACAGTAAAATTATTTTCGTAGTATGGGTTGTCAGCACCCAAGGCAAGACAAGAAATTTGCGCCCCTAACCCAAGGACATTTAGTGATACCACTTGTACAGTAATAAAACCCCTTATGGTACATTTTAGGATGTACCACTCTTTCTCGTTGTTCTCCTTTCTTTTCCTTTTTTCTCTCTCTATCATAATTTCTTGTTTTTTTCCCCCCATCCCTCTCTCTAGCTATCTTCTTGTTCTTTCTCTTATTCTTTCTCTCACTTTTTCTTTGTTCCTTCCCCTTCCATGTATTCTCTATTTTTATTCCTTCTCTTACTCCTTGGGGGTGGTGGTGATGGGATGAGTGGCAGTGCTGGGGGAAGTTCTGATCAGCGAACTTAGGTGCTCTTGATCAAGGTCATCTGCTGATCTGAGAACTGTAGTGGGGACTTTTAATGGCAACTCTAATCACAGGTAGTGTTACTCACTGTGTCTCCGACTTTGTGGTGTCTCGTAGCAGTGACACCTATGCCGAAAACAGGAGATAGGGTCTCCTCCAGCCCCTCCCACTTCACATTCCTCACTAGTCAACTGACCTCTAGTTTCTGCCCCCCAGCCATGCTGTGAACTTAATGGGCAGCTGCGAAGGGGCTGAGTGGGCGGCCATGGGCTCCAGGAACAGCCCAGCTGGGTGGCTGTGAAAAGGCTGGGAGAGCGGTGTGGGCTTTAGGAACAGCCCAGGATTCCGTGACCCCTGGCAAATCCTCATTCGACCCCCGAGGGGGTCCTGACCCCAGGTTGAGAACCACTGATATAGATAGTCCCAGAATTGACTTTAAGTAGAACATATTATGGACTGGTGGTGTTTGTTTCAATAGTTTTTTATTTTAGTTTTTACAAATTTTCACATTATCAAAATAAACATGAAGTATTACTTAATATAACAGTTTCATTACTATACGTCTGGCTCCATACATTTGCATTCGATGTCAACTTTTAAAAGCATGGAGCCAGTCTATCGGCTATCTATAACATTGATTGTACCATAGAAAGTAAAGGAAAGACTAAAGAGATGAAATTAAGTCAGATGAAAGGAAGAATAAGTAAAGAAGGAGAAGACGCTTGTAATTCACTCCCTGCCCCCTGCCCCCCCCCGAAACCATTTAAAGCTGCACCCCTCTAGAGCCTTCAGACAGGTATTGGATCCAAGGACTCCATACCTTATCAAATTGTGGCATTCTATCATTAAGTGAGGCCGTCATCCTTTCATTAAGCATAATCCAGGAGAGTTTGTACTTGATCTGATCGAATGGGACTATTGTCCGTTTCCATGCCCCGGCTATTATAATTTTAGCTGCTATGAATATGTATCTTATAAGTTGCTTAAGGGGTTTTGTGACCTGTTTTATTTCGGTCCCCAGCAACGCCTGAGTCGGAGATTTACGGAGGTTCACCTGGGTAAGCGTATATATAAAGTTATACACCCTAATCCAGTACCTCCTCACCTTGGGGCACTGCCACCATGTATGGTACATAGTGCCAATATGCCCACAGCCGCGAAAACATAGCGGGGATGCTCCGGGTATAAACGTCGCCAACCTTGCTGGGACCATATACCATCTCATAATAACTTTATAATTGGCCTCAATTAATGATGTGTTCATAATGGATTTAGTCGCTCCCTCTGCTATTCTGTGCCACTCATCTATTTCCATGTTCTCACCCATATCAGCCTCCCATCTCTTCATATATTCTAATTTTTCATTACAGCTGGTCAGTGTTGTATATATTGCCGATATGTGCCCTTTAATTTTGTCGTATTGTACACATAGATGTTCCATAGGGGTCATTGTAGTAATATCTGAGTGTCTGGACATGGTATTTATAAAATGTGCAATCTGACCATACCTAAACAACTCTGAGGTCGGTAGTTGGTACTCGTCTTCTAGTTTCTTTCTTGTTATAATACCTCCGCTGTCACAGAGGTCTGCAATCCTCATTAACCCTTTATTCGTCCACCAGGCAAATGCTCGGGGGGCGAAACCCGGGGCAAAGTTTTAATTTCCCAATAGTGGGGCTAGAGGAGTATGCTCAGATTGAAACCTATGAGCTTTACGTAATCTATCCAAAATATTCAAGGAGATGGAAAGTGCTGGGCATAAAATTGCGGGTCTTTGCTTAGGGGGTAGCCAAAGAATGGATGAGATTGGGTGAGTCCTACATGCTTTGGCTTCCATCTGCATCCGATTTTGGATGAGATCCCCGACTATGGAATCTGGTGACGTTCGCTAGTTGTGCAGCCTGATAATATTTTATTAGGTCCGGGAAACTTAAAGGGGTTGCTCCACCGGAAAAAAAAATTCAAGCCAGCAGCTACAGCTACAGCAGCTGCTGGCTTTTAATATTTGGACACTTACCTGTCCTGGAGTCCAGCGACGTCCGCAGCAGAGGACGAGCGACCGCTCGTCGCTCTGCTGCTCCCTCCGCCATCCTCGCTGAGGGAACCAGGAAGTGAAGCCCTGCGGCTTCATGCCCGGTTCCCTACGGCGCATGCGCGAGTCGCGCTGCGCCGTTCTGATTGGTGCTCCTGTGTTCTGGGAGCCGAGTGTCTCCCAGAACACCAAGGGAAGTCTGCGGGAAGTGACGCAACTCCCGCAGATTCCCGGAGACAGGACTCCCGGATGTGGGTGAAAATACCTGTCTTAGACAGGTATCTTCACCCCCCTCCCCCCTGAAAGGTGTCAATTGTGACACCGGAGGGGGGGAGGGTTCCAAATAGCAAAAGTTGCTATTTAGGGTGGAGCTCCACTTTAATCCCCCTTTATGCTTTGGAGTATATAACGTGCGAACGTTCACCCTAGGTCGCTTGTTACCCCATATAAAGGACAATAGTTTAGTTTGCAGTGCTTTCAGGTCCCCCTTAGTTATTGCTACTGGTAGTGCTCTAAATAGATACAATATTCTGGGTAATACATTCATTTTGACCGAGTATAATCTGCCAAACCATGACGGCGGACAGAGTGACCATCTCGACACATCTGCCATTATAGTCCTAAACATTACAGGATAATTCTGGGAATATAATGTGTTCCATGAGGGAGTGAGATTTATTCCCAGGTAGGAAAGGGAATGTATTTTCCAAGTAAGTTTATAAGATCTTTGCAGGGTATAGATTGTGGACTCACTCAGAGAAATATTCATGGCCTGTGATTTCTCATGATTTATGGTTAAGCCTGAAATTACGGAGAACGGCTTGAGTATGGCATATAAATTAGGGAGTGTTGTAATAGGGGATATTATTGCCATCAATATATCATCTGCAAATAGTATGCATTTATGTTCCATGTTACCACAGTCTATGCCTTTGACATCTTGTGAAGCCCGAATTTTGATTGCTAGTGGTTCCAGTGCTAGCACAAAAAGAAGTGGTGACAAAGGACATCCTTGTCGCGTACCTCTGTAGATGTTAATGGGGTCCGAGTAATATCCCTTTACCATTAAAGCCGCTGTCGGGGAGCTGTAAAGTGTTCGCAGTGTAGATAAAAAATGATTCCCGAAACCCAGCCGAGCCAAGACATAGAGGAGATAGTCCCATGACAGGGAGTCAAATGCCTTATGTATATCTAATGAAAGCAACATCCCCTGTCTTGGGCCCCCCCCATCCCAATCAGAGTGTACCGCTGAGATAATATCTATGACCCTTCTCGTCTGGTCTGTTGTTTGACGCCCCGGCACGAATCCTGCCTGGTCAGGGTGGATATATTTCGCTAAAAATGAGTTCATTCTGACCGCCAATATCTTTGTCATGATCTTTAAGTCTAAATGGACTGGTGGTGTTTAACCACTTAACGACCGCTCACTGTATATATACGTCGGCAGAATGGCACCGACAGGCACAATCACGTACAGTGTACGTGATTGCCTTTGTATAGTTGGGGGGTCTAATCGGACCCCCCTCCTATACAGTGAGCGGTGGCTAAGTGTCCGGGAGCGTTCCGGGATGAGGGGGCAGCCATTCGTTTCCGGCCACCCCCTCGCGATCGCTCCCGGCGAATGGAAATGCCCCCTCTGTCTGTGTCAGGCAGAGGAAGCAGGAGGAAGTGATGTCATCTCTGGTGCGGCGCTCACATATACAGAGCGCCGTACAAGAGAAGACATCAGGTCAGTGCACACAACACTACACTGACACCAGGACACATAGGGACATAAATCGCCCCCCCAGGCCCCCCCAGACACCCCCAGATCATCCCCCAGATCACCCCCCTAGCCCCCAGTCACAGTGTCACTGATTGCAGTGACCATTTATTTACTGATCACTGCAATCAGTGACATTTGTGACTGTAAAAGTGTCAGTACATTCAGTTTTAGGTCCAGTGTAGCCCCCTAACCCCCCCTAATAAAGGTTTAACCCCCTAATCACCCCCCAGATAACCCTTTCACCCCCTATCACCACTGTCGCTAAGCGATCATTTTTCTGATCGCTGTCTTAGCGTCAGTGATGCCGATCGGCAGCCAGTAATTTTTTTTAGGTTCGCCGCATGTTTTTATAGCGTCAGGTAACCCAATATATTATCTAATAAAGGTTTAACCCCCTTGATCGCCCCCCAGGTAACCCTTTCACTCCCTATCACCACTGTCGCTAAGCGATCGTTTTTCTAAACGCTGTCTTAGTGTCGGTGATGCAGATCGGTAGCCGGTAATTTTTTTTAGGTTCGCCGCAGGTTTTTATAGCGTCAGGTACCCCAATATATTATCTAATAAAGGTTTAACCCCCTTGATCGCCCCCCAGGTAACCCTTTCACCCCCTATCACCACTGTCGCTAAGCGATCGTTTTTCTAAACGCTGTCTTAGTGTCGGTGATGCAGATCGGTAGCTGGTAATTTTTTTTAGGTTCGCCGCATGTTTTTATAGCGTCAGGTACCCCAATATATTATCTAATAAAGGTTTAACCCCCTTGATCGCCCCCAGGTAACCCTTTCACCCCCTATCACCACTGTCGCTAAGCGATCATTTTTCTAAACGCTGTCTTAGTGTCGGTGATGCAGATCGGTAGCCAGTAATTTTTTTTAGGTTCGCCGCAGGTTTTTATAGCGTCAGGTACCCCAATATATTATCTAGTAAAGGTTTAACCCCCTTGATCGCCCCCCAGGTAACCCTTTCACCCCCTATCACCACTGTCGCTAAGCAATCGTTTTTCTAAACGCTGTCTTAGTGTCGGTGATGCAGATCGGTAGCCAGTAATTTTTTTTAGGTTCGCCGCAGGTTTTTATAGCGTCAGGTACCCCCATATATTATCTAATAAAGGTTTTAACCCCCTGATTGCCCCTAGTTAACCCTTTCACCAGTGATCACCATATAAGTGTTACGGGTGACGCTGGTTAGTTAGTTTGCTTTTTATAGTGTCAGGGCACCCGCCGTATATAACCCAATAAAGGTTTAACCCCCTGATCGCCCGGCGGGTGATATCAATTAGGTTTTAGCGTCAGAGAGGGTCTGCGTCACACCCCAGGCAGCATCAGGTTAGTGCCAGTAACGCTAACACCCACGCGTGAAGCATACACCCCCTTAGTGGTATAGTATCTGAACAGATCAATATCTGATCTGATCAGATCTATACTAGCGTCCCCAGCAGTTTAGGGTTCCCAAAAACGCAGTGTTAGCGGGATCAGCCCAGATACCTGCTGGCACCTGCGTTTTGCTCCTCCGTCCAGCCCAGGCCACCCAAGTGCAGTATCGATCGATCACTGTCACTTACAAAACAAAAACACACATAACTGCAGCGTTCGCAGAGACAGGCCTGATCCCTGCGACTCCAGTGCTGTAGGAGGTGATTTCACCACCACAGTTAAAAAAAAAAAGCATATATGCCGAAGCATTGGGGCAGCAGGGGCGGAGGAGCGATTTTGCTCCTAATGCCGCGTACATACGGTCGAAATTCCGACGGAGGCTTGCCCGTGGAAAAGTCCGACCATGTGTGTGCGGCATAACTTTTTTGCGGGAGGATGCCCCCATGCTTCGGCATATATAAATGGTGCGTGTATGCCCATCATTGGAAGTGGGTGGATGAAGGGCGGTATTCTAATGGTGGGCATACCCACCGATCAATCTCTTTTTTCGTTCAGCCAACTGGCTGCATGAAAAAAAAAAGATTACAATACATGTCCAACAAGGACCAGCAACGTACTGGTATGTTGCTGGACTTTGAATGTTTATACCAGAATGATGCCTGCGGGTTTAGGTATCATCTTGGTATCATTCTTTTCAGCCTGCGGCCGGCTTTCATGTAAAAGCAATCCTAGCGGCTAATTAGCCTCTGGACTGCTTTTACAAGCATCGGGAGGGAATGCCCCCCCCCCGGATATAAAAAGCGCCATTGGGAAATTGGGAAAGCATTTTATCACACCGATCTTGGTGTGGTCAGATGCTTTGAGGGCAGAGGAAAAATCTAGGGTCTGGAAGACCCCAGTTTTTTCAAAAAAAGAGTACCTGTCACTACCTATTGCTATCATAGGGGATATTTACATTCCCTGAGATAACAATAAAAATGATTAAAAAAAAAAATACTTGGAAGGAACAATTTAAAAATAAAATAAAAAAGCAAAATTAATAATAAAAAAATAAAAAAATAAAAAAAAAGCACCCCTGTCCTGCCCTGCTCTTGCCCAATGGCGAACGCAAGCGTCGGTCTGGCGTCATATGTAAACAGCAATTGCACCATGCATGTGAGGTATCACCGCGAAGGTCAGATCGAGGGCAGTCATTTTAGCAGTAGACCTCCTCTGTAAATTTACTGGGGTAACCTGTAAAGGCTTTTAAAGGCTTTTAAAAATGTATGTAGTTGTCGCCAATGCGCGCTTGTGCGAAATTTTAAAGCATGTCGTGTTTGGTATCTATGTACTCGGCCTAAGATCATCTTTTTTATTTCATCAAACATTTGGGCAATATAGTGTGTTTTAGTGCATTAAAATTAAAAAAAGTGTATTTTTTAACCCAAAAAAATGCGTTTGAAAAATCGCTGCACAAATACTGTGTAGAAAAAAAAAATGCAACACCCACCATTTTAATCTGTAGGGCCTTTGCTTTAAAAATATATATAATGTTTGGGGGTTCAACATAATTTTCTTGCAAAAAAAAAAATGTTTTCATGTAAACAAAAAGTGTCAAAAAGGGCTTTGTCTTCAAGTGGTTAGAAGAGTGGATGTAAGCTTCCTAATGTTGTGTATAAAATGCCAGAACAGTTCAAAACCCCCCCAAATGACCCCATTTTGGAAAGTAGACACCCCAAGCTATATAATGAGAGGCATGTCGAGTCCATGGAATATTTTATATGTTGACACAAGTTGCGGAAAAAACGACAATTTTTTTTTTTTTTTTGCACAAAGTTGTCACTAAATGATATATTGCTCAAACATGCCATGGGCATATGTGGAATTACACCCCAAAATACATTCTGTTGCTTCTCCTGAGTACGGGGATACCACATGTGTGAGACTTTTTGGGAGCCTAGCCGCGTACGGGACCCCAAAAACCAAGCACCGCCTTCAGGCTTTCTAAGGGTGTAAATTTTTGATTTCACTTCTCACTGCCTATCACAGTTTCGGAGGCCATGGAATGCCCAGATGGCACAAAACCCCCCCAAATGACCCCATTTTGGAAAGTAGACACCCCAAGCTATTTGCTGAGAGGTATTGTGAGTATTTTGCAGATCTCGCTTTTTGTCACAAAGTTTTGAAAATTGAAAAAAAAAATATATATATATATATATTTTCTTTCTTCATTTTCAAAAACAAATGAGAGCTGTAAAATACTCGCCATGCCTCTCAGCAAATAGCTTGGGGTGTCTATATTCCAAAATGGGGTCATTTGGGGGGGTTTTGTGCTATTTTGGCATTTTATGGCCTTCGAAACTGTGATAGGTAGTGAGGAGTGAAATCAAAAATTTGTGCCTAGAAATCCTGAAGGCGGTGCTTGGTTTTCGGGGTCCCGTACGCGGCTAGGCTCCTAAAAAGTCCCACACATGTGGTATCCCCGTACTCAGGAGAAGCAGAAAAATGTATTTTGGGGTGTAATTCCACATATAACCATGGCATGTGTGAGCAATATATCATTTAGTGACAACTTTTTGTAATTTTTTTTTCTTTTTTCGTCATTATTCAATCACTTAAGACAAAAAAAAAAAATTCAATGGGCTCAACATGCCTCTCAGCTATTTCCTTGGGGTGTCTACTTTCCAAAATTGGGTCATTTGGGGGGGTTTTGTACTGCCCTGTCATTTTAGCACCTCAAGAAATGAGATAGGCAGTCATAAATTTAAAGCTGTGTAAATTTCAGAAAATGTACCCTAGTTTGTAAACTCTATAACTTTTGCGCAAACCAATAAATATACGCTTATTGACATTTTTTTTACTAAAAACATGTGGCTGAATACATTTTGGCCTAAATGTATGACTAAAATTGAGTTTATTCGATTTTTCTTATAACAAAAAGTAGAAAATATCATTTTTTTAAAAAAATTTCTGTCTTTTTCCGTTTATATCGCAAAAAATAAAAATCGCAGAGGCAATCAAATACCATTAAAAGAAAGCTCTATTTGTGGGAAGAAAAGGACGCAAATTTCGTTTGGGTACAACATTGCATGTCCGCACAATTTACAGTTAAAGCAGCGCAGTGCAAAATTCTGAATTCACCTCTGGTCCTTTAGCTACCAAATGGTCCGGGGCTTAAGTGGTTAACCACTTCAGCCCCGGGCCTATTCTGGCACTTCTCTCCTTCATGTAAAAATCATAATTTTATGGCTATAAAATTACTTAGAACCCCCAAACATTACATATGTTTTTTTAGCAGAAACCCTAGGGAATAAAATGGTGGTCATTGCAAATTTTTATCTCGCTCGGTATTTGCGCAATAAATTTTCAAACGCCTTTTTTTTGGAAAAAAAATGGTTTCATGAATTAAAAAATTACAAAACAGTAAAGTTAGCCCAATTTTTTTGTATAATGTGAAAGATGTTGTTATGCTGAGTAAATAGATACCTAACATGTCACGCTTTAAAATTGCGCACACTCATGGAATGACACCAAACTTCAGTACTTAAAAATCTCCATAGGCGATGCTTTAAATTTTTTTACATGTTACCATTTTCGCATTACAGAGGAGGTCTAGTGCTAGAATTGTTGCACTCGTTCTAACGCACGCAGCAATACCTCACATGTGTGGTTTTAACAGCGTTTACATATGTGGGCGGGACTTAAGTGTGTGTTCGCTTCTGAGCGCGAGCTACCGGGGACAGGGGCGTTTTAAAAAAAATTTATTTTTTTGTTTTTGTTTTTTAGTTTTTTTTATTTTTTACACTTTTTTTAACTTTTTGGTTTTTTTGATCACTTTTATTCCTATTACAAGTAATGTAAACATCCCTTGTAATAGGAATCTATTGTGACAGCTCCTCTTTATGGAGAGATGCGGGGTCAATAAGACCCCACATCTCTCCTCCAGGCTGGAAAGCATGAGATCGGTAAAAAAAAATCACCGATCTCATGCTGACAGCCGAGATCACGGCTTTGTTTACATACGGGAACCCGGCGTGATGTCATAACCTCACGCCCGGGCCTCCGACGGTCATAGAGATGACTGGTTACCATCTGGTCACCAGTCATCTCTATGCTTCCCATCCGGCGCCGGCCAATTCGTTCTCTGGGCCCCCGATGGCACGAGAGAGCCCAGAGAAGCACCGCCTATAATCTTTGGCTTCACCAAGTTGGATTTATATACTGCCTCCAAAAGAGCGCCAAAACGTGCCGTGTGACTTCACTTCCCGCTGGTGCTCCACGGACGCAAAAAAGGGGAGGAGCCCAAATAGCGGACTTGGACATGGGAAACAGGAAGTGGTGTCACTTCCTGTGTAGATGTCATCAGCATAGAAAAGGCCTTTCCTTGGAAGGGGTAGGGAAACATAGAAGCCAGGAAAAAAGGAGAGATCAAAAAAAATTGTCAGATAGTAAATATTAAGGAAAGGGAGCAGGGACATGTAAGGGAATAGCTTACAATAAAGGGGATACAGAAATATGTATCCCCAAGAATTGGGGCCAGGTAAGCAGGCTACAAGTAACTCAGAGTAGAAAAGTTCAATGATGGAAAGGCCATCGTTTTTATATTTTAACAAATTTAGTTTGTGAGTCTTTAGGGTTTTCTAAATAGTCATTAGCAGTGTCGTATTCAAGCAGTCCTTACCTTGTTGGAAATGGACTCTGCATTTCTTTCAGGTTTTGGCTATCATTGGTTTAGAAACTAGGAACAAATAAGTTGCCAGTTTCTGTTGCTATGAAAAACTCAAGGAATTGTTTGACGGAAGAGGGCCTTATTTGGCACTGTTATATGAAACAGAGTTTGGAGGAGACCAAATTTTCTGAACCAAAAAGCAGTACCCAATACCACTGAAAGAGGACCTTGTATGACAATTCTAGGATGGTGGTATTAAAGGAGCATTTTGCTATTGTGGACTAGATTTTACCCCAATCCTCCAGTTCCAAGGGGTCAGTGAGATCTCACTCTCAATTCTGAACATAATAGATGAATGGGGCTCTCCCACATTTAGAGTAATTTATATAAGGGATATAAATCTGTGGGATCTCAGAAAATGTAGACATACTGTACATGTTCAAAGACCAATTTTGTATACGGGAACTCAGAGTGCTTTCTAAGGGACATGATACAGTGTTGGATTTGAAAATAGCAATAACATTCTGCATTAATTACTTTGTAGTATTTTTGCAAAGTTGCCCAGGACAAGAAGGAGCATGAATTCAAGAAATGATGCACATAAGTGAAGCCATGGGCAATCCTCTAAACAAAGTATCTCAGTTGTCCCATTCCTGGAGGAAATAATGAGTTGTTAAGAATTGACAGAAGGAATGACAGAAGGGGTAGGAAAGGGGGCATTAACTTACCTGAGTTCCGAGACTCAAGCCCTGTACACAAGATCGGTTTAACCAATGAAAACCGTCCGATGGATTGTTTTCATCAGACAAACCGATCGTGTATGGGACCCATCGGTCTTTTTTCCATCGGTTTTAAAAAATAGAACATGTTTTAAATTTTTCCGATGGATAAAAAACCGATCGAAAACTCAGATCGTCTATGGGCAAGTCCATCGGATAAAAAACCCACGCATGCTCAGAATCAAGTCGACGCATGCTCAGAAGCATTGAACTTCATTTTTTTCAGCTCATCGGAGTGTTTTACGTCACCGCGTTTGGAACGGTCGGTTTTTTGACTGATGGTGTGTAGGCAAGACTGATGGAAGTCAGCTTCATCGGATTTCCGATGGACAAAACCATCGGATTAGAATCCATAGTATATCCGATCGTGCGTACGAGGCTTCAGAGTTTTAAGCTATTTAGTATCAGGGGGCTTAAGGAAGGTGTGTGGGCTTTGTATAGGAACAAACATAGTTTGGTGATTGGAATACAGACACAAGTTAGCATGTAATAAGGAAAGTTGTGAGTTTTGTGCAGTTATGTAGTGTTAGTATATTGGAGACCTCTAGGTCTCCTTGTAGTTTATGTGCAAGTTGACCCGGGTCATCTGTAGGCCCAGGTAAAACAGAGAATACTTCTCTATCGTAAGCATAGAAAGAAGGATGGGACATTAATATGTATCCATGACAGTGGTGGGAATTTCATGATTGCGGGTAACCAAGGTGTGGTTGGGATCTCAGCAAGGGGTAGTAATTTGTGAAGAATAATGAGGCATAATGATGGGTCAGTTGTATACCCAAAAATTCCAATTAGTATTATAAGAACAAATTGAGTATGAGTTCAATGGAGGTTCAGGAGGTTTGTGAAAGGGTTAGTGAGGACTAAGAAAGCGTAATCTGCAATGGGTTAACCATGAAGCAAAGTCCAATTTTAGAAATCCCTGCAATGTCTGGCTTGTCCGTGATCGCTATGGCTAAGGGTTCTATTACTAAGATGAGGAGATATGGGGATAAGGGGCACCCTTGTTGAAAGTCTTGAAAAATGTTGAAAGGTTTCGAGTAATGTCCTGCGTAATTACCACAGCATAAAGTGAAGAGTATTTGGCAGATATCTATAAGTGTATTTAGTCCCCAAAACCCCATTTCTAAAGAAATATTTCCTTGAGAGAGAGTCAACCGCCTTATATATGTCAAGATATAAGAGAGAGCCCAGGATTTTGTGTTGATGCAGAAGGCATATAGAGGATGGATTGCTTTGTGTATATTGTCTCCAGCTTGACGTCCTAGGATGAACCCCATTTGGTCCCAAGCGATCAGAGATATATATTGATTTGAAAGCTAGGAACTTTACTTTGTTTTTTTAAGAGTATTTAAAAGAAGCCAAGTGTGGGACTAGAAACAAGGAATATTTTTTATAGTAGAGACCTGAAAAGTCTTCCGGACCAGGTGCTTTCAACGGTTTCATTTGATAGCTATGGAGACCTTCAGTGATATCCTCATTAAGTGTCTTGCAAGCAGAGAGTCGTAAATGCTGAAAAATTGGTTGGTTTTGGTGGTCGAAATTGAGGCAGGTTTGCTGTATAAAGAGGAGAGAATATCAGCAAACAGGGATACAGTTTTGGTTTTGAAGGGTCAGAAGTAAGATCGCCCACTCTGTTTGTAATTGGATAGGAGTAAAGAGCTTCACTGCTGAGTTCAGCTTTTTGGCCAACATGGGACCAGGTTTGTTCGCACAGGAATAGTATCATCATAATGCACTTTCAACAGATTGTTGTTAGTTAAAAATATCTTTACCTGCCTAGCATTATTTTAAAGCACGTTGATTTCTGATTTAAATGAACGCATGAATCGGGCTTAGAATTTCAGCTGCATGAATCTGTGTTCCATACAAGTTCCCAATCAAAGTAAAAGGTGCACCTGCTATGTTTATTTTTGAGCAACAGAAGACAGTTAATTTGAGAACTAGTCCATTTAGAATAATTTTTTTAGTTACAAAATCACATAGTTTAAACCATCTGCTGGCTTTTTACATTTTTGGGCAATCCAGTGCAAGATCTCTCTCCCCAAAGTTTCCAGGACACTTTCCATCTATCTAAGGCCTCTTGCACAATGCTGGCTAAAAAGTCATGCCTTGTACACACGATCGGTTTTCCCAGCGGTAAAAAGTACGCTTGGAAAACCGAGAACCTGCTCGGTAGCTTTTTCCCCCTACACACGGCCGGGTTTCCCGACAGGAAAACTGCCATGAGAGCTTTGGTCGGGAAACCCGGGCGTGTGTATGCTCCACCGCAGATTTTCCCAATAGGAAAACTGCTGGCTTAAAAACCGCCAGGAATCCCGGCGGGAAAAAAGAGAACATGTTCTCTTTTTTCCCGCCGTGATTCCCGGCGGTTTTCCTGTCGGGAAAACTGCGATGGAGCATACACATTCCCGGCCAAAAGCTCTCATGACAGTTTTCCTGCTGGGAAAAACGGTCGTGTGTACGAGACATCAGAATTTTTAGGCATCCAGGCGTTTAGTTTTTTGTTTTTTTTACTGATCTAAATGCAAGCCATTGTTTTCTTGTACAAAAAGTTTATTTAAATTTTGAAAGAAACAAAAAGAAACAAAGATGCAAATAGACATAAAATGACGATGGTGTCAGACAAAACAAATGCCAATGAGACTTTAAAATACAAAGAAATGAAAGAAATGGGCCAATTGGCCTACTGTTACAAACGTCGTACAAAGACAGATATTCAGCACAACAGAAACCGCTAGTGTAACAAATACATCCAGAACATGAACGCGTGGAAACCTCACGTACCCAGAGTTTGCATGTCAAACATGATCGGAATCCCCCACCACCCAGAGGGAGAGGGTGAGATAGGTATTCCGTATGAGCCAGCTGAGGGGCTGAGAAGGGCCCAAAACCCCAAAAAAAAGAAATGGGAAAAAAAAAGAAAAATGGCCGATAAAAAAGGAGAGGAAGAAAAAAGAGAGGAAAGAAGGCGGGAAAAGAAGAGAAGGGGGCGGAGTAGAATTCCACAGGATACAACCATGGTTCAGTGGCAGAGAGTCCCATCAATCTCATTGTGTAGAGAGCAAGGATCGGTTCAGGTTCAAATAATAATAAAATAATAATAATGTTGCAGGCCATTGTTTTCAATGTGCCAGTACACAAAGGCACGGAGACAGGTGCTGAGTACAGATGAAATCCGAGTTGCCGGTTAGTATTTTATGTGCGTACATGCAGAAATACGTGCATATGTACATAAACTGATCATTTGAAGAGGCTAAAATTCTATTCTGAAAGTTACAATCTAGTTTACTCATGTACACACAAATACACACAAATATGCACAAAATAAGCGCAAGAAATTTTGTCCAGGAAAGGAATACTGATGTTCAAACATCAGTACTGTGTGCAACTTGCAAGCAGAGGCGTAGCGTGGGGGGGGCAGGGGGGGCCGCCGCACCGGGCGCAACATTGGGGGGGGCGCGAAATCCCGCACCAGTGTGTCACTTTTCTTAACTCTGTAAGATTCCATCTACTGTGTCCCGACCGCCATGTTGCGGCAGCTGGCGCCCTGTGATTGGGCGAATGCAGTCATGTGCTGTGGCAGGGCTGGCCAGTCCTTGAACGCACGCGAAGGCTCCCCCTGGAGGAGTCCCGCCCGCGCTTCTGTTAGCCGCCGCCATCACCCTCCCTCCTTACCGCGCCGGATCTGGCAGTGGACTTCATCTGGGACTGACTGGGAACTCGGCAGTCGGCACTGCTGACTACAAATAGGGAGGTGAGTGACCGAGTCTGTGAGGGAGGCAGAGAGCCAGCTCAGATGGGACTCGGAGCAGCCGCGGCCGGGTCAGCAGCAGCAGTTAGTTTGGCCGGAGTGAGAGTCACGCCACCCGGTGAAGGGGGGGAGGGGGGATGTTACTGTCTGTACACCGCCATGCCACATGTTAGCAGCATTGCCAGCCAGCCAGCCAGTCAGCTCACACGCAGCATGCCTGCGTGCCTAAGTACAGACAGTTACATGCCTCATGCTCCCCCCCCCTGCAAGAACCTGATAATTAATTTACTGAGCTCAGCTTCATGATGTATCCTATCCCCTCAGGGCATTCGACATGTAAGGGGTTAAATGATTATTCCTGCTATGTAATGTATCCCCTCAGACTTTCAGCATGTAAGGGGTTAAATGATGAGGTATTTAGCATTTCGAATGCCCTGAGGGGATGCATTACATAGCAGGAATAATCATTTAACCCCTTACACGTCGAATGCTCTGAGGGGATACATTACATACATACCTCCCAACTTTTCAACATTGAGCTGCGGGACACCTGGGGAGCAGGGCAGGTTGTTAAGCAGGGGGGCTGGTTGGTGCTGCTAAAAAAAAAATGTTGCGCGGGGGGAGGTTGCAGGGTGCTATCACGGTTACGCCAGAAAAATTTTGAAGTTGGAGGCAGCTCCTCTAATAGGCCCTGAATGCCTATATGAAGTGAGTGCGAGTAGAGCAAGAGGGCGCCAGCCTTCTGGAGGTAAAAGAACAGATATGCGTAGAGAAACACCACTATAAAAAATGATTGGGGGGGAAAAAAAAACTCACTTTAGGATGTGAAGAAGGTGCTTATTATCGTCTGAGGAGCAGTGGGTCTTGCTCGGGCTCTGTGGTGGAGGACAGTGCGGTGGCTACACTGGCGGATATGAGTGAGACAGATGCCTGTGGTGTGATGGTATGGAGTCTGCAGCAGGCATGTCCAGCTGCTCAGGTGGATATTGGTGGCTGCCGAAAAGATGTCGGCGGCTGCAGATGGAGTGTACCAGCGGTTCCATCCTTGGATACTACTGTCACTATAGTATCCAAGGATGGAGCCGCTGGTTACACTCAATCTGCAGCTGTCAACATCTCAGATGTGAATATTTGATGTTAAGGGACACGCTGATTGGCATATTTTGGTGTGGCCCTTAACATAAAATGTGCCCATCAGCATGCCCCTTATTTTGTTAAGGGGGCCTGCTGATGGGGACAGCTGATGTAAGGTGGCACAGTGATGGGGGCACCTAATGTAAAGGAGCACTCTGATGGGCACGCACACCTGATGTAAAGCATCACTCTGACGAGCACACCTAATGTAAAGGGGCACACTGAAAATATGCCAATCAGCGTGTCCCTTAACGTAAAATGTGCCCATCAGTGTGCCCCTTAACATTAAATATGCCCATCTGAGATGTTGACAGCTGCAGATTGAGTGTAACCAGCGGCTCCATCCTTGGATACTATGGTGACAGTAGTATCCAAGGATGGAACCGCTGGTACACTCCATCTGCAGCCGCCGGCATCTTATCGGCAGCCACCAATATCCACCTGAGCAGCTGGACATGCCTGCTGCAGACTCCATACCATCACACCACAGGCATCTGTCTCACTCATATCCGCCAGTGTAGCCACCACACCGTCCTCCGCCACAGAGCCCGAGCAAGACCCACTGCTCCTCAGACGATAATAAGCACCTTCTTCACATCCTAAAGTGAGTTTTTTTTTCCCCCCAATCATTTTTTATAGTGGTGTTTCTCTACGCATATCTGTTCTTTTACCTCCAGAAGGCTGGCACCCTCTTGCTCTACTCGCACTCACTTCATATAGGCATTCAGGGCCTATTAGAGGAGCTGCCTCCACTTGTGTTTCAACTTCAACCTGTCCTTTTGTCCCGCAGTGCAATATTTTTCCTCCTTCACTAATTTTTATGTCTTAATTTCATTCAATTGAAAATTACTTAGACTCATATGAATTTAAGAAATTGGAGACTCTGCATTAGTTTTCCTTTTCACCAATTTTTTACATTACACCTATTGACATTCATTTATTTATTCATTTAGCGCTGTACCTCATTTTACATATTTCAGTGTAGGTGTAAGGTCGGTGGTTCAGTGTATGTGTCAGGTAGGTGTCGGGGGTCAGTGTGTGTCAGTCAGTGTAATAGTCAGTGTTGGTGTCAGGTGGGTCAGTGTAATGTGAGTAGTGCATTAAGTAGGAGTGAGGTGGGTTAGTGTAGGAGTGAGGTGGGTTAGTGTAGGAGTGAGGTGGGTTAGTGTAGGAGTGAGGTGGGTTAGTGTAGGTGTCAGGTGGGTTAGTGTAGGTGTCAGGTGGGTTAGTGTAGGTGTCAGGTGGGTCAGTGTAGGTGTCAGGTAGGTCAGGTGGGTCAGTGTGCAGGGTAGTGGTCAGTGTGCAGTGTAGTGGTGTGCAGTGTGTAGTGGTCAGTGTGCGGGTTTGTGGTCAGTGTGCGAGTTTGTGGTCAGTGTGCGAGTTTGTGGTCAGTGTGCGGGTTAGTGGTCATTGTGTAATGGAAAGTCTGCAGGTTGGGGGGGCGCAAATTTCTTGCCTTGCCCCGGGCGCTGACAACCCACGCTACGCCACTGCTTGCAAGTACTCTAAAACTGGTCATACACATACCGTATACGTTTCTTTCATTCAGCTTGTGGGCTGAACAAAAGAAATTCAAAAGATTCCTACATTAACAACAATGCTGATGGACGAATCTGCCGCTGGAGTCTATTGTATTCTGACAGCTGATGTTGATGATTGTCAGAATACCTGAACATTGTCTGCACCTGACTGGATTCAGGTAATGTTTGGCTAACAGTTTTTCACACGGATGCTTTGACAAAATTAAACAAATTTGAACTCTGTCAATCCAGCTGTTGCCGACAGGGTCACAGAATTTTGGCCAATACTGCATGCAAGGCCAGCTTTAGAATATAAAGCAGGGCATAGACAGTAGAATGTGGCCAATTATCAGGCATTTTCTGACTGTCCTCAGGCATCTATGCCAGGCAGCACATAAATGTAACCAGTAACTCTATGCCTATGAATCATGGCACGTGTAGCACATTGCAAGCACCTACAGCACTGGCTAATCTGGGAAGACAACAATGACAATCAGACCCCCCTCATAATTAGTGCAAAAGGTGAGCAGCCCGGGATCTCAAATGCAAACACTCACCACCTTTAGTCCATTTGTGCCTGAGAGCCCTAACAAACCTTTAGATGATTTAACCCATTTTTGTATGTTGTTGTTAGTACATCTCATTTGAAGTTACTAAAGTCACTATAATATGTACTGTATCTCACAAAAGTGAGTACACCCCTCACATTTTTGGAAATATTTTATTATATCTTTTCATGTGACAACACTGAAGAAATTACACTTTGCTACAATGTAAAGTAGTGAGTGTACAGCTTGTATAACAGTGTAAATTTGCTGTCCCCTCAAAATAACTCAACACAAAGCCCATAATGTCTAAACCGCTGGCAACAAAAGTGACTACACCCCTAAGTGTTAATATGTTGTGTGGCCACCATTATTTTCCCGCACTGCCTTAACCCTCTTGGGCATGGAGTTCCCCAGAGCTTCACAGGTTGCCACTGGAGTCCTCTACCACTCCTCCATGATGACATCACGGAGCTGGTAGATGTTAGAGACCTTGCGCTCCTCCACCTTCCATTTGAGGATGCCCCACAGATGCTCAATAGGGTTTAGGTATGGAGACAGGCTTGGCCAGTCCATCACCTTTACCCTCAGCTTATTTAGTAAGGCAGTAGTCATCTTGAGGTGTGTTTGGGGTCGTTATCATGTTGGAATACTGCCCTGTGGCCCAGTCTCTGAAGGGAGGGGATCATGCTCTGCTTCAGTATGTCAAAGTACATGTTGGCATTCATGGTTCATCAATGAACTGTAGCTCCCCAGTGCCGGCAGCACTCATGCACCCCCAGACCATGACACTCCCACCACCATGCTTGACTGTAGACAAGACACACTTGTCTTTGTACTCCTCACCTGGTTACCACCACACGCTTGACACCATCTGAACCAAATAAGTTTATATTGGTCTCATCAGACCACAGGACATGGTTCCAGTAATCCATGTACTTAGTCTGCTTGTCTTCAGCAAACTGTTTGCGGGCTTCCTGTGCATCATCTTTAGAAGAGGCTTCCTTCTGGGATGGCAGCCATGCAGACCAATTTGATGCAGTTTGTGGCATATGGTCTTCGCACTGACAGGCTGACCCCCCACCCCTTCAACCTCTGCAGCAATGCTGGCAGCACTCATACGTTTATTTCCCAAAGACAACCTCTAGATATGACGCTGAGCATGTGCACTCAACTTCTTTGGCGAGGCCTGTTCTGAGTGGAACCTGTCCTGTTAAACTGCTGTATGGTCTTGGCCACCTTGCTGCAGCTCAGTTTCAGGGTCTTGCCAATCTTCTTATAGCCTCAGAGAGTTCTTGCCATGAGGTGCCATGTTGAACTTCCAATGAGAGAGTGATAACACTAAATTTAACACACCTGCTCCCCATTTACACCTGAGACCTTGTAACACTAACGAGTCCCATGACACCTCAGGGGAAAAACTTCAAAATTGGACCCAATTTGGACATTTTCACTTAGGAATGTGCTCACTTCTGTTGCCAGCGGTTTAGACATTAATGGCTGTGTGTTGAGTTATTTTGAGGGGACAGCAAATTTACACTGTTATACAAGCTGTACACTCACTACTTTACATTGTAGCAAAGTGTCATTTCTTCAGTGTTGTCACATGAAAAGATATAATAAAATATTTACAAAAGTGTGAGGGGTGTACTCACTTTTGTGAGATACTCTGGGACAGATTTCTGTGTTTTCCCACAAAAAAATCCACCATTGTTTTGCCAGTCACAAAGATGTTATATCCACATTATAATATTAAACTCCAGGAAATGTAAAAATCCTCTCTTGCAGCGGTGCTGACCCAATAATGCAAGGTCTGAGTTCTCATTTTAGGTCTAGGAGATGGGGAAGATCTAGATCTTCCAGATCCATACCAGATCCATGGCTCCCCTTGCAGACAGCATTCCCCTACAATCTATTTTGCAGATTGTTCATTGATGTCCTTACATCCAATGAGGGGCTATGGGCTCAGCATTGCATTGGTCTTAATGACAATGGGGGTATCCCACCACCAGAGATTAGTTGAGTTGTGGCTGTGAGGACCAGTCTTTCAGCACAAGAGCATTGGATAAAGTGGGTAGAGCTGGAGGACCTGTTTTTGCAGGTCCTCCAGATGTAAAACAAGCAAGTAACCCCTGCAGTTTGGGCATAGCCCCATGGCAAGGGAGGGTTTCTAGCTTGCCCGTAGTTCTTTTTTGATTTCTGTACCAAGCAATCATTCATAATTCACCCAAAAACTATATACCAACATCTGTATAATGATTTTGAGTTTATTCACTAACGCATAAAATTATTTTAGTTACATTTGTTACCTTAGGCCAGTGTTTCTCAACTCTAGTCCTCAAGGCGCACCAACAGGTCATGTTTTTGGGATTTCCATTGATTTTCACAGGTGATTTGAGCAGTTTCACTGCCTTAGTAATTATCACAGCTGTTTTATCTGCAGGAAATCCCAAAAACATGACCTGTTGGTGCGCCTTGAGGACTGGAGTTGAGAAACACTGCCTTAGGCAACATCACAAACTACATTTACGATGCAGTTCGTCAGTAGAATCAACACAACAGGCTTTTGTTTTTTCTGAGCCCTCCCCCTAACTTTTTTACCTTTTTTTTACCTGTTGACCCTGCTGTTATTTTTTACCTTCCATTAACAGACCAAGCTGTCTTTCAAAAGTAGCATCTGAGGGTTGAAGCACACTATTTAACACTGACGTGGGTGCTTACAATGATCAGCTTTTATTCGCTTAGTTAAAAGCTTTATCACAATAGGAAAAAAATAATTAAGAATTGTTGCTGTAACGTCTTAAAAGTTTAAGCTAGAGTTCAACTTTATAGACCCTTAATTTTATTTAAACTTACTAGTCTATCTGATGTTGGCCATATGCATTTTGATAAATGATTGATGTATTTTCCAAATGATCTTTTAAGATAGGAATAACTGATCTAAAGTTGACAACCTATTCAGTCGATATGACTCATATGGGGAAGTGGATTTCGATCGCAGATATGATCTCAACTTACGATTGTAAGTTATTTATTACATCTCTGTTTCACCATGTAATCTGATTGCTCAAAATACAATCGTAATCGTGAACAAAGTATCTCAGGGGTGCAAATCGATGCAAAACAATCAATCATTTTCCACCCTGGCCCATCAATTCAGTTTGTATGAATTTGATTTAAATGAATTGGAAGGGCAGTTAAGGCTAGTCAATTTTTTGTAGGTTTATTCATTTTGTTTGAATCACGTGTTGATTGGATAATAAAAATCAAAACGTGTGACCGCCATAACACTACTCTCTCCACAGACTGACAATGCTGCAAATCTATGCATGTTTGCAATTGTGTCTCAAAAGCTGTGACAAACCTATTTTAGCAATTCAAGTGCCTGTGTCTGTCCAGTCCCTCTTCCCATGACAATCTTATTTGAGATACCAGGAGGGTGCCCTTAAAGAGACAAACCACAGAACAGCATTCAACTGGCTAAAAATAGAGATCAATATCCTTTCTTAATACTGCATTAATAATCACGTACTGCCAAATTAAAATGTACTAAACTGTGCTTACAATCCTAGAAACAGTTATAGAAACAACCAAACATATTGTAGAAATGAAGCCTATCTCTTTCAGGCATTTTGGTCTCAATATAAGGCAGACTAAGGTTTTCCCACAAGATTCACACAACTTTCACCCAAGATTTACACATTTTTTAATTGGTTTCAACTAAATCTTGTGTGTAAAAGTTCATAAATAGACCGCTAAATGTTCCTCATACAACAAAGACATCAAACAGACCTATACATAATATAATGCATTTATCAGAGGAAGTCAAGTCTTCTGTATGGGATCATGAAAACTTTAGCAGTAAAAGTTGTAATAACTTTATCTCCAGTTTAGCACCATCTCTAAATATACATCTAAATTTACTTACCGTGCGCAAATCAGAACATCAGCTCCTCGGACAAGGTAAGCCGAGCAATTCCAGAGGAAGCAGGTAAATATTGTGTGTTTGCTGAATCCTAGTCCTGAACTGATTGCTTCCTACACCCGGCCAAAACTCCAGCAGCAGCTGTCACTCACAACACGAGCTGCCCACCATCTATTTATAGAAACCCAGGCATAGGGACAGTCACATTTTCCAGGAGGGTTCAGTGTCTTGGGAAGAGACTGGACATTACTGGGGGAGGGTAAAAACATAGAAGAGACAGCTATACGTAATGTGTTTTGGTAGCAGACATTTGTTTACTTATCACTTATGACACGTGACATCATAATGTCATTGGTTTTGCAATAACGTAGAACATAACTAACTTTCGAGACAGAAAAACATTGTCTATTCAACTATCAGAAGATAAGTAGTACCATTTGTACTACTACAGCACAGTGACTTAGTGGTTAGCACTTCTGCTGTGCACACTGGGATTTCTGGTTGGTATACCAGTCAGAACACTATCTGCATGGAGTTTGCATGCTCCCAGCGCTTCTGTGGTTTCCGCCTCCCACACTCCAAAAGCAAATTCCTAGATTAAAGGCTAACTCCTCCTTTTGCATTATGTTATAAGTTACATGTTACACCCATACATAGGGTATAACTTGGTACAAATGAGACTCCCCACCACTAAACCAGCCACCTTTTGAAATCAGGGTGCCTTCGCATGGCTCTGCCTGCACTCGTGGGCAGGCCCCAAACACGTGACTGAGTCACCCACATGCTCTCCTTCAGGACCCGCATGATTCAGAACAGACTAGGGCCTAAGTCACAGGCCACACACAGTCCACAGTCCTCTCAGAACTACATTTTACCTGTATACCTGCACATATGATGTGTCAGAGAAACATGGCATGCTCTGTACACCCATTCACCATACTCCTGGTCACCTGTATCAACAACACTCCTTCAACTGGAGACACTTTTTGTGTTGGGCCCACCGTTTTCACATGTTTACGGGACAAGGCTCCCACTCCCCTATTCACCACCATCCCCAAGACCGACCAGGTTTAAATAGAGTTGGTTCCACCAGGATCCTACTTCTCAATGTGTGCTTCTCATGGGATACACAGTCTATAGGCTTAACTGGGCACTATCCCAATTTATAGCAGCAAAGGTACTAAAGATCCACTCCAGACACTTAAACTTACCACAGCTGTGGCCCAAATCGATTTTATTGATGTAGTTCACATAACAGTCAAATAAAGAATTCTCTTCAAGTCAGCCATGAGCAATTTGTGAAAGTGTGCCTTCTGTGCCCAGTAGCAAGGATGCCCATCCCAGGGGTGGCTAAGAAAAGTATTAAGTCCTCACACCATCTCTCTCTTTGCTCTTTCTTTCCCATCAGCCTCTCTGTTCTCCCCTTGCCAAGCTCCACCCCAGACTTATATATGATCCTGACAGGAAGGAAATTAAATCATTACCCTTCCTGGGAGGATTTAAACCTTCTTTACAGGGGCAACCAAGTAGCCCTGCCTACATACTGCTGCATCATTTATTCACAGAGATCTGTGAATGAATGCACTACAAGTCCCATCTTCCACACTGGTAGACGGACTCTCAGTGGAGCAGAGTGCGGGGATAAACACATAGTCCCTTGACACTTCTTCTAGCAATCCAACAAGTTCATACCTTGTGTAGCAAGGTGTTACTTTTGCACATAGCTTATGGACTACAGTTTGTGCCTTAAGAACTTAGCTATTTTCATTATCCGTTTCCCCTATACTGCTGCAAGTTGTTGGGTCCAGCTATGGTAAGGACAATGCATGACGGACCTTGTGGTGCGGAGAGATAGAGACTCTATTGCTATGGGTCAGAAATAGACTACAAGGCCCACAACGCCACTTGCTGTGAAGGAGCGTGGCGCCACGCACTGCCTGCTGGTAGAACCTTTAAAAAGGGAGGCAGGGCTTGTGTTCGTTCTCTTGGGATGCCAACTTGCAAGCGGCAAGAGGCCTGCAGCGAGTGTGCTTAGGCCGGAAAAGCCTGGGCCTAAAGTGACGGAGACTGGATCATCTGCCGGAGGGATACCAGCTACAGCCCTGCTGATCAGACCAGGGAGAGGGACAGCTCTACACTCCTGAACATCCAGAGTCACCTATCCACCAACGCCTTGTGACCGGCTAAGCGGAGGACCAGGGACAACAACTTGTCCAGAGGCTGCAAACCAAGAGGGCCCTGTTGGAGGATACCAGCGAGGCAAGGCCTCGTGTGGTGAGAGGGCACCTGTCCACTAACACAAATAACTGTGTCGCAGGAAGGTGACTTCCATAACTTTACTTATTTACTTATGCTTGCTGGTAGGGATGAGCTCGGTGTTCGAGTCGAACGCATGTTCGACTCGAACATCGCCTGTTCGCCTGTTCGGCAAAACCAGAACTTTGTGGGCCGTTCGCGCCAAATTCGTGTGACGCGAACGGCCCACAATGCACTGCGCCATCGCACTGCATTGCCGGCGCTGTGATTGGCCAAGCATGCACTGTGACCCTGTATCTACCCTTTATTACTGTTCTCTAAGCTAGATAGGCAGGGACAGTGTGTTCTTTTCTCAGGCATCTGCAGGAGTTAGTGGGTCTTGTGTGCCCCAGCACAGTATACACCTGTATCTACACTTTTTTGCTGTTCTATAATACAGGCATCTACAGGAGTTAGTGGGTGTTATGTGCCCCAGCACAGTATACACCTGTATCTACCCTTTATTACTGTTCTCTAAGCTAGATAGGCAGGGACAGTGTGTTCTTTTCTCAGGCATCTGCAGAAGTTAGTGGGTGTTGTGTGCCCCAGCACAGTATACACCTGTATCTACCCTTTATTACTGTTCTCTAAGCTAGATAGGCAGGGACAGTGTGTTCTTTTCTCAGGCATCTGCAGGAATTAGTGGGTGTTGTGTGCCCCAGCACAGTATACACCTGTATCTACACTTTTTTGCTGTTCTATAATATAGGCATTTGCAGGAGTTAGTGGGTGTTGTGTGCCCCAGCACAGTATACACCTGTATCTACACTTTTTTGCTGTTCTATAATACAGGCATCTGCAGGAGTTAGTGGGTGTTGTGTGCCCCAGCACAGTATACACCTGTATCTACCCTTTATTGCTGGTGTTCTCTAATAAAGGCATCTGCAGGAGTTAGTGGGTGTTGTGTGCCCCAGCACAGTATACACCTGTATCTACACTTTTTTGCTGTTCTATAATACAGGCATCTGCAGGAGTTAGTGTGTGTTGTGTGCCCCAGCACAGTATACACCTGTATCTACACTTTTTGCTGTTCTATAATACAGGCATCTGCAGGAGTTAGTGGGTGTTGTGTGCCCCAGCACAGTATACACCTGTATCTACACTTTTTTGCTGTTCTATAATACAGGCATCTGCAGGAGTTAGTGGGTGTTGTGTGCCCCAGCACAGTATACACCTGTATCTACCCTTTATTGCTGGTGTTCTCTAATAAAGGCATCTGCAGGAGTTAGTGGGTGTTGTGTCCCTCCAGCACAGCATACACCTGTATCTACCCTTTATTGCTGGTGTTCTCTAATAAAGGCATCTGCATGAGTTAGTGGGTGTTGTGTCCCTCCAGCACAGCACAGTATACACCTGTATCTACCCTTTATTGCTGGTGTTCTCTAATAAAGGCATCTGCAGGAGTTAGTGGGTGTTGTGTCCCTCCAGCACAGCACAGTATACACCTGTATCTACCCTTTATTGCTGGTGTTCTCTAATAAAGGCATCTGCAGGAGTTAGTGGGTGTTGTGTTCCTCCAGCATAGCACAGTATACACCTGTATCTACCCTTTATTGCTGGTGTTCTCTAATAAAGGCATCTGCAGGAATTAGTGGGTGTTGTGTCCCTCCAGCACAGCACAGTATACACCTGTATCTACCCTTTATTGCTGGTTTTCTCTAATAAAGGCATCTGCAGGAGTTAGTGGGTGTTGTGTGCCTCCAGCACAATATACACTACTCCAATTCCTGGTTTTCCCATCTCCCTGCAGTCCATTACTATGTCTGGAAGGCCAACAAGAAGAGGCAGACAGTCAGGAGCCAATAAAAGAGGGCAAGCAGGCTCTGTGTTTAGAGACAACAGTGCTGGTCGTGGACGCCGTGCATCGTCATCAGCACGTGGCCCTGAGACACGCTTGTCCTTATTTTCGGCAGCTGGACGTGTTGAGCCGCATCATGCCGAAGACTTGGTAGAGTGGATGACCAAGCCCTCCTCATCCTCCTCATCCTCTCTTACCCAGGCTCAGGGTACTGGCAAAGCAGCTGCCAAAGCGTCCTCTTCCCTCGTATCAATGTCATCATCAGTCACTCCTTCCCTAGACCCACCATGTCCTCCTGAGGAGTCCCCCGAACTGTTTGAGCACAGTGTTGGGTAAATGCTCCAGGAGGATGCCCAGCGTTTTCAAGGGTCTGATGATGATACCCAGCTAGAGGAAGGCAGTAGCGTGAGCGCAGAGAGAGGGGATGCTCAAGAAGGACAGCAATCTGGCAGTCATGTTCCAGCAGCTGCAGCATACTGCCAGATTGGCTCCAGTGATGAGGAGGGAGGGGATGATGAGGTCACTGACTCCACGTGGGTGCCTGATAGGAGAGAGGAGGAGGAGGAGGATGAGGAGGAGGCACATCTCCAACGAGGCAGGATGCCCTCCGGGGCCAGCGTAAGGGCAGCACACCGACTGAATCACACCGCAGAGCTCCGCCTGTGCAGGGCGCTGCCTCTGCTCGTTATTCCAAAAGTTCTTTGGTGTGGGCCTTTTTTAAGTCGAGTGCATCAGATCGCACCGCTGCTATTTGCAACATATGTCTCCAGCGTATCTCGCGTGGCCAAAACATCAGCCGCTTGGGCACCACATGCTTGACCAGACATATGTTGACCTGCCATGCAGCTCATTGGCAAGCGTACCTTAAAGACCCACACCAAAGAACAAAGCGGACCTCTTCTTGCTCCTCATCAGCTGGGATCTCCAACCCCACTATACCTTCAGTCCTCTCTGAAACCTGCACTGAGAGGAATGAAGGTCGTTTTTTTCGACGAGATTCTTGGACAAGAAACTTGTCCCGGCCGAGTGTACACACGCTCGATTCAAAGAACCCGCGGTTCTTTGAATGGAGCGTACGCGGTGACGTCATTGACTACGACGAGCATGCGCTCGTCACATTCGATGCCGTCGCCGCCATCTTGGTATACCCTACCTATGCCTAGGAAGCTACCGCGCATGCGTCAAATTCATTTCGAACATGCACGGGCTTCCGGGAGGACAGGTAAGTGTACACACACTCACTTTTCTCATCGAGAAACATGCCGACGAGAATCTCGACGAGAAAATAGAGAGCTGGTTCTCTATTTTCTCGTCGAGATTACTTGTCGGTTTTCTTGACGAGAAACCATACACACGAACGAGTTTCTCGGCAAGACATCTCTGCCAGCAAGTTTCTTGCTGGTTCTTGCCGAGAAACTTGGTCGTGTGTACGAGGCCTTACTCTAAAGTTGGTTTCTTAGACTATTGGTGAAACCCTAGAACTGTTATGCATGTGTATGCCAGTGAACTCTCTCAGGGATCAGTTTGAGTCAAATGTCATGTATAATTTTCATTTCTTTATCAAGTAAAAGTATTCCTTCATGGTTGAACTTCTCCTTGTGTGGGACTCTGTCTTTTACAGCTATGTGGCAGGAAAACCACAACGAGGTAACAATATTTAATTATATTTATTGTTTGTGATATCATTGTGGCCCTCTATAGCCTTCTACGGGTCCACAATCACATTCTTGCTATTAATATCCAGTTGTGCCAAGGGGAATTGATCCAAACTTACAGGGGTTGATAGGCAGAGTACAGGCCCAAAACTTAAACCAGCAGCTCCTACGGAGGTAGTGCTACACTTGCTATTAACATATAGCTGGAGGAAGAATCTGAAGGAGTCTGGCATTGCACCCAGGATCAATGGATTTACAGCCTCCTATGCAAAAAAAATAATACATTTTCCCATTTTTTTTTCCAGTAAATATATGTGTATTATTATTGAGGGCAGAGACTGATGCAATGGCGTCCCTAGGGGGGGCAGAGGGGGCCCTGGCCCCGCCAACATTATGCTGTGCCCCACCATGTGCCCTCCCCCCCCCCCCCCTCAAAAAAAGTTTTTTTGTTGGGTTTTTTTTGCATTTTTTGTATTTTGCTTGGGCCCGCCGCTGGAGTAACACAGTCTCTCCTAAAAGGGAGAGTGTCCCCAGTCAGCTTCTGCGGTGGATTCCTCCCCCCTCCCTCTGCTCGCTGACACTGCATATTGCGAGCGCTCACCCAACCACAGCCTTCCCCTGCATCCTCGTTGGCATGGAGAAGAGCGAGTTGCAGGAAGGACTCCACTGTGGGGGGGGGGGGGCAAGCCTTCATCTCAGCTACTGAAAAAACAGACTGATTTCTCCCATCCTTAGGCCAGGAGAACCAGCCTGTAAATTCCGAGAGTGGTGACTGCAAGCTGAGCCGAGTGTCAGTCTTTCACAGCCCAGCGAGTCCAGCCACCCCCCCCCCTCACTTCCCTCACATACGAGCAGGGAGGAATACAGCTCCTCCTCCTCCTTCCAGTCCCGCCCACACTATCCCGGCGTGCTGTATCTGATGAGAGGGGATGTGTGGGCGGGAAATATGAAAATCAGCAGCATTCCTGGCTGTGTGTGAATGATGCCTGAGATTCTAGCCTAGATCCGTGGGTAAGTGTGTGCACTGCAGACTGCAGTACACTGTAATCACTGAACTGCATTATCTCCATCCCTTCTCTCCCCCATCTGTCTCCCTCCCCCTCTCCTGTTCTTTCAAGACATTGACAATTTACTTTCACTTTCAGTTAGGCAGGTAATATACAGTGCAAATTTCTTTCCTGCATCCACAGATTGCAGGAAAGAAACTTGCATAATTCCCCCATCAACACAGACAGTGCTGACAGGGGAATATCCCTCCTGCCCAGCAATTGTATTCTCCCGACAAACAGTGATTATCACTAGTAGCTATAGCAACCACTAGTGATAATCATAAGCAGGCCCGGACTGGCCATAGGGCATACCAGGCAAATGCCCGGTTGGCCATGGCAGCCCGCGGGCCGCCAGTGGGCCGCGACGGCCCGCGGGCCCCGGACAGCATGTCACGTCTTCCCCATCATCTCCAATGTCTCCAGAGGCAACCGGAGTTGGTGGGCGGAGCTGGGGGTGTGGCTGCCCCTCCACTCCTCCCACAGACTCGTTCACTCTGGCTGATCCCACAGCTGAAGGAGAAAGAAACGAGGACACAGCAGCCAGAGTGTCTTCATCTCCAGGCATGCTGTAAGTTACTGCATTGCTGCACATGTCACTATATAGAGTACTAACCTGGCACCATACAACCCCAGCCTGCCCTATGCCACCGAACCCTGCCCTATGCGTGCCACCCCAACCTGCCTATGCCACCGCACCCTGCCCTATGCCACCGCAACCTGCCTTATGCCACCGCAACCTGCCCTATGCCACCGCAACCTGCCCTATGCCACCGCAACCTGCCTTATGCCACCGCAACCTGCCTTATGCCACCGCAACCTGCCCTTTGCCACCGCAACCTACCCTATGCAACCGCAAACTGCTCTATACCACCCTAACCTGCCCTATGCCACCGCAACCTGCTCTATGCCACCACACCCTGCCCTATATCACCCCAACCTGCCGTATGCCACCCAGCCTGCCATATACCACCACAAACTGCCCTATACCACCCAAACCTGCTCTATACCACCCCAGCCTGCCCTATACAACCCCAACCTGCCCTATGCCACCCCAGCCTTCACTATATCACCGCAACCTGCCCTATATTACCCCAACCTGCCCTATATTGCCCCAGCCGGCCCAATACTACCCTATACTTTAATTTACTGGGGTCATTTGGGGGTGCGCCTCGTGACCGTGCGCTGCCTGCAGGGCTCTGGGCAGGATAGACAGGAGGGGGGTGACACCATGTTTTGCCGCACCAGGTGACACCAATCCTAGTGACGCCACTGCCCCAGTGCACTCTCAGCTGCGAGTCGGAGCCGCACTCGAGTGACAGTGACACCCGTTGGCACATCAGGGAGCCGGGACCCGCAACGATCCCCTTCTCTCTGGCAAGGTGGCCGCGGCACTGATGATCTGATCAGTCTCGGCTCGGCTGTCTCACACAGCCGAGCATAGTGAAGCTGCCTCCCCTCCTCCTTTATGTCCACACAGGGGGAGGGGACCCAACATGCAGTCCTGTGCTGATCTGAGGTACATTATGGGTCTGAAGGGGGGGGTCTGTATTGTAGGGGGGGTTTCTGTATTGTAGGGGTGGTCTGAAATGTAGGGGGGTTCTGTATTGTAGGGGGGTCTGTAATGTAGGGGGTTCTGTATTTTTTGGGGAGTTCTGTATTGTAGGGGGGTTCTGTATTGTAGGGGGTTCTGTATTGTAGGGGGGTCTGTAATGTAGGGGGGTTCTGTATTGTAGGGGGGTCTGAAATGTAGGGGGGTTCTGTATTGTAGGGGGGTCTGAAATGTAGGGGGGTTCTGTATTGTAGGGGGGTCTGTAATGTAGGGGGTTCTGTATTGTAGGGGGGGTCTGAAATGTAGGGGGGTTCTGAAATGTAGGGGGGTCTGAAATGTAGGTGGGTTCTGTATTGTAGGGAGGTCTGTATTGTAGGGGGGTCTGTAATGTAGGGAGGCTGTATTGCAGGGGGGGCTGTATTGTAGGGGGGTCTGTAATGTAGGGGGGTCTGTATTGTAGGGGGGTTCTGTATTGTAGGGGGTCTGTAATGTAGGGGGTTCTGTATTGAAGAGGGTCTGAAATTTAGGGTGGGGCTCTGTAATGTAGGGGGGGTCTGTATTGTAGGGGGGGTCTGAAATGTAGGGGGGGTCTGAAATGTAGGGGGGTTCTGTATTGTAGGGGGTCTGTAATGTAGGGGGTTCTGTATTGTAGGGGAGTCTGAAATGTAGGGGGTTCTGTATTTTAGGGGGGTCTGAAATGTAGGGGGGTCTGTATTGTAGGGGGGTCTGTAATGTAGGGGGTTCTGTATTGTAGAGGGGGGTCTGTAATGTAGGGGGTTCTGTATTGTAGGGGGGTCTGTAATGTAGGGGGGTCTGTAATGTAGGGAGGGGGTCTGTAATGTAGGGGGGGTCTGTAATGTAGGGGGGTCTGTAATGTAGGGAGGGTCTGTATTATATAGGGGGGCTGTAATGTAGGGGGGTCTGTATTGTAGAGGGGGTCTGTACTGTAGGGAGGGGGTCTGTACTGTAGGGAGGTCTGTGTAACATGCAGGGGGTCCAGAACTGTTAGGGGGTGTCTGTTTAACAAACTGTGGGGGGCTGTGTAATGTAAAGGGGTCCAGAGGTGCGGTGCTATGTAATGTAAAGGGGTCCAGAGGTGCAGGGTGCTGTGTAATGTAAAGGGGTCCAGAGGTGCAGGGTGCTGTGTAATGTAAAGGAATCCAGAGGTGCAGGGTGCTGTGTAATGTAAAGGGGTCCAGGGTGCTGTGTAATGTAAAGGGGTCCAGAGGTGCAGGGTGCTGTGTAATGCAAAGGGGCCCAGAGGTGCTGGGTGCTGTGTAATGTAAAAGGTCCAGAGGTGCAGTGCTATGTAATGTAAAGGGGTCCAGGGTGCTGTGTAATGTAAAGGGGTCCAGAGGTGCAGGGTGCTGTGTAATGTAAAGGGGTCCAGAGGTACCCCACATTCCATCATTAACCGCCGCCGCGCCCCCCCCCCCCCCCCCGGGCTGCTCAGTCTAAAATGCCCGGGCCTACTTTTGTCCCAGTCCGGGCCTGATTATAAGAGAATCTTCTCTTTAATGGTTCAAATCTCAGCCAGTGCCTGCTGAACCAGCTGAGATTTAAACTGTCTATGGCTGGTCTTAGCTCTTAGGCAGCCAATACATTGATCACTTTTTTTCATTCAACTATTCCCCCATCTACACATTATAGGTGGATGGGGGAATGTTCCCAGTGTGGACCAGTGCTGGAACAACCAGAGTTGCGCTCTTACTAGTGACAGAATCAAATAGTAAAATTAGATAACTGATATCACCAGAATGGGAGTGCAACGGGTGCCGCGGTAAAAGCACTTGTCGAATCCTGAGACGAAACTTCTCTGTGTCTTGGCCCTAACTACCCCAAAGTCCATGATTACTTTGCGGGAGGGAAGAAAGGAGAACAAACAACTGAAACAGTCTCCATTCCTCCGAAGAGCACAAACACCCCTTCACCTAGGGCGCAGTCACTGATTTTCCGGGAAGAGGGAAAAAAACACAAACCCCGGAAAGTTCGTCAACTTGGAAAAAGGACAAAGGAAAGGAGTCTTTTTCTCCTACAGATAGAACCTGGGGTGCGGCAGGACAAGGGGTTTCAAGTGCTGATCCATGGTCTCGATCTGATACTCAGCATCCTCTTTATCTTTCCGGCGGATCAGCACCTTATCCATGTGGATGTGCCGACCCAGCATCCATTCTGCCTTGCAGTCCTTGAACCGTTGTGATGCCTTGGGAGAGCAGGCGAGGTACCTACGTGCGTGTGGCACTTTGATATGTGTCCACACAAAGGCATTGTACCAACGTTCCCAACAAACTTCGACCTCGTACAACAGTCCTTTTGGCAAGTATGGGTATTCCCACCCATACTCATTGGCAACCTTCTGGCAGAATAAGCGCTGAAGCCTGGCCAAGGGAGGCATAGTAGCTTTGTTCCCTACGCCCGGCAAGACAATACAATCCGGATGGCGAGGTGCCTTGACCACCTCCATATTGGGCATAGGCACCCGCAGCGACAGTCTCTGGCCCCCGGTGTTAGATGCAGGTGGCACCGGGGATCGAAGGGCAGACTGGGGACGGGACCCCTCCTCAGACGCTGGTGCCTCCACCCGGGGTGTATTATCCCCTGCAGACATAGGTGGATCCCTGACTTTGCGGGACGAGGAGAGAGGTATCTTGTCCCAGCCCTTCTTACAGAAAATCTCGTCAATCTCTGTATCGTCTCCAATGTCTGAGAGCGACTCCAGGTCGGAGGTGTCATACATTTCAGCAGGCAGGTAACCCCTTGTAGACTCGGAGTCACCCCCCTCAGCGGGCTCCACCGACTGTGGACTCCCGACACCTCCAACCACACCAACAGTCCCAACCCCTGGCTCACCTGGGCCTGTAGTAGTGTCACAATGTCCAGGGCTCTTCCCTCCGGATCCATCCAGGCCAGGCAAGCAGCGGGGCGAAGCTCCTCCACGGCCACTGGAAGCCTTGACCAGGCCGACCTTCCGTTTCGACGGTGGGAGAAAGGATCCTGCGGTGACCGAAGCAGCATCCTCGGATTTCCCTTCCTTGATGGAGACCTCCTCCAGGGTCCCGGCAGTGCGCGTGGGAACGGCTGTCCAAGCAGTGATTCCTCCTTCCTGAGTAGTGGCGCCTGTGCGGTCAAGGTAGATGGCTCTTGGCTTTTCAATGGATGGTTCCACCTCGAATGCGAACTCTCCGCAGGCTTCGCAACGCCTGAATGGCTTCAGCTGCACCACCAGTCCCGAACAGCCGGGACAAATCATACCCAGGGCCTCAACGTCTCTGCAGGAATACAGGGCAAATCTTCCCCGGGGTTTAAGCGGAGCCCCGTATCCGTAACCGTAGCATTAGTCAAAGCCATCCTCGTGGTGGTTGAAACTGGAAACCACGAGGCATTTCCGAACATGGTCACGGCTCCTCTATTGAGCACTGCGTAGTTCGCGCCACAGTCCCCACGTGATCCTCCTCACATGGCCGGACTCCTCCCAGTTGGCGTATCAATTTGCGGGCATTCTCCGACTCACGCCCAAGAACTGTGCAGGGAGGGTGTGCCTCATGGCGTGTTGGCCAATATGGCCGACCTACTCAGAACTCCATTGGGCAGACACGCTCAAACTCCGTTAGCTCCGGCTCAATAACACAATCCCGGACTCGAGACCCCACGTGTAGCGGCCTCACCCCCGATCCCTTTAGTAATAAAATGGCTGGCTTGTCTAGGGGTATGTGGGAGGAGGGTGAGGTTCACTACGGCCTATGTCCTCTAGTGTATAGAGGTGAAAGCCAACACTTGTTTTACCTTCGGGCCTGTATCCTAGATGGAGTCTCTGCTTCTCCTGTGGAGATTTGACTGTCAGTAATAGAGCCCCACACCATAAAAAGTCCAACACTCCTTTATTCTTCTTGAGTAGTAAACAGTATCAGTTGAACTTTTGAATAAACAGACAGGGTGTGGATACGAGTAGGTCAAGGCACAGTGAACTCTTCTATTCCTTCTAGTGCAAATAGGCTTGGTGCACGGTCTCTGCCACCGACCGTGAGATTGGTCGCTGCCACCGACCGGGTGAACTGTTGAGGCCCCTGCCACAGGCCTTCGAGCAGGTCTCTGCCACCGACCTGAGTTGACTAGGTGTACCGCTGCCACCGGCCGTAAACATGAATTTACCTTCCTTGCTGGATTGGCCCTTGTTGGGGAAAGACATCCATCCGAACGGTCTCCGGAGGCCCACCCGGCACTGGCAATATGCTGTACCAGCTCTACAGGAGGGTCACCTCTCCGGTCCCTTACGCCCTGGATTCAGGTGCCCAACACCAGGGGCACCTTAGGATAATCCCTCCCTCGCGGGACCCAGTGGAAGGTACTGGGCCTTCAGTGTTAAGTACCTCACCCCAGACTGAAGGTGTCTGGGATGGAACACGAACTCCACGTGTACAGGCCAAGGGCGCCTGGACACCGATCACAGACAGCAGCCCTCAGGCTGAAGGTGCCTGGGACTCGAACCTCGTGATGAAGATGTCCGCCCACTTTATACCCTCTCCCAGCAAGCCCAGCGGGTTCCCCGCCCCACCGTACAGCTGCCGCGAGAGGTCACAAAAGGGTACGGCACTGCAGTGGTGGTTCAACCCCGGCCCAAAGCGACAGCGCCACCTACTGAGCCGCAGGGAACTGAACACCACTGATGTCTTCACACGAACGAAAACACAGCCCTACTCTACCAATTAGTGCATCTGGGTCGTACTACCACCCAGATGCTGCCCCCTAAAAGTACATATCCGCTACATATATACACATATATGCGGTTGTCCTTTTACCGCATGGTAAGAGGCCACTCTCACTGGTGTGTCCTTTGCACGAAGAGGAGACTGTTACACCTCTCCAGCACTTTTTCACATGGAATCTGTTTGCACACTGAAGAAAGAATATCAGATTGCTATGCTCACAATTTGATTGTGATTTACCATATCCGCACCAAAGATTGTGGAACGTGTTGTGATGGATCGTTTCTTGAGAGCTCTTCCTACTGCCATCCAAAAGTGGGTAAGCCATGGAGACCCAGAAACGGCCGATAATCTTGTGGATAGTGTAGAGAAGTACTTGGCTATGGAAAACCTGACTGCCTCTTCCAGAGACTCACGGACCTTCTACCCTAAGACCAGACCATTCCCAGTGGCGGGTAAGATGATTCCAAGGGGTGAGGGTGGAGAGAATGAGAGGGTGAGAGTTATACCTAATGTCTGGCGAGAACAGCCTGGGAAGTCAGGGGCTCAAGAGGCAGCAAAAAGGATTGTTTGCTACCGCTGCCGGCAAGAGGGACTTATTGCAGCAAATTGCCCTGTTGTGGATGAACCCATGCAATGTGACTTTCTAAGGGACAGACGTCAGTCGCTGTTTGCGACAGTTGCATGCACTGCCATTCGGGGAACTGAGAAACATTTATGCAAAATGTGTATTAATGGTAAAAATGTTGTTGTGTTGCTGGATTCAGGTAGCCTGGTGACACTGATAAAAGCTGAATTAGTCACTACAAAGGTCTCTGGGAATAACAAGGTAGCTGTTATTTGTGTGCATGGGGACACCCGAGAGTATCCTGTGACTACAGTGTGTTTTGAGACCTTCAAAGGTAACCTCTCTCATCAGGTGGGGTTAGTGTCTCAGTGACCACATGATGCCATTGTGGGAAGCGATTTTACAAAGTTTTGGGAACTCTGGGACCGTCCTGAGCCCCCCACTGGTGCCACTATATACCAGGAATGTGATAGCCAGAATTTCTCTGAGAGTGGTGAGGACTCTCCAGAATTCCCCTTGTCGGTATTGGCAGGGGAGACTCGAGAAACTGGGGAGGAGCCAACATCCTCAGACGAAAACGTGCCGTCTGTGGAGTTTTCTGATCTCAAGGTTCACAAGGAAAATTTTGCCACAGAACAGTTAAAAGACCCCGCCCTAATAAAGGCACGGGAAAACGTAGTGAAAATAGATGGCGAGTTAGTGAACCCAGATAAGACCTGCACTTACCTGTACTTCATCGTGGAAAAGGACCTACTGTATCGGGTGACTAAAAGGGCAGAAGAAACCATTGAGCAGCTTGTGGTCCCCAAACCTTACAGGAAGTTGGTGTTAGAGTTGGCCCATGGGCACATTCTTGGAGGTCATCTGGGGACAGAGAAAACCAGAGAGAGTATTGCAAAGATTCTATTGGCCTGGGGTCATGAAGGAAACAGAAAATTATTGTTCCTCCTGCCCTGTGTGTCAGAGGTCGGCTCCGATGCCACATTTCTGTAACCCGCTGGTCCCGCTCCCCATCATTGAGGTCCCCTTTGAGAGGATCGCAATGGATTTGGTGGGTCCGATAATGAAGTCCGCTAGGGGGCATCAGTACATTTTGGTTATATTGGACTATGCCACCCGTTATCCGGAAGCGATTCCGCTCCGAAATACCTCGGCCAAAACCATAGCCAAAGAGCTATCTCTTGTTTTTAGCCGTGTGGGTATTTGTAAGAAACTGCTTACAGACCAGGGTACACCCTTTGTGTCCCGGGTTATGAAAGAGCTGTGCAAGTTGTTCAAAGTGGCACAATTGCGTACATCTGTGTATCACCCCCAAACAGATGGGTTGGTTGAAAGATTCAACAAAACCCTAAAACAAATGTTAAAGAAGGTGGTGGATAGAGATGGAAAGGATTGGGACTGTCTAATTCCCTATTTAATGTTTGCCATTAGGGAGGTACCCCAATCCTCTACGGGTTTCTCATCCTTTGAGTTACTCTATGGCAGACACCCAAGAGGGCTGTTGGATATCGCCAAGGAAACTTGGGAGAGTGAGAGTTCTCCCCACAGGAGTGTGATTGAGCATGTCGCCCTGATGCAAGATAGAATTGCACAGGTAATGCCAATCGTAAAGGAACATTTGGCCCAAGCGCAGTTGGCACAGCAGAGAGTGTACAACCGTGGGGCCAAGACCCGTACCTTTTCCCCGGGGGATAGGGTATTGGTACTTGTCCCTACGGTTGAAAGCAAATTCCTCGCCAAATGGCAAGGCCCCTACGAGATAATGGAAAAAGTGAGCGAAGTGAATTACAAGGTCAGACAACCAGGAAGGGGAAAGCCCGAACAGATCTATCACATTAATCAGTTGAAATGTGAGGTAAAAATGGGTTGCGGGTGAATGCAAAATGCGACACAATCATAGTAAAATTGCGGCAAAGGCGTAGTTTGCGTTTGTGACACAATTTGCGTTTTCCCGTGGTCAGGGTAGGCTAGTGTACATGTAGTCTTATGCGGCGTATACACAATCGTTTTTCATGCCATTTTTTTAACCAACGTTTTTCTCGTTGTTTTTTTTTCATGTTTCCTCTCAAGCCTGTCTTGCATCCACACGATCATTAAAAAAAACGCTCCAGCAAAGCGCAGTGACGTACAACACGTACGACGGCACTATAAAGGGGAAGTTCCATTCGAATGGTGCCACCCTTCATGTTAGTGTAGCGGGGTATTCCCCTTTAATAGAGAGAGACAGGACTTTCCGGGTAAGAGGTGAGTCGGGAGGGAGTAGAGAAGAGACTTTACTGGAAGTGAAAGCAGAGGAGAGAGACTACGTTACCCAGAACCCCTTTCAGCAATGTTTCCATCCCAGAGACTCATGGGAGGGGTTATAAAAGGAGGAGGCGAGGCTGGGCTCAGCCTCTTTGGGACACGAGACTTCAAGGGAGAGATCTTCCTGTGCGGATCCACCGTGGTGCAAGGCCTGAAGCCTGGGCCTTGCGCTGTTACCCAAAGAGCCTTCCACCCCATCTCGAGCCTGGGTGGCATCTAACTCGGTTTTCTTCAACCGCTGCTGAGCCGGAGACCAGACTGCTGCAGAGCTGTTTGAGGAGACACAGCAGGTGGAAGTTCCCGGACTGGGATCGCTTCCGGAGGGGTGAGCGAGCACTTGCTCAATCCACAAATACTTTATATCATTGTTAGGCCTACAGACTGCCGTGGCCCACTAGTTCCTATTTGAGTTCTTTTCCCCATTTGAGATCCAAAGCAGAACTGAGTTGAACGGATCTTTAGTAGAGTGTACTGTGTTGGCATTTCTACCCCCCCCCCCCCCCCTGGATTACAAATGTGTTCCAAAATGTGCACCACCGTTTAAAGACTTGCATGCGAAGAATTTTACCCCTACTAGAGACTGAGTTATATGGTCAAGCCTGGCCATCTAGGTAGTTTATTTAGTTGCTGCGCCATAGGGTGCATAGTAAAGTACTGTTACACGTGGCGCGTGTGCGCCATATCTCTATAGTTATAGTGTGACTACTGCTGCAGGGCTCTGCAGATAGATTCTTATGATCTGTTATCACTGTTGATTTCCATTGCCATAGAAAGTAAATTCGTTATTCTTTTATCACTGTCTTGGTGTTTGAATTTAATCATAGAGCATAAGATATACACATATTACCCTAGACTAACTGTGCCAGTAGGGGGTCGAGTAAATTGCCGGGGGTTGGCGGAGCTGTCTTCAGGGCCCAAACTAAATCTGCGGCCCTCTTAGTTTAAGGTATCGCTACACGTGGGGGTTCTCGTCCGGGATCCTGATACAGCAGGTGAACGCCAGAAGTGCCGGCATGGACCCACAAGCAGTAGAAGAGTGGTGCAAAGCCTCAAGGGCAGAGCCAAACAACTCGATAGTCATCAGCCTCCCTGGGGAGGAATGGTCGACTGAGATGGTAGAGGAGTTAATGAAGTTAGTGTCCCCAGATCACACACCGTGGGTGATGGATATAAAGTCAGTCCCAGACACTTCATATCAGTATGCACTAGTGGAGTACGGGGACGGGATGCCAGAGGCTTGCAAGCGCAAGTGTGTGCGGACGCCAGACAACAGAACCTATAGGTTGGCGCACGCAGTAACTATAAAGAAGGAACCATCACCGATGGGATCACCGCAGGCTGCGGCCCATACCTCACCAGAAAGAGGAGACGGGGTGACGCCCCCGGTGGCACCCGCACCTGCCACTGCTATATCACCAGATTTGATAAAGGCAATAGGGGATCTGCTAATCAAATGTCAGAAGACAAGCACGGTGTATGTAGAGACTAGCTACCGGAGACTGAAGACATTCTCAGGGAAGCTCCCTGTCCCTGCAGGGGAAGAAGATTTTGATACCTGGGTGGAGCAGGCATTACAAGCAGTAGAGGCATGGGAGGTGCCTGAAGTGCAGAAGAGGCAACGAGTGATAGAAAGCCTCAAAGGCGCAGCTGCAGAAGCAGTGAAAAGTTTTTGGTTTGGGAATGCAGATTGCACGGCTCAAGACTGTCTAGCCATGCTACAGGCAGAGTTTGGTCAATTGGAAAAGGTGACAGAGATGGTCAACCAATTTGAACATACTTTCCAACAGCCAAAGGAGAAACTTTCAAGCCTCGTACACACGACCGAGTTTCTCGTCCAAAACTGGCAAGAAAAGTGGCGCGTGAGCTTTTTTGTCGAGAAAACCGTTCGTGTGTATGGTTTTACGACGAGAAAATTGCCGTGAATCTCGACGAGAAAATAGAGAACCTGCTCTCTATTTTCTCGTCAGGATTCCAGATTTCCTCGTTGTGTTTCTCGTCGGCCTGTTTTGTGACGAGAAAATGGTTTGTGTGTATGCTTTTACGACTCTTCCAAAAGCGCGCATGCTCAGAAGCAACTATGAGACGGGAGCGCATCTTCTGGTAAAACAAGCCTTTGTAATGGAGATAGCACATTCGTCACGCTCCAAATTTTTGCATCGTTTAAATGTTGTGCATTGAAATCTTCGTTAGAATGTTACATTAATCCAAACGAATGAACTTCTTTTGCTGCTGATCTTCACACAGAGTTATGACTATCTTTTTTTAACCTTTTTCATGCTGCTTTTAAGAAGATTTATGTGTATTATATCGTGCAAGTTTTTAGGAATATAAATTTTTTTTATATTTTTCTAACTGATGTTAATTGTAATTTCGCAATGTTTTGATAGTGATCTCCCATTGAATATTTTAATATATATTATTTAAATTTTACACCCTTTTTTGGGAAATCAGATTTAGTTATTTTTTTTGGGGGGTTGTTATCTGTCCCTTTTTTTGTCAGTCAAATGTATCTGCTTACTCCAAAGCTAGATTTTAAATTTTTAGAAATACACATAGTCAAGTATGAACTTAAAGAAAAATAACATTTATTCATGTTTGAACTAAAATAAAGAGAAGGCAGCGCTGGAGAAGCTGCTGCCATTTGTGCATCCCAGGGACCCCAGAGCACACAGCAACCCTGTGTGGACACTAAAATTGGGAGCTTGAGAAGGCCAACATTTCTGAACACAATCTGATGCTGGCCTCCCAGAGGTCAGGAACAGCAGCAGGTGATATATATGTCCCAAGTGTGTGGTACTACAACAGGCTGCCTTCTGTCCGACCACAATGAAGCAAGGCCATCACTTCCGCGTCTTCCTGGCAACCTTCCCTGCAACCTTCCCTGGAGCCTTCTCTGCAGCCTTCCTTCTTTGTGTGGCTGGAGGCTGGGCCACTGGAGGGGAACTCCTGTCAGGAGGAGGAGGAGATGTAGGAGAAGGGGGTGGGGTGGAAGAACAAGGTGGAGGTGAAGGAGAAGGGGGTGGGGCAGAAGAAGAATGTGGAGGTGGAGGAGGAGGTTGAGGTTGGGACAGTTGTGCCACCTCACAAATAGCTGTGTTGGGGGTAATTTTTTCCATCACCCCCTTGTTGAGCAAGGTGATGAGCAGGGGCTCGCATAGGAGGCGTTGCTCCATGCTCATCACCTTGAACTTTGCCTCCACTAGGCCGGCAATGGCCTCTTCAGGGCATGTGGGCTCCTGGAGGGTGGCATGGGCCTCACGAATAAGGGCCATTGCTGCCTCACTGGTGGTCCTGTCCCTCCTGCCTCTTTTGGGAAGCCGGATGGGAGGCACCTGGGATCTGGTGCTTCTCCTTTGCCCTGCCACCTCCTGGCTGCCACTGGGCCCTGCCACCTCCTGGCTGCCACTGGGCCCTGCCACCTCCTGGCTGCCACTGGGCCCTGCCACCTCCTGGCTGCCACTGGGCCCTGCCTCCTCCTGGCTGCCACTGGGCCCTGCCTCCTCCTGCCTGACAGTTTCCAGACCCTCCTCCTGGCTGATTTCATCCTGTGTATGAAAAAGGGACATAGTTTAATATGTTGGTTTAATCTTTGCATCAAACTTTATAAACATGATTGAAGCAATTAGAATGTAAATCCAGAAATCATTTTTTCTAATTTACACCTACATCAGATTGACTATTTAGCACCCAATTAAGTGCAGACTAATGTCTAGAGATCTTGATTTCACTTGTGGAACCCAAAATATTGTATGTTTCTCATTTTGACATATTTGTCAAACATTAATTTTATCACAATGCAATTTCATTTAATACTATACCTGGCTCCAGATGGCCAAATCAGGATCATCCAGGATGGCTGCCTCCTCTTGCTCCAGAGAAGGCTCAGGTTGGCTGCAGGGAAGTCTGGGGGGAAGAGTGGAGAGTGATGGCCTTGCCTCAATGTGGTCATCCAGGAAGGACATCCTGTTGTAGTACCACAAAATCGGGACATACACATCACCTGCTGCTGCTCCTGACCTCTGAGAAGCCAGGACCTTAGAGCGTTCATTCCTGTAAGTGCCTCTCAAGCTCCCAATTTTAGTGTCCACTTGTTTTGCTGTGGCTGTGGGCACCTTGGTCTGCACAAATGGGAGCAGCTTCTCCAGCGCTGCTTTTCTCACCCCTCTTTTTTTGTGGATGGGGTTTTTCGTCTCCCACAGAGCCGGCAGCTCCCTTACCCGGTCAATAAATTCCGCCAGGAACTCTTTGTCGCTAATAAAGACATTCATATTGTATCTGCAAGTTAAATAAATAATATATAACTAATGTGAGGCAAACAGTCTAACCTCCTTAACATCGTAGTCACCATATATATCCTACAACATTCTCAAGACAGTATAGGCCAACAATTTAGCACAGTCTCAAAATCACATACCTTAGTTCGCACGTCCGTCACTTGAACTCCTCTCTCCGCACACCGAACGTACTATAGTCACATGTGTGTTTGCTATATACACACCACGCATGCGTCAAAATACGAACACGTCGCTCCGCACACGTCGCCCGCCCATGACGTTCTAACTAACATCTTTTCCCCGCCCCTTCTCTTTCGGCGCGCAGACAGATATGGCGGAGTTACAGCAGGTGTCTGATAATTCCGCAACTAACGAGGAGGAGACAAGCCCGGAGACCGAGGAAACGTCACGATCAAGGAGGAGATTCAAGGCATCTAATATGTCTTTTGCGGAGATGGCGGAGATGGTGGACATATTGCTAAAGTCGGATTATGACGCAAAGCATGGGCCGTATAGCAAACCAAATAGAAGGAAGGCCAAAATCCTGAAGAAAGTCGTGAAGAGTCTGAAGACGAATTTCGGGGTGAAACGCTCAAATGAGCAGCTCAGAAAGAGGTGGTCAGACCTCAAACTGAGGGAGACAGAGCAGTTAAGGAGCATTAAGAGAATGCTCGCAAAAAGTAAGTAAAATGTACACTTTTCTGCTATTAATCCTTTTCTAAACTGACATGTTGCTGGTTTAGGTTTTTTTTCTTATTGGACTCCCTTCCAAAATGTAATATTTTGAACTTGGTTGGGCACAGTAATCGTTCGTTACGTTACAGACACTTTGTTCGGCCACTATCCGCTGTTTTGGCTTATTTTACAGCCACAAAAGTAATTAGACATCTGCCATTTTTTGGGAAATTTGGGGCACAAAGTTTTAGGCTAGATGATGTGTTTGTAAAGAGAATGAAATGCAAACTGTAAACTGTGTAAAGGAGAGGACACTCAGCAGCTGCTTCCACATCTGTACTTTGGAGCACTATAGTGTGGGCCACCAGACCCGCCTTTTTTGGGTGTCCCACACAGGTGCATCAGAGAATTTTTGTGTTGCCTACATGTCTAAAAAATGACAGACAAAGGTGAATACTAAACATATTCTTGGTCAGAAATAATGCATTCATCTTTAACTTCCGCCCAAACACACACTTGTACCCCACTTCCAAGCAATTTAGCCTGTTTTTTTTTTAACATAGAGAATTTCTGTGTGATAACTCTACCTTTTGTTTGATTCTCATAGGGGAGAGAAGACTGGGAGGAGAACACTCCAGGGAGCACAGGAACCCCACAGCTTCACAACAACCCCAAACTCCAAAAGACCCACAACCGAAGGATGTAGAGGAAGTTGAGGTGGAGGAAGGAGAAGTGCAGGAAGGAGAGGTGGATGACGTTGTGGAACTGGTCACCACAACAGGTCAGTATCTGTCACCACAGCTTCAGGTAAGAGATGTAGGCCTGCAGAGTTATAATACCTTTTGTATTTTGTTTTTAGGGGATGTGAATGTTGGGGTGAAGGATAGTACACGTTTCTCTGCTGACAGTGCCCTCCGCCTCATCCAGCAAGTGATGGAATGTAGCACGGAACTGGACAAAATTAAAGAAAGAATTCATGTGATGGATCAAACATTTAAAGACATTCTCGATGTTTTGGGGAGAATTCAATAAGGCATCCAAACCCCCTTTTTTTTCATGTTTGTTCTTCCACTTTTTAAAAACTTTTTGACAATCAAACCAGCCAAAAATTTAATCTGCACACAGTGTGTCAACATGTGCCATCTGCCATCAGGGGATATCCATGTACGTCTTTTGGGGGTGCAACCCCTTCCTCGTATCTAAAGTAGGTGAACTGAGGAAGGGGTTGCACCCCCAAAACACGTCCATTGATCACCCCTGATAGCAGATAGCACATGTTGACAATAGGGATCAGGAGTCTAAAATCCCTATAGGAAAATAATCCCAATTGCGTGCATATTCAATTTTTGGCTGGGCAAGGGGTGGCAGGACCCCATATTAGGACGGGCACATAGAGACATATAATTTGTGTAAGTGAATGTCTCAGATTGCTCCGAGGTATCCAATTTTGTAATTTTTGGAATGCAACTGTTGTTTTTGTATTTTCCTAAGAAAACAATTGCCGGTTTGTGGCCAGGCAAACCAAAAATGTAAAAAAAAAAAAAAAAGGTGTGTGAATGTGCACATAGTAAAATATTTGAACACAAACAACGTGTAGCTTCTTTTTCTAATACGCACTAACCTTATTTGGTTATTTTTTAAAGGTTACATAGTGAAATGGTTGGTATTTACTAAAGGAAAATACACTTGGCACTACAAATGCACTAAGACAAACTAGGAGACAGGAAACCAACAAAAGTTATAAGTTTAAACCAGATTTTTATTTTGATCGTTAGACAGGAATCTTTAGCCATAGCCTGGCATAGGAATTGCCCCCCTACCCGTGAAATAGTCCATGTATTTGTCCCGAACCTCACGGGCATTTTGGGGGGGCAAGCCAGCACGGGCAGATTCCAGGCACGGCAGGGGATTAGCAGGGGAAAGTCCAGCCTCAGGCAAAACTGAGGCCAGATAGGAATTTGATTTGCGGCAGAGAAAATTGTGTAGCACACAGCAGCATAAAACTACATAGTTTATTTTGTACTCCGCCAAGTGTATTGAAGTCATAAAAAGGCGGAACCGGCTGGCCATTATGCCGAAGGCATTTTCAACGACTCTTCGGCCCCTGGCCAGCCGGTAATTGAACACCCTCTTCTCTGGGGTCAGGGTCCTGTGAGGAAATGGCCTCATAAGATGCAGTCCAAGTCCGAAGGCTTCATCAGCCAAAAAAACAAAGGGGAGTCCTTCAACATTCCCTGCATCCGGTGGCAATGCAAGGTCGTCACTCTGGAGACGGAGGAAAAACTCCGTCTGGATGAAGGATCCCCCATCGGACATCCGGCCATTCTTCCCTACATCAACATAGAGGAATTCATACTGTGCTGACACCACCGCCATCAGCACAATGCTATGAAACCCCTTGTAGTTGTAGTAGTAGGACCCAGAACGGGGTGGCGGCACGATGCGGACGTGCTTCACGTCTATAGCACCACTGCAGTTGGGGAAGTCCCACCGCGTGGCAAACGCCGATGCCACAGTCTGCCATTCCTGTGGCGTGGAAGGAAGCTGTGGAGTCAAACAAGATGAAAAAATATTAGAATACACAAATCAAACATTACAAGGAGATTCTAAGAAAATACATTAGAGGCCAACATCAAGCAAAGTCTACATTTATTAAGGTGTTTTAAATAAGTATAATGGAAGGCTCATGTATCATATTCATCACCCCCTATGATGGTCCATTAATAAATTATAATGGGGAGGGGGGGTAGATGTGTTTGGCCACAGTATAGCATTGCAGTGGCGGTGCGTCCAGAGTGGGCGCTGGAGCACTGCCCCCTCTCTCCTGTGCCCGTCACTCAGAACAATACATAGGTTCATGCCTTGCATTAACCTATGTATTGTCTATGCCGCCCACTATTCAGGTGGATGGCCCCCTGTTAAGCGACCGACATATGAAGAACTGCAGCATTTATGGGCTTAAAGTTGCATATCAGAAACAGGGAGGAAAATTGTCTTGCACATTACAGCCTGAGGGATGTAATTGGCTTCAGAAAAGTTAAATAGGGGACGCAGGGGGGGGGCATTCCTTGTGTAAACACTGACAGGCTGCTCTGCCAATCATGTTCACCAAGTCTGTTTAATGGTAACATGATTGGCTGATGCAACATCAAGGGAAGGAGAAGACATCAAGGACAGAAGAAGGATGGCGCTGACCACAAGAAGGTAAGTGCAGGGCTGGGGGGGAACTGGCTGCATTGGAGGGGACAAAATGGCTGCATTAGAGGGGACAAAATGGCTGCATTAGAGGGGACAAAATGGCTGCATTAGAGGGAACAAAATGGCTGCATTAGAGGGGACAAAATGGCTGCATTAGAGGGGACAAAATGGCTGCATTAGAGGGAACAAAATGGCTGCATTAGAGGGGACAAAATGGCTGCATTAGAGGGAACAAAATGGCTGCATTAGAGGGGATAAAATGGCTGCATTAGAGGGAACAAAATGGCTGCATTAGAGGGGACAAAATGGCTGCATTAGAGGGAACAAAATGGCTGCATTAGAGGGGACAAAATGGCTGCATTAGAGGGAACAAAATGGCTGCATTGGAGGGAAAAAGTGGGGACGTTTAATAGGCACCAGAGCAAAAAAGGAGGAAGTTTATTTCCTAAATTGGGGTTTGAACCCCCAAACATTTGGAGCAACAGGCGCCCCTGCTGGAAAGGTTAGTGAAGGGAAATATGCATGGAGGAGAAAAAAGGGGCAATCTAAAGCTTCCAGCATGCATGGGGACAAAGGGGACATTCTCAGCATATTACAATCATGGTAATTAGGGAAGGATGAAAGAAATACAATACATTAGCATACATGAAATACATAAAATGTGATGTTAATGGAGAAAACTTACCCTAATATAGTCCTCCTGCAGGACTTGTATAATAGCAGAACAGGTGTCTGGGATTATGAGGCCCAGAGCCTGGGGGGAGATGCCTGTCGTGAACTTCAAGTCCTGCAGACTTCTCCCTGTCGCCAGATAACGTAACGTGGCGATGAGCCTCTGCTCAGCACTGATGGCTTCCCGCATAATGGTGTCCTGCCTGGTAATATAGGGGGACACCAAAGACAACAGTTCCTGAAAAAACGGGGTCAGACATCCGCAGAAAATTCCTGTAGTCCTCAGGATTATTCTCGACTATCTCCCGCAGCAGAGGCATATGGCAGAATTGGTCCCGCTGGAGCAACCAATTCTTGGTCCATGAACTCCTCCTCACACCATTCATGGACTGGTCTTGGTCCAAAATAAGCAGACCAACACTAAGCGCACGCACAGCACGAACTCGACGACGAGAACGTCCAGGCGACATGGCTAGGAAACGGTCGTCTTATCAGAACGTACAGAACAGAACGCACTTTAGAACAGCAAGGCCTATGAATAACGAACTGAAAAACAGAAACGAACAGGCAAGAACGCACTGTAAAACAGATACGACCTGCCTAGACACCCTGAAAGTCAAGATACGAACCCACAAGCACAAACTGAACCGCAGAAAACGAACTGAAAAGTACGAAGACTGAAAAGCGCGAATCGTCTCTTCCCAAACTTTTACTTCACACGCGGTAACACGAGATCAGCAAAAGCAGCCCAAGGGGTGGCGCCAAGAAAAAAGATCTTCTCCTTTATAGTGCCGTCGTACGTGCTGGACGTGACCGCGGAGAACAACAAGGAAATTGGGAAATGTCAGTGTGTACGCATGGAAAGCTTGACGAGAAAATCGACAAGGTTAACAAGAATCTCGTAGAAAAAAACAACGTGTATTTTACGACGAGAAACTCGGTCGTGTGTACGAGGCTTCAGAGTATGTTAGGAGACTGAACAGGTTGCTGTGCAAGATTGTGTTGAAGAAGGGAATGAAACCCCAAGATACAGATGCGGCAAGAATGAAGCAAGTCTTAAAGGGAGCGTTGCGCTCGGATCCAGTCTGGCTACACCTGAAAACCTCGGGAGGAGGAACGTTACTGACTTATGCTGATTTGTTAAAAATCATCAGAGATGAGGAGGCACTACAAAAGGACCAGCAAATGATTAAGACAAATGTTGTCCCCGCACAGGTGTTAGTCAACCCAGTGATGACCCCTGAAAGAGACTCAGAGGTAGACACTGTAAAATCACAAATGTCCAAGGTGTTAGAGATGTTGACCTCTCTGATAGCAAAAGACCCAGAGGGTCCCAGGAGAGAAGTACCAAGGAAGGAACTATTCCCAATTGCCTCAGCACCCGCATCTTTACAAGAATGGGGAGATATAGTCTGCTTTAACTGTGGAGGAATTGGCCATATTGCAGCTACATGTTCCAGTCCCAAGAAGAAGAAAACGGACAACCGCAAGCCGGTGGGAAACTTCAGAGGGCCCCGGTGAAGGAGTCAACCGGGTGCCCATCACCTTCAGTGAGCTCCAAGCTGAATGCGAAGCAGAAGAAAAGAGGAGATAAAACACCTCAGAGGAAACACAACATTCCTCAACAGAGATACACCCCAGAGAAAGGGGGCAAGACCCCTCAGAAGAGGCACAGCACTCCCCAGAGGGGGTGCACACCTAAGAAAAACAATAGTATCCCTCAGCGGGTCTGTACACCCATTGAAAGGAGGGAAATCAATGCATACCAGGCTCAAGAAAGATTAAAGTCCAAAGGGAGTTGGACGAGAGAGAGTCCGAAGGGAAAGGGCCAGAAGAAGGCGACCCCTGCCAGGCCATATCCGGAGAAGCTGGTAGGCCCATCTCCTATAGTGCCCATTCAAGTGGAGGGAGTCTACACCAGAGCAATCTTGGATACTGGGGCACAAGTGACCCTATTATACCGGGATTTCTACGATAAGCACTTGAGTCATCTGCCCATCCAGAAGATAGAGGAACTGGAAATATGGGGGATTGGAACCCAGAGCTTCCCCTACGATGGCTATCTGCCCGTCAAGATGACTTTTGACCCATTCGTGGCTGGGAAGGCCGAAGTGTTCGACACCCTGGCAGTTGTGTGCCCTCGACCGCCAGGAGCCAACAAGAGTTTCCTTATAATAGGGACAAACACGGACCTGGTCCGAAGACTCCTGACCCCTCTAGTGGAAGAGAAGGGGCAAGCGGCCACCAAGATCCACCCCATGCTGAAGACGGCCTACCAACGGCTGGTCCTAGAGCAGAAGACCCCTGGAGAGGGGATAGGGAAGGTGTGGAGACTTGGAAGAGAAGGGGTAGTGTTGCAGCCCGGCAAAGTAACCTGTCTCAGAGCCACTGTGAAGCTTACTTGGGAGTAGCCTGGACCCTTTGTCATGTTGGAGTCCGACCCAAGGGAAGAGTCCCCCGGTCTGGAAGTGATACCGGAAGTGATTCCACTGAAGGCCCTGAAGAAGGCCCATTGTAGAGTTCCGGTGAGTGTTAGGAACACTACAGATGGCCCCATGGAAATCCCAGCCAGGATGCTGCTGGGCCAGGTGAGCCCTGCTGCCCCTGTCAACTTGTCAGAAGTCAAGGGGACGGGTGAAGGAGGAGATGTTTGGGAGAAGCTGTCAATGGAAAACCCGAATCTGCCCAGGGCTTGGAAAGAGAGAGCCAAGGCACAGTTGACCAGATGGGAGAAGATCTTCTCCAAAGATGAGTTCGATGTGGGGTGTGCAAGGAGTGCCACCCATCGGATCCGCCTCCAAGAAGACAAGCCCTTCAGAGAGAGGGTCAGGCGGGTCCCACTAGCAGATCTGGAGGATCTAAGGGAACAACTTGCAAAACTCAAGAGGACTGGTGTGATCCGGGAGTCTAGAAGCCCCTATGCCTCCCCGATAGTGGTGGTCAGGAAGAAGAATGGGTCATTGAGGCTCTGTATAGACTACAGGACTCTCAACAGGAGAACCATACCAGGCCAGTACACCGCTCCGAGGATAGAGGACGCTTTACAGAGTTTGTCTGGAGCCAAGTGGTTCAGCGTTATGGATCTCAAGAGTGGATACTATCAGATCCCTATGCATCCAGAAGACAAGGAGAAGACAACTTCATAACCCCAGTGGGGTTCTTTGAGTTTGATCGAATGCCCCAGGGACTGTCTGGAGCTCCTGCTACCTTCCAACGTCTCATGGAGAAGACTGTAGGAGACATGAACCTTATTGAAGTCCTTGTATACCTGGACGATGTCATTGTCTTTGGGAGAACCTTGGAGGAACACGAGGGGAGGCTGGAAAAAGTGTTGAGAAGACTCAGTGAGGAGGGACTCAAGCTTTCGCCTGAGAAGTGTCGGTTCTACCAGTCTTCTGTGAACTATCTGGGGCACATAGTGTCTGAAGAAGGGGTGGCCACAGACCCTGAGAAATTGGAGGCAGTTACCTCCTGGCCACGACCCACCACAGTAACAGAACTCAGATCCTTCTTAGGGTTCTGCTCCTATTACAGGAAGTTTGTGGAAGGATTCGCCCGAATTGCTAGGCCATTGAATGAACTACTCAAGACCGAGGGGGAAGAGGACGACTCAGGGCCCAGGAAGCCGGGAGAGTCAGTCAAAGATCAGTGGAACCAAAAGTGTGAAGAGGCCTTCCAGGCGTTGAAGAAGAACCTAACCACTGCCCCAGTCTTGGCCTACGCAGACCCGACCAAACCCTATGAACTACACGTAGATGCTAGTCATGATGGTCTGGGAGGAGTACTTTACCAAGAACACGAAGGACAACTGCGGCCTGTTGCCTACGTGAGCAGGAGCCTGACCCCCTCCGAGAAGAACTACGCCACTCACAAGCTGGAGTTCCTGGCCCTTAAGTGGGCGGTAGTAGACAAGCTCAAAGACTACCTGTATGGGGCGAAGTTCACTGTGAAGACCGACAACAACCCCCTTACCTACCTTTTCACTACAGCAAGGCTGGACGCCACTGGACACAGGTGGCTGGCCGCATTGTCTGGATTCAATTTCAGCCTAAAGTACAGGCCAGGGATTGGAAATCGAGATGCAGACGCTCTGTCCAGGAGATCTCATGGCCCCACCAGTGACATGGAAGACTGGACTCAAGTGGCACCTGACGGGGTGCAGGCCCTTTGTCAAGGGGCTGAATTGCAAGCCAGAGGAGGCTCAAGGGCGGAAGAGATAGGAGTTACCATGGTAGGAGTCCCCAAACAATACTGTGGAGTAACTCAACTGGAAGAAGACCATCTGCCAAAGTTGTTCAAGAAGGAACTAAGATGCGACCAATTAGAAGACCCCATGGGGAAATTGGTTCTGGAAGCCCTGGAGAATCAGGATCCAAACAGACTCCTGAGTCACTCCTCAAAGGAAGCTCGCCTGTTGAGGAAAGAGTGGGACAGGTTACAGGTGCATCAGGGAGTGGTCTACCAAAGGGGCCCCTCTGATGACCTGGAAGATAAATGGCAATTGTTTCTTCCGGAAAAACATCGAGAGACTGTTCTGATTGCCCTACATGACAATCACGGCCACCTAGGGGCGGAAAGGACCTTTCAACTCGTCAGAAGTCGGTTCTATTGGCCCTACATGAGGGCAGAAGTGGAAGAGTACTGCCATTCATGTGCACGCTGCATCCAGAGGAAGACTTTACCCCATCAAGCTGCCCCAATGGGCCATCTACAAAGTCAAGGCCCAATGGATCTGGTATGCATGGATTTCCTCTGCCTCGAACCCGACCTGAGTGGACTAGGAAATGTTCTGGTGATAACCGACCATTTCACCCGGTATGCCCAAGCTTTCCCAACCAAAGACCAGAAGGCTTCCACAGTAGCCAAGGTACTTATGGAGAAGTATTTTGTCCATTATGGGCTGCCCCAGCGACTTCATTCAGATCAAGGAAGGGACTTTGAGAGTTGGCTGATCCGGAAACTCCTGGATTTGTTAGGAATCAAGAAAACTCGAACCACACCTTATCACCCACAGGGAGATGCTCAGCCGGAGAGGTTTAACCGAACCCTGCTCAACATGTTGATAACTCTGGATAGTGAGAAGAAACAACATTGGAGCAAACACATAGCAGCTATAGTACATGCTTACAACTGCACCACCAGTGATGCTACAGGCTACTCCCCATATCGACTCATGTTTGGGAGAGAAGCAAGGTTACCTGTGGACCTGGCCTTTGGCACCTCTTTAGACCATTCCTCAGCCACATCCCACAAAGGATATGTGGACAGGCTCAGACACAGCCTGAAAGTAGCCTATGAACAAGCTCAAGCGGCCTCAGATCAAAGGGGAGCTCGAAACAAAAGAAACTTCGACTTGAAAGTCCGGGTGCAAGACCTGCAGCCCGGGGACCGAGTACTGCTACGCAATCTGGGGGTCCCTGGAAAACAAAAACTTGCAGACAGATGGAGATCTGAACCCTATGTCATCTGTAGGAAGCTGCCAGGCCTACCTGTCTACAAGTTGAAGCCAGAAGGAAAGGTAGGACCACTGAAGATGTGGCATCGAAACCACCTGCTCCCACTTGCTGAAGCGGTCAGGATACCTCCAGTGAGGGACTCCCCTGAACCAGTCTCTATTCTAGATACCCCCAGGCACATGTGCCCAGGAGCATGTGACTGTGACGTTATGGGACCATGTGACTGTGACGTCATGAGAAGCCTATATTAATCTCTGCGGACTGAAGAATTATCATTACTGCGAGAGGAAGCGACGAGTCAACATCGAGGAGGAGAAGAGGGAAGAAGACGCCAACGGCGACGACGGAGAAGACCGGCTCCTCCACTAGCAAAAGAGCTACCAAGAAGTTAGTGGAGGGGCCGGCAGAAGGACAACGGAGAGCCGGACGAGACGACGGAGAAGACCGGGCCTCCGCTAGCAAAAGAGCTAAAAAGAAGTTAGCGGAGGCCCGGCGGAAGAAAGAAAGAACCGGAGAGCGGGAGAAGAACCGGAGAGCGGGAGAAGAAGAAGGCGACGGAGAAGACCGGGCCTCCGCTAGCAAAAGAGCTAAAAAGAAGTTAGCGGAGGCCCGGCGGAAGAAAGAAAGAACCGGGGAGCGGGAGAAGAACCGGAGAGCGGGAGAAGAACCGGAGAGCGAGAGAAGAAGAAGGCGACGGAGAAGACCGGGCCTCCGCTAGCAAAAGAGCTAAAAAGAAGTTAGCAGAGGCCCGGCAGAAGAAAGAACCGGAGAACGCGGCGACGACACCGGAGACCCCCGAAGTCGGAAGAAGACCTCCGGAGCGGTGCAATAAAATACTTTTAAAAACTGTGTTGTGTTTTTATTTCCATTTATTTTCCACCAGGTGAATGGGTAGGAGTACGATGTACCCCATACTCATTCACATAGGGTGGGGGGGCCGGGATCTGGGGGCCTCCTTATTAAAGGGGGCTCCCGGATTCCGATAAGCCAACCGCCGCAGACCCCGACAACCAACGGCCAGGGTTGTCGGGAAGAGGCCCTGTCCTCATCAACATGGGGGCAGGGTGCTCTGGGGTGGGGGGGCCGCAGGTCGCCCCCCTGCCCCAGAGCACCAAACCCCCCATGTTGAGGGCATGTGGCCTGGTACGGTTCAGGAGGGAGGGGGGGCGCTCTCGTCCCCCCTCTTCCCCTGCGGCCTGCCAGGTTGCGTGCTCGGATAAGGGTCTGGTTTGGATCTTGAGGGGGACCCCACGCCGTTTTTTCGGCATAGGGTTCCCCTTCAAATCCAGACCAGACCCAAGGGCCTGGTATGCTCCTGGAGGGGGAACCCACGCCGTTTTTTTCTTTAAAAATTGGCGTGGAGTTCCCGCTCAGGATTCATACCAAACGCAGTGCCTGGCATTGGCGGAAATCCGCATCGGATCCCCGCCTATCGGCAATGCGTGTCGCGTCTCCTCGCCATTGCAGCAAGCGCGACACGTGTCGCCACCCTGCTGCCGAGATCTCGGCACTCCTGTCGCCGAGAATCTCGGTGATGGGAGTGCGATAGAAATACTATATCGGCGGCACCTACTGTACACACGATCGGTTTTAATGGCCATTTTAAAAAATGGCATTTTTAACGGCATGAAAAACGATCGTGTGTACGCCGCATTAAAGTAATGTGTATCAACATATATGTAGACATTGGCAGTCTGTGAAGAGTCATACTGAATTATTACAATACTGGCAGCTTTATGGGGAAACATGGAGTAAGATTTTACATTCTGCAGTAAATGGCAATGTATGTTAGGCAGTTTGCCAAGTCTGATCATGTCAGTATAAGGTCTACATTGGTAGAGTTGTTCATGTTTTCGGAGCCCAGCAGACACCCTCACATTCGGTCATGTGACAACTGTACTTGCTATTAGGGATGAGCTTCGTGTTCGAGTCGAACATACGTTCGACTCGAACATCGGCTGTTCGATCGTTCGACGAAGATCGAACGATTTGGGCCGTTCGCGCCAAATTCGAGTGACGCGAACGGCCCACAATGCACTACGCCATCGCAGTGTCATCCAGGCGCTGTGATTGGCCAAGCATGCACTGTGACCCCGCATGCTTGGCCAATCACAGCGCCGGCAGCGAGGAGAGCAATGATTGGCCACAGGCAGGATGCCTGTGGCCAATTATTGCTGAGGGTGTTTAGTACACGCCCCACACTATAAAAGGCCGCCAGCACGGCGGCCTAGTGTAGTGTGTTCCGGAGCAGGGATAGAGCAGCATAGGCAGGGACAATGACTTCTATTTCTTTCTTGCTTAACCTGGATTCCTTTAGTTTAGGGAAAGAGAAGGATAGGTAGGGAGAGTGTCAGTGTGTTTTGTGCTTGTGCTATTTTGTGCTTAAAAAAAACATTTTTTCTAGGGACAGAAAACTGTAGGTAGGGAGAGTGTGTCAGTTTCTTTCACTGTCAAAGTCCTTGTTTCCAGGGACCTGGAAGGACAGTGAGTGAATTCTCCTTGTGCTAAATTGTGCTTAAAAAAAACATTTTTTCTAGGGACAGAAAACTGTAGGTAGGGAGAGTGTGTCAGTTTCTTTCACTGTCAAAGTCCTTGTTTCCAGGGACCTGGAAGGACAGTGAGTGAATTCTCCTTGTGCTAAATTGTGCTTAAAAAAAACATTTTTTCTAGGGACAGAAAACTGTAGGTAGGGAGAGTGTGTGTCAGGGTCACCTGTGGCCAGGTGACAGATGCACACCGTAGGGGGACAGGAGTGCACCGCGAGGTAGTGAACCCTATGGCTGGCTTCTGTGGATAGGAAACTGGGTGGTTGTGGAAAGCGGGACCAGAGGAGCACAACCGGGATCCCAACGGAAGCGAGAGCCAAGATTCCCCAGGGCGCGGAGTCTAAGACCCAGCTGGTCTTCTCCAGGGCCTCTAGTGGTGAGGATGTTACGCTGCAGGCTGGGACCAGGTCGCGGCCCCTGGAGTTTCCTAGCTCACGCCCCGTAGGATAAGGGGAAGCAGCAGCACACGATAGAGAGAACCGAATAACAAGCCGAAGGTCAGGGGCCACAAGCAGACAAGGATAACGAAGAACGAGCCGAAGGTCAAGGGTCACGAGCAGACAGGGATGGTCGGGGACAAGCCAATAACGTAACAGAGAGACAGACGTAGCACACGGCAGGCAGGAACCCAAACACACAATGCCTAACAAACACGTTGATCAGCAAAGCAGGCTTGCAGTGCACAGGTTAATATAGTGTTCAGTGATAGGGCCTGGGGTGGAGTCAGGCTGGGAGGAGATTATAAAGGAAGCCAGGTGAAGGAGGTCTGGTCTCTAGATGAACACATGAGGAGGAAGGTAAGATGGCAGACAGACATTAATGCATATCCATGACAGTACCCTCCCTCTTACGAGGCCTCCCCCTTCCCCGCCTGGGCCCAGGTTTAGAGGGAAACTTCAGATGAAACTCCTTTAACAGACGAGGTGCAAAGACCTCAGATGCAGTGATCCAAGACCTCTCCTCAGGACCAAACCCTTTCCAATGAACGAGGTACTGAAGAACGCCTTTACAGAGTCGGGAGTCCAGAATTTGACTGATCTCGTACTCCTGATTATCCTCAGAGACAGGCGCCACGGTAGGAAGAGGACGAGAGAATTTATTGAGGACTAAAGGCTTTAGAAGAGCAACATGAAAGGAGTTAGTGATTTTAAGGCTCTTAGGAATCTGGAGTTTGAAACAAACCGGATTCAGTTTAGCAGTTACCGTGTATGGACCGATGAATCGTGGAGCAAACTTCAGAGAAGGAACTCGGAGCTTGATGTTCCTGGTAGAGAGCCAGACTTTGTCCCCTGGCTGAAGAGAAGGCGGTTTACGCCTGCGGCGGTCGGCAAAGCCTTTGAATTTTTCAGCAGCTGCCCGGAGGGAATCATGAACGTGACCCCAAACGGAATTGAGAGACTCCTGAACCGAAGCCAAAGCTGGAATGTCTGGAGAACAGATCATAGGAAGAGGAAGTTGAGGGTGTTTTCCATAAACTGTGAAAAAGGGTGTCTTCTGCGAACTGGTATTCACATGATTGTTATGGGAGAATTCTGCCCACGGGAGTAGAGAGGACCATTCGTCATGGTGAGAAGACACAAAGGTGCGAAGAAAGACCTCTAACTCCTGATTAACCCTCTCAGTCTGTCCATTGGATTGGGGATGGTAAGAAGAAGAAAAATCCAAGACAATATTGAGGGATTTGCAAAAGGCTCTCCAAAAACGAGACGTGAATTGGACTCCCCTGTCGGAAACAATATGAGAAGGGACCCCATGTAGGCGGAGAATTTCTCGAATGAAAATGGGAACCAAGGCAGGGGCAGAAGGAAGACCAGGAAGAGGAACAAAATGAGCCATCTTGGAGAATCGATCGATTACCACCCAAATGACTGTATTATTCTCAGACAGTGGGAGATCGGTGATAAAATCCATGGCAATATGGGCCCAGGGTTCCTTAGGAATAGGCAAGGGCATGAGGAGACCAGCAGGAGCTTGTGTGGAGGATTTGGACTGAGCACAGACATGACAAGCTTTAACGTAGTCTTTGACGTCTGAGCGGAGATTAGGCCACCAGTAGTGACGACTGATGAGTAGGAAGGATCGGAGGAATCCAGAATGCCCTGCCACCTTGGAATCATGTCCCCAACGAAGGATCTTAGCTCTTAGCTCAGTGGGGACAAAGGTCTTACCAGGCGGAATTTTAGACTTCAGGGTGGTAGAGTGGGCAACAATGCATGAGGTGGGAATGATCGGCTCAGGTTCAGGGGCGGACTCCTCGTCCAAAGTGTCAAATGACCTAGAGAGCGCATCAGCCCGACCGTTGCAGGAACCAGGTTTGTAGGTAATCGTGAAATTAAAACGGGCAAAGAAGAGACTCCACCTGGCCTGTCTAGGATTCAGACGTTTAGCATTCTGTAGATACTGTAAATTCTTGTGATCGGTAAAGATCGTTATGGAGTGAGGGGAACCCTCCAAGAGATGACGCCACTCCTCTAACGCCAATTTAATTGCGAGAAGTTCCCGATCACCGATGGCATAATTCCTCTCTGCCTGAGAAAATTTTTTGGAGAAGAACGCACATGGTTGGCGTCTCTTCTCAAAGATTTGAAGAAGCACAGCTCCCACCCCCATTGAGGAAGCGTCCACTTCAATAAAAAATGCATTCCCAGGATTTGGTCTCCTCAAGAGGGGGCCAGAAACAAAGGCCTGTTTCAGGTTGTGAAATGCAGAGACAGCTTCGGGAGGCCAGTCTCTGGCATTCACACCCTTCTTGGTCAAAGCGATAATAGGCGCGGCAATGGAAGAGTAATTCCTTATGAACTGCCTATAATAATTAGTGAAGCCAAGAAAGCGCTGTGTGGCCTTGAGGCTAGCAGGAAGAGGCCAGTTGGTGATAGCCAAGACCTTCCCAGGGTCCATACGAAGCCCCGAACATGAGACAAAGCACCCCAAAAACAGGACCTCAGAACATTCAAAGGAACATTTCTCCAGCTTGGCATAGAGATTGTTCTCTCTAAGACGTTGAAGTACAGTGCGGACATGGTTTCTGTGGACGAGCAGATTTTCAGAAAAGATCAGAATGTCATCCAGATAGATGACAACAAACTGGTACAGCAGATCTCTGAAGATTTCATTGACAAAGTTTTGAAACACGGCTGGAGCATTACACAGACCAAAAGGCATCACCAGATATTCGTAATGCCCGTCTCTAGTGTTAAATGCAGTCTTCCATTCGTCACCCTCCCGTATTCGAATGAGATTGTACGCGCCTCTGAGATCCAACTTGGTGAAAATGGAGGCACCCTTCAACCTATCGAATAGCTCAGATATTAAGGGTAAGGGGTATCGATTTTTAATAGTAACCGCATTTAAACCCCGATAATCGATGCAGGGTCTTAAGGTACCATCCTTTTTGGCAACAAAAAAGAACCCTGCCCCTGCAGGCGATGAGGATTTCCGGATGAACCCTCTCTCCAGATTCTCTGCTACATACTCCGACATGGCCTGGGTCTCTGGGATGGACAGAGGGTAGGTACGACCCCTGGGTAGAGTTGCTCCGGGGACAAGATCAATAGCACAGTCAAAAGACCTGTGGGGAGGAAGCACCTCAGCTGATTTTTTACAGAACACATCCCGGTAATCGCTGTATGCGGCGGGAAGATCAGAAGAAACAGAAGTGGCAGCAACCGGAAGACTCTCCTTGGGGGTCACCTTGAGAAGACACGACGAGAAACATGAGGAACCCCAGGCCAGGATCTGCCCAGAGACCCAGTCCACATGTGGAGAGTGGAGCTGTAGCCAAGGGAGGCCCAATACAACTGGGGTAGAGGCCTTGGGTAGAATAAGAAAGGATATCCACTCCTGGTGGAGAATCCCTACCGACATCCTAATGGGTAGCGTCTGGAAGCGAATAGGGCCCCCTGGGAGAACAGTGCCATCAATTGCCGAGACTACCAATGGGGTAGTGAGAGGTGAAAGGGTAAGCTTCATAGAAGAAGCAGTTCTCCAATCCATGAAATTGCCGGCAGCCCCGGAATCCAGGTATGCAAGGGTTGACTGAGGAGAAGTGCCTACATGAAGGGACACCGGCAAGAGCAGGCGAGAAGGTGATGTTTCTGGGTCCAATACTCCACCTTCCAAATGTATTAGACCCGAGCGTTTCCCGGACGAAGCGAGCAGGAGTCACGAAAATGACCCTTGCCCCCACAATAGAGGCACAAGCCCAGAGTTCTGCGCCTAGCACGTTCTTCGGGGGTTAGTCTGGTCCGGCCCAGCTGCATAGGTTCTTCAGCAGGTAGAGGATGCTCCACGGAATGAAGGGAGGGGAGCTCAGACTGGCTAGGACCCAGAGAGTGCTGGCGTCTTTTTTCTAAGGACCTCTCTTGAAAACGAATGTCGATCTGGTTGCATAATGAAATTACATCGTCCAGACCGACGGGAATGGCTCTTCCCGCTAATTCGTCTTTCACTCGGTCAGAGAGGCCATGTAAAAAGGTAGCGACCAGGGCCTCATTATTCCAGCTCAATTCAGCTGTGTGGATACGGAACTGAAGAGCATATTGCCCCACTGAACTAGATTCTTGGCGAAGACGTAAGACAGCACTAGCCGCTGAAGAAGCCCGAGCCGGCTCTTCGAAGATATTACGAAAGAGCTTCAAGAATTCGGACAGACTGGAAACCACCGGATCGTTCCTCTCCCACAGGGGGGCAGCCCAGGCCAAAGCTTCACCGGAGAGGAGGGAAATGATATAGGCTACCTTAGCCCGGTCAGATAGGAAGCTTTGAGGCTGAAGCTCAAAATGAATAGTGCATTGGCTGAGAAACCCCCTGCAGGCCTTGGAGTCCCCAGAGAAACGGAACGGAGCTGGCAATCTTAGTGAGTGTGAGGCTGCGACTGGTGCGATAGGTACAGCCGCTGGTTGTACTTGGGGTTGCGGATTCGGGGTTCCCAAGGAGACCTGAAGCTGCTCGAATCGAGAAGCCAGATCCTGGAGGAATCGCATCACCTGGGTCTGATTTGATTCCTGGGTCTCAAGTCTGCGAACTATGCCCTGCAATGGATCATCCGCGGGAAGCGGGATGTCAGCCGGGTTCATGGCTGATCAAACTGTCAGGGTCACCTGTGGCCAGGTGACAGATGCACACCGTAGGGGGACAGGAGTGCACCGCGAGGTAGTGAACCCTATGGCTGGCTTCTGTGGATAGGAAACTGGGTGGTTGTGGAAAGCGGGACCAGAGGAGCACAACCGGGATCCCAACGGAAGCGAGAGCCAAGATTCCCCAGGGCGCGGAGTCTAAGACCCAGCTGGTCTTCTCCAGGGCCTCTAGTGGTGAGGATGTTACGCTGCAGGCTGGGACCAGGTCGCGGCCCCTGGAGTTTCCTAGCTCACGCCCCGTAGGATAAGGGGAAGCAGCAGCACACGATAGAGAGAACCGAATAACAAGCCGAAGGTCAGGGGCCACAAGCAGACAAGGATAACGAAGAACGAGCCGAAGGTCAAGGGTCACGAGCAGACAGGGATGGTCGGGGACAAGCCAATAACGTAACAGAGAGACAGACGTAGCACACGGCAGGCAGGAACCCAAACACACAATGCCTAACAAACACGTTGATCAGCAAAGCAGGCTTGCAGTGCACAGGTTAATATAGTGTTCAGTGATAGGGCCTGGGGTGGAGTCAGGCTGGGAGGAGATTATAAAGGAAGCCAGGTGAAGGAGGTCTGGTCTCTAGATGAACACATGAGGAGGAAGGTAAGATGGCAGACAGACATTAATGCATATCCATGACAGTGTGTCAGTTTCTTTCACTGTCAAAGTCCTTGTTTCCAGGGACCTGGAAGGACAGTGAGTGAATTCTCCTTGTGCTAAATTGTGCTTAAAAAAAACATTTTTTCTAGGGACAGAAAACTGTAGGTAGGGAGAGTGTGTCAGTTTCTTTCACTGTCAAAGTCCTTGTTTCCAGGGACCTGGAAGGACAGTGAGTGAATTCTCCTTGTGCTAAATTGTGCTTAAAAAAAACATTTTTTCTAGGGACAGAAAACTGTAGGTAGGGAGAGTGTGTCAGTTTCTTTCACTGTCAAAGTCCTTGTTTCCAGGGACCTGGAAGGACAGTGAGTGAATTCTCCTTGTGCTAAATTGTGCTTAAAAAAAACATTTTTTCTAGGGACAGAAAACTGTAGGTAGGGAGAGTGTGTCAGTTTCTTTCACTGTCAAAGTCCTTGTTTCCAGGGACCTGGAAGGACAGTGAGTGAATTCTCCTTGTGCTAAATTGTGCTTAAAAAAAACATTTTTTCTAGGGACAGAAAACTGTAGGTAGGGAGAGTGTGTCAGTTTCTTTCACTGTCAAAGTCCTTGTTTCCAGGGACCTGGAAGGACAGTGAGTGAATTCTCCTTGTGCTAAATTGTGCTTAAAAAAAACATTTTTTCTAGGGACAGAAAACTGTAGGAAGGGAGAGTGTGTCAGTTTCTTTCACTGTCAAAGTCCTTGTTTCCAGGGACCTGGAAGGACAGTGAGTGAATTCTCCTTGTGCTAAATTGTGCTTAAAAAAAACATTTTTTCTAGGGACAGAAAACTGTAGGTAGGGAGAGTGTGTCAGTTTCTTTCACTGTCAAAGTCCTTGTTTCCAGGGACCTGGAAGGACAGTGAGTGAATTCTCCTTGTGCTAAATTGTGCTTAAAAAAAACATTTTTTCTAGGGACAGAAAACTGTAGGTAGGGAGAGTGTGTCAGTTTCTTTCACTGTCAAAGTCCTTGTTTCCAGGGACCTGGAAGGACAGTGAGTGAATTCTCCTTGTGCTAAATTGTGCTTAAAAAAAACATTTTTTCTAGGGACAGAAAACTGTAGGTAGGGAGAGTGTGTCAGTTTCTTTCACTGTCAAAGTCCTTGTTTCCAGGGACCTGGAAGGACAGTGAGTGAATTCTCCTTGTGCTAAATTGTGCTTAAAAAAAACATTTTTTCTAGGGACAGATAACTGTAGGTAGGGAGAGTGTGTCAGTTTCTTTCACTGTCAAAGTCCTTGTTTCCAGGGACCTGGAAGGACAGTGAGTGAATTCTCCTTGTGCTAAATTGTGCTTAAAAAAAACATTTTTTCTAGGGACAGAAAACTGTAGGTAGGGAGAGTGTGTCAGTTTCTTTCACTGTCAAAGTCCTTGTTTCCAGGGACCTGGAAGGACAGTGAGTGAATTCTCCTTGTGCTAAATTGTGCTTAAAAAAAACATTTTTTCTAGGGACAGAAAACTGTAGGTAGGGAGAGTGTGTCAGTTTCTTTCACTGTCAAAGTCCTTGTTTCCAGGGACCTGGAAGGACAGTGAGTGAATTCTCCTTGTGCTAAATTGTGCTTAAAAAAAACATTTTTTCTAGGGACAGAAAACTGTAGGTAGGGAGAGTGTGTCAGTTTCTTTCACTGTCAAAGTCCTTGTTTCCAGGGACCTGGAAGGACAGTGAGTGAATTCTCCTTGTGCTAAATTGTGCTTAAAAAAAACATTTTTTCTAGGGACAGAAAACTGTAGGTAGGGAGAGTGTGTCAGTTTCTTTCACTGTCAAAGTCCTTGTTTCCAGGGACCTGGAAGGACAGTGAGTGAATTCTCCTTGTGCTAAATTGTGCTTAAAAAAAACATTTTTTCTAGGGACAGAAAACTGTAGGTAGGGAGAGTGTGTCAGTTTCTTTCACTGTCAAAGTCCTTGTTTCAAGGGACAGAGAAGGACACCTGAAGGTAGCCCTTATTGCTTTTTTCCCATCTCCCTGCAGGCCATCTATTAGAATGTCTGGAAGGCAAACAAGGAGAGGCAGACAGTCAGGAGGCAATAAAAGAGGGCAAGCAGGCTCTGTGTCTGGGGGCAACAGTGCTGGTCGTGGACGCGGTGCATTGTCATCAGCACATGGCCATGGGACACGCTTGTCCTTCTTTTCGGCAGCTGGACATGTTGAGCCACATCATGCCGAAGACTTGGTAGAGTGGATGACCAAGCCCTCCTCCTCCTCCTCATCCTCTCTCACCCAGGCTCAGGGTACTGGAAAAGCAGCTGCCAAAGCGTCCTCTTCCCTGGTATCAATGTCAGACTCATCATCAGTCACTCCTTCCCTAGACCCACCATGTCCTCCTCCTGAGGAGTCCCCCGAACTGTTTCAGCACAGTGTTGGGTACATGCTCCAGGAGGATGCCCAGCGTTTCGAAGGGTCTGATGATGAAACCCAGCTAGAGGAAGGCAGTAGCGTGAGAGCAGACAGAGGGGATGCTCAAGAAGGACACCAATCTGGCAGTCATGTTCCAGCAGCTGCAGCATACTGCCAGATTGGCTCCAGTGATGAGGAGGGAGGTGATGATGAGGTCACTGACTCCACGTGGGTGCCTAATAGGAGAGAGGAGGAGGAGGAGGATGAGGAGGAGGCACATCTCCAACGAGGCAGGATGCCCTTTGGTGGCCAGCGTAAGGGCAGTACACCGACGGAATCACACCGCAGAGCTCCGCCTGTGCAGGGCGCTGCCTCTGCCCGTCATTCAAAAAGTTCTTTGGTGTGGGCCTTTTTTGAGGCTAGTGCATCAGATCGCACAGCTGCTGTTTGCAACATATGTCTCAAGCGTATATCGCGTGGCCAAAACATCAGCCGCTTGGGTACCACATGCCTGACCAGACATATGTTGACCTGCCATGCAGCTCGTTGGCAAGCCTACCTCAAAGACCCACACCAAAGAACAAAGCGGACCTCTCCTTGCACCGCATCAGCTGGGATCTCCAACCCCACTATAACTTCAGTCCTCTCTGAAACATGCACTGAGAGGAATGAAGGTGTAGAATTAGGTGTGTCACAGCCAAGTACTTGCGGCCACTCTGCTAGCAGTACACCGACGTCCGATTCTAGCAGGCAAATTTCCCTGCCCCAGCTGCTGGACCGTCGAAAGAAGTTCACTCCCAGCCATCCACATGCCCAGCGGTTGAATGCTAGCTTGGCTAAATTGCTAGCGCTTCAACTGCTGCCTTTTCAGTTGGTAGACTCGGCCCCCTTCCGTGAGTTTGTGCAATGTGCGGTTCCTCAGTGGCAGGTTCCCAAACGCCACTTTTTCTCACGGAAGGCTATTCCGGCTCTCTACCGGCATGTGGAAGGCAATGTCTTGGCCTCGCTGGACAGGGCGGTCAGCGGTAAGGTGCATATTACCGCTGACTCATGGTCCAGCAGGCATGGACAGGGACGTTACCTTTCTTTCACGGCCCATTGGGTCACTCTTTTGGCAGCTGGGAAGGATGCAGGACAAGGTGCAGTAGTGTTGGAGGTTGTCCCACCGCCACGCCTCCAAAATGCTACTACTGGTTGTGACACACCTCTCTCCTCCACCCCCTCCTCTTCTTCTTCCTCCATGGCCTCTTCCTGTGGTTTGTCCTATGAACCAGCGGTGCTCCGTAGCCGTTCACGGGGCTACGCAAGTACGCAGGCAAAAAGATGCCATGCCGTGCTTGCGCTGGTGTGTTTGGGGGACAGAAGCCACACTGGGGCAGAGGTCCTGTCTGCTCTGCAGGGCCAGGCCGAGAGGTGGTTGACGCCACGCCAGCTTAAGCCAGGAATGGTGGTTTGCGACAATGGCACCAACCTCCTCTCCGCCCTCCGACAGGGACAACTGACCCATGTGCCCTGTGTGGCTCACGTCCTTAACCTGGTGGTGCAGCGGTTCTTGGGCAGGTACCCGGGCTTACAGGATGTCCTGAGGCAGGCCAGGAAAGTCTGTGTGCATTTCCGCAGATCTTATAATGCCAGTGCTCGCCTGGCTGAGCTGCAAAAGGAGTTGAACCTGCCCAAGAACTGCCTTATATGTGACATGCCCACCAGGTGGAACTCAACGTTGGCCATGCTGCAGCGGCTGCACACGCAGCAGAGGGCCATCAATGAGTACCTGTGCGACTACGGCACCAGGACAGGGTCAGGGGAGCTTGGTTTTTTTTCTCCACGCCAGTGGGGCATGATCAGGGATGCATGCACTGTCCTGGCACCATTTGAGGAGGCCACGAGGATGGTGAGCAGTGACAGTGCATGCATCAGTGACACTGTACCTCTTGTCCACCTGTTGGAGCACACGCTGCGTGGAATAATGGACAGGGCACTTGAGGCAGAACAGAGGCAGGAAGAGGAGGACTTCCTTGCCTCTCAAGGCCCCCTTTACCCAGACAGTGTTCCTTCTGTCCCACCCATCGCACAGGAAGAGGAGGAGGAGGAGGAGGATTGTGTCAGCATGGAGGTGGAGGCTGGCACTCAGCATCATCAGCAGCAGTCTTTTAGGGATGATTTACAGTCCCAAGAAACCAGTGGACTTGTACGTGGCTGGGAGGAGGTGGCTGCGGATCATGTCGTCCTTAGTGACCCAGAGGACTCCGGAGCGAATGCCTCAGCAAACCTACGCTGCATGGCCTCCCTGATCCTGCAAAGTCTGCGGAAGGATCCTCGTATTCTTCGGATCAAGGAGAGGGACCATTACTGGCTGGCCACTCTCCTTGATCCACGGTACAAGGGTAAGGTTGCGGACCTTATGTTACCGTCGCAGAGGGAGCAGAGGATGAGACAACTCCGGGAGGCCTTGCAGAAAGGTCTGTGCAACGCGTTCCCAGAGACTGGGAGGTTACAAACTCCTGGTCCTGGACAACGAGTTGCTGAGGCTTCGGCCAGTCAAAGAAGGAGCGGTGGGGAAGGTGGCCGTCTGACCGATGCGTTCAGACAATTCTTTAGTCCGCAGCCCCAAAGTATGATCGGTTCCAGCAACCATCGCCAGCGTCTGATAAACATGGTGCAGGAATATCTAGGGGCAAGGTCAGACTTGGACACCTTCCCCACCGAAAATCCTCTGGCTTACTGGGTCTTGAGGATGGATCACTGGCCAGAGCTTGCACAGTATGCAATTGAGCGTTCTTTCGGAACGCACATTCAGTGCTGCTGGAGGATTTGTCACGGATCACAGGGTGCGCCTGTCCACCGACTCGGTTGATCGACTGACTTTCATCAAGATGAACCAGTCTTGGATCACCACCAGCTACCACACACCTGATGCTGATATAACAGACTAATTGATTTTAACATGTCACATCCCTTCAAGACTGATGCTGATGCTGAGTGCCTGTGCTGTTATGTTGACTGGCTATCCTCCTCCTCCGAGTCCTCAATGATACGATTGATGATGATAGCTTGGAAGATCATTTTTGTTTATGGGTGCCGCCACCAGTGGCTAAGGCCCAATTTTTCAGCCCCTGTTTTACAGGGGCGTGTAATTACAATTTTTTTAGCAATAATTTGCCATAGGGCTCATTGCTGTGCTCCAAGTACAGTATCTGTGAGGGGTTGGAGTGTTGTGGCACCAGTGCCTAAGGCCCAATTTTTCAGCCCCTGTTTAACAGGGGCGTGTCATTACAATTTTTGAAGCAATACTTTGCAACAGGGCTCATTGCTGTGCTCCAAGTACAGTATCTGTGAGGGGTTGTAGTGTTGTGCCACCAGTGCCTAAGGCCCAATTTTTCAGCCCCTGTTCAACAGGGGCATGCAATTACAATTCTTGATCTAATAATTCACAGCAGGGTCCATTGCTGCACCCACCAAGAGTAACTCTGAGGGCTTACAGTCTTGTGGCAACGCCACCACCACCACCACCACGAAAGGCCCAATTTTTCAGCCCCTGTTCAAAAGGGGCATGTAATTACAATTCTTGATCTAATAATTCACAGCAGGGCCCATTGCTGCACCCACCAAGAGTAACTGTCAGGGCTTACAGTGTTGTGGCACCAGCACCACCATCAAAGCCCCAATTTTTACTACCACTGTTCAACAATTATATGTAATTAAAATTCCTGATATAATAGTTGACAGCAGGGCGTTCCAGCACCAACCAAGAGTAACTGAGTGCTTACAGTGTTGTGCCAACACCAACAACTAAGGGGCCTATTTCTGCAGAGTATATACGGCAGGTCCCTACTTTCAAACATCCAACTTACAAACGACTCCTACTTGCAAACGAAAGAAGACAACAGGAAGTGAGAGGAAATCTACCCCTAGAAAGGAAAATTCTCTCCTGTAAGAATAAATATGGGAGAAAGGGGTCTCATCTGTACTGATGCTTTATCAGCAATCCTTGTTTCAAGAAAAACACCACATTTCAAAAACAGTTGTCATTGGGACGGAAAGTGAGGTGAAATGTTCTGAACAGGGGCACAGACAGCAAAACAAATGTTACAGGGGTGATAACCCTTACCTATGTTTCCCAAAAAGTTTAAAAATAGATTTTTGGGCTGGAGCTACACTTCAACAATGTACCTGTTCAAAATTACAAACAGATTCTACATAAGAACAAACCTACAGTCCCTGTCTTGTATGCACCGCCTGTATACGGCTGTTCAGAGTATATAGGGCCTTTTTTATTTTATGTGCGGGGTTCCCCTTAATATCCATACAAGACCCAAAGGGGCTGGTAATGGGCTGGGGTAGGGGGGGGGTCATGGGGTAGCTATGCCATTTTTCTTAAAGAATTTCATCCATATTACCGGGACCAGACATTACATTAAAGCCGCAAGCAGTTTTAAATGGCTTTTTTTTCCTTTAGAAGTGTCATTTTGTGCAGGGACAGTTCTAAACACGGGAAACACGTGGCACTTCACAGGCATACTTTAGACACCCCCCAGGTACGATATTTAAAGGAATATTTGACTTTTTTTTTTTCACTTTATGCATCATTAAAATGACTGCTCCCGAAAAACGACCGTTTTTAAAACTTCTTTTTGCATTGATACATGTCCCCTGGTGCAGAACCCGGGTTCCCAAACCCTATTTATGACAATAACATGCATAATAGTTGTTATAATTAGCACTTTAGAATCCGAACGTTCGCATCCATTGTATTTAATAGGGTTCTAATGTTCGTTCGAACTTTCGGTCCGTTCGCGGGTTCTGGTGCGAACCGAACCCGGGGGTGTTCGGCTCATCACTACTTGCTATTAAAAGATGTTGGTTTGATGATTGTTCCCTACTGACATGCATCAGTTCTGTGCTCTCTTCATGTTTCCTTCTCCCTTTCCTCATAAACTTGTTCCATTATGCACTCCCTCCTCTGCATGTAGACCACATCCTATTTTCTGTTCTACTTACCTCATATTTATGAAATAGAAAAAAACGTAGGAGCAAATTCCATTCACGTTTTATGAAAACTAGCTGAATTTTTATCTCCTTTTATGGAAACGTCTTTTGCATAATCCATTATTCTTTATCTCTAGATATTGTAATCATAAGGCAAAATTTTTTAATATCCTCAAAATGCATTGCTTAGGTATTGATGGATCCTGGAGGCTTCAGTAACACTTGAGAAGCCTAATGGGAGAATTAAATTAGATTAAATCCAATCCAAAAAATAAAATATAATATTCCTAAAAAAAATTAATATAATATTCCTAACCTTCCTGAGTTGTTATCTAAATGCTTTTGGATAGCCATGTTGGATTGCAATTGACAAAAAAAAACTGTTTGTGTTAAAACTGTGCTCAGCTGACTTTCTTTATAAAGGGTGGCTACACTGGCTCTACATGGTCTCACAGTATGTGGGATGTAATCACCCTTCTCTTCGTGTTCCTACTACTGAATATACTGTATTTCAGCGTATAATATCTTTGGACTGTGTAATATAGCAAATTCAACACTGGTCATCCCACACATGAAGGTGGCAGAATGAATGAATGCTAATGGGCACACATGTAAATTGGAGTCTGCAGGCGCAATGCAGTTGTTGTGTGAGGAGAGCAATACAGTATATTCATGTACTACACGTTTCACAAAACTGGATATTTAGGAGAAATGCTTCACCTGTCCAGGATTCAACCGGACAGTGAGGGTTTTGAATCATGTATCTGGGTTTCAGTCTTCAAAAACCCAGACACATACTTCCCAGATATCCCGAGATCTCAAGTAAAATTGTCCCGCTGGAGTCTGTGCTGGAGTCCTGGAGCCAGTGCCGGAGCATGTTCTGCATTGGCTCCACTCTGTGAGGTATCCTCAATTCAGGGCCGGACTGGCCTACCGGGATACCGGGACATTTCCCGGTAGGCTGTCTGCCCTTGGGGCCGCTTTCATCTATGCTGTGGCTGCAGCGCTCCTGCCTACTTGCTTGTCACACAGCGGGAGACCGCTGTGTCACGAAGCCGAGTGTGAAATTTTCGGCCACGCTGTGAAAAAGGTCCTGCCCTCCTCCTAGAGCAGCTTGTGTGATAGACGGAACACTGCGTCTATCACACAAGCTGGTCTAGGAGGAGGGCGGCAGTGGCGGCTGGTGAAGTTTTAGGATGGGGGGGCGCAAGACCCCGCCCCTCCATGGTTGGTCCCTCCCACTTCTCATAAGCCACACCCCTTATAGAATCCACCCACTCTGTCCCCTGTATTCCACTCGTTGTGTCAGCGTTATACACCAGGCTCTGCACATCATATACCAGGCTGCACATTATACACCGGGCTCTGCACATCATATACCAGGCGACAGATTATACACCGGGCTCTGCACATCATATACCAGACTGCACATTATACACAGGGCTCTGCACATCATATACCAGGCTGCACATTATACACAGGGCTCTGCACATCATATACCAGGCTGCACATTATACACAGGGCTCTGCACATTATATACCAGGCTGCACATTATACACAGGGCTCTGCACATCATATACCAGGCTGCACATTATATACCAGGCTGCACATTATACACCGGGCTCTGCACATCATATACCAGACTGCACATTATACACAGGGCTCTGCACATCATATACCAGGCTGCACATTATACACAGGGCTCTGCACATCATCTACCAGACTGCACATTATACACAGGGCTCTGCACATCATACAACAGGCTGCACATTATACACAGGGCTCTGCACATCATATACCATGCTGCACATTATACACAGGGCTCTGCACATCATATACCAGGCTGTACATTATACACAGGGCTCTGCACATCATATACCAGGCTGCACATTATACACAGGGCTCTGCACATCATATACCAGGCTGCACATTATACACAGGGCTCTGCACATTATATACCAGGCTGCACATTTTACACAGGGCTCTGCACATCATATACCAGGCTGCACATTATACACAGGGCTCTGCACATCATATACCAGACTTTACATTATACACAGGGCTCTGCACATCATATACCAGGCTGCACATTATACACAGGGCTCTGCACATCATCTACCAGACTGCACATTATACACAGGGCTCTGCACATCATATAACAGGCTGCACATTATACACAGGGCTCTGCACATCATATACCAGGCTGCACATTATACACAGGGCTCTGCACATCATATACCAGGCTGTACATTATACACAGGGCTCTGCACATCATATACCAGGCTGCACATTGTACACAGGGCTCTGCACATCATATACCAGGCTGCACATTATACACAGGGCTCTGCACATTATATACCAGGCTGCACATTTTAAACAGGGCTCTGCACATCATATACCAGGCTGCACATTATACACAGGGCTCTGCACATCATATACCAGGCTGCACATTATACACAGGGCTCTGCACATTATATACCAGGCTGCACATTATACACCGGGCTCTGCACATCATTTACCAGGCTGCAGATTATACACCGGGCTCTGCACATCATATACCAGACTGCACATTATACACAGGGCTCTGCACATCATATACCAGGCTGCACATTATACACAGGGCTCTGCACATTATCTACCAGACTTCACATTATACACAGGGCTCTGCACATCATATACCAGGCTGTACATTATACACAGGGCTCTGCACATCATATACCAGGCTGCACATTATACACAGGGCTCTGCACATAATATACCAGGCTGCACATTATACACAGGGCTCTGCACATCATATACCAGGCTGCACATTTTACACAGGGCTCTGCACATCATATACCAGGCTGCACATTATACACAGGGCTCTGCACATCATTTACCAGGCTGTACATTATACACAGGGCTCTACACATCATATACCAGGCTGCACATTATACACAGGGCTATGCACATCATATACCAGGCTGTACATTATACACAGGGCTCTGCACATCATATACCAGGCTGCACATTATACACAGGGCTCTGCACATCATATACCAGGCTGCACATTATACACAGGAAGTCGGCACAGCGCTGCGCTAATCACAGGCAGGGAGACATTTCCCGATCTCTGCAGCCGAGCATCGGGACAATGTCTCCCTGCCTGTGATTAGCACAGCACTGCGCCGTGCCGACTTCCTGGTGGGCTCTGCACATGGAGTATGCAAACATGCCAGAGCTCATACCTACACATCATATACCAGGCTGCACATTATACACAGGGCTCTGCACATCATATACCAGGCTGCACATTATACACCGACGAAGCTTCAATTTGTTTTAAAACCCAGACGATATCTGGAGATCACAGACTAGGAAATGGTTTAAACTTGCATTTTAAGTTCTGACTTTATTAACCCATTGCATAGCCTCTCTACAACATTAAACGTTAGACGACAGGAGTTGCATTTAAAAGGTAATTTCACTTTTGATAAGAAAAAAATGTAAGTACTACACTACATTTTGTATTTTTACAATTAAAATTACCTATGTAGTTTCATCTGCTGCCCGCTATGACTCATAAAACTGGCAAATGTTTAAACATGGTGTACATTAGTGATGAGCCGAACACCCCCGGGTTCGGTTCGCACCAGAACCCGCGAACGGACCGAAAGTTCGAACGAACATTAGAACCCTATTAAATACAATGGATGCGAACGTTCGAATTCTAAAGTGCTAATTATAACAACTATTATGCATGTTATTGTCCTAAAAAGGGTTTGGGAACCCGGGTTCTGCACCAGGGGACATGTATCAATGCAAAAATAAGTTTTAAAAACGGTCGTTTTCCGGGAGCAGTCATTTTAATGATGCATAAAGTGAAAAAAAAAAGTCAAATATTCCTTTAAATATCGTACCTGGGGGGTGTCTAAAGTATGCCTGTGAAGTGCCACGTGTTTCCCGTGTTTAGAACTGTCCCTGCACAAAATGACACTTCTAAAGGAAAAAAAAGCCATTTAAAACTGCTTGCGGCTTTAATGTAATGTCTGGTCCCGGTAATATGGATGAAAATCTTTAAGAAAAATGGCATAGCTACCCCATCACCCCCCCCCCTACCCCAGCCCATTACCAGCCCCTTTGGGTCTTGTATGGATATTAAGGGGAACCCCGCACATAAAATAAAAAAGGCCCTATATACTCTGAACAGCCGTATACAGGCGGTGCATACAAGACAGGGACTGTAGGTTTGTTCTTATGTAGAATCTGTTTGTAATTTTGAACAGGTACATTGTTGAAGTGTAGCTCCAGACCAAAAATCTATTTTTAAACTTTTTGGAAAACATAGGTAAGGGTTATCACCCCTGTAACATTTGTTTTGCTGTCTGTGCCCCTGTTCAGAACATTTCACCTCACTTTCCGTCCTAATGACAACTGTTTTTGAAATGTGGTGTTTTTCTTGAAACAAGGATTGCTGATAAAGCATCAGTACAGAGGAGACACCTTTCTCCCATATTTATTCTTACAGGAGAGAATTTTCCTTCCTAGTGGTAGATTTCCTCTCACTTCCTGTTGTCTTCTTGCGTTTGCAAGTAGGAGTCGTTTGTAAGTTGGATGTTTGAAAGTAGGGACCTGCCGTATATACTCTGCAGAAATAGGCCCCTTAGTTGTTGGTGTTGGCACAACACTGTAAGCACTCACAGTTACTCTTGGTTGGTGCTGGAACGCCCTGCTGTCAACTATTATATCAGGAATTTTAATTACATATAATTGTTGAACAGTGGTAGTAAAAATTGGGCCTTTGATGGTGGTGCTGGTGCCACAACACTGTAAGCCCTGACAGTTACTCTTGGTGGGTGCAGCAATGGGCCCTGCTGTGAATTATTAGATCAAGAATTGTAATTACATGCCCCTGTTGAACAGGGGCTGAAAAATTGGGCCTTAGGCACTGGTGGCACAACACTGCAACCCTTCACAGATACTGTACTTGGAGCACAGCAATGAGCCCTGTTGCAAAGTATTGCTTCAAAAATTGTAATGACACGCCCCTGTTAAACAGGGGCTGAAAAATTGGGCCTTAGGCACTGGTGGCACAACACTGCAACTCCTCACAGATACTGTACTTGGAGCACAGCAATGAGCCCTGTTGCAAAGTATTGCTTCAAAAATTGTAATTACACGCCACTGTTAAACAGGGGCTGAAAAATTGGGCGTTAGGCACTGGTGGCGGCACCCATAAACAAAAATGATCTTCCAAGCTATCATCATCAATCGTACCATTGAGGACTCGGAGTAGGAGGATAGCCAGTCAACATAACAGCACAGGCACTCAGCATCAGCATCAGTCTTGAAGGGATGTGACATTTTAAAATCAATTAGTCTGTTATATCAGCATCAGGTGTGTGGTAGCTGGTGGTGATCCAAGACTGGTTCATCTTGATGAAAGTCAGTCGATCAACCGAGTCGGTGGACAGGCGCACCCTGTGATCCGTGACAAATCCTCCAGCAGCACTGAATGTGCGTTCCGAAAGAACGCTGGATGCAGGACAGGCCAGTAGCTCAATTGCATACTGTGCAAGCTCTGGCCAGTGATCCATCCTCAAGACCCAGTAAGCCAGAGGATTTTCGGTGGGGAAGGTGTCCAAGTCTGACCTTGCCCCTAGATATTCCTGCACCATGTTTATCAGACGCTGGCGATGGTTGCTGGAACCGATCATACTTTGGGGCTGCGGACTAAAGAATTGTCTGAACGCATCGGTCAGACGGCCACCTTCCCCACCGCTCCTTCTTTGACTGGCCGAAGCCTCAGCAACTCGTTGTCCAGGACCAGGAGTTTGCAACCTCCCAGTCTCTGGGAACGCGTTGCACAGACCTTTCTGCAAGGCCTCCCGGAGTTGTCTCATCCTCTGCTCCCTCTGCGACGGTAACATAAGGTCCGCAACCTTACCCTTGTACCGTGGATCAAGGAGAGTGGCCAGCCAGTAATGGTCCCTCTCCTTGATCCGAAGAATACGAGGATCCTTCCGCAGACTTTGCAGGATCAGGGAGGCCATGCAGCGTAGGTTTGCTGAGGCATTCGCTCCGGAGTCCTCTGGGTCACTAAGGACGACATGATCCGCAGCCACCTCCTCCCAGCCACGTACAAGTCCACTGGTTTCTTGGGACTGTAAATCATCCCTAAAAGACTGCTGCTGATGATGCTGAGTGCCAGCCTCCACCTCCATGCTGACACAATCCTCCTCCTCCTCCTCCTCCTCCTCCTCCTCCTCTTCCTGTGCGATGGGTGGGACAGAAGGAACACTGTCTGGGTAAAGGGGGCCTTGAGAGGCAAGGAAGTCCTCCTCTTCCTGCCTCTGTTCTGCCTCAAGTGCCCTGTCCATTATTCCACGCAGCGTGTGCTCCAACAGGTGGACAAGAGGTACAGTGTCACTGATGCATGCACTGTCACTGCTCACCATCCTCGTGGCCTCCTCAAATGGTGCCAGGACAGTGCATGCATCCCTGATCATGCCCCACTGGCGTGGAGAAAAAAAACCAAGCTCCCCTGACCCTGTCCTGGTGCCGTAGTCGCACAGGTACTCATTGATGGCCCTCTGCTGCGTGTGCAGCCGCTGCAGCATGGCCAACGTTGAGTTCCACCTGGTGGGCATGTCACATATAAGGCGGTTCTTGGGCAGGTTCAACTCCTTTTGCAGCTCAGCCAGGCGAGCACTGGCATTATAAGATCTGCGGAAATGCACACAGACTTTCCTGGCCTGCCTCAGGACATCCTGTAAGCCCGGGTACCTGCCCAAGAAGCGCTGCACCACCAGGTTAAGGACGTGAGCCACACAGGGCACATGGGTCAGTTGTCCCTGTCGGAGGGCGGAGAGGAGGTTGGTGCCATTGTCGCAAACCACCATTCCTGGCTTAAGCTGGCGTGGCGTCAACCACCTCTCGGCCTGGCCCTGCAGAGCAGACAGGACCTCTGCCCCAGTGTGGCTTCTGTCCCCCAAACACACCAGCGCAAGCACGGCATGGCATCTTTTTGCCTGCGTACTTGCGTAGCCCCGTGAACGGCTACGGAGCACCGCTGGTTCATAGGACAAACCACAGGAAGAGGCCATGGAGGAAGAAGAAGAGGAGGGGGTGGAGGAGAGAGGTGTGTCACAACCAGTAGTAGCATTTTGGAGGCGTGGCGGTGGGACAACCTCCAACACTACTGCACCTTGTCCTGAATCCTTCCCAGCTGCCAAAAGAGTGACCCAATGGGCCGTGAAAGAAAGGTAACGTCCCTGTCCATGCCTGCTGGACCATGAGTCAGCGGTAATATGCACCTTACCGCTGACCGCCCTGTCCAGCGAGGCCAAGACATTGCCTTCCACATGCCGGTAGAGAGCCGGAATAGCCTTCCGTGAGAAAAAGTGGCGTTTGGGAACCTGCCACTGAGGAACCGCACATTGCACAAACTCACGGAAGGGGGCCGAGTCTACCAACTGAAAAGGCAGCAGTTGAAGCGCTAGCAATTTAGCCAAGCTAGCATTCAACCGCTGGGCATGTGGATGGCTGGGAGTGAACTTCTTTCGACGGTCCAGCAGCTGGGGCAGGGAAATTTGCCTGCTAGAATCGGACGTCGGTGTACTGCTAGCAGAGTGGGCGCAAGTACTTGGCTGTGACACACCTAATTCTACACCTTCATTCCTCTCAGTGCATGTTTCAGAGAGGACTGAAGTTATAGTGGGGTTGGAGATCCCAGCTGATGCGGTGCAAGGAGAGGTCCGCTTTGTTCTTTGGTGTGGGTCTTTGAGGTAGGCTTGCCAACGAGCTGCATGGCAGGTCAACATATGTCTGGTCAGGCATGTGGTACCCAAGCGGCTGATGTTTTGGCCACGCGATATACGCTTGAGACATATGTTGCAAACAGCAGCTGTGCGATCTGATGCACTAGCCTCAAAAAAGGCCCACACCAAAGAACTTTTTGAATGACGGGCAGAGGCAGCGCCCTGCACAGGCGGAGCTCTGCGGTGTGATTCCGTCGGTGTACTGCCCTTACGCTGGCCACCAAAGGGCATCCTGCCTCGTTGGAGATGTGCCTCCTCCTCATCCTCCTCCTCTCTCCTATTAGGCACCCACGTGGAGTCATTGACCTCATCATCCCCTCCCTCCTCATCACTGGAGCCAATCTGGCAGTATGCTGCAGCTGCTGGAACATGACTGCCAGATTGGTGTCCTTCTTGAGCATCCCCTCTGTCTGCTCTCACGCTACTGCCTTCCTCTAGCTGGGTTTCATCATCAGACCCTTCGAAACGCTGGGCATCCTCCTGGAGCATGTACCCAACACTGTGCTGAAACAGTTCGGGGGACTCCTCAGGAGGAGGACATGGTGGGTCTAGGGAAGGAGTGACTGATGATTTGTCTGACATTGATACCAGGGAAGACGACGCTTTGGCAGCTGCTTTTCCAGTACCCTGAGCCTGGGTGAGAGAGGATGAGGAGGAGGAGGAGGGCTTGGTCATCCACTCTACCAAGTCTTCGGCATGATGTGGCTCAACATGTCCAGCTGCCGAAAAGAAGGACAAGCGTGTCCCATGGCCATGTGCTGATGACAATGCACCGCGTCCACGACCAGCACTGTTGCCCCCAGACACAGAGCCTGCTTGCCCTCTTTTATTGCCTCCTGACTGTCTGCCTCTCCTTGTTTGCCTTCCAGACATTCTAATAGATGGCCTGCAGGGAGATGGGAAAAAAGCAATAAGGGCTACCTTCAGGTGTCCTTCTCTGTCCCTTGAAACAAGGACTTTCACAGTGAAAGAAACTGACACTGTCCCTACCTAGAGTTTTCTGTCCCTAGAATAAATGTTTTTTTTAATCACAATATAGCACAAGGACAATTCACTCAATGTCTCTCCAGGTCCCTGGAAACAAGGACTTGCAGAGTGAAAGAAACTGACACTGTCCCTACCTAGAGTTTTCTGTCCCTAGAATAAATGTTTTTTTTAAGCACAATATAGCACAAGGAAAATTAACTCACTGTCCTTACAGGTCCCTGGAAACAAGGACTTGCAGAGTGAAAGAAAAAAAACACTCTCCCTACCTACAGTTTTCTGTCCCTAGAAAAAATGTTTTTTTTAATCACAATATAGCACAAGGAAAATTAACTCACTGTCCTTACAGGTCCCTGGAAACAAGGACTTGCAGAGTGAAAGAAACTGACACTGTCCCTACCTAGAGTTTTCTGTCCCTAGAATAAATGTTTTTTTTAATCACAATATAGCACAAGGAAAATTAACTCACTGTCCTTACAGGTCCCTGGAAACAAGGACTTGCAGAGTGAAAGAAAAAAAACACTCTCCCTACCTACAGTTTTCTGTCCCTAGAAAAAATGTTTTTTTTAAGCACAATATAGCACAAGGAAAATTAACTCACTGTCCTTACAGGTCCCTGGAAACAAGGACTTGCAGAGTGAAAGAAAAAAAACACTCTCCCTACCTACAGTTTTCTGTCCCTAGAAAAAATGTTTTTTTTAATCACAATATAGCACAAGGAAAATTAACTCACTGTCCTTACAGGTCCCTGGAAACAAGGACTTGCAGAGTGAAAGAAACTGACACTGTCCCTACCTAGAGTTTTCTGTCCCTAGAATAAATGTTTTTTTTAATCACAATATAGCACAAGGAAAATTAACTCACTGTCCTTACAGGTCCCTGGAAACAAGGACTTGCAGAGTGAAAGAAAAAAAACACTCTCCCTACCTACAGTTTTCTGTCCCTAGAAAAAATGTTTTTTTTAAGCACAATATAGCACAAGGAAAATTAACTCACTGTCCTTACAGGTCCCTGGAAACAAGGACTTGCAGAGTGAAAGAAAAAAAACACTCTCCCTACCTACAGTTTTCTGTCCCTAGAAAAAATGTTTTTTTTAATCACAATATAGCACAAGGAAAATTAACTCACTGTCCTTACAGGTCCCTGGAAACAAGGACTTGCAGAGTGAAAGAAACTGACACTGTCCCTACCTAGAGTTTTCTGTCCCTAGAATAAATGTTTTTTTTAATCACAATATAGCACAAGGAAAATTAACTCACTGTCCTTACAGGTCCCTGGAAACAAGGACTTGCAGAGTGAAAGAAAAAAAACACTCTCCCTACCTACAGTTTTCTGTCCCTAGAAAAAATGTTTTTTTTAAGCACAATATAGCACAAGGAAAATTAACTCACTGTCCTTACAGGTCCCTGGAAACAAGGACTTGCAGAGTGAAAGAAAAAAAACACTCTCCCTACCTACAGTTTTCTGTCCCTAGAAAAAATGTTTTTTTTAATCACAATATAGCACAAGGAAAATTAACTCACTGTCCTTACAGGTCCCTGGAAACAAGGACTTGCAGAGTGAAAGAAACTGACACTGTCCCTACCTAGAGTTTTCTGTCCCTAGAATAAATGTTTTTTTTAATCACAATATAGCACAAGGAAAATTAACTCACTGTCCTTACAGGTCCCTGGAAACAAGGACTTGCAGAGTGAAAGAAAAAAAACACTCTCCCTACCTACAGTTTTCTGTCCCTAGAAAAAATGTTTTTTTTAATCACAATATAGCACAAGGAAAATTAACTCACTGTCCTTACAGGTCCCTGGAAACAAGGACTTGCAGAGTGAAAGAAACTGACACTGTCCCTACCTAGAGTTTTCTGTCCCTAGAATAAATGTTTTTTTTAATCACAATATAGCACAAGGAAAATTAACTCACTGTCCTTACAGGTCCCTGGAAACAAGGACTTGCAGAGTGAAAGAAAAAAAACACTCTCCCTACCTACAGTTTTCTGTCCCTAGAAAAAATGTTTTTTTTAAGCACAATATAGCACAAGGAAAATTAACTCACTGTCCTTACAGGTCCCTGGAAACAAGGACTTGCAGAGTGAAAGAAAAAAAACACTCTCCCTACCTACAGTTTTCTGTCCCTAGAAAAAATGTTTTTTTTAATCACAATATAGCACAAGGAAAATTAACTCACTGTCCTTACAGGTCCCTGGAAACAAGGACTTGCAGAGTGAAAGAAACTGACACTGTCCCTACCTAGAGTTTTCTGTCCCTAGAATAAATGTTTTTTTTAATCACAATATAGCACAAGGAAAATTAACTCACTGTCCTTACAGGTCCCTGGAAACAAGGACTTGCAGAGTGAAAGAAAAAAAACACTCTCCCTACCTACAGTTTTCTGTCCCTAGAAAAAATGTTTTTTTTAAGCACAATATAGCACAAGGAAAATTAACTCACTGTCCTTACAGGTCCCTGGAAACAAGGACTTGCAGAGTGAAAGAAAAAAAACACTCTCCCTACCTACAGTTTTCTGTCCCTAGAAAAAATGTTTTTTTTAATCACAATATAGCACAAGGAAAATTAACTCACTGTCCTTACAGGTCCCTGGAAACAAGGACTTGCAGAGTGAAAGAAACTGACACTGTCCCTACCTAGAGTTTTCTGTCCCTAGAATAAATGTTTTTTTTAATCACAATATAGCACAAGGAAAATTAACTCACTGTCCTTACAGGTCCCTGGAAACAAGGACTTGCAGAGTGAAAGAAAAAAAACACTCTCCCTACCTACAGTTTTCTGTCCCTAGAAAAAATGTTTTTTTTAAGCACAATATAGCACAAGGAAAATTAACTCACTGTCCTTACAGGTCCCTGGAAACAAGGACTTGCAGAGTGAAAGAAAAAAAACACTCTCCCTACCTACAGTTTTCTGTCCCTAGAAAAAATGTTTTTTTTAATCACAATATAGCACAAGGAAAATTAACTCACTGTCCTTACAGGTCCCTGGAAACAAGGACTTGCAGAGTGAAAGAAACTGACACTGTCCCTACCTAGAGTTTTCTGTCCCTAGAATAAATGTTTTTTTTAATCACAATATAGCACAAGGAAAATTAACTCACTGTCCTTACAGGTCCCTGGAAACAAGGACTTGCAGAGTGAAAGAAAAAAAACACTCTCCCTACCTACAGTTTTCTGTCCCTAGAAAAAATGTTTTTTTTAAGCACAATATAGCACAAGGAAAATTAACTCACTGTCCTTACAGGTCCCTGGAAACAAGGACTTGCAGAGTGAAAGAAAAAAAACACTCTCCCTACCTACAGTTTTCTGTCCCTAGAAAAAATGTTTTTTTTAATCACAATATAGCACAAGGAAAATTAACTCACTGTCCTTACAGGTCCCTGGAAACAAGGACTTGCAGAGTGAAAGAAAAAAAACACTCTCCCTACCTACAGTTTTCTGTCCCTAGAAAAAATGTTTTTTTTAATCACAATATAGCACAAGGAAAATTAACTCACTGTCCTTACAGGTCCCTGGAAACAAGGACTTGCAGAGTGAAAGAAACTGACACTGTCCCTACCTAGAGTTTTCTGTCCCTAGAATAAATGTTTTTTTTAAGCACAATATAGCACAAGGAAAATTAACTCACTGTCCTTACAGGTCCCTGGAAACAAGGACTTGCAGAGTGAAAGAAACTGACACTGTCCCTACCTAGAGTTTTCTGTCCCTAGAATAAATGTTTTTTTTAAGCACAATATAGCACAAGGACAATTAACTCACTGTCCTTACAGGTCCCTGTAAACAAGGACTTGCAGAGTGAAAAAAAAAAAACACTCTCCCTACCTAGAGTTTTCTGTCCCTAGAAAAAATGTTTTTTTTAAGCACAATATAGCACAAGGACAATTAACTCACTGTCCTTACAGGTCCCTGGAAACAAGGACTTGCAGAGTGAAAGAAAAAAAACACTCTCCCTACCTACAGTTTTCTGTCCCTAGAAAAAATGTTTTTTTTAATCACAATATAGCACAAGGAAAATTAACTCACTGTCCTTACAGGTCCCTGGAAACAAGGACTTGCAGAGTGAAAGAAAAAAAACACTCTCCCTACCTACAGTTTTCTGTCCCTAGAAAAAATGTTTTTTTTAATCACAATATAGCACAAGGAAAATTAACTCACTGTCCTTACAGGTCCCTGGAAACAAGGACTTGCAGAGTGAAAGAAACTGACACTGTCCCTACCTAGAGTTTTCTGTCCCTAGAATAAATGTTTTTTTTAAGCACAATATAGCACAAGGACAATTAACTCACTGTCCTTACAGGTCCCTGGAAACAAGGACTTGCAGAGTGAAAGAAACTGACACTGTCCCTACCTAGAGTTTTCTGTCCCTAGAATAAATGTTTTTTTTAAGCACAATATAGCACAAGGACAATTAACTCACTGTCCTTACAGGTCCCTGGAAACAAGGACTTGCAGAGTGAAAGAAACTGACACTGTCCCTACCTAGAGTTTTCTGTCCCTAGAATAAATGTTTTTTTTAAGCACAATATAGCACAAGGAAAATTAACTCACTGTCCTTACAGGTCCCTGGAAACAAGGACTTGCAGAGTGAAAGAAACTGACACTGTCCCTACCTAGAGTTTTCTGTCCCTAGAATAAATGTTTTTTTTAAGCACAATATAGCACAAGGACAATTAACTCACTGTCCTTACAGGTCCCTGGAAACAAGGACTTGCAGAGTGAAAGAAAAAAAACACTCTCCCTACCTACAGTTTTCTGTCCCTAGAAAAAATGTTTTTTTTAAGCACAATATAGCACAAGGAAAATTAACTCACTGTCCTTACAGGTCCTGGAAACAAGGACTTGCAGAGTGAAAGAAAAAAAACACTCTCCCTACCTACAGTTTTCTGTCCCTAGAAAAAATGTTTTTTTTAATCACAATATAGCACAAGGAAAATTAACTCACTGTCCTTACAGGTCCCTGGAAACAAGGACTTGCAGAGTGAAAGAAACTGACACTGTCCCTACCTAGAGTTTTCTGTCCCTAGAATAAATGTTTTTTTTAATCACAATATAGCACAAGGAAAATTAACTCACTGTCCTTACAGGTCCCTGGAAACAAGGACTTGCAGAGTGAAAGAAACTGACACTGTCCCTACCTAGAGTTTTCTGTCCCTAGAATAAATGTTTTTTTTAAGCACAATATAGCACAAGGACAATTAACTCACTGTCCTTACAGGTCCCTGGAAACAAGGACTTGCAGAGTGAAAGAAAAAAAACACTCTCCCTACCTACAGTTTTCTGTCCCTAGAATAAATGTTTTTTTTAATCACAATATAGCACAAGGACAATTAACTCACTGTCCTTACAGGTCCCTGGAAACAAGGACTTGCAGAGTGAAAGAAACTGACACTGTCCCTACCTAGAGTTTTCTGTCCCTAGAATAAATGTTTTTTTTAAGCACAATATAGCACAAGGACAATTAACTCACTGTCCTTACAGGTCCCTGGAAACAAGGACTTGCAGAGTGAAAGAAACTGACACTGTCCCTACCTAGAGTTTTCTGTCCCTAGAATAAATGTTTTTTTTAAGCACACTATAGCAGAAGCACAAAACACACTGACACTCTCCCTACCTATCCTTCTCTTTCCCTAAACTAAAGGAATCCAGGTTAAGCAAGAAAGAAATAACAGTCACTGTCCCTGCCTATGCTACTCTATCCCTGCTCCGGAACACACTACACTAGGCCGCCGTGCTGGCGGCCTTTTATAGTGTGGGGCGTGTACTAAACACCCTCAGCAATAATTGGCCACAGGCATCCTGCCTGTGGCCAATCATTGCTCTCCTCGCTGCCGGCGCTGTGATTGGCCAAGCATGCGGGGTCACAGTGCATGCTTGGCCAATCACAGCGCCTGGATGACACTGCGATGGCGTAGTGCATTGTGGGCCGTTCGCGTCACTCGAATTTGGCGCGAACGGCCCAAATCGTTCGATCTTCGTCGAACGATCGAACAGCCAATGTTCGAGTCGAACGTATGTTCGACTCGAACACGAAGCTCATCCCTAGTGTACATGTAGGGTGGTGTTTTGTACACGGTCAATGTACAGAACACCAACTGTGTTATGTAAGTTTCAATACAAGCAATGACATTTGCCAACTTACAACCTGGAAATATGCTTTGTTTTAGGTCCAAATGCAGGCAAAAACTCGGGCCCGATTCATCCCTGAAATGGAGAACAGGGACGCACCGGACCCCTGCTGTGAGCCTCTCTGCACAAGTGTGAATCTAGCCTGAACCGGGCCTTAAACTTACTCTGAAGCATGAATCGGACTGATGGTATATCAAGCACAGAGACTTGTGATGATCGCTTAGGAATATGGCTACATGAGATTACAAAGGGCTCTGATTAAAGCTTAAAAAATACTGGCATTTGAAAAAAAAATTCTCAGCCTGTAAAAGCACCTGTATGTTAGCTTATGTGTCCATGTGCACACAGGCGTTTACAGACATATTAGAAGCAGAGCAATTACAGTCTGAAAAAAAATACCCCCATGGAAAGCATGTTTAGGAGAGGAGGTGAAGCGCAGAAAAAAGCTAAACACACTGAAACGCTAGACGCATTTAGGCGCATTTGAGAGGTAATGCATTTAAATGGCCAGAACAAATAAATATTTTGGCCAATAGGATACATTTACGATAAAACGCATGATGCGCCTGCAGTGGGCTTTTCTCCTGCCAGGAGTTCTGATGTTTAGAGGAGCAAAGCAAACACCCTGTGTGCATCAGGTTTATTGGGTAGATTATGACATTTTATGGACATTAGACTATTATTAAAGAAGTAGGGAATCCGCGCTCAGGAAAACACCAGACAGAGGTTGCAGCCCCCCTAAAAACTCCCTAGGGAGAATAGGATATAATATAAAAGAATGGGGTGTTGGTGCTACCTCCCACTATAGATACCCACCGGGTATCTAAGTGATCTCAAGTAAATGTATAAGGACAGGCTGTACTGAGTTCCCGGGTCTGTACACCTATGGTGCCCATTATGAGGGGTTCCCACCATCCCTGTACTGAGTTCCTGGGTCTGTACACCTACTTTGCCCATTATGCGGGGTTCCCACAATCCCTGTCCAGAGTTCCTGGGTATGTACACCTGAGGTGCCCATTATGAGGAGTTCCCACCATTCCTGTACTGAGTTCCCAGGTCTGTACACCCGCTGTGCCCATTATGAGGGTTCCTCCCACCATCCCTGTACACCTACTGTGCCTATTATGAGGGGTTCCCACCATCCCTGTACTGAGTTCCTGGGTCTGTACACCTGCTGTTCCCATTATGAGGGTTCCCACCATCCCTGTACTGAGTTCCTGGGTCTGTACACCTACTGTGCCCATTATGAGGGGTTCCCACCATCCCTGTAACGAGTTCCTGGGTCTGTACACCTGCTGTGCCCATTATGAGGGTTCCCAACATCCCTGTGCTGAGTTCCCGGGTCTGTACACCTGCTGTGCCCCTTAGGAGGGTTCCCACCATCCCTGTACTGAGTTCCTGGGTCTGTACACCTACTGTGCCCATTAGGAGGGTTCCCACCATCCCTGTGCTGAGTTCCCGGGTCTGTACACCTGCTGTGCCCATTATGAGGGTTCCCACCATCCCTGTGCTGAGTTCCCGGGTCTGTACACCTACTGTGCCCATTATGAGGGTTCCCACCATCCCTGTGCTGAGTTCCCAGGTCTGTACACCTGCTGTGCCCATTATGAGGGTTCCCACCATCCCTGTGCTGAGTTCCCGGGTCTGTACACCTACTGTGCCCATTATGAGGGGTTCCCACCATCCCTGTAACGAGTTCCTAGGTCTGTACACCTGCTGTGCCCATTATGAGGGTTCCCACCATCCCTGTGCTGAGTTCCCGGGTCTGTACACATGCTGTGCCCATTATGAGGGGTTCCCATCATCCCTGTGCTGAGTAAGTTCCTGGGTCTGTACACCTACTGTGCCCTCCCCCCACCTGAATCGCGGGGGCCGATCTAATTTGCATAACAATTCCCACACGATTGTTATGCTGGGGGAACCACCCTTCCACAGGAAAGTAGTACATACCACATCTATGCGTTTAAAAATGAATTTAGGTATTTTGCAAGGGGAGTTAGCAATGATATAGAGTAATCTCGGTAGGTAAATCATTTTGAGCACATTGGCCCTCCCAAAGAGGTCTAGAGGTAAATCTATCCACAACTTGGTCTGCTCCTGAAGGCGGGCCAATAGGGGCTCTAAGTTATTAGCAACATAGGAAGATAACGGGGTCTGTACCAAGACTCCCAGGTATCTAAATGAGGATACCACCTGAAGTTTGGAGTCCAGGTGTATCTGGGGAGGTGCAGACACATCTAATGGGAAGAGGCTGGACTTCTCCCAATTCATCCGGAAACAAGAAAAGTCTCCAATGGTGGTAATTTCTTTCAATAGTGCTCAGAGTGACTCCGTAGTGTCAGCTAGATACACCAAAGTGTCATCTGCGTAGAGTGAAATACGTTCTTCAATATTAGCAATTGGGAGTCCTTTAATAGAGGGGGGGAGCGAATGCAGACAGCAAGCGGTTCCATGGCCAGGGCGGACAAGAGGGGCGACAACGGGCACCCCTGGCGCGTGCCCCTAGTAATTGGAAAAGATTCAGTGACAGAGGAGTTAACCCATACCTTAGCTACTGGGTATGTATAAAGGAGCTTAATCCATGCTACTATGCGGGGGCCAAAACCATACATCTGTAGAACCCGAATAAGGTATGGCCATTTCACACTGTCAAACGCTTTGCAAGTGTCTAGAGATACGATGGCACAAGAGGGAGGACAGTCATGTGGATATTGTATATTGTGAAACAGCCTACGTATATTCATTCTGGTGGACCTCCCAGGAATGAAGCCCCCCTGGTCACTATTGACCAGGGACATGACTACACCATTCAGGCGATTCGCCAGCAACTTGGCCAGAATCTTAACGTCCACATTTATAAGGGAAATGGGACGGTAAGATTCACAGTTAATCGGGTCCTTACGGGGCTTCAATAGAAGTACAATCAGGGCTTCTCGCATCGTTGGGGGGGAGGATCCCTGCGTCTAGGGCTTTGTTATAGGTCTGTAGAAGGTAAGGGCATAAAAGGTCTTTATATTGCATGTACCATTCTGGTGGGTAGCCGTCTAGGCCAGGGGTCTTATGTTTAGGCATTTGAGAGATAGCTGCGGCAATCTCTTCAATTGAGATAGGTGCTTCCAGCATATCACGCCCCTCAATCGATAAGGAGGGGAGAGATATGTCAGCTAAGTAAGCAGTCAATTGGGAGTCATTATAGTCAACCCTAGAAGTATATAGTTCTTTAAAAAAACTGAAAAAGGAGTTCAGGATATCCCCAGGGTTACCACTGACAAGGCCCTGGGCAGTAACTATGCTTGGTATGGATATGGGAGTATGTTCAGGTCTAGTCAGATATGCCAAGAGACGCCCGGCTTTATTACCATTCTCAAATGATTTCTGAGTAGCATGCAACATGCGTTCCTGCGTGAGGTCCAGCAGGCGGAGTTAAAACTCCCTGTGACTCTGCAACCATGTCTCCCTCGCATCAGAGGTAGGGTTAGAGGCATAGGCAGATTCTGCACGCACCATAGCAGTCTCAAGCTCCTCAGCAAGCATCTGATTATTTTTACGCAGAACCCCTGTGATTGACATGAAAGTGCCCCTCAAAGTGGTTTTAAATGCGTCCCATTCGGTAGAGGGGTCAACCTTTCCCAGGTTGTCCCTCCAATAGTTAGCGATGCCCGTCCCACATTCTTTCTGTACTATTTCGTCCTCCAACCAGTATGAATTCAGGCGCCAGATAGCAGGCCCAAAACCTGGGAGGAGGAGGAGGTCCACAGAGAGGGGAGCATGGTTAAAAACCCCTCTAGGCAAATAGGAAACTGCAGAGACAATAGGGAGGGTCTCAGCCGAGACAAATGCCATATCTAACCTAGACATGGTGTGAAAAGAGTCCGAGTGGCAGGAAAAATGGCGCACGTCCGGATGTTTCCAGCGCCAAACCTCAGTGAGGCCATGAGTCTGAACCCAGTCTGTGAAGGAGGAAAACGGTCTACCCCCCCCCCAGACGATCCAGTACCGGATCCAGAACAGCATTAAAGTCCCCCACATAAAGCAGGGGCCAGGGGGTCTGGTCAGCAGTTGTAGTGACAGTTTGGAGAGCATCTCCACTGAAAAAGGGGGGTAATATAAACATTTATGAAAAGCAGTGCAGCGCTAAAAGTTAAACTAAAGATAGCATCACAAATAGTCCAAAAGCGATATGTAGCAAGATGAGGCCAGAGGGTATTGAAAAGGCAATAGAGGTGTAAAACTTCTTAGATGGAAAATGGGGTGCTGCAATCAATCACCATACATCCCAACATAGGCATCTCCTCCCCCTGAAGCACAAACCTCTCACCTGAACGAATGGACCTCTGAGCAAACAGAAGGTCAATCACGCTGTCCCTTATCAAGGGTAGTGGTAAGATGTTGTCTTCACGTAAGGTCCTTCTTTAAAACTCCTCAGTCTATAAGTGGTCTCCAAAACTTGCTCATACAAAGTGGATCATGTAAAAATATAAAGGAAACGCATAGTGCTCTCCATATATAAAAGCGACACATTTATTTCAGTAAATAAAATACTCACAAACACGGCACTATTACCTAGTGCATGGCATGAAGTACATATGGATAAAAAAACAGGTAGGTGGCTGTTCTGACATCACTATAAGTACTACATATCGCTTTTGGACTATTTGTGATGCTATCTTTAGTTTAACTTTTAGTGCTGCACTGCTTTTCATATGTACTCTGTCTAAGGACTTTTTATATTGACCTTTCAGTGTTCAGCTGCTTTTATTAGGGGTTTTTGTTTTTGCGCTGTCTGATTTTCTTTTATAATATAAACATTTACCAGGGTAAAGGTCACAGTGGATATCTGTAAAGTAAGAATAATAAATCGCCCCTTGGGGTCCGTTTTAACTTGGAGCATCACAGCCGGGAGAGATTTAGCCATTAGAATAGAAACCCCCTAGAATAATTAGTATGAGTGTTGTGACAGCAGGGAGGTAAAATCGCCAGGTTGCATCCAGGATGGGAGGTATACATGTCCTAGATTCAGGCTTTATGCCGATTTATACCACTAGGTGGAGTGCTGGGAGTCTTGCAGGGCAAGAGTTAATGAGCCCAGCTGAATCAAGTGGCTCATTGAGGCCTCTACAAGAACTCCCAGCATGCTATGGGAGATGCTCCAACCTGGAACCAGATCTGTGTGAATAGTCTGGGGAGTGTGATCTCTGTGCGGTGAGCCAAAGCCTGTGTGGTTATTGTAAGAACTTCAAAAAAAGCAGGGAGCTAGGGACTGGGACAGCACAAGGCTGTACCCAGTTGTTAGTTAGGGACACCAACGTGTGTAGTGAGCGGTCAAGTTGACCAGGATTTCTTTTCATGTTTCTTTTTGTTTTGCTGTTTTTCCCTTGTAAATAGTTTGAATAAATCGCACCTTTCGTTTTTGCAACTATAAACTCTGTCTGCTGTGCCTGTTTTGTGTAGTGAACCCATCCAGGGGGTCACACACACCCGCTGCCGAATTAACCCCCTCACAGTTGGTGGAGAATGCGGGCAGGTTTTTTTGTAAGGCCAGCAAGAAGGATTGTTTGTTACCGCTGCCGACAAGAGGGACATATTGCAGCAAATTGCCCGGTTGTGGATGAACCCATGCAATGTGACTTTCTAATGGACAGACGTCAGTCGCTATTTGCGACAGTCGTATGCACTGCCATTCGGGGAACTGAGAAACATTTATGCAAAATGTGTGTTAATGGTAGAAATGTTGTTGTATTGCTGGATTCAGGTAGCCTCGTGACACGGATAAAGGCTGAGTTAGTCACTACAGAGGTTTCTGGGAATAGCAAGGTAGCGGTTATTTGTGTGCATGGGGACACCCGAGAGTATCCGGTGACTACAGTATGTTTTGAGACCCCCAAAGGTACCCTCTCTCATCGGGTGGGGTTAGTGTCTCACTTGCCTCATGATGCCATTGTGGGAAGGGATTTTCCAAAGTTCTGGGAACTATGGGATTATCCTGAGCCCCCCACTGGTGCCCCTATATACCAGGAATGTTATAGCCAGAATTCCTCTGAGAGTGGTGAGGACTCTCCAGAATTTCCCTTGTCGGTATTGGCAGGGGAGACTCGAGAAACTAGGGAGAAGCCAACATCCTCAGACGAAAACATGCCGTCTGTGGAGTTTTCTGATCTCGAGGTTCACAAGGAAAATTTTGCCACAGAACAGTTAAAAGACCCCACCCTAATAAAGGCACGGAAAAACGTAGTGGGAATAGATGGTGAGTTAGTGAACCCCCGATGAGACCTGCATTTACCCATACTTCATCGTGGAAAAGGACCTACTGTATCGGGTGGTTAAAAGGGCAGAAGAAACCATTGAGCAGCTTATGGTGCCCAAACCTTACAGGAAGTTGGTGTTAGAGTTGGCCCATGGGCACATTCTTGGAGGTCATCTGGGGACAGAGAAATCCCGAGAGAGAGTATTGCAGAGATTCTATTGGCCTGGGGTCATGAAGGAAACAGAAAATTATTGTTCCTCCTGCCCGGTGTGTCAGAGGTCGGCACCGATGTCACATTTCCGTAACCCGCTGGTACCTCTTCCCATCATTGAGGTCCCCTTTGAGAGGATCGCAATGGATTTGGTAGGTCCAATAATGAAGTCCGCTAGGGGGCACCAGTACATTTTGGTTATAATGGACTATGCCACCCGTTATCCGGAAGCGATTCCTCTCCGAAATACCTCGGCCAAAACCATAGCCAAAGAGCTATCTCTTGTTTTTAGCCGTGTGGGTATTTGTAAAGAACTGCTTACAGACCAAGGTACACCCTTTATGTCCCGGGTTATGAAAGAGCTGTGTAAGTTGTTCAAAGTGACACAATTGCGTACATCTGTGTATCACCCCCAAACAGATGGGTTGGTTGAAAGATTCAACAAGACCCTAAAACAAATGTTGAAGAAAGTGGTGGATAGAGATGGAAAGGATTGGGACTGTCTAATTCCCTATTTAATGTTTGCTATTAGGGAGGTACCCCAATCCTCTACGGGTTTCTCACCCTTTGAGTTACTTTATGGGAGACACCCCAGAGGGCTGTTGGATATCGCCAAGGAAACTTGGGAAAGTGAGAGTTCTCCCCACAGGAGTGTGATTGAGCATGTCGCCCTGATGCAAGATAGAATTGCACAGGTAATGCCAATCGTGAAGGAACATTTGGCCCAAGCGCAGTTGGCACAGCAGAGAATGTACAACCGTGGAGCCAAGACCCGTACCTTTTCCCCGGGGGATAGGGTATTGGTACTTGTCCCTACGGTTGAAAGCAAATTCCTCGCCAAATGGCAAGGCCCCTATGAGGTAATGGAAAAAGTGAGCGAAGTGAATTACAAGGTCAGACAACCAGGAAGGCGAAAGCCCGAACAGATCTATCACGTTAATCTGCTGAAAGCCTGGAGGGATAGGGAATCCCTAGTCGCGGAAACTTTGTCACCAGCTCACTCTGATTGCATGATTCCTGAGGTTGGAATAGCAGTCACCTTGTCAAAACCCCAACAACAGGAGGTTAAGGAGTTTGTGCTTCGCAACAAGGAGGTTTTCTCTGAGCTGCCGGGACAAACGTCTGGGGTAGAGCATGATATTATTACCACGCCCGGTGAAAGGGTGAAACTAAAACCCTATCGGATCCCGGAGGCCCGACGGGAGGCAATACGTGAGGAAGTACAGAAAATGCTTAAGTTAGGGGTGATAGAGGAGTCCCAAAGTGATTGGTCATGTCCCATAGTGTTAGTGCCTAAACCGGATGGGAGCTGGCGATTTTGTAACGATTTTCGACAACTGAACAAAGTTACAAAATTTGACACCTACCCCATGCCACGTATAGATGAGTTGATCGACCGGCTGGGAACAGCCCGATACATGACAACTCTTGATCTCACAAAAGGGTATTGGCAAATTCCCCTGGCCAAGTTGGCCAAGGAGAAAACCGCATTTGTAACCCCAGACGGGGCATTCCAATATAAGAGAATGCCGTTTGGGTTAAAGAATGCGCCGGCAACATTCCAGCAGAAAATGGACCAGATACTGAGGCCCCATCAGAAGTATGCTGCGGCTTACCTGGATGATGTAATCATCTATAGCACAGATTGGGCCTCACATCTGCCAAAAGTGCAAGCAGTCCTAGACTCTATCCGGGAAGCTAGGTTTACGGCCAACCCCAAGAAGTGTACCATTGGGCAGGAGGAGGCCAAATATCTTGGGTACACCATTGGGAGGGGAGTAAAAAAAAAACAAATCAACAAAGTCGAGGCCATACAGAATTGGCCACGTCCCAACAGCAAGAAGCAGGTACGAGCCTTTCTAGGAATCGCTGGGTATTATCGGCGATTCATTCCCCACTTTGCTTCTCAGGCTGTGCCCCTAACCAACCTGACAAAAGGGAAAGAGTCGGTCATGGTTAAATGGACCCCAGAGGCTGAGGCAGCATTCCAATTCTTAAAAAAAGCCTTATGTAGCCAGCCAGTGTTGTACTCACCAGACTTCTCTAGGGACTTTGTACAAAGTGATGCATCAGACGTTGGGTTAGGAGCAGTATTGTCCCAGGTCTGGAACGGGGAAGAGCACCCAGTCATTTACCTCAGCAGGAAATTTAGGTCCCATGAGGTAAGTGGGCTCTAGATTCCCTTTGGTACTATCTGCTAGGTAGGCACTTTGACATGATTACTGATCACGCTCCTTTAAAGTGGATGGCTCAAAACAAAGAGACAAATAGAAGAGTGAATAGGTGGTTCCTGGCCCTACAGGAATTCAACTTTACAGTAAAGCATCGCCCTGGCGTTCAAATGGGGAATGTGGATGCTTTGTCTCGAGTACATGCATGCCTGATTGCTTGTGTTCCAACTCCAAGGTTAAAACAAGAGGGGGGGTATGTGACAGCAGGGAGGTAAAATCGCCAGGTTGCATCCAGGATGGGAGGTATATATGTCCTAGATTCAGGCTTTATGCCGATTTATACCACTAGGGGGAGTGCTGGGAGTCTTGCAGGGCAAGAGTTAATGAGCCCAGCTGAATCAAGTGGCTCATTGAGGCCTCTACAAGAACTCCCAGCATGCTATGGGAGATGCTCCAACCTGGAACCAGATCTGTGTGAATAGTCTGGGGAGTGTGATCTCTGTGCGGTGAGCCAAAGCCTGTGTGGTTATTGTAAGAACTTCAAAAAAAGCAGGGAGCTAGGGACTGGGACAGCACAAGGCTGTACCCAGTTGTTAGTTAGGGACACCAACGTGTGTAGTGAGCGGTCAAGTTGACCAGGATTTCTTTTCATGTTTCTTTTTGTTTTGCTGTTTTTCCCTTGTAAATAGTTTGAATAAATCGCACCTTTCGTTTTTGCAACTATAAACTCTGTCTGTTGTGCCTGTTTTGTGTAGTGAACCCATCCAGGGGGTCACACACACCCGCTGCCGAGTTAACCCCCTCACAGTGTATAACGGCACCCCAAGTATGAAAGGGGTTAACGCCGTTTAGGATATTCCCTCTCTGGACACACATCCACTGCCGATCCTCCACAGTCAGGCGACCGCTTCCTATAGGATTAATCCTTTCAAACATACGAGACGAACGCTCTTGTATCTTTCCAACTAGACTGACAATCTTTAATGAGAGCAGGCTCTTTTTATACACCAAAATAATACTGCATTAATCTAAATGAACAATGGAACAACTCCACCCACAACATCACACAATGGTTACACAACGAGCTCCCAATACACATAACCTGACATCTCTTAGCTAATCCCTTTAAATCTTAAATGACTATGCATGACCTTTATATTCACCAGACTGTCTGTCTGCTTTACAATACACACAAGTACAGAGTTAATTATCACTATTCACAATGAAAGGATCTGTAGCATAGTTGAGATTCATTAACATTACACAAGCAGACAGGTGACACATCAGCATCTCTTAATTAACTTGTGGAGTTCAGAATCAAACAACCAGTACATTTTGTGGATTAATATTACTATCCCAATTTAAAGCAATCCAAGACATTCTTAATGTCCATTATTTCCTGGCTCACCCTGTGCCCAAAGTGACCCCTGTCACACATCTCCCCTTTCGGCAGGAGACTAACACAGGAGGAGACCCCAGACGGGTTGACTCCGAGGTTAGTCCATAGTTCCATTCCTCTAATGCCTGGACAACCCATCAGCATTGCCATTTTGCTTACCGGGTCAGTAGCTGATGGTGCAGTTGTAAGGTTGCGGGACGATTAATGGAATTCAGTTCTGGAACAGTCACTTGCTTTGCTCTCTCAATGGCTCCCAAAACTTGTTGCTGGTGCTCTTGGGAAAGGTAAGGCAAAACCTGGGCGCAAATCCCATTTAACCTTTTGACAATTTCAGCCTGTTTGTGCATTTCAATGTTCAAGCCATGGGACATCTCATAATACATGACGTAGTGTCGTTGCATCTCTGATTTCTCACTGGCCAACTTGTCACATTCCAATTTTAGACTGTGATATTGTGCCTGATCTAAGGTACATGTCGGGGAAGATAATCTTACCCCGTTCTCAGCCGCAATCAGGCCGGTTCCAGCAGCATGGGTCTGGGCACAGGTAGTCACTGGGTTGGCTTCAGCGGGGCCCATCGGGGCGTAAGCAGAAACGAAGGGGGCCAAATCATTCCCCAGTAGTACATCCGCTGGCAAATCCTTCATCACCCCCACATTCACGTGTCCCGAACCAACCCCCCAATCCAGGTGAACCCGGGCAACGGGTAGCCGGAAGATGGTACCTCCCGCTACTCTTACGGCTACAGTGTCTCTGGTGTGTTGGCTCTCTGGGATGAGGTTCTTCTGTAGTAGGGTCATGGTAGCGCCACTATCACGTAAGCCATTGGCTACCGTTCCATTAACCCGGACAGTCTGCCTGTGTTGTTGCCGGTTGTCCCGGTTAGCTGCTTGTATTGGATCAGCCTCGTGCAGGACGCCCCAATGTTCTTCCTCCTCAATGCAGTGGGCCGCAGGCATGGGTGTGTGGGGGCTCCCCCTTGCTGGCTGTCTCTATGACTGGGACTGGATGGCTGGATTCAACGGACAGTCTGGCTTTTTGTGCTCTAGCTGTTTACATCCGAAACACCTGGTTGTGCGTAGTCCTGGGAGTTGAACCTGGGCGGCTGAGGATAAGTGGCCGCTGGGGTTGGTGCTGAAGTTGGGTTAGCGGCTGATAAACTGGGCCGAGATAGTGGATAGCGCTCGCTTCCGCCTGACCTTCGAGAGTCCAGATATTCATCGGCCAAAGTAGCCGCTTGCTGTACAGTCCGTGGTTGCTTATCTCGCACCCAATCCCGTAGTACTGGGGGGGGGTGTGGTTAAATAACTTTTCCAAGAGTACTAGCTGAGTGATGTCCTCTATGGTATGAGCGTGGCTTCCCTGGAACCAGCCCTTAAGGTTTCGCTGCAGACGATGTGCCCACTCCACATATGTTATGTGGGTTTGTTTCCGGGATTCTCGAAACTTAATCCGGCTGGCTTCGGGTGTAATGGCAAATCGGGCTAGCAGAGCTTGTTTTACCCGGTCATAGTCTTTAGCGTCCTCATCCTCCAGGGCCCAATATGCATCCGCCGCTCTGCCCGTTAAATTACTTGCCAGTAAGGCGACCCAATCTTGGGGCAGTACTTCATGTATCTGGCATAGTCTCTCAAAGTCCTGCAGGAACGCTTCAATTTCCTTCTCTCCTTCCTTAAATAGTTTGAACGCCCGAAAGGGCAACTTACGGAAAGGCGCTGCATCTTTAGGTGTTGTCTCCGATTTCCGCCATTCTCTGCTCATGTTGCCACTCTAGTTCTCTCTCTTGTCGCTCTCGTTCTCTCTCTTGTCACTCTAGTTCTTTCTCTTGTCGCTCATCCTGCAGCTGGATGTCTTTAATGACTTCCTGTATGGCGGTCTCTGATGGGTTAGCACCATATAATGCCAACCGCTGTCGAACTCGTTGCTGAAACAAGTCTTCAACTGACCGGGGTCCTGCATCACCATCCCTCTGATCCATCTCGGCTAGCTCCCTGATCAAGGTGGCCTTGTTCTTTGTCCCACCGGTCCCTCCACGGCTCTCAAGTAAGTCTTTCAGCGTGGCTTTCCTGCAGGCTGCATAGCTGGTCATTCACTGTGGTGGTTTGGAGTGTCCCAGTAACTGGAGGGAAAATCCCACCGCTGCCAACCAATGTAACGGCACCCCAAGTATGAAAGGGGTTAACGCCGTTTAGGATATTCCCTCTCTGGACACACATTCACTGCCGATCCTCCACAGTCAGGCGACCGCTTCCCATAGGATTAATCCTTCCAAACATACGAGACGAACGCTCTTGTATCTTTCCAACTAGACTGACAATCTTTAATGAGAGCAGGCTCTTTTTATACACCAAAATAATACTGCATTAATCTAAATGAACAATGGTCCAACTCCACCCACAACATCACACAATGGTTACATAACGAGCTCCCAATACACATATTCTGACATCTCTTAGCTAATCCCTTTACATCTTAAATGACTATGCTTGACCTTTATATTCATCAGACTGTCTGTCTGCTTTACAATACACACAAGTACAGAGTTAATTATCACTATTCGCAATGAAAGGATTTGTAGCATAGTTGAGATTCATTAACGTTACACAAGCAGACAGGTGACACATTAGCATCTCTTAATTAACTTGTGGAGTTCAGAATCAAACAACCAGTACATTTTGTGGATTAATATTACTATCCCAATTTAAAGCAATCCAAGACATTCTTAATGTCCATTATTTCCTGGCTCACCCTGTGCCCAAAGTGACCCCTGTCACAGAGTGGCATGAGAACATTTAGACAACCATGGGCGCTTCAAGGCCCTCGTTTTTGAGCCCGTAGGGTGAGTCTCCTGAAGACAAATAATGTGTTCAATACAGAAAAAAACAAAGATCTCTTCTGGGGTGCATTCAGACCCCTAGTGTTCAAGGAAACTATCCTTAGGGGCTTCGCCATCTTAAAACATACAGTAGTAATAAAGTGCAGGAGAACCAGAAAACAAATACATAAGTGACCAGATGGACCGCACCCCTCAAAGCACATACATGCACGTGTATCAAGAATGTGCATGGATCTGCCAGCAGGAGGGCACAGGCCCGTAATGTAAAAAGGTAAACATTAGCACTCTGCCATTGGTAGCAGCCTGAAGAGACATTGCCTATAGAGAAAATGCAAACCTGAGTTGTGTAAAGGGAAAAAAGAAAACAGAAGAAAAAAAGGAAGGAAAAAAAACACCAACAACGTCCCAAAAAACTTCCCTGCCCCCCACCCCGCTCGTCCATCTCAAACATAGCGAGCCTTGAATCCCAAAACTCAAAAACCGTAACCAAAGAAGGTCAAAAACTGTTCCGTGGCTTCGCCACTAACTGGTGGGAGGGTAGTGTGAAATCCGGTTCGGCTCTCAACCGGTGGTAGAAAAAGTGATGTGGAACACGTCCTGATGTAGAATATATGGTCCCATATGCCACGAGGAAGTTCAGGAGTAAATGGTTTCTACTTCAGAAAGGATGGGCAGTAAATATAAAGATGAGGGGCAGAGTCCGGAGGCGAGAGCCTAAAATGTAAAAAAAGGGAATTCACAGTAACTGGCTTGATAAGCAGGGTGTATCACCCAGCAGGGGGAGAGGTAGGATAACAACAAGCTGCAGTCATTGTAGATCACTGTAGAAGGCACAGGTTGTGTATAGAAATGCACAGGGGTCCGGTAGTAAGGCACATATCAAGTGATGTTCTAGGGCCAGTGACACCGTCAGTTACCTCTGCGTCTGGAAGCAGCTCCAAACCGATCATTCAGCCACGCCATGGCCTCTTTAGGGCTGGCGTAGAAGTGAGCCTTACCGTCACAGATGATGCGAAGCTTGGCGGGGAAGAGCATAGCATAGGACAGGCCCTCCTCGCGTAGGCGAGATTTCACTGCTGAAAAGGAGATTCGCTGACGTTGAACTTGAGCAGAAAAGTCATGATATACAGAGATATTATAACCATTAAATTTGAGCGGGCCCTTTTCTCTGGCTGGGCGCAGAATGGCAACTTTATCCTGGATGTTAAGGATGCGTGCAATAATTGAGCGTGGTGGGGCACCCTCAGGGGGGGACGAGGAGGGGTGCGGTGCGCACGTTCAATGACATGGGAGAACGATGGCGCGTCTGTACCAAAAATGTCCCGCAGCCAGGTGTAAAGGAATTTTTCAGGATGGGGAACCTCTGCACGTTCCGGGAACCCCACAAATCTGAGATTGTTACTTCGAGAACGATTTTCCAAATCGTCAATTTTGGCGCGGAGTGCCGCCATTTCACTAATAGTGTCCCGCATAGTAACTGACAGAGGATTCACAGTGTCCTCCAGGGTGCTAATACGTTCCTCTGCTTCCCCAGTTCTATCCCGAAGGGTTCTGGACATCTTGTTTCAGGAGTGAGAAGTCCATGCGGATGGAGGCTATCTGAGTGGAGAGGGAGGCCTTACAGTCCTGAATAGCCATCATAATGGCGGTTAGTGTAGGTTCAGCAGAGGGAGAATCCACAGCCTGGCTAGTGTCATCCGACTGCTGGGAGTCTGGGGATTATGGAGGGTCCGTTTGGGAGCGAAATATGGCAGGAATAGAAGCACTCACCCCCACGGAAGAGCCCCGGTCAGTAGGGGAGGATGCCTGCAGCGTGTCAGCTTGCTGTGCATGTGTCCCGGCGTCATTTTGTCTCCGGAACCGCGCCAACTGCTCCACCATGGATGGAGGCCAGGGCGGCCCGTATTTCACCATATCTGCCAGCCTGCTGGATGCCCACTGCCGTGGGAAACAAATTGGTACCTTTGGCGAGGAGATAGGACCCAGGATGAGGTAAGGATGGCAGTTGAGAGCCGGAGCAGCATGTCTATGCGACTGCTCTCTTCACCATCCGGCCACGCCCCCAAATGTAATCTCTTAGTTCGTTTGAAACCATTGCTATTTATTCTCACCATAACACAACAATTTATAGGCTTTGGGCTTGATCACGGATCTAAAGATCATTCTAATGCCGCATACACACGATCGGAATTTCCGACAACAAATTTTTGATGTGAGCTTTTGTTCGGATATTCCGACCATGTGTAGGCTCCATCGGACATTTGCTGTCGGAATTTCCGACAACAAATGTTTGAGAGCAGGATGTCAATTTTTCAGTTTTGTTATAGTAGAATTTTCAATTTGTTTACCTTCCCGTTGGAAGGTAGCTAGTTTATCTATATTACCTTTGCTTATTTGATTATGATTGTGTCTGCTAATTGGTTGTCATCATTAGCATGTATAGTAATCATAGGTCATAGGTTTACCGTGGGTGTTTCTGGGCTTTCATGTGGGTGGTGAAAGGAGAGGAATGGAATTTTGCTCTCACCAATCACACTCCATTCTAGACATGTGCGCTACCGATTTTTCGTTTATCAGATCATTCGTTATGATCGGCATTCGTTACTTCGGATCAATCGTAACTTCGGATGCATTCGTTCCATTCTTTTAGATGCGGCATTCGTTACTTTGGATAATTCGTAACTTCCGATGCATTCATATTCGCTCTGTTCCATTCGATAAGATGTGGCATTCATTATTTCAGATCATTTGTAACTTCAGATGCATTCGTATTCGTTACGTTCACTAAAGCCTCGTACACACGGGCGGGAATCCCGTCGGGAAAAAAAACGTCGGTTTTCCCGACGGGATTCCCGGGAAGCTTGCCTATCATGCCGAGTGTACACACGGCCATTCAAAAGAACCGCTGTTCTTTTGAATGGCAAGAACACGGTGACGTCATCGACTACGTCCAGCCTGCGCTCGTCACATTCTATGCCGTCGCCGCCATCTTGCTTCACCCTACACTACCCTTGTATGCTACCGTGCATGCGTCAAAGTCTTTTAGAGCATGCGCGGGTTTGCCATGGACAGGTAAGCATACACACTCACGGTTTTCTCGTCAGGAAACACTCTGCCGAGAATCCCAATGAGAAAAATAGAGAGCAGGTTCTCTATTTTTCTCGTCGAGATTCCCGGCAGTTTTCCCGACGAGAAACCATACACACGAACGGTTTTCTCAGCTAAAAGCTCTCCCAGCAGCTTTCTTGCCGAGAAAACCGGTCGTGTGTACGAGGCTTTACAGTTACTTTAGCCAAATTTGAAAAGAAATTCCAATAAAAATGGAAATCGAATCTATCCCAAATTAGTTGCTACGACGCAAAGACCTAAATAGAAGATTTACTGACTTCAGCTATTTTACCTATAATTTTAAAGTTTATAATAGCAATATGTTTTTTCACAAGTCTAAAGAAGCCCTAACAGAGCCCACAATGGCAGTTAAAAAGTTCTAATCCTTCCCCGCTCTATCCAAAACTAGAAAAAGTTTTGTGCTTGACGCAGACTTTTCACAAGTTAGAATAGCTAAGAAAGTACATAAATAAAGCCATAACAATAATAATATAAAACCTAAATATAGTGAGCTGTAATTTTTTTTTTTTGTGACACCCAGCTAACAGATGATGAATGCTACAAGTGCTTTTGTGTGAATCCTGCAGAAGGGACTTCACGCTGGGTCACATGCTCCACTTTATTCTCTAGTTTCACTTTCACCAGGGGCAGCGTGCTGATTGGCCGGCCTGTCGCTCACTCTCAGTGAGGTCATACTTTAGCAGGCAGATGAGGAAGTCACACTGTTGTTTGAAGAATCATGATTTGGTGTCTACGCTGCTCTCCGAATCAGTCCTGGGGTGAGTCCTCTGTTCTTTTTAAACCAAGTGAAAAGAAAACGCTTGATGATAAATACGTTCCATATACAGTTTTATTAAGGGCTGACGTAACAACTGGAGGAAAAACAGCGAAAACACCCCAGTCGTAATCAGGAGCAAGAACAGGAATCACAACACAACAGGTGAGAGGAACTTTCAACTACTTTTAAGATCAAAAAGCTGGTGCTAAGAGTGGATCCAATCCAACAGTATGCCAAGACCCAATCAGATGTCAGTGGATGGCACATACGATTGTGTTGGCTAAAGACTACGTTGTTCTGACAAGCCACCAATGTAGCACCTGATAATACAATATGTAGCACAAGATTCCAAAGATCCTAAACTTGAGGATCAGCTGAGAGCATTCTTTTTCAATAGACAAAAAAGGAACAGTTCTTTCTCCTCCCTGAAGGCCCGTACACACGATACGAAAACCGGATGGAAAAATTTGTACGACAAGCTGTCTGACGATTTTCGGATCGTTAGTACGGTGCTTTCGACAATCGATTTCGCTTTTTCGTCAGACAAAAGCTGGATGTGCAGACTATAAAATTTTTGTCGGATGTGAACTCAATGTCCGATTTTCATTTCATAAGTACGGTTTTCGTACGAAAAAAATCGTAAGACCAAGACTACGCATGCTCAGAAAAAAAAGAATACATACAAAACTATTCAACACATTACGTCACTTCTAACGTTGTATTCTGTCCTACGAAAATTTTCGTATTGCGAGTAACCACTTCACTTTCGACATGAGACTAGCATGGCACAAAAAACGGATGTTCGGTCGTACGAAAATCTAAGCGTGTGTACGAGGCTTAAGGCGGGGTTAACACTGCAGCGATGCGGGTACCCTGTAAATCCAGTATGGGTCTCATATCTCCCGTGATTCACACTGCCCTATGCGAACCGCTGGGAGTGTCAATACAAAGTTAATGACACCCCCCAGATCGGTTTGCATATCGCAGTGCGAACTGTCAATTTGGACAGGAATCCGATTGCATGGGTGTGTGAATGATTCTGGTGCGGACCAAAAAAAGGGTCCTGCATGAGTTTGGCTGTATGGCTGAATTCTCATCGCACAGACATCGTATGTGATTTGCAGTGCAGTGCAAATCACATGCGATGTCTGACATCGCAGCAGTGGGAACCGGCCCTAAATCACAGATGTCAGCTGAGAACCTGAGTGGTATTAAACTCAAAAGCAAACCTTCATTATACTACAGCTTACCAATTCTAAGATGTGATGGGAGCATTTATTTTCTTTTTCAAGCTTTCTCTCTACTGTTTTCATCTGGTGATCCAACCAGCAAGTCTGTTTTTCAAAAGCACAAGCTCTCCAGCAAAATGTAACAGTTTACATGGATGAGGCAAACCATTAAACACTGGCAGGGGTGTATTTGTAATTAGGAATGAGAGCCGGCGTGTTCGCACAGCCCACGTGCAGAGCCCGCCAGGAAGTCGGCACTGCGCTGCGCTAATCACAGGCAGTGAGACATTTCCCGATACGCGGCTGCAGAGATCGGGAAATGGCTCCATGCCTGTGATTAGCGCGACAGGAACAAAGGATGTTTCTGGACAGCCGCACTCTGAACAATGGCTACCTTTATTGAATTAAGAACAGCACTACAAGTCACAACAAACGAAAAAGACCTTGGCAGTTGACGCGTTTCACACTAAATCTAGTGCTTAGTCATAGCCTGTGATTAGTGCTGCGTAGTGCCGACTTCCTAGCGGGCTCTGCATGTGGGCTGTGCGAACACGCCGGAGCTCATCCTTATTTGTAATAAAAAGAAGGGAGAGTGCAAACGCCTAGTGCATTACCTTCAATACTAAAATCAAACAGAGAAATATAAGCCCATCTAATCACAACTCCTGTATGGTGGATACCCAGGATCTGTAGTTGGAAAAATGATGCGTTTCGGGAGACAAGAAAAGGGAGCTTGTCTCCCGAAATGCATCAGATTTCCAACTACAGATACTGCGTATCCACCATACAGGAGTTGTGATTTGATGGGCTTATATTTCTTCTTTTGTTTGTGAGTATGTTTTTAGCATTTTAAATTAATAAATAGATTTTAGTATTGAAGGTAATACACTAGGCATTTGCGCTCTCCTTTTTTCTTATTATAGTGTTTTGGAGTCGTTGTCCCTCCCGCTCAAAGAGCGCACCACCGCCTATATTATTGCCACACTGTCAGATGTGAGTCTTAGTGAGCGCTGAGGTTTTATTTTTGATCTAGGGGTGTATTTGTTTAATATGAACAGCTTTTATTCATTCACGTAAAACCTTTAACCCAAAAGGAAAAAACATATTGCTGTAACTGATTTTAAAGCATAAGCTGGAGTTTGGCTTTAATCTTTTAGTGCATTTAAACTTGTGCACACATTTAACACTACCCTCCTCCCCAGACTGATAATGCTGCTGTCTGCTATACTTCCTGTGCTCCTTCATCCAGAGTGGTGTCTCACCGACACCAATACAGGAGGGGTGTTACTCGTCAGATTACCAGGTGAAAACAGAGGGGGAAAAAGCAAAAAAAAAAAAAAAATGCAGCCACCACATCTACTGATTGGTAAACTGCAATATATAAAATTTTGGGTTTTAGGTTTAATACCGCTTAGGCCCCTTTCACACTGGGGCGTTTTTCATGCGGTTTAGCGCTAATATTAGCGCTATTATACCGCATGAAAAATTCCTGCCTGTAGCCTTCAATGTGAAAGCCCGAAGGCTTTCACACTGAAGCGGTGCGCTAGCAGGACCGCTCCAAAAGTCCTGCTAGCCGCTTCTTTACAGCGGTGAAGGAGCGGTGTGTTCACCGCTCCTTTACAGCGGCTGCCCATTGAAATCAATGGGACAGCGCGGTAATACCGCCCGCAAACCGCGGCAATAGCCGCGGTTTGCGGGCGGTATTAACCCTTTTTTGCCCGCTAGCGGGGGTTAAATTCACCCCCCTAGCGACCGCATACCGCGGTAAGAACGACGGTATAGCAGCGCTGAAAATCGCGCTGCTATACCGCCACCGCTCCTGCCCGCCCCAGTGTGAAAGGGGCCTTAAAGCCCCATTCACACTGGAACCTGCATTTCTATGCATAGAAGACATTTCTCAACACATAAAAGAGCATATAATGATTTTTCAATGGTGCCATTCACACTGTGCTTTTATTTTTGTTTACATGCTGTCAGTTTAACTGCTTTAAAGCTACATTCACACTTGCAAATGTGCCCAACAAGCAATTACATGTGAGAGCCCCAGCTGGGGTTCTTAGCAATTAGCTTGGGGAGGCAGCCCCATTGAAAGCAAAGGGAGGCTGCAGGCTCCCACAGCTAATCACGGCCATTTGCATGTAATCAATATGCAGCGCAGTGGCGGCCGCCCCCCTAATCCATGCACCCAGCCCCATATCTACATGCAGGGTGCCGGATTCATGGATTTCAATGTTTTTTGTTTTATTTTAAACACATGATTACAGCCTGAGGCTCTAATTGGCTTCAACAAGGGTGGGCTCGGGGCACAGAGCACTGCGCCCCGAGCCCACCCAGTTGTGTAACAATAGCGAATTAATATTCGCTATTTTCTTCCTGCTTCTCCTTCTGGCCAATCAGGAAGCGGGTCTTAAAACCGGATTGCCCGAGAGGAGAAGCGATCGTACTGGCCGGGAGCAGAAGCAGGGGGGAAGCCGTCAAAGAGGAGACGCAGGGGGAAGCCGCCGAAGCTGCCCATGACCTAAATGGAGTAAGTGCGGGGCTGGTGGGCGGACAGGTGAGCGACGAGGGGGGGGGGTTTGTTCGCCAAGCGACGGGGGGGTGGGGTATAGTAATTTGTTTGCCACCCCCCAAAAAAAATACAGCACCAGCCGCCACTGATGCAGTGATCACCTGTGAGTGATTGGTCCTGGATGCAGACTGCCTGTCTCTCATTACTGCTGCATAACAATAATATGCAGGCAGCCATGATTAGCTGTGAGAGCTGGGAGCCTCCCATAGCTTTCGATGGGGCTGCCTCCTACAGCCAGGGCTTTTTTTCAGCTGGAACCTGGTGGAACTCAGTTCCACCACCTCTGGCTCAGGCCCTCTGCTCCCTGCTGACCACTATTACTTGAAAACACAAAAGTCCGGCTTCTATGCCTACAAGTGGCACACAGCTCCCACAGATCAGATCTCCTAAGTGGCTCCCACTAAGTGAAGAATGGGGAAAAGGGAGATGCAGGTACACAGGGTGCAGAGCAAATGCCAACATAACCACTGGATGAGCTCCCTGCAAGTGAGAGAGGTGGAGCCAACTACAGTATGTGGGGAGGTACTAGAGCTGTCTGGGTGCTTCAGCTTAATACAGCAACAAAAATAAGACATGTGGAAGATGGTGGAGCTTTTAAAGAGATGGGGAGAAGATGCATGCAGAGGTCAGAGCTGAAGAGGGGTTAATGTGGATGGGGGATGCAGAGGTAAGCAGCTGTGGAAGAAGGCTGAATTCTGCACTCTGTGTGTAGTGCACCGCTAAACTCTGTACTCTGTATGCAGCGCACACCTGAACTCTGCACTATTTACGTAGCACACCCTGAACGCTGCAGTCTGTGTGTAACCCCCTCCCTGAACTCTGCACTCTGTACATAATGCACTCCTGGTATTTAATGACCCTGTTAAGACTCTCCCACTGTTGAAGTTTGACCACACCCACTATTTAATGCGGTTTGGAGGGTGTTTGTAAGGGAGGGGGGGGGGGGGTCATGATTAAGTTCCTGTATCTATTTTCCGAGAAAAAAAAGCCCTGCCTGCAGCTAATTGCCAGGAACCCCCTCTGGGGTTCGTGCATATATATGCCATTGCAGGTGTTAATGTGGCCTTAGAAAAATAGAATTCTGTGCATCCAGGATCCAATTAGATCTGGCTAAGCATACCTAAACGCATGTAAAAGCCAGGCGCATGTAAACATAGGAAAATGGATCTGAGAGGCCTGCAGGTTTATACTTCCAAGTTCTCCTGTGTTTAGCTTTCTTAAATGCCAGTGTGAATGAGGTTTAACCCCTTCACACCAATGTAGCACATATATGCCACCTCGCTGCACTGGACTTTTTTACGTGTGCTGCTCCCTTAGTGCTGGGAGCGCACCGCATGGTACACTCCCAGCACAGAGACTGGAGTCTCACGAGAGCCCCGGGCTCCGTACTATTGATCGGAACTCGGATCTCCTGATTCCCAAGTCACCTGATAGCCTCTAATTGGCTACCACAGTGATCAGAAATTATAATGTAGCCTCTAAAAGTTAAGTATGTAATCTATAATAAAATTGATTGTACCATCATCCAGGAAATTTAATATATAGAAATCAGGATATTTTGTTACCCTTTAAATCTGTACCGAGATAGTCCATTTGCCCTCCCTTTTTCGGAATTTTGATTTGGGGACCAAAATATCCTGATTTCTATATACCACAGTGATCAGTTACTGTAAAGCCCTGTTTTTTTTTTTCTTTCTGTGAATGGAGAAGGATGAAATGCATCTTTCTCGTTTCTTGCAGAAAGAAAGAAAGAAAGAAAAGAAAAGTGTTTGTAAAAATGTTTTAAAAATAAAGAAATAATCAAAAACAAAGAAAAATACCTAGATCAAGGTTTGATCTAGGTCAGTGCCAGGGTTAGTGCTTGGGTCAAGTAAGGGTCAAAGGTCAGGGTCAGTATATTTTGGACAGGATTTTTATTTTTTTAATTAGCATCAGTGTCAGTTAGTATCGGTGTGTTTTAGGTAGAAGAAAAAAAACAGCAAAATGCACACTATTGCTTCTGGGCTGTACTACGGATAGAAACAACAAATAACATACACATATGTGGTATCGTTGAGATCGTGGACCAGGAGAATTTATTTGGGGTTGTTTTTTGGTGGTAGGTTATGGTAGTAACAAGAAATACACTCAATTTTAAAAATATATTTTATTTTTTTACTATTTTGGGCTAGTTTTTCTTTGATAATAATAATAATAATAATAAATAAAAAAAACAGGCAATATCAATAACTATTTACCACCAAATAAAAGCCCAATTTGTCCTAAAAAAACAAGGTATAATCCACCTGGATGCACAAAGTAGTTGTGGTGATACGTACTAACACATGATGTCAAAATTGCAAAATTGAGCTTAGGAATTTCGATTTGTTTTACCCTTAGGTGTAAAGAGGTTAATGGTAAGTGTCAATCTTGTGAATTGTCACTTTAAAAGAAAAAAAATGGAATCAACTAACATTCGCAATAAATTTTTTAATGAATTTATCATATTCACCAACAGCAAGATAGACCTGGAAATGTATCTGTGTATACCATTTGCACGAGAACAGGTCTCTGTATATCAGTTTCAGATAGCATATGGAATGGTAAGAATGTCTATCCGTTTTTTTTTTATTGCTATCTGTCCCTGCTGGGGAGATTTATCCTCTCCAATTTGTTCTGGTCTCACTGTCACCAAGACAGATAGTGATGAGATATTCAAAAATTTGCAGCAGAAGGCAAAGGGAAATCTTCCAGTGGAGACCATTGTTCCTATAACAGCTCTCTTTAATTAGTAGAGATTTTCTCTCTTTAAAGCGGATTTCCACCGAAATTTGGAACTTCCGCTAAATCCACTCCTCGCCCCCTTACATGCCACATTTGGCATGTAATTTTTTTTTGGGTGGGTGGGGGGGAGTGGGGGCTTCAGTAGGAGTAGGACTTCCTGTCCCACTTCCTCCTTCCGCCCTGGGGTCGCCTAGGCGATACGTCATATCGCCTTCTGGCGGCCCCTACCTGTAGGCGATCACCTGGGACGTGACAGGTCCCAGGCGATCGCCTGTCCACTCATAGAGCGCTGCGCCGTTCGCGCATGCACAGTGAGTGCCCAGCCGAAAGCTGTCACGGCCGGGTGCCCACACTATGAATGGAGGCACCGGCGGAGAAGGGGGGAGAGGAGCGGAGCTCCGGGCGGCGCATCACTGGACAGTGGAACAGGTAAGTGTATGTTTATTAAAAGCCAGCAGCTACACTTTTTGTAGCTGCTGACTTTTAATAAACATAAAATAAGGCTGGAACTCCCCTTTAAGCCCAGAATCTCAGCACATTCCTGTGCGAATTACATGCGGTGTCTCTGGAGTGCAATTTGAGCCATGAATTTGTATGTTTAAATTGCACCGCATTCACACCAAACTGGTGAAGGTCCCTTTTTTATGTCCACACCAGAATCGGATCCCAAATGTGAACACCCATGCGATCCGATTCTGCAAATCACGCTCTGTATTGCAAACCGATTGCGTATCATTAACGGAACATACACTCCGCAATTGGTTCGCATGGATGGGTTGCAATTTAGATGCTGTGCCGAATCCGCAGCAAATTTGCTCCGCAACTACATACCTCCCAACCATCCCGGATTCCCCGTGAAAGTCCTGCCTTGGGAGGTCTGTTCCGGGACAATACAATGTCTCAGAATAGCCCCCTGGGCCAATCTGATGCCCCTAAAAATGCCGCCGCTGTCCCTCACTTCCTGGTGTACTGCTGGCCGGGACGTGGCCGCGGCGCTTTATTATTAACCCCCAGACGCTGCCTGGCTCACTGCCCAAACAACTGGTTGCTAGGCACGTCCGCCTGGCATCTAGCAACCAGTGACATCATGACGAGGAGGAGAGCAGGGCCACAGCATTCAGAGCAAGCCGTAGGAGAATCTCGTCCTCTCGCCTAAGCTACGCCCCCGACTCTGCCCCAGAGGAGAGCAGGGCCCCAGCATTCAGAGCGAGCCATAGGAGAATCTCATCCTCGCGCCTAAGCTCTGCCCCGACTCTGCCCCCCAACTCCGGGTCTTGCGTGATGTCTGTTCCTGCTCTGGAACAAAGGTAGGAGAAATGCTCCCTGCCCCGAGAATGCTCATGGTCACTCTGCTCCCTCCCATACACTGCCCCTCCAGTCATACTGCTGTACAGTCCCCCCCATACTGCCCTCTACTATCCCCCCCCATCATACTGCCCTCCACTATCCCCCTCCTATCATTCTGCCCTCCACTATCCCCCCTCCCATCATACTACCCTCCACTGCCACCCCTCCCATCATACTGCCGTCCACTGCCACCCCCTTCCATCATACTGCCCTCCACTGCCACCCCTCCCTCCACTGCCACCCCTCACATCATACTGCCCTCCACCCCATCATACTGCTCACTGCCACCCCTCCCATCATACTGCCCTCCACTGCCACCCCCTCCCATCAAAAATTGTAAAAAAAAAAAAATAGTAAAGAAATAAAATAACAAAAATTAAAAACGATTGATCCCGTCCACTGCCCTACTGACCATGTCCACTGCCCTACTGACCACATCCACTGCCATACTGACAATATCCACTGCTCTACTTACCATGTCCACTGCTCTACTTACCATCCCAGAACCCTGCACTCTGCATATAGCTCATTCCAGAACCCTGCAACCTGTACATAGCTCATTCCAGAACCCTGCACCCTGTACATAGCTCACTCCAGAACCCTGCACTCTGTACATAGCTCATCTCAGAACCCTGCACTCTATACATAGCTCATCCCAGAACCTTGCACTCTGTACATAGCTCATCCCAGAACCCTGCACTCTATACATAGCTCATCCCAGAACCTTGCACTCTGTACATAGCTCATCCCAGAACACTGCATTCTGTACATAGCTCATTCCAGAACCCTACACTCTGTATATAGCTCATTACAGAACCCTGCACTCTGTACATAGCTAATCCCAGAACCCTGCACTGTGTACTTATCTCATCCCAGAACCATGCACTCTGTACATAGCTCATCCCAGAACTCTGCACTTGGTACATAGTTCATCCCAGAACCCTGCACTCTGTACATAGCTCATCCCAGAACCCTGCACCCTGTACATTGCTCATTCCAGAACCCTGCACTCTGTACATAGCTCATCCCAGAACCCTGCACTGTGTACTTATCTCATCCCAGAACCATGCACTCTATACATAGCTCATCCCAGAACCCTGCACTCTGTACATAGCTCATCCCAGAACCCTGCACTCTGTACAAAGCTCATTCCAGAACCCTACACTCTGTATAGAGCTCATTACAGAATCCTGCGCTCTGTACATAGCTTATTCCAGAACTCTGAACCCTGTACATAGCTCATTCCAGAACCCTGCACTCTGTACATAGCTAAAGCCAGAACCCTGCACTGTGTACTTATCTCATCCCAGAACCATGGACTCTCTACATAGCTCATCCCAGAACTCTGCACTCGGTACATAGTTCATCCCAGAACCCTGCACTCTGTACATAGCTCATCCCAGAACCCTGCATCCTGTACATGGCTCATTGCAGAACGCTGCACTCTGTACATAGCTCATCCCAGAACCCTGCACTGTGTACTTATCTCATCCCAGAACCATGCACTCTGTACATAGCTCACCCCAGAACCCTGCACTCTGTACATAGCTCATCCTAGAACCATGCACTCTGTACATAGCTCATTCCAGAACCCTACACTCTGTATATAGCTTATTACAGAACCCTGCACTCTGTACTTATCTCATCCCAGAACCATGCACTCTGTACATAGCTCATACCGGAACCCCGCACTCTGCACATAGCTCATCCCAGAATCCTGCACTCTGTACATAGCTCATCCCGGAACCCTGCACTCTGTACATAGCTCATCTCAGAACCCTGCACTCTGTACATAGCTTATCTCAGAACCATGCACTCTGTACATAGCTCATCCCGGAACCCTGCACTGTGTACATAGCTCATCCTGGAACCCTGCACTGTGTACATAGCTCATCGCAGAACCATGCACTCTGTACATAGCTCATCCCGGAACCATGCACTCTGTTCATCCCAGAACCCTGCACTCTGTACATAGCTCATCTCAAAACCCTGCACTGTGTACTTATCTCAACCCAGAACCATGCACTCTGTATATAGCTCATCCCAGAACCCTGCACTCCTGTATACAGCTCATCCCAGAACCCTGCACTCTGTATATAGCTCATTCCAGAACCCTGCACTCTGTGTATAATGCACTCCAAACGCTGCATACCTTTATCCTTTTTTTTAAATGAATGTGCTGGGGTTTGTATGTATCCATGAGACTACTTACCACGTCCACTGCTCTACTGACCATGTCCACTGCCCTACTGACAATATCCACTGCCCTACTGACCACGTCCACTGCTCTACTGACCACATCCACTGCTCTACTGACCACATCTACTGCTGTCCTACTGACCACGTCTACTGCTGTCCTACTGACCACGTCCACTGCTGTACTGACTGACACCATTCACAGTCCACACTGACACCACTGGCGGAACTACCAGCAAAGGTTGCTGTACATAGCTAATTCCAGAACTTGTGTATGAGGTTTTAGGCTATGCTGCCAGGTTCCCGGATGACAATACTGAGGATGCCCATTTCCTGAGGACAGACCCCTCACAACGAGACTGTCTCCAGGAAACAAGCACTAATACTAAAAAAAAAGGTTGTTTGGTAAAGTGTATTGTGACAGCAGGAAGGTAAAGTCACCTGGTTGCATCCAGGGGGGTAGGTATATTTCTCCCAGATTCAGGCTTTATGCCGACTTATACAACTAGGGAGAGAGTTGATGAAGCCCAGCTGAGGCTAGTGGGCTCATGGATGATTCATACCTCTAGGGAGAGTGCTGGGCGTCGTGCAGGCAGGGAGTTGATGAGACCAGCTGAAGCTTGTCAGCTCGTTTAAGGCCTCTATAAAAACTCCCAGCTTCATTAGGTGTTTGCTCATGCCTGGAACCAGACCTGTGTGGACTGTCTAGGGAGAGTGAACCCCTGTGCGGTGAGACAAAGCCTGTGTGGCTATTTGTTTGGACATTTACTAAACCAGGGACTTAGGGACTAGGACAGCACCAGGCTGATCCCAGTTGTTAGTTAGGAAACCTGCATGTTTAGTCAGAGGTCAAGCTGACCAGGGTTTATTTTGTTTATGTTTCTTTTTGCTTTGCTGTGTTTTTTGTCACTGTAAATAGAGAAATAAACCGCACCTTTTTGATCTTGAAAACCACAACCTCCGTCTGCTGGGCCTGTTTTTGTGTGGGGAGCCCATCCAGGGGATCACACACACCCGCTGCCGAGCTAACCCCCCCACAGTTGGTGGAGAACCAGTGGCAGTTTTTTTTTAAGCCAGCATGGAGGAGATACTGAAACAGCTGGCTCTAGCAAATGCCAATCAACAGCAGACAAATGCAGGTTTGCAAAAGAGCCTTGCAGCTCAACAACAGAGCTTCGCAGCCCAGCAGCAAGCTCATCAACAGAGCCTTGCAGCCCAGCAGCAATCTGAGGCCCGCTTCATAGACCTGTTACAGAAGCAAGAGCAGAGACTACAACAAATGGAAGCAGTAATGCAGCAACGTCCGCAGACCAGTGAGGAAAGCCGTCCCACTAATACAGCGTCCTTTGGGGTGAGTCGTTTATTGACAAAAATGACTGGAGAGGATGATCCAGAGGTATTTTTGACCACATTTGAAAGGACTGCTGAAAGAGAAAAGTGGCCTGAGGAGCAGTGGGCTGGACTGGTGGCTCCTCTGTTAACTGGTGAATCGCAGAAGGCTTACTATGACCTAGAGCCTGACCAAGCAAAAGACTATGTGATGCTAAAAGCTGAAATATTGGCAAGGCTGGGTGTCACCCTGGCTGTCCGGGCTCAGCGTGTGCATAACTGGACTTTCCAGCTTGGAAAACCCCCCAGGTCTCAAATGTATGATCTCATTCACCTGAGCAGGAAGTGGCTACAGCCAGAGACTTTGTCCGCACCAGAGATTGTGGAACGTGTTGTAATGGATCGGTTTTTGAGAGCTCTTCCTACTGCCATCCAAAAGTGGGTAAGCCATGGAGACCCAGAGACGGCCGGTGGTCTTGTGGATCGTGTAGAGAAATACTTGGCTACAGAGAACCTGACGGCCTCTTCCAGAGACTCTCGGACTTTCCACCCTAAGACCAGACCATCCCCAGGGGCGGATAAGAGGATTCCAAGGGGTGAGGGTGGAGAGAGTGAGAGGGTGGGAGCTCTACCCAAAGTTTGGCGAGAACAGCCTGGGAAGTCAGGGGCTCAAGAGGCAGCCAAATGGATTGTTTGCTACCGCTGCCGGCAAGCGGGACATATTGCAGCAAATTGCCCGGTTGTGGAGGAACCCATGCAATGTGACTTTCTGACGGACAGACGTCAGTCGCTGTGTGCGACAGTCGCATGCACTGCCATTCGGGGAACTGAGAAACATTTATGCAAAATGTGTATTAATGGTAGAAATGTTGTGGTATTACTGGATTCAGGTAGCCTTGTGACCCTGATAAAGGCTGAATTAGTTAAAACAGAGGTCTCTGGGAATAGCAAGGTAGCTGTTATTTGTGTGCATGGGGACACCCGAGAGTATCCAGTGACTACAGTGTGTTTCAAGACCCTCAAAGGTACCCTCTCTCATCCAGTGGGGTTAGTATCTCAATTACCGCATGATGCCATTGTGGGAAGGGATTTTCCGAAGTTCTGGGAACTGTGGGATGATCCTGAGCCCCCCACTGGTGCCCCTATGTACCAGGAAGGTGATAGCCAGAACTCCTCTGAGAGTGGTGAGGACTCTCCAGAATTTCCCTTGTCAGTATTGGCAGGCGAGACTCAAGAAACTGGAGAGGAGCCCACCTCCTCAGACGAAAACCTACCGTCTGTGGAGTTTTCTGATCTTGAGGTTCACAGGGAAAATTTTGCCACAGAACAGTTAAAAGACCCCGCCCTAATAAAGGCACGGGAAAACGTAGTGGAAATAGATGGCGAGTTAGTGAACCCAGATAATACCTGCACTTACCCATACTTCAGCGTAGAGAAGGACCTACTGTATCGGGTGGCAAAAAGGGCAGAAGAAACCGTTGAGCAGCTTGTGGTGCCCAAACCTTACAGGAAGTTGGTGTTGGAGTTGGCCCATGGGCACATTCTTGGAGGTCATCTGGGGACAGAGAAAACCCGAGAGAGGGTATTACAGAGATTCTATTGGCCTGGGGTGATGAAGGACATAGAAAATTATTGTTCCTCCTGCCCTGTGTGTCAGAGGTCGGCCCCGATGCCACATTTCCGTAGCCCGCTGGTCCCTCTACCCATCATTGAGGTCCCGTTTGAGAGGATCGCAGTGGATTTGGTAGGTCCTATAATCAAGTCCGCTAGGGGGCACCAGTACATATTAGTTATAATGGACTATGCCACCCGTTATCCAGAAGCGATCCCTCTCCGAAATACCTCGGCCAAAACCATAGCCAAAGAGCTATCTCTTGTTTTTAGCCGGGTGGGTATTTGTAAAGAACTGCTTACGGACCAAGGTACACCCTTTATGTCCCGGGTTATGAAAGAGCTGTGTAAATTGTTCAAAGTGACGCAATTGCGTACGTCTGTGTATCACCCCCAAACCGATGGGCTGGTTGAAAGATTCAACAAAACCCTAAAACAAATGTTGAAGAAAGTGGTGGATAGAGATGGAAAGGATTGGGACTGTCTACTTCCTTATTTGATGTTTGCTATTAGGGAGGTGCCCCAATCCTCTACGGGATTCTCCCCCTTTGAGTTACTGTATGGGAGACACCCAAGAGGGCTGTTGGATATTGCCAAGGAAACTTGGGAAAGTGAGAGTTCTCCCCACAGGAGTGTGATTGAGCATGTCGCCCTGATGCAAGATCGAATTGCACAGGTAATGCCCATCGTGAAGGAACATTTGGCCCAAGCGCAGTTGGCACAGCAGAGAGTGTACAACCGTGGAGCCAAGACCCGTACCTTTTCCCCGGGGGATAGGATATTGGTACTTGTCCCTACGGTTGAAAGTAAATTCCTTGCCAAATGGCAAGGCCCCTACGAGATAATGGAAAAAGTGAGCGAAGTGAATTACAAGGTCAGACAACCAGGAAGGCGAAAGCCCGAACAGATCTATCACGTTAATCTGTTGAAAGCCTGGAGGGATAGAGAGTCCCTAGTCGCAGAAACTTGGTCACCAGCTCAAACTGGTGGCGTGATTCCGGAGGTTGGAATAGCAGCCACCTTGTCACAACCCCAACAACAGGAGGTTAAGGAGTTTGTGCTTCGCAACAAGGAGGTGTTCTCTGAGCTGCCGGGACAAACATCTGGGGTAGAGCATGATATTATTACCCCGCCCGGTGAAAGGGTGAAGTTAAAACCCTATCGGATCCCAGAGGCCCGACGGGAGGCAATACGGGAGGAAGTACAGAAAATGCTGAACTTAGGGGTGATAGAGGAGTCCCAAAGTGATTGGTCTAGTCCCATTGTGTTGGTGCCTAAACCGGATGGGAGCTGGCGATTTTGTAACGATTTTCGTCAGTTGAACAAAGTTACAAAATTTGACACCTACCCCATGCCACGTATAGATGAGTTGATCGACCGGCTGGGAACAGCCCGATACATGACGACTCTTGACCTCACAAAAGGGTATTGGCAAATTCCCCTGGCCAAGTCGGCCAAAGAGAAAACCGCATTTGTAACCCCAGACGGGGCGTTCCAATATAAGAGAATGCCGTTCGGGTTACAGAATGCGCCGGCCACATTCCAGCGGAAAATGGACCAGATACTGAGGCCCCATCGGAAGTATGCTGCGGCTTACCTGGATGACGTAATTGTCCATAGCACAGATTGGGCCTCACATCTGCCAAAAGTGCAAGCAGTCCTAGACTCTATCCGGGAAGCCTGGTTTACGGCTAACCCCAAGAAGTGTACCATTGGGCAGGAGGAGGCCAAATATCTTGGGTACACCATTGGCAGGGGAGTAATAAAACCCCAACTCAACAAAGTCGAGGCCATCCAGAGTTGGCCAGGTCCCAACAGCAAGAAGCAGGTACGAGCCTTTCTGGGAATCGCGGGTTATTATCGGCACTTCATTCCCCACTTTGCTTCTAAGGCTGTGCCCCTAACCAACCTGACGAAAGGGAAAGGGTCAGTCATGATTAAATGGACCCCCGAGGCTGAGGCAGCGTTCCAATTCTTGAAACAAGCCTTATGTAGCCAGCCAGTGTTGTACTCACCCGACTTCTCTAAAGACTTTGTCGTACAAAGTGATGCGTCAGATGTGGGGTTAGGAGCAGTATTGTCCCAGGTCTGGAACGGGGAAGAGCACCCAGTCATTTATCTCAGCAGGAAGTTGAAGTCCCATGAGGTAAATTACGCCACGGTTGAAAAGGAGTGTTTAGCGGTGAAGTGGGCTCTAGATTCCCTTCGGTACTATCTGCTAGGTAGGCACTTTGACTTGGTTACGGATCACGCTCCGTTAAAGTGGATGGCTCAAAACAAGGAGACAAATAGAAGAGTAAATAGGTGGTTCCTGGCCCTACAGGAATTCAACTTCACAGTAAAGCATCGCCCTGGCGTTCAAATGGGGAATGTGGATGCTTTGTCTCGAGTACATGAATGCCTGATTGCTGGTGTTCCAACCCCAAGGTTAAAACAAGAGGGGGGGGTATGTGACAGCAGGAAGGTAAAGTCACCTGGTTGCATCCAGGGGGGTAGGTATATTTCTCCCAGATTCAGGCTTTATGCCGACTTATACAACTAGGGAGAGAGTTGATGAAGCCCAGCTGAGGCTAGTGGGCTCATGGATGATTCATACCTCTAGGGAGAGTGCTGGGCGTCGTGCAGGCAGGGAGTTGATGAGACCAGCTGAAGCTTGTCAGCTCGTTTAAGGCCTCTATAAAAACTCCCAGCTTCATTAGGTGTTTGCTCATGCCTGGAACCAGACCTGTGTGGACTGTCTAGGGAGAGTGAACCCCTGTGCGGTGAGACAAAGCCTGTGTGGCTATTTGTTTGGACATTTACTAAACCAGGGACTTAGGGACTAGGACAGCACCAGGCTGATCCCAGTTGTTAGTTAGGAAACCTGCATGTTTAGTCAGAGGTCAAGCTGACCAGGGTTTATTTTGTTTATGTTTCTTTTTGCTTTGCTGTGTTTTTTGTCACTGTAAATAGAGAAATAAACCGCACCTTTTTGATCTTGAAAACCACAACCTCCGTCTGCTGGGCCTGTTTTTGTGTGGGGAGCCCATCCAGGGGATCACACACACCCGCTGCCGAGCTAACCCCCCCACAGTATGTAAACCTGAAAGGCAATTTTGTTATTTCTCTGACCATTAATAATCATGCTGGCTATAGTTTGTTGCTAATCAGAAACGCTGAGTAAATACCTAATGATCCTGCAAGGTTTGGCTACAAATCCCTTGGAAGGAGTTGTCAGCTTGTTCTCTGTCCTCCAGACTGGGGCACAATTTTTTTACAATTGCATTTAAAAGCTAATCTAATTGAACTGGTGTGATAGCATGCTTATTCTATATTTCACAGAAGTTTTTTTTTATTGTTAGCTGCAGCTGTAAAATTGTCTACCTTGCATTAATCCAAATTTCTGATTAAAATTACATGGGGCTAGAGTCTAGACAATGGGTTCTTGTAAAGGGCTTGGATTTTTAGTCTAATAAAATCCAAGACATTACAAGCTCTCATTGTACTCAGCAACTGATGTGTATCTCTGCTACTTATGATGTGTTGTTCAGCTGACTTCTCCCTATGACTTCTCCAATCTTTTCTCCACCTGGTGCCTTGTACACACGATCGGTTTTCCCGGCGGTAAAAAGTCTGCCGGGAAAACCGAGAACCTGATCGGTAGCTTTTTCCCCCTACACACGGCCGGGTTTCCTGACAGGAAAACTGCCATGAGAGCTTTGGTCGGGAAACCCGGCCGTGTGTATGCTGCACTGCAGGTTTTCCCCATAGGAAAACTGCCGGCTTAAAAACTGCCGGGAATCCCAGTGGGAAAAAAGAGACATGTTCCCTTTTTTCCCGCCGGGATTCCCGGCGGTTTTCCTGTCGGGAAAACTGCGATGGAGCATACACACGGCCGGGATTCCCGGCCAAAAGCTCTCATGGCAGTTTTCCTGCTGGGAAAAACGGTGGTGTGTACGAGGCATTAGTAAAAAGATCAGGTCTAGCCTGATTAGAGTAAGTCTTCCCATGTTATAAAGTTGAACAACTGTAGAATGGTGGAATTCTGTTTACAATGTAGGCCAGTTCCTCAAAGTACAGGAAAATATATTCAAAGTACAGGAAACCAAGTGAAAATCAGAAACCAAGGCATAGTGACTAAATCTGATGAAATAGAAAGAGAATCTGATAAAATACAGCTTTGTTTTGATGCATCATACATTTCAAGCATAGATCAGCAGAAACCTCTTTTTGTTGTTCCCAGTGCTATACAGTACTTCTACCCACTAGGTATGCTCTGCTATGGCATTGTTCACATTCTACAAGTGTATTCAGAATTTAATTACCGTACATTTGTGATAAATGTTTTCATTTGTGCACTAGGACCGCCTGTTCCTAATCCTTCTAGGTTGTTTTTTTTTTTTCAATTCTTTTTTTTTTTTTTAGGGGGGGGGGGGGTGGACGGTGTCAGTGTGTTTTTTATTTTATTTTTTTATTATTTTTACAATTTAACCTTTTCAATATTTATTGATTACAATTTTCTCTTTTTTTTCTTTAGCTCTGTTGGAGGTGGCTTTGGTGAATTTGGAAAAGGAAGGAACTGGTAAATGACATATTTACCAGCTCCTTCCTTCCCTCTCCATCCTGACAGATCGAAGACAGAGGGGGGGAAGAGCACGGAGAGGGATCGAGGAGCATAGAGGGAGACGGAGGAGCATGGAAGGGGATCAAGGAGCACGGAGGGGGACCAGAGGAGAATGGAGGGGGACTTGAGGAGGATATGGGGGACAATCAGGGGTGATCGGTGCGGCGCTGGGGAGGAGTTACAATCACAGATCACCCTGTATGGATTTCAGTAAAGCAGCTGAAAGCCGCGGGAGGGAGAGGAGGAGAAGCAGCTGTGAGATGAAATCTATACAGGGAGATCGGTGATTGTAACTCCTCCCCATCGCCGAACCGATCATTCCTGACTGTCCAGGTATTGGATTAAGCATTGGAGCAATTCCCAGTGTACAAGAATTTGGACAAATGCTCGGCATCGGCATCAATACTGATATCGGTATCAGGACAACCCTACCTTTTATCATTTTCCTTCCACTTCATAATTATATGCCACTTTGTGTTGGTCTATCACTTAAATTTCCAATTAAATTCATTTTACATTTTTGGTTGTCACATGACAAAATGTGGAAAATTTCAAGGGGCCTTTTTAAGGCACTGTAAAAGCAGTCAGACAGAGGAAAAGGTTTTCCTTTTTCCAACTGAAATTGTATTATTCCTTTTAAAGGCCCTTACTTATAAATATATGCACAAAGAAATGTCTTATTTACCATCCAAGCATGTTCTGCTGTAGTTAATATGTAGCACTTCCCCTGCAGGAGCTGCTGGTTGATTTGGTGCCTCTGCTCCTGTTACAGCCCTGTTTGAGACCTCAGCCTTTCTGACACCACCAGTATATCTCTCTTTACACTTTAATTAGCACACAAGAATTGGACTCGTAACTGTATGGAAAATAGCATTGTATTGGCAAGTGAAGTCAACCAATATAAAGCATAATAAAGGAAACCCAACCAGATTTACAAAGTTCCTATCACGCTTACCTCTAACGCAGGTGGTCAGACACTATAGCTGGCTACTGTGTTCTTCACTTATAAACAATGCGATAATGCCTGGCTACCATGCCGGGGCATGTGCAAACTGAGCAAAGCAACCAGGTACTTGTGGTTGGCAGACAGGCATGGTTCAACCACAGTCCAGGTACAAGGCAAGAAGAGTTCAGAGAATAGTCGATATCCAATCCGAGATCATCAATGAGGTAATCCAAACAGCAGAGCAGGACAGACAAACAGGCAGCTTGAACACGTGTAATAAACACAATATCACAAGCAGGACACTGCAGGCTTAGCTTACTTAAATCAAGTTTGGTCTCACTCAGAGACTGTCCACATTAATCATCTTGCAGGTGGATAGAGGGACAAGGAGAATGTCACAACCAAAACCAGGATGCTGGAACGAGGAGCAGGAGCGCTAAACACACAGTGTAAACCATAGCTCCCCTCGTAAGATGAGCTGGAGCAAGTGACATAAATGGGTAACAAACCTGGATATGGGTTAGGTCACTTGGCTACTCTCACAATGAAAGACTAAGCCTAGGCCTGTGGTAATTGAATCAATGTCAATATGGATCTGCCCTCAGGATAACGTAATCTGCATATATTCGTTAGTGTTAATCTTCTGCTGGCCAAGTTGGGGCCCTTGAAGTCGTTGGCACATGTGAATGAGGTATATCTATGGTGTGAGTGGCTGCAATTGTGCACTCAATAGGTCGGGCTGAAAGGTATAGGGGATCTTTAAGACAAAATTTCAGCAGTTGGGTGAAAAAAATTGAAAAATGGCCAAGCCAATTTTTCGGCTCTTTAAGGCCTCATTCACATGGGTGTACTTAAGCGTACACATGTGCGAGGGTTGTGTTTGCCCCACTCAGGGATGTACAGGTGTATTGCGCACCCACAAGCAGGCAGTCCCATTCATGTCAATTGAAATGCAGCGGCTGCATGCACACACTCCCAAATTGATATCTATGTGGGTGTGGGTGTGAGTGCATGTCCCCAAACTCACACTGTCTGCAACATGCATCCATACCCACATGAATGTCAAATTAGGATCAACCACTGTCCGTCTAAAGTACCTGTGCAGGCAAAACATGTCTTTCACATGATCTGAGAGTTCAGAAACAAGGTGGCGGAGAGCTAGATTTACACTCTGCAGAGCTCAGTGAGGAGAGCTCTGACAGCTGATTGGAGGGAAGGGACACCCCCTCCACACAACACACAGCAATAGCTGTGTGTGGGAGCTGAGGCTGTCAATCAGCTAGAGGTCCCTCCTCTGTCACCATTTTTCTCTTGGTGTCAGGAAAACTTGTCAGAAGTGATTCATGCTGATAGCAGAGGTACGAAGCAGCAGACAAAAGTGACACTTAGTGCTCTTAACTGTGACAAGTGCACTCTATAGAAGGGTATGCTTTGTTCGTATTTCATGTCTGAGGTTTACAATCACATTAAGCACGCCCGTGTGAATGAGGCCTAAGAGATTCAGATTAGTGATGAGCCGAACACCCCCGGGTTCGGTTCGCACCAGAACCCGCGAACGGACCGAAAGTTCGAACGAACATTAGAACCCTATTAAATACAATGGATGCGAACGTTCGAATTCTAAAGTGCTAATTATAACAACTATTATGCATGTTATTGTCCTAAAAAGGGTTTGGGAACCCGGGTTCTGCACCAGGGGACATGTATCAATGCAAAAAGAAGTTTTAAAAACGGTCGTTTTTCGGGAGCAGTCATTTTAATGATGCATAAAGTGAAAAAAAAAAAGTCAAATATTCCTTTAAATATCGTACCTGGGGGGTGTCTAAAGTATGCCTGTGAAGTGCCACGTGTTTCCCGTGTTTAGAACTGTCCCTGCACAAAATGACACTTCTAAAGGAAAAAAAAGCCATTTAAAACTGCTTGCGGCTTTAATGTAATGTCTGGTCCCGGTAATATGGATGAAATTCTTTAAGAAAAATGGCATAGCTACCCCATGACCCCCCCCCCTACCCCAGCCCATTACCAGCCCCTTTGGGTCTTGTATGGATATTAAGGGGAACCCCGCACATAAAATAAAAAAGGCCCTATATACTCTGAACAGCCCTATACAGGCGGTGCATACAAGACAGGGACTGTAGGTTTGTTCTTATGTAGAGTCTGTTTGTAATTTTGAACAGGTACATTGTTGAAGTGTAGCTCCAGACCAAAAATCTATTTTTAAACTTTTTGGAAAACATAGGTAAGGGTTATCACCCCTGTAACATTTGTTTTGCTGTCTGTGCCCCTGTTCAGAACATTTCACCTCACTTTCCGTCCCAATGACAACTGTTTTTGAAATGTGGTGTTTTTCTTGAAACAAGGATTGCTGATAAAGCATCAGTACAGAGGAGACACCTTTCTCCCATATTTATTCTTACAGGAGAGAATTTTCCTTCCTAGTGGTAGATTTCCTCTCACTTCCTGTTGTCTTCTTGCGTTTGCAAGTAGGAGTCGTTTGTAAGTTGGATGTTTGAAAGTAGGGACCTGCCGTATATACTCTGCAGAAATAGGCCCCTTAGTTGTTGGTGTTGGCACAACACTGTAAGCACTCACAGTTACTCTTGGTTGGTGCTGGAACGCCCTGCTGTCAACTATTATATCAGGAATTTTAATTACATATAATTGTTGAACAGTGGTAGTAAAAATTGGGCCTTTGATGGTGGTGCTGGTGCCACAACACTGTAAGCCCTGACAGTTACTCTTGGTGGGTGCAGCAATGGGCCCTGCTGTGAATTATTAGATCAAGAATTGTAATTACATGCCCCTGTTGAACAGGGGCTGAAAAATTGGGCCTTAGGCACTGGTGGCACAACACTGCAACCCCTCACAGATACTGTACTTGGAGCACAGCAATGAGCCCTGTTGCAAAGTATTGCTTCAAAAATTGTAATGACACGCCCCTGTTAAACAGGGGCTGAAAAATTGGGCCTTAGGCACTGGTGGCACAACACTGCAACTCCTCACAGATACTGTACTTGGAGCACACCAATGAGCCCTGTTGCAAAGTATTGCTTCAAAAATTGTAATGACACGCCCCTGTTAAACAGGGGCTGAAAAATTGGGCCTTAGGCACTGGTGGCACAACACTGCAACTCCTCACAGATACTGTACTTGGAGCACAGCAATGAGCCCTGTTGCAAAGTATTGCTTCAAAAATTGTAATGACACGCCCCTGTTAAACAGGGGCTGAAAAATTGGGCCTTAGGCACTGGTGGCACAACACTGCAACTCCTCACAGATACTGTACTTGGAGCACACCAATGAGCCCTGTTGCAAAGTATTGCTTCAAAAATTGTAATGACACGCCCCTGTTAAACAGGGGCTGAAAAATTGGGCCTTAGGCACTGGTGGCACAACACTGCAACTCCTCACAGATACTGTACTTGGAGCACAGCAATGAGCCCTGTTGCAAAGTATTGCTTCAAAAATTGTAATTACACGCCCCTGTTAAACAGGGGCTGAAAAATTGGGCGTTAGGCACTGGTGGCGGCACCCATAAACAAAAATGATCTTACAAGCTATCATCATCAATCGTATCATTGAGGACTCGGAGGAGGAGGATAGCCAGTCAACATAACAGCACAGGCACTCAGCATCAGCATCAGTCTTGAAGGGATGTGACATGTTAAAATCAATTAGTCTGTTATATCAGCATCAGGTGTGTGGTAGCTGGTGGTGATCCAAGACTGGTTCATCTTGATGAAAGTCAGTCGATCAACCGAGTCGGTGGACAGGCGCACCCTGTGATCCGTGACAAATCCTCCAGCAGCACTGAATGTGCGTTCCGAAAGAACGCTGGATGCAGGACAGGCCAGTAGCTCAATTGCATACTGTGCAAGCTCTGGCCAGTGATCCATCCTCAAGACCCAGTAAGCCAGAGGATTTTCGGTGGGGAAGGTGTCCAAGTCTGACCTTGCCCCTAGATATTCCTGCACCATGTTTATCAGACGCTGGCGATGGTTGCTGGAACCGATCATACTTTGGGGCTGCGGACTAAAGAATTGTCTGAACGCATCGGTCAGACGGCCACCTTCCCCACCGCTCCTTCTTTGACTGGCCGAAGCCTCAGCAACTCGTTGTCCAGGACCAGGAGTTTGCAACCTCCCAGTCTCTGGGAACGCGTTGCACAGACCTTTCTGCAAGGCCTCCCGGAGTTGTCTCATCCTCTGCTCCCTCTGCGACGGTAACATAAGGTCCGCAACCTTACCCTTGTACCGTGGATCAAGGAGAGTGGCCAGCCAGTAATGGTCCCTCTCCTTGATCCGAAGAATACGAGGATCCTTCCGCAGACTTTGCAGGATCAGGGAGGCCATGCAGCGTAGTTTTGCTGAGGCATTCGCTCCGGAGTCCTCTGGGTCACTAAGGACGACATGATCCGCAGCCACCTCCTCCCAGCCACGTACAAGTCCACTGGTTTCTTGGGACTGTAAATCATCCCTAAAAGACTGCTGCTGATGATGCTGAGTGCCAGCCTCCACCTCCATGCTGACACAATCCTCCTCCTCCTCCTCCTCCTCCTCCTCCTCCTCCTCTTCCTGTGCGATGGGTGGGACAGAAGGAACACTGTCTGGGTAAAGGGGGCCTTGAGAGGCAAGGAAGTCCTCCTCTTCCTGCCTCTGTTCTGCCTCAAGTGCCCTGTCCATTATTCCACGCAGCGTGTGCTCCAACAGGTGGACAAGAGGTACAGTGTCACTGATGCATGCACTGTCACTGCTCACCATCCTCGTGGCCTCCTCAAATGGTGCCAGGACAGTGCATGCATCCCTGATCATGCCCCACTGGCGTGGAGAAAAAAAACCAAGCTCCCCTGACCCTGTCCTGGTGCCGTAGTCGCACAGGTACTCATTGATGGCCCTCTGCTGCGTGTGCAGCCGCTGCAGCATGGCCAACGTTGAGTTCCACCTGGTGGGCATGTCACATATAAGGCGGTTCTTGGGCAGGTTCAACTCCTTTTGCAGCTCAGCCAGGCGAGCACTGGCATTATAAGATCTGCGGAAATGCACACAGACTTTCCTGGCCTGCCTCAGGACATCCTGTAAGCCCGGGTACCTGCCCAAGAAGCGCTGCACCACCAGGTTAAGGACGTGAGCCACACAGGGCACATGGGTCAGTTGTCCCTGTCGGAGGGCGGAGAGGAGGTTGGTGCCATTGTCGCAAACCACCATTCCTGGCTTAAGCTGGCGTGGCGTCAACCACCTCTCGGCCTGGCCCTGCAGAGCAGACAGGACCTCTGCCCCAGTGTGGCTTCTGTCCCCCAAACACACCAGCGCAAGCACGGCATGGCATCTTTTTGCCTGCGTACTTGCGTAGCCCCGTGAACGGCTACGGAGCACCGCTGGTTCATAGGACAAACCACAGGAAGAGGCCATGGAGGAAGAAGAAGAGGAGGGGGTGGAGGAGAGAGGTGTGTCACAACCAGTAGTAGCATTTTGGAGGCGTGGCGGTGGGACAACCTCCAACACTACTGCACCTTGTCCTGAATCCTTCCCAGCTGCCAAAAGAGTGACCCAATGGGCCGTGAAAGAAAGGTAACGTCCCTGTCCATGCCTGCTGGACCATGAGTCAGCGGTAATATGCACCTTACCGCTGACCGCCCTGTCCAGCGAGGCCAAGACATTGCCTTCCACATGCCGGTAGAGAGCCGGAATAGCCTTCCGTGAGAAAAAGTGGCGTTTGGGAACCTGCCACTGAGGAACTGCACATTGCACAAACTCACGGAAGGGGGCCGAGTCTACCAACTGAAAAGGCAGCAGTTGAAGCGCTAGCAATTTAGCCAAGCTAGCATTCAACCGCTGGGCATGTGGATGGCTGGGAGTGAACTTCTTTCGACGGTCCAGCAGCTGGGGCAGGGAAATTTGCCTGCTAGAATCGGACGTCGGTGTACTGCTAGCAGAGTGGGCGCAAGTACTTGGCTGTGACACACCTAATTCTACACCTTCATTCCTCTCAGTGCATGTTTCAGAGAGGACTGAAGTTATAGTGGGGTTGGAGATCCCAGCTGATGCGGTGCAAGGAGAGGTCCGCTTTGTTCTTTGGTGTGGGTCTTTGAGGTAGGCTTGCCAACGAGCTGCATGGCAGGTCAACATATGTCTGGTCAGGCATGTGGTACCCAAGCGGCTGATGTTTTGGCCACGCGATATACGCTTGAGACATATGTTGCAAACAGCAGCTGTGCGATCTGATGCACTAGCCTCAAAAAAGGCCCACACCAAAGAACTTTTTGAATGACGGGCAGAGGCAGCGCCCTGCACAGGCGGAGCTCTGCGGTGTGATTCCGTCGGTGTACTGCCCTTACGCTGGCCACCAAAGGGCATCCTGCCTCGTTGGAGATGTGCCTCCTCCTCATCCTCCTCCTCCTCCTCTCTCCTATTAGGCACCCACGTGGAGTCAGTGACCTCATCATCCCCTCCCTCCTCATCACTGGAGCCAATCTGGCAGTATGCTGCAGCTGCTGGAACATGACTGCCAGATTGGTGTCCTTCTTGAGCATCCCCTCTGTCTGCTCTCACGCTACTGCCTTCCTCTAGCTGGGTTTCATCATCAGACCCTTCGAAACGCTGGGCATCCTCCTGGAGCATGTACCCAACACTGTGCTGAAACAGTTCGGGGGACTCCTCAGGAGGAGGACATGGTGGGTCTAGGGAAGGAGTGACTGATGATTTGTCTGACATTGATACCAGGGAAGACGACGCTTTGGCAGCTGCTTTTCCAGTACCCTGAGCCTGGGTGAGAGAGGATGAGGAGGAGGAGGAGGGCTTGGTCATCCACTCTACCAAGTCTTCGGCATGATGTGGCTCAACATGTCCAGCTGCCGAAAAGAAGGACAAGCGTGTCCCATGGCCATGTGCTGATGACAATGCACCGCGTCCACGACCAGCACTGTTGCCCCCAGACACAGAGCCTGCTTGCCCTCTTTTATTGCCTCCTGACTGTCTGCCTCTCCTTGTTTGCCTTCCAGACATTCTAATAGATGGCCTGCAGGGAGATGGGAAAAAAGCAATAAGGGCTACCTTCAGGTGTCCTTCTCTGTCCCTTGAAACAAGGACTTTCACAGTGAAAGAAACTGACACTCTCCCTACCTACAGTTTTCTGTCCCTAGAATAAATGTTTTTTTTAAGCACAATATAGCACAAGGACAATTCACTCACTGTCCTTCCAGGTCCCTGGAAACAAGGACTTGCAGAGTGAAATAAACTGACACTCTCCCTACCTACAGTTTTCTGTCCCTAGAAAAAATGTTTTTTTTAATCACAATATAGCACAAGGACAATTCACTCACTGTCCTTACAGGTCCCTGGAAACAAGGACTTGCAGAGTGAAATAAACTGACACTCTCCCTACCTACAGTTTTCTGTCCCTAGAATAAATGTTTTTTTTAATCACAATATAGCACAAGGACAATTCACTCACTGTCCTTCCAGGTCCCTGGAAACAAGGACTTGCAGAGTGAAATAAACTGACACTCTCCCTACCTACAGTTTTCTGTCCCTAGAATAAATGTTTTTTTTAAGCACAATATAGCACAAGGAGAATTCACTCACTGTCCTTCCAGGTCCCTGGAAACAAGGACTTGCAGAGTGAAAGAAAAAAAACACTCTCCCTACCTACAGTTTTCTGTCCCTAGAAAAAATGTTTTTTTTAATCACAATATAGCACAAGGACAATTCACTCACTGTCCTTCCAGGTCCCTGGAAACAAGGACTTGCAGAGTGAAATAAACTGACACTCTCCCTACCTACAGTTTTCTGTCCCTAGAATAAATGTTTTTTTTAAGCACAATATAGCACAAGGACAATTCACTCACTGTCCTTACAGGTCCCTGGAAACAAGGACTTGCAGAGTGAAAGAAAAAAAACACTCTCCCTACCTACAGTTTTCTGTCCCTAGAAAAAATGTTTTTTTTAATCACAATATAGCACAAGGACAATTCACTCACTGTCCTTACAGGTCCCTGGAAACAAGGACTTGCAGAGTGAAAGAAAAAAAACACTCTCCCTACCTACAGTTTTCTGTCCCTAGAAAAAATGTTTTTTTTAATCACAATATAACACAAGGACAATTCACTCACTGTCCTTCCAGGTCCCTGGAAACAAGGACTTGCAGAGTGAAATAAACTGACACTCTCCCTACCTACAGTTTTCTGTCCCTAGAATAAATGTTTTTTTTAAGCACAATATAGCACAAGGACAATTCACTCACTGTCCTTACAGGTCCCTGGAAACAAGGACTTGCAGAGTGAAAGAAAAAAAACACTCTCCCTACCTACAGTTTTCTGTCCCTAGAAAAAATGTTTTTTTTAATCACAATATAGCACAAGGACAATTCACTCACTGTCCTTCCAGGTCCCTGGAAACAAGGACTTGCAGAGTGAAATAAACTGACACTCTCCCTACCTACAGTTTTCTGTCCCTAGAATAAATGTTTTTTTTAAGCACAATATAGCACAAGGACAATTCACTCACTGTCCTTACAGGTCCCTGGAAACAAGGACTTGCAGAGTGAAAGAAAAAAAACACTCTCCCTACCTACAGTTTTCTGTCCCTAGAAAAAATGTTTTTTTTAATCACAATATAGCACAAGGACAATTCACTCACTGTCCTTACAGGTCCCTGGAAACAAGGACTTGCAGAGTGAAAGAAAAAAAACACTCTCCCTACCTACAGTTTTCTGTCCCTAGAATAAATGTTTTTTTTAAGCACAATATAGCACAAGGACAATTCACTCACTGTCCTTCCAGGTCCCTGGAAACAAGGACTTGCAGAGTGAAATAAACTGACACTCTCCCTACCTACAGTTTTCTGTCCCTAGAATAAATGTTTTTTTTAAGCACAATATAGCACAAGGACAATTCACTCACTGTCCTTACAGGTCCCTGGAAACAAGGACTTGCAGAGTGAAAGAAAAAAAACACTCTCCCTACCTACAGTTTTCTGTCCCTAGAAAAAATGTTTTTTTTAATCACAATATAACACAAGGACAATTCACTCACTGTCCTTCCAGGTCCCTGGAAACAAGGACTTGCAGAGTGAAATAAACTGACACTCTCCCTACCTACAGTTTTCTGTCCCTAGAATAAATGTTTTTTTTAAGCACAATATAGCACAAGGACAATTCACTCACTGTCCTTACAGGTCCCTGGAAACAAGGACTTGCAGAGTGAAAGATAAAAAACACTCTCCCTACCTACAGTTTTCTGTCCCTAGAAAAAATGGTTTTTTTAATCACAATATAGCACAAGGACAATTCACTCACTGTCCTTACAGGTCCCTGGAAACAAGGACTTGCAGAGTGAAATAAACTGACACTCTCCCTACCTACAGTTTTCTGTCCCTAGAATAAATGTTTTTTTTAATCACAATATAGCACAAGGACAATTCACTCACTGTCCTTCCAGGTCCCTGGAAACAAGGACTTGCAGAGTGAAATAAACTGACACTCTCCCTACCTACAGTTTTCTGTCCCTAGAATAAATGTTTTTTTTAAGCACAATATAGCACAAGGACAATTCACTCACTGTCCTTACAGGTCCCTGGAAACAAGGACTTGCAGAGTGAAAGAAAAAAAACACTCTCCCTACCTACAGTTTTCTGTCCCTAGAAAAAATGTTTTTTTTAATCACAATATAGCACAAGGACAATTCACTCACTGTCCTTACAGGTCCCTGGAAACAAGGACTTGCAGAGTGAAAGAAAAAAAACACTCTCCCTACCTACAGTTTTCTGTCCCTAGAAAAAATGTTTTTTTTAATCACAATATAACACAAGGACAATTCACTCACTGTCCTTCCAGGTCCCTGGAAACAAGGACTTGCAGAGTGAAATAAACTGACACTCTCCCTACCTACAGTTTTCTGTCCCTAGAATAAATGTTTTTTTTTAAGCACAATATAGCACAAGGACAATTCACTCACTGTCCTTACAGGTCCCTGGAAACAAGGACTTGCAGAGTGAAAGAAAAAAAACACTCTCCCTACCTACAGTTTTCTGTCCCTAGAAAAAATGTTTTTTTTAATCACAATATAGCACAAGGACAATTCACTCACTGTCCTTACAGGTCCCTGGAAACAAGGACTTGCAGAGTGAAATAAACTGACACTCTCCCTACCTACAGTTTTCTGTCCCTAGAATAAATGTTTTTTTTAATCACAATATAGCACAAGGACAATTCACTCACTGTCCTTCCAGGTCCCTGGAAACAAGGACTTGCAGAGTGAAATAAACTGACACTCTCCCTACCTACAGTTTTCTGTCCCTAGAATAAATGTTTTTTTTAAGCACAATATAGCACAAGGACAATTCACTCACTGTCCTTACAGGTCCCTGGAAACAAGGACTTGCAGAGTGAAAGAAAAAAAACACTCTCCCTACCTACAGTTTTCTGTCCCTAGAAAAAATGTTTTTTTAAGCACAATATAGCACAAGGACAATTCACTCACTGTCCTTACAGGTCCCTGGAAACAAGGACTTGCAGAGTGAAAGAAAAAAAACACTCTCCCTACCTACAGTTTTCTGTCCCTAGAAAAAATGTTTTTTTTAATCACAATATAGCACAAGGACAATTCACTCACTGTCCTTACAGGTCCCTGGAAACAAGGACTTGCAGAGTGAAAGAAACTGACACTGTCCCTACCTACAGTTTTCTGTCCCTAGAATAAATGTTTTTTTTAAGCACAATATAGCACAAGGAGAATTCACTCACTGTCCTTCCAGGTCCCTGGAAACAAGGACTTGCAGAGTGAAATAAACTGACACTCTCCCTACCTACAGTTTTCTGTCCCTAGAATAAATGTTTTTTTTAAGCACAATATAGCACAAGGACAATTCACTCACTGTCCTTACAGGTCCCTGGAAACAAGGACTTGCAGAGTGAAAGAAACTGACACTCTCCCTACCTACAGTTTTCTGTCCCTAGAATAAATGTTTTTTTAAGCACAATATAGCACAAGGACAATTCACTCACTGTCCTTCCAGGTCCCTGGAAACAAGGACTTGCAGAGTGAAAGAAACTGACACTGTCCCTACCTACAGTTTTCTGTCCCTAGAATAAATGTTTTTTTTAAGCACACTATAGCACAAGCACAAAACACACTGACACTCTCCCTACCTATCCTTCTCTTTCCCTAAACTAAAGGAATCCAGGTTAAGCAAGAAAGAAATAACAGTCACTGTCCCTGCCTATGCTGCTCTATCCCTGCTCCGGAACACACTACACTAGGCCGCCGTGCTGGCGGCCTTTTATAGTGTGGGGCGTGTACTAAACACCCTCAGCAATAATTGGCCACAGGCATCCTGCCTGTGGCCAATCATTGCTCTCCTCGCTGCCGGCGCTGTGATTGGCCAAGCATGCGGGGTCACAGTGCATGCTTGGCCAATCACAGCGCCTGGATGACACTGCGATGGCGTAGTGCATTGTGGGCCGTTCGCGTCACTCGAATTTGGCGCGAACGGCCCAAATCGTTCGATCTTCGTCGAACGATCGAACAGCCGATGTTCGAGTCGAACGTATGTTCGACTCGAACACGAAGCTCATCCCTAATTCAGATGTATAAATAATGTCCTTTCTCAAAAAATCTTAACTGGATGTCTCCCTATACTTGATCTCCCTGTACTTGGTATTTACTGAGCCTGCTGGTGCATGGTAGGTTTGCATAGAATATACAGTACATTAAATGTCCTAAGTAGAATTTGAATGGAGTGTATAATCGTGTAGCAGGTGGTGCTCTGTCAACCGTAGTCCCGCACCTCCCGCCGCCCGTTGCCAACATACACACTGACAGGCTCGAAGACACAGGAGCCTCTGAGTAGCTGCAGGGGATTTCTCCCCCTCCCTCTCCTCCACTCCACAGAGCGCCTGAGCAGCGCTTGTATAGATCCGGCCGCTGGTTCTGCACCCTCCCCTGTCTCCTCATTGGCAGGGGGTAGGCAACGAATCACCAGCCAAGGAGAGGAGTTGCAAAGGATCACGGGACATGTAGTCCCCAGCACCCAGGGTCCCATTCAAAATCCCTAGGGCAAAACTTCACACCCCAGCATGCTCTTTGGGGGACAGGAGGACAGGGACAAGGAGGCTTCCTTGGAGCAGGAGATCGGAGCACGAGGCAAGGGAAGACAGACGGGACCAGAGGGGCTGCGGCTGCCCATTGGGGTGACCATCCTACCACAGCTCCAGGTGTCGGTGTGCTGATCCTGATTCCTGATACCATGTCCCAGACGGTCATTCACGGACATCCCACCAGAGAGGGACCCCTGGTGGATCTCCAGGCGTTCCCGAGGTCGTGAGCCTTTCCGGTTGCAGGGTAACCGAGGGCCACCTGAAGAACCTGTCTGCCCAGACATCTCCCTTGATCCCTTGGTTGCAGGATTGGTGAGCGGACACTTGCACACCTTAAAGACACTGCATGCAGACAATGTTGCCTCATCTTTGCCTACACCTGTAGAAACACTTACACCCTGCTGAGCAGTCTTAGTGTCCATCTTGCTTAACAAGGTACTGCCAGCATACTGCACATCACTTTTGTCTGTCAGGATACCTTTTAATTACATTTTGTTCATCCTGCCAAATAAGACATCAAGTGCACTAACGGCAGGCTAGCTGAAGATACCGGATATCTCCATTGTGAGGACCTTCCTGTTTCTCCTTCAGTTAGCAGTGATTTGGTGGTCATAGTAATTTTCACTAAAGAAGGACTCTAACGTTAATCCTAAACTTGATCATTTACATTGTTGCCTATTGCTTCTTGTGTTTACTGCCTGGGTCTGTGATTTCAGGATCTTGGGGAAAAAGACTGACCGTTATTAAGCCAGACCTGTTTTCCCATCATGCCTGAGCACATAGGCCATACTAAGTCATTTACGTTGTCCAACTGTTCTATTTGAGATTTACACGTAACCCTGTGCTATATTGTCATAAATCAGAGTTTTGCCATTCTTGACTACTGATTTTATCTAATTATTGTTTGCTGATTGTGGAACGTCTCCTAGTAAACAAACTTCCTGTTTCACTACAGTTTGTGTCTGGTATTACTGTACTTGCATTTACACTGTTTACTAGATGAGCCAGATGGGCTTAGGTTTAGAGACGGAGTGCAGAACCAAACATATTCAAGCGACTCCTTCAGGGGTGGCGCTACAATCGTATATATCTATAAAAGTACATCTATTTAATAAACTGTCTTAAACAGTATATTCCATATACAGCTGTGATTTTGCAATGCAAAATATTCAATAACTGCAGATATATAGCATACTATTGTAGGAGTAGTGACAATTCCTCTGTTGCATTAGGCTCTTCAGTCCATAGCAAGTGGAAATTGCAATTGTTATACACTGTATATTGTTGTGTTTCAATAAGAACACTCTTAGTCCCCTTTCACACTTGTGCGACTTGTCCTGTGACTTGGGACTGCAAAGTCACATGTCAAGTTGTACCCCATCATTTCCAATGAGTACCATTCATATGTGTGTGACTTCAAGTCGCACCGACCTTCAAAGTAGTCCCTGTACTACTTTGGTCTGACTTTGATGCATGTTGAGGTCCATAGACCTCAAGTTTACACAGGCATTCTCTGAAATCGCGGCAAAATCGCGGCAAAATCGTGCGACTTTCAAGTTGCGGCAGTGCGAAAGGGGCCTAACTGTGCTCTGTCAGCAGGGATGGACTGGCCATAGGGACTACCGGGAGTTTCCCGGTGGGCCGATGGCTCAGTGGGCCGTTTAAAAAAAAATAAAAATAAAAAAAAAAATTATTTTTTTTGTGGGCCGTTTTTTTATGCAGTTTTGCGACAGCGGGAGCGTGCCAGCAAACAGCAGCCCTCACAAAAAAAATATTTTTTTTTGCGGGAGCGTGGCAGTAAACAGCGGCGGGGATTCGGGGAAGGTGGCCATCGAGGAGGGCAGTTGGATGTAAAATTCCGAGGGAGAAGAGCTCCACCCCCTCCCTGAGCACCGAAGAGGCGGACAGTAGCAAGCGCGGTCACCCCGGCGCTCCCAGAACCTCGATTCCTCCACCTCCTCTCTGCTCCAGGAACCATGCGGCCTGGGCCGGAGGGCAGGCTGACTGGGAGCCCAGAGGAAGAGAACATGCGCTGCTGTAAGGAGCAGAGCAGCGTGAGCACCCCCCGGATCAAGAGGGAGACTCGGCGCTGCCGCTGATGGCCATCAGATACCTGGCATCCTACACAAACATGCCAGAACACTGAGACAGCGGTGGTGAGCAGAGGAGGGACTGCAGAAAGGGACAGTGCTATGTGGTCTGTCTCAGCCCTCCCCTCTGTCTCTCTGCCCCCTCTGTCTCTCAGTCCCCCCTCTGTCTCTCAGTCCCCCCTCTTTCAGCCCCCTCCTCTTTCTCTCAGCCCCCCCACTATCCCTCAGACCCCTCCTCTATCTCTCAGACCCCCCCTCTGTCTCTCAGACCCCCCCTCTGTCTCTCAGAACCCCCCTCTGTCTCTCAGAACCCCCCTCTGTCTCTCAGACCCCTCCTCTGTCTTTCAGCTCTCCTCCTCTATCTCTCCGCTCTCCTCCTCTGTCTCTCAGCTCTCCCCCTCTGTCTCTCAGCTCCCCCTCTGTCTCTCTGATCCCCCCACTGTCTCTCAGCCCCCTCCTCTATCTCTCAGCTCTCCCCCTCTGTCTCTCAGCTCTCCCCCTCTGTCTCTCAGTCCCCCTCTGTCTCTCAGCTCTTCCTCTGTCTCTCAGCTCCCCCCTCTGTCTCTCAGACCCCCTGTCTCTTAGACCTCCCTCTGTCTCTCAGTTTCTGTGTCTCTCAGTCCCCCTTCTTTTAGCCCCTCCTCTGTCTCTCAGCTCCCCTCTATCTCTCAGACCCCCCTCTGTCTCTCAGCTCTCCTCCTCTGTCTCTCAGCTCTCCTCCTCTGTCTCTCAGCTCTCCCCCTCTGTCTCTCAGCTCCCCCCTCTGTCTCTCAGCTCCCCCCTCTGTCTGTCTCTCAGTCCCCTCCACTGTCTCTCAGACCCCTTCACTGTCTCTCAGCCCCTCTCTGTCTCTCAGCCCCCCTCTGTCTCTCAGCCCCCTCTGTCTCTCAGCTCCCCCTGTCTCTCAGTTCCCCCCTGTCTCTCAGCTCCCCCTGTCTCTCAGCTCCCCCCTGTCTCTCAGCTCCCCCTCTGTCTCTCAGTCCCCCCCTCTGTCTCTCAGTCCCCCCTCTGTCTCTCAGTTCCTGTGTCTCTCAGTCCCCCCTCTTTTATCCCCTCCTCTCTCTCTCAGCTCCCCTCTGTCTCTCAGACCCCTCCTCTGTCTCTCAGACCCCTCCTCTGTCTCTCAGACCCCCCCTTCATCTCTCAGACCCCTCCTCTGTCTCTCAGACCCCCTCCTCTGTCTCTCAGACCCCTCCTCTGTCTCTCAGCTCTCCTCCTCTGTCTCTCTGCTCCCCCTGTCTCTCAGATCCCTACACTGTCTCTCAGCTCCCCTCCACTGTCTCTCAGCTCCCCTCCACTGTCTCTCAGCTCCCCCCTCTGTCTCTCAGATTCCCCCTCTGTCTCTCAGCTGTCTCTCAGCTCCCCCTCTGTCTTTCAGCTCCTCCTCTGTCTCTCAGCTCCCTCCCATTGTCTCTCAGCTCCCTCCCATTGTCTCTCAGCTCCCTCCCATTGTCGCTTAGCTCCCTCCCATTGTCTCTCAGCTTCCCCCTCTGTCTCTCAGACCCCTCCTCTGTCTCTCAGACCCCCCTCTGTCTCTCAGTCCCCTCCTCTGTCTCTCAGTTCCCATGTCTCTCAGTCCCCCTCTCTTTTATCCCCTCCTCTCTCTCTCAGCTCCCCTCTGTCTCTCAGACCCCCCTCTGTCTCTCAGACCCCTCCTCTGTCTCTCAGACCCCTCCTCTGTCTCTCAGCTCTCCTCCTCTGTCCCTCAGCTCCCCCTGTCTCTCAGACCCCTCCACTGTCTCTCAGACCCCTCCACTGTCTCTCAGCTCCCCTCCACTGTCTCTCAGCTCCCCTCCACTGTCTCTCAGCTCAACTCCACTGTCTCTCAGCTCCCCCCTCTGTCTCTCAGCTCCCCCCTCTGTCTCTCAGCTTCCCCCTCTGTCTCTCAGCTTCCCCCTCTGTCTCTCAGCTCCCCCTCTCAGCTCCCCCTCTGTCTCTCAGCTCCCTCCCATTGTCTCTCAGCTCCATCCCATTGTCTCTCAGTTCCCTCCCATTGTCTCTCAGCTTCCCCCTCTGTCTCTCAGACCCCTCCTCTGTCTCTCAAACCCCTCCTCTGTCTCTCAGCCATTCAGTTCAATGGGCAGGAGCGGTGTGTACACCGCTCCTCCACCGCCCCAAAGATGCTGTTTGGAGGACTTTCACACTGGGACTGCAGCGGAGGCGTTTTTCAGGGGCTTTACAGGCGCTATTTTTAGCCCAAAAGCGCCTGAAAAACGCCTCAGTGTGTAAGGGGTACTACACTCACCCCCTCTCTTTTACACTCACTCCCTCTCTATTACACTCAACCCCTCTCTCACCCACCCCCTCTCATCCCCTTTCCCTCAACCCTCCCTCTCTCTCATTCCCCTCTCGCTCACCCTCTCGTGATATACAATAATGGATGTAGGGGCCTTTTAGTGGGCGTGATTTTTTGGGTGGGTGGGGGGCAGCATTTTATTGAATTAAAGTGGGTCGGTCTGGATGAAGTCCAGGGCCAAATTTTGGTCCCAGTCCAGCCCTGTCTGTCAGTCATTGTGTGGTGTCAACATGGCAAATTTTGCTGTGGGGAGTGAAGAATATAGATTCAAAAGACACAGTTTACAGGGCCTCACGTTTGTAGATACTATGCTGTTTGTGAAATGAAAGGAGTGAGCTACATGATTGACTGCATACAGTGCATCTGGAAAGTATTCACAGCGCTTCACTTTTTCTACATTTTGCTATGTTACAGCCTTATTTCAACATTGAATAAATTCATTATTTTCCTCAAAGTTCTACATACAATACCCCATAATGACAACATAAAAGACGTTTGTTTGAAATCTTTGCAATTTTATTATAAAATAAAAAACAAAAAAATCACATGCACATACTGTAAGTATTTACAACCTTTGCCATGACGCTCACAATTTAGCTCAGATGCATCCTGTTTCCATTGATCATCCTTGAGACCCCTTTCACTCTGGGGCAGTGCGGGCATTAGAAGGGGTTAAAAAGGGGTTAAAAGCACCCTCTTAGCGCTGCTTAAAAAGCACTTTAAAGGTGCCTTGAAAACGGTGCCCATTCATTTCAATGGGCAGGGGCGGTGGAGGAGCAGTGTATACACCGATACCGCACCTCCCCAAAGATGCTGCTTGCAGGACTTTTTTTCCTGTCCTGCAAGCGCACCACCCCAGTGTGAGAGCACTCAGGCTTTCACACTGGGGCTGCAGAAGAGGCAGTTTACAGGTGCTATTTTTAGCGCACAAAATGCTTGTAAAGCGCCTCAGTGTGAAAGGAGTCTTATGCCCTGTACACACGATCAGTTTTTCCGATGAAAAAAGTCCAATGGACTTTTTTCATCGGAAAAACCGATCGTGTGTGGGCCCCATCTGACTTTTTTCTGATAAAAAAAACCGATAGGAAATTCAGATCGTCTGTGTGGAACACCAACGGAGAAAAAACCCACGCATGCTCAGAATCAAGTCGACACATTCTCAGAAGCATTGAACTTAATTTTTCTCGGCTCGTCTGAGTGTTTTACATCACCGTGTTTACATCACCTGTCGGAATTTTGTCTGATGGTGTATATGCAAGACTGATGGAAGTCAGCTTCATCGAAATTCCGACGGAAAATTCCATCGGATTTTATTCCATCTGTAATCCAATCGTGTGTACAGGGCTTAAGAGTTTTCTACAACTTGATTGGAGTCCACCTGTGGTAAATTCAGTTGATTGGACATGATTTGGAATGGTACAAACCTGTCTATATAAGATCCCACAGTTAACAGTGCATGTCAGAGCACAAACCAAGCCACGAAGTCCAAGAAATTGTCTGTAGACCTCCGAGACAGGATGGTATCAAGGCACAGATCTGGGGAAGATTACAGAAAATTTTCTGCAGCATTGAAGGTCCCAATGAGCACAGTGGCCTCCATCATCTGTATATGCAAGAATATAAAAAAGAAAAGTTTGGGACTTTATATGAGACAATGTCCTAGTCATATGCCTCCATCCCTGTCAATATGAACAAAAGGGAAAAAGGGGGAAGTGGGACTTTATGAAGTACGTGGTTGCAAAACAATTAGTTGGTAAAAAATAATATTTATTGGTACATATAATATATAATATATACAATCCTTACATAGGTCTGCATCAAGGTACAATTGTACATAATAGTAATAGTATTAAATAAAATACAATTTATACACCTCCATATTACAAAATATACCTAGGTGACCTGTTGTTGGATAAAAATCATAAAATTATAAATTGCATGATTGTATGAAATTCATGTAAAAATCCTGGAACACATGATACATGTAGAAAAATTCCATAAAACACCTATAAAAAGTATGATAATATTGAACACGGTATCTGATAGCTCGACGTGTTTCGTGGCTTATAGCCACTCTTCAAAAGCAAGCACGTAATAATTCACATGGGTTCCTAAATTGTCTAGCAGGGTAAAGGATTTAAAATATGATATGAAAACAAAAATGGTAAAAGGGTCCCCCTATATTACTTACAAAATGTATAGGTATGCTGGTGGTAAGGTGCTAAGAGTTGTATGCCAACTTACTGTTTTGCAACCACGCACTTCATATAAAGTCCCACTTCCCCCTTTTTCCCTTTTGTTTAAAAATGGAAGAAGTTTGGAACCACCAGGACTCTTCCTAGAGCAGGCCGCCCTGCCAACCTGAGCGATCAGGGGAGAAGGGCCTTAGACATGGAGGTGACCAAGCACCCGATGGTCACTCTGACAGAGCTCCAGCATTTCTCTGTAGAGAGAGGAGAACCTTCCAGAAGAACAACCATCTCTGCAGCACTCCACCAATCAGGCCTGTATGGTAGAGTGGCCAGACGGAAGCCACTCCTCAGTAAAAGGCCCCTAACAGCCCGCCTGGAGTTTGCCAAAAGGCACCTGAAGGACTCTAAGACCATGAGAAACAAGATTCTCTGGTCTGATGAAACAAAGATTGAACTCTTTGGCCTGAATGGCAAGCGTCATGTCTGGAGAAAACCCGGCACCACTCATCACCTGGCCAATACCATCCCTACAGTGAAGCATGGTGGTGGCGGCATCATGCTGTGGGCATGTTTTTCAGCTGCAGGAACTGGGAGACTAGTCAGGATTTAGGGAAAAATTAATGCAGCAATATCCAGAGACATCCTTGATGAAAACCTGCTCCAGAGTGCTCTGGACCTCAGACTGAGACGAAGGTTCATCTTCCAACAGGACAATGACCCTAAGCACACAGCCAAGATAACAACGGCGTAGCTATGGGACAACTCTGTGAATGTCCTTGAATGGCCCAGCCAGAGCCCAGACTTGAACCTGATTGAACATCTCTGGGGAGATCTGAAAATGGCTGTGCACTGACGCTCCCCATCCAACCTGATGGAGCTTGAGAGGTCTTGCAAATGCGGATATGGGAGAAACTGCTCAAAAATAGGTGTGCCAAGCTTGTAGCATCATACTCAAAAAGACTTGAGGCTGTAATTGGTGCCAAAGGTGCTTCAACAAAGTATTGAGCAAATGCTGTGAATACTTATTATGTACATGTAATTTTTTTTATTATTATTAATAAATTTGCAAAGATTTCAAACAAACTTCTTTTGCGTTGTCATTATGTGGTATTGTTTGTAGAATTTTGAGGAAAATAATGAATTTAATTAGGGTTGTGGAAATTAACTATTAATTCCTTGATTAATCGATTAATTTTTTTGATCGATCAAAATTATTTTGATCGGTACTCACCTCTCCGCCGTCTTTCGGGTCTTCAGGGAGTTCCGTCGGAGATCCAATGATGTCACGGACACCGGCGGTGCTTGCCGTGTCCATCTGAAGGGCTCCTTTGCTGTGCCTTCATATCTGCATGCCAGCGGGACCTTACTATCTGCCACACGCAAGGGCTATCTGCCACACGCACTTCCCTCTATCACTTCCCTCTATCAACCTGGGATTCTACAGCCATCCACTTGGAGTTGTGATAGTTCCATTCACGGGACATCTACGTGCCGACAGACTGATGTTAACCCCTCCTCATCTGGATTCAGCAGTGGTATCGTTGTACACATTTTTATACCAGTATCATACTTAACTACATGTTTTTATGACTGCTTTTGCTACCCTTTGGTATTACTCGCACCATTTTTACTCGCACCAGTTTATGTAGCTACATCGATTTTATCTCCAGTGCAATATTTATTTTGTTACCTACTTGAAGACTATAAAAGTTTTAATGCTATTCCCATCAAGCGCTGCCTTTGTGTGTTTTTTGTATCCTGTTAATCATTTTTCCAGTGGTTGGTAGCTGCACTGGGAATCGGCCTGCAAGGAGTTCGGCTAAAAGTAGTTGGATCTGTATGTGCATTATAATTAATCGAAATTAGTAGATTAATCGATTTTTAAAAATCGATTAATAGAACACGAAAATTTTAATCAGTAACAGCCCTAAATTTAATCCATTTTGGAATAAGGCTGTAACATAACAAAATGTGGAAGTGAAGCGATGTGAATACTTTCCGAATGCACTGTATGTAGAATGTTTTACATTGGTAAAACAAAAATCATTTTCAAGGGTACAATTTCGGGTCATCTTTACTATATTAATACCGGCACATTGTATGTCACCAGTGCCTAGATATGCAATAATGAAACATGATGGACCACATGAGAAAATAAGATTTTGTGTCCTGGACAGGATACAAAAGAGCAAATAGTTGAAGTTGGGATTGTCAAATTTTGCAAAGAAAATGTAATTTGCCATTTAAAAGCATGTGAACCACCCGAGATAAATGAGGTTAATAACTTCAGCTACTTTATTTAGACAGGTAAAATGTTCTCAATTAACACCCTTAGTTTGTCAGTTAATCATAAAACTGTGATGAAATGGTTTCAGACATTTCCCTGTTCATTCATTTCATATGTAAAGGAGCTCTCCCCACTCCTTCGGGATTTCTTTTAACAATTTCATGACACCATGTATAGTGCTCATGTGGGCCTCGTAAAAAAAACAGGTAAAGAAGCTCTATGTTGTGGCTTCTATCGGCCAATTTTACTACTCAACATGGACCTAAAGATCCTATTTAAGCTCCTTGCCACCCACCTGTCCAAAAGTATATACCTGCTTGCGGACACTTATGAAACTAGCTTAATTTCTCAAAAGTCCACAGATATCAATATCCACCGACTTTTCACTAACATACAAGCCTCACACTCTAATATGGGCAGGAGAGTGGTAGTGGCCCTTGATATTGGGAAGGCTTTTGCTTCAGTGGACTGGATCTACATGTGTGCCATACTGGGATTTGGCACATCTTTTCTGAAGAAGATAGATCCTCTATAGATGCCCCCAAGCTTCTATTTAGATGGGAAACATGGTCTCCACCCCTTATATGGTTATTTGAGATACTTGACAGGGTTATCCCCTGTCTCCCACAATTTTTGCCCTGATGATGGAACCTATAGCTGTGGCTCTCTGAACTAACCCCCCATTGAGAGAACTTCGTAATCTTGAAGAAAAGTGGTGTTACACACCGATGACATGCTAATTTTTTTGCAAGACCCTGATATTTCTTTGCAAACCACATTGACAACATTAGATAATTTTGCTGGCTTCTGAAGGCCTAAACATTAACTGGAGCAATTTGCAGATCCTTTTGATAGATCCAATCCCACTGGGGGATCTAGATGTTACTCTGCCTCTCCAATGAGCAACCAAAATGAAATACCGGGGTGTGCAGGTCAATAACCATCTAGTTAACTTTATACCATTAAAATTTTCTCCCCTTTTGGCATTTAGTGAAATCAGGATTTGAATCTTGGAAGTCACTGCCCTTGCCAATCATTGGCAAGATTAATTTGCTCAAGATGAAGTTGCTCCCTGTCTTTCTGTACATCCTTAAAAATACACCTATGTGGACCCCCCTGTCTCTTTTCAAACAATTGGATGTACATACTTATTCCTTTCTGTGAAATGACTAACCTCCTCGACTCAGTTTAGTCCTCTGCCTGACTTTTTTGGGCACAGTTTCAAGAGTTTAGTTCCTCTTTAACTGCTTCCTCACCGCCGCACGCCGATATACGTAGGCAGAATGGCACGGGCAGGCAAATGAGTACACCTGTACGTCCCTTTAAATTTAACGCCCAGCAGGCGCGCGCATGCCTCGCGAGTGCGCCCGCGGGTCCCGGGAACTCAATGTTCCCGGGCGGCCCGCGATTGCGGTCGGGAGAGGAAGAATGGGGAGATGCCGATGTAAACATGGCATTTCCCTGTTCTTCCTAGTGACAGGACAGTGATCTCTGCTCCCTGTGATCGTGAGCAGAGATCACCGATGTGTCACTCGTAGCCACGCTCCCTCACAGTTAGAATCACTCCCTAGGACACACTTAACCCCTTCAGTGTCCCCTAGTGGTTAACTCCTTCCCTGCCAGTGTCATTTTCACAGTATTCAGTGCATTTTTATAGCACTAATCGCAGTATAAATGACAATGGTCGCAAAAATGTGTCAAAAGTGTCTTATGTGTCCGCCATAAAGTTGCAGTCACGACAAAAATCGCAGATTGCCGCCATTACTAGTAAAAAAATAAATAATAAAAATGCCATAAAACTACCCCCTATTTGTAGACGCTATAACTTTTGCGCAAACCAATCAATATACGCTTATTGCAATTTTTTTTTTACAAAAAATATGTAGAAGAATACATATCGGCCTAAACTGATGAAAATATTTGTTTTAAAAAAAAAAAATGATATTTATTATAGCAAAAAGTAAAAGATATTGTGTTTTTTTTTTCAAAATTGTCGCTCTTTTTTTGTTTATAGTGTAAAAAATAAAAATCGCAGAGATGATCAAATACCACAAAAAGAAAGCTCTATTTGTGGGAAAAAAAGGGCGTCAATTTTGTTTGGGTACAACATCGCACGACCGCGCAATTCTCAGTTAAAACGATGCAGTGCCGAATCGCAAAAAGTGGCCCGGTGATTTGGCAGCCAAATGGTCCGGGGCTGAAGTGTTAAATGCTAAGTCCCCCCAGAAGCACAAACTCATTTAGATCATGTTGGGAATGTTAAAGCACATGCCACATGCTTGTTTACCTGCTTGGCAGCAGAAGAGAGATCTGTCCCAAACTGTCAGATGAGTGCCCTTTTCTATCTTGGTTTAAGCTGGTGTAGAGCAACAATCCTCCACCCACTAACTTCATTCTTTATCTCCATGGTGCTGACGTCCATAGAATTATTTTAAATTCTTAGTGTAACATGCATGAAATCAGCCTAGGTAACCATGATAGTATATTAAACTTACATTTCAGAAATAAGCAAAATATGTTATAGCTGGTAGAAAAGGTTTCTTCATTGATCAGGAAAAGGCGTTTAGAATGACCATCTTTGTTTGTTTTTTTCATTATGTTTGGAAAGTTCGGCTTATCAGCTTACAATTTACTATGTCCATTTGGGAAGATTGCCCTTTATTTCCTGTCCTGGACTTTTTTATTATTATTATTATACACGATTTATATAGCGCCAACAGTTTACGCAGCGCTTTAAAATGTAGAGGGGGGACAGCACAAATACAGTACAGTTTAATACAGAAGGGACTGGAGGGCCCTGCTCATAGAGCTTACATTCTAAGGGGAGGGGGGGTGTACAAAAGGTAATAGCTGCAGGGGATGATTTGATGGGGGTGGCTCATGGACAGTTGTTAGGTGAGTGTGGGATAGGCTTCCCTGAATAAATGAGTTTTCAGGGATCTCCTAAAGGTGAACAGGGTAGGGGCTGATCGGACATACCGGGGCAGGGAGCTCCAGAGGATGGGAGAGGCTCTACAGAAGTCCTGAAGGTAAGCATAGTAGGAGGTAACAAGGGAGCTAGAGAGCAGAAGGTCCCGGGAGAAGAGGAGGGGACAATTTGGGCGATATCTGCAGATGAGGTTGGTGATATAGCTGGGGGGGTGTTGTGCAAGGCCTTGTATGTTATGGTTAGTATTTTGAATTTTACACGGTGGGGTAGGGGAAGCCAGTGAAGGGATTGGCAGAGAGGAGCAGTAGTCACAGATCAGTTAGTGAGGTGTATTAGTCTAGCAGCAGTATTCATAATAGACTGAAGGGGGATATCCTGCGTAAGGGTAGGCCATTAGGGAGAGAGTTGCAGTAGTCAAGGCGGGAAATAACCAAGGAGTGAATAAGTTGCTTTGTGGTGTCTTTAGTCGGGAAGGGTCGAAACCTGGAGATTTTGCGGAGGCTGGGGGCGGCAAGATTTAGCCAGTGATTGGATGTGGGGGCTGAAGTAGAGGTCAGAGTCAATGATTACACCCAGCACCCTGGCATGTGTGGTGGGACCAATGGTTGTGCTGTTGATCTTAATGGTAAAGTCATGGGGGGGTTGGGGACCAGGAAGGAGGAAATATAGCAAGCTCAGTTTTAGAAAGATTGAGTTTGAGAAAGCGGTGTGACACCCATACTGATATGTCATTCAGTAATTTTGAGATCCGTGAGGAGATCGAGGGGGTGAGTTGAGCAGTGGAGAGGTGGATATTAGTGTTGTTGGCGTAGAGGTATTGGAAGCCATGGGAGGTTATCAACTGGTCTAGGGAAGAGGTATAGAGAGAGAATAGGAGGGGCCCAAGGACGGAGCCTTGGGGTACCCCAACAGAAAGAGGAAGAGGAGCGGAGGAAACTTGAGGAAATTTCCCTCTTGGACAACTTTCACCTGAACAAGTGTCCTCGTTGGAAGATTTTCCTTTCTTTTTTTCTTTTTTTCTATCTATACACAAATGTTTTGCCATTTTAAAATGAATGGGTTGTTTTACAAGGTGAGGGTTTACATACACTTTTCTTTTTTATGTCTGTTTAACCTTTAATTTTCAGTGTGCTAAACGTTCTAGTTCTAGAGTGCTGGAGGACAAACAGCTATAAAAAGGAAGTTCAGTAGTTTGAAACATAATCGAAATGCTGATTTGTCGCCAGGTTAACTGGTTGTTACACCATAAGGTAAACAAGGAAGCTGTGAAAGCATCAAACCACTGTAAGCATTTAATCACTGTGCTCTTCTTGGTAATCCCCTTCACTCAACACTGAACATACTTGTCTCACCAGCCCACCAAAATAGTCTGCTTGGATAACTTTTATTGTAGCTCTCGTACTGAAACCGGTAATAAAACCAAAAATGTAACATATTGCAGCTTACCAATTATTAGATGTGGTGGCTGCATTCGTTTTTTTTTTATAGACTTTTTTTCCTCTGTTTTCACCTGGTGAAAACCCTAGGATGCCTATTACGAATAAAATGCTTAGAAGCAGAGTTGCGCAGCTTGATGTCACATCCAGCCACTTCCGGTAACCTCACTTCCTGTTGGTGGAATGCCCGCCGGCTCACGGTGGCGTTCGAAGGTGCTTGTATATTCTGGATGTACTAAGTGCCAGTATATAGGCACAATTGTATGTGAGTGTATAATAGTGGTTTTATAAAGGGGGATTCCAATTTTAATAAAATGTTGCGCAATGATGGCTTTGTGGTTGTGGTATTTCTCCTTGTAAGGCACGTTGAGGACTGTCTGGGAATCATTTGTTGTACTATTGGCATACTGAAGGAGTTTGGTTAAAAGCGATAATAGACCCCTTTAGAAATAAATGGGTCAAGGAGTTCTGTTGTGGAGCTTTAGGGAGTCACTTCACGGCTTGAACCAGTTTGGAATATTTATTGGAGCACATATTAAGTGGATTATCACTAATATTGGTGCATCACGGTGGACTTTCACGTTATTTATTTATTTGTCATCACTGATTTGGTGAAGACACAAGGCACTTACATGTTGGTTTTGTGTTTACAATATTTATCATAATTTTAGATGTTTTGTAGAATTTATAGTGGTTTAGCACATTGGTTTACTAAGCGTGGCTCCTTCATATTATATATGGTATCTGGCCTTGACAAAAGCCAATTGTTCAGTTGACTTTTGTTGAAGGAGCTTGTTGCAAAATTCTAGACCAAACAGCACCTGCATCCAATCCAATACAAACACTGTTTGGGTACTCTGATGCCTTGTACACACGACCGTATTTTCCGATGGAAAAAGTCCGGCGGGCTCTTTTTAATTGGATATTCCGACCGTGTGTATGCCCCATCAGACTTTTTCCTTCGGAAATTCCGACGGCCTTAGATAGAGAACTTGTTCTCTTTTTTTCCGACGGACAAAAAATTCTATCGGAAAGTCAGTTTGTCTGTATGCAATTACGACGGACTAAAAACCACGCATGCTCAGAATCAAGCAGAAAAGCCGAACTGCCTATTGAACTTCATTAATCTCGGCTCGTTGTACGTGTTGTACGTCACCGTGTTTTTGACGGTCGGATTTTAGTGTGACCGTGTGTATGCAAGAAAGCTTGAGCGGAATTCCGTCAGAACTCCGTCAGACAAACCGTCTGACTTTATTCCGACGGACAATCCGGTCGTGTGGCATTACAGTGTCTGCAGTGGCTGTCAGAACACAATAGCCCAGCAGGAGGTTTGTCCATCCTCATTGTTATAGATACAGATGGAGAAATCCTTGTAGATTTTTTTTCATTCAGCCAGCAGGATGAACAAAATAAATTTACACATATGGCCAGTTTAAGAGATGCAAAATGCAAATGCACACAGGTAAACTATTGTGGCATTGTCTGACTCCTGGGGTGTGGCTAAAAAGCCTCACAGCAACCAGCATCAGGTGGTGATTACTTTCTGGGGCCTCCTGACTGCTTGGAGACAGCCACTAGGGGACACTGGAACTACACCATTTAAGCCTGGCGACCCCACTGCCACCAGCAGGTGTTCTAGTACCTGACAATCAAGGGCCAGGTGTGCCAAGCTACTCCACTGATAGTGTTTGTCTAATATTATTATGGCAAATAAACTTTTTAGCTTGAGCTACAATGGCCTTTTTTTTTATGATGTTCAAATGGCAATGGCAAAATGAAATTGTCTAAAGTGAACTTGTCACTTTGCTCACTGTGGGCAAAGTAACAACTCATTGCAGCCCACCTATTTTACTACTAATACCTTCTCATCACTCATAGCTATGGTGGGCATCAGCTGGCACCCTTGGAAATATCTAGTACTTCCACGTTTTGGGGAACATGTAACCTTTTCAGAGCATGACAGTGTGGTTCTCATAAGCACATACTGTATATCTTGCTGTGCCAATGTGCAGCAGAGTATTACTCTTCTAAGTTGACACCTCGTCCAATGGTTTACTTTTCATAACATTGGCTGACATTGCAACTTATGTGGGGAAGATTTCGTTTTTTTCCACAGTTAGAATAAAGTATTACTGTATTTATTGGCGTATAACACTCACTTTTTTACCCTGAAAATAGAGGGTAAACTGTGCCTGCGTGTTATACACAGGGGGCTGTGGAAAGTGTTTTTCCTGAAACTTCCCTGAGTGAGTGAGTGAGTGAGAACTTGTATAGCGCTGCAAATGCGAACTCAATCGCCTCAAGGCGCTTGTCATCCAGTGTCGTTGAGATCCTTAGAAGAGATGAGTCTTTCGTTTTTCTTCCATGCGGATGTTCGTGGGAAGCGCATTCCATAGTCTTAGTCCTTGGGCAGCAAACCTTCGTTCTCCCTTGGCTTTGTAGCGAGTCTTGGGGATGTGGAGGAGGTTTTGGTTGGTTGATCGGAGGTCGCGAGTAGTGGTGTAGTGTTTTATTTTCTCGCATAAATATTAAGGTGCGTTTCCTTGTGCGCATTTGTGGGTGAGGCAGAGGGTCTTGAATGTGACCCGATCCTTTACGGCTAGCCAATGGAGGCTTCTCCGGGACGGTGTGATTGATTCCCAGGGTTTTTTTCCCCGTTACCAGTCTGGCCGCTGTGTTTTGGATGACTTGTAGACGTGCAATCTGGTATTTGGGTAGTCCTAGGTAAAGAGAGTTAGCTTAGTCAAGCCGGGAATTGATGATGGTTCCGACTACTACTGCTCTGTCTTTTTCCGGGATGAAGGGGATAAGTCTTCGTAGCAGGCGGAGAAGGTGGTGAGATCCGCTGACTACTGATCCTATTTGTGCGTCCATAGTCATGTCTGAGTCAAAGATGACTCCCAGGCTTTTAACTTTGGTGCTTGGGGTTATGTTTTGTCCAAGGATGGTGGGTGGCATCCATGTGGTCCTAGAGTTTTTCTTTCGGTTAGCATGGAAAATGAGCAGTTCTGTTTTGGATCCATTAAGCTTGAGGGAGCTCTCTGTCATCCAATTGTCGATTAGTGTAAGGCATTTTTCCAGTCCGTCATATTGATCTTTTTTGTTGTTGTTGCGAAAGTAAAGTTGAGTGTCATCTGCATAGGAGTGATAGCGCAGGTCCTGTTCACTGATGATTTTAAAGAGTGGCCGGAGGTAGATGTTGAAGAGTACCGGTGACAGGGGGGATCCTTGAGGGACTCCGCATGTATTCGTGTGTGGTGCCAAGGTGAAGGCTCCCAGTTTCACTGTCTGGGATCGATTTTCTAAAAAGGATGCAAACCATGGTAGGTCCTCGTCTGCGACTCCTGCTACTTCGGTGAGGCATGTGAGCAGAATTTTGTGATCTACTGTGTCAAAGGCTGCGCCGAGGTCCAGCAGCACCAGGAGACACGATTCTCCGTCATCTGCTGTTTCGAGTGCGTCGTCCCATATTTTGAGAAGCGCTGTTTCCGTCCCATGGCCTGGGCGGAACCCTGATTGAAGTGGGTCCAGGAGTTTGTGGGTCCCTCTTAAAGTTAGGGTGCGTGTTATATGCCGATAAATACGGTATTTAAGACCCCAAAGTCATTGAAACTAGCAGTCAGCAGTAAAACGATCTATTTGCTGCACAAAAGGGAAATAAGCAATATATTCAAACAGCAAAGTGCAGTAACCAACCAGTGTGTCAGAATCCACATTTTCATGATCTCACCTCAGTAAAAAAATATGATTGGTTTGCTATTACACATTTGGTGCCATACAGTTGTTAGAGGAATGGGCACACTGAGGGAGATTTGCTAAGAGTGGTGCACTCAGAATCCGGTGCAGCTGTGCATGGAAACCAATCAGCTTATAAGTTTAGCTTGTTCAATTAGGCCCTTTTCACACTGGGCGCGGGAGGTGCGCTGGCGGTATAGCGGCGCTATTTTTAGCGCCGCTATACCGTAGTTTTTGCCGCGATATTCAGCCGCTAGCGGTGCAGAGAAAGGATTAAAACCGCTGCTACAGCAGTGGTTTGCGGGCGGTATAGCCGTGCTGTCCCATTGATTTCAATGGGCAGCAGCGGCAAAGGAGCGGTAAACACACCGCTCCTTCACCGCTACAAAAAAGCGTCTAGCAGGACTTTTGGAGCGGTCCTGCTAGCTCACCGCTTCAGTGTGAAAGCCTTCGGGCTTCTTAATTTGTATAACTTTAAAGAAAATAGAGGAAGATGATTGAGTCTTCTTTTAGGGCTTCATAACTGCTATAGTGGAGTGCAGAACGATGAACTGCAACCAGGAATTGTGAACTCTGGAGTCTCTGATGAGTCAGTACCAACACAAAACAAATATACCGTATGTACTTGAGTATAAGCCAAATTTTTCAGCCCTTTTTTTTGGGCTGAAAATTACCCCCTCGGCTTATACTCGAGACAGCGTACCTGAGTCCATTGCCGTCTGACCTCACCGTGCCCATTGCAGAATCCGATCTGTGTACCCGAGTCCATGACATATTCAGACGGTGGCCGTGCAGTGTTAAAAACTTGCGCTCCTTCTTGTGCTGTTCCGTGATAGGCGGAAAACTCGGCTTCCCAGCAAACACTGTGTTCAGTGTTCCGCCTATCAGGGATGCCCTCTCGTCCGTGATAGACGAGAGGGCGTCCCTGATAGGGGGAACACTGAACACATTGTTTGCTGGGAAGCCGAGTGTTCCACCTATCACGGAACAGCACAAGGAGGAGCGCGAGTTTTTAACACTGCACGGCCGCCATCCGAATATGTCACGGACTCGGGTACACAGATCGGATACTGCAATGGGCACGGTGAGGTTAGACTTCACATTACAATGGGTGCTATGGTAACGGGACCTGCCGGGGGAACCAACTGGATCCTGCCATACTACGAGGATGGTCAAGTTGAAGAGCTGCAATGGGCACAGTGAGGTCAGGCTGCAAATGGGCACAGTGAATATGCAAATGGTCACAGTGAGGCGTGCAAATGGGCATTGTTGACCCTCTTTTCGGCTTACAGTAGCTGCTGTATTTCCCACCCTTGGCTTATACTCGAGTCAATACGTTTTCCCAGTTTTTTGTGGTAAAATTAGGTCCTCGGCTTATACTCGGGTCAGCTTATACTCGAGTATATACGGTATTGGTTGGGTATAGGATATTGAGTTCACCACTTCTGATAAATAATCCAGTCAAGAGGTTTCCAGCGTTCTTAACCACTTCTCCACCGGGCCTATTCTGGCACTTCTCTCCTTCATGTAAAAATTATAATTTTTTTGTTAGAAAATTAATCAGAACCCATAAACATATTTTTTTTTTTAGCAGACACCCTAGGGAATAAAATGGCGGTCATTGCAACTTTTTATCTTGCACGGTATTTGCGCAATAATTTTTCAAACGCCTTTTTTGGGGAAAAAAAACGGTTTCACAAATTAAAAAATAACAAAACAGTAAAGTTAGCCCAATTTTTTTGTATAATGTGAAAGATGCTGTAACGCCGAGTAAATAGATACCTAACATGTCACGCTTTAAAACTGTATCTGATATAACTTTAAATAAAATAGTTATTGATAAAAAAAATAATTGCGCACACTCATGGAATGGCGCCAAACTCCGGTACTTAAAAATCTCCATAGACGACGCTTTAATTTTCTTTACAGGTTACTATTTTCGAGTTACAGAGGAGGTCTAGTTCTAGAATTGTTGCTCGCACTCTACCGCACGCGGCGATACCCCACATGTGGGGTTTGAACGGCGTTTACATATGTGGGCAGGACTTACATGCGTGTTTGCTTCTGAGCGCGAGCTACCGGGGACAGCGGCGTTTTACTTTTTTTTTTTTTTTACAGATTTTTTTTTATTTTTACACTTTTTTTTACATTTTTTTTTTATCACTTTTATTCCTATTACAAAGAATGTAAACATCCCTTGTAATAGGAATTATTGTGACAGGTCCTCTTTATGGAGAGATGCGGGGTCAATAAGACCCCACATCTCTCCTCCATGCTTAAAAGCATGAGATCGGTGAAAAAAAAATCAGCGATCTCATGCTGACAGTCGCAATTGCGGCTTTGTTTACTTCCGGGCACCGGGCGTGACGTCACAAAGTCGCGCCCAGGACTCCGACGGTCATAGAGATGACTGGTGACCATCTGGTCACCGGAAATCTCTATGATCTTCATGCAACGTCGGCCGGAGAAGCACCGGATGGCGGCGGGAGGGGGGGTGTCCCCTCCCGCCGCCTATAAGAACAATCAAGCAGCGGAACAGCCGCTATGATCATTCTTATGGTGCGCAGAATCGCCGGCATTACAGAATGATATCTGAATGACGCCTGTAGCTGCAGGCATCATTCAGATATCCCCACTCAAAGTCAAGGACGTCATATGACGTCCTTGGTGGAGAAGTGGTTAAAGTGTCACTAAGTCCACATTATAAAAAAACAATCAATAAATGCTGTATTATATGTTGTTCATACTCACCCAGTCACTGTGAGATTAGTTTTCTGTATTGTGCAAAAATCTAGTTGATCATGTTGCTCTCTATCTCCACCTTCTAATTATGTCCCCAATTCAGCTAGGGATTTTTGCAACTGTTGAGGCAACTCTGCACATGCTCAGTTTTCAGTGAGTTTCTATGATGAGCATTTCCTCCCTATCACATCTGAGCAGCCCATGTGACTATTCAGTCACCCATGTGGGTGTATACATAGTGGTAAATGACAGCCCACTCCCTCCTCCTCCATGTCCACTAATTAGCTAAACACAATAGGGGTGAGATATTACATGTAGATTAATGGAGGCTTCACCTCCCTCTTATTCTAAGTCACAGGCTGAAGGGGCATGACACAGCCTGTGACTGGCAGAAATCCGCCCACACCATGTTATTTCCACAAAATAATAAAGATTGAATTTCAACTATATGTGCATGTCAATTTAAAATAGTTTATTGATATTACAGTATTTATTTATTTTTACTCTGTATTCCAAAGTCAGTTTTTTTTTTGTTTTGTTTTTTACATGAGACCAGCAGCAGAGCACTAGAAGCTCATTCTCCTTATGTTTGCCTGCAGACAGGCTGGGAAAAGTCTGGGTCATGTGACAGCTGTATATCAATTAGTAAAAAGGTACTGTTTTTTTTTTTTTTAATAAAATAATACAGTGCCATCATCCACATACAGAAAAAAAAAGAGAACATGTAAATTAAACAACGTGTTTAGTATCACTTTATGGAAATAAGGGGGGGGGGGGGGGGTTCTAAACCAAAATGAATGTGCTCAGGAGATGTTCTGTAACAGTGGTTATTTTTTATTTATTTTTTATATACCAAATTACTTTAATATGATTATTCTTTCTTTTTTCCCCAGCTGGCTAGAAGAATAGGATGAAGTAAGGTTGTGCAATGAACCCTCTGTGATGTCTTCCATATGTCCACAGGCCCAGCAGATGAGTAATCATGCTGAAAGGTAGGAATAACAATTCAGTGCACTTTTTTTTAAGAATTTGCAGCAACAAACCAGCAAGTGACTAAAACACCGGTTTGTCATTTAACAGATTAGGATTGTACCATTTTTTTAATTGTGTAGCAATCTGCCTATTCAACTGTTATAATTGTTAATAAGTTGTTACATCATTTACAATTGTTATAAGCTTTTTAAATGTACGATTGTTGTCAAAGCAAAAATAAATTTAAATAAGTGTTAAGAGTAGGGTTTATATATCCACTTGCGTATACTGTATATAAGACAGTGAAACCCATGTATAGGCTAGCAGACAAGCTAAACTAGAATAACCTTAGACCTCTTTCACACCGAGGCGTTGAAAAAACGCAAAAAAATTATGATTTTTTTTCCCGCGATTTTACCGCGATTTCACCATGTTTTCACCGCGTCCGCGGTAAAAATAGCGCTAACGCCTATGCGCTCTTACAGCGTTTTTACCGCGTTCGTGGTAAAATAGCGCTAACGCCTATGTGTTTTACCGCATTTTTACTGCGTTACCCATTCATTTCAATGGAGATAGGCGTTAGCGCCCTAAAGATGCTCCAAAAAAGCTGTTTGAAGGATTTTTTCCAACGCACAGCCAGCAAAACGCCTCAGTGTGAAAGCCCTCAGGCTTTCAGGGCTTTCACATTGAGAATGATGGGGCAGGATTATTTCAGGCATTTTTATAGCGCTATTTTTACGCGAAAACGTGGTAAAAATGCCTCAGTGTGAAAGGGGCCTTAGGGATAGCTCTGCCACATTTTGAAATTTTGGCCTAAGGTTCACAGATCACAAATACATTTTAATCATTCTCTAAGGCCCCTTTCACACTGAGGCGTTGCGATTTTACCGCAATAGCGTTAAAAATAGCGCTAACGCCTATGCGGTTCTACCGCGATTTTACCGCGTTAGCGGTTTAAAAATAGCGCTAAAGCCTATGCATTTTTGCCGCGTTTTTACCGCGGTACTCATTTATTTCAATGGGGATAGGCGTTTTTACAGCGCTATTTTATGCGCCCCAAAGATGCTCCAAAAAAGCTGTTTGCAGGATTTTTTCCAACGCACAGCCAGCACAACGCCTCAGTGTCAAAGCCCTCAGGGCTTTCACATTGAGAATGCTGGGGCAGGATTATTTCAGGCGTTTTTACAGCGCTAAAACGCCTGAAAAACGCCTCAGTGTGAAAGGGGCCTAAAGCAGTGATGGGCAACTTGATAAAGGGCCTAAAATGCAGACCCCAACATCACCAAAGGGTCACACCTAATATACCGTATACTATATGTAATGCTATAAATAACTGTCAGAGATTGTAGAAATATTACAGTAGATGGTCAGAGATTGCAGACCTGCAGCTACAGGAAAGGTTAAAACAAAAGGATGTGCTGTAGGGGATAGTTGGGGACTGGAGACATATTGCACAAGATCCCTGCCTTCATGATCAACTTTAAAAATACTGGCACTGCATATACAGTGGAACCTCGGATAACAAGCATAATCCGTTCCAGGAGAATGCTTGTAATCCAAAGCACTCGCATATCAAAGCGAGTTTCCCCATAGAAGTCAATGGAAACAAAGATAATTTTTTCCACATTGACTTCTATGGCATGCAATACCGCATGTGGCCAGAGGTGGGGGATGCCGGAGAGACTCGGAAATACTCTGAGGCCGCTCGGCTACATCTGGAAAGGCTCGGAAACACTTGGGAACTGAGTATTTCCGAGTATTTTCGAACAGCTCCAAGTGTCCCCTGCACCTCTGGCCAAATGCGGTACTGCACACCGCAGAGGCTTGAATCCTGCTTGTGTTGCAAGACCACACTCGCAAACCAAGTCAGGATTTAAAAAAAAAAAATGCTCGTATTGCGAAACGCTCGTTAACCGCGTTACTCGCAATCCGAGGTTCCACTGTAATATTCTTCTCCCATATAATATTCTTAGGCTGGGTTCACACTTGTCCGACAAGCGCTCCGACATTGGGAGCTCATGTCGCATGACGTGTGAGAATCAATGTTTCCCTATGGGAGCCGTCTTAACTGGTCCGACACGTCGGTCCGACTTTGAAGATGCTCCCTGTACTACTTTGGTCCGACTTTGATCCTACTTCAGCCCATTGACTATCATTGAAGTCGGATCAAAGTCGGACCGCGGTCTTGCATGATCCGACTTTGGCATGCGACTTGTGCTCTGCTGATCTTGAGGGGGAACTCCACGCCAAATTTTAAATAAAAAACCGGCATGGGTTCCCCTCCAAGAGCATACCAGGTCCTTCAGTCTGGTCTGGATTTTAAGGGGACCCCCTACGCCGGAAAAACGGCGTGGGGTCCCCCCCAAAATCCATACTAGACCAAAGGGCCTGGTATGCTCCTGGAGGGGAACCCATGCCGGTTTTTTATTTAAAATTTGGCGTGGAGTTCCCCCTCAAGATTTATACCAAACACAGTGCCTGGTATTGGCGGGGATCCAATTCGGATCCCCGTTCATTGAAAGTCGGACATATGACGGCTTCAAGTTGCAGGGCAAAGTCGGATCCAAAGTAGGACGGATGTCGTGTCGCACAAGTGTGAACCCGGCCTCATTCCTATTTAGCTAGCAAAGCCAGGTGAATGAATGATTTTCCTTCATTAGCCCTTAGTTAGCTGCAAGGTAGAGAAGACAAGGACTGTGGGTTACTGGGGCCCAAGGAATGTATGAGAGGCACCCAAAGGACCACATCTGGCCTCATAAGGCTCTAAAGTTCCGGACTTTTCATGTTTAGATATGAACCACGGTGTGTGCTGCCCTTTGCAAACAGAGTCTCCATTTATATCATAAAGAATAATCTGGGTTTAGTAGAAATTAAAGCGAAAGTCCAAGCTACAACTAACTAAGCTTAAAACGGCTCCCATCTTTTAAGGCCTATACTAACTTCCTTTCTCGTGGGTGCTCCAGACCAGTCACATAATTGTCTCCCAGCGGCGGCTTCAGAGGAGAGGAGGGACAGCCAACAATAGGTGCCTCACAGTAAGCCTAATGCCTTGTACACACGATCGGATTTTCCGTCGGGATAAACTCTGACGGATTTTTCAAACGGAATTCCGTTCAAGCTGTCTTGCATACACACTGTCACACCAAATTCTGACCGTCAAGAACGTGGTGACGTACAACACTATGACGAGCCGAGAAAAATGAAGTTCAATGCTTCCGAGCATGCGTCGACTTGATTCTGAGCATGCATGCTTTTTTCTCCGTCTGAGTTCCATACAGACGAACGGAATTTCCGATTTTTTTTCGTCGGAAAATAAGAGAACATGTTCTCTTTGTAACTTTGTTGGAAAAGTCTGATGGGGCACACACACGGTCTGGAATATCCGATGAAAAAATTTCATCGGAAATTCCGACCGTGTGTACGCGGCATTAGGGTGGCGTCATCACCCAGGAATTCCATCTGTTGTCGGCGCTCTCTCATTTCCCCAGAAGCCAGCCACTGAGGAGATCACGCGATATGCATGCATCTTTGTTTTACAGCATAGTTAGCATAGGAGTTAGAAGGGAGGTGGGAGTAGTTTTAAGCTTGTTGGATCTAGCTTTGAATTCCAAAGTGGAAGTAAACCCATTGATTTAACAGTTTAAAAAAACAGTTAAATTCCCAGCATGCCGGAAATGCTAACTGTCACATTGGTTGTGCTCTCAACCAAACTGTCAAACCATCCAATGGCTGGTGTCATAACTGGTCACATGTGCAGCATCATGGCAGTTGAATATTAAACAAAGGTCAAAATGGCAGCTTCCTTGGCTGAAAACGATAGGAGGGTTTACTTCCACTTTAAGGCCCCGTTCACACCTATGCGAATTGGTTGTGGCTTACACCGCATCCAATTCGCATAACATTATAAAATACATTGATTGTAATGAGGCTGGTTCACATATGTGCGATGCATTCGAACTGCGCATTGCCCAAAAAACGTGTGCGTTTTCTATGCATTGCGGTGCGGCTCAGGTGCGAATTCAGGCCCATTATCTTCTATGGGCACGCATCTGATTCGCAGATGTGTTCAGTTCTCATCGGGATTTCTCTCCCAGATCACTACACTCCCCCCCCCCCCTTCTTAGATGTAATAAACATATTTATATGTACTTGATATGTGAGAGCTTGTTACATATGTTTGTCAATGGAAATAACGCGCCTCCTCCTTTATTTGTAGAAATCCGAATCACAGAGCAACCTGTGTGTGCCTGTGTTCCCCCGGACTTTCCCCTCACCCTACGGTGTCGGGCCCAAGGTCCCAGGAGGCTCTGTTATCAGTGGTTTGTGCAGTCAGAGGTAATACTAACAGATTTACTTGTATAATTAATCCACAGTGTTTATTAATAGAATTCTGACCTCACGGAGCAAACATGTTTGAAGAGTCACTTCCTTTTTTGCTTTGCTTGTCTGAAAGAACCTACATTTCCACTGCAGAGGAAAAGTTTTACTATAAATCACCTTCTTAGCAGCTTTGGTTATTCATCTGTCTGCAGTACATTGTTAAGCAAGTTTTCCACCTCAATACACTGGGGGAATTTATTGACTTTACTAGTCGGCAACACATCTTTTGTGTCATTGCCTGGATTCATGAAGATACTGCCCGGGATCCTTCAAGTTGGAACTGTGGCCCTTTCTCCCTAGTACCCCAGAACCTATTGTGAGCACTACAGCAGCCAATAGAGAGGTGACCACTGTGGAATGGGTGGGGTGGGACACCAGCTTTGAAGATAGGGATAGGCTGTACCATGGTACAATGAACATATTATACTGACTAAGGCCCCTTTTACACTAGGCCGTTGAAAAAACGCAAAAAAAATTATGATATTTTTTCCTGCGATATTACCGCGTTTTTACCACGTTCGCGGTAAAAATAGCGCTAACGCCTATGCGTTTTACTGCGTTTTTACCGCATTCGCGGTAAAATAGCGCTAGCGCCTATGCGTTTTACCACGTTTTTACCGCGTTACTCAGGCGTTTTTACAGCGCTATTTTTAGCGCCCTAAAAATGCTCCAAAAAATCTGTTTGCAGGATTTTTTCCAACGCACAGCCAGCAAAACGCCTCAGTATGAAAGACCTCAGAGCTTTCACATTGAGAATGATGGGGCAGGATTATTTCAGGCATTTTTACAGCGCTATTTTTACCGCAAAAACGCTGCAAAAACGCCTCAGTGTGAAAGGGGCCTAATGAAGGCAAGTGCAGGCACTTTTTGTGTAGACTTTTTAGGAGATATTACATTTAAAAATTATTTTTTTCATCATTTTTATTATAGGACAAAACATTGTAGACATATCATGAGAAAACAACATAAGGCAACATAAATTCAAAATGCTAACCACAACATACAAGGCCATTCACAATATCGCCCTAGGATGACCATGTGTCCCGGATTGCCTGGGACAGTCCCGCATTTTGCAGGTCTTTCCCGGGCACCTTCATTCCAGGACAATACAGTGTCCCGGAATGAAACTGACACAGCCACCCCCGGGCCAATCTGATGCCCCCAAAAAAGGCCGCCACATCACCGCTTTACTCACTGACAATACTTGTCCTGGCCGGGAATGTCTGGAGGAGCACAATCCCCGCCCCCTGCTTGTGATTGGAGAAATCATAAATCCCACCTCTTGTGTCCAATCACTGTGCGGTTATTCGTTACAGCACAAGCTGATTTTTGGGAAGGGGGGTGTCCCTGAATGGTAGTTTAAAAATGTGGTCACCCTACATCGTCCCCATCTACATCACCAAGCTCATCTGCAGATATCACCCAAATCGTCCCCTTCGCTCCTCCCAGGACCTCCTGCTCTCTAGCTCCCTTGTTACCTCCTCACATGATCGCCTTCAGGACTTCTCCAGAGCATCTCCCATCCTCTGGAACTCCCTGTCCCAGTATGTCCGATCAGCCCCTAACCTCTCCACCTTTAGGAGATCCCTGAAAACTCATTTGTTCAGGGAAGCCTATCCCACACTCACCTAACAACTGTCCCTGAGCCACCCCCATCAAATCATTCTCTGCAGCTATTACCTTTTGTACCACCACCCCCTCCCTTTAGAATGTAAGCTCTACAAGCAGGGCCCTCTTGTACCTTCTGTATTGAACTGTACTGTAATTGTGCGGTCCCCCCTATACATTGTAAAGTGCTGCGTAAACTGTTGGCGCTATATAAATCGTGTAGAATAATAATAATAATAAGGCACATTTGGCACATCAAACATCAATAGTGATGATACAAGTTTTGTGAAATATGAAGGCTAGTTATCATACGTTTGAAAGAATCGAACATAAGATGGTCATTACGCTTACAATAATGATATATACACAAGCAGCTAGCACATGTCACTGGTGGCGAATAACTGTATTAAACATGTATAAGTGCAGCGCTCCAAAAACAAAGGAAACAGTCCTTATCAGTAGCGCAATAAGGATTCAGAGTTGAGGGTCCAAAAGTGCAGTTTCCAAACAGAAGTGCTGTGAGAGATCTTCCATCGACAGCAATACACACACTGACCCTTACCATCAGGGGTGGACCACTATACATAAAGCGGTTAAATGCACTTAGTACAATTCCCAGTTGCCAAGAATGCCTGGTGTATACAATCTTCACAACATAAGGAACTTCACCACAGATGGACCTCAGAGCATGCAGGGTTCAGAGATAGGCAGAAGGCACCATGCAGATGCTCTGAGGTCCATTTGTGGTGGAGTTTCTTATGTCGTAACAGCTTGGGATATTTTTTTATAACCTAACCCTGCTTTAAACTTCTCCACAACTTAATCCCTGACCTGGTGTGTTCCTTGGCCTTCGTGATGCTGTTTGTTCACTAAGATTCTCTAACAAACCTATGAGGGCTTCACAGAACAGCTGTATTTATCCTGAGATTGAATTACACACAGGTTGACTATTTACTAATTAGGTGACTTCTGAAGGCAATTTGTTCCATTATATTTTAGTTCGGGGTATCAAAGTAAAGGGGGCTGAATACAAATGCACACCACACGTTTCAGATATTTATTTGTAAAAAAAATTGAAAACCATTTATCAATTTTTCTTCCACTTCACAATTACGTGCCACTTTGTGTTGGTCTATCACATAAAATCCCAATAAAATACATTTGCGTTTTTGGTTGTAACATGATAAAATGTGGAAAATTTCAAGGGGTATGAATACTTTTTCAAGGCACTGTAACATTTTTTTTTTATATTCCTTAGGGACCCTATTTGTGAGAGATCTGTGCTTGTGTTTCTGTACACCTGTTGTGGCCAATATAATGGATTCTCACCTTTCCAGTAAATGGAAACAGTAGGTGCTCTAACACAAAAGGGTGGATGGGAACAACCAAACATCAAGGTAGTTGGAAACACAGTTATATAGGAATTCCAAGTTTACTTGGCCCAAACAAATGATTTCATTTACTAACTAATGCAGTTGCTGTGTGCTATACTATACTGTAGCAGCATCAGCTACATACAGTAAGTATTCCAAAGCAGTAAGGTTGCCTTTCCATCTGCTGCCGGTGTTCTAACAGTATGGGTCCCCCTATCGGATAGTGCCCGGGGTGGAGTGCGCATGCGCAATAGGAGATCACGGAAATCTCCGAGACGAAACATCTATTACATCACCTGTTGTTTGGAGCATGCGCAGTTAACACGCGCTCGCTCCCGCCGCTCGTTCTATCAGATGGGGGACCAGATAGAACAGCGCTGGCCGCGGGTGTATTAATGAGGACCCATCTCGATAGAAGAGCGCTGGCCGCGCTCACTCAAATACAGCAAGGGGCAGATATGATTCTAAAATGCATGCAACGAGCGGCGGGAGCGAGCGCAGGAACCGCGGCCAGCGCTGTTGTATCTATTGAGATGGGTCCCCCATCTGATAGAACGTGCGGCGGGAGCGAGTGGCAGGGAGCGCGGCCAGCGCTGTTGTATCTATCGAGATGGGTCCCCCATCTGATAGAACGAGCGGCGGAAACGAGTGGCAGGGAGCGCGGCCAGTGCTGTTGTATCTATCGAGATGGGTCCCCCATCTGATAGAACGAGCGGCTGGAGCGAGCGGCAGGAAGCGCGGCCAACGGCTGATTGAACAGAGCGGAAACAGATGTTTGTTTTCGGGCATTTCCGTGACATGGGACTGCGCATGCGCAGTCCAACCCGGCGCATGCGCAGTCCAACCCGGGCACTATCTGATGGGGGACCCAGAATGATAGGACACCGGAACCAAACTGAGTCAGTCTAAATGGAAATTGTGACATCATCTGCCTGTCTCTCCACCTCAGCCAATCAGGGGAAGCCTTGTATTCGTTGCTAAAAATACAAGGTTTCTCCTGAATGGCAGGGAAGCATTCAGGCCTACTCGATTTAGTTCCGGTGATCTGCCGACAAACGTCCCCCCGGCGGATTCTGCCCCCAACTGTACTGCGCAGGCGCGGCGCTTGCGCAGTACGAACGTCGATGAGCTTCCGAAAATAGCCGAACGTGTAGAGCTGAGAGTCAGCTCTACACGGCGCCTGCGTGGACCTAGATGTAAGTGGACAGTCGGCCTCACGACCTCGCTTCGCTCGGACGGCTCGCTACGCTCGCTCGGCCTCCTGGCTCTTTTTTTAACATCCTCCATGTCCACGGGGATGGTAAAGAAAGAGCCTGGATGTCAGCAGTGTAGCACAATTTGGTGTGCGCAGGCGCCATGTAGAGCTGACTCTCAGCTCTACATGTTCGGCTATTTTCGGAAAAAGCGCCGCGCCTGCGCAGTACAGAGCGGGCAGAATGCGCTGGGGGGCAATGCTCGGCAGTACACCGGCAGCAGACGGGTAGTCGCCTGTACTGTTGCAGAACACAGCACTCCATACTGTATGTAGCTGATGCTACTACATAGTGCAACGTGTGCCGTGGCTGTATCAGTTAGTAATGGTAATAGTTTGTTTGGAACAAACTATTTAAAGTCAAAGTAAATTGGAATTCTACTTTAAGAATGATGGCAGGGGGATCTAACTATTATCCTTGATGTCTAATAAAGCCAAGAGCTAACTCTAGCGCCATCTGTGGTTAAAGTAGAATTATAGACAAAAGTTTTTTCATTCTGGATAGAGTAATGGAGGGTGATCCAAAGGACATTGGGGTTGATTTACTAAAACTGGAACATGCTAAATTTGATGCAGTTCTGCATAGAAACCAATTAGCTTCCAGGTTTTATTGTCAAAGCTTAATTAAACAAGCTGAAGCTAGATGCTGATTGGCCACTATTCAAAGCAGCCCCAGATTCTGAGTGCTCCAGTTTTAATAGAGTAGAGTGCCCCCCCCCCCCCCGTATTGAACAATCAGAGTGTAGTGTGTAAGAGCAACATAAAGTTCTAGGGCTTATTCCCACTTGTCTATTTTCCTGCAGTAAACACATAAACACATGACATTTTCTGTATGAAGATGCATTTCAAGCAGAAATCCAGTTCTTTCCTATGTGGTTGGTTTGCAACGGCAGTTTCGTGTTTTTTAATAAAAACTCTTTGGCCCATTTGCACCTAGGAGTGTGCATTACCATGCAAGCAAAAGCACGTGCTTAGGTGTAAAATAACCCTCAAACTCTTTAAAGCGGAGCTCCACCGTAAAAAAAATATTAAAAGCCAGCAGCTACAAATATTTTAATATTAGGACACCTACCTGTCCTGGAGTCCAGCGACGTTGGCAGCAGAAGACGAGCAATCACTCGTCTCTCGGCTATCCCTACCCCATGGGTGAGGGAATCAGGAAGTGAAGCGTTGTGGCTTCACTTCCCGGTTCCCTACTGCGCAGGCGCGAGCAGCGCTGCAGGTCTTTCACTGGTCCCCGCTGTGTTCTGGGAGCCGTGTGTTTCCCAGAACACAACGGGGGGGGGGGACCGGGAAGTGACGCACTACCCGCAGTCTACCTGCAGTGTGTATTCCCGGAAGTGGGTGCAAATACCTGTCTTAGATAGGTATCTGCACCCCCCTCCCCCCTGAAAGGTGCCAATTGTGGCACCGGAGGGGGGGAGGAATCAGATGAGCGGAAGTTCCACTTTAGGGTGGAGCTCCGCTTTAACTCATACAAGATTCAACAGAGACATTCGCTCCTTTAAGCCCATACAAAGATTTGCTTTCATTATATTGTGAGTTTTTATTGGATCCAGTATCATATAGTTACATATACATAGTAGGTGAGGTTGAAAAAGACACAAGTTCATCAAATCCAACCTATGTGTGTGATTATATGTCAGTATTACCTTGTATATCCCTGTATGTTGTGGTCGTTCAGGTGCTTATCTAATAATTTATGAAACTATCTGCCCCCCGCTGATACCACCGCCTGTGGAAGGGAATTCCACAACCTTGCTGCTCTTACAGCAAAGAACCCTCTACATAGTTTAAGGTTAAACCTCTTTTCTTCGATTTTATTAAATGGCCACGTGTCTTGTTAAACTCCCTTGTGAAGACTGAGGAGAAGAATAAATTCAATACCTTCGCCATCTCCCTATCCTTTGTAACCAGATGACCTTCCTCATTCTTTATGGGGCCAATATGGTCTGTCCTCCCTTTTTTTACTGTTTACATACTTAAAGAATTTCTTGGGATTTTTTTTGCTTTCCTCCGCTATGTGTCTTTCGTGTTCTATCTTAGCCACCCTAATTGCACCCTTACATTTCTTGTTGCATTCCTTATAAAGTCTGAATGCTGATGATGATCCCTCAACCTTTTTTTTTTTTTTAAGGCCTTCTCCTTTGCTTTTATATGCATTTTTACATTGGAGTTAAGCCACCCAGGACTTTTGTTCGCTCTTTTAAATTTATAACCCAATGGGATGCATTGGCTAGTGCCCTTATTTAATATGCTCTTAAAGCAAACCCATCTCTCTTCCGTGTTCTTTGTTCCTAAAATTTAATCCCAGTTTATGCCTTTTATCAGTCCACAGATTCACAAGAAATTCCAGGGGCCACTCTGCCTGACCTGCACATTGAGGCCAGGCGAACACAACTGTACGTCTGTCGTATAAATGACCAGCGTCACGTCTTATTCAGCCATTGGGTGAAGGTGAAAGTGTTGAGAAACCTTCCTGAGGGTAAGATTGCCATGAAAGTAGACCAAAATTTGCACATACACAGATAAGCCTCCTACTGTTGAATAGAATTACATCTGCAGACATATTAAACATAAATTATTATTTCCTTGAATATTGAACCTATAGGGATTAATGCAGTGGCGGCTGGTGCTCAAAATTTTGGGGGGGGGGGGCGCAAACAAGCTGAAAAAAAAAACATCAATTGCCGCCACTGTGCCCATTAAACGCAGCCACTGTGCCCATACTCCACCAGTTTGTCCCCTCAAATGCAGCCAGTTTGTCCCCATATACAGCCAGTTTGTCCCCATATACAGCCAGTTTGTCCCCCATATACAGCCAGTGTGTCCCCCATATACAGCCAGTTTGTTCCCATATACAGCCAGTGTGTCCCCGTATACAGCCAGTTTGTTCCCAAATACAGCCAGTGTGTCCCCGTATACAGCCAGTTTGTTCCCATATACAGCCAGTCTGTTCCCATATACAGCCAGTGTGTCCCCGTATACAGACAGTTTGTTCCCATATACAGCCAGTTTGTCCCATATACAGCCAGTTTGTTCCCATATACAGCCAGTTTGTTCCCATATACAGCCAGTGTGTCCCCGTATACAGACAGTTTGTTCCCATATACAGCCAGTTTGTTCCCATATACAGCCAGTGTGTCCCCGTATACAGACAGTTTGTTCCCATATACAGCCAGTTTGTCCCATATACAGCCAGTTTGTTCCCATATACAGCCAGTTTGTTCCCATATACAGCCAGTGTGTCCCCGTATACAGACAGTTTGTTCCCATATACAGCCAGTTTGTTCCCATATACAGCCAGTTTGTCCCCATATACAGCCAGTTTGTCCCCATATACAACCAGTTTGTCACCATATACAACCAGTTTGTCCCCATATACAGGCAGTTTGTTCCCATATACAGCCAGTGTGTCCCCATATACAGCCAGTTTGTTCCCATATACAGCCAGTGTGTCCCCCATATACAGCCAGTGTGTCCCCCATATACAGCCAGTGTGTCCCCCATATACAGCCAGTGTGTCCCCCATATACAGCCAGTGTGTCCCCCATATACAGCCAGTTTGTCCCCATATACAGCCAGTTTGTCCCCATATACAGCCAGTTTGTCCCCATATACAGCCAATTTGTCCCCCATATACAGCCAGTTTGTCCCCCATATACAGCCAGTGTGTCCCCCATATACAGCCAGTTTGTCCCCATATACAGCCAGTTTGTTCCCATATACAGCCAGTTTTTCCCCAAATACAGCCAGTTTGTCCCCATATACAGCCAGTTTGTCCCCATATACAGCCAGTTTGTCCCCCATATACAGCCAGTGTGTCCCCCATATACAGCCAGTGTGTCCCCATATACAGCCAGTGTGTCCCCCAAATACAGCCAGTGTGTCCCCATATACAGCCAGTGTGTCCCCATATACAGCCAGTGTGTCCCCCAAATACAGCCAGTGTGTCCCCATATACAGCCAGTGTGTCCCCATATACAGCCAGTGTGTCCCCCATATACAGCCAGTGTGTCCCCCATATACAGCCAGTGTGTCCCCATATACAGCCAGTGTGTCCCCATATACAGCCAGTGTGTCCCCAAAATACAGCCAGTTTGTTCCCCATATACAGCCAGTTTGTCCCCCAAATGCAGCCTGCCCCCCCCCCAGCCCTGCACTTACCTTCCTCGGGTCCGCTCCGTCCTCGATGTCTTCTCCCGCCCTCGATGTCGCTTCAGCCAATCAGGTTACCGGTAACCAGATCCGGTGAACCTGATTGACTGAAACCCCCACAGTCTTCTCCAAGGAACGCACCCCCGTGCATACCTTGGAGGAGTTTTTGGAAGCCGATTACAGCGTGAGAGCTGTATTCGGAAAGCCTATCAGAGCCGCTGGCTCTGATAGACACTTCCAAGTCACACCCACCGCCGGCCACCGCTCTAATTCATATGGCCGGTGCTCACCAGGAGGCCGGCCATATGAATAGTGGGCAGCGCGGCAGCGGCGAAAATACACAGATTCATGCAATGCAATTGTCTTTCAGTGGCGGTGCGGGAGCGAGAGGGGGCGGCGCTCTGGCGCCCTCTATGGACGCACCGCCACTGGATTAATGCCTGTATTCAGCATTGCCATGTCTGTATGAGTACACAGAACTATACAGTAATGCCGCGTACACACGACCGTTTTTAATGTCATTGAAAAAAACAAAGTTTTTCTCGACGTGATTCTTCTCAAGCCTGCCTTGCCTACACACTATCATGAAAAAAAATGCTTGAGCAAAGCGCGGTGACGTACGAAATGTACAACGGCACTATAAAGGGGAAGTTCCATTCGGATGGCGCCACCCTTTGGGCTGCTTTTGCTGATCCTCGTGTTAGTAAAGTTTGGTGAGAGACGATTCGCGCTTTTCAGCCTTGTGCTCTTCAGTCTGTTACAGCGTGACGAATGTGCTATCTCCATTACGAATGCTAGTTTTACCAGAATGAGCGCTCCCGTCTCATCACTTGCTTCTGAGCATGCGCGTTTTTTTCACGTCGTTAAAGCCTACACACGGCCGTTTTTCATGACGAGAAAAACGACGACGTGAAAAACGACAAGAAAAATTTGAGCTTGTTCCAAATTTTTAATGGCCATTTTTCACGTCGTGAAAAATGCTCTGGAGCCCACACACGATCGTTTTTAACCACTTGTCCCCCGCCCACTGTCAATTGACGGCGGGCGGAGGATACTCTCGTTCTGGGAGGACGTCATATGACGTCCTCCCTTTAAAACGAGCTAGGAGGCGGGCGCTTGCTGCCAGCGTCGCGCGCGCGCGCCCGCCGCGTTCACAAGGCCCCGGTGCGCGTGCCCGGCGGCCGCGATTGCCGCCGGGCACCCGCGATTGCCCGGGAAACGAGCAGGAAAGTGGGTCTCTGTGTGTAAACACAGAGATCCACGTCCTGTAAGGGAGAGGGGACCGATGGTGTGTCCCTTGTACATAGGGACAACCATCGGTCACCTCCCCCAGTCAGTCCCCTCCCCCCACAGTAAGAACACATTGAGGAAACATATTTAACCCCTTCCCGCCCCCTAGTGGTTAACCCCTTCCCTGCCAATCACATTTATACAGTAATCAATGCATTTTTATAGCAGGGATCGCTGTATAAACGTGAATGGTCCCAAAAAATGTGTCAAAAGTGTCCGATGTGTCCGCCGCAATATCACAGTCACAATAAAAAAATCGCAGATCGCCGCCATTACTAATAAAAAAATAAAAAAATAAAAATGCTATAAATCTATCCCCTATTTTGTACACGCTATAACTTTTGCGCAAACCAATCAATACGCGCTTATTGCGATTTTTTTTTTACCAAAAATATGTAGAAGAATACGTATCGGCCTAAACTGAGGAAAATTTTATTTAAAAAAAAAATGGGTATTTATTATAGCAAAAATTAAAAAATAGTGTTTTTTTTCCAAACTGGACGCTTTTCTTTTGTTTATAGCGCAAAAAATAAAAACCGCAGAGGTGATCAAATACCACCAAAAGAAAGCTCTATTTGTGGGGAAAAAGGGCGCGTTTGGGAGCCACGTCGCACGACCGCGCAATTGTCATTCAAAGTGTGACAGCGCTGAAAGCTGAAAAATGGTTTGGGCAGGAAGGGGGTTTTCGTGCACAGTAGAGAAGTGGTTAATGACCAAATAAAAAAATTCAATTTTTCTCGTCATGAAAAACGGTGTGTACGCGGCATAAGCCTTTTTACCTGTTTTTTTTTCTGCGTATATTGTCCTTGGTCTAGAAACACAGAGTAGAGCAAAGAATAAAGCCAAAAGCAAAATGCAGTAACCCAACAGTAAAGTTACATTTCATTGCTAAAAATTAGATCTGTTTGGTTGCTATTTTAATAGACTTATGGCAGAAGTTAGTTTAAGAAGTTGAACAATAGAGGAACTCCAAGACGGTAGTGGAGGTAATATTATGTGAACAATATGTAAAAGAGAAATATGTAGAAAATTATATTTTTATATTTTGACTGAACAATGTGTAATCTGCATATGTTATCTCCATATGGTTTACAGATGAACAAATCAAATGATTTATTATTTTACTTTCTATTTTAGGCTGCCTCCCATATGACTGGAATGGTGAGCCTATCATAATCACCAGTCCGGTCTCTGCACATGTGAAATCCCACAAACCTGTCAAGCTTCAGTGCAGTGCTTTGGGAATACCAGCACCCGAATACCAGTGGTACCACAATGGGCTCTGCCAGCCTCATGGAAGGGACATCATGGTGAGACTGCAGTTTTTCCATTGGGCTCCTCTTTGCCAAAAAACATATATTATATTATATATATTATAAAAATAATACAAAAGAATGCAAAGACAGCAATTTGTACACTACCTCAATTCATTGTGGCCTTTATAACATCGACTGGTCCATATACAGGACATATACAGTATAATGTAGTGGCACATGTGCAGAAAAAGACAGAGCTAGAAGGGCCATGCTTGAGAAGTTGATTCTAAGACCACAAAACGATGACAAGACAGTAACTGGTTTCAAGTACTGTATATACTCGAGTATAAGCCGACCTGAATATAAGCCAAAGCACCTAATTTTACCACAAAAAAATGGGAAAACGTATTGACTCGAGTATAAGCATAGGGTAGGAAATGCAGCCCATTGCAAGCCTCACTGTGCCCAATACAAACATCACTGTGCCCATTACAAACATCACTGTGGTCATCACACAAACAGTGCTTAGCTATGACTAAGCACTGTTTGTTAGTGTGAAACGCGTCAGCTCTTCTGTCCATTCTGTTCTGCTGTGGCATGTATTTTTGATGTCCATTTTTGAATAAAAGGCAAAAACTATTTTGGAGTGCGGCTGTCCAGAATTTCTTCCAATTTTTGCATTGTTACATGCATTGCCAGCACCTGGGGCTTCTAATCTGGAGGAAAGGCTTTTACTTTTGCTTGAACTTCCTGGAGCGGTGGTATCCCTTTCTCTATAAGCCGAGGGGGGCATTTTCAGCACAAAAAAATGTGCTGAAAAACTCGACTTATACTCGAGTATATACGGTATATAAAATATGGCACCAGTGCATCATGTTCTCTAAGCAGTTTCCTCATTTATCCAGCTGGCAGTCATTTGTTCTAAACATTTTATGCATTCAATCTTGGAGCAGAGTTAAAGATTAACTCCACTTTTGTTGATGCAAGGATTTTTACAAACTTTTTTGCAGATTCGTACTTGTCTCTGCTCTGAAGGAATAGCTCTTTCTTTCTCTATGCCTTTTGGGTAATGATTCTGAATGGGAGTTACTTTTTCGTTAATGCTCAGCTGATGCATTTGCAGTGTTCTGATGAATCCCTTTAGAAGCGATTAACCCATCAGAGAGCATCTCACCAAAATACAATTTATGTTGCAGAAGATGCCTAAAATCTGACTTGTATCTTAAGACACCTGGGAAAATCAGTCAGCCAATCACACAAGCAGGAAATTCCATATTTTCAGCTATGTACAGAACGCCTCCAGGTTGCTATATTGCATTGAATTTTACCAAAAATGTAAACGCTGCAGATTCAAAAGGAAAGGTCGTTTTTAATAACATACAATTACAATAAGGCTTGTGTCGCAATTGTATACACGCGATATATATTTTTTTTTATTTGATCATTTTTTTCACATGAAAGTGGAATTACCCTTTAAGTTTTGTAGATACTTCTAATTGTTGGCCATGTACAAGTAGCTGATTTTTTTGTTGGCTTTGGTGACATTTTTATCAACTTAGTCAAAATCACGGGTCAGAGGGTCCTGTATGCTTGGAATAGTGATGATGGTAAGTAAATTAGTGTCTCTAATCCATAAAGAAGCAAAACAAAGACATTGCCAAACTTCATGTTTCATTTCACTCTCTGTACTTTTGAAACAGATCTAAAGTCTCTCAATCAACATTAAAGTGTTACTAAACCCAGGACCCTGCATTCACTATATCTGGTCTCCCCCCAGTACACAGAACATGGAAATGCAATTATTTTAGTAAATATAAACTGCTAAATACCTTTTCTCATCAGCAGTATATAGCAGTCGTATGACTTCTATCAGTGTCTGGTTAAAGCTTGTAGGAGGAGTTTTCATTCTCCGTTGACTGTCCTATAAGGCTGCAGGACCCCTGACCCTCTGTCTGGACAGTGCTGATTGGCCCTGTGCTGATCACATGCACCCTCCCAATAAATAAATAAAAATACTCTCCAGCAATATTCACCAAGCTGAGCATGTGTAGAGTGACTCCAAGGCTCTGTACTATGAGATAGATTGGGGACTGTGGAAGAAGAGGAGGATCAGAGACAGGACCAAACAGCCGTTTTACACAATGCAAAGGATAAACCCCTAAGGTTCCACAGTTTAACAAGCATGCTTTACTGCATATACAGACTGATTTTACTGTTGTGGGTTTAGTAACACTTTAAATATTATTAATCCTTATGCTGCTAGCCTTAGTAAATAACTAGGAAGGTTTATTATATTTATTTACATTTTTTCAAATACTTCCTGGTTTCTGACCTAGGCCAAAATGATGCCATACTGTACATCTCAGGGGTCTTAATGGGCATTATTTTTTTCTTTCTGGGGGAGGGGTGGATGGGCTTTCTCAGCTAAACACATCCTCCTGCTGCATGCCTGAGCTAAGGGCAGATGGATTCCAGGAAGTAAATGCAACATGAATTATATGCTCTTTTTCAAGATGGCCACAGCTAGCAATGCTAGGGGGGGGGGGGGGGTGTTTTCTAAAAATGATTTCTAAACAAAATAAAGCATGGAGATTTGCATATATGGGTGAGTTTGCTTTGAATATTAGAAACCAAATAAAAAGTGTTTTCAGTTTGTGGTGCTCAGATAAAGTTGAGTTCCACTTTAACTATTGGGATAACCCAGAGAAAAAAGGAAATTGCTTTTTTTTTTTTTTAATCCTAAAGCCTTATTAACTACAGAATCAATTTACTGATATTAAAAGGTAACAAAAACACATAAAAATGTATTCCATAATTAATAGCGAAGTGTAATAGAAATAATAATTTGGATACTTTGTTTTAGATCAAGTCATTGAAGCCTACAGACTGTGGCAGCTACCTGTGCTGTGTGTCTAATGCCCACGGGGAAAGGTGGAGTGAAGCTGCTGAACTAAGCATCGGTAAAAATACACATAGTTCTGTTTTGTTGAGTAAATCTTCAGCTGGTATTTATAGACTCTGAGGGCCAACACAGAATTCTTGAAAATAAAAATGTTTTTGTATTTCAGAGGAAGACATTATTTTCCAGCAAACCCCACCACCTTCTGTAAGAGCAGGTAAGGAATTTGTTTTGCAAGTTTCCTAAGAATGACAGACTAGAGAAAACTTTTATGTGCATTTAAGTTGTAGCTCAAGCCCAAACTTTCTTGATTTAATGGGTTTAAAGCCCCTGTCAGGATTGTACTGTCATGTTTTCCCTTGGGAAGGATTTCTTCTAATTTTTGCAATGACAGTGCTCACCGAGACAGGAATGATGGGGAATCACTGAAACGGGGCCATAGACCACAATAAAAATAATTTTGTAGAAGGGTGTGGAAGGGTTAAAACCTCCATCAGAGTTTTGTGGCTATCTGTGTCCTGGTTGGGCAGGTTTTTAATCTCTTTCTTTAACCACTTGCCGACCGCCCCATAGCACATTTACTTTTACAGGGTGGCCGCACTGCACAGAAACATGTGTGTATATATATATCATAGGCGTGCGCACAGGGTGTGCCGAGTGTGCCTGGGCACACCCTAATCACCCCATGTGCATTAGCATTATCACTCTGTGTGCTGCCAGGAAGATAGGAAAGACCTCCATCTTACTGGCTCTGCCAAAAGATTAGTGCTTACGCACTTCTCTTTCCCTTTGCCGGCAGGGAGATCAATGTGCCGGGGCCATATATATGTAGACACACACACACATGTGTGTTTAAACTTTAGGGTGCATACCCTAATGCAATAGGCTGTGCACACTTATGATATATATATATATATATATATATATATATATATATATATACGTGATTCTGCACTACCGAGTTTTGGGTAGCTGCCGGCAGCTCACTTCCACTGTAAAATTACACAGCAGAAGCTGATCAGCGGGTGTCCGCCAGCACCCTGATCAATTGGCACACTGACAGAATGGCAGTCTGCCTATGTAAAGAAGGCAGATTGCCGTTCTGTCAGTACAGAAGGCATGGATATTGTGTCTCTGTAAACCAGGAACACCGATCAATGCCTTCCACTAGTAAAAGCACCTCTGCCATTACACTGAAACATTATCTAGGCACACAGTTAACCATTTGATCGCCCCTGATGTTAACCCCTTCCCTGCCAGTGTCATTAGAACAGTCACAGTGCATATTTTTAGCACTGATCACTGTAATAGTGTCAATGGTCCTCAAAAAAACTGTCAAAAGTGTCAGTTAAAGTGGTTGTAAACCCACTTTGACAACTTGCACCTACAGGTAAGCCTAGATTAAGGCTTACCTGTAGGTGCATGAAATAACTCCTTAACCTACACGGTTAAGGAGATATTTGCAGATAACACTGCACCGATGTCTGCGGCGCATGCGCGACGTAGACAACGGCGCAGGCGCACTAGCGGACCGGCTTCTTGGTGGTTTTCTGAATGGGATCTTGCCGGCCCGAGCGCGCATGCGTGTGACGTCATCGCCGCTCTGGCCAATCACAGCGCCGGAGCGGCGATAACGAAGGGACATTGAGGCAAGTTGCCGGCCCGAGCGCGCATGTGCGTGACGTCATCGCCGCTCTGGCCAATCACAGCGCCGGAGCGGCGATAACAGGAAGATACATCAAGGCAAGATGGTGGCGGAGGGGAACGAGGAGCAGTTCGGGGGCTTCGATCTCAGGTAAGTCATTTATAATGAGCTAGTATGCTATGCATACTAGCTCATTATGCCTTTCTTTTGCAGGTTTTTTTTTTTTTTTTAAATCAAGGGCTTACTTCCTCTTTAAGTGTCCGATTTATCCACTGCAATATCGCAGTCTCGTAGATAGCCGCCATTACTAATAAAAAAATTTAATTAATAAAAATATCTCATAGTTTGTAGACGCTATAACTTTTGCGCAAACCAATCAATATACACTTATTGAATTTTTTTTACCAAAAAACATGTAGCAGAATATGCATTGGCCGATGTGTTTTACAGCAGAAAGTAAAAAATATATATATTTTTTTGTTTTTTGTTTTTTTTAAATTGATGATCGTTCTTTGTTTATAGCGCAAAAAATAAAAAATGCAGAGGTGATCAAGTACCACTAAAAGAAAGCTCTATTTGTGGGGAAAAAGGGACATCAATTTTATTTGGGTACAGCGTCGCACGACCGCGCAATTGTCAGTTAAATTAATGCAGTGCCGTATCACAAAACATGGCCTGGTCAGGAAGGGGGGTAAACCTTCGGGAGGTGAAGTGGTTAAGGCCCCTTTCACACGGGGCAGAATCCGTCCAAGCGGATCCACCTGCTTAGCGGGGGATCTCTCTGCTGATCCCTGCTGAGCAGGTCGGATGACAGGTCTGTGTCTGCTCCGCAATACAGAGGGGACAAAGCACGCTGTTCTCTATAGGGCGGTCGGATGGAAACAAACTACATGTCCGTTTCCATTCGATTGCCATTCTATACGATCTGCCGGATGGATGGTGAACGTAACGCCATACGTCTGTTTTTAGCAGAGTGGATCAGATCGGATGCTGGCGGGTGATAGCAGACACATGTCTGCAGACATCCACCACCCCATAGAGAACAATGGGTGATCCGATCAGGTTTGTCTGAAAAACGGACAAGTGGACCAGATCGGTCCGCTGCTGTGAAAGGGGCCTAAAGCAGGCCATACACGGTCGAATTTCGAACAAATTTTCTTTTCAAAATCAGAAAGTTCGTTTTTTTTGTGATCCGATGATGCCACCATTGATTTTCGAAATTCGGCCGACCAAACCTTTATGTTGCCGGGAATATTCTTTTCTCTCCGGGAATATTCTTTTCTTGCACATGCGCATTTTTTTTTCTATTACATTTCTCGCACGATTCTCCCATCATTGATCAGAAAATCGTTTGTTTTTCAAAAAATTTCCAACATGTCGGATTCCTCAAATTTGATTGCCGCATGAAAATCTGCTGTTGCTGCAGCCCACCAACGGTGCGAAATTCGTACGAAAATTCTTTGATACGATTTTCGAAAGAAAATTCTTTCGAAATTCGAACCATGTATGGCCGCCTTTAGGGTCCTTTTCAGGGGGATCATTAGTTCAGTCATGTTTTTTGCTAAGAAGAAACTGATGAATACTGATTCAGGTTACTTCAGTTGCTGAAAAAAATAATCATAGGTGACAAAAGTATAAACAAAAAATATGTTACTTGCCTAAAAATGAATAGAAATGGAATGGACATAAACAGAGGACATCCGTTTACATCCGTCTAAACAGAAAAGGAAGCTTCCTGAATGGACACGGATGTAAGTCGATGTAAACCGTCGCTCATCCGTTTACATCTGCAAGCCGATAGTAATAAATTAACGAGAAAACTCAACCAAGCTCTACCGCCGTATAGTGCGGGAATGTGTACAGGGTAGTCGTTACTCTGGCTAATGAAATTCGCAATGGATCCATAACAAGTACAAGCCAGAAACTCGACAGTTTATTCATTGGAAAACCTTTATTTAAGCATCATAGCAGTAATATAATCCAAAATGTTGATGCGTTTTGGCCTAAGCCTTCATCATAGCATCATAATGAAGGCTATTATGAAGGCTTAGGCCGAAACGCGTCGTTTTTTTGGAGTATGTTACTGCTACGATGCTTTAATAAAAGTTTTCCAATGAAGCTGTCAAGTTGCCGGCTTGTACTTGTTATGGATCCATAGGAATAAATTGCTGTCCATTTTTCATCTGAAAACAGACAGATGAAAAAAGAACAAGCGGAAAGCCCATGTGAATGGGCCTTTAATCAGATAATTTGTTATTGAGAACAATTTGATGTTTTTTGGAATGAAATAAAAAGCTTACAAAACTGAAAACTAAGTTAAAAACAAACAAGAAGGAAATAACATAATTGTGTTGCACCCACCATATAGACAGTGTGAAAATTCAAGGAGAACAGTATCATTGGATTGAGGAACCCATTACAGGGGGTCCCCGGGTTACGAACCCGTTAGGGACTTTCCTCCTGTTTGTAGATCGAAAATGTTTGTAAGTCGGCCGCGCATGCGCAGACCGGCAATTTCGGACATTTCCGATGTTTTGTCGAATGCCGTTCTGCGCATGCGCGGCCAATTACGGACATTTCCGACATTTCCCGAGGATCCGTCTGCGCAGAACAGCAGACAGTCCGCCCAAAATGGCAGAGGGTCCCCGCAGCGCCCGGTTCGTAAGTAGGAGAAGTTCGTAACTCGGGCGTTCGTAAGTCTGGGACCCCCTGTAGAGCCATAAATGCTCTAATCTAACGTGTGTGCTTTGCAAGGTAAAGGGTTTGGAAATGTTTACACAATAAATTGTGCTAACAAGAATTTTTTTTTCATATGATTGGATAATTGAAATGAATCTTTACACACTTTAGTAAATAAGCCTCAATGTCTCACTAAATATCTGTTACCTGACCTCTGCTTTGTTGTCATTTGTTACAAATACAGAGCAGTACAATTACTGTAACCGAGATAAACCACAAGTAGAGAGCATGCCCTATCACATTAGGTCACAGCTTTCCATTTGCATGAAATCTCCCATAGATGTTGTATATCAGCGAAGTAATCTACTGAGAATAATTTTAGCTCGTACTAGTTCGGGTTCATACAGCGACCCTGGCCTATTTTTTTTTTCTGGGGCAGCCCCTTTTCTAGTACAAATGTTTTTCAATCTAATTTTAGAATTGGCTTCCTCTTTCCACATTGGTATAGTGAGAGGGCATGGTGTGGCTTTTTTTTTCTGGCTAAGAATTGGAGTTTGACAATCATGTATTAGTCATCTATTAATAGCTGAAACTAACCCAAAATACAAGTCATAGGGTAGTTCTATAAAAAAAAACAATAGTGTACCCTATTAACCACTTGCCTACTGGGCACTTTCACCCCCTGCCTGCTTAGGCCAATTTTCAGCTGTCACACTTTGAATGACAATTGTGCGGTCATGCAGCACTGTACACAAATTACATTTTTATAATTGTTTTTACACAAATAGAGCTTTCTTTTGGTGGTATTTAATCACTGCTGGGTTTAAAAAAAAAAAAAGAACAAAAAAAGAAAAGTTTTTCTTAGTATCTGTCAGTAAACTTTGTAAATAAGTAATTTTCTCCTTCACTGAAGTGTGCTGATAAGACGGTACTGATGGGCACTGATAGGCTGCACTGATGGACTCTGATGAGACAACACTTATGTGCACTGATGAGGCGGCACTGAAGGCCACTGATAAGGAGGCACTAATATGCGGCACTGATGGGCACTAATAGGTTGTACTGATATACGGCACTGATAGGTGGCACTGATGGGCACTGATATGTGGCACTGATGGGCACTGATAGGCGGCACTGGTGGGCAATGATAGGCTGCACGGATTCGTGGCACTGATAGGCGGCACTGAGGGGTGGCACTGATAAGCAGCACTGACTGGCATCACTGATGGGCACTGATTGGTGTCACTGATGGGCACTGATTGGTGTCACTGATGGGCACTGCTGGTGCTGTACTGTAATCAGGGCACTGAGGATCAGTGTCCTGATTACCTGTACAGGTCTCACCTGCGAGGAAATGCTGCTGATCGGCTCTCCTTGCCACAGTCAGTGTATGCCGAGGAGGGCCGATAAATGGCACTTCCTTGTTTCCATGCGACCGGCTGTGATTGGACACAGGTGATCACACGGGTAAAGAGCCGCTTCATCTGCTCTTTGCCGAGATCGGGGTCACGTTGTGTCCTAGGAACACGGCGTGCCCACGATTGCCCCGCTGTACACCCCGTGGTCGCGCGAGAGTAGCTGTTCTGGGGCATCGACCTATGACATTGTCCCAGAACGAGAGTGCCACCCTGCCACCGTCATTTTACTATACGGCCGGTTGCAAGTGGTTAATGAGATAAATTTGCTACCAAAGTTTGAAAAATGTAGCGCATCTTCAGAGCATGTGAAGCAGAAGTTGGGATCAGAGGGGTAAACAGGCTCTTGACAGACAGTTCAATAAACTTTGTCTTCTGATTCAGGTAAATCTTCCCATCAGTACAACAGAGTCTTTCAGGAATACCTTTCAACATCCCAGCCACATTATACACAGTATTTCAAAGTCAAAGTGTCAATACCTATGTATAGAGACAAAAAGTGACCAGGTTGTGGAGGGAGAAAAGAAAGAAGAAAAAAAAAAAAAAGGGGGGGGAACACACTTCTTCCTACTAACAAAAAGACAGGTATTAAAACCTGATATAGGCCAAATGAATGACAAAGTGACAGAACATATGTGTATAGTCATAAAGTGAACAGCGAAAAAAAAAAAAAAAAAACTTCTACCTACTAACAAAAAAACTTATAAGTGATACTCTGATATGGGTACTCTTTAAAATGGGATAGTACCAAACACTTCTACTAACTAAAAACCTAGTGTTAGAGAAAAAAAAAAAAAAAGGGGGGGGGGAAAGAGAAGAGAATTAAGAAAAAGGGGAGGGAGGGGAAGGGGGAGTAATATTATTTTCTCCCCGGTGTCTTATAAGTGATACTCTGGTATGGGTGCTCTTTAAAATAGGATAGTTCCAAACAATTCTACTAACTAAAAACCTAGTGTTAAAATCTGTCAAAAAAAAAAGAAAAAAGGGGGGAGGGGGTGAAAAGGAGAGGGGAGTAGGGTCCGCCTTATTCTCACCCCAATATCTTATGTGGTGAAACTCCAATATTAGTGCCTTTTATGGTGAAGTGATTCCAAAAACTACCTCAAACCAAAAGTCTAGTGTTAGGGTCCACCCAACACAAACCCCCCCCCCCCCCTCCTCTCTGTGTTCGTTAATTTTACAGTATGTATCTCCTTCCTCATTGTTATTTAACTATTCTCTCCTGTATAATTTATCTTAGCTTCGCTTAAGGTCCCTCTCGGAGCATACAAATATAAAAAAATAAAAAATAAAAATAAGGGGGGGGGGGGGGGGAAAGGGGGATGGGAGGGGATAATTGGGAAAAGGGACAGAGGAAAAATAGGAAAGAGAAAAAAGGGAAAAATAGGCCGGCATGCATGGTGTCTAGCGATATATATATTGCTCCATATAATTTATAGTCTCTTAAGGAATAGGCCCATCAGTACCCCAAATAGCTCGATCTTAAACTCTAAGTAACTTATTCAGTATATATGGGTTAAGTCTTAGTGGAGTTGTGCCATTATTTCCCTATAAGTTGAGGTGTCCTTAAACTCCATCCACGGAGTCCAAGTTGAGATGTGTCGTTGATAAGTGTCCTTGTTATAATGGGTAATATCTTCCATGAGATGGACCTCTGATATTTTTTGGAACCACTTTTTCATGGATGGAGTCTCAGGTTGGCCCCAAAGGGTAGGTATTAGTGCTTTGGCCGTATTAAGCAGATATGGTACTAGAGAACATTTATATTTTCTGACAGGTTCCTTAGTAGCATGGAAAAGAATGGTCCATGCATCCATAGGGAGATTAATATTGGTTATTTGTTGAATAATTCGAATAATGCTAAACCAGTAAGAGCGAATATGTGGGCACGACCACCATATATGTGCGTGGGTTGCTCTGTTCCCACAGTTCCTCCAGCACAGTGGGGAATTGGCGGGGAACATCTGATGGAGCCTTGATGGAGTATAGTGCCATCTAGTTAGCAATTTATAATTAACCTCAGCCGACTTAGATGCAATTGAAGAAATATGAGTCAACTGCAGAACTTTATCTTTTTGACTATCTGGGATACAGGATTCCAAATCTGTCTCCCACTTAGCAAGGAAAGGAGGATAAGTGTCTTCTTGGAGTTTACTAAGTGATTTATAAAATGCAGAGATACTATGTTCAGGTAATTCCGTTGAGTTGAAAACTTCCTCAATGCTGTTTAGGTCCTGTATACCTTTAAGCGGCTGAGGCAAAGTTCTAAGAAACGCCTGCATTTGGGTGTATCTCCATTTGTCAAGAAACGTAATCGGCTTATGGTCAAGGATTTCCTTAAGGGGCTTGGGAGCATTTGCTCACAAGACCTGGTGTAATAAAAGGGGTCCTTCTGGCGACCATGTCTTATATCCCGGATCTAATAGACCGGGTAAGAAATAATCATGTTCCAAAAGCGGTAGCAGAGGAGAAGCATACGACCATGAAATCTTCCTATGTAAAGCATCCCACACATCAAGGGTGGATGTGGTTAATATAGAGGTACTTGAGGCAAGGTGCCTATGTGTGCGTGGTAACCAGGGTATAGTTGCTAGATCTGTTTTACTCAGATCGTATTCCAAACTCACCCAAAGTTTGGATTTAGCAGCGTATTTCCATTCAACAATTCTAGATAAGATAACAGCCTGGTAATACCTCATTCAGCGGGTCAGTCAGATTATGGAGACTTCCAGGCAGGGTACCCAATTCAACATGACATCTGGGGCAAGAGGGGGAGTCCCTTTATTGAAAGCAGTAGAGCCACTCTGAGATTTTATAAACTCCATATAGAATGAATGAGTTAAATTAAGCTTCCAGCTGCTGAAGCTATGAATGTATTTTGTAGAAGAATATCTCATTGTTCTTCAGTGATTTGTCCAATGCTGAGTGTAGTGATAGCTGTACTCCCGACATTCCATACATCTGTCAGTTGTAAATAAAAGAGATTAGTCCACTGGGTGGCATGCACCTCATTGGACTTAACTCATAGTATGACAGCACATTTTACAAAGTATCTGATTTCCTTAAGTCTGGGTTCACACATGCTGCGGCCACGGCTCACAGCAGGGGGTCCGGTGTGTCCCTGTTCACCAATTTAGGTGCGAATCAGGTCCGAATTTTTGCCTGAAAGCGCACCTGAATCGGAACCAAAGACTCACAGGATCCTTTCCAAGCGCGGACCGCGGCGGGCACACTCTCCTGTCATGTGAATTGGATGCGGAGAAACCCACATCAAATTCGCATATATGTGAACCATTTTTAAAAAGACAGACTGAGGTTTGGTTTCTTTCCCACTATAAAAAAAAAAAAAAAAGTCTGGGCTAGAGTTGCATCCTTCGGATCATGTGCCAGCACCGCCATCCTCACTAAGGGAATCAGGCAGTGGAGCCTTGCAGCTTCACTGCCCATTTCCTACTGCGCATGCGCGAGTCGCACGGCGCTTTGTGAATGGGCTTCTGTCTTCTGGGACACACACAGATCCCAGAAGACAGCACGCCCTATTCCCCAGAAGACAACGCGAGGAGGACGAGGAAGAAGACTGCCGCGGTATAGGAAGTGGCAGATTAGGAAGACTGCCTAGCAACAGGCATTTCGGGTAAGTAAAAAAAATGTTTTTTTTCAAATGTTTTTAAAAAAAATGTAAAGAGCGTGTTTATGTAATTTTTTTATTTTAGGGTGGACCTCCACTTTAATGAAACCCCATTTGATCTCAGCTGACTTTACTAGTTATAGAAACAGTAGATTAGTAGTAGTTCTGGGCAGTGACTCAGACGGTATTGAAGCCTTTGGATCAACAAAACAGACAGATAATAAGTATTTGTCGGATTGAGAGCTACTGTATTTATTTTCTCAGACTACATTTGCTTTAAATTATCCTTATTTGTGCAGCAACTAGATATATTTGCAGATTTTCATCTGGTGTGTCATGTTATCTTCATATATTATTTCTATTTGTCACTTTGCAGGTACAAAACCATCCGAAAGATACTTTGGTGAGTGTTTTATCAGATAATTTGCCATTATGTGGGGTTATCTTAGCATTCATCCCAAGCACCAAGGAACCAGATCAGTTTCTGATTGAACCACTAATGCCGCATACACACGATCGGTTTTCCCGTCGGAAAAACCTTGGATGGTTTTTCCGACGGAATACCGCTCAAGCTTGTGTTGCATACACACGGTCACACCAAATTACGCCCGTCAAGAACGCGGTGACGTACAACACTACGATGAGGTGAAAAAAATAAGTTCAATGCTTCCAAGCATGCGTCGAATTGTTTCCGAGCATGCATGTTTTTTTCCCGTCGGAATTGCATACAGACGATCGTTTTTTCCGATAGGAATTTTTTCCGTCTGGAAAATAGAGAACCTGCTCTCAAAATTCTGACAGGAAAAGTCAGATGGAGCATACACACGGTCGGAATTCCCGTCCAAAAGCTCATATCAGACTTTTTCCGACGGCAAAACCGATCGTGTGTACGTGGCATAAGGTATGGCAGGTCTGAACATCCAGTACTTGGGCTCGAAAACAGACAACATCCAGTATATGGTAGACATGTGCATTCGTTTTTGTCCAAATGCATTTTCGTCCGAATTTCAGGTATTTTCGTTATCGTTTTAACAAACGAAAACGAAAGCACAGAATCCGAAAACCGAAAGATCCGACATAAACAAATGCTCTATTTTCGTTTTCGTTGCGACAACAGTTCGATATAGATAGGAGATTTGACGTGATGCTGACAATAACAATCTGTGTTTATCGAACCTGTGGTCGAATGTGCCTAACCTTAACTCTATTAGTCCAAGATTATTCTACATAGAGAGAAAAGATTCGACATTATAGAGAGAAAAGATTCGACATTATAGAGAGAAAAGATTCGACATTATAGAGAGAAAAGATTCGACATTATAGAGAGAAAAGATTCGACATTATAGAGAGAAAAGATCGCTGCTGGAATTGGGTGGGGGAAGTAAAATAAAAATAATGATGATGATGAATGTTATTGGCTGATTGTAAGCAAAGGGGAGGAGCAGTAAAATAGCTAGAACTAACTTGACAATTCAACATGAACGACGAAGATTCGACAAAACATCGAAAAACATACAAACTTCGAATCTGTCATTGAAGGCTTATGGTGTCTGTCGAAAGTTAGAAGATTTGATGGTGCAGCTAAACTGTACGACGCCGCAATCGTACATTTCCGGTCAAATGCATCCGCCCATAGGCTATAGAAGAATTCTAATTGGTTGACTAGTAATAGTAATTAATAAATATAATTATTAATATAATATAATTATTACTAGTCATACAACATTAGAATTCTACTATAGCTTGTAGGCGGAACATTCGACCGGAAATGAAGATTGCAGCGTTGTACAGTTTCGCTGCTCCGTCTAATCTTCTTTGAACATTCGACAGACACCATAAGCCTTCAATGACAGATTTGACCTTAATTAATTCCGATTTTCGGACGAATGCAATTTCTAACGAAAAACAAAATAAATAAAAAAGAATTTTCCGGAGTAACTAAATAAATTTATTTTTCGTACGAAAACGAAATTCCGAAACAAAATATTTCAGTGTGCAAATGTCTAGTATATGGTGGTGGCAGATGGCCAGCACCTGCTTTGCTTGCAGAACAGCCATGAACAAATTGCTTTTGATAAAAATTGTGTTTAGGCATAGTCAATTTGAAGGCATAGTCAATTTGGGGTTCATCCACCAAAGGTTTCCCTGCCATGAGGGAAGAAAGCTAATTATTTAAGACTCACCTGCACTTTTCTATGAGACCCGAAATAATAAGCCAGATATTCAGGCATTAGAGTATTTTAGCTGGATTGTATGCCTTTCACTTTGTCTATGGGTTATGGCACCATCGCTGATTTCCTTGCTATCGAGGGGAATAATAGGCTATAGTTTTATTTTTTCCAAGCCAAGAACTGAAGAATTAGGCTTTTACTGTATATGGGAATCATAATAATGCAAAGATTAAAATACAGTAAGCATATTTCATATGGCAACTACAGATTTAATTTTTTTTTTATTCCATTTTTTTTATTTAAGCATATATATTTTTTTCTTTTCAGCGGCTGGGAAAGTTGCTTTGCTGATTGGTAATAATAGTTACATCAGACATCCCAATCTCTTGGCCCCTATGGTTGATGTATGTGAGCTGTCTGCACTCCTCAGAAAATTGGGCTTCTGTGTAATCTCACTTGTAGACTTGACTCGGGAAGAAATGATAACAGCAGTCCATCAGTTTCTACAGCTCCTGGACAGAGGGATGTATGGTGAGTCTATAAAGTTTATAAAATGAAAGTGATCTTGCTAAGGAAACTATTTAGGAAAAGTAATAAAAACTGTAGCCTGTAATAAGGTTTGTGAACTAAATTAGTTTCCTCTTGGGAGACTTGGTTTTAAAGTATTGCTCATGCCTTGGCTTGTGCTGCTCCCTGTCCTGTTGATGGTGTAGATATATATCTCCCTTCCAGGAACGTTTGCATCACCCGCTAATAATACCCACAGACAGCCACAGCCAGCCCTAAATGACCTTGTGAAGGTCAAGAAACTGTGCTTTGTAAGCTTGGGCTTAAAGGGAATGTTTGACCTGTTTTAGGTGCATATACATTTCATGGTGATGCAATGCACCCTCTAACTTCTGCATTCAGTCAATATGAAGAAGAAAATATATTCTTTGCCAAAATAAAAGGAATGAAGCACTGCAAATGCATGCTGTTTACAATCTGTGTAGTAGGTAAAACGTTTTGACAAAACCAGAAGTATCTTCATTTTTAGCTATGCGACTGTACTTTTTAAAGTGGAACTCCAGCCTTCTATCCATCTGCTGCCACCACCTATCCCTCCACTGTATTTTTAATGTAGCGGGGTGTCATATTTAGGGGGAGCATCTCAGTGGTAACTAGGCTCAGATGCACTAATTGTTAGGTTTCATGGACCATTTCTATCCCTGGGAGATTGTACTGGTGTGCAGTTCCCTGGGGCCTATGGGTGGTGCTGTTGCCAAGGGCCCGGGTTGAACCGCAGTACAAGGTTGTGCCTCTTTTTGTCCCCTCTCGGCAGCAGTACGGCGGGGCGGAGAACCTGCTGCGCCTGTCGGGAGAGGATATAAAAGGGGTCGTCGAGTCCACGCCCAGGCACCTTAGGCCTGGGTGTGTGTGTGTCGCCTCCGGGTGCCCTAGGCCCGGAGGCCTGGTCGGTTCCGCGCCCAGGCACCTTAGGCCTGGGTGCGTGTGGGTTGTCTTCGGGTGCCCTAGGCCCGGAGACGGAGCTGCTGTTCCATCCCAGACACCTTCAGTCTGGGGTCCACTAAGGATCGAGACTCCCAGGGATCTGCCTTGCGAGGGGACCCGTATCCAGGATCGAGGAGGCCAGGGAGGTGACCCTTTCTGAAGACCCAGCGCAGAGTCGTGGTGACAGAGGGGGCCTCTGGTAACTCTCCGAAGGGATGTTCTTATCCTAAAAAGGGCTAAGTTACTCAAGGAAGGAAGTGCGGGTTCTTTATGTCACAGTGGCAGTGACTCTACGCACACCAGGTAAGTGGCAGTGACTTGCAACTATTCACCCGGTCAGTGGCAGTGACCAACCCCATGGTCCCTGGCAGGGACCGTGCGTCAAGCCTGTTCATGCAAATCAGAATAGGAGAAACCCTGAATTAAGTTTGTACCTGGACCTCCTCCCACCTTATCTGACCCGTGTTTGTCTCAACCTGTCTGTTGTCAATGAGACTATTTATTGCCCTTAAGAATAAATAAGAAGTTGGACTTTTCAGTTGGTGTGGACAGTTGCTTACTGGGGAGAACTAAGGACTTGTTTCTGGCTACCCCAGAAACGAGGTCAGCTCTGGAGGTTTTAAACACTGGCTGCAAGCAGGCCCGAGAAAACTAACACCGCTCAACCTCCCCATTAAGGAGGGTACGGGCTTGTGGTGCGGTGTGCCTCAGTCTTTCCTGCGAAGGAGCCAACTATAAGAAAAGCAGGTAAACGCTGGGGTGGGTGCGCTACATTAATAAAAAAAAAAATCTGTACAATGCAATAATCTTCTTCTTTCTTTTTCCTCCAGTGGCGGCAGGCAGTCTTCCAGGACTGAGTGGCACTCACTTAATGACATGTAAGTGCCGCTTAGTCCTGGAGTACTGTGAGACCAGCCTGTGTGATTATGCGCCCCTTAGGGTGCATGAAAACAACAGGCTGCGCACACAGGAGACTGGCTAGAGTGCTTGCCTGTACAATTTGGCAACCTTTTTTTTTTTTACTAAACAGGAGGGGGTAAGGAGAAACAAAAAATATTGAGTTGTACTTTAAATCTCAATTAAAAGTATACCGTTAGCTGAAAATAACTGTCACATTTTCAAAAGAAGAATCATTGTTCTAGTGTTTTATTTTTGTAAATTGAGCTTAAAGGCAATATAAAGCTGAACTAAGTTAGAAGGCTGGCCGGAGGCGAGCCTGCATTTGTAGGAGGAGTCTGGGGGGTATATATCCCTCCTCCGTTGGATCCCTTGTCGGCTTGTTATCCTGTTTATTTACCCCTAGTCCAGGGGGAGAAGGGGGGGGGGGGGTTTATCAGCATCCTACGGCCTGCTGATGTAGGGCTGGAATAAGGGTAGGCCCATTTTTCATCTGTTCTTCCTCATGAGCTTTTTTATATCTTATCGTACTTTTTCGTTCGGTTATTTTATCACATATACATGTGATATTGTTTCAGGTGGTTCCCCAGCTTATAAGCAAGGCCAGCAAGGGGCACATGTGTGCCTTTTTGTCACGGGTATAGTTAGCTAGTGCTTACATCTCAAGATCTGTCACGTCTACAGATCCATACGGTGTGAGGTTTCATTTTTAAATAATTGTTGGACCACAATCTTCTTGCCCGTATACCGTACGTCATGCGATGCACGTTCACCATTAGAGCTTTACTACTACCCACCACGGTCTGTGGGTATCTTAGCCCTCAGTGTTCATTTTTAATTACCTGTCTTTGCGCTGCAGGTTACTCTGGCTCACTTACTGCATACACTAGAGTGGTATTTGTCATTAGGTTCATATTCATATTTGTTGGTCTTGTCACTTCTGCACCTACATCCATATACTTAATTAGGCATGAAGGGGTGTTGTTGTTTTTTTTATGTTCTGGTTGTCTCAGATTCATGCAGTGCTCTTAACGCTCTTAACGCCCATGCTACAATTGCTAGATAGGATGGAGGTGATCGAAGCTCGCTCGGCTAGAGCTGAGGTGTCAGCTGCGTCCCCAGCTCCTGCTCTTCTCAGTGCGCCTGCAGGTAATGTGGAAATTCCTTTACCTGTGGCAGCTCCTTCACCTTTAGCGGTGTTACCTTCAGTGTCCCCGGCCCTTTTCATCCCTGCCAATATTAGGAAGTACATTCTGGTAGGAAAAGATGTCAACCTGGCCTCTCTTCCAATAGCATCTCAGGACACTCCGGAGAACAAATCTTTTTCTTGCGGGGAGGTCTCGGTGGTGCTCGAAACGAAGGATCCCAGGCTTAGCCGCAAACTTGGCGTGGCGGAATTCGTTCTAGCATTCAGTATTTTCAGAGATATCGTCTGTTTAGGCAAACCTGGTAGGAGGGTAGAGTTAGATCTATACTTGCATAAAGTGGTGGACTTGGTGCACAAGCACAGTGAGTTCTTTTTCCATGGTTATTATCGTTCTTTTGCAGCGAAGGTGGCGGCTTCTTCGGCACCATTCCAGATGGTGACATGTTGGAGCATATTGATATGCAACTTTTCTGCAGACATTCCGCCAACCAGAAATACCCTGTGTGTGCCAGTTGTCAGTCTTGAGCCCAACTTGGATTTTCAGTAGGCTTTCTCACGGGCCTCATCACTCTCCCGTCAGAGATTTGAATGTAGTAACTGGGCTTTAGTAGTCAGTCATGCTTCCATTGTCAATGAGTTGCTGAAGGCCAGAAGTTTCCAAGGGGTTTGTGATTGGTCCGGTTCTTTCTGCACCATTCTGTATATGGAGGGTCAGGCCCATCGGGGTGGTCAGTGGCTAGTTTTCCAACTAATATCGGTTGATTTTCGATTTGTCTGATACTCATCCATCTTTCATTCCTAGCCTCAATTCCTCATTTCCTCTGAAGAATGTTCGTTGAAGTACTCGTCTGTGGGTCTGGCTGTCCCTAACATTCTTCAGTTAGGCAGGGGTACTTGGCTATCTAAGCTGATATTACCAATGCTTTCAAGCTACTTCCTATCAGTCCTGCCCTCTGTCAACGGCATGGTATAAATGTTGTGAACGTTATGATTTTGCCTCATGCCATGAGATGTGTTCCATTAGGGGTAGAGTTTTCGTTCCAGGTTACTGGCCCTCCTTCCCTTGTATCAGGACTCTGACTCAGTTGTCAGGTTACAAGCAGATGCACGAGCCGACCTATTAATGGGGGACCAGTTCCGGCGTGACTGGAATGGAATCTCCATGTTTATTCCACAACCAATGAGCAGTTCTCCTAGAGTGTTTTCAGATGCCGCTGCCTCAGTCGGTTTTACGACCATCTTCGGACGTGAGTGGTTGGCCCCCGGATGTCTTTCATCTGCCCAAGTTTGCGCATACTTCGGCATTGTTCGTTATTTACCCAATACTGGCAGCAGCAGTCACATGGGGACCGGTTGGTCAGGGAGCTCAGTGTTTTTTCTTTTCGGATGGTTGGCCACAGCCAATTTATTAATAAGGTAGATCGGGGTCAAGAATCTATAAGGTGACCAGCACTTCAGGCCCCTGCAAACTCCTGACAATCTGTCCATTATTGCAGCTCACCCTCTCAAAACCAAGTTGAGGAGTATACAGAGAAGTCAGGAATGATCTCATTTGTCACGGCTGCCATTTACCGGCCAGGTTTCCGTGGTGTTTCAGATTTATTGTCTCCTTCCCCTTGGCGCAGGTCCCAGTTTAGTGCTCAAGACAGTTCCCTCTTCACCACGCTTTACAACTTCCCAATAACCAGAATAAATAGACAGGCCAGGGGTTTGTGGTAATTTTACAGTAACTGGTGTACGGTTGAAGTGTTTGACCTTCTCTGCAATCGTTTCACAGGGGCTCCTCTGAACAGCTCTTTGCTCCCTTTTCCCACGCATCCTCTCACTACAAGCAGTTCTGTGCATGTCCGGATTGTACTTGCCAAATTAGACCTAAATCCAAAACCATTTTCTGGACATTCTTTTAGGATCGGGGCAGCTTTTGCAGATTCCAAACAGGGGGTCCTTTCTTATACCATCAAGTACATGGGGCGCTTGAGATCCTCCTGTTATAGCAGTTACATACCGGCACCCTTTACTGAAGTTGCTATTTTACTGGACTGAGGGTTGTTACCTGCCCTTCATTAAAGCTTTCACACCTACTTTCGTGTCTTTTTGCCCTCTTTTAGGCATACAAACCAGCTAGGTCAAGGCACACCTCAGGTCTTGATAGTTAGGGTTATCACATTTCCAAGTGAAGACTCTGACTACAAGTTAGAAGACTGGCCGGATGCATGTGTAGGAGGAGTCTGGGGGGTATATATCCCTCCTCCGTCGGATCCCTCGTTGGCTTGTATTCCTGGTTCCCACCCTATAGTTTACCCCAAACTTTCATTATTTCATTTACATCTTGCACATTTCATATACATTTATTCAGGGTATGCCTTCTTTTAGGCGTACTGACCAGCTAGGCCAAGGCATACCTCAGGTCCTGGTAGTTAGGGTTATCGCATTTCCAAGTGAAGACTCTGACTACAAATATATTTATTTCTTTATTACAGGTACTTACCGTATATACTTGAGTATAAGCCGACCCGTATACAAGGCGAGGCACCTAATTTTACCACAAAAAACTGGGAAAACTTATTGACTCGAGTATAAGCCTAGGGTGTCCATCTGCATGCTTCACTGTGCCTCACTTTGCCTCACTGTGTCCATGCCTCACTGTGTCCATGCCTCACTGTGTCCATGCCTCACTGTGCCCATGCCTCACTGTGCCCATGCCTCACTGTGCCCATGCCTCACTGTGTCCATGCCTCACTGTGCCCATGCCTCACTGTGCCCATGCCTCACTGTGCCCATGTCTCACTGTGCCCAGGCCTCACTGTGTCCAGGACTAGACTGACATTTAACATGGGAGTCTATGGAAGGGGTGCCCAGCTTTGAAAAATTGGTGCTCCACGGCTGTAGGTCCCCTAGACAAAAAACTTTGCACACTTGTAGAGGAGAAATAGGGCTACATGTGTGAAATGTTTTGGGTCCAGAGGACCTACGACTGGCCGGTACCAGGTCCCCAAATTCACCAGAGAAATGACCGTTTAACATGGGAGTCTATGGAAGGGGTGCCCGGTTTTGAAAAATCAGTGCTCCCCCGCTGTATGTCCCCTGGACAACAAACTTTGCACACTTGTAGAGGAAGAGTTGGGCTATATGTGTGCCAAGCTTGGGGTCCAGAGGACCTATGGCCGGCTAGTACCGGGTCCCCAAATTTTGGCTGATCAGGCGCAAAAAGGTGACTCAAGTATAAGCCGAGGGGGGCATTTTCACCCCCAAAAAATGTGCTGAAAAACTCGGCTTATACTCGAGTATATACGGTATATAGCGCCATAAATTTAAGCAGATATATAAATACATACAGTATCTCACAAAAGTGATGTCATCATGGAGGAGTGGAAGAGGACTCCAGTGGCAACCTGCCATCTCTGGTGAACTCCATGCCCAAGAGGGTTAAGGCAGTGCTGAAAAATAATGATGGCCACACAAAATATTAACACTTTGGGCCCAATTTGGACATTTTTACTTAGGGGTGTACTCACTTTTGTTGCCAGCAGTTTTAAGGGCTATGTGTTGAGTTATTTTGAGGGGACAGCTAATTTACACTGTTATACAAGCTGTACACTCACTACTTTACATTGTAGCAAAGTGTAATTTCTTCAGTGTTGTCACATGAAAAGATATAACAAAATATTTACAAAAAGGGGTGTACTCACTTTTGTGAGATACTGTATGTGGCAGATGAGGTTTAATGTTGATAAATGTAAGGTTATGCACTTGGGGGCTAAAAATATGCTACACCATACATACTAAGAGGGGGACAGCTGGTGGAGTCAATGGGGAGAAGGATCTGGGTGTTTTGGTAGATCATAAGCTTAACCGCTTAGGACTGCACCATGTACATATACTGCGGCCCTTTAGCACAAAACCACATACCTGTACGTGATTCTCCTGATCAGCTCTCGTGCCCGTGTACTGCCGGAGCCCTGCTTCCGCTGTGATTGGACACAGTGGGAGCCAATCAGCAGGAAATATATATATATATTACATTCACATCAGTCCCTGCCCTCAAGGAGCTTACAGTCTAAGGCCCCTTACTTGCATTCATACATACACATTCTAGGGCTAGTGTGGGAGGAAATCAACAAAAATAATAAACGTAAATTTTTATGTATTCTATTACAGTATAAAAAAAGCAGCATTGGCTTACCACTTCCACATAGCAGCACTAGGGTCAGTTTGAATCTTTGTGGGTTTCCTCCCACACTCCAAAAACTAGCTGGTAGGTTGATTATCTCCAGTCTAAATTGGCCCCAGTAGGCAGTTATTTAGGGACCTTAGTTTATAAGCGAATTGAGGGCAGGGACTGAAGCGAATGTACAATAAATATGTAAATCGCTGTGTAAATTGATGGTGCTATATAAGTACATGTAATATATAATTAGGGTGATCCTTGTTTCACAAAAATAATGAACATAAATTATTATGTATGTTAGTGCAGTATGAAAAAAAAAACATAAGTTGGGTTACATAAAAATGTATATCTATGTCTTAAACAATGACTTTTCTACAATGTAACATAGGATAAGATGCATACAATTATACACCAATAACTTTTATCGCTTTGCCATGTACCTAAATAGTTTTTTTGTTTTCTTGCACACTTAGGGCTATTTTATTATGCTGGTCATGGATATGAACGTTCTGGGAGGAACTACATGGTCCCCATTGATGCTCCCCAACCATACAGGCCTGAAAATTGCATCAGCGTACAAAGAATACTGCAGAAGATGCAAGAAAGAAAGACTGCCTTGAATGTGGTTCTCCTTGATACCTGCAGGAAGTGGTATGTGTGTTTACACTTTAGGGGAACCTATGTTGTACTTAAAACCATACTTCGAATAATATCAATGTATCAAAATCTTTTGCACTCCTCTTGCTTAAACACAAATAATTACTGCAGCCAGCACCATGTATGAATAATTACTAAATAAATATAAGAAATCGGGTATCAGCAAAAACAGGTTGTGCTGCCTCTTTTGAATTATAAATTCAACAGATATACGTAAAATCACAGATATTCTGTAACAATCTTTTTAATATGTCAAACATATAGTAATATCTAATCAATATGAATCACAGTGCTCAATATTCATCAATGACAAAACAAAATTGGGTGCAGCTCATATTCATATATCTATTATATATCAGACAAAAATCCAAAAAACATGCATCGTCTCTTTAAGGTGAACCCAAAAGTGTAAAATATCATTCAAACAAGGTCCATATATCTCCTTTCCCAGCACTCTATACAGTATTCCCTGTGCTTAATCTAATAAGTGTTCTCTACACTGTGTTTTCTCTTTTCCAACACACTGCATACATCCAAGCTTCACGTGCTATCACCTTACAAACAGGGTCACCTTTAGGCTGGGTTCACACTGCTTAATAGAGTGGCTCACAGCAGGGGTCGTCCGATTTCATTACAAATTTTTGGCTGAATTAAGACCTGAAATGGACTAGAAGACGCACAGGGCTCCTTTGCAATTCGCACCGGAGCTGCTCCGGAGATGTGTGAACCGGCTCCATAGAGAGCCAGGTCACAATCTCCTGACATACAAATTGGATGCGGGGAAAACTGCATCCAATTCGCAATAGTAAACCCAGCCTTAAAGTATTTGAACAAACTAACACAAAGGCACATTGTATTATAACAAATAGTATGTTTGTGCTTGCATTTGATTTGGAAAAAACAATGTATTTACCTTTTTTTAAGTTGTATTGTGCGGTCACATGACTTAAAGCGGTGTTCCGGACAGAATTTTTATTTTTTTTCCATACTCAAAATTGTTATGTTATACAGTGGGTCAAAAAAGTATTTAGTCAGCCACCAATTGTGCAAGTTCCCCCACTTAAAAAGATGAGAGAGGCCTGTAATTGTCATCATAGGTAAACCTCAACTTTGAGAGACAAAATGTGGAAACAAATCCAGACAATCACATTGTCTGATTTTGAAATAATTTATTTGCAAATTATGGTGGAAAATAAGTGTTTGGTCAAAATCAAAAGTTCATCTCAATACTTTGTTATATATCCTTTGTTGGCAATAACAGAGGTCAAACTTTCTGTATGTCTTCACAAGGTTGTCACACACTATTGCTGGTATGTTGGCCCATTCCTCCATGCAGATCTCCTCTAGAGCAGTGATGTTTTGGGGCTGTCGATGGGCGACACAGACTTTCAACTCCCTCCAAATGTTTTCTATGGGGTTGAGATCTGGAGACTGGCTAGGCCACTCCAGGACCTTAAAATGCTTCTTACGAAGCCACTCCTTCGTTGCCTGGGCGGTGTATTTGGGATCATTGTCATGCTGAAAGACCCAGCCACGTTTCATCTTCAATGCCCTTGCTGATAGAAGGAGGTTTGCACTCAAAATCTCACGATACATGGCCCCATTCATTCTTTCATGTACACGGATCAGTCGTCCTGTTCCCTTTGCAGAGAAACAGCCCCAAAGCATGATGTTGCCACCCCCATGCTTCACAGTAGGTATGGTGTTCTTTGGTTGCAACTCAGCATTCTCTCTCCTCCAAACACGACGAGTTGTGTTTCTACCAAACAGTTCTACTTTGGTTTCATCTGACCATATGACATTCTCTCAATCCTCTTCTGGATCATCCAAATGCTCTCTAGCAAACCTCAGACGGGCCTGGACATGTACTGGCTTAAGCAGGGAGACACGTCTGGCACTGCAGGATCTGAGTCCCTGGCGGCGTAGTGTGTTACTGATGGTAGCCTTTGTTACGTTGGTCCCAGCTCTCTGCAGGTCATTCACTAGGTCCCCGTGTGGTTCTGGGATTTTCGTTCACCGTTCTTGTGATCATTTTGACCCCACGGGGTGAGATCTTGCGTGGAGCCCCAGATCGAGGGAGATTATCAGTGGTCTTGTATGTCTTCCATTTTCTAATTATTGCTCCCATAGTTGATTTCTTCACACCAAGCTGCTTGCCTATTGCAGATTCAGTCTTCCCAGCCTGGTGCAGGTCTACAATTTTGTTTCTGGTGTCTTTCGACGGCTCTTCGGTCTTCACCATAGTGGAGTTTGGAGTATGACTGTTTGAGGTTGTGGACAGGTGTCTTTTATACTGATAACAAGTTCAAACAGGTGCCATTAATACAGGTAATGAGTGGAGGACAGAGGAGCCTCTTAAAGAAGAAGATACAGGTCTGTGAGAGCCAGAAATCTTGCTTGTTTGTAGGTGATCAAATACTTATTTTCCACCATAATTTGCAAATAAATTATTTCCAAATCAGACAATGTGATTGTCTGGATTTGTTTCCACATTTTGTCTCTCATAGTTGAGGTATACCTATGATGACAATTACAGGCCTCTCTCATCTTTTTAAGTGGGAGAACTTGCACAATTGGTGGCTGACTAAATACTTTTTTGCCCCACTGTATATGCAGTAAAAGATAGCAATACTTCCCGATCTGTTCATTAATCAATTCAAAAACTTACATAATATGGTATAATCAATCTTCTGTCCGTTTCCATCTTAGCTATGGGCATGTGAAGCCCAGTTGATTTATCTTCCTGGTTTTACTGAGAGAGGTGCATGCTGGGTAACCAGCATGCACCTCTCAATCTCGCGTATGCGTATTGCGTATTGCGTATGCGTATGCGCAGTTAAACGGCTCGTATCGCCGTTAGTTTGTATAGTTGCCATAACAACGGGCGGCGACGGAGGAAGGTCCCGCCCCGTTGTTATGACAATGGAGATAACAGAATTTCTCCCACAGAATCTGCCTTAAATCGCGTCATTTCCTGTATGGAAATAATGTGATTTTTCAACAAAGTAATGCCCACAGACTCCTGGGAAATGATGATACTCATTTCCCAGGAGGCCAGGCGAGTCAGGAAAAGAAGTAGGTCCACCGCGGACTAGGAACTAGTCAGATTATGAAATCTGCCTAGTAACAGGCATTTTCAGGCAAGTAAAAAAATAGTTTTTAGCAAAATGTTTTTTTTTTTAGATTAAAAGGAGCCTACTAATGTGAAGTTTATTTTTAGGGTGGACCTCCACTTTAAGTAGCTCCTCCTCCCCTTATCTTGGGGTCTGTCTGTTTACTGGAGGGGCAGTGAATTATGTCACTCATACATCCCTGTTTTAGCACAGTGGTATTTGTTCATATTCCTCCCAGACAGCATTGAATCTCACACTGGCTGAGGCCATTCAAAAGCACCTGCCTTGTTTTATCCTACATGTAAGTGCATGTTTTATAGTTTTAATAAAATGTTTTTTAGCGGAGAGCACTATAATTTGCTGCTCTTCCTATTGAGCTCGAGAGATGGATATCCTTTGTGCTGAATTTATTTAAGTAATGTGGTTGTGAAGCTGGGTCTTGTTGTTCCTCTGGTTTTTTGCATATGCAAGCTGGAGCAAACTGAAGATGTTTTCTGGGTGCTGGTGCCTGCCAACATGCTAAATTGACCTTTGTGATGAGGGTCAATTTCTGGAGATGACTGTTCACCTTCTTGCAGAAGCCTGAGGGAGGGAGTCTATTTCACATTTTCACAGCTCTTACTGTGAAGAAACCTTTCCGTATTTTCAGATTAAATCTTTTTTCCTCTAGACGTAAAGGGTGCCCCCTTGTCCTCTGTGATGACCTTAAAGTGAATAACTCAACACCAAGTTCACTATATGGACCACTTATGTATTTCTACATGTTGATCATATCCCCTCTTAATCTCCTCTTCTCAAGAGAGAATAAATTCAGTTCCTCTAATCTTTCCTCATAGCTGAGCATATTCCAAGTGAGGTCTTGCTAATAATTTGTACACGGGCAAAATGATGTCTCTCTCTCTGGAGTCCATACCTTTCTTAATACAAGAAAGGACTTTGCTTGCTTTGGAAACCACAGCTTGGCATTGCATGCCATTATTGAGCTTATGGTCTACCAAAACCCCCAGATCCTTCTCCACTATGGATTCCCCCTAGTATGTATGATGCATGCATATTCTTAGCCCCCCAAGTGCATAACTTTACATTTATCAACATTAAACCTCATCTGCCACATAGTCGCCCAATTAGACAGTGCATTAAGGTCGGCTTGTAAAATGGCGACATCCTGTAAGGACGTTATTCCACTGCATAGCTTGGTGTCATCTGCAAAGACAGAAATGTTACTTTTGATCCCAGACCCAATATCATTTATAAAGATATTAAAAAGTAAGGGTCCCAGCACTGAACTTTGGGGTACACCACTGATAACCTTAGACCATTCAGAGTAAGAGTCATTAGCCACTACTCTCTGAATTCTGTCTTTTAGACAGTTTTCTATCCATTTAAAAATTGATCTTTCTAATCCTGTAGACTTTACCTTACACATTAGCTGTGTGTGGGTAACTGTGTCAAACGCTTTTGCAAAATACAAGTATGCCAAATCCACCGCCACCCCTCTGTCCAAGGTTTTACTTACTTTCTCATAAAAATAAATCAGGTTTGTTTGACAACTTCTGTCTTTTATGAATCCATGCTGTCTGTGCTTAAAATATTTTTTTCCAGCAAGAACTCGTCTATGTGGTCTTTTATTAATCTCTCCAGTATCTTACCAACTATAGAAGTTAAACTAACAGGTCTACAGTTACTTGGTAAAGACTTTGATCCTTTTTTAATTATGGGTACCACATTGACCCTACGACAATCCAGTGGTACCATTACAGTCATTAACGAGACCCTAAAAATTAGAAAAAATGGCTTTAAAATGACAGAGTTCCATTATTTTAGGATCTGTGGGTGGATGCCATCTGGTCCAGGTGCTTTATTCACCTTTATTCAGTCTAAATATTTCTGGACCATATTACATTTGAGCCATTGTGGATCATTTGAGGCTGTGTCGATACCATCCCCATTATGGACATGAGCTCCCCCATGCTCTTTTGTATACACAGAACTGAAGAAAGTATTTAATAATTTTGCCTTCTCTTTGTCCCCAGTCACCCACTCTAGATTATTTTGTAAAGAGCCTACATGCTCAGACCTGACCTTTGAGGTCAGTAACACAAGCGAGCAGCAGACATAACGGGTAGGGGTGATCCAAGAGAGGTGTCAGATGTAGCCGGGTCAGGAACAAGGTTAGCAGACTTTCAAGAACCAGGAACACAGGACCCAGAGCTGAAGACAATCCAGCACTGAAGCCAGACAGACTCTCAGTTTAATTAGGCTGCTGGGTGCCAGGATCTGTGGATGCATGTACACTCCTACCTGTACACGCATGTGCCCTGCATGTATGCACCAATGCTCAATGCGCATTCTAGTCCTTGCTAGGGTTCTGTTCTCACTATTCTGCACACGCACATAAGAATGAGCACCTGCTGCACGGAAATGAGCATCTGCTGTATGAGATCCCTAACAGGATTACAGTGGGACAACGCTAGATTCACTTTGCAGATGAGTATGTGCTTTCAAAGTGCTACATTCTGCAGGTAAGTACAGAAAAAAACATGGAGGGGTGGGGAGAGTTGAGTACCACTTTAAAAAGATTATTGCATGTTTAGTGAATATTTATCTGATGTATAATAGAGATATTGCATTTTAGTGCATATTTATTAATTTGATGATATGATGGTGCTGCACCCAATTTATTATACAAACATATTAAGAATGTAAGATGTGCAACAGTGTGATACTTTATAGTAATTTATTAATAAGCACACATTTAGTATTGATCGCATTTTGGTGAGCATATTAAAATTATTTTTTTTTTACTTTATTTATGTCTACATACTTAGCATCGCTGAAAAGAAAAATGGAAATAATGTACTATTATTTGTTGGGTATTAAGGCAGAATGGAAGTAAGGTTGTCAAAGAGATGGAGATGTGAAGAACAGTCATGTTGGTATCTAATTGTCCATCCATGTTATTTCAGTGAGCACACTCATTAGCCATATACTAGAAACACAGGATCTGATTAGTATTGCATTAAGGCATGGGTGCTCAACCTGTGGCCCATGTCCCATGAGGCATTGCAAGGCTGACAGCTACATGCATGTCTCTCTAAGGCAGAGGCATGATGGGACTTGCAGTTTTGCAACAGCTGGAGGGCCACAGGTTGAGCACCAATGCATTAAAGGAAGGTTGTGTAAATTAAAAATCAGATTTCTTTGTCCTATTCAGCTTGAGGTTTCCTTTTTTCTGTTTTCCGTAATTCCCTATCCTACTATCCCATGGTCTAGAATTCCACACCTGGGTTCGTCACCACACTGGGCCAAGTTGTCTCATTCCAGAGGCTTGTGAGCAACTTTGCTTGTTATGCCGCGTACACACGATCGATTTTCTCGACGGTGAAAACACCGTCGAGAAAATCGACGGGAAAAACGAGGAACGGCTTGTTCCCCTACACACAGCCGTTTTTCCCGTCATTTTTTCTCTTGGTCGAGAAAAACGACCGTGTGTAGGCTCCCCGGCAGTGGTTCCCTATGGGAAAACTGCAGCGGAAAAAAATGCCGCGAATCACGACGAGAAAAATTAGAGCATGTTCTAATTTTTCTCGTCGTGATTAATGCCGTTTTTCTCGTCGGGAAAAATTACCAAAAGCCCACACCCGGTCGTTTTTCTCGTCAAAGAGAAAAAATTTCATTTTTCCCCGACGAGAAAAATGGTCGTGTGTACGCGGCATTACGCAAATGCTTACATAAATGCTTTGATTTTCTAGCACATTTTAATATCACTTCTCTTCCATAGGTATAATTCTGACTGTGCAGTATCTATAGTGACTCCTCTGAAGCCTCTAGGGAACACTGTTTATGGATATGCCACGTAAGTCATTTCGTTTGCTATGGGATGCAGTGTTGGTTTTAGATAGCTTGTCAAGTTGTTCAGCTTCATTGTTTCTATAGCAGCCTATAGAGAATAGTGTCACTAAGAACAAAATAGAGGGAGACAAAAAATATGATAAAAACAAACAGCCCTAACAAGGCCTTAAATCAGTCATAATATACAGTATATGTCAACTGAAAAAGGTGACAGTTATTACACTTACACTTAAGCAGGCCATAGATCAAAATTTGTCTGGTTCAACAGGGACTAGCCAAATTTCGATCCATCTATGGCTGGCACATTTGATAGAAGTCAATCATTAGATTGACATTGTCAGATGGGAATGTTAGAAAACTTTTGTCAATCAGCGGCTGCAGCCACTGATCAGTGTATTCTGACTACTGAGGAGTCCCGCTGTCAAAATATATAATCCCAATAGGCAGGATTCCTCTATCTCCCTCACTCGCATGGATGAAGGAATTTGTTTGTTTGTTGTTTTCGATCATCCAGTCATATATGACCAGCCTAAGGTCCACACGAGTGGTCTGATCAGGTCCACCTGTCTATTTTTCAGGCGGACCCGATCAGACCTTTAATTCTCCTCTATGGAACGGTGGATGTAAACGGACTTGTGTCCGTTTACACGCGCTTACCTCCAATCCGATCTGATCTGGCAAAAACAAATGGAAGGGGATCCATTCCCCTCAGTCTGGCCGGATCAGAGGGCAGTTGGATGTAAACGGACAGCCAGCCTGTTTACATCCAGCTGCCCATAGAGCAGAGTGGGTTGTGTCGGTGTCTGCTCTGCATAAGTACATTGACCTCTCATCTGTCCATTCTGCTCAGCTCTGCAGGGGATCTAGCACGTGTTAAAGGGGCTTTATGCTACCTATAGTCAGGCAGGAGATCTACCTGTTCTTGTCACAGATTTCAGCCTGACTAGGTGCACGCACGATGAAAAAACTATGTCTTTTTATGATGAAAGGAAGCCATCTTGAATTCGTGATTTTGTTGGTCGAACACATTATGCCTCAGGTGTTTGCCCTTTAAACTGGCGAGACACTGTGAAATCTGATTGTACAATAGATTTACCTTTGTAGTGCAAAGAAACTGATAGAATATTCAAGTAATAATGAGCAGTAATGAGAAATATTATTTCCAGGTTTTGTAGACCAGCCCTGTCTGTGTTACTCTTGCCCTCAATCTATTCTGCAAGCCCTGAGGTGCATTTCTTCATATGTGAGCTAACCCAAGTTCCTGTGTGCACAGCACAGGGATAAAAATAAAACATTTCTTAGAAGTTGTATATACTTTCTCTCTAAATTACTTTTCTGTTACCCTTCAAACCTTGCATTTCATGCTGAACTCTTACCACAATGGGTGGTTAAGCTTTCATGTGTATATCTGCAGCGGTTGATAAGTTTCACAAACCGTGTTTGTTTCTGCTAAGTGGAAGTGGTGCTTCCTCTCTTCATATGTGGTCAAAGCTTCTGTTACTTTTGTTACTGGTTGGTTCCGCAAAAACTAACCTGAGCATAGTAAACAGCTAACACATTTCTGGGTGCTAAAATGGCTTGCCAGCTTTTTTATACTGAACTCTTCATTTTCACATAACAGTACTAAGAAATATACACATGGGGCAATTTTAGTAAAAAAAAAAGAAAAGTGATTTCCCTAGTGACTAGGATTTATTTTTTACTCTCTGGGACACTTACTGTCTGCAGTGGGAATTAGTACTTGGGACAAGGTTAACCCTTTCGCTGCCAGAGCCGTTTTTGCACACATTTTAGGCCTGAAGATTACACAAAACCCCCAAACATTATATGTTTTCTGAAAGCAGACACCTTAGAGAATAAAATAGCGATAGTTCCAATTTTTTATGTCACACGATATTACCGCAAAGGTCTAGGAAAAAAACACTAACATGAATTTTAGGGCAAACAAATGCAATAAATACCCAAATATTTGGTAAAATATAAAAGCACCCACCCCCCCCCCATGTTGAGGGCATGTGGCCTGGTATGGTCCAGGAAGGGGGGCACTCGCTCCCCCCCCTTTCCTGACCTTCCGGCTGCGTGCTCGGATAAGGGTCTGGTATGGATCTTGGGGGGACCCCCACACCATTTTTTTGGCGTGGTGGGTTCCCCTTAAGATCCATACCAGACCGAAGGGTCTGGTATCATCTTGGGGGGAACCACACGCAAACATTTTTTTTATATTTTGGTGGGGTTCCCCTTCAAGATTCTCAGCACACAAGTCGCACCGCAAGTCGGATCATCTTGATCCGACTTCTGGTGCGACTTCTATTCAAATCAATGGGCTCCCAATGCACATTGATGCCAATGCAAAGTGTGGATAAAATCGCTTTTTTAATGCCGCTTTTTTCCTGGCGTCGGTACTAGCTTTACAGCTTGTTTTTTTAAACGCCCGTGGGCATGAGGCCTAACAGTTGACTCCCTGATTTCAGTTCTTCCCCGAAGTGCTCTTTAATATATATTATTTTCATTATTAATAATATTGTTCTTCCCGGTGTATAATATGTTACAAAATTTCAGATTTTTGTTTACCTACATTAACAGGAGTGAGAATGCAGAAGCCTATGAAGTTCAGGATGAGGAATTCAGCTCTGGGATTTTTATGACATATCTGAAGAAGCACATTCTGAAGGAAAAGAAAGTTACTCACATGCTGGAGGATGTTCTTGAAGGTAAATCTTAGTGGGTGGAAGGCATAGTAATCCAGAGAAATAATTGTAATTAAAATTACAAAAACAAAACCACAGAATTGCTCTCTTCTTGTCTGCAACAAACATTAAAATAAACGTGTGCTTTGTCTATGCATGCCAAAGCAACAGATTTACTTTATTTGCCAGCCCCTGAAGCAATGAATACTCCTATTTTCTTTGTTTCCATTGATCTCTGTTTGCTACAGAAAGCGAAGAAAGGTGTCTGGTGCTTGGATATTGGAAAGCATGCTTTCTATGTGATAGATACAAAAAACAAAAAGGGGAGCAACCAAATAATCTATAAGGTATCCAATGGGTACCTCTACTCACTTACCCACACACTATAATTATAGTGGGGCTCTATGGCCAAATAACAATGCCTATAGAAAAAGGACAGCAGGTAGATGAAACTACCATAAGGACCATAATAACATGCCGCTGAGGTACAGTGACAGAATGTAAACTGAATCTGTAAAAATACAAAACTTACTTTACCATACAAAAGTTAAGTAATCAAATTATTAAATACTTATACAGGAATCTTCCATCATCACCTATAAAAACAGACAACGTTGTCTCCAGTGGCGGCTGGTGCTCAAAATTTTTGGGGGGGCACAAACAAACTGAAAAAAAAAAACATCAATTGCCGCCACTGTGCCCATTAAACGCAGCCACTGTGCCCAAACGCCACCAGTTTGCCCCCTCAAATGCAGCCAGCTTGTCCCCAAATGCAGCCAGCTTGTCCCCAAATGCAGCCAGTTTGTCCCCAAATGCAGCCAGTTTCCCCCCAAATGCAGCCAGTTTCCCCCCAAATACAGCCAGTTTCCCCCCAAATGCAGCCAGTTTGTCCCCAAATGCAGCCAGTTTGTCCCCAAATGCAGCCAGTTTCCCCCCAAATGCAGCCAGTTTGTCCCCAAATACAGCCAGTTTCCCCCCAAATACAGCCAGTTTCCCCCCAAATGCAACCAGTTTGTTCCCAAATACAGCCAGTTTGTCCCCAGCCTGGCACTTACCTTCCTCGGGTCAGCGCCGTCCTCCTCCACGCTCCCTCATGTCTTCTCCCGCCCTCAATGTCGCTTCAGCCAATCAGGTTACCGGTAACCAGACCCGGTGAACCTGATTGGCTGAGACGCGTGTCAGTGTTAACCAGGGAACGCACAGCCCGTGCATCCCCTGGATAACTATTTGGAAGCCGATTAGAGCCCACAGGCTGTAATCTGGAAGCCTATCAGAGCTGCTGGCTCTGATAGACACTTCCAAAAACCAACCAACTGCTGTTATTCAGATGGCCGGCGCTCGCCAGGGGGCCGGCCATCTGAATAGTGGGCGGCAGGGGTGCCGGCGACAATACATACATTCATGTAATGCATGAATGTATGTATTGTTGACTTGAGTAACGGTGCAGGGGAGAGAGGGGGCGGCGCTCCTGTGCCCACTATGGACGCACCGCCACTGGTTGTCTCAAAAAAGCAAAAAAAGTGCATCATATGCCACCCTCACATGCACACAGCCCAAGCATACTGGATAAACCTCACATGGGACATGTAAACTATGATGAGATGACTGTATGTATATTTTCCACTTGAGAAATCACAACAAAGTAGTGCAGCAGGAACGAGGATAATAGACAAAGCCAGTGGCGGAATTTTCAGGGTCGCAACAGTTGCAGTTGCGACTGGGCCCTGTAATTCTGCCAAGTCCGGGGGGCCCCGCAACCTGTCCGTGTACTCCGCCGCCCACCTGTCTGTCACTCACTGACTGTGTGCGGCGCGCACTGCGTGCTGTTCGTTCAGCCGCGGGGCGTGCTTCCGCCGCTGACTCACGACAGACAATGCAGAGAGCAGGGCAGCTGAGGCAGCACTCTCTCACTGACTGAGATTGTGGACTGCCTCCGCCCCCGCCTATCCAGAGACACAGAGGTGTAGGGAGGCGGGGCGGACTCTGAAAAGTTAGAGAAGGGGGGGGAGAAGCTTTCCCCTCTATGGCAGCGTCACCCTGGAGTACCTTCCCGGCATCTACCCAGGCAGCATGAGGCAAGGCAGAGTGGCAGAATTTTCATCCTGGCGGAAGAAGGCACACACAGTGACCTAAAGAACGGAATTCCCGGGGAATCGATTGATTGACGGTAAGTCAATCAAGTGACAGAGTTCAGCTCAGCAATCGATTCCCCCCTCAAGTACCACCACAGCCACCCCCCCAAAGTACCACCGCAGCCACCCCCCCTCAAGTACCACCGCAACCACCCCCCCCCCCCTCAAGTACCGACGCAGCCACCCCCCCTCAAGTACCGACGCAGCCACCCCCCCCCAAGTACCACCGCAGCCACCCTCCCCTCAAGTACCACCGCAGCCACCCCCCCCCCAAGTACCACCGCAGCCACCCCCCCTCAAGTACCACCGCAGCCACCCCCCTCAAGTACCACCGCAGCCACCCCCCCTCAAGTACCACCGCAGCCACCCCCCCTCAAGTACCACCGCAGCCACCCCCCAAGTACCACCGCAGCCACCCCCCCCTCAAGTACCACCGCACCCTCCCCCTCAAGTACCACCGCAGCCACCCCCCCTCAAGTACCACTACAGCCACCCCCCCCTCAAGTACCACCGCAGCCACCCCCCCTCAAGTACCACCGCAGCCACCCCCCCTCAAGTACCACCGCATCCACCCCCCTCAAGTACCACCGCAGCCACCCCCCCTCAAGTACCACCGCAGCCACCCCCCTCAAGTACCACCGCCGCCACCCCCCCCCAAGTACCACCGCAGCCACCCCCCTCAAGTACCACCGCAGCCATCCCCCCTCAAGTACCACCGCAGCTAGCCCCCCTCAAGTACCACCGCAGCCACCCCCCTCAAGTACCACCGCAGCCACCCCCCTCAAGTACACCGCAGCCACCCCCCCTCAAGTACCACCGCAGCCACCCCCCCCAAGTACCACCGCAGCCACCCCCCTCAAGTACCACTGCAGCCACCCCCCCTCAAGTACCACCGCAGCCACCCCCCCTCAAGTACCACTGCAGCCACCCCCCCTCAAGTACCACCGCAGCCACCCCCCTCAAATACCACTGCTGCCACCCCACCCCTCAAGTACCACCGCTGCCACACCCCTAGTACTTGAGGGGGGGTGGTAGCGGTGGCACTTGAGGGGGGGTGGTAGCGGTGGCACTTGAGGGGGGGTGGCTGCGGTGGTACTTGGGGGTGGCTGCGGTGGTACTTGGGGGGTGGCTGCGGTGGTAATTAGGGGGTGGCTGCGGTGGTACTTGGGGGGTGGCTGCGGTGGTACTTGAGGGAGGTGGCAGTGGTGGTGCCATCCTCTCCCACCACCACCTGTGCCTCCTTACTGATCCCACCCCCCCCCACCACTGATCTCATCCCTATCCCCCCATTACTTCTACAACAGAGGTGATGGGGGGGATAGGGATGGGATCAGTAAGAGGCACAGGTGGTGATGGGAGAAGATGGCACTGCCACTGCAGCCACCCCCCTTAAGTACAACCACTGCCACCCCCCCCCCCCTCAACACCAGCACTTCACTGATCCCATCTAGGGTTGCCACCTGTCCGGGATTCACCCGGACAGTACGGGTTTTGAAACATGTGGCCAGGTCTCTGCCCGCCTGAGACCCGGGCACATTATTCAGACCCGCCAGTGGCTCCCTGTGCCAAAGCTGTGCCGCCACCCGCCGTGTGCGTCTCGAGTTCAGTCCACGTTATTCTGCAACTGCTGCCTTCCTATCTACCCCCCCCCCCCCTCCGCTCTGTGTGCTGCAGACGGGACACAGAGGCAGAGACTGAGCCTCCATGTTGCCGGAGACTCTCCTCTGGTTGCAGAAGGGACAAGGAGGTGGGTTTGAAGGTGGAGCCTCCCCATTCCCTGCTGCTCTGTTGGAAAGTGTGCAGAGATTGCGCTGGGATTGGAGCTCAGCTTGTAAGGTAAGTTTTTGCCCCCCCCATACACTGCCATACAGTTCTGCCACCCCCTCCCATACACCATCCATCCAGTTTTCCCTCTCCTCCTCATACACACATTTATCATCCCCACCATACACCATCCATATATACAGTCCCCCCATATATACAATTTCCCCCCCCCATACACCATCCATAGATAGAGTCCCCCCCATATATACAATTCTCCCCCCCATACACCATCCATATATACAGTTATCCCCATATATATAATTCTCCCCCCCCCCCCATACACCATCCATATATACAGTCCCCCCCATTCATCATCTATATATACAGTTCTCCCCCACCCATACACCATCCATATATACAGCCCCCCCATATATACAGTTCTCTCCCCCCCCCCCATACACCATCCATAAATACAGTTCTCCACCTCCCCCCCATATACCATCCATATATATCATTCTCCACTGCCCTACTGACACCGTCCACTGCTCTACTGACACCATCCACTGCTCTACTGACACCGTCCACTGCTTCACTGACACCGTCCACTGCTCTACTGACACCATCCACTGCTCTACTGACACCGTCCTCTGCCCTACTGACACCGTCCACTGCTCTACTGACACCGTCCACTGCTCTACTGACACAGTCCACTGCTCTACTGACACCGTCCATTGCTCTACTGACCCCGTCCACTGCTCTACTGACACCGTCCACTGCCCTACTGACACCGTCCACTGCCCTACTGACACCATCCACTGCTCTACTGACACTGTCCACTGCCCTACTGACACCGTCCACTGCCCTACTGGCTGACAGTGTCCACTTTTAAGGTAGGCTAGTTTCATATTTTAACTGACATTTCTTTTATTAATTGAATCAAAACAGTAAGAGCTGTGAAAATGTGGAACAGACTCCCTCCAGAGGTGGTTCTTGCCAGCTCAGTAGATTGCTTTAAGAAAGGCCTGGATTCTTTCCTAAATGTACATAATATAACTGGGTACTAACATTTATAGGTAAAGTTGATCCAGGGTAAATCCGATTGCCTCTCGGGGGATCAGGAAGGAATTTTTTCCCCCGCTGTAGCAAATTGGATCATGCTCTGCTGGGGTTTTTTCACCTTCCTCTGGATCAACTGTGGGTATAGAATTAGGGATTGTACGATATTTTTTATTTTATTTTATTTATTTTTTTATGGTTGAACTAGATGGACTTTGACTTTTTTCAACCTGACTAACTATGTAACTATGAATCATATTTTATGGGTACACTAATGATTTTTTTTTATTTAACCATGCCCCTTTAAGTACCCCCCCCCCCCCCCACTGTTAATGCAATTTGGCCACAGCCACTGTTCATTGTAGCACACCTCATTACTACTCTCTTTGGGTAACCCAAAAGGTGTCCCAGGTATTTTACAATCCTATAGCGCGTAGTACAAAAAAATTGCCGTACACCGCCAAAGTGTTCGGGTTTGGCTTGAAGAAAAGGTGGCAACCCTAATCCCATCCCTCCTCCCCTCCAGCACTGTTACTGATCCCATTCCCCAGGTCAGATTTAATTGATTCTATGATTGCTTCATAGGGTCAGCAACTGATGTATTGCTTCATTTATGTGAAATCCCTGGTGATATGGCCAGTCCCCCTTTGTTGTACAGTGTAAAAAAATTAAGTATCAAAATCAGGCTTTTCGGTGGGGGGGGGGGGGCCTTCATGATTTCTTGCACCGGGGCCCCAAAGTCTCTAGTTACGCCACTGGACAAAGCCTACCGACTTTGACAGATTCCAGGCCAACGTAGGTCAATAATTAAACTAAAACTGCTGCAACATCAGTGTATAGACTTCCCAGAAAGAAAGTACCATGTACATGAGGATAACAGGTAAGGTTGACAGTTCCTATAAATGACCGGATCATGCCAAGGGCTAGTGCCTATCAATAGATTCCCAGCTTGAGGTGAGTGCAACATACAACCCATAGTGAAGGCAGTTAGTGTCCATATACAGCTGACCTCAATGGAAACATAGCTGTATAAACCTCATATAGGGTCACTGTTCCATGGGTACTGTGAGGGGGTTAGCTCGGCAGCGGGTGTGTGTGACCCCCGGGATGGGCTCCCCACCCAAAAACAGGCCCAGCAGACGGAGGTTGTGGTTTTCAAAATCAAAAAGGTGCGGTTTATTTTCTATTTACAGTGACAAAAACACAGCAAGGCAAAAAAAAACATAAACAAAATAAATCCTGGTCAACTTGACCTCTGACTAAACATACAGGTTTCCTAACTAACAACTGGGATCAGCCTAGTGCTGTCCTAGTCCCTAAGTCCCTGGTTTTAAATGTCCAAGCAAATATATAGCCACACAGGCTTTCTCTCACCGCACAGGGGTTCACTCTCCCTAGACAGTCCACACAGGTCTGCTTCCAGGCATGAGCTAACATCTAATGAATCTGGGAGTTTCTTATAGAGGCCTAAATGAGCTGACAAGGTTCAGCTGGTCTCATCAACTCCCTGTCTGCACGACGCCCAGCCCTCTCCCTAGAGGTATGAGTCATCCATGAGCCCACTAGTCTCAGCTGGGCTTATACAACTCTCCACCTAGCTGTATAAGTCGGCGTAAAGCCTGAATCTGGGCGAAATATATCTACCCCCCTGGATGCAACCAGGTGACTTTACCTTCCTGCTGTCACATACCCCCCCCTCTTGTTTTAACCTCGGGGTTGGAACACCAGCAATCAGGCATTCATGTACTCGAGACAAAGCATCCACATTCCCCATTTGAACGCCAGGGCGATGCTTTACTGTGAAGTTGAATTCCTGGAGGGCCAGGAACCACCTATTCACTCTTCTATTTGTTTCCTTGTTTTGAGCCATCCACTTTAACGGAGCGTGATCCGTAACCATGTCAAAGTGCCTACCTAGCAGGTAGTACCGAAGGGAATCTAGAGCCCACTTCACCGCTAAACACTCCTTTTCAACGGTGGCGTAATTTACCTCATGGGACTTCAACTTCCTGCTGAGGTAAATGACTGGGTGCTCTTCCCCGTTCCAGACCTGGGACAATACTGCTCCTAACCCCACATCTGACGCATCACTTTGTACGACAAAGTCTCTAGAGAAGTCGGGTGAGTACAACACTGGCTGGCTACATAAGGCTTGTTTCAAGAATTGGAATGCTGCCTCAGCCTCGGGGGTCCATTTAATCATGACCGACCCTTTCCCCTTCGTCAGGTTGGTTAGGGGCACAGCCTTAGAAGCAAAGTGGGGAATGAATCGCCGATAATACCCAGCGATTCCCAGAAAGGCTCGTACCTGCTTCTTGCTGTTGGGACGTGGCCAACTCTGGATGGCCTCGACTTTGTTGAGTTGGGGTTTTATTACTCCCCTCCCAATGGTGTACCCAAGATATTTGGCCTCCTCCTGCCCAATGGTACACTTCTTGGGGTTAGCCGTAAACCCTGCTTCCCGAACAGAGTCCAGGACTGCTTGCACTTTTGGCAGATGTGAGGCCCAATCTGTGCTATGGACAATTATGTCATCCAGGTAAGCCGCAGCATACTTCCGATGGGGCCTCAGCATCTGGTCCATTTTCCGCTGGAATGTGGCCGGCGCATTCTGTAACCCGAACGGCATTCTTTTATATTGGAACGCCCCGTCTGGGGTTACAAATGCGGTTTTCTCTTTGGCCGACTTGGCCAGGGGGATTTGCCAATACCCTTTTGTGAGGTCAAGAGTCGTCATGTATCGGGCTGTTCCCAGCCGGTCGATCAACTCATCTATACGTGGCATGGGGTAGGTGTCAAATTTTGTAACTTTGTTCAACTGACGAAAATCGTTACAAAATCGCCAGCTCCCATCCGGTTTAGGCACCAACACAATGGGACTAGACCAATCACTTTGGGACTCCTCTATCACCCCTAAGTTCAGCATTTTCTGTACTTCCTCCCGTATTGCCTCCCGTCGGGCCTCTGGGATCCGATAGGGTTTTAACTTCACCCTTTCACCGGGCGGGGTAATAATGTCATGCTCTACCCCAGATGTTTGTCCCGGCAGCTCAGAGAATACCTCCTTGTTGCGAAGCACAAACTCCTTAACCTCCTGTTGTTGGGGTTGTGACAAGGTGGCTGCGATTCCAACCTCAGGAATCACGCAACCAGTTTGAGCTGGTGACCAAGTGTCTGCGACTAGGGACTCTCTATCCCTCCAGGCTTTCAACAGATTAACGTGATAGATCTGTTCGGGCTTTCGCCTTCCTGGTTGTCTGACCTTGTAATTCACTTCGCTCACTTTTTCCATTATCTCGTAGGGGCCTTGCCATTTGGCAAGGAATTTACTTTCAACCGTAGGGACAAGTACCAATATCCTATCCCCCGGGGAAAAGGTACGGGTCTTGGCTCCACGGTTGTACACTCTCTGCTGTGCCAACTGCGCTTGGGCCAAATGTTCCTTCACGATGGGCATTACCTGTGCAATTCGATCTTGCATCAGGGCGACATGCTCAATCACACTCCTGTGGGGAGAACTCTCACTTTCCCAAGTTTCCTTGGCAATATCCAACAGCCCTCTTGGGTGTCTCCCATACAGTAACTCAAAGGGGGAGAATCCCGTAGAGGATTGGGGCACCTCCCTAATAGCAAACATCAAATAAGGAAGTAGACAGTCCCAATCCCTTCCATCTCTATCCACCACTTTCTTCAACATTTGTTTTAGGGTTTTGTTGAATCTTTCAACCAGCCCATCGGTTTGGGGGTGATACACAGATGTACGCAATTGCGTCACTTTGAACAATTTACACAGCTCTTTCATAACCCGGGACATAAAGGGTGTACCTTGGTCCGTAAGCAGTTCTTTACAAATACCCACCCGGCTAAAAACAAGAGATAGCTCTTTGGCTATGGTTTTGGCCGAGGTATTTCTGAGAGGGATCGCTTCTGGATAACGGGTGGCATAGTCCATTATAACCAATATGTACTGGTGCCCCCTAGCGGACTTGATTATAGGACCTACCAAATCCATTGCGATTCTCTCAAACGGGACCTCAATGATGGGTAGAGGGACCAGCGGGCTACGGAAATGTGGCATCGGGGCCGACCTCTGACACACAGGGCAGGAGGAACAATAATTTTCTATGTCCTTCATCACCCCAGGCCAATAGAATCTCTGTAATACCCTCTCTCGGGTTTTCTCTGTCCCCAGATGACCTCCAAGAATGTGCCCATGGGCCAACTCCAACACCAACTTCCTGTAAGGTTTGGGCACCACAAGCTGCTCAACGGTTTCTTCTGCCCTTTTTGCCACCCGATACAGTAGGTCCTTCTCTACGCTGAAGTATGGGTAAGTGCCGGTATTATCTGGGTTCACTAACTCGCCATCTATTTTCACTACGTTTTCCCGTGCCTTTATTAGGGCGGGGTCTTTCAACTGTTCTGTGGCAAAGTTTTCCCTGTGAACCTCAAGATCAGAAAACTCCACAGACGGTAGGTTTTCGTCTGAGGAGGTGGGCTCCTCTCCAGTTTCTTGAGTCTCCCCTGCCAATACTGACAAGGGAAATTCCGGAGAGTCCTCACCACTCTCAGGGGAGTTCTGGCTATCACATTCCTGGTACATAGGGGCACCAGTGGGGGGCTCAGGATCATCCCACAGTTCCCAGAACTTCGGAAAATCCCTTCCCACAATGGCGTCATGCGGTAACTGAGATACTAAGCCCACTGGATGAGAGAGGGTACCTCTGGGGGTCTCGAAACACACTGTAGTCACTGGATACTCTCGGGTGTCCCCATGCACACAAATAACGGCTACCTTGCTATTCCCAGAGACCTCTGTTTTAACTAACTCAGCCTTTATCAGGGTCACAAGGCTACCTGAATCCAGCAATACCACAACATTTCTACCATTAATACACATTTTGCATAAATGTTTCTCAGTTCCCCGAATGGCAGTGCATGCGACTGTCGCACACAGCGACTGACGTCTGCCCGTCAGAAAGTCACACTGCATGGGTTCCTCCACAACCGGGCAATTGGCTGCAATATGTCCCGCTTGCCGGCAGCGGTAGCAAACGATCCTTCTTGCCGCCTCTTGAGCCGCTGATTTCCCAGGCTGTTCTCGCCAAACTTGGGGTAGAGCTCCCACCCTCTCACTCTCTCCACCCTCACCCCTTGGAATCCTCTTATCCGCCCCTGGGGATGGTCTGGTCTTAGGGTGGAAAGTCCGAGTGTCTCTGGAAGAGGCCGTCAGGTTCTCTGTAGCCAAGTATTTCTCCACACGATCCACAAGACCATCGGCCGTCTCTGGGTCTCCATGGCTTACCCACTTTTGGATGGCAGTAGGAAGAGCTCTCAAAAACCGATCCATTACAACACGTTCCACAATCTTTGGTGCGGACAAAGTCTCTGGCTGTAGCCACTTTCTGCTCAGGTGAATGAGATCATACATTTGAGACCTGGGGGGTTTTCCAAGCTGGAAAGTCCAGTTATGCACACGCTGAGCCCGGACAGCCAGGGTGACACCCAGCCTTGCCAATATTTCAGCTTTTAGCATCACATAGTCTTTTGCTTGGTTAGGCTCTAGGTCATAGTAAGCTTTCTGCGATTCACCAGTTAACAGAGGAGCCACTAGTCCAGCCCACTGCTCCTCAGGCCACTTTTCTCTTTCAGCGGTCCTTTCAAATGTGGTCAAAAATACCTCTGGATCATCCTCTCCAGTCATTTTTGTCAATAAACGACTCACCCCAAAGGACGCGGTATTAGTGGGACGGCTTTCCTCACTGGTCTGCGGACGTTGCTGCATTACTGCTTCCATCTGTTGTTGTAGTCTCTGCTCTTGCTTCTGCAACAGGTCTATGAAGCGGGCCTCAGATTGCTGTTGGGCTTGTTGCTGAGCCTCCAGACTCTGTTGTAAAGTTGCAAGGCTCTGTTGATGAGCTTGCTGCTGGGCTGCAAGGCTCCTTTGCAAACCTGCATTTGTCTGCTGTTGATTGGCATTTGCTAGAGCCAGCTGTTTCAGTATCTCCTCCATGCTGGCTTAAAAAAAAAACTGCCACTGGTTCTCCACCAACTGTGAGGGGGTTAGCTCGGCAGCGGGTGTGTGTGACCCCCGGGATGGGCTCCCCACCCAAAAACAGGCCCAGCAGACGGAGGTTGTGGTTTTCAAAATCAAAAAGGTGCGGTTTATTTTCTATTTACAGTGACAAAAACACAGCAAGGCAAAAAAAAACATAAACAAAATAAATCCTGGTCAACTTGACCTCTGACTAAACATACAGGTTTCCTAACTAACAACTGGGATCAGCCTAGTGCTGTCCTAGTCCCTAAGTCCCTGGTTTTAAATGTCCAAGCAAATATATAGCCACACAGGCTTTCTCTCACCGCACAGGGGTTCACTCTCCCTAGACAGTCCACACAGGTCTGCTTCCAGGCATGAGCTAACATCTAATGAATCTGGGAGTTTCTTATAGAGGCCTAAATGAGCTGACAAGGTTCAGCTGGTCTCATCAACTCCCTGTCTGCACGACGCCCAGCCCTCTCCCTAGAGGTATGAGTCATCCATGAGCCCACTAGTCTCAGCTGGGCTTATACAACTCTCCACCTAGCTGTATAAGTCGGCGTAAAGCCTGAATCTGGGCGAAATATATCTACCCCCCTGGATGCAACCAGGTGACTTTACCTTCCTGCTGTCACAGTACATATAAAGTAGAAGTGTGGGGGAACACAGGCAACAGGCAGCTAGGCGACAGCAGAAAACAGGTAGCAGATCATGGCAGGAACTTGATGCCACGCAGGTGTGCATCAGGTGTCACTAGTCATGTTCTCTACACCCTCAACCTAACTCAGAAAGAAAGAAAGAGGACCTAACTCTTGTTAAGTGAGTCTCTGGTGTCAGTAAGGGGTTCTCCATGTCTGTCTACTGGTACCTACAGCATTAAAATACATAGGCATACGTAGAAGCAAAAGTCTGAACCTCTTCTCAGTAATCAAAGGCTACCAGGGTAGAGGAACTGGTGTCCAGTAAAATACCCCTTAGGGGATCAATGTGTGTGAGGCTAATGCTCCACAGTATCATCAAGCACAGGGAGCAGAATAACTTTCCTGAGGCAGGAAGGACTCCCATCCGTTCTCATTGGTGATGATACAGTAATATCTCAATGATTTCAAACAGAACCTGACCCAGGAGACCAAAGGCCAAACTAGCATATTCCAAGGAAAAGGAAACTCTTTGAAACCGAAAGAGGTGGCCTGGAAAGGGTCCAGCTCTAGAACCATAGCCGACACAGGGTTTGGAGCAAGAGGTCCAGGAGTGAGAAGAATGCAAGGAAACCAAGAGAGATGCAGCAGTTGGGAAAAGCAGGAGGCACAGCCAGAGAGAGATGAGGCCAAGGAATTCGCTTCCAAAGGGGCACTCTTTGCACCTAAATACCCTAAAAGTAAACTTTACCTGGGCCCAGAAGGATTCACAAACAGGCCCCTATTGTAGAAGTGGAAATGAATCTTCACGTGGAAGGTTTGTCAGCGTCATTGTGACGTAACTTCCGCCGACGCCATCTTTGAACGGATACCCGAGCCGCACGTCCCAGCACGGAAGCGGAACGGCGGGCTCCGTTTACAAACAACCAATGCTGTACACACCAGGTGCCAGGTAAAAACCAGCACTATAACAAGTGAGAGTTTCTCTTACCATTTAATTAATAAATTCCAAAAAAGCAGTTTTACTCTATGGGGTTCCTTCTTATTGTTTCCCTCTGAGTGGTATTATTGAATTTTCAACATCAAGCAAGTTTAACACAAGAAGTACTGGGTTTAAAGGGGACACTTTTTTTTTTCTTACTTTTAAAACGATAAAGGGGACATGCCCCACAAGCGCACCTGACCATACTAGTGATAGTTGGTCATATGCACTAGTGGAACCAAGCACCAAGTCTAAAGCGCTGTACACACAATCGGACTTCCTATGGTTTTTAAACCGATGGATTTTTCCATCGGAAAACCAATGAAGCTGACTTCCATTAGTCTTGCCTACACACCATCAGTCCAAAAACCGACCCTTCCAAACGCGGTGACGTAAAACACTCCGATGAGCCGAGAAAAATTAAGTTCAATGCTTCTGAGCATGTGTCGACTTGATTCTGAGCATGCGTAGGTTTTTTAACCGATGGACTTGCCCATAGACGATCGGAATTTGCTATCGGTTTTTTATCCATCGGAAAAATTTAAAACATGTTCTATTTTTTGACACCGATGGAAAAAAGACCGATGGGGCCCATACACGATCTGTTTGTCCGATGAAAAAAATCCATCGTACTGTTTTCATCGGTAAAACCGATCGTGTGTACGCGGCTTAATACTTTATTTAGAACAACTGCATTTTCACGTCGAATATGTGTATGGGACTTTATATATTGTTTTATATTTTGTTCACATTTTTATCAGGTGTAAAGCACATTATATGGCATTAATATTTTTTTAGCACATTAAATGGTATTTGTGACAAGCGCTGTACAGTACAAGTAGCCAGTCAGGTGTGCTGCAGTGCAAGGTGCATGCTTACAAGAGGAGACAGCAGACCTTTTGCTGACTTGTAACAGGATGGGAAGGAACCTGCAAATAAAATTGAAAGTGAAACTGCAGCAGAGAAAGTCAGGTTGCCTTCCATGCTAGACAGGGCTGTGCTGTGTAAATCACAGGACTGGATGAACAGAAAAACAAATAATTTGACAAGTAAACCAGCTCTCATAGATATATTTTATCTGTGTATTTAGATGTTTGCCTGGAGTTCAGTTTTAAAAATTGCTTATGTAATCACAAACAAAAAGGGCTTTTAAAGTGGTTGTAAACCCACTCTTGCAACTTGCACCTACAGGTAAGCCTAGATTAAGGCTTACCTGTAGGTGTTTGCAATATCTCCTAAACCTATAAGGTTTAGGAGATATTGGCAAAAAAAGAGACACATCGGCGCAGGCGCACTGTAAATGCCGGTTTTATGAATGTTAAAGCCGGCTTAAAGCGGCGATACCAGGAAGAAGCTCCGAGGGGACATGGCGGCGGCGGTGGAGGGGAACGAGGAGGACTTCGGGGGCTTCGATTTCAGGTAAGTGCCACATAATGAGCTAGTATGCTATGCATACTAGCTCATTATGCCTTTCTCTTGCAAGGTCTTGCAAGGTCTTATTTTATCCCATTTTGGGGGGGGGGTTACTTCCTCTTTAATACGATGATTAATGTTCACAACAAGTGGCATTTTCAGGGACAAATATACAAACTCGGGAGCAGTTGAACATTTCTTGATATCAACAAAACTGTTCTATCCGGTGACAGCAAAAGAACTCAAAAGTACAGGAATAGTGAAACTTTTGTAACTGTATCTTTTTTTTTCTTGAAGACATTGGCAAAGACCCTCTGGTAATTGGCAAGCAAGTTATGGAAATACGGCACTCCCTTAAAGAGTGCAGAACTCTAACTGACAAGATTTGCTGCTCAGCCAGTGAACCACTTGATAGGACTGTGTGGGATCACCGAAGCAGTAAGTAGAGGAGATGGTGCCCTCTAGTGTCTGCACTATAAAATACCTCACTCTGTATTCTGTATAAACTGCCAAAACCACTCATACTGTGGGCATTTATGATTATGTTTTAATTGTTTCATATAGTTCAGTAATAATTATGCTTTCACTTTTAGAACTCTGGAAAAAGGAAGCTAACACTTTGAACATCTATAGTCACTGTAGAAAGTATCACCATCATCATGTCACAAGAACACAATTCTCATTCACTCTATCCAAGTCATGGTTTCAGTTATGCTTTGTTGGCTAGCTGCACTTTCTTTTACATACCAGAATGTCCATTATGTCATGTTGCCACGCCTTTCATTCTACCAATGGTTTCTATCCTCTAATGCAGGGATATGCAATTAGTGGACCTCCAGCTGTTGCAAAACTACAAGTCCCATCATGCCTCTGCCTCTGGGTGTAATGCTTGTAGCTGTCAGAGTCTTGCTATGCCTCATGGGATTTGTAGTTCTGCAAAAGCTGGAGGTCCGCTAATTGCATATCCCTGCTCTAATGCCTTACTCTAGATCAGCTACTAACTATAATGCTACAACTAAATGAACTCAAAAAAGCATGAAACAATAGTTACCTGTTTTCGATGAGTACAGTTAGGCTAGCCTTACAAAAATATTTTTTGTTCAAAGAGCGGGTTGAACAAAAAAAAACAGTTACACATTCGAGGTGGATGGGGGCATACTCCTACTGTGCTATTATGTTCTGATGGCAGGAAGACTTGTCCGCAGTCAGAATACACTGATCAGTCCTGCCCACTATGACCGGTGGTTCTGATCATTCAGGAAAAACCCTCCTGAACTGGCCAAATTTCGATCCATATATGGCCGTCTTTAGATTGGCATGGCACCAGCGAACTACTGATCGCTGGTGCAATGTTTTACAGCCTCAAAAAAATAAATAAAAGGAACATTTTTTTACCTGCAAAAAAGGTACATATTTTATTTTTTTCTAAAAAGTGAAAATATCCTTTAAATGAACAATAGCCATAATAGCCGTTGTTGTTGTTATTACTATTATTATTCAAGATTGATATAGCACCAACACCAACAGTTTGCACAGCACTTTACAATATAAAGGGAGACAGTACAACTGGATACAATTTAAGACCAGAGAGTTGGGAAGACACTGCTCGTGAAATCTTACAACCAAGGGGGATGTACATGATAAAAAAAAGGTAGCAACTGTTAGGTTGATGGAGATAGTAAAAGTTTAGTTTTTAGGTTAAGGCAGATTAGGGTTCCCTGAAGAGATGAATTTCCAGGGATTGACCAAAGGTGGCTAGAATAACAGATAGCTGGGCAATTTGGGGTAGGGAGTCCTAGAGGATGGGAGAGGCTCTGGAGAAGTCCTGGAGGTGAGCATGGGAGGAGGTGATGAGCGAGCTAGAGATCAGGAAATCTTGGAAGAAGTAAAAAGAATGGTTTGGGTGATATTTTTGGCACTTTTGGCAGTGGTGTTACCAAAGTGCAACTCTGCTTTGCCTAAAAAACATCACGACCCACTGGCTGAATCTCAACTACTGTTTGGAGAAGCGATGGAGCAACATCTTGCTGGTCCAGCCAGTGAGGTAGTGATGCCATAGAAGAAAGTAAATTGAGCTTTCATTTTTCTGTCGTTGACAAGTTGTTACCAGAAACAAAATAGCTAGTGTGACATGGCCTTAACAATTGCTCAGCGGAGCCCTTCTCCACTTATGCACACACCTACTTTTGCACCCCTGTCCATTACACTGTGTACTCTCTGCCTATACCCTGAATAAGATTTGTTGCCAGTACACCAACAAACTTGTTTCAAAATGCAAATCTCTTCATTCTGGTATGATCACATAGAAAAACAATGTTTTTGGACGGCTTGGTCTTGAAACAATGTTTTTCTATGTGATCATTCAAGAATAAAGGGATTTGTACTTATCCATGATGTTCACCGTGACCAGTTGGGAGTTGTTGCAGCACCCCGTTAACCACATAGTTGATCTAGTAATGGTGTGTGAAAAAAATATACTTCATCTCTCCATATACCCATCTCCACCTTTCTGCGCCCCTCTTCACCTCTCTGGCCCCTCTCTTCCTTCGCAGTATAGCAGAATGAAAGATATTCTGATTACCGTATATACTCGAGTATAAGCTGATCCGAGTATAAGCCTAATTTTACCACAAAAAACTGGGAAAACTTATTGACTCGAGTATAAGCCTAGGGTGAGAATGCAGCAGCTACTGTAAGCGGAAAAGAGGGTCAACAATGACCATTTGCGACCTCACTGTGCCCATTTGCAACCTCACTGTGCCCATTGCAAACTCACTGTGCCCATTGCACCCTCACTGTGCCCATTGCAGCCTTACTGTGCCCATTGCAGCCTTACTGTGCCCATTCTCACTGTGCCCATTGCAGCCTTACTGTGCCCATTGCAACCTCACTGTGCCCATTGCAACCTCACTGTGCCCATTGCAGCCTTACTGTGCCCATTCTCACTGTGCCCATTGCAGCCTTACTGTGCCCATTCTCACTGTGCCCAGTGCAGCCTTACTGTGCCCATTGCAGCCTTACTGTGCCCATTCCCACTGTGCCCATTGTAGCCTTACTGTGCCCATTCTCACTGTGCCCATTGTAGCCTTACTGTGCCCATTGCAGGTTCACTGTGCCTGAGTCAGTGTACCTGTATTCTTGACAGGCTGCGGGCATCCATTTTTCAAAAGTCGCGGCTTTCTCCCGGCCCCGTTCCATTCCGTGATAGGCGTTTGACACTGTGTTCCGCTACCGCCTATCACGGAGGTCCTCTCATCCTCGGACTCAGTTTCCCAGCAGACACTGTGTTCAGTGTTCCGCCAATCACGGACCTTCTTTCATCCTCGGACAAGAGGACGTCCGTGATAGGCGGAACACTGAACACAATGTCTGCTGGGAATGTCCGAGGATGAGAGGACCTCCGTGATAGGCGGTAGAGGAACACAGTGTCAAACGCCTATCACGGAACAAAACGGGACCAGGAGGAAGCCCACAGTCCTTCAGGTACATTGACTCGAGTATAAGCCGAGGGGGCTATTTTCAGCCCTAAAAAAAAGGGCTGAAAAACTTGGCTTATACTCGAGTATATACGGTAGTTATTATCGAACCCAATTGTGCTGGGAAAATTCTGCTTACACACACCTGTAGAAACTAGGCCAGTGGTTCTAACGAGCTGGTTGCCATTTTATGTTTGCAAGCCATGAACTTCCCGAATTGAAGCTAATAAAACACTGAAGTTCAAAAGCTCAGTTCCAGTGTGGTAACCAAATTCGTAGAAGCAGCTTTAGCTGTTATTATGCTTCCTAAAATTGGTAGGCTCAGCAAACAAAAAATACCACATAATGACTGATTCCTGGAATATGCTTGGTTTTATGAGGTTTATGAGAACCAAACAGACTTGTAACAAAGTTTAGATAATAGATTTTTTTTTTATGCGGCAGACTCCGTTTGTCTGTGATGTTCTACATAAGTACAGAAAATCACACGTTTGTATACATATACGCTTATCTATAGCAATTGCTTTAGGCGTATCGTCTTTACTATCTAACTAATGTATTTTGAGGGATATTTATGGTAGTAGAATGTTGTCTCATCAGATGGACACATGGCAAGGTGGACTGATTTTCCGGAACTTGTAACAGTCTCTAATCTGTCCTATTTTCCAGAAATCCCCAAACAAATGGTAAAGTTCTCATGTGGTGTTGAAGCGGAATTAAGATTCAAAACTGTGTTCTCAAACCTCATTCATACTTTTGCAAAACTGACACACACTCCTTCTCATCTAACCGACATCAAGATTCTTCTTTACAAACCTTCCGTAAGTGATCATTTCTTTATCATGATCGAAAATAAATGAAAATAACTGAGAATTTAACATGTGCTTTCTAAAAAAATAGGATTTTTATAACAGCTTACCTGTAAAATCCTTTTCTTGGAGTACATCACGGGACACAGAGCGACATAGTCATTACTAATGGTTATATAGATACCGTCAGGTGCTGGCACTGGCAACTTCCAAAACCGGAAGTACCCTCCCCTATATAAGCCCCTCCCATCCGGGAGCACCTCAGTTTTGTAGCAAAGCAATAAGTGTCCCTAAAGAGGGGCGGGAGCTCTGTGTCCCGTGATGTACTCCAAGAAAAGGATTTTACAGGTAAGCTGTTATAAAAATCCTATTTTCTTTCTCGTACATCACGGGACACAGAGCGACATAGTCATTACTAATGGGATGTCCTAAAGCAATGCCAAATGAGGGGGGGGATACACCATATATAAGCTGAGCGCTATCAGACATGAGGATCTTTTGCGGCCTGCAACACACTGCGCCCAAAGGCGACATCCTCCTGACTTCTAACGTCCACCTGGTAGGACCTAGTAAACGTGTGTACCGAAGACCATGTTGCGGCCTTACAGATTTGAGCCAGGGAGGCCTGGTGATGCACTGCCCATGAAGTTCCAACTGCTCTCGTGGAGTGCGCTCTAACTTTGAACGGAGGCGGTCTCCTTCTCAAGCCATAAGCTTGCATAATGACCTGTCGAATCCACTTGGCTAAAGTAGATTTTGACGCTGCCTGACCCTTTCTGGGGCCTTCCGGCAGAATAAACAAAGTATCCGTTCTGCGAATCTGAGCAGTGGCTTTTAGATAAGCTTTAACTGCTCTTACTACATCCAAAGAATGCAATAACTTTTCCTCTACCGAAGTAGGTTTGGGGAAAAAAGAAGGAAGAACCACATCTTGGTTCAAATGAAACCTCGATACCACCTTAGGAAGAAAGGCTGGATGAGGACGTAACACTACTCCTGTCCTTATGGATAACCAGATATGGCTCCCTACAGGACATAGCTGCTAATTCCGACACTCTTTTAGCCGAACAAATGGCTACTAGAAAAATCAATTTCCTGGTGAGAAGAACCAAAGAAATATGCTGTAATGGTTCAAATGGTTGTTTCTGTAGAACCGACAGAACCAAGTTTAGATGAATGCGAAGCCAAGGGCCTTTGAAAAAATATTGACAAGGCCGAAATCTGACCCTTGATAGTACTCAAGGCAAGCTTCCTATCTACAGCCCATTGTAGGGAGTCCAGACTCCTACCTATTACGTACTTACGTGGATGCCATTTCTTGGCTTCACACCAGGCGATGTACGCCTTCCAGATTCTATAGTAGATCTGCCTGGATACCGGCTTCCTGGCATTGATCATGGTAGATACCACAGAATTAGAGAGCCCTCTCTTTTTTAGAATGTGGGCTTCAATAGCCAGGCCGTCAAACCTAGGGCTGGTAAGGAAGGGTGGTATATCGGTCCTTGCGAAAGCAGGTCCGGACGATGTGGGAGAGTCCAAGGACTCCCCACTGACATTTTACAATCTCCACGTACCACGCTCTTCGGGGCCACGCTGGAGCCACCAGAATCACTGGTTTCTTTTCTACCCTGATTCTGCGGAGTAATCGAGGTAACCATTGTGGCGGTGTGAATGCATATATCAGCTTGAACTGATCCCAAGGGAACACTAGGGCATCCGAGCCGCAAGCTAGGGGATCCCTTGTCCGAGAGACAAACCTGTCCCCCTTTGCGTTGAATCTGGATGCTAGAAGATCTACATCCGATGTTCCCCACCGCTGACATATTGTCCAGAAAACCTTGGGGTGAAGGGACCCTTCCTCTGGGCCTAATTGCTGGCGACTTAGAAAGTCCGCCTTCCAATTCTCCACTCCTGGAATGAATACCGCAGATATGGCTGGGACATATTTTTTCTGCCCATTTCAGGATGTAATTTACTTCCCTCTGGGCTGCACGACTCCTGGTGCCCCCCTGATGATTGATATATGCCACTGCTGTGGCATTGTCTGATTGAATTCTGACAGGGGACCCTTGGAGTTTGGATGTCCATGCTACTAGGGCATACCGGGCTGCTCGTATCTCTAAGAGATTGATGGGCAGGGCCTTTTCTGCATCCGACCATCTGCCCTGGAGAGACTATTGCTCCAGTACTGCTCCCCAGCCTATAAGGCTGGCATCTGTAGTGACCACCTTCCAAGAAATCGGACTGAAGGATTTCCTTTTTTCCAGATTCTGGGGAACCAACCACCAACGGAGGCTCTTGCGAACGGAAGGGGACAAGGACATTGTAAGTCTAGGGCCTGAATTTTTTTGTTCCAGGCTGACAGTATGGCCCCTTGCAAATTCCTTGAATGGAATTGACCGTAGGGTACTGCTTCGAATGATGCCACCATTTTTCCCAGCAGCCTCATATACAGGCGTATGGACGGCTGTCTTTTTTGTACCCACTAAGTGGATCAAATCTTTCAAAGACAACACCTTTCCTCGAGGCAAGAATATTTTTCTCTGGCCTGAATCCAACCTTAGCCCCAAGTATTCCAGACTTTTGACTGGTTTTTAGGGCTGACTTGTCTCGGTTGATAATCCAACCGTGAGATTCCAGATACTTGATCGTCTTGTGAACGACCACGTCTAGTTTTTTCACTGAGTGGTCTATCAGCAACAAGTCATCCAGATATGCCATTATCATTACACCTTGTGTTCTTAGATTGGCCAATAAAGGGCCAGAATTTTTGTAAACACTCGTGGTGCTGTGGCCAAACCGAAGGGTAAGGCTCTGAACTGAAAATGGCGCCCTTCTACTGCAAAGCGTAGAAATTTTTGGTGGACTGGAAAGATGGGAATGTGCAAATAAGCATCTTTGATGTCGATCGTGGCTAACCAATCCTCCCCTTGTAGGGCAGTGGCCACCGATCGGATCGACTCCATCGAAAAGACCTGATATACAGGAATTTGTATAGCCCTTTTAGAATTAATATGGGCCTCCCGTCCGCGTTTGCTTCGGGACTGTAAAGAGGTTTGAGTAAAACCCGAACCCTCATTCTTCCAGGGGAACCTCCATAATTACTCCTTGGAGCAATAGTTGTTCTAGTGCCAACAGGAGGGACTCTCTCTTCCGGGGATCCCTTGGCACGTTTGACCTCAAAAATGGGAAGGAGGAGAGTCTTTTAACTCCAAACTGTATCCCAAACCTACTGCGGAGAGCACCTATCTGTCTTGATCGTGTCCCGCCAGGTCTCTTGCGAACAACTGGAGTCCTCCCCCCACCCGACTGAGTGGGGGCTTCAATGAATTTAACTTTGGGGGAGGTTTTGTACCTCCCCTGACCCAGGGTTTCTCATTACCCTGCTACTGTCCCTGTTTTTTACCCCCGGGATTTGACCAAGGAGGCCGTCGGAACTGTTACACAGCCGATGCCCCAGGGACTGGAGAAGCAGGCCTCTTAAAGAGGGACCTCTAACTCTGCTTTTAACCGGCAAGAGCGTATTTTTACCGCTGGAAATTTTCTGGATATATTTGTCCAGGTTTTCCCTGAATAAGCGTTCACCATGAAATGGGACGCTAACCAGCCATTCTTTACAGGGAGCTTCAGCAGACCAGTTTTTGAGCCATAGGAGCCTACGCATATGTACTATAGACAGCGTAAGGCGGGAGGCCTGATGGACTGAATCCTCTATGGCGTCAACCGCAAAGCCTAAGGCTCTAGGTAGATCAGCTAGGGCAAAGCCTGCTGATCTGTCAAGTCCCTCAAGACCTGTTTCAACTGATCCTTCACTGCTTAGCAGACCCCAATAGCTGCTACTGCTGGTTGTATCACCAAGCAGATTTTCATAAGGACTCCAATCTTTTATTTATTGGGTTCTTGAACATTTGGACATTATCCACTGGACATGTCAGTGATTTATACATACAAGAGATGGCTGCGTCCACTGTAGGGACCTTCCATTTTTTTTTTTTTTTGATGAACTTATCCTCCATGGGATAGACCACCGGAAATCTCTTGGGGGAATAAATATTTTCTCAGGACGTTCCCAATCCTGGTAAATGAGCCCTTTCAGTAAAGGGTGAAGTGGAAAAGAACAAACAGTCTGGGGGCTTCTAGCGACCCCAACGAGGATACAGTAGTGGTTGATGGTTCCGCAAGGTGCATTTTTAAATGCTGATCGGACCATGTTAGTCAGAGACTGAACCCATAATCTTTCAGCTTGAGATGCTGAGAAAAGGTTCCCCCACTGTTGATTCCTCTATAACAGAATCAACCTCATCCTGATCCCCTTCAGGCAGGTCGATCCCTGTATGGGACTGTTGCTCTGCTAACAGGCACTCTGAAGGAGGAGACTGAGATCGGGCGTGCTTTCCCTGACAGGGAGGCAGCGATAAATGTTGACAATCTCTCTCTAATCCTCCCAGAGCTGAGGAAAAAACCTCCTCTGTTACATACACAGGAGCAGGTGACTGAGGACAGCCACAGTACCAAGTACCCCTGCGGGGTCTCTACGGTCACTTACCTCTGAACTTCAGGGGAGACTGGTGCAGCAGGAGTATGCCCAAGATCCTCCGAGCCCGATGAGACCCCCTTCGCTTCCTGGAAGATTCAGTTCCGGAGCTTCTGGACGGCATATTCCTAAGCCTAAAGCTGAGGTATTCCAGCCGTAATACACCACTTTTACTGAGAATAGTCTAGCACAATTGCTGCTATATCACAGTTGGTGTCTACTAATGTGCCTTTCTAGGGGATGCCTGTATCAACCGCTTGCTGTATGCCTTTAAATGTTGCCAGCTCTGTCTCTGTACTTCATAGCCAGCTCACTACAATATTGTGTTTTTTTTAAAACTGCTGGGACGCCCGCACATGCGCAGAAGCGCTGCGGCGCGCACAGAGCGTCATCCCCCAGGCTCCGCCCCCTTTCCCGGCTCACCTCTATATATAGAGGCGCGTGCACGCGCACGCGCGCGGGCACGTGCGCCTTCGGCGCTAATTTCAAATATGGTAACAAGGGACAGGAGCCAGGGCCCCTCTTTGCCGCAGGCCGGGGGATGGACAAGCACTGCAACATGGCAGAGGAAGCAGTTTCCTATAAGAGAACTCACCATCTGCCTGGACTTTGCTCTGCTGAGAAGAAGCTAGTCCACATGACAAGAAAACATTCCACAGCGGCCTCTAGTGGACAAACACAGGTACCGCAGTCTAATATATTAAATATATATATAAAAAAAAATTTTTTTTTTTTTTTCTTGACCACCATTAAAAATTATTACATTTTTTTAGTAGTTACAGGCATGCACAGAATTTTGCGGGAATACCATTAGGTAACAGACAGAAAGACAAATTAGGCTTGGGGTTCCCCCAATAGAACCAAGTTCCTGGGGGCCCCCACTTACCTGTTCCCCGCCGCAGGACTTTGTTTGGTCCACAAAAGCCCAAACTTCACCTATCACGGCAGGCATTGTAATCAAACCTTCAGGGACCGGGTTCCCAAGGATTCCACTCCCCTGGACCTGTATAGCACCCTGCACAGAAAACATCTTGGTCGTGGGTATGACCAGAGCTCTGGATCCCAGGGTCCAGCTCTCCTAAGAGAAGCATTACAGGCAAAACCTTGCTCTTCTCTGCAAGGCCCGGGTACCGACCGTTTAGCTATGAAGCTTTTTTGGTCGGATCCGGAATAGCTTACTGAGGCCCAAAAGAACCTGTACGCAAGCTCAGTGAAAAACACATGTTTCTTCTTGGCCAACACCTTAGACACTGGCAAAAAACTGAGGTGCTCCCGGATGGGAGGGGCTTATATAGGGGAGGGTACTTCCGGTTTTGGAAGTTGCCAGTGCCAGCACCTGACGGTATCTATATAACCATTAGTAATGACTATGTCGCTCTGTGTCCCGTGATGTACGAGAAAGAAAAAACATTTTCTGTTTTGTAAAAGGTGCAAATGACTCTGTCTAACAGAGACATATAAATGCACCAAATATAAATAGCTACCAATATGGATACTAAATCAAGTATCATTATACAATGTTTACCTAGACAGATATCCAAATGCATTTAGCAATCAGATTTTTGGCTTTTTCTGATCAGCTGTGGGTTCAGAGGATGCAGGATTCTTTATTTTTCATTTGAACTCAATGGATATGCCTTTATTTTTCCTCAACCTATGTACAGTGGAACCTTGGATTACGAGCATAATCTGTTCCAGGAGAATGCTTGTAATCCAAAGCACTCGCATATCAAAGCGAGTTTTCCCATAGAGGTCAATGGAAACGAAGATAATTCGTTCTGCATTGACTTCTATGGCATGCAATACCGCTTGTGGCCAGAGGTCGGGGGGGCGCTGGAGAGCCTCGGAAATACAAGGGGACAGCTCGGCTGATTTAGGAAACCCTCGGAAAGGTTCGGAAACACTCGGGAATGGAATATTTCCAAGTGATTCCGAGTAGTTCCCAACGGCTCGGAACAGCTCGGAACTGTTCCGAGTGTCACCGGCACCCCTGCACCTCTGGCCAAATGCGGTACTGCAGACCCCATTAGCTTGAATTCTGCTCGTTTTGCGAGGCAACACTCCGAGTCAGTATTTTTAAAAAAAAAGTTGCTCGTTATTCAAAACGCTCGTTAACCGCATTACTCGTAAACCAAGGTTCCACTGTAATAATAATCTTCATCCCTATGTAGTTCATAACTATCTCATTGTGGACAATTCTTCTTTTTATTCCAGTCCCATTGGGTAGGGAGCAAATGCAATACTTTGTTTATGCAGGGCAGGTGCTACCACTAGGCGAACTAGGCAGCCGCCTAGGGTGCAGCCACGGCCCATGGGCGTAGATAAGGGGGGGGGAGTCAGGGGGGTCCAAACCCCCCTCCCCAAAGCATCCATCAATGATGCAGTAATTAGGCTAATGTAGCTGCGAGACTACCAGCTACAGAAAGCCGCACAGCCTGTTTTCCGTCACAGCCACAATCTGTCTCGTACAAGTTGTATAGAAAAGTAACATGCCGCTGGGACTTGAGGGATCCCAGGTGATGTCAGAAGGGAGGGACATTTGAGAAAAGTTCAGCTACACATTGACTAAAGAGGCAGCAGGGGGGCGGTGCAACCTATAGCATACAGGCTGTACTGCCTCCTCAGCCAATGGGTACACAAGTTCACTTTACATCACTGCAAGTAAATCCCAAGGGTTTCCTGTAGTGCAGGTGTGGGATCGAGCAGGCGGCAGCTTTGATGAGGGAGAAGCCTGCACTCAAGCGCCTGAACTGTGCACTGAAGATCCTCCAATGATGGAGGTGAGGGAGAAGAAAGCAAACAGATGTTTTGCCCATGAAATACAGGGAACTGTTAGAAGTGCCTGTGCCCCCTTTTGAAAACAGCCATTGTAATGCCACCCATTGTCCTGTCCTTTGTAACAGGGTGAAAATAACCTGATGCCTGTGCAGCATAGGTGTCAGCTTACTGTCATCATGTTAACCACTTAAGCCCCGGACCATTTTGGCTGGTTAAAGACCAGGCCACTTTTTGCGATTCGGCACTGCGTCGCTTTAACTGACAATTGCGCGGTCGTGCAACGTGGCTCCCAAACAAAATTGATGTCCTTTTTTTCCCACAAATAGAGCTTTCTTTTGGTGGTATTTGATCACCTCTGCGGTTTTTTTTTTTTGCGCTATAAACAAAAATAGAGCGACAATTTAGAAAAAAATTCAATATTTTTTTACTTTTTGCTATAATAAATTTCCCCAAAAAATATATAAAAAAATTTTTTTTTTCCTCAGTTTAGGCCAAAACGTAATCTTCTACATATTTTTGGTAAAAAAAAATCACCATCAGCGTTTATTGATTGGTTTACGCAAAAGTTATAGCGTTTACAAAATAGGGGATAGTTTTATGGCATTTTTATAAATTTTTTATTTTTTACTAGTAATGGCGGCGATCAGTGATTTTTTTTCATGACTGCGACATTATGGCGGACACATCGGACACTTTTGACACATTTTTGGGACCATTGTCATTTTCACAGCGATCAGTGCTATAAAAATGCACTGATTACTGTGAAAATGGCACTGGCAGTGAAGGGATTAACCACTAGGTGGCGTTGTAGGGGTTAAGTGTTCCCTGCATAGTGTTTCTAACTGTAGGGGGGATGGGCTGGGTGTCACATGACACTGATCTCCGCTCCGAGTACACGGAGCCGAGATCGTGTCATTGTCACTAGGCAGAGCTCTATACCTCCGTGAGACGATCGCGGAGATCCCTGCGGCGATCGAGTCTGCGGGACCCGCGGTCCAACTCACGGAGATGGCGGCAGGGTCGCGAGCGCGCCGCCGGCAGCGCGTGCGCACGACCACATGGACAGGCACTTAAAGGGGACATACAGTTACGTTGATGTGCCTGTCCGTGCCATTCTGCCGACGTAAATGTACAGGAGGCGGTCGGCAAGTGGTTAAAGAGTATTGGTGGCATTACAATGGCTGTACAATGGGTTCACACTAGCCAAAACTCTAAAAAGCAGTCCACAGTGGATTGCTTTTTAAAGTGTGGTTAAGTGGCTGCTGTCAGGTGTTCAGGAGGTTATCCTGTCTCCCCCTAAATGCCTGTTTTTTTTTGGGGGGGGGGGTTGTGCCAAATGGCAATTTATATTGTGCAAATACATCACAACCACAAGCCAAGTTTCAATTTTTTAAGTTCTATTTTTTTGGGGGGGGATGTACAAGTGTCTGGTCTTGCCTAGGGAGCAAAATAGTCTAGTACTGGCCCTGTGGTTGATGGGGGGGGTTGATAGAAAAGCCTCATTAGTGAAATAAAGAGTATGTGTGGTTAATCAAGTATGTGTATTACGACATAAGTGTGTAAAGCAGCTGCATTGATAATTGTACATTTTTGGATCGCGTAACGATGTGACATACCAGCCCTGGTTAGTGGATCTGTTCTTTACCATCAGACAATGTTTAGTTTGTAGCCAATAAATTGATGCACTTCTTAGTAACAGCGCCACCTGTTGGATTAGGCAAGACATCACAAGACAGCACACTGGAAGCTAAGCAGGAGAGCAGCTGACTCCAGTATTTTGCCCAGACTGAGTTAGTTCAGGACACGATCAAACTGTACATTTTTGTAAATATTATACAGTATTTTTACATATATAAGTGTGTATAAGATGGTAAATGCTTTGTAAACAACTGCATAACATAATTTACTGAGAAAAACAAAATTTGCTTTGCAGCCAAAACAATTATAATTTCTTCTCCTGTCATTGGATTCAGTAAATCCAGATGTTCCTCTTTACCCTTCTGCCTTGCACTCCAGAATTAAATAAAAAGTGATAAAATTGCTAGCCCTTCTGCCAAAGCAGCCCACACAGGCAATTTCTTCCTGTGGGTAGAAAATGATACTTACGAGACTAAAACATCATAGCCTGTCTCTGCTCGATATATCCACTTGTGTCTCCTTTTTTAAGATCTCTATGTACTGTGCTTTCTGTAGGACATGGCAGATCAATCAAAGGCATGCAGACGTGACCCCTTAAATTCTCTGGTGGCTCTGCAGGATGATGGTGAAGAAGCAGACTGCATGCTCAGGCTTTCCAACCTACAGAAATGCCGGGTAAGTAAATGTCAATTTTTAGCCCTCATCAGTTTATCACATTTTTCTTAATGACAATACTAATAATTTATATTTTATATTGTGTTTTATGTGCAGAATGACGTCATCATAAAGGTCGATCTGCATTTCACAAATCTTGATGGTGTCAGAATTCAGGAGAGTTTGGAGCATGTGATCGCCAAACCATGGATTGCTAAATTATTTAACAGGACAAATCCACTGTGTTTCATGAGAAGGCATAAAGCTGAAGCTCCAGAGAGCATGCCCACCATGGAAACGCAGCTCACTACAGACTCCTTGGACTCGCAGCCTGGAGCACATCTCAAAGATGCTGGGGAAATGCCCATTAGTGGTCAATCAAAATCCAGCAGTGAGCCTGAAGAGAACGATGAAAGTGATATATTACCTATCTAATGAAGAATGCATTAGAACATGAGGCATTCTATGCTATACTTCCATTCAGAAGCTGATTCATTTTTGGATGGTCCGTTAGAGTTCACAGACTGCAAAGCTGCACGTGAATTCAAAAGGCGCTTAGTGACTTCTCATAGTCTTCATTTGCAGAAGACCAATGTTTTGTATCTATAATATACACATTCAGATGGTGATTCTGATTACTTCTCTCTAGGAGAGATGGGAAATATTGTCAATTTATAACACTCTTAGCAAAGTTAATTTAAAGAAAACATATATTTCAGACTTGGACTACATAGGCTGAGGAGCTGTACAGCTTGACATAAATCTACTTTTGTATATGGTTCATAGGCGTGCGCACAGGGTGTGCTGGGTGTGCCTAGGCACACCCTAATCACCCCATGTGCACTAGCATTATTATGCTCCCAATCAACTGGCTCCCACCACCAGCGCCCCTTCCTGTGACAGCAGGTGGCGTTCATGTGTGTTTGAGCTTTGGGGTGCACACCCTAATGCAATAGGCTGCGCACACCTATGATATGGTTATTGCCTAGTGCCTGATACTAAGACATCTACAGATCTCAGTAAAGTTGTCTGTCCTTAGAAGGGAGTGGATATCTTCACACATGCACTCCTCCACAGACTTTGACAGCTGTCATGCCCATTCAAAGGAACTGTTGATTTTATTTGAATCCTCCATAAGAAAAAAACAAAGGTGGACAAAAGCTTAAAAGCAACTTAGAGAGCAGTTCACACAGGATTATATACTTCATTTTTATTCTATACTTTTCTTACTCCCTTAAGCCGGTCATAGATGGTACAAATCTCGGCCAGTTCAGCAGTAACCGGCTGAAATTCCAAACCATGTATGGGCAGGCTGAATGTACCCAAGCTGATCAATCAATCAACTTGGGTACACCCAGCCTGCCAGATTTTACATGTGATTATTGCTAGCAGCTGTTAAAGCTGCTAGCAGTAATCACTGTGTTTTCCCGGCGGGAACGGTTTCCCACTCCGGGGGGTTGCAGGAAAGAAAATCGCTCCATCTCTGGCCCACCTTAGTGTAGAGCAAGCTGGAAATGTATAGCAATCTAACTGGAGCTGTCTCCTACACAGTCTATACCCAATAACAATTCAGGTTTTTATGTTGGCCACAAACAAACAAAAAATGCAAGTCATTTCTTCCATTTTCTTAATCAAATAGATTAATGTAATCTATCAACAGCATGTTCAATAGACACCATGAAATGGTCTAAAATATTGATGGTAGGTTTTAGCATTTGGTTGTTTTTGCAGTTGAAAGCTGGTTGCAATTTCCTGCACATTAATGTGGTTGGCTAGCATCGTTTTTGAAATGTATTGCCAATGACAGACAAAGATGGCAGATGGCTAAGAATATATCTTTAATTTTTGTTCACAAGTATGTTTTTCAACCAAATAACATGTGTAGAATGCAGTCCACCGATGTATAAAAACTGGATGATAGACACACAGTAAAGATGGCCATAAACATATAGATTTAATTCATTCAGGCTGGGGCTGAATGTAAAAAATCTTACTGATTCTTCCGTCCACAATATACAGCGCAGATGGATCCTGCTGTTGCTATTGTATTTTGACAACCGGACCCACTGTTTTATCAGCGATTTTCCTCGTGTTAAATTTTTCAATCTAAAGAAGTTGGGTTGGACAGGGTCCCACAGTGTATGGCCAGCTTAAAGTGGCTGTATACTCTCTTTTTGAACTTTTACCTACAGGTAAGCCTATAATAAGACTTACCTGTAGGTAAAAAGAATATCTCCTAAACCTGTACGGTTTAGGAGATATTCCCCCCGCAATGAGCCGCTGACTGCAGCGGCGCATGTGCAGCGGGGATTCTCAGCTAAACCCCAGCAGCCGCCGGACCTTGCCGACGTGCGGGAGTGACGACATCGCCGCTCCAGCCACTCACAGCGCTGGAGCGGCGATACCCGGAAGACATGCCGAGGCAAGATGACATCTCCCTCGGCGTGGACCAGGTTAGTTCCCGACGCCTCGTTCTAAGATAAGTATTTCATAATGAGCTAGTATGCGGTGCATACTAGCTCACTATGCCTTTTGCCTTTCAGGTATGAAAAAAAAGTAGGAGCGGGTATACAACCACTTTAAGTCTTGTGTGAACAGTCCATTTATCTGTAGGCCACAGCACACTGCAGATAATGCATTCTCAGTATTTCAGAATTTTGACTTTTAGAATTTTGCCTGTAGTATTTGGGAGGCATGTCCAACAGTATTAAACTCCTTATGTTAGTTTTGCAGCCATCCGAGTTGTGGAACAAGTAAAAGAAGCAAATGGATTGCAATAAAAGGTACAATATAAGCAGTGACTTCTGTTCCACTTTAAACGCAGCTCAATACAGACTCCTTGGATTCGCAGCCTGGAGCACATCTCAAAGATGCTGGGGAAATGCCCATTAGTGGTCAATCAAAATCCAGCAGTAAGCCTGAAGAGAACGATGAAAGTGATATATTACCTATCTAATGAAGAATGCATTAGAACATGAGGAATTGTATGCTATACTTCCATTCAGAAGCTGATTCATTTTTGGATGGTCCTTTAGAGTTCACAGACTCTAAAGCAGTGATTCTCAACCTTTCTAGTGCCGTGACCCCTTGATAAAATTTCCCAAGTTGTGGGAACCTCTAACAGTAAAATTATTTTCGTAGCTTTGGTTGTCAGCACCCAAGGCAAGACAAGTAATTTGCACCCCTAACCCACGGATATTTAGCGCTCCCTGAGTCCCTTCCAATTGTACAGTATTAAAACCCCTTATGGTACATTTTAGGATGTACCCCTCTCTCTTTGTTCTCCTTTCTTTCCATTTTATCTCTCTCTATCCTAATTACTTGTTTTTTCTCCCCCATCCCTCTCTCTAGCTATCTTTCTTTTTCTTTCTCTTATTCTTTCTCTCCATTTTTCTTTGTTCCTCCCCCTCTTTTCCTCTGCCTTCCATGTATTCTCTATTTTTTTTCCTTCTCTTACTACTTGGTGCAGTGCTGGCAGGGAGTTGGGATCAGTGGCAGTGATGGCGGGAAGTTGAGATCAGTGGCAGTGCTGGTGAAGGGTGGCAGTGCTGGTGGGGGTTGAGATCAGTGGCAGTGCTGGGGGGAGTTCTGATCAGCCAACTTAGGTGCTCTTGATCAAGGTCATCTGCTGATCTGAAAACCGTAGTGGGGACTTTTAATGGCAACTCTAATCACAGGTAGTGTTACTGACTCTGTCTCCGGCTTCGTGGTGTCTCGCAGCAGTGACACCTATGCCGAAATCAGGAGGTAGAGTCTCCTCCAGCCCCTCCTACTTCACATTCCTCACCAGTCAGCTGATCTCTAGTCTCTGCCCCCCACCCATGCCGTGAACTGAATGAGCGGCTGCGTACAGGCTGAGTGGGCAGCCATGGACTCCAGGAACAGCCCAGGATTCGATGACCCCTGGCAAATCGTCATTCGACCCCTGAGGGGGGTCCCAACCCCAGGTTGAGAAGCACTGCTCTAAAGGACCATATATATCAATTTTCTAAACTTAAGCCTCGTACACACGTACAGTTTTCTCGGCAAGAACCAGCAAGAAAACTGCTGGCAGAGCTTTCTTGCCAAGTAAACCGTGCGTGTGTATGAGGCTTTCAGGTTTCTCGTCAAGAAAACTGCCCAGAATCTCAACAAGAAATAAAGAGAACCTGCTCTCTTTTTTTCTCGTCGGGATTCTTGTCGGCCTGTTTCCCGACGAGAAACCCGAGAGTGTGTACACTTACCTGTCGCCGTGGAAACCCTTGCATGCTCGAAATGACTTTGACGCATGCGCGGTAGCTTCCTAGGCATAGGTAGGGTGTAGCAAGATGGCGGCGATGGCATCGAATGTGACGAGCGCATGCTCGTCATAGTCGATGACGTCACCGCGTTCGTTCCATTCAAAAGAACGGTGGTTCTTTGGAATGGAGTGTGTGTACACTCGGCCGGCACAAGATTCTTGTCAAGAATCTCGTCTGAAAAAATGACGGGTTTTTTCCTGATGATATTCTCGGCCGTTTGTACAAGGCTTAAGTGTAAATATGGTCTGCATTAAAACCAATCCTGGAAAACAGTAAGCCAAAGCTGTACAGGCATCCTTTTTTTTTTTACTTATTTTTGAATAATACAGAAGAGAGCACCGAAGCACTAGTAGAAAAGAATTCAACCCAAGTTTGTCTTTGCTAAGCATATGAGAAAGGCACATGGACACCTTTCTAGCGAAAATGCACTTGGTACCAGAAAAAGTCAAGAGTTCTCATAATTTATTTTGTACAGAATATTTTATTTTTTGTTGCACCTTCTCAACATAGTTCTGCCTCTGATAAAAAATAAATGGAACACAGTAATGTTAGAAAAGTACAAAAGGAAAACTCAAATCTTTATTACGGTCTATTACTTATTATTACTGTCTACGTGATGGGATATAAACGTCATTTATTGGGAAGTTTAGAAGAAAGAATGTGAAATCACTATAGCTTTTTATTTCTTTTATGCAAACTGATTTCTGTTCTAGGATAGCATAGCAAGTTGCTATTTTATGAAATTCTTTGTAAAGAAAAAATGGTTTTATGTGACTGTGTAACAAATTTTAATACCTGTAGTGGATTAAAAAATTTAACTGATTACTAAATTGCAGAAACATTGCACTAATAAATGACAGCACTTCATAGACAGAGATCCTAAAGCTGGCCATTCATTGCTCAAGTTTCGTCCAATTCCTGCTAGCTCAGCCAAAACTAGAGCAGTGCATGGCCCTGTCAGCAGCTCTATCTTCAACAAAAATCAAAAAATTGACTTGAGCCTGTTGGAAAATTGTCAGTTGAATACCACATACACCCAATCAGATAGAGGCACTGTTTCTGTATTTTGACAGCTGGGGGCAACGGCTGTCAGAAGGCAATTGCCCCAGAGGTGCCTCTGTTATCTATAGGCACAAGCCTACTGTGCCTAATGGTAAAAGTATTTATTACAGGTACTTATATAGCGCCATAAATTTACACAGCGCTTTCCATATATATTGTACATTCACATTAGTCCCTGCCCTCAAGGTGCTTACAATCTAAGGTCCCTGACTCACATTCATACATAAATATTCTAGGGCCAATTTAGACAGGAGCCAATTAACCTACCAGCCATGTCTTTGGAATGTGGGAGGAAATTGGAGCACCCGAAGGCAAACCCACGCAGGCACAGGGGGAACATGCAAACTCCAGGCAGGTATTGTCGTGGTTGGGATTAGAAATTGTACTTATTAAATCTATACAGCCTGTACCCAGTCAAGTCTTTCTTCCTATCCTAGGTCCAAAAGAATTAGTGAAAAAAATAAAAAAAATAATGTTAGCGCTCGGGATATAGGCAAAGGTATAGTGTAAATAGATAAAATGTATGGTATAATAAAAACGAGAATAGGGAAAAAATGCTTCAATGCGCTTCAACGCTTCAAAATCTACAAAAAAGTCCACAATAAAAATGGTATAAGTCAATGGATGATAAAAGTACACCCTGTTCCAAATTATTATGCCAATAATTTTTTTCCCATTTACCTAAATAATTGATGTAAACAACAGTAAGCATAATTCTCATGTTGTCAACTATTAAGAGTACAATTCAAATTTTATTGAACAAACCTAATGATAAAAAAAAAAAAATCAAAATATAAAAACTTACAATGCACTGTTCCAAATTATTACACACAGTAAGTTTCAAAACACTTTATAGGTTGTAAAGAACTGAAAATTGTCATTTGTTGTGTTTACAGCATATTTACTGAAATCAAAACCTATTTCAACCAAACTTTGAACAACATTTTAACTTTGTAAACATTTTAGCAGGTCACGTTACATTTTAACATAGGACCCCTTATTTGATAGCAGCTTCACAAGTCTTGCATCCATTGAACTTGTGAGTTTTTGGACAGTTTCTGCTTGAATTTGTTTGCAAGATGTCAGAATAGCCCCACCCTCATTGATCTTGAGCTTGAGGATGCTCCAAAGGTTCTCAATAGGATTGAGGTCAGGGGAGGATGGAGGCCACACCATGACTTTCTCTCCTTTTATCCCCATAGCAGCCATTGATGCATAGGTATTATTTGCAGCATGAGATGGTGCATTGTCATGCATGAAGATGATTTTATTACAGAAAGCATAGTTCTTCCTTCTGTACCAGGGAAGAAAGTGGTCAGTCAGGAACTCCACACACTTTGCAGAGGTCATATTTACACCTTCGGGGACCCTAAAGGGGCCGACCAGCTCTCTTCCCATGATTCTGGCCCAAAACATGACTCCACCACTGCCTTGCTGACGTCGCAGTTGTTGGAACAGGGTGACCGTCCACCAACCATCCACTACTCCATCCATCTGGACCATCCCGGGTTGCACGGCACTCATCAGTGAACAGGACTGTTTGAAAATTAGTCTTCATGTATTCTTCTGCCCAATGCAGCCGTTTCTGCTTGTGAGCATTGGTTAGTGGTGGCCGAATGGAAGGTTTATGCACAGTTGCAAGACTCTGGGGGACTCTACACCTTGATGCAGTGGTGTATTTAGGTTTTGTGCTGCCCTAGGCCTGACTAAACTCATGCAACCCCTAATTTAAATAATTTAAATATGATCCACCCCTTCCTGTCAAGGTCACACCCCTTCCTGTTTAAGGCCCGCCCTGAAATTTTCCAGTAGGGACACTAATTCTGAGGACCTTTGGGGGGGGGATTTCCTCTCACTTCCTGTTTGGCTATGGGGCAGTAAATAAAGTGAAATGAACAGATGGCAAAAAAACATTAACAGGGTCTATAACCATCCCTTACTCTATCCAAAATGGAAAAAAAAGCGTTGCCTATAGTTCTACTTTAAGCACAAATTTCTGCTAAATTTATGGAGGACTAAGAGGATATAAGCATGCCAGTGGTGCAGCATAAAACATAGCACAGTGATGGAGGGATGTGGTCCAGGCAGTGAGCAAAGGAAGGATTGGGGGCGGGAACAAATAAATCCATCTGTTTATTTTTCTCATCAGCAATCAACAGAAATAAAATTAAGATTCCTTAATATGCACAACTGACACAAGCAAAGGATTGCAGGAGAGTCCTTCTACCTACCTGCCAGGTATAGGTGACCATGTCAGTGTCCCTTGTGTCTGCGCCATCCCTATCATACCAGCAGCAGTGAGGTCGCTTTATGGGGGTGCCAGACACCTCATAAGACTGGCGCTACACTAAAAGTGTAGCGCAAGCCGGCGGGGACTTTTTTCATGCTGCCCCCCTGCAAAGTGCTGCCCTAGGCCTGGGCCTTGTTGGCCTAGGCCAAGATACAGCGTTGCCTTGATGTCCGTGGGACTTCAGAGGCACCAGCAGCTTCAAATATCTGTTTGCTGCTATGTAATGGTGTTTTAGCAGCTGCTCTCTTGATCCGATGCATGGATCTGGCAGAAATCTTCCTCAATGTGCCTTTATCTGCACGAAACCCGTCTGTGCTCTGAATCAGCCACAAATCTCTTAATAGTGCGATGATCACGCTTAAGTTTTCGTGAAATATCTAATGTTTTCATACCTCGTCCAAGGCATTGAACTATTTCACTCTTTTCAGTAGCAGAGAGATCCTTTTTCGTCCCCATATTGCTTGAAAATGGTGCTCAGCTTAATAATGTGGAACACCCTCCTTTAGTAGTTTTTCCTTTAATTGGGCTCACCTGGCAATCTAATTATCACAGGTGTCCGAGATTGTTTTCAGTGATCAAAAGAGCCCTGAGACACAATGCCATCCATGAGTTAAACTGAAAAACAAAATATTTAATCTTTGTGACGCTGAAATCTAATTTGCATAATAATTTGGAACAGGGTGTAATAATAAACCTTGAGGGGAGATGATGAAAATGGCAGGGTCTTGAGTAACAGGGCACTAAGGGCCAGCTCTTCTCAGGAGTGAAGCCGGCCCAAACCATCAACATAGAAAAAGAAACATAGAAAATCGCCTCTTAGTGCATTGTTTATTAGATAACAGTAATAAAGTATCCAACACTTACATTTAAATAAGGATTAATGTACTCATGGAGAATATGGCATGTCAGATGGGGGATAGTCCTGCGTCCTAAGCTGTTTCCAGGGCGGTCACAAATCCAGGCTAAGAGAGCCGCAAGGAGCCGGGGAGGAAGCCAGCTGAATTCTTCGGGGGAGATGAGCCTGCTCGTGGAGCAGCGTGTGACGGGATCAGGGAGACCACAACGCGTTTCAGAGCATGCGCGAAGCCGCTATAGAGCATGCGCGCTCCTTTTCCCGGCTCCCTGCGGCTCTCTTAGCCTGGATTTGTGACCCCCTGGTGACAGCTTAGGACGCAGGACTATCCCCCATCTGACATGCCATATTCTCCATGAGTACATCGATCCTTACTTAAATGTAAGTGTTGGATACTTTATTGCTGTTATCTAATAAACAATGCACTAAGAAAATAATTAGTGGGTGCCGGTCTTAATCGTACAAGAATATCCATATGGAGCCAACAAAAACTGAAAATGTTAACAATTTTGGATGATGTGGGAAATCTCTCAAACTGATTCTGCTTTTCCATGGAAATTTTATACCATTAATATGAAACATTATAGAGCCTGATTTCGTAAAGTGTAAAATTAGGTGAGCCTTTGTTCACATGAAACATCCAGTCATGTGCAGCAGAATTTGAAGAAACTTTACAAAGTCCTTTGACTTGAAATTGCTTTGCTCTGGTATGACCATCAGATGGAGACATTTCACTATTAAATTTAGAATTATGTAAATCTTTCTAGAGCAACAAATAACAGGATGGTTGATGAAAAAACATGATTGCCCTGTCATTATGTCATAGAATATGACTTCCTATTGTAGCAGCCTCACCCCGTCCTCTTTAGCTAGGGGTATGTCACGCGACAGAGTGAGGTGCGCTACGGCCCATGTCCTCCCCATGGCTGTGGGTGAGGTGAAGGCCAGTACCAATCTTTTCCTCGGGCCAAATGTGTGCTGGTTAAGAGGGTCAGTCCTTCCGTGCCAGAATCTCCCTTTGCTCCCATTAACAGAGTCCGTACACCCATCAAAGTCCAAACTCAGGTTTATTGCGTATCTCCACATACAGTCAAATGCAACGGCATGATACGATGGGGAAGCAGGTCGAGGCACTGTACAGGTTCTTAGTCCCTACACTCCCTGTGCTATGACCAGAGGTTGCAGGAGTCTTGATTAGAGCTCCTCCGCTGCGCTGTAGCCCCTATCAGGGGAAGATGTCCTCCAAGGGAGTTACCGAAGGCCCATCCGTCACCGGGTTGACACTGCACCGGGTCTTCGGACGGGTGACCTCCCCAGCCTCCTCACCTCAGATGCGGGTCCCCTCGCAAGGGGCGCCCTGGAGCAACTTCACCCTCGCGGGACCCAGTCGGAGTCACCGGGTCCCAGGCCTCCTCAATAGTACCTCACCCCAGGCCGAAGGTGCCTGGGATGGACTCCATCTTCATTCCGGCCAGGCCTAGGGCGCCTAGGCCGGAACCTTGAACCGCCCGCACCCAGGCCTAAGGTGCCTGGGTGCGTGACGAGATGATCCCCGAAGAAAAGAACCTCGTGGCGAGGGCGTCTCCCCCTTTTATCTCCTCCCATCGACACCACGGCGGGTTCCCCGTCCCAGCCGTACCATCTCCGCAAAGGGACAAAAAGGGTAGCCCTGTGGTAGTGATTCTACCCTGAGCCAGTAGGTACACTGACACCCACTGGTCAAGGAGAATATCACACCACCCAATCCTCCACGAATAACAAAAAGGGGTCTGAACCCTAACATAATTACACACTTGGGTCACACTACCCCCAGGTGTATCCCACTAAATTGAGGACCCCGCTACACTATATTCTGCAATAACATATAGATAGAGTGTTCAGATGTGTTGTAAAAGGAGATCTGTGCTGAGTGCAGAGCCTGTCTGCAAACTACCCCAACCAATATCATAAGCCATTGAAAATCAAAGAAAGACATTTTGCCTGCAGATGGGAATTAAATTAGGCAAAGTTTGCAAGCAAGTAACACTCAGGCCCCGTTCACACCTATGCGAATTGGTTGCGGCTTACACCACATACAATTCGCATAACATTATAAAATACATTGATTCCAATGAGGCTGGTTCAAATATGTGCGATGCATTCGCACTGTGCATTGCCTAAAAAACGTGTGCCTTCTCTAGGCATTGCGGTGCAGCTCAGGTGCGAATTCAGGCCCATTATGTTCTATGGGCACGCATCTGATTCGCACATGTGTTGCGTTCTGAACAGGGATCTTGAGGGGGAACTCCACGCCAAATTTAAAAAAAAAACGGCATGGGTTCCCCTCCAAGAGCATTCCAGGCCTTTAGGTCTGGTATGGACTTTAACGGGAACCCCTACGCCGAAAAAAACGGCGTGGGGGTCCCCCCCAAAGTCCATAGCAGACCCTTATCCGAGCACGCAACCTGGCAGGCCGCAGGAAAAGAGGGGGGACGAGAGAGCGCCCCCTCCCTCCTGAACCGTACCAGGCCGCATGCCCTCAACACGGGGGGTGGGTGCTTTGGGGCAGGGGGGCGCACTGCGGCCCCCCCACCCCAAAGCACCCTGCCCCCATGTTGATGAGGACAGGGCCTCTTCCCGACAACCCCGGCCCCCCACCCTATGTGAATGTGTATGGGGTACATCGTACCCCTACCCATTCACCTGGTGGAAAAAAAATGGCAATAAAAACACTACACAGGTTTTTTAAGTAATTTATTAGTCAGCTCCGGGGGTCTTCTTCCAACTTCGGGGGTCTTCTTCCAACTTCGGGGGGTCTCTTCCGACTTCAGGGGTCTCCGGTGTCGTCTCTGCGCTCTTCGGTTCTTATCTCGCTCTCTGGTTCTTTCTTCCTTCTGCCGGGCCTCCGCTATCTTCTTCCAGCTCTTTTGCTAGCAGGGGCCCGGTCTTCTTGGTCGCCTTCTTCCCTCTTCTCTCCTGGAGATGTTGACTCGTCGCTGTCTCCGGCTGTAATGCCGTACGAGCGGAGCGCATTCACTTTTATAGGCATGGGCGTGGTCACCGGGTAATGCCACCCAGTGACCCCGCCCCCATATGAAGCAGGACTGTCACGTCATATGGGGGCAGGGTTACTGGGTGGTATCACCCGGTGACCACGCCCATGCCTATAAAAGTGAATGCGCTCCGCTCATACGGCATTACAGCCGGAGACAGCGACGAGTCAACATCTCCAGGAGAGAAGAGGGAAGAAGGCGACAAAGAAGACTGGCCCCCCGCTAGCAAAAGAGCTGGAAGAAGATAGCGGAGGCCCGGCAGAAGGAAGAAAGAACCGGAGAGCGAGAGAAGAACCGGAGAGCGCGGAGACGACATCGGAGACCTCCGAAGTCGGAAGAGACCCCCGAAGTTGGAAGAAGACCCCCGAAGTTGGAAGAAGACCCCCGGAGCTGACTAATAAATTACTTAAAAAACCTGTGTAGTGTTTTTATTGCCATTTTTTTCCACCAGGTGAATGGGTAGGGGTACGATGTACCCCATACTCATTCACATAGGGTGGGGGCCGGGATCTGAGGGCCCCCTTATTAAAGGGGGCTTCTGGATTCCGATAAGCCCCCCGCCCGCATACCCCGACAACCCATGGCCAGGGTTGTCGGGAAGAGGACCTGTCCTCATCAACATGGGGGCAGGGTGCTTTGGGGTGGGGGGGGCCGCAGTGCGCCCCCCTGCCCCAAAGCACCCACCCCCCATGTTGAGGGCATGCGGTCTGGTACGGTTCAGGAGGGAGGGGGGCCGCTCTCTCGTCCCCCCTTATTTCCTGCGGCCTGCCAGGTTGCATGCTCGGATAAGGGTCTGCTATGGACTTTGGGGGGGACCCCCACGCCGTTTTTTTCGGCATAGGGGTTCCCGTTAAAGTCCATACCAGACCTAAGGGCCTGATATGCTCCTGGAGGGGAACCCATGCCGGTTTTTTATTTAAAATTTGGCATGGAGTTCCCCCTCATAATAACAGCGGCGAGACTTCCCAGGTCAGTAAGTCCGCAGCTAAAAACGCAATGGAACCGCTGAACAACTGATTGCGAACTTGGCAAAGACTCCAAGCTCAAAAACGCAACGCATAGGTGTGAACCTAGCCTTAAGGATTTATGGCATGTAAATAGAAATGTTAAAATTGGTAAATGATGTATTTACATATATCAAAGTACATAGTTGCTTGGGAATTTAGGTATAATAAACACTAATCAATCAGTTATAAAAGTTAAACATTTTTATTCAAAATATCACAGAGTAGACATGTGCACTGCTGAAAAATGTGTTTGTTTTCGTTTCATTCGTTTTTTGTTTTTTTTTTATCATATTTTAGGTCATTAGTTATGATCGCAATCCGTAAATTCGAAATTTCAAAATTAAGAAAGAAAATCAGAAAATTCGAAAGAATAACGAACTAACTAATGATAACTAACCATTAAATTATAGGTATTTGAATTTCCTTTCAAATTTGGCTGCTAATGAACGTAACAAATACGAAGTTACGAATTATCCGAAATAACGAAAGCCACATCTAAACAAATGGAACAGAACAAATTAATAATAAATAATAATAATACATTTTTTTTTATTGTTATTTATTATTAATAATTTGTTACGTGGGGGGCGTGGCCGAGATGGAGACCTGAACGGATGCACATAACGGAGCTCTGCTGGCTACCTGGCCTTTTATCCTTCCCAGGCGGGTTTAGACTCCGTTCGTGGCTCCCTTCCTCTGGCAGATGAGACGCCACACACGCAGAGGAGGTTCAGGTGGAGGTAAGACGCTTCGGTTCCCTCCGCCATCCGAGATTCCTGCAAGCTCTCCCCCGGCCTGTGTGCGGCCTCGTGGTGAGCGGCCTTCCAAGATGGCGTCCCAGACAGTGCAGGTGGAGGAGGCCCCGACACAACCCAGCTATGTAGCCGATATTATGGCGGCCATAGCGAACTGCCAGGCAACACTTACCTCTAAGATTGAGGCGGTGCAAATGGAGATGGGGATCATGAGGCAGGACGTGGACAAGATACGGTCCGGGGTATCGGAGGCCGAGCGGCGGGTCGGTGATGTGGAGGACACAGTGTCAAGCCATTCAGCTGACCTCCGAGCCATGCACAACCGGATCAAAGCACTGGAATACAAGGCTGACGACGCCGAAAACCACAACAGGAGGAACAACCTCCGGATTGTTGGACTTCCGGAGGGTGCGGAGGGTCAGTCTCCTACTGGGTTTGTGGAGAGCCTGCTGCGTGATCTTCTGCCAGAGGCTCACTTCTCCCCCTTCTATGCGGTGGAGCAAGCGCACCGGATTCCTCCGCGGCCAAATCCTGTTGGGGGTCCCGCCCGCACGTTTATCCTCCGGTTCCTGAATTTTCGGGATAGGGATGAGGTGTTGAGAGCTGCGAGGAGTAAGGGGGAACTTCGGTTTGAGAACATTAAAATTCAAATTTTCCCGGATTATTCGATCGAGACCCAGAAGTTGCGGAAGTCATTCGATCAGGTCAAGGCCCAGCTCCGCACCCATGATATACGATACAAGATGATGTTCCCTGCACGCCTCCGAGTACAAGATGGTGAAACGGTTCGCATCTTCACGTCGCCAAGGGAGGCATTCTCCTGGATTGACGCCCTGCCACCTCGTCACTGATCTGCTTTCCTCATATGTGGGTATTGTCATATCTGCCTTTCAAACTGCTGCCCCCTTGCTTGCGGTGGTGCCCACCTTACTGCCTTCAACTCTGCCGGGACCCTGCAGAGATTTGGGTTCTGCTGCCGTTTGGGGACTCCAGTGCTGTAATGGGGTATGTACTGTGTTTTCTCAATACCTCGAATATAGCCCTCCCAAGTACTGTGCCCCTGCTTGCAGGATATGTTTATTTGCCTGACTTACCACCTGATGTTCCTAAGGAACCACATAAATTACTGGTGGCCTACTAGATTGTTCCCCTTCTTTTTTGGCTCCTATACTTTGCCATGGAATGCCTTGAAGATCTAATGTTGCTACCTGCATTGACATGTACTTTGATGTGGTGGCCAGCGGCTCTGGTGCTGAACCAGCACTTGGACTAGTGCGTGGTCTCCTCTGGTCCACGGCCCTCTACACTAGTGACTTGTTTTAGCAGACCTGTTGTCTGGGGTTTGGGGATATATGCTCTCCATGATTGGGATGGGGTGCGCATGCGCGGGGACTCGGAGAAGGACGTGTGCTGACCGAGCTCCCGGCACCCCGACCCACCAGAGCTAACGATAGCGCAGGCACTGAGGTCCGTGAGCCAGGACCGATCCCACACCAGCCCCGAAGTGGCGATGAACCGTAGGGCACAGGGGCAGCCGCGGAAAGGACACGATACGCAAACTACAGCCCAGAAGAGAGCAGGGCCTTCCCCTACAGCACAGCCGCGATCCAAGATGGCGCCGGGTAAGCCAGACACACGAGGCAGCACGGCAGCAGCCAGATCCGACGGCGCTACACAGAGAGGAGACAGGCAGCTAAATCTGGAGCCAACTAGGGATCCATTCTCCTCACAATCCTCGGGAGAGGTGGAGACCGGACAGCGGGGTGAGTCACTATCACATCCCCCATCCCCAGCCATATACGCTGATAGACATGACTCTCCAAACTCCCCTGCCTCCCCTGCCTCCTCCATGGATAGGAACATGGCAGACTTAGCAGAAGTCCTCATTAGCCAATCCAGCCAATCCAGCCAGGATATGCCAATTCCCCAGCTCTCACACTATTCCCCTGATGCTGTACTGTTGGGCAGATTCTCCACCATGCTGCAGCAGGAGCTCTCTAAGGCCTGCACATTAATCACCACTGACCTGAAAAAAGACATCCATAGCTTGGGAGAGCGTTTTGAGCTAATTGAAACCAAAGTGGATGGAGCCATCAAAAGGGTCAACCAGAACTCAGCCATGGTGACAGACCTCCAGGATAGATTAGAAGAGGCATTCACAAAAATTGAAGATTTGGAGAATCGTTCTCGTAGGTACAATATCCGCGTGCGTGGCCTCCCTGAAACTCACACAGATCTAGAGGGGGCTGTAAAAGACCTGATGAAAACCCTTATCCCTGATATAGCCAACCACCACATGGAAGTTGATCGCGTTCACCGAGCACTGACAGCCCCAAGGGCCGACGGCCTACCACGAGACATTATTGTTAAGCCACATCACTACCGCATTAAGGACAAGATGATGCTTGCGGCTCGCAACAGGCCGGACCTGTCGCTATTTGGAACACCAATACAGCTCTTTACAGATTTGGCGCCATCAACGGTCCAGAAACGCAGAAACCTACGGCCATTACTCCAGCAACTTAGGGCCAAACAGATTAAGTATCGATGGTCGTTCCCTTTTAAGTTATCATTCACTTACAACGGAAAGTCCCACTCCTTTTCCACGTTCCAAGCAGGCGAAGACCTACTGCTTAGTCTCGGCATCATTGCACGGGACTCTCCGACTCCGATTTCATCTCCCCCTCGTCTGGATCATCGTCCCCTCTCCCCGATATGGCAGGATCGCACACGCTCACAGGCCAGAAATGCTCGCCGGAATACCTGAGTATTATTGCTCTTCTCTCTTTTTGCTTTTTTGCCCCCTTTTGGGAACTGTTAGTGCTTGATTGCACGGATTTGGCCTGGGCCCATGGTGGACTATGGGCCTGATGGGGCCATCGTTACCGTTCACAGTTCACAGGTTACAAAGTCACGGGTTACAAAGTTACTGGAGTTCCTGGTTCTTCGGACTGGCTGCCAGCCGAATATTTTACAACCCCAACGGGCCCAACCTGGTCGAAGAAATTTTGCTTTTTGCTTTTTAGCAGTCTGGGGGCCTTAGTCGGACCGCAATGTGTTCCCCTGTTGGGCTGTGGCTCGGGGGCCGGAACGACCGATGGGGACCCTTCCGGCCCCGGCGCCACTGGCCTTGGGAATGCATGTTCCTATAGACAGCCTGTTATGTTAAAACTGTATTGATTGATTTTGTCATTTCCGATATGACCTCGAATAGCCTGCTCGTACAGAGTGTAATCATATTTGGGTCGGGGTGGTCATGCTTGCCACCCAACTGCAAGACTACCTGTCCTACGACAAGGATGGTACCCTTGCACCTAATTTGCCGGATGTTGTCTCCGGCAGGGGTTATTCCCCATTCCTTCATTCATCAGCTAGGATTGAGTTATATTGGTTGTTTGGGCCTAAGGCCTATGTATATGTTTTTTTGCTTTTATTTTTGTTTCTCTTCTTCTCTAATGCCTTTTCCTTCTCTCCCTTCCCCCTCTTTCTTCGGAGCCTCGGTTCAGCGCCCTTCCCTTATGTCATGGTCTGAGAGGTCACATAGCCGAACAGTCATCATTATCGGGACCCTTCTCGCTTCATTCATTATGCAAGGTAAGAGTGCTCTGCCCCACCACGATGGCCACCACATATAACACAGACTATTCGATAGTTAGCCATAATGTACATGGATTTAACTCCCCTACTAAAAGAACTAAGGCTTTCCAGTTTTATCATAAACAGAAGGCTGAAGTCCTGCTATTACAGGAAACTCATTTCTCCAATGTCTCAGCGCCCCGTTACCTCAATGGGAAGTATCCACAGTTTTACTTGGCAGGGGTCGGGAAAAGAAGGGCGGTGTAGCCATCTGCTTTTCGAAACGGACCCCCTTTACCCCCATCGCTATCGTTAAGGACAAGAGAGGTAGATATATTATGGCAGTGGGGCGGCTCCATGACCAGGAGGTGTCCTTTATATCATACTATGCCCCGAATACTGGACAGCCGGAATTCTTTAGCAAAATGCTGAAGATTCTTATGCCCAAAGTCCAGGGTCAGGTCATTATGGGAGGCGATAGTAATATTCCCTTGGACAGAATTATGGATAAATCGGACTCCTCTAGACCAACATTGAAACGCCCACCGACTGGAAGCAGCAAGGTTGCACGTCTGTTTCATTTCTATGACCTCATCGACGCCTGGCGAGAAAATAACCCTACGGTCAGAGACTTTACACACTTTTCACAAGCCCATCACACTTACTCGAGGATAGACCACGTTCTAGTACGTACGCCTTTGCTACCATTTATTAAGTCGGTTAAGATTTTATCTACCCCTTGGTCTGATCATTCCCCGATAAAACTCTCTACTTCAGGGCTATGGACTAAATCTAGACCCTCCCCGTGGAGACTTAATGTGAGCTTGCTGAATGACCCTACAATCTTTTTAGAGATTCAAAAGGAAATACAGGAATACTTTAGACTTAATAAGGCATCGGACACATCCCCCGCAATTAACTGGGTAGCTCATAAAGCAGCGATTAGGGGCATATTGTTACAAGTGGCAGCCAGGATTAAACGCAATAGGGAACAGGCAAATAAGATTCTGGAAACTAACTTAGATAACTTACTTAGTGAACAGCACAGAAATCCCCTGGTAGATATAAGGCATAAAATTGATGAGGCTCGACTAGCACTAAATCTTAGCTTGACTACTCAAGCGGAGAAACATATTAGTTGGTCTAAGCACAGGTTCTATACGATGGGTGATAAACCTACCACAATGTTAGCTAGAAAACTGGTTCCTCGACCGTACACACCGACTTTGCCTAAACTACGACTATCCACGGGCCTAACCTCCCAGAACCCCGAACGGATAATTGGAGAATTTCACAAATTTTATGCTAAGCTGTATGGAGTGCAGGACAAGTTCGATTCATCTGAAGCGAGCACATTCTTTCGCGACTTACAGCTGCCTAAATTGACACAAGCCCATGCGGAACTGATGGACGGTGCTCTTACAGAGCCTGAAGTCAGGGCTGCAATCAAAACCCTACACCCTACCAAGGCCCCTGGGCCAGATGGATTCCCGGGTCACTACTATAGGAAATATCACGATCTTCTGGCCCCACATCTCTGTACTTACTTTAATGACCTGAGAAGCGGCAGCAAGCTCCCCAGCCATGAAAATGTAGCCTATATAAGTGTTATCCCGAAACCAGGAAAGGACCATACAGACTGTTCCAATTATCGCCCAATTTCTCTGATCAATACGGATCTTAAGATTCTAACCAAAATACTGGCCCAGAGACTTAATACTTTTCTTCAGTGTTATATCCATCCTGACCAAGCAGGTTTTGTCCCGACAAGACAGGCATCGGACCAAACCCGCCGGATAATTAACCTTATCTCGGCGGTTCGGTCTGATTGGGATGGAAAGGGGACTAGGAGGGGAATGTTACTTTCATTGGATATCCAGAAGGCGTTCGATTCTATCTCCTGGGACTATCTTTTTGATGTTCTTACACGCTTTGGATTTGGGAGACGCTTTCTGGATCTCCTTCACATATTATATGATTCCCCCAGTGCCTCACTAATGCTCAGAGGATATACATCCCAAACATTTCCTATCAGGAGAGGAACTAGACAGGGCTGCCCGTTGTCGCCACTATTATTCGCCCTGGCGATTGAACCACTAGCGCTCAAAATTCGCGCCTGCAGAGATATACAGGGCATTTATTGCGGAGACTATGAACACAAATGTTTACTCTTTGCGGACGACTTGTTGCTGACCTTGACCTCACCGATCACATCCCTGCCTAACTTGTATGCTATTTTGCAGCCTTTCTCCAACATTTCCGGGTTGGCAATTAATCATAGTAAGTCAAGAGCACTGAACTTATCTTTGCTAAGCTCCACTCAGGCTACGCTTGAAAAATCATTTCAATTCCGATGGGAATCCACAGCTCTCCCTTATTTAGGCATACAGCTGACCTCATCTATTGGTGAGTTGTACAAAGAGAATTATCCAGCCCTTTTCAAACGGCTAACAGCTGACATGGCTAAGTGGCAGGTTCACCCGCCATCGTGGTTTGGCAGACTTCACTCAATTAAAATGAATGTTCTACCTCGATTATTGTATTTCTTCCGTACCTTGCCAGTTTCATTGGCCCGTGATGACCTTAAACGATTCCAGAATAAAGTACTACAGTTTATTTGGGGTGATAAGAGACCCAGGGTGAATAGGAGCACTCTATACACGTTGAAGCGGAGAGGAGGACTTGGTCTTCCAGACTTATTAAAATATTTTTATGCTGCCCAGATAGCACAACTTACAAGGTTTCACTCCCAACAGGCACAGGCCATTTGGATGGCTATGGAATCTTATTCCTGCCGTCCCAAACCTATTTCTTATATTTTATGGCTCCCTATCAAGGAGCGACCTCCTATACTTTGCCCTACTTTATCCATGTCACTGGAACTATGGGACAGACTCTCCAGATCTCACAAATTCAAATCTCCTCATTCTCCACTGACACCTCTGCTTCAAAATAAAGCATTCACCCCGGGTCTCACTCCACGTTCGAATGGTGGACTAATAAGGGTTTTAAGTGTATTGCTGACTTGTGCGATCATAGAGGTATGCTGACCGAACGGACTATGGCTGACAGACATCAAATGCCTCCAGCGGAGGGTTATAGGTTCGCCCAAATCTCACATTATGTACAAACCCTGGCTCGCAAGAGCAACCTAGCAACCCAAACTCCCATGGAACATCTATGCAAAAATTATGATAAAATTAAAGGACATTTATCTGCTATATATTCGATATTGCTGAGTGTATCGACAAAGCTGACTTATATGGTCCAATGGGAGACCGACTTGCAGGAAACCCTGGATCTGGACGAATGGCATAGGATAGCCGAGACAGCATCTCGTTCGCTCGTCAATACTTCAATAATTGAGGCCAATTATAAGGTTCTACTGAGGTGTTATATGGTGCCGGTCAGACTGGCAACTTTTGTCTCAGGAGCTACCCCGTTGTGCTTTAGAGGATGTGGCCAGATGGGCACCACCTATCATATTTGGTGGACATGCCCAAAGGTCCGGAGGTTTTGGATCAGGGTGTATAATTTAGTTTACTCCCTTACCCAACTAAACCTAACTAAATCAGCTAAGCAAGCACTACTGGGGGGAGGGGATGTGGAAGCCTCCAAGTCCTGCAAGAGGCTCTTGACATTTATTTTTATTTCAGCCAAAATCACTATTGCTAGGAACTGGAAATCGGCAGCTCTACCATTCGATCAGCTTAAAGGCAAATTGTCTTGGTTGATGCTAAACGAACGCTTGACCGCTCTGGCCCAAGATAAAATGAAACTGTTTCATGGAGTTTGGGACCCATGGCTTCGTTACCTAACTAATGACCCGGGGATGTTTACAGCATAGCCTAGGGGATTAGGTTGAGATGTCTGGATGCTGAATCGGGGCTCCTCCCCCCCTCCCTCCCCCCATTCCCCCCTCCTCAACTGTCCTTTCCTTACTCTGTCTCCTTCCTTCTATTCTTTGTCACTGTCCTCTTTCCTCTCTTTTGAAATTTGTTTATTGTTTATTTTTGGAGTCAGATCCAGACCTTAGAGGTTTGTGCTGCTCCCTGTTTTCTCAGCTCCTACGGGACCATTGTCAGTCTGATCAGACCTCTGGGCTGCCCACACGGCCGGCTGAGTTGCGCCCCCCCCGATAGATGGATGGGGGGGTGGCTCATCTGGGTGGACGGTTCAGATATGATCTGCGATGCTAATAGGGGTTAACGGCTCTACGGAGCTTCGGACTACTCCAAGGACCCCTACACTTGGTGATCTTCATTGTGTTACCCCAAATGTTGATTGTGACTGTACAATGTTATGTGGCGACTTTTATACATTTTGTATGACAAAACTTGAATAAAAAGATTGAAACATGATTGGGATGGGGCGGCGGGGTGGGGGGGGGTAGGGATATGTTGGGAACTGGCTGTTATACTGCTGTTGCAGTGGGATGGGAAGATTTTTGCTTTGTTTCTTTGTGACATTACATGCTTAATCACTTTTTTTCGCAGGATTATTGGTGAGGATGTTCTGGGGGTGAGGGGGGAGTCCCCGTGGTTGCTTGTGTCCGTGGGGGGTGGGGATGTTTATATTTGTGACTCGCTCTAATGGCTCAGGTTAGAGTTGTTTCCTGGAACACTCGGGGCCTCAACTCTGCGGTCAAGAGATCTCTGGTGTTCCAGTATCTCCAGAAGGTCAATCCCCACATATGTATTCTACTGGAGACTCACTTAACGGGCTCACGTATTCTTGCTTTGCGCAGGGCCTGGGTTGGAGCGGCCTACCACTCCACCTACTCCTGCTATGCCCAGGGAGTGAGTATCCTGATTAGGAAGTCTCTGCCATTTCAGATCATAGATGTCCGCACAGACCCCGGAGGTAGATATGTGGTTTTGCATGCCCGTATTTTTGATAGGCGCATGGTCTTGGCTGGGGTGTATTTGCCCCCCCCCCCGGCCTCGGTACAACTGCTATATGATCTAATGGGGATAATTCTTGAATTTGATGCACCGGTGGTATATGTTTTTGGGGACTTTAATATGGTGCCCTTCCAGGGCATGGACAGGCTGCACTCTGTGACTTGATCCTCCTCGGACCTCCCCCGCTGGGTGGATACATATGGACTGACGGACGTGTGGAGACACTTTCACCCTCGTACTAAGGAGTTTACGTGCCATTCTGCTACGTATAAAACCTTGTCTCGTATTGATCTAGTATATGCCTCTACTGCGGCCCTCAATTGGGTCCGGGACGCTAGTCATCTATCTAGGGGCATCTCGGATCATGCGCCCGTCTGTCTGGATTTATCGCCTGCGGACTCTGGAGGTTCGAGGCTGTGGCGCCTTTCCAGGTACTGGGCCATGGATGATAGGATACAGGAGGATATGGCAGAGTCTATTTGTAATTACTGGTCTGCTAACAGGGACTCGGCTGGCTCTGGCGTGCAGTGGGATGCTTTTAAGGCCTGGGTTAGAGGGGAATATATCTCCCGGATATCCACATTGCAGAAGGAGGGTGAGAAGGAGCTGCTAGACAGGGAGGAGGAAGCTAGAGGGTGCGAGAACTCCTATGTTGAGGCCCCTACAGATGCAGCCTACCTTACATGGCAACAGGCCCTTAGGAAGCTTTCCCTGTGCCGAATTGATCAGACCAAGAAATCTATGCTACACTCTGCCCAACGGATCTTTGAGCATGGTAACAAAAACGGGCGTTTGCTGGCATGGCTCTCCAGGGGGTTGACTCTGTCTACACATATAGTGGGGGTGCGGGACGAGGGAGGGACGGTGCTCACTTCCCCGGGCAACATTAATGCTAGATTCTCCCAATTCTTTCGGGGGGTCTACTCCTCGAGAGTTCAGTACTCGCCCTCTGACCTGCAGGCCTTTTTGGATTCTGTCCCTTTCCCCACACTTGATGAGACTGTGAGAGCCGACCTTGAGAAGGACATCACCCTTGAGGAGGTTCAGGGGGCCATTGGGGGTTTGCAGGGGGGTAAGACCCCAGGGATTGACGGACTTCTACTCACAGAATTTGGAGACCCTTGCCCCGAAACTGACAGCCCTTTTCTCAGAATTCAGCGACCAGGGTGCCCTGCCGAGCTCCATGGCGGAGGCGGTTATTGTGTTGGTGCCCAAGCCTGGTAAGGATCCTATAGATTGTGCCTCCTACAGGCCCATCTCCCTACTGAACGTGGACGCTAAAGTCCTTGCCAAAATCATTGCGAACCGGCTGTCGGGGGTGCTTGCCGAGCTGATCCACATAGACCAGACTGGGTTTATGCCGGGTAAGGGCACCGACATCAATATTCGCAGACTCTTTTTGAACCTCTCTGTGACGCAAGACCGTGTAGGATCCCGTGTGGTGGCCTCCCTGGATGCGGAGAAGGCCTTCGACTCGGTGGAATGTGGGTATTTGTGGGAGGTCCCGGGCAGGTTTGGTTTCGGCCCCCGTTTTATACACTGGATTCGGATGCTGTATGGGGGGCCGGTGGCGAGAGTGCGTACCAATGGGTGGGTTTCAGAGCCCTTTCCACTTTTCAGGGGCACTCGTCGGGGGTGCCCCCTTTCCCCCGGCCTCTTTGCCCTTGCGCTGGAGCCCCTGGCAATTGCTGTCCGGGGGTCCTGTGCGATTACCGGGCTATCGATTGGGAGGTTGGAGGAGAGGATATCCCTCTATGCGGACGATGCCCTCTTGTACCTGAATGATGCTGGCCCCTCGCTGCTGGCCGCCCTGGAGACGTTCAAAGTTTTTGGGAGGTTTTCCGGAGTTAGAATAAATTAGTTCAAGTCGGTGCTCTTTCCGTTGGATGCTCAGGCCCCCTCTCTAGCTAGTCCATCCCCCCTAAAGTGGGTCACTGAGTTTAAATACTTGGGAGTAGTGATAACGAGGGAGGCTGCCCAGTACTATACCCGTAATGTCCTCCCCCTGATGACTGTAGTAAAGGAAAAGTGTTTGGCTTGGGCTGGTCTCCCCCTGAACCTCATAGGCCGCATCAACATTCTTAAGATGGTTCTGCTATCAAAATGTAATTATATTTTTCAGAACAGCCCAGTCTGGATCCCGGCCTCCTTCTTTAGAGCTGTTAATGGGTGCATTACCTCCTTCCTGTGGAATGGGAAGGTCCCCAGGCTAGCTAGGACTACCCTTCATCTTCCCACGCGGCTGGGGGGGGCTTGCTTTACCAGATCTTCTGGTTTACTTCTGGGCAGCGGTCCTAGTGACGGTGCATTGGTGGGTGGCAGGTGATAGATCAAATGCGGCGGTGTGCCTCGAGGCAGCCTGTCTGGGCTCCTTGATGGATCTGCGAAACCTGGTATACAGAGGGGCGGGGGCATATTCTAAGGTTCCGGACCCCACTAAAACAACCCTTAGGGTTTGGGCGGCTGCTAGGAAGCGCTTCTCCCAGCCCAACAGGTGGGCCCCGGCTCAGCCACTGTGGGGTAATCCTGGACTGCCACACTTTAGATCGATCCCTGATCCACAGGTCTGGGCCAAATTCGGGGTAAAAACACTAACAGATATTATGCCAAGTGGGGTACTTCTAACCTTTGCACAACTTAGCAGTCAGTTTCGGTTGCTGGGATGGATGCTCTTCCGATACCTCCAATTACGCCATGCAGCTAGGGCGCAGTTTCCCACTAGGCCCCTGTTGGAACTTGACCCTGTTGAGTCGCTCTTGGTCCAGGAAGACCTTAAGAAGCCGCTCTCTGTACTATATGGCACATTGCTCAAGCTAGATATCCCGAGACTGGACAGGCTTTGGTATAAGTGGAGGGCGGATGTTCCATCTCTGGGGAAAGAGGAGTGGGAGGAGGCGTTGGAGGAATGTCCCAAGTTAGTGATTTCCTTCCGAGACAAAATGACACAAATCAAACTGCTGCACAGGGTGTATTATACACCGGTTAGGCTCAATAAGATATACCCTGACAGGGATCCCTGCTGCGCAAGATGTCGGGCCCGCCCTGGTACACTTATACATCTACTTTGGGACTGTCCTAAGATACAGGTATTCTGGAGGGAGGTTTTTGAATTGGTTAACCTGAAACTTGACTTGGAGCTTCCCGTGCCGCCGGAGCTGGCCTTGTTTGGGGTCCCAGATGATGAGCAGAGGCCCCGCCATAGGAGACTGTTGATTGCGTATTTATTATTCTATGCCAAAAAGTCTATTATTTGCAGGTGGATATCCCCTAACCCACCGTCAGTCTCCTCCTGGCTGGCCATGGTTGATGCGGCCATTTCAATGTACAGGCTGACATATATTAGTAGAGGATGCCCCTGGAAGTTCGACAAGGTGTGGTTACCCTGGATATCACCTTGACAGACCCTACAACCCCTTTCTAGATCCTTGTGCTCAGTTGAGGTCATGTGTCCTCTGGGGGGGGGGAGCCCTGGGACGTCCTGGGGGGAATCAGGGTTCTCTGGTGGCGGCTCGTGGTCTCCTGGTAATTTCGCAGTCGGGGGAAATGTTAGCATTGGTTTGGGCTGGCAGGGCCCCCCCCCCCCCCCACGCAGAAGTATTCTTTAAAGTATTCCTTAAATGTCACCAATGCCTGCTGAATATACTGGTTTACATGTCACTAGTTGTAATGTCATATTCCTCGGCTATGTTATATATAACTGCTCAATAAACACACCCTGATTGTAAAAAAAATAAAAATTATTTGTTACGTGACAACTGATAGCCAGGAGCAGGGAATTTCCTGCACTTGGTTTGTGGAAAGTTCTGGTATCAATACACCCTGTTTCCTGGCTGCCTATAAGTGTGATGTCTAAAAAGTTTATGGAGTCCTTACTATGCTCATATGTAAATTCAAGGTTGAGAGTATTGTCGTTCAAATACGTCACAAATGAACATAGAGCAGCATCTGTGTGATTCCAGATCATGTTCAGGTCATCTATATACCTCCCATACCAAAAGATATGGGAGGTATATGGATTGCAACATGAAAAAAATAAAGCACTCCTCCCACCAGCCCATATAGAGGTTGGCCAGCGATGGGGAAAACGTAGCCCCCATCGAAGCCCCCACAGCACTGCAGATAGTATATCCCAACAAAAACAAAATAATTGTGTTCCAGCAAAAATGCCACTGATAAAGAAATTAACTCTCTATTTTGATAGATGGAACTCGAGTGTCTGAAGTGCCAGGGAGCGTTGGATGCTGGAATATAACGCCTTGACATCCAGGGTGACCCACGAAAAAGAGTCCTGCCAGTGAATGTCACTAAGGTGTTTCAGGACTGAAGCTGTATCTTTAATATATGCTGGTAATCTCACCACTAAAGGTTGTAGAAACTGATCCACCCACTCCCCCAGTCTCTCAAAAAGGAACCCTATACTTGCTACTATGGGGCGCCCCTTAGGTGGAAAATCCTCTTTATGGATTTTGGGAAGGTGGTGAAATGCCGGAATGATTGTGCTATCCACCAAAAGATGTTTAGCTACTTTGTTTGTTAAGACTTCCCATTCTCATCCTGTATTCAGAAGATTTTTTAGCTTGTTCTTAAAAGCTGAAGTAGGGTCGGAACCAAGTGTGTGGTAAGAGGATCCCTGAGCTGCCTCAGAGCTTCAGATTTGTAATCTCTTTCATTGAGCACTATTATCGCCCCCTCCGTATTATAATATCTTTCCGGACTTTAAATCGGAGATCCACCCAAAAATGGAACTTCCGCTGTAAGTGAAGGTGACCATCTGATATGCCACATTTGGCATGTCATTTTTTTGGGGGGGGGAGCGGATAACCTCTTTTTAGAAGCACCAAGCTCCCACTTCCTCCCATGCTCCGTGGCACTGGAAGGAAGTTCACCTCTAATCCCCCCACCCTCCGTGCAATCTTCTGGGACACGTCACAGGTCCCAGAAGATTGCCCGGGCAATCACAGCGGAGAGCAGGGGGAAAGGAGCTGGGCTTCGTTCGCCCGCAACTCTGGACCATGGGACGGAACTTCTCCAGATCCTGGGTTTCTCTGTGCAGCTGCAGAGAGGCTCGTCTGCAATTTCCCATACCCCATCTCAGCTGACTCCTGCCCTCCACTTGTCCTCCTCCAGACCCTGAACTTTCTGCTTTTCAGCTCTGCCCCCAGCTTCTTCCAGCTAGCAGCACAAGGTAAGGGGGTACACTGTGATGTAAGCAAGGGTGGGGCACTCTTGACATCTGAAGTAAAGGGGTGGCATGGTCTGGACATCTGCCTATAATTATTATGAGGATAATACAATTCATTGAAAGGAAGGGTCGCACACCGCTGGTATTATCCACAAGAAACTTTGTTGAAGACTGCTTAGACAGAACAGTAAGTATCATGTTCTGTCTGAGCAGTCTCCAATAACATTTCTTGTGGATGATAACAGCGGTGTGCAAACCTCCTTTTCAAAATTGCGTCATCTGCTACAGAAGTGTGAGTGTGCTCCATGCCGGTCTGCTCCTGCCCTTAACAGCTTAAGTCTTAAGTTATTACTAAAGCCAGTGATAATCGAATGCAGAGGCAATTATTGAATATGATAAAGAACAGATACATTTATATAGTCTTATGCCTTGTACACATGATCGGAATTTCCGACGGGCTAAGCTGCCTTGCATACACACTGTCATGCCAAATTCCGACCGTCCAAAACGCGGTGACATACAACACATACAATGGCACTATAAAGGGGAAGTTCAAATCCAACGGCGCCACCCTTTGGGCTGCTTTTGCTGATTTCGTGTTCCTGTGTGTTAGTAAAAGTTTGGTGATAGCCGATTCGCGCTTTTCAGTTTCCGTGCTTTTCAGATCGTTTTCTGCTGTTCAGTTGGTGCTTGTGGGTTCGTATCTGTCTTTCAGGGCATGTAGTCAGATCGTATCTGTTATTCAGTGGGTTCTTGTCCACTCGTTTCTCTTTTTGAGGTCGTTCTTCATAGGACTTTCTGTTCCTCAGTGCATTCTGTTTAGTTCGTTCTGACCAGCCGACTGGTTTCTAGCCATGTTGGAAGTACGTTCTCATCGTAGAATTCGTGCTGTGTATGGGCTTGGTGTTGGGGTTCTTGCTTTGACCCGAGCTCAGTCCATGAACAGGGTGAGGAGGAGTTCATGGACCAAGAATTGGTTGCTCCAGCGGGACAAATTCTGTCGTATGCCTCTGCTGCGGGAAATCCAGGAGAATAATCCTGATGACTTCAGGAATTATCTCTGGATGACGGACCCTGTTTTTCACCGTCTGTTGGATTTGCTGTCCCCCTATATCACGAGGTAGGACACTGTGATGCGCCAAGCAGAGGCTAGTCACCACGTTGAGATACCTGGCGACTGGGAGAAGCCTGCAGGACCTGAAGTTCATGACAGGCATCTCCCCCCAGGCCCTGGGGATCATTATACCAGAGACCTGTTCCGCCATAATTCAAGTTCTGCAGAAGGACTATGTTAAGGTAAGTTTTCTCCTTTAACATCACATTCTATGTATTTAATGTATGCTAATGTATTGTATTTCTTTCATAATTCCCTAATTACCATGATTGTAATATGCTGTGAATGTCCCCTTTGTCCTCATGCATGCTGTAAGCTTTTAATGTTCTTTTTTTAGTCTACATTCATATTTCCCTTCATGCTATCCTTGGCCCATACACACCTAGCCTAGTCACTTAACAATGTATTCTGTCAGCTCCATTGTAGTGCTTTACCCTAAACACCCCCTAAAATGTGTACAAATTTTTTTGTTCACATTAAATTCAGGCAGAGTGGCAGAGGCTTTTTTTGGAGGGCCCAAACTAATTTAGAACCCTACCCCCCCCCCCCCCTAAAATATGTACAAATGTTTTTGTCCTCATTAAATTCAGGCAGAGTGGCAGAGGCTTTTTTTGGAGGGCCCAAACTCATCTAGAACCCTCCCTAAACATTTTACAATGGGCCATCACAGGGAGTAAGGAATCTGATAATTGGGCTTTCTATTTTTGTCTTTAAATACTCCTTTAAATCAATGTTATACTGATGTTGGCCAAGAATGTTTTTGTGTAATCTGCTTGCAATGTTTTGTGCAAAAGTACAATTTTTTTTTCTGCTTTGACTCCACAGTTTCCTTCAACACCACAGGAATGGCAGACTGTGGCTTCCCAATTTGCCCAGCGGTGGGACTTCCCCAACTGCGCAGGGGCAATAGACAGGAAGCACGTCCGCATCGTGCCACCACCCCATTCGGGGTCGTACTATTATAATTATAAAGGTTTTAATAGTATTGTGTTGATGGCGGTGGTGTCGGCACAGTATGAATTTCTGTATGTGGACGTGGGGAAGAATGGCCGGATGTCGGATGGTGGTGTGTTCGCACAGACGGAGTTTGCCCAAAGTCTCCAAAGTGGTGGCGTGGCACTGCCACCTAATGAAGATAATGTTGAGGGCATTCCATTTGTTTTTATCGGTGATGAAGCTTTCGGGCTAGGACCACACCTGATGAGGCCATTCCCCCTGAGGACCCTCACCCCGGAGAGGAGGGTTTTTATTTTCCGGCTGGCCAGAGCCCGAAGGGTTGTTGAGAATGCCTTTGGGATAATGGCCAGCCGGTTCCGCCTGTTCCTTACATCCATACATATGGCGGACTACAAATTGAATCATATCGTCTTCAGCTGCTGCATACTGCACAACTTTTGAAGGAGAAATTCATCAAATTATATGACAACAGTTGGGCCTGAGGTCGGACTTTCGGGGAATCCCCTGATGGGCCTGGATACTGGCCGTACTGGCTTGCCCCCCCAAAGCGCCCGTGAAGTGCGGGAAAAATATATTCAGTATTTTACGGGTAGGGGGGCCATTGCTATGCCAGACAATCTCTGATTTTCTTTGTGAATAAACAAAAAATATTATCTGATAAAATATTGAATTTTCTTTCTTGCTTTGTGTTTATTTTAGCTGTCTCCCAGGTTCTCTCTCCTAGTGCACTTGTAGTGCCAAGTGGATTTTCCTTTAGTAGATAACCCCCATTGTCACAGTAAACCCAAAATTGACTTAAAAAACTGGTATTGAGCATTGAAAGAAGAAGCCACACATTGTTGATGAGAAAACTGTTTTTACTCTGTGCACATTCCAGTGGCGGAATTTTCAGGGTCGCAACAGTCGCAGTTGCGACTGGGCCCTGTAATTCCGCCAAGTCCGGGGGGCCCGCCACCCATCCATGAGAGGAGCCCGACTGCCGCCCGTGTGAATGGCCCACCTGATTGTCACTGGTGCGGTGTGCACTGCGTGCTGCGCTTTCGCCGCTGAGGGAAGACAGAGTGGAATGCAGAGCAGGCTGAGGCACAGAGGCAACACTCACTGACTGAGACTGTGGACCGCCCCTGCCTATCCAGAGACACATCGATGTAGGGAGGTGGGGCGGACTCTGAAAAATTAAGTGAGCAGACCAGTTTCACCAAATGAGAGAAGGGGGGGAGGAGCTTTCCCCTCTGCGTGGAGTACCTACCCGGCGTCTACCCAGGCATGAGGCAAGACATCCTGGCGGGAGAAGGCCTGGCACAGTGAAGGAGACTCAGTCAGACCCTGACCCACGGAACAGATCGGAATTCCCGGGCCCCGGAATCGATTGATTGACGGTAAGTCAAAAAAAGAAGTGACAGAGCTCAGCTCAGCAATCAATGCCATTCCAACCTCCGTCCACCACCTGTGTGCCTCTTACTGATCCCATCCCCCCATGGCCCCGCCACTGATCTCATCCCATCATGACTATCCCCCTCATTACTTCTACAACAGAGGTGATGGGGGGGAATAGGGATGAGATCAGTGGTGGGGGGATGGGATCAGTAAGAGGCACAGGTGTTAGTGGGAGAGGATGGCACCACCGCTGCCACCCCCCTCAAGTACCACCGCTGCCACCCCCCTCAAGTACCACCGCTGCCACTCCCCCTCAAGTACCACCGCTGTCGCACCCCCTCAAGTACCACCGCAGCCACACCTCTCAAGTGCCATCGCTGCCACCCCCCCTCAAGTACCACCGATGGTACTTAAGGGGGGTGGTAGCGGTGGTACTTGAGGGGGGGCGGCAGCGGTGGTACTTGAGGGGGGTGGCTGCGGTGGCAGTGGTGGTGCTATCCTCTCCCACCACCACCTGTGCCTCTTACTGATCCCATCCCCCCACCACTGATCTCATCCCTATACCCCATTACTTCTACAACAGAGAGAGGATGGGAGAGAATGGCACTACTACTACCACCGCAGCCACCCCCTCAAGTATCACCACTACCACCCCCCCTCAAGTACCACCACTACCACCCCCCTCAAGTACCACCGCTAGTACTTGAGGGGGGTGGTAGCTGTGGTACTTGAGGGGGGTGGCTGTGGTGGTACTTGAGGGTGGTGGTAGTGGTGGTGCCATCCTCTCCCACCACCACCTGTGCCTCCTTACTGATCCCTATCCCCCCCACCACTTATCTCATCCCTATCCCCCCATTACTTCTACAACAGAGGTGATGGGGGGGAATAGGGATGAGATCAGTGGTGGGGGGATGGGATCAGTAAGAGGCACAGGTGTTAGTGGGAGAGGATGGCACCACCGCTGCCACCCCCCTCAAGTACCACCGCTGCCACCCCCCTCAAGTACCACCGCTGCCACTCCCCCTCAAGTACCACCGCTGTCGCACCCCCTCAAGTACCACCGCAGCCACACCTCTCAAGTGCCATCGCTGCCACCCCCCCTCAAGTACCACCGATGGTACTTAAGGGGGGTGGTAGCGGTGGTACTTGAGGGGGGGCGGCAGCGGTGGTACTTGAGGGGGGTGGCTGCGGTGGCAGTGGTGGTGCTATCCTCTCCCACCACCACCTGTGCCTCTTACTGATCCCATCCCCCCACCACTGATCTCATCCCTATACCCCATTACTTCTACAACAGAGAGAGGATGGGAGAGAATGGCACTACTACTACCACCGCAGCCACCCCCTCAAGTATCACCACTACCACCCCCCCTCAAGTACCACCACTACCACCCCCCTCAAGTACCACCGCTAGTACTTGAGGGGGGTGGTAGCTGTGGTACTTGAGGGGGGTGGCTGTGGTGGTACTTGAGGGTGGTGGTAGTGGTGGTGCCATCCTCTCCCACCACCACCTGTGCCTCCTTACTGATCCCTATCCCCCCCACCACTTATCTCATCCCTATCCCCCCATTACTTCTACAACAGAGGTGATGGGGGGGGGATAGGGATGAGATCAGTGGTGGGGGGATGGGATTAGTAAGAGGCACAGGTGGTGGTGGGAGAGGATGGCACCACCACTGCCACTGCAGCCACCCCCTCCTCAAGTACAACCGCTGCCACCCCCCCTCAACACCAGCACTTCCACTGATCCCATCCCTCCTCCCCACCAGCACTGTTACTGATCCCATTCCCCAGGTCAGATTTAATTGATCCTATGATTTCTTCATAGGATCAGCAACCAATGTATTGTTTCATTTATGTGAAATCCCTGGTGATATGGCCAGTCCCTCTGCTTTCCTATTAAAAACTTGCCACACTAGGCAGGAGCGCACAGCATGGTCAGTACTCTTGTTCGGCTGCCAACTCTGTGTGCTCTCCTCCAATGATCAATAAATGTTTTACTTTGTTGTACAGTGTAAAAAAAAAAAAGTATCAAAATCATGCTTTTCGGGGTGGGGGCCTTCATGATTTAATGCACAGGGACCTGAAGTTTCTAGTTACGCCTCTGGCACATTCACATGTGCGTTATAAAATTTCAGGGTAAATTCAAACATATTTGTTAATCCAAGTGTTTCACCAAAATTTTTGGGTTCTGCATAAACAGGCATGTTTCAAACCATAAAACATATTCAACTTTGGAACTTACAAAGTTCAACCTTGAAAAACTGAAGGCAATATCAGACATTATAGTATGTAAAAAATGTGTTGCTGTTGCCTTCATCAGATGGGGTGATGTCACCCCTGAACAAGCCAAATTTTGAAGATGCACACAAATTGGGAGGCAAAATGGGAATTTTCATCCTGATCCCATGCCTAATGTCAACATGTGCTATCTCTCATCATGGGGGATTAATGGACGTGTTTTGGGGGTGCAATCCCTTCCTCCCACCTACTTCAGTTGCAAGGAAGGGGTTGCACCCACAAAACGCATACATTGATTTCCCCTAATGGGAGATAGCACATGTTGACACACTGTGTGCATCTTCAAAATTTGGCTTGGAAAAATACAATAAAATTTCTGAAATTAGTCCACAAAAACTTTAAATGGGGACATTTTGAATCTATTTAGATTCTCCCCAACACATCAATCATGTTCTTAATTTGTTGGTCAAAAAAATTTAGTTTATTCCTTATGATGTCTATTTCCCGACTCCAAACCATGAGGTCCTGGATTAGGATTTGTGCACTTGCACTGGAGAAATGAGGAGATTCTTCTACAACCACTACATCACCTAAAAAAAATACACACCATGTATTATAAATATGCAGGCCTACATCTATTACCTAAATCTGTGGTGACAGACACTGACCTGTTGTAGTGACAATTTCGCCCACTTCCTCTACCTGTCCTTCCTCCACCTCTCCTTCCTCCATCTCCTGAGGTTGGGGTTCTCTCTGTTCTTTCTGAGGTGTGAGGTTCCTGGTGTCCTCTGAGTGGTGTCCTCCGAGTCTTCGCTCCCCTATGAGAAGGAAACAAAAGGTTAACTTAGCACACAGATATTGGAGGCCAGAAATAGGAATATGAAACATTGCTTGGAAGTGGGGTACAATTGTCTGTTTTGGCAGAGTTCCACATGTTGAAGACATGATTTCTTTCCTTACCAAAGCTGGAATACTTACCTTTTTTGGCCAAGTTTCACACATGGAGACACCCCAAGTATCCACTGGAGCACCTGTGTGGGACACCCTAAAAAGGTTGTTCTGGTGGCCCAGACTAGTGCTCCAGAGTCCAGATGTGTAAACAGCTGCTGAGTGTCCTCTCCTCTTCACTGAATCTATAGTTTGCATTTCATTCTAGTTCCAAACACATCTAGACAAATATGTTATAAACTTAATTTAAATACAAATAGGCATGACCACATGTTTTTTACCTGTATGTGCCCAAAACATCGTATTGTGTGTGCAATCGATGTTTACTACGACCGATTACTTTGGCCACTAACCTTAAAGTTGCCATTTTAAATTGTCCAACCAGTCAATAAAAGCACATGGATCAACATGCAAGGAATATAATAAAAATAATAATAACACAGGAGAAATACTTACTTTTTTGAAGCAGTTTCCTGATCTTTCTGTACTGATTGTGCTCCCTCTGTTTCAGGTCAGACCAGTGTTTTCTCAGCTGCTCCTTGGATCGTCGTACCCCAAAATTCCTGTGCAGACTTCTCACAAATTTAGACATGATCTTGGCCTTTCTGACATTTGGGTTGGTGTACGGTCCATGCTTCCCATCATAATCGCTCCTCCTCAAGATGTCCACCATCTCCGCCATCTCTGCAAACAACATATTTGAGGCCTTATATCTCCTCCTGGATCGTGACTTTCCGGCTCCGGGCTTTCCTCGTTGTTACTATAATTATCAGACACCTGCTGTGTCTCCGCCATGTCGTCTCCCACTGCACGCCGAAAGAGAAGGGGCGGGGAATATAATCTAAAGAATGACAGGGGCGGGCGGAGTTTCACGCATGCGCAATGTATATAATGCTAACACGCATGTGTCGTAACTACGTTCTGTGTGCGGAGGACGGAGGGCCGGAAGCGAAGAACATCATAAACAAAGGTAAAATTTAAACTTGTGGCATCAGTGGCCTATACTGCTTCAAGATTGAGGCCTATATTGGGATAAGATTAGGACAGTTTAGGCTGATCTAGTGTTTGGTCTTGTGTTTAATCTTGCAGCAAATATGCAGCACTTTAAAGACCCTCAAATCCTGTCAGCTTTCATAGACAAGTACAAGGAGATGCTAAATTTATGGGAGTTAAAGCATGATTTATTTCATAACCGCGACGTAAGGAGGGCAACAATGGACAAATTTGTCGAAGTTATGCAGACAATGATCCCCGAGGCTGACTATGACATGGTGAATAAAAAAATTAATAACTTGAGGAATATGTATAGGAAGGAGTACATAAAAATCCTGAAATCATGGACATCAGGAGCAACAGCAGCAAAAGTGTATGTGCCCAGGCTGTGGTACTACAAAAGACTGCGTTTTTTGGACGACCAACTTAAAGTCAGGGAATCACTTTCCAGCCTTTCCTCCACCCTTCCCTCCACCCCAGCAGAGGGTGACGAGGAGCAACCTGACCTGGAAGACCCAGATCTGAACATCTGGAGCCATGTATAGAATTTTTATACATATTTATTGTCCTATAATTATTGTTGGGAACTAGATGTTATTAATCCCAAATTAAGGATTAATCAAAAAGTGATTTACATATCAATAGACAGTAGTGGCCAGAATTGATTGGGACAAGAATGAAAACTGCTGGGGTCAGAATGAGAGTCTTTTCTATTTATTATCATTCAATTTGCAACAGTCATGAGATGAAAATTATGTGTGATTGATGAACCAAAAAGTAAAACTATGTCCCTTTTTCATACACAGGAAAAGCTCTGCCAGGAGGAGGCTCTAGAGTGTGGCAGCCAGGAGGAGGCAGGGGGAAGTGGCAGCCAGGGGGAGGCCGGGCCAAGTGGCAGCCAGCAGGTGCCCAGGCCCAGTGGCAGCACCCAATCACAGGTGCATTCCCTCCGCCTTAGATCCAAAAGGCCCAGTAAGGTGAAGCAGATGGAGGAGGAATCCCTGAGAATCATTAGGGAGGCAAGTCAGATCATGAGAGCCCCCCCCCCCAACGCTGAAGAGGCCTATGGCTGTTATCTAGCCACTAGGCTACAGAAAGTGAAGGAGGGCCAACGCATCCTCTGTGAGGGCATTTTTTCTCTGGCCCTTCAGAAGGCGGGGAGGGACCAACTGACAGAGACCACCCATCTATGTGATCTCGCCCATCCTTCTCCTTCTCCTCCTCCTCCTCCTCCTGACACAAGACCACCACCAGAGCCACAGCCTACAAGGAGGCGTGCAGGGAGGTGTGGAGGGAACGCTGCAGGGAGCCGTGGAGGGAACACTGCAAGGAAGACAAGAAAGTGATGACCTGGCTTCAGTCTGGTCTGACAGAAGACGCAGTCTGTTTTAGTACCACAGACTGGGGACTAGTGATGAGCCGAACACCCCCGGGTTCGGTTCGCACCAGAACCCGCGAACGGACCGAAAGTTTGTACGAACATTAGAACCCTATTAAATACAATGGATGCGAACGTTCGAATTCTAAAGTGCTAATTATAACAACTATTATGCATGTTATTGTCCTAAAAAGGGTTTGGGAACCCGGGTTCTGCACCAGGGGACATGTATCAATGCAAAAAGAAGTTTTAAAAACGGTCGTTTTTCGGGAGCAGTCATTTTAATGATGCATAAAGTGAAAAAAAAAAGTCAAATATTCCTTTAAATATCGTACCTGGGGGGTGTCTAAAGTATGCCTGTGAAGTGCCACGTGTTTCCCGTGTTTAGAACTGTCCCTGCACAAAATGACACTTCTAAAGGAAAAAAAAGCCATTTAAAACTGCTTGCGGCTTTAATGTAATGTCTGGTCCCGGTAATATGGATGAAAATCTTTAAGAAAAATGGCATAGCTACCCCATGACCCCCCCCCCCTACCCCAGCCCATTACCAGCCCCTTTGGGTCTTGTATGGATATTAAGGGGAACCCCGCACATAAAATAAAAAAGGCCCTATATACTCTGAACAGCCGTATACAGGCGGTGCATACAAGACAGGGACTGTAGGTTTGTTCTTATGTAGAATGTGTTTGTAATTTTGAACAGGTACATTGTTGAAGTGTAGCTCCAGCCCAAAAATCTATTTTTAAACTTTTTGGAAAACATAGGTAAGGGTTATCACCCCTGTAACATTTGTTTTGCTGTCTGTGCCCCTGTTCAGAACATTTCACCTCACTTTCCGTCCCAATGACAACTGTTTTTGAAATGTGGTGTTTTTCTTGAAACAAGGATTGCTGATAAAGCATCAGTACAGAGGAGACACCTTTCTCCCATATTTATTCTTACAGGAGAGAATTTTCCTTCCTAGGGGTAGATTTCCTCTCACTTCCTGTTGTCTTCTTGCGTTTGCAAGTAGGAGTCGTTTGTAAGTTGGATGTTTGAAAGTAGGGACCTGCCGTATATACTCTGCAGAAATAGGCCCCTTAGTTGTTGGTGTTGGCACAACACTGTAAGCACTCACAGTTACTCTTGGTTGGTGCTGGAACGCCCTGCTGTCAACTATTATATCAGGAATTTTAATTACATATAATTGTTGAACAGTGGTAGTAAAAATTGGGGCTTTGATGGTGGTGCTGGTGCCACAACACTGTAAGCCCTGACAGTTACTCTTGGTGGGTGCAGCAATGGGCCCTGCTGTGAATTATTAGATCAAGAATTGTAATTACATGCCCCTTTTGAACAGGGGCTGAAAAATTGGGCCTTTCGTGGTGGTGGTGGTGGTGGCGTTGCCACAACACTGTAAGCCCTCAGACTTACTCTTAGTGGGTGCAGGAATGGGCCCTGCTGTGAATTATTAGATCAAGAATTGTAATTACATGCCCCTTTTGAACAGGGGCTGAAAAATTGGGCTTTTCGTGGTGGTGGTGGTGGTGGCGTTGCCACAACACTGTAAGCCCTCAGACTTACTCTTGGTGGGTGCAGGAATGGGCCCTGCTGTGAATTATTACATCAAGAATTGTAATTGCATGCCCAGGGGCTGAAAAATTGGGCCTTAGGCACTGGTGGCACAACACTACAACCCCTCACAGATACTGTACTTGGAGCACAGCAATGAGCCCTGTTGCAAAGTATTGCTTCAAAAATTGTAATGACACGCCCCTGTTAAACAGGGGCTGAAAAATTGGGCCTTAGGCACTGGTGGCACAACACTACAACCCCTCACAGATACTGTACTTGGAGCACAGCAATGAGCCCTGTTGCAAAGTATTGCTTCAAAAATTGTAATGACACGCCCCTGTTAAACAGGGGCTGAAAAATTGGGCCTTAGGCACTGGTGCCACAACACTCCAACACCTCACAGATACTGTACTTGGAGCACAGCAATGAGCCCTATGGCAAATTATTGCTAAAAAAATTGTAAGTACACGCCCCTGTAAAACAGGGGCTGAAAAATTGGGCCTTAGCCACTGGTGGCGGCACCCATAAACAAAAATGATCTTCCAAGCTATCATCATCAATCGTATCATTGAGGACTCGGAGGAGGAGGATAGCCAGTCAACATAACAGCACAGGCACTCAGCATCAGCATCAGTCTTGAAGGGATGTGACATGTTAAAATCAATTAGTCTGTTATATCAGCATCAGGTGTGTGGTAGCTGGTGGTGATCCAAGACTGGTTCATCTTGATGAAAGTCAGTCGATCAACCGAGTCGGTGGACAGGCGCACCCTGTGATCCGTGACAAATCCTCCAGCAGCACTGAATGTGCGTTCCGAAAGAACGCTGGATGCAGGACAGGCCAGTAGCTCAATTGCATACTGTGCAAGCTCTGGCCAGTGATCCATCCTCAAGACCCAGTAAGCCAGAGGATTTTCGGTGGGGAAGGTGTCCAAGTCTGACCTTGCCCCTAGATATTCCTGCACCATGTTTATCAGACGCTGGCGATGGTTGCTGGAACCGATCATACTTTGGGGCTGCGGACTAAAGAATTGTCTGAACGCATCGGTCAGACGGCCACCTTCCCCACCGCTCCTTCTTTGACTGGCCGAAGCCTCAGCAACTCGTTGTCCAGGACCAGGAGTTTGTAACCTCCCAGTCTCTGGGAACGCGTTGCACAGACCTTTCTGCAAGGCCTCCCGGAGTTGTCTCATCCTCTGCTCCCTCTGCGACGGTAACATAAGGTCCGCAACCTTACCCTTGTACCGTGGATCAAGGAGAGTGGCCAGCCAGTAATGGTCCCTCTCCTTGATCCGAAGAATACGAGGATCCTTCCGCAGACTTTGCAGGATCAGGGAGGCCATGCAGCGTAGGTTTGCTGAGGCATTCGCTCCGGAGTCCTCTGGGTCACTAAGGATGACATGATCCGCAGTCACCTCCTCCCAGCCACGTACAAGTCCACTGGTTTCTTGGGACTGTAAATCATCCCTAAAAGACTGCTGCTGATGATGCTGAGTGCCAGCCTCCACCTCCATGCTGACACAATCCTCCTCCTCCTCCTCTTCCTCTTCCTGTGCGATGGGTGGGACAGAAGGAACACTGTCTGGGTAAAGGGGGCCTTGAGAGGCAAGGAAGTCCTCCTCTTCCTGCCTCTGTTCTGCCTCAAGTGCCCTGTCCATTATTCCACGCAGCGTGTGCTCCAACAGGTGGACAAGAGGTACAGTGTCACTGATGCATGCACTGTCACTGCTCACCATCCTCGTGGCCTCCTCAAATGGTGCCAGGACAGTGCATGCATCCCTGATCATGCCCCACTGGCGTGGAGAAAAAAAACCAAGCTCCCCTGACCCTGTCCTGGTGCCATAGTTGCACAGGTACTCATTGATGGCCCTCTGCTGCGTGTGCAGCCGCTGCAGCATGGCCAACGTTGAGTTCCACCTGGTGGGCATGTCACATATAAGGCGGTTCTTGGGCAGGTTCAACTCCTTTTGCAGCTCAGCCAGGCGAGCACTGGCATTATAAGATCTGCGGAAATGCACACAGACTTTCCTGGCCTGCCTCAGGACATCCTGTAAGCCCGGGTACCTGCCCAAGAACCGCTGCACCACCAGGTTAAGGACGTGAGCCACACAGGGCACATGGGTCAGTTGTCCCTGTTGAAGGGCGGAGAGGAGGTTGGTGCCATTGTCGCAAACCACCATTCCTGGCTTAAGCTGGCGTGGCGTCAACCACCTCTCGGCCTGGCCCTGCAGAGCAGACAGGACCTCTGCCCCAGTGTGGCTTCTGTCCCCCAAACACACCAGCGCAAGCACGGCATGGCATCTTTTTGCCTGCGTACTTGCGTAGCCCCGTGAACGGCTACGGAGCACCGCTGGTTCATAGGACAAACCACAGGAAGAGGCCATGGAGGAAGAAGAAGAGGAGGGGGTGGAGGAGAGAGGTGTGTCACAACCAGTAGTAGCATTTTGGAGGTGTGGCGGTGGGACAACCTCCAACACTACTGCACCTTGTCCTGCATCCTTCCCAGCTGCCAAAAGAGTGACCCAATGGGCCGTGAAAGAAAGGTAACGTCCCTGTCCATGCCTGCTGGACCATGAGTCAGCGGTAATATGCACCTTACCGCTGACCGCCCTGTCCAGCGAGGCCAAGACATTGCCTTCCACATGCCGGTAGAGAGCCGGAATAGCCTTCCGTGAGAAAAAGTGGCGTTTGGGAACCTGCCACTGAGGAACCGCACATTGCACAAACTCACGGAAGGGGGCCGAGTCTACCAACTGAAAAGGCAGCAGTTGAAGCGCTAGCAATTTAGCCAAGCTAGCATTCAACCGCTGGGCATGTGGATGGCTGGGAGTGAACTTCTTTCGACGGTCCAGCAGCTGGGGCAGGGAAATTTGCCTGCTAGAATCGGACGTCGGTGTACTGCTAGCAGAGTGGCCGCAAGTACTTGGCTGTGACACACCTAATTCTACACCTTCATTCCTCTCAGTGCATGTTTCAGAGAGGACTGAAGTTATAGTGGGGTTGGAGATCCCAGCTGATGCGGTGCAAGGAGAGGTCCGCTTTGTTCTTTGGTGTGGGTCTTTGAGGTAGGCTTGCCAACGAGCTGCATGGCAGGTCAACATATGTCTGGTCAGGCATGTGGTACCCAAGCGGCTGATGTTTTGGCCACGCGATATACGCTTGAGACATATGTTGCAAACAGCAGCTGTGCGATCTGATGCACTAGCCTCAAAAAAGGCCCACACCAAGGAACTTTTTGAATGACGGGCAGAGGCAGTGCCCTGCACAGGCGGAGCTCTGCGGTGTGATTCCGTCGGTGTACTGCCCTTACGCTGGCCACCAAAGGGCATCCTGCCTCGTTGGAGATGTGCCTCCTCCTCATCCTCCTCCTCCTCTCTCCTATTAGGCACCCACGTGGAGTCAGTGACCTCATCATCCCCTCCCTCCTCATCACTGGAGCCAATCTGGCAGTATGCTGCAGCTGCTGGAACATGACTGCCAGATTGGTGTCCTTCTTGAGCATCCCCTCTGTCTGCTCTCACCCTACTGCCTTCCTGTAGCTGGGTTTCATCATCAGACCCTTCGAAACGCTGGGCATCCTCCTGGAGCATGTACCCAACACTGTGCTCAAACAGTTCGGGGGACTCCTCAGGAGGAGGACATGGTGGGTCTAGGGAAGGAGTGACTGATGATGAGACTGACATTGATAACAGGGAAGAGGACGCTTTGGCAGCTGCTTTGCCAGTACCCTGAGCCTGGGTGAGAGAGGATGAGGAGGAGGAGGAGGGCTTGGTCATCCACTCTACCAAGTCTTCGGCATGATGTGGCTCAACATGTCCAGCTGCCGAAAAGAAGGACAAGCGTGTCCCATGGCCATGTGCTGATGACAATGCACCGCGTCCACGACCAGCACTGTTGCCCCCAGACACAGAGCCTGCTTGCCCTCTTTTATTGCCTCCTGACTGTCTGCCTCTCCTTGTTTGCCTTCCAGACATTCTAATAGATGGCCTGCAGGGAGATGGGAAAAAAGCAATAAGGGCTTTCTTCAGGTGTCCTTCTCTGTCCCTTTACTTAAGGATTTCTAAATATGGTTGAGGATGATTGCTTTTGCACAGAATAGCACAACGACAATTTCCCTGACTGTCCAAAAATCAAGGATTTCAAAGATGGTTGATGAGGAATGCTTTAGCACACTATAGCACAAGGAGAATTCCCCTCACTTTCCTTCTTTGTCCCTAGAAACAAGGACTCGCACAGTGAAAGAAACTGACACTCTCCCTACCTAGAGTTTTCTGTCCCTAGAAAATATGTTTTTTTTAAGCACACTATAGCACAAGGAGAATTCACTCACTGTCCTTCCCTGTCCCTGGAAACAAGGACTTGCACAGTGAAAGAAACTGACACTCTCCCTACCTAGAGTTTTCTGTCCCTAGAAAAAATGTTTTTTTTAAGCACACTATAGCACAAGGAGAATTCACTCACTGTCCTTCCCTGTCCCTGGAAACAAGGACTTGCACAGTGAAAGAAACTGACACTCTCCCTACCTAGAGTTTTCTGTCCCTAGAAAAAATGTTTTTTTTAAGCACACTATAGCACAAGGAGAATTCACTCACTGTCCTTCCCTGTCCCTGGAAACAAGGACTTGCACAGTGAAAGAAACTGACACTCTCCCTACCTAGAGTTTTCTGTCCCTAGAAAAAATGTTTTTTTTAAGCACACTATAGCACAAGGAGAATTCACTCACTGTCCTTCCCTGTCCCTGGAAACAAGGACTTGCACAGTGAAAGAAACTGACACTCTCCCTACCTAGAGTTTTCTGTCCCTAGAAAAAATGTTTTTTTTAAGCACACTATAGCACAAGGAGAATTCACTCACTGTCCTTCCCTGTCCCTGGAAACAAGGACTTGCACAGTGAAAGAAACTGACACTCTCCCTACCTAGAGTTTTCTGTCCCTAGAAAAAATGTTTTTTTTAAGCACACTATAGCACAAGGAGAATTCACTCACTGTCCTTCCCTGTCCCTGGAAACAAGGACTTGCACAGTGAAAGAAACTGACACTCTCCCTACCTAGAGTTTTCTGTCCCTAGAAAAAATGTTTTTTTTAAGCACACTATAGCACAAGGAGAATTCACTCACTTTCCTTCCCTGTCCCTGGAAACAAGGACTTGCACAGTGAAAGAAACTGACACTCTCCCTACCTAGAGTTTTCTGTCCCTAGAAAAAATGTTTTTTTAAAGCACACTATAGCACAAGCACAAAACACACTGACACTCTCCCTACCTATCCTTCTCTTTCCCTAAACTAAAGGAATCCAGGTTAAGCAAGAAAGAAATAAAAGTCACTGTCCCTGCCTATGCTGCTCTTTCCCTGCTCCGGAACACACTACACTAGGCCGCCGTGCTGGCGGCCTTTTATAGTGTGGGGCGTGTATTGTACTAAACACCCTCAGCAATAATTGCCCACAGGCATCCTGCCTGTGGCCAATCATTGCTCTCCTCGCTGCCGGCGCTGTGATTGGCCAAGCATGCGGGGTCACAGTGCATGCTTGGCCAATCACAGCGCCTGGATGACACTGCGATGGCGTAGTGCATTGTGGGCCGTTCGCGTCACTCGAATTTGGCGCGAACGGCCCAAATCGTTCGATCTTCGTCGAACGATCGAACAGCCGATGTTCGAGTCGAACGTATGTTCGACTCGAACACGAAGCTCATCCCTACTGGGGACATATATGTCACCTGCTGCTGCTCCTGATTTCTGTAATTTGGGGACCAGATTGTGCTCCCAATTATAGGGACTCCTCAAGTTAGATATTTTTTTTGCCACACACTTGATGTCTGCCTTGGGGTCCAAAGGCTGCGCAAATTCAACCAATTCCTCCATCGTTGCCTTTCCTCTTTATTTTGTTAACCAGAATAAATGTATATTTGATTTACTTTAAATACTTGCCTATGTGTTTTTCTTAAAAAAAGGACAGTTTGGTTGTGAGTAGGCAAGTACATTTCAAAAATACCATGTGTAATTAACAAGGGACACCAACCAACCTCCTTGAGGTAAAAAAATACAAGATAATAATGTTGTTGTGGTAACTTGACCATAAAATAAAAATGGAGATCACAAGAAAATATTAAACCCCCCCCCCCCTAAAAAAATATGAGATCTTGATTCAAATCACCCCAAAAATTATTTTTTTTGAGATCTGGCTTTAAAATCAAATACGAATATTCATGAGATCACAAGAAACAATAAAGAAACAAGTTGGTCAGAACTCTGTGTGAATATCAGCAGCAAAAAAAACAAACATTATTCTAGCATTAGAAAGAAGAAAAGAATGCGCTACATTTAATGATGCAATAATTTGCAGCATGACGAATGTTCTATCTCCATTGCGAACGCTAGTTTTACCAGAACGAGCGCTCCCGTCTCCTAATTTATTCTGAGCATGCGTGTTTTTTTCTCCGTCGGAGTTCCACACAGATGAACGGAATTTCCGATCGGAAAAAAATAGAACATGTTCTCTTTCTATACTCTGACGGAAAAAAGTCCGATAGGGCACACACACGGTCAGAGTATCAGATGAAAAAATTCCGTCTGACTTTTTTCATCGGAAATTCCGATCGTGTGTACGCGGCATTACAGATACAACCAACCTTTTGAGGGCAAGCATTATGCTTATGCGGTCCACGGTGAAATTGAGTTTGACACCCCTGAACTAAGTGGTTTTAAATGGTTTTAAAAAGGATGGAGCAGTGATCTGCCAGGGCATACACCTCAGCAGAGGTATACATATCACAAAAATAAAATAAAAAATCCTGTCCCTGGGACTCTGTTTTAAATTCACACAGTATCTTTACTGATAATCACCTGATAACAGATCTTGGGAGAAGCCAGTTTAATTACCACTTGCTTCTTTAGTTATAAAATGTCACATAACAAGCAATGCAGTGATTCAGAATATGACGTATTTTCCTTCCATTCTTGAACAGTTAAAGTAATAGAAAACACACCCACACACATAACAAAATAAACTCAGCGCAAAATTAAGACTACTTCTCCCATTGCTGATCAGTTTATTAAAACAATGCTTTGTTAAAAAAAAAAAAAAAAAAAAATGTATCAATAATGTATCCTAAAGTAACGCCCTGCCTTAATCAGGCTAAATTTCATTTTTGCTCTGCTGTACTCAGTGGAGAAACAATATATTTTTTAGGTTTGGTAGAATGGTTCTAGATTCAAAGAAAAAAAAATTTTTATACTCACCTAGGTGGATGTAGCATCGATACGATGCTGCATCTGTTCCCCGTTGGCTCTGGAGTGAGAACTGAGCGATCAAATACTGCTGATCGCTCAGTTCTGCCCCTCCGCTCTTAGCAAAGAACTGTTACTGTCAGATCGCTGAGAGGCTGAGGCAGGTGCTGGTCCAGGCACCTGGGTGGATCGCAACCATATGGTCGGGATCTTTCCCAAGCCTGGACCGGCTGAGTGATGTCAGTGACGTGAAAACGGGTCACAGGTGTGCAGAACGAACTGCACTCCTGTGATGCTTAGAAGTATGGCCAAGAAAGCTTTGGCCATACTTCTCTTTTAAGCTTGGTGGTTGGTTGCTCCTTTCTGCCTCTGGAAGAAGCTTCCAGAGATGGAGTAGGAGGGTCACCCACTGAAGTTATGAACATTTATCTGACATCAGATATCTGGGGCACCCAGAAGGTGGCTGGGGAAGAAGATAAGTGTTTGGGAGACTTGTTCAGAAGTGTATGCTGTATATGAAGTGTATTGAAGAGCTGTTGTTAGGCCTTAGCATGTGCTTAACTGAAGGCCTGAAGGAACTTGGACTGAAAAATATTTGCTGGAAGGCATGAACTGTTAAAGCTATACTAGAGAAGGACCCTTTCTCTCACTGAAGAGTGGAAGTGGACGACAGCTGTTCTTGGATATTGTGATTAAGGCCTTTGCCTAGGACTCCAGGTGTGCATGTTTGTCACGTATCAGATAAGACCAGAACTGTGTGGACTGCAACAGAGGAAACCCAGACGTGTTTAAGTGAAATATGATAATTTATTAAAGAAAAATATATATGGGATATACTGCGCTGTGCAATACGTGAACACAAAATGCGAGACAAAGCAAAAACTGGTGAATATGAAAAAGCGTAGCGCTTATTTTTGTGAAAAAGTCAGTTAACAACACATATCAAACGTTGCAAACATGCATATATATGAAATCTTAATTTCAGTGACACCAAGTGACTGAGTGTGATCCGTGAAAAAAAATATGTATGTAACAAATAAATCAGAACAAAGCAGTACTCTATTGTGACCACACACAAATAACAGTCCAAAAGTGTAGAAAAAACTGCAAGGTTGAAATGAAGAGTCCCACATGGATGTGACCCTCTCTGTGAAAGGGTAGAGACACCACCACCGATGTAAGGAGGAGGCATACCAGATGGTGTGGACTTTGTGAGGTGTATACCACCCAAGTCAAAACAGGCTTATATGATCAGTCAGCAAGATGTATCCAGCTGGTCCTGAATCCGCATATCAGTCGGCACCGCAAATTCCAGTAAACACCAGGAAGTGTAAATACATGTAGTCTTGTTGGAGCCAGAGATACGGTAACCACATAACATGCGTAATGGGAAAAAACTCACATAGTGTGATACCGTACAAGGTAGTATTTATTAAAAAGATTAAAAAATGAACACTCACATTTGGAAGAACATCAGAGGCATATCACAAAGTGTAAGAGCGATGTGTGTAAATGGGTCCACCCGACATGTTTCAACTAAACAGTCATCATCTGGGATTATGATAATTTATTAAAGATAAGTGAAATAATATAAATATAATCACCTCCAATACCACACAATGCACAACAACCAATACCAACAGAACCCACAAATAATAACAGTAACTGTTCTGTCTCAACTACAAAGCGATAAAGTTCATCTCCAGGTTTAAGTAGGCCTTACTCAAGCTGGTTTGATATTCATCCCTTGCATCGATACAGGCAGTTTAACTCAATGAATAAACTCACAGTTAGGACGACAGACGATGAATCCTTTCGAATGTTCTGTTTAATGATGGATATTCATAGGTAGAAAAACGTTGCAGTTGTAAGCCACATGTAAGATGTTTAGCATGGAAGATATACAGGAGTAATGACCAGAATCAGGAAGTGGAGGAGATATATAAAGAACTACGGTGAGAGAGAGAGTTCAGCTAGAAAGAAGGGGACAGATCTTAAAGACACAGAGCAAGAATAATCACATCGTGTAACACAACACTCCCCGTCTGAAATCTTTAGATTTCATAACCTTAAACTAAAATATATATTTTCAAAAAGTCCAATACTGACGAATGTCCTGGAACCTGTAATGAAAAACATGCAACAAGCAAATAATAAACGTAAGTTCAACAGGATGAAGAACATAAAGTCACAGTATGATGTCTTCAAATAATTCCAAAGTTCTGAGTAGAACCTGTAGATGGCAGCAATGTACTCCCCGCCGTGCCAACAGCATGACTAGTCCTTGCACAAGTCACTCACCTGGCAAAAGGAGTACTAACTCTGTAATTGGTCGACTAAAGGTTTGTGTCGATCCTCCCTTGGTTACCTTGACTTCTACCTTCCGGACTTTGTTATCGTCGCTGGGCATAACTTTAGTAATAAGACCCATAGGGCACTCATTCCGACAAACTTCCTTGTCTTTTAGAAGGATGAGGTCTCCAACCTTAAGATTCGGCTTAGATGCTTGCCATTTGTTACGACCTTGAAGGTGATGAAGATACTTTTTCTTCCAGCGATGCCAGAACACATTGGCTAGATGCTGCACCTGCTTCCATTGATGCCTGTAATGGTGTGACCGCAGCGTCTGTTTTGTACTTACAGAAGTGTAGAGTGAGGTGTTCACAGTTCTTATTTCCTTATCAACTTCAGGGCTTACTAGTCCATAGGTGGTGTCGATAGTGGGTGAGTGGGAGTCCTCACACAGAAACCTTGGAGGTGACAGCCATAAGCTGTCCTGAAGAGCAGCAGGTGACACGGCTAGGGATGAGCTCGGTGTTCATACGTTCGACTCGAACATCGGCTGTTCGATCGTTCGACGAAGATCGAACGATTTGGGCCGTTCGCGCCAAATTCAAGTGACGCGAACGGCCCACAATGCACTACGCCATCGCAGTGTCATCCAGGCGCTGTGATTGGCCAAGCATGCACTGTGACCCCGCATGCTTGGCCAATCACAGCGCCGGCAGCGAGGAGAGCAATGATTGGCCACAGGCAGGATGCCTGTGGCCAATTATTGCTGAGGGTGTTTAGTACACGCCCCACACTATAAAAGGCCGCCAGCACGGCGGCCTAGTGTAGTGTGTTCCGGAGCAGGGAAAGAGAAACATAGGCAGGGACAGTGACATTTATTTTTTTCTTGCTTAACCTGGATTCCTTTAGTTTAGGGAAAGAGAAGGATAGGTAGGGAGAGTGTCAGTGTGTTTTACTGTGCGAATCCTTGTTTCTAGGGACAGGGAAGGACAGTGAGGGAATTCTCCTTGTGCTATAGTGTGCTTTAAAAAAACATTTTTTCTAGGGACAGAAAACTATAGGTAGGGAGAGTGTCAGTGTGTTTTACTGTGTGAATCCTTGTTTCTAGGGACAGGGAAGGACAGTGAGGGAATTCTCCTTGTGCTATAGTGTGCTTTAAAAAAACATTTTTTCTAGGGACAGAAAACTATAGGTAGGGAGAGTGTCAGTTTCTTTCACTGTGATAATCCTTGTTTCTAGGGACAAAGAAGGAAAGTGAGTGAAATTCTCCTTGTGCTATAGTGTGCTTTAAAAAAACATTTTTTCTAGGGACAGAAAACTATAGGTAGGGCAAGTGTCAGTGTCTTTTACTGTGCGAATCCTTGTTTCTAGGGACAGGGAAGGACAGTGAGGGAATTCTCCTTGTGCTATAGTGTGCTTTAAAAAAACATTTTTTCTAGGGACAGAAAACTATAGGTAGGGAGAGTGTCAGTGTGTTTTACTGTGCGAATCCTTGTTTCTAGGGACAGGGAAGGACAGTGAGGGAATTCTCCTTGTGCTATAGTGTGCTTTAAAAAAACATTTTTTCTAGGGACAGAAAACTATAGGTAGGGAGAGTGTCAGTGTGTTTTACTGTGCGAATCCTTGTTTCTAGGGACAGGGAAGGACAGTGAGGGAATTCTCCTTGTGCTATAGTGTGCTTTAAAAAAACATTTTTTCTAGGGACAGAAAACTATAGGAAGGAAGAGTGTCAGTTTCTTTCACTGTGATAATCCTTGTTTCTAGGGACAAAGAAGGAAAGTGAGTGAAATTCTCCTTGTGCTATAGTGTGCTTTAAAAAAACATTTTTTCTAGGGACAGAAAACTATAGTTAGGGAGAGTGTCAGTGTGTTTTACTGTGCGAATCCTTGTTTCTAGGGACAGGGAAGGACAGTGAGGGAATTCTCCTTGTGCTATAGTGTGCTTTAAAAAAACATTTTTTCTAGGGACAGAAAACTATAGGTAGGGAGAGTGTCAGTGTGTTTTACTGTGCGAATCCTTGTTTCTAGGGACAGGGAAGGACAGTGAGGGAATTCTCCTTGTGCTATAGTGTGCTTTAAAAAAACATTTTTTTCTAGGGACAGAAAACTATAGGAAGGAAGAGTGTCAGTTTCTTTCACTGTGATAATCCTTGTTTCTAGGGACAAAGAAGGAAAGTGAGTGAAATTCTCCTTGTGCTATAGTGTGCTTTAAAAAAACATTTTTTCTAGGGACAGAAAACTATAGGAAGGAAGAGTGTCAGTTTCTTTCACTGTGATAATCCTTGTTTCTAGGGACAAAGAAGGAAAGTGAGTGAAATTCTCCTTGTGCTATAGTGTGCTTTAAAAAAACATTTTTTCTAGGGACAGAAAACTATAGGTAGGGAGAGTGTCAGTGTGTTTTACTGTGCGAATCCTTGTTTCTAGGGACAGGGAAGGACAGTGAGGGAATTCTCCTTGTGCTATAGTGTGCTTTAAAAAAACATTTTTTCTAGGGACAGAAAACTATAGGTAGGGAGAGTGTCAGTGTGTTTTACTGTGCGAATCCTTGTTTCTAGGGACAGGGAAGGACAGTGAGGGAATTCTCCTTGTGCTATAGTGTGCTTTAAAAAAACATTTTTTTCTAGGGACAGAAAACTATAGGAAGGAAGAGTGTCAGTTTCTTTCACTGTGATAATCCTTGTTTCTAGGGACAAAGAAGGAAAGTGAGTGAAATTCTCCTTGTGCTATAGTGTGCTTTAAAAAAACATTTTTTCTAGGGACAGAAAACTATAGGTAGGGAGAGTGTCAGTGTGTTTTACTGTGTGAATCCTTGTTTCTAGGGACAGGGAAGGACAGTGAGGGAATTCTCCTTGTGCTATAGTGTGCTTTAAAAAAACATTTTTTCTAGGGACAGAAAACTATAGGTAGGGAGAGTGTCAGTGTCTTTTACTGTGCGAATCCTTGTTTCTAGGGACAGGGAAGGACAGTGAGGGAATTCTCCTTGTGCTATAGTGTGCTAAAGCATTCCTCATCAACCATCTTTGAAATCCTTGTTTTTTTGGACAGTCAGGGAAATTGTCGTTGTGCTATTCTGTGCAAAAGCAATCATCCTCAACCATATTTAGAAATCCTTAAGTAAAGGGACAGAGAAGGACACCTGAAGGTAGCCCTTATTGCTTTTTTCCCATCTCCCTGCAGGCCATCTATTAGAATGTCTGGAAGGCAAACAAGGAGAGGCAGACAGTCAGGAGGCAATAAAAGAGGGCAAGCAGGCTCTGTGTCTGGGGGCAACAGTGCTGGTCGTGGACGCGGTGCATTGTCATCAGCACATGGCCATGGGACACGCTTGTCCTTCTTTTCGGCAGCTGGACATGTTGAGCCACATCATGCCGAAGACTTGGTAGAGTGGATGACCAAGCCCTCCTCCTCCTCCTCATCCTCTCTCACCCAGGCTCAGGGTACTGGAAAAGCAGCTGCCAAAGCGTCCTCTTCCCTGGTATCAATGTCAGACTCATCATCAGTCACTCCTTCCCTAGACCCACCATGTCCTCCTCCTGAGGAGTCCCCCGAACTGTTTGAGCACAGTGTTGGGTACATGCTCCAGGAGGATGCCCAGCGTTTCGAAGGGTCTGATGATGAAACACAGCTAGAGGAAGGCAGTAGCGTGAGAGCAGACAGAGGGGATGCTCAAGAAGGACACCAATCTGGCAGTCATGTTCCAGCAGCTGCAGCATACTGCCAGATTGGCTCCAGTGATGAGGAGGGAGGTGATGATGAGGTCACTGACTCCACGTGGGTGCCTAATAGGAGAGAGGAGGAGGAGGAGGATGAGGAGGAGGCACATCTCCAACGAGGCAGGATGCCCTTTGGTGGCCAGCGTAAGGGCAGTACACCGACGGAATCACACCGCAGAGCTCCGCCTGTGCAGGGCGCTGCCTCTGCCCGTCATTCAAAAAGTTCTTTGGTGTGGGCCTTTTTTGAGGCTAGTGCATCAGATCGCACAGCTGCTGTTTGCAACATATGTCTCAAGCGTATATGGCGTGGCCAAAACATCAGCCGCTTGGGTACCACATGCCTGACCAGACATATGTTGACCTGCCATGCAGCTCGTTGGCAAGCCTACCTCAAAGACCCACACCAAAGAACAAAGCGGACCTCTCCTTGCACCGCATCAGCTGGGATCTCCAACCCCACTATAACTTCAGTCCTCTCTGAAACATGCACTGAGAGGAATGAAGGTGTAGAATTAGGTGTGTCACAGCCAAGTACTTGCGGCCACTCTGCTAGCAGTACACCGACGTCCGATTCTAGCAGGCAAATTTCCGTGCCCCAGCTGCTGGACCGTCGAAAGAAGTTCACTCCCAGCCATCCACATGCCCAGCGGTTGAATGCTAGCTTGGCTAAATTGCTAGCGCTTCAACTGCTGCCTTTTCAGTTGGTAGACTCGGCCCCCTTCCGTGAGTTTGTGCAATGTGCGGTTCCTCAGTGGCAGGTTCCCAAACGCCACTTTTTCTCACGGAAGGCTATTCCGGCTCTCTACCGGCATGTGGAAGGCAATGTCTTGGCCTCGCTGGACAGGGCGGTCAGCGGTAAGGTGCATATTACCGCTGACTCATGGTCCAGCAGGCATGGACAGGGACGTTACCTTTCTTTCACGGCCCATTGGGTCACTCTTTTGGCAGCTGGGAAGGATGCAGGACAAGGTGCAGTAGTGTTGGAGGTTGTTCCACCGCCACGCCTCCAAAATGCTACTACTGGTTGTGACACACCTCTCTCCTCCACCCCCTCCTCTTCTTCTTCCTCCATGGCCTCTTCCTGTGGTTTGTCCTCGGAACCAGCGGTGCTCCGTAGGCGTTCAAGGGGCTACGCAAGTACGCAGGCAAAAAGATGCCATGCCGTGCTTGCGCTGGTGTGTTTGGGGGACAGAAGCCACACTGGGGCAGAGGTCCTGTCTGCTCTGCAGGGCCAGCCCGAGAGGTGGTTGACGCCACGCCAGCTTAAGCCAGGAATGGTGGTTTGCGACAATGGCACCAACCTCCTCTCCGCCCTCCGACAGGGACAACTGACCCATGTGCCCTGTGTGGCTCACGTCCTTAACCTGGTGGTGCAGCGGTTCTTGGGCAGGTACCCGGGCTTACAGGATGTCCTGAGGCAGGCCAGGAAAGTCTGTGTGCATTTCCGCAGATCTTATAATGCCAGTGCTCGCCTGGCTGAGCTGCAAAAGGAGTTGAACCTGCCCAAGAACCGCCTTATATGTGACATGCCCACCAGGTGGAACTCAACGTTGGCCATGCTGCAGCGGCTGCACACGCAGCAGAGGGCCATCAATGAGTACCTGTGCGACTACGGCACCAGGACAGGGTCAGGGGAGCTTGTTTTTTTTTCTCCACGCCAGTGGGGCATGATCAGGGATGCATGCACTGTCCTGGCACCATTTGAGGAGGCCACGAGGATGGTGAGCAGTGACAGTGCATGCATCAGTGACACTGTACCTCTTGTCCACCTGTTGGAGCACACGCTGCGTGGAATAATGGACAGGGCACTTGAGGCAGAACAGAGGCAGGAAGAGGAGGACTTCCTTGCCTCTCAAGGCCCCCTTTACCCAGACAGTGTTCCTTCTGTCCCACCCATCGCACAGGAAGAGGACGAGGAGGAGGAGGAGGAGGAGGAGGAGGAGGATTGTGTCAGCATGGAGGTGGAGGCTGGCACTCAGCATCATCAGCAGCAGTCTTTTAGGGATGATTTACAGTCCCAAGAAACCAGTGGACTTGTACGTGGCTGGGAGGAGGTGGCTGCGGATCATGTCGTCCTTAGTGACCCAGAGGACTCCGGAGCGAATGCCTCAGCAAACCTACGCCGCATGGCCTCCCTGATCCTGCAAAGTCTGCGGAAGGATCCTCGCATTCTTCGGATCAAGGAGAGGGACCATTACTGGCTGGCCACTCTCCTTGATCCACGGTACAAGGGTAAGGTTGTGGACCTTATGTTACCGTCGCAGAGGGAGCAGAGGATGAGACAACTCCGGGAGGCCTTGCAGAAAGGTCTGTGCAACGCGTTCCCAGAGACTGGGAGGTTACAAACTCCTGGTCCTGGACAACGAGTTGCTGAGGCTTCGGCCAGTCAAAGAAGGAGCGGTGGGGAAGGTGGCCGTCTGACCGATGCGTTCAGACAATTCTTTAGTCCGCAGCCCCAAAGTATGATCGGTTCCAGCAACCATCGCCAGCGTCTGATAAACATGGTGCAGGAATATCTAGGGGCAAGGTCAGACTTGGACACCTTCCCCACCGAAAATCCTCTGGCTTACTGGGTCTTGAGGATGGATCACTGGCCAGAGCTTGCACAGTATGCAATTGAGCTACTGGCCTGTCCTGCATCCAGCGTTCTTTCGGAACGCACATTCAGTGCTGCTGGAGGATTTGTCACGGATCACAGGGTGCGCCTGTCCACCGACTCGGTTGATCGACTGACTTTCATCAAGATGAACCAGTCTTGGATCACCACCAGCTACCACACACCTGATGCTGATATAACAGACTAATTGATTTTAACATGTCACATCCCTTCAAGACTGATGCTGATGCTGAGTGCCTGTGCTGTTATGTTGACTGGCTATCCTCCTCCTCCGAGTCCTCAATGATACGATTGATGATGATAGCTTGGAAGATCATTTTTGTTTATGGGTGCCGCCACCAGTGGCTAAGGCCCAATTTTTCAGCCCCTGTTTTACAGGGGCGTGTAATTACAATTTTTTTAGCAATAATTTGCCATAGGGCTCATTGCTGTTCTCCAAGTACAGTATCTGTGAGGGGTTGGAGTGTTGTGGCACCAGTGCCTAAGGCCCAATTTTTCAGCCCCTGTTTAACAGGGGCGTGTCATTACAATTTTTGAAGCAATACTTTGCAACAGGGCTCATTGCTGTGCTCCAAGTACAGTATCTGTGAGGGGTTGTAGTGTTGTGCCACCAGTGCCTAAGGCCCAATTTTTCAGCCCCTGTTCAACAGGGGCATGCAATTACAATTCTTGATCTAATAATTCACAGCAGGGCCCATTGCTGCACCCACCAAGAGTAACTCTGAGGGCTTACAGTGTTGTGGCAACGCCACCACCACCACCACCACGAAAGGCCCAATTTTTCAGCCCCTGTTCAAAAGGGGCATGTAATTACAATTCTTGATCTAATAATTCACAGCAGGGCCCATTGCTGCACCCACCAAGAGTAACTCTGAGGGCTTACAGTGTTGTGGCAACACCACCACCACCACCACCACCACGAAAGGCCCAATTTTTCAGCCCCTGTTCAACAGGGGCATGCAATTACAATTCTTGATCTAATCATTCACAGCAGGGCCCATTGCTGCACCCACCAAGAGTAACTCTGAGGGCTTACAGTGTTGTGGCAACGCCACCACCACCACCACCACGAAAGGCCCAATTTTTCAGCCCCTGTTCAAAAGGGGCATGTAATTACAATTCTTGATCTAATAATTCACAGCAGGGCCCATTCCTACACCCACCAAGAGTAACTCTGAGGGCTTACAGTGTTGTGGCAACACCACCACCACCACCACCACCACGAAAGGCCCAATTTTTCAGCCCCTGTTCAACAGGGGCATGCAATTACAATTCTTGATCTAATAATTCACAGCAGGGCCCATTGCTGCACCCACCAAGAGTAACTCTGAGGGCTTACAGTGTTGTGGCAACGCCACCACCACCACCACCACGAAAGGCCCAATTTTTCAGCCCCTGTTCAAAAGGGGCATGTAATTACAATTCTTGATCTAATAATTCACAGCAGGGTCCATTGCTGCACCCACCAAGAGTAACTGTCAGGGCTTACAGTGTTGTGGCACCAGCACCACCATCAAAGGCCCAATTTTTGCTACCACTGTTCAACAATTATATGTAATTAAAATTCCTGATATAATAGTTGACAGCAGGGCGTTCCAGCACCAACCAAGAGTAACTGTGAGTGCTTACAGTGTTGTGCCAACACCAACAACTAAGGGGCCTATTTCTGCAGAGTATATACGGCAGGTCCCTACTTTCAAACATCCAACTTACAAACGACTCCTACTTGCAAACGCAAGAAGACAACAGGAAGTGAGAGGAAATCTACCACTAGGAAGGAAAATTCTCTCCTGTAAGAATAAATATGGGAGAAAGGTGTCTCCTCTGTACTGATGCTTTATCAGCAATCCTTGTTTCAAGAAAAACACCACATTTCAAAAACAGTTGTCATTGGGACGGAAAGTGAGGTGAAATGTTCTGAACAGGGGCACAGACAGCAAAACAAATGTTACAGGGGTGATAACCCTTACCTATGTTTTCCAAAAAGTTTAAAAATAGATTTTTGGGCTGGAGCTACACTTCAACAATGTACCTGTTCAAAATTACAAACAGATTCTACATAAGAACAAACCTACAGTCCCTGTCTTGTATGCACCGCCTGTATACGGCTGTTCAGAGTATATAGGGCCTTTTTTATTTTATGTGCGGGGTTCCCCTTAATATCCATACAAGACCCAAAGGGGCTGGTAATGGGCTGGGGTAGGGGGGGGGGGGGTCATGGGGTAGCTATGCCATTTTTCTTAAAGATTTTCATCCATATTACCGGGACCAGACATTACATTAAAGCCGCAAGCAGTTTTAAATGGCTTTTTTTCCCTTTAGAAGTGTCATTTTGTGCAGGGACAGTTCTAAACACGGGAAACACGTGGCACTTCACAGGCATACTTTAGACACCCCCCAGGTACGATATTTAAAGGAATATTTGACTTTTTTTTTTCACTTTATGCATCATTAAAATGACTGCTCCCGAAAAACGACCGTTTTTAAAACTTCTTTTTGCATTGATACATGTCCCCTGGTGCACAACCCGGGTTCCCAAACCCTTTTTAGGACAATAACATGCATAATAGTTGTTATAATTAGCACTTTAGATTTCGAACGTTCGCATCCATTGTATTTAATAGGGTTCTAATGTTCGTACGAACTTTCGGTCCGTTCGCGGGTTCTGGTGCGAACCGAACCCGGGGGTGTTCGGCTCATCACTAGACACGGCTCTGGTCCCACAGTCAGCTGGGTTGAGTTCAGTGGGAACGTGATGCCATTGACTTGGTAGAGAGAATCTCTTGATACGTTCAACCCTGTTGCTGACGAACACATAAAATTGTTTTGTTTGGTTGTTTATGTAACCAAGTACTACCTTACTGTCTGTATAGAAGGTGAAAGAATCAATTTTAGTGTCCATTTCACTTCGTATGACCTCTGCAATTTCTACTGCTAGCACGGCTGCACAAAGTTCAAGTCTTGGTATAGTATGTGCAGGCCTGGGAGTGAGTTTTACCTTGCCTAGGACAAAACTACAGTGTGATTCTCCATTCAGTTCAGAGGTCTTCAAATAGGCTACTGCAGCAATAGCTTCAACTGATGCATCAGAGAAAATATGAATCTCTCTCCGGTTAGCAGTTGAAGTGGATCCTGGAACATAGCAACGGGGAATCTGAAGTTTTTCTAGTGACTTCAAAGAATATCTCCACCTTTCCCACTTGTGTTGATTCTCACTAGGGATGAGCTTCGTGTTCGAGTCGAACATACGTTCGACTCGAACATTGGCTGTTCGATCGTTCGACGAAGATCGAACGATTTGGGCCGTTCGCGCCAAATTCGAGTGACGCGAACGGCCCACAATGCACTACGCCATCGCAGTGTCATCCAGGCGCTGTGATTGGCCAAGCATGCACTGTGACCCCGCATGCTTGGCCAATCACAGCGCCGGCAGCGAGGAGAGCAATGATTGGCCACAGGCAGGATGCCTGTGGCCAATTATTGCTGAGGGTGTTTAGTACACGCCCCACACTATAAAAGGCCGCCAGCACGGCGGCCTAGTGTAGTGTGTTCCGGAGCAGGGATAGAGTAGCATAGGCAGGGACAGTGACTGTTATTTCTTTCTTGCTTAACCTGGATTCCTTTAGTTTAGGGAAAGAGAAGGATAGGTAGGGAGAGTGTCAGTGTGTTTTGTGCTTCTGCTATAGTGTGCTTAAAAAAAACATTTATTCTAGGGACAGAAAACTCTAGGTAGGGACAGTGTCAGTTTCTTTCACTCTGCAAGTCCTTGTTTCCAGGGACCTGTAAGGACAGTGAGTTAATTGTCCTTGTGCTATATTGTGCTTAAAAAAAACATTTATTCTAGGGACAGAAAACTCTAGGTAGGGACAGTGTCAGTTTCTTTCACTCTGCAAGTCCTTGTTTCCAGGGACCTGTAAGGACAGTGAGTTAATTGTCCTTGTGCTATATTGTGATTAAAAAAAACATTTATTCTAGGGACAGAAAACTCTAGGTAGGGACAGTGTCAGTTTCTTTCACTCTGCAAGTCCTTGTTTCCAGGGACCTGTAAGGACAGTGAGTTAATTTTCCTTGTGCTATATTGTGATTAAAAAAAACATTTTTTCTAGGGACAGAAAACTGTAGGTAGGGAGAGTGTTTTTTTTCTTTCACTCTGCAAGTCCTTGTTTCCAGGGACCTGTAAGGACAGTGAGTTAATTGTCCTTGTGCTATATTGTGCTTAAAAAAAACATTTATTCTAGGGACAGAAAACTCTAGGTAGGGACAGTGTCAGTTTCTTTCACTCTGCAAGTCCTTGTTTCCAGGGACCTGTAAGGACAGTGAGTTAATTGTCCTTGTGCTATATTGTGATTAAAAAAAACATTTATTCTAGGGACAGAAAACTCTAGGTAGGGACAGTGTCAGTTTCTTTCACTCTGCAAGTCCTTGTTTCCAGGGACCTGTAAGGACAGTGAGTTAATTTTCCTTGTGCTATATTGTGATTAAAAAAAACATTTTTTCTAGGGACAGAAAACTGTAGGTAGGGAGAGTGTTTTTTTTCTTTCACTCTGCAAGTCCTTGTTTCCAGGGACCTGTAAGGACAGTGAGTTAATTGTCCTTGTGCTATATTGTGCTTAAAAAAAACATTTATTCTAGGGACAGAAAACTCTAGGTAGGGACAGTGTCAGTTTCTTTCACTCTGCAAGTCCTTGTTTCCAGGGACCTGTAAGGACAGTGAGTTAATTGTCCTTGTGCTATATTGTGATTAAAAAAAACATTTATTCTAGGGACAGAAAACTCTAGGTAGGGACAGTGTCAGTTTCTTTCACTCTGCAAGTCCTTGTTTCCAGGGACCTGTAAGGACAGTGAGTTAATTTTCCTTGTGCTATATTGTGATTAAAAAAAACATTTTTTCTAGGGACAGAAAACTGTAGGTAGGGAGAGTGTTTTTTTTCTTTCACTCTGCAAGTCCTTGTTTCCAGGGACCTGTAAGGACAGTGAGTTAATTGTCCTTGTGCTATATTGTGCTTAAAAAAAACATTTATTCTAGGGACAGAAAACTCTAGGTAGGGACAGTGTCAGTTTCTTTCACTCTGCAAGTCCTTGTTTCCAGGGACCTGTAAGGACAGTGAGTTAATTGTCCTTGTGCTATATTGTGATTAAAAAAAACATTTATTCTAGGGACAGAAAACTCTAGGTAGGGACAGTGTCAGTTTCTTTCACTCTGCAAGTCCTTGTTTCCAGGGACCTGTAAGGACAGTGAGTTAATTTTCCTTGTGCTATATTGTGATTAAAAAAAACATTTTTTCTAGGGACAGAAAACTGTAGGTAGGGAGAGTGTTTTTTTTCTTTCACTCTGCAAGTCCTTGTTTCCAGGGACCTGTAAGGACAGTGAGTTAATTGTCCTTGTGCTATATTGTGCTTAAAAAAAACATTTATTCTAGGGACAGAAAACTCTAGGTAGGGACAGTGTCAGTTTCTTTCACTCTGCAAGTCCTTGTTTCCAGGGACCTGTAAGGACAGTGAGTTAATTTTCCTTGTGCTATATTGTGATTAAAAAAAACATTTATTCTAGGGACAGAAAACTCTAGGTAGGGACAGTGTCAGTTTCTTTCACTCTGCAAGTCCTTGTTTCCAGGGACCTGTAAGGACAGTGAGTTAATTTTCCTTGTGCTATATTGTGATTAAAAAAAACATTTATTCTAGGGACAGAAAACTCTAGGTAGGGACAGTGTCAGTTTCTTTCACTCTGCAAGTCCTTGTTTCCAGGGACCTGTAAGGACAGTGAGTTAATTGTCCTTGTGCTATATTGTGCTTAAAAAAAACATTTTTTCTAGGGACAGAAAACTCTAGGTAGGGAGAGTGTTTTTTTTTTTTCACTCTGCAAGTCCTTGTTTCCAGGGACCTGTAAGGACAGTGAGTTAATTGTCCTTGTGCTATATTGTGCTTAAAAAAAACATTTATTCTAGGGACAGAAAACTCTAGGTAGGGACAGTGTCAGTTTCTTTCACTCTGCAAGTCCTTGTTTCCAGGGACCTGTAAGGACAGTGAGTTAATTTTCCTTGTGCTATATTGTGATTAAAAAAAACATTTTTTCTAGGGACAGAAAACTGTAGGTAGGGAGAGTGTTTTTTTTCTTTCACTCTGCAAGTCCTTGTTTCCAGGGACCTGTAAGGACAGTGAGTTAATTGTCCTTGTGCTATATTGTGCTTAAAAAAAACATTTATTCTAGGGACAGAAAACTCTAGGTAGGGACAGTGTCAGTTTCTTTCACTCTGCAAGTCCTTGTTTCCAGGGACCTGTAAGGACAGTGAGTTAATTTTCCTTGTGCTATATTGTGATTAAAAAAAACATTTTTTCTAGGGACAGAAAACTGTAGGTAGGGAGAGTGTTTTTTTTCTTTCACTCTGCAAGTCCTTGTTTCCAGGGACCTGTAAGGACAGTGAGTTAATTTTCCTTGTGCTATATTGTGATTAAAAAAAACATTTTTTCTAGGGACAGAAAACTGTAGGTAGGGAGAGTGTTTTTTTTCTTTCACTCTGCAAGTCCTTGTTTCCAGGGACCTGTAAGGACAGTGAGTTAATTGTCCTTGTGCTATATTGTGCTTAAAAAAAACATTTATTCTAGGGACAGAAAACTCTAGGTAGGGACAGTGTCAGTTTCTTTCACTCTGCAAGTCCTTGTTTCCAGGGACCTGTAAGGACAGTGAGTTAATTTTCCTTGTGCTATATTGTGATTAAAAAAAACATTTTTTCTAGGGACAGAAAACTGTAGGTAGGGAGAGTGTTTTTTTTCTTTCACTCTGCAAGTCCTTGTTTCCAGGGACCTGTAAGGACAGTGAGTTAATTTTCCTTGTGCTATATTGTGATTAAAAAAAACATTTTTTCTAGGGACAGAAAACTGTAGGTAGGGAGAGTGTTTTTTTTCTTTCACTCTGCAAGTCCTTGTTTCCAGGGACCTGTAAGGACAGTGAGTTAATTGTCCTTGTGCTATATTGTGCTTAAAAAAAACATTTTTTCTAGGGACAGAAAACTGTAGGTAGGGAGAGTGTTTTTTTTTTTTCACTCTGCAAGTCCTTGTTTCCAGGGACCTGTAAGGACAGTGAGTTAATTGTCCTTGTGCTATATTGTGCTTAAAAAAAACATTTATTCTAGGGACAGAAAACTCTAGGTAGGGACAGTGTCAGTTTCTTTCACTCTGCAAGTCCTTGTTTCCAGGGACCTGGAGAGACATTGAGTGAATTGTCCTTGTGCTATATTGTGATTAAAAAAAACATTTATTCTAGGGACAGAAAACTCTAGGTAGGGACAGTGTCAGTTTCTTTCACTGTGAAAGTCCTTGTTTCAAGGGACAGAGAAGGACACCTGAAGGTAGCCCTTATTGCTTTTTTCCCATCTCCCTGCAGGCCATCTATTAGAATGTCTGGAAGGCAAACAAGGAGAGGCAGACAGTCAGGAGGCAATAAAAGAGGGCAAGCAGGCTCTGTGTCTGGGGGCAACAGTGCTGGTCGTGGACGCGGTGCATTGTCATCAGCACATGGCCATGGGACACGCTTGTCCTTCTTTTCGGCAGCTGGACATGTTGAGCCACATCATGCCGAAGACTTGGTAGAGTGGATGACCAAGCCCTCCTCCTCCTCCTCATCCTCTCTCACCCAGGCTCAGGGTACTGGAAAAGCAGCTGCCAAAGCGTCGTCTTCCCTGGTATCAATGTCAGACAAATCATCAGTCACTCCTTCCCTAGACCCACCATGTCCTCCTCCTGAGGAGTCCCCCGAACTGTTTCAGCACAGTGTTGGGTACATGCTCCAGGAGGATGCCCAGCGTTTCGAAGGGTCTGATGATGAAACCCAGCTAGAGGAAGGCAGTAGCGTGAGAGCAGACAGAGGGGATGCTCAAGAAGGACACCAATCTGGCAGTCATGTTCCAGCAGCTGCAGCATACTGCCAGATTGGCTCCAGTGATGAGGAGGGAGGGGATGATGAGGTCAATGACTCCACGTGGGTGCCTAATAGGAGAGAGGAGGAGGAGGAGGATGAGGAGGAGGCACATCTCCAACGAGGCAGGATGCCCTTTGGTGGCCAGCGTAAGGGCAGTACACCGACGGAATCACACCGCAGAGCTCCGCCTGTGCAGGGCGCTGCCTCTGCCCGTCATTCAAAAAGTTCTTTGGTGTGGGCCTTTTTTGAGGCTAGTGCATCAGATCGCACAGCTGCTGTTTGCAACATATGTCTCAAGCGTATATCGCGTGGCCAAAACATCAGCCGCTTGGGTACCACATGCCTGACCAGACATATGTTGACCTGCCATGCAGCTCGTTGGCAAGCCTACCTCAAAGACCCACACCAAAGAACCAAGCGGACCTCTCCTTGCACCGCATCAGCTGGGATCTCCAACCCCACTATAACTTCAGTCCTCTCTGAAACATGCACTGAGAGGAATGAAGGTGTAGAATTAGGTGTGTCACAGCCAAGTACTTGCGCCCACTCTGCTAGCAGTACACCGACGTCCGATTCTAGCAGGCAAATTTCCCTGCCCCAGCTGCTGGACCGTCGAAAGAAGTTCACTCCCAGCCATCCACATGCCCAGCGGTTGAATGCTAGCTTGGCTAAATTGCTAGCGCTTCAACTGCTGCCTTTTCAGTTGGTAGACTCGGCCCCCTTCCGTGAGTTTGTGCAATGTGCGGTTCCTCAGTGGCAGGTTCCCAAACGCCACTTTTTCTCACGGAAGGCTATTCCGGCTCTCTACCGGCATGTGGAAGGCAATGTCTTGGCCTCGCTGGACAGGGCGGTCAGCGGTAAGGTGCATATTACCGCTGACTCATGGTCCAGCAGGCATGGACAGGGACGTTACCTTTCTTTCACGGCCCATTGGGTCACTCTTTTGGCAGCTGGGAAGGATTCAGGACAAGGTGCAGTAGTGTTGGAGGTTGTCCCACCGCCACGCCTCCAAAATGCTACTACTGGTTGTGACACACCTCTCTCCTCCACCCCCTCCTCTTCTTCTTCCTCCATGGCCTCTTCCTGTGGTTTGTCCTATGAACCAGCGGTGCTCCGTAGCCGTTCACGGGGCTACGCAAGTACGCAGGCAAAAAGATGCCATGCCGTGCTTGCGCTGGTGTGTTTGGGGGACAGAAGCCACACTGGGGCAGAGGTCCTGTCTGCTCTGCAGGGCCAGGCCGAGAGGTGGTTGACGCCACGCCAGCTTAAGCCAGGAATGGTGGTTTGCGACAATGGCACCAACCTCCTCTCCGCCCTCCGACAGGGACAACTGACCCATGTGCCCTGTGTGGCTCACGTCCTTAACCTGGTGGTGCAGCGCTTCTTGGGCAGGTACCCGGGCTTACAGGATGTCCTGAGGCAGGCCAGGAAAGTCTGTGTGCATTTCCGCAGATCTTATAATGCCAGTGCTCGCCTGGCTGAGCTGCAAAAGGAGTTGAACCTGCCCAAGAACCGCCTTATATGTGACATGCCCACCAGGTGGAACTCAACGTTGGCCATGCTGCAGCGGCTGCACACGCAGCAGAGGGCCATCAATGAGTACCTGTGCGACTACGGCACCAGGACAGGGTCAGGGGAGCTTGGTTTTTTTTCTCCACGCCAGTGGGGCATGATCAGGGATGCATGCACTGTCCTGGCACCATTTGAGGAGGCCACGAGGATGGTGAGCAGTGACAGTGCATGCATCAGTGACACTGTACCTCTTGTCCACCTGTTGGAGCACACGCTGCGTGGAATAATGGACAGGGCACTTGAGGCAGAACAGAGGCAGGAAGAGGAGGACTTCCTTGCCTCTCAAGGCCCCCTTTACCCAGACAGTGTTCCTTCTGTCCCACCCATCGCACAGGAAGAGGAGGAGGAGGAGGAGGAGGAGGAGGAGGAGGATTGTGTCAGCATGGAGGTGGAGGCTGGCACTCAGCATCATCAGCAGCAGTCTTTTAGGGATGATTTACAGTCCCAAGAAACCAGTGGACTTGTACGTGGCTGGGAGGAGGTGGCTGCGGATCATGTCGTCCTTAGTGACCCAGAGGACTCCGGAGCGAATGCCTCAGCAAACCTACGCTGCATGGCCTCCCTGATCCTGCAAAGTCTGCGGAAGGATCCTCGTATTCTTCGGATCAAGGAGAGGGACCATTACTGGCTGGCCACTCTCCTTGATCCACGGTACAAGGGTAAGGTTGCGGACCTTATGTTACCGTCGCAGAGGGAGCAGAGGATGAGACAACTCCGGGAGGCCTTGCAGAAAGGTCTGTGCAACGCGTTCCCAGAGACTGGGAGGTTGCAAACTCCTGGTCCTGGACAACGAGTTGCTGAGGCTTCGGCCAGTCAAAGAAGGAGCGGTGGGGAAGGTGGCCGTCTGACCGATGCGTTCAGACAATTCTTTAGTCCGCAGCCCCAAAGTATGATCGGTTCCAGCAACCATCGCCAGCGTCTGATAAACATGGTGCAGGAATATCTAGGGGCAAGGTCAGACTTGGACACCTTCCCCACCGAAAATCCTCTGGCTTACTGGGTCTTGAGGATGGATCACTGGCCAGAGCTTGCACAGTATGCAATTGAGCTACTGGCCTGTCCTGCATCCAGCGTTCTTTCGGAACGCACATTCAGTGCTGCTGGAGGATTTGTCACGGATCACAGGGTGCGCCTGTCCACCGACTCGGTTGATCGACTGACTTTCATCAAGATGAACCAGTCTTGGATCACCACCAGCTACCACACACCTGATGCTGATATAACAGACTAATTGATTTTAAAATGTCACATCCCTTCAAGACTGATGCTGATGCTGAGTGCCTGTGCTGTTATGTTGACTGGCTATCCTCCTCCTCCGAGTCCTCAATGATACGATTGATGATGATAGCTTGGAAGATCATTTTTGTTTATGGGTGCCGCCACCAGTGCCTAACGCCCAATTTTTCAGCCCCTGTTTAACAGGGGCGTGTAATTACAATTTTTGAAGCAATACTTTGCAACAGGGCTCATTGCTGTGCTCCAAGTACAGTATCTGTGAGGAGTTGCAGTGTTGTGCCACCAGTGCCTAAGGCCCAATTTTTCAGCCCCTGTTTAACAGGGGCGTGTCATTACAATTTTTGAAGCAATACTTTGCAACAGGGCTCATTGCTGTGCTCCAAGTACAGTATCTGTGAAGGGTTGCAGTGTTGTGCCACCAGTGCCTAAGGCCCAATTTTTCAGCCCCTGTTCAACAGGGGCATGTAATTACAATTCTTGATCTAATAATTCACAGCAGGGCCCATTGCTGCACCCACCAAGAGTAACTGTCAGGGCTTACAGTGTTGTGGCACCAGCACCACCATCAAAGGCCCAATTTTTACTACCACTGTTCAACAATTATATGTAATTAAAATTCCTGATATAATAGTTGACAGCAGGGCGTTCCAGCACCAACCAAGAGTAACTGTGAGTGCTTACAGTGTTGTGCCAACACCAACAACTAAGGGGCCTATTTCTGCAGAGTATATACGGCAGGTCCCTACTTTCAAACATCCAACTTACAAACGACTCCTACTTGCAAACGCAAGAAGACAACAGGAAGTGAGAGGAAATCTACCACTAGGAAGGAAAATTCTCTCCTGTAAGAATAAATATGGGAGAAAGGTGTCTCCTCTGTACTGATGCTTTATCAGCAATCCTTGTTTCAAGAAAAACACCACATTTCAAAAACAGTTGTCATTAGGACGGAAAGTGAGGTGAAATGTTCTGAACAGGGGCACAGACAGCAAAACAAATGTTACAGGGGTGATAACCCTTACCTATGTTTTCCAAAAAGTTTAAAAATAGATTTTTGGTCTGGAGCTACACTTCAACAATGTACCTGTTCAAAATTACAAACAGATTCTACATAAGAACAAACCTACAGTCCCTGTCTTGTATGCACCGCCTGTATACGGCTGTTCTGAGTATATAGGGCCTTTTTTATTTTATGTGCGGGGTTCCCCTTAATATCCATACAAGACCCAAAGGGGCTGGTAATGGGCTGGGGTAGGGGGGGGGTCATGGGGTAGCTATGCCATTTTTCTTAAAGATTTTCATCCATATTACCGGGACCAGACATTACATTAAAGCCGCAAGCAGTTTTAAATGGCTTTTTTTTCCTTTAGAAGTGTCATTTTGTGCAGGGACAGTTCTAAACACGGGAAACACGTGGCACTTCACAGGCATACTTTAGACACCCCCCAGGTACGATATTTAAAGGAATATTTGACTTTTTTTTTTTCACTTTATGCATCATTAAAATGACTGCTCCCGGAAAACGACCGTTTTTAAAACTTATTTTTGCATTGATACATGTCCCCTGGTGCAGAACCCGGGTTCCCAAACCCTTTTTAGGACAATAACATGCATAATAGTTTTTATAATTAGCACTTTAGAATTCGAACGTTCGCATCCATTGTATTTAATAGGGTTCTAATGTTCGTTCGAACTTTCGGTCCGTTCGCGGGTTCTGGTGCGAACCGAACCCGGGGGTGTTCGGCTCATCACTAATTCTCACTAGGCAAGGGAGTATCCCAGTCTATGTTCTCAGTAGACAACTGTCTTAGTAAAATCTTACCTTGAATGGTAACTGGAGCAAGGAAACCCAGTGGGTCATAGATACTATTCACCACGGACAGGACTCCTCTCTTAGTGAAGGGTTTGTCACAAGTTGACACTTGGAAGGTGAATTTGTCTTGCTTGATGTTCCACAACAAACCCAGACTTCGCTGTACAGGAGGCACATCTGTACCTAAGTCAAGGTTTTTTAGACTAGTGGCATAGTCCTCAGAGTGAAAGGCATTCATAAGTTCCTGGCTGTTGGATATAATCTTGTGCAGTCTAAGGTTTGCTACAGACAGCATCTCCTTTGTTCTGGTGAGAAGATCAATTGCTTCTTTAGCAGTTGGAAAGGACTTAAGTGCGTCGTCAACGTAGAAGTTTCTTTCAACAAATTGACGGGCATCAGATCCATATTCAACTTCTCCAGTCTGAGCTGTTCTCCTTAGCCCATAAGTTGCCACTGCTGGGGAAGGACTGTTACCGAAGACATGTACCTTCATGCGATAATCTATAACTTCCTTGTTGAGGTCATTGTCCTTGTGCCATAGAAACCTGAGGTAGTTTCTGTTGTCTTCTCTGACGATGAAGCAGTGAAACATCTGTTGAATGTCGGCCATTACTGCTACAGGCTCTTGTCTGAAACGAATCAAGACTCCTATTAGACTGTTGTTCAAGTTGGGTCCAGTAAGGAGCATGTTGTTAAGAGAAACACCTTCGTGCTGAGCACTGGAATCAAAGACAACTCTGATTTGGTCTGGTTTGCGTGGGTGATACACGCCAAAGGATGGAAGGTACCAGCATTCTTCTCCATCCTTTAGTGGGGGAGCAGGCTCTGCATGATCTCTGTCAAATACATTTTGCATAAAGTCCACAAAGTGCTTTTGCATCTCTGGTTTCCTGCTTAAGTTTGCTTTAAGGAGGAGAATCTACTGATGGCCTGCTGTAAGTTGTTGGGCAATCTCTCTCTTGGGAGACAAAAGGGTAGGGGTGCTACCCAGTTTTTGGAGTCATCTTGAAAGAACTCATTGTCCATTACCTTGATGAATTCTTTGTCTTCCATTGAAGGAGCCAGTATGTCATCTTCACTGGTTGCTTTAAACACTGTAGAGCCGAAGTCGCCATCATGGCAGGAGAAAGGACTTGTGTCACCTGAGATACCATGTTGCCATTCGTGGCTGGCTATCTTCTCTTTCACCCAGTAGTGATGTGGGCATGGCTCAAAGTAAGTGTTTCGGCCATTTGGCAGAACATTTGTCTTGAATGACGAAATGTTGGTAGGTCTTTTCATTTTGCCTATGCAGACATTGCCTATGATGACCCACCCTAGATCCGTGCGCTGGGCAAATGGGGCATCTGGGGGTCCACTGACTTGTCTGTGTACCTTGTGAACTCTTAGAATGTCTCTTCCTAACAGAAGAAGGATCTGAGCATCTTTGTCAAGTGGCGGTATCTCATTTGCTATTACCTTGAGGTGAGGGTGATGGAAAGCAGCAGCTGGAGTAGGGATTTCTTCCCTGTTAGCAGGTATCTGATTGCACTCAACAAGTGTAGGTAAGGGTAATTGCAAGTTACCTTTGAGAGAAGATACCATGAGTCCATGAGCCCTTCTTCCAGAAACCTCTATAGTTCCACTACAGGTACCCAAGGTGTAAGGATGAGCTTCGCCTTTTATTTCAAATAGATTGAACAATTCCGATTTTGCAAGTGATTGATTGCTCTGATCGTCTAAGATAGCATATGCCTTTAGAGACTTTTCTGGTTGATCCTTGTGGTATATGTTCACCAAGCATATCTTAGCACAGGACTTACCACAGCGGTCTTCTCCACAAACTTCAGTGCAGGATGAAGAAATGATGGTAGAATTAGGCACTTGGTCTGTATTCTCCCCGCCATGCGTTAACCTGGGAGGAGTGTTGGCAGGTTGTGCAGAGCTGGGCTCAAGAGGATGGAGGGCTTGCACATGTTCTTCAGAGCCACACTCTATGCACTTGATGGACACATTACAGTCCCTTGCAAAATGTTCTGTAGAAGCACAACACCTGAAACATACCCTAAATGTCTTTAAAAGCTCCTTGCGCTCTTCCAGAGGCTTTTTCCTAAAGCCGATACATTTATTGAGGGGGTGTGGCTTCTTGTGTATGGGACACTCTCTGTTAGGGTTTTCAATCTTCCTACTCTGTTTGTTCGTGGCCAGAACTGTGGTAGGAGTGGGAAGGATGTCAGTCTTTTTCACGGACACTGGGCCTCTATGGTTTCTATAGTTGCCCTGAAGACTGGTACTCTTAGGAAAGGGTGAGAAGAGGCTGTACTCACCGTAGGAAAAACTTGGATCGTTCTTGGTCTCTGCAATTTTCCTGATGAATTCACAGAAGAAAGAGAATGGAGGGAAGGAAACCTTGTTCTCTCTTTTGTATGATGACCCTAGTACAGTCCATTTCTCTTGCAAACCATACGGGAGCTTGGAGACAATTGGGTTTACCCCTCTTGGAGTGTCAAGGTAACTGAGTCCAGGTAGTTTTGGGTCTGTCTTGGCTAGCTGAAGCTCAAGGAGAAGGTGACTCAGTCTCTGGAACTCCTTGTTGTCCTTACCGGATATCTTTGGGAACGTTTCCAGACGTATGAACAAAGCATTTTCTATAGCTTCTGGACTGCCATAACTTTGCTCTAGTCGCTCCCATGCAGCTGTGAGGCCTGCAGTAGGATTGTCCATGAAAACCGATCTTAATGGCTTAACACGTTCAGCAGATAGAGGACCAAGCCATTTGATCAGCAGATTCAATTCTTGATCAGCTGTAATGCCAAGATTGCTGATTGTAGTTCTGAAGGCACATTTCCAACTTCTGTAGTTCTCAGGTTGGTCATCAAAACTTGTAAGACCAGTCTTTGTGAGCTCTCTGCGAACCATGTACCTCACAAACTCTTCTGTCTCAGTTGTCTCCGCCTTTATGTGAGATGCTGTTGGCTGTATGGTGCTGATTGCGTTATCTTTGACATTGTTGTTAAAGGACACAGGGAAATATGGTGCAGCAGATGCATCCAGGTGAGTTGCTTGCTTGAAGTCAGTTGTTCCAATGGTACGTTCATTCAAGGCTGTACCGATGACTGGAGATTGATGACTTGCTTGAAGCTTGCGCTGATGCTCTGTGACGTATGAAGGCAGGCAAGGTAGGCAGGTAGGAAATGCAGTGGAGTGATTTTGTGCGCAGGAAGTTGCTGGAACCTCCTTAACTTGAAGCTGTGAAGGAGTCTCTATGTAGTCGGGAGCATTGGAGACAATGGAGTGTGCACTGCAGTGGCTTAGGACATAGTCTTTAGTGCGTTTGAGGGGGTCTTCCATATCTGCTATGTTTAGGTTAATGTTGTCTTTCTCACTTGCACCTTCGTCTGCACTGATAGCTTGCTGTAGGACCCTTAGCTTTGCCATAGCTGCGTCATGTTTACACTGTTCATTTAAGGTTTCCATTGTTGCTCTTTGTCGTGCTGACTGCGCTTCCAACTCTGCCCTTTGACGTGCTGACTGCGCTTCCGACTCTGCTCTCTGAGCTTCCAACTCTGCTCTTTGACGTGCTGACTGCGCTTCCAACTCTGCTCTTTTTTCTGCATATGCCACCTGCACTTTGCTGGCTTCCACTTCAGCGCGGGCATTAATAAGTCGCTCACTGAGTGTTGAGTATCTTGAACTATGGGATCTTGACGAGTTTTTAGAACGTCTGGTGGAAACAGATCTGTGAGATGCAGTGTCCTGTAACAGCTTTATTTTTGCTTCTGCCTTTAATCTGGTTTGCTGGATAAAACTGTCTCTTTCAATATTAAGAATGTTGACACGCTTTAACTGCCTCATCGCATTTTCTGACTTCATTTTTTGTAAGACATTAGTGAATTTGATGCTGGTAAGCTGATAAAGCTCATATGAGGCAGAAAGTTGTTTAATGGCGCCCTCTAGTGTCAGTAGTTCACGTTCAACAGACACTGTATTGGCTTCAGCAAGGATTTTCTCCCAGACTAATTCCAAGCTATTTGAGAATTCAGTCCTTGAAGCTTCATAATTCTCCATTACTTTCCAAGTGGGTTTAACTGAGCGTTTGGGTAACTCAGTTTCTTCAGGAACTTGTGAGGAGGTAGATGTGAGTTCACATGCAGAAGCTTGGTCACTCATGATAGCAGACTGACTGTGAAAGCAGGCAGGATCTGTGTGCTGAAATATACTGTGCAGATTGTCTCAGGCTATAAGGCTGCCATGTGCTGCTCTGTCCCTTCTGTCTTGCTATGAGGGCAGTAAATCTTGTCTGTTTCAGTACTGACATGCAGAAATCTTGTAATTAGGCTGTGAAACTCCGTTTTTCTACTGTTCTGTCTCAACTACAAAGCGATAAAGTTCATCTCCAGGTTTAAGTAGGCCTTACTCAAGCTGGTTTGATATTCATCCCTTGCATCGATACAGGCAGTTTAACTCAATGAATAAACTCACAGTTAGGACGACAGACGATGAATCCTTTCGAATGTTCCGTTTAATGATGGATATTCATAGGTAGAAAAGCGTTGCAGTTGTAAGCCACATGTAAGATGTTTAGCATGGAAGATATACAGGAGTAATGACCAGAATCAGGAAGTGGAGGAGTGTCAGGAAAGGTTCCATCCGCTGGTGGCATTTATTATTTATCTTGCAGTACTGTGGTCCACCAGCAGGTGTCTCCTGGCAGTTTGTAACTGTCAGGAGAATCTTTCCCTGCTGGTGTTGTATTATCTTTTGGACGCAGTACTGGTTTCCACCAGCGGATGGATCCTGGCAGTGTGGAGCAGACTGCCCTCCCTCCGATCAGGTGTGACCTGAAGCTAATCAGGCATTCCTATAAATACCCGGCAGGTGTACACACACACTGCCCTGGTATCGTCCTCATGCCCTGACCTGTAGCCTGTCTGCTTGAACCTTGATCCATGTATCCTGATCCCTGTAACTTGAACCTGTAACCTGATCCTGAACCTGTTGTGTCCGTCCTAATCCCTGATCCCTGCTCTGCAGCCTGGTTGCCCCCTGCTTGATCCTGTCTCCCTGTCCTGATCCATCCTTACCCCATCTGCTGATCCCCCTGTGTATGACCTCGGCCTGGCCCTGTTTATGATTCTGGTTTCCCCATTACTTGTACATATTTGTCTGTTACTGTTATTAATTGTGGGTTCTGTTTGTTATTGGTTGTTGTGCACTGTGTGGTATTGGAGGTGGTTATATATATATATTATTTCACTTATCTTTAATAAATCTTTATATTTCACTTATACGTGTTTGGTGTTCCTCTGTTGCTAGCTGCACAGTTCTGGTCACACTTGGTACGTGACAGTATACCAGGGCCATTAATGATCAGAAGTAGCTGCACAGAGGACCCATTTTGGTTCTGTTACTCTGCTAAAATGAACTCTGATATGATTCCTTATTATACTCTGCTGGCGTCAGAGAGTGGTGAATATCTCCGTCAGACACTGAAAGAGTGGACCAGTGATCAGCTGCTAGAGATTATTCGTTTAGCTCACTCCTGGGTTGATCAGGGCTGTATGATGTTTGGGGATGTTCAACCTTTAATTAAAATCTGCACAGAGCTGGCTTTGCCTTGTATCCCAGAGGGCCATGATGATTTTTCTCCCCCCTTTAATGTTAATCAGGTCGTATCTTTGGTTTGGCTTCTGGAGGATGACTCCCCATACTTTTTTGAACATTACACAGCTTGTTCCCAACAGAAAATAATAGAGTGTGTTGATTGTGTACAATCCCTTGTCAGACAGGCAGAATGTAAACTGCAGTTTGTGCAGCCACTACTCTCAGCATGGTCTGATATTTTGCAATCGGCCCCAGCCAGCCCACAAAAAAACATCTCTGCTGCCAGACACCTGCCTGCCCAAGAGTCTATTTCTCCATCACCCATGGCAACCCCAGTCGCAGTTCAGTACACACTACTTCCCACCAGGTATCAATATCCAGTCTCTGCTCCCTGCACCTATCCTGCATTCAACCCACCTGCCTCTTCTCAGCTGCCTGCAAGCCCACAAGAACCTCCTCCAGCCACTGTCCCCGTATCCCTGCCATATTCTTCCATTTGCTCGATTCCATCTTTTCCATATACTCCCCCCGTTATGTGCAAACCTGCAGTGACCAAATCTAAAAAGAAGCGGAAGTATTTCCCTACCCACACAATCCAACCAGTAATCCCACCTTCCTCCACACCCACCAACCTGCTCCAGCCTGTAGTTCCAGAACCAGCCTTCGAGCCAGCTTCCCAGCCTGCAGTTCCAGAGCCAGCCTTCCAGCTTGCAGTTCCAGAACCAGCCTTCCAGCTTGCAGTTCTAGAACCAGCCTTCCAGCTTGCAGTTCCAGAACCAGCCTTCGAGCTTGCAGTTCCAGAACCAGCCTTCGAGCCAGCTTCCCAGCCTGCAGTTCCAGAACCAGCCTTCCAGCTTGCAGTTCCCGAGCCAGCCTTCCAGCTTGCAGTTCCCGAGCCAGCCTTCCAGCTTGCAGTTCCCGAGCCAGCCTTCCAGCTTGCAGTTCCCGAGCCAGCCTTCCAGTCTGCAGTTCTCGAGCCAGCCTTCCAGTCTGCAGTTCTCGAGCCAGCCTTCCAGCCCACAGTCCCAGAGCCAGTCCTTGAGCCAGCCTTCCAGCCTGCGGTCCTTGAGCCAGCCTTCCAGCCTGCGGTCCTTGAGCCAGCCTTCCAGCCTGCGGTCCTTGAGCCAGCCTTCCAGCCTGCGGTCCTTGAGCCAGCCTTCCAGCCTGCGGTCCTTGAGCCAGCCTTCCAGCCTGCGGTCCTTGAGCCAGCCTTCCAGCCTGCAGTTTTCGAGCCAGCCTTCCAGCCTGCGGTTTTCGAGCCATCCTTCCAGTCTGCGGTTTTCGAGCCAGCCTTCCAGTCTGCGGTTCTCGAGCTAGCTTGCCAGCCTGAAGACCCTGTGCCAGCCTGCCAGCCTGAAGACCCTGTGCCAGCCTGCCAGCCTGAAGACCCTGTGCCAGCCTGCCAGCCTGAAGACCCTGTGCCAGCCTGCCAGCCTGAAGACCCTGTGCCAGCCTGCCAGCCTGAAGACCCTGTACCAGCCTGCCAGCCTGAAGACCCTGTACCAGCCTGCCAGCCTGAAGACCCTGTACCAGCCTGCCAGCCTGAAGACCCTGTACCAGCCTGCCAGCCTGAAGACCCTGTACCAGCCTGCCAGCCTGAAGACCCTGTACCAGCCTGCCAGCCTGAAGACCCTGTACCAGCCTGCCAGCCTGAAGACCCTGTACCAGCCTGCCAGCCTGAAGACCCTGTGCCAGCCTGCCAACATGGAGTTCCCGTGCCAGCCTTCCAAACTGAAGCCCTGATGACAGTGTCCCAGTCGGAAGATCCGGTGCCCGTTTCCCGGCCTGTGGTTGTGGTGCCCGTTTCCCGGCCTGTGGTTGTGGTGCCCGTTTCCCGGCCTGTGGTTGTGGTGCCCGTTTCCCGGCCTGAGGTTGTGGTGCCCGCAGCGGTGCCCGTTTCCCGGCTTGAGGTTGTGGTGCCCGTTTCCCGGCTTGAGGTTGTGGTGCCCGTTTCCCGGCCCGAGGTTGTGGAGCCCTTTTCCCGGCTCGAGGGTATGTCGTCTGCTGCCCAGCCTGAGATGATCCCGTCTGCTGCCCAGCCTGAGATGATCCCGTCTGCTGCCCAGCCTGAGATGATCCCGTCTGCTGCCCAGCCTGAGATGATCCCGTCTGCTGCCCAGCCTGAGATGATCCCGTCTGCTGCCCAGCCTGAGATGATCCCGTCTGCTGCCCAGCCTGAGATGATCCCGTCTGCTGCCCAGCCTGAGATGATCCCGTCCGCTGCCCAGCCTGAGATGATCCCGTCCGCTGCCCAGCCTGAGATGATCCCGTCCGCTGCCCAGCCTGAGATGATCCCGTCCGCTGCCCAGCCTGAGATGATCCCGTCCGCTGCCCAGCCTGAGATGATCCCGTCCGCTGCCCAGCCTGAGATGATCCCGTCCGCTGCCCAGCCTGAGATGATCCCGTCCGCTGCCCAGCCTGAGACGATCCCGTCCGCTGCCCAGCCTGAGACGATCCCGTCCGCTGCCCAGCCTGAGACGATCCCGTCCGCTGCCCAGCCTGAGACGATCCCGTCCGCTGCCCAGCCTGAGACGATCCCGTCCGCTGCCCAGCCTGAGACGATCCCGTCCGCTGCCCAGCCTGAGACGATCCCGTCCGCTGCCCAGCCTGAGACGATCCCGTCCGCTGCCCAGCCTGAGACGATCCCGTCCGCTGCCCAGCCTGAGACGATCCCGTCCGCTGCCCAGCCTGAGACGATCCCGTCCGCTGCCCAGCCTGAGACGATCCCGTCCGCTGCCCAGCCTGAGATGATCCCGTCCGCTGCCCAGCCTGAGATGATCCCGTCCGCTGCCCAGCCTGAGATGATCCCGTCCGCTGCCCAGCCTGAGATGATCCCGTCCGCTGCCCAGCTCGATGACCCGGAGCCTGCTGCCCAGCCCGAAGTGTTCCTGTCTGCTGCCCAGCTTGATGATCCGGAGCCTGCTGCCCAGCTCGATGACCCGGAGCCTGCTGCCCAGCCCGAAGTGTTCCTGCCTGCTGCCCAGCTCGATGATGCGGAGCCTGCTGCCCAGCCCGAGGTGTTCCTGCCTGCTGCCCAGCTCGATGACCCGGGGCCTGCTGCCCAGCCCGAAGTGTTCCTGTCTGCTGCCCAGCTCGATGACCCGGAGCCTGCTGCCCAACCCGAGGTGTTCCTGCCTGCTGCCCAGCTTGATGTGATTGTCTGCCCGGATGTGACTTTGCCTACTACCCAGCTGATTGCCATGAACTTTCTCCGGCAACAGCTAGTTGGAGCGTCCGGAGGCCGCTCCTTTGAGGGGGGGTACTGTCAGGAAAGGTTCCATCCGCTGGTGGCATTTATTATTTATCTTGCAGTACTGTGGTCCACCAGCAGGTGTCTCCTGGCAGTTTGTAACTGTCAGGAGAATCTTTCCCTGCTGGTGTTGTATTATCTTTTGGACGCAGTACTGGTTTCCACCAGCGGATGGATCCTGGCAGTGTGGAGCAGACTGCCCTCCCTCTGATCAGGTGTGACCTGAAGCTAATCAGGCATTCCTATAAATACCCGGCAGGTGTATACACACACTGCCCTGGTATCGTCCTCATGCCCTGACCTGTAGCCTGTCTGCTTGAACCTTGATCCATGTATCCTGATCCCTGTAACCTGAACCTGTAACCTGATCCTGAACCTGTTGTGTCCGTCCTAATCCCTGATCCCTGCTCTGCAGCCTGGTTGCCCCCTGCTTGATCCTGTCTCCCTGTCCTGATCCATCCTTACCCCATCTGCTGATCCCCCTGTGTATGACCTCGGCCTGGCCCTGTTTATGATTCTGGTTTCCCCATTACTTGTACATATTTGTCTGTTACTGTTATTAATTGTGGGTTCTGTTTGTTATTGGTTGTTGTGCACTGTGTGGTATCGGAGGTGGTTATATATATATATATATATATATATATATATATATATATATATATATATATATATTATTTCACTTATCTTTAATAAATCTTTATATTTCACTTATACGTGTTTGGTGTTCCTCTGTTGCTAGCTGCACAGTTCTGGTCACACTTGGTACGTGACAAGGAGATATATAAAGAACTACGGTGAGAGAGAGAGAGTTCAGCTAGAAAGAAGGGGACAGATCTTAAAGACACAGAGCAAGAATAATCACATAGTGTAACACAACAGTAACAGATAAATATGTACAAGTAATGGGGAAAACCAGAATCATAAACAGGGCCAGGCCCGGGGTCGACAATAGGAGGTCAGCAGCTGGGGAAAGGGAAAACAAACAGGACATGGAGAGGATGGATGGATCACAGGAGGGAGGGGTACAGGTACAAGGCTCAGGGTTCAGATAACAGACAGGATCAGATGCAGAGCTTCTCAGGGTCAGGGCACAAGGAGTGGTACCAAGGCGAACTATGATTGTGTCTGCCAGGTATTTATACAGCTCTCCTGCAATCAGCCTCAGGTGACGCCTGACTGCAGGAGAAGATGTCGGCCCCACACTTCCAGGAACCCCCCGCTGGTGGATGCCAGTACTGCGGCCCAAAGATCACATAATACCACCACCAGGGGAGAGCTCCCCTGGCAGTTCCAGACTGCCAGGAGACACCTGCTGGTGGACCACAGTACTGCACGCCAAATATCAGGCAGTGTCACCAGCGGATGGAACCTTTCCTGACAATGTTCTTTTGGGAGCATTGCCAGAGGACTGGAACTGCTCATACAGAGTCTCAGATTCACTGACTATCCCCTCTACCTCCAGCAAAGGAATCTGACACAGCATTTGTGCTTGGGAATCTGTCCTCCTGTTTCTGATTTGTATTTTTGGAGTATCCTGTACCCTCGTCCCTCTGTCCTATTTGAAACACTGCAATATATCTACAAAAAGACATCCCCTAGACCAGCAGTCTCCAAACTGCAGCCCGGGGTCGAATTCAGCCCTTTGCTTGCTTTTGTCCTTCCCTTGGGGTACTACTCCATCCACTGACACCAACAATGGAACACATTTCCTGCCACTGACACCAATAATGGGGCAATATTCCTCCCACTGACACCAATGGTGGAACATAATTCCTGCCACTGACACCAATAATGGGGCATTATTCCTCCCACTGACACCAACAGTGGGGCACAATTCCGTCCATTGACACCAACGATGGGGCACTATTCCTCCCACTGACATCAACAAACGGGCATAATTCCTCCCACTGACACCAACAATGGGGCAGAATTTCTTCAATTGACACCAATGATGGGTCACTATTCCTCCAACTGACACCAACAATGGTGCACTAGACCTCCCACTGACATCAAAGATAGGGCATTGTTTACTTCCACTGGACGCCAGGACATTTTCGACTCCCACTGGCAATAGTCCAGCCCGCCTAAAGTCTGAAAGACTGTAAACTGGCCCTTTGTTTAGAAAGTTTGGAGACCCCCTCCCTAGACTGAGCCGTGTTGTCGGTGTGCTTGGAGCTGTCTGGGCCTGGCAGCCTCCGAATGATAAGGGAGACCTGGGTCATTTTTAGCTGTCCCACTGGGCTTAAGTGCTACACTTAAAAAGTAGCACAAATAAGTATAAGTGGTGTCTGGTTATAGCTCTCAATCGTATAAATTGGAGGAGAATGAAAGGGGAAAAAAAGAAGAGAAAAGAAAAAGGAGGAGAAAAAAAAAGAGGAAGGAAAAAAAAAGGAAAAAAAAAAAAAGAAGGGTTTGGAAAAAGTAAGAAAGGAGGGGGAAAACAGGGGAAGGGGGGTAAAAGGGGAAAGAGAAAAAGGAGGACACCACTTATACTTATTGAGCATATATTTTACTACCTTTTTTATAGCTGTTATTCAGCAACAACCTATCCACCAAACATATGTCCCCCATACCTGCTATAGGGAGATATGAGTGGCGCTGCTGCCTTGGCCTTCTTATGTGTGTTAATCTACACTGATAAGCATTAGTTCCCCCCCCCCTTCCCCTCTTTTTTATTTGTTATACTATGTTTGTTTTATTTGATCACTTTGGTATTATGTTTTTATCATTGTGATCTCAGAACTTCTGTGTAAAAAATTCCAGTGTAACACATTAAGAAACTTGGACAAATCCAATGGGGAAACAATTTTTATGCTAGTATGTTCCCTGGCTGAAAGAAATCTTTTTTTAGTAGCTCTTCTGCATGTTTAAAAAGACTGAAAGTGCTAACATTTGTACCTGGGGAGTACTGATAGCTAAGCCCTGGTCCACTCTGTTTTGAACAAATTCTAATGCATTTTTTAAAAATCTTTCTAGCAGTATTTTTTCTACAGAAGTGTTAATTACCCTCTCTGAGCAAACTTTTCCTTTTAGTATTTGCCATTCAAGATCTGGGCCAATAAAGTGGTTGTAAACCCTTACATATAACCAGCAAAGTGACTAGCCTCATGAAATACATCCGTTTCTCTGTGGTCCAGGCAGTCCCCGGGTTACAAACAAGATTGGTTCTGTAGGTTTGTTCTTAAAGTGGAGTTCCACCCTAAAGTGGAACTTCCACTCATCTGATTCCTCCCCCCCCCTCCGATGCCACAATTGGCACCTTTCGGGGGGAGGGGGGACAGGATACACTGTAGCTGCTGACTTTTAATAAGGACACTTACCTGCATGGGCGTCCGCTCCATAGGGCAAGAGGGGGCAATTGACCCCCCCTGGAAAATCGAGGTGGTGTTGAAGAGTGAAGACACCCTTCCGCGACTGAAGCAGTGACAGGCTCAGCGCTGCGGTGACAGGCAGGTTAGAACAGGGAACAGGGAGAGAGAGGCGAGCTGCTGGCCGTGGCATTGCAAGGGGGGCGGGGGGAGGTCTGGTGCGGGGTGACACCACTGCACCTGACCAACCATCCCCTTCTCTCACGGCCGCGGGCTGTCTGAGCGGTCCTGGGCCGAATGTCACACAGGCACAGCGAGCAGAGTGAAGCCGCCACCCCCTCCAGCGTTTATGTGTACACGGGGGGAAGGAACCTGCTGTGCCTGTGCCGCGCTGATCTGAGGTACTGAATGGGATGGGGAGGGGGGTCCGTCTGTGCTGAAGGGGGGGTTTGTGCTGAATGGGGGGTCCATCTGTGCTGAAGGGGGGGTCTGTGCTGAAGGGGGGGTCCATCTGTGCTGAAGGGGGGGTCTGTGCTTAAAGGGGGTCCATGCTGAATGGAGGGGTCTGTGCTGAAGGGGGGTCCATCTGTGATGAATGGAGGGGTCTGTGCAGAATGGGGGGGTCTGTGCTGAAGGGGGCGTCCATCTGTGCTGAAGGGGGGTCTGTGCTGAAGGGGGTGTCTGTGCTGAAGGGGGGATCCATCTGTGCTGAAGGGGGGGTCCGTCTGTGCTAAAGGGGGGTCTGTACATTCTCTAGGCTATGTTTATATGGGCATGGAGTGAAGCTGAATTACCTCAAGAGCTATTTCACACTGTCAGCTGGCTGCGTTATCGGTAAAGCGCCGCTAAAAAGCGGCGCTTTACCATCGTCTTAGCTACGCTAATTGGCCGCTAGCGGGGCGCTTTTAACCCCCGCTAGCATTTGAAGAAAGGGTTAAATGCGACTGTGTATCGCCGCTGCAGAAGCGCCCCCCCTGAAAAAATGTCAGCGGACTCCATGCTTACCTGCCCAGGGAGCCCGCGATGTCGCCTCCCCGAGGCCATTCCAACTAAGGGAGACCGGCAGTGGAGCCTTGCGGCTTCACTGCCGGTTTCCTACTGCGCATGTGCGAGTCATGCGCCGCTTTGTGAATGGCCAGCTTGTCTTCTGGGATACACACCGACAACGGGGGAGCTCGCCGCAGAAGAGGACGTGACTTTGTGGGGCGCGGCCCGGCTGGTTCGGAAATACACTCAGTACTTCCAAAAAGGTAAGAAAGAAAAATGTAATTTTAATATCCAAAAACGAGGTGTTAAGGTGGTCTTTCGTTTAACCCCTTCAGCCCCGGATGAATTTACCCCCTTCCTGACCAGAGCACTTTTTACAATACGGCACTGCGTCAATTTAACTGATAATTGCGCGGTCGTGCGACGTTGCACCCAAACAAAATTTACGTCCTTTTTTTTCCCCAAATAGAGCTTTCTTTTGGTGGTATTTGATCACCTCTGCGGTTTTTATTTTTTGCGCTATAAACAAAAAAAGAGCGTCAATTTTGAAAAAAAAGCAATATTTTTTACTTTTTTGTTAAAAAAACGCAATAAGCATATATTGATTGGTTTGCGCAAAAGTTATAGCGTCTACAAAATAGGGGATAGAGTTATGGAATTTTTATTAATATATTTTTTTTTTTACTAGTAATGGCAGGCATCTGCGATTTTTATCGTGACTGACATTATTATGCGGACACATCGGACACTTTTTTGCGACCATTGTCATTTATACAGCGATCAGTGCTATAAAAATGCACTGATTACTGTGTAAATTACACTAGCAGGGAAGAGGTTAAACACTAGGGGTCGATCAAGGGGTTAATTGCGCCCTAGGGAGTCATTTTAACTGTGTGGGGGTGGGCTACCACTGACATGACAGAGATTACTGCTCCCGATGACAGGGAGCAGTAGATCCCTGTCATGTCACTAGGCATTGTTTACATAGGCATCTCCCCGTTCTGCCTCTCCATGTCACAATTGCGGGCCACCGGTGAACATCGAGTTTGCGGGGCCCACGGGCACGGTCACAGAGAACGCGCGGTTAATTAAAGGGGACGTACCTGTACGCCCATTTGCCTGCCCATGCCATTCTGCCGACGAATATCGTCGTGCGCCATGCGGCAACTGGTTAAGACCACCTCTTAAAAATGGGTGGAACTCCGCTTTAAAATACAATTAAAGGCAAAACTTTTTTTTTTTTTAGTTTTGGATAAAGTGGAGATGGCTAAGCCCCCTTACACACTATACAACTTTTGTTGTCAGATTTTCTTTAGATTTACCAAAACCATGTAGTGCAAGGGCCTGTTATGGATGACATGTTTCTTTAAATGCAACTCTATGGTGCATCTCTGTTGTACTTCTTCCTGTGTTGTGTTTTCCTGTTTCCTGCTGGTTCTTTCAGTAAACATGGCTTATGTACAGTAATGGTTTGTGCTGTCTCTCTACATATATCACGACAAACATGGTGTCAGAAGATTTGGATCCATGCTCTTTCTACACATTTGATGCTGAGAGCCTGCCAGCCTTCATGTGAGTGTTCTTGGAACTGATTGTGCCTCCTGACAATTGCAGTCCTGTCCTGGATGCTGAGTGTTTGCAGCAAGGAAAACAGCATCATGGCAGCTAACAGCATTCCACTGCCTGAGGCAATGAGGGTGAGTGGAGATGTTGGCAGTAACTGGGACAATTTCAGGGCTGAGTTTCAGGACTATTCCCTAGCCACAGGGTTAAATGAGAAGTCTGCAGCAGTGCAAGCAGCCACCCTGAGAAGGATAATGGGCAGTGAATGCCTCCATGTTTACAAGCATAATCTGAACCTCACAGAGGAGCAAAAGAGTGACACCAAAACCATTCTGGATGCATTAGAAGCTTTCTTCAGACCTTCCAAAAATGTCATCTATGAAAGATATATATTTGGCTGCTGTAAGCAAGAAGACTGTGAATCAATAGACAGGTTTGTCACACGGCTAAGAGCAAAAGCTGCAAGCTGTGAGTATGGCTCTCTGAGAGATGAACTTATTCGTGATAAAATAGTTTTGGGTATCACCAGTGAAAGCACATGCCGCCACCTATTGAGGAAACATGATTTAGATCTACAAACAGCAATTGAGATATGTCGCACTGATGAACTTACTGACAAACATATGAAAGCTATGGAACAGGATAAACTGATTGACGATATCAATGCAGCCTCTAAACAACAGCAAAACTTCAAAAACCACCAGCATAAGTTTCAGCACAAGGGTCACCTACACAACTCACCTGGGAGGAAGCCTGCATCATGCAAGTATTGCGGCAATGTGCATGTACGAGAGAAAGAAAAGTGTCCTGCATATGGGAAAATCTGTACTGCATGTGGTAAACCAAATCACTTTGCAAGAGTGTGTCTCTCCAGTAAAATGGAAGCAAGGAAGCTGCACACAATTGAGCAAATGTCAGATCCGGAGAATGCACACCTGCTTAGCACTGATATGGTTTACTCCTCAGAATGCATTGGTGCTGTAAACACAAAGGGCAAAAAATGGTTTGTAAACCTCAGATTAAACAATATAATCCAACCCTGCCAGCTGGACTCGGGTGCAACGTGTGATGTCATGAGTATAAAGGACAAAATGAAACTGGCACCCAGAGCACCCCTTCAGCCTAGTAGCACCAAACTAAAGTTGTATTCAGGGGAACTAATGGAATCATTGGGGCTATTCCAAACAGAATGCAGCATACGTGATTGTATACACAAACTGAACTTTGAGATTGTGGATGCCGATCAGAAACCGCTATTATCAGGTTCAACATGTGAGCGCCTTGGACTGACGCTGTTCACCATTCCTGCTGAGCTACATAATGTTGATAATCAGCCTGCAAAATCTCTGACTAGGCCACTGACAAAACAGCAAATTCTTCACACCTACAGTGATGTGTTTGAGGGCCCGATAGTCTCTGTTCCAGGAGAGGTTCGTTTTGAACTTGATCCTACCATTCAACCTGTACAATGTGCCCCACGCAATGTGCCTATCGCCATTAAGCCACTGGTTAAAGTTCAACTAGATAAATATGAAGCTGAAGGACATCTAACTTCAGTAACAGAGCCTACAGATTGGATCAGTAACATGGTTGTTATCAGAAAGCCTGAGAAGATCAGAATATGCATTGATCCCAAGTTTCTGAATATGGCCCTGAAACGATCACACTACTTAATGCCAACACTCGATGATATTTTGCACAAACTACCTAAAGCACGTGTCTTCACACTTGTGGATGCTAGAGATGCCTTTTTACAGTGCAAACTGGATGAAAAGAGTAGCTACATGACCACGTTCTGGACTCCCTGGGGCAGAAAGAGATGGCTCAAACTACCATTTGGAGTCTCTGTAGCACCAGAGGTATACCAGCGAAAGCAGCATGAACTATTAGGTGGTCTTGACGGAATTGAGCCAATAGCTGATGACATTCTTATAGTTGGCTGCGGCAATACAGATGAGGAGGCTGAGCAAGACCATGATGAAAAGTTAATAGCGCTACTGGATCGTTGTAGGCAGGTGATGCTGAGGCTTAGTGTGAAGAAATTGCAGTTCAAGGTGGAAGAAGTCCATTTCCATGGACATATCCTGTCTTCACAAGGCTTAAAAGCTGACCCAGATAAGATTAAAGCCATTGTGGACATGCCACAACCTGCTGATGCCAAAGCGGTACAGAGATTTATTGGCTTTGTTACATACCTAGCAAAATTCCTGCCACACTTATCTGAGGTGTGTGAGCCACTAAGACGACTTCTGGACAAAGATGCAGTTTGGCACTGGCTTCCCAAGCATGACTGGGCAGTAGAGGATATAAAACACTTGTGTTGTGTTGAAATACTATGATGTCACAAAGCCTGTTACCATACAAAGTGACTCCAGTAAAAATGGTCTAGGCTGTTGCCTTTTGCAGAAAGGTCAGCCAGTTGCATATGCGTCCAGAGCTCTTTCATCAGCTGAGCAAAATTATGCTCAAATTGAGAAAGAATGTTTAAGCATTGTATTTGCTTGCCAGCGTTTCCATTATTATCTTTATGGACGGGATTCAATTACAGCTGAAACTGATCACAAACCTTTGATAGCCATATTCAAAAAGCCCCTTTTGTGTGCTCCCAAGCGTTTGCAGAGCATGATGATTACATTGCAGCATTACAACCTCAATGTTGTCTACAAGCCAGGATGTGAAATGTATATCAGCGATACCCTGAGCAGAGCTACGTCAGATAATGTGGCACCTGGAGGTGAGCATGAGCATCGTACAATTTGTCTGCTGGAACAGGAACAAAATTTCTTTGCCGATATCAATCAAGCAGACTATCTTAATGTCACAGATCAACGACTACATCAACTCATACAGCACACTGACAGTGATGCAACTTTACAAGCTTTGAAGTCTATTGTTTTGAGTGGGTGGCCAGATGAAAAAGATGCAGTACCTGGAATTGTAAGGGAATACTGGTCCTATAGAGATGAGATCAGCATACAAAATGGTATCTTGTACAAAGGTCCAAGGGTCATCGTGCCGAAGTCACTGAGAGCAGAGATGTTATTACGCATACACTCCAGCCATATTGGTGGTGAAGCATGCTACAGGCAAGCTCGTGATACTCTTTACTGGCCCAACATGCATGGTGAAATCAAAGACTTTGTCAGTAATTGTCCCACCTGCAATGAATATGCCCATTTGCAACAGAAAGAAACCATGATGTCACATGAGATACCTACACGTCCGTGGCAGATTATCAGTATGGACTTATTCAACTACGCAGGCAAGGAATACCTGCTTTTAGTCGATCATTATTCAGACTTCTGGGAAATAGACCTTCTTCCCGACTTATCCACTGAAGCTACAATTAAGAGGTGCAAGGCTCAGTTTGCGCGTCATGGCCAACCAGATACAGTGATCTCCGACAATGGCCCTCAGTTTGCAAGCCTACAATTCAGAAACTTTGCCACTGAATGGGAGTTTGAGCATGTTACTTTCTCACCACGTCATCCACAGGCTAATGGCAAAGCTGAATCAGCTGTAAAGATTGCTAAAAATGTATGCAAGAAAGCACAAAGTGATGGTAAAGACCCATGGAAGGCCATTTTACATTGGAGAAACACTCCGACTGAAGGCATGGATAGTAGCCCGGCACAAAGACTGATGTCAAGGAGATTAAAGACCTCCTTACCAGTATCAAATAGGCTGCTTGAACCCTCTGTTATACAAGGTGTTCCAGAAAAGATAAGGATTAAGAGACAAGTGTCAAAGGCACGATATGACACATCGGCCAGAGATTTGCCAGAATTAAATATTGGAGAACGAATCCGTATAAAACCATTACCTGGGGATCGAACAGGCCGTTGGAGAATAGGTACTTGTCTGCAAAAGGTTGCACCACACTCCTATCTTGTGGACGTTGAAGGAACTCTCTATCGCCGCAATCGAGTGGATTTGAGAGTGGCAGAGCAGACTGATTCTCAGTATCCCGTTGATGGATCAGACTCACCCATTGACAGTGAGGCATGTACAGAGGGAATGCCTCATACCAACGGCAATGACAGTTCTGGGCAACCAAGTATACCCGACAGCTGTCAAGCGCAGAGCATGCCAGTACGTGATGAGAGGAGCCCAGTAACTTCAGAAAGGGCTAAAGGAATCCTTGTACAAGGGCCAGTCTTCACCCGTAGTGGTAGATGTTCAAAACCACCTATGAGACTTAACCTGTAGAATGTGTTATTGCTTTGTCTCTTTTAAATTTCACAATGTTCATTTATTAACACTAAAAGGGGGAGATGTTATGGATGACATGTTTCTTTAAATGCAACTCTATGGTGCATCTCTGTTGTACTTCTTCCTGTGTTGTGTTTTCCTGTTTCCTGCTGGTTCTTTCAGTAAACATGGCTTATGTACAGTAATGGTTTGTGCTGTCTCTCTACATATATCACGACAAACAGGGCTTGCCTGACTGCATACAAATTGAAACTTTTAAGGTTTGACCTCATATTAGATCTGAAGGAAAAAATCTACAGAGAATTATATAGTGCATCCAACTTTAGAATGATTGTCCGTTTTTATTGCTGTCTGTGCCCCTGTTAGGGAGATTCACCCTCTCTATTTGTCCCATTTACCATTATCATTGAAAGTGAACGTAAAAGGGATAAAAATCCTCATATAAATGTATTTCTGCTCTAATTCTATTACCAATATCCTAGAATGTGTTGAAAATGTACAAAGACATTGGGGGTCATTTACTAAAGGCAAATCCACTTTGCTCTATATGTGCAAAGTGCACTTGAAATTGCACTTGGAAGTACAGACGCTGTAGATCCGAGGGGGACGTGTAAGAAAAAAAAAACAGCATTTTAACTTGCACATGATTGGATAATAAAATCAGCAGAGCTTCCCCTCATTTCAGATCTACCCCTCGGATCTACAGCAACTGCACTTCCAAGTGCACTTTCAGTGCAATTTCAAGTGCACTTTGCACTTGTAGTTTGCACTTGTAGTGCAAAGTGGATTTTCCTTTTGTAAATAACCCCCACTGTAATTGGTTTTCCAAATGCAATAGGCTGCGCACACCTATGCATGCTGCTTTAGTCATGTATGTTACTAGAAAATATAAATGACTGCTAATTGATAATGGAAGAGTTTTTCAACATTTCAAACCTTGCCATAGCTCCGCTTTATACTGTACATTTGCACAAGGTGCTATGATGTTGGATATGCTATTCATTTAAAAAAAGTGGTTAAAAGAATAATCAGATAACTGTTCCTTAAATTGTACACAGAGGAAATAAGAACTTGAGTTTTCTTTTTTTCCTAGACACCTCATTCCAGACCTCTGACACTCCTCAGTGTGTGACTCTCCATGGAGTCACTTCTCCCCTCTGCACATCTCTGGAGGAAGCTGTAAGCTAGTCAGATATGTCAGGAAGACATCAGCCGTTACGCACACATCTGACCAGATGAGGGATGGTAACCTCACAACAGTCACAGCAGAAAGACGCAAACAGCAGCAATGCTTTTCAGTGGCTCATTAGCATCTCAGATGAAAGAAGGTGACATTTCAACAGCCGCTTATCTCAAATATTAAATCTGATAAGAATGTTTTCTCTTCTAATCTCTAAAGGAAAATATAATTGCGATCATTCCAGACAATGACTATTTATTTTCATTCCATTTTGTACTCTTCATATAATGGAAAATATAAGACTTTTGTACTTAAAGAGGTAGTAAATGCATTTTCAAACAATATGATCTACCTTACTGTGACGGATCTCGGATACCCCAGGTGGGCATCTCCACCAGACCTGTGTCTCCTGTCCTTCAAACGCACCCACAGCCTGCAGATTCACCATAACCAGCCGTTAACCACCCAATCACGAGACAAGCCACACAGGTGTCGAGGGTTAAGCATGCAGAGCATAAACTGTTTATTAAATACAAAACATACAGTTTTACACACAGTTAGGGACACTCCCCTTAGCCTGGTCATAGAGGGGGGTAGGGGACAAGGAAGAACCAATGGGAACTCAACACTTGTACATTGAAAAAGAAACTACAGTTAAACATAAAGGGAATATGATAAGCAGCCAACCAATCTTCCGAGCTCTGTCTTCCACTCATCTCGCGGTCGTTCCCTCAGGAACACCTCTCGCGCACGGTACTGCGTCCAGTACATCTCTGTGGAGGAGGGAAGGATCTTCCCCTGATGGTGCCGCTCGTGGCTTAGCGTCTCATGCCAGAGTTGACAGCGGATCACATCCACCCAGCCGAGCATGGTTTGCTCCGTCGCTGGTCCCCGATGTTGCTTCCGCATGCCTTGCAGCCTCCTCACGAACTCCGCTCACATGCTGGCCGGTCCCCGTATCGCTCCTCGGCGGGTGCCCGGATCTTGAATCCTGGTGGTGGTTTCGATGTCCCGGACTGCAGGAGATATCCCACTGCTGCCACCACTGTGACGGATCTCGAATACCCCAGGTGGGCATCTCCGCCAGACCTGTGTCTCCTGTCTTCCAAACGCACCCGCAGCCTGCAGATTTGCCATAACCAGCCCTTAACCCCTCAATCACGAGACAAGCCACAGAGGTGATGAGGGTTAAACATGCAGAGCATAAACTGTTTATTAAATACAAAACATACACTTTTACACGCAGTTAAGGACACTCCCCTTAGCCTTGTCATAGAGGGGGGTAGGGGACAAGGAAGAACCAATGGGAACTCAACACTTGTACTTTGAAACAGAAACTACAGTTAAACATAAAGGGATTAAGATAAGCAGGCAGCCCCTCCTTACACATCCCCTGCGGAGAGATGTCTCCAGTCCAGACCAATGCCTACGTGCCCTGAACCAACACAATAATTAAACACAGCAACAAGAGGGGGGATGGGGGAGAAGGGATGTAGCATTACATTATCTCAATGCCAGCCTGTCCCCAAGTCTCTCAGTCTCTTCTGGGCCATAGTCTGTGGGCTAGCCCGCAGTCCCTTCCAAAACACACAGTGACAGTGGCTTCTGTCACACTTACTATTCAGTGTCTTTAAAAAAGTGTTCAAGATGTGCCATTTAGGAGACATTGCTCTCTCCTTATGTCCACTTGCGCATGCACATTGTAAATCCCATTGACTAAATGTGCCATCTACTGTACGTCATTATATTTTCTTGGAACAACTGTAAAATTCTGCAAGAATGACCATTTCCTGAAATGGTTTGCTTGGTTCACTTTAATTGTGCATGCGCGAGATTCCTGCACTGACGTTTGCGAAACGGAGGAAGCATGGGAGGATAAGGCTTTGGGAGGCTCCACAAAAATGGCACCAGTTTGGGCTGAAATGGACCTAAATAATAATAATATACTACAGAAGTAATTATACAAGATTATAACTTATTTCTTTAGATTTATAATTACATCATTATTTTGTATTATGCTTGCTGTTTATATATTTTTAAAGTTTACTACTGTTTTAAAGTGACACTAAACTCTGGTTCAAATTTAAGCATTTGCCTACAGGGCTCCTTTACCCCCTTCCTGCCCAGGCCAATTTTCAGCTCTTAAGCCCTGTACACACGATCGGATATCCTATGGATTTCCTATGGATTTTCGTCCGATGGATGCTTTTCATCAGACAACCCGATCGTGTATTGGACCCATCGGTCTTTTTTCCATTGGTTTAAAAAAATAGAACATGTTTTAAATTTTTCCGATGGATAAAAAACCGATCGAAAACTCCGATCGTCTATGGGCAAGTCGGATCAAAACCCCACGCATGCTCAGACTGAATTAGGAGACAGGAGCGCTCGTTCTGGTAAAACTAGCGTTCCTAATGGAGAGAGCACATTCGGCATTCTGCAAGTTATTGCTTCGTTTAATGCAGCGCATTGTATTTTGCTTTAGAATGGTGTTTAAAATGTCGTTTTTGCTGCAGATCTTTATCACGAGCTCTGACAAACTTATGTCTTTCTTGTTTCTTGCGATCTTATTAAGAATTATGATTTATTATTAAAGGCCGACCTCACATTTTAAATTTTTTTTTTTTTTCCATTTTTTGGTGTGTTAATTTCTCACAACAACGTTTCTTTTTTTAATTTTTCCCTCATGGACGTTGGTGTCCCTTGTTATTAATTACACATTGTATTTAGGAAATGTTATTGCTACTCCCCAGAAAAACACATCAGGCAAGTATTTTTGCTGAAATCAAATATCCATTTATTCTGGTAAAATATCAAACAAAAAACGAAGGGCAACAATTCGGAAATTAGCGGAAAATATGAAGTCATTGGACCCCAAAGGCAGACATGACTATGATGAACAATAAAATAAACAACAGCATGAAATCAGGAGCAGCAGCCAAAGACATACATCATCCCAAGCTGTGGTACTCCATGAACCTGCAACTTCTGGAAGAGCAGCTTGAAGCCAGAGAATCACCTCCTGCTCTTCCCTGTAGCCTTCCCTCCACGCTTCCCTGCAGTGTTCCCTCCACGACTCTCTGCAGCGTTCCCTCCACGGCCCCGTCCACGCACCCTTGCAGGCCGGGCCACTGGGGGTGGTAATGTGGCAGGAGGAGGAGGAGAAGGAGGAGAAGGATTGGCCTGATGTGACAGATAGGTGGCCTCCGTCAGCTGCCCCCTCGCCTCCATGTGTACGGCAGTATATATAAGGTGCTCACAGAGGGCACGTCGTCCCGCCTCCATTTGGAGTAACTTGTCCGCCAAGTATGTACTAAACCCCTCCACAGGGTTGAGGGGGGCCCTCATGATGGCATCAGCGTCACGTATCATTTTGAGTGACTCCTCCTCCACCTGTGTCATCCTACGATTTTTTTTAGGTCTGATGTGGAGGGGAGCCACTTGTGACACTGTGCTGCCACTAGGCCTGGGGACCTGCTGCATGCCACTTGGCCCTGCCTCCTCCTGGCTGACACTCACCCCTGCCTCCTCCTGCCTGCCACATTCCTGCGCCTCTTCCTCCTGGCTGGCCTCATCCTGTGTATTAAAAAGGCACATAGTTAGATATTTTTGGCAAACTATCACACACAATTTTCATCTCATGACTGTTTCCTTTTTTTGGAGATACTTAAACAATCATTTTGGTCCCCCTTGTTTCTTTTTTTTGGGGGGGGAATGGTAGCATTTTGGCAGAATAAATCAAGTTCATCACAATAGTACTTTGAGGCCAATATTTATTTACGAAAATACTATACCTGGCTGAAGATGCGAAGATCAGGCTCTTCAAGCACAGGTGGCTCCTCCTCCACCTCTGCAGGGGTGGAGGGAAGGGTGGGAGGAACGCTGGAGGGAAGGGTGGAAGGAACGCTGGAGGGAAGGGTGGAAGGAAGGGTTGAGGGAAGGCTGGACATTGATTCCCTGGCCTCAATCTGGTCATCCAGAAATTGCAGGTGCTTGAAGTACCACAGCTTGGGCTGTAGTACATCGTCTGCTGCTGCTCCTGATCTCTTGGAAACACAGACTTCTTTGTAGATATTACGCATGTTGTTTATTTTATTGTTCATCATAGTGTAGTCTGCGCCTGGGACCCAGGGCTTCATATAATCCGCCAATTTCTCGATTGTTGCCCTACGTACAGCACTCTTGTGATAAGAGGGATGGTTAACTTCCCAGAGGTTTCTCATTTCTTTATATTTCTCTATCAAAATCATCATGACATCCGGATCACGCAGTTTATTCATCTTTTTATGTCTGCAAGTAAAAAACCCAGTGGAAACAAAAAAAATCAGATTCGATTCTCCTCAACTTATCACAATATTGGCCTTTACAATCATGAACCATTATAGGCCATTGTAGGCCCCAGTTCCCTTCTTACCTTAGTTGTGGTGTTTGCAGCACTTCCGGTCATTCTTACTCCGCGCAACCCTAATAACTTCGTTCCCATTTTTATACCCTGCACATGCGTGTAACTCCGCCTGCGTCGCCCGCCCATGACGGACTTTTTCTGCATTTCCCCACTCCTTAACGTTCGGCGCACAGTGGGAGACGGCGTAATGTCGGTGACACAGGTGGCTTCTTTACTCGAAAGTAACGACGAGGAAAGGCCGGAGGCGGAAACGTCCCGATCCAGGATTAAAAGATATAAGGCGACTAATATGTCATTTGCTGAGATGGCGGAGATGGTGGACATTCTGCGTAGGAAGGATTACGATGGGAAGCATGGGCCATACGACACACCTAATCTCCGGAAGTCACAAATAATGGAGAAAGTGGCGAAGACTCTATATCAGAAATATGGGGTCATGAGATCCAAGGAGCAGCTCCATAAAAGGTGGTCTGACCTGAAGCTGAGGGAGCCGGAGCAGTATAGGAAGCTTAAAAAAAGCATAGAAAAAAGTAAGCTTTTATTTTTACTGTGTTCTTTCACATTGTAAGATGTATTCTTCCATGTTTTGCACCATGTGCTTGTATTGACTGGTTTCACATTTCAAAAAGGCAACTTTAATGTTAAGTTGAGGGTCCACTTCTTTGGTTTCCTTTTCTTCCCCAAAAAATGTTCGTCTTCCACAAAACATGTTTGGCACATATCCACGTAAACTACATGTGGCCATGCCTCATTTTCCAAAAACAATGTTTATCTACACATTGTTGGCTAGATGATGTGTTATAACTAAAGTAGAATGTGAATGAAAGACTCAAATGGATTCTGGGTAAAAGAGATGACACTCAGGAGCAAGTACAGGAGCTTGTTCAGGAGCAAGATACTATAGTGTTGCCCGCATGACTAAATTGTAAAGGGTGTCACACCCAGGTGCACCAGTGGATACCTTTGTGGTTCTCAAAATTTGGTTTTTAGGCCCCTTAAAAAAAAAAAATGCTGCTTTGTAGAGCTCTCAGGATCTCATGTGTTCATCTTTGAACTCAGGGCCAAATATCAGTTGTACCCCACTTCAAAACAATGTATATAATATCTGGCCGAAAATCTCTGTGTGCTAAAGGATACCTATTTTTTGGCATTCCCATAGGGGAGAGGAGACTGGGAGGACAACAATCTGAGGAGACGAGGAAGCACAGACCACCTACACTCCCCCAAGATCCCAAAGCAGGCCAAGATCAGCATGTTGAGGAAGTGGAGGTGGAGGAGGGAGAGGTGGAGCTTATCCCCACAACAGGTCAGTGTCTGTCCACACAACTTCAAGGTCAATACAGATGTAGGCGTGCATATTTCTAAATGTCTTTTTTTTTTTAGGGGATGAACGTGGTAGTGTGTCAGGAACTCAAAATCCTCCATTCTCGAGTGCAAGTGCCAAAATAATTATTCAAGAAATAATGGAATGCAGTAGCGAAATGGACATTATGAGAAAGAGAATGAATGTGATTGAGCAAAAATATAAAAACATTATAGATATTTTGGGGAGAATAGTGTGACCCCCCCCTGTTTTTGTGTTTTGTTATGCGTCACAAATTTGCAATGACATTTCCACCAGCCCAAATGTGAAGATGCACACAGTGACTCAACATGTGCTATCTGCCGTCACAGGATATCTATGTCCCTGTTTTGGGGGTGCAACCTCTTCCTCCCTACTCAAGTAGGTTCGAGGAAGGGTTTGCACCCCCAAAGCACGTCCATTGATCCCCCATGATGGCAGATAGCACATGTTTACCTTAGCCATGGGATCAGGTTGAAAAGACACATTCAAGACACAAAAAGAAAGGGGTTCTTCACATTTGGGTTGGATCAGGGGTGACACCACCCCATCTCAAGTTTCTCCTTTTCACTTTGTTCTTTACTTTCAATGTTTTTACCACAAAAATTACGAGTTTGACCCTTGCATGTTTCTGCAAAACAATCCTTCCCCAAAAAAAGATAAAAAATGGGGAGCTCCAACCTTCTACATATTTGTATTAAAACCAAACAAAAGGGTTGGACAGAGTAAAAAGTTTCTGGAAGACGCAAAAAAGTGTGGCTTGTTATTTCGATGCTCACTAGCATTTTTGGAAATGCCCAAACAATGTTTTTTATAGTGCCAATTGGGGCTATTTACTAAGGATAAATACACTTGGCACTACAAGAACCTGGGAGACACATAAACCCAAAAATCAAGAATGACAAAACCATGTTTTTTATACGATAAAATTTTTTTTGGATTATACAAATAGTCAGATGTGGTCTGGCATTGCAATGGCCCCTCTACCCGTGAAGTACTCAACGTATTTATCACGTACTTCACGGGCACTTTGGGGGGCCAAGCCAGTACGGGCAGGGTCGAGGCCAGTCAGAATGGTCATCTCGGATGGACCGGCCTCAGGCCCAACTGTTGACAGATATGAAGGTGAAAAATGTCTCAGGAAATTGTGCATTATGCAGCAGCAGTAAACTATGGTGTTCAGCTTGTATTCCGCCAAATGAATTGCTGTCTGAAACAGGCGGAACCGCCTGGCCATTATCCCAAAGGCATTCTCCACAACTCCCCGGGCTCTGGCCAGCCGGTAATTAAAAACCCTCCTCCCCGGGGTGAGGGTACGTTGGGGAAACGGCCGCATCAGGTGTGGTCCAAGTCCAAATGCTTCATCCGCGATGAAAACGAACGGTAGTCCTTCCACGTTCTCTGCATCTGGAGGCAGTGGAAAACCCCCAGCCTGCAGACGGTGAGCGAACTCCGTCTCAGCGAATACTCCGCCATCGGACATCTGGCCGTTCTTCCCCACATCCACATACAGGAACTCGTACCGTGCCGACACCACCGCAATTAACACAATACTATTGAAACCTTTATAGTTAAAATAGTATGACCCCGAACGGGGTGGCGGCACTATGTGTACGTGCTTGCCATCAATTGCCCCTCCACAGTTGGGGAAGTCCCACTGCTGGGCAAATTGATCAGCCACAGTCAGCCATTCCTGTGGTGTGCAAGGAAACTGTGGAGTCAAACAAAAAGAAGACATTAGTACGTTTTAAGTTTACAGTGCAAACAGATAACACAAAGACATTGTTGACCAACATCAGGCTACCATTATTATTTAACCACTTGACCACTGGGCACTTAAACCCCCTTAATAACTAGACCAATTTTCAGCTTTCGGTGCTCTCACATTTTGAATGACAATTACTCAGTCATACAACACTGTACCCATATGAATTTTTTGTCCTTTTTTTCACACAAATAGAGCTTTCTTTTGGTGGTATTTAATCACTGTTGGGTTTTTTATTTTTTGCGCTATAAGAGAAAAAAGACTGAAAATTCTGTAAAAAAATGGGGTTTTTTTCGTTTCCGTTATAAAATTTTGCAAATTACTATTTTTTCTTCATAAATTTTGGCCAAAATTTATACCGCTACATATCTTTGGTAAAAATAAGTACAAATTGGTGCATATTATTTGGTCTTTGTGAAAGTTATAGAGTCCACAAGCTATGGTGCCAATATCTGAAAATTGATCACACCTGAAGTACTGACGGCCTATCTCATTTCTTGAGACCCCAACATGCCAGAAAAGTACAAATACCCCCCAAATGACCCCTTTTTGGAAAGAAGACATTCCAAGGTATTCAGAAAGAGGCATTGTGAGTTTTTTGAAGTTGTCATTTTTTCCCACAATTCTTTGCAAAATCAAGATTTTTTTTTCTCTTTTTTTTTTTTCACAAAATTGTCATATTAGCAGGTTATTTCTCACACACAGCATATGCATACCACAAATTACACCCCAAAACACATTCTGCTATTCCTCCTGAGTATGGCGATACCACATGTGTGAGACTTTTACACAGCGTGGCCACATACAGAGGCCCAACATGCAGGGAGCCCGTTCTGGAGCACCGAGGCCAATTCTGACATTTCTCTCCTACATGTAAAAATCATCATTTATTTGCTATAAAATTACATAGAACCCCAAAACATTATATATGTTTTTTTAGCAAAGACCTTAGAGAATATAATGGTGGTTGTTGCAACTTTTTATCTCGCACGATATTTGCGCAGCAATTTTTTTAACGCGTTTTTTACGGAAAAAAAATGTTTTGTGCTTAAAAAAGAAAAAAAACAGTAAAGTTAGCCCAATGTTTTTGCATAATGTGAAAGATGAAGTTACGCCGAGTAAATAGAAACCTAACATGTCACCCTTAAAAATTGCACACGCTTGTGGAATGGCGCCAAACTTCGCTACTTAAAAATCCCCATAGGCGACGCTTTAAATATTTTTACTGGTTACATGTTTTGAGTTACAGAGGAGGTCTAGGGCCAAAATGATTGCTCTCGCTCTAACGTTCGCGGCGATACATCACATGTGTGGTTTGAAAACCGTTTTCATATGGGGGCGGGACTTACGTATGCGTTCGCTTCTGTATGCGAGCTCACGGGGACAGGGGCGCTTTAAAAAAATATATTTTTTTTATTGTTCATTTTACTTTATTTATTTTAGTTTGACATGTTTTTCCGCCCCAAAATTTTTTTTGATCACTTTTATACCTATTACAAGGAACGTAAACATCCCTTGTAATAGGAATATGGCATTACAGGTCCTCTTTACAGTGAGATATGGGGTCAACAAGACCCCACATCTCACCTCTAGGCTGGGAAGCCTGAAAAAAAAACAAAAAAAAAACAACAATCCTGGCTTTGATCGTAGCGGTGAGTCGGTAGAAGCACCGGAGGGCGGCGGGGGGGGGGACATCCCCTCTCGCCTCCCGTAAGAATGATCAAGCGGCGGAACAGCCACTATGATTGTTGTTATGGTGTAGGGAATCGCCGGCTGAAAAAGCTAATATCTGAATGATGCCTGTAGCTGCACCCATCATTCAGATATCCCCGCACAAAGTCAAGGACGTCATATGACGGCCGGCGGGCGGGAAGTGGTTATTGCAGAGTATTGCCGGGCATTCCGGAGTATGGAAGGGCATTGCGGAGTATGGCAGGGCATTGCGGAGTATGGCAGGGTATTGCGGAGTATGGCAGGGTATTGCATGGGGTATTGCACAGGGTATTGCAGAGTATTGCGCAGGGTATTGCAGAGTATTGCACAGGGTGTATTGTGCAGGGTATTGCAGAGTATTGCGCAGGGTATTGCAGAGTATTGCGCAGGGTATTGCAGAGTATTTTGCAGAGTATTGTGCAGGGTATTGCAGAGTATTGTGCAGGGTATTGCGCAGGGTATTGCAGAGTATTGTGCAGGGTATTGCAGAGTATTGCGCAGGGTATTGCAGAGTATTGCGCAGGGTATTGTGCAGGGTATTGCAGAGTATTGTGCAGGGTATTGCAGAGTATTTTGCAGGGTATTGCGCAGGGTATTGCAGAGTATTGCGCAGGGTATTGCAGAGTATTGCACCAGGGTATTGCAGAGTATTGCACCAGGGTATTGCAGAGTATTGCACCAGGGTATTGCAGGGTATTTTGCAGAGTATTGGCAGGGTATTTTGCAGAGTATTGGCAGGGTGTATTGCAGAGTATTGCACAGGGATGGCTGAGCAGGGATGGATGGATGGCTGGATCTGTGACTGCAATTGTCACAGATCCAGCCTACAGTGCTGCTGCTGCCATCCGCTTCCTCCCCCTCCCCTCTCACACTGTACCGATCGGTACAGAGAGGGGAGAGAGGAACCGGCGTCATCACATGACGCCGGTCTGTTTACAAGTGATTGCTCCGTCATTTGACGGAGCGATCACATGGTAAACGGCCGCTATCAGCGGCGATTTACCGCGATTCGTGATCCGCCGGGTCCAGAGGACCCGGAGGTCACGGAGTTTCCCGTGTGCGCGCCCCAGGGGGCGCGCGGGAGCGCGATTCTGGGAGGACGTTATATAACGTCCTCCCAGAGTTAAGCAACCACCTTGTCGACGTTATTTGTCGGCAGGTGGTTGCTAAGTGGTTAAGGCAGTATTTCATGGCCTAAAAAGAAGGCCCACTTAGCACATGACTCACCCCCCCTGAGGGGACATTATAAAAATTACTAAGGGGGGGTTTGAATTGATTTGGGGGGCCCCAAATAAAGGCTAGACCACTCTGCTGAACTTGAATGAGTAATAAAACATTTGTCAACATTTTGGGGGGGGGGGATTGCTAAACTACGATGGTAATGAGCCCAAACAAATCCTGAGTAAAAAAATAGGCTAGCTGTGTTTGGGCCATGGATAGCATGCTGGAGAGGTTAGTGAAGGGAAATAGGCATGTAGGCCCCAAAAAAAGACCAATAGAGGTAAAAACATGCATGGGGGAAATTACCAAGGATATTACAAACAGGCAAATTTGGGAAGGAGGGAAAAAAAAATTATGTAGCAAACAATCCAAACATATAATGTGATGTTAAAGGAGCAAACTTACCTTCATATAGTCCTTCTGCAGGATCTGAATAATGGCCGAACACGTTTCAGGGATAATGATCCCGAGAGCCTGGGGGGAGATGCCTGTTGTGAACTTGAGGTCCTGCAAGCTTCTCCCAGTCGCCAGGTATCTCAACGTGGCAATAAGCCTCTGCTCGGCAGTGATGGCCTGGCGCATCACAGTGTCCTGCCTCGTGATATAGGGGGACAGCAAATCCAACAGACAGTGAAATACGGGGTCCGTCATCCTGAGATAATTCCTGAAATCATCAGGATTATTCTCATGGATTTCCCACAGCAGAGACATATGAGAGAATTGGTCCCGCTGTAGCAACCAATTCTTGGTCCATGAACTCCTCCTCACCCTGTTCACGGACTGAACTCGGGTTACAGTGTTAACCGCAACACCAAGTCCATAGCCAGCACGAGCTCGAGAACGAGAACGCACTTCAAACATGGTTTTAAACCGGTCGCCTGGTCAGAACGAACTCAAACAGAACGCACCGTGGAACAGCAAGGCCTGAGAAGAACGACCTGAAAAACAGTAAACGAACGGCCAAGAAGGCACTGCCAAGCAGTAACGACCTGACTGCACGCACTGAAGAACAAATACGAACCCACAAGCACAAACTGAACAGCAGGAAACGATCTGAAAAGCACGGAGACTTAAAAGCGCGAATCGACTCTCACCAAACTTTTACTAACACGCGGTAACACGAAATCAGCAAAAGCAGCCCAAGGGGTGGCGCCATTAGATTTGAACTTCCCTTTTATAGCGCCGTCGTACGTGTTGTACGTGCCGTCGTTTTGTTGCCGTCGGTTTTTGGACTGATGGTGTGTGACCAAGACTGATGAAAAACAGTTTCATCGGATTTCCGATGGAGAAATCCATCGGACGAAAATCCATAGGATATCCGATCGTGTGTACAGGGCTTTAGCGCTGTCACACTTTGAATGACCATTGTGCAGTCATACAACACTGTACCCATATTACATTTTTATCATTTTTTTCACACGAATAGAGCTTTCTTTTAGTGGTATTTAATCACCACTGGGTTTTATTTTTTACTAAACAAACAAAAAAAAGGCCAAAAATTTGGAGAAAAAATAAATACAATTTCACAGTTTGTTATAACATTTTGCAAATAGGTAAATTTTCTCCTTCACTGATGTGCGCTGATGAGGCTGCACTAATGGGCACTGATAGATGGAATCAATGGGCACTGATGAGGCAGCACTGAGTGCACTGATAGCTGATACTTATAGGCAGCACTGATTGGCAGCACTGAGGATTACTGAATGGCAGCACTGGTGGCCATTGTTGGGACTGCACTGATAATCAGGACACTGATTATAAAAGTGTAGATGTCCCTTTAACATAAGCCAGTTATCTTCTCTCTTCTCCCCTCCTCACGCTGTCAGCATGAGGAAAGGAAAGCTGATAATCGGCTTGTGTACATCATGATCAGCTTGTGTTTCCATCATGTCATTGGACACAGCTGATCACGTGGTAAAGGGCCGCTGTGATTGGCCCTTTACCCCAAACTTTGATGAGCTGAGTCCCAAGGACTCAGCCATCACAGAGCAAGCTGCCGCATGGTCTAAGCATGATCTAAGCGTGATCATGGGAGGACGTCCATGGACACCCTCCCAGCAAAGTAAGCCCGCTCTGTAGCCATCTTTCGGGTCTAGCGCAAGTGTAAAGGGGTTAAAAAAAGCCCTATTCAAGTATGCATTCTTACCTTAAAATAGTACCTTCTGTTGCTGTCAGCCTATGTTCATTCCATGGTCCCACTGTATGTACGTGGGAATGTAGCCACCCTCTCTTGCTCGCTCATCACTGGGATCTGTAGTGTGCATAATGCAGTGCACATGACCTCAAATAACGTGCACTGCTAATTTCAAACAAACAGAAATTAGTGGACTAAGGAGAGATTCCGGAGCTCACAGCGAATGTTACAAGGAGGAAGAAAAACACAGTAAAAATCGGTTTCATGAAAAATGGATTACAGGGCCATTAAGCGGTGGAGGTGTATGGATTAATTTTGTACAATAAGGATAAGGATATAATTTAGTGTCACTTTAAAGGGTAAGTTCACCTTAACAGAAAAATCTGTAAGGTGAACTTACACTTTAAGGGGGGGGTCCTGTGTAAGTTCACCTTACAGATTTTTTTACCCCAAAGCACCCACCCCCATGTTGAGGGCATGTGGCCTGGTATGGTTTAGGAGGGGGCTTCTCGCTCATCCCCCCTTTCCTGACCTGCCGGGATAAGGGTCTGGTATGAATTTTGGGGGAGACCTCAAGCCGATTATTTTTTTAATTTTTAGCGTAGGGTTCCCCTTAAAATCCATACCAGACCTGTTTTTTTTTCCAGAATGTTTCGTTTTTTAAATTCAGCTGTCAGCGGGGAACCGCAGACCCCCATAACCACCACCCAGGTTTGTTGGGAAGTGGCCCTTGTCCCCATTAACATAGGGACAAGGGCCCCACCCTTCTCCCCCCCCCCTCTCCTGACCTGCAGGGCTGCATGCTCGGATAAGGGTCTGTTGTGGATTTTGGGAAGAAGCAACGCCTTCTAAGTGTAGCAGTCAAATGGGATTTAATAAAGATAAAAACAATTGCAAGTGTTACACTCACAAACGAACGAATTAGAGAGGCTTATCTGGGGAGATGTAAGGTTCATCCGCTCTTCCCAGGAAGGGAGTGCTGTATGTCCGGATGTGGAGGAAGGATGGTATCTCTGGGTGTCCTCTCGAGAATCGTCTGCGTTCGGTGGATCACACACTCACGGCAGCGGAGGCGAGGGACGGCTTCCCTGGAGCATAACAGCGGATATCACTTCCGGGTCGTGGGGTCAGCGGGAGGGTGCGCGCGTTCGAAGCATGCGTGCTTCTTCATCAGGCTCTATGGGGGCCATCTTCGATTAGGGCTATTAATACTGAGCAGGAACTATCTAATAGGCTAGTTGTTATCACCATGGAAACCGGATGCGAACCGCAGCCACTATCCGGATGTTCTATCATAACGCTGACAATAGTATTGGATAGGGGAGAACGGTGTAAGCTAATTTAAAAACAAAAGCTAAAAATACACCGAACTGATAGCAAAATCTAAAAGATCAATATATAAAGAATATGATACGTAATAAAATTAAATAATCCCATATAGGCGGACCAAAAGATTCTGAAATATTTAAAAATATTTAAAAAGTATATAGAAAACATACATAAGAAATCATCATATATGTATGTATATATATATATATATATATATATATATATATACATGCATATATGTGAAAACATATACGGTATTAGGGTAACTAATACCTGCATTATGGGGCATTGCCAAGATGTCTCAAAAGACATTAATATATTATAATATTTTATAAAAATAGAGGGATAAGAAATCCAATAGTGAAACATGTATCTCCAAAAATCCATGTTGACTGTATGGACTGTGATGGACATGTGCGCATGCACACAGAGGGATATCCCTGCATAATTGCATGACTACCTAGAGCAGTGATGTATGTATGAAGTATACACGTACAATACATACACGCGCACAGAAATTGTATACGCACGTATATACATACACACATAAACACATATATAGGGAGATACGTCTTAAAAGGAGACCAAGTAGAAAAATAGGAGTTGTAACATATCAAAGAGATAAAAAAATCACAATCACGCCTGGGGGCCTGAACGAGAGTATCGAAATTAATATCCTTCTCTAATGACCCTCATATAATGGCCACATATAATCACGTACATATATATGGTTGTTTTATACATTGATATTGGTATTTCTATATGTCTATGTTACAGAGGCGTTGCTAGGGGGGTGCGGGGGGTGCGGTCCGCACCCGGGTGACACCCGCTAGAGGGGTGACACCCTTCCGACGGTGAGAAAAAAAAAATTTTTTTTTTTTTTTACTTTTTTTTTTTTGGCTTTTTTTTTTTTTTTTTTTTTACAGCTGACACTTTAATTCAGCAACTTCACCCCGCTGGGCTGGAACAACACTTCCAGCGCCGCCGCGCCTGGTGTGTGTGTGTCCTCCGGTTCCTTATTCTTCTTCCTCCTCCCTCCCTACCCTACAGAGCGTCAGCCTGTCACATCATCACACTGCACTGTGATGATGTGACGTCACACACAACTTTCTCCGGCTGCACGCTGTGACGGTCGCTGCCCAGCCCTCCTCCTCTCCAGTCAAGACTCCAGAACAGGTGGGGGGGGGGGGTCTCCACCGCCGGCCCGACTCCCGAGCACAAGCACAAGATGAGGTAGGTGTGTGTGTGTGTGGGGAGCGGTTGCCATTGTAAGAGGCAGAGCTACTAGCTAGTGTGGGAGCCCTGACCTGTATTGTATGATAATGAGGGGGGGGGGGTGCAAGGTGGCCTGCTGCGACACAGCTATAGATTATATATAGATATTATGTAATATAGCTGGTCCATCCGCCCCTCCCCCCACCAGTCCAGCTAACTCAACTACTGTGCCTATTATATGTAATATAATATATCTATATCCAGCATCACCCCCCCCCCCCCCGCCCATTATCAGACAGACAACACTGACTATATAATTTATATTAGCTGACTGAGACACCCCCACCCTGAGCTGGTCTGATGATGATAATGGGGGGGGGGGGGTGATGCTGGACACAGATATATTATATTACATATAATAGGCACAGTAGTTGAGTTAGCTGGACTGGTGGGGGGGAGGGGCGGATGGACCAGCTATATTACATAATATCTATATATAATCTATAGCTTTGTCTAGCAGCAGCAGACCACCTTGCACCCCATGATGGAGTCCTAACCTGGCACCATACCACCCCAGCCTGCCTTATGCCACCGCAACCTGCCTTATGACACCGAAACCTGCCCTATGCCACTGCAACCTGCCCTATGCCACCCCAGCCTACCCTATACCACCCCAGCCTGCCCTATGCCACCCCAGCCTGCCCTATACCACCGCACCCTGCCCTATGCCACCCCAACCTTCCCTATACCACCGCAACCTGCCCTATGTCACCCCAGCCTGCCCTATGCCACTGCAACCTGCTGTATGCCACGCAAACTGCTCTATACCACCCCACCCTGCCCTATGCCACCCCAGCCTTCTCTATACCACCGCACCCTGCCCTATGCCACCCCAGCTTTCCCTATACCACCCCAACCTGCCCTATGCCACCACAACCTGCTCTATGCCACCACACCCTGCCCTATATAACCCCAACCTGCCCAATGCCACCCAGCCTGCCATATACCACCCCAACCTGCTCTATACCACCCCAACCTGCCCTATGCCACTGCAACCTGCTCTATGCCATCACACCCTGCCCTATATAACCCCAACCTGCCCAATGCCACCCAGCCTGCCATATACCACCCCAACCTGCTCTATACCACCCCAGCCTTCCCTATACAACCCCAACCTGCCCTATGCCACCCCAGACTGCACTATACCACTGCAACCTGCCCTATATTACCCCAACCTGCCCTATATCACTCCAGCCAGCCCAATACCACCCTATACTTTAATTTACAGGGGTCATTTGGGGGTGCGCCTCGTGACTGTGCGCTGCCTGGAGGGCGCTGGGCAGGATAGACAGGAGGGGGGGTGACACCATGTTTTGCCGCACCAGGTGACACCAACCCTAGTGACGCCACTGCTATGTTACTATCTTGTGATTTTTTTTATCTCTTTGATATGTTACAACTCCTATTTTTCTACTTGGTCTCCTTTTAAGACGTATCTCCCTCTATATATGTGTTTATGTGTGTATGTATATACGTGCGTATACAATTTCTGTGCGCGTGTATGTATTGTACGTGTATACTTCATACATACATCACTGCTCTAGGTAGTCATGCAATTATGCAGGGATATCCCTCTGTGTGCATGCGCACATGTCCATTACAGTCCATACAGTCAACATGGATTTTTGGAGATACATGTTTCACTATTGAATTTCTTATCCCTCTATTTTTATAAAATATTATAATATATTAATGTCTTTTGAGACATCTTGGCAATGCCCCATAATGAAGGTATTAGTTACCCTAATACCGTATATGTTTTCACATATATGCATATATATATATATATATATATATATATATATATATATATATACATATATGATGATTTCTTATGTATGTTTTCTATATACTTTTTAAATATTTCAGAATCTTTTGGTCCGCCTATATGGGATTATTTCATTTTATTACGTATCATATTCTTTATATATTGATCTTTTAGATTTTGATATCAGTTCAGTGTATTTTTAGCTTTTGTTTTTAAATTAGCTTACACCGTTCTCCCCTATCCAATACTATTGTCAGCGTTATGATAGAACATCCGGATAGTGGCTGCGGTTTGCATCCGGTTTCCATGGTGATAACAACTAGCCTATTAGATAGTTCCTGCTCAGTATTAATAGCCCTAATCGAAGATGGCCCCCATAGAGCCTGATGAAGAAGCACGCATGCTTCGAACGCGCGCTCCCTCCCGCTGACCCCACAACCCGGAAGTGATATCCGCTGTTATGCTCCAGGGAAGCCGTCCCTCGTCTCCGCTGCCGTGAGTGTGTGATCCACCGAACGCAGACGATTCTCGAGAGGACACCCAGAGATACCATCCTTCCTCCACATCCGGACATACAGCACTCCCTTCCTGGGAAGAGCGGATGAACCTTACATCTCCCCAGATAAGCCTCTCTAATTCGTTCGTTTGTGAGTGTAACACTTGCAATTGTTTTTATCTTTATTAAATCCCATTTGACTGCTACGCTTAGAAGGCGCTGCTTCTTCTTTCCAAAGAACAAAGCGGACCTCTCCTTGCTCCTCATCAGCTGGGATCTCCAACCCCACTGTACCTTCAGTTCTCTCTGAAACCTGCATTGAGAGGAATGAAGGTGTAGAATTAGGTGTGTCACAGCCAAGTACTTGCCGGCACTCTGCTAGCAGTACACCGACGTCCGATTATAGCAGGCAAATTTCCCTGCCCCAGCTGCTGGACCGTCAAAAGAAGTTCACTCCCAGCCATCCACATGCCCAGCGGTTGAATGCTAGCTTGGCTAAATTGCTAGCACTTCAACTGCTGCCTTTTCAGTTGGTAGACTCGGCCCCCTTCCGTGAGTTTGTGCAATGTGCGGTTCCTCAGTGGCAGGTTCCCAAACGCCACTTTTTCTCATGGAAGGCGATTCCGGCTCTCTACCGGCATGTGGAAGGCAATGTCCATGCCTCGCTGGACAGTGCGGTCAGCGGTAAGGTGCATTTTACCGCAGACTCATGGTCCAGCAGGCATGGACAGGGACGCTACCTTTCTTTCACGGCCCATTGGGTCACTCTTTTGGCAGCTGGGAAGGATGCAGGACAAGGTGCAGTAGTGTTGGAGGTTGTTCCGCCGCCACGCCTCCAAAATGCTACTACTGGCTGTGACACACCTCTCTCCTCCACCCCCTCCTCTTATTCTTCCTCAATGGCCTCTTCCTGTGCTTTGTCCTCGGAACCAGCGGTGCTCCGTAGGCGTTCAAGGGGCTACGCAAGTACGCAGGCAAAACGGTGCCATGCCGTGCTTGCGCTTGTGTGTTTGGGGGACAGGAGCCACACTGGGGCAGAGGTTCTGTCTGCTCTGCAGGGGCAGGCCGAGAGATGGTTGACGCCACGCCAGCTTAAGCCAGGAATGGTGGTTTGCGACAATGGCACCAACCTCCTCTCCGCCCCCTGACAGGGACAACTGACCTAGGTGCCCTGTGTGGCTCACGTCCTTAACCTGGTGGTGCAGCGGTTCTTGGGCAGGTACCCGGGCTTACAGGATGTCCTGAGGCAGGCCAGGAAAGTCTGTGTGCATTTCCGCAGATCATATAATGCCAGTGCTCGGCTGGAGCTGCAAAAGGAGTTGAACCTGCCCAAGAACCGCCTTATATGTGACATGCCCACCAGGTGGAACTCAACGTTGGCCATGCTGCAGCGGCTGCACATGCAGCAGAGGGCCATCAATGAGTACCTGTGCGACTACGGCACCAGGACAGGGTCAGGGGAGCTTGGGTTTTTTTCACCACGCCAGTGGGGCATGATCAGGGATGCATGCACTGTCCTGGCACCATTTGAGGAGGCCACGAGGATGGTGAGCAGTGACAGTGCATGCATCAGTGACACTGTACCTCTTGTCCACCTGTTGGAGCATACGCTGCATGGAATAATGGACAGGGCACTTGAGGCAGAACAGAGGCAGGAAGAGGAGGACTTCCTTGCCTCTCAAGGCCCCCTTTACCCAGACAGTGTTCCTTGTGTCCCACCCATCGCACAGGAAGAGGAGGAGGAGGAGGAGGAGGATTGTGTCAGCATGGAGGTGGAGCATGGCACTCAGCATCAACAGCAGCAGTCTTTTAGGGATGATTTACAGTCCCAACAAACCTGTGGACTTGTACGTGGCTGGGAGGAGGTGGCTGCGGATCATGCCGTCCTTAGTGACCCAGAGGACTCCAGACCGAATGCCTCAGCTAACCTACGCTGCATGGCCTCCCTGATCCTGCAAAGTCTGGGGAAGGATCCTCGTATTCTTCGGATCAAGGAGAGGGACCATTACTGGCTGGCCACTCTCCTTGATCCACGGTACAAGGGTAAGGTTGCGGGACCTTATCTTGCCGTCGCAGAGGGAGCAGAGGATGAGACAACTCCGGGAGGCCTTGCAGAAAGGTCTGTGCAATGCGTTCCCAGAGACTGGGAGGTTACAAACTTCTGGTCCTGGACAACGAGTTGCTGAGGCTTCGGTCAGTAGCAGAAGGAGCGGTGGAGAAGGTGGCCGTCTGACCGATGCGTTCAGACAATTTTTTAGTCCGCAGCCCCAAAGTATGATCGGTTCCAGCAACCATCGCCAGCGTCTGATATACATGGTGCAGGAATACCTAGGGGCAAGGTCAGACTTGGACACCTTTCCCACCGAAAATCCTCTGGCTTACTGGGTCTTGAGGATGGATCACTGGCCAGAGCTTGCACAGTATGCAATTGAGCTACTGGCCTGTCCTGCATCCAGCGTTCTTTCGGAACGCACATTCAGTGCTGCTGGAGGCTTTGTCACGGATCACAGGGTGCGCCTGTCCACCGACTCGGTTGATCGACTGACCTTCATAAAGATGAACCAGTCTTGGATCACCACCAGCTACCAAGCACCTGAAGCTGATATAACAGAATAATTTATTTTCAAATGTCACATCCCTTCAAGACTGATGCTGATGCTGAGTGACTGTCCTGTTATGTTGACTGACTATCCTCCTCCTCCTCAATGATCCGATTCTTGATGATAGCTTGGAAGAACTTTTTTGTTTCTGGGTGCTGCCACCAGTGGCTAAGGCCCAATTTTTCAGCCCCTGTTTAACAGGGGCATGTAATTACAATTTTTTATGCAATGCTTTGCAGCAGAGCTCATTCCTGCACTCCAACTAGAGTATCTGGGAGAGGTTGCAGTGTTGTGGCACCAGTGCCTAAGGCCCAATTTTTCTGCCCCTGTTTAACAGGGGCGTGTAATTACAATTTTTGATGCAATACTTTGCAACAGGGCTCATTGCTGTGCTCTAAGTACAGTATCTGTGAGGGGTTGCAGTGTTGTGGCACCAGTACCTAAGGCCCAATTTTTCTGCCCCTGTTCAACAGGGGCATGTAATTACAATTCTTGATCTAATAATTCACAGCAGGGCCCATTCCTGCGCCCACCAAGAGTAACTGTGAGGGCTTACAGTGTTGTAGCACCAGCACCACCACCAAAGGCCCAATTTTTCCTACCACTGTTCAACAATGGCATGTAATTACAATTCCTAATATACAGTAATAGTTCACAGCAGGGCGTTCCAGCGCCCACCAAGAGTAACTGTGAGGGCTCACAGTGTTGTGGCAACACCAACATCTAAGGGGCAAATTTCAGTATATACGGCAGGCCCCTACTTTCAAACATCCAACTTACAAACGACTCCTACTTGCAAACGGAAGGAGACAACAGGAAGTGAGAGGAAATCTACCCCTAGGAGGGGAAATTCTCTCCTGTAAAGCCTCGTACACAAGAACGAGTTTCTCGGCAAGAAACGACAAGAAAACTGCCGAGATAGCTTTCTTGCTGAGAAAATCGTTTGTGTGTATGGTTTCTAGTCAAGAAAACCGACAAGAATCTCGACGAGAAATATAGAGAACCTGCTCTCTATTTTCTCGTCGAGATTCTCGTCAGCCTGTTTCTCGACGAGAAAATTGTGTGTGTGTACACTTACCTGTCCTCCGGGAAGCCCGCGCATGCTCGAAATGACTGACGCATGCGCGGTAGCTTCCTAGGCATAGATAGGGTGTAGCAAGATGGCGGCGACGGCATCGAATGTGACGAGCGCACGCTCGTCGTATTCGATGACGTCACCGCGTTCGCTCCATTCAAAGAACCGCGGGTTCTTTGAATCGAGTGTGTGTACACACGGCCGGGACAAGTTTCTTGTCCAAGAATCTCGTCAAGAAAAACGACGTGTTTTTTCTTGACGAGATTTTCGGCCGTGTGTACGAGGCTTAAGAGTTGATATGGGAAAAAGGTGTCTCCTCTCTACTGATGCTTTATCACCAATCCTTGTTTCAATAAAAACCCCACTTTTCAAAAACAGTTGTCATTGTGAGGTGAAATGTTCTGAACAGGTGCACAGACAGCAAAACAAATGTTACAGGGGTGATAACCCTTCCCTATGTTTTCCAAAAAGCTTAAAAATTAATTTTTTGGCTGGAGCTACACCTAAACAATGTACCTGTTCAAAATTACAAACAGATTCTACTTAACCACTTCCATACTGGGCACTTATACAGCTTCCTGCTCAGACCAATTTTCAGCTTTCTGCGCTGTTGCACTTTGAATGACAATTGCGCGGTTGTGCTACACTGTACCCAAACTAAATTTTTATAATTTTGTTCCCACAAATAGAGCTTTCTTTTGGTGGTATTTGATCACCTCTGCGATTTTTTTTTTCTGCTAAAATTTTTTTTAAAAAAACGAAAATTTTGAAAAAAATGTTTTTTTTTTGTTTCAGTTACAAAACTTTGTAAATAAGTATTTAGAAGGAAATTGCTAAGTTGTGCATCACCACAGGGTGACACTGTGGATGCACTTAATATAAATGTGCCAACGTCCCGATATTCAATGGAAGGATGTATATTTAAACTAAAGGTGGACTTTAAACGGCACACAGATAGATATTGTAAAAATTCTAAGGGTTTTATTGTTGGTAGAAAAATATAATTGAATTTAGGTAGAAAGTACATTAATATAGGACACTGACATTATATAACAGTTATCTATAATTGATAGAGGGTCCCATTTACAAGACTCGACACATCTCCCAGAAATCGCATTCACATGTAAAATATACAAATTAAGATAGAATATTGTATAGCCAACAAACACAAATGAGGAGTTGGACAGTATGCACGAGAGATGGCTGGTCTTGTTGATGGGTCCAGTAAATTCAAAGATAAAAATCTTGCTTTCGCTCGACTAGTTTCGCGTTCCAAAACGCTTCGTCGGGAGCATAGTATCAGAGGCCGTGTTAAGTAGTGAAACCAGCCTAGGTATTCCTACCTGGCAATCCGTGTATCACAGGGTGCCAGTACTATATAAACACATTCGTGGTAAACAGTCATGCGTGATTTGAGTAAAAAATTATATATAAAAAACTATGCACAAGCTACTGGTAGGTAGGGAACGCAAGTCCAGGTATAGCAGACCAAACGATACTGTAAAGGTGTGTGTCAATCAGGAGCAATTGCTCGAGCCACACAATGGCACTCTGTTAGGGTAACCCCTAGTGATAGACTGACCCAGCTTATGGCTTGTCAGAGATTGTAAGCTAGTAGACCTGGACGGAACCTCTCCTACCAGTAGCTTGTGCATAGTTTTTTATATATAATTTTTTACTCAAATCACGCATGACTGTTTACCACGAATGTGTTTATATAGTACTGGCACCCTGTGATACACGGATTGCCAGGTAGGAATACCTAGGCTGGTTTCACTACTTAACACGGCCTCTGATACTATGCTCCCGACGAAGCGTTTTGGAACGCGAAACTAGTCGAGCGAAAGCAAGATTTTTATCTTTGAATTTACTGGACCCATCAACAAGACCAGCCATCTCTCGTGCATACTGTCCAACTCCTCATTTGTGTTTGTTGGCTATACAATATTCTATCTTAATTTGTATATTTTACATGTGAATGCGATTTCTGGGAGATGTGTCGAGTCTTGTAAATGGGACCCTCTATCAATTATAGATAACTGTTATATAATGTCAGTGTCCTATATTAATGTACTTTCTACCTAAATTCAATTATATTTTTCTACCAACAATAAAACCCTTAGAATTTTTACAATATCTATCTGTGTGCCGTTTAAAGTCCACCTTTAGTTTAAATATACATCCTTCCTTTGTAAATAAGTAAGTTTTCTCCTTCACTGATGGGGCTGCACTGACGGGCACTGATAAGGCGGCACTGATGGGCACCGATGAGGCGGCACGGATGGGCACCGATAGGCGGCACGGATGGGCACCGGTAGGCGGCACGGATGGGCACCGATAGGCGGCACGAATGGGCACTGATAGGCGGCACTGTACTGTAATGTGTTACTAATGGATGCCAATCAGTGCCAAACAATAATGCTTGCCAATCAGTGATGCCCATTGTGAGCACTGATTGGCATCCATTAGGGGCACTGAATGGCATCCCTGGTGGTCTAGGGAGGCATACCTGCTGGTGGGCATCCCTGGTGGTATCCCTGGTGGTCCAGTGTGGGCATCCTCGGGGGGGGGGCTGCGCTGATAATGGATCAGCACAAACCCCCCGTCAGAGGAGCAGCCGATCGGCTCTCCTCTACTCGCATCTGACAGACGCGAGTGAGGAAAAGCCGATGCCTGGCTTTTCCGGTTTACATCGTGATTAGCCGTGATTGGACACGGCTGATCACGTGGTAAAGAGTCTCCGTCTGAGACTCTTTACCTAGATCGGTGTTGCGGGGTGTCAGACTGACACCCTGCAACAACGATCCCCGGGGGCGTGCAGCGGCTCAAAATCCTGATCACGTCATATGACGTCCAGTCAGGATTTTGAAACCACTTTGCCGCCGTCATTCCGCTATAGGGCGGGCGGCAAGTGGTTAAGAACAAACCTACAGTCCCTGTCTTGTATGCACCGCCTGTATACTGCTGTTCAGAGTATATAGGGCCTTTTTTTATTTTGGGTGCGGGGTTCCCCTTAATATCCATACAAGATCCAAAGGGGCTGGTAATGGGCTGGGGGGGGGGGGGGTGATGGGGGTAGCAATGCCATTTTTCTCAAAGATTTTCATCCATATTACCGGGACCAGACATTATATTAAAGCCGCAAGCAGTTTTAAATGGCTTTTTTTCCCTTTACAAATGTAATTTTGTGCAGGGAAAGTTCTAAACACGGGAAACACGTGGCACTTCACAGGCATACTTTAGACACCCCCCAGGTACGATATTTAAAGGAATATTTCACTTTTTATTTTTCACTTTATGCATCATTAAAATGACTGCTCCCGAAAAACGGCCGTTTTTAAAACTTCGTTTTGAATTGATACATGTCCCCTGGTGCAGAACCCGGGTTCCCAAACCCTTTTTAGGACAATAACATGCATATTAGTCATTATAATTAGCACTTTAGATTTCGAACGTTCGCGTCCATTGTATTTAATAGGGTTCTAACGTTCGTGCGAACTTTCGGTCCGTTCGAAGGTTCTGGTGCGAACCGAACCGGGGGGTGTTCGGCTCATCCCTAATCAGGGGCAATCAAAGGGTTGAATGTGTTCCCTGTGTGTGCTTTGTAACTGTATTGGGAGTGCTTTGACTAAAGGAACACAGAGATCCATTGTTCCTGCTTTGTAGTACACCAATGTAGTAAACATGAGATCTCCAATTTCTTTTCTGGCATAACAGCGGTCTGTCTTGTTTACATAGGCAGAACCCTGTTCTTCCTCTCTATGAACGATCGCTGGGTTCCCACCGCTGATTGGCTCCCCCTGTGTCCAATTACAGCGGGAGCAGGGCTCCGGCAGCACACACGCACGAGAGCTGATCATGAGAATCAAGTACAGGTATGTGATTTGCCAGAAGCTGTGTGGGTCCGCAGGTTAGGGCCCATTCACATCAGCTGAAATGTTGGTTAACACATGGTAAAAGCACACGTTACCGTCATTGGAGTACTAAAGTTCTCAGCAAATTAGTTTACTAATGTGTGAAGTGATGGTGGTCCTGATTTACTAAATGGTGATGTGATGGTGGTCCTGGTCCACTAAAGGGTGAAGTGATGGTGGTCCTGGCTTAGTACAGGTGAAGTGATGGAGGTCCTGGTTGACTAAAGGGTGAGGTGATTACTCGGATACCCCTAACTAAAATTTAGTGGAACAATTGCCTTCCTTCAGAAGTCACCTAATTAGTAAATAGAGTCTACCTGTGTGCAATTTAATCTCAGTATAAATGCAGCTGTTCTGTGAAGCCCTCAGAGGTTTGTTAGAGATCCTTAGTGAACAAACAGCATCATGAAGGCCAAGGAACACACCAGACAGGTCAGGAATAAAGTTGTGAAGAAGTTTAAAGCAGGGTCAGGTTATAAAACAAAATACCCCAAGCTTTGAACATCTCACAGAGCACTGTTCAATCCATTAACCGAAAACGGAAAGAGTGTGGTACAACTGCAAACCTACCAAGACATGGCCGTCCACCTAAACTGACAGGCCGGGCAAGGAGAGTATTATTCTTTTGCTAACTGAAAATCATGCAAATTAAAAGCATAATGGGCTAGTATGCATCGCATACTAGCCCATTATGTGACACTTACCTGCAAAAGAATCCAGCGATGTCCCCTGTGCAGGCTGCGTCCATCTACTGTCTCCTCTTCCTTCTGGGCTGCGGACTCTGGCTCTGTGATTCGCCGGAGCTGCGTGACGTCACTCCCGCACATGCGCGCGAGAGCCACCATTCACGGCACAGGCTGGGGAAGAAACGGCACTTAGTTTTGTTTTTTCCCCGCACATGCGCCATTGGGATTTTCGGCGGACTACAAGTGAAATATCTCCTAAACGGCGCACATTTAGGAGATATTTCCACTACCTATAGGTAAGCCTTATTCTAGGTTTACCTATAGGTAGAAGTAGTCCAAAAAGGTTTACAACCACTTTAATCAGAGAAGCAGCCAAGAGACCCATGGTAACTCTGGAGGAGCTCCAGAGATCCACAGGACAACTATTAGTCGTGCACTCCACAAATCTGGCCTTTATGGAAGAAGAAAGCCATTGTTGAAAGAAAGCCATAAGAAGTCCTGTTTGCGAGAAGCCATGTGAGGGACACAGCAAATATGTGGAAGAATGTGCTCTGGTCAGATGAGACCAAAATGTAACTTTTTGGTCTAAAAGCAAAACGCTATGTGTGGTGGAAAAATAACACTGCATATCACCCTGAACACACCATCCCCACCGTGAAACATGGTGGTGGCAGCATAATGTTGTGGGAATGCTTTTCTTCAGTGGGAACAGGGAAGCTGGTCAGAGTTGATGGGACGATGGACGGAGCCAAATACAGGGCAATCTTAGAAGAAAAGCTATTAGAGTCTGCAAAAGACTTGAGACTGGGGCGAAGGTTCACCTTCCAGCAGTACAAGGACCCTAAACATACAACCAGAGCTACAATGGAATGGTTAAGATCAAAACATATTCATGTGTTAGAATGGTCCAGTCAAAGTCCAGACCTAAATCCAATTGAGACTCTGTGGCAAGACTGAAATTTGCTGTTCACAGACGCTCTCCATCCAATCTGACAGAGCTTGAGCTATTTTGCAAAGAATGGGCAAAAATGTCACTCTCTAGATGTGCAAAGCTGGTAGAGACATCCCCAAAAAGACTTGCAGCTGTAATTGCAGCAAAAGCTGTTTCTACAAAGTATTGACTCGGGGGGGGGGGGGGGCTGAATACAAATGCACACCACACTTTTCACATATTTAAAACTTGAAAACCATTTATCATTTTTCCTTCCACTGCACAATTATGTGCCACTTTGCGTACTGGTTTGGTAAAGGGGAGGTGATGGTGGTACGGGTTTGGTAGAGGTGAGGTGATGGTGGTACGGGTTTGGTAGAGGTGAGGTGATGATGGTATGGGTTTGGTAGAGGTGAGGTGATGGTGGTAGTGGTTTGGTAGAAGATGATGGTTCTGGTTTAGTAAAGGTGAGGTGATGGTGGTGCTGGTTAGGTGATAGTGGTCTTAGTTTGGTAAAGGTGATGTGGTACTGGTTTGGTAGAGGTGAGGAGATGGTGGTTCTGGTTTAGTAAAGGTGAGGTAATCGTGGTAGAGGTAAGGTGATAGTGGTGCTGGTTTGGTGATAGTGGTCCTGGTTTGGTAAAGGTGAGGTGATGTGGTGCTGGTTTGGTAGAGGTGAGGTGATGATGGTACTGGTTTGGTAAAGGTGAGGTGATGATGTTGCTGGTTTGGTAAAGGTGAGGTGATGATGTTGCTGGTTTGGTAAAGGTGAGGTGATGATGTTGCTGGTTTGGTAAAGGTGAGGTGATGATGGTACTGGTTTGGTAAAGGTGATGATGGTACTGGTTTGGTGAAGGTGAGGTGATGATGGTACTGGTTTGGTAAAGGTGAGGTGATGATATTGCTGGTTTGGTAAAGGTGAGGTGATGATATTGCTGGTTTGGTAAAGGTGAGGTGATGATGGTACTGGTTTGGTAAAGGTGAGGTGATGATGGTACTGGTTTGGTAAAGGTGAGGTGATGGTGGTACGGGTTTGGTAGAGGTGAGGTGATGGTGGTACGGGTTTGGTAGAGGTGAGGTGATGGTGGTACGGGTTTGGTAGAGGTGAGGTGATGATGGTACGGGTTTGGTAGAGGTGAGGTGATGATGGTACGGGTTTGGTAAAGGTGAGGTGATGATGGTACGGGTTTGGTAGAGGTGAGGTGATGATGGTACGGGTTTGGTAGAGGTGAGGTGATGATGGTACGGGTTTGGTAGAGGTGAGGTGATGGTGGTACTTGTTAGGTGATAGTGGTCCTGGTTTGGTACAGGTGAGATGATGGTGGTGCTGGTTTGGTGATAGTGGTCTTAGTTTGGTAAAGGTGAGGTGATGGTGGTACTGGTTTGGTGATAGTGGTCTTAGTTTGGTAAAGGTGAGGTGATGGTGGTACTGGTTTGGTAGAGGTGAGGTGATGGTGGTCCTGGTTTTGTAAGGGTGAGGACATAGTGGTCTCAGAAACCTCCCCCTGCCATGACATGGATATAATGAATCCCTCCCTGTAGTATTGGCTCAGTATATTTCCTGTGTAATCTCAATATATCCCTGTAGTATTGGCTCTCCTCAGTGTCTCTGTCAGTTAAGTTCCCTCCTCCACCCCGGAGATCTGTGTCCCCTCCGTGGCCTCTCCTGGCCAGCTCCCCCGTTCTCCTCCATAGCGCAGGCTCGGTCCCTCCCGCTTCCCGCCGTGCTCGCCTCGGAGCAGTGCTGTGCCAGGTCCAGGCTCCGCCTGTGTCAGGCCTCGTCCCCCTCCTCCAGTGATCAGACCCCTCCTCTTCCCCAGGCCCAGTCTCTGTCCGCCATGTTAGTGTCTCCCGGTCCCGGCCTACTAATCAGGCCGATTCCCGGTGCCGTGTGCGGTGTGTGGGCTCGGTGCACGGACGTGTGAGCGGTGCAGTCCGGACAGGACGGGGTGAGTAGAGGCGGCGCTCATCCTGGGGCCGGTGTATGGGGAGGAGGAGACGGGCAGCACGGCGGAGGCTCCCTGCATAGATATGGATGTGCCCCGGGCTCAGCATTGTACAGCACACCGTGTACCGGCCATGTGTGCCCGGACTATGAGCAACACTGCACCGGGAGAATGAATGGGGGGCCCACCCACCCCACCCACCTCATCACACTGCATGTGTGTACTACGCCCCCCACTGCCAGGGACCCTACACTCACCTACCCCCTGTCATACAGGGACCCCTACACTCACCTACCCCCTGTCATACAGGGACCCCTACACTTCACACTCACCTACCCCCTGTCATACAGGAACCCCTACACTTCACACTGACCTACCCCCTGTCATACAGGGACTGCTACACTCACCTACCTCCTGTCATACAGGGACCCCCTACACTTCACACTGACCTACCCCCTGTCATAGAGGGACCCCCACACTGACCTACCCCCTGTCATAGAGGGACCGCCACACTGACCTACCCCCTGTCATAGGTCAGTGTGGAGTGTGGGGGTCCCTCTATGACGGGGTAGGTTAGTGTGGGGGTCCCTCTATGACGGGGTAGGTTAGTGTGGGGGTCCCTCTATGACGGGGTAGGTTAGTGTGGGGGTCCCTCTATGACGGGGTAGGTTAGTGTGGGGGTCCCTCTATGACGGGGTAGGTTAGTGTGGGGGTCCCTCTATGACGGGGTAGGTTAGTGTGGGGGTCCCTCTATGATGGGGTAGGTTAGTGTGGGGGTCCCTCTATGACGGGGTAGGTTAGTGTGGGGGTCCCTCTATGACGGGGTAGGTCAGTGTGGGGGTCCCTCTATGACGGGGTAGGTCAGTGTGGGGGTCCCTCTATGACGGGGGGTAGGTCAGTGTGGGGGTCCCTCTATGACGGGGGGTAGGTCAGTGTGGGGGTCCCTCTATGACGGGGGGTAGGTCAGTGTGGGGGTCCCTCATGACGGGGGTAGGTCAGTGTGGGGGTCCCTCATGACGGGGGTAGGTCAGTGTGGGGGTCCCTCTATGACGGGGGTAGGTCAGTGTGGGGGTCCCTCTATGACGGGGGTAGGTCAGTGTGGGGGTCCCTCTATGACAGGAGATAGGTCAGTGCGGAGTGTGGGGGTCCCTCTATCTCCTGTCATAGAGGGACCCCAACACTCACCTACCCCTTGTCATAGAGTGACCCCTAGACCCCACACTGACCTACCCCCTGTCATAGAGGGACCCCCCACACTGACCTACCCCCTGTCATAGAGGGACCCCCACACTGACCTACCCCCTGTCATAGAGGGACCCCCACACTCCACATTGACCTACCCCCTGTCATAGAGGGACCCCTACACTCCACGCTGACCTACCCCCTGTCATAGAGGGACCCCCACACTCCACGCTGACCTACCCCCTGTCATAGAGGGACCCCTACACTCCACACTGACCTACCTCTTGTCATAGAGGGACCCCTACACTCTACACTGACCTACCTCCTGTCATAGAGGGACCCCTACACTCCACACTGACCTACCTCCTGTCATAGAGGGACCCCTACACTGCATACTAACCTACCTCCTGTCATAGAGGGACCACTACACTCCACATTGACCTACCCCCTGTCATACAGGGACCACTACACTGCATACTGACCTACCTCCTGTCATAGAGGGACCCCTACATTGCATACTGACCTACCCCCTGTCATAGATGGACCCCCACACTCCACACTGACCTACCTCCTGTCATAGAGGAACCCCTACACTGACCTACCCCCTGCCATAGAGGGACCCCTACACTCCACACTGACCTACCCCCTGCCATAGAGGGACCCCTACACTGCATACTGACCTACCCCCCGTCATAGAGGGACCCCACACGCTGACCTACCCCCCGTCATAGAGGGACCCCCACGCTGACCTACCCCCCGTCATAGAGGGACCCCCACGCTGACCTACCCCTTGTCATAGAGTGACCCCTAGACCCCACACTGACCTACCCCCTGTCATAGAGGGACCCCCACACTGACCTACCCCCTGTCATAGAGGGACCCCCACACTGACCTACCCCCTGTCATAGAGGGACCCCCACACTGACCTACCCCCTGTCATAGAGGGACCCCCACACTGACCTACCCCCTGTCATAGAGGGACCCCCACACTGACCTACCCCCTGTCATAGAGGGACCCCCACACTGACCTACCCCCTGTCATAGAGGGACCCCCACACTGACCTACCCCCTGTCATAGAGGGACCCCCACACTGACCTACCCCCTGTCATAGAGGGACCCCCACACTGACCTACCCCCTGTCATAGAGGGACCCCCACACTGACCTACCCCCTGTCATAGAGGGACCCCCACACTGACCTACCCCCTGTCATAGAGGGACCCCCACACTGACCTACCCCCTGTCATAGAGGGACCCCCACACTGACCTACCCCCTGTCATAGAGGGACCCCCACACTGACCTACCCCCTGTCATAGAGGGACCCCCACACTGACCTACCCCCTGTCATAGAGGGACCCCCACACTGACCTACCCCCTGTCATAGAGGGACCCCCACACTGACCTACCCCCTGTCATAGAGGGACCCCCACACTGACCTACCCCCTGTCATAGAGGGACCCCCACGCTGACCTACCCCCTGTCATAGAGGGACCCCCACACTCCACGCTGACCTACCTCTTGTCATAGAGGGACCCCTACACTCCACACTGACCTACCTCCTGTCATAGAGGGACCCCTACACTGCATACTAACCTACCTCCTGTCATAGAGGGACCACTACACTCCACATTGACCTACCCCCTGTCATACAGGGACCCCTACCCCCTGTCATACAGGGACCACTACACTGCATACTGACCTACCTCCTGTCATAGAGGGACCCCTACATTGCATACTGACCTACCCCCTGTCATAGATGGACCCCCACACTCCACACTGACCTACCTCCTGTCATAGAGGGACCCCTACACTGACCTACCCCCTGCCATAGAGGGACCCCTACACTCCACACTGACCTACCCCCTGCCATAGAGGGACCCCTACACTCACCTACCCCCTGTCATAGAGGGACCCCTACACTGCATACTGACCTACCCCCCGTCATAGAGGGACCCCCACGCTGACCTACCCCCCGTCATAGAGGGACCCCCACGCTGACCTACCCCCCGTCATAGAGGGACCCCCACGCTGACCTACCCCCCGTCATAGAGGGACCCCCACGCTGACCTACCCCTTGTCATAGAGTGACCCCTAGACCCCACACTGACCTACCCCCTGTCATAGAGGGACCCCCACACTGACCTACCCCCTGTCATAGAGGGACCCCCACACTGACCTACCCCCTGTCATAGAGGGACCCCCACACTGACCTACCCCCTGTCATAGAGGGACCCCCACACTGACCTACCCCCTGTCATAGAGGGACCCCCACACTGACCTACCCCCTGTCATAGAGGGACCCCCACACTGACCTACCCCCTGTCATAGAGGGACCCCCACACTGACCTACCCCCTGTCATAGAGGGACCCCCACACTGACCTACCCCCTGTCATAGAGGGACCCCCACACTGACCTACCCCCTGTCATAGAGGGACCCCCACACTGACCTACCCCCTGTCATAGAGGGACCCCCACACTGACCTACCCCCTGTCATAGAGGGACCCCCACACTGACCTACCCCCTGTCATAGAGGGACCCCCACACTGACCTACCCCCTGTCATAGAGGGACCCCCACACTGACCTACCCCCTGTCATAGAGGGACCCCCACACTGACCTACCCCCTGTCATAGAGGGACCCCCACACTCCACGCTGACCTACCTCTTGTCATAGAGGGACCTCCACGCTGACCTACCTCCTGTCATACAGGGGCCACTACACTGCATACTGACCTACCTCCTGTCATAGAGGGACCCCTACATTGCATACTGATGGACCCCCACACTCCACACTGACCTACCTCCTGTCATAGAGGGACCCCTACACTGACCTACCCCCTGCCATAGAGGGACCCCTACACTCACCTACCCCCTGTCATAGAGGGACCCCTACACTGCATACTGACCTACCCCCTGTCATAGAGGGACCCCCACGCTGACCTACCCCCTGTCATAGAGGGACCCCCACGCTGACCTACCCCCTGTCATAGAGGGACCCCCACGCTGACCTACCCCCTGTCATAGAGGGACCCCCACACTGACCTACCCCCTGTCATAGAGGGACCCCCACACTCCACGCTGACCTACCTCTTGTCATAGAGGGACCCCCACACTGACCTACCCCCTGTCATAGAGGGACCCCCACACTGACCTACCCCCTGTCATAGAGGGACCCCCACACTGACCTACCCCCTGTCATAGAGGGACCCCCACACTGACCTACCCCCTGTCATAGAGGGACCCCCACACTGACCTACCCCCTGTCATAGAGGGACCCCCACACTGACCTACCCCCTGTCATAGAGGGACCCCCACACTCCACGCTGACCTACCCCCTGTCATAGAGGGACCCCCACACTGACCTACCCCCTGTCATAGAGGGACCCCCACACTGACCTACCCCCTGTCATAGAGGGACCCCCACACTGACCTACCCCCTGTCATAGAGGGACCCCCACACTCCACGCTGACCTACCTCTTGTCATAGAGGGACCTCCACGCTGACCTACCTCCTGTCATACAGGGGCCACTACACTGCATACTGACCTACCTCCTGTCATAGAGGGACCCCTACATTGCATACTGATGGACCCCCACACTCCACACTGACCTACCTCCTGTCATAGAGGGACCCCTACACTGACCTACCCCCTGCCATAGAGGGACCCCTACACTCACCTACCCCCTGTCATAGAGGGACCCCTACACTGCATACTGACCTACCCCCTGTCATAGAGGGACCCCCACGCTGACCTACCCCCTGTCATAGAGGGACCCCCACGCTGACCTACCCCCTGTCATAGAGGGACCCCCACGCTGACCTACCCCCTGTCATAGAGGGACCCCCACGCTGACCTACCCCCTGTCATAGAGGGACCCCCACACTGACCTACCCCCTGTCATAGAGGGACCCCCACACTCCACGCTGACCTACCTCTTGTCATAGAGGGACCCCCACACTGACCTACCCCCTGTCATAGAGGGACCCCCACACTGACCTACCCCCTGTCATAGAGGGACCCCCACACTGACCTACCCCCTGTCATAGAGGGACCCCCACACTGACCTACCCCCTGTCATAGAGGGACCCCCACACTGACCTACCCCCTGTCATAGAGGGACCCCCACACTGACCTACCCCCTGTCATAGAGGGACCCCCACACTCCACGCTGACCTACCTCCTGTCATAGAGGGACCCCTACATTGCATACTGATGGACCCCCACACTCCACACTGACCTACCTCCTGTCATAGAGGGACCCCTACACTGACCTACCTCCTGTCATAGAGGGACCCCTACACTGACCTACCCCCTGCCATAGAGGGACCCCTACACTCACCTACCCCCTGTCATAGAGGGACCCCTACACTGCATACTGACCTACCCCCTGTCATAGAGGGACCCCCACGCTGACCTACCCCCTGTCTTAGAGGGACCCCCACGCTGACCTACCCCCTGTCTTAGAGGGACCCCCACGCTGACCTACCCCCTGTCTTAGAGGGACCCCCACGCTGACCTACCCCCTGTCATAGAGGGACCCCCACGCTGACCTACCCCCTGTCATAGAGGGACCCCCACGCTGACCTACCCCCTGTCATAGAGGGAACCCCCCACGCTGACCTACCCCCTGTCATAGAGGGAACCCCCCACGCTGACCTACCCCCTGTCATAGAGGGAACCCCCCACGCTGACCTACCCCCTGTCATAGAGGGAACCCCCCACGCTGACCTACCCCCTGTCATAGAGGGAACCCCCCACGCTGACCTACCCCCTGTCATAGAGGGAACCCCCCACGCTGACCTACCCCCTGTCATAGAGGGAACCCCCCACGCTGACCTACCCCCTGTCATAGAGGGAACCCCCCACGCTGACCTACCCCCTGTCATAGAGGGAACCCCCCACGCTGACCTACCCCCTGTCATAGAGGGACCCCCACGCTGACCTACCCCCTGTCATAGAGGGACCCCCACGCTGACCTACCCCCTGTCATAGAGGGACCCCCACGCTGACCTACCCCCTGTCATAGAGGGACCCCCACGCTGACCTACCCCCTGTCATAGAGGGACCCCTACACTCCACACTGACCTACCTCCTGTCATAGAGGGACCATATACAGTCTATACTGACCCCCAACTGCCCCTGACCTACCCCCTGTCCTAGAGGGAATCTACACTGCATACTGACCTAACTCCTGTCATAGAGGGACCCTTACATTGCATACTGACCTACCTCCTGTCATAGAGGGACCCTTACATTGCATACTGACCTACCTCCTGTCATAGAGGGACCTCTACACTGACCTACCTCCTGTCATAGAGGGACCCCTACACTCCACATTGACCTACCCCCTGTCATACAGGGACCCCTACCCCCTGTCAGAGAGGGACCTCTACACTGTATACTGACCTTCCTCCTGTCATGGAAACCATACCCAGTCTATACTGACCCCCAGTTATACAGAGACATTGTACGGTCTATACACACCGCTCCCTCACTGCCTGACGCCTGTCATAGAGGAGACCCTACACAGTCCATACTGCCGCCCCCCCCCCCCTGCCTGATCTACCTCCTTTCATAGATGCCCTACACAGTCCATACATCCCCTTCCTGTCACCTGACCCCCTGCCAGAGAGACCATGTACAGTCCATACTGACCCCCCCCCCACTGCCCCTGACCTACCTCCTGTCATAGAGACCATACCCAGTTTATATTGTCTTAGAGGGACCATGTATAGTCCATACACACCCTCCCCCACTGCCTGACCCACCCCCTTTTCTAACCCTGCACAATCCATACTGACCTCCTGTCATAAAGGGACCTTGTAAAGTCCGTACTGACCCCTCACTCCCTGACCTACCTCCTGTCATAGAGGTACCTTTTTTATACAGTCCATATTGACCCCCTTTTTTATAAATAGAGCTCCCCATTTATCTGAGAGTACTAGAGTCCCCTTATGTACCTGGCAGCATCCTCCCTAAACATTCATGGATGCTCGGCAGATTGCCCCATTAATGCCTCCATGTGTGCTCAGCAGAGCCTACCCCCTCTTAATGCCCATGTATGCTCAGTAGAGTGCGCCCAGCAGTGCCACGACCCTCCTTAACATCTGTGTGTGCTTAGCAGAGCCCTTAATAATATCCATGTGTGCCCAGCAGGGTCCCCTATCTTCTAAATCCATGGGTGCCCAGCAGAGGTCCCGTTAAAGTGATTTTAAAGGATTACATTTTTTTTCTCTCTAAAATAATGAACATGTCATACTTGCCTGCTCTGTGCAATGCTCTTCGTGGGTCCCGTGCTGGTGCTCCTGGCTCCTCCTCCTCTTTTCTGCATGTCCCCATAACAAGCGGCTTGCTCCCCGCTGGGCTGTGTGTGTCTTGACCCCGCTATCCCCTCACAGGCTGTGATTGATAGCAGCAAGAGACAATGGGTCCTGCTGCTGCCTCCACATCCAGTAAAGAGGGAGAGCGCCGCTGCGGTTGGGCACAGGGCTGGATCACGATCGGCTCAGGTAATAGCGAGGAAATCTCATGGGAACACTAGTTCTGGTGACATGGGGGTCCCCAAGAAATTCCCTTATTTTTCAAGGATTTCCTCTCACTTCCTGTTTAGGCTATGGGACAGGAAGTGAAGGGAAATCTCCCCAATAGGACACAGATGGCCAAAAAAATAAATTATTGGAGTTGCTTTATCTAAAATGGAAAAAATATGTTTGCCTTTAGTTCTACTTTATTGCAGAGAATGCATTGAGGTAAAAAAAAAAAATACAACTTCTGCCTTTACAACCCCTATAACATCCATGTGCATCCAGCAGAGTCCCTGCAGGCCGGGACAGAGAAAGTCCCCTCCTCTAGCCAATGCTGGGGGTGCTTTAGATATGTCATTGGTTGATAGGATACCTGATAGTCCTAGCCACCAACCGCAGCCAAGTGACGGGGGAGGGCTGGGGATCTGGCCTGGGTCACTGCTGGCTGGCAGGGTCACATGCAGCAGTCTCTTTAATGTGATCATAGATTGGCACATCCTTTACCAGCAAGCCAGGATGTTTTAATGGACAGTTGCTGTGGCCTGAATAGAATCTTGTAGCAAACTGGATGTGGCCAAACTTTGGAGGCTCTTGCTTTAACCACCTGACCTCCCAGAAGATTTACCCCCCTTCATGACCAGGCCATTTTTTGCGATACGGCACTGTGTTACTTTAATTGACATTTGCATTCATCCAATGCTTTACCCAAATAAAATGTATGTCCTTTTTTTGTCCACAATGAGAGATTTCTTTTGGTGGTATTTGATCGTCTCTGCGTTTTTTTTTATTTATTGCGCTAGAAAAAAAAAAGACTACAAAAAAAAAAGGCTTAAAAAAAACGTAAAGCCGATATGTATTCTGCTACATATTTTTGGTAAAAAAAATCCCAATAAGCGTATATTGATTGGTTTGCGTAAAAGTGGTCTACGAACAATTGGATATTTCTATGGAATTTTTTTTACTAGTAATGGCGGCGATCAGTGACTTATAGCAGGACTGCGATATTGCGGCGGACGAACCGAAAACGGACACTTTTGACACTTTGGAGACCAGTGACACTAATACAGTGATGGGTGCTAAAAATATGCACTGTCACTGTACTAATGACACTGGCTGAGCAGGGGTTAACATCAGGGGCGATCAAATGTGTGCCTAGCTTGTGTTTTGTGTACTGTATGGGAGGTGCTTTTACTAGGGGAAGGCATGGATCCATGTTCCTGCTTTGCAGGAACACAGGATCCATGCCTTCCCTACTGACAGAATGGCGATCTGCCTTGTTAATGTTCGGCGGGTGTTTTCAGACGTCGAGTACCCACAGACAGCTCTCGCTGTGTATAATCAAAGTGGGAGCGGGTCGCCAGTGGCACATATGCACGCCTCAGACCCGAAAGTGCAGGAACACATACTGTTGCGTGATCCTGCGCAGCAGTGGCCTTACTGCCGTATATGTAAGTTAGACTGGCTAACTTGATTGTAAAAAACTTTACACCGGAGCCGAGCCGCAGCACTGTGTGTCAATTCAGACATGGAGCCGCGGTTTGGCCCCACCCCCTCTCTCTCCTCATTGGCTAACTAACTGACAGCAGCAGGAGCCAATGGCACCCCTGCTGTGTCTCAGCCAATCAGAAGGGAGAGTACTGGACAGCCGAGTCTCTCGTGCAACATCGCTGGATCGATATGGGCCTCAGAATAAGTATTAAGGAGGCTGCTGCACATAGAAGTTTTTTTATCTTAATGCATAGAATCCATTAGGATAAAAAAACCTGCCTTTACAACCCCTTTTTAAGACCTCATTTGTAATGGCGTTCATCACTTTAGAGCTCCTTCACACCATATCTGTTGATCTGCATGAGTCAACACAGGCTTGGTTTAAGGACATGTGGAAAACAGTTGTTTTCTATGTTCCCTGTTCACACTATAATGCAGCATTGAGGTGCGCTGCCCTGCTTAAAAATACAGCCACGGTACTGCTGGGCATCACAACAATATGATTAGAATGAAGTACCTTTTTTTTTTTTTTTATCTATCTATCTATCTATCTATATATCGATCTACACGCCTAAAGGGATTGTAAAGCTTTGCCCGTTATTTTAAAAGGAGGAAAAAAAAAACATGTTATACTTGCCTGCTCTGTGCAATGGCTTTGCACACAGCAGCCCTGATCCTCCCTTTCTGGTGTCCCCCCACTGGTGCTCTTTGCTCCACCTCAGTGAGTACCGCCATAGAAAGCTGCTTTCCTTGGAGGTACTCATATGTGCTCACTCCTGAGCTCTGCTGTGTGTGTCCATAGAGCGTGACTCGGCCCGCTCCTGCCTCACTGGCTTTGATTGACGGCAGTGGAAGCCAATGGCTCTGAGCCAATAAAGCGCAAGAGAGCTCAGGGAGTCTTGGCACTCGTGCACATCACTGGATCGAGATCTAACTCGGGTACAGTGCCTTGCGAAAGTATTCGGCCCCCTTGAACTTTTCATCCTTTTGCCACATTTCAGGCTTCAAACATAAAGATATAACATTTTAATTTTTTGTGAAGAATCACCAACAAGTGGGACACAATTGTGAAGTGGAACGAAATCTATTGGATTTTTGAAACTTTTTTAACTAAGAAAAAAATGAAAAGTGGGGCGTGCAAAATTATTCGGCCCCCTTGCGGTAATACTTTGTAGAGCCACCTTTTGCTGCGATTACAGCTGCAAGTCGCTTGGGGTGTGTCTCTATCAGTTTTGCACATCGAGAGACTGAAATTCTTGCCCATTCTTCCTTGCAAAACAGCTCGAGCTCAGTGAGGTTGGATGGAGAGCGTTTGTGAACAGCAGTTTTCAGCTCTTTCCACAGATTCTCGATTGGATTCAGGTCTGGACTTTGACTTGGCCATTCTAACACCTGGATACGTTTATTTGTGAACCATTCCTTTGTAGATTTTGCTGTATGTTTGGGATCATTGTCTTGTTGGAAGATAAATCTCCGTCCCAGTCTCAGGTCTTTTGCAGACTCCAACAGGTTTTCATCCAGAATGGTCCTGTGTTTGACTGCATCCATCTTCCCCTCAATTTTAACCATCTTCCCTGTCCCTGCTGAAGAAAAGCAGGCCCAAACCATGATGCTGCCACCACCATGTTTGACAGTGGGGATGGTGTGTTGAGGGTGATGAGCTGTGTTGCTTTTACACCAAACATATCGTTTTGCATTGTGGCCAAAAAGTTTGATTTTGGTTTCAACGGACCAGAGCACCTTCTTCCACATGTTTGGTGTGTCTCCCAGGTGGCTTGTGGCAAACTTTAGACGAGACTTTTTATGGATATCTTTGAGAAATGGCTTTCTTCTTGCCACTCTTCCATAAAGGGCAGATTTGTGCAGTGTACGACTGATTGTTGTCCTGTGGACAGACTCTCCCACCTCAGCTGTAGTTCTCTGCAGTTCATCCAGAGTGATCATGGGCCTCTTGGCTGCATCTCTGATCAGTCTTCTCCTTGTCTGAGCTGAAAGTTTAGAGGGACAGCCAGGTCTTGGTAGATTTGCAGTGGTCTGATACTCCTTCCATTTCAAAATGATCGCTTGCACAGTGCTCCTTGGGATGTTTAAAGCTTGGGAAATCTTTTTGTATCCAAATCCGGCTTTACACTTCTCCACAACAGTATTACGGACCTGCCTGGTGTGTTCCTTGGTCTTCATGATGCTCTCTGCGCTTTCAACAGAACCCTGAGTGCTGGTTCACACTGGGGCGACAAACGCTCCGACATTAGGAGCTCATGTCGCATGACGTGTGAAAATCAATGTTTCCCTATGGGAGCCGTCTTAACTGGTCCGACACATGTCGGTCCGACATTAAAAATTCTCCCTGTACTACTTCTGTCCGACTTTGATCCGACTTCAGCCCATTGACTATCATTGAAGTCGGATCAAAGTCGGATCCTTGTCCTAACCATACGACTTTGGCATCCGACATTGTGATTACAGCAGCAGTAAAAGGAATTTATCTCACCCTGGGATTGTTTTGATTGGTCAAAGGACAAGTCAGACTAGCACAATGTCGGATCAAAGTAGTATCCTGTTCATGAATGTCGGATGGATGTCGGACCAATGTCGGACCAATGTCGGACCAATGTAGGACAGATGTCGCAGAGCAAAGTAGGATGAAAGTCGTGTCGTATAGTGTGAACCCAGCCTCAGTCATTTAGGACAACATTGGATCATTAAGAGATCCTCGCTGAACTTCTGGAGTGAGTTTGCTGCACTGAAAGTAAAGGGGCCGAATAATTTTGCACGCACCACTTTTCAGTTTTTTATTTGCTAAAAAAGTTTAAAATATCCAATAGATTTCGTTCCACTTCACAATTGTGTCCCACTTGTTGGTGATTCTTCACAAAAAATTTAAATTTTATATCTTTATGTTTTGAAGCCTGAAATGTGGCAAAAGGATGAAAAGTTCAAGGGGGCCGAATACTTTCGCAAGGCACTGTACATATTTAGGGGGGCTGCATGCAAAAGGCATTTTACCTTAATGCGCAGAATGCAGAAAGAAAGGTAAAAAAAAAATCTTCTACCGTTACAACAACTTTAAAACAAAATTAAATCCAAAAGCAAACATTTTATTATATTGCTTATCAATTCTGATGTGATGGTTGCATTCGTTTTACTTTTTTAAAGCGGTTGTATACCCGCTGCTGCTTTTTTTTTTTTTTTTCCATACCTGAAAGGCAAAAGGCATAATGAGCTACTAGCTCATTATGAAATACTTACCTTAGAACGAGGCGTCGGGAACTTACCTGGTCCACGCCGAGGGAGATGTCATCTTGCCTTGGCGTGTCTTCGGGGTATCGACGCTCCACCGCTGTGAGTGGCTGGAGCGGCGATGTCATCAATCCTGCGCGTCGGCAAGGTCCGGCGGCTGCCGGGCTTTAGCCGAGAATCCCCACGGCTCATTGTGAGGGGAATATCTCCTAAACCGTACAGGTTTAGGAGATATTCTTTTTACCTACAGGTAAGCCTTATTATAGGCTTACCTGTAGGTAAAAGTTCAAAATTAGGGTATACAACGGCTTTAAGCTTTCTTCTATTTTCTGTTTTTCAAAAGCACAAGCTCTCCAGAAGATTGTATTAGTTTTGGATAAGACAAACCTTTTAACACTGACAGGGGTCAGTGATCATATTTTATTTATTCATGTAAAACCTTTATTCCGAAAGGGGGAAACAATTGTTGCTGTAAATGATTTATAAAGTGTGAGCTGGAGTTTGGCTTCAGTTTTCTGTGCATTTAAATCTGCTAATACATGCAACCTCTCACTGACAGCCTATACAAAAAGAAACCAAATGCAGCCACCACATTTACTAATTGGTAAATTGCAATATATAGAATTTTTGGTTTGGGGTTTAGGCTAGGTTCACACTGCTGCGAATTTTATTGCGAATTTGAGCCGTTGGGATTTCTCAAATTCGTAAGTCATTAAAATAACATTGTTTTCCATTAGTGCCGTTCACATCAGTGCAGTGCAAATCTAAGCTGCGGGAAAAATGGGTCCTGTGCGAGTTTGATCCGTGTGTGTGCGACTTCAGCTCTATAGACTGGTTTTCCCTGAAATCGCGGCCGCGAATCGCGTCAAAATCGCGGCAAAAACGCAGCCGCAAAATCGCGGTAAAATCTTGCGGTTTTGAATTCGCAGCAGTGTGGACCTAACCTTAATACCACTTTAAAGTTTTAAAAGCATGAGTTGCAATACTTTGTAACAATGTATCTCACCGCCCCTCACTGCCCTTGCACATTGCAGACGTTATTATTATGTGGGTTGTTGTGGATGTGCCTGTACTGTGGTAGATATTGTGTTGTGCATAAACCGTTTCAGTTTAAGGAAATCAATCCTTTAATAATTGGAGGCATTGCATACGTTTCCCAGTCATGTGATTTATTTCTTTATATAGAACTGACATGCATGGTATGCTGTACATACTGTATTTTCACATCGGCCCCTGCCCTCAAGAAGCTTACAATCATCTAAAGTCCCTGTTTCACATGAGAGCCAATTTGGGCCCCAGCCAAATTACCCACCAGCATGTCTTTGGACTGTTGGGGTAAACCCAAGCAAGTATGCAAACTCCATGCAGATACTGTCCAGACCTGGATTTAAATCTGAACTATTTCAGAGCGGAAGTTGCTAACTACAGAGCCACTGTGATTGGCTGTCAAAGTGTTTGTCACTGGGAGCTTCCTGGTGGTACTATAGCAGGGGTCACTGTGATGGATGCCATGAGTGAGCATGTTCCCAGTACAAACAAAAGGTTGGCTATACACAGATTCCATGTGTGACAGCTCAGCATTAAAGCCCACCGCCATGCTGCCACATATGTGCATATACCTGTTATTGTGGCAGGTGTGTGACTCAGGTATACTGTTTTTTTGCTCAGTGATGTTTTCTGACCCTGTGGTACTCATTTATGTAAATTGGGATAGCGGTGGAACCCGTGACCCTGTCCTTGCTTGCAAGCATAGGAAAATAAATGCAGCCTATACAACAATATGAGGTGGATTTAATTTAAATCACTAGTAAAAAGGCTTCATTTAAATCAACTCAATTTAGAGTGCTTTCACACTCGCAACGCCCGGGCCTCGGCGGTAAAGAGCCACTATTTTTAGTGGCGCTTTACCGTCGATTTTGCGGCCGGTAGCGGGGCGCTTTTAACCCCCGCTAGCGACCAAAAAGGGGTTAAAAGCGCCACTGCAGCAGCGCTTTGCCGGTGGTTCGGCAGCTCTGCCTATTGATTTCAATGGGCAGGGGCACTTTAGGAGCGGTGAGTTCACCGCTCCTAAAGTGCTGCATAGAAGCTGCTGGCAGGACTTTTCTTGACGCCCTCCCAGCGCATTGCCCCAGTGGGAAAGCACTCAGGCTTTCACACTGGGTTTGCAGCTGAGGCTTTTTTCAGGCGCTATTTTTAGCGCTAAAGTACCTGAAAAATGCCTCCAGTGTGAAAGGTCTTAATTCATAATTTTTAACCACTTCCGGACCGCCCACTGTATATATACGTCAGCACTTTAAAGATGGATATCTCAGTTTTGGCAGCAGCAGCGGGGGGGAGAGGGGCCCCTCTCCTTCCTGGGTATGGATACGAGTGAGGGCAAGATGGCCCCCACCCGCCTCCATACCATAGCAGGGCGGAAGCAACGTCAAAACATCACTTCCGCCCATAGCTCTTAAAGGGCCATTTCTCTTATCGTCCATGGACTGACACAGCTGGATACTGTAAACGTGTGGGTATAAGTCCCTGCTTGCAGGAGAAGATCTAGGCAGAATGTTAGAAACCTACATTCTAGAACAAATCAGAGCTGAACAGCCCCGCCCAGGGGGGCGGTCCCTCCGGACATTACCCTCCCACCTGCAGCTAGCAGCTTCAGTTTTTTTCTGCCTAGCAGGAGAAGACGTGGCTCTCTCAGGAGCCAGTCTCCTGGAAGATTTTACTTTTAAAATGTATTCCTTTGGGAATTTTATTTTTGAGACCTTCAATTAACTGTCGGCTGGGCAACAGGTTGGGTACACTGGTATCCTCATAGTCTTCCCTGTCCGACCATCGAGCGTGCTGATCCTCGCCTTGTGTGCGTGAGACTCAGTTCACGACATGCCCCATGACTCCAGGGGTGGCCGGGTTGCTTTTATGCTCCCGTGGTCCTCTCAAGATTGAACAGTACCTGACTGACTGTATCTTTCGCGGTGGACCGGGCCGTCAGCTACGCAGTACTGCTCTGTGATAGGTCTGTCTGAAACAAGCCAGTGGGTCCCTCTGGGACGGGTAAGTAGTCTCTCCTGCTGCAGGTGAGTACATGCTGGCTGTGTTTCTTTATATGGGGGGTTTCTCCCTGTCTCCCCCCTGTTATGCTGCTCTCTGCACCCTGTACTGGTGCTGTGGGAGTGCTTGGGGGTCACTCTGGCCTGGCTGGGGGCGCTCATGTCTGTTAGTGGACTCTGGGAAGAGGAGCAGTGTTCTGGTGTGTGAGGTGGGAACTTATTGCGTGCACCATTAGCGCTGGATGTTTTTTTGAATAATGCGCTCGGTGGCCATCTTGCCGTGGTTCAATGGCGCAGTTATTCCTGCGACCGGCGGCCATTTTCTTGAAGCCACGACGCTTTTACTTTCGGTTTCGGCCTCTAGCGGCGGCGCAAATCTCCTCACAGATTCTTCACTCTCCTCAGGCTTCACAGCGCAGTTTCTTCAGCATAGCTGAGCGGTCCTTAAGGGTTGGTGGGTCCTCCGGGTATCCCCTCCTCAGCCTAGCCAGTGGGTGGACTGTATATTCACTGTAGTAGTGTATAAGGTCTCAGAGGGTGGCGATATGGAGTCTGGTACACCTGCTTCTCCACACTTGACTGAGGCAACTGGCAGTGCTCATGGACCTGGTTGTCGGCAGTCCTGGAATCATTCCTTGTCAGAATGGAAGCGGTGTGTGAGCGCAAGGGAGCTGTAAAGCGCCCCCTCCCCACACATTCTCCTGTAGGGGAGTGCTCTGTCTCAGATATGGGCCTAGCTACTGCCGCTCAGGACCCTAGCTCTGAGGATTTTGATGTTTTTGGACAGGACATTCCTTGTGAGGAAGACTCCAGTTCTGTACCAGTAACTGATAGGGTGCTTGTAAGTGAACTCATTGATGCTGTGAGGGACACTCTCAAGCTGAATGTTGAGACAGAGGAACCCCAGATGGAAACTGTCTCCTTTTGGTTCCTTTAATGCCGTCTCTTCAAAAAAGGTCTTTCCATATGTGCCTTTTTTTAATACATTCATTGACCAAGTCTGGGATAAGCCGCAAAAGACTTTGATGGTCCTGCGGCGCCTAGCCATAAGGTACCCCTTTTGAGGAGGACCTGGTTAAGAGGTGGGCTCACCCTCCCCCAGTGGTCGACCCCCCGGTCGCCCATTTGAATAAGGCTACCACGCTCCCAATGGAAGGGACTCCTGCATTTCAGGATCCCACTGACAGGAGGTCTGAGGTGGTGAGTAGAACTATGTTGGCTTTATTGGGGTCTGCCTTACGCCCTATAGTGGCGGCGACATTCCATCAGGGCAATTGGTGCTTCCTGGTCTTTCCGACATCAAGCGTCGGTTGCACAAGTGTGCAAGGCGACGACCTGGTCGTCCGTTCATACCTTTTCTATGTTCTATAAGGTTGATGTGGCTGCATCTTCGGATGCTTCCTTCGGCCGCAAAGTGTTGCAGGCCGCTGTTTAATGTTGCAACTCCTCCCTTGAGGAGCTCTGCTTGTTTGGAGTGAAGTTTTGGTTGTTCCTTTACTACTGCTCCCACCCTTCTGATACTGCTTTGGGACGTCCCACACGTTTACAGTATCCAACTGTCAGTCCATGGACGATAAGAGAAAATAGGATTTTTGTACTCACCGTAAAATCCGTTTCTCTGACGTCCATGGACTGACACAGCACCCACCCTTCCTTTAAGGTTTGTACTGCTTTGTTACGAACTGAGGCTGCAGGTGGGCGGGGCTGTTCAGCTCTGTTTTGTTCTAGAATGTACCCACACGTTTACAGTATCCAGCTGTGTCAGTCCATGGATGTCAAAGAAACGGATTTTACGGTGAGTACAAAAATCCTATTTTTTTTTTCAAATGACACATTAATTTTAATATGAGATCTGAGGTCTTTTTGACCCCAGATCTCATATTTAAGAGGACCTGTCATGCTTTTTTCTATTACAAAGGATGTTTACATTACTTGTAATTAGGGCTGCAACTAACGATTATTTTCATAATCGATTAGTTGGCCGATTATTGTTTCGGTTAATAGCCTTAAAAAAAAAAGTGATTTTTCTGGCGATTTGCATTTTGACATTTTTTTTTTTTTTGGCCAATTTGTTGTTGGGCAGATTAAAAAACACAAATTGCCACAAAAACGCATTACATGCTTTTCTGCAGCTTCTCAATATTGAATCAAAATAATAGGATTTTTGTACTCACCGTAAAATCCGTTTCTCTGACGTCCATGGACCGACGCAGCTCTCATACTGATTACATGTGGGTATATGTCCCTGCTCGCAGGAGAAGACCTAGGTAGAAATGTAAGAGGTTAAAACATTCTAGAACAAGCCAGAGCTGAACAGCCCCACCCAGGGGGGCGGTCCCTCCGGACATTACCCTCCCACCTGCAGCTAGCAGCCTCAGTTCGTAACAAAGCAGTACAAACTTAAAAGGAAGGAAGGGTGGGTGCTGCGTCGGTCCATGGACGTCAGAGAAACGGATTTTACGGTGAGTACAAAAATCCTATTTTCTCTTATCGTCCATGGACCGACGCAGCTCTCATACTGATTACATGTGGGACGTCCCAAAGCAGTATAAGAAAAGGGTGGGAGCAAAAAAAGTAAGGAACAACCAAAACTTCACTCCAAACCAGCAGAGCCCCTCAACGGAGGAGTTGCAACATTAGACAGCTGCCTGCAACACTTTGCGGCCGAAGGAAGCATCCGAAGATGCAGCCACATCAACCTTGTAGAACTTTGAAAAGGTATGAACGGACGACCAGGTCGTCGCCTTGCACACTTGTGCAACCGACGCTTGATGTCGGAAGGCCCGGGAAGCACCAATTGCCTTGGAATGCGCCGCAACCGGAAAGGGAGGCGCCCGCCCCTTAAGGGCATAGGCCTGTATGACGGTCTGCCTGATCCACCTAAAGACGGTGGCAGACGACACCGCTCGGCCCTGTTTTGGACCAGACACAGATTTCCGAAATGGAAACAGTAGCAGACAGGTACACTCGTAAGGCTTGTACCCATCTTAATGTATGAAGCGCGAACTCTCAGGGATGCGATGGGTGAGGACACAAGGACGGAAGAACAATGTCCTTCTTAAGGTGAAAGGCCAAGACCATCCTTAGAAAAGAAGGATGGTCGTGGGCGCAACACCAACATATCCTTATGGAGGACCAAGTAAGGCGACTTGCCGGACAAGGCCGCCAACTCAGACACCCGTCTAACCGAAGCAATGGCCACTAAGGCCAACTTCCGGGACAAGGTCAAGAGAGGAATCTCTCTGATATTCTCAAAGGGATGTTCTTGGAGAACGAGATGCATCAAAATCAGATCCCAAGTAGGGAGAGGAGGCTTGACAGGGGGGATCACATGGCGAACCCCCTGCACAAAAGGTGCTAATCAAGGAATGGCCCGGTAGCGGTCGTTGAAAAAGACAGCCCGGGCCGAAATCCGACCCTCAAAAAAGGTATGCAAGGCCAGCTTTTGGGTCACACCACGCTGTAAGAACAGCAAAATCCTGGGAATGGAATACATCCGAGGATGCCACTCAAGTTCCTCGCACATAGCAATGTAAGCCTTCCAGGTACGGTGAGATATCTTTCTGGAGGAAGATTCCCGTGTCAACAACATAGAAGAGATGACCGAATACGAGAGAACTCGGTCCTATAGCACCTGGCTTTAAACAGCCATGCCATTAAAGCCAAGGACTGTAAAGCAGGATGAAGTATGCTCTGTGAAGCCGGCGAGGCAACAACAGTAGCAGAGGGTAAGCATATATCAGGCGATGCTGCCCCCACGGGCTTCCAACGCGTCTGACGCATCCGCCCAGGGATCCCTGGACCTGACCATGATCTTGCCACCTTGCGAGTGAGTCGAGAGGCCACAAGGTCCACTTCCGGTGCCCCACCTCCGGTAAAGAAGGTGGAAACACCTCCGGATGCAAGGACCCTTCGCCTGCAATGCACACGGCCGACAGGACCGTCTTGCTGCGAGATGTATGAAAATCCCAAAGAGACTCTGCAATGTATCGGAGAAGGGAGGCCCCAGTGTACAGGGTGCCTCAAATGTTGGCCAATAAAGGCAACTTGACGGAACTTCCCTAGAAACTCGGTCAGAGGACTAGTACCTCAGCCTCCAGGTGGCGCAAACCCACCCCGGGCACAGAGACCCTAAAGGCTAAAGCAGTTGTAGTGCACCTGCTAGACGACTGATGGATGAAGCAGAGCCTTTTGCCCAGTAATTGAGCTACAAAAAATGCCAGAGACGCAGCCACTAACGGGCGTAACGCTAACCCCAGCCTGGCGAACACAGTCCAAGCCAGCGCTTCTGATCACCACTGAAAGCAGGTGGAAAGTGATACCCCTGAAACCAGGGATCCTTGTGACAATGCTCCATCCAGCAGCTACCCATGGATAGGTGCTGATTGTGCAAACACATAGTTTATACTATGTATTGCGTCAAACGCACAAATGGAGAGTGTGGGAGGAAACCCACCCAGCCACAACGAGCCTAATACCACCACATACAGCGTATGTAGTTTAGTATTTGTGGATAAACCTATTAAACGCGTATATACTGTGCCAGCGACGAAGGCGCGCACTTCATCGGGGCCTGGACGTAAACCAGCCATGCAGATTGCGTACACAACCGTGTAGGTATGTTAGCCTGCGAATAAACAAATTGCACATGTTTATACTGTGCATAGCGCTGAGAATGCGCACACCATTGGAACGCAGGGGAGAAACCTGAGCACCCGGATGAAACCCATGCAGACTGCATACGCATACCGTGTATGGTATTATAGTATGTGTGCTAAACATTTTGCACAAGCCCATGTGTGCATAGCACCGAAGGCGCGCACACTGTTGGCGCGTGGGAGGAACCAAAGTACCCCACGCATACTCAGAGAATGCAATACCTACAGCTACTGTAACTGTATTTAGTGTAGTGTATAGACATAATGTGTATGTTTACGCCGTGTATTGAACCAAAGGCATGCATGTCATGTAGCATGGGCAGAAACCCACGCAGACTGCATACGCATACCGTGTAGGTATTATAGTGTGTGTGCTAAACCTTTTGCACAAGCTCATGTGTGCATAGCACCGAAGGCGCGCACACCGTTGGCGCGTGGGAGGAACCGAAGTACCCCACGCATACTCAGAGAATGCAATACCTACAACTACTGTGAATGTATTTAGTGTAGTGTATAAACATAATGTGTATGTTTACATTGTGTATTGCACCAAAGGCATGCATGTCATGTAGCGTGGGCGGAAACCCACGCAGACTGCAAAGACATACCGGGTAGGTATGTTAGTATGTGGATATCCAATCGCACAAATTTAGACTGCATAGCGCCAAAGCGCCCATACCAATGGAGTGTGGGAGGGAACCGGAGTACCCGGAGGAAAACCACACAGACGCCTACACATACCGTGTAGGTATTATAGCATGCGTGATAAACATTGAACATGTTTAACTGTGCAGAAGGCCAAAGGCGCACATACCGTCAGCGCGTGGGAGGAAACCGGAACACTCGGAAGAACTCCACGCAGACAGCACACAGATACCGTGTAGGAATGATAGCATGTGAATCAACATATTGCACATGTTTATGCTGTGCATTTCCATTTGAGCGTGGGGGGAAACCGGAGTACCCGGAGGAACCCCATGCAAACAGTATACCCATACTGTAAACATGTATAATATGTGCAATAAACATATTGAACATGTCTATGCTGTACAGAGAGCCGAAGCGCACATACCATGAGAGTGCGGGAGGACACCGGAGCCCCCGCCAACCCAGAGAGTATAATACATACATATACTGTGAATGTATCTGGAGTCGTGCATAAACATATTTTGTACGTTTATATCATGTATGGCACTGAAACACAGCATTGGAACGTGGGGACAGCCACGCAGACACAGAGACCAATAACACATACATACACTGTGAATGTATGCAGTGTAGAGGTATAGGATGAGTTTAAATTATGGCACAGAGGCGCATAATCTTCTCTGTATCATTCCAACCTGCTTGACTGTGCTGCTTAAGCAGCATGCAGGTAACAGGTAACCTCTGATCCTCAGACCGTGTGTCTGTCAGAGCTCAAATCATTCCCCAGGAAATGGCGGGAAATGTTACCTCAGGTATCACACAGAAGGCTCACAGGGATTAGAGACATAAATGAATAAAGTCCTCCCTCATCCATGCTGCTCTTGAGGCAGCGTGTGAGGAAAACAGTGAGGAAACTGTGTAAACGAAAAGCTTGTCACAGCAATTCCAGCCTGAGTGTGTTTCTCACATCATCAATGAGATCACTTACAAGCACCCTGTCATTCACTGACACAGAACTGGAGTCTTCCTCACAAGGGAATGTCCTGTTCATAAACATTAAATATTCAGAGGTTGGGTCCTGAGCATAGTAGCTAGGCCCATATCTGACTCAGAGCACCCCTTCAGTAAAGATTTTTGTGGGGGGGAGGGGGCTTATAGCTCCTTTTGCTCGCACACCGCTTCCATTCTGACAGGAATGATTCCAGGACTGCTGACAACTGGTCCATAAGGACCGCAGGTGCAGGAAACATATGAACATGTTTAACTGTGCAGCACTGCCAGTTGCCCCAGGCAAGTGTGGAGAGCAGGTGTATCAGACTCCATAACGCCACCCTCTGAGACCTTATACACTATTCAGTGAATATACAGTCCACCCACTGGCTACGCTGAGGCTGAGGAGGGGATATCCGGGAGGACCCACCAACCCTTAAGGACAGCTCAGTCTGTGAGGAGATTGTGAGGGGATTCGCACCACCGCCAGAAATAAATGCGCGGTGGCCACAAGAAAATAGCCGCCGGCCGCAGCTATAACTGCGCCACTGAACGCCAAGATGGCCGCCGAGCGCAAAATTCAAAGCTCTAATGCGCGCCAATGGCGCACGCAATCACCTCACACACCAGAAAAAACTGCAGACATGAGCGCCCAGCCAGGCCAGAGTGACCCCCAAGCACCCCACAGCACCAGTACAGGGTGCAGAGAGCAGCATAACAGGGGGGAGACGGGGAGAAACCCCCACACACAGAAACACAGCCAGCATGTACTCACCTGCAGTAGGAGAGACTACTTACCCGTCCCTTTCAGGGACCCACTGGCTTGTTTCAGACAGACCTATCACAGAGTCGTACTGCGTAGCTGTCGGCCCGGTCCACCGCGAGAGATACAGTCAGTCAAGTACTGTTCAATCTTGAGAGGACCGCGGGAGCATGAAAGCAACCCGGCCACCCCTGGAGCCATGGGGTATGTCGTGAACTGAGTCTCACGCGCGCAAGGCGAGGATCAGCACGCTTGATGGTCGGACAGGGAAGACTACGAGGATACTAGTGTACCCAACCTGTTGCCCAGCCGACAGTTGATTGAAGGTCTCAAAAATAAAATAATAAAATTCCCAAAGGAATAAAAAATCAAAAGTAAAATCTTCCAGGAGACTGGCTCCTGAGAGCCACGTCTTCTCCTTCTGCTAGGCAGAAAAAAACTGAGGCTGCTAGCTGCAGGTGGGAGGGTAATGTCCGGAGGGACCGCCCCCCTGGGCGGGGCTGTTCAGCTCTGGCTTGTTCTAGAATGTTTTAACCTCTAACATTCTGCCTAGGTCTTCTCCTGCGAGCAGGGACATATACCCACATGTAATCAGTATGAGAGCTGCGTCGGTCCATGGACGATAAGAGAAAGCACCGTTTTGCATTAAAATAAGTCCTTGCCCTTTCCAAATACGCAGCAGCTGAAAAAAGCATGGATGAGAAGGTGTCCCATAGGAAACCATGTAAATGAACTGTAGAGCGTTTCTGCAAAAAGCACCAAAAAACAGAGGTGTGACCCATGCCTGAGATGTTTAGTAACATAATGGGATTTAAAAAACTAAAATGAGTACAAAAAGAGCAGATAATCTCTACTGTAAGAGGTTCATTTTTTACTCTGGGACAGTAAAAGTAATATTTACAGTAGGGATTTGCTCTTTGTACTAATAAAGGGCTAATTTTATTTTCTTTTTTTTTTTTTTTTTTAACCCCAATATGTTACTGGGCGATTAATCGATTATGAAAATAGTAATCGGTTAATGTCATAATCGATTAGTTGTCGATTAATCGATTAGTTGTTTTAGCCCTACCTGTAATCGGAATAAAAGCGACCTATATATTATTTTTTTTTTTTTTTTTTTATCAATAAAATAAGAAAAAAATGTGTTTTTTTTTTTTTAAAGGCGCCCCATCCCGATGAGCTTGCGCGCAGAAGTGAACGCATACGTGAGCAGCGCCTGCATATGAAAACTGTTTTCAAACCACACATGTGAGGTACCGCCATGATCGTTAGAGCAATAATTCCAGCCCTAGACCCCCTCTGTAACTCAAAACATGCAACCTGTAGAATTTTTTAAACGTCACCTATGGAGATTTTTAAGGGTAAAAGTTTGCGCTATTCCACAAAAAAATTTGGCTAACTTTACTGTTGTCTTATTTTTTAATTAAAAAAGGTGAATTTTTTCCCAAAAAAAGTGCACTTGTAAGACCGCTGCACAAATACGGTGTGACAAAAAGTATTGCAATGACCGCCATTTTATTCTCTAGGGTGTTAGAAAAAAAAGTATGTTTGGGGGTTCTAAGTAATTTTCTAGCAAACAAAGTGGGTTGTGTTCCTGTTCATAGGAGAGGACTAGGCAGAACATGTTAAATGTTTACACATGTTATAACAATCAGAGTTGAACAGCCCCGCCCAGGGGGCGGTCCCTCCAGACATAACCCTCCGCCCTGCAGTCAGCAGCTCAGTTTTTTTTCTGCCTAGCAGAGAAGGGGCGTGGCTCCCTTTGGGCCCAGAGTCCAGAAGAATATATATATATTTTTTAATGTATATCTTCTATCAACTGCCGGCTGGGCGACAGGCTGGATACTATAGATCCTTGTAGTCTTCCCAGTTCCGGCCATCGAGTGTGCCAGTCCTTAGCTTTGCGCTGGTTCTGCCACAACGTACACCAGGCTCCAGGGGTGGCCGGTGAGCACATGCTCCGGGGTCTACATATGACTGGGCTGCTTGTTGCCTCACTCACAGTGGACCGGGCCGACAGCTACTAAGTACCATCGGTTGTAGGCCTGTCAGGGACGCACCAGCGAGTCCTCGCGGGACGGGTAAGTACTTTTCCCCCTGCCTCGGCTGGTGGGAACAGCTGGGTGTTTCATGGAATTAGGGCTTTTCCTGTTCTCTGTCATTTCCCCTTCTGCTCTAGCAGAGCGCAGTGCGACCGGGGCGTACCTGCGGGGGGCTCCGGATCCCGGTGGGGGACTGTGGGGTGCCTGGGCTTGCTTATCTGTGAGGGGGGCTCCGCTCTACTGAAGTCCCTGTGTGCGGCCTTCTCGTCCACATTGCATTGTCGGGCGCCATTTTTGCGGCGCCGCCGCCATTTTCTTGTATGCCTGCTGTTTTATATGTATTTTTACCATTGGCGGCCATTTTGCCGTGGCCGCGCTATGGCGCAGGTTGTTATTGTGGGCGGCCATTTTCTTGTGGTCGCGCCCTTTTCTTGCTGGCGGCCATTTTGGATGGGGTTTTGGCCTCTGGTGCTGGCTTCATGTAAAGCGCAAAGCACAATTCTCCTCAGTTTCTCCTCTCACACGCTGTGTACAGAAGGCGGGCAGCGGCGCTGAGCGGTCTCCTGCTGGGTGGGGAGTCCCCTGGGTAAACCCCCCCCCCCCTCGGTCAGTGCAGCAAGGAGGGGCAACTTTTAAGTCTTTTGTCTAAGTCCCTGAGAGCTGTCATTATGGAGTCAGTGTCTGGCCCTTCTTCCCCAAACATGCCAGAGGAAGCAGCCGGTGCACCTGCGGTGACCATGGACGCTTTGTCGGCAGTCCTGGAATCATTTGTTGCCAGGGTGGAAGCAGCGTGCGAGCGTAAGGGGGGTAAAAAGCACCTCCGCCATCCCCAGGGGAATGCTCTGATTTAGACCCGGGCCTAGCTGCGGCACAGGACCCCAGTTCTGGGTTATCAGAGGATGCGGACCAGGACCTTCCTTGTGAGGAAGACCCTTCATCCGGGTCAGCGCATGACAGGGCACTTGTGGGTGCGCTTATCAATGCTGTGAGGGACACTCTCAAGCTGGATGGTGCAGCTGAGGCATCCACGGAGGGGCCAGTCTCTTTTGGGCCGCACAAATCGACCCGCTCTGTGAAGGTGTTTCCCTATGTGTCCTTGAAAAAAATCATAGATAAGGAATGGGAAAAGCCGTAGAGGACCTTTTGTGGTTCCTCAGCGCCTGGCGGTCAGGTGTCCCTTTTGAGGAGAGCCTTTTGGAAAAATGGGCTTCTCCTCCTGTTGTTGACCCCCCCGGTCGCTCGGTTAAATAAAGTAGCCACTCTCCCTGTTGAGGGGACCCCTGCATTTAAGGACCATACTGATAGGAGGTCCAAGGCGCTGAGCAAGTCCATGTTCCCCTTGCTGGGGTCTGCATTGCGGCCTATTTTGGCTGCTACCTTGGTGTCTCAGACACTCACCGAATGGGCAAAGATTTTGCACCAGGCTGTGGAGGAACATCGGCTCCCTCTGGAGTGTGTAAGACTGGCCGACCAGTTGGTACAGGGCCTTGTATATGTATGTGATGCAACTCTGGATGCAGCCCCCTTGATCGCCAGGGCCTCTGTATCTGCGGTGGTAATGCGCCACCTGATTTGGCTGAAATGCTGGTCCGCTGACCAGACTTCCAAGAAAGCCCTGGCAGACTTGCCCTTCAAAGGTGGGAGGCTTTTTTGACTCCTTGTTGGATGACATCATTAAGGATGTCACTGGAGGTAAGAGCACTCATCTCCCTCAGTCCACTAAGGGGAAGGAGCCGCGCCGTAGGCCGGGTCCTTCCTTTACCACGCAGAAGCAGTATTTTCATCAGTCAGGGCCCGTGGGTAGACCCTCCCCAAGCTGAAAAGGATCCAGCTGGGGGACAGAAGCGTCCCTGGGTGCACAAGCCAGCAAGTAAGCCTGCCACTGCATGAAGTTTTGCCCCCGCCTGACTCATGGGTGGGGGGACGGCTTTGCAGGTTCACAGCAGGATGGACCTCCCTGCTCTCCGACCAGTGGGTCTGCGAGGTGGTCACGTCGGGGTACAGGATCGAGTTTCTTTCCTGTCCACCGAACAGATTCTTTCCCTCAAATCTCCCTCTTCTTCCGGCCCGTCGGTCTGCCCTATTGGGGGCAGTGCAAGATTTGCTGGGGGCCGGCGTGATCTTACCTGTACCACTGGAGGAGAGGTTTCAGGGGTTTTATTCAAATCTGTTTGTGTTCCCGAAGAAGGACGGAGTCCGTCCGATCCTGGACCTCAAAGCCTTAAATGTCTTTGTAAAGGTGCGGAAGTTCCGCATGGAATCCATTCGTTCAGTGGTTGCTGCGCTCCATCCGGGAGACTTTCTGGCATCCCTGGACATCAAGGACGCATACTTGCATGTCCCAATCTGCACAAGACACCAGAGGTTTCTGCGCTTTGCAATCAGCGAAGACCACTATCAGTTTGTGGCTCTTCCCTTTGGCCTAGCGTCAGGGTTTTCACCAAGGTGCTCGCTCCGATTCTAGCTTTGCTGAGACAGCGAGGCATTGCTATCGTGGGCTACTTTAGACGATCTTCTTCTGAGAGCAGCTTCTGGCTCAGAATTAGAGGAGGATGTGGCTATAGCCAGTCGGACCCTCCGAGATTTCGGTTGGGTGTTAAACATTCAGAAGTCGGTCCTGACACCGACTCAGCGTTTGAAGTTACGATGCCCCAGTTGAAGCACACTGCTGCGAAACATATCGGGTACATGAACCTGCTTCAAGCCTTACGACGCCATACATGAACAGGATGCCTGTACATTTTTTTTTTATTGTTCTTTTTATTTGATGTGTTCGTTTTTGGAATAAACAAGCTTTTTTTTACCATACACCACTCGACCGATCTATACTATGTGGAGGCTTCTCTTGTTCCTTTCCATGGTGGATATCGATTTTCTGGAGGTTTGGATCTTGGGGATATTGAGACAGGAGAATTCCAATCTTCCGTGGATGCCTTGTCGGTTGATGGTGCAGGACGCCGTTCCCTACAGGAGGTTCCAGTCTACACGTGTATCCGAGTGGACCATCTTTATGCCTGCTTGACCCACCGCTGCTGGCACGTGAGTCTATACTTAGGGGTAAGAGTATTTTATTCTCCCCCCCCCCTTCTCCCCTGGTGTTGGAAGTCACATCCTTGGGTGTCGTGCATCTTCAATATCTACCAACAACACAGCCAATTTATATGGGCTACTGTGGACATTGCTTTTGGATGTAGAGTTACACTGACTCCTCCTTTTCCAGCATATCCTATATTGAATCTTTATATATGGACTTCACACACCCATCTAATGTTTTGACACATTTTTCTTTTCACAGTATTACATCTATATAACATCACCATGTTGACTATGTGCTTATTGATTAATATATGTATATTTTGGTCTTTATGTATATTAGATTTATTCATGGTGGTCACGGCTTCATAGGCCACACCTTATATTGGGTCACATTCATCTGTCCCCATTTTTCATAGGTCACGTTTGCACATTTGGCATGTGTGGACAATTTTTATGTATTTTTTAGAATTGGTATACATATCAATTTTCACGGCACCACATTTTTATTTTATTTTTCTTGTTTACAATACGTCTGATTGTTAATGCTGGCAGCCCGTTACATTTGTTTCAAATTTGGTAGCGCAACTTTTTCTTCATACTTTTGTCAGCGTTTGGAGTACCTAGGGTTGATTCTAGACTCCAAGGAGGCGAGAGTCTTCCTTCCTTTGTAAAAATTGCAGACTCTCCAGTCTGCGGTAAGGTTATTGACATCCCGCAAATGGTCGTCTCTCCGCTTTTGCATGCGAGTTCTGGGTCTCATGGTAGCCTCCTTCGAGGCAGTACCATATGCCCAATTCCACACTCGAGTCTTGCAGGAGATCCTGTCCAAGTGGAACAAATCTCCATTGTCTCTGGATCATCAGATTCAGATCAGTCACCTGGTCAGGGCTTCTCTGAGTTGGTGGCTGAGATCCCCGGCTCTTCAGTCATGGAAGTCGTTCCTTCCCTTCCGTTGGACTGTGATTGCGACAGACGCCAGCCTCACAGGTTGGGGGGGGGGGAGTCTGGGGAGTCCAGTCGGCCCAGGGTCGCTGGACTCCGGACGAATCCCGTCTGCCGATCAATGTCCTGGAACTTTGTGTCTCTCCTCGTGGTCGAGGAGACTAAAGGGACGCCTGATCAGGATTCAGTCAGACAACGCCATGGCGGTGGCCTATGCCAACCATCAGGGGGGAACAAGGAGCTTGGCTGCAGCGTCCGAGGTCGCTCACATCCTGCGGTGGGCGGAAAGAAGCATGCCGGCTCTGTCGGCCATCTACATTCCGGGCGTAGAAAACTGGCAGGCGGACTATCTGAGTCAGATGCTAGACCAGGAATGGTCGTTGCACCCGGAGGTGTTTCAACTCCTTTGCCGGAGGTGGGGCACACCGGACGTGGACCTCCCTGGCCTCTCGACTTAATCGCAAGGTGTCGAGATTCGTGGCCAGGTCCAGAGATCCCTGGGCAGACACGTCGGACGCGTTGGTGGCCCCGTGGGGCCAGTACCGGCTAATTTATGCCAATCTCCCACTGAAGTTGCTTCCTCGTCCGCTCCGCAGAGGGGATCCCGGTGATTCTACTCGCGCCAGATTGGCCCCGACATCCTTGGTATGCCGACCTTGTGCGCGTGGTGGGGGGACGTACCCTGGCGGCTGCCAATGCGGGAGGACCTTCTGTCTCAAGGTCCCATACTTCATCTTGCTTTACAGTCGCTGGTTTTAACGGCATGGCTATTGAGAGCCAGGTACTAAGGGACTGAGGTCTTTCGGATTCGGTCATTTCAACCATGCTGAGGGCACGGAAATTTTCTTCCAGAAAGATCTACCATCGTACTTGGAAGGCCTACATCTCTGTGTGAAGGGATGGAGTGGCGTCCACGGACGTACTCGGTTTCCAGGATCCTGCTGTTTTTACAGCGTGGAGTAGATCAGAAACTTGCCTTAACCACTTCCCTACCCAGCCATAGTCAAATGACGTCCACAGATAGGATCTCCCATCCTGGGTGGACGTCATATGACGTCCTCGGCTTTGTAGGGGGATATCTGAATGATGCCTGCAGCTAGAGGCATCATTCAGATATCCTTTTGAAGTGCCGGCGATTCTGCGCACCATAAGAAAGATCATAGCGGCGGTTCCGCCGCTTGATCGTTCTTACAGGCGGCGGGAGGGGACATCCCCCTCCCGCCGCCATCCGGTGCTTCTCCGGGCTCTCCCGTGCGATCGGGGACCCGGAGCAAATCCTCCGGCGTCGTTGTTGGGGTCACGTGATGAGCATAGAGATGACTGGTGACCAGATGGTCACCAGTCATCTCTATGATCGTTGGAGGCCCGGGCGCGATGTGATGTCACGCCCGGGCCTCAAATGTAAACAAAGCCGCCATTGCGGCTGTAAGTATGAGATCAGTGAAAATTTTTTCACTGATCTCATGCTTTCCAGCCTGGAGAAGAGATTTTTAAGTACCGAAGTTTGGCGCCATTCCATGAGTGTGCGCAATTTTAAAGCGTGACATGTTAGGTATCTATTTACTCGGCGTAACATTATCTTTCATATTTTCCCCAAAAAATTGGGCTAACTTTACTGTTTTTTGTTATTTTTTAATTCATGAAACCTTTTTTTTTTTTTTTTTTTAAAAGGCGTTTGAAAAATTATTGCGCAAATATCGTGCAAGAAAAAATGTTGCAATGACCGTCATTTTATTCCCTAGGGTGTCTGCTAAAAAAACATATATAATGTTTGGGGGTTCTGAGTAATTTTCTAGCAAAAGAATGATGATTTGTACATGTAGGAGAGAAGTGCCAGAATAGGCCCGGTATTGAATAGGTACAAAAAGCCCTGTATTGAAGTGGTTAAGCACCATTAAGGGTCAGATATCAGCCTTGGCTGTTTTCTTTCAACGACCTTTGGCGACCCATTCCCTGGTGGGCACTTTTGTGCAGGGGGTTCGACATGTGGCTGCTCCAATTAGACCACCTCTTCCTCCATGGGATTTAAATCTGGTGCTCTTGGTTCTTCAGGAACCTCCTTTTGAGAACATCCGAGAGATTTCTCTCGACACGATCTCAGAAGGTGGACTTCCTAGTGGCTATTACCTCTGTCAAAAGGGTTTCTGAATTGGCTGCCTTGTCTTGCAAGTCACCATACTTGGTCCTCCATAAGGATAAAGTGGTGCTACGCCCGCAGCCCTCCTTCCTTCCAAAGGTAGTTTCGGCTTTTCACCTGAATGAGGACATTGTGTTACCGTCCTTGTGTTCTCGGCCGTCACATCCCAGAGAGCCTGCGCTCCATACTTTAGACGTGGTACGTGCCTTGCGGGTGTACCTTCCTGTTACGGCGCTGTTTCGGAGGTCTGACTCACTGTTTGTGTCGGTGTCTGGCCCACAAAGGGCATGGCGGTCTCCTTGGCCACCATTTCTCGGTGGATCTGACAGACCGTCATTCAGGCCTATGCCCTTAAGGGGCGGGCGCCCTGCTTTCCGGTCACGGCACATTCAACCAGGGCAATTGGTGCTTCCTGGGCTTTCCGACATCAAGCGTCTGTCTCACAGGTGTGCAAGGCGGCGACCTGGTCGTCCGTGCATACTTTCTCTAAATTTTACAAGGTTGATGTGAGTGCATCTTCAGATGCTTCCTTCGGCCGTAAGGTTTTGCAGGCGGCTGTTTGAGGAGCTCTGCTTGTTTGGGGTGAAGTTAGTTGTTTTTTTTTATACTGTTCCCACCCCTCATTTTTTTGACACTGCTTTGGGACTTCCCACTTTGTCAAGAATTGAGAAGGCTGTGTCCGTCCATCGACAAAGAGAAAATAGGATTTTTTGTACTCACCGTAAAATCCTTTTCTCTGTCGTCCATGGACGGACACAGCACCCACCCCTCCTGTTTAGGTTTGTACTGCTTGTTAGGAACTGAGCTGCTAACTGCAGGGGGGAGGGTTATGTCTGGAGGGACCGCCCCCTGGGCGGGGCTGTTCAACTCTGTTAAATTAACATGTATTTAAATATCTAACATGTCTGCCTAGTCCTCTCCTATGAACAGGAACATAACTCATATGTCAAGAATTAAGAAGGCTGTGTCCGTCCATGGACGACAGAGAAAAGGATTTTACGGTGAGTACAAAAAAAATCCTATTTTTAACTGGAAAAACAGGCTTGGTCCTTAAGTGGTTAAAGAGCAACTTGGGGCATTTCTGTCCTCCAGAGGCTCCTCCTCTGACCTGCTGTTGACTCACCAACAGTCACATTTACGTTAATGGGACGGTTGGTGATGTGGCAGTGACACGAAGTGAGGAATATGGCGGCAGCAGGTGAGTGGATGCCCGCTAACAGGCGATGCCATGATGAATCTGAAATGACAGGTGCTCTCTAAATGTAAGGACTCTAGTTAGAATCTTTAATATTTGCAAACAAAATGAAGGTTTCCTATTTAGAATATTAAGCTGTCAGGTTAGTAAAACAGCGATATCAGAACCAATTCAATCATACAGTTTGTAGTATGCATAGATTTGCAAAACAATGGGATAAAGGAATATTCCTGAACTTTGTTTTATCTCATGGTTACTGTGAAATTGTGTGAATGCATCAATGCAGTGCATGTTATCTCAGCTTGCAGAGCTTGGCTTTATTGAATGAGTTCACCAGAAATTTAAATATTGCAGAATATACAGCCTCCTGCTACATAACGAAGCTCCATTTAATGCTGAATAAACTAAATTATTAATGTATCTTAAATGGAAAACTGTCTTTAGACGGATATTTTTACTTCAAAAGCATTTTATTACAATACATTTTATTTATTTTTTTTAAATAATTTTCCTATCCAGCCTGTGTTTTATATTGTAGCAGGAGCCATTGGCTCCTGCCGCTGTTAATCAAAAGCTGTGACGCAGGGGGCAGGACCGAGTCCCGATGTCTGTGTCAATGGATGCAGCAGCGGGACTTGGGAGCAAGTGGCTTTCCGTGGGGGCACCCGATGAAGAGGGGAAGCCAGGAGTGCTAACGGGGGACCCCAGAAGAGGAGGATTGGGGCTGCTGTGTGCAAAACCATTGCACAGAGCAGGTAAGTATAGAAATATATGTTGTGTGTGTGTGTGTGTGTGTGTGTGTGTGTGTGTTTTTATTTTTTTTTTATTTAAAAAAAAAATCGTAGGTTTACCATCACTTTAAGGTAAAAACGGTCCCATTAGTTGTATCGCCCCTCACTTCCCTTATACTTACCTGAGTCCTATTTCCAGCGCTGTGTCCATCTGCAGCGGCGTTATCCCCCCCCCCTCTCCTCACATGACATTGAGGCAGCATCGGGAGCCATTGGCTCCTGCTCCTGTCAATCAAATCCTGTGAGGAGGTAGTGGGGGTTGGGTCCAGGCCACACTCTGTGTGTTTATGGATGCACGCAGCTCAGCCCCAGAGCAAGCTAGCAAGTGTGCCACCATAGGAAGTAGCTTTCCATGAGGATGCACAGAGAAGAGGGGATGCTGAGTGCCGGTTGGGGACCCCAAAGGAGGAGGTACAGTACTGCTTTTGTGCAGTATGATATTGCAGAGTGGTCCCTTACCTCCTCTTTGGCAGTCCTCAGCTGCCGCTGCCCACTCCTTCTTCGGAGTGCCCCCTTAGCAAGCTGTGCACTATGTGGGCACCCGTGTTTGCGTGCTCCTGATCCTGGCTGTGTACGCCTATTAACACGCAGTGCTGGTGAGCCAGAGTTTGGCTGACAGCAGCAAGAACCTATGGCTCCCGTGAGACCAGGAAGAGAAGAGAGGCGTGCTGCAGCCAGGACAGCGCTGGATTGGTGAGGAGTAGGGTAAATGTGTAGGGATGGGGGAAGGGAGAGGAAACAGTGGGGATTTTTGTACATTAATGCAGAGAATGCATCAAGGTAGCGAACCATTTTGACTTTAAAATCACTTTAATATATTGATTTTACATTTTGACCACAGATATGCTTTAAAGTATATGGCTGTGTCCCAGCAGAGAGATTTCCCTTTTCTTTCCTGTCCCAGAGACATGGCAGGAAGTAAGAAGGAACTCTGCAATGCAAGAGGATTTGTCACGAAAAACAGGTTACCCCATTGGAAGATTTCCACTCGCCTGCAACTCCAGTGACAAACATTGAATTTCCCACCGTTTTCTATAAAGGAGATGGGAGTGACCAGGACAAATAAAGTGGGTTATTCCCACCAGCAGGGACACGGACATCCCCATTAAAAGGTTTCCTCTGGCCTCCCATCATTGTGACAAATATGTTGAATTTCATATCCCTTCTATACTGGAGACTGGTTTCTAGGACAGATTATAGGGTGAAACGGTAATAAAACTTGACTGGGGGGGGGGGGGTCGCAAAGTTCCTTATTAAAAAGAGATTGGGGGGGTTCAAAATCATACTTGCCCAGATGGATGCAGCATCGGTCCCTGGCCGGCTCCAAGACTGAGAAGCAAGCGATCAAAGCCCGCTGATTGCTCGTTTTTTCAGAGCTCCTTGAGCAGAGAGCTCTGTCACCGCTTTCTTCTCTGCTCCCCCCCGCATTTACTGGAGCACTGGGCTGTGGAGGGAGCGGCTGGCTCCACCTCTCAGCGGCTCACCAATCCAAGGTCGTGGGCAGGTCCTGACTTGATTGTCGTGATCTGCCTGAGCCTGGACCGGCTCTGTGACGTCAGCTGACAGTGGGCTTCCTGTGCTGAAAATGAGTCACAGGAGTGCAGGACGAAATACACTACGCTCGTTTGGCTGTGCTGCTTCTTTAACAAAATAGATTTTTTGCCAGGATCAACGTGTATTGTTTGCATGTAATAAACAGTTATGGCAAAACATACTCGATGATACATTTTACAGACCCCCCCCAAAAAGAGTAAATTATCAAAGCTCATTGTTGGGGTTTACATACACTTTACCAATGGCTATTCTGTGTTATTCCAGTGTGGCTAACCTTGTGCCACAAAATACTATTCAATTAATGAGCTTCCCAACTGTTCTGCAATCAGTATCTGATTTGTTTTTTTAGCTTACGGCTGTATCCTAGGTGTTAGCAGCTTGTTCTGCTTTGTGTGCTTTACTGCACCCCGATATTCAAAATATTCCGGTATTATGAAGGGTTGTCCAGCTCAAAACATATCAGCAAATATGTGCATATTATTGCCAGGTTGAATCTACTGATCATTAATAAAAGGAAATAACCATTTTAGCTAAACGTGTCATGTTCCTGGCTACAATTTGGCCTATAAATATATCCCATAGGCTGAAAGTATTTCCATCATTCACTACAGTTGATTTTCTCTTATCTCCAGGCGGCATCTTTTTGACTTGAACATCTCCTGTGGTTATTTGGACACCTGATGATGGGCATGTCAGGAGCAAAGCAGAAAACATCCTAGAGACAGTGGGCCGGAACAAATCTCAAACATAAGACATATAGGGTGAGCAAAGATCACGCTGTCTGCTTTTACCTCTTAATATTTTATTTTGTTATGCTCACTTTAGTTTGGCAGGGGCTATGCTTTTTATTAGATAGTGTTTTTATTGCCATATGCACAAAACAAAAAGCAAATTACAGAACACAAATGCATAGAATCAAGTATAAAAATGCTTTTTCAATACAGGACAGGTATTCCATACATCCTTCACAAATAACTGCATATGTACATAAAGCATTTTGTTTTCTGTAAATCAATCCAGAACAAAAGAACGCAAAAGGGTAAATTCCCCAAATTGTTTTGGAGTGGGCTGCTACTTTTCACCTTTATATTATACCATACTTGATGGTTTCTCATGTCGGGTCAGATGAAGGCACGCAGCATCCCATGAACTACAACAAAAACCTTCCAAGATATTATACTATTTCTCCCCCTGATTAAAGCGGAGTGCCGCCAATTTAATTTTTATTTAAGTCAGCAGCTACAAACACTGCAGCTGCTGACTTTTAAAATAAGGACTCTTACCTGTCCAGGGCGCCCATGATGTCGGCACTCAAAGCCGATCTATCCCTCGGCTCTCGGGTGCTGCCGCTGACATCTTCGGTGAGGGAATCGGGAAGTGAAGCCTTGCGGCTTCACTTCCTGTTTCCCTACTGCGCATGCGCGACCCCACTGGTCTCTGCTGTCTTCTGGGACCTGCTTGTCTCCCAGAAGACAGCGGGGGGGACGGAGAAGGCGTCGGAAGTGGCGTAGATACCCGCGGGTGGCTTGGGTTTCTATGCCCAGAAGTGGGAGCAAAATACTTGTATTAGACAGGTATCTGCTCCCCCCTGAAAGGTACCAAATGTAGCACCGGAGGGGGGGAGGGTTCCGAAAAGCGGAAGTTCCATTTTTGGGTGAAACTCCGCTGTAAGGGCTGTCAGCCAGTGTTTCCATGGATTGTACTTATCTGGCCCAAATTCTGGCCTCCTAAGTCATTCTGTATAGGGCAACATTAGAGTTGACCAGAGATTTTCAGGCCGAAAATGTAAGTAATCCGTCCGAATCCAGTGTATTGCAATCAATTTGCGGGCATAAAAAAATAATGAACAATCTTAAAGTTCTCATATTTTGGTCCAGTGGCGCTGCCCCCCTAATCCATTTGCCCGGCCCCTAATCTACATGCAGGGCACCGGATGCATTGATTTCAATGTTTTTTTTTTTTTTTTTAGCACATGATTTATAGCCTGGGGCTCTAATTGGCTTCAAAAAAGGGTGGGCTTGGGGCACAGAGCACTGCTCCCTGAGCCCACCCAGTTGTGTGACATTAGAGAATTAATGTTCGCTAATGTATTCCTGCTTCTCCTCCCGGCCAATCAAGAAGCAGGTCCGAATGCCTGATTGGCCAGGGGGACCTGGCCAATCGGGTCTCAGGACCCACTTCCTGTTCGGCCGGGAGGAGATGCAACAGCCCTGTCAGCAACTGCCTCTTCCTGGAGCCCTACCCTAGATTAAGCTCCCCATTGGTACTCTCCCCACACCTGGTAAGGCCATGGATCGCGCACCAGGGACGGGATTGTGCGAGGGATCGCAAATCGATCGTGCGCCAGGGGGGTGGTAGTGTGAGTGCCACTTATGTGGATGGCTGGGTGCGTGTGAGTTGCTTACTTGGGAAAGAGATGACCTGAGGATGCACTATGGGAAGAAAGCAAGCCAGCAGAGGCAGTGTTCTGCTACTGACGGCTTGGTGCCACATACCTTCAGAGGAGGTAGTGGAGTCAATGGGGTGGCTACTCAGAATCTCAATATTGGGTGGGTGGTTATGTTGTGTCTAATTTTTTATGAATAGCTTATTCAAAGTTAAGTGAAAAATGTGCTGTAAAAAACATTTTATTTAATGCTGTACATTATTATTATTTTATTTATTTTTAACATTTATTTTTCTTTCTCGTACATCACGGGACACAGAGCGACATAGTCATTACTATGTGGGTTATATAGATACCTTCAGGTGCTGGCACTGGCAACTTCCAAAACCGGAAGTACCCTCCCCTATATAAGCCCCTCCCATCCGGGAGTACCTCAGTTTTTTGCCAGTGTCTAAGGTGTTGGTCAAGAAGTAACATGTGTTTTTCACTGAGCTTGCGTACAGGTTCTTTTGGGCCTCAGTAAGCTATTCCGGATCCGACCAAAAAAGCTTCATAGCTAAACGGTCGGTACCCGGGCCTTGCAAGAGAAGAGCAAGGTTTTGCCTGTAATGCCTCTCTTAGGAGGGCTGGACCCTGGGATCCAGAGCTCTGGTCATACCCACGACCAAGATGTTTTCTGTGCAGGGTGCTATACAGGTCCAGGGGAGTGGAATCCTTGGGAACCCGGTCCCTGAAGGTTTGATTACAATGCCTGCCGTGATAGGTGAAGTTTGGGCTTCTGTGGACCAAACAGAGTCCTGCGGCGAGGAAAAGGTAAGTGGGGGCCCTCAGGAACTTGGTTCTATTGGGGGACCCCCAAGCCTAATTTGTCTTTCTGCCTGTTACCTAAGGTATTACCGCTAATATTCTGTGCATGCCTGTTACTGCTAAGAAAATGTAAAAAAATTTAATAGTAGGCAAGAAAAAAAAAAAAAAAAAAAAATGGTAAGACCGCGCTACCTGTGCTAAACATTAGAGGCCGCTATGGTTCTTTTTTCTTGTAATGTGGATTTTTTTCTTCCAAAGTCAAATCCAGGCAGTTGGTAAGTTCTCTGCTGGGAAGCTGTCTCCTCTGCCCTGTTGCTGCGCTCATCCATCCCCGGGCCCTGCGGCAGGGACCCTGGCTCCCATCTAGCTCCTTCTTTTTTTTTTTTTTAAAAGAGCGCCGAAGGCGCACGTGCGCGTGCACGCGCCTCTATATATAGAGGCGATCTGGAAAAAGGGGCGGAGCTGGTGGATGACGCTCGGTGTGCGCCGCGGCGCTACTGCGCATGTGCGGGCGTCCAGCGTGTTTAAAGGCACAATCACAGCTGGCTATTGAGGTGCACAGACAGAGCTAGCAACAGTAAATAAGGCACACAGAGGCGGTTGATGCAGGCATCCCCTAGAAAGGCACTTTAGTAGACACCAACTGTTATATAGCAGCAATTGTGCTAGACTATTATCAGTAAAAGTGGTGTATTACGGCTGGAATACCTCAGCTTTGGGCTTAGGAATATGCCGTCCAGAAGCTCCGGAACTAAATCTTCCAGGAAGCGAAGGGGGTCTCCATCGGGCTCTGAGGATCTTGGGCATGCTTCTGCTGCACCAGTCTCCCCTGAAAATTCAGAGGTTAGTGACCGTAGAGACCCCGCAGGAGTACCTGGTACTGTGGCTGTCCTCAGTTCACCTGCTCCGGTGTATGTAACAGAGGAGGTTTTTTCCTCAGCTCTGGGAGGATTAGAAGAGAGATTGTCAACATTGATCGCTGCCTCCCTGTCACAGGGAAAGCACGCCCGATCTCCGTCTCCTCCTTCAGAGTATCTGTTAGCGGAGCAACAGTCCCATACAGGGATCGACCTGCCTGAAGGGGATCAGGATGAGGTTGATTCTGTTATAGAGGAATCAACAGTGGAGGAACCTTTCTCAGCATCTCAAGCTGAAAGATTATGGGTTCAGTCTCTGACTAACATGGTCCGATCAGCATTTAAAATGCACCTTGCGGAACCATCAACCACTACTGTCTCCTCGCTGGGGTTGCTAAAAGCTCCCCAGATTGTCTGTTCCTTTCCACTTCACCCTTTACTGGAAGGGCTCATTTACCAGGATTGGGAACATCCTGATAAAATATTTACTCCCCCCAAGAGATTTCCGGTGGTCTATCCCATGGAGGATAAGTTCATCAAAAAATGGAGGGTCCCTACAGTGGATGCAGCCATCTCTTGTGTGAATAAATCACTGACATGTCCAGTGGATAATGTCCAAGGACCCAATAGATAAAAAATTGGAGTCCTTATTAAAATCTGCTTTTTCTACAGCAAGCTTGGTGACACAACCAGCAGTGGCAGCTATTGGGGTCTGCCAAGCAGTGAAGGATCAGTTGAAACAGGTCTTAAGGGACTTGCCAGATCAGCAGGCCCTTGCCCTAGCTGATCTACCTAGAGCCTTATGCTTTGCGGTTGACGCCATAAAGGATTCAATCCATCAGGCCTCCCGCCTCACGCTGTCTGTAGTACATATGCGCAGGCTTCTATGGCTCAAAAACTGGTCTGCTGAAGCTCCCTGTAAAAAATTGCTGGTTAGCTTCCCATTTCATGGTGAACGCTTATTCGGGGAAGACCTGGACAAATATATCCAGAAAATTTCCAGCGGTAAGAGTACACTCTTGCCGGTTAAAAACAGAGTTAGAGGTCCCTCTTTTAAGAGGCCTGCTTCTCCAGTCCCTGGGGCATCGGCTGTGAAACAGTTCCGACGGCCTCCTCGGTCAAATCCCGGGGGTAAAAATCAGGGTACAAAACCTCCCCCAAAGTCAAATTCATGAAGGGTTGCCCCCACTCAATCGGGTGGGGGGAAGACTCCAGTTGTTCGCAGAGACCTGGCGGGACACGATCAGAGACAGATGGGTGCTCTCCGCAGTAAGTCTGGGATACAGATTGGAGTTAAAAGACTCTCCTCCTTCCCATTTTATGAGGTCAAACGTGCCAAGGGATCCCCGGAAGAGAGAGTCCCTCCTGTTGGCACTAGAACAACTATTGCTCCAAGGAGTAATTATGGAGGTTCCCCTGGAAGAATGGGGGTTCGGGTTTTACTCAAACCTCTTTACAGTCCCGAAGCCAAACGGGGACATGAGGCCCATATTAAATCTAAAAGGGCTAAACAAATTCCTGCATATCAGGACTTTCCGGATGGAGTCGATCCGATCGGTGGCCACTGCCCTACAAGGGGAGAAATGGTTAGCCTAGATCGACATCAAAGATGCTTATTTGCACATTCCCATCTTTCCAGTCCACCAAAAATTTCTACGCTTTGCAGTAGAAGGGCGCCATTTTCAGTTCAGAGCCTTACCCTTCGGTCTGGCCACAGCACCACGAGTGTTCACAAAAATTCTGGCCCCATTATTGGCCAATCTAAGAACACAAGGTGTAACGATAATGACATATCTAGACGACTTGTTGCTGATAGACCACTCAGTGAAAAAACTAGAAGTGGTCGTTCACAAGACAATCAAGTATCTGGAATCTCACGGTTGGATTATCAACCGAGACAAGTCAGCCCTAAAACCAGTCCAAAGTCTGGAATACTTGGGGCTAAGGCTGGATTCAGGCCAGAGAAAAATATTCTTGCCTCGAGAAAAGGTGTTGTCTTTGAGAGATTTGATCCACCTAGTGGGTACAAAAAGACAGCCGTCCATAAGCCTGTGCATGAGGCTGCTGGGAAAAATGGTGGCATCATTCGAAGCAGTACCCTACGGTCAATTCCATTCAAGGAATTTGCAAAGGGCCATGCTGTCAGCCTGGAACAAGAAAGTTCAGGCCCTAGACTTACCAATGTCCTTGTCCCCTTCCGTTCGCAAGAGCCTCCGTTGGTGGTTGGTTCTCCAGAATCTGGAAAAGGGGAAATCCTTCAGTCCGATTTCTTGGAAGGTGGTCACTACAGATGCCAGCCTTATAGGCTGGGGAGCAGTACTGGAGCAATGGTCTCTCCAGGGCAGATGGTCGGATGCAGAAAAGGCCCTGCCCATCAATCTCTTAGAGATACGAGCAGCCCGGTATGCCCTAGTAGCATGGACATCCAAACTCCAAGGGTCCCCTGTCAGAATTCAATCAGACAATGCCACAGCAGTGGCATATATCAATCATCAGGGTGGCACCAGGAGTCGTGCAGCCCAGAGGGAAGTAAATTACATCCTGAAATGGGCAGAAAGATATGTCCCAGCCATATCCGCGGTATTCATTCCAGGAGTGGAGAATTGGAAGGCGGACTTTCTAAGTCGCCAGCAATTATGCCCAGGGGAATGGTCCCTTCACCCCGAGGTTTTCCGGACAATATGTCAGCGGTGGGGAACACCGGATGTAGATCTTCTAGCATCCAGATTCAACGCAAAGGTGGACAGGTTTGTCTCTCGGAGAAGGGATCCCCTAGCTTGCGGCTCGGATGCCCTAGTGTTCCCTTGGGATCAGTTCAAGCTGATGTATGCATTTCCACCGCCACAATTGTTACCTCGATTACTCCGCAGAATCAGGGTAGAAAAGAAACCAGTGATTCTGGTGGCTCCAGCGTGGCCCCGAAGAGCATGGTACGCGGAGATTGTAAAAATGTCAGTGGGGAGTCCTTTGGACTCTCCCACATCGTCCGGACCTGCTTTCGCAAGGACCGATATACCACCCTTCCTTACCAGCCCTAGGTTTGACGGCGCCTGGCTATTGAAGCCCACATTCTAAAAAAGAGAGGGCTCTCTAATCCTGTGGTAGCTACCATGATCAATGCCAGAAAGCCGGTATCCAGGCAGATCTACTATAGAATCTGGAAGGCGTACATCGCCTGGTGTGAGGCCAAGAAATGGCATCCATGTAAGTACGTAATAGGTAGGATTCTGGACTTCCTACAGTGGGCTGTAGATAGGAAGCTTGCCTTGAGTACTATCAAGGGTCAGATTTCGGCCTTGTTAATATTTTTTCAAAGGCCCTTGGCTTTGCATTCACTAGTCAAAGCTTTTATACAAGGAGTGATGCGTATTAGCCCTCCGATTAATATTCCCATATGTCCATGGGACTTAAACCTGATTCTGTCGGTTCTACAGAAGCAACCATTTGAACCATTACAGCACATTTACTTGGTTCTTCTCACCAGGAAATTGATTTTTCTAGTAGCCATTTGTTCGGCTAAAAGAGTGTCGGAATTAGCCGCTATGTCCTGTAAAGAGCCATATCTGGTTATCCATAAGGACAGAGTAATGTTACGTCCTCATCCAGCCTTTCTTCCTAAGGTGGTATCGAGGTTTCATTTGAACCAAGATGTGGTTCTTCCTTCCTTTTTCCCCAAACCTAGTTCGGTAGAGGAAAAGTTATTGCATTCTTTGGATGTAGTAAGAGCAGTTAAAGCTTATCTAAAAGCCACTGCTCAGATTCGCAGAACGGATACTTTGTTTATTCTGCCGGAAGGGCGCACTCCACGAGAGCAGTTGGAACTTCATGGGCAGTGCATCACCAGGTCTCCCTGGCTCAGATCTGTAAGGCCGCAACATGGTCTTCAGTACACACGTTTACTAGGTTCTACCAGGTGGACGTTAGAAGTCAGGAGGATGTCGCCTTTGGGCGCAGTGTGTTGCAGGCCGCAAAAGATCCTCATGTCTGATAGCGCTCAGCTTATGTATGGTGTATCCCCCCCCTCATTGGGCATTGCTTTGGGACGTCCCACATAGTAATGACTATGTCGCTCTGTGTCCCGTGATGTGCGAGAAAGAAAATAGGATTTTTATAACAGCTTACCTGTAAAATCCTTTTCTTGGAGTACATCACGGGACACAGAGCTCCCACCCCTCTTTTTGGGACACTTATTGCTTGGCTACAAAACCTGAGGTACTCCCGGATGGGAGGGGCTTATATAGGGGAGGGTACTTCCGGTTTTGGAAGTTGCCAGTGCCAGCACCTGAAGGTATCTATATAACCCACATAGTAATGACTATGTCGCTCTGTGTCCCGTGATGTACTCCAAGAAAAGGATTTTACAGGTAAGCTGTTATAAAAATCCTATTATTTTCATCATCAAACAAGTGATCGTTATGACCGGCTTACATAGTACTCGTATGGTCAGGAACCAAGCAGATTGGTTCCTGATCGCTGGTCTTTGTAGGCAGCTGTTAGCTTCCCCTAGGATGTGTCTTAAAGCGGAAGTCCACACAAAAAGTGAACCTCTGCTTTTCGGAACCCTCCCCCCCTCCGGTGTCACATTTGGCACCTTTCAGGGGGGGAGGGGGGTGCAGTTACCTGTAATACAGGTATTTGAACCCACTTCCAGGAATGACTCCCACGGGAGTCACTCCACTTCCAGCCTTCCCCCCGCTGTCTTTTGGGAAACACACAGTTCACAGGAGACAGCGGGGACCAGTGAGGGTGCGCCGTGCGGCTCGCGCATGCGCAGTAGGGAACCGTGCAGTGAAGCCGCAATGCTTCACTTCCTGATTCCCTCACCGAGGATGGCGGCAGGGGCAGCCGAGAGACGAGTGATTGCTCGGCCTCGGCTGCCAACATCGCAGGCGTGCTGGACAGGTAAGTGTGCATTTATTAAAAGTCAGCAGCTGCAGTATTTGTAGCTGCTGGCTTTTAAAAAAAAATAAAAAATTCGGGTGGACCTCCGCTTTAACACATGGGATAGTTTATATACAGATTATGGGTTAAAAATGTTGGTGGTTCCCTCTTTTGTGACAGAATGAGTGGCTTTTACAATGGATACTTCTTGGTATGGTCAATTTGGCATTAGCTTGCCTTAGGTAGAAGTGCTAGTTTTTGTAATTTTAAGTTTTTTTAATATTTTTTTTATTAACATTTGTGTTGTTTTCAAGCTACAAGCACAAATAAAATAAAGTATATTATTTGTTATATCTTAAAGTGGTTGTAAACCCACTTATGCAACTTGCACCTACAGGTAAGCCTAGATTAAGGCTTTACCTGTAGGTGCAAGAAATATCTCCTAAACCTACACGGTTTAGGAGATATTTGCAAAAAAGACATGCGGCGATGTCTACGGCGCATGCGCGCCGTAGACAACGGTGCATTCACAGTCAGAATCCCATTCACAAATCCGGCTTTGCCAGATTTGATGGCTCCCGCGCGTATGCGCGAAGTGACGTCTTCGCCGCTCAGGCCAATCACAGCGCCGGAGCGGCGATACCCGGAAGGTTACTTATCTGTGGAGCGATGGCTGGAGGGGGAGACGAGGACGGCTTCAGGGGGCCCCGATCTAAGGTAAGTAATGCAAAATTAGCTAGTATGCTAGCTCATTATGGCTTTGTCTTGCAGGTGGTGTTTTTTATTTTTTTTTAAACGGGTTTACAACCACTTTAAACAGATTTTTTTTTCCCTCTTTAAAAGAGAAGTATGACCGAAGCTCTTTTAGTCATATCTATCTTGTGGGTAACAGAGCCACTCCAGCCTCTGGAGGGATCCCAACAATAATGTCAGGATCCACCCAGATGCCTTACAAGCAGCTGGCTTAGCCTCTCAGCATCCTGCTTAGAACCTGAGCCAGCCTCTCCCACCCCTTCTCCCACCCAGCACGTCAGTAATCACTGGAAGGGGAGGGCAGAGAGCTGACCCAAGAACTGAGTGATCAGCAGTCAAGTAATCAATTAGTTCCTGGCAGAGACGGCTAAAGCATTGGACTGATTTCTGCAGCGGGTAGGTAATCATGTAAGTTGTTTTTTTACTGTTCCCACTTTTCTCCTTTTTTAAAGGTATTCTCTCATGAGAAAGATAAGCTGGCAGCCACTGCTTACCACCAAAAATACTAGTTCTAGGCTATCCATTACAATATTTTGGTTTCTCTCCAAAGCTGGCAAGTGAAGTCAGAACTCCTGATCTGCATGCTTGTTCAGGTCAGTAGATCCAAACTTTGAAGCCAGAGGATTTATATGTCACATCAAGGGTGACCCCACTCTGTAGGAGATCAATCACAGGGCCAATCCGCACTGTCCAGACAGAGGGTCAGGGGTCCTGCAGCCGGGACATGGACGTACTGACGCCATCACGCTACCCTCGCTGTGGACGGGTGTATGCCTGTGTGCCGGCCGGCTTTATTTTACGCTTTGTGATTTCTGTAACCATGTAAGTGCAACTTTTGTTTTTTAATAAATACGTTTGTTTAAACTGGTTCACACTATGCGAGTTCCTCTTGTTTTTGGATTACTGGTGTACCTGGGCTTCCAGTCAGAATACCTGCCTACGGAGAGCCATGCTTGAATTGAGTCGCTTGCTGCTTCCTGGTACAGGACTCGGGCTGTGTTATAGCCGCATGCTTATCAAAAGCTTGCCTCTGGTAAGCCTGTAATCTTTACGGTGGTGGTGCACGGAATCTTTGGTGGACACCTGTCATTTTGAGTTTTCTCTCAACTTGTGGACCTCAATTTTTTCTGGCTTTATGGACTTTATATTATCACTCACCACTTATGGACTATTCTTTAAATTGAATCACATTCAATAAGGATTCCATTATTTTCACTTCAATCACATAATTCTTAATTCGTGTCACTGGCTAATATGTTTGTACATATATGTGTGGCTAATATGTGATGTTCTCTAAGGGTCAATTCATATTGATTGTTACTTGATCATCATTCATTTTTGGTTTATTCTTTATTAAGGGGAGCGCAGCTTTATTTTTTCTTATTTAAATGTCAGACATGCAGCTTGCATTTTCAAGATCAACAATGGCTGCCTTCATATTTCTCTCATGTTTCCTTTCACAAATGTTGCATTTATTTTAAAGTGTATAATATGAAGACTTGACCACATTGCCAAAGTAATGCTTTGTTAGCCTTGGTAAGTTTTTTTTATTGCACTTGTTTTTTTTGTTTTGTTTTTTTAAGTTCTTTGTTAAAGGGATACAGGCATGCCATGCGGTATTACTGTATGATTATTTTACTCCCAGATGCATTTTTAGGGAAAGTGTAAATTTTATGATAGAAATTACTTATTTACTAATCTGGTTATACATTTATAGGCTTTGCGAGGTGTCTACTCAAAGTGGAGCCATGCAATAGACCCACTTGGTAAGTTCCCCTCCTTTTATATAATGTAATCTGTTTTTGGGATATAAATGTAATAATGTTGTAATTCTATCGCCATGCTTCTCATGATCGCATTACATCAAATGTGGCTTTAATCAGTTGGTTTTTCATTTTGTTCCTAAGCATTAGAAGTAACTGTGTAAAGGTTAATAATCTCGTTTTTGAAGGGCAGTTGGATCACTGGGTTTGGGGATTGAACATGAAGTTGCTGAACAGCACTGTTGGGCAGAGGAAAGGTTTTTTTACCTCCGAAAGTGATAATCCAGTTTAATATAAAAGGCATTGCACGCTACAGACTGCTGTGAGGGGTCTGCAGCAGGGGTCTGTTTTTATATTAAAATTATTTAAGTTCTCAATTGTGTTTTAACTGTGCATATATTCCCACTGTATTTCCTCATTTAAATAATTGCTAAATGTCCAAGTAGTTTTTCCTCTAACTGGGCGGAGTCACTGTCCTAAAGCTATGACACCTTTAATTGCTGCTGTTTTGTCCATGGTCGATTGTATTTAAATCACTAGTACAAAGGCTTGATGTAAATCATAATTTTTAAAACGCAACTGTCATCTCTGTCCTGCAGCGGCTCCTCCTCTGACCCGCTGTTGACTCACCGATATTCTCATTCACTTTAATGGGACAGCTGGTGATGCGGCAGTGACGCAACAAGGTGAGGAACGTGGCGGCAGCAGGTGAATATCCGCTAACAGGTGCTGCCATGATGGATCTGAAATGACAGGTGCTCTTTAAATGTAAGGACTCATTCTTGTTGGTAGTTGGAATCTTTTAATATTTGCAAACAAAATGAAGGTTTCCTATTTTGAATAATAAGCTGTCAGGTTAGTAATACAGCGATTATCAGAACCGATTCAATCATACAGTTTTGTAGTGTACATAGATTTGCAAAATAATGGGATAAAGGAAAATTCCTGAACTTTGTTTTATCTCCCTTTTGTTTACTGTGAAATTGTGTTAATGCATCAGCAGCTTGGATTCATTTCAGTGAGTTTATCAAAAATGTAAATATTGCAGAATATACAGCCTCATGCTACATAACTAAGCTCCATTTTATGCTGAATAAACTAAATTATTAATGTATCTTAAATAGAAAACTATCTTTAGATTTTTTTTACTCCAAAAGCATTTTATTAAAATAAATTTGATTTAAAAAAAAAAAAAATCTTAGGGTTGAACCGATACCACTTTTTTAAGACCGAGTACAAGCACGAATACTTTTTTTTTTTTTTTTTCAAAGTACTTGCCGATACCGATGCACTTTTTTTTTTTTTTTTTTCTTCTTCTTTCATGTTCTGTGTCAGTGGCACTAATATGCAACACTGATGAGGCGTGGACTGTCAGTGTTTTTTTATTTTATTATTTTTATAATTTATTTTTTTTTTTATTTATTTTTTACAATGCTTTCTTGTGGGAGTTGGGAGTGGATGGTGTCACTGTTTATTTTTTCAACCCTGTTGGGGGGTTTTGATGAGCTATCAGGGGTCTAAACAGACCCCTGACATCTCCCCCCCCCTTTGAGACAGGGAAAGGGACTGAGGACACAGATTTCCCAGCAGCCTCAGCTGCACTGGAGATGAATGGACAGGGGACATGCGGCTCCTCTCCATTCATAAACTGAAGCATCGTTAAACGGTTTAGTGATCACCGACTCTGTGCATTTGGAAAGGGAAGAAGCCGGTAAATGACAGAGCCGGAGGAGGAGTCGGGGAGGACACAGAAAGTAATCTGGGATGATCTATGTGGCGGGGCAGTTACAAGCACCGATCTCTCTCTGGCAGCCGCGGGAGGGAGAGGAGGAGAAGCGTCTGTCAGAAAAGCAATACAGGGAGATCGGTAATTGTAGTAACTGCCCCCACCGCCACACCGATCCCCAGTGAGGCTGCCTGGCCCCCCCTACTACACTGAGAACATTCGGTGTACTGGCCTCCTGCCTGGTATCCGGTCAAGCATCGGAGTGTTTTTTACAAGTACTCGTGCGAATGCTCAGTATCGGCACCGATACTAGTATCGGTATCGGTGCAACCCTAATTTTTATACACCCTGGTTTTGTCCTATTTTTGCACATTTTGACTTCCTTCAAATAACAGGTAGGAGTTTTCTTCTCATCTTAGCTCCAGTAGCTAATGGTGTAAATTCACTTAAAAGCTTGTTTGTATGTTGTATTCTGCATAGACCATTATCGTGCACATTTGCTGAGACCAGACCAATCTCCGGAACGTTCGTTTTAACAATTACTTTTGTGCACTTTCATTTTATGGAACCTATACATAGTGGAGCCCTCAGAATATTTGAGAGAGTTGTACTGATTACTTTTAGTTAAAACATATGGCATAGTCATTCTGTTCACTCCCATTTCAGATCTTGTCATATTTCCAGTCATGGGGGACATGAAGACTCCAGACTTTGACGATCTTCTTGCTGCCTTTGATATCCCTGATGCCACAAGTTTGGACCCAAAGGAAGCTATCCAGTCTACAAGTGATGAGCAGGAGAACCATCTCAAAACTTCAGGAATGTGTTTGGATGAGAACCTGTCATTGGCTCAGTCTGTGTCAGCCCCTGATGTACCTGCAGTAAGTGTGATTGTGAAAAACACCAGTCGGCAGGAATCATTGGAGGCAGCAGAAAAAGAAGGAAATCACATGGGTCCAACACTTCTTCAAAATGGTTTTCGTGGTCCAGAAGTGAGTCCTGAGCCCCACGCTGTTGGACCTGGCTATGGAAAATTTGAGCCTGGTTTCATCAATGGGGACAACTCTAGAGGTTACAGTGAAAAAGTTGAGTCACATAAAACAGAACCATTGCCAACTTTTAGCCAGTTCAGCCCAATTTCAAGCCCTGAGCCAGAAGATCCAAAAGATGGCGTGCTGAACAAGCAAAAATCAGCAGAATCTCCTTATTTTCCACAACCTTCTATGTATGTTCCTGAAGAAGGCTGCATGGTGGATTCATTAGGGAAATCTACAGAGCCTGAGCTTAGTATGTTTGATGAATATTGTAAAAAGGAACAAAAATCTGACTGCATGGAAGCAGAGAAAAATAAACCTGCTGAGCCAAGCAAGGATATTGATAAAACCAACAGTTTCCTTGGACCTTCCCTGACATTCAGGGATGTTCAGGATGGCAGTATTTCTGAGGAGAAACCCTTTTCGAGTGCAGGGGACACGTATGACAATTTGGCTGATACATCTCCTGTGTGTTCCTCAGCTGTGCCACCCCGACAACGTATTAAGCCGGCTCACTCTAAATTATCTTCCTGTGTAGCTGCTTTAGTGGCATTGCAAGCCAAAAAAGTTGCCGTAGCCCCAAAAGAGGAGCCCTTGAATATTTCAAAAGACGTTGGTATACCATTAAAGGACAGTATTAAAGGAAGCCCAAAAATACCGAAGTCACCAAAAAGCCCAAGGAGTCCACTTGAAGTAGCTAAAAAGATAATAAAAAATCCAGACAGCCCAATGAGTGTCTGCAGTGACACCAGCAGCAAAGACTCTCCATCGGTCTGTGCTGGCTCACCTCCTGCAATACCAAAAGTCAGGATCAAGACTATAAAAACGTCATCAGGTGAGATTAAAAGAACTGTAACTAGGATTTTGCCAGAAGTTGAGCCAGATGATGGGGTAAAATCTCCTGAGGAATTCCTTGGTGAGAATTTATCTGGAGAAGATATTAAACCACTTGTAAATGTTGAAGTTGCAGATTCAGAAAAAGAAAAGACAAGGACTTCTGGAAGGCTTTCTGCTAGCAATCAAGAGCAAAATGCAGTCAGTAATCAAATAGTCAATGCTAAAGGGGACAAAAAGAAGAACACACAAACGTCAAGTGTTCAGAACCCTGGCAGTAGTTTATCAAAGAACACAGGTTCATCACAGAACAAGAAGCCATCACCGGCTCCTATCAAGACCTCAACCAGTACAACTAGTTCAACCAGCCTACTTCCCAAAGCTGTCCACCTTGCCAGCCTAAACCTAGTCCCCAATAGTGTTGGCACTAGTGTGGGGCAGAAGGCTGCGCCATTGAAACAGACTGTACCCAGTGCTCCTATGGCAGTGCCACTTGTACATCAAGTTAAAATTGCAGCTCCTGTAATAGTGGATGCTTTTAATAAACTTTTACATAGTGCTAACCCTGTCCCAACATACACCCCAAATTTGAACCCCCCACCTGACTGTAATATTTCTCTGCCAGCTTCTGGTTACTCTTGCCTGGAATGTGGAGATTCATTTGCCTTGGAAAAGAGCCTTGTTCAGCACCAGAACAGGAGGAGTATCCATATTGAGGTCATGTGTACCCAGTGTTCTAAAACGGTTCAGTTCTATAACAAGTGCAGTCTGTTAAGTCATGCCAGGGATCACAAGAGTAAAGGACTCATTATGCAGTGCTCTCAGCTAATGATGAAGCCCATATCCTCAGAACAGATGCTGGCTTCAACACCTTTGGTTTCCACAATACTTGCCTCCCAACCTTCCACTTCCACTCAACGAACCATAGCTCCAACAGCTGCACTTGGAGTGTGGTCTGGGACTTCTTCCTATGCTCCACCAGCCATGCCACTTTATGCAGACCCATATGGACTTATCCGCCATGGATTCAAGTGTCTTGAGTGCAGTAAACAGGTTGAGGACTACACCAGTCTTGCAGGACATTATCAAAGAGTGGCAGAGGAAAAAGATGGACTGGTGAGTGAAACTTCACTCATTTATGAACAACTTGCTTCTTAAAATTAGGGTGTCTGGTAAATACATTTTTAACAGCTCTTTTAATCACAGCACAGGCCTCTAAATGATAATAGTGCTATGTTGGTATGATTACATATTGTTAGACCATTTAACCACTTGACCTCCAGGAGATTTACCCCTTTTCATGACCAATCCACTTTTTGGCACTACGTTGCAACGCTGTACACAAACTAATTTTTTTTCCTACATATAGAGCTTTCTTTTGGTGGTATTTGATCACCACTGCGTTTATTAAAAATTTTGCTCTATAAAGAAAAAAAGACCAACCATTTTGAAATAAAAACAATATTTTTTACATATTAAGAACATATCCGATAAAAAATAAAAAAAAATGTCTTCATCAGTTTAGGCCAATATGTATTCTGCTACGTATTTTTGGTAAAAAAAAAATTTTATACTGGGTAATGACGGCAATCAGCAACTTATAGCGTGACTGCGATATTGCGGCGGACATGCTTACACTTTGTGGGAACCAGTGACACTAATACAGTAATCAGTGCTAAAAAGTATGCACTGTCACTGTACTAATGACACTGGTTGGGAAGAGGTTAAACATCTAAGGCAATCAATGGGTTTAAATGTGTGCCTAACATGCGTTTTTGTGTGTACTACAGTGGATATAAAGTCTACACACCCCTGTTAAAATGTCTGGTTTCTGTGATGTAAAAAAATGAGACAAAGATAAAAAAATTCAGAACTTTTTCCACCTTTTTAATGTGACCTATAAACTGTACAACTCAGTTGAACAACAAACTGAAATCTTTAAGGTGGAGGGAAGTAAAACTAAAAAACTAAAATAATATGGTTGCATAAGTGTGCACACCCTTACACTAATACTTTGTTGAAGCACCTTTTGATTTTATTACAGCACTCAGTCTTTTTGTGTATGAGTCAACCAGCATGGCACATCTTGACTTGGTAATATTTGCCTACTCTTCTTTGCAAAAACACTCCAAATCTGTCAGATTGCCAGGGCATCTCCTGTGCACAGCCCTCTTCAGATCACCCCACAGATTTTCAATCGGATTCAGGTCTGGGCTCTGGCTGGGCCATTCCAAAACTTTAATCTTCTGGTGAAGCCCTTCCTTTGTTGATTTAGATGTATGCTTTAGGTCATTGTCATGCTGAAAGATGAAGTTCCTCTTCATGTTCAGCTTTCTAGCAGAAACCTGAAGGTTTTGTGCCAATATTGACTGGTATTTTGAACTGTTCATAATTAAAGGTTGACCGATATATATCGATGCCAGCCGATATTTTGCCTTTTTAAAGAAATCGTTATCGGCCGATTTTTGTGCAAATTTGGCCGATTTCTGACTGCACTCCTCCCTTCCCCACACTCCACTGGCAGTTTCACACACTGAGCGGCTCTGATGCTCAATGTGTGAAACTAATGTTTGTAACTGAATGCAGAGAGAGAGAGGAGCTGACAGAATTCAGCGGGGATGTTGGGGGTGGACGGGACCCAGCAGCTATCAAACACCAGCCAATGGGATCTGAGCAGGCCGCTATGTGTATGTGGCCCCGCCCCCTTAAGCAGCCCAATCATTGGCTGATGTATGACAGCTGCAGGGCCCAACCTTTGACATCACCGCTGAATTTTGACAGCTGGTCTCTCTCTGCATTCAGTTACATATAGTGAAACTGACAGATATGCTCAGTGTCACCTGCCAGTGCCAGCCAGTGCCAACTATCAAGTCCACCTGCCAGTGCCACCTGGCAAAAAAAGAAATATCGGCTGCAAAAATCGGCATCATATATAGGCCATCGGCCGCCCTGATTTCTAAATTTGCCAGAGAAAACCCCATATCGGTCGACCTCAATTCATAATTCCCTCTATCTTGACTAAGGCCCCTGTTCCATCTGAAGAAAAACAACCCCAAAGCATGATGCTGCACCAAACATATCTTTTGGAATTATGGCCAAAAAGTTCAACCTTGGTTTCATCAGACCAGAACACTACGCATTTTCCAACATGCTTTTGGGAGACTTCAGATATGTTTTTGCAAAATTTAGCTGGGCTTGGATGTTTTTCTTCAAGAAAATGCTACTGTCTTGCCACTCTACCCCATGGCCCAGAAATATGAAGAATATGAGCGATTGTTGTCACATGTACTACACAGCCAGTACTTGCCAGATATTCCTGCAGCGCCTTTAATGTTGCTGTAGGCCTCTTGGCAGCCTCCCTGACCAGTTTTCTTCTCAACTTTTCATAAATTTTGGAGGGATGTCCAGTTCTTGGTAATGTCACTGTTGTGCCATTTTTTTTCTCCACTTGATGACTGTGTTCCATGGCATCTCTAATGCCTTGGAAATTCTTTTGTACCCCTCTCCTGACTGATACCTTCTAACAATGAGAGCTCTCTGATGCTTTGGAAGCACTCTGTGGACCATGGCTTTTGCTGTAAAATGCGACTAAGAAAATGTCAGGAAAGACCTACTAAAACAGCTAAACTTTATTTGGGGTTAATCAGAGGCACTTTAAATGATGGCAGATGTGTACGGACTCTTATTTAACATGAGTTTGAGCCTAGGTTCACATCTATGCGATTCCAGCTCTGGTACCCCAATCGCATCTCTCCCGCAGGCAGTTCACACTGCCCTCTGCAAACCGCTGTGGGTGTCAATACATCATTAATGACACCTGCAGATCGGTTTACAGATCGTAGTGCAAACTGTGAACTCTCACACGAATCGGCTTGCATGGGTGAGAACACCCATGCAATCCGATTCTAGTGCGGGGAAAAAGTCCCTGTATGAAAAGTATATATTACGCTACTGAGTTGAAGAGAAATGTGATGTACCTTCGCCCTATCAATTCTTCAAAAACAACTATAATATTGCGGCAGCCTTAGACTTTTGTGGTATGGTATAGACTTACAATGCTCAAACGGCTTTTTATAAAATTAAAAAATTATTGAAAAAAAATTAAAGGTACCCAAAAGGGGCAAACATATGACATACAGAAGGTACAAGGTATCCCATGATGGGGAAAAACCTTGAACAATTAGATTCCTCTGATGTGGAAAGAAATGGCTGTATCGACCCACAATGGGGGATTGGATATCAGTCTTTTTCCAGTTACAGACTACATGTTTCGTGGAGACCCGCTTCTTCAGGAGTATAGTTCAGAGAAACGTTTATTCTAAAAGAAGACGTACACATAAGAAATCTTCATATAGCAAGACATGATAATATGGTAGAACTGCAGGATGTGGAGCAGACCACCAGGTAGCAGCCACAATGGTGGGGTGCCCCACAGCTACAGTCAAACCCACTACACATGGTAAATGCATGTAATTATCCCCAACTGCCATGGTCATCAGGAGAAAAATCCTTTGGGCAAAAGTACTCACCGGCAGGACCGGCACCAGAAAACCGGGCACCTTAAGGCCACAATGGCTTTTTCCTGGGCGAGTACGGGAGCCAGGTGAGGGTAACGCAGAATAAACAGCTGTTAAATAAAAAACAAAAGTGGGTATAAGGCAAAAACACCCTGATGGGTGTTGCATATAGGGTCTGTAACAGGGGTTGGGAAATCCCCCCAATCTTCCTGAACCCTCAAAACATGTAGAGTCTGTAACTGGAAAAAGACGAAAATCCCATATCCCATTGTGGGTCGATACATCCGTTTTCTCTACAGTTCACATCAGAGGAATCTAATTGTTTAAGGTTTTTCCCTATCATGTAATACCTTGTACCTTCTGTATGTCATATGTTTGCCCCTTTTGGGTACCTTTTTTTTATTTATTTTTAATTGATTTTTTTCAATAAATTTTGTAATTTTATAAAAAGCAGTTTTGAGCATTGTAAGTATATACCGTACCGCAAAAGTCCAAGGTTGCCTCAATTTCATAGTCATACAACTGTGTGGCTGAACTCGCATTGCACAGACACTGCATGTGATCGGCACCGCAGTGTGAACCTGGGCTGAATATGATTAATTCTGAACACAGCTACAGCCCCATTTATAAGAGGGTGTGCATTAAAAGATTTCAGTTTGTTTTTCAATTGGGTTGTACAGTTTATAGGTCACAAAGGTGGAAAAAGTTCTGAAATGATTTAGCTTTGTCTCGTTTTTTTTAGTTTTTTTTAGATCACAGAAACCTGACATTTTAACAAAGGTGTGTAGACTTTTTATATCTACTGTATGTTGTGGTTTTAATAAGGGATGTGGTGGATTTTATTCCCTGCTTTTCAGGGAATTAAAATCTGCCACTTCCCCACTGATAGGACAGAGCTCTGTTTTGTCTCTCTCCTCGCCAATCAGCGGGTGTCAGCGGACATCTATTGGCCAGCACCTGCTGATTGGCTTGTGCTGTGTCTAATCACAGCCCAGCCCAGTTGCCGGCAGAGCTCGCGTCCGCCCACCCCCTTCCCGAAAGTGACAGATCACGTACTGGGTACATGATCTGGCACAGAAGAGCCGTTCTGCCGCCGTACATCCAAGTGATGCGGTCAGCAAGCGGTTAAGCAAGGTAACCAATGTTATGAAAATAAGCTAATGGTTAAGAATGTGGTTTTTGAATAGTGAACTCCATTTCCCCACATTTACTGTTTAAAGCTAAACACCAGCTTTTGTTACACTTTATATAGTTCATTTGGGCCAGCTTGGCCCAAATGAACTATGTCCCTCACTAGCCTACAGTGGATGTGCAGTATAAACTGTAGGCTACATATAGCACTGTGTTCCGGGTGTGAGCCGAGACTTCCTGTCTCATACACGGAACACACTGGAGTCTATCTGATCGTCACTCAGCCAATCAGAGAAAGCAATGTATTCTAGCAATGAATACAAAGCTTCTTCTGTTTGGCTGAGTCAGAGGTCGTGACATCCTCAGCCCACCTCTCTAACTCAGAGGAAGCTTTGTATTCATTGCTAGAATACATCACTTTTTCTGATTGGCTGAGTGCCGATCAGATAGACTATTTTGTGTTCCGGGTATGAGACAGGAAGTCTTGGCTCAAACTTGGAACACAGTGTGGTATGCTGTATGTAGCCCCAGCTACATACAGTTCAGTACATTTTAATGAGGGGCATAGTTCATTTGGACCAGCTTGGTAAAGTGTAGCAAAAGCTGGAGCTCAGCCTTAGGGGCTCATTCACATATATCGCCACTATGGATCACTTTTGAAAAGGACAGAACTAGTCGCACATGTGAATGAGCCTTTACACCTCCTTCACATGGGCGGCGTGGCCCATTAGACTTTTGTTTATGCAGTTGGAGCTGTATGCAAGCAGCACTCTGTTCATTTGCAGCAGCATTATGGACACAGCTGCACATCTGAGTCTGACAGGTGTGCCAATAAAGCGATATTAAACCCAAAAACTAAATATTGCACCTTACTAATCATTAGATGTGGTGGCTGCATTTGTTTTCTATTTTTAGTTTTTTTTTCCCTCCTGTTTACACCTGGTGATCTGGCCAGTAACACACCTCCTGTGTTGGTGAGACACAACTCCTGGGTAAATGAGCACAGCAGGTACAGCAGACAACAGCATTGTCAGTCTGAGGGGAATGTTGGATGTACAGATTTAGACAAACTAACAAATTGAAGTAGACAACAAAGAACAGCAATGTCACCAGCGCTAAAATTAGCGGACGTGTGTGGGAATGTCATAAAACTTCATAGGGTGGGAGCAAAAGTAAAAAAAGAAGGATGTAAACCCAGAGCTGCTGGATGAGGATCGTACCCGGAAGCTACGAATATACACAAACATCTATACACTGTAGTCCGGCGCTCATGGGACACACAATACAGACTGTCTCTTGGCGGTTGTAAAGAAGTTTTTTGTTTGTTCATCCACAATATGAATAAAATCCAGTCCTGAAATGGACATCAGTTTAAAAAATAGAACACTTGCAATGTCACCTACGATCCCTTGATCCACGTCCCGCGTGTTGGAGGGCCCTTCACATGCTGGCTCACATGTCCCCTGTGTGACTCTCAGCTAAAGGTATTGGCGGCAGCCTTCTATTGCATCGTATTGTCCAGGCCATGTGATTATTGACCTTCATTGGAAACTGTCAGCACCTCCTTGGTCAAGGGATCGTAGGTGACATTGCAAGTTTTCTATTTTTTAAATTGATGTTCATTTTAGGACCGGATTTTTATCATATTGTGGTTGAACAAACGAATAACTTCTTTACAACCGCCAAGAGACAGTCTGTATTGTGTGTCCCATGAGCGCCGGATTACAGTGTATAGATAACAAATTGAAGCCACACTCCAGCTCATACTTTATAAGCAGTTACAGCAAACAAGTTTGTTTTTTTCCCCTCTTGGGCTAAAGGTTTCACATGAAAGCTGATCATTGTAAGTGCCTCTGTCAGTGGTTTGTCTCTGCTGTAATTTGATACATCTGCAAAAGAGCTTGCTCTTTTTGAAAAACAGGCTTACTGGACATATCACCAGGTAAAAATAGAAGAAAAAAGCCTAAAGAAGAAAATGAATGTAGCCATCACATCCAAAAATTGGTAAGCTGCAATATAATGTTTGCTTTTAGGTTTAATACTGCTTTAAAAAATGACTGCATGTGCTGTTGGATGTGATCATAATAGTTCATGTAATCTGCTCATCATGTAGTTTTAGCCTAAGGATTAATCAAATTATAGAGATGTCTACATTTGGTTACTGCTGGCTTTCCAGATATGGCCTAGTTTTGTGCTTTATTCGCCCACTTAATTCTTTAAGATCTAAAGTGGGTGTTTGCACATTTATTAATTTTCCTTAGCAAGTAATGGAGACATAATATAACCAGAGGCGTTTCTATGTTATCTGAAGTAGGGGTGGTGAATATGTATATTTGATAGACAGCATATAAGTGCCGACCCTCTTAGCAAAGTGTAAACTCTATATAGACCATCCTTTTGAATCCCATTTTGTTGATTCCTATTTTGGAAATGCTTCCTGCACTTTGTAGTTAAAGTAAAGCTTCTGTGGCTATTGGATGTGCCTCTTTGTTGTACATTTGACTGTACACAACCCCCCCCCCCCCCCCCTGTACATTTTGGTTTTGGATAGGCATTGGAAGCATTCTGTCTATGAATGTTCCATGCCATTTTGTGTCTTCATCGACCATGTGTTTATTTCTGCCACCCACATTGCCACAGTAACCATATTAGAAAATGTTTTCCCTCCACAGCAGTAACATACGGTAGACATTTCCTTTTATGTCCCTACTGTGGCTGCAGCGGCTATTGATGGTATAGTGTTTAATAATAATTGGTATGTCTTATTAATTATTGAAGGCCAATTTCAGCAAAATCTTATTTAATTTTTGCGAATGCTTGAAAGTCTTGGGGTTGGTCTACTCTTCTTTACATCAAATGGGTTTTGCATGTCCATGTAAGTCTTAAGGAATGAAAATCCCACTGAAGAGGTCCAAGGAAAGTCATATAAACCACTTATTGAATTTTTAATGTTATTATAAGTATCTCAAACTGGATATTAAACTGATGACAAGCCCATCAACTCTTTCGGGCTCTTATTGCTTGCTGTCTCTGTATTGAAGATTTCCCCTTTCTGTCAGGGCAAAACATAATTGTAAATCTCTCTAATGGGGACATGCTGTACTGCCTCTGTTTTTTGTTTTTTTGTTTTTTTTTACTAGTGACCTAGGAGGATGGATATCCTTCTTTTTTTTTTTTCCTTCAGCTCTACTGTTTGGCGAAACACCTAGCAGTCTGTTTACTTTTTTCAAAACGATCCTTTAAATTTCTGCTTGAAGTTTCTCTTCCGATTTGCAGATATCCGGCTACCCATATTTCATCTAGATCTCACTTGACTGGACGTTGTGGGGCTAGCCTGAAAGTGACCACCTGGCACTGGTTTTTGTGGATAAAGCTTTATGATCATCAGCCTGTTGTTTCTACCACTACTGTTTCCAGTCTGGGGACTTTCCCTTTGCACCTACGTTTCTAAGATTGGAAGTGCTTTGATAGGTTGTTTGCTCCTCTTAAGTGCTTGCTGGCTTTGTATCTGTTTGGTGCATATTTTGTCAAGAAATGGTTTGTTCCTGCTGTGTTTCATCCTAAAGCGGAGTTCCACCCACATATTTTATTTTTTTATTTTTTAAAACAAACTCTTACTATTGCAGAGTGTATATTAAACAATTGTTACTCTTGTTATTCTCTTATTTTATTAAACAAATTACCTTAGATTCAGCCTTCTCAGGCATTCCCATCTTACTTGTGAGCCGGCGAAGCCCACAGGAATATTCTTCAGGGATACAGTGCTGCTGTATTCCCAGCATGCATCGCCCGTTCTCGCGCATGTACAGTAAAAGCACGTAGCGGCGCAGGAAACTACAAAGGTTGCCATCACAACGGGCTGCTGCGTCGGAAGTGCCTGCCCTGTTGTGATGGCCAAATACCGCGATTTCTAGCCCTTGGCGCTGCCCACTGACTCCTGGGAAATGACACACATCTCCCAGGATCAGTAGCGAGCAGAGGTGGTGAGGAAGGGGAAGATTAGAAGTGACCACATAGCAGCAGGCATGAAATAGTAAGAAAAAAATAAATAAAATTGTCCAAATGTTGTTGGATAGGTTATTTTGCTGCACAGTAATGTAAAGTTATTTTTATGGGTAGAACTCTGCTTTAACAAGACCACTACCATACCAGTGGAGGATACACCTGCTTTTTAAGGTCTGAATCAATAAGCAGTTGGATGGCCTTTCCAGAACACTGTTCTCACAGGCTATGACAGATTTTTCTCAAACCATGTTTGACTGGGTGAAATCCCTTAAAAAGGGGTCTAACCGCTGCTGTTGACCCTCTGCATGAAAATGGAGCAGATGGCTGTGGCACTAAATTTCAGCCGTGCCTGCTTACTGGAAGTGTTTCTCGTATGTGTATTCTGTCAAGACATATGCATAGGGCGCTTACAGCAAAAGTGCTAGACTGCAGAGCTGCTTTGTAAAAGAAGCATTTAGTCCACATGGTCTTCAAGGGACAGCACTTCTTATAAGTTCTAGATGTTCTCATCAAGGATGTTACTGGTGGCTAGTATACTTCTCTTACCTAGCAGAAGACGCAGCCTTCAAAGTTGTCTTCCTCTGTGTTTAGGAAGCATCCTTTTTGTGTTTCTCCACTATCTCAACTTTAGCATTCAGGCCCTCCAAATCTGGCTACCCTTCCACCAGCAAAGTCTGAACTCCAAGCTTTCCAAATCCTCAAATAAGCCTTCCTTCACATTAGGGTGCCACATTTTAAGAAGGGGCAGTCTGTTTACCTTTACAAATGATTGGCCAACTTTTCTTTCTTCCCATCTTTTGAAACATTGATGGATGCCAGTTATCAGGCTTGACGTTTTTAGCAATTTGGCTGGCCCTTTGGCACTGGACTAACCTGTTGAAGGGCCATCTGATGTGAATTTAGCTGAACTGTGGCTGTGACATACATCAGGAGGAAACCAGAAGTTATACTGCAGCAAGGTTATTGGCAGATTTCAGGGTCCAAATGCTGCTGGTTGAGGAAGAGTGGTTTATACACCCAGAGGGGTTCAGGACCTATGCCGCAGGTGGTGAATGGCAATTGTGGACCTCGTGGCTTCCAGGTTTATTAACCGGCGATAAGTTTTTATGCAGGAGCAAGAAATTCACTGGCGGAATTGTGGGATCAGTACACCTTAAACTATGTCTTTGCATTTACTGAAACCTTTTTTTCTCATCTGCCTGGCAGGACTGAGTTGGAGGAAATTCCAGTGATCTTTATTGTTCTGGGTTGGGCCAGGCCGATGTGGCATGCCGGCCAGGTAAGACTTCTAGCAGATGCTATGTGGTCTTGGTCAGACCTACATTTTCGGTCTCATTGTCCAATTTGCCATCTTGCTTTTCAGTTGATGGCTTTAATGGTATGGTTGGTAAAGCCCAGGTTCTAAGAGTACAGGGGACTCTGAGGCCTCGTACACACGACCGATTTTCTCGGCAAGAACCAGCAAGAAACTTGCTGGCAGAGAGGTCTTGCCGAGTAAATCGGTCGTGTGTACGCTGCTAGCGTGTTTCTCGTCGAGAAAACCGACAAGAAACCTCGACGAGAAAATAGAGAACCTGCTCTCTATTTTCTCGTCGAGATTCTCCTCGGCGTGTTTCTCGACGAGAAAAGTGAGTGTGTGTACACGTACCTGTCCGCCCGGAAGCCTGCGCATGTTCGAAATGAATTCGACGCATGCGCGGTAGCTTCCTAGGCATACGTAGGGTATACCAAGATGGCGGCGACGGCATCGAATGTGACGAGCGCATGCTCGACGTAGTCGATGACGTCACCGCGTACACTCCTTTCAAAGAACCGCGGGTTCTTTGAAACGAGCGTGTGTACACTCGGCCGGGACAAGTTTCTTGTCCAAGAATCTCGTCGAAAAAAACGACATGTTTTTCTCAACGAGAATCTCGGCCGTGTGTACGAGGCCTCAGTCTGTAATTTTGTAAAGTCTATCATTGAACATGAAAAGAGTCCCGGGGATGGATTCCCTCCTTTCTGCAGTTGGGTCTTGACCATCGTTTTGCTCTTAGCAGCATCAAGGGTCAAGGCTTTCCACTTTCCCTTCTGTTTCAGAAACTCTGTGAATTAGACCTTCATGCAAGGGGCCTCACATTTGGTCCCACCAGTCTATTCACCTGTGACTCCATGGGATTTGAGTCTTGTTCGGTCCGCACTGTACAAACCACTATTTGAACTCCTCAAAGACCTTCCTCTCCTACTCTCTCAAGTTTGCTTTTTTTGTAGCTGTCGCTTCTTCGAGTGTTTGGATATGGTTCGGACTTTTCAAGTCTGTCTCTCAGCCAGAATTTGTAATTCCGGATGGACCCAAGAAGGGCATCCGGTTTCTTGCTCCACCATTTCTAGGTGGCTCAGACAACCTGCTTAGGCTTATGGTCTCAAAGATTGGTTTCCCACATTCCAGTTAGAACTCGCTTCACTAGATCAGTGAGCGCCTCTTGGGCTTTTTGGCATCATGGCCTCTATTTCCTAGGTTTGCAAGACTGCCACCTGATCTTCTGTTTGCATGTTCTCCAAGTTCTACCGGCTTGACTTTTCTGCCTTATCTGATGCTAGCTTCAGACTTAAGTGGCTTTTTGAGCTTCTGGTGACTTTTGAATTCCATTAGAGAGACAGGTTCCACCCCTCAGTGTTTTATGATCATGTTCCCTGCACTGCTGTGGTACAAACATGAGGTATGCCTGTAATAGGAGGGGTTATACCCTTGGTTGGTCTATAGTTTGTTTGCCAGTGTCAAATCCTTCTCTAGGCAGTAGTAACATGCCAAGGTTAAGACTTCCAGTTTCCCAAAAAGGACTCTCCATTGACAGCCATACCCCTAGTTTTGGTATGAGGATGACAGGGAATTGGGGAGAAAATCTCCCACAGACCTAGATAAGAATCTGACAGATTTTTTTTTTTTCACTTTTTCCCAGTCTATTTAAAACGAAAAAACACATTTTGACCGGAGTTATGCTCTACTTACAAATCTCCCAATCCTACAATTCAGAAGAGTGTCTATCGTGCACATTCAGAAAAGAGATCCTGGCTTCCCCCCTGTTCTCTTTTAAAATATTCTGTCACATCAATAAGAATGTAGGGTAGGGGAAGTTGTCCTGCTTCTCAGCAGCACACTACAATTGCATAGCAAGGTATAACAATAATTTTACAATATAAAACCAACAATGACAATGTTTGTATGGGCCTATGATCAGGTTGTCCTGGGCACCAGTTATTTTTTTTATATATTTTTTTCTTGTTGCCCATGCAAATGGGTTTTGTTGAGCCTTGCTAGAACATTCTAACCTTTAAAAAAAATCATAGTTGTCATAATTTTATTTTATTTTTTTTGGTAGGTATAAGATTTTATTTTTCTTTCCTTCCATTTTTTTTTTTTTTGTCCCTCTTGTCTGTGTAGCTTTGTTTTTCTCTAGTTTTGGTCACTCTGGTACATTTAAGTTAATTGCCTTCTTATTTGTGTTCAATTGAAGTTAATTACATTATATTTATTCTATTCATTTTGAGTCCTATATTTAAGACTGTTCCTGTTTTTTTTGCCCTCTGTGTAGACCTGCCAGGTGTGCCAGATGATGCTCCCAAATAAATGCAGCTATGGGGCTCACCAGCGCATTCATACGCACAAATCTCCATATTGCTGCCCAGAATGCGGTGTGCTTTGTAGATCAGCCTATTTCCAGACCCATGTTAAGGAGAACTGCCTGCACTATACACGCAAAGTGGCGTTCCGGTGAGTGTGACACCTTTCATTTGACAGTATGCATTTTACACATGCAATAATGTACAATTAAAGAAGAGTTCCAGGAATTTGAGTAATTTACACACTTACCTTGGTCCAGCTTGCCTTAAAGCAGGGATGAAGAGCGAGGGCCACGTAAGCGACTTTGTAACCGGTCACGGGCCACGTAAGCGACTTTGTAACCGGTCACGGGCCACAATGAGCAGAGCGGGCAGATGACAGTCCCATGTCCACTCTGCATATGCAGAGCAGACTAGGCACAGCCCACTCCTACTCTATTGGCCCTCCAATCCGATCTTCCAAGATGGAAGGGGAGGGATTCCCCCCCCATTCTGTTTTTTTTTTGTGGATCAAATTAGAAGTAGGTGTGTGTTAACGGCCACTAGTCTGTTTACATCTGTGGCTCAATAGAGGTGAACAAAGGGGCCAATTGGGTCAGACTGATTGTGTCAAAGGGGCCTAAGGCTGCTTTCACACTGATGCGCTGCTGTATACCCACACCGAGGGTGCAACGCAGTGCACCTGCGGGTTAGCTGCACTTTGCCATAGGCTTCTATTATATCCTGCAGGTGTGGTGCACTTTCTGAAGTGCACAACCCACCGGTTATAACAGAAGTCTATGGCTCAGTGCAAGTAACCCGCAGGAGTTCTGCGCTGCACCTGCAAATCAGTTTGAAAGCAGCCCACTAACCACAGGACAGATATGCCCATATACACTGATTTTAGTATTAAACTTACCTTTTAGTAACAGTCTTTCATTCAAGTTTTACCAGCTGTTGCTGTCCCAGGCAGAGTGTATTTGGTATTACGCCACCTGTGACCGGAGTTAGCGCTATACATGAAGCATTGGCTTATGCCAACCCGCTATTCCAGAGCAGGAGGTCGCGGGCCACATCGGAGGGCTCCGCGGGCCACATCGGAGGGCTCCGCGGGCCACACGTGGCCCCCGGGCCACTGGTTGGGCACCCCTGCCTTAAAGGAATTCACTAGGACGAGAAGGAAGCTGAGGAGTACAGCACCGTGTCTGACCGTTCAATGTGCTTTTACTTGTTGGGTACATGTGAGTGGAATAATTTGTCATTTACCTTCTTTCTTCAGTACGAACTTACTGCACTATGTTACATGCTCTCTGTTTTTTGCTGAGATTTTAAAGCAACGGCTTGGAACCTTATTACCTCTCTGGTCATTGCTAAGGTCATGTGAAGCAGAATTTAGCACAAACCAGGATCTGTCTGCAGCCAGGTGCTACCTGCAGTGATTATCCCAGGACTCAGATCCCATTTTCCTTTTACCTGATTCATGGACTTTTTTTCTCTATTGCAATAGCACTTTATACACAGGTGTGTCGCGTTATTTAATAGGTTGATTCTAGCGCAATCATACTATTTTTATTATATTATGCACAGTGGTTGTAAGCACTATTATTTTGGTTGCTGCTCTTATCATTTATTTATTTGTTATTTAATGTTCTAGCACAGTGCACTTTTTTTCTTCTATTTTGATACAATATCACTTTATATTTCCACTTTAAACCATATCTATATGATCTTCCTACTGAAGTGTAAATGGGCTGTACTGCTCCCTTCTCCAAAAGGACTTAAAGCGGAGTTCCGCCGAAAAAAAAAAAAAAAATAGAAGTCAGCAGCTACAAATACTGCCACTGCTGACTTTTAATATATGGACACTTACCTGTCTTGGGCACCCGCGATGTTGGCCCCCGAAGCCGATCTGTCCCTCAGCTCTCGGGTGGAGGCGCCACCATCTTCGGTAAGGGAATCAGAAAGTTCCCTACTGTGCATGCGCAAGTCGCGCTGCGTGATCCCACTGGTCCCTGCTGTCTTCTGGGACCTGTGTGTCTCCCAGGAGACAGCGGGGGGAATGTAGGAGGTGCCGTACGTGGTGTAGGTCGCCACGGCGACCTATGCCCGGAAGTGGGAGCAAATACCTGGATTACACAGGTATCTGCTCCCTCCTCCCCCCTGAAAGCTGCCAAATGTGACATCGGAGGGGGGGGGGGATTCCAAAAAGTGGAAGTTCCATTTTTGGGTGGAACTCCGCTTTAATAATCTTCTGCCATCATTTTCTGTAGAACACTGCTTCCCTTGATGCTGCATTTTACTAAACACTTTAGCAAATGTATATCAATATTTATCAGGATGAAGTCATTTGGAAAATGTAGTAGTCCCACATTGACAAGATCACTCTCATGAAAACTGCATGTTTGCATCCAATTCTGGAGCCCGTCCACTAGAGAGACTTTTGAAAAGTGTTTGACTTAGGAATGCATTTACAGAAAACTTTTCTTTTTTTTTTGTTACTAATGTGAAATGTTTCAACAGGTGCATCCACTGTGGGGTGGTATTCATGTCACTGGGGATGCTGAAGGCTCACATCCAGGACAAACACTGCGAAGTTTTCCATAAGTGCTCCTTCTGCCCCATGGCCTTCAAGAGCACAGAAAGCACGACTGCTCACATCACTGCACAACATCCCACTGCTAGCCACAAAAATGCACAGTATGCTATTTCTTTAATTTTGTTTTATATTTATGGAAAATACTCTGTTTCTTCGCAAAGTTGTCAACCAACCACCTACCATTGCATTTACTTGTCAAATGTAGCATTTTCTGTATGATTCAGTTTCCATTAGCAGCAGTTACTTTTTAGAGTTGAACGTTACTACTCGCTGTATTGTGACCTGGTTCAATGAGAACCTTCACAGATCTCTAAATGTTAAACTGTTTTCAGTACAGACAAAGCTGGTCCTGTGATATGATAAAAATTTAACATTCCAGTGCTCAGTCCATTACCAGAGAAACTGTCAACAGTAAATGTATGGCAAGCTTTAGACTCATCCAGGGGAATTCAGAATAACCCTAATGATAGATTTTTGGTGGTAGTTTCCTTTGGAGTCTGTCCCTTGGCAGTGACAAATTCCTAAAGAACTACAACCAGTTTTCCTCCCTATATATTGGAGGCCACACGGTCACTGCAGGAGATGCACTACAATGGTAATAAAAGGTTTAATTAAATGACTGCGTGAGGTGCCATTAGACACAAAGGACTCAACCTTTCTATCCACACTATTCACTTTTGGTGGCGGGTGACACTTGTAATACGAAAGGAAGTAACCAGATATTTATTTATTTATATACCTATTCAATTTAAATGGGACTGGATGGAGTTACTTTACCTTTTTTGGTTGCTATTTTCTGGATAGTACAAGTATTTTATGAGTTTGATTTTTGATTATATATTAGCGCAACACTTGTTATTCACATTGTTTTATAAGAGAGGATATCCCCTTTTGTGTTTGCAGGAAAGAAGAAGGAAGCGCCTCCTAAGTGCTTTGGAGGTGCTTCCTTCTTCTTTCCTGCATACAGAGTTGACTTGCTCTGGGATGGCTGCCACAGGTGCAGTTTAGGTGCAGTTTATGCATATGGACATTTAAGGACTTTTTATGGACTTCTTCCATTGTCTATATTTACTATAGAGGAACAATCGTAGAGTCCTTTTGTGCACCAATATCATTGCTTTTAATAATCTTTTGTGTTTGCGGGTCACATTTAATTTATGCTCATCTTTGCGCGGTTTCCAATTTATATTACTTACCCTTTATAAATTCCCCCTGATTATGTCTACTTCTGTAGTTCTACAGAGCCTAGCTTTCAGTCTCTTTTAAGAATGTTTCAGCACTGTAATTTCCTTTGCTGTGCACTAAAATGGAATTCTTTTTTTGTATTACAGGATAATCTATAAATGTTCTTGTGAAACTGTCTTCAATAAGAAGAGACTTTTGCACCAGCATTTCTACCAGAACACAAACAGTCTTCTAGTGAGCGTGTTCAAGTGTCCCGAATGCCAGCTGGCATATATGCAGAAACAGCTGCTAGTACAGCATCTGAAGGTGAGCCATAAGGACATGAGCAGGAAAAATATGCTTTTACACTCAACTTTGTATATGTTTTTTAAACTTCTATAGATCAAGTTTTTAGTGACATGTTACTATTACTTAAATGGTCAGTAGGCATAGATAAGAGAGATGTACATTTTATTTTTTTCTCATTGTTGGAAGTATCACGTTCCATAACAAATTTAATTTCTAATTTTGTGTAAGGCCTCATTCGCACAGGTGAATGAAGAAAAGATGATCCGCACAGGTGTATGCTATATTTCTTGTCCGCATGGGGATGCACGAGAGTTCATTTCATTTGGGACACACAGTGTGCATTCAGTGGTCGTGCACCCACGTGGCTGTCAAAATGGGAGCAGCGGCTGCGTCCTAATTTAATAAGAATGGGACTGCCTGCACGGAACACCTTTGCATGCCCCTGCGGGAAAACAATGGCCCTTGCATGGGCGTATACTTTTCATACTAAGAATGAAAATGGCATCATCCACTTGTTTTAGAACAGTGTACATTTTCTGTTGAAGTATCCTTGGCTTTTCATTATACACTTGTTTTCATCTCATCTAAGGGTCCATTCACACAACCCGCTGCATTGCAGTGCAGGCAGTTCTGATGATCTGAGCCCAGCGCATCGCACTGTTTTTGTTTAAAAAAAAATAAAAAATAGCTTTATTGAAATGCCACACAGTGATGTTTCATAAAGTTATACAAGCCGATGTTCAGTGACTGTGATGCGCTGAAGAAAAGTATTGCATGCAGTACTTTTTTCAGCACACCACCACAACGCAGTGGTATGACCCGGCCGGCATTTTGCCTTGTGCGGTGGGACTGCGTTGGAAAAGCCACACAACGCAGTCCCACCAGACCTGGTGTGACTGTACCCTAAGTAACTAGGAAACTTTCACTGCTAGTATTTAAAGTGCCACTGATGTTTGTGGCTGTGCAATAGAAAAGATTTTAAAGGGACCCAGATTGTTATCTTTCTTAACTTGGATCCCTTGCTAGCACTATTGTTGACTGCCACCATTCAGTTCTGGGACTTGTAGTAATTTCAGGGCAAGGTGCACCTCTGAAGCACAATGCAACCAAACTAGCACTGGTCTCATAAGATAGATGATAACTTCTAGTGCTGAATAGATGCCATGGCATTTAAAGGAAAATCCTAAAGGTTTTTATTTAAATTTAAAGGCTCGTTGGTGTGCTCTTCTTTGTTTTCCACAGAGATTTAAAAGTTAAACAGGAGGTGGTTGTGTGTGTGTGTGTGTGTGTGTGTGTGTGTGTGTGTGTGTATATAGCTTTTGTGCCACCCTGCTCTGTTTTCCTAGCATTTAAAATTAGAGAATTACAGGGGGGATGCCATCACTGACCTCTTTTTTTGAAAGTGCTAGTTGCTTCGCTGTCCTTCTGGCTTTATTTTCAGTGAACCTAAAGAAGTATGCCAGGGAATACAGTGCTTACCTGGTTGTGGGTTCTGCACAGTTAACATTTCTTGCCTGTCCAGCTGATTCAGCATTGTCCTGCTGAGGTTTTCTTCTGACCGAAACACACCCCCCCCCCCCCCACCCCCCGACTCAGTCCCGCTCTATCTTCTTGGGTGACGCCATCTGGAAGCTTCCGGCTCTTCTGGGTTTAGCTGACAACTCTCCCGATGATGCAGTGCTAGGCTTGCCACCCTCCTCATTTTTCAATGAAGGACAAAAATGCATGTCAATTGCCTAGGTGAGTGACATGCATGGGGGGACAGACCAGAGGTTTTTTATAAAAAAAAAAAAAAAACCCCTATTTGCACAACATATGGGAAGTGGGGTGGAGAGGGGGCAATATGAAATTGAGGATGAAGATCCACTCTAACTATTAGTTACACGTTGGAGAATCAAGAGGGTCAGCTTGGCAGCCAGGCAGCAGGTATTTCCACAAAGGTTAGCAATGGCAGACACTTTGTCGCTTTCATGCTAGGTTTCCTTTAAAGTGCACCCGTCACAGGAGAATCATGAAGGTGGCCATTGCTTTCTTCCTTTTTGTTCTGGGTCAGTGATGTCTTGATTTGCTGATTCAGAACAAATCTAGACAAAAGGAATCCCAATCTTTTTCTGATTCATTTACATCATATTTTAGGTCAGTGAATCAAAAAATAGAAGTGAAGAGAAGACCAGGCAATTGGCAGCAGAAAGAGGCCAACAATGGCAGCCCTATACTCGCCTCACAACTGGTGTACCTTAAGTCAGTATAAAAAGTAGAGTTGCCCTGTGGCATCACTATTACCAACAAGTGGAAAAAGGCAAAGGTATGTAAGAGCAAAGCTTACACACCATTTGTTTTCATCATATTCTTTGAGGTGTTCCACAAAGCAGTACCAGAGTGCCTATTTTTAATTTACTTTGAATATTAGCGTCACTGTCACATTGTATCACAAATCTTTGGCACTTTCATTTTAAGCAGGCATTGGCTCCTTTTTTATTATTGATTCCCACTGAACCTTTTCCTTTCAAATATTTTTTTTTCCTGTTAAGGGTGTCCATGGCCTTCCTAAATCACTTGAAGATTCCTCATCCGCCCAGAAAAAGCCAGATGCTGCAGCAGAGAAGAATGACGACTCCACTTCAACGTCAAAGTCCACAGGAAAGACTGCGGCCAATTCCTCCTCTAACAAGAAAGACAGCGCGTCTGCAGAGGCGCAGCACAAGCAGAAACTTTCAGGTTGGACATGTCCAGAGTGTTCGGAATGGATTCTGGATCGGGAAACGTACGTGTTCCACATGAAGAAAAGTCATGGGAAGGTATGATTTATTTATTTTTATTCTGAAGAAAAACATACATTGCTCATTTACCATGTCACTTATCAGTTGCCAAAATACAGGGACGGAGAAACAATGATACCAGTCTGAGTTTTGCTAGCAAAATTAGGTGAATTACTTTTAACCACTTAAGCTCCGGACCATTTTGCTGGCCAAAGACCAGGCCACTTTTTGCGATTCGGCACTGCGTCGCTTTAACGGACAATTGCGCGGTCGTGCGACGTGGCTCCCAAACAAAATTGACGTCCTTTTTTTCCCACAAATAGAGCTTTCTTTTGGTGGTATTTGATCACCTCTGCGGTCTTTATTTTTTGCGCTATAAACAAAAATAGAGCGACAATGTTGAAAAAAAGTAGGGCTGCGGAAATTAACGATTAATTCCTCGATTAATCGTTAATTTCTTTGATCGATCAAAATAAATTTGATCGGTACGATCCGCGGATTGAGCTTCCGCGGTCTCGCCCATAGGAAAGGCCGCGGCTTCAGCCTAGCTCCGGAGCCGCGGCCATCTTGGTACACCCGGCGGCGGCCTAGTAGCGGCGCGCTGACGTCATCATCACCCGCCTGCTTGTATCTGCGGATGGGCCTGCTGTGCTTTCTATTCTGGTAAGAGCAGGGAGATGTGAACATTACATTGCAGGGGCGATGTGGACATTGCGGGGGCGATGCGGACATTGCGGGGGCGATGTGAATATTACAGTATGGGGGGAGGGGGAGATGTGGATATTACAGTGGGGGAGATGACGTGGATTCGTTATTAATCAAACTTAATCGATTTAAAAAAAATCGATTAATCGAACACGAAAATTTTAATCAGTAACCGCCCTAAAAAAAAAGCAGTATTTTTAACTTTTTGCTATAATAAATATCCCCCAAAAATACATAAAAAGAAAAACTTTTTTCTCTTATCGTCCATGGACTGACACAGCTGTCATACTGATTACGTGTGGGTATATGTCCCTGCTTGCAGAAGACCTAGGCAGAATGTTAGATGTTAAAACATTCTAGAACAAACCAGAGCTGAACAGCCCCGCCCAGGGGGGCGGTCCCTCCGGACATTACCCTCCCACCTGCAGCTAGCAGACCTCAGTTTTTTTCTGCCTAGCAGAAGGAGAAGACGTGGCTCTCTCAGGAGCCAGTCTCCTGGAAGATTTTACTTTTAAATTTTATTCCTTTTGGGCATTTTGTTATTTTATTTTTGAGACCTTCAATCAACTGTCAGCTGGGCAACAGGTTAGGTACACTAGTATCCTCGTAGTCTTCCCTGTCCGACCATCGAGCGTGCTGATCCTCGCCTTGTGTGCGTGAGACTCAGTTCACGACATACCCCATGGCTCCAGGGGTGGCCGGGTTGCTTTCATGCTCCCGCGGTCCTCTCAAGATTGAACAGTACCTGACTGTATCTTTCGCGGTGGACCGGGCCGACAGCTACGCAGTACTACTCTGTGATAGGTCTGTCTGAGACAAGCCAGTGGGTCCCTCCAGGGACGGGTAAGTAGTCTCTCCTGCTGCAGGTGAGTACATACTGGCTGTGTTTCTTTATGTGGGGGGTTCTCTATGTCTCGCCCCTGTTATGCTCTCTGCACCCTGTACCGGTGCTGTGCTGTGCTGTGTGGGGGTGCTTGGGGGTCACTCGGGCCTGGCTGGGGGAGCTCATGTCCCTTTTAATGGCACTGGGGCAGTGTTCTGGTGTGTGAGTGACATACTGTGGTGGATAGTGGTTACATGCATGCTTAGCAAAGCTAAGCTTCACAGGTTTAGTTCCTGAGTGGGGCTGTTTGTGTTCAAACAGCCGCCCCAGTGCTTGCCGTGCCACAGCCAGTGAGGGCAGGAGCTCCTGCCTTGTGGTTAGTGAACAACCGCAAAACTTGTGCGCCATTAGCGCTGTGAGGTAATTTTGAAAAAAACGCGCTCGGCGGCCATTTTGCCGTGGATCGATGGCACAGTATTGTATGCGGCCGGCGGCCATTTTCTTGAAGCCGCAGCATTTTTGCTCACGGTTTCGGCCTCTATCGGTCGCTGCTGCAGCGCGAATATCCAATCTCTTCACAGTCCGGTCTCCTCGCAGTCTCCTCACTCTCCCCAGGCTTCACCCGCGCGGCAGCGCGGTTTCATACAGCGGAATGAGCGGTCCTTACAGGGGTTGGTGAGTACTCTGGGTGTCCCCTCCTCAGCTTCAGCATAGCCAGTGGGTGGACGGTGTTACTCACTATGATAGTGTTTAACAGTCAGAGGGTGGCAGTATGGAATCTAGTTCACCTGCTTCTCCACACTTGTCTGAGGCAACTGGCAGTGCTCCTGCACCTGCGGTCCCTATGGACCAGTTGTCGGCAGTCCTGGAATCATTCCTTGTCAGAATGGAGGCGGTGTGCAAGCGCAAGGGAGCTGTAAAGCTCCCCCTCCCCACACATCCTCCTGTAGGGGAGTGCTCTGTCTCAGATATGGGCCTAGCTATGGCTGCTCAGGACCCTAGCTCTGAGGATTTTCATGTTTTTTAAACAGGATATTCCCTGTGAGGAAGACCCCAGTTCTGAAAAACTGACAGGGTGCTTGTAAGTGAACTCATTGATGCTGTGAGGAACACTCTCAAGCTGAATGTTGAGGCTGAGGAACCTCAGGTAAAAGCTGTCTCCTTTTGGTTCTTTTAAAGCCGTTTATTTAAAAAGGTTTTTTCCATATGTGCCTTTTTTTGATACATTCATTGACTAAGTCTGGGGTAAGCCGCAGAGGACTTTGGCGGTCCCGCTGCGCCTAGCCATGAGGTACCCCTTTAAGGAGGACCTGGTTATGAAGGGGCTCCCCCCCCACCCAGTGGTCGACCCCCCGGTCGCCCGTTTGAATAAGGCTACCACGCTCCCAATGGAAGGGACTCCTGCATTTAAGGATCCCACTGACAGGAGGTCAGAGTGGTGAGTAGAACTATGTTTACCTTATTGGGGTCTGCCTTGCGCCCTATAGGGGCGGCGACACTTGTGTCTCAAGACAATCACAGGAAGATTTTGCACCAGACGGTTCAGGAGCATAATCTCCCTCCTGAGACCATTACCCTGGCTCACCAACTGGCGCAGGGTATAGTCTCGGTGTGCGATGCCACTTTGGATGTGGCCCCTTTCATTTCTGGGGCCTCTATCTGCTGTGGTGCTTCGTCGCCTTGGCTGGCTAAAATGCTCGTCTTCCGACCTAGCTTCCAAATATCTCCTGGCTGACTTGCCCTTTTAAGGGCGGTGGACTGTTTGGGGCCGCCCTGGATGCCATTATTATGGAAGTCACAATGGGTAAGAGCACACCTTCCTTCCTCAGTCTGTTACGGACAAAGGAGCCCCACCATAGGCCGGGCCCTTCTTTCCGGCAAAGGAGAATGAGTTTCTTCTCGTCAGTCAGAATCCACGAGTAAGCCCTCCCAGACTGGGAAAAGTGCGACTGGGGGGACATAAGCATCCCTGGGTGCGTATGCCTCCCAAGCCCACCGCCACATGGAGTCTTGTCCCTGCCCGACTCTGGGGTGGGGGGACTTCCTTGCAGGTTCACGGTTCGGTGGATCTCCGACCGTAGGGTGTGCGAGGTGGTCACCTCAGGATACAGGATAGAATTCCGTTTCTGGCCCCCAGACAGATTCTTTCCCTCAATTCTCCGTCTCCTTCCTGCCCGTCGGGCGGCCCTCTTAAGGGCCGTACAGGATTGATCAGGTCCAGAGAATTGTGCCGGTTCCGTCACAAGAGAGGTTGTTCAGGGTTTCTACTCGAATCTGTTTGTAGTCCCAAAAGGTGAACGGGGCCTCAAGGCCTGGATGCTTTTGTGATGGTGTAAAGTTCCGCATGGAATCCATTTGCGCGGTGTTCGCTACACTCCATCAAGGGGATTTTCTGGCATCCTTGGACATCAAGGCCGCCTACTTGCATGTTCCGATCTGCGCACGTCAACAGTAGTTTCTGCGCTTGTGATCGGCGAAGACCACTATTAATTGTGGCTCTTCCCTTCGGCCTAGCCTCGGCACCAAAGGTTTTTTACCAAGGTGCTTGCTCCGATTCTAGCCTTGCTGAGACAGCGAGGCACTGCTATTATGGGCTATCTGGACGATCTTCTTCTAAGAGCAGACAATGGCTCAGAATTAGAAGTGTGACTATGTTGGTCAGACCCTTAGGGACTTCGGGTGGCGCCCGAACATTCAGAAGTCGGTCCTGGTCCCGGCTTAGCATTTGGAGTATCTCGGTCTGATCCTGGACTCCATGGAAGCGTAGGTATTCCTAACCTTGGAGAAGTTACTGACTTTTCAGTCTGTAGTGCGGGTCCTGACGTCTCGGAAATGGTCATCAACCCGTTTTTTGAATGAGAGTCCTGGGACTCATGAGGGCCTCGTGCGAGGCTGTTCCGTATGCCCAATCACACACACGGGCATTACAGTAAGAGATCCTGTCCACTTGAGACAAATCCCCTTTGTCTTTGGATCTTCAGATCCAGATGAGTCACCCACTCAGGGCGTCCCTGGCGTAGTGGTTTGGGTCCCCGGCTCTTCGGTCCGGGAAGTCGTCCCTCCCCATCCAGTGGACGGTGTTCATGACGGACACCAGCCTGATGGGCTGGGGTGGAGTCAGGGGAGTCCTGCCAGCCCCAGGGCTTTGGACTCCGGACAAAGCCCGTTTACCGATCAATGTTCTGGAAATAAGGGCAATCAGAATATAACTCCCCACGTGGTCTCTATCGGCCGTCTACGTTCAGCGTAGACAGTTGGCAGGCGGACTATCAGAGTCGCCAGACGCTGGACCAGGAGAGTGGTCCTTACACCTGGACATACCAGATGTGGACCTGAGGGCCTATCGACTCAATCGTAAGGTGTCGCGGTTTGTGGCCAGGTCCAGGGATCCTTGGGCGGATGCCTCGGATCCGTTGGTGGGCCCCATGGGGTCATTATCACCTGATATCTGTTATCCTCCGCTGCAGCTGCTTCCTCGCCTGCTGCGCAGGGTTGTGGCCTAAGGGATTCCGGTGATCCTCTTGCGCCGGGTGGGTCTCGGCGTCATTGGTACGCTGATCTCGTACGTCTCATCGCGGACGTTCCTTGGCGGTTGCAAATTAGGGGAGGACCTTCTGTTTCAAGGTCCTATTTTTCATCCTGTTTTACAGTCTCTGACTTAACGGCATAGCTATTGGAAGCCAGGTGCTGAGAGTCCGAGGTCTCTCGGATTCGGTCATTTCGACCATGTTCAGGGCACGGAAGTCTTCCGCTTGAAAGATATATCACCGTACCTGGGAAGCTTACAGCGCTATGTGCAATGAGCTGGACTAGCGTCTACGGACGTATTCCGTCCCCAGTATCCTGTGGTCCTTGCAGCGTGGTGTGACCCAAATGCTTGCTTTGAGTACCATTAGGGGTCAGTTTTCGGCCTTGGCTGTCTTCCTTCAGCAACCGCTAGCGGGTCATTCCTTGGTAGCACCTTTGTGCAGGGGGTTCGCCATGTGCTCCCTCCTGTTGAAACCTCCTCTCCCTCTGGATTTGCATTTGGTGCTCTCGGTTCTCCAGGAACCTCACTTTGAAAATATCAGAGATTTTCCCCTCTTGACCTTGTCTCAGGCGGTGGCCTTCTTAGTGGCCATTATTTCTGTCAGACGGGTGTCTGAATTGGCGGCCTTGTCCTGCAAGTTGCCCTATTTGGTCATGCATAAGGATAAGGCGGTGTTGCGTCTGCGACCTTCCTTTTGCATAAGATGGTCTCGGTTTTCCACCTACATGTGGACATTGTCCTCCCGTCCTTGTGTCCTCACACATCGCATTCCAGAGGGTTTGCGCTTCACATATTTTATATTGTACGTGATATGACTCACTAGTTGTCTGTCTCGGGTCCGAACAGGACCAAGCGGTGTCGTCTGCCACCGTCTCTAGGTGGATCAGGCAGACCGTCATACGGGCCTATGCCCTTAAGGGGCGGGCGCATTCCACCAAGGCAATTGGTTCTTCCTGGGCCTTCTGACATCAAGCGTCGGTTGCACAAGTTCATACCTTTTCAAGATTTTATAAGGTTGATGTGGCTGCATCTTCGGATGCTCCCTTCGGCCGCAAAGCATTGCAGGCCGCTGTTTAATGTTGCAACTCTTTTGTTGAGGAGCTCTGCTTGTTTGGAGTGAAATTTTGGTTGTTCCTTTACTACTGCTCCCACCCTTCTGATACTGCTTTACAGTATCCAGCTGTGTCAGTCCATGGACGGTAAGAGAAAATAGGATTTTTGTACTCACCGTAAAATCCATTTCTCTGACGTCCATGGACTGACACAGCACCCACCCTTCCTTTTAAGGTTTGTACTGCTTTGTTACGAACTGAGGTCTGCTGACTGCAGGTGGGAGGTTAATGTCCGGAGGGACCGCCCCCCTGGGTGGGGCTGTTCAGCTCTGGTTTGTTCTAGAATGTATGTTTCTAACATTCTGCCTAGATCTTCTCCTGCGAGCAGGGACATATACCCACACGTTTACAGTATCCAGCTGTGTCAATCCATGGACGTCAGAGAAATGGATTTTACGGTGAGTACAAAAATCCTATTTTTTCCTCAGTTTAGGCCGATACGTATTCTTCTACATATTTTTGGTAAAAAAAATTGCAATAAGCGTATATTGATTGGTTTGCGCAAAAGTTATAGCGTCTACAAAATAGGGGATAGAATTATGGCATTTTTATTATTATTTTTTTTTACTAGTAATGGCGGCGATCTGCGATTTTTATTGTGACTATGACTTTATGGCGGACACATCGGACACTTTTGACGCATTTTTGGGACCATTGTCATTTTTACAGCGATCAGTGCTATAAAAATGCACTGATTACTGTGAAAATGACACTGGCAGTGAAGGGGTTAACCACTAGGTGGCGCTGAAGTGGTTAAGTGTGCCCTAAGGAGTGCTTCTAACTGTGGGGGGGGGTGGGCTACGTATGTCACGATAGTGATCACTGCTTCCGATTACAGGAAGCTGTGATCACTGTCCTGTCACTAGGAAGACTGGGGAAATGCTTGTTTACATAAGCATTTCCCCCTTCTTCCTCACCATGACACGATCGCTGGTATGCCTGCGGACATCGAGTCCGCGGGACCCGCGGTTGAAGTCACGGAGCTCGTGGCGCGCGCGTCCACAATGCCGCTTCTTAAAGGGGGCGTATATATACGTCCTATTGCCTGTCCGTGCCATGCTGCAGACGTATATATCTGCGTGCGGCGGTCGGCAAGCAGTTAAAGGGAACTCCATTTGCCCTCCCCTCCCTAAAGTTATAGCAATACATGCTGATAAATCATGCTAAAGAATTCTGTGTTACGAATGTTTCAATACCATTTGTTTTGCAGAGTATGAAAAGGTATCCATGCCGGCAATGTGAGCGCTCCTTCAACTCTACAGCCAGCTTACGACGACATGTTAAAAATGACCATGACGCAAAGAAGGAGTACACCTGCTGGTAATATCTCGGTGGACACGCTTTCAGTGCTAAGAAATACAATATGTTTTATTTGTCTCAACGTAATAGTAGTGCAATGTTTATGACCCTTTAAGGTCACTAGCTGTTTTTTTGTATAGCCTTTATGTAAAATATAACTACATAGGTGTATTGTTGGTTAGAGCCTTTGGCTCCGTTCACACATAGGCGTTTTGAATTGCCGCAGTATTGCCTGTGGTTTTTTTTTTTTTAAATCTGATTTATTTATTTTTTTACATTTTTATCAAATTTATTTTAATAAAATGCTTTTGGAATAAAACTCTATTTTAAAGCGGACCGTCAGTCATTTTTTCAACTTTCCATCTATTAAATCTTCTGCCCTTTTTTAACTTTGGATAGTAAAATATATTTTTTTCGGCCAGTAAATACCTGATACAGCCCACTTCCTGTTTCTTGTCTGGTAAAAGGCTTAGGCTTGTGACATCATGCACAGCTCTCTCTCTCACTCTTTGTGAGAGTTTGCCAGGGAGGGAGGTGGGATGAGTCATAAGAGGGCCAATAAGAGCTGGAGGTGTGCCTCTGTGTGTCTGTAAATCCAGGAAGTGAAGAGGCAGCAGCTTCAGGTGCCCACAGTTAAAATAGATGCAGCCAGACTCAATGGAGGGAGATTTCTGCAGCATATTTGGCAAGTACAGAATAACAGTATATATAAAAAATATATACAAAGTGGTTGGAGGGAAGCTTCAGAATGGCAAATATGTTTTTATTACAAATTATGTGAGCAGACTGCAGTTTTTCGTTAAAATTCATTAATAATGTAGTTTTATTCAGCATGAAATGGAGCTTGGTTATGTAGCATTAGGCTGTATATTCTGCAATATTTAAATTTTTGGTGAACTCATTCAATGAATTCAAGTTCTGCAAGCTGAGATAACATGCATTGGCAATGTTATTGTTTTAGTTAAATTTTTAATTAAATAAAAGAATTTGAGTAGGTCTCAAACTATGTGTGATTAACCTATTAACCTAAAATCGGTTCTGATGTCGCTGTTTTACTAACCTGACAGCTTAATATTTTGTTTGCAAATATTAAAGATTCTTACTACCAGCAAGAAGTCCTTACATTTAGAGAGCACCTGTCATTTCAGATCCATCATGGCAGCGCCTGTTAGCGGGCATCCGTTCACCTGCTGCCGCCACGTCCCTCACCTTGTTGTGTCACTGCCACATCACCAGATATCCCATTAAAGTGAATGGGACTGTCGGTGAGTCAACAGCGGGTCAGAGGAGGAGCCGCTGCGGGACAGAGCTGACAGTTGCTCTTTAAAAATTATGATTTAAATCAAGCCTTTTTTACTGGTGATTTAAATCAAATCCACCCTGTCTGTACGTAATTGGTTACTATGTTGCTCCTCCCCTTTAGGTTGCACCTCAACACAATCCGAGAAGGGTGGTCCAGAACATAGTTTCCATAGTTTCCATGTTCCCAGTGACAAGCATTATCTGAACTCTGGGCAGATATAAAAAAAATATAATCCCAGTTATAAGTTCATTGTATTATTAAATGTATTTGACAAGCAATAGGTACCTGAATCAGTCAGAGCAGCACAAGGACTGGAAAAGAAGGGCCTTCACTCTCATGGCAATCAGTACATTCGTTATTTTCTAGGTGCTGTCAGTCAAAAACTGAACATGGAGACCAAAGCAAAGAAAAATACCTTATTAGTGTTCTGCTACTCCTTCATTGTGTCAGGCAGGACTGCCTATATTGCAAGACTGGCTGAACCTTTGGCACTTTAAACCATTCTGTATTTTAACTATTTGCTTGGTGTTAAAGCAAACTTTATGTGGTTATGTGCAGCATAATTGCACATTTACCTTTTTGAGTGTGCTTAACTTCAGAGCTGCAAGGTCGTAGCTCACTGCCACTGCTCCGTCACCAAGATTCCCATGTTTTATTTTTTCTTCCAATCATTTTTTTTGTTTAAAACAGCAATTCACAAACCGAACATAATGTATATCTTGACACATTACATTTCTCAAACAAATATGACACAAGGTTTTAGTCAATGCACACACCCTTTCCAGGGTCATAGCAATAGTAAAAAATCTTCATGAAGATGGGGGGGAAAAAAATTAAAACTTTTATAGAAACAATAGAAAAAACAAGAAGTAAACGAAGAGAAGAAAGTGTCCTGCTAGTCCATGAAGAAAATTGGTGAGGACAGCCGCACTCCAGTCCAACGTATATTTATTCAGGCAAAACAGGCACTACAAAAACCAGCAGAACTCAAGACAGCTGACGCGTTTCACACCTATTCCGTGTTTACTCATAGCTCCTGCTAGTCCAGCTTACTGTTCTCCTGATATACTGTATAGTGCAGTGATGGTGAACCTTGGCACCCCAGATGTTTTGGAACTACATTCCCCATGATGCTCACCTACACTGCAGAGTGCATGAGCATCATGGGAAATGTAGTTCCAAAACATCCGGGGTGCCAAGGTTCACCATCACTGGTATAGTGTAACCAAGGGTCCCATATTTTTTCAAATAAAGACATTTTGTCATTTAAAGTGACTGATAATTTTTCAATTGCTATTTCTTCACGACAGCTTTGCATTTATTTATTTCTGGGCAGAGGCTAGAAGTCTTTTCTACCCAAAAAAAAAAAAAACTACCTGCTGACAACTTTTCATTTAGCAAGTTTACTTCCACTTTTAAAATGTCATTAACCACTTTAGACCCAGACGATTCGGCTACTCAATGACCAGGCCATTTTTTACGATACGGCACTGCGTCACTTTAACTGACAATTGCGCGGTCGTGTGACACTGTACCCAAACAAAATTGATGTCCTTTTCCCCCCAGAAATAGAGCTTTCCTTTTTAGTGGTATTTTTGCTATGATAAATATCCCCATTTTTATTTATTTTTTTAAGAAGCAAGTTCAGGTTGATATGTATTCTTCTACATATTTTTGGTAATAAAAATCGCAATAAGCGTATATTGATTGGTTTGCGCAAAAGTTATAGGGTCTACAAAATAGGGGAAAGATTTATGGCATTTTTATTATTATTATTATTATTTTTTACTATTAATGGCAGTGCAGTGATCAGCATTTTTTATCGGGACTGCAACATTATGGCGGACAGATCAAACACTTTTGACACATTTTTGGGACCGTTGGAATTTATACAGCGATCAGTGCTATAAAAATGCACTGATTACTGTGAAAATGTCACTGGCAGGGAAGGGGTTAACAGAAGGGGGCGATCAAGGGGTTAACTGTGTTACCTAGAGAGTGATTCTAACTAGGGGGGGGTGGGACTGCCTGGGTGAGGAGAGCGATCGTTGTTTATACTTGATATGAACAGATCGCTCTCCTCACCCCTGACAGCAGGGAGATCTGTCTGTTTGCATTGACAGATCTCCATTCTGTCTCTGTGTGGAGCGATCGCGGGTGCCTGGCAGTCATCGCAACTGCCGGGCACCTGCATTGGCTCTGGCGTCACGTCGCAGACGCTTGCCCCCTAGTGGTCAAAAGGCGAACCGACTCACAGCTATGTCGGTTCTCAGAGGGGAGCCAACCTGCTGCAGTATAACTGTGGCGGCTGGTTGGGAGGGGGTTAAACTCATTAACACTATTTTATGTTTTTCACCTGGGACAATAAGAGTAGAATCAATGGTTTCTTTATCATTATTTTTGTTGCTTTATCCCGCGGTCATGTGAAACAATCTACTTGCTTGGTACTGCACTGAGGGAGAAATAGGTAAGCAAGCAAATATCTTGTGATACAGCCTTTATTTTCCTTTGGAGGCACAGAGCCGATTGGCACTGTTGTGGTCATGAGTGTTAGCCCCTTTCACACTAACGGATCGATTGGGTCCATCCGTCAGTTGTTTTCAGACAGACCAGATCTACAGTCTCCTCTATGGAAAGGTGGGTGTAATGTGTCCATTTACACCTGCCAACATCCAATCCTATCCGCTAAAAACAGACGAATAAGGGATCCTTTCCACATCTGTCTGGTAGATTAGATTTTAGTTGGGTGTAAACAGACAGGCAGTCCATTTACATCCGACTGCCCATAGAGGAAAGTAGGCTGTGTCTGTGTCCCCTCTGCATAAGTGGAGTGGACACAGACCAAACATCCACCTGCTCAGCGGGGGTCAGCGGGAAAGATTCCATGCTGAGCAGATGGACTCCAGCAGAGCCCGCCCCATGTGGAAGGGGCCTTAAAATTCAAAATAAAAATGATGTGCACCAAGAGTGGCACCACAGCAGCCTGAAAATCTGCTGTGATGGTATAGACACTAGAAAAGGGAAATTGCATGCAAAGGCAGGATCAACCAGATATTTGCAAATAATTAACAAATGGATGGTGGCAAGCTTCAGAACACAGATACATAATTTTTAAATAAATATAAATGAAGCATTTATTAGAATTTTAATGACACTTTTAAGAGCTTTGACAGGTTTATTGCTTTAGATTGTAATCTTTTTCTAAGTCCCTAATGCAGATTTAGGCTCCATTCACACTAGATGCTCAAAAAAACGGCGACACAAACTCTGGATCAAAACGCCAATATTTAGTGTTTAGGAGCAGTAGCATTTTCATTAACGAGTGGCAGCCGCCGGCATCCTTAACAACCAGTAAATATCTGGTTGTTGGGGAGCGGGCCGGGAAGCAGACCGCCGTATCATTAACGGATGACTCATCGGCTGTCAGTGGGGTTCCCAGCTGACAGCCCAATGTAAACTCAACAATTGCCGGCAACAGAAAATTGAAAAAAAAAACCTTTCAGGTCTGATTCAGATTTAAAAACCCCACGTCAAAAATAAACAAATGACGTGGGGTCCCCCACAAATCCATATCAGACCCTTGTTCGAGCATGCAGGCCAGGAAAGGAGGGGGGATGAGCGAGAATATCCCCCCCCTCAACAACCATACCAAGCAGCATGCCCTGCCCCCCCCCCCCCAAGCACCTTGTCTCCCCATGTTGATAAGGACAAGGGCCACTTCCCCACGACCCTGAATGGTGGTTGTGGGGGTCTGCGGTCAGGGGGCTTATCCGAATATTGAAACCCCCTTTACCAAGGAGAGCCCCCCCATGTGGTTGAGTATGGTGTGTCATTCACCGAAAATTTGTCAAAGAGAGAAAAATACAGTTTTTGAACATTCCTTTATTAAAAAAAACAATGTCCCCCAGTGTATATCCGTCGTCAATCACGATGCATGCATGCTTGGTTAAGGGTCTGGTATAGATTTGGGGGGACGAAAGGGCCTGGTATGAATTGAGGCCCCCGCTCCTTAACCACCTATACACTGGTTGTTAAGGGCACCGGTGTGCCGCTAGCTAAGGGGAAAAAAAAAAACTTTGGAAACTGGTGCTTAGCAGTGGTTAACAGCTTTAAGAACGTTCAGCGTTTTTTTTCTTTCTGCTGGAAAAACGCTCCAAAAAAAACTACAAAAACATTTTTTATTTTTTTTTCTCCTTCCAGACGTTGAAGCTTCAAAAATGCTAATAGCCTAAAGTAGTGTACATGGCCACATAGGATAACACTATTTGGCTTCTAGGAGCAGAAAAAATGATTGTGTGCATGGCGTTTAAGATTTACAGGAATAGTTGATGATTTTTGACCTCAGACTAGTAGAACAAGTGTATTGAAGCAGGTCCAACACCGTATTTACCCCACGGAATGCTACTTGGTTCTCCTTGGCACAGCATTTTTGAAATGTGTCATTTTGGCCAGTAATTTCAAGAATGGGAAATGTTAACTTTTGTTGCATGTAGGGATGTAAATCAAGTTTGCCTAGACTGTGTGGTTATGTCTTGAGGTTAGAAAAAATATATCCATTTTCTGTAGAATAAAATGTTATGTGTTTTTTAATTAAAATGGTTTCACTGTATTTTCTTGTGTCCTTCAGCTACTGTACAGAGAAACCCACTTTTGCCAAGCCGTCCATGTTGGCTAATCACATTATTTTAATGCACGGCATCAAAAACCCTGAACTTACCCAGGTGTCCTCTTCTATCGTAACAGACGCAGCTACACAAAGCAAAGTCCAAGATCAGGTATTATGCTTATATTTATCAAAACATTTCAGAATATTTTCTAGATTATAAAGAAAATCGAGTGGGATTAATGAGTGTCAGGGTCTGATTTAAACAAGCATACCTTGCTCACAGTTGAGTAGTTGTAGTAAGATACATAGCTACCCAATCTATATTTAACTGCTTCAGAACCCAGACCCCCCCCCCGGTGGTCAATGACCAGGCCACTTTCTTTCTCGTACATCACGGGACACAGAGCGGCATAGTCATTACTATGTGGGTTATATAGTTTACCTTCAGGTGCTGGCACTGGCAACTTCCAAACCGGAAGTACCCTCCCCTATATAAGCCCCTCCCATCCGGGAGCACCTCAGTTTTTTGCCAGTGTCTAAGGTGTTGGCCAAGAAGTAACATGTGTTTTTCACTGAGCTTGCGTACAGGTTCTTTTGGGCCTCAGTAAGCTATTCCGGATCCAACCAAAAAAGCTTCATAGCTAAACGGTCGGTACCCGGGCCTTGCAGAGAAGAGCAAGGTTTTGCCTGTAATGCTTCTCTTAGGAGAGCTGGACCCTGGGATCCAGAGCTCTGGTCATACCCACGACTAAGATGCTTTCTGTGCAGGGTGCTATACAGGTCCAGGGGAGTGGAATCCTTGGGAACCCGGTCCCTGAAGGTTTAATTACAATGCCTGCCGTGAGAGGTGAAGTTTGGGCTTCTGTGGACCAAACAGAGTCCTGCGGCGGGGAAAAGGTAAGTGGGGGCCCCCCAGGAACTTGGTTCTATTAGGGGACCCCCAAGCCTAATATGTCTTTCTGCCTGTTACCTAACGGTATTCCCGCTAAATATCTGTGCATGCCTGTAACTACTAAAAAATGTAATAATTTTAATAGTGGTCAAGAAAAAAAAAAAAATATAGACAGACCGCGGTACCTGTGTTAATCCACTAGAGGCCGCTGTGGAACGTTTCTTGTCATGTGGACTTTTTCTTTTCATCAGTCAAGTCCAGGCAGATGGTGAGTTCTCTTGTGGGAAACTGCTTCCTCTGCCATGTTGCAATGCTCGTCCATCCCCCGGCCTGCGGCAAAAGGGCCCTGTCTCCTGTCCCTAGTTTCCTTTTTCAAAAAAGAGCGCCGAAGGCGCACGTGCCCGCGCCTCTATATATAGAGGCGAGCTGGAAAAGGGGGCGGAGCTTGGGGGATGACGCTCTGTGCACGCCGCAGCGCTTCTGCGCATGTGCGGGCGTCCCAGCATGTTAAAAGGCACAATTATGTGTTGTGAGCTGGCTATGGAGTGCAGAGACAGAGCTGGCAACATTTAAAAAAAGGCATACAGCAAGCGGTTGATGCAGGCATCCCCATAGAAAGGCACATTAGTAGACACCAACTGTTTATATAGCAGCAATTGTGCTAGACTATTGTCAGTAAGTGGTGTATTTCGTCTGGAATACCTCAGCTTTGGGCTTAGGAATATGCCGTCTAAAAACTCCGGGACTAAAAATCCCAGGAAGCATAGGGGGTCTCCATCGGGCTCTGAGGATCTTGGGCATGCTTCGGCTGCACCAATCTCCCCTGAAGAATCAGAGGTTAGTGACCGTAGAGCACCCTCAGGAGTACCTGGTACTGTGGCTGTCCTCAGTTCACCTGCTCCTGTGTATGTAACAGAGGAGGTTTTTTCCTCAGCTCTGGGAGGGCTGGAAGAGAGATTGTCAACATTGATCGCTGCTTCCCTGTCAAAGGGAAAGCGCGCCCGATCTCCATCTCCTCCCTCAGAGTACCTGTTAGCAGAGCAACAGTCCCATGCAGAGATCGACCTACCTGAAGGGGATCAGGATGAGGTTGATTCTGTTGTAGAGGAATCAACAGTGGAAGAGCCATTCTCAGCATCACATGCTGAAAGATTATGGGTTCAGTCCCTGACTAACATGGTCCGATCAGCATTTAAAATGCCCCTTGCGGAGCCATCATCCACTTCTGTCTCCTCGTTGGGGTCGCTAAAAGCTCCCCAGACTGTTTGTTCCTTTCCAATCCATCCTTTACTGGAAGGGCTCATTTACCAGGATTGGGACCATCCTGATAAAATATTTACTCCCCCCAAGAGATTTCCGGTGGTCTATCCCATGGAGGATAAGTTCATCAAAAAATGGAGGGTCCCTACAGTGGACGCAGCCATCTCTTGTGTGAATAAATCACTGACATGTCCAGTGGATAATGTCCAAATGTTCAAGGACCCAATAGATAAAAAATTGGAGTCCTTATTGAAATCTGCTTTTGCTACAGCAGGCTTGGTGACACAACCAGCAGTGGCAGCTATTGGGGTCTGTCAAGCAGTGAAGGATCAGTTGAAACAGGTCTTAAGGGACTTGCCAGATCAGCAGGCCCTTGCCCTAGCTGATCTACCTAGGGCCTTATGCTTTGCGGTTGACGCTATAAAGGATTCAATCCATCAGGCCTCCAGCCTTACGCTGTCTGTAGTACATATGCGCAGGCTTCTATGGCTCAAAAACTGGTCTGCTGAAGCCCCCTGTAAAAAATTGCTGGTCAGCTTCCCATTTCATGGTGAACGCTTATTCGGGGAAGACCTGGACAGATATATCCAGAAAATTTCCAGCGGTAAAAGTACACTCTTGCCGGTTAAAAACAGAGTTAGAGGTCCCTCTTTTAAGAGGCCTGCTTCTCCAGTCCCTAGGACATCGGCTGTGAAACAGTTCCGACGGCCTCCTCGGTCAAATCCCGGGGGTAAAAATCAGGGACAATCGCAGGGTAACAAGAAGCCCTGGGTCAGGAGAGGTACAAAACCTCCCCCAAAGACAAATGCATGAAGGGTTGCCCCCACTCAATCGGGTGGGGGGGAAGACTTCAGTTGTTCGCAGAGACCTGGCGGGACACGATCAGAGACAGATGGGTGCTCTCCGCAGTGAGTCTGGGATACAAATTGGAGTTAAAAGACTCCCCTCCTTCCCATTTTATAAGGTCGAACGTGCCAAGGGATCCCCGGAAGAGAGGATCCCTCCTGTTGGCACTAGAACAACTATTGCTCCAAGCAGTAATTATGGAGGTCCCCCTAGAAGAATGGGGGTTCGGGTTTTACTCAAACCTCTTTACAGTTCCGAAGCCAAACGGGGACGTGAGGCCCATATTAAATCTAAAAGGGCTAAACAAATTCCTACATATCAGGACTTTCCGGATGGAGTCGATCCGATCGGTGGCCGCTGCCCTACAAGGGGAGGAATGGTTAGCCTCGATCGACATCAAAGATGCTTATTTGCACGTTCCCATCTTTCCAGTCCACCAAAAATTTCTACGCTTTGCAGTAGAAGGGCGCCATTTTCAGTTCAGAGCCTTACCCTTCGGTCTGGCCACAGCACCACGCGTGTTCACAAAAATTCTGGCCCCATTATTGGCCAATCTAAGAACACGAGGTGTAACGATAATGGCATATCTAGACGACTTGTTGCTGATAGACCACTCGGTGGAAAAACTAGAAGTGGTTGTTCACGAGACAATCGAGTATCTGGAATCTCACGGTTGGATTATCAACCGAGACAAGTCAGCCCTAAAACCAGTCAAAAGTCTGGAATACTTGGGGCTAAGGCTGGATTCAGACCAGAGAAAAATTTTCTTGCCTCAAGAAAAGGTGTCGTCTTTGAGAGATTTGATCCACCTAGTGGGTACAAAAAGACAGCCATCCATACGCCTGTGCATGAGGCTGCTGGGAAAAATGGTGGCATCATTCGGAGCAGTACCCTACGGTCAATTCCATTCAAGGAATTTGCAAAGGGCTATACTGTCAGCCTGGAACAAAAAAGTTCAGGCCCTAGACTTACCAATGTCCTTGTCCCCTTCCGTTCGCAAGAGCCTCCGTTGGTGGTTGGTTCCCCAGAATCTGGAAAAAGGGAAATCCTTCAGTCCGATTTCTTGGAAGGTGGTCACTACAGATGCCAGCCTTATAGGCTGGGGAGCAGTACTGGAGCAATGGTCTCTCCAGGGCAGATGGTCGGATGCAGAAAAGGCCCTGCCCATCAATCTCTTAGAGATACGAGCAGCCCGGTATGCCCTAGTAGCATGGACATCCAAACTCCAAGGGTCCCCTGTCAGAATTCAATCAGACAATGCCACAGCAGTGGCATATATCAATCATCAGGGTGGCACCAGGAGTCGTGCAGCCCAGAGGGAAGTAAATTACATCCTGAAATGGGCAGAAAGATATGTCCCAGCCATATCCGCGGTATTCATTCCAGGAGTGGAGAATTGGAAGGCGGACTTTCTAAGTCGCCAGCAATTATGCCCAGGGGAATGGTCCCTTCACCCCGAGGTTTTCCGGACAATATGTCAGCGGTGGGGAACACCGGATGTAGATCTGCTAGCATCCAGATTCAACGCAAAGGTGGACAGGTTTGTCTCTTGGACAAGGGATCCCCTAGCTTGCGGCTCGGATGCCCTAGTGTTCCCTTGGGATCAGTTCAAGCTGATATATGCATTCCCACCGCCACAATTGTTACCTCGATTACTCCGCAGAATCAGGGTAGAAAAGAAACCAGTGATTCTGGTGGCTCCAGCATGGCCCCGAAGAGCATGGTACGCGGAGATTGTAAAAATGTCTGTGGGGAGTCCTTGGACCCTCCCACATCGTCCGGACCTGCTTTCGCAAGGACCGATATACCACCCTTCCTTACCAGCCCTAGGTTTGACGGCCTGGCTATTGAAGCCCACATTCTAAAAAAGAGAGGTCTTTCTAATCCTGTGGTATCTACCATGATCAATGCCAGGAAGCCGGTATCCAGGCAGATCTACTATAGAATCTGGAAGGCGTACATCGCCTGGTGTGAGGCCAAGAAATGGCATCCACGTAAGTACGTAATAGGTAGGATTCTGGACTTCCTACAGTGGGCTGTAGATAGGAAGCTTGCCTTGAGTACTATCAAGGGTCAGATTTCGGCCTTGTCAATATTTTTTCAGAGGCCCTTGGCTTCGCATTCACTAGTCAAAGCCTTTATACAAGGAGTGATGCGTATTAGCCCTCCGGTTAGTATTCCCATATGTCCATGGGACTTAAACCTGGTTCTGTCGGTTCTACAGAAACAACCATTTGAACTATTACAGCATATTTCCCTGGTTCTTCTCACCAGGAAATTTATTTTTCTAGTAGCCATTTGTTCGGCTAAAAGAGTGTCGGAATTAGCCGCTATGTCCTGTAGGGAGCCATATCTGGTTATCCATAAGGACAGAGTAGTGTTACGTCCTCATCCAGCCTTTCTTCCTAAGGTGGTATCGAGTTTTCATTTGAACCAAGATGTGGTTCTTCCTTCTTTTTTCCCCAAACCTAGTTCAGTAGAGGAAAAATTATTACATTCTTTGGATGTAGTAAGAGCAGTTAAAGCTTATCTAAAAGCCACTGCTCAGATTCGCAGAACGGATACTTTGTTTATTCTGCCGGAAGGCCCCAGAAAGGGTCAGGCAGCATCAAAATCTACTTTAGCCAAGTGGATTCGACAGGTCATTATGCAAGCCTATGGCTTGAGAAGGAGACCGCCTCCGTTCAAAGTTAGGGCGCACTCCACGAGAGCAGTTGGAACTTCATGGGCAGTGCATCACCAGGCCTCCCTGGCTCAAATCTGTAAGCCCGCAACATGGTCTTCAGTACACACGTTTACTAGGTTCTACCAGGTGGACGTTAGAAGTCAGGAGGATGTCGCCTTTGGGCGCAGTGTGTTGCAGGCCGCAAAAGATCCTCATGTCTGATAGCGCTCAGCTTATGTATGGTGTATCCCCCCCCCCCCCTCATTGGGCATTGCTTTAGGACATCCCACATAGTAATGACTATGCCGCTCTGTGTCCCGTGATGTACGAGAAAGAAAATAGGATTTTTATAACAGCTTACCTGTAAAATCCTTTTCTTGGAGTACATCACGGGACACAGAGCTCCCACCCCTCTTTTGGGGACACTTATTGCTTTGCTACAAAACTGAGGTGCTCCGGGATGGGAGGGGCTTATATAGGGGAGGGTACTTCCGGTTTGGAAGTTGCCAGTGCCAGCACCTGAAGGTAAACTATATAACCCACATAGTAATGACTATGCCGCTCTGTGTCCTGTGATGTACTCCAAGAAAAGGATTTTACAGGTAAGCTGTTATAAAAATCCTATTTTTTGCGATTCGGCACTGCATCACTTTAACTGACAATCGCGTGGTCGTGCGACGTGGCTCCCAAACAAAATTTATGTCCTTTTTTTCCCCACAAATAGAGCAATAGAGCTTTCTTTTGGTGGTATTTGATCACCTCTGCAGTTTTTATTTTTTGAGCTATAAACAAAAATAGAGCGACAATTTTGAAAATAAATGCAATTTCTCTTTTCGGACACAGCTCCATAAATCTTGACATGTGGGTTATGTTCCTGTTCATAGGAGTGGACTAGGCAGAACATGTTGGTTATCGTAAAACATGTAATTTTAACAGAGTTGAACAGCCCCGCCCAGGGGGCAGTCCCTCCGTACATAACCCTGCAGTCAGCAGCCTCAGTTTTTTTTTTTTCTGCCTAGCAGAGGACGTGGCTCCCTTTTGGGCCCAGAGTCCTGAAGAATTTTTTATTTAAATTCTATTTTTTTGTGATAGAATATATCAACTGCCGGCTGGGCGACAGGCTGGATATTATAGATCCTTGTAGTCTTCCCAGTTCCGGCCATCGAGAGTGCCAGTCCTTAGCTTTGCGCTGGTTCTGCCACGACGTACCCCATGGCTCCAGGGGTGGCCAGTGAGCACATGCTCCGGGGTCCACATATGACTGGGCTGCTTGCTGTCTCACTCACAGTGGACCGGGCCGACAGCTACTCCGTACCATTGGTTGTGGGTCTGTCAGGGACGCGCCAGCATGTCCTCGCAAGGACAGGTAAGTACAGTTCCTCCTGTCTCGGCAGGATGGAACAGCTGGGCATTCCCGGAATTAAGGGGTTCTCCTGTCCTCCCTTTCCCTGCTCTCTGTCGCGCTTTCCCCTCCTGCCCTAGGGCCCGCTGTGACCGGGGTGTACCTGTGGGGGGTAGGGGTGCAACGGATCAAAAAACTCACGGATCGCATCAGAGCCACGGATCGGATCATTTTCGGATCGGCAAAAATAAATAAAAAATTACTAATATCCACGTCACCCCCCCCCCCCCCCCCCACTGTAATATCCACAATCTCCCCCAGTAATATCCACAATCTTCCCCCAGTAATATCCACAATCTCCCCCAGTATGTAATATCCACAATCTCCCCCAGTATGTAATATCCACAATCTCCCCCAGTATGTAATATCCACAATCTTTCCCTGTATGTAATATCCACAGTCTTCCCCTGTATGTAATATCCACCATCTTCCCCTGTATGTAATATCCACCATCTCCCCCTGTATGTAATATCCACAATCTTCCCCCTGTATGTAATATCCACAATCTTCCCCCTGTATGTAATATCCACAATCTTCCCCCTGTATGTAATATCCACAATCTTCCCCCAGTATGTAATATCCACAATCTCCCCCAGTATGTAATATCCACAATCTTTCCCTGCATGTAATATCCACCGTCTTCCCCTGTATGTAATATCCACCATCTTCCCCTGTATGTAATATCCACCATCTCCCCCTGTATGTAATATCCACAATCTTCCCCCTGTATGTAATATCCACAATCTTCCCCCTGTATGTAATATCCACAATCTTCCCCCTGTATGTAATATCCACAATCTTCCCCCTGTATGTAATATCCACAATCTTCCCCCTGTATGTAATATCCACAATCTTCCCCCTGTATGTAATATCCACAATCTTCCCCCTGTATGTAATATCCACAATCTTCCCCCTGTATGTAATATCCACACTCTCCCCCTGTATGTAATATCCACAATCTCCCCCAGTAATGGGCATCTCCCCCACTTACCAGTCTCTCCCGCCGGCCAGTTCAAATCCACGAGCAGCGAGGGGTGATGACGTCACAAGGCGGCCGCCGCCCCCGGGTGTACCAAGATGGCCGCGGCTCCGGAGCTAGGCCGAAGCCGCGGCCTTCCCTAAGGCCGAGGTCGCGGTGTGTGCCGATCCGAACGGGGTGACCCGTTCGGATCACGGATCGTCACCGATCCGTTGCACCACTAGTGGGGGGGCTCCGGGTCCCTGTGGGGTGCTGGGGTCCGCTTCTCTGAGGGGGGGTCTGTCTCCTGGGAAGTCTCTGCACGCCCTTCTCGGGCGCCATTTTTTGCTGCGCCGATGCCATTTTTAGTGTGCGTTTTTCTCTATTAAAATTCCCATTAGCGGCCATTTTGTCGTGGCCACGCTGTGGCGCAGGTTGGTATTGCGGGCGGCCATTTTCTTGTGGTCCGCGCCCTTTTTATCTGAGGCGTCTGGCGGCCATTTTGGAGTAGGTTTTGGCCTCTAGCACTGGCTTTCTGAACGGCGCACGGCTCATTCTCCTCGGTTTTTTTTCATCACACACACGCTGTGTATACAAGGCGGGCAGCGGTGCTGAGAGGTCTCCCTCTGGGTGGTGAGTCCCCTGGGTTACCCCCCCCCCCCGGTCAGTGCAGCAAGGAGGGTGGACTCTTAAGTGTTTTTCACTTGGTCCCTGCCTGGGGCTGTCAGGTGTTCATGGAGTCAGTATGTGACCTTTCTTCCCCTGAATTGCTAGATGCAGCTAATGGTGCCCCTGCGGTTTCCATGGATACACTGTAGACAGTCCTGGAATCATTTGTGCCAGGGTAGAAACGGCGTGCGGGCGTAAGGGGGGTAAAAAAGTGCCCCCTCCCCCGCCATCTTCTGGGGAATGCTAGACAGGGCACTTGTGAGTGCACTTCTGATGCTGTGCGGGACACATGCAGCTGGGACTTCCGCAGAGGAGTCTGTCTCCTTTGGGTCACACAAATCTGACCGCTTTGTGACAGTTTTTCCTTATGTTACTTTCTTTGATAAGTTCATAGATAAGGAATGGGAACGGCCGCAGAGGTCCTTTGTGGTCCCCCAGTGCATGGCGGTCCGTTATTCTTAAGGACCCTACTGGATAGGAGGTCCAAAGCGGTGACCCGCTCCAGGTTCACCATGCTGAGATCAGCGTTGCAACCTATATTGGCTGCGACTTTGGTGTCTCAGACATTCACTGAATGGAGGGCAGCACAGTGGTGTAGTGGCTATCTCCCTCACCTGGCAGCAAGGGGGTCACTGGTTCGTACCCGGACCCCGTCACCATCTGCCTGGAGTTTGCATGTTCTCCCTGTGTCTGCGTGGGTTTCCTCCTGGTACTCCGGTTTCCTCCCACACTCCAAAGAACTGTGCCTCTCCAAGTGGTCACAGAGACATCAAGGGCCGGTCAGGATCCAGTCGGACAACGCCACGGTGGTGGCTTCTTTCAACCATCAGGGAGGAACAAGGAGCTCGGCCGCAGCGTCGGAAGTCGCTCACATCCTAAGATGGGCCGAAAGGACCGTGCCGGCTCTATCGGCTGTTTACATTCCGGGAGTAGAAACTGGCAGGCGGACTATCTGAGTCGCCAGATGCTGGACCAAGGGGAATGGTCGTTACACCCGGAGGTGTTTCAACTCCTTTGTCAGAAATGGGGCACACTAGATGTGGATCTCCTGGTCTCTCGACTCAATCGCAAGGTGTCGAGGTTTGTGGCCAGGTCCAGGGATCCCTGGGCAGACACGTCGGACACGTTGGTGGTTCCATGGGGTCAGTATCAGGTAAATTTATGCCTTTCTCCCAATGAAATTGCTTCCTCATCTGCTCCGCAGAATTGAGGCCGAAGGGGATTCTGGTGATTCTAATCGCCCCAGCCTGGCCCCGGCGTCCCTGGTACGCCGACCTCGTGAGACTGGTAGCAGATGCTCCCTGGCGTCTGCCAATGCGGGAGGTCCTTCTGTCTCAAGGTCCCATACTTCATCCTGCTTTACAGTCGCTGGCTTTAACGGCATGGCTGTTGAAAGCCAGGTACTAAGGGACCATGGTCTGTCAGATTCAGTAATCTCCACCATGTTGAGGGCCCGGAAATCTTCTTCCCGGACGATCTACCATCGCACTTGGAAGGCTTACATCTCTGTGTGTATAGATGGCTTGGCGCCCACGGGCATATTCGGTTTCTCTGATCCTGCTGTTCTTGCAGCGCGGAGTTAATCTGAAACTTGTCTTAAGCACTATTAGGGGACAGATTTCAGCCTTGGCTATCTTCTTCCAACGATCCCTGGCGGCTCACTCACTGGTAAGTACGTTTGTACAGGGGGTCCGGCACGTGGTTTCCCCGATTGGACCATCCCTCCCTCCATGGGAGTTGAATCTGGCGCTCTAGGTACTCCAGGAGCGCCTCCCTTTGAGAGCATCAGGGAGATTCCTCACGACCCTATCTCAGAAAGTTGCCTTTCTAGTTGCCATTACATCGGTCAGGAATTGGCGGCCTTGTCTTGCAAGTCACCTTACTTGGTCCTCCATAAGGATAAAGCGGTACTACGCTCGCAGCCTTCATTCCTTCCTAAGGTAGTTTCGGCTTTTCACCTACACAAGGGCATTGTCCTTCCATCCTTGTGTCCTCGGCCGTCGCATCCCAAGGAGGCTGCGCTGCATACCTTGGTCGTGGTATGTGCCCTACGGGTGTACCTATCTACTACTGCTCCGTTCCGGAGTTCTGACTCACTGTTCGTGTCGGTGTCTGGTCCACAGAAGGGCCTCGCGGTCTCGTCAGCCACCATTTTCTAGGTGGGTCAGGCAGACCGTCATCCAGGCCTATGCCCTTAAGGGGCGGGCGCCTCCCTTTCCTGTCACGGCGCATTCAACCAGGGCAATTGGTGCCTCCGGGGCTTTCCGACATCTAGCATCTGTCTCACAGATGTGTAAGACTGCAACCTGGTCGTCTGTTCACACTTTCTCAAAGTGTTACAAGGTTGATGTGAGTGCATCTTCGGATGCTTCCTTTGGCCGCCAGGTTTTGCAGGCGGCTGTTTGAGGTTGCAACTCCTTTGTTGAGGAGCTCTGTTTCTGTGGGGTGAACTTAAGTCGTCTTTTGATTGCTGTTCCCACCCCTCGTTTTTTCTGACACTGCTTGGGGACGTCCCACATGTCAAGATTTATGGAGCTGTGTCCGTCCATGGACGAATAGAGAAAATAGGATTTTTTTGTACTCACCGTAAAATCAATTTTCTCTGTCGTCCATGGACGGACACAGCACCCACCCCTCCTTTTTTAGTTTGTACTGCTTTTCTCCGAACTGAGGCTGCTGACTGCAGGATGGAGTTTTATGTACGGAGGGACCGCCCCCTGGGCGGGGCTGTTCAACTCTGTTAAAGTTACATGTTTTAAGATAACTAACGTTCTGCCTAGTCCTCTCCTATGAACAGGAACATAACCCACATGTCAAGATTTATGGAGCTGTGTCCGTCCATGGACGACCGAGAAAAGGATTTTACGGTGAGTACAAAAAAATCCTATTTACTTTTTGCTATAATAAATATCCCCAAAAAATATATAAAACATTATTTTTTTCCCACATTTTAGGCCGATGCGTATTCTTCTACATATTTGTGGTAAAAAAAATCGCAATAAGCGTTTGATTGGTTTGCGAAAAGTTATAGCTTCTACAAAATAGGGGACTGTTTTATGGCATTTTTATTAATATTTTTTTTTACTAGTTATGGCGGCAATCAGCGATTTTTATCGTGACTGCGACATTATGGTGGACACCTTTGACACCATTTTGGAACCATTGTCATTTTTACAGCGATCAGTGCTATAAAAATGCACTGATTACTGTAAAAATGACACTGGCAGTGAAGGGGTTAACCATTAGGTGGCGCTGCAGGGGTTAAGTGTGACCTAGTGAGTGATTCTTACTGTTAAGGGGCGTGTCGCCACGTCACTGATGACCGTTCCCGATCACGGGGAACGGTCATCAGTGACAGTTTCACTAGGCAGAATAGGGGAATGCCTTGTTTACAAAGGCATTCCCTGTTCTGCCCTTGCCAACCGCAATAGCGGGACTCCCGGGAACATCGAGTTCCCGGGACCCGCAGCCACACTCGTGAGGCGCGCCCGCTGGGCGGCAGATTTAAAGGGACGTACCTGTAAGTCAATCTGCCTGCCCGTGCCATTCTGACGACGTACATCGGCGGGCGGCAAGTGGTTAATAGCAGTAATCCACAATTATGATAGCCTCATGGGGAAATTGCAGAAAAAATTTGCATGGGTAAGATTATGACATTTCACTGGTGATCCTTGCTGAGCTATGCAGACATATATAAAGATGGAAAGTAGTGGAGACAGAAATGAGCACAAAGGGAAAAGGAAAGCAGAACAGAGGAGGAGGGGGGGGGGAGCCTGAACAGGGGAGTCCAATGTCCCTACTTCTTAAAGCTTATGTTTAGCCAATTAAAGTAATAGCAAAGAATTATTTATTTCTTTTTTTTTAAATAACAAACCTGTCATACTTACTTGCTCTGTGTAATGGTTTTGCCCAGAGCGGTCTCGATCCTCCACTTCTCAGGTCCTCCACCGGTTCTTTCGGCTTCTCCCCCTTGCCGAGTGCCCCCATAGAAATTTGCTTGCTATGGGAGCATTCATGCGTGCTTACTCACGAGGAGCCGGTTCTCTGTGTCCATAAGATTGCTCCTGCCTCACTGACTGTGATTCACAGCTGCGGGAGCCAATGGCTCCTGGTGTGCTGGCAAATATCCTCATTGTGGCTTTCTGATCCAGTTTCCAGCTGGTGGTTGCTGCAGCACCCAAATCTTCTAGAACTTTATCCAGGAACCTGTGTTATGGGATTATGGAGTATTAATTGGACACAGCTGATCAGGTGGTAAAGAGTCGCTGTGATTGCCTCTTTACCACGATCTGTGATCAGTTGTGTCCCAAGGACACATCAATCACAGATGCCTGCGGATGTGCGCCGTAGGGGGCATGCGAGAAGCGCGATCACGGAAGATCATCATTTGACACCCTCCCGGCAATGTGTGTCCCTTTTTTCTATTTTTTCTATTTGTACTAATAAAGTGTCGTTGCTGCCTTTTAATTAAATTTATTCTTCATACAATATTTTCTGCCTAAAATGTCCATGGGGGGTTGTTCTATATGCACTCTTTTGCATATATGGCCTGAAAAGGTTAAGCTGAAATATAAAAAAAATGCTTTTGGGTTTAACACTGTTTTAAGGTGTGATGGGTAATCTAAATAAATATAAAGAGCGTTCCAATCACAGTTCTTTTAGAATAGACAAAAATAAGGACATTTTCTAAAACACATTTATCCTTTAATTTCATTAATCTCTTCTGCTTTCCAGTCATCGGGTTCCAAGAAAGCTATTAAGAAAGAACTTGAGGAATCTGAAGCAAAAGAAGGCGGTCCTGATGCTAAGAAAATGAAATCGATGTACAAATGTGCAAAGTGTGGCTTTGCAGCAGACAGCAGCTCTAAATTTCTTGAGCACATACCTCAACACAAAAGTGACAGCTCATCATACCAGTGTTTGCATTGTGGTTTATGTTACACATCCCAGATATCACTAAATAGACACCTTTTCATTGTACACAAGGTGAAGGAGGATGAGGAGGAAGAGGATGATGAGCGACCTCCAAGCCCTGACCCAAAAACCTTAGAAAAGCAGATTTCAAGTTTTAAGTCAGAGCAGGGGGGGACATGGGAGTGCACGCAGTGCAATTTAACCTTCGATCTGGAGAGCGCGCACGCTGCCCATGTACGGACTCACAAAGACAGCACGGGTAACAGACAGAAGGCAGGATCCCCTGTGGCCTGATAAATACTGGACTTCAACAGCAAAATCAGAGTTTTGAAGCAACAGATGTTAATAAATTAAATACTTAACATTTTTTACTGAGAAACTGGGAGGAATGTTGATTAAAATTAAAAACATAGAAATTAAGATATAAGGTACTGTGTTTGTTTATGTGAACTGTTAGCCTTTCATTTAGGATATACTTGTCCATTGTACGGACCAACAATGCCCAGAAATGTCAGTGGACAGCAAAGAAACAAAAAAGGGAAATGTAAGTTTTATTCCAGTTCTTGAAAGTTACAGCGTTCACTTTTCAGTATACCCACATCATAGTATTCACTGCTTTCATATATTCATTCTACCTTATTAGAGATCCATGTGCTATCATGATATTTAAAGACCTGAGAGCTGGACCTTTCAAATGGTTTATTTTCCTTCTGGACAGACTTTCATTTAAATGATGCAGTGGCTAAAGAGATTCCATGCATATCAGAATCTGGTATCATTGCATTGTAACTTGTGGCATACAGCGTTAAACTTAATATATAGTGCAATGGAGGATAAATGTCAACAGATCAGTAGCTGCTTTGGTTTCACTAGACAGCATTAGGGGGAGTTGCCTTGAGCAGTTGATATATGCAAGTTTCAACCGGTATTAATAAAGGAATAATGCTGTGCTTGGCTTTCCTGTAGAAAATGGTGCTGTATCTGGTACCAGTCACATGATATGCTGATCATGAGCAACCTTACAGTGCATGCTGGAAAAGCCTTTTACAGCTGCTGAGAACCGCTTACTCTATCCAAGGAAAGGGCATAGGGCATTCAATGCTAGATCAACCAACCCATTGTAATGGTTAGCACCTTGTCTACATGCTGGAGAGGTTGTATGTTCTCTCTGTTACTGCTACAGGCTGAAAACTAAACTTTTTAAAACAATACTTTTCGTCCAGTCAGCACATCCAAAAACTTAAAACAATTTCACCTGCATATTTTTCACCAAGTTGTGAATTTTTTCAGGAGTTCTTTGAATTTTAAATCGGCATGGCAATGTTTTTTTCCATTTCAATTTTGTTCTGACTAGGGTTGCACCAATATTGGTATCGGTGGCGATGCTAAGCATTTGCACAAGAACTCATACTTGTGCAAATGCTCCAATACCGGAAACCGATACCTTTTGCGATTTGAGCCCATACAAAGCAAATGGGCTCAAATCACACTGCAAAGAATCGCATGGAATTTGAACAGGAATCTATGGTGATTCCTCTCCGAATCACATGCGGTTTCCCCCACTGCTCCTGTGTGAACCCAGGCTTGTCATAGTGATTTCAGCCTTGGTTCAGACAGGAGCAATGCAGGAAACCGCATGTGATTCGGACACGAATCGTGATTCTTTGCAGTACGATTTGAGCCCAATTATTTTGCATGGGCTAAAATGACACTGCAAAGGTATTGGTGCTCGTACTCGCCGATAAAAAATCGGTGTCAGTGCAACCCTAGTACTGACCATTGTTTTATTAAGAAGGCTTAAAGGGGTTGTAAAGGTTCATGTTTTTTCACCTTAATGTATCCTATGCTTTAGGGTGAAAAAACATCTGACGATTACCGGCCCTCCAGCCCCCCCCCCCCCCCGTTTTACTTAACTGAGCCCCGGAAAGTCCCGCGTTGCGAATGCGCTCTTCCTTTGCCCGGGCTTCTCAGCTCTTCATTGGATAGATTGATAGCGCAGCCATTGGCTCGCCCTGCTGTCAATCAAATCCAATGACGCAGGGGGGCAGGGCCGAGTCCTGCACTTGGCGGCTATGGACGCCGAATGCAAGACTCGGGAGCGTGTCCGCAAGGTAACCCGCTTGGGAGAGCGCTTCCCAGAGGGGGTTATCTGAGGCGGGGAGGAGCCGAGAAAGCTGCCGGGGGACCCCAGAAGTCGCTGTTCAGGGCCACTCTGTGCAAATTAAACTGCACAGTGGAGGTAAGTATGACATTTTTGTTATTTAAAAAAAAAAAAAAATGACAACCGTTACAATCACTTTAAGGTACGTGATGCTAGAAAATAAAACGGCTGATAGCTATAAGTGATAGGATTCAACGTTAAGCCTTTTCATTCTTTAATACTAAACCTAATTAGCCCTAAGGTGGCACTTGTGTACCAATGTATACAGCCAAGGGTAAGCACTTTATTGCAGTTGCTTTGGGCCCTGCTTCGTATGTAGTTCTACGGTTTCAATGCCGTATTACTGATGGTCGCCCTTACCGCCAGCCACTTGGAATAAGCAAAAGTGAATTTGGACAAACTGTGTTGCTGCTTGTGCAAAATGTATTTTTTTGTAATTTATTGCAGATCTTTGAGACCTTTGCAGAACATAAGATTCACCATTTTGCTGAAATGTATACTATATAAGCGGTTTTAAAAAAAAGGACTAATTCTTGGTTGTGTGCATCGTTTGAAGAATTGTCTGTGTAGCATATGCCATATTTGCAAACTTAATAGTATACAAAGTACCTGCAGTGTTATTAATCTGCACTATATGATAGTAGGCAAAATTTTCCTTCTACTTGTTTAAACTTTGGACAGAAAGCATTGTTTGTATATATAAGGTTTGCAAATATGATAAAACCTCAAGCAAATTCCTAAATTATTGGTTACCCCTTAATTTCAGATTATCTTTGATATTCAGTCATTTCATATTGATTAGCATGATGCAAAAAAACGGTTGTATGATGCTTCTTTTTAGGTTTATTTACTAAAGTAGTAGTAGATCAAATCCAGCGTGTTTGATTAGCTTTCAGTAGTTTAGTGTGGTCTGATCAAAGGTACATCATTTCTGTTTTAATCATTGCTGCATATTGCACATTGGTATCTGGGCAGCTTTGCTGAATAGCTCATCACTCCTAAAGCTTCTGCTACCTCAGTGAGACTTGTCTTTGTTTTTTACCTTGGCAAACCAAATTAAAGATAATGTCTGTATAAAATCATGGTGATGGAGTCTTGTTACTCCTTTCCATTTCTCTGTGGTTATCCAAAATGATTTTTCATACATTTAAACGCTTGCTCTTTCTAGGTTTTTCTGTTATTTTAATCAAAATTCCATTAGGTGCAATTAGGATTTATGTACATGACCCTCTGACTCAGAAGCAATTAAATATGGCATGTTTTTAAATACTATCGGGGAGAAATTGCTTGCATTTGAGGTCATTTTCAGTTGATTCGAACTTCCTTCTGCCTAGTTGTTGTTTGCATTCACCATAACTTAGCTTGGTGAATGTGGTGAAAATTCACTTTTTTTTAACAAGAGAAGTGAAAATTCACTTTTAAAGCCATATCCAATGTCTTGCAAGAGAAAAATATGTAGAAAATGTTGCTTGCACATGATTGAATGAGGGATGATGGTAGTCACCAGAGCTTCACCTCATTCATTAAGCTAAGATGAAAATTTCCATACAGAGTAAAAATTCCCTCCCTTGCAATGTGAGCAGCCTGTTTGCCTTTAGTAAATTAACCCAAGAGATTTTCATTGTGTGCAGGAGTTGGAGAAAAAAAAATCACTGCAAAGGAAGAAGTAGAGAATATGACATATGTTCATATTTAATTGCAAATTAAACGTAGTGCAATGTTTGCATACCAAGCTAATCCCCTATGTGAAAACTTAATGAATCAACCCCAATGAATCTACGATCACCTGCAATTAAGAGTGTTCTTAAACATATTACAAAGTAGCAAGTCATATTTTGCTACCCTTTCAGATCATTTTTTTTATCCCAAGTGACTGTCTGGTTTGTGTGTCAATGTTTTGCTTGTTTGATAGCTTTACATGGTGTAGGGCACTTGTATCTGAAAACATACTCAAGGTTTGTAAGTTGCATGCCTTATATGAAAAAAATAAGTTGGGTTATCTGTAGCGTCTATTTAAAAAATGCATTCACACAAACTTCATCCAAGATTCACATATGTTTTCTGTTAGGATTCGATTGGAAAAATGTGTAAATCCTGGGTAAAAGTTGTGTGAATCTTCAGTGAAACCATAACTAGACTCCTATGTGTTTTAAATATTGTCCCATTAAATGTTCTAGATGTATCAGTAAAACCTCTCAGGGAACATAAGTATCCATAAAAATCATTGGAAGGCAATACTGATTTCTTCTTAAACGCTTTCTGCAGCATCTCCGTTCTAAGCTGCATGGTTTTCATGGTATAAAATGCAAGACTTTGTTTTCATGGTATAAAAATAACTTATTCCATTGCTCATGTAAAGCGGTTAATGTTTTTAGTATATTCTGTACCAGGCTTTATCTAGTGTTTCATATTGCCTTGGATTAAACTGTGAAAATGACTGTTAGATGGATCACTGTATAAATTTTAATCATAATATTTGGTCAAAATGGCTCTGTTATAATGTTTATTGATGTGCCCTTGTTTAGAGGCCTTGCTTGGGTCAAAACAGGCCAAAATTCAGGAGCAAAGTATTGAGTACCTTCAAAATTACAGGTGGTGTCTAAAATTCTTTTAATCAATAAAAGCACATTTCCTACCTTATATATATATATATATATATATATATATATATATATATATATATATATATATATAAATATATATATATATATAAGCCCACAAGACAGCTATTTTCTATGCCAACTGCCAATTACTCACCACTACCTATCGCATTAATTACTTAAGCTACGCGGCTCTGTAGAAACAGCATTTTGCAAAATACTGGCTTCGCTTTGAGCTCATGTGAACATAGCAATCTATGTTGGTTCTAATATTGAAGTCTGCGATCTACTACTGTAATCTGTTCTTTAAACCAACCCTTGTAGGTGGACCCATCATACAGTGCATTAAAAGAGGTGCGGAATTGGCAAAAAAAAAAAACTTACTCGCCTAGATGGCTGCAGCTGTCCTCTGCCTGCTCTGCCCAAGAACTGAGCGATCAAATACCGCTAATCGCTCGGTTCTCGCTCTGAGCAGAGAGCCATGACTGTCAGTCACTGGGTCTCTGCTCTGCCCCTCCAGTGCTCACTGAAGTGCTGGCTCACAGAGGGGCTGGCTCAGGGTCTCAGCGGCTCACAGAGGGGCTGGTTTAGGGTCTCAGCTGCTCACGGAGGGGCTGAGCCATCTGCCGATCCAGGCTTCCGGGCAGATCCTGACCATTTGGTCAGAATCTTTTCAGAGCCTGGACCACTGAGTGACATCAGCAGACTTAAGCCCGCTGTAGGCTGAAAATGGGTTACATTTGAATGAACTACACTCCTGTGATCCATAAGAGAAATATAGCCAAAAAAGCTTTTGCTATACTTCTTTAAATTTGCAGTCCAGATTAGATTTACATTCATGAACCCTAAAATGTGTTTGCTGTCTTCTAATTTGAACTGCTCTTTAATTGTTCATAAGCACAGTGTAGGCGGTTTGTAGGAACAAACTGCTTCCAGGTGGGTTAAAACCCCAATCTCCTGACAACGCAGGTAACTGAAAGAGCTCTCTAGATTGTCCAGTGAAATCATGTGAACAGACTTTCCCTTTCAATAATGTTCTTGGCAACATGCACTATATCGGTGGCCACAATAATAAAAAAATAAAAATAACAAACATGTTATACTTGCCTGCTCTGTGCAATGGTTTTGCACAGAGCAGCCCTGATCCTCTTATTCTCTGGTCCCCTGCCGACGCTCCAGGCCCCTCCTTCTCCAAGTGGCATTATAGCTTGCTATAGGGGGCACTCATGCGTGCTCGCTCTGTGTCCAACCCCCCTGCTCCCTCCTCGCTGGCTCCCTCTGCTGTCTCTGAGCCAATTAGGAGGCAGAGACCCAGGAGAGCAGCCGCTCTCATGCACATCGCAATTGGGCTCAGCTAAGTATTGGGGGGAGGGTGTGAGGGAGCTTCATACTGATTTTTTTTTACCTTCATGCAAGGCATGAAGGTAAAAACCTTCAGCCTTTAGAACCACTTTAAAGGCTTAATTCTTGTAACATTTTAGAGTTGGCAACACAGTGTTAACATTTATTTCTGTATCCTATTGATCTTCTTTTGAAGCTTTACAGGCTACCTATAACAATATGACATGATCAGTCTTTTGAGGATTTTCAGGTGCCATAACTGCATAAAGGCAGGGGACAGAGCTGGATTACCTTACGAATGGTGTACATGTACAGTGTAAGAACTGTAGCCTGCGATTTGTGATAAGAATTACATTAAATTATTCTTCCTGCATCATTTAAATGTTAAAATCTGAAGCCAGGATTTGTGTCGTTCCTCCTGTGTTTCTTTGCTACCATATGCAACATTTGACTTTCCATTATGCTGTATTACTGTTTGCAATGTGTTGCTGCTGAATACATCTTGTCCCTTTCAGGCAGGGACCCCTAGTTAAGTATTTTGATGGGATTGTAGATTAGCTCATTCTCTCCCAGATTTCAATGTTCTAATGACTTATTAAAGATGGTCTTTATTGTATTTAAATGTAGTCATATTGACTATGTATAAATATATAAATAAATATATATACTTTCACAAAATGTTTTTTTAAGGTGCTGTTCCACTGGCCATATTCTATATTGTTTTATATGTTTGTTTTTTTGTGCGTGTGTACATACATGCATGAGCGTGTATATAGTAAATATATTTCTGTATTTATATATTATCTATCTTATAGGTAGAGAAATATAATTCCTCATTCACAAACTGCTTTTATTTTCCATCTCACATGTTCCTGTGACCTTGATATGATTTATATCCTTAACTATGTAATAAATTCATAACTACCTTATACCACCATACAGACCTGCTCAGTATGGTATTCATTTTATATATTTCTCAACATAAATATATGTGAAAATATTCTTGGGTGGGGAAATCAACATGGCTCCAAAAGGAGTAACACATTCCCTTATGCAAGACCGTTGCATACTTCCATCAACTAGAACCCTGCTTCTCCATGCATTGTCCATCTCCACCCCTGCAACTCCTGTTTTTACAAAATGATGAGATCACATTATGTTCTTGGCTTTTTTCCAACTTGAGATACAGACTTTTAAAATAATTGGCTTCTACAGGGGTGCTGTGTTTAATAAGGTTGAATAGTTTGAGTAACACCAAGAAATGCACACAAATGCAGATGTTTTGGGACATTAGAATAGGAACGCTATGAATTTTCATACAGCTGTCACATTTTGATCTAAAATAAATTTCCATAAACTGCATGATGATGCACACTTTTGAGCATACCTGGTCTTCCATATATAGTAATGGTGACTATTTTCTGGTCAGTTAATGCACTAAACACTTCTCATATCTTTATGAAGTCACTGGTTTCTAAGTAGAACTAAAGGCAAAACAGGAAGTGAAAGAAAATCCCTCTAAAGTGAGGGAATCCTTGGTTGTCCTCTAACTAATGTCCCCATTGGAAGAAATCCCCACTATTTCTGTTCTGGGGGCAACCCAAAATTTGGGATTTTCTTTGACTTTCATTTTCGGTGATAATAACAGATAGAGAGGGGGAATCTCCCTAATGGGGGCACAGACAGCAAAGCAGTCTGAAAGGTGTTCTAATCCCTCTTCACTCTATCCAAAACAAAAATAAACTTTTTGCCTTCAGTTATACTTTACTGCATTCTAACATAATGGTGTACTTGGCCAACAAGTGCAGTAACTGCCATTTCATTTTATTGGACTGGGGAGTGTCACAAAACCTGAAACTGCCTACCCAAACAAGAGGGTATAGGTTTAATTGAAATTAATGATCTTGGTCAAATTTCATCTGCAACTGTACTTGAAGGCCAAAGGATTTTTTTATTTTTTTCAGTAAAGTGATAAATGCATTTTATGGATGACCAGAATAATGCCAGTTCCATTGTGTGATATTTGTAAAGTGATAAAATGGAACAGCATTCTTTGCTATTCACCCATCTACCTTTTTTTTTTCTTTCTAAAATATAAAGTCAGGGGATGCAGTGCAATGAATCCAAATTCAAAATACATGCACGTTTCTGTCAAGGAAGTGCAGTTTTTACATATGTTTTTGTGAATGTGTCTGTATTAAGTTTGTTATAAAACCAGACTTGCTGCTAAGTGCCACTGCACCTAACATTGGCATTAAAGACCCATTAAGGGTCTTTTGACCATGCCATTGGTCTGTACTGAATCAGAATAGAGTGCAGGGCCCCAGTACCACAACCCTGTCAAAAATGTCCTTGAGGTATAATGCCTATTAGATTTATCATTTGCAATATGTACCTATTTTTATGCTGAGCCAAGTTTTTTCCTTTTATTTACTTGCTTTAAATAATTTAATGAAAAACAGAAATAATTGCTATTTATCTTGTGACCTTTACAAATTTAGGGATTTTGCGCTCGTCGTCTTGTGTTTTGATACGAACAGATCTGAGTATTTCTACCCTCTTTTATAACGATGTGCATATTAGAATATTGTACAGAGTAGACTGTCCTCGTGGATTTTCTGTTATGAGAACATCCTCACATTTGTGTAATTCTCCGGGGATTATATGTATGCTTCAGATTGTTTCAAATAAAAATTTCAAACAGGCGGCCTGACTGGCAGTCTATGTGTGTATGTATTTATGTACAGATGGTTCATAAATATATTTTCATCTCTATATCTAGTAGTAGTCACATCCAACATGGACATGCTCTGTAATGTTGTAGACATTACGTAGCTTACCAAGCCAAATTATGAAGAAGTGTGGGACAAATCGCGATTTGCGTGCGAGGATGGAGGCACATTTTACACCACTTTTTTTTTTTATTATTATAATTATTATTATTTTATTTTTTTAACACTTACATTTTTTTTTAAATCACTTTTATTGCTGTCACATGGGATGTAAACATCCCATGTGACAGCTACTCTTTATGCCCTTAAAAGCATTTTATCACACCAAGATCCTCTTCATTTTTAAAAAATAGCACCGTTTCCATCCGTGTAATCCAGAAATGATGTAAGGTCATCGCTTCCATTTCCCTATATGATAGAGGCAAACGGCGGTTCCAGTCTTCGTTCTCTGTGATCAGCTGGCAGAAGCATCGGCTGGTCGATCGGGTGTCCCGTGGCTAGTTGGCCACTATGTCTGCTTTTACAAGAGAGCCAACAGTCTGCTCATAAAAACAGTACCGTGATGATGCCTGCAGTTGCAGGCATCATCCCGGTATAGCCACTTGAAGTCCAGCGATGTACTCATACGTCGCTGGTCTTCAAGTGGTTATAGAACAAGTCTAGTTGAATGTGACTGTGATTAGCTATAACATGACCTGGATAAATGATAGTGGTCATAGACATATTTACATTGCTAGATGTCACTCTAAAGGATGTTCCACTCAGAATGCTTTGTTTATATAATTATCTCTTCTGCAGGAGAGAAAAAGAATCATTTTGCCAAACTTGATTTATATTTGTGTGTGGGTGCGTGTAGCAGCACTGGGTAAAAAAAAAAAAAAGTACTGGTATATTTTTGTTTTACAAATAAACGTAAATACATGACAAAATTTCCAAAGCACTATGGGTTAACTAAAGCAATTGTACTTCATATCCCTTTGACTGAATCTTTAAACTGAGACTAGCTGAAGGGAGCAATCAAATCCCTACAATCAGGAAAAAAAAACGGACCATAGGGATACTTGGTCTTGCTTTGCAAAAAAAAAATCTGAAACATTTGACACAGCTGTTCAAATCCTTGATTACAGTACTCTGCCACATGAAATGCTAGTTTCCACTATTGTCATGCTGCCTATTGCCTAACCCCTCCACTGACCCACACACTTGGTCTAGGTTTAGAAGGTTATCACTTCTTAATGTTAATATATAAATACTGGCCAAAATTTTGGTTTATAGACTAAACACTTGTATTACTAATCAACAGGAATCGAGTTAGCAAGCAGGCAACAATATACAATGTGTTATTCAATTGCTATGTTTCTCCATTTTCTCTGGATTGAACAATGCTAAATCCTTAGCTGTACAGTACTGTAAAGTAAGAATGCTTTCAAGAATATATATTTTAATTGTTTTATCAATTTAGAAAATGCAAAGTGAGCGTAGAGAGAAGAAAATTCAAATCAGTATTTCTCTTTCGTTCATTAACAGACACAGCGCTCCATTATTCAGAACCATAATTTTACTGCCCCCCTACAGGAGTTGGACACTAGGCAGAAAAATGACTTGGCTAGGCCTATGGGCAGTCCTAGATTGTATACACCCCCCTCTCTGCTATAGGCCTTCAGTTTTTTTTCTGCCTAGTCCCCTGCTGGGATCTCTAGTTCTGGCAATTTTTTGTTTATTTTCCTTTTTTCTTGGATTATTTTTCCTGCGAGATCTACAATCAACTGCTGGACCAGGTGACGGGCTGGATAATATAGATCCAGTGGTCATGGTCGATGCGTGGGGCAGGCGGTAAGGATGCTTTTTCCATTGAGGGCATACACCCTCCATTCCGTGGATTTGTTCAGTCTGGTCCGTCCCCCCCGCTGAGGGTGGCCGAAAATTTAGGCAATGGCTTTTACAGCCTACTAAGCCTCCTGGGGGCGCCTCCTAACTAGAGGTCGACCGATATATTGGCCGATTTTTGGCACTTTTTAATTAATCGGCATCGGCCGATTATTCTGAAAACAAAAGCCGATATAAAAAAAACTTCAGCGCGGCTTGCAAATAACATCTTTCATAGAAGTCAATGCAAGTTGCCTGAAGTTTCCTGTGGAGGTGGAGTCACTCATCTCTGGGCAGCCTGCCAAGTGAGAGAAAAGAGTTACAAATGTTTCTTCTTATCAATGAACTGAACTAGTGTGTAGAAGTTCTCAGTTTAACCATTTAAAGGCTAAATCTTTTCTGACACTTGTAGCTTACAAGTAAAAATCCTGTATTTTCTGCTAGAAAATCACTTGGAACCCCCAAACATTATATATATATTTTTTTTAGCAGAGACCCTAGGGAATAAAATGGCGGTTGTTGCAATATTTTATGTCACACGGTATTTGCGCGGCGGCCCTTCAAACAAAATTTTTGGGGAAAAAATACACTTTAATGAATATTAAATAAAACTAAAAACTTTTTTTTTTTCGTCAAAGTTTTGATTACCTGTTTTTGTGCCTGCTTCCTGATTCCCTTACCGAAGATGGCGGCGGCAGCACCCGAGAGCCGAGAGAGAGATCGGCTTCGGGTGCCGACATCGCGGGCGCCCAGGACAAGTAAGTGTCCATATATTAAAAGTCAGCAGCTGCAGTATTTGTAGCTGCTGACTTCTAATATTTTTTATTTTTTTGGCGGAACTCCGCTGCTTTCACACTGGAGCGGGCAGGCGTTGGTGGTAAAACGCAGCTAGTTTTAGCTGCGCTTTACCAACATTTTTAGTGGCTATATTCGGCTGCTAGCGGGGAGCTTATAACCCAGCTAGCAGCCGATGAAGAGGTTAAATGCGCCCATGTAGCACCGCTGCAGAAGCGCTTTGCAGGCGCTTCGGCAACAGTGCCCATTCATTTCAATGGGCAGTAGTGGTGGAGGAGTGGTATACACTGCTCCAAAGATGGTTTTTTTTTAACGCCCTGCCAGCGCACTGCCTCAGTGTGAAAGCACTCAGGCTTTCACACTGAGACTGCAGGGGAGCTGTTTTGCAGCCATTTTTACAGGTGCTATTTTTAGCCCAAAAGTGCCTGAAAAACGCCCCAGTGTGAAAGGGGTCCAACTGTTAGTTTTTTTTTTTTTTCCCCTTCATCTCATAAAATCTAAAAAAATCGGCCTAACATATCGGCCCAAAAAAATCGGCATCATATATCGGCCATCGGCTGCAGCGATTTCTAAATATCGGCATCGGCCAGAGAAAAACCCATATCGGTCGACCTCTACTCCTAACAGGGTCGTGGCGCTGTGGGGGCTCTTAGGGCGACCCCCTTTTGAGGGGGGTCCTTCAGGTGGGTGCCCCCTTCAACTACTCGAGGCGCGACGTAGCTCCTATACAGACCTTGACAGTTGGCTTCTATACTACCTGAAGTCTGCTCTGGTTCCTTCCAGAACATTGGATTATCTGGGCCTGACCTGGGCTTCAGTTTCGGCCAGAGTGTTTCTTCCTCTGGACAAACTCCAGAAGTTGCATGCTGCGTTTCATCTACTGTTGTCTGGCAGATGGGCCTCCCTCCCTGCGTGCGTGGGGCCTGATGGTATCTATCTTCGAGGCAATTCCATTTAAGCTCCCTTCAAAGGAGATCTTGGTGTAATGGGACAAGTGCCTGAGGTCTCTGGACAATCAGATATGACTGAGCCAGGAAACCAGGGGTTCGCTGGTCTGGTGGCTTCGCTCTCCGGTTCTTTGGCAGGGCAAATCCTTTCTCCCCTTGTATTGGATAGTGGTCACCGCCAATGCCATTCTGTCCGGGTGGGGAGGTGTCCTGGGACTGAGTGCTGCTCAGGGTCGTTGGATGCTGGAGTAATCCAGACTACCGATCAATATCATTGAACTTCGAGCGATCAGACTATGTCTGGATCATGGATGGATCGACTTTGGCGGCTCCCGGTACAGATCCAGACGGACAATGCAATGGCGGTGGCCTATGTCAATCACCAGGGCGGAACAAATAGTATGTTGGCAGCTACTGACAGTAGCCAGAATCCTCCAGTGAGCAGAATGTCTCATCTGGCCCTCTCCAATGTACGCATTCCAGGAGTAGAATACTGGCAGGTGAATTGCCTCAGTCGGCTAGTGTTGGACCACGAGGTGGGCCCCTCACCTGGCTGTGTTTCATTGGATATGTCTCCGATGGGGCACTTCCAAGGTAGATCTGTTTGTGTCCCAGCTCAACAGAACAAGGTTTCTAGCAAGGTCACGGGATCCTCTGGTGGGGCCAGTATCGCTTGATCTACGCCTTTCCTCCTCTCCAGCTTCTGCTGAGGCTTTTGCGCAGAATTAAGGCTGCAGGGATTCCGCTCATTCTATTGGCCCCCGGATTGGTCCTGTTGGTTTGGGTATGCCGACCTATTGCGTCAGATCGCTGACGTTCCTTGGCGACTGCCTCTCAGGAAGGATCTACTGTCCCAAGGGCTGATCTTCCATCCTACTTTACAGTTGCTGAAGTTCTGACACTGCTGAAGGCTAGGGTGTCCACCTCCTGGGAAGATCTACCACCGGACGTGAAAAGTGTGTATATATCCTGGTGTGAGTCGCTGGGCATTCACCCTCGTTCTTTCTCGGTGGCTCAGATTCTGACCTTCCTTCATGGGGTGGTTGAGCAGAAATGGGCATTGAGTACCATCCAGGTGTCAATCTTGGTGGTCTTCTTCAGCGCCCCCTGGTCTTGCACTTCCTGGTGCGTCCTTTTTTTTTTTTTTTTTATTCAAGGGGTTTGACGTCTGTCTTAACTGATGCGGTCTCTTCTACCGCCGTGGGATCTGAACTTGGTGCTTTCAGTTTTACAGAATCTGTTCTTCAAAAATATTTGGGAGATTCCCCTGCTTCCTCTGTCTCAGAAGGTGGCCTTTTTTGGTGGCTATTGCCTCTGCGCGTAGGGTGTCTGAACGGATGGAGTTATCTTGTTGTACACCTTAACCGGTGTTCCACAAGGATAAGGTGGTTCTTCGTCCTTGTCCATCGTTCCTTCCTCTGTTTTCCCTTTGAATAAGGACATTGTGTTGCCTTCCCTGTGTCCCTGGTCAACATATCCTAAGAAATTTGCCTTATATGTTGTTCCTGATGTTTTTGCAGCCAGTGAGTCTTTTCGGAGGTCAGACTGTGATCACGGACGGGCCAAGCAAGGGGCCTGTTTGCTTCTTCTGCGATTATTTTTGGATGGATCAGACAGATGATGATTCTGGCCTCCTGTCAGTGGTCGGGTTCCTCTATTCCCTTTTATGGCGCTTTCTACTCGGGTGCTTAGTGATTTTTGGGCCTTCTGTCATCAGACGTCAGTTGCACACGTTTGCAAGGTGGCCACTTGGTCGTCGGTGTACACTTTCACATCATTCTATGAAGTGGATGTGCTGGAATCTGTGGATACTGCTTTTGGCCTTAAGGTTTTGCAGGCTGCTATTTAGAGGGTCTATTGTTCAGGTTGGGCTACAGTTGTTCTGTGTTGAGCGCCTGTTAGCTTTTTTTTTTTTTGTCCTCTCATGTTTGGCACCGCTTTGGGATGTCCCTATGGTTCTGAATAATGGAGCGCTGTGCCTGTCAACGAACGAAAGAGAAAATGGGATTTTTGACTTACGGTAAAATCCATTTCTCTGAGTTCATTGACAGATACAGCACCCACCCCTCTAAAGAGTTTTAATACTTGTGACACTGCTTGTTACTAAACTGAAGACCTATAGCAGAGAGGGGGGTTAGTATACCACCTAGGACTGCCCATAGGCGTAATCAAGTCTTTTTTTTCTGCCTAGTGTCCTACTCCTGTCGGGACGGTATAATCCTATGGTTCTGAATAATGGAGCGCTGTGTCTTTCAATGAACTCAGCGAAATGGATTTTGACAGCAAGTCAAAAAATCCCATTTTGCAGACTATCCTTTTGACTTCAAACACCTGCACGTTTTAGGAGATACTTACCATATACGCTTGCGCCGACGTCATCGGCGCATGTGCACTGAAGATAGGGCACAAGCGCGTCATTTCTAAGGGGCTCGTGCCGTGACTGGCGGCTCCTGCGCGCATGCGTGGAAGTGACGTCACGCGACTCCGGCCAGTCACAGAGCCATAGTCCATGGCCCTGGAAGGAAAAGGTGTGAAGATGGATGCAGCCACCAGCGGGGACATCACAGGCTTTGTTTGCAGGTAAGTGCAACATAATGGGCTAGTATGCTATGCATACTAGCTCATTATGATTTTACTTTGCTGGGAGGAAAAGAGGAAGTAAAACCCCTCAGAGATGCTCTCCATCCAATCTGACAGAGCTTGAGCTATTTACAAAGAAGAATGGGTAAAAATGTCACTCTAGATGTGCAAAGCTGGTAGAGACAAAAAGACTTGCAGCTGTAACGGCAGCGAAAGGTGATTCTACAAAAGGATGGGGCGCTGAATACATATGCATGCCACACTTTTCAGATATTTGTAAAGAAAATTTAAATCCATTTATAATTTTCCTTCCACTTCACAATTATGTGCCACTTTGTGTTGGTCTATCACATAAAATCCCAATAAAATATATTTATGTTTTTAGTTGTAACATGACAAAATGTGGAAAATGTCAAGGGGTATGAATACTTTTTCAAGGCACTGTAAATACATTTTCAGAAGGATTAGTGGTATCCAATATAGCTAAATACGACAACACAGCAGATTGCTGTCCTAGCAGCCCTTCTTACCACACCTACCTCTTGGGGCTTACCACAACACTGACCTACACTCTTGGATCCAACTCTGTGTCACACCTTGAAATAGTGGGACGCAGTTAAATTCACCTTCAAAAATTTAGCCGCCCCTTCCTTTGGTTGTCATAATCAACTGTCCACTGTTCCTACCTCAGTATGAAGATACCACTGTGTTTTGATACTGGTTCACTAAAGCAGCTAAACGCATTCAGTGCATCCGGAAAGTATTTACAGCGCTTCACTTTTTCCACATTTTGTTATGTTACAGCCTTATTCCAAAATGGATTAAATTCATTATTTACCTCAAAATTCTACAAACAATACCATATAATGAAAACATGAAAGAAGTTTGTTTGAAATCTTTGCCAATTTCTTAAAAAAATAAATAAATCACATGTACATAAGTATTCACAGCCTTTGCCATGACACTTAGAATTGAGCTCAGGCGCATCCTGTTTCCACGGATCATCCTCGAGATGTTTCTACAACTTGATTGGTGTCATGAAATACTAGCAAACCAGACTGTGTGACTGCACAGAGGAGACCAAACAGGCAGAGGCGTTGCTCGGGGGGTGCGGTCCGCCCCTGGGTGACACCCGCTAGAGGGGTGACACCCTCCCTTTTTTTTTTTTTTACAGCTGACCCATTCATTGATTAATTTCACCCCGCTGGGCTGGAAGCCTGGAACAACACCTCCAGCGCCGCGGCCGCGCCTGGTGTGTGTCCTCCGGCTCCTTATTCTTCCTATTCCTAAATTCCAATCCTCCTCCCTACCCTACAGAGCCAGCGAGAGACTCAGCCTGTCACATCATCACACTGCACTGTGATGATGTGACGACACGTCACTGCAGCACACACACAACTTTCTCCGCCCGGGCGGCGCGGCTGCTGTGTGTGACGGTCGCTGCCCACAGTGCCCAGCCCTCCTCCTCTCCACTCTCCAGGAGTACAGACTGTCTGAGACTCCAGCTGGCGGCGGCGCGGCGCACAGAATAAGAACAGGTGGGGGGGGGGGGTTCTCCACCGTCGGCCCGCCGGAGCACAAGATGAGGTGTGTGTATGGGGGGGGGGTTGCCTTTGTAAGAGAGCTAGTGTGGGACAGTGGGAGGACTCAGTTTCAGTGTCTGGCGCCCTGCCCCTGACGGCCTGTATATGATAAGGAAGGGGGGGGGGGGATGCAAGGTGGTCTGCTGCTAGACACAGCTATAGATTTTATATATATATATATATATATATATATATACTATGTAATATAGCTGGTCCAGCCGCCCCTCCCCCACCAGACCAGCTAACTCCTGTGCTACTGTGCCTATTATATGTAATATAATATATCTGTGTCCAGCAGCCCCCCCCCCCATTATCAGACAGCCAACACTCACAATATAATTTATATTAGCTGACTGAGACACCCCCAGCCTGAGCTGGTCTGATGATGATGATGATGGGGGGGGGGAATGCTGCTGGCCACAGATATATTATATTAGATATAGGCACAGTAGCTGAGTGACACACCTACCCACCCTGAGCAAGCTGGTCTCATGGGGGGGGTGCTCTGTGTCACCAGGTATGATAGCTGAGCGGAGCCGCCCTAATCTGGCCTGATAAGGGGGGGGGTGTCCACAGACCACAGCACAGATGTAGGCAGACAGTGACCCACACCCACATCAGATCCATCCAGCAAGCAGAAGGTCACAGCAGCATCTTCTCGTCTTCTCTGTGGCCATCAGATCCGGTCCAAGCAAGCAACACGCCTTGTTGTCAGCAGGTCACAGCATCTTCTCGTCTTCTCTGCGGCCATCAGATCCAGTCCAAGCAAGCAACACGCCTTGTTGTCAGCAGGTCACAGCATCTTCTCGTCTTCTCTGTGGCCATCAGATCCGGTCCAAGCAAGCAACACGCCTTGTTGTCAGCAGGTCACAGCATCTTCTCGTCTTCTCTGCGGCCATCAGATCCGGTCCAAGCAAGCAACACGCCTTGTTGTCAGCAGGTCACAGCATCTTCTCGTCTTCTCTGCGGCCATCAGATCCGGTCCAAGCAAGCAACACGCCTTGTTGTCAGCAGATTACAGCATCTTCTCATCTTCTCTGCGGCCATCAGAACCGGTCCAAGCAAGCAACACGCCTTGTTGTCAGCAGATTACAGCATCTTCTCATCTTCTCTGCAGCCATCAGATCCGGTCCAGCAAACAACACACCGTTTCAGCAGGTCAGTTCCAAAATCCAAATCATGCCAATGATGCCATTATCTGCTGTCCCCAGGGACAGATCCGATCCAGAGATCACCATACAGTGGGATCTCTGGATTGGATCTGTCCCTGGGGACAGCAGATAATGAAAAGTGTGGGGGCAGAGCTGCGATGAAGTCACTCATCGTGTTGGAGCCCTCGGTTAAGCTTTGATTTCTATTATTTTCATATGATTTTGTTATTCAAATTTGCTAGTTGATTGATAGTTATTAACGGCACTACTGTTGCCAATATATGCAGTGTTATTAGGGTGAAAAAAATTATTGGGGGGGGGTGACACCATGTTATACCGCACCAGGTGACACCAACCCTAGTGACGCCACTGCAAACAGGTGTAGGTGAAAGTGTAACAATTTATTAAGGGAAGTAACAGACAAATAAACACCTCCAACAGAACACAGTGCAGTAACCAAACCAAATAACAGTGACTTAAAGAAAAAATATATACAATAAGGGGAAATACCAGAATCGTAGTGAAAGCCAGGCCGAGGTCATACACAAGGGGATCGGAACAAATGGGTAAGGATGGGAATCAAACAGGAACAGGGAGGGGACGGATGGATTAGCTGCAGAGCAGGGATCCAAGATTTCCAGGTAACGGGAGGACATGGGACCGTGGAAATCAGGAGACAGGAGGGACAGATGCAGGATGGGCTCAAGCAGGATGCAGGTTCAAGGTAGGGATCGGATCGGATGCAGGCTCAAGTCAGGGTCACAGGTCCTAGGTCAGGGAGAGAGATACCAGGGCAAGGAGTGCTTGTACTTGCCGGGTATTTATGGGAAGGCTGATTAGCTTCAGGTCACAGCTGAGCGGAGGAAGGGCAGTTTGCTCCACACTGCTAGGATCCATCCGCTGGTGGAAACCAGTACTGCGTCCAAAAGATAATACAACACCAGCAGGGAAAGATTCTCCTGACAGTTCCAAACTGCCAGGAGACACCTGCTGGTGGACCACAGTACTGCAAGACAAATAATAAATGTCACCAGCGGATGGAACCTTTCCTGACAGTACCCCCCCTCAAAGGAGCGGCCTCCGGACGCTCCAACTAGCTGTTGCCGGGGAAAGTTCATGGCAACAAGCTGGGTAGTAGGCAAAGTAACATCAAGCTGGGCAGCAGACAGGGGCACACCAGGCTGGGCAGCAGACAGGGGCACAGACAGGAACACATCGGGCTGGGCAGCAGGCAGGAACACATCGGGCTGGGCAGCAGACAGGAACACATCAGGCTGGGCAGCAGGCTCCGGGTCATCGAGCTGGGCAGCAGGCTCCGGGTCATCGAGCTGGGCAGCAGGCTCCCGGTCATCGAGCTGGGCAGCAGGCTCCGGGTCATCGAGCTGGGCAGCAGGCTCCGGGTCATCGAGCTGGGCAGCAGGCAGGAACACATCGGGCTGGGCAGCAGGCTCCGGGTCATCGAGCTGGGCAGCAGGCTCCGGGTCATCGAGCTGGGCAGCAGGCAGGAACACATCGGGCTGGGCAGCAGACAGGAACACATCGGGCTGGGTAGCAGGCTCCGGGTCATCGAACTGGGCAGCAGGCTCCGGGTCATCGAGCTGGGCAGCAGGCTCCGGGTCATCGAGCTGGGCAGCAGACAGGGACATCCCAGGCTGGGCAGCAGACAGGGACATCCCAGGCTGGGCAGCAGACAGGGACATCCCAGGCTGGGCAGCAGACAGGATCACGTCAGACTGGGTAGTAGGCTCCACAGACTGAGAAACGGGCACCACAACCTCAAGCCGGGAAACGGGCACCACAACCTCAAGCCGGGAAACGGGCACCACAACCTCAAGCCGGGAAACGGGCACCACAACCACAGGCCGGGAAACGGGCACTGGATCTTCAGGCGGGGTCTCAGGCACCGAATCTTCCGACTGGGACACCGGATCTTCCGACTGGGACACCGTCATCAGGACTTCTGTTTGGAAGGCAGGCACAGGAACTTCAAGTTGGCAGGCTGGCATGGGAACCTCAGGCTGGCAGACTGGTACAGGAACCTCAGGCTGGCAGGCTGGTACGGGAACCTCAGGCTGGCACAGGGTCTTCAGGCTGGCAGGCTGGCACGGGAACTTCAGGCTGGCAGGCTGGCACGGGAACCTCAGGCTGGCACGGGAACCTCAGGCTGGCACGGGGTCTTCAGGCTGGCAGGCTGGCACAGGGTCTTCAGGCTGGCAGGCTGGCACGGGAACTTCAGGCTGGCAGGCTGGCACGGGAACCTCAGGCTGGCAGGCTGGCACAGGGTCTTCAGGCTGGCACAGGGTCTTCAGGCTGGCAGGCTGGTACAAGTACTTCAGGCTGGCACAAGAACTTCAGGCTGGCAGGCTGGCACAAGAACTTCAGGCTGGCACAAGAACTTCAGGCTGGCACAAGAACTTCAGGCTGGCTAGAGGGCACTGGGACATCAGACTGGGTAACAGACATAGGGTTGGCAGATTTAGGTGGGTCGTCAAGTTCTACTGGCATGAACGCAGGCTGGAGCAGGTTGGTGGATGTGGAGGTAGGCTGGGTTACTGGTTGGATAGTGTGGGTCGGGAAGTACTTCCGCTTCGTCTTAAACTTAGTCGCTGCAGGTTTGCAAATAACGGGGGGAATGTATGAAAAAGATGGAATCGAGTAAGTGGAAGGACTAGAATGTGGCAGAGATATGGGGACAGTGGCTGGAGGAGGTTCTTGTGGATTGGCTACAGGTAGGAGGGAAGAAGCAGGTGGATTGAAGGCAGGGTAGGTGCAACAGGTAGAGAGTGGGTAGTAATATATGGCGGGGGGCTGAGAAAACTGGGCTGAAGCTGGGGTTGCTGTAGGCGATGGGTGGATACATTCTTGGGGAGGCAGGTGATTAATGGCAGGGCTGGAACGTTGTGGCTTGGCTAAGTGCAGGAGATCTGACCATGCCTGCAGCACAGGTTGAGCAAAAACTGTCTCACACACAGCCTGTCCGACCAGGGATTGCACTGAATGGATGCAATCAGACAACACCTGCTGGGAACAGGAGGAATAATGTTCCCAAAAATAGGCTGGATCATCCTCTAACAACCACACTAAGGATTCAACCTGGTCAAAACTGAAAGGGGGTGAAAAATCGTCACTCCCATCGGGAATAGATGACAGGGCTGGCTTTTCACATAACGAACGGCTGGATGTCCTCAAAAGATATATAACCCTGCCCCACTAGGGAATAAGCTGATCGGATGGTTTCTATCAGCTGGTCACTGGTCCAATCTTTTAGAATTTGACGACAATATTCATCATCCTCTGCTGCCAGCAGAGAATAATAAATGATTTCGTTACTATCCATCTCAACTGGGTCTAACAAACCAGGATGGTCCCTCAATGCCGCCATGTCTGGTTTAGGGATGGCCCTGGTATACTGTCATGGAATACTAGCAAACCAGACTGTGTGACTGCACAGAGGAGACCAAACAGGTGTAGGTGAAAGTGTAACAATTTATTAAGGGAAGTAACAGACAAATAAACACCTCCAACAGAACACAGTGCAGTAACCAAACCAAATAACAGTGACTTAAAGAAAACATATACAATAAGGGGAAATACCCGAATCGTAGTGAAAGCCAGGCTGAGGTCATACACAAGGGGATCGGAGCAGATGGGTAAGGATGGGAATCAAACAGGAACAGGGAGGGGACGGATGGATTGGCTGCAGAGCAGGGATCCAAGAGATCCAGGTAACGGGAGGACAGGGGACTGTGGAAATCAGGAGACAGGAGGGACAGATGCAGGATGGGCTCAAGGTAGGGATCAGGTCGGATCGGGTCAAGCAGGATGAAGGTTCAAGGTAGGGATCGGGTCAAGCAGGATGCAGGTTAGGGATCGGGTCGAATGCAGGCTCAAGTCAGGGTCACAGGTCCTAGGTCAGGGAGAGAGATACCAGGGCAAGGAGTGCTTGTACTTGCCGGGTATTTATGGGAAGGCTGATTAGCTTCAGGTCACAGCTAAGCGGAGGAAGGGCAGTTTGCTCCACACTGCCAGGATCCATCCGCTGGTGGAAACCAGTACTGCGTCCAAAAGATAATACAACACCAGCAGGGAAAGATTCTCCTGACAGTTCCAAACTGCCAGGAGACACCTGCTGGTGGACCACAGTACTGCAAGACAAATAATAAATGTCACCAGCGGATGGAACCTTTCCTGACAATTGGAGTCCACCTGGGGTACAGTCAGTTGAATTGACATGATTTGGAAAGGCACACATCTGACTATGTAAGGTCCCACAGTTAATAGTGCAGGTCAGAGCACAAACAAACCCATTAGGTCCAAGGAATTGTCTGTAGACCTCCGAGACAGGGTTGTATCGTGGCACAGATCTGGAGAAGGGTACTGAAAAGTTTCTGCAGCATTGAAGGTCCCAATAAGCACAGTGGCCTCCATCATCCGTAAATGGAAGACATTTGGAACCACCTGGACTCTTCCTAGAGTGGGCTGCCCAGCCTAACTGAGCGATTGGGGGAGAAGGGTCTTAGTCAGGGAGGTGACCAATAACCCGATGGTCACTCTGACAGAGCTCTAGCCTTTCTCTGTGGAGAGAGGAGAACCTTCCAGGTGAACAACCATCTCTGCAGCACTCCACCAATCAGGCCTGTATGGTATAGTGGCCAGGGGGAAGCCACACCTCAGTAAAAGGCACATCACAGCCCGCCTGGAGTTTGCCAATAGGCATCTGAAGGACTCTCCAAAATTCTCTGATCTGATGAAACAAAGATTGAACTTTTTGGCCTGAATGGCAAGTGTCATGTCTGGAGGAAACCAGGCACAGCTCATCACCTGACCAATACCATCAGTGAAGCATGGTGGTGGCAGCATCATGCTGTTGGGATGTTTTTCAGTGGCAGGAACTGGGGGACTAGTCAGGATCAAGTGAAATATAAATGCAGCAATGTACAGAGACATCCTTGATGAAAACCTGCTCCAGAGCGCTCTGTACCTCAGACTGGGGCGGAGGTTCATCTTCCAACAAGACAATGATCCTAAGCACACAGCCAAGATAACAAAGGAATGGCTATGGGACAACTCTGTGAATGTCCTTGAGTGGCCCAGCCAGAGCCCAGACTTAAACCTGATTGAACATAACTGGAGAGATCTGAAAATGGCTGTGCACTGAAGCTCCCCATCCAACCTGATGGAGCTTGAGAGGTCCTGCAAAAAAGAATGTTAGAAACTGGCCAAAAATAGGTGTGACAAGCTTATAGAATCATACTCAAAACGACTTGAAGCCGTAATTGGTGCCAAAGGTGCTTCAACAAAGTATTGAGTAAAGGTTGTGAATACATACAGTATGTACATGGGATTTTTTTCATCTTATTTTTAATAAATTTGCAAAGATTTCAAACAAACTCCTTTCACATTGTCATTATGGGGTATTGTTTGTAGAATTTTGAGGATAAAAATAAATGTAATCCATTTTGGAATAAGGCTGTAACACAGTGGCGGCTGGTGTTCAAAATTTTAGGGGGGGGGGGCACAAACAAACTGAAAAAATAAAAATAAAAACATCAATAGCAGCCACTGTGCCCATCAAATGCAGCCACTGTGCCATCAATTGCAGAAACTGTGCCCATCAAATGCAGCCACTGTGCCCATCAAATGTAGCCACTGTGCTCATCAAATTCAGCCACTGTGCCTATCAATTGCAGCCACTGTGCCCATCAAATGCCACCGCTGTACCCATCAAATGCCACTGTGCCATCAAGTTCTGCCACTATGCCCATCAAATGCAGCCACTGTCCCATCAATTGCAGACACTGTGCCCATCAAATGCTGCCACTGTGCCATCAAATGCCGCCACTGTGCCCATCAAAAGTTGCCACTGCGACCCCCGCCCGCTCGCAATTTTTTTTAGAAAAAGTGAAGCGCTGTGAATACTTTCTGGAAGCACTGTATATAATCTATTCAATATAGGGAGACTCAGAACATTTAACAGTTTAAGAAATCCCTGGAAAACACAAAACGCTGTAATCCTCTGCTACTTTCCAGTTCTTTCTCCTTGACCGAACTACATACTTATTTGTACTGACCAGGGATGAACTTGTGTTTGGTCTAAACCTCAAAAATGTAGTGGTATAAAGGACAGCATAAGCCTGACTGTAACTGGAAGACATCTAGATATAATAAGCAGCAAAAAAGGGAAGATGAGTGCCTTAGTGGCAGTAGAGAACAATGGAATATCAGTGAGAATGTATAAGAAAGATTTTCTGGGCAACAGGTTAAGAGGTGGAGCTTCTCAGTTATGGCTGACTGAAGAAATCTCCCCAATTGGGTCCTACTCATTAGATGAATGAGGAAACCTTGCATTCACTAAAAAAACACTTCTAAAACAATCTTGAATTTATCTACACTCCCTGCTGAAACCACCAACTGTGGAAGGGAGTTCCAGTTTCATACCGCTCCAACAGTAAAGAATCCCTTTCACGGTTTGAGATTGAACTGCCTCTCGTCCAACCTCACTGTGTGTGCACGTGTGTTTAGAGACCTTAAATTAAATAGATTTAACCCAATGCTGAAGTCACCATTCATAGATTTGTATTAGGGATGGGCTGAACACCCCCCCCCCCCCCGGTTTGGTTCGCACCAGAACATGCGAACAGGCAAAAAAAATTGTGTGAATATGCAAACCCTATTAATGTCTATATGACACGAACATAACAAATCAAAAGTGCTCATATATACACACACACACCAGACTGCCTGCACTGTGTGTATATATATATATATATACATATATATATATACACAGTATATATAGGTATACGCATACAGACACACTAAACTGCCTGCACGCCACTAACTAACCTGCCTTTAGCTAATGTTCTCTCAATCTCCTCCAAGTTATTATAACGCTATATACAGCTGCCGTGTAAGCAGCCTTATATAGTATGGGGCGTGGACTTAGCCCCCTGAGCCATGATTAGCCAAAGGCACCCTGCCTTTGGCCAATTATGGCTCTCGCAGCAAAGCGCGCTATGATTGGCCAGAGCATGCAGGTCAGGTGCATGCTTTGGCCAATCATCAGAGGTCAATGCACTGCGACCTCGCAGTGCATTATGGGGCGTTCCACGGTGCTTGAATTTGCTGCGAAAGCCCCATATTGTTGGCTATTCGGCGAACAGGCAAACGCCTGATGTTCAAGTCAAACTTACGTTCGACTCGAACATTGGGCCCATCCCTAATTGCAATCATATACCCTCTTAAGCATCTCTTCTACAGGAAGAATACATTTAATTATTTGTAGTCCTTCCTCATAATTGAGGTCCTTCAGCCTACTTATTAGCTTTGTTGCCCTTCTTTGGACCTTCTCCAGTTCAAGCTCATCTTTCCTCAGAATTGGTGACCAGGACTGGATGGCATACTCAAGATGTGGCTGAACCAGAGTTTTGTAAAGTGGTAGAATTATAGTTTTATATCTTGTGTAAATATCCTTTTTCATGCAGAATATTAGTCTGCTGGTCTTACGTGCTGCAGCTTGGCATTGCATGCTATTGCTGAGTCTGTCATCTAGAACCCTCAGATTATTTTCTATCCTTTATTCCATCCTTATTCCCTTATTCCCTCAGATGTTTTCCCCCTGGCGAGTAACTTGCATTTATATTTTTAGTTTTTAAGTCCATTACTTAAAAATTTTCAATATTAAATTGATCTTCCATCTAGCTGCCTAACCCTCTATTTTAACTAGGTCCTCTTGTAAAGTTCCTATATCCAAGTAACTGCTCTTCTTAGCTTTGTATCATCAGCAAACACTGAGATTAAACTATTTATTTCAAATCATTTATGAACAAGTTTAACAGAATTGGTTCCAGGACAGCACTTTTTTTTGTAATTCAAAAAGTAACATTTTCAAACATGTGCACAAGTAGTGCATAACAAGGTCACATAAATAGACAGGACTTGCAAAATCAGTGGTAATGCAATAAGGTCTGCACAGCATCGATGAGCAGCCAAGAAATGACTGAGTCTCAGAAATAGGTGGCAGGTGAGAGTCTCCAACACGTACAGATGAAGTGCAGCATAGGGATGCAACTACGATCAATATGAAAAAAAGAGAAAATAAAGAAGATGGGGATCGTCAGAGAGGCCCCCCCAGGAAGGGCCTACAACCAAATGGACAAAATATAATGGCCGAGAAACTATCGAAACTGAAAGGAATATATTACTTCATAAAGGGTATGGGAGGGGAATAAGGGAGGTAGGGAGAAGGGGCAGGGAGAGGAGGGAGAAGGAGGTAAAGAAGCAAGAAGTAGGAAGAAACCAGGAAAAACAGTCTCTCTCGTCTGGGGCCAGGTCCTGGGGGATCAACCAGGTTGTTAGAGCTCCTCCAAATAGGCATCAGTGTACAAAAAATATTTCCACAGCCTCCATGTGTCACAAAAGATCTCCCTGTTTTGCAGGGTAGCCATGAGGTCCTCTATGTCCCTAAGTTCATTGATTTTGGAAAACCAGGAGAGACTTTGAAGGCAGATTCACAGACCTTCAGCACAAATGGATACATGCCTTTGCCGCGTTCAACAAGTGAATTGTAAGGGAAGCCTTATATTTTTAAATGGGTTGTTCTGTAACGTGCAACAAGCATGCCGTGGGCTTCCCTGCCAGGTCAACATTTGTCAGGTGTTTAACAGTCCTGGCCACTGCTTGCCTAACTGTGTAATTTTTTGGGCAGTCACAAAAAAATATGTAGCATAGCATCGTACCCTGTCCAGCACCACATCACAAGCAGGTGTCTGACACCTGAGGAAAGAATCGATGCAGAGTCGTAGGCACCCTGTACCATCTGGTTAAAATCTTGAAAATTGGTCTCCTGAACCTTTGTGGCCATAGAAGACTTCTGGGCAATATGGAGAACTTTCTATTTTTGTGAATCAGTGAATTGCATGGCCAAATCAGATTCCCATTTAGAGAGAAAGCCAGGAGTAAAGTCCACCTCTGGCTGAATCAGAGCCACGTATATGACTATGGCAAAGGCCCGACTTAAATTCTGGGTTAGTTAGAATAGGGATCATGGGAGATGGTAACAGAGAGACTGAAGAGCTGAGAAAGGTGTTTCTGTAGACCAGTGGTTCTCAACTCCAGTCCTCAGGGCCCACCAACAGGCCAGGTTTGCAAGATAACTGAAATGCATCACAGGTGATATAATTTGCTGCTCAGGGATTGCAGTATTCTAGTCTGCATCTCCCCAAGTTAATACTTAAAATCTGGCCTGTTAGTGGGTCCTGAGGACAGGCGTTGAGAACCACTGCTGTAGACCAATGTGCTACCAAGAGTGGGATGATCACTGAGATCCTTTGGCAATCAAAGAGTGATCCATGGCCAGCTCTTCGCTGTCCTGCATGAGTCCTCCATCTCTGTAGCCAGTGTTTTGCCTCAGCATGATAATGCCAATCTATCAGTCTAGTGAGATGAGCCGCCTTGTAGTAAGCCTGTATATCTGGGAGGCCAACTCCACCCTGGCGTTTGGGAAGGTGGAGAAGTTGGAGCTGATTGCAAGGTTTCCGGTGGGACCATACCATCTCCCGAAAGAGGGAGTTGAGACGTTTGAAGAAAAACAGGAGATAACTGAATAGGAAGGGTCTGCAAAAGATAAAGAACCCTGGGCAAAATTGTCATCTTAAGGGCACTGCAACTGCCAAACCAGGTTAAAGTTAGTAAGTGTCAATGGATTAAATCAGTACGCAACCGGTTCAGCAGTGGATGAACATTGGCTGTATAGAGGGAAGAAGGGTCTGGAGTAATATTAATTCCCAAATAGTGAAGAGAGTTGCCCTCCCAATGAAAGGAGAAGGATGGACAAAGGTTGTCGATCATGGCCTTATCCACTGAAATATTAAGAGCAGAGGACTTGGACAAGTTAATTTAAAAGTAGGAGAGAGCACCACACATGATTGAAGCAATTACGTCAGGGACAATAAAGGGTCCAGCAGGAAAAATATGAAATCATCCGCAAATGAAGCCACCTTATGGACACCGGACACCTTCTGGTAGCCTGCAATGTCGGGGTCCGCACTTACAGTGCAGAGGACAGTACTTTTTAAATAAAGTGCTGCAAAACAAATAGTGATTAGTTGGGTTCTCTGATGCATGATTTGCTTATTGCATTCCTTTAACAGAAAACATTTCTGATAACACAAAAAGGATTATACTGGATTAACAACCCATCATCTGCTGTTCATATAATGTATATAGACCAGGCTTTCTGTCATGCTTTCATAGCATGCCAGAGTATACATATGTAGACTTGCAATGCTTAAAAGTTATTTCACCAATCAATATATATAAGATTTGAATTTTAAGGTAACTAAACTTTTCCAGTACATTTAACAAATGTTTCCATCAGCTTTCTGGTTTTCCCAGCAGAATAAACAATATACGCATTTCAGAAAGGAAATATGATTTTTCTAGGCAAGTCTGTAACATGACAGAGAAGCAGCTCAGTGAAGCGAGGCAGAGGGAGAACCACGCGACTGCCTTCTGTCCCACTGAACTGTTGGGAGATATTCTCCTCTCTGCCTCCATTTCAGTCTGCTAAGCAAACTCCAGATGGGCAGCAAAGTGTGTGTGGTACACATTTATTTATCAATAACATGTTTGTTTCTGATTTTAGTATTAGGTTTTCTCTTATATATGCCTACTGTTCTAGTGAAGACATTTTAAATGCAGATTATTTAATTTAAAAAAGGACTACATATTAGTACATGATGTAAGGTGAATATTTTATCACATATCAGAGAAAGCTAATAAAGGGATTTTTATAACAGCTTACCTGTAAAATCCTTTTCTTGGAGTACATCACGGGACACAGAGCGACTTAGTCATTACTAATGGGTTATATAGATACCTTCAGGTGCTGGCACTGGCAACTTCCAAAACCGGAAGTACCCTCCCCTATATAAGCCCCTCCCATCCGGGAGCACCTCAGTTTTGTAGCAAAGCAATAAGTGTCCCAAAAGAGGGGTGGGAGCTCTGTGTCCCGTGATGTACTCCAAGAAAAGGATTTTACAGGTAAGCTGTTATAAAAATCCCTTTTTCTTTTTCGTACATCACGGGACACAGAGCGACTTAGTCATTACTAATGGGACGTCCCAAAGCAATGCCAAATGAGGGGAGGGATACACTATACATAAGCTGGGCGCCATCAGGCATGAGGATCTTTTGCGGCCTGCAACACACTGCGCCCAAAGGCGACATCCTCCTGACTTCTAACGTCTACCTGGTAGAATCTAGTAAACGTGTGTACTGAAGACCATGTTGCGGCCTTACAGACTTGAGCCAGGGAGGCCTGGTGATGCACTGCCCATGAAGTTCCAACTGCTCTTGTGGAGTGCGCCCTAACTTTGAACGGAGGCGGTCTCCTTCTCAAGCCATAGGCTTGTATTATGACCTGTCGAATCCACTTGGCTAAAGTAGATTTTAATGCTGCCTGACCCTTTCTGGGGCCTTCCGGCAGAACAAACAAAGTATCCGTTCTACGAATCTGAGCAGTGGCTTTTAGATAAGCTTTAACTGCTCTTACTACATCCAAAGAATGCAATAACTTTTCCTCTACCGAGGTAGGTTTGGGAAAAAAAGAAGGAAGAACCACATCTTGGTTCAAATGAAACCTCGATACCACCTTAGGAAGAAAGGCTGGATGAGGACGTAATACTACTCTGTCCTTATGGACAACCAGATATGGCTCCTTACAGGACAAGGCGGCTAATTCCGATACTCTTTTAGCCGAACAAATGGCTACTAAGAAAATCAATTTCCTGGTGAGAAGAACCAAGGAAATGTGTTGCAATGGTTCAAACGGTTGTTTCTGTAGAACCGACAGAACCAGGTTTAAGTCCCATGGACATATGGGAATGCTAACCGGAGGGCTAATACGCATCACTCCTTGTATGAAAGCTTTGACTAATGAATGCAAAGCCAAGGGCCTTTGAAAAAATATTGACAAGGCCGAAATCTGACCTTTGATAGTACTCAAGGCAAGCTTCCTATCTACAGCCCACTGTAGGAAGTCCAGAATCCTACCTATTACGTACTTACGCGGATGCCATTTCCTGGCTTCACACCACGCGATGTACGCCTTCCAGATCCTATAATAGATCTGCCTGGATACCGGCTTCCTGGCATTGATCATGGTAGATACCACAGGATTAGAGAGCCCTCTCTTTTTTAGAATGTGGGCTTCAATAGCCAGGCCGTCAAACCCAGGGCTGGTAAGGAAGGGTGGTATATCGGTCCCTGCGAAAGCAGGTCCGGACGATGTGGGAGGGTCCAAGGACTCCCCACTGACATTTTTACGATCTCCGCGTACCATGCTCTTCGGGGCCACGCTGGAGCCACCAGAATCACTGGTTTCTTTTCTACCCTGATTCTGCGGATTAATCGCGGTAACAATTGTGGCGGTGGGAATGCATATATCAGTTTGAACTGATCCCAAGGGAACACTAGGGCATCCGAGCCGCAAGCTAGGGGATCCCTTGTGCGAGACACAAATCTGTCCACCCTTGCGTTGAATCTGGATGCTAGCAGATCTACATCCGGTGTTCCCCACCGCTGGCATATTGCCTGGAAAACCTCGGGGTGAAGAGACCATTCCCCCGGGCATAATTGCTGGCGACTTAGAAAGTCCGCTCTCCAATTTTCCACTCCTGGGATGAAAACCGCGGATATGGCTGGGACATATCTTTCTGCCCATTCCAGGATGCAATTCGCTTCCCTCTGGGCTGCACGACTCCTGGTGCCACCCTGGTGATTGATATATGCCACTGCTGTGGCATTGTCTGATTGAATTCTGACAGGGGACCCTTGGAGTTTGGATGTCCATGCTACTAGGGCATACCGGGCTGCTCGTATCTCTAAGAGATTGATGGGCAGGGCCTTCTCTGCTTCTGACCACTTGCCCTGGAGAGACCATTGCTCCAGTACTGCCCCCCAGCCTATGAGGCTGGCATCTGTAGTGACCACCTTCCAAGAAACTGGACTGAAGGGTTTCCCTTTTTCCAGATTCTGGGGCACCAACCACCAATGGAGGCTCTTGCGAACGGAAGGGGACAGGGACATTGGTAAGTCTAAAGCCTGAACTTTTTTGTTCCAGGCTGACAGTATGGCCCTCTGCCAGTTCCTTGAATGGAATTGACCGTAGGGTACTGCTTCGAATGAAGCCACCATTTTTCCCAGCAGCCTCATGCACAGGCGTATGGATGGTTTTCTTTTTGTACCCACTAAGTGGGTCAAATCTCTCAAAGACGACACCTTCTCTGGAGGTAAGAAAATCTTTCTCTGATTTGAATCCAGCCTTAGCCCCAAGTATTCCAGACTTTTGACTGGTCTTAGAGCTGACTTGTCTCGGTTGATAATCCAACCGTGATATTCCAGATACTTGATTGTCTCGTGAATAGCTACTTCCAGTTTTTCCACTGAGTGGTCTATTAGTAGCAGGTCGTCTAAATATGCCATTATCGTTACACCCCGTGTTCTTAGATTGGCCAATAGTGGGGCCAGAATTTTTGTGAACACTCGTGGTGCTGTGGCCAGACCGAAAGGTAAGGCTCTGAACTGAAAATGGCGACCTTCTACTACAAAGCGTAGAAATTTCTGGTGGGCCGGAAAGATGGGAATATGCAAATAAGCATCCTTTATGTCGATCGAGGCTAACCATTCCTGCCCTTGTAGGGCGGTGGCCACCGATCGGATCGACTCCATCCGAAAAGTCCTGATATGTAGGAATTTGTTTAGCCCTTTTAGATTTAATATGGGCCTCACGTCCCCATTTGGTTTGGGGACTGTGAAAAGGTTTGAGTAAAACCCGAACCCGCTTTCTTCCAAGGGAACCTTCATGATTACACCTTGGAGCAATAGTTGTTCTAGTGCCAGAAGGAGGGATCCTCTCTTTTGGGGATCGCTTGGCACGTTTGACCTCATAAAATGGGCAGGAGGAGTGTCTTTTAACTCCAGCTTGTATCCCAGACTTACTGCGGAGATCACCCGTTTGTCTCTGATGGTGTCCCGCCAGGTCTCTGTGAACAACTGAAGTCTTCCCCCCACCCGATTGAGTGGGGGCAACCCTTCATGACTTGGGGGGAGGTTTCGTACCTCTCTTGACCCAGGGTTTCTTGTTACCCTGTGATTGTCCCTGATTTCTGCCCCCTGGATTTGACCGCGGAGGCCGTCGGAACTGTTTCACAGCCGATGTGCCAGGGACTGGAGAAGTAGGCCTCTTAAAAGAAGGACTTCTACCCTTATTCTTAACCAGCAAGAGTGTACTTTTACCGGCAGAAATTTTCTGGATATACTTGTCCAGATCTTCTCCAAATAAGCGTTCTCCATGAAATGGGAAGCTAATCAGCAATTTCTTACAGGGAGCTTCAGCAGACCAGTTTTTGAGCCATAGAAGCCTACGCATATGTACTACAGACAGCGTAAAGCGGGAGGCCTGTTGGATTGTATCCTTTATGGCATCTACCGCAAAACACAAGGCTCTAGGTAGGTCAGCTAGGGCAAGAGCCTGCTGATCTGGTAAGTCTCTTAAGACTTGTTTCAACTGATCCTTCACTGCTTGGCAGACCCCAATTGCTGCTACTGCAGGTTGTGTCACCATGCTTGCTGTAGAGAAAGCAGATTTTAGTAAAGACTCCAATTTTTTATCTATTGGGTCTTTGAACATTGGAACATTATCTACTGGACATGTCAGTGATTTATTCACACAAGAGATGGCTGCGTCCACTGTAGGGACTCTCCATTTTTTTTATGAACTTATCCTCCATGGGATAGATCACCGGAAATCTCTTGGGGGGAGTAAATATTTTATCAGGATGCTCCCAATCCTGGTAAATAAGCCCTTCCAATAAAGGGTGGATTGGGAAGGAACAGACAGTCTGGGGAGCTTTCAGCGACCCCAGCGAGGAAACAGCAGTGGTTGATGGCTCCGCAAGAGGCATTTTAAATGCTGATCGGACCATGTTAGTCAGAGACTGAACCCATAATCTTTCAGCCTGAGATGCTGAGAAAGGTTCTTCCCCTGTTGATTCCTCTATAACCGAATCAACCTCATCCTGATCCCCTTCAGGTAGGTCGATCTCTGTGTGGGGCTGTTCCTCCACTAACAGGCACTCTGAAGGAGGAGACGGAGATCGGACGCGCTTTCCCTGTGACAGGGAAGCAGCGATCAATGTTGTTAATCTCTCTTCCAATCCTCCCAGAGTTGAGGAAAAAACCTCCTCTGTTATATATACAGGAGCAGGTGGACTGGGGACAGCCGCAGCACCATGTACTCCTGCGGGGTTCCTACGGCTACTGACCTCTGAAATTTCAGGGGAGATTGGTGCAATACAAGCATGCCCAAAATCCTCAGAGCCCGATGGAGACCCCTTTGGCTTCCTGGAAGACTTATTTCCGGAGCGTCTGGACGACATATCCTTTAAGCACAAAGCTGAGGTATTCCCGTCGTCATACACCAATTTTTCTGGTAATAGTCTAACACAGTTGCTGCTATATACCAGCTGGTGTCCACTAAAGTGTCTTTCTATGGGGATGCCTGCATCAACCGCCTCTGTGTGCCACCGTTTGTTGCTAGCTCTGCTTGCATCCAGCTGACACTTGTACTGTGTCTTTTATCCATGCTGGGACGCCTGCACATGCGCAGAAGCGCCGCGGCGCGCATCGAGCGTCATCCACCCGCCCCGTCCCTTTCCTTTCATAGGAGGCGCGTGCGCGCCCGTGCGCCTTCGGCGCCTTTTTTGAAAACAAGCAGGGACTAGGAGCCAGGGCCCTTTTTGCCGGAGGGCCTGTGCGGTGGATGAGCGCAGCAACAGAGCAGAGGAAGTGGATTCCCACAGAGAAACTTACCAACTGCCTGGATCTTTTGACTTAAAAAAGCCAAAGATCCACATGACAAGAAAAATGGACCATAGCGGCCTCTAGTGGTTTAACACAGGTACCGCGGTCTCCTTTTTTTTTTCTTGACTACTATTAAAATTTTACATTTTCCAGTAGTTACAGGCATACACAGATATTAGCGGGAATACCGTTAGGTAACAGACAGAAAGACAAATTAGGCTTGGGGGTCCCCCAATAGAACCAAGTTCCTGGGGGCCCCCACTTACCTGTTCCCCGCCGCAGGACTCTGTTTGGTCCACAGAAGCCCAAACTTCACCTATCACGGCAGGCATTGTAATTAAACCTTCAGGGACCGGGTTCCCAAGGATTCCACTCCCCTGGACCTGTATAGCACCCTGCACAGACAACATCTTGGTCGTGGGTATGACCAGAGCTCTGGATCCCAGGGTCCAGCCCTCCTAAGAGAGGCATTACAGGCAAAACCTTGCTCTTCTGTTGCAAGGCCCGGGTACCGACCGTTTAGCTATGAAGCTTTTTTGGTCGGATCCGGAACAGCTTACTGAGGCCCATAAAAGAACCTGTACGCAAGCCCAGTGAAAACACATGTTACTCTTTGGCCAACACCTTAGACACTGGCAAAAAACTGAGGTGCTCCCGGATGGGAGGGGCTTATATAGGGGAGGGTACTTCCGGTTTTGGAAGTTGCCAGTGCCAGCACCTGAAGGTATCTATATAACCCATTAGTAATGACTAAGTCGCTCTGTGTCCCGTGATGTACAAAAAAGAAAAAATAAAATCCTCCAGTTTGCGCCATATGCCAAATCACTATATTTCCAGTTGCTCATCTTGCCATTGCAATAAGCCCTCATTACCTGGGAAAAAAAGGTAAATCAATATCCAAATGGCCATGGATAAGCTCTTTAAAGGGATACTAAAGCCTAATTGTTTTTACCGTAATGCATTCTCTGCATTAAGGTATAGAATGCCCCACTACTTACCTGACTTCATGTCACCACTTCATAGTTACATAGTAGGTGAGGTTGAAAACAAGTCCATCAAGTCCAACCTATGTGTGTGATTATATGTCAGTATTACCTTGTACATACCTGTATGTTGTGGTCGTTTAAGTGCCTATCTAATCGTTTTTTCAAACTATCGATGCCCCCCGCTGAGACCACCGCCTGTGGAAGGGAATTCCACATCCTTGCCGCTCTTACAGTAAAGAACCCTCTACGTAGTTTAAGGTTAAACCTCTTTTCTTCTAATTTTAATGAGTGGCCACGCGTCTTGTTAAACTCCCTTCTGCGAAAAAGTTTGATCCCTATTGTGGGGTCAGCAGTACAGTATTTGTAAATTGAAATCATATCCCCTCTCAAGCGTCTCTTCTCCAGAGAGAATATGTTCCGTGCTCACAACCTTTCCTCATAACTAACATCCTCCAGACCCTTTGTTACCCTTCTTTGTACTCGCTCCATTTCTAGTACATCCTTCCTGAGGACTGGTGCCCAGAACTGGACAGCATACTCTAGGTGCGGCCGGACCAGAGTCTTGTAGAGCGGGAGAATTATCAATTTATCTCTGGAGTTCATCCCCTTTTTAATGCATGCCAATATTCCACCCCATTGATTTGTTCAGATCTTCTTGCAAGGTTTCCACATCCTGTGGAGAAGTTATTGCCCTGCTTAGCTTAGTATCGTCTGCAAATACAGAGATTGAACTGTTAACCCATCCTCCAGATCGTTAATTAATAAATTAAACAGGATTAGACCCAGGACAGATCCTTGGGGGACACCACTTTCCACACCAGACCATTCCGAGTACTCCCCAATTATCACCACCCTTTGGACTCACCCATGTAGCCAGTTTTCAATCCAGGTACTCACCCTATGGTCCATGTCAACAGACATTAGTTTGTACAGTAAGCCTTTATGGGGGACTGTATCGAATGCCTTTGCAAAATCTAGATACACCACATCCACAGGGCTTCCTTTATATACAGTAGATGGCAGCTCACTTCTTCATAGAAGGTTAATAGATTGGTCTGGCAAGAACGATTTTTCATGAATCCATGCTGATTTTTCATGTATGCTTTAGTGATTACCACTAATGATACAGTTTTCATTACTAAAATCTTGTATACAGTTCCTTATCACCCCCTCCAATAGCTTGCAGACCATAGATGTTAGGCTAACTGGCCTGTAATTCCCAGGGATATATCTCGGCCCTTTTATAAATATTGGTGCTACGTTGGCTTTGCTCCAATCAGCTGGTACCATTCCAGTCAGTAAACTGTCTGCAAAAATTAGGAACAATGGTTTAGCTATCACCTGCCTGAGTTCCTTAAGGACCCTTGGGTGTAACTGTAAGCCATCTGGTCCCGGTGACTTATGTAGCGGGTATTTGAATTTGTAAGGACTCTGGTGGTGTGAAGTTCCTTGGGGTCCCTGGGTGGCGCTGTTGCCTTGGGCCCGAGCTGAACATACACTGCGAACCGTGCCTTTTTGACCTCCCCTGGAGCTGGTACAGCGGGGCGGGGAACCCGCTGGGATGCAAAGGGAGAGGTCATAAAAGGGGCGGAGGCCCTGATTTTGGAGAGAGAGTCGGAGGACGTGGCCGCACCCAGGCACCTTCAGCTTGGGTGCTGGTGTTCCGGTGTTCCCGGCCTAGGCGCCCTTGGCCTAGCTGGAGCAGAGATGGAGTCCATTCCAGGCACCTTTAGCCTGGGGTGAGGTACTATGGCGGATGCCTGGGGCTCAGTACCTTCGACTGAGTTCTGCGAGGGTGAGGAATCCGAGGGGGCCCTAACGCCTTGGGTGCCGTGTCTGAGTTCGTGAGGACTGGTGCGCAGTAACTTCTCCGAAGAGTCCGGCGCGGCATCGCTGGTGACGGAGAGGCCTCTATTTCTCCCTTGGACGGATTAGTGAGAGAAGGTAAATTCACGTTCTAAATTGCCTAGTCAGTGGCAGTGAATATTCACCACTGGTGACAGCACAGTGGGCAGCAGCAAGAAGGGAAAGGTATGTGCCTCGATCTGTCCCCCCATTATTCAAAAGGAGAAAGACTGTTTTATTGCTTGGCAAGAAGAATAAAACTGAGTTGTACCTATTCACTGTGTGGAACTTGGGTTACTAAGCAAAGGAGTCAGGGACGAAGGACTGGACTTGGCTCTAGGACACCTACACAAAAGCCCAATCTTTGGCCTTCATCTCCTAGTTATGGGAGGACACGGGCCGTGGTGTGTATCATCTCTCTCTCCCAGGTACCCCTAGACAACAGCCAAATAACCGATAAAGCAAGAGAGAGAGGTGAGGCCACTACACTTATTTATGGTAAAGTGGATGTAAACCTGAAAAAATAATTTTTAAGAAGACTTCTACCTGGTACAGTAGAGAATGTCAATTCATCTGTGCCCAGTCTTGCCACAAAGAGGTAACCCAGCTCTGAGCAATTCTCTTGTCTTTTTTTAGTAAGATAAAAAAAACGACACACAGATAAGTTTGTGTCGCCACATCCGCCACTGCTGTGACTGACATCTGATTTCTTTATCTCATGAAGGAGCAGAGAGCAGAGTGTGTGTTACGATTCCAGCTTCACAACCCCCTCCTTTCTTCTCCAACTCTCTCAGGATTGGCTGCACCAGACCTCAGCATGATTGGGCATGCTGAAGTCATGTGGTGCCTTTCCTGAGTTTTAACTGGATGTTACTCATCATGGGGCATGATCAGTGTGACTGAAGAGTAGGAGAGTGTAGAGGTGGGCGGGGAGTCTTGTGACATCACGAGTCCGCCCACTGAGCTTTGGCAAAAAGACCCACCCACTGATTCCAGAGTTTTGTGGGGCTCCTACTGCTGAAGGAGGTGACATTTGCAAGGTAGGGATACATGCAGGTGGCTTGTATGTATACTGTATATACATTAATACTGTGACATTAGTTTATACTGGGTGAGTGGTGAGTTTACATCCACTTTAGGTTTTTCAAGTCTATTTCTAATTCTGTCCTCTATTAGCCATGAGGGTGCTTCCTGTCAAATGCTATGGAAATTAACATTACAGTCTTGGTTACTGTATCTCCCCCCCCTGTTTCGTTTGTGAAGACTGAGGAGAAGAATATATTCAAAACCTTTGCCATCTCTCCGTATTTTGTGACCAGATTCCCTTCATCATCTATTATGGGGCCAATATGTTCTGGCCTCCATTTCTTACTATTTATATACTTAAAGAATTTCTTGGAGTTTTTCCTTACTCTTCTCCGTGATGTGCCTTTCATGTTCTATCTTAGCCACCCTGATTGCACCCTTACATTTCTTATTGCATTTTTTGTAAAGTTGGAATGCTGACAATGACCCCTCAGCCTTGTATTTTTTGAAGGCCTTTTCTTTTGCTTTAATATGCATTTTTACGTTGGAGTTGAGCCACTCAGGATTTTTTTTGGCTCTTTTAAATTTATTCCCCACTGGAATTCACTGGCCAATACCTTTATTTCACATGCTCTTAAATCACTCCCATTTTTCCACCGTGTTCTTTGTTCCTCGGCTTTTATCCTATTTAGTATCATCTAGCATATAGAGCAGTTTAGGGAAGTTGGCTATTTTGAAATCCAGTGTCTTTGTATTAACCTTGTGTTTCCTATTTCTGTGATTTATACTGAAACTAAGAGACCTGTGATCCCTGTTTCCTAAGTTGCTCCATATTTCCACATCCACGATCAGGTCTGTATTGTTGGTAATCAGTAGGTCTAGTAACACATTGTTTCTTGTTGGTTCATTCACCATCTGACCCATGAAATTGTCCTGCAAGACATTTGGGAAATGGCGAGCCTTAGACAAATGCACGGTTCCTTTCGCCCAGTCTTTATTTTTACTGCCTTCTCACAAGTCTGTTGCATTGGTCGCTACTGTGTCTGTACTGCCTTTCCTTCAGTGGATTCACTATGGATGCACACACCATCTCCTAGCCTGCGCCTGACTCCCTGGCACCCATGATTCAGCACAATGCTCCATGGACGTTTTCCTGGAACTATCAGCCTAAAGTGCCTGGTACAAAAGGTTTCACCCACCCCTCTCTACTTCGGCAAAGGACATGAGTTCCCCCTTACAGGACACTTTACACGGACCGCACACGGAAGATCACAAGTGGCACAGGGTCAGATTGCCTTGGGAGCTCAGACTCAGGTCATGGCTTTAAACAGTGGGGGATGTACTGGGGCAGGTAGTATTCTCTATTCACAGGCTGGTAATACCCTCTGGTCAGCCAGTTAAGCCCCAGTCTGATTCCCAGGAGTTTCCTGCCATCATGTCTAATTTCATGGGCAGTATCCCGGTCCTTTTGGAAGCCTTAGATAGCATGATCACAACCAAGACCCTTCAGTCTCTCTCCCCCAGGGTTGCCAACTTTCAGTAAATTTACAAACAGTTTGTAAAATCTGTACTTTTTGCATCTGTCCTTGAATGTCCATTACGGACATATAGGCTCCATCTCTGTAACTGACATTCATGCACAGATGCAACAATTATGGATTTTACAAACTGTTTGTAAATTTACTGAAAGTTGGCAACCCTGCTCTCCCCTGATGGGTCAGAATCTGACTTTGCATTTCCTACTGATGTTCTGCTTGAGGAAAAGGTAGACAAGGAAGATCCACCTCTTTTTCTGTGGATTCGGATAACAATGATACGCCTTCAGCAGAGATTTAATCCAAGTTTAAGGATACTCCTGTCTCCCTTAGTTACACTGTATGCCCTTGTTTAGTGTTAGAGCAGCCTGAGTCAGCACATCCTATAGTTTCAAGCATAGGTAAAAGTACTTTTCTCTCTAGAAGAAAAAAAAGCATGCTCTTCTGTAGGTAGTCCTAACCCTGAGCCTAGGAAAAGTTAATTTTGTCTCTCTCAGGCCTCCGGTTTCCAGTCCAAGTCTTGAACACACTTTTGTTGGAAGATGTAGTCTTTCAAGCCAACTAATTCATCTTCTCAGTAATGGCGTGCTTCCTACTTGTCAGAATGGGGGAGGGGGCAGCTGTCAGCCTTTTGGTTCCAAGAAATCTCTGATGTTTGGGTCCAGAGTGCACTTCAAAGTATTCAAATCACTAAAATCAGCGCTTTGAGATGCTATTTTTTTTAAATCGGAGCCATTGGCAGCCGAGTAAACCGGAAGTGATTCATGACGTCGCTCCCAGGTTTTTACATCAGAGACCCGATCAAAGCCAATTTCGGCTTTGTTCAGGTCTCCGACCAGCCGGCAGACGTGCTGCCTGGTTGATCGGGTCTCCCGGTGGGACGGGAGAGACCCCAGTAGAGCGGCAGAAGGGGGGGCGCATTTCCTCCCGCTCTTTATAACAGCCGAGCGGCTCATTAGCTGCATTGGTTGTTATCGTGAGAAAGCCGGCCACCTGCTCTAAATAAAACAGTACCAGGGTGATGCCTATGGCTGCAGGCATCACCCCGGTATAACCACTTCAACAAAATGACGTACAGGTACATGATTTTGCGTGAAGTAGCTAATATCCAAGGCCAATCCACAGGTAAAGCACCTCAGGAACCCAGGGGATACAGACCGCACGAAAAAGGAGTGAGAAGAATTCAAGGGACAGTTTACCAATGGGAAAATATAATCTAATAACCAAAAAGTGGAAATAAAAAAAATATAACCACACAATGTCTCAAACCTAGAATGCATCACTCCAGAAAAAGGGGAACTTATATGTGACCCAGGTATATCACTAGTTTATATCTCAAAATGAATGTGTATAAATCTTGTCACATAGTTTGCCAGAAAGAAGATGTAGATGGATCCAAAGTCACCAAACATCAACCACTTTGCGGGCATGGAGGGTGGGAGAGGAGCTGAGGACACCCCAGCCTAACTCCTGGTCTCCCCACACCCCCCTGTGGCTGAATCCCAACCTCCCGCAGTTCAACACCATCCCCGATCCGCAGGCCTGGGCCAAATACAAAGTTCTTACTCTCAAACATGTGATCACTAACGGGGAGCTTTCCCCCTTCCATGTTTTACGCGCTAATTTTCAGGTTCCTCCACAGCTCCATTTCAGGTACCTGCAAATTGCCCATGCCTTCAGATGTCAGTTCTTGGGCCAACCGGTTGTCTTGGAATATTCTGAGCTCGAATCCACCCTTCGAGTGAAGGACCTGGAGAAACCCACGTCCCAACTCTATGGGTCCTTGTTGGCTGCCGCCGCCCCCGAGTTGTCCTCCCTCCGCAGGAAATGGGTGGCGGACATACCGGGGCTGGACGAGGACGACTGGAGGGAGATTTGGGACTTTCCCTTCTCCCATCTAGTCTCAGCACGGGATAAACTTGTACAGTACAAAATTGTACACAGAGCTCATTATACGCCTCATAGACTGCACCAGATGTCACCGTCACATTCCTCGGAGTGCTGGCGCTGCTCACATCAGGTGGGGAATTTTTTCCACATCTTCTGGGATTGCTCAGCGGTAGCCCACTATTGGGCGGAGGTTCTCCGGGTAATTGCTAAGGTCTCAAAAACTCATGTTGCTTATGACCCTAGATACTGTCTGCTGGGACTAGTGGAACAACTGCCGGTGCTCCGATCAAAAAAGATACTCATCTCCCTGCTACTGTACTATGCTCGTAAAGCTATCACGATGCATTGGAAAAAGTCATCTCCCCCCTCTGTTGGGTTTTGGAAAAACCTGGTTAATGCTAGTTTACCCCTCTATAAGGACACCTACTCCGGTAGGGGCTGCCCACAAAAGTTTGAGAAGATATGGACATGTTGGTTGGACGATGCTACCATGGCTAATGCTGCGGTGACGAGTGTCTAGGCCAGCAGTCGCCAGCTGGCCTGTTGGGGTGTTGATCGATTCCCCCCCCCCCAGGATGCTATCTCCTCCTGATACCACTTTGAGCACTGTTCACCCTGAACTGATCCCCCTCCCCGTATTGGGGTTGTAGGTTTAGTAGGTTGTGTATGTTTACTGTTGTCCCATGCTACGACCTGTTCCTGTAGCGGGACTGTGGCCCCTGTGTGGGCAACTGTCTGGCCCATATGCGGGCTATTTTTGTGTGTTGAAAACTTAATAAAAATGATTTTACAAAAAAAAAAAAAAGTCACCAAACATCTATAAACTGAATTTAAGAAATATTCTCACTAAAGGGTATAGAGATGAATAGGCCATTTACAGACATATAGATCAGAATTATGAAAGTATGAAAAAATGTCTATACCTCAAAGTCAGTGAGCTGCCCCTAAAGATGGATCATATTAAAAAAGGTAGTAATCCCATAGCAAGGCATTATTCGTTTTAATAAGTTGGACACAAAAGAAAGCCTAAAAAATAGTAAAGTATAAATAGATGTAAAAATTAATGCCCACTACTCCGTACAATGAGATAGTAACTCAAAAGGAACGTGTATGAGGTATATAAAAAAAAAGTATTGACACATACCCATCAGTATGAGAGCGTAACAGGTTGATGTTGTCCCCTAGAGCGAAACATCCAGATTGAGTCTGAGCCAGGCTATAAAAGAGACCAGGGTGGTGGGAGCCTATCCACTTTCCAGCTCCACCCATGTGTATGCGGAACTAATACCTCATTAGGATAAATCATAGAGGTACTGTCAGCCCCACCTGCCACAAGCAGACTGCATAAGAGCTAGGGGTACTGGGGTGGTGGCTGAACGCTGCTCAATCCTATCAGCAATGGTGCCCCCCGCTTGAGGTTCCGCTGGGTGACGTCACATCCGCCAGCATACCATGTCACTTAAGGCGCAACGTCGTCGAAGTCGCACACTTCCGCATTGCAGTAAAGGCGCTGACACGCAAATAGAAAGGCTCTACCGAATGTGGAGGACGCTGTAAGCGCCCAGGGCCGATGGAAGGGGGCCACCCATTTTTGTTAGGCAACGCTTTAAAAAGCCCCCTATATGTCATCAGTTTAGCCTTATGGAGGAGGTCTGGTGCTAGAATTATTGCTCTCATTCCAGCGTGCGGGGGTGGGGACCTCAAAAATGTTTAGTGGGGGAATTTTATGTGCCTGGGCTTGTGACTTTTAAGCTGGGTTCACACCAGTGTGAATTGGATACGGGTTTCCCAATCGTATAGCAGGAGATTGTGATGGGCTCTCTATGGCGCCGGTTTACACATCTCTGCAGCGGCTCTGGTGCGAATCGCACAGGAGTCCTGTGTATCCGTTGGTCCGTTTCAGGTCCAAATTCAGCCAAAAATCTGGGCTGAAATCAGACCTGAACCAGTGATTGGAGCCACCGGTCATGGTACACGCTCCAAAAGAAACGGCTCGGTCGGTCGTTTCTTCAGAGCGCATGCACTGATAGCTTCATTGGCGCAGTATACAATAAATATCTCCTAAATTGCGCACGTTTAGGAGATATTTACAGTACCTATAGGTAAGCCTTATTATAGGCTTATATGTGTGTGCACTGCGCTATGGAAAAACACCTGTTTGTGCTGCCACTTAATATTCAATTAACATGCAAATGAGGTGAAACAAATGTCAATTTAAAAAGGAGACAAATAATTCCACAGCAGCGCACTAATTAATCTACAAATCTCCTAAATATTAGCATTGTTAAATGATCAACATAAAACACCCATACATAATGAGAAGTGTCCATATGGCATATCCAAAAATAAATAAATATATATATATATATATGTAGCACCCTCCTCACTCCCCTCTTATTCTTCAGCTCGTCTGTCTCTTGTCTAGGGGTACCTTAGAGGGGAAGGGAGCGGGGACACCACGCCTGGCCTTCACCACAGGTGTCAGTGTGATAGAAGCAAAGTTCTTTTACCTTCGGGTCAGTGCTGTGCACCTGGAGCCTCCACCGAGAATTACCTTGAACAATGTCTGTCAGGAAATGAGCCCCACACCATTAAAGTTCAACACTCCTTTATTCTTCTCGAATGAACACAATCAGTTGAACTCCCTTGGTAGAAACAGAACAGAAAAGGAGGTGTGTATGCAAGTAGGCCCAGACACAATGTGTTCTCCACTTTCCTCCCTGAAAGTGAGTTGCGGTCTCTGAGCGGGGGGGGATTTCCTTCCAGGCGGTCTCCGATGAGAGGCTCACCCGTCTCTGGCAATATGCTGCACCAGGTCTTCGAGTGAGGAGGTCCCCCCGGTCCATTACGCCTTCCGGATTCGGGTACCCAATCCCTGGATACCCTAGGATCTCCTTCCCTCGCGGAACTCAGTGTTGGGCACTGAGCTCCAGACCTCCATCCGAGTACCTCACCCCAGGCTAAAGGTGCCCGGGATGGAACATGACCTCCGGCTGTCCTCTAGGCCTAGGCCCGCCTAGAGAACCGACACGAACCACCGTCCACAGGCTGAAGGTGCCTGGGACTCGACCCCGTGACAAAGATGGCCGGCCTTTTATACCCTCTCCCAGCAAGCACGGCGGGTTCCCCGCCCCACCATACCGCTGCCGAGGAAGGACAAAAAGGAGGCACAGCACACAGCAATGATTCAACCCCAGCCCAGGGCGACAGCGCCACCTGCTGGGCTGCAGGGAATTACACATCACTAATGTCTCTGCCAAGTTCAAATTACACCCGGGAAAGTACATACCCGCTACACTCTCCCCCTGGTGGTTTGACACTGGTCCCCAGTGTCTGGAGTAAATCATGCCGTCAATGGCTGACATAATCCAATCCAGAGACCAACTAACAATTGTACAAAAATAAACTTTTAGAAAAAAACTACCCAACTGAAACATTGTGTCTGAGCCCTGTACTGTAATAAAAAGGGAATAAAGACAGAAGAGAAAAACAACAGCATTATACCATAACTTGGAATCACATATTCACATTTTACTTTTCCCACCCATCCTGACTAAGACCCACCCCATACTCAGTGGTTTTGATGGGATGTTCTCCTGCAGAGGGAAAAGAAAGGATTAACACACATAACCCTGACACATGTATTCGTGTGAGGGAAAATAAACTTCTCCTGGAAGAAATCCCTTTTCTCCAAAGAGTGAGTGCGTGAGAAGTGTTTAACGTTGCGCAACACTGCCACCTGGTGACAGCACTGCGGTAACTGCACTCGTGGAACTTTTCCTCTTCTCTTTGGCCCTATCTACCCAGAGTCCATGATCTCTTGTAGGAAAGGTGAAGAACAACAGGAACAGTCCTTCATTCCTCTGGGCACAAAAGCAACGGGCCCCAGAAAGTTCAGCCACATAACAAGAACGGAGTCTTTTCTCTCCTACAGGTAAAAACGGGGATGCGGCAGAACAAGTGGCTTCAAGTGTTGATCCATGGTCTCCAGATGATACTCCACATCTTCTCCTTCCTTGCGCCGGATCAACACCTTGTCTGCATGGATGTGCCGTCCCAACATCCACACTGCCTTGCAGTCTTTAAAACGTTGAGAGGCCTTTGGAGAGCATGCCAGGTACCTGCGGGCGTGGGGAACCTGAAGGTGGGTCCACACAAAGTCATTGTACCAGCGCTCCCGACACACTTCCACCTCATAGAGCAGTTCCTTCGACAAGTATGGATACTCCCATCCGTACTCTGCAGCGACCTTCTGGCCAAATAGGCGTTGTAGTCTCGCCAAAGGAGGCATGGTAGCTTTGTCCCCTTCGCCAGGCAAAACTATTGTGTCCGGGTGGCGAGGGACCTTGATCACATCCGATCTGGGCATTGGCGCCCGCAGTAACAGTCTTTTTTCCCCGGTCTTCGGTACAGATGGCACCGGAGATGTAGAGGCAGGCTGGGGACAGGACTTCTCTTCAGGCGCTGGTGCCTCCACCTGGGGTGTACTTTCCCCTGTAGACATGGGTGGATCCCTGGTCCTCCGGAATGAAGCGAAAGGTACTTTGTCCCAGCCCTTTTCTGCAAACAGTTCATCTATTGCAACGTCGTCTCCCATGTCCGAGAGCGACTCCAGGTCAGAGGTGTCACACTCCTCCATGGGCAGGTAGCCTGTAGTGGAGGCTGAGCTTTCACCTCTTCCCACACACCAAATCTCTCCGCCTGGCTTACCTCGGCCTTTACTTGAAGCGGGACGTCCGGAACTCTTGTCGACGGATCCATCCGGACCGGGCGTAAGCGGGCGAGACGGTCCACCACAACCGCTGGTCGGGGCTACCATACCGGTCTTTCTCTTCGGTGGTGGACGCTGCGAGACAGTGGTGACCGAGTCAGCATCCTCGGATTTCTCCCGTTGAGTTTTCACGACCTTCTCCGCGGTCGCTGCAGTGTGCGTAGGGGTGGCTGTCAAAGCAGTGATTCCTCCTCTGTGAGTGGTGTTGCCTGTAGCACGGCCAGGGTAGATGGTTCTCGGCTTCTCAACCGCCGGATCCACTTCGAACAGGAACTCCCCACAGGCCTCACATCGCCCGAATGGCTTCAGTTGGCACACCAGTCCCGAACAGCCGGGACAAATCACACCCAGGGCCTCAACGTCCATGCCTGAATACAGGGCGAATTGACCCCTTGGCTTTAGCCGGATCCCCGTATCTGTTACCGGAGCAGCAGCAGTCAATGTCGTGGTGGAAGGGTGAACTGGAATCCACGATGTATGTCCGAACATGGCGACCTGTTGCTGATCCATCGCACACTGCAAAGTTTTTGCGCCAACGTCCCACGTGTAGTCCTTCACACGTATTGGACTCCTCCCCTTTGCTCCAGTTCGCGGGCTTTTCTTCTTTTCTGTTTCTGAGTCACGCCCACGAACTAAGCGATGGGCGTGTGCCTGGTGGCGCAGTGCAAATAGAAACCCCCACGTGCAGTACTTCACACGGCTGAGCTTCCCCCTTTCCTCGCTCTTCTGCGCGGGCCTTTCCCTTCAATGGGTCATGTCCACGACTTCGAGCACAGGGATGCACTTCGGCCAATGAAGGCCTGCCTACTCGCGTAACTCTTCCAGCAGACACGTTCAATTCCGTGGTGCACAAACACTATACTGGACCCGAGCCCCCACGTGTAGCACCCTCCTCACTCCCCTCTTATTCTTCAGCTCGTCTGTCTCTTGTCTAGGGGTACCTTAGAGGGGAAGGGAGTGGGGATACCACGCCTGGCCTTCACCACAGGTGTCAGTGTGGTGTAAGCAAAGTTCTTTTACCTTCGGGTCAGTGCTGTGTACCTGGAGCCTCCACCAAGAGTTACCTTGAACAATGTCTGTCAGGAAATGAGCCCCACACCATTAAAGTTCAACACTCCTTTATTCTTCTCGAATGAACACAATCAGTTGAACTCCCTTGTAGAAACAGAACAGAAAAGGAGGTGTGGATGCGAATAGGCCCAGACACAATGTGTTCTCCACTTTCCTCCCTGAAAATGAGTTGCGGCCTCCGAGCGAGGGGGATTTCCTTCCAGGCGGTCTCCGGTGAGAGGCTCACCCGTCACTGGCAATATGCTGCACCAGGTCTTCGAGTGAGGAGCTCCCCCCGGTCCATTACGCCTTCCCGATTCGGGTACCCAATCCCTGGATACCCTAGGATCTCCTTCCCTCGCGGAACTCAGTGTTGGGCACTGAGCTCCAGACCTCCATCCGAGTACCTCACCCCAGGCTAAAGGTGCCCGGGATGGAACACGACCTCCGGCTGTCCTCTAGGCCTAGGCCCGCCTAGAGAACCGACACGAACCACCGACCACAGGCTGAAGGTGCCTGGGACTCGACCCCATGACAAAGATGGCCGTCCCCTCTATACCCTCTCCCAGCAAGCACGGCGGGTTCCCCGCCCCACCATACCCTGCTGGGCTGCAGGGAATTACACATCACTAATGTCTCTGCCAAGTTCAAATTACACCCGGGAAAGTACATACCCGCTACATATATATATATATATATGTGTGCTCCATCATATGCAAATCAATATGAACATACAGTCCAACTTAAAGTGATAAAACAAAATCTCAAGTCAATATCGCGTTATTCTAGGCTTACCTATAGGTAAAAAGTATACAGGAAGTTATACAACCTCTTTAATAAGTCAACCAAGGTATTTTAGAATTTACATTCCCAGATCACATTGCAGGGAGCCTGACAGGGAGACCTGGAAGTGACATCACATTGCTTCGGGGTAACCAACAACACGGGAAGTGGAACCAGATGTGTGCCCACTTAGCTTCCTCCTCCCTACCCGGTGGCACCTGCTATGCCAGTGCCAGGTCCACATATGGGCAAGCGGAGCCCGGGATACATGGCGGGGGCACGTTACCGAGGAGGTGTGGAAGTAGGGTTGCCACCTCATCCCTTTAAACCCGAACACATATGAATTACACAGGTTCTAAGGCTTATTTAATGCAGATAATGCACTAAGTGAGTTTATTTACCACCTTAATCAGCCTCAGAACCTGTGTAATTAATATGTGTTCGGGTTTAAGTGCCGGTGTCCTGTCGAGAAATGCCCCTATCGAAAAATGCGTTCAAAATGAATAGCAGATAAAGATTTATTTTGCAGATTTCTTTGCCCATCGATAAAAATTCCGCCCCCAGCACTGCTCATCATTGCAAAAATCTGCCCCTTCAAGTAAATATCCGCCCCTCACCTACATGAACGTGCCTCGGCCACGCAAGACAACAGCTAATCGTAAACTCAGCTGTGCTGCGGCTCCGTGTGGCGCATTCGCAGTCCCCCCGGGCACTATTCCATAGCCGGGCACTTCTCGATAGAACACTGGTTCACACCAGCGCGCTCTGCGAAACCGATGCGATTTCAGCCATATAGATTGTATGGCTGATATCGCATTCGGACCAAACTCGCACAGGACCCCTTTTTTGGTCCGCATGTCCGAACTGTCAGTTCGCACTGCGATATGCGAGCTGAAATGGGGGTGTCATTAACAATGTATTGACACTCCCAGCAGTTCGCATATGGCAGTGTGAACTACTGTGCGAGTCGGTGAGATGCGGGAACTCGCAGTGGATTGGCAGGGTTCCTGCATCGCACAAGTGTGAACCGAGCATTAAGGCCCCTTTCACACTGGGGCGGGGACGTGCGCTGGCGGTATAGCAGCGCTATTCTTAGCACCGCTATACTGTTGTTTTTGCCGCAATATTCGGCCGCTAGCGGTGCGATTTTAACCCCCGCTAGCGGCCGAGAAAGGGTTAAAACCGCCCACTGAAGCAGCGCATTGCGGGCGGTATAGCCGCGCTGTCCCATTGATTTCAATGGGCAGCAGCGGTAAAGGAGCGGTAAACACACTGTTCCTTCACCGCTCCAAAGATGCGGCTAGCAGGACTTTTGGAGCGCTCCTGTAAGCGCACCGCTCCGGTGTGAAAGCCTTCGGGCTTTCACATTGAAGACTGCAGGGCAGGATTTTTTCAGGCGTTTTTCAGGCGCTATTTTTAGCGCCAAAACGCCTGAAAAACGCCCCCGCGTGAAAGGGGCCTAAGGGATGAGTTGGTAATCCTATGTGGAAGCAATCAGGTGTCAGCGAGAGAGAAAGTGTCAGAATTGGGCTGTAGGCAAACGGATGTAGATCTTGCAACTTTCCTCATTTGAAAACTGCAGTGCATCAGCTGATTAATAATGAAAAAGTCACCTCCGTTCAGATCCATTCTGCAAACAAAGAACATTTTTTTTAGAGCAGCAATCGACTACAAAGTTTGTTAAAAATCGATGCAATGTACATATATCACTCAAAGGGGATTTGTTTCTTCTCAACAAAAGTGGAATTACTCTTCAAGCTTTGTAAATGATAGCTAGATGCCAATTAATTGTCATGCACATCCCTGTCTGTAGCTATAATATTAATATACATTGTCATCCACTTTGAGAACAGTTCTATGCAATCTATAGACAGTAGTGGGTCATCAATAGAAGCACTTCGCTATCATCATCATCATCATAGTACTGGCAGAGGCCAGCAACTAACATGGCGGCTTGGTCCTTTCCGCTCGGAAGCGGAAGTAGTCTATTTTTAGGCCAGCTTCCGGTGCCGAGGTGCCTCCGGTTGAAAGAAGGTGTGCAAGATGTTGTCTGTGGACTTTTTGGACGATGTTCGGCGGATGAACAAGAGACAGGTGAGGGATGAGCGGACTGTATACGGGACTAGGCTGTGTGTTATTCCCGGGGACACAGTGTGTACATTGTCTGTGTGTTCTGTACGGAGGGAGATGACACTGAACAGGAAGTCCTCTGTGTGTGAGATGTGTGCCACGTCCCATCCTCTATTATAGAGAACACACAACCTTATCTCCAAGTCAGACTGATCGGAGGAAGTCCATTAATCAGCAGTACAGGTGGAGCAGGGACGTGTTAGTACCCCGCATGTTTGTGTGTCCCATTGGTCAAGATTTCCCTTCACTTCCCCTCCTGGTGACACCACAGGAAGTCTCCCCAAAGTGGGAGGAGTTTCTCTTTGACAGTTTGTTTACCAGAACAGGTGTACCCACTTGAAAGTGGATGTTTTCTCTACTTCTGTGAACTAAATTTTATCTCCATAATAACTGTCCCTGTATGGGAAGCTGTCCAAGCTGACAGCCATCATAGGTGGTGGAGGGATTCCCTGCCTGAATACATGTGGCTGCAGGGCTGATGGCTTTCACCACCTCCCTGGTGGGATTGGACTTGTATCTGAACCCTCCTGAGCTCATCACTACTTCCTGCTCCATGGAGTCCAATGGGGACTTCTTTGCACCCAAAGTTCTTCATCGCTGCTCTTTCCATGCAACCAGGTTTGGGGAGACTTCCTGAAACACACCCATGGACCGAGCGATCCTTCATGTGACACGACATGCTGCAGGTCTGTGGCTTATCCACGCGTGTGACAGATCTCACAGCACACATCCACCCTTCACTGAACACAGCCTGAGGGGGAGGCAATGAATACATCACCTGCATCTAGGTGAGGAAAAGCGCTCTAAGAATGGAGGAGGGGCAGATAAATGAAAGGCCCGCCTCCTCCAATCACAGAATGCCCTTCATTTATGGAAACTATAGTACAACCTCTATGAATGGAGGAGGTGAGGATGAATAAAAGGTTCACCTCCTCCAATCACAGAATGCCTTTCATTGATGGAAACTATAGTACAGCCTCGAATGGAGGAGGTGAGGATAAATGAAAGGCCCGCCTCCTCCAATCACAGAATGCCCTTCATTGATGGAAACTATAGTACAGCCTCGATGAATGGAGGAGGTGAGGATGAATAAAAGGTTCACCTCTTCCAATCACAGAATGCCTTTCATTGATGGAAACTATAGTACAGCCTCGATGAATGGAGGAGGTGAGGATGAATAAAAGGTTCACCTCTTCCAATCACAGAATGCTTTCCATTGAAGCTATAGTACAGCCCCTCTGAATTGAGGAGGGGGATGGAAAGGGAGGCCACAGTCAGCACTTTTGACAAGTGCCAGTCACAGGTGCAGCTGCTCATATTAGAGCAGCATTAAACTCTTCTTTTTTATGAAAATTTGCTGACAAGCAGGGTTTTTATGGCTGAAATTACCCTTTCAGTCTCTCCTGTCATAATTGCTTCCCCCTGCCTGTCAGCTGTCATATACAGTGATAATGCACAGCTTGGCATCATGGCACAGATATTAACAGGTGGCATGGAGATTGCTATATTAACACTGAATGGGTTGAACGAAAAAAAACAAAACCTGTGTACTAGAGTGGTGCGATCGTTATCGCCATTCAACCCCCCTCACGATCTTCATACAGCATTTCCCAGATTTGTGTTATTAAACAAGCGCAGAGCTGTCAAAAGAAAAAAAAAACTCAGTCGGCAAATGTTTATCAACAGCGATAAAGAGAAACAATGTATCTCTTGGTTCTTTTAGATCATAGGGATGAACTTCGGTCTGTAAATTAGGTCAGTTTAACCACTTAAAGCGGAGGTCCACCCAAAAGTGCAATTTCCGCTCATCTGTTTCATCCCCCGCCCCCTTCCGGTGCCACGTTTGGCACCTTTCGGGGGGGAGGGAGGAGCGGGTACCTGTTTTTGACAGGTGCCCTTTCCCCGCTTCTGCCGGACCTCGCCACGGCGAGGTGCGTCTGAGGTCTGGCTCCCTTCTTTTTCCCCTGCCGCCAGGCCAGTGTAAGAGCGCAGCTCGCTTCGTGCATGCGCAGCAGGGATCCGGCTGTGAAGCCGCAATGCTTCACTGTCGGGTTCCCTTACTGGCAATGGCTGCAGCAGCACCCAACAGCCGATGGAAACATCAGCTGTGATGCCAACATTGCTGGAATCCAGGACAGGTAAGACCCCTTTCACACTGGGGCGCTTTTTGGGCTAAAAGTAGCGCCTGTAAACCTCCTAAAAAACGCCTCCCCTGTGGCCCCAGTGTGAGAGCCAGAGTGCTTTCACACTGGAGCGGTGCACTTGCAGGATGTTAGAAAATGTCCTGCAAGCAGCATCTTTCGAGTGGTGCGGGAGCAGTGTATAATACACCGCTCCTCCACCGCCCCTGCCATTGGAGTCAATGGGCACCGCTGCCAAAGCGCTTTGCGGGCGCTATTAACTAGGAATGCACCGAATTTCGGCCAAAATGGCCTTTTCGGCAATTTGCCGAAAGAGAATTCACGCCGATAATGGCGGCGAAAATGAAGCAGGGCCTGCTGGGCAGGGCCCCGCCCATGGTGCCGCCCATCACTGGGGGTGTCTTTCTGGAGCGGCCGTCCTTACTCTCTCCTCCTCCCCTCCCTTCTCGCCCATGCTGCAGGCGGCCCGTTGGGTCTCTGTGTCCCTCCCCAAGCGGTGGCTGCATATGGAACCGGGCTCCCCGATCCTCAGCTGATGTTTAAATCGGCTGTGCAGGAGCTCAGTCACGCTGTGTTTTATTTTCTCTGAAAGTGAAAGCAAGTAGAGGTGTATAGCAGTGTGTGCTGTGCTTTCTGCCTCCCCCTACAGTGCAGTACCTGGCATGGAGAGTGAAGGGAGAGTGAAGGTACAGTGCTGCAGCTGACGATTTTTAAAAAGGCTGTCTATATATGTCTGTATGCGTGTTTCTTCATGTTTGGGTGGGTGTCTGCATGTGTGTTTGTGTATGTTTATATGTGTATGTTTATATGCACTGGCAGGCTGCATGACGGGCACTGGCAGGCTGCTGGGCACTGGTGAGGCACAGGCAGGCTGCATGACAGGCATTGGGGTGGCTGCTGGGCACTGGCAGGCTGCATGTGATGGGCACTGGTGAGGCTGCATTGATCTCCTGTACCGTGTCTGCAGTCTCTGACCATCTCCTGTACCGTGTCTGCAGTCTCTGACCATCTCCTGTACCGTGTCTGCAGTCTCTGACCATCTCCTGTACCGTGTCTGCAGTCTCTGACCATCTCCTGTACCGTGTCTGCAGTCTCTGACCATCTCCTGTACCGTGTCTGCAGTCTCTGACCATCTCCTGTACCGTGTCTGCAGTCTCTGACCATCTCCTGTACAAAAATATTTTTTAAAAACAGTCACTTTCGGTATCGGTTTTCGGCCTAGTGTATTTTTCATTTTCCTTATCTGTTTCGGCACCAAAAAACCCCTCGGTGCATCCCTGCTATTAACCCTTTATTTGCCTCTAGCGGGGGGTTAAAAGCTCCCCACTGGTGGCCGAAAAATGCCGTTATTACTGCTACAAACCCCCGCCCCAGTGTGAAAGTACTCTTAAGCCTGGTACACACAATCGGATTTTCCGCGGACAAATCGTAGGACTTTTGTCCGAAGGGCGTTGGCCAGGGACTTGTATTGCATACAAACTGCAAATAATTGTCGGCCAACAAACACGAAACTATGTGGTTTTTAAGCTCTTTTTTGCCACCCTTTGGGAAACTTCTGCTAATGTTGTGTTCTGGTTAGCATTGCTTCTGAGTATGCGTGTTTGTACTTTGGAGTTTTGTCCGATGGACTTCTGTACACACAATCAGATCCATAAAAACACAATTGTTGGCAGACAATTTTCAAAGCATGCTATCCAACATTTGTTGGCGGAAAATCCAACAACAATTGTCCGATGGAGCATACAAATGGTCGGATTTTCCGACAACAGCCTGTCATCACACAATTCCCGTTGGATAATCCGATCGTGTGTTCGAGGCTTTAGTGTAATAATTATAAAGGTCAGAAGCTACAGTATATGTAGCTGCTATCTTTTCATTTTTGGAGGGGAGGGCGGAACTCCACTTTAACCACTTCCCGCCCAGTCAATAGCATATTGACGTCCGGGAAGTGGTTCAGTTATCCACACTGGACGTCATATGACGTCCTGCGGGATAACAGCTGCTGCGCGCCCGGGGGGGGCGCGCATCGCGGCGATCGGTGGGTCAGTCTGACCCACCGCTACACTGATCTCGGTAAAAAGCCTCCGGCGGAGGCTTTTTACCACGTGATCAGCCGTGTCCAATCACGGCTGATCACGATGTAAACAGGAAGAGCCGTTGATCGGCTCTTCCTCACTCGCGTCTGACAGACGCGAGTAGAGGAGAGCCGATCGGCGGCTCTCCTGACAGGGGGGGTTCGCGCTGATTGTTTATCAGCGCTGCCCCCCCTCGGATACCCACACTGGACCACCAGGGAAGCCCCCCAGGACCACAGGGAAGCCCCAAGCATGTGGATGGCCCCCATGGCCATCCACATGTAGTAAAATAAAAAAAATATGCCAATCAGTGCCCACAAATGGGCACTGACTGGCACTATGATGGCACAACCACAATGTGTGGAGGCTGGCATTGCTGGGCATCAGTGTCCATCAGTGCCACCTACTAGTGTCCATCAGTGCCCATAAGTGCCCGCCCATCAGTGCCGCCTATGAGTGCCCATCAGTGCCGCCTATGAGTGCCCATCAGTGCCGCCTATGAGTGCCCATCAGTGCCGCCTATGAGTGCCCATCAGTGCCGCCTATGAGTGCCCATCAGTGCCGCCTATGAGTGCCCATCAGTGCCGCCTATGAGTGCCCATCAGTGCCGCCTATGAGTGCCCATCAGTGCCGCCTATGAGTGCCACATATCAGTGCCGCCTATGAGTGCCACATATCAGTGCCGCCTATGAGTGCCACATATCAGTGCCGCCTACCAGTGCCACATATCAGTGCCGCCTACCAGTGCCACATATCAGTGCCGCCCATCGGTGTCGCCTCATCGGTGCCCATCGGTGTCGCCTCATCGGTGCCCATCGGTGTCGCCTCATCGGTGCCCATCGGTGTCGCCTCATCGGTGCCCATCGGTGTCGCCTCATCGGTGCCCATCGGTGTCGCCTCATCGGTGCCCATCGGTGTCGCCTCATCAGTGCCCTTCAGTGCCGCCTTATCAGTGCCCGTCATTGAAGTAGAAAAGGTACTTATTTACAAAAAAAAATTACAGAAACAAAGAAAAACATATTTTTTTTTCAAAATTTTCGCTCTTTTTTTTTTATTTGTTGTGCAAAAAATAAAAATCGCAGAGGCGATCAAATACCACCGAAAGAGAGCTCTATTTGTGGGAACAAAATGATAAAAAATTTGTTTGGGTACAGTGTAGCATGACCGCGCAATTGTCATTCAAATTGCGACAGCGCTAAAAGCTCAAAATTGGCTTGGGCAGGAAGCTGTATAAGTGCATGGTATTGAAGTGGCTAAAGGCCAAACTTTTTTTTTTTTTTTTGACACTTGTTGCTTACAAGTTAAATTCTGGATTTTATTGCTAGAAAACTACTTGGAACCCCCAAACGTATATAGATTTTTTTAACAGAGACCCTAGAGAATGAAATCCTTGCTATATTTTATGTCACACTGTATTTGCACAGCAGTCTTTTCAAAATTTTAGGGAAAAATATACTTCAATGGATTAAAAAAAACTGAACAGTAAAGTTAGCCCAATTTTTTTGTATAATGTGAAAGATGATGTTACGCCGAGAATCATGAGCTTTATTCTAAGCAAGAAAAATTCCCTTTATCCAGAATCGTGCAGCTCTAGTGTGTACCAGGCTTTAGACTTCTGATTTCCTCCCTGCACCCCACTGAATCTAATGGAGCACAGATCATGCTATTACTTTTCTGGGGACAACCCAAAATTTGGGATTTTCTTTTAGTGCCGGTTCACTCTACCGCGACTTGGGATCCGACTTGTGTCACCCCAAGTCACGCGACATGAGAAATTACGTTAAAGTGAATGAGAGCCGTCTTAATGTACACTACTGCAGTCGCTCCGACTTCAGAAAAGGTTCCTGTGCTACTTTAATCCGACTTCTAGGCGACTTGTACCCATTGATTTCAATGGAAGTCGCCTCCAAGTCGGATCCCCTGTCTTAACTGAAGCAACTTTCCAGGAAGTGAAAATAGTTTTCTCAGGCAAACCCCTCCCTCAGAGCTGATTTATTATGTGATTGGCCACTGACAAAGTCGCCTGTCCTGGAGGCGACTTGAAGTCACTTCAAGTCGCGCTCAAGTCATCTCCAAGTTGCCTTGTAAAGTCGCGCTGGAAGTCGTGTTATCCCATGACTGTGAACCGGCACTCACTTTCATGATAATGGTAAACAGGACAAATAGGATAAATCTTCTTAACAGAGACACAGCAAGAAAAACTGACAGGGGTTCTAATCCATTTGACCTCTATCCAAAACAAGAGTTTTGCCTTTAGATATACTTTAACCTTTTAACTGCTTAAGTTCCGCCCTATAGCAGTTTTACTGTTACAGGGCGGCATCTCTTCGCCGGATTACGTGTGTATATAGGTGATCCAGCTGTTCCGCTAGCACCCGCCGATCATCCAGCAGAGGGGCAGAACGGTGGTCTACCTATGTAAACAAGGCAGATCGCCTTTTTGACTGGAGGAAAGAGATGGATCCTGTGTCTTTCCCTAGTAAAAGCACCTCCCACAGTACATATTAAACACTCGTCAGGCACACAGTTAACACTTTGATCGCTCTTGATGTTAACCCCTTCCCAGTCAGTGTCATTAGTACAGGGCATATTTTTTTAGCACTGGTCACTGTATTAGTGTCAGAATGTCCACCGCAATATCACAGTCCTGCTATAAGTCGCGCCACCATTACTACTAAAAAATAAATAAAAATATCCCGTAGTTTATAGATGCTATAACTTTTGCGCATTGCCAATCGATATACGCTTATTGGGATTTTTTTTACCAAAAATATGTAGCAGAATACATATTGGCCTGAATATATAAAGAAATTTAGTTTTTCTTAAAAAAATTTATTGGTTATGTTTTATAGCAGAAAGTAAATATTGTTTTTATTTATTTTTTTAATTATTGGTCTTTTTTTGTTTATAGTGTGAACAATAAAACACCAAAAGAAATCTCTTTGTGGGGGGGGGGAAAAAGGACACATTTTATTTGGGTACAGTGTCGTATGATTGCACAATTTGTCAGTTAAAATAACGCAGTGCTGTATCGCAAAAAAATGGGCTGGTCATGAAGGGCGGGTAATTTTTCTGGAGGTTAAGTGGTTAGTGTGTTACCTATTGATTTTTTTGAGTATGGGTCTGAGAGTGATTTATAGTGAACTGCAAAACTCGCTCTCCCAATCTCTAGTTAAAGTGGAGTTCCACTCAAAAGTGGGGGGGGAGTGGGTACCTGATTTTGACAGGTACTTCCTGTCCCACTTTCTCCTTCTGTTGCCTCGCTGTCCCTCCCTCTCTGAAATCTTCTGGGACACGTCACAGGTTCCAGAAGCTTGACAAAGGAGCGCGCATCACCAGTATTCTCCTGGTGCGCATGCTCTGAAACGCGTCATCATCGCCAGTGACGTCCTCTCGTCGTATGCCGCTCTCCAGCCCTCTCTGTGACCGATCAGCTGAGTTCCAAGCCTCGCTTTTTGGATCCTGCTCGCACACCAGAAGAGCCTTGCTGGACAGTTTGCCGGCCACACATGGAGACACAGAACCAACAACCCTTGCTGACAGCGGAGACGGTGATTGCGCACACTGGACTTTCTTGTGCCTGCTTAACCACTTAAGCCCCGGACCATTTGGTAGCTAAAGGACCAGAGGTGATTTCAGAATTTTGCACTGCGCTGCTTTAACTGTAAATTGTGCGGACATGCAATGTTGTACCCAAACGAAATTTGCGTCCTTTTCTTCCCACAAATAGAGCTTTCTTTTAATGGTATTTGATTGCCTCTGCGATTTTTATTTTTTGCGATATAAACGGAAAAAGACAGAAAATTTTGAAAAAAAATGATATTTTCTACTTTTTGTTATAAGAAAAATTGAATAAACTCAATTGTAGTCATACATTTAGGCCAAAATGTATTCAGCCACATGTCTTTAGTAAAAAAAATGTCAATAAGCGTATATTTATTGGTTTGCGCAAAAGTTATGGCGTCTACAAACTAGGGTACATTTTCTGGAATTTACACAGCTTTTAATTTATGACTGCCTATCTCATTTCTTGAGGTGCTAAAATGGCAGGGCAGTACAAAACGCCCCCAAATGACCCCATTTTGGAAAGTAGACACCCCAAGGAAATTGCTGAGAGGCATGTTGAGCCCAGTGAATATTTTTTTTGTCTCAAGTGATTGAATAATGAAAAAAAAAAAAAAATTACAAAAAGTTGTCACTAAATTATATATTGCTCACACATGCCATGGTTATATGTGGAATTGCACCCCAAAATACATTTTGCTGCTTCTCCTGAGTACAGGGATACCACATGTGTGGGACTTTTTAGGAGCCTAGCGGCGTACGGGGCCACGGAAACAAAGCACCGCCTTCAGGATTTCTAAGGGCACACATTTTTGATTTGACTCCTCACTACCTATCACAGTTTCGAAGGCCATAAAATGCCAAAATAGCACAAACCCCCCCCCCCCCCCCCCAAATGACCCCATTTTGGAAAGTAGACACCCCAAGCTATTTGCTGAGAGGCATGTTGAGTATTTTACAGCTCTAATTTGTTTTTGAAAATGAAGAAAGAAAATCTTTTTTTTTTTTTTTTCCAATTTTCAAAACTTTTTGACAAAAAGCGAGATCTGCAACATACTCACCATACCTCTCAGCAAATAGCTTGGGGTGTCTACTTTCCAAAATGGGGTCATATGGGGGGGTTTTGTGCCATCTGGGCATTCCATGGCCTCCGAAACTGTGATAGGTAGTGATAAGTGAAATCAAAAATTTACACCCTTAGAAAGCCTGAAGGCGGTGCTTGGTTTTTGGGGTCCCGTACGCGGCTAGGCTCCCAAAAAGTCTCACACATGTGGTATCCCCGTACTCAGGAGAAGCAACAGAATGTATTTTGGGGTGTAATTCCACATATGCCCATGCCATGTTTGAGCAATATATCATTTAGTAACAACTTTGTGCACAAAAAAACACAAAAAAAAAAAATTGTATTTTTTCCACAACTTGTGTCAACATATAAAATATTCCATGGACTCGACATGCCTCTCAGTATATAGCTTGGGGTGTCTACTTTCCAAAATGGGGTCATTTGGGGGGGTTTTGAACTGTCCTGGCATTTTATACACAACATTAGGAAGCTTACATCCACTCTTCTAACCACTTGAAGACAAAGCCCTTTCTGACACTTTTTGTTTACATGAAAACATATATTTCTTTCTCGAACATCACGGGACACAGAGCGACATAGTCATTACTAATGGGTTATATAGATACCGTCAGGTGCTGGCACTGGCAACTTCCAAAACCGGAAGTACCCTCCCCTATATAAGCCCCTCCCATCCGGGAGCACCTCAGTTTTTTGCCAGTGTCTAAGGTGTTGGCCAAGAAGAAACATGTGTTTTTCACTGAGCTTGCGTACAGGTTCTTTTGGGCCTCACTAAGCTATTCCGGATCCGACCAAAAAAGCTTCATAGCTAAACGGTCGGTACCCGGGCCTTGCAGAGAAGAGCAAGGTTTTGCCTGTAATGCTTCTCTTAGGAGAGCTGGACCCTGGGATCCAGAGCTCTGGTCATACCCACGACCAAGATGTTTTCTGTGCAGGGTGCTATACAGGTCCAGGGGAGTGGAATCCTTGGGAACCCGGTCCCTGAAGGTTTGATTACAATGCCTGCCGTGATAGGTGAAGTTTGGGCTTTTGTGGACCAAACAAAGTCCTGCGGCGGGGAACAGGTAAGTGGGGGCCCCCAGGAACTTGGTTCTATTGGGGGACCCCCAAGCCTAATTTGTCTTTCTGTCTGTTACCTAACGGTATTCCCGCTAATATTCTGTGTATGCCTGTTACTACTGAGAAAATGTAAAAATTTTAATAGTAGGCAAGAAAAAAAATAAAAATAAAATGTAAGACCGCGGTACCTGTGTTAGACACTAGAGGCCGCTATGGTTCTTTTTCTTGTAATGTGGATTTTTTTCTTCCAGAATCAAATCCAGGCAGGTGGTATGTTCTCTCCTGGGAAGCTGTCTCCTCTGCCCTGTTGCTGCGCTCATCCATCCCCGGGCCCTGCGGCAAAGGGACCCTGGCTCCCATCTAGCTCCTTGTTGTTTTCAAAAAAGGCGCCGAAGGCGCACGTGCCCGCGCGCGTGCGCGAGCACGCGCCTCTATTCATAGAGGCGATCTGGAAAAAGGGGCGGAGCGGGTGGATGACGCTCAGGTGTGCGCCGCGGCGCTACTGCGCATGTGCGGGCGTCCAGCGTGTTTTAAAGCACATTATAGCTGGCTGTTGAAGTGCATAGACAGAGCTAGCAACAATATAAAGGCACATAGAGGCGGTTGATGCAGGCATCCCCTAGAAAGGCACTTTAGTAGACACCAACTGTGATATAGCAGCAATTGTGCTAGACTATTCTCAGTAAAAGTGGTGTATTACGGCTGGAATACCTCAGCTTTAGGCTTAGGAATATGCCGTCCAGAAGCTCCGGAACTGAATCTTCCAGGAAGCGAAGGGGGTCTCATCGGGCTCTGAGGATCTTGGGCATACTTCTGCTGCACCAGTCTCCCCTGAAGTTCAGAGGTAAGTAATCGTAGAGACCCCGCAGGGGTACTTGGTACTGTGGCTGTCCTCAGTTCACCTGCTCCTGTGTATGTAACAGAGGAGGTTTTTTCCTCAGCTTTGGGAGGATTGGAGAGAGATTGTCAACATTGATCGCTGCCTCCCTGTCAGGGAAAGCACGCCCGATCTCCATCTCCTCCTTCAAAGTGCCTGTTAGCAGAGCAACAGTCCCATACAGGGATCGACCTGCCTGAAGGGGATCAGGATAAGGTTGATTCTGTTATAGAGGAGTCAACAGTGGGGGAACCTTTTTCTCAGCATCTCAAGCTGAAAGATTATGGGTTCAGTCTCTGACTAACATGGTCCGATCAGCATTTAAAAATGCACCTTGCGGAACCATCAACCACTACTGTATCCTCGTTGGGGTCGCTAGAAGCCCCCAGACTGTCTGTTCTTTTCCACTTCACCCTTTACTGAAAGGGCTTATTTACCAGGATTGGGAACGTCCTGAGAAAATATTTATTCCCCCAAGAGATTTCCGGTGATCTATCCCATGGAGGATAAGTTCATCAAAAAAAAAATGGAAGGTCCCTACAGTGGACGCAGCCATCTCTTGTATGTATAAATCACTGACATGTCCAGTGGATAATGTCCAAATGTTCAAGAACCCAATAGATAAAAGATTGGAGTCCTTATGAAAGTCTGCTTCTTTCTACAGCAAGCTTGGTGACACAACCAGCAGTAGCAGCTATTGGGGTCTGCTAAGCAGTGAAGGATCAGTTGAAACAGGTCTTGAGGGACTTGACAGATCAGCAGGCTTTGCCCTAGCTGATCTACCTAGAGCCTTAGGCTTTGCGGTTGACGCCATAAAGGATTCAGTCCATCAGGCCTCCCGCCTTACGCTGTCTATAGTACATATGCGTAGGCTTCTATGGCTCAAAAACTGGTCTGCTGAAGCTCCCTGTAAAGAATGGCTGGTTAGCGTCCCATTTCATGGTGAACGCTTATTCAGGGAAAACCTGGACAAATATATCCAGAAAATTTCCAGCGGTAAAAATACGCTCTTGCCGGTTAAAAACAGAGTTAGAGGTCCCTCTTTAAGAGGCCTGCTTCTCCAGTCCCTGGGGCATCGGCTGTGTAACAGTTCCGACGGCCTCCTCGGTCAATTCCCGGGGGTAAAAAAACAGGGACAATAGCAGGGTAATGAGAAACCCTGGGTCAGGGGAGGTACAAAACCTCCCCCAAAGTTAAATTCGTTGAAGGGTTGCCCCCACTCAGTCGGGTGGGGGGAGGACTCCAGTTGTTCGCAAGAGACCTGGCGGGACACGATCAAGACAGATAGGTGCTCTCCGCAGTATGTTTGGGATACAGTTTGGAGTTAAAAGACTCTCCTCCTTCCCATTTTTGAGGTCAAACGTGCCAAGGGATCCCCGGAAGAGAGAGTCCCTCCTGTTGGAGCAATAGTTGTTCTAGTGCCAAGGAGTAATTATGGAGGTTCCCCTGGAAGAATGAGGGTTCGGGTTTTACTCAAACCTCTTTACAGTCCCGAAGCAAACGCGGACGGGAGGCCCATATTAATTCTAAAAAGGGCTATACAAATTCCTGTATATCAGGACTTTCCGATGGAGTCGATCCGATCGGTGGCCACTGCCCTACAAGTGGGAGGATTGGTTAGCCGCGATCGACATCAAAGATGCTTATTTGCACATTCCCATCTTTCCAGTCCACCAAAAATTTCTACGCTTTGCAGTAGAAGGGCGCCATTTTCAGTTCAGAGCCTTACCCTTCGGTTTGGCCACAGCACCACGAGTGTTTACAAAAATTCTGGCCCTTTATTGGCCAATCTAAGAACACAAGGTGTAATGATAATGGCATATCTAGATGACTTGTTGCTGATAGACCACTCAGTGAAAAAACTAGACGTGGTCGTTCACAAGACAATCAAGTATCTGGAATCTCACGGTTGGATTATCAACCGAGACAAGTCGGCCCTAAAAACCAGTCAAAAGTCTGGAATACTTGGGGCTAAGGTTGGATTCAGGCCAGAGAAAAATATTCTTGCCTCGAGGAAAGGTGTTGTCTTTGAAAGATTTGATCCACTTAGTGGGTACAAAAAAGACAGCCGTCCATATGCCTGTGCATGAGGCTGCTGGGAAAAATGGTGGCATCATTCGAAGCAGTACCCTACGGTCAATTCCATTCAAGGAATTTGCAAGGGGCCATACTGTCGGCCTGGAACAAAAAAGTTCAGGCCCTAGACTTACAATGTCCTTGTCCCCTTCCGTTCGCAAGAGCCTCCGTTGGTGGATGGTTCCCCAGAATCTGGAAAAAAGGAAATCCTTCAGTCCGATTTCTTGGAAGGTGGTCACTACAGATGCCAGCCTTATAGGCTGGGGAGCAGTACTGGAGCAATAGTCTCTCCGGGGCAGATGGTCGGATGCAGAAAAGGCCCTGCCCATCAATCTCTTAGAGATACGAGCAGCCCGGTATGCCCTAGTAGCATGGACATCCAAACTCCAAGGGTCCCCTGTCAGAATTCAATCAGACAATGCCACAGCAGTGGCATATATCAATCATCAGGGGGGCACCAGGAGTCGTGCAGCCCAGAGGGAAGTAAATTACATCCTGAAATGGGCAGAAAGATATTTCCCAGCCATATCTGCGGTATTCATTCCAGGAGTGGAGAATTGGAAGGCGGACTTTCTAAGTCGCCAGCAATTATGCCCAGAGGAAGGGTCCCTTCACCCCGAGGTTTTCTGGACAATATGTCAGCGGTGGGGAACATCGGATGTAGATCTTCTAGCATCCAGATTCAACGCAAAGGTGGACAGGTTTGTCTCTCGGACAAGGGATCCCCTAGCTTGCGGCTCGGATGCCCTAGTGTTCCCTTGGGATCAGTTCAAGCTGATATATGCATTCACACCGCCACAATGGTTACCTCGATTACTCCGCAGAATCAGGGTAGAAAAGAAACCAGTGATTCTGGTGGCTCCAGCGTGGCCCCGAAGAGCGTGGTACGTGGAGATTGTAAAATGTCAGTGGGGAGTCCTTGGACTCTCCCACATCGTCCGGACCTGCTTTCGCAAGGACCGATATACCACCCTTCCTTACCAGCCCTAGGTTTGACGGCCTGGCTATTGAAGCCCACATTCTAAAAAAGAGAGGGCTCTCTAATTCTGTGGTATCTACCATGATCAATGCCAGGAAGCCGGTATCCAGGCAGATCTACTATAGAATCTGGAAGGCGTACATCGCCTGGTATGAGGCCAAGAAATGGCATCCACGTAAATACGTAATAGGTAGGATTCTGGACTTCCTACAATGGGCTGTAGATAGGAAGCTTGCCTTGAGTACTATCAAGGGTCAGATTTCGGCCTTGTCAATATTTTTTCAAAGGCCCTTGGCTTCGCATTCACTAGTCAAAGCCTTTATACAAGGAGTGATGCGTATTAGTCCTCCGGTTAATATTCCCATATGTCCATGGGATCTAAACTTGGTTCTGTCGGTTCTACAGAAACAACCATTTGAACCATTACAGCATATTTCTTTGGTTCTTCTCACCAGGAAATTGATTTTTCTAGTAGCCGTTTGTTCGGCTAAAAGAGTGTCGGAATTAGCAGCTATGTCCTGTAAGGAGCCATATCTGGTTATCCATAAGGATAGAGTAGTGTTACGCCCTCATCCAGCCTTTCTTCCTAAGGTGGTATCGAGGTTTCATTTGAACCAAGATGTGGTTCTTCCTTCTTTTTTCCCCAAACCTACTTCGGTAGAGGAAAAGTTATTGCATTCTTTGGATGTAGTAAGAGCAGTTAAAGCTTATCTAAAAGCCACTGCTCAGATTCGCAGAACGGATACTTTGTTTATTCTGCCGGAAGGCCCCAGAAAGGGTCAGGCAGCGTCAAAATCTACTTTAGCGAGTGGATTCGACAGGTCATAATACAAGCCTATGGCTTGAGAAGGAGACCGCCTCCGTTCAAAGTTAGAGCGCACTCCACGAGAGCAGTTGGAACTTCATGGGCAGTGCATCACCAGGCCTCCCTGGCTCAAATCTGTAAGGCCGCAACATGGTCTTCAGTTCACACGTTTACTAGGTTCTACCAGGTGGACGTTAGAAGTCAGGAGGATGTCGCCTTTGGGCGCAGTGTGTTGCAGGCCGCAAAAGATCCTCATGTCTGATAGCGCTCAGCTTATATATGGTGTATCCCCCCCCTCATTGGGCATTGCTTTAGGACATCCCATTAGTAATGACTATGTCGCTCTGTGTCCCGTGATGTACGAGAAAGAAAATAGGATTTTTATAACAGCTTACCTGTAAAATCCTTTTCTTAGGAGTACATCACGGGACACAGAGCTCCCGCCCCTCTTTGGGGACACTTATTGCTTTGCTACAAAACTGAGGTGCTCCCGGATGGGAGGGGCTTATATAGGGGAGGGTACTTCCGGTTTTGGAAGTTGCCAGTGCCAGCACCTGACGGTATCTATATAACCCATTAGTAATGACTATGTCGCTCTGTGTCCCGTGATGTACTCCTAAGAAAAGGATTTTACAGGTAAGCTGTTATAAAAATCCTATGTTTTTTTTGCAAGAAAATTATGTTGAATCCCCAAACATTATATATTTTTTTTAAAGCAAAGGCCCTACAGATAAAAATGGTGGGTGTTGCATTTTTTTTTCCACACAGTTTTTGCGCAGCGATTTTTCAAACGCATTTTTTTGGGAAAAAATACACTTTTTTTTTTATTTTAATGCACTAAAACACACTATATTGCCTAAATGTTTGATGAAATAAAAAAGATGATCTTAGGCCGAGTACATAGATACCAAACATGACCTGCTTTAAAATTTCGCACAAACGCGCATTGGCGACAAACTACATACATTTTTAAAAGCCTTTACAGGTTACCACGTTAGATTTACAGAGGAGGTCTACTGCTAAAATGACTGCCCTCGATCTGACCTTCGGGGTGATACCTCACATGCATGGTGCAATTGCTGTTTACATATGACGCCAGACCCACGCTTGCGTTCGCCATTGTGCAAGAGCAGGGCAGGACAGGGGTGCTTTTTTTTTTTTTTTTTTTTTTTATATTAATTTTTGCTTTTTTATTTTATTTTTAAACTGTTCCTTCCATATTTTTTTTTTATCATTTTTGTTATCTCAGGGAATGTAAAAAATTTAAGTACTCTTTTTTAAAAAAAAACTGGGGTCTGTTGGACCCTAGATCTTTCCTCTGCCCTCAAAGCATCTGACCACACCAAGATCGGTGTGATGAAATGCTTTCCCAATTTCCCAATGGCGCTTTTTATATCCGGGGGGGGGGGACATTCCCTCCCACTGCTTGTAAAAGCAGTCCAGGGGCTAATTAGCCACTAGGATTGCTTTTACATGAAAGCCGGCCGCTGGCTGAAAAGAATGATACCAAGATGATACCTAAACCCGCAGTCATCAATCTGGTATAACCATTCAAAGTCCAGCAACATATCAGTACGTTGCTGGTCCTTGTTGGACATGTATTGTAATCTTTTTTTTTCATGCAGCCTGTTGGCTGAACGAAAAAAAAAGATTGATCGGTGGGTATGCCCACCATTGGAATACCGCCCTTCATCCACTCACTTCTAATGATGGGCATACATGCACCATTTATATATGCCGAAGCATGGGGGCATCTTCCCGCAAAAGTTATGCCGCATACACATGGTCAGACTTTTCCACGGGCAAGCCTCCGTTGGAATTTCGACCGCATGTACGCGGCATTAGGAGCAAAATCACTCCTCCGCCCCTGCTGCCCCAATGCTTCGGCATATATGCTTTTTTTTTTTTTTTAACTGTGGTGGTGAAATCACCTCCTACAGCACTGGAGTCGCAGGGATCAGGCCTGTCTCTGCGAACGCTGCAGTTATGTGTGTTGTGTTTTGTAAGTGACAGCGATCGATCGATACTGCACTTGGGTGGCCTGGGCTGGACGGAGGGGCAAAACGCAGGTGCTAGCAGGTATCTGGGCTGATCCCGCTAACACTGCGTTTTTGGGAACCCTAAACTGCTGGGGACGCTAGTATAGATCTGATCAGATATTGATCTGTTCAGATACTATACCACTAAGGGAGGTGTATGCTTCACGCGTGGGGGTTGGCATTACTGGCACTAACCTGACGCTGCTTGGGGTGTGACGCAGGGTTAACTAGGGGCAATTAGGAGGTTAAAACCTTTATTAGATAATATATGGGGGTACCTGTCGCTATAAAAACCTGCGGCGAACCTAAAAAAAATAACTGGCTATCTATCGGCACCAGCATAACTAATACAGCGTTTAGAAAAACGATCGCTTAGTGACACTGGCAAAAGGGGGTGAAAGGGTTACCTGGGGGGTGATCAAGGGGTTAAACCTTTATTAGGTAATATATGGGGGTACCTGACGCTATAAAAACCTGCGGCGAACCTAAAAAAAATAACTGGCTACCGATCGGCATCACCGACAATAAAACAGCGATCAGAAAAACGATCGCTTAGCGACAGTGGTGCAAGGGGGTAAGAAGGGTTATCTGGGGGGCGATCAAGGGGGTTAAACCTTTATTAGGTAATATATGGGGGTACCCGACGCTATAAAAACCTGCGGCGAACCTAAAAAAAATAACTGGCTACCGATCGGCATCACCGACAATAAAACAGCGATCAGAAAAACGATCGCTTAGCGACAGTGGTGCAAGGGGGTGAAAGGGTTATCTGGGGGGCGATCAAGGGGGTTAAACCTTTATTAGGTAATATATGGGGGTACCCGACGCTATAAAAACCTGCGGCGAACCTAAAAAAAATAACTGGCTACCGATTGGCATCACCGACAATAAAACAGCGATCAGAAAAACGATCGCTTAGTGATGGCGGTGCTAGGGGGTGAAAGGGTTATCTGGGGGGTGATCAGGGGGTTAAACCTTTATTAGGGGGGGGTTAGGGGGCTACACTGGACCTAAAACTAAATGTAGTGACACTTTTACAGTCACAAATGTCACTGATTGCAGTGATCTGTAAATAAATGGTCACTGCAATCAGTGACACTGTGACTGGGGGCTGGGGGGTGATCTGGGGGGCCTGGGGGGGTGATTTGTATGCCTATGTGTCCTGGTGTCAGTGTGCTGTTTGTGCACTAACCTGTGTGTCTTCTCTTGTACGGCGCTCGGTATATGTGAGCGCCGCATGAGAGATGACATCACTTCCTCTGCCTGTGTAAACATTACACAGCAGAGAAAGCTCTCTCATTCGCGGGAGCGATCGCGAGGGGGTGGCCGGAATCGAACGGCTGTCCCCTCATCTCGGATCGCTCCCGAACGGAAAGCGGCCGCTCACTGTAGAGGAGGGGGGTCCGGTTGGATTCTCCAACTATACAAAGGCAATCACGTAGATATACGTGACTTTGCCTGTCGGTGCCATTCTGCCGACGTATATCTACAGTGGGCGGTCGTTAAGTGGTTAAAGATACCTAAATGGGAGTTTATTTTAATGCACTTGTCGATTAAATGTAATACAGTCTTACTCAAGAGGCGCCTGTTGTTCTTGCTTTTGTCTTTACATGTTTGGAGTGGCTTCAGCTCCCTTTGCAAGGCTGCCCTGTCATATCAGACTGTTCATCTCACTCTAGAGCAGGGGTCTCAAACTGGCGGCCCTCCAGCTGTTGCAAAACTACAAGTCCCATGAGGCATTGCAAGGCTGACAGTTACAAGCATGACTCCCACAGGCAGAGGCAAGATGGGACTTGTAGTTTCGCAACAGCTGGAGGGCCGCCAGTTTGAGAACCCTGCTCTAGAGCCAACTTAGCTCAAAGAACTTCCTGTTGGAATTGCCTTACATTTTTAAATACTTTAACCTGCGCCACCATCCATTGCATTTTTCCAGAAGATTGCCTGGCCACTACGAGAGCGCATCGTGCACCCGGCTGTGAAGCCGCAAGCTGTCACAGCTAAGTGCCAACTAGTGGTGCAACGGATCGCCACCGATCCGTGATCCGAACGGGTAACCTGTTCGGATCGGCACACCACTCGATTCGCTGCCTCGGCCATAGGAAAGGCCGCAGCGTCGGCCTAGCTCCGGAGCGGCGGCCATCTTGGTACACCCGGCAGCGGCCGCTGTCTCGTCAGGAAGTGACGTTTCATCGCCGCCATCTTGCTACACCCCACACTCCTGCACAGTAATGATAGAGTGAGAAGGGGGCAAATGTGAAAATCAGAGGTGTTCTGTCACATTGGCAACCATGTAAGGTCAGCAGGTTTGCAGCTGCTTTTAAAATTTAACATCTAAACAGTCCGTCGGATTTACAAATACTGTATTTAAGCATATAAGCTCAGTTTTGTGTTGAAAATAACTGTGAAATCTAAAACTCCGGTGGCTGTAACAAGATTTATCTTGTCTTTTTTTTTATTTTTTTGCTAATCCGAAAAATGATCCGATCTGTGACTCTGATCTGAGGAATGAACTGATCCGTGAGTTTTTTGATCTTTTGCACCCCTAGTGCCCACACTTGAAATGACGGCGCCACGGCGCTTCGGGCGGCCGCATCACTGGACTGTGGGACAGGCGAGTGTCTGTTTATTTAAAGTCCGTAGCTACACTTTTTGTATTTTCATAATCGATTAGTTGGCCAATTTATTGTTTCACTAATCGGGTTAATAACTTAAAAAATAAATAAAAAATAAATAAATTTTGCTGCGATTTGCATTTTTAATTATTTTTTTCCTGTACTGTGTCGCGAGTCTCTGACCATCTCCTGTACCGTGTCGCCAGTCTCTGACCATCTCCTGTACCGTGTCGCCAGTCTCTGACCATCTCCTGTATAAAAATATTTTTTAAAAACAGTCACTTTCGGTATCGGTGCTGTTTCGGTTTTCGGCCTAGTGTATTTTTCATTTTTGGTATCGGTTTCGGCACCAAAAAACCTATTCAGTGCATCCCTAGTGTGCAACCAAAACCCCTCAGTTTGTAATGTAATGCTTAACTACTTGCTGACCAGCCGCCACAGTTGTACTGCGGCAGGTTGGCAAGGCTGCGTGAATCGCTGTCATTGTACGTCGGGCACTTTAGAAAGCTATAGGGGACGTGCGCGCGCCGTCGGAGCTGATGTGCGTGGCCAGTGGCCGCGATGTCCGCCAGCCGCCTGCGATCGTTACACAGAGAGCCAGAATGGGGATCTGTGTATGTAAACAAGCCGATCCCTGTTCTGACAGGGAAGTAGAGAACAGGAACAGTGATCTCTCTTCTCCTCCTCCAGTCACTACACTCTCCCCACAGTTATAAACTTCTCCCTAGGGAACACTTGACCCCTTTTATCTCCCCCTAGTGTTAACCCCTTCCCAGACAGTGACATTTATACAGTAATAGGCTATTTTTAGCTCCCAAAAAAGTGTCAAAAGTCTACCGATCGTCCCAGGTAAGCCCGAGAACCACCGGTAAGCAACCCCTTCCGCTGCTTCTAAAAGTCATCCAGTGGTAAACCCGCCGTTTGGGCCACTTTTATCGGTTTGAGATTTTTTTTTTTATACCCGGGTTATATTGTTGCAGCCATAACCCTAGTATTCCACTGCCGATGCTTTTTGTCAATGGCCCAGTCAGCAAGTGGTTAAAATACCTATTTGCTATAAATACGTTTTAAGTATTACCTGTAGGAAATAACACTAAAATGCAAAGCATTAGTGGAAATGTTCCCTATTGTGGAAAAAAAAAACAAAAACGTATTTTGTCTGAATTTGATGTGTTGAAAAATGCATGAGAGCGTGTCCCAAATGACTCGTGTACTGACATAATCGATATTCCTGTTTTTCCTTGTACTTTCTGATTGTAATCCTTTACATAAACCTGTCATGGGAGAACCATGGGGACTGCCACTGCTGACCTCTTTGTGAAAATTCTGGTTTACTAGCTTTCCGCTGATTCACTGGCTTTAATAAAGTACTGTATGTTCAGCCGATGGTTTGCAAGGCTCTGCATTTGGAGTTGGGAGCTATCTTCATTGTGTGGAGCGGGAGCAGAGCTGATCATAATTTTTTTTTTTAGGTTTGCTCTGAAGCTGGAGTAGGGCAGAAATTAGAATGGAGCGGAGTCTAGAACTGGAGCTGGATTTCTTCCACTGCTCTTTTCAGTGCTACTAAAAATAACATGTATCACTATGTAATTCGTTTTGTGGCAGCAAAATAATGGCTCAGTGTTAATATATTACTTGTACTTTCTTGGACCTATTTCTGTCTATGCAATTTTAGTGGACCTCTTTTGATATACCTTCATGCGATTGTTAGGCCCTTTCACAGGGGTGGACCCATTGGGTCATTCAGTTAGGCTGATTGACACTGGTTTGCATGCTGCCGGCTCCATGGCTGTGCTGTGCTTAGACACAGCACAAGCCGGTCAGCGGGTGCTGGCAAATAGATGTCCTCTGGCACCCGCTGATCGGCGAGGAGAGACACAGAACAGAGCTCTGCCTATGTAAACAAGACAGAGCTCTGTTCTGTCAGCAGGGATGTGATGGATTTTCTTTCCCTGTAATGCAGGGAATAAAATTCATCAGATCCCTTTGTAAAGAACATCACACGTAGTACACAAAAACACTGGTTAGACACTTTATTTTACCCTTTGATCGCCCTAGGTGTTTATTTCCTTCCCAGCCAGTGTCATTAGTACAGTGAGTGCTTATTTTTAGCACTTATCACTGTATTGGTGTCACTAGTTCCCACAAAGTGTCAGACTGTCCGCCACAATATCGCAGTCCTGCTATAAGTCATTGATCGCCGCCAATACTATTAAAAAAAAAAAAATAATATTACAGTATATACTAGGGAAGCACCGAATGGAAATTTTGGTGCCGAAAATGAAGAATGCACTAGGCCGAAAACCGACACCGAAAATTACAGTTTTTAAAGAATATTTATATTTTTATATACAATTGTATTATATTCGACTTTTTAATATTAATTTAAATTAATATGAATTTGTTAGCCATCATTGGCGCCATTTTTTTAGTGCAAGAAAAGCTCAAGAAAAATGCAGTCGGCAGTCTCTAACCATCTCTTGTATCATGTCCTCAGTCTCTAACCATCTCTTGTATCATGTCCTCAGTCTCTAACCATCTCTTGTATCATGTCCTCAGTCTCTAACCATCTCTTGTATCATGTCCTCAGTCTCTAGCCCAGGGTTCGACAAACCCCGGGCGCCAGGTCGCATTTGCGACTAGAATTAGCGACCTGGGGCGGCACAGCTGGGGTATCCTGTCTCCGTGTGCACCCCCCGGCTCGATCGCGTTGGGCCGTGCCAGCCGGTAATTGAGGCCGTGGCTTTGCGGCCTTCTGCAGTCCTATGCTTCATTCTGGAATCTGGCACCCTCTTGTGGTGGCCGTTGGTATGACAAGACAACCAGCAATGCTAATGGAGCTTCCCCTGCCTGTTTTCACTGCCCGCCCATCTCCTTCCCTTTTACTTCGAACCCCTAAACATTATATATATTTTTTACTCTAACACCCTAGAGCAGGGGTCCTCAAACTTTTTAAACAGGGGTCCAGTTCATGGTCCCTCAGACTGTTGGGGGGCTGGACTATAGTTTAAAAAATATGAACAAATTCCTATGCACACATCTTTTACACACTATTTTAATCAGCATAAACTTGTTAGTATTTCACAGATCCCCTCCCCATCACAGAACCCCCTCCTCACAGAACCTCTCCATCACAGATCCCCCCCAATCAAAGAGCCCCCATATAAGGTCATCCATCACAAAGCCCCCCCATAAAAGACCCCCCATCACAAATCTCCCCATCACAAAGCCCTCCAACACAAACTCCTCTCCATCGCGAGACCCCCCCCGTCACAGACACCCCCCCCCCCCAACCACAATAGAAATAGGTGTATTCCAGAAAGTTTAACAATCAGCAGATAAAGGTACTCCAAACATCAGGTGTTAGCGCTTCAATCATCCCGGCACCATGGTTGTTATGGTGTCGGGGTGATTGAAGCGCATTATTTCTATTATTACATTGTAATATAAAATTAAATAGTTCCACTTGCCATAATTCAGAATCAGTGGGAGCTCTGATGTCAATGTTCCCAGCCAGCGGAGTGCTTCCGTACATCTCAGGTGTCACTATCCCCAGCGGAGTGCTTCCTTACATCTCGGGTGTGCCCCCCCCCCCCCCATTCGAGCCCTTCTATATTCCAGCAGCGGTGTCTCCGCCGCCATTACTGAAGGCTGAGGGGGAAACAAATTAGAGGCGGACATTTTCCAGAAGACCACAGACAAGTTATAAACAAGAAGGGAGCCTGCCGAGTGACTACAATAGAAATTGAGCTGCGGCACCACCCACCCGCCATCCCTTTCCACAACAGGTCACAGATGACAGACAGGCGGGGGGTGGGTGGTGCTGAAACTCCATTTCTATTGTAGCCACTCGGCAGGCTCCCTTCTCGTTTATAACTTGTCTGTGGTCTTCTGGAAAATGGCCGCCGGCGGAGACATTATCTCCGCCGGCCACGGTCCTCTAGTGGCGGTGGCCGGTGAAAAATAGTAAATCACACTGGCGGCCGGATGCGGCTCGCGAGCCGTAGTTTGAGGACCCCTGCCCTAGAGAATAAAATGGCGGTCGTTGCAATACTTTCTGTCACACCGTATTTGCGCAGCGGTCTTGCACGCGCACTTTTTTGGGGAAAAAATACACTTTTTTTAAATTAAAAAATAAGACAACCGTAAAGTTAGCCCAATTTTTTTTTATATTGTGAAAGATAATGTTGCGCAGAGTAAATTGCTACCCAACATGTCACGCTTCAAAATTGCGTCCGCTCGTGGAATGGCGACAAACTTTTACCCTAGGGCTAGAATTATTGCTCTCGCTCTACCAATCGCGGCGATACCTCACATGTGTGGTTTGAACACCGCTTTCATATGCGGGCGCTACTCACGTATGCGTTTGCTTCTGCACGCGAGCTCGGCGGGACGGGGCGCGTTCCTGGCTCCTAACTTTTTTTTTTTAGCTGGCTCCTAGATTCCAAGCAAATTTGTCAAGCCCTGCTCTAACCATCTCTTGTATCATGTCCTCAGTCTCTAACCATCTCTTGTATCATGTCCTCAGTCTCTAACCATCTCTTGTATCATGTCCTCAGTCTCTAACCATCTCTTGTATCATGTCCTCAGTCTCTAACCATCTCTTGTATCATGTCCTCAGTCTCTAACCATCTCTTGTATCATGTCCTCAGTCTCTAACCATCTCTTGTATCATGTCCTCAGTCTCTAACCATCTCTTGTATCATGTCCTCAGTCTCTAACCATCTCTTGTATCATGTCCTCAGTCTCTAACCATCTCTTGTATCATGTCCTCAGTCTCTAACCATCTCTTGTATCATGTCCTCAGTCTCTAACCATCTCTTGTATCGTGTCCTCAGTCTCTAACCATCTCTTGTATGATGTCTGCAATCTGATTTAAAAAAAATACTAATTATTTGATATGTTTTCTAGCAGAAAGTAAAAAATACAGTTTTGTTTTTTGAAAATTTTCTTTTTTTTTTTTTGTTCTATAAACAAAAAATAAATAAATCAATTGCCACCAAAAAAAAGCTCTATTTGTGGGGAAAAAGGACAACAATTTAATTTGGGTACAGCGTTTCATGACCGCGCAATTACCAGTTGATGTAATTGCACAAAATGGTCTAGTCATAAAGGGGGGTGAATCTAACGGGGGTCAAGTATTTTAAGCAAAGGTTTCTTTAACCAGATGACTACTCTTCTTCTTTAAACTCCTTTTTTCAGGCCTCAGGGAATCCTGTTTAACAGATAAATATTATAAGATGCTACAGTCCTTCATAGTCCCATTTCTTTGAACACCAATCTTTGAAGATGTTTAAACAAAGCTGAGCAGATTTCATTTGCATTCATCATATTGCCAAGTTCTTGTTTACGTGCAGGAAATCTCATATCTGTCTGTCGAAAGCTCCTAATGATCTGCTCATTTGTTGCAGGTTGTCACACATTTCTAAATCCAACAGCAAGTGACAATAGATGTGGCTTTTATTAAAATCTTGAAACTTCAGAGGAAAATGGAAACTGAGTAGCCGCTCAGTAAATGAAGAACATCAGGGAGAAGATGTGTCATTTTTGCATTTATGACTCACTCACAGATTACCTCAGTAGCATATATTGGTTCTCCGGACTCAGCTGACGCACTCCATTTAGATATTGCCTCCTAAATTTGAAATATAGGGGTAGCTATAAGAGACATTACTTTATGTCCTGATGAAACGTGTTGACATCTGACACACCTCACCCTCTTGACCATGTTGATATGTGACTCTACCCTGTCGGGTGCATGGCATTCCTTCCCTACAAGTAATTGAAAAAAAAACAACCAGTGCACATGATGGGCAACCTGCGCTGGATGATCACTCAAAGCATTTATGCTTGAAAATACTGTTGATTTACAGTAAGCTTAAAGTAGGCCTTACATTCTCTGCCAGGGTATGCTGATGGTTTACACCGAAAGCACCTGGATTTGCAGCTTTGGGCACAGTAAAAACATGGCACAACTTCCTAATTTTACAGCCCACCAAACACAAGTATAAACTAGGCTAGAATGTTCCCTCGCGCTTCCTTTCTGTCATTTCCGACAGGTTTCTCCAGGCCTTCTGGCACTTCATCTCCATTCCTCTCATCTTTTCAGCCAGCCAAACCTTCTTTTTTCAAATTGCTTCCCTTTAACCACTTAAGCCCCGGACCATTTCGGGCCATTAGGACCAGGCCTGTTTTTGGGATTCGGCACTGCGCTGCTTTAACTGTAAATTGTGCGGACATGCAATGTTGTACCCAAATGAAATTTGCGTCCTTTTCTTCCCACAAATAGAGCTTTCTTTTAATGGTATTTGATTGCCTCTGCGATTTTTATTTTTTGCGATATAAACAGAAAAAGACCGAAAATTTAGAAAAAAAATTATATTTTCTACTTTTTGTTATAAGAAAAATCGAATAAACTCAATTTTAGTCATACATTTAGGCCAAAATGTATTCAGCCACATGTCTTTAGTAAAAAAAATGTCAATAAGCGTATATTTATTGGTTTGCGCAAAAGTTATAGCGTTTACAAACTAGGGTACATTTTCTGGAATTTACACAGCTTTAAATTTATGACTGCCTATCTCATTTCTTGAGGTGCTAAAATGGCAGGGCAGTACAAAACCCCCCCAAATGACCCCATTTTGGAAAGTAGACACCCCAAGGAAATTGCTGAGAGGCATGTTGAGCCCATTGAATCTTTTTTTTTTTGTCCCAAGTGATTGAATAATGACAAAAAAAAAAAAAAAAAAAATTACAAAAAGTTGTCACTAAATGATATATTGCTCACACATGCCATGGTTATATGTGGAATTGCACCCCAAAATACATTCTGTTGCTTCTCCTGAGTACGGGGATACCACATGTGTGGGACTTTTTAGGAGCCTAGCCACGTACGGGACCCCGGAAACCAAGCACCGCCTTCAGGATTTCTAAGGGCGCAAATTTTTGATTTCACTCCTCACTACCTATCACAGTTTCGAAGGCCATAAAATGCCAAAATAGCACAAAACCCCCCCAAATGACCCCATTTTGGAAAGTAGACACCCCAAGCTATTTACTGAGAGGCATGTTCAGTCCATGGAATATTTTATATTTTGCCACAAGTTGCGGGAATATGACAAACTTTTTTTTTTTTGCACAAAGTTGTCACTAAATGATATATTGCTCACACATGCCATGGGCATATGTGAAATTACACCCCAAAATACATTCTGCTGCTTCTCCTGAGTACGGGGATACCACATGTGTGGGACTTTTTGGGAGCCTAGCCGCGTACGGGACCCCAAAAACCAAGCACCGCCTTCAAGGTTTCTAAGGGCATAAATTTTTGATTTCACTCCTCACTACCTATCACAGTTTTGAAGGCCATAAAATGTCAAAATAGCACAAAACCCCCCCAAATGACCCCATTTTGGAAAGTAGACACCCCAAGCTATTTGCTGAGAGGCATGGTGAGTATTTATTTTACAGCTCTCATTTGTTTTTGAAAATTAAGAAAGACATTTTTCTTTTTTTTTTTCTTTTTTTACATTTTCAAAACTTTGTGACAAAAAGCGAGATCTGCAAAATACTCAACATACCTCTCAGCAAATAGCTTGGGGTGTCTACTTTCCAAAATGGGGTCATTTGGGGGGGTTTTGTGCCATCTGGGCATTCCATGGCCTCCGAAACTGTGATAGGCAGTGAGGAGTGAAATCAAAAATTTACACCCATAGAAATCCTGAAGGCGGTGCTTGGTTTTTGGGGTCCCGTACGCGACTAGGCTCCCAAAAAGTCCCACACATGTGGTATCCCCGTACTCAGGAGAAACAGAATGTATTTTGGGGTGTAATTCCACATATGCCCATGGCATGTTTGAGCAATATATAATTTAGTGACAACTTTTTGTACATTTTTTTTTTTTTGGTCATTATTCAATCACTTGGGACAAAAAAAAAAATATTCAATGGGCTCAACATGCCTCTCAGCAAATAGCTTGGGGTGTCTACTTTCCAAAATGGGGTCATTTGGGGGGGTTTTGTGCCATCTGGGCATTCCATGGCCTCCGAAACTGTGATAGGCAGTGAGGAGTGAAATCAAAAATTTACACCCATAGAAATCCTGAAGGCGGTGCTTGGTTTTTGGGGTCCCGTACGCGACTAGGCTCCCAAAAAGTCCCACACATGTGGTATCCCCGTACTCAGGAGAAACAACAGAATGTATTTTGGGGTGTAATTCCACATATGCCCATGGCATGTTTGAGCAATATATAATTTAGTGACAACTTTTTGTACATTTTTTTTTTTTTGGTCATTATTCAATCACTTGGGACAAAAAAAAAAAAATATTCAATGGGCTCAACATGCCTCTCAGCAAATAGCTTGAGGTGTCTACTTTACAAAATGGGGTCATTTGGGGGGGTTTTGAACTGTCCTGGCATTTTATGCACAACATTAGGAAGCTTATGTCACACATCATCCACTCTTCTAACCACTTGAAGACAAAGCCCTTTCTGACACTTTTTGTTTACATGAAAAAAATTTTTTTTTTGCAAGAAAATTATGTTGAACCCCCAAACATTATATATTTTTTTAAAGCAAAGGCCCTACAGATTAAAATAGTGGGTGTTGCATTTTTTCCACACAGTATTTGCGCAGCAATTTTTCAAACGCATTTTTTGGGGGAAAAACACACTTTTTTTTATTTTTAATGCACTAAAAAACACTATATTGCCCAAATGTTTGATGAAATAAAAAAGATGATCATAGGCCGAGTACATGGATACCAAACACGACATGCTTTAAAATTGCGCACAAACGCGCAGCGGCGACAAACTACATTCATTTTTAAAAGCATTTAAAAGCCTTTACAGGTTACCACGTTAGATTTACAGAGGAGGTCTACTGCTAAAATGACTTCCCTCGATCTGACCTTCGCGGTGATACCTCACATGCATGATGCAATTGCTGTTTACATATGACGCTAGACCGACGCTTGCGTTCGCCTTTGCGCAAGAGCAGGGGGGGGACAGCGGTGCTTTTTTTTTTTATTATTATTTGGCTTTTTTATTTTATTTTTAAACTGTGCCTTCCATATTTTATTTTTTTACCATTTTTATCGTTATCTCAGGGAATGTAAATATCCCCTATGATAGCAATAAGTAGTGACAGGTACTCTTTTTTTGAAAAAAATTGGGGGGTTAGACCCTAGATCTTTCCTCTGCCCTCAAAGCATCTGACCACACCAAGATCGGTGTGATAAAATGCTTTCCCAATTTCCCAATGGCGCTTTTTATATCCGGGGGGGGGGGGGGACATTCCCTCCCACTGCTTGTAAAAGCAGTCTAGAGGCTAATTATCTGCTAGAATTGCTTTTACATGAAAGCCGGCTGCTGGCTGAAAAGAATGATACCAAGATGATACCTAAACCCGCAGGCATCATTCTGGTATAAACATTCAAAGTCCAGCAACATACCAGTACGTTGCTGGTCCTTGTTGAACATGTATTGTAATCTTTTTTTTCATACAGCCTATTGGCTGAACGAAAAAAAGAGATTGATTGGTGGGTATGCCCACCATTAGAATACCTCCCTTCATCCACCCACTTCTAATGATGGGCATATATGCCGAAGCATGGGGGCATCCTCCCGCAAAAAAGTTATGCCGCGTACACACGGTCAAGCCTTCGTCGGAATTTCGACCGTATGTACGCGGCATAAAAGGTTATGCCGCGTACACACGGTCGGACTTTTCCACGGGCAAGCCTCCGTTGGAATTTCGACCGTATATACCTGCTAAGCAAATGGTGGTTAACATTAAAACAAAGTAACATTACAGTACAACAGTAAGACCTTACCATGCCATACCTGCAAAGCAAATACCAAAACAAAACCTAGTAAAAAATAAAAAAATGTTTTAACGCAACCTGTGCCTAAAATATATATATGCCGAAGCATGGGGGCATCCTCCCGCAAAAAAGTTATGCCGCGTACACACGGTCGGAATTTTCCACGGGCAGGCCTCCGTCGGAATTTCGACCGTATGTACGCGGCATTAGGAGCAAAATCGCTCCCCCGCCCCTGCTGCCCCCATGCTTCGGCATATATGCTCTTTTTTTTAACTGTGGTGGTGAAATCACCTCCTACAGCACTGGAGTCACGGCTTTATGTATCGTGGGAGCAAACGCTGTTGCTGTCAAGATAAATAATTCCGCGCTGCAGTTGAATGGCGCACCTGAAAACAAAAAATTACATACCTGAAAAGCAAGCATGATAAAACATTGCAGAATAGAATACAGTAAAAAAGAGCAGAACAATAGAGAGAAAATAGAGAGAGAGAGAGAGAACAATAAAACGACAACTATTTTTGGTTTTTTTATTTTATATTTTTTTTGTGTTTTGTTTTTTACGTTTTTTTTTCTTCTTTTTTACACTTTTTTTTGTAACTTTACAACTGTAATGGTTCGGGTCTCTCAAAATGTAATGGCATCTTGGGAGACCCTGTGTAAGTGTGTCCTTGTCTGTGAAATGCTGTAGCCTACGCTAAAACTTCACTTTTGAGTGGTAGCGTTCAAAACATTCACCTTGGCAAAGACCAGGCTTGTCAGGACAGAGTGGACAAAAACTACGGGTGTCACGCCTAAATCCGCGCTTGCTACAGACACGACATCTTTTTTGGGGGTGGCTTTGGGTAGGGGTACTCGGGAGGACATACGAATAATGCCTCTCATGCAGCCGGCTTACTGCATTTGGTTGGGGATGGTGAGGTGCAGAACCGCCTGGATACAGGAGTTCTGTGACTATCTCATTCTGGAATTTTAGAAGAGATAACGTCCCGCCTGAAGCTCTGTATAGCACATGAGCGTTCAGCAAAGCCAATTGGAATAATGATAGAGACACTTTTTTGTACCAGCGTCTCGCCTTACGGTCAATTAGATACGGCGCCATCAACTGCTCGTTGAGGTCCACCCCTCCCATATTTTGGTTATATTCGTGGACACAGAGGGGTTTCTCCACAACACCAGTCGCCGTACGAATTTGGACTGTCGTGTCTGCATGAAGGGAGGTAAGAAGGAAAACATTCTTATTGTCCCTCCACTTCATAGCGAGCAAGTTATTACACTTCAAGCAGGCTCTCTCCCCCAGCCTAAGACGGGCATCTACAAGCCGCTGGGGAAAGCCCCGGCGATTAGGTCGCACGGTGCCACATGCTCCAATCTGATGATCAAACAAGTGACTAAACAGTGGCACGCTCGTGTAATAATTGTCCACATACAAGTGGTACCCCTTTCCGAATAAGGGTGACACCAAGTTCCACACTATCTTGCCAGCGCTCCCTATGTAATCCGGGCAGTTGACCGACTCAATCTGACTGTCTTTTCCCTCATAAACCGTAAAGTTCACTACATAGCCTGTTGCCCTGTCACAGAACTTGTAGAGCTTGACCCCGTATCTGGCACGCTTGCTGGGAAGGTACTGCTTGAAAGACAAGCGGCCAGAAAATTTAATGAGGGACTCATCAACGCAGACAACTTGATCGGGAGTAAACAAGGCTGCAAAACGTTCGTTGAAGTGGTTTATGAGGGGCCGAATTTTATAGAGCCGGTCGTATTCAGGGTCCCCACGTGGACGACAAAGTTCATTGTCGTTGAAGTGCATGAACCGCAAAATCTGCTCGTATCGTGCCCTGGACATGGAGGCAGAGAACACGGGCATGTGGTCAATTGGGTGCGTGGACCAATAAGCACGCAATGACGGAAATTGATGTGTGCCCATGTTGAGGGAAAGGCCCAGAAAGGTCTTAAATTCGGAAACCGTAATTGGTTTCCAATTTCTGGCAATTTTAGGCAACTGGGGGTTAGCGGCGATAAATTGACCAGCATATAAATTACTCTGGTCCACAATAGATCTATAGAGATCTTCCGTGAAAAACAGCGAATAAAAATCAATTGGAATAAAATCAGCTGTTTCCACCTGAATACCGGGTTGGGCAGTGAATGGGGGAAGTACGGGTTCTGCAGAAGTGGTGGGGACCCAATCAGGATAGGCGAATTCTGCAGGAAGGGCAGTATGGGCACGACGGGCCTGCCTTTGTCTTCTTGGTGGCAGCGGGACACTACTTGTGCTTGCCACCTCGCCAGCTTGAACTGCACTTATGGGACTCGCCACGTCACCAAGTGTTACTGCAGTGCTGGATGTACGTCCAGGCTGTACTAGGCCGCTGGTGCTTGCCAGTTCACCAGAAGGAATAGCGGCGCTAGTACTACTCTGCTCCATGATACGAGAGACCTGCGGTTCTTGCTCCTCAACAACCTCAGAAGATCGGGATCGGGTACACCTGACCTTAGCAGGGACCTCAACTTCGTCGTCAGAGCTATCTGACGTGGGGCCGCTGACGTCCCTGTCTTCTACGGGAAGATATTCTGAGCCTGAATCTGACAGATACGTGACCTCCTCTTCACTATCTGTCATGCTCAGAATCTCGTAGGCCTCTTTACTAGTGTACCTTCGTCTTGCCATTTTGGGCTCTAAATTTAGGGGTACACTAGTAAGATTCACAGGAAAAAAAGCACCTGACTGTCAGCAAATATATCAAACGCTACAAAAAAACTGTTAGCGATCGCAGGGATCAGGCCTGTCTCTGCGAACGCTGCAGTTATGTGTGTTGTGTTTGGTAAGTGACAGTGATCGATCGATACTGCACTTGGGTGGGCTGGGCTGGGCGGAGGGGCTAAACGCAGGCGCTAGCAGGTATCTGGGCTGATCCCGCTAACACTGCGTTTTTGGGAACCGTAAACCGCTGGGGATGCTAGTATAGATCTGATCAGATACTATACCACTAAGGGAGGTGTATGCTTTGCGCGTGGGTGTTAGCGTTACTGGCACTAACCTAACACTGCCTGGGGCGACGCAGACCCTCTCTGGCGCTAAAACCTAATTGATCTCACCCGCCGGGCGATCAGGGGGGTTAAACCTTTATTGGGTTATATACGGCGGGTGCCCTGATGCTATAAAAAGCCAACTAATCAACCAGCGTCACCCGTAACCTTTATATGGTGATCACTGGTGAAAGGGTTAACTAGGGGCAATCAGGGGGTTAAAACCTTTATTAGGTTAAATATGGGGGTAACCGACGCTATATAAAAACCTGACGGGTAACCTAAATAACTAAATAACTTACTGGCTAACCAGTGACACCAGTGACGCTTATACGGCGATCACTGGTGAAAGGGTTAACTCTAGGGGCAATCGGGGGGTTAAAATAATATATGGGGGTACCTGACACTAATAAAAACCTGCGGCGAACCTAAAAAAATAAATAACTGCCTATCTAAAACACCAGCGACACGAATACAGCGATCGGAAAAACAATCGCTTAGTGACGCTGAAGTTAGGGGGTGAAAGGGTTACCTGGGGGGTGATCAAGGGGTTAAACCTTTATTAGGGGGGGTTAGGGGGCTACCCTGGACCTAAAGGGGCCTAATCCTAACTGCCCTGCAACTTTTTACAATCACAGATGACACTAAATGCAGTGATCAGTAAAATAAATGATCACTGTGATTGGGGGCTTTGGGGTGACCTGGGGGGTGATCTGGGGGTGACTGGGGGGTGATTTGTGTGCCTATGTGTACCTACGTGTCAGTGGACTGTTGGAGCACTAACCTCTGTCTTCTCTCCTCGGCGCCGGGAACGAAAAGACCGCGGCGAGGGAGATGACATCACTTCCTCCAGCCTGTGTTTACATCACATGGCGGAGGAAGCATTTTCATTGGCCGGGAGCGATCGCGAGGGGGGGGCGGAATCGAGCGGCCGCCCCCTCATGCCTGATCGCTCCCGAACACTTAACGGCCGCTCACTGCAGTGAAGGGGGGTCCGGATGGACCCCCCAACTGCACAAAGGCGATCACGTAGATCTACGTGATTCTGCCTGTCCGTGCCATTCTGCCGACGTAAATCGGCGGTGGGCGGTCGTTAAGTGGTTAAAGTGGTTGTAACCCCAAAAAATTAAACAAACGCTGTAAGACAAAGGCATAATGAGCTAGTATGCATCGCATACTAGCTCATTATGAAATACTCACCTTAGATCGAAGCTGCTGCAGCGGTTCCCGCACACAGCTGTTACTGGCGATATGTCTCCCGGAGTTATTTCCGGGTTCGCAATGATGTCACTCCCGCAAATGCATGCGGGAAATGCCAGTCATGGCACCGGCCTTGAAGAAATGGCACAAGCACACTGTTTCGTCAGTGCGCATGCGCCAATGACGTCGGCACAACCGTATATGGTAACTATCTCCTAAACCGTGCAGGTTTAGGAAATATTTACAGTACCTACAGGTAAGGCCCCTTTCACACTTCTGCGACTTGTCCTGTGACTTGGGACTGCAAAGTCGCATGACAAGTCGTACCCCATCATTTCCAATGATAACCATTCATATCTGTGCGACTTCAAAGTAGTCCCTGCACTACTTTGGTCCGACTTTGATGCGTGTTGAGGTCCATAGTAGGGCTGCAACTAACGATTATTTTCATAATCGATTAGTTGGCCGATTTATTGTTTCGAGTAATTTTGCTGCGATTTGCATATTTGCAATTTTTTGGGCCAATTTGTTATTGGGCAGATTAAAAAACACAAATTTCCGCAAAAACTCATTACATGATTTTCTGCAGCTTCTCTATTGAAGTACGGTATATTGAACCAAAAAAACAAAATGGCATTGTTTTCTGTTAAAAAAAAGTCCTTGCCCTTTCCAAAAACGCAGCAGCTGAAAAAAATCATGGATGTGAACCTGTCCCATAGGAAACCATGTAAATGACCTGTAGTGTGTTAATGCAAAAAGCACCAAAAAACACAGAGGTGTGACCCAGGCCTGAGATGTTTAGTAACATAATGGGGTTAAAAAAAACTAAAATTAGTACAAAAAGAGCAAATAATCGCTGTAAGGGGTTCATTTTTTACTGTGGGACAGTGTAAGTAATATTTACTGTAGCAATTTGCTCTTTTTGTACTATAAAGAGCTAATTTTAGTTCTTTTTTAACCCCATTATGTTACTGGCCGATTAATCGATTATGAAAATGGTAATCGATTAATTTCATAATCGATTAGTTGTCGATTAATCGATTTAGTTGTTTCGGCCCTAGTCCATAGACCTTAAGTTTACACAGGCACTTTCAAGTTGCAGCAGTGTGAAAGGGGCCTAAGCCTTATAGGCTTACCTGTAGGTACAAGTGGTGTAACTAGGGTTTCAAGCACTTTAATAGCATTTCTGTGATGTGACATGCAAAAAAAATACAAAAAAAACTGAAGGACTGGCTTAAAGTGTTACTTTAGTCAGAAAATGATAGGATACGTTTACCTTTTGACCAAAAAATAATAAAAGCATTTTTTTTTATTTTTTTGCCGGTAAAAAAAATGTGCATTATTTTTTGTTTTGGGAGCCTGTAAAGCATTACACCAGCGATCAGCAGATCTCTGACGCTGTGCAGGTCTCCTGCAGATCTGTCAGTGTATTGGTTTGCTCATACCTCGTACTAGGAAGCCGATACATGCTGACAGGAAGACTCCATGAACTACAAGCTGACAGCAACAAAGGATGTTGGGACTTGTAGTTTTCCATTTACAGAGGACTGTGAATGAGTGGCACGGCCCGGCAGGCCAGTTTAAAAGAAAAATCTTGACAGCTAGCGGGGGTAAATATGGGTGTAACATGTTATGAAAGGTGAACTTATCCTTTAAGTCCTGATTGATCACTTCAGGTTGGCCTCTAATGCAGGTATAGCTAAGAAATATAAAACATTAAAGGGGTTGTAAAGGTTCGTTTTTTATTTTCTAAATTGGTTCCTTTAAGCTAGTGCATTGTTGGTTCACTTACCTTTTCCTTTGATTTCCCTTCTAAATATTTTTTTTCTTTGTTTTCTTTGTCTGAATTTCTCACTTCCTGTTCCTCCTCAGTAAGCTGTTCTGGCTGACTCCACACCACTCGGATGATGGTGTGAAGTTTACTGAGGAGAAACAGGAAGTGAGAAATTCAGACAAAAAAAAACATTTAGAAGGTAAATCAAAGGAAAAGGTAAGTGAACCAACAATGCACTAGCTTAAAGGAACCTATTTAGAAAATAAAAAACAAACCTTTACAACCCCTTTAAGTGCCTACACGGTCTCATCCTGCTCTGCACAGTCTGTTCTGTATACTCAGCACTAGAGGCCGATCAGCTGACAGCCTCAAGATTTACTACTACCGAGGGGGGAGGAAACAGAAATTACACAGACTGCTAAGGAAGTATAGATTGGGGAGGGAGAAAAGAATTGTAGTAGAGGTGGCAGGACAAACTGCTGACAAGAAGACTCAAAAGCCTTAGACTGCCATAGATGGTTCAAATCTCGTCTGGGCCAGATTGTACCCAAGTTGATCCTTTGATCGAATTGGGTGCAACCGGGATGTCAGATTTTTAAATGCAATCAATGCCAGCGGCTGTAGCCACTAGCAATAATCATTGTGTTCTCCTGGCAAGAAGAAACGGGAGCAGTTCTGGAGTTCATTACAGCACACACAAATTTTATCAATTTTATATAAAACATAGTTCATGAAAAAATTCCTCCTAATATGAGATCAAATAGATAAAATTTACAAATTTATAAAGAAAGTCTGACGTGCAAAAAAGGTCATATATGCAGAAGCTGCTCTTGAATGAATAAAAAAAGTGTTCACGTGCAGCTACAATCTTCACCGCTGTGCACACCACCGAGAAAGCTATTTAGGCCGCTTACCAGATATATAGACCTCCGATTACAGGAGGTCTAACCTCATTTTGGCTGACAAAATCACAATGGATGGAAGGCTTCCTCCGATCCCACAATTAGCCAGCAAGATTCCAGGGTAGATACAGTATACACAGATCAAGCTTCCATTAATACCATATTGCTGTCTTTTAAAGCTGCCGACAAATCCCCCGGGTCAGTCACACCAAGGTATCGCATGTAAGAAGAAGGGAGTCGCTCATGGTGCAGTATATAAAATCGGTTTATTGGGAAAAAACAAATAACTGCTCACATCGACCGAAATAACATCAGCATATGTCACCACCACTCAAGCTCTTCCCTATGGGTTTCGTCCAAACGGGCGTAGTCGCTGGGGCAGCGGAGATCAGTGTATGTGAACATACGTTGGTCCAAGCTGGAGTATGTAACAAAAAAAAACCTGGCGTCCAGCTTCATTTATTTTTGAACCAGTAAGCCAAAACAGGCAATCAGAAAAGTCACTTGTCATTACCTGTATACTTGTTCCAACTGGTGGGTTAAAAGTACTGAAGCAAGTGGTTAGCATGACGGCCAGATAAACAACATCAGAGATAGGTCAGCAGTGACAATTGGTTTCTGTCATTATTTGTATTCATCTTTATTCTCCAAATGGGAGCATTTTGATCGATTAAAATCATAAAAAGACAGTAAAAAGCATTGTGTTCTTTTCTTTTCAGCTGTACTATCAAGTGTTAAACTTTGGTATGATTGTCTCCTCTGCACTGATGATCTGGAAAGGTCTCATGGTGGTCACTGGCAGCGAGAGTCCTATAGTTGTTGTTCTGAGGTATGTATAAGTATCGGTACTTTTTATATACTCAGGGTGTTATGTTACTGTGTATTTCAGTTTATGATCTTCGTAAAGATGTTGGATTGCAACAATGCTATTCCCCAATATTTGCCACCTTAAGAAAAATAATAAAAAATAAGGATATTGAGAAACATGTCTGGAGTTGTAAACGTTGCAGATACTGTCTCCTGGAGGTCCCTCCCCGTCACCTTTTTTCTCTTGGTTTCAAGAAAGCTTGTCAGAAGTGATTCATGCTGATAGCAGTGGAAGGAAGAAGCAGACAGAAATGACACTTCGTGCTCTGGATTCAGACAAGTACACACTATAGAGGAATATGCTTTGTTCATATTTCATGTCTGAGGTTTACAACCACTTTAGTTTTTCGTGTAGAGTTCAATTTTAATCACTATTGTGCTGTTAAAAATGAACTCCAGTCTCCTATGTAAAAATGTAAAAGAAAGAACTTGCCTGTCCGGGAATATTGTGCCATTCAATCCACAATCAAGCATCCGCTTTCATGTGTCTGGGACCAGGATCTCCAGGCCTTATCAAAAATTCCTGCTTTATCCCTCAGAACACTCACAATATTTTCGCTGAGCATAATCCAGGTTAACTTAAGCTTCAGTATGGCTAGGTCAATCACTGGACTCTTCCAAGCCGTATGGTATCACTTTCAACTCTAAAACTTTTGATTTTTTTAATTGCTAATATGGTATATTACCCGTCTGCTGGGATGCATCATGGAATGGGTAAAACATTTTGATTTATTCTTGGAGACCTAGGTATGCTTACATGATCATATGACCTTGGCTACATGACTTCTGCTAATGGCCAATCTGAAATCTGATCTGTCACCTTCAACTGAATTGCATGCCTAGCAAAAATCTACTTTAACAGGAACCTGTTAGGACAGCAGAAAGGGAGCCACCTTTGCTGGCTCATTTTTGAAGGTGCTGGCTCTGCTTTTATTCTTACTACTTAGAATGACTCACTATTGTAAAATATGAAATTGACAGGATTTCCTAGGTAGCCAATATATGCATAGCCATATGGGTTGTTTAACATTTCATACGATGTAATGTAGGTTTACGTTGTATGGCGGGTTAAGATTGTATAGTGCCTGACGTATGTCTCTGTATCATGCCCTTTGATTAAAAAAAAAAAAATGACTCGCTACCCCAGAGCCAGCAGCTCCTGATCAGAGCAGCAATAGGCATTGTAGGCAGGGGGAAGTCCTGGGCTCCTTTTTGGTTTGGATATGTCATATGTCACAACCAAGGAGATCTGGGAGACTTCCCCTCACTCTGTCGGGTGCCACTACAACTGAGGTCTGATGAGTGAATTTTATAGAGGGAATAGGAAACCTGTGCTGTAGGCGATTTTTTTTTTAGCTTGAAGCTATAGATGATTGTAATGAGGGTATTTCTTTCTCGTACATCACGGGACACAGACCGACATAGTCATTACTAATGGGTTATATAGATACCGTCAGGTGCTGGCACTGGCAACTTCCAAAACCGGAAGTACCCTCCCCTATATAAGCCCCTCCCATCCGGGAGCACCTCAGTTTTTTGCCAGTGTCTAAGGTGTTGGCCAAGAAGAAACATGTGTTTTTCACTGAGCTTGCGTACAGGTTCTTTTGGGCCTCAGTAAGCTATTCCGGATCCGACCAAAAAAGCTTCATAGCTAAACGGTCGGTACCCGGGCCTTGCAGAGAAGAGCAAGGTTTTGCCTGTAATGCTTCTCTTAGGAGAGCTGGACCCTGGGATCCAGAGCTCTGGTCATACCCACGACCAAGATGTTTTCTGTGCAGGGTGCTATACAGGTCCAGGGGAGTGGAATCCTTGGGAACCCGGTCCCTGAAGGTTTGATTACAATGCCTGCCGTGATAGGTGAAGTTTGGGCTTTTGTGGACCAAACAAAGTCCTGCGGCGGGGAACAGGTAAGTGGGGGCCCCCAGGAACTTGGTTCTATTGGGGGACCCCCAAGCCTAATTTGTCTTTCTGTCTGTTACCTAATGGTATTCCCGCAAAATTCTGTGCATGCCTGTAACTACTAAAAAAATGTAATAATTTTTAATGGTGGTCAAGAAAAAAAAAATTTTTTTTATATATATTTAATATATTAGACTGCGGTACCTGTGTTTGTCCACTAGAGGCCGCTGTGGAATGTTTTCTTGTCATGTGGACTAGCTTCTTCTCAGCAGAGCAAAGTCCAGGCAGATGGGGAGTTCTCTTATAGGAAACTGCTTCCTCTGCCATGTTGCAGTGCTCGTCCATCCCCCGGCCTGCGGCAAAGAGGGGCCCTGGCTCCTGTCCCTTGTTACCATTTTTTGAAATTAGCGCCGAAGGCGCACGTGGCCGCGCGCGTGCGCGTGCACGCGCCTCTATATATAGAGGTGAGCCGGGAAAGGGGGCGGAGCCTGGGGGATGACGCTCTGTGCGTGCCGCAGCGCTTCTGCGCATGTGCGGGCGTCCCAGCAGTTTAAAAAAAACACAATATTGTAGTGAGCTGGCTATGAAGTACAGAGACAGAGCTGGCAACATTTAAAGGCATACAGCAAGCGGTTGATACAGGCATCCCCTAGAAAGGCACATTAGTAGACACCAACTGTTTCTTATAGCAGCATTTATGCTAGACTATTATCAGTAACTGGTGTATTTCGGCTGGAATACCTCAGCTTTGTGGCTTAGGAATATGCCGTCTAAAAACTCCGGGACTAGAAATTCCAGGAGGAATAGGGGGTCTCCATCGGGCTCTGAGGATCTTGGGCATGCTTTGGCTGCACCAGTCTCCCCTGAAGAATCAGAGGTTAGTGACCGTAGAGCACCCTCAGGAGTACCTGGTACTGTGGCTGTCCTCAGTTCACCTGCTCCTGTGTATGTAACAGAGGAGGTTTTTTCCTCAGCTCTGGGAGGGCTGGAAGAGAGATTGTCAGCATTGATCGCTGCTTCCCTGTCACAGGAGAAAAGCGCTCGATCTCCGTCTCCCCCCTCAGAGTGCCTGTTAACAGAGCAACAGTCCCATACAGAGGTCGACCTACCTGAGGGGGATCAGGATGAGGTCGATTCGGTTGCAGAGGAATCAACAGTGGAAGAGCCGTTCTCAGCATCACATGCTGAAAGGTTATGGGTTCAGTCCCTGACTAATATGGTCCGATCAGCATTTAAAATGCCACTTGCGGAGCCATCCTCCACTTCTGTCTCCTCGTTGGGGTCGCTAAAAGCTCCCCAGACTGTTTGTTCCTTTCCGATCCATCCTTTACTGGAGGGGCTCATTTACCAGGATTGGGAGCATCCTGACAAAATATTTACTCCCCCCAAGAGATTTCCGGTGGTCTATCCCATGGAGGATAAGTTCATCAGAAAATGGAGGGTCCCTACAGTGGACGCAGCCATCTCTTGTGTGAATAAATCACTGACATGTCCGGTGGAAAATGTCCAAATGTTCAAGGACCCAATAGATAAAAAATTGGAGTCCTTATTAAAATCTGCTTTTTCTACAGCAGGATTGGTGACACAACCAGCAGTGGCAGCTATTGGGGTCTGCCAAGCAGTGAAGGATCAGTTGAAACAGGTCTTAAGGGACTTGCCGGATCAGCAGGCTCTTGCCCTAGCTGATCTACCTAGAGCCTTATGCTTTGCGGTGGACGCTATAAAGGATTCAATCCATCAGGCCTCCCGCCTTACGCTGTCTGTAGTACATATGCGCAAGCTTCTATGGCTCAAAAACTGGTCTGCTGAAGCTCCCTGTAAAAAATTGCTGGTTAGCTTCCCATTTCATGGGGAGCGCTTATTTGGGGAAGACCTGGACAAGTATATCCAGAGAATTTCCAGCGGTAAAAGTACACTTTTGCCGGTTAAAAATAGAGTTGGAGGTCCCTCTTTTAAGAGGCCGGCTTCTCCAGTCCCTAGGACATCGGCTGTGAAACAGTTCCGACGGCCTCCTCGGTCAAATCCCGGAGGTAGAAATCAGGGACAGTTGCAGGGTAACAAAAAGCACTGGAGCAGGAGAGGTACAAATCCTCCCCCAAAGTCAAATGCATGAAGGGTTGCCCCCACCCAATCGGGTGGGGGGAAGACTTCAGTTGTTCACAGAGACCTGGCGGGACACGATCCGAGACAGATGGGTGCTCTCCGCAGTAAATCTGGGATACAAATTGGAGTTAAAAAACTCCCCTTCTTCCCGCTTTATAAGGTCAAACGTGCCAAGGGATCCCCAGAAGAGAGGATCCCTCCTGTTGGCACTAGAACAATTATTGCTTCAAGCAGTAATTATAGAGGTTCCCCTGGAAGAGTGGGGGTTCGGGTTTTACTCAAACCTCTTTACAGTTCCGAAGCCAAACGGGGACGTGAGGCCCATACTAAATCTAAAAGGGCTAAACAAATTCCTGCATATCAGGACTTTCCGGATGGAGTCGATCCGATCGGTAGCCACTGCCCTACAAGGGGAGGAATGGTTAGCCTCGATCGACATCAAGGATGCTTATTTGCACATTCCCATCTTTCCAGCCCACCAAAAATTTCTACGCTTTGCGGTAGAAGGCCGCCATTTTCAGTTCAGAGCCTTACCCTTCGGTCTGGCCACAGCACCAAGAGTGTTCACAAAAATTTTGGCCCCATTATTGGCCAATCTAAGAACACGAGGTGTAACGATAATGGCATATCTAGACGACTTGTTGCTGATAGACCACTCAGTGGAAAAACTAGAAGTGGTTGTTCACGAGACAATCAAGTATCTGGAATATCACGGTTGGATTATCAACCGAGACAAGTCAGCCCTAAAGCCAGTCAAAAGTCTGGAATACTTGGGGCTAAGGCTGGATTCAGACCAGAGAAAAATTTTCTTGCCTCAAGAAAAGGGGTCGTCTTTGAGAGATTTGATCCACTTAGTGGGCTCAAAAAGACAGCCATCCATACGCCTGTGCATGAGGCTGCTGGGAAAGATGGTGGCATCATTCGAAGCAGTACCCTACGGTCAATTCCATTCAAGGAAGTTGCAAAGGGCCATACTGTCAGCCTGGAACAAAAAAGTTCAGGCTCTGGACTTACCAATGTCCTTGTCCCCTTCCGTTCGCAGGAGCCTCCGCTGGTGGTTGGTTCCCCAGAATCTGGAAAGAGGGAAATCCTTCAGTCCGATTTCCTGGAAGGTGGTCACTACAGATGCCAGCCTTGTAGGCTGGGGAGCAGTACTGGAGCAATGGTCTCTCCAGGGCAAGTGGTCAGAAGCAGAAAAGGCCCTGCCCATCAATCTCTTAGAGATACGAGCAGCCCGGTATGCCCTAGTAGCTTGGACATCCAAACTCCAAGGGTCCCCTGTCAGAGTTCAGTCAGACAATGCCACAGCAGTGGCATATATCAATCGTCAGGGGGGCACCAGGAGTCGTGCAGCCCAAAGGGAGGTAAATTACATCCTGAGATGGGCAGAAAGATATGTCCCAGCCATATCTGCGGTATTCATTCCAGGGGTGGAGAATTGGAAGGCGGACTTTCTAAGTCGCCAACAATTATGCCCAGGGGAATGGTCCCTTCATCCCGAGGTTTTCCAGACAATATGTCAGCGGTGGGGAACACCGGATGTAGATCTGCTAGCATCCAGATTCAACGCAAAGGTGGACAGGTTTGTCTCTTGGACAAGGGATCCCCTAGCTTGCGGCTCGGATGCCCTAGTGTTCCCTTGGGATCAGTTCAAGCTGATATATGCATTCCCACCGCCACAATTGTTACCTCGATTACTCCGCAGAATCAGGGTAGAAAAGAAACCAGTGATTCTGGTGGCTCCAGCGTGGCCCCGAAGAGCATGGTACGCGGAGATTGTAAAAATGTCTGTGGGGAGTCCTTGGACCCTCCCACATCGTCCGGACCTGCTTTCGCAGGGACCGATATACCACCCTTCCTTACCAGCCCTAGGTTTGACGGCCTGGCTATTGAAGCCCACATTCTAAAAAAGAGAGGGCTCTCTAATGCTGTGGTGTCTACCATGATCAATGCCAGGAAACCGGTATCCAGGCAGATCTACTATAGAATCTGGAAGGCGTACATCGCCTGGTGTGAGGCCAGGAAATGGCATCCACGTAAATACGTAATAGGTAGGATTCTGGACTTCCTACAATGGGCTGTAGATAGGAAGCTTGCCTTGAGTACTATCAAGGGTCAGATTTCGGCCTTGTCAATATTTTTTCAAAGGCCCTTGGCTTCGCATTCACTAGTCAAAGCCTTTATACAAGGAGTGATGCGTATTAGTCCTCCGGTTAATATTCCCATATGTCCATGGGATCTAAACTTGGTTCTGTCGGTTCTACAGAAACAACCATTTGAACCATTACAGCATATTTCCTTGGTTCTTCTCACCAGGAAATTGATTTTTCTAGTAGCCATTTGTTCGGCTAAAAGAGTATCGGAATTAGCAGCTATGTCCTGTAAGGAGCCATATCTGGTTATCCATAAGGACAGAGTAGTGTTACGTCCTCATCCAGCCTTTCTTCCTAAGGTGGTATCGAGTTTTCATTTGAACCAAGATGTGGTTCTTCCTTCTTTTTTCCCCAAACCTACTTCGGTAGAGGAAAAGTTATTGCATTCTTTGGATGTAGTAAGAGCAGTTAAAGCTTATCTAAAAGCCACTGCTCAGATTCGCAGAACGGATACTTTGTTTATTCTGCCGGAAGGCCCCAGAAAGGGTCAGGCAGCGTCAAAATCTACTTTAGCCAAGTGGATTCGACAGGTCATAATACAAGCCTATGGCTTGAGAAGTAGACCGCCTCCGTTCAAAGTTAGGGCGCACTCCACGAGAGCAGTTGGAACTTCATGGGCAGTGCATCACCAGGCCTCCCTGGCTCAAATCTGTAAGACCGCAACATGGTCTTCGGTACACACGTTTACTAGGTTCTACCAGGTGGACGTTAGAAGTCAGGAGGATGTCGCCTTTGGGCGCAGTGTGTTGCAGGCCGCAAAAGATCCTCATGTCTGATAGCGCTCAGCTTATATATGGTGTATCCCCCCCCCCCCCCTCATTTGGCATTGCTTTAGGACATCCCATTAGTAATGACTATGTCGCTCTGTGTCCCGTGATGTACGAGAAAGAAAATAGGATTTTTATAACAGCTTACCTGTAAAATCCTTTTCTTGGAGTACATCATGGGACACAGAGCTCCCGCCCCTCTTTAGGGACACTTATTGCTTTGCTACAAAACTGAGGTGCTCCCGGATGGGAGGGGCTTATATAGGGGAGGGTACTTCCGGTTTTGGAAGTTGCCAGTGCCAGCACCTGACGGTATCTATATAACCCATTAGTAATGACTATGTCGCTCTGTGTCCCGTGATGTACTCCAAGAAAAGGATTTTACAGGTAAGCTGTTATAAAAATCCTATTTTTTGAAGTGTGGTATTTTTGCTTGGAGGGGGGGGGGGGTTGTGGGTTAGTTTAGGTCCCTAGAGCGCGCACAGTGCACACCCGGCTGCAAGCTGGACCGTGGGACAGGTGATTGTCTGTTTTATTAAAAGTCAGCAGCTACACTTTTTGTACACTTACAAACAAGTGGAACGCCGCTTTCAATTGACAGGACGACATGAGCACATACTGTAGCTAGTCTGTGGGAGCCAAAATTAATGTTGGTTGGTAGGGGATCAAATACTTATTTTACTCCCTGAGCTGTAACTCCATTTATATGTTTGTTTTTTCTGGATTTTTTTTTTGGTTGATATTCTGTCTGTATCATTTAAAATACACCTATGATAAAAATTTCTTTGTAAATGGGAAACTTACAGAATCTGCAGGGGATCAAATAATAATTTTCCCCACTGTACGTACTGCAGGCCCCTGCGCAGCCTGTGCGCTAGGTACTGCAGGCCCCTGCGCAGCCTGTGCGCTAGGTACTGCAGGCCCCTGCGCTGCCTGTGCGCTAGGTACTGCAGGCCCCTGCGCTGCCTGTGCGCTAGGTACTGCAGGCCCCTGCGCTGCCTGTGCGCTAGGTACTGCAGGCCCCTGCGCTGCCTGTGCGCTAGGTACTGCAGGCCCCTGCGCTGCCTGTGCGCTAGGTACTACTGACCTATACCTGGATTCTTCAAACTTTCCTTGATTTTTTTTGTTTTTTTTTGATGAGGCCACACTGGGCCATTGCTTTAAAAGAAAAAAAAAAAAAAACACTGCACTCAGTTTTGATGTCTTCCATGTTATGCAGATAAATCTCCTCCTCCAGGGTTGCCTACCCCTATTCTAGAGGGTGAAGCCGAGACCCAGACCAGCCTTAGTCTGTACCTATAGAAACATTTCAGCAAATGGGCAGCTCCCATACCGCTTGACAGGTTCATCTTGACTTCTGAGTAGTTGTATCCTTTGCTCCTATTGCATATGGAAACTAAGCAAACAAGGTCCTTAAACTTGGAGCTTTTTGGCATCTATATGCTGTATCTTACTGTCAAATGCTTCAGAGCCCAACATTACCCGGTTGTGACTTTGTTCATAGCCCTGTGAGCAGGAAATGGTACAATTAGTCACTGTGCTTCTCTAAGCCTTATAAATGTTATATCTAGGATAGATTTCGAGAAGTTCTTTTGGATTTATCTATGTACTTCTCAGGTTAATAGCCCTGTGTTTATTATCTTTGCTTCATCGATGGTAGCTAATCGGAATTATGCAAATGTTACAGATAATATTCATTCTGAGAGATCACTCAGTTCTGTCCTCAAGCTTTCATTGCTAATTACCTTACCCTTTACTTATCACAATTGGCCATTTATTTATTTCTATTTTCCGCAGCCCCGGTTCATAGATCTATTTTATTGTGATTGATAGCTTAATAAAGCAAATACTTGCGGAACCTGACATCTCAAATTAGTGAAGATTACCTTTTAAAGGTCATTTAGACGTGTTGTCTGGTCTTCATATGATGTACCCTTCTGTTTGTGTAAATATCAGGAAGCATGTTTGTGAAGTGACAGCATGTTCAGTCTATAAGAGCAATCAGGGAAGGTGGCTGTAAAATGCTAACAAAAGGTTTTATGTGTTTTTCCTTAAGCATGGATTGAAAAAGCAAATAGTCTGTTCTTCAAGATAGAAACCTGCTATGCCTTTTGACACCACAGACAAACCGCCGGTGTTATTTGATGTAAATCTATACCTCACATTACTCATTGCATAGAAACTATTGAGGTAATGCGCAGAATACACATTACTAGTTTGGAAAATTTTGGTTTAAAGTTTTTAGGCACTTGCTGTAACGTGAGGATGCTTTTATTAATAGTGTACGAGAACAAATACTCGGTATCCGTGCAACCTTAGGGATGCTCAAAGCAGCCTGGCCAGCACCACATACCTTGAGTGTAGGTCAAGGTAATTAGAGAGTAGTAGAGATCATATTTTGGGTGTAATTTTAATTACAGTAGTAGTTGGCCTACAGAAGTCTATGGTGCTTAGGTACCAGATGTATGCTTGAACCAGGAGCCAAATGTTTTAGCTGCAGATCTTTGGACAGCAGCCATGCAGGCAAGAGTAATTTACAGCTTTAACCTGGCCATACGCGACTCGAATTTCAACCGATTCGGACTGCTGGAACCACCACAATTGTCAGTCGAACAGTGACTGCATCCTATCAGTACAGTCACTGTTCAGGTATTTAAGCGGTTCTTCACCCTGTAAACAAAAGCAGAACTTCCCCCTTTTGGGAGAAGTTTTTACTTTAAGAAGCCCTTGAGTGTTGCATTTGCTTCAAAACACAGTGACTGTGTAGCATGGATGGCTAGCCTTAAGCCTCGTACACACGATTGGGCTTCCAACCAACTTTTCAGTAGGTTTTGGTCCGAAGGGCGTTGGCCGTGAACTTGGTATGCATACACAGGGCACAACATTTTCAGCCAACATTCACCAAATCACGTGGTTTTTCAGCTCTTTACCGCCACCCTTTGAGCATTTTCTGCTATTGTTGTCTGATGTTTAGCATTGGTTCTGAGCATGCGTGTTTATACTTTGGATTTTAGTTGGACAGACTTGCGTACACACGATCGGATAAACCGATGTAACAGATTTATTGCCCAACAGTTGGTGAGCATGAACAGCCAACTTTTGTTGTTGTTAATTCAGCCAATAATTGTCTGATGGAGCATACACACGGTAAGATTATCCAACACGTCCGTCAGACAAATATGGCCATAGAGTTGGATCGTGTGTACGAGGCTTTAGTTATTACCCCCACCCAACCCATCCAGACATCTGCTCTTACATCTTTAACAAGTAATTTCTATTTTTGTACAGCCAGCTTCTGCATGTCATGCTGTTGAGGGACCAGAGATGGGATCTTCATTAAGATCTATGTACACTCACCGGCCACTTCATTAGGTACACCTTGCCTGTACCGGGTTGGACTCTTTTTCCTTCAGAACTGTCTTTTTGTGGCATAGATTCAACAAGGTGTTGGAAACATTCCTCAGAGGTTTTGGTCCATAGTGACATGATGGCATCAGGCAGTTACTGCAGATTTGTCGGCTGCACATCCATTATGGGAATCTCCTGTTCCACCATGTTCCAAAGGTGCTCTATTGGATTGAGATCTGGTGACTGTGGAGGCCACTAGAGAACAGAGACCTCATTGTCATGTTCAATAAACCAGTGGTGAGATGATTTGATCTTTGTGACATGGTGCATTATCTTGCTGGAAGTAGCCCTCAGAAGATGAAGATGGGTACACTGTAGTGATAAAGGGATGGACATGGTCAGCAACAATACTCAGGCCGTGGTGTTAAAACGATGCTCAATTGGTACTAACGGGCCAAAAGTGTGCCAAGAAAATATCCCCCACACCATTACACCACCAGCAGCCTGAACTGTTGATACAAGGCAGGATGGATTCATGCTTTCATGTTCATGCCAAATTCTGAACCGACCATCTGAATGTCGCAGCTGAAATCAACACTCATAAAACCAGGCAATGTTTTTCCAATCTTCTATTGTCCAATTTTGGTGAGCCTGTGTGAACTGTAGCCTCCGTTTCCTGTTAGCTGACAGGAGTGGCACCAGGTGTGGTCTTCTGCTGCTGTAGCCCATCTGCTTCAAGGTTCCATGTGTTGTGCGTTCAGAGATGGAATTCTGCATACCTTGGTAACTTGTAACGAGTGGTTATTTGAGTTCCTGTTGCCTTTCTATCATCTCAAACCAGTCTGCCGATTCTCCTCTGACATTAACAAGGCATTTTCATCTACATGACTACCACTCACTGGATATTTTCTCTTTTTCAGACCATTCTCTGTAAATCCCAGAGATGGTTGTGTGTGAAACCCCCATTAGATCAGCAGTTTTTATATGCTCAGACCAGCCTGTCTGGCACCAACAACCATGCCACGTTCAAAGTCTCTTAAATCCACTTTCTGATGCTCTGTTTGGACTTCAGTGAGTTGTCTTCACCACGTCCTAGATGCCTAAATGCATTGAGTTGCTGCCATGTGATTGGCTGATTAGCAATTTGTGTTACCAAGTAATTGAACAGGTATACCTAATAATGTGGCCGGTGAGTGTATATTAGGCAGTTATTGTTTTACAGCACATGGTGAAACTCTGCTTCCTCCTTGGTAGTGCTGCGTAATATACCTCCTTTGAACTTCCGCTCTATCTGTAAATCTCTCAGGCATGTTTGGTGAGATTGTAGATAATATGATCTGCAATCTGACTGGAAAAACCCAAAAGGCAGATTTGTGCTGCTGGTCATGTATAACAAAGAGGTCTTCTTCTTTCTTTTCTTTAATCAGAATAATAAATGGGTAATGATGACATGGGACGCCCTGTTTATTGCACTTTAATAATGCGGCCTCTGTGAGAACTAGCAATTGTCTGATTATCTATGCTACAGAATCAGATCTGCAAAACTTTAATAGCCACTTTAAATTATTATTTTTTTGTAAACTTGCAGCTTAAGACCTACTTGCTTTGGGCCGTGTGCCTGGGAAGCTGTGGGATACTGACTCCAAAATAGATGACACAAATATGGCAACTTCTACAAAAGCAGATTATATTGTAATAGGTTTTTAGCCTGGAAGATAATTCATACAACCCTTGTAGAGACGTATAAACAAAAAAAACTAATAAAAATGCAAAAGTATTTCTATTGTGCATTAAGAATTAAGCAAATTTTTGTTCATGGTGTAATGGTTAAGCCCATAGGTTGCTCTGTGATATTATTATTTATGGGGTTTGTTTATATGCTAAGGGGTGGTATTTTCATTTTTTTCTGTTCTCATCTGTGCTTAAAATATTTAAAGGAAAATTTAGCTACGTTTATAGGGAACATTTTAAAAGTTAGTGTACCCTTTTCTGTAAGACCTCCTCCTAAAAAAATTGCATTTTTTTGCTTAAAATAAAGACCACAATTCTCTTACGATTATCGCGTTGTAACATCATTCACATTGTACAAAAAAATTGGGCCAACTTTACTTTTTCATTTTTTGTTAGTGTGTTTTTTCCCCAAAAAAATTGCGTTTGAAAGACTGCTGCGCAAAGACACTGACATTAAATATTGCAACAACAGCTATTTTATTTTCTAGGGTCTTTGCTAAAAAATATATACACACACAGTTGTGTTCATAAGTTTACATACCCTGGCAGAATTTGCTTTCTTGATCATTTTTCAGAGAATATGAATAACACAAAAACATTTTTCACTCATGGTTAGTGTTTGGCTGAGGCCATTTATTATCAATCAACTTTGTTTACTCTTTTTAAATCATAACAAACTACCCATATGACCCTGATGAAAAGTTTACATACCCCAGTTCTTAATACGGTGTATTGCCCCCTTTAACATCAATGACAGATAGTCTTTTGTAGTATTTGTGGATGAGGCTCTTTATCTTCTCAGATGGTAAAGCTGCCCATTCCTCTTGGCAAAAAGCTTCCAGTTCCTGTAAATTTTTGGGCTGTCTTGCATGAACTGAACGTTTCAAATCCCCCCCCCCCCCCAGATTGGCTCAATGATATTGAGGTCAGGAGACTGAGATGGCCACTTCAGAACCTTCACTTTATTCTGCTGTAGCAAATGACAGGTCGACTTGGCCTTGTGTTTTGGATCATTGTCATGTTGGAATGTCCAAGTACGTCCCATGCGCAGCTTCCTGGCTGAGGAATGCAAATGTTCCTCCAGTATTTTTTGATAACATACTGCATTCATCTTGCCATCAATTTTGACCAAATTTCCTGTGACTTTGTAGCTCACACATCCCCAAAACATCAGCGATCCACCTCCGTGTTTCACAGTAGGAATGGTGTACCTTTCATCATAGGTCTTGTTGACTAATCTCCAAATGTAGTGTTTTAGGTTGTGGCCAAAAAGCTAAAATTTTGGTCTCATCACTCCAAATGACTTTGTGCCACAAGGTTTGAGGCTTGTCTCTGTGTTGTTTGGCGTATTGTAAGTGGGATACTTTGTGGCATTTGCGTTTTTAATGACTTTCTTCTGGCGACTCAACCATGCAGCCCATCTTTCTTCAAGTGCATCAGCTGAAATTTTAGTTGGTCTACCTGATTATGGTTTGGTTTCAACAGAACCCCTCATTTTCCACTTCTTGATTAGTGTTTGAACACTGCTGATTGGCATTCTCACTTTCCTGTTTTATACAGTTCAACTACCTTTTCCTGCAGATCCTTTTGACAATTATTTTGCTTTCCCCATGACTCAGAATCCAGAAACGTCAGTGCAGCACTGTATGACAGATGCGAGGGTCTGTCAGGAGTCCAGAAACTCATTGACCTTTTATACACACACTACAAGCAAACAGATCACAGGTGAGGATGGTTACCTTTAATAGCCATTCAAACCCCTTTGTGTCAACTTGTGTGCATGTCATCAGGCCAAATTCACCAGGGTATAAACTTTTGATCAGGGTCATTTGGGTAGTTTCTGTTGTGATTATGATTCAACACAGTTGATTGATAGTAAATGGCTTTTAGCCAAACACTAACCATGAGTGAAAGAGAAATGTTTTTTGTGTTCTCATTCATATTCTCTGAAAATTGGCCAATAAATCATAAATTCTTCCAGGGTATGTAAACTTATGAGCACAACTGTATATAATGTTTGGGGGTTCTAAGTAATGTTCTAGCAAAAAAAAATAGATTTTACCTTGTAAACAAGTGGTGTCAGAAAAAGGTTTAGTGTAGGTACAAAGAGGAAGTAGGATTATAGCGGTGCTGAAGTAACATATAAAGTAATAGCTATTAAGATTTACATTTTTTTAAATAAAGTATCATAAAAACATGGTGCACAATACAAAAATTAGAGCAAGGTTCAATAAAAACAGAGTATTGAAGCAGACAACAAACTGTGTGGGTCGCTGAACTCCCCAGATTATTTAGGATAGTGGTCGCATGTGATGTTACATCCCTATATATTTCGCCATCTAGGCTTCCTCAGGGGAATATGTCAGGACCACCAATTTCAACAGTCAGCTCTAACATAGAAATACAAAAACAAAATATAAGATACATTTCACATTTTCACATTACACAGTATATCAGTGTGTGCTGCTCGGTCACTGGTCTTGAAGGGAAACCTACCTCTACCAAATCTGGACGAAAGGAATTCACATGTGGAGCCCCACATGGAATATATGACCATCCAAGGAAGCAGTATTGCGCAATCAAGGAGCCGTGTTCAGTCACAGGGGATATATAAAGGACCCAGCTATAGGGAACAAATAGCATAATGACTGCTAGGTTCCAAAAATGTTCAAGGGCAAAAAAAAAGATGTAAGTGGAGGCAGAAGTACTCTATAGTAACTTACTCTGCTTGGTATATAAAAAAAGGATGACCTATCAAGGGGGGGCGACCAAAATCAATCTTAAAGATAGAACCAGGCATCTCAGAAGATCTGAGGACAATCTATCAGGATAGAGGCACTAAAAACACAGGAAGAAAACAATGGAATCAGAGGGGAATAGTATTTATAAAAATTGAGAAGTTGGTAAGAGTTCATTGAAGTAGCCAAAAAGGAAATAATTAAATCCCTGCTACCAGTGTCTAGATATTACTGAGAAATCATGCAACAATGAAAGAAGAGAAGGCAAGAAAAGCGCACTGGCGCTCATCAGCAAATGGTTATATTTAAACAAGTCATCACAAGCAAAGGAGAAGAGAGAAAAAAGCTTATTGCTTACTCAGTATAGTAAACCCGGCAAGGGTAAAGCAGTGAATCAAAGTATGTTTAAGGGAAAAGGGAGTAATCCAGATGGCATGGAAGGTTACCTGAGATAGACATAGGTTGGATAAGATCGCCTCCATGCTTCAGCAAGATGGAACTAATGAGCGGTCGGCATTTTATATCCCCAGCGCGCTCGGGCGTCTGACGTCACCAAGCACGCGCGGACACCAGAATGCCCACTGCACATGCGCCAATAGGGTAGCGCATCGCTCGGCCTGCAGTCCCCAGAACCACCTGCAGTTGGATAAGAGGTCACCATATCGTCGGTTACGCCCATCCGGGAGGGCGTCAAATGACGCCGCTGGGTGGGATTGGCGATAGATGGAGCAGCATGATTGGGTCTGGAGTGACAGGAGGGGTGGCGCGAGGGTGGACAGTAGAGCGCATCAGTCTTTTAAAGTGGTTAAACTTTCCTCATTTACAGACCGAAGTTCATCCTTTTTATCTAAATGTACAAAGTGTTACAATGTTTCTCTTTATCTCCCTCTAAGCGATGTTAGTCTTGGCAGGCTGCCTAGTTTTTTTTTGTTTTTTTTTTGTTTTTTTAGATAGCGGTCAGTTGTGAGCAGAGCACTCTGCATAGAATCAGGAAAATGCTTTAAAATTGCGGGGGGAGGGAAGAACGACCTGATTATTTAACGATTAATTGCCCAGCTCTATTTCCTGGTATGCAAAGGTGCCTAGGCAGTCGTGTTTCTACAGCCTCATAGCTGTAAATATCTGCAATATGAGATCAATGGCATTACTGCCTCTGACTGCTAGTCTCAGGAGATTTACTGGGAGACTAGAGATGTCAATACTGTGCTGCTCGCTGTATCCCTTGCTCTTATTTAAAGAAAGTGGTACAGAGACACCACTCAGAACAAGGCATAATCAAGCTGGCCATACACTTAGTTTTATACTTCAACCTGCTAAACGAAGAAAAACTAACTTCTGTTGAAGGGGGTGCCCATGCACTCACCAAAGTTCAGTCGATCCCTGTTGGACCAACAATGGGGTTTTTTGATATAAATGTACTGTATATGGACCCAGTTTCTTATGTGAGGCTTTACATATTTGTGCATATAACTGCCTCTGTGTGGTATCGGATGTAGGGGGACATATGTTAATGGTGAAATAATATCAAAGGCATTTTATCTTTTGTGTATTATGTGTAATAAAGATCTGAAATAAAGACACAGGTTTACTTAATTTTTTTGAAGAGAGATATGGCCAATCCTTTTTTAGTTTATACTTTTCTTTTGGATCACAGGAATACTTTTACTAATGTTCTTCTGTGACCCAGAGTTGACTGATGGCAGGCTGTTGCCCATCAGCTGACAGGGCAGAGCCACACCAAGTTTAAGAAGGATCCTAACAATACTGCTAATCCACCCAGCTATCTAAGTGACCACTGGCTCTACCTTTCATGGTGCTGCTGAGAGTTGGAGTCGGCCACAACCGCCTGATTCCCAGCGAGTGCTCAAAGCATTGATTGACAGTCACTGTTTTTTTGACCAAGAACTCACTGATCAGTGGTCATGTGATCAATTAGGTTTTGGTCTTGGAGCCAGCATGGGACAGCAGCAGCATGGAGGGGAGTATGTGTTTTTTTTTTTTTTTTTATGTACCCCATAATTTTCCTTTTAACAGCTTTATTTCATGGCAGTCTTTCTCTTACATTCACTGACTGACACAGCTCCTTTACTTTAGACCATCGGGTTGTTACGCCACCTTCAGGAGAGGACTAGGCAGAACATGTTAACATGTACAAAAATTAGGAACTTTCTAGTTCTGCCCAAGGGGCGGTCCCTTCAGTAACAACCCCCCCCAGCCTGCATCCTGCAGCCTCAGTTTTTTTCTGCCTAGTGAAGGAGAAGGACCTAGGAACCCTGCGGCCCATCGGTCCGTGGATTTTTTCTGCAGAAGTTTGCTTTTTGCGCAAGATTAAGATCCTGGGATCTGCTATCAACAGCCGGCTGGGTGACAGGCTGGATACCTTTTATCCTTGTAGTGTCCCCAGCCTGGCCAGTTAGCGTGTGCAGACCAGAGCTCTGCGCTGGGTCGGCCAAGACATGCCCCTCAGGCTCCAGGGGCGGCCGGTGAGCGTAATGTTCCGGGGCACACATATGACCAGGCTACTGATGTCTGCGTCACAGTGCCAGGCCAGCAGCCACCCCATACTGATCGAAGAGTGGGTCTGTGATGGAATGTCCCCAGCTCGTCCGGAATGGTAAGTACAGCTCTCCCTGTCTCGGTGTGGCTGAGCAGCTGGGCATTCCCTGGGAGGTCAATTCGGGGGTCCCTCTCCTCCCTCTCTTCTCTCCCTGTCCCTATCTTCCCTCCCCACCTGTGGGGGATGCTGCATGGGCTGCTGAGAGGTGTGTGTGCCACATTGACAGGGGCCCCCTGGGGGGGGCGCTCTCACCTTGGGTGGGGGGCTGCGCTGGGTGGCTGTGCCCTGGGTGTCTGTTGTCTCTCCCTTGGGTGTCTGGAGGTCTAATATGCTGATCGCTGTAGCGCTGTCTGCCGCCATTTCCTCTGCCTTTTTTCACGGTCTCTCTCTGCATACTGTTTGGCGGCCATTTTTGGTGTGACCAGGGAGAATCATGGTCGGGAACCATTTTCCTGTAGTTCGGCAGCAATTTTCCCTGTGATTATGTCCTTTATACTGGACGCTCGATGGCCATTTTGTTGTAGCCTAGCACGTTTTTTATGCCCAGCGCTCATCCATGAGGCTCAGAACGGCGCAGTTTCCTCTCTGACACCTGGGAGCTGACACAGGACAGAGTCCTGCGGTGGGGGCCCCTCAGCCTGCAGCAGTTAGGAGGGTGGGACCATTCACTGTCCTAAGTCCCCAACAGGTGGCAGACAGGGTGGGTCAGCATGGCTTCAGAAACTGGTGTTTCTTCCCCTGAAATCCAGGCAATTGCAACCGGTTCGCCTGCAGACTGTGCAGTGGCTCTGGAGGCTTTGTCGGCGGTCCTTAACTCATTCGTTGCCGAGATGGAGGCGGTGCGTGGGCGCAAAGGTGGTAAAAAGCGGCCTCCCGTCCCCCCGTCCTCCGGGGAGAGCTCTGACGCAGACTCGGGCCCCGCTGAAGCTGGTGACCCCTGCTCTGTCATTTCAGATGACGCTGACCAGGACCGATCGGACTGTGAGGATAAGTCCCCGTCCGCGCACGACAAAGCGCTAGTTCGAGCACTTATCACAGCTGTGCGTGATACCCTGAAGATTCAGGTTACAGCAGATTCCTCTGCTGAAGTAGTGGTCCCTTTTGGGGCCCATAAGCCCGTACACTTAAGGTGTTTCTGTATCTGACTTATTTCGATAAGTTCATATACAAGGAATGGGGACGACCGCAACGGACCTTTTCGGTCCCAAAATATATGGCGGTGCGTTACCCTTTTGTGGAGAGCGTTCTTAAAAAATGGTCGGCTCCTCCGGTCGTGGACCCCCCTGTATCCAGGTTAAATAAAGTAACCACGATCCCGGTAGAGGGGACTCCTGCCTTTTTAGGACCCCACGGACAGTAAGGCTGAGGCAGTGGCCCGTTCATTATTTATTGTTGTGGGGTCAGCAATGCGACAGTACTGGCCTCCGCGTTGTCACAGATACTGACCGAGTGGGCGAAACATTTGCACCATGAATTGGGGGAACAGGCTTCTCCTGTCTGCGTGGACCTAGCAGACCAGTTCGTGCAAGGCCTTAAGTATGTTTGTGACGCGGCCCTGGATACCCTCCCTCTGTTATGCAGGGCTTCTGTGTCAGCAGTGGTGCTGAGGCGCCTGATTTGGCTAAAATGCTGGTCTGCGGACCAGGCATCTAAAAAAGCCTTGACGGATCTACCCTTCCTTGCTGAACGGCTCTTTGGAGCCTTGTTGGATGGCATCATTAAGAATGCCACCGGTGGAAAGAGTACCTTACTCTCGCAGGCCAGGGAGGCTAAGGAGTCACGCCGTAGGCAAGGGCCCTCTTTTTCCGCTCACAAATGGCTTTTTCGTCCCTCCGGGGCTTCGGCTAAATGTCCCCAGCCCGACAGGACGACCTCTGAAGGACAAAAGCGTCCCTGGAACCACAAGCCTAACAAGCCTGCGAGCAAAAGCGCTACCACGTGGAGGTTTGCCCCCGCCCGCCTCACAGGCGGGGGGTCGCCTTCGGGAGTTTGCAACCCGGTGGGCCTCTCGGCTGTCCGACCAATGGGTCTGCGAACTGATTTCTTCTGGCTACAAGATAGAGTTTCTCTCTTGGCCTCCGAACAGATTCTTCCCCTCAGCATACCTGTACTCCCGGCTTGCCGGGAGGCCCTCATGGGGGCGGTAAGGGACCTGCTGAGTCACGGGGTGATAGTACCTGTTCCGGAAAAATTCTAGGGGTTCTACTCCGATCTGTTTGGACGTACCCCTTCCTTTTTGGGAACTACAATCTTGGACCTAAAAGCCCTCAATTGCTTCGTAGTTCAAAATGGCATCAGTTCGCTAAGTAGTCGCTGCACTCCATCAAGTGGACTTCCTGGCGTCCTTGGACATCCAGGATGCGTACCTGCACATACCCATATGCCTTCGGCATCAGAAGTTTCTGCGATTTGCAGTTGGGGACGCCCACTACCAGTTCGTGGCTCTCCCCTTTGGCTTGGCATCAGCCTTCCGTGTCTTTACCAAGGTATTGGCTCCAGTTCTGGCGTTGCTGCGACAACGCAGGATCGTGATCGTAGGCTACCTAGACGATCTCCTCCTGAGAGCATCTTCCGCCTCAGAATTAAAGGAGGATATGGCGATCACCATGCAGACCCTGCAGGATTTTGGGTGGCTGTTGAACCTCCGAGTCGGTGCTCTTACCGACTCAGCGTTTGGAGTACCTAGGCTTACAGCTGGACTCCGTGGAAGCGAGAGTGTTTCTCCCTCCCAGACAAGCTGCAGACTCTCAGCCGCGGTAAAACTGTTGATGAACCGCAGGTGGTCGTCGCTACGCTTCTGCATGCGAGTCCTGGGGCTCATGGTGGCCGCCTTCGAGGCAGTTCCGTATGCCCAGTTTCACACCAGAGTCTTGCAGAAGGAGATCTTGACGGAATGGGACAAATCTCTGTTATCCCTGGATCTGTAGATTCAGGTGAGCCAGTCAGTCAGGGACTCCCTGCTCTGGTGGCTGAGATCCCCGGCACTTCGGTCCGGAAAGTCGTTCCTACCTCTACATTGGACAGTGATCACAACGGACGCCAGCCTGACCGGCTGGGGTGGAGTACTGGGAGTGCAGTCGTCCCAGGGCCTCCAGTCGGAGGAGGAATCCAAGTTGCCGATCAATGTGCTCGAGCTATGTGCGATCAGGCTATGCCTCTCCACATGGTCAATGAGACTTCGAGGACGTCCGATCAGGATCCAGTCCGACAACGCCACGGCAGTTGCATATGTCAATCATCAAGGAGGAACAAGAAGCTCGGCCGCCGCACGGGAGGTCGCTCACATCTTTCAGTGGGTAGAGCGACATGTACCGGCCCTATCTGCCATTTACATCCCGGGGGTGGAGAACTGGCAGGCGGACTACCTAAGTTGCCAGATGCTGGACCCAGGAGAATGGGCGCTGCATCCGGATGTGTTCAGGCTACTGTGCCTGCAATGGGGCACACCAGATGTGGATCTCATGGCTTCCCGTCTCAATCGGAAGGTGCCGAGGTTCGTGTCCAGGACAAGAGATCCTGGGCAGACGCGCTAGTGGCTCCGTGGGGTCAGCACCAACTGATCTATGCCTTTCCTCCGCTCAAGCTACTACAACATCTGCTCCGCAGAGTGGAGGCTGAGGGGATTCCAGTAATTCTGATTGCCCCAGATTTGCCTCAGCGTCCCTGGTACGCAGACCTAGTGCGCCTGGTGGTGGATGCCCCCTGGTGTCTGCCGTTACGAGAGGACCTTTTGTCTCAAGGTCTGATTCTCCATCCTGTTTTACCATCGCTGGGTTTAACGGCATGGCTGTTGAGAGCCAGGTGCCCATCGGACTCAGTGATTTCAACTATGTTGAGAGCACGGAAATCTTCTTCTCGGAAATCTTCTTCTCGGAAGATATATCATTGTACCTGGAAGGCCTACATCTCTGTGTGAGGAGAAAGGATGGCGTCCGCTCCTATCCATATCTAGGATCCTGCTGTTTCTGCAGCGAGGAGTAGACCAGAAATTGGCTTTAAGCACCATTAAAGTACAAATATCAGCCTTGGTTGTCTTTTTTCAGCGACCCTAGCGTCTCACTCTCTAGTGAGCACCTTTTGTTCAGGGGGTTCGCCATGTAGTTCCTCCGGTGCGTCCACCGTTACCCCCTGTGGGATCTGAACCTGGTGATGTCGGCGCTTCAAAAGTGCCGTTTGGGAATATCAGAGAGATTCCCTTGTTGACTCTTTTCCAGAAAGTCGTCTTTCTAGTGGCCATTACATCGGCCAGGGAGGGTTTCAGAACTGGCGGCCTTATCTGGTTATCCATAAGGATAAGGTGATGTTGCGTCCGCAACCTTCTTTTCTGCCGAAGGTGGTTTCGGCGTTCCACATCAATGAAGACATTGTATTGCCATCTTTGTGCCCTAAACCGACACATCCTAAGGAGGTGGCCCTCCATTCCCTGGACGTGGTCCGAGCTTTAAGGGTATATTTGTCTGCCACGGCTCCCTTTCGGAAGTCAGACTCTGTTTGTTTCGGTAGCTGGTCCGAAAAAAGGCATGGCGATCTCGTCGGCCACCATTTCCAGGTGGATCAGACAGATTGTGGTTCAGGCCTACACCTTGAAGGGGCAGGTGCCCCCCTTTCCGGTCACGGCCCATTCCGCCAGGGCAATTGGAACCTCTTAGGCCTTCTGACATCAAGCGTCTGTTGCTCAAGTGTGTAAAGCGGCGACTTGGTCGTCTGTTCACACCTTTACAAAATTCTACAAAGTAGATGTCAGTGCATCGGCTGATGCCTGTTTTGGCCGCAAAGTTTTGCAGGCGGCCATGTAATTTGCAATTGCACTTAATTTTTTTCAGTTTTTTTGACAAGAAACTACTTTTAAGTGAATGCACTGTTGCATTGTTACCGCAAGTTCTGAGGCGGTTAGATAAGGTGGTGACTCCCCTGTTAGGGAGCACTTCTGTTTTTGTGGGTGAAGTTTTTATGCTGTTTCCCACCCCTCGTTTTGACACTGCTTGGGGATGTCCCGATGGTCTAAAGTAAAGGAGTTGTGTCAGTCAGTGAACGTAAGAGAAAATAGGATTTTGTACTCACCGTAAAATCATTTTCTCTGTAGTTCAGTGACTGACACAGCACCCTCCCCTCCTATTTTTTACGTTCTACTGCTTGTTGACGTACTGAGGCTGGGGGGTTGTTACTGAAGGGACCGCCCCTTGGGCGGAACTAGAAAGTTCTGTTTATTTTGTACATGTTAACATGTTCTGCCTAGTCCTCTCCTGAAGAGAAAGAGATCACCGCTCCAGGTGAGTGTGATAGGCAATTAGTATCTTACCAGGAACCACGGGTGCTGGCAATGCTTTTGATGCAGAGAGAAAAATGGAACATATGGACAGCCACACTCAAAAAAACGTTGAGGTTGCCTTTATTGGGTAAAAAACATGGAGCACTACAGGTCACAAACATTATAACATTATTGCACATATTCACTAACTAAAGTTTTTATATGTAGTTTTACACCATATAATCATAAGTTTTTCACTACTATTCTCCATTCTTCATGGATGAATACACTCATCTTCACATTATTTTGTTCAACATTTATTTTCACTCTTTATTTAACTTTTTTCATTATTCAGCGGTTCTTTTTTCACTTTACATTTGTTTCCACTTAGCACAGATTGACACTTGTGCATTACCACCATTAGCGCCAGCAGATTCAATCTGACCGACGCTTCATGTTTATTGGTTATAGTGGATCATGTGACACCTGTATGAATTTTATTTATTTGAAGTGTATTTTCATTTTGTGTTAGCCATAACTAAGCACTAGACCGTAGTGTGAAACGCGTCGGCTGTACCATTATTTGCTGTGACCTGTAGTGCTCCATGTTTTTTACCCAATAAAGGCAACCTCAACGTTTTTTTGGAGTGCGGCTGTCCATATGTTCCATTTTTCTCTCTAGTCCTCTCGTGAAGGTGGTGTAACAACCCGATGGTCTAAAGCAGAGATGTGCAATTAGTGGACCTCCAGCTGTTGCAAAGCTACAAGCCCCATCATGCTCTGCCTCTGGGTGTCATGCTTGTGGCTGTCAGAATCTTGCTATGCCTCATGGGACTTGTAGTTCTGCAACAGCTGGAGGTCCGCTAATTGCATATCCCTGGTCTAAAGTAAAGGTGCTGTGTCAGTCAGTGAACTACAGAGAAAAGGATTTTACGGTGAGTACAAAAATCCTATTTTTTCAGACATATAAATAATGAACCACATTGAAGAGAAACAAAAAACAAAGATTCTCCTCAGGCGTTGCCACCGTCCCAAGTAGTAGGAATAAACCCAAACAGGGCATGAGTACCCCCCCCCCCCCCGCTACACCGGGACTTTACGGGCAAACAAGCAAATTTTGTAAAAATATATATTAGAAAAATTCGTATAGATATTTTTTAGAACGATTTTTGTTGTATACAAATACCAAAAAGATGTGTCTAACACATTAACAATTTGCACAGTATACATAAAATACAGTCAAAATTGGAACATTTGAAACACTTGAATTTTTCTCACTGGAAATATATACAACTCCTTTAGCCTAACATGTTTCAGGAATACCAATCCTTTCTTTGGAGGCTCTTGGTTGGAGAAAGTACAAATGTATTCTAAAATGAGACAAAAAGACAAGGCTCAGAAATAGTAACAAAGATCAACATCATTGTGGACATACACACATCCAATATACATACCAAGCACTGGATTTATAATTTTGTGTCAAAATATTCCACAATGGTTAAAAATAAAGGACACAGGGTCCTAGTAGTAGAAACAAAGCTGCTATTGCCATTCATAAAGGGAATTTGTACTTTCTCCTACCAAGAGCCTCCGAAGAAAGGATTGGTATTCCTGAAACATGTTAGGCTAAAGGAGTTGCATTTTTCTCACTGGAAATTTTATACAAATGTTTCAAATGTTCCAATTTTGACTATTTTATGTATACTGGGCAAATTGTTAATGTGTTAGACACATCTTTTTGATATTTGCATACAACAAAAATCTTTCTAAAAAATATCTATACAAATTTTTTTAATAAATAATATATATTTTTACAAAATTTGCTTTTTTGTTTGCCGTAAAGTCCCGGTGTACCGGGGGGCACTCATGCCCTGTTTGGGTTTATTCCGTCTTTTTCAGACGAGTCAGTTCTTTATTTTGCTCTTGATTTGCTCCTCCTTTTTCAGTTTGGTAGATGCAGGGAATTGCGATTACTGTATTCATATCTCTAATGGACAAAGTGTTGTCACCCTTCTTTCCGGCTTTGCAGGATGAAAATTTAGAATCTAGAATCATACATATATTGGCAGGTAAAACTGTTCAAAGGTATAAAATTGCCATTTAGTCAGCGATCAAGTTGAATATGCTCTGCTTTTGAAATGTTTTACCCCAATTTCCTAATTCAAAATCATGTTAACTCTACATAATCTTCCCTGCAGTGGCAGCATGGAGCCCGCATTCCACAGAGGAGACTTGCTTTTCTTGACCAATCGTGTGGATGATCCTATTAGAGTGGGGGAAATAGTGGTCTTCAGAATAGAAGGAAGAGAGATACCGATTGTACATCGTGTTCTAAAAATTCATGAAAAGTGAGTATCTACTTAAGTTAATCAAATCCACGAGTAGTCAGATTTTTAAAGTGATCCTGTTCTGATCTTGATTTTCTTAGGTATCAATCCTACTGAATTTCAGGCACTATGTGGAGCCTACCAGTACCTTGGTTGTCTTTAGATATATCCCATGGAGCCTCAGTGTGGCCATTTGTGTAACTTAGCCAGTGTTCATTGGCAGCACATGCAACTCAACGTTTCTTCCCTTGTGAAAGCAAAGATTCAACATACTCAGCGATTTTCTCACTATTTAGTAAATAGCAATTTGAAATAGTAATGGGAATCCCGTCACACACCAGTCTACCCAACCCAGACCTAACCAGGACTTAAAGTGGAAGCCCATGCAAAAACTAAAATTCCTGCATCTATAACCACTAACATTCTAACACTAACCGATCTATCCCTGAAAAGAAAAAATCAGTATACAAACTTTTTCTACAGGCGATCAGACCCGATCTCTAGCGGCAGAAGGTCTGATCCCACGCTGAGCTGTCAGCCGCAGCTTCGCTGTGTGGGTGGGTGCAGAGGACACGTTCGTCAACGGAAGCCCCATAGTAACTCTATGGGTGTCGTCACTGCCCATTGTCGTACGTGTACTCAGCAGAGCTTCTGCCGCTTGAGATCGGGTCGGATCGACTGCAGAAAAGGTATGTATACCAATTTTTTCTTTTCAGGGCTTAAATAGGTTAGTGTTGGAATGTTGGTGGCTATAGATGCAGGAATTTTAGTTTTTGCAGGAACTTCCACTTTAACCAAATTGGGCAATGTACAGCCACGCTTTATGTGGTGCTTAAACCAGTGCCCTTTAAAAGGAAGGACTATACTTGAAACGCTTTTTTTTGTTGCATCCTTGTTCTGCATCATATATTGTATTTATAATAATTGATGTTTCTGATTAAGGGATAATGGGGACATCAAATTTCTGACAAAGGGAGACAACAATGCTGTGGATGATCGAGGGTTGTACAAGCAGGGACAGAACTGGCTGGAGAAGAAGGATGTGGTGGGAAGGGCAAGAGGGTAAGTCTATAAACTGTTAACAATGCTTTACAAAATTATGCCTATCACTGGAAAAGGTACAGCATTTCTATATAGGGTGAAGACTGTTGTGGGATGTATTCCCTGAAATCTATTGTAAAAGAAATCTGCTGTACGATTGCTGTCAATACAGAATACATAGTATAAGCAATAACTGTGTAACGGCATACTGTGAGTATTTAGTGTTGCCAATTTCACGTTTGAATTATTGGCCCTTTATAAACCCATAGACAATGTCTCTTGTACTGTAACACTTGGAACACACATCTTTATAGTTGCCAAAGAAACTTTTGCCTAAGCATGGAAATCACCATCCCTCAACTTTGAGGTAGTTAAGCGCAGGTTCCATTTAGGGGCCTCTGTATTTCTCTTCCCTCCTTTCTTCCTTGTCTAACACTCCTTTCCTCTTCACCCCTTAATCTTATCTGGCTTTCCTCTTTTTTCGGTATGGTATCAAATCTTTGTAGGCACACTGATGTACTATAATGCAACTACAACTGTAGCCTCTGAGCTAATGTATATCTCTGCATCTCAATAAAATAATTTTAGGTGACTAGAGACTGGAATAGGAATGTTTTAATGACTGCTCCAAAGGAACCTTGGACATGAAAGTTATCGTGCTTTACATCATTAACAGTGGACAGTTTAGTTGCTGTACTAGTAGAAAGCTCTTCCAGGGTCAGCATATGCGTTGTCTAAACATATATTATGGGATGTATATATCGTCTCTCAGACTATGTTGCATTTGTTTCCTCCTACAAGATCCTACCTTATGAGTATTATCCTCTCACTCTTGTCACAGGTGCATCCATCCCCAAGTTCTCTGGGTGCTATGGGGTTGGACTTACAAAAATATAAAAAATATTTAGAAGAGAAGTACTAGACCTATTCAACCACCCTGAAATCAACAATGTGCCTTTTGCTGGAGTGGATCCTCCAGGATTCCAAAGACGATTCAGGGGTAGGAGTCACAAAAATTATATTCTGTTGCCCAAAAAGCATTATTGCAGCAACAGATTTATCCAAAACACTGTCTCCTGGGATTTTTCCCTGAAGTAAGTGGAATAGAGTTTGTGTCCATGGCTACTGTAGCTCACTTGTAACATTATTTTGACATCTTCAGCAATTGTTCAGGGCGGTGAGACTGCTTTGGGTGGCTATTACAGTGCAAAATGTCTTGTCTTCTATGTGCCCGGTCCACAAAGATGGCAGGATGCGCTGAAAAAAGTATTGCGTGCAGTAATTTTTTTTTTGTGCAGAGCGGCATAATCCCCTGCCTTGCACCACGTGGCTGGCTGAGATATCTGTGTGACATCCCAAAGTTTGTTTCAAAAAAATAAAAACCGGTGAGATCTGCTAAGCTCAGCGCATCATCTGTGCAATAATTTCAGCTGGATCGCACCGCACACCAGCCGCTGTGTGATCTGCAGATAAGGGGTGCAATGCCAGCATCCTGCAGACTCTCAGTACACTGTCTGCCCTGTATGGGCAAGCAGTTACTGGAATTCAGGAAGAATCAATAAACTTTGAGAGCGTTCACCAGTGCCCTTGAAGGTTATTGAGAACTATGAGCTGTCGACTGTGGTGACCGATGGTACTTATAGTTCATTCATTCACAGAACTTTGTGAATGAATGATGCAGCCGTATGGGCAGAGCTGTGCTGTTTTTGAATTGACAGTGGGTATAGGGAGAAGATCTCCTGCCTGCTATCACAGGTAGGGTAGGTGGAAGAGAGTGAGGCAGAAGCTAAAACATGCTACATGTTCCACCCTAAATACGGGTGGAACATGTAACATGTTTCAAAGGTTGTAATTGGCCTTTAAAGCAAAAATTCAGTACTAATACTGACATTTATTTGTATTTAGTAACAGTTAAGCAAAAGGGCCTTACCCTCATCCGAAAGGATAAAGATGTTCCAGTAGAACTACTTCAAAGGTCGCCTTTAAACATTTGGCTGTCATGATCTGCAGGATGAATGAACAATTTCAGTTTACCACAAAAAGTGTTTGTGCATTTACAACCTTCACTGAATGTAGTGAGCCATAGGCTCCTGCTGCGGTCAGTCAAATCCTGTGAAGAGGGATCTTTGGGCATGGCCGAGCCATGCTGTGTTTACGCACGTGCGCCAATGGATGCAAACAGCCCAGCTCGGGAGTGCGCCAAAACGGGTACCCCCATAGCACACTGTTTGCTATGGGGCACTTGGAGGAGCTGAGAGCGCCAGTGGAGACCTACAAAGAGGACTGCTCTCTACAATATTGTTGCACAAAGCAGGTAAGTATATCTTGTTTTTTTTTTGTTTTTTTAATAAAGAGAAAAAAAGACATTAATATCACTTTAAGTATTCAGCTCTCGTTGGTCCTCTTTCTGGACTTGTTCTTTCTGTCCAAACTTTTTTTGGCAAGTTGCAGGCTGTGTATGCTAGTCTTTAAGCCATTTTTGCAGTTGCATAAATGGGTTTTCCCTATTGGACAGAGTACAGTATATCTGTTCGAAATTCCCCTTAGGGCTCTGTTTTTCCTTTTTGGAGCTTGGCCCAGTTAACATTTATTTCTTTGTTGCACACATTAGTTGTTGGTCTAGTTTTTCCTCATTCAGATAGTATGCAGTTCCACCTGTTTTGCTTTTTGGTTGGTGGGCCCTCCACTTCGCTGATTAAGGCCCATGGATCCTTCCGGTAGCAGTTTTCCCCCTTTTTATTAGCTGTCCCAATCTGGAGCACTATATTTATCCTCTGTGCCCTTCCCTTGGTCATTACAATTTTGACCCATCTTCATCTGGCCTTCTTTTTGGAATTGATGCCTTCAGATACTCTTGTAATCCAATCCATACATTTGTTTGATCTCCTAGTGTCTATTGCCCACCCCTCAGTTGGACTGCTTTTGGATGTCCCAACTTGTTGCAAACATCTGTGTCCCTCGGTGGAGGAACAAACAAATAATATTTCTATAAAGTTCATTGGGGGGACACAGGGTTAATTGTAAGACGGCAGGGTTATTTTGCTGCCTACAAGGAAATGGGACACTAACAAAGTTGTTTAGCCAGATATAACCCCTCCCATCATGCTCCAATACTAGTCCAGTGTCTTTGGCGAATGGGCATTTCTACTGGACTTTTTTTTGCTTTTATCAAAACCTTTTTTTTTTTTTAATAATCAAGCTATTTCATGGTATGTGCTTATTGTGTTTCTCTGTGGAATTTTCCTTTACTGACCCAAGTGTGACTTTCCTCTGTGCATTATCTAGACAGGGATTCTCTGCAACCATGTCAGACTTCATGGTTAAAATCACTTCTGTGATGGCAAGCTCAGAACACGGGATTCATACCTGCTTCTCCTTCAGGTCAGGTTCACACTGGTACCACATCGGTCCTACTTCCATCTGACTTGAATGAACAAGATAAGATTTTGCTGCGACTTTGAGATAGTATTGTCTTTTGACCAGTCAAAATAATCCCAGTATGAGATAAATTCCTTTTCGTGCTGCTGTAATCACCATGTCGGATGTCACAAGTCAGATGGTTAGGACAAGGATCCTACTTTGAACTGACTTCAATGATATTCAATGGGCTGAAGTAGGAACAAAGTCAGACCAAAGTAGTGCAGGGAGCATTTTCAAAGTCGGAACGACTTGTGTCGGACCAGTTAGGACAGCCATCATAGGGAAACATTGATTTTCAAACATCATGCGACATGAGCTCCCAATGTCGGAGCAATTGTCGTACAAGTGTGAACCTAGGTTTAGAGTCTCTCTAATTTTCATACAGCGGACTATTTATGCTCAGCTGAGGAGGAGTGCAACTTAGTCTTTTTTGGATTAGTTTGTGCCTGAGGAGCCTCAGTCTGCTGCCATTACTCCTAAGCGTAAAGATACAATTTCAGTCCTTAATGATGTAGCACACATGCCTAGAGCTGGAGCAGACTACAGTGGGTACGAAAAGTATTCAGACCCCCTTAAATTTTTCACTTTGTTAAATTGCAGCCATTTGCTAAAATCATTTAAGTTCATTTTTTTTCCTCATTAATGTACACACAGCACCCCATATTGGCAGAAAAACACAGATTTGTTGACATTTTTGCAGATTTGTTAAAAAAGAAAAACTGAAATATCACATGGTCCTAAATATTCAGACCCTTTGCTGTGACACTCATATATTTAACTCAGGTGCTGTCCATTTCTTCTGATCATCCTTGAGATGGTTCTACGCCTTCATTTGAGTCCAGCTGGGTTTGATTATACTGATTGGACTTGATTAGGAAAGCCACACACCTGTCTATATAAGAACTTACAGCTAACAGTGCATGTCAGAGCAAATGAGAATCATGCGGTCAAAGGAACTGCCTGAAGAGCTCAGAGACAGAATTGTGGCAAGGCACAGATCTGGCCAAGGTTACAAAAAATTTCTGCTGCACTTAAGGTTCCTAAGAGCACAGTGGCCTCCATATTCCTTAAATGGAAGATGTTTGGGACGACCAGAACCCTTCCTAGAGCTATCCGTCCGGCCAAACTGAGCTATCGGGGGAGAAGAGCCTTGGTGAGAGAGGTAAAGAAGAACCCAAAGGTCACTGTGGCTGAGCTCCAGAGATGCAGTCGGGCGATGGGAGAAAGTTGTAGAAAGTCAACCATCACTGCAGCCCTCCACCAGTCGGGGCCTTATGGCAGAGTGGCCAGACAGAAGCCTCTCCTCAGTGCAAGACACATGAAAGCCCGCATGGAGCTTTCTAAAAAACGCTTGAAGGACTCCAAGATGGTGAGAAATAATATTCTCTGGTCTGATGAGACCAAGATAGAACTTTTTGGCCCTAATTCTAAGCGGTATGTGTGGAGAAAACCAGGCACTGCTCATCACCTGTCCAATACAGTCCCAACAGTGAAGCATGGTGGTGGTAGCATCATGCTGTGGGGCTGTTTTTCAGCTGCAGGGACAGGACGACTGGTTGCAATCGATGGAAAGATGAATGCGGCCAAGTACAGGGATATCCTGGATGAAAACCTTCTCCAGAGTAATCAGGACCTCAGACTGGGTCGAAGGTTTACCTTCCAACAAGACAATGACTCCAAGCACACAGCTAAAATAACGGAGTGGCTTCACAACAACCCCACGACTGTTCTTGAATGGCCCAGCCAGAGCCCTGACTTAAACCCAATTGAGCATCTCTGGAGAGACCTAAAAATGGCTGTCCACCAACGTTTACCATCCAACCTGACAGAACTCTAGAGGATCTGCAAGGAGGAATGGCAGAGGATCCCCAAATCCAGGTGTGAAAAACTTGTTGCATCTTTCCCAAAAAGACTCATGGCTGTATTGGATCAAAAGGGTGCAAATACTAAATACTGAGCAAAGGGTCTGAATACTTAGGACCATGTGATATTTCAGTTTTTCTTTTTTAATAAATCTGCAAAAATGTCAACAATTCTGTGTTTTTCTGTCAATGTGGGGTGCTGTGTGTACATTAATGAGGAAAAAAAATGAACTTAAATGATTTTAGCAAATGGCTGCAATATAACAGAGTGAAAAATTTAATGGAGTCTGAATACTTTCCGTACTCACTGTACGTCTAAATGTTACCAGACTTGGCTCCCTCAAAAGCCCCCAGCCTGACCAGACTTTCCCAGTACTCTGGCTACTGAAACCTGTTTTGTATGATGGCTGGCCTAATCCAGAATAGTTATTTATTGCCCCCAGGCTATTTACCAAGCAATGTCCTATTTAGGTGGCGTTCCTTAAGAGAAAAAGTAGGCCGTTCTCCGTGTGGTTCTGGCCCTTTCCTGTCTTAAAAAGTCTCATAGTTGCCCTGAAGAAGTCACAAGGTACGTGACGTAACGCCGTAGGGAAGGATTGAGGCATCACGTGACAGATCGGAAGCAGCGGAGGAACAAGTAAGGCGGTGCTCACCACGCCGCAATCCACATATACTGCACTTATCATTTTATTGTGATGTAAGAGTCCACCTTATAGTTTTAATAGTCATATATATTTTAACATACTGCACCATAGAGGTTTCTTTCTCGCCCCTCCCCTGGTACCTGGCTGGAGCTCTGCTCCCCCTCTTTCCCTCCCACCCCCCTGTTTTTTATCTTAGGGTGGCTGACTTATTAAGATCAGCGTGAGTGGTGGAGGCTATAATCTGTTAAAGTACAGTGGAGAAGATACCTATGAGAGATATTACCATCTGTAATGCCAGTTATTATACTACAGAGGTGAGAGTTCTGGGAGACTGGTGTAGGATTCGCATGCTGATTCAATACTCCAATTGTCTATCAAATACAGTGGGATATCAAAAATTACATTTGACCCATTTTAGGATTACTCCAACTTGAGACATTTGTATGGGACTGTTTGGAGATTGACTGATTTTTCTATCATTTTTACCAATTGCAATATTGGACTTTTTTGCCGTTACGTTCATGCACTTTTTTGCACTTTTTTGCACTTTTTTGCAATTTATTGTTTACATTTTATCGTTTGCACTGTATTGATTGCACTTGATTCTGCCAGCACCTTATACTAACCGCAGTTTGTAGCACGTTTGGATTGATTGGTACTATTACAGATCATCCTGTCACTTTATAGTATTGATCATTTAATATTCATTATTTGTATCATAGGTGTATTAGTGTTAATTTTGTATTTCTTTAGCGCAAAACCCCCTCCCCCTTTTATTATTTTATGTGCAAAGTGAACACAGGTTTTGCAGCCATTGAACACACACCCCAGATCCATTTATTTTACTCTTGAGTAGCGCGAAAGACACCCATTTCACAAATCAACTGTGTTTACTTTTTTTTTTTTTTTTTTTTAAATCATAATGGCAACAGAAACTACCCAAATGACCCTGATCAAAAGTTTGCATACCCTGGTGATTTTGGCCTGATGACATGCACACAAGTTGACTCAAAGGGGTTTAAATGGCTATTAAAGGTAACCATCCTCACCTGTGATCTGTTTGCTTGTAATTAGTGTGTGCGTATAAAAAATGAGTTTCTGGACTCTTGACAGACCCTTGCATCTTTCATCCAGTGCTGCACTGACGTTTCTGGATTCTGAGTCATTGGGAAAGAAAAATAATTGTCAAAGGATCTGTGGGAAAAGGTAGTGGAACTGTATAAAACAGGAAAGGGATATAAAAAGATATCCAAGGAATTGAGAATGCCTATCAGCAGTGTTCAAACTCTAATCAAGAAGTGAAAAATTAGGGGTTCTGTTGAAACCAAACCATGGTCAGGTAGACCAAATAAAATTGCTGCCGCAACTGCCAGGTGAAATACAAGACTCTCTATAAACATATGGTGTGGCTGTTTCAAGATGCACAATAAGAAGAAAGATGGGCTGCATGTTCGAGTCGCCAGAAGAAAGACACTACTATGCAATTGCCACAAAGTATCCAGCTTACAATACGCCAAACGGCACACAGACCAGCCTCAAACCTTCTGGCACAAAGTCATTTGAAGTGATGAGACCAAAATTTAGTTTTTTTGCCACTTTGGAGAGGAGTCGACAAGGCCTATGATGAAAGGTACACCATTCCTACTGTGAAACACGGAGGTAGATTACTGATGTTTTGGGGATGTGTGAGCTACAAAGGCACAGGAAATTTGGTCAAAATTGTTGGCAAGATGAATGCAGTATGTTATCAAAAAATACTGGAGGAACATTTGCATTCATCATATAAAGTAGGGGGGGGGAGGATGTGGGACTTTAAATGAAGCATGTCGTTGTGAAATAAAAAGGGAAAGGGAACATTGATTAAAAATGTATATTTAATTATATGCCATATACCCCTAGGGGTTGTCCATATTATGAAAAAGCAAAAACATTCATTTGTATACCATAATAAATTATAGGCAATCATACATGATTTACAGGATAATCGTGGTAATAAATGTTCAGCTAATATTCAAAGGACATAGTTGAAACAATCAGTATACACATAAATACAGAAGTTACAAGATCAGGACACAAAAGCAAATTAAATATAATAAAAATTAATGATTAAAATGACAAAGGCTGAGCTGAACATCATAGACTAACAACCAAATAATACAGAAAAACTGGGCTGGACATCATGAGTTGAGAACCCGACGCGTTTCTTGGCTTCTACCAATCATCAGGGGTATGTTGTATAATTATATAAACTCTAAAAATTGGGAAAATAAATAGGTAATTAATTGGTAAATGGGGATTGAAAATTACAATGGGGAATTGACAATGGGGGCCATATGATGGAATTACTCACAGAGCAGCCCGTGAGTTAAGTCCAGATCCGGCGACAGATTTAAAAGTGATTCAGACAAGCCATCTCACCCGGGGTTGAGGCAGGGTATAAACCGTTTCCACATGGACCAAAGGGCTAAGGGTAGGCACGGCAGCCAGGATAAGGGATGCAGCAAAAAATAGGTGCAAATCAATTCTAAAAGAAAAAGAAAATGGAAACGTCAAAGTGAGGGACTGCAAATGGAGTAAAAGGTGTTTGTATGGATGAGGGAGATACCATATATCCAAAAGATATACGAGGTAAGTGAAGTGATGAGGTATGGGTGTGTGTGTGAGGATGGAGTGTGGATTGTAGGGCAATTAGTGGATAGGTGGAATGTGAAGGTTACCTGCTGATGGCACAGTATTGAATATAATGATTCTTGAATCATCAAGGGGAGTGAGGGAATGAGCTGCCAGTCTGACCCCGCTAAATACCCGTGGTCCTGGGCGGATCCCTGCCAACGTCATGTATGGACGTCTAGAGGAGGCGGGAAGGACCCCCATCTAGGGCAAATAGTGCCCCAGTGGGTGGTCCATCCACCTCCGCCATGGCGTGCGGTGGAATGAGCAAGCAAAGTACCCGCTCGCGGCGTCTGAAGGCGCCAATCCCGGGACCCGCTGGCGTCATGACGCCGATGCACTGAGGTTCAGCCCCGCCCCCGTCACAAGACGAGTAGGGGGAAGAGACTGAGTGCGTCGCAACCCAGGAAGTGAGAAAAACAGTGTTCCGGTCTCACATCTGCAAGCCGGACTGGCTGTCTTAAAGTATAGGGACAGGGAAAAGGGATTGGGAAGGGGGGATTTATTGGTTATTTAAATGGGATCTAATTGGTTACTAATAAATGAACAATGGTGATAAAATTACTTTTATAAAAGAGATTAATATAACTTGTATGGCTGTTGTGTGACTGTAAGGAAAAATGGTTATATCTACAAATTATCGGCTCAGGATCATGAAAAACACATATGGATATGGGAATGAATACAGTAAACACATAATGAACAGTAAATCGGTGCGTGGGGTCGTTGGTTGCGGGTGTCTACCACCCAATTCGTAGAGAAACTCAAAAATAGAAAATGACCCGACGCACTCAAGGGAAACAAGGGCATGCTTCCATCCCTGTATAAAGTAGGGGGGGGGGGAGGATGTGGGACTTTAAATGAAGCATGTCGTTGTGAAATAAAAAGGGAAAGGGAACATTGATTAAAAATGTATATTTAATTATATGCCATATACCCCTAGGGGTTGTCCATATTATGAAAAAGCAAAAACATTCATTTGTATACCATAATAAATTATAGGCAATCATACATGATTTACAGGATAATCATGGTAATAAATGTTCAGCTAATATTCAAAGGACATAGTTGAAACAATCAGTATACACATAAATACAGAAGTTACAAGATCAGGACACAAAAGCAAATAAATATAATAAAAATTCATGATTAAAAAGACAAAGGCTGAGCTGAACATCATAGACTAACAACCAAATAATACATTGCATTCATCAGCCAGGAAGCTCCGATTGGGATGTATTTGGACATTCCAATATGACAATGATCCAAAACACAAGGCCAAGTCAACCTGTCATTGGCTACAGCAGAATAAAGTGGAGGTTCTGGAGTGGCCATCTCAGTCTCCTGACCTCAATATCATTGAGCCACTCTGGGGAGATCTCAAACGTGCAGTTAATTCAAGACAGCCCCAGAATTTTGAGGCACTGGAGCCTTTTTGCCAGGAGGATTGGGCAGCTTTACCATCTGAGAAGATAAAGAGCCCCATCCACAAATACCAAAAAGACTTCAAGCTGTCATTGATGTTAAAGGGGGCAATACACCGTATTAAGAACTGGGGTATGTAAACTTTTCAGGGTCATTTGGATAGTTTCTGTTGTGATTATGATTTAAAAAGGGTAAACACAGTTGATTGATAATAAATGGCTTCAGCCAAACACTAACCATGAGTGAAAGAAAAGTTTGTGTTATCCATATTCTCTGAAAAAACAAAACAAAAAAAAAAATGGCCATGAAATCATTACTTCTGCCAGGGTATGTAAACTCATGAGCACAACTGTATTTTGCAGGTTTGCTTCCAGGCCCAGGCACCCTCTAGCCATAGCAGTGAATGCCCTGGTGACTCTGAAGCTTCTTCCTTGTCTAATATGCAGAATCCAAGCTAAGGGCATCCTGGAGTTACTGCTCTCTGCTCAGAGCAGAGGGGAGAACTGAGCAATCAGCGGGGTTTGATTGCTAAGTTCTCAGGGTAGGAAATGTGGGAGACAGCTGCAACTAGGATCGGTGCTGTATCCAACAAGTTGGATTTTTAAATTTTTTTTATATATTCCTGAACTTCCCTTTTAATACTCTTGCCATTAAAATGAATAAACACCCAAGCGCTTTATGCACCTAAACGAGTTTGCAAAAATGCCGCTTAGGCATTTTTTTGGAAGCGGCTTTTCTCCTGCTAGGGGAAAAATGTTTACAAAAGCCCTAGTGTGCCTCAGGCCTTAATTCCTGTGTCCCTCAATTTTTTTAGTTTTAATCTAGATTACATGTTTGTAATCTACCTAGTTATGTAATTTAAATATCTACACTAAGCCTACAGAGACCAATCCACTTTCGCTGTTCAGTAGTTTCCATCCAAAAAATGAGACAGAGATGAATCATTTGAGAAATTGAAAAACAAGCTGAAATTTTAGGGGGGGGTAAAAATAAAAAAATAAAATAATGTGGTTGCATAAGTGTGCACACCCTCTTATAACTGGGGATGTAGTTGTGTTAAGAATTGAGAAATCACATTCAAACTTATGTTAAATAGAAGTCAGTACACACCTGCCATCATTTAAATTACCTCTGATTAACCCTAAATAATATTCAGCTGTTCTAGTAGGACATTTTCTTAGTCACATCGAACAGCAAAAGCCGTGGTCCACAGAGAGCTTCCAAAGCATCAGAGGGATCTCATTGTTAAAAGATATCAGTTGGGAGAAGGGTACAAAAGAATTTCCAAGGCATTAGATATACTATGAAACACAGTGAAGACCGTCAAGTGGAGAAAATATGGCACAACATTGACATTACTAAGAACTGGACTTCCCTCCAAAATTTATGTAAAGACGAGAAGAAAAGTGGTCAGGGAGGCTGCCAAGAGGCCTACAGCAACATTAAAGGAGCTGCAGGAGTATCTGGCAAGTACTGGCTGTGTGGTACACGTGACAACAATCTCCCGTATTCTTCATATGTCTGGGCTATGGTGTAGAGTGGCAAGACTAAAGCCTTTTCTTACGAAGAAAAACATCCAAGCCCGGCTAAATTCTGCAAAAACACATCTGAAGTCTCCCAAAAGCATGTGGGAAAATGTGTTTATGGTCTGATGAAACCAAGGTATAACTTTTTGGCCATAATTCCAAAAGATATGTTTGGTGCAAAAACACTGCACATCGCCAAAAGATCATCATTCCCACAGTGAAGCATGGTGGTGGAAGCATCATACTTTGGGGCTGTTTTTCTTCAGTTGGAACAGGGACCTTAGTCAAGGTAGAGGGAATTATGAACAATTCCAAATGCCAGTCAATATTTGCACAAAACCTTTGGGCGTCTGCTAAAAAGCTGAACTTGAAGAGGAATTTCATCTTTCAGCATGACAATGACCCAAAGCATACATCCAAATCAACAAAGGAATGGCTTTACCTGAAGAAGATTATAAGTTTTGGAATGGCCCAGCCAGAGCCCAGATCTAAATCCGATTGAAAATCTGTGGTGTGATCTGAAGAGGGCTGTGCACAGGAGATATACCCTCGCAGATTTAGAGTGTTTTTGCAAAGAAGAATGGGCAAATATTACCAAGTCGAGATGTGCCATGCTGATAGACTCATACCCAAAAAGACTGAGTGCTGTAAAAAAAATCAAATGGTGCTTCAACAAATTATTAGTGTAAGGGTGTGCACACTTCTGCAACCATTTTTAGTTTTACTTCCCTCCACCTAAAAGATTTCAGTTTGTTGTTCAACCAAGTTGTAGAGTTAGTTTATAGGTCTCAGGGGCAGCACAGTGGTTAGCACTTTCACCTAACAGCAAAAGGGTCGTTGGTTCGAATCCCGACCACGACACCATCTGCCTGGAGTTTGCATGTTCTCTCTCTGCCTGCGTGGGTTTCCTCCAGGTACTCCGGTTTCCTCCTACACTCCGAAGACATGCTGGTAAGTTAATTGGCTCCCGTCTAAATTGGCCCTAGTCAAGCGCGCCGGGACCCTTCGGGGTAAGACCGCGCTATATAGATACCTCTAAACTCAACATTAAAGGTGGAAAAAGTTCTGAAATTATTTATCTTTGTGTTTTTTTGTTTTTTTTTTACATCACAAAAACCTGACATTTTAACAGGGGTGTGTAGACTTTTTATATCCACTAACTTTAGGTTGTGCAGGCAACTGTCAGGAGTATGTAAGTGATCCCTTCAAATGGCAACGTGGTTTCATGAAAATGATTGATATGTTTTCTGAGCCTGAAGGATTTTTAAATGAGGAACTAGATTCTATCTGTATGTCATCTTAAGCAACAGAAGCCAGACAGCATGCCCCTTGTTACAGAGTCACAAATCCAATGATATTTATTTTTGCATTGGTTATGAATTTTTTTAGTGATGTATTCAGGATTTCCCAATTTTCAGTATGCTCATTTTAAAGTGATTAGCTACAATAAATAAATACCCAATTGGATGAAAGATTTCCCTAGAAGCCTCCAAAACTGTATAGGTCCTAAACAAGAGTTCATTCTTGTGTACAATGTTTTGATTCTGAAATTAATAAAAGGGTGTGCCTTTCAGACAACCTTGTAGATAGAAATGGTACACCTTTAATGTGTAGTTTCACCTTTGCTGTCAAATTTGGGAAAACTTTTGTATTTCCATTCACACTGCGTACCTAAAAAAAAAAAAAAAAAAAAAGTACTGTATATACTCGAGTATAAGCAGAGTTTTTCAGCACATTTTTTTTGTGCTGAAAATGCCCCTCTCGGCTTATACTCGAGTCTGTGTCCATCTTCAACTTTGTGCGCCTGATCCAGACCAGCCGTAGGTCTCCTGGACCCCAAACTTGGCACACGTAGCCCCACTCTTCCTCTGCAAGTGTGCAAAGTTTTTTTGTCCAGGAAACCTACGGCCCGGGGAGCACCGATTTTTTTTTTTTTTTTTTTTTTTTTTTTTTTTTCAAACCGGGCTCCCCTTTCATAGACTCCCATGTTAAATGGTAATTTCTCCTGTGAATTTGGGGACCCGGTACTGGCCAGCCCTAGGTCCCCTGGTCCCCAAACTTGGCACACATGTAGCCCCACTCTTCATCTACAAGTGTGCAAAGTTTGTTGTCTGGTGCTCCCCGGCTGTAGGTCCTCTGATTTTTTTCAAAGCTGGGCACCCCTTCCATAGACTCCAATGTTAAACGTCAGTCTAGTCACACAGCGCCGGAGATCAGGTAGGGAGATTGGGCACAGTGAGGCAATGGGCACAGTAAGGCATGGACAGAGTGGGGCACAGTGAGGCATGCAGATGGACACCCTAGGCTTATACTTGCGTCAATACGTTTTCCCAGTTTTTTGTGTAAAATTAGGTGCCTCGGCTTATATTCGGGTCGGCTTATACTCGAGTATATACGGTAATTTAAAAACTCTTGTCTTTCTATTTTATTTTTTGGAGCAGGGCTTTGGGCAGACTGCAAGATAATTTGAAAGTAGAAGGTCAAAGTGGAGACATTCAGAGATTCTTCTCATTAGCATACAGTGTAGAACCCAAGTCCTGAGATCTTTAACCCTTTTTGTTGGGACAGACTATGTTCATATCTAGTTCACAAATGATGATGAGAGCTGAGATTCAGACAAGGCCAATTTATGGCAAGCGTTAACTCCCCAGCCTCCTCCTTAACATTACATTAACTTTACATGGCAGGGGAAAACGACAGTATATGTAGTTGTTGATTCTGTAAAACTTTGTGGAACTAAAGGCTGAAAAAAATAGAGAACAGACAGGTTCTTTATTACAGAAGAGACATTCAGTGTCGTTTTTATAGTAAAATATGCCTGCTCGCAATCCTCTGCAAAATGTACTTGGTGCTGCATGTATGCAGCTCCATTTTCATTTCTGCCATACTACAAGTGTGCCAGAATGGCCATCCCATGCATAAGCAGGAGTGTAGTCAGACTAGTACCTGGAATTAGATGCCAGTGACGGACTTTACGGGCATGGACTGTTTGAGAATAGGTGGGTATCTCTCACTTTTCAGAAAAGAGTAAAAATGTAAGCAGAAATGTTTAACATATTTTTTTTGGAAGTTATGCCTTGTAAATACGGGAACATGTAGGTACTATCCCAATTTGGCTGCAAATGTTTAAATACACTTTGAAACTGAAGTCTGGGGATATAAAAAAAAAAAAAAAAAACCTAGACAGCCCTTTTCTCCCTAATGCTCCAGGTTGTGGGGTGGGTCCTTACTTGCAATGCAGTAGGGATGGTCTTGCATTGTATGTGAAGACTTCCTTGATTTTGTGGACCTCTGTATGTTGCTGAGACGACACAAGGTCAAAACTGCATGGCACCACACCTCTTTTAAATCAAATATTACCAACTCTACCACTCCCCATTCATTTTGTAGAGAAATCACATTCAGAATCTGATCTTGTGTTTATGGTGATTGCTTGAGTAAATTAGGTGCTGGTCCAGTAGATTTTGTGCATTTTTTTTCTGATTTAGATTTTTCTGATTTTTTTATTTATTTATTTGAGATGCCAAAGGTAAACATTTTGTTACCTGTATTCAGTCATTGGATACCATGGGAGTTCATTAAGCCTTGTAAGATACCCCCAGGTCCATTAAGCAGCTACTTCCCAAAGAGAACAGTTTTTAATCCTAGACTCTGAGTGTTCTTTGAACCCCTACGCTCTATTAGACTTGTATAGACAATGTGCCTTCCTATTGATGTAGGCAAGTCCTTCTCTCCAGCTGGAAGGTAAACTGTCTGCAACCAGTAGTAAGGTTTTGGGGGTGGGGTGGTAGGCACTTGGGGACCAGAAGTGAGTTTGGAGATCTCCGGGTCCTCTGAAGATAATTTTGAGCAGGCACCTGCTTTGTGAACATTGGGCCGCCTTACACATACACCATTGTGTCTATGCTTGGGTACAATTAATAACACTGAATCCAGCTTGGTTATTTATTTTAGTATATTAAGCAGTCATTCCCCAAATCCAGTATGTTCATATTTTCTTAACCCCCCACTGGTACTTAGTACAGCATTTCACGTTACGCGGTCATGCAGTGCTGATGTATACCATTTGTAAAGGAGAATCGCAGGATTTATTAACAGTTCAGCACTGATGCATCCATAGGTCACTGTCAGTGACTCGCATCATTAACACACCATGAATAATTCTCACATAATACAAGCACGTCTCTTACTCACATCTGCTGAGCTAAGGCATGATTTCAGAGTGAGCTCTTATCCCCAGAGTCCTTCAGACAGTTTAGGGCATGTTGTGTTTCTTTTTCAGTATTCTCTCGTTATGCTAGTTTGTCTTGGATATCTATTCTGCACTAATGTTCATTATTTTTTTATATCTCAATGACTGTTTTAATTACATTTTAATCAGCTTTGTTGTCATAAACATACGTACTTGTCCTTAACTGTGGTATGTCCTTGATGGAGCAAGGTCAATAAAGTCATTACAGTTGTCCAATTGCATGTGAACTTGAAACTAGTACACAATGTTCTGTTTTAAATGCCTATTTAATAGTAAGTGAATGTTTGGAGGTTTAATCCAACTAGCTGCTTGTAAACTCATCTTCTCCTTGCTTTACCGTGTTAGATTAGCAACACGTGAGACATTTTCCATCCTTCTCCATTGCAGTATTTTGTGTCCTACATGCTAAAATCATTTAAACAGTCTTAAGTCCATTCTTGTACATGGCAGGCATTGTAGCCCCATCTCATAGGGTGGATTCTTGCATATTGAGTGTCGTCCCCCCCCAACTGCCCAAACAAGAGCTACAGTAAAAATCTGTGCCTTAAGCACTTCACTACCGCTATATGTTTAGGAACAATGGAGTGGTTCATATGTATTTCTGAAGTGCCATTTATAAACACACAGTTCAGAAAAAAAATGCAGCCAGTGCAGCCTTGAATGCTTGACATTTGAACCGTCGTTAGTCTGCTCAGATCATACACTATGTACAAAGCTGATCAGAGTGGCCCTGTAACATGTGATACCTGCGTTGACAAATCACAGCAATCACAAATGTGAACATTCTTAATGTTTACATCTCAGCGCCCTTCCCTACCTGTCACAAGGGAGTAAGGTGAATGAATGAAGGTATCCGAAGCAGATTGGTGGTAAGGGGTTTTAACTGATTGTGGGGGTCATATTTTTTTTATTACAGTATGTAGTTAATGTGACAGTTAAATAAAATCTCTCTAAGGCTAGGTTCATATCTGTGCGGGTGGTTCCTGCTGCGGGTTCACACCTGTTTCCGCAGCTGCAGCCACCTGCACAGAAAAGTGTGTGGTTGTCGTTAATCCTAATGGCATGCACTGCTGGAGATCACACCTGCACTGGGAACCACTCTACACTTGCAGTTCCCATGCGGGCTGCGATTTCTAAAATGCTGTAGGGACCTTTTCCCTGTATTTCAGGAGGCACTGCAGCCCATTCAAATGAATGGACTGCCATGCCTACAGAAAATGCGGCCACATAGCCTTAAAACTTCAAAGGCCAGTTACATTCCTGGCAGTCTGGGAATGCTGTCACCTTTTTGCTTCTGCTCTCAAACCAAGCACTCAAACCATCTCATAACCGATCACATGGGCAGCATCATGGCATTTGAAAATCAAACAGAGGCTTAGATGGCAGCTTCCCTGAATGAAAAGGATAGGAGGGTTTATTTTCGCTTTAGAGCAAGTACACTGCTCCACTGTTCATGCCACCAATCGTTCAATCTCTGCTACTGCCAAAACATCTATTTCATCCAACACTTCTCGGCATTTTGGATGTGTGCTCCCCACTGCACATTGTGGTTTGTTCCACAGACCACCTATAACTCCACTATGTCTTAAAGTTAGGGCCAACTCGTTGGCCCATAATTACTATTTAAATTTCTAATATTCTCTGCTCAACCACTATCTTATCCCATTTCTTTTTTTTTTATTGTATTTTTATTGAAAAAATGTCAGAAGAATACATATCAAACAGTATTTTGAAATATCAACAAGAAAAATAAGCTTTTGAAAAAATAAACAGTGGTAGTAAGCACAATATAAACAAAATAATTGAAAATACTATAAGAACAAACAAACAAAAATCAGTACATATTGATCATCAAACAAAGAAAGCTACCAAACAGACCATCATTAAAAAGATTAGTTAAATAGGTATCAAGAGGAGGGGTCAAAGAAATATAAAAATAAAAGGGGGGGGGGAGATGGTAGTAAGGGGCTTACAAAAACCATAACAAAACCACAGAGGGAGCTGGGGGCGAAACCTTCACAAGTTAAATAGAAGCAAATGTAGGATGTTAGTAGTAATATCAATGGGAAGCACTGTATATAGAGCGATCCCATGAATCCCATATCTTATCAAATCTATCAACAGCATCCTCTACCATGGCTGTCATATGCTCCATTCTGCGGATATCATTAGTAGCTTGTATAAGCTGGTCCTGAGTTGGAGGGGAGGTGGACAACCAACATGCAGGAACAGCTCTTTTTGCTGCTAGTAAGATATAGGAGGCCAATGTATTCAAAGCTTTTTTACAATCCAGGGATTGGGAGGCCCAGAAGGAGGTGTACCGGATCTAGCGGGATGGGGCAATCTAAAATCTGCTGAAGCAAAGACACGTCCATGGACCAGAAAGGAGCAAATCTGTTCACATTGCCCAAAAATGATGAGTACCTCTGGATTTACCACATCTCCAACAGAGAGGAGAGCGGGAAGGATCATAGTGATGTAAAACCTCAGGAGTCCTATACCAAAAAAATAGCACTTTGAATGCTGTCTCTCTTTGCACCACACATCGGGATATTTTGGAAGTTGAGGTCCAAATTTTAGCCCATTGAGGGGGAGAGATTTTTTGTTGTGTAAGATGTGACCATTTACTCATGTATGAGTGGGGTTCCAAGGAAAGCGGAAGGTTTTCTTGTAGGAGTTAGTATATAGCAGATATTAGTCGTGTTTGGTATTGTCCCTGAGAACAAATAACTTTGAAGTGCGTAGGTTTGGTTAGAGTAAGTGAGGGCGAGAGAGTTGCTAAATAGTGGGATATTTGGAGATATGAGAATAACAAATGGTTTGGGATTTGGCTTGTAGATTGAAGGTCCTGAAAGGAGCGAAGTTTGCGGGTGACAGGGTGCACAAGATGTTGGCGTTGGAACAGGCCCGCCTTAGCCCAAGGAAACATCCGAGTATGGGAGAGACTATCAGGGAGCAAGGGATTAAAGAGTACATTAGAAAGGGGGGGACATGAGGATGCCAAAGAAAATTTGGTGCGACAGGAACGCCAGACCCTGAGTGTGAACAGCATAGGGCCCAAGCAGAGGTCATGGAACTTGGGATCCGAGAATAATGCAGGAGACCAAACAAGGGGGGGCATGGATGAGTCGGGAACAGAGAACCCATCTCTATCTCGGTCCATCGATTCGGGGGTCGCATACTTGACCAAGATACCACCGCACGGAGATGGGAAGCCAGGTAGTACTTGTGAATATCCGGAGCACCCATACCTCCCTGAACTCTGGGGGGAAAAGATGACTGAGCTGGCAACTCTATGTGCCCTATCTTGCCATATAAAATTAAGAAACCACCTTTTAAGGAGTTTAAATTGAGCCATTGGAATAGGGACAGGTAGCGTTTCGAAAAAATACAATAATTTTGGCATAACAGACATCTTCAACACATCCTGCCTATCCAAGATATCGGGAGGGGGTTCCATCTATTTAGCATGGCTTTGATAGATTTGAACAAGGAAACATAGTTGGCTGAGTAAAGGGTGGAATATGACGGTGTAAGGTGAACCCCTAAATATTTGAGAGAAGAGGTGCACCAGCGGTAGGGATACGCGTTCCTAAGTGAGAGGAGATCTGCAGGAGGGAGGTGTAAGGGCAGGGCTTCTGTTTTTGACGTGTTAATTTTGTATCCCGATGGGGAGCTAAACTGGGATAATAGAGCGTGCAGGGATGGAAGTGAGCCATGAAGGTTAGTGAGAGTCAAAAGCACGTCCTCAGCAAATAGAGACCATTTATATTCCCTCTGTCGCATGGGGACCCCACGTATGTCTCGGTGTGATTTAATGGCCTAAGCTAAAGGCTCCAGGCAGAGGATGAAAAGGAGGGGAGAAAGGGGACATCCCTGCCTGCTACCATTGGACATGGGGAATGAATGGGATGTAAAGGAGGCCAATTGGACCTGAGAGGAGGGGTTAGAGTAGAGGGAGTGTAAGGCTGTGAGCAAAGGACCCCGTGTTCCAAATTTAGTAAGGGTAGCAAACATATAAGGCCAGCTCAATCTATCTAATGCCTTTTGGGCATCAAGGCTAGGGATTAGGGCAGGGCGTCGGACTCGGTTCAGCATGTCAATGAGATCGATGGTTTGTCTGGTGTTGTCCCCAGCGTGTCTAGTGGGGACAAAACACACTTGGTCTCTATCAGTTTTGTCAGAAATTGGGAAAGGCGATTAGCCAGAATTTTAGTAAAAAGCTTATAGTCTGAATTTAAAAGTGCAATCGGCCTATAGCTGTCTGGGAGCGAAGGATCCTTATGCGGTTTGGGTATAACTGTAATATAGGAGTGTAGAAATTGTTGGTGGGGGTTCTGACCCTGGAGAAGGGAATTATTTAGGGATACCAAATGTGTTGAGAGAATCGGGAGAAAGGTCTTATAGTAAGAGTATGGGAGGCCGTCCGTACCAGGGGATTTATGGGGTGGGAGGGATTTGACAGTGTAAGTAAGCTCCTCTTCAGTAATGGGGATATTTAAAGCCTGTACATCAGCCTCAGTGAGCTGGGGGAGACGGAGATCAGCCATAAACGTCTCGAAAGCCGTCTGATCGAACGGAGGGTGTTGGTTAGGGGTAAGGCAATTCTAAAGTTTATCATAAAATTTGCCAAAAAGTTGAGTTGTTGTCTACAGGCAGTAGGTAGGGGTCCCACCTGTGTGTTTTAAGTGGTCCGGGAAGGAAAGGGAAGGTCTACGGTTGAGCCTGGATACCAACATCCTATACGGCTTATTTGAAAATTTGTAGAATTTTTGTTTAGCCCAGAGAAGAGATTTATCTATTTTTGACAGGTCTAGGGACTTTATGCGGTTACCGTGCGCAGCCGGTCCATCGTGGGGGTGCGGAGCAAAGAACATTCAGCAGCTGCTAGTTCAGATATTAGAAGGACCAAGTCCCTCTTTTTTTGAGATCCCACAGACAAAGGACAGACGGGCTGGACACGAAACCTGTATTTATTTGAAAGTATTCAGTTAAAGCAGTAAGGAGTTTATCCTTAGTTTCGGGGTGTTTTAGTAGAGATTCATTGAGCCTCCAATGGCCCATCCTGGGGAATGCAGCTGAGAGGCAAAGATCTAGGGACAGAGGAGCATGGTCTGACCAGGTAATAGGGCCCAGGTCGGAGGACACCATATGGGAAAGCAGTGGGGCTGATACCAGAATGTAGTCCGGTCTGGAAAATATCCTTATGGGGGGAGAGTAAAACGAGTACTGCCTACGCATGGGGTGTTTAATCCGCCATGTATCAAACGGTGGTTACGGATCAGTTTCCTAAAGAAGGTGGCTCGTGATTGTTCGACGTGGGAGGACATATAATGAAACAGACTTCCTATCCCGAGCGAGCGAGAGGACAGCATTGAAGTCACCTCCAATTATCATAAAAGGTTGTGACGCACGGTTCAATCGTTCAAATACCTCAGTAAGAAATTTAATTTGACCCGTGTTGGGGGCATATACGTTCATGATCGTTACAGGGTTAGATGGGTAAGTGCGCTCCAGAACTATATAACGCCATGGGGATCTAATTGGGTGGACTTTATCTGGAGGGGACAGGAGCGTTTAACCAAAACAGCCACTCCAGCCTTTCCAGATGAGTCAGATGCCAAGAAAGACACTGGGAAGTGTCTGGAAGCGAATTTCAGGGATCCTCCAGCTCGGAAATGCATCTCCTGAACCAGGCTTACATCCGCACTGGAGGCCCTGAATTCCCTCAAGGCCATCCATCTTTTCTTTATGGAATTCAAACCTTTCACATATTACGATAACAGTTTCAGAGCCATGCTGTACAATTCAGTCTAAGAATATTCAAAACAATGGGCAGTAGCCCAGCAGTAAAAGCATATGAGTGTAGCCATAGAACACACCCTAGTCTGTCCAAGAGTTCACTTAATATGGGATGATCAGCAATAATACAAAAAAGAAAAATGAAAAAATGGAACAGCAATACCGGAACTATCATGAGGCGGTCCAAAAAGAGGACCATGTAAGAGTATGTAGCTTATTTCTTGTGAAAAAAAGAGTATGTAGCTTGGAAACCTGTATGGCCCAAAAAATAAAAAGAACATCATCAAAAAAAGGCCTGAGCAATAAGGACTACTCAGGAATCCTCGGCCGTAGCCTGAAGACCAGTAGGAGCATAGCAGTCTCCAACATGGTGAGGGACTCGCGACTTCCCGCCACGATGATCCGCCTATAATGTTACCTGTTCAAACACTCCTCGAGATTACCTGGTGAAGAGCAGCCGTAGAAGAACCAGAGAAGAAGAAAACAGTTTCTTTCAAAAACAGATCAAAAAACAAAAGAAAAAAGAGCAGCAACATAGCTGAAACTTTGCAGGGCGCCTCCATGGAAAGGCGAGGTGTAAACGCAGTGGTCCCTTGAAGGGGATCGACTAATAGTCGTGATCCCAAATGGGACAAAAAGAAGGTAGGAGCAGGAGGGTAACCCACATCAGATCAAGTGGTTGGTCTAGGGCATTGAGAGCACTGGGGTGTGGAGTATGCCTTCAAACCTCTTCCCCTCACCAGGGTCCAGATCCTGGAAGGAGCCGATAGGGGACGTGGGGTGGTAGGCGAGGCCTGGTCCTCCTCTGCAGGGAGTGGGGCGGAGGCCCAAACGTTTGATAAATGCATCCCCTTCCTGAAGATTAAGGAGGACATATTGGATCCCATCCAGGGTAACGCTGAGGTGGAAAGGAAAGCCCCAGTAGTAAGGGACCTTGTGCAGCTGAAGGTGAGAGGTAATGGGCCGTAGAGAGCGGTGCTTGGCCAATGTGATCAGAGAGAGAGGTCACTGAACAGTTGAATTTTGTCTCCTTTGTAGTCAATGCCTGACCTATTGCGTGTGGCCCTGGTCAGGGTCTCTTTACGCTCATAAAAGTGAAAACGTATCACTATGTCACAGGGTCTAGCCCCCGAATGGGGTTTAGGGGCCAGGGACCTATGTGCACGATCTAGGCGCCAGTCAATGTCCACAATTTCAGGTGCAAGGGTGTTGAAAAGGCCCAAAAGATAAGGACTAATGTTGTTGTCAGCCACCGTTTCAGGGCTCCACGGATTCTAAGATTCTGGCATCGTTCCCTATTCTCAAGGTCCTCCTGCTGGAGCTGTAGTTGGGATACTGAGTTTTTAAGGAAGGGCATTCTCCTCTTCAAGAGCCTGTACATAATGCAAAGTCTCATCAAATTTTGTCTCTTGGGTAGCTCTGCATTCACCAAGTGCATCTATTTTCCCCCTGAGTTCTCTAGAAATCCTCCCCATCTCCTGAGCAATGTCTCTGGTTACCTGCTGGGCCAGAGCCTGGAGTTTGAGGTCCATCAACTCCGGAGTCAGGACCGGTTGAGGAGAGAGGGCAGTGTGTGGGAGGATGGCCTGCTGCGATCCGTCCTCTGCCATCAGGGTGCTGACGTAATCCTCCGTATCTCCCTGGGAAATCGAGACCGGGGATTGAGACCTGGTCAGAAATCGATCCATGGTGGAGGAGGGCCGCGGAGGTTGTGTGACTCGGTAATGGGATCGCTGGTCCCGGATTATGCCCATGAAGTGCCGGGGGTAGTCGAGGAGTAGAGATGTCTCACCTCCGGAGCCATTGGTGGCTGGAGAAGCTGTACAGAGGCTGCGGATCACGGGACGGGAGCGGAGCTCAGGAGTCACACTTCCGCCATTTTAGTGAGCCGCGCATGCGCCCCCCCATCTTGTCCCATTTCATAATAGCAAGTGATAAAATCATTTTCTAGTAGTAGTGGATTTGAGACAAATTAATATTGTTTTGTTTATTTTTTACAAGATAACCATTTAATTTTTGTATTGAGAGCCATTACTTTTTGCATGAAACAGTGAGATTTTCTTTCAGAGTTCAATAAAATAAATTGCACATATTCATTGCCTGCAAAGTTGTATTTATGTGATTATTTCTGGGGAGGGAGGGGGTCCATAGCTTTAATCAGGTTCTCAAAGGGGTCCATGACTCAAAGGTTGAGAACCGCTGCTCTAGAAGCTAGAAGTCGCAGTAGTAGACATCGCTACTCCAGTGATTTCCACTTGCTTCCAGGTCCAGTGCTGAGCAGCTGTCTTGCTGCATTCTGAACACAGGAGGTTGGATGCTCGGCAGAGGCACCATTTAGAAAGTACATTGTTTTTGGTATTATTTAGTATCAATGCTTTCATGCTTGCAGGCAATTTTGCCAAAGTGTTTTTTTTTACTTACAAGAGTGCTTTTATATATATATAGATATATATATATATATGCATGCATGCATACATACAGTGGTCCAATGTGAAAAATGTGATGCTAATGGGTGATGTAAAACTGCATCTACATATGTTTTTTATTAACAAATACTTATGGACTTAATGTAGCTCAGCAGATGACACTGGGGTTGATTTACTAAAACTGGAGAGTGCAAGATCTGGTGCAGCTCTGCATAGAAACCAATCAGGTTTTATCGCCAAAGCTTAATTGAAGAAGCTGAAGTTAGAAGCTGAAGTTAGAAGCTGAAGGCTACTGTGCGCAGCTGCACCAGATTTTGCACTCTCCAGTTTTAGTAAATCAACCCCCATGTGTTGAGCTCCTGTTTTTAGTAAACCTTTGTGAATTTGAATTGACAATATTTTATGTACTCCTTTCCTTATATTTTAGGTTTGTGCCCTATATAGGAATTGTGACAATTCTTATGAATGACTACCCTAAATTTAAGGTAAGGTGTTTTCCCTTCTCAAAATAATTGTAACCATGTATTCTATTTAAAACTACTTGAAGCTGTATAGTAATCTGTTACTGTATTTTTGTTCTATAAGTTTTCTACTTATTTAGGTTATGCTAAAATGTTAGGATAGAAACTGGAGAAGACAAACCCACTTTGAGGCGTGTAGGTGAATGTAAAATGGATATCTGTAATTGCAGTTCTTTGGATATGCTAATAAAGAGCATGAAGCTGTGTCAGATCTCTCTAACAATTTAGACATCATTTAGTCAGATGAAAAGGCAATTAAGTCCTGTGAAACCCTTGCGTTTTGTGAAAGTTCTTATTTAACTAGTAGTGTTAAAGATGTTTCACCACTCCTCTGAATGGCTTCCTTAGTTCAGATAAGTGTCTAGAAAATACTGTACATATAAAAAATGCTTAGGGTGTTTTTCCGTTTTTTTATAGACCAACTTCTCATGTTCAGCAAAGGGAAATTATTATTATACAGGATTTATACAGTGCCATCATTTTGCACAGTGCTTTACAAAAGACTACAGTTGCAATACAGTTCAATACAAGGGGGCAAATGTGAGCTTACAATCTAAAAGGGAGAAAGTAACGGAGAAAGTAAAATGTACAGTTTATTAGAAAGTGATGAAATGGGCTACGCTGAAGAGATGAGCTTTCAGGGAATGCCTAAAGGCAGACTAGGAGAGAGCCGTAAGGTAGTTTTTATAGCTGCAATGAAATTTCAGGATAATTTGGATCCGAAAAAGGTATTTTTGGATGTAAAGTAGAAATGACTCTATTGAAAGGGATCAAACATGCAAATTGGAAACGTGTTCGTGGTCTGACTTCAGCAGAGTGGATTCTTATTTGTTGCTTTTGGGTTTAGTTCTACTTTTCAACCAATCAAAACACATTACTGGTCTGACTTTAGCAGACCTGAATTCTTATTGGTTGATCTGGGTTACAGCCTTTAGAAAAAGTGCCTTAAATAAGAATTCTTTACAGAATAAGTCTGTATGTTTACTTTATATTCTACATTTGTTTGAACTTACATAAAGCTGCTTTTCCATTTGCAGTTAGTTTTTTGAATGATCAAATATATTCCATTACATTAAATTAACCTTTTTTATGTTTTTTCTTTCAGTATGCAGTTTTGTTCCTGCTTGGACTGTTTGTCCTTGTACATCGAGAATAAAAATCTGGAGTTCGGAAGCAAATCTATCAGCACAGATTCAGTCTGTGGTTATCCATCTGTAACTTGTCAGAATGAGAATTCTATAAGGACAGATCTCATCTAGCAGTGTACAGTTTTACATATGGAACCAGTATTTCTTTTCTTTTTTTTTTTATACATGTGTATATGTGCTCACTTCTCATTAATGCAGAGACCAGAGAGATTTAAAAAAAAAATTGGGCCCAATCTCTGCCACGGTTTCTACCTCCGTGGCCTCATACGGGTCATTTATGAATATCTACTGCACTGTTTACATTTTTTTTTTTTTTGTACTTTGAGTGGTATTTTTTATTATATTTAATACCAAAGTCCCTCATTGTTAAAAATATGAAACCTGTCAACATTTTATTCGGAAGTGCCTATCAAAGAATTGTTGTGGTCTGCAGTAATTTGTCTTCAGTCAGAAAAAGCCTAATCTAGATAATGTTGGAGTAATAAAAAGTGATTATATCAAGATGTTTTCTGCTAAATTAAGGTTTTGCAAGCAAAAAGCTCTAGTTTCTTTTCATTATGTGTAAGTCAAGGCATCCAAATAAAGGCTTGGTGTGCTAGAGAAACTCCTAGTAAATGCATTAAAAAACCTTTAGAAATACCATAAAATTGTCTTTTAAAGCTCCATTTTGCCAGATGCAGCCTAGAATGGGGATTGCTACAAATGCTCATGTTGGTAACATTTATAGTCATATGACACTGGGTGATCTGCTCAGAAAAGCGTTAGGCAGTACAATCAGGCTCTTTTGGCAGAGGGAGAGGTGTAGAGCTGCTGGTGTCGGAGAGGTTTTACTTCCAGTGTACATTCTGAGCCATGGTGCAAGCGTCAGGATTACTATCATTTTATTGTGGTTCCACCACTACTGCCTAGAGGAGCTGACTTGCCTGATATGTTAAGAATGCAAATTGCAAAGCAATAATGTGAAAGGTTGGGCACATTGATTGGGGTGTAAGGTTTGCTGCTGATGAAAACAAAATTGCCTTGACTTCCAGTTTAAAATGTAGTTTGTTTTTAAAAGTTTGTCTTACTCCCTGGAAGATGGGATAATTACTTTCTTGTCTTTCTGTCTTCCATCACTCTGTTGTCTACCCTTCTTCCTGGGTTTAACAAGATCTTAATGGAACATTTAGATGACATCTAAATGACAGATCCATGCATTCTCTGTTATCTTTAAAAAATGTAAAACGTAATTTAATTGAAACCCCGTTACAAAAGTAGCCCTATATTCACGCATCATTAAAGCAATCCAACTCACCCCCCACCCCAAAAAAAAGTTATTATGACAGCAGTCACTTTGGGTGGGGGGTTTGTGGAACCCAGCTTACCTTGGCGAGCTCTGGAAACTCCTTGTCCAGCTCCCCCCACCCCTTAAATGTGTAAATCGCTGATCAAGGACAATCCATTACAAGTCTTGTTATGATGCTGCTGTATGAGGAATTGCTTCAGTGGAGGTTCTTGGCCATTCTAACATCTGAATGGTTGGCTGGAGTTCCCTAATCAGGTGAAGATTGCCTTAAAAGAAAATAGTTTTATGATCAGCCCAAATGAAAGTAATAAAATGGCAAGATGCTAAAATGAATGGCAACAATCTGCCTAACCTTATGAAAAATTAGGGGCATGTGTCAGCTGGCCTAGTTTATAGAAGGAGAAGTTACATTTCATGCACTCGTTGTTTAGGCTTCTGACTTGTGTTGATGACATCAGTTTGAGACACTTATGAGATCATTCAGAATCCATTGATAGGTGCATCTGGCCTGCAGTTGACTTCCTTCAAGTGGGTGTTGCATTCCGATAGGTGTGTATGGAAATGCAAAAAACGCTTGAAGCAAAAAAGTCTCATACTTTTCAGATATTCAGCTCCTTCAAATTGCTTTTAAACAATTCCATGCAAGTTGTTGTGTTTTCTTTATTTTAGTCTATTCTCAAAAAAATAAATAAAATGTGGTTGCATAAGTGTGTACACCCTCTTATAACTAGGGATGTCGCTGTGTTCAAAATTAAGCAATCATATTCAAACTAATTTTAAATAGGAGTCAGTACACACCTGCCATCATTTAAAGTCTCTGATTTAACCCCAAATAAAGTTCAACTGTTCTAGTAAGTCTTTCCTGACATTTTCTTGGTCGCAACCTACAAGAAAAGGCAAGATCCGCAGAGAGCTTTCAAAGCATTTCAGGGATCTCATTGTTAAAAGGTATCAGTCAGGAGAAGGGTAGAAAAGAATTTACAAGGCATTAGATATACCATGGAAGACAGTGATCAAGTGGACAAAATATGGCACAGCCATGACATGGCCATCCCTCCAAAATTTATTAAAAGATGAGAAGAAAAGTGGTCAGGGAAGCTGCCAAGAGGCCTACAGCAACATTAAAGGAGCTGAAGGAATATCTGGCAAGATACATGTGACAACAATCTCCCGTATTCTTCATATGTCTGGGCTATGGGATGGAGTGGCCAGGTGGAAGCCTTTTCAAACATCCAAGCCTGGTTAAATTTTGCAAAAAACACATCTGAAGTCTCCCAAAAGCATATGGGAAAATGTGTTGTGGTCTGACTTTTTGGCCATAATTTCAAAAGATATATTTGGTGCAAAAACAACACTGAACATCACCAAAAGAACACCATACCTACCATGAAGCATGGTGGTGGCATCATCATGCTTTGGGGCTGTTTTTCTTCAGCTGGAACAGGGGCCCTTAGTGAAGGTAGAGGGAATTGTGAACAGTTCCAAATACCAGTCAATATTGACACAAAACCTTCAGACTTCTGCTACAAAGCTGAACATGAAGAGGAACTTCATCTTTCAGCATGACAACGACCCAAACCATACATCCTAATCAACAAAGGAATGTCTTCACCAGAACAAGATTAAAACTGTGGGGCAGTGGTCTCAAACTGGTGGCCCTCCAGCTGTTGCAAAACTACAAGTCCCATGAGACATTGCAAGCATGACTCCCACAGGCAGAGGCATGATGGGACTTGTAGTTTTGCAACAGCTGGAGGGCCACCAGTTTGAGACCCCTGATGTGGGGTGATCTGTAGATGGCTGTGCACAAGAGATGCCCTCGCAATCTGACAGATTTGGAGCATTTTTTGCAAAGAGTGGGCAAATATTGCCAAGTGAAGATGTGCCATGCTGATGTACTCGTACCCAAAAAGACTGAGTGCTGTAATAAAATCAACAGGTGCTTCAACACAAGTTTTAGTGTAAGGGTGTGCACACTTATGCAACCATATTATTATTATTATTATTATTATTATTATTATATTTGTATTTTTTTTTTTTTTTTTTTTTTACTTCCACCTAAAAGATTGCAGTTTGTTGTCCAACTAAGTTGTACAGTTTATAGGTCACATTAAAGGTGGAAAAATTTCTGAATTGATTTCTAATTGTAATTTTTTTTTTTACATCACAGAAACCTGATATTTTAACAGGTGTGTAGACTTTTTATATCCACCGTATACAGAAGCTGGGACATGCAGGGATCCATCAGGAATATGTGAACGGTCTTATCTTTTCAAATTGTTTCCAAGTAAATTGTTTTGTGCAGGCTGCTGGGACAGTGACAGCTACAGGATCTGTTCTGAAAGTGGTGTAACCCTGTAATCTACATCTACACCTCTGCATTTTGTCCAGTAGTACAGTTGCAGAGCAGTGTATTTTACACTGTATTTTTTCTTTGTTTAATGCTCCACACTAGAATCCAGAGGTTTGAATGTAGCCTTAAAGTAAAACCACTATCAGGAAAATTCATAAAGCGGCACTCTTTTGAATTACATCATGCACCAGCACGACAAATGTTGGTGCGGGTGACAGATTCATATGCCTGTTATAAACAGGTACCTGAACTTGGTGCATTCACTCGTGTTGGAGGTGCACTTAGACTAGTGTCCATACTCCATCCTCCGTGCAGATGAGTTCCCTCCCTGCAGCTGTCACACAGACATTGTAGCAGCCAAGAATTTTTGAAGCTGGGTGCACAGAGCCCGGTGGGATACGCAAAGTATTTTCCTTATCAGGTCTGTTCACCTTGTGATTGACAGCAGGTAGTGGGCAGATCCATAACAATAGACAGCCTGCAATAGACTATGGAATCTGACCACTGCTTGCTGTCAATCACAAGGAGAGAGCAGACCTGATGGGGAAATTGGTGTCTCTGCTTCCCCATCAGCCTCTGCCCACTGTTGGCATTAGGAGCCAGTTGGCTGTGAAGCAGACAGCATCCTTAACAACCAGTAACAGGTGGGAAGGAGGGTGTGTAGCAGCAGCAAACATGTTGTCCTGCTACGCAATGTACAGAGACAGGCACTTCATTATTTCCCAGTTTTGTTTTCTAAGAACTGGAGATAATTATTTTTGAATTTGGTGCAGTAATAGTGGCACTTTGTAAAAGCAGGATTCCAGCTTTTTTGTATAAAGTAAACATGAGTTGAAGTTAAGTGATATTAAAGGCTTTTTTTAAAAATAACAAACATGTCATATTCACCTGCTCTGTGAAACAGTTTTGCAGAGAGCAGCCCCGAACCTCTTCTTGGGTCCCTTCCGGTGCTTTCATGCATGAAGGTAAAAAAATAAACTAGATCCTTTAGAGAACCACTTTAACTTTAAGGAACTGGATGGCAGCCATAAACCTGTCAAATATATATTGGTACATTCAAGAGATTTCATGCACTTCCTTAAACTTGAAGTGATATTAAAGGTTCCTTTCTGTTAGTTATTTATAAAAAAAAAAAAAAAAAAAAAGGGAACCTCTAATATCACTTTAAAAGGAAGTGCATGAAATCTCTTCAACGTATCTATTTATATTTGACAGGTTTATGGCTGCCATCCAGTTTGTTAAAGTGGTTCTAAAGGATCTATTTTTTTTTTTTTTTACCTTCATGCGTGAAAGCACCGGCAAGGGGCCCAAGAAGAAGAGGTTCGGGGCTGCTCTGTGCAAAACCATTGCACAGAGCAGGTGAGTATGACATGTTTGACTTTTTTTTTTTTTTTTTTTTTTAAATAACATACTTACTTTCACTGTGCAGTTAGTTTTGCACAGAGTGGCCCTGATCCACCTGTTCTGGGGTCTTACGGTGGCTCTCGCAGCTCCTCCCTGCATTAGATAACCCCCTCTGGGAAGCTCTCTCCCGAGGGGGCTACCTTGCGGGCACGCTCCTGTGTCATGCACTCAATGTCAATAGACGCCGAGTGTATGACTCGGCCCCCCCCCCCCCCCCACGTCATTGGATTTGATTGACAGCAGCGGGAGCCAATGGCTGCGCTGCTATCAATCTATCCAATGAAGAGCCGAGAATCTGTGGAGAGAGTGACGCTGGATCGCGCCCATGGAAATTCGGGGCTCAGGTAAGTAAAACGGGGGGGGCCGGACACTGTAAGGTGTTTTTTCACCTTAGTGCATAGGATGCATTAAGGTGAAAAAACAGGTATGTTTACAACCCCTTTAATACATAGTGTACCTTCACTTTTTACAAAGTGGCTGAAATCTTGTAATTCAGCTTGAATAAGGCCTCTTTCACACTGAGGCGCTTGAAAAACTGCCAGTAAAATACTGAGCGCTTTTCAGGCGCTTTTGAAGAGCTTTCAATTCATTTCAATGGAGAGGGGTGTTTTTTCACTGCTCTGTCAGCGCACCGCCCCAGTGTGAAAGCATTCATTGATTTTAATGGAAATACATTTTCGTAAGCTTTTCAGGCACTTTTTATAGCATGAAAGTGCCTCAGTGTGAAAGTGAGTGTACCTGAGTGTGCAGCATGTTTCAGTAAAGCTACCGTTGCTGGCGCAGGATTTTGTAAGGGGCCATACCACTGGAACTGTGGTGCTAATGCTTTATTGAATCCCCCTGTATGAATGTATCATCATGGATTAACTAGATTGCCATAATGTGTAGAAAAAAATATTGAATGTCTTCAAACCAAATAATGGGGATGGTGTGCATGCATTCACAAGATAGATTTAATTTTCCTTCTGAAATTGTGTATTGTCTGTATTTTCATATCTCCACACAGTTTGTGTTTGCAGGCAAGTCTTTCGAAGGGTACTTTGCCTAGAGGTGTGTGTAAATATTCCTGCTGATATGTACAATTGATATCTTAGTTATGGTCCTCTGTTATGAAATAAACTGTTAGAGGAATAATCCTCTTCCTTTTTATTAAAATTTTAGCTTTGAGGTTTGATGGCAGCTTGCCAACATGTAGATACAGTATAAAAAAAAAAGTCCATTATATCTGTATGGCTTTATTAAAGTGCAATCCTTTCTAAGTGGTCAGTTGTGTTTGTTCATTAGTTGCTACAGTGTTATTTTGGGAGGTACTATATTTATCGGTGTATAACATGCACCCTAATTTTAAGAGGGAAGTTTCAGGGAAAAAAAATGTAAATTTTAAACAAAGAACGTTGCCCATCAATGCAGCCTCGCCGGATTACACAGCCAAATCTCCTGTGTACTTAGCGCGCAGTCATGCCCAGTCCCGCCTCCTGGTCCGGCTCCTATTATGGACATAACACTGGACCAATGCTAGGAGGCGGGACTGTGGCTGCTGTGTACACAGCTCTATGGTGTGGAGATGACAACAGCCTTGTGTGTAGAGCCAGGTGTCGGTCTGACAGGACAGACAAACATGAGGAGTGTGGAGACGGTGCGGCTCAGTCACTGGGGCATAAGCAGCAGCTTTTTGGTGGAGCCGCTCTGCACTACATGTGTATGGGAGAGATCTGCGCTCTCCTCGTATGAATAAGAAGAGTGCAATGCTTCGGAGTCATGCAGGACCCCTTCTTCAGGCATGTGATAACCGTGAGGTAACAGTGAAAACAATTTAAATAACATCAAACAATCAGAAAAGGAGGAAAAAAAATTGAGAAAACATAACTCCCACCCCTAGACAGGTGTGACGTCACAAATCCCGCCATGGTGTGCTATTTTGTTTTTTGGTGCTTGTATATGCTGCCTTAAACACGCCACTTTCTCCCGAGCCTTTACTGCTGTGCAAACGGAGCACTCTGTACACATTCAGACCCCCCCCCCATATTTACTATATGACAGTAAACCGTTCCTTCGGCTTTCTGCAACTTTTAGGACAGGATGCGATGACACCAACTCTTCCTCCTGGTAACCCGGAGCTCCCTGGAATGTTCCGCTACCTCCCCCGGTCACATTGCACAGGTCACGGTGTGACCGATAGGTGGCACTGATGATCAGTACCTTGATTATCTGTGTACATATCCCCTATACAGGGTCGGCGCTACCTTTAGGCAAGGTAGGCGCCGGCCTAGATGGCACATCGGTCAGGAGTGGAGCGGCAAAATTAGGTTTCGCCTAGGGTGTCAAAACTCCTTGCACCAGCCCTGATCGCTTAACACAGCTGGTGTCATGAGCAGAACTAGGAATTTAGTCATCTTAAAAAACACTGTCACAGTGAGACAGTAATATATGGATTTTACTAATGAAAACTAAGCTGCTTGTGTCCTTGTCATATGCAATATATAATAGCCAGCTTTTGTGGTACTTTTGCCTTTTGGGCTAGTTCACATTAGAGGTCGGCCGATATTTGCAGTTTTTTCATTAATCGGCATCGGCCGATTGTTAAAAAAAAGAAGCCGATTTAAACTTCAGCGCGACTTGCAAATAGCTTCTGTAATAGAAGTCAATGCAAGTTGCCTGAGAATTTTCCCTTGGAAGCCACTTCTCCCTCCTGGGCAGCCTGCCAAGTGTGAGGTGAGATAAGATACAATGTTTAAACTTCAAAGGACTGAACTCAGTGTGTAGGAGTTCTCAGTTTAACCATTTAAAGACTAAATATTTTTTGACACTTGTTGCTTACAACAAGTAAAAATCCTGTATTTTCTGCTAGAAAATCCCTTAGACCCCCTAAACATTATATATATATATTTTTTAGCAGAGACCCTAGGAAATAAAATAGCGATTGTTGCAATATTTTATGTCGCACGGTATTTGCGCAGCGGTCTTTCAAACGATTTTTTTGGGGGAAAAAATACACTTTAACAAAAAAAAAAAACTAAACGGTAAAGTTAGCCCATATTTTTTTTCGTCAAAGTTTTGATTACCTGTTTTTGTGTATTTAAGATATATATATATATATATATATATATATATATATATATGTATGTATATGTATATATATATGTATATATATGTATATATATTTTTTTTAATCTAAATTATACATAAAAGTGCACTGGTTGGAGGCTTGTTGTCTTTAAAATAAATGTTTCAATTTTAAGAAATTGTCTATCACTTATTACTTAGCGGAGTAATAATGGAACTTCCGCTTTTCGGAATCCTCCCCCTCCGGTGTCACATTTGGCACCTTTCAGGGGGAGGAGGGAGCAGATACCTGTGTAATCCAGGTATTTGCTCCCTCTTCTGGGCATAGATCACCGCGGTGACCTACGCCACATCTGGTGCCTACTCGGCCCCCCCTGTTGTCTTCTGGGAGACACACAGGTCCCAGAAGACAGCAGGGACCAGTGGGATCGCGCAGCGCGACTCGCGCATGCACAGTAGGGAACCAGGAAGTGAAGCTGCAAGGCTTCACTTCCTGATTCCCTTACCGAAGATGGCGGCGCAGGAACCCGAGGGAGAGTTCGGGTTCCGACATTGCGGGTGCCCAGGACAGGTAAGTGTCCATATATTAAAAGTCAACAGCTGCAGTATTTGTAGCGGCTGACTTTTATTTATTTGTTTTCGCGGAACTCTGCTGCTTTCACACTGGACCGTCATTCTAGCGGTGCTATTTGGCTGCTAGCGGGGAGCTTATATCCCTGCTAGTGGCCGATGAAGGGGTTAAATGCTCCCGTGTAGCGCCACTGCAGAAGTGCTTTGCAGGCGCTTCGGCAGCGGTGCCAGTTCATTTCAATGGGCAGGAGTGGTGGAGGAGCGGTATACACCGCTCCAAAGCTGCTGCTTGCAGGACTTTTTTTTAACGTCATGCCAGCACAACACCTCAGTGTTTTCACACTGAGACTGCAGGGGAGCTGTTTTGCAGGCACTTTACAGGCGCCATTTTTAGCCCAAAAGCGCCTGAAAAACGCCCCAGTGTGAAAGGGGTCTAACTGTTAGATTTTATGAGATGAAGGGGGGGGGGGATTAAAAATCGGCCTAACATATCGGCCCAAAAAAAAATCTGCATCGTATATCGGCCATCGGTCGCCGCGATTTCTAAATATCGACATCGGCCAGAGAAAAACCCATTATGGTCGACCTCTAGTTCACACCAGGAAGTTGTGTTTCCTGCATCGCGTTCAAAACTCACTACACTTGCGATCTGCAATGGGTATACTTAACAGATTGAAAATGCAGTGCGTTTTTCTGCACTAGATTACATGATACTGTAGTACCAAGCAATCCGGTTGCTGTGTGTTTTGTAAAGTAGCGCAAGCACTACTTTTGGGGTGGTCCGGCTCAATTTCAATGCGTTCCTGTGCAATTCATGGTGTGAACGGCTCTGAATTAAGTTTTTTGCAAACTCTAATCAAAGAACATTTATTTTTCTTTTATTTTTTTTCATTTTTTTTTTTATAAAGTTCACATCGCTCTTCAAAGCTGGAAAACAAATTTAAATATAATAAATTATGTATGTTAATTATGCACAAAAGATTACACCCAAACCCTTTAGGAAAAGTACATTTTAATGTCACACACATCAACGGCTTATTTTCTTACACATTCATATAAAAAAAAACATTTTGTGCATCTTCATGATTGCATAAATAGAATATCAGTTTATTTCTGCATTTGCTTTACATTTTATTTCTTTTTTTTTCTCTTCGATTTGCAATTCATAAAGACATCTGTTACCAGGAAAAGTGAAGGATGTTTTACTTGGTGATAGATTTCATTAGTAGTTAATAGGATGGCTCATTCATTCTTTCTATGCAAATCCAACACACCTCTTACATGTATTTACTGTACTCTAGACAAATCACAAACTAATACATATTACCATTTTCTGGAATAATTTCTGAAACAACACAGCTATTAACACCTTAAACTAGTTCATATTAAAGTGAAAATGTATAAGCTTTTTTGTTAATTTTATCTTAAGATATTTTTCTTATGGATGCATATTAATTTTTTCACTCTTTTATGTCCTTTATATTAAAGTGATCCGTAACCACTTCCCGCCCGGCCTATAGCAGAATGACGGCCGGGCGGTGGTTGCATTATCCTAACTGGACGTCGTGAGACGTCCAGCAGGATAACCGCTGCCGCGCCCCTGTGGGGGTGCGCATCGGGGTGATCGGTGGTGCGGTGTGTCAGTCTGACACAACGCTACACCGATCTCAGTAAAGAGCCTCTGACGGAGGCTCTTTACCACGTGATCAGACGTGTCCAATCACGGCTGATCACGATGTAAACAGGAAGAGCCGTTGATCGGCTTTTCCTCACTCGCATCTGACAGATGCGAGTAGAGGAGAGAGCCGATCAGCTGCTCTCCTGACGCGGGGTCTGTGCTGATTGTTTATCAGCGCAGCCCCCCCTCGAATGCCCGCCCAGGACCACCAGGATGCCAGAATGGACCACCGGGGAAGGCCACCACACTGGACCACAAGGTATGCCACCTAAACCACCAGGGAAATGACAATCTGTGCCCAGGCAGCTGCCAATTGGTGCCCATCCACAATGCCTACCAGTGCCACAAGGGATGCCTATCAGTGACGCATATCAGTGCCACTCATAACTACCCATCAGTGCAGCCTTTAATGCCCATCAGTGTCGCCTATCAGTGCCACCCATCAGTACCGCCTATCAGTGCCCATCGTCAGTGACTGTCAGTGCCACCTCATTGGTGCCGCCTTATCAGTGAAGGAGAAAACGTACTTATTTACAAAATGTTATAACCGAAACAAAATAAAAAAAATGTTTTACTTCAAAATTTTAGCAAATAATAAAAAACGCAGAGGTGATCAAATACCACCAAAAGAAAGCTCTATTTGTGGGAACAAAATGATAAAAATTCTGTTTGGGTACAGTGTAGCATTTCCTCGCAATTGTCATTTAAACAGCGCTGAAAATTGGCTTGGGCAGGAAGAGGGGTGTAAGTACCTGGTATTGAAGTGGTTAAAGTGGTTGTAAAGTCAGAAGTTTTTTTATCTTAATGCATTCTATGAAAGCCTTCTGTGTGCAGCAGCTGCCCCAGCACCCCCTAGTACTTACCTGAGCTCAATCTTCCGATCAGCGATGTCCACGAGTTCCTCGGCCGTCTGGGGCTCTCCTCCTGATTGGCTGAGACGCAGCAGTGACATTGGCTCCCACTGCTGTCAATCAAAGTCAGTTAGCCAATAAGTAGAGAGAGGGGGTGGGGCAGAAATGGGGCTCCGTGTCTGAATGACTACAGGAAGCTCTGACTCAGCTCGAGTACCCCCATAGCAAGCTGCTTACTGTGGGGACACTCGACAAGAGGGAGGGGCCAGGAGAGCTGAAGAGGGACCCGAGAAGAGGAGGATCGGGGCTGCAAAACCAACTGCACAGAGCAGATAAGTATAACATGTTTATTATTTTAGGTGGGGAAAAAACAAAACGTTACAATCACTTTAACTGGTCTAAAATGATTCTAATGGTTTTACTCTCGTATTGCTCTGAGATCCCACCTCGCTTAACCACTTAAGGACCGGAAGGATTCACCCCCCTAATGACCATGCCGTTTTTTGCGATACAGCGATGCGTCACTTTAACTGATAATTGTGCGGCCGTGCGACGCTGTACCTAAACAAAATGTATGGGGTTTTTTCCCCACAAATAGAGCTTTCTTTCTTTATTTGACCACCTCTGTGGTTTTTATTTTTTGCACTATAAACAAAAAAGGAGCAACAATTTTGAAAAAAAAACTATTTCTCTTTTCGTCCATGGACGGACAAAGCTTCTAAAATCTTGACTGTTGGGGTATGTTCCGTCTATTAGGAGAAGACTAGGCAGAAACATGTTAAATATGCATACATGTTATTTTAATCAGAGTTGAAACAGCCCCGCCCAGGGGGCGGTTCCTCTGAACATAACCCTCCACCCTGCAGCCAGGAGCCTCAGTTTTTTTCTGCCTAGCAGAGAAGGATGTGACTCCCTTTGGGCCCGGTATCCTGAAGAGAATTTTACTTTTATTATTTTATTTTTAGAATCTTCTATCAACTGCCAGCTGGGCATGACAGGCAGGATATTATAGATCCTTGTAGTCCCCCCAGTCCGGCCATCGAGCGTGTTACAGTCCCTTGCAAATAGGCGTTGGGTCTGTCACGACATACCCCATGACTCTAGGGGTGGCCGGTGAGCTATATGCTCCAGGGTTCACATATGACCGTGCGGCTTGCTGTCTCAGTCACAGTGGACCGGGCCGACAGCTACTCCGTACTGCTCGGTTGTAGGTCTGTTAGGAACGCACCAGCAGGTCCTCGCAGGACGGGTAAGTACGGTTCCTTCTGCTTCGGTGGGATGGAACAGCTGGGCATTCCTACGGGGGTCGCTAGGGTTCTATGGCCCTCTCCTTCTGTCACCCCCTTTTTTCCTCATCCCCATTGCGGGGCTCGCTGCGACTAGGGAATACCTTGGCGGGGCTCTGGGTCCTGGCGAGGGGGCTGTGGGGGTGTCCAGGTCCGCTCTCTGTGTGGGGGGGTGTAATTTGTGAGAAGCTTTCGTGCCTGGCCTTCTCGTCCACCTCGCTTGCTGGGCGCCATTTTTTGTAGCACTGTGAATTGCATTGTTTTTCCCATTGGCGGCCATTTTGCCGTGGCCGCGCCAGAGTGATTGCGGGCGGCCATTTTCTTGTGTTCCGTGCGCTTTCTTTGAGCACTCAGTGGCCATTTTGGAGTGGGTTTTGGCCTCTAGTGGCGGCTGGCTTCCTGAACAGCGCGGACGGCGCGATTCACCTCACACAGTTCCTCAGGCACACGCGGTGTGCGGATGCAGAGCGGACAGCGGCGCTGAGAGGTCCCTGGCTAGGCGGTGAGTCCCCTGGGTATCCCCCCTCGGCCAGTGCAGCAAGGAGGGTGGACTTTAATTGTGTCAGTATCTTGACTGGGTCCCTAAGGGCGATCAGTGGGCAGTTATGGAGTCAGAAGCTGGTGTTTCCCCAGACATTCCAGAGGCAGCAACCGGTGCCACTGCACCTGCTATTCCCCTGGACGCTTTGTCGGCAGTCCTAGAGTCATTTGTTGCCAGGGTGGAATCGGCGTGTGGGCGTAAAAGGGGTATTAAGTGCTCCCTCCCTCCGCCATCACCTGGGGAATGTTCTGGCGCAGACTCGGGCCTGGCTGTGGCTCGGGACCCCTGTTCTGATGTGTCAGATGATGCGGACCAGGACCTTCCCTGTGAGGAGGACCCCTCGTCCGGGTCAGCTCAAGACAGGGCACTTGTTAGTGCACTTAGCAATGCTGTGAGGGACACTCTCAAGCTGGAAGATACAGCTGGGACTTCCACAGCAGGGTCTGTCCCTTTTGGGTCGCACAAACCGACCAGCTCGGCTAAGGTTTTTCCATACGTTGAATTTTTTGACAAGTTCATAGATAAGGAATGGGAACGGCCACACAGGCCCTTTGCGGTCCCTAAGCGTATGGCGGTCCGTTATCCGTTTGAGGAAAGCCTTTTGAAAAAATGGGCTTCTCCGGTTGTTGATCACCAGGTCTCTCGGTTGAATAAAGTAACCATTATACCAGTGGAAGGGACCTTGCATTTAAGGACCCTGCTGATAGGAGGTCCGAAGCGGTGACCCGCTCTGTGTTTGCCATGCTGGGGTCAGCATTGCGGCCTATTTTGGCGGCTACCTTAGTGTCCCAGACACTTACGGAATGGGCAAAGACTGTGGAGGCGAATCAGCTCCTGCCAGAATGCGTGTTACTGGCCGAACAGTTGGTACAAGGGCTTGTGTACGTCTGTGATGCAACCCTGGACGCCGCCCCTTAGATCTCCAGGGCCTCAGCGTCTGCAGTGGTTTTGCGCCGCCTACTATGGCTGAAATGCTGGTCCGCTGACAAAGCTTCTAAGAAAACCCTGGCAGACTTGCCTTTCAAGGGTGGGAGGCTTTTTGGTGCCTCACTGGACGACATTATTAAGGATGTCACTGGAGGTAAGAGCACGCTTCTCCCTCAGTCCACTAAAGGGAAGGAGCCGTGCCGTAAGCCGGGGCCCTCCTTTCCCACACAGAAGCGGTATTTTCGTCAGTCAGGACCTGCTGGCAGACCCTCCCATGCGGACAAAGGTCTAGCTGGGGGACAGAAGCGTCCCTGGGTGCGTAAGCCCGTCAAGTCAGCAAGCAAGCCTGCTACCGCATGAAGTTTTGCCCCTGCCTGACTCCAGGGTGGGGGGACGGCTTTGCGGGTTTGCAGCTCGGTGGACCTCCCTGCTCTCCGACCAGTGGGTCTGCGAGGTGGTAGCCTCGGGGTACAAGATAGAGTTCCTTGTCCACCAAACAGATTTTTTCCTTCAAATCTGCCCCTTTTTCCGACACGCCGAGCTGCCCTCCAGGGGGGCGGTGCGAGACTTGTTGGGGTGCGGGGTGATCATACCCGTACCACCACAGGACAGGTTTCAGGGTTTTTACTCAAATCTGTTTGTGGTCCCAAAGAAGGACGGAGTTCGTCCTGTACTGGACCTCAAGGCCCTCAATGCATTTGTAAAGGTCCAAAAGTTCCGGATGGAATCGATTTGTTCGGTTGTGGCTGCGCTCCATCCGGGGGATTTTATGGCATCCTTGGATATCAAGGACGCATACTTGCATGTCCCCATCTGCGTCAGGCATCAGAGGTACCTACGCTTTACGATCGGCAAAGACCACTATCCATTTCTGGCTCTTCCCTTTGGCCTAGCATCGGCACCAAGAGTTTTCACCAAGGTGATCGCCCTGATTTTAGCTTTGCTGAGCACGGCATTGCTATCGTAGGCTACCTGGACGACCTTCTTCTGAGAGCTGTTTCAAGCTCAGAATTAGAGGAGGACGTGTCTATAGTCAGTCAGACCCTCCGGGAGTTCGGGTGGATACTGAACCTCCAGAAGTCGGTGTTAGTACCGACCCAGCGCCTAGAGTACCTGGGGCTGATTCTGGACTCCTCTGAGGCCAGAGTCTTTCTTCCCTCAGAGAAGTTGCAGAAACTCCAGGCGGCAGTCAGGTTGTTGACATCCCGAAAATGGTCGTCTCTCCGTTTCTGCATGCGAGTTCTGGGTCTCATGGTGGCCTCCTTCGAGGCAGTACCGTATGCCCAATTATTCACTCAGGCCTTGCAGAAGGAGATTCTCTCCAAATAGAACAAATCTCTGTTGTCTCTGGATCGGCAGATTCAGTTAAGTCACCTTGTCAGGTCATCTCTGAGTTGGTGGCTGAGATCCCCGGCTCTTCGGTCCGGGAAGTCTTTCCTCCCTTTTCTTTGGACGGTGATCATGATGGACGCCAGCCTGACTGGTTGGGGGGGAGTCTGGGGGGTTCAAGCGGCCCAGGGCCCCGACCGAATCCCAACTGTCGATAAATGTTCTGGAACTCCGGGCGATCAGGCTGTGCCTCTCCAAGTGGTCTCAGAGGCTGCAGGGGCTTCCGGTCAAGATACAGTCAGACAACGCCACGGCAGTGGCATACGTCAACCATAAAGGAGGAACAAGAAGTGCAGCTGCAGCGTCGGAAGTCACTCACATCCTGCGGTGGGCAGAAAGGAGCGTGCCAGCCCTATCGGCTGTTTACATTCCAGGCGTTGAAAACTGGCAGGTGGACTATCTGATTCACCAGAGGCTGGACCACGGGGAATGGTTGTTACATCCAGAGGTTTTTCACTTCCTTTGCCGGAGATGGGGCACGCCGGACGTGGATCTCCTGGCATCTCGACTCAATCGCAAGGTGTCGAGGTTCGTGGCCAGGTCCAGAGACCCTTGGGCAGACGTGTCGGACGCGTTGGTGGCTCCGTGGGGTCGGTATCGGTTAATTTATGCCTTTCCCCCACTGAATTTGCTCCCCCGTCTACTCCGCAGGATAGAGTTCGAAGGAATTCCAGTGATTCTAATCGCCCCACATTGGCCCAGGTGTCCCTGGTATGCCGACCTCGTGCGACTGGTGGCATATGTGCCCTGGCGGCTACCATTCTTCATCCTGCTTTACAGTCGCTGGCTTTAGCGGTGTGGCTATTGAAAGCCAGGTGTTGAGGGACAGAGGCCTATCGGATTCGGTAATTTTGACTATGTTGAGAGCACGGAAATCTTCTTCTAGGAAGATCTATCATCACACATGGAGAGTCTATATTTCTATGTGCGAGGAGATGGAATGGCGTCCACGGACTTATTCGGTTTCCAGGATCCTGCTGTTTTTGCAGCACGGTGTGGATCAGAAACTGGCCTTAAGCACCATTAAGGGGCAGATTTCAGCCTTGGCTGTTTTCTTTCAGCGACCCCTGGCGTCTCATTCGCTAGTAAGTACGTTTGTGCAGGGGGTCCGACATGTGGCTCCTCCGGTGCAACCTCCACTACCTCCGTGGGATTGGAATCTGGTGCTCTCGGCACTTCCGAAACCTCCCTTTGAGGACATTAGGGAGATTCCTCTTTTGACTCTCTCTCAGAAGGTGGCCTTCCTGGTTGCCATCACATCTGTCAGGAGGGTTTCTGAATTGGCGGATTTGTCTTGCAAGTCCCCATATTTGGTCCTCCATAAGGATAAAGTGGTGCTGCGCCCGCGGCCTTCCTTCCTTCGGAAGGTGGTTTCGGCCTTTCACCTGAATGAGGACATTGTGCTCCCATCCTTGTGTCCTCGGCCATCGCATGCCAAGGAGGTTGCGCTACATTCCTTGGACGTGGTACGTGCCCTGCGAGTGTACCTGTCTGTCACGGCTTCGTTTCGGAGGTCTGACTCACTGTTTGTGTCGGTGTCTGGTCCGCAGAAGGGCCTGGCGGTCTCGTCAGCCACCATTTCTCGGTGGATCAGGCAGATTGTCATTCAGGCCTATGGCCTTACAGGGCGGGCGCCTCCTTTTCCCGTTACGGCGCATTCGACCAGGGCTATTGGTGCCTCTTGGGCTTTCTGACATCAAGCGTCTGTCTCACAAGTGTATAAGGCGGCGACCTGGTCGTCCGTGCACACTTTTTCAAAGTTTTACAAGGTTGATGTGGCTGCATCTTCGGATGCTAGCTTCGGCCGCAAGGTTTTGGACGAAAAGAGAAAATAAGACTTTTGTACTCCCCATAAAATCCTTTTCTCTGTCGTCCATGGACGGACACAGCACCCACCCCTCCTTTGTTTTTTAGTTTGTACTGCTTGTTACGAACTGAGGCTCCTGGCTGCAGGGTGGAGGGTTATGTTCAGAGGGACCGCCCCCTAGGCGGGGCTGTTTCAATAACATATATGCATATTGAACATGTTTCTGCCTAGTCCTCTCCTAATAGACGGAACATACCCCAACAGTCAAGATTTATGGAGCTGTGTCCGTCCATGGACGACAGAGAAAAGGATTTTACGGTGAGTACAAAAATCCAATTTTTTTACTTTTTGCTATAATAAATATTCCCCAAAAATATATAAAAAAAACAAATTTCTTCCTCAGTTTAGTCCTATATACATTCTTCTACATATTTTTTGGTAAAAATAAAGCACAAAAGCTATAGCGTCTACAAAATAGGGAATAGATTTATGGAATTTTTTATTTTATTTTATTTTTTACTAGTAATGGCTGTGAGCTGCAATTTTTTTTACACTTTTTTTTGGGAACCAGTGACATTATTACAGTAATCGGTGCTAAAAATATGCACTGTTATTGTACTAATGACACTGGCAGGGAAGGGGTTAACATCAGGGGTGATCAAGGGGTTAAATGTGTTCCCTGCAGGTGTTTCCTAACTGTATAAGGGATGGGCTGCATAGCAGAAAGACAGGATTTGTGTGATCTCCCCTGTCAGAATGGAGCTCTGCCTTGTTTACACAGGCAGATACCTGTTCTGTCACTGCGGGGAACAATCGCAGGTGGCCGGCGGACATCTTGTCCGCCCCACCCGCTGATTGGCGATTTGCAGGAACGAGCCATCCTGCCGCAGTACAATGATGGCGGCTGGTCGGCAAGTGGTTAAACAAATTAAAGTGAACCTGTGGCCAGGGTTATCAGCATTCATGTATTTACAAATTATTTTAATAAACTGGCCTGTGTGTACAGATATCTTCACATGTGCAGTGATATCTATAGCAGGAGGTCACATCAAAATACTCTTTTATGCATAGGTTGAAGTGGAAGTCTATGCAAAATCTAAAATCCTTGCATCTATAGACGCCAGGGATCTAACGCTAATCTCTCTATCCCTGTAAAGAAAAAATTTGTATACATACCTTTTTTTTTTTTTTTAGAAGCCACTCTGAAAGGATCCCAGACTGATCTGTCAGCCGCAGCTTCTCTGTGTAGGCGAGTGCAGAGGAGACGGAGGACAACAAAAGCCCCATATGGGTGACGTTACTTACCATTAATTTAACAGTCGTTGTCGTCCGTGTCCTCTGCAGAGCTTCCTGTGCTGGAGAGCGGGTCAGATCGGCTTCCAAAGGGTATGTATACTCAACTTTTCTTTACAGGAATAGAGAGGTTAGTGTTAGATCCCTGGTGTCTATAGATGCAGGGATTTTAGATTTTGCATGGGCTTCCACTTTAAAGTGTAGCAGTCCTGAGCCAATAGATTCCTCTACTACTCTACTTACAGGCTGACCAAGACCAACCACATATCCTGGAGATATATATATTTATTTTATTAAGGCCTCATGCACATAGGATGTTTTTTTCCTCCCCCAGATGCCTTTGCTCCAGGGAAGGAAAATGCAGCATAGAAAACATGCCTAGGGAAACTAATCCATACTTTTAAACCAGATCAACAATAATATTATCAGATTCTCCCTTAAATCCTCGATTTGTACGAAGAATCAGGTAACCAATTTTAAATTGCTGACGAGGTGGTATTACACAAATTCTTTCCAGCCACTACTGACCGATGTTGGCGATGCCAGGTGGAGCAGGGAACGATACTCCACATCTTTTTGGTCCTGCCCCAAACTCGATCATTTCTGGAAGAAGCTCTGAAGAATTGTTCAAAAATTCACTGACTACAAGGTCCCTGACGACCCAGCCTTTTTTCTTATTCGTGTCTCGACCATTCCAGCAAAAATCTACAAACGATTGATTATTTGAAGTCTTTTGGACTCCACCAAGTCCTACATTCCCTCTAATTGGAAGCGTCCACAGCCACCAACCATTGGCCTCTGGCTCAATAAGGTAGAAGAAATAAACAAAATGGAGGATTTGATACTAACGTCAAAGCATAAGCATGAAAAGTACACTAAAACTTGGACACTGCGGAATCTGTCTACTCTGAAGAGAGAAAATCTCTCCTTGAATTATAATTTTCTAAACTGATAGGCAGTTGGCCCTGAGTCCCACCTTTAGTCTGCCTCCCTCACCCCCCTCCTTTATTTTTTCCCCCCTCAAGCTCCCCCCTCTCTTTACTTCATTTGCCCCTTTTTCCCATCTCCGCCTTATCTCTTTCTCTACGCCTCTTCTTACTCTTCATCATCTTCCTAGGCTCTGTTTTATTTAATTTTTTTAAATGGTAAGGTAGTCCTTCGACTTATCCCATGGTGACCAGTTTATCCTCTTTTTGCTTAAGTCTCTGGGAAGTAATGTTGAATGCATATTTGACATGTACATTATGAAGCCCTGTTGGTGCTTGTTGTTCAATATCCATTGAATAGTTGATTTTATATCTACACTGGTGTATGGTTTGTAGTATGTTTTTACTACTGCCTAACTGTCCTGGACATACCTTTTCCGATGAAAATAAAATATTTGAAAAAAAAAAACAGTTTTGCATGCGTGTTTATGGCACATTCACGTGTTAATGCATTATACTGGCCACAATATTAATTCATTCTGGCCATTAGAATGTAATAAAGCTTAAACAAGCCTTAACACTTCTAGCGTTAATGTGCGTTTATGCTTATTTGGTGGGTTTTCTTTTTGCCCAAACTCTCCTCTTTTGAATGCGCAAGTGGTGATTTTTTTTTTCTACCTCTAAACACTCTTGCCTCTAAAAACATGTAAACGCCTATGGGTGTATGGACACATTGAAATTGATTGCTTAGGCTGGGTTCACACTAGTGCGACACGACATCTGTCCTACTTTGGATCCGACTTTGCCCTGCGACATGAAGCCGACATATGTCCGACTTTCAATGAACGGGGATCCGACTTGGATCCCCGCCAATGTCAGGCACTGTGTTTGGTATGAATCTTGAGGGGGAACTCCAGGCCAAATTTTAAATAAAAAACCGGCATGGGTTCCCCCTCCAGAGGCATACCAGGCCCTTAGGTCTGGTCTGGATTTGAAGGGGCGCCCATACGCTGAAAAAACGGCGTGGGGGTCCCCCCCAAAATCCAAACCAGACCCTTATCTGAGCACACAACCTGGCCGGCCGCAGGGGAAGAGGGGGGGCGAGAGAGCGGCCCCCCCTCCCTCCTGAACCGTACCAGGCTGCATGCCCTCAACATGGGGGGGTTTGGTGCTCTGGGGCAGGGGGGCGACCTGCGCCCCCCCCACCCCAGAGCACCCTGCCCCCATGTTGATGAGGACAGGGCCTCTTCCCGACAACCCTGGCCGTTGGTTGTCGGGGTCTGCGGGCGGGGGGCTTATCGGAATCCGGGAGCCCCCTTTAATAAAGGGGCCCCCGGATCCCGGCCCCCCCACCCTATGTGAATGAGTATGGGGTACATCGTACCCCTACCCATTCACCTGGTGGAAAAAAATTGCAACAAAAAAAACCACACAGCTTTTTAAAGTATTTTATTGCACAGCTCCGGGGGTCTTCTTCCGACTTCGGGGGTCTCCGGTGTCGTCGCCGCGCTCTCCGGTTCTTTCTTCCGCCGGGCCTCCGCTAACTTCTTTTTAGCTCTTTTGCTAACGGAGGCCCGGTCTTCTCCGTCGTCTCGTCCGGCTCTCCGTTGTCCTTCTGCCGGCCCCTCCACTAACTTCTTGGTAGCTCTTTTGCTAGTGGAGGGGCCGGTCTTTCCGTCGTCGCCGTCGGCGTCTTCTTCCCTCTTCTCCTCCTCGATGTTGACGCGTCGCTTCCTCCCGCTGTAATACTGGCTGTCCGCTCCGCATTAATATAGGCTTCTCATGACGTCACAGTCACATGTTCTGGGGCACATGGCTCCGGAGCATGTGACTGTGATGTCATGGGAACATGTGACTGTGACGTCATGAGAAGCCTATATTAATGCGGAGCGGACAGCCAGTATTACAGCGGGAGGAAGCGACGCGTCAACATCGAGGAGAAGAGGGAAGAAGACGCCGACGGCGACGACAGGAAGACCGGCTCCTCCACTAGCAAAAGAGCTAAAGAAGTTTAGTGGAGGGGCCGGCAGAAGGACGACGGAGAGCCGGAAGAGACGACGGAGAAGACCGGGCCTCCGTTAGCAAAAGAGCTAAAAAGAAGTTAGCGGAGGCCCGGCGGAAGAAAGAACCGGAGAGCGGGAGAAGAAGAAGGCGACGGAGAAGACCGGGCCTGTGCTAGCAAAAGAGCTAAAAATAAGTTAGCGGAGGCCCGGCAGAAGAAAGAACCGGAGAGCGCGGCGACGACACCAGAGACCCCCGAAGTCGGAAGAAGACCCCCGGAGCTGTGCAATAAAATACTTAAAAAAGCTGTGTGGTTTTTTTTGTTGCAATTTTTTTCCACCAGGTGAATGGGTAGGGGTACGATGTACCTCATACTCATTCACATAGGGTGGGGGGGCCGGGATCCGGGGGCCCCTTTATTAAAGGGGGCTCCCGGATTCCGATAAGCCCCCCGCCCGCAGACCCCGACAACCAACGGCCAGGGTTGTCGGGAAGAGGCCCTGTCCTCATCAACATGGGGGCAGGGTGCTCTGGGGTGGGGGGGGCGCAGGTCGCCCCCTGCCCCAGAGCACCAAACCCCCCCATGTTGAGGGCATGTGGCCTGGTACGGTTCAGGAGGGAGGGGGGGCCGCTCTCTCGTCCCCCCCTCTTCTCCTGCGGCCGGCCAGGTTGCGTGCTCGGATAAGGGTCTGGTTTGGATTTTGGGGGGGACCCCCACGCCGTTTTTTCGGCGTAGGGGCGCCCTTCAAATCCAGACCAGACCCAAGGGCCTGGTATGCCTGGTATTTGGCGTGGAGTTCCCCCTCAAGAGCAGTACAGCACAAGTCGCATGCCAAAGTCGGATCATACAAGACTGCGGTCCGACTTTGATCCGACTTCAATGATAGTCAATGGGCTGAAGTCGGATCAAAGTCGGACCAAAGTAGTACAGGGAGCATTCTCAAAGTCGGACCGACATGTGTGGGACCAGTTAAGACGGCTCCCATAGGGAAACATTGATTTTCACACGTCATGCGACATGAGCTCCCAATGTCGGAGCGTTTGTCGCCCCAGTGTGAACCAGGCCTAAACTGGAGAGTGAAAAATCTGGTGCAGCTGTGCATGGTAGCCAATCAGCTTCTAACTTCAGCTTGTTCATTGAGGCCGGGTTCAGACTGGTGCGACAAACGCTCCGACATTGGGAGCTCATGTCGCATGACGTGTGAAAACCAATGTTTCTCTATGGGAGCCGTCTTAACTGGTCCGACACAAGTCGGCCAGACCTTGAAAATGTTCCCTGTACTACTTTGGTCCGACTTTGATCTTACTTCAGCCCATTGAATATCATTGAAGTCGGATCAAAGTCGGAACGCCGTCTTGCATGCTCCGACTTTGGCATGCAACTTGTGCTCCGCTGATCTTGAGGGGGAACTCCACGCCAAATTTTAAATAAAAAACCGGCATTGGTTCCCCCTCCAAGAGCATACCAGGCCCCTACGCCCAAAAAACGGCGTGGGGGTCCCCCCAAAATCCCTACCAGACCCTTATCCGAGCACGCACCCGGGCCAGACAGGCAAGGGGGTGGGGACGAGCGAGCGCCCCCCTCCTGAACCATACCAGGCCGCATGCCCTCAACATGGGGGGTGGGTGCTTTGGGGCAGGGGGCGCCCTACGCCCCCCCACCCCAAAGCACCTTGTCCCCATGTTGATGAGGATAAGGGCCTCTTCCCGACAACCCTGACCGTTGGTTGTCGGGGTCTGGGGGCGGGGGACTTATTGGAATCCCGGCCCCCTGCCCTATGTGAATGAGTATGGGGTACATCGTACCCCTACCCATTCACCTGGGGGAAAAAAGTGTCAAGGAAAAAAAACACACTAGACAGGTTTTTAAAGTCATTTATTAGGCAGCTCCGGGGTTCTTCTTCTGACTTCGGGGGGTCTTCTTCCGACTTCAGGGGTCTTCTTCTGACTTCGGGGGTCTCTTCCGACTCTCTGGCCTCTTCTCCCGCTCTCCGGTGCCTCTCCGCACTCCCCAGTTCTTCTCTCACTCTCTGTGCTTTCTGCCCTCTGCCGGGCTCCTCCGCTATCTTCTTCCAGCTCTTTTGCTAGCATTGGCCCGGTCTTCTCCATCATCTTCTTCCCTCTTCTCTTCTAATGATGTTGACACAACGATCTCTCCCGCTGTAATGCCGTGTGCGCGGTGCGCAACGATTTATATAGGCATGGGGCGTGGTCACCGGGTGATGTCACCTGGTGACCCCGCCTCTTATGACGTCACAGTCCCATCATGCCCCATCATGGACTGTGACGTCATAAGAGGCGGGGTCACCGGGTGACATCACCCGGTGACCCGGCAGAAGGCAGAAAGCACCGAAGAGTGGGAAAAGACCTGGATAGCGTGGAGAAGGCACCAGAGAGCTGGAGAAAAGACCCCCGCAGTCGGAAGGAGACCCCCGGAGCTGCCTAATAAATTACTTTAAAAACCTGTCTAGTGTGTTTTTTTTCTTGACACTTTTTTCCCCCCAGGAGAATGGGTAGAGGTACGATGTACCCCATACTCATTCACATAGGGTTAGGAGCCGGGATCTAGGGGCCCCCTTATTTAAGGGATTCCGATAAGTCCCCCGCCCGCAGACCCCTACAGCCAACGGCCAGGGTTGTCGGGAAGAGGCCCCTGTCCTCATCAACATGGGGACAAGGTGCTTTGGGGTGGGGGGCCGCAGGGCGCCCCCTGCCCGAAAGCACCCACCCCTCATGTTGAGGGCATGCGGCCTGGTACGGTTCAGGGGGGCGCTCACTCGTCCCCACCCCCTTTCCTGACCGGCGAGGCTGCGTGCTCGGATAAGAGTCTGGTATGGATTTTGGGGGACCCCCACGCCGTTTTTTCGGCGTAGGGGGTTCCCCTTAAAATCCATACCAGACCCAAGGGCCTGGTATGCTCCTGGAAAGGGGACCCATGCCAGATTTTTATTTAAAATTTGGCATGAAGTTCCCCCTCAAGATTCATACCAAACAAAGTGCCTGGTATTAACGGGGATCCAAGTCGGATCCCCGTTCATTGAAAGTCGGACTTATGACGGCTTCAAGTCGCAGGGCAAAGTCGGATCCAAAGTAGGACGGCTGTCGTGTTGCACTAGTGTGAACCCGGCCTTTTGACAAAAAAACCTGGAAGCAGATTTGTTTCTTTTGCAGAGCTGCACCAGATGTTGCACTCTCCAGTTATAGTCAATCAACCCCATAGGCTAACATAAAAGGGCATTTGGAGGCAGATTTTTTTTTAAAAAGTGGCATTGTGGACATCCTGTCTGCATATAAGGCCTTTAATGTTGAACCTTAAGGCCCGTACACACAATCCAATTTTACGACAATAATTGTCTGATGGACGTGTTCTGTCGGATAATCTGACCAGGTGTATGCCCCATCAGACAATTGTTGGCTGAATTAACGACAACAAATGTTGGCTGTTCATGCTCACCAACTATCTGACAATAAATATGATAGGGTATATATATGAAAAAGGGGGCGCTCAAATACTCTTAAACTTAATTAATAAGTGATAACTTATCTAATAAATTATTGTGTGAATAATTCTTAAATATAAACACCAACACAATCCTGTGATGCCTATATACAAAAAGGTGAATTGAAAGTCACCATATATAAATCGATTAGTCCCAATCGTAATAATAACGTGCTGTCAAGCCCACAACAATCAAAGAAATCTATAACACTCAATTATAGAAAAGTCTCATAGATTAAGTTAATGAAAAATCAAATGTGTAACAAATCCAAAAAGTGAAAAATTATTTCAACAAATAATGTTCATAATATATTGAAGTTAATTTCTTCAGAATAGTGCAAAGAGTTAATCCTTCACCAAATCTTCATGTGAAGCTAGAACAAATCTTCAACAAATAATGTTCATGATATATTGTGATTGTTTTCTTCAAAGTAGTGCAAAAGAGTTAATCCTTCACCAAATCTTCATATGAAGCTAACACCCGAAGTGCACAAATAATAGATTGCGCTTACCAAAGGATGTGGACCTCTTTAGTTAAAAAGAAGGTCTTTAACAGCTTGCGCAGGATTGTGCCTGCACACATATGGACAATGCTGGTAGAGAAATGTTGGAAACTCCTCCCTCGGTTAATTAGGCGGAACATGTGAAATACAAGCAAAAGGACTCCATAGTGTAACCCGTATTTATTTATAAAAAGGCAATAAAAATAATGTAAAAAACGTATGTGGCCTAGGTGGCCTCTTACATTAAAAAGTGCCCATCCCGGCACTGGGGCTGCAGGCAGACAATAGGGAGCTCACAGCTCATGGACTCCTAGAAACGGCGTGCACCGAAGCCACCGTTCGCTGCAGTCAGGGACCCAGGATGGAGCGCTGCGTGTGTATACCACGTGACCAGGCTGCGCCGACCGACGTACGTTTCGTGTTGATTACGTCTTCAGGGTGGCGTGTGCCTGGTCACTGGGTCACGTGTATTTATTATGAATGGAGATGGAGCATAATTGGTGGGCAGGACAAACGGCTAATCACTCAATGCAGCTGCAGTGCCGGAAAGAGCCCTGATAAACACCATACACATTCCTCAATTTTACAAACTTAAAATAAATAATATATATACCCTCATTCAGATAGGAGCTTAAGACTCCATCTGCAGGGGAGCAGCCGTTATATATAATTTGTATATTTATTTATATATAACTTTTTTTCACATAATTTTGTATATATTAATTGGCGCTGAATCACAGCAATAGAAATAAATATGATACATTGGATTATCCGATCGTGTGTACATAAATCCGTCCAACTAAAATCCAAAGTACAACCACGCATGCTCAGAACCAATGCTAAACATTGAGACAACATTAGCAGAAGTTGCCCAAAGAGCAGAAAACCCACATATTTAGGTTTTGTTGGCTGAAAATGTTGTGCCGTCTGTATGCATACCAAGTTCACGGTCAACGCCCTTTGGACCAAAATCCACGGAAAAGTCTGACGGAAGTCCGATCATGTGTATGAGGCTTTAGACACAATTAAATAGTTTTAATTTGTTGGAATGTTGCATTCCTGATATATGTCATAGCTTGTGTAGCACCACCCTCTCCTCCTAGGGTAAAGGAGAGGCACCCATGCCACAAGCCCGTGTCCTCTAATTTAGAGGTCAGGCAGTGTATATGTACCTGGATACCGCAGCGAGTTACCTCCTTCCACTGGTTCCCATCTCCAGAGTGTAGAGACGAGTCTGTACTTTTCCCTCTTCAATAAAGTCAATGTCCAAACCACTTAAACTCCAACGTTGAGTTTATTTTATATCTTTGCTTGATAGGTAAGATAGAGTAGATGAGAGATGATAGTTGAACTAGAGCAGATTCAGGCACAGAACTCCCAGATTCATCACCACTCGGTCCCGAGTGGGTACAGCTCACCCGGATAGTCCCTCAATGGCCCTAGCAGCCGGTATGGAGCTTGAACAAGCAATTTAATCCTCCAAGGACAAGTTCAGTCTGTCCTCAAAGAGCAGCAGCACTCCGCAGGAGTCCTTCCCTCCGACAGGTCACCAGACCTTTCCCGAGACAGCAATCTAACTATCACTCATCTCCTGTAATGGGACCGATCCTCCCCTGGCTTCCTCTTGGTCGGAGCGGATACCCTCACGCGGGCATCCTAGGACTCCAAAGTTCTGCCTGTAGAGCCAGTTGAAGGTACTGGGCATTTTTTAGCGTTTGCACTTTGTAGCATTTTGTTTTTGCAAAACTATACTCCCACAAAAGCTTATGCCTCAAAAAAGCTCAAGAACACAGAATAGCCATGCTTTTTTGCATTTTTAAGCTTTTATCATAGTTCCAGTTTTGTTTAAAGCTGAAAAACTCAAACTCACAAGTTATGGGGGTTTTTTTCCAGCCAAAAAACGCCCCAGCCAAAAAACGCTGATAACAGCCTACGTGTGCATGGACATATAGGATAACAAGCTGGGGAGTTTATTGGCTGCAGAAAAAAACGGCTGAAGCCAAAAACAGCAGCTGTAAAAACATCCAGACCAAACGTCAAACCCAGACCCAGACCCTGCTTCTTGCCTAATTGTCAATACCTATTAGTTAATTATTTAGCTACAAGGACTATTAAATGTTCATTGTGTATCATTCCTATTTTTTTTTTCCAGACTACTTTTTTCAAATGCTGTTTAATGTTGCCACCCCTCCCTTAGGTGCCAGTGCCACCCTTTAGGGCCCCCCTTCAAGTCAGTATATTTATTAGAATGGCTTTACATTCTATGCATTACCTTACCAATATTCATACTAGCCCTTTTTTTTTTGTTAAATAAAAAAAAAAGATTAAAAAACAAAGTATGCCGTCATAAGCATAAATATAAGACATAAGATCACATACATTATCCCTGTTTATATTGTTTTCCATTGTTGGAACAATAAGCATCTTCTCCAATAGAAGGAATGCCGCTGGGTGCTATCAGATCCATTTTGTAATAGGTTACACTAGCCTTTTGGAAACAAACAAGTGGAGTCAGGCATTGAACTGTTTTCTTTTCATGAAGCTGACCACAGACAAAGGACATTTCCCCAAAGAGTATTGTACGTATTTATTCAACTTTCATCTTGAACATCTCACTTTTAGCCCTGGGAATTCAGAGTGGTAAAACCAATGTAAAAAGATGATTAAAGCATTTTCACAACGAAAGCCTTTGATTGCCATACATTCTGATTGCTACCTGCAGCTTAAGTGATGTGTAGAAATGTTCCTAAAGCATTTTCCTCATTGCCATAGGCCTATAATACATACGTAAAATAAACTTTTTTTTTTTTTACAAAGTAAACTTTATTCAAATTCAATAGGTACATGTCAGTTCACACTTATCGCGTTATAAACAAAAAAGGTATAAAAATTAGTAGTGTACATTACATACATACATCTGCATAATAATCCGTTCGCAGTCATAACCTATATAGTGAAATATCAAGCCATAGGGGTACAAGGTATCAGATCTAACCAGGAGAGTACTCTCACCCAGACCCATGAGTCTTGGATATAAAAAAGGGAGAAGATATGGAGGGGGAGGGAGACGGAAGAGGGGGGGGGGAAAGGAAGAGAAGGGGGGGAGTACAGGGGAAGAGAGATGTAAGAGGGGGGGGAGACAGAAAGAGGGGGGGAGAAGAAAGGGAGGGGAAGGAGAGACAGGAATAGGGGGGGAGGGGAAGAAGAGGAGAAAGTAGTAGGGGGGGGAAGGAAAGAAGGGGAAGGGGGGGAAGGGAGGAGGAAGAAGGGGAGAGAAGGATAAGGGAGCAGGAAATCACCACAAGGAATAAACAGGGAATAGTGACGTGCAGGGGACTCTCCCAGGTCGTGGTCCATCCAGCCCCGGGCGAGACTAAACTAAGGATCTTCGTCCGGAATGGGCGGGGCCACATCCGACTGCAAAGATCCCCAGGAGTCTATCCAGGAAGACCAGATTTTGTCGAACTTGTTTGGGCAGTTTCTATTAATGTACGTAATTTTGTACAAGGGTAATACAGCATTCAGGGTTTTCCTCCAAGCAGTGGCGGTGGGCGGTGGCCTATTCTTCCATCGCAGCAAAATTTCCCTACGGGCATAGAAGGTAGAGTATGCTATAAACAATTTAGTATATTTTCTCACCGTGGGATCCGTTACCACACCCAGCAGCATAGTTTCTGGAGCCAGGGGGAGCGAAGTCCCCGCTGCCTGATTAATATCCTCCAAGACCTGAGCCCAATACCCCCGCAGACAGGGGCAGGACCATGTCATGTGCAGAAAGGAGGCCTCCTGATCCCCACACCTAGGGCAGGAAGGGGACCTTCCTGGGTAAATGACAGCTAGCCTGCGTGGAGTATAGTACGCCCGGTGTAAGGTTTTTAATTGTATAAAGCGATCTCTAGCGGAGATCATGGTGGACACATATGTGGATACGCAATCTTCCCAAGCCTCCTCCGTAAGGGACGGAATGTCCTGCCTCCATTTAGTAAAAGTTTTAGTTAACTTAGCGGGGGAGGGGACCGAAAGGCGGAAGTACAATGCGGACAGTGGACCCACCAGGACCCTAGAGGACAGCAAACGTTCCACCGGGTCCGACTCGAGGGTGACCCCATTGGGGAATTGATGCTGAAAGGCATGTCTCACCTGCAGAAACCTAAAGAACATCCAATTAGGGAGGCTATGTGCAGCCTTAAGTTCTGGGTATGTGTATAACCTACGTCCTGACACTAAATGCTTCAGTACCACTACGCCCCTATCCGCCCAGACCCGCGGGTCAGGCACACTGCGCAGGTGAGGCAAGTTGGGATTGCCCCATAGAGGTGTGTGAGGGGAGAGAGTGTCAGGGGAACGATATACAGCCCGAGCCCTATTCCATACCACCACTGTGGTGCGCATCAGAGTTGTCAAATCCGGATGGGCCCTAATTCCACGGAACACCAGGTTGCTAAGCGCAGCATATGACCCTAGAAGCGCTGCCTCCAGGGTCACAGCCGGGTTATCCTCAGGTTGTGAGAACCACCAGCGGACCGTCACCAGGACAGCCGCCCAGTAGTATTGTTGGAAGTTAGGGAGGGCCAAACCTCCCCGACCTAACGGTAGCTGCAGCGTGGTCTCAGCCAGCCTGGGGACCCCACCCAGCCAAATAAAGGAGATGACTATGGATCTCAGTTTTTTAAAAAATGACGCCGGAATCAAAATTGGGCAGTTCCTGAAGAAATATAGGAATTTGGGGAGATAAATCATTTTTATCAAATTGACCCTACCCACTGGAGTCAGGGGGAGCGACCTCCAATCCGAGCAGCGCTTCGAAAACGACTCCAGCAGGGGTGTCACGTTAAGGTCCATATACCTAGTTACCGGTCCACCCATACGGATCCCCAAGTACTTAAAGCTATCCACCCACACCAACGGGCCCAACATGGGCGGTCTCGGCCCGTTTTGGTCCAAGGGGTATATAAGGGACTTGTCCCAGTTTATCTTGACACCAGAGTACGACCCGAACACATCTATCACCCGCAGGGCCGCTGGGAGTGAGGAGGAGACATCACTCAAATACAGGATAGTGTCGTCTGCATACAAGGATATTTTCTCCTCCACCACCCCCACCTGGATTCCCCTGACCGTGGGTTCCGCCCTAATCCGTGAAGCCATAGGCTCCACCGCCAAGGCGAACAAACCCGGGGAAAGGGGGCACCCCTGCCGAGTACCCCTGCCCAGCGGAAAGGCCGGCGAGAGCGAGTTATTAGTACGTACCCGGGCTCTAGGAGAGGCATACATCAGACGCAGCCACCTGATAAATTCCGGCCCAAACCCAAACTTTCGGAGGACAGCCCAGAGGTAGTCCCACTCGACCGAGTCAAAGGCTTTCTCGGCGTCGAGGGACACCACCACCCCGGGGCTGCCTCCCCCCGCCCTATCGATGTGGGTCAGCAGTCTACGTATGTTTATATCGGTCCCCCTGCCAGGCATAAACCCAGACTGGTCGGGGTGAATCAGTGCCGTTATCACAGAATTCAGGCGGCCAGCTAGAACTTTTGCGAGTATTTTTAAGTCCGTATTCAGGAGAGATATTGGCCGATAAGAGGAACACAGTTCAGGGTCCCTGCCTGGCTTAGGGAGGATCACCACCACCGCCTCAGACATAGACAAGGGCAATTCGTCCCTGTCTAAGGCCATCATAAGGACTTTGCGGTAAGTGGGTAGAAGGTCTACAGCGTACTGCTTATAGAATTCCGCCGCGAGCCCATCCGGGCCCGGCGTTTTCCCGCTCTGCAAAGATTTGACCGCAGACTGAATTTCTTCAAGTGTCAACGGACTATCCAACCGTTCCCTAGCGGAGTCTGTAAGACAGGGCAAGTCTACTTGGTCTAAGTAATCCCCCAGCTCCCTCTCAGTATACTGTGCCCTAGTATTATAGAGCTCCTGGTAGTAGGAAGCAAACCGGGTATTAATGTGAGCAGGGTCCGTTAAGACCTCCCCATCACTGGACCGTATGTGGGCTATGGACACCGGGGAGGAGTGCTCCCTTGACAACCAGGCTAGCAATCGGCCGCCCCTCTCCCCCTGTTCGAAAATTCTCTGACTCTGATGCAATTGGTGGATTTTAGTAGTGGATACCCGGATTAGGGACACATCCCGAAGGGCCTCCTGCAGTGAGGAGTACACCTGCGGGGTACGCTCCCGAATGTAAACAGCCTCCAGGGCTCCGGCTCTCTCCTCAGCCTCCTGCAATGCTCTACGTGCCCCCTTCCTGACCCTCCCAATGTGCTCCTGGAAGCTGCCCCTCATACTAGCCTTGAAGGCATCCCAGACAACCGGAGCAGGGATAGATCTATCCCGCGTGTTCCAGAAGGAGACCATATCAGCTCTACACGGCATCTCCACCCTCGAGTCAGACAGCCAGAACCTGGACAGTCGCCACAAGCCCTCTGAAGGTGGATAGGACAAAATAAACTTTAAAGTATCCCTATTGTGAAATATAGTTTACCTGAAGCTCAGTATGAAATGTACTGTGCATAGGATCTGTTAATGATGCAAATAAGATGGATTTTGTCTTAAAGCACAATATTTGTCTCTAATTCCTTTGATGGAAGCAGTCATTCTGTTACTTACAGTCTTCCTAATGGTTCCAGAGCATGGAAGCTGAGGCTGTTTTGCTTTATTATGAATAATATCAGGGTCCTGATTCTAGAATGTGGTTTGTTTGGTCACTACAAGACAAGAACATCTGTCTTGAAAGCATGAAAATCCTTTGTAAACATATTGAATGGGAGTTTGGTCCTTATGGTCTACATGTGTTTCCCAAAAAAGACACCACTACAACTTTCTTATCTACTTCTCACAACCAATGGAATTATTATGGAGGACACGAGAGAAACATAGAAAACATAGAGGAAGGATAACATTGCTGAATGTAATATTATGTACATGGGTAAGCTTCTTAGCAGTGTTAAAATGTACTTCAGGGCAAAAAAAATAAAAAATAAAACGTGTGTAGTACACCTCTGCAATACATGAACATTTCTCAGTGTTTTATACTAACTTAAAAAGACCCTGGAAACAGAAAAGTATTCATCTTCTCAAAATGCACTCAGTTACTAAGTCCTGTAGTAGTGGGCTGACAGCATACAGTACAGAATTTTTGTGGACTGAATGGTGCCAAACCTTTCTATTTGTCAAACTACTTAATCCCTTACTTTATTCTTACCTGCACAATTTGTTCTGTGGTCCAAGATAAAATCTAGGAGAGCTAACTAAAGTCCTTGAGCTAACACAGGACACAGGAAAGCTCTGAATTTCTAAAATCGAACAATCCGTCCTGCACTTACTCCTCATATGCCATGGTTTAAATGTAGGGTACAAGGTCACGTTTCAGGGACACTCTAGTCCCATTTATCAAGATAACAGACAGAATAGCCATCTACAGAGACAGAATATAAATACACAGCCAAATATTTACCTGATGAAGACCACCTGGGGCTTTGCTCATCCTGTGTGCCAGTATGCCTACCACTGGGTGCACAATATACAGTGATATAAAAAATAATAATAATATCCATAAATCATATCCTCCTTGCACCAAGTCTAAAAACACAACAAAGTGGAAAGTGTTGAGACATGTCAACCAATGTGCCTTCCAGAAATACAGCTGTAGCATGCTGCATCTGCATTCTATTGAACAGATGCGTCGCACTGCCAGAGCCAGGACAGGGAGGCGGGGGGAGTGAGCAGAAGAGGTACATTCTCTGGCACCTCACTGACAGCAGTCACTGCAGTGTCACTCCAGTCAAAAGGAGCATTGAGTGTTCTGCCCCCTCCAATAGCAGCCTACTATGGGCAGATGAGCAGCCGAGAACACATGTCCATCACAGCACTGCTGGGGAGTGAGGGAAGACTACTCTTCTTCCTGTCTCCCCTAATCATGTGATATATCACATGACCCGAGATGGGAAGAAGGATAATCTGCCTTCTTTCCTAGTGGGCGCTGTGCTGAGAAGAATGTCTGAACTGAATGAGTACACAGAGGGCAGAGGGACAACTCAGCCCAACACCTCCCCTCTTCTCCTCAGAACCCTCCAAAAGTCCCTTAACCTCCTCCCTCTCTTAGAACCCTTCATCCCACAGTGGGAGACCCTGAAGGGTGTCACTGGCACACTAGGAAGGTACCAGCATCTGAAAAAAGTAATACAGTAAAGCACATGATCATCAGAAAGGGGCACAGATAGAGGAAAAAATACACCCCTCCCCCCCCCCCCCAAGCTAGTAGGAGCGGTGGAGCGGGGATGTGTAATTCAGAATATTTTATTTTAATTCTGCACTGACTGTCTTTGAATTTGCCCCAGCCCCTGTTCAAATCCAATCCGGGGACAAAACCAGGGACAGACTTGATCCGGGGACAGTGTCCTCAATCAGGGGACTGTCCCCTGAAACCAGGGATGTCTGGTCACCCTAGCGTAGTACCTGTGTAACCCGATCTGAGAAACCCATCTGCATCTGACCCGGCTTTCCTGTGACTTTCCTGTTATCCGCCTGCACCTGATCTCTGGCTTGTTTCTGACCACCGCTCTGCTTTGTCCTTTTGTACCTCGCTGTCTGCCAGTGTATCCGACCCGGCTTGTCCGACTACCCTGCCTGACCCAGGCTCCGGTCCGGTCCGTTCAGCTGTTCCAGAACCTGCTGTGCTTCCTGGCTTCCTGGTTCCTGTCAACCTGCTGTGCTTCCTGGCTTCCTGGTTCCAGAACCTGCTGTGCTTCCTGGCTTCCTGGTTCCTGTCAACCTGCTGTGCTTCCTGGCTTCCTGGTTCCAGAACCTGCTGTGCTTCCTGGTTCCTGTCAACCTGCTGTGCTTCCTGGCTTCCTGGTTCCAGAACCTGCTGTGCTTCCTGGTTCCTGTCAACCTGCTGTGCTTCCTGGCTTCCTGGTTCCAGAACCTGCTGTGCTTCCTGGCTTCCTGGTTCCTGTCAACCTGCTGTGCTGCCTGGCTTCCTGGTTCCTGTCAACTCGCCTCACCTCGGTGTACCCGGATCCAGCCCGGACCACCCAGCCACTTGCTCTGTGTTGATCCTGCCAGGCACTCGTACCCCTTCTACCTCCGTGCCTCCTGTTTCACTACCAGGGGCCGCTGGTGGGAGCCGTAAGGAAGGCCTCCCTCTGCTAAACCGGGCTCGTCACCGTCAGGTACGTGACAGTGAGTGAGTGAAAAACTTGTATAGCGCTAACAAATGCAAACTAAATCGCCTCAAGGCGCTTTTCTTCCAGTAACTTCATGATCCATCAGAAGAGGTGGGTCTTACGTTTTTTCCTGAAGGCCCGATGGTTTTCTTCCATATGGATGTCCTTGGGTAGAGCGTTCCATAGCCGTGGTTCTTGGACTGCAAATCTTCGTTCTCCCTTTGATTTGTAGCGGAACTTGGGGATGTGAAGGAGATTTTGGTTGGTTGATCGGAGAGTGCGATTGGGGGTGTAGTGCTTTATCTTCTCGCATAAATATTGAGGAGCGATTCCTTGTGTGCACTTGTGGGTGAGACAGAGGGTCTTGAAAGTGACCCGATCCTTTACGATTAGCCAATGAAGGGTCCTCAATGAAGGGGTGATGGGTTCCCATGTTTTTTTCCTGTTATCAGTCTGGCTGCCGTGTTCTGGACGACTTTTAGTCACGAAATCTGGTATTTGGGTAGTCCGAGGTAGAGGGCATTTGCTTAGTCGAGTCGGGAGTTGATAATTGATCCAACTACTACTGCTGTGTCCTCTTCTGGGATGAAGGGAATGAGTCTACGCAGCAGGCGGAGGAGATGGTGAGATCCGCTGATTACTGATCCTATTTGAGCGTCCATCGACATCTCCGAGTCAAAGATGACTCCGAGACTTTTGATTTTGGTGCTCGGGGTAATGGTCTGTCCGAGAATGGTGGCTTGCGGCTTCACTTCCTGGTTCCCTACTGCGCATGCACGAGTCGCGCTGCGCTATCTCACTGGTCCCTGCTGTCTTCTGGGACCTGTGTGTCTCCCAGAAGACAGCGGAGGGGGCCGGACATGGCGTAGATCGCCGCGGATACTGTGGGCATCTATGCCCGGAAGTGGGAGCAAATACCTGTATTAGACAGGTATCTGCTCCCCCCTCCCCCTTGAAAGGTGCCAAATGTGACACTGAAAGGGGGGAAAATCCGAAAAGTGGAAGTTCCATTTTTGGGTGGAACTTCGCTTTAAGGCTCCTGGCTATCAACATCTGCATATTTTAAGTTCAATCTTTTTAGTTACAGTTTTTAGTAAATGGCTACATGGTATATAAAAAAAAAACAGCCTTTACTTTTCCTGTGCTCCGTGTCCTGTCAAACTGCAGGAGTATGTTTCTATGGATAGAGATATATTTTATTTAAAGCATATCTATAGTCAAATTTTAAAAACCTATATTCATTATTGTAGTTCAATTATTTCTAGCCTACTCCTGTTAATCTGAATGAACTTGGAGTTTGTAAACTTACTTTGTGAAGATCCCCACACAATTACTCCCTTGAATTCTGTGACAAGTATTCACTTTGCCCTGTGATTCTCACACACTTCACAGAGCCTGCCTTCAGAACTATAAAGGTACTGAAAGGAGGAGTTTCAGGAAGCAGAGTCCTGCTTTGCTTGCCGGAAGCAAAGTACCATGGGATATGTAGTCCTTAGATATTGAAAGTAAACCAAAGACCTGAGCAGAGGGTAAGCTGCAAGCATGCAGGGAATCCAGGAAGTCGGAAAGGGACAGGCAGCACCCACAACGATTTTTGAAGGAAGCTTTTATTGGATTGTGAAAAATAACAATTGTTTGTATTGTTATTACAATGCTGATGTTATAAAATGAAAGTCTATGCTTTGACTATAGATTCCATTTAAACATTTTTTGTAGTTCATTTTACTAATTGCAGAACTGATATATTTATATAGGCTTTATTGTTTAATTAACTGTAACAGCGGTTAATACACCTTTGTCTATATATCTTCTAACACCTTCATTTGGAATCCCATCTGATTTAGTTCATGAGCATTTTATTAGGCTGCTTAACACATTGTTAAGCATAGGCAGTATTACAGACCTTAGTGTAGGAGGTTTCTCAACTTGTCATCCTTTCTATCTGTTCTGACTCATCGGATATGCAAATTCTTCAACAGGATCACACATTTTTAAATTAACACTGAAGTGCTGATGGCTGGTGTAGAAAGATAATAATACAGACCCTGAAAAGTGTTGTGTTGCTGTGTCTGGTAGGATGACTCTGTGGACCCATTTATAGTTTACATGGTTACATACAGACTGCAATTTGTATTGCACAGAGCTTGGAAAACTAAGGTTTATTGAGACTCTTACCTAACAGAACAACTTTGAATCTTGTAAAATGGATTTTGCACAAAACGATATTACCCAAAGTATTATGTGTTACAATAACTGCACAGTGCTGGGTTCTCCAACATCCTGTTCTTTTTTCACCACATAATTATTGTTCATCTTTCTGTTGCTCAGGAAAGGAATACAGTATTATTTTTAGATAGCTTGTTTTCACTGGATAAAAAATTACAGTTATTTGTATCTGAAACCACGCTGGGCCATTTTACTTAAAGTAGTATTTAACCTGTAGCATTTTTAGCTTAAAATAGGACTGAAGTCAAAACTTTATTTTTTATAGAGTAATGCCGCGTACACACGTACGTTTTTAATGCCATTTTTTAAGCCAACGTTTTTCTCGTCGTTTTTTTTCTTGTTTCCTCTCAAGCCTGTCTTGTATCCACACGATCATTAAAAAAAACGCTTGAGCAAAGCGCAGTGACGTACAACACGTACAACGGCACTATAAAGGGGAAGTTCCGTTCGGATGGCGCCACCCTTCATGTTAGTAAACTTTGTTGAGCGGCGATTCGCGCTTTTCAGCCTCGTGCTTTTCAGTCCGTTACAGCGTGACGAATGTGCTATCTCCATTACGAACGCTAGTTTTACCAGAACGAGCGCTCCCGTCTCATACTTGATTCTGAGCATGTGCGTTTTTTTCCCCTCGTAAAAGCATACACACTATCGTTTTTCACGTCGTTAAAAAAACGACATGAAAAACGACGTGAAAAAATAGAGCATGGTCGAAAATTTTAATGCCCGTTTTTCACGCCGTTAAAAATGCTCTGGAGCATACACACGATCGGTTTTAATGGCCTTTTAATGGCTATTTTTAAAAATTTAATTTTTAACGGCATGAAAAACGATCGTGTGTATAAGGCCTCATGTACACTGTTGCTCCTAAATGTGAGTTTAGGAGCTTTTGCCTTTTTTTTTGCCAATGCTCCTGAACTCAACTCAATAAAAGCTTACAGTGGGGATCGAAAGTTTGGGCACCCCAGGTAAAAATGTGTATTAATGTGCATAACGAAGCCAAGGAAAGATGGAAAAATCTCCAAATGGCATCAAATTACAGATTAGACATTCTTATGATATGTCAAAAAAAGTTAGATTTTATTTCCATCATTTACACTTTCAAAATTACAGAAAACAAAAAAATGGTGTCTTCAAAAGTTTGGGCACCCTGCAGAATTTATAGCATGCACTGCCCCCTTTGCAAAGCTGAGACCTGCCAGTGTCATGGATTGTTCTCAATCATCGTCTGGGAAGACCAGGTGATGTCAATCTCAAAGGTTTTAAATGGCCAGACTCATCTGACCTTGCCCCAACAATCAGCACCATGGGTTCTTCTAAGCAGTTGTCTAGAAAACTGAAACTGAAAATAGTTGACACTCACAAAGCTGGAGAAGGCTATAAGAAGATAGCAAAGCGTTTTCAGATGTCAATATCCTCTGTTCGGAATGTAATTAAAAAATGGCAGTCATCAGGAACAGTGGAAGTTAAAGCAAGATCTGGAAGACTAAGAAAAATATCAGACAGAACAGCTCGCAGGATTGTGATAAAAGCAATTCAAAACCCACGTTTGACTGCACGATCCCTCCAGAAATATCTGGCAGACACTGGAGTTGTGGTACACTATTCCACTATAAAGAGATACTTGCACAAATATGGTCTTCATGGAAGAGTCATCAGAAGAAAACCTCTTCTACGTCCTCACCACAAAAATCTGCGTTTGAACTTTGCAAATGAACATATAGACAAGCCTGAGGCATTTTGGAAACAAGTTCTGTGGACCGATGAGGTTAAAATAGAACTTTTTGGCCGGAATGAGCAAAGGTACGTTTGGAGAAGAAAGGGCACAGAATTTAATGAAAAGAACCTCTGTCCAACTGTTAAGCATGGGGGTGGATCAATCATGCTTTAAGGTTGTATTGCAGCCAGTGGCACAGGGAACATTTCACGAGTAGAAGGAAAAATTTATTCAATAAAATTTCAGCAAATTTTGGATGGTAACTTGATGCCATCTGTGAAAAAGCTGAAGTTAAAGAGAGGATGGCTTTTACAAATGGATAATGATCCTAAACACACCTCAAAATCCACGGGGGATTATATCAAGAGGCGTAAACTGAAGGTTTTGCCATGGCCTTCACAATCTCCTGACCTCAACATTATTGAAAACATATGGATAGACCTTAAAAGAGCAGTGCGTGACAGACAGCCCAGAAATCTCAAAGAACTGGAAGACTTTTGTAAGGAACAATGGGCAAAGATACCTCAAACAAGAATTGAAAGACTCTTGGCGTTTACAAGCTGTGATACTTGCCAAGGGGGCAGTACAAGATATTAACTCTGCAGGGTGCCCAAACTTTTGCAGACGCCATTTTTTTGTTTTCTGTAATTTTGAAAGTGTAAATGATGGAAATAAAATCTAACTTTTTTTGACATATTTTAAGAATGTCTAATCTGTAATTTGATGCCATTTGGAGATTTTTCCATCTTTCCTTGGCTTCGTTATGCACATTAATACACATTTTTGCCTGGGGTGCCCAAACTTTCGATCCCCACTGTATGTGTCACTATACACATAGGCTTTTAACAGAGTTTAGGGGCAGGTCAATGTCCCTCTCGAACGTTTTGGAAAAAAAAAAAAACGGGACAGAATCGCGGTACTGCTTTTTTTGCAGCATTTAGCATTTTTCTGCTGCCAGGAGAGTTCCATTTAGGGGTGGCCAGTGTACATGTAGACTTCACTTCCTGTCCAACAGCCAAAACAAGAAGTGAGAGGAAATCTCTCCAAAGTGAGGAAATCCCTGGTTGTCATCATATCTAGTGTCCTCACTGCAAGATTTTTCCTCTATTACTGTTTTGGGAACATCCCAAAATTTGAGTTTTACTTTCACTTTCGATGATGACAGGATAAATTGAAGGTGAATATCCCCAATGGAGGAACAGACAGCAAAAAGAACTGACAGGTGTTCTAATCCCGCTCCACTCTGTCCAAAACGAAAAAAACGTTTTGCCTTTTGTTATACTTTAAAGCGGAGGTTCCGCGTCAAAACTTTTTTTTTTTTTTCCTGCATTCAATGGGGTTTCCCAATAATAAAGTACACTTACTTGTTTTGTTTCTGCTGGTATCCGCTGTCCGTTTTCCTCGTAAAGAAGGAGTTATAAAATATGTTTCTCTGTGTTTCCATTTTGCTTGTGGGCATTGTGAAGCCCACAAGCAATCATTTCCTGGAGTAGCGCCGTAAACGAAAAGGTTGCCATCACAACAGGGCCGCGTCATTGAAAGTTCACGCTCCCCGTTGTGATGGTATGCACAATCTAAATAGAGACGCCCTTGTCACGTGACTGGCGTCATGCGTCATGTCGTATGTGAAATCTCTCGAGATTTCGCAGCACTGCATACCAAGTCCCTGCAGCCAAGTCCCACATTGCATTGCGGCGCCGGAGAAAGGCTTGGAAACGCCTACTCCCGCGGGAGGGAATCCCGGAAGTCGCTTTATGAAAAGGCAAATACAAGGTATTTATATATTGGAAAAAAAAATGTTTTGTCCTTTGATGATATACATATTACAGCAGTTGTGTTACAGTATAGTTGTGAATTTGGGTGAACCTCCGCTTTAACACATTGAGCACAATAGAATAAACTCTCCCCAGTAAACTATTTCTTAAAATTCCTAACATTGCTGGTTCTAGCTCTCTCATTGCTACTTCCCTGAACTTTCGGTGTTCACAGGAGAAACTTAACAGTGGACAGTGCAGTCTCCAGTCAGTCTGTTATCTAGCAGGGGAGCAAGGGAGTGCCTTGCCATCCTAGGCTACAGAGCTGTGTTCAGGCTATGGACATGAAAATGTTCACATACTTTAAATCTGTTGTAAAATCAGTAACGTGCCCTTATTTACCAGCATATTATATGTTTTTTATCCCAATCCTTCCAAGCATTTCTGTTCTTGAGAAATTGATAGTATATTTGCCTGTGATGTCACTAGTGCATGCACATTATATTGCACGTTCTTGGCATCCAGGTTGTTTAAGAAATGAAGACTGCCTAAGTCATAATTATAGAGATAGCATAGGAACCTTATTCCATGAGTTTATGTTTACATCCTGAAACCCCATGTTACTAGTGATGGTTTCCAGTCAATGAGCAGGATTTATTGATGGCCTCCATGGAGGCTGGAATACGGCATAGGGGAAATAAACGCCAAGATACAAATAAGATGCCACTAGTTTCAACAACAGCGGGGGTAGAGCAACTCACACCAGAAAACGAAGTAAGTGCTCAAATACAGTCCTTTGGTAAACTAAAGAAGTTGGAATCAGAGTTTTTTCTAGTGTATAGTAGACTTTACATTGGCTTTATCAAGCTCTTTTCAATAAAGGAAGGTAGGATGTATGGACAGCCGCCGCGTTTCACACTAGGGTCTAGGTTAGCCATGACTAAGCACTAGACCCTAGTGTGAAACGCGTCGGCTGTACCCCTTTATTTTTGCTGTGACTTGCAGTGTTTCATGTATTTTATCCAATAAAGGCAACCTCAATGGTTTTTGGAGTGCGGCTGTCCATACATCCTACCTTCCTTTTCGCATCTACAGCATTGCCAGCACCCGTGGTTCCTGGGAAGACACTGATTGCTCACCTGCACTTACCTGGAGCGGTGATCTCGCTTCTCTTCTCTTTACAATAAAGCCCCCTCTGATCTCTGTAGCCACAAGTTTAGTGAATTAATTAATCTTCAACGATCACAACAGAGACTCTGAAGACAGATTCAGCCAGTTTCTAACAGCATACTTTGCCTGCTGTGCAATATTTCTGTCATTTTTATTTCACAATAAAACTTGCCTTGTCTCTACCTCTTCAATTGCGGCCAAGTAACAAAGCTTATATGGTGTGCAGTGTGTCCTTGTAATATTTCTGGCTCTTGTTTCTGACATAAAACACTAACTTTTATTTTACAATAAAACCTGCCTCATCTGTCCTGCTTACATGACTTTTGTCCCTAATATATTGCACTGTAATTTTCATCTCTTGCTCGTCTCTCCCTCTTCAAAGGCATCCTAGTAAAAACACTTACATGATGTTCAGCATATCTGTGCAATAATTCTCACTGCTGTCTCTGACACACTGTAATTTTTATTTTTTGATAAAGCTGCCTTGTCCCTCCCACTTTAATTGTGACCTAGTAAAACTGCTAGCATGATGTGCATCACATGCATGCTATAATACTGGCTGCTGTCTCTGACATAATACACTGTAATTTTTATTTCATAATAAAACTTGGTTTGCCTCTCTCTCTCTCTCTCTCACATCACAGCCTAGTAAAAGCTCTTACATGATGTGCAGCTTGTCTGTGCAATATTTATGGCTCTTGTCTCTGACATAATATGTTGTAATTTTTACTTTACAATAAAACCTGCCTTGTTTCTCCCTCTTACACTGCGACCTTATAAAACAATTTACATTAGGTGCAGCATGTCTGTGCAATATTTCTGGCTCTGACATAATTCATTTTATTTGTAATTTTTTTCTTTAAACGTACCCATCTCTCCCAGTTGAAAAGGAATCCTAGTTTAACTGCTTATGTGATGTGCAATATTTATGGCTGTTGTCTCTGACATAATACACTGTAATTTTTTAATTATAAAACCTGCCTTGTATCTCCCTCTTATATTGAGGCCTAGTAAAAATGCTGAGATGATGTGCAGTCTGTTTCTGCAATATTTCTAGCTCTAGTTTCTCATTTTTGTTTTTATTTCTTGAAAAACTGCTTCATTTGTCTCACTTACATTGTGACGTAGCAAAAAAAATTACATGAATAATAGTATGTCTATACAATATTTCTGGCCCTTGTCTTTGATATAATACACTGTAATCCTTTTTTTTTTGCTTACAATTTACCCATTTCCCCTTGTTCAAATGCAGCCTCGTATAACTGTTTACATGATGTGCACTATGTCTGTGATATATATCTGGCTGTTTTATCTGACATAATACACTGTAATTTTTATTTCTCAAAAAAACCTGCCTTGATTCTCCCTCTCAGATTGCAGCCAAGCAAAAAATATTACATGATGTGCAGTATGTCTGTGCAAAATTGCAAGCCTTTGTCTCTCATTTAATACCCTGTAATTTTTTTTCATCATAAAAAAAACTACCTTGTCTCTCCCGCTTCAATTGCGACCTAGTAAGCTAGGTGAAACTTTACTTTGCTTCCATAACAGCCATTGGCGGCCTGGCCATAGGGGGTGTACGGGCACCGCCCCCAAGCTATTTACAAAAAAAAGGGTGCCTTTAAAGAGTGTCCAGGCGCCCGACACACAGTGGCTGATTTTCCCGTGTTTAGGGAGTGTTCGGGGCGTAAGCGATGTGCCCCAAACACTTCCCACTCTACACTCATTTGTCTCTGTCCTCCTTTCCTATCTTTTAATTAACGGGGGAACAGAGAATGGTGCTTCTTGTGGCAACGCGCGGCGTCACTCACTGCTGTCCTCTGTGGATGGACTGACCACGACTGACGCGTGGAAGGCCTGAGCGGCGCGGCTCCTCTTAGCGGGTAAGCCCTTAGTAGCAGCATAATGTTCCAGTCCACCCAGCATAAGCATCCCATTGGAGAAGCACAACAATCCCCCTGAGGCCCTTACACAATCTAGTACCCATACACCGGCAATACGGCACTGCAGGCAGGCCTCAGGCTTAGTGAAGTCTCTCTCTTCCTAGCTGAGCTCAACTGACTGACAGCCGCAAGATGCCCCTCCGCTCTGCAGTGTGCCTCAGTCAGTTCCCTGCGCTTCTCTGCTGGATGAGGTCTCTCCACTGGCACTCAGTGGGTGCAGACTGGGGCCAGGCCAGGGCGGATGAGTGATGTGTGGCTGGACTGGGCACTGGAGCAGCAGGGTGTCAGTGAGTACATCTGTCCTGTAGTGTATACAGCTAAATACACTCACCTTCTTCCTTCCTGTAGATAGGATTGCAGAAGACAATGTGCTAGCCGTGAGTCACTGTGCTTCCTATGTACTTTCCACTTGATCATTTGTTCGTGTTTATGAATGGATACATCTGTTATTAAAGTTTGATACATTTTACTTCACTGACAGTGTTTGTTTATAGATTTTCTGGAACAGCACACCTTGTGTTGAATTCTTTAGCTATATACACCCACCTTCTTCCTTCCTGTATATAGAGACTCTCTATATACAGGAAGGAAGAAGGTGGGTGTATATAGCTGTATACACTACACAGATATACACAATCTGTGATTACATCTGTCCTGTGTAGTGTATACAGCTATATACACTACACAACTATATACACCCACCTTCTTCTTCTTCCTACCCAAGGTCTCTTCCATATATAGAGACCTTCCTCCATCATCATTGACTGCAGATATACATCATCTGTCCTGTTACTGTAAATCTAGTTGTATACAGGACAGATGATTTATATCTGATCTGTGATGATGAAGAAAGGTCTCTATATACAGGAAGGAAGGTGGGTGCATATAGCTAGCTGTATACAGGACAGATGATGCATACCTGCATACCCTTATCTGCAAGGCTGAGCTATATACCCTGATATGTAATGCTGAGCTATATACCCTGATCTGTGAGGCTGAGTTATATAGTCTTATCTGTAATGCTGAGCTATATACCCTGATCTGTAAGGCTGAGCTATATACCCTGATTTGTAATGCTGAGCTATACACACTGATCTGTAATTCTGAGCTGTAAACCCTGATCTGTAATGCTGAGCTGTATACCCTGATCTGCGAGGCGAAGCTATATACCCTGATCTTTGAGTCTGAGCTGTATACCCTGATCTGTGAGGCTGAGCTATATACCCTGATCTGTGAGGCTGAGCTATATACCCTGATCTGTGAGGCTGAGCTATATACCCTGATCTTTGAGGCTGAGCTGTATACCCTGACCTGTGAGGCTGAGCTGTATACCCTGATCTGTGAGGCTGAGCTATATACCCTGATCTGTGAGGTTGAGCTATATACCCTGATCTGTGAGGCTGATCTGTATACTCTGTCCTGTGATGCTGGGGCTGTATACTCCTGTCCTGTGATTCTGGGGCTCTGTGATGCTGAGCTGTATACTCCCGACACTATGGATGGAAGCAAGTGGAATACAGGGGACGGAGTGGGTGGATTCTTTAAGGGGCGGGGTCTGGTGCCCCCATCCTAAAACTTCTCCAGCCGCCACTGATAACAGCTATTCATGTTGCTTTTTTTTTTTTACTGAAGTTTGTTTTGTCTGGCATTTACATGCAATCTGAAAGATATTTATTACTGTCCAGCTTTCCTGGTATCAGGCAGTGTAACTAGGGTCATAAGTGGACAGATCAGTGTGTCTCGTGAGTGACATTGCAACTGTTACAGTTTTACAAGCCTGAACACTCAGATCCCAATTTGAAATTTTGTATATATTTTTTTATCTTAGAGTATAAATATAAAAATATTAAATATTACATTATTTTACATATATTCCATTAAAACCCTCTATCACACATAAACTTAAATCTCTGAAAAACTTTTCCTAAAGGCAATAGACCCACTCATATTACATCTCTGTTCTATGAGCTATTGAGAGGAGGCCAACTTTTGCGTCTGTACAAGAGCCTCTTTTAGTCCAATAATTTTTCAGTGGGGAGTGGGAAAAGGATTTTACTTTTAATGTCCTTATTATCAAGAGAGAAGCTGTAGGGTTGTTTCTCTATGCAGACCTAAAAAAAAAAAAAATGTATGGACAATATGTGTTGGAGTTGCGAAAAAATAATAGGAGACTATATATAGGAGATTATCTATTTGCGTTTTGGACTTTACTGCTTACAATTCCATGGGCATTTTCTTAAAGAATGCGTAATACACGATTGCCATCTTGCAGCAGTAGTAGTCATCTCAAAACACTGGAAATCAAGCATGCTTTCCTTTGTTGGGTGAATGAGCCTCAACCCTTTTTAATATTATTAGAAATAATTAGTGAGGCCTCAAATGGAGATAATCAAGTAATTTAAGAAAGGGGTAACATCATCCTATTATGACAATGAAATTAAACCAGAGACCACCCCCAATGGTCACCAGAGAGCAAAAGAGGAAATTGACTATCTCTGTACCCAAACACTGAATAAACCATTTTAAAAAGCATATTTTTTATTAATACATTATTTAAAAATAGTAGTATCCAGATACAAAAATTTAGTTTCAATATTTTTTTATTAAAGTTTACAACACAAAGAACAATTGTCTCGGCTTTACATTGGGTATCATACAACTTCTGTAGGGAGTCAAGCAGTACATTCAGGAAATCCTCCACTGATAACTTGCTTAACACTGCATCTCATTCCGGTGCTGCCTGTGTCATAATTACACCAATATTTATAGTGCACAATGTTCCATTGATGTTTTTTGTCTGTATATCATCACCCATAGAGTAGGGATGAGCCGAACACCCCCGGGTTCGGTTCGCACCAGAACCTTCGAACGGACCGAAAGTTCGCGCGAACTTTCGAACCCTATTCGTTATAATGGACGCGAACGTTCGAAATCAAAATTGCTAATTACAACGGCCAATATGCATGTTAATGTCATAAAACAGGTTTGGGGACCCGGGTCCTGCCCCAGGGGACATATATCAATGCAAAAAGAAATTTTAAAAACTAAAGTTTTTTCGGGAGCAGTCATTTTAATGATGCATAAAGTGAAAAAAAAAAAAGTGAAATTTTCCTTTAAATATGGTACCTGGGGGGTGTCTAAAGTATGCCTGTGAAGTGGCATGTGTTTCCCGTGTTTAGAACTGTCCTTGCACAAAATGACATTTGTAAAGGAAAAAAAGAAGCCATTTAAAACCACTTGCGGCTTTAATGTCATGTCTTGTCCTGGCCGCCATATGGCTGAAAATCCTTGAGAAAAATGGCATGGCTACCCCATCACCCCCCCCCCCACCCCAGCCCCTTTGGGTCTTGTATGGATACTAAGGGGGACCCCGCACCCAAAATAAAACCCTATACCTACAACCCTATATACTCTGAACAGCAGTATATAGGTGGTGCAAACAAGACATGGACTGTAGGTTTGTTCTTAAGTAGAATCTGAACAGGTACATTATGAAGTGTAGCTACATCCCAAAAAAATCAATTTTTAAGCTTTTTGGAGAACATAGGGAGGGGTTATCACCCCTGTAACATTTGCTGTCTTTGCACATCTGTTCAGAACATGTCACCTCACTTTCCGTCCCAATGACAAATGTTTTTGGAAAAGTGGGGTTTTAATTGAAACAAGGATTGGTGATAAAGCATCAGTAGAGAGGAGATACCTTTTTCCCAAATTAAATCTAACAGGATAGAATTTTCCTTCCTAGGGGTAGATTTCCTCTCACTTCCTGTTTTCTCTTGCCGTTTGCAAGTAGGAGTCGTTTGTAAGTTGGATGTTTGAAAGTAGGGGCCTGCCGTATATACTCTGCAGAAATTTGCCCTATTAGATGTTGGTGTAGCCACAAGACTGGTGGGCACAGGAATGGGCCCTGCTGTGAGTTAATAGATCAAGATTTGTACTTGCATGCACCTGTTGAACCGGGCAGAAAAATTGGGCCTTTGGTGGTGGTGGTGGTGGTGGTGGACGGTGTTGCCACAAGACTGTAAGCCCTCACAGTTACTCTTGGTGGGTGCAGGAATGGGCCCTGCTGTGAGTTATTAGATCAAGATTTGTAATTGCATGCACCTGTTGAACAGGGCAGAAAAATTGGGCCTTTGGTGGTGGTGGTGGTGGTGGACGGTGTTGCCACAAGACTGTAGGCCCTCATAGTTACTCTTGGTGGGCGCAGGAATGGGCCCTGCTGTGAACTATTAGATCAAGATTTGTAATTACACGCCCCTGTTAAACAGGAGCTGAAAAATTGTGCCTTAGGCATTGGTGCTGGTGCCACAACACTGCAACCCCTCACAGATACTGTACTTGGAGCACAGCAGTCACACCTGTTGCGAAGCATCTTTTTAAAAAATTGTAATTACACGCCCCTGTTATACAGGGGCTGAAAAATTGTGCCTTAGGCACTGGTGCTGGTGCCACAACACTGCAACCCCTCACAGATACTGTACTCTGAGCACAGCAATGAGACCTGTTGCAAAGCATTGCCTAAAAATTGTAATTACACGCCCCAACAGGGGCTGAAAAATTGTGCCTTAGGCACTGGTGCTGGTGCCACAACACTGCAACCCCTCACAGATACTGTACTCTGAGCACAGCAGTCACACCTGTTGCGAAGCATCTTTTTAAAAAATTGTAATTACACGCCCCTGTTATACAGGGGCTGAAAAATTGTGCCTTAGGCACTGGTGTGGTGGCATGGATCATTGAGGAGGAGGAAGAGGATAGTCAGTGAACATAACAGGACAGTCACTCAGCATCAGCATAGGCAGTCTTGAAGGGATGTGACATTATAAATTATTCCGTTATATCCGCTTCAGGTGTCTGGTAGCTGGTGGTGATCCAAGACTGATTCATTTTTATGAAGGTCAGTCGATCAACCGAGTCGGTGGACAGGCGCACCCTATGATCGGTGACAAATCCTCCAGCAGCACTGAATGTGCGTTCGGAAAGAACGCTGGATGCAGGACAGGCCAGTAGCTCAATTGCATACTGTGCAAGCTCTGGCCAGTGATCCATCCTCAGGACCCAGTAAGCCAGAGGATTTTCGGTGGGAAAGGTGTCCAAGTCTGACCTTGCCCCTAGGTATTCCTGCACCATGTATATCAGACGCTGGCGATGGTTGCTGGAACCGATCATACCTTGGGGCTGCGGACTAAAAAATTGTCTGAACGCATCGGTCAGACGTCCACCTTCCCCACCGCTCCTTCTGCTACTGACCGAAGCCTCAGCAACTCGTCGTCCAGGACCAGGAGTTTGTAACCTCCCAGTTTCTGGGAACGCGTTGCACAGACCTTTCTGCAAGGCCTCCCTGAGATGTCTCATCCTCTGCTCCCTCTGCGACGGCAAGATAAGGTCCGCAACCTTACCCTTGTACCGTGGATCAAGGAGAGTGGCCAGCCAGTAATGGTCACTCTCCTTGATCCGAAGAACACGAGGATCCTTCCGCAGGCTTTGCAGGATCAGGGAGGCCATGCAGCGTAGGTTAGCTGAGGCATTCGGTCCGGAGTCTTCTGGGTCACTGAGGATGACATGATCGCCAGCCACCTCCTCCCAGCCACGTACAAGTCCACTGGTTTGTTGGGACTGTACATCATCCCTAAAAGACTGCTGCTGCTGATGCTGAGTGCCAGGCTCCACCTCCATGCTCACACAATCCTCCTCCTCCTCCTCCTCCTCCTCCTCTTCCTGTGTGATGGGTGGGACAGAAGGAACATTGTCTGGATAAAGGGGGCCTTGAGAGACAAGGAAGTCCTCCTCTTCCTGCCTCTGTTCTGCCTCAAGTGCCCTGTCCATTATCCCACGCAGCGTATGCTCCAACAGGTGGACAAGAGGTACAGTGTCACTGATGCATGCACTGTCACTGCTCACCATCCTCGTGGCCTCCTCAAATGGTGAGAGGACAGTGCATGCATCCCTGATCATGCTCCACTGGCGTGGGGAAAAAAAGCCAAGCTCCCCTGACCCTGTCCTGGTGCCGTAGTCGCAAAGGTACTCATTGATGGCCCTCTGCTGCGTGTGCAGTCGCTGCAGCATGGCCAACGTTGAGTTCCACCTGGTGGGCATGTCACATATTAGGCGGTTCTTGGGCAGGTTCAGCTCCTTTTGCAGCTCAGTCAGCCGAGCACTGGCATTATAAGATCGGCGGAAATGCACACAGACTTTCCTGGCCTGCCTCAGGACATCCTGTAAGCCTGGGAACCTGCCCAAGAACCGCTGCACCACCAGGTTGAGGACGTGAGCCATACAGGGCACATGGGTGAGCTGCCCCTGTCGCAGGGCGGAGAGGAGGTTGGTGCCATTATCAGAAACGACCATTCCTGGCTTAAGCTGGCGTGGCGTCAACCACCTCTCGGCCTGCCCCTGCAGAGCTGCCAGAACCTCTGGCCCAGTGTGGCTCCTGTCCCCCAAACACACCAGCGCAAGCACGGCATGGCATCTTTTTGCCTGCGTACTCGCGTAGCCCCTTGTACGCCTACGGAGCACCGCTGGTTCCGAGGACAGAGCACTCGAAGAGGACATGGAGGAAGAAGAGGAGGGGGTGGAGGAGAGAGGTGTGTCACAACCAGTAGTAGCATTTTGGAGGCGTGCTGGCGGAACAACCTCCAACACTACTGCACCTTGTCCTGCATCCCTCCCAGCTGCCAATAGAGTGACCCAATGGGCCGTGAAAGAAAGATAACGTCCCTGTCCATGCCTGCTGGACCATGAGTCAGCGGTAATATGCACCTTACCGCTGACCGCCCTGTCCAGCGAGGCATGGACATTGCCTTCCACATGCCAGTAGAGAGACGGAATCGCCTTCCGTGAGAAAAAGTGGCGTTTGGGAACCTGCCACTGAGGAACCGCACATTGAACAAACTCACGGAAGGGGGCCGAGTCTATCAACTGAAAAGGCAGCAGTTGAAGTGCTAGCAATTTAGCCAAGCTAGCATTCAACCGCTGGGCATGTGGATGGCTGGGAGTATACTTCTTTCGACGGTCCAGCAGCTGGGGCAGGGAAATTTGCCTGCTACAATCGGACGTCGGTGTACTGCAAGTACTTGGTTGTGACACACCTAATTCTACACCTTCAGTCCTCTCAGAGCAGCTTTCAGAGAGGACTGAAGATATAGTGGGGATGGAGATCCCAGCTGATGAGGAGCAAGGAGAGGTCCGCTTTGTTCTTTGGTGTGGGTCTTTTATGTGTGCTTGCCAACGAGCTGCATGGCAGGTCGACATATGTCTGCTCATGCTTGTGGTACCCAAGCGGCTGATGTTTTGGCCACGCGAGATACGCTTGAGACAAATATTGCAAATAGCAGTGGTGCGATCTGATGCACTCGTCTCAAAAAAGGCCCACACCAAAGAACTTTTGTGATAACGTGCAGAGGCAGCGCCCTGCACAGGCGGAGCTCTGCGGTGTGGTACAGTTGCTGTGCTGGCCTCTAGCTGGCCTCCAGGGGGCATCCTGCCTCGTTGGACATGTGACGCTGCATCCTCCTCCTCCTCCTCCTCTCTCCCTTCAGGCACCCACGTGGAGTCAGTGACCTCATCATCCCCTCCCTCTTCACCACTAGAGCAAACCTGGCAGTAAGCTGCAGCTGGTGGAACACTACTGCCAGATTGCTGTCCTTCAGCATCCCCTCTCTCTGCGCGCACACTACTGACTTCCTCAAGCTGGGTATCATCATCCGAGCCTTCGAATCGTTGGGCATCCTCCTGGAGCATGTACCCAACACTGTGCTCAAACAGTTCGGGGGACTCCTCAGGAGGACATGGTGGGTCTAGGGAAGGGGTGGCTGATGATGCCATTGAGTACGCGTTGGCAGCTGCTCTGCCAGTACCCTGAGCCTGGGTGAGAGAGGATGAGGAGGATGAGGAGGGCTTGGTCATCCATTCTACCAAGCCTTCGGCATGATGCGGCTCCACATGTCCAGCTGCCGAAAACAAAGACAAGCGTGTCCCATGGCCACGTGCTGATGATGATGCACGACCACGTCCACGGCCAGCACTGTTGTCTCTAGAAACAGAGCCTGCCTGCCCTGTGTTCTTGCCTCGGCACGCTCTGCCTCTCCTTGGCGGTCTTCCAGCCATTGTAGTCGGTAGTGTATATAGTATAAAAAATAGAACTCCTATGTGTGCTCACAACACACTGTAGGTCCTATGGGTGCTGACACTAACACACTATAGGTACTATGTGTGCTGCTGACAAGAAAATATAGGAGCTCTGTTTGCTGCCACTAACACACTAGAAGTCCTATTGGTGCTTCTGAGATGAAAATATAGGAGCTCTGTGTGATGCCACTAACACACTAGAAGTCCTATGGGTGCTGCTGAGAAGAAAATATAGGAGCTCTGTTTGCTGCCACTAACACACTAGAAGTCCTATGGGTGCTTCTGAGAAGAAAATATAGGAGCTCTGTGTGATGCCACTAACACACTAGAAGTCCTATGGGTGCTTCTGAGATGAAAATATAGGAACTCTGTGTGATGCCACTAACACATTAGAAGTCCTATGGGTGCTGCTAAGAAGAAAATATAGGAGCTCTGTTTGCTGCCACTAACACACTAGAAGTCCTATGGGTGCTTCTGAGAAGAAAATATAGGAGCTCTGTGTGATGCCACTAACACACTAGAAGTCCTATGGGTGCTTCTGAGATGAAAATATAGGAACTCTGTGTGATGCCACTAACACATTAGAAGTCCTATGGGTGCTGCTGAGAAGAAAATATAGGAGCTCTGTTTGCTGCCACTAACACACTAGAAGTCCTATGGGTGCTGCTGAGAAGAAAATATAGGAGCTCTGTGTGATGCCACTAACACACTAGAAGTCCTATGGGTGCTGCTGAGAAGAAAATATAGGAGCTCTGTTTGCTGCCACTAACACACTAGAAGTCCTATGGGTGCTGCTGAGAAGAAAATATAGGAGCTCTGTTTGCTGCCACTAACACACTAGAAGTCCTATGGGTGCTGCTGAGAAGAAAATATAGGAGCTCTGTGTGATGCCACTAACACACTAGAAGTCCTATGGGTGCTGCTGAGAAGAAAATATAGGAGCTCTGTTTGCTGCCACTAACACACTAGAAGTCCTATGGGTGCTGCTGAGAAGAAAATATAGGAGCTCTGTTTGCTGCCACTAACACACTAGAAGTCCTATGGGTGCTGTTGGGGTGCAATGCTGTGCTAACAGCACTGCGGTTGGTACTACTGCAATACTGTACTAACAGTAAGCACGCACCAGACTAATCCCCAGCAGCAGCTAATAACACGCTAACTGTGCAATCAGCAGCAATGAACGATCAATGACTTAGGTAGCAATGGTTTAGCAAAGAAATAGCCAATGGTTTAGCAAAGAAGAGCAAATCTTTCAGTATCAAGCAAAGACAGAATCAGCAGACTGATCTCTCCTAAAGCCGGAACTCATGTGACCGGGGCCGATGGCGTGGCGGCCTTTTAAATGGTGGGGCGTGTACTAAAGCCCCTGAGCTGTAATTGGCTACAGGCGTCCTGCCTGTAGCCAATTATTGCTCTCCGAGTTTCGGGCGCTGTGATTGGCCAAGCATGCGGGGTCACAGTGCATGCTTGGCCAATCATCAGCCAGCAATGCACTGCGCCGGCCGCGCCGGCCGCAATGCATTGCGGGGCCGCTCGCATCACACGAATGTGATGCGAACGGCCCAAATAGTTCTGGGCTCGACGAGCGAGCGAACGCCCGGTGCTCGATTCGAACATGGGTTCGAATCGAGCACCGGGCCCATCCCTACCATAGAGTATGCTCCATCCGCCGGGAAAAAACAGCTCCCCATCTATCTATCGGGGGAGTCCAGCTCTTCCGGTAGCGGGGAGCACCCTCAACATCTTAAAAGAACAATGTCTCGCCAAGGGTGAAGAAGAACAAATATCTAAACCAAACAAATAAAAGTTAAAGAGGGGAGGGGTGGAGCAAAGAAAAAGTTTTTTTACAGGGGGGAAAGAAAAAGAAGGGAAAGGTAGGAGGGAGGGGGGGTATAGCTCCGTGCTCAGGAACTTATCTTATGGGTTTGATCTAATTTGTAATCGTCCTGGGATCATTTGTCAGGTATCTAATCCATGGGTCCCATACCTTATGAAACAACTTCATCTTATCTTGTACCAGCACTGTTAATCTTTCATTCAGCATAAGCCATGACAATTTGTGTTTAAGCTGGTCAAAGTGTAGGGCTGCCGACTTCCAATTTCTGGCAATAGTTATTTCAGCTGAGATAAATATGAACGTGAGAAGCCGTCTTTGGTGTCTAGACGCTTCGACTACTCTGCCACCCAGGAGTGCGTGTTTTGCGGATTTTGTCAAATTAATCTGGTTGAGGGTATATATGAAGTTGTGGACCCTTATCCAAAATCTTCTGACCTTCGGGCACGTCCACCATATATGATAGGTGGATCCCACCTGGCTGCAGCCCCTGAAGCACCTTGAGGTGGCACCGGGTACAAAGGTGGCCAGTCTGGCCGGTACCATATACCATCTTAGTAAAACCTTGTAGTTAGCCTCTATTATAGAGGTATTGGTGAGCGTCAAGATCAAGAGTTTCCTGAAGATCATGTTCCCATTGTAGCATATAGTTCAGTTTAGTCGAGACACACTTCAGAATAATAAATATAACTGAAATGTGTCCCCTGATTTTATCATATTGCCTACACAAATGTTCCATAGGAGTCATTGTCACTATATCGCCCTTACGAGCCACAGTTTGTACATAATGGTGTATTTGGGTAAATTTATATCGTTCAGTGGGTGGCATTTGATATTTTTCTATCAGAGAGCTTTCCGATAATATACCCTTATGATCACAAATATCAGCTATCCGCATTAGGCCCTTATTGGTCCACCATACGAAGGCGAGGGGAGTGAGGCCTGGGGTGAATTCCCTATTTCTCAATAGAGGTGCTAGTGGATTGTTGGGTGATTTAAAATTTTGGGTCCTCAATAGTCTATCCCAAATTTCTAGAGAAAAGGAGTAGGTGGGACATAAAATAATTGGCCTCTCCTTCATGGGGAGCCACATAATATGGGAAATTGGTGCAGGGCGACAGGAATAAGATTCCATAGTCATCCATATTGTTCAGGGTTGTTGTGAGTAGAACCTAGAGAGGTGGGCCAACTGGGCCGCATAAAAGTAGTTCAATAGATCAGGCAGGCCTAGTCCCCCTTTTTGTTTTGGAGTGTACATTGTACCTTTGTTCACCCTAGGCCTCTTATCCCCCCAAATAAACTGGAGAATTTTATTTTGAAACGTTTGGAGGTCAGTTTGAATTAATGACACAGGTTGGGTATGGAACAAATATAATACCTTCGGTAGTATGTTCATTTTTATCGAGTGTAGTCTGCCAAACCATGACGGAGGGTGAATCTGCCATCTGGCCAAGTCATCAGTCAGCCGTTTGAACAGGGCCGGATAGTTCTGTTTATATAGCGTTTTTATAGATGAGGTCAAACGTATCCCAAGATATGGAAGAGCTTCCGGCTCCCATAACAATTTGTAGGACTGTTCTAACGTTTTCTGGGTGGTAGTCGGTAAAGAGAGGTTCAATGCCCTGGATTTACTGTGATTGATTTTTAGGCCTGAGATGTCTGAAAATGGTTGTAAGATTGAATCAAGATTGGGGAGGGAGGTGATTGGGGAAGATAAAGTCAGCAGCAGGTTGTCAGCAAAGAGCAGGCATTTATGCTCGGCGTCTCCACAAACTATACCCCTAATATCCGGACAGGTTCAAATCCTTATAGCCAGGGCCTCTATCGCTAGAGCGAACAATAATGGAGACAATGGGCATCCCTGCCTAGTTCCCCTCCCAATAGAAAGGGGTTGGGAAGAATATCCCCTGAGCATTAAGGATGCTGTCGGGGTATCATACAGCGTTTGAAGGAGGACCAGAAAGCGCTCTCCAAAGCGACGTAGCACATCAAATAAATAGTCCCAGGAGAGGGAATCAAACGATTTCTGGATGTCCAACGAAAACAGCATTCCCTGTCTAGGTCCCTTACCATCCCAGTCAGACTGGATAGCTGAAATTGAATTTATTACCCTGCGGGTCTGATCTGACGCCTGGCGGTTTGGGTCAAAGCCTGCCTGGTCCGGATGAATATAGTGTGGGAGGAATGAGTTTAATCTAAGGGCCAAAACTTTAGTTAATATTTTTAGATCCGTGTTGATCAAGGAGATTGGACAGTAATTTTCTCAATCTCCGTGATCTTTTCCCGGTTTTGGTATTACACGCAGATAAGCTGCGTTCTCGTGATTGGGAATTTTATTTTCCCGTCTCAAGTCATTAAAATAAGAGCATAAATGAGGAGTAAGAATCTCTTGGTACTTTCTATAATAATGGCCTGAGAAGCCATCTGGTCCTGGGGCTTTAGAGGGGTGAATAGTTTTTATGGCCATAATAATCTCTATTTCTGTAATTCCTTGTCCATCAATTCCGCATGGGCTTGAATTAGTTTGGGTAATTGGACGTCGCGAAAGAACTTCTCCACCTTAGTTAACCCATAGGTAGTCAGTTCAGGATTTTGAGTGGGGTGTCCAGTGGACATCCTCAATTCGGGTAATTGTCGGTGTATATGGTCGGGGAAACAATTTTCTAGCCAACATTGTGGTTGGTTTGTCTCCCATTGTGTAGTATTTATGCTTAAACCAGGTAATATTTTTCTCCGCTTGGGTGGTCAGGCTTAGGTTCAGGGCCAGTCTTGCTTTGTTTATTTTATGTCTAATGTCGATCTGGGGGATCCTATGCTGTTCCTCCATTAGTTTGTCTAAATTTGCTTCCAATTGTTTGATTGTCTGTTCTCGGGACCGATTCGCTCTAGCTGCAATTTGGATTAATTTACCCCATATTGCAGCTTTATGAGCTGCCCAATTGTTCGCGGGGGAGGTGTCCAACGACTTGTTGGTCCTAAAATACTCTTTGATTTCTTTCTCAATTTCAGTGTAGAGTATAGGATTGTTTAGTAGGCTTGCGTTAAGCCTCCATGGAGAGGGGCTAGGTTTAGTCCAGAGCTCTATTGTAGAAAGTTTAATCGGAGAATGATCGGACCATGGAGTGGACAGTATTTTTACTGACGTCAGATACGGGAGCAAGGGGGTACGCACTAAGAGGTGATCTATCCGGGAATAGGTATGGTGTACCTGTGAAAAGTGCATGTAATCCCTAGCTGTGGGGTTAGTCTCCCTCCAGGCGTCTATCAGATCATAGGAGGTGAAGCAGGCATGCTACCTTACTGCTACTGATTGGTGGTCATTTGAGAATAGGTCTGGTGGGGTTTTATTTGTCAATAATCCTATACAATGGTATGTTGCTGTCCCCCCCCCATGACCACCTGTCCCTGCACCTTGGGCATCAATATTCTAAGCATTTTGCTAAAGAACACCGTCTGTCCCGTATTCGGGGCATAGTATGATATAAATGAGGCCAACTGGTCATGGAGACGTCCAACCATCATAAGATATCGGCCACCCCTGTCCCTGACCACCATGATGGGCAGATACAAAAATTTTAATGACATATGTTACTTTTGCAAATCAAACCAAGTGAAACATAAAAATCATAAGTGACACTTGATATTGCAACACCCTAGGTAATGTATTATGTTCGTGGAGACCCTAGCTGCATCAGGCCAGAGCAGGCTATCTCAGACTAGGTGTTCTGGTCATGCTGGAGGATGTTTAGAGAATATGACAAGTAATCTAGGAAGACAGCATTTGATGCAAGCCTATAACTTACAAAAGGAGGGCTTCCTAATGGAGTATTAACATTTATGCTGCTCCAGATTGACCTCTCTGGGATTGAGGACAGCCTCGTTTGCCATTGTACTCTGGGAAATGATCCCACAGAAATGCTGGCCTAGAGTAACTCCCCACGATAATGATGTGCCACACTCTAACAGAGTGGATATATTAGACAATTCTTGGACTAAATTCAATCCAAAAGATATTTATGTCTTGTTAATTAACCTTCCAGATGGAAGTTATGTGCCTTAACCGTATATTTATTTTTGTTTCTTTTCCCTATGATCCCATCATTTTATTACATTTCTGATCTCTTTAACCTCTGTCTCACATAAATGTACAATTATGTGACAAAGTGACTTATAAAAACCTTGATAAAGACCATTTGACCAAAAAAATATGAAATTATTCTGTATGCTTCTCCATCAGATCATATAGATTATACTATACGCTCCATAGGAAACTATGGTAGTAGATGGTTTGTTGTTATCATGTTAGCCTGTGTATTTTTTATTGATACTAAATCCTTTTTTTTTTTTTCTGAAGTCATACTTACACTTTGTTTAACTATAGGTTTCCTCTTCTTTCTTTTCCATATGATCCCATCATGTTACTTACATTTTTGTTCTTTTTCAGTTCTGTCTGACATAAACGACCATTCTATGATGTGACAATGTTACTTTATTGATAAAATAACATTAATAAAACCATTTGACCCCAAAAATATAAAATTATTCTATATGTTTTTTCATAAGACTGTTTAGACCATATAAATGCTACATACATTGTAGTAATGCTATATTAGTAGATGTTTTGTTGTTGTCATGTTAGCGTGCCTGTATATTCCTAAAAAAATACTAAACCCTCTTTTGTTTTACTGAAGTTTTACTTATACGTAGTTTACATATTTGCAGCTAGCAAAGAGATTAGGCATTTTATGGTACACATTCTACGTTAAGATGTACATGAGCAGTTGCAGCATGTCATTCCCTCCAGATAGCCTGACACCCACTCCGATACAAGTGGGTTGTTTTGAATCTGTCTTTGATGCTTTTAATGTTTTTGTGCACAAAGAATGAGTAACTTTTCAGCATCCAATGTAACATAGCCTAATGGAGAGTGAGAGCTGATAGAGGAAGACAAGACTCTAAGGACATTGATTCTTGTTCTCAGTAGAAATTCCCTAAGCTGTACTGCTAGCGTAGTTGCACTTGACTGACATATTTTTATTACATTTTTCTGCCTATAGAATTGCATTAGTTGCTTAAGAGGTCAGTGTTTTATGTTTCTCCAAAAACCAAACATATCATCACAACTACTTTGTGCATCCAGGTGGATTATATCTTGTTTTTTTCAGGATAAATTGGCATTTTATTTGGTGGTGAATGGTAATGGATATCTCCTGACTTTTTTTATTATTTTTATTATTAAAGGAAACTGGCCCAGTTTTTTTTTTAAATTTAGCTGTATATTTCTTGCTACTATCATAACCTTCCACCAAAGAACAACCCAAAATAAAATGTTCTGCTCCTAACCTTTGCAGCAATACCACATATGTGTATGTTAGTTGTTGTTTATACCCGTACTATAACATAGAAACAATAGTGTGCATTTTGCTTTTTTTTTTTTTTTTTTTTTTTTTTTTTAGCCTCCCTAAAACACAAACACTAACTGACACTGAAACTAGTTAAAAAAAAAAAATAATACCCTGTCCAAAAAAATACTGACCCTGACCTTGGTCCAAACATTAACCATGGCACTGACCTAGATCAAACCTTGATCTAGTTTTTTTTGTATTTTTTTTATTATTATCATTATTATCATTATTATTATTATTATTATTATTTTTTAACCCCTTCCTTACTGGGCACATATACCCCCTTCCTGCCCAGGCGAAATGTCAGCTTTCAGCACTGTCACGCTTTGAATGACAATTGCGCGGTCGTGCGACGTGGCTCCCAAACAAAATTGACGTCCTTTTTTTCGCACAAATAGAGCTTTCTTTTGGTGGTATTTGATCACCTCGGCGGTTTTTATTTTTTGCGCTATAAACAAAAATAGAGCGACAATTTTGAAAAAAAAGCAATATTTTTTGATTTTTGCTATAATAAATATCCCAATTTTAATTTTTTTTTTATATTTTTTTCCTCAGTTTAGGCCGATACGTATTCTTCTACATATTTTTGTTAAAAAAAATCTCAATCAGCGTTTATTGATTGGTTTACAAAATAGGGGGATAGTTTTATGGCATTTTTATATATATATATTTTTTTATTAGTAATGGCGGCGATCAGTGATTTTTTTTGTGACTGTGACATTACGGCGGACACATCGGACACTTTTGACACTAATTTGGGACCATTCACATTTATACAGCGAACAGTGCTATAAATATGCACTGATTACTGTATAAATGTGACTGGCAGGGAAGGGGTTAACACTAGGGGGCGAGGAAGGGGTTAAATGTGTTCCCTGGGAGTGATTGTTACTGTGGGGGGAGGGGACTGACTGGGGGAGGTGACCGATCTGTGTCCCTATGTACAAGGGACACAGCATCGGTCTCCTCTCCCTGACAGGACATGGATCTCTGTGTTTACACACACAGATCCATGTCCTTGTCTCTGTAACCGCCGATCGGGGGTGCCTGGCGGACATCGCGGCCGCCAGGCACGCGCATCGGCATTGCAGTGAAGCGCCGGGCACGTGCGCGTGCCGCCGGCGGCGCTCGCGCGCCCCCCAGTGGCCAAATAGCGGAGGCCGTATAATAACGGCCTCCCGCCATTTGACAACCACCTTGCGGCCGTATATTCTCGTACGGCGGGCGCGAGGTGGTTAACCACTTCAATACCAGGCACTTTCGCCCCTTCCCGCCCAGGACAATTTTCAGCTTTCAGCTCTGTCGCACTTTGAATGACAATTGCGCGGTCATGTTACACTGTACCCAAACCAAATTTTTATCATATTGTTCCCAAAAATAGAGCTTTCTTTTGGTGGTATTTGATCACCTCCGCGGTTTTTATTTTTTGCTAAACAAACTAAAAAAGAACAACATTTTGGGAAAAAAAAAAAGTTTTTCTTTGCTTTGTTAATAAAATTTAGTTTTCTCCTTCACTGACGGGCACTGATAAGGCGGCACTGATGAGTTGGCACTGATGAGGATGCACTGATATGTAGAATTCATAGGCACTGATAGGCAGCACTGATGGGCACTAATAGACGGCACTGATATGCAGCACTGATGGGCACAGACCCCCCTTCTGACAGGGAGAGCCGCTGATTGGCTCTCCTTGTCAGCGTGAACCGAGAAATGCCGTTTACCGGCACTTCCTGGTTCACGCGATGATCAGCTGTGATTGGTCATAGCTGATCACGTGATAAGAAGCCTCTGACAGAGGCTTCTTATCACAATCGGAGATGCGGGGTGTCAGACTGACACGCCGCAATCGCCGCGCCGTGCAGGGACAGTTCTAAGCACGGGAAACATGCGCCACTTCACATGCATATCATACACAACCCCCAGGTACGAAATTTAAAGGAATATTTCACTTTTATTTTTTCATTTTAAGCATTATTAAAATCACTGCTCCCGAAAAAACGGCAGTTTTTAAAACTTCTTTTTGCATTGATACATGTCCCCTGGGGCAGGCCCCGGGTCCCCAAACACTTTTTAGGACAATAACTTGCATATAAGCCTTTATAATTAGCACTTTAGATTTCTCCCATAGATTTTTCGAATTTGCCGCGAACACCCCAATTTGTTCGTTGTTCGGCGAACGGGCGAACAGGCAATGTTCGAGTCGAACATGAGTTCGACTCGAACTCGAAGCTCATCCCTATCCAGGAATCCTCTGCCACAGGATTTCAATGTCCCAAACCTCCAGCCGTACAGTTAAAGGGCCTTTAAGCCAATCTGGCGAACTGCAGGGCTTGTAATATAGTGGATCCCTCCTTGACAAAGTCATCAGGCCTCATCCGAGACAGCAGCACTTTGCCGGTCTCCTCCACGGCAGGTCCTCCCCTGGTCTCCTTCACCAAGATATAGCTTCCTACCCATTTAGACGGACAGCTTGGGATCCCCTCTCTGAATGTAGGCCCCAGCCAGACTAGCTGGGCCCACTAAGTAGCGATGCAGCCTCGGGCCAACGTGCCCCCCGAGACCAGGACCACACACACATGCCTCGCGCCCGGAGGGCTGCGGGGCGAGAACGGAACCCCAATCAATGGCGTCTGCCCCTTAAGTATCCCCTCCCAGCAGGCACAGCGGGTCGACCACTCCCGCCGTACCGCTGCCGAGAAGGGCCACTCAATGCACCATGGTTTGCCCGTGTTCCAACAGGTGCCTGAAGTGGTAACGCCACCTACAGGCAATAAAGGAAAATGCTATCGGGCAAACCACAGCTAGAGCAGAGGTAGAATTAAATGCAATTCAATCGTCTGAGCCCAACTACTGGCTCAGACATCCCTCTATATTTTTAAATAGCGTCCCAACCTTTTGGGGTGGGCGCTACATTTGATTTTTCAGTTTAAGGATGTCAGGCAGGAATGGGCCAACAGGACAACACACTAGGTGATTTTCATCTGGTTCATAAGGAACTGATCAAAATTTGTACAGAGTATGACTAGATTTAGCTATCTGCCACTCAGAGAGTGCACGTCCTTAATGTGTTGACCAACTTATATATCAAATGTAAGAAAAAGCAGTAAAGACCAACTACTGTGTAGCACCACAAAACAGAACTTACATACTGAATGTAATGAGTAAATATGGTTGCCCCCATGTGCATATAGATTTCTAAATTATATAGAGGAATATCATTTTTGAAACAGAATATATTGATGAAATTATTTCCTTCAAGATGACCTATTTCTTTATGTGTATCTTAAACAATTGAAAACACTATACATCCCCTTTAATATACCAGTACTAAGGAGGACAGAGCTGGTGGTTTAACAATTTATTGCATGCTGATGAGGATAACTTGGTTGGGTCAGGTCTGGCCTCCTCCAGACTCCAAGCTCTTAGTATCAAGGTTTTCTTTAAAGCTCTTTTCTCTAAGGCTTTTCACTTTGTATGCAAGCTATGACAGCCAAATCTCTTAGGAAAGGTTGTCACTGCTTTCATCAGCTCCCGTCTCCTCTGACCACTCATTGGGGATCAAGGATTGGTATATTTATAGTTAGCTGATAAAACTGAATATGTCAAGACATTGAATACTCACTATACTAACCTACAGTCTCACAACTCTAAAGATAAAGCTCCACAACCTTTCAATAAAAAAATTATCTAATAATGTCATAACAATAGATTATGTTAGTTGTTTTACTTCTTCTATTTCCATAAAACATATAAAACATGCATTTTAGGATAAAGACTGGTTTGCTAATAAAGCCGTTTGGAGTCTATGATAAATGAGCCCACGCTTTTGCTCAAAAGTGACAGATCGATGCGCTAATTGGCTCTGAAACCTAAAATGCACATAATTTAATTCCTTGTATTTATATATCTGCTTTAACGTGATGAAAATGCACAAAGCAAAATTATCCAGGGCACCTTGAGCTAAATGAATAATGCAAGGGTTATACCTATTTATTTAAATCTAGTTTCAAACTTTTTGAATTTTTTGGTATTTATTAGTGTGTAAATGTATTGCTTAACTGTTGACTTGATGGGTCATATCCCATGCAGCACTGTTTTTAGCAATGAATAAGCAACATACAAAATGCTTAGCATTGGTTTTTTTTTGGTCATTAAAATATATTTGTTTTTATAATACAAAGTCACATCTAAACATAAATATATTCAATTTAAAATATTCATCAAAGACTCCAATGTATTAAATTATTACTGCTGCCCAATATTTTTCAAACCTTTTCATTTAATTACTAGCACTCTAATATACATAGCCCACAGGGGTCTAAGCCCACTTCTTCTTGGAATACATATGGATTCATATTTGGTGGGGGGGGGGGGGGAACCTTAATAATACTTGTGTTTTAATTACATAAATTATAAACTGTGTGAGGACCTATGCTCTAAAAGTCTAAAGCAGGGATAGGCAATTAGCGGACCTCCAGCTGTTGCCAAACTACAAGTCCCATGAGGCATAGCGAGACTCTGACAGCAGCAATCATGACACCCAGAGGCAGAGGCATGATGGGACTTGTAGTTTTGCAACAGCTGGAGGTCCGCTAATTGCATATCCCTGGAAAGTGTACAGCTCTGCAGAAAATATGCTCAGACACAACAACCTTTCTGGCAAGTGCCATTGTGTTCAGATAAACAATCCAATTACTGATCTGTAAAAATGTGAGACGTGTGAATTAAAAAATAGCAGCACACCTGAAACTAGGTCTTACACACTAGATGCAAAATGTGTTTAGATCTAATAACACTAAAGGATAAATTACATTTTAAAGAACAGAAATCCTATTTTCATAGTAGCATAGCTGTTTGAATCTCTAAATATAACCTGCTAACAATTTTGTTCCAGTTTCTGGTATAACTGCCAGAGTGCCAGTATGCAAATTAGTTCATCTACTAATCCAGACACCCGGAATAATTTGTCGGCTGTCTTTTGTGCTATAAGATCACTTGGAGTCAGCGGGAGATATTCCTGTTCTTTCCACTTACAGCTATCACATGCTGAGATGGAGAAGTTTTAAAACAAATATGACAGCTTCATTAATAATGGAATATTTTTTACAGAAAGTGTTAGTTTTCTGACGTTGCATGGAGTTAAAGTATGTGGTCAATTAGGATGCAAACCAAAATTACTTAACAGCTTGTCGACCAGTCGCCGCAGTTATACTGCAACAGGTACGGTACGGTGGTTCCTTTAATGGCCACCTGCGGCGCACACATGCCAGTGGTGCGTTGCCAGAGCCACTGCGCGTGGCCACCCACGACCGCTCCACAGAGAGCCAGAATGGGGATCTGTCAATGTAAACAAACAGATCCCCATTCTGTCAGGGGAGTAGAGAGAGATTGTCTGTTCCTAGTGATCAGGAACAGCGATCTCTCTACTCCCAGTCAGTACACTCCCCCCACAGTTAGGGGACACTTAACCCCTTGATCGCCCCCTAGTGTTAACCCCTTCCCTGCCAGGGACATTTATACAGTAATCAGTGACTATTTTTTTAGCTCTGATCACTGTAATAATGTCACTGGTCCCAAAAAAAGTGTCCGATCTGTCCGCCACAATGTCGCAGTCCCACTAAAAATCGCTGATCACAGCCATTACTAGTAAAAAAAAAAAAAAAATAATAAAAATGCCATAAATATATCCCCTATTTTGTAGACGCTATAACTTTTGCACAAACCAATCAATATACCCTTATTGCGATTTTTTTTAACAAAAAATGTAGAAGAATACATATTGGCCTAAGCTGATGAAGAAATTAAATTTTATTTTTTTGGATATTTATTATAGCAAAAAGTAAAAAATATTGTTTTTTTTTTCAAAATGAACAGTCTTTTTTTATTTATAGCGCAAAAAATAAAAACCGCAGAGGTGATCATATACCACCAAAAGAAAGCTCTATTTGTGGGAAAAAAAGGACCTCAATTATGTTTGGGTACAGCGTTGCACGACTGCACAATTGTCAGTTAAAACGACGCAGTGCCGTATGGCAAAAAAATGGTTTGGTCATTAAGGCCCCATACACACTATTAGATTTTCTGGAGATTTTTGTCTTCAGATTTACCAAAACCATATAATATGAGGTCAAACCTTAAGAGTTTAAAATTTTCTGCAATCAGGCAGGCCCTTGCACGACATGATTTTGAGATCGTATATACTCGAGTATAAGCCGAGTTTTTCAGCCCTTTTTTTAGGGCTGAAAATACACCCCTCTTATAGTTATACTCGAGTCAGTGTACCTGAAGGGCTGTGGTCGTCCATTTTTCAAAAGTCACGGCTTCCTCCTGGTCCTGTTCCACCTATCACGGAGGTCCTCTCATCCTCGGACTCAATTTCCCAGCAGACACTGTGTTCAGTGTTCCGCCTATCACGGACGTCCTCTTGTCCGAGGATGAAAGAAGGTCCATGATTGGCGGAACACTGAACACAGTGTCTGCTGGGAAACTGAGTCCGAGGATGAGAGGACCTCCGTGATAAGCGGTAGCGGAACACAGTGTCAAACGCCTATCACGGAACGGAACGGGACCAGGAGGAAGCCGCGACTTTTGAAAAATGGACGCCCGCAGCCTGTCAAGAATTCAGGTACGCTGCAATGGGCACAGTAAGGTTGGGCTGCAGAACCATAAAAAGGAAGGGACAACACACTAAACTTTTGAATTTTCTTGCATGCAAGTTTTTGGGCAGACCTCTTGTTTGCATAATGAAAGCCATTGCACCCAGCTGCCAAGAATAACAAGCACAGGAAATGAGCAGTGAAAGTATGCTATTTGCTGTGTGCAAGCCTCTCTGAACTCTGTTCTGTCATATTATTCTTTACCTGATATTGTTCTTAGCACCTTTGCCACTTGATATTGTTTGTACACTTTCATGTATTGAATGAAGGAAATGAGTGCCCAAATCTTTGACATAAGCACAGTGAAGTTGCAAATGGGCACAGTGAGGCATGCAAATGGGCACAGTGAGGCTGCAAATGGGCATTGTTGACCCTCTTTTCCGCTTACAGTAGCTGCTGCATTCTCACCCTAGGCTTATACTCAAGTCAATACGTTTTCCTAGTTTTTTGTGGTAAAATTAGGGCCTCGGCTTATACTCGAGTATATACGGTAAATCTAAAGACAAAAATAAAATCTAATAGTGTGTATGGGGCTTAAGGGGGTAAATCCTTCCAGGGCTGAAGTGGTTAAAGGGTAACTCCACTTTCATGGAGGAAAAAAATTGCAAATAAAAAAATAATAATATAGCATATACAACTGCGACACAAGTCATATTGTAATTGAATGTTATTAAAAATTTACTTCCCAGATACAGTGTAGCAAGGATAATTTGACACAAATTTGTGGCAGTGTTGAATTGTAGGTCTGTTAACTTGCTGCACATTTTCACTGGCAATTTGTACACTTTCAAGAGCACTTGAAGCACAAGTTCTAGTTGACACTTTTCCAATTTGTAGCAAATGTGCTTGGTAAGTTTCTAGCAAGAGCTCTGCAAGTCTACAGCATGAAAATCCAGCCACAGTGACCCTTTGGTGGGATAACTATTGCACGACATAACTGAACCCGAACTTGCAGCAGACTTTCAGAAGGTTTGCAAAGAAAGTTGATCTGGAGTCATGCCAGTGGCGGAACTACCAAGGTCGCAGCAGTCACACTTGCGTCATTCAGTCTACATGTACAATATTATTCAGTCTACCCGTACAATATTATTTTAACAGTTTCCTGAAAAAGACGCTCCTGGTAGCTCCAAAACCCAAAGGAGAAAATAAAATACCAGCTAACTACCGGTACTCCTATAAAATATCCAGAAGGCAACAAGAGGAAGAAAAACAGGAAAAGAAAGAAAGGAAAACAGAGAAGGTAGAGAGACAGAGCTTGTCATTCCTGGGTGTAGGGAGAGCCAAGACCACGGGCAAAGAGTGGTCTATGAAGGCTCATGGAGGGTCCTCTTTCAAATGCCATAGTTTCCAAACAGCACGATGAAGGTCCACCTTGTCAGCAAGGCATGCTGTAAGAGACTCCATGGTTTCTACATTTTTGATCCTAGCATAGAGCTCGGTGGAAGTCGGCGGTGTTAGCCGTTTCCATTGAAGAGCTATTAAACATCTGGCCGTTGTTAAAATGTGACTGGTCAGTTTCTTGGCTAGCCTAGGCAACCCGAGGGGATTAGCCCTAATAGAAATTTTTTTGAGAGGAAAGGGATATCTACATCAAATATGACAATTTTAAGTGTAGTGCTAATAATGTAATGAGCAAATGACTTTGCTCAGAAAAAATATATATATAACAAGCCAAAAACCTGTGAAGTGATTGGATAAAAGTTCAAAAGCAAAAAGCATAAACCTTAACACAGTGCAATTCGTGCAGATATAGGATCGCAAGTCACAACCTGCAAAAAGTAGCTGTAAAAGGTATAGATGTGCAAATAATTCATAATAACATGAAAAGGAATTATGAAATACAATATTCAAGTGACTTTAAATCCTGTAAGGAAGAAGTTCTTGCAAATATACAGCACACATGTGAATGATGATAATTGTAAACCTTAGAGATTATATAATGGAATAAAAAATAGTCTAAGGAACAAATAAAGTAACTTGGGGTAACTCCAAATGGACAATTAAACCATAATGAGAGTCCAAAAAATTAAGAGCAAACAACAGTTGGATAGTCCATATGTAAACGTCTAAATCAACATAGACGTGGAAAGATGGCAAGTTGCAGTGACCAAAAGCCCAAAATAGTCTTGCGAATAGATATGCAGCATGGATTATCACCCGGGAGTGCCTTCACCTTCGGTTAGTAGAGGGAGAAATGGATACTCTTACCCGCAACTGTGGACCCAACTCACCGTATGGTGTTGGATCAATCAGGCTTGTATCCACCGATCGTGGAACCGTGAGTGCAGATCTTTAAATCACCTCCTCTCTCAGCTGGTAGTGCGTCCAAAGGGGCAGATGGCTCCAAGGAATGGATAAATGTCTGGGTGTTGAGTGATCGTATACCCAGGCTGTGGTGTTTAAAATATGAAAAGGAAAAAAAGAAGAGAGGGCCTCCACATACTGTAAATCCAAAAAGTATTTGGGTTTTATTGGAATTTTTTTTAAATATTCAAACAAATGAACAAGTTAAAAAATTAAATTGAACGTTTAAAAAGCGCAGTGTAGGGCAGCTTAGGCCAGCGTGTAGACCCGACGCGACATTTGAAAAACTTCTATTGCAAATGAACAAAGCGATCCGCCATATTAGCTACCAAGCCTCCACCTGAGGAGCCAATCGGTGCTAGACTACGATGCCTCGTGATCATGAAGAAAACACGCAAAGCATGCTGGGGCGCGTAGTTCCGGAATATGCCGTACAGGCTAGAAATTCCAGGGTTCCGCCATCCAGTGTGATGCCGTGTATCACAAAGCTCCGTGTTGACACGTCGTGACCACAGGCATCAGACACAAAGCTGCAGCACAGAAGGTTTTTCCCACTATAAGTCTAGTTACTAGTAAAAATAGAAGGTTTTTCTACCTTAGTGCATAAAATGCTTTAAGTTTACCCATACCACCTGGTTTGGTGCCTGTTTTCTTTGATACATTATCTTACAAAAGTGAGTACACCCCTCACATTTTTGTAAATATTTTATTATACCTTTTCATGTGACAACACTGAAGAAATTACACTTTGCTACAATGTAACCAGTTTCCATTGGTATTACCATGTGTCATTTAGCAATGGGAGTGCAGCATGTACAGACAACCGAGCAACAGGTGATCATGACTAATATGAATTACCTCACTAATAGACTTAGTTATACAGATACATCACTGGATGCTGTGATTGACACTGGATTTACTTCTAGGGTGATTGATCAACTTTATTTTAAAAGCCAGTATTTGTTTGTGTTTTATTTTATTAAAAGGATTCTTAACCACTTGACCCCCTTCATGACCAGGCCATTTTTTTGCGATACAGCTCTGTGTTACTTTAACTGACAATTGCACGGTCATGGGATGCTGTATCAAAAAAAAAAAGTATGCATTTTTACCCCCACAAACAGAGCTTTCTTTTGGTGCTATTTGATCATCTCTACACTTTAAATTTTTTTGCGCTATAAACAAAAAAAAGATCGACAATTTTGAAAGGCAAAAACAATATTTTTTACTTTCTGCTATAAAACCTTTCCAACAAAAATAAAATAAAAAATAAAATGTTTTCATAAATTTAGGTCAATATGTATTCTGCTACATAAAGTAGTTGATAAAAAAATCAAAATAAGCGTATATTGATTGGTTTTCCCAAAAGTTATAGCGTCTACAAACTATGGGATATTTTTACTAGTAACTAGACTTATAGTGGGACTGTGATATTGGGACGGACATTTAGACACTAACTGACACTTTTTGGGGACCAGTGACACTAATACAGTGATCAGTGCTAAAAAATATGCACTGTCACTGTACTAATGACACTGGCTGGGAAGGGGTTAACATCACGAGCAATCAAAGGGTTAACTGTATGCCTAGTCAGTGTTTTTCTACAGTGTGGGAGGTGCTTTTTCTAGGGGAAGGCATGGATCCATGTCCCTGCTTTGCAGGAACACAGGATCCATACCTTACCTACTGACAGAACGGCAGTCTGCATTGTTTACATTGGCAGACCACCGTTCTACCTCTCTGCTGGATCATTGGTAGGTGCCAGTGGACACCGAGTCCGCCGTACCCGCCGATCGGCTTCCGCTGTGTGTGATTGCAGTAGGGGAAAGTGGCCGGAGGAGCGCATGCGCGCCCCCTACCCGAAAGAGCCGAAAGAGGTACCGCCCTGTAGCAGGAAAACTTAAGTGGTTAGTTAGGTGTTGGAGTTTTTTTTACTTTTAACACTTTGTCCACTCCTCCAGCTGCTGTTATGGCAGCAGCCATATTATAGCCATTGGGCTCCTTTTATATGCTTCTAACATAGGGATTATGCATATAAAGCATCTGATTGGCTGCCTCGTTCACAGCAAAACCACTGATTGGACAGGGCATGCTAGAAAATCAGTACCTTAGCTGTCAATGAGATGGCCAATCAGAAGCTTTGTTTTACTTTGAACTCTCACCCCAAGGGTGAATGTTTTAATTTGGTTGCAGATTGTCGCCACTTTTCTGTGTATTCAGCCAAACTGCAACTGAATCGAATACAGACATGGTGGAGCAACACTGGTGACAAATATACATCCATTATTGAGTTAATAAACAGTGTTTTTTCTCCTTTTCTTCTTGTTCTTGGTATTTGAAGGGTTAAGAAGGAATTTTATATTGTAGTTAAACATTCCCTTTCAAAAATGTACTTCTGAAATAGTATCAGAAAATTATGTTGAATTAAAATACACTTTCATCCAAGTAGTGTGTGACCACTAAAGACATGTCTCTTGCGCTAAAATACAAATTTCAACTTTTGATCATAAAGATTTTTTCATTTTACAGAATTCAGAGCAATGATAATATATTATTTGAAGTGTCAGATTACTAATACCCCAACCAAATGATACTGATCTGACTAATGACAGGCAATCAGCATGGAATCATGCACTTTCCTGTGTCTGACAAATAGTCGATTCTCAATGTCATGTTTTTTTTTATCCAAAACACTCCTACTCTTCTGTTTAATGATGGTAGTGCTATCATGTTCATTTACTACACTACAAAAATTATCCCTTATGAAAAATCAACGGGTATTAGGGAATACAAATGAATTTTGCTATTCTACAAAGGGAAAGCATTCATGCAGGCATTTTTTTTTTATTTCACATACAGTAGAGAGTATATTATTTTCTTTTTGCACTTAAATTCACATGGCCAAACAATTGACCATAAACCTAAGAAATAATTCTTAGGTTTCTTGGAAACATCTCTGAAGACTGGACCACATTACCACAGTTCCAGACTCAAGTTACTGTCATTGGTAGCTTAAAACTGGTTAGGGCTGGAGACAAAACTCTGATTAAATGGCAACATATAGGGACAAATTTACATGTACCGGGTATTTGAATTTAGGGGAGGCATCTGGGTGGTAGTGTAACCCAGGTGCACTGATTGTTAGGGAATCTGGGACCATTTTATGGTTCTTGGAGGACTCTGGTGGTGTGAGGTTCCCTGCGGCCTGCAGGAGGCACTGTTGCCCTGGGCCGGAGCTGAACACTCACCGCAAGACTGCATCCTTTTTGTCCTTTCCTGGCGCTGGTACGGCGGGGCGGGGAACCTGCTGTGATGCAAAGGGAGAGGAGATAAAAGGGGCGGATGCCCTGACCTTGGGGTTCAGAGTCGGAGGACGCAGCCGCACCCAGGCACCTTCAGCCCTTGACCTGGCCAGAGCGGGAGATGGAGTCCATCCCAGGCACCTTTAGCCTGGGGTGAGGTACTAATGCGGAAGCCTGGGACTCAGTACCTTCGACTGGGTTCCGCGAGGGTGGAGGAATCCGAGGGGGCCCTAACGCCTGGGGTGCCCGTGTCTGAGACGAGGAGGCTGGTGAGCGGAGCTTCTCCGGAAAGTCAGGAGCAGCATTTGACGGTGATGGAGAGGCCTCCGGTAACTCTCTGACAGGGGCTGTGATAGCGAAGGTAATTCATGCTCTTGTTCTATATAGTCAGTGGCAGTGACTATACATCATAACCATTGGTGACACCACAGTGGTTAGCTCTACTAAAAGGATTGTGCCTTGACCTACTCCCCACAAATACTGAAGTGTTCTATGGGTCTCAACCTGTCTGTGCTGTATGATTATTTATTGCTGGAAGAGAATAAATACGAGTTGGACCTTTTCAGTGTGTGGAACTCTGGTATCGGGGAGCAAAGGGAGTTATTTCGGAGAAAGGATTTGACTCTGAGGCCTCGTACACACGGCCGAGATTCTCGTCGAACAAAACATGTCGTTTTTTTCGATGAGATTCTTGGACAAGAAACTTGTCCCGGCCGAGTGTACACACGCTCGATTCAAAGAACCCGCGGTTCTTTGAATCGAGCGAACGCGGTGACGTCATCGACTACGACGAGCATGCGCTCGTCACATTCGATGCCGTCGCCGCCATCTTGGTATACCCTACCTATGCCTAGGAAGCTACCGCGCATGCGTCAAATTCATTTCGAACATGCGCGGGCTTCCGGGAGGACAGGTAAGTGTACACACACTCACTTTTCTCGTCGAGAAACATGCCGACGAGAATCTCGACGAGAAAATAGAGAGCAGGTTCTCTATTTTCTCGTCGAGGTTACTTGTCGGTTTTCTCGACGAGAAACCCAATAGCCGCGTACACACGACCGATTTACTCGGCAAGACATCTCTGCCAGCAAGTTTCTTGCTGGTTCTTGCAGAGAAAATCGGTCGTGTGTACGAGGCCTGAGACATACACACCAAACCCGATAGTTCTGGCTTTCACCTCCAGTCTCTCTGGAGGACATGGGTCGTGGTGTATCGCATCCCTCCCCCCAGTACTAGCCCCCTAGACAAGACAAACAAGCCGAGAATGAGAAGGGGTGAGAGGGATGAGGTCGCTACATACAGTATAAAGCTGCTGGCAATTTATTATCCTGTCCCACTTTCTTTTTTCTGGCCACAATCTAGTTTCACTCCCCTTCTTCATATTCTGTCATTACTTCTTTTCTCCTTTATCTACACAACTCAGCCATGATGCCTCCCTGGTCTGTACTTCCCTACTCCCCTGATGTCACTCCAGGTCTGCTTCCATGCAATAATTGTACTCCTTTATAAAAAAAAAAAAATCAATTAACATGTATGTATATTCTCTGGGCCCCCTTTAGGGAGATTTACAATCTCTCCTTGTTTACTACCATGGTCTCCAAGACAGAAAGACTAAGTTCACACATGTCCAGTGCAAATTTCCCTTCTGTTTGCACTACGAATTTCCTAAGCAGCTGTTCAGCTGTGATTTTAGATGTAGTTCAGATGCAAATTTTTGCAGCCAGCGGCTACTGTCGTCTTTAATATTAGCTGGTTGTTAAGAAAGTTGGCCGCCGTGTCCTTAATAATGGATGACTCATCAGCTGTCAGCGGGCTTCCCCGCTGACAGCTGAATATAAGAAAAAAATTGTCAGCAATAAAAAATCTAGAAAAAATGGTGTGGGGATCCCCCCCAAGCCATACCAGACCAAGGGACTGGTATGGATTTTGAGGGGAACCCCAACACGAATATTTTTTTTAAAAATGGCATAGGGTCCCCCCAAAACCTAGCATGCAGCCTGACAGGCCAGGAAAGGGGGGATGGTCGAGAGAGTGTCCCTCTCCAACCTTCTAAACCATACGAGGGCATATGCCCTCAACATGGGGGGTGCATTGGGGCAGGGGGGTGTGCCTCCCACCACAAAGCACCTTGTCCCCATGTTGATGGGGACAGGGGGCCTCTTCCCCACAACCCTGGTCGGTGGTTGTTGGGGTCTACAGGCAGTGGGCTTATCGGCTTATTACCCCCAGATCCCGCCCCCCCCATGTGAATGAGTATGGGGTATATTGTACTTCTATTTATGGACTAAAAAAAAGTGTAAAAAAGAAAAACACAGACACCGTTTTTGACAATTCCTTTATTAAAAATGAAAAAAAAAATGTCCGCCCGGTGTAGAGCCATCGTCAATCACAGCGCCCGCTGCCACCGCCAGCCCAAAAAAAAAAAAAAAGAAGCTCTGCTCGCACCGAAGGTGTGTTCCCATAGAAGGCAATAGCCTGGAATTAGCATCTTAACCTCACCGCAGTGCTCAAAAACCACACATGACTATTTTTAAATTTGCAGCAAATTTGCACTGCTGCTGCACACATGTGAACCGGCTTCATAGAAAGCTGGCTTAATGTCATGCGAATCGTATGCGGTTCAAAATGCATCCAATTCGCATATATGTGAACAGAGCCAAATTGATGGGAAATCCAAAATGTTTACAGTTGTCACCAGAACAAACGCTGAGTGGAAATCTCTCGATAGAGACAACAAGTGTATTGAATGGAAAATTACTGTCATGTACCTGGGTGTATTTGAACCGGGATCTTCCTGGTCCCACAGCTGCAGCCTTACCTGTTGTGCTACGGAGGAGATCTGGACTTTTGGAAATGTTCTCTCAGTATTAAGCATTACCTTGGACTCACTAGCCCCACCTGCTGCCAGCTGTGAACAATTTTCAATCAAAGCAGCCCATAAAAAGGAAGTGATGCTATCTCTCAGCGCCCGTTTGTGTGGAATAGCTCCCTGGGTGTTGTGACTGCTTTTTGATCTTGATTTTCGTGTTGAACTTCTGCCTGAATTCCTGACTACTCTCTAGCCTGCTGATTTTGTACTTCACCACCAGCTCGTGTATGACCTTTGCCTGCCTGACCACTCTCTGGATTTCGATCGTGTACCGTTTTGCCTGATCTGTTGCCAACCTAATCTGCCTGACTACGTTTTCACCTGAATCCTCAGCACACAAGTTCCACTTCGGACACTACCTATCACAGGTACCTTACAATTACGCACACTTTGTAGACATGTTCTCCTACTTCCTGTTGTCATGGGACATTTCCCAGACAGCTAAAAAAATAACTGACAGGAGTCCTAATCTTTCCCCATTTCATCCAAAATATTTACTTATTTTACTTGTTTCAAAGACATGCTTTGCTGCCCACAAACTTATTGGGTTTTCCTGTCATGCCATATTTGTAAAAGGCAGACTATATAAATAAAATAGTGGCTAGCACCAATGCATAGGATCCAGACTATTCCTTACACTATTTTGATAGATAATATTTTACCCTTACCTGATGGGATCTTGCAGTTTTCCAGCCAGGTTCTCAGCCTCTCCTGGTCAAAGCCCCAATTTGCTGTCCAGGCTTTCCAGCTAAATTAATTTGCTCCAATGGCTTCTCATGTCCAAGAAATAACAGTCTGTTCAGGACTATTTTAACTTTGTCATCGCAGACACCCGTGACAGTAACAACTGCCTGTATCTGTGGCTTTACCATCCGTTTCAGATATACAGGGGGTGCAGGATACTCACCAATCTCCACCTGGATCAGAAGAGGAGCAGGAATGAAAACATTGCTGTAAATTTTGATTTTGCCTTAGTCTAACTCTTCATTATTGCAGTTAAAGAAAGCACTGTTTTACTCTACTACACTAGATTGGGCAGAGCCGTTTCAGTCTTATGCAAAGTCCTTGAAATACTATCAACATTTAAAGAAAAGTATGTCTCTTTTTTTAAATATATAGATGAAATCAAGGAAATAGTGTTGGAGTAATGAGAAATTGTGGAAAGAAACCATCATTAAATAATACCAGTTTTTTTTAGATAAGCTCAGTTATTGCAGCAGTCATGCGATTGGCCAGGCATGTATCATTGCCTATGGAGGATAATTTTCAAAAACAGTTTAGATTACAAAATTAAAATGGACCTCAAGAAAATCTATCAAAACATGTAAGCCAGTTCTTGTGATCATCTCAGTAGTAAGAGCAATCAGAAAATGGGCAGTCAATATAGAGTCAGCCATAAAAGTACAAATCAATGTAAACCGGATTTGAACTTTGGATGAGTTGTTTGGGTGAGTTAAAATTGGTGGGGCAGAAATCAATGTCCTAAGATGTTCTTCTACATCCATGCTATCATCAGTTCCTGCCCGCAGGGCCTTGTGGCTCACACCATGACCAACAGACTCCCAACCCAAAGAGAATTGGTACACTTTCGATGCAATAATGCCTCAGGACTATAGAAGCAGACATTATTGTTCTTTTCCAGATGGCAACCTAATTAGCATTTCAAGGATGCAAGGTCATATAGACCTAGGGATTTAGGAAAGGGTGGAAAGGTTTGCAGTTTCCTAAAGCTGGCAAAACCTAAAACGACTTTGGCTCTGGAGCTGCAAAAACCCTTTGGGTGGTTTTTGTAACAAACCAGCAGATCAAGACTTTAAGTTTTACACTCAAGTTTAAGCCAAGTATATAGAGGGTAATTATTGGGAATTGTTGGGACACCTCAGCTTCCACATTATGCAAATACAATACTTTATTCTGCTCAAATACTGCATCGCTATGTGCAAACCCACAAATTCAGAAATCCAGAGAATTTTACTCCTCAGTTTTTTTGTTTTTTTTTAATCAGAAGAAGTCTTATTGTGCCAGTAGAAATTAAAAATACATTACATATCCGTATAATGTAAAACATCCAAAAACAGCACGTCAAAAATAAAGACATATAAAATAGCGGCACCAAAGTAGTACACAAAACAAATTGTTTTTCATGTAAGAGAGAGAGTCCAGATAGGCAGGAAAGCATAGACCCGCCTACCCGGTTTTACAAGAGGTAGGGCCAACGAGCCAACAAACAGTAAATATTACCCATAATATTCTACCTATACAAACAGGATCTCCCCCACTGCAGCAGAGGGTAACTGCAGAGCTCGCATTATTCAGTCTAAAATAAAGAACACCGAAGTCATCATCCACCCAACCAGAGAAACCACTTACATCTGTAACAACCGATGCATGATCAATCGAGGGAGTGCCAACCCAGGTGTTTCCAGCCATGCCTGGCATATTGAAAAGAATTTTCGAGCTGCATTTCTATGCTGATATGTAAGGTGTTCCCTAATGAGGACATACTTCACTTGTTCCACCCACTGAGTTTTAGTCGGTACATGTGCAGCTAGCCAAAACCTTGCTATCAGGTTATGAGCTATATACAATAATCTAATCACCGCTATATTGACCGGATGAGGAAAGAGTTCCACATCTATGGCTCCCAAGACACATATTAAGGGATCCAATGGGATCCTAACCTGAAATACAGAGGAGATGACCTCAGTGATGTCACCCCAATAGCGATGTAGCTTGGGGCAGCGCCAGATTAGGTGAATTAGAGATCCCTCGTCCCTACAACATTTAGGGCATATAGAGGAATCTCTCCTTCCCCATCGACACAGTTGTATAGGCGTGTGGTAAGCCCTATGCAACAAAAACAAATGAGACAACCTGTGTGATTGTGAAACGGAAGTGAGGGGCCCGGATTGTAGACATAAATCCCAATTTTCCTCAGAAATCTCTCCCAGGTCCTGTGTCCAACCCCTTCTACTTGGTAGATTTGCTGAATCCTGTGTGGATAGTAATAGGTTAGAGTAGACATGAGAACTCAAGCCCTTTCTCTCCTGACCGTAAAAAATATCCTCAATTAACGAATGACTGACTAGTAGAAGAGTGGATATTCGGCTTTGGGCCTGGAGAGCGTGTCTTAATTGAAGATACCTATAGAATTGAGTTCTAGGGAGATTAAATTCATTTTTTAAGTCTACAAAGGACTTCAATATATTATTATGATATAATTGGGCAACCCTGTGAATACCAGCCACCCTCCACTCCTGGAAACCCTCCAGTTGATAGACTTCTACCATGTTAGGATTACCCCACAGTGGGGTTTCTTCCAGAAACCCCAAAATTCTCAGACTAGACCTGACAGTAGACCAAAGTTTTTTAAGAAGGACCACAGTAGGGGCCTCCTGCAGTAAACGGGGAAACCCTGCCTCCAGTTGCATTAAGACCAATTTATCATGCGTTCCAGTTCGCAATATGTTCTCTATTGGGTCAGAGTCATCCATCAACCCATAGCCACTTAGATGCTGAAGTTGAGAAGCGTAAAAATAAATTTTAGGGTTGGGAACTGCAGCTCCTCCCCGATCCTTAACATATTGCAGAGTGGAAAGACTAATTCTAGCAACTTTTTTCTTCCAGATCAGAGATCTAAACAGGGTATCAATACGAGTGAACCATCTACGTGGAATCCACTGTGGGGAGTTGTGCATGATATACAACAATTGGGGACACCAGTGTCAGTGAAACATTTATAAAGAAGCACAGCATACTTCTATTTGAACACAAGATGGCAACAAACTTGACAGTGGAAGCTGTCAGCTGCACACACCACATGACTTCCTGTCTGCCTATAAAAGACAGCCTGGATCCATGTTCAAGTTGCTGGTTTATCTTTCAGCTTCCCTAGTTCCTTGCTTGTGTTTCCTGCCTTGATACTACCGTTGTGACCCGGATTGACCCTGACCTGCTCCGATCTCTTCCAGCACCTGACCCCTGGCTTGCCTTTTGGACCTCTGCTACCTCTCTCCAGTGTTTGACCCTCGGCCTGCTTACGGATTATTCTACCAGTCTTCTGTGCTTGACCTCCAGCCTGCCTACGGACTATGCTATTATCTCCTGTGCTCAAACCCCTGGCCTGATTACGGACTTGCGGTGTATCTCCAGTGTTTGACCCTCTGCCTGTCCACGGACTTGCTTCCTGCCTCCTGCTTTGGGTCCATTACCTGTTCTCGGACTTTACTGGCAGCTCCTGTGGGTGACCCACTATCCCTGGAACTTGCTACTGATCACCTGTGTTTGACCCTCGGCCTGCTGTTGGACTTGGCTACCCTTCCTTCCCGTTGGGCTCCAGTGTCTACTAGTACTGCTCAGCTTCCAGCTCCACGTCATCCGCACGCAGACCTGCCAGCCTGCCGGTACCCCGTGCCTCTTCGTGCCCTTCACCCTCTGTTCCACCACCAGGGGTGGAGTGCGCTTAGTCGCAAGGGAGAACCGCTCTCAGCATCTCGGCCTCGGTGAGTACCCTCGTGACAGTATAAACCAGCCAAAATGTCCGAGGCCGACAGAGCGTGTTCTCCTCTTGAGGCCTTGTGCCAGCAGGTCACAGCCATCACGCAGGCAGTCCAGAAGTTGCAGGAGGGTTATGTCCAGATGGATGGACGTCTTCAGCACCTATCCAGGTCGCCCGCTTCAGCCACCACAGCTTCAGCAGTTTCTCCTGGGACCTCCTCTTCTCAAGTTCAGTCCAACCCTGCTGTCATTATGGCCGTTCCTGAACCACAGGTTCCTATTCCTGAGCGATTTTCGGGCAACCGAAAGAAATTCAGAGCTTTCAAGAATGCCTGCTCCCTATACCTGGCCCTCCAACCCAGGACTTTTTCTTCTGAAGTTGTCAAGGTGGGGTTCATTATCTCCTTATTATCTGAGGAACCACAAGCCTGGGCCCATGGTCACATGGAGCAGAGAAGCCCCATATTGAACTCAATAGACACTTTCTTTGAATCCATGGCTCAACTGTATGATGACCCTCAGCGTAAAGCCACGGCAGAGTCCGTCTTACATGCCCTGACCCAAGGAAAGAGACCAGTGGAGGACTATACGGTTGATTTCCGTAAATGGTCGGCTGATACAGGATGGAACGAGGCTGCCCTCAAATATCAGTACCGCCAGGGTCTTTCCGAAGCCCTTAAAGACGAACTGGCCCGGGTTGAGACCCCTACTACTTTGGAAGCTTTAATTCAATTGACCATTAAATTGGACAGACGCATGCGGAAGCGGCGCTCCGAGCGTTTCCAGTCCACCCGACCTACCTGGATGCTACCCAAGCCTTCTCCAGTCCAGCCTCCGTTCCCGGCTCCTCCTGTTGTTTCTGCTCCTGAGAGTGAACCCATGCAGCTAGGTTTGGTCCGAGCTCCACTCACCCCCGATGAGAGACAGCGGAGACGCCAAGCCAACCTGTGCCTGTATTGTGGCGAAGCAGGACATTACTTACGTAACTGCCCCGTGAGACCCAGTAAGTCACGCAACCATTATGCTATGAACTATCAAGTTGCTGGTCCTACTCAAACTCATGTCACCCTTCCTGTCTCTCTACGGGTAGCGGGAGAGGTAATTCGGCTACTGGCCATAGTCGATTCGGGCGCCTGCAGCTGCTTCCTTGATGCATCATTGGCTCAGAGACTACATGTTCCTCTCCTCAACAAGAGACAGAATCTCCTGGTTCGCTTAGCTGATGGGTCCTTACCCTGCTCAGGACCTGTTACACAAGAAACTGTTCCCATTCTCACTGTCACGGACTCAGGCCACCAGGAGCACTTATGTTTTGATATTATCTGCTCCCCCATGTTCCCTGTCATCTTGGGACTTCCATGGTTACAAGCCCATGATCCTCAAATTAGCTGGCTTAATAAAGAGATTTCCTCCTTCTCTGCCTACTGCTCCCAGCATTGTTTTGTTCCAGCTCCTGCCTCATGCCTAACTGTTCAAGCAGTACCTGACCATCTCCAGCACGTCCCTCCCGTTTACCTCGAGTTCAAAGACGTTTTTGATAAAAAGAAAGCAGATTGTTTGACACCTCATCGGTCTTACGACTGTCCCATTGACCTCCTACCTGGCTCAGAAATCCCTTTTCGGTCGCATATTTCCATTGTCCGAGACCGAGTTGGAAGCTCTTCGGGTATACATAGACGAGAATCTTGAAAAAGGCTTCAATCCGTCTGTCCTCTTCACCGGCTGGAGCCGGTATCTTCTTTGTCGAAAAGAAAGACGTCTCCCTAAGACCTTGCATAGACTACAGGGAGCTCAATAAAATAACTATAAAGAACCGGTACCCGCTCCCACTTATCCCAGAACTGTTTCAGCGGTTTCGTACCGCCCGCATCTTCTCCAAATTAGACTTACGGGGTGCCTACAATCTTATCCGGATTCATGCTGGTGATGAGTGGAAGACCGCCTTCAGGTCCAGATTCGGTCACTTTGAATACTTGGTGATGCCGTTTGGGCTATGCAATGCCCCGGCAACCTTTCAACATCTGGTGAACGATGTCTTTCGTGAATATCTCGACAACTTTGTAATTGTCTACTTGGATGATATCCTTATTTTTTCTGCCACCATTGAACTTCACCAAACTCACGTAAAAAAGGTTCTCACAATTCTCAGAAACCACGGACTTTACCTTAAAGCTGAGAAATGTGAGTTTGAGAAAACTGTTGTCCAGTTCCTGGGGTTCATTATTTCCACCGAAGGGGTTGCTATGGACCCACAGAAAGTTAAAGCTATCCAGGAGTGGCCGGCTCCTACTGATAAAAAAGGGGTGCAGAGGTTCATAGGCTTCGCCAACTTCTATCGGAGGTTCATTAAGGGATTTTCATCCATCATCTCTCCCATCACCCAGTTGACTTGTCAGCAAAATCGCTTTCAATGGTCCCAGGAAACCCAGGAAGCCTTCGACAAGTTAAAACTCCGATTCACCTCGGCACCAATTTTACAGCATCCTGATCCGGCTTTGCCCTTTGTGCTGGAAGTTGACGCCTCAGAGACTGCTACAGGAGCTATTTTGTCCCAAAGACAGGGTCCCAAGGCTCTCCTTCACCCAGTGGCTTTTGCATCCCGGAAGCTAAGTTCCCCCGAAAGAAATTACGACGTCGGTGACCGGGAATTGCTAGCCATTAAATTTGCCTTGGAGGAATGGAGATATCTTCTGGAGGGTGCGTCCCACGCTATCATGATTTTCACAGACCATAAAAACCTGGAGTACCTCTGGACTGCCAAACGCCTCAGACCACGGCAAGCCCGATGGGCGCTCTTTTTCTCCAGGTTTAATTTTCATATCACCTTCCGACCCGGTTCCAAGAATGGTAAAGCGGACGCACTCTCCCGGATGTTCCCCGAATTTCCTCAAACAACTGAACCTGACACCATCCTTTCTCCACAGAATTTTCTTCTCCTTGCTCAGCCCGATCTAAGAACTGCCATTGAACAGGCCTCTAGCCACTGTACCGACCCAGAGATATCTTCTCTAGAGAAACGGGGCAATCTGTTCTGGGCTCAAAATAAAATTTTTGTCCCCCTGGAAGTAAGATCCTTGATCTTAAAGACATTTCACGATCACAAGCTTGCAGGTCACTTCGGAGTACAAAAAACCTCCGAACTGGTCTCTCGCTCTTTTTGGTGGCCAGGTTGGAGACGAGACTGTGAGAGCTATGTTTCTTCATGTATTTCTTGCCAGCGGAACAAGGGGGCAAGGGCCAAATCCTGGGGCCTACTGAGACCTTTACCTATCCCGGAAAGACCATGGAAGGAGGTCTCTATGGACTTTATCGTGGACCTGCCCCCCTCTGAAGGCTTTACCACCATTTTTGTCATTGTTGACCGCCTCTCAAAGATGGCGCATTTTCTACCTATGATTGGTACCCCCTCTGCCTTAGACACTGCCAACACATTCATTAAGGAAGTGGTGAGACTCCACGGGGTACCTGATAATATTGTCTCCGACAGAGGCGCACAATTCACCTCAAAATTTTGGAAGGAACTCTGTAAGTCATTAGAAATCAAGGTTTGTCTCTCTTCAGCTTACCACCCCCAGAGTAATGGCCAAACAGAGAGAACAAACCAAACTCTAGAACAATATCTTCGTTGTTTTTGTTCTTGCTCCCAGGACGATTGGTCTTCTTTATTACCTTATGCGGAATTTGCCTACAATAATTCCATACACTCAGCCACCAACCAGACTCCTTTTTGGTCCAACTGTGGTTTTCATCCTTCCTTCCTCCCTAAAACCATCCCGGAAATCTCAGTACCTGCAGTACAAGATCGGATAACTTCTATTCAATCCAACTTCCAAAGGATCCAGGAAACCATGCAAAAGGCTCAGGATAGTTATAAAAAACATTTTGACCGAGGAAGAAAAGCTAACCCGGCTTTCAAAGTAGGAGATGAGGTTTGGCTATCTGCCATCAACCTTAGACTCCCTTGCCCGTCAAGAAAATTAGGACCAAAGTTCATCGGCCCTTTCAAGATCAAAAGAATGGTAAATCCTGTGGCGTTTGAGTTGACCCTTCCTGATTCTTACAGGATACATCCCGTGTTTCATGCCTCCCTGCTAAAACCAGTGGTCCCTAGTCCTTTTTTGGGAAGAGAAGAACCTCCTCCTCCTCCAGTCGAGATTGATGGAGAGAACGAATTTGAGGTGGAAGCTATAATAAACTGTAGGAAGAGGGGTAGGCAACTTCAATACCTAATTAAGTGGAAGGGGTACCCGCCTGAAAATAATTCTTGGGAACCCTCAAGGAACATACACGCCCCTCGCTTGATCCGAACTTTTCAGCTGGAACACTCAGAATTAATGTCCAGTTTGGGTGTCCAGAGGCCGCTCCTCGGGGGGGGCACTGTCAGTGAAACATTTATAAAGAAGCACAGCATACTTCTATTTGAACACAAGATGGCAGCAAACTTGACAGTGGAAGCTGTCAGCTGCACACACCACATGACTTTCTGTCTGCCTATAAAAGACAGCCTGGATCCATGTTCAAGTTGCTGGTTTATCTTTCAGCTTCCCTAGTTCCTTGCTTGTGTTTCCTGCCTTGATACTACCGTTGTGACCCGGATTGACCCTGACCTGCTCCGATCTCTTCCAGCACCTGACCCCTGGCTTGCCTTTTGGACCTCTGCTACCTCTCTCCAGTGTTTGACCCTCGGCCTGTTTACGGATTATTCTACCAGTCTTCTGTGCTTGACCTCCAGCCTGCCTACGGACTTTGCTATTATCTCCTGTGCTCAAACCCCTGGCCTGATTACGGACTTGCGGTGTATCTCCAGTGTTTGACCCTCTGCCTGTCCACGGACTTTCTTCCTGCCTCCTGCTTTGGGTCCATTACCTGTTCTCGGACTTTACTGGCAGCTCCTGTGGGTGACCCACTATCCCTGGAACTTGCTACTGATCACCTGTGTTTGACCCTCGGCCTGCTGTTGGACTTGGCTACCCTTCCTTCCCGTTGGGCTCCAGTGTCTACTAGTACTGCTCAGCTTCCAGCTCCACGTCATCCGCACGCAGACCTGCCAGCCTGCCGGTACCTCGTGCCTCTTCGTGCCCTTCACCCTCTGTTCCACCACCAGGGGTGGAGTGCGCTTAGTCGCAAGGGAGAACCGCTCTCAGCATCTCGGCCTCGGTGAGTACCCTCGTGACAACCAGACCATTTTAATTAAATTAATTCTACCAATTACGGACAATGGTAGTTTACACCAGGTGTTGCATGTCATTTGAAGCTTTTTGAAAAGGGGCAAAAGATTCTCCTCCAAGTAGGACAACGGGTTTGCAGAGACATGCACTCCTAAGTATTTAAAAGAGGAGACTACCTTGAGGGACCCTGCAGCCTCCGGCAACGAAATCATTGGTACCCCCCCAGTTTTTAGTAGTATAAATATTGGGAGTTTTTTGCCCACTGCTGGACTTGAAAAGACTCAACGGATGTATTTGGGTTCACTCTTTCTTCCTGGAGTCATTTAAGTAGTAGTAGTGGATGCTTTTGGCTGATTTTGCTGGTGCTTACACATCCGTATTCATCCTGCATTTCCAGTTTGAATCACTGCCCTTCAGACTATCTACTGCCCCAAGAACCTTCTCCAAGGTCCTGCTACCTCTAGTTGCTCTTCTTTGCTAGAGAGGGCTGCAAATATTGCACTCAAACTTATCCTGTTAACAGTCAATCATCTCCAAGTTTTAGTTCAACATCAAGAAATTTGGCTGTAAACTCTTTAAGCGTAATACAGGAGAAGATCAGGATAATCAGAGTCAAAGTAAAAATTACAATGTTCGGGAATACTCTTTCAGCTTCCCAATGGGGGAAATTTATTAATATGTTGTCCGCAACCATTCCACTAAACAGATGGCCCCAAAAGCTGCTACTTTTGGAATATATCATGCTTTTTTATAAAAACAAAAAATAAGCAGTGCTTCATTGTAATAAGTGACTGTGTCCATCAAGTGAAATGAAGAAAAAACCTGTAAATAAAAAGGAAACATAACGTAAACATGTGACTTGAAGCGCTCAAGTTTTCTTTAGGTGATGATGATTTAGCATGACCTCCAAGTTATAGGAAGGTCAGATAAAGCATGTGGAGATATCTAGACTCCTGTCAATTCTTATGTATCCTCCAATTAGTGCAATCCATTTATACATCCTGACCATCAAATGATGAAGGCACATGTGGCTGTCTGTGGAGCACCTCTGGCGTTTTTTGATGGTGGTCGGTGAGAATAAAATACTAGTTCCCCCACATACAAAAAGCAGGTGTGGAAAATGCTGTAAATTAATAATGCTTTTAGAAATAGAAGTGTTAATAGTTTATTTTTTATCAATTAACAAAATGTAAAGTAAATGAACAGAAGAAAAATCCAAATCAAATCAATATTTGGTGTGACCACCCTTTGCCTTCAAAACAGCATAAATTCTTCTAGATACACTTGCACACAGTTTTTGAAGGAGCTCGCAGTTAGATTGTTCCAAATATCTTGAAGAACTAACCACAGATCTTCTGTGGATGTAGGCTGCCTCAAATCATTCTGTTTCTTCATGTAATCCCAGACAGACTCAATGATGTTGAGTTTAGGGCTCTGTGGGGGCCAAACTATCACTTTCAGGACTCCTTGTTCTTCTTTACACTGAAGACAGTTCTTAATGACATTGGCTGTATGTTTGATGTCTTTGTCCTGCTGTAGAATACATTCGGGGAAAATCACAAGCCTCCCTGATGGTATGGCATGATGGATAAGTATCTGCCTATATTTCTCAGCATTGAGGACACCATTGACCCTGACCAAATCTCCAACTTTTTTTGCAGAAATGCATCCCCAAACTTGCAAGGAACCTCCACCATGCTTCACTGTTGTCTGCCGACACTTATTATTGCATTGGTCTCCAGCCCTTTAGAAACAAACTGCCTCCTGCTACAGCTAAATATTAAAAAATTTGACTCCTCAATTTTTCTGCACCACAATTTGTATGTTATTCGTGCATAGCTAAGTTACTTAGGCTTGTTTCCATGTTGTAAGTATAGCTTTCTGGCTGCACTTCTTCCAAGAAGACCACTTCTGGCCAGGCTTCTCCAGACAGTAGATGGATGTACCTGGGTCCCACTGGTTTCTGCCAGTTCTGTGCTTATGGCACAGCTGAACATCTTCCAATGTCAAAGGGAAATAAACATGTATCTTTCATCTGCTGCATTAAGTTACCTTGGTCAACCACTGCGTCTACGGTCTTCAGCATTGTCTATTTCTTTGTGCTTCTTTAAAAGAGATTGAACAGCACATCTTGAAACCTAGGTCTGCTTTGAAATCTTTGCCTGGGAGAGACCTTGTTGATGCAGTATAACTACCTTGTGTCTTTTTGCTGTGCTCAGGCTTGCTGTGGTGTATGACCTGTGACATGAAACAGTTTTCCACAATCTCACCCTAGTAGCAGAGTTTGGCTGTTCTTCACCAAATTTTAAGCCTCCTACCCAGCTGTTTCTGTTTCAGTTGATGACTGTGTTTTACCCTACATATGAAATTGATGATCATTAGCCCTTGCTGTTATAACAAAACAGCGCTATTTATATGCTGTAACTGTTGCTCCACAACCTACCAAAACCAACCAGTAAGGAATCTGTTGCTGCATGCTGCAATCCTACATGGAATCCTGAAAAAGAAAGAGGGGAGGAGAACAGCAGACAGAGTGCCATTTGCCCTGTCCCATGGGGCCTTCACTGAAAACTAGGACCCTATCATTAGCATCAACAACACTTCTTAGTTTGGAGCACAAAAAGCAAAAGTGGAGCAGCTCAAATTTTAGGATACCAAAATAAACTTATTGGTGTTATCCGTCTCGGATACATGGCATGCTCCACCTGCTGCTCTTACACCTTTTACTCTATTAGGAGCTTAGTCATAGAGTTTTCCATCACTGGATACTGCATTTTTCTTATGGTGGGAACTCCAGGTAAAACGTGTAATGCACAGCTGAAAAATATAAACATGAACTGTCCTACCTGTCAGAGGACTAACAATTACGTTCATCCACTTTTGGATACAAGTACCCCTGCCAGGGGAAAAAAGCCATGAAGACAACTACCTGTACTTTATTTTCTGAGTCAACTCTACAGCTTCTTCTGTCACATGCCTGTCCACTGAACAATGAATCAGCAGTGCAGTAACATTCAAGGACAGAAGCCAAAAGGTGACATAAGAAACTGCAAAACTGATCCAGGAAATAAGGTGTCACCTATGCAGCCTGGCAGACATTTGTAAATTACAATACTGGCTGAAATGCATTGCAATTTGCAAATCTTTTGATTAGTTAAACAGTTTATATATATTAATTTTAAGCGTGTATTTTGCTGTAGGTTTTAGTTTTCCACAGATTTATTTCTGTTAGACACAGCTATATTTACAACTATTGTATGTACAAAGTACACCTGCTACTGTAGCTATAAGCACTTTAAAAAAAACGTAATTTAATACATTTTTCATTAGACGGTTCACTGAGAATGAATCTATATTTTTCTGTTTTAATTATTTTAAAATTTTGATCACTCCTGTGTTTGGAGTCTTTCTGCAAGCCAGGACAATTGTTCTCCATACCATCTATTCATGTGAACATAATATCATTATAAACCTGTTTATTATAGGCCATCTGTCCCATTTTGTTTAGTAACATCTGCACATTATATAAATGCCTAATTTACCTCTATTGAGGTACATTAGTTATCAGTTTGAACATGTTTATATTATCCCAGTTATTCTGTCTCTACATACAAGTCATATATAAGCAACGATTATATTCCACTTAATCTCCAGAGCAATTATCCTGGAAATTGTATGTAGCGCCCTGCTCCTGATGATCAGGCGCTATGTAAATTTAGTGGGTGTCTGAGCTGGTATTTAGCTCAGACTTTGCATAATTAAGGCTAAATCGGCCTCTGTTCCGGCTATGGCTGTGCTTGGAAGGACTTCCCACTGTTTGCCTGTAGGTGGCGTTACCACCCAGGCCAATGTTGGAAAACAAGCAGGCCAAAGTGTATTGGGTATTTTTCCCCGGGAACAGCTCAGTGGGAGTGGTCTTTCCGCTGAGCATGCTGGGGAATGGTACTTAAGGGGCAGACGCAATTTTCTCTGGGCTCTCTTCGCCTCGTGGCCCTCCTGGCTCGAGGTATGTGATACTGGAATTTCAGCCGCTGAGCCATGTTGGCCCGAGGCTGCATCTCTGCCAGGTAGGCCCAGTTGTCCTGACTGGGGCCTACACTTCGTAGGTGATCCTGTGCTGTCTGTCTTGCGGGAAGAAGCCACTCAATGGAGGAAACCAGGGGAGGACCTGTCCTGGAGAGGACCAAGCGGAAGGCTGGTATCTTGAGGAAGGCCTGGTGACCCTATGGGAGGATGCACCGTAGCTTATGTTGCCTCACAGTGTGCCGGGTCGGCTTAAAGGCTCTTTTTACTGTAAGGCTGGATATTTGGGTACTAAAATCCTGTGGCAGGGGATTATTGAACAGTTCATCTTAATCGTCCTAAAGGTCTGTGGCAGAGACTGTTATTTCTTTATTTGTTCGTGCATCATCTCGGCTGCTAGGCCAAGTGAGAGGAGCCTATCCGGGTGAGCAATACCCACTTGAAGGAGAGTGGTGAGTGTGACTTTTGAGGCTTAAGAAGTTTCCCCAGTGATCTGCTGTGTGTGCCTGAACCTTCCCCTAACCCTCCATCCCTCTACCTATGCAAGTTTGTTTGGAAATAAAGCCTGACGAAAAGGATTCATAACTTGTGTGTACATTGAACTTTCTATAGACTCTCATCCCCTAGACAATGAACAGTGAGGTAACGTGGAAGGCCCAAATTTAAACCAGCAGCTCCTGCGGGGGTGTGCTACACGTGGGGGCTCGAGTCCGGGATTTGCCGTTACCTCTCACAACGGGACTGAAAGATTTTTGGTCTTTCACCGGGAGTCTACAATTAAGAGGGCGCTGGACTGTGTTCTTGAAAGAAAGGGGTTAAGTGTGCAGATCACTTTGGTAGCTGCATAGGCTGGGGGCAGAGCCAGGAAAAGCCTGCGAGCAACGTGCCAAAAAGACAAAGGGGGAGGAGTTTCTGCCTCCTGCGTGAGACGCCTGTGTGTGTCTGGCGCCAAAAGGGAAGAAGCTGCGAGATCACAGTGAGAGGATCGGAGGGATCGGATAGCAGCCATGTTGCTGTATTTGTTGGCACAGTCCGTGTCAGGGCCTAGGATGTTCTCTACTAACGTTGGTGCGAGCGTTATACGGCCACGGACCCTGTTGACGGACACAGGTATCCGAATGAAGCCGCATGGGCGTTTCATCCTGTACATTAGCGGAGATGTGGAAGCGCTGGGCATGCTGTGCCCTAAATGTGAGGGACTGGCTGTTCAACTACGCCCGTTCGCCCGGTGCTTGTACTGCGGGGAATACTTGTTTTCAGTGGACCAACCTACTGAGTCGCCCCCGTGCCTATCAGGTGGACTGTGCTGCAGGCATCGCTATGTTGGAGGATGTTGCCCTCGGGCCTGTGGCCAAACCTGTACTTATTGCACCTACTGCGGTGAGTGACTGAAAGGAATGTTGTTGCTACGGTTGTTGCAGAGCCATCAGCGGACATTGTTCTGGATACCACTTCTACTGCACTTGTCCCCATTGCACCCACCTGGAGAAAGGTGGGATATGTGAAGGCTTCCCGCGGCCGCAGTAGAGGCTTACTCCAGAGACTACCGGAACCGGACCCCGAGAGAGATGATATTCCCGGGAGGTCCACGTCGGGAACCGGTAAGACATCTGGGGAAAAGGTACCTGGGACGGTGCGCAACTATTTGCCGGCAGAAGAGTGGGAAGACTCGGAGTTAGACTCCCTGTCGGATATTGGAGACGATGATCTGTTCGAGTCCATGTCTCAGGAGTTATTGTGGAACAACAGAGAGGATGTTGCCTCAGCACATGGCTGTTTGGAGTGGACAGCTATGGACTCCGGGGAGACTACACCCAGGGTGGAAACCCCGGACATTGATAAAGGGACTTTGCCTGCTAAAGAGATTTTACCTAAACCTGCTAAGTCCATGGTAAGGAAATCACCAGACTCGTGTGTGTTACCCGGGAAGGGAAGCTCCCGATCGTTACCCAGACTCGCCCGTCTACATAGAGTACTCATAAAAAGGGTCGCCACAGAGTACGGTCTGGAATTCCCCTACGTCTCAAAGGAAATAATGCAGGTGATTGAGGCCAACAGAGAGCAGTGGTACGGTGAGGCCATTTGGGATTATCTGTCCGTGCCAAAGCCATTTAGAAAACTGGACTACCCTTTTATTATGGCTGAACGATTTAAAGGATGCTGGCTGCACTGGAGCTACGGCCGACACATTCACGCTGATCGGGTGATTATTTGCAGACCAGGAAAGATGACATTGTGTATTTTATCACTACCCTGGACAAGCAAGGAAAACCACTGACTCTGCCGGATCCCAGGTTTTACCTGTGATCATTCAAAGTGACCATTTGCCCTCAATTTCAATTTTTTTTTCTTTTTTATGCAAGAAAGAAAATGTTCAACTAAGAGGAGGATTTTTGTTTACCTTCTCACCCCTTGCTGTTCAAACTGGACTCTGGGGAAATTAGTCAGTTAGGATTAGGGTTGCTGAAGACTTCGGGATCAAGATGTTCATTTGCTTCAGCCCTTGTATTTGAAAGACTCTTGTTTGTTACTTCTGACACTAGGTGGCAGTGATCAGTAAAGTAGGGAGAGACTTTTAAGTTAATTAAGCATCTTTAAAAACCAGAAGGAAAGTTCCACCTCTTAGGAAATGCAGCTTTGCTTCTTTTGAAATACCTTAATGTTGTCATGTTTATTTGTCGGTGTGTCTCTTTTCCTTTTTCTTAGATGAGCCGGATCTTCTGTCAAGACTGCTGGAGAGTGGGTGGTCTAGACAGTTAGTGAGGGGTCATAATGTGTATGCTTGTTACGTACCTCCGAGGATGAGTCTGACTTGTAGGAGAAGACCTCTCATACAGCTCTGGTTCAGGAGCCACTGGAGTGGGGACAGTGGTCTCGGGAACACAGCGGGGTAGGAGTGCCTGTGGAGACTGGTGGTTGGCACTGTAGCTGGTTGATGATCCTCCAGGTGTGACTGGAACTGCAGGTGACAGCAGAGATAGGTGCAGGTCAGCGACCTGGTAAGCTGGTGACAGCAGGATCAGTAGCAGGGAGAGATAAGCCAGGTCAACACAGGAACACAAAGAGCAAGTAGCAGGCAGGTGCAGGGTCAGGCGAGCCGGGTCAGATCAGGTGGTCAGGCAGAGCAATGCGGTGGACTGGAGCAGGGTCAGATAAGCAGACAGAGGTCTGGCAATAGGACATCAAGTAATAGCAGCAGGGTCTAGGCAAGCCGAGGTCAGGGTTGGAGATAGCAGGTAAGTCAGCAGCGCCGGGTTGTCCAGGTAGTCAGATAGCAGATACAGGTAATGAGGCACAGAAGCTGCAGATAAAACAGCACTACATAAGTGCAGCTGCTGTCCTTTTAAAAGCCCATTGATGCCAAGCAGCACTCAGCGTGCACGCCCGTGCACACACGCGCCGCTGTCCATTCTGACCAATGACCTGCGTGCGCATTCGCGCACGCGCGTTCCTGTGTCCCGTTATGGTAAGTCCCTGACAATGCTATTGTAATTTCATGTTAATGTCTTATATCTATAGTCCCCTTCTCCTTTTCCCTTCCCATCCAAGTTTTTTTGGTTAAGGTGCTGGTCCTGGTCCTCAGGATTGAGGGCCATGTTTTTTTCCAGATACTGGGGACAGTGTCTTGTTGTAGTGGGGGGATTATGTAGCGCCCTGCTCCTGATGATTAGGCGCTATGTTAAAATTAGTGGGTGTCTGAGCTGGTAGTTAGCTCAGACTTTGCATGATTAAGGCTAAATCAGCCTCTGTTCTGGCTATGGCTGTGCTTGGAAGGACTTCCCACTGTTTGCCTGTAGGTGGCGTTACCACCAGGCCAATGTTGGAAAACACTTGGAGAGTGGCGAGTGTGACTTTTGAAGCTTAAAGCCCCGTACACACGGTCGGACTTCCATCTGATTTTTCCGTGGTTTTTTGTCCGAACGGAGTTGGTCAGGAACACCCATAGCATACACACGCTCTGACTTTTCTGAAAACTTTCCCAAACTTTCCCATAATACCAATTCCTCTTGTTTATAGATTGTAAGCTCTCACAAGCAGGACCACTCTTAAGCCTCGTACATGCGGTCGGACTTCCATCGGACTTTTCCGTGGATTTTTGTCCGAACGGAGTTGGCCGGGCACACCCATAGCATACACACCACAGGACTTTTCAGCAAACTTTCCCAAAACTTTTTGCAATATCACATGTTTTTTTTTGCTCTTTTCTGCTCTTTACTGCCACCCTTTGGTCAACTTCTGCTATTGTTGGTTGATTTTAACATTAGTTGTTTTGTCCATCGGACAAAAGTCCGATGGTTTTCTGTACACACGGTCGGACTTTGCTCCATCGGACTTTTGTTGGGCAAAAGTTTGTCCATTTGCAGACCCAACTTTTGTCCGATGAAAACAAGAAAAAAGCAAAAAAAGTTTGTCCGATGGAGCGTACACACGGTCGGATTGTTGGTCCAACTTGCTCAAAATGAAGTTTGTTGGCCAAAAGTCCGACCGTGTCTACGGGGCTTTAGAAGTTTCCCCAGTGATCTGCTGTGTGTGCCTGAACCTTCCCCTAACCCTCTATCCCTCTACCTATGCAAGTTTGTTTGGAAATAAAGCCTGACGAAAAGGATTCATAACTTGTGTGGACATTGAACTGTCTATAGACTCTCATCCCCTAGACAACGAACAGTGAGGTAACGTGCAAGGCCCAAATTTAAACCAGCAGCTCCTGTGGGGGTCTGCTACATGTACATGCACAGGGACCCTAGGAAGCCTAGACATTCTTATGAATTAATTAATTCTGCATCATGATGGGATTTCCTGTTTAGGCCAGAATAATGTCGTTATCCCTAGGGATAAATCACAATGAAAGCATCACTATGTTTTTGTGTTCACAGAAAGCATACATAAACCTTGATGATTGGTTAACAAACTCAAACTCATTATTTAGAATTATGTGTTCTTCAGATAATCGGGAATGTGTATAAGATGTCTTAAGATAGCCAGAAATGGATCAAATATTCAGCTGGTTCAGCAGGGACCAGCTAAATTGTGATCAATATGTGGCCATTCCCACTCAACAGAAGTCCGTCTAATGATGGACTCGTGTCCAATCAAAAGAAGAGGAATCTGCTGCTCCAGGTGTGTGCAATACCTTAATTGGAACCAAGTAGGAGTGCTAGCCCCGGTCCGCCTCCATAAAAACTTGAGAAAAAGAAGAAATGGCTGCACATCCAAAGTTTCCAAAAGTGCCTTTTATTGCAGATGGTCAAAATACACCAGGGACACCAGGTGTTAGTCATGTAGATGCGTTTCACACATCTGATCTGTGCTTAATCATTACAAAGTGTAAACTGAGGCCTGGTTCACACTGGGGCGACAAACGCTCCGACATTGGGAGCTCATGTCGCATGACGTGTGAAAATCAATGTTTCCCTATGGGAGCCGTCTTAACTGGTCCGACACATGTCGGTCCGACTTTGAGAATGCTCCCTGTACTACTTTGGTCCGACTTTGATCCGACTTCAGCCCATTGACTATCATTGAAGTTGGATCAAAGTCGGACTGCAGTCTTGCATGATCCGACTTTGGCATGCGACTTGTGCTCTTCTGCTCTTGAGGGGGAACTCCAGGCCAAATTTTAAATAAAAAACCAGCATGGGTTCCCCCTCCAGGAGCATACCAGGCCCTTGGGTCTGGTCTGGATTTGAAGGGGAACCCCTACGCCGAAAAAACGGCGTGGGGGTCCCCCCCAAAATCCAAACCAGACCCTTATCCGAGCACGCAACCTGGCAGGCCGCAGGGGAAGAGGGGGGGACGAGAGAGCGGCCCCCCTCCCTCCTGAACCGTACCAGGCCGCATGCCCTCAACATGGGAGGTTTGGTGCTCTGGGGCAGGGGGGCGACCTGCGGCCCACCCACCCCAGAGCACCCTGCCCCCATGTTGATGAGGACAGGGCCTCTTCCCGACAACCCTGGCCGTTGGTTGTCGGGGTCTGCGGGCGGGGGGCTTATCGGAATCCGGGAGCCCCCTTCAATAAAGGGGCCCCCGGATCCCGGCCCCCCCACCCTATATGAATAAGTATGGGGTACATCGTACCCCTACCCATTCACCTGGTGGAAAAAAATTGCAATAAAAAAACCACACAGCTTTTTAAAGTATTTTCTTGCACAGCTCCAGGGGGTCTTCTTCCGACTTCGGGGGTCTCCGGTGTCGTCGCCGCGCTCTCCGGTTCTTTCTTCTGCCGGGCCACCGCTAACTTCTTTAGCTCTTTTGCTAGCGGGGCCCGGTCTTCTCCGTCGCCTTGTCCCCTCTTCTCCTCTCCGGTTCTTCCTTTCTTCTGCCGGCCCCTCCACTAACTTCTTTAGCTCTTTTGCTAATGGAGGGGCCGGTCTTCCCGTCGCCGTCGCCGTCTTCTTCTCTCTTCTCCTCCTCGATGTTGACGCGTTGCTTCCTCCCGCTGTAATACTGCCTGTTCGCTCCGCTCCGCATTAATATAGGCTTCTCATGACGTCACAGTCACATGTTCCGAAGAAGACGGCGACAGGAAGACCGGCCCCTCCACTAGCAAAAGAGCTAAAGAAGTTAGTGGAGGGGCCGGCAGAAGAAAGAAGCGGGAGAAGAACCAGATAGCGGGAGAAGAAGGCGACGGAGAAGACCGGGCCTCCGCTAGCAAAAGAGCTAAAAGAAGTTAGCGGAGGCCCGGCAGAAGAAAGAACCGGAGAGCGCGGCGACGACACCGGAGACCCCCGAAGTCGGAAGAAGACCCCCGGAGCTGTGCAATAAAATACTTTAAAAAGCTGTGTGTTTCTTTTATTGCAATTGTTTTCCACCAGGTGAATGGGTAGGGGTACGATGTACCCCATACTCATTCACATAGGGTGGGGGGGCGGGGATCCGGGGGCCCCTTTATTGAAGGGGGCTCCCAGATTCTGATAAGCCCCCCGCCCGCAGACCCCGACAACCAACGGCCAGGGTTGTCGGGAAGAGGCCCTGTCCTCATCAACATGGGGGCAGGGTGCTCTGGGGTGGGGGGGCCGCAGGTCGCCCCCCTGCCCCAGAGCACCAAACCCCCCATGTTGAGGGCATGCGGCCTGGTACAGTTCAGGAGGGAGGGGGCCGCTCTCTCGTCCCCCCCTCTTCCCCTGCGGCCTGCCAGGTTGCGTGCTCGGATAAGGGTCTGGTTTGGATTTTGAGGGGGACCCCCACGCCGTTTTTTCGGCGTAGGGATTCACCTTCAAATCCAGACCAGACCCAAGGGCCTGGTATGCTCCTGGAGGGGGAACCCATGCCGGTTTTTTATTTAAAATTTGGCCTGGAGTTCCCCCACAAGATTCATACCAAACACAGTGCCTGGTATTGGCGGGGATCCAAGTCGGATCCCCGTTCATTGAAAGTCGGACATATGTCGGCTTCATGTCGCAGGGCAAAGTCGGATCCAAAGTAGGACAGATGTCGTGTCGCACTAGTGTGAACCCAGCCTGAATGCTACACAACATGATTGATACACACATATGTTAAAGAACCACTCTATCCTCCAAAATAACAACTATGTATAAAAGGTGTACAAAAATATTGCTTTGTGTTCATAACCCAACATACATAAACACACACAGCAACATAAACACACATACTTAATAAGAAAAAATACAAGCATGAATATATGTGTACATATACTAAAAGGTGCATGAATAATAATACAAAATGATGATAAAAACGCACCATGTTTACTATCCCGTATTGGTTTTAGTTTTAAACACAATATCAATCATTAGGGGCGTATATCAATGGAAATATTCAAACACCAAAAGAGGAGGAACATATGAAAACTAAAGAAAACAGAACAAATTACAATAAAAAAGGAGGGGAGAGACAAACCCAATTATGTGAAAAAAACTGCAGCTATAAATGTGGACTATATAATACAAAAAAAAAAATATTTAAATCAGTGTAATATCATTTTCAGGAACAATTTACTGCTGATTTGTTTTAAAGGTAATTCACATGGGCAGCTAAAACATCACATTTATTGTAGATGCATACAGCATCCAGTTTTGCATACATCTGGATGCAGCACTATAGGAATCGATGGGGCCATACACACAACTGCATCCACAAATCTGCAGATTTTACACATGTACGCCCGTAAATGCCTATAAACACATGTACACATTTATATGCATACATAAAGTCATTTGAAGAATTGTATGTATCATCTAGATATGAGTACTTAAAGTTATTGTAAAGTCTTGTTTTATTGTGACCCCGTCCCATATGGCATCACAGTCCCATCATGCCCGGGACTGTGACGCCATAAGGGGCGGGGTCACTGTGTGACATAACCCGGTGACCACGCCCCATGCCTTTATAAATCGTTGCACATCGCTCACACGGCATTACAGCGGGAGAGAGCGTCGTGTCAACATCGGAAGAAGAGAACAGGGAAGAAGATGACGGAGAAGACCAGGCCAACGCTAGTAAAAGAGCTGGAAGAAGATAGCGGAGGAGCCCGACAGAAGGACACTGGAGAGCGGGAGAAGAGGCCAGAGAGCGGGAGGAGAGAGCGGAGGGAGTCGGAAGAGACCTCCGAAGTCGGAAGAAGACCCCCGGAGCTGCCTAATAAAATTACTTTAAAAACCTGTCTAGTGTGTTTTTTTATTGACACTTTTCCCCCCCCCCAGGTGAATGGGTAGGGGTACAATGTACCCCATACTCATTCACATAGGGTGGGGGGCCGGGATCTGGGGGCCCCCTTATTGAGGGGGGGTTCCCGGATTCCGATAAGCCCCCCGCCCGCAGACCCCAACAACCAACGGCCAGGGTTGTCGGGAAGAGGCCCTTGTCCTCATCAACATGGGGACAAGGTGCTTTGGGGTGCGGGGCCGCAGGGCGCCCCCTGCCCCAACGCACCCACCCCCCATGTCGAGGGCATGCGGCCTGGTACGGTTCAGGAGGGGGGCACTCACTCGTCCCCACCCCTTTTCCTGACCGGCCGGGCTGCGTGCTCGGATAAGGGTCTGGTATGGATTTTGGGGGAACCCCCATGCCGTTTTTTTGGCCTAGGGGGTTCCCCTTAAAATCCATACCAGACCTAAGGGCCTGGTATGCTCTTGGAGGGAAACCCGTGCCGGTTTTTTGTTTAAAATTTGGCGTGGAGTTCCCCCTCATGATTCATACCATACACAGTGCTAGGGATGAGCTCGGTGTTCGAGTCGAACATAGGTTCGACTCGAACATCGGCTGTTCGCGCGTTCGGCGAACAACGAACGATTTGGGCCGTTCGCGCCAAATTCGAGTGACGCGAACGGCCCACAATACACTGCGCCATCGCAGTATAATCCCGGTGCTGTGATTGGCCAAGCATGCACTGTGACCCTGCATGCTTGGCCAATCACAGCACCGGCAGCGAGGAGAGCAATGATTGGCCACAGGCAGGATGCCTGTGGCCAATTATAGCTGAGGGGGTTTAGTACACGCCCCACACTATAAAAGGCCGCCACCGTGGCGGCCTCGTGTAGTGTGTTCTGGAGCAGGGAAAGTGAAGGATAGGCAGGGACAGTGTCAAATCTTGTCAAATCTATTCTTTGCTAAACCTTGTGTGTAGGGACAGAGAAGGATAGGCAGGGAGAGTGTCAGTGTCATATACTTTGATAAACCTTGTGTGCAGGGAGAGAGAAGGATAGGCAGGGAGAGTGTCAGTGTCATATACTTTGATAAACCTTGTGTGCAGGGAGAGAGAAGGATAGGCAGGGGACAGTGTCAGTGTCATTGTTGCTAAGCCTCCTGCACATTATACACCTGAAGTTAGCCCGTATTGCTGCTTTTTCCTGGTGTGTTACACCAACAGGATTTTGCGGCACTTACAGCGGGCGGAGTGTGCCTCCTGACCATATTACACCTTAACTTAGCCTGTATTGCTGCTTTTTCCTGGTGTGTTACACCAACAGGATTTTGCGGCACTTACAGCGGGCGGAGTGTGCCTCCTGACCATATTACACCTGAACTTAGCCTGTATTGCTGCTTTTTCCTGGTGTGTTACACCAACAGGATTTTGCGGCACTTACAGGGGGCGGAGTGTGCCTCCTGACCATATTACACCTGAACTTAGCCTGTATTGCTGCTTTTTCCTGGTGTGTTACACCAACAGGATTTTGCGGCACTTACAGCGGGCAGAGTGTGCCTCCTGACCATATTACACCTTAACTTAGCCTGTATTGCTGCTTTTTCCTGGTGTGTAGGGATGAGCTTCGTGTTCGAGTCGAACATACGTTCGACTCGAACATCGGCTGTTCGATCATTCGACGAAGATCGAACGATTTGGGCCGTTCGCGCCAAATTCGAGTGACGCGAACGGCCCACAATGCACTACGCCATCGCAGTGTCATCCAGGCGCTGTGATTGGCCAAGCATGCACTGTGACCCCGCATGCTTGGCCAATCACAGCGCCGGCAGCGAGGAGAGCAATGATTGGCCACAGGCAGGATGCCTGTGGCCAATTATTGCTGAGGGGGTTTAGTACACGCCCCACACTATAAAAGGCCGCCAGCGCGGCGGCCTTGTGTAGAGTGTTCCGGAGCAGGGAAAGAGAAGCATAGGCAGGGACAGTGTCATTTTTTTCCTTTACTAATCCTGGATTCCTTGTGTTTAGGCACAGAGAAGGATAGGTAGGGAGAGTGTCAGTGTGTCATTCTGTGCTAAACCTTGTTTGTAGGGACAGAGAAGGACAGTGAGGGAAAGTGTCAGTGTGCTATTCTGTGCTAAACCTTGTTTGTAGGGACAGAGAAGGACAGTGAGGGAAAGTGTCAGTGTGCTATTCTGTGCTAATCCTTGTTTGTAGGGACAGAGAAGGACACTCGGGGAAACTATCAGTGTGCTATTCTGTGCTAAACCAATCTTGCTGAACCATATTTGAAATCCTTGAGTTTAGGGACAGAGAAGGACACTCGTGGAAACTATCAGTGTGCTATTCTGTGCTAAATCTTGTTTGTAGGGACAGAGAAGGACAGTGAGGGAAAGTGTCAGTGTGCTATTCTGTTCTAAACCAATCTTGCTGAACCATATTTGAAATCCTTGAGTTTAGGGACAGAGAAGGACACTCGGGGAAACTATCAGTGTGCTATTCTGTGCTAAACCAATCTTGCTGAACCATATTTGAAATCCTTGAGTTTAGGGACAGAGAAGGACAGTGAGGGAAACTATCAGTGTGCTATTCTGTGCTAAATCTTGTTTGTAGGGACAGAGAAGGACAGTGAGGGAAACTATCAGTGTGCTATTCTGTGCTAAACCAATCTTGCTGAACCATATTTGAAATCCTTGAGTTTAGGGACAGAGAAGGACACTCGGGGAAACTATCAGTGTGCTATTCTGTGCTAAATCTTGTTTGTAGGGACAGAGAAGGACAGTGAGGGAAAGTGTCAGTGTGCTATTCTGTCCTAAACCAATCTTGCTGAACCATATTTGAAATCCTTGAGTTTAGGGACAGAGAAGGACACTCGGGGAAACTATCAGTGTGCTATTCTGTGCTAAATCTTGTTTGTAGGGACAGAGAAGGACAGTGAGGGAAAGTGTCAGTGTGCTATTCTGTTCTAAACCAATCTTGCTGAACCATATTTGAAATCCTTGAGTTTAGGGACAGAGAAGGACACTCGGGGAAACTATCAGTGTGCTATTCTGTGCTAAACCAATCTTGCTGAACCATATTTGAAATCCTTGAGTTTAGGGACAGAGAAGGACACTCGTGGAAACTATCAGTGTGCTATTCTGTGCTAAATCTTGTTTGTAGGGACAGAGAAGGACAGTGAGGGAAAGTGTCAGTGTGCTATTCTGTCCTAAACCAATCTTGCTGAACCATATTCATATTTGAAATCCTTGAGTTTAGGGACAGAGAAGGACACTCGGGGAAACTGTCAGTGTGCTATTCTGTTCTAAACCAATCTTGCTGAACCATATTTGAAATCCTTGAGTTTAGGGACAGAGAAGGACAGTGAGGGAAACTATCAGTGTGCTATTCTGTGCTAAACCAATCTTGCTGAAGCATATTGCACATCCCTGTGTTTAGGGACAGAGAAGGATAGGCAGGGGACAGTGTCAGTGTCTTTGTTGCTAAGCCTCCTGCACAGTATACACCTGAAGGTAGCCCTTATTGCTGTTTTTCCCATCTCCCTGCAGGCCATCCATTAAAATGTCTGGAAGGCAAACAAGGAGAGGCAGACAGTCAGGAGGCAAAAAAAGAGGGCAAGCAGGCTCTGTGTCTGGGGGCAACAGTGCTGGTCATGGACGCGGTGCATTGTCATCAGCACGTGGCCATGGGACACGCTTGTCCTTCTTTTCGGCAGCTGGACATGTTGAGCCACATCATGCCGAAGACTTGGTAGAGTGGATGACCAAGCCCACCTCATCCTCCTCATCCTCTCTCACCCAGGCTCAGGGTACTGGCAAAGCAGCTGCCAAAGCGTCCTCTTCTCTGGTATCAATGTCATCATTAGTCACTCCTTCCCTAGACCCACCATGTCCTCCTCCTGAGGAGTCCCCCGAACTGTTTGAGCACAGTGTTGGGTACATGCTCCAGGAGGATGCCCAGCGTTTCGAAGGATCTGATGATGATACCCAGCTAGAGGAAGCCAGTAGCGTGAGAGCAGAGAGAGGGGATGCTCAAGAAGGACACCAATCTGGCAGTCATGCTCCAGCAGCTGCAGCATACTGCCAGATTGGCTCCAGTGATGAGGAGGGAGGGGATGATGAGGTCACTGACTCCACGTGGGTGCCTAATAGGAGAGAGGAGGAGGAGGAGGATGAGGAGGAGGCACATCTCCAACGAGGCAGGATGCCCTTGGGTGGCCAGCGTATGGGCAGCACACCGACGGAATCACACCGCAGAGCTCCGCCTGTGCAGGGCGCTGCCTCTGCCCGTCATTCAAAAAGTTCTTTGGTGTGGGCCTTTTTTGAGGCGAGTGCATCAGATCGCACAGCTGCTGTTTGCAACATATGTCTCAAGCGTATATCGCGTGGCCAAAACATCAGCCGCTTGGGCACCACATGCTTGATCAGACATATGTTGACCTGCCATGCAGCTCGTTGGCAAGCCTACCTTAAAGACCCACACCAAAGAACAAAGCGGACCTCTCTTTGCACCGAATCAGCTGGGATCTCCAACCCCACTATACCATCAGTCCTCTCTGAAACCTGCACTGAGAGGAATGAAGGTGTAGAATTAGGTGTGTCACAGCCAAGTACTTGCTGCCACTCTGCTAGCAGTACACCGACGTCCGATTCTAGCAGGCAAATTTCCCTGCCCCAGCTGCTGGACCATCGAAAGAAATTCACTCCCAGCCATCCACATGCCCAGCGGTTGAATGCTAGCTTGGCTAAATTGCTAGCGCTTCAACTGCTGCCTTTTCAGTTGGTAGACTCGGCCCCCTTCCGTGAGTTTGTGCAATGTGCGGTTCCTCAGTGGCAGGTTCCCAAACGCCACTTTTTCTCACGGAAGGCGATTCCGGCTCTCTACAGGCATGTGGAAGGCAATGTCTTGGCCTCGCTGGACAGGGCGGTCAGCGGTAAGGTGCATATTACCTCTGACTCATGGTCCAGCAGGCATGGACAGGGACGTTACCTTTCTTTCACGGCCCATTGGGTCACTCTTTTGGCAGCTGGGAAGGATGCAGGACAAGGTGCAGTAGTGTTGGAAGTTGTTCCACCGCCACGCCTCCAAAATGCTACTACTGGTTGTGACACACCTCTCTCCTCCACCCCCTCCTCTTCTTCTTCCTCCATGGCCTCTTCCTGTGGTTTGTCCTCGGAACCAGCGGTGCTCTGTAGGCGTTCAAGGGGCTACGCAAGTACGCAGGCAAAAAGATGCCATGCCGTGCTTGCGCTGGTGTGTTTGGGGGACAGGAGCCACACTGGGGCAGAGGTCCTGTCTGCTCTGCAGGGGCAGGCCAAGAGGTGGTTGACGCCACGCCAGCTTAAGCCAGGAATGGTGGTTTGCGACAATGGCACCAACCTCCTCTCCGCCCTCCGACAGGGACAACTGACCCATGTGCCCTGTATGGCTCACGTCCTTAACCTGGTGGTGCAGCGGTTCTTGGGCAGGTACCCGGGCTTACAGGATGTCCTGAGGCAGGCCAGGAAAGTCTGTGTGCATTTCCGCAGATCTTATAATGCCAGTGCTCGCCTGGCTGAGCTGCAAAAGGAGTTGAACCTGCCCAAGAACCGCCTTATATGTGACATGCCCACCAGGTGGAACTCAACGTTGGCCATGCTGTAGCGGCTGCACACGCAGCAGAGGGCCATCAATGAGTACCTGTGCGACTACGGCACCAGGACAGGGTCAGGGGAGCTCGGGTTTTTTTCACCACGCCAGTGGGGCATGATCAGGGATGCATGCACTGTCCTGGCACCATTTGAGGAGGCCACGAGGATGGTGAGCAGTGACAGTGCATGCATCAGTGACACTGTACCTCTTGTCCACCTGTTGGAGCACACGCTGCGTGGAATAATGGACAGGGCACTTGAGGCAGAACAGAGGCAGGAAGAGGAGGACTTCCTTGCCTCTCAAGGCCCCCTTTACCCAGACAGTGTTCCTTCTGTCCCACCCATCGCACAGGAAGAGGAGGAGGAGGAGGAGGAGGAGGAGGAGGAGGATTGTGTCAGCATGGAGGTGGAGGCTGGCACTCAGCATCATCAGCAGCAGTCTTTTAGGGATGATTTACAGTCCCAAGAAACGTGGCTGGGAGGAGGTGGCTGCGGATCATGTTGTCCTTAGTGACCCAGAGGACTCCGGACTGAATGCCTCAGCTAACCTACGCTGCATGGCCTCCCTGATCCTGCAAAGTCTGCGGAAGGATCCTCGTATTCTTCGGATCAAGGAGAGGGACCATTACTGGCTGGCCACTCTCCTTAATCCACGGTACAAGGGTAAGGTTGCGGACCTTATGTTACCGTCGCAGAGGGAGCAGAGGATGAGACAACTCCGGGAGGTCTTGCAGAAAGGTCTGTGCAACGCGTTCCCAGAGACTGGGAGGTTACAAACTCCTGGTCCTGGACAACGAGTTGCTGAGGCTTCGGGCAGTCAAAGAAGGAGCAGTGGGGAAGGTGGCCGTCTGACCGATGCGTTCAGACAATTCTTTAGTCCGCAGCCCCAAAGTATGATCGGTTCCAGCAACCATCGCCAGCGTCTGATATACATGGTGCAGGAATACCTAGGGGCAAGGTCAGACTTGGACACCTTCCCCACCGAAAATCCTCTGGCTTACTGGGTCTTGAGGATGGATCACTGGCCAGAGCTTGCACAGTATGCAATTGAGCTACTGGCCTGTCCTGCATCCAGCGTTCTTTCAGAACGCACATTCAGTGCTGCTGGAGGATTTGTCACGGATCACAGGGTGCGCCTGTCCACCGACTCGGTTGATCGACTGACTTTCATCAAGATGAACCAGTCTTGGATCACCACCAGCTACCACACACCTGATGCTGATATAACAGACTAATTGATTTTAAAATGTCACATCCCTTCAAGACTGATGCTGATGCTGAGTGCCTGTGCTGTTATGTTGACTGGCTATCCTCCTCCTCCTCCTCAATGATACGATTAATGATGATAGCTTGGAAGATCATTTTGGTTTATGGGTGACGCCACCAGTGGCTAAGGCCCAATTTTTCAGCCCCTGTTTAACAGGGGCGTGTAATTACAATTTTTGATGCAATACTTTGCAACAGGCCTCATTGCTGTGCTCCAAGTACAGTATCTGTGAGGGGTTGCAGTGTTGTGCCACCAGTGCCTAAGGCCCAATTTTTCAGCCCCTGTTCAACAGGGGCATGCAATTATAATTATTGATCTAATAATTCACAGCAGGGCCCATTGCTGCGCCCACCAAGAGTAACTGTCAGGCCTTACAGTGTTGTGTCAACACCACCACCACCACCACCAAAGGCACAATTTTTCAGCCCCTGTTCAACAGGGGCATGCAATTATAATTATTGATCTAATAATTCTCAGCAGGGCCCATTGCTGCACCCCCCAAGAGTAACTGTCAGGCCTTACAGTGTTGTGGCACCAGCACCACCATCAAAGGCCCAATTTTTACTACCACTGTTCAACAATTATATGTTATTACAATTCCTGATATAATAGTTGACAGCAGGGCGTTCCAGCACCCACCAAGAGTAACTGTGAGTGCTTACAGTGTTGTGCCAACACCAACACCTAAGGGGCCAATTTCTGCAGAGTATATACGGCAGGTCCCTACTTTCAAACATCCAACTTACAAACGACTACTACTTGCAAACGGAAGAAGACAACAGGAAGTGAGAGGAAATCTACCCCTTGGAAGGAAAATTCTCTCCTGTAAGAATTAATATGGGAGAAAGGTGTCTCCTCTCTACTGATGCTTTATCACCAATCCTTGTTTCAATAAAAACACCACATTTCAAAAACAGTTGTCATTGGGACGCAAAGTGAGGTGAAATGTTCTGAACAGGGGCACAGACAGCAAAACAAATGTTACAGGGGTGATAACCCTTCCCTATGTTTTCCAAAAAGCTTAAAAATAGATTTTTTGCCTGGAGCTACACTTAAACAATGTACCTGTTCAAAATTACAAACAGATTCTACATAAGAACAAACCTACAGTCCCTGTCTTGTATGCACCGCCTGTATACGGCTGTTCAGAGTATATAGGGCCTTTTTTATTTTGTGTGCGGGGTTCCCCTTAATATCCATACAAGACCCAAAGGGGCTGGTAATGGGCTGGGGTAGGGGGGGGGGGGGGGGGGTGTGTGATGGGGTAGCTATGCCATTTTTCTTAAAGATTTTCATCCATATTACCGGGACCAGACATTACATTAACCACTTAAGCCCCAGACCATTTGGTAGCTAGAGGACCAGAGGTGATTTCAGAATTTTGCACTGCGCTGCTTTAACTGTAAATTGTGCGGACATGCAATGTTGTACCCAAACGAAATTTGCGTCATTTTCTTCCCAGAAATAGAGCTTTCTTTTAATGGTATTTGATTGCCTCTGCAATTTTTATTTTTTGCAATATAAACGGAAATAGACCGAAAATTTTGAAAAAAAAATGATATTTTCTAATTTTTGTTATAAGGAAAATCGAATAAACTCAATTTTAGTCATACATTTAGGCCAAAATTTATTCAGCCACATGTCTTTAGTAAAAAAAAATGTCAATAAGCGTATATTTATTGGTTTGCGCAAAAGTTATAGCGTCTACAAACTAGGGTACATTTTCTGGAATTTACACAGCTTTTAGTTTATGACTGCCTATCTCATTTCTTGAGGTGCTAAAATGGCAGGGCAGTACAAAACCCCCCCAAATGACACCATTTTGGAAAGTAGACATCCCAAGGAAATTGCTGAGAGGCATGTTGAGCCCATTGAATATATATTTTTTTGTCTCAAGTGATTGAATAATGACTAAAAAAAAAAAAAAATTACAAAAAGTTGTCACTAAATGATATATTGCTCACACATGCCATGGTTATATGTGGAATTGCACCCCAAAATAAATTTTGCTGCTTCTCCTGAGTTTGGGGATACCACATGTGTGGGACTTTTTGGGAGCCTAGCCGCGTACGGGCCCCCGGAAACCAAGCACCGCCTTCAGGATTTCTAAGGGCGCAAATTTTTGATTTCACTCCTCACTACCTATCACAGTTTTGAAGGCCATAAAATGCCAAAATAGCACAAAACCCCCCCAAATGACCCCATTTTAGAAAGTAGACACCCCAAGGAAATTGCTGAGAGGCCTGTTGAGCCCATTGAATATTTTTTTTTTTTTTTGTCCCAAGTGATTGAATAATGACAAAAAAAAATAAAAATTACAAAAAGTTGTCACTAAATGATATATTGCTCACACATGCCATGGTTATATGTGGAATTACACCCCAAAATACATTTTGCTGCTTCTCCTGAGTACGGGAATACCACATGTGTGGGACTTTTTAGGAGCCTAGCCGCGTACGGGACCCCGAAAACCAAGCACCGCCTTCAGGATTTCTAGGCACAAAGTTTTGATTTCACTCCTCACTACCTATCACAGTTTCGAAGGCCATAAAATGCCAAAATAGCACAAAACCCCCCCCAAATGACCCCATTTTGGAAAGTAGACACCCCAAGCTATTTGCTGAGAGGCATGGTGAGTATTTTACAGCTCTCATTTGTTTTTGAAAATTAAGAAAGAAAATATATATATATATTTTTTTCAATTTTCAAAACTTTGTGACAAAAAGCGAGATCTGCAAAATACTCACAATACCTCTCAGCAAATAGCTTGGGGTGTCTACTTTCCAAAATGGGGTCATTTGGGGGGGTTTTGTGCCATCTGGGCATTCCATGGCCTCCGAAACTGTGATACTGTGAAACTGTGATAGGCAGTGAGAAATGAAATCAAAAATTTACACCCTTAGAAAGCCTGAAGGCGGTGCTTGGCTTTTGGGGTCCCGTACGCGGCTAGGCTCCCAAAAAGTCTCACACATGTGGTATCCCCGTACTCAGGAGAAGCAGCAGAATGTATTTTGGGGTGTAATTCCACATATACCCATGGCATGTTTGAGCAATATATCATTTAGTGACAACTTTGTGCAAAAAAAAAAAAATAAATAAATTGTCTTTTTTCCGCAACTTGTGTCAACATATAAAATATTCCATGGACTCGACATGCCTTTCATGTGTCTACTTTCCAAAATGGGGTCATTTGGGGGGGTTTTGAACTGTTCTGGCATTTTATACACAACATTAGGAAGCTTATGTCACACATCATCCCCTCTTCTAACCACTTGAAGCCCTTTTTGACACTTTTTGTTTACATGAAAACATTTTTTTTTTTTTGCAAGAAAATTATGTTGAACCCCCAAACATTATATATATTTTTAAAGCAAAGGCCCTACAGATTAAAATGGAGGGTGTTGCATTTTTTTTTCTACACAGTATTTGCGCAGCGATTTTTCAAACGCATTTTTTGGGGAAAAATACACTTTTTTACATTTTAATGCACTAAAACACACTATATTGCCCAAATGTTTGATGAAATAAAAAAGATGATCTAAGGCCGAGTACATAGATACCAAACACGACATGCTTTAAAATTTCGCACAAACGCGCATTGGCGACAAACTACATACATTTTTAAAAGCCTTTAAAAGCCTTTACAGGTTACCCCGTTAGATTTACGGAGGAGGTCTACTGCTAAAATTACTGCCCTCGATCTGACCTTCGCGGTGATACCTCACATGCATGGTGCAATTGCTGTTTACATATGACGCCAGACCGACGCTTGCGTTCGCCATTGGGCAAGAGCAGGGCAGGACAGGGGTGCTTCTTTTTTTTTTTTTATTATTAATTTTGCTTTTTTATTTTATTTTTAAATTGTTCCTTCCATATTTATTTATTTTTTTTATCATTTTTATTGTTATCTCAGGGAATGTAAATATCCCCTATGATAGCAATAGGTAGTGACAGGTACTCTTTTTTGAAAAAACTGGGGTCTTCTAGACCCTAGATCTTTCCTCTGCCCTCAAAGCATCTGACCACACCAAGATCGGTGTGATAAAATGCTTTCCCAATTTCCCAATGGCGCTTTTTATATCCGGGGGGGGGGGGGGACATTCCCTCCCACTGCTTGTAAAAGCAGTCCAGAGGCTAATTAGCCATTAGGATTGCTTTTACATGAAAGCCGGCCGCTGGCTGAAAAGAATGATACCAAGATGATACCTAAACCCGCAGGCATCATTCTGGTATAAACATTCAAAGTCCAGCAACATACCAGTACGTTGCTGGTCCTTGTTGGACATGTATTGTAATCTTTTTTTTTCATGCAGCCAGGTGGCTGAACGAAAAAAGAGATTGATCGGTGGGTATGCCCACCATTAGAATACCGCCCTTCATCCACCCACTTCTAATGATGGGCATACATGCACCATTTATATATGCCGAAGCATGGGGGCATCCTCCCGCAAAAAAGTTATTCCGCACACACATGGTCGGACTTTTCCACGGGCAAGCCTCCGTCGGAATTTCGACCGTATGTACGCGGCATTAGGAGCAAAATTGCTCCTCCGCTCCTCCGCCCCTGCTGCCCCAATGCTTCGGCATATATGCTTTTTTTTTTTAACTGTGGTGGTGAAATCACCTCCTACAGCACTGGAGTCGCAGGGATCAGGCCTGTCTCTGCGAACGCTGCAGTTATGTGTGTTTTGTTTTGTAAGTGACAGTGATCGATCGATACTGCACTTGGATGGCCTGGGCTGGACGAAGGGGCAAAACGCAGGTGCTAGCAGGTATCTGGGCTGATCCCGCTAACACTGCGTTTTTGGGAACCCTAAACTGCTGGGGACGCTAGTATAGATCTGATCAGATCAGATATTGATCTGATCAGATACTATACCACTAAGGGGGGTGTATGCTTCACGCGTGGGTGTTAGCGTTACTGGCACTAACCTGACACTGCCTGGGGTGTGACGCAGACCCTCTCTGACGCTAAAACCGAATTGATATCACCCGCCGGGCGATCAGGGGGTTAAACCTTTATTGGGTTATATATACGGCGGGTGCCCTGACACTATAAAAAGCAAACTAACTAACCAGCGTCACCCGTAACACTTATATGGTGATCACTGGTGAAAGGGTTAACTAGGGGCAATTAGGGGGTTAAAACCTTTATTAGATAATATATGGGGGTACCTGACGCTATAAAAACCTGCGGCGAACCTAAAAAAAATTACTGGCTACCGATCTGCATCACCAACGCTAAGACAGCGATCAGAAAAATGATCGCTTAGCGACAGTGGTGATAGGGGGTGAAAGGGTTACCTGGGGGCGATCAAGGGGGTTAAACCTTTATTAGATAATTTATGGGGGTACCTGACGCTATAAAAACCTGCGGTGAACCTAAAAAAAATTACTGGCTACCGATCTGCATCACCGACACTAAGACAGCGATCAGAAAAACGATCGCTTAGCGACAGTGGCGATAGGGGGTGAAAGGGTTACCTGGGGGGCGATCAAGGGGGTTAAACCTTTATTAGGTAATATATGGGGGTAAAACAGGAAAAGGATTTTTCTGGATAGCAGCACTCCAAGATAAAAAGCCTTTATTTCAAAAGTCCAGGAATCCAAAGCATACACACTGATCAAAAATTAGCTGACATGTTTCACATCAATTGATGCTTACTCATAGCTATGAGTAAGCATCAATTGATGTGAAACATGTCAGCTAATTTTTGATCAGTGTGTCGTGATGTGCAGTGTATGCTTTGGATTCCTGGACTTTTGAAATAAAGGCTTTTTATCTTGGAGTGCTGCTATCCAGAAAAATCCTTTTCCTGTTTTGCTCATACTTGCATTGCTTGCACCCTTGGTTGCTGGGAGGAGGTCATTTGGAGGATATTTACATCTGAGCGGCTCCCTTTCTCTGCTTCTCTAATATATGGGGGTACCTGACGCTATAAAAACCTGCGGCGAACCTAAAAAAAATAACTGGCTACCGATCGGCATCACCGACAATAAAACAGCGATCAGAAAAACGATTGCTTAGTGACAGAGGTGCTAGGGGGTGAAAGGGTTACCTGGGGGGGCGATCAAGGGGGTTAAACATTTATTAGGTAATATATGGGGGTACTCGACGCTATAAAAACCTGCGGCGAACCTAAAAAAAATTACTGGCTACCGATCGGCATCACCGACGCTAAGACGGCGATCAGAAAAATGATCGCTTAGCGACAGTGGTGATAGGGGGTGAAAGGGTTATCTGGGGGGCGATCAGGGGGTTAAACCTTTATTAGGGGGGGTTAGGGGACTACACTGGACCTAAAACTAAACTTTGGTGACACTTTTACAGTCACAAAGGTCACTGATTGCAGTAATCAGTAAATAAATGGTCACTGCAATCAGTGACACTGTGGCTGGGGGCTGAGGGGTGATCTGGGGGGGCGATTTATGTACCTATGTGTCCTGGTGTCAGTGTAGTGTTTTGTGCACTAACCTGGCATCTTCTCCTGTACGGCGCTCGGTATATGTGAGCGCCGCAGGAGAGATGACATCACTTCCTCTGCCTGTGTAAACATTACACAGGCAGGGGAAGCTCTCTCATTCGCTGGGAGCGATCGAGAGGGGGTGGCCGGAATCGAACGGCCGTCCCCTCATGCCTGATCGCTCCCGATCAGTTAACCACCGCTCACTGTAAAGAAGGGGGGTCCGATCGGACCCCCCAACTATACAAAGGCAGTCACGTAGATATACGTGATTCTGCCTGTCGGTGCCATTCTGCCGACGTACATTTACAGTGGGCGGTCGTTAAGGGGGTAAAGCCGCAAGCAGTTTTAAATGGCTTTTTTTCCTTTAGAAATGTAATTTTGTGCAGGGACAGTTCTAAACACGGGAAACACGTGGCACTTCACAGGCATACTTTAGACAACCCCCAGGTACGATATTTAAAGGAATATTTGACTTTTTTTTTTTCACTTTATGCATCATTAAAATGACTGCTCCAGAAAAACGGCCGTTTTTAACCACTTAAGCCCCGGACCATTTGGTAGCTAGAGGACCAGAGGTGAATTCAGAATTTTGCACTGCGCTGCTTTAACTGTAAATTGTGCGGACATGCAATGTTGTACCCAAACGAAATTTGCGTCCTTTTCTTCCCACAAATAGAGCTTTCTTTTAATGGTATTTGATTGCCTCTGCAATTTTTATTTTTTGCGATATAAACGGAAAAAGACCGAAAATTTTGAAAGAAAATGATATTTTCTACTTTTTGTTATAAGAAAAATCGAATAAACTCAATTTTAGTCATACATTTAGGCCAAAATGTATTCAGCCACATGTCTTTAGTAAAAAAAATGTCAATAAGCGTATATATTTCGGTTTGCGCAAAAGTTATAGCGTTTACAAACTAGGGTACATTTTCTGGAATTTACACAGCTTTTAATTTACGACTGCCTATCTCATTTCTTGAGGTGCTAAAATGACAGGGCAGTACAAAACCCCCCCAAATGACCCCATTTTAGAAAGTAGACACCCCAAGGAAATTGCTGAGAGGCATGTTGAGCCCATTGAATATTTTTTTTTCGTCCCAAGTGATTGAATAATGACAAAAAAAATAAAAATAAAAAAAATTACAAAAAGTTGTCACTAAATGATATATTGCTCACACATGCCATGGTTATATGTGGAATTGCACCCCAAAATACATTCTGCTGCTTCTCCTGAGTACGGGGATACCACATGTGTGGGACTTTTTAGGAGCCTAGCCACGTACGGGACCCCGGAAACCAAGCACCGCCTCCAGGATTTCTAAGGGCGCAAATTTTTGATTTCACTCCTCACTACCTATCACAGTTTTGAAGGCCATAAAATGCCAAAATAGCACAAAAAACCCCCAAATGACCCCATTTTGGAAAGTAGACACCCCAAGCTGTTTGCTGAGAGGCATGGTGAGTATTTTACAGCTCTCATTTGTTTTTGAAAATGAAGAAAGAACTTTTTTTTTTTTTCTTTTTTTTTTCAATTTTCAAAACTTTGTGACAAAAAGCGAGATCTGCAAAATACTCACAATACCTCTCAGCAAATAGCTTGGGGTGTCTACTTTCCAAAATGGGGTCATTTGGGGGGGTTTTGTGCCATCTGGGCATTCCATGGCCTCCGAAACTGTGATAGGCAGTGAGAAGTGAAATCAAAAATTGACACCCTTAGAAAGCCTGAAGGCGGTGATTGGTTTTTGGGGTCCCGTACGCGGCTAGGCTCCCAAAAAGTCTCACACATGTGGTATCCCCGTACTCAGGAGAAGCAACAGAATGTATTTTGGGGTGTAATTCCACATATGCCCATGGCATGTTTGAGCAATATATCATTTAGTGACAACTTTGTGCAAAAAAAAAAAAAAAAATATATATATATATTTTTTTTCCGCAACTTGTGTCAACATATAAAATATTCCATGGACTCGACATGCCTCTCAGTATATAGCTTGGGGTGTCTACTTTCCAAAATGGGGTCATTTGGGGGGGTTTTGAACTGTTCTGGCATTTTATACACAACATTAGGAAGCTTACATCCACTCTTCTAACCACTTGAAGACAAAGCCCTTTTTGACACTTTTTTGTTTACATGAAAACATATTTTTTTTTGCAAGAAAATTATGTTGAACCCCCAAACATTATATATATTTTTAAAGCAAAGACCCTACAGAATAAAATGGTGGGTGTTGCATTTTTTTTTTCTACACAGTATTTGCGCAGCGATTTTTCAAACACATTTTTTTGGGAAAAAATACACTTTTTTTAATTTTAATGCACTAAAACACACTATATTGCCCAAATGTTTGATGAAATAAAAAAGATGATCTTAGGCCGAGTACATAGATACCAAACACGACATGCTTTAAAATTTCGCACAAACGCGCATTGGCGACAAACTACATACATTTTTAAAAGCCTTTAAAAGCATTTACAGGTTACCCCGTTAGATTTACAGAGGAGGTCTACTGCAAAAATTACTGCCCTCGATCTGACCTTCGCGGTGATACCTCACATGCATGGTGCAATTGCTGTTTACATATGACGCCAGACCGACGCTTGCGTTCGCCATTGGGCAAGAGCAGGGCAGGACAGGGGTGCTTTTTTTTTTTTTTTTATTATTAATTTTGCTTTTTTATTTTATTTTTAAACTGTTGCTTCCATATTTATTTATTTTTATCACTTTTATTGTTATCTCAGGGAATGTAAATATCCCCTATGATAGCAATAGGTAATGACAGGTACTCTTTTTTGAAAAAACTGGGGTCTATTGGACCCTAGATCTTTCCTCTGCCCTCAAAGCATCTGACCACACCAAGATCGGTGTGATAAAATGCTTTCCCAATTTCCCAATGGCGCTTTTTATATCCGGGGGGGGGGACATTCCCTCCCACTGCTTGTAAAAGCAGTCCAGAGGCTAATTAGCCACTAGGATTGCTTTTACATGAAAGCCGGCCGCTGGCTGAAAAGAATGATACCAAGATGATACCTAAACCCGCAGGCATCATTCTGGTATAAACATTCAAAGTCCAGCAACATACCAGTATGTTGCTGGTCCTTGTTGGACATGTATTGTAATCTTTTTTTTCATGCAGCCTGTTGGCTGAACGAAAAAAAAAGATTGATCGGTGGGTATGCCCACCATTAGAATACCGCCCTTCATCCACCCACTTCCAATGATGGGCATACATGCACCATTTATATATGCCGAAGCATGGGGGCATCTTCTCGCAAAAGTTATGCCGCGTACATATGGTCAGACTTTTCCACGGGCAAGCCTCCGTCGGAATTTCGACCGTATGTACGCGGCATTAGGAGCAAAATCGCTCCTCCGCCCCTGCTGCCCCAATGCTTCGGCATATATGCTTTTTTTTTTTAACTGTGGTGGTGAAATTACCTCCTACAGCACTGGAGTCGCAGGGATCAGGCCTGTCTCTGCGAACGCTGCAGTTATGTGTGTTGTGTTTTGCAAGTGACAGTGATCGATCGATACTGCACTTCGGTGGCCTGGGCTGGACGGAGGGGCAAAACGCAGGTGCCAGCAGGTATCTGGGCTGATCCCGCTAACACTGCGTTTTTGGGAACCCTAAACTGCTGGGGACGCTAGTATAGATCTGATCAGATCAGATATTGAGCTGATCAGATACTATACCACTAAGGGGGGTGTATGCTTCACGTGTGGGTGTTAGCGCTACTGGCACTAACCTGACGCTGCCTGGGGTGTGACGCAGACCCTCTCTGACGCTAAAACCTAACTGATATCACCCGCCGGGCGATCAGGGGGTTAAACCTTTATTGGGTTATATATGGCGGGTGCCCTGACACTATAAAAAGCAAACTAACTAACCAGCGTCACCCGTAACACTTATATGATGATCACTGGTGAAAGGGTTAACTAGGGGCAATTAGGGGGTTAAAACCTTTATTAGGTAATATATGGGGGTACCTGACGCTATATAAAAACCTGACGGCGAACCTAAAAAAAAATTACTGGCTACCTATCGGCATCACCGACACTAAGACAACGATCATAAAAACGATTGCTTAGCGACAGTGGTGATAGGGGGTGAAAGGGTTACCTGGGGGGCGATCAGGGGGTTAAACCTTTATTAGATAATATATGGTGGTACCTGACGCTATAAAAACCTGCGGCGAACCTAAAAAAAATTACTGGCTACCGATCAGCATCACCGACGCTAAGACATCGATCAGAAAAATGATCGCATAGTGACGGCGGTGCTAGGGAGTGAAAGGGTTACCTGGGGGGTGATCAAGGGGGTTACACCTTTATTAGGTAATATATGGGGGTACCCGACGCTATAAAAACCTGCGGCGAACCTAAAAAAAATTACTGGCTACCGATCAGCATCGCCGACGCTAAGACATCGATCAGAAAAATTATCGCTTAGTGACAGTGGTGATAGGGGGTGAAAGGGTTACCTGGGGGGGCAATCAAGGGGGTTAAACCTTTATTAGGTAATATATGGGGGTACCCGACGCTATAAAAACCTGCGGCGAACCTAAAAAAAATTACTGGCTACCGATCAGCATCACCGACGCTAAGACATCGATCAGAAAAATGATCGCATAGCCACGGCGGTGCTAGGGGGTGAAAGGGTTACCTGGGGGTGATCAAGGGGGTTAAACCTTTATTAGGTAATATATGGGGGTACCCGACGCTATAAAAACCTGCGGCGAACCTAAAAAAAATTACTGGCTACCGATCAGCATCGCCGACGTTAAGACATCGATCAGAAAAATTATAACTTAGTGACAGTGGTGATAGGGGGTGAAAGGGTTACCTGGGGGGCGATCAAGGGGGTTAAACCTTCATTAGGTAATATATGGGGGTACCCGACGCTATAAAAACCTGCGGCGAACCTAAAAAAAATTACTGGCTACCGATCAGCATCACCGACGCTAAGACATCGATCAGAAAAATGATTGCTTAGTGACAGTGGTGATAGGGGGTGAAAGGGTTATCTGGGGGGTGATCAGGGGGTTAAACCTTTATTAGGGGGGGGTTAGGGGGCTACACTGGACCTAAAACTAAATGTACTGACACTTTTACAGTCACAAATGTCACTGATTGCAGTGATCACTAAATAAATGGTCACTGCAATCAGTGACACTGTGACTGGGGGCTGGGGGGTGATCTGGGGGTGTCTGGGGGGCGATTTATGTGCCTATGTGTCCTGGTGTCAGTGTGCTGTTCTGTGTACTAACCTGGCATCTTCTCCTGTACGGCGCTCGGTATATGTGAGCGCCCCGGGAGAGATGACATCACTTCCTCCTTCCTGGCAGGCAGGGGAAGCTCTCTCATTCGCCGGGAGCGATCGAGAGGGGGTGGCCGGAATCGAACGGCCGTCCCCTCATGCCGGATCGCTCCCGAAGGTAAAACGACCGCTCACTGTAAAGAAGGGGGGTCCGATCGGACCCCCCAACTATACAAAGGCAATCACGTACATATACGTGATTCTGCCTGTCGGTGCCATTCTGCTGATGTATATTTACAGTGGGCGGTCGTTAAGTGGTTAAAACTTCTTTTTGCATTGATACATGTCCCCTGGTGCAGAACCCGGGTTCCCAAACCCTTTTTAGGACAATAACATGCATAATAGTCGTTATAATTAGCACTTTAGATTTCGAACGTTCGCATCCATTGTATTTTATAAGGTGTTTTAAAGTTTGTGCGAACTTTCGGTCCGTTCGCGGGTTCTGGTGCGAACCGAACTCGGGGGTGTTCGGCTCATCACTACACAGTGCTTGGTATTGGCGGGGATCCAAGTCGGATCCCTGTTCATTGAAAGTCAGACGTATGTCGGCTTCAAGTCATGTCGCTCATTGGGAAAGGAAAAAAATAATTTTTCCTTTCACGATGAGAGCCAGCTCGCAGGTGTCAATCTCGCCGATAACAGCGGCGCGATTGACACAATATCGCGGTCACCTATATCCCCCCACCCCTTGTGACTGAATAAAGACGTCACACAGGGGAACTTGGTTACGGCGCATGCACGAGATTTCCTACAGGGAACCAGTAAGGGTGGAAGTGACGTCAGAAACTGAATCACAAAACAGCAGTAAGAATGGCACTGTCAATACCCGGAAATACAGAGGAGAAAAACATTTTAAAAAAAAGGTATTTGCAGGCCTCGTTTTTGGAAGATTTATATATATTATGCATTGCGATGAGCTTGTGCAACTTAAGAATTGAAAAACAGAAAAAAAAATCGGCCTGGGTTTACTTTCTCTTTAAGGCCCCTTTCACACTGGGGCAGTTTGCAGGCGCTATTGTGCTAAAAATAGCGCCTGCAAACTGAGCCTAAACAGCGGCTCCTGTCTCTCCAATGTGAAAGCCTGAGGGCTTTCACACTGGAGCGGTGCGCTAACAGGACGTGAAAAAAAGTCCTGCTAGCTGCATCTTTGGAGCGTTGAGAGGAGCGGTGTGTTTACCGCTCCTCCACCGCTCCTTCCCATTGAAAACAATGGGAAACCGCGGTAATACCGCCGGCAATGCGCCTCTGCAGAGGCGCATTGCCGGCGGTATTAACCCTTTTTCGGCCGCTAGCGGGGGTTAAAACCGCACCGCTAGCGGCCGAATACCTCAGCAATCCCGACGGTATAGCGCCGCTATACCGCCACCGCACACACCGCCCCAGTGTGAAAGGGGCCTAAGTGAGTATTTACATGCTTTTCAATATAGTTTGTTTGTGAATGCATTTTAATGGTGGCGCTGTCACTTTGGGCCGGGGTTGAACCATCGCTGCAGTGCCGTACTCTTTGTGACCTCTCGCAGCAGTTGTACGGCGGGGCGGGGAACCCGATGTGCTTGTTGGGAGAGGGTATAAAGGAGGCGGACATCTTCGCCACGAGTTTCGAGTCCCAGGCACCTTCAGCCTGAGGGCTGCTGTCCGCGGTCGGTGTCCAGGCGGCCTAGGCCTGGACACTTGGAGTTCGTGTTCCATCCCAGACACCTTCAGTCTGGGGTGAGGTACTCAGCCGGAGGCCTGGAGCCCAGTACCTTCCGCTGGGTCCTGCGAGGGAGGGATTGTCCTAGGGGGCCCCGGGAGTGGGGCACCCGAATCCAGAGGCGTAAGGGACCGGAGGAGGAACTCATCCGAAGATCTGGTGCAGCATATTGCCAGTGCCGGGTGAACCTCTGGAGACCGCCCGGAGGGATATCTTTCCCGAACAGGGGCCAAGTTCAGAGAGGAAGGTAGTTCACGTTCTATGACCGGTGGCAGCGGTCCAACTATTCAACTCAGGTCAGTGGCAGAGACCTGCTATTAGGCCTGTGGCAGGGGCCTCAACAGTTAATCCGGTCGGTGGCAGCGACCAAAACTCACGGTTGGTGGCATGGACCGTGCGCCAGGCCTATTCGCTAGCAAAGGGATAGGAGAGTTCATTTGTGCCTGGGCCTACTCGTACCCACACCCCCTGTTTGTCTGTTACTAAAAGTTCAACTGATTGTGTTCAACCTGAAAGCAGAGAAATAAAGGAGTGTTGGACTTTTGATTGGTGTGAGTCTCTATTATTGGCAGACACATCTCCATGGAACAACTGAGGCTTCATACGCAGTGAACAGACCTGGAGGTAATTCAACTAACTTTGCTCAACCCTCATACACATACGAGGGGAGAGTTTGGCGTAGTGTTCCTGTACTCTCGTCTCCCAGGTACCCCTAGACACCAGCCGCTCAAACTAGAAGAAACCAAGAGGGAGAGTGAGGGGAGAGGCGCTACACATGTATAAGTGGAAGGACTGAACGAGGTCTTGGGAAAAAAAGAGATAAAAGTGTTGAAATACATATGCGGTTGGTAAGGTGCATTGAGTGATTCTTGGTTGGACATGAGGATTTGGTGTTTACGTTATAAGGTTTAAGGGATATGTACGGTTTGGCATGGTTTCTAAATGTAGGGTGGCCAGACATCCCTGGTTTCAGGGGACAGTCCCCGGATTGAGGACACCGTCCCCGGACCAAGTCTGTCCCCAGTTTTGTCCCTGGATTTCAACAGTGGCTGGGGCAATTTCAAAGACAGTCAGTGCAGAATGAAAAAAAAAACGCGGAATTACACCCCCCCCCCCGCTCCGCTAGCTTAGGGGGGTGTATTTTTTTCCATTATCTGTGCCGCTTTCTGATGATCATGTGCTGGTCGGAGTGGAGGGAATATTTCTTCAGTTTCGGGTGCATGCCCATTCAGCTCCGCTCGTATGTTCTTCTGACTTGGCTTAAGTCCTGGTCAGCCGCCTGCCTGCTTATCTCCTTGCCTTCCCTGGTGGAGTGATCTTTCTCCGCTCCCCACCCAGTAGTAGACGGGGCCCGGAGAGTGAGACTTGACAGGCTGGAAGGCGGCAGCGGCGATGACGGGCAGAGAGTCGCTGATTGCCACCATTACTAGTAAAAAAAAAGTCCCCGGATTTCATTAAAAAAATCTGGTCACCTTATTCTAATGTGAGTGTATATGTCACCTGGTGGGAGTGATATTTAAAGCGGTTTTTTTCACTATATTGCTATTTTTGTTTCAGCTAACCCAAGAGAACTTATTTGAGGGAGCAATGCCTGATTTGAGGAAAGAAAGCCTGATTCATATAGCTCAAGAAATGTTAAAATAACCTATACTGAGCTCTTTCAAGTTGCAGTGTGCAAGAGACCTTAGGCTTTTATTTTTGTTTTTTTGCAATTTTTTACGTGGAAGAAGGAAGTGGAAGAAGAGAAACATTCCCAGGAGGATACACAATTGAGAGAACACACTAAGAAGAAAATTCAAGAGGGTTACACTGAAAGCTTTCTTATTATGGTGGAGGGTAAGAGTATATAGGAAGCAGTGGTGGTGCGTCCATAGAGGGCGCAGGAGCGCTGTCCCCTCTCGCTCCTGCACCGCCACTGAAAAACAATACATAGATTCATGCATTGCTCGAATCTATGTATTGTCGCCGCTGCCGCCCACTATTCAGATGGCCGACCCCCTGGCGAGCGCCATCCATCTGAATAACGGCAGCTGGTTGGCTGTGGAAGTGTCTATCAGAGCCAGCGGCTGATTGGCTAAAGCGACATCGAGGGCGGGACTACATCGAGGGATTGTGGAGGAGGATCCGAGGATGGCTGACCGAGAAAGGTAAGTGCCAGGTGGGGGGGCAATCTGGCGGCATTTTAGGGGCAAACTGGCGGCAATTGATGGGCACAGTGGCGTCAATGGCATGGAACAGTGGCTGTGTTTGGCATGGCGCAGTGGTGACAATGGCATGGCACAGTGGATGCGTTTGGCATGGCACAGTGGCGACAATGCCATGGCACAGTGGCTGCTTTTGGCATGGCACAGTGGCGACAATTGATGGCACAGTGGCTGCAATTGATGGGCACAGTGGCGACAATTGAGGGGCATAGTGGCGACAATTGAGGGGCACAGTGGCTGCGTTTGATGGCATGGCACAGTGGCAACAATTGATGGGCACAGTGGCTGCGTTTGATGGCATGGCACATTGGCGACAATTTTATGGCACAGTGGCGACAATTTTATGGCACAGTGGCTGCGTTTGATGGGCACAGTGGCGGCAATTGATGGGCACAGTGGCGGCAATTGATGGGCACAGTGAGGCTGCAATTGATGTTTTTGGTTTTTTTCGTTTGTTTGCGCCCCCCAAAAAATTTGGAGCACCAGCTGCCACTGTTAAGAGACCAGGGGCGTATCTACCGCAAGGAAAACAAGGCGTTTTTCAGGGGTGGATGATATGCAGTTGCAGGCATCACCCCGGTATCATTTTTTAGAGGTGGCAGTTGGCTCTCTTGTAATATCAATCGGAGTGACCTACTACTCCCCTCATTCCGTAGCACCGCCCCACTGGTAGACCGGGATCCGTTGTTCGTAACAGTAAACCAGAAGCAATGACATTACATAATTTCCGGTTTACTCTGAAACATCTGGACCCTTTTTTAAAAACCTAAAGCATTCAGAAACACAGATCTTGGTCCTCTCCACAAAAAAAGACCTGTCACATGCCTACTGCTGTCACAAGGATGTTTACATACCTTGTGGAAGTAATAAAAGTGATAAAAAACAAAACAAAAATAAAGCAACAGTATAAAAAAAAATTTTTTTTAAAAGTGCCTGCATCCTCCCATGCTCGTGTCAGTCCCAAATGCACGCAAACAGCGATCGTCCCACACATGTGAGGTATCAGCAATAATTCTAGCACCAGACCTCCTCTGTAAACCTAAAGTGATAACCTGTAAAGACTTTTAAAGGCTCTCCTATGGATAGTAAAATTTAAGTCGTTGCACAGGCGTGCGCAATTTTAAAGCGGCATGGGTGGGACAAATTTAGATGGGGGGGCGCGCCCGTCTTTAGTCTTGCCTAGGGCAGCACAAAACCAAGTGGATAATATCAAAATGTTTTCGACACCTAATTATAATGTGAGCCTTGTTATGGTTACTCTGCCCTGGGCTTCGGGCTTCCCTTCACCTCTGCTTTTATTTTACCTGGATGCACAAAGTATCTACCGTATTTATCGGCGAATAACACGCACCCCAATTTTGAGAGGGAAGTTTAAGGAAAAAACATTTTCACAGCCCCCTTTACAGTACACAGCCCCCCCATCCATTATACATCCCCCCCATCCAGTACACATCCCCTCACATCCATTATACATCCCCCACATCCAGTACACATCCCCCCCATCCAGTACACATCCCCTCACATCCATTATACATCCCCCACATCCAGTACACATCCCCCCAACCACTATACATCCCCCACATCCAGTACACATCCCCCCATCCATTATACATCCCCCCATCCAGTACACATCCCCCACATCCAGTACACACCCCCACCCATCCATTATACATCCCCCACATCCAGTACACATCCCCCCATCCATTATACATCCCCCCATCCATTATACATCCCTCCCATCCAGTACACATCCCCCAATCCAGTACACATCCCCCAATCCAGTACACATCCCCCAATTCAGTACACATTCCCCCATCCATTATACATCCCTCCCATCCAGTACACATCCCCCCATCCATTATACATCCCTCCCATCCAGTACACATCCCCCCATCCATTATACATCCCTCCCATCCAGTACACATCCCCCAATCCAGTACACATCCCCCCCAACCAGTACACATCTCCCCATCCATTATACATCCCCCCATCCAGTACACATCCATTACACATCCCCCCATCTAGTACACATCCAGCCCATCCAGTACACATCCCCTTATCCATTATACATCCCCCCCCCATCCAGTACACAGCCCCTCTGCACTCCCAGGAGACCCCCAGTCTCCTGGGACAGTGCTGCCAGCATTCTCTACAGTTAAGAAAAAAAATCACTGTCAGCCCCTTCCCCACTGCTCCTCCTTAGGGTAACCACATGTCTCGGATTGCCCGGGACAGTCCCCCATTTTGCAGGTTTGTCCCGGGCACCTTCATTCCAGGACAATACAGTGTCCCGGAATGAAACTGACACAGCCACCCCCCGGGCCAATCTGATGCCCCCAAAAAAGGCTGCCACATCACCACTTTACTCACTGACCGTACTTGTCCTGGCCGGGAATGCCTGGAGGAGCACAATCCCCGCCCCCTGCTTGTGATTGGAGAAATCATAAATCCCGCCCCTTGTGTCCAATCACTGTGCTGTGATTCGTTACAGCACAAGCTGATTTTTGGGAAGGGAGGGTGTCCCTGAATGGTAGTTTGGAAATGTGGTCACCCTACTCCTCCTGTGTCACTCCTATTGCAAAACGAAGCTTCCATATACCTTATTAGCTCCGTTTTTTTCCACTGACATGGTCACATGACTTATCTCCTCTGATGTTACACAGATGGTAATGTGACCCCTCTCCTCCTCCAATCAAAGCTACACGAGGAGGAGGAGAGCAGCCAGAAAAAACTGAGCTATTGAGATATTTACAAGCTTCGTTTTACAATGACACTGACACAGGAGGAGCGGTGTGGAAGGGGCTGGCAAGTGACTTTTTTTTCTCAACTTCAGACAATGCAGGGAGCACTGTCCCAGGGCCAGGAGAGGCGGGATGGGCGGCCTGACACCCCCCCCCCAATGGGCGACTCCTGCTGCGGACTGCCTGATCCCCGCCCCCTGTTAAACCATGATATCGGCATATAACACGCAGGCACTGTTTACTCTCTGTTTTCAGGGGAAAAAAGTGCGTGTTATACGCCGATAAATACGGTATATTCATTAGTGGTCTTGAGTCCTGGTTACGCACTGTTCTTTTCTTCCTGTACCCCTGTAACACATTCCAACGATGTATCTTATTGTGATTGCTGTATTGATTCACATATTACACTACTGTTGTATTATGTTTTTAATAAACATTCATCTAATTACAGTGCCTTGAAAAAGTATTCATACCCCTTGAAATGTTTCACATTTTGTCATGTTACAACCACAAATTTAAAAGTACCGTATATACTCGAGTTGTGGGGATGCTTTTCTTAAGCAGGGACAGGAAAGCTGGTAAGAGTTAATAGATGGAACCAAATAGTACAGGGAAATTTTAGAAGAAAACCTGTTATGTACACACGATCTGAATTTCCGACAACAAATGTTCGATGTGAGCTTCTGGTCGGATATTCCGACCGTGTGTAGGCTCCATCGGACATTTTCTGTCAGAACTTCCGACAACAAATGATTGAGAGCTGGTGTCAGGGACGTACTGGGCACTTCGCGGACTTTGTGTACGCATGTGCGAATGCGCGCGCATTAGATGCGCTTTGGCGCCCAACGGCCTATAATAGACGCTCCAGAGATGTTGCCCCTTGCGGTCTGATCTGCTTCTGTTCCCTGAGTTCCTGATTCTGTGCCTGTATCCTGTTCCTGTGTTTGACCTGGCTTCCTGACCACGCTTCTGTCTCCAGTCCTGACCTCGGCTCGTTTGACCCTGTTCAGTTGCCTGCCTGTCTGCCTGTTGCCAAAACCCAGCCTGGACTTTGACTACTCTCTGCCTGCCACTTATGATGTTTACCTTGATGTGTATGACCCGGCTTGTCTGACTCTGCAAAACCTGCACCAGCTGACCTGCATCCTCTGCTCTGCAAGCTGCACATGCTGACCTGCATCCTTTGCTCTGCAAACCAGCACCTGCTGACCTGCATCCTCTGCTCTGCAAACCAGCACCTGCTGACCTGCATCCTCTGCTCTGCAAACCAGCACCTGCTGACCTGCATCCTCTGCTCTGCAAACCAGCACCTGCTGACCTGCATCCTCTGCTCTGCAAGCTGCATCTGCTGACCTGCATCCTCTGCTCTGCAAGCTGCATCTGCTGACCTGCATCCTCTGCTCTGCAAGCTGCATCTGCTGACCTGCATCCTCTGCTCTGCAAGCTGCATCTGCTGACCTGCATCCTCTGCTCTGCAAGCTGCATCTGCTGACCTGCATCCCCTGCTCTGCAAGCTGCATCTGCTGACCTGCATCCTCTGCTCTGCAAGCTGCATCTGCTGACCTGCATCCTTTGCTCTGCAAGCTGCACCTGCTGACCTGCATCCTCTGCTCTGCAAACCAGCACCTGCTGACCTGCATCCTCTGCTCTGCAAACCAGCACCTGCTGACCTGCATCCTCTGCTCTGCAAACCAGCACCTGCTGACCTGCATCCTCTGCTCTGCAAACCAGCACCTGCTGACCTGCATCCTCTGCTCTGCAAACCAGCACCTGCTGACCTGCATCCTCTGCTCTGCAAGCTGCACCTGCTGACCTGCATCCTCTGCTCTGCAATCTGCTGACCTGCATCCGCTGCTTCCTGTACCAGCCGTTCCAGTCTCCACTCGGCTCCACCACTCCAAGCAGTGAGGATCAGACAGGCACCCATACCTCACCGTGCTCTTACCACCACTGTCCCCACTCCACGTCACTGCATTCTTGCCGATCTGAATTTCCGACAACATTTGTGTGACCGTGTGTATGCAAGACAAGTTTGAGCGAAAATCCGTCTGAAAAAAACCCATGGTTTTGTTGTCGGAATGTCCGATCGTGTGTACGCGGCATTAGAGTCTGAAAAAGACTTGGGACCGGCGGAGGTTCATCTTCCAGCAGGACAAAGACACTAAGCATACAGCCAGAGCTACAATGGAATGGATTAGATCAAAGCATATTCATGTGTTAGAATGGCCCAGTCAAAGTCCACACCTAAATCTAAATGGCAATCTGTGGCAAGACTTGAAAATTACTGTTCACAGACGCTCTCCATTCAATCTGACAGAGCTTGAGTGATTTTGCAAAGAAGAATGGGCAAAAATGTCACTCCCTATATGTGCAAAGCTGGTGGAGACATCCCCAAAAGACTTGCAGCTGTAATTGCAGTGAAAGGTGGTTCTACAAAGTATTGACTCGGGGGGGGGGGGGGGGGCTGAATACAAATGCACACCACACTTTTCACATATTTATTTATAAATAAAATTAAAAACCATTTGTCATTTTCCTTCCACTTCACAATTATGTGCCAATTTGTGTTGGCCTATCACATAAAATATATGTACGTTTTTGGTTGTAATATGACAAAAATGTGGAAAATTTCAAGGGGTATGAATACTTTTTTAAGGCATTGTATAATGTGAGCATATATAGTATTATTTTAATGGTAGATTTGTCAGGAAACATATTACACTATATGGTTTTCATTTTTTTTTTGGATATTGTCACCAAGAAAGAGGCAAGATCATCATGCAAAACTGGTGTTCCATCATGTGTGACTTAAAGAAATTCAAGAAGCAAGAGATGTTTGTGAACTTGCATTTATGCACTTTATTGGGACATAAGAGACATTGATTTACATTTTGGAGAACGTTTTCTATAGGTTTATTGTTGACAAGTGCTGGTTTTGAATGTAGAGTAACTGTTACTGTTTGGTTTGATCTACTAACTAGTAGATTATCTGTACAATCAGGCCTTTCTTTGTAGCCAATTGATTGGCATACAGATTAGCTGAATGAGAGGTATAAACGAATAAATGACTACACCTAAAAAAAATTATGTGAAGAAAACTGGGTTTGAAATATGTGTCTTTATATATCAGGATATGACCGTACATGTGCAATCTTTTTTTCTATTTCCATGCAACTGATCATAGTACCACTAGTGATAATTGTGTTCTATAGGAGATACCAAGAAACTGAAAATGAAAACATGACAATAATTAAAGTGCTTGTATTCAGTGGCATTTTTAAGCATGCTAGATCTTGCTACTGTTCAAGAAAATCTCTCTCTTCCCCTATTATAGTCCAAGAAACTACAGTAATTTGGGTAAAAAAAATAATGCAAGTTTTTGGTTTGTGGAGATTTAAATAAGCTTACGATGATCTGTCTATTATCCATCTATGGTGAGTCAAACTATCAAATAACCTTCCACAAACTATTACTGATGTAAATAAAATGCAAAATGCTATTATTTATAACAGGAAGAATGTATTAGTGAAAATGTACATGCCATGGTTATGTGGCTGGTAGAAGAACCTGTGGCAATAATAAATGCTATTCTCTGTAAATATTTTCTAGTTTCTTATTGTAGCGCCCTGCTCCTGTTGGGTAGGCGCTATGTGTTAAATTTAGTTATCTGAGCTGTAGTTTAACTCCGAAGCATTATGTAAATTGTTGACTTTGTTTCAGTCTAGCTGGGTTGCGCGTTTTCCACCTGACAGTAGGTGTCACTGTCACCACAGGTCAGGATTGGAAATGCAGCAGGCTAGGTGTATTGGGTATTCTTTTCCCAGAAATGGCTCAGGGGGCGTGGTTAACCCGCTGTGCATTCTGTGAGGGGGTACTTAAGAGACAGAGACCGCTCTATCGGGGTTCATTGCCGGATCCTGACCTGAGGGCCCTCCTGGCCTCAGGGATGTGCGAGCCATTTTCGGCCTCAGGGCCTGCTGGCCCGAGGCTCTGCAACTGAGAAGTAGGCCCAGGAGTTGCTGAGGCCTACTAATCCAGGGATGGTCCTACGCGGTCTTGCCTGCAGGAAGAAGCGGAACAATTGGGGACTCAATTGAAGGACGCATCCTGGCCAGTTTGTTTCACGGTGCTGCTGGATGGCTGAAAGATTCTGGCACCGTGAGCGGTGTACTTTTGAAGGAACTTTTGCAAAGTTTGTCTGGTTACATGATCTTGTGGCGGAAGATTGTGGAACGACGCAACGGCACTCATCAAGTCTGTGGCAAAGACTTTGAACGAGCTTCGTACCGGTTGCTAGGCCAGTGAGAGTAGGCCTATCCGGGGGTTGCTGAATCCAGCGTGGAACTGATTTGTCCTCTGGATCTAAGATTGTGCCTGTGATCCGCAAACCAAGGTACCTGAACCTCCCCTATCCCTCTACCCCTCTGTTGGAACTGGTATAATAAAGCTCTTGAAAAGGTAACCAAGCGTTGGTGTGAACATTCATGAAAGCTCTTCAAGAGGAATCCCTGACACGAGTGTGGTGAACAGAAAGGCAACGGTAGGCCCAAAACTTTAAACCAGCAGCTCCTACGGGGGTAGTGCTACATTTTGTTGCATTGTAAGACTTGTAGTTAACTCCTCCTTACAACACTGTTTCACACTTCATGATTTCTATAGCATAGCATAACAAATCAGTAGCCAAGGAAGTGTAGAGTGCATCACAGTGCAGGTACTCCCCAGTACGACCTTTCTATGAGCACTGAGGCATGGGCATTGCATTGTGGGATGCTGGACGGTATGTCAGAGCCTTAATTGGGAGTTTGGTAAAGTTTGTATGCTGTACTGGTCAAGATGAGTAAACCAGTCCAAATGAGTCAAAGTTCAATGTAGAGCTTGTCCCAGACAACATAAGGTGATCAGAGGATGGAGGGAATGGTGTATCTGCTCTGCCTCCCAACAAGGGTCAGCATTGGCAGCCTAACCAGTCTGCAACTACGCAGCCCCATACAGAACAACCTGCCATGTACTATGTGTTTTGGCACCTTTCTATCAGAACCAGCATTAGCTGTTTCAACAATTAGAACTGTGGGTTGGTGGAGTTCTGGCTGGCGGTTCAACTATTTAAAGTGGCCTCCACAATCTCCATCTGTGGTTTCTTGCAAGCAGACAGCCTCTCCATCTCAGCAAGTGAACATATCTTTGTTTACCTGGCTCTACCCGGTCTCCTATATAGTGTCCACTGTGGTCACCTATCCGCATTTTCTATATACGGGGTGACTTTTGCTCTTGATCCTGCGTTTTTCGGTGTTGAGCAGCAGACAGTACAGACGGCAGGTCATATTTGACAAGTGCGGATGGTCATCGCAAACCCCTGAGGAAGCTGTTTCAAGCGAAACATGTTGGGTTTCCATGCGATTTTATGTTCATCCAAACTCTATGCATTATGACCACCACCTATGTATAATACTGTATATGTACCTAAAAACCCATGATTGGTTTTATATATTTTATATTCCTTTTGTCTATTTTTGTATTAATAAAATTATCAATTATATTATATTAGAAGCTCTCTCTCTTTGATCAACCTCTGCACCATAAAAATCCCTTTTCATCCTACCTCTTTTTTATAATAATTTTTTGGGATGAGGTGCCAATCTTAATGAGTGTTTCGCCAATGAATGGACAACCCAAACATGATAGCTCTATCCGGTGTTTAAATACACCATTTTTCCATCTATCATTGGGGAACACAACAAACAATTTATTCACGATTGTATATCGTATATCAATGAGAGAGTGTTATGTTCACTTATTAAATTGTTTAACATTATTTACCGCCATACTGTGGTAAATCAGTACGTGGAATCTGTTGAGTCTTTGTCTGTTCTATATATATATATATTTGTGTTCTTTTTTTTTTTTTTCTTTTCTTCTCTTTTTTTCTCTCTTTTTTTTTTTTTTTTTTTTTTTCGTCTCACCATGGCTGCCTTTAGTGGTGAAGCATGGGAGGGACTTATGAACGGGGTACAATTAAATAGTAGATCTGGAAACATTTCGGATAGAGATTTAGACCAAGCGTTTCTTAGACTTCAAAGAATATTGGAGAAAAAAGTGCGAATTTTTTGGCATAAACGATATTTTGAAAAATATAATGAAAATAACATAGTACCCTGGGGCCTAAGGGTTCAGATCTTTCCAAACCTCAGGAAGGTAGGGGATCTTCTCAAAACACAATGGGAAGCGAACCTACAATCCTGTTCAATAGGCATGATGACCATCCTATGTACTCAATACGAGCATGAGTTAATCGCATTGGATGCATCTGTCTCCAAATGGTATGAAGAGTACAGTTTGGTCATGACCAGCACAAGATTTAAGAAAAAAGAACAGACTCTCAAAGAACATATAGAATCTTATACAATAGATGTCATTAGGACAAAAGAAGATAAATTTGTACGCGACAAAAACTCATACTATACTAACAACTTTGCATATAAATGGAATGTTAATACCAATCCGAAACCATTCAGATCAAACAGCTATAGAAGTGCTAAAAAAGATGAAAATGCATCAAATCGTTCCACTAATTCTTCTTTATCTTCTAGTCAATCCACGATTTACTGCGATCTGTCTGGGGATAGACTGCCCAAAAAGCGCAAAGGCAATTCGGATGCAGCATCGACCGAATCATTGCGACACCAACTCGGTACTCCTTTACCACGTCAACCATCCGATGCTCAATCTAAATTGATTTCCTCTCACCTTTCCACCCTATTGCACCCTTCTTCTAATACACTTCGAGGTCCTCAACCCACAGCATCGCATGCTATCGTTTCCACCGCACTCTCTACGTCTGTCACTGCATCACCTATGCACCTTGGTGCAATTCCGAAGGTGAGTAATTCAGATATAATGGTATTACCGTCTGGGACGCTTTTACCATCTGATACCAGGATTGCACCAATTTTTTTAGTGAAGGAATAGATTTTCCTTCACCTTCAGGTAATGCACTTAATTTCACCAAACAGGTTGACGATGATTTGGAATTATCTATAATTAACTTGTCCAGATATAGCCTTTCTGAAAGTGAGATCCAAATATTGAAATTAGGATTGACCTTTTGCCCAGATTCTAATGTTGACAAATTTCACTTCATAAAAGATGTACATTTGTTTGCACGTCGTCTTATGTATAAAGTAATTTATGATAAACCTTTAGCTAAATCATCCACATGTGACATTGACAACATCAAGTCACGCATTGCTGAACAGAATGCAATGTCTGATTTGATGGATCTCTGGGAGGAGGGCCATGCCTGTGATGGGGATTCCTGGTGGAGCCATACACCGGATTTGTCTATCGCTGGCATGTCCTTCCCCCCTCCTCAATCTTTTAGATCCAAATCTCGAAACTTTCCACTGTTGAACACCAATCCCAATATTTGGGCCTTTGTTCAACAGGTCTCACATAGTATTCAAACAATGAATCCGGTTTCCTCAGCAACCTCAAATTTAACCATATCACAAAAAGCGGCCATTAAATCTCTACAAAATAATTCTGAGATAATAATCAAACCCGCAGACAAAGGCGGTAATCTTGTCATCATAGATGTGGAGAACTATGAGATTATGTGTATGAAGATTTTGTCCAATGTCGAATGGTACAGACCAATCTCTAAAACTGTGTTGGAAAATTATTATGTCAAGTATCGTCACATTATTCTTAAAGCGTTTCAGCAAGGCACCATAGATCATGATACGTGGAAGTTCTTGGACATTAAGAATCCAAGGACTCCTACGTTTTATGCTCTGCCAAAGACACATAAATCATTAACTAATCCGCCAGGACGGCCGATAATTTCAGGCTGTTCCAGTCTCACCGAAAATGCCAGTGCCTTGGTTGATAGCTATCTGTCTCCTCATGTCACCTCTCTTTCATCGTATGTGAAGGACACTATCGATTTATTGAGATTAATTGAGGGTATTCAACTTCCAGCTAACACCTGGCTTGTCTCTCTGGATGTTGAAAGCCTTTATAACACAATACCCCATGATAGGGGTTTGGAGGTTATTAGGGGCCATCTTTCAGAGAGAGGTCCCTCCTCACGGATATATAACAATTTTGTTTTGGAGTTACTGAGTTATATCTTGAAACATAATGTTTTTCTTTTTGGATCTTCCCACTACCTCCAGGTGCAGGGGGTTGCGATGGGGACTAAGTGTGCCCCATCGTATGCCAACCTGTACCTGGGGGGGGGTGGGAACGACAGGTTTTCTCTAGAGAGGATCTTGCTCCCTTTTTGGACTATATCATCTCCTGGTATAGGTATATAGATGACCTATTGATTTTTTGGTCAGGTGATCAGATTCAATTACAGCAATTTTTTGATCTTTTGTCCATTAATGATTTTAATTTAAAATTTACCATCAATTACAGTCAAACCACTATTAGTTTTTTGGATCTCAATATTTCTATTGATGACACAGGGCTAGTTCACTCATGTCTATATAGGAAACCCACTGCTGGAAATACCATCCTTCATGCCAGCAGTGCACATCCTGCACCTCTCCTGCGTAGTATCCCCTATAGCCAATACCTTCGGCTTAGGCGGAACTGCAGTAGGGATACAGATTTTAAAGCTACCTCGAAAGACCTCTACCAGAGATTAAAAGCCAGAGGCTATAGCCATAGATGTTTAAAACGAGCCTTCAATCGGGTAAAAACCCAAAAAAGAAGTTCTCTAATTTTCTCTTCAAAAAATTCTGCAACCACAGATACGGTTAGAGTAATTACTAGGTATGCTTCCCAATATAAAGAAATGAGAAACATTTTAACAAAATTCTGGCCATTACTATTAGCAGATTCGACTGTGAATAAATACATAAAAAAACACCCAGAAATCACCTTTAAACGGGTCTCCTCTTTGAGAGATCGCCTGGTTCATAGTCATTTCAAACCTACTTCAGTTTCCACAAATACATCTATTGGCGGCACATCGCCTTGTGGTCACTGCGATGTTTGTCGCTTTGTAGACACCAAAACTAAGTTTAAATTACCTAATGGCAATTGGCACTCTACCCGTGATTTAGTCACCTGCCAATCAGTGGGGGTGATTTATCTGGCTCAGTGTCAATGCGGGGGATACTATGTTGGGAAAACCAAAAGACCCTTCTTTAAGAGAATAAAGGACCATATGAAACCCATTCTCAATAGAAAAGTAGTGACAGCAGTTAGTAGGCATGTCGGCAATTATCATAATTTTGACCCCAATGTCATCAAATTTTTGGCCCTGGAGCATGTCCCGCTCGACTCAAGGGGGGGAAGTGTAGACAGGACCCTTCTCCAACTTGAGTCGCGATGGATCTATGACCTCAGGGCCACCCATCCTCCGGGATTCAACAAAAGTCTTAGTTTTTAGATCATTTCTTTGATGCTATATCTAGGATTTATTTCGGGTTTTCTGTTTATTGATCTTGTAAAAAGTCCCCCCCCCCCCCCTTCTTCTCCCTTTTTTTTTTTTTTGTTGTTGTTGTTGTTGTTGTCTACTGTGGCCACAGTTATATGGTGTATGTCTTAGCGTCAATGGTCTTGAGTATTTCTTCTTGACCCTTCATGCTATGGACATTCCAGCTTTAATTTTCATCTATACATTTGTTAGTTTATAATGTTGCATATTATGTTTTGATACCATATCCACCTTACATTTATATACAATGTTTTAATTTACTATGGTTATCTGGTGACACATATTGGTCTTTTTTGTTCTGCTGGTTCCTTTTCTCTCTCCTGGCTGGCGGTTCAACTATTTAAAGTGGCCTCCACAATCTCCATCTGTGGTTTCTTGCAAGCAGACAGCCTCTCCATCTCAGCAAGTGAACATATCTTTGTTTACCTGGCTCTACCCGGTCTCCTATATAGTGTCCACTGTGGTCACCTATCCGCATTTTCTATATACGGGGTGACTTTTGCTCTTGATCCTGCGTTTTTCGGTGTTGAGCAGCAGACAGTACAGACGGCAGGTCATATTTGACAAGTGCGGATGGTCATCGCAAACCCCTGAGGAAGCTGTTTCAAGCGAAACATGTTGGGTTTCCATGCAATTTTATGTTCATCCAAACTCTATGCATTATGACCACCACCTATGTATAATACTGTATATGTACCTAAAAACCCATGATTGGTTTTATATATTTTATATTCCTTTTGTCTATTTTTGTATTAATAAAATTATCAATTATATTATATTAGAAGCTCTCTCTCTTTGATCAACCTCTGCACCATAAAAATCCCTTTTCATCCTACCTCTTTTTTATAATTAGAACTACAGTAGCTCTTCTATTGGATTGGACTACATGGGCCAGACATCGCTCCCTATGTGGATCAGTAAGCCTTAACTACCCATGAGCCTGTCGCCAGTTTGCCTGTTTTCCTTCCTTGGAGCACTTTTGGTAGGTCCTGACTAGGACCGGGAACATCACACAAGAGCTCCAGTTTTGGAGTTAGACCTCATACACACAATTAGATTTTCTGCAGATTTTTTTCTTCAGATTTACCAAAACCATATAATATGAGGTCAAACCTTAATGCCGCGTACACATGGTCGGAATTTCCGATGGAAAAAGTCCGATGGGAGTTTTTCATCGGATATTTTGACCGTGTGTATGCCCCATTAGACTTTTTCCGTCGGAAATTCAGACGGAATTAGATAGAGAACATGTTGGAAAAAAATTCCTATCGGAAATCCCGATCGTCTGTATGCTTTTCCGACGGAAAAAAAACACGCATGCTCGGAAACAATTCGACACATGCTCGGAAGCATAGAACTTAATTTTCTCGGCTCATCACCGCGTTCTTGACGGTCAGAATTTAGTGTGACCGTGTGTATGCAAGACAAGCTTGAGCGGAATTCCGTCGGAAAAACCATCCGAGTTTATTCCGACGGGAAAACTGGTCGCGTGTACAGGGCATAAGAGTTTCAATTTGTATGCAATCAGGCAGGCCCTTGCACTATGTGGTTTTGGTAAATCTGAAGACAAAAAATCTGCAGAAAATCTAATAGTGTGTATGAGGTTTTACTCTGACCCAGTCATCTAGCAATTACAATTTGGCCCTTGTCAAAGTTGCTCAAATCCTTCCTAAAGGAAGGAAAAAATGTAATAATATAAAAAAATAATAAAAATAAAAAAATAATAAAAAAAAACACACATACATATGTGCACAATTAGGAATTACAGACACCTATTACTTTACACATATAATTTATCACCACACATATTATCGTGTATTTAAAATAATTTTACAGTAAGCATTATTATACACGATTTATATAGCACCAACAGTTTGCGCAGCGCTTTACAATGTAGAGGGGGGACAGCTTGTAGAGCTTACATGCTAAAGGGGGGGGGTGGTACAAAAGGTAATAGTTGCCGAGAATGATTTGATGGGGGTTGCTCGGGGACAGTTGTTAGATGGGAATATGGGCTTCCCTGAATAAGTGAGTTTTCAGGGATCTCCTAAAGGTGGACGGGTTAGGGGCTGATAGGACATATCGGGGAAGGGAGTTCCAGAGGATGGGAGAGGCTCTAGAGAAGTTCTGAAGGCGAGCATGGGAGGAGGTAACAAGGGAGCTAGAGAGCAGGAGGTCCTGGGAGGATCGGAGGGGACGATTTGGGCGATATCTGTAGATGAGGTTAGTGATATAGCTGGGGGTGATGTTGTGGATGGCCTTGTAGGTTGTGGTTAGCATTTTGAATTTTACACAGTGGGGTAGGGGAAGCCATGAAGGGATTGGCAGAGAGGAGAAGCAGTCACGGATCGGTTAGTGAGGTTTATTCGTGTAGCGCTACCCCCAGTTAAGAGAGCCGCTGGTTTTGTTTTGGGCCCTTTAGTGCACCGCTGTCAACCCCTGGCAATCGGCTCTATCCTCCCGTGGCACAGCTAGTAAGGGGAGATGTGACCGCAACTCTAGGTGACGCAGTCCTATGGCAAACACACACAGTGATATACTTTAAAACTTCTATTAAAGTAAGTGAAACTGACACCAATGTACTTGACCCAGATATTTTACTGAGGCTAATGGGCAAGTAATAAACAACAGTATAACAAGTTGCAGATCCCTGCAATAAACAGTAATAAAGATAAACAGAGTAATCAGAATAATAAAGTATTGCTATGCAACTCTAGCGCTGCCCTTTTACAGCTACTTCCCCTCATGGGTAGACTAACACCCAGTAATGTCTACCTATGCAGTCAGGCCTGACTGATCTAAATGGAAGTTCAGTGAAACAGTATTCGCTAGCAATCTTTCGGTGGTGCACTTGAAGAACAACTTTGTAATCCCAACGAATAGTAAAGATAAAGTATCTGTCTTTAAACAGCTCTCACCACCCGGACAAGTCCAAGTCCGTTTCCTCCGCCGATTCGTCTAGGAACAGGAATCCACCGACATCCGAGTCTTCAATCCTTCTGGTGTACTGCAGCAAGGATGAGAAGATGTCTCCAAGGCTCTGCTAGGCTGGCAGAGGGGCTCTTTGGAAAAGAGCACAAGGCCCAGGCTTCAGGCCTTGTGCACACAGCAGTTCAGCACAGAGATCCTTTTGCTAGGAGAGGGGGTGTCCAAAAGAGGCAGAACAAACTCCACCTCCCCTTTATAAAGTCTGCCCCAGCAGTCTCTGTTCCGGAGCAATGCACCCTGGGTGCTGCAAGATGTACTGGGAGATGTAGTCTCTCTCCTCTGCTTTCACTTCCAGTCATGTCTCTTCTCTCCTTCCTCCCGACTCACCTCTCACCTGGAACTTCTTGTTTCTCTGCATTAAAGGGGAACACCCCGCTACATTCGTCTAGCAGCAGCATTCATAATAGACTGAAGAGGGGATATCCTGCGTAAGGGTAGGCCATTAAGGAGAGAGTTGCAGTAGTCAAGGCGGGAAATAACCAAGGAGTGAATAAGTTGCTTTGTGTTGTCATTAGTCAGGAAGGGTCGAATTATCATTATTATCATTATCATTTTATTATAAGACTAAGCAGATGAGGTAGTACAGCTTTTAGGTTTAACTTATTTATACATTTGTACACCTTTTGATTTTCACAAAAAAATCTAACAGTTTTAAATTACGGTAATACTTTTCTATATTAATAATACACCGTTTTATCTTTTTGTACATTTTAAAATTAGCATGATGTTGTGTTTAATGATTTCAAAATATTACAGAAAATATAAATGGTTTTGGCAGGATCTCTCTCAAACTGTCATATATGTAATGCGCATGTGAATAGCAAAAGGGGTTCAGCCATCTGAGGTGCAAAATAGGACCAAAACCTGGCCGCGAAGGAGTAAAACTTACAAATAAAAAGTTATATCTGGGAGATAGTAGTTTAAAACAAACTTGTTTTTTTTGTAGCGACTAACAAACAAAAATTTTTTCCTGCAAAAAAAAAGATCTAACTTTATTTCTCAGAAGTAATGCTTTTTTTTTTTACCCTCTAGGTCTACTGACACTAATATGAAAAATATTCCGCATGCACTTCAACCAATATGATAAAGAGGATTCATTAGGAGGTCACAATTTGTTTTTGGTGTAATATTTTTTACCAAACATGTACATGAATATTCAGTACACAGAGGCAGTGTGGTTGAAGCACAGCAAATAAAACGTAAGTAACAACAAGACCTGCATAAATTTACAATATGTGTGTCTTCAATGCAAAACTAACATCAGTTAAAAGCACTGCTGGAGGCAACAAAATGTGGAAGCATCAGACTGAAAAACTAAATTGTATGAACAGTATTTGTATCAGCTTAGAAAAAATAAGGCCTTTGGTGGGACCATGCCTAAGGGCTAGTTTAGACCATTATTTCTGTGTTCCGGATGCATTTCTGCATGCTCGGTTTTGATGTGTTCGATATGTTCGCCGTCTGACTGCAATAGAGCACCATATGTATGAAAGGGAAGTATAAGTTAGACAGGGGTTGAGTTAGTGGTAGGGGTTAGGTTGGCTTCAGGGGTCAATGTATATGTAAATGTGTATTTTTTTTATAGTTTTTGCATAGAGCAAAAAATAGTTAAGACTCCTGTCAAGTTTTTTTATTTATTTTTTGCTGTTTGTGACCCGCCAGGAAGATATCCCTCAAATTTCCATCACAGGAAGCAAAAAGAAGCCTCTCTGTTTCGTTCTGAATTGAAATTCAGACAAATTTTAGTTTTTCAGAGATTCGGATGTATCCGAATTTCCGAATTACAATAGTACCGAATTTAAACAAATCAGAAATAATGAAAAACAAATTCAGACGAAATTCGAATCGATTCAAATCGTTTTCAAATCAATTTCGAATAGTTTTCAAATTCTAAAAGTTTTCAAATTCGAATAGTTTTCCACTTTTCAAAGAGAATAAAATAGAATAGAAAACAAAGGAATAGAAAAGAAAAAAATAGAATAGAATAGAAAAGACTATAACAGAAAATAAAAGAATAGAATATAATAGAGTAAAACAGAACAAAATAGAATAGAAAATAAAAGAACAAAACAGAATAGAAACAAGTAGAATAAAAAAGAATAGAATAAAATAAAATGAATATAGCCATCTTCTGAAGTTTGAATTTCAAATAGAATAAATTCGAATTTGAATAGAAAATAATAGAATTTAAAAAAAACAATAGAATAGTATAGAAAGAATATAACCATTTCTCAAACTTCAAATATAATCAATTTCAATAAAATAGAAAATAATAGATTAGAAAAAAACAGAATAGTATAGAAAAAAACAACAGAATAGAATAGAATAGAAAGAATATAACCATCTTTTGAAATTCAAATTTTAAATAGAATAAATTCAAATTTGAATAGAAAAGAATAGAATAGAAAAGAATAGAATATAAAATAAAATAATAGAATAGAAAATAATAGAATTAACAAATAGAAAGAGAAAAGAATAAAAAATAAATAGAATAGAAAGAATATAACCATTTCCCAAAATTCAAATAGAATCAATTTGAATTTAAATAGAATAGAAAAGAATAGATTAGATTAGAATAGGAAGATGGTTATATTCTTTCTATTCCATTCTATTGTTATTTTTCCATACTATTGTGTTATTTTCTATTCTATTCTAATCTATTATATTCTATTTAAATTCGAATTGATTCTATTTGAATTTTGGAAAATGGTTATATTATTTCCATTCTATTCTATTGTTTTTTTAAATTCTATTCTTTTCTATTCTATTATTTTCTATTTACATTTTAGTAGATGGTTATATTCTGTTTTATGCTATTCTTTTTTTATTATATTCTATTTGTTTCTGTTCTATTGTATTCTATAGGCTTGTGCAATTCGTTTTCTAACGAATTGAAATTCGTCCGAATTTAGCAACTTTCGGACATTCGTAAGCATTCGAATTTCCGAACAAAGCAATTACGAATAAAACCGAATCTGAAATAAATTATATTGCAAATAGCGAATGCCCGATTTGTCCTCGGCATAATTTGTTATGAAAAAAGTTACGAATGTACGAATCCATTCGATAACAATAACACTCTGCTCTCTGCTTCTCCCTCACCGTGCTGAACCCTCTCAAAATGGTGTACAGGGGCGGAGCCTATAGCCGCATGTACAAAACGAAAGTAAAATACGAGATTTCGAATCGTTACAAATAACCGCTATGTATTTAGAAAAGTACAAATCCATTCGAAGCACATTAGGCATAATAGGCAGCGTCGTTGTGAGAGAGACACGGAAAATTACGAATCAACGAACCCAAAAAAAGTTATGAAAGTAGGAGTTGTGTCCAGAATCAACATAAAACAATGTACTCTACCGAAAGTACGAATTATAAATCAACAAAAAATAAGGCTTACATTAATACGAATCATTCCGATTCACAAAAAATGTCGCTTGCGAAAATACGAATTAGTTTGAGCACGAAAAATCCCGTCTAGCAAAATTACAAACAATTACGAATCAACAGGACCGAAAAGAAACGAACCGAAACGAAACAAATTTTTCTGTTGTGCACAAGTCTAGTATTCTATTCCATTCTATTTTGTTGTTTTATTTTCTATTCTATTTTGTTCCGTTTTACACTATTATATTCTACTCTTTTATTTTATTTATTTATTCAATTTTTTTCTATTCTATTTCTTTATTTTCTATTCTATTTTATTCTTTTTGGAAATTGGAAACTGTTCCAATTCAAAAACTGTTCGAATTTGAAAACTATTCGAATTCAAAAACGTTTTGAATTTGTATTTGAAAACTATCGAATTCAAAAATGTTTCGAATACGAATAAACTAAAAACGAATTCTGAAAACAAGTTAAACGGATTAAAGAAATGTAAGTAAACAAAACAATTTTTTTTCATTCTGCACATGTCTACTCTGAAGCAAAAAAGCATGTAAAGTAGGTTATATGGGTTCCAATGTATAGTTCACACCAGCGCAGTGCGTTCCAGTGCATTTCAGTTCCAGAAAAAAAAAACATGCAAATTTTTTCCTGCACAGTAAAAATCATAAAAAAGCATCAAAAAAGCACTGTACGGTGAAAAAAAAACAGGAATGTTATAATGTGCCAGTATGCATCACATACTAACACATTATGTTAAGCTTACCTTAACCACTTGCTTACTGGGCACTTAAACCCCCCTCTTGCCCAGACCAATTTTCAGCTTTCAGCGCTGATGCAATTTGAATGACAATTGCGCGGTCATACAACACTGTACACAAATGATTTTTTTTTTCATTCCCCACAAATAGAGCTTTCTTTTGGTGGTATTTGATCACTGCGGTTTTTATTAAAAAAACTTAAAAAGACCGATTTAAAAAAATATATATATTTATTTTTATATTTTGTTATAAAATTTTGCAAACAGGTCATTTTTCTCCTTCATTGATGTACGCTGATGAGGCAGCACTGATGGGCTGCACTGATGGGCACCGATGGGCTGCACTGATGGGCTCCGATAAGGCATCACTGGTGGGCACTGATAGGCGTCACTGGTAGGCACTGATAGGCGGCACTGGTGGGCACTGATAGACGGCACTGAGAGGTGGCACTGATGGGTGGCACTGAAGGGCATTGATGGGTGGCACTGGTGGGCACTGAGAAGTGGCACTAATATGTGGCATTGATAGGTGGCACTGATAGGTGGCAGTGATGGGCACTGATGGGTGACAATAATGGGCACTGGTAGGTTACACTGATAGGCAGCATTGCTAGGTAGCACTGATTGGCATCACTGGTGGGCATTGATAGGTGGCACTTGTCGGCATTGATAGGTGGCACTGTGGGCATTGATAGGTGGCACTGTGGGCACTGGCAGGTAGCAAAGGCAGGTGGCACTGGCAGGTGGTATTTATGGGCACTGATGAGGCTGATGTGCCTCCTTCCTCTTTGGGACAGATGTCCCCTGTGCACAAGCTGGTGATTTTTTTTTTTTTTTCCTCACGCTTTCAGCATGAGGAGAAAAAAAAACGATTACCGATCCTTTGTTTACATCACGTGATCAACTGTCATGGGCTGACAGCTGATCGCGTGGTAAGGGGTCGGGACCGGCCCCTTACACGGATCTGTGATCGCCCGAGTCTCAGTGACTCTGTGATCACAGCGCGTGCCGTGCGTTCCTTGCAGGGGGCGCGCATTGCGCGTGAAAAGAGGAGGATGTCTATTGACGGCCTCCTGGCAATTGGAGTCCGCGCTGTAGCCGTCATTCGGCTATAGCGCGGGTGGGAAGTGGTTAAAATGAAACCCTCCAGCATTGTGCCGTCACCGCTGACAGGGCTTCCATCTTCACCTGGTTTTCCTTCCGGGTTCGCAGGCTTCAGTCCTTTGAATGGCCAAGCCACAATGATGTCACTCTCGCGCATGAGAGTCACTTTTTAAGGCACAAAGCTTTGAAAGGAACAGCACGGGTATGCCGTTCCTTTAGAGCGCATGTGCCAGTGACGTCAATGGCGGCTACACAAGTAAATATCTCCTAAAGGGTCAGGAGATATTTTACACTATTTATTTACAGTACCTACAGTAAAGCCTTATTATAGGTTTACCTGTAGGTAAAACATAAACAATGGCCTTTAATACCACTTTAAGTTGTTATTGTGTACATTACATTATTACAGTATTTTCTCTATAAAGTCTTTAATGTAAAATTTTCATTGAGTTGATTCATTTTTTCTGCCTTTTATAAACATAGTTACATAGTTAGTCTGGTTGAAAAAAACTATTTATGAATGCTTCATTGTAATTTTTTTTCAAGATCAAAACAATATGATTTTGATGCATTGTTGCGGGCCCCTAAATGTCATGGGGCCTATTTGGTAATCGGACACTGTGAACAAGAACTAAATGTTCCAAAGGTGTACTTTTGTATTTAACATATAAACGGTGTCCTTGGCTATGGAAAGGCCTATAGGTGATCACCATGACAGCAGTCAGTAATTAACCCCTTTCTACCAGGATGAAGGCCCCATACCCACTGTGCTCATATACTGCACATTGGTCCCGCATTCATATGTAAACGTGATTGCACCACACATGTGAGGTATGGGCACAAAGGTCAGAGCGAGAGCAATAATTTTAGCACCAGACCTCCTATTTATCTCCAAACTAGTAACCTGTAAAGGCTTCTTGGATCATGTATCAGCGCCAGCTGTGCTGTGATTAGTCATAGCACAAGCCAATCAGCAGGTGCCGGCCAATGACTGACCGCCGGTACCCACTGATCGGTAAAGAACATGACAGTAGTAGAGGTTTTCTGGGTAGGGGGGCAGAGTTCCATTTGAACCTTACCCTGACCTAGGTGATATCTCTACGATCCCAGGTGCATTCAGGGATCTGGGTCAGGTAACCTATGCCCTGGGTAAACCTGAAAGACAGTTAAAATGTGTGGCAGTCTCTAGCTACCTGAATGACAAAAGAAAGGGAATTTGGGACTTTAAATTAGGTAGTTGACTCGTATAGGTAAATATGTGAGATCAAGTTTTAATAATCAAGTAAAATTGTAAATGCATCCTAACCAGAGAGAAGGGGAATATCCCCCATACCAACGCTCGTGTTGCCGTCTTCCCGGACTTCTCCAATGAGGTGCAACGGCAGCGGTCCAGGTTCCAGGATGTTAAGAAGCGCCTCCGCACTCTACACCTCAAATACGCCATGCTGTACCCTGCAAAGCTTCGTGTGGAGTGCGACGGTCGGACCCACTTCTTCGAGGACCCAGAGTCTGCATCCACTTGGATTGACCGGAGAGATCGGCGAGATTGAGCATACCGCGCTGTCTGGGAGCTGTGAGTACTTTTCTTTTCTCTCCCCTGCCGCCCCCTGTGCCGGTGGCACTCCCTGTTCGTGCCCTGGTGATTCGCCTCACGGTTGCTCTGTTGCTGGTGAGTGCCCTCCGCCGGGACGGGGGAGACAGACCTAAAAGCCTTTTCCGCCCCTCCTTGGATCTCACAGCGTGCTCGCCACCTTCGGGTGATCTAACTGTTAATTCCCCGTTCTCCCCACGCATGGGAGATGCTTGTAGAGGGCAGCTTACCGAACGTTGCTGGAACTTCCTATCCTACTTTACGTACCACCCTGATGGCAGGCGGGGCTCCCTTCTGCACGGCTGCAATGGTGTTGTGCTTTTGTGGCCCCTACACCCCATGCACTTCTCAGAGAAGAAGTCGTCCCCCTAGGTTCTCTATGGACTTTTTTCACTCCCCCCGTTTACCTGATTGTTTTTTCCTCTTTTTTTGTTTTCTGTTCATCACAGGTATCTATGTCCCTTTGAAATTAAGTCCCTCGCCTCCAATGCTTTTTTCACGTTGGATGTCCCCGGTTGATACCTGGTTTTGGGATACTATGTTCATGCCGAGTTGGGGTGGCACTGGACTGGGAGGGAGGGGAAATGTTTTGGCTGTTTTTTATTTGCCACTATGTTCACAATTGTTCATTTCTGCTAAAGGTACTATGTCATTGTCATACATGCACTATCAATATTGGTTGCTGATATGTTCTGTACTGTCTGATGTGTCCTTATCTGCTCTGCTGGTCCTGGTTTGGCTGCGGTCTATTATACACACCATATACCCACCATGAGTTCCCTGAAGTTCCTCACGTGGAATGTTAGAGGCTTACGCAATAAGATCAAACGCACAGCGGTCCTGACATTTCTCAAATCTCAGAGAGCTGACATTATCACACTGGTCGAGACCCACGTCACGGGCCACTTGCAATCCTCCCTTAAAAAACCTTGGGTGGGGTGGGCTTATCATGCCACTCACACCTCATATTCCAGAGGAGTATCGGTCCTGGTTGCCAAACGGGTACCTTTTGAGCTTATACTGCTCCGCACGGATCAGCAGGGCAGATATGTGTTTATGCACGCCACCATTAATGGGTCTCCTATCCTGCTACTTGCCTGCTATATTCCCCCCCCGTACAACTCAGCTGTAATTCAGGAAGGCCTTGCCTTTATGACACAATACCCCTCCGTACCGGCAGTGTGGATGGGGGACTTTAATATGACCCTGATCCCCGCCCTGGACCGTCTGGGCACACTGGATCCCCCCCTTAACCCACCGACCCATACCAGACTGCACCGCATAGTGACCGACTTTGCTCTTGTCGACACTTGGCGCCACAGACACCCGCACACTAAAGTCTTCTCATGCTTTTCAGCCAGTCATAACACAATGTCACGAATTGATTTTGTTTTTATCTCAATGTCCCTGCTGCCTAAGTTGGGAGATGTGGGCTTTGCTCCGAGAGTACTCTCGGATCACGCCCCCTACTGGGTCACGATTCAGCTCCTGAGGGCTTCCCCTGCTCCTTCTTGGCGGCTAAACCCGTTCTGGCTGACTGCCCTGCAGGACCAGGATGACATCCCCACAGAATTGCAATACTATTTTACGGCCAACAGGGACACTGCCGCGCATGATGTGGTGTGGGAAATGTTTAAACTTCACGCTCGTTCCCTACTTTCCACACGTATTAACAGGCTTAAACGGTCATCAACATTTATTGTCCAGCAGGCTGCGGAGTACCTGCAGGTGCTGGAGGAGGCGTTCCACCGGGACCCCTCGCCCAGCGCGGCCAATAATCTAAAGATTCAGGCGCGCCAGGTCTCCCAATTGCACATAGAGAAGGCTAAACAACGTATCTTCTTCTGTAGACAGAGGGTGTTTGAGTATGGAGAGAGATCAGGCAAATTGCTCGCATATCTCGCCCACTTGGATATGCGTCCCCCTGTGGTGGTGTCCTTGACCGACCCGCAGGGGAACGACATCACCGATCTGCAATTGGTGGCGGAGGAATTTGGGAGATTCTACCGTGCACTTTACACTTCCAGGGTCGCCCACACTCCCCAAGACACCAGGGACTACCTAGCGGGAGTTCAATTCCCTAAACTGACAGACGACCAGCTTGAAATTCTGGAAGCCCCTATTACTGAGGAGGACATCCCTGAGGCCATTTCCTGTCTGGCCTCATCCAAGGCCCCAGGATTGGATGGCCTACCTCTTGAATTCTATGCCACCTACTCCGAAATCCTAATCCCTGAACTTAAGTACCTGTATAAATCTATATTTGACTCAGGGGTTCTACCCCCATCTATGCGAGAAGCCCAAATAGTCGTAATTCCCAAACCCGGAAAGGACCCTAAATACCCGGAGTCGTATAGGCCCATTTCCCTGTTACAGGTAGATATTAAAATATTAGCTAAGATTCTAGCCTCCCGCCTTAACCAGGTTATTCTGTCATTGATACACCCTGACCAAACCGGCTTTATGCCAGGGAAGAACACGGCCATGAATATTCGCCGCCTATTTATGAATATTCAGGGGTCCCATGATGAAATTGGCTCAAGGGTTGTGGTGGCGCTGGATGCTGCCAAGGCCTTCGACTCCGTGGAGTGGAGCTACCTGTGGGAGTGTCTCTCAAGATTTGGATTTGGCCCCAGCTTCATTCGCTGGGTCCAACTCCTCTATCAATCCCCGAGGGCCAGAGTGTTTGTGAACGGTTGGCTTTCTGACCAGTTCCCGCTGGAGAGGGGGACCCGGCAGGGCTGCCCCCTTTCCCCCATGCTTTACGCATTGGCTGTGGAGCCGTTGGCCATAATGGTCCGTGCGGACACTTGCATCCGAGGTCTCAGGATGGGGAACTTGGAAGAAAAGATTGGGATGTATGCCGACGACACACTTTTGTATCTGGCGGACTCCGGTCCTTCTCTTATAGCAGCCCTCCAGTCCATAGAACGTATGGGTGGCCATTCGGGTCTGAGTATTAATTGGGCTAAGTCCCAGATCCTTCCGATTGACCATTTCCCCTCCTCGTTCGCGTCCCCTCCTCTGGCTCTTCCAAGGGTCTCCCAGATTAAATACCTTGGCGTACAGGTCACCAGATCGCTCTCAGATTATAAACTACTGAACATTGAACCCCTGTTTGCTCTGATCAAGAACAAGACGCAGACTTGGGCCAGACTACCCCTGGGTGTTATGGGTCGCGTCAGCTTAGTTAAGATGATACTCCTTCCCAAGATACTCTATTTGGTCTGGCATGCTCCCCTCTATATACCACAAAAAAATTTCAGGACAATTGAATCCATCCTGAATTCATTTATTTGGGGTCATGGCAGACACAAATTATCCTGGAGAATCCTGAAGAACCCTGTGACGTTGGGAGGAGCTGCTCTCCCTGACTTTCAGGATTATTATTTTGCCTCCCAGCTGTCCCACTTCTATTATTTTGATAAACATGAACTAACGAGATACCAGACACTACTCTGTGAGCACCCAGATGACTCGGCCCACACCCCACTTCAATCGGTCCTGAGAGCCCCATTGACAAGACGCCCCCCCCCAACACACAGCAGACATGTTGACTCACCACCGGAGGGTATGGCGGGCGGCACTGCAGAGAACTGGGACCCCAAGGGTACACTCTCATACCCCTCTCTGGTACAATACATGCTTGCCAGAATTATTGTCCATTCCGGACCCCGCGGCGTGGATACGCCATGGGATCTTATACATACACCAGATCATGACTAATTCAGGCCTTAAATCATTCCAAATGCTGAAGGACGAATTTTCCCTCCCCAATTGCCTGTTTTTCAGGTATTTGCAACTCCGCCACGCCATACAGGCCCAGTTTTCTGGCTCTTGCCCGTCCCTGGCAGTTCCCTCCATAGTGGACACAGTCATGGGTAATGTGCCTGCTAAGCTCATCTCCACTTTGTACTCCGCCATTCGTCTCCCTAGCACCACAGCATTGGCCTATACTGCTAAGACTAGATGGGAGGCGGATGTTGGACTTATAGAGGATGGGGACTGGGGCGAGATTTTGGAGGACGTGAAAAAGGTTTCCCCCAAGCTGTCGGACCGCCTCACACAGCTGTACATTATACATAGAACATATCTGACCCCTCAGAGAGTGGCACGTTTCAGGCCCACGTACAATCCGGGATGCCGCCTCTGTGACCATACCCCGGGCTCCTTTTACCACCTCATATGGTTCTGTCCCACCATTCAGGCATATTGGACACAGGTGATACGCTTCCTACACGATCAGATGGGCTCCCCTGCTACCCTTGACCCAAAGATGTGCCTACTTGGCCTGTTGCCAGACTTGGATGCCGACAAACCCCTCCGTACCTTTTTACATGAGACGCTATTCTTGGCAAGAAAAGTAGTGGCCCGTAATTGGATGCAGGCCCTGCCCCCTACAATTCAGTGCTGGAAAAAGGCGGTTAACGATGCTCTCCCATATAAAAAACTGATTTATGTACATAGAGGGTGTCCGCTAAAGTTTGAGAAGGTCTGGGACAGATGGATGGCGGATGGTGAAACGTGTACTTGACATGTCGATTTTTTATTTTTGTTGTATACCGGTTTTACTTTCACTGCTGTTATTATCTTTGTGACACACAGATGCTTCACTGTGTTCATGTATGTACTATTATATTGGCCATACTGGCTTATGTTGATTTATGTACCATGCATACTTTTCAATAAAGTTGGTTTCCAATTTAAAAAAAAAATTGTAAATGCATAGCAATAACACAACTCATCTGGGAAAGTCAATAGATAAAATATATCATACTGATAATAACATCATCTTCATGAATATATACATAATCAGCACATAGCAATGATGAATAAAATTGTTGATTCATGTATCAATTTGGCAGCATAATTTAGGGTTCAATGGGTTTAAAAATTTGAATTGTATATCTAGATATAAATCCTAATGAGGCACATAGCTACATCCTAAGAGACAGATGCGTTGCTGTGTAAAAAGAGCAGCACAGTGGTGTAGTGGATGGCACTTTCACCTAGCAGCAAAAGGGTCTGCCTGCCTGCGTGGGTTTCCATAAGGTACTCCGGTTTCCTCCCACGCTCCAAAGACATGCTAGTAGGTTAATTGGATCTTGTCCAAATTGGCCCAGTATATATGTGTACTAATGTGTGTCCCAAGCATGTCGAGATCCTAAGGGGTAAATGACCGCACTAGCCAAGCAGACACTGGCTGCAAAAAGTGCCTTGAGGCGATTCAGTTCGCATTTGTAGTGCTATACAAGTTACTCATTAATTTAAAAACACTTCTTAAGGGGCGGTATAGGATATCTATAAAAAATAAAATATAGTAATGATTAAACCTAATATTGAGATAAGTACAACAGGACAATATGTGTAATAGATCTATCCCTGGTCTAATTCCAGGATGTATGCTCTATTCTGCCTCTGACCCAAATTCAAGGTGATATGAATGCATGCATGCTAAAAGAATCACATTGAGACAGACTTGTCAGTATGAGCTCTTCCTCATTAACAGCCAACCAGGGGTTTATTCCGGTCACAGCCCCTTCAAAGCCCCAACAAAGTGACATATGCAAACGTCATCACATATGTGTGCATATCATTGGTTCATCTGTATATGGTCCTCTTCCTCTCGATGTCTGTTCTGCCATGTGGTATCCACATTATTTAGCTTGTTGCCATCTTAGCTTTCACGGTGGGAGGGGGTGAAGGGAGTAGGAGTGGAGGAAACATCTGTTTGTCATTTATCTGTCTGTCATTTAAGGAAACGTACTTCTGGCTGGTCATAAGATTACCAAAATACACAAACATATATACACACATCGCAACAAGAAAGAAAAGAAACAATAAAAAAATAATAAAGAAGAAAAGAAAATAACAATATTTGAGTGGTTTAAGAGAGAGATAAATCAAATTATTAGCTCCATCACAGTCCCCCCTTAAAATACTATTTTATCAGTACTGTCCCTATGCTGTATGACCTTACTTGGCCCTCCCGACATCAGGATCTTTTTTGTATTTCGCATAAAAGTCAGACACGGCTTGTCCAGTGTCCTCTTTCGACGAAATGGTCAGGAGAACAGTCAAGCACTATTCTTTCCCTTATCATTTGAGAATGTTGTATATATTATTAACAGGCAAGGACTGCAATGGGGCATACGGTCCCTCTTCCTCCTCCTTCATTGGATCTCTAATATCACCCAAATTCCAAAAGGTAGGGGTTACCTCTTTAGCTGCTTTTCCCAACAGCTTCTTCATACAGGGCAGAATATAGCAAACCACTATCGTAGCTAATGTAAGCAGCATCAAAATTGATATGCCAATTTTAGTACAAATGCATTGCCACCCACTCATCCACCCAAAAGATTGAGTTTGATTCTGCACCAGATCTGTGGATACACTGCTGTAGGAGGCACAGTATCCCATAGATAAGTTCCCCAAGAACTTCCCTGCTCCCTGGTAGTTCCGATAACATGTGTGTTTAATGAATTATACCAGAATTGTGTTACACCATCTACTTGTTTGATAGCCACCTCCTGTGTGTACAGTTGCTATAAGAAAAAAGATATATAGTTTCATTCTGATGCGGGTGGTGCACGGTCCTCAGGAACTGGAGCCTCTTTGCAGTGGGAAGCGTGTATCCAAGTGTTCTTTCCGGCCAACTTAACTGAAGTGGCTGTTGTCAGCAACACTTGGAATGGACCATCATATCTTGGCTCCAAGGAATGCTTTCGGAGGAACTTCTTAACCATCACCCAATCACCAGGAAGTATGCTGTGAGTACCGGTATCTAGATCAGGATCTGGAATGGAAGAAAATACTCGTGCATGGATATTAGTTAATTGTTTTGAAAGAGCGGTCACAATCTATCCAAGTATCAGACTGCAATTGCAACTGTTGTGGGTAATAACCTAATCTAGGGGCTGTTCCAAACAAGATTTCAAAAGGGGATAAAGAATGCTTCTCCCTTGGGGAATACCATACGCTGAATAAGGCTATTGGCAGGCTTTCTGGCCAGGACGCACCTGTGTCCTTGGCCATTTTTAGCATTCGGGTTTTAAGTGTCTGGTTCATTCTTTCCACTCTCCCACTACTCTGAGGGTGATAAGGTGTGTGAAATGCCAATGTGGTACCTAGGGCCAACCATATTTATTTTGTGACTGTAGCAGTGAACGCAGGGCCTTGATCACTCTCTATCACCTCAGGTACCCCATATCTGCAAACCACCTCCAAAAGAAATTTTTTAGCCGTGGTTTTTGCTGTTTGATTTGTGACTGGATAAGCCTCGGGCCATCCTGAGAACATGTCTACCACCACCAGGGCATACTCAAATCTACCACTCTTTGGAATTGGTATGTGATCAATCTGTATCCTCTGGAAGGGATAGGGTGGTCTAGCTGAGTGTTTTAGGGGTGGTTTCTCTAGCCTTCCGGGGTTGCATGCTAGACAAGTGTGGCAGGACTTGCAGTATTGATTAGTTTAAGTAGTTATTCCTGGAGCTACATAATGTTTGTTTATAAGTGAGTTCATCAAAGTCTTTGAGAGATGGGTTGCTTCATGGGCCCATTGTACCACAGCTGGGTACAAAGCTCTGGGGAGACATGGGCGGGTTCCTACAGTCCAAAGATCATCCACCTGTACTGCTCCCATCTTGCAACATACAAGGTGAGTTGAGGCAATGGGATCGGGGGCATCCAGGACAGAGGGTAGATGGGTGGTTTCCGCCTTCATGAGCTCAAAGCAATCATGTTCATCTTCATCTAGGGTAGGAGCAGGTAGGTCTGCGTCCTCTTCTTCCTGTTCATCCAGAGACATGTCATGATACCTCCCTTGGACAAGAGGAAGGAGAGTAGCAGGGTTGAGTTGTTGGCATCCAAGTAGTGTGACATTGTCAGGCATGAGTAAATTGAATTGCAACCGGAGGTGGTGGGCAGAGGATAAATGCTTGGGTTGCACCTGATTCAGAATGGCAGAGATATTGTGAGGGACTAGCAGCATAAGGGGGAGGCCCAGGACAATATCTGAAGTTTTGTCCAGCAGGGCCTGGGCAGCAAAAACTGCTCGGAGACATGATGGGCCTCCTCTGGCAACTGGGTCCAGGTGGGCTGAATAGTAACCGATGGGGCGGTTACGGAGTCCATGACTTTGTGTCAACACCCCTGAGGTGTGGCCTTGTGTCTCAGGTATGAACAGGCGAAAGAGCTTTCCATAATCAGGGAGACCGAGTTCAGGAGCAGTGCTGATTGCCTTTTTCTAAAGGTGAAAGTTAGTGAGCGCTTCTTTGGACAACGCAAAGGGGTCACATTGCAGGTTCTCATACAGGAGTTGCATGAGAAAGGAAGCCGCAGGTATCCAGGCTCTGCAGTAAGAGATCAGTCCCAAAAATGCATGTAGGGCCTTAGCATTACCAGGGGGCGAAATGTCCTGTATGGCTTCAGCACTCACTAAATCTATGACAGTGAAAAACTTTGCAGACGGGGGCACCCCTGACAGAAGAGTGTGTGGATTCGGGACAAGTGGTGTCTCCAAAATGGTGGCCTCATTCACTGCTCTAAGGTCCTGTACTACTCTGGTCGGGCCACTATCAGCCCCTTCCATATCGGTTCTTTCAAACCTGCTATGAAAGCACTTATTAGCATGCGAGAATGCGCATTGTTATGTAACCTGGTATTGAAGGCATCACTGGGGCAATGACCGGTGGGCAGTAAAAGCTGCCATCTGCATTCAATACTGGGCACAGGGGGTAGAGGGGCTAGGATGACGAGGCAGTAGCAAGGCCTATTTGCAAGGGGAGGGACTTCCGGAGGAGGTCCTCCGACTTACAACTGCATTCGGGGCAGAGCCCGGAGTGGTCAGGGTGTGGGAGTCCGGACCTCCCACATTCCTCACACGCCCACTTGGGGCCACCATCATAGGGTGGGGGCAGTCTTTTTCCTTTATGATATACATACATCAATCGTCCTTGTTCTGTATTTCCCGTTCCACCCACCCCTCTTTCATTAACCCCTTCGCTACCCTTATTTCTGTTCTGTCTCTGCTATGGGGCAGGAACCACCCTCCCCAACTTGCAACTCTATCCTGTAAAGAGTTTTAAATAGCTACTTAGCTAAGGCTCAACTTAAAAATAAACTGCAAATATAAAAAACTCCAGACTTCATAATCAAAAGTAACACTCAGGTTTAAAAATCAGTCGTAGGCTAGCAGGGGTGTTAAACAGTTAAACGTCTGGAAAAAGAAACAGCAACAGGCACAATTTTTAAAAACCATTCCCTTTTCTTTCTTCACAAAAGGAGCAGTAGCCCCCCCCCCTGTGCAAAAGTGGGAGGAGAATAATTTTTCCTTCTCAGGCGAGACTGGGAGATAGCTGACAAGCTAGGCTTAGGAGTGTCTTTTCAGCGTAACACAAAGGGGGGGGGGCGCAGCCTGCTCCGTGCTCCTATCCCAACCCAAAATGAACGTTAAGATGCACATTATAATGGACGTTGACTGTAAATACTTTAACCCCATCCACTTTCACGCACAAACATGAATCCACATACACAGTTAGAATATGACACGCTATTTCAGCCCTTCTGTCTGTATGGAGGTAATATTTAACCCCGAACCTATCTGGTTCGTATTCACCCACACTCACTATAGTGAGTTGTATTTATACATATATATATATATATGTATTCCCGGCACCCTCTCTTTAAAGGAATCACCGTGCCTATATACATATATATATATAAATATAATTCCCAGCACAATTCATTCCCAGCACAATCTCTCTTGATCATAAATGACAAGGAATCCCTGTGCCTATATTCATTTATTTCCTGACACCCTCTTTCAACCATGACCTTTGTACAGGGGTTGCCAGGTAACTGTGTCTCTATTACACCCTCTCGTAATACGGTTTGTACAAAGGCAGGCAAGGCAACTGTGTCTCTATATATTCCCGGACACCATCTTAAACCAGCATCTTTGTACAGGGGCTGACCAGGTAACTGTGTCTCTATTATCCGTACACCCTCTCGGAATCAGCTTCTTTGTACAAAGACTGCTGATAAGGAAACTGTGTCTCACCCTTCACATACAGACATCCGCTGAAATAGCCACATTCAAGTCAAAACAGAACATACAACATAACATAAAAATAACAGGCGGCAGAAGAGGTCGACAGGTTCTTATTAAATTGGCTCTGGACAAGAAGTTACTCGTCTTTGGCGATCATGGAAGAGCAGACTGAATGCGAGCGAAAGGGAGGGTGACAGAGCCAGAATAACACAGGTAAGGAATATAACTCTTCTCTTACCGTGTTGCGAAGTTGATCAGGCTCCGTTCCGTCAGCCACGCCTCGATTCGCTGACAGCCATAACTAGGTCGGCTACATCCAGAGAACGTAATCCAGAGTCCACGTTGGGCGCCAAAATGTAATAGATTTATCCCTGGTCCAATTCCAGGATGTATGCTCTATTCTGCCTCTGACCCAAATTCAAGGTGATGTGAATGCATGCATGCTAAAAGAATCACACTGAGACAGACTTGTCAGTGTGAGCTCTTCCTCATCAACAGCCAACCAGGGGTTTATTCAGGTCACAGCCCCTTATATTAACAATGTGACATAAGCAAACATCATCATCACATATGTGTGCATATCATTGGTTCATCTGTATATGGTCCTCTTCCTCTCGACGTCTGTTCTACCACGTGGTATCCACATTCTTTAGCTCGTCGCCATCTTAGCTTTCACGGTGGGAGGGGGTGAAGGGAGTAGGAGTAGAGGAAACATCTGTTTGTCATTTATCTGTCTGTCATTTAAGGAAACTTACTGCTGGCTGGTCATAAGATTACCGAAATACACCCACACACATATATATATATATATATATTACACATCGCAACAAGAAAGAAAAGAAACAATTAAAAAATAATAAAGAAGAAAAGAAAATAACAATATTTGAGTGGTTTAAGAGAGAGATAACATAGTCAATTTATTAGCTCCATCATAGACGATATCGTGATGCTATTGACATGACCTTTTCACAATCAGTCTGCCCATAGATAGATCAAATCTGCCCATAGATAGATCAAATCTCGGCCGGTCCCTGCTGAACCGGCTGAGATTCGATCCATCTATGGCCGGCTTTAGACCCAGACAGACAAAATTAAGCCAATTGCAATACAAATAAAAATCCCTAAAGTGGCTGTAAAGACTGAAGGTTTTTTACCTTAATGCATTCTCTGCATTACGGTAAAAATCTTCTTATTGCAGCCCCCCCCAGCCCCCTTATACAGTACTTGAGCCTGATCTTGATCCAGTGATTTGCACAAGAGCATTGGCTTTCTCATCTCTCCCCCTCCTCATTGGCTCAGACACAATGACTCCCTCTGCTGTCAATCACAACCAGTGAGGAGGAAAAGTGGGCTGGGCCAAGCAACGCTCTGTGTGTCGATGGACACACAGAGCTGGCTTGGGAGCGAGTGCCCCCATAGCAAGCTGATCGCTATGGTGGGCACTCCGCAAGGAGATAGAGCCAAGTGCCAGTGGGGGACCCCAGAAGAGGAGGATCAGGGCTGCTCTGTGCAAAACTATTAGAAAGTATGAAATTTTTGTTATTATAAAAAATATATATAAGTAAGTATGCAAAGTTATAATAGTTTAAGACTGAATATTCAAATGTTCAAAATTAAGCTCAGCTGGTTAACATTTTAAGTAGGGCTGTGGAAATTAACTATTAATCCTCGATTAATCGATTAATTTTTTTGATCGATCAAAATTGTTTTGATCGGTACTCACCTTTCCGCCGGCTTCCGGGTCTTCAGGGAGTTCTGTCGGAGATCCGGTGACATCACGGACACCGGCGGGGCTTGCCGTGTCCATCTGAAGGGCTCCTTTGCTGTGCCTTCATATCTGCATGCCGGCGGGACCTTACTATCTGCCACATGCAAGGGCCTCTATCAACCTGGGATTCTACAGCCATCCACTGGGCGTTGTGATAGTTCCCTTCACGGGACATTTACATGCCGACGGACTGATGTTAACCCCTCCTCATCTGGATTCAGCAGTGGTATCGTTGTACACATTTTTATACCAGTATCATACTTAGCTACATGTTGTTATGACTGCTTTTTCTACCGTTTGGTATTACTCGCACCATTTTTACAGTTTATGAAGCTACATTGATTTTATCTCCAGTGCAATATTTATTTTGTTACCTACTTGAAGACTATAAAAGTTTTAATGCTATTCTCATTGAGCGCTGCCTTTGTGTGTTTTTTGTATCCTGCTATCCATTTTTTCAGTGATTGGTAGCTGCACTGGGAATCGGCCTGCAAGGAGATCAGCTAAAAGTAGTTGGATCTGTATGTGCGTTATAATTAATCGAAATTAGTCGTTTAATCGATTTAAAAAAAAATCGACTATTCGAACACGAAAATTTTAATCAGTAACAGCCCTAATTTTAAGTAATTCAACTATTACAACTAGATACCTATCTTAATTTATTTCGATTTTTCTCCTTTATTACCTAAAAGGAGAAGTGATGGAAATCAAAATAATATACTCACCTATATAGGGTCTACAGATCACAGGGTGCCTTGCCGGGGCCTGTAGCTTACGCATGTATTTGCAAATTTGTGCAACTAAACCCCTGTTTTTAAACGCATACTGTTAGACAGGTTAATCTGGTTGGTCGCAGGCTGGTTGGTAAGTAGAGGTTGGAATTTTTCCAAGGATTTTACCTTGGCTTTTGTTTGATATGCGTTGCCTTCCAATGCTCCTTGCTGCAAAGGCCAGTTATAGGTGAGGCGAGTGGCACATTTTTTGCATACTTGATTTTAGGTCAAGCAACGCATTGACACATTTGCAGCCATTGTGCTACCTGCTGGGTGTTCAAATTGCCCCTGTACCTTTAAGGAGGGGTGGGCTCCCTCCAGTCCATCTGCCTTCATCTATCTCATCAGAATGCATGTGCTTCCACTCTGGAGCCTCTTATAAGTTAGAAGTAGGGTCTACAGATCACAGGGTGCCTTGACGGGGCTCTGTAGCTTACGCATGTATTTGCAAATTTGTGCAACTAACCCCTGTTTTTAAACGCATATGGTTAGACAGGTTAATCTGGTTGGTCGTAGGCTGGTCGGTAAGTAAAACTTGGAAATTTTCCAAGGATTTTTCCTTGGCTTTTGTTTGATATGTTTTGCTTTCCAATGCGCCTTGCTGCAAAGGCCAGTTATAGGTGAGGGCAGTGGCAGATTTTTTGCATCACCTATATTGCTGCAGCATCGAATCAATGCTGCAGCTGTGACCCCGCTCTAAGTTTGAGAACTGAGCGATCACATGATCGCTGATTGCTCAGTGCTTTGTGCACTGGTGCGCAGTCATGTTGAAACAGGAAGGGGCCATCCCCAAACTGTTCCCACAAAGGGAGCATGAAATTGTCCATAATGTCTTTGTATGCTGACGCCTTAAGAGTTGCCTTTACTGGAACTAAGGGGCTATGCCCAACCCCTGAAAAACAACCCCACATCATAATCCCCCCTCCACCAAATGATTTGGACCAGTGCACAAAGCAAGGTCCATAAAGACATGGATGAGCGAGTTTGGGGTGGAGGAACTTGACTGGCCTGCACAGAGTCCTGACCTCAACCCGATAGAATAACTTTGGGATGAATTAGAGCAGAGACTGTGAGCCAGGCCTTCTCATCCAACATCAGTGCCTGACCTCACAAATGCGCTTCTGGAAGAATGGTCAAACATTCCTAAACCTTGTGGACAGCCTTCCCAGAAGAGTTGAAGCTGTTATAGCTGCAAAGGGTGGGCCAACTCAATATTGAACCCTACGGACTTAAGCTGGCCATACATTATACAATTTTCTTGTTCAATTCCCTTTAGATTTACCTTCAACTATGCAGTGCAAGGGCCTGCCTGATTGCATACAAATTGAAAGTGTTTAGGTGTCATCTCATCTCATATTATATGGTTTTGATAAATCGAAAGGAAAATTGTATAATGTATGACCAGTCTTAAGGCCCGTACACACGATACGAAAATCGGATGGAAAAATTCATACGACGAGCTGTCTGACGATTTTCGGACCGTTAGTATGGTGCTTTCGACAGCCGATTTTGCTATTTCGTCAGACAAAAGCTGGATGTGCAGACTATAACATTTTTGTTGGATTTGTGTTTCGTTTCATTAGTATGGTTTTCATACGAAAAAAATCGTAAGAGCAAAACTATGCATGCTCAGAAACTAAAAGAATACATACAAAACTATTCAACACAATGGGGGTTAATTACGAAAGGCAAATCCTCTTTTGCACTACAAGTGCAAAGTGCACTTGAAATTGGCACTTTGAAGTGCAGTCGCTGTAAATCTGAGGAGAAGATCTGAAATGAGGGGAAGCTCTACTGATTTTATCATCCAATCATGTGCAAGCTAAAATGCTGTTTTTTATTTTCCTTGCATGTCCCCCTCGGATCTACAGCAACTGCACTTCCAAGTGCACTTTCAGTGCAATTTCAAGTGCACTTTGCACTTGCACTTTGCACTTGTAGTGCAAAGTGGATTTGCCTTTAGTAAATAACCCCCATTACGTCACTTCTGATGTTGTATTGTGTTGTATGAAAATTTTTGGTATTGTGAGTAACCTCTTTACTTTCGACATCAGACTAGCATGCACAAGAAACTGACTTTCGGTCGTCCGAAAAGCTAGGCGTGTGTATAAGGCTTAAGACTGGGATGCCATTAAATTTCATGTACGTGTAAAGACTAGGGATGAGCTTCGAGTTCCTGTTCGCCCGTTCGCCAAACAGCGAACAATTTGGGGTGTTCGCGGCAAATTCGAAAAGGTGAGCGGACCTGATGGGGAACTTCCTCAGCAGTGTAATAAATGAATAGACCCCGCCCCTTCTCACGTTCCCCATCAGGTCCGCTCAGCCTTACACCCAGTGAAGGTGACCCACCCCCTACGTAATTGGCTGAGCGGACCTGATGGGGAACGTCATTTTTTTTTTATTTGACGCAGGGTTCCCCTTAATATCCATACCAGACCTGAAGGCCTGGTAATGGAATTTGGGGGGACCCCCACGCATTTTTTTTTTTTTAATCAATTACTTTTCTCTGTATTGCCGGGAGCCGACAATTCATTACAGCCGCGAGTGCTTTTAAATTACTTTTTTTCCTTCAGAAATGACACTTTGTGCAGGGACAGTTCTAAGCACGGGAAACAAGTGCTGATTTAGAGGCATACTAAACACCCCCCCAGGTACGAAATTTAAAGGAATATTTCACTTTTATTGTTTCACTTTAAGCATTATTAAAATCACTGCTCCCGAAAAAACAGATGTTTTTTTGCATTGATACATGTCCCCTGGGGCAGAACCCGAGCCCCCAAACGCTTTTTAGGACAATAACTTGCATTTTAGCCTTGATAATTAGCACTTTTGATTTTGAACATTCGAGTCCATTGTATTTAATAGGGTTCTAAAGTTCACACAAACTTTAGGTCTGTTCACAGGTTCTGGTGCGAACCGAACGGGAGGGGGGTGTTCGGCTCATCGCTAGTAAAGACAAGTGTCCCAATACTTTTGGTAATATAGTGTATATAAGGCTCAGTTTTCGTTTGCCATAACAAGTGTCGTTTTCAGCAATGAGAGCTAAAAAAATAAACACATAGCTGAAAATTAGGATTATGGTACATATGTGTTTAAGCTTTGTGAATTGAGCCTTTACCCTTTAGTGTTGCATGATTGCATTGTTTATTCTCACCAGTTTAGTATATATACCCACTGTAGATATGTATTCCAGCGATGACAGAAGTGCAAGGGTTACAATAACTGCCTTGGATATCTACTCTGGAGTTCAGCAGCTGCACCTGTAGCATGACATCCTAGCTCTGTCATGCATATTAAATTTTTCCCATACACCTGTGCATTTTTAACCACAATCACTTTGGCTGATATAGGGTTAAGCCCTGCAGAGTAAGCAAACGCGCGTATAAGTCATCACAAGGATGCTGCCCCCCTCCCTGAGCACCTACTATATAAAGTGAGTGAGGGCAGAGAGGAGAGATCAACAGAGGCATCCCTCAGACTCTCACATCTCTACAGAGCACACAGCACAGACATGACTGCAGTTCCTGCCATCAGAATCCTGCCCATTGGGTTCCTGGCTATTCTGCTGCTCTTCTCCTTCATCTCGCTCTCCGTTTGCGTGGAGTTCACGGAGGAAACGGGCAAATTAGGCAAAATCAATGTGCTTCAGAGAGCAGGGAATCAGTGGGCAATTGGTGAGTGGAATCTTCATAATAGACACATGCAGACCTATTGACATTCAAGCTATTATTGTATTAAAGGATCAGTGTCAGACAAGGGAAAAGAGGGCAAAACTGCTAAATCTATTACAAAGTCATTGTGTCATGTAGGAGAAAGTGACATAAAAGGACTGACTTGACACTTGACAAGAAGATTGCAGCAATAGGCTGGTCACATAATCTGAGAACAATGGCTTATTGTTGAGTCAAGTTATAGGATTGTTGAATAGTCAGTCCAGTTTATAATATACAGTTAATGACACAGATTTTTTTTAAATGCCCTATAGTAAAATGAAACGGTAAATTTCTGAAAAAAGGACTTATTGAAATGTTATTATTTATATAAGTAAAATACTTATCTACATGTTGCCCAATAACTTTCTGTAACAACATGTCTGAATGGCTAGGGCGTCATAAAAAAACAATATATAAGTAACTGTTGTCTAAAGTTTCTTTTTCCAATTTAAGGTGTTTGTAACCGTATAGTGTGCTTACAACAACACATTTGAGTACTGATTGTGATGCTTACTTTGTTTGCACTAACTCATTTTCAGGACAAGCTTTTGAGCATATTTCCTGACTCTAATGCCGTGTACACACGGTCGGTATTTCCGACAGAAAAAGTCAGATGGGAGCTTTTCATCGGAAATTCCGATTGTGTGTATGCCCCATCTGACTTTTTCTGTCGGAATTTCCGACGGACTTAGATAGAGAGCAGGTTCTCTATTTTTCCGTTGGGAAGTCCAGCCGTGTGTACACGGCATAAGGCAGCCTTTTTCAACCAGGGTGCCTTGAGGTTTCTTCAGGGGTGTCTTGGCAAAATGCCTAAAAATTACCCCAAAATTGTATACAAGCCAGAAGATGGATGAAGCCTGTCTTTTAGTTACACAAAGCCACAGGTTTTCATTGTGCACCATTATGACCATCTAGCCGCTGGCGTCCTAACATCAATGACCCTCCCCTGCCCCTCTCTATCAGCTCTGGGGCCACATTAGCAGAGCAATGAAGAAAAACTGAGGGAGAAGAGAAACATTGGAATACTAGTCAGTACTAGTGTGCAAAACTGTATTGGATTTGGAAGAATATACAGGTCCTTCTCAAAAAATTAGCATATTGTGATAAAGTTCATTATTTTCTGTAATGTACTGATAAACATTAGACTTTCATATATTTTAGATTCATTACACACAACTGAAGTAGTTCAAGCCTTTTCTTGTTTTAATATTGATGATTTTGGCATACAGCTCATAAAAACCCAAAAATCCTATCTCAAAAAATTAGCATATTTCATCCGACCAATAAAAGAAAAGTGTTTTTAATACAAAAAAAGTCAACCTTCAAATAATTATGTTCAGTTATGCACTCAATACTTGGTCGGGAATCCTTTTGCAGAAATGACTGCTTCAATGCGGCGTGGCATGGAGGCAACCAGCCTGTGGCACTGCTGAGGTGTTATGGAGGCCCAGGATGCTTCGATAGCGGCATTAAGCTCATCCAGAGTGTTGGGTCTTGCGTCTCTCAACTTTCTCTTCCCAATATCCCACAGATTCTCTATGGGGTTCAGGTCAGGAGAGTTGGCAGGCCAATTGAGCACAGTAATACCATGGTCAGTAAACCATTTACCAGTGGTTTTGGCACTGTGAGCAGGTGCCAGGTCGTGCTGAAAAATGAAATCTTCATCTCCATAAAGCTTTTCAGCAGATGGAAGCATGAAGTGCTCCAAAATCTCCTGATAGCTAGCTGCATTGACCCTGCCCTTAATAAAACACAGTGGACCAACACCAGCAGCTGACATGGCACCCCAGACCATCACTGACTGTGGGTACTTGACACTGGACTTCAGGCATTTTGGCATTTCCCTCTCCCCAGTCTTCCTCCAGACTCTGGCACCTTGATTTCCGAATGACATGCAAAATTTGCTTTCATCCGAAAAAAGTACTTTGGACCACTGAGCAACAGTCCAGTGCTGCTTCTCTGTAGCCCAGGTCAGGCGCTTCTGCCGCTGTTTCTGGTTCAAAAGTGGCTTGACCTGGGGAATGCGGCACCTGTAGCCCATTTCCTGCACACGCCTGTTCACGGTGGCTCTGGATGTTTCTACTCCAGACTCAGTCCACTGCTTCCGCAGGTCCTCCAAGGTCTGGAATCGGTCCTTCTCCACAATCTTCTTCAGGGTCCGGTCACCTCTTCTCGTTGTGCAGCGTTTTCTGCCACACTTTTTCCTTCCTACAGACTTCCCACTGAGGTGCCTTGATACAGCACTCTGGGAACAGCCTATTCGTTCAGAAATGTCTTTCTGTGTCTTACCCTCTTGCTTGAGGGTGTCAATGATGGCCTTCTGGACAGCAGTCAGGTCGGCAGTCTTACCCATGATTGCGGTTTTGAGTAATGAACCAGGCTGGGAGTTTTTAAAAGCCTCAGGAATCTTTTGCAGGTGTTTAGAGTTAATTAGTTGATTCAGATGATTAGGTTAATAGCTCGTTTAGAGAACCTTTTCATGATATGCTAATTTTTTGAGATAGGAATTTTGGGTTGTCATGAGCTGTATGCCAAAATCATCAATATTAAAACAAGAAAAGGCTTGAACTACTTCAGTTGTGTGTAATGAATCTAAAATATATGAAAGTCTAATGTTTATCAGTACATTACAGAAAATAATGAACTTTATCACAATATGCTAATTTTTTGAGAAGGACCTGTATCTATCACCTCTATTGTTGGGTGTCCTATGTGTGTGGATGTTGATGTAATATGTAAAGCTATTAGAATAATTTTTTACATTTTGGAAAGGGGTGCCTTGAGACTGTCCATAACTTTAGAGAGTGCCTTGAGATGGTCCAGAATTTTAAAGGGTGCCTTGACTGAAAAAAGGTTGAGAAACACTGCTCTAAGGTGCAAGCAGTACTCAATTGTGTTGTTTCTACATTCTAACAATATGTTTTGGATGATGAAGGTAAGACCGGTCATTTTCACTGTATGCTGATTCTATAAAGTTATTATAAGTGAATGATATATATTGCTATTAAATATAACAGAAAACATTACAAGAACAGCCTTAACAAAATATATATATATATATATATATATGAACAGTGCGTTATCTAAACAAAAAGAATGGGGTTCTCTAGTTAATTGACATTAAGTTCTAAAAATCTATGGAAGGTTTTAGATGAATTTATATACTAATATGCTATATAAATCTGTGTGGCCAGTAATTAATAATGTTTTCCAATCAAAGTTTTCCTAAAACATAAGACTACACAAATTCTACTACTTTAATGATAATGCAAACTTATGGGAAAAAATGCATATCCTCCTACTGTAGTTACAGTATACATACATTAATATCTTCCTAAAATGCTAAAACTGAGTTTAGATGAGGTTACGAAATAAACCTGCTTGTGTGCAGCTTCTGTCACATTATTGTGTCCGTTTAGAGCCATTGTCCTATGTTCTATCCTGAGCAGAAAATAAATCCAGGAGGACTCCCACTAATTACAAAGCAGGGAGATTAAGTAACACGTTTAATAGCTGCATATTGCTTGCAGACAGAAAAAAGGAAAGTGGGAAAACATATTATGTTCCAGAAGTGTTTTTGTACTTCACACAAAAAGAACATATCTATTTTGGTTGTATACATTTTAGCCCCAGACTTGTTTTAAACAGGGTCCCTTGGGGTTCCTTAAACAAAGAGCAATTTCTGCCTTTCAAATAAGTTTCCGCTGACACTAATGATTGTTTTAGCTATGGGAGATCCTTCCTACCGACCACAATTATGAGGAGCATTCTTTCCAATGATCGCACTACCATTAGTTGTAGATAAAGTATGTGTTAGCAGGGGTTCTCTAAGACTAGAAAGTTATTGTAAGGATTCCTCCGTGTTAAAAAGGCTGAGAAAGGCTGGTTTACCATGTTTGCTCATATCTGAATAAGAAAAATTAAAATAAATCTAAGTTAATTAACCATAAAACTGGCAATATACATTCAACTGTGCTCTGGTCACCTCTAAATGTGCAACCTTTCCCAGCGACTCAGGACCAGTGACCAAAAATATTTATTTTTTGGCTTAGGAGCTCCCCTTTGTCCTTTTTTAGCTTCTTGGTTTTTCCCTTGACAGGTATTTTGTTTTAGACAAGAATTTATATGAACTATAGATATGATTCAGGTGGCCCTTTCTCACTTAAAGTAACTTTGCACCTAGCCCTCCTTCTTACTCATAATGGGCTTGAGCTGGCCATGGTAGAGTAGGAAATTTGGACATGGGTCACAAGTGCCAAATGCCAATTAACATACCAGCACGTCTTTGATATGTGATGGGGAAAGGAAACCTATACAAAAACATGAACATGCATATTTGAATTGTGTCTCAAAGGGTAATTAAACCCAGGACCATAACAATGCAAAGCAAGGTATTAACCACTTTGTCAACATGATATAGTATTTATTAGGCTCGTGTATGCAGTGATCCACCATAAAACAAACAAATTGTAAAATGCATTTCACCTGATCTTTGTTACATTTGAAATGACTTGTATCTATGCAATACAATTAGTGTAATCATGACTATTTTGAATGTTTAATACACAAGCAATTTGAGGTTCTATTCTCTGTAGCATATTATTATCTAAACATATTAGCTATACCTAATGCACCTTACACAGCATTATTGTATGAAAGACTTGATAAACCAGTTGTAAATCTACATGGAAACGTGTAGAATGTATTATAATGTAGATGAAATCTTTCTATTCACAAAGATATACTGTGGCATGTTTGTTTACACTACGCCCAAGTACACAGCACTGGGGTTGATTTACCAAAACTGGAGCGTGTAAAATCTGGTGCAGCTTTGCATAGACTCCGATCAGCTTTTACGTTTTATTGTCAAAGCCTAATTGAACAAGCTGAAGTTAGAAGCTGATTGGCTACCATGAACAGCTGCACCAGATTTTGCACTCTCCAGTTTTGGTAAATCTTCCCCATTGTCTTATATTTAGGGATTACTCAAAGGCCAAGTACCGAGCAAAGCCAGCCAACTTGCGTTTTGTTCAGTATTGCTATAAGACTCTAAGAATTCTTATCAGGAAGCACTTTCTTAGTATGAAGCATAATATCAATGGTTGCTAAAGGCCATGTTTCATTTCAAAGCAAACCTGTGACAAATCCTAAACTACAAACCCATCACTTACTGTGTACCGAGGGATTCTACAGGTGTCTGAATGTCCAATCATTTTCCTTCTACACGAGTCCAGATACAGTGGTACTTTGAGATGCAGCCAGCACTATTCAACCGCTCCAGCCTCCTAAACTTCACGATTGGATGACCATGGTAGTCAGTCATGTTTTTGCATGTCAGAGCACCCCAGTATTTGAGGCCAATGGGGCACTCTGCAGAAGATGTGACCAGATATTCTGGTACCCAAATGGTGCCTTCAGTATACAGTAGGAGGAAGTTTTGGTATCACCACAAAGAGCTACATGCGTTCAGATACACGGGTGTTTTAACATGCAGCTAGCACTGTCCAAACACTCCAGCCTTCTAAGCCTCACTATTAGTTAGAGCAAGCTTCTCAACCTGGGTTCCCTAGAACCCTAGGGTTCCTTCAGAGGTTGCTAGGTGTTTCCACTGACATCATTGATCTTTGTATCTATCTATAAGGGGGTAATTCTTTCCAATGTTCAGTAAGGAGCATTTTTCCCAGTGACCATCACACTAATGTATCATGCGTTGTAGATATAGTCATTTTTAGCAGTTCCCTGAAACCAGAAAGCTATTTCATGGGTTCCTCTGTGTTGCAAAGGTTGAGAAAGGCTGAGTTAGAGAGTGTACCCATCATGATGATAGGCCAAAAGAAATGAGTGAGAGAAGACAGGCAGAACTGTCAACCATGGTGGTCAAATATTTGTATCTCAGAGCACCCCAGTCTTTAAGGCTAATGGAGCATGCTGCAGAAGATGACGCCAGACATTCTGGTACCTGAAGGGTGCCTTCAGTGCATGTGTGAGGCAGTTTTGAGATCACCACAGGTTTCCTTTAACCACTAGTCCCCCGCCCACTGTCAATTGACGGCGGGCGGAGGACACTCTCGTTCTGGGAGGACGTCATATGACGTCCTCCCTTTAAAATGAGCTAGGAGGCGCGCGCGCGTGCCCGCCGCGTTCCCAAGGCCCCAATGCGCGTGCCCGGCGGCCGCGATTGCCGCCGGGCACCCGCGATTGCCCGGGAAACGAGCAGGAAAGTGGATCTCTGTGTGTAAACACAGAGATCCACGTCCTGTGAGGGAGAGGGGACCGATGGTGTGTCCCTTGTACATAGGGACAACCATCGGTCACCTCCCCCAGTCAGTCACCTCCCCCCCCAGTAAAAACACATTAAGGGAACATATTTAACCCCTTCCCGCCCCCTAGTGGTTAACCCCTTCCCTGCCAATCACATTTATACAGTAATCAATGCATTTTTATAGCAGGGATCGCTGTATAAATGTGAATGGTCCCAAAAATGTGTCAAAAGTGTCCGATGTGTCCGCCGCAATATCGCAGTCACAATAAAAATCGCAGATCGCCGCCATTACTAATAAAAAAATAAAAAATGCTATAAATCTATCCCCTATTTTGTAGACGCTATAACTTTTGCGCAAACCAATCAATACGCGCTTATTGCGATTTTTTTTTTTTACCAAAAATATGTAGAAGAATACGTATCGGCCTAAACTGAGGAAAATTTTATAAAAAAAAAAAAATGGGTATTTATTATAGCAAAAAGTAAAAAATAGTGTTTTTTTTCCAAACTGGACGCTCTTCTTTTGTTTATAGCGCAAAAAATAAAAACCGCAGAGGTGATCAAATACCACCAAAAGAAAGCTCTATTTGTGGGAAAAAAAGGACGCAAATTTCGTTTGGAAACCACGTCGCACGACCGCGCAATTGTCATTCAAAGTGTGACAGCGCTGAAAGCTGAAAAATGGCTTGGGCAGGAAGGGGGTTTTCGTGCACAGTAGAGAAGTGGTTAAAATACTGTACAATTTTGCCCTAGCATAATTTTTTTTTTTAATTCTCCAAAATCAGCCTTTTTACCTGTCAATCACTTAGTTTAAGTTTTAGGTCTGTAAATTCACCTCTGTTAGTCTATGTGGTCATGCCAACATTGGTGTTTTACAGGCATATTAAAAAATGGATAGCGCTACTCCTCCTAAAACTGTAATGGTGTGCTCGCACCTTCTCCAAAATATCAAACAACCTCATATTTCACAATATGTGAAAGTGACAAGTGCAATATATATATATAAAAAATGCAATAAATACAATACAAATTTAAATTCTTATACAATAAAGTGCTAAGTGCAATATATATGTGCAAAAGGTATTTTATTTATATATATATAATATATATTAGGGATGCACCGATACCGATACTGGTATCGGTATCGGTGCTGATACTAGGCATTTTAGCGAGTATCGGTACTCGCTAAATGCTCCTATACCGGAAGCCGGTACCGGAAGTGACGTTGCGTGGGAGCAGACCGCTTCCTCCTCCCCTCCGGACAGCGCCATCCCCGCTGCTTCCTCCTGTCATCGCGTGGTGCAGGCCCGCTGGGCTTCCTGTCCTAACAGCCCACCAGCCTGTCTCTGCACTGCACACCTTCCTCCTCCAGCTCTGACTCCCGGCCACACAGAGCACTGGATCCGGGCTCTCTCTGACGCTGAGGCTCTCCCTGAAGCTGAGGCAGAGAACAGGTATGTGAAGACACTGTACATCCTATCCTGTTGTACTGAGCATCAGGGCTCTCTCCCTCCTCCTTGCAGTCCCTAACTGTCTCTTGTACCATGCCTGCAGTCCCTAACTGTCTCCTGTACCATGCCATTGCCTGCAGTCCCTAACTGTCTCCTGTACCATGCCTGCAGACCCTAACTGTCTCTTGTACCATGCCTGCAGTCCCTGACGGTCTCCTGTATCATGCCTGCAGTCCCTAACTGTCTCCTGTACCATGCCTGCAGCCCCTGACTGTCTCTTGTACCATGCCTGCAGCCCCTGACGGTCTCCTGTACCATTCCTGCAGTCCCTAACTGTCTCTTGTACCATGCCTGCAGTCCCTAACTGTCTCTTGTACCAAGCCTGCAGCCCCTGACGGTCTCCTGTACCATGCCTGCAGTTACGATAGGTATCGGTAATTGGATATAGAGATATATCTATATATAAATGTGCAAAAAATTTGTGCAAAAAGTTCAGTCCATATTAGAAAAGTCCATATGCAAACAAAGACCCAAAACCTTTGGCTGCGAAATCATAAAACATAAGTAAATTCTTCACAGAATTCTTTCAGGTGTACACCAAACAACCAGTGCAATCCTGCACTACTAATACTAAATGAACTCACCAGAGCTCTATGCTGGTAAAATTATAAACCAGCTAATGCACATCACACCCTGTAAGATACAATCTGCAGCTGCTGGCTCCTCCACTTCAAAGGCATTCATGGATGTTCATTTAATAAATTCCACAATCACATGAAGGAAGAAGAGGATAGAAAGGAAGCTTAAATTCATCTAAAACTTCTTTATTTTTAAAAACATTCAAAACATTTACATTTTGGTGTGTCTCCACTGACACCAGTATTAAAAGCACAATCATAAAGCCGAGTTGCCTCCGACCAAAGTTCTGAGCCGCGAGCGCGATCTCGATGTGCGTGGTGATGTCAGGTCCTAGCCCCGCCCTACATGTTTTGTCATTCAACGTCCTCCAGAAGCTGCAGGCATACTTGAAGAGGAGTGTTTACAGGCAAAAAATAAATAAATATGTAAACAAATTCCAATAGCTAGAATAAATGAATATTCAGTCCAGTAGAATGCATTTATGCTGAATGTCATGAATGTATAAACATGCATATATACGTGCATGAACATGCCTTTATACGTACATAAACCCATATACATACACAAGCTTAAATTCTGGCAAAAAAAAAATGCAGCATATTTGGAGTATAAATTCATACACCCATGTGCATGTTTTTGCAGAAGAACAGGCCTAGTATAGTTAAAAGAAGCTTTTGTAACTCTCAGGAGCCATTTAATTTCCATTGCACTCCTAAAGCTAAACTAAACTTAAATCTGTAAAAAAAGAAAAAAAAAAGTGGTGTGCTTTTTTGTAAATGTGTATGTGTCTTCTGTACACGAGCCATGTATATACAGCTCAGTGTACAGTCTTGGCATGACCCTGTGCTGGGAAAAAGTAACTCGTGTGTGCATAAAATGTGACTTATATCATTGGGGCCTGGCCAATGAAGAGCATACCTCCCAACTGGCACGGATTGTGCGGGTTTTACCCGCAGAGGCTCCTCCTTCCCGCACTCCCGCGAGACTATCATGTTTCCCGCACAGCAGGAAACATGAACAGAAGAAGAGGAGCAGCAGCAGCAGGTAAGAGCCCCCCCCGCGATCGGCGCACTAGTATGCCCCCCGATCGGCGGCCCCCCGCCGCGCCCCAAACCCCCCCGCTCAACAACTTTTTTTTTTTAAATGTTCCGGCGGCAACCATCAGCCCCCCCCCGCTCAACAACTTCTGTGGCAACGTCCCGCACCCCCCCCCCCCCACAGCTCAACAACTCTGGTTGGCAGGGGAGAGGGGACATCAGAATGTCCCGCGAAGGGACTTTACAAAGTTGGGAGGTATGGAAGAGGCTAGAGGTCGACCGATATGGGTTTTTCGCTGGCCGATGCCGATGCCGATATTTAGAAATTTGGGCGGCCGATTTTTGTGGCCGATTTTTGTGGCCGATTTTTGTGTGGCCGATTAAAAAAAACAAAAAAAAACAAAAAAAAACCCTCACCCACTCCACTCCTTCCTGCTTACTCCCGTCACTCTAGCACACACTTGATGTCCTCAGTACAGATGGCACTGGCAGGTGGCACTGGTTTGGAACTGGCAGGTGGCACTGGTGTGGAACTGGCAGGTGGCACTGATTGGCACTAGCAGATGGCGCTGGTTTGGAACTGACAGTTGGCACTGGCAGGTGGCACTGGTTTGGAACTGGCAGGTGGCACTGGTGTAGAACTGGCAGGAGGCACTGATTAGCACTGGCAGGTGGCACTGATTGGCACTAGCAGATGGCGTTGGTTTGGAACTGGCAGGTGGCACTGGTGTGGAACTGGCAGGTGGCACTGATTGGCACTAGCAGATGGCGCTGGTTTGGAACTGACAGTTGGCACTGGCAGGTGGCACTGGTTTGGAACTGGCAGGTGGCACTGGCAGGTGGCACTGGTGTGGAACTGGCAGGAGGCACTGATTAGCACTGGCAGGTGGCACTGATTGGCACTAGCAGATGGCGCTGGTTTGGAACTGACAGATGGCACTATTGGCACTGGCAGGTGGCACTGATTGGCACTAGCAGGTGGCACTGGTTTGGAACTGACAGATGGCACTGGCAGGTGGCACTGGTTTGGAACTGACAGATGGCACTATTGGCACTGACTGGCACTGATTGGCACTAGCAGGTGGCACTTGTTTGGAACTGACAGATGGCACTAGTTTGGGACAGATGGCACTGATTGGCAGTGGCTGGCGGTGGCGGTGGCGGGTGGCGCTGGCTGGCGGTGGCGGTGGCTGGCGCTGGCTGGCGGTGGCAGGTGGCGCTGGCTGGCAGTGGCGGGCGGCGCTGGCTGGCGGTGGGTGGTGCTGGCTGGCGGTGGCGGCGGGTGGTGCTGGCTGGCGGTGGCGGGTGGCGGTGGCGCTGGCTGGAGGTGGCGGGTGGCACTGGCTGGCGGTGGCGGGTGGCGGTGGCGGGTGGTGCTGACGGTGGCTGGCGGTGGCGGGTGGCACTGGCTGGCGGCACTGACAGATTGCACTGATTTTGCAGACCCAGCAGCTAAATTACATCAGCCAATGATTGGGCTGCTTTAGAAAGGGGGCGGGGCCACATACACATAGCGACCCGCCCAGATACCATCCCATTAGCTGGTGTAATATAGCTGCTGGGTCCCGCCCACCCCGGCCGGGTCCCGCCCACCCCGACATCGAGCTGACAGCTCCTCTCTCTCTCTCCTTTCTGCTCACACACTCAGCGGCTCTGGCTGCATCAAGCGCCGCGCTGAGTGTGTGAGCAGAGAGGAGAGAGAGACAGAGGAGCTGTCAGCTCGATGTCGGGGTGGGCGGGACCCGGGCCGGGGTGGGCGGGACCCAGCAGCTATATTACACCAGCTAATGGGATGGTATCTGGGCGGGTCGCTACGTGTATGTGGCCCCGCCCCCTTTCTAAAGCAGCCCAATCATTGGCTGGTGTAATTTAGCTGCCGGGTCCCGCCCACCCCGGCCGGGTCCCGCCCACCTCCGACATCAAGCTGACAGCTCCTCTCTGTCTCTCTCTCTCCTCTCTGCTCACACACTCAGCGCGGCGCTTGATGCAGCCAGAGCCGCTGAGTGTGGAGAAGGAAGAATGAGCGGAGGTCAGTCTGAAATATCGGCCTAATCTTGATAATAAATCGGCCGATGCCGATTTATCAAAAATGGCCAAATATCGGCCGATATATCGGCCAGCCGATATATCGGTCGACCTCTAGAAGAGGCCACAGACCTTGAATCCAGAAAAAGACCGGCAGAAGGTAAGAGCATTAATGATGGAGGGGGCACTGAGGGGAGGATGACTTTGCTAGATAAGTCTGCCATGATGTGCAAATATGCCTCATCCCTTAAAGGGGTTGTAAACCTTCGTGTTTTTTCACCTTAATGCATCCTATGCATTAAGGTGAAAAAACACCTTGCAGTGTCCAGCCCTCCCGTTTTACTTACATGAGCCACGAATTTCCGTGGGCACAATCCCGCGTCGCTCTCTCTGCGGCTTCTCGGCTCTTCATTGGATAGATTGATAGCAGCACAGCCATTGACAGGGGCGGGGCCGAGTCATACACTCGGCGGCTATGGACGCCAGCAAGGTACCCCCTCGGGAGAGAGCTTCCCAGAGGGGGTGATCTATTGCGGGGAGGAGCCGCGAGAGCTGCCGTGGGACCCCAGAAGAGGAGGATCGGGGCCACTCTGTGCAAAATGAACTGCACAGTGGAGGTAAGTATAACATGTTCGTTATTTAAAAAAAAAACTGAACCTTTAGTGTCACTTTAACTCCAATGCATTTTGCCAAATTTGTAAGATTCTATCTAAATCTTTACATTTTTGAAGTTACTGTCAGAATTTTGCTCATCCCTAGAAACCACTACTCATCTTTTATGATAATGGCTAACAAATATTTTTGCTCCCCACATAAATAAATCCCAAAAAGAAAATCTGCTAGGAGAAAAATACCCCATATGATAAGTCAAAATTATATGTTAATGGAAATTTGGAATTTCAGTTTAATTACTATTGCTATTATTATTATTATCATTATTATTATTATTATTATTATTATTATTATTATAATCATATATTTTGTAATTAGGGCTGAATTCTAATGACTAGATTCAGTAAAGCATTACAAAGCAGGAATTCTCTTAATAATAATCTGTCATCCTTGTCTCTAGCAAATATATCAACGTATGCTGGGCTTATTCACTTATTCTTGAAATTGGATTCTCTTATGTTCAGTGACTCTAATGCCGCGTACACACGATCTTACATTCCGACAACAAAACCGTGGATATTTTTCCGACGGATTTTCGCTCAAACTTGCCTTGCATACACACGGTCACAAAAATGGTGTCGGAAATTCCGAACGTCAAGAACGCGGTGACGTACAACACTACAACGAGCTGAGAAAAATTAAGTTCAATGATTACGAGCATGCGTCGAATTGATTGCGAGCATGCAAAGGATTTTTGTGCGTCGGAATTGGATACACACGATCGGAATTTCCGACCACAACTTTTGTTGTCGGAAAAATTGAGAACCAGCTCTCAATCATTTGTTGTCGGAAATTCCGACAGCAAATGTCTGATGGAGCCTACACACGGTCGGAATTTCCAACAACAAGCTCCCATCGAACATTTGTTGTCGGAAATTCCGACCGTGTGTACGCGGTGTACAGGACGCCAAGGTTGGGTCCTGGACGGGTGCTATGTAGCACCAATATTTGGGTTATGGTCCCTTTAACGAGTGGTAATAGTGTTCAGGAGGTCACCCAATGGGTGAGGAATTTCTGGCAAAATAAATAGTCCAGAGAGGACTGGCTCGCAATCCTCTTTGTCTTAATAGAGAGGTATTTGGGGCCCGGAATTTTGGAGGCTCTAAAGTGACATTCGGGTGGGATAGAGCGTCCACTCCTGACCACTGGGAGTCAGCACACAGGGGGTTAAGGGCTTCCAGGAAGACAGCTCATAAAACAGGAAGTGATGCTAGAGGTGTGTGGAAGGAGTATGAGGATTGCACCTGTGGAGAGGAGCTGTCTGTTTGCTGGGAGCTTGGAAAGATTCAGCAAGGGCTCTAGAAGTTCCCCTACAAAACTGTATGTGTCTTTCCTTTGGTTTATTTTTGTGCTGAAGACAAGCAGGACTTTAGTTTATACTTTTCTGTGTGCTGAATTAAGCGTTATTTTTGCTTTATTCACAAATAAAAGCCTTTCTGTTTAAAAGTCAACGGTTTATGCACTTAGTCCCGTGGAGCTATAATCCCCAAAAGTTCACAACTGGTGGAGAATGCGGGCAAAGTGCATTTGCAGCTGCAAAAACCGTTTAAAAAACAAACTGACATTTAAAGAAACAGTGGGCTTATGGCATGTCTTGGGTGAAGTCAGCTCAGACATTGCAAACAGCAGACAAAGGCATGGAGGAGGTCATCAAGGCTTTGGCACAAGCCACTGCGACCCAGCAGCAAGCCACTGCGACCCAGCAACAAGCCATTGCGACCCAACAGCAAGCTTTAGCAGAGGCAAACCATCGCCATGAGGAAAGCACACTGCTGCTAACTACCCAGTTTACGGCCCAGCAGGAGTCCACTCGAGCACAGGTGGCTGCCTTGCAGGAGGCAGTACAGCGGCTGGCTCAGGGACGAGAGCAAGCGGTCGTTGCCGCTGGCAACCAAGTGTCCGTGAGAGCCACCCATTTCTTACAAAAACTAACACCCAGCGATGATGTAGAGGCCTTTCTCACCACCTTTGCAAGAATAGCGGAGAGAGAGGGGTGGCCCCGTGACCAATGGGCTGGCATTATCTCCCCTTTCCTCACCGGTGACCCGCAAAAGGCCTATTTTGATCTCCCATCTGAGCACATCAGCGACTATGAACGGCTGAAGGCAGAGATCCTGGCCCGCCTGGGAGTGACCACAGCCGTCCGGGCTCAGAGGGTGCATCGCTGGCGGTACAAACCTGACCGACCACCTAGGTCCCAAATGCACAAACTAGTGCAGCTGGTGAAAAAATGGCTGCAGCCGGAAAAATTGTCAGGCCCACAAATGGTGGAACGGGTGGTGATGGATTGGTACCTGCGGTCCCTGCCAGATGACCTACAGCGCTGGGTAAGCCACGGAGACCCTGCAACTGCTGACCAGCTGGTTGAGTTGGTCGAAAGGTACACCGTGGTAGAGGACCTGCTTGGGCCTGCCAAGCATCGGGAACCCACACCAAGGGCAACCAGACCAGCCACAGCACAGAGGAGAGAAGCCCTGCCTGACGTTGAAACCTGCAAACCTGCATCATCCTCCGCAGAACCACGAAGGTTGGTTCCTGTCCCACGGATGGGGGACCTACAGTGTTGGCGATGTCGGTCCTGGGGGCATACCCGGGCACAGTGCCCGCTGCAGGAGGAGCCTATGGACTGTGGGACCGGTCAGAGAAGCTCCTTCTATGTGCAAAGAGTGTGTGCCACTCATCTTGATCTGGCTGAAGGACGGTTCGAGTGTGAAGTGTGGGTGAACCACCTTCCTGCCAAGGCGCTCCTGGACTCCGGCAGCATGATAACACTGGTACATGCCAGGGTGCTCGGGAGACTCGGCCCAGTGAATAAGACTCTACGGGTAGTGTGTATCCATGGGGACACCAGGGAGTACCCCCTGGTCCCAGTAACGGTTTCCTATGGCCATATTTCAGTTACACAAGAGGTTGGGGTGGTGAAAAGCTTAATACATGACATCATAGTGGGGCGGGACTGTCCACTATTTCTTGAACTATGGAACCAGGTACAGATGGGGCTGCCCGGAGTACTGGGGACACAGGGCCTGGAAGGGACAGAGTCTGAGGGATCCGGGCCTGAAACCCCCACAACACACCCCTCTAATATGGAGATACCCGTCACTGATAGTGAAGTTACAGAGAATACTAATGTGGGTGATAATGTTTCTGTTCCAGGTCTTAAAACCGAGTTGATCTCTGAGGGGGGGGAAGTTTTCCCATTACAAGTCATGCTGGGGGAGGAAGATGAGGAGCTCTCTCCGGCTGAGGAGGATGAGGGGGAAACATCCTCAAGGCCAGTGCATCCAGACCTGGATGTATCCAGGGGTGCATTCGGCACCGCCCAATTACAGGATCCTACCTTGATCAATGCTCGAGAGCAGGTTTCTGTTATTGATGGGGTCTTACAAATGCCAGGGGCAGATCAGAGGTTTCCTCATTTTGCATTGAAGGGGGACTTGGTATATCGAGTAGCTGAGAGCCGAGGGGAAACTGTAGAGCAGTTGCTGGTTCCCCAACCATATCGGCGGATGCTCCTTGATCTAGCCCACAACGACGCACTAGGAGGACACCTGGGGGCAGAGAAAACAGAGGCCAGGATAACCGACCGGTTTTATTGGCCAGGAGTGAAGGCCGAGGTTAAAAAATATTGTGCATCTTGTCCCATTTGCCATGTGGTAGAGCGGGAGTGTCTCGCCATCAAGTGGGCTTTGGACTCCCTACGATATTTCCTCCTAGGTAGGAAGTTTCGCTTGATGTCAGACCACGCTCCCCTTACCTGGATGAGGCAAAACAAGCACACCAATGCCAGGGTGACAAGGTGGTTCCTTTCTCTCCTGGAGTTCAATTTCGTGGTAGAACCAGACCCGGGAGACAACATCAGAATGCCGATGCCCTCTCCCGAGTCCATTGTATGGTGTCGAGTGGTGCCTCCAACACCTCCGCGTTGAGGCAGAGGGGGGGGGAATGTACAGGACGCCAAGGTTGGGTCCTGGACGGGTGCTATGTAGCACCAATATTTGGGTTATGGTCCCTTTAACGAGTGGTAATAGTGTTCAGGAGGTCACCCAATGGGTGAGGAATTTCTGGCAAAATAAATAGTCCAGAGAGGACTGGCTCGCAGTCCTCTTTGTCTTAATAGAGAGGTATTTGGGGCCCGGAATTTCGGAGGCTCTAAAGTGACATTCGGGTGGGATAGAGCCTCCACTCCTGACCACTGGGAGTCAGCGCACAGGGGGTTAAGGGCTTCCAGGAAGACAGCTCATAAAACAGGAAGTGATGCTAGAGGTGTGTGGAAGGAGTATGAGGATTGCACCTGTGGAGAGGAGCTGTCTGTTTGCTGGGAGCTTGGAAAGATTCAGCAAGGGCTCTGGAAGTTCCCCTACAAAACTGTATGTGTCTTTCCTTTGGTTTATTTTTGTGCTGAAGACAAGCAGGACTTTTGATTTATGCTGGAAGATAAGTGGACTTTAGTTTATACTTTTCTGTTTGCTGAATTAAGCGTTATTTTTGCTTTATTCACAAATAAAAGCCTTTCTGTTTAAAAGTCAACGGTTTATGCACTTAGTCCCGTGGAGCTATAATCCCCAAAAGTTCACAGCGGCATTACACAGGCATTTAAAAAGAGAATCCACTATTTGCCTGGAAGTCACCCCGTAATAAAGGGGGCTCACAATCATCATAAAAATACAACCATTCACATATACTAGAGTTCTTTTATTTTATGGTTTTCACCTTTCCCCAGCAGGTGGCACAACTGTCAATTCTGTAAATAGCTTTGGGTTCTGATAAAACTGTGGTGCGTTGGGGGCTCCCTGTGTTTATATATGGAAGAGTCAAAAATAAACATGGGATGTTCAATTTTGCCAGTAATTCCCTTTAGGCCCCATGCACACGAGACGCTGTTATTTGCTGTTGAACGCGCGTTCAGAGGCAGTTGGACGCTTTTTTCAACTGCTCCTGAACCCATTCAATGTTATCCTATGTGTCCATGCACACACTCTCGTTTTTTGGCGTTTACAAGCAGTTGCGTTTAACCTCGTTTTTCCAGAAGCAAAAAAATGGGTTCAGACGCAAAAGTTTTCACGTTTCAGACGCTAAACGCTGCTAAACGCGGCTAAACGCGGTACCGGCGTTTTGCCGCGTTTGCGTTTATAAGCGTTTTTAAAGGTGACCTATTTTTTAACATTAGAAATCTCAAAAATGATGGCAAATGATGAAAAACTATTAAAAAATATAAAAGAAAACTGTAATTGCTTGCATCGCATTGTGGACAATCCACAACTTGTGGCAGGTAAAGTGGCAAGTGGACAATCAACAACTTGTGTCAGGTGATGTGGCCAGGTGACGTGGCAAGTGGACAATCCACAGCTTGTGGCAGGTGACATGGCCAGGTGACGTGGCAGGTGACGTGGCCAGGTGACGTGGCAGGTAACGTGGCCAGGTGACGTGGCAGGTAACGTGGCCAGGTGACGTGGCCAGGTGACGTGGCCAGGTGACGTGGCAAGTGGACAATCCACAACTTGTGGCAGGTGACGTGGCCAGGTGACGTGGCAGGTGACGTGGCAAGTGGACAATCCACAACTTGTGGCAGGTGACGTGGCCAGGTGACGTGGCAGGTGACGTGGCAAGTGGACAATTCACAACTTGTGGCAGGTGATGTGGCACGTGATGTGGCCAGGTGACGTGGAAAGTGGACAATCCACAACTTGTGGCAGGTGACGTGGCTAGATGACGTGGCAGGTAATGTGGGCAGGTAACATGGCTAGGTGACGTGGCCAGGTGACGTGGCAAGTGGACAATCCACAACTTGTGGCAGGTGACGTGGCCAGGTGACGTGGCAGGTGACGTGGCAAGTGGACAATTCACAACTTGTGGCAGGTGAAGTGGCCAGGTGACGTGGCACGTGATGTGGCCAGGTGACATGGCAAGTGGACAATCCACAACTTGTGGCAGGTGACGTGGCCAGGTGACGTGGCAGGTGACGTGGCAAGTGGACAATCCACAACTTGTGGCAGGTGACGTGGCCAGCTGACGTGGCAGGTAACGTGGCCAGGTGACGTGGCAGGTAACATGGCCAGGTGACGTGGCCAGGTAACGTGGCAAGTGGACAATCCACAACTTGTGGCAGGTGACGTGGCACGTGATGTGGCAAGGTGACGTGGCAAGTGGACAATCCACAACTTGTGGCAGGTGACGTGGCCAGGTGATGTGGCCAGGTGACGTGGCAGGTGACGTGGCAAGTGGACAATCCACAACTTGTGGCAGATGATGTGGCAAGTGATACGCTAAATACAAGTACACTGCTGCTCTCTCAGCTGCTGCTACTCACTCTGGTCTCACAAACTGGCTGAAATGGTTAAAATTTACTGTTTTTATAAACGCCGGTTTCAGCGTTTAAAAACGTGTGTTCAGCAGAGTTAGCACCTGCGTCTCGTGTGCATGGGGCCTTAATGATCAAGAACTGCATTTTTTGCAACCTCACTCATTCTGACAATTGATAGCTATATTTGGTTCAGGTATACTTGGTTTACAGGCCTCATTTGCACCCAACTAAAACTAATAAAAATAGGAATGATTACAAAACAGAATGAATCAAATGTAATAATTTTTAGCAGATATATTATTAGCACTCACAGCACCATATGTCATGCTGTAAAACAAATTTCAAGCAGCATTTCTTAAAACAAATTAGCGGTATGAATTAACACCTGCTTATTAAGCATAACAGCTTAAAGTGATTGTAAACCGAATGTTTTTAAAATAACAAACATGTTATACTTACCTGCTCTGTGCAAATGTTTTGCATAGAGCAGCACTGATCCTCCTCTTCTCAGGTCTCTGCCGGTGTTCCTGGCTCCTCTTATTCTCAGTGTACCACCATAGGAAGCCACTTCCTATGGTGGAACACCTGTGGGCTTGATCCCAAGTCATGCTGTCTTTGTCCATTGACATAGACAATACATCTTGGCCTGGTCCCCAACTCCCTTGTCACAGGATTTGATTGACAGCAGCGGGAGCCATTGGCTCCCACTGCTATCAATCTGCCCAGTGAGGAGAGAGAGAGAGAGACGCTGCGCTCGTGTACAGAGCTGGATAGAGATTGGGCTCAGGTAAGTATAATGGGAGGTATAAACACAGAAGGTTTTTACCTCAAAGTGATTCTAAAGGCTGAAGGTTTTTTACCTTCATGCATTCTATGCATAAGGGTAAAAAAAAAAAATTCAGTATGCAGCTCGCTCACTCCCCCCCCCCCCAATTACTTACCAGAACCCAATCTCGATCCAGCGACATGCCCAACAGCAGCTGCTCTCTTGGCTCTCTGCTTTCTCATTGGTTCAGAGACATTGGCGATCACAGTCAGTGACAAGGGATCGGGGCTTGGGAGAGAGCATGCACGAGTGCCCTCACTTTAATTTAAACAATTTAAAACAGAAGAGCTAGCTGTAATGATATAATTACTACAACAATGCTGTAGGAAACAGATAAAACAACACACCAGTTTAACTTAGTCATTACAAATTTGGCTTAAAGGGTTAGTTCACTGAAAACTGATCTTTTGTTTTTTGGTAGATGCTGTAGAGTTCAACCACCCAGGGGCTGTATTGGTAAGCTCTCTACACTTGAGTTCCTGGGACAAAATGAAGGGTTCTCACACTACCGGTCGGGTTGGTAATTTATTTTAAATTATGGAGAATGCAACAGTAGATGCTTGAATATGTAAAGTGGGTGGATCAACCAAAACTTCCAGGTGGACAAAAACATGAATTATGACAGGGAGATCTCACTGTTAGAGTATCTCACCACGTTCCATCAGTAGCTATATACTACTTTTGGGTGGACTGACCCTTTAGCCTAGTACACACGGGCCGAATGTTGGGCGACCGACATTCAGCCGTGTGTACTGGAGATGATCCAACAGAAGTTTGTCAAAGTAGAATAACTGAAAAAGTTCTCCCGATTGGCTCCCGATCAGTGCTCTCAGCCAATGGTTCAGAGCGCTGACCAGAGTGTTCTGCCAGGAGGGCAGTCCTCCCCTGTCAGAACACAATCGCACAGCAGGAGAAATCGCTGTACTAACGTCAGACAGTGGCTCCTCCTGAGCTCTCAATTTTTTTTTCGTTCAGCCCTGCTGGGTTGACCGAGAAAAAACTACAGGTGTGTACTTGGCTTTTTGTTCAAACTATTAGGTATACTGTAAATAGAAATGAACAATAAAGAAGATAAATGTGGTTGATTTACCAAAGGCAAATAGGCTGTTCCCTTTACACTTTCCATTAGCTTAGTGAAAGAATACCGAATCAGGTGCAAGGAAAATAAAAATAAACATTTTTTTTACTTGTGCATGATTGGATGATGGAAGTCAACAGAGCTTCACCTCGTTATATAAGCTAAAGCAAAATGTCCTTGCAAAGTGAACTACTTATTTGTCATTAGCAAATTAACCACTATATATCAAGTATAACTCACTGGTGAACATTCCAACATCTGTAAGCACAGGCACAGTATGTCAGGTACCAGGGCCAGATATTTTAATTATAGATGTACAGTGAGGAGAACAAGTATTTGATACACTGCCAATTTTGCAGGTTTTCCTACTTACAAAGAATGTAGAGGTCTGTAATGTTAATCATATATACTCTTCAACTGTGAGAGACTGAATCTAAAACAAAAATCCAGAAAATCACATTGTATGATTTTTAAATAATTAATTAGCATTTTATTGCATGACATAAGTATTTGATCACCTACTAACCCGTCAGAATTCCGGCTCTCACAGACCTTCTTTGTTCTTTAAGAAGCCCTCCTGTTCTCCACTCATTACCTGTATTAACTGCACCTGTTTGAACTTGTTACCTGTATAAAAGACACCTGTCCACAAACTCAATCAAACAGACTCCAACCTCTCCACAATGGCCAAGACCAGAGAGCTGTGTAAGGACATCAGGGATAAAATTGTAGACCTGCACAAGGCTGGGATGGGCTACAGGACAATAGGCAAGCAGCTTGGTGAGAAGGCAACAACTGTTGGCGCAATTATTAGAAAATGGAAGAAGTTCAAGATGACGGTCAATCTCCCTCAGTCTGGGGCTCCATGCAAGATCTCAACTCGTGGGGCATCAATTAACGTCAGGAAGGTGAGGGATCAGCCCAGAACTACACGGCAGGACCTGGTCAATGACCTGAAGAGAGCTGGGACCACAGTCTCAAAGAAAACCTTTAGTAACACACCACGCCGTCATTGATTAAAATCCTGCAGCGCATGCAAGGTCCCCCTGCTCAAGCCAGTGTATGTCCAGGTCCGTCTGAAGTTTGCCAATGACCATCTGGATGATCCAGAGGAGGAATGGGAGAAGGTCATTTGGTCTGATGAGACAAAGATAGAGTTTTTTGGTTTAAACTCCACTCGCCATGTTTGGCGGAAGAAGAAGGATGAGTACAACCCCAAAAACACCATCCAAACCGTGAAGCATGGAGGTGGAAACATCATTCTTTGGGGATGCTTTTCTGCAAAGGGGACAGGACGACTGCACCGTATTGAGGGAAGTATGGATGGGGCCATGTATCGTGAGATCTTGGCCAACAACCTCCCTCCCTCAGTAAGAGCATTGAAGATGGGTCGTGGCTGGGTCTTCCAGCATGACAACGACCCGAAACACACAGCCAGGGCAACTAAGGAGTGGCTCCGTAAGAAGCATCTCAAGGTCCTGGGGTGGCCTAGCCAGTCTCCAGACCTGAACCCAATAGAAAATCTTTGGAGGGAGCTGAAAGTCCGTATTGCCCAGCGACAGCCCTGAAACCTGAAGGATATGGAGAAGCTCTGTATGGAGGAGTGGGCCAAAATCCCTGCTGCAGTGTGTGCAAATCTGGTAAAGAACTACAGGAAACGTATGATCTCTGTAATTGCAAAAAAAGGTTTCTGTACCAAATATTAAGTTCTGCTTTTCTGATGGATCAAATACTTATTTCATGCAATAAAATGCAAATTAATTACTTAAAAATCATACAAATTGATATTCTGGATTTTTGTTTTAGATTCCGTCTCTCACAGTTGAAGAGTATCTATGATAAAAATTACAGATTTCTACATGCTTTATAAGTAGGAAAACCTGCAAAATTGGAAGTGTATCAAATACTTGTTCTCCCCACTGTATACAGGTCCTTCTCAAAAAATTAGCATATTGTGATAAAGTTCATTATTTTCTGTAATGTACTGATAAACATTAGACTTTCATATATTTTAGATTCATTACACACAACTGAAGTAGTTCAAGCCTTTTCTTGTTTTAATATTGATGATTTTGGCATACAGCTCATGAAAACCCAAAAATCCTATCTCAAAAAATTAGCATATTTCATCCGACCAATAAAAGAAAAGTGTTTTTAATACAAAAAAAGTCAACCTTCAAATAATTATGTTCAGTTATGCACTCAATACTTGGTCGGGAATCCTTTTGCAGAAATGACTGCTTCAATGCGGCGTGGCATGGAGGCAACCAGCCTGTGGCACTGCTGAGGTGTTATGGAGGCCGAGGATGCTTCGATAGCGGCCTTAAGCTCATCCAGAGTGTTGGGTCTTGCGTCTCTCAACTTTCTCTTCCCAATATCCCACAGATTCTCTATGGGGTTCAGGTCAGGAGAGTTGGCAGGCCAATTGAGCACAGTAATACCATGGTCAGTAAACCATTTACCAGTGGTTTTGGCACTGTGAGCAGGTGCCAGGTCGTGCTGAAAAATGAAATCTTCATCTCCATAAAGCTTTTCAGCAGATGGAAGCATGAAGTGCTCCAAAATCTCCTGATAGCTAGCTGCATTGACCCTGCCCTTGATAAAACACAGTGGACCAACACCAGCAGCTGACATGGCACCCCAGACCATCACTGACTGTGGGTACTTGACACTGGACTTCAGGCATTTTGGCATTTCCCTCTCCCCAGTCTTCCTCCAGACTCTGGCACCTTGATTTCCGAATGACATGCAAAATTTGCTTTCATCCGAAAAAAGTACTTTGGACCACTGAGCAACAGTCCAGTGCTGCTTCTCTGTAGCCCAGGTCAGGCGCTTCTGCCGCTGTTTCTGGTTCAAAAGTGGCTTGACCTGGGGAATGCGGCACCTGTAGCCCATTTCCTGCACACGCCTGTTCACGGTGGCTCTGGATGTTTCTACTCCAGACTCAGTCCACTGCTTCCGCAGGTCCTCCAAGGTCTGGAATCGGTCCTTCTCCACAATCTTCTTCAGGGTCCGGTCACCTCTTCTCGTTGTGCAGCGTTTTCTGCCACACTTTTTCCTTCCCACAGACTTCCCACTGAGGTGCCTTGATACAGAACTCTGGGAACAGCCTATTCGTTCAGAAATTTCTTTCTGTGTCTTACCCTCTTGCTTGAGGGTGTCAATGATGGCCTTCTGGACAGCAGTCAGGTCGGCAGTCTTACCCATGATTGCGGTTTTGAGTAATGAACCAGGCTGGGAGTTTTTAAAAGCCTCAGGAATCTTTTGCAGGTGTTTAGAGTTAATTAGTTGATTCAGATGATTAGGTTAATAGCTCGTTTAGAGAACCTTTCATGATATGCTAATTTTTTGAGATAGGAATTTTGGGTTGTCATGAGCTGTATGCCAAAATCATCAATATTAAAACAAGAAAAGGCTTGAACTACTTCAGTTGTGTGTAATGAATCTAAAATATATGAAAGTCTAATGTTTATCAGTACATTACAGAAAATAATGAACTTTATCACAATATGCTAATTTTTTGAGAAGGACCTGTATGTTTGCTCCTACCTCCATAGGCATGTATGTTTATTTGTTATAAAAATCATTGGGGGGTTGTATTATGCCTGCATAAATCCTCATTCTCACAGACCTGGTCAATATATGTCTAACCAGTTTAACAATTTCTGAAGAGCAATATTTACAGCTGATTAAAGGACAGCAATCCCTAGACCATGATATATTCATGTCAATATTAAAATAGGACATTTCATTGTTTTTTTAAATAATTTTTCCCATATCATTGGAATGTTCACAGCAAGTTGAAAAGCTGTTTTATTTATTCAAATAATGAGTACATGCATTCACTAAAAAGCTTCAATAATGTACATGATTTACAGTTGAATACAAAATATCTGTCACGTACCTTACCAGAGACCGAAGTGCTGGGAGGGCTTCCCTTGCGACTAAGTGCAGAGCGCCCCCTGAAGGTGGCACAGGGAGTGCTATACCCAAAGAGGCAGGGGTTGCCAGCTGCGACAAGCCGGGATGATGCTGGAGATCCGCTGGTGAGCAGGGTAGACTGCCAGGCGGGGATATCTCGGAAGTACCAGACGAGGCTGTACAGCAGGGGGAACTGTAGGCGGAGTCAGGAGCCAAGCCAGAAGTCATACACAGGTTAGCAGGCAGAGGTGGAACCACTAGAACAGGTCAAGGGACAAGCCGGGGTCATATACAGGATCAGCAGAACAGGAGCAGGGTACAGGAACAAGCCATGGGTCAAGCCGGGATCACACACAGAGAAGGTTGGTCAGGCAAGCCGGGTCGGTAGTAGTAGTAAACAGCAAACAGGAACTCAGGAAACAATCTCAGGAAGGCTGAAAGATCATGCAGCAGTTGTTGATTGCTGCAGCAAGCTTTAAATAGGCCACTGGGCGCCAAGTGTCACTCACGTCGCGTTCCGGCGCAATGCGCATGCGCACAGTGTTTGTTGTTCCGAGATTCTGCTGAGCATGGAGAGAACTGTCAGTCCTTCTGCGGATGGTTCCCTGACAATATCATGCCCATGTAACCTTTGTGAGACTTTCATCACCCAATGGAGACCCACATTTGCATCACATTCATAAACCAATAAAATTGACACGTCAAGGACAAGTTACATAGCTTTAAAAGAAAAAACTTGGTGTCCTTTTCAGTGTACTAATGTTTCTTCCTGTGCTCTGTTTCCCAGTACAGACCATAACCTTTATTTTTATTAATTTCCTGGTAGAAACTCTTATAATCTGTGAAAGATCAATGCTATTTTACAAGTATAATGTCCTTGAAGGCTCTCAAGTATCCAACCTCAGTTAGCTTCCCATTTTATTTGCTGAATATTTGTGTAACAAGGACAGTAAGTATTGCATATTAAAGATGTATTATTGATAGCTAAAAGTTTTGTTTTTTTACATGTAACAGTATGGTATCAAACATCTGTGTGCATAAATCCAGATAATTTATTAGACTTGTATATCGTTTTAGAATATAGTATTTCTATTATTTAAAAAAAAATGTTTTCCATGATGAAAGATCATGCTTTTGATCATGTAGTAGGATCCTTCCCTGTAGCCATCTTAAAGTGGACCTTCATCCTCCAAATCATCCAAAGCTCTGTGCACCGCCATCCCTTCTGCAATGTGAATCAGCACTTTTTTGGGCTCTTTACATTTTCTTTTTTTTTTTTTTTACACTAAAGTTCTAGCCCCATCCACCAACCGTCTGTAGCGCTACCCCCAGTTAAGAGAGCCACTGGTTTGATTTCGGGCCCTGTATACAGCACCGCCAACCCCCGGCAATCTTACTCGACCCACTCTGGCACAGTTAGTCTAGGGTTAAACTTATATCACATGCAATATAGTATTGCAAGGAGTAATCTCTTTGCAATAAGACAACACACTGAGGCGAGAGATCAAATATAACAGTTTTACATTTATCAAAAGGCATAGGCAGAACAGAACACATGCAACTTGCTTACAGAGCCCTGCAGCAATAGGTGTAGCACACAACAATGGCCCAGCGCGGTAACCCACCGCGCGCAGCTATTATGGTGTACGCACCCTGTGGCGCACTAAACAATATTACTCTCTCCCCTCCCTGGTCAGGCCTGACATAGAAGAAGTCTTTTCACTTAGGATTTCTTCGCATGCAAACTTTCGGTGGTGCACTTGATGAAATAGTATTTGTAATCCACAAGTAGGCAGTCCCAAGGAACACTATACTGGAGACCCTTTAACTCTGTCCTGCTACTGGTCTCCTAGTGGAACAACAAACTAACGATAGGTGGGCCAAGGCAGTCTATAGGCTCAAACACGGTACAGTCTATTGGCTTGAGCAAGTGCTCGCTCACCACTCCGGACGCGATCCCAGTCCGGGACTTCCACCTGCTGTGTCTCCGCACACAGCGTCTGCAACGATCGGGTCCCCGATCCAACTGATGTCCTCACTCGACAAGTCTGGTGCCACCCAGGCTCCGCAGTGGGGTGGAAGGCTCTTCGGAAGTTGCGCAAGGCCCCAGGCTTCAGGCCTTGCACTGCAGCAGATCCGCACAGGAAGAAACTGTTGCTTGCAGCACGGTGTCCAAAGAGGCCGAGCTCCGCCTCGCCTCCTTCTTAAATAGCCCCTCCCATGAGTCTCTGCGGTGGCCAATTGCACTCTGGGTGCCGAACGGGGTTCTGGGTAACGTAGTCCCAGGGCCTTAAAGGAGACCCCGCTACACGTCATTCTCACCTAGGCAAGAAAGATGTGTCCCTGCTGCCTCCTGGGATCCCATGCCATGTCACAAATTACTGGAGGCTGGTGGCATGGGATCCGTGCTGGTGCACCTGATCAATGACTTGCAGCATAACAATGCTGGATTCGCTGGGTGGATGAGTATCTGAATCCAGGACAAGTCTGCATGACAAGTAAGCGGGAAAAAAAACAAAAAGAGGAATGACTGAAGCACCTTTTTAAGTTACTGTTGTTCTGCCACTGTTACATTCCTTAATTGATGTAAACAGCTACTAGCTGGTCATGGTAATCCAATGGATCCAATACTTTCTACGTAGTGATCCAGAACTAGTAGGTAGATCAGAAGTACTAAGTGTACTTGTTGCATGGTTCTTTCAAGTTGGCAAGGCCACTAACAGTTTCAGAAGGAATTCAGCAATGGCCTCTCAGTATAAGTTAATACAGGTTTAGAACTGGCTAACATTACCAGGCTTTAACTATAGGTGGCGCCACAAAAACAATGGATTTAAATAGTATGTAAATTCTAACTGAATGTCACTTAACCACTTCAGCCCTGGAAGGATTTGCCCCCTTAATGAACAGGCCATTTTTTGCGATACGCCACTGCTTCGCTTTAACTGATATTTGCGCAGGCGTGCAACGCTGTACCCAAACAAAATTGACGTCCTTTTTTTCCCACAAATAGAGCTTTCTTTTGGCGGATTTTATCATCTCTGCGGTTTTTATTTTTTGCGCTATAAACAAAGAGCGACAATTTTGAAAAACAAAAATGTTTTACTTTTTGCTATAATACATATCCCAAAAAAATGAATAAGAAAACAAATTAATTCATCAGTTTAGGCCGATATATATTATTCTACATATTTTTGGTAAAAAAAATCCCAATAGGCATATATTGATTGGTTTGCGCAAACGTTATGGCATCTACAAACTATGGGATAGATTTAGGGACTTTTTTTATTCTTGTTTTTACTAGTAATGGCGGCGATCTGCGATTTTTAGACTGCGACATTGCGGCAGACAAATCTGACCCCAAATGACACTTTTTGGGGACCAGTGACATTATTACATTAATCAGTGCGATTAAAAATGCACTGATCAATGTAAAAATGAAACTGGCATTGAAGGGGTTAACACTAGGGGGCGATCAAGGGGTGTACTGTGTTCCCTGGGTGTGTTCAAACTGTAGGGGGGATGGGCTGCCAGGGACATGACAGAGATCACTGTTCCCAATGACTGGGAACAGTAGATCTCTGTCATGTCCCCTGTCAGAACTGCCTCTGTACTAGGCGATCGCGGGTCACCGGCGGACATCGCACCCGCCCGCAACTGCGTGAGCCGAGGGACAGCTACGGCGATTTGCCCAGGAGAGCCAACCTGCTGCCGTATAACGATGGCGGCTGGTCGGCAAGCAGCTAATTAATACCTTATGAAATATCATAGCAACAAACTGGGAATATTCCTTGTGGGGTGAAGACTATTTAAGGTAAAATACAATATGCTTTAATGCAGGTGTTATTTGCCGTAATGAACTTTACTTTCAGCTATTTGATCGTATTCTTGAAATGATAGTTATGACAAATAACAGTTGTTGAGGCCTAGTAAACTGAGCATTTTATATTAAAAATGAGGCTACATTGAGAATGTTCTTTAGGTTTCTTGCCTACCTCTGCAATGAAGGATCCCTGCCAGATATGGTTTGTGTGCTCACTGTGGTGCAGTACAGGAAAATAATGGGCTGGGGGTGGGGGAGAGGACAAGGAGGTATTTGTGCCTACAATAAAATAAATATCCAGTTGGCAGTCTTGCTATGTTCACACATGTGCAGGATTCAAAAGAGCATCGGTCGCCTCTGTTAAAAGATATGTTCACATTTGGAACATGTCACATGTTCCACCCATATTTAAGTTGAAACAAGTAACATGTTCCAGCTTCTGCTGCTTCTCCCCCTGATCCCCCTTTCCCCTGACAGTGGGCAGGGGCTCTTCTCCCTGAACTTGCTGCCACTTTTTGAAAAGAGTACGGCTGTGCAGGGCTACACCCAAACAGCCATGCCATTTATTCACGCCATTCATTCACTGTGAATGAACAAACTACAAGTACCACCCCCACTGAAGAAGACGGACTTGTCGTTTCAATAGGCTGTGGGGACGAGTAATATGAGTGCTCTTTCAGTTAGGGAACCAACTGAGATAAATAGGATGGCATATCCTGAGCACTAAGTAATTGGGTCTACGCTATGAGAACCATTACATATTATTTGTGGGATACTAGCAAATTAATTACCGTATTTATCGGCGTATAACACGCACCGGCGTATAACACGCACCCCAAGTTTAGGAGGGAATTTTAAGGAAAAAAACTTTTAGGAGGGAAATTCAAGGAAAAAAAACTTACATTTAAATGCAGCATGCAGCCTTGCCCAGTGTCCATCTGCAGCCTTGCCCAGTGTCCATCTGTCCATCTGCAGCCTTGCCCAGTGTCCATCTGTCCATCTGCAGCCTTGCCCAGTGTCCATCTGTCCATCTGCAGCCTTGCCCAGTGTCCATCTGGCCATCTGCAGCCGTGCCCAGTGTCCATCTGGCCATCTGCAGCCGTGCCCAGTGTCCATCTGTCCATCTGCAGCCGTGCCCAGTGTCCATCTGTCCATCTGCAGCCTTGCCCAGTGCCTTTGCGATCGTGTCAGTCCCGGCGTTTTTTAAAATTTGGCGCCGATTTCTGTGGAGCCGAGTGTACTTCGGCTAGACTCGGCTCCTCTCGCAGTCCCGCCCATCTCCACTGACTGCGCCGCTGACGGAGAAAGCCGAGTGTACTCTGCTCACAGTCACAGGCAGGACTGCGAGAGGAGCCGAGACTAGCCGAAGTACACTCGGCTTTCTCTATGTCAGCGGCGCAGTCAGAGATGGGCGGGACTGCGAGAGGAGCCGAGTAAAGCCGATTGTACTTCGGCTTCGGCTCCGCTCGCTCCTCTCGCTCGTTTTCAGCAGGGGAATTCGACGGAGTATCGGCGTATAACACGCACCCACGATTTTCCCCTGATTGTAAGGGGAAAAAAGTGCGTGTTATACGCCGATAAATACGGTACATTTATTTTTCTTTCTGGCACCCATATGGCAAGATTGCACTTATATTTTGTATAACGCTCAGCTGGTTGTATTGTCTGACCATAGATGAAGCTGATATGATCAGGCAATGCTCAGGTAGACATGCTAACCCAGTGGTTCTCAACATTCTAGTGTCATGACCCCTTGATAAAATTTCCCAAGTTGTGGGGACCCCTAACAGTAAAATTATTTTCGTAGCGTGGGTTGTCAGCACCCAAGGCAAAACAAGTAATTTGCGCCCCTAACCCACCGACATTTAGCGCTCCCTGAGTCCCTTCCACTCGTACATTATAAAAACCCCTATGGTACATTTTAGGATGTACCACTCTTTCTCTTTGTTCTCCTTTCTTTCCAGTGGCAGTGCTGGGGGGGAATGGTTAAAGTGGCAGTGCTGGTGGGGGGAATGGTATGAGTGGCAGTGGTGGGGGGAGTTCTGATCATCCAACTTAGGTGCTCTTGATCAAGGTCATATGCTGATCTTAGAACTGTAGTGGGGACTTTTAATGGCAACTCTTATCACAGGTAGTGTTACTCACTGTGTCTCCAGCTTCACTGTGTCTCCAAATTTGTGGTGTCTCGTAGCAGTGAAACCTATGCCAAAGTCAGGAGATAGGGTCTCCTCCAGCCCCTCCCACTTCTCATTCCTCACCAGTCAGTTGACCTCTAGTCTCTGCCCCCCACCCATGCCGTGAACTGAATGGGCTCCAGGAACAGCCCAGCTAGGCAGCAACAGGCTCTAGGGACAGCCCTGCTGGGTGGCTGCAAAAAGGCTGGGAGATCAGTGCGAGCTTTAGGAACAGCCCAGGATTCGGTGACCCCTGGCAAATCATCATTTGACCCCCGAGGGGGTCCTGACCACCAGGTTGAGAACCACTGTGCTAACCATTTTCACGCTAAAAAACATTTACCAGTGTTCTGGTTTTCTGAAAGCACAACTATTCAGTTCAAAAAAGCTAATGTCACATTTAAATGAAATGTTATAGGATGTACACTGTTCTAGAGTCTACTCAGAGGCGTTGCTAGGGGGGTGCGGGGGGTGCGGTCCGCCCCCGGGTGACACCCGCTAGAGGGGTGACACCCTCCCTTTTTTTTTACAGCTGACCCATTCATTGATTAATTTCACCCCGCTGGGCTGGAAGCCTGGAACAACACCTCCAGCGCCGCGGCCGCGCCTGGTGTGTGTCCTCCGGCTCCTTATTCTTCCTATTCCTAAATTCCAATCCTCCTCCCTACCCTACAGAGCCAGCGAGAGACTCAGCCTGTCACATCATCACACTGCACTGCAGCACACACACAACTTTCTCCGCCCGGGCGGCGCGGCTGCTGTGTGTGACGGTCGCTGCCCACAGTGCCCAGCCCTCCTCTCCACTCTCCAGGAGTACAGACTGTCTGAGACTCCAGCTGGCGGCGGCGCGGCGCACAGAATAAGAACAGGTGGGGGGGGGGGGGTTCTCCACCGTCGGCCCGCCGGAGCACAAGATGAGGTGTGTGTATGGGGGGGGTTGCCTTTGTAAGAGAGCTAGTGTGGGACAGTGGGAGGACTCAGTTTCAGTGTCTGGCGCCCTGCCCCTGACGGCCTGTATATGATAAGGAAGGGGGGGGGATGCAAGGTGGTCTGCTGCTAGACACAGCTATAGATTTTATATATATATATATATATATATATATATATATATACACTATGTAATATAGCTGGTCCAGCCGCCCCTCCCCCCACCAGACCAGCTAACTCCTGTGCTACTGTGCCTATTATATGTAATATAATATATCTGTGTCCAGCAGCCCCCCCCCCCCATTATCAGACAGCCAACACTCACAATATAATTTATATTAGCTGACTGAGACACCCCCAGCCTGAGCTGGTCTGATGATGATGATGATGGGGGGGGGAATGCTGCTGGCCACAGATATATTATATTAGATATAGGCACAGTAGCTGAGTGACACACCTACCCACCCTGAGCAAGCTGGTCTCATGGGGGGGGTGCTCTGTGTCACCAGGTATGATAGCTGAGCGGAGCCGCCCTAATCTGGCCTGATAAGGGGGGGGTGTCCACAGACCACAGCACAGATGTAGGCAGACAGTGACCCACACCCACATCAGATCCATCCAGCAAGCAGAAGGTCACAGCAGCATCTTCTCATCTTCTCTGTGGCCATCAGATCCGGTCCAAGCAAGCAACACGCCTTGTTGTCAGCAGGTCACAGCATCTTCTCGTCTTCTCTGCGGCCATCAGATCCAGTCCAAGCAAGCAACACGCCTTGTTGTCAGCAGGTCACAGCATCTTCTCGTCTTCTCTGTGGCCATCAGATCCGGTCCAAGCAAGCAACACGCCTTGTTGTCAGCAGGTCACAGCATCTTCTCGTCTTCTCTGCGGCCATCAGATCCGGTCCAAGCAAGCAACACGCCTTGTTGTCAGCAGGTCACAGCATCTTCTCGTCTTCTCTGCGGCCATCAGATCCGGTCCAAGCAAGCAACACGCCTTGTTGTCAGCAGATTACAGCATCTTCTCATCTTCTCTGCGGCCATCAGAACCGGTCCAAGCAAGCAACACGCCTTGTTGTCAGCAGATTACAGCATCTTCTCATCTTCTCTGCAGCCATCAGATCCGGTCCAGCAAACAACACACCGTTTCAGCAGGTCAGTTCCAAAATCCAAATCATGCCAATGATGCCATTATCTGCTGTCCCCAGGGACAGATCCGATCCAGAGATCACCATACAGTGGGATCTCTGGATTGGATCTGTCCCTGGGGACAGCAGATAATGAAAAGTGTGGGGGCAGAGCTGCGATGAAGTCACTCATCGTGTTGGAGCCCTCGGTTAAGCTTTGATTTCTATTATTTTCATATGATTTTGTTATTCAAATTTGCTAGTTGATTGATAGTTATTAACGGCACTACTGTTGCCAATATATGCAGTGTTATTAGGGTGAAAAAAATTATTGGGGGGGGGGGTGACACCATGTTATACCGCACCAGGTGACACCAACCCTAGTGACGCCACTGAGTCTACTAACAGTCTTGGAATTCATATATGTCTTTAGCAAATTGCTCTGATAATTATCATTTTATGAGCAGAAAATAAAATATACAATTCACTTTATATCAGTATTAAAGAATAACCAAAGCACTCACAATCCATGCTTGATAAGGAATAATGTATTCTATTATGTTCTGTATGAAACATCCAGCAGGGACGGCAGTGTAGCACAATAATCTTACTCTACAAATAACCAGAAATTTCCTTTTATTACAAGTAAAGTAATAGATACTGTATAACCTTGTAACCATCAGATAAACACAGGAAATTATTTAGCACAAACATGGGTTTAGTGACAAACAGCAGAGAACACAACATATTACTAGCACACTCCATCACAGCATCCTCACTACTAAATGAAGATTAGTAAATACTTTAAAGGGTTGGGGGCGTGTCCGGATGTAAACTAAGGAAGACGTGCTGCTGTGGAGCTCCGCATATCCTGACTCTATCCACTGCCATCCTGAGCATCCACTGATCCGGGGAGCCCCCAAACTTGCCCTGCGGGTTCCTGAACGTCCCCTGCCTCGGCCCCAGCTTGAATTTCAGGCCCTGGCCGACTGATCGTGCCGCTACCAAGCCCGCGGTCAGCTCCGTGCTCCTGGGACCCGCCGCCATCTTGCGGCCTGCCGACCTTCCCGCATCCTCCGAGATCAATTGCCACGATCCGCGGGACAAGAGGTGACTCATCTACGTCCGCCTGGGGCACCAGTTGCGGGGAGGGTGGTCTGGAACTGTGCTGAGGCCACCTGGGGATCTCGGGAGGCTGATTCCCCACACCCACGGCCTGCCGCCATCTTGCGGCCTACCGCACTTCCCGCATCCTCCGTCCTCAATTACTCTGCTCCACGGGACGAGCGGTGAACATCCACGTCCTCCTGGGGCACCATCCGTGCGGTGGGGGGGTTGGCAGTACTGCTGAGGACTTCAGAGGGCTGCTTCCCCACACCCGCGGCCCGCCGCCATCTTGCGGCCTGCGGTACCAGCTGCATCCTCCGGGCATTGTAAGCCAGACGTCCCTTTCCTCCTCCTGTGGTCCTTGGGGGAGACTGACTGTTCCATATCACTGCTGAGGGGGCTGTCTCGCTCCTGCACCTGCACCCATCCACATCATCATTGCCACAGCCTCCATTCTGCACCCTGGACTGAGCCCCCCTGCCCACGAGCCCCTCTGGACTCTCCTCCATCTCGGGGTGAAGCTTGGATGGGCCACCCTAGGACCCGCTATTCCAAACCCAAGGGTCCGAAGGCTCCTCATACCCCCCCGTCAGCGGCTGCTTCATCTACACGGCGGTCCGCGGCTGGGATGGCGGCCAGTGCACAGATGGCCGTGGAATCGGGGGTGGCGGCGCCCCCCACGGGAGTGGAGATCCTGGCGGCCATCACATCCTGTAAGGAAACTCTGACATCTAAGATCGACTTCTTGACAGTGGATGTCGGTCTCATCCGTCAGGATATGGATAAATTTCGCTCCCGCATCACGGAGGTGGAGGACAGGGTCTCCACGGTGGAGGATACGGTCCGGTCGGACTCCAGGGAGGTGCGGGCCCTGCAGCTCCAAGTGAAAGCGCTCCAAGAGCGCGCAATAGATACCGAGAACCGCCTCAGGCGGAACAACATCCGTATACTTGGATTGCCCGAGAGGGCTGAGGGCCCTAGACCTGCTGAATTTACTGAACAGTTACTGACCACTCTGTTTGACCTGGGTAACATGCCGTCTACTATCGTAGTGGAAAGAGCCCACAGGGTTCCGCCGCTCCCTCTGAGACCTGGGGCCCCTCCACGCCCCTTCCTGCTACGACTGCTGAATTACCGGGACCGGGATCGCATTCTGGCGGCGGCACGCACCATGCCTGAAATTAAATATGAGAATACCAGACTGCTTTTTTTCCCAGATTTCTCTCAGGAGGTACAGCAACGTCGCAAGTCCTTTACTGATGTGAGACGCCGGCTCCGGGAGAAGGGAATACGCTTTGGCCTGTTATATCCCAGCAGACTGCGGATCACTGATGGCAACGACACTTGTTTCTTTGACACCCCGGAAGCTGCGGCGGCGTGGCTGGATACCCGCTAACTACACGAGGCCGAGGACCCATGATAGAATACATCCAGCAGGGAGCAGCTGCGTACCACTTATCCCTTCAACGGGACTGCCTTTTTGTTTCCTGGTGAATCCCAGCACTACCCCCTTTTCTGTCCCCAATCCTGTTTCTCCCTGCTGACTTCCACCTTTATTCCATTTGCATATTTGATGACTTTTGCTGGCTAGACTGCCGCTTACTCCTGCCTAAGGAGCTCCAACAGCAACTACTGAATTACCCCGCCCGTGAACCGAGGTGACCCCGGTTGTCCCTTGTCTCCCTTCCCACACTTTGGATCCCCCACCCAAAGTGGAGACGGACTGCCCCGGAGAGTGCTCCTCCACCTGCGGTCCCACAGGCCGACTTCTTGAGGTCTCAGTGACCTAAAGACTATGTTTTTTTCAGTTATGGGACGAAACCCTGCATTAGTTTTTATGGCTCTTAGGCCTCTTTTTTTGGCCCTTGAGCAAGGTTTGTATGATGTCTGGGTAGGGTGTTATATGTTCTAGGGAGGAGGGTTTAATTGTTATGAAGATCCAGATAATTACTGTGTTGCTCAATTGCCTTATTGGTCTCTGACCCTACTGAATATGTGTGCCAATGCTGGGTTTACTTACATGTGTTGGTTTGCTGGGCTCATCCTGCTCCTGTTTCCCTCTGGTGTTCCTTGATGGCTCCCCCGGACGCTGAGCTACTGACCATTTTGTCGTGGAACGTCAGGGGGCTTAACTCAAAATTTAAAAGATCACTGTTATTCCAATATTTGAAATTGCACAATCCTCACATAGTGCTGCTGCAGGAGACGCATTTGACCGGTAGCAAGGTTCTGGCTCTGAAGAAACCCTGGGTGCAAAGGGCGCTTCATGCGACCTATTCTTCATATTCTCGAGGGGTATCTATACTGATTAGCAAACGTGTACTATGTGTAATTCATGATGTTCATCTGGATCCCCAGGGGAAATTTGTTATGGTAGTGTTGAGTGTTTATAACAAGAAGTATGTTATTGTGAATGTCTATCTGCCTCCCCCGAGCCAGATACAGATTCTGTACACACTCTATGAGAGGCTGGCTCCGCATTGCCCAGCACAGGTTCTGGTCATGGGAGATTTTAATGCTACACTGTCTCGTGACCTGGACAGGCCTTCCCCCCCAATCCACTTTTAATTCTGATCTCGGAACGTGGGCTCAGGCCACAGAGTTCCAGGAGGCATGGAGGGGGCTTCACCCCATGATAGAATGTATTCATGCTTTCCGACCACATTTCGAACCTCCTCCCGCATTGATCTGTCTTTTGCCAATTCCACCATGCTGGCTAACATTCAAGAGGCATGCTACCTTCCCTCTGGCCTCTCTGACCACCACCCACTTAAATTGACCATTAGGACCACCAGGTCGCGGAACAAAGCCTTTTGGAGGTTACAACCCCATTGGATTTATAATGAGGCAGTCCATGACAGAGTTTTCTCTCCCCTGAGGGAATATTGGGCACACAATGCGGGGTCGGCCTCCCTGGAGATGACCTGGGACGCCTCTAAGGCTCACAGCAGGGGTCAGTATATCTCGGCTGTGGCAGCGGTAAAGGCGGAGCTGGGAGACAGGGTCTCTGACCTGCAGCGTAAGGTGGACGAGGCCTTGAATCAGTATTCAGCCTCGGCAACGGTCTCCAATTTTGAGCACCTTTCATCGCTTAGGCGAGAACTACATCTCCATGTTTCAGATACCACTAGGCTTGGTATACAAAGTAGCAGACAGGAATACTTTGAACATGGAGACAAAAATAGCAAACTACTAGCGCTACTAACGCAGCAGGACAGGCCCTCAGCGGTTATATCGGAGATCCTCATGACAGATGGCATTTTAGTCACCTCTCAGGAGGATAATCTGTCTGCATTCACCACGTTTTACACCTCTCTGTATGTTTCCTCACTCCCTGACGGGTTTGACCCTGCACCTATGATCTCTCTACTGGACACGCTAGCCCTGGGATGGCTCTCTGACACTGAGAGGCAACTCCTTGTCTCGGAGATCACTCCAGAAGAGGTCACAATGGCCATTAGGTCTTTCCCGGCAGGAAAAACTCCAGGGCCGTATGGCCTGCCCATTGAGTACTATAGGGCCCACGCAGAATTACTCGCCCCCAAACTAGCTCAGATATTCCAAGCCTGTTTGCAACAAGACTCCTTACCGCCCTCTATGAGAGAAGCCCATGTCGTTCTCATTCCAAAGCCTAATAAAGACCCTAAGCTGTGCGCCTCCTACAGGCCAATTGCACTTCTCAACTGTGATCTAAAAATTTTAACCAAGTTATTGGCCACTAGACTTAATGCAGTAATAAAATCCCTGATTGACTCTGATCAAACGGGCTTTATGCCCGGTAGGTCTACAGACATTAATATATGTAGATTATTCTCTAATATTCATGCCCCCCATACTAACCAGGGTACTAGGACCATTGCCTCCCTAGATATAGAGAAGGCATTCGACACAGTGGAGTGGGTCTATCTGTGGGAGGTGCTTAGAAGAATGGGATTCCCATTGAAATTTATAGGTTGGATACACACACTCTATACTGGTCCCACGGCATGAATTAAGCTGAATGGCTCCCTGTCTCCTCCGTTCCCCCTGCAGAGGGGCACCAGGCAGGGATGCCCTCTCTCCGCCCTGGCCGTGGAGCCTATTGCTGAAGCCCTCAGGAGCTCGGCCGAGGTCCGTGGTCTTAGGATGGGCTGGCTGGAGGAGAGAGTGGCTCTCTATGCAGATGATATGCTCCTTTTTTTGAATGATGCTGGTGACTCTCTGTGGGGCGCACTCGGTATCATGGATGCCTTCTCCGCCTTCACGGGGTTGAGAGTGAACTGGCACAAGTCTCAGTTGTTTCCAGTGGATGTGGGGGCCAGGTCCTCCTCACCCTCCTCTCTCCCACTTCAGTGGGTTGAACAGTTTACTTATTTAGGAGTTGTTGTCTCAAGAGAGAGTGGGGACTTTGTGCGGCTCAATCTTGACCCTGTCTTGGTAGTCATTAAAACCAAACTAAAGGCGTGGAGTAATCTTCCCCTTTCTCTCATTGGGCGTATTAATCTTCTGAAGATGAAAGTCCTCCCTAAACTTACATACATTTTTCGGAACTCCCTACAATGGCTGACTAAAGTTTTCTTTAATTCCCTCAGGCAACTCTTCCTCTCCTTTATTTGGGGGCCCAGGCCACCTAGATTGAAATATACCACCTTGACCAGGCCTGTGGACAGTAGGGGCTTGGCTCTCCCTGATTGCTAGAAGTATTACTTGGCCACTCAGCTTGTGACCGCCAATTGGTGGCTGAAGCCGGACCTGACTAACTCTGCAATGGTGTTGGAGGCAGCCATAGTGGGGTCTTTGGAGGCCCCTAGAGGGGCTGCTATTCAGGGGGCCTAAAACACCTCACAATCTCACCCCTTCGATGCGTACCACTCTGCGGGCATGGAAGGTGGGTGAGGCACTGAGGGCACCCCAGCCGAACTCTTGGTCTCCTCACACCCCCCTGTGGCTGAATCCTAACCTATCGCATTTCAACACTATCCCGGATCCACAGGCCTGGGCCAAATACAAAATACTGACCCTTAAACATATTATCACCAACAGAGATTTCACCCCCTTTCACATTTTATGCGCCAAATTTAATGTGCCTGTGTGGGCCCATTTTAGATGTCTTCAAATTGCTGATGCCTACAGGTGTCAATTTTTAGGCCAACCAGTTGAATTAGTATACTCTGAGCTAGAATCCACCCTCTGGGATCCCTGCTGGTTGCTGCTGTCCCCGAGCTGTCTTCCCTCCGCAGTAAATGGGTGGATGACATTCTGGGGCTGGATGAGGACGACTGGAGGGAGATTTGGGACTTTCCCTTCTCCCCTCTGGTCTCCGCGAGGAACAAATTGGTCCAATATAAAATTGTACATAGAGCTCACTACACACCTCACAGGTTGCACCAGATGTCGCCGGAGCATTCTCCGGCGTGCTGGCGCTGCTCCTATCAACCAGGGTTTTTCTTCCACATTTTTGGGGTTTGCCCAGCAATCGTACATTATTGGAATGAAGTGCTCCAGGTGATTGCTAAGGTCACTAAGACCTGTGTCCCTTATGATCCTATATACTGTCTGCTGGGGCTAGTTGAACAATTGCCAATGATCAGAGCCAGGAAAATACTCATATCCCTGTTACTATATTATGCTCGCAAAGTCATTACGATGAACTGGAAACAATCGTCTCCCTCCTCTGTCAGATTCTGGAAAAGCCTAGTGAATACCAGTTTACCCCTATATAAAGCCACCTACTCAACCAGGGGATGCCCGCAAAAATTTGAGAAGGTATGGAGTTGTTGGCTAGACGATAGAAGCACGGCAAATGATGCAGTGACGAGTGCCTAGACTGACAATGTATCCTTAGCTTGTTACTCTATTGACCCAATTATTTTTTTCATGCTGCCCTCTCCTGTTGATATCAATATGAGCACAGAATATCTTGAACTGACCCTCTCCCCACATTTGGGGTTATAGTATAAGTATAAGTATAAGTTAAGTTAAGCTGTCTGTGTTATGTGTTGTGCCCTGTATCGGTATGTTGCCGCAACAGAGAAACTGCCCCTGCGTGGGCAAATGTTAAGCCCCTGAGTGGGCAAATCTTATGTGTTCATATAAACTTCAATAAAAAGATTTATAAAAAAAAAAAAAATACTTTAAATGGTTAGTCCTCCCAAAAGTGATATTATAAGTGGAGGCTGGAATAAGTGATCCTCAGGCTCTCACTTGACTACTTAACTGATGAGATATCCCTACCATAAGCTCCTTGTTATGTTTCTTCTCCCCTTTTTGTTCTTGTGTTCCCATCCATCTTGAGTTGTTCTGTTCTCTTTTATGCAAGAACAGTAATGGCTGGAGCAGTATGGAAGACCTGCAAACTCACTGCTACAGTGATTGAGATGCTCAAGGGATTATAGTGATTATAGTGATAATAATAATAATACGCTAACCTGTCCTATTGATGCTTATTATCATGACTCTCATACAGCATCTTTCTGCTATCAAAGAAATTACACTGCCACCTGATCCATGATAAAATTGTAAATTCTCATAGCCTGGTACAAAAGGATAGGTCCTTTCCACTGGCAAAATGACCCTACACATATTCACTGACCGTTTTTTTTTTTTTTTTTTTTGTCAGGACACTTTATGGGTAAGAAGAGCCTGCAAGACACGTACAGATTAGGAGAACAAGATATGGAAGAGGCAGCCATCTTTCCACCACGCTCTATGGAGAACATGAGAGCCACTCTACTACAAGAGCAGCGAAGAGCACTGTCACCCAGCCAGATGCAAGGAGCACAGGTGACTACAGGAATATGTGCTTAAACAAAGCAATAGCAACAACCACCTAGAAAAATGGCAGCAATGAAAGCATATAAAATGTATATACTGTTTATATAGATAGATAGATAGATAGCTATATATAAATATATCTATATCTATAGATATATCTATATATAGATATATCTATATCTATAGTTATATCTATATATAGTGTCAAGAAATGGTGGTAAGTAAGAATACTATAAAAAAAATATATTTTAATTGTTTATTTTTATCAATTTACAAAATGCAAAATGAGTGAACAGAAGAAAAATCCAAATCAAATCAATATTTGCTGTGACTTCCCTTTGGCTTCAAACCACCATCAGTTCTTACACTTGCACACTTGGAATTGTCGCACAAAGTCCAGGATTTTGTAGGATTAGAGCCAGATGTATGATTAACCAATTTTACCAAGCAGGTGCTATAGATCATCAATATCATATATAGGTTAAAGCATAGTCATTAACAAACAGAAACAGCTGTGTAGGAGCCTTAAAATGGAGTGAGGAACAGCCAAACTCTAATGCCGCGTACACACGACCGTTTTTAATGTCATTGAAAAAAACGAAGTTTTTCTCGACGTGATTCTTCTCAAGCCTGCCTTGCCTACACACTATCGTGAAAAAAAAATGCTTGAGCACAGCGCAGTGACGTACGAAACGTACAACGGCACTATAAAGGGGAAGTTCCATTCGGATGGCGCCACCCTTTGGGCTGCTTTTGCTGATCCTCGTGTTAGTAAAGTTTGGTGAGAGACGATTCGCACTTTTCAGCCTCGTGCTCTTCTTTGCTTTACTGACGAATGTGATATCTCCATTATGAACGCTAGTTTTACCAGAACGAGCGCTCCCGTCTCATAACTTGCTTCTGAGCATGCGTGTTTTTTTCACGTCGTTAAAGCCTACACACGGCTATTTTTCAAGACGAGACAAACGACGACGTGAAAAACGACGAGAAAAAATAGAGCATGTTCCAAATTTTTAATGCCCATTTTTCACGTCACGTAAAATGCTCTGGAGCCTACACACGATCGTTTTTAATGACCAAATAAAAAAATGGCATTTTTCTCATCATGAAAAACGGTTGTGTGTATGCAGCATAAGGTGCGATTGTGGTTGACAGTTTCATGTCACAGGTCATACGCCATGGCAAGACTGAGCACACAAGGTAGTTATACTGCATCAGCAAGGTCTCTCACAGGCAAATATTTCAGAGCAGACTGGGGTTTTAAGATGTGCTGTTCAAGCTCTTTTGAAGAAGCAAAATGAAACGGGCAACGTTGAGGACCACACAGTAGCAGCCATGGAAACCTAATGCAGCAGATGAAAGACATGTCATGTTTACTTCCCTTCGACATCGAAAGATGTCCTGACCAGCAGTGCCATCTGCACAGAACTTGCGGAGCCAGTGAGACCCAGGTACACCCATCTACTGTGCAATGAAGTCTGACCAGAAGTGGTCTTCATGGAAGAATCGCAGCCAAAAAGCCATAAATCCAAACTGGAAACAAAGCTAAGCGTCTCAACTATGCACAAAAACATAGGAACTGGGGTGCAGAAAAATGGCAAAAGGTGCTCTGGAATGATGAGTCAACATTTGAAATATTTGGCTGCAGCAGGAGACAGTGTGTTCGTGAAGGGCTGGAAAGCAGTACAATAATGAATGTCTGCAGGCAACAGTGAAGCATGGTTTGAGGCTGCATTTCTGCAGAGTTGGAGATTTGGTCAGAATCAATGGTTTCCTCAATGCTAAAGATTTATCCAACATGTCATAACATCAGGGAGGAGTGTGATTGACACTATATTTATTCTGCAGCAGGACAATGACCCCAAACATATTAGTCCTGGAAGTGATGGTTTGGCTCCCACAGAGTCTCAACATCATTGAGTTTGTCTGGGATTACATGAAGAGAAAGAAGGATTTGAGATAGGCTACATCCACAGAAGATCTGTAGTTAGTTCTCCAAGATGGTTGGAACGGCTGAGTTCCTTAAAAATATGTGTGCAGGTGTTCCTAGAAGAATTGATGATGTTAGTTGATGAGGCAAAAGGGTGGTCACACCAAAAAAAGTGCTACTAAACCCAGAACACTGCGTTCACTATATCTGGTCTCCCCCAGTACACAGAGCATGGAAATGCAATTATTTTAGTAAATATAAACTGCTAAATACCTTTTCACATCAGCAGTATATAGCTTGTGACTTCTATATTTTCCTGGTGAAGCTTGTAGGTGGAGTTTTCATACTGCACTGAGTGGTACAATGAGGCTGCAGGGCTCCTCACCCTCTGTCTGAACATGTCTGGAAAGTGCAGATTGGCCCTGTGCTGATCACATGCACTCTCTAAAGAAAAAAAAAACTTCTAGCATTACACACCAAACTGAGCATGTGCAGCATGACTCCAAAGGCTCTGTCTTATCCGGACATGTTTTGGAGTCAGTAGAAGAAGAGGAGGATCTTTGCATACGAGATCAAGCAGCCTTTTTACACAATGCAGAGGATTAACCTCTTATGCGGCGTACACACGATCGTTTTTCATGCCATTTTTTAAACCAACGTTTTTCTCGTCGTTTTTTTTCTTGTTTCCTCTCAAGCCTGTCTTGCATCCACACGATCATTAAAAAAAACGCTCGAGCAAAGCGCAGTGACGTACAACACGTACAACGGCACTATAAAGGGGAAGTTCCGTTCAGATGGCGCCACCCTTCATGTTAGTAAAGTTTGTTGAGCGACGATTCGCGCTTTTCAGCCTAGTGCTTTTCAGTCCATTACAGCGTGACGAATGTGCTATCTCCATTACAAACGCTAGTTTTACCAGAACGAGCGCTCCCGTCTCATACTTGATTCTGAGCATGCGCATTTTTTTCACCTTGTAAAAGCATACACACTATAATTTTTCACGTCGTTAAAAAAAACGACATGAAAAACGACGTGAAAAAATAGAGCATGTTCAAAATTTTTAATGCCCGTTTTTCACACCGTTAAAAATGCTCTGGAGCATACACACGATCGGTTTTAATGGCCATTTTTAAAAATGGCATTTTTAACGGCATGAAAAACGATCGTGTGTACGCGGCATTAGGTTCCACAGTGAGTATAACAAGCATGCTTTACTGCATATACAGACTGATTTTACTGTTGTGGGTTTACTAACACTAAAGCCCTGTACACACGATCGGTTTAACCGATGAAAACCGTCCGATGGATTGTTTTCATCAGACAAACCGATCGTGTATGGGACCCATCGGTCTTTTTTCCATCGGTTTTAAAAAATAGAACATGTTTTAAATTTTAAAAAACCCACGCATGCTCAGAATCAAGTCGACACATGCTCAGAAGCATTGAACTTCATTTTTCTCGGCTCATCGGAGTGTTTTACGTCACCGCGTTTGGAACGGTCGGTTTTTTGACTGATGGTGTGTAGGCAAGACTGATGGAAGTCAGCTTCATCGGATTTCCGATGGACAAAACCAACGGATTAGAATCCATAGGATATCCGATCGTGTGTACGAGGCTTGACACTTCGATTTATGAAAGCTTTCTTGATTTACAGCCTTTTTTTCACACCTGCCAAAATCTTTTGCACAAAAAAAAAAAAGATATATATATATATATATATGTTATATTCAGTATATATAAATGTATACTGTGAAACATTTAGGCCTCATGCCCACGGACGTTTTTACAGCTGCGTTTTTTACAGCTTAAAAACGCCTGTCCATGTTATTGTATAATTATTTTTTATTTATTTTTTCGAAAAAAAAAACAAAAAAACTTCGGAGCTAAAAAACGCGATTGCGGCGTTCTCGCACGTTTGTGCGCGTTTTTGACGCTTCTTGACGTTTTTATGCCTAACGCCGACGCTAAGGAACGCACTGGTCCTGGGTTTTTTTTACAGCTTAAAAACGTCTATGCTATTTGCAGCTCAAAAACGTCTAGGTGGGCATGAAGCTATAGACTAACATGGACAGGCGTTTTTAAGCTGTAAAAAACGCTCAAAAACGCGGCTGTAAAAACGTCCGTGGGCATGAGGCCTTAAAGTAATACTATATACCTTTTAGTAGTGCCTATCTGCAGTTTTTTACTACAAATGGCTATTTTTTATTTTTGACCCAATCATTACAGGTGATACAAAAAGCATGCTGCTACTAAATGTCTTAAGCCTAGTACACACAGACCGAATGTCAGGTGGCCCGTGTGTATGGCAGCCGGTCCGACAGAAGTCGGCCATTCTGCCCAGCTTCTGTTAAAGGCTAATGACTGAAAAAGGTCTGCAGACCGGCTCCCAGTCAGCGCTCTTAGCCAATGGCTGAGAGCGCTGACCAGAGTGTTCTGGAGGGAGTACCGTCCCCCTGTCAGAACACAATAGCACAGCAGGGGAGATCGCTGTACTAACATCAAATTTTTAGTACAGTGGCTCAAATCTGGGCTGTCAGTTGTTTCTTTTTCATTAAATCTGCTGGGATGAACGAAAAAAAAAAAAAACATTGTGAACAAAGCTTTATTGACAGTAGGGAGTCTGACATGCATAATATTATATTAATGGTGAATAAGGAATAATTACTGCGCTGCCAGGATGGAGTAACAAGGGACAGCAGCTGACACAAATAATCTTTTTGTTTGTATGTAAAATGTGAAAGGAAATGTGCAGCGCTAGGGAGGTGACATGCTAAAAGATATATATAAGAGACAGGTGTATCTGGACAAAAACACCATAAGTCTATCCCAAAAGTATAAAGGCATATAACATGTGTAGATGTTACATAAATAAGTATATGGTGATTATGGCAATAACATATAAAATATACAAAATCATCTAAGGGAAGTCATTCAAAGCATGATGACAACCGGAGATAAAGTGCACACAATAAATCAATCCGGAAGTGAATATAAAGTGAAATATGTGACACAACATAGAAAAAGTCCAGTGGGAATGAACCCAAAAGGTGCAAGGGACTAGGTTTAAAATAACCTGGTATATCCAAAAACCTGTACAGGTAAGATATTAAACAGAGAATGAGTCCAAAATTAATTGATGACACAATATAACAAAAAATCCCATCGGGGTGACCCCAGAGGTTCAAAAAACTGGATTTCAAACAGCAGACAATTTTCCAAAAGTCATATAAGATGATACACCACCAGGTGTCCCATGTATCCGATCTTATCACCAATACAGGGATGTGATTCCACCACCTGGGGAAGGGGTAGGTACTCTTAGCGTAAGTCGTGGACTCATCCACCGATTAGTGGTGAGTCAAACAGGCAGAGGCAAGAGTATCTGTGCTGCGGTCACGGGATCCTCCTGTGCTCATCCAGAGCGGACTCCGAAATCCTTCTAGGACTGTCAGGGGATGAAGTTTGACAACTCTCACTCCTTAGGTATGTTGTATAGGAATCCAACGTGCTGTCAGTGCGCAGAGATCGGACGATGGTGTAGAATTGTCAGGTTTGGGGGGGTCCCCTCGGAGTCAGCCCAGTGGTGTAATCCTCGGACAGTGGGGCCCAGCTTCAGCAGAGGGGAGAGATCCCGATCCCCCTATTCAGGGTGAGTGTCAGAGCTGCAATCCAAGTATCTACAATTCACAGAGAGCGATGTAGCATCCCTGATCGGCCGTGCACCCCTCTGATTACAGCGGCCACATAGCCCACAGGAGGATATAGACTTATATTTTTTTTGTCCAGATACACCTGTCTCTTATGTATATCTTTTAGCATGTCACCTCCCTAGCGCTGCACATTTCCTTTCACATAATATTATATTACAATCCCGTCTGAAAATATGCAAAACAGTGTTTTAGGTCTTTTTTATAAAAATTTGGATCTCCGAGTCTGATGATACAGTATGTACCAGATTCAACCTCTAATAGTATATATATCTCTTTGGTCTGTTATTCCCAGGGTGGATTAGGTTCCCTAACCATATAGCTGGTTATTTATATTTATCACTGCATATAGATATTCAAGAAAACAATGCCGTTTTTTACACTTTACATAGTAAAGCGGTTGTAAACCCTGCTTTGTTATTTTTACCTACAGGTAAGCCTATATTAAGGCCTCATGCCCACGGACGTTTTTACAGCCGCCTTTTTTGAGCGTTTTTTACAGCTTAAAAACGCTTGTCCATGTTAGTCTATAGCTTCATGCCCACCTAGACGTTTTTGAGCTGCAAATAGCATAGACGTTTTTAAGCTGTAAAAAAAAAAACAGGACCAGTGCGTTCCTCAGCGTCGGCGTTAGGCATAAAAAAAACGCGAAGCGTCAAAAAACGCGAGAAAACGCCGCAATCGCGTTTTTTAGCTCCGACTTTTTTTTTTTTTTTTCAAAAAAAATACAAATAAAAAATTATAAAATAACATGGACAGGCGTTTTTAAGCTGTAAAAAACGCAGCTGTAAAAACGTCCGTGGGCATGAGGCCTAAGGCTTACCTGTAGGTAAAATGAATATCTCCTAAATGTGCACCGTTTAGGACACATTCACCCTTCATGTAGCGCATGCGCTCTGAAGGTTCGGCATACCGTGCTGGATCCTCAGAGCTTTTTGCCGTAACCGAGGGCTCCCATGCGCATGCGTCACTCACAGCGCCAGAGCCCACGAACCTGGAAGAAAGGCTTGAGGAACATGTCAGCCCTCTCAGCAGTGACCGGGCACCGCTGGGAGGGCTTCGTACTGAGGTAAGTATTTAATTTTGGCATTGCCTTGCGGGTTTTCTTTTTTTTTTCAGTGGTTTACAACTGCTTTAACTAAATTATACAGCACACAGTGCCTTGAAAAAGTATTCATATATACCCTTGGAATTTTCCACATTTTGTCATGTTACAACCAAAAATGTAAATGTGTTTTATTGAGATTTTATGTGATAGACCAACACAAAGTGGCACATAATTGTTAAGTGGAAGGCAAATGGTAACTGGTTTTAACATTTTTTTAAAAATAAATATGAGAAGTGTGGCGTGCATTTTTCAGCCTCCTTTACTCTGATACCCCTAACTAAAATACAGTGCAACCAATTGCCTTCAGAAGTCACATAATTGTAAATAGAGTCCACCTGTGTTTAATTTAATCTCAGTATAAATACAGCTGTTTTGTGAAGCCCTCAGAGGTTTGTAAGAGAAACACAAACAACATCATGAGGGCCAACGAACACACCAGACAAGTCAGGGATAAAGTTGTGGAGAAGTTTAAAGCAGGGTTAGGTTATAAAAAAATATCCCAAGCTTTAAACATCTCACGGAGCACTGTTCAATCCATCATCTGAAAATGGAAAGAATATGGCACAACTGCAAACCTACCAAGACATGGCCGTCCACCTAAACTCACAGGCCGGGCAAGGAGAGCTTTAATCAGAGAAGCAGCCAAAAGGCCCATGGTAACTCTGGAGGAGCTGCAGAAATCCACAGCTCAGGTGGAAGAATCTGTCCACAGGACAACTATTAGTTCTGCACTCCACAAATCTGGCCTTTATGGAAGAGTGGCAAGAAAAAAGCCATTGTTGAAAGAAAGCCATAAGAAGTCCTATTTGAAGTTTACGAGAAGCCATGCAGGTGACAAAATGTGGAAGAAGGTGTTCTGGTCAGATGAGACCAAAATTGAACTTTTTGGCCAAAAGCAAAACGCTATGCGTGGCGAAAAACTAACACTGCACATCAACCTGAACACACCATCCCCACCGTGAAACATGGTGGTGGAAGCATCATGTTGTGGGGGTGCTTTTCTTCAGCAGGGACAGGGAAGTTGGTCAGAGTTGATGGGAAGTTGGATGGAGCCAAATACAGGGCAATCTTAGAAGAAAAGCTGTTAGTTTGTAGGGTTCGATATTGAGTTGGCCCACAAACAAACATTCCCATAGACAAACTCCTAAACCTTATGGACAACCTTCCCAGAAGAGTTAAAGCTGGTATAGCTGCAAAGGGTGGGCCAGCTCAATATTGAACCCCATGGACTAAGACTGGGATGCCATTAAAGTTCATGTGTGTGTAAAGGCAGGTGTCCCAATACTTTTGACAATATAGTGTATATGTATATAGAAAACAGTGTATATGTGCGCCCACACCACCAAGCACTTGAGGACACCGTTAAAAAACACTTATTAAACACCAATCAAATGAAATAAATAAATACAAATGCAAATATAACTACCGTATATACTCGAGTATAAGCCAAGATTTTCAGCCCTTTTTTTTGGGCTGAAAGTCCCCCCCTCGGCTCATACTCGAGTCAGTGAAATTGAACATTGTAAATTGTACCTGAAAAAAATTGAGCGGCTGCGGCGTCCATCGTTTAAAACTCACGGTCTCTTCCTGGTCCCTTCCGTGATAGGCGGAACTGTGTCTGCTGAGAATCGCCTATCACGAACGTTCTCTCATCCTCACCCATCCCAGCAGACACTGTGTTCAGTGTTCCGCCAATCACGGACGTCTGCTGGGAAACTGAGGATGAGAGAACGTTCGTGATAGGCGTGATAAGCAGACACAGTTCCGTCTATCACGGAAGGGACCAGGAAGAGACCGCGAGTTTTAAACGATGGACGCCGCAGCCTCTCAATTTTTTTCAGGTACAATTTACAATGTTCAATTTCAATTTTAGGGGCACAGTGAGGATGGGCACAGTGAGGATGGGCACAGTGAGGAGGGGCACAGTGAGGATGGGCACAGTAAGGAGGCAATGGGCAGTGACAATTGGCTTAGTGAAGTTGCAATGGGCACAGTGAGGCGTGCAAATGGGCATTGTTGACCCTCTTCCACTCACAGTAGCTGCTGCATTCTCACCCTCGGCTTATACTCGAGTCAGTAAGTTTTCCCATTTTTTGTGGTAACATTAGGTACCTCGGCTTATACTCGGGTCGGCTTATACTCGAGTATATACGGTAGTCTGTGGGCAGCTGTTTAAAAAAACCTTCAAGCAAAGATCCTCAAACAATGTGTGTGACAGAAACGAACAGCTCTCTTACATCTTCCTAGTTGATGTAACTTGCAGATAAATGCAGTGCTGGTGATAAATAAATAGATAAAACAGTTCCACAGGAGGGATCCAAAGAATGGTGCTCCGCTGTGCAGTAAGCTCTGACACCCGCTCTCACTCTATTAGCGAATCCATCTCACTATGAAGTGTACACTTACCAGACCTTGGCAAGTAAAGAGCCTGGATGGATGGTCTCATCAATCCTCCTCGTAGGCTGTTAGTTACGCTGCTGGATGATTATGGGTGAGGCATAGGTGTGCGCAGCCTTTGGCATTAGGGTGTGCACCCCAAAGCTCAAACACACTTCCGATCACTCACGATGTTCATTCACAAAGGGAAGTGGCCGGTAAATGGCATATTTACTGGCCCCTTCCCCCACTTTGCTAAAACATCCACAGCAACAACCGGTGGGAGAGGAGGGAAGACGGTAGTGCTGTGGGAGGAAGGAGGGGGAGCCAGGTCAGTAGGGGGAATCTGTTCTTCACAGGGTGATTAGGGTGTGCCTGGGCACACCTGACACACCCTCTGTGCACGCCTATGGGGTGAGGTGTGTCAGGACATCAGGGAATGATTGTCTTGTTCCGCTGATCGTTCTGTCGGTATATAGTATATACCGTATATACTCGAGTATAAGCCAAGTTTTTCAACACATTTTTTTGTGCTGAAAATGCCCCCCTCGGCTTATACTCGAGTCACCTTTTTGCGCCTGATCTCCCGGACTTTGGGAACCCGGTACCAGCACACATGTAGCCCCACTCTTCCTCTACAAGTTTGCAAAGTTTTTTGTCTGAGGGACCTACGGCCGGGGAGCACCGATTTTCAAAGCCGGCCACCCCTTCTATAGACTCCCATGTTAAACGGTCATTTCTCCGGTGACTTTGGGGACCCGGTACCGGCCGGTCGTAGGTCCCCCTGGACCTGGAACTTGGCACACATGTAGCCCCATTTCTCCTCTACAAGTGTGCAAAGCTTGTTGTTTGAGGGACCTACGGCCGGGGAGCACCGATTTTTCCAAGCCGGGCACACCTTCCGTAGACTCCCATGTTAAACGTCAGACTAGTCATGGGCACAGTGAGGCATGGGCACAGTGAGGCATTGGCAGAGTGAGGCATGGGCACAGTGAGGCATGGGCACAGTGAGGCATGCACATGGACACAGTGAGGCAAAGTGAGGCACAGTGAGGCATGCAGATGGACACCCTAGGCTTATACTCGAGTCAATACGTTTTCCCAGTTTTTTGTGGTAAAATTAGGTGCCTCGGCTTATATTCGGGTCAGCTTATACTCGAGCATATACAGTGTATATATAGTGTGTGTGTATATATATATATATATATATATACTGAGCTATCACACTCCAGGTGAAAATTGCAACCATGGTTACAATGCTTATTGCCTGCTCGGCAAGATGATGTACTGTAAGAGGTTACTTAGGTGGGCTTACAGGAGGGACAAAATTCAGGGGAATCGTCAATAATGTGGAAACATACACCAAGGCTGGGTTCACACTAGAGATCGCAGCGGCTCGCAGAAGGGGTCCGGTGCGTCTCCATTCACCGTTTCAGGTCCGATATCAGTCTGAATATTGGGCTGAATTCTGACCTGAAACGGCCCAAAAGACGCACAGGACTCCTGTGCAATTCACTGCGGAGATGTGTGAACTGGCTCCATTGAGAGCCGGTCACAATCTCCTGCTATGCGAATTGGATGCGGTTAAAGCCGCATCCTATTCGCAATAGTGTGAAACCAGACTAAATGCAAGGTTTTCCACAGAGAAACAGGAATTATTTTAAAAGACTAACATTAGCAGTTTCTGTTTCTACAAGATGCCTAAACCTTAAAGGAGCTTTATGGTTACAGAATACACTTTCATTTTATAACATCAGCAATGTAATACCAATACAAACAATAGTTATTGTATATGTGACAATTCAATATAAGCCTTCTTGAAAAATCTCCTTTGATGTTGTGAGTTCTGCCTGCATGCTGGTCATTGCTATACACAACTTCCTGGATGCCCTGCATGCTTTGCAGTTTCCATACCTCCCAACTTTGTAAAGTCCCATCGTGGGACATTCCGATGTCCCCTCTCCCCTGCCAACCAGAGTTGTTGAGCGGGGGGGTGATGGTTGCCGCCGGAAAAAAAAAGAGGACATGCAACAAAAAAAATTTGTTGAGGGGGGGGGGGTCCGCCGATCGGGGGGGGGCCATACTAGTCCGCCGATCGCGGGAGGGGGCTCTTACCTGCTGCTCCTCTTCTTCTGTTCATGTTTCCTGCTGTGCGGGAAACATGATAGTCTCGCGGGAGTGCGGGAAGGAGGAGCCTCTGCGGGTAAAACCCGCACAATCCGTGCCAGTTGGGAGGTATGAGTTTCTCCTCTGCAGTCTACTTAAAATTTCTAAGGACTACATATCCCATGGTACCTTGCTGCCTGCAAGCAGTGATTCTTGTTCAGACTCCACCTCCTGAAACTTCTCCTCTAAGCACCTCTGTAGTTCAGAAGGCAGGTTCTGTAAACTGTGTGACACATCAGTCTAGTATGTATGCAGGTGTGAATCTAAAACATCTCTCACAAAAAGAGGTGGAGCACTTTAGGTTTTGGTTAATAAAAAGAGGCTATATTCAAATGATATTTACCCATGTTCAAATAACTTGCTTGTATCATTATAGTGATCACTGAACTCTTATTTTCCAGCGGATACTTAAGAAGATTCTGGAGCAGTATTTTAACATGTCCCGGAAGTAAAGAAGATATTTATTTTCCTGTACATATAAAACAAATCAAAGTAAATATATATATTTGTGCCTGAGATACGAAATTTGTTTCAGACATTCCAAAGGTTATTGTTTACAAATAAAAAGAAAATACTAATGAAAATGGGTGTGTTTTCATTCATGAAATTAGGTTGATTTTAACATGTTCAAGTAATGGCTGTCATTCTAGGACTATGTATTATTTTTTCTGCCATTTTAGACAGTGTTCTCGGAAAACCTGTGAATAAAGGACATTCTTTGCACAGAAAAGGCTTAATATTACGCTTTCTCTATTGACACCAAAAGTCATAAGCCCCGTACACACGATCGGAGAACCTATGGATTTTCGTCTGATGGATTTGTCCATCAAAAATCCGATGAAACTGTTTTTCATCAGTCTTGGCCACACACCATCAGTCAAAAAACCGACCGTTCCAAACGCGGTGACGTAAAACACTCCGATGAGCCGAGAAAAATTAAGTTTAATGCTTCTGAGCATGTGTCGACTTGATTCTAAGCATGCGTGGGTTTTTTAACCGATGGACTTGCCCATAGACGATCGGAAATTCCCATCGGTTTTTTATCCATCGGAAAATTTTAAAACAAGTTCTATTTTTTACAACCGATGGAAAAAAGACCGATGGGTACCATACACGATCGGTTGGTCTGATGAAAACCATCCATCGGACGGTTTTCATCAGTCAAACCGATCGTGTGTACAGGGCTATAGACTAATGAATCTTTTAGAATTGCACACATACTCGAGTTATACAGTATATAGGTATTAATAGAGATACCTCCAGATGAATATTGCAGTAAAGTCCAGTTGCAGGGGCCTCTGAGGTCGATGATCACATCTTTGTGTTGGAGACCTGAAGACGATCTGCCGTGATGGGGAGATCCTCGGCACGTGCACAGAAACCATGGTTTGGCACTTTAACTCATGCCGCGTACACACGATCGTTTTTAATGTCATTTTCAAAAACGAAGTTTTTCTCAACGTGATTTTTCTTGTTTCCTCTCAAGCCTGTCTTGCATACACACGTTCATTTAAAAAAACGCTCGAGCAAAGCACAGTGACGTACAACACGTACGACGGCACTATAAAGGGGAAGTTCCGTTCGAATGGCGCCACCCTTCATGTTAGTAAAGTTTGTTGAGCGACGATTCGCGCTTTTCAGCCTTGTGCTTTTCAGTCCGTTACAGCGTGACGAATGTGCTATCTCCATTACGAACGCTAGTTTTATCAGAACGAGCGCTCCCGTCTCATACTTGATTCTGAGCATGCGCGATTTTTTTCCCCCTTGTAAAAGCATACACACTATCGTTTTTCACGTCGTTAAAAAAAATGACGTGAAAAACGACGTGAAAAAATGGAGCAGGTTCTCATTTTTTTAAGGCCATTTTTCACAGCGTTAAAAATGCTCTGGAGCCTACACACAATCGTTTTTAATGCCCAATTTAAAAAATGACATTTTTAACGACGTGAAAAACGATCATGTGTACGCGGCATCAGAGTCAGCCAATCTACTCTGCACTTTAGTCATTCCCTAGTAATTTATAATCTGACATGCAACCAGACCTCTAACTACCAGAAGAGGCCATCGGATGACTAACCTGGCTCTAGCTTATGCTTATGCTGGTTATCGAACCCTAAGCTGAAACTAGCTATAGATTCTCAGACCAGAAGGGACACGGTTAACTAAAATAACAGGATCTGTATATAAACTCTATTGCAATAAACAGGTTAATATACTAATATACTGGAAGGTGGCATGCAGTAGCACAGATATAGCTATCAGGCACAGTGTATGCTAGATAATAAAAATAGGACAGAGATACTCTGTCTGTCACATTGATTCAGAAACATGCTCAAGAAGCTATGAACAGCTGCAGGTAAACTATTAGAATATAGAAATACTTGCATAATAGTCCCTTCTGGCTTGAGTTTAGCAGCACTGACAGGACAGGCTGAGATGTTCCCTTCTCTTCCTCCTTCTGGGGTTTTTAACCCAGCCCCCAGGGACAGGACGTGTTAATACATAATTAAACATTACAGTGTGATATTAGCAGATAACAGTAGAGGGCAGCAGACCCCCATAAAAACATTAAAGTACATATAAACCCTAACTAAATGACATTTAGTTAGTAAAGCACTCTGTATTATAAACAAATGCCACACTGTAGTGCTACCCCACCCAGGAGCCACTTGGTAGATTGGGTTTTCTGTTCTTCTGCCTCGACTCTGAGAACAACCTGACACCCCACTGACACCAGGTTAAGCAAATGGATTCCTAACTGCTATTGGGAGCACAAAAATACTGTAGATACCCTGTACACAAGTAAGGTTCACTATCAATAATCAATCTGGTTAGTGGTAAATAACCCTAATATGTGGTCATAGGTTGCGGTAAATACCGATATGCACATAAATGAGTAAGTAAAGGCTTAGGTCAATCAAAGTTCACTAGACAATATGTTCACTGGGCTATAGTAGCATAGAATAGAGTTCTAGGCAGCTAAATTAGCGTGAACCAGGTAATCCCCAAAATCAGCAATAAGTAATAGCATTAGAAAACAGCAATGATAAACAGTAGGCTATGTCCACTTTAAAGTGCACTCTATATGAATGGCCACAATGAAATTTAGGACTCCCTATTGAGGTACCTTTTGCTATGGACAATAGGGAAAGTTCTTGTGAAGTAGCTATCTGGGTGAGCAGTCTTTAGCTCTCATTCTTCAGCTGGCTAGCATTGAGGTCCAGTCTTTATGGTGGTGCACATGAGTCAGAGCAACATGAGCAGCAACAGGTTAATGGCAGTAGTGTCTTCTCACCAGCCCCAACAATACAGAAACAGGAGTCCCCTTGTTCAGATGTCAGCTCACTTCTGGATCTGCCTGGAGTGACTCCGGTCCTCAGCACACGCCCTCGGGCTTGTAGCAGGTTGATGTGCACACAGGATCAGGGATGTGCACACCTCGGAAACCTTGCAGTAAAGAGGAAACCCCTTGGTATTCAGCCTGTGAAAATATAGCTCTCTCTCTCTCTCTCTCTCTTTATACCCGACTCACATTGGGAATTGTAGTTCTGTAGTCCATTGACTCCCATTGTAAAGTTTCTTTCCAGAACTTCATCTCATATAATTCAGTGCTACCAACCATCAAGTCTCTTGAGCTCCTTATGCTTGTCAGCTCCCCCTGGTGGATGGAGGTGAGGGAGTGTTAACCCATCCAGCTGAAGTCCATTGGGAGCACAGAGAGAACTGCAGCACAGTGCCCTAATTCTCTTTCTGTCTCTAGCCAAGGCTACAACAGTGCTGGGACAAGGTTATCTAGCACCCAGGTTGAAGATGCCAAGCTGTGCACTCCATCAAAATATAAAATTCTACCTAAACGATGAATTCTACCCAAACAAACTCCCCTGGCTCCCTGCACAAATCTTTGAACGACCATCCCACCTCAAATCCTCTCTCTCCCTAAATCTCTCCTAGCACAAATCCCCCCCTTCCATCACCCATCCTAGCACAAATCCTCTACCCCTCAAAATTCACCTCCGAGCACAAGTCCTCTCCTAGCACAAACACCCCCCCCACCCCCTCTTAGCACAACCCCCCCCCCAAAATATCCCCATGAGTACAAATCTACTTCCTCTGCACAAATTTCCCCAGCCCAAATCCCCCTAATAATCCCTACTACCACAAATCCTCCCTACCCAAATCCTCCTCCCTAACACAAGTTCCACCTCCAAAAAATTGCCCTTTCTAGCACACAAATCCTCCTCCCCAAATTGCCACTCTCCTCTCCTGACCTGATAACCACAGCAGGAGAGGCTGAGAATCCCCTGCTGGTGTCAGCCAGGAGTAGGGGAGGAGAGTGGTGGGTGGTCACATGAGCGCTGAGCGACGCTATTAAATAAGGTATACAGTGATATATGTTTTAAAAAACACATACACTGGGCACATCATTTAATGCAATACAGAGGATTGTAGCAATATCACACAGTTATGATAGCAGCAGGAGGGGAGGAGTGGGCACTGACAGGCAGGGAGGGAGGGGGAGAGAGGGAGCAAGGAGGGGGAGCGGATGACCGAGACACGTAAACTGAACGGTATCATGTATCAGCAGCCATGATAAACATGGTCAGTTTACAGAGGGGGGGCAGCACCAGGCAGGATCATTCAGGTATTTTAGATGATACAAAGGGCCAAATTACACAGCACAAGCATTGTGCTGTTATTCATGCTTTAACCACTTAAGCCCCGGACCAGGCCACTTTTTGCGATTCGGCACTGCGTCTCTTTCACTGACAATTGCGCGGTCGTGCTACGTGGCTCCCAAACAAAATTGACGTCCTTTTTTCCCCACAAATAGAGCTTTCTTTTGATGGTATTGAATCACATGTGCGGTTTTTCTTTTTTGCGCTATAAACAAAAATAGAGCGACAATTTTGAAAAAAAATAAATATTTCTTACTTTTTGCTATAATAAATAAATATATAAAACAACTTTTATTTTCCTCAGTTTAGGCCGATACATATTCTTCTACTTATTTTTGGAAAAAAAAATCGCAATAAGTGTTTATTGATTGGTTTGCGCCAAAGTATGGAATTTTTATTCTAATTTTTATATAAAAATGCACTGATTACTGTAAAAATGACACTGGCAGTGAAGGAGTTAACCTGTAGGGGGCGCTGAAGGGGTTAAGTGTGTCCTAGGGAAGTGTTCTCACTGTAGGGGGATGGGCTATGTGTGACACGACACTGATCACCGCTCCCGATTACAGGGAGCTGTGATCAGTGTTCTGTCACTAGGAAGACTGGGGAAATGCTTGTTTACATCAGCATTTGCCTGTTCTTCCTTTCCGTGAGACGATCGCGGGTATCCAGGACCCGCATTCGGACTCACGGAGCTCACGGCGGGGACATACCTGTACGCCCATCTGCCCAGCCGTGCCATTGTGCCGACGTATATAATTGTGCGCTGGTCAGCAAGTGGTTAAAGGAACAGGATCTAATTTTTTTTTGTTTGTTTTTTTAAGGTTACAACTTCTTTAAGCACATCAATACTGGGCCGCTAGACACTTCTCACATACAAATCTACTTTTTTTTTTTTGCTAAAAAATTACTAGAACTCCCAAACATTATATATAATTTTTTTAGCAGAGGTCTTATAGAATAAAATTAAGGGTGTTGCACTTTTTTATGTCACACAGTATTTGCGTAGTGGATTTTCAAAAAAAATTTGGGGAAAACATGCACTTTAATGAATTTTATTGCACACAAACACAATATAATACCCAATTGTTTGGTAAAATATAAAAGGTGATGTTACGCCTAGTAAATAGATACCGAATATGTCAAACTTTAAAATTGCGTCTGCCAGTGGAATGGTGCCAAACTACAGTACTTAAAATTCTTCATATGCAACGCTTTAAATGCTATTACAGGTTACAGGAGGTTTGGCACTAGACTTATTGGTCTTGCTCTGACGTTTGCGACGATACATATGTGGTGGTTTACCGTTGATGTTAACATATGCATGCAGGACTTATTTATGCATTCGCATTTGCGCGTAAGCATGGGGGAGATGGGGATGGGGCGCTTAAAATTAAAAAATATATATATTATTTATTTAATCCAAAACTTGTTTTTTACACAGTCTCTGTGATTTTTTTATATTAACTTTATTGCTATCACATGAGCAATGCAAACAAAAGTTTTAAAAACTCAAGTTTTTTCGGGAGCAGTGATTTTAATGATGCTTAAAGTGGAAAAATAAAAGTGAAATATTCCTTTAAATATCGTACCTGGGGGGGTGTCTATAATATGCCTGTAAATTGGCTTGTGTTTCCTGTGTTTAGAACAGTCCCTGCACAAAATTACATTTCTAAAGGAATAAAAGTCATTTAAAACTGCTTGCGGCTTTAATGTAATGTCGGGTCCCAGCAATATGGATGAAAATCATTGAGAAAAACGGCATGGGTACCACCCCCCCCCAGCCCATTACCAGGCCCTTTGGGTCTTGTATGGATATTAAGGGGAACCCGCACCCAAATTAAAAAAAGAAAAGAAGTGGGGCCCCAGGCCCTATATACTCTGAACAGCAGTATACAGGCGGTACAAACAAGACAGGGACTGTAGGTTTGTTCTTAAGTAGAATCTGTTTGTAATTTGGAACGGGTACATTTTGTAAGTGTAGCTCCAGCCAACAAATCTATTTTTAAGCTTTTTGGATAACATAGGGAAGGGTTATCATCACCCTTGTAACATTTGTTTTTGCTTTCTGTGCCCCTGTTCAGAAGATTTCACCTCACTTTCTGTCCCAATGACAATTGGATTTTGAAAATTTGGGGTTATTAGGGAAACAAGAATCGGTGATAAAGCATCAGTGGAAGAGACACCTTTTTCCCATATTAACTCTTACAGGAGAGAATTTCCCTTCCTAGTGGTAGATTTCCTCTCACTTCCTGTTGTCTCCCTCCATTTGTAAGTAGGAGTCGTTTGTAAGTCAGATGTTTTAAAGTAGGGGACCGCCTGTATATACTGTACGGCCTGCCCTATATACTCTGCAGAAATTTGGGCCTTAGGTGTTGGTGGTACCAGAACACTGTAAGCCCTCACAGTTACTCTTGGTGGTCGCTGGAACAGGCCCTGCTGTGAAATATTATATCAAGAGTTGTAATTACATGCCCCTGTTGAACACAGGTAGAAAAATTGGGCCTTTGGTGGTGGTGGTGCCACAACACTGTAAGCCCTCACAGTTACTCTTGGTGGGCGCAGGAACGGGCCCTGCTGTAAAATATTAGATCAAAAATTGTAATTACACACCCCTGTTAAACAGGGGCAGAAAAATTGGGCCTTAGGCAGTGGTGGTGGTGCCACAACACTGCAACCCCTCACAGATACTCTAGTTGAGCGCAGGAACGAGCCCTGCGGTGAAATATTAGACCAAAAATTTTAATTAGGCGCCCCTGTTAAACAGGGGCTGAAAAATTGGGCCTTAGGCGGCGGCGGTGGTGGTGACACAACACTGTAAAGCCTCACAGATGCTCTTGTTGAACACAGAAACGGGCCCTGCTGAGAAATATTACAGCAAAAATTGTAATTACATGCCCCTGTTAAACAGCTTCAGAAAAACTGGCCTTAGGAACTGGTGCTGGTGCCAACACACTGCAACCCCTCACAGATATTCTAGTTGAGCGCAGGAACGAGCCCTGCTGCAAAATATTACAGCAAACTGTAATTACATGCCCTGTTAAACAGGGGCAGAAAAATTGGGCCTTAGGCACTGGTGCTGCTGCCACAACACTGCACCCCCTCACAGATACTCTAGTTGAGTGCAGGAACGAGCCCTGCTGCAAAATATTACAGCAAAAATTTTAATTACACGCCCCATTTAACAGGGGCAGAAAAATTGGACTTTAGGCACTGGTGCTGGTATCACAACACTGCAACCCCTCACAGATACTCTAGTTGAGTGCAGGAACGAGCCGTGCTGCAAAATATTACAGCAAAAATTGTAATAACACGCCCCTGTTAAACAGGGGCAGAAAAATTGGGCCTTAGGCACTGGTGCTGGTGCCACAACACTACAGCCCCTCACAGATACTCTAATATTTTGCAGCAGGAACGAGCCCTGCTGCAAAATATTACAGCAAAAATTTTAGTTACACGCCCCTGTTAAACAGGGGCAGAAAAATTGGGCCTTAGCCACTGGTGGTGGTGCCCAGAACCAAAAATGTTCTTAGAAGCTATCAACATGAACATTGAGAAGGAATAGGATAGTCACTCAGCATAACAGGATAGTCACTCAGCATCAGCATAGGCAGTCTTCAAGGATCTCACATTCATAAAAAAATCAATCAGTTACATCAGCATCAGGTGCTTGGTAGCTGGTGATCCAAGACTGATTCATTTTTATGAAGGTGAGCCGATCAACCGAGTCGGTGGACAGGCGCACCCTGTGATCGGTTACAAAGCCTCCAGCAGCACTGAATGTGCGTTCCGAAAGAACGCTGGATGCAGGACAGGCCAGTAGCTCAATTGCATACTGTGCAAGCTCTGGCCAGTGATCCATCCTCAAGACCCAGTAACCCAGTGGATTTTCGGTTGGAAAGGTCTCCAAGTCTGATCTTGCCCCTAGGTATTCCTGCACAATGTAAATCATACGCTGGCGATGGTTGCTGGAACCGATCAGACCTTGGGGCTGCGGACTAAAAAATTGTCTGAACGCATCGGTCAGACGGCCACCTTCTCCACCGCTCATTCTGTGACTGACCGAAGCCTCAGCAACACCTTGTCCAGGACCAGGAAATTGTAACCTCCCAGGCTCTGGAAACGCATTGCACAAACCTTTCTGCAAGGCCTCCCGAAGATGTTTCATCCTCTGCGACGGCTGGATAAGTTCCGCAACCTTGATACCACGAATCCGAGGGTCCTTTCGCAGGCTTTGCACGATCAGGGAGGCCATGCAGCATAGGTTTGCTGAGGCATTCGGTCTGGAGTCCTCTGGGTCACTAAGGAAGACATGATCCGCAGCCACCTCCTCCCAGCCACGTACAAGTCCATGGGTTTCTGGGGACTGAAAACGATCCCTTGAAGACTGCTGCTGATGCTGAGTGCTAGGCTCCACCTCCATGCTGACTCAATCCTCATCCTCCTCCTCTTCCTGTGAGATCGGCGGGCCTACAGGAATTCTGTCTGGATAAAGGGGCATTGAGAGGTAAGGAAGTCCTCCTCTTCCTCCCTCTGTTCTGCCTCAAGTGCCCTGTCCATTATTTCACACAGCGTGTGCTACAACAGGTAGACAAGAGGGACAGTATCACTGATGCATGCACTGTCACTGCTCACCATCCTCATGGCCTCCTCAAATGCTGACAGGACAGTGCATGCATCCTTGATCATGAGCCACTGGCGTGGCGAAAAAAAGCCAAGCTCCCCTGACCCTGTCCTGGTGCCATACTCGCACAGGTACTCATTGATGGCCCTCTGCTGCATGTGCAGCCGCTGCAGCATTGCCAACGTTGAGTTCCACCTGGTGGGCATGTCACAGATGAGTCGGTTCTTGGGCAGGTTGCATTCCTTTTGGAGGTTAGCCAGCTAAGCACTGGCATTATATGACTGGCCGAAATGCCCACAGACTTTCCTGGCCTGCCTCAGGAGATCCTGTAAGCCTGGGTACCTGCACAAGAGCCGCTTCACCACCAAGTTAAGGACGTGAGCCAAACAGGGCACATGGGTCAAGTGTCCCTGTCGGAGGGCGGAGAGGAGGTTGGTGCCATTGTCGCAAACCACCATTCCTGGCTAAAGCTGGCGTGGCGTCAACCACCTCTGAGCCTGCCACTGCAGAGCTGACAGAATCTCTGCCCCAGTGTGGCTCCTGTCCCCTAAGTAGACCAACTCAAGCACCGCATGGCATCTTTTTGCCTGAGTGCTTGCGTAGCCCCTAGAACGCCTACGGAGCACCGCTGGTTCCGAGGACAAATCTGCACAGGAAGAGGCCATAGAGGAAGAAGAAGAGGAGGGGGTGGAGGAGAGAGGTGTGGCAGAATCACCACTGCCAGCATTTTGGAGGCGTGGTGGCAAAACAAGCTCCAACACTACTGCACCCTGTCCTGCATCCTTCCCAGCTGCCAGCAGAGTTACCCAGAAAAACAAACAAGGCGCCTCTAAGTGCAGAAGAATAAAACTTTTAATATCCCCTAAAAGGGTTAAAAACACTTACAAGATAGTGCATGAAACAGGCATGTAGCAGGTAAGTGTGTCCAGGAGATGTTCCAGTGACAGGGCAGTCCCAGTCTGTGATGGTAAAGCTTCCAGGAAGTCCACGAGATAACAGCTGATTGTGCTGTGAATTTCAGAGGACACAGTAACGCTGGAGCCTGGGGGTGATGTCAGAGGAAGCGAGGGAACACAAACAGGAAGTGGACAGGAAGTGTGTCATAGAGGCGGGACGCGTTTCGGAACAGCTCATTGGCTTGGTCACTGGCTGAAGAAGGAACCAATGAGCTGTTCCGAAACGCGTCCCGCCTCTATGACACACTTCCTGTTTGTGTTCCATGCTGGTTTCTGTCTCGCTTCCTCTGACATCACCCCCAGGCTCCAGCGTTACTGTGTCCTCTGAAATTCACAGCACAATCAGCTGTTATCTCGTGGACTTCCTGGAAGCTTTACCATCACAGACTGGGACTGCCCTGTCACTGGATTCAAATGCTTGGAGCGCCCTGGATATACACATTTTTCAGCAGAGTTACCCAGTGCGCCATGAAAGAAAGGCAACATCCCTGTCCATGCCTGCTGGACCATGAGTCAGCGGTAATATGCACCTTACCGCTGACCGCCCTGTCCAACGAGGCTAAGACATTGCCTACCACATGCCGGTAGAGAGCCGGAATCGCCTTCCGTGAAAAAAAGTGGCGTTTGGGAACCTGCCACTGAGGTACCGCACATTCCACAAATTCACGAAAGGGGGCAGAGTTTACCAGCTGAAAAGGCAGCAGACGGAGTGCTAGCAATTTAGCCAAGCTAGCATTCAGCCGCTGGGCATGTGGATGGCTGGGACTGAATTTCTTTTACCGGTTTAGCAACTGGGGAAGGGAAATTTGCCTGCTACAATCGGACGTTGGTATAGCGATAGCAGATTGCCCGCAAGTACTTGGCACACCTAATTCTACACCTTCATTCCTCTCAGTGCAGGTTTCTGAGAGGACTGAAGGTATAGTGGGGTTGGAGATCCCAGCTGATGAGGAGAAAGGAGAGGTCCGCCTTGTTCTTTGGTGTGGGTCTTTTAAGTACTCTTGCCAACGGACTGCATGGGAGCTCGACATATGTCTGGTTAAGCAGGTGGTGCCAAAGCAGCTGCTGTTTTGGCCATGCTTGATACGCTTCAGACATATGTTGCAAACAGCAACGATGCGATCTGCTGCACACGTCTCAAAAAAGGCCCACACCAAAGAACTTTAGGGAAAACGCGCAGTCAGCAGCGCCCTGCACATGCGGACCTCTGCGGTGTGATGCAGTTGGTTGGCTGCCCTTAAGCTGGCCCCTGGGGGCATTCTGCCTCATTGGAGATTTGCCTCCTTCTCCTCCTCTCTCCTATCAGGCACCCATATAGAGTCAGTGACCTCATCATCCCCTCCCTCCTCGTCACTGGAGCAAACCTGGCAGTATGCTGCAGCTGGGGGAAGATGACTGCCAGTTTGATGTCCTTCTTGGGCACCCCCTCCCTCTGGGCTCACGTTACTGCCTTCCTCAAGCTGGGTACCATCATCGGAGCCTTCAAAACGCTGCGCATCCTCCTGCAGCATGTACCCAACACTGTGGTCGAACAGTTTGGGGGACTCCTCCGTGCATGATGGTGGGGCTAGGGAAGGAGTAACTGATGACTATAAATGAGGGAAAGGGAAGCACTCACAATGCCACATCCGTTGGATAACTTGGAAAAGCGTGAAAAGATAGCTCAAAAATAGAGATACCTGGGGGTCGGACTTTGAAGGCAAGGACACATAAGATAAACAAAAAAAATTTTATTTATAAAAGACAAGACAGAAACTATAATAGAGTAGATTAAAACACTGTATACGAGATGATTGTACAGATGTGGTCCCTGTGTGCGTCTACGCGTTTCGCCGTGAGGCTTCTTCAGGACGAACAGTGATAGTAGGTAAACACGCCTTGGGAGCAGGAGGGTATAATATGTATTATCCCTTGATCAAAAAGTTTTTTTGTATATATTATTTTATAAGCAGGCCCAGAACCGTTGTAGTGAGCGCGGAAACAATTCACATCTCGCAGAAAAACAGGATGAAATTTCAGATGCTTCTTAGAGCAAAAGGCAGCTAGAGACGAAAACCTCAAGACTCAGCATACCAGCTGAAATAGCAGTCTGTATGCAGAAAAAGACTGCATGGGGACACCAGTGAGCAAAATTGAGGCTAACAAAATAATGCAGCCAAGCATGTATAGGAAACAAGTAGATCCCTTAGATCCAGCCAGAATTGTAAGCAGAAAGTAGATCAAGCCCTAGTGGCCACAGATAGTATAACACGCAGATGTCCCCAGGAGACAGCAGGATGCTGTACACCCTTGCCTTCAAAGTCCGACCCCCAGGTATCTCTATTTTTGAGCTATCTTTTCACGCTTTTCCGAGTAACTGATGACATTGAGCCAATCTAATAGGCCGCTTTGGCAGCTGCATTGGCAGCCAAAGTACTCTGAGCCTGGGTGACAGAGGATGAGAAGGATGAGGACGGCTTTGTCATCCACTCTACCATCTCTTCTGCATGTTGTAGCTCAACATGGCCAGCTGCCGAAAAAAAGGACAAGCGTTCCCCACGACCACGTGCTGAGGATGCACTGTGTCAACGACCAGCACTGTTGGTTGTAGATACAGAGCCTGCTTGCCCTCTTTTAGTGGCCTGTGAGTGTCTGCCTCTCCTTGTTGACCTTCCAGACATACTGCAAAATTAGACTAGTAAAACACCGCCTGAAGTTTACTAGAAAAAGTACACCAGGAATGGCCTGCAGTCAGATATAGGCTTGGTTAGACTGGATGCAGTGGATATATATATATATATATATATATATATATATATATATATATGTAGGAGACAGTATATATATTTTATGCACTGCAGATCACTGAATCACCTGCCTGGCCTGCCTGCCTGAAAGTGTATTTTAATACGTACACCAGGAATGGCCTGCAGTCAGGTATAGGCCTGGCTACAGTAGAATGCAGTGGATATATATGTAGAAGACAGTATATATTTTATGCACTGCAGATCACAGAATAACCTGCCTGGCCTGCCTGCCTGAAAGTGTATTTTAATACGGACACCAGGAATGGCCTGCAGTCAGGTATAGGCTTGGCTACAGTACAATGCAGTGGATATATATGTAGGAGATAGTATATATTTTATGCACTGCAGATCACTGAATCACCTGCCTGGCTGGCCTGCCTGCCTGAAAGTGTATTTTAATACGGACACCAGGAATGGCCTGCAGTCAGGTATAGGCTTGGATACAGTAGAATGCAGTGGATATATATGTAGGAGACAGTATATATTTTATGCACTGCAGATCACTGAATCACCTGTCTGGCCTGCCTGCCTGAAAGTGTATTTTAATACGGACACCAGGAATGGCCTGCAGTGAGATATAACTACACAGGATACAATGTATATATTGTGACAGCAGGAAGGTAAAGTCACCTGGTTGCATCCAGGGGGGTAGATATATTTCGCCCAGATTCAGGCTTTACGCCGACTTATACAACTAGGTGGAGAGTTGTATAAGCCCAGCTGAGGCTAGTGGGCTCATGGATGACTCATACCTCTAGGGAGAGTGTGGGGCGTCGTGCAGACAGGGAGTTGATGAGACCAGCTGAAGCTTGTCAGCTCATTTAGGCCTCTATAAGAACTCCCAGATTCATTAGGTGTTTGCTCATGCCTGGAACCAGACCTGTGTGGACTGTCTAGGGAGAGTGAACCCCTGTGCGGTGAGACAAAGCCTGTGTGGCTATTTGCTTGGACATTTAAAATCAGGGACTTAGGGACTAGGACAGCACTAGGCTGATCCCAGTTGTTAGTTAGGAAACCTGTATGTTTAGTCAGAGGTCAAGTTGACCAGGATTTATTTTGTTTATGTTTCTTTTGCTTTGCTGTGTTTTGTCACTGTAAAATAGAAAATAAACCGCACCTTTTTGATTTTGAAAACCACAACCTCCGTTTGCTGGGCCTGTTTTTGTGTGGGGAGCCCATCCCGGGGGTCACACACACCCGCTGCCGAGCTAACCCCCTCACAGTTGGTGGAGAACCAGTGGCAGTTTTTTTAAGCCAGCATGGAGGAGATACTGAAGCAGCTGGCTCTAGCAAATGCCAATCAACAGCAGACAAATGCAGGTTTACAAAAGAGCCTTGCAGCTCATCAACAGAGCTTCGCAGCCCAGCAGCAAGCTCATCAACAGAGCCTTGCAGCTCAACAACAGAACTTCGCAGCCCAGCAGCAAGCTCATCAACAGAGCCTTGCAGCCCAGCAGCAGACAAACGCAACTTTGCAACAGAGTCTGGAGGCTCAGCAACAAGCCCAGCAGCAATCTGAGGCCCGCTTCATAGACCTGTTGCAGAAGCAAGAGCAGAGACTACAACAACAGATGGAAGCAGTAATGCAGCAACGTCCGCAGACCAGTGAGGAAAGCCGTCCCACTAATACCGCGTCCTTTGGGGTGAGTCGTTTATTGACAAAAATGACTGGAGAGGATGATCCAGAGGTATTTTTGACCACATTTGAAAGGACCGCTGAAAGAGAAAAGTGGCCTGAGGAGCAGTGGGCTGGACTGGTGGCTCCTCTGTTAACTGGTGAATCGCAGAAAGCTTACTATGACCTAGAGCCTAACCAAGCAAAAGACTATGTGATGCTAAAAGCTGAAATATTGGCAAGGCTGGGTGTCACCCAGGCTGTCCGGGCTCAGCGTGTGCATAACTGGACTTTCCAGCTTGGAAAACCCCCCAGGTCTCAAATGTATGATCTCATTCACCTGAGCAGAAAGTGGCTACAGCCAGAAACTTTGTCCGCACCAAAGATTGTGGAACGTGTTGTAATGGATCGATTTTTGAGAGCTCTTCCTACTGCCATCCAAAAGTGGGTAAGCCATGGAGACCCAGAGACGGCCGATGGTCTTGTGGATCGTGTGGAGAAATACTTGGCTACAGAGAACCTGACGGCCTCTTCCAGAGACTCTCGGACTTTCCACCCTAAGACCAGACCATCCCCAGGGGCGGATAAGAGGATTCCAAGGGGTGAGGGTGGAGAGAGTGAGAGGGTGGGAGCTCTACCCCAAGTTTGGCGAGAACAGCCTGGGAAATCAGCGGCTCAAGAGGCGGCAAGAAGGATCGTTTGCTACCGCTGCCGGCAAGCGGGACATATTGCAGCCAATTGCCCGGTTGTGGAGGAACCCATGCAGTGTGACTTTCTGACGGGCAGACGTCAGTCGCTGTGTGCGACAGTCGCATGCACTGCCATTCGAGGAACTGAGAAACATTTATGCAAAATGTGTGTTAATGGTAGAAATGTTGTGGTATTGCTGGATTCAGGTAGCCTTGTGACCCTGATAAAGGCTGAGTTAGTTAAAACAGAGGTCTCTGGGAATAGCAAGGTAGCTGTTATTTGTGTGCATGGGGACACCCGAGAGTATCCAGTGACTACAGTGTGTTTCGAGACCCCCAAAGGTACCCTCTCTCATCCAGTGGGCTTAGTATCTCAGTTACCGCATGACGCCATTGTGGGAAGGGATTTTCCGAAGTTCTGGGAACTGTGGGATGATCCTGAGCCCCCCACTGGTGCCCCTATGTACCAGGAATGTGATAGCCAGAACTCCCCACAGGAGTGTGATTGAGCATGTCGCCCTGATGCAAGACCGAATTGCACAGGTAATGCCCATCGTGAAGGAACATTTGGCCCAAGCGCAGTTAGCACAGCAGAGAGTGTACAACCGTGGAGCCAAGACCCGTACCTTTTCCCCGGGGGATAGGATACTGGTACTTGTCCCTACGGTTGAAAGTAAATTCCTTGCCAAATGGCAAGGCCCCTATGAGATAATGGAAAAAGTGAGCGAAGTGAATTACAAGGTCAGACAACCAGGAAGGCGAAAGCCCGAACAGATCTATCACGTTAATCTGTTGAAAGCCTGGAGGGATAGAGAGTCCCTAGTCGCAGACACTTGGTCACCAGCTCAAACTGGTTGCGTGATTCCTGAGGTTGGAATAGCAGCCACCTTGTCACAACCCCAACAACAGGAGGTTAAGGAGTTTGTGCTTCGCAACAAGGAGGTATTCTCTGAGCTGCCGGGACAAACATCTGGGGTAGAGCATGACATCATTACCCCACCCGGTGAAAGGGTGAAGTTAAAACCCTATCGGATCCCAGAGGCCCGACGGGAGGCAATACGGGAGGAAGTACAGAAAATGCTGAACTTAGGGGTGATAGAGGAGTCCCAAAGTGATTGGTCTAGTCCCATTGTGTTGGTGCCTAAACCGGATGGGAGCTGGCGATTTTGTAACGATTTTCGTCAGTTGAACAAAGTTACAAAATTTGACACCTACCCCATGCCACGTATTGATGAGTTGATCGACCGGCTGGGAACAGCCCGATACATGACGACTCTTGACCTCACAAAAGGGTATTGGCAAATCCCCCTGGCCAAGTCGGCCAAAGAGAAAACCGCATTTGTAACCCCAGACGGGGCGTTCCAATATAAAAGAATGCCGTTCGGGTTACAGAATGCGCCGGCCACATTCCAGCGGAAAATGGACCAGATGCTGAGGCCCCATCGGAAGTATGCTGCGGCTTACCTGGATGACGTAATTGTCCATAGCACAGATTGGGCCTCACATCTGCCAAAAGTGCAAGCAGTCCTGGACTCTGTTCGGGAAGCGGGGTTTACGGCTAACCCCAAGAAGTGTACCATTGGGCAGGAGGAGGCCAAATATCTTGGGTACACCATTGGGAGGGGAGTAATAAAACCCCAACTCAACAAAATCGAGGCCATCCAGAGTTGGCCACGTCCCAACAGCAAGAAGCAGGTACGAGCCTTTCTGGGAATCGCTGGGTATTATCGGCGATTCATTCCCCACTTTGCTTCTAAGGCTGTGCCCCTAACCAACCTGACGAAGGGGAAAGGGTCGGTCATGATTAAATGGACCCCCGAGGCTGAGGCAGCATTCCAATTCTTGAAACAAGCCTTATGTAGCCAGCCAGTGTTGTACTCACCCGACTTCTCTAAAGACTTTGTCGTACAAAGTGATGCGTCAGATGTGGGGTTAGGAGCAGTATTGTCCCAGGTCTGGAACGGGGAAGAGCACCCAGTCATTTACCTCAGCAGGAAGTTGAAGTCCCATGAGGTAAATTACGCCACCGTTGAAAAGGAGTGTTTAGCGGTGAAGTGGGCTCTAGATTCCCTTCGGTACTACCTGCTAGGTAGGCACTTTGACATGGTTACGGATCACGCTCCGTTAAAGTGGATGGCTCAAAACAAGGAAACAAATAGAAGAGTGAATAGGTGGTTCCTGGCCCTCCAGGAATTCAACTTCACAGTAAAGCATCGCCCTGGCGTTCAAATGGGGAATGTGGATGCTTTGTCTCGAGTACATGAATGCCTGATTGCTGGTGTTCCAACCCCGAGGTTAAAACAAGAGGGGGGGGTATGTGACAGCAGGAAGGTAAAGTCACCTGGTTGCATCCAGGGGGGTAGATATATTTCGCCCAGATTCAGGCTTTACGCCGACTTATACAACTAGGTGGAGAGTTGTATAAGCCCAGCTGAGGCTAGTGGGCTCATGGATGACTCATACCTCTAGGGAGAGTGTGGGGCGTCGTGCAGACAGGGAGTTGATGAGACCAGCTGAAGCTTGTCAGCTCATTTAGGCCTCTATAAGAACTCCCAGATTCATTAGGTGTTTGCTCATGCCTGGAACCAGACCTGTGTGGACTGTCTAGGGAGAGTGAACCCCTGTGCGGTGAGACAAAGCCTGTGTGGCTATTTGCTTGGACATTTAAAACCAGGGACTTAGGGACTAGGACAGCACTAGGCTGATCCCAGTTGTTAGTTAGGAAACCTGTATGTTTAGTCAGAGGTCAAGTTGACCAGGATTTATTTTGTTTATGTTTCTTTTGCTTTGCTGTGTTTTGTCACTGTAAAATAGAAAATAAACCGCACCTTTTTGATTTTGAAAACCACAACCTCCGTTTGCTGGGCCTGTTTTTGTGTGGGGAGCCCATCCCGGGGGTCACACACACCCGCTGCCGAGCTAACCCCCTCACAATATATATATATATATATATATATATATATACAAAGCCGGGATGTATATATATATACTAAATACACTGCAGCTAACTGAATTAACTGCCTGCCTGAAGTATTTTAGAAACAGTGCACCAGGAACAGTCTGCAGAGAGATCTAGCTAAACTGGATTCAGTGTATATATATATATATATATATATATATATATATATATATATATATATATATGTTGTGACAGCAGGAAGGTAAAGTCACCTGGTTGCATCCAGGGGGGTAGATATATTTCTCCCAGATTCAGGCTTTATGCTGACTTATACAACTAGGGTGGAGAGTTGTATAAGCCCACCTGAGGCTAGTAGGCTCATGGATGACTCATACCTCTAGGGAGAGGGCTGGGCGTCGTGCAGGCAGGGAGTTGATGAGACCAGCTGAACCTTGTCAGCTCATTTAGGCCTCTATAAGAACTCCCAGCTTCATTAGATGTGAGCTCATGCCTGGAACCAGACCTGTGTGGACTGTCTAGGGAGAGTGAACCCCTGTGCGGTGAGGCAAAGCCTGTGTGGCTATTTGTTTGGACTTTTACTAAACCAGGGACTTAGGGACTAGGACAGCACCAGGCTGATCCCAGTTGTTAGTTTAGGAAACCTGCATGTTTAGTCAGAGGTCAAACTGACCAGGATTTATTTTGTTTGTTTCTTTTTGGCTTTGCTGTGTTTTTGTCACTGTACATAGAGAAATAAACCGCACCTTTTGATTTTGAAAACCACAACCTCCGTCTGCTGGCCCTGTTTTTGTGTGGGGAGCCCAACTAGGGGGTCACACACACCCGCTACCGAGTTAACCCCCTCACAGTTGGTGGAGAACCAGTGGCAGTTTTTTTTAAGCCAGCATGGAGGAGATACTGAAACAGCTGGCTCTAGCAAATGCCAATCAACAGCAGACAAATGCAGGTTTGCAAAGGAGCCTTGCAGCCCAGCAGCAAGCTCATCAACAAGCCCAGCAGCAATCTGAGGCCCGCTTCATAGACCTGTTACAGAAGCAAGAGCAGAGACTACAACAAATGGAAGCAGTAATGCAGCAACGTCCGCAGACCAGTGAGGAAAGCCGTCCCACTAATACCGCGTCCTTTGGGGTGAGTCGTTTATTGACAAAAATGACTGGAGAGGATGATCCAGAGGTATTTTTGACCACATTTGAAAGGACTGCTGAAAGAGAAAAGTGGCCTGAGGAGCAGTGGGCTGGACTGGTGGCTCCTCTGTTAACTGGTGAATCGCAGAAGGCTTACTATGACCTAGAGCCTGACCAAGCAAAAGACTATGTGATGCTAAAAGCTGAAATATTGGCAAGGCTGGGTGTCACCCTGGCTGTCCGGGCTCAGCGTGTGCATAACTGGACTTTCCAGCTTGGAAAACCCCCCAGGTCTCAAATGTATGATCTCATTCACCTGAGCAGGAAGTGGCTACAGCCAGAGACTTTGTCCGCACCAGAGATTGTGGAACGTGTTGTAATGGATCGGTTTTTGAGAGCTCTTCCTACTGCCATCCAAAAGTGGGTAAGCCATGGAGACCCAGAGACGGCCGGTGGTCTTGTGGATCGTGTAGAGAAATACTTGGCTACAGAGAACCTGACGGCCTCTTCCAGAGACACTCGGACTTTCCACCCTAAGACCAGACCATCCCCAGGGGCGGATAAGAGGATTCCAAGGGGTGAGGGTGGAGAGAGTGAGAGGGTGGGAGCTCTACCCCAAGTTTGGCGAGAACAGCCTGGGAAATCAGCGGCTCAAGAGGCCGCAAGAAGGATCGTTTGCTACCGCTGCCGGCAAGCGGGACATATTGCAGCCAATTGCCCGGTTGTGGAGGAACCCATGCAGTGTGACTTTCTGACGGGCAGACGTCAGTCGCTGTGTGCGACAGTCGCATGCACTGCCATTCGAGGAACTGAGAAACATTTATGCAAAATGTGTATTAATGGTAGAAATGTTGTGGTATTACTGGATTCAGGTAGCCTTGTGACCCTGATAAAGGCTGAATTAGTTAAAACAGAGGTCTCTGGGAATAGCAAGGTAGCTGTTATTTGTGTGCATGGGGACACCCGAGAGTATCCAGTGACTACAGTGTGTTTCGAGACCCCCAAAGGTACCCTCTCTCATCCAGTGGGCTTAGTATCTCAGTTACCGCATGACGCCATTGTGGGAAGGGATTTTCCGAAGTTCTGGGAACTGTGGGATGATCCTGAGCCCCCCACTGGTGCCCCTATGTACCAGGAATGTGATAGCCAGAACTCCTCTGAGAGTGGTGAGGACTCTCCAGAATTTCCCTTGTCAGTATTTGCAGGGGAGACTCAAGAAACTGGAGAGGAGCCCACCTCCTCAGACGAAAACCTACCGTCTGTGGAGTTTTCTGATCTGGAGGTTCACAGGGAAAATTTTGCCACAGAACAGTTAAAAGACCCCGCCCTAATAAAGGCACGGGAAAACGTAGTGGAAATAGATGGCGAGTTAGTGAACCCAGATAATACCTGCACTTACCCATACTTCAGCGTAGAGAAGGACCTACTGTATCGGGTGGCAAAAAGGGCAGAAGAAACCGTTGAGCAGCTGGTGGTGCCCAAACCTTACAGGAAGTTGGTGTTGGAGTTGGCCCATGGGCACATTCTTGGAGGTCATCTGGGGACAGAGAAAACCCGAGAGAGGGTATTACAGAGATTCTATTGGCCTGGGGTGATGAAGGACATAGAAAATTATTGTTCCTCCTGCCCTGTGTGTCAGAGGTCGGCCCCGATGCCACATTTCCGTAGCCCGCTGGTCCCTCTACCCATCATTGAGGTCCCGTTTGAGAGAATCGCAATGGATTTGGTAGGTCCTATAATCAAGTCCGCTAGGGGGCACCAGTACATATTGGTTATAATGGACTATGCCACCCGTTATCCAGAAGCGATCCCTCTCAGAAATACCTCGGCCAAAACCATAGCCAAAGAGCTATCTCTTGTTTTTAGCCGGGTGGGTATTTGTAAAGAACTGCTTACGGACCAAGGTACACCCTTTATGTCCCGGGTTATGAAAGAGCTGTGTAAATTGCTCAAAGTGACGCAATTGCGTACATCTGTGTATCACCCCCAAACCGATGGGCTGGTTGAAAGATTCAACAAAACCCTAAAACAAATGTTGAAGAAAGTGGTGGATAGAGATGGAAAGGATTGGGACTGTCTACTTCCTTATTTGATGTTTGCTATTAGGGAGGTGCCCCAATCCTCTACGGGATTCTCCCCCTTTGAGTTACTGTATGGGAGACACCCAAGAGGGCTGTTGGATATTGCCAAGGAAACTTGGGAAAGTGAGAGTTCTCCCCACAGGAGTGTGATTGAGCATGTCGCCCTGATGCAAGATCGAATTGCACAGGTAATGCCCATCGTGAAGGAACATTTGGCCCAAGCGCAGTTGGCACAGCAGAGAGTGTACAACCGTGGAGCAAAGACCCGTACCTTTTCCCCGGGGGATAGGATATTGGTACTTGTCCCTACGGTTGAAAGTAAATTCCTTGCCAAATGGCAAGGCCCCTACGAGATAATGGAAAAAGTGAGCGAAGTGAATTACAAGGTCAGACAACCAGGAAGGCGAAAGCCCGAACAGATATATCACGTTAATCTGTTGAAAGCCTGGAGGGATAGAGAGTCCCTAGTCGCAGAAACTTGGTCACCAGCTCAAACTGGTTGCGTGATTCCGGAGGTTGGAATAGCAGCCACCTTGTCACAACCCCAACAACAGGAGGTTAAGGAGTTTGTGCTTCGCAACAAGGAGGTGTTCTCTGAGCTGCCGGGACAAACATCTGGGGTAGAGCATGATATTATTACCCCGCCCGGTGAAAGGGTGAAGTTAAAACCCTATCGGATCCCAGAGGCCCGACGGGAGGCAATACGGGAGGAAGTACAGAAAATGCTGAACTTAGGGGTGATAGAGGAGTCCCAAAGTGATTGGTCTAGTCCCATTGTGTTGGTGCCTAAACCGGATGGGAGCTGGCGATTTTGTAACGATTTTCGTCAGTTGAACAAAGTTACAAAATTTGACACCTACCCCATGCCACGTATAGATGAGTTGATCGACCGGCTGGGAACAGCCCGATACATGACGACTCTTGACCTCACAAAAGGGTATTGGCAAATTCCCCTGGCCAAGTCGGCCAAAGAGAAAACCGCATTTGTAACCCCAGACGGGGCGTTCCAATATAAGAGAATGCCGTTCGGGTTACAGAATGCGCCGGCCACATTCCAGCGGAAAATGGACCAGATACTGAGGCCCCATCGGAAGTATGCTGCGGCTTACCTGGATGACGTAATTGTCCATAGCACAGATTGGGCCTCACATCTGCCAAAAGTGCAAGCAGTCCTAGACTCTATCCGGGAAGCGGGGTTAACGGCTAACCCCAAGAAGTGTACCATTGGGCAGGAGGAGGCCAAATATCTTGGGTACACCATTGGCAGGGGAGTAATAAAACCCCAACTCAACAAAGTCGAGGCCATCCAGAGTTGGCCACGTCCCAACAGCAAGAAGCAGGTACGAGCCTTTCTGGGAATCGCGGGTTATTATCGGCGCTTCATTCCCCACTTTGCTTCTAAGGCTGTGCCCCTAACCAACCTGACGAAAGGGAAAGGGTCGGTCATGATTAAATGGACCCCCGAGGCTGAGGCAGCATTCCAATTCTTGAAACAAGCCTTATGTAGCCAGCCAGTGTTGTACTCACCCGACTTCTCTAAAGACTTTGTCGTACAAAGTGATGCGTCAGATGTGGGGTTAGGAGCAGTATTGTCCCAGGTCTGGAACGGGGAAGAGCACCCAGTCATTTACCTCAGCAGGAAGTTGAAGTCCCATGAGGTAAATTACGCCACGGTTGAAAAGGAGTGTTTAGCGGTGAAGTGGGCTCTAGATTCCCTTCGGTACTATCTGCTAGGTAGGCACTTTGACATGGTTACGGATCACGCTCCGTTAAAGTGGATGGCTCAAAACAAGGAGACAAATAGAAGAGTGAATAGGTGGTTCCTGGCCCTACAGGAATTCAACTTCACAGTAAAGCATCGCCCTGGCGTTCAAATGGGGAATGTGGATGCTTTGTCTCGAGTACATGAATGCCTGATTGCTGGTGTTCCAACCCCAAGGTTAAAACAAGAGGGGGGGGGTATGTGACAGCAGGAAGGTAAAGTCACCTGGTTGCATCCAGGGGGGTAGATATATTTCTCCCAGATTCAGGCTTTATGCTGACTTATACAACTAGGGTGGAGAGTTGTATAAGCCCACCTGAGGCTAGTAGGCTCATGGATGACTCATACCTCTAGGGAGAGGGCTGGGCGTCGTGCAGGCAGGGAGTTGATGAGACCAGCTGAACCTTGTCAGCTCATTTAGGCCTCTATAAGAACTCCCAGCTTCATTAGATGTGAGCTCATGCCTGGAACCAGACCTGTGTGGACTGTCTAGGGAGAGTGAACCCCTGTGCGGTGAGGCAAAGCCTGTGTGGCTATTTGTTTGGACTTTTACTAAACCAGGGACTTAGGGACTAGGACAGCACCAGGCTGATCCCAGTTGTTAGTTTAGGAAACCTGCATGTTTAGTCAGAGGTCAAACTGACCAGGATTTATTTTGTTTGTTTCTTTTTGGCTTTGCTGTGTTTTTGTCACTGTACATAGAGAAATAAACCGCACCTTTTGATTTTGAAAACCACAACCTCCGTCTGCTGGCCCTGTTTTTGTGTGGGGAGCCCAACTAGGGGGTCACACACACCCGCTACCGAGTTAACCCCCTCACAATGTATATATACAAAACAAAGCTGGGATGTATATATATACTGAATACACTGCAGCTAATACAAAATGGGGGGAGTTTGGGACTTTGAGTGAAGCACATAGGTGGAACAATACATTTTTGAAAAAAGCACGTTTTAATAAAATCACATAGGTTATACATACCCGTATTTATCGGCGTATAACACGCACAGGCGTATAACACGCACCTTAACTTTAAGAGGGAAGTTGCAGGAAAAAAAAGTTTTCACAGCTCCCTGCGTATAACACGCAGGCACAGTTTACCCTCTATTTTTAGGGTAAAAAAGTGAGTGTTATATGCCAATAAATACAGTATATCTTGGCCGAAGGGCTCCATATAAAGACATAAGTTAACAAGGATATTTCGTGATATGTAAATCACAACATGTTGTAAAAACATAATGCATCTAGGATAGCTTAAGGTACTGAAAGGCTTGTTGGCTCAACGCGTTTTGGCGATTAATCCCCTCATCAGGAGCAGATGCATTTGGTCTGAAAAAATTTAAAGCAAATATGATGGTGTCAGGAAAGGCTTCACCCGCTGGTGGCGCTGTTGGTCCTATGGATTGCAGTACTAGTGTCCACCAGCAGGTGTCCTCTTGCAGCCAGTATCTTTGATAGATGATCTCACCTGCTGGTGGTAATGCCTGATCCATGGGCCGTAGTACCGGCGTCCACCAGCGGGTGTATTCCGGCAATGTGGGGCAGGCAGCACTTCCTCCGCTCAGCTGTCACATGAGGACAATTATAGCAGTCCTATAAATACCCGGCGAGCCCTTACATGCTCGCCTTGGTATCTTTCTCCTTGAGCCCTGACCTCGCTGCTTGTATCCGGACCTTGACCCTGTACCTCACCTCTCCTGACCTGACCTGATCCCCATCCTGAGCCCCATCCTGAGCCTATACATCCGTCCTCTCCCTGTCTTGTTTGTTCCCTGTCCCCATCTGCTGACTCCCCATGTATGACCTTTGCCTGGCTACGTTTATGCTCCTGGAACACTCCTTTGTCAATCTCCTGATCTGCTGTGTATGACCCTGGCCTGGGTTACATTCAAGATTCTGGTACTGCCCTTTGCTGTATATATTATTTGTTGTTTGTGGGTTGTTTGGTTGGCTTGCACTGTTTGTATTTATATCACCGATCTCAATATACCTCATTATATTTCACTTTACATACGTTTTGGTTCTCTCTGTGCAGTCCACACAGTCTGGTCAACGAATTCACTGACAGAGGGTCGGTAACTGGTTCTTGAAAAAATGGGATAAAAAACGAAATATGGAGAAAAACAAGAAGGGAAAAAAAAGGGGGAATATGGAGGAAGGGAAAGGGGTTCACCCTCCTACTTACATGTAGCAGTACATGGTCAGCAGGTGGCGCCATGCCGGCGGCAAAAATCAAGTGGCCCTCCTGGTAGCTGAGGGGACAAAAAAGCCCCAAGGAGACCGGACAGCAGAGACGGGCCCCCAACGTGATGATGACGCCCAACGTGATGATGACGCCCACACTGACACTGGCGGTGATGCCGGAAGATGAACTGGGGAGTGTCTAAAGAAAAAAGGGGAAAATTGGAGAAATGTGTAAGGAATTGTGAATGAGAAAATGTAGGGTCTCGGAGTGATGAACACTAGGAGGAAAAAGTGAGTGAGAGTGAAAATAGCAAAGGGTAAGAAACTAGATGAATAAGTGAGAAAATAGGAAAAGGTAGGGAAAGATGGAACAATCAAGAAAGTATAATAAGAAAAGCGCACAAGGTGAGAAGTGGAGAAAAGAAAAGGAGGATTGAGGGGGGAGCGTAGGGCTCCGACTGGGGTCACTGTGTATACCTGGTATGTGTGAGTGGAAAATCAAGGGATGTGAGGAGAGCACGGCAGCTGGCGCCAGCAACCAGCCAGGATGCCCAACCCACGCGGGGAGCCGGGAGGGAGGCCCAAGTAAGCCCAGGGACCCATCCCCAGCATCACACTGGCGTGACTGGAGTGGAGAGGACCCGCGCTCAGAGCGTCGACAGCTGCTCTTGGCAACGGGTGATCAACTCCCCACCAAGCACGCCATAAGATGGTGATGGACTCCGGCGTGATAGCGCCAGGATTAACGTCTCACGCACGGCATCCAGCGTGGCGCCGATGCGTAGCTGGGCAGGCCCGCCCACCCCCCATGCAAAGGATCAATGCTAGGGGGAGGAGGGAGGGTGTCAGGAATGCATCGTAGCTCCCGGGTAAAGGGAAACATAGACAGAAACAGCCGACAGAGCGCCACCTGGTGCATGCCAGATGGTAGGAATAGTGCAAATAAATGAAAATGAAAAAATTTTAAATTGGAAAAAGTTAGAAAAATTAAAAAAATGTATTAAACGGGCATTGAGGTGAACAAAAAAGGGAATACAAGAATTAAGCAGCAATAATATATAATAATGATAGATATATAGCAGGATGAAGATGAATGAAGTTGCAAAAAATAAATACATAGAAATAACAGAAATCATATAACATATAACCACCTAAGTGCCTCCATCCCTAATTGATTTGATAGAAAAGGGGGGAATTGGGGGGAAGGGAAATGCGGGACTTTAAATGGGACACCCTAGATAAATGTCTCCATCCCTGATCAATGTATACAAAGGGGGGGGGGGGGGGAGTTTGGGACTTTGAGTGGGACACATAGGTGGAACAATACATTTTTGAAAAAAGCATGTTTTAATAAAATCACATAGGTTATACATATATCTTGGCCGAAGGGCTCCATATAAAGACATATGTTAATAAGGATATTTCGAGATATGTAAATTACAACATGTTGTAAAAACATAATGCATCTAGGATAGCCTAAGGTACTAAAAGGCTTGTTGGCTCGACGCGTTTCGGCGATTAATCGCCTCATCAGGAGGAGATGCATTTGGTCTGAAAAAATTTATAGCAAATATGAGGGCCGGTAACAGGATCTTGAAAAAATGGGATAAAAAAGGCCAGGGAGGTGACCCTTTCTGAAGACCCAGCGCAGAGTCATGGTGACAGAGGGGGCCTCTGGTAACTCTCCGGAGGGATGTTCTTATCTTGAAAAGGGCTAAGTTACTCAAGGAAGGAAGTGCGGGTTCTTTATGTCACAGTGGCAGTGACACTACGCACACCAGGTCAGTGGCAGTGACTTGCAACTATTCACCAGGTCAGTGGCAGTGACCAACCTCATGGTCCGTGGCAGGGACCGTGCGCCAAGCCTGTTCGTGCAAATCAGAATAGGAGAAACCCTGAATTAAGTTTGTGCCTGGACCTCCTCCCACCTTATCTGACCCGTGTTTGTCTCAACCTGTCTGCTCTCAAAGAGTCTATTTATTGCCCTTAAGAATAAATAAGAAGTTGGACTTTTCAGTTGGTGTGGACAGTTGCTTACTGGGGAGAATTAAGGACTTGTTTCTGGCTACCCCAGAAACGAGGTCAGCTCTGGAGGTTTTAAACACAGGCTGCAAGCAGGCCCGAGAAAACTAACACCGCTCAACCTCCCCATCCAGGAGGGTAGGGGCTTGTGGTGCGGTGTGCCTCAGTCTTTCCTGCGCAGGAGCCAACATAATAGAAAAGCAGGTAAAGGCTGGGGTGGGTGCACTACATATATATGTAGCGGCCCCTCCAATAATTGGGGGTCGCTATGCTTAAATTTAGGGGGTAGCCTGAGCCCATAGTTGGACTCAGGCTGTTGAATTCTTCAAAAACTGGCTTCTGCTCTGAGGTAATGTTGCCTGGCAGTACAGTTCCCTGTGGCCTGTGGGTGGAACTGCAGCCCCAGGCTCAGGTCGAACCACAGTTAGCGTTGCAGCGTTATTGGGTGTCCTCTCTCGGCAGCCATACAGTGGGCGTGGTCTACCCGCTGTGCATGCTGGGAGAGGATACACAAGGGGCAGACGCCATTATTCGGGAGCAGTTCGCGCCTCCCAGCCCTCCAGGCCAGGGGTGCGTGTGTGTACCAGCCCCAGGCACCTTTAGCCTGAGGCTGCATCACTGTAAGTAGGCCCAGCACCTTTGGTTGGGGTCTACACCTGAAGAGGAATCCCAGGGTACCCAAGTGAGGGGTGACCCGCTCTGAAGGAGAGGCAACCAGGGGAGGATCTACCCAAGGGGATCGGTGAGAGAAGTCACTGTCTCGGGAGAGGCCTGGTTACCTATCGGAGGGAAGGATTCCGTAGTCCGCCACAAGCCTAGTAACGTGCCCCATTGGCACCTAAGGACTCAAGTGTTACTAGACTAGGAAGTTCGGGACTTAGAGATTGTCTCCTGATCGTATATCCCTAGGAATCCACAAGGAAATGTTCCATGCTCCACACCGGCTGCTTGGACTGCTCTTAGGGGGACTATCCAGGTGAGCAAAACCCACTCAGGCCTGAGTGGCGACGACTGATAGTTAAATGCCGCGTGCCTGAACCTGCCTCCCTGTTCACTCCTCTTTATCTCCAACTTTTCCTGTCAAGTTTTTAACCAAAGCAAAATAAACCTTTTTATTGGGTTTGATACTATCTGGACATTGGCCTTCCTTAAGAGAGAGAATAGACTTCTTCCTACACTCTAGGGTGAAGAACCAATGGAAAGATGTAACTCGCTGCAAGACCCAAAAATAGATAACACCGCTCACCCTCTTCAACAAGGAGGGCACTGGGCATGTGGCATGGTGTGTCCCACCTGCTAGCGGAGGTAAGCAGGAAAAGGATCTGTGTGCTACATATATACAAAGCCGGGATGTATATATATACTGAATACACTGCAGCTAACAGAATCAACTGCCTGCCTGAAGTATTTTAGAAACAGTACACTAGGAACAGTCTGCAGTGAGATCTAGCTAAACTGGATATAGTGTATATATATATATATATATATATATATATTTATGGTCGGAGCCCTCAGTCCGAAGAGATATGGATCACATAAACACATCACAAGACTAACAACACAGATAAGACCTGAAGTGTGGCCTGGCCTGTTGGACGGTATACCAAGAGAAGGGGCCATACCTAAGATAGAAGTAATGAATAATTCTGTTGAGAATTTGTTTGAAGGGAAGTGCCCTAAAAAGGGGTATGGGTGAGTGGGTACCGCGCACTAGAGCAGACACTGACGATGGTGGACGGTCTGCTTAAGCACCCCTCGAACTCCTCCCATAATTTCAGGCCAGCATACTGGCCTTCCTATTTATGGTCGGAGCCCTCAGTCCGAAGAGATATGGATCACATAAACACATCACAAGACTAACAACACAGATAAGACCTGAAGTGTGGCCTGGCCTGTTGGACGGTATGCCAAGAGAAGGGGCCAAAAATACACTTGGTTAGGGAAGGAATTGTTTTACTGTACAAGGCAATAACAACAGAGCGAGTCTGTTGGAGACTCGTGACGATCCGTTTGAGGATTGGGGACGTATCGGACGAAACGCGTGGACTTCCACCTGCCCATCATCCTGATTGCGTGGTCTGGAACTCTGCTAACGCGATGCGGCTAAGGCTGCTCCCATGAGAAAGAATGTCCTGAGTAAAGACCTGGGTTTAAGGCCTAAGATGCATGGGAGCGTTCTGACTTAACTGCTGAACTGGTACTTGCTTAGGGGTTCAGTTGGGAAACGTAGTAGAGGCAGTCCTCTGATAGGTCGGGCAGTAGAGTATACCAGTTGCTTTAGAACGGCCAAAGGGCACCAGTCGTTGTGCGTCTGGAAGTTTGACGTCTACTCTGGGACCGGATTGTAGCGTTTCCCGACACCGTCGGGTGTAGGATGAAACGACTCTGGTGTTGAGTCAGGTGGTGCCTGCGTAGTACTTGGTATTCGGGTTCGTGACAGTAAATTCGCTGGGCCGCAGAAAACCGGGAAAGGCTAGGTAATGGCTGCTCGAATTACCAGGCTGGGTCATAACCAAAGGGGGAACGTGGAAGCATAGCAGACATGTCCTGGAATACGGCGTTGGTCACTGGTAAGCGTTAGGTACCAGTGTGTGGTTGCTGCCTGTGGATGCCACGTGGTATGGTTTTGACCGCATGAGCGGCGAACAGGGAAGGTTTGGTAGGGTCTAGAGAGATAAATGCTGGATGCCGGCTGAATAGAGTCTGATGGTATTGTGTGACAGTAGGAAACGAAGGCCAGATATGTCTGAGTTTCCTGGAACTGCCCCGGGGTTAGAGGCCAGGAACCTGCCGGTCTTCCAGGCAGTATGGTAGGACTTTAGTGTATTGGAAGAATAGAACACATCGATGAGGGAGGTAGCACCAAGGAGGTGCTATCTCGTTGCAGAGTTGGTTGCGACTAACGTGGGATGCCAGACATGGTCAGCTCCGGGCTCCGGTGAAAGGATGAGGCATAGTTAGGCGGGAACGTGCGTCGGCCGAGGTATTGCATTTACCAGGGATGTGGACCCTGGGGATACTGAACTGATGTTGTAGGGACAGTAGCAACAGCCTGCGTAGGAAGGCCATGATGGCCACCGATTTTGACCAGCCTCTTTTAACGACTGTGACTGTGGCCTGGTTATCTGTGGCGAACGTGGCGGCCTGTCCTGCCCAGGTGCGGCCCCATACTTGAGCCGCTGCAACTATGGGGTAGATCTCGAATAGAGAGGAGGACTGGCTAAACGCGGATCTGTGAGTATCTCTGACAGCCACGGACCCGCGAACCAATGATGGCCAAAAATTGCAATGAAGCTTGTGGAAGCTGCTATGTCCTTGACTATCTGTGGTGACGAAGGGATGCTGATGGGATGAACGTGGGTCTACTATGCTAGTTCTTGAGGAAATGGGCCCAGATGGCCAGATCCGCTATAGCGGCTGCGTCTAGCTTAATGACTTGGTCAGGGTCTTGTGCCTGGGAGTGGAACACTAAGAAGCGTGAGATAAAGGATCGCCCTTGAGGAATGAACCTCATCGTGAAGTTGAGCATCCCCAGTAGGGATTGTAGCTGTGTGTTTGGCGCACCCTGGCGTGACGGTAACGTATGGGCGACAGTCTTGTTGCGGGTCAATCTACCGAGAGGTGGGCTGGCCTGCATGGCGCGTTTGTCTAGGATGATGTCCGGAAGGAGATGAGCTGAGCCGGGCTTCCTACATTTTTCTCAGTTACGGGCATATTGATTTAAGAGACCTCTTTTAGAATTCCTAGGACTCCTGGGGGTTTAGTATTTAGTGAGAACTCCTGTGAGGGTATGAGGGAGTTTAACTGGGTACGTTAGAAGAATGAGGCGCGGATAAGTAGTAGACTAATCAAACTTTATTAGAAAACTTGCCCTCGACAAGATCGAAGACTGACTCTCCGTACTGTGAACGATGACTGCGAAAAAAGGGGGGGGCTGATCGCATGCCCCTGGTCCATATCGATCTGAAGCGGAGTGCTGATAACTTCTACGTCGGGACTACTGAGAGCGTGTTTTTTTATTTATTTATTTATTTTTTATGGGTAGAGTCGGGTAATATGATGAGTCTGGTGTGGAACCCTGTAGTGAACTCCTGCCCTAGAAAGGCTGCTAGAGGGGGAGTTGGATGTGAGGAGAGAAGCCAAGCCGCCCGACGTGCATGCGGCCTAGACAAGCTGGGCTCTGCTGCTCGGTGCCGCAGGTACTTCGAGGGGAGCCGTCTGGACTAGGAGACAGATGTGCAGAGGTTTGCAGTGTGGGCAAAATCAACCCTAGAAAGTTGTTGGAGATGGCTGCGCCCCCCCGGTGCACAAATTAGACATCCTAGTGTGCCCGACTGGGAGGACTGTGTGGCTTGCTGATAATCTATGAGGCGTATTGTCTGCGACTCAGCTCGGAGCACCAATTAATCGTGAGGGTGGCAGATTGACAGATTGTACAGAGCGGGGAGCGAAGGTCGGTGAAGTGGCGGTAGAATGGTTCTGTGTCAATAGTGCTCCAGTTGGTGTTAGCTGCCACTGTGCCAGCCGGTGGAGACTGGGGCTAAGGGGGGCATGGCTGGTTGTGTTTCCAGGGCCCCTTACTCTAACCTGGACATCGGTGACTGCGGTTGCCAGTGTGGTCGCCAAGGCGTGCAGCTGGATAATTGCAGAGGATATTGACTGCGATGGAGCTTGTGTGTCTGGAAACAGCAGCCTAAGCTTGGCTTTCCTGGCTGAGGCCAGGTAGGGGATGCCCATACGTCGTAGTTCGGCCGTGGCCTGGGGGTGGTCCAAGGTCTGGGGGACTGTGTATTGCCGACCGCCGGACCCGCGAAGGGTGATGGTGAGGCAAAAGTTTGCTGTCGGCTCGCGGCATGGCGTCGGCTGAAAGGAGGGGAATGCATGTGTTTAGAGTAAGTTTGTGAGGTTTGGAGGGGATAGAAGGGTTTAAGAAAACGGGGAGGAAGAAGGAGAGCAGTGAGGACAGGGCAAGGAGCGATAGGCGTAGATGACAGATTAGTTTGCGTACGAGCGCGGTTGAGTGAAATTTGGAAAACTCAAAAGAATGCGAGGCAACTGAGGTGAGCCAGGAGGTGACTGGCTAGATAACCGATAGCTCAGGTGCCGTCTGTGCTCGGCACAGACTAATGAACCAGAGCCCCCAGGGCGTGCTGGGGCGAGTGGCTGAAGTCTGGTATGCCTAGTAAGAATGTTTCGATCTGTAGTGGTTGACGTGTGGTCGGTCTGCTAACCCTCGCACTGCCAGCAAGGTGGATGTTAGGCAACCTTGTCTGTGTGGTGAAGGATCTCGGATCGCTCTTCGAAAACAGAGTGTAGTGCACAGAAGTATGTGACAGTTACTAACGCCTCACGAGCGGTCAAATTGTGTATGTGAAGAAACATATGTCGTGAAAGAGTGCGAGGAGAAAGCAAGGGGGGGCCTTGCACTGATGCACCTGACTTGTGCGCTAGTAGTTTAAGTCTGGTCGAGGTCGAGACATGGGTCGACCCGAAACCTGTGACACTGACCTGCGTGGGGAAAGCGACAGAGAAAAAGGTGAGTAGCCGTGTTGCTACTGGAGATGATGAGTGGCTGATTTGAACCACTTGTCGTATGCTCGCAGCGATTGCGAGGGAAAGTAGCCTTGCTGAGAGGCGAAAGAAGGAAAGTTTGTGAATTGTGAGTATGTAGGGATGACCGTCCGTGATGAACCTGGAGTAATTAAAGTAAGGTGTGTATGTAACGCATGAAGAAAAGTCGCATTTTATTACTATTAATTTATTTACATTCGACTATTGTTATCTATTTATTCGTTTATTATTATTATTTATTTATTTATTTTTCTTGGGGAACGATTCAATGCTAATGCGACCGGTAATGTACTAGCACTTCGAATGGCCAATGAACTGAACGTCTGAGCTGCAGATACGACTGAGTTCGGATCGTTAGGATGGGTCTGTAGTGCTGGGAAGCTGAGTTGCTGCGCTGGAGGTGCGACTGTACGTGAACTGATAGTGTTTGAAAAGGATCCGAATCTTAGAGCCGACGTTACGACTGGATTCGGATGGATTAGAAAGTTTGATGCTGCGGATCCAACCGTTTGAGCCAGTGGTGCGACTATGCTTGGGTCGGTCGTGTTAACGGAGGATCCGCACCTTTGAGCCGATGCTACGACTGGGTTCGGATCGGTTGGATGGGTCTGATCAGTTCTAAGTTTGATGTTTGTAGATCCGAGCCGATGAGCCGGTGGTGCGACTATGCTCGGGTCGGTCGTGTTAGCGGAGGATCCGAACCTTTGAGCCGATGCTACGACTGGGTTCGGATCGGATAGGAGGGTTTGTTGCTAGAGATCTGAGTCGATTGAGCCGGTGATGCGACTGGACTCGGAACAATTGTAAATGCCATAGATCCGAAAGTTTGAGCCGATGCTACAACTGAATTCGGATCAGTTCGAAGTTTGATGTTTGTAGATCCGAGCCGATGAGCCGGTTTTGCGACTGTGCTCGGATCGTTCGTAGATGCCAGAGGACCGAACGTCAAGGCGATGCTACGACTGCGTTTGGATCGGATAGAATGGTTTGTTGCTAAAGATCCGAGTCGGACGAGCCAGTGCTGCGACTGGACTCGGATCGATTGGGAATGCCATAGGTCCGAAAGTTTGAGCCGATGCTACGACTGAATTCGGATGGTTAGAAGTTTGATGTTTGTAGATCCGAGCCGATGAAACGGTGGTGCGACTGTGCTCGGATCAATCGTGGATGCCAGAGATCCGAATCTCTGAGCCGATGCTGTGCCTGTATTCGGGCTGATAGCGGGTGCAAGAAGGGGGTTTGAATTGCCGGGTCCGAATCATAGCGCCGGAGATACGGCTGGACTCGGACGGACTGTTCGGTGTTTCGAAGTTGAAGGGGCTTGTGATTGCCGAGGGTCCGGCCTGTAGTGCCGATTGTTAGCGACCAGAGCCGGACCGGACTGTTCGGTGTATGGTGTGAGTAGTAGAAGGTGTGGGGCATCAGTAAGGTGAAGGGAGAGTATCGTAGGAGGTGTAGGGCATCAGTGACTAGGGATAAGGAAGTGCAGTGTGGGATACCAGTCCGACGACTGGGTATCGGATGTGCGACTTGAGGTAAGAGACTTGCGAGCTGCGAGTAATTCTTACAACAGCTCTGTGAGACGTAGTGTCTAGGCGGGCCGTTACCGGTGGTAACGTGCGAGCGACAGGGTTCGAAAGACAACTGGACTAGCCGGTAAACATACGATGCAGACGGAAAACACGGGGTTATGAACCGTGTGACTTGTAAAAGAAGAAAACGTGTACTGGCGCTATGATTCGTACGAATGGTAACGGCCGGTCCTACCTGCGATAGCGAGCGGGGATACGATCAACTGCGAGCGAAGCTGGAAGGTACAAAAGCGACTACACGGACGTTGCGAGTCGTATGGCGTCGGCTGATGACGACGAATACCGCGCACTAGAGCCGACACGGACGATGGTGGACGGTCTGCTTAAGTACCCCTCGAACTCCTCCCATAATTTCAGGCCAGCATACTGGCCTTCCTATATATATATATATATATATAAAAAACGGGATGCATATACAGGGGGTCCCGACTTACAAACGCCTGACTTACGAACAACTCTGCAGGGCAAGCAGAGCCTCGGAAATGTCTGTAATTGCCGTTCTGCGCATGCGCGGCCATTCAACGGAACATCGGAAAACATCGGAAATGTCCGTAATTGCCGTTCTGCGCATGCGCGGCCCAAGTTATGAACATCTCCACCTTACAAACAGGAGGAAAGACCTTAACTCATTCGCAAGTCGGGGACCCCCTGTATATACTAAATATACTGCAGCTAACTGAATCGTCTACCTGCTCAAAGTAAATGAAATGACACTCTCTCTATCTCTCTCTCCACCGGAACACACTACAGAAGGCCGACGTGCAGGCGGCCTTATATAGTGTGGGGCGTGGAATTAACCCCCTGAGCCATAATTGGCCAAAGGCACCCTGCCTTTGGCCAATTATGGCTCTCTTTGCTGACGGCGTTGTGATTGGCCAAAGCATGCGGGTCATAGTGCATGCTTGGCCAATCATCAGCCAGCAATGCGATGACGCAGTGCATTATGGGGCGTGACATGCCGCTCGAATTTGGCGCGAACGCCCCATAATGTTCGATCTTCGGCGAACGATCGAACAGCCGATGTTCAATTCGAACTCATGTTCGACTTGAACAGATAGCTCATCCCTAGTGAGCACGTTCTATGACAACTTCTTAGTAAATTAATACTGTGGGATAATGCACTAGGCTGGTGCTCCTTTTTGTGTTTGTTTCTTGTACATACTGTACCTCATGAAGCCTGACTGGAACACTCCCAGGACGTTGCTAAGAGACGCCTAGTTGTTACTGCTCACCTTCACCATCACAGGAGGGCGCTCTTTCTCTGATTCAAACCCCTCATGTGCACTTTCCTTTTCCCGGTACAGTAGCTCTGAGCTCAGCGTCCTGTGGTGGCGAAGGAGAACAGTAACAACTAGGTGTCTGTAAGTAGGGATGAGCTTCGTGTTCGAGTCGAACATACGTTCGACTCGAACATCGGCTGTTCGATCGTTCGAAGAAGATCGAACTATTTGGGCCGTTCGCGCCAAATTCGAGTGACGCGAACGGCCCACAATGCACTACGCCATCGCAGTGTCATCCAGGCGCTGTGATTGACCAAGCATGCACTGTGACCCCGCATGCTTGGCCAATCACAGCACCGGCAGCGAGGAGAGCAATGATTGGCCACAGGCAGGATGCCTGTGGCCAATTATTGCTGAGGGGGTTTAGTACACGCCCCACACTATAAAAGGCCGCCAGCGCGGCGGCATTGTGTAGTGTGTTCCGGAGCAGGGAAAGAGAAGCATAGGCAGGGACAGTGTCATTATTTTTCCTTTACTAATCCTGGATTCCTTGTGTTTAGGGACAAATAAGGATAGGTAGGGAGAGTGTCAGTGACAGTGTGCTATTCTGTGCTAATCCTTGTTTGTAGGGACAGAGAGGTACAGTGAGGGAAAGTGTCAGTGTGCTATTCTGTTCTAAAACTATTTTGCTGAACCATATTTTCAATCCTTGAGTTTAGGGACAGAGAGGTACAGTGAGGGAAAGTGTCAGTGTGCTATTCTGTTCTAAACCAATTTTGCTGTTCCATATTTTCAATCCTTGAGTTTAGGGACAGAGAAGGACACTCGTAGAAATTATCAGTGTGCTATTCTGTGCTAAATCTTGTTTGTAGGGAGGGACAGAGTAGGACAGTGAGGGAAAGTGTCAGTGTGCTATTCTGTTCTAAAACTATTTTGCTGAACCATATTTTCAATCCTTGATTTGAGGGGCAGAGAGGTACAGTGAGTGAAACTGACAGTGTGCTATTCTGTTCTAAACCAATTTTGCTGTTCCATATTTTCAATCCTTGAGTTTAGGGACAGAGAAGGACACTCGTAGAAATTATCAGTGTGCTATTCTGTGCTAAATCTTGTTTGTAGGGAGGGACAGAGTAGGACAGTGAGGGAAAGTGTCAGTGTGCTATTCTGTTCTAAAACTATTTTGCTGAACCATATTTTCAATCCTTGAGTTGAGGGACAGAGAGGTACAGTGAGTGAAACTGACAGTGTGCTATTCTGTTCTAAACCTATTTTGCTGTTCCATATTTTCAATCCTTGAGTTGAGGGACAGAGAGGTACAGTGAGTGAAACTGACAGTGTGCTATTCTGTTCTAAACCAATTTTGCTGTTCCATATTTTCAATCCTTGAGTTTAGGGACAGAGAAGGACACTCGTAGAAATTATCAGTGTGCTATTCTGTGCTAAATCTTGTTTGTAGGGAGGGACAGAGTAGGACAGTGAGGGAAAGTGTCAGTGTGCTATTCTGTTCTAAAACTATTTTGCTGAAACATAGTTTCAATCCTTGAGTTGAGGGACAGAGAGGTACAGTGAGTGAAACTGACAGTGTGCTATTCTGTTCTAAACCAATTTTGCTGTTCCATATTTTCAATCCTTGAGTTGAGGGACAGAGAGGTACAGTGAGTGAAACTGACAGTGTGCTATTCTGTTCTAAACCAATTTTGCTGTTCCATATTTTCAATCCTTGAGTTTAGGGACAGAGAAGGACACTCGTAGAAATTATCAGTGTGCTATTCTGTGCTAAATCTTGTTTGTAGGGAGGGACAGAGTAGGACAGTGAGGGAAAGTGTCAGTGTGCTATTCTGTTCTAAAACTATTTTGCTGAACCATATTTTCAATCCTTGAGTTGAGGGACAGAGAGGTACAGTGAGTGAAACTGACAGTGTGCTATTCTGTTCTAAACCAATTTTGCTGTTCCATATTTTCAATCCTTGAGTTGAGGGACAGAGAGGTACAGTGAGTGAAACTGACAGTGTGCTATTCTGTTCTAAACCAATTTTGCTGTTCCATATTTTCAATCCTTGAGTTTAGGGACAGAGAAGGACACTCGTAGAAATTATCAGTGTGCTATTCTGTGCTAAATCTTGTTTGTAGGGAGGGACAGAGTAGGACAGTGAGGGAAAGTGTCAGTGTGCTATTCTGTTCTAAAACTATTTTGCTGAACCATATTTTCAATCCTTGAGTTGAGGGACAGAGAGGTACAGTGAGTGAAACTGACAGTGTGCTATTCTGTTCTAAACCAATTTTGCTGTTCCATATTTTCAATCCTTGAGTTTAGGGACAGAGAAGGACACTCGTAGAAATTATCAGTGTGCTATTCTGTGCTAAATCTTGTTTGTAGGGAGGGACAGAGTAGGACAGTGAGGGAAAGTGTCAGTGTGCTATTCTGTTCTAAAACTATTTTGCTGAACCATATTTTCAATCCTTGATTGAAGGGACAGAGAGGTACAGTGAGTGAAACTGACAGTGTGCTATTCTGTTCTAAACCAATTTTGCTGTTCCATATTTTCAATCCTTGAGTTTAGGGACAGAGAAGGACACTCGTAGAAATTATCAGTGTGCTATTCTGTGCTAAATCTTGTTTGTAGGGAGGGACAGAGTAGGACAGTGAGGGAAAGTGTCAGTGTGCTATTCTGTTCTAAAACTATTTTGCTGAACCATATTTTCAATCCTTGAGTTGAGGGACAGAGAGGTACAGTGAGTGAAACTGACAGTGTGCTATTCTGTTCTAAACCAATTTTGCTGTTCCATATTTTCAATCCTTGAGTTTAGGGACAGAGAAGGACACTCGTAGAAATTATCAGTGTGCTATTCTGTGCTAAATCTTGTTTGTAGGGAGGGACAGAGTAGGACAGTGAGGGAAAGTGTCAGTGTGCTATTCTGTTCTAAAACTATTTTGCTGAACCATATTTTCAATCCTTGATTTGAGGGACAGAGAGGTACAGTGAGTGAAACTGACAGTGTGCTATTCTGTTCTAAACCAATTTTGCTGTTCCATATTTTCAATCCTTGAGTTTAGGGACAGAGAAGGACACTCGTAGAAATTATCAGTGTGCTATTCTGTGCTAAATCTTGTTTGTAGGGAGGGACAGAGTAGGACAGTGAGGGAAAGTGTCAGTGTGCTATTCTGTTCTAAAACTATTTTGCTGAACCATATTTTCAATCCTTGAGTTGAGGGACAGAGAGGTACAGTGAGTGAAACTGACAGTGTGCTATTCTGTTCTAAACCAATTTTGCTGTTCCATATTTTCAATCCTTGAGTTTAGGGACAGAGAAGGACACTCGTAGAAATTATCAGTGTGCTATTCTGTGCTAAATCTTGTTTGTAGGGAGGGACAGAGTAGGACAGTGAGGGAAAGTGTCAGTGTGCTATTCTGTTCTAAAACTATTTTGCTGAACCATATTTTCAATCCTTGAGTTGAGGGACAGAGAGGTACAGTGAGTGAAACTGACAGTGTGCTATTCTGTTCTAAACCAATTTTGCTGTTCCATATTTTCAATCCTTGAGTTGAGGGACAGAGAGGTACAGTGAGTGAAACTGACAGTGTGCTATTCTGTTCTAAACCAATTTTGCTGTTCCATATTTTCAATCCTTGAGTTTAGGGACAGAGAAGGACACTCGTAGAAATTATCAGTGTGCTATTCTGTGCTAAATCTTGTTTGTAGGGAGGGACAGAGTAGGACAGTGAGGGAAAGTGTCAGTGTGCTATTCTGTTCTAAAACTATTTTGCTGAACCATATTTTCAATCCTTGAGTTGAGGGACAGAGAGGTACAGTGAGTGAAACTGACAGTGTGCTATTCTGTTCTAAACCAATTTTGCTGTTCCATATTTTCAATCCTTGAGTTTAGGGACAGAGAAGGACACTCGTAGAAATTATCAGTGTGCTATTCTGTGCTAAATCTTGTTTGTAGGGAGGGACAGAGTAGGACAGTGAGGGAAAGTGTCAGTGTGCTATTCTGTTCTAAAACTATTTTGCTGAACCATATTTTCAATCCTTGATTTAAGGGACAGAGAGGTACAGTGAGTGAAACTGACAGTGTGCTATTCTGTTCTAAACCAATTTTGCTGTTCCATATTTTCAATCCTTGAGTTTAGGGACAGAGAAGGACACTCGTAGAAATTATCAGTGTGCTATTCTGTGCTAAATCTTGTTTGTAGGGAGGGACAGAGTAGGACAGTGAGGGAAAGTGTCAGTGTGCTATTCTGTTCTAAAACTATTTTGCTGAACCATATTTTCAATCCTTGAGTTGAGGGACAGAGAGGTACAGTGAGTGAAACTGACAGTGTGCTATTCTGTTCTAAACCAATTTTGCTGTTCCATATTTTCAATCCTTGAGTTTAGGGACAGAGAAGGACACTCGTAGAAATTATCAGTGTGCTATTCTGTGCTAAATCTTGTTTGTAGGGAGGGACAGAGTAGGACAGTGAGGGAAAGTGTCAGTGTGCTATTCTGTTCTAAAACTATTTTGCTGAACCATATTTTCAATCCTTGAGTTGAGGGACAGAGAGGTACAGTGAGTGAAACTGACAGTGTGCTATTCTGTTCTAAACCAATTTTGCTGTTCCATATTTTCAATCCTTGAGTTTAGGGACAGAGCAGGACACTCGTAGAAATTATCAGTGTGCTATTCTGTGCTAAATCTTGTTTGTAGGGAGGGACAGAGTAGGACAGTGAGGGAAAGTGTCAGTGTGCTATTCTGTTCTAAAACTATTTTGCTGAACCATATTTTCAATCCTTGAGTTGAGGGACAGAGAGGTACAGTGAGTGAAACTGACAGTGTGCTATTCTGTTCTAAACCTATTTTGCTGTTCCATATTTTCAATCCTTGAGTTGAGGGACAGAGAGGTACAGTGAGTGAAACTGACAGTGTGCTATTCTGTTCTAAACCAATTTTGCTGTTCCATATTTTCAATCCTTGAGTTTAGGGACAGAGAAGGACACTCGTAGAAATTATCAGTGTGCTATTCTGTGCTAAATCTTGTTTGTAGGGAGGGACAGAGTAGGACAGTGAGGGAAAGTGTCAGTGTGCTATTCTGTTCTAAAACTATTTTGCTGAACCATATTTTCAATCCTTGAGTTGAGGGACAGAGAGGTACAGTGAGTGAAACTGACAGTGTGCTATTCTGTTCTAAACCTATTTTGCTGTTCCATATTTTCAATCCTTGAGTTGAGGGACAGAGAGGTACAGTGAGTGAAACTGACAGTGTGCTATTCTGTTCTAAACCAATTTTGCTATTCCATATTTTCAATCCTTGAGTTTAGGGACAGAGAAGGACACTCGTAGAAATTATCAGTGTGCTATTCTGTGCTAAATCTTGTTTGTAGGGAGGGACAGAGTAGGACAGTGAGGGAAAGTGTCAGTGTGCTATTCTGTTCTAAAACTATTTTGCTGAACCATATTTTCAATCCTTGAGTTGAGGGACAGAGAGGTACAGTGAGTGAAACTGACAGTGTGCTATTCTGTTCTAAACCTATTTTGCTGTTCCATATTTTCAATCCTTGAGTTGAGGGACAGAGAGGTACAGTGAGTGAAACTGACAGTGTGCTATTCTGTTCTAAACCAATTTTGCTGAACCATATTTTCAATCCTTGAGTTTAGGGACAGAGAAGGACACTCGTAGAAATTATCAGTGTGCTATTCTGTGCTAAATCTTGTTTGTAGGGAGGGACAGAGTAGGACAGTGAGGGAAAGTGTCAGTGTGCTATTCTGTTCTAAAACTATTTTGCTGAACCATATTTTCAATCCTTGAGTTGAGGGACAGAGAGGTACAGTGAGTGAAACTGACAGTGTGCTATTCTGTTCTAAACCAATTTTGCTGTTCCATATTTTCAATCCTTGAGTTGAGGGACAGAGAGGTACAGTGAGTGAAACTGACAGTGTGCTATTCTGTTCTAAACCAATTTTGCTGTTCCATATTTTCAATCCTTGAGTTTAGGGACAGAGAAGGACACTCGTAGAAATTATCAGTGTGCTATTCTGTGCTAAATCTTGTTTGTAGGGAGGGACAGAGTAGGACAGTGAGGGAAAGTGTCAGTGTGCTATTCTGTTCTAAAACTATTTTGCTGAACCATATTTTCAATCCTTGAGTTGAGGGACAGAGAGGTACAGTGAGTGAAACTGACAGTGTGCTATTCTGTTCTAAACCAATTTTGCTGTTCCATATTTTCAATCCTTGAGTTTAGGGACAGAGAAGGACACTCGTAGAAATTATCAGTGTGCTATTCTGTGCTAAATCTTGTTTGTAGGGAGGGACAGAGTAGGACAGTGAGGGAAAGTGTCAGTGTGCTATTCTGTTCTAAAACTATTTTGCTGAACCATATTTTCAATCCTTGAGTTGAGGGACAGAGAGGTACAGTGAGTGAAACTGACAGTGTGCTATTCTGTTCTAAACCTATTTTGCTGTTCCATATTTTCAATCCTTGAGTTGAGGGACAGAGAGGTACAGTGAGTGAAACTGACAGTGTGCTATTCTGTTCTAAACCAATTTTGCTGTTCCATATTTTCAATCCTTGAGTTTAGGGACAGAGAAGGACACTCGTAGAAATTATCAGTGTGCTATTCTGTGCTAAATCTTGTTTGTAGGGAGGGACAGAGTAGGACAGTGAGGGAAAGTGTCAGTGTGCTATTCTGTTCTAAAACTATTTTGCTGTTCCATATTTTCAATCCTTGAGTTGAGGGACAGAGAGATACAGTGAGTGAAACTGACAGTGTGCTATTCTGTTCTAAACCAATTTTGCTGTTCCATATTTTCAATCCTTGAGTTGAGGGACAGAGAGGTACAGTGAGTGAAACTGACAGTGTGCTATTCTGTTCTAAACCAATTTTGCTGTTCCATATTTTCAATCCTTGAGTTTAGGGACAGAGAAGGACACTCGTAGAAATTATCAGTGTGCTATTCTGTGCTAAATCTTGTTTGTAGGGAGGGACAGAGTAGGACAGTGAGGGAAAGTGTCAGTGTGCTATTCTGTTCTAAAACTATTTTGCTGAACCATATTTTCAATCCTTGAGTTGAGGGACAGAGAGGTACAGTGAGTGAAACTGACAGTGTGCTATTCTGTTCTAAACCAATTTTGCTGTTCCATATTTTCAATCCTTGAGTTGAGGGACAGAGAGGTACAGTGAGTGAAACTGACAGTGTGCTATTCTGTTCTAAACCAATTTTGCTGTTCCATATTTTCAATCCTTGAGTTTAGGGACAGAGAAGGACACTCGTAGAAATTATCAGTGTGCTATTCTGTGCTAAATCTTGTTTGTAGGGAGGGACAGAGTAGGACAGTGAGGGAAAGTGTCAGTGTGCTATTCTGTTCTAAAACTATTTTGCTGAACCATATTTTCAATCCTTGAGTTGAGGGACAGAGAGGTACAGTGAGTGAAACTGACAGTGTGCTATTCTGTTCTAAACCAATTTTGCTGTTCCATATTTTCAATCCTTGAGTTTAGGGACAGAGAAGGACACTCGTAGAAATTATCAGTGTGCTATTCTGTGCTAAATCTTGTTTGTAGGGAGGGACAGAGTAGGACAGTGAGGGAAAGTGTCAGTGTGCTATTCTGTTCTAAAACTATTTTGCTGAACCATATTTTCAATCCTTGATTTAAGGGACAGAGAGGTACAGTGAGTGAAACTGACAGTGTGCTATTCTGTTCTAAACCAATTTTGCTGTTCCATATTTTCAATCCTTGAGTTTAGGGACAGAGAAGGACACTCGTAGAAATTATCAGTGTGCTATTCTGTGCTAAATCTTGTTTGTAGGGAGGGACAGAGTAGGACAGTGAGGGAAAGTGTCAGTGTGCTATTCTGTTCTAAAACTATTTTGCTGAACCATATTTTCAATCCTTGAGTTGAGGGACAGAGAGGTACAGTGAGTGAAACTGACAGTGTGCTATTCTGTTCTAAACCAATTTTGCTGTTCCATATTTTCAATCCTTGAGTTTAGGGACAGAGAAGGACACTCGTAGAAATTATCAGTGTGCTATTCTGTGCTAAATCTTGTTTGTAGGGAGGGACAGAGTAGGACAGTGAGGGAAAGTGTCAGTGTGCTATTCTGTTCTAAAACTATTTTGCTGAACCATATTTTCAATCCTTGAGTTGAGGGACAGAGAGGTACAGTGAGTGAAACTGACAGTGTGCTATTCTGTTCTAAACCAATTTTGCTGTTCCATATTTTCAATCCTTGAGTTTAGGGACAGAGAAGGACACTCGTAGAAATTATCAGTGTGCTATTCTGTGCTAAATCTTGTTTGTAGGGAGGGACAGAGTAGGACAGTGAGGGAAAGTGTCAGTGTGCTATTCTGTTCTAAAACTATTTTGCTGAACCATATTTTCAATCCTTGAGTTGAGGGACAGAGAGGTACAGTGAGTGAAACTGACAGTGTGCTATTCTGTTCTAAACCTATTTTGCTGTTCCATATTTTCAATCCTTGAGTTGAGGGACAGAGAGGTACAGTGAGTGAAACTGACAGTGTGCTATTCTGTTCTAAACCAATTTTGCTGTTCCATATTTTCAATCCTTGAGTTTAGGGACAGAGAAGGACACTCGTAGAAATTATCAGTGTGCTATTCTGTGCTAAATCTTGTTTGTAGGGAGGGACAGAGTAGGACAGTGAGGGAAAGTGTCAGTGTGCTATTCTGTTCTAAAACTATTTTGCTGAACCATATTTTCAATCCTTGAGTTGAGGGACAGAGAGGTACAGTGAGTGAAACTGACAGTGTGCTATTCTGTTCTAAACCTATTTTGCTGTTCCATATTTTCAATCCTTGAGTTGAGGGACAGAGAGGTACAGTGAGTGAAACTGACAGTGTGCTATTCTGTTCTAAACCAATTTTGCTATTCCATATTTTCAATCCTTGAGTTTAGGGACAGAGAAGGACACTCGTAGAAATTATCAGTGTGCTATTCTGTGCTAAATCTTGTTTGTAGGGAGGGACAGAGTAGGACAGTGAGGGAAAGTGTCAGTGTGCTATTCTGTTCTAAAACTATTTTGCTGAACCATATTTTCAATCCTTGAGTTGAGGGACAGAGAGGTACAGTGAGTGAAACTGACAGTGTGCTATTCTGTTCTAAACCTATTTTGCTGTTCCATATTTTCAATCCTTGAGTTGAGGGACAGAGAGGTACAGTGAGTGAAACTGACAGTGTGCTATTCTGTTCTAAACCAATTTTGCTGAACCATATTTTCAATCCTTGAGTTTAGGGACAGAGAAGGACACTCGTAGAAATTATCAGTGTGCTATTCTGTGCTAAATCTTGTTTGTAGGGAGGGACAGAGTAGGACAGTGAGGGAAAGTGTCAGTGTGCTATTCTGTTCTAAAACTATTTTGCTGAACCATATTTTCAATCCTTGAGTTGAGGGACAGAGAGGTACAGTGAGTGAAACTGACAGTGTGCTATTCTGTTCTAAACCAATTTTGCTGTTCCATATTTTCAATCCTTGAGTTGAGGGACAGAGAGGTACAGTGAGTGAAACTGACAGTGTGCTATTCTGTTCTAAACCAATTTTGCTGTTCCATATTTTCAATCCTTGAGTTTAGGGACAGAGAAGGACACTCGTAGAAATTATCAGTGTGCTATTCTGTGCTAAATCTTGTTTGTAGGGAGGGACAGAGTAGGACAGTGAGGGAAAGTGTCAGTGTGCTATTCTGTTCTAAAACTATTTTGCTGAACCATATTTTCAATCCTTGAGTTGAGGGACAGAGAGGTACAGTGAGTGAAACTGACAGTGTGCTATTCTGTTCTAAACCAATTTTGCTGTTCCATATTTTCAATCCTTGAGTTTAGGGACAGAGAAGGACACTCGTAGAAATTATCAGTGTGCTATTCTGTGCTAAATCTTGTTTGTAGGGAGGGACAGAGTAGGACAGTGAGGGAAAGTGTCAGTGTGCTATTCTGTTCTAAAACTATTTTGCTGAACCATATTTTCAATCCTTGATTTAAGGGACAGAGAGGTACAGTGAGTGAAACTGACAGTGTGCTATTCTGTTCTAAACCAATTTTGCTGTTCCATATTTTCAATCCTTGAGTTTAGGGACAGAGAAGGACACTCGTAGAAATTATCAGTGTGCTATTCTGTGCTAAATCTTGTTTGTAGGGAGGGACAGAGTAGGACAGTGAGGGAAAGTGTCAGTGTGCTATTCTGTTCTAAAACTATTTTGCTGAACAATATTTTCAATCCTTGAGTTGAGGGACAGAGAGGTACAGTGAGTGAAACTGACAGTGTGCTATTCTGTTCTAAACCAATTTTGCTGTTCCATATTTTCAATCCTTGAGTTTAGGGACAGAGAAGGACACTCGTAGAAATTATCAGTGTGCTATTCTGTGCTAAATCTTGTTTGTAGGGAGGGACAGAGTAGGACAGTGAGGGAAAGTGTCAGTGTGCTATTCTGTTCTAAAACTATTTTGCTGAACCATATTTTCAATCCTTGAGTTGAGGGACAGAGAGGTACAGTGAGTGAAACTGACAGTGTGCTATTCTGTTCTAAACCAATTTTGCTGTTCCATATTTTCAATCCTTGAGTTTAGGGACAGAGAAGGACACTCGTAGAAATTATCAGTGTGCTATTCTGTGCTAAATCTTGTTTGTAGGGAGGGACAGAGTAGGACAGTGAGGGAAAGTGTCAGTGTGCTATTCTGTTCTAAAACTATTTTGCTGAACCATATTTTCAATCCTTGAGTTGAGGGACAGAGAGGTACAGTGAGTGAAACTGACAGTGTGCTATTCTGTTCTAAACCAATTTTGCTGTTCCATATTTTCAATCCTTGAGTTTAGGGACAGAGAAGGACACTCGTAGAAATTATCAGTGTGCTATTCTGTGCTAAATCTTGTTTGTAGGGAGGGACAGAGTAGGACAGTGAGGGAAAGTGTCAGTGTGCTATTCTGTTCTAAAACTATTTTGCTGAACCATATTTTCAATCCTTGAGTTGAGGGACAGAGAGGTACAGTGAGTGAAACTGACAGTGTGCTATTCTGTTCTAAACCTATTTTGCTGTTCCATATTTTCAATCCTTGAGTTGAGGGACAGAGAGGTACAGTGAGTGAAACTGACAGTGTGCTATTCTGTTCTAAACCAATTTTGCTATTCCATATTTTCAATCCTTGAGTTTAGGGACAGAGAAGGACACTCGTAGAAATTATCAGTGTGCTATTCTGTGCTAAATCTTGTTTGTAGGGAGGGACAGAGTAGGACAGTGAGGGAAAGTGTCAGTGTGCTATTCTGTTCTAAAACTATTTTGCTGAACCATATTTTCAATCCTTGAGTTGAGGGACAGAGAGGTACAGTGAGTGAAACTGACAGTGTGCTATTCTGTTCTAAACCTATTTTGCTGTTCCATATTTTCAATCCTTGAGTTGAGGGACAGAGAGGTACAGTGAGTGAAACTGACAGTGTGCTATTCTGTTCTAAACCAATTTTGCTGAACCATATTTTCAATCCTTGAGTTTAGGGACAGAGAAGGACACTCGTAGAAATTATCAGTGTGCTATTCTGTGCTAAATCTTGTTTGTAGGGAGGGACAGAGTAGGACAGTGAGGGAAAGTGTCAGTGTGCTATTCTGTTCTAAAACTATTTTGCTGAACCATATTTTCAATCCTTGAGTTGAGGGACAGAGAGGTACAGTGAGTGAAACTGACAGTGTGCTATTCTGTTCTAAACCAATTTTGCTGTTCCATATTTTCAATCCTTGAGTTGAGGGACAGAGAGGTACAGTGAGTGAAACTGACAGTGTGCTATTCTGTTCTAAACCAATTTTGCTGTTCCATATTTTCAATCCTTGAGTTTAGGGACAGAGAAGGACACTCGTAGAAATTATCAGTGTGCTATTCTGTGCTAAATCTTGTTTGTAGGGAGGGACAGAGTAGGACAGTGAGGGAAAGTGTCAGTGTGCTATTCTGTTCTAAAACTATTTTGCTGAACCATATTTTCAATCCTTGAGTTGAGGGACAGAGAGGTACAGTGAGTGAAACTGACAGTGTGCTATTCTGTTCTAAACCAATTTTGCTGTTCCATATTTTCAATCCTTGAGTTTAGGGACAGAGAAGGACACTCGTAGAAATTATCAGTGTGCTATTCTGTGCTAAATCTTGTTTGTAGGGAGGGACAGAGTAGGACAGTGAGGGAAAGTGTCAGTGTGCTATTCTGTTCTAAAACTATTTTGCTGAACCATATTTTCAATCCTTGATTTAAGGGACAGAGAGGTACAGTGAGTGAAACTGACAGTGTGCTATTCTGTTCTAAACCAATTTTGCTGTTCCATATTTTCAATCCTTGAGTTTAGGGACAGAGAAGGACACTCGTAGAAATTATCAGTGTGCTATTCTGTGCTAAATCTTGTTTGTAGGGAGGGACAGAGTAGGACAGTGAGGGAAAGTGTCAGTGTGCTATTCTGTTCTAAAACTATTTTGCTGAACCATATTTTCAATCCTTGAGTTGAGGGACAGAGAGGTACAGTGAGTGAAACTGACAGTGTGCTATTCTGTTCTAAAACTATTTTGCTGAACCATATTTTCAATCCTTGAGTTGAGGGACAGAGAGGTACAGTGAGTGAAACTGACAGTGTGCTATTCTGTTCTAAACCAATTTTGCTGTTCCATATTTTCAATCCTTGAGTTTAGGGACAGAGAAGGACACTCGTAGAAATTATCAGTGTGCTATTCTGTGCTAAATCTTGTTTGTAGGGAGGGACAGAGTAGGACAGTGAGGGAAAGTGTCAGTGTGCTATTCTGTTCTAAAACTATTTTGCTGAACCATATTTTCAATCCTTGAGTTGAGGGACAGAGAGGTACAGTGAGTGAAACTGACAGTGTGCTATTCTGTTCTAAACCTATTTTGCTGTTCCATATTTTCAATCCTTGAGTTGAGGGACAGAGAGGTACAGTGAGTGAAACTGACAGTGTGCTATTCTGTTCTAAACCAATTTTGCTATTCCATATTTTCAATCCTTGAGTTTAGGGACAGAGAAGGACACTCGTAGAAATTATCAGTGTGCTATTCTGTGCTAAATCTTGTTTGTAGGGAGGGACAGAGTAGGACAGTGAGGGAAAGTGTCAGTGTGCTATTCTGTTCTAAAACTATTTTGCTGAACCATATTTTCAATCCTTGAGTTGAGGGACAGAGAGGTACAGTGAGTGAAACTGACAGTGTGCTATTCTGTTCTAAACCTATTTTGCTGTTCCATATTTTCAATCCTTGAGTTGAGGGACAGAGAGGTACAGTGAGTGAAACTGACAGTGTGCTATTCTGTTCTAAACCAATTTTGCTGAACCATATTTTCAATCCTTGAGTTTAGGGACAGAGAAGGACACTCGTAGAAATTATCAGTGTGCTATTCTGTGCTAAATCTTGTCTGTAGGGAGGGACAGAGTAGGACAGTGAGGGAAAGTGTCAGTGTGCTATTCTGTTCTAAAACTATTTTGCTGAACCATATTTTCAATCCTTGAGTTGAGGGACAGAGAGGTACAGTGAGTGAAACTGACAGTGTGCTATTCTGTTCTAAACCAATTTTGCTGTTCCATATTTTCAATCCTTGAGTTGAGGGACAGAGAGGTACAGTGAGTGAAACTGACAGTGTGCTATTCTGTTCTAAACCAATTTTGCTGTTCCATATTTTCAATCCTTGAGTTTAGGGACAGAGAAGGACACTCGTAGAAATTATCAGTGTGCTATTCTGTGCTAAATCTTGTTTGTAGGGAGGGACAGAGTAGGATAGTGAGGGAAAGTGTCAGTGTGCTATTCTGTTCTAAAACTATTTTGCTGAACCATATTTTCAATCCTTGAGTTGAGGGACAGAGAGGTACAGTGAGTGAAACTGACAGTGTGCTATTCTGTTCTAAACCAATTTTGCTGTTCCATATTTTCAATCCTTGAGTTTAGGGACAGAGAAGGACACTCGTAGAAATTATCAGTGTGCTATTCTGTGCTAAATCTTGTTTGTAGGGAGGGACAGAGTAGGACAGTGAGGGAAAGTGTCAGTGTGCTATTCTGTTCTAAAACTATTTTGCTGAACCATATTTTCAATCCTTGATTTAAGGGACAGAGAGGTACAGTGAGTGAAACTGACAGTGTGCTATTCTGTTCTAAACCAATTTTGCTGTTCCATATTTTCAATCCTTGAGTTTAGGGACAGAGAAGGACACTCGTAGAAATTATCAGTGTGCTATTCTGTGCTAAATCTTGTTTGTAGGGAGGGACAGAGTAGGACAGTGAGGGAAAGTGTCAGTGTGCTATTCTGTTCTAAAACTATTTTGCTGAACCATATTTTCAATCCTTGAGTTGAGGGACAGAGAGGTACAGTGAGTGAAACTGACAGTGTGCTATTCTGTTCTAAACCAATTTTGCTGTTCCATATTTTCAATCCTTGAGTTTAGGGACAGAGAAGGACACTCGTAGAAATTATCAGTGTGCTATTCTGTGCTAAATCTTGTTTGTAGGGAGGGACAGAGTAGGACAGTGAGGGAAAGTGTCAGTGTGCTATTCTGTTCTAAAACTATTTTGCTGAACCATATTTTCAATCCTTGAGTTGAGGGACAGAGAGGTACAGTGAGTGAAACTGACAGTGTGCTATTCTGTTCTAAACCAATTTTGCTGTTCCATATTTTCAATCCTTGAGTTTAGGGACAGAGAAGGACACTCGTAGAAATTATCAGTGTGCTATTCTGTGCTAAATCTTGTTTGTAGGGAGGGACAGAGTAGGACAGTGAGGGAAAGTGTCAGTGTGCTATTCTGTTCTAAAACTATTTTGCTGAACCATATTTTCAATCCTTGAGTTGAGGGACAGAGAGGTACAGTGAGTGAAACTGACAGTGTGCTATTCTGTTCTAAACCTATTTTGCTGTTCCATATTTTCAATCCTTGAGTTGAGGGACAGAGAGGTACAGTGAGTGAAACTGACAGTGTGCTATTCTGTTCTAAACCAATTTTGCTGTTCCATATTTTCAATCCTTGAGTTTAGGGACAGAGAAGGACACTCGTAGAAATTATCAGTGTGCTATTCTGTGCTAAATCTTGTTTGTAGGGAGGGACAGAGTAGGACAGTGAGGGAAAGTGTCAGTGTGCTATTCTGTTCTAAAACTATTTTGCTGAACCATATTTTCAATCCTTGAGTTGAGGGACAGAGAGGTACAGTGAGTGAAACTGACAGTGTGCTATTCTGTTCTAAACCAATTTTGCTGTTCCATATTTTCAATCCTTGAGTTTAGGGACGGAGAAGGACACTCGTAGAAATTATCAGTGTGCTATTCTGTGTTCAATCTTGTTTGTAGGGAGGGACAGAGTAGGACAGTGAGGGAAAGTGTCAGTGTGCTATTCTGTTCTAAAACTATTTTGCTGAACCATATTTTCAATCCTTGAGTTGAGGGACAGAGAGGTACAGTGAGTGAAACTGACAGTGTGCTATTCTGTTCTAAACCAATTTTGCTGTTCCATATTTTCAATCCTTGAGTTTAGGGACAGAGAAGGACACTCGTAGAAATTATCAGTGTGCTATTCTGTGCTAAATCTTGTTTGTAGGGAGGGACAGAGTAGGACAGTGAGGGAAAGTGTCAGTGTGCTATTCTGTTCTAAAACTATTTTGCTGAACCATATTTTCAATCCTTGAGTTGAGGGACAGAGAGGTACAGTGAGTGAAACTGACAGTGTGCTATTCTGTTCTAAACCAATTTTGCTGTTCCATATTTTCAATCCTTGAGTTTAGGGACAGAGAAGGACACTCGTAGAAATTATCAGTGTGCTATTCTGTGCTAAATCTTGTTTGTAGGGAGGGACAGAGTAGGACAGTGAGGGAAAGTGTCAGTGTGCTATTCTGTTCTAAAACTATTTTGCTGAACCATATTTTCAATCCTTGATTTGAGGGACAGAGAGGTACAGTGAGTGAAACTGACAGTGTGCTATTCTGTTCTAAACCAATTTTGCTGTTCCATATTTTCAATCCTTGAGTTTAGGGACAGAGAAGGACACTCGTAGAAATTATCAGTGTGCTATTCTGTGCTAAATCTTGTTTGTAGGGTGGGACAGAGTAGGACAGTGAGGGAAAGTGTCAGTGTGCTATTCTGTTCTAAAACTATTTTGCTGAACCATATTTTCAATCCTTGAGTTGAGGGACAGAGAGGTACAGTGAGTGAAACTGACAGTGTGCTATTCTGTTCTAAACCTATTTTGCTGTTCCATATTTTCAATCCTTGAGTTGAGGGACAGAGAGGTACAGTGAGTGAAACTGACAGTGTGCTATTCTGTTCTAAACCAATTTTGCTGTTCCATATTTTCAATCCTTGAGTTTAGGGACAGAGAAGGACACTCGTAGAAATTATCAGTGTGCTATTCTGTGCTAAATCTTGTTTGTAGGGAGGGACAGAGTAGGACAGTGAGGGAAAGTGTCAGTGTGCTATTCTGTTCTAAAACTATTTTGCTGAACCATATTTTCAATCCTTGAGTTGAGGGACAGAGAGGTACAGTGAGTGAAACTGACAGTGTGCTATTCTGTTCTAAACCAATTTTGCTGTTCCATATTTTCAATCCTTGAGTTTAGGGACAGAGAAGGACACTCGTAGAAATTATCAGTGTGCTATTCTGTGCTAAATCTTGTTTGTAGGGAGGGACAGAGTAGGACAGTGAGGGAAAGTGTCAGTGTGCTATTCTGTTCTAAAACTATTTTGCTGAACCATATTTTCAATCCTTGAGTTGAGGGACAGAGAGGTACAGTGAGTGAAACTGACAGTGTGCTATTCTGTTCTAAACCTATTTTGCTGTTCCATATTTTCAATCCTTGAGTTGAGGGACAGAGAGGTACAGTGAGTGAAACTGACAGTGTGCTATTCTGTTCTAAACCAATTTTGCTGAACCATATTTTCAATCCTTGAGTTTAGGGACAGAGAAGGACACTCGTAGAAATTATCAGTGTGCTATTCTGTGCTAAATCTTGTTTGTAGGGAGGGACAGAGTAGGACAGTGAGGGAAAGTGTCAGTGTGCTATTCTGTTCTAAAACTATTTTGCTGAACCATATTTTCAATCCTTGAGTTGAGGGACAGAGAGGTACAGTGAGTGAAACTGACAGTGTGCTATTCTGTTCTAAACCAATTTTGCTGTTCCATATTTTCAATCCTTGAGTTTAGGGACAGAGAAGGACACTCGTAGAAATTATCAGTGTGCTATTCTGTGCTAAATCTTGTTTGTAGGGAGGGACAGAGTAGGACAGTGAGGGAAAGTGTCAGTGTGCTATTCTGTTCTAAAACTATTTTGCTGAACCATATTTTCAATCCTTGATTTGAGGGACAGAGAGGTACAGTGAGTGAAACTGACAGTGTGCTATTCTGTTCTAAACCAATTTTGCTGTTCCATATTTTCAATCCTTGAGTTTAGGGACAGAGAAGGACACTCGTAGAAATTATCAGTGTGCTATTCTGTGCTAAATCTTGTTTGTAGGGAGGGACAGAGTAGGACAGTGAGGGAAAGTGTCAGTGTGCTATTCTGTTCTAAAACTATTTTGCTGAACCATATTTTCAATCCTTGTGTTTAGGGACAGAGAAGGATAGGCAGGGGACAGTGTCAGTGTCATTGTTGCTAAGCCTCCTGCACAGTATACACCTGAAGGTAGCCCTTATTGCTGTTTTTCCCATCTCCCTGCAGGTCATCCATTAAAATGTCTGGAAGGCAACCAAGGAGAGGCAGACAGTCAGGAGGCAAAAAAAGAGGGCAAGCAGGCTCTGTGTCTGGGGGCAACAGTGCTGGTCGTGTACGCGGTGCATTGTCATCAGCACATGGCCATGGGACACGCTTGTCCTTGTTTTCGGCAGCTGGACATGTTGAGCCACATCATGCCGAAGACTTGGTAGAGTGGATGACCAAGCCCACCTCATCCTCCTCATCCTCTCTCACCCAGGCTCAGGGTACTGGCAAAGCAGCTGCCAAAGCGTCCTCTTCTCTGGTATCATTATCTTCATTAGTCAATCCTTCCCTAGACCCACCATGCCCTCCTCCTGAGGAGTCCCCTGAACTGTTTGAGCACAGTGTTGGGTACATGCTCCAGGAGGATGCCCAGCGTTTGGAAGGATCTGATGATGATACCCAGCTAGAGGAAGGCAGCAGCGTGAGAGCAGAGAGAGGGGATGCTCAAGAAGGACACCAATCTGGCAGTCATGCTCCAGCAGCTGCAGCATATTGCCAGATTGGCTCCAGTGATGAGGAGGGAGGGGATGATGAGGTCACTGTCTCCACGTGGGTGCCTAATAGGAGAGAGGAGGTGGAGGAGGATGAGGAGGAGGCACATCTCCAACGAGGCAGGATGCCCTTGAGTGGCCAGCGTATGGGCAGCACACCGACGGAATCACACCGCAGAGCTCCGCCTGTGCAGGGCGCTGCCTCTGCCCGTCATGCAAAAAGTTCTTTGGTGTGGGCCTTTTTTGAGGCGAGTGCATCAGATCGCACAGCTGCTGTTTGCAACATATGTCTCAAGCGTATATCGCGTGGCCAAAACATCAGCCGCTTGGGCACCACATGCTTGATCAGACATATGTTGACCTGCCATGCAGCTCGTTGGCAAGCCTACCTTAAAGACCCACACCAAAGAACAAAGCTGACCTCTTCCTGCACCGCATTAGCTGGGATCTCCAACCCCACTATACCTTCACTCCTCTCTGAAACCTGCTCTGAGAGGAATGAAGGTGTAGAATTAGGTGTGTCACAGGCAAGTACTTGCGGGCACTCTGCTAGCATTACACCAACGTCCGATTCTAGCAGGCAAATTTCCCTGCCCCAGCTGCTGGACCGTCGAAAGAAGTTCACTCCCAGCCATCCACATGCCCAGCGGTTGAATGCTAGCTTGGCTAAATTGCTAGCGCTTCAACTGCTGCCTTTTCAGTTGGTAGACTCGGCCCCCTTCCGTGAGTTTGTGCAATGTGCGGTTCCTCAGTGGCAGGTTCCCAAACGACACTTTTTCGCACGGAAGGCTATTCCGGCTCTCTACAGGCATGTGGAAGGCAATGTCTTGGCCTCGCTGGACAGGGCGGTCAGCGGTAAGGTGCATATTACCGCTGACTCATGGTCCAGCAGGCATGGACAGGGACGTTACCTTTCTTTCACGGCCCATTGGGTCACTCTTTTGGCAGCTGGGAAGGATGCAGGACAAGGTGCAGTAGTGTTGAAGGTTGTTCCACCGCCACGCCTCCAAAATGCTACTACTGGTTGTGACACACCTCTCTCCTCCACCCCTCCCTCTTCTTCTTCCTCCATGGCCTCTTCCTGTGGTTTGTCCTCGGAACCAGCGGTGCTCCGTAGGCGTTCAAGGGGCTACGCAAGTACGCAGGCAAAAAGATGCCATGCCGTGCTTGCGCTGGTGTGTTTGGGGGACAGGAGCCACACTGGGGCAGAGGTCCTGTCTGCTCTGCAGGGGCAGGCCGAGAGGTGGTTGACGCCACGCCAGCTTAAGCCAGGAATGGTGGTTTGCGACAATGGCACCAACCTCCTCTCCGCCCTCCGACAGGGACAACTGACCCATGTGCCCTGTATGGCTCACGTCCTTAACCTGGTGGTGCAGCGGTTCTTGGGCAGGTACCCGGGCTTACAGGATGTCCTGAGCCAGGAAAGTCTGTGTGCATTTCCGCAGATCTTATAATGCCAGTGCTCGCCTGGCTGAGCTTCAAAAGGAGTTGAACCTGCCCAAGAACCGCCTTATATGTGACATGCCCACCAGGTGGAACTCAACGTTGGCCATGCTGCAGCGGCTGCACACGCAGCAGAGGGCCATCAATGAGTACCTGTGCGACTACGGCACCAGGACAGGGTCAGGGGAGCTCGGGTTTTTTTCACCACGCCAGTGGGGCATGATCAGGGATGCATGCACTGTCCTGGCACCATTTGAGGAGGCCACGAGGATGGTGAGCAGTGACAGTGCATGCATCAGTGACACTGTACCTCTTGTCCACCTGTTGGAGCACACGCTGCGTGGAATAATGGACAGGGCACTTGAGGCAGAACAGAGGCAGGAAGAGGAGGACTTCCTTGCCTCTCAAGGCCCCCTTTACCTAGACAGTGTTCCTTCTGTCCCACCCATCGCACAGGAAGAGGAGGAGGAGGAGGATTGTGTCAGCATGGAGGTGGAGGCTGGCACTCAGCATCATCAGCAGCAGTCTTTTAGGGATGATTTACAGTCCCAAGAAACCAGTGGACTTGTACGTGGCTGGGAGGAGGTGGCTGCGGATCATGTCGTCCTTAGTGACCCAGAGGACTCTGGACTGAATGCCTCAGCTAACCTGCATGGCCTCCCTGATCCTGCAAAGTCTGCGGAAGGATCCTCGTATTCTTCGGATCAAGGAGAGGGACCATTACTGGCTGGCCACTCTCCTTGATCCACGGTACAAGGGTAAGGTTGCGGACCTTATCGTACCGTCGCAGAGGGAGCAGAGAATGAGACAACTCCGGGAGGCCTTGCAGAAAGGTCTGTGCAACGCGTTCCCAGAGACTGGGAGGTTACAAACTCCTGGTCCTGGACAACGAGTTGCTGAGGCTTCGGGCAGTCAAAGAAGGAGCGGTGGGGAAGGTGGCCGTCTGACCGATGCGTTCAGACAATTCTTTAGTCCGCAGCCCCAAAGTATGATCGGTTCCAGCAACCATCGCCAGCGTCTGATATACATGGTGCAGGAATACCTAGGGGCAAGGTCAGACTTGGACACCTTCCCCACCGAAAATCCTCTGGCTTACTGGGTCTTGAGGATGGATCACTGGCCAGAGCTTGCACAGTATGCAATTGAGCTACTGGCCTGTCCTGCATCCAGCGTTCTTTCAGAACGCACATTCAGTGCTGCTGGAGGATTTGTCACGGATCACAGGGTGCGCCTGTCCACCGACTCGGTTGATCGACTGACTTTCATCAAGATGAACCAGTCTTGGATCACCACCAGCTACCACACACCAGATGCTGATATAACAGACTAATTGATTTTAAAATGTCACATCCCTTCAAGACTGATGCTGATGCTGAGTGCCTGTGCTGTTATGTTGACTGGCTATCCTCCTCCTCCTCCTCAATGATACGATTAACGATGATAGCTTGGAAGATCATTTTGGTTTATGGGTGACGCCACCAGTGGCTAAGGCCCAATTTTTCAGCCCCTGTTTAACAGGGGCGTGTAATTAAAATTTTTGATGCAATACTTTGCAACAGGCCTCATTGCTGTGCTCCAAGTACAGTATCTGTGAGGGGTTGCAGTGTTGTGCCACCAGTGCCTAAGGCCCAATTTTTCAGCCCCTGTTCAACAGGGGCATGCAATTATAATTATTGATCTAATAATTCACAGCAGGGCCCATTGCTGCGCCCACCAAGAGTAACTGTCAGGCCTTACAGTGTTGTGGCACCAGCACCACCATCACCACCACCACCACCACCAAAGGCCCAATTTTTAAGCCCCTGTTCAACAGGGGCATGCAATTATAATTATTGATCTAATAATTCACAGCAGGGCCCATTGCTGCGCCCACCAAGAGTAACTGTCAGGCCTTACAGTGTTGTGGCACCAGCACCACCATCACCACCACCACCAAAGGCCCAATTTTTCAGCCCCTGTTCAACAGGGGCATGCAATTATAATTATTGATCTAATAATTCACAGCAGGGAGCATTGCTGCGCCCACCAAGAGTAACTGTCAGGCCTTACAGTGTTGTGGCACCAGCACCACCATCACCACCACCACCACCACCAAAGGCCCAATTTTTCAGCCCCTGTTCAACAGGGGCATGCAATTATAATTATTGATCTAATAATTCACAGCAGGGAGCATTGCTGCGCCCACCAAGAGTAACTGTCAGGCCTTACAGTGTTGTGGCACCAACACCACTATCACCACCACCACCACCACCAAAGGCCCAATTTTTCAGCCCCTGTTCAACAGGGGCATGCAATTATAATTATTGATCTAATAATTCACAGCAGGGAGCATTTCTGCGCCCACCAAGAGTAACTGTCAGGCCTTACAGTGTTGGGGCACCAGCACCACCATCAAAGGCCCAATTTTTACTACCACTGATCAACAATTATATGTTATTACAATTCCTGATATTATACTTGACAGAAGGGCGTTCCAGCACCCACCAAGAATAACTGTGAGTGCTTTCAGTGTTGTGCCAACACCAACACCTAAGGGGCCAATTTCTGCAGAGTATATACGGAAGGTCCCTACTTTCAAACATCCAACTTACAAACTACTACTACTTGCAAACGGAAGAAGACAACAGGAAGTGAGAGGAAATCTACCCCTTGGAAGGAAAATTCTCTCCTGTAAGAATTAATATGGGAGAAAGGTGTCTCCTCTCTACTGATGCTTTATCACCAATCCTTGTTTCAATAAAAACACCACATTTCAAAAACAGTTGTCATTGGGACGCAAAGTGAGGTGAAATGTTCTGAACAGGGGCACAGACAGCAAAAAAAATGTGACAGGGGTGATAACCGTTCCCTATGTTTTACAAAAAACTAAAAAAAAGGAATTTGCCATGGAGCTCCACTTAAACAATGCAGCTGTTCAAAATTATAAACAGATTCTACATAAGAACAAACCTACAGTCCCTGTCTTGTATGCACCGCCTGTATACGGCTGTTCAGAGTATATAGGTCCTTTTTTATTTTGTGTGCGGGGTTCCCCTTAATATCCATACAAGACCCAAAGGGGCTGGTAATGGGCTGGGGTAGGGGGGGGGGTTGATGGGGTAGCTATGCCATTTTTCCTAAAGATTTTCATCCATATTACCGGGACCAGACATTGCATTAAAGCCGCAAGCAGTTTTAAATGACTTTTTTCTCTTTAGAAATGTTATTTTGTGCAGGGACAGTTCTAAACACGGGAAACACGTGGCACTTCACAGGCATACTTTAGACACCCCCCAGGTACAATATTTAAAGGAATATTTGACTTTTTTTTTTTCACTTTATGCATCATTAAAATGACTGCTCCCGGAAAACGTCCGTTTTTAAAACTTCTTTTTGCATTGATACATGTCCCCTGGTGCAGAAGCCGGGTTCCCAAACTCTGTTTCGGACAATAACATGGATAATAGTCGTTATAATTAGCACTTTAGAATCCGAACGTTCGCATCCATTGTATTTAATAGGGTTCTAATGTTCGTGCGAACTTTCGGTCCGTTCGCGGGTTCTGGTGCGAACCGAACCCGGGGGTGTTCGGCTCATCACTATCTGTAAGCATTGTCCTTAGCTGTGTCCTAGAAGTTTTCCAATCAGGCTGCATGAGGTACATACTGTTCCTACATCTATAGCAGGGGCACTATTCAACATTATTCAACATTGGACAAAGCTTGCAACAGACAACAATAAAATGTGTTCACATTTAGTTGGTGAAATTTTAAGTAGAATTTAGTATCCCAGTCCACCTGTTCTCACTTGTCTCCAAAGTCCAGATATGATGTAAGTGTAAGAAGAGGCTGCTCCAACAAGCTCAGAATCATTATGTACACTTTGTAGGAATTTCCTAATAAGATATTCTGAAATAGGAAAAAGCAGAATGTTTGTTCTATCACAAATCCCTCAGAATCAATGATCATTTTTTCTGTGATCACAGGCCCATCACACTTATCTAGTTCCTACCACAAGACCAGCCATAGAACCAGAAGTTTGGAGTTAAGGCAGAACTCTGGGCAAATTTTTTTTATCCCATGCAGTGGGGCAGTGCCTGCACTGCTTGGCTTAACTGATCATTTTTGTCTAGGGGTGATAAGAGTGGAAAGCAGACTTACCTAATCCACTGATCCTCCCAGTGCAAGACCAGTCTCTAGCACTCCTGCCCCGCTACAGTCTACAGGTCTTGTGCGGTGGACTGTTCCTGATGCTGTCATGCCCGTAGACCATCTCCGGATATGAGGATGGCAGGGACAGTCCACCATTAGACGTGGGGGTGCACAGTTTTCAGAAGGATCAAAGGATTGGGTGAGTATAAGCTCTCTGTTCACCCCTGGACAAAACAAGCAGTCAACCCATGCAGTGCAGGCATAGCCTCACTCCATGGGACATGCACTTTTCCCCCCAGAGTTCTACTTTAAAGTGAACCCATTTACTGGTGCAATCTTCATAATGTATTATGCTCATGATAGTGTGCAGCAGCTGCAGCATTAGCCATTGTGCTGGGTGTACACAAAGACATCTTATAAAGATTGCACCAGTAAATGGGTTGCCTTTAACTCCAAACTTTGTTTCCATGGCTGACCTTGTGATAGGAAGGTGTGATGGGATGGGCATTGGCCTGTGATCACAGGCAAACTGATTATTAATTATAGGCGTTTGGAGCCAGAGCCGAGGACTGGCACTGTGTGTAAACAGCTGCCTGCTTGTAATCTTTGTCAAAGAGAGACAGGGGCTCACAACACTCTTGGCTTACCGCTGAAGAAGATACTATATATGAGCTGGTGTCTTGCCGAAAAAGTTCCCCCGGCAGATAAGGACCCCCCTGTACTGCGCAGGCGTGAACTGAGCCTCCGAAAATAGCCGAACATGTAGAGCTGAGAGTCAGCTCTAGACGGTGCCTGCGCACACCAAATTGCTACACTTCTGACATCCAGGCTCTTTCCTTACCATCCCCGTGGACATGGAGATGATAAAAAAAGAGGCAGGAGGCCGAGCGAGCGAAGCGAGCCGTCCGAGCGAAGTGAGGACGTGAGGCCGACTGGCCACTTACAGCAAGGTCCACGTCGTCCTGGACCTGCTGTAATAACTATTTAATTGCGCAGGCGCCATCTAGAGCTCACTCTCAGCTCTACATGTTCGGCTATTTTCAGAGCTCAGTTCATGCCTGCGCAGTACACGGAGGAACTTATCCGCCGGGGGGAACTTATTCGGCAGATGGTGCGCAGCGGTTGGAGCTGATTCAACCGAGGCGGTAGTTATTGAACTCCCGGGGGGGATCTAGCAAGAAGACAAGATAAAGCAGCTCATAATGTCGCTGTCTCCAAGCCAGAAAGCATGGGTGATGGATATAAAGCCAGATGTCTCGTGTACATACGCACTAGTGGAATGGAAATATGAAGTACCGGAAGACTTTAGAGGTCAGAACATACGGGCCATAGATACCCAGCTATACCGCTTAGTGCATACAAGGGCCGTGAAGAAGGAATATTTACAAACCCCCCTGCCATCACCTCTGCCATTATCTCCACCATCATCCCCTAAAATAGAAAAGTCTCAGGAGACGATCACCCGGGGATGTCCCTGGCCGCCATAGGGCCGGAACTATTGAATGCCCTGGGAGACTTTGTCACTAAGTGCCAGAAAAGCAATACGATGTGTAGCGCTACCCCCAGTTAAGAGAGCCGCTGAGTTTTGTTTCGGGCCCTGCATACAGCACCGCCAACCCCCGGCAATCTACTCAACCCACACTGGCACAGTTAGTCTAGGGATTGTTACCTCGTAACGGTCTATACCTGATTATACACAATCTGGCAGTATTGATAGATAACCACTATCGGCAAAGATGACACTAATACCAATGTGATAAAATGTAACTGGATTTATATTCTGGTATAAGGATTCAAAGTTAAACACATCACATAGTATACATGCAGAGCCCTGCAGCAATAAACATATTCTTCAGTGATAGTGCAGAGTGATCACCCGCCACGTGCAACTATCTTCTTTCCCTATGTGCAATATGGCGCAGCAACAAAGTTTTAACCCCCACCCTGGTCAGGCCTGACCCAGATTAAAACTCAGTCCCTTATGAGAACACTTCTTCGCATGCAACTTGAACGGTGGTGCACTTTCAGGAAACAATATTTGTAATCCAAGGGGTAGTAAATAACAGGGTGGGCCAAGGCAGTCACTAGGCCCAACAAAGTAACAGGGTAATGAAGTGAGCAAGTGCTCGCTCACCACTCCGGACACGATCCCAGTCCGGGCTTCCACCACTGTGTATCCACACACAGTGTCTCCAACGGCCGGGTCTCCGGTCCAGCTGACGTCAGCAAACTCGAGCAGGAACAGATGCCACCCAGGCTCCGCAGGGGGTGGAAGGCTCTTTGGTCGGTATGCAAGGCCCAGGCTTCAGGCCTTACACAGCAGCAGATCCGCACAGGGAGTCCTGTTGCTTGCAGCGTGGTGTCCAAAGAGGCCGAGCCTAGCCTCGCCCTCTTCCTATATATCCCCACCCATGAGTCTCTGCGGCGGCCCAATGCACCCTGGGTGCCAAACGGGGTTCTGGGCAACGCAGTCCAGGGGCCCCAAAGGAGACCCCGCTACAGGTGCATGTAGAAGCCAGGTACTGGAAGCTCCGGACCTTTTCAGGGAAGCAACCTGTACCATCCGGGGAAGAAGACTTCGACACCTGGATTGAACAGGCAATGCAGGCAGTGGAAGGATGGGAAGTACCAGAAGCGCAGAAGAAGCAGTGCATCAGCGAAAGTTTGAAGGGCGCTGCTGCTGAGGCTGTGAAGAATCTTAGGTTCAGCAATGCTGCCTGTACTCCATATGACTATCTGGCTATGTTGCAGGAGGAATTTGGCCAGCTGGAGAAGGTGACTGAACTAATGTACCAGTTCGAGCATACCCTCCAACAGCCGGGAGAGAAATTATCCGAATATTAATATGTCCGGAGGTTAAACAGAATGCTGTGCCAAATTGTACTCAAAAAGGGAATGCTGCCCCTAGTCATAGACGCAACTAGGATGAAGCAGATCCTGAGGGGAGCTTTACGTTCGGATCCAGTTTGGCTCCACTTGAAGACCTCTGAATGAGTCATGGCTTTGAATTACCCAGACCTTGTGCGGATCATAAGGGATGAAGAAGCCCTGTTGAAGGACCAACAGGTGGCTGATAAGATCACTCCCCCCCCCCCCCCCCTCGGTGGGAGTCAGAGCAGCAGTAACCACTGAACGGGACTTAGAAGTGGAGACCTTAAAGTCCCAGATGACTCAAGTGCTGGATCTATTGACCTCCCTACTGGCTAAAAACTCTGGAGTCAAAAAGCAAGAGGAGATCAGGAAGGAACCACGCCAGAGTGTTCCCACTCCAACATCCCCGCAGGGAAGAAAAGAAACTGTCTGTTTTAACTGTGGAGGAGTCGGCTATTTCAGAATGTGCCCCAGTCCAAGGAAGAACCGAGGCACTTACCACCAGCCGGCGGAAAACTTCAGAGGGCCCCAGTGAAGGAGTCAGCCGGGCGCCCACTATTTACAGAAAGCTCCAAAAAGATCCAAAAGCCAGAAGAGGCAAAAGGAAAAGAGAAACAATGCCCCTCCTAAAATACCTGATGCCACTTGTCAGGAGTGGAAATCTAACAATCTGCGGGAAATCAATGCATACCAGGCCCAACAAGGGTTGAGATCCAGAAAGAAATGGAAAAAAAATAAAACCTCAAAAAGAAAGTCCAAGAGTCCAAAGAAGGAGACCCCCCAGAAGAGTTTTCCAGCCAAGTTAATAGGGCCCTCCCCCCTAGTCCCCATTCAAGTGGAGGGAGTCTACACCAAGGCCTAGACACAGGAGCCCAAGTGACCCTTTTGTATAAAGACTTTTACCAGAAACACCCGAGTCACGTGCCCCTACAAAAGCTGAAAGACCTAGAGATATGGGGAATTGGTACTCATAGGTTTCCCTATGACAGGTTATGTCTCAATCAGGCTGGCCTTCGATCCCTCTGTGACAGGAAAGGCAGAAGTCTTTGACGCCCTGGTAGTAGTTTGCCCTCACCCACCAGGAGCCAACACAAGTTCCCTGATTATAGGGACCAACACTGATCTGGTCAGGAGACTGCTGACTCCCCTACTACAGAAGCAGGGTACCTCAGGAGACAGGATCCACCCCATGCTGCAGCAGGTCTACCGGAAATTGGTCCTGGAACAGAAGGCCCCGGAAGAGGGGGTGGGGAAAGTCTGGAGACTGTCAAGGAAGGAGAAAATGTTGCAGCCTTGTGAGATGACCTGTCTGCAGGCTACCGTGAAACTTTCATGGGAGCAGCCTGGCCCCTTTGTGGTCCTGGAACCAGACCCCCTAGACACCCACCCAGGGTTGGAAGTGATCCCCAAAGTGGTCCCGTTGAGGGCATTGAATAAGGCGAAGGGCCAGATCCCAGTGAGCATCAGGAATATCACTAGTTCTCCCATCCAGCCTGGGTCATTGCTGGGAAAAGTAAACCCTGCTACCCCAGTGGCCTTGTCCAACTTGGAGAAGGCTGAAGGAGGAGAACACACTCTAGAGAAACTCTGCCTAGAGAACACCACCCTACCACCGGTGTGGAAGGAAAGAGCCAAGGCCCAGCTGACCAGATGGAGAAAAATATTCTCAAGGGACGAGTTCGACGTAGGGTGTGCAAGGAGTGCCACCCATAACATCCGTCTGCAGGAAGACAAACCTTTCCGGGAAAGGGTCCGGCGAGTTCCCCTGGCTGACTTGGAAGACTTACGTGAACAGTTGACAGAGCTTAAGAGAACTGGGGTTAGTCGGGAGTCCAGAAGCCCATATGCCTCCCCTATCGTGGTAGTCAGGAAAAAGAATGGGTCGGTGAGACTTTGCATAGACTACAGGACTCTCAATAGGAGGACCATACCCGACCAGTATACCACCCCCAGGATAGAAGATGCCTTACAGAGTCTGTCTGGAGCCAAGTGGTTCAGCGTCATGGACCTGAAGAGTGGGCATTACCAAATCCCAATGCACCCTGATGACAGGGAGAAGATAGCATTTATCACCCCAGTGGGATTCTATGAGTTCAACAGGATGCCTCAGGGCCTGTCGGGGGCCCCTGCCACTTTTCAGAGATTGATGGAGAAGACAGTGGGAGACATGAATCTTATTGAAGTCCTGGTGTACCTAGATGACATCATTGTCTTCGGGAAGACTCTGGAGGAGCATGAAGAAAGGCTGGAGAAAGTCCTGAGGAGACTCAGTGAAGAGGGTCTTAAACTCTCCAGGGAGAAATGTCAGTTTTACCGGTCCTCAGTCCACTATCTGGGACACATAGTGTCTGAAGAGGGAGTGTCTGCAGACCCTGACAAACTGGAAGCAGTTACCTCCTGGCCCCGACCAACTACAGTGACTGAGCTCAGGTCCTTCCTGGGGTTCTGCTCCTACTACCGCAGATTTGTAGAAGGGTTTGCAAAAATTGCCAAACCCCTGAATGAGTTACTGAAGACAGAAGGAGAGGAGGATGATACTGGCCCCAGGAAGCCCGGAGAGTCCGTGGAAGACCAGTGGACAGAGAAGTGTGAAGAAGCCTTCGAAATGCTGAAGAAAAGTCTGACCACTGCCCCGGTCTTGGCCTATGCTGACACCGAGAGACCATATGAACTACATGTGAATGCCAGCCATGATGGTCTGGGAGGTGTACTGTACCAGGAGTATGAAGGACAGCTAAGGCCAGTCGCCTATGTAAGTAGGAGTCTAACACCAGCGGAAAATAATTATCCCACCCACAAATTGGAGTTCCTGGCCCTAAAGTGGGCAGTTGTGGATAAACTCAAAGACTACCTGTATGGAGCTGACTTTATAGTAAAGACAGACAAAAACCCACTGACCTACCTTTTCACCACAGCCAAGCTGGATGCCACCGGCCACCGTTGGTTGGCGGCCCTCTCTGGATTCAACTTTAGCCTCAAGTATAGGCTAGGAACTGGAAACAGAGATGCTGATGCATTGTCCAGAAGGTCTCATGCTTCCACTTACCATACAGAAGACTGGACCCAGGTAGCCCCAGATGGGGTGCGGGCTTTGTGTCAAGGAGCACAACTTCAAGCTAGTGGCGGATCCAGGGCGGAAGAAATTGGAGTTTCGGTAGTGGGGGTGCCCAAATGCTATTGTGATGTAACCCAGATTGGCGAAGATGACTTGCCAAAACTATCCAAGAAGGACATAAGAAGAGATCAGTTGGAAGACCCCTGGGGAAGATTGGCTTTGGAAGCTCTGGAAGACCAGGATCAAGACAGGCTCTTGCAAGATCTCTCAAAGGAGGCTTGATTAATCCATAAAGAATGGGACAAGTTGGAGGTGCATCAAGGGGTGGTCTACCGAAGGGGCCCCTCTGATGACCTAGAAGAGAAGTGGCAACTGTTTCTGCCAGAAAAACACAGAAAGACTGTCTTAGCTGCCCTACATGACAACCATGGCCACTAAGGGGCCGACGAACCTTCCAGCTTGTAAGGAATAGATTCTACTGGCCTTGTATGCGAGCTGAAGTGGAGGAGTATTGTCACTCCTGTTCTCGCTGCATACAGAGGAAGACATTGCCACGTCAAGCTGCCCTAATGGGCCATCTGCAGAGTCAAGGACCCTTGGACTTGGTATGCATCGACTTTCTCTGTCTGGAACCTGACTTGAGTGGACACGGAAATGTTCTGGTGATAACCGACCATTTCACCCGTTATGCCCAGGCCTTTCCCACTAAAGACCAGAAGGCCTCCACTGTAGCCAAAATCTTTGTGGAGAAGTACTTTGTGCATTACGGGTTACCTCAACGCCTTCACTCAGACCAAGGGAGAGACTTTGAGAGCCGACTGATTCGGAAGTTGCTGGACTTTTTAGGCATAAAAAAAACTCGTACTACCCCTTATCACACCCAAGGTGATGCCCAAACAGAACGATTCAACAGGACTCTGTTAAATATGTTGAGGACTCTGAACAGTGAGGAGAAGCAACATTGGGGCAAGCACATAGCTGCCATAGTGCACGCCTATAATAGCACAACCAGTGATGTCACAGGGTATTCCCCTTACAGGCTTATGTTTGGAAGAGAGGCCAGACTACCAGTGGACTTGGCCTTTGGCACCTCCATGGACCATACATCTGTCGCCTCACACAAAGGATACGTGAACAGACTGTGGAAGAGCTTAAGGCTGGCCTATGAGAAGGCCCAATCAACTTCTGATCAGAGAGGAGCCCGGAACAAACTGAACTTTGACCTTAGGGTCCGTATTCAAGATTTACAGCCTGGAGACAGAGTGTTGCTTAGGAATTTAGGCGTCCCAGGGAAGCACAAATTGGCAGACAGATGGAAGTCAGAACCTTATGTAATTTGTAAGAAGCTGCCTGGGTTGCCCGTGTACCAGTTGAAGCCTGAAGGAAGAGCGGGCCACTGAAGACCTGGCACAGAAACCATCTGCTGCCTCTTTCTGAAGCAGTCAGGATGCCCCCTACTCTGGATTCCTCTGAGTTACCTTCCACTCCTCGTACCCCTAGACCCAACACCAGGCCTCAGACAACTCTATTAAGAGAGGAAGAAACTTCAGACCAAAGTGAAGAAGAGGAAGCAGAGCTCAGTTGGCTGTGGCCGTCCCAGGCGCCTGAATCCCTGGTAGTGGATCCTTTGTTACCTGAATCCCCCATAAATGACATTTTGAATGCAGAAGCTGCAGAGTTTATTCCTTCTAATGCCCAGAGTGATGAATGGGAAGATGCACTAGAAACAGTCCCGGATGAAGATCCAAGGAACTCTCTATACCTCCCTGCACCTGAAAAAGGTCCCATTGTACCTGTCTCCGTTGAAGCACCCTTAGAGCCAGAACCCATAACTCCCAGGGAGCAAAGGGTGAAAAGAATTATCCGCCCTCCTCGGAAGTTGACATACACTCAGATGGGAGAAAGCTCTGAGGACACAGTGAAGAAGGACAATTCAAAAGCTGTGCATTTGGTGGAGGGCAACCCCAGCTCACTGTCTGGCACAGTTAGGCAGGTCACTTCTGCTAATGTGGCCTGTGGTCAGAGCAACCTCCCATACCAAGTTTGGTGGGAGGTTCCCCTGCCAAGTTCTTTTGCCATGGTCAATTGCATTACTGTTAAATAATGCTTACGTTATCTTTGGGGTGTGTAGCGGGGTATTGCCCTTTTATATCTCAGAGACTACATTACCCAGTACACTTTAAGACACCTAGGGTGCATTGCCCCACGCAAGGACTGTTGGGGTGGACTTTATAAGGGAGAGGCGGAGCCCAGTCTTTCTCTTTGGACACCGCCCGCCCAGCAGGTTGAACTACCGCTTGATCTCCTGTGACTTTAGGCCCAAAGCCGGGGCCTTTCTCCAAAGAGCCTTCCACTCGCACCGAGGAACCTGAGGGACGTCTCTCCTTTGTTACTGCACCATTGCCAGGAGGACCGAAGACCCGGATGTCGAGGGATCTGTGTACTTAGACACAGCAGCGGAAGAAACGGACGCGGACTGGTCTGGTTGGGTGAGAGAGCACTTGCTCATAGACAGACACAGTATCCCTGTTACATTGGTGGATTACAAATTCTATTCTTCAAGTGCACCATCGTTGCTAGCGAAGATTTTCCCTACAGAACTTCCACTTAGTTTAGTCAGGCCTGACTGTGTAGCGTAGATTTTTCTGGCGCCATTTTTGTCCACGAGGGGAAATAGCTGCAAAAGGGGGCTGTTAGAGTTGTGTAGCATTATATACTTGTCTGCTCATTCAAACACTTTTTATTGCAGGGCTCTGCACATGACATGTACATTCCTGTTTGATTGCTTACCCACCAGTCTAAGTAAATATACCAGGGTTAAGTATATTGGTGTCTGTGTCCTTTACTTTACAGAAGAGACAGTTAAAGGAAGTTTTAATATATTGCTGTGTGTTCTTGTCATAGGACTGTGCCGCTGTGAGTTACAGGCCTCACAGTCCTATCAACCCTTACTAACTGTGCCAAGGGAGGTTAGAGCCGATTGCCAGGGGTTGACAGCGGTGCACTACAGGGCCCAAAATCATACAGGCAGCCCTCTTAACTGGGGGTATCGCTACACTATTATGAGTTTTGGGTAAGGAATAGAAGGTAGGTATCCTAGGGATTTGTATATTTCAGTAGGTATATCAGTCGATCAATGCTTCTTGATTTGCCTCTCTAAGAATTCCCTGATATTCCTTACTGTATTTCTCTATATAGGATGCTGGGATAGGCTTATACCAGGAAGGATTATTCACAATGAACAAACACATGTCTTCATAATGTTCATTGTCATGAGATCAACGTTTCCCCTCTTGTCAGAGGGCTTGATAATTATGTCATGTTTATTTTGTAGTCCTATAAGTGCCTTTTTTTGATTGGGGGTGAGATTGTTTATATGTTTGAAATTCTGGGATTGCAGACGTTTAATCTCATTAACAGTTTGCGATAGAGAAACTCAAGTGTGTGGATTCATATGCCGGTCTGGAAATTTGGTGAATTTGAGTTTAAGTTTGGGTGAGGGGACCTTGCGTGGTGTCCATAATCTGAGTATGAAGAGTGTGGTCCTTCGCGCTACCAAGTGAATCAATAATTAAACTAAATAATTAAGTACATATAGTGAAAACTGCCGCTAGACCTAAAGTGTACACAGTGCACAAAAATTGGTGATAATGAAAAGTGATCACCGCAACTTTCTATACCGTAATACTCCAAATATAAGTATAACCAAATATTAAAGAGGTAAAGTCCACAGTATCCGGTGTAAAATAATTCTCCTAAACGATGTGCTAAAAACAATAGTGAACCATGTGATAAACAACCAAATGTGATAAAAAGAGATAAAAACTCCAGGTATATGGCTCCAGGTCTCCAAAAACCGTTGTGTTGTCCGAAGATATCTCTCCAGGCTGGATGCCTCAAGTGGGGGTGGCAGCATCCGGACTCACAATCATATAGTAATCACGAAAGCCGATTGCATAAGGACAAAGAAAGAATCTCCCATAGTGTAAAAACGTACGACAAAGTAGATTTATTTGAACGGCCAAATGGGCGCTTACATTTAAAATGCTAAAAACAGCATGTAGTGTGCAAATGCGAAATTGCAGACGCCTCTTACGTCACTTCCGGTCCGCTTGGTGTATCCGGCCACTCCCTACGCGTTACGTCATGTGACTTCATCAGGAGCTATCCTGATCTACTTTGTTGTACGTTTTTACACTATGGGAGATTATTTGTCCTTATGCAAACGGCTTTCGTGATTACTATATGTAGCGCCCACCCCATTTAGGGGTGCTATATACCCAAATTTAGGGGGCTGGTCTGAGTTAGTAGTTAGGCTCAGACCGTTCTCATTGAAAGGTTGTGCTACTTTATTTCTCCAGGTGGTATACTGGTGTGCAGTTGCCTGTGGCCTGTAGGTGGCACTGCCATGACAGGTCAGGATTGAACCATCAGTACTAGTGCTGTGCTTTAGGGTGTCCTCTCTCTGCAGTGGTACAGTGGGCGTGGTTGGCCTGCTGTGTATGCTGGGAGAGGATACATAAGGGGCAGACGCCGCCTGGGAGGGGTCACTCTCTGGAGTTCGTGAGAGGAGTCGGAGTCGGAGTACAGGTGCGTGGCGCCCGGCCCTCCAGGCCATGGGGCCACGTGCGCATCAGTCCCAGGCACTTTTAGCCCTGGGGCTGCAACTTCAGCACTGGGCCCAGCACCTTTAGCTGGAGCCCACTTCTGGGAAGAAGAATCCCAGGGTGTCCCTTGCGAGGGAGCCCACTTCTAAGAAGAGGAGGCCAGGGGGAGGACCTTTCTGAGAGTTCACGGTGAAGGAAGGGGCCCGGTAACTTTCTGGAGGGATTCATCTATCCACCAAGGGCCTGGTAATGTGCTGTTGCTGGCACCTGTCCTTGTGTTGCAAAAGGCTGAGAGGTTCGGGACCTGATAGATTCTGTGGCAGAGAATCTCCCAATCGTATCTAGGGAAAGAACCTAAAGTGAACATTCGAGCATCATTCCGGCTGCTAGGATCCGCTCTTACAGGGGACTATCTGGGTGAGCTAAACCTACTCTGGGATAGAGAGGTGATTGTAGAATCTACTTGTGCCTGGACCTACCTCCCAAAATCTTGCTGTCCTGTCTCTTATCCACCCTTTCCTATCTGCTGAATATTGAGAAAATAAACTCAACGTTGGAGTTTAGAGTGGTGTGGACATTGGAATTACTTGGGGGAAAACAGAGACTTGTCCCTATATCCTAGGAGATGAGAACCAACTGATGGAGAACCTAGCTGTGGGACCCAAATACATGACACCACTCAACCTCCTAAAACAGGAGGGTATGGGCATATAGTACGGTGTGCCCTTTTCCTGCAAGTGAGCCAAAGGTAGGAAAAAAAGTGTCCGTGTGCTACATATATGATTGTGTGTCACCCCCACTTGAAGCATCCAGCCTGGAGAGATATCTTCGGACACCACAACGGTTTTTGGAGACCTGGAGCCATATACTTGTCCCCTGCTTGAGGAGATTGTTAAGGCTGATTACACTGCTTACTCAGGTAAAGCCCTGTACACACGATTGGATATCCTATGGATTCTAATCCGATGGATTTTCCATCGGAAATCCGATGAAACTGTCTTCCATCAGTCTTGCCCACACACCATCAGTCAAAAAACCGACCGCACCAAAACGACGTGACGTACACCACGTACGACGGCACTATAAAGGGGAAGTTCAAATCTAATGGCGCCACCATTTGGGCTGCTTTTGCCGATTTCGTGTTACTGCGTGTTAGTAAAAGTTTGGTGAGAGCCGATTCGCGCTTTTCAGTCTCCGTGCTTTTCAGATCGTTTTCTGGTGTTCAGTTTGTGCTTGTGGGTTTGTATTTGTCATTCAGTGCGTGCAGTCAGGTCGGTTACTGTTTTGCAGTGCCTTCTTGGCCGGTCGTTACAGTCATTCTTCTCAGGCCTTGCTGTTTCTCGTTGCGTTCTGTTTGAGTTTGTTCTGATCAGCCGACCGGTTTAAAGCCATGTTTGAAGTACGTTCTCGTCGTAGAGCTCATGCTGGCTATGGACTTGGTGTTGCGGTTAACACTCTAACCCGAGTTCAGTCCATGAACAGGGTGAGGAGGGGTTCATGGACCAAGAAATGGTTGCTCCAGCGGGACCAATTCTCTCATATGCCTCTGCTGCGGGAAATCTATGAGAATAATCCTGATGATTTCAGGAATTATCTCCGGATGACGGACCCCGTTTTTCACCGTCTGTTGGATTTGCTGTCCCCCTATATCACGAGGCAGGACACTGATGTGCCAGGCGATCACTGCCGAGCAGAGGCTTATTGCCACGTTGAGATACCTGGCGACTGGGAGAAGCTTGCAGGACCTCAAGTTCTCAACAGGCATCTCCCCCCAGGCTCTTGGAATCATTATCCCTGAAATGTGTTCTGCTATCATACAAGTCATGCAGAAGGACTATATTAAGGTAATTTTTATCCTTTAACATCACATTATATGTTTTGATTGTTTGCTAAAGTATTGTATTTCTTTCATCCTTCCCCAACTGCCATGATTGTAAGATTCTGGGAATGTCCCCTTTCTCCCCCCTTCACTAACCTCTCCTGCATGCTATCCTGCGCCATTGTAGTTTTGAACCCCTCCCCTCCCCCTCCTAAAATGTGTCATAAAGATTTTTGCACATTCAAGGTCAGCAGAGTGGTAGAGCCTTTTGTTGCGGGGCACAAAATCTGCTTTAACAACATCCCCCCTTATAATTTGTTCCAATGGCCCATCAGTGGGGGTGAGTCATCTGATAAGTGGGCCTTCTATTTTTGTGTTTAAATACTCCTAATAAATGTTATACTGACTGTTGTGTTACACTATGTGATTATTCTTGCTCTGTGTCTTTAAGATCTGTCCCCTTCTTTCTAGCTGGACTCTCTCTCTCACCGTAGTTCTTTATATATCTCCTCCACTTCCTGATTCTGGTCATTACTCCTGTATATCTTCCATGCTAAACATCTTACATGTGGCTTACAACTGCAACGTTTTTCTACCTATGAATATCCATCATTAAACGGAACATTCGAAAGGATTCATCGTCTGTCGTCCTAACTGTGAGTTTATTCATTGAGTTAAACTGCCTGTATCGATGCAAGGGATGAATATCAAACCAGCTTGAGTAAGGCCTACTTAAACCTGGAGATGAACTTTATCGCTTTGTAGTTGAGACAGAACAGTAGAAAAACGGAGTTTCACAGCCTAATTACAAGATTTCTGCATGTCAGTACTGAAACAGACAAGATTTACTGCCCTCATAGCAAGACAGAAGGGACAGAGCAGCACATGGCAGCCTTATGCCGCGTACACACGACCGCTTTTCATGTCAAGAAAAAAAACGTAGATTTTCTCGACGTTATTTTTCTTGTTTCCTCTCAAGCCTGCCTTGCCTACAGACGATCGTGAAAAAAACTGATCTAGCAAAGCGTGGTGACGTCCAACACGTACGACGGCACTATAAAGGGGAAGTTTCATTCTGTTCGCGCCACCCTTTTGGCTGCTTTTGCTGATTTCGTGTTACCGCGTGTTAGTAAAAGTTTGGGAAGAGACGATTCGCGCTTTTCAGTCTTCGTACTTTAAAGATCGTTTTCGGGAGTTCAGTTTGTGCTTGTGGGTTTGTATCTGGCTTTCAGTGCGTGTAGTGAGTTCGTATCTGTTTTTGCAGTGCGTTCTTGTCCGCTCGTTACTGTTTTTCAGCTCGTTCTTCATAGGCCTTGCTGTTCTTCAGTGCGTTCTTTTAGTTCGTTCTGATTAGACGACCATTTCTAAGCCATGTTGCGGGTACGTTCTTGTCGCCGAGATCATGCTGTGCTTGCTGCTGGGCTTGTTGCTATGTCCCATATCCGGTCCATGAGGAGGGTGAGGAGGAGTTCATGGACCAAGAATTGGTTGCTCCAGAGGGACCAATTATGTCATATGCCTCTGCTGCGGGAGATCCGGGAGAATAACCCTGATGATTTCAGGAATTTTCTTAGGATGTCTGACCCCGTTTTTCAGCAGCTCTTGGCTTTGGTGTCCCCCTATATCACTAGGCAGGACACCGTTATGCGGGAAGCCATTACTGCTGAGCAGAGGCTCATCGCCACGTTGCGATACCTTGCGACTGGGAGAAGCTTGCAGGACCTCGAGTTCTCGACAGGCATCTCCCCCCAGGCTCTGGGCGTCATTATCCCTGAGACCTGCTCTGCCATTATCCAGGTCCTTCAGGAGGACTATCTTAAGGTAAGTTTTCTCCTTTATAAACATCACAATCTATGTTTTTTTATGCTTGATAATGTATAGTATATTTTGAACTGTCTCTAATTACCATGATTTGAATATGCTGTGAATGTCCCCTTTGTCCCCCTGCATGTTGTAAGCTTTGAATATTCTATGTTTTTTGGCTACATGCATATTTGTTTTTAAACCAATCTCCAGCATTCGATCCTGGGCCCAAACACACCTAGCCTAGTCAATCCCCATTTTTGTTTTTGACGCTCCATTGTAGTGCTTAGATTGCCTGATTCCCCCCCCCCCCCCCCCCCTAATTCTTTGATTTTTGTCTAATCTACACAAATAAATTACATAGTACTATAGATTTGAATTATGATGTCCCCAACTCATCTCAACCCCTCCACCCTCTAAAGAATTTCACAGGTCCATCAGAGTGGGTGATGTTTTTGTTGCTTATTTTTCTATCTTATTCAAGCGGACCTCCATCCAAAATTTTGGGGGTCCGCTCATCGTAACCCTCCCCCGGTGTCAAAATTGACACCTTTCAGGGGGGAGGGGGGTGAAGATACCTGTTTAAGCCAGGTATTTTCACCCACATCCGGGAGTCATCTCTGCGGCAAATCTGCCTGAGCCAAGTCACTTCCCGCAGAAGACCCGTAGTGTTCTTGGAAACACTTGTCTCACAGAACACAGGAGGACCAGTCTGAACTGCGCAGCGCTTCTCGTGCATGTGCGTTTGGGAACCGGGCAGTGAAGCCGCAAGGCTTCTCTTCCTGGTTCCCTCACCAAGGATGGCAGAGGGGGCAGCAGAGTGACGAGCAATTGTTCGTCCTCTGCTGCGGACGTTGCTGGACTCCAGGACAGGTAAGTGTACAATTAGCAAACCTCTGCAGCTGCTGTAGCTGGAGCTGCTGTGTTATTTTATATTATTTTGGCTGCGTAGCTCCGCTCTAAAATCCTCCTTCCAAATTAATGCTATACTGATGTTTTGCCCAGAGTGTTTTGTGCGAACATGCTTGCAATGTATAGGTAGTAAAGTATATTAATTTTTTTGTTCCTTTGACTCCACAGTTACCATCGATGCCACAGGAATGGCAGAATGTGGCATCTGATTTTTCTCAGCGGTGGAACTTTCCCAACTGTGGAGGAGCCATTGATGGCAAGCACGTCCGCATCGTGCCACCAGCCCATTCTGGCTCGTTTTTTTATAATTATAAAGGCTTCCACAGTATTGTGCTCATGGCGGTGGTGTCTGCCAACTATGAGTTTCTATTTGTTGATGTTGGGAAAAATGGGCAGATGTCTGATGGTGGTGTTTTCGCCCAGACCGAGTTTGCAGACCGGCTTCTTTCAGAGGACCTGGCATTGCCACCTGCTGAAGATAATGAACATGGCCTCCCGTTTGTGTTCCTGGCAGATGAGGCTTTTGCGCTTGGACCACATTTGATGAGGCCTTTTCCCCAAAGGTCCCTCACCCCTGAGAGGAGGGTATTTAATTATCGTCTGGCCAGAGCGCGAAGGGTGGTCGAAAATGCCTTTGGCATCATGGCCAGTCGCTTCCGCCTTTTTCTGACTGCGATAAACATGGCGGAGTATAAATGGAACCATTTGGTCATATGCTGTTGCATACTGCACAATTTTTTACTCAAAAACTCAAACAATTACCTAGCTACAGTTGACCTTCAGGGCACACAGTGCTTGGATGGACCATTGGCAGCCCAGTTAGCTGGCCCTACAGGCTTGGCCCCCCAAAGCGGCCGTGATGTGCGGCAACGCTATCTAGAATATTTTATGGGTAGGGGGGCCATTGCAATGCCTGATAATTTTTAAACCAATTTTGGTCATAATAAAAAATAATATACTGGAAACATCTTGTTTGCTTTTCTTTTGTTGTATTTGTTCTTTCTCCTAGGTCAGTGATGGTGAACCTTGCCACTCCAGATGTTTTGCAACTCCATTTCCCATGATGCTCAACTACACTGCAGAGTGCCTGAGTAACATTAGAAATGTAGTTCCAAACCATCTGGGTTGCCAATGTTCACCATCACTGTCCTCGGTTATACTAGTGCAGTTGTAGTCCCATGTTTTTTCCTAACAACTAAATTACAATCATTTATAGAGTCTAAACACACACATTTTTTGAGGGGGGGGGGCAACATTGATATAAGAAGCCACACATTGTTTAGTGATTAAATTTTTTTATAGTAGTTTAAAAAATTTCACGTTTGTATCAAAATATACCCCAATTTTTTTTTGAGTTTTTTTTTTTTTTTCTCTTTTTACAACTCAGTACAAAAATGTACAACACGAACAATATACCTTTATAGAAATAAAAGATTTCCCCCCCCCAAAAAAAAATTAAAATTTTGTAGAATATATACACGTTTTACACCCTCCCAAGAATATGCTCTAGTTTTTTCAGTCTTTTCTCCATGATTTTGTTGGTTTGGCACATCTGGAACAGGTTGTCTTTTATCTTTTCAACCTCCCGAGAGCAGACCCTCACTTGTTTCAGCAACATCTGGGCAGTGGCTCTGGTGAAGGTTGCTGGTGCCGCAGGCATTAAAGTCCCTTGAAGTAGTGAAAAGAAAACGTCTTACTAAATATACAGGCCAACATCTATTACCTGAGGCTGTGGTGTATGACACTGACCTGGTGAGTTGACATTTCCCTCTTCTGCCACATCCTGCAGTTGTGGGTCTTGAGTTGGTGGTGCGGGGTTTGCAGCCTTGTGTCTCTTAGCTCTTTGAAGCCCTAGGAGATATAACCAAAAGGTAGACTTGTGTAACTAAATATATTTTGGCGTGAAAGAGGAATATTAATCATTCTTGGGAAGTGTGTTACAATTGTATTAGTGATAATTTTTTAGGAGATGAACACATGATTGTATCCATTTCCCAAGATGGTAGATTAATCTCTTTTGGTCATGTTTCACACATGGAAACACACCAGGTATCCACTGGATCACCTGTGTGTGACACCATCAAAAGGTTGTTCTTGTGGCCCACACTTGTGCTAATGAGTCCAGATGTGTAAGCAGCTGCTGAGCATACTCTTGTAACCGTACACTGAATCTAGTTACATTAGCCAAATCTAATTACCAACAACTACACCAACATGTTTATAATTACTTCTCACATAAACATTTCATGATGTCCTGTTTCATGTTCTTGGGCACAAGAATCCAACGTTGAAATCCTCGTTCAATACCACCCAAACGATGTTTTGGTGGAATACATTGCTAAAAACATTAGAACATGCCTATTATTTTAGGATTGATAAAATGTCGTTCGAACAATGAATCGGGCGAAAAGCTTGTGATTGAGTGAACGTTTGAACGACCATTTATACGATCGATTCGTGTGCCCAAAAACATGAAACATGACATTTTTAACTGTACTACATACATTATTTTAAAAGCACATGCAACACCACGTTATTACCAAAAATCACATTTAATGTAGATATACTTACTTTTTTTGATGACTTTTTTAATCTTTTTATATTGATCCGGCTCACGCAACTTAATGTCCGACCATCGTTTCCGGATCTGTTACCGCGACCTGCGAACACCAAATTTCTGAAATAGCGCTTTGACCACTTTATCCATGATCTTGGACTTCACTTGATTTGGCTTTTTGTAGGGCCCATGTTTGGCGTCATAATCATCCCGGAGCAATATGGTGACCATCTCCACCATCTCCTCAAAGCTCATGTTAGTGGCTTTATACCTTCTGGGTCGGGGCCTGCTTTCTTCCCCACTTTCCACATCATGTTGGTGATTCGCCGACATGTTTACACTCTCCATCATTAAGGAGTAGCGAGAAGGGGCAGGGAAAGTAGTGTAACGAACGTCAGGGGCGGGAAAGCGTGCGGAGCGTCACGCATGCGCACTGTATATAACTCCAAAAGACATCGTTGAAAGCGATGTTCAGTGAGTGGAAGAAGGTCGGAAGCAACGAACGTGTAGATCGCGGGTACGTAACATTTTTCATACTTGATATGTCGAGGGTTGAGCGGCCCCGAACAGCAAATGTAGTGACCGTACAGACCTTTAAATTTGGCTGTGTCCAGGAGCATTAAACCTATAAACATTCATTCGCTGTATGTTCGGGGCCGGGGTTGGGCAATATGCATGTAACTTGGCACTTGCTTCCCGTGCTGTTAGTACTGGCCGTGCACAAAGTGTAATTTTTTAATTGTGAATAAACTTTGAAAAGTCAATCGCGGCTCTAAATGAATTCTTGCCTCCCGGCAAATGGCAAGACCTTGAAAAGTGAGTTGTACCTGCAAAATTAAAACGTGGGGGTTCCCCCAAATTCGAGTTGCAGGCCCTTCAGGTCTGTCAAGGATTTTAAGGGGAACTCCACCCCCAAATCAGGAAAAAAAAGGGTGTGGAGTCCCCCCCAAAATCCACAACAGACCCTTTATCCGAGCACGCAACCTGGCCGGCCGCAGGGGAAGAGGGGGGACGAGAGAACGGCCCCCCCTCCCTCCTGAACCGTACCAGGCCACATGCCCTCAACATGGGGAGGATGTCCCCATGTTGATGGGGACAAGGGCCTCATCCCCACAACCCTTGCCCGGTGGTTGTGGGGGTCTGCGGGCGGGGGGCTTATCGGAATCTGGAAGACCCCTTTAACAAAGGGGACCCCCAGATCCCGCCCCCCCCTATGTGAATTGGTAAGGGGTACATTGTACCCCTACCATTTCACGAAGAAAGTGTACAAAATGTTAAAAATGACAGTAGTCAGTTTTTGACAATTCCTTTAATTTTTTTGTTTGGCTTTCTTCCATCTTCTTCCTTCTTCTTCTTTTCTCGCTTCGTGTTTCTTCCTCCATCTTCCTCTTCCTCTTCATCTTCCTTCTTCCTTCGGTGTTCTCGTCCGCATCTTGCTCCGGGTTCTTCTTTCTCCGGCCGCTCCGTTTGAATTGGAGGTTCCCGCTGTGGGACGCTCAGTTCATCAGTTCTCCTCTTGGTCCGGCGACCCCGCCCCCCTCTGATGCACAGAGATTTCACAGGTACTTTCCCCGTGCAGTCAGAGGGGGGCGGGTCCCCCGGCTCGCAGCGGATCTAGAGGAGAACTGCCTAACTTAGCGTCACACAGCGGGAAACTCCAATTCAAACGGAGCGGCGGGAGAACAAAGAAGAAGCCGAAGCAAGATGCGGACGAGAAGCCCGAAGCAAGAAGGAAGATGAAGATGAAGAGGAAGATGGAGGAAGAAACTCGAATGCAGAAAAGAAGACGGAAGAAGATGGTTGAAAAACAATACCAATAATAAAGGAATTGTCAAAAACCGTGTAGTGTCATTTTTTAGATAATGCCATTTATTAAGGTGAAATGGTAGGGGTACAATGTCCCCCATTACCATTTCACATAGGGGGGCGGGATCTGGGGGTCCCCTTTGTTAAAGGGGTCTTCCAGATTCCGATAAGCCCCCCGCCCGCAGACCCCCACAACCACCGGGCAAGGGTTGTGGGGATGAGGCCCTTGTCCCCATCAACATGGGGACATCCTCCCCATGTTGAGGGCATGTGGCCTGGTACGTTCAGGAGGGAGGGGGGGCCGCTCTCTCGTCCCCCCCTCTTCCCCTGTGGCCGGCCAGGTTGCGTGCTCGGATAAGGGTCTGTTATGGATTGGGGGGGGACTCCACGCCATTTTTTCCCAGAATTTGGGGGGGAGTTCCCCTTAAAATCCTTGACAGACCTGAAGGGCCTGGTATGGATATTTGGGGGAACCACAATGCTTTACCAATGTTTGTATCAATGACTTTCCTATGTATTGCAATTGACAGGAGACAACAATTAATTATACCCAGGAGTGAATTTAGTTTTAATTTTTTTTTTTTTAAATGACACTTGGTGCAGGGACAGTTCGAGGTACTCCTTTATTTTTGGGGAGTCCTTTTATTCCCACGATTTACAGGGCAACATTTACTTCAATGGGGTTTGGGTTCGGGGAAAGTCAGGTCACGAACTCTAGCTTTTTACAAAGTTAGCTAAAAAGAGTTCAACACAAACATCCAGGTGTCCACTCAACTCTATGATGACTGATCAATTGCTACGTTAGTGGCTTATATATGGTGAGAAAGATTTGGAGAAGTCCTGACTGACATTCCTTTTTTTGATTTGGGTTTTGAATTGCAGAGAAAATGAAGGTATTTAAGGACCCAGATTTTATGTTGGAATTCCTGCAAAGATGGAAGAATCCATTTTATGGCAGACTAAAAATAGACATAATAAAAATAAAGAAGCCAGGAAGAGAGCACTGGAGACCTTGCTGGAATTTGTGAAAACTCAGATCCCCACAGCAACACTACAGGATCTGAACACAAAAATTGGGACCATTAGGGGCACATACCGGGCTCAACGGAATAAAGTGCTAAAATCCCTGCGGTCAGGAGCAGGTGCAGAGGACCGATACATCCCAAATCTGTGGTACTATCAGCACCTGAGTTTCCTGGATGAACACCTGGAATCCAGGGAATCCCTTTCCAGCCTTCCACCCAGAACGACCTCCAGCCTTCCTTGCAGCCAACCCTCCAGCCAACCCTCCAGCCTTCCCTGCAGCCAACCCTCCAGCCTTCCCTGCAGCCAACCCTCCAGCCTTCCATCCAGCCTTCCCTCCAGCATTCTATGCAGCCAAGCCTCCAGCCAAGTTGAGGTCTCTTTGGAGGAACAACCTCAAGTCCTGGAGGAGCCTGATTTAAATATTTGGAGCCAGGTATAATATTTCACAAAATATTTAGAGTAATAAAAGTTGAATGTTGTAAAAGTTTGTAAAAAAGTGTGAAAAATGTTAAGAGTTATAAAAAAGTGTATGACATATCAATAGACAGCAGTGGCCAAAAATTAAGGGCACCCAAAAGAAATATACTGGTGTCAGAATGATTCACTTTAATATTTAGTAGCATTCAATTACCAAATGTCATGAGGTGACAAATGTGTGTGAAAGATGAAGGCAAAACTAACTCGATGTACCTTTTTTAAACAGGATGAGGAGACAGGCCCCAGTGGGACACACGAGGAGGCAGGTGCCACTGGAAGCCAGGAGGAGACAGGCCCCAGTGGGACACACGAGGAGGCAGGTGCCACTGGAAGCCAGGAGGAGGCAGGCCCCAGTGGGACCCAGGAAGAGGCAGGCCCCAGTGGGACCCAGCACAACACCAGGCCCCAGATCCCTCTGCTGCGGATTCCAGCAAAAAGATCAAGGAGGCTGCTTCAAATGGAGGAGGAGACCCAGGCCCTAATTAGGGAGGCTACTGCTGCACTCCGAGAGCCCCCCACCGCTGCAGAGGGATTTGCTGCCCTTATTGGGGAGAAACTGCCCCAAATGGAACTGGACCAGAGGCTGAAATGCGAAACCCTAATATTGAAGGTGGTCAATATGGGCCTGTTGAACAAACTGAAGGATTTCACAGACGTTGTGGACCTTTCATATTTTTATGCTCAAGTTCCTGCCCCACTCCATGCTCCTGCCCCACTCCATGCTCCTGTAACAGTCCCTGCTCCTGTAACAGTCCCTGCTCCTGTTCCAGACCCTGCTCCTGCTCCAGTCCCTCCTCCACGGACACAGCCTCCAAGGAAGGCTGCAGGGAAGGTCAAACAAAAAACCCGAAAATGAGCCCAGGATATGTGCCTCACATGGGCCCAATTTTTGTCTTCACATGCTTTGGTGTTTGCTGTGGTGATCTGGGTCTGCACTAATTTCAGCAGGGTCCCCAGTGCTGTCTTCCTGGCTTCTTGATTTGTACTTTACATATGGTTTGGTTTTGCCTTACCTTTTAATTTGTTATTAGGCCATAATAAATGGAATTTTTTTGTAAGATACAAAATGAACATGTGTTTTTCTTCTAAATAGCCAGTTTGTAAGTGAGTAGGCAGGGACAGTGGATAAAAAATTGTGAAATTAACAAGGGACACTAACCTCATTGAGGCCAAATTAGAATAAATAATAATGTTGTGGTAACTTGACACACTCCAAAATAGCAAATAATATGTAAAAACAGTCTAAAATCTAATACCACAAATTAAAATCTAAAAACAAAAAAAAAAATTGTAAAAATGTTTGGGTATTTAGGGAGATCTGGCTCACCAAAATAGAGATTAATCATGAAAAAACAATAAATACTAAAGAACAAAGATTGTCCTAACTCTGGGAGAATATCAGCAGCAAGAGATTTGGAATATTGCAGCATTAGAACGAAGAAAAGAATGCGCTGCATTAAACGATGTAATAATTTCATGCATGACGAATGTGCCATCTCCATTCCGAACAGTAGTTTTACCAGAACGAGCGCTCCCTTCTCCTCACTTGCTTCTGATCATGCGCGCTTTTTTCAAGTCGTTAAAGCCTACACACGGTCATTTTTCAGGATGAAAAAAACGACGACGTGAAAAACGGCGAGAAAATTTAGAACATGTTCTAATTTTTCGCGTCGTTTTTAATGCCGTTTTTCTCGTTGAAAAAAAACGACATAAAGCCCACAGACGATCGGTTTTCTCGGCGGAAAAAAAAAATGCAGTTTTTCTCGTCGAGAAAAGCGGTCGTGTGTATGCGGCATTGTAGCCTGAGACAATCTGCACAGTGTCATATTTCAGCACACAGATCCTGCCTGCTTTCACAGTCAGTCTGCTATCATGAGTGACCAAGCTTCTGCATGTGAACTCACATCTACCTCCTCACAAGTTCCTGAAGAAACTGAGTTACCCAAACGCTCAGTTAAACCCACTTGGAAAGTAATGGAGAATTATGAAGCTTCAGGGACTGAATTCTCAAATAGCTTGGAATTAGTCTGGGAGAAAATCCTTGCTGAAGCCAATACAGTGTCTGTTGAACGTGAACTACTGACACTAGAGGGCGCCATTAAACAACTTTCTGCCTCATATGAGCTTTATCAGCTTACCAGCATCAAATTCACTAATGTCTTACAAAACATGAAGTCAGAAAGTGCGATGATGCAATTAAAGCACGTCAATGCTCTCAATATTGAAAGAGACAGTTTTATCCAGCAAACCAGATTAAAGGCAGAAGCAAAAATAAAGCTGTTACAGGACACTGCATCTCACAGATCTGTTTCCACCAGACGTTCTAAAAACTCGTCAAGATCCCATAGTTCAAGATACTCAACACTCAGTGAGCGACTTATTAATGCCCGCGCTGAAGTGGAAGCCAGCAAAGTGCAGGTGGCATATGCAGAAAAAAGAGCAGAGTTGGAAGCGCAGTCAGCACGTCAAAGAGCAGAGTTGGAAGCGCAGTCAGCACGTCAAAGAGCAGAGTCGGAAGCGCAGTCAGCCCGTCAAAGAGCAACAATGGAAACCTTAAATGAACAGTGTAAACATGACGCAGCTATGGCAAAGCTAAGGGTCCTACAGCAAGCTATCAGTGCAGACGAAGGTGCAAGTGAGAAAGACAGCATTAACCTAAACATAGCAGATATGGAAGACCCCCTCAAACGCACTAAAGACTATGTCCTAAGCCACTGCAGTGCACACTCCATTGTCTCCAATGCTCCCGACTACATAGAGACTCCTTCACAGCTTCAAGTTAAAGAGGTTCCAGCAACTTCCTGCACTCAAAATCACTCCACTGCATTTCCTACCTGCCTACCTTGCCTGCCTTCATACGTCACAGAGCATTAGCGCAAGCTTCAGGCAAGTCATCAATCTCCAGTCATCGGTACAGCCTTGAATCAACGTACCATTGGAACAACTGACTTCAAGCAAGCAACTCACCTGGATGCATCTGCTGCACCATATTTCCCTGTGTCTTTTAACAACAATGTCAAAGATAACGCAATCAGCACCATACAGCCAACAGCATCCCACATAAAGGCGGAGACAACTGAGACAGAAGAGTTTGTGAGGTACATGCTTCGCAGAGAGCTCACAAAGACTGGTCTTACAAGTTTTGATGACCAACCTGAGAACTACAGAAGTTGGAAATGTGCCTTCAGAACTACAATCAGCAATATTGGCATTACAGCTGATAAAGAATTGAATCTGCTGATCAAATGGCTTGGTCCTCTATCTGCTGCACATGTTAAGCCATTAAGATCGGTTTTCATGGACAATCCTACTGCAGGCCTCACAGCTGCATGGGAGCGACTAGAGCAAAGTTATGGCAGTCCAGAAGCTATAGAAAATGCTTTGTTCATGCGTCTGGAAACTTTCCCAAAGATATCCGGTAAGGACAACAAGGAGTTCCAGAGACTGAGTGACCTTCTCCTTGAGCTTCAGCTAGCCAAGACAGACCCAAAACTACCTGGACTCAGTTACCTTGACACTCCAAGAGGGGTAAACCCAATTGTCTCCAAGCTCCCGTATGGTTTGCAAGAGAAATGGACTGCACTAGGGTCATCATACAAAAGAGAGAACAAGGTTTCCTTCCCTCCATTCTCTTTCTTCTGTGAATTCATCAGGAAAATTGCAGAGACCAAGAACGATCCAAGTTTTTCCTACGGTGAGTATAGCCTCTTCTCACCCTTTCCTAAGAGTACCAGTCTTCAGGGCAACTATAGAAACCATAGAGGCCCAGTGTCCGTGAAAAAGACTGACATCCTTCCCACTCCTACCACAGTTCTGGCCACGAACAAACAGAGTAGGAAGATTGAAAACCCTAACAGAGAGTGTCCCATACACAAGAAGCCACACCCCCTCAATAAATGTATCGGCTTTAGGAAAAAGCCTCTGGAAGAGCGCAAGGAGCTTTTAAAGACATTTAGGGTATGTTTCAGGTGCTGTGCTTCTACAGAACATTTTGCAAGGGACTGTAATGTGTCCATCAAGTGCATAGAGTGTGGCTCTGAAGAACATGTGCAAGCCCTCCATCCTCTTGAGCCCAGCTCTGCACAACCTGCCAACACTCCTCCCAGGTTAACGCATGGCGGGGAGAATACAGACCAAGCGCCTAATTCTACCATCATTTCTTCATCCTGCACTGAAGTTTGTGGAGAAGACCGCTGTGGTAAGTCCTGTGCTAAGATATGCTTGGTGAACATATACCACAAGGATCAACCAGAAAAGTCTCTAAAGGCATATGCTATCTTAGACGATCAGAGCAATCGATCACTTGCAAAATCGGAATTGTTCAATCTATTTGAAATAAAAGGCGAAGCTCATCCTTACACCTTGGGTACCTGTAGTGGAACTATAGAGGTTTCTGGAAGAAGGGCTCATGGACTCATGGTATCTTCTCTCAAAGGTAACTTGCAATTACCCTTACCTACACTTGTTGAGTGCAATCAGATACCTGCTAACAGGGAAGAAATCCCTACTCCAGCTGCTGCTTTCCATCACCCTCACCTCAAGGTAATAGCAAATGAGATACCGCCGCTTGACAAAGATGCTCAGATCCTTCTTCTGTTAGGAAGAGACATTCTAAGAGTTCACAAGGTACACAGACAAGTCAGTGGACCCCCAGATGCCCCATTTGCCCAGCGCACGGATCTAGGGTGGGTCATCATAGGCAATGTCTGCATAGGCAAAATGAAAAGACCTACCAACATTTCGTCATTCAAGACAAATGTTCTGCCAAATGGCCGAAACACTTACTTTGAGCCATGCCCACATCACTACTGGGTGAAAGAGAGGATAGCCAGCCACGAATGGCAACATGGTATCTCAGGTGACACAAGCCCTTTCTCCTGCCATGATGGCGACTTCGGCTCTACAGTGTTTAAAGCAACCAGTGAAGATGACATACTGGCTCCTTCAATGGAAGACAAAGAATTCATCAAGGTAATGGACAATGAGTTCTTTCAAGATGACTCCAATAACTGGGTAGCACCCCTACCCTTTCGTCTCCCAAGAGAGAGATTGCCCAACAACTTACAGCAGGCCATCAGTAGATTCTCCTCCTTAAAGCAAAACTTAAGCAGGAAACCAGAGATGCAAAAGCACTTTGTGGACTTTATGCAAAATGTATTTGACAGAGATCATGCAGAGCCTGCTCCCCCACTAAAGGATGGAGAAGAATGCTGGTACCTTCCATCCTTTGGCGTGTATCACCCACGCAAACCAGACCAAATCAGAGTTGTCTTTGATTCCAGTGCTCAGCACGAAGGTGTTTCTCTTAACAACATGCTCCTTACTGGACCCAACTTGAACAACAGTCTAATAGGAGTCTTGATTCATTTCAGACAAGAGCCTGTAGCAGTAATGGCCGACATTCAACAGATGTTTCACTGCTTCATCGTCAGAGAAGACAACAGAAACTACCTCAGGTTTCTATGGCACAAGGACAATGACCTCAACAAGGAAGTTATAGATTATCGCATGAAGGTACATGTCTTCGGTAACAGTCCTTCCCCAGCAGTGGCAACTTATGGGCTAAGGAGAACAGCTCAGACTGGAGAAGTTGAATATGGATCTGATGCCCGTCAATTTGTTGAAAGAAACTTCTACGTTGACGACGCACTTAAGTCCTTTTCAACTGCTAAAGAAGCAATTGATCTTCTCACAAGAACAAAGGAGATGCTGTCTGGAGCAAACCTTAGACTACACAAGATTATATCCAACAGCCAGGAACTTATGAATGCCTTTCACTCTGAGGACTATGCCACTAGTCTAAAAAACCTTGACTTAGGTACAGATGTGCCTCCTGTACAGCGAAGTCTGGGTTTGTTGTGGAACATCAAGCAAGACAAATTCACCTTCCAAGTGTCAACTTGTGACAAACCCTTCACTAAGAGAGGAGTCCTGTCCGTGGTGAATAGCATCTATGACCCACTGGGTTTCCTTGCTCCAGTTACCATTCAAGGTAAGATTTTACTAAGACAGTTGTCTACTGAGAACATAGACTGGGATACTCCCTTGCCTAGTGAGAATCAACACAAGTGGGAAAGGTGGAGATATTCTTTGAAGTCACTAGAAAAACTTCAGATTCCCTGTTGCTATGTTCCAGGATCCACTTCAACTGCTAACCGGAGAGAGATTCATATTTTCTCTGATGCATCAGTTGAAGCTATTGCTGCAGTAGCCTATTTGAAGACCTCTGAACTGAATGGAGAATCACACTGTAGTTTTGTCCTAGGCAAGGCAAAACTCACTCCCAAGCCTGTACATACCATACCAAGACTTGAACTTTGTGCAGCCGTGCTAGCAGTAGAAATTGCAGAGGTCATACGAAGTGAAATGGACACTACAATTGATTCTCTTACCTTCTATACAGACAGTAAGGTAGTACTTGGTTACATAAACAACCAAACAAAACTATTTTATGTGTACGTCAGCAACAGGGTTGAACGTATCAAGAGATTCTCTCTACCAAGTCAATGGCATAACGTTCCCACTGAACTCAACCCAGCTGACTGTGGGACCAGAGCCGTGTCACCTGCCGCTCTTCAGGACAGCTTATGGCTGTCACCTCCAAGGTTTCTGCGTGAGGACTCTTACTTACTCCCTATTGACACCACCTATGGGCTAGTAAACCCTGAAGATGATAAGAAAATAAGAACTGTGAACACCTCACTCCACACTTCTGTAAGTACAAAATAGAAGCTGCGGTCACACCGTTACAGGCATCAATGGAAGCAGGTGCAGCATCTAGCCAATGTGTTCTGGCATCGCTGGAAGAAAAAGTATCTTCACCACCTTCAAGGATGTAACAAATGGCAAGCATCTAAGCCGAATCTTAAGGTTGGAGACCTCATCCTTCTAAAAGACAAGGAAGTTTGTCGAAATAAGTGGCCTATGGGTCTTATTACTAAAGTTATGACCAGCGACGATAACAAAGTCCGGAAGGTAGAAGTCAAGGTAACCAAGGGAGGATCGACACAAGGACTAGCCATGCTGTTGGCACGGCGGGGAGTACATTGCTGCCATCTACAGGTTCTACTCAGAACTTTGGAATTCTTGAAGACATCATACTGTGACTTTATGTTCTTCATCCTGTTGAACTTACGTTTGTTATTTGCTTGTTGCATGTTTTTCATTACAGGTTCCAGGACATTTATCAGTATTGGACTTATTGAAAATATATATATTAGTTTAAGGTTATGAAATCTAAAGATTTCAGACGGGGAGTGTTGTGTTACACTATGTGATTATTCTTGCTCTGTGTCTTTAAGATCTGTCCCCTTCTTTCTAGCTGGACTCTCTCTCTCACCGTAGTTCTTTCTATATCTCCTCCACTTCCTGATTCTGGTCATTACTCCTGTATATCTTCCATGCTAAACATCTTACATGTGGCTTACAACTGCAACGTTTTTCTACCTATGAATATCCATCATTAAACGGAACATTCAAAAGGATTCATCGTCTGTCGTCCTAACTGTGAGTTTATTCATTGAGTTAAACTGCCTGTATCGATGCAAGGGATGAATATCAAACCAGCTTGAGTAAGGCCTACTTAAACCTGGAGATGAACTTTATCGCTTTGTAGTTGAGACAGAACACTGACGTTGGCCAAGAATGTATTTGGGTAATCTGCTTGCAATGTAATGTGCAAAATGAATAATTTCTTCTTTTTGTTTGACTCCACAGTTCCCTTCATCACCACAGGAATGGCAGACTGTGGCCTCCCAATTTGCCCAGCGGTGGGACTTCCCCAACTGCTGAGGGGCAATTGATGGGAAGCACGTCCACATAGTGCCGCCACCCCCGTTCGGGGTCTTACTATTATAACTATAAAGGTTTTAATAGTATAGTGTTAATGGCGGTGGTGTCGGCACGCTATGAGTTCCTGTATGTGGAAGTGGGGAAGAACGGCCTGATGTCCGATGGCGGAGTGTTCGCGCAGATGGAGTTCACTCACCGTCTGCAGTCTGGGGGCCTGGCACTGCCTCCAGATGCAGACAACGTGGATGGACTTCCCTTTGTGTTTATAGCGGATGAAGCCTTTGGACTGGGATCACATCTGATGCGGCCGTTCCCACAGAGGACCCTCACCCTGAAGAGGAGGGTTTTTAATTGCCGGCTGGCCAGAGCCCGGAGGGTTGTGGAGAATGCCTTTGGCATAATGGCCAGCCGGTTCCGCCTGTTTCTGACAGCCATACACATGGCAGAATACAAACTCAATCACATCATCTTAACCTGCTGCATATTGCATAATTTTATGAGACAACACCCTCCTTCATATCTATCTACTGTTGGGCCAGAGGTCGGTGTATCAGACATGCACAATCTTACTGGCCTGGACACTGGCCGTACTGGCTTGGCCCCCCAAAGCGCCCATGAAGTATGTGATAAATACGTTGAGTACTTCATGGGTAGGGGGGCCATCGCAATGCCAGACCATATTTGAAACCTTTTTTAAAAAAATTAAAAAAAATTATATTTTTTGGAAAACCTTGTTTTGTCATCATTTATTTTTTATTATTATGTGTCTCCCAGGTTATCATAGTACACTTTGTAGTAGTGCCAAGTGTGTTTGTCTTTAGTAAATAGCCACAATTGTAACACTTAAAAACCTGACCTTTCCCATTTTAGATAACTGCTATTGAGCATAGAAAGAACAAGCCACACATTGTTGAGTGTCCAAAATATTCTTTACTCCGTGCACAACATGTGTGGTAATTTTTTATTCAAAATACAATCTTGATATTTTGGCCTCCAAATTTTGGAGAAATAAACAAAAAAAAGGAACTTACAAGGTTCAACCTTAAAAATATAAACATGAGATGGGGTGATGTCACCCCTGAACCATCCAAAATTAGAAGATGCACACAGTTTTTGATGTGCAAAATGGGTTTTTTCATCCTGATCCCATGGCGAAAGTCAACATGTGCTATCTGCCATCATGCGGGATCAATGGACGTATTTTGGGGGTGCAAACCCTTCCTCTCACCTACTTGGAGTAGCGAGGAAAAGGTTGCACCCCCAAAACATGGACATAGATATCCTGTGACGGCAGATAGCACATGTTGACACACTGTGTGCATCTTGAAATTTGGGCTTGTGTTAAAACAAATGCCAATTTTTGCTTACATAAGAAAACTAAAAAAGGGGGGGTGTGGTTCAGACTATTCGCCCCATAATATCAATGATGTTTTTATATTTTTGCTCAATCACATTCATCCTTTTCCTCATAATGTCCATTTCGCTACTACATTCCATTATTTCTTGAATGACGATTTGGGCACTAGCACTTGAGACTGGAGTTGTAGGAGTTTCTGACACACCACCATGTTCATCCCCTAAAAATATAAAGGTATTAGAAATATGCAGGCCTACATCTCTTTTTACCAGAAGCTGACGTGACAGACAATGACCTGTTGTGGTGATAAGCTCCACCTCTCCTTCCTCCACCTCTCCTTCCTCCACCTCTGCTTCCTCCACATGCTGATCTTGGGGTTCTTTTGGATCTTGGGTTTCTTTATGTGGTCTGTGCTTCCTAGGCTCCTCACATTGGTGTCCTCCCAGTCTCCTCTCCCCTATGAGAATGAAACAATCAAAAGGTATCCTTTAGCATACAGAGATTTGAGGGCATAATTTTATAACTTTGCCTGGAAGTGGGGTACAATTGTTGGTTTTGCCAGAGTTCCAAGATGAACATATGAGATTTTGTTAATTCAACAAAGCAAGAATACTTTCATTCTTGGTCCTCAAAAATAAAAAGGAGACACCCCAAAGTATCCACTGGAGCACCTGTGTGTGATACCCTAAAAAGGTTGTTCTGGTGGCCCACACTATAGTGCTCCTGAGTCAAGATGTGTAACCAGCTGCTTGAGTGTCCTCTCCTTTACACAGAATCTAGTTTACCATTTAACATTCTACTTACTTACAACACATCATCTAGACAACAATGTATATATAAACGTTGTTTAACGCCAAATAGGCATGACCATGACCACATATGGTTTACGTGTATATGTGCAAAACATGTTATTTTTTACACGATCGCTGTTTACTAGGAAACATTACCAAAAATGAGTCCACTTCACATGAAATTTGCCATTCTACAATATGAAACCAGACAATCCAAGCACATGGAGCAAAACATGCAAGAATACATATTCCAATTTGATTAAAGACAGTAAAAAAAAAGCTTACTTTTGTCCAGGAATTTTTAAAGCTTCCTATACTGGTCCGGCTCCCTCAGCTTCAGGTCAGACCACCTTTTACGGAGCTGCTCCTTGGATCTCCTGACCCCAAATTTATTATAGAGTCTCCTCGCCACTTTGTCCATTATTTTAGACTTCCTGAGATTAGGGGTGTCGTATGGCCCATGCTTCCCATTGTAATCCTTCCTCCGCAGGATGTCCACCATCTCCGCCATCTCAGCAAATGACATATTAGTCGCCTTGAATCTTTTATTCCTGGATCGGGACGTTCCCGCCTCCGGGCTTTCCTCGTCGGTACTTAATAATAAAGTATGCACCTGTGTCACCGCCATGTCGTCGTCTCCCACTGTGCGCCAAACGAGAAGGGGCGGGGAAATTCAGAAAAAGACCGTCATGGGCGGGTGACGAGTTTCACGCATGCGCAGGGTATATAAAGGGTAACCGAGGTTGTGGTTGCGCAGAGTAAGGACGACCGGAAGTGCCGAACGAATCCTACTAAGGTAAGAAATTAACTTGGGGCATCAGTGGCCTATACTGGTTCATGATTGTAAAGGCCTATATTGGGCTATGATTAGGACAATTGAAGCTGACCTGCTGTTTTTGTCTTGTGTTTTATCTTGTAGAAAGAACTATGCATAAATTGCGTGAGCCAGTTGTGATGTTAATTTTTATAGAAAAGTATAAGGAAATGCGCAACCTCTGGGAGCTAAAAAATAGATCCTACCATAATAGCCAAGTACGCAAATGCAACAATTGTTAAATTAGCGGAATATATGAAGACCTGGATCCCAGAGGCAGACTATACTATGATGAATAGTAAAATAAACAACATGAGGAATGCGTACAAAAAACGCTATAAAGAAGTGCGTGCTTCTATGAGATCAGGAGCAGCAGCAGACAAAGTAGTTAAGCCCAAGCTGTGGTACTACAAGCATCTGCAATTTCTGGATGACCAGATTGAGGCCAGGGAATCACTTTCCACCCTTCCCTTAACCCTTCCTTCCACCCTTCCCTCCAGCGTTCCTTCCACCCTTCCCTCCAGCGTTCCTTCCACCCTTCCCTCCACCCCTGCAGAGGGGGAGGAGGAGCCACCTGAGCTTGAAGAGCCGGATCTGCGCATCTTCAGCCAGGTATATTATTTTCAAAGATATTTATTGTCCTTAATTGATTTTTGAGAACTAGATGTTAGTATTCACAAATGACAAAATTTAAATGTTTAAAAAATATATATAAAAAAAAAACATTAATGATTGGCACAGTATATAAAAAAAGCAGGGGTCACAATGAGAGTATTTTATATTTATTAAGATTCAAATTGCAACAGTCATGAGATGAAAATTGTGTGTGATTGATTCAACAAAAAATAAAACTATGTCCCTTTTTTCTACACAGGATGAGCTCAGCCAGGAGGAAGAGGCTCCGGAATGTGGCAGGGAGGAGGAGGCAGGGGTGAGTGGCAGCCAGGAGGAGGCCGGACCAAGTGGCACTCAACAGGTCCCCAGGCCTAGTGGCAGCACACAGTCCCAAGTGGCTTCCCTCCACGTCAGACCCACAAAAAATCGGCGGATGACAAAGGTGGAGGATGAGACACTTCAGATGATAAGGGACGCTGCTGCAATAATGAGGGCCCCCCTCAACCCTGTTGAGTCCTTTAGTACATATCTTTCATCAAAACTTCTGAACCTGGAGGAGAGACAACGTGCCCTCTGTGAGCACCTTGTGTATATGGCCATTCACATGGCGGGGATGGGGCAGTTGACAGAGGCCACTCATCTATCTGCCCCATCCTTCTCCTCCTCCTCCTGCCACATTACCACCGACAGAGCCACAGCCTGAAAGGGTGCGTGGACGGGGCCGTGGAACAAACGCTGGAGGGAAGCGTGGAGGGAACACTGCAGGGAGCAGTGCAAAGAAGGCTACCAAGAAGAGCAGAAGGTGATTCCCTGGCTTCAAGCTGCTCTTCCAGAAGTTGCAGTTTGTAGGAGTACTACAGCTTGGGATGATGTATGTCTTTAGCTGCTGCTCCTGATTTCCTCATGTTGTTTATTTTATTGTTCATCATAGTAATGTCTGCCTTTGGGGTCCAAAGTCTTCATAAATTCCACTAATTTAACAATTGTTAACCTTCCTGTTTATATATTTTTTGCCAGAATAAATGGATTTTTGATTTAGGAAAAATACTTGCCTATGTTTTTTTATTGGGAGTAGCAATAAGATGTCATAAATACAATGTGTAATTAACAAGGGACACCAACCTCCTTGAGGAAAAAAATAAAATAAAATTATGTTGTTGTGAGAACTTGACACCCAAAAAAATTAGCCCACAAGAACCAAAATCTACTAAAAAAAAAAATGGTATATCTTGATTCTAAATAACAATTAAAATTAGGGAGATCTGGCTTTAAAAATAGATAAAATTATTCTAGAGATGACAAGCAACTATAAAGAAATAAGTTTGTCAGAACTCGGGATAAAGATCTGCAGCAAAAAAACATTTTAAAGACCATTATAAAGAAGAAAACAATGCGCTGCATTAAACGAGGCAATAATTTGCAGAATGAAGAATGTGCTCTCTCCATTAGGAACGCTAGTTTTACCAGACCGAGCGCTCCCGTCTCATAATTCAGTCTGAGCATGCGTGGGTTTTTTAACCGATGGACTTGCCCATAGACGATCGGAATTTGCTATCGGTTTCTTATCCATCGGAAAAATGTAAAACATGTTCTATTTTTTGACACCGATGGAAAAAAGACCGATGGGGCCCATACACGATCGGTTTGTCCGATGAAAAAAATCCATCGGACTGTTTTCATCGGTAAAACCGATCGTGTGTACGCGGCTTAAGAGTTTTGGGAGCACTGAGTTATTGTGATAATCACGAAGCTTCAACACAGAAGAAATTGTTTTGTCACGTTGTTCACAAGAACCCTTTCAGCACATCGTTTAGGAGAATTATTTACACATTTACACATTGGATATTGTGGACATTTTATCTCTTTTTATCACATTTGGTTGTTTATCACATGGTTCATGGTTGTTTTTAGCACATTGTTTAGGAGAATTATTCTACACCGGATACTGTGGACTTTACCCCTTTCATATTTGGTTATACTTATATTTGGAGTATTACCATAATCTGAGTATGCTCAGAACTATCAACTGGTACAATATTGCTTCCCTTAAGGAGTTGCATTAGGTCAAGGAATGCGCAGAAGTCCGCCGAACCCTTTCAATTGTCTGTCTGTTTCTGCTGTCTTTCTTTTTTTTTACATATATTTAAAGGTTAGTTTTCTCCCAAAGAGGTATACAGTGGGGCAAAAAAGTATTTAGTCAGCCACCAATTGTGCAAGTTCTCCAACTTAAAAAGATGAGAGAGGCCTGTAATTGTCATCATAGGTATACCTCAACTATGAGAGACAAAATGTGGAAACAAATCCAGACAATCACATTGTCTGATTTGGAAATAATTTTGTTTGCAAATTATGGTGGAAAATAAGTATTTGGTCACCTACAAACAAGCAAGATTTCTGGCTCTCACAGACCTGTATCTTCTTCTTTAAGAGGCTCCTCTGTCCTCCACTCATTACCTGTATTAATGGCACCTGTTTGAACTTGTTATCAGTATAAAAGACACCTGTGCACAACCTCAAACAGTCACACTCCAAACTCCACTATGGTGAAGACCAAAGAGCTGTCGAAGGACACCAGAAACAAAATTGTAGACCTGCACCAGGCTGGGAAGACTGAATCTGCAATAGGCAAGCAGCTTGGTGTGAAGAAATCAACTGTGGAAGCAATAATTAGAAAATGGAAGACATACAAGACCACTGATAATCTCCCTCGATCTGGGGCTCCACGCAATATCTCACCCCGTGGGGTCAAAATGATCACAAGAACGGTGAGCAAAAATCCCAGAACCACACGGGGGGACCTAGTGAATGACCTGCAGAGAGCTGGGACCAACGTAACAAAGGCTACCATCAGTAACACACTATGCCGCCAGGGACTCAGATCCTGCAGTGCCAGACGTGTCCCCCTGCTTAAGTCAGTACATGTCCCGTCTGAGGTTTGCTAGAGAGCATTTGGATGATCCAGAAGAGGATTGGGAGAATGTCATATGGTCAGATGAAACCAAAGTAGAACTGTTTGGTAGAAACACAACTCGTGTTTGGAAGAGAGAGAATGCTGAGTTGCAACCAAAGAACACCATACATACTGTGAAGCATGGGGGTGGCAACATCATGCTTTGGGGCTGTTTCTCTGCAAAGAGAACAGGACGACTGATCTGTGTACATGAAAGAATTAATGGGGCCATGTATTGTGAGATTTTGAGTGCAAACCTCCTCCCATCAGCAAGGGCATTGAAGATGAAACATGGTTGGGTCTTTCAGCATGACAATGATCCCAAACACACCGCCCGGGCAATGGAGGAGTGGCTTCGTAAGAAGCATTTCAAGGTCCTGGAGTGGCCTAGCCAGTCTCCAGATCTCAACCCCATAGAAAACTTTTGGAGGGAGATGAAAGTCTGTGTTGCCCAGCGACAGCCCCAAAACATCACTGCTCTAGAGGAGATCTGCATGGAGGAATGGGCCAACATACCAGCAACAGTGTGTGACAACCTTGTGAAGACTTACAGAAAGAGTTTGACCTCTGTCATTGCCAACAAAGGATATATAACAAAGTATTGAGATGAACTTTTGATATTTTTTTTTTTTGCAAATCAGACAATGTGATTGTCTAAATTTGTTTTCACATTTTGTCTCTCATAGTTGAGGTATACCTATGATGACAATTACAGGCCTCTCTCATCTTTGTAAGTGGGAGAACTTGCACAATTGGTGGTTGACTAAATACTTTTTTGCCCCACTGTAAGTCTTTAATGAGATCTGCCTTGCCTAATGATGCAGGAGAGCAGAAACTGAGGACCAATTGTAGCACCAATTTCTCATCTTCTGTTAGTGTGTATGGTGTTAAATTGATAATATCTAAGTTATTATTGCCTATGTGGGTCTGGTTACATACAGGTCCGTGCTTCCTGTTTTTTTGTGCTCCATAAGTTGAGTTTGTCCTAAAATCTACCATTGTGAATACTATTATGCCGCGTACACACGATCGATTTTCTTGCCATTTTGTTTCTTGCCGTTTTTCACGTCGTTTTTTTTCATGTTTCCTCTCAAGCCTGTCTTGCGTACACACGATCATTTTAAAAAACGATGAAGCAAAGCGCAGTGACGTACAACACGTATGACGGCACTATAAAGGGGAAGTTCCGTTCTAATGACGCCACCCTTTGGGACGCTTTTGCTAATTCCGTGTTACCGCGTGTTAGTAAAAGTTTGGTGAGAGACGATTCGCGCTTTTCAGTCTTCGTGCTTTGAAGATCGTTTTGTGGAGTTCAGTTTGTGCCTGTGGGTTCGTATCTGTTTGGCAGTGCGTGTAGTCAGTTCGTATCTGTTTATTCAGTGCGGTCTGCTCTGCTCGTTCCTGTTTTTCAGCTTGTTCTTCATTGGCCTTGCTGTTCTTCCGTGCGTTCTTCTAGTTCGTTCTGTTCAGCCGACCGTTATCTAGCCATGTTGCGGCTACGTACTCGTCGTAGAGTTCGTGCTGTAGTTGGTGCAGGGGTTCATGCTGTATCCCGACTCCATGCCATGAGCAGGGTCAGGAGGAGTTCATGGACCAAGAATTGGTTGCTCCAGCGGCACCAATTCTGTCACATGCCTTTGTTGCGGGAGATCAGGGAGAATAATCCTGATGATTTCAGGAATTTTCTCAGGAGGTCTGACCCCGTATTTCAGCATCTGTTGGCTTTGGTGTCCCCCTATATTACCAGGCAGGACACTGTTATGTGGGAAGCCATCAGTGCTGAGCAGAGGCTCATCGCCACGTTGCGATACCTGGCGACTGGGAGAAGCCTGCAGGACCTTAAGTTCTCCACAGGCATATCCCCCCAGGCTCTGGGGATCATTATACCAGAGACTTGTTCTGCCATCCTTCAAGTTTTGCAGGAGGACTATATTAAGGTAAGTGTTCTTCTAAAATAACTTCACATTGTATGTTTTTTGGTTTTGGATACTTTTTATTTTGCTTTATTAGCAGTCCCTAATTCACATGATTCTTAGCTGCAGGGAATGTCCCCTTTCTCCCCATGTTTTAATATTAAATTTTTTGTGTTTGAGGCCTACCTGTAAATTTTGCTTACCTAACCTCTCCAGCATGCTATCCTGGGGCCATACCTACCTTGCCTAGTCATTTCCATGTATTTTATTCTATGTCCCATCGTAGTGCTTTGCCCAAAACGCACCCTAAAGATTGCCTAGGAATGTTTCATTTTTTTGTAACTTCATACAGAGTGCTACAGCCTTCATTTGTGATATTCCCAACTCATCTTCAACACCCCCCCCCCCAAATTTTTATTTGATTTTTTAAGTTTGTTGTTGCTTACTAATCTTTTTTTTTATTACAGTTTCTACCAATGTTGGCCATGAATGTTGGTATGAAATAAGCTTTCAATGTTTCTGGCTCAAAGTATTAATTTTTTATTTCTTTAATTCCACAGTTCCCTTCTTCGCCACATGGATGGCAGAATGTGGCTTCCGAGTTTGCCCAGCGATGGAACTTTCCGAACTGTGGAGGAGCCATCGACGGCAAACATGTTCGGGTCGTCCCACCACCCCATTCGGGATCCTTTTATTACAACTATAAGGGGTTCCACAGCATCGTGATGATGGCAGTGGTGTCGGCCACCTACGAGTTCCTCTATGTGGACGTTGGCAAGAATGGCAGGATGTCTGATGGAGGAGTATTTGGCCAGACGGAGTTTGGGGAACGTCTCCTTTTGGATCTGCTGGCCTTGCCACCAGCGGAGCAGAATGTTGAGGGACTACCTTTTGTCTTTGTGGCGGATGAGGCATTTGGCCTGGGACCCCATTTGATGAGGCCATTCCCACAACGCACCCTCACCCCTGAGAGGAGGGTGTTCAATTATTGGCTGGCCAGAGCCAGAAGGGTGGTGGAAAATGCCTTTGGCATCATGGCCAGCCGATTTCGCCTCTTCCTGACCTCCATCCACCTTGCCCCATACAAATGGAACCATGTGGTAATGACTTGCTGTGTGCTTCATAATTTCCTACGGGTGCATTCCACCAGTTATCTAGCTTTGAGTGGGCCTGAGGCCTCTTTACTCAATTCCGAAACTTTAGTGGCCCTGGAACCTGGCCGTCCTGGCTTGGCCCCCCCAACCGGACGTGAGGTCCGTAACCAATATTTTGAATATTTTATGGGTAGGGGGGCCATTGAAATGCCAGAAAATCTTTAAAAGTTTTATTCAAAAAAAATAAATTCTTTTATGGAGTAAAGATTGGTTTGGTGTTTTAATTGTATAATGTTTTATGTTTCATGTAGGTTTACCTAGTGCACTTGTATTGCCATGTGTATTTAACATTCTTAATTAGCCTTCATTGTCAGTGTAAACACAAAACATTGATTAGTTCACTCTGCACCACATTTACATAATGAAGCCACAATTATTTTGAATGTAAAAATACCTTTATTTCTTTTTTCGTTGGGAAACTTCCTTTGAAATGTGGATGTTCCCTTAATTTTTGGGGTATTAAAACGCATGACCAGCCATGCATAAACAAACTATATTCATAAAAATTGTGAAAAAGCTAAACATGTGCTAGTCATTAAAGGGTAAAAAAACAAAACACCTTCCAAAACTCAGCAATTTAAACGTTCTTTGGTGTAAAAACATTAGACACGCCCAAGCACAGCCATGATATTTTGGAGCCTTTCCTCCACCCGCTTGGTATTTGCCCTGATCTCTAGCAAGTCTCCCTTAATTTTTTCGAGGTCACGACAGCAGACCATGAGGTATTGGATCAGGATCTGGGCACTGTGATGTGTCAACTTTTTGGGGTCTTCGGCCAGAACTGCACCTAAATGTAAAAAGAAATATGTAGGATAGAATATGTAGGCCTACATCTATTTAACATGCATGTGTCTGGTTTCTCTCTGACCTGTGGTGGTGCCACTTTCCACTTCCACAACATCACGTTCCTCTCCATCCTGGGGTTCTTGGGGTATTGTTGTAGGTGTTGCAATTATCGGCTCATCTGAGGTAGCTTTTCGAATCCCTAGGGAGATTGAAATAAAAGGAATAGGTTTCATTAGTAGCGACTCAATTTTTCAATTAAACTAAACATGATAAAATACTTTGTAATCATTCTTTTGAAGCCTGCTGCATTTTAAAATGTACCCCCTGTGCCAACCGGGACAAATGATTGGATACATAGCCAAAACCATAGCATCTACTTTAAAAACACAAATTTGACACATTGTAACACCCCAAAGTATCTACACAGGATCACCTGTGTGTGACACCCTCAAGCTTTTTGGCTTTAGGCCCACACTTGTACTACTGCGTTCAGATGTTTCATCAGCTGCTGAGCATTCACTCCCTTAACATTACCATGCATATCCTTTTTTAAAACAAACAAATGTCCTTTGGATTAGGACCGAAAAAATAAGTGAAGCCAAAATTTACTCCCCCAAATAAAATAAAATACATGGGTGTTCACACTGGATGATCCGAAAACATAGTTTGAGGAACTGTACGGAGAAAGAGGTTTAATACGTCTGTTGACTGTGCGGACGAACCTGAAAGATGGTATCTTTCACTGTACTATATGAAAGTAAAAAATACACGACAGAATACAAGTAAATAATATGTACCATGGAAAATATTCAAAAAGAACTTACTTTTTCCTAAAACTTTCTTGATTCTTTTGTATTGGTCGGCCTCCCGCAACTTCAGATCAGACCATCGTTTTCTGAGCTGTTCCTTCGTTCTGCACACCCCGAATTTTTTGTGAAGACTTTTGACCACTTTGCCCATAATTTTTGATTTGACCAGATTAGGCCTTTTATACGGCCCATGCTTGGCATCATAATCCTCCTTCTTTAAAATGGCGACCATCTCCACCATTTCATCGAATGACATGTTGGATGCCTTATATCTCCTGGATCTGGATTTGGGCTCCTCTGGAATTTCCTCCTCTGTAGAGGTAATCTCAGCCACCTGTGTCTCCGCCATGTTTTGTTAAGCACTACGACGAGCGAGAAGGGGCGGGGAAAGTGCAATATCGAACGTCAGGGGCGGGGAAAGCGTGCGGAGTGTCACGCATGCGCAGTGTATATCAAGTGAAGATCCATGTCTCGAAAATACGTTCATTTGGCGGGAGAGGGAGTTAGCAACGAACGTCTTGACGAAGGTACCTAACAATTTAAGTATTTGAGGTTCATCAGACGAGAAGATTTGTGCGCTAAAAATATGTCGAAAATGCACATTTGAGGAATGTTGCCTGAAATATATCTATTTTTTGGTTTCTCGCTTTTACAGATATCATGAATACTTTTAAAAACCCGGATTCATGGGGGAGTTCATAGACAAATGGCAAGAGCTACCTATACTATGGCAAACCAAAAGTGGCGCAAATAAAAATAAAGACGCCAGGAAAGCAGCACTGGAGAGCCTGCTTGCATTTGTGCAAACCAAGATACCCACAACAACTCTCCAAGATGTGAAAAACAAAATAGCGACCATCAGAGGGACATACAGGACCCAGAGGACTATGGTCCTGAGGTCCCAGAGGTCAGGTGCTCCAGCAGATAAGGTTTATAAACCCAGTCTGTGGTACTACAGTAAGCTTTCTTTTCTGGATGACCAGCTGGAAGTGCGGGAATCTCTCTCCACCCTTCCCCCCAGAGGTCAATCCAGCCTTCCTTGTAGCCAACCCTCCAGCCTTCTCTGCAGCCAGTCCTCCAGCCTTCCTGGCAACCCTGCTCTGGCTTCCTCTGAGGATCAAGATCAGGTCCTAGAGGAAGCAGATTTGGATATATGGAGCCAGGTAAAGTATTGATATCTATATTTATATCTTACAAAATTGTAGAATTTAAATAGATGTTAGTATTGTTAGGTATGTAAACTTCTACCAATAAAGTTTTTGAAGAGCAAGATACAGTAGTGGCCTAATTTTATGTGGACAAGGCAACAAAACCAGGATGCGGAATCAATGAAAATGACATAACTTTTGGCATTGATTTCAACAATGTCTAGAGGTGAACAATGTCTGTGAATGATGGTGGGCCAAAATAAATAATGTCCCTTTCTTTTTTTACAGCCAGAGCAGAGCCAGGAAGAGGGTGATGTTGGGGATCAGGAGGAGGCAGGGCCCAGTGGCACCCAGGAGGAGGCTGGGCCCAGTGGCACCCAGGAGGAGGCTGGGCCCAGCACAAGAGCCCAGATGCCTCCCCTGGTAGTTAAACCACGAGAGCCAAGGAGAGGTAGGCAGGTGGAGGAGGAAACCAGGGCCTTCATCAGAGAGGCAACAGCGGCCCTCAGAGAGGCACCCTCTGTTGATGAGGGATTTGCCGCAGTCCTCGCACACAAACTAGTGCAAATGGACTTGCGGCAAAAGATATATAGTGAGACCCTGCTTTTAAAAGTCATCAATAAGGGCGTGCTGGGTGAACTCACCATGTACACCGATGTACACCGATATAACGGAGGTTGTCCCTACTCCTCCACCTCCTCCTCCTCCTCCTCCTACTACTCCTCCTGCCACAACCTCTCCTCCTGATCCCCAGCCTCCAAGGAAGAAACCAACCAAGGCTGCAGAGAAGGCTGGAGAGAAGGCTACAAGGAAGAGGAGAAAATAATGCCTGCTGTAGTACCACAGACTGGGGACATATAGGACTTATCTGCTGTGGCTCCTGACCTCTGGGAGCTCAAGACAAGATTGGGCTCCTTTTTTGGGGGGATCTAATCTCTATTTTGGTTTTCACATCTTGGATGGTTGTTGTTGGGTCAAAGGGATGCACAAATGCAAGCAGGCTCTCCAGTGCTGCCTTCCCCTTTTAATTTGTTAATGTTCCGAAATAAAGGGTTTTTTTTGGCCTTAAAAAACTTGACTATGTGATTTGTATTTCAAAAGAGAGCTTGCTAGGGAGCAGGCAGGGACATCTCAAATAATATTATTGTTATTATCAAGGGACACAAACCTCCCTGAGGCCAAATGAGACACTTTTTGAAGGTTGGTGTGGTAACTTTACACAAGAATAATTTAAGCCAAAAAAAAAATAACAAGACCCCAAAAATTAAAAAGACAATAGTAAAATAGAATTTCCAAAAAAAAGGATATTTACATTATTTTATTATTAGTAGTATTATTTAGGAGGGAGGTGCAGCTTAGAAAAAATATTTTACAATCATTAGAGCAATTTGGAATTACTTTAGAAACAAGTTTGGCATAACTCTCAATGTCATTATCAAACGAAGGTAATTTTTAAGCATTATCAAAAGAAGAACTGAATGCGCAGCATTAAAACTATGCTATTAATTCCACCGTGACGAATGTGCCATCTCCATTTCCAACATTAGCTTTACCAAAACGAGCGCTCCCGTCTCATAGTTGCTTCTGAGCATGCACATTTTTTTTCACGTCGTGAAAGCATACACACTATCGTTTTTCACGTCGTTAAAAAAAACGACATGAAAAACGACGTGAAAAAAGAGAGCATGTCCGAAATTTTTAATGGCCGTTTTTCACGTCGTTAAAAATGCTCTGGAGCATACACACGGTCATTTTTCAGGGCCATTTTTTAAAATGGCAGTTTTAACGGCATGAAAAACGATCGTGTGTATGGGGCATTAGGGTAATTGGGAGTGGGTTAAAGATTGGGTGAATTGTCTCTAATTTGATTGAATGCATGTGTAGGCGTCCCAGTAGAGTGCACCCCAACAACTGTAATGTGTATTTCACTTTTTTTTTTTTTTTTTTTGAGAAAAAAGTTTTTTATTGAACAATTTACATTTGGAACATAATTCTGCAAGTTACAAGGCAATACTGGAGAAATGCATAAAACAAGAAATGTGGCTTATACATATATAGGCACAGTAGATCAAAAAAACTTGTTCAGATTGAACACTGGATTCAGTGACTATCAATAAGTGGAAAACCCTATGTCCACGCTATTCATGGAATTGCACGCTAGAAGGATGTATAGTATTACGGACCATCAGTGCATGTGTCTGCGGACTCAAGCCATCGATCCCAGATTTTGTAGTACTTATCTGGACAACCTCTGTTGATGTATATGAACTTTTTGTAGGGAAGAGTGTTATTTATATCTAGTTTCCAATCGTTGAAGCTGGGGGGAGTGGGTCTCATCCACTGTCTGGCTATAATTTTTCTAGCATTAAACAATGTTTCATGCAAGAATGTTTTAGTGAATTTGTCCATCTCAGAGTCGGGGAATATCCCCAGTAAGCATTGTTTGGGGTCCAGGGTCAATGGGGATCCCATGTCATCATGGAGGAAGTCAACAATCTGCTTCCACAGACCCTGAAGGACCGGGCACGCCCAGAGTAGATGGAAGAATGTGCCCGTCGTTTGGTTACACATTGTGCACAAGGTAGAAAACTGTCGTCTAAAGCGGGCGATTCTTAGGGGGGTGAGATACGCTCGGTGCACCACGTATAACTGGGTCAGCCTGTCAGAGAGCTTGGGGGATACAGTCTTGCACGAGTCTAGTGCTTCACTCCACTCCTCATCCTCCAGTGGGCCCACCTCTCTTTCCCATCTTGGTTTAAGGCTGTAAGCTAGCGTGGTAGATGATGGGGTGAGAAGCATGACATAAAAATCAGAGATCAGCTTTCGCGGGTCCACACCCTTAACCACTGCCATAATAACATTGGGCGTAGATTGTGGCAAAGGCTGGGGAAACTGAGCTTGGGCTGCGTGACGCACCTGGAAGAATCTAAAAAGCATAGAATTGGGCAGCAGGAACTCATTTTGGAGGTCCTCAAAGTTTTTAAGTGTGCCATCGGAAATTATGTGGTGCAAATAATATATTCCATATTCGCACCATATCTCTGTGTCAGGGATCAAGAGAAACTCTGAGAGTAGTCTATTGTGCCATAAGGGGGTATAATTGTTGTGTTTAGGGGTCGTTAATGTTTTAGTGGTGATGTCCCATACGCGCCTATATTGGTATAATAGGGACCCACGGTCTCTATTGGAGTTATTCCCACTATGTCCCACTGCAATTGCAGTGAGTGGGTCAGTGGTCAGTTGTGCCCACCGTGGACAGAGGAGGGTGAGGAATCTGAGTCTGTCGGTTTTATCTATGTGGTATAGTTGAGACAGTTGGGACGCAAGGTAATAAAGATTTAAGTCAGGGAGGGCTGTTCCACCTAGGTCAGTAGGGTTCTTAAGGACTCTCCAGGCCAGCTTGTGTCTGTTGTTACCCCAAATAAATGTCTTGAGTATGGCCTCCATTGACTTGAAAAATTTCAAGGGTAAGTATACGGGTGTGTGCCAGAGTATATACAATATTTTAGGAAATAATATCATTTTAACAATGTTAATACGGCCCCACACGCCGAGCGGCAGTCTCGCCCATACCTGGGTTCTAGACTTGATGAGATCGAAAAGGGGTTCTATGTTCAGGGATATATAGTCAGCCGGTGTTCTATTCACCAATACTCCAAGATATTTGATAGTGTTCACTCGCTGGAGTGGTAACTGTGCCTGTAGCTTGGGAGAGGGGAAACTATCCATAGGCAGTATTTGAGATTTCTCCCAATTAATTTTAAGGCCAGAGAACTGACCAAAGTGTTCAATTGTATGCAACGCCTTCCGAAGCGATGTGGCAGAGTCGGCCAGGTATAGTAGCGTGTCGTCTGCGTATAAGCTAATTTTTTCAGTCAGGGAACCAAGGCAGAGACCCTGAATCTCGGGGTCCTCTCTAATGGAGATTGCAAGGGGCTCCGCCGCCAAGGCATAGAGGAGCGGAGACAGTGGGCAGCCCTGTCTAGTGCCCCTGGATAAGTCAAATGTCTGGGAGGCCCTCCCGTTGGCCACTACTTTACCCCTGGGTGCCAGATATAATAATTGAACCCACTTAATAAATTTAGGTCCAAAACCAAAGCCACGGAGGCATCCCCAAAGGTACCGCCACTCCACTGAGTCAAAGGCCTTGGCAGTATCCAAAGCCACCACCACCCGGGACCCAACATTAGTATGTGTCGCTTGTAAGTTAATATACAATTTTCTGAGGTTGAAGGAGGTGTTACGCCCCGGCATAAATCCAGCTTGGTCAGCATGGATCAGGGTTAGAATCACTTGGTTAAGGCATAGGGCAAGTACTTTAGCCAGAATCTTTATGTCTACCTGGAGTAGCGATATTGGTCTATAAGATTCCGGGAGGCCTGGGTCCTTGCCTGGCTTAGGTATGAGGATAATTACCGCCTCGCCCATCGATGGGGGTAAGGTGAAATTGTCAAATAGATGGTTGAAGAGGGACAATAACTTGGGGGCAAGTATCTCGATGTATTGGGCGTAAAATTCTATGGGCAACCCATCTGAACCCGGGGCCTTGGATCTGGCGAAGCTCCCAATCGCTGTGGTTATTTCGTCGAGTGTAAGAGGTGCGTCTAGCATAGCCATTTGGGCATCGTCTAGCTGTGGAAAGATGATTTCCGCCAGTAGATCTTCCAATTGAGAGTCAGTGGTAGAAACCTGGGACGTATATAGTTGAGAAAAGAAGTCCCTAAATTCAGAAGTGACAGCCTGGGGTTCCGTAATCTTTTCCCCATTAGGACCAGTGAGGGAAATGACAGTAGGGGGTCTATCCTCACTATGTGCCAAGTAGGCCAACAGTTTACCCGCTCTCTCCCCATGTTCATACAATTTTTGTCTGGCAAAGAAAAGTTTTTTCCTGGCCGTCTCGTGTTGTAGCTGATTAACCACCCTGGTTTGTAACCTGAGTCGGGCAGCTCCATCAGGAGAGGGGTTCGACATGTACCCCTGTTCAGAGGAGGACAGATCCCGCATTGCCCCGTCCAGTATGGCTGATGAATTAGCCTTCAGCCTGTTGATAAAGGAGGTCAGAGTCAGACGTGCATGCAGTTTGAAGGCTTCCCATACTACGTCTGGGGATGCAGATCCGTCATTCTCTAAAAAGTAAGTTCTCCAACTGTTACCAAGCTCGTCATCCTCCGACAACAGGGTGAGCCAAAACGGATTCAGGCGCCACGTACGGGGCGGTTTGTTTAATGGGATGGAGAGGCTAATGAAATATGGGCTATGGTCTGAAAGTAATCTGGGGGCAAATTCAGCTCCCAGTAATCTTGGGGCAAGGGTACTAGAAATGAATATAAAATCTATACGGGACATGGTGTTATGGGTAGTTGAGAAACAGGAGTAAGCTCGAGTGAGCGGGAATTTAAAACGCCAGGTGTCAGTGAGATTAAAGGAAGAGATAAGTCGGGAGAATCTAGTGTGGGTTGGAGCTGTAGTAGATAATGGCGAGGGCGACAGTTTGTCTAATGTAGGGTTCAACGTAGCGTTAAAATCCCCCAGCCACACCGCCTGAATCGAAGGATGACGAGTCATATATAGCAAGCCCTCTGTGACTATAGTAGAATTAAATGGTGGAGGTACATAGAATGCCATCAGTAGGAAAGGTTCACCATACAATTTAACCGAAAGAAAGACATAGCGCCCCTGTGGGTCAGACTGAACATCACACAGCTCAAAATGTACCGTCTTGGCAATCAAAACTGAGACTCCGCGGGCGTGGGACGAGTGGGATGAATGATATGCCCACCCAATCCATGGCCGGCGGAGTGCCATCTGGAGCCGACCCTCAACGTGTGTCTCCACTAACACCACAATGTCGGCTCGTTGTTTTTTGAGAAATGAGAAAACTGCAGATCTCTTTACCTTGTCCCCAAGCCCACGCACATTCCAAGTGAGCAGTTTTATCGATGCCATAATTCAAACATTAAAACATATCGTGGGACAGTAGCATTACATGAATACAAGGTTTGCCATCTATGCAGTATCAATGTTAGCATGCACTTCGTTGTATTGCAGTCCATCAAGAAAAAACGAACCTCCCCCTCCCCCCTCCCCACCCTGCATCTTCCCCAACTGATGCGGGTATGTTCCCAAAACCAAAAGAAAGTAACAACCGGTAGCAGATAAAACCAAAATATCTTGCTGTTACGTAAAAGATCTGCAGCGATCTCCTCACATGGGAGGTGTGGAAGATCCAATGCCCGCAAATAAAGAGCAACAGGCTCTTCTTGTACTGTGAACCAGAAGTACAGTGCGGGGTCGGTGGTATAGAAAGTTCTGCAGTCACATAATAAAGAGATGCGTGTTCCGGTTGCTGGGGGGCGAAAATTCGCTGTGTTAGGCATGTGGAGTGTAGGACTGATTGTGCTCCGCAATTACAGTCTCCAGGGTAGTTACATGGATCAACCAGTCAGTGGGGGCCCTAAGTATGGGAGACCCCCTCTGCAGGTTACAATTGAAAGAGGATTATAGCAGGGGAAGGCAAAAGGGGGTCCCAGGGGTAAGGAGCAATAGGGTATGCGCCGCGGGCAGTAAAGGGGAGACAAAAAAAAGGGGGGTAACATACCAGGATTTGCAGACTCCCGCTGCGGCGTATAATGTGCTGGTGATGATGACAGGCAATCAATAGTGCTGATGAACATGCTCGATCAGGTCACTCCGCCGCCCCTCTGGCGGGCCCCGGACGCTCCAACCAGGCAATGACTTCCTGAGGATCCTCAAAAAAGAACACACGGCCGTCCCTTTCGACTCTAAGACGAGCTGGAAATAGCATAGAGTATTTAAGATGTTGTATCCGGAGCCTCCTCTTCGCCTCCATGAAGCCTTGGTGGCGGCGCTGCACCTCGGCAGAGAAGTCGGGGAAGATAGCGATCTTGGAGTTTCCAAGGTGGATGTTACCTTTTTCCCTGGCCATGCGCAGCGCCGCATCTCTATCTTTGTAATTCAAGAATTTTGCTATAAACGTGCGGGGGGGAGCCCCCTGAGGAGGAGATCTGGCAGGCATACGATGAGCCCTCTCCACCGCCAGGGTGGGGGAGAAGGCCTCGCGGCCATAGGTGTCAACAAGGAGTTTCTCCAAGAAGGTGGTAGGATCTTTGCCCTCAGCTCCCTCGGGGAGCCCGATGAAACGGAGGTTGCACCTCCGGAGCCTATTTTCCATATCATCTTGCTTGCTTAGAATCTGATTGATTTGGAGCTGCATTCGATCGGAGCTGACTTGGAGCGGCGTAACGGTGTCCTCCACCTCTCCAATGCGGGTTTCGGCAGTCGTGACACGCTCACGAAGTTTCTGGAAGTCTTGTCGCATGAGTGAAAGGTCCACCTTGACCCCCTCTATTTGCGCCGTCAGGGACGTCCGGCAGTATGTGATCGCCTCGAGCAGTTTAGCTGTGTCGCCTCCCGTAGCGTCCTGCTCACCGCCTGCGGCACCGCCATCTCTTTCCTCCTCCTGGCGGCGGTACTGGTCCAATTTCGCCAGGGTGGCCTTTGGCGGTGTATTTCACTTTTAAGTGATCCAAATTCTCAATCCATATGTTTAGGATTAGTGACAATTAAGTAATTTAGTGATATCCTGTCATCTGATTGAGCAATAGCTTGTGTAGCATAACTGTGCATTGTAGTGTTTCAGTGTTTGTGGTTGATGTTTCATAGTTTGTGAATGACCATTAATCCCACCAACATTTAAACACATTTTACATGCAATTCATTAAGTGTTAGCATCCTAAGTGGTGTTTCTTCATCGACTCTGTAAAAAAGAGGAAGATAAAAGAAAAATCAGATTCAGTACTCAATTCCATGTTAGTGTTTGCTACTGTGTTGTGATTTCTGTCTTTAGTTGTCCAGGTCCCGTAGTTATTTTCCCAACGATATAACATCATAGGTTTGTAAGATAGTAAACTTTGTGTATCATGATATTGTATTTGCAGTTGTATCATTTCAATATCACATTATTTGATATCCTGGTTATAATGTTGTATCAGCAGCTCCATGAGTGGCTTGCTACACAAGCTCAGTTTACTTTCCCATAACTTTGTAAATTCAGGGGTAGTGTCTGTGCTTGTTGGAAAGAATTGTACCCTTAAAGGATAAGTTCACCTTTAATAACATGTTACTAAAATTGAATGATTAGGCCTCAACACCAAACGATATGTCTGGAGGAAATACAATACAGCTCACCATCCAAATAAAACCATTCCTACAGTAAAGCATGGAGGTGGTAATATCCTGTTATGGGGGTGTTTATCTACAGCAGGGACTGGAGCACTTTTCCAGATAGAAGAAAAATTAATGGGGCAAAATACCATCAAATTCTTGAGGAAAATCTGCTGCACTCCCCCCAGAAAGTTGTCAATGGGAAGAAGGTTTACCTTCCAACATGACAACGGCCCAAAGCACACAGCAAATATTGACCACACAGTGGTTGAAGGAAAAAAAGTTGAATGTCCTTGTATGGCTTAGTCAGAGCCCAGACTTAAACCCCATTGAAAATTTGTGGAATGACTTGAAGACCTCAGTCCACAAACGGTCACCATCAAATTTACCTGAACTTGAGCAGTTCTGTGAAGAAGGAAAATATTGCAAAGTCTAGATATGCAAAGTTAGTAGAGACATACCCCAACAGACAAAAGGCTGTAATTAAAGCGGAGCTCTACCCTAAAGTGGAACCTCCGCTGTCCGGATTCCTCCCCCTGAAAGGGGGGAGGGGGGTGCAGATATTTGCACCCACTTCCGGGAATCCACACTGCGGGTAGACTGCGGGTAGTGCATCACTTCCCGGTCCCCCCCCCCTGTTGTGTTCTGGGAAACACACGGCTCCCAGGACACAGCGGGGACCAGTGAAAGATGCGCAGCGCTGCTCGTGCATGCGCAGTAGGGAACCGGGAAGTGAAGCCGCAACGCTTCACTTCCTGATTCCCTAACCCATGATGGTGGTGGGGGCAGCCGAGAGATGAGCGATTGCTCGTCTTCTGCTGCCGACGTCACTGGACTCCAGGACAGGTAAGTGTCCTAATATTAAAAGTCAGCAGCTGCAGTATTTGTAGCTGCTGGCTTTTAATATATTTTTTACGGCGGAGCTCCGCTTTAAAGCAAAAGGGGGTTCAACAAAATACTGACACCAGGGGGTGATCCTTTTTCCAACTCAGTGATTCTGTTTTTGAATGTATTTATTTATTTTTCTGACATGTTGGTGTTATATCTTTCACTAGTAAATACAGCTGGATAAAACAAAATCTGTGTATGTATTCATTTCAGGCTGCAAAGCAACAAAATTTGATTAATTTAAATGGGGGGGGGGGTTATTTTCTATACCCACTGCATGTGAGTGCTTTTATATGTATTGTTTGTGATGATATACAGTGCCTTGAAAAAGTATACATACCCCTTAAAATTTTCCATATTTTGTCACGTTACAACCAAAAACATAAATGTATTTTATTGAGATTTTATGTGATAGACCAGGGGTCTCCAAACTTTTTAAGCAAAGGGCCAGTTTATTGTCCTTCAGACTTTAGGGGGTGTGGATTGTAGCTAGTGGGAGTGGAAATATTCCTGTAATCAGTAAACGTCACATTTAGTATTAAGGGGAGGAATTAGTGCTCCATCGTTGATATCATAGGGATAAATAGTGCCATATTATTGATGTCACTGTGAGAAATGGTGCCCCATTGTTGTTGTCAGTTGGCAGAATATTATCTCGTATTGGTGGGAAGAACAGTGCCACAAGGGCCGGATACAGGCAAGCAAAGGGACGCATCTGGCCCCCGGGCCACAGTTTGGAGACCACTGAGATAGACCAACACAAAGTGGCACATACTTGTGAAGTGGAAGGAAAATGATAAATGGTTTTCAAAATTTTGTACAAATAAATATCTGAAAAGTATGTAAAGGAATAAAACAAAATATCCTTTAAAACCGCTTTAAAGCATAAGTTCGCCTTTAAAAATAAATAAATAAATGCACATCTTTTTGCAGGTAAAAAATGTGAATTAATTATTTATTTGTATTAGGAGCCTGTAAATCTAATATATCTAAGTTAATTAACAACAAAACTGGAAATATACTTTCAACTTGTGCTCTTGTAAATGTGCAACCTTTCACAGTGATTCATGACCAGTGACGAAACATTTTTAGTTCTTGGCTGAGGAGCTCCTGTGTGTCCTTTCTTAGCTTCATAGCTTTCCCCAGTGACAAGTTTATTGCTTTAACCACTTTCCGGCCAGCCGCTGTCATTATATGGCGGCAGGTCGGCACGTTCCCGCAAATCGCCATAGGTATACGGCGGCACCTTTTAGGGCAATAGCAGGCATGTGCGCGCCCACTGCACGGTGGGGGACCCGATGCATGTGGCCGGCAGCCGCGATGTCCGCCGGCCACCCGCGATCACGGGCACAAGAGCCAGAACGGGGATTTGTGTGTGTAAACAATAATTAGGAACAGCGATATGTCTCCTACTCCAGTCAGTCCCATTCCGCCACAGTTAGAAACACACACGAGGAAACACATTTATCCCCTTGATCGCCCCCTAATGTTAACTTCTTCCCTGCCAGTGAAATGTATACAATAATCAGTGGCTATTAATAGTCAATGGTCCCAAAAAAGTGTCAAAAGTGTCCGATCTGTTTGCCGCAATGTCGTAGTCCTGTTAAAAATCGCAGATCACCGGCATTAGTAGTAAAAGAAAAAAAAAACGAAGCCAGGCCATTTCATGTTGCCCTCGCACCTCCAGCGGTCCTCCTCCAGACCCTTACTTTCTGCTTTTAAGCAATGCATTCAGCTTCTTCCCAGCAGCAGCATAAGGAAAGGGGGTGCACTGTGATGTAAGGGAGAGTGGGGAATTCAACTTCTGATGGTGGGGTGGCTCTTGACATCCAATGTAAGGGGAGGGGATGCGCTGGACATCTAATCTTACAGATACAACCGGCCCTTTTGAGGGCAATCATAATGTTGATGCAGCCCACAATGAAATTGAGTTTGACACCCCTGATGTAGAAGAATATATATCGGCCTAAACTGATGAAGAAATTTCATTTTTTTGGATATTTATTATAGCAAAAAGTAAAAAATATAGTTTTTTTTCAAAATTGTCGCAAAATTTTTGTTTATAGCGCAAACAATAAAAAACACTGAGGTGATCAAATACCACCAAAAGAAAGCTCTATTTGTGGGAAACAAAGGACGTTAATTTTGTTTGGGTACAGCATTGCACGACCGCTCAATTGTCAGTTAAAGCGACGCAGTGCCATATCGCAAAAAATAGCCTTGTCATTAAGACGGAAAATCTTACGGTCTGTAAGTGATTAACCACTTCCATACAGGGCTTTTTATACCACTTCAATACCGGGCCTATTCTGGCACTTCTCTCCTACATGTACAAATCATCATTCTTTTGCTAGAAAAGTACTCAGAACCCCGAAACATTATATATGTTTTTTTTAGCAGACACCCTAGGGAATAAAATGATGGTCGTTGCAACTTTTTATCTTGCACGGTATTTGCGCAATAATTTTTCAAACGCCTTTTTTTGGGGGAAAAAAATGGTTTCATAAACTAAAAAATAACAAAACAGTAAAGTTAGCCCAATTTTTTGGTAAAATATGAAAGCTTATGTTATGCCGAGTAAAAAGATACCTAACATTTCACGCTTTAAAATTGCGCACACTCATGGAATGGCGCCAAACTTCGGTACTTAAAAATCTCCATAGGCGACGCTTTGAAATTTTTTACAGGTTACCAGGTTAGAGTTACAGAGGAGGTCTAGTGCGAGAATTGTTGCACGCGCTTTAACGCACGCGGCGATACCTCACATGTGTGGTTTGAATGGCGTTTACATATGCGGGCGGGACTTACGTGTGTGTTCGCTTCTAAGCGCGAGCTATTGGGGACGGGCGTTTTAAAAAAAAAAATTATAACTTTTTTTTTATTTTACTTATTTTTTTTATTTTTACTTATTTTTTTTACACTTTTTTTTTTTTTTTGATCACTTTTATTCCTATTACAAGGAATGTAAACATCCCTTGTAATAGGAATGTGTGTGACAGGTTCTCTTTATGGAGAGATGCGGGGTCAATAAGACCCCACATCTCTCCTCCAGGCTGGAAAGCATGAGATCAGTGAAAATGTTTTCATGATCTCATACTTACAGCCGCAATGGCGGCTTTGTTTACATTTGAGGACCCGGGCGTGACGTCATCACATCGCGCCCGGGCCTCCGACGATGATAGAGATGACTGGTGGCCATCTGGTCACCAGTCATCTCTATACTCATCACGTGACCCACCACCGGCGCCGACGATTCTCTCCGGGTCCCCGATCGCACGGGAGGGCCCAGAGAAGCACCGGATGGCGGCGGGAGGGGGGGGGATGTCCCCTCCCGCCGCCTATAAGAACGATCAAGCGCCGCTATGATCGTTCTTATGGTGCGCAGGATCGCCGGCTGCAAACAAGGATATCTGAATGATGCCTCTAGCTGCAGGCATCATTCAGATATCCCCCCTCAAACCCAGGACGTCATATGACGTCCACCCGGAGGGAGAAAGGGTTCCTGCCGGCTTCATTTTGCTATGGCCCGGTATGGAAGGGGTTAAACAAGAATTGCTATAAATTATAGATATAATTCCATGCAATGTCATCAGGCAGCACTTTCTCACTTTCTTAAAGTGTTACTAAACCCAGAACCTGCATTCACTATATCTGGTCTCCCATAGTACAAAGAACATGGAAATGCAATTATTTTAGTAAATATAAACTGATAAATAGGGATGGGCTATCTGTTCGAGTCGAACATGTGTTCGACTCGAGCATCGGCTGTTCAAACATTCGCCGAAGATCAAACATTATGGGCCGTTCACGCCAAATATATATACATCCCAGCTTTGTATATATATATATATATATATATATATATATATATATATATATACACACTGTATCCTGTGCAGCTAGATCTCACTGCAGACAGTTCCTGGTGTACTGTTTCTAAAATACTTCAGGCAGGCAGTTGATTCAGTTAGCTGCAGTATATTCAATATATATATATAAATATACACATCCCAGCTTTGTATATATATATATATATATATATATATATATATATATACACACACTGTATCCTGTGCAGCTAGATCTCACTGCAGACCGTTCCTGGTTGCTTCAGCTAGCTGCAGTGGATTATATATATTATATATATATATATATATATATATATATATATTGTGACAGCAGGAAGGTAAAGTCACCTGGTTGCATCCAGGGGGGTAGATATATTTCGCCCAGATTCAGGCTTTACGCCGACTTATACAACTAGGTGGAGAGTTGTATAAGGCTAGTGGGCTCATGGATGACTCATATGTCTAGGGAGAGTGTGGGGCGTCGTGCAGACAGGGAGTTGATGAGACCAGCTGAAGCTTGTCAGCTCATTTAGGCCTCTATAAGAACTCCCAGCTTCATTAGATGTTAGCTCATGCCTGGAACCAGACCTGTGTGGACTGTCTAGGGAGAGTGAACCCCTGTGCGGTGAGGCAAAGCCTGTGTGGCTATTTGTTTGGACTTTTACTAAACCAGGGACTTAGGGACTAGGACAGCACTAGGCTGATCCCAGTTGTTAGTTAGGAAACCTGTATGTTTAGTCAGAGGTCAACTTGACCAGGATTTATTTTGGTTATGTTTCTTTTGCTTTGCTGTGTTTTGTCACTGTAAATAGAAAATAAACCGCACCTTTTTTTGATTTTGAAAACCACAACCTCCGTTTGCTGGGCCTGTTTTGTGTGGGGAGCCCATCCCGGGGGTCACACACACCCGCTGCCGAGCTAACCCCCTCACAGTTGGTGGAGAATGCGGGCAGTTTTTTTAAGCCAGCATGGAGGAGATACTGAAGCAGCTGGCTCTAGCAAATGCCAATCAACAGCAGACAAATGCAGGTTTGCAAAGGAGCCTTGCAGCCCAGCAGCAGACAAACGCAACTTTGCAACAGAGTCTGGAGGCTCAGCAACGAGCCCAGCAGCAATCTGAGGCCCGCTTCATAGACCTGTTGCAGAAGCAAGAGCAGAGACTACAACAACAGATGGAAGCAGTAATGCAGCAACGTCCGCAGACCAGTGAGGAAAGCCGTCCCACTAATACCGCGTCCTTTGGGGTGAGTCGTTTATTGACAAAAATGACTGGAGAGGATGATCCAGAGGTATTTTTGACCACATTTGAAAGGACCGCTGAAAGAGAAAAGTGGCCTGAGGAGCAGTGGGCTGGACTGGTGGCTCCTCTGTTAACTGGTGAATCGCAGAAAGCTTACTATGACCTAGAGCCTAACCAAGCAAAAGACTATGTGATGCTAAAAGCTGAAATATTGGCAAGGCTGGGTGTCACCCAGGCTGTCCGGGCTCAGCGTGTGCATAACTGGACTTTCCAGCTTGGAAAACCCCCCAGGTCTCAAATGTATGATCTCATTCACCTGAGCAGAAAGTGGCTACAGCCAGAGACTTTGTCCGCACCAAAGATTGTGGAACGTGTTGTAATGGATCGGTTTTTGAGAGCTCTTCCTACTGCCATCCAAAAGTGGGTAAGCCATGGAGACCCAGAGACGGCCGATGGTCTTGTGGATCGTGTGGAGAAATACTTGGCTACAGAGAACCTGACGGCCTCTTCCAGAGACACTCGGACTTTCCACCCTAAGACCAGACCATCCCCAGGGGCGGATAAGAGGATTCCAAGGGGTGAGGGTGGAGAGAGTGAGAGGGTGGGAGCTCTACCCCAAGTTTGGCGAGAACAGCCTGGGAAATCAGCGGCTCAAGAGGCCGCAAGAAGGATCGTTTGCTACCGCTGCCGGCAAGCGGGACATATTGCAGCCAATTGCCCGGTTGTGGAGGAACCCATGCAGTGTGACTTTCTGACGGGCAGACGTCAGTCGCTGTGTGCGACAGTCGCATGCACTGCCATTCGAGGAACTGAGAAACATTTATGCAAAATGTGTGTTAATGGTAGAAATGTTGTGGTATTGCTGGATTCAGGTAGCCTTGTGACCCTGATAAAGGCTGAGTTAGTTAAAACAGAGGTCTCTGGGAATAGCAAGGTAGCTGTTATTTGTGTGCATGGGGACACCCGAGAGTATCCAGTGACTACAGTGTGTTTCGAGACCCCCAAAGGTACCCTCTCTCATCCAGTGGGCTTAGTATCTCAGTTACCGCATGACGCCATTGTGGGAAGGGATTTTCCGAAGTTCTGGGAACTGTGGGATGATCCTGAGCCCCTCACTGGTGCCCCTATGTACCAGGAATGTGATAGCCAGAACTCCCCTGAGAGTGGTGAGGACTCTCTGGAATTTCCCTTATCAGTATTGGCAGGGGAGACTCAAGAAACTGGAAAGGAGCCCACCTCCTCAGACGAAAACCTACCGTCTGTGGAGTTTTCTGATCTTGAGGTTCACAGGGAAAACTTTGCCACAGAACAGTTGAAAGACCCCGCCCTAATAAAGGCACGGGAAAACGTAGTGAAAATAGATGGTGAGTTAGTGAACCCAGATAATACCTGCACTTACCCATACTTCAGCGTAGAGAAGGACCTACTGTATCGGGTGGCAAAAAGGGCAGAAGAAACCGTTGAGCAGCTTGTGGTGCCCAAACCTTACAGGAAGTTGGTGTTGGAGTTGGCCCATGGGCACATTCTTGGAGGTCATCTGGGGACAGAGAAAACCCGAGAGAGGGTATTACAGAGATTCTATTGGCCGGGGGTGATGAAGGACGTAGAAAATTATTGTTCCTCCTGCCCTGTGTGTCAGAGGTTGGCCCCGATGCCACATTTCCGTAGCCCGCTGGTCCCTCTACCCATCATTGAGGTCCCGTTTGAGAGGATCGCCATGGATTTGGTAGGTCCTATAATCAAGTCCGCTAGGGGGCACCAGTACATATTAGTTATAATGGACTATGCCACCCGTTATCCAGAAGCGATCCCTCTCCGAAATACCTCGGCCAAAACCATAGCCAAAGAGCTATCTCTTGTTTTTAGCCGGGTGGGTATTTGTAAAGAACTGCTTACGGACCAAGGTACACCCTTTATGTCCCGGGTTATGAAAGAGCTGTGTAAATTGTTCAAAGTGACGCAATTGCGTACGTCTGTGTATCACCCCCAAACCGATGGGCTGGTTGAAAGATTCAACAAAACCCTAAAACAAATGTTGAAGAAAGTGGTGGATAGAGATGGAAAGGATTGGGACTGTTTACTTCCTTATTTGATGTTTGCTATTAGGGAGGTGCCCCAATCCTCTACGGGATTCTCCCCCTTTGAGTTACTGTATGGGAGACACCCAAGAGGGCTGTTGGATATTGCCAAGGAAACTTGGGAAAGTGAGAGTTCTCCCCACAGGAGTGTGATTGAGCATGTCGCCCTGATGCAAGATCGAATTGCACAGGTAATGCCCATCGTGAAGGAACATTTGGCCCAAGCGCAGTTGGCACAGCAGAGAGTGTACAACCGTGGAGCCAAGACCCGTACCTTTTCCCGGGGGGATAGGATATTGGTACTTGTCCCTACGGTTGAAAGTAAATTCCTTGCCAAATGGCAAGGCCCCTACGAGATAATGGAAAAAGTGAGCGAAGTGAATTACAAGGTCAGACAACCAGGAAGGCGAAAGCCCGAACAGATCTATCACGTTAATCTGTTGAAAGCCTGGAGGGATAGAGAGTCCCTAGTCGCAGACACTTGGTCACCAGCTCAAACTGGTTGCGTGATTCCTGAGGTTGGAATAGCAGCCACCTTGTCACAACCCCAACAACAGGAGGTTAAGGAGTTTGTGCTTCGCAACAAGGAGGTATTCTCTGAGCTGCCGGGACAAACATCTGGGGTAGAGCATGACATCATTACCCCGCCCCGGGGAAAGGGTGAAGTTAAAACCCTATCGGATCCCAGAGGCTCGACGGGAGGCAATACGGGAGGAAGTACAGAAAATGCTGAACTTAGGGGTGATAGAGGAGTCCCAAAGTGATTGGTCTAGTCCCATCGTGTTGGTGCCTAAACCGGATGGGAGCTGGCGATTTTGTAACGATTTTCGTCAGTTGAACAAAGTTACAAAATTTGACACCTACCCCATGCCACGTATAGATGAGTTGATCGACCGGCTGGGAACAGCCCGATACATGACGACTCTTGACCTCACAAAAGGGTATTGGCAAATCCCCCTGGCCAAGTCGGCCAAAGAGAAAACCGCATTTGTAACCCCAGACGGGGCGTTCCAATATAAAAGAATGCCGTTCGGGTTACAGAATGCGCCGGCCACATTCCAGCGGAAAATGGACCAGATGCTGAGGCCCCATCGGAAGTATGCTGCGGCTTACCTGGATGACGTAATTGTCCATAGCACAGATTGGGCCTCACATCTGCCAAAAGTGCAAGCAGTCCTGGACTCTGTTCGGGAAGCGGGGTTTACGGCTAACCCCAAGAAGTGTACCATTGGGCAGGAGGAGGCCAAATATCTTGGGTACACCATTGGGAGGGGAGTAATAAAACCCCAACTCAACAAAGTCGAGGCCATCCAGAGTTGGCCACGTCCCAACAGCAAGAAGCAGGTACGAGCCTTTCTGGGAATCGCTGGGTATTATCGGCGATTCATTCCCCACTTTGCTTCTAAGGCTGTGCCCCTAACCAACCTGACGAAGGGGAAAGGGTCGGTCATGATTAAATGGACCCCCGAGGCTGAGGCAGCATTCCAATTCTTGAAACAAGCCTTATGTAGCCAGCCAGTGTTGTACTCACCCGACTTCTCTAAAGACTTTGTCGTACAAAGTGATGCGTCAGATGTGGGGTTAGGAGCAGTATTGTCCCAGGTCTGGAACGGGGAAGAGCACCCAGTCATTTACCTCAGCAGGAAGTTGAAGTCCCATGAGGTAAATTACGCCACCGTTGAAAAGGAGTGTTTAGCGGTGAAGTGGGCTCTAGATTCCCTTCGGTACTACCTGCTAGGTAGGCACTTTGACATGGTTACGGATCACGCTCCGTTAAAGTGGATGGCTCAAAACAAGGAAACAAATAGAAGAGTGAATAGGTGGTTCCTGGCCCTCCAGGAATTCAACTTCACAGTAAAGCATCGCCCTGGCGTTCAAATGGGGAATGTGGATGCTTTGTCTCGAGTACATGAATGCCTGATTGCTGGTGTTCCAACCCCGAGGTTAAAACAAGAGGGGGGGGTATGTGACAGCAGGAAGGTAAAGTCACCTGGTTGCATCCAGGGGGGTAGATATATTTCGCCCAGATTCAGGCTTTACGCCGACTTATACAACTAGGTGGAGAGTTGTATAAGGCTAGTGGGCTCATGGATGACTCATATGTCTAGGGAGAGTGTGGGGCGTCGTGCAGACAGGGAGTTGATGAGACCAGCTGAAGCTTGTCAGCTCATTTAGGCCTCTATAAGAACTCCCAGCTTCATTAGATGTTAGCTCATGCCTGGAACCAGACCTGTGTGGACTGTCTAGGGAGAGTGAACCCCTGTGCGGTGAGGCAAAGCCTGTGTGGCTATTTGTTTGGACTTTTACTAAACCAGGGACTTAGGGACTAGGACAGCACTAGGCTGATCCCAGTTGTTAGTTAGGAAACCTGTATGTTTAGTCAGAGGTCAACTTGACCAGGATTTATTTTGGTTATGTTTCTTTTGCTTTGCTGTGTTTTGTCACTGTAAATAGAAAATAAACCGCACCTTTTTTTGATTTTGAAAACCACAACCTCCGTTTGCTGGGCCTGTTTTGTGTGGGGAGCCCATCCCGGGGGTCACACACACCCGCTGCCGAGCTAACCCCCTCACAGTATATACACACAGGCTTGTATATATATATATATATATATATATATGTAGCGCTACCCCCAGTTAAGAGAGCCGCTGATATTGATTTGGGCCCTGCAGTGCACCGCTGTCAACCCCCGGCAATCGGCTCTAACCTCCCGTGGCACAGCTGGTGATAGAGAGATAGGACCGTGTGATCGCAACTGTTGGTGACGCAGTCCTATAACAAACATACACAGAATATACTTTAAAACTCCTATTACAGTAAGCGGAACTGACACCAAATGTACTTTACCCAGATATTTTACTGAGGCTAATGGGCAAGTAATAAACAACAGTATAACAAGTTGCAGATCCCTGCAATAAACAGTAATAAAGATAAACAGAGTAATCAGAATAATAAAGTATTGCTATGCAACTCTAGCGCTGCCCTTTTACAGCTACTTCCCCTCATGGGTAGACTAACACCCAGCAATGTCTACCTATGCAGTCAGGCCTGACTGATCTAAATGGAAGTTCAGTGAAACAATATTCGCTAGCAATCTCTCGGTGGTGCACTTGAAGAACAACTTTGTAATCCCAACGAATAGTAAAGATAAAGTATCTGTCTTTAAACAGCTCTCACCACCTGGACAAGTCCAAGTCCCTTTCCTCCATCGATTCGTCTAGGAACAGGAATCCACCGACATCCAAGTCTTCAATCCTTCTGGTGTACTGCAGCAAGGAGGATTAGATGTCTCTAAGGCTCTGCTAGGCTGGCAGAGGGCTCTTTGGAAAGGAGCACACGGCCCGGGCTTCAGGCCTTGTGCACACAGCAGTTCAGCACAGACATCCTCTTGCTAGGAGAGGGGGGTCCAAAGAGGCCGACCAAAACTCTGCCTCCCCTTTATAAAGTCTGCCCCAGCAGTCTCTGTTCTGGAGCAATGCACCCTGGGTGCTGCAAGATGTACTGGGAGATGTAGTCTCTCTCTCCTCTGCTTTCACTTCCATAATGTCTCTTTACTTCCTCCCGACTCACCTCTCACCTGGAACTTCTTGTCTCTCTGCATTAAAGGGGAACACCCCGCTACACACTCCCCCCATTTGAACTCTTTGGTCCCCAAAGATAAACTTCAACAAATACTGTTTACCATTTTGGACAATGTCGAGCATGATGTTGGCATAGGGAATTCCCACCAAAACTTTGGGATGGAACTCTCTTGCCCACAGGTCACACTACCATGAGTGGCCTGCCTAACTGTGCCAGAGAGTGAGCTGGGGTTGCCCTCCACCAAATGGACGGTGGAAGGATCAGGTTGTTCAACACTTCTCCTAGCCGTTACAACAGAGTCCTCTGAGCTCGTCCCCATTTGGGGGTAAGTTAGTTTCTTGGGAGGCCTGATGACTCTGCGAGCCCTCTGCTCTCTTGGTGCTTCTGACTCTGGCACCACAGACTCTTCTTCAGGAGTAAGTTCAGGTAACATTGCTGGTTCTGGAACCTCTGATTCAGAAGTCGACTGACGTATGGAATCTCTAGAGTCCTCCTCTGCGCAAGTGTCAGGAACATCTTCCCAGTAATCAGCTGAGGGACTGAAGGGTATGAATTCAGTAGCCTCCGGATTCAGCGTTGCATCTGGGGTATCCCCTCCATTTGGGAGATCTATGGCGGACGTTCCCAGAGTCGAGGGAGGCCACAGCCAGTCCAGTTCTCCACCTTCTTCTGTACTCAATTGGGAGGCCTCCCCATCTTTGGCTCGAGAGGTCTGGGACCGAGTGTTCGGCCTAGGAATATCCAGGATAGAGGCCGGTTCAGGGGAGTCTCTCACGTGAGGTATTCTGACTGCCTCAGCAAGTGGGAGCAGGTGGTTCCGATGCCACGTCTTCAGTGGACCCACCTTTCCTTCTGGCTTTAGTTTGTAGACAGGCAAACCGGGCAACTTCCTACAGACAACATAGGGCTCAGATCTCCACCTGTCGGCAAGCTTGTGTTTTCCAGGGACCCCCAGATTGCGTAGCAGTACTCGGTCCCCGGGCTGCAGATCTTGCACTCGAACCTTCAGATCAAAATTTCTCTTGTTGCGGGCCCCCCTTTGATCCGAAGCCGCCTGGGCTTGTTCATAGGCCACCTGCAAGCTACGTCTAAGTCTGTCCACGTATCCCTTGTGGGATGTAGCTGAGGTATTGTCTATAGAAGTGCCAAAGGCCAGGTCCACAGGTAGCCTTGCTTCTCTCCCAAACATAAGTCGATAAGGGGAGTAGCCAGTGGCGTCACTTGTGGTACAGTTATAGGCATGTACTAGGGCTGATATGTGCTGACTCCAGTGTTGCTTCTTCTCTGTTTCTAAGGTCCCCAACATGTTGAGCAGGGTCCGGTTAAATCTCTCCGGCTGAGCATCTCCTTGTGGGTGGTAAGGCGTGGTTCTGGTCTTCTTTATTCCTAATGAATCCAAAAGTCTTCGGATCAACCGACTCTCAAAGTCCCTTCCTTGATCTGAGTGGAGTCTCTGTGGTAGTCCGTAATGGACAAAATACTTCTCCATAAGTATCTTGGCCACGGTGGATGCCTTCTGGTCTTTGGTTGGGAAAGCTTGAGCATAGCGGGTGAAATGGTCGGTTATTACCAGAACATTCCCCAATCCACTCAGGTCGGGTTCGAGGCAGAGAAAGTCAATGCATACCAGATCCATTGGGCCTTGACTCTGTAAGTGGCCCATTGGGGCAGCTTGATGGGGTAGGGTCTTTCTCTGAATGCATCGTGCACAGGAATGGCAATACTCCTCTACTTCTGCCCTCATGCAGGGCCAATAGAACCGATTTCTGACAAGCTGGAAGGTCCTTTCTGCCCCTAGGTGACCATGATGGTCATGCAGGGCAATTAGTACAGTCTCTCGGTGCTTCTCTGGAAGAAATAACTGCCACTTATCTTCTGAGTCATCAGAGGGGCCCCTTCGGTAGACCACTCCCTGATGTACCTGTAGCCTGTCCAATTCCTTCCTCAACAGGCGAGCCTCCTTTGAGGGGTGATGTAGGAATTTGTTGGGATCCTGATTCTCCAGGGCTTCGAGGACCAATCTCCCCATGGGGTCTTCCAATTGGTCACACCTCAACTCCTTCTTGGACAGTCTCGGTAGGTTGTCTTCCTCCAGTTGAGTTACCCCACAATAGTGTTTGGGGACTCCTACCATGGTAACCCCTATTTCTTCTGCTCTGGAGCCTCCTCTGGCTTGGAATTCAGCCCCTTGACAAAGGGCCCGCACCCCGTCCGGTGCCACTTGGGTCCAATCTTCCCAGTCATTTGTCGTGGCATGAGACCTCCGGGACAGGGCATCTGCATCCCTATTTCCGGCTCCTGGTCTGTACTTCAGACTGAAGTTGAATCCAGACAATGCGGCCAACCACCTGTGTCCGGTGGCATCTAGTTTCGCGGTGGTGAAGAGGTAGGTCAGGGGGTTGTTGTCTGTCTTCACAGTAAACTCTGCCCCATACAAGTAGTCTTTTAGCTTGTCTACTACCGCCCATTTGAGGGCCAGGAATTCCAGCTTATGAGTGGGGTAATTCTTTTCTGAGGGGGTCAGGCTCCTGCTCACATAGGCCACTGGTCGCAGTTGTCCTTCATGTTCTTGGTAGAGTACACCACCTAGACCCTCATGGCTGGCATCCACATGTAATTCATAAGGTCTGGTAGGGTCGGCGTAGGCCAGGACTGGGGCAGTGGTTAAGCTCCTCTTCAGAGCATGAAAGGCCTCTTCACACCTTGGGTTCCACTGATCTTGAACTGACTCACCAGGCCTCCTGGGCCCTGAGTCATCCTCTTCCCCTTCTGCCTTTAGCAATTCATTCAACGGGCGGGCAATCCGAGCAAACCCCTCCACAAACCTCCTATAATAGGAGCAGAACCCCAGGAAGGATCTGAGCTCTGTTACTGTGGTGGGTCGTGGCCAGGAAGTGACTGCTTCCAACTTCTCAGGATCTGTGGCCACCCCTTCTTCAGACACTATGTGCCCCAGATAGTTCACAGAAGACTGGTAGAACCGACACTTCTCGGGGGAAAGCTTAAGTCCCTCTTCGCTGAGTCTTCTCAATACTTTCTCCAACCTGGCTTCATGTTCTTCCAAGGTTCTTCCAAAGACAATGACATCGTCCAAGTACACAAGGACTTCTATAAGATTCATGTCTCCAACAGTCTTCTCCATAAGGCGTTGAAAGGTAGCAGGAGCTCCAGACAGACCCTGAGGCATCCTATTGAATTCGAAGAATCCCACCGGGGTTATGAAGGCTGTCTTCTCCCTGTCTTCTGGGTGCATAGGGATTTGATAGTACCCACTCTTGAGGTCCATCACACTGAACCATTTGGCTCCAGACAAACTTTGTAGGGCATCTTCTATCCTTGGCGTGGTGTATTGGTCAGGGATGGTTCTCCTGTTGAGAGTCCTGTAATCGATACAAAGCCTCAACGACCCATTCTTCTTTCTGACCACCACGATTGGGGAGGCATAGGGACTTCTAGACTCCCGGATCACACCAGTCTTCTTTAGTTCTACAAGTTGTTCCCTCAGATCCTCCAGATCTGCCAGGGGGACCCGCCTGACCCTCTCTCGGAAGGGCTTATCTTCTTGGAGGCGGATCCGATGGGTGGCACTTCTTGCACACCCCACATCGAATTCATCTTCAGAAAAGATCTTCTCCCACCTGGTCAGCTGGGCCTTGGCTCTTTCTTTCCAAGCCCTGGGTAGGTTCGGGTTTTCCACGGACAGTTTCTCCCAAACATCTCCTCCGTCACCCGTCCCCTTGACTTCGGACCAAGTGACCGGGGCAGCAGGGCTCACCTGACCAAGCAACACTCTGGCAGGGATCTCCATGGGTCCTCCCGTAGTGTTCCTAACACTCACCGGAACTCTGCCATGGGCCTTCTTCAGGGCCTTGAACGGAATCACTTCTGGTATCACTTCCAGGCCTGAGGACTCTTCCCTTGGGTCTGATTCCAGCATGACAAAGGGGCCAGGTTGTTCCCACGAAAGCTTCACAGTGGCCCTAAGACAGGTTACTTCTCCGGGCTGTAGCACTACTCCTTCTCTGCCAAGTCTCCACACCTTCCCTATCCCCTCTCCCGGGGTCTTCTGCTCTAAGACCAGTCGTTGGTAGGCCGTCTTTAGCATGGGATGGATTTTGGTGGCTGAATGGTTTCTCTCTTTCACTAGAGGGGTCAGGAGTCTCCTGACTAGATCCGTGTTTGTCCCAATGATCAGGGAAATCTTGCTGGCTCCAGGTGGCCGGGGACACACAACTGCCAGGGTGTCAAACACTTCAGCCTTCCCAGCCACGGATGGGTCGAAAGTCATCTTTATGGGCAGGTACCCATCATAAGGGAAACTCTGGGTTCCAAGTCCCCATATCTCCAGCTCTTCTATCTTCTGGATAGGCAGATGACTCAAGTGCCTATCATAGAAGTCCCGGTATAGTAAAGTCACCTGTGCTCCGGTGTCCAAAAGAGCTTTAGTATAGACTCCTTCCACTTGAATGGGCACAGTAGGAGACGGGCCCACCAGTTCCTTTGGGTATGGCCGGACTGGGGTCACCTCTTTTTTTTGGCTTTCGACCCTTGCCCTGCTCCTTTTGGACTTTAATTTTTCCTGAGACTGGCATGCATTGACTTTCTCCCTCTCAATGGGGGCACAAACCCGCTGAGGGATGTTATTGTTCCTTTTAGGTGGATGTTCCTTCTTTGGGGTGCTGTACTTCCACTGAGGGGTCTTGCCCCCTCCCTCTGGGGTACATCTTGGTGGGGGTGTACTATACCTCCTCCTAGGAGTTTTGTCTCCTCCATTCTTGGCCTTTTTTTTTAGTTTGGAGCGCACTGAAGATGATGGGCACCCGGTTGACTCCTTCACCGGGGCCCTTTGGAGTTTCCCGCCGGCTTGCAATTATCTGTTCTCTTCTTCTTTGGGCTGGAGCATACGTTAGCAAAGTGGCCACTCCCTCCGCAGTTATAGCAAATCACCTCTTCTCGGTCCTGTAGGGAGGCCGGTGCTGAGGTGTTCGGGAACAACTCCTTTCTTGGGCTTGGTTTCTCTCGTCTTCTCTGATCTTTCTCCATCAAAGAGGTCAGCATCTCCAACACTTGGGCCATTTGCGATTTCAGAGTGTCAACCTCCGCATCTCTTTCTGGGCTCTTGACCGAACGGACCAACACTGGTACAGGTGTGACATTCGCCTTGGCCACCTGATGATCTTCCTGCAGCGCCTCTTCGTCCCTAATAATTTATATTAGATCAGAGTAGGTTAGCGACATTCCTCCTCCTGAGGTTTTCAGGTGCAGCCAGACCGGGTCTGAGCGCCGCGCTCCCCTCATGATCTGCTTCATGCGTGCTTCATCTGCATCTTTGGGCAGCATTCCCTTCTTCAGTACAATCTTGCATAACTGCCTGTTCAGCCTTCTAACATATTCTGACAGTTTCTCATTCGGCTGCTGGAGAGTGTGTTCAATTTGATAAATCATCTCTGACACCTTCTCCAGCTGACCAAACTCTTCCTGCAGCATGGCCAGGCAATCTTGAGCTGTACAGTTTTCATTTCCAAACCGGAAGCTCTTCACCGCTTCTGCCGCGGCACCTTTCAGACTTTCTAAGACTCGCTGTCTCTTCTGTGCCTCAGGCACCTCCCATGCTTCTACTGCCTGCAATGCCTGTTCCACCCAAGTGTCAAAATCTTCCTCCCCCGCAGGGACGGGGAGCTTCCCTGAGAAGGTGCTAAGCTTCCGGTAACCGGCCTCCACATGCACCGTACTGCTTTTCTGGCACTTAATTACAAGGTCTCCTAGAGCATTCAACAATTCAGGCCCTATAGCGGCCAGCGGTGATCCCAGGCTTAATAGTTCCTTAAGCTTTTCTGCTTTAGGGGATAGTGGTGGAGATAATTGTGGGAGTGATGGCTTTGGTGTCTGAAACCATTCTTCCTTCACTGGCAGCGTATGTATCAAGTGATAGATCTGATTATCTATGGCTTGTATACTCTGACTTTTAAAATGCTCTGGGATTTCGTTTTTCCATTCTACCAGTGCGTATGTAAACGAGATCACTGGATCTGGCCTAAAATCCATCACCCATGCTTTGTGGCTCGGAGACAGTAACAATACGAGCTGTTTTATCTCCTCTTCCTTCCATCTTTCCCCCGGGAGTACAATGACTACCGCCGCGGTTGGATCGGCGCCAATCGCTGCGCACCACTGTGACATTGCCAGCGGGTCCATGCTGGTACTTCTGACCGGCTTGATTGCAGCGTGCAACGTACAAGGATCCCGGACTCGAGCCCCCACGTGTAGCGCTACCCCCAGTTAAGAGAGCCGCTGATATTGATTTGGGCCCTGCAGTGCACCGCTGTCAACCCCCGGCAATCGGCTCTAACCTCCCGTGGCACAGCTGGTGATAGAGAGATAGGACCGCGTGATCGCAACTGTTGGTGACGCAGTCCTATAACAAACATACACAGAATATACTTTAAAACTCCTATTAAAGTAAGCGGAACTGACACCAAATGTACTTTACCCAGATATTTTACTGAGGCTAATGGGCAAGTAATAAACAACAGTATAACAAGTTGCAGATCCCTGCAATAAACAGTAATAAAGATAAACAGAGTAATCAGAATAATAAAGTATTGCTATGCAACTCTAGCGCTGCCCTTTTACAGCTACTTCCCCTCATGGGTAGACTAACACCCAGCAATGTCTACCTATGCAGTCAGGCCTGACTGATCTAAATGGAAGTTCAGTGAAACAATATTCGCTAGCAATCTCTCGGTGGTGCACTTGAAGAACAACTTTGTAATCCCAACGAATAGTAAAGATAAAGTATCTGTCTTTAAACAGCTCTCACCACCTGGACAAGTCCAAGTCCCTTTCCTCCATCGATTCGTCTAGGAACAGGAATCCACCGACATCCAAGTCTTCAATCCTTCTGGTGTACTGCAGCAAGGAGGATTAGATGTCTCTAAGGCTCTGCTAGGCTGGCAGAGGGCTCTTTGGAAAGGAGCACACGGCCCGGGCTTCAGGCCTTGTGCACACAGCAGTTCAGCACAGACATCCTCTTGCTAGGAGAGGGGGGTCCAAAGAGGCCGACCAAAACTCCGCCTCCCCTTTATAAAGTCTGCCCCAGCAGTCTCTGTTCTGGAGCAATGCACCCTGGGTGCTGCAAGATGTACTGGGAGATGTAGTCTCTCTCTCCTCTGCTTTCACTTCCATAATGTCTCTTTACTTCCTCCCGACTCACCTCTCACCTGGAACTTCTTGTCTCTCTGCATTAAAGGGGAACACCCCGCTACATATATATATATATTTATTTATTTATTTATTTATATATATAGTCTAGCCAAGTCTATACCTGACTGTAGGCCATTCCTGGAGTACGTGTTCAAAGACACTTTCAGGCAGGCATGCAGGTGACTCAGTGAGCTGTAGTTCATAAAATATATATCCACTGCATTGTAGTCCAGCCAAGTCTATACCAGACTGTAGGCCATTCCTGTTGTACTTGTTCAAAGACACTTTTAGGCAGGCAGGCAGGTGACTCAGTGAGCTGCAGTTCATAAAATATATATCCACTGCATTGTAGTCCAGCCAAGCCTATACCCGACTGTAGGCCATTCCTGGTGTACGTGTTCAAAGACACTTTCAGGCAGGCAGGTGACTCAGTGAGCTGCAGTTCATAAAATATATATCCACTGCATTGTAGTCCAGCCAAGCCTATACCAGACTGTAAAACAATAGCAAATGCAAGCGCTTGGGAAGCCTGCACAGACAAACACTATTAATCCTAAATGTGTAAAGGATATTATACAAAGGTTGAAAATCAAAAAACAAAAAAAGTATTCCAATCGGGTGGACATAAAGTTATTATTGTTACCAAGGGATGGCAGGTAGCATAAGGTTTTGAAAAACTCTATAGTAACAATTGTGGATAGGAAGTCTTTAATAAAAACTCAGTTGCCCAGGGCAGCTCTTCTCCAAGTTGAAGCCGACTCAAGGAAAATGACATGAAAGGAAAAATAGAAAAGCGCCTCTTAGCAAAACAGATTTATTATGTAGCAGACAATTTGTATCAAACACTTACATCATGGTAAGTTTCAGGTGTCATCCAGTAGGACCAATGTTTATATTGCGTCCAGGATCTCTGACGCTAGTCCACGGATTTCCCAGGTCCCGGTTATGGCGGCCGCAAGTAGCCGGGATGCAGGCTGGCTTGTCCGTGATAGGAGACAGCAGCGAAAGATGGCAACGGTCGGTCCGGAGAGGAGCGTCTGACGTCAGCTGGATGGTGCAGGGAACCACAACGCGTTTCAGAGCATGCACAGCTCTCGTACAGGGCATGCGCGCTCCTTTCTCAAGTGTACAAGGAGACAGGAAGGACGGATGTTTTAAAAGTAATTCTGCCCGTCAGCGCAGCAGAATTCAATAATTGCTATGACAAGTGTGTTGCATGGAACAAAACGGGAGTTTTAACCCCACTAACTTGGGATAGCTTAAATAGCAGAAAAATAATAATAAAATAGAAAATAATAAAATTAATAAAAATATATATATATAATAAAAATAATAATGATAATAAAGGTAATGAATAGTAATGAAATATTATTGCTCATAATAAAATAATTAAAGAAGTAATGAAATAATATTGCTCATAATAAAATAATTATGAAGTAATTAAGGCATAACGTTTATAATAGCAAAAAATTATTATTGTATGATAAAAGCTTTTTAAGGGAATGTCTATATAGACATTTTAGTGTTAAAAAATTTTTTTTAAAAAATTATTAATATATGACAGGGATATGATGCCTGCCAACAAAATATTTGGGTGCAAGCTCTTAAATGTTACGATAAATACAATCAAAGTGATAAAATATAATGAGTATGATATAGGCACAGTGAATAATCATCAATCACTAGTCATTATAGAGGATTATCAGCGTAGCTGTATACAAAACAGAAGGAAATAATAAGAAAAAAAAAAAAAATATATATATATATATATATATACACATATATATATATATATATATATATATATATGCTCGTGTGCCTATGTGTGCCCACGTGCACACACACGTAGAAAGGGACACACATACACATATATGCTAGTGCACACAAGCGCTCGCCCACACATGCGTGGAGGCTTGCGCTGTGTAACAGAAGAGCTAAAATTAAAAAATGATAATGGTAATAATAGTATTGTATAATTATAATAAATGATAATAAATGAAGGGATTATATATATGTAAATATGTAAAAAGAAGAAGCCATAAGATTCCTTAATGGAAAAGCACACACATATAGGTGCTAACACTACAATATGTGCATGCACACTTGCAACCGTGCATCATAGGGAGAGGGCAAATAAGAAAAGGGGAACATTTTTTAGAGGATCGTGTTAACCTCTAGTTCCTCATTTAGCCCATTCGGCACAAGGGTATCCAGAGTAAAGATCCAATAAGTTTCGCGCTCACACAGTCTGGAAAAACGCTCGGCCTCAGATAGGCCTTTAGGTATGGCTTCTATCACCCAAACCTGTAGGCCCTCCGTGGACTGGCCATGAGATTCCAAGAAGTGCCGTGGTACACTGTGTTCATCACAACCAGTTTCCACAAAGCGACGATGTTTGCCAAAACGCTGTCTTAGTGGGTTAATAGTGCGACCCACATATAGCATTTGGTGGCTTCTCACAATACATTGATTCTTTTCTACAACCGCTCGCTCAGGATCTCCCATCATATATACGGGACTCTATACATCTCATGGTACTTCTGTCTCTATATACTTGGCTTGACAGCTATTCTTGGCTGTCATTAGATGTTAACTCCCTATATACCTCCATCCCCCATAATATAGGCCTTTTGGCCGTACAACATTATCTATCCTCCAACCCTATGCTCAACAATAAACAAGCTGAATTTATTCTGGACGCTACTCTGTTTTGCCTTACGCATAATTATTTCCATTTCGAGGGAGATTTCTACCTACAGACCCATGGTACAGCGATGGGGGCTAATTTTGCCCCCTCCTATGCCAACCTGACCATGGGACTGTGGGAGAATCTACTCATATGGAAAAATAACCCCTTTGCTAGATACATAGTATTCTATGGCAGGTATATCGACGATATTGTCATCATCTGGGATGGCTCCTCCTCCCAGGTTGATGACTTTGTCACATACTGCAATACCAATGACATGGGACTCTCCTTTTCCGCTGTCTGGAATAAGGACAGTTTGGCCTTTCTTGATTTAGAACTCAATCATGAGCTAGATAAGATCTTTACTCGTAATTATACTAAACCCACTGCAGGTAACTCTTACCTCCATTACGATAGCTGTCACCAACCCCTCTGGGTAAAAAATATACCTAAGGGTCAATACTGTAGATTAAGACAGAACTGCACCAGGGACAGCGACTACATACTACAAAGTGCACACTTGAAACAAAAATTTTTGGATAAAGGATACCCAGAAAAAATTATAGACCATGCCCATACCATCTATCTTTCTGGCAAGAAACCCAAGAGAATAAAATCGCCAGAAAAACCGGTTGTTCGATTTGTCACTGGGTTCCATGGACAGTATAGAAAAATGGAACATATCATTCATAAACACTGGAACATCTTGAAGCAAGACCCCCACCTAGCTACAATTGCTTGTGATAAACCTAAAGTTACCTACAGAAGGGCACCGACTCTAAAAAACAAAATAGCGCCTAGCAAGTTAAAACACACTAAACCAATTAGTGCTATTTGTCCGGCCCCCCTTAAAGGGATGTATAGATGCAATAAAGCCCTGTGCAAAACTTGCAATTTTGTCCAACATGGACAAAAAAACTTCTCTTATAGGGATAAGACTTATTAACTTGACAATTTTTTCAACTGTTCAAGTGATTATGTCGTTTATTGCCTAACATGCCCATGCAAAATGCTATATGTGGGTCGCACTATTAACCCACTAAGACAGCGTTTTGGCAAACATCGTCGCTTTGTGGAAACTGGTTGTGATGAACACAGTGTACCACGGCACTTCTTGGAATCTCATGGCCAGTCCACGGAGGGCCTACAGGTTTGGGTGATAGAAGCCATACCTAAAGGCCTATCTGAGGCCGAGCGTTTTTCCAGACTGTGTGAGCGCGAAACTTATTGGATCTTTACTCTGGATACCCTTGTGCCGAATGGGTTAAATGAGGAACTAGAGGTTAACACGATCCTCTAAAAAATGTTCCCCTTTTCTTATTTGCCCTCTCCCTATGATGCACGGTTGCAAGTGTGCATGTACATATTGTAGTGTTAGCACCTATATGTGTGTGCTTTTCCATTAAGGAATCTTATGGCTTCTTCTTTTTACATATTTACATATATATAATCCCTTCATTTATTATCATTTATTATAATTATACAATACTATTATTACCATTATCATTTTTTAATTTTAGCTCTTCTGTTACACAGCGCAAGCCTCCACGCATGTGTGGGCGAGCGCTTGTGTGCACTAGCATATATGTGTATGTGTGTCCCTTTCTACGTGTGTGTGCACGTGGGCACACATAGGCACACGAGCATATATATATATATATATATATATATATATATATATATATATATATATATATACTGTGAGGGGGTTAACTCGGTAGCGGGTGTGTGTGACCCCCTGGTTGGGCTCCCCACACAAAAACAGGGCCAGCAGACGGAGGTTGTGGTTTTCAAAATCAAAAGGTGCGGTTTATTTCTCTATGTACAGTGACAAAAACACAGCAAAGCCAAAAAGAAACAAACAAAATAAATCCTGGTCAGTTTGACCTCTGACTAAACATGCAGGTTTCCTAAACTAACAACTGGGATCAGCCTGGTGCTGTCCTAGTCCCTAAGTCCCTGGTTTAGTAAAAGTCCAAACAAATAGCCACACAGGCTTTGCCTCACCGCACAGGGGTTCACTCTCCCTAGACAGTCCACACAGGTCTGGTTCCAGGCATGAGCTAACATCTAATGAATCTGGGAGTTTCTTATAGAGGCCTAAATGAGCTGACAAGGTTCAGCTGGTCTCATCAACTCCCTGTCTGCACGACGCCCAGCCCTCTCCCTAGAGGTATGAGTCATCCATGAGCACACTAGCCTTATACAACTCTCCACCTAGTTGTACAAATCGGCGTAAAGCCTGAATCTGGGCGAAATATATCTACCCCCCTGGATGCAACCAGGTGACTTTACCTTCCTGCTGTCACATACCCCCCCCTCTTGTTTTAACCTCGGGGTTGGAACACCAGCAATCAGGCATTCATGTACTCGAGACAAAGCATCCACATTCCCCATTTGAACGCCAGGGCGATGCTTTACTGTGAAGTTGAATTCCTGGAGGGCCAGGAACCACCTATTCACTCTTCTATTTGTTTCCTTGTTTTGAGCCATCCACTTTAACGGAGCGTGATCCGTAACCATGTCAAAGTGCCTACCTAGCAGATAGTACCGAAGGGAATCTAGAGCCCACTTCACCGCTAAACACTCCTTTTCAACCGTGGCGTAATTTACCTCATGGGACTTCAACTTCCTGCTGAGGTAAATGACTGGGTGCTCTTCCCCGTTCCAGACCTGGGACAATACTGCTCCTAACCCCACATCTGACGCATCACTTTGTACGACAAAGTCTTTAGAGAAGTCGGGTGAGTACAACACTGGCTGGCTACATAAGGCTTGTTTCAAGAATTGGAATGCTGCCTCAGCCTCGGGGGTCCATTTAATCATGACCGACCCTTTCCCTTTCGTCAGGTTGGTTAGGGGCACAGCCTTAGAAGCAAAGTGGGGAATGAAGCGCCGATAATAACCCGCGATTCCCAGAAAGGCTCGTACCTGCTTCTTGCTGTTGGGACGTGGCCAACTCTGGATGGCCTCGACTTTGTTGAGTTGGGGTTTTATTACTCCCCTGCCAATGGTGTACCCAAGATATTTGGCCTCCTCCTGCCCAATGGTACACTTCTTGGGGTTAGCCGTAAACCCCGCTTCCCGAACAGAGTCCAGGACTGCTTGCACTTTTGGCAGATGTGAGGCCCAATCTGTGCTATGGACAATTACGTCATCCAGGTAAGCCGCAGCATACTTCCGATGGGGCCTCAGCATCTGGTCCATTTTCCGCTGGAATGTGGCCGGCGCATTCTGTAACCCGAACGGCATTCTCTTATATTGGAACGCCCCGTCTGGGGTTACAAATGCGGTTTTCTCTTTGGCCGACTTGGCCAGGGGAATTTGCCAATACCCTTTTGTGAGGTCAAGAGTCGTCATGTATCGGGCTGTTCCCAGCCGGTCGATCAACTCATCTATACGTGGCATGGGGTAGGTGTCAAATTTTGTAACTTTGTTCAACTGACGAAAATCGTTACAAAATCGCCAGCTCCCATCCGGTTTAGGCACCAACACAATGGGACTAGACCAATCACTTTGGGACTCCTCTATCACCCCTAAGTTCAGCATTTTCTGTACTTCCTCCCGTATTGCCTCCCGTCGGGCCTCTGGGATCCGATAGGGTTTTAACTTCACCCTTTCACCGGGCGGGGTAATAATATCATGCTCTACCCCAGATGTTTGTCCCGGCAGCTCAGAGAACACCTCCTTGTTGCGAAGCACAAACTCCTTAACCTCCTGTTGTTGGGGTTGTGACAAGGTGGCTGCTATTCCAACCTCCGGAATCACGCAACCAGTTTGAGCTGGTGACCAAGTTTCTGCGACTAGGGACTCTCTATCCCTCCAGGCTTTCAACAGATTAACGTGATATATCTGTTCGGGCTTTCGCCTTCCTGGTTGTCTGACCTTGTAATTCACTTCGCTCACTTTTTCCATTATCTCGTAGGGGCCTTGCCATTTGGCAAGGAATTTACTTTCAACCGTAGGGACAAGTACCAATATCCTATCCCCCGGGGAAAAGGTACGGGTCTTTGCTCCACGGTTGTACACTCTCTGCTGTGCCAACTGCGCTTGGGCCAAATGTTCCTTCACGATGGGCATTACCTGTGCAATTCGATCTTGCATCAGGGCGACATGCTCAATCACACTCCTGTGGGGAGAACTCTCACTTTCCCAAGTTTCCTTGGCAATATCCAACAGCCCTCTTGGGTGTCTCCCATACAGTAACTCAAAGGGGGAGAATCCCGTAGAGGATTGGGGCACCTCCCTAATAGCAAACATCAAATAAGGAAGTAGACAGTCCCAATCCTTTCCATCTCTATCCACCACTTTCTTCAACATTTGTTTTAGGGTTTTGTTGAATCTTTCAACCAGCCCATCGGTTTGGGGGTGATACACAGATGTACGCAATTGCGTCACTTTGAACAATTTACACAGCTCTTTCATAACCCGGGACATAAAGGGTGTACCTTGGTCCGTAAGCAGTTCTTTACAAATACCCACCCGGCTAAAAACAAGAGATAGCTCTTTGGCTATGGTTTTGGCCGAGGTATTTCTGAGAGGGATCGCTTCTGGATAACGGGTGGCATAGTCCATTATAACCAATATGTACTGGTGCCCCCTAGCGGACTTGATTATAGGACCTACCAAATCCATTGCGATTCTCTCAAACGGGACCTCAATGATGGGTAGAGGGACCAGCGGGCTACGGAAATGTGGCATCGGGGCCGACCTCTGACACACAGGGCAGGAGGAACAATAATTTTCTATGTCCTTCATCACCCCAGGCCAATAGAATCTCTGTAATACCCTCTCTCGGGTTTTCTCTGTCCCCAGATGACCTCCAAGAATGTGCCCATGGGCCAACTCCAACACCAACTTCCTGTAAGGTTTGGGCACCACCAGCTGCTCAACGGTTTCTTCTGCCCTTTTTGCCACCCGATACAGTAGGTCCTTCTCTACGCTGAAGTATGGGTAAGTGCAGGTATTATCTGGGTTCACTAACTCGCCATCTATTTCCACTACGTTTTCCCGTGCCTTTATTAGGGCGGGGTCTTTTAACTGTTCTGTGGCAAAATTTTCCCTGTGAACCTCCAGATCAGAAAACTCCACAGACGGTAGGTTTTCGTCTGAGGAGGTGGGCTCCTCTCCAGTTTCTTGAGTCTCCCCTGCCAATACTGACAAGGGAAATTCTGGAGAGTCCTCACCACTCTCAGAGGAGTTCTGGCTATCACATTCCTGGTACATAGGGGCACCAGTGGGGGGCTCAGGATCATCCCACAGTTCCCAGAACTTCGGAAAATCCCTTCCCACAATGGCGTCATGCGGTAACTGAGATACTAAGCCCACTGGATGAGAGAGGGTACCTTTGGGGGTCTCGAAACACACTGTAGTCACTGGATACTCTCGGGTGTCCCCATGCACACAAATAACAGCTACCTTGCTATTCCCAGAGACCTCTGTTTTAACTAACTCAGCCTTTATCAGGGTCACAAGGCTACCTGAATCCAACAATACCACAACATTTCTACCATTAACACACATTTTGCATAAATGTTTCTCAGTTCCTCGAATGGCAGTGCATGCGACTGTCGCACACAGCGACTGACGTCTGCCCGTCAGAAAGTCACACTGCATGGGTTCCTCCACAACCGGGCAATTGGCTGCAATATGTCCCGCTTGCCGGCAGCGGTAGCAAACGATCCTTCTTGCGGCCTCTTGAGCCGCTGATTTCCCAGGCTGTTCTCGCCAAACTTGGGGTAGAGCTCCCACCCTCTCACTCTCTCCACCCTCACCCCTTGGAATCCTCTTATCCGCCCCTGGGGATGGTCTGGTCTTAGGGTGGAAAGTCCGAGAGTCTCTGGAAGAGGCCGTCAGGTTCTCTGTAGCCAAGTATCTCTCTACACGATCCACAAGTTTACCGGCCGTTTCTGGGTCTCCGTGGCTTACCCACTTTTGAATGGCGGTAGGAAGAGCTCTCAAGAAACGATCCATCACAACACGTTCCACAATCTCCGGTGCGGACAAAGTCTCTGGCTGTAGCCACTTCCTGCTCAGGTGAATGAGATCATACATTTGAGACCTGGGGGGTTTTCCAAGCTGGAAAGTCCAGTTATGCACACGCTGAGCCCGGACAGCCAGGGTGACACCCAGCCTTGCCAATATTTCAGCTTTTAGCATCACATAGTCTTTTGCTTGGTCAGGCTCTAGGTCATAGTAAGCCTTCTGCGATTCACCAGTTAACAGAGGAGCCACCAGTCCAGCCCACTGCTCCTCAGGCCACTTTTCTCTTTCAGCAGTCCTTTCAAATGTGGTCAAAAATACCTCTGGATCATCCTCTCCAGTCATTTTTGTCAATAAACGACTCACCCCAAAGGACGCGGTATTAGTGGGACGGCTTTCCTCACTGGTCTGCGGACGTTGCTGCATTACTGCTTCCATTTGTTGTAGTCTCTGCTCTTGCTTCTGTAACAGGTCTATGAAGCGGGCCTCAGATTGCTGCTGGGCTTGTTGATGAGCTTGCTGCTGGGCTGCAAGGCTCCTTTGCAAACCTGCATTTGTCTGCTGTTGATTGGCATTTGCTAGAGCCAGCTGTTTCAGTATCTCCTCCATGCTGGCTTAAAAAAACTGCCACTGGTTCTCCACCAACTGTGAGGGGGTTAACTCGGTAGCGGGTGTGTGTGACCCCCTGGTTGGGCTCCCCACACAAAAACAGGGCCAGCAGACGGAGGTTGTGGTTTTCAAAATCAAAAGGTGCGGTTTATTTCTCTATGTACAGTGACAAAAACACAGCAAAGCCAAAAAGAAACAAACAAAATAAATCCTGGTCAGTTTGACCTCTGACTAAACATGCAGGTTTCCTAAACTAACAACTGGGATCAGCCTGGTGCTGTCCTAGTCCCTAAGTCCCTGGTTTAGTAAAAGTCCAAACAAATAGCCACACAGGCTTTGCCTCACCGCACAGGGGTTCACTCTCCCTAGACAGTCCACACAGGTCTGGTTCCAGGCATGAGCTAACATCTAATGAATCTGGGAGTTTCTTATAGAGGCCTAAATGAGCTGACAAGGTTCAGCTGGTCTCATCAACTCCCTGTCTGCACGACGCCCAGCCCTCTCCCTAGAGGTATGAGTCATCCATGAGCACACTAGCCTTATACAACTCTCCACCTAGTTGTACAAATCGGCGTAAAGCCTGAATCTGGGCGAAATATATCTACCCCCCTGGATGCAACCAGGTGACTTTACCTTCCTGCTGTCACAATATATATATATATGTGTATATATATATATATATATATTTTATTCTTATTATTTCCTTCTGTTTTGTATACAGCTACGCTGATAATCCTCTATAATGACTAGTGATTGATGATTATTCACTGTGCCTATATCATACTCATTATATTTTATCACTTTGATTGTATTTATCGTAACATTTAAGAGCTTGCACCCAAATATTTTGTTGGCAGGCATCATATCCCTGTCATATATTAATAATTTTTTTTAAAAAAAATTTTAACACTAAAATGTCTATATAGACATTCCCTTAAAAAGCTTTTATCATACAATAATAATTTTTTGCTATTATAAACGTTATGCCTTAATTACTTCATAATTATTTTATTATGAGCAATATTATTTCATTACTTCTTTAATTATTTTATTATGAGCAATAATATTTCATTACTATTCATTACCTTTATTATCATTATTATTTTTATTATATATATATATTTTTATTAATTTTATTATTTTCTATTTTATTATTATTTTTCTGCTATTTAAGCTATCCCAAGTTAGTGGGGTTAAAACTCCCGTTTTGTTCCATGCAACACACTTGTCATAGCAATTATTGAATTCTGCTGCGCTGACGGGCAGAATTACTTTTAAAACATCCGTCCTTCCTGTCTCCTTGTACACTTGAGAAAGGAGCGCGCATGCCCTGTACGAGAGCTGCGCATGCTCTGAAACGCGTTGTGGTTCCCTGCACCATCCAGCTGACGTCAGACGCTCCTCTCCGGACCGACCGTTGCCATCTTTTGCTGCTGTCTCCTATCACGGACAAGCCAGCCTGCATCCCGGCTACTTGCGGCCGCCATAACCGGGACCTGGGAAATCCGTGGACTAGCGTCAGAGATCCTGGACGCAATATAAACATTGGTCCTACTGGATGACACCTGAAACTTACCATGATGTAAGTGTTTGATACAAATTGTCTGCTACATAATAAATCTGTTTTGCTAAGAGGCGCTTTTCTATTTTTCCTTTTATACCAGACTGTAGGCCATTCCTGTTGTACTTGTTCAAAGACACTTTCAGGTAGGCAGGCAGGTGACTCAGTGAGCTGCAGTTCATAAAATATATATCCACTGCATTGTAGTCCAGCCAAGCCTATACCCGACTGTAGGCCATTCCTGTTGTACTTGTTCAAAGACACTTTCAGGTAGGCAGGCAGGTGACTCAGTGAGCTGCAGTTCATAAAATATATATCCACTGCATTGTAGTCCAGCCAAGCCTATACCTGACTGTAGGCCATACCTGTTGTACCTGTTCAAAGACACTTTCAGGCAGGCAGGTGACTCAGTGAGCTGCAGTTCATAAAATATATATCCACTGCATTGTAGTCCAGCCAAGCCTATACCTGACTGTAGGCCATTCCTGGTGTACGTGTTCAAAGACACTTTCAGGCAGGCAGGTGACTAAGTGATCTGCAGTTCATAAAATATATATCCACTGCATTTTAGTCCAGCCAAGCCTATACCTGACTGTAGGCCATTCCTGGTGTACGTGTTCAAAGACACTTTCAGGCAGGCAGGTGACTCAGTGAGCTGCAGTTCATAAAATATATATCCACTGCATTGTAGTCCAGCCAAGCCTATACCCGACTGTAGGCCATTCCTGGTGTACTGTTTTTAGTAAACTTCAGGCATTGTTTTGCTAATCTAATTGGACAGTATGTCTGGAAGGTGTTAGAAAAGTTTAGTATTGTGCGTCTATTAGACAGCTTTACTGATTCTTTAAGATGGCTTCTGAGCACATGTTCTAACCTTGTTGTATTCTTTTGTTCTTACTAACCCCATACGTAATACATGTATAGAAAGCAGATTGTACGGGATGCTTTGCTTGTGAATAAAGGTACTAACTTGTACCATGTACCAGTGGAGCCTCCTTAGCAAATTAGCCAATAAGAAGTGTTATTGTCTTTTCAGTGTAAGGATGAGAAGGTGGGGGCCCCCTGCTTCTCACTCACTTTTGCTATGATTTTCATCTTGTAAGCTTCACACAAAGTGTACCGGTGCATTTTGAATAAATTGTCTTCACTTTCAAACACCTGGAATTCGATTGATTACAGGAAAATATCTAACATTTGTTCCTTCGAGCGGAAATCAATGGTTGGAGATTGGGTCTTCCGGAACCGACAGAACCCAGTGAGTATTGGACCTGAAAAGCTCACTGAGAATCCCCCACTCACGTTAGTGTTAAACAGGGACTGCTTGGCACCGGATTTGACCCAAATCCACTATCTGGTTCTGAACCTGAATATATTTAGTCTTTTGGTGTTTGGAAGGTAAGATAATTTATATTTACTTTTCTTCTCTTTTCCTCTCTTCTCTTCTTTTTGGTTGATTCTCGTTTGTTCTGTGTGAATTGTGTATGTGAATTGTGATTGTGAATTGTGAATTGTGGTACCGACATTGGGATTGATCGTATAATAATCTCGGTAATCCAATGTTTCGAAGACAGAGGCATTTGGGTACGTGGCCTATGGTAAAATAAACGCAACCCACTGTCCGGACAGATAAAAAAAAGATTTGTGGTATACCAAAACGTCAGAGGTAGATTGCTTGACGTTGTCAGAGGGAAATTGCCTGACGTTGTCTGAGGTTGAATGTTTGATGGTTTAAGCGCTAATTAGCAGTGATCTAGAAAAACCACGAAGTTAACTTTATTCTGTGTGTGTTTTAGTGTCTTCTTTCTTATGTTTTATTGATGCTGTAATTTCATTGAACATCGGCAGATCTGAGCCGATGTGTTCTATAAGTTAATGTGAGACCCACAAATGCTGATTTATGTGATAGTGAGAATTAGACGAGGCAATGCAAGTATTATCTAAATGTTTAAGAAATATTTGAGAAGCAGAAAATCAATGCTAAAGATTTTTTAGATGCAGAGAAGAGCCTGCTTGTATTTCAAAGCCTCCCTCCCTCTTTTCCTCCCTCCGTTTGCATTTGTGTATCTATGCTTAAGAAAGGAGAGAGGCCCCCCTCCCTTCAGATTTCTATGTGGGAAAATCATCTCTAAGAATGTTAACACTTGATATGATTTTAGTAGTATAACATGTGACTGAATTGATTTAGCGTGCCAAAATATTAAAGGAACTATGCAAGTTAAGTTAAAAAGTAGTAGATGGAAAACATGGAAGTGAATTTCAGTATAAAGAAGGTAAACTGTTGTAAGATTATTAATGAGGATTGTTGAATAAGAGACAAGGAAAAGCTGAGGATGTTTTTGACTACTTTAAAAGGTGTTCATTGTAGTGTTGTTAGAAGGAGATAAGAAATTTATGCATAGCAAACAACCTAAAATCTGTTCAGTATTGTGCTAAATGGGAAACAAAAGTTGGATTTAATGGTAAATTAACTGTAAGCTTAAATTGTTATGACCCAGAGAAAAAAAATGGCCTCACGGGCTTCAACACGCTAGGATCAGACCAGATGGGAGAAGAACAAAAGAAAATGCCAAGCCCAAATGCCCCTGGTGGACAAAAAGGAGGATTTCATTTGTTGAACCACAATACCCCATCCTTAAAAATAGCCCCCCCCTCAGGTGCAAGCCACTGCCCAGAGTACCACCCTTCCCGTCACACCCACCCCTGTTAGGAACCGCCTTTGAACAAGACCCCAAACTTACTTCCTCAATCTATTTAGACAGTAGCACAGCTTTGGAGATGAACAGATCGATCCTTGAATCTTTAACTAACGCCATAATCCATGTACTAGGGGCCCCAGCAGGGTCCAAGAGATTAAATAAACCTCATATGAGGTATGGTGTAGATGATGGAGAGGAGTACCCCTTGATAGAAGTCCCATACCCCAGGGTAGGACAAGCGGACAGGGGCGAGGGGATCCATTGCTTCCAGATAGCCTAGACTTAAGAAACAGGTTGACTGCCTTACTGAATAGATGCCAGCTTAGATGGGTACAACGGACTGATTGGACCTTTCAAACAAACAGTGGACTCAAGGGATGGTCACATGACATCGGTACTTACATAGTTACATGGCAAGCGCCAGAGGCCGATCGCTTACTATTTTATAAAACTAGACAGTGTAATTAGAGCACTTCTACCCTGTGTACAGGCAGTGGTAGCTGCAGCCGAAGCAGTTAAGGCCTCAGTATTCATAGTGCTATATCACCTGCTGACACTCAAAGTATCACATGCAGTATCTGTTATTCTTTTGCTACAAAAGATATCACATTTGAGCCCAGCACAACATCTTTCCTGTATGACAATACTCTTGATACAACCTCACTTAACAATACAGAGGTGTACTACATTAAACCCATCCACACTGCTACCACTTCCTACTGATGGTCATAAACATGGCTGTACTGCTGCCAACACTGAAAAGGTACTGCCACAAAGTGATTTGAAAGATGTACCGTTATCTAACCCTGACATGACACTTTTTGTAGATGGCCCCAGTAAAAAAATCCAGATGGCACAAATGCAACTGGATATACAGTAGTGACACGGGGTGAAATCTTAGAGGCTAGGCCATTACCAAAACATTATTCAGCACAAGTAGCAGAGCTTGTAGCACTGACAAGAACATGCATACTATCAAAAGGAAAATCTGTAACCATATATACTGATAGTCAATAAAGTTTTTTGCACAACAATGGAAAAACAGGGGGATGGTGACCTCTAGTGGTAAGCCAATTTCACACACAGACCCCCATCTCGAAGGGAAATAAAAGGGCAGATGAAGCTGCTAAAATAGCAGCACAAGAAACACATCAAATAATGACAGAACTGGACATTATAGAGATAGATCATACAGTCCTTTCTGATATGCAATAGAATGCACATCCCGGGGAGAAACATTATTGGAAAACAAAAAGGTTACAAAATAATAGATAGTATTTATACATCACCTGAAGGAAAACCGGTATTGCCAAGATCCCTATTTAGGTATGCAGCAGTTTTGACACATGGAGTAACTCATGTGTCAAACAGGGGGATGACTGAGATGTTAAATACGGTATGTACAGCCTATGGTTTTACTAACTACTAAAAAAAAAAATTTGTTCTCAGTGCATTATAGGTGCAAGAGACAATGCTCAGGGAGGCATAAGACCATGGAAAGGTTAGTTCCCTACACCGCAATATCCATTCCAGCACATTTGTATGGATTTTATTGAATTGGACAAATGTGAAAGGAAGAAATATTGTTTGGTTATCATAGACGCCTTGACCAAATGGGTGGAGGTATTCCCGACAGGAAGTGCGGACGCATAGACCGTGGCCAAAACGTTACTAAGATATAATTCCTACATTTGGAATACCTGAAAAGATCTACAGTGATAAGGGATCCCATTTTTGTAAATAAACTCCCACGGCAATAAGGTTTGCAGAGAGGTCTACCTGGACTCACCAGTCCCGTTGCAAAAAGGTTTTATAGGCAGAGCAGGGTCAGTTGGCGGCAGAGCTCTGGTAAGTCCGGCTACAAAGGGAGGTTCTGCACAAGGTGGGGCTTATCTCAAACCGGTGAAGACTCCCTTACCTTACCCCCCCAGGGCTCTGTAGTTGGTCAGGATGAAAGGGATAGTAATTGTCTTGGGTCTACTGGTGACTCTAGGGGAGACGTCCATACGGGGAGGCAGAAACTGGAAAAAGGAATCTCTAGAATGGGCCAGTACGGGGAAGGCCTTGAACTTAATCTTCATAGAAGGGGTAACTAGCAACATTTTAGTTTCTGACCCTACTGAGATAAATCACATTATTAGGTTTAGTGGAGAGGATGAGGAGCAAACATTTATGTTTACCTGATGCCAAAGACCAGCTACATGAAAAAAAGGATGGTGACGAAGGCAAAGATGGGACTGGTGCCAGTACTTTAGCATTAAAGTTCAACTGAGAGGTGTCCAATTTGTCTGAACAATCTTTCCCTGAAGGTTGGCTTTCCAGAAGATTGTTGTCATGTTTTCTGTATATCCTGCATTCTTAAATGGTGTGAAATGTCTTCATTCTGACCTGTTGACCACAAACCCTTTCAAGCCGTGTATAAAATAGATCCGGTTGGTGGATGCACCAAAACCCATGTTGTGGCAAGAGTGCAAAAAGAAAACTGCAGCTGCAACCTGTGCCAGTGGTGCTGTACAGAAGAAAAGATATGTTTTAGAATGGATGTTATGAAGCAATACTGCTTGAATTAGGAGAAAAAGAAGTGAAAAGATGTACTACAATCAAGCCTGCCAGCTTTTTCCTAGAGACAGAGGAAAACCCCGAAGAGGAGGGTGACCACATCTGCTTAAAACTTATGGAAGAAGAAATGCAGCAAATCTCCCCAATAAAGGACACTCCTTTTGAAAATTCTGATCTGATCCTGTTTGCAGAGGGTTCACGCCTGTACAAAGATGGAGTCCCAAGAATGGCATATGCGGTGACAACATTGGAGGAAGTGATTGAGACCCAACTACTCCCTTCATCACTTTCAGCGCTGGTTGCCAAAGTGGTAGCACTCATGAGGGCCTGTGAGACCGCAAAGGATCAAACAGCAAACACCTATACTGGTAGCAAGCATGCTGTCGAAGTAGTCCATGATTATGGACCCATAAGGAAGGACAGAAGTTTCACAATTGCTGCAAGAAGAATCAATTTAAAACTGGAAATATGTTTGAGAACTTTTTGAACCAGTCACCCTCCCAAAGGAAGTAGCCACCCTGAAAGTCAAGGCACATACTGGAGGACAACCCATGGAAGAAAAAGGAAACCAGTTGCCTGATCATACTGCCAGGAAGACTGCTGAAACACCAATGGAAGCAATCATGACTAATCACAGATTTTGCAAGGGAAAAAAAAAAGAAGAAGAAGAAGAAACCTGTAACAGATTGAAGGAAAATAAGGAAACTAATACTGAAAGTAAAAGAGCTGATTAAGAAATTGCAAGAATCTGCACCTGATGATTGGTATACGATTATGTAAAGAAGGATCAAGATGGACTCTTGTGCAAGGAAAATCGAATATGTGTCCCATCTGAAATGGAAAAGATGATTATGCCACTAGCCCATGGACTGAGTTATGTATGCCCTAAAGGCAATGGAAGGAACATAAGCAAGGCTGGATGGTTTATTCGATACTCCAGAAATGAATATCAAGACTTTGTTGAGGGATGCACAATCTGTGCTAAAATTAACTCAGGAAAACAGACCAGAGTAACACAAAGACATTTGGCCAAGTCACTATTCCTTTTCCAAAGACTTCAGATTTATTAAATCCAATTGCTCAAATCAGGCCAATATCAATATGTTTTGTTGTGCATAGAAATGTCTCAAGCTGGATAGAAGCCTGACTGGTGGCTAAAGCAAATGCCAAGACGACAGAAAAGAAGATCCTTTCTGAAGTAATATGCAGGTTGGAGTCCCTGAAATCATAGAGAATGACAGAGGAACACGTTCCACTGAACAGATCATGCAAATTACATGCAAGGATTTGGCAATTGAGCAGGCCTTCCATGCTCCTATCATCCTCAGAGTTCAGGGAAGGTAGAAAGGTATAGTGGAGTCGTTAAAGGCAGGCCAGCTAAATCAATGCAAGAAAAGGGTAGATAGGTTAGTAAAGAAACAATGGCCATAACGGTTTCCTCAGGTTCTTTACAGCATCAGGATTACCCCTACTTTATAGGTCAGAGAACTTGAGCCCTTATGAGATTTTGTTTGGGGGGCCCACCTAAGACAGGGTTGTATTTTCCACATCAGACTGTTGTAATGTATAATAATTTTGTTATGTAATTGTCTAATACAAGAAACTAACTGCGATGCACAAGTTTGTTTTTGATCCAATTCCAGATCCAGATCAAGTAACTGGAACACATGATTTACAGCCAGTTGATTGGGTCCTAGTAAAAGAACATGTGAAAGTACCTTTAGGACCAAAGTTAAAGGACCCTACCAAGTGTCCCTGACAACTGCTACAGCTGTAAAGTGACATGGATACATGCTAGCCATTGCAAGAAAGTACAGCTGATTTCAAAAGATGAGTAAACTACTGTTATGCCTTTGCTTGATCTTAGCAGTCAAGGCTATAGAGGAAAATTACCTGGACAAATTACACATGCTAACAGGTGTAAAAAGAGTAATTTGAGTAATGGCTAGATAGGTTCACATAGGCCAGACAGTTTAAAAAAAAAAAAATGCACACACCTAGTACTCATTTACTTTCATTTTGAGTTTAAGCAATACAAGGCTGCCCAAAAACTAGTATATCAGAAATGGTAAATTTTCAAGGATTCAACAGTTTTTTTGTTCTTATGGGAATCAGTTGTTGGATTACTTGCTAATTTGTTTTCCAGATGTGCTAAATGTGAAAAGAATTACTACAATGGCAGTTAGAACTGAGGGAGATGACCCCAGGGAAGAAATAGAGTGTTACCAGATAGTCAGATTAGCAGATTCATATGATGCCAAGATGGGTGATACGAATGAGTAAAGATATGTATCCACATACACCCCAAGAAGAACTTTGCTCCACTTAGACGTGAAGTAGTACTGTGGACCATCTGGTATCATACTAGGTAGGGAAGATATGATCCTGGCTGAAAGAGGAGGGGTATGCAAAATGTTTGGTAGCATGTGTTGTACCTTTATCCCTAATACAGCTCCTGGAGACCAGAGCCCTGGAAGGATTGACTGCTCTATCGAATGAATTAGCGGAAAATTCAGGTATTAACGATCCATTCACAAACTGGCTTGAAGGATGGTTTGGTAAGTGGACTGGACTTATCACATCATGTTCGATCTCAATTGCTGCGGTTTTTGTCACTTACGGATGCTGCTGCATTCTCTGTATTCAAGGACTTTCACATAAACTGATTGAAACCGCAATCTCAAGAACAATGTATCAAGCCATTCCTACCTCTGAGGAGACCTATGTGGACATTAAAGCTCAACTTAATGACATACAGTCCGAAAGTGTATAACACAGGGACTATCATAGAAATGTATTGAGATAAAATAGACCCACAAGAGGAGGGAATGTTAGAAAAGTTTAGTATTGTGCGTCTATTAGACAGCTTTACTGATTCTTTAAGATGGCTTCTGAGCACATGTTCTAACCTTGTTGTATTCTTTTGTTCTTACTAACCCCATACGTAATACATGTATAGAAAGCAGATTGTACGGGACGCTTTGCTTGTGAATAAAGGTACTAACTTGTACCATGTACCAGTGGAGCCTCCTTAGCAAATTAGCCAATAAGAAGTGTTATTGTCTTTTCAGTGTAAGGATGAGAAGGTGGGGGCCCCCTGCTTCTCACTCACTTTTGCTATGATTTTCATCTTGTAAGCTTCACACAAAGTGTACCGGTGCATTTTGAATAAATTGTCTTCACTTTCAAACACCTGGAATTCGATTGATTACAGGAAAATATCTAACAGAAGGCCACCAAGGAGAGGCAGACACTCACATGCCACTAAGAGAGTGCAAGTAGGCTCTGTGTCTACAGCCAACAGTGCTGGTCATGGACATGGTGCATCCTCAGCACGTGGCCGTGGGGCACGCTTATCTTTTTTTCAGCAGCTGGCCGTGTTTAGCCACAACATGCAGAAGAGTTGGTAGAGTGGATGACCAAGCCGTCCTCATCCTCCTCATCCTCTGTCACCCAGGCTCAGGGTACTTTGTCTGCCAATGTAGCTGCCAAAGTGGCTTCTTCCATCGGCTCAATGTCATCAGTCACTCCTTCCCTAGCCACACCATCATGCCCTGAGGAGTCCCCCGAACTGTTCAACCACAGTGTAGGGTACAAGGCAATGATGATGGTACCCAGGTTGAGGATGAAGGCAGTAATGTGAGCCCAGAGAGAGGGGGTGCCCTATAAGGATAAGAAACTGTCAGTCATGTTCCCCTAGCTGCAGCATACTGCCAGGTTTTCTCCAGTGGCGAGGAGGGAGGGGATGATGAGGTCACTGACTCTACGTGGGTGCCTGATAGAAGAGAGGAGGAGGAGGAGGCACATCTCGAACAAGGCAGGATGACCTCCAGGGGCCAGCTTAAGGGCAGCCAACCAACTGCATCACATCGCAGAGCTCCGCATGTGCAGGGCGCTGCTGACTCCGCGCGTTTTTCCAAAAGTTCTTCTGTGTGGGCCTTTTTGAGACGTGTGCAGCAGATGTCTGAAGCGTATCAAGTGTGGCCAAAACAGCAGCTGCTTGGGCACCACATGCCTAATCAGACATATGTCGACCTCCCATGCAGTCCGTTGGCAACACTACTTAAAAGACCCACACCAAAGAACAAGGCGGACCTCTCCTTGCTCCTCATCAGCTGGGATCTCCAACCCCACTATAACTTCAGTCCTCTCAGAAACCTGCACTGAGAGGAATCAAGTTGTAGAATTAGGTGTCCCAAGCACTTCCGGGCAATCTGCTAGCGGAACACCAACATCCGATTGTAGCAGGCAAATTTCCCTACCCCAGTTGCTAAACTGGCGAATGAAATTTGGTCCCAGCCATCCACATGCTCAGCAGCTGAATGCTAGTTTGGCTAATTTGCTAGCAGTCCAACTGCTGCCTTTTCAGCTGGTAGACTCTGCCCCCTTTCAAGAATTTGTGGAATGTGCAGTACCTCAGTGGCAGGTTCCCAAACGCCAATTTTTTTCTCGGAAGGCCAGTCCCACTCTCTACCGACATGTGGAAGGCAATGTCTTGGCCTCGTTGGACAGGGCGGTCAGTGGTAAGGTGCATATTACCGCTGACTCATGGTCCAGCAGGCATGGACAGGGACGTTACCTTTCTTTCACGGCGCACTGGGAAACCCTGCTGGCAGCTGGGAAGGATGCAGGACAGGGTGCAGTATTGTAGGAGCTTGTTCTGCGACCATGCCTCCAAAATGCTGGTAGTGGTGATTCTGCCACATTTCTCTCCTGTGCAGATTTGTCCTCGGAACCAGCATTGCTCCGTAGGCGTTCTAGGGGCTACGCAAGCACTCAGGCAAAAAGATGCCATGCGGTGCTTGAGTTGGTCTACTTAGGGAACAGGAGCCACATTGGGGCAGAGATTCTGTCAGCTCTGCAGTGGCAGGCTCAGAGGTGGTTGACGCCACGCCAGCTTTAGCCAGGAATGGTGGTTTGCGACAATGGCACCAACCTCCTCTCCGCCCTTCGACAGGGACACTTGACCCATGTGCCCTGTTTGGCTCACGTCCTTAATTTGGTGGTGAAGCGGTTCTTGTGCAGGTACCTGGGCTTACAGGATCTTCTGAGGTAGGCCAGGAAAGTCTATGTGCATTTCCGCCGGTCATATAATGCCAGTGCTTTCTTACCGGCCCTCCAAACGATCCAGGGAGACTTACAAAAATGGCACTTCGGCACCTTCTCATGGTTAGGCAGGATAACCGTACTAAAAATGAATGTCCTCCCCTGACTCCTATACCTCCTCCAGGCCATCCCCATCAAACTCCCCCCGTCATTCTTCACATCATACAAACGTATGTGCAGAACTTTCATCTGGGCATCTAAATCCCCTAGGCCAGTGATGGTGAACCTTGGCACCCCAGATGTTTTGGAACTACATTTCCCATGATGCTCAACTACACTGCAGAGTGCATGAGCATCATGGGAAATGTAGTTCCAAAACATCTGGGGTGCCAAGGTTTGCCATCACTGCCCTAGGCTAAGCTGGAACAGACTAATACTCCCGAAATTATTAGGGGGCCTCGGGCTAACTGACGTCCAATCATATCATAGGGCATATCATTTAACTCGGATAGTGGACTGGCACGTCCACAGCAATCTCAAAGATTGGATCACACTCGAAAACACTGTCTCCAACGTCCCATTATCACACCTACCGTGGATTACAATCAGATCCGTTCCTAAAGCTTGTTCCTCTCATCCCCTCATCGGTGCTACACTGTCACACTTTCAGCTAGCCTGTAAACTCTTAAATACAACTCCTTCCCCAGGTCCTATGACTCCATTGAACCGTAATCCTGATTTCCTCCCTGGCCTACCCCCTTGTGACACAATCAAAGACCCCCACAACTCTCGAGCTAGGGCTCACAATTTTTTTCTTGATGATACCCTCCTGTCGCACCAGACAATATCCTCTAAATTCCCTCACTATCATATTCCATTTTACAAATACTTACAAATCCGAATTTTTTTTGCTTCTGCCAGATCCTCTTCCGTTTGGACTCGAGACCTCACGCCCTTTGAAACAATATGTTTTGAAGGGGAACCCCAACGCCACCTGATATCATCCTTATATGCACTCCTATTCTCCACACACAACATAAAAGATGACAAACTTGTTCAACAGTGGGAAACGGAACTGTCCAAGTACTTATCTACAACTGAATGGGAGCGCATATATACCCATATTCACAAAGGCTCCACCAATGTTTCTGTCGAAGAGAACAGATACAAAATTTTCTCTAAATGGTATAGGATGCCTGATAAAATCCACAAGTACCATCCCAGTCTCCCGCCGATATGCTGGAGATGTAATGCTCACCCCGGTTCCCTACTCCACATTTGGTGGGAATGCCCCCTTATCCAACCATTCTGGACTGAAATCCACCGTTTGATCTCTCAGATCACCACGTACACACCGGACTTCACTCCCGCACAATTCCTGCTACATCACACCTCCATGCCCTTCTCCGCGTACAAAAAATCTCTTACTCTGCATCTAATCAACGCAGCTAACTTGTGTGTGCCGACACACTGGAGAAGCACTACCCCCCCTTCAATCTTTAAATGGTCCCAACAGGTTGACAAAATGGCAAATATGGAAAGTCTTATACATCAAGCGCATGAAGACCCAACAAAGTTCACTGAAACCTGGGCCTGCTGGTTACAGTTTGAGGAAAAGATACTCACATCTCGCCTTCACACAGCTCCTCCGCACACACTTGAATTTCTTTCCCCTTCCTGTTGTCCCTCTATAGCCCCCGTCACTCACTACTTTCCCTCACCCCTACTTTCCCTCACCCCTCTCCCCCCACTGGTTCAATCGACAACATATAAACAATCTGTTATCACCAATGCTTTTAATACTAAGCCTGATTGAGTACTCATACACCCAGCTATGAGGAGAGATTAGAGGAACTGAATTTATTCTCTCTTGAGAAGAGGAGATTAAGGGGGGATATGATCAACATGTACAAATATATAAGGGGTCCATATAGTGAACTTGGTGTTCAGTTATTCACTTTACGATCAACACAAAGGACAAGGGGGCACTCTTTGCGTCTAGAGGAAAAGAGATTTCACCTCCAAATACGGAAAGGTTTTTTCACAGTAAGAGCTGTGAAAATGTGGAATAGACTCCCTGCAGAGGTGGTTCTGGCCAGCTCAGTAGATTGCTTTAAGAAGGGCCTGGATTCTTTCTTAAATGTACAGAATATAACTGGGTACTAACATTTATAGGTAAAGTTGATCCGGGGAATATCCGATTGCCTCTCGGGGGATCAGGAAGGAATTTTTTCCCCTGCTGTAGCAAATTGGATCATGCTCTTCTGGGTTTTTTTTTTGCCTTCCTCTGGATCAACTGTGGGTATAGAATTGGGTATATGGGATTGTACGATATATTATTATTATTTTTTTTTTTTTTTTTTTATGGTTGAACTGGATAGACTTGTGTCTTTTTTCAACCTGACTAACTATGTAACCCTTAACTGGTCACTGGAGTCCAGTTCCCACACCGAGTGGGACACTACCCTGTCTACTAGGGATCTCTAATTTGCCCTACCGTACCATTCAAATCTATCACATATCGACACCTCCCTTTGGCCCCCACCCTCTCGCAGCTTGTTCCCGTTGGGGCAAGCGGACCTGCGGCTGGCTATTGCTGGTACAGCCTACGCTACTTCTTAGATTCCAAAACATATACTCTCCCCATCGCTTCTGTTAATGTTACCTCATGTACCCAACCCCTAACATTGAATGAGCTAATCACGGTACTACACACTGGTTCTACATTGTCGACAACCCGGCTGTTGTTCATTCATCACATTTATAGATGACGCGATATCCTACTAGTTCATAATCTGCTAATGTCATTCTTTGTACTATTGATTTTGGATGTTTTTGATGTCATTTCGCTTATCTTGTCCCGAAGTTTCTCAGATTTCCTGTACACCTGTAAAACTCAATAAAATCTTTTTGAAAATAAATAAATATATAATGCCAGTGCTCGGCTGGCTGACCTTCAAAAGGAATGCAACCTGCCCAAGAACCACCTCATCTGTGACATGCCCACCAGGTGGAACTCAACGTTGACAATGCTGCAGCGGCTGCACACACAGCAAAGGGCCATCAATCAGTACCTGTGCGACTATGGCACCAGGACAGGGTCAGGGGAGCTTGTCTTTTTTCGCCACGCCAGTGGGTAATGATCAAGGATGCATGCACTGTCCTGTCACCATTTGAGGAGGCCACGAGGATGGTGAGCAGTGACAGTGCATGCCTCAGTGATACTGTCCCTCTTGTCTTCCTGTTGGAGCACACGCTGCGTGGAATAATGGACAGGGCACTTGAGGCAGAACAGAGGGAGGAAGAGGAGGACTTCCTTTCCTCTCAAGGCCCCCTTTATTCAGACAGTATTCCTGCAGGCCCACTGCTCACACAGGAAGAGGAGGAGGATGAGGATTGTGTCAGCATGGAGGTGGAGACTAGAACTCAGCATCATCAGCAGTCTTCAAGGGATCGTTAACAGTGCCCAGAAACCCATGGACTTGTACATGGCTGGGAGGAGGTGGCTGCGGATCATGTCGTCCTTAGTGACCCAGAGGACTGCAGACTGAATGCCTCAGCAAACCTACGCTGCATGGCCTCCATGATCCTGCAAAGCCTGCAAAAGGACCCTCGGATTCGTGGTATCACAAGGGTAAGGTTGCGGAACTTATCCAGCCGTCGCAGAGAATGAAACATCTTCAGGAGGCCTTGCAGAAAGGTTTGTGCAACGCGTTTCCAGAGCCTGGGAGGTTACAAATTCCTGGTCCTGGACAACGTGTTTCTGAGGCTTCGGTCAGTCACAGAAGGAGCGGTGGAGAAGGTGGCCGTCTGACCGATGCGTTCAGACAATTTTTTAGTCTGCATCCCCATGGTCTGATCAGTTCCAGGAACCATCGCCAGCGTTGGATTAACATGGTGCAGGAATACCTAGGGGCAAGATCAGACTTGGAGACCTTTCCAACCGAAAATCCACTGGGTTACTGGGTCTTGAGGATGGATCACTGGCCAGAGCTTGCACAGTATGCAATTGAGCTACTGGCCTGTCCTGCATCCAGCGTTCTTTCAGAACGCACATTCAGTGCTGCTGGAGGCTTTGTAACCGATCACAGAGTGCGCCTGTCCACCGAAACGGTTGATCGGCTCACCTTCATAAAAATGAATCAGTCATGGATCACCAGCTACCAAGCATCTGATGCTGATGTAACCGATTAATTTTTTTATGAATGTGAGATCCCTTCAAGACTGCCTATGTTGATGCTGAGTGACTATCCTGTTATGCTGAGTGACTATCCGATTCCTCTTCAATGTTCATGTTGATAGCTTCTAAAAACATTTTTGGTTCTGGGCACCACCACCAGTGGCTAAGGCCCAATTTTTCTGCCCCTGTTTAACAGGGGCGTGTAATTACAATTTTTGCTGTAATATTTTGCAGCAGGGCTTGTTCCTGCGCTCAACTAGAGTATCTGTGAGGGGTTGTAGTGTTGTGGCACCAGCACCAGTGCCTAAAACCCAATTTTTTTGCCCCTGTTTAACAGGGGCGTGTAATTAAAATTTTTGCTGTAATATTTTGCAACAGGGCTCGTTCCTGCGCTCAACTAGAGTATCTGTGAGGGGTTGCAGTGTTGTGGCACCAGCACCAGTGCCTAAAGCCCAATTTTTCTGCCCCTGTTTAACAGGGGCATGTAATTAAAATTTTTGCTGTAATATTTAGCAGCAGGGCTCGTTCCTGCGCTCAACTAGAGTATCAGTGAGGGGTTGCAGTGTTGTGGCACTAGCACCAGTGCCTAAAGCCCAATTTTTCTGCCCCTGTTTACCAGGGGCATGTAATTACAATTTTTTCTGTAATATTTTGCAGCAGGGCTCGTTCCTGCGCTCAACTAGAGTATCTGTGAGGGGTTGCAGTGTTGTGGCACCACCACCACTGCCTAAGGCCCAATTTTTCTGCCCCTGTTTAACAGGGGTGTGTAATTACAATTTGTGATCTATAATTTCACAGCAGGGCCCGTTCCTGCGCCCACCAAGAGTAACTGTGAGGGCTTACAGTGTTGTGGCACCACCACCACCACCAAAGGCCCAATTTTTCTAACTCTGTTCAACAGGGGCATGTAATTACAATTCTTGATATAATATTTCACAGTAGGGCCCGTTCCAGCACCCACCAAGAGTAACTGTGAGAGATTAAAGTGTTTTGGTATCACCAACACCTAAGGCCCAAATTTCTGCAGAGTATATAGGGCAGGCCGTATAGTAAATACAGGTGGTCCCCTACTTTCAAACATCCGACTTACAAACGACTCCTACTTACAAACGGAGGGAGACAGCAGGAAGCGAGAGGAAATCTACCCCTAGGAAGGGAAATTCTCTCCTGTAGTAGTTAATATGGGAAAAAGGTGTCTCCACTGATGCTTTATCACCAATCCTTGTTTCCCTAAAAAAAACAAATTTTCTAAATCCAATTGTCATTGGGACAGAAGGTGAAATCTTCTGAACAGGGGCACAGACAGCAAAACAAATGTTACAGGGGTGATGATAACCCTTCCTTATGTTATCCAAAAAGCTTTAAAATAGATTTTTTGGCTGGAGCTACACTTACAAAATGTACCTGTTCCAAATTACAAACAGATTCAACTTAAGAACAAACCAAACAAAGAACTGTCTTTCTTGGGACCGCCTGTATACTGCTGTTCAGAGTATATAGGGCCTGGGGGCCCCACGCCTTTTCTTTTTTTTATTTGGGTGCTGGGTTCCCCTTAATATCCATACAAGACCCAAAGGGCCTTGGAAATGGGCTAGGGGGGAGGGGGGTACCCATGCCGTTTTTCTCAATGATTTTCATCCATATTGCCGGGACCCGACATTACATTAAAGCCGCAAGCAGTTTTAAATTACTTTTATTCCTTTAGAAATGTCATTTTGTGCAGGGACTGTTCTAAACACGGGAAACACGCGCCACTTTACAGGCATACTATAGACACCCCCCAGGTACGATATTTAAAGGAATATTTCACTTTTATTTTTTCACTTTAACCACTTGCTTACTGGGCACTTAAACCCCCCTCCTGCCCAAGGGGCAATTTTCATCTTTCAGCGCTGATGCACTTTGAATGACAATTGCGCGGTCATACAACGCTGTACCCAAATGAAATTTTTATCATTTTTTTCCCCACAAATAGAGCTTTATTTTGGTGGTATTTGATCACCTCTGCGTTTTTAATATTTTGTTAAAAAAAAATACAGATTTTTATTTTATTTTTATATTTTGTTATAAAATTTTGCAAACGGGTCATTTTTCACCTTCATTGATGTATGCTGATGAGGCTGCACTGATGGGCATCGATTGGCTGCACTGATGGGCACCGATGGGCTGCACTGATGGGCACTGATAAGGCGGCACTGGTGGGCACTGATAGGCGGCACTGGTGGGCACTGATAGGCGGCACTGTTGGGCACTGAGAGGTGACACTAAGAGGTGGCACTGATGGGTGGCACTGAAGGGCATTGATAGGTGGCACTGGTGGGCACTGAGAAGTGGCACTAAAAGGTGGCATTGGTAGGTGGCACTGATAGCTGGCAGTGATGGGCACTGATGGGTGGCAGTGATGGGCACTGATGGGTGGCAGTAATGGGCACTGATGGGTGGCAGTAATTGGCACTGATAGGCAGCACTGCTAGGTGGCACTGAGGAGGCATTGATAGGTGGCACTGAGGGGTCATTGATAGGTGGCACTTGTGGGCATTGATAGGTGGCACTTGTGGACATTGATAGGTGGCACTGGTGGGCACTTGCAGGGGGTACTGGCAGGGGTTACTGCTGGCACATAGAGGCAGATGTGCCTCCTTCCTCTTGGGACCGATGTCCCTTTCACACAAGCCAGTGATCGGCTTTTTTTTCTCCTCACGCTGTCAGCGTGAGGAGAAAAAAAAACGATTACCGGCCTTTGTTTACATCACGTGATCAGCTGTCATTGGCTGACAGCTGATCACGTGGTAAGGGGCCGGTCCCGTGATCACCCGAGTCTCAGTGACTCAGTGATCACAGCGCAAAGGGGCGGATGTCTATTGACGTCCTCCCGGCATTTGGGGTCCGCGCTGTAGCCGTCATTCGGCTATGGCGCGGGTGCCAAGTGGTTAAGCATGCCCTCCTCCCGATCCCCGGTACCTTGCTGGAGTAATCCGACTCGCCATGTTCGGCACCTGCTTCACTCTGCAGCCTCTGCTCGGCAATAATCCCCGCCATCATGTTCAATCTCAGGCGCCCTGTGATTGGGCGTATGAGGTCATGTGCGGCGGCGGGGCTGGCCTGTCCACGATCGCGGTAGATCCTGGAGTCCCGCCTCCACCCATGTTCAGTCTCCTGCACCCTGTGATTGGGCGAAGGAGAGACTCCAGGATCTACCGTGATCGTGGACAGGCCAGCAGAGCACGGGGACACAGTACATTTAGGAGGAGGCAGCCACTGTGACACATACTGGCGGGCGCCCCCCTAAATGTTGCGCCCGGTGCCACGGACCCCCCTGCCCCCCCCACACTACGCCTGTGGTAGTGAAAGATTCGCTGTCTCGGGAGAGGCCTGGCTACCTGACAGAGGGAAGGATTCCTATCCACCAAAAGCCTGGTAACGTGCCCCATTGGCACCTAAGGTCTTATTGTTACTAGGCTGGGAAGTTCGGGACTTAAGGATTCTGAGGTAGAGGATCTCCTGATCGTATCCCAGGGAAATCGCAAGTAGTTGTTTCGTGCTACACACTGGCTGCTAGGACCACTGTAAGAGGGACTATCCGGGTGAGAAAAACCCACTCAGGCTTGAGTGGCGACGAGTGTTGCTTAAGTGTTGCCTGCCTGAACCTACCTCCCTGTTCATATTCTCTCATTCTAAGTGTCCTGTCAAGTTCCTCAAGCAACGTATAAAAATAAAAAATAAATTATTGGGGTTTAACCTACGGTGTGGACATTGGCCTTCTGATGCGGCGTACACACAATCGTTTTTCATGCCATTTTTTAAACCGACGTTTTTCTCGTCGTTTTTTTTCTTGTTTCCTCTCAAGCCTGTCTTGCATCCACACGATCATTAAAAAAAACGCTCGAGCAAAGCGCAGTGGCGTACAACACGTACGACGGCACTATAAAGGGGAAGTTCCGTTCGGATGGCGCCACACTTCATGTTAGTAAAGTTTGTTGAGGGACGATTCGCGCTTTTCAGCCTCGTGCTTTTCAGTCCGTTACAGCGTGACGAATGTGCTATCTCCATTACAAACGCTAGTTTTACCAGAACGAGCGCTCCCGTCTCATACTTGATTCTGAGCATGTGCGTTTTTTTTCACCTCGTAAAAGCATACACACTATCGTTTTTCACGTCGTTAAAAAAAACGACATGGGGGGGCGTGGCTTAGCAATGGCCGAGTAGAGTCGTGTTCTGGAGGAGCTCCTGGCCTGACCCGACCTATTAGGACCGAAAAACAGTTTTACATCGGTGTACATACGGTATGAGCAACCCCTCAAGGTACCGGACGAGATCGGCAACACGAGGGACCCGACAGCACGGCTCGCAGCCCAGTATTTCCAGCTTTTTTGGGAGCAATCAGAGACCATCCCTGAGCGCCATTGAGACCGCGCCACGAGGGGTCTGCTTAGACGCGGTTGGCACTACACTCCAAGCCAACATTCCCTCACCTACACCAAACCAAGAGGACCTCGTAGGGACACCAGTCCTATTTCACCCTGAGATGGCGGACCCCACACAGACACCAGTCCGCCTGGATGAGGACCTGCGCACCATGCTTCAGGCCTTGCCGACCCGGGCAGACATAGAGGCCTTACCCACACGAGCGGACATTGAGGCCCTAATTCTGCGTATAGAGGAAGCGCACAGCAAAGACCTCCACGAGGTACGAGAGGAATTGCAGGTGATTGAAACCCGGGTATCGTCTGGAGAAACGCAACTCGCCTCGCTGGTGTCCAGGGTGCAATCCTTGGAAAGTGCCCAGAGCATGTACATGAGAGACTCTCAGGAAACGCAACTCCATTTAGAGGAAATGGAGGACCGTAGCCGCCGCAATAACCTGCGGCTGCGAGGAATACCAGAGGCGACGGGGACGGAGGACTTGGCCGAGACGGTGACAGCCATATTTCACAAGATCTGGGAGGATCCGCCATCCGTTTTGGAAATGGACCGGGTACACCGCACCCTGGGCCCCAAATCCACAGACCCGGCAAGGCCCCGAGATGTCTTATGCCGCTTACACCGCTACACCCAGAAGGACACTCTGTTGCGCAAAGCATGGGACCATGGGGACATTGACTTCGATGGAGCACCCATCCAGATCCTCCCGGACCTATCCAGAGCTACGCTACACCGGCGGGCCATGCTGAAACCGGCGCTGGAGGTGGCCAGGAGGAAGGGATGTACGTACAGATGGGGATACCCCCTGGCAGTACACTTCCGATCTGAGCGCGGCTCCTTCACTCTACACACACCGAGCGACCTCCCGGCATTCTTCAACTTCTTGGGCACAGATCCGATCCAGATACCGAACTGGCTGCAGAGGATATAGAGACCTACCGGACATAGGGGCACAGCCTCAGACAGATCCCACTTACCTGTCCGCTCCCAGAGATCCCGTGGCAGAATCCGCAATCTACCCGACGACGGAGCATGTGAGTCATGATAGTGCATGCGGCACCCCCTTTTCCTTTTTTTTTTGTTGTTCTAGTTGACTGCATACTAGTTAGTTGGCTCGGAGAGCTCCCTGGGTGATGAATACCTCAGTTTGGAATGTCTGCGGCCCCCCCTCCCCCTGCGCCTGGGCGGGGGGGGTCGCTAGATCACCAGCACCACCGTCATGCCATACAGGTCCCCTTACCTGGCGGCATCTCAGCACTTTTGGGAATGGATGGAGCGCTCCGGCTCCTTCGCCCGCAGCGACAAGGTATGGATCTATGGAGAGAGGACATCCGTGGATCATGCCTGCTGTGGCTGCTACTGTTTCACCTACCCCATTCGGTCGTGTCCCACGTATTTTCACGAGATCCACTGTCCCGGTGGTGGCCCCCCTTCTGCCTGTTGGGGTAATATGACATACTAGGGGGAGAGGCCCCGTCCCGGTTCTGCGCCCTCGGCGGCCTCCTGCCTACCTACCTCCTTCTGCGGGCCCTTGCAGAGAAGTTTACACCTGACATGAGAGAAGTAGCTTCCCCCTTTTTTTTTTACTGCCTGCCCCCTCTCCCTGCTCCGTTTTCAGAGACTTCTCCATGCGCAAAGAGGACATTAACATCTGGAGCCACTGATTAACCAAACTCAACACGAGAGGAGACTATGTGAGTCGCCACTTTGGTGGACTGGGGGACGGGAGGGGGGGTGGCACGGTACCACAAACAGAAACATGTTGTAGTTCTATTTATGATGTTGACATTTCTGCGGGCCCATTGGCCCGGGGGCTGCTGGAGCTGGGGAAATGTCGATCAACACTAAGAGGTGATTGCTGAGGGGGGCGGGGGTTGCCGTGGGCGGGGGGGGGGGGCGTTTTTTTGGGGGTTTTTTGGACGCTGGGTGGGGGGGTTGGCCTACAATATGCTGGGGTGGTGTCCCCCTCCTTCCCATTGGTGCATGGGGGGGGCGGACGGAGACCGCTAAGGTGGTTTCCTCGCCGGCTCCTTCCTGCTGGGGGGGGGGAGGGACGCTGCCCATATACCAGGGAGGCGAGCCCATTTTTGTCATATTACAGTGCAGCCAATTGGCAGAGTTACTAGTTAAGTTGCTAAGAATGTTGTACCACTGCTCCCAGTGGCTTAGGTGATAATGTAATTTGCTGTCATACCTTATCTGATAGACTCTCAAGGTATACTTAGAAGCTCTACACATTGCTCCCACCCACACAGTATTACGATAAACGTACATCCACAAGTAACCATATAAGGTCCAGGGGTCGGGGAGGGAGGGAGACCCTTGCTGTTCACTCCCCCACATAGGTTAACGCCCACCCGGCTAGCTCCGGCAGGGCGTCACAACAGCGGTTTGCGGTAACATTAGGACATAACGTCGCAGGCAGGTGTTTACTAACAACAGCATCACTCTCATAACACATTAGAGAGTTTTGCTTTCCCCTCCCCTCCCTCTAATCTTCCACTTTTGTTTCTCTCTCTCTATTTTATTTCTAAGCTAACCCACCTCTCCTGTGACCCCCCCCCCCCCCCCGTGGTCATGGACACACTCCAGATTGTCACTCTGAACGCCAAGGGACTAAACGTCCCAGAAAAAAGACGAATGCTGTGTGACAGCAGGAAGGTAAAGTCACCTGGTTGCATCCAGGGGGGTAGATATATTTCTCCCAGATTCAGGCTTTATGCCGACTTATACAACTAGGGAGTTGATGAAGCCCAGCTGAGGCTAGTGGGCTCATGAATGACTCATACCTCTAGGGAGAGTGCTGGGCGTCGTGAGACAGGGAGTTGATGAGACCAGCTGAAGCTTGTCAGCTCATTTAGGCCTCTATAAGAACTCCCAGCTTCATTAGATGTTAGCTCATGCCTGGAACCAGACCTGTGTGGACTGTCTAGGGAGAGTGAACCCCTGTGCGGTGAGGCAAAGCCTGTGTGGCTATTTGTTTGGACTTTTACTAAACCAGGGACTTAGGGACTAGGACAGCACCAGGCTGATCCCAGTTGTTAGTTTAGGAAACCTGCATGTTTAGTCAGAGGTCAAACTGACCAGGATTTATTTTGTTTGTTTCTTTTTGGCTTTGCTGTGTTTTTGTCACTGTACATAGAGAAATAAACCGCACCTTTTGATTTTGAAAACCACAACCTCCGTCTGCTGGCCCTGTTTTTGTGTGGGGAGCCCAACCAGGGGGTCACACACACCCGCTACCGAGTTAACCCCCTCACAGTTGGTGGAGAATGCGGGCAGTTTTTTTTTAAGCCAGCATGGAGGAGATACTGAAACAGCTGGCTCTAGCAAATGCCAATCAACAGCAGACAAATGCAGGTTTGCAAAGGAGCCTTGCAGCCCAGCAGCAAGCTCATCAACAAGCCCAGCAGCAATCTGAGGCCCGCTTCATAGACCTGTTACAGAAGCAAGAGCAGAGACTACAACAAATGGAAGCAGTAATGCAGCAACGTCCGCAGACCAGTGAGGAAAGCCGTCCCACTAATACCGCGTCCTTTGGGGTGAGTCGTTTATTGACAAAAATGACTGGAGAGGATGATCCAGAGGTATTTTTGACCACATTTGAAAGGACTGCTGAAAGAGAAAAGTGGCCTGAGGAGCAGTGGGCTGGACTGGTGGCTCCTCTGTTAACTGGTGAATCGCAGAAGGCTTACTATGACCTAGAGCCTGACCAAGCAAAAGACTATGTGATGCTAAAAGCTGAAATATTGGCAAGGCTGGGTGTCACCCTGGCTGTCCGGGCTCAGCGTGTGCATAACTGGACTTTCCAGCTTGGAAAACCCCCCAGGTCTCAAATGTATGATCTCATTCACCTGAGCAGGAAGTGGCTACAGCCAGAGACTTTGTCCGCACCAGAGATTGTGGAACGTGATGTAATGGATCGGTTTTTGAGAGCTCTTCCTACTGCCATCCAAAAGTGGGTAAGCCATGGAGACCCAGAGACGGCCGGTGGTCTTGTGGATCGTGTAGAGAAATACTTGGCTACAGAGAACCTGACGGCCTCTTCCAGAGACACTCGGACTTTCCACCCTAAGACCAGACCATCCCCAGGGGCGGATAAGAGGATTCCAAGGGGTGAGGGTGGAGAGAGTGAGAGGGTGGGAGCTCTACCCCAAGTTTGGCGAGAACAGCCTGGGAAATCAGCGGCTCAAGAGGCCGCAAGAAGGATCGTTTGCTACCGCTGCCGGCAAGCGGGACATATTGCAGCCAATTGCCCGGTTGTGGAAGAACCCATGCAGTGTGACTTTCTGACGGGCAGACGTCAGTCGCTGTGTGCGACAGTCGCATGCACTGCCATTCGAGGAACTGAGAAACATTTATGCAAAATGTGTATTAATGGTAGAAATGTTGTGGTATTACTGGATTCAGGTAGCCTTGTGACCCTGATAAAGGCTGAATTAGTTAAAACAGAGGTCTCTGGGAATAGCAAGGTAGCTGTTATTTGTGTGCATGGGGACACCCGAGAGTATCCAGTGACTACAGTGTGTTTCGAGACCCCCAAAGGTACCCTCTCTCATCCAGTGGGCTTAGTATCTCAGTTACCGCATGACGCCATTGTGGGAAGGGATTTTCCGAAGTTCTGGGAACTGTGGGATGATCCTGAGCCCCCCACTGGTGCCCCTATGTACCAGGAATGTGATAGCCAGAACTCCTCTGAGAGTGGTGAGGACTCTCCAGAATTTCCCTTGTCAGTATTTGCAGGGGAGACTCAAGAAACTGGAGAGGAGCCCACCTCCTCAGACGAAAACCTACCGTCTGTGGAGTTTTCTGATCTGGAGGTTCACAGGGAAAATTTTGCCACAGAACAGTTAAAAGACCCCGCCCTAATAAAGGCACGGGAAAACGTAGTGGAAATAGATGGCGAGTTAGTGAACCCAGATAATACCTGCACTTACCCATACTTCAGCGTAGAGAAGGACCTACTGTATCGGGTGGCAAAAAGGGCAGAAGAAACCGTTGAGCAGCTGGTGGTGCCCAAACCTTACAGGAAGTTGGTGTTGGAGTTGGCCCATGGGCACATTCTTGGAGGTCATCTGGGGACAGAGAAAACCCGAGAGAGGGTATTACAGAGATTCTATTGGCCTGGGGTGATGAAGGACATAGAAAATTATTGTTCCTCCTGCCCTGTGTGTCAGAGGTCGGCCCCGATGCCACATTTCCGTAGCCCGCTGGTCCCTCTACCCATCATTGAGGTCCCGTTTGAGAGAATCGCAATGGATTTGGTAGGTCCTATAATCAAGTCCGCTAGGGGGCACCAGTACATATTGGTTATAATGGACTATGCCACCCGTTATCCAGAAGCGATCCCTCTCAGAAATACCTCGGCCAAAACCATAGCCAAAGAGCTATCTCTTGTTTTTAGCCGGGTGGGTATTTGTAAAGAACTGCTTACGGACCAAGGTACACTCTTTATGTCCCGGGTTATGAAAGAGCTGTGTAAATTGCTCAAAGTGACGCAATTGCGTACATCTGTGTATCACCCCCAAACCGATGGGCTGGTTGAAAGATTCAACAAAACCCTAAAACAAATGTTGAAGAAAGTGGTGGATAGAGATGGAAAGGATTGGGACTGTCTACTTCCTTATTTGATGTTTGCTATTAGGGAGGTGCCCCAATCCTCTACGGGATTCTCCCCCTTTGAGTTACTGTATGGGAGACACCCAAGAGGGCTGTTGGATATTGCCAAGGAAACTTGGGAAAGTGAGAGTTCTCCCCACAGGAGTGTGATTGAGCATGTCGCCCTGATGCAAGATCGAATTGCACAGGTAATGCCCATCGTGAAGGAACATTTGGCCCAAGCGCAGTTGGCACAGCAGAGAGTGTACAACCGTGGAGCAAAGACCCGTACCTTTTCCCCGGGGGATAGGATATTGGTACTTGTCCCTACGGTTGAAAGTAAATTCCTTGCCAAGTGGCAAGGCCCCTACGAGATAATGGAAAAAGTGAGCGAAGTGAATTACAAGGTCAGACAACCAGGAAGGCGAAAGCCCGAACAGATATATCACGTTAATCTGTTGAAAGCCTGGAGGGATAGAGAGTCCCTAGTCGCAGAAACTTGGTCACCGGCTCAAACTGGTTGCGTGATTCCGGAGGTTGGAATAGCAGCCACCTTGTCACAACCCCAACAACAGGAGGTTAAGGAGTTTGTGCTTCGCAACAAGGAGGTGTTCTCTGAGCTGCCGGGACAAACATCTGGGGTAGAGCATGATATTATTACCCCGCCCGGTGAAAGGGTGAAGTTAAAACCCTATCGGATCCCAGAGGCCCGACGGGAGGCAATACGGGAGGAAGTACAGAAAATGCTGAACTTAGGGGTGATAGAGGAGTCCCAAAGTGATTGGTCTAGTCCCATTGTGTTGGTGCCTAAACCGGATGGGAGCTGGCGATTTTGTAACGATTTTCGTCAGTTGAACAAAGTTACAAAATTTGACACCTACCCCATGCCACGTATAGATGAGTTGATCGACCGGCTGGGAACAGCCCGATACATGACGACTCTTGACCTCACAAAAGGGTATTGGCAAATTCCCCTGGCCAAGTCGGCCAAAGAGAAAACCGCATTTGTAACCCCAGACGGGGTGTTCCAATATAAGAGAATGCCGTTCGGGTTACAGAATGCGCCGGCCACATTCCAGCGGAAAATGGACCAGATACTGAGGCCCCATCGGAAGTATGCTGCGGCTTACCTGGATGACGTAATTGTCCATAGCACAGATTGGGCCTCACATCTGCCAAAAGTGCAAGCAGTCCTAGACTCTATCCGGGAAGCGGGGTTTACGGCTAACCCCAAGAAGTGTACCATTGGGCAGGAGGAGGCCAAATATCTTGGGTACACCATTGGCAGGGGAGTAATAAAACCCCAACTCAACAAAGTCGAGGCCATCCAGAGTTGGCCACGTCCCAACAGCAAGAAGCAGGTACGAGCCTTTCTGGGAATCGCGGGTTATTATCGGCGCTTCATTCCCCACTTTGCTTCTAAGGCTGTGCCCCTAACCAACCTGACGAAAGGGAAAGGGTCGGTCATGATTAAATGGACCCCCGAGGCTGAGGCAGCATTCCAATTCTTGAAACAAGCCTTATGTAGCCAGCCAGTGTTGTACTCACCCGACTTCTCTAAAGACTTTGTCGTACAAAGTGATGCGTCAGATGTGGGGTTAGGAGCAGTATTGTCCCAGGTCTGGAACGGGGAAGAGCACCCAGTCATTTACCTCAGCAGGAAGTTGAAGTCCCATGAGGTAAATTACGCCACGGTTGAAAAGGAGTGTTTAGCGGTGAAGTGGGCTCTAGATTCCCTTCGGTACTATCTGCTAGGTAGGCACTTTGACATGGTTACGGATCACGCTCCGTTAAAGTGGATGGCTCAAAACAAGGAGACAAATAGAAGAGTGAATAGGTGGTTCCTGGCCCTACAGGAATTCAACTTCACAGTAAAGCATCGCCCTGGCGTTCAAATGGGGAATGTGGATGCTTTGTCTCGAGTACATGAATGCCTGATTGCTGGTGTTCCAACCCCGAGGTTAAAACAAGAGGGGGGGGTATGTGACAGCAGGAAGGTAAAGTCACCTGGTTGCATCCAGGGGGGTAGATATATTTCTCCCAGATTCAGGCTTTATGCCGACTTATACAACTAGGGAGTTGATGAAGCCCAGCTGAGGCTAGTGGGCTCATGAATGACTCATACCTCTAGGGAGAGTGCTGGGCGTCGTGAGACAGGGAGTTGATGAGACCAGCTGAAGCTTGTCAGCTCATTTAGGCCTCTATAAGAACTCCCAGCTTCATTAGATGTTAGCTCATGCCTGGAACCAGACCTGTGTGGACTGTCTAGGGAGAGTGAACCCCTGTGCGGTGAGGCAAAGCCTGTGTGGCTATTTGTTTGGACTTTTACTAAACCAGGGACTTAGGGACTAGGACAGCACCAGGCTGATCCCAGTTGTTAGTTTAGGAAACCTGCATGTTTAGTCAGAGGTCAAACTGACCAGGATTTATTTTGTTTGTTTCTTTTTGGCTTTGCTGTGTTTTTGTCACTGTACATAGAGAAATAAACCGCACCTTTTGATTTTGAAAACCACAACCTCCGTCTGCTGGCCCTGTTTTTGTGTGGGGAGCCCAACCAGGGGGTCACACACACCCGCTACCGAGTTAACCCCCTCACAGCTGTTAAACGATATGAAACGCATGAAAGCAGATGTTGTTCTCCTACAAGAGACACACTTCAGAGAGGATAAATTTCCGATCTTAAAAAACAGGTACTACCCGGTAGTATATTACTCCACTTACTCAGAAGCCAAATCCCCTGCGGGGAGATTTCTATTCCTAAAGGGCCTGATAGGGGAGGCAAAAGTGACCATTGCCAACGTATACGCCCCAAACAGCCAACAAGACACCTTTATTAAAAAGACCCTAGAATCACTACAAGCCTTCTCCGAAGGTCAACTTATAGTGGGGGGGCGACTTAAATTTCCCTTTAATCCCAGCAGAGGACACCTCGTCGGGAACTTCATCTACCTCCCGAAACGCACGTAAGGTGATTCACAAAAAACTACACGACATGAGACTAGTAGACGCCTGGCGACTCTTCCATCCAGGCGAACGGGACTACACCTTCTTTTCCAACACACACCAGGTATACTCCCGTATAGACCATTTCCTAATCCCCCACAACCAACTACAGGCAATTAAGAACACGACCATAGGATTAATCACGTGGTCCGACCATGCCCCAGTCTCCTTGCAATATGCACTGTCCGATCATACTAGGACACAGAGACAACCATGGAGACTCAATGAGAGCCTCCTACAAAATACGGAGGTTATAGCAGATGTCGCAAAGGAAATCACACACTATTTTCGCACGAACCTCACGGCTGATTGTAACGTAGGGCTGGTCTGGGAGGCGCACAAAGCAGTCATAAGAGGTGTGCTCATAAAGCACGGTGCTAGGATCAAAAAACAGAACACAGCCCAAATCGTGACACTGATTGACAAACTCCAAACACTGGAAACCAAACATAAACAGACACCGACTAGAATGCTGGGGAGCGAACTAAATACGGTATGCACCCAGATAACGGACTTACTCCACTTTAAAGCAAAGGCGGCTTTACAAATCTCCCGCAGGAAAGTGTACGAGTCGGGTAATAAGTGTGGTAGACTACTCGCACAAGCACTACACGCCCAAGGAACTGCCTCTTACATCCCACACATACTTTCCCCAACAGGACAGAAAGAAACTCTCCCTCAACGAAAAGCGCGAGAATTTAAATCAGAATGAGTCCCTATACAATCTGTCCATAGAAACCCCCTCCCCCGGGAAGATAACAGACTACATAACGAACTCCACTATGCCCACCCTCCCACCGGACACACGAGACCTACTAGACGAACCCATAACACTGACAGAATTACAGAAGGCAATAGGTAATACAAAGCGCAATAAAGCCCCAGGACAAGATGGACTTACTGTCCAATATTACAAGACCTTACTCCCCTCGCTAAGACACCAATTAGTCAGGCTGTTCAATGACATTAGCAGAGACGGTAACCTACATAACAATACGTTACAGGCCCACATAGCGGTGATCCCTAAAGAAGGTAAAGACCCGACCCAATGTGGGAGTTACCGCCCCATTTCCCTACTGAACACAGACCTTAAGCTATTCACAAAAATAATCGCAACCAGATTGCAGAACCACATACCGCATCTAATACACCTAGACCAAGTGGGCTTTGTCCCCTCTAGAGAAGCCAGAGACAACACCACCAAAGTCCTAAACCTACTATACAAAGCGGCCACTACAAATACGCCAAGCGTCTTTCTCAGCACTGATGCGGAGAAGGCCTTTGATAGGGTGAGCTGGGCCTTCATGTTCGCCACACTAAAGCACGTTGGCCTAGGATTGCAGCAGCATACACGACACCGACGGCAAGGGTTAGAGCCAATGGAGTCCTTTCAGACCCCTTCTCAATTACTAACGGGACCCGTCAAGGTTGCCCACTCTCGCCTCTCCTGTTCGCACTGTCCCTTGAGGCCTTTCTGGGCCACGTCAGAAAGAATCCAAACATCACGGGAATTGTGATCGGCCATACCCAACACAAAGTGTCTGCCTATGCAGACGATCTGATGTTCTCTCTTTCGAATCCGACAATATCCCTCCCAAACCTCCTCCAGGAATTTACACTATATGGATCAATTTCCAATCTAAAAATCAACCTTAGCAAATCTGAAGCGATGGGGGTAAGGGTTCCTAACACACAGCTTACACATCTCCAATCCAGTTTTAAATTCAAATGGACCAACACAGCCCTTAAATATCTGGGGACGTATATCCCCCATACGCTCTCGAAGCTGTATGAACTTAACTTCCCCCCACTATTGAAAAAAATTAAACTGTTATTGAACCAATGGAACGCGGGCCTACACTCCTGGCTAGGTCGCTGCAATATTTTGAAAATGATGATACTCCCGAAGTTTCTCTACCTTATGCAAGCACTACCCATACACATACCAATCACCTACTTCAAACAAGTACAATCCCTATTTACGGATTTTGTATGGGCCAAGAAAAAATCTAGACTGGCCCACAAACTGCTTGTGCTTCCCAAACTATACGGGGGTTGGCGCTCCCAGACATCCGTACCTATTACCGGGCCATACACTTAGGGAGGCTCATAGATTGGCGCCGCCATCAGGAAACCAAGCTGTGGACTTCCATAGAGCAAACACAAAGCAAAGTTCCTCTTCCTGGCACCCCATGGTGCTATTCGGGACTGCCTCCAGAGCTCAAGTCCCATCCATTGATAGGAAACACGTCAAGGATTTGTGCTCGTATGATAACCCAGAGTCCCTTATCATCTCAGAACTCACCTATATACCCCATACTGGGGAATCCGTTATTCACACCAGGTATGAGAGATAGCCTTTTTTGACATTTGTCCGATTCAGGCATTCACCAGGCCTCGCACTTTAGCTCAGGGGGAAGATGGAAGACAGCTGCAGAGCTCTCAGACCCCACAGGCCTTTACCGACTTGACTTTCTGAGGGCACTCCAACTAAGTCACTTCCTGGGCTCCATACAGCCACCAATAGACAGTACTCAGAACCTCACCACATTCGAAGAAATATGCACTGCAAAGGGAACCCTATCACACACACTGTCATTGACCTACACCCTCCTTAATACACCACAAGAGGAATTTGTGCCCCCAGGTCTTCTCAAATGGGAAGGAGATTTGGGATTTCAATTCAATAACACCGAGAGACAACATATTCTGAGATACACTCACAAATCTTCCATAGGTGCCAAGATTCAAGAAACCAATTACAAAATTCTCTCCCGGTGGTACAAAACCCCTGCACTACTACATAAACTATTTCCGGCGACAACAGACCGCTGATGGCGGTGCCTGGTGGAGGAGGGGACTCTGCTACATATTTTTTGGTCTTGCCCTAAATTAACACACTTTTGGACGGTAGTACAAGAGACTATACAGAAATGCACCGAACGGATGGTCACAGCAGACCCCGCTTTCTTCCTACTGCATGCTCCGCCACCCCTGACAGGATATATAAGAAATCCGTGATCCGTCACCCATTAGATGCAGCAAAAGCCTGCATCCCATTGTGCTGGAAATCTGTCTTCCCGCCAACCATTAACCTGTGGCTCCAAAAAGTGGAGGATATCAGGAGAATGGAAGACCTTATCCTCACGGCGCAGGACAGACAGGAGACATTCACTAAAACCTGGCAACTGTGGACCATGTTTATATATTCAGATGAGGGCCAAGCTCTGAAAAGCTCAGATGCTCCCGCCTGAACGTTTTCAGGCTTTTATCACTGAGCAGAAGTCTGGTAAGGTTAACACAAAGACACTCGATGAAACTTTGCAACGAACTCTGGGGTGCTCCGTGACCACGGGGCACACACCTTCCCCCCCCTTTTCCCTCTCTCTTCTTTCCTTATTTTTTCTCCCCCTCTACTCCCTCTTCCCTTTCCCTTACTCCCAATACATGACGATAATAGCTGGGAGCAGGTCCCATGAGACTATAAGCCCCCATATATTTTACAATGGGGTGCACCACATTTCGAGATCATTATACACATGTGATATTCTCTGTATTTTTCAATGTAGATGGGGTTAAATGCTCAGGCTCAAACATAAAATACTAGCGTTGATTTGTTTTACACAGAAAATGTTCCCCTATCTACTGTTCATGATATCTACTGTACATGATATATAGTTTGTACTGTGAATGTGTCACCTGTACTATATGTTGATCTGTACCATTTCGGTCCTTGTGGGCCCTGTTCCTTGCAATAAATAAAAAAAAAAAACGACATGAAAAACGACGTGAAAAAATAGAGCATGGGGGCGTGGCCTGGACATGGCTGGATAGAGACGTGTTTCTTAGAGCTCCCGTCCGTCTCTCACATATCCCGCTATTAAAGCGATCTGCACAGCACTATGCGATCTGCCAAAAAGCACAACACTAAGAAGAACATTAAGAGCACAAAGCCACCGGTACAACCCCCGCCACCGGGTGAAATTAGGAGACTTTTCCTGCGATCACAGTTCAGCTCTCCGGCAATCAAGATGGCGGCGCCGCATGCAGAGGAGGGGGAAGACGGATCATCGCACGCTTCTATGTCCCCGGCTTCTACATCGCAACCCTGGGAGACATATGGACATTCCCTGCTGGTCCCATATATAAACGAAGGGGGAGATCACTTGCGGACACCCCCCCCCCCCCAGATGAGCGGCGTGAACCTGGAGCTCCGGGCCCTCTTACAGGCCCTACCGACCAAAGCCGACATAATGGCGCTTATTGGGACAGTAGAGGCGGCACACCGCGAGGAGATGAAGGCGGTAAGGGCGGACATTACATCCCTGACGACCAGACTCGAGACGGGAGAAACGGCCCTGGCCGAGATGGATCGGAGGGTCGCAGCGGTGGAGCGGGCCCAGACCACTCACATGGAGGCCCTAACGGAGCAGCAGCTCCGTACGGAGGAAATGGAGGACCGGAGCCGTAGGAACAACCTGCGGATCCGGGGCCTACCGGAGGCTACGGGCCCGGAGGACTTGGAGGATACAGCCACCGCAGTGTTCCGTATTATAGAGGGTATTGACCTCCCCGACAGATTGGAGTTTGACAGGATCCACAGGGCGTTAGGCCCAAAGCCTACAGATCCCCTGAGACCACGTGACGTTATATGCCAGCTACATCACTATAGACATAAAGAACAGGTACTCCGCAAGGCGTGGGAGGCGGGGGACCTGGAGTTTGATGGCGCTGCTCTGAAAATACTGCCGGACCTCTCAAGGGCCACGCTGCAGAGGAGGGCCATGTTGAAGCCCCTGCTGGAAGTAGCCCGCAGACGTCTGTTTACTTACAGGTGGGGTTACCCACTTTCAGTGACCTTTCAGAAGGATCAACGGCACTTCACCCTACGCAAGCCAGACGCCCTGCCGGAACTATTCACCTTCCTAGGAGTGGAACCGATTGATCTGCCCGACTGGCTGGCCTTCCTCCCGGATCCAAAGGGACGACCGTCTGCATACAGACAGAGAGAAGGTTTTTCACCAAGACCGCAGAGGGGCCGCCGCAGGCCAAGGGAGACATCACGAGAGCCGGCGAGAGAGTCCTAAGGTACTGATTCTGCTATGATACACCGCCATGGTTTATTTGATTGTTTAGGGCGGTCACTAACGTTTCATTGCCGGTGACCATGTTACCGTTAGTATGCTGCCTTGACCCTCAGGATGGTGTTCACAATCTGGGCCCCTATCGGTGGGGTGATCCCCTGGCCCCCCCTTTTCCTTTTTATGTTGTGGGTGCCCCCCCCCTCGCCCGTTTTTTCCCTGGACGCCTCCTGGCCTGGCAGTGGTGCCCGGCGTCAGCGAAAGGCCATTCTGGAGACTGCTGGGTATATACTGCGCAAGATGCATCCTGGGGCGACACAGTGGAGAACAAGCTTAAAAACACTTGTCACATGGTAACCCGAGAGTGGGGTCTGATGTCCAATACCCATCCATGCCACTTACCACCAATGTTTCTCCTACCCCACAGGGTTACTTGGCCTGGTATTCTGCACTTTGTCACTTTTTGTTTTCTCCCTCTGTTTTTGGGAGGGGGGGACATCAGGAGTGGAGATTGGCGGGAACATCGCGGGTATACGCAGCAACTACGGAGCAGAGACTCGTGAACAAGGACTATCCTCCCTGAGGCTTACGCCAGAGACGCTAAGGGTATGCAAGCAACGTGTGGCTCAGAGTCGCATCAGACATGTTTTGAGTAATGAGGTACTAAGGTATAGATCTTCATGATCGGCTATGCATAATAGAGTGATGTATTGCAATAATCTGTTAGACCACTTATAGGGGTAGATAGAGGTCCATCGGCAGGATAGAGCCTACCTTATTCTATCAACCTCGGGGAATATGGGACATGGCTGGGAGGGCGGGGGACGAGTTGGTGCCCCCGGGGGGGTGCGGTGGGGGAGGGGCGGATTTGGGGACCCTCAGATAATGGATGTAGAGGGATGAGGGGGGCTTGGACGTGGGGTCACGTGATAACTACGATCTGGTCCAGGGGACAGGGGTCCTAGTGATAGTAGGGCATAGGATATGCAGCAGTTTTGATACGAGTTTCTACTGTTAGACTGCCATAAATGTGAAATGTGAAAAGGTTGTTCGGATGGCAGAATGTTTCATATGATGTTTTTCTTTTTTTTTTTTTTTTTCTGTTCCTTCTTTTGTTTCTTTTCGGATAGTGCAATTGTGCATAGCTTTTTCAGACTAGCCAGATAGCGGGAGAGGGACGGCGGAGGGCTCACCCGGATGAGCTTTGTCCTACCGTTCCTCCAAATAGGATAGCGTGCCTCGGTTGGGGAAGTGTACAACTCCCCGATTGACATACGCGCACATAAAGGTTTTTTTACTACGGGGCCTGGGTACTAGACCTAGCTCCAATTTGGTATTTGAGTTCCAACTCTCTACCTTTTTTTTTTTTTTCTCTTCCTAACTATTCTTATTCACTGACTTTCTCTACTCTTACTATCTTCTACCCTCCCCATCTCACCCTATACTCCCCCATACCCACACCGCCGACTAAAACTTAAAAGCCCAACTCCATCCACAATGAAGACACATAGTGTAAAGGTGATGTCATTTAACGTACGGGGCCTCAATACGCCAGAAAAGAGACGCATGTTGCTAAATGACCTTAGAAGATCAAAAGTAGATATAGCCTTATTGCAGGAGACCCATTTTAAGGACACCAAATTACCCTACCTTAGAAACAAATACTACCCAGTCGCATACCATTCTACGAACCCAAATGCGAAATCCAAAGGAGTGACCGTACTGCTGTCAGGTAAAATCCCCTGGCAGTGCAAGGGGTGCCAACTGGACCCTACGGGCCGCTTCGTTTTTATTAAGGGCCTAATTGGGACCACTTTACTGACCATAGCAGCAGTATATGCTCCCAATGAAGGCCAAGCCGCGTTCCTGGAAGGAACACTGGAACGCCTCCAGGGGTTCACGGAAGGGAAACTGATCTTAGGTGGAGATTTTAATGCCCCCCTGACTCCGGCGGTTGACACCTCGCTGGGAAGGACCTCGATTCCTATTGCCCAACTTAAACGGATATCCAAGACCTTACATAGGATGCAGCTTATAGACATCTGGCGCCTGCAACACTCAGGCGATAGAGACTATACATACTACTCCCCATTACACCAGACATATTCGAGGATAGACTATTTTATGATCCCACACAACCAACTGGAAGCTGCAGAATACACTGAGATAGGAAACAGGACATGGTCGGATCATGCTCCCATATCGCTGACGTATAAGCTTATGGACTCATCTACCACCAGCCAAAAATTTTGGAGACTAAATGAGAGCCTATTACAGACTCCAGAGGTCCTAACCGAGGTCTCTAGAGAACTCAATTTCTACTTTGTAGAAAACGACCGTCCAGACTGCGCACCAGGGACCCTCTGGGAGGCTCACAAGCCGGTGATTAGGGGTATCCTTATTAAGCACGGGGCCAGGATTAAAAGAGAACGGAACCAGACACTCACCCAATTGCTCAGAGACCTCAAGGTAATAGAATCCAGACACAAACATGCCCCCACCCAACAATTGACTATAGACCTGGAGACGATTAGGAAGCAAATAAACGACATACTACAATACAGGGCAAAAGCATCCCTACAGGTCTGCCGAAAATCTACCTACAAATCTGGGGATAAGTGCGGGAGACTGCTAGCTCAATCAGTTAAGGACCTCAGACTTTCCACGTACGTCCCACATATCACTAAACCAGACGGAAGCAGGGTAACCCTTCCCAAGCAAATTACCCAGGAATTTAAGTCCTTTTATACTACTCTGTATAACTTGCCACCAGTTACAGGGTCACAACGAGAGTTGGACGACTATGTGTCATCTGCCCGACTCCCGACCCTCTCCGCAGAGACCCGAACTGATTTGGACACCCCCATTACCCTGCTAGAACTGCAACAGGCTATGAAGCAAATGAAGCCGGGGAAAGCTCCGGGTCCTGACGGGTACACGTTACAGTATTATAGAACACTGCTTCCAACACTAGGTCCCCGCCTCCTAAAAGTTTTTAACGAAACTGGGGAAGGGGGTGCATTCGCCAGAGATACCTTGAATGCGCACATTTCGGTGATATGGAAGGACGGGAAAGACCCGGCGATATGTGGGAGTTACAGACCCATATCGCTGCTCAATGTCGACCTTAAACTATTTACGAAAATACTGGCTACCCGACTTGCACTACACCTGCAGCATCTTATACATTTAGATCAGGTGGGCTTTATACCATCGAGGGAAGCTAGAGATAGCACCACTAAAGTGTTAAATCTGCTACATATTGTAAAACGCAAACAAATTCCTTGTGTTCTCCTGAACACTGACGCCGAAAAGGCGTTTGACAGAGTCAACTGGCCATACCTGTTTACTGTCCTGAGAGGAGTAGGTCTAGGAGAGAAAATGCTCAACCGCATAGCCAGCATTTTCAGTAATCCGACAGCCCAAGTGAAGGTGAATGGAGTATTGTCAGATGCTCTTCCTATAACTAATGGTACGCGACAGGGATGTCCATTATCCCCCTTGTTGTATGCACTTTCAGTGGAACCACTGCTTTCCACAATCAGACTTAATACTGACATTCACGGCATATCGGACGGACGGCGACGACATAAAATATCGGCGTATGCCGACGACATGTTCTTCTCATTGACTGATCCAGGGACATCACTTCCCAATCTACTTAAAGAGCTAGACACATTTGGGAAACTGTCCAATCTCAAAATTAACTATAATAAATCTGAGGCCATGGGAATATCAATACCAACACAAGACATCACTACCCTACAAGCGAGCTTTAAGTTCCGTTGGACCTCGTCCATATTGACTTACCTGGGTACGAAGATCCCTTCAGACCTGTCACGAATTTACGAAGCTAACTTCCCCCCCTACTGACAAAAATTAAAGTTCTATTGGAGAAATGGCACAAAGGGATACACTCCTGGTTCGGGAGGTGCAATTTAATAAAAATGAGTATCCTACCCAAAATTCTATACCCTGTTGATTAGAATACCCCCCAGCTACTTTAGGCAAGTACAGGCGGTGTTCACCAGATTTGTGTGGGCAAACAAAAAACCACGTCTACCACGAGCCTTGCTGACGGCTCCTAAACAACATGGAGGGCTAGCACTCCCAGACGTCAAACGGTACTACCAGGCTACACACCTTGGGAGGGTGGTGGACTGGTCACGACACCAAGAGCTGAAACTGTGGGCTCAGGTAGAACAAAGTCAGACGGTGACACCGTTAGGGACAGCAATTTGGTGCTACGACTCACTGCCCACAGAGATTAAGACACATCCCTTGATCGGGAACACTCTGAGACAATGCAGACAGGCGACCCTTCAGACCGCACAGACAACTAAGAAATCCCCTATGACTCCAATTATTGGGAACCCTAACTTCCCCCCGGGGAACTCCCCCTCGAATTTCCAGGCGCTAAGAGGAGGTGACCAAACACTAGCGGGCGCATTTGTGATTCAGGATAGATGGCCTACCATAGGGGAGTTGACGGACCCGAATGGCAGTTACCAACTGCTATTTTGGAACGCGGCCCAGTTGCACCATTTCCTACACAGCATCTCAGAACCCTACCTCTACGCTAGACAGAGGACTCCGTTTGAGGAATTCCTAACGGGGAGGGAACCTTTGGCGCAGGTCCTGTCAAGCATGTACGCTCTGCTGAACACACCATCGGGAGCGCCGAATTTGGCGTGCTTTGATGGGTGGGAAGCAGACCTGCAATGTACCTTTTCAGCGCCGCAGAAACAGATCATGATAGACCTTGCCCTTAAATCCTCCATCTGTACTAAAATGCAGGAAACAAGTTACAAAATTTTGACTAGGTGGTATTACACGCCTAGTCGGCTACACAAGATCTTTCCCGAATCATCTGAGCTATGCTGGAGGTGTCAGGGGGAAAGGGGGACATTGTTACACATGTTCTGGTCCTGCCCGTTGCTAACAACCTTTTGGGCTGTGGTCCGCACCACGTCCCAAAAGTTTACAGAATTCCAGATCCCGGATGACCCAGCATTCTTCCTACTCCACTTATCTACCCTTTCTCCCAAGAGATACAGGAAATCCTTACTGAGACACCTGACGAATGCAGCAAAGGCCTGTATTCCACTGTTGTGGAAACAACAATGCCCACCGACCGCAGCACTGTGGTTGCGGAAGGTGGAAGACATAAACAAAATGGAAGACCTTATACTGACCTCACAGGATAAACGTGAAATCTATAAGAAGACCTGGGATTTGTGGAACATTTTCATCCTATCGGATGAAGGGAAAGCCCTTCTAGGGACCTAAATCTCACCATGAATCTGCTCAATCTCACTAGTAAATTGGAGTACGACCCGATACCAATCTGTGGAGACAGGCGGCTACCCACTCCCCCCCCCCCCATCTCGACCCTTTCTGACCTGTGCTTATTCCCTTTTCTTTTCTCTTCTCTATATCCTCTTTAAATTACAATCTAGTGGACTATATAGACAGCTTACTGGGTGAGACCTAGGTGACTAACCTCACCCTGGTCCAGAGACCAATGAAACACAAGAAGTTGAAGCAATAATAGAAGGATAACAGGCTGACATAATGTATTGCTAATGTCTGTAAATCGACCTGGGAGGCTGCGACCTTCACTGAAGTTATATGATTGTTAGTTTGTTGGGGCTTGGGCCTCATTTCCTGTTCTCCTTTTCTTTTTTCTTCTTGAAAAATTTAAATAAAATTTATATTTGAAAAAAAAAAAAAAAATAGAGCATGTTCGAAATTTTTAATGCCCGTTTTTCACGCCGTTAAAAATGCTCTGGAGCATACACACGATCGGTTTTAATGGCCATTTTTAAAAATGGCATTTTTAACGGCATGAAAAACGATCGTGTGTACGCGGCATTAGAGTAAAGAAAGAAAATAGACTACATCCTACACACTAGGGTGAAGACTCCAACGGAGAGAGGTAACTTGCTGCAGGACCCAAGAGAAAGAAATCAGCGGCCCACACTGTCTGAGGAGAGACATAGAGGTATCGCTACATAAACATATTAGCTACATTGAGAACTACAAGGCTGTCGAGACAAAAGCCCTGTACACACGATAGGTTTTACCTTATGAAAACAGTCCGATGGACTTTTTCCATCGGACAAACCGATCGTGTATGGGCCCCATCGGTGTTTAAAAATAGAACATGTTTTAAATTTATCCGATGGTTAAAAAAACGATAGCAAATTACTATCGTCTGTGGGGAACTCCATCGGATAAAAAACCCACGCATGCTCAGAATCAAGTCGACGCATGCTCAGAAGCATTGAGCTTCATTTTTCTCGGCTCATCAGAGTGTTTTACGTCACCGCGTTTGAAACGGTCGGTTTTTTGACTGATGGTGTGTAGGCAAGACTGATGAAAGTCAGCTTCATCGGTTTTCCGATGGAAAAATCCTTCGGATTAGAATCCATAGGATATCCGATCGTGTGTACAGGGCTTTATAGTTCAATCATACACACAGAGCTCTGTATATGAATGATGCGGCCGTGTGGGAGGAGCCCCGCATGGCAGCGCTGCTTTCAAAAACTGACAGCTATGGGTGGCGGCTGCAGCACTGGGAATATGTTACATGTTCAACCCTAAAATCGGGTGGAACATGTAACATCTTCCCAAAAGTGAACTTTTCATGTTCCCAGTAATATGAAAATAGTTCATCTGCCCACCCACAGTGCCCACAGCTGCAAAATCTTTTTACATTATAATATTGCCACTATATACCTTTTTTACCACGGTCAGTGATAAACTGCACAGTTTCTCCAGTGCTGAGAGTTCCGGTAGGAGGAGATTTCCTCTACAGCCTGTATACACGCCCACATGTGTGATGTCAATATCATGTGACCTGGATATCTCTGAGAACAAGTAACTGTTCTCTCCAGCATAAAAGACACAACTGAGCATGTGCAGGTTGGCTACTGCCTGTGTGTTAGCTGGCCTTTCCAAGATAGACAATGCAAGATGGAAAGGATCTGTGCATAAAACAGGATTAAACAGCCTTTTTACACAATGCAGAGGATTAACTCCTTAAGTGCCAAAGTGAGTATAACAAGCATGCTATGCTGCACATACAGACAGATTTTACTGTTGTGGGTTTAGTAACCCTTTAACCTTTGACAATAAAAGCTGGAAGCTGATGGGTTTCTATGCAGAACTGCGTAAGATTTTGCACACTGTCAGCTTCTGACTGACTGTGTCTGACTGATTGGATACAAATTAAGTAGACAGTTGATGGAAGGTCTTAATCTTACATAGTTTGGAAACATCTGAAGCAGGGGTCTCAAACTGGCGGCCCTCCAGCTGTTGCAAAACTAAATTTCCCATCATGCCTCTGCCTGTGAAAGTCATGTTTGTAACTGTCAGCCTTGCAATGCCTCAAGGGACTTGTAGTTCTGCAACAGCTGGAGGGCCGCCAGTTTGAGACCCCTGAAGGGAGATTATCTAAAGGTTGTACATTCAAAATGTAATGTGGTGAGCTTTACGCTGGGCAAGGATGGGGAAATCTCTCCAATGGGAACAAACAGTAATAACAACACTTTTCTGTGGACTGGGGAAAGTTTAGAACCTATTTTAAGGTTTTATTTTTGTGTCTTCATATCCCAGAGACCCAAATTCCCATCATTTCTTTTTCTAGTGTTACATGGACTCTTTAAGAGGTTAGTGGAAATTTTCACTGTGGGGTAATAGAAAACAATAAAAACCTTACAAAAGTGCTGTCTTTTTTTACACTCCAGATCTAGATAAAAAATGTTTGGCTGCACTGGGGCTTTAAATACTGTGTCTTCCAAAAATACCATATTATTCTGGCTTTGCAATACTGGACATTGTGCATGGCAAATTATAGTCCCATGAATGCAAATCTGACATATTTCACAATGCCCCCATCCCTTTATCAAAATATATATTCTTTGAAAAAGTACTGCGAGCAATGCAAAATGCGTCATAAATTGTATTCCTGTTATGCCAAGTATTTACTACTACTTACTAGTAGAGGTTGTAGGAGACTTTGTAGTCCTATGGAACTAAAAGTCCTACAACAATATCCAGAAGGATAAATACCAATGTTGATCCAGGAATTGTGGCATTCAGACACACACCAGACCCAACACCCATTTACATGAAGTAATACCACACCATTGTAACCTAATGAGGCATGCAGTGCACTAGAAAAGCATGCAAGTGGAAAATTGGGGACAGGTGGTGAGACCATCCTTCGCCTTCAAAACAGCGTCAGTTCTTCTAGGTACACTTTGCCTTTAGTAAATCAATCCCTGTAGCTCAAGTACAGCACACAGGCAGCGATTCGTACATCTGTAAGCACAGGCACAGTGTACCAGATATCCTGGAAAAGATATTCTGGTTATAGATGTAAATGTTTGGTTATACCTCCATAGGCAGGTATGCTTACATGACTGTAGCGCCCTCCCCAAAAGGTTGGGGCGCTATTTAAAATTTAGAGGGATGTCTGAGCCAGTAGTTGGACTCAGACTGTTGAATTACATTTAAATTTGCCTCTGTTCTAGTTGTGGTTTGCCCGAAAACAATTTCCCTTATTGCCTGTAGGTGGCGTTACCACCTCGGGCACCTGTTGGAACACGGGCAAACCATGGTGCATTGAGTGGCCCTTCTCGGCAGCGGTACAGTGGGAGTGGTCACCCCGCTGTGTCTGCTGGGAGGGGATACTTAAGGGGCAGACGCCATTGATCGGGGTTCGTTTTCGCCTCGTGGCCCTCCGGGCTCGAGGTGTGTGTGCGTGGTCCTGGTCTTGGGGCCACGTTGGCCCAAGACTGCATCGCTATCTAGTAGGCCCAGCTAGTCTGGCTGGGGCCTACATTCCTCCCAAGCTGTCCGTCCAAATGGGGAGGAAGCTGTCTTAATGAAGGAGACCAGGGGAGGACCTGCCCTGGAGGAGACCAGCAAAGTGCTGATGTCTCGGGTGAGGCCTGGCAACATTATTGAGGAGGGATCCACTATACTACAAGCCCTGCAGTTTGCCGGATTGGCTTAAAGGCTCTTAAACTGTACGGCTGGAAGTTTGGAACTTTGAAATCCTGTGGCAGAGGATTGCTGGACTATCCATTCGCTCAACTTTAAAAGGTCTGTGGCAGAGACTTTGTTCACTTTAATAGGTCTGTGGCAGAGACCCATTTCACCTAGGGCAGTCTGTGGCAGAGACTGCCCCGTTGCTGATTCGTGTGTTATCCCGGCTGATAGGCCATGTGAGAGGGGACTATCCGGGTGACCAATACCCACTCTAACATTGAGAGTGGTGAGTGACTTTGAACTGACACCTTTGCAGTTGTGTGGCAAGTGTCTGAACCTTCCCCTGCTCTTCTCTATCTCCTACTTTCTCTTGAAGTTTACTGCATAAGAAAATAAAGCCTGACTGTTGAAGGTTTTACATCTGTGTGGACAGTGCATTTAATACAGACTTTCCCACCTGGACAACGAAGCTGAAGAGGTAACGTGCAAAACCCAAAACGAATCAGCAGCTCCTACGGGGGTAGTGCTACATGACATTTTGTTAAAAAAATATTTGGGTGGTTGTATTATACCTGTGTAGTGGGACCCCCAAAAATGGGGTCGCTATGCTGTAAATTTAGGGGCAGTCTGGGCAATAGTATGGCCCAGGTTCTACAATTCTGTTTATTATGGACTCTGCTCTGCCATGTTGTTGTCTGGTGCATAGTTCCCCTTGGCCTGAGGTGGCGCTGTTGCCCAGGTCTCGGGTTGAGCCACTGGTGACATTGTTGTGTTATTGGGTGTCCTCTCTCGGCTGCCGTGTGGTGGGCGGGTTCTGCCTGCTGTGCATGCCGGGAGAGGGTACATAAAGGGCAGACACCATAGAGGAGGAGAAGTGCAGGGGAGGACCCCTGGTGGCGAAGTCGCGCCCGTTGGCCTTGTTGGCCTGGGGTGCGTGAACTGGTTGAGGAGTCTCGGGCACCTTTAGCCCGAGGCTGCAAAGTTCCAGGTAGGCCCAGTACCTTCAACTGGGTCTACAAGTCCCAGGGAACCCGTGTGAGGGTGGCCCGCTCTGAAGAAGAGGAAACCGGGGGAGGACCTGTCCGATGGATCAGTGAAGGAATTCATGGTGAAGGAGAGGCCTGGTTACCTATCAGAGGGAAGGATTTGTTGTGCAGTATAGCTCCTGTAGCGTGTCCCATTGACACCTAGGATCTTCATTAATGTATGGGAGTTTCAAAGTACTAATTCAGTAACTAAAGGATTCTGTGGCAGAGAATTACTGGGACTTGTCCGTGAAGGGGACTAACTTAAAGGAACTGTTCGTGTTTCACTCCGGCTGCTAGAACCGTGAGAGGGATCTATCCGGGTGAGCAATTCATACTCAGGCTTGAGTGAAGAATAGGGTAGTTGGGTGTTGCGTGCCTGAACCTGTCCCTCTACCTACTCTGTCTCTATTTTCAACCTATTCCCAAACCTGTTTTCAAGCAAGATAAAATAAACTTGTCTGTTTGGAGTTTAAACACTGTTTGGACATTGGGTTTCTTTGGGAGGAAGAACACAGACTTTTCCCTACATTCTGGGGACGGGAACCAATGGATGGGAGGTAACTCGCTGCAGGACCCAAAATTATAAGAACACCGCTCAACCTCTTAAACTAGGAGGATCCGGGCATGTGGTACGATGTGCCTTTATCCCTGCAAGGAGAAGGTAGGCAGGAGAAAAGGGTCCGTGTGTTCAACCTGCATAAATCTTTATTCTCTATGAACCCCTTAAGATAATATTACCCTAAGAAGGTCTTTAACAATTTCTGAAGAGCAAGATTTACAGCTGATGAAAGGACAGCAATCACTAGACCTTGACATATTCATGTCAATATTAAAATAAGACCTTTCTTGCATTTTTTCCATATCATTAGAATGCTCACAGCAAGCTGAAAAGCTGCTTTTATTTATTAGAATGAGGAGTATATGGCATTCACTAAAAAGCATCAATGATGTAAATGATTTACAGGAGAAAAAGAAAAGCATGCCCATGTGACCAGTAACCTCTATGAGACTTACATTACCCAGTGGACACCCACATTTGCATACATCCATACATAAAAAATGACTCATCAAGAACAAGTTACACAGCTTTTAAAAAAAAATCTGTGTCCTTTTCAGTGTGCTAATGTTTCTTCCTGTTCTCTGTTTCCCAGTACAGACTATAACCTTATTTATTAGTTTCCTGGTACAAACTTTAATAATCTGTGAAAGATCAATGCTATTTTTCATAATGTCCTTGAAGGCTCTCAAGTATTCAACCTGAATTAGTTTCCTATATTATTTACTTTATCTTTGTTTAAAGTGGTTGTAAACCCACTTTTTCAACTTGCACCTACAGGTAAGCCTAGATTAAGGCTTACCTGTAGGTGCAAGAAATATCTCCTAAACCTACACGGTTTAGGAGATATTTACTAAAAAGACAGGCGCCGCTGTCTACAGCGCATGCGCACCGTAGACAACGGCGCATTCATGGGGTTAATCCCATTCACAAAATCGGCTACTTCCCAGCAATCGCTGGGCATAGCCGAATGAAAAGGGGCTCGCGCGCATGCGCAGAGTGACGTCTCCGCCGCTCCGGCCAATCACAGCGCCGGAGCGGCGCTGTAATTGGCTGGTGCGGCGATACCCGGAAGTAACATTCCAGCTATTGCCGCAGTGATGTCTGCGGCTGGACAGAGGGATGCGGACTGCCTCGGGGGCCCCGATCTAAGGTAAGTGGTACATAATGAGCTATTATGCTAGTCATAATAGCTCATTATGCCTTTCTCTTACAGGCTGGCCAAAAAGAAAAAAAAAAAGTTAGTGGGTTTACAACCACTTTAACAGGGATAGTAAGTAATGCATATTAAAGATGTATTATTCATAACTCCATTTTTTTTAACGGAACCTAACACATGTAGCAATGTGGTATCACATAAATTAGACCAGTGATGGCGAACCTTTTTGAGCCCGAGTGCCCAAACAGCGACACAAAACCAACTTATTTATTTCAAAGTGCCAACATGGAATTAAACCTACCAGCAGCTCTGTACAGAGGATGGGACTGATCATCCCTCTGAATGAGCCCTAAGGGACCAGAAACGTACGATTGTGCACAGAAAAAAACTCTTGTGCTTTTTCAAAGGAGTGCGTTACGCTCAGAATGCAGGGATCAGGACTGTGTTACACTCAGAATGCAAGAATCAGGAATTATTTACGCTCAGAATGCAGGAATCAAGAATTTGTTATGCTCAGTATGCAGGGATCAGGAATTTGTTGTGCTCAGAATACAGGGATCTGGGATGCGTTGTGCTCAGAATACAGAGATCAGAGATGCATTGTGCTCAGAATACAGAGATCAGAGATGCATTGTGCTCAGAATACTGGGATCAGAGATGCATTGTACTCAGAATACAGGGATCAGAGATGCATTGTGCTCAGAATACAGGGATCGGGAATGCATTGTGCTCAGAATACAGGGATCAGGAATGCATTGTGCTCAGAATACTGGGATCAGAGATGCATTTTGCTCAGAATACAGGGATCAGAGATGCGCTGTGCTCAGAATACAGGGATCAGAGATGCATTGTCCTCAGAATAATGGGATCAGAGATGCATTGTGCTCAGAACACAGGGATCACAGATGCATTGTGCTCAGAATACAGGTATCAGGAATGTATTGTTCTCAGAATAAAGGGATTAGGGGGGGGTGGATGTGAAGGCCAGTAGAAGACACTGCTACAGGGATGGCCCTTCCCAAAGCAGTGTCCTCTGCCCCCTTCACAACCACCACACATACACAGCAGTGTCCTTTGCGCTACCTTTTTCCCCCGTAGCACTGTCCTACCTGTGTATGTACAGCCAAAGTCCTCCACATTGTCATGCTTCAGCGCCAGAGCCCCTGCACAGTTAGCCGCTCTCCCATTGGCTCTCAGAGTCCAAGAAAGGAGGAGTCATTCTTCTCTTCCTCTGTATCCAGAGGCATTGCGGTGCTGCTTACAGCAGACACTCCGTGTCCTTTCCACTGGGCTGCCCTCAGTGCATGCAGGGAGGGTTTTACCAATCTGCGGCCCCACTGCCCGATCACACTGATGATAGGAAGGGAGTCGGGTCCTCCGCGCCTGCACCGCCAGTGCAAGGGACTGCTTGGCTGGGGGATTCCCTCCCCTATCCTGGCGGCACGCTGCATGCCCACAGAGAGGGCTTGGTGTACCAGCTGTGGCACGCGTGCCATAGGTTCGCCATCACTGGTATAGGAGGGGGTCATAGGCTGTGCAGACATGCTACAGGAGAGTAACAGGAGGTGGTCAGAGGCTGTGAGGGTTCCGGTATTTCCCGGCCAAGACCGAGACGGGTGTCTTACATTTAAAAATGGCGCCGCCTGGCGCCATTACATCACTACGCATGCGCCCGCCTCCCCGAAAATGGCTGAGCGTGTATGGGCTTTCCCAAGCCTGGCTAGCTTCGGAACGGCGCATGCGCAGTTGATATGTCGGCCCGCAGCCATATTTTTTACGGGGCCGCTGCCCGTAATGGGTATTTACGGGCAGCCCTAAAATAGGCTGAAATTTATGGGCTGCTTGTAAATTAATGGGTGGTTGGCAACACTTGGGCCGGGCGGTTGCAGCCACAGCTCAAAGTGGCCCCGGGGCAGGCTGCCTACTGGGAAATTTCCCGCTATCCTGGTAGGCCAGTCCGGCCCTGGTTCCATCTTAACTAATTGTTTTTCTGCCATTGTTTCCATTCTTTAACCACTTAACGACCGCTCACTGTATATATACGTCGGCACAATGGCACCGACAGGCACAATCACGTAGAGTGTACGTGATTGCCTTTGTACAGTTGGGGGGTCCGATCGGACCCCCCTTCTGTACAGTGAGCGGTCGGAATTCGTCTGGGAGCGTTCCGAGATGGGGGGGGCGGCCGTTCGATTCCGACCACCCCCCCGCGATCGCTCCCGGCGAATAGAAATGCCCCCTCTGTCTGTGTACTGTTTACACAGATAGAGAAAGCAGGAGGAAGTGATGTCATCTCCTGTGCGGCGCTCACATATACCGAGCGTCGTACAAGAGAAGACACACAGGTCAGTGCACTAACACTACACTAACACCAGCACACATAGGCACATAAATCGCCCCCCCAGGCCCCCCCAGATCACCCCCCAGCCCCCCCAGATCACCCCCCAGCCCCCAGTCACAGTGTCACTGATTGCAGTGACCATTTATTTACTGATCACTGCAATCAGTGACATTTGTGACTGTAAAAGTGTCACTACATTTAGTTTTAGGTCCAGTGTAGCCCCCTAACCCCCCCTAATAAAGGTTTAACCCCTTGATCACCCCCCAGATAACCCTTTCACCCCCTAGCACCGCCGTCGCTTGGCGATAATTTTTCTGATCGCTGTCTTGGCGTCGGTGATGCAGATCGGTACCCAGTAATTTTTTTTAGGTTCGCCGCAGGTTTTTATAGCGTCGGGTACCCCCATAAATTATCTAATAAATGTTTAACCCCCTTGATCGCCCCCCAGGTAACCCTTTCACCCCCTATCACCACTGTCACTAAGCGATCGTTTTTCTGATCGATGTCTTAGCGTCGGTGATGCTGATCGGTAGCCAGTATTTTTTTTTAGGTTCGCCGCAGGTTTTTATAGCGTCGGGTACCCCCATAAATTATCTAATAAAGGTTTAACCCCCTTGATCGCCCCCCAGGTAACCGTTTCACCCCCTATCACCACTGTCACCAAGCAATTGTTTTTTCTGATCGCTGTCTTGGCGTCGGTGATGCAGATCGGTACCCAGTAATTTTTTTTAGGTTCGCCGCAGGTTTTTATAGCGTCGGGTACCCCCATAAATTATCTAATAAATGTTTAACCCCCTTGATCGCCCCCCAGGTAACCCTTTCACCCCCTATCACCACTGTCACTAAGCGATCGTTTTTCTGATCGATGTCTTAGCGTCGGTGATGCTGATCGGTAGCCAGTATTTTTTTTTAGGTTCGCCGCAGGTTTTTATAGCGTCGGGTACCCCCATAAATTATCTAATAAAGGTTTAACCCCCTTGATCGCCCCCCAGGTAACCCTTTCACCCCCTATCACCACTGTCACTAAGCAATTGTTTTTTCTGATCGCTGTCTTGGCGTCGGTGATGCAGATCGGTACCCAGTAATTTTTTTAGGTTCGCCGCAGGTTTTTATAGCGTCGGGTACCCCCATAAATTATCTAATAAAGGTTTAACCCCCTTGATCGCCCCCCAGGTAACCCTTTCACCCCCTATCACCACTGTCACTAAGCAATTGTTTTTCTGATCGCTGTCTTGGCGTCGGTGATGCAGATCGGTACCCAGTAATTTTTTTAGGTTCGCCGCAGGTTTTTATAGCGTCGGGTACCCCCCATAAATTATCTAATAAAGGTTTAACCCCCTTGATCGCCCCCCAGGTAACCCTTTCACCCCCTATCACCACTGTCGCTAAGTGATCATTTTTCTGATCGATGTCTTAGCGTCGGTGATGCAGATCGGTAGCCAGTATTTTTTTTTAGGTTCGCCGCAGGTTTTTATAGCGTCAGGTACCCCCATATATTATCTAATAAAGGTTTTAACCCCCTAATTGCCCCTAGTTAACCCTTTCATCAGTAATCATCATATAAGTGTTACGGGTGACGCTGGTTAGTTAGTTTGCTTTTTATAGTGTCAGGGCACCCGCCGTATATAACCCAATAAAGGTTTAACCCTGATTGCCCGGCGGGTGATATCAATTAGGTTTTAGCGTCAGAGAGGGTCTGCGTCACACCCCAGGCAGCGTCAGGTTAGTGCCAGTAACGCTAACACCCACGCGTGAAGCATACACCTCCCTTAGTGGTATAGTATCTGAACAGATCAATATCTGATCTGATCAGATCTATACTAGCGTCCCCAGCAGTTTAGGGTTCCCAAAAACGCAGTGTTAGCGGGATCAGCCCAGATACCTGCTAGCACCTGCGTTTTGCCCCTCCGTCCAGCCCAGGCCACCCAAGTGCAGTATCGATCGATCACTGTCACTTACAAAACACAACACACATAACTGCAGCGTTCGCAGAGACAGGCCTGATCCCTGCGACTCCAGTGCTGTAGGAGGTGATTTCACCACCACAGTTAAAAAAAAAAAAGAAGCAAATATGCCGAAGCATTGAGGCAGCAGGGGCGGAGGAGCGATTTTGCTCCTAATGCCGCGTACATACGGTCGAAATTCCGACGGAGGCTTGCCCGTGGAAAAGTCCGACCATGTGTGTGCGGCATAACTTTTTTGCGGGAGGATGCCCCCATGCTTCGGCATATATAAATGGTGCATGTATGCCCATCATTAGAAGTGGGTGGATGAAGGGCGGTATTCTAATGGTGGGCATACCCACCGATCAATCTCTTTTTTCGTTCAGCCACCTGGCTGCATGAAAAAAAAAGATTACAATACATGTCCAACAAGGACCAGCAACGTACTGGTATGTTGCTGGACTTTGAATGGTTATACCAGATTGATGCCTGCGGGTTTAGGTATCATCTTGGTATCATTCTTTTCAGCCAGCGGCCGGCTTTAATGTAAAAGCAACCCTAGTGGCTAATTAGCCTCTGGACTGCTTTTACAAGCAGTGGGAGGGAATGTCCCCCCCCGGATATAAAAAGCACCATTGGGAAATTGGGAAAGCATTTTATCACACCGATCTTGGTGTGGTCAGATGCTTTGAGGGCAGAGGAAAGATCTAGGGTCTAGACCCCAGTTTTTTCAAAAAAAGAGTACCTGTCACTACCTATTACTATCATAGGGGATATTTACATTCCCTGAGATAACAATAAAAATGATAAAAAAAAAAAAACATGGAAGGAACAATTTAAAAATAAAATAAAAAAGCAAAATTAATAATAAAAAAAAAAAAAAAAAAAAAAAAAAGCACCCCTGTCCTGCCCTGCTCTTGCCCAATGGCGAACGCAAGCGTCGGTCTGGCGTCATATGTAAACAGCAATTGCACCATGCATGTGAGGTATCACCGCGAAGGTCAGATCGAGGGCAGTAATTTTAGCAGTAGACCTCCTCTGTAAATCTAACGGGGTAACCTGTAAAGGCTTTTAAAGGCTTTTAAAAATGTATGTAGTTTGTCGCCAATGCGCGTTTGTGCGAAATTTTAAAGCATGTCGTGTTTGGTATCTATGTACTCGGCCTAAGATCATCTTTTTTATTTCATCAAACATTTGGGCAATATAGTGTGTTTTAGTGCATTAAAATAAAAAAAAGTGTATTTTTTCCCCAAAAAATGCGTTTGAAAAATCGCTGCGCAAATACTGTGTAGAAAAAAAAAATGCAACACCCACCATTTTATTCTGTAGGGCCTTTGCTTTAAAAATATATATAATGTTTGGGGGTTCAACATAATTTTCCTGCAAAAAAAAATATGTTTTCATGTAAACAAAAAGTGTCAGAAAGGGCTTTGTCTTCAAGTGGTTAGAAGAGTGGATGTAAGCTTCCTAATGTTGTGTATAAAATGCCAGAACAGTTCAAAACCCCCCCAAATGACCCCATTTTGGAAAGTAGACACCCCAAGCTATATACTGAGAGGCATGTCGAGTCCATGGAATATTTTATATGTTGACACAAGTTGCGGAAAAAAGACAATTTTTTTTTTTTTCTTTGCACAAAGTTGTCACTAAATGATATATTGCTCAAACATGCCATGGGCATATGTGGAATTACACCCCAAAATACATTCTGTTGCTTCTCCTGAGTACGGGGATACCACATGTGTGAGACTTTTTGGGAGCCTAGCCGCGTACGGGACCCCAAAAACCAATCACCGCCTTCAGGCTTTCTAAGGGTGTAAATTTTTGATTTCACTTCTCACTGCCTATCACAGTTTCGGAGGCCATGGAATGCCCAGATGGCACAAAACCCCCCCAAATGACCCCATTTTGGAAAGTAGACACCCCAAGCTATTTGCTGAGAGGTATTGTGAGTATTTTGCAGATCTCACTTTTTGTCACAAAGTTTTGAAAATTGAAAAAAAAAATAATAAAAAAAAAAAAAATTCTTTCTTCATTTTCAAAAACAAATGAGAGCTGTAAAATACTCACCATGCCTCTCAGCAAACAGCTTGGGGTGTCTACTTTCCAAAATGGGGTCATTTGGGGGGGTTTTGTGCTATTTTGGCATTTTATGGCCTTCGAAACTGTGATAGGTAGTGAGGAGTGAAATCAAAAATTTGTGCCTAGAAATCCTGAAGGCGGTGCTTGGTTTTCGGGGTCCCGTACGCGGCTAGGCTCCTAAAAAGTCCCACACATGTGGTATCCCCGTACTCAGGAGAAGCAGCAAAATGTATTTTGGGGTGCAATTCCACATATAACCATGGCATGTGTGAGCAATATATCATTTAGTGACAACTTTTTGTAATTTTTTATTTTTTTTTTGTCATTATTCAATCACTTGGGACAAAAAAAAAATATTCAATGGGCTCAACAGGCCTCTCAGCAATTTCCTTGGGGTGTCTACTTTCTAAAATGGGGTCATTTGGGGGGGTTTTGTGCTATTTTGGCATTTTATGGCCTTCAAAACTGTGATAGGTAGTGAGGAGTGAAATCAAAAATTTGCGCCCTTAGAAATCCTGAAGGCGGTGCTTGGTTTCCGGGGTCCCGTACGTGGCTAGGCTCCTAAAAAGTCCCACACATGTGGTATTCCTGTACTCAGGAGAAGCAGCAGAATGTATTTTGGGGTGCAATTCCACATATAACCATGGCATGTGTGAGCAATATATCATTTAGTGACAACTTTTTGTAATTTTTTTATTTTTTTTGTCATTATTCAATCACTTGGGACAAAAAAAAAAAATATTCAATGGGCTCAACATGCCTCTCAGCAATTTCCTTGGGGTGTCTACTTTCCAAAATGGGGTCATTTGGGGGGGTTTTGTACTGCCCTGCCATTTTAGCACCTCAAGAAATGAGATAGGCAGTCATAAATTTAAAGCTGTGTAAATTCCAGAAAATGTACCCTAGTTTGTAAACGCTATAACTTTTGCGCAAACCGATAAATATACACTTATTGACGTTTTTTTTACTAAAGACATGTGGCTGAATACATTTTGGCCTAAATGTATGACTAAAATTGAGTTTATTCGATTTTTCTTATAACAAAAAGTAGAAAATATCATTTTTTTTCAAAATTTTCGGTCTTTTTCCGTTTATATCGCAAAAAAAAAAAATCGCAGAGGCAATCAAATAACATTAAAAGAAAGCTCTATTTGTGGGAAGAAAAGGACGCAAATTTTGTTTGGGTACAACATTGCATGTCCGCACAATTTACAGTTAAAGCAGCGCAGTGCAAAATTCTGAATTCACCTCTGGTCCTCTAGCTACCAAATGGTCCGGGGCTTAAGTGGTTAATGGATGTAAATAACTACTATGTGGTCATCGTGATCCAATAGCCCAATACTTTCTGCGCACTGATCCAGAACTAGTATGTAGATCAGAGGTCCTAAGTGCACTTGCTGCATGTGTCTTTCAAGTTGGCAAGGCCACCAACATTTTCGTAAGGAGATCAGCAATGGTCTCTCACTATATGTTACTACAGGTTTAGTAGCTGAGCATCAATACCAGGCTTTACCTACAGGTGGCAAACCAGAAGAAGTTGGATTTAAAGTGTGTGTAAATTCTAACAATGAATGTCTCTACCTTGTGAATTTGCTATTTTGTGAACTCTGGACCATCACCCCTTTTTGTTAATGAGATGAGCAGAGGGATCCTGTAGTCTTAGCACACGCATTGTGCCAGGGTGATAATGCTGCTCTTCCATCTGAGCACTGAGTACTTGGGACTACACTATGTAAACCATGAAATGGGCGGGATCCTAGCAAATTCATTACATTTATTTTACTTTCTGTCATCCATATGGTGAGATTTCACTAATATTTCGTTTAGCTGGTTGTATTGTCTGTCCAAACATGAAGCTGTCAGGCAATTCTTATGCCGCGTACACACGGCTGTTTTTAACCACTTAAGCCCCGGACCATTTGGTAGCTAGAGGACCAGAGGTGATTTCAGAATTTTGCACTGCGCTGCTTTAACTGTAAATTGTGCGGACATGCAATGTTGTACCCAAACGAAATTTGCGTCCTTTTCTTCCCACAAATAGAGCTTTCTTTTAATGGTATTTGATTGCCTCTGCGATTTTTATTTTTTGCGATATAAACGGAAAAAGACCGAAAATTTTGAAAAAAAATGATATTTTCTACTTTTTGTTATAAGAAAAATCGAATAAACTCAATTTTAGTCATACATTTAGGCCAAAATGTATTCAGCCACATGTCTTTAGTAAAAAAAATGTCAATAAGCGTATATTTATTGGTTTGCGCAAAAGTTATAGCGTTTACAAACTAGGGTACATTTTCTGGAATTTACACAGCTTTAAATTTATGACTGCCTATCTCATTTCTTGAGGTGCTAAAATGGCAGGGCAGTACAAAACCCCCCCAAATGACCCCATTTTGGAAAGTAGACACCCCAAGGAAATTGCTGAGAGGCATGTTGAGCCCATTGAATATTTTTTTTTTGTCCCAAGTGATTGAATAATGACAAAAAAATAAAAATAATTACAAAAAGTTGTCACTAAATGATATATTGCTCACACATGCCATGGTTATATGTGGAATTGCACCCCAAAATACATTCTGCTGCTTCTCCTGAGTACGGGGATACCACATGTGTGGGACTTTTTAGGAGCCTAGCCACGTACGGGACCCCGGAAACCAAGCACCGCCTTCAGGATTTCTAAGGGCGCAAATTTTTGATTTCACTCCTCACTACCTATCACAGTTTTGAAGGCCATAAAATGCCAAAATAGCACAAAACCCCCACAAATGACCCCATTTTAGAAAGTAGACACCCCAAGGAAATTGCTGAGAGGCCTGTTGAGCCCATTGAATATTTTTTTTTTTTTTGTCCCAAGTGATTGAATAATGACAAAAAAATAAAAAATTACAAAAAGTTGTCACTAAATGATATATTGCTCACACATGCCATGGTTATATGTGGAATTGCACCCCAAAATACATTTTGCTGCTTCTCCTGAGTACGGGGATACCACATGTGTGGGACTTTTTAGGAGCCTAGCCGCGTACGGGACCCCGAAAACCAAGCACCGCCTTCAGGATTTCTAGGCACAAATTTTTGATTTGACTCCTCACTACCTATCACAGTTTCGAAGGCCATAAAATGCCAAAATAGCACAAAACCCCCCCAAATGACCCCATTTTGGAAAGTAGACACCCCAAGCTGTTTGCTGAGAGGCATGGTGAGTATTTTACAGCTCTCATTTGATTTTGAAAATGAAGAAAGACATTTTTTTTTTCAATTTTCAAAACTTTGTGACAAAAAGCGAGATCTGCAAAATACTCACAATACCTCTCAGAAAATAGCTTGGGGTGTCTACTTTCCAAAATGGGGTCATTTGGGGGGGGTTTGTGCCATCTGGGCATTCCATGGCTTCCGAAACTGTGATAGGCAGTGAGAAGTGAAATCAAAAATTTACACCCTTAGAAAGCCTGAAGGCGGTGATTGGTTTTTGGGGTCCCGTACGCGGCTAGGCTCCCAAAAAGTCTCACACATGTGGTATCCCCGTACTCAGGAGAAGCAACAGAATGTATTTTGGGGTGTAATTCTACATATGCCCATGGCATGTTTGAGCAATATATCATTTAGTGACAACTTTGTGCAAAGAAAAAAATAAATTCTTTTTTCCGCAACTTGTGTCAACATATAAAATATTCCATGGACTCGACATGCCTCTCAGTATATAGCTTGGGGTGTCTACTTTCCAAAATAGGGTCATTTGGGGGGGTTTTGAACTGTTCTGGCATTTTATACACAACATTAGGAAGCTTACATCCACTCTTCTAACCACTTGAAGACAAAGCCCTTTTTGACACTTTTTGTTTACATGAAAACATTTTTTTTTTCTACACAGTATTTGCGCAGCGATTTTTCAAACGCATTTTTTGGGGAAAAAATACACTATTTTTAATTTTAATGCACTAAAACACACTATATTGCCCAAATGTTTGATGAAATAAAAAAGATGATCTTAGGCCGAGTACATAGATACCAAACACGACATGCTTTAAAATTTCGCACAAACGCGCATTGGCGACAAACTACATACATTTTTAAAAGCCTTTACAGGTTACCCCGTTAGATTTACAGAGGAGGTCTACTGCTAAAATTACTGCTCTCGATCTGACCTTTGCGGTGATACCTCACATGCATGGTGCAATTGCTGTTTACATATGACGCCAGACCGACGCTTGCGTTCGCCATTGGGCAAGAGCAGGGCAGGACAGGGGTGCTTTTTTTTTTTTTTTCTTTTTTATTATTAATTTTTCTTTTCTCTTTTATTTTTAAATTGTTCCTTCCATATTTTTTTTTTTTAATCATTTTTATTGTTATCTCAGGGAATGTAAATATCCCCTATGATAGCAATAGGTAGTGACAGGTACTCTTTTTTTAAAAAAAACTGGGGTCTAGACCCTAGATCTTTCCTCTGCCCTCAAAGCATCTGACCACACCAAGATCGGTGTGATAAAATGCTTTCCCAATTTCCCAATGGCGCTTTTTATATCCGGGGGGGGACATTCCCTCCCACTGCTTGTAAAAGCAGTCCAGAGGCTAATTAGCCACTAGGATTGCTTTTACATGAAAGCCGGCCGCTGGCTGAAAAGAATGATACCAAGATAATACCTAAACCCGCAGGCATCATTCTGGTATAAACATTCAAATTCCAGCAACATACCAGTACGTTGCTGGTCCTTGTTGGACATGTATTGTAATCTTTTTTTTTCATGCAGCCAGTTGGCTGAATGAAAAAAGAGATTGATCGGGTGGGTATGCCCACCATTAGAATACCGCCCTTCATCCACCCACTTCTAATGATGGGCATACATGCACCATTTATATATGCCGAAGCATGGGGGCATCCTCCCGCAAAAAAGTTATGCCGCACACACATGGTCGGACTTTTCCACGGGCAAGCCTCCGTCGGAATTTCGACTGTATGTACGCGGCATTAGGAGCAAAATCACTCCTCCGCCCCTGCTGCCCCAATGCTTCGGCATATTTGCTTTTTTTTTTTTAACTGTGGTGGTGAAATCACCTCCTACAGCACTGGAGTCGCAGGGATCAGGCCTGTCTCTGCGAACGCTGCAGTTATGTGTGTTGTGTTTTGCAAGTGACAGTGATCGATCGATACTGCACTTGGGTGGCCTGGGCTGGACGGAGGGGCAAAACGCAGGTGCTAGCAGGTATCTGGGCTGATCCCGCTAACACTGCGTTTTTGGGAACCCTAAACTGCTGGGGACGCTAGTATAGATCTGATCAGATCAGATATTGATCTGTTCAGATACTATACCACTAAGGAGGGTGTATGCTTCACGCGTGGGTGTTAGCGTTACTGGCACTAACCTGACGCTGCCTGGGGTGTGACGCAGACCCTCTCTGACGCTAAAACCTAATTGATATCACCCGCCGGGCGATCAGAGGGTTAAACCTTTATTGGGTTATATATACGGCGGGTGCCCTGACACTATAAAAAGCAAACTAACTAACCAGCGTCACCCGTAACACTTATATGATGATCACTGTTGAAAGGGTTAACTAGGGGCAATTAGGGGGTTAAAACCTTTATTAGATAATATATGGGGGTACCTGACGCTATAAAAACCTGCGGCGAACCTAAAAAAAATTACTGGCTACCGATCTGCATCACCGACGCTAAGACAGCGATCAGAAAAATGATCACTTAGCGACAGTGGTGATAGGGGGTGAAAGGGTTACCTGGGGGGCGATCAAGGGGGTTAAACCTTTATTAGATAATTTCTGGGGGTACTTGACGCTATAAAAACCTGCGGCGAACCTAAAAAAAATTACTGGCTACCGATCTGCATCACCGACGCTAAGACAGCGATCAGAAAAATGATCGCTTAGCGACAGTGGTGATAGGGGGTGAAAGGGTTACCTGGGGGGCGATCAAGGGGGTTAAACCTTTATTAGATAGTTTATGGGGGTACCTGACGCTATAAAAACCTGCGGCGAACCTAAAAAAAAAATACTGGCTACCGATCTGCATCACCGACGCTAAGACAGCGATCAGAAAAATGATCGCTTAGCGACAGTGGTGATAGGGGGTGAAAGGGTTACCTGGGGGGTGATCAAGGGGGTTAATTCCTTTATTAGATAATTTATGGGGGTACCTGACACTATAAAAACCTGCGGCGAACCTAAAAAAAATTACTGGCTACCGATCTGCATCACCGACGCTAAGACAGCGATCAGAAAAATGATCGCTTAGCGACAGTGGTGATAGGGGGTGAAAGGGTTACCTGGGGGGCGATCAAGGGGGTTAAACCTTTATTAGATAATTTATGGGGGTACCTGACGCTATAAAAACCTGCGGCAAACCTAAAAAAAAAATACTGGCTACCGATCTGCATCACCGACGCTAAGACAGCGATCAGAAAAATGATCGCTTAGCGACAGTGGTGATAGGGGGTGAAAGGGTTACCTGGGGGGCGATCAAGGGGGTTAAACCTTTATTAGATAATATATGGGGGTACCTGACGCTATAAAAACCTGCGGCGAACCTAAAAAAAATTACTGGCTACCGATCTGCATCACCGACGCTAAGACAGCGATCAGAAAAATGATCACTTAGCGACAGTGGTGATAGGGGGTGAAAGGGTTACCTGGGGGGCGATCAAGGGGGTTAAACCTTTATTAGATAATTTCTGGGGGTACTTGACGCTATAAAAACCTGCGGCGAACCTAAAAAAAAATACTGGCTACCGATCTGCATCACCGACGCTAAGACAGCGATCAGAAAAATGATCGCTTAGCGACAGTGGTGATAGGGGGTGAAAGGGCTACCTGGGGGGCGATCAAGGGGGTTAAACCTTTATTAGATAGTTTATGGGGGTACCTGACGCTATAAAAACCTGCGGCGAACCTAAAAAAAAAATACTGGCTACCGATCTGCATCACCGACGCTAAGACAGCGATCAGAAAAATGATCGCTTAGCGACAGTGGTGATAGGGGGTGAAAGGGTTACCTGGGGGGTGATCAAGGGGGTTAATTCCTTTATTAGATAATTTATGGGGGTACCTGACACTATAAAAACCTGCGGCGAACCTAAAAAAAATTACTGGCTACCGATCTGCATCACCGACGCTAAGACAGCGATCAGAAAAATGATTGCTTAGCGACAGTGGTGATAGGGGGTGAAAGGGTTACCTGGGGGGCGATCAAGGGGGTTAAACCTTTATTAGATAATTTATGGGGGTACCTGACGCTATAAAAACCTGCGGCAAACCTAAAAAAAAAATACTGGCTACCGATCTGCATCACCGACGCTAAGACAGCGATCAGAAAAATGATCGCTTAGCGACAGTGGTGATAGGGGGTGAAAGGGTTACCTGGGGGGCGATCAAGGGGGTTAAACCTTTATTAGATAATTTATGGGGGTACCCGACGCTATAAAAACCTGCGGCGAACCTAAAAAAAATTACTGGCTACCGATCTGCATCACCGACGCTAAGACAGCGATCAGAAAAATGATCGCTTAGCGACGGCGGTGCTAGGGGGTGAAAGGGTTATCTGGGGGGTGATCAAGGGGTTAAACCTTTATTAGGGGGGGTTAGGGGCTACACTGGACCTAAAACTAAACTGTAGTGACACTTTTACAGTCACAAATGTCACTGATTGCAGCGATCAGTAAATAAATGGTCACTGCAATCAGTGACACTGTGACTGGGGGCTGGGGGCTGGGGGGGCCTGGGGGGGCGATTTATGTGCCTATGTGTGCTGGTGTTAGTGTAGTGTTTGTGCACTAACCTTGATGTCTTCTCTTGTACGGCGCTCGGTATATGTGAGCGCCGCACAAGAGATGACATCACTTCCTCCTGCTTCCTCTGCCTGTGTTTACATTACACAGGCAGAGGGGGCATTCTCATTCGCCGGGAGCGATCGCGGGGGGGTGGCCGGAATCGAACGGTCGAACCCCCATCTCAGATCGCTCCCAGACGAATTCCGACCGCTCACTGTACAGAAGGGGGGTCCGATTGGACCCCCAACTGTACAAAGGCAATCACGTACACTGTACGTGATTGTGCCTGTCGGTGCCATTGTGCCGACGTATATGTACAGTGAGCGGTCGTTAAGTGGTTAATGTCATTGAAAAAAACGACGTTTTTCTCAAGGTGATTCTTCTCAAGCCTGCCTTGCCTACACACTATCGTGAAAAAAAATGCTTGAGCAAAGCGCGGTGACGTACAACGCGTTCGACAACACGTACGACGACACTATAAAGGGGAAGTTCCATTCGGATGGCTCCACCATTTGGGCTGCATTTGCTGATCCTCATGTTAGTAAAGTTTGGTGAGAGACGATTCGTGCTTTTCAGCCTCGTGCTCTTCAGTCCCTTACAGCGTGACAAATGTGCTATCTCCATTCCGAACGAGCGCTCCCGTCTCATAACTTGCTTCTGAGCATGCACGTTTTTTTCCGTCATTAAAGCGTATACACGGCCGTCTTTCACGACGAGAAAAACGACGACGTGAAAAACAACGAGAAAAAATAGAGCATGTTCTAAATTTTTAATGCCCATTTTTCTCGTCGAGAAAATGCTCTGGAGCCTACACACGGTCGTTTTTAATGACTAATTTAAAAAATGCCATTTTTCTCGTCATGAAAAACGGTCGTGTGTACGCGGCATAAGATAGACATGCTAACCATTTTTATGCTGGAACCCATTTACCAGTGTTCTGGTTTTCTGAAAGCATAACAATTCAGTTCAATAAAGCTAATACATTTGCTACAGGATGTACGCTGTTCTAGAGTCTCCTGACATTCTAAAGCCTGATACACACTCTGTTCTTTTTCGTTATACCCAGCGGGCTAAACGAAAAAAACTGAGGAGCTTGGGAGGAGCATGCTGTACTAACTATGCAAAGTTAGTACAACGATCTCTCTTCTGAGCTATTGTGTTCTGACAGGGGGGCTATGCCTGCCCCCCCCCTCGAACACACCGGTCAGCGCTGGCAGCCATTGGCTGATCGGCTGTTTTTTCAAGATAAAGGCCCCTCCAATAGAGAAAATAATCTTTGCCAAAACAGAAGTGTACAGTCCTTTTTAAGGTGTACCAAACAGTCCTTTCTACAGGCAAGATGCCCTTACATATGTTTACTGACCGTCTTATATCTTTTTTTGTCAGGACACTTTATGGGTAAGAAAAGCCTGCAGGATGATATGGAAGAGACAGCCATGTATCCATCACGCTCCGTGGAGAGCACTCTACTACAAGAGTAGAGTGTACAATTTCACACGACCAGATGCAAGAAGCACAGGTGACTACAGGAATATGTGCTTATACAAAACAACAAACACCTAAAAAAATGTCAGCAATGAAAGCAAGAAGGAAAAAATAAAAATAAATAAATATATATATATATATATATATATATATATATATATATACACTGTGTATACAGTGCCTTAAAAAAGTATTCATAACCATTGACATTTTCCACATTTTGTCATGTTACAACCAAAAATGTAAACGTATTTTATTAGGATTTAATGTGATAGACCAACACAAAGTAAAACATAATTGTGAAGTGGAAGGAAAATGGTAAATGATTTTCAAAATACATTTTTACAAATAAATATGTGAAAAGTGTGGCATGCATTTGTATTCAACCCACTTTACTCTGATACCCTTAACTAAAATCTAGTGCAGTGGTTCTCAACCTTACTAGTGCCGTGACCCCTTGATAAAAATTTCCCATGTTGTGGGGACCCGACAGTAAAATTATTTTCATAGCATGGGTTGTCACTACCGAAGGCAAGACAAGTAATTTGCGCCCCTAGCCCACAGACATTTACGCTCCCTGAGTCCCTTCCACTCGTACATTATTAAAACCCCTTATGGTACTGTAGCACTACCCCCGTAGGAGCTACCCCGAGGAGCTGCTGGTTTAAATTTGGGCCTGCCGTTACCTTACTGTTCCGTATGTTCGTCTCATGGGTTCTCCTTGAAGAGTTGTCCAGAAGAAGTTTGCACCAACACAAAGTCTCTTTCAAGGGTTTTATTGAATAAAGATTCCAACAGAGGGGGTTGAAGGGATGGGGAGGACTCAGGTACCTTAGTTGTGGATCACAGGAATCTTCCTAGGTCCAGAGGAACAACTGTCTCCACGCTGGACTCAGCAAACACCGGATAGGCCCAATCTCACCGGCCTAGCAACCGATGCGTAGCTCAATCACATATAGTCTCTGCCACAGACTTGGTGAAAATAGAACAGTCTCTGCCACAGACTTGGTGTAAATAGAACAGTCTCTGCCACAGACTTGGTGTAACCCTTCCCTGGGTTACCTTCTGAATAAAGAACACAGCTCTCAGTGCCAGGATCTTTCAGCCGTTCCGGCAGCACTGTGAGGTAGATTATGATCCGGATGTATCCTCCAATTGAGTCCTCAATTGCTTGGTCCCTTCCAGCAGGGAGGGTGACACAGGATCATCCCCGGATCAGTAGGCCCCAGTAACTCCTGAGCCTACATTTCAGTAACAGAGCCTCAGGCCAACGTGGCCCCGAGGCGGAAACCAGCACTACCCTGAGGCCATGAGGGCCCTCAGGTCGGGATCGGGCGGGTGGTACCCACCACCAACGAACGACGACCCCACAAAATGGTGTCTGTCTCTTAAGTACCCTCTCCCAGAATGCACAGCGGGTTGACCACGCCCCTGAGCCGCTTCTGAGAAAGAGATACCCAATGCATTCAGCCTGTTTTCTTTCCTATCCTGACCAGTGGTGACACTGTCAGGAGAAAAATAATGCAACCAGCTGAACTGAAACAGAGTTTAATTTGTAACACAATCCTTCTGAGCCAAACTATTGCTCAGACAACTATAATTTTAACACATAGCGCCCACTCATTGGGAGCAGGGCGCTACAGTACATTTTGGAATGTACCACTCTTTCTCTTTGTTCTCCTTTCTTTCCCTTTTATCTCTCTCTATCCTCATTTCTTGTTTTTTTTTTTCCCCATCCCTCTCTCTAGCCGTCTTTCTTATTCTTTGTCTTTCTTTTTCTTTGTTCCTCTGCCTCTTTTCCTCTCCCTTCCACTTATTCTCTATTTTTATTCCTTTTCTTACTCCTTGGTGGGGGGGTGGGGGGAATGGGATGAGTGGCAGTGCTGGCGGGAAGTTGGGATGAGTGGTAGTGCTGCGGGGGGGGGATCAGAGGCAGTGCTGGGGGGAGTTCTGATCAGCCAACTTAGGTTATCTTGATCAAGGTCATCTGCTGATCTGAGAACTGTAGTGGGGACTTTTAATAGCAACTCTAATCACAGGTAGTGTTACTCACTGTGTCTCCGGCTTCACTGTGTCTCCAGCTCTGTGGTGTCTCACAGCAGTGACACCTATGCTGAATTCAGGAAATAGGGTCTTCTCCAGCCCCTCCCACTTCACATTCCTCATCAGTCAGCTGACCTCTAGTCTCTGCCCCCCACCCATGCCGTGAACTGAATGGGCAGCTGCGAAAAGGCTGAGTGGGCGGCCGCGGGCTCCAGGAACAGCCCAGCTGGGCGGCCACAGGCTCCAGGGACAGCCATGCTGGGCTTCCACTAAAAGGCTGGTAGCGCGGTGCAGGCTTCAGGAACAGCCCAGAATTCCGTGACCCCTGGCAAATTGCCATTTGACCCCCGAGGGGGTCCCGATCCCAGGTTGAGAACCACTGATCTAGTGGAACCAATTGCCTTCAAAAGTCACCTAATTAGTATATAGAGTCCACCTGTGTGTAATTTAATCTCAGAATAAATACAGCTGTTCTGTGAAGCCCTCAAAGGTTTGTTAGAGAACCTTAGTGAACAAACAGCATCATGAAGGCCAAGGAACACACCAGACAGGTCAGGGATACCGTTGTGGAGAAGTTTAAAGCAGGGTTAGGTTATAAAAAAAACACCCCAAGCTTTGAACATCTCACGGAGCACTGTTCGATCCATCATCCGAAAATGGAAAGCGTATGGCACAACTGCAAACCTACCAAGACATGGCTGTCCACCTAAACTGACAGGCCGGGCAAGTAGAGCATTAATCAGAGAAGCAGCCAAGAGACCCATGGTAACTTTGGAGGAGCTGCAGAGATCCAACAGCTCAGGTGGAAGCAGGGCCGCTGATAAGCCAGTACAACTGGCCCTGTTGTACTGGGCCCGGGCAATCAGAGAATAAAAGAGTGCAGAATAAAAAAATAAAAAAAGTCCTTCTCCAGCTGGCACCCCCCAACCCCCCCCCCCCCTCTCTGCTCCACTTATCTGAGGGTTTTTTCTTCTTTCTGAGTACCATCGTATTGATGTTCTTGTGGGTGTGTGGGAGGGACTATTTTCTCTATTTGCTTGTATGCATGTGTTCAAAATCAGGAGGCAGGGAAGAGGCATAGAACTGACTATAGTAGATGGTAAATTCTCACAGTATCCCTCAGGAGAGGAGACCATAGACCCTTCAAATACACAGATTTTGGATATACAGTATAAGTGAGGGGCCTATTCTGTTGAAAATGCATGGCCAGAAATCTGTCATTTTTGTCCCCCTGTTTAAAAAAAAAAAGAAAGTTGGCTGCTATGTAAATCTAGCCTCATGCCATGTGTAACTGCAGGTTCCCCCTTTAGCAGACAGCTACTGTTTAAGAGGTGTGTCTGTGTGTGTGCATGTTTGTGTGTGTGTATTTATATGTTGTATATACAGGTCCTTCTCAAAAAATTAGCATATTGTGATAAAGTTCATTATTTTCTGTAATGTACTGATAAACATTAGACTTTCATATATTTTAGATTCATTACACACAACTGAAGTAGTTCAAGCCTTTTCTTGTTTTAATATTGATGATTTTGGCATACAGCTCATGAAAACCCAAAAATCCTATCTCAAAAAATTAGCATATTTCATCCGACCAATAAAAGAAAAGTGTTTTTAATACAAAAAAAGTCAACCTTCAAATAATTATGTTCAGTTATGCACTCAATACTTGGTCGGGAATCCTTTTGCAGAAATGACTGCTTCAATGCGGCGTGGCATGGAGGCAACCAGCCTGTGGCACTGCTGAGGTGTTATGGAGGCCCAGGATGCTTCGATAGCGGCCTTAAGCTCATCCAGAGTGTTGGGTCTTGCGTCTCTCAACTTTCTCTTCCCAATATCCCACAGATTCTCTATGGGGTTCAGGTCGGGAGAGTTGGCAGGCCAATTGAGCACAGTAATACCATGGTCAGTAAACCATTTACCAGTGGTTTTGGCACTGTGAGCAGGTGCCAGGTCGTGCTGAAAAATGAAATCTTCATCTTCATAAAGCTTTTCAGCAGATGGAAGCATGAAGTGCTCCAAAATCTCCTGATAGCTAGCTGCATTGACCCTGCCCTTGATAAAACACAGTGGACCAACACCAGCAGCTGACATGGCACCCCAGACCATCACTGACTGTGGGTACTTGACACTGGACTTCAGGCATTTTGGCATTTCCCTCTCCCCAGTCTTCCTCCAGACTCTGGCACCTTGATTTCCGAATGACATGCAAAATTTGCTTTCATCCGAAAAAAGTACTTTGGACCACTGAGCAACAGTCCAGTGCTGCTTCTCTGTAGCCCAGGTCAGGCGCTTCTGCCGCTGCTTCTGGTTCAAAAGTGGCTTGACCTGGGGAATGCGGCACCTGTAGCCCATTTCCTGCACACGCCTGTTCACGGTGGCTCTGGATGTTTCTACTCCAGACTCAGTCCACTGCTTCCGCAGGTCCTCCAAGGTCTGGAATCGGTCCTTCTCCACAATCTTCTTCAGGGTCCGGTCACCTCTTCTCGTTGTGCAGCGTTTTCTGCCACACTTTTTCCTTCCCACAGACTTCCCACTGAGGTGCCTTGATACAGCACTCTGGGAACAGCCTATTCGTTCAGAAATTTCTTTCTGTGTCTTACCCTCTTGCCTGAGGGTGTCAATGATGGCCTTCTGGACAGCAGTCAGTTCGGCAGTCTTACCCATGATTGCGGTTTTGAGTAATGAACCAGGCTGGGAGTTTTTAAAAGCCTCAGGAATCTTTTGCAAGTGTTTAGAGTTAATTAGTTGATTCAGATGATTAGGTTATTAGCTCGTTTAGAGAACCTTTTCATGATATGCTAATTTTTTGAGATAGGATTTTTGGGTTTTCATGAGCTGTATGCCAAAATCATCAATATTAAAACAAGAAAAGGCTTGAACTACTTCATTTGTGTGTAATGAATCTAAAATATATGAAAGTCTAATGTTTATCAGTACATTACAGAAAATAATGAACTTTATCACAATATGCTAATTTTTTGAGAAGGACCTGTATGTGTGTGTGTATGTGCTTACATGTGTGTTTACATGCGTATGTGTGTGTGTATACACACACACATGTTACTTTTAAACCATGATGCCTTTTTTCTGTACGGTCAAAACTGATTTTTTTTAGAGCAGGTTCATAATACCAACAAGAAAATACCATTACTCTGAAAAACAATCCAAGCTCAGATTGCTTCTCAGAGGCAGTTGACAGGCAGTGAAGAGGCAATATATTTTGCCATAACTGGTAAAATGTTGAGAAATACTGATCTAGAGGAAACAATCTCTCCAATTTCCTCCTGCAGCCACTGAAAGCCTGGAAGGGGCGGGGCTGAAGGAGGGACCAGGGGTGGGGCTGAAGGGAGCCCTGTCAGGTAGGCTGTACGGGGCCCCATGATTTCTATCAGCGGCCCTGGGTGGAAGAATCTGTCCACAGGACAACCATTACTCGTGCAAATCTGGCCTTTATGGAAGAGTGGCAAGAAGAAAGGACAATGACCCTAAACATAAAGCCAGAGCTGCCAATGCACAGACCAGGTAAGTATAAGATGTTTGTTTAAAAAAAAAAAGACTTTAATATCAGTTTAAAGTTGTTCTATGGTCACAGCATATGCTTTAATTTTATAACATCAGCATTTTATTACCAATACAAACAATAGTAACTGTATATTTACAATACAATATATGCTTACTTGAAACATTTCCTTTCATGTTGTAAGTCCTGCTTGTAAGCTGGTCATTGCTTTCCACAATTTCCTGGATGCCCTGCATACTTTGCAGCTTCTCCTCTACTTTAAATTTCTAAAGACTACTTATTCAATGATCCCTTCCTGCGATTCGTGTTCTGACTCCGCCTCCTCAAACTTCTCCTCTCAACGCCTCTGTAATATAAAAGGCAGTCACTGTGAAATACAGTATGTGACACAGCAGCCCAGTATGTAAGGTGTCAATCTCAATAAAACATCTCTCACAAAAAGAGGTGGAGCACTTCAGGTTTTGATTAATAAAAAGAGGCTAAATTTAAATTATATTTTCACCAAACCTCCCAACTGGCACGGATTTCCCGCAATGACAACTGTTTCCCGCATTCCCGCAAGAGACAATATTTTCCCGCATAACATTAGTGAAGAGGAGGATAGAGGAGGTCCGAGGAAGAGGGGAGAAGGAAGGAGGAAGAGCCATGAACATAAGGAGGAAGTGGTAAGAAGTCCGGCCCCCCCCCCCCCGCCCGCTTTAAACGGCAGGTCTGGCGGTAGCGCCCCCCGCTCAACAACTAGAATGACAGATGTAATTAAACTTTTTCAGCGTCCCGCGGTAGCACCCCTGCCCCCCCCCCCTCAACAACTAGAATGACAGATGTGGGTGGCACAGTGGTGTAGTGGGTAGCAATCTCGCCTAGCAGTAAAAAGGGTCGCTGGTTCGAATCGCAACAACGACACTACCTGCCTGGAGTTTGCATGTTCTCCCTGTGCCTGCGTGGGTTTCCTCCGGGTACTCCGGTTTTCTCCCACACTCCAAAGACATGCTGATATTGGCTTCTGTCTAAATTGGCCCTAGTATATGAATGTGAGTTAGGGACCTTAGATTGTAAGCTCCTTGACGGTAGGGACTGATGTGAATGTACAATGTATATGTAAAGTGCTGTGTAAATTGACGGCGCTATATAAGTACCTAAATAATAATGATAATGTAATTATTTTCGGTGTCCTGCGGTAGCCGTCCCGCTTCTCAAACGGCCCTGCTCCCCAAGTGTCCCTCATTTCAATGTTGAAAAGTTGGGAGGTATGGATATATATTTCCCTGTGCTTCTAAAATAAATAAATATATATATATATATATATATATATATATATATTTTGCCTGAGATGTTTTATCAGGGTTATGTGATAGTTTAGGTTTTTGAGATTTATTTTTGAGATGTGCATGTAAAATTTAAAAAAACACAAACACATGCATGTAAAAATCAAAAATTAAGTAATGACAAACAGAGATAACAAATGTAATAATAATAGAAAAACGTAACAAGAAACTTCCCTAAAAATGCCTTTCGCCAAGGAAGAATTTATTTTCAAACGGCTTGGCAGATGATCAACCCAGACACATGCATGTAGCAGCCCTGGTGAGCAACTAATTTTAATTCCAGTACAGGAATAATTGGTAGTAATGACCAATCGTAACCCTTAGAAAAGCAGCATTACCTTTCAACCACTTGCCGACCGCCGCACGCACTTATACGTCGACAGAATGGCACGGACAGGCAAATGGGCGTACAGGTACGTCCCTTTAAATTTGCCGCCGTGTGGTCGTGCACGACCCTGGTGCGAGCTCCGTGACCGTGCCCGCAGTACCCGCGGACTCGATGTCCGCCGGTGTGCCGCGATCGTGGCACAGAGCTGAAGAACGGGGAGATGTCAGTGTATCATAAAGTAATGCCTCCAACTGTACATAAAGGTAAAATTTCAACAGTGGAATAAAAACATTTAGTTATAAAACAATAGGGTACAATAGAACACTCATTTTCCATCTCCCATATACAGTATCCCACCCCTTAGGTATTTTTTGGGCCATATGTAAATGAATGTATTAAAAGATTTTGCATCCTTCTAACTTTGGTAAAATGATCTCAGATGGGAAATAGAGGGGGGCAGTTGTTTTATCTATCTAAAGGTCTATCTACCTTCTTTCCCTGTTTGATTTACCTGTACGGAAAATCTCATGTTAGGGCTGAAAAATATAACAAAAATCCAAAATTCCACAATAAAAAAATACATGTTGGACTAACAAGATATGAACACCAAACTTTCCTTTTCAAGAGTTCAAAAGCACAGAAGCTTTTTAACCTCCCTGGCGGTATTCCCGAGTCTGGCTCGGAGTGAGTTTTTACTACCAAAAGCGGTAACCCAGAGCCAGACTCAGGATCGCATTGCAGGATCCAGGGAAAGTTACTTACCTTGTCCCCTGGGTCCTGCGATGTCTCCCCGCTGTGTCTGCGAGCTGTCATCTCGCTTGATTCACAGTGCCGAGTGTCTAGCTCCGTTCCCTGCGAGCGTGGCAACGCACGGGGATGGAGTTCGGCGCCAAATTCAAAAAATTCAAAACACACAATACATACAGTACACTGTAATCTTACAGATTACAGTACTGTATAAAATAATTACACATCCCCTTTGTCCCTAGTGGTCTGTCCAGTGCCCTGCATGCAGTTTTATATTATAAATACTGTTTTTTCTGCCTGGAAACTGGAGATTGTCCATAGCAACCAAAAAGTGTCCCTTTACATCAAAAGTGGTTTTAGACCCGCTAGAAAACAGCGATAATAAATTAGAATCCCTTGCAGAATTGAGCGATAGCGATTTGTGGGGAAATTCATCAAACACTAAATCTAATGACAGCGACAATTCTGCAACTGAGCAAATTTCAGTGTTATTGATTTGATTACATTATTGAATAATTTTTATTATTATTATATTATTATTTGTTATAATTATTTATAGTTATTTATTATATTATAATTTATGAATTTGTGTTTCAAACTTCATCATACCCGGGATGTCTACTAGACTCTTGTTTGGACATATTTAAGTGTGTTATTCATAAGTATTACAGGCCTACAATATAAAACGCCAAATTTCCATGCAAAATAATGGTACCTCTTTCAGCATCAAAAATCTGACCTAATCATACCGCCATGGAGCTTAAAGTCCTACATTTCTGGTTATGTACAGCAGAGTCTAAAGCAGGCCATACACAGTCGAATTTCGAACAAATTTTCTTTTCAAAATCAGAAAGTTTTTTTTTTTTGTAATCCGATGATGATTTTCGAAATTCGGCCGGGAATATTCTTTTCTCTCCGGGAATATTCTTTTCTCTCTCTGGGAATATTCTTTTCTCTCCGGGAATATTCTTTTCTTGCACATGCGCATTTTTTTTTTCTATTACATTTCTCGCACAATTCTCCCATCATTGATTAGAAAATCGTTTGTTTTTCAAAAAATTTCCAACATGTCCGATTCCTCAAATTTGATTGCCGCACGAAAATCGGCTGTTGCTGCAGCCCACTAACGGTGCGAAATTCGTCCGAAAATTATTTGAAACGTTTTTCTAAAGAAAATTATTTCGAAATTCGAACCGTGTATAGCCGGCTTTAGACATCTGGTGATCAGATGGCAGCTGGAACACAGCAATTGGAACACTGTAACACTTTACCTTTAGGACTATTACATAGATGTGCAGGTATTTGACCAACATGGCAGATGGAACTTTGGCTTGCACAGACAGTTCAGTGGCAAATTCTTTATAGATGGTGGCTGTTGTCAAGAGAGTTTGTCTCCTCCAACATGCTTATGGTTGATGTCAAGGCATGTGTCATTCAGACCGTCAATCCAACATTTCATAATTAACAACAGTACCCATATCATTATAGATGTCTGCTGAGGTAAATCCATGTTTACTAATGGCCTGGCGTAACAGTAAAGAAACTCAGTTTTCTTTGTTAATAAATGAACCACTGTTATGCCGCGTACACACGGTCGGAATTTCCGATGGGAAAAGACTGACGGGATTTTTCCATCGGATATTCCGACCGTGTGTATGCCCCATCGGACTTTCCTTCGGAAATTCCGACGGACTTAGATAGAGAACATGTTCTCTTTTTTTCCTTCGGAAATTCAGTTCGTCTGTATGCAATTCCGACGGACTAAAAACCATGCATGCTCGGAATCAATTTGACGCATGCTCGGAATCATTGAACTTAATTTTTCTCGGCTCGTCGTAGTGTTGTACGTCATCGCGTTTTTGACGGTCGGAATTTGGTGTGACAGCTAGAGTGGAATTCCGTCGGAAAAACCCATCAGAGTTTATTCCAACGGAAAAACCGGTCGTGTGTACGCGGCATTACAGTTATATTACCCATCTACTACCTGAACTCTACACTATTCATAATTTAAAGTAAACCTTTTCAGCTCTGATTTCCCCCCACACTGCAAGGCCATTTTAGTAGGCTAACTGGCTTCTGTCTACATTGGCCCCAATATGTGCAAATAAAAATTGCCCATGCATACGCATCACAACACTCTACATGCCAGTCCCAACCCAAGTAATCCGGGAGATTGAGGAAAAACCTAGGAACCTATCTCATAATAGTTCACCAAATTTTTTTTATGAAAAAGGCTATCAAATGTAAAGAGTTGTCCAACAGGATCACTGAGAGTCAGATATGACTAAACAGATATATGCATACTTTGAACACTTCATCTTGCAGGACTAGCTTTCAAAATTGCAACCATAAGAACAGTATCTTTGGATGAGGCTATAATATAAACCAAAATTAACAATTATGATTAAGCATAAAATGACTTATTTCCTTAATGAACAATATGATTGGCTTAAATTCAGTCATGTAGAAAAATCTAGTCACCATTTATGTGTAGGACCCAAGTTCAAACCTTCAACCTATAAGATTTTACTTTGATTACATGTTCTCTCCCTGTACTGTTCATATCTTTGTGGATTTTGTTTTTGAAAACTTCCTGTGAACGTATGTGCACTCCACCAAATGGTTGCACATCAGAGTTCCACTACAATGACTATGGAAGAATGAGGTGTTGCACATTGGCACAGCTGCTATAGTCTAACTTGAGCACACAGGAAAGGACAGTACGGAAAGATGTACAACAACATTTTTAGTGTAAATGTTTGAGTTCACACACCCTCCAAGGCATTCAAAATAAGTATATCATCCCAAATGTGGATACACTATTAGGCTGGTTTCACACTGGGGCGGTGGGTGCGGTGGCGGTATAGCACCGCTATTTTTAGCGGCGCTATACCGTCGGAATTGCGGAGGTATTTGGCCGCTAGCAGTGCGGTTTTAACCCCCGCTAGCGGCCGAAAAAGGGTTAATACAACCCGCAAACCGCGGCTGTAGCCGCGGTTTGCGGGCGGTATTACCGCGGTGTCCCATTCATTTCAATGGGCCGGAGCGGTGAAGGAGCGGTATACACACCGCTCCAAAGATGTGGCTTGCAGGAGATTTTTTCTCCTCCCGCCAGCGCATCGCCTCAGTGTGAAAGCCCTCAGGCTTTCACATTGAGCATACTGGGGCAGGAGTTTTTCAGGCGTTATTTATGCGCTATTTTTAGCGCAAAATGCCTGAAAAACTCCTCAGTGTGAAAGGGGCCTTACGGTTAATAACCTCTAGTTTTTTTCAACTGTTTCAAATTCAGCCTAATCAGAGAAAAATTCTTAATTAACTATCATTCAGCATCCAGATTATACACTGTTCTGTTTTACAGTTGGTCTTAAGGGGCGACCTTTCATTGCATTTCATATCATTCCCATATTCCAAAGAAACATAAAAACAATAATAAAATTACGCAAATTGTCCATGGAGGCTGGGATCTTCTTTTTTAGTTCTGTTACATCAAACCATATCAGACAGGTTGATTTATGCCATTTAGCAACATCTAGGAACTAAACACAAATAAAATGGTCTTAGTAGAGTATCATAAAATTTCCCTTCTAGAAATGAAATAATTGTTAGATCCTTTGCACATATTTATGTAGCTAAAACACATTATATAAAAACACATTACACAAAACCATATGACCAATGCTTTGTTGAATTACAATATATAGCAGAGGAATAAAGCAGCAGACTGAAATTACACTTAATACTCTGGATTGAGACAAGTACACACTATAAAAGTTTATGCTTTGTTCATATTTCATGTCAGAGGTTTACAACCACTATAATAAGACTTGTTCCCACTAGTGTGCTGGCTGGCAGCATGCTGGAAAACACCCAGAGTATTTCAAAAACACAACACATCTTATATAGTGAAGTTAATGAATGCATTCTAACCCTCGTTATGTTCTTATTCATTAATAATCAGATATAGAAATACATTTGTCAGGTTTTCTGCATGCTGTTTAAAAAAAAAAAAAAGTTTGCTACCTATTTTCTACCAAATTTAAAAAAAAGGTGAACTGAATTTAGACATTTTGTAAAAAAAAATGACATGTTTTTGAAAATATGACAAGGGTTTTAGATGGATGTATGAATCCATAGCAGGTAAGACTCTAATTGCCACGTACACACGATTGGACATTCCGACAACAAAACCGTGGATTTTTTTCCGACCGATGTTGGCTCAAACTTGTCTTGCATACACACAAATGTTTTTGGAAATTCCGAACGTCAAGAACGCGGTGATGCACAAGACGTACGACGAGCCGAGAAAAATTAAGTTCAATAGCCAGTGCGGCTCTTCTGCTTTATTTTGTGGAATTTTGTGCGTCGGAATTGTCGATAACAGGTTTTGTTGTCGGAAAATTTGTCGGAAAATTTGAGAACCAGCTCTCAAATTTTTGTCCGATGGAGCCTACACACGGTCGGAATTTCCGACAACAAGCTCCCATCGAACATTTGTTGTCGGAAATTCCGAGCCTGTGTACGCGTCATAATAGTGGCCATACATGCTTCTACAAATGATTGATATCTCAGAATAGGAATAATCGAACTGTAGTCAACAAACCATTGGATTAATATTAATCTGTAAATAGTGCAGCGCTACTGACGTGATAACTCTAATATCAAACCTTGTGCAAATTATATTTATAAATTAAACAGTACAATCATCACAATCTCCCACAACATAAAGTCCTTATTATAAATATATATATGACAATTCAGCTGTTCACCTTTAGCCCTTTGCTGTTTCAACAACTTCCAATGTGATTCCCATGGGTAAAGATTAGATCTATCTTATAAATAATCTCGCTCCTAATGCCGCGTACACACGATCGATTTTCTCAACGGTGAAAACACCGTCGAGAAAATCGATGGGAAAAACGAGGAACGGCTTGTTCCCCTACACACGGCCGTTTTTCCCGACATTTTTTTTCTTGGTCGAGAAAAACTACCGTGTGTAGGCTCCCCGGCAGTGTTTCCCTATGGGAAAACTGCCGCGGAAAAAAATGCCGTGCCCACACACGGTCGTTTTTCTCGTCAAAGACAAAAAATAAAATTTTTCCTGAAGAGAAAAATGGTCGTGTGTATGCAGCATTAGACTCTCCTCCACTCCTGAACTATCGTTTCCAGTGTCATGCAATCACAAATACAGGAAACATAGTGCTCTCTGTTTTAAAATGTCTTAAATAACCCCGGCTGAAAAGGACACTTACAAGATAAAAAGCAACTTGCATGTGTATATTTTTATAGTGTCCGCTCGCTCACCACCGTGGCTGCGTGACGTCACGGGCTTGACTCCTCCCCTCGACATGCGTATCGATCTCTGATTGGTCTTCCTCAGCTGAGGAAGACCAATCAGAGGTCGATACGCGTGTAGAAGGGAGGAGCTGAGCCTGTGACATCACGCAGCCACGGGGGTGAGCTCCTCCCCTCTACACGCATAGGTAGACACACACACAAGGAAAGTAATTTCAATCGATAATTTGAAGATGTGATCATAGGTTAGCCATCACATCTCTGTTTTCACTATGTAATCTCAAAATACGATTGATCAAAATAAATTAAATTCATTAACAAAGCATCTTAGTGCTGCCGATCAATGCCACACAATCCGTAATTTTCCACTCTGGTTAATCAATAGACATGTGCGATTAGTTTCGTACGAATCTAAAATTTGTACGAATTTCCGGAAATTCGTACGAATCCGAAATACGAATTTTTATGCATATGAATTCTGTACGAAATACGAAATTTCGTTTACGAATTTCGGATCCAAAAGTGAAAAATTCCTTTAAATTTTGTACCTGGGGGTGTGTATGATATGCATGTAAAGTCGCGCATGTTTCCCGTGCTTAGAACTGTCCCTGCGCAAAATGTCATTTTTGACGGAAAAAAGTCATTTAAAACTCACTTGTGGCTATTAATGAATTGTCGGCTTTTATCAATACATAGAAAAGTCATTGATAAAAATAAAATAAAAAAGCGTGGGGGTGCCCCCAAATTCAATTACCAGGCCCTTCAGGTCTGGAATGGATATTAAGGGGAACCCCGCCGCAAATAAAAAAAAAAATTGCGTGCGGTTCCCCCTAAATATCCATACCAGGCCCTTCAGGTCTGGCATGGATTTTAAGGGAAACGCCACCCCAAATAAAAAAAAATGGCGTGGAGTCCCCCCAAAAATCCATACCAGACCCTTATCCGAGCACGCAACCTGGCCGGCCGCAGGAAAAGAGGGGGGGACGAGAGAGCGCCCCCCCTCCTGAACCGTACCAGGCCACATGCCCTCAACATGGGGAGGAAAAAAGAGGGGGAGTTTGGGACTTTGAATGAGGCGTGCATGGTGGGACCAATCAAATTCACATAGGTACAAACATAAGTATGTTTATTGAACCAATGATCGACATGGCATAAAACATTATTGCATACATTGATCGAAAAGTATTGTTCAAGTACATAATAAATAGCATGAATGACAGCATGGCATGACAAGTGAAATTGTATTAACATATCCTCCATATACTAGGGTGAACCATAATCAAAAGAATATCAAAGAGGGATAAAACCATCTAAAATGCTCGATATGTATTGGATGCATCAAATAGGGTCGGCATGTGTCTGGTTACCTGGGAGCAGCGATGCTCGCTGTGCGCCCTCCCTTTCCCCCTTTCTCCACGCCTGCTGGGTGTGTGTGGGGGGTTAGGTGGGTGTCAACACCGTGCATCGGCACCACGCCCCTGGCGCTGTGCGTGGGACGTCCGTATTGGGCGTTTCGCCTCGCACACGTCCGGCATATCAGCTTGGCTGACACGTGGGGAATCACTGATGTCTCTCCGTCTGTGCCGTGCCAGCATGACGCTGGAGGGGAGCCGTTTGACATGCCGGGGCCTCACCACTCTCCCCATGCATTAGAATTTTGCTGTCCAGCCAGCACAGGGCCTGCACATCTACACCTTCCTGTTTTCCAACTTGGCTTTTCAACTTCTTTGTATTCACCAAGGTAAACCCATCACACTACCATGATTTTGGGTTTGTAATTTATTATTTTTATAGATTATCTCTCTGATGTACATTGCCATAGTCATACACCATTCTTTACTTTTTATACTTTAGAAATTCTATTCATTCATGGGGGATGGTGTTTATTTTCCCGGACGTTCGAATGGTTCCCTTTCTCTGCTCCCGGGCCTGGCTCGAGTTGCCCACCATTAGCATGCGGTTTCATACGAACGCAGATTGGGTTTTATGTGAGTACCTATTCCAGCATGGCTAGTTACTCTCAAATCATTTTCCCCGCTAAGCGGACCAGATGCGGAACGTGAGAAGGGGCGGGTCTATTCATGTATTACACAGTCCCCTCGTAGAGCGTACCTGATGGGGAACTTCTTTCACTGTGTAATACATGAATAGACCCACCCCTTCTTACGTTCCGCATCTGGTCCGCTTAGCGGACCTGATGGGGAACTTTAGAAGGGGCGGGTCTATACATTTAAAACACTGCGGAGGAAGTTCCCCATTAGGTCCGCTCAGGCTCAACCAATGACGGACAGCGCTGGACATCGGGATCGCCGCGGGACACTGTATTTCATCGCTGGAATGTTTTTTTTGTTTTTTTTTTAATAAAGGACTTTTCCAAGGTGTTTGTGTGTTTTTATTTACATATTTTTACACTTTCTTCGTGAAAGAATTCACATAGGGGGGGGCCGGGATCTGGGGGTCCCCTTTGTTAAAGGGGTCTTCCAGATTCCGATAAGCCCCCTGCCCGCAGACCCCCACAACCACCGGGCAAGAGTTGTGGGGATGAGGCCCTTGTCCCCATCAACATGGGGACATCCTCCCCATGTTGAGGGCATGTGGCCTGGTACGGTTCAGGAGGGGGGGGCGCTCTCTCGTCCCCCCCTCTTTTCCTGCGGCCGGCCAGGTTGCGTGCTCGGATAAGGGTCTGGTATGGATTTTGGGGGGGACTCCACACCATTTTTTTTTATTTGGGGTGGAGTTCCCCTTAAAATCCATGTCAGATCTGAAGGGCCTGGTATGGATATTTAGGGAGAACCGCACGCCTTTTTTTTTTATTATTTGCGGCGGGGTTCCCCTTAATATCCATTCCAGACCTGAAGGGCCTGGTAATTTAATTTGGGGGAACCCCCACACTTTTTTTTTTTTTTTTATCAATGACTTTTCTATGTATTGATAAAAGCCGACAATTCATTAATAGCCGCGAGTGAGTTTTAAATGACTTTTTTTCCGTCAAAAATGACATTTTGTGCAGAGACAGTTCTAAGCACGGGAAACATGCGCAACGTTTAAAATTTACGATTCGTACGAAATTCGTATTTCGTCCGAATCTGAATTAAATTTCGTACACGAATTACGAAATACAATTTTTTTTTAATACGGAACGGAACGAAACGAAACAAATTTTTTGACGGCGCCCATGTCTATTAATCAACTGTTTGATAAAATCTGATCTAAACCAGTCAGAAAGAAGTTATGCCTATTTGATTGTTTGCTGATTCGATTGTTTTGTTTGAATCGCACAATGATTGGATAATACAGATGGGCACAGAGATAGCTACCTGTTTTGCCATGAGTGCCAGGACCTGCTACAATCCTTGCATGATACTGCTGGACTCTGGATTCTGCACACTTTCCATGGAAGAGTGAAGGATTGGCACCTGCTCACAGTAGGACTTTACAAATTTGCCCTCTTGCATTTCAGAAACAGCCAGATAATTGCAAGAGTTGATTGAAATCAGAGTATTTTGTGTAATTATTGGGACACCCATTGTTTATTCATTACCCAACAGGAAAAAATTGTCTATTTATTCCAGGCTTAAACATGGGATTTGAGAACATATCTTCTAGACGCAATGGGACAGAATCAAATTTACATTTAGAATGGAAACTTCTCCAAACTACGAGTAAATGCAATGTCAAGGGAGAATTGTATTTGCTGTGCTTAAAGAGGATCTTCGGTCATTAAAGAAATAGATGAATAAGAGTCAGAAGCTAGAAATACCGTAGCTGCTAACTTTTATTAAACAGACACTTACCAGTCTAGGGATCCAGCGCTGTTCTCACACTGCTGGGTTCCTTACCGGTCTTCAGGTCCCTGGCGCTGCCATGTTGACTGTGTGGAAGCCACCTGTGACTTGTTGAGGCTCCACAACCACCTCCCCACAACGTTTCTCCCTGTAAATGGTCCTGTCCTGCAGCTACTGATATCTGTGACATGTCCCAGGAGGTGTTGGGGGGGTTTGAACTTCTCCTGGGATCACCTAGGCCAGGGGTGTCCAAACTTTTTTCAAAGAGGGCCAGATTTGATGAAGTGAACATGCGTGAGGGCCGACCCATTTTGCCTGACATTCTTTAAACCATTAAAATTTGGTCTAAGTGTGTTCGTCCGAGCACTAATACACTGTCCAACAAGAATTTTCTTGCCTTTGTGGCTGTGTGTGGTGAAGAGATGAGATCGGGCGTGTTATTTATATATACTGTATTTATCGTTGTATAACATGCACCTTCACTTTAGGAGGAAAGTTTCAGGAAAAAATCTTAAATTTTAAATAAAGAACTGTGAAGCAAAATAAGGGTCAGTGCCCATCAATGCAGCCCAATCAGTGCCTATCTGCAGCCCCACAAGTGCCATGAATGCAGCACCCCCGTTGCCATGAATGCAGCACCCCCATTGCCATGAATGCAGCACCCATGTTGCCATGAATTCAGCACCCACGTTGCCATGAATGCAGCACCCACGTTGCCATGAATGCAGCACCCACATTGCCATGAATGCAGCACCCACATTGCCATGAAGGAAGACTCACCATTGCCATCAGTGCAGCCTGATTTATGCCCATCTGCAGCCTTGGAGGGGACAGGGAGGGGGCGGGACAAGTGCCAACAGACATACAGGAGAAACTCCTGTTTTCTCAGCGGCCTCTTTAATAGAAAGTCCCGCCTCCTATGATGGACAGTCGTCCAATGGCAGCGCAGGAGAAGGGACTTCATTTTACAGAGGCCGCCTTGTAAACAGGAAATTCTCCTGTATGTACGGCACTCGTCCTGCCCCCTCCAAGGCAGCCAGCATATATATCTTTTGTGGCCCGCGGCGCTCGGGGATTCATTGGGGGCCACAAAAGATATACATGTCAAAATAACCAGGCGGGCCGTTCAAAACCGAAACGCAGGCAGCGATATATTTTTTATTAGTGCAAGAGAGGTGGTGGGGGGGGGGTAATTAGGAACAGTGGAATAAGCTACCAACAGAGGTAGTGAGACGGTCAACAGTAAATGGCTTCAAAACATGCTTGGGATACACATAGATCTATAGTCAGACAACGAGGTTAATGGAAAAAATTTAAAATGGGCAGACTCCACTTTAATGTCTGTGGGAAGATGAGTGGCTATTAATATTAGAGCAGGCCAGCTGTATGGTGTTTATAGCTGTAAGCTGTGCAGTTGGAGCAGAAAAGTAATGCTGAGCATACAATAAAAATGTAGAAGTTACAGTACCTGCCTGTCAACGTGATTGGCAAATTTAGAGATAAGGGAAGCTGAATTGTTATTTCAATTTTTACTTCTGTTGTAAAAAGTGAGCAATGCCCCTCGCCCTCCCTATTGGTCTTTTATTATATGTTGCCACACTGATCAACAGCATACCTGTAGCTTGAATGGCAGGAAAAGTTTAAATTTGCATACAGTTTCAGTTATCTATATTTCTGGATATACTCATAATCTTGGCATGAAGTTGTAATAATAGTGGTGCTGCACTTTTGAATACCAGATAGTATGTAATACTTCTGCTTAAAGTGCAATTGCAAAGAGCATCAATAAATGCAAGTGTATAAATAATCCCACAATAAACTTGTGCAAACAAAGTGTAAACGTGATTCAAGGTAAATTGGTGACAAACTTTTTATACATGTGTAAAAACAGCAGGTAGATGAATAAATAGATAAAGTGCAATAAAATGAAATGTCCCATGTGCCACTGTATGCACAAAATAGCAATCAAACAAAATAGTAATTCATAAGTCAATCAAAAGTTGATGGGTAAGTGATGAATCCCTTCACCAAGAACAGTGAATGAATGGCTGATGCCTACCAAATCCAATGTGATGACACCTCTGTGTGCCCTAGCCTCTCACCTTACTGCTGTAAGGCAACAGCATGAAAAATCTTAGCCAAGTGCTTCAAAGGGGTCCTCTAGGGGTCCTTCTCTAGTAGGTCTGATTGGTGGATCCTTATGGTGAATAGTGCCTCCTTTTTAAAAGGAATTAACAAACAAACAATCCACGAGCAGCAAGCTCGTACTCCTGCGTCACTTCTGGTTTTGCCTAAGGCTCAATCCCGACGCGTAGCGTCATGCCCACGTGACTTCATCAGCTTGTGATCCCCTGATGAAATTACGTGGGTGTGACGCTACGCATCAGGATTGAGCAAAACCAGAAGTGATGCAGGAGTACGAGCTCACCGCTCGTGGATTGTTTATTTGTTAATTCCTTTTAAAAGGATGAAGTCACGTGGGCGTGACGCTACGCGTCGGGATTGAACAATAGGCAAAACCGAAAGTGACACAGGAGTACGAGCTTGCCGCTCGTGGATTATTTGTTTGTTAATTCCTTTTAAAAGGGAGGCATCATTCACCATAAGGAACCACCAGTCAGACTTACCAGAGAAGGACTCTGCCCACACGGCTGCATCATTCATTCACAGTTTACTGTGAAAGAATAGACTACAACGAACTTCAGACACCGCGGCCGATGGCTTGTACATCGGAATAGACTGTGAGGGCACGGATGAGCATTCCTGTAGGTTCATTCACAAGCCCTGAAGCTAAATCAGAGGTACAGGCTAAAAGCTGCAAGGCTTGTCTGCAAAAGCCTGATATTGTACCCCTTATAAGAAAACAAATAAATGCACATTTTTTTTTCTGCAAAAATATATGCATTTATTGTTTTTTCCTTAAAAGGTGAACTTATCCGTTAAAGTGGTTATAAACCTCAAACATTGTCAATGAACAAATCACATCCTCCTATAGTGCTCATTTAAATCCAAAACACCAAGTGTGGTTCCTCTTTGATGGATCAAGTCACTGATAGAACTCTAAGCCAACTCCTCAGCCTCTTGGAAAATGCCCCCCTCCAGCACATAGCAGGTGACTCATTGACCCAGATTGTCATGGTCAGGGCTGAGACATGGAAGCCAGTAGCTATAGCAGTAGGGAGTCTCCCACCGACCAGCTGGATAAGTGCAGCAGCAAGTCACCCTGGCAGATGACATAGGCCCTCCCGAGGTGTGGAGTCTAAGAACTAACTGGTTTTCACCAGAGCTCTTGATGCTGGAGATGGGTTTTGTGACGTGTTAGTACCAGGTCGCAGTCCCCAGGACCACCGAACCAGAAAGTGAACAAGTCGGGGACCAGTAGCAATTGCAAATATAGCAAGTTGGGATTAAGCAGAAGTGTAGTCAAGGAACAACTCAAAAGTCAGTAACGAGTGGTAGCAGCAATACTGATGGCAACTGGAGTGACAAAAGCAAACAGGAATGCCTCGGACACACGACCGAGTTTACCAACGGGAAAACTGCGATTAGAGCTTTTGGCCGGGAATCCCAGGCGTGTGTATGCTCCCTCACAGTTTTTCCGATGGGAAAACTGCCAAAAAGCACCAGCAAAAAAAAAGAGAACCAGCTCAATTTTTTCCCGTCGGGATTCCCGACTGACTTTTTCCTGTCGGAAATCCCGGCCGTGTGTACGAGGCAGAAGTGCAAAGGCATGGCTTAAATAGGAAGTTCATGGGAGGAGCAAGGCACAAGGCAGGATTGTTCAATAGATCAGACAGGGTGCAGTCCAGCATCTCAGGTGGCTCAGCAAGAGGATTCAGAATCAGACCTGGGTCCTGACAGAGCTCTGTGTTGTTCTCCATGAGTATGTATATCAGGGGGGGGTGGGGGGGTGACCCTTCTCTCCAATAAGCTATCAGATTTCACGAACTTCTGTGCTCTAGCTCTGCAATGTGTGTGACATCAGATCCCCGCCCCTGCTGAGAAAAATCCTTTGATCTGTGTGTTTTAGTATGATCTACATAGGAAATTTGGCACAGATAAACAGGTAAAACTTATGTAGGAGGGTTTGTTTCATCTCTGTGTATCAGTTGAGGCTAGTTACTTCACTGGGTATATGTAAGGGATTACAACCACTTTAATGCTGCAGAGAATGCTGTTATAATGACATAGTGACGCTCTCTGCAGCATTCACCTGTGGCTAGATTACATGCCCCCAGAGGGTAGGACTTTGGCACCCTGTGCTCCCAGAAAGTGAACTGCATCATTTAACCCAGAAGACTGACACTAGACCAAGGAGGAGGTGTGGCTGTGCTGCAGTACTCAGGTGAAGAGAGCGTGAGTGCTGTTTGGATTATTTATTTATTTTTCAGTTCAGTGATCTGAAAACAAAAGAACATTACAGCAATACTGCTTTCTATTTAATTTAACAGGTCACTAATAAAAACACTGAAATTAGCCATGTCTATGTGGTCCATGACAATGAATTTAGCCTGCCTAAATTCAGGTCTAACAATGACTGTTGACCTGTGAATACAAACTACCGGAAAGCAATGTTTTCATAATTACCGTCTGCATTTTGAATTCCATTTTGTGCAATTTATTTAGTTGATTTGGATTTTTCTTGCTGCTGGTACTCCCTTGTCATAAGTGTGTATGTGGTAAGGAAATCTTATGTGCAGGTGTCTAATCAATGCAGCACATAAATGTCTTAGAGAACTTGCCTTGTTAGTAAAAATACAACTCAGACTCTGGAAACTGAGTGCTGGAAAAAAAGTGTCAAAAGGAAAGTATATACTTTCAGTGATCACATACTGTATGTACAGCAGGGGCGGACTGACCATTCGGGCACTGCCCGAGGGCCCCATGCCACTAGGGGGCCCCATCAGGGTTGTCAGCCTCAGTAAAACCAGGGACAGTATGTAAAAATATGTGTTTTTTTACACCTGTCCCTGAAATATCCCTTACCGACGTCCTTTTTTCTAAAAAATCCCAAGATTATAGCCGCCCCGCCTCTCCAGTACCTTCTCAGTGTGTGTATGTATACTGTGTGTGTGTGTGTGTGTGTGTACTGTGTATCTGTATGTGTATTTTGTGTGTATGTATACTGTGTGTGTATACTGTATGTGTGTGTGTGTATACAGTACTATGTGGCCACATAATCTATTGCCTGGGGGCCCCATAATCTCCTATTGCCTGGGGGCCCCATAATCTCCTATTGCCCGGGGGCCCCATAATCTCCTATTGCCCGGGGGCCCCATAATCTCCTATTGCCCAGGGGCCCCATGAGTTGTCAGTCCACCCCTGATGTACAGTTATTATTGCAATGCTTACCTTTTAAAACTTTTATATGACTAACATTCTATGTGTTTGTTTTTCTATATTTTGTTATTGTACTAGAAATTTCTAGATCAGGAAAGGTAGATTATCAGCGTATCCACTTATTTAGGCAAACGAATGCTTTCAGATTCCATATGAGTTTCTTTACAGGTGCATTTGACCTTCAGCTGACTTCCCATCATTATAAACACATTCTGCAATTACATAGCTCCAAACATTCTGAAACAACAAGTCAAAGGAAGAGCTTGATAGAACTCACAGAGCGAATTGAAGCCCCTTACCTCTGAAACTGGCATCAGGCGAGGCCTGGAAATTCACTTGATAAAACTAAACAAACATGTGAACAGAAGACCAGGTGGCAGCCTTGCAATCTGATAAACAGAGGCCTGATGCTGAAAAGTCAATGAAACACTAACTGCTCAGGCAGAGTATGTTCAGAAAGGGAAAAGAGGAACCTTGCCCTAGTAATAAGCCTGGAAGATTTTGAAGGCCCCCCAAAAAAGAGTGAGGAGCAAGCGACCTATGAAAGAAACCTCTAAGATCAAGATTTGACCCTTGATGGTCCTCAAGCTCATTACTGATCCAAACCAGACTGGAGAAGACATAATTTGTCCCGTGGAGTACTTCCTCAGAAGGAATTCCTGTCTCACATCAAAGAAAATACTCTACCAAGAGTGATGGCAGGCTATACGAGAAGTCTGTTCCCTAGGCTCAACAGCTAGGGAAGGCCAAATCCAATAGACTCCTGTCATTAAAGACCTGAGCTGCAGTGGCCAGGCCATCAAGCCAGTAAACAAGAATCAGGGTGAGAAACCAGAAACTCCAGATGATCTGGGAGCCCAGGAGTCCCCACATAAGTCAAAACACCACATCCTCCTAGGCAAGTTCGGAGCAAAGGGAATCTGACCCAATCATGCACAGAATTTAAGTAAGGAGTATAAGGGGAGGGAAGGCTTAGGTCATGTTTAACTGATCCCACAGATTACCAAAGAAAATTTTTGTTGTAGCAAGGGACCTTCCAAGGCTTTAATTTGTAATGTGGCACCATAAAACACACAATTGTTTTCTAAATTACAAACAACTTTCCTACTAGGCATAAGATACATTGGATGTGCAGGATGTGAGAACTTTGTCTGCTCTTTGACAACATTTGCTGCAGTTCTATGGCCCCACTATTTTTCATTTGAATATGTGGTGCACCCCAGTGATATATGTTCTTAAGGCCTCATGCCCATGGACGTTTTTAGAGCCGCGTTTTTTACAGCTTAAAAACACCTGTCCATGTTATTGTATAAATTTTTTGACCGTATTTTTTTCAAAAAAAAAAACAAACAAAAAACGTCGGAGCTCAAAAACACAATCGCTGCGTTTTTGAGCGTTTTTTATGCCTAATGCTGACACAGAGGAACGCACTGGTCCTGGGTTTTTTTTACAGCTTAAAAACGCCTATGCTATTTGCAGCTCAAAAACGCCTAGGTGGGCATGAAGCTATAGACTAACATGGACAGGCGTTTTTAAGCTGTAAAAAACGCTCAAAAACGCGGCTGTAAAAACATCCGTGGGCATGAGGCCTTAAAGTGGTGTCACTTCTTGCTCTATCTTCTGATTAGGATTAACAGCTTCATAATGATCACAGAGTTTTTTTGCCACACATTCTGATTCTGTTTGCTGGATCTGTGACTGCTTAACAATGGCCCGTGAACATCACCTGTGGGATTAGTTGAGTGGGGTATATATTGTCTCCTTTATTAGGGGCTTTGGTGGTTTCTTGCTGGTGTCCCTTGTGTCTATTTTGACACCATTTGGCTCCATTGTGTCTTCTCTGGGCCCTCACATTGGGTATGATGCATTTCATTTAGCCTCCTATTTTTAGAGTCAATTGCAGGTATCATCTGCTTTTTAATATTATGTTTTTTTCTATAAAAGACTTCATCCACACATGCTCCTGATGAAGATATATGTTTATCAAAACGCATCAAGCGACCATGTGGTACAAGTCTTCATACGATGCTTTTTTTTTAAATTCTTTATTTAGAATACAAAGGCAACCACCAGATCACATCAATATCGGAACTGTGAAAATGTAGTCCAACAGAGTGAATGCATGAAAAGCATAATACCACAAATCACATAGTGTACAAGAAAAAGGAAAAATACTGCTATAGTAACTATGGTATGACTACTAAATGAAAACGAGATTGGATATCCAAATTTGACCATATCATAGGGAAGTAGGAAATAAGAGGAGGAGAGAGAAGGGGAAAGAATGAGTAGAGGGGACAGGGAAAATAAAAGGGGGGGGAGGGGGAAAATCAAACAAACAAACACGATGGCCCGGGTGGGCTAATTATGTCGGTTGAGGGATGCTATCAAGCAGAGATCTGCCTTCATATGAGTATATAAACATATTCCATGGAAGCCAAGCACTAAATCCTCAATTTTATTGATGTCCTCAACCTTTCTGAGCCACAATTGAATAGAGGTAGGGTCAGGATCGTAAATCGATGCAATCTTTGGCAGCGTTAAGTAAATGGCGGAGCACCGACTTTCTATACGTTGTAATAGGAATGTCAGAACAATGAAGCCAAAAGAAGGCAGGGTCCTCTGGAACTGGATAGTCTGTAAATTGTTGTGTAAGTCTGCATACTTCCCTCCAGAAAGTCTCCAAGTCCGGACACTTCCACAATATGTGTACGAGTGTCCCCCGTTCTCCCTGGCATCTCCAGCAATGGTCTGAGGCCTCTGGAAAGAAGCTGTTTAAGACTGATGGGCTATTGTACTATCTGGTAAGCAACTTATAGTTGCATTCCTGAGTGCGTGTGCATACAGAAGATTTAAGGGCATATTATCTTGATCAGAGGTAAATGTCCGCTCTAATGCTGCATACACGTGGTCGGAATTTCCGTCCAAGAAAGTGTGATGGGAGCTTTTGGTCAGATATTCCAACCGTGTGTATGCTCCATCCAACTTTTTCTGTCTGAATTTCCACCAGCAAAAGATTGAGAGCAGGTTCTCTATTTTCCCGATGGAAAACGTACTTGTCGGAAATTCCGCTCGTCTGTATGCAATTTTGACGCGCAAAAAAACACGCATGCTCAGAATCAAGCAGAAGAGCTGAACTGCCTATTGAACTTCATTTATCTTGGCTCGTCGTACGTGTTATACGTCACCGCGTTCTTGACCATTGGAATTTCAGACAAGATTTGTGTGACCGTGTGTATGCAACACAAGTTTGAGCCAAAATTCCGTTGGAAAAAAAACACAGTTTACTTGTCGGAAATTCCGCTCGCGTGTACAGGGCATAAGTCTGCTTCCCATTTAGTGAGGCAAGGCAACCTAAAATCTTCAGGCAGTGATATCAATAGGGAGTACATTGTGGAGAGGGTGCGAGTGAGCACCCCGCTACCCATACCATGAAACTCAAATGGGGTTGGTGAGCGCCTGTACGCTGTCGTGGGTCCCAGTGAATGGAAAAAGCAGTGAAGTTGGAGCTCCTTCCAAAAATCTAGGGCTCATAGGATGCTTTTATGCAAACCCATTGTTGTTTGGCAAGACATCTTTGGTTTTAAGATTTACATAATTAACTTTGTAATTTGTAAAAATTTGGTTTGTTTTATGGTGCCACATTACAAATTGTAGCTCTGGAAAGTCCCTTTTCTATAACAAAAAAATTATTTGGTATACTATATGGGATGTGGGTGCAAGATGACGCAGAACCGGCACCTTAAAATCATTTCATGATCCCACAGATTCACCAGAGCATTCACTGGATCTGGAGACAAACCTGCTCATTTTGTGGCTTACCTTGGAAGTTAGGCGGTCCGTGTATGGTGTCTCCACCTGTTACAGCAGTCCAAACCTTGACAACTGAGAAAGTCCACCTGCAAAGTTTCCACGATGTGGAGGAACATGGCCGCCAGGCTAGAACATGAATTCCTATCCAGGTCAGATACTCTTACCTGTAATTTCCCTTAGCTCTTCATCAGGGGAATCATCAGTGGCACAGGCTTTGGGATATGTATCAATTCTTTGATTGGTGGTTTAATCCAGTGAGGGAGTTGCATTAGCTGGAAATCACTGTAGTAGACACTGATACTACAGTGATTTCCACTAGCTTCTGGGTCCCATGCTAAGAGGTTGCCTTGTGAATACAGGAGGTTGCCTGCTCAGCATTTAGAGTTTGCTTTGCATTCTCTTAATGAGCTCTGGGGGGCTGCTGAACTACAGAAGGGTTTTCACCTTAATGCATAGAATGAATTATGTGAAAAACCTTGAGGGTTTACAACCCCTTTAAAGAGAAACTGCAGTCTGCTCACATAATTTGTAATAAAAACATCTTTGCCATTCTGAAGCTTCCCTCCAACTACTTTTCATATTACTTTATATATACTGTGATTCTGTACTTGAAAATATGCTGCAGAAATCTCCCTCCACTAAGTCTGGCTGTATCCATTTTAACTGTGGGCAGCTGAAGCTGCTGCCTGTTCACTTCCTGGATTTACAGACACACAGAGGTACACCTCCAGCACTGCAGCTCTTATTGGCCCTCTTATGACTCATTCCCCCCTCTCTTACTGGGAGAGCTGTGCATGATGTCATAAGCCTAGGCTAATGACCAGACAAGAAAGAGGAAGTGGGCTGTATAAGGTATTTACTGTCAGAAAATAAATATTTTACTATCCAAAGTTAAAACAACAAGGGCAGAAGATTTAATAGATGGAAAGATGAAAAAATGACTGAAGGTCCACTTTAATATTGATTTTATTTTAGCACAAATGTATCAGTTTATTTTTAATTGAGATCTCTTTGATGTATTTATGTACGATTATAATGAATTTTGTGATTTCACTTTTTTGTATTTATGCACTTAATTTACTCCCTGTTGGAGGCACATATATGACTTTTTTTTTTTGGACAAGCTCTTTAAGTTTACTACTTGATTTTGTTGAGGCATTGATGTTTACACTTAATTGGGGTTATCATTCATTGCCAGGGAAACTGCCATTTCCTAAACAGAAAGTGAGGATTCCAAAGCCAGATGTTAGGACCCTACTCGGATAAAAGATGTGCATGCGCCAAAGTGAAGACCTGGTACCATTGCCTATAACTTCCATTGCCGTACTCTATGCAGGAATGCTCACAGATGCATAGGGAATGAGTGAGGACCACCCATTTACACTGCAACCATGCATTCAGGCAGAAACCAAAATTTTACACCAAAACTTTTCTTTTATATTTCTTTTTCACAGTGAAAGTAGTTAAGGTGTTTCTCCTAAGTACTGTATGACTACCTGTATTCTTTGTATTGACCTTAGCGTGTTTTTTGCCTGCCGCCTTGACTGATCTTTTGCCTGCCGTGACATTGAAAGGCCTTGCCACTGTAGTAGTAAGATTGAAGACAACACAGGGTTCCCACCTATGCAGAGTGAGGGACTCCAGAGTATTGTTTCAGAGTGGAATAAAATAAGCTTTAGGTTTTCTCTAGATTTTATAGATCCCAGATCAAGGTCTGGAGGCTTTGAATAACTTTAGGTGGGAAGAAGCCTCAACCCTGTGTCCAGGTTACCAAAATGAAGATATTTACATGCACACTACAAATCTTCAAGTTCAGTCCAAGCGGTTTTTATTGAAGCCTGATATATACAGTATTCCCTGACCACTACAGAGACGACCATTACAGTACATTTTTTCCTTTGCAGTGTTAGCTAATTTTTTGTATTGCACAAAATGCATTTTTGGGTGCATAATCAGGCCAAACATTGAAAACATCTTAATCATACAGTATTTCCATACTCTGAAGCAGTAGCGTAATGTGTTTTGGGGTGAAATTCCAAGTATGTCCATGCTGTGTAGAAATATCTTATTAATTGACAACTTTTTGTTAAAAAACACATTTTCATTTTCTTTTGACATTTTCTAAAAACTTGAGGCAAAAAAATAACATTTTCAAAAGACTTACTATGCCTTTTAGAAAATATGCTGGGATATTTGCTTTCCAAAATGTGGTAATTTTGTAGTGTTTTCACTGTCCTGGTGCTCCAGGGCCTCCAAAAATGTGATAGGTAGTCAGGAAATTAGATGTATAATTTAGGCCCCTAGAAAGTCCAAAGGTGCTCCTTGGTTTTTGGGCCTCTCTATGTGGCTAGACTGTGGTATCCCAATACGCGGGGGAAGTAGTAGAACGTGTAATGAGGTGTAATTCTAATTATACCTATGCTGTGTGTTATATAATTATCTCATTAATTGACAAGGCACTGGTAGAGGGGAACCAATAACAAACACGTTTTTTTTTTTTCTTCTTTCTAAAATTTGTTTGTTCTTTTTCAAAACGGGGGAATTAGGCCAGGGGGGCCGCTATACACAACTATGGGTAATTAATACCTAAACACGAGGCACAAATAAATACATATATATATATATATATATATATATATATATTTTTTTTTTCTTTCTTTCTTTTCCCCCACATAAAAATAATAGACACTCTGATAAGTTGCATACGGGGGAACTAGGATCCCCTTCGCAGAAATACAGATAAAGGTTTCCTTACCTCATTTATTTTTGTACAGGGACTGATATTACAAAAATCCCACGGAGGTCCTCCTACACAGGTGCTCAATCCTTATATGTGTAACTTAGCCCTGCTTTGTTTTGCCATACATGATGCCTGTCGATGGTGTATCCTATCACTGTTTGTAATGTTTAAGACGAAGTATGTCTTTTTCTGTCTTTCTCTTGCATATAATATAATAAAATAAGATTGAATTAAAAATAATAGACACCATGGCCATTAGTGGCCTCTTTGGAAGCAAGAGGGAGCACTGCCCAAGGGACAAATAAGAACACAGTAGGATAATACACGACAAAGTAGACTTACTCCACCGCAGCCAGGGATGGCGCTGAGGGAGGGGGGGAGAGGGAATTATATATTTTTATTTATTTTTTCCTCCTTTTTCTTTTTTTTTTCTTTCTCTTCTTTCCTTTCTCTTGGGGGGGGGGAGGGGATACTATTATTACTATTATTCCGATAAGATAATTTTGTACATGGCTCTGTCTTGTAATGCTCATTTGTTCTTATGGAAATGTACAATGTTGAATGGAAATGTAAAATGTTTGAAGCTTACAATAAAATAAAAATCTTGATTATAAAAAAAAATTGACAACTTTGTGTATAAAAAATTAATTTTCCTTTCCTTTCTGCGTATCCAAAAACTTGTGGCAATAAAAATAGGATTTTTGTACTAACCGTAAAATCCATTTCTCTGATGTCCATGGACTGACACAGCTGGATACTGTAAACGTGTGGGTATATGTCCCTGCTCGCAGGAGAAGATCTAGGCAGAATGTTAGATGTTAGAAACATACATTCTAGAACAAACCAGAGCTGAACAGCCCCGCCCAGGGGGGCGGTCCCTCCGGACATTACCCTCCCACTTGCAGTCAGCAGACCTCAGTTCGTAACAAAGCAGTACAAACCTTAAAAAGGAAGGGTGGGTGCTGTGTCAGTCCATGGACGTCAGAGAAATGGATTTTACGGTGAGTAGAAAAATCCTATTTTCTCTTACCGTCCATGGACTGACACAGCTGGATACTGTAAACGTGTGGGACGTCCCAAAGCTGTATCAGAAGGGTGGGAGCAGTAGTAAAGGAACATTCAAAACTTCACTCCAAACAAGCAGAGCTCCTCAACGGAGGAGTTGCAACATTAAACACCGGCCTGCAATGCTTTGCGGCTGAAGGGAGCATCGGAAGATGCAGCCACATCAACCTTATAAAATCTTGAAAAGGTATGAACGGACAGGGACTAGAGACATAAATGAATAAAGTCCTCCCCCCCACCATGCTGTACCACTGTATCATCCATGCTGCTCTTGTAGCGTGTGAGGAAAACAGTGAGGAAGCTGTGTAAAAGAAAGGCTTGAAAGAACCAAGGGAAACAGCATCCACCTGAGGTACCTCAGCCACAGCAATTCCAGCTTGAGAGTGTTCCTCACATCATCAATGAGTTCACTTACAAGCGCCCTGTCATTCACTGACACAGAACTGGAGTCTTCCTCACAAGGGAATGTCCTGTTCATAAACATTAAATATTCAGTTAGGGTCCTGAGCACAGTAGCTAGGCCCATATCTGAATCAGAGCACTCCTTCACTAAAGATTTTTATGGGGGGAGGGGGCTTATAGCTCCTTTTGCTCGCACACCGCTTCCATTCTGACAGGAATGATTCCAGAACTGCTGACAACTGGTCCATAAGGACCGCAGGTGCAGGAAACATATGAACATGTTTAATTGTGCAGCACTGCCAGTTGCCTCTGACAAGTATGGAGAGCAGGTGTATCAGACTCCATAACGCCACCCTCTGAGACCTTATACACTATACAGTGAATATACAGTCCACCCACTGGCTACGCTGAGGCTGAGGAGGGGATACCCGGAGGACTCACCAACCCTTAAGGACTGCTCAGTCCTGCTGAAGCACGCTGTGAGCCTGAGGAGAGTGAAGAATCTGTGAGGAGATTGTGAGGAGATTCGCGCCGCAGCAAGCTCTAATGCGCGCTAATGGCGCACGCAATAATCACCTCACAAACCAGAAAAAACTGCCCCTCTCTCCAGAACCCACTACAGACATGAGCGCCCAGCCAGGCCAGAGTGACCCCCAAGCACCCCACAGCACAGCACCAATACAGGGTGCAGAGAGCAGCATAACAGGGGAGAGACAGGGAGAACCCCCCACACACAGAAACACAGCCAGTATGTACTCACCTGCAGTAGGAGAGACTACTTTCCTGTCCCTAGAGGGACCCACTGGCTTGTTTCAGACAGACCTATCACAGAGTCGTACTGCGTAGCTGTCGGCCCGGTCCACCGCAAAAGATACAGTAGGTACTGTTCAATCTTGAGAGGACCGCGGGAGCATGAAAGCAACCCGGCCACCCCTGGAGCCATGGGGTATGTCGTGAACTGAGTCTCACGCACACAAGGCGAGGATCAGCACGCTCGATGGTCGGACAGGGAAGACTACGAGGATACTAGTGTACCCAACCTGTTGCCCAGCCGACAGTTGATTGAAGGTCTCAAAAATAAAATAATAAAATTCCCAAAAGGAATACAATTTAAAAGTAAAATCTTCCAGGAGACTGGCTCCTGAGAGAGCCACGTCTTCTCCTTCTGCTAGGCAGAAATAAACTGAGGTCTGCTGACTGCAGGTGGGAGGGTAATGTCCGGAGGGACCGCCCCCCTGGGCGGGGCTGTTCAGCTCTGGTTTGTTCTAGAATGTATGTTTCTAACATCTAACATTCTGCCTAGATCTTCTCCTGCGAGCAGGGACATATACCCACACGTTTACAGTATCCAGCTGTGTCAGTCCATGGACGGTAAGAGAAATTACATTTTCAAAAGACTCATTCTGCCTCTTAGTAAATACATTGTGGTGTTTGGTTTCCATTGTCTTGGTGCTTCATGGCCTCCAAAAGAAGTTGCAGAATGTATTTTGGGGCATAATTCTAAGTGCAGTAAAACCTTGGATTGAGAGTAACTTGGTCTAATGCCGCGTACACACGATCATTATTCACGGCGGTTAAAAAACCGCCGTGAATAATGACAGGAAAAACGACCGTCTGTGGGCTCCGCGGCAGTGTTTCCCTATGGGAAAACTGCCGCGGAAAAAAATGCTGGAAAAAACGACGAGAAAATTTAGAACATGTTCTAATTTTTCTCGTCGTTTTTTATGCCGTTTTTCTCGACGAGAAAAACGACATAAAGCCCACAGACGATCGTTTTTCTCGGCGAAATGAAAAAATGCAGTTTTTCTCGTCGAGAAAAGCGGTCGTGTGTACGCGGCATTAGAGTGTTTTGCAAGACAAGCAAAATTTTAAAATAAACTATGACTTGATAAACGAGCCATGTGTTGATATACAAGTAGTGTCACGTCACAACTGAGTATAAAAGAGAAGAGTCTTGGCCCATACATGGTGGGAGTGTCCTAGGATTCACCCCTTTTGGAATAAAGTTTTTCATTTAATCTTTAAAGTCACTGGAAACTAGATTCCCAGATCCCCATTTGTTGCTCTCCTGAATGCACATGTTCCTCGTATACCTAAACCTACTCAATTACTGATTCCCTTCATTCTCACCGGAGCCAAGATCACCATAGCAAAAGCTTGGAAAAAACAAAAACCTTTCCTTTTTTATGTCAAACTAAAGATTTCTTGGATTATGACTCAAGAAAAACTAGCTAGTATATTAAATAACACAGTTCCAAAATTTGAAGAGCTATGGGAACCTTGGGCAAATTATATTGGATTATCTCTTCATTGAATTGTTCCATTGTTTTCCAGCTTGGGATCGTTAAGTCAGGCATGTACACACCTCTCCTTTTCTCTCCCCCCCCCCCCTTCCATCTTTTATTGTGCTTTTGTCTTCTATTTTTATTTTTTTTTATCTTTATTTTTTCTGATATGAATCTTGGAGATCCTTATAAGAAACATATTCTTATGATATTCCTAGGGTCTTTACAACATTTTTTGATTGAAAGGTTATAGTGTGGATGACCCTTCATCCTATTTCATTGGTTTTATCTCATGATTTGTAAGGGTTAGAGGGCTTTATTAAGAGCCCATTTAAATACACGTGGGATCCCCTCTTCTGGCACAGCATGATCCCTATAGGGGTGCCATGGAGGGGCGTGGATCTCGATTAATTCATTTTTATTTTTTTTTGGTTTAGCTAAAGTAAATCTATATAACATTTTTTAGGCTTTCTGGCCTTTATCAGATAAATCTTCTATTGAAAGTAAAGATACGTATTGCTCTTTTATTTATTTATTTTTATTTAATTTTTTGAATATGGAATATTATTTGTGCTGTCTATATTATTATTCTCCTGTATGAATTATTCGTATGTTATACTGTATATTATTTGTTTTATTTTATGATTTATTTTATGATTATTGAAAAATAAAATATTTTGAAAGAAAAAGAGAAGAGTCTAAGTGCCTCTAATGCCCCATACACACGATCGTTTTTCATGCCGTTAAAAATGCCATTTTTAAAAATGGGCATTAAAACCGATCATGTGTATGCTCCAGAGCATTTTTAACGGCGTGAAAAACGGCCATTAAAAATTTCGAACATGCTCTATTTTTTCACGTCGTTTTTCATGTCGTTTTTTTTTAACGACGTGAAAAACGATAGTGTGTATGCTTCCACGAGGAGAAAAAAACACGCATGCTCAGAATCAAGTATGAGACGGGAGCGCTCGTTCTGGTAAAACTAGCGTTCGTAATGGAGATAGCACATTCGTCACGCTGTAACGGACTGAAAAGCACGAGGCTGAAAAGCGCGAATCGTCGCTCAACAAACTTTACTAACATGAAGGGTGGCGCCATCTGAACGGAACTTCCCCTTTATAGTGCCGTCGTACGTGTTGTACGTCACTGCGCTTTGCTTGAACGTTTTTTAAAATGATCGTGTGTACGCAAGACAGGCTTGAAAGGAAACATGAAAAAAACGACGAGAAAAACGTCGGTTTAAAAAATGGCATGAAAAACGATCGTGTGTACGCCGCATAAGTGTAGCAATATGGTTACATTGAATGTAGGTACAACATTTAGCAACTCACTTGATTGATGATTAAAACAGGCACATCTAAGTATGCAGGCACCTGAGGTAAAGCTGTCTACATAGACCATCCTCTGCACAGCCATCAACGTCATCCTTTCCATGCTGCGCTCCACGAGCGCTTCAAGCCTCACTTTCAGATCCCTCTACTGCAGGGTAGTCTTCCCAGTCATGATTGCAGACTGACAGCGGTGAGAGCTGGCGGTGCGGAGGATGATCCATGTGGACAGCTTTACCACGGATGTCTGCATATTTAGATGTGCTTCTTTTAATCATAAACCATGTGAGTTGCTAAATGTTGTACCTTCATTAAATGTAACCATATTGCTACACTTAGAGGAGCCTCTCTTCTCTTTTATACTCTGTAGCTCTTGCTGGATTTTGCTTCTAATCCCCTTGTGGAGGCTTCCATTTGTGGATGGACATTTTATCACATTGCTATAATCTTTTTATATGGACTCTAAACTGAAGGGCTTATGAATACATGGTTGTGGAATGAATCTTCTGAGTTTCCATTATTTCTTATGGGGAAATTCACTTTGATATAAGAGTGCTTTGGATTGCAAGCATGTTTACGGAACTAATTATGCTCGCAATCCAAGGTTTTACTGTATGCCTATGCTGTGTGTTCTTTGTGTAAAAATACATTTTCTTTTTCTTTATGCATTTTTCAAAAAACTTGTGGCAAACAAGATTTTCAAAAATCCCTCCTAGAAAATACCTTGGGGTGTTTGCTTCTCACAATGGGGTCATTTTGTGGGTGTTTCCACTGTCCTTGTGCTTCAGGGCCTCTAAAAATGTCATAGGTATTCAGAATGCTGTAGTTTATGCCCTTGCAAAGCTTGAAGGTGCTGCTTAGATTTTGGGGCCCTCAATGCGAATAGGCTGTTAAAAAAGATTCACACATGTGGTATCGCCATACTTGGGAGACACAGCAGAATGTTTTTGTGGTGTAATTGTAAGTATGCCTGTTAAATTGTTAACCACTTAAGCCCCGGACCATTACGCAGCTTAATGACCAGAGGGGATTTCACAATTTGGCACTGCGCTGCTTTAACTGGAAATTGTGCGGACATGCAATGTTGTACCCAAGCGAAATTTGCGTCCTTTTCTTCCCACAAATAGAGCTTTCTTTTAATGGTATTTGATTGCCTCTGCGATTTTTTTTTTTTTGCGATATAAACGGAAAAAGACTGAAAATTTTGAAAAAAAATTATATTTTCTACTTTTTGTTATAAGAAAAATCGAATAAACGAAATTTTAGTCATACATTTAGGCCAAAATGTATTCAGCCACATGTCTTTAGTAAAAGAAATGTCAATAAACGTATATTTATTGGTTTGCGCAAAAGTTATAGCGTCTACAAACTAGGGTACATTTTCTGGAATTTACACAGCTTTTAATTTATGACTGCCTATCTCATTTCTTGAGGTGCTAAAATGGCAGGGCAGTACAAAACCCACCCAAATGACCCAATTTTGGAAAGTAGACACCCCAAGGAAATTGCTGAGAGGCATGTTGCGCCCATTGAATATTTTTTTTTGTCCCAAGTGATTGAATAATGACAAAAAAAAAAAATTACAAAAAGTTGTCACTAAATGATATATTGCTCACACATGCCATGGTTATATATGGAATTGCACCCCAAAATACATTTTGCTGCTTCTCCTGAGTACGGGGATACCACATGTGTGGGACTTTTTGGGAGCCTAGCCACGTACGGGCCCCCGAAAACCAAGCACCGCCTTCAGGATTTCTAAGGGCGCAAATTTTTGATTTCACTCCTCACTACCTATCACAGTTTCGAAGGCCATAAAATGCCAAAATAGCACAAAACCCCCCCAAATGACCCCATTTTAGAAAGTAGACACCCCAAGGAAATTGCTGAGAGGCATGTTGAGCCCATTGAATATTTTTTTTTTTTTGTCGCAAGTGATTGAATAATGACAAAAAAAAATTACAAAAAGTTGTCACTTAATGATATATTGCTCACACATGCCATGGTTATATGTGGAATTGCACCCCAAAATACATTTTGCTGCTTCTCCTGAGTACGGGGATACCACATGTGTGGGACTTTTTGGGAGCCTAGCCGCGTACGGGCCCCCGAAAACCAAGCACCGCCTTCAGGATTTCTAAGGGCGCAAATTTTTGATTTCAATCCTCACTACCTATCACAGTTTCGAAGGCCATAAAATGCCAAAATAGCACAAACCCTCCCAAATGACCCCATTTTGGAAAGTAGACACCCCAAGCTATTTGCTGAGAGGCATGGTGAGTATTTTACAGCTCTCATTTGTTTTTGAAAGTGAAGAAATACAATTTTTTTTTTTTTTTTTTTACATTTTCAAAACTTTGTGACAAAAAGCGAGATCTGCAAAATACTCACAATACCTCTCAGCAAATAGCTTGGGGTGTCTACTTTCCAAAATGGGGTCATTTGGGGGGGGTTTGTGCCATCTGGGCATTCCATGGCCTCCGAAACTGTGATAGGCAGTGAGGAGTGAAATCAAAAATTTATACCCTTAGAAAGCCTGAAGGCGGTGCTTGGTTTTTGGGGTCCCGTACGCGGCTAGGCTCCCAAAAAGTCTCACACATGTGGTATCCCCGTACTCAGGAGAAGCAACAGAATGTATTTTGGGGTGTAATTCTACATATGCCCATGGCATGTTTGAGCAATATATCATTTAGTGACAACTTTGTGCAAAAAAATAAAAATAAAAATTGTCTTTTTTCCGCAACTTGTGTCAACATATAAAATATTCCATGGACTCGACATGCCTCTCAGTATATAGCTTGGGGTGTCTGCTTTCCAAAATAAGGTCATTTGGGGGGGTTTTGAAGTGTCCTGGCATTTTATACACATTAGGAAGCTTACATCCACTCTTCTAACCACTTGAAGACAAAGCCCTTTCTGAAACTTTTTGTTTACATGAAAACATTTTTTTTTTTGCAAAAAAATTATGTTGAACCCCCAAACATTATATATTTTTTTAAAGCAAAGGCCCTACAGATTAAAATGGTGGGTGTTGCATTTTTTTTTCCACACAGTATTTGCGCAGCTGTTTTTCAAACGCATTTTTTGGGGAAAAAATACACTTTTTTTAATTTTAATGCACTAAAACACACTATATTGCCCAAATGCTTGATGAAATAAAAAACATGATCTTAGGCCGAGTACATAGATACCAAACACGACATGCTTTAAAATTTCGCACAAACGCGCAGTGGCGACAAACTACATACATTTTTAAAAGTCTTTAAAAGCCTTTACAGGGTACCACGTTAGATTTACAGAGAAGGTCTACTGCTAAAATGACTGCCCTCGATCTGACCTTCGCGGTGATACCTCATATGCATGATGCAATTGCTGTTTACATATGACGCCAGACCGACGCTTGCGTTCGCCATTGCGCAAGAGCAGGGCGGGACAGGGGTGCTTTTTTTTTTTTTTTTTTTTTTATTATTCATTTTGCTTTTTTATTTTATTTTTAAACTGTTCTTTCCATATTTATTTACTTTTTATAATTTTTATTGTTATCTCAGGGAATGTAAATATCCCCTATGATAGCAATAGGTAGTGACAGGTACTCTTTTTTTGAAAAAACTTGGGTCTATTGGACCCTAGATCTTTCCTCTGCCCTCAAAGCATCTGACCACACCAAGATTGGTGTGATAAAATGCTTTCCCAATTTCCCAATGGCGCTTTTTATATCCGGGGAGGGGGACATTTCCTTCCACTGCTTGTAAAAGCAGTCCAGAGGCTAATTAGCCGCTAGGATTGCTTTTACATGAAAGTCGGCCGCTGGCTGAAAAGAATGATACCAAGATGATACCTAAACCCGCAGGCATCAATCTGGTATAACCAAAGTCCAGCAACATACCAGTACGTTGCTAGTCCTTGTTGGACATGTATTGTAATCTTTTTTTTTTCATGCAGCCTGTTGGCTGAATGAAAAAAAGAGATTGATCGGGTGGGTATGCCCACCATTAGAATACCTCCCTTCATTCAGCCACTTCTAATGATGGGCATACATGCACCATTTATATATGCCGAAACATGGGGGCATCCTCCCGCAAAAGTTATGCCGCGTACACACGGTCAGACTTTTCCACGGGCAAGCCTCCGTCGGAATTTTGACCGTATGTACGCGGCATTAGGAGCAAAATTGCTCCTCCGCCCCTGCTGCCCCCCTGCTTCGGCATATATGCTCTTTTTTTTTTAACTGTGGTGGTGAAATCACCCCCTACAGCACTGCAGTCGCAGGGATCAGGCCTGTCTCTGCGAACGCTGCAGTTATGTGTGTTCTGTTTTGTAAGTGACAGTGATCGATCGATACTGCACTTGGGTGGCCTGGGCTGGACGGAGGGGCAAAACGCAGGTGCTAGCAGGTATCTGGGCTGATCCCGCTAACACTGCATTTTTGGGAACCCTAAACTGCTGAGGACGCTAGTATAGATCTGATCAGATCAGATATTGATCTGTTCAGATACTATACCACTAAGGGAGGTGTATGCTTCACGCGTGGGTGTTAGCATTCCTGGCACTAACCTGACGCTGCCTGGGGCGACACAGACCCTCTCTGACACTAAAACCTAATTGATATCACCCGCCGGGCGATCAGGGGGTTAAACCTTTATTGGGTTATATACGGCGGGTGCCCTGACACTATAAAAAGCAAACTAACTAACCAGCGTCACCCGTAACACTTATATGGTGATCACTGGTGAAAGGGTTAACTAGGGGCAATCAGGGGGTCAAACCTTTATTAGGTAATATATGGGGGTACCTGACGCTATATAAAAACCTGACGGGGAACCTAAATAACAAAATAACTAACTGGCTAACCAGTGTCACCAGTAACACTTATACAGTGATCACTGGTGAAAGGGTTAACTAGGGGCAATTAGGGGATTAAAAAGTACCAGTTACTTACCGGTAATGGTCTTTCTGGTAAGTCTTCCAGGACGGCACAATGAGAGATGACTAGTCCACCTGACAGGAAACACAATCAATCAAAGAGGTTAAAAACCCCACCCCTCCCTGTGCTCCTCAGTTTGTGAAAAAGTACTCCACACTAGTGCACGAGAGTGAAAACAACATACCACAACAACTCTATATATATATATATATATATATAATTAATATACTTAACCAGAGCGGTGGGAAGTAGGCCTGCCGTCCTGGAAGACTTACCAGAAAGACCATTACCGGTAAGTAACTGGTACTTTTCTCAAGACGTCTTGCAGGACGGCACAATGAGAGAGAAGCAAGTAATTTGCAGGCCTACCTTAGGGTGGGACGACCGCTTGCAGGACCTTCCTACCAAATGAGAGGTCCTGAGGCGACAGCAACTCCACTCTATAATGCTTCAAAAAAGTGTTCTGGCTTGACCATGTCGCAGCTTGGCAGATTTGTTCGACCGAAGCTCCGGCCCTTTCTGCCCAGGAGGTCGCCAGAGACCGAGTGGAATGTGCCTTAACCTTCGGGGCTGTCTTAGCAGCCTGGTCATAAGCTAGGGAGATTGCTTGTTTTATCCACCTAGCTATGGTTACTCTAGAAGCCTGTTGGCCCTTTTTCTGACCAGAAAAATTAATAAATAAGTGGCTGGATTTTCTGAAAATGCTAACTCTATCCAAATAAGAAAGCAGACATCGTCTGACATCCAAACAATGAAAGGAAGCCTCCCTTTCATTCTGGGGATTGGAACAAAAAGAAGGGAGTATTATTTCCTGTGTTCTATGAAATTTTGATACTACCTTGGGAAATTCTGCCTGAGAACAACCCTGTCCTCAAATAAATGAAAAAACGGCTCTTTAATTGACAGAGCCTGCATATCACCTACTCTTTTGGCTGTCGTTATCGCCAGCAGAAAGGTAAACTTAACTGTGAGAAGTTTAATAGAAATACTGTCTAAAGGCTCGAACGGAGCCTTAGTTAACTGTTCTAGAACCAAGGAGAGATCCCAGGGTGGAACCCTAGAGATCTGTACTGGAGACATTCTGTCCCTAGCTGACAAGAATCTTTTAATCAACGGGTCCTGGGACAATCTTCTGTCCAGGAAGTAAGATAAGGCTGCTACCTGAACTCTTAGTGTCTTGGTAGCCAGCCCTAGCCCAACTCCATCCTGGAGAAATTCCAGAATGACCGAAGTTTCCTGTTGGGAAACCTCTCTCTCTGAACACCAGCGAGAGAAGACCCCCCACACCTTAGCATAAATCCGCCTGGTGACCTCCTTTCTACTAGAGAGGAGAGTGGTGATCACTCTCTCTGAACAGCCCTTCTCCCGCAGGTTCTGCCTTTCAAGCACCAGGCCGTCAGTTTGAAGAAGCTGGGCTCTGGGTGGAAGACCGGACCCTGAAGAAGAAGGTCTGACCGAACTGGTAGATGGAGAGGGGGAGCTACAGACCAGTTCTCCAGAGTGGGAAACCAGGCTCTCTTGGGCCACCAGGGGGTGACCAAAATGAGACAGCATTCTGAGAGGTCCAGCTTCTGCAGGATCCTCGGAATCAGACTCAGAGGGGGAAAGGCATAGGCCAGATGAAAACTCCACACCTGGGCCAGCGCATCCACTCCCTCTGAGCCCCATTCCCGGGTCAGGGAAAAGAACCTCTTTAGCTTTTTGTTTTCCCTGCGGGCGAAGAGGTCTATCTCCGGATTGCCGAACCGTTGGCACACCAGATCGAACACCTCTGTGTTCAACTCCCATTCTCCCTGGAGAATCGGGTGGCGACTTAAAAAGTCCGCCTCTACGTTGTGAACCCCTTTTATGTGAACCGCTGTGATAGAGGGAATCCGGAGCTCTGCCCAGCTCAGGATCTCCAGAGACAAAGCCAGAAGGGTACGCGACCTGGTGCCTCCCTGATGGTTCAGGAATGCCACTGTGGTGGCATTGTCGGATAGAATCTGGACCTCTCGGCCCCTGACTCTCTCCTCGAAGGCCTTTAGAGCCTCCCAGACCGCCAACAATTCCCGGAGGTTTGAGGAGGCGCCCCTCTGACCTCGGTTCCAGGAACCCTGAGCTCTGAGCTCGTCTAAGTGAGCCCCCCAACCCCAGGCGCTTGCTATCCTGAGAGGGCTGGACTGACTCCACAGACGACCCACCAGTAAATTCTGAGGAAGGAGCCACCACCTCAGAGAATCCTTTGCCACAACTGGGATGGGGACCCTGTAGTCTAGAGATTCCCTTGATCCGTCCCAAGAGGATAGAAGGAATTCTTGGAGAGGTCTGGAGTGGAGCTGAGCCCAGGGCACCGCTGGGATGCAAGAGGTCATTAGACCCAGCACCCGCATGATGCTTCTGAAGGAGGATTCCTCTGTCTCCAACATAGACCTGACCGTTGTCATAAGACCCTGGACCTTGTCCTGGGGTAAAACAAGTTTTCTTTCTAAGGAATCCACTAGGAATCCCAAGTAAACTTTCTTCTGTTCTGGGACCATCGAGGATTTTTCTTTGTTGATGATCCACCCCAGGCTTTCCAAGGTGCTCACGACCCTGGCCAGGTCTGCAAGAAGGAGATCTCGACTCTGATTGTAGAGAAGCAGATCGTCGAGGTAGGGGACTACTGCTATACCCTGCAGGTGCAGGTAAGCAATCACCTCCGCCATGATCTTTGTAAAGACTCTTGGACTGGATGACAGTCCGAAGGGAAGCGCAGCAAACTGCCAATGCTGCACTCCCTGGGCGGAAGTGATTGCAAACCTGAGAAAGGCCTGATGTGCTGGGAATATCGGGACGTGTAGATAGGCGTCCTTTAGGTCTATGGTCGCCATGAACACCCCCTCAGAAGAAGCTTCCTGAGAGTGTACACGCTCTCCATCCGAAACCTCTTGCGACGCAGATAAGCGTTCAAGGGTCTCAAGTTTATTATAAGCCGATGCTTCCCTGACGGCTTTGGAACAACGAAAACGTGGGAATAGACGCCCAAACCTTGTTGTTCTGTAGGTACCGGGATAACTACTCCCTGCCTTTCCAGTTCTGAGACATTCTGTACCAGACCTGCAGCTTTTAAGGGGTCCCTGGGTAGATGTGTTACCAGAAACTTCGGGGGAGGGGAGTGAAGGAACTCTAGCTTGTAGCCCTCTTTTAAGATTTGGAGGACATGGGGGCTCTGAGATATGCTTTCCCATCTGGGGAGAAACTGGGAAAGCCTTCCCCCTACCCTTACGTCACTTAGAGTTCTTGTCATTAGGCTTTTGGCTGGAGAAAAGGATACCTCCCTTCTGTTTGTCCTTGCCAGCACTCCACCTCCTAGTATTGACAGGTCTTTTGTCTGAAGACCGGTTCTTACCCTGGGGGCCTCGAAAAAATCTCCTTTTTTCCCTTTTAGGTTTGGTAGGAAACTTCTTACCCTTTTCGGTGGACCTGGACAGGGCTTGGTCAAGTCCTGTACCGAAAAGAAGGGAGCCCTCAAATGGGAGACCACATAAACGGGTCTTGGATGCACTATCACCATCCCAGGTTTTGACCCATACAGCTCTTCTAGCAGAGTTTAAGAGGGCTCCAGTCTTTGCGGTGGTTCTTACGGTTTCTACCGCTGCATCCGCTAGGTACGCCACCGCGCTACCTATTAGCTGCAACGACTCCAAGACTTCCTTGGATTTGGAAGTGCCTGAAACATGGTCCGTTAATTTTGAGATCCATGCATCTGCATTCCTGGCTACGCATGCTGAAGCCAGCGCCGGGCTCATGGCTGCCGCATTGGCTTCCCAGGCCCTCCGCAAGGTGGTTTCAGCACGCCGGTCCATCTGATCTTTGAGGTTACCAGTATCCTCAAAGGAGAGGTCAGACTGTTTGGATACCTGGGCTAAGGAAGCATCCAATCTGGGTGTTTTGAAGAACCTATCTTCATCTTCCTCCTTGAAAGGGCACCTACGTTTCCACGTTTTTGGTCTTAAAAGCTTCCTTTCAGGATCCTTCCATTCTTGAAGGATAATGTCCTTCAGTGCCTGGTGGACGGGGAAGGATCTGGGTTGAGACTTCAACAAACCCTGATACATTCTATCCTGTGCGGAAACCTGTTCCGCAGGCTCCTGGATCTCCTCAGAAGCATAAATTGCCCCAAGGAGGCCCTCCATATCATCGGCCGAGAAGATGTGCCTTCCTGGCCTGGAGCCCTCTTCCTCGTCCTCTGCCTGACTATCCACCAGACCCTCATCAGATACTTCTCGATCGGAGATATCTGAATCCTCCTCCAGCTCCGAACCCTGTGAAGGTAGGGATTTTAGAGGCTGCGGGCGTTTTTTAACCACCCTGGGAGTCAAAGAACTCTCCTGAGAGGAAGAGCCCCCCCCCACTTGTCTGAGGTTCTGGTTCCCTAGACCTGAGTGAGGATTGAAACTCCTTAAGAGTAGTTAGCATCTGGGTCTGGACAGACAGGAAGTCTTTCATGACCTGAGATGTTTCTTTTCCAGCCAATTTCTGAATGCATTTAAAGCAGAAAGGTCTGGAATAGTCTGGAGGCAACCTATCGTTGCAGTAGCCACATCTTTTGATGCGAGCAGGGGTTTTAGAGGGACGGCTGGTAGACCCCTGGGCAGTGACGTCCCCTCCTGCAGAAAAAAACAAATATACTCAGGGAATTTTTTAGTACCAAACACCCCTGTGCAGAGCAAAAAGGGGGAAGAGTCGGGGTACCTCCCCCATCATAACCCCTGCTGGCTGGGTAGGACTCACCTCCTGGGGCCTCCTCTGTAGCCTTGGCCGTACCGGACCTTTCCTCATGCTCCATGCGCCGTCCGGGCTCGAACCGTGTCGCTAAGAGCAAACAGGAGGAATGGGCGCCTCTTTTCCTGGCATCTTTATAGTGGAAGCTGGCTGAAAAGACGCCGGCCGTCGCCATCTTGCCGTAGACCGGAAACCGGAAGTGGCGCGGCGCGCGGTGACGTCATTCCGGGCGCTAGAGGAGGAAATCAATGAGTCCTCCAGGCCATGGGAAAATGGCGCCGCACATGCCTGAGCGGCGCCAATAGCCAGAACAGCGCTTCACCGCTGGGTTCACCACCGCATCTGTGGGAGACCTGCCAGCCCCCCCTCCGAAGTGGACACCCACCAGGTAGGGAGGAAAAAAGAGGAAACATTTGGCCCCTGAAGCTTCCAGGTACCATGTACCTTAGGGCTTCAGAAAACTCAGGGGGGTTCTTCAAGGCTATTCCTTCCCCCCTGAGTATGTTACAACAAAAGGGGGACCCCCCAGGAAGGATGAGCCCGTCCTGCTAGGTCCAGAGGCTTCCTAAGCGTTCGACCTAGGTCCCAGGGGGAGACCTCCAGCACCAGGCCTTTAGGTCTTTAGAAAATAACAAACGGTTTCGCTGTGGGGAAACACAATCAAAAACTGAGGAGCACAGGGAGGGGTGGGGTTTTTAACCTCTTTGATTGATTGTGTTTTCTGTCAGGTGGACTAGTCATCTCTCATTGTGCCGTCCTGGAAGACGTCTTGAGAAACCTTTATTAGATAATATATGGGGGTACCGGATGCTATAAAAACCTGCGGCCTAAACCTAAAAAAAATAACTGGCTACCTATCGGCATCACCGACACTAAGACAGCGATCAGAAAAACGATCGCTTGGTGACACTGGCAAAAGGGGGTGAAAGGGTTAGCTGGGGGGGCGATCAAGGGGTTAAACCTTTATTAGGTAATATATGGGGGTACTTGACGCTATAAAAACCTGCGGCGAATCTAAAAAAAATAACTGGCTACCTATCGGCATCACCGACACTAAGACAGCGATCAGAAAAACGATCGCTTAGTGACACTGGCAAAAGGGGGTGAAAGGGTTAGCTGGGGGGGCGATCAAGGGGTTAAACCTTTATTAGGTAATATATGGGGGTACCTGACGCTATAAAAACCTGCGGTGAACCTAAAAAAAATAACTGGCTACCTATCGGCATCACCGACACTAAGACAGCGAACAAAAAACGATCGCTTGGTGACACTGGCAAAAGGGGGTGAAAGGGTTACCTGGGTGGGGCGATCAAGGGGTTAAACCCTTATTAGGTAATATATGGGGGTACCCGACGCTATAAAAACCTGCTGCGAACTTAAAAAAAATAACTGGCTACCTATCGGCATCACCGACACCTAGACAGCGATCAGAAAAACGATCGTTTAGTGACAGCGGTGAAAGGGTTACCTGGGGGGCGATTAAGGGGTTAAACCTTTATTAGGGGGGGAGGGTTAGGGGGCTACACTGGACCTAAACCTGACACTTTTACAGTCACAAATGTCACTGATTGCAGTGATCAGTAAATAAATGGTCACTGCAATCAGTGACACTGTGACTGGGGGCTGGGGGGTGATCTGGGGGTGTCTGGGGGGGGCCTGGGGGGGCGATCGTGTGCCTATGTGTCCTGGTGTCAGTGTGCTGTTTAGTGCACTAACCTGATGTCTTCTCTCATGCGGCGCTCGGTATATGTGAGCGCCGCCCATACGAAGGCAGGCACGTACAGGTACGTGATTGTGCCTGTCCGTGCCATTCTGCCGACGTATATATACAGTGAGTGGTCGTTAAGTGGTTAAAATACCAACTTTTTTGAAAATAAAATGTTATTTGTTTCATTTTCCCCCCAAAAATTGCAAAAAATTGCAAAAAATGACAACTTCAAAAAACTCACGTGGTGCTTACTAAATACCTTGGACTGTCTGATATCCAAAAAGGGATCATTTTGGGGGTATTTGTACTGTCCTGGCATTTTAAGAAATGATAGGTAGTCAGTACATCAGGACTGATACATTTTGAAATATTTATACCATATAGTTTGTAGGCTCTATACTTTCATACAGACTAAATAATGTACACTGATTTGGGTTTTTTTCCCAAAGAAATGTAGTTATGATTTTTTTTTAAGAAACTAAGAAATATGTTTTCAAAATGTTCAGTCCTTATTAACTTTATATACCAAAAAATAAAAGCCCAGTGGTGAGTAACCACTTCAGTACTGAGCACTTTAACCCCCTTCCTGCCCAGGCCAATTTTCAGGGATGTCGCACTTTGAATGACAATTGCACAGCCATGCAACACTATACAGAAATAAAAAATAATTTTTTTGCTAATCAAATGAAAAAAGACAGAAATGTATCTAAACAAAGTTTAACAATTTTGCAAATAAGTAATTTCTCTTCTTTACTGATGTGCGCTGGTGAGGCTGCACTGATGGGCATTAATAGGCTGCACTGATGAAGCTGCACATATGGGGACTGATGAGGCGGCACTGAAGAGGGTGCACTGATGGACACTGACAGGCAGCACTACTAATCAGGACTAGGGATGAGCTTCGTGTTCGAGTCGAACATACGAGGATAGGTAGGGAGAGTGTCAGTGACAGTGTGCTATTCTGTGCTAATCCTTGTTTGTAGGGACAGAGAGCTACAGTGAGGGAAACTGACAGTGTGCTATTCTGTTCTAAAACTATTTTGCTGAACCATATTTTCAATCCTTGAGTTGAGGGACAGAGAGGTACAGTGAGGGAAACTGACAGTGTGCTATTCTGTTCTAAAACTATTTTGCTGAACCATATTTTCAATCCTTGAGTTGAGGGACAGAGAGCTACAGTGAGGGAAAGTGTCAGTGTGCTATTGTGTTCTAAAACTATTTTGCTGAACCATATTTTCAATCCTTGAGTTGAGGGACAGAGAGCTACAGTGAGGGAAACTGACAGTGTGCTATTGTGTTCTAAAACTATTTTGCTGAACCATATTTTCAATCCTTGAGTTGAGGGACAGAGAGCTACAGTGAGGGAAACTGACAGTGTGCTATTCTGTTCTAAAACTATTTTGCTGAACCATATTTTCAATCCTTGAGTTGAGGGACAGAGAGCTACAGTGAGGGAAACTGACAGTGTGCTATTCTGTTCTAAAACTATTTTGCTGAACCATATTTTCAATCCTTGAGTTGAGGGACAGAGAGCTACAGTGAGGGAAACTGACAGTGTGCTATTGTGTTCTAAAACTATTTTGCTGAACCATATTTTCAATCCTTGAGTTGAGGGACAGAGAGCTACAGTGAGGGAAAGTGTCAGTGTGCTATTGTGTTCTAAAACTATTTTGCTGAACCATATTTTCAATCCTTGAGTTGAGGGACAGAGAGGTACAGTGAGTGAAACTGACAGTGTGCTATTCTGTTCTAAATCAATTTTGCTGTTCCATATTTTCAATCCTTGAGTTGAGGGACAGAGAGCTACAGTGAGGGAAACTGACAGTGTGCTATTCTGTTCTAAAACTATTTTGCTGAACCATATTTTCAATCCCTGAGTTGAGGGACAGAGAAGGACACTCGTAGAAATTATCAGTGTGCTATTCTGTGCTAAATCTTGTTTGTAGGGAGGGACAGAGTAGGACAGTGAGGGAAAGTGTCAGTGTGCTATTCTGTTCTAAAACTTTTTTGCTGAACCATATTTTCAATCCTTGTGTTTAGGGACAGAGAAGGATAGGCAGGGGACAGTGTCAGTGTTGCTAAGCCTCCTGCACAATATACACCTGAAGGTAGCCCTTATTGCTGTTTTTCCCATCTCCCTGCAGGCCATCCATTAAAATGTCTGGAAGGCAACCAAGGAGAGGCAGACAGTCAGGAGGCAAAAAAAGAGGGCAAGCAGGCTCTGTGTCTGGGGGCAACAGTGCTGGTCGTGTACGCGGTGCATTGTCATCAGCACATGGCCATGGGACACGCTTGTCCTTGTTTTCGGCAGCTGGACATGTTGAGCCACATCATGCCGAAGACTTGGTAGAGTGGATGACCAAGCCCACCTCATCCTCCTCATCCTCTCTCACCCAGGCTCAGGGTAGTGGCAAAGCAGCTGCCAAAGCGTCCTCTTCTCTGGTATCATTATCTTCATTAGTCAATCCTTCCCTAGACCCACCATGCACTCCTCCTGAGGAGTCCCCCGAACTGTTTGAGCACAGTGTTGGGTACATGCTCCAGGAGGATGCCCAGCGTTTGGAAGGATCTGATGATGATACCCAGCTAGAGGAAGGCAGCAGCGTGAGAGCAGAGAGAGGGGATGCTCAAGAAGGACACCAATCTGGCAGTCATGTTCCAGCAGCTGCAGCATACTGCCAGATTGGCTCCAGTGATGAGGAGGGAGGGGATGATGAGGTCACTGACTCCACGTGGGTGCCTAATAGGAGAGAGGAGGAGGAGGAGGATGAGGAGGAGGCACATCTCCAACGAGGCAGGATGCCCTTGAGTGGCCAGCGTATGGGCAGCACACCGACGGAATCACACCGCAGAGCTCCGCCTGTGCAGGGCGCTGGCTCTGCCCGTCATTCAAAAAGTTCTTTGGTGTGGGCCTTTTTTGAGGCGAGTGCATCAGATCGCACAGCTGCTGTTTGCAACATATGTCTCAAGCGTATATCGCGTGGCCAAAACATCAGCCGCTTGGGCACCACATGCTTGATCAGACATATGTTGACCTGCCATGCAGCTCGTTGGCAAGCCTACCTTAAAGACCCACACCAAAGAACAAAGCTGACCTCTTCTTGCACCGCATCAGCTGGGATCTCCAACCCCACTATACCTTCACTCCTCTCTGAAACCTGCTCTGAGAGGAATGAAGGTGTAGAATTAGGTGTGTCACAGGCAAGTACTTGCGGGCACTCTGCTAGCAGTACACCAACGTCCGATTCTAGCAGGCAAATTTCCCTGCCCCAGCTGCTGGACCGTCGAAAGAAGTTCACTCCCAGCCATCCACATGCCCAGCGGTTGAATGCTAGCTTGGCTAAATTGCTAGTGCTTCAACTGCTGCCTTTTCAGTTGGTAGACTCGGCCCCCTTCCGTGAGTTTGTGCAATGTGCGGTTCCTCAGTGGCAGGTTCCCAAACGACACTTTTTCGCACGGAAGGCTATTCCGGCTCTCTACAGGCATGTGGAAGGCAATGTCTTGGCCTCGCTGGACAGGGCGGTCAGCGGTAAGGTGCATATTACCGCTGACTCATGGTCCAGCAGGCATGGACAGGGACGTTACCTTTCTTTCACGGCCCATTGGGTCACTCTTTTGGCAGCTGGGAAGGATGCAGGACAAGGTGCAGTAGTGTTGGAGGTTGTTCCACCCCCACGCCTCCAAAATGCTACTACTGGTTGTGACACACCTCTCTCCTCCACCCCCTCCTCTTCTTCTTCCTCCATGGCCTATTCCTGTGGTTTGTCCTCGGAACCAGCGGTGCTCCGTAGGCGTTCAAGGGGCTACGCAAGTACGCAGGCAAAAAGATGCCATGCCGTGCTTGCGCTGGTGTGTTTGGGGGACAGGAGCCACACTGGGGCAGAGGTCCTGTCTGCTCTGCAGGGGCAGGCCGAGAGGTGGTTGACGCCACGCCAGCTTAAGCCAGGAATGGTGGTTTGCGACAATGGCACCAACCTCCTCTCCGCCCTCCGACAGGGACAACTGACCCATGTGCCCTGTATGGCTCACGTCCTTAACCTGGTGGTGCAGCGGTTCTTGGGCAGGTACCCGGGCTTACAGGATGTCCTGAGGCAGGCCAGGAAAGTCTGTGTGCATTTCCGCAGATCTTATAATGCCAGTGCTCGCCTGGCTGAGCTTCAAAAGGAGTTGAACCTGCCCAAGAACCGCCTTATATGTGACATGCCCACCAGGTGGAACTCAACGTTGGCCATGCTGCAGCGGCTGCACACGCAGCAGAGGGCCATCAATGAGTACCTGTGCGACTACGGCACCAGGACAGGGTCAGGGGAGCTCGGGTTTTTTTCACCACGCCAGTGGGGCATGATCAGGGATGCATGCACTGTCCTGGCACCATTTGAGGAGGCCACGAGGATGGTGAGCAGTGACAGTGCATGCATCAGTGACACTGTACCTCTTGTCCACCTGTTGGAGCACACGCTGCGTGGAATAATGGACAGGGCACTTGAGGCAGAACAGAGGCAGGAAGAGGAGGATTTCCTTGCCTCTCAAGGCCCCCTTTACCCAGACAGTGTTCCTTCTGTCCCACCCATCGCACAGGAAGAGGACGAGGAGGAGGAGGAGGAGGAGGATTGTGTCAGCATGGAGGTGGAGGCTGGCACTCAGCATCATCAGCAGCAGTCTTTTAGGGATGATTTACAGTCCCAAGAAACCAGTGGACTTGTACGTGGCTGGGAGGAGGTGGCTGCGGATCATGTCGTCCTTAGTGACCCAGAGGACTCCGGACTGAATGCCTCAGCTAACCTACGCTGCATGGCCTCCCTGATCCTGCAAAGTCTGCGGAAGGATCCTCGTATTCTTCAGATCAAGGAGAGGGACCATTACTGGCTGGCCACTCTCCTTGATCCACGGTACAAGGGTAAGGTTGCGGACCTTATCGTACCGTCGCAGAGGGAGCAGAGGGTGAGACAACTCCGGGAGGCCTTGCAGAAAGGTCTGTGCAACGCGTTCCCAGAGACTGGGAGGTTACAAACTCCTGGTCCTGGACAACAAGTTGCTGAGGCTTCAGGCAGTCAAAGAAGGAGCGGTGGGGAAGGTGGCCGTCTGACCGATGCGTTCAGACAATTCTTTAGTCCGCAGCCCCAAAGTATGATCGGTTCCAGCAACCATCGCCAGCGTCTGATATACATGGTGCAGGAATACCTAGGGGCAAGGTCAGACTTGGACACCTTCCCCACCGAAAATCCTCTGGCTTACTGGGTCTTGAGGATGGATCACTGGCCAGAGCTTGCACAGTATGCAATTGAGCTACTGGCCTGTCCTGCATCCAGCGTTCTTTCAGAACGCACATTCAGTGCTGCTGGAGGATTTGTCACGGATCACAGGGTGCGCCTGTCCACCGACTCGGTTGATCGACTGACTTTCATCAAGATGAACCAGTCTTGGATCACCACCAGCTACCACACACCAGATGCTGATATAACAGACTAATTGATTTTAAAATGTCACATCCCTTCAAGACTGATGCTGATGCTGAGTGCCTGTGCTGTTATGTTGTCTGGCTATCCTCCTCCTCCTCCTCAATGATACGATTAACGATGATAGCTTGGAAGATCATTTTGGTTTATGGGTGACGCCACCAGTGGCTAAGGCCCAATTTTTCAGCCCCTGTTTAACAGGGGCGTGTAATTAAAATTTTTGATGCAATACTTTGCAACAGGCCTCATTGCTGTGCTCCAAGTACAGTATCTGTGAGGGGTTGCAGTGTTGTGCCACCAGTGCCTAAGGCCCAATTTTTCAGCCCCTGTTCAACAGGGGCATGCAATTATAATTATTGATCTAATAATTCACAGCAGGGCCCATTGCTGCGCCCACCAAGAGTAACTGTCAGGCCTTACAGTGTTGTGGCACCAGCAACACCATCACCACCACCACCACCACCAAAGGCCCAATTTTTCAGCCCCTGTTCAACAGGGGCATGCAATTATAATTATTGATCTAATAATTCACAGCAGGGCCCATTGCTGCGCCCACCAAGAGTAACTGTCAGGCCTTACAGTGTTGTGGCACCAGCAACACCATCACCACCACCACCACCAAAGGCCCAGTTTTTCAGCCCCTGTTCAACAGGGGCATGCAATTATAATTATTGATCTAATAATTCACAGCAGGGACCATTGCTGCGCCCACCAAGAGTAACTGTCAGGCCTTACAGTGTTGTGGCACCAGCACCACCATCAAAGGCCCAATTTTTACTACCACTGATCAACAATTATATGTTATTACAATTCCTGATATTATACTTGACAGCAGGGCGTTCCAGCACCCACCAAGAATAACTGTGAGTGCTTTCAGTGTTGTGCCAACACCAACACCTAAGGGCCAATTTCTGCAGAGTATATACGGAAGGTCCCTACTTTCAAACATCCAACTTACAAACCACTACTACTTGCAAACGGAAGAAGACAACAGGAAGTGAGAGGAAATCTACCCCTTGGAAGGAAAATTCTCTCCTGTAAGAATTAATATGGGAGAAAGGTGTCTCCTCTCTACTGATGCTTTATCACCAATCCTTGTTTCAATACAAACACCACATTTCAAAAACAGTTGTCATTGGGACGCAAAGTGAGGTGAAATGTTCTGAACAGGGGCACAGACAGCAAAAAAAATGTGACAGGGGTGATAACCGTTCCCTATGTTTTCCAAAAAGCTAAAAAAAAGGAATTTGGCATGGAGCTACACTTAAACAATGCAGCTGTTCAAAATTACAAACAGATTCTACAGAAGAACAAACCTACAGTCCCTGTCTTGTATGCACCGCCTGTATACGGCTGTTCAGAGTATATAGGGGCTTTTTTATTTTGTGTGCGGGGTTCCCCTTAATATCCATACAAGACCCAAAGGGGCTGGTAATGGGCTGGGGTAGGGGGGGGGGGGGTGTTGATGGGGTAGCTATGCCATTTTTCCTTTAAGATTTTCATCCATATTACCGGGACCAGACATTGCATTAAAGCCGCAAGCAGTTTTAAATGGCTTTTTTTCCTTTAGAAATGTTATTTTGTGCAGGGACAGTTCTAAACACGGGAAACACGTGGCACTTCACAGGCATACTTTAGACACCCCCCAGGTACAATATTTAAAGGAATATTTGACTTTTTTTTTTTTCATTTTATGCATCATTAAAATGACTGCTCCCGGAAAACGTCAGTTTTTAAAACTTCTTTTTGCATTGATACATGTCCCCTGGTGCAGAACCCGGGTTCCCAAACTCTGTTTAGGACAATAACATGGATAATAGTCGTTATAATTAGCACTTTAGAATCCGAACGTTCGCATCCATTGTATTTAATAGGGTTCTAATGTTCGCGCGAACTTTCTTTCCGTTCACGGGTTCTGGTGCGAACCGAACCCGGGGGTGTTCGGCTCATCACTAATCACGACATTGATGATCAGTGCCCTGATTATCAGTGTACACAGTATGCTAGCTATCGGCACTCCTTTCCTCACACAGACACACCGTGTGAGGAAAGGACGGCCGATAACCGGCAAGTCTGTTAAGATGTGATCAGCTGTGATTGGCCCTTTACCCCTGATCTGTGATCAGCTGTGTCCTAAGGACACAGTGGTTACAGAGCATGCCCAATGTGCACCGCAGGAGGCATGCAGGGGGTGGATCCTGGGAGGACATCTATGGACGATTGTTCCTGAGAGAGGCAGAACAAGGCAGATCCCTGTTCTGTGAGAGGGGAAGATGCTCGTGAACACTTGACCATATCACGCATGGAGACGTCAGGGCTGTGTCTGTGTGCCCGGCACAGCGAAGATTCTCCCCTTTTAGGAGTATCTGGGAGGAGGCTTGTGGCTCCACCTCTTTTTCTCCTCCCCTTTGCTGTGTCCAGGGCAACAAATGTTGTATCCTGGACACGTATCCGTGGCGGTGGGACCCTAGCGCGGCGCTCTGGAGCGCGGGCACGTGATGTTGCCGCACGCGCCCTATGGTTAGTGGTTCGCTTGCGGTCTCTGCACGTGCGCCCTGAGGCGGCCGGCTGTGAACGGTACCCAGGGGGCCCTACTGATTACCTCAACAGAGCCGGCCACTCTCAGCTGACTTGGATCAGGCACTGATTGTGGCGTGACAAGCTGGGCTATATTAAGCCCAGCTCATTTACTGGCAGACATGGCAATGAATGAATGAGTGACTTGTATAGCGCTCACATGCGAACTGAATCGCCTCTAGGCGCTTTTTGCAGCCAGTGTCTGCTTGGCTGGTGCGGTCATTTTACCCCGTAGGATCTCGACACGCTTAGGACACACAGTCGTACACACATATATACATATATACTGGGCCAATTTGGACTAGATCCAATTAACCTACCAGCATGTCTTTGGAGTGTGGGAGGAAACCGGAGTACCCGGAGGAAACCCACGCAGACACAGGGAGAACATGCAAACTCCAGGCAGATGGTGTCCTGGTCGGGATTTGAACCAGTGACCCTTTTGCTGCTATGTGAAAGTGCTAACCACTACACCACTGTGCTGCCCTGGCAGGTACGAGGTTGTGTCCAGAGATACCTGTGGGATATCCAGCCTGACAGTGAGTATAAGCGAGAAAAGTTTTTTTTTCTACATATATGATACCGTTTGGTGTTGTGCACATGCAATGTTGCACATATTCCAATTTTGAATATCTTTATTTCATATTGTTTTTTCTCTCTCTCCCCTATGGCACTTTTTGTATTCAGCCTTTTTGTTGTTGCTGAGGCGATCCGCAGTGTTTACATCTCACACATCTCCGCCAGCCTACCTGCCGGTATATGAGTGCACCAATATGCCTAGGTGGGTGTGATTTTTGTAGTTAGGCTTTGGCTTATACCAGTTATAGCCCTAGCTTTAAAATTCTTCCACTGTTTCTCCTTTTTTAGTGCATATACTTATATACTCTTATGCTCTTATTATAGGTTTTTGTTTCTGGACCCCAGTACACACACACTGACTGTGTCTGGGTTCAGTACACAGTTTTCCCGATGAGTCTGGGATAGCGATCTCCCCAGTGATTTCTCTAGAGCAGGGGTGTCAAACTCAATTTCATCGAGGGCCGCATCAGCATTATGATTGACCTCAAAAGGGCCGGTTGTATTTGTAAGATTAGATGTCCAGCGCATCCCCTCCCCTTACATTAGATGTTAAGAGCCAACCCACCATCAGAAGTTGAGTCCCCCACTCTCCCTTACATCACAGTGCACCCCCCTTTCCTTAAGCTGCTGCTGGGAAGAAGCTGGATGCATTGCTTAAAAGCAGAAAGTAAGGATCTAGAGGAGGGCGAGGGCCACATGAAATGGCCTGGAGGTCCGGATTTGGCCCACGGGCCTTGTGTTTGACACCTGTGCTCTAGAGGTTTTGGATTATTCCTCCCTCCTGGATGCCATTAACAATATGTAAGCATTGACATAATGGATGGACTGCAAGACTGGATCTGGGTTGCGGTGTCATTTTCTCTTTTAATTTGGTTGATACCCACATGTATTGCTAACAATAAGGATGTCTATATATATTATAGACCTTATCAACAGATATATTGTTGTAAAAATTGTCCACTGATTATCTTGCATTTCTTATAGATATAAAATTCTGTTATAACCCTGATGAAGGAGAAAAACCTTATTTTCCAAAACGCTTCGGTTTACAGGAATCCATAATCTCCATTGCATTTTTTATGTATCCACACTCATGTGTAATATTTATATATGTTGTTTCAATAAATATATTGTTATTTCTATATTCTACTAATTTTGTGGTAGTGCTTCCAAAGTCCCACTCCAGGGGTTTCCTCTCTCTTTTTTTGTGATCAGCTGTGTCCTAAGGACACAGTGGTTACAGAGCATGCCCAATGTGCACCGCAGGAGGCGTGCAGGGGGTGGGTCCTGGGAGAACGTCTATGGACGATCGTTTCCGAGAGAGGCAGAATGGCAGTCTGTCTATGTAAACAAGGCAGATCACTGTTCTGTGAGAGGGGAAGATGGAGATCCAGTGTTTCTGCTAAGCAGGGACACGATTCTCTGTCTTCCCCCAATCCCCCTGGTGAAGCTAATCGTATATTCCCAGCTCCCAGCTACATGTATTAGGGCATAGAGGTCGTTTGCCCCAAAACCCATCTCCAAAATCATATCCACCACCGCACGCTGTGCTGGAGGGATTGCACCACCTTCCCATTTAAGAATAACTAAATTTTGTCTCAAACCCCCAGCAGAAGCCAGAGACCCAAGACCAGATCCTGGGGTGCTCAAAGTGGTAGGCCGCAGGGGGAACCCCGCTTCGGAGCGGAGTTACCAGGAGCACAACGCACCACCTGAGCAATTCGTAGGCTTATTAGGGCCAAGGCTCCACACTGATGTAACATTGGTCTGTACATTACTATTATTAACTGCTTGAACAGCGTTGGCAGGATTGTTCTTCGCACATTTAGTGGTAGGATTGTTCATCACACTTGTATTGGGACCATTGTCCATCACACCTGTACTGGGATGATTGTTTTCAACCAAGCACACATTCAACTTCCCATCAGGTATAGTCACAGTTTCTGCTGCAATACCAGCTGTCTCTTGAAGCTGTGCTGTAGAGGGAGGCGTTTGATGATGAGCAGCATAGGAGAGCTAAGAAGCAATCCATCCAATAACCCAAATGGCGGTTCCCCCTCCATTAAAAGTGGTGACAATAAATGAGCCAGCATTAAGTCACTAAGTGCTTGTTCTATGGCTTTCCTTTTGTTCAGCCAATTAGATGCTTTTTTGCAAGAGGCTAGGCTCACCTCCTTGGCAGATATTCATATGGCCAAGAGAGAGTGGAGGTATGGTCCATCTTACTGGTCTCTTTTGCGGTGTTGTTTAAAACCGGCATGGTAACTGTCCAGCAGGTTATTGAGGTGGAGATTGGGAGATGTATGGTCTTATGCCGCGTACACACGACCGCTTTTCTCGACGAGAAAAACTGCATTTTTTTTTTCGCCGAGAAAAACGATCGTCTGTGGGCTTTATGTCGTTTTTCTCGTCTAGAAAAACGGCATAAAAAACGACGAGAAAATTTAGAACATGTTCTAAATTTTCTCATCGTTTTTTCCAGCATTTTTTTAGGGAAACACTGCCGCGGAGCCCACAGACGGTCGTTTTTCTCGTCAAGAGAAAAAATGACGGGAAAAACGACCGTGTGTAGGGAACCAAGCGGTTCCCTTGTTTTTCCTGTCATTATTCACGGCGTTTTTTTAACCGCCGTGAATAATGATCGTGTGTACGCGGCATGAGACGTCCTTGGAGGAGGGCAGGACCTGCGCTTAATGTTTACGGGCCGCACACAAAGTGGGACAGGAAATGCCTTTTTACAAGGATCAAGCCATTTCTTTTTACATCCCGGCAAGTGGTCTTTGTAGGTGACTTTATTACAGTAACTAGGCCCAAGGACAGGAAGAATTAGGCTAGAGTAGGATTTTTGGAGACCTCTGCTTTCTCGCCCCCAGTGGTGCAGGCAGTAGAGTTCTCAGATCACTGTATGCTATCTGTGGTCCTGAATGCTTCAGACGCCCCTGAGGGCATCTGGAGATTAAATTCGACACTACTCAAGGAAGAACATGTTAGACAATCCTTTGAGGAATTCTTTCAGGCACAGGTGACCATCCTGGACTTTTGTAGCAGCAAGGCTGAGTGGTGGGAGCTGACCAAAAAGAGGATCGCTGGATTCTTCAGGGGCCTAGCCAATAGAAAACAGTTTAATAAATACATGACCTACCAACGTTTATGGAGGAAGCTGGATATTCTTGTCTCGAGAGGAGCAGATTCTGGGGCAATCTCCGAAGTGAAACTCCTTCTCATGAAGTGTCAATATGACTGGCATGCCTCTTTGGTTCTGGAGAGGGACTATGGGAAGTACCACTCGCCTGACCCTTACCAGAACTGCAAACAAGGTGTAGCTGTTAAAACGATCGTTAGCCTAAAGGACAGCACAGGTTCCTTGACAAAGTCCAGGTCAAGGATTCTGGAGGTCTTGAGGAAAAAGCTTGACTGTGACAAGATCGAAAGCTTTTTGGACTCTACTCTAGGTCTTAATGGTGGAGATGTTCCATTGATGAATTTGACAGAGAAGATCACAGTTGAAGAGGTGATGAGGGCAATTGAACAGCTTGCCATCAAAAAGTCACCTGGACCGGATGGCTTGACGACTGAGTTTTACAAAGTCTTTAAGTCTATTCTGGCCCCACATTTAGTAGAGGTTTTTAACAGTTGCCACCAGGCGAGTGGTACTTCCCATAGTCCCTCTGCAGAACCAAAGAGGCATGCCAGTCATATTGACACTTCATGAGAAGAAGTTTCACTTCGGAGATTGCCCCAGGATCTGCTCTTCTCGAGACGTAAACGTTGGTAGGTCATGTATTTATTAAACTGTTTTCTATTGGCTAGGCCCCTGAAGAATGCAGCGATCCTCTTTTTGGTCAGCTCCCACCACTCAGCCTTGCTGCTACAAAAGTCCAGGATGGTCACCTGTGCCTGAAAGAATTCCTCAAAGGATTGTCTAACATGTTCTTCCTTGAGAAGAGTCAAATTCAATCTCCAGATGCCCTTGCCCCTCTGAGGGGCGTCTGAAGCATTCAGGACCACAGATAGCATACAGTGATCACAGGGCCGTCTTTAGTATGGTTTGGGCCCTGGGCAAACATTTTTTTTGGGCCCCCCCAATGCAATTTTGCTTTTTACCCCAACATCTCAAAAAACAGACACACACATAGAATCATCTTAGCTAGATCTCTAACAGTACATACTCGCCAACTGCAGTAGCACTTATATGTTAATATCTTAATAACTTTCAGTAATAAAGTGCAAATCAACATATTTTGTGTGTAAAACAAATAGCCATGTTGTCTAGTAACACAAAAATAAATATTCATAAAATAATAGAACAATTAACAACAACACAGCAATTAAACAAACAGTATTAAAACGTACAACCCGTAGAATCCAAAATCAAACATTTAAAACAAAGTGCGTATGCTCCATTCCAATTTAGAGAATAGGTAATCAGGTAGCAAAGTAACATAATATACTACACTAAATCTGAAAGCTATGTGCTTCTGTGCTGAAAGGGTGATAAAACCACCCTGTCATCAGCTTTTGTTCCACAAAAAAAAAAAAAAAAAAATACTAAAAGTATAGCAGCCTTATGGAAAATCCTGGTATGTTAACATTCCTATTAGGCAACAGCTGCTAGTATAACAGACTATTGTCAACCACTAATACATCAGGGCACAGCACATCAGGGTACAGAGCCCAGCACATCAGGGCACAGGGTACAGCACATCAGGCCACATCAGGGTACAGGGCACAGCACATCAGGGCACATCAGGCAGGGTACAGCACACCAGGCCACATCAGGGTACAGGGCACATCACATCAGGGTACAGGACATCAGGGTACAGGGCACAGCACATCAGGGCACAGCACATCAGGGTTACAGGGCACAGCACATCAGGGTACATGGCACATCAGGGTACAGCACACAGCACAGGTCACAGTACATCAGGGCATCAGGGCACATCACATTAGGGAACATCAGGGCACATCACATCAGAGCACAGCACATCAAGGCACAGGACATCGGGGCACAAGGCACATCAGGGCACGAGGCACATCAGAGCACATAGCACATCAGGGCATGGGGAATATCAGGGCACGGGGCACATCATGGCACATCAGGACATGGAGCACATCAGGACATGGGGCACATCAGGGCATGGGGCACATGGCACAGGGCACATAGCATATCAGGGCACATCAGGGTCCATGGGGCATATCAGGGTACATTGGGGCACATCAGGCACATCAAAGCACGTGGGGCACATCAGGGCACACACAGCGTTTACTAGTCAAATGCAGAGTAGCACAGGAAGCATCTGTAATAAGTTCTCTCTAATGTCACGCAGCGCTGCTCCCCGGTGGCCCATCCTCTCTTCTCGTCCATCCCAGATGATGTCTCAAGCAAATGGGGATGGACAAGAAGAGAGGAGTGGCTGTCGGGGAGCAGCGTGACATTGTAGAGAACTTATTACAGACGTTTCCTGCGCTACTCTGCATGCTGGCTAAATCTTGATCTACCCGTCAGGCGCCAGCTGCTGGTGATTGACGGGTAGATCGCCGCGGACCTCTGGGGGAATTCACTGCAGAACAACTGGGAAACCCCAGTTGAGAAATGATGCAATAGGCAAATTAGGCGGCTGCTGAAACCGGCCCACTGGGAAACTCCCGGTAGTCCCGATGGCCAGTACATGCCTGTTCATGTCATAGTGCCCCTTTACACATCACAACCCCAATTACATTGCAGCCATTGTCACATCATCACACATTCATATGTATGTGTTTTGGCGGCCCACAATTGCGCAGGCACAGCAGACCATTCATTTGAATGGGCTGCCATGCCTGTGTTTCCTGCAGAAAAAAAAGGTGCATGCAGCATTTTAAAAATGCAGTTGCCTTGAAATCCATTCTGCTTTTGCACCATGCGACTTACCTGCAGTTCCTGCACACACAAACGCACTGCGTTTTTAAAAGCGTGGCCTAAACATTTAAAAATGCAGCAAGTTTGCCGGTGCAGGAACTGCAGGTAAGTCACATGGTGCAAAAGCAGAATGAACAGACAGTGCTGTATTTCATTGCTTGATGGGAAAAAGTGTGTGCAGCCTATTAAATGATGCATGCACCTTTTTTTGCAGGAAACGCAGGCATGGCACTATATTCAAATGAATGGGGGCACTGTGCCTGCGCAAATGTGGGCCGCCAAAACACATACATCACCAGCCAGGCCCAAAATAATCCCATCAAGCAGTACAGTATGTATGCCATGTGATGTGCTGTAAATTATTCTGTGTGCTCTCCCCTGAGGCCTCACTCAGCCTGGACAGTGGACTGCAGGTGACAGGTCTGGACTGGTCAGTGTTTTTTATCTTTCTTCTTCTATAACACATGGCATGGGGAGCGGGAGCCAGGGGAGGAGAGAGAAGACCTTACCTTGTTGTCCTGGCAAGCTCAGCTCTGATTCTCCACACTGTCACTGCTTCGTTTCACTTGACCGGGTCCAGGCAGGCACCAGGCAGCAGTGCACTCCACTCCGCGGTCCCACTCCTCCTCCTTCGTTCCTCCGCTCCTCCAGTCAGGTACACTGCACGCATAGCAAGGGGCGTCAGTGGAGCTCAAGGCCCCGCCCACCCGTGGCCCGCTCATCATACGAAAAAATGCAGCCCTGTCACGTCTGCTGCACTGTGCATGCTGCGCGCGCCGCTGATAACAATGACAGTCTCAGACTGTCTGCTTGTTTGGGGTTTTTTAGCGCTGATTTGCGGGCAGCACGTGGGCTTAACGAGCAGCTTTGCTTTGGGCCCCTAACAGTGACAGGGCCCTGGGCAGCTGCCCCGTTTGCCCTGCGGTAAAGACGGCCCTGGTGTGGGGTACCAGTGGGGTTCCCGGGTGAGCCGCCATTGAGGGATGTCGCCTATGCGGACGATGTGTCAGTGATTATCACTGGGATGGATGAAGCAGAGGAGGTGGTCTCTCTGACATCACGGTATTCTGAAGCATCAGGCTCCCAGATCAAATCAGGATAAGAGTGAAGTTTTCTGGATGGGAAAGGAAGGTGAGGGGTTTGATCTCCCGGACACCTTTCCAGTGCACCAGGAAAAAATTAAGATTCTATGCACTGAATTTGGACCCGGGGATTATGGCCTCAAAAACTGGGAATGCAGACTGGAAAATGCCAATACTAAGGTGGTCAGCTGAAAGAGATGGAAGTTATCTCTGAGGGAAAGGGTTGATCTGATTAAGACTTACCCGATTCCGATCTTCTTGTATGTCAGCTTTGTCTGCATCTTGCCAGTGTCTCTCTATGATAGCGTCAGTAGTGTGTTCCTCCAGATGCTGTGGGGGAACAGACTTAACCCCATCAAGAGGAATGTCACCTATCTATCCAGGAGGGAGGGTAGCTTAGGTATGGTCAACCCAGTTCTTTTCTTTTCACTGCTATTTCTCAAGTTTAACATTGGTAATATGCTTGCAGTGGAACCTCCTGGATGGACAGGCATGTTTAGATCTTGGTTTAGGCCTTTTCTATGACTTTGGAAAGAAGGTGGCCAAGTGAAGAATCTCAGAGGTTATCGTGGTCAGCTACCAGCCTATGTCGCTCTGTGCCTGAAGTTACTGCGGCAGTGTCCATTGTCGGCTGAAGATCTCAGATCGGTTCCGAGGAAAATCCTTATTGAGCAAAGTCTTTCATGACCCACTGGCCTTGAGGGATTGCCCTGGCCCAATTTTGAGGGCAGGGTTAAAACTGATTAATTTGGATAGAGTCCCCCTTAAATTTAGGGATCTGGCCTGGTTGTAGACATGTGCATTCGTTTTCGTCCGAATGCATTTTCGTCCGAATTTCGGGTATTTTCGTTATCGTTTTAACAAATGAAAACGAACGAGCAGAATCCGAAATCCGAAAGATCCGACATAAAAAATGCTTTATTTTCATTTTCGTTGCTACAACAGTTCGATATAGATAGGAGATTCGACATGACGCTGACAATAGAAATCTGTGTCTATCGAACCTGTGGTCGAATGTGCCTAATCTTAACTCTATTAGTCCAAGATTATTCTACATCAGTGGTTCTCAACCTGGGGGTCGGGACCCTCTCGGGGGTCGAATGGTGATTTGCCAGGGGTCACCGAATCCTGGGCTGTTCCTGAAGCCCGCACCTCTCTTTCAGCCTTTTTGTGACCGAGCCAGAAACACAGTGAGTAACACTACCTGTGATTATAGTTGCCATTAAAAGTCCCAACTACAGTTCTCAGATCAGCAGATGACCTTGATCAAGAGCACCTAAGTTGGCTAAACAAAAGATCAAGTCCTCTGGACAGCAGCACTCCAATAAAAGCCTTTATTATGTAAAATCTTCAAAAATTCAAATGACACACAGCAAGTCACAAAATTCTGGTCAAGGCTGACGCGTTTCACACTATCTTAGTGATTGCAATCATCATTTAATTAGCACTCATTAGCACTTAATTACTCACATCTGTGGTTGGGTCATATGATTTTTTCTTTGGGGTATATTATAGGAATTATTTGTGCATTAGTGTCAGGGTCACCTGTGGCCAGGTGACAGATGCACACCGTAGGGGGACAGGAGTGCACCGCGAGGTAGTGAACCCTATGGCTGGCTTCTGTGGGTAGGAAACTGGGTGGTTGTGGAAAGCGGGACCAGAGGAGCACAACCGGGATCCCAACGGAAGCGAGAGCCAAGATTCCCCAGGGCGCGGAGTCTAAGACCCAGCTGGTCTTCTCCAGGGCCTCTAGTGGTGAGGATGTTACGCTGCAGGCTGGGACCAGGTCGCGGCCCCTGGAGTTTCCTAGCTCACGCCCCGTAGGATAAGGGGAAGCAGCGGCACACGATAGAGAGAACCGAATAACAAGCCGAAGGTCAGGGGCCACAAGCAGACAAGGATAACGAAGAACGAGCCGAAGGTCAAGGGTCACGAGCAGACAGGGATGGTCGGGGACAAGCCAATAACGTAACAGAGAGACAGACGTAGCACACGGCAGGCAGGAACCCAAACACACAATGCCTAACAAACACGTTGATCAGCAAAGCAGGCTTGCAGTGCACAGGTTAATATAGTGTTCAGTGATAGGGCCTGGGGTGGAGTCAGGCTGGGAGGAGATTATAAAGGAAGCCAGGTGAAGGAGGTCTGGTCTCTAGATGAACACATGAGGAGGAAGGTAAGATGGCAGACAGACATTAATGCATATCCATGACAGTACCCTCCCTCTTACGAGGCCTCCCCCTTCCCCGCCTGGGCCCAGGTTTAGAGGGAAACTTCAGATGAAACTCCTTTAACAGACGAGGTGCAAAGACCTCAGATGCAGTGATCCAAGACCTCTCCTCAGGACCAAACCCTTTCCAATGAACGAGGTACTGAAGAACGCCTTTACAGAGTCGGGAGTCCAGAATTTGACTGATCTCGTACTCCTGATTATCCTCCGAGACAGGCGCCACGGTAGGAAGAGGACGAGAGAATTTATTGAGGACTAAAGGCTTTAGAAGAGCAACATGAAAGGAGTTAGTGATTTTAAGGCTCTTAGGAATCTGGAGTTTGAAACAAACCGGATTCAGTTTAGCAGTTACCGTGTATGGACCGATGAATCGTGGAGCAAACTTCAGAGAAGGAACTCGGAGCTTGATGTTCCTGGTAGAGAGCCAGACTTTGTCCCCTGGCTGAAGAGAAGGCGGTTTACGCCTGCGGCGGTCTGCAAAGCCTTTGAATTTTTCAGCAGCTGCCCGGAGGGAATCATGAACGTGACCCCAAACGGAATTGAGAGACTCCTGAACCGAAGCCAAAGCTGGAATGTCTGGAGAACAGATCATAGGAAGAGGAAGTTGAGGGTGTTTTCCATAAACTGTGAAAAAGGGTGTCTTCTGCGAACTGGTATTCACATGATTGTTATGGGAGAATTCTGCCCACGGGAGTAGAGAGGACCAATCGTCATGGTGAGAAGACACAAAGGTGCGAAGAAAGACCTCTAACTCCTGATTAACCCTCTCAGTCTGTCCATTGGATTGGGGATGGTAAGAAGAAGAAAAATCCAAGACAATATTGAGGGATTTGCAAAAGGCTCTCCAAAAACGAGACGTGAATTGGACTCCCCTGTCGGAAACAATATGAGAAGGGACCCCATGTAGGCGGAGAATTTCTCGAATGAAAATGGGAACCAAGGCAGGGGCAGAAGGAAGACCAGGAAGAGGAACAAAATGAGCCATCTTGGAGAATCGATCGATTACCACCCAAATGACTGTATTATTCTCAGACAGTGGGAGATCGGTGATAAAATCCATGGCAATATGGGCCCAGGGTTCCTTAGGAATAGGCAAGGGCATGAGGAGACCAGCAGGAGCTTGTGTGGAGGATTTGGACTGAGCACAGACATGACAAGCTTTAACGTAGTCTTTGACGTCTGAGCGGAGATTAGGCCACCAGTAGTGACGACTGATGAGTAGGAAGGATCGGAGGAATCCAGAATGCCCTGCCACCTTGGAATCATGTCCCCAACGAAGGATCTTAGCTCTTAGCTCAGTGGGGACAAAGGTCTTACCAGGCGGAATTTTAGACTTCAGGGTGGTAGAGTGGGCAACAATGCATGAGGTGGGAATGATCGGCTCAGGTTCAGGGGCGGACTCCTCGTCCAAAGTGTCAAATGACCTAGAGAGCGCATCAGCCCGACCGTTGCAGGAACCAGGTTTGTAGGTAATCGTGAAATTAAAACGGGCAAGGAAGAGACTCCACCTGGCCTGTCTAGGATTCAGACGTTTAGCATTCTGTAGATACTGTAAATTCTTGTGATCGGTAAAGATCGTTATGGAGTGAGGGGAACCCTCCAAGAGATGACGCCACTCCTCTAACGCCAATTTAATAGCGAGAAGTTCCCGATCACCGATGGCATAATTCCTCTCTGCCTGAGAAATTTTTTTGGAGAAGAACGCACATGGTTGGCGTCTCTTCTCAAAGATTTGAAGAAGCACAGCTCCCACCCCCATTGAGGAAGCGTCCACTTCAATAAAAAATGCATTCCCAGGATTTGGTCTCCTCAAGAGGGGGCCAGAAACAAAGGCCTGTTTCAGGTTGTGAAATGCAGAGACAGCTTCGGGAGGCCAGTCTCTGGCATTCACACCCTTCTTGGTCAAAGCGATAATAGGCGCGGCAATGGAAGAGTAATTCCTTATGAACTGCCTATAATAATTAGTGAAGCCAAGAAAGCGCTGTGTGGCCTTGAGGCTAGCAGGAAGAGGCCAGTTGGTGATAGCCAAGACCTTCCCAGGGTCCATACGAAGCCCCGAACATGAGACAAAGCACCCCAAAAACAGGACCTCAGAACATTCAAAGGAACATTTCTCCAGCTTGGCATAGAGATTGTTCTCTCTAAGACGTTGAAGTACAGTGCGGACATGGTTTCTGTGGACGAGCAGATTTTCAGAAAAGATCAGAATGTCATCCAGATAGATGACAACAAACTGGTACAGCAGATCTCTGAAGATTTCATTGACAAAGTTTTGAAACACGGCTTGAGCATTACACAGACCAAAAGGCATCACCAGATATTCGTAATGCCCGTCTCTAGTGTTAAATGCAGTCTTCCATTCGTCACCCTCCCGTATTCGAATGAGATTGTACGCGCCTCTGAGATCCAACTTGGTGAAAATGGAGGCACCCTTCAACCTATCGAATAGCTCAGATATTAAGGGTAAGGGGTATCGATTTTTAATAGTAACCGCATTTAAACCCCGATAATCGATGCAGGGTCTTAAGGTACCATCCTTTTTGGCAACAAAAAAGAACCCTGCCCCTGCAGGCGATGAGGATTTCCGGATGAACCCTCTCTCCAGATTCTCTGCTACATACTCCGACATGGCCTGGGTCTCTGGGATGGACAGAGGGTAGGTACGACCCCTGGGTAGAGTTGCTCCGGGGACAAGATCAATAGCACAGTCAAAAGACCTGTGGGGAGGAAGCACCTCAGCTGATTTTTTACAGAACACATCCCGGTAATCGCTGTATGCGGCGGGAAGATCAGAAGAAACAGAAGTGGCAGCAACCGGAAGACTCTCCTTGGGGGTCACCTTGAGAAGACACGACGAGAAACATGAGGAACCCCAGGCCAGGATCTGCCCAGAGACCCAGTCCACATGTGGAGAGTGGAGCTGTAGCCAAGGGAGGCCCAATACAACTGGGGTAGAGGCCTTGGGTAGAATAAGAAAGGATATCCACTCCTGGTGGAGAATCCCTACCGACATCCTAATGGGTAGCGTCTGGAAGCGAATAGGGCCCCCTGGGAGAACAGTGCCATCAATTGCCGAGACTACCAATGGGGTAGTGAGAGGTGAAAGGGTAAGCTTCATAGAAGAAGCAGTTCTCCAATCCATGAAATTGCCGGCAGCCCCGGAATCCAGGTATGCAAGGGTTGACTGAGGAGAAGTGCCTACATGAAGGGACACCGGCAAGAGCAGGCGAGAAGGTGATGTTTCTGGGTCCAATACTCCACCTTCCAAATGTATTAGACCCGAGCGTTTCCCGGACGAAGCGAGCAGGAGTCACGAAAATGACCCTTGCCCCCACAATAGAGGCACAAGCCCAGAGTTCTGCGCCTAGCACGTTCTTCGGGGGTTAGTCTGGTCCGGCCCAGCTGCATAGGTTCTTCAGCAGGTAGAGGATGCTCCACGGAATGAAGGGAGGGGAGCTCAGACTGGCTAGGACCCAGAGAGTGCTGGCGTCTTTTTTCTAAGGACCTCTCTTGAAAACGAATGTCGATCTGGTTGCATAATGAAATTACATCGTCCAGACCGACGGGAATGGCTCTTCCCGCTAATTCGTCTTTCACTCGGTCAGAGAGGCCATGTAAAAAGGTAGCGACCAGGGCCTCATTATTCCAGCTCAATTCAGCTGTGTGGATACGGAACTGAAGAGCATATTGCCCCACTGAACTAGATTCTTGGCGAAGACGTAAGACAGCACTAGCCGCTGAAGAAGCCCGAGCCGGCTCTTCGAAGATATTACGAAAGAGCTTCAAGAATTCGGACAGACTGGAAACCACCGGATCGTTCCTCTCCCACAGGGGGGCAGCCCAGGCCAAAGCTTCACCGGAGAGGAGGGAAATGATATAGGCTACCTTAGCCCGGTCAGATAGGAAGCTTTGAGGCTGAAGCTCAAAATGAATAGTGCATTGGCTGAGAAACCCCCTGCAGGCCTTGGAGTCCCCAGAGAAACGGAACGGAGCTGGCAATCTTAGTGAGTGTGAGGCTGCGACTGGTGCGATAGGTACAGCCGCTGGTTGTACTTGGGGTTGCGGATTCGGGGTTCCCAAGGAGACCTGAAGCTGCTCGAATCGAGAAGCCAGATCCTGGAGGAATCGCATCACCTGGGTCTGATTTGATTCCTGGGTCTCAAGTCTGCGAACTATGCCCTGCAATGGATCATCCGCGGGAAGCGGGATGTCAGCCGGGTTCATGGCTGATCAAACTGTCAGGGTCACCTGTGGCCAGGTGACAGATGCACACCGTAGGGGGACAGGAGTGCACCGCGAGGTAGTGAACCCTATGGCTGGCTTCTGTGGGTAGGAAACTGGGTGGTTGTGGAAAGCGGGACCAGAGGAGCACAACCGGGATCCCAACGGAAGCGAGAGCCAAGATTCCCCAGGGCGCGGAGTCTAAGACCCAGCTGGTCTTCTCCAGGGCCTCTAGTGGTGAGGATGTTACGCTGCAGGCTGGGACCAGGTCGCGGCCCCTGGAGTTTCCTAGCTCACGCCCCGTAGGATAAGGGGAAGCAGCGGCACACGATAGAGAGAACCGAATAACAAGCCGAAGGTCAGGGGCCACAAGCAGACAAGGATAACGAAGAACGAGCCGAAGGTCAAGGGTCACGAGCAGACAGGGATGGTCGGGGACAAGCCAATAACGTAACAGAGAGACAGACGTAGCACACGGCAGGCAGGAACCCAAACACACAATGCCTAACAAACACGTTGATCAGCAAAGCAGGCTTGCAGTGCACAGGTTAATATAGTGTTCAGTGATAGGGCCTGGGGTGGAGTCAGGCTGGGAGGAGATTATAAAGGAAGCCAGGTGAAGGAGGTCTGGTCTCTAGATGAACACATGAGGAGGAAGGTAAGATGGCAGACAGACATTAATGCATATCCATGACAATTAGGCAGCTATGATTAAACACTAAGATAGTGTGAAACGCGTCAGCTTTGACCAGAATTTTGTGACTTGCTGTGTGTCATTTGTAATTTTGAAGATTTTACATAATAAAGGCTTTTATTGGAGTGCTGCTGTCCAGAAGACTTGATCTTCTGCTTTGCCTGAAATTGCATTGCCTGCACCCTGGGCTGTTGGGAGGAGATAACTACCTGGAGAACGTCCACACCTGAGCGGTCTTTGTTTTCCACCTAAGTTGGCTAATCAGAACTCCCCCCAGCACTGCCCCTCATCCAATCCCCCATCAGCACTGCCACTGATCCCACCCCCCACCAGCACTGCCATTGATATCAACCCCCCCCCCCCCCCACCAGCACTGCCACTCATTCCATTCCCTCCACCAAGGAGTAAGAGAAGGAATACAAAATAGAGAATACATGGAAAGGAGAAAAAAAGAGGGGGAGGAACAAAGAAAAAAGGGAGAGAAAGAATAATAGAAAGAACAAGAAAGATGGCGAGAGATGGTTGGGGGAAAAAAAGAAAAAATAAATTAGGATGGAGAGAGATAAAAGGAAAAGAAAGGAGAACAAAGAGAAAGAGTGGTACATCCTAAAACGTACCATAAGGGGTTTTAATACTGTACGAGTGGAAGGGACTCAGGGAGCACTAAATGTCCGTGGGTTAGGGGCGCAAATTACTTGTCTTGCATTGGGTGCTGACAAACCCCGCTACTAAAATAATTTTACTGTTAGGGGTCCCCACAACTTTGGAAAATTTATCAAGGGGTCATGGCACTAGAAGGATTGAGAACCACTGTTCTACATAGAGAGGAAAGATTCAACATAGAGAGAAAAATTTTGACATTATAGAGACAGTGTTGGTGTAGACCATTCGACATGAACGACGAAGATTCGACGAAGCAGCGAAAAACATACAAACGTCGAATCTGTCATTGAAGGCTTATGGTGTCTGTCGAAAGTTCTAAGAAGATTCAACAAGCAGCTAAACTGTACGACGCCGCAATCATACATTTCCGGTCAAATGCTCGGCCCATAGGCTATAGAAGAATTCGAATGTTGGTTGACTAGTAATAATAATTTATAAATATAATTATTACTAGTGTCATACAAAATTAGAATTCTTCTATAGCTTGTAGGCGGAACATTCGACTGGAAATGTACGATTGCGGCGTCGTACAGTTTAGCTGCTCCGTCGAATCTTCTTAGAACATTTGACAGACACCATGAGCTTTCAATGACAGATTTGACCTTAATTAATTCGGATTTTCGGACGAATGCATTTTTTAACGAAACAAAATAAATAAAAACAAATTTCGGGAGTAACTAAATGTATTTTTCGGACGATAAGTGTGCAGGTGAAGAGGAGACTATGGACCATTTTCTGCTTCGTTGCCCTTTTAACATAGAGGTGTACAAACAGGTGGGGCGGGCCCTCGGTGTTCCTTTCCTCTCCAGGCTGGGTTATGCTGAGTGGGTGTACGGAGCATTCAATACTGGTGGGGTTTTTGTTTGGATACACTTTTTTTAGTTAGCCTAGAAGTCCATTATTTCACCTGGAACGCACGGTGTCAGGTCAGCAATTGGCATAAAATCCTTCCTGTTGAGGTGGTGGTGTATGACATTTTGCATGAGGTGGGGAAGATTCGGGTGCTTGAGAGAGACAAGCGGGGTCAGGGGGCTTGGTTGAAGGCGTGGAGAGGTTTCAAGCCTCCCTGACTGCCAGGATTCTTTTTTCCAGGTGTGGCTGTCCATCTCTTATCACCCTAGTTTTTTTTAATTTATGATTCATTTTTGATAAATGGCTGCGTACATAGGTGATGGGCTGGGCCTCTTAGGCCCTCTCTGCTGCTTTATGTAAATAGTTTTCTAAAAATGTTTTGGAAGTGGACTATGTATATATTGTATATTGTATATATTCTGAACATGGATGTGTATTCCTTTGATTTCTGTTGACGTTTTGTACTATGGTTTTGTTTTTTACTTTTATATAAAATTGGTTGCTTGATTATTTTCAATAAAAGATCAATAGTGACCCATGGTTGGTGTCAGTGGGAGGAAAAGTGTTCCATTATTAGTGTCAGTGGGAGGAAAAGTGTTCCATTATTGGTGTCAGTGGGAGGAAAAGTGTTCCATTATTGGTATTGAATTTGGGGAAAAGGAATATAAAGTTTCGGCTTATGCAGATGACATGCTTTTTTCATTATCAAGACCACAAATTTCACTACCAAATCCTATGAAAGAAGTAGAACTATACGGGAGCATGTCAAATCTTAAAATAAATTACGGTAAATCAGAGGCGATGGGGGTGGCACTCCCAGGCCCCATTAAAAACATACTAGAACAAAATTTTAAATTCAAGTGGACGAAGAAAGCATTAAATTATTTAGGAACACAGATTCCTGCAAATTTAACGAAAACATTTGAGTTAAATTTTGAACCATTAATCAGATCTGTAAGAACGCTATTGGAAGGATGGAATAAAGGCAGGCAGTCATGGTTTGGGAGATGTAAATATCCTAAAAATGAGTGTGATGCCAAAATTCCTGTATCTTTTTTTGGCATTACCGATAAGAATTCCTAAGTCCTTTTTCAGTCAAGCCCAAACTATGTTTATGAAATTTATCTGGGCTAGTAAAAGACCAAGAATAAGTAAGAAACTCCTAACTTTACCAAAAAGAGTAGGAGGAATATCGGCACCTGATATATACAAATATTATCAGGCGGTACATCTTGGGAGATTAGTAGACTGGAGCAGACATAGGGAATATAAATTATGGATTAATATAGAACAGCAAATAAGTTTAATTCCCCTAAATAGAGCATTATGGTGCTATACGGCCCTGCCTCCCTTAGTAAAATCACATCCCATGATAGGAACGACGCTTTGGATAGGATATAAAATATGTCAGAAATCCAAACTAACTAATAAAAAATCACCCTTATACCCGATAATAGGAAATCCAGATTTTTTACCTGGGATAGAATCACTAATATTTAGGAAATTGAGAGAAAAGGGTAATTTCCAAGCGTCGGATTTTGTAGAAGAAAGCGGGTGGGTAACAATAGATACGTTCACAAAACAAGGAGGGAAATTTGAAATCCCGATATGGCAAGCTAGGCAGCTCCGACACTACTTAGAAACTTTGGGACCGGTAGGAACATATAGTCGGATACGGACAAGATTTGAGGAATATTGTGAAATGGGGGAACCCTTACCACATGTGATATCTAAAACATATGCACTGTTGAATGTACCCCCAGATGATTTTAAAATGGAATGCCTGGATAAATGGGAAAAGGATATAGGACACACCTTCTCTCCAGTACAATGCCAGAACATAATAGATTTGGCAACAAAATCCTCGAGGTGTATAAAAATACAGGAATCGAATTATAAAATACTAACACGCTGGTATTATACGCCCGCGGCACTAAATAATTTTTTTTCAGATCTACTGTATCTGACAGGTGCTGGAGAGGATGTGGTGAAAAGGGAACAATGATACATATATTTTGGTCGTGCCCGGTAATTAGACAGTTCTGGGAGACAGTATATAGAATTACACAGACATTTACTGAATACCTAATCCCTCACGAACCAGACTTTTTTTTGCTACATAATATACTAATCCCACCTAAAAGATATAGTAACTCAATGTTGTGCCATTTAAAAAATGCAGCAAAAAGCTGTATTGCAATTCATTGGAAAAATACAAAAGCCCCAACGGCTTCAGAGTGACTTAGGAAAGTTAGGAAGGTAGGAATAATGGAGAAATTGTTACCTATAACATTAGATAGAAAGGAAAAAATTAAAGAAATCTGGGGCCCATGGGATGCATATACACAATCAGAAGAGGGTAAAAGGCTATTAGTAGAGTAAAAGGGAAGAAAAGAGAAGAAGGAAAGAAAAAAGGAAAGAGAGATAAATGTCATTATATAGAAGTCAAGGAGAAGGGAAAACCCCCGCCCCCCTTTCTTTTTTTTTTTTTTGCGCTTATTGGAGTGGGTGGAGTATGGAGATTGAAGGGAATGGGAAATGGGAATAGGGATATTGGGAAGAATTTGGGATATGTGGAAGATAATAGGGGGAGATGAGAACAGGTAAGCGAATGAGTATAGAAGAGATTAAGGAATTTAGACAGATAAAATAAGATTATATGAAGGAATAAATATGGTCTTCTTGAAGATATATATATATATATATATATATATATATATATATACATATGTACTGAATTTATATACGATGGACAATGTATAGGGTTATCATTTTTATTTTTTTTCTGCTGTGAAAGATATAAAGTAAAGAAATAGGTTTTGAACTATAATTAGAAATTTCACAGCTATAATACAGCAGTATAGACCCAAATGTATTAATTCGATTTGTTTTCATGCATTTTTTTTTTGATTTGTTGTAAGTAAGTATGTATAAACCCTATTGTTGGAAATAAAGAGAAAAAGGAAAATAAAGAATAAAAAAAAAAAAAAAAGATCAATAGTGACCCATGGTTGGTGTCAGTGGGAGGAAAAGTGTTCCATTATTGGTGTCAGTGGGAGGAATAGTGTTCCATTATTGGTGTCAGTGAGAGGAAAAGTGTTCCATTATTGGTGTCAGTGGGAGGAAAAGTGTTCCATTATTGGTGTCAGTGAGAGGAAAAGTGTTCCATTATTGGTGTCAGTGGGAGGAAAAGTGTTCCATTATTGGTGTCAGTGGGAGGAAAAGTGTTCCATTATTGGTGTCAGTGGGAGGAAAAGTGTTCCATTATTGGTGTCAGTGGGGGGAATAGTGTTCCATTATTGGTGTCAGTGGGGGGAATAGTGTTCCATTATTGGTGTCAGTGGGAGGAATAGTGTTCCATTATTGGTGTCAGTGGGAGGAAAAGTGTTCCATTATTGGTGTCAGTAGGAGGAAAAGTGTTCCATTATTGGTGTCAGTGGGGGGAAAAGTGTTCCATTATTGGTGTCAGTGGGGGGAATAGTGTTCCATTATTGGTGTCAGTGGGGGGAAAAGTGTTCCATTATTGGTGTCAGTGGGAGGAAAAGTGTTCCATTATTGGTGTCAGTGGGGGGAAAAGTGTTCCATTATTGGTGTCAGTGGGGGGAATAGTGTTCCATTATTGGTGTCAGTGGGGGGAAAAGTGTTCCATTATTGGTGTCAGTGGGGGGAATAGTGTTCCATTATTGGTGTCAGTGGGAGGAAAAGTGTTCCATTATTGGTGTCAGTGGGGGGAATAGTGTTCCATTATTGGTGTCAGTGGGAGGAATAGTGTTCCATTATTGGTGTCAGTGGGAGGAATAGTGTTCCATTATTGGTGTCAGTGGGAGGAAAAGTGTTCCATTATTGGTGTCAGTGGGAGGAAAAGTGTTCCATTATTGGTGTCAGTGGGAGGAAAAGTGTTCCATTATTGGTGTCAGTGGGGGGAAAAGTGTTCCATTGTTGGTGTCAGTGGGGGGAAAAGTGTTCCATTATTGGTGTCAGTGGGAGGAATAGTGCCCCGCCCATCATTGGAGCACAGGTGTGTCAGGAGGAAGGTGCCTCTGAAGCTGCTCTGTGAGAAGGGAGTGGTGGTGAAATCTCTCCCAGCTCCCTGGCCCCCTTTCTGGGGAGGCCATGGAGGGCAGCGGGGCTTCTCCTGCTGGAGGCTCCCAGCCATCTCCTGGGCCATCAGGTGAACTGCCTGCCTCTGCACAAGCTGATCTCTCTACCCCTGGTGAGGATGAAGGCTCGGAGGCCATTCGGGAGCGAGTGGTGGCCGGGATTAAGGTCCTGAACAGGGAGAGGGACAAGCTATACAAGCTGAGAGCGGAGTTGAAGCGCCTGCGAAGGCAACGTGAGGGCTTACACAGCCAGAAACGGGGATCCATGGATCCGGAAATCCAGCTGGCCAAGGTCCGTGTGGATCATCAGGAAACCATCGTGGCCATGATGGAAGGCAGAGATGGGCCCTTTAAAGAGAAGTTTTGCAACGACAAGAGGTTTGGAAGGGTGACAAAGATGGAGGTGGAGGAGGAGGAGACCCCCAGTTCTGACCCCCTGCCCCCCCAGGGAGAGGTAAGAAGCCCCAGGCCTTCCCAGGACTCAGGAGGCATGCTAAGGGCCATCCAGGTAATGGAGTCTCCTATGCGGGGGGATCAGATGGTGTTTAACGAGGAAGACATTACTGATGATGTGCCTGATAAAGTAAAGCCTGCTAAGTCCCATGTTGTGGATAAGACTGTTTTTGTACCATCTAGCACCATGACTGATAATGTGCCTAATGACAATGTTGTGCCTGCTGAGGCTGCAATGCAGCAAGACTTGCATTCAAAAAATGTCATTTCTGTAAATGAACTGCAAGTGTCAGAAGAGCCCATTAACCTTTCTTTGGCTGAGTCCAAAGCTGTTTGCCCCACTGCTGCTGAGGGCTCTACAGTGCAGCATCAGGAGACAACTGGTATTGCAGCAACTGTGACTATTGCTGATGGGAATGTGTGTGTGGCTGAAAAAAATCCTCCCAGTTCAGGTGTGATGAACAATGGTCCCAGTACAAGTGTGATGAACAATGGTCCCAGTACAAGTGTGATGGACAATCCTACCAACTCTGTTCATGCAGATAATGTGCAGACTAATGTGACTTCAGTGTGGGCCCCTGGCCCTGAGAAACCTACATTTGCAGAGGTGGCACACTCTGCTCCTGGTAGTCCCGCTCCCAAGCGGGGTTTTCCCCTACAAGCTGCCACTTTGAGCGCCCCAGGATCTGGTCTTGGGTCTCTGGCTTCTGCTGGGGGTCCCAGACGGAATGTAGTTATTCTGAAATGGGAAGGTGGTGCCATCCCTCCAGCACGGCGTGCGGTGGTAGATATGATATTGGAGATGGGTTTTGGTGCAAATGACCTGTATGCCTTTATACACGTAGCTGGGACAAGGGACTATACGGTTAGTTTCACCAGGCCAGAGGGTCTTGACCTGTTCTGGGAGCGATATGAGGCTCAGTGCAGGTCAAGACCTGAATGGGAAGGTCTGGTCCCAGTTGCGGTTTCTCAGAGGTCAACAGTAAAAAAAATTACCATTATCCTGACCAATGAGAGTGTTCCTGCTCGGGATCTAGAGGTCTGGTTAAGGAACTATGGGGAGGTTTTGACCAAACCTAATAAAATCCATGATGAGCGTAACATCTGGACTGGGGGATGGTCGGTAACAGTCAGGTTGGCCAGGGATGGGAATGTTGTCCGTCACCTGCCCTCCTCAGCTTTCATAGGGAGGGATAGGATGACTGTTTTCTACCCTGGTCAGCCGAAGCTGTGTCACCGCTGTGGAGAAAAGGGGCACTTGAGCTCCTCCTGTTCAGCCTTGATGTGTTCAGTGTGTCGGGGGCAGGGTCATATGGCTAAGGACTGTACCAGGAAGATCAGGTGCAACCTGTGCCTGCGCCTTGGCCACCCCTACAGCAGGTGTCCTGAAGCCTGGCACAATATGGAGAAGGAGGTAGTAGATGACATGTCAAGGCTGGACAGGATGGAGGGTGAGACCCCTGGTGTACCATCCTCCTCTGCGGTGACCCCCTCCCCCGGTCCTGCTCAGGATCCCTCTCCAGTTCCTGTGGCCACCCCTCCTGTGTCTGTAAGTACTCCTTCTGTTTCTGTCTCTGTGTCCCCCCAGCCTACTGTACCCTCTCCTCTTGTGTCAGAACCTTCCAAGTCTGTGCCCCCCGAGTCAGTTACCCCTCAGGAGTCTACCCCTCCTGAGTCTGACTTAAAGGGATCACCCCCCCCACCAGCGTGTACTAAAAAGGTTGCTTCTTCCTCTGTAAAGAAGTCTTCTAGAAAGACTTTAAAGAAAAAAGTAAGAGATGAGGGCATCTCTGAGGCTGACCTGCAGTACCTGGAAGAGAGAAGGAAGGTTGGGAGGCGGAAGAGGCAGGCGGTGAGGACGGAACGGGGACGGGAAGCTCCGGTTCCTGTCTCCAGCCGTCATAGGTCCTCCAAGTGGGATATTTCTTCATCCGGAGCTTCTTCTGAGAGAAGTTCCGATTCCGAAATGGACTTTGAGGCGGCCTCTAGAAAGAGAGAGGCTTCTGGTGATGAGCAGCAGAGGGGAGCTAAGAAGCAATCCACCCAATAACCCAAATGGCGGTTCCCCCTCCGTTAAAAGTGGTGACAATTAATGTCGCCAGCATTAAGTCAGTAAGAGCTCGTTCTATGGCCTTCTTTTTGTTCAGCCAATTAGATGCTGAAATTTTATTTTTGCAAGAGACTAGGCTCACCTCCTTGGCAGATATACATATGGCCAAGAGAGAGTGGAGGTATGGTCCATCTTACTGGTCTCTTGCGGCCGAGCCTTACGGCGGTGTGGCGGTGTTGTTTAAAACCGGCATGGTAACTGTCCGGCGGGTTATTGAGGTGGAGATTGGGAGATGTATGGTCTTAGACGTCCTTGTGGGAGGGCAGGACCTGCGCCTAATCAATGTTTATGGGCCGCACACAAAGTGGGACAGGAAATGCCTTTTTACAAGGATCAAGCCATTTCTTTTTACATCCCGGCAAGTGGTCTTTGGAGGTGACTTTAATACAATAACTAGGCCCAAGGACAGGAAGGACTTCAAGGACAGGCTGGGATATGATAGCGTTTTTTTAAATAGTATGGTTAGGGATGCTGGTCTTGTGGATGTGCTCATTAAGCACCTCCCAGATGACACCGGGTTCACTTTTCATCGTGGTAATAGTCAGAGTAGGATAGATAGGTTTTTTTTGAAGGAGGCCTCTGCTTTCTCGCCCCCAGTGGTGCAGGCAGTAGAGTTCTCTGATCACTGTATGCTATCTGTGGTACTGAATGCTTCAGACGCCCCTCAGAGGGGCAAGGGCATCTGGAGATTAAATTCGACACTACTCAAGGAAGAACATGTTAGACAATCCTTTGAGGAATTCTTTCAGGCACAGGTGACCATCCTGGACTTTTGTAGCAGCAAGGCTGAGTGGTGGGAGCTGACCAAAAAGAGGATCGCTGGATTCTTCAGGGGCCTAGCCAATAGAAATCAGTTTAATAAATACATGACCTACCAACGTTTACGGAGGAAGCTGGATATTCTTGTCTCGAGAGGAGAAGATCCTGGGGCAATCTCTGAAGTGAAACTCCTTCTCAGGAAGTGTCAATATGACCGGCATGCCTCTTTGGTTCTGGAGAGGGACTATGGGAAGTACCACTCGCCTGACCCTTACCAGAACTGCAAACAAGGTGTAGCTGTTAAAACGGTCGTTGGCCTTAAGGACAGTACAGGTTCCTTGACAAAGTCCAGGTCAGGGATTCTGGAGGTCGTGAGGTCCTTTTATGCCGACCTTCTTGGGAGGAAAGAGCTTGATCGTGACAAGATGGAAAGCTTTTTGGACTCTACTCCAGGTCTAAATGGTGGAGATGTTCCATTGATGAATTTGACAGAGGAGATCACAGTCGAAGAGGTGATGAGGGCAATTGAACAGCTTGCCATCAAAAAGTCGCCTGGACCGGATGGCTTGACGGCTGAGTTTTACAAAGCCTTTAAGTCTATTCTGGCCCCGCATTTGGTAGAGGTTTTTAACAGTTGCCTTGCTGAGGGGGTGCTTTCCCCTTCCATGAGGCACTCGGCTGTGATTCTTCTTTCAAAGGGTAAAGATCCTTCGATGATTGAGAATTGGCGCCCCATCAGCCTTCTTAATGTCGATAGAAAGATACTGGCAAAGATATTTTTCTGGCGCCTATCGTCAGTGGCAGAGTCTTTGCTTTCTCGCCATCAGCACTGTTCGGTCCAGGGTAGGAGCACCTTCACAGCGGTTTTAGCTGTCCGGGAGGCCTTGGAGCGGTGCAGGGCTGCAGGCTGGGGAAAGTATTTGCTGACATTGGATCAGGCAAAGGCTTTTGATCGTGTTAACCATGAGTACCTGTGGTTGCTCCTTAGTAAGTACGGTCTGCCGGGTGGTTTTGTCGATTGGCTGAAAGTCTTGTATAAGGGGGCAGAAAGCTTCCCTCTTGTTAATGGTTGGGTTGGACAGTCCTTTGGGGTTGGCTCCGGGGTGCGCCAGGGTTGTCCCCTGAGTCCCCTGCTCTATGTGTTTGCAATCGACCCCTTCATCAGGAGGCTAGAGAGCGGCATGTTGTGTGGGGTACCAGTGGGGCTCCCGGGTGAGCCGCCATTGAGGGTTGTTGCCTATGCGGATGATGTGTCGGTGATTGTCACTGGGACGGATGAAGCGGAGGAGGTGGTCTCTCTGACATCACGGTATTCTGAAGCATCAGGCTCCAAGATCAATCAGGAAAAGACTGAAGTTTTCTGGATGGGAAAGGATGGTGAGGGTTTTGATCTCCCGGACACCTTTCCAGTGCCCCAGGAAAGAATTAAGATACTAGGCATTGAATTTGGACCCGGCGATTATGGCCTCAAAAACTGGGAAGGCAGACTGGAAATTGCCAATACTAAGGTGGTCAGCTGGAAGAGATGGAAGTTATCTATGAGGGAAAGGGTTGATCTGATTAAGACTTACCTGATTCCGATCTTCTTGTATGTCAGCTTTGTCTGCATCTTGCCAGTGTCTCTCTATGCTAGGGTCAGTAGTGTGTTCTTCCAGATGCTGTGGGGGAACAGACTGAACCCCATCAAGAGGAATGTCACCTACCTATCCAGGAGGGAGGGTGGCTTAGGTATGGTCAACCCAGTTCTTTTCTTTTCACTGCTATTTCTAAAGTTTAACATTGGTAATATGCTTGCAGTGGAACCTCCTGGATGGGTAGGCATATTTAGATCTTGGTTTAGGCCTTTTCTACGACTTTGGGAAGAAGGTGGCCAAGTGAAGAATCGCAGGGGTCATCGTGGTCAGCTACCAGCCTATGTCGCTCCGTGCCTGAAGTTACTGCGGCAGTGGCGATTGTCGGCTGAAGATCTCAGATCGGTTCCAAGGAAAGTCCTTATGAGTCGAGTCTTGAGCGAAGTCTTTCATGACCCACTGGCCTTAAGGGATTGCCCGGGCCCAGTTTTGAGGGCGGGGTTAAGACTGATAAATTTGGATAGAGTACCCCCTAAATTTAGGGATCTGGCCTGGTTGTGCTTCCATGGGAAGCTCTATGTTCGGGGCAATTTGAAATTCCGCAGTGGGATGGATCGTAGCTGTCCTCGGGAGGAGTGTGCAGATGAGGAGGAGACTATGGATCATTTTCTGCTTCATTGCCCTTTTAACATAGAGGTGTATAAACAGGTGGGGCGGGCCCTCGGTGTCCCTTTCCTCTCCAGGCTGGGTTATGCTGAGTGGGTGTACGGAGCATTCAATACCGGTGGAGTTTTTTGTTTGGATACACTTTTTTTAGTTAGCCTAGTAGTCCGTTATTTCACCTGGAACGCACGGTGTCAGGTCAGCATTCGGCAAAAAATCCTTCCTGTTGAGGTGGTGGTGTATGACATTTTGCATGAGGTGGGGAAGATTCGGGAGCTTGAGAGAGACAAGCGGGGTCAGGGGGCTTGGTTGAAGGCGTGGAGGGGTTTCAAGCCTCCCTGACTGCCAGGAGTCTCTTTCCCGGGTGTGGCTGTCTGTCTCTTATCACCCTAGATTATCAGTATTTTTGATGAATTTTTGATAAATGGCTGCGTACATAGGTGATGGGTTGTGCCTCTTAGGCCCTCTCTGCTGCTTTATGTAGATAGTTTTCTAGGGATGTTTTGGTAGTGGATTATGTATATATTCTGAACATGGATGTGTATTCCTTTGTTTTCTGTTGAAGTTTTGTACCATGGTTTTGTTTTTTACTTTTGTATAAAATTGGTTGCTTGATTCTTTTCAATAAAAGATCAATAGTGTTCCATTATTGGTGTCAGTGGGAGGAAAAGTGTTCCATTATTGGTGTCAGTGGGGGGAATAGTGTTCCATTATTGGTGTCAGTGGGAGGAATAGTGTTCCATTATTGGTGTCAGTGGGAGGAATAGTGTTCCATTATTGGTGTCAGTGGGAGGAAAAGTGTTCCATTATTGGTGTCAGTGGGAGGAAAAGTGTTCCATTATTGGTGTCAGTGGGAGGAAAAGTGTTCCATTATTGGTGTCAGTGGGGGGAAAAGTGTTCCATTGTTGGTGTCAGTGGGGGGAAAAGTGTTCCATTATTGGTGTCAGTGGGAGGAATAGTGCCCCGCCCATCATTGGAGCACAGGTGTGTCAGGAGGAAGGTGCCTCTGAAGCTGCTCTGTGAGAGGGGAGTGGTGGTGAAATCTATCCCAGCTCCCTGGCCCCCTTTCTGGGGAGGCCATGGAGGGCAGCGGGGCTTTTCCTGCTGGAGGCTCCCAGCCATCTCCTGGGCCGTCGGGTGAACTGCCTGCCTCTGCACAAGCCGATCTCTCTGCCCCTGGTGAGGATGAAGGCTCGGAGGCCATTCGGGAGCGAGTGGTGGCCGGGATTAAGGTCCTGAACAGGGAGAGGGACAAGCTCTACAAGTTGAGAGCGGAGTTGAAGCGCCTGCGAAGGCAACGTGAGGGCTTACACAGCCAGAAACGGGGATCCATGGATCCTGAAATCCAGCTGGCCAAGGTCCGTGTGGATCATCAGGAGACCATCGTGGCCATGATGGAAGGCAGAGATGGGCCCTTTAAAGAGAAGTTTTGCAACGACAAGAGGTTTGGAAGGGTGACAAAGATGGAGGTGGAGGAGGAGGAGACCCCCAGTTCTGACCCCCTGCCCCCCCAGGGAGAGGTAAGAAGCCCCAGGCCTTCCTAGGAATCTGGAGGTATGCTGAGGGCCATCCAGGTAATGGAGTCTCCTATGCGGGGGGATCAGATGGTGTTTAATGAGGAAGACATTACTGATGATGTACCTGATAAAGTGAAGCCTGCTAAATCCAATGTTGTGGATAAGACTGTTTTTGTTCCTTTTAACACTGTGACTGACAATGTGCCTAATGACAATCAGGCTGCTAGTCCTGTGTGCAGCAATGTTGTGCCTGCTGAGGCTGCAATGCAGCAAGAGATACGTTTAAAAAATGTCATTTCTGTGGATGGACTGCAAGTGTCAGAACAGCCCATTAACCCTTCTTTGGCTGAGTCCAAAGCTGTTTGCCCCACTGCTGCTGAGGACTCTACAGTGCAGCATCAGGAGACAGCTGGTATTGCAGCAACTGTGACTATTCCTGATGGGAATTTGAATAGTTCTGTGACTGATAACAATCACCCCAGTACCAGTGTGATGAACAATCCTGCTACAGATCCTGCCATTTCAGTTCATACAGTTGATGATGATAATAATACTAATATACAGACTAATGTGACTTCAGTGTCGGCCCTTGGCCTTGATAAACCTACTTTTGCACAGGTGGCACACTCTGCTCCTGGTAGTCCCGCTCCCAAACGGGGTTTTCCACTGCAAGCTGCCACTTTGAGCACCCCAAGATCTGGTCTTGGGTCTCTGGCTTCTGCTGGGGGTCCCAGGCGGAATGTAGTTATTCTGAAATGGGAAGGTGGTGCCATCCCTCCAGCACGGCGTGCAGTGGTGGACTTGATATTGGAGATGGGTTTTGGTGCAAATGACCTGTATGCCTTTATACATGTAGCTGGGACAAGGGACTATACAGTTAGCTTCACCAGGCCAGAGGGTCTTGACCTGTTCTGGGAGCGATATGAGGCTCGGTGCAGGTCAAGACCTGAATGGGAAGGTCTGGTCCCAGTTGCGGTGTCTCAGAGGTCAACAGTAAAAAAAATAACCATTATCCTGACTAATGAGAGTGTTCCTGCTCGGGATCTAGAGGTCTGGTTAAGGAACTATGGGGAAGTTTTGACCAAACCTAATAAAATCCATGATGAGCGTAACATCTGGACTGGGGGATGGTCGGTAACAGTCAGGTTGGCCAGGGATGGGAATGTTGTCCGTCACTTGCCCTCCTCAGCTTTCATAGGGAGGGATAGGATGACTGTTTTCTACCCTGGTCAGCCGAAGCTGTGTCACCGCTGTGGAGAAAAGGGGCACTTGAGCTCCTCCTGTTCAGCCTTGATGTGTTCAGTGTGTCGGGGTCAGGGTCATATGGCTGGGGATTGTACCAGGAAGATCAGGTGCAACCTGTGCCTGCGCCTTGGCCACCCCTACAGCAGATGTCCTGAAGCCTGGCACAATATGGAGAAGGAGGTAGTAGAGGACATGTCAAGGCTGGACGGGATGGAGGGTGAGACCCCTGGTGTACCATCCTCCTCTGCGGTGACCGCCTCCCCCGGTCCTGCTCAGGATCCCTCTCCAGTTCCTGTGGCCACCCCTCCTGTGTCTGTAAGTACTCCTTCTGTTTCTGTCTCTGTGTCCCCCCAGCCTACTGTACCCTCTCCTCTTGTGTCAGAACCTTCCAAGTCTGTGCCCCCCGAGTCAGTTACCCCCCAGGAGTCTACCCCTCCTGAGTCTGACTTAAAGGGATCACCCCCCCCCCCCAACTAAACAGGGCGCCCCTTCCTCTGTAAAGAAGTCTTGTGGAAAAACTTTAAAGAAAAAAGTAAGAGATGAGGGCATCTCTGAGGCTGACCTGCGGTACCTGGAGGAGAGAAGGAAGGTTGGGAGGCGGAAGAGGCAGGCGGTGAGGACGGAACGGGGACGGGAAGCTCCGGTTCCTGTCTCCAGCCGTCATAGGTCCTCCAAGTGGGATATTTCTTCATCCGGAGCTTCTTCTGAGAGAAGTTCCGATTCCGAAATGGACTTTGAGGCGGCCTCTAGAAAGAGAGAGGCTTCTGGTGATGAGCAGCAGAGGGGAGCTAAGAAGCAATCCACCCAATAACCCAAATGGCGGTTCCCCCTCCGTTAAAAGTGGTGACAATTAATGTCGCCAGCATTAAGTCAGTAAGAGCTCGTTCTATGGCCTTCTTTTTGTTCAGCCAATTAGATGCTGAAATTTTATTTTTGCAAGAGACTAGGCTCACCTCCTTGGCAGATATTCATATGGCCAAGAGAGAGTGGAGGTATGGTCCATCTTACTGGTCTCTTGCGGCCGAGCCTTACGGCGGTGTGGCGGTGTTGTTTAAAACCGGCATGGTAACTGTCCGGCGGGTTATTGAGGTGGAGATTGGGAGATGTATGGTCTTAGACGTCCTTGTGGGAGGGCAGGACCTGCGCCTAATCAATGTTTATGGGCCGCACACAAAGTGGGACAGGAAATGCCTTTTTACAAGGATCAAGCCATTTCTTTTTACATCCCGGCAAGTGGTCTTTGGAGGTGACTTTAATACAATAACTAGGCCCAAGGACAGGAAGGACTTCAAGGACAGGCTGGGATATGATAGCGTTTTTTTAAATAGTATGATTAGGGATGCTGGTCTTGTGGATGTGCACATTAAGCACCTCCCAGATGACACCGGGTTCACTTTTCATCGTGGTAATAGTCAGAGTAGGATAGATAGGTTTTTTTTGAAGGAGGCCTCTGCTTTCTCGCCCCCAGTGGTGCAGGCAGTAGAGTTCTCTGATCACTGTATGCTATCTGTGGTACTGAATGCTTCAGATGCCCCTCAGAGGGGCAAGGGCATCTGGAGATTAAATTCGACTCTACTCAAGGAAGAACATGTTAGACAATCCTTTGAGGAATTCTTTCAGGCACAGGTGACCATCCTGGACTTTTGTAGCAGCAAGGCTGAGTGGTGGGAGCTGACCAAAAAGAGGATCGCTGGATTCTTCAGGGGCCTAGCCAATAGAAATCAGTTTAATAAATACATGACCTACCAACGTTTACGGAGGAAGCTGGATATTCTTGTTTCGAGAGGAGGAGATCCTGGGGCAATCTCCGAAGTGAAACTCCTTCTCAGGAAGTGTCAATATGACCGGCATGCCTCTTTGGTTCTGGAGAGGGACTATGGGAAGTACCACTCGCCTGACCCTTACCAGAACTGCAAACAAGGTGTAGCTGTTAAAACGGTCGTTGGCCTTAAGGACAGTACAGGTTCCTTGACAAAGTCCAGGTCAGGGATTCTGGAGGTCGTGAGGTCCTTTTATGCCGACCTTCTTGGGAGGAAAGAGCTTGATCGTGACAAGATGGAAAGCTTTTTGGACTCTACTCCAGGTCTAAATGGTGGAGATGTTCCATTGATGAATTTGACAGAGGAGATCACAGTCGAAGAGGTGATGAGGGCAATTGAACAGCTTGCCATCAAAAAGTCGCCTGGACCGGATGGCTTGACGGCTGAGTTTTACAAAGCCTTTAAGTCTATTCTGGCCCCGCATTTGGTAGAGGTTTTTAACAGTTGCCTTGCTGAGGGGGTGCTTTCCCCTTCCATGAGGCACTCGGCTGTGATTCTTCTTTCAAAGGGTAAAGATCCTTCGATGATTGAGAATTGGCGCCCCATCAGCCTTCTTAATGTCGATAGAAAGATACTGGCAAAGATATTTTTCTGGCGCCTATCGTCAGTGGCAGAGTCTTTGCTTTCTCGCCATCAGCACTGTTCGGTCCAGGGTAGGAGCACCTTCACAGCGGTTTTAGCTGTCCGGGAGGCCTTGGAGCGGTGCAGGGCTGCAGGCTGGGGAAAGTATTTGCTGACATTGGATCAGGCAAAGGCTTTTGATCGTGTTAACCATGAGTACCTGTGGTTGCTCCTTAGTAAGTACGGTCTGCCGGGTGGTTTTGTCGATTGGCTGAAAGTCTTGTATAAGGGGGCAGAAAGCTTCCCTCTTGTTAATGGTTGGGTTGGACAGTCCTTTGGGGTTGGCTCCGGGGTGCGCCAGGGTTGTCCCCTGAGTCCCCTGCTCTATGTGTTTGCAATCGACCCCTTCATCAGGAGGCTAGAGAGCGGCATGTTGTGTGGGGTACCAGTGGGGCTCCCGGGTGAGCCGCCATTGAGGGTTGTTGCCTATGCGGATGATGTGTCGGTGATTGTCACTGGGACGGATGAAGCGGAGGAGGTGGTCTCTCTGACATCACGGTATTCTGAAGCATCAGGCTCCAAGATCAATCAGGAAAAGACTGAAGTTTTCTGGATGGGAAAGGATGGTGAGGGTTTTGATCTCCCGGACACCTTTCCAGTGCCCCAGGAAAGAATTAAGATACTAGGCATTGAATTTGGACCCGGCGATTATGGCCTCAAAAACTGGGAAGGCAGACTGGAAATTGCCAATACTAAGGTGGTCAGCTGGAAGAGATGGAAGTTATCTATGAGGGAAAGGGTTGATCTGATTAAGACTTACCTGATTCCGATCTTCTTGTATGTCAGCTTTGTCTGCATCTTGCCAGTGTCTCTCTATGCTAGGGTCAGTAGTGTGTTCTTCCAGATGCTGTGGGGGAACAGACTGAACCCCATCAAGAGGAATGTCACCTACCTATCCAGGAGGGAGGGTGGCTTAGGTATGGTCAACCCAGTTCTTTTCTTTTCACTGCTATTTCTAAAGTTTAACATTGGTAATATGCTTGCAGTGGAACCTCCTGGATGGGTAGGCATATTTAGATCTTGGTTTAGGCCTTTTCTACGACTTTGGGAAGAAGGTGGCCAAGTGAAGAATCGCAGGGGTCATCGTGGTCAGCTACCAGCCTATGTCGCTCCGTGCCTGAAGTTACTGCGGCAGTGGCGATTGTCGGCTGAAGATCTCAGATCGGTTCCAAGGAAAGTCCTTATGAGTCGAGTCTTGAGCGAAGTCTTTCATGACCCACTGGCCTTAAGGGATTGCCCGGGCCCAGTTTTGAGGGCGGGGTTAAGACTGATTAATTTGGATAGAGTACCCCCTAAATTTAGGGATCTGGCCTGGTTGTGCTTCCATGGGAAGCTCTATGTTCGGGGCAATTTGAAATTCCGCAGTGGGATGGATCGTAGCTGTCCTCGGGAGGAGTGTGCAGATGAGGAGGAGACTATGGATCATTTTCTGCTTCATTGCCCTTTTAACATAGAGGTGTACAAACAGGTGGGGCGGGCCCTCGGTGTCCCTTTCCTCTCCAGGCTGGGTTATGCTGAGTGGGTGTACGGAGCATTCAATACCGGTGGAGTTTTTTGTTTGGATACACTTTTTTTAGTTAGCCTAGTAGTCCGTTATTTCACCTGGAACGCACGGTGTCAGGTCAGCATTCGGCAAAAACTCCTTCCTGTTGAGGTGATGGTGTATGACATTTTGCATGAGGTGGGGAAGATTCGGGAGCTTGAGAGAGACAAGTGGGGTCAGGGGGCTTGGTTGAAGGCGTGGAGGGGTTTCAAGCCTCCCTGACTACCAGGAGTCTCTTTCCCGGGTGTGGCTGTCTGTCTCTTATCACCCTAGATTATCAGTATTTTTGATTGATTTTTGATAAATGGCTGCGTACATAGGTGATGGGTTGTGCCTCTTAGGCCCTCTCTGCTGCTTTATGTAGATAGTTTTCTAGGGATGTTTTGGTAGTGGATTATGTATATATTGTATATATTCTGAACATGGATGTGTATTCCTTTGTTTTCTGTTGAAGTTTTGTACTATGGTTTTGTTTTTTACTTTTGTATAAAAATTGGTTGCTTGATTCTTTTCAATAAAAGATCAATAGTGCCCCGCCCATCATTGGAGCACAGGTGTGTCAGGAAGAAGGTGCCTCTGAAGCTGCTCTGTGAGAAGGGAGTGGTGGTGAAATCTATCCCAGCTCCCTGGCCCCCTTTCTGGGGAGGCCATGGAGGGCAGCGGGGCTTCTCCTGCTGGAGGCTCCCAGCCATCTCCTGGGCCATCAGGTGAACTGCCTGCCTCTGCACAAGCCGATCTCTCTGCCCCTGGTGAGGATGAAGGCTCGGAGGCCATTCGGGAGCGAGTGGTGGCCGGGATTAAGGTCCTAAACAGGGAGAGGGACAAGCTCTACAAGTTGAGAGCGGAGTTGAAGCGCCTGCGAAGGCAACGTGAGGGCTTACACAGCCAGAAATGGGGATCCATGGATCCGGAAATCCAGCTGGCCAAGGTCCGTGTGGATCATCAGGAGACCATCGTGGCCATGATGGAAGGCAGAGATGGGCCCTTTAAAGAAAAATTTTGTAACGACAAAAGGTTTGGAAGGGTGACAAAGATGGAGGTGGAGGAGGAGGAGACCCCCAGTTATGACCCCCTGCCCCCCCAGGGAGAGGTAAGCAGCCCCAGGCCTTCCCAAGATTCAGGAGGTATGCTGAGGGCCATCCAGGTAATGGAGTCTCCTATGCGGGGGGATCAGATGGTGTTTAATGAGGAAGACATTACTGATGATGTACCTGATAAAGTGAAGCCTGCTAAGTCCCATGTTGTGGATAAGACTGTTTTTGTTCCTTTTAACACTGTGACTGACAATGTGCCCAATGACAATCAGGCTGCTAGCCCTGTGTGCAGCAATGTTGTGCCTGCTGAGGCTGCAATGCAGCAAGAGTTACATTTAAAAAATGTCATTTCTGTGGATGGACTGCAAGTGTCAGAACAGCCCATTAACCCTTCTTTGGCTGAGTCCAAAGCTGTTTGCCCCACTGCTGCTGAGGACTCTACAGTGCAGCATCAGGAGACAGCTGGTATTGCAGCAACTGTGACTATTCCTGATGGGAATTTGAATAGTTCTGTGACTGATAACAATCACCCCAGTACCAGTGTGATGAACAATCCTGCTACAGATCCTGCCATTTCAGTTCATACAGTTGATAATAATAATAATATACAGAGTGATGTGGCTTCAGTGTCAGCCCTTGGCCCTGATAAACCTACTTTTGCACAGGTGGCACACTCTGCTCCTGGTAGTCCCGCTCCCAAGCGGGGTTTTCCACTGCAGGCTGCCACCTTGAGCACCCCAAGATCTGGTCTTGGGTCTCTGGCTTCTGCTGGGGGTCCAAGACGTAATGTAGTTATCCTGAAATGGGAAGGTGGTGCCATCCCTCCAGCACGGCGTGCAGTGGTGGACTTGATATTGGAGATGGGTTTTGGTGCAAATGACCTGTATGCCTTTATACACGTAGCTGGGACAAGGGACTATACGGTTAGTTTCACCAGGCCAGAGGGTCTTGACCTGTTCTGGGAGCGATATGAGGCTCGGTGCAGGTCAAGACCTGAATGGGAAGGTCTGGTCCCAGTTGCGGTGTCTCAGAGGTCAACAGTAAAAAAAATAACCATTATCCTGACCAATGAGAGTGTTCCTGCTCGGGATCTAGAGGTCTGGTTAAGGAACTATGGGGAAGTTTTGACCAAACCTAATAAAATCCATGATGAGCGTAACATCTGGACTGGGGGATGGTCGGTAGTGATGAGCCGAACACCCCCGGGTTCGGTTCGCACCAGAACCCGCGAACGGACCGAAAGTTCGAACGAACATTAGAACCCTATTAAATACAATGGATGTGAACGTTCGAATTCTAAAGTGCTAATTATAACAACTATTATGCATGTTATTGTCCTAAAAAGGGTTTGGGAACCCGGGTTCTGCACCAGGGGACATGTATCAATGCAAAAAGAAGTTTTAAAAACGGTCGTTTTTCGGGAGCAGTCATTTTAATGATGCATAAAGTGAAAAAAAAAAAGTCAAATATTCCTTTAAATATCGTACCTGGGGGGTGTCTAAAGTATGCCTGTGAAGTGCCACGTGTTTCCCGTGTTTAGAACTGTCCCTGCACAAAATGACACTTCTAAAGGAAAAAAAAGCCATTTAAAACTGCTTGCGGCTTTAATGTAATGTCTGGTCCCGGTAATATGGAAGAAATTCTTTAAGAAAAATGGCATAGCTACCCCATGACCCCCCCCCCTACCCCAGCCCATTACCAGCCCCTTTGGGTCTTGTATGGATATTAAGGGGAACCCCGTACATAAAATAAAAAAGGCCCTATATACTCTGAACAGCCCTATACAGGCGGTGCATACAAGACAGGGACTGTAGGTTTGTTCTTATGTAGAGTCTGTTTGTAATTTTGAACAGGTACATTGTTGAAGTGTAGCTCCAGACCAAAAATCTATTTTTAAACTTTTTGGAAAACATAGGTAAGGGTTATCACCCCTGTAACATTTGTTTTGCTGTCTGTGCCCCTGTTCAGAACATTTCACCTCACTTTCCGTCCCAATGACAACTGTTTTTGAAATGTGGTGTTTTTCTTGAAACAAGGATTGCTGATAAAGCATCAGTACAGAGGAGACACCTTTCTCCCATATTTATTCTTACAGGAGAGAATTTTCCTTCCTAGTGGTAGATTTCCTCTCACTTCCTGTTGTCTTCTTGCGTTTGCAAGTAGGAGTCGTTTGTAAGTTGGATGTTTGAAAGTAGGGACCTGCCGTATATACTCTGCAGAAATAGGCCCCTTAGTTGTTGGTGTTGGCACAACACTGTAAGCACTCACAGTTACTCTTGGTTGGTGCTGGAACGCCCTGCTGTCAACTATTATATCGGGAATTTTAATTACATATAATTGTTGAACAGTGGTAGTAAAAATTGGGCCTTTGATGGTGGTGCTGGTGCCACAACACTGTAAGCCCTGACAGTTACTCTTGGTGGGTGCAGCAATGGGCCCTGCTGTGAATTATTAGATCAAGAATTGTAATTACATGCCCCTGTTGAACAGGGGCTGAAAAATTGGGCCTTAGGCACTGGTGGCACAACACTGCAACCCCTCACAGATACTGTACTTGGAGCACAGCAATGAGCCCTGTTGCAAAGTATTGCTTCAAAAATTGTAATGACACGCCCCTGTTAAACAGGGGCTGAAAAATTGGGCCTTAGGCACTGGTGGCACAACACTGCAACTCCTCACAGATACTGTACTTGGAGCACACCAATGAGCCCTGTTGCAAAGTATTGCTTCAAAAATTGTAATTACACGCCCCTGTTAAACAGGGGCTGAAAAATTGGGCGTTAGGCACTGGTGGCGGCACCCATAAACAAAAATGATCTTACAAGCTATCATCATCAATCGTATCATTGAGGACTCGGAGGAGGAGGATAGCCAGTCAACATAACAGCACAGGCACTCAGCATCAGCATCAGTCTTGAAGGGATGTGACATGTTAAAATCAATTAGTCTGTTATATCAGCATCAGGTGTGTGGTAGCTGGTGGTGATCCAAGACTGGTTCATCTTGATGAAAGTCAGTCGATCAACCGAGTCGGTGGACAGGCGCACCCTGTGATCCGTGACAAATCCTCCAGCAGCACTGAATGTGCGTTCCGAAAGAACGCTGGATGCAGGACAGGCCAGTAGCTCAATTGCATACTGTGCAAGCTCTGGCCAGTGATCCATCCTCAAGACCCAGTAAGCCAGAGGATTTTCGGTGGGGAAGGTGTCCAAGTCTGACCTTGCCCCTAGATATTCCTGCACCATGTTTATCAGACGCTGGCGATGGTTGCTGGAACCGATCATACTTTGGGGCTGCGGACTAAAGAATTGTCTGAACGCATCGGTCAGACGGCCACCTTCCCCACCGCTCCTTCTTTGACTGGCCGAAGCCTCAGCAACTCGTTGTCCAGGACCAGGAGTTTGCAACCTCCCAGTCTCTGGGAATGCGTTGCACAGACCTTTCTGCAAGGCCTCCCGGAGTTGTCTCATCCTCTGCTCCCTCTGCGACGGTAACATAAGGTCCGCAACCTTACCCTTGTACCGTGGATCAAGGAGAGTGGCCAGCCAGTAATGGTCCCTCTCCTTGATCCGAAGAATACGAGGATCCTTCCGCAGACTTTGCAGGATCAGGGAGGCCATGCAGCGTAGGTTTGCTGAGGCATTCGCTCCGGAGTCCTCTGGGTCACTAAGGACGACATGATCCGCAGCCACCTCCTCCCAGCCACGTACAAGTCCACTGGTTTCTTGGGACTGTAAATCATCCCTAAAAGACTGCTGCTGATGATGCTGAGTGCCAGCCTCCACCTCCATGCTGACACAATCCTCCTCCTCCTCCTCCTCCTCCTCCTCTTCCTGTGCGATGGGTGGGACAGAAGGAACACTGTCTGGGTAAAGGGGGCCTTGAGAGGCAAGGAAGTCCTCCTCTTCCTGCCTCTGTTCTGCCTCAAGTGCCCTGTCCATTATTCCACGCAGCGTGTGCTCCAACAGGTGGACAAGAGGTACAGTGTCACTGATGCATGCACTGTCACTGCTCACCATCCTCGTGGCCTCCTCAAATGGTGCCAGGACAGTGCATGCATCCCTGATCATGCCCCACTGGCGTGGAGAAAAAAAACCAAGCTCCCCTGACCCTGTCCTGGTGCCGTAGTCGCACAGGTACTCATTGATGGCCCTCTGCTGCGTGTGCAGCCGCTGCAGCATGGCCAACGTTGAGTTCCACCTGGTGGGCATGTCACATATAAGGCGGTTCTTGGGCAGGTTCAACTCCTTTTGCAGCTCAGCCAGGCGAGCACTGGCATTATAAGATCTGCGGAAATGCACACAGACTTTCCTGGCCTGCCTCAGGACATCCTGTAAGCCCGGGTACCTGCCCAAGAAGCGCTGCACCACCAGGTTAAGGACGTGAGCCACACAGGGCACATGGGTCAGTTGTCCCTGTCGGAGGGCGGAGAGGAGGTTGGTGCCATTGTCGCAAACCACCATTCCTGGCTTAAGCTGGCGTGGCGTCAACCACCTCTCGGCCTGGCCCTGCAGAGCAGACAGGACCTCTGCCCCAGTGTGGCTTCTGTCCCCCAAACACACCAGCGCAAGCACGGCATGGCATCTTTTTGCCTGCGTACTTGCGTAGCCCCGTGAACGGCTACGGAGCACCGCTGGTTCATAGGACAAACCACAGGAAGAGGCCATGGAGGAAGAAGAAGAGGAGGGGGTGGAGGAGAGAGGTGTGTCACAACCAGTAGTAGCATTTTGGAGGCGTGGCGGTGGGACAACCTCCAACACTACTGCACCTTGTCCTGAATCCTTCCCAGCTGCCAAAAGAGTGACCCAATGGGCCGTGAAAGAAAGGTAACGTCCCTGTCCATGCCTGCTGGACCATGAGTCAGCGGTAATATGCACCTTACCGCTGACCGCCCTGTCCAGCGAGGCCAAGACATTGCCTTCCACATGCCGGTAGAGAGCCGGAATAGCCTTCCGTGAGAAAAAGTGGCGTTTGGGAACCTGCCACTGAGGAACTGCACATTGCACAAACTCACGGAAGGGGGCCGAGTCTACCAACTGAAAAGGCAGCAGTTGAAGCGCTAGCAATTTAGCCAAGCTAGCATTCAACCGCTGGGCATGTGGATGGCTGGGAGTGAACTTCTTTCGACGGTCCAGCAGCTGGGGCAGGGAAATTTGCCTGCTAGAATCGGACGTCGGTGTACTGCTAGCAGAGTGGGCGCAAGTACTTGGCTGTGACACACCTAATTCTACACCTTCATTCCTCTCAGTGCATGTTTCAGAGAGGACTGAAGTTATAGTGGGGTTGGAGATCCCAGCTGATGCGGTGCAAGGAGAGGTCCGCTTTGTTCTTTGGTGTGGGTCTTTGAGGTAGGCTTGCCAACGAGCTGCATGGCAGGTCAACATATGTCTGGTCAGGCATGTGGTACCCAAGCGGCTGATGTTTTGGCCACGCGATATACGCTTGAGACATATGTTGCAAACAGCAGCTGTGCGATCTGATGCACTAGCCTCAAAAAAGGCCCACACCAAAGAACTTTTTGAATGACGGGCAGAGGCAGCGCCCTGCACAGGCGGAGCTCTGCGGTGTGATTCCGTCGGTGTACTGCCCTTACGCTGGCCACCAAAGGGCATCCTGCCTCGTTGGAGATGTGCCTCCTCCTCATCCTCCTCCTCCTCCTCTCTCCTATTAGGCACCCACGTGGAGTCAGTGACCTCATCATCCCCTCCCTCCTCATCACTGGAGCCAATCTGGCAGTATGCTGCAGCTGCTGGAACATGACTGCCAGATTGGTGTCCTTCTTGAGCATCCCCTCTGTCTGCTCTCACGCTACTGCCTTCCTCTAGCTGGGTTTCATCATCAGACCCTTCGAAACGCTGGGCATCCTCCTGGAGCATGTACCCAACACTGTGCTGAAACAGTTCGGGGGACTCCTCAGGAGGAGGACATGGTGGGTCTAGGGAAGGAGTGACTGATGATTTGTCTGACATTGATACCAGGGAAGACGACGCTTTGGCAGCTGCTTTTCCAGTACCCTGAGCCTGGGTGAGAGAGGATGAGGAGGAGGAGGAGGGCTTGGTCATCCACTCTACCAAGTCTTCGGCATGATGTGGCTCAACATGTCCAGCTGCCGAAAAGAAGGACAAGCGTGTCCCATGGCCATGTGCTGATGACAATGCACCGCGTCCACGACCAGCACTGTTGCCCCCAGACACAGAGCCTGCTTGCCCTCTTTTATTGCCTCCTGACTGTCTGCCTCTCCTTGTTTGCCTTCCAGACATTCTAATAGATGGCCTGCAGGGAGATGGGAAAAAAGCAATAAGGGCTACCTTCAGGTGTCCTTCTCTGTCCCTTGAAACAAGGACTTTCACAGTGAAAGAAACTGACACTCTCCCTACCTACAGTTTTCTGTCCCTAGAAAAAATGTTTTTTTTAATCACAATATAGCACAAGGACAATTCACTCACTGTCCTTACAGGTCCCTGGAAACAAGGACTTGCAGAGTGAAAGAAAAAAAACACTCTCCCTACCTACAGTTTTCTGTCCCTAGAATAAATGTTTTTTTTAAGCACAATATAGCACAAGGACAATTCACTCACTGTCCTTACAGGTCCCTGGAAACAAGGACTTGCAGAGTGAAAGAAAAAAAACACTCTCCCTACCTACAGTTTTCTGTCCCTAGAAAAAATGTTTTTTTTAATCACAATATAGCACAAGGACAATTCACTCACTGTCCTTACAGGTCCCTGGAAACAAGGACTTGCAGAGTGAAATAAACTGACACTCTCCCTACCTACAGTTTTCTGTCCCTAGAATAAATGTTTTTTTTAAGCACAATATAGCACAAGGAGAATTCACTCACTGTCCTTCCAGGTCCCTGGAAACAAGGACTTGCAGAGTGAAAGAAAAAAAACACTCTCCCTACCTACAGTTTTCTGTCCCTAGAAAAAATGTTTTTTTTAATCACAATATAGCACAAGGACAATTCACTCACTGTCCTTCCAGGTCCCTGGAAACAAGGACTTGCAGAGTGAAATAAACTGACACTCTCCCTACCTACAGTTTTCTGTCCCTAGAATAAATGTTTTTTTTAAGCACAATATAGCACAAGGACAATTCACTCACTGTCCTTACAGGTCCCTGGAAACAAGGACTTGCAGAGTGAAAGAAAAAAAACACTCTCCCTACCTACAGTTTTCTGTCCCTAGAAAAAATGTTTTTTTTAATCACAATATAGCACAAGGACAATTCACTCACTGTCCTTACAGGTCCCTGGAAACAAGGACTTGCAGAGTGAAAGAAAAAAAACACTCTCCCTACCTACAGTTTTCTGTCCCTAGAAAAAATGTTTTTTTTAATCACAATATAACACAAGGACAATTCACTCACTGTCCTTCCAGGTCCCTGGAAACAAGGACTTGCAGAGTGAAATAAACTGACACTCTCCCTACCTACAGTTTTCTGTCCCTAGAATAAATGTTTTTTTTAAGCACAATATAGCACAAGGACAATTCACTCACTGTCCTTACAGGTCCCTGGAAACAAGGACTTGCAGAGTGAAAGAAAAAAAACACTCTCCCTACCTACAGTTTTCTGTCCCTAGAAAAAATGTTTTCTTTAATCACAATATAGCACAAGGACAATTCACTCACTGTCCTTACAGGTCCCTGGAAACAAGGACTTGCAGAGTGAAATAAACTGACACTCTCCCTACCTACAGTTTTCTGTCCCTAGAATAAATGTTTTTTTTAATCACAATATAGCACAAGGACAATTCACTCACTGTCCTTCCAGGTCCCTGGAAACAAGGACTTGCAGAGTGAAATAAACTGACACTCTCCCTACCTACAGTTTTCTGTCCCTAGAATAAATGTTTTTTTTAAGCACAATATAGCACAAGGACAATTCACTCACTGTCCTTACAGGTCCCTGGAAACAAGGACTTGCAGAGTGAAAGAAAAAAAACACTCTCCCTACCTACAGTTTTCTGTCCCTAGAAAAAATGTTTTTTTTAAGCACAATATAGCACAAGGACAATTCACTCACTGTCCTTACAGGTCCCTGGAAACAAGGACTTGCAGAGTGAAAGAAAAAAAACACTCTCCCTACCTACAGTTTTCTGTCCCTAGAAAAAATGTTTTTTTTAATCACAATATAGCACAAGGACAATTCACTCACTGTCCTTACAGGTCCCTGGAAACAAGGACTTGCAGAGTGAAAGAAACTGACACTGTCCCTACCTACAGTTTTCTGTCCCTAGAATAAATGTTTTTTTTTCAAGCACAATATAGCACAAGGAGAATTCACTCACTGTCCTTCCAGGTCCCTGGAAACAAGGACTTGCAGAGTGAAATAAACTGACACTCTCCCTACCTACAGTTTTCTGTCCCTAGAATAAATGTTTTTTTTAAGCACAATATAGCACAAGGACAATTCACTCACTGTCCTTACAGGTCCCTGGAAACAAGGACTTGCAGAGTGAAAGAAACTGACACTCTCCCTACCTACAGTTTTCTGTCCCTAGAATAAATGTTTTTTTTAAGCACAATATAGCACAAGGACAATTCACTCACTGTCCTTCCAGGTCCCTGGAAACAAGGACTTGCAGAGTGAAAGAAACTGACACTGTCCCTACCTACAGTTTTCTGTCCCTAGAATAAATGTTTTTTTTAAGCACACTATAGCACAAGCACAAAACACACTGACACTCTCCCTACCTATCCTTCTCTTTCCCTAAACTAAAGGAATCCAGGTTAAGCAAGAAAGAAATAACAGTCACTGTCCCTGCCTATGCTGCTCTATCCCTGCTCCGGAACACACTACACTAGGCCGCCGTGCTGGCGGCCTTTTATAGTGTGGGGCGTGTACTAAACACCCTCAGCAATAATTGGCCACAGGCATCCTGCCTGTGGCCAATCATTGCTCTCCTCGCTGCCGGCGCTGTGATTGGCCAAGCATGCGGGGTCACAGTGCATGCTTGGCCAATCACAGCGCCTGGATGACACTGCGATGGCGTAGTGCATTGTGGGCCGTTCGCGTCACTCGAATTTGGCGCGAACAGCCCAAATCGTTCGATCTTCGTCGAACGATCGAACAGCCGATGTTCGAGTCGAACGTATGTTCGACTCGAACACGAAGCTCATCCCTAATGGTCGGTAACAGTCAGGTTGGCCAGGGATGGGAATGTTGTCCGTCACTTGCCCTCCTCGGCTTTCATAGGGAGGGATAGGATGACTGTTTTCTACCCTGGTCAGCCGAAGCTGTGTCACCGCTGTGGAGAAAAGGGGCACTTGAGCTCCTCCTGTTCAGCCTTGATGTGTTCAGTGTGTCGGGGTCAGGGTCATATGGCTAAGGACTGCACTAAGATGATCAGGTGCAATCTGTGCCTGCGCCTTGGCCACCCCTACAGCAGATGTCCTGAAGCCTGGCACAATATGGAGAAGGAGGTAGTAGAGGACATGTCAAGGCTGGACGGGATGGAGGGTGAGACCCCTGGTGTACCATCCTCCTCTGCGGTGACCCCCTCCCCTGGTCCTGCTCAGGATCCCTCTCCAGTTCCTGTGGCCACCCCTCCTGTGTCTGTAAGTACTCCTTCTGTTTCTGTCTCTGTGTCCCCCCAGCCTACTGTACCCTCTCCTCTTGTGTCGGAACCTTCCAAGTCTGTGCCCCCCGAGTCTGTTACCCCCCAGGAGTCTACCCCTCCCGAGTCTGACTTAAAGGGATCACCCCCCCCACCAGCGTGTACTAAAAAGGGCGCCCCTTCCTCTGTAAAGAAGTCTTGTGGAAAGACTTTAAAGAAAAAAATAAGAGATGAGGGCATCTCTGAGGCTGACCTGCGGTACCTGGAGGAGAGAAGGAAGGTTGGGAGGCGGAAGAGGCAGGCGGTGAGGACGGAACGGGGACGAGAAGCTCCGGTTCCTGTCTCCAGCCGTCATAGGTCCTCCAAGTGGGATATTTCTTCATCCGGAGCTTCTTCTGAGAGAAGTTCCGATTCCGAAATGGACTTTGAGGCGGCCTCTAGAAAGAGAGAGGCTTCTGGTGATGAGCAGCAGAGGGGAGCTAAGAAGCAATCCACCCAATAACCCAAATGGCGGTTCCCCCTCCGTTAAAAGTGGTGACAATTAATGTCGCCAGCATTAAGTCAGTAAGAGCTCGTTCTATGGCCTTCTTTTTGTTCAGCCAATTAGATGCTGAAATTTTATTTTTGCAAGAGACTAGGCTCACCTCCTTGGCAGATATTCATATGGCCAAGAGAGAGTGGAGGTATGGTCCATCTTACTGGTCTCTTGCGGCCGAGCCTTACGGCGGTGTGGCGGTGTTGTTTAAAACCGGCATGGTAACTGTCCGGCGGGTTATTGAGGTGGAGATTGGGAGATGTATGGTCTTAGACGTCCTTGTGGGAGGGCAGGACCTGCGCCTAATCAATGTTTATGGGCCGCACACAAAGTGGGACAGGAAATGCCTTTTTACAAGGATCAAGCCATTTCTTTTTACATCCCGGCAAGTGGTCTTTGGAGGTGACTTTAATACAGTAACTAGGCCCAAGGACAGGAAGGACTTCAAGGACAGGCTGGGATATGATAGCGTTTTTTTAAATAGTATGATTAGGGATGCTGGTCTTGTGGATGTGCACATTAAGCACCTCCCAGATGACACCGGGTTCACTTTTCATCGTGGTAATAGTCAGAGTAGGATAGATAGGTTTTTTTTGAAGGAGGCCTCTGCTTTCTCGCCCCCAGTGGTGCAGGCAGTAGAGTTCTCTGATCACTGTATGCTATCTGTGGTACTGAATGCTTCAGACGTCCCTCAGAGGGGCAAGGGCATCTGGAGATTAACTTCGACACTACTCAAGGAAGAACATGTTAGACAATCCTTTGAGAAATTCTTTCAGGCACAGGTGACCATCCTGGACTTTTGTAGCAGCAAGGCTGAGTGGTGGGAGCTGACCAAAAAGAGGATCGCTGGATTCTTCAGGGGCCTAGCCAATAGAAATCAGTTTAATAAATACATGACCTACCAACGTTTACGGAGGAAGCTGGATATTCTTGTTTCGAGAGGAGGAGATCCTGGGGCAATCTCCGAAGTGAAACTCCTTCTCAGGAAGTGTCAATATGACCGGCATGCCTCTTTGATTCTGGAGAGGGACTATGGGAAGTACCACTCGCCTGACCCTTACCAGAACTGCAAACAAGGTGTAGCTGTTAAAACGGTCGTTGGCCTTAAGAACAGTACAGGTTCCTTGACAAAGTCCAGGTCAGGGATTCTGGAGGTCGTGAGGTCCTTTTATGCCGACCTTCTTGGGAGGAAAGAGCTTGATCGTGACAAGATGGAAAGCTTTTTGGACTCTACTCCAGGTCTAAATGGTGGAGATGTTCCATTGATGAATTTGACAGAGGAGATCACAGTCGAAGAGGTGATGAGGGCAATTGAACAGCTTGCCATCAAAAAGTCGCCTGGACCGGATGGCTTGACGGCTGAGTTTTACAAAGCCTTTAAGTCTATTCTGGCCCAGCATTTGGTAGAGGTTTTTAACAGTTGCCTTGCTGAGGGGGTGCTTTCCCCTTCCATGAGGCACTCGGCTGTGATTCTTCTTTCAAAGGGTAAAGATCCTTCGATGATTGAGAATTGGCGCCCCATCAGCCTTCTTAATGTCGATAGAAAGATACTGGCAAAGATATTTTTCTGGCGCCTATCGTCAGTGGCAGAGTCTTTGCTTTCTCACCATCAGCACTGTTCGGTCCAGGGTAGGAGCACCTTCACAGCGGTTTTAGCTGTCCGGGAGGCCTTGGAGCGGTGCAGGGCTGCAGGCTGGGGAAAGTATTTGCTGACATTGGATCAGGCAAAGGCTTTTGATCGTGTTAACCATGAGTACCTGTGGTTGCTCCTTAGTAAGTACGGTCTGCCGGGTGGTTTTGTCGATTGGCTGAAAGTCTTGTATAAGGGGGCAGAAAGCTTCCCTCTTGTTAATGGTTGGGTTGGACAGTCCTTTGAGGTTGGCTCCGGGGTGCGCCAGGGTTGTCCCCTGAGTCCCCTGCTCTATGTGTTTGCAATCGACCTCTTCGTCAGGAGGCTAGAGAGCGGCATGTTGTGTGGGGTACCAGTGGGGCTCCCGGGTGAGCCGCCATTGAGGGTTGTTGCCTATGCGGATGATGTGTCGGTGATTGTCACTGGGACGGATGAAGCGGAGGAGGTGGTCTCTCTGACATCACGGTATTCTGAAGCATCAGGCTCCAAGATCAATCAGGAAAAGACTGAAGTTTTCTGGATGGGAAAGGATGGTGAGGGTTTTGATCTCCCGGACACCTTTCCAGTGCCCCAGGAAAGAATTAAGATACTAGGCATTGAATTTGGACCCGGCGATTATGGCCTCAAAAACTGGGAAGGCAGACTGGAAATTGCCAATACTAAGGTGGTCAGCTGGAAGAGATGGAAGTTATCTATGAGGGAAAGGGTTGATCTGATTAAGACTTACCTGATTCCGATCTTCTTGTATGTCAGCTTTGTCTGCATCTTGCCAGTGTCTCTCTATGCTAGGGTCAGTAGTGTGTTCTTCCAGATGCTGTGGGGGAACAGACTGAACCCCATCAAGAGGAATGTCACCTACCTATCCAGGAGGGAGGGTGGCTTAGGTATGGTCAACCCAGTTCTTTTCTTTTCACTGCTATTTCTAAAGTTTAACATTGGTAATATGCTTGCAGTGGAACCTCCTGGATGGGTAGGCATATTTAGATCTTGGTTTAGGCCTTTTCTACGACTTTGGGAAGAAGGTGGCCAAGTAAAGAATCGCAGGGGTCATCGTGGTCAGCTACCAGCCTATGTCGCTCCGTGCCTGAAGTTACTGCGGCAGTGGCGATTGTCGGCTGAAGATCTCAGATCGGTTCCAAGGAAAGTCCTTATGAGTCGAGTCTTGAGCGAAGTCTTTCATGACCCACTGGCCTTAAGGGATTGCCCGGGCCCAGTTTTGAGGGCGGGGTTAAGACTGATTAATTTGGATAGAGTACCCCCTAAATTTAGGGATCTGGCCTGGTTGTGCTTCCATGGGAAGCTCTATGTTCGGGGCAATTTGAAATTCCGCAGTGGGATGGATCGTAGCTGTCCTCGGGAGGAGTGTGCAGATGAGGAGGAGACTATGGATCATTTTCTGCTTCATTGCCCTTTTAACATAGAGGTGTACAAACAGGTGGGGCGGGCCCTCGGTGTTCCTTTCCTCTCCAGGCTGGGTTATGCTGAGTGGGTGTACGGAGCATTCAATACCGGTGGAGTTTTTTGTTTGGATACACTTTTTTTAGTTAGCCTAGTAGTCCGTTATTTCACCTGGAATGCACGGTGTCAGGTCAGCATTCGGCAAAAACTCCTTCCTGTTGAGGTGGTGGTGTATGACATTTTGCATGAGGTGGGGAAGATTCGGGAGCTTGAGAGAGACAAGCGGGGTCAGGGGGCTTGGTTGAAGGCGTGGAGGGGTTTCAAGCCTCCCTGACTGCCAGGAGTCTCTTTCCCGGGTGTGGCTGTCTGTCTCTTATCACCCTAGATTATCAGTATTTTTGATGAATTTTTGATAAATGGCTGCGTACATAGGTGATGGGTTGTGCCTCTTAGGCCCTCTCTGCTGCTTTATGTAGATAGTTTTCTAGGGATGTTTTGGTAGTGGATTATGTATATATTGTATATATTCTGAACATGGATGTGTATTCCTTTGTTTTCTGTTGAAGTTTTGTACTATGGTTTTGTTTTTTACTTTTGTATAAAAATTGGTTGCTTGATTCTTTTCAATAAAAGATCAATAGTGTTCCATTATTGGTGTCAGTGGGAGGAATAGTGTTCCATTATTGGTGTCAGTGGGAGGAATAGTGTTCCATTATTGGTGTCAGTGGGAGGAAAAGTGTTCCATTATTGGTGTCAGTGGGTGGAAAAGTGTTCCATTATTGGTGTCAGTGGGAGGAAAAGTGTTCCATTATTGGTGTCAGTGGGGGGAAAAGTGTTCCATTGTTGGTGTCAGTGGGGGGAAAAGTGTTCCATTATTGGTGTCAGTGGGAGGAATAGTGCCCCGCCCATCATTGGAGCACAGGTGTGTCAGGAGGAAGGTGCCTCTGAAGCTGCTCTGTGAGAAGGGAGTGGTGGTGAAATCTCTCCCAGCTCCCTGGCCCCCTTTCTGGGGAGGCCATGGAGGGCAGCGGGGCCTCTCCTGCTGGAGGCTCCCAGCCATCTCCTGGGCCGTCAGGTGAACTGCCTGCCTCTGCACAAGCTGATCTCTCTACCCCTGGTGAGGATGAAGGCTCGGAGGCCATTCGGGAGCGAGTGGTGGCCGGGATTAAGGTCCTGAACAGGGAGAGGGACAAGCTGTACAAGCTGAGAGCGGAGTTGAAGCGCCTGCGAAGGCAACGTGAGGGCTTACATAGCCAGAAACGGGGATCCATGGATCCTGAAATCCAGCTGGCCAAGGTCCGTGTGGATCATCAGGAAACCATCGTGGCCATGATGGAAGGCAGAGATGGGCCCTTTAAAGAGAAGTTTTGCAACGACAAGAGGTTTGGAAGGGTGACAAAGATGGAGGTGGAGGAGGAGGAGACCCCCAGTTCTGACCCCCTGCCCCCCCAGGGAGAGGTAAGAAGCCCCAGGCCTTCCCAGGACTCAGGAGGCATGCTAAGGGCCATCCAGGTAATGGAGTCTCCTATGTGGGGGGATCAGATGGTGTTTAACGAGGAAGACATTACTGATGATGTGCCTGATAAAGTAAAGCCTGCTAAGTCCCATGTTGTGGATAAGACTGTTTTTGTACCATCTAGCACCATGACTGATAATGTGCCTAATGACAATGTTGTGCCTGCTGAGGCTGCAATGCAGCAAGGTTTGCATTTAAAAAATGTCATTTCTGCAAATGAACTGCAAGTGTCAGAAGAGCCCATTAACCTTTCTTTGGCTGAGTCCAAAGCTGTTTGCCCCACTGCTGCTGAGGGCTCTACAGTGCAGCATCAGGAGACAACTGGTATTGCAGCAACTGTGACTATTGCTGATGGGAATGTGTGTGTGGCTGAAAAAAATCCTCCCAGTTCAGGTGTGATGAACAATGGTCCCAGTACACGTGTGATGAACAATGGTCCCAGTACAAGTGTGATGGACAATCCTACCAACTCTGTTCATGCAGATAATGTGCAGACTAATGTGACTTCAGTGTGGGCCCCTGGCCCTGAGAAACCTACATTTGCAGAGGTGGCACACTCTGCTCCTGGTAGTCCCGCTCCCAAGCGGGGTTTTCCCCTACAAGCTGCCACTTTGAGCGCCCCAGGATCTGGTCTTGGGTCTCTGGCTTCTGCTGGGGGTCCCAGACGGAATGTAGTTATTCTGAAATGGGAAGGTGGTGCCATCCCTCCAGCACGGCGTGCAGTGGTGGACTTGATATTGGAGATGGGTTTTGGTGCAAATGACCTGTATGCCTTTATACACGTAGCTGGGACAAGGGACTATACGGTTAGTTTCACCAGGCCAGAGGGTCTTGACCTGTTCTGGGAGCGATATGAGGCTCGGTGCAGGTCAAGACCTGAATGGGAAGGTCTGGTCCCAGTTGCGGTTTCTCAGAGGTCAACAGTAAAAAAAATTACCATTATCCTGACCAATGAGAGTGTTCCTGCTCGGGATCTAGAGGTCTGGTTAAGGAACTATGGGGAGGTTTTGACCAAACCTAATAAAATCCATGATGAGCATAACATCTGGACTGGGGGATGGTCGGTAACAGTCAGGTTGGCCAGGGATGGGAATGTTGTCCGTCACCTGCCCTCCTCAGCTTTCATAGGGAGGGATAGGATGACTGTTTTCTACCCTGGTCAGCCGAAGCTGTGTCACCGCTGTGGAGAAAAGGGGCACTTGAGCTCCTCCTGTTCAGCCTTGATGTGTTCAGTGTGTCGGGGGCAGGGTCATATGGCTAAGGACTGTACCAGGAAGATCAGGTGCAACCTGTGCCTGCGCCTTGGCCACCCCTACAGCAGGTGTCCTGAAGCCTGGCACAATATGGAGAAGGAGGTAGTAGATGACATGTCAAGGCTGGACAGGATGGAGGGTGAGACCCCTGGTGTACCATCCTCCTCTGCGGTGACCCCCTCCCCTGGTCCTGCTCAGGATCCCTCTCCAGTTCCTGTGGCCACCCCTCCTGTGTCTGTAAGTACTCCTTCTGTTTCTGTCTCTGTGTCCCCCCAGCCTACTGTACCCTCTCCTCTTGTGTCGGAACCTTCCAAGTCTGTGCCCCCCGAGTCTGTTACCCCCCAGGAGTCTACCCCTCCCGAGTCTGACTTAAAGGGATCACCCCCCCCACCAGCGTGTACTAAAATGGGCGCCCCTTCCTCTGTAAAGAAGTCTTGTGGAAAGACTTTAAAGAAAAAAATAAGAGATGAGGGCATCTCTGAGGCTGACCTGCGGTACCTGGAGGAGAGAAGGAAGGTTGGGAGGCGGAAGAGGCAGGCGGTGAGGACGGAACGGGGACGAGAAGCTCCGGTTTCTGTCTCCAGCCGTCATAGGTCCTCCAAGTGGGATATTTCTTCATCTGGAGCTTCTTCTGAAAGAAGTTCCGATTCTGAAATGGACTTTGAGGCGGCCTCTAGAAAGAGAGAGGCTTCTGGTGATGAGCAGCAGAGGGGAGCTAAGAAGCAATCCACCCAATAACCCAAATGGCGGTTCCCCCTCCGTTAAAAGTGGTGACAATTAATGTCGCCAGCATTAAGTCAGTAAGAGCTCGTTCTATGGCCTTCTTTTTGTTCAGCCAATTAGATGCTGAAATTTTATTTTTGCAAGAGACTAGGCTCACCTCCTTGGCAGATATTCATATGGCCAAGAGAGAGTGGAGGTATGGTCCATCTTACTGGTCTCTTGCGGCCGAGCCTTACGGCGGTGTGGCGGTGTTGTTTAAAACCGGCATGGTAACTGTCCGGCGGGTTATTGAGGTGGAGATTGGGAGATGTATGGTCTTAGACGTCCTTGTGGGAGGGCAGGACCTGCGCCTAATCAATGTTTATGGGCCGCACACAAAGTGGGACAGGAAATGCCTTTTTACAAGGATCAAGCCATTTCTTTTTACATCCCGGCAAGTGGTCTTTGGAGGTGACTTTAATACAGTAACTAGGCCCAAGGACAGGAAGGACTTCAAGGACAGGCTGGGATATGATAGCGTTTTTTTAAATAGTATGGTTAGGGATGCTGGTCTTGTGGATGTGCACATTAAGCACCTCCCAGATGACACCGGGTTCACTTTTCATCGTGGTAATAGTCAGAGTAGGATAGATAGGTTTTTTTTGAAGGAGGCCTCTGCTTTCTCGCCCCCAGTGGTGCAGGCAGTAGAGTTCTCTGATCACTGTATGCTATCTGTGGTACTGAATGCTTCAGACGCCCCTCAGAGGGGCAAGGGCATCTGGAGATTAAATTCGACTCTACTCAAGGAAGAACATGTTAGACAATCCTTTGAGGAATTCTTTCAGGCACAGGTGACCATCCTGGACTTTTGTAGCAGCAAGGCTGAGTGGTGGGAGCTGACCAAAAAGAGGATCGCTGGATTCTTCAGGGGCCTAGCCAATAGAAATCAGTTTAATAAATACATGACCTACCAACGTTTACGGAGGAAGCTGGATATTCTTGTTTCGAGAGGAGGAGATCCTGGGGCAATCTCCGAAGTGAAACTCCTTCTCAGGAAGTGTCAATATGACCGGCATGCCTCTTTGGTTCTGGAGAGGGACTATGGGAAGTACCACTCGCCTGACCCTTACCAGAACTGCAAACAAGGTGTAGCTGTTAAAACGGTCGTTGGCCTTAAGGACAGTACAGGTTCCTTGACAAAGTCCAGGTCAGGGATTCTGGAGGTCGTGAGGTCCTTTTATGCCGACCTTCTTGGGAGGAAAGAGCTTGATCGTGACAAGATGGAAAGCTTTTTGGACTCTACTCCAGGTCTAAATGGTGGAGATGTTCCATTGATGAATTTGACAGAGGAGATCACAGTCGAAGAGGTGATGAGGGCAATTGAACAGCTTGCCATCAAAAAGTCGCCTGGACCGGATGGCTTGACGGCTGAGTTTTACAAAGCCTTTAAGTCTATTCTGGCCCCGCATTTGGTAGAGGTTTTTAACAGTTGCCTTGCTGAGGGGGTGCTTTCCCCTTCCATGAGGCACTCGGCTGTGATTCTTCTTTCAAAGGGTAAAGATCCTTCGATGATTGAGAATTGGCGCCCCATCAGCCTTCTTAATGTCGATAGAAAGATACTGGCAAAGATATTTTTCTGGCGCCTATCGTCAGTGGCAGAGTCTTTGCTTTCTCGCCATCAGCACTGTTCGGTCCAGGGTAGGAGCACCTTCACAGCGGTTTTAGCTGTCCGGGAGGCCTTGGAGCGGTGCAGGGCTGCAGGCTGGGGAAAGTATTTGCTGACATTGGATCAGGCAAAGGCTTTTGATCGTGTTAACCATGAGTACCTGTGGTTGCTCCTTAGTAAGTACGGTCTGCCGGGTGGTTTTGTCGATTGGCTGAAAGTCTTGTATAAGGGGGCAGAAAGCTTCCCTCTTGTTAATGGTTGGGTTGGACAGTCCTTTGGGGTTGGCTCCGGGGTGCGCCAGGGTTGTCCCCTGAGTCCCCTGCTCTATGTGTTTGCAATCGACCCCTTCATCAGGAGGCTAGAGAGCGGCATGTTGTGTGGGGTACCAGTGGGGCTCCCGGGTGAGCCGCCATTGAGGGTTGTTGCCTATGCGGATGATGTGTCGGTGATTGTCACTGGGACGGATGAAGCGGAGGAGGTGGTCTCTCTGACATCACGGTATTCTGAAGCATCAGGCTCCAAGATCAATCAGGAAAAGACTGAAGTTTTCTGGATGGGAAAGGATGGTGAGGGTTTTGATCTCCCGGACACCTTTCCAGTGCCCCAGGAAAGAATTAAGATACTAGGCATTGAATTTGGACCCGGCGATTATGGCCTCAAAAACTGGGAAGGCAGACTGGAAATTGCCAATACTAAGGTGGTCAGCTGGAAGAGATGGAAGTTATCTATGAGGGAAAGGGTTGATCTGATTAAGACTTACCTGATTCCGATCTTCTTGTATGTCAGCTTTGTCTGCATCTTGCCAGTGTCTCTCTATGCTAGGGTCAGTAGTGTGTTCTTCCAGATGCTGTGGGGGAACAGACTGAACCCCATCAAGAGGAATGTCACCTACCTATCCAGGAGGGAGGGTGGCTTAGGTATGGTCAACCCAGTTCTTTTCTTTTCACTGCTATTTCTAAAGTTTAACATTGGTAATATGCTTGCAGTGGAACCTCCTGGATGGGTAGGCATATTTAGATCTTGGTTTAGGCCTTTTCTACGACTTTGGGAAGAAGGTGGCCAAGTAAAGAATCGCAGGGGTCATCGTGGTCAGCTACCAGCCTATGTCGCTCCGTGCCTGAAGTTACTGCGGCAGTGGCGATTGTCGGCTGAAGATCTCAGATCGGTTCCAAGGAAAGTCCTTATGAGTCGAGTCTTGAGCGAAGTCTTTCATGACCCACTGGCCTTAAGGGATTGCCCGGGCCCAGTTTTGAGGGCGGGGTTAAGACTGATTAATTTGGATAGAGTACCCCCTAAATTTAGGGATCTGGCCTGGTTGTGCTTCCATGGGAAGCTCTATGTTCGGGGCAATTTGAAATTCCGCAGTGGGATGGATCGTAGCTGTCCTCGGGAGGAGTGTGCAGATGAGGAGGAGACTATGGATCATTTTCTGCTTCATTGCCCTTTTAACATAGAGGTGTACAAACAGGTGGGGCGGGCCCTCGGTGTTCCTTTCCTCTCCAGGCTGGGTTATGCTGAGTGGGTGTACGGAGCATTCAATACCGGTGGAGTTTTTTGTTTGGATACACTTTTTTTAGTTAGCCTAGTAGTCCGTTATTTCACCTGGAATGCACGGTGTCAGGTCAGCATTCGGCAAAAACTCCTTCCTGTTGAGGTGGTGGTGTATGACATTTTGCATGAGGTGGGGAAGATTCGGGAGCTTGAGAGAGACAAGCGGGGTCAGGGGGCTTGGTTGAAGGCGTGGAGGGGTTTCAAGCCTCCCTGACTGCCAGGAGTCTCTTTCCCGGGTGTGGCTGTCTGTCTCTTATCACCCTAGATTATCAGTATTTTTGATGAATTTTTGATAAATGGCTGCGTACATAGGTGATGGGTTGTGCCTCTTAGGCCCTCTCTGCTGCTTTATGTAGATAGTTTTCTAGGGATGTTTTGGTAGTGGATTATGTATATATTGTATATATTCTGAACATGGATGTGTATTCCTTTGTTTTCTGTTGAAGTTTTGTACTATGGTTTTGTTTTTTACTTTTGTATAAAAATTGGTTGCTTGATTCTTTTCAATAAAAGATCAATAGTGTTCCATTATTGGTGTCAGTGGGAGGAATAGTGTTCCATTATTGGTGTCAGTGGGAGGAATAGTGTTCCATTATTGGTGTCAGTGGGAGGAAAAGTGTTCCATTATTGGTGTCAGTGGGTGGAAAAGTGTTCCATTATTGGTGTCAGTGGGAGGAAAAGTGTTCCATTATTGGTGTCAGTGGGGGGAAAAGTGTTCCATTGTTGGTGTCAGTGGGGGGAAAAGTGTTCCATTATTGGTGTCAGTGGGAGGAATAGTGCCCCGCCCATCATTGGAGCACAGGTGTGTCAGGAGGAAGGTGCCTCTGAAGCTGCTCTGTGAGAAGGGAGTGGTGGTGAAATCTCTCCCAGCTCCCTGGCCCCCTTTCTGGGGAGGCCATGGAGGGCAGCGGGGCCTCTCCTGCTGGAGGCTCCCAGCCATCTCCTGGGCCGTCAGGTGAACTGCCTGCCTCTGCACAAGCTGATCTCTCTACCCCTGGTGAGGATGAAGGCTCGGAGGCCATTCGGGAGCGAGTGGTGGCCGGGATTAAGGTCCTGAACAGGGAGAGGGACAAGCTGTACAAGCTGAGAGCGGAGTTGAAGCGCCTGCGAAGGCAACGTGAGGGCTTACAAAGCCAGAAACGGGGATCCATGGATCCTGAAATCCAGCTGGCCAAGGTCCGTGTGGATCATCAGGAAACCATCGTGGCCATGATGGAAGGCAGAGATGGGCCCTTTAAAGAGAAGTTTTGCAACGACAAGAGGTTTGGAAGGGTGACAAAGATGGAGGTGGAGGAGGAGGAGACCCCCAGTTCTGACCCCCTGCCCCCCCAGGGAGAGGTAAGAAGCCCCAGGCCTTCCCAGGACTCAGGAGGCATGCTAAGGGCCATCCAGGTAATGGAGTCTCCTATGCGGGGGGATCAGATGGTGTTTAACGAGGAAGACATTACTGATGATGTGCCTGATAAAGTAAAGCCTGCTAAGTCCCATGTTGTGGATAAGACTGTTTTTGTACCATCTAGCACCATGACTGATAATGTGCCTAATGACAATGTTGTGCCTGCTGAGGCTGCAATGCAGCAAGGTTTGCATTTAAAAAATGTCATTTCTGCAAATGAACTGCAAGTGTCAGAAGAGCCCATTAACCTTTCTTTGGCTGAGTCCAAAGCTGTTTGCCCCACTGCTGCTGAGGGCTCTACAGTGCAGCATCAGGAGACAACTGGTATTGCAGCAACTGTGACTATTGCTGATGGGAATGTGTGTGTGGCTGAAAAAAATCCTCCCAGTTCAGGTGTGATGAACAATGGTCCCAGTACACGTGTGATGAACAATGGTCCCAGTACAAGTGTGATGGAAAATCCTACCAACTCTGTTCATGCAGATAATGTGCAGACTAATGTGACTTCAGTGTGGGCCCCTGGCCCTGAGAAACCTACATTTGCAGAGGTGGCACACTCTGCTCCTGGTAGTCCCGCTCCCAAGCGGGGTTTTCCCCTACAAGCTGCCACTTTGAGCGCCCCAGGATCTGGTCTTGGGTCTCTGGCTTCTGCTGGGGGTCCCAGACGGAATGTAGTTATTCTGAAATGGGAAGGTGGTGCCATCCCTCCAGCACGGCGTGCAGTGGTGGACTTGATATTGGAGATGGGTTTTGGTGCAAATGACCTGTATGCCTTTATACACGTAGCTGGGACAAGGGACTATACGGTTAGTTTCACCAGGCCAGAGGGTCTTGACCTGTTCTGGGAGCGATATGAGGCTCGGTGCAGGTCAAGACCTGAATGGGAAGGTCTGGTCCCAGTTGCGGTTTCTCAGAGGTCAACAGTAAAAAAAATTACCATTATCCTGACCAATGAGAGTGTTCCTGCTCGGGATCTAGAGGTCTGGTTAAGGAACTATGGGGAGGTTTTGACCAAACCTAATAAAATCCATGATGAGCATAACATCTGGACTGGGGGATGGTCGGTAACAGTCAGGTTGGCCAGGGATGGGAATGTTGTCCGTCACCTGCCCTCCTCAGCTTTCATAGGGAGGGATAGGATGACTGTTTTCTACCCTGGTCAGCCGAAGCTGTGTCACCGCTGTGGAGAAAAGGGGCACTTGAGCTCCTCCTGTTCAGCCTTGATGTGTTCAGTGTGTCGGGGGCAGGGTCATATGGCTAAGGACTGTACCAGGAAGATCAGGTGCAACCTGTGCCTGCGCCTTGGCCACCCCTACAGCAGGTGTCCTGAAGCCTGGCACAATATGGAGAAGGAGGTAGTAGATGACATGTCAAGGCTGGACAGGATGGAGGGTGAGACCCCTGGTGTACCATCCTCCTCTGCGGTGACCCCCTCCCCTGGTCCTGCTCAGGATCCCTCTCCAGTTCCTGTGGCCACCCCTCCTGTGTCTGTAAGTACTCCTTCTGTTTCTGTCTCTGTGTCCCCCCAGCCTACTGTACCCTCTCCTCTTGTGTCGGAACCTTCCAAGTCTGTGCCCCCCGAGTCTGTTACCCCCCAGGAGTCTACCCCTCCCGAGTCTGACTTAAAGGGATCACCCCCCCCACCAGCGTGTACTAAAATGGGCGCCCCTTCCTCTGTAAAGAAGTCTTGTGGAAAGACTTTAAAGAAAAAAATAAGAGATGAGGGCATCTCTGAGGCTGACCTGCGGTACCTGGAGGAGAGAAGGAAGGTTGGGAGGCGGAAGAGGCAGGCGGTGAGGACGGAACGGGGACGAGAAGCTCCGGTTTCTGTCTCCAGCCGTCATAGGTCCTCCAAGTGGGATATTTCTTCATCTGGAGCTTCTTCTGAAAGAAGTTCCGATTCTGAAATGGACTTTGAGGCGGCCTCTAGAAAGAGAGAGGCTTCTGGTGATGAGCAGCAGAGGGGAGCTAAGAAGCAATCCACCCAATAACCCAAATGGCGGTTCCCCCTCCGTTAAAAGTGGTGACAATTAATGTCGCCAGCATTAAGTCAGTAAGAGCTCGTTCTATGGCCTTCTTTTTGTTCAGCCAATTAGATGCTGAAATTTTATTTTTGCAAGAGACTAGGCTCACCTCCTTGGCAGATATTCATATGGCCAAGAGAGAGTGGAGGTATGGTCCATCTTACTGGTCTCTTGCGGCCGAGCCTTACGGCGGTGTGGCGGTGTTGTTTAAAACCGGCATGGTAACTGTCCGGCGGGTTATTGAGGTGGAGATTGGGAGATGTATGGTCTTAGACGTCCTTGTGGGAGGGCAGGACCTGCGCCTAATCAATGTTTATGGGCCGCACACAAAGTGGGACAGGAAATGCCTTTTTACAAGGATCAAGCCATTTCTTTTTACATCCCGGCAAGTGGTCTTTGGAGGTGACTTTAATACAGTAACTAGGCCCAAGGACAGGAAGGACTTCAAGGACAGGCTGGGATATGATAGCGTTTTTTTAAATAGTATGGTTAGGGATGCTGGTCTTGTGGATGTGCACATTAAGCACCTCCCAGATGACACCGGGTTCACTTTTCATCGTGGTAATAGTCAGAGTAGGATAGATAGGTTTTTTTTGAAGGAGGCCTCTGCTTTCTCGCCCCCAGTGGTGCAGGCAGTAGAGTTCTCTGATCACTGTATGCTATCTGTGGTACTGAATGCTTCAGACGCCCCTCAGAGGGGCAAGGGCATCTGGAGATTAAATTCGACACTACTCAAGGAAGAACATATTAGACAATCCTTTGAGGAATTCTTTCAGGCACAGGTGACCATCCTGGACTTTTGTAGCAGCAAGGCTGAGTGGTGGGAGCTGACCAAAAAGAGGATCGCTGGATTCTTCAGGGGCCTAGCCAATAGAAATCAGTTTAATAAATACATGACCTACCAACGTTTACGGAGGAAGCTGGATATTCTTGTCTCGAGAGGAGGAGATCCTGGGGCAATCTCCGAAGTGAAACTCCTTCTCAGGAAGTGTCAATATGACCGGCCTGCCTCTTTGGTTCTGGAGAGGGACTATGGGAAGTACCACTCGCCTGACCCTTACCAGAACTGCAAACAAGGTGTAGCTGTTAAAACGGTCGTTGGCCTTAAGGACAGTACAGGTTCCTTGACAAAGTCCAGGTCAGGGATTCTGGAGGTCGTGAGGTCCTTTTATGCCGACCTTCTTGGGAGGAAAGAGCTTGATCGTGACAAGATGGAAAGCTTTTTGGACTCTACTCCAGGTCTAAATGGTGGAGATGTTCCATTGATGAATTTGACAGAGGAGATCACAGTCGAAGAGGTGATGAGGGCAATTGAACAGCTTGCCATCAAAAAGTCGCCTGGACCGGATGGCTTGACGGCTGAGTTTTACAAAGCCTTTAAGTCTATTCTGGCCCCGCATTTGGTAGAGGTTTTTAACAGTTGCCTTGCTGAGGGGGTGCTTTCCCCTTCCATGAGGCACTCGGCTGTGATTCTTCTTTCAAAGGGTAAAGATCCTTCGATGACTGAGAATTGGCGCCCCATCAGCCTTCTTAATGTCGATAGAAAGATACTGGCAAAGATATTTTTTCTGGCGCCTATCGTCAGTGGCAGAGTCTTTGCTTTCTCACCATCAGCACTGTTCGGTCCAGGGTAGGAGCACCTTCACAGCGGTTTTAGCTGTCCGGGAGGCCTTGGAGCGGTGCAGGGCTGCAGGCTGGGGAAAGTATTTGCTGACATTGGATCAGGCAAAGGCTTTTGATCGTGTTAACCATGAGTACCTGTGGTTGCTCCTTAGTAAGTACGGTCTGCCGGGTGGTTTTGTCGATTGGCTGAAAGTCTTGTATAAGGGGGCAGAAAGCTTCCCTCTTGTTAATGGTTGGGTTGGACAGTCCTTTGGGGTTGGCTCCGGGGTGCGCCAGGGTTGTCCCCTGAGTCCCCTGCTCTATGTGTTTGCAATCGACCCCTTCATCAGGAGGCTAGAGAGCGGCATGTTGTGTGGGGTACCAGTGGGGCTCCCGGGTGAGCCGCCATTGAGGGTTGTTGCCTATGCGGATGATGTGTCGGTGATTGTCACTGGGACGGATGAAGCGGAGGAGGTGGTCTCTCTGACATCACGGTATTCTGAAGCATCAGGCTCCAAGATCAATCAGGAAAAGACTGAAGTTTTCTGGATGGGAAAGGATGGTGAGGGTTTTGATCTCCCGGACACCTTTCCAGTGCCCCAGGAAAGAATTAAGATACTAGGCATTGAATTTGGACCCGGCGATTATGGCCTCAAAAACTGGGAAGGCAGACTGGAAATTGCCAATACTAAGGTGGTCAGCTGGAAGAGATGGAAGTTATCTATGAGGGAAAGGGTTGATCTGATTAAGACTTACCTGATTCCGATCTTCTTGTATGTCAGCTTTGTCTGCATCTTGCCAGTGTCTCTCTATGCTAGGGTCAGTAGTGTGTTCTTCCAGATGCTGTGGGGGAACAGACTGAACCCCATCAAGAGGAATGTCACCTACCTATCCAGGAGGGAGGGTGGCTTAGGTATGGTCAACCCAGTTCTTTTCTTTTCACTGCTATTTCTAAAGTTTAACATTGGTAATATGCTTGCAGTGGAACCTCCTGGATGGGTAGGCATATTTAGATCTTGGTTTAGGCCTTTTCTACGACTTTGGGAAGAAGGTGGCCAAGTGAAGAATCGCAGGGGTCATCGTGGTCAGCTACCAGCCTATGTCGCTCCGTGCCTGAAGTTACTGCGGCAGTGGCGATTGTCGGCTGAAGATCTCAGATCGGTTCCAAGGAAAGTCCTTATGAGTCGAGTCTTGAGCGAAGTCTTTCATGACCCACTGGCCTTAAGGGATTGCCCGGGCCCAGTTTTGAGGGCGGGGTTAAGACTGATTAATTTGGATAGAGTACCCCCTAAATTTAGGGATCTGGCCTGGTTGTGCTTCCATGGGAAGCTCTATGTTCGGGGCAATTTGAAATTCCGCAGTGGGATGGATCGTAGCTGTCCTCGGGAGGAGTGTGCAGATGAGGAGGAGACTATGGATCATTTTCTGCTTCATTGCCCTTTTAACATAGAGGTGTACAAACAGGTGGGGCGGGCCCTCGGTGTCCCTTTCCTCTCCAGGCTGGGTTATGCTGAGTGGGTGTACGGAGCATTCAATACCGGTGGAGTTTTTTGTTTGGATACACTTTTTTTAGTTAGCCTAGTAGTCCGTTATTTCACCTGGAACGCACGGTGTCAGGTCAGCATTCGGCAAAAACTCCTTCCTGTTGAGGTGGTGGTGTATGACATTTTGCATGAGGTGGGGAGGATTCGGGAGCTTGAGAGAGACAAGCGGGGTCAGGGGGCTTGGTTGAAGGCGTGGAGGGGTTTCAAGCCTCCCTGACTGCCAGGAGTCTCTTTCCCGGGTGTGGCTGTCTGTCTCTTATCACCCTAGATTATCAGTATTTTTGATTAATTTTTGATAAATGGCTGCGTACATAGGTGATGGGTTGTGCCTCTTAGGCCCTCTCTGCTGCTTTATGTAGATAGTTTTCTAGGGATGTTTTGGTAGTGGATTATGTATATATTGTATATATTCTGAACATGGATGTGTATTCCTTTGTTTTCTGTTGAAGTTTTGTACCATGGTTTTGTTTTTTACTTTTGTATAAAATTGGTTGCTTGATTCTTTTCAATAAAAGATCAATAGTGTTCCATTATTGGTGTCAGTGGGAGGAAAAGTGTTCCATTATTGGTGTCAGTGGGAGGAAAAGTGTTCCATTATTGGTGTCAGTGGGAGGAAAAGTGTTCCATTATTGGTGTCAGTGGGGGGAAAAGTGTTCCATTGTTGGTGTCAGTGGGGGGAAAAGTTTTCCATTATTGGTGTCAGTGGGGGGAATAGTGTTCCATTATTGGTGTCAGTGGGGGGAAAAGTGTTCCATTATTGGTGTCAGTGGGAGGAATAGTGCCCCGCCCATCATTGGAGCACAGGTGTGTCAGGAAGAAGGTGCCTCTGAAGCTGCTCTGTGAGAAGGGAGTGGTGGTGAAATCTATCCCAGCTCCCTGGCCCCCTTTCTGGGGAGGCCATGGAGGGCAGCGGGGCTTCTCCTGCTGGAGGCTCCCAGCCATCTCCTGGGCCATCAGGTGAACTGCCTGCCTCTGCACAAGCTGATCTCTCTGCCCCTGGTGAGGATGAAGGCTCGGAGGCCATTCGGGAGCGAGTGGTGGCCGGGATTAAGGTCCTAAACAGGGAGAGGGACAAGCTCTACAAGTTGAGAGCGGAGTTGAAGCGCCTGCGAAGGCAACGTGAGGGCTTACACAGCCAGAAATGGGGATCCATGGATCCGGAAATCCAGCTGGCCAAGGTCCGTGTGGATCATCAGGAGACCATCGTGGCCATGATGGAAGGCAGAGATGGGCCCTTTAAAGAAAAATTTTGTAACGACAAAAGGTTTGGAAGGGTGACAAAGATGGAGGTGGAGGAGGAGGAGACCCCCAGTTCTGACCCCCTGCCCCCCCAGGGAGAGGTAAGCAGCCCCAGGCCTTCCCAAGATTCAGGAGGTATGCTGAGGGCCATCCAGGTAATGGAGTCTCCTATGCGGGGGGATCAGATGGTGTTTAATGAGGAAGACATTACTGATGATGTACCTGATAAAGTGAAGCCTGCTAAGTCCCATGTTGTGGATAAGACTGTTTTTGTTCCTTTTAACACTGTGACTGACAATGTGCCCAATGACAATCAGGCTGCTAGTCCTGTGTGCAGCAATGTTGTGCCTGCTGAGGCTGCAATGCAGCAAGAGTTACATTTAAAAAATGTCATTTCTGTGGATGGACTGCAAGTGTCAGAACAGCCCATTAACCCTTCTTTGGCTGAGTCCAAAGCTGTTTGCCCCACTGCTGCTGAGGACTCTACAGTGCAGCATCAGGAGACAGCTGGTATTGCAGCAACTGTGACTATTCCTGATGGGAATTTGAATAGTTCTGTGACTGATAACAATCACCCCAGTACCAGTGTGATGAACAATCCTGCTACAGATCCTGCCATTTCAGTTCATACAGTTGATAATAATAATAATATACAGAGTGATGTGGCTTCAGTGTCAGCCCTTGGCCCTGATAAACCTACTTTTGCACAGGTGGCACACTCTGCTCCTGGTAGTCCCGCTCCCAAGCGGGGTTTTCCACTGCAGGCTGCCACCTTGAGCACCCCAAGATCTGGTCTTGGGTCTCTGGCTTCTGCTGGGGGTCCAAGACGTAATGTAGTTATCCTGAAATGGGAAGGTGGTGCCATCCCTCCAGCACGGCGTGCAGTGGTGGACTTGATATTGGAGATGGGTTTTGGTGCAAATGACCTGTATGCCTTTATACACGTAGCTGGGACAAGGGACTATACGGTTAGTTTCACCAGGCCAGAGGGTCTTGACCTGTTCTTGCGATATGAGGCTCGGTGCAGGTCAAGACCTGAATGGGAAGGTCTGGTCCCAGTTGCGGTTTCTCAGAGGTCAACAGTAAAAAAAATAACCATTATCCTGACCAACGAGAGTGTTCCTGCTCGGGATCTAGAGGTCTGGTTAAGGAACTATGGGGAAGTTTTGACCAAACCTAATAAAATCCATGATGAGCGTAACATCTGGACTGGGGGATGGTCGGTAACAGTCAGGTTGGCCAGGGATGGGAATGTTGTCCGTCACTTGCCCTCCTCAGCTTTCATAGGGAGGGATAGGATGACTGTTTTCTACCCTGGTCAGCCGAAGCTGTGTCACCGCTGTGGAGAAAAGGGGCACTTGAGCTCCTCCTGTTCAGCCTTGATGTGTTCAGTGTGTCGGGGGCAGGGTCATATGGCTAAGGACTGTACCAGGAAGATCAGGTGCAACCTGTGCCTGCGCCTTGGCCACCCCTACAGCAGGTGTCCTGAAGCCTGGCACAATATGGAGAAGGAGGTAGTAGATGACATGTCAAGGCTGGACAGGATGGAGGGTGAGACCCCTGGTGTACCATCCTCCTCTGCGGTGACCCCCTCCCCCGGTCCTGCTCAGGATCCCTCTCCAGTTCCTGTGGCCACCCCTCCTGTGTCTGTAAGTACTCCTTCTGTTTCTGTCTCTGTGTCCCCCCAGCCTACTGTACCCTCTCCTCTTGTGTCAGAACCTTCCAAGTCTGTGCCCCCCGAGTCAGTTACCCCCCAGGAGTCTACCCCTCCTGAGTCTGACTTAAAGGGATCACCCCCCCCACCAGCGTGTACTAAAAAGGTTGCTTCTTCCTCTGTAAAGAAGTCTTCTAGAAAGACTTTAAAGAAAAAAGTAAGAGATGAGGGCATCTCTGAGGCTGACCTGCAGTACCTGGAAGAGAGAAGGAAGGTTGGGAGGCGGAAGAGGCAGGCGGTGAGGACGGAACGGGGACGGGAAGCTCCGGTTCCTGTCTCCAGCCGTCATAGGTCCTCCAAGTGGGATATTTCTTCATCCGGAGCTTCTTCTGAGAGAAGTTCCGATTCCGAAATGGACTTTGAGGCGGCCTCTAGAAAGAGAGAGGCTTCTGGTGATGAGCAGCAGAGGGGAGCTAAGAAGCAATCCACCCAATAACCCAAATGGCGGTTCCCCCTCCGTTAAAAGTGGTGACAATTAATGTCGCCAGCATTAAGTCAGTAAGAGCTCGTTCTATGGCCTTCTTTTTGTTCAGCCAATTAGATGCTGAAATTTTATTTTTGCAAGAGACTAGGCTCACCTCCTTGGCAGATATACATATGGCCAAGAGAGAGTGGAGGTATGGTCCATCTTACTGGTCTCTTGCGGCCGAGCCTTACGGCGGTGTGGCGGTGTTGTTTAAAACCGGCATGGTAACTGTCCGGCGGGTTATTGAGGTGGAGATTGGGAGATGTATGGTCTTAGACGTCCTTGTGGGAGGGCAGGACCTGCGCCTAATCAATGTTTATGGGCCGCACACAAAGTGGGACAGGAAATGCCTTTTTACAAGGATCAAGCCATTTCTTTTTACATCCCGGCAAGTGGTCTTTGGAGGTGACTTTAATACAATAACTAGGCCCAAGGACAGGAAGGACTTCAAGGACAGGCTGGGATATGATAGCGTTTTTTAAAATAGTATGGTTAGGGATGCTGGTCTTGTGGATGTGCACATTAAGCACCTCCCAGATGACACCGGGTTCACTTTTCATCGTGGTAATAGTCAGAGTAGGATAGATAGGTTTTTTTTTGAAGGAGGCCTCTGCTTTCTCGCCCCCAGTGGTGCAGGCAGTAGAGTTCTCTGATCACTGTATGCTATCTGTGGTACTGAATGCTTCAGACGCCCCTCAGAGGGGCAAGGGCATCTGGAGATTAAATTCGACACTACTCAAGGAAGAACATGTTAGACAATCCTTTGAGGAATTCTTTCAGGCACAGGTGACCATCCTGGACTTTTGTAGCAGCAAGGCTGAGTGGTGGGAGCTGACCAAAAAGAGGATCGCTGGATTCTTCAGGGGCCTAGCCAATAGAAATCAGTTTAATAAATACATGACCTACCAACGTTTACGGAGGAAGCTGGATATTCTTGTCTCGAGAGGAGGAGATCCTGGGGCAATCTCCGAAGTGAAACTCCTTCTCAGGAAGTGTCAATATGACCGGCATGCCTCTTTGGTTCTGGAGAGGGACTATGGGAAGTACCACTCGCCTGACCCTTACCAGAACTGCAAACAAGGTGTAGCTGTTAAAACGGTCGTTGGCCTTAAGGACAGTACAGGTTCCTTGACAAAGTCCAGGTCAGGGATTCTGGAGGTCGTGAGGTCCTTTTATGCCGACCTTCTTGGGAGGAAAGAGCTTGATCGTGACAAGATGGAAAGCTTTTTGGACTCTACTCCAGGTCTAAATGGTGGAGATGTTCCATTGATGAATTTGACAGAGGAGATCACAGTCGAAGAGGTGATGAGGGCAATTGAACAGCTTGCCATCAAAAAGTCGCCTGGACCGGATGGCTTGACGGCTGAGTTTTACAAAGCCTTTAAGTCTATTCTGGCCCCGCATTTGGTAGAGGTTTTTAACAGTTGCCTTGCTGAGGGGGTGCTTTCCCCTTCCATGAGGCACTCGGCTGTGATTCTTCTTTCAAAGGGTAAAGATCCTTCGATGATTGAGAATTGGCGCCCCATCAGCCTTCTTAATGTCGATAGAAAGATACTGGCAAAGATATTTTTCTGGCGCCTATCGTCAGTGGCAGAGTCTTTGCTTTCTCGCCATCAGCACTGTTCGGTCCAGGGTAGGAGCACCTTCACAGCGGTTTTAGCTGTCCGGGAGGCCTTGGAGCGGTGCAGGGCTGCAGGCTGGGGAAAGTATTTGCTGACATTGGATCAGGCAAAGGCTTTTGATCGTGTTAACCATGAGTACCTGTGGTTGCTCCTTAGTAAGTACGGTCTGCCGGGTGGTTTTGTCGATTGGCTGAAAGTCTTGTATAAGGGGGCAGAAAGCTTCCCTCTTGTTAATGGTTGGGTTGGACAGTCCTTTGGGGTTGGCTCCGGGGTGCGCCAGGGTTGTCCCCTGAGTCCCCTGCTCTATGTGTTTGCAATCGACCCCTTCATCAGGAGGCTAGAGAGCGGCATGTTGTGTGGTGTACCAGTGGGGCTCCCGGGTGAGCCGCCATTGAGGGTTGTTGCCTATGCGGATCATGTGTCGGTGATTGTCACTGGGACGGATGAAGCGGAGGAGGTGGTCTCTCTGACATCACGGTATTCTGAAGCATCAGGCTCCAAGATCAATCAGGAAAAGACTGAAGTTTTCTGGATGGGAAAGGATGGTGAGGGTTTTGATCTCCCGGACACCTTTCCAGTGCCCCAGGAAAGAATTAAGATACTAGGCATTGAATTTGGACCCGGCGATTATGGCCTCAAAAACTGGGAAGGCAGACTGGAAATTGCCAATACTAAGGTGGTCAGCTGGAAGAGATGGAAGTTATCTATGAGGGAAAGGGTTGATCTGATTAAGACTTACCTGATTCCGATCTTCTTGTATGTCAGCTTTGTCTGCATCTTGCCAGTGTCTCTCTATGCTAGGGTCAGTAGTGTGTTCTTCCAGATAATGTGGGGGAACAGACTGAACCCCATCAAGAGGAATGTCACCTACCTATCCAGGAGGGAGGGTGGCTTAGGTATGGTCAACCCAGTTCTTTTCTTTTCACTGCTATTTCTAAAGTTTAACATTGGTAATATGCTTGCAGTGGAACCTCCTGGATGGGTAGGCATATTTAGATCTTGGTTTAGGCCTTTTCTACGACTTTGGGAAGAAGGTGGCCAAGTGAAGAATCGCAGGGGTCATCGTGGTCAGCTACCAGCCTATGTCGCTCCGTGCCTGAAGTTACTGCGGCAGTGGCGATTGTCGGCTGAAGATCTCAGATCGGTTCCAAGGAAAGTCCTTATGAGTCGAGTCTTGAGCGAAGTCTTTCATGACCCACTGGCCTTAAGGGATTGCCCGGGCCCAGTTTTGAGGGCGGAGTTCAGACTGATTAATTTGGATAGAGTACCCCCTAAATTTAGGGATCTGGCCTGGTTGTGCTTCCATGGGAAGCTCTATGTTCGGGGCAATTTGAAATTCCGCAGTGGGATGGATCGTAGCTGTCCTCGGGAGGAGTGTGCAGATGAGGAGGAGACTATGGATCATTTTCTGCTTCATTGCCCTTTTAACATAGAGGTGTATAAACAGGTGGGGCGGGCCCTCGGTGTTCCTTTCCTCTCCAGGCTGGGTTATGCTGAGTGGGTGTACGGAGCATTCAATACCGGTGGAGTTTTTTGTTTGGATACACTTTTTTTAGTTAGCCTAGTAGTCCGTTATTTCACCTGGAATGCACGGTGTCAGGTCAGCATTCGGCAAAAACTCCTTCCTGTTGAGGTGGTGGTGTATGACATTTTGCATGAGGTGGGGAAGATTCGGGAGCTTGAAAGAGACAATCGGGGTCAGGGGGCTTGGTTGAAGGCGTGGAGGGGTTTCAAGCCTCCCTGACTGCCAGGAGTCTCTTTCCCGGGTGTGGCTGTCTGTCTCTTATCACCCTAGATTATCAGTATTTTTGATTCATTTTTGATAAATGGCTGCGTACATAGGTGATGGGTTGTGCCTCTTAGGCCCTCTCTGCTGCTTTATGTAGATAGTTTTCTAGGGATGTTTTTGGTAGTGGATTATGTATATATTGTATATATTCTGAACATGGATGTGTATTCCTTTGTTTTCTGTTGAAGTTTTGTACTATGGTTTTGTTTTTTACTTTTGTATAAAAATTGGTTGCTTGATTCTTTTCAATAAAAGATCAATAGTGACCCATGGTTGGTGTCAGTGGGAGGAATAGTGTCCCATTATTGGTGTCAGTGGGAGAAATAGTGTCCCATGGTTGGTGTCATTGGGAGGAATAGTGTCCCATGGTTGGTGTCATTGGGAGGGATAGTGTCCCATCATTGGTTTCAGTGGGAGGAATGATGCCCCATTATTGGCGTCAGTGGGAGGAATGTCCCACTGTTGGTATCAGAGAAAGCAATGGTGCCTCATTATTGGTGTCAGTAGGATGAACAGCGCCTCAGTGGCAGGACAATGGCAAGCAGAGGGTAGAGTAATGCATTATTCTAGAAGTTTCCCTCCTATCTCACCTCATCTCCCTATTAGTAAAAGTAAAACAAACTTCAAAGTAAAGCTTTACACTGAAGACAGGATTTCCCGCCAGGCTGTGATCTGCTATAAACTGTTATCACTGGGTGAGCACATCCAACAACCAGCACATGACAACACAGCATCACAGTCCCTAGTTACCTCCTTCCGGATGGGCGTGTCCTCAGAGACACGTGTGTCACCACGTGATCGGAAGATGTTCTTGTTGCTGAGAGATGAATGTGGCGCGGTCCCTGTCTCTGGCGGTGGAGATGTGACGAGGTACGGGGAGGGGTCAGTCCTATGCTGTGTGCGGGGAAGTAGCTCGGTGTACCGCACACAGAGGTACAATTGTGACGGTGCGGCGCTGGCAGCACTTGTAGGCGCACATTAGAGGACACAGGCAGTACGGCTCGGTGTTGTCAGTGATTATCCATGTGGAGAGATGTGTGTGGTATTTCCTATGGGAATGTCTAGTGATGTGTATGGTGAGGTTCAGCAATGAGTGGGTGGGCTTCTCCTAGGATGTCTGCTTACATTGGAGAAGAAAACGTGTCTTTTCATGTTCTGTCCATGAATGGCAAAGCCACAGGCACCAAAGGGGGACACCAAACAACCTTCCCATATGCTTTACATAGAAGAAGACTTATGGTCAGTACACACGATCCGAATATCGTACGAAAAACGTCCGAGGAAGAATTGTACGATAATCGGATCGTTAGTACAGGGCTTCCGGGAGCCGATCATCTTAGTGGCGCTTTACCACTGTTTAAGCACCGCTTTTCAGCGGGTAGCGGGGTGCTTTTAACCCCAAAGAAGGGATTAAAAACCCTTGTGTTGCTGCGCTTCCGAAATGCTTTTCAGGCGCTTCGGAAGTGCTGCCCATTCATTCCAATGGGCAGGGCATTTTGGAAGCGCTAAACAGAGCGCTCCCAACACACCCCAAAGATGCTGCTTGCAGCACTTTTCAGGAGCGTCCCACAAGCGCACCGCCCCAGTGTGAAAAGTCACACTTGAATAAATGGAATGTGGTTTTCAGGTGCTTAGCACAGGCTATTTCCAGCGCTAAAGCACCTAAAAGAGCCGGACAAGAGGGTACTGCCAGTCAAACCAGCCTGCAACGCAGGAGAAGCTCGTTGCCGTGACTATGCGTTTTGCGTGCATGCGCTTTGGCAAGTCCAAGGAAGCTCCTCGACAAAGCGCATGAGCGTGAAATGTGTTGTCACGGCAACAAGCTTCTCCTGCGTTCAAAGCTGGTTTGACTGGCAGTTCCCTCTTGTCCGGCTCTTCCGCCCTGAAATTGCGGTGACGTCACATGGGAGCACTGCAGACTCCGGCTTGTCCACGGCTTTACACCAGTGACATGTTGTATTGTTATGGTGGACTTTCCCATCCTTCTGCCAACTGGACCCAGTGGACATTAGCCCATCTTTATTCATCTACAATGACCCGGTGTCGTATGTACTGTCATTTGATTTCAATAAACTGTTTAGCCTTTACATCAGCTTGGTACTTTTTGACTGGAGGCTCCACACCCTTATTGAGTTCCGGATAGCTCTGTCTTCATTTCTCCTACCCAATTCCATCACTTTATGTGTTTCTATGATGGCTGCATCGGATTGGCTCCTGGGCAGTGGACAGTGGACAGTGAGTTCCCCCATAGGGCCAGCGCCTGAAATGTGTTTTTGTCACCTTTCAAAATGACAATGACCCAAAGCACACAGCAAAAATGACCACACAGTGATTGAAGGAGAAAAAGGTGAATGTCCTTGCTTGGCTTAGTCAGAGCCCAGACTTAAACCCCATTGAAAATCTGTGGAATGACTTGAAGACTGCAGTCCACAAAAAGTCACCATCAAATTTGCCTGAACTTGAGCAGTTCTGCAAAGAAGAGTGGGTACATATTGCAATGTCTAGATGTGCAAAGTTAGTGTAGAGTTTATCCCAACAGACTAAAGGCTGTAATTAAAGAAAAAGGGGGTTCAACAAAATACTGACACAAGAGGGTGATCCTTTTTCCAACTCTGTGATTCTGTTTTTGAATTATTTTTCCTGACATGTTGGTGTTATATCCTTCACTTGGATGTTATAAGTTGAACTGAGTAAATACAACTTTTTAAAACACAAACTGCCTGTCTTCATTTCAGGCTGCAAAGCAACAAAATGTGATTATTTTAAAGGGGGGTGATTTCTTTACCCACTGTATGTGTCCAACTGGCATTAAACAAAGGAAAGTGTGCATATGGCGAAGAGCTGTTATGTCTATGGGATAGAATTGGAGGGGAATCTCCCCAATGGAACCTAGAAAACGTTTTTTTTATCTCTAAGCCCAGGTTCACACTGGGGTGCGGGAGTGAAGCCGTACGAGTTCAGCTGAACTCGCACGATTTCACTCTCGCTGGCAGTCCCGATTTCAGCCGCGATTACACAGACATCTGTGCAGGTTTCTGCACAGATGTCAATGTAAATCGTGGCCGAAATCGCAAAAAGTAGTACAGAAACTACTTTTTGAAATCGGTGTAGCGCCGCAGATGTGGCGTCGCACCGATTAGGTCGGTGCCATTGCCGGCAATTTCCGGCAAATATCGCTGTTTTGACATGCCAAATCGCATGGCAAAACGCACCAGTGTGAACCAGGGCTTACTCAATGCAAAAAAACTATGCATTTCAATGCTTTTTTTTGCTGCTCAGTTCACCTGGGGAAGAGGCCAGCCTGATACTGTCTATGGGGGAGCATGTGACCCAATGCCCTTTTCTTCTATTTGATCGTGACAGAGCCCGACCATACAGGGACTGGGAGAGATTACCGTATAAGCCAAGTTTTTCAGCACTTTTTTTTTTTTGTGCTGAAAATGCCCCCCTCGGCTTATGCTCGAGTCTGTGTCCATCTTCAACTTTGTGCGCCTGATCCCGGTCAGCCGTAGGTCCCCCCGGCCCCAAACTTGGCACACATGTAGCCCCACTCTTCCTCTACAAGTGTGCAACGTTTGTTCGGGGACTTACGGCCGGGAAACAGCGTTTTTTTATATTTTTTTATATATATATATATATAATTTTTAAACCGGGCACCCCTTCCATAGACTCTAGTGGTGCAACGGATCGGTGGTGATCCGAATGGGTCACCCTGTTCGGATCGGAACACCACGCGATCTGCGGAGCGGCGGCCATCTTTGTACACCCGGCGGCGGCCGCCGTAGTTACGGTTCCCTGCCATCTTGCTCCACCCCCACTCCTCACTATCAATACTGTGCAGAAGGGGCCAAGCGGACATCTTGTTACACCCAATGGAGTTTTAGTTTTCTGTTTATTTCAACACAAAACGGAGCTTATATGCATTATTTGGAAATCCAACGGACTGTTTACATGTTAAATTTAAAAGCAGCAGCAAACCTTGCATGCTTGCTAATGTGACGGAACACCTCTGATTTTCACATTTACTTAAATGTGAAAATCAGAGGTGTTCTGTCACATTAGCAACCATGTAAGGTCAGCAGGTTTGCTGCTGCTTTTAAAATTTAACATGTAAAGAGTCCGTCGGATTTACATATACTGTATTTAAGCATATAAGCTCAGTTTTGTGTTGAAAATAACTGAAATCTAAAACTCCGGTGGGTGTAACAAGATTTTGTCGTTTTTTTTTTTTAAGCTGATCCGAAAAATCCGATCCTTGCCTCTGATCCGAGGATCGATCCGATCCGTGAGTTTTTTGATCCGTTGCACCCCTAATAAACTCCAATGTTTAATCAGTCATTTCTCCGGTGAACTTGGGGACGCGGTACCGGACGGCCCTAGGTCCCCTGGACCCCAAACTTGGCATACATGTAGCCCCACTCTTCATCTACAAGTGTGCAAAGCTTGTTGGCCAGGGAAGCTACGGCTGGGGAGCACCGATATTTCAAAGACAGGCACCCCTTCCATAGACTCCCATGTTAAACGTCAGTCTAGTCACACAGTGCCAGAGATCAGGTAGGGAGATTGGGCACAGTGAGGCATGCAGATGGACACCCTAGGCTTATACTCGAGTCAATACGTTTTCCCAGTTTTTTTGTGGTAAAATTAGGTGCCTCGGTTAATATATTTGGGTCGGCTTATACTTGAGTATATACGATACTCAGCCCAATTGACAGATTGAGCTTGGTTCACCTTTCTCATACCCCGGCTAGACTCCCCTCAGTCTGTCTTGCGCAATGCTCACTGTCAGTGCTGTCATGTTGGATGCCAAGTTCTCAAGCAGTGCCAGCTTTACCTAACAATAGCTCCAGCATTCTAGTACACATGTTGTCACCCCTTCCACACACAGAAGGTCACGTATCCCCCCCACACAGTACACAATATGCAATACACAAGTTGCTATCTCTGTACACACCACATAGGTTTCTCTTTCTTTCAATGACAGACACAGCAACTTAAATCTTGACCTTAGGGTTATATCGCCACCTTCAGGAGAGGACTAGGCAGAACATGTTAAAACAGCAAAACTGCACAGTACCGCCCAGGGGGCAGTCCTACTGGCTATAACCCCCTCACACTGCATCCAGCAGCTCAGTTTTTTTCTCCTTTCGTCTTCCAGGACAGCCTCTGAGACAATAGGGCTCCTCCCTCCGGGACAGGAAACACACACACACCAATTATCTTTAAAAGGCGGTCCTCCAGGCCTACCTCTTCAGTTTTATTGTGTTTCCTGCCGGACGGGAAGGAGTACGCTATAGGAACCTAAGGGAGCGCCATGTCTCAGGACTGTCCTGGGAAGAGCCCCTGGCGATTGACTCTCCTTTGCCTGGGCACCCCTCTGTCTTGCTGGGGAAGAGCGAGTTTGCTGGCCCCACCGCTGCCACTAGCTCGGAGAGAGCAGGACCTTTGGTGACCACAGACCCCGATGCCCTGTTACCGCCTGTACCTGTGTCCTTGGTGCTGTCTGTGTCCTGGGCGGGCCGTCCACATTGATTCGGCCGACACTTCCGGGTGCAGGGCGGGGCTTCTGCGTTCCAGCAGGCGGAAGTGACGACGGCTTCCGGTGGAACCGCGTCATCAAGGGGCGCCCTGAGACACGGTTCCAGTCTCTTAGGCGGAGCGGTGAAAAGGTTCGGCGAGGCCGCGCAAGCACCAGGGACCACGGAGACACCTGTTCAGGCTGTAGACTCTGGTTCATCGGGTTCCGCGCCTCCCAGGTGAGGTGGTGAGGGTGGACCATTCCTTACTCTGGGGGGGTCAGGGTATTGGACACCTATGTTCCCCTCCCTGGGTGGAGAACCTCTGGTGAGGGCTGTTCACTTCCTAGGCTGACTTGAGCATATTACTGGTGTGGGTCAGGGAGGCATACTGATGGAAATTTTTTGTCCTTTCTCTTCTGTTTGGTTTTCAGGTTAAAGCCCAGGACAAGACTCATATGCAGCCGCCTAGAAAAAAGTGTGCTGTTTGTGGGGCTAAGTTAGGCTCTACCTGGGAGAAGCCACTATGCCCCGATTGTGTCAACAGCCTCGTCAAGGATGACTTTGTGGCAGAGTGTCACAAAATCCTGATGTAGGTTAAGGACGAGCTAGCATCCACAATTCAATCATTCAAAGGAATGATGGACAGGATGCAGGGTCCCTCTTCTTCCCTGTCTGAGCCCAGTCAGAAGGAGGAGGTGGATAGGGAGAGGGTACCAAGATCGCTAGCCTCTTCTCAGGCGGATTCATCTTCCGGCTCTAAGGGGGAGGATGATTCCACCAGGGGGTTCAGATACAAATTATCCCTGGATGATGTGGGGGATTTGTTGAAAGAAATTTATGACACGTTAGCAGGTCCAACTCTCCAAGCACGACCTGATGTATCAGGGGTCTAGTGCACAGAAAGCCAGGGTGTTTCCCGTACATAAATCTCTGAGTCGATTTTGCTGGAGTGTGGAACAGCCGGAAAAGAGACCATTGTTTTCTGGTAGCCTCAAACGGAGGTTCCCCTTTTGAAGCAGACGCTTCTCATCCTTGGAATAAGATTCCTAAATTGGATGCACCGTTAGCCAAAGTCTCTAGAAGGACAGATTTGGCCTTTGATGACCTGGGGTCGCTCAAGGATCCCATGGATAAGAGGGGGGATGTGCTGCTAAAGAGGGCTTGGGATGCCTCTTCAATAGGGTTGAAACCAGCCCTTGCAGCCACTTGTGTGGCCAGAAATCTGGAGTGCTGGCTCACACAATTACAATCCCACATTTCTGCTGGTACATCTAGACAGCAGCTGTTGAAATCTTTCCCCTTACTATTCAAAGCAGTGGGTTTTCTGGCAGATGCCTCCACAGAGTGGGTTAAACTGGCAGCGAGGTCTGCCGCACTAGTAAATGCGGCGAGAAGGGCTGTATGGCTAAAAACCTGGACAGGCGATTCCGCCTCCTAAGCTTAAGCTTTGTGGGTTACCCTTTCCTACAGGAGGCACTGGAAATAATTCAGGATAGGAAGAAGGCCTTTCCTGAAAAGAAGAAAAACGAGAACAAACGCTTTTTTCGTGGCCCCAGGCAACAGGGCCAACAGGAAAGGGATGGCCGTCCCAAGAAACATTGGACGGGCCAAAAGGGACGTGGAAGAGGAGGAATTTTATTTAATCCTCCTCAAACCACCCCTAAGCCCCAGTGACTCCTGTGTCCCAGTGGGAGGGAGACTGGGGAGTTCCTCCCACAATGGACCAAATCGACTTCAAGCCCATTCGTTTTGGACATTACAAGGAATGGTTACAAATTAGAGTTCGATTCGGTTCCCCCTCAATGTTTCAGCTTACTCAGCTGCCCAGAGACCAAGAAAAAGCAAAGGCTTTAGGTCTGTTATTAGGGGATCTAGTGGATCAAAGAGTCCTTATTCAGGTGCCCCAGAAGGAGCAGGGTCAGGGGGTATACTCTCGTGTTTGTCGTGAAAAAACCTTCAGGGAAGTTCAGGTTAATCCTGAATCTCCGTTCTCTGAACAAGTTTGTAAGATACAAACGGTTCAGGATGGAGTCAATATTTTCCGTGACCAACCTTCTGTTCTCAGGCTTTTTCATGGCCACAGTAGACCTCAGGGAGGCCTACTTGCATATCCCCATACATCAGGAATTTCAAAAATTCCTAAGGTTGGCAGTACAGATAGATTCGGCAGTTCTGCACTACCAGTTCCGAGCACTGCCTTTCGGTCTGTCCTCTTCGCCGAGAATCTTTACGAAGGTTCTAGCAGAGGCCCTGGCCACGCTGAGAGTCAAAGCTATTACGGTGATCCCCTACCTGGACGATCTCCTGTTTGTCGCCCCCACTTTTCACCAACTAGAGAGAGACCTACAGGAGGCCCAGAGTTTCCTACTATCTCTGGGGTGGTTGATCAAACAGGACAAATCTCAGCTGACCCTGTCGCAGGAGGTCCAATATTTGGGATACAGAATCTCTTCAGTGGAGATAAAAATCTTTCTCCCAGGGAAAAGATTCTAAAGGTGGATCAGGCAGTAGCCCAACTTCAATCCAATCAGCCCTGAACAGAGAGCTTATGAGGGTTCTGGGTTTGATGTCGTCCTGCTTCCCAGCAGTTCCGTGGGCAAGGCTTCATCAGCGCCCTCTACAGATTCTCATGTTGAGTCACTGGGATGGCAAAAAAGAAAGCCTAGCTCAACCTATGCCCCTTTCAGCCAAGGTCAAGAAGACTTTATGGTGGTGGCGAGCCCATCGCAACCTGGAGAATGGTCTGTCCTGGGCCAGACCTACGACCATAGTGGTGACAACCGACCCCAGTGCATTGGGGTGCCCACCTGGAGGAAACCTTAGCCCAGGGAGCCTGGTCACCAGTAGAGGCCCGTCGATCCTAAAATCAGAGGGAGCTTCTGGCGATTCTCAGGGCTATAGAGGCTTTCCAATCCCAGATAGTTGGACAACACCTACAGGTGCGGACAGACAATGCGGTTGCTGTCGCGTATGTAAACAAACGGGGGCACAAGGAGCCCCGCGCTTCTGGCCATAGTGAACAAGATTCTGTGTTGGGCCGAGGTAAACCTGTCCTCTCTGTCAGCTGTTCACCTGAAAGGCTCGCAGAATTCTCTGGCGGATTTTCTCAGTCGTCAGCACATAAGTCAAAACGAGTGGTCCCTCAACATGGATGTATTCGGGGAGATTGTGCAGCATTGGGGAAAGCCGGAGGTGGACCTCTTCGCCTCAGAGGCCAACAAGAAGGTGCCACAGTTTTTTTCCATCCACCCTCTGGACCAGGCCACAGGGATAGACGCCTTTGCCAATCCTTGGCAGTTCAACCTGTGTTATGCCTTCCCTTAAGAGGCTGCTGGCCGCGGTTATTCAAAGGTTCCTGACAGAATCGACGGACCTAATCATAATAGCGCCATGCTGGCCAAAGAGGCCGTGGTTTGCCAACTTGAAGAGACTGGCCATTTGTCCTCCATTGACTCTTCCAGTCAGGGAAGACCTGATCTCCCATGGTCCTGTTCTCCACCCACAAGTAGAGAATCTCAAATTAACGGCCTGGTATCTGAGGAAGACTTGCTAAAAGCTCAGGGTTTTTCAGACATAGTGATTAAAACTCTGCTGGAGTGCCGTAAGATGGTAACCAGGGCAATTTATGCCAAGGTATGGAAGAGATTTAATTCCTGGCTGGGAGAGCAGGGGCTGGATCATCCTGGGATTTCGGCGGTACTGGATTTCCTCCAGGCAGGTGTAGAACTGGGACTTTCTATCAGTACTCTGAAGGTTCAGACCGCAGCCTTGAGTATTTTCCTCCAGACTTCACTTCAGCAAAATCTATTCGTTAATTCGTTAGAATTTTTTTAAGGCCCTAGCAAGATCTAGGCTGGTGAAGGTTAGAGCCTGCCCCACTTGGGATCTGTCTTTGGTCCTCAGGGCTCTTAAGGGTAGTCCTTTTGAACCCCTGGAGAAATCATTACTGAAATGGATTGTACTCAAAACCGTTTTTTTGATGGTGATCACGTCAGCCAGAAGGGTGAGTGATCTGCAGGCTCTGTCCATTCGGGAGCCTTTTTTGTTAATTTTGGAGGACAGGATCATACTTTAAGACAGATGCTACTTTAGGGAGGAAACTAGGATCTATGTTTTCATAGAACGCAGGACATTGTCCTACCAACTTTTCACTCCACCTCAGAGGAAGATGAGGAGGAATCTTTAAGTTTTAGACGTTAAGGGAAGTCTTTTAGTTGATTTACAAGCCACTAAGAGTTTTAGGCACTGGGCATGGCTTAATAGAAATGGGCTGTGACCCGGACATGGCCGAGGTTCCCTTGCTAACTATGGTGTATATACTATGAACAAAAAGTGTCTTGCACCTGGTTATGTTATGCTGTGTAGTTTTTTTTTATGGATAGGTATCCAAGACTGTACTGTGAGACATGCAGGATATACACTTATGTTTGAATTATGACTGTTTGCTGTTGAGTTTATACAATCATTTCTGAATGATGTCTGAGAAATGTACTGTACATTTTATTTTTTGAAAATCAAATAAATTTACCCTTTAAAAAAAAAAGTTTTAGGCACTCAGATTTGCTTTTTGTTAATTTTGCAGGGGCCCGCAAAGGTTATAGAGCATCTAAATCGACCATTGCTAGATGGATAAGAATGGCGATTTTAGAGACTTATCAGTTAGAAGGTAGACAAGCACCATTGGTTAAGGCACATTCTACCAGGACAGTCTCGGTATCTTGGGCAGAGAGGGCCGGAGCCTCCCCGGAGGACATCTGCAAGGCAGCAACATGGTCATCCTACTCTACTTTTGCAAGACATTACCGTCTGGATTTGTTGTCTGACAAGGAGCAGACATTTGGACGAAAGGTCCTCCAGGCAGTGGTCCCGCCCTGACAAAGTAAGTTTTCTTGCTTATCTCAGAGGCTGTCCTGGAAGACGAAAGGAGAAAACCGGTGTTGGACTTACCGGTAACTCTTTTTCTAGGAGTCTTCCAGGACAGCCTGGTTTTCCCAGCCGGTGTTTTCTATTAACTGGTGTTGGAGTTATGTACTGACGTTGTGTTAGTGTGTTATGTCTTTCAGAGCCTTCCGGTAGTTCTTTTTGTAAACTGAAGAGGAAGGCCTGGAGGACCGCCTTTTAAAGATAATTGGTGTGAGGGCTCCTCCCTCCGGGACAGGAAACACAATGTCTCAGAGGCTGTCCTGGAAGACTCCTATAAAAAGAGTTACCGGTAAGTCTAACTCCGGTTTTTCTGCCTAGTGTAGAAGGACCTGGCTCCCGGTGGGGACCATTGGTTCTGGAGATTTTTTCTTTTTGATTCCTGTGATCTACTATCAACAGCCGGGCTGGGTGACAGGCTGGATAATATAGATCCTGGTAGTGTCCCCAGCCCGGCCATTGCGCATGAGCACACCTTAGCTACGCGCTGGGTTGGCCACGACATGCCCCGTCTGATCCAGGGGTGGCCAGCGAGCTATATGCTCCGGGGCACACATATAATCGGGCTACTGCTGTCCGTGTCAGTGTGCCGTGGCCCACAGCCACCCCGTACCGTTCGGGTGATGGGTCTGTCCGGAGTGCGTCCAGCAGTCCCCACAGGAGGGGTAAGTATGGTTCCACCTGTCTCGGCAGAACGGAACAGCTGTGCATTCCCTGGGAGGTCGAATTGGGGTCTCTCATTCTCTTCTTCTCTCCCCATCCTTTCCCTCCTCCCCATGCTTGAGCTGCTGCGCAACTGAAGGGGGTCTTCCGGGGGGCTCCGTGTCCGGCGAGGGGGCTGTGTTGGGGGTCTGCTGTTCTCTTCCCTATTTTTTAGTTTTAGTGTGCACATTGTGGGAGGCCACCGCGTGGAGGGTCAGCATGGTCGCGCCATTTTCCTGTAGCCTTAGTCAGGAAGTCCGGCGGCCATTTTCCTGAAGCCTTAGTCAGGAAGTCCGGCGGCCAACTTTCCGGAGCCCTCAGGCATTTTCTTGCTGAGGCGGCCATTTTCTTGTAGTCTTAGCTTGTTTTTGCCTCTAGCGCTGGTTATCCTTCTGGAACAGCATGAATTGCATAGAACACCTCGTGAGGGAGAGCGGACGGTATTGCAGTGCCTGGGCCAGGGTGGTGAGTCTTGCGGGGGGCCCCTCAGTCTGTGGCAGCTAGGAGGGTGAACTTTTGGTGTAACTGGCCTGCGGTCCCTAACGGGTGTCAGGTGAGTGTTGGTCAGCATGGCGTCAGAAGCTGGCGCTTCTTCCCCAGACATACCTGTGGTGACAACCGGTTCCCCTGCGGTGCCTATGGACGCTTTGTCGGCGGTCCTGGAGTCTTTTGTTGCCAGGGTGGAAGCGGCATGCGGGCACAAGATGGTTAAAAAAAGCTCTGATTCAGATTCGGGCCCTGCTGTGGCAACCGGCCCCTGTTCTGAATTTCCAGAGTATGCGGACCAGGACCGTTCGGACAGTGAGGATGATTCCGTGTCCGGGTCAGCACAGGAAAGGGCGCTTGTAGGAGCACTTATCACAGCGGTGCGGGATACCCTAAAAATGGAGGATACGGCGGGGGCATCTACAGAGGTGTCGGTCCCTTTTGGGTCTCACAAGCCGGCCCGCATGGCTAAGGTGTTTCCCTACCTGACCTATTTTAATAAATTTATCTACAAAGAATGGGAACGCCCGCAGCGGGCCTTTTCGGTCCCAAAACGCATGGTGGTGCGTTACCCCTTTTGAGGAGAATTTCCTGAAAAAATGAACATCTCCTCCCCCGATTGTGGACCCCCCCCCCCCCCCCCCCGGTATCCAGGTTAAATAAGGTAACCACGATTCCGTGGAGAGGACCCCTGCCTTTAAGGACCCTGCCGATAGGAGGGCCGAGGCGGTTGCCCGGTCCATGTTTACGGTGGTGGGGTCAGCATTGTGGCCAGTGTTGGCCACGGCCCTGGTGTCCCAGACGCTTACTGAATGGGCAAAATTGTTGCACCGTAAGTTGGAAAAGCAACACGCTTCCCCGGTCTGCGTGGAACTGGCGGATCAGTATGTCTGCGATGCGGCCTTGGATACTGCCCCCTTGCTTTCTAGAGCCTCAGTATCTGCTGTGGTGCTACGGCGCCTGATTTGGCAAAAATGCTGGTCTGCGGACCAGGCATCTAAGAAGGCTCTGGCGGATTTGCCCTTCCAGGGAGAGAGGCTCTTTGGAGCCTCGCTGGATGACTTTATTAAAAATGTTACTGGGGCTAAGAGTACGTTGCTCCCGCAATCCAGAAAAGGTAAGGATCCTTGCCGTAGGCCAGGACCTTCCATTTTCGCTCAGAAGGGTTTTTTTGTCCGCTCGGGGCGTCGGGTAAGCGTCCCCAGAACGACAAGGTGTCCACTGAGGGGCAGAAGCGTCCCTATTTTCGCAAGCCAAACAAGCCTGCAAAAAAATCTGCGACAGCATGAAGGTTTGCCCCCGCCCAACTTTCGGGTGGGGGGTCGCTTTGGGAGTTTGCAGCTTGTGTGGTCGCTGCACTCCATCCGGGGGGTTTTCTGGTGTCCCTTGACATCAAGGACACATACTTACATGTCCCCATGTGCGTCAGGCATCGGAGGTTTCTGCGGTTTGCGGTCCGGGACGAGCACTACCAATTTGTAGCTCTCCCTTTTGGCCTGGCGTCGGCACCAAGGGTTTTCACCAAGGTACTCGCCCCGATTCTGGCTTTGCTGAGACGGCAAGGAATCGCTGCGTTTTTGCATGCGAGTCCTGGGTCTCATGGTGGCTACTTTCGAGGGGGTACCGTATGCTCAATTCCACACTCGAGTCTTGCTAAAGAAGATTCTGTCCAAATAGGACAAGTCTCTGTTGTCTCTGGATTGTCGGATTTGGGTGAGCCACCTAGTCAGGGAATCCCTGGTCTGGTGGCTGAGGTCTCCGGCCCTTCAATCCGGGAGGTCGTTCCTTCCTTTTTATTGGACGGTGATCACGACAGACGCCAGCCTGACCGGTTGGGGGGGGAGTTTGGGGTGTACAGTCGGCACAGGGTCGCTGGATGGCAGGAAGAATCCCTCCTGCCGATCAGTGTGCTGGAACTTCGGGCGATCAGGCGGTGCCTCTCCACATGGTCACAGAGGCTGCAGGGACGCCCAGTCAGGATCCAGTCGGACAACGCCACAGCGGTGGTGTATGTCAACCATCAAGGAGGAACAAGGAGTTCGGCTGCAGCATTGGAGGTTGCTCATATCCTGCGGTGGGCAGAGCGGCGCGTGCCGGCTCTATCGGCCGTGTACATTCCGGGCGTAGAAAACTGGCAGGCAGAATATCTAAGTCGCCAGAGGCTGGACCAAGGGGAATGGTCGCTACATCCGGAGGTCTTTCAATTCCTTTTGCCTGAGATGTGGAGATGTGGATCTCCTGGCCTCTCGACTCAATTGGAAGGTACTGAGGTTTGTGGCCAGGTCCAAGGACCCATGGGCGGACGCGGCAGACGCGTTGGTGGCTCCATGGGGGCATTATCGGCTGATTTATGCCCCCCCCCCCGATTTAAAACTTCTCCCTCGTTTGCTTCGCAGAGTGGAGACCGAGTGATTCTAATTGCCCCGGATTGGCCTCGGCATCCCTGGTACGCCGACTTAGTGCGAATGGTGGTGGATGTTCCTTGGCGACTGCCAATGCGAGAGGACCTTCTGTCACAGGGCCCAATACTTCATCCTGCTTTACAGTCGCTGGCTTTAACGGCGTGGCTGTTGAAAGTCAGGTGCTGAGGTCTGTCGGACTCGGTAATATCCACTATGATGGGGGTGCGGAAGTCATCTTCTCTGAAGATTTATCGCACATGGAAGGCCTACATCTGTGTGAGGAGATGGGGTGGCGTCCACGTACGTTTTCGGTTTCCAGGATTCTGCTGTTTTTGCAGCGGGGCGTGGATCAAAAACTTGCCTTAAGCACCATTTAAGGGGCAGATATCAGCCTTAACTGTCTTTTTTTTCAGCGACCCTTGGCGGCTCATTCTCTAGTGAGTACGTTTGTGCAAGGGGTTCGACATGTGGCCCCTCCGGTCCGGCCACCGCTGCCTCCGTGGGATTTGAATCTGGTGCTCTCGGTTCTTCAGAAACCGCCGTTTGAAAACATGGGAGATCCCCTTATTGACTCTCTCTCAGAAGGTAGCCTTTCTGGTGGCTATTACATCTGCCAGGAGGGTTTCTGAGTTGGCGGCCTGGTCTTGCAAGTCTCCCTACTTGATCCTCCACAAGCATAAGGCGGTACTGCGCCCGCAGCATTCATTTCTTCCTAAGGTTGTTTCGGCATCTAAATGAGGACATTGTGCTAACGTCTTTTTGTGTCCTCGGGCGTCGCATCCTAAGGAGGTTGCTTTTGCATTCCTTGGATGTGGTCTGGGCTCTGCGGGTGTATCTGTCTGCTACGGCTCCGTTTCGGAAGTCAGACTCTCTTTGTGTCAGTAACTGGTCCGAAGAAGGGCCCGGCGGTCTCGTCGGCCACCATTTCTCAGTTTATTAGACAGATCGTGATCCAGGCTTATGCCTTAAAAGGGCGGGCGCCTCTCTTTCCTGTCATGGCACATTCGACAAGGGCAATTGGTGCCTCCTGGGCTTTCTGACATCAGGCGTCCGTTTCCCATGTGTGTAAGGCGGCGACCTGGTCGTCCGTTCACACTTTCACAAAATGTTACAAGGTTGATGTGAGTGCATCTGCCGATGCTTCCTTCGGCCGCAAAGTTTTGCAGGCGGCTGTTTAAGGTTGCAACTCCTCCGTTGAGGAGCTCTGGTTGTTCTGGGTGGAGTTGGTTGCTTGCTGTTCCCACCCCTCATTTTTTGACACTGCTTGGGGACGTCCCTAAGGTCAAGATTTAAGTTGCTGTGTCTGTCAATGAACGAAAGAGAAAATAGGATTTTTGTACTCTCACCGTAAAATCCTTTTCTCTGGAGTTCATTGACGAACACAGCATCCACCCCTCCTTTTTTCTGTTTTGTACTACTTTTTGACGAACTGAGCTGCTGGATGCAGTGTGAGGGGGTTAAAGCCAGTAGGACCGTCCCCTGTGCAGTTTTGCTGTTTTAACATGTTCTGCCTAGTCCTCTCCTGAAGGTGGCGATATAACCCTAAGGTCAACCTTTAAGTTGCTGTGTCCGTCAATGAACTTCGGAGAAAAGGATTTTGCGGTGAGTACAAAAATCCTATTTTTCACCCCCCCCCACCTACACAAATGCACACATTTTCTTCACCACCTCACACACACACACACACACACACACAGAACACAGTGCGCAAGTTGTCGCCCTCCTCCCTGTACACAATACATAGGTTGACACACCCACAGTACACAGGTTGTCAGCAGCTAGCACACAGAATGCAGTACACAGGTTGTCACCCACTCTCCGTAGACTGTGTGTGTGTGTGTGTGTGTGTGTGTATATATGTGTGTGTGTATATATATATATATATATAACACACACACACACACACACACACACACACACACACACACACACACACACACACTACAGGTTGTCACATCCCCCAGCAGCGAGCTGCTCCAGTCTAGGGGCTCCCCAAACTGCTTTTAATAACCCGGAAGCCAGATCGTTTTTCAGTGAAATAAAATTACAACCTGCAGTACACTAAAGGTGTTTTTTTTTTTTTTTTGTCATCTGTTTTCTGCTAAGGCTGGGTTCACACTGGTACGACACGACTGTTGTACGACTGTCATCCTACTTTGCCCTGCTTCATCTGCCCTATGTCGGTCCTACTTCCATCCGACTTGAATGAACAAGATAAGATTTTGCTCCGACTTTGAGATAGTATGACACGTCCTTTGACCAATCAAAACAATCCCAGTGTAACATAAATTCCTTTTACTGCTGCTGTAATCACCATTTTGGATGTCACAAGTTGGATGGTTAGGACAAGGATCTGACTTTGATCCGACTTCAATGATATTCAATGGGCTGAAGTAGGATCAAAGTCGGACCAAAGTAGTGCAGGAACCTTTTTCAAAGTCAGACTGACTTGTGTCGGACCAGTTAAGACGGCTCTCATAGGGAAACATTGATTTTCACACGTCATGCGACATTAGCTCCCAATGTCGGAGCGTTTGTTGTACAAGTGTGGACCCAGTCTAATAGAGGTTTCCATTTAGGAATATGTCCAGTTGACAAGCATTAAAATTTACCATGTGTGTAATCGTTCTGATTTATTTAATATGTTGCTTGTTAATTTTTAGAGCTGATTCCAGAAATGCCTCTTGTGGTGCTGTGTGGTTTCCCCTGCAGTGGGAAGAGTCAAAGAGCGCTGGATCTAAAAAAGCATTTGGAGCAGACTGGTGGGAGAAAGGTTTATATAATTGGAGACCATACCCTTGCTGATGATAAGAATTCTGTGTATGCAGGTAGGAATTCCTAAGTACCTTGTCATTTCTTTTGAAACAAAGCTTACTCTGAGATGCAATTGGGGTTTCATTGAAACACAAGTCAACAATTCCTAGTATTAAGCACAGGAACGATTTATATAACCACTTGCCTACCGGGGCACTTTCACCCCTTTCTCCTGCCTAGGCCAATTTCTCTTATCGTCCATGGACTGACACAGCTCTCATACTCTTTACGTGTGGGTATATGTCCCTGCTCGCAGGAGAAGATCTAGGCAGAATGTTAGATGTTAGAAACATACATTCTAGAACAAAACCAGAGCTGAACAGCCCCGCCCAGGGGGGCGGTCCCTCCGGACATAACCCTCCTACCTTCAGCCAACAGCCTCAGTTTTTTTTCTGCCTAGCAGAAGGAGAAGACGTGGCTCTCTCAGGAGACAGTCTCCTGGAAGATTTTACTTTTAACATTTATTCCTTTGGGAATTTTTATTTTTTTATTTTTGAGACCTTCAATCATCTGTCGGCTGGGCAACAGGTTGGGTACACTGGTATCCTCGTAGTCTTCCCTGTCCGACCATCGAGCGTGCTGATCCTCGCCTTGTGTGCGTGAGACTCCGTTCACGACATGCCCCATGACTCCAGGGGTGGCCAGGTTGCTTTTATGCTCCCGCGGTCCTCTCAAGATTGAACAGTACCTGTCTGTATCTTTCGCGGTGGACCGGGCCGACAGCTACGCAGTACTACTCCTGTGATAGGTCTGTCTGAAACAAGCCAGTGGGTCCCTCTGGGATGGGTAAGTAGTCTCTCCTGCTGCAGGTGAGTACATGCTGGCTGTGTTTCTTTATATGGGGGGGTTTCTCCCTGTCTCCCCCCCCCAGTTATGCTGCTCTCTGCACCCTGTACTGGTGCTGTGCTGTGTGGGGGTGCTTGGGGCTCACTCTGGCCTGGCTGGGGGCGCTGATGTCTGTTTTAGTGGACTCTGGGAGAGGAGCAGTGTTCTTGTGTGTGGGTGTTTTGCTTTATGTGCGCTGTGAGGTGATTTTGAAAACCGCGCTCGGCGGCCATCTTGCCGTGGATCAATGGCACGGTAATGCATGCGGCCGGCGGCCATTTTCTTGAAGCCGTTACGCTTTTACTTCTGGTTTTGGCCTCTATCGGCGCTGCTGCGGCGCGAATCTCACAATCTCCTCACACTCTCCTCAGGCTTCACTCGCGCTGCAGCGTGGTTTCATACAGCGGAACTGAGCGGTCCTTACAAGGGTTGATGAGTCCTCTGGGTATCCCCTCCTCAGCTTCAGCGTAGCCAGTGGGTGGACTGTGTTATTCACTATAATAGTGTCTAAAGGTCTGAGGGTGGCAGTATGGAGTCTAGTTCACCTGCTTCTCCACACTTGTTTGAGGCAACTGGCAGTGCTCCTGCACCTGCGGTCCCTAGCGACTAGTTGTCGGCAGTCCTGGAATCATCCTTGTCAGGATGGAAGCGGTGTGAGAGCGCAAGGGAGCTGTAAAGCGCCCCCTCCCCACACATTCTCCTGTAGGGGAGTGCTCTGTCTCAGATATGAGCCTAGCTACTGCTGCTCAAGACCCTAGCTCTGAGGATTTTCATGTTTTTGAACAGGATATTCCTTGTGAGGAAGACCCCAGTTCTGAATAACTGACAGGGTGCTTGTAAGTGTACTCATTGATACTGTGAGGGACACTCTCAAGCTGAATGTTGAGGCTGAGGAACCTCAGGTGGAAGCTGTCTCCTTTTTGGTTCCTTTAAAGCCGTTTGTTCAAAAAAGGTTTTTCCATATGTGCCTTTTTTTGATACATTCATTGACCAAGTCTGGGATAAGCCACAGAAGACTGACGGTCCCGCGGCGCCTAGCCATGAGGGACCTGGTTAAGAAGTGGGCTCTCCCCCCAGTGGTCGACTCCCCCGGTCGCCCGTTTGAATAAGGCTACCACGCTCTCAATGGAAGGGACTCCTGCATTTAAGGATCCCACTGACAGGAGGTCAGAAGTGGTGAGTAGAACTATGTTTACCTTATTGGGGTCTGCCTTACGCCCTATAGTGGCGGCGACACTTGTGTCTCAAGACACTCACAGGATGGGCAAAGATTTTGCACCAGACAGTACAGGAGCATAATCTCCCTCCTGAGACCATTTCCCTGGCTCACCAACTTGCGCAGGGTTTAGTCTCTGTGTGCTGTGCCACTTTGGAGGGGGCACCTTTAATATCTAGGGCCTCTATCTCTGCTGTGGTGCTGCGTCGCCTTATCTGGTTGAAATGCTGGTCGGTCGACCTAGCTTCCAAATAGCTCCTGGCTGACTTGCCCTTTAAGGGCGGTAGACTGCTTGGGGCCGCCCTGGATGACATTATTGTGGATGTCACAGGGGATAAGAGCACCTTCCTCCCTCAGTCTGTTAAGGAAAAAGAGCCCCACCGTAGGCCGGGCCCTTCCTTTCCGGCAAAGAAGGAGTTTTTTCATCAGTCAGAATCCACAGATAAGCCCGCCCAGACTGAAAGTGCAGCTGGGGGACATAAGCGTCTCTGGGTGCGTAAGCCTACCAAGCAAGCTCCCAAGCCGCCGCCGCATGAAGTCTTGCCCCTGCCCGACTCTGGGGTGGAGAGACGTTCTTGCAGGTTCACGGTTCGGTGGACCTCCCGGATCTCTGACCGGTGGGTGTGCGAGATGGTCACCTCAGGATAGAGTTCCTGGCCCCCAGACAGATTCTTTCCCCTTAATTCTCCCTCTCCTTCCTGCCCATCGGGCGGCCCTCTTAGGGGCCATACGGGATTGATCAGGTCCGGAGTGATTGTGGCGGTTCTGTCACAGGAGAGGTTTCAGGGTTTCTACTCAAATCTGTTTGAGTCCCAAAAAAGGGACGGGGTTCGGCCAATCCTGGGCCTCAAGGCCTGAATGCCTTGGTGATGGTGCAAAAGTTCCGCATGGAATCAAATCGCAAGGTGTTCGCTACACTCCATCAAGGGGATTTTCTGACGTCCTTGGACATCAAGGACGCCTACTTGCATGTTCCGATCTGCGCAAGTCGCCAGTAGTTTCTGCGCTTGCGATCGGCGAAGCCCACTATCAATTTGTGGCTCTTCCCTTCGGCCTAGCTTCGGCACCAAAGGTGTTTAACAAGGTACTTGCTCCGGTTCTAGCTTTTCTGAGACATCGAGGCATTGCTATCATGGGCTATCTGGACGATCTTCTTCTAAGAGCAGACAATGGCTCAGAATAAGAAGTGTGACTATCGTCAGTCAGACCCTTAGGGACTTTGGGTGGCTCCTGAACATTCAGAAGTCGGTCCTGGTCCCGGCTCAGCATTCAGAGTATCTCGGTCTGATCCTGGACCTTGGAGGCGTAGGTATTCCTACCCCTGGAGAAGTTACTGACCTTTCAGTCTGCAGTGCGGGTCCTGACGTTCCGAAAATGGTCGTCAACCCGTTTTTGCATGAGAGTCCTGGGACTCATGGGGGCCTCGTTCGAGGCCGTTCCGAATGCCCGATCTCACACACACACACACTCACACACACAGGCATTACAGTAAGAGATCCTGTCCACTTGGGACAAGTCCCCATTGTCCTTGGATCTTCAAATCCAGATGAGTCACCCAATCAGGGCGTCCCTGGCGTGGTGGTTGGGGTCCCCGGCTCTTCGGTCCAGGAAGTCGTTCCTCCCCATCCAGTGGATGGTGATCATGACGGACGCCAGCCTGGCGAGCTGGGGTGGAGTCTGGGGAGTCCTGTCAGCCCAAGGGCTTGGGACTCCGGACGAAGCCCGTTTACCGATCGATGTTCTGGAAATACGGGCAATCAGACTGTGCCTCTCCTCGTGTTCTCTGTCGGCCGTCTACATTTGAGCGTAGACAATTGGCAGGCGGACTATCGGAGTCGTCAGACGCTGGACCAGCGAGAGTGGTCCTTACACCCGGAGGTTTTTCAAATTCTGTGCCGGTGGTGGGGCATGCCGGATGTGGACCTGATGGCCTCTCGACTCAATCGTAAGGTGTCGAGGTTTGTGGCCAGGTCCAGGGATCCTTGGGCGGATGCCTCGGATCCGTTGGTGGCCCCATGGGGTCATTATCACCTGATATCTGTTATCCTCCGCTGCAGCTGCTCCCTCGCCTGCTGCGCAGGGTTTTAGCCGAGGGCATTCCGGTGATCCTCTTTGCGCCGGATGGGCCTCGGCATCATGGTACGCTGATCTGGTACGTCTCATCGCGGACGTTCCTTGACGGTTGTCTCAAGGTCCTATTTTTTTCATCCTGTTTTACAGTCTCTGGCTTTAACGGCATAGCTATTGAAAGCCAGGTGCTGAGAGTCCGAGGTATCTCGGATTCGGTCATTTCGACCATGTTAAGGGCACGGAAGTCTTCCGCTAGAAAGATATCACCGTACCTGAGAAGCTTACATCGCTATGTGCGAAGAGCTGGACTAGCGTCCACAGACGTATTCCGTCCCCAGTATCCTGCGGTCCTTGCAGCGTAGCGTGACCCAAATGCTTGCTTTGAGTACCATGAGAGGTCAGATTTCGGCCTTGGCCGTCTTCTTTCAGCGACCGCTAGCGGGTCATTCCTTGGTTCGCCCCTTTGTGCAGGGGGTTTGCCATGTGCTCCCTCCTGTTAAACCTCCTCTCCCTCCTCGGGATCTGAATTTGGTGCTCTCGGTTCTCCAGGAACCTCACTTTGAAAATATCAGAGATATTCCCTTCTTGACCTTGTCTCCGAAGGTGGCCTTCTTAGTGGCCATTACTTCTGTCAGATGGGTGTCTGAGTTGGCGGCCTGGTCCTGCAAGTCGCCCTATTTGGTCATCCATAAGGATAAGGCGGTGTTGCGTCCGCAACCTTCCTTTTGCCAAAGGTGGTCTCTGCCTTTCACCTAAATGTGGACATTGTCCTCCCGTCCTTGTGTCCTCACCCATCGCATCCCAGAGGGTTTGCGCTTCACACATTGGATGTGGTACGTGCTATGACTCACTAGTTGTCTGTCTCTGGTCCGAAACAGGGCCGAGCGGTGTCGTCTGCCACCATTTCTAGGTGGATCAGACAGACTGTTATACAGGCCTATGCCATTAAGGGGCAGGCGCCTCCCTTGCCGGTTACGGCGCATTCCACCAGGGCAATTGGTGCTTCCTGGGCATTCCGACATCAAGTGTCGGTTGCACAAGTGTGCAAGGTGGCGACCTGGTCATCCGTTCATGCCTTTTCAAAATTCTATAAGGTTAATCTTCAGATGCTTCCTTTGGCCACAAAGTGTTGCAGGCCGCTGTTTAATGTTGCAACTCCTCCGTTGAGGAGCTCTGCTGGTTTGGAGTGATGTTTTGGTTGTTCCTTTTACTATGTGCTCCCACCCTTTTCTTATACTGCTTTGGGACGTCCCACACGTAAACAGTATGAGAGCTGTGTCAGTCCATGGACGATAAGAGAAAATAGGATTTTTGTACTCACCGTAAAATCCATTTCTCTGACGTCCATGGACTGACACAGCACCCACCCTTCTTTTAAGGTTTGTACTGCTTGTTACGAACTGAGGCTGTTGGCTGCAGGTAGGAGGGTTTTGTCCGGAGGGACCGCCCCCCCTGGGCGGGGCTGTTCAGCTCTGGTTTTGTTCTAGAATGTATGTTTATAACATCTAACATTCTGCCTAGATCTTCTCCTGCGAGCAGGGACATATACCCACACGTAAACAGTTTGAGAGCTGTGTCAGTCCATGGACGTCAGAGAAACGGATTTTACGGTGAGTACAAAAATCCTATTTTTCAGATTTCAGAACTGTCACACTTTGAATGACAATTGCGCAGTCATGCAACACTGTACCCAAAAAAAATAAAAAATGTCTTGTATTCATTTTTGGGCAGAGCTTTCTTTTTGGTGGTATTTAATTACCACTATGTTTTTTTTTTGTTTTTTGTTTTTTTTGATAAACAATAAAAAAAGACTGGAAATTAAAAAAATATATATATTTTCTTTGTATCGGTTTTAAAATTTTCTAAATAAGTAATTTTTCTCCTGCACTGATGGGCACTGTTTGCGTTACAGTGCTAATTAGGACACTGATGATCAGTGCAGATGTCCCCTGTGTGGATTTACCAGCTGACATCTCTCCTCTCCTCACGTACTGTCAGCATGAGGAGAGGCCTGCCGATAACAAGCAAATACTGTTTACACTGTGATCATCTGTGATTGGACACAGCTGGTCACACGGTAAAGAGCCACTTTGGCTCTTTACCCCGATCTGTGACCGAACGACATAGCGATCACAGATCCCTGCCAATATGCCCACCAGTGCAGCCCATCAGTGTCCATCAGTGCCCACCAGTGCAACTGCAGCCCATCAGTGTCCATCCGTGCCCACTAGTTCAGCCTATCAATGTCCTTCACTGCCACCTCATCAATGCCCACCAGAGAAGCGCTCCCGACTCCGTTCAGGCTCCTCCCCTGGCCACAGACAGGAGACAGAGCTCCATGCGTGCCCCGCCTCTGGACTACAACAGGGGGCGTATCCGGAATGGCACTGGGTGGCGTTACCCCAATTACACCTACTCGCCACAGCCGCCACGAGTAGATGTAATGTAACACTAACTAACCGCAAGCCGCCGTCTGCCTACCTGATCAGCGTGTCATGCAGACAGACGGCGGCCATTGCCGTGTTCAAAAGCCGCGCCTCCCGAGTCCTCGTCGTCTGTGATAGGCGGAACACTCAATTTCACAGCAGGCAGTGTTCAGCCTATCACGGACATCCTCTCATCCTCGTCTGTGTTATGAGGATGAGCGGATGTCCATGATAGGCGGAACACTGAATGCTGGGAAATTGAGTGTTCCGCCTATCACAGACGAGGAGGAGGCGCGGCTTTTGAATACTGGAATGGCCGCCGGTGTAGCAGTAAAATCCGTATCCCCTGAAAATCTGCATCAGGTACGGGCACAGTGATTAAAGCATGGGCACAGTGAGACACGGGCACAGTTCAATTCAACTAAGAGTAACCTCAAGAGTTTTTGTTGTTTTATTAGCTAAATCCAAATACAGTATTAATAATTTGGATGTTTAACAATCTTTGTTGCACACTGACTTTGCAGTTAGAGAAAGGGTTTGCCTTTGCAATTTTGTTTGTTGATGCACTTCAATTAATATAATAAAAAAAAAAATCGAATCGTAAATCGAGTTTTTTATAAAAAAAATTGCAGATTTTTTGGGGGGGGAAAATCGCCCAGCCCTAGCGCCGCTGCAACCCTCTAGATCCTCTGTAGCTGTGACCGGAGTTGGAGAGACTTATGTGTGTCCTCTCCCTTCCCCCTTCCCTCCTGCCTAATGGGTTTTAATGTCTACCCTATGTCCACAGTAAATATTTGTTTGTGGAATGTCCGCGGGCTGAATTCCAAATTTAAAAGAGCCTCTGTATTTGAGGCCCTGAAGCAGAATAAACCACATGTCCTGTGTCCCCAGGAAACTCATCTCATAGGTTCCAAGATTTTGGCTCTGAAAAAACATTGGATGGTTCATAACTACCACTCTACCTATTCTAACTACGCCTGCGGGGTCACGATTCTAATCCGTAAAGGGATACCATTCTCGTGTCATCTAGTTATCTTGGACCCTAAGGGGCAGTATATTATTTTACATGTGACTAAATATGGAATTTCTCTCCTGTTGGTCACGGTCTACTTGCCCCCTCCAGTCATGGCTGCGGTGTTTGCTGAACTAAGTGTGCATTTTGCCTCATTGCCTAGCTGTCCTATGCTCATTCTTGGGGATTTTAATTCTGTGTTGCAGCCTGCATTAGATAGGTTGAAGCCTCTACGATCTGAATCTAATTGTTTTCGTGTGTGGTGTGATACTTATGGATATGTGGATCTAAGGCGCTTGGAGTATCCCAGAAACAAGGTGTACTCCTGGCAGTCCAGATCTTATGCTGCCCTCTCCAGATTAGACTATGCACTGGCCACGGGTGACCTTTTGCCCTGTGTTCAGTCCATAGCGTATCTGTCCCAGATGGTCTCTGATCATTCCATAGTACAGGTGGGATTGACTTTGGGCCATAGACCCTCTTTTCGGGCTTGGAGACTTGGCCCTCTCCTAGATCTCCACGCCGGAAATGCTCAAGTCCATTCCAACTGATGTGGCCAATTACTGGTCCCCCAACTCTGCAGCCGAGGGCCCTGTCTGGGATGCCTTTAAGGCAGTGGTTAGGGGTCCCATATCTCGCGTATTAAGCACTATAGATCCGTTGGGTGGGCCACAGAGGAGGCTCTCCAAAAAGTACTGGATGAGGTACGCTCCCATCATACGGGTAACCCGTCCCCTGAAACTCGTATGCTGATGGGCGCTGCAGCTGCATTTGGCGCTGCAGCTGCATTTGGTGGATTTAGCTAGGAAGCAACAATTTGTACCTCTCTGCTTGTATTCACGAGCATTGGGGGGGGGGGGAATGGTAGGCTTCTAGCATATCTCGGAAAAAAGGAGAACATGGGTGGGACTTTATATGAAGCATACACCTGCCCTCCACGCTTTTACCCTTAGTCATGGGCTTACTTGTAAGTATTTTTTGGGGGAATCATCATTGCCCTTTTTGTTCCCCCCTCTCCATACCTTGACCCAAAAATCTTATATTTAGTTTTACCCTTTTACTGTTTTAACATTTTAGACATCCATCTCATACTTGCTCCTGAAGAGTGGTAATGGCCACGAAACGCGTCGAGTCAATAGATGCCCCCTCGCACACACATTGCTACTAGTCTACCAACTACATCAAACACCAATTGGACTCTATTTACCAATTGGTGTCACAGCTACTATGGAGACTCCACTCCAACGAACTTGGTTTTTCAACGTTTTACTATGTACCAATTATGTTGCTATATCATGTTATCTTGAGCCCATAGATGCTCATCTGCCCCCACTTTATCAGCATTTTTAATAATTTCTATATATCAATCAGACTGTACCAACATGTCTAGGCCCTACCTACTCACCACGGAGACACCCCATGAACTGGCTCTGTTGCAATGTCTCTATTATGAACTGATCATGTTATTATACCATGCTACCATTATTGTTGTATTTTATGTACATTCCAACTTTTAACCAATATACTAGGTATGCTGTGTTATTTTTTGTCGGTGTCATATTTATTACCCAATTAAAGTAATGACTGCCAATTGTTATGCAATGCTTTCAGTTAACGGTTCAAGTTCCAGTGCAACAGTATACTGCCATAGTTATTTCTTGTCGGGTGTCTCCTGAGATGTATGCTTCATATAAAGTCCCACCCATGTTCTCCTTTTTTCCAAGTATCGGGGATGGAGGTACATGGCTCTACATGCCCTGTGCCTCGTACAAAGTCCCAACTCCTTTTGTTATGCTCATTCTTCCTAGCTAGTTGAATGCTTTATCATATTTCTAGCATATCTCACCCACATGGACTTTCGGGACAGTTTAATTTCTGAAATTCAACTCCCAGACGGGTCAACTACCTCTGACGCATTGACTATCAAGCAAACATTTGTAGAATTCTATGGCAGGTTATATGTGGATACGGTTGTACCTCCCGAGCAAGCCTTTATGGGTTTCTTTGAATCGTTTGACTTCCCAACACTTGGTACCCCCTAACAACTCCTCTTAGATAAACCTATCACATTAGAAGAAGTTACTATGGCCATATGTTTATTACCAACTAGTAAAACTCCGGGTCTAGATGGCCTCCCCCTCCGAATGGTACCGGCCACATATGGAGGATTTGGCCCCTAGGCTTTTTAAGACATTTCAGGACTCTCTTAAGCAGGGGGAAATTCCTGACTCTATGAATAAAGCACTCATTATTGTCATACCCAAACCTGACAAGGATAGGCTGCAATGTGGGTCCCATCGTCCCATATCTCTCCTGAACAAGGATGCAAAGATTCTCGCTCTCATACTTCAGACGGTTATTCCATATCTCATACCGCCGGATCAATCCGGTTTTATGCGTGGCAGGAGCACCTTTTGATACACATTTGTAGGCTATTCCTATGCATTCAAATACATAGTCATCTCTCTAAATACGCATAACTCAATATTACTCCTATAGTCAAACGGATGACAGACAGGCTTCATACCTGGACGAACAGGCTTCATACCTGGACGTCATTGCCCCTCAATTTTAATTGGCCGCATAAATCTCTTCAAAATTATTTTCCTACCAACATTTTTATATTGTTTTCGTGCTGTCCCAGTTTTTATCCCAAAAATTATTTTTGCACAAGTGTGCTCCACCTTTTCTTCCTTTTTGTGGAATGGTTGCCTGTCAAGTATAGCCAAGTCCTCATTGCAGGCGGCCAAGGCCGTGGGAGGCCTGGCATGTCCAAACCTAAGGGAGGGGGGCAATTCTGACACAGGCCTCTCTGGGTATGTCGCCGCAGACCCCCTTGTAGAAGAATCCTAATCTCCCAGACTCGCCCTGGTGGGGTCTATTTGGAGTTACTCATCTCTCTCATATAGTTGAGGACAATACCTTGATACCCTTTGACATAAATATAGCCTTGAAAATAAGTTTTTCTTTAACCACTTCAATACAGGGCATTTTCACCCCCTTCCTGCCTGGACCAGTTTTTAGTTTTCAGCGCTGTCGCAGTTTGAATGACAATTGCGCGGTTATGCAACAATGTACCCAAATTAATTTTTAGATTCTCCCCCCCCCCCCCCCCCAAATAGAGATTTTATTTGGTAGTATTTGATCACCTCTGCGGTTTTTATTTTTTGCGCTATAAACAAAAGAGCGACAATTTTGAAAAAAAACACTTTCTCTTACCGTCCATGGACTGACACAGCTGGATACTGTAAACGTGTGGGTATATGTCCCTGCTCGCAGGAGAAGATCTAGGCAGAATGTTAGATGTTGGAAACATACATTCTAGAACAAACCAGAGCTGAACGGCAGCAACTATCAAATCATTTTGTAAAAACCACAAGTGGGGAGAATCTGATTTCACCCCCTTATCATTCGAGCCTGCAGCTATCTATAGGATTTCGGTTACGGATCGTCACCTACATACATCAGGCTGTATTACACTAGCTATCTGGTAAGAAGATTGCATGAGAGGTGGTGGATCACAACCTTCTGTGTTTGGGGTGTTTTTTTGGCTTAAAGCTCCTTATGTAGTGCAATCTGGTAAGGAGATTGACTGTGAGGTGGTGGTTCACTTTTTGCATACTTCCCACATCGAGTGTTGTTCACAATGCTGATTTCTATTGACTAATTATCGAGACAGGATCACGCTATGTTTTTTTCTCTCTCCTTTTTGGGTCGAATGTAATACTTAATATGGAGTCATAGTTCAAGCGACCATACCCAATAATTCTCTGACGAATCAACCTTGTGGGAATTGAAAGGCCCTGGCTGGGTAAAAGCCATATGTTCTATTGGCTTACTTATCTGGTAAGCATGAATTCTTCCAGGTTTATTCAGTAATTGGGATTTTTGTGTTCCTTTCACACCAGCCTGCCAAATTGGACTTTATTCAATAATTTGTGATTCCTTAGCGCGATTTTCTTTATTTCTATTTGTGTTTATCCCACTTTTATTGCTGCTGTAAGGACTTTATTATTGTATTATTAATTTAATTTAATTAATTATTTTTCGTAGTAAGCGCGGTTTTTTTCCCTTTGTCAGAGCTGAACATTACCCTCCCACCTGCAGTCAGCAGACCTCAGTTAAATTTTATTCCTTTGGGAATTTTATTATTTTATTTTTGAGACCTTCAATCAACTGTCGGCTGGGCAACAGGTTGGGTACACTGGTATCCTCGTAGTCTTCCCTGTCCGACCATCAAGCGTGCTGATCCTCGCCTTGTGTGCGTGAGACTCAGTTCACGACATGCCCCATGACTCCAGGGGTGGCCGAGTTGCTTTCATGCTCCCGCGGTCCTCTCAAGATTGAACAGTACCTGACTGACTGTATCTCTCGCGGTGGACCGGGCCGAAAGCTACGCAGTACTGCTCTGTGATAGGTCTGTCTGAAACAAGCCAGTGGGTCCCTGAAAGGGATGGGTAAGTAGTCTCTCCTACTGCAGGTGAGTACATGCTGGCTGTGTTTCTTTATATGGGGGGTTTCTCCCTGTCTCCCCCCTGTTATGCTGCTCTCTGCACCCTGTACTGGTACTGTGGGGTGCTTGGGGGTCACTCTGGCCTGGCTGGGCGCTCATATTTGTAGTGGGTTCTGGAGAGAGGGGCAGTTTTTTCTGGTGTGTGAGGTGTTTATTGCGTGCGCCATTAGCGCTGTTTGAGGTGGTTATTGCGTGCGCCATTAGCGCGCATTAGAGCTTGAATTTTGTGCTCGGCGGCCATCTTGGGTGGTTCAATGGCGCAGTTATAGCTGCGGCCGGCGCATTTATTTTCGGTTTCGGCCTCTAGCTGCGGCGCAAATTTCCTCACAGATTCTTCACTCTCCTCAGGCTCACAGCGCGCTTCAGCAGGATTGAGCGGTACTTAAGGGTTGGTGAGTCCTCCGGGTATCCCCTCCTCAGCCTCAGCGTAGCCAGTGGGTGGACTGTATATTCACTGTATAGTGTATAAGGTCTCAGAGGGTGGCGTTATGGAGTCTGATACACCTGCTCTCCACACTTGTCTGGGGCAACTGGCAGTGCTGCACAGTTAAACATGTTCATATATTTCCTGCACCTGCGGTCCTTATGGACCAGTTGTCGGCAGTCCTGGAATCATTCCTGTCAGAATGGAAGCGGTGTGCGAGCAAAAGAAGCTATAAGCCCCCTCTCCCCACAAAAATCTTTAACGAAGGAGTGCTCTGATTCAGATATGGGCCTAGCTACTGTGCTCAGGACCCTAGCTCTGAATATTTAATGTTTATGAACAGGACATTCCCTTGTGAGAAAGACTCCAGTTCTGTGTCAGTGAATGAAAGGGCGCTTGTAAGTGATCTCATTGATGATGTGAGGAACACTCTCAAGCTGGAATTGCTGTGGCTGAGGTACCTCCAGGGACGCTGTTTCCCTTGGTTCCTTCAAGCCTTTCTTTTACACAGCTTCCTCACTGTTTTCCTCACATGCTGCGTCAAGAACAGCATGGATGATACAGTGGTACACAGTGTTTCCCCCCCCCTGGTCGGTGCAGCATAGTGGGGGGGAGGACTTTATTCATTTATGTCTCTAGTCCCTGTGAGCCTTCTGTGTGATATCCTGATGCAACATTTCCCGCCATTTCCTGGGGAACGCTTTGAGCTCTGACAGACACACGGTCTGAGGGTCAGAGGTTGCCTGTTACCTGCATGCTGCTTCGGCAGCACAGTCAAGCAGGTTGGAATGATACAGAGAAGATTATGCGCCTCTGCGCCATAATTTAAACTCATCCTATACCTCTACACTGCATACATTCTACACTCTACACTGCATGGGTGTCCCCCCACATTCCAATGCTGTGTTTCAGTGCCATACATGATATAAACGTACAAAATATGTTTATGCACGACTCCAGATACATTCACAGTATATGTATGTATTATACTCTCTGGGTTGGCGCGGGTTTCTGCTGGGGGCTCCGGTGTCCTCCCGCGCTCTCATTGTATGTGCGCTTCGGCTCTCTGCACAGTATAGACATGTTCAATATGTTTATTGCACATATTATACATGTTTACAGTATGGGTATACTGTTTTGCGTGGGGTTCCTCCCGGTACTCCGATTTCCCCCCACGCTCCAATGGAAATGCACAGCATAAACATGTGCAATATGTTTATTCACATGCTATCATTCCTACACGGTATCTGTGTGCTGTCTGCGTGGAGTTCTTCTGGGTGTTCCGGTTTCTTCCCACACGCTGACGGTATGTGCGCCTTTTGGCCTTCTGCACAGTTGAACATGTTCAATGTTTATCAAGCATGTTCTAATACCTAGACCGGGCATCACTAAATGGCGGACCGCGGCACTCTGCCATTCGGACCGTCGCTGGTACCGACATGTAGGAGCCTTTTCTTCCTCCTGCCGTTGCTCTGTAATCCTCACAGAGCCGACAGCGGGAGGCGGAACAATTCTGGGTGGAGGGCGGAGCTGCCCGAGGTTATCAAACAGGCGATTGGCTGCTAGGACTGTCCTTCATCCTAGCAGCCAATCACCTGTTTGTTACTTCGGCCCTCCATCCAGAACTGTCCCGCCTCCCTCCCTGCAACTCCTCTTCTGCCCCTATCCAGACAGGCTGTGCCTCTCTCCGATCTGCCTGTGTAAGGTAGGACAGTGAGGGGGGTGAAGTTAAGAGATAACAACTGAATGTGTGGGGAGGATGCCGAGACTCAGGATTGCAGTGATGTGGGGGGGAGGGGCTGAGGACATCAGAGGGGGATCTAAGGACTGTAATGTGGGGGGACTGAGGACTGTAATGTGGGGGAGCTGAGGACTGTAATGTGGGGGAGCTGAGGACTGTAATGTGGGGGGAGCTGAGGACTGTAATGTGGGGGGAGCTGAGGACTGTAATGTGGGGGGAGCTGAGGACTGTAATGTGGGGGGAGCTGAGGACTGTAATGTGGGGGGAGCTGAGGACTGTAATGTGGGGGGAGCTGAGGACTGTAATGTGGGGGGAGCTGAGGACTGTAATGTGGGGGGAGCTGAGGACTGTAATGTGGGGGGAGCTGAGGACTGTAATGTGGGGGGAGCTGAGGAATGTAATGTGGGGGGGGAGGCTGAGGATATTAAAGTGGAGAGGGGAGGAATGTAATGTGGGGGGGGAGGCTGAGGACTGTGATTTGGGGGACTAAGGACAGGGATGTGGAGGGGGGACTGAGAAGAGTAATGTGGGGTTATGATGTAAATAGGGGCAGAGGACAGTACTGTTAATGGGGGTTGATGTTAAGGAAGTGTGAGGACACTACTGTGGAAGGAGTGGAGGGGGATGATGTAAAGGGGGAGCTGAGGACACTCATCAAGAGGGGATCTTGATGTGAAGGGGGAGGGAACTATGATGTGCACTGGGGACTAAGGACGCTGATATAAGAATGGGTTAAGATCTGTGCATGTTCATTAGGTGCACACGTCGTGGGTGGATCAGCCTATTTTAATGGGCTGCACTACCCACATGAAAACCGAAAGTCCTTGACCTTTTTTAAAAAAAAAATTGCGCCGCACCAAGCCACATTGTGCTGCAGCAACATGTCGTTTGGCGCATGCGAAAATGCATGACAGGGAACCGACATGATATTTCGGACCTCTGCTATAAGAAAATTTTACTGACCGGATCTCGGCGAATTGTAATTCAATACCCCTGACCTAGACGGTATGTGTATGCAGTCTGTGTGGTTTTCCTCCGGGTACTCCGGTTCCCTCCCACACTCCATTGGTATGGGCGCTTCGGCACTATGCACAGTCTAAATTTGTGCGATTAGATATCCACATACTAACATACCTACCCGGTATGTCTGTGCAGTCTGCGTGGGTTTCCGCCCACGCTACATGACATGCATGCTTTTGATGCAATACACGGTGTAAACATACACATTATGTTTATACACTACATAGGGCTGGGCGATTTCTTTTTCGTACATCACGGGACACAGAGCGACTTAGTCATTACTAATGGGTTATATAGTTTACCTTCAGGTGCTGGCACTGGCAACTTCCAAACCGGAAGTACCCTCCCCTATATAAGCCCCTCCCATCCGGGAGCACCTCAGTTTTTTGCCAGTGTCTAAGGTGTTGGCCAAAGAGTAACATGTGTTTTCACTGGGCTTGCGTACAGGTTCTTTTACGGGCCTTAGTAAGCTGTTCCGGATCCCACCAAAAAAGCTTCATAGCTAAACGGTCGGTACCCGGGCCTTGCAGCAGAAGAGCAAGGTTTTGCCTGTAATGCCTCTCTTAGGAGGGCTGGACCCTGGGATCCAGAGCTCTGGTCATACCCACGACCAAGATGTTTTCTGTGCAGGGTGCTATACAGGTCCAGGGGAGTGGAATCCTTGGGAACCCGGTCCCTGAAGGTTTAATTACAATGCCTGCCGTGATAGGTGAAGTTTGGGCTTCTGTGGACCAAACAGAGTCCTGCGGCGGGGAACAGGTAAGTGGGGGCCCCCAGGAACTTGGTTCTATTGGGGGACCCCCAAGCCTAATTTGTCTTTCTGTCTGTTACCTAACGGTATTCCCGCTAATATCTGTGTATGCCTGTAACTACTGAAAAATGTAAAATTTTAATAGTAGTCAAGAAAAAAAAAAAGAGGACCGCGGTACCTGTGTTAAACCACTAGAGGCCGCTGTGGTCCATTTTTTCTTGTCATGTGGATCTTTGGTTTTCTCAAGTCAAAAGATCCAGGCAGTTGGTAAGTTCTCTGTGGGAATCCACTTCCTCTGCCCTGTTGCTGCGCTCATCCACCGCACAGGCCCTCCGGCAAAAAGGGCCCTGGCTCCTAGTCCCTGCTTGGTTTTCGAAAAGGGCGCCAATGGCGCGCGGGCGCGTGCACGCGCCTCCTATGAAAAAAAAGGGGCGGGGCGGGTGGATGACGCTCGATGCGCGCTGCGGCGCTTCTGCGCATGTGCAGGCGTCCCAGCATGTATAAAAGACAAGTGTCAGCTGGATGCAAACAGAGCTAGCAACAAACAGTGGCACACAGAGGCGGTTGATGCAGGCATCCCCATAGAAAGGCACTTTAGTGGACACCAGCTGGTATATAGCAGCAACTTTGTTAGACTATTACCAGCAAAATTGGTGTATGACGACAGGAATACCTCAGCTTTGTGCTTAAAGGATATGTCGTCCAGACGCTCCGGAAATAAGTCTTCCAGGAAGCCAAAGGGGTCTCCATCGGGCTCTGAGGATATTGGGCATGATTGTACTGCACCAATCTCCCCTGAGAATTCAGAGGTCAGTAGCCGTAGGAACCCCACAGGAGTGCCTGGTGCTGCGGCTGTCCCCAGTCCACCTGCTTCTGTATATATAACAGAGGAGGTTTTATCCTCAACTCTGGGAGGATTGGAAGAGAGATTAACAGCATTGATCGCTGCTTCCCTGTCACAGGAAAAGCGCGTCCGATCTCCGTCTCCTCCTTCAGAGTGCCTGTTAGTGGAGGAACAGCCCCACACAGAGATCGACCTACCTGAAGGGGATCAGGATGAGGTTGATTCAGTTATGGAGGAATCAACAGTGGAAGAACCTTTCTCAGCATCTCAGGCTGAAAGATTATGGGTTCAGTCTCTGACTAACATGGTCCGATCAGCATTTAAAATGCCTCTGGCGGAACCATCAACCACTACGGTTTCCTCGCTGGGGTCGCTGAAAGCTCCCCAGGCTGTCTGTTCCTTCCCAATCCACCCTTTATTGGAAGGGCTTATTTACCAGGATTGGGAGCATCCTGATAAAATATTTACTCCCCCCAAGAGATTTCCGGTGATCTATCCCATGGAGGATAAGTTCATAAAAAAATGGAGGGTCCCTACAGTGGACGCAGCCATCTCTTCTGTGAACAAATCACTGACATGTCCAGTAGATAATGTTCCAATGTTCAAAGACCCAATAGATAAAAAATTGGAGTCTTTACTAAAATCTGCTTTCTCTACAGCAAGCATGGTGACACAACCTGCGGTAGCAGCGATTGGAGTCTGCCAAGCGGTGAAAGATCAGTTGAAACAAGTCTTAAGGGACTTACCAGATCAGCAGGCTCTTGCCCTAGTTGACCTACCTAGAGCCTTGTGTTTTGCGGTGGACGCCATAAAGGATACAATCCAACAGGCCTCCCGCTTTACGCTGTCTGTAGTACATATGCGTAGGCTTCTATGGCTCAAAAACTGGTCTGCTGAAGCTCCCTGTAAGAAATTGCTGGTTAGCTTCCCATTTCATGGAGAACGCTTATTTGGAGAAGATCTGGACAAATATATCCAGAAAATTTCTGCCGGTAAAAGTTCACTCTTACCGGTTAAGAACAAGAGTAGAAGTCCTTCTTTTAAGAGGCCTACTTCTCCAGTCCCTGGCACATCGGCTGTGAAACAGTTCCGACGGCCTCTGCGGTCAAATTCAGGGGGCAGAAATCAGGGACAATCACAGGGTAACAAGAAACCCTGGGTCAAGAGAGGTACAAAACCTCCCCCCAAGTCATGAAGGGTTGCCCCCACTCAATCGGGTGGGGGGAAGACTTCAGTTGTTCACAGAGACCTGGCGGGACACCATCAGAGACAGATGGGTGCTCTCCGCAGTAAGTCTGGGATACAAGCTGGAGTTAAAAGACACTCCTCCTGCCCAATTTATGAGGTCAAACGTGCCAAGCGATCCCCAGAAGAGAGGATCCCTCCTTCTGGCACTAGAACAACTATTGCTCCAAGGTGTAATCATGAAGGTTCCCCTGGAAGAAAGTGGGTTTGGGTTTTACTCGAACCTTTTCACAGTCCCCAAACCAAATGGGGACGTGAGGCCCATATTAAATCTAAAAGGGCTAAACAAGTTCCTAAATATCAGGACTTTTCGGATGGAGTCGATCCTATCGGTGGCCACCGCCCTACAAGGGCAGGAATGGTTAGCCTCGATCGACATAAGGGATGCTTATCTGCATATTCCCATCTTTCCGGCCCACCAGAAATTTCTACGCTTTGCAGTAGAAGGGCGCCATTTTCAGTTCAGAGCCTTACCGTTCGGTCTGGCCACAGCACCACGAGTGTTCACAAAAATTCTGGCCCCACTATTGGCCAATCTAAGAATACAAGGTGTAACGATAATGGCATATCTAGACGACCTGCTACTAATAGACCACTCAGTGGAAAAGCTGGAAGTAGCTATTCACAAGACAATCAAGTATCTGGAATATCACGGTTGGATTATCAACCGGGACAAGTCAGCTCTAAGACCAGTCAGAAGTCTGGAATACTTAGGGCTAAGGCTGGATTCAAATCAGAGAGAGATTTTCTTACCTCCAGAAAAGGTGTCGTCTTTAAAAGATTTGACCCACTTAGTGGGTACAAAAAGAAAACCATCCATACGCCTGTGCATGAGGCTGCTGGGAAAAATGGTGGCTTCATTCGAAGCAGTACCCTACGGTCAATTCCATTCAAGGAACTTGCAGAGGGCCATACTGTCAGCCTGGAACAAAAAAGTTCAGGCTTTAGACTTACCAATGTCCCTGTCCCCTTCCGTTCGCAAGAGCCTCCATTGGTGGTTGGTGCCCCAGAATCTGGAAAAAGGGAAACCCTTCAGTCCGGTTTCTTGGAAGGTGGTCACTACAGATGCCAGCCTCATAGGCTGGGGGGCAGTACTGGAGCAATGGTCTCTCCAGGGCAAGTGGTCAGAAGCAGAGAAGGCCCTGCCCATCAATCTCTTAGAGATACGAGCAGCCCGGTATGCCCTAGTAGCATGGACATCCAAACTCCAAGGGTCCCCTGTCAGAATTCAATCAGACAATGCCACAGCAGTGGCATATATCAATCACCAGGGTGGCACCAGGAGTCGTGCAGCCCAGAGGGAAGCGAATTGCATCCTGGAATGGGCAGAAAGATATGTCCCAGCCATATCCGCGGTTTTCATCCCAGGAGTGGAAAATTGGAAAGCGGACTTTTTAAGTCGCCAGCAATTATGCCCGGGGGAATGGTCTCTTCACCCCGAGGTTTTCCAGGCAATATGCCAGCGGTGGGGAACACCGGATGTAGATCTGCTAGCATCCAGATTCAACGCAAAGGTGGACAGGTTTGTCTCTCGGACAAGGGATCCCCTAGCTTGCGGCTCGGATGCCCTAGTGTTCCCTTGGGATCAGTTCAAGCTGATATATGCATTCCCACCGCCACAATTGTTACCGCGATTAATCCGCAGAATCAGGGTAGAAAAGAAACCAGTGATTCTGGTGGCTCCAGCGTGGCCCCGAAGGGCATGGTACGCGGAGATTGTAAAAATGTCAGTGAGGAGTCCTTGGACCCTCCCACATCGTCCGGACCTGCTGTCGCAAGGACCGATATACCACCCTTCCTTACCAGCCCTAGGTTTGACGGCCTGGCTATTGAAGCCCACATTCTGAAAAAGAGAGGGCTCTCTAATCCTGTGTTATCTACCATGATCAATGCCAGGAAGCCGGTATCCAGGCAGATCTATTATAGGATCTGAAAGGCGTACATTACATGGTGTGAGGCCAAGAAATGGCATCCACGTAAGTACGTAATAGGTAGGATTTTGGACTTCCTACAGTGGGCTGTAGATGGGAAGCTGGCCTTGAGTACTATCAAGGGTCAGATTTCGGCCTTGTCAATATTTTTTCAAAGGCCCTTGGCTTCACATTCACTAGTCAAAGCTTTCATACAAGGAGTGATGCGTATTAGCCCTCCGGTTAGTATTCCCATATGTCCATGGGACTTAAACCTGGTTCTGTCGGTTCTACAGAAACAACCGTTTGAACCATTGCAACACATTTCCTTGGTTCTTCTCACCAGGAAATTGATTTTCTTAGTAGCCATTTGTTCGGCTAAAAGAGTATCGGAATTAGCCGCCTTGTCCTGTAAGGAGCCATATCTGGTTGTCCATAAGGACAGAGTAGTATTACGTCCTCATCCAGCCTTTCTTCCTAAGGTGGTATCGAGGTTTCATTTGAACCAAGATGTGGTTCTTCCTTCTTTTTTCCCCAAACCTAGCTCGGTAGAGGAAAAGTTATTGCATTCTTTGGATGTAGTAAGAGCAGTTAAGGCTTATCTAAAAGCCACTGCCCAGATTCGCAGAACGGATACTTTGTTTATTCTGCCGGAAGGCCCCAGAAAGGGTCAGGCAGCGTCAAAATCTACTTTAGCCAAGTGGATTCGACAGGTCATAATACAAGCCTATGGCTTGAGAAAGAGACCGCCTCCATTCAAAGTTAGGGCGCACTCCACAAGAGCAGTTGGAACTTCATGGGCAGTGCATCACCAGGCCTCCCTGGCTCAAGTCTGTAAGGCCGCAACATGGTCTTCAGTACACACGTTTACTAGATTCTACCAGGTAGACGTTAGAAGTCAGGAGGATGTCGCCTTTGGGCGCAGTGTGTTGCAGGCCGCAAAAGATCCTTATGCCTGATGGCGCCCAGCTTATGTATAGTGTATCCCTCCCCTCATTTGGCATTGCTTTGGGACGTCCCATTAGTAATGACTAAGTCGCTCTGTGTCCCGTGATGTACGAAAAAGAAAAAGTTTTTTTTTATAACAGCTTACCTGTAAAATCCTTTTCTTGGAGTACATCACGGGACACAGAGCTCCCACCCCTCTTTTTGGGACACTTTATTGCTTTGTTACAAAACTGAGGTGCTCCCGGATGGGAGGGGCTTATATAGGGGAGGGTACTTCCGGTTTGGAAGTTGCCAGTGCCAGCACCTGAAGGTAAACTATATAACCCATTAGTAATGACTAAGTCGCTCTGTGTCCCGTGATGTACTCCAAGAAAAGGATTTTACAGGTAAGCTGTTAGAAAAATCCCTCCCCCCCCCCCCCCCCCAAAAAAAAGTCAGCGATTTTTTTTTTTTTCTTTTTTCTTTTTTCTTTTTCTTTTTCTTTCTTTTTCTTTTTTTATAAAAAAAAAAAGAGAGAAAAAGAAAAAAAAAAAAAACTTGATTTACGATTCGATTCGATTTTTTTTATTTTTTTTTTATTATATTAATTGAAGTGCATCAACAAACAAAATTGCAAAGGCAAACCCTTTCTCTAACTGCAAAGTCAGTGTGCAACAAAGATTGTTAAACATCCAAATTATTTAATACTGTATTTGGATTTAGCTAATAAAACAACAAAAAATCTTGAGGTTACTCTTAGTTGAATTGAACTGTGCCCGTGCCTCACTGTGCCCGTGCCTTACTGTGCCCGTGCCTCACTGTGCCCAATGCCTCACTGTGCCCAATGCCTCACTGTGCCCAATGCCTCACTGTGCCCGTGCCCCACTGTGACCGTGCTTCAATGACTGTGCCCTTACCTGATGCAGATTTTCATGGAATACGGATTTTACTGCTACACCGGCAGCCATTCCAGTATTCAAAAGCCGCGCCTCCTCCTCGTCTGTGATAGGCGGAACACTCAATTTCCCAGCATTCAGTGTTCCGCCTATCATGGACATCCGCTCATCCTCATAACACAGACGAGGATGAGAGGATGTCCGTGATAGGCTGAACACTGCCTGCTGTAAAATTGAGTGTTCCGCCTGTCACAGACGACGAGGACTCGGGAGGCGCGGCTTTTGAACACTGCAATGGCCGCCGTCTGTCTGCATGACACGCTGATCAGGTAGGCAGACGGCGGCTTGCGGTTAGTTAGTGTTACATTACATCTACTCGCTGCGGCAAGTAGATGAAATTGGGGTAACGCCACCCAGTGCCATTCCGGATACGCCCCCTGCAGCCCTGCTACGGAAACTTTGAAGGAAAAATAAATAAAAAAATAAAATGTTTTATTTATTTTTTTTAAATAAAAAAAAAAATCTAAAAAAAAAACGATTTTTTTCAAATCTGAATCGATTTGAACTCAAAACTCGATTCAATATTAAAATCGATTTTTTTCCCAGCCCTAACACTACACTAAATACACTCACAGTAGTTGTAGGTATTGCATTCTCTGAGTATGCGTGGGGTACTTCGGTTCCTCCCACGCGCCAACAGTGTGCTCTGTAAAGTTGCCTTTATTGGCCAACAGTTGAGGCACCCTGTACACCAGGGCCTCTCTTCTCCGATACATTGCGGAGTCTCTTTGGGATTTTCATACATCTCGCTGCAAGACGGTCCTGTCGGCCGTGTGCATTGCAGGGGAAGGGTCCTTGCATCCGGAGGTGGGGCAACGGAAGTGAACCTTATGGCCTCTCGACTCACTCGCAAGGTGGCAAGGTCCAGGGACCCCTGGGCGGACGCGTCAGACGCGTTGGAAGCCCATGGGGGCAGTATCGCCTGATATATGCTTACCCTCCGCTACTGTTGTTGCCTCGCCGGCTTAGCATAGTAAGGGCTGAGGCCATTCCAGTGATCCTCATTGCTCCGGAACGGCGACATTGGTACGCCAATCTACTTCAGCTAGTCGCAGACGTTCCTGGCGACTGCCTATTGGGGTGGACCTTCTGTCTCATGATCCCATACTTCATCCTGCTTTACAGTCCTTGGCTTTAATTGCATGGCTGTTTAAAGCCAGGTGCTGAAGGACCGAGTTCTCTCGTATTTGGTCATCTCTTCTATGTTGTTGACACGGGAATCTTCCTCCAGGAAGATATCTCACCGTACCTGGAAGGCTTACATCGCTATGTGCGAGGAACTTGAGTGGCGTCCTCGGATGTATTCCATTTCCAGGATTTCGCTGTTCTTACAGCGTGGTGTGACCCAAAAGCTGGCCTTGCATACCTTTTTGAGGGTCGGATTTCGGCCCGGGCTGTCTTTTTCAACGACCGCTACCGGGCCATTCCTTGATGGCATCTTTTGTGCAGGGGGTTCGTCATGTGATCCCCCCTGTCAAGCCTCCTCTCCCTACTTGGTATCTGGATTTGATGCATCTCGGTTCTCCGAGAACATCCCTTTTGAGAATAGCAGAGAGATTCCTCTCTTGACCTTGTCCCGGAAGGTGGTCTTCTTAGTGGCCATTGCTTTGGTAAGACGGGTGTCTGAGTTGGCGGCCTTGTCCTGCAAGCCGCCTTACTTGGTCCTCCATAAGGATATGGCGGTGTTGCGCCCACGACTGTCCATCTTTCAAAAGATGGTCTCGGCCTTTCAACTTAAGAAGGACATTGATCTTCAGTCCTGGTGTCCTCACCCATCGCTTCCCTGAGAGTTTGCGCTTCATACATTTAAGATGGGTACAAGCCTTACGAGTGTACCTGTCTGCTACTGTTTCCATTCGGAAGTCTGTGTCTGGTCCAAAACAGGACCGAGCGGTGTCGTCTGCCACCGTCTCTAGGTGGATCAGGCAGACCGTCATACGGGCCTATACCCTTAAGGGGCGGGCGCCTCCCTTTCCGGTTGCAGCGCATTCCACCAAGGCAATTGGTGCTTCCTGGGCCTTCCGACATCAAGCGTCGGTTGCACAAGTGTGCAAGGTGACGACCTTGTCGTCCGTTCATACCTTTTCAAGATTTTATATGGTTGATGTGGCTGCATCTTCGCATGCTCCCTTCGGCCGCAAAGCATTGCAGGCCGCTGTTTAATGTTGCAACTCCTACGTTGAGGAGCTCTGCTTGTTTGGAGTGAAGTTTTGGTTGTTCCTTTACTACTGCTCCCACCCTTCTGATACTGCTTTGGGATGTCCCACACGTTTACAGTATCCAGCTGTGTCAGTCCATGGATGGTAAGAGAAAATAGGATTTTTGTACTCACCGTAAAATCCATTTCTCTGACGTCCATGGACTGACACAGCACCCACCCTTCCTTTTTAAGGTTTGTACTGCTTTGTTACTAACTGAGGTCTGCTGACTGCAGGTGGGAGGTTAATGTTCAGCTCTGGTTTGTTCTAGAAAGTATGTTTCTAACATTCTGCCTAGATCTTCTGCTGCGAGCAGGGACATATACCCACACGTTTACAGTATCCAGCTGTGTCAGTCCATGGACGTCAGAGAAATGGATTTTACGGTGAGTACAAAAATCCTATTATTTTTTACTTTTTGCTATAATAAATATCACAATTTAAAAAAAATATATATATTTTTTCCCTCAGTTTAGGCCGATTATGTATTCTTCTACATATTTTTGGTAAAAAAAATCGCAATAAGCGTATATTGATTGGATTGCGCAAAAGTTATAGCGTCTACAATATAGGGAATAGATTTATGGCTTTTTTTTTTTTATTTTTTTTACTAGTAATGGCGGCGATCTGCGATTTTATTTTTTATGGTTACTGTGACATTACGACAAACATATCGGACACTTTTGACACATTTTTGGGACCGTTCACATTTATACAGCGATCAGTGCTATAAAAATGCACTGATTGCTGTATAAATGTGACTGGCAGGGAATGGGTTAACACCAGGGGGCGATTAAGGGGTTAATTGTGTATCCAAGGGAGTGATTCTAACTGTAGGGAGCGGGGACTCACAAGGGGAGGGGACCGATCTGTGTTCCTCTGCACTAGGAACACACCATCGATCTCCTCTCACCTGACAGGATGTGGATCTGTGTGTTAACACACACAGATTCACGGTCCTGCTGTGTGAACGGGCAATCGCAGGTGCTCGGCGGACATCGCGGCCGCCGCGCGCCCCCTGGACGACCGGGAAGCCCAGGACGTCATATGATGCCCGCCCAGGATGGGAGATCCCTCCTGCGGACGTCGTGTACATGGGCGGGATGGGAAGTGGTTAAATATCTTTTACTATGACATGCCATTCGGGCACAGTTTGGGTCATTGACCATTGAGCTCATGGAATCTTCTATAGAGGACCTCTTATCGTTTATGGAGATCTCCAAGTTGGTTACAACCTTTTATGGTCGCCTCCAGTTGATGGGGGCTGATCCTTTTCAGAACTCTCATCGCAAATGGCTGTTGTCAATGCCTGCGCTTTCTGAAGAGAACTGGAAAGAGGCAACTGAGATATGCTTTCAGGATATAATCAGCACTGCTGACCAATTGATCTAATTTAAGTTCATACATCACTTACACTACACACCAGCCAGGCTGGTTCGGATGGGACTGGGTCAGGATATTGCTTGTTCTAGATGTGTTTTTATTGCTGCAAACTTTTTTCATATGTTTTGGAGCTGTCCTGGGCTCTTGATCTATTTGCCTTTTTTGACCACAAGCTTCATCTGCCAATACCTTACACCCCGGAAGTTGTACTTTTAGGAGTTCTTAATGATTATGTTCCTCGTACACATGCTAGGACTTTGTTACGTATACTGTTATTTTATGTACGTAAAAAAATCTTATTGCATTGGAAGCATGTAGGCCCTCTTTCGACCCGCGCCTTGTTTCGTAGCGTTCATGGGGTTCTCCCCAAATTTAAATTGATATATAAAAGTAGCGCATGCCCTAAGAAATTCACCAAAATATGGCAACCATGGCTGGAAGTCCCATCATCGCAGCTTACTCAGTGAGTTTCTATCCACTAATGTAGCTTTGGAACAGTGATCTGATGGATGGCTACACATTGGCCGGGGATTGTTTTGTGCGGAACTCTCCGCTACATAGGGGGAATTTGAAAATGTGTCGTTGATGCAGGGTCGTATGTAGTGTGGGCTTGAATGTTGATGGGGTTTTCTTTTTCTCAACAGACTGCCTGCTTTTTGTCCAATAATGAATACCTGATTTGGTATATATCCATAAGTGCCTTATGTGCCTGTAATGTGAGTCAGTTTTCTTTGTATCTTTTGTTGTGAAAACTAAAATAAACACCTTTTCAAAAATAAAAAACAGGGTGGAGGGCGATTATGGCACAGAAGGTCTTGAGCTGACATTGGAAAGGCAGCACAGCGATGGACAGAGGGCAGAAGTTGCCCCAGTTAACCTATTGGTTGCTAGAATGCAGGGCGGTCCCAGCAATCAATCAGGTAACTGGGACAGCTCCCGCCCTCCGTCCATTGCTGTGCTGCCTGGCGATGTCAGCTCTGCAAAGAAGACCACGCTAGTGGTGGCTAAGGGGAAGAACAGGCTCCTAAATTGCGCTACCACGGCCTGTCCGGGTGGGACATTGACTCGATCTGGACAGTGGTCCGCCATTTAGTGATGCCTGGTGTGTGTGTGTGTGTGTGTGTGTGTGTGTGTATACATACATACATACATACATACATACATACATACATACACAGGGCTCAAAATTTCAAGTCCCGAGCTACTAGCCAGGCCTCAAGGGTTACTCGCCACCAGTTGCCCCGCCCCTAATTCCGCCCCTAAACACGCCCTCATAAATGATCTCATGAAATGACACTTAAATGTTTTATGCAGAATTAAGTTATAAAAATAAATATTAACAACTGTATCCATGCCCACCAATGCAGGCTGCCTGTGCCCACCAAACGCAGCCCTGTGTCCACCAAACGCAGCCCTGTGTCTACCATGCAGCCTACCTGTGCAGGGGAGGAGAGGAACAGGAGAGCCGCCCAGGTGATCAGAGCGCAGGATAAGTCCCAGGCAGCCCTTCCTCGCCAGCCCTCAAAATCCACTCGCAAAATGTGAGGCGGCGAGTGGACTTTTTGAGGGCTGTGTGTGTATGTATATATATATATATATATATATGTGTGTGTGTATAGTGGTAGTGGTTAATGATTCTTACTCTGAATGGTCTAAGGTTCTCAGTGGTGTACCCCAAGGTTCAGTTTTGGGACCCTTACTTTTTAATATCTTTATAAATGATATTGGGTCTGAGATCAAAAGTAACATTTCTGTCTTTGCAGATGACATTAAGCTATGCAGTGGAATAACGTCCTTACAGGATGTCTCCAATTTACAAGCCGACCTCAGTGCTCTGTCTAATTGGGCGACTATGTGGCAGATTAGGTTTAATGTTGATAAATGTAAAGTTATGCACTTGGGGGCTAAGAATATGAATGCATCATACATACTAGGGGGAGTATAACTGGGGGGATTCGTAGTGGAGAAGGATCTGGGGGTTTTGGTAGATCATAAGCTGCGATTTCCAAAGCGAGGAAAGTCCTTTCTTGTATTAGGAGAGGTATGGACTCCAGAGAGAGAGATATCATTTTGCCCCTGTACAAATCATTAGTAAGACCTCATCTGGAATATGCAGTTCAGTTTTGGGCCCCAGTTCTCAAAAAGGATATTGGGGAACTGGAGGAAGTGCAGAGAAGTGCAACCAAACTGATAAGAGGCATGGAGGAGCTCAGCTATGAGGAAAGATTAGAGGAACTGAATTTATTCACTCTTGAGAAGAGCAGATTAAGGGGGGATATGATCAACATGTACAAATACATAAGGGGTCCATATAGTGAACTTGGTGTTGAGTTATTCACTTTACAGTCAACACAAGACAAGGGGGCACTCTTTACGTCTAGAGGAAAAGAGATTTAATCTCCAGATATGGAAAGGTTTCTTCACAGCAAGAGCTGTGAAAGATTGGAATAGACTCCCTGCAGAGGTGGTTCTGGCCAGGTCAGTAGATTGCTTTAAGAAAGGCCTGGGTACTTTCCGGTATGTACATAATATAACTGAGTACTAACATTTATAGGTAAAGTTGATCAGGAGGGAATTTTTTTCCCCTGCTGTAGCAAATTGGATCGTGCTCTGCTGGGGTTTATCGCCTTCCTCTGGATCAACTGTGGGTATAGAATTAGGTACCGTATATACTCGAGTATAAGCCGACCCGCCTAATTTTACCACAAAAAAATGGGAAAACTTATTGACTCGAGTATAAGCCTAGGGTGTCCATCTGCATGCCTCACTGTGCCCATGCCTCACTGTGTCCATGAATAGACTGATGTTTAACATGGGAGTCTATGGAAGGGGTGCCTGGCTTTCAAAAATCGGTGCTCCCCGGCCGTAGGTCCTCCAAACAACAAACTTTGCACACTTGTAGAGGAGAAATGGGGCTACATGTGTGCCAAGTTTCAGGTCCAGGGGACCTACGACTTGCCGGTACTGGATCCCCAAATTCACCGGAGAAATTACAGTTTAACATGGGAGTCTATGGAAGGGGGGCCCGGGTTTGAAAAATCGGTGCTCCCAGGCCGTAGGTCCCCCGGACAACAAACTTTGCACACTTGTAGAGGAAGAGTGGGCCTATATGTGTGACAAGTTTAGGGTCCAGGAGACCTACGGCCGGCCAGTACCGGGTCCCCAAAGTCTGGGAGATCAGGCACAAAAAGGTGACTCGAGTATAAGCCGAGGGGGGCATTTTCAGCACACAAAAAATGTGCTGAAAAACTCTGCTTATACTCGAGTATATACGGTATATGGGATTGTATGATATTATTTTATTTTTTTATGGTTGAACTGGATGGACTTGTGTCTTTTATATATATATATATATATGTGAATCGGTTCTTATTTCTTGAGGCCCTACAAATGCTGGGACAGTACTTATTCCCCCCAATAACCCCTTTTTGCAAAGTAGTCAGTCTGAGACATTAGGTAAGAGGCATGGTGAGCTTTTTGAAGTTGTAATTTTTTTGTCCCTTTTTTTTTTATTTATTTTTTTGAAAATTAAGAAATTGAATAAATGTTTTTATCACAATTTTTTTATTTTATTTTTGTATTCTTTCACCTGTACAGTACAGCGTCGTCATTCTGTCTCTTATATAAAGTTCTGATAACCTCCTGGGTCAGTGAATTTGCACTGAAATTAAGACATTTTCATATTTAGGGTAGTGGTTTCTCTTTAGACCAGGGGTGTCCAAACTTTTTTCAAAGAGGGCCAGATTTGATGACGTGAACATGCGCGAGGGCCGACTATTTTGCTTGACATTCTTTTAACCACTTAAGCCCCGGACCATTTCGGGCCATTAGGACCAGGCCTGTTTTTGGGATTCGGCACTGCGCTGCTTTAACTGTAAATTGTGCGGACATGCAATGTTGTACCCAAATGAAATTTGCGTCCTTTTCTTCCCACAAATAGAGCTTTCTTTTAATGGTATTTGATTGCCTCTGCGATTTTTATTTTTTGCGATATAAACGGAAAAAGACCGAAAATTTTGAAAAAAAATGATATTTTCTACTTTTTGTTATAAGAAAAATCGAATAAACTCAATTTTAGTCAGACATTTAGGCCAAAATGTATTCAGCCACATGTCTTTAGTAAAAAAAATGTCAATAAACGTATATTTATTGGTTTGCGCAAAAGTTATAGCGTTTACAAACTAGGGTACATTTTCTGAAATTTACACAGCTTTAAATTTATGACTGCCTATCTCATTTCTTGAGGTGCTAAAATGGCAGGGCAGTACAAAACCCCCCCAAATGACCCCATTTTGGAAAGTAGACACCCCAAGGAAATTGCTGAGAGGCATGTTGAGCCCATTGAATATTTTTTTTTTTTGTCCCAAGTGATTGAATAATGACAAAAAAAAAAAAAAAAAAAAAAATTACAAAAAGTTGTCACTAAATGATATATTGCTCACACATGCCATGGTTATATGTGGAATTGCACCCCAAAATACATTTTGCTGCTTCTCCTGAGTACGGGGATACCACATGTGTGGGACTTTTTAGGAGCCTGGCCACGTACGGGACCCCGGAAACCAAGCACCGCCTTCAGGATTTCTAAGGGCGCAAATTTTTGATTTCATTCCTCACTACCTATCACAGTTTCGAAGGCCATAAAATGCCAAAATAGCACAAAACCCCCCCAAATGACCCCATTTTAGAAAGTAGACACCCCAAGCTATTTGCTGAGGAGGCATGGTGAGTATTTTACAGCTCTCATTTGTTTTTGAAAATGAAGAAAGAAAATTTTTTTTTTTTTTTTTTTTTTTTTCAATTTTCAAAACTTTGTGACAAAAAGCGAGATCTGCAAAATACTCACAATACCTCTCAGCAAATAGCTTGGGGTGTCTACTTTCCAAAATGGGGTCATTTGGGGGGGTTTTGTGCCATCTGGGCATTCCATGGCCTCCGAAACTGTGATAGGCAGTGAGAAGTAAAATCAAAAATTTACACCCTTAGAAAGCCTGAAGGCGGTGCTTTGTTTTTGGGGTCCCGTACGCGGCTAGGCTCCCAAAAAGTCTCACACATGTGGTATCCCTGTACTCAGGAGAAGCAACAGAATTTATTTTGGGGTGTAATTCCACATATGCCCATGGCATGTTTGAGCAATATATCATTTAGTGACAACTTTGTGCAAAAAAAAAATTTAAAAAAAAAAATTGTCTTTTTTCCGCAACTTGTGTCAACATATAAAATATTCCATGGACTCGACATGCCTCTCAGTATATAGCTTGGGGTGTCTACTTTCCAAAATGGGGTCATTTGGGGGGGTTTTGAACTGTTCTGGCATTTTATACACAACATTAGGAAGCTTACATCCACTCTTCTAACCACTTGCAGACAAAGCCCTTTTTGACACTTTTTGTTTACATGAAAACATATTTTTTTTTTGCAAGAAAATTATGTTGAACCCCCAAACATTATATATATTTTTAAAGCAAAGGCCCTACAGATTAAAATGGTGGGTGTTGCATTTTTTTTTTCTACACAGTATTTGCGCAGCGATTTTTCAAACGCATTTTTTGGGGAAAAAATACACTTTTTTTAATTTTAATGCACTAAAACACACTATATTGCCCAAATGTTTGATGAAATAATAAAGATGATCTTAGGCCGAGTACATAGATACCAAACACGACATGCTTTAAAATTTCGCACAAACGCGCATTGGCGACAAACTACATACATTTTTAAAAGCCTTTAAAAGCCTTTACAGATTACCCCGTTAGATTTACAGAGGAGGTCTACTGCTAAAATGACTGCCCTCGATCTGACCTTCGCGGTGATACCTCACATGCATGGTGCAATTGCTGTTTACATATGACGCCAGACCGACGCTTGCGTTCGCCATTGGGCAAGAGCAGGGCAGGACAGGGGTGCTTTTTTTTTTTTTTTTTTTTTTTTTTATTATTAATTTTGCTTTTTTATTTTATTTTTAAATTGTTCCTTACATATATTTTTTTTTTTATAATTTTTATTGTTATCTCAGGGAATGTAAATATCCCCTATGATAGCAATAGGTAGTGACAGGTACTCTTTTTTTGAAAAAACTGGGGTCTTCTAGACCCTAGATCTTTCCTCTGCCCTCAAAGCATCTGACCACACCAAGATCGGTGTGATAAAATGCTTTCCCAATTTCCCAATGGCGCTTTTTATATCCGGGGGGGGGACATTCCCTCCCACTGCTTGTAAAAGCAGTCCAGAGGCTAATTAGCCGCTGTGATTGCTTTTACATGAAAGCCGGCCGCTGGCTGAAAAGAATGATACCAAGATGATGCCTAAACCCGCAGGCATCAATCTGGTATAACCATTCAAAGTCCAGCAACATACCAGTACGTTGCTGGTCCTTGTTGGACATGTATTGTAATCTTTTTTTTTCATGCAGCCTGTTGGCTGAATGAAAAAAGAGATTGATTGGTGGGTATGCCCACCATTAGAATACCGCCCTTCATCCACCCACTTCTAATGATGGGCATACATGCACCATTTATATATGCCGAAGCATGGGGGCATCCTCCCGCAAAAAAGTTATGCCGCACACACATGGTCAAACGTTTCCACGGGCAAGCCTCCGTCGGAATTTCGACCGTATGTATGCGGCATTAGGAGCAAAATTGCTCCTCCGCCCTGCTGCCCCTGCTGCCCCCATGCTTCGGCATATATGCTTTTTTTTTTTTAACTGTGGTGGTGAAATCACCTCCTACAGCACTGGAGTCGCAGGGATCAGGCCTGTCTCTGCGAACGCTGCAGTTATGTGTGTTGTGTTTTGTAAGTGACAGTGATCGATCGATACTGCACTTGGGTGGCCTGGGCTGGACGGAGGGGCAAAACGCAGGTGCTAGCAGGTATCTGGGCTGATCCCGCTAACACTGCGTTTTTGGGAACCCTAAACCGCTGGTATAGATCTGATCAGATCAGATATTGATCTGTTCAGATACTATACCACTAAGGGGGGTGTATGCTTTACGCGTGGGTGTTAGCGTTACTGGCACTAACCTGACGCTGCCTGGGGTGTGACGCAGACCCTCTCTGACGCTAAAACCTAATTGATATCACCCACCGGGCGATCAGGGGGTTAAACCTTTATTGGGTTATATACGGCGGGTGCCCTGACACTATAAAAAGCAAACTAACTAACCAGCGTCACCCGTAACACTTATATGGTGATCACTGGTGAAAGGGTTAACTAGGGGCAATTAGGGGGTTAAAACCTTTATTAGATCATATTTGGGGGTACCTGACGCTATAAAAACCTGCGGCGAACCTAAAAAAAATGACTGGCTACCGATTGGCATCACCGACACGAAGACAGCGATCAGAAAAATGATCGCTTAGTGACAGTGGTGATAGGGGGTGAAAGGGTTACCTGGGGGGCGATCAAGGGGGTTAAACCTTTATTAGATAATATATTGGGGTACCCGACGCTATAAAAACCTGCGGCGAACCTAAAAAAAATTACTGGCTACCGATCGCCATCACTGATGCTAAGACAGCCATCAGAAAAATGATCGCATAGCGACAGCGGTGATAGGGGGTGAAAGGGTTACCTGGGGGGCGATCAAGGGGGTTTAACCTTTATTAGATAATATATTGGGGTACCTGACGCTATAAAAACCTGCGGCGAACCTAAAAAAAATTACTGGCTACCGATCGCCATCACTGATGCTAAGACAGCATCAGAAAAACGATCGATTAGCGACAGCGGTGATAGGGGGTGAAAGGGTTACCTGGGGGGCGATCAAGGGGGTTAAACCTTTATTAGATAATATATTGGGGTACCCGACGCTATAAAAACCTGCGGCGAACCTAAAAAAAATTACTGGCTACCGATCGCCATCACTGATGCTAAGACAGCCATCAGAAAAATGATCGCATAGCGACAGCGGTGATAGGGGGTGAAAGGGTTACCTGGGGGGCGATCAAGGGGGTTTAACCTTTATTAGATAATATATTGGGGTACCTGACGCTATAAAAACCTGCGGCGAACCTAAAAAAAATTACTGGCTACCGATCGCCATCACTGATGCTAAGACAGCATCAGAAAAACGATCGATTAGCGACAGTGGTGATAGGGGGTGAAAGGGTTACCTGGGGGGCGATCAAGGGGGTTGAACCTTTATTAGATAATATATTGGGGTACCCGACGCTATAAAAACCTGCGGCGAACCTAAAAAAATTTACTGGCTACCGATCGCCATCACTGATGCTAAGACAGCCATCAGAAAAATGATCGCATAGCGACAGCGGTGATAGGGGGTGAAAGGGTTATCTGGGGGGTGATCAGGGGGTTAAACCTTTATTAGGGGGGGTTTGGGGGCTACACTGGACCTAAAACTAAACTTTAGTGACACTTTCACAGTCACAAATGTCACTGATTGCAGTGATCACTAAATAAATGGTCACTGCAATCAGTGACACTGTGACTGGGGGCTGGGGGGTGATCTGGGGGGGTCTGGGGGTCCTGGGGGGGGCGATTAGTGTTCCTATGTGTCCTGGTGTCAGTGTAGTGTTGTGCTCACTGACCTGATGTCTTCTCTTGTACGGCGCTCGGTATATGTGAGCGCCGCACAGGAGATGACATCACTTCCTCCTGCCTCCTCTGTCTGAAACAGACAGAGGAGGCATTTCCATTCGCCGGGAGCGATCGCGAGGGGGGGGCCGGAATCGAAAGGCCGCCCCCTCATCTGGGATCGCTCCCGGTGAAGTAACGACCGCTCACGGCACAGAAGGGGGGTCCGGATGGACCCCCCAACTGTACAAAGGCAGTCACGTAGATCTACGTGATTCTGCCTGTCCGTGCCATTCTGCCGACGTAAATCGGCGGTGGGCGGTCGTTAAGTGGTTAACCATTAAAATTCGGTCTAAGTGTGTTCGTTCGAGCACTAATACACTGCCCAACAAGAATTCTCTTGCCTTTGTGGCTGTGTGAGTAAAGAGATGAGCTCAGGCTTATTTGAATGGGTAAAGAATATCCAAAGGAAGCCTTATTCTGTAGATATTCAGCGATAAGAAGTAATCCTAAAGCCGCTTACCAGATGGACGGGACCTCAGATGATAGAGGTCTCAAGAGGGTGTGCATCAGCCTGCCGGCAGCGATGGTATCCACCTGTTCCTTAGTCCCAGGGGGCCTGTCCTCACTCCACCAGCTAATCAGATGTCTGACACACAAGGTCCAAACGAAGAAAGGTAAGCAGGAATAGGGATCGCTCCAACTTCCAGGTATAATCCTAAGAGCTTATTCAACTCAGCAGGAAAGGATTAAATGAAAAGACTTCATGGTGCAGTATTTTCAAAAATATTCAAAAGATTTATTGTAAAAACACAGCAAAGCCAAAAAAAGTCCACATCCAATCCACAAAATGTATAACAGGCAAAAAAACAGGAACGTAACAAGGGTAAAAAAATATTGTGTTTCCGTATACCAGTGTTGTGGAGATTTTTATGGAGATGTATTTAATATGTATTGTCATAGTGTCACCCAGTGTTAGTACTTCCGCAACCCGCTCTAAAAGAGCTGATTGGGGTAGTCTGAGGCTGGTTGAATCCCGTCTGATAGGGGAAAACGTCTTGAGGTTGGAGTGTGATGTTTGCAGGGTGCGGATATGTCCACCGACGGGGGGCCCTCTGTGCATTAGCACGGACAATCGTTGAGGAGGGGATGTCCTCGCTCTGCAACAACATCATTGGTTATGAGCAAATGCGTGCTCTTGTCTCTGCTGTGTCTGATCAACATTGGTTGGGATTCGTAGTGCGCGTCTGCAGATAGCCTCCCTCCCCCATTCAATAATAGTATAATCTTAATATGTGTTATTCTATGGAATAGCGCAGAATAGGAATTCCTATCAACGGTAACTTTAGCCATCATACGTTATTGTATTCATTGTATGTATTATTGTATTGAATCCTTTAAGCTATGTTTGAGTGGGATTCATGTATGGCATCTCCTGTTGGAAGGAATGTCCTTGTATTACCATTTTCCTGTGTGGAAGGGACATCCTGTGATGTCCCCTCCCATGGGGGGAGGGGACTGGTTGCTGCAGCCAATCACCTCCTGTCTGAGATCTTTTGAGTTTAATAAAAGCCTATGATTAGGCATCGGCTTGGCAGTCATGCTGGTCTGCTGAGAGATGAGAACATAAGCTGTGTGGTGCTGGCTTCTTAGGATGAATGATGGGACGAATGAACGGTGAGTGGATCTTAGCAAACTTAGCTAAAGATAGCATTATTGCAAAAAGATGAATCTAAAGTATGTGCTTATAGAGCACCGGAAATATGGGCTGTGTGCTCTGCATAGAACCAATAATTCCACGACACCAGTCAGAGAACAAACACTGACTGCATCAATGGGAAAAATACGTGATGACGTTAGGAATGTGTGCTCCACCCGACGCGTTTCCCCCAAAAATGGCATCAACTGGGAACGGAGGCTAATTCCCAGCGTCATCACTTCACGTATATATATACTCATGAGGCAGCCGTGACACCGGAAGCAACCTTCTGAGATGCAGCCCTGTAGTCACCAATATAATAGGATAAATATGGTATCTTATACATTAAATTATATACCAAAAATTCTTACATTTCCTCAGCTCAATAAAGACAGATAAATAACATATTATAAAAAATTAAAAAGGTTGAAAAATTGAAAAATAAAAATTAGAAATTGTATATATATAAAAAAAATTATTAGAAATTAAAATTAATATTCATTATACCTCTAACACTAAAAATTAGATAATTAAATAGTGTAGGAGAGAGGATGCGGATATATTTGAAATATATTGTATTACCTAAAAAAATATATAAGACTATATGAATATAGTTAAAACTTCAAACGAATAGGTATCAAGGGAATTAAAATGATTAAAATTGCTCTAAAAGGGTGTTTTAATATGTCAAATCTTCAGTAAAGCACATGAGAATGGGAATTACTACTATTTATCAATAAAACTGCAGAACAATAAGAGCCCTAAATGTGAGAGTGCAGCCCCGTAGTATCAGTATATCTTTTGTGGCCCCGGCGCTGGGAGATCGTCGGGGGCCACAAAAGATATATATGTTTAGATAACCAGGCGGGCCGCGATTGGCCCGCAGGCCGGACTTTGGACGTGGCTGCTTTAGACTAAAGCTTCTTATTGATTACAGGCATGTTCTTTATCCGTGTTCCCCTAATGACAGATTTTTTTTTTTTTTCAGGAATGTAGCTGTCAAGTCAATTCAGGTTCAGTGCTTCGTGCTTTTGTACATAGCTCTGCTTACAATGTCACAAGGGGTTCAGACTTGACAGATTTTTACATCTTAGAAGCATGTAGCATGGAAGGCCAGTGGGGATCATGTCTGGAAGGCAGCGAGACAAACCACTCAGGAACGGTTTTCAGCACTTATAGATCTGACCTGATTGTTTTAACCACTTAAGCCCCGGACCATTTGGTAGCTAAAGGACCAGAGGTGAATTTAGAATTTTGCACTGCGCTGCTTTAACTGTAAATTGTGCGGACATGCAATGTTGTACCCAAATGAAATTTGCGTACTTTTCTTCCCACAAATAGAGCTTTCTTTTAATGGTATTTGATTGCCTCTGCGATTTTTATTTTTTGCGATATAAACGGAAAAAGACCGAAAATTTTGAAAAAAAATGATATTTTCTACTTTTTGTTATAAGAAAAATCGAATAAACTCAATTGTAGTCATACATTTAGGCCAAAATGTATTCAGCCACATGTTTTTAGTAAAAAAAATGTCAATAAGCATATATTTATTGTTTTGCGCAAAAGTTATAGAGTTTACAAACTAGGGTACATTTTCTGAAATTTACACAGCTTTAAATTTATGACTGCCTATCCCATTTCTTGAGGTGCTAAAATGACAGGGCAGTACAAAACCCCCCCAAATGACCCCATTTTGGAAAGTAGACACCCCAAGGAAATTGCTGAGAGGCATGTTGAGCCCATTGAATTTTTTATTTTTTTTGTCCCAAGTGATTGAATAATGACTAAAAAAAAAAAAAATTACAAAAAGTTGTCACTAAATGATATATTGCTCACACATGCCATGGTTATATGTGGAATTTCACCCAAAAATACATTCTGCTGCTTCTCCTGAGTACAGGAATACCACATGTGTGGGACTTTTTGGGAGCCTAGCCGCGTACGGGACCCTGGAAACCAAGCACCGCCTTCAGGATTTCTAAGGGCTCAAATTTTTGATTTCACTCCTCACTACCTATCACAGTTTCGAAGGCCATAAAATGCCAAAATCGCGCAAAACCCCCCCAAATGACCCCATTTTGGAATATAGACACCCCAAGCTATTTGCTGAGAGGAATGGCGAGTATTTTACAGCTCATTTGTTTTTGAAAATGAATAAAGAAAATATATATATATATATATATTTTTTTTTTTTCAATTTTCAAAACTTTGTGACAAAAAGCGAGATCTGCAAAATACTCACAATACCTCTCAGCAAATAGCTTGGGGTGTCTACTTTCCAAAATGGGGTCATTTGGGGGGGTTTTGTGCTATCTGGGCATTCCATGGCCTCCGAAACTGTGATAGGCAGTGAGAAGTGAAATCAAAAATTTACACCCTTAGAAAGCCTGAAGGCGGTGCTTGGTTTTTGGGGTCCCGTACGTGGCTAGGCTCCCAAAAAGTCTCACACATGTGGTATCCCCGTACTCAGGAGAAGCAACAGAATGTATTTTGGGGTGTAATTCCACATATGCCCATGGCATGTTTGAGCAATATATCATTTAGTGACAACTTTGTGCAAAAAAAAAAAAAAATTGTTGTTTTTCCGCAACTTGTGTCAACATATAAAATATTCCATGGACTCGACATGCCTCTCAGTTAATAGCTTGGGGTGTCTACTTTCCAAAATGGGGTCATTTGGGGGGGGGGTTTGAACTGTTCTGGCATTTTATACACAACATTAGGAAGCTTATGTCACACATCATCCACTCTTCTAACCACTTGAAGACAAAGCCCTTTTTGACACTTTTTGAAAATTATGTTGAACCCCCAAACATTATATATATTTTTAAAGCAAAGGCCCTACAGATTAAAATGGTGGGTGTTGCATTTTTTTTTTCTACACAGTATTTGCGCAGCGATTTTTCAAACGCATTTTTTGGGTTAAAAAATACACTTTTTTTTAATTTTAATGCACTAAAACACACTATATTGCCCAAATGTTTAATGAAATAAAAAAGATGATCTTAGGCCGAGTACATAGATACCAAACACGACATGCTTTAAAATTTCGCACAAACGCGCATTGGCGACAAACTACATACATTTTTAAAAGCCTTTACAGGTTACCCCAGTAGATTTACAGAGGAGGTCTACTGCTAAAATGATTGCCCTCGATCTGACCTTCGCGGTGATACCTCACATGCATGGTGCAATTGCTGTTTACATATGACGCCAGACCGACGCTTGCGTTCACCATTGGGCAAGAGCAGGGCAGGACAGGGGTGCTTTTTTTTTTTTTTCTTTTTTTTTCTTATTAATTTTGCTTTTTTATTTTATTTTTAAATTGTTCCTTCCAAGTATTTTTTTTTAATCATTTTTATTGTTATCTCAGGGAATGTAAATATCCCCTATGATAGCAATAGGTAGTGACAGGTACTCTTTTTTTGAAAAAACTGGGGTCTTCTAGACCCTAGATTTTTCCTCTGCCCTCAAAGCATCTGACCACACCAAGATCGGTGTGATAAAATGCTTTCCCAATTTCCCAATGGCGCTTTTTATATCCGGGGGGGGTCATTCCCTCCCACTGCTTGTAAAAGCAGTCCAGAGGCTAATTAGCCGCTAGGATTGCTTTTACATGAAAGCCGGCCGCAGGCTGAAAAGAATGATACCAAGATGATACCTAAACCCGCAGGCATCATTCTGGTATAAACATTTAAAGTCCAGCAACATACCAGTACGTTGCTGGTCCTTGTTGGACATGTATTGTAATCTTTTTTTTTTCATGCAGCCAGTTGGCTGAACGAAAAAAGAGATTGATCGGTGGGTATGCCCACCATTAGAATACCGCCCTTCATCCACCCACTTCCAATGATGGGCATACACGCACCATTTATATATGCCAAAGCATGGGGGCATCCTCCCGCAAAAAAGTTATGCCGCACACACATGGTCGGACTTTTCCACGGGCAAGCCTCCGTCGGAATTTCGACCGTATGTACGCGGCATTAGGAGCAAAATCGCTCCTCCGCCCCTGCTGCCCCAATGCTTCGGCATATTTGCTTTTTTTTTTTAACTGTGGTGGTGAAATCACCTCCTACAGCACTGGAGTCGCAGGGATCAGGCCTGTCTCTGCGAACGCTGCAGTTATGTGTGTTTTTGTTTTGTAAGTGACAGTGATCGATCGATACTGCACTTGGGTGGCCTGGGCTGGACGGAGGGGCAAAACGCAGGTGCCAGCAGGTATCTGGGCTGATCCCGCTAACACTGCGTTTTTGGGAACCCTAAACTGCTGGGGACGCTAGTATAGATCTGATCAGATCAGATATTGATCTGTTCAGATACTATACCACTAAGGGGGGTGTATGCTTCACGCATGGGTGTTAGCGTTACTGGCACTAACCTGACGCTGCCTGGGGTGTGACGCAGACCCTCTCTGATGCTAAAACCTAATTGATATCACCCGCCGGGCGATCAGGGGGTTAAACCTTTATTGGGTTATATACACGGCGGGTGCCCTGACACTATAAAAAGCAAACTAACTAACCAGCGTCACCCGTAACACTTATATGGTGATCACTGGTGAAAGGGTTAACTAGGGGCAATCAGGGGGTTAAAACCTTTATTAGATAATATATGGGGGTACCTGACGCTATAAAAACCTGCGGCGAACCTAAAAAAAATTACCAGCTACCGATCTGCATCACCGACACTAAGACAGCGTTTAGAAAAACGATCGCTTAGCGACAGTGGTGATGGGGTGAAAGGGTTACCTGGGGGGCGATCAAGGGGGTTAAACCTTTATTAGATAATATATTGGGGTACCTGACGCTATAAAAACATGCGGCGAACCTAAAAAAAATTACTGGCTACCGATCTGCATCACCGACACTAAGACAGCGTTTAGAAAAACGATCGCTTAGCGACAGTGGTGATAGGGGGTGAAAGGGTTACCTGGGGGGCGATCAAGGGGGTTAAACCTTTATTAGATAATATATTGGGGTACCTGACGCTATAAAAACCTGCGGCGAACCTAAAAAAAATTACCAGCTACCGATCTGCATCACAGACACTAAGACAGCGTTTAGAAAAACGATCGCTTAGTGACAGTGGTGATAGGGGGTGAAAGGGTTACTTGGGGGGCGATCAAGGGGGTTAAACCTTTATTAGATAATATATTGGGGTACCTGACGCTATAAAAACATGCGGCGAACCTAAAAAAAATTACTGGCTGCCGATCGGCATCACTGACGCTAAGACAGCGATCAGAAAAATGATCGCTTAGCGACAGTGGTGATAGGCGGTGAAAGGGTTATCTGGGGGGTGATCAGGGGGTTAAACCTTTATTAGGGGAGGTTAGGGGGCTACACTGGACCTAAGACTAAACTTTGGTGACACTTTTACAGTCACAAATGTCACTGATTGCAGTGATCACTAAATAAATGGTCACTGCAATCAGTGACACTGTGACTGGGGGGGCGATTTATGTCCCTATGTGTCCTGGTGTCAGTGTAGTGTTGTGTGCACTGACCTGATGTCTTCTCTTGTACGGCGCTCGGTATATGTGAGCGCCGCACCAGAGATGACATCACTTCCTCCTGCTCCCTCTGTCTGACACAGACAGAGGGGGCATTTCCATTCGCCGGGAGCGATCGCGAGGGGGTGGCCAGAAACGAATGGCTGCCCCCTCATCCCGGAACGCTCCCGGACACTTAGCCACCGCTCACTGTATAGGAGGGGGGTCCGATTGGACCCCCCAACTATACAAAGGCAATCACGTACACTCTACGTGATTGTGCCTGTCAGTGCCATTCTGCCGACGTATATATACAGTGAGCGGTCGTTAAGTGGTTAAAGCAGAGCAGATACTATACACAGTATGTATTTCAACTGTGTATTTAGCTGCCTACCTGGAGTTTAGCCGATCACAATCATGTATAAATCCCTTTCATGACTAAGCCTATTTCTGACATTTGGTGTTTACAAGTTAAAATCCATATTTTTTGCTAGAAATATATATATTTAGCAGAGAATCTAGAGAATAAAATGGTGATTGTTGCAATATTTTATGTCACACGGTATTTGTGCAGCAGTGTTTTAAACGCAACTTTTTGGGAAAAATTTAACTTTCATGAATTTAAAAAAAATAAAGTAAAGTTAGCCGATTTTTTTTTGGATAATGTGAAAGATGATGTTAAGCCGAGTAAATAGATACCAAACATGTCATGCTTTATAATTGCACACACTTGTGGAATGGCGACAAACTATGGTACCTAAAAATCTCCATAGGTGACGATTTAATTTTTTTTTACAGGAGGCGGCGGGAGGGGGGGATGTCCCCTCCCGCATAACAACCGAGCGGCTTTTAGCCGCATCGGTGGTTATGCCTGGATAGCCAATCGCCCGCTCTAAACAACGGTACTGGGATCATGCTTGCAGCTGCAGGCATGATCCCGGTATAACCCCCAAAAGCCGAGGCCGCATACGGCGTACGCTTGGCGGGAAAGGGTTAACTAAAGGTGTTTTTTTTTTAGCCTGGCTTGTTTTCTTTTAAATATATTGATGTGTCTATAGAAGGACATCTTATCATTTCAGTGAAAGCTTCTGTACCTACGGTAACTACGCTCATTTGTATCGTATTCTCACCACATTGTTTAAATGAATTCATGTGCTTGGTCTGTTTCAAATTCCATATTCCACTGAGATTAATAGCCAAACCCACTTTCATTCTAAAGGCAAAGGTGCTTGCTTCCACAGTTGAATTTCTTACACCTTCCAGCCATCTGCCAAATAGATACGATAAATGAGGTTTGGAAAAAAACTGTGCATGTAGGAATCTCCCAGAGATGCAGTATGGAAAAATCTACCATTAACCTCTTAACGTCCACTTCGGCATCCTTTTATTAGAGCTGCGCATCTTCACTGGTCTCACGATTTGATAACGATTATTATATCTTCGATTCCGCAATGCATTGCAATTACTGCCCATGGATTTCTTCAAAAACCCATCAGTGCAGTCTCATTAGTGCCCATTAAATGCAGCCTCGCCAGTGCCTGGATCACACAGAGTGGTGATCTCCCGCTGTTCCATGGAGCTTGAATTTGAATTGCCCAGCGGCGGCTGTAAACAAAGTCCCGCCTCCTAGACTGACTCCTATGATACTTGTCACACTGATTCAATTTCCCGGCATTGGATCAGTGTGCCATCTATCATAGGAGGCAGGACTTTGTTACAGCGGCCGCCGAACGTTTCATATCTAAGCTCCATGAGATCCCTGCTCTGTGTAACCTACACAAGGAGAGGAGGGAGGGGAAGACTGACGGGTGCGCTGGGATGATGTCATGGATGCAGGGCCATTCTCTGCATCGATGCAGAATCGTTTAAGGCTGAACCATGATGCCTCTATTATACATTTATTTTCTACACTCCTGAAGCCCGCTGTTGGCTGACATCACAGAGCTGGTCTAGGCTGGGGAAAGATTGCGACCATATGCTTGGAATCCACCTGCCTCAGCCTCTCAGCGAGCCACTGAGAGCCTGAGCTAGCCACTCCCGCCCCCTCTAAAGCCCAACACTCCAGTGAGTGCAGGGGGGGGCTGAGCAGAAAGCCAGTTAGTCACCAGCTCCCTGCTCACAGAGCACTGAGAACCGAGTGATCAGTGGTCTTTGATCTCAGCCTTAGAGCCAGCGGGGTACAGATGGAGCATCTGAGCGATGCTGTTTTCTCAAAAAAAAAAAAAATTCTCTTTTAATCACTTGCCGACCAGCCACTGCAGTTTTACTGCGGCAGCATGGCTCGGCTGGGCGAAACTACATTGTTGCGTCGCTTCGCCCTGTGGCCACTAGAGGCGCACCCTCTGCTCGCCTCCAGAGCCGATTGCTCGTGACACAGCGAGAACCTGGATCTGTGTGTGTAAACACAGATCCCGGTTCTCTCAGAGGAGAAATTACAGATCGCTGTTCATACTTAGTATGAACAGTCGATCTGCCATTTCCCGTAGTCAGTCCCATCCCCTCTTCAGTTAGAACACAGAGGGAACACGTTTAACCCCTTGATCGCACCTTCCCTGCCAGTTTTACAGTAATCAGTGCATTTTTATAGCACTAATCGCTGTAAAATTGTCAATGGTCCCAAAAATGTGTCACGTGTCCAATTTGTCCGCAGATCGCCGCCATTACTAGTAAAAAAATAAATAATAATAAAAATGCCATAATTCTATCCCCTACTTTGTAGATGCTATAACTTTTGCGCAAACCAATCAATATACGCTTATTGTGATTTTTATTTATTTATTTTTTTACCAAAAGTGTGTAGATGAATACATATCGGGCTAAACTGAGGAAAATATTTTTTTTTATTTATTATAGCAAAAAGTAAAAGCTATTGTGTTTTTTCTTCAAATTTGTCGCTGTTCTTTTATAGCACAAAAAATAAAAACCGCAGAGGTGATCAAATACCACCAAAAGAAAGCTCTATTTGTGGGGAAAAAAAGATGCAAATTTTCTTTGGGTACAACATCGCACGACCGCGCAATTGTCAGTTAAAGCGACACAGTGCCAAATTGTAAAAAGTGCTCTGGTCAAGAAGGGGGTAAAATCTTCCGGGGCTGAAGCAGTTAAGGAATCCCTTTCCTTTCCCACTCTTTACAGATACTACTGCTTAAGATGAAATCTTCACCTTAACCACTTCAGCCACCAGGCCATTTTTTGTGATACTGCACTGCGTCGCTTTAACTGACAATTGCGTGGTCGTGCGACGCTGTACCCAAACAAAATTGACGTCCTTTTTTTCCCACAAAGAGCTTTCTTTTGGGGGTATTTGATCATCTCTGCGGTTTTTATTTCTCTTTTCGTCCAGCTCCTTAAATCTTGACATGTGGGTTATGTTCCTGTTCATAGGAGAGGACTAGGCAGAACATGTTGGTTATCTTAAAACATGTAACTTTAACAGAGTTGAACAGCCCCGCCCGGGGGGCGGTCCCTCCGGTCATAACCCCTCACCCTGCAGCTCAGTTTTTTTCTGCCTAGCAGAGGAGAAGGACGTGGCTCCCTTTGGGCCCAGAGTCCTGAAGAAATTTTTATTTATTTTATTTTTTGATTCTTCCATCAACTGCCGGCTGGGCGACAGGCTGGATATTATAGATCCTTGTAGTCTTCCCAGTCTGGCCATCGAGCGTGCCAGTCCTTAGCTACGTGCTGGTTCTGCCAGGACATACCCCATGGCTCCAGGGGTGGCCGGTGAGCATATGCTCCGGGGTCCACATATGGCTGGGCTATTGTTGTCTCACTCACAGTGCACCGGGCCGACAGCTACTCCGTACCATCGATTGTGGGTCTGTCAGGGACGCGCCAGCAACTCATCGCAAGGACGGGTAAGTACGGTTCCTCCTGTCTCTGCAGGATGGAACAGCCGGGCATTCCCGGGATAAGGGGTTCTCCTGTCCTCCCTTTCCCTGCTCTCTGTCGCCCTTTCCCCTCATGCCCTAGGGCCCGCTACGACAGCAGTGTACCTGTGGGAGGGCTCCGGGTCCCTGTGGGGCGCCAGGGTCCGCTTCTGTGAGGGAGGGTCTGTCTCCTAGAAAAGTCCCTGCATGGCCTTCTCATCCACATCGTGGTGCTCAGGCGCCATTTTTTAAAGCGCCAGCGCCATTTTTTGTACGCCTGCCTTTCTCCATTGAAGATTCTATTGGCGGCCATTTTGTCGTGGCCGCGCTGTGACGCAGATCGGTATTGCGGGCGGCCATTTTCTTGTGTTCCGCACCCTTTTATATGAGGCGTCTGACGGCCATTTTGGAGTGGTTTGGCCTCTAGCACTGGCTTTCTGAACGGCGCACAGCTTGTTCTCCTCAGTTTTTTTTCTCACAAACATGCGATGTATACAAAGAAGGCTGGCAGCGGTGCTGAGCGGTTTCCCTCTGGGTGGTGAGTCCCCTGGGTAACCCCCTAGGTCGGCGCAGCAAGAAGGGTGGACTGCTTAAGTGTCTTTTCACTTAGGCCCTGAGGGCTCTCAGTGGGTGATAATGGTGTCAGTATCTGGCCTTTCTTCCCCTAAATTGCCAGAGGCAGCAAAGGTGCCCCTGAGCCTGCGGTTCCCATGGATGCGCTGTCAGCTGTCCTGGAATCATTTGTTGCCAGGGTAGAGCGGTGTGCGGGCGTAAGGGGGGTAAAAAGGCGCCCCCTCTCCCCGCCATCTTCTGGGGGATTGCTCGGACTCCGATTCGGGCCTGGTTGCGGCTCAGGACCTCATTTCTGGTATGTCAGAGGCTGCGGACAAGGTCCTCCCTGGTGGGGAGGACCCCTCGTCTGGGTCAGTGCTTCACAGAGCATGTATGAGTGCACTTATTGATCACACTAATCTAACCGCTCTGTGGAAGTTTTTCCTTTGTTACTTTGATAAGTCATAGATAAGGAATGGGCACGACCAAAGAGGTCCTTTTGTGATCCCTCAGCGCATGACGGTCCGTTTATCCTTTTGAGGAGAGCATTTTGAAAAATGGGCCTCTATTCCGGTCGTGGACCACCCGGTCTCTTGGCTACATAGGGTAACCTCTCTCCCGGTAGAGGGGACCCCTGCCTTTTAAAGGTTCTAATGATGGGAGGTCTGGAACGGTGACCTGCTTCATGTTCGCCATGCTGGGGTCAGAGTTGCGACCTATATTAGCTGCGGCTATGGTGCCTCAGACACTCGCTGAATGGGCAAAGATTTTGCAACAGTTGAGGAGCATCAGCTTCCTCAAGGGTGCGTAAGGCTGACTGACCAATGGTCCAGGGCCTTGTGTATGTCTGTGATGCCACTCTGGATGAGGCCCTCTGGATTTCCGGAGCCTCTGTATCTGTGGTGATACTGCGCCGCCTGTGACATGCTGGTCCGCTGACCAAGCATCCAAAAAAAGTTCTAGCAGATTTGCCCTTCAAAGGTGGGAGGCTTTTTGGTACCTCACTGGACGACATTATTAAAGATGTCACTGGAGGTAAGAGCAACTGTCCTCTATGGGGAAGGAGCCACGCCGTAAGCGGGGCCCTCTTATTCCGCACAGAAGCAGTATTTTTGTCAGATCCTCCCTGACTGACAGGCTCCTGTTGGGGGACAGGGGTGTCCCTGGGTGCATAAGCCGAACAAGACGGCTAATAAGCTTGTTACCACATGAGGTTTTGCCCCCGCCCAACGGTGGGGGGGGCGGCTTCGCGAGTTTGTAGCTCGGTAGTCCTCCCTGCTCTCCGACCAGTGGGTCTGCGAGGTGGTCGCTTCGGGGTACATGATAGTTTCCTTCTTGCCCGCCATACAGATTCGAGGGAAAGAATCTTCCTCTCCTTCCGGCTTGTAGGTCTGCTTTGATAGGAGCAGTACGAGACTTGCTCAGGTGCAGTGTAATTTACCTGTGCCCCTGGAGGAAGGGTTTAAGGGATTCTATTTGACTCTGTTTATAGACCCAAAGAAGGAGGGTGTCCATCCAATCTTGGACCTCTTGGCCCTCAATGCCTTTGTGAGGGTGTGAAATCATCCAGGGGATTTTCTGGCGTTCCTGGACATCAAGGACGCCTACTTGCATGTCCCCATGTGCGACAGGCATCAGAGGTTTTCTGCGCTTTGCGATCGGCGAGGACCACTAGCAATTTGTGGCTCTTCCCTTTGGCCTAGCGTCAGCACCAAGAGTTTTCACCAGGGTGCTCGCCCCTATTCTAGCTTTGCTGAGACAGCAAGGCATTGTCGTCGTAGGTTACTTAGACGATCGTCTTCTGAGAGCTGCTTCCAGCCCAGGATTAGAGTAGGACGTGTCTATAGTCAGTCAGATGCTCCAAGAATTTGGATGGATACTGAACCTCTGGAAGTCGGTGTTCCAATTCAGTGCCTAGAATAACTGGGGCTGATTCTGGACTCATCGGAGGCGAGAGTCTTCTCCCTCCAGAGAAGTTGCAGACACTCCAGGCTGCGGTGAGGTCGTTAACATCCCGCAATTGGTCTCCGTTTCTGCATGAGAGTCCTGGGCCTCATGGTAGCCTCCTTCGAGGCAGTAGATTCTATCCAAATGGAACAAATCCCCATTGTGTCTGGATCATCAGATCAGGTAAGTCGCTTAGTCAGGGCCTTTCTGACTTGGTGGCTGACATCCCGACACTTCAGTCCGGGAAGTCTTTCCTTCCTTTCCACTGGACTGTGATTACGGTGGACGCCAGCCTGACTGGTTGGGGGGGAGTCTGGGGGGTTCGGTCGGCCCAGGGCCGCTGGATTTTGAAAGAATCTCTCCTAACGATCAATGTCCTCGAACTTCGAGCGATTAGACTGTGCCTCTCCCAAGTGGTCACAGAGGCTTCAAGGGCGTCCGGTCAGGATCCAGTCGGACAACGCCACGGGGGTGGCTTATGTCAACCATCAGGGTGGAACAAGGAGTTTGGCCGCAGCGTCTGAGGTCGCTCACATCCTGAGATGGGCCAAAAGGGGCGTACCGGCTCTATCGGTTGCTTACATTCCGGGCATAATAACTGGCAGGCGGACTATCTGAGTCGTTGGATCAAGGGGGAATGGTCGTTACACCCGGAGGTGTTTTCAACTCCTTGTCAGAAGTGGGGCACACCAAATGTGGATCTCCTGGCCTCTCGACTCAATCGCAAGGTGTTGAGGTCTGTGGCCTGGTCCAGGGATCCCTGGGCAGACGCGTCAGACGTGTTGGTGGCTCCATGGGGTCAGTATCAGCAAATTTATGCCTTTCCCCCAATGAATATGCATCCTCGTTTGCTCCCCGGAGTGGAGTGGAGGCCGAGGGGATTCCGGTGATTCTAATCGCCCCGGCGTCCCTGGTACGCCGACCTCGTGACACTGGTAGCAGACGCTCCCTGGCGTCTGCCAATGCGGGAGGACCTTTTGTCAAGGTCCCATACTTCATTCTACTTTACAGTCGCTGGCTTTATCGGCATGCTATTGAAAGCCAGGTGCTGAGGGACCGTGGTCTGTCAGATTTGGTAATCTCTACCATGTTGAGGGCCTGGAAATCTTCCCGGAAGATCTACCATCGCACTGGAAAGCATACATCTCTGTGTGGAGAGATGTCTTGGCGCCCACGGGCATATTCGGTTTCTCGGATCCTGCTGTTCTCACATCGCAGAGTAGATCAGAAACTTGCCTTAAGCACTATTAAGGGGCAGATTTCAGCCTTGGCTGTCTTCTTCCAACGACCCCTAGCGGCTCACTCACTGGTAAGTACATTTATACGGGGGGTCCGACACGTGATTCCCCTGATTGGACCACCGCTTCCTCCGTGGGACTTGAATCTGGTTCTCTCTGTACTTCTGGAACCTTCCTTTTGAGAATGCCAGGGAGTATTCCTCTCAACGCTTTCTCAGGAAATTGTTTTTCTAGTTGCCATTACATCGGTCAGAAGGGTTTCTGAATTGGTGGCCTTGTCTTGCAAGTCTCCTTACTTGGTCCTCCATAAGGATAAGCAGGTGCTGCGCCCGCAGCCCTCAATCCTTCCTAAGGTAGTTTCGGCTTTTCACCTAAATGAGAGCATTGTACTTCCATCCTTGTGTCCTCGGCCTTCGCGTCCCATGGAGGTTGCGCTACATACTTTGAACGGGGTACGTGCCCTGCGGGTGTACCTGTTTGCTACGGCTCCGTTCCGGAGATCTGACTCAATGTTTGTGTCGGTGTCTGGTCCACAGTAGGGCCTGGCGGGTTTTCGTTGGCCACCTTTCTAGGTGGATCAGGCAGACCGTCATCCAGGCCTACTGTCTTCCCTCATGTTGCACAAACTGTTGGCGCTATAAAAATCCTGGATTATAATCTAATTTAAAATCATGGATATGTGAATGAAAGCACAGTAACAAGTGCATTGCATTTTTTAATTGGAAAAAACTTTATTGAAAGGTTATACATGGTACAAATGACAATAAACGGATACAAAATAGAATACATACAAGAGCACAGTGTCTGATAACAGTAGACATATTAGACTCATAGAATGTCCTGCAGCAGATATGCTAAAATAGAGAAGTTCAGAAAATTCTAAATGAATGATTTCTCTAGAAGTATACGTTTTAGAACATCGTGGGATACAATAGAGGGTACCAGATCAAGTACAAGTTTCCCCACCGGACCACCATCTGTTATATACATTATTATATTTGAGTGGACAACCTCTGCATCTATATAATTGAGTTAGATGGTCTGGGGGGATACAGTTTTAACATCATCCAAGATTTTCTCCCAGTCAGTATCTTCTATAGCTTCAAGATCAGATTCCCATCTAGTTTTAGTTTTATAGGCTTGGTTTGTGGTGCCAGGGAGACGAATGGCGGAGTAGAGAGTGATGATTATTAGATTAAATATTATATTTTTCCAAATCCTTTTTTTCTGAAAAAATTTGAAAAAAGAGTGGAATATTTTATTTTACAATGATAAATAATATATCTATGACATGGTATTTAAACTATATAACATGAAGACCTTAAAGAGGAGGTACAACTCCCCCACCAAAAAAATTAAGTCAGCAGCTACAAATACTGTAGTTGCTGACTTTAAATATTAGGACACTTGCCTGTCCAGAGATCCCACGATGTCCGCACTCCAGCCAATTTTTCCATCGACTCTCGGGTGCTGCCGCTGCCATTGCTTGTAGGGGAAACCGGCAGTGAAGCCTTGCCACTTCACATCTGGCTCCCTACTGTGTGAAGCGCGCTGCGTTTTGTGAATGGCCCGGCGGTAGAGGAGGGGGGCCGAACTTCTGGGTAATCTTGCCATGGTGAGATCAACCAGAAGTGGGAGCAGGTACCTGTCAAAAACAGGTACTCCCTCTCTCCCGAAATGTGGCACCGGAGGGGGGGGGGCAGATAAGTGGAGCTTCCACTTTTTTGGGTGGAGCTCCGCTTTAATAAAATGTTTTATGTAAAGTCTTAAATTATTGCCTGTTCTCTCAGCTAAAGATAAGCAAATCCTGGAATACAGTTCAAGCAACGCTGTACTTCTCAATGCAGTTCTCAAACAAGAGAAATATGCACCTCTGCCACTAGGGGACACTGCAAGGGAAAGGCTCCAGTTTTGTTTGCTTGTGGTCTCCATCTTGTACTTCTTACAGTTGGGTGATTGTTGGGATTCAGTAGATGTCCTCTCAGGCCTTAATTGACACGTAAGAGGGACTTTGACAAATTTGTCAATCTTTTTTTACCTTTAAATGTTTCCTAATGTTCTCTACCATCACAACATAATGTTTCCCTCTAGTCTGTTCGGGGATTTTTTTTTCTTTTCCTTCCCTCAGTAAAATGGTGAAGCTAACATCTAGAGTTCGGAAACCTTTCCACGGTGCAATTTCTGCTGACAGCAATGCTGAAATTTGCAAATATTGTGAGAAAATATTTGTTTGTCCAAATGCTACAAGAATGGCAAAACACATCATCCTGGCATGCTAGAGGTGCCCTAAAGAAATGAATAAATACTGTATTTATTGGCGTATAACACTCACTTTTTTACCCTGAAAATAGAGGGTAAACTGTGCCTGCGTGCTATACGCAGGGGGCTGTGAAAGTTTTTTTCCCTTAAACTTCCCTCTTAAAGTTAGGGTGCATGTTATACGCCGATAAATACGGTACTTTATGGAATTTAGACCTCATGTACACTGGAGGTTTTAACAGCTGCTTCTAGGAGCGTCTGGCTTGTGTTTTCTTTTTGTTTCTTTTCCTAATAACGAGGACACGCGGAGTATTGCAAAGTGGAGCGGTTTTCTTATGAGGAGAGAGCACCCACATAGGAGTGGAATATCATTGGTGGTAGATATCTGTGCAGGCGTGTCTGATCTCTGTGATATGAGATTCAGCCTTTCTGGTGAAAAGTGCATATTGCATGTGGGAAGGAGCACTTTGAGGCACCGTTTTTTAAGAATCTTTTTTCACCTATTCTAACACATATATTAGGCCTGTGCTTCCAGGAGCAGCAGAGTTTGGGCAGAAAATACGCTGCAAAAACTGCTAAACGCACCTAAATCCTAGTGCCTGAGCATTAATTTGTTTCAATGGCCAGAATGTATTTATTTTGACCAATTAAATTAACGCCCAAGAGCTTGATGCCTGTAAAAGTTCCTAAAAGCTTTAGACACGTTTACAATCCTCAGACATTTTCTGCAAAAATGCTGCTGGCTTCTAGGAGAGTTAAATAAACGTCCTGTGTGCATGAGGACTATAACGAAAGCGTGAGTAGCTTTTTCCCTCCAGAGTTGTCATTCCAGAAACACTTTTTTGCTGCTTCTGGATCATCACAAAGTGTTTCTTCACCAGTAGCATCTTCAAGTAAGGAAGTGTTACAAACCACGGCCTCCCAAAAATACAATCTTTTAATTTTTTTCAGAAAATTACACCTGAAAATCAGTTGAAAGTTGATCAAGCTCTTGCAAAAGCAATATAGGCTTCTGGATCAGCTTTGTCAATAACTGGAAATGCATATTGGCAGGAAGCTTTTAAATTATTATGAGGGAAAGGGGGGTGGTTACCTGTTCTCATGTATGAAACAGAAGGGATGGGGACAAGGGACAGTGGCTGATGCTGACCCTGCAGCATTCCCTCCCCCTAAAATTTAAGGACTATCTTGGTACGATAAATTGACATACATGTTGTATAAAAGGAAAATTTATTGCATATAAAAAAATACAATAAGTACATGATTAAAATTTAAAAAACAGAGGCCTGGGTTGACTCCAGGCGATATCTGTGATTCCAAACATGAGGCGTGATCTGAGCCTCGACTAGTTTCGTGGTATAACCACTTCTTCGGGAGAACCACTCTATAAAACAAACAATACAGTAAAACAGACAAAATTGGCAAAGGAAATATAGCATAGCAAGGTAATGAGAAAAATAAAAATAAAATAACTGGCTTACCCTATATATAGGGTGGCCATGTGCGGCACCAACCGCCCAAACCAATAACCCCACACGGTGGACAGGAGGGATGTATGGAAATCTCTAAAAAGGGCCTAGTATAGATGAGAATTGGCACTAAATAGAGTGGAGGAAAGGAGGGGGGGGGAGGGAGGAAACACCTGTGGGGAGGAAATGGGGGGGGGGAGAGAGTAGAGGGGGGAGGGGTGGCCACCCCTTCCCCCACCCTCTCTCTCTCCTAGGGGGGTAAGCCAGTTATTTTATTTTTATTTTTCTCATTACCTTGCTATGCTATATTTCCTTTGCCAATTTTGTCTGTTTTACTGTATTGTTTGTTTTATAGAGTGGTTCTCCTGAAAAAGTGGTTATACCACGAAACTAGTCGAGACTCAGACCACTCCTCATGTTTGTAATCACAGATATCGCCTGGAGTCACCCCAGGCCTCTGTTTTTTCAATTTTAATCATGTACTTATTGTATTATTTTTTATATCCAATACATTTTCCTTTTATACAACATGTATGTCAATTTATCGTACCAAGATGGTCCTTAAATTTTAGGGGGAGGGAACGCTGCAGGGTCAGCATCAGCCATTGTCCCTTGTCCCCATCCCTTCTGTTGTTTCATATTAACCTGGATGATGGTACACCCTTTGATTATTAACTTATCTACATGAGGCTATACTCAAAATTTCTGTTCTCATGTATAGTTGAAATGTTCTTAGCATATACAGTCCTTTTATTATTCCATTTGTAATTTAAAAAAAATGTAATTTATTTACTGAATACACTGTACTTTTATTTCAAGGATAATAATTTTATATACACTGAATTTTCACCTTCCCAGTGAAACAAAATGACTTTTCAATTTGTAAAACTACTGCACTACTGAAAAACAGGGAAAATAGGATTTTTATAACAACTTATCCTGTCATCACGGGACACAGAACCTAGTAATTACTAAGTGGGTTATATTCCACCTTCAGGTGCTGGACACTGATGTAATCAATTAGACAGGAAGTTTCCTCCCTATATAACCCCTCCCATACTGGGAGCACCTCAGTTTTTGTCTTAAAGCAATAAGTGTCCCAATATCCCCAAACAAGCGGGCTGGGAGCTCTGTGTCCCGTGATGTACTCCAAGAAAAGGATTTTATAGGCAAGCTGTTATAAAAATCCTATTTTCTTTATCGTACATCACGGGACACAGAGCCTAGTAGGGGTGCGGAATTTAATTGGTGCATCGCGATTCGGGCGTCCCCGATGCGGCACCGATGCAGGGAAACCTAATAATCGATTATCCCCGATGTCTAGCCCTGCCCCTCCCCTCCCGGAAGAGCTGTTACCTCATTTGTTATTTTTTTTCTATGATGCGCTCATGTCACTGCCCGGCCCGCCTCTCTCCTCTCTGCTTTCACGTCTCCCGTCTCTCCTGGTGTCAGGAGAGACGTGAAAGCAGAGAGGAGAGAGGGCAGTCACATGAGCGCGGCATATACACACTGTTCCCCCGCCGGATTCTGTTCCCCCTAGCTCTCGGCTCCTATCGGAACTCCGCCCCCCCAGCCCTGTACATTGTCGCTCCCTCCTACTGTTCCTCACGAATGCAAATGCTCCTAATACCGCCCCGCCTCTCCTGCCCTCTGCTTTGCTGCTCACGCCTACTGTTTTTTCACGAATTCTAATGAGCAGAGGGCTGGAGAGGCGGGGCGGTATTAGGAGCATTTGCATTCGTGAGGAACAGTAGGAGGGAGCGACAATGTACAGGGCTGGGGGGGCAGAGTTCCGATAGGAGCCGAGAGCCAGGGGGAACAGAATCCGTCGGGGGGAACCATTCTCAGCACAGGTGGATTACCCAGAAAGTTCTCACTGCTGCAGAAAAGGTTAGTTTGGAATTAGGAATTAGGTTAGGGATTAGAATAGGGTAAAGAGTTACAGTACAGTTAAAGGCAGCTTGCATATTTTTAGTGTACTGTGAATAAAGTTCATTAAAGTGCCACATTTTAATAAGTATCATAAATAAGTATTATTTTTTCTTTAAAGTAAAACGGATATTATACTTACCTGCTGATCTTCTGTAGCATGTCCGCAGTCACTGACCATCTCCTGTAGCATGTCCGCAGTCACTGACCATCTCCTGTAGCATGTCCGCAGTCACTGACCATCTCCTGTAGCATGTCCGCAGTCACTGACCATCTCCTGTAGCATGTCCGCAGTCTCTCTGACCATCTCCTGTAGCATGTCCGCAGTCTCTCTGACCATCTCCTGTAGCATGTCCGCAGTCTCTCTGACCATCTCCTGTAGCATGTCCGCAGTCTCTCTGACCATCTCCTGTAGCATGTCCGCAGTCTCTCTGACCATCTCCTGTAGCATGTCCGCAGTCTCTGATCATTGCCTGTACTAGGTCTGCAGCCCCTGACCATCTCCTGTACTATGTACAAGTTATTGTCTGCTTTGTTTAGACTTTTCTACATGCAGGGATTGTTGTCTTTTTTTTTTTTTTAAAAGAACAGATATAATAAAAAAAATGGAGTTCTCCTGACTGCTTGAATTTTTTTGATGAAAACCATGCGCACTTGCGCTGTAATCGTGATGCATCGCAGAATCGAATTGTTGACCTGATAATCGTAATCGAATCGTGAGGCCAGTGAAGATGCGCACCTCTAGAGCCTAGTAAATTACTAAGCGGGACGTCCCAAAGCAATGCCTACTGAGGGGAGGGAGACACAAATAACGCAGACGGCCATCAGACGTGAGGACCTATAATGCTGCCTGCAGCACACTGCGCCAAAAAGCGGAATCCTATTGCCGTCTTCCATTCACCTGATAGAAATTAGTGAACGTATGCACCGGCGACCAAGTTGCAGCCTTGCAAATCTGAGTCATAAAGGCTTGGTAATGCACGCGTATGAAGCACTTACTATCCTGGTAGGGTACACTCTAGAAGAAACGGGGGGGAAAACCCTCTTTAAACCACAAGCCTGAATAATAACCTGATGAATCAACATTGAAAACAGTTGATTTAGACGCTGCCTGCCCTTTCCTGGGGCCTCCTGGTAGCGCAACAAACATCAGTTTTCCGTATCTGAGCAGCCGCTTCAAATAGGCCTTGACTGCTCTCACTCCAATGAGAGAGTGTAACCATTTTAATAGCCGATTGAATGCTGCCTGCCCATTTCTAGGGTCTTCTGACAACACAACAAAACATCAGTTTCCTATATCTGAAACCTTCAGATAGATTTTTAACTGCTCTCATCTATATTGAGAGAAAAGTAATACATTTTACTTCCGCAGAACAAGGTTCTGGAAAAAAGGAAGGCAAGAAACATCTTGATTCAAATGAAAACTAGATCTTCTAGGAAATAAGGCTGGGTGAGGATTTACCATCACACTATCCTAAAGAATAATTAAGTATGGCCCAATACTGAAATTCTCTTGCGGAGGCTACCGCAACCAAGAACACCAATTCCCTTGTTAGGCGGATGAAGGGAAATATGGTGCATCGGCCCAAGGTGCTGACCTTGTAAGCCGACAAAACTAGACTCAATCCCCCGAGCACAAGGATGACCTAACTGGCAGACTTTTACGCGTTACCCCTTGTATATAGGCCCGGGTCAAAGAGTGCGAAGCAAGCGGCCTTTGAAAATACTGACAAGGCCGAGATCGGATCTTTGATGGAACTTAAGGGTAGCTCCATCTCCTTTCCTAACGTAGGAAGGCAAGAATTTTACCTATGACATACTTCCAAGGATGCCACCCCTTGGTTTCACACCAGGAACATGGGCCTTCCAGATCCTATGATGCATGGTCCTGGAGGCCAGCTCTCCTGTACGAATCAAGGTAATTTGCCGCTAATTCTAAAAGCCCCGATCCTCAAGAATGCGGGCTAAAACAGTCAGACCATTAATTCCCATGTTTGCAAGACAGGATGGAATACCCCCTTGCGAAGTAGGTCTGGACAAGATGTAAGGGACCCTGGGTCCTCTACTACCACCCTTACGATCCCTGCACAGTAAGATCATCTGGGTCATGCCGGAGCTATTAGGCCGGCTTCCGTTCCCCTCAGATGTTGCATAGAAGCCACGGTAGCTGCGGCACTTGGAGAGAACGCATAAACCAGTGACAACTGGTCCCACGAGATCACTAACACATTTGTCCCACATGCGAGTGGATCCTTTGTCCTTGACACAAAGCTGTCCAACTTCTTGCTGAACCTGGACGCCAATAAATTTTATGTCCGGGGTACCCTTTCTCTGGCATTTGGCCAGAAAAAAGTCGGGGTGTAGAGGTCATTCTCCTGGGAACAATTGTTGACAGCTCCAGAGAACCACCTGCCAATTCTCCATTTCATGTAATGAAGATTGTCAATAGGCAGGGCACAAGCTCTTCCGCCCAAGCCAGAACATGGCTCACTTCCCTCTGGCTGCGTGACTTCTAGTGCCTCCTTGGTAAACAAAGTAAATCACTGGTGTGGCATTGTCGGATTGTATTCTGACAGAACAATCCTGCAACCTTAACGCCCTGGCCCTTAAGCCAGACGTGCCATCCGTAGCTCTAGAATGTTGGTGGATAAGGCTCACTTGGAGCTTGACCACTTCCCCTGGGCACTGGTCTCTTCCAGGCCTGGCCTCCATCCCTAGAGGCCAGCCTTCGTAGCCGCCACCTCCCAGGTAACCGGCATGAAGGATCTTCCTTTCTGCCAATCTTTCGGTTAAGAACCACCAACTAAGACTCCAGCGTATCCCTGGGACCAGACCCTTTGGGGATAATGCTAGGTTAGGAGCTACTTGTTCCAGGCTGACAGAATAATGTTTATAGCAGCCTTGAAAGAAACTGAGCATAGGGAACCGCTTTGAATGAAGCCACCATCTTCCCTAGCACCTTAAGCAAAAGGCAAATGTAAGGAACTCTTCCTTGCCTTGACCACATAGACCAGTTTTCTTATAGCGCTGCCTTTGTCTGAGGCAAAAAACTCTCCTTTTTGGGCTGTGTCTCAAACATTCCAAGCTTCTTACCGAACGTAAGAATGTACTTTAAGACTGGGATCCTAACCCAGGAGTTCCAGATACTTGACCATGCTGGACACACTTAGGTCCAGCCATGCTACTGACTGATCTATCAGCAGCAGATTGCCTCGGTATGCCATTACTGCTAGAGGCAGGCCCTAGCACCCTGTAAACCCGGACACAGTGGTTAACCCAAAGGGCAAAACCACCAACTGGAAGAAGTGCTGTTCTCCTGTGAAACGCAGACAACCTCTGCAGTCCCATGTAAATAAACACATATGCAAATGGATCCCCATATGTGTATGTGGCAAGTGTTAAAGCCATATGCCTCCATGGAAGCATGCGTTCATTGAAGCGTGAATTCATACAAATTTTTTAGGCACAACATAAAAAAAGTGTGCGCTGTATACACGCATACATATAGCACATGTGCTAAGTAACGGGCATCTTGCAAGCAAGCATGCGTTTGAGAACGTGTTATGCAACATTGCCCAACATGTACCCATGCAGACACGTATTCCTATGTGAACACAAGGAATCCTGTATAATTAAGGAAACTTAAATTATCATGCCTCATTATGCAACCATGCAAAATCTAGGCGAACATGCAACTTTTAGGTGATCATGCATCCCTTATGCGATTCAGCATCTTTTATGCAATCAAACATCTTATGCATTTTAAGCACTACTGTGCGGACATGTACCCTTGTGTGACCAAGGACTCCTGTGCGATCCAGCATCTATAAATCCCTTTCATGACTAAGCCCATTTCTGACATTTGGTGTTTACAAGTTAAAATCCGTATTTTTTGCTAGAAAATTACTTAGAAACCCCAAACATTTATATATATATTTTTTAGCAGAGAATCTAGAGAATAAAATGGTGATTGTTGCAATATTTTATGTCACACAGTATTTGTGCAGCAGTGTTTTAAAGTGGTTGTAAACCCACTTTTTCAACTTGCACCTACAGGTAAGCCTAGATTAAGGCTTACCTGTAGGTGCAAGAAATATCTCCTAAACCTACACGGTTTAGGAGATATTTACTAAAAAGACAGGCGCCGCTGTCTACGGCGCATGCGCGCCGTAGACAACAGCGCATTCATGGGGTTAATCCCATTCACAAAATCGGCTACTTCCCAGCAATCGCTGGGCGTAGCCGAATGAAAAGGCTCTCGCGCGCATGCGCAGAGTGACGTCTCCGGCCAATCACAGCGCCGGAGCGGCGCTGTGATTGGCTGCAGCGGTGATACCCGGAAGTAACCTTCCGGCTATCGCCGCAGCGATGGATGCGGCTGAAGAGGGAGACGAGGACGGCTTCGGGGGCCCCAATCTAAGGTAAGTGATGCATAATGAGCTATTATGCTAGTCATAATAGCTCATTATGCCTTTCTCTTACAGGTGGTTGTGAAAAAAAAAAACATTATTGGGTTTACAACCACTTTAAACGCAACTTTTTTGGAAAAAGTTACTTTCATGAATTTAAAAAAAATGTAAAAGTAAAGTTAGCCCAATTTTTTTGTATAATGTGAAATATGATGTTATGCTGAGTAAATAGATACCAAACATGTCATGCTTTATAATTGCACGCACTCGTGGAATGGCGACAAACTACGGTACCTAAAAATCTCCATAGGTGATGCTTTATTTTTTTTACGGCTACCAGGTTAGAGTTACAGAGGAGGTCTACAGCTAGAATTATTGCTCTCGCTCTGACGATCACGGCGATACCTCACATGTGTGATTTGAACACCGTTTTCATATGCGAGTGCGACTTCCGTGAAGAGACTGAATCAAAGCCATTCGCGGCTTTGTTTCAGTCTCTCTCTAGGCGCCCGAGGTGGCGGAACGTGGATCGGGTCTCTCGGTGGGACGGGAGGCCCGGTAAGACCGGCGGGAGGGGGGGATGTCCCCTCCCACTCCTCCGGGATAACAACCAAGCGGCTTTTAGCCTCATCGGTTGTTATCCCTGGAAAGCCAATTGCCGGCTCTAAAAAATGATACCGGGATGATGGCTGCGGGCATCATCCCGGTATAACCCCCGAAAGCCGAGGACGCATATCTGCGTCCGCTCGGCGGGAAAGGGTTAAGCAATCAAGCATTTTTATGCGATTTTAGGCATTTCTTTGAAAAAAAGCCTCTCTGTGTGACCAAGTATCCTTGGGAAATCAAGGACTCGTGAGATCAGGCAACCTTGTGTGATCCAGCATCTTTATGCAATCAAGCATTTTTATGCAGTTTTAGGCATTTCTGTGCAAACAATCCTCTCCGTGCGACTTAAGCACTTTAATGTGACTAAGCATCCTTATGTGACTATGTAAAAAAAAAAACATGTAAATCCATACAAACAAACAAACGTATCTTTATGTGATCAACAATAAACATGTTCTGTACTTGTTTTTACCCCACATGCATTTTGTACATTCCAAATATGTGGACTGGTAAAGAGGAAGTTATCCTCTGTAGACGTGCGTTTCCGCAATCATGCGATATAGCTGTTGTGCGTTAGCAATGTGCACCAGCAACAGTGTATCCCAGCAGTTGTGCGTTTGGCTAGCCTGAAGCCAGCACCAGGATGAGGATCCTATGGAGGTTTTTCTAGCAACCTATACTCCTCGACTAGAGTTTTTAGGAGGAGAAAAAAACAGCTTATGCGGGTGCCCAACCAGCAGAAATAAACTGTTGCAGTAATGGATGGAGTGGGAAGGTGCAAGCAACCTATGGGATATATATATATTTTTTTTAAAAAAACCCAAGGAGGAGACAGAGGCTTTGGCCGGCTAGGCTGAGAGTAAGTTATATGCAGTATGAATCTCTGAAAAAAGACTGCAGCTGCAACTCGAGAACTTGTGAGGCTTTTGATACCTCCGCCTTGTTAGCCTGCACCTGTTCCCTGTCCTCTGACGGTGAACCTTCATCCACAGGACTTTTAATCCTCTTGTTTGAGGATTTAGAGCAAGGAAAGGGGCACACCCTGGTTTCTGCTTCTTGTGAGGATGCTACGAATATAGCAATTAACCTCTGCAAATGCAAAAATAAATGTCCACGCTGACATATGCAGGGTGGCTGAAATGCCTGACAGGGTCGATTGGCTCAACCTGCGGGCTGCCTCAAGTCTCTACAGGGGAGGATGGTATCATGCAAGCATGATTAGGGCCAGCAGATTCAGGTGGCATACCCTAATGCCCTTTTATATTCCTGCCCCTGAACCTTTTATACAGGAAGACAAAGTCCTAAGCTAAAAGCAGAGGAACTTAACACAGGTGCATCAACAGCTGAACTTAGTGTAGAAAAAAAAACAATGCCTGCTAATCTGCACAGCTAGATGCTGAGTAGGCATCTTAGGTATGTCTGTATCCAACACACACGAGGTGCTTACGTGCCCCCAAGCTGCCGTGTCCCTCTGGCTTTACAGAGCTCTGATGTCTGGGCTTTTTTGAAGGGCCCGCCCTGCGCCTGCACCATGAGCCGGCGTGCCCACACGGCAACCACATCATTCCCCCCGTCTACAAAAGTGCGCCCCCCTCGCGCATAGGGTAATGGTGGAGGGGGGGAGGGAGAGAGATCCCCCCCAAGGAGCGCCGTGGACCCGGACTACGAGGGACTCCCCCCGCACAACTGTAGCAGAGCCTGAAGCAGAGGAAGTGAGCCGCTCAACAGACTGGCTGACACTGAGCTTTTGTTCCTGGAGAGCATGGTAAGCGAAACACCAAGTATGTCTCTTTACTGCCTCTAGTGGCGGAAAACAGATAAGACATGCAGCTACTCATGGAAGATGATCCTTAAGGTATTTACCTAGGATTGTCTTCACTTACCTTATCCCCGCCGCAGGATACTGCTGAGCACAGACAGACCCAATCTTCAGCAATCACGGCGGGTTAAGTCAACAGACCTTCAGGGACTGGGATCCTAGACACTCCCCTAGACCTGTACCGCATCCTGCCAGAAAATCTTTGGTATGTGGATATAACCAAAGTACTGGAACCCAGGATCCAGTCCTCCGAAGAGAAGCATTACAGGCAAAAACCTTGTGCTTCGGATACAAGGCCCCAGGTACCATCCACTTTGGCCCAAGGCACTTTGTATGGATCTGGTCTTTATGGAGGCTATTTAAATCCAGCATGGATCCCCCCAGTGGAGCTTCTCAGAGCACATCTTCACTCGTGACCAACACCTTAGACACTAATGAAAATTACTAGGCTCTGTGTCCCGTGATGTACGATAAAGAAACACTTTTTTTTTCCCCGTGGCTTCAACATTTCTGGAAATTTTACATCTCTAACTGTAATACAATACACTAATGTGAAGAGCTTTATAGATTATAATTGAAAATATTTTCTGTTTAGTGCTCCGTGCACACGTTTTGGTTCAGTTACAACATTGTGGTGTGAATGGACTCCAAGTCAATGCTGTCTAATCGGTAAATAACAACTCTGTTCCAGTTTGTCCACAGAGACTGTTATTCTTACTTTGCTTGCACTTCCATTTTGCCTCTCCCACGAAAGAGGGTTGTCAGTCTAAGCCAAATCAGAGACATACCTTCCCTTTCTCTGGCAGTCACAATTCGTTATGTAAATAATATGGAGTTGTTTTGAGTATGAAAATGAGGGCTTATCCATCATATCAAATTACATTCACAATATTGGTGATTTAAACATGTAGCCGTTCAAAGATGCCTTCACCCCACATCTGCGACTCGAGCAAGCAGAGATGAGCGCAAGGGACATGTACAGCCGCTACGCAAGACTGGATAGGTAAAAAAAAAAACACTATGTTTATACTAGATCACCCAAAGAAATTTGAAGGAAGTATAATAGAGCATAAGCTTACGTGTGCAAAACAGTGGCAAAGCTTCCAAGTCAAAGGGCAGTATGTGTATATAAATTCCCACCAAGGATCTGCAATGGAAAAAAATAAATAAATCCAAAGTAAACCTGGTCAAGACATAATTGAGATCACCTGACCCCATGGAAGGAAAGGTAGAAAAATACTTGGTAATATCACCATGATAATTACCTACAGTTGTGCTCATAAGTTTACATACCCTGGCAGAATTTCTGATATTTATTAACCATTTTTCAGAGAATATGAATAACACAAAAACTTTTCTTTCACTCATGGTTAGTGTTTGGCTGAAGCCATTTATTATCAATCAACTGTGTTTACTCTTTTTAAATCATAATGACAACAGAAACTACCCAAATGGACTTGATCAAAAGTTTACATACCCTGGTGATTTTAGCCTGATAACATGCACACAAGTTGACACAAAGGGGTTTGGATGGCTATTAAAGGTAACCATCCTCAGCTGTGATCTGTTTGCTTGAAATAAGTGTGTGTGTATAAAAGTTCAATGAGTTTCTGGACTCCTGACAGACCCTTGCATCTTTCATCCGGTGCTGCTCTGATGTTTCTGGATTCTGTGTCATGGGGAAAGCAAAAGAATTGTCAAATGATCTGCGGGAAAAGGTAGTTGAACTGTATAGAATGGGAAAGAGATATAAAAAGACATCCAAGGAATTGAGAATGCCAATCAGCAGTGTTCAATCTCTCTATTCAAGAAGTGGAAAATGAGGGGTTCTGTTGAAACCAAACCACGGTCAGGTAGACCAACTAAAATGTCATCCATAACTTCCAGGAAAATTGTTCGGGATGCAAAGAAACGCCCACAAATAACTTCAGGTGAAATACAGGACTCTGCAAACATGTGGTGTGGCTGTTTTCAAGATGCACAATAAGGAGACACTTGAAGAAAGATGGGCTGCATGGTCTTCTGACCTCAATATCATTGAGCCACTCTGGGGAGAATCAAACATGCAGTTCATGCAAGACAGCCCAAGAATTTACAGGAACTGGGTGCTTGTTGCCAAGAGGAATGGGCAGCTTTACCATCTGAGAAGATAAAGAGCCTCATCCACAAATACCACAAAAGACTTCAAGCTGTCATTGATGTTAAAGGGGGCAATACACAGTATTAAGAACTGGGGTATGTAAACTTTTGATCAGGGTCATTTGGGTAGTTTCTGTTGTGATTATCATTTAGTAAACACAGTTGATTGATAATAAATGGCTTCAGCCAAACACTAACCATGAGTGAAAAGTTTTTGTGTTACCATTCATATTCTCTGAAAAATGGCCAAGAAATCATAAATTCTGCCAGGGTATGTAAACTTATGAGAACAACTGTATATGAAGAGATTGCTATCTATGATGACTGCATCAAGGGGACATCAATGTGGGCCCAGAGAGCAGGTAACTGGTCAAAATAACAATGAAGATTGCTTTTCTTTCTCTACATATAGGTAAAGTGGTTGTTGTAACGCTGTTTGCTGACCACGGTAATCATGCTGAGCCCTGATTACCATGGTCAGTTTACGTGCCTCCGTGATCATGCTGCTCTCCTCTCCCCCCTCCCTGTCAGCTCCTGTGTATGTGAGCCGTCTCCGCCCCACCCTCCTCTTCCTGCCGCAGTGAGTAGCAAAGTAAACTGCTAAAAAAATTCACTGCCAGATCCTCCTTTATGCAGCCATAACACCACTAGAGCTGGGCGATTTTCTCCCCCCAAAAAATCTACGATTAAAAAAAAAACAAAAAAAAAACGATTCACGAGTGTCAGCGCCGGTCCTGGGGACTAGGCCGAAGCCGCGGCCTCGCCTAAAAACTCCTGCCCGCAGCTCCTCAGGACCGGTGCGGTGTCAGCACCGGTCCTGATGTAAAAAAAAAATCGATTTGCTGAAAGTTTGAATCGATTTGACCTCTCAACTCGATTCAAGATTTAGATCGTTTTTTCCCCCAGCCCTAAACACCACCGTGTTTGTTGAAAACAAAGCATGTAAATATATTTTTTTTAGATCTCTTCAGGCCGCTCATCTCCCCCATCTAAGGGCTACAGTGGGAGGGGCTGCACAATAGTCATGTGACCTCCCCGGCTGATAGAGGGAGATCTCCGTCCCTCCCGCTGTAGCCTGTAGATATAGAAGAGCAGCTGGGAGTTGCATGACTGGCCTGAAGAGCTCTGGGGGGAAAAAAGGTATTTACCGGCTTCGTTTTCAACATACACTTAAACTGTGTGTTGTGGCTGCATAAAAGAGAGGGGCTGGCAGTGAACTTTTTTTAAAAGTTACAAACACTTTAATCATTAAGGGTTTTTGTATTATCTCCACTTTAAATGCGTTTGCAAAGAAGGTGCAGGGGAGTACAGTGAGCATGCTTTGGGTAAAAAAAAATGGACAGATTTCTCTTTTTGTCAATGGACGGACACAGCTCCTTAATTCTTGACAGTAGGGTTATGTTCCTGTCTATTAGGAGAGGACTAGGCAGACATGTTAGATATTTAAATACATGTAACTTTAACAGAGTTGAACAGTCCCGCCCAGGGGGCGGTCCCTCCGGTCATAACCCCACACCCTGCAGTCAGCAGCTCAGGTTTTTTTTTGCCTAGTAGAGGAGAAGGACATGGCTCCCTTTTTGGGCCCAGGGTCCGGAAGAAATTTTTACTTTTTATTATTTTATTGAGAATTCTACTATCAACTGCCGGCTGGGCATGGCAGGCAGGATAATATAGATCCTTGTAGTTCCCCCAGTCCGGCCATCGAGTGTGAGCAGACCTTGGCTACGTGCGGGGTTGGCCACGACATACCCCATGGCGCCAGGGGTGGCCGGTGAGCTATATGCTCCAGGGTTCACATATGACTGGGCTACTGCTGTCTAAGTCACAGTGAACCAGGCCGACAGCTACTCTGTACTGCTCGGATGTAGGTCTGTCAGAAACGCACCAGCATGTCCTCGCAGGGACGGGTAAGTACGGTTCCTCCTGCCTCGGCAGGATGGAACTGCTGGGCATTCCTGGGGGGTCGATTAGGGGGTTCTCCTGTCCTCCCTTTCCTCTCCCTCTGTCCCCCTTTTTTCCTCCTCCCCTTGTGGGGCTTGCTGCGACCGGGGTACCTGTGAGGGGACTCCAAGTCCCGGTAGGTGGCTGTTGGGGTGTCCGGGCCCGCTCTCTGTAAGGGGTGGTCTCACTTTCAGGAAGCCTCCGCTCGGCATCTCTGCGGCCTTCTCGTCCACATCGCTGTGTTTGGGCGCCATTTTTGGGGACGCCGGCGCCATTTTCTCTATGCCTGTGATTGCATTGTTTTTTCCAATTGGCTGCCATTTTGTCGTGGCCGCGCTGTGGCCTAGGTCTGCATTGCGGGCGGCCATTTTCTAGTGGTCCGCGCCCTTTCCCTTGAGGCGTCAGGTGGCCATTTTGGTGTGGGTTTTGGCCTCTAGTGCTGGCTAGCTTCCTCAACGGCGCGAACAGCGCTGCTCACCTCACAGAACACCTCAGATACACGCTGTGTGCGGAAGGAGAGTGGGCAGCATCGCTGAGCAGTCTCTTCCCTGGGTGGTGAGTTCCCTGGGTAACCCCCGGTCAGTGCAGCAAGGAGGGTGAACATTTTTTTTTTTTTTGTTTGTTTTTAGGAACAGTGTCTTGACTTGGTCCCTAGGGGCTGTCAGTAGGGCAAAAATGGAGTCAGAAGCTGGCATTTCTTCCCCAGACATTCCAGTGGCAGCAACTGGTGCCCCTTCACCTGCCGTACCTATGGACGCTTTGTGTGCAGTCCTGGAGTCATTTGTTGCCAGGGTGGAAGTGGCGTGCGGGCGTAAGGTGGGTTTAAAGCGCCCCCGCCATCGCCCGGGGAATGCTCTGACTCAGACTCGGGCCTGACTGCGGCACAGGACCCCGGTTCTGGTGTATCAGAGGATGCGGACCAGGACCTTCTGGGTGAAGAGGACCCCTTGTCCGGGTCAGCGCAGGACAGAGCACTTGTGGGAGCACTTATCCATGCTGTGAGGGACACTCTCAAGCTGGAGGATGCTGCTGGGACAGCCGCTGAGGTGTCGATCCCTTTTGGGACGCACAAACCGACCCGCTCCGTTAAAGTTTTTCCTTATGTATCTTACTTTGACAAGTTCATAGATAAGGAATGGGAAAGACCGCAGAGGCCCTTTTGTGGGTACCTCAGCGATGGTCGTCTCTATGCTTCTGCATGCGGGTCCTGGGCCTCATGGTAGCCTCCTTCGAGGCAGTACTGTACACCCAATTCCACACTCAAGTCTTGCAGAAGGAGATTCTCTCCAAATGGAACAGATCTCCGTTGTCTTTGGATCGTCAAATTCGGGTAAGTCACCTAGTCAGGGCCTCCCTGGGTTGGTGGCTGAGATCCCCGGCTCTTCAGTCCGGGAAGTCGTTCCTTCCCTTCCATTAGACTGTGATCACGACGGACGCCAGCCTGACAGGTTGGGGGGGGGAGTCTGGGGAGTTCAGTCGGCCCAGGGTCGCTGGACTCCAAACGAATCCCAACTGCCGATCAATGTCTTGGAACTCCGGGCGATCAGGCTGTGCCTCTCCAAGTGGTCACAGAGGCTACAAGGGCGTTCAGTCAGGATCCAGTCGGACAAGGGTGGCATACGTCAACCATCAAGGAGGAACAAGGAGCTTGGCTGCAGCGTCGGAGGTCGCTCACATCCTACAGTGGGCGGAAAGGAGCGTGCCGGCTCTGTCGGCCGTTTACATCCCGGGCGTGGAAAACTGGCAGGTGGACTATCTAAGTCGCCAGACACTGGACCAGGGGGAATGGTCGCTACATCCAGAGATGTTTCAACTCCTTTGCCAAAGATGGGGCATGCCAGACGTGGATCGCCTGGCGTCTCGACTCAATCGCAAGGTGTCGAGATTTGTGGCCATGTCCAGAGATCCCTGGGCAGACGCGTTGGTAGCTCCATGGGGTCAGTATCCGCTAATTTATGCCTCCCCCCCACTGAAACTTCTTCCTCGTCTGCTCCGCACTTCAGAAACCTCCCTTTGAGAACATCAGGGAGATTCCTCTCTTGAAACTCTCTCAGAAAGTTGCCTTCCTAGTAGCCATCACATCGGTCAGTGTTTCTGAATTAGCGGCCTTGTCTTGCAAGTCCCCATACTTGGTCCTCCATAAGGATAAAGCGGTGCTACGCCCGCAGCCTTCCTTCCTTCCGAAGGTAGTTTCGGCCTTTCACCTGAATGAAGACATTGTACTTCCATCCTCGACCATCGCATTCTAAGGAGGTTGCGCTGCATTCTTTGGACGTGGTACGTGCCTTACGGGTGTACCTGTCTGCTACGGCTCTGTTCCGGAGGTCTGATTCACTATTTGTGCAGTAACTGGTCCAAAGAAGGGCCTGGCGGTCTCGTCGGCCACCATTTCACAGTGGATCAGACAGACCGTAATCCAGGCATATGCCCTTCAGGGGTGGGCGCCTCTCTTTCCTGTCACGGCGCATTCGATCAGGGCAATTGGTGCTTCCTGGGCTTTCCGGCATCAAGCGTCTGTCTCACAGTTGTGTAAGGCGGCGACCTGGACGTCCGTTCACACTTTTTCCAAATTTTACAAGGTTGATGTGAGTGCATCTTCGGATGCTTCCTTCAGCCGCAAGGTTTTTCAGGCGGCCGTTTGAGGTTGCAACTTCTCCGTTGAGGAGCTCTGTTTAGGGTGAAGTTGGTTTTTGATTGCTGTTGCCACCCCTCGTTTTTTTGACACTGCTTGGGGATGTCCCTGTCAAGAATTAAGGAGCGGTGTCCGTCCATGGACGAAAAGAGAAAATAGGATTTTTGTACTCATCATAAAATCCTTTTCTCTGTCGTCCATGGGCGGACACAGCACCCACCCCTCCTAAGTTTGTACTGCTTTTTTACGAACTGAGCTGCTGACTGCAAGGTGTGGGGTTATGACCTGAGGGACCGCCCCCTGGGCAGGGCTGTTCAACTCTGTTTAAAGTTACATGTATTTAAATATCTAACATATCTGCCTAGTCCTCTCCTAATAGACAGGAACATAACCCTACTATCAAGAATTAAGGAACTGTGTCCGTCCATGGACTACAGAGAAAAATATTTTACGGTGAGTACAAAAATCCTATTTTTTTGTTGTCCATAGCTAATAACTGTTTTTATTAAACCAGAGGTACTAGATGCATAGCTAGCAGGGTGGTGGAGTAGAGATGTCACACAAGAATGGATTAACATGCTTATTATAGAATTAAACCCTTATCAATAGAATGAATGCTATGACCTTTATAAAACTTCAGTATTGTATATGACTAATATTCTATATTATGACATCTTCAAGCATATTTAATAATGGGACTATAGGAGAGTCTATAGCATAGAAATGTGCCAGGAATATTTATTTTATTAATTTCAATATTTACATATTCTGAATTAATAACTATTCATATTTTGATTAAATCTAAAGAAAAAATAAAAGTATGCACAGGACAATGGTGGTTGCTAGGAGATGATGTGAGTGTGAAATGTCATTAACACGTGTGGAAAGCTGCTCATGAAAATCAGTGTTGTCTATTACTGCACCCAGAACATATTTATTGTGTGAGTAGTGTAAATAAAATCTATATACCAAACAGAATGAGTGTCCTTCAATTCATAACAGTTCTGCATACTCAATAATGTATCGGTCTCTCTCTCATAGATCAGTACTTCAGTTAAACACTAGTGCCTAGGCTCTTCCTGAATTTTCCAGGGTAATTATAAGCTCTGCAGGAAAGCAGTTTTTACTTTGTAGAGCTGTGCTTTTTGCAATAAAACAGTCCATCATACCCAGAAACAGACACACCAGTGTGTCCAAAAGAACTGCTTCTTCACAGAATAATGAACAATAAATCCACCTGCACCAAAAAGTAACGACCTACATGAAACTGCATCATACCAGATAGTATGACCTCATATATACCATGAGATAAACTGTTTAGGACAACCAGGCATCAATCGACTTTTTGACCCTGTTTGAGATGCCCTTCATCCAGTCACTGCAACCTTCAAAGGGAGGAAACATACTCCATCTCCAAGGATATGTGTATATCGTGTGTTTTTGTTTTTTTTTGTTTTGTTTTTTTCTTGCATGTAGCTATATTTTAATTTAGTTTTTTTTGTATTTCAAGCTAGGTTTTTAAACTGAGGAACTACTAAGTAAAATAATAATAGTGGTGCTTGTTATAACCAACAGGTACTCCAAGTTGGTCCGCTCTTGTTTCGCCCAAGTAAATCAGGTGCTGGTCCAGCACCTACCACAAAACATAAGAATTGTATGACCACACAATGATGGCAATAAGATCCGAAAAAGTGTTGACGTGTTTCAGGCATAGTGTCAGCACTTGCTCTGTGTGCTTTATTTTGATTTTTTTTTTATATATATTTTAGTCTTTTATTTTATCAAAAAAGAAGATAACAGGCTCGTTATCACAACTACAATCCATCAAATATAACATTTACATTTTCTTCCATCCTTAGTACATTTAAGTCAGCAATAGTTATACCTATATATTCATTTACGTATATTTCCCTTTCACAGTTACCATGTTCCTAAGGCCTTAAAATATTAATCAATGGCATCTCTTTCCTTCTTCTCTATTTTTTCCCCCCTCTTTATTTCCCCTTCCCCTCTTCTTCAAGGGAAAATATCCCCCTGCCCCCCCCCAAAAAAAAAAAACAGTTAAAAGGGGGAAAAAAAAACATCCCATCCTCCCCCAGCTACAAAAAAGATGGAGGGATTCAGTTTCTGTTTTTCCCTATGTGCAGGTACATACATTTCTTTCAGGTAAATAACTCCTATTGGGCACCCCTCACTCCTCGGGTGCTTCCTCTAGCATTCTCTTCACCTCCTCCGAATACATAAATAAATTCCATCTTGTCCGAATTTGGTTGTTCTGTTCTTTCTTATTTTGGGCTGAAAGGACCAAGTCCTCCATGGCCCCCGTCTCTCTTACCCTATTAAGCCACTCTGCAATTGAGGGTGGTCTGGGATCTCTCCAATGCAGAGTGACCCCAGCTTTAGCGTTGATCATATGACACAGCACCGACCTTTTGTAAGTCTGCACTGGGATCTGTGTGCAATGGAGAAGTAGGAAGGCAGGGTCATCTGGTATCTGAAATTCTGTAAATTTTTGTGAGATTCTCTGAATTTCTAACCAGTATTGTCTCTTTTTTACAGGACCAAAAAATGTGTAACAGTGTCCCTCGCTCCTCCCCACATCTCCAGCAGCAATCCGAGGTTTCCATAAAGAACTTTATGGAGCCGTACTGGTGTATAATACCATTGTGTCAGAAGTTTATAATTGGATTCATGGGTCCGTGTACAGACCGAGGAATTTAAAGTCAAGTGGATAATCTGATTACGTTGGGTTTGGGTAAAGGTCCTATCCAAATCTCTTTCCCACTTGCTAATGCCCGGCATCTCAAAATTCTCAGAGGGTGTATTTAGTAATCCGTACATCTTAGAAACCCCCGAAGAGTGGTTCCTTATCTTCACAGTATGATTCAAATGCAGTTAATTGACGTTGAAAATTTATTGGTGACCCCAGGGATCTTAAGAAATGGCTTACTTGGAGCGCCTGCCAAAAGTTTATTTCAAAGGCCCCCCCCCCCGGTTGCATCAGCAAGTTAATGGTCGGCCAAGTTTCGGACTGAAGGAAATGTGAGACCTGGTATAGGCCTTTCTCCTTAAGATTATTAAATGCTCCTGCCTCCATACCTGGTATAAAACTAGGGTTTCCCGGAATGGGGAACAAAGGTGATTGTCTTGATGAAAATTTCACATTTCGGCATATCCTAGCAGTGATTCGTAAAGTCGGTCCTATTGTAGGGTGTTTCTTGAGGGAGATCGGTAGTACTGTTGTTCCATGTCTATCCATCGTTTGAAATCAGTATGTCTACACCAATCCACCAACATTGCTAGATGTACTGCTTGATAGTATTTGACTATATCTGGGACAGCCATCCCACCAAAGCACTTGGGTGTCATCATCAGGTCTCTCTTGATCCTTGGCCGTTTCCCTGCCCATATAAATTTCATAAGGAGGGTACATATTTGGCAAAGGAAGGCCGCTGGGATAATAATCGGTAACGCCTGAAACAAATACAAGTTTTTTGGTAAAATACTCATCTTGACTTATGTTGCTACGGCCAAACCACGAATGTAGTCCGTGGTGCCATTTGTCTAAGAGTGATCGTATTGAGTTATATAATGGTGGAAAATTTATCTTGAAGGTATCCTTTACCTTTTGATTTTTGAAAATTAACTTTAAAGAGTAGGTCCAGTCAGGGTGAAAAAAAATGAAGTCCGCAGCTACAAAAACTGTAGCTGCTGACTTTTAATACTAGGGCACTTGCCTGTCCAGGGAGTCTGCGATGTCAGCACCCCAGCCGATCTTCGGATCGACTCCCGGGTGCTGCCGCCACCATTCCTGGTAAGGGAACCTTTCAGCTTCACTGCTGGTTCCCTACTGCGCATGCGCAAAGCCTGGTGCGCTTTCTAATTGGCCGGTGGCGGGGGGAAGGAGGAGGGCAGCCGAACTTCAAGGTGATCAGGCTGCGGCCCGTCTCCTGGAAGTGGGGAGGGGGACCTATCAACAACAGGTCCTCGTTCTCCCCCCTGCAAGGTGCCAAATGTGACACGGGAGGGAACATATAAGCGAAAATTCCACTTTTGAGTGGAACTCCGCTTTAAGGATCTTATTGCTATCAGCTATGCAGTCATCCAGTTTTTTTGTTTGACTGGTCCTCATCTGGTTAAGAGCAGCCTTTACCGCTTTCCTTTTGTGCTAGCCTCATATATTTTATGTATGAATAAGTGATTGTGAATAAGTTTTGCCCATAGAAACTGGTCTTATTTTTTATAAAAATGCTAGTAATTATCTTCCCATTATTCTTTTGATATATAAATCCTATGTATTAAAAAAAAACGTGTCATGGGAGAAACATGGAGGCTGCCAATGCTTCTGAAAATGCTAGCTGTCATATTGACCCTCTTGCTTGGATACTTTAAGTCAGCAACCTGGAGCAAGTATATGAATTGATTTTCCTGATCTGCAGTATTAAAGCAACAGAATCAGCATAACAGCTAGGCAACAAGCATTTTCACAAAATGTTCACCAATGACTGTCTCAGTGTTTCTGTCCTCATAGATTGTATTTAAAACCATATTTTATATATGTGGATACTTATATTACCCCTTGCTGTGTGTTTTATACTTAACGTTGATTACATTTTACCCTTTTACCTCATAAGTCAGTAATAGAAATGTATTTACATTTTGCAGATTCCAGGAAGGAGAAGGATTTACGGGGAGCTTTAAGAGCAGAAGTGGAAAGGTTACTTAGTAAAATTTTACATCTTAATGGGTGACTAATGAAAATTGGAGCAAATGTGGGGCATTGCTCCCAGAAGCCAATCGATTTTATCTATCAAATTACATTCCCTGCAATTTTCACAAAATGTTGTAGACACTTTGGAATTCTCTTATGGCTTCACACAAGTGTCGGTGGCTGTAAAAAATGAATGTACCTGTTAGAAATGGGTACTTGATTTTGTTGCATGAGGGCATGGTGGATGGCGGTACTAAGTCCAGAGTGTCTTTACTAGACGCTCCATGCAGGATAGAAAATCCTCGATTTCCTCCATCAATGCAGTCAGTGTGGATGGAGGAATCTCTCCCGCTGAGCCATTGTGTTCTCCTGGAGGGGGAAGTCGTCCCAGCTGGGAGAAAGCAGTGATTACTGCTAGTGGCTATAATGGCATATAAAATCTGACAGGCTGGTTGTGGCCAAGTTGCGCAGTGGGCGCTCAGCTTTGAAGCCGCAAGCTGTCATAGCCGGGTGCCCATAGTAGACATGCCAGCGCCACCGAGGGAGGACAAAGTGAGAACATGGTCCAGAAGTGAGTACACTGATGGACCATCGGACAGGTGAGTGGCTGTTTATTTAAAGTCAGCTTCCACCCTTTTTGTAGCTGCTGACTTTTAAAAACATTCTAAACACTTACTTTTTATTTTTTATCAAGTAACAAACATGTTGTACATTAGCAGGTTCTGTGCAGTTGTTTTGCACAGAGTAGCCCTGATCCTCCTCTTCTCGGCTCCCCGCCGCCTCTTATGTTTGCTTCCTCCAGAGTTGGCTCTGTGTGTCTATAAGTCACTGGTTGGTTGTAATTGACAGCAGCAAGAGACAATATCTCCTGCTGTTGTGTCTGAGCCATTGAGGAGAGAACCTCTGCTATCCTGGACATCGCTGGGTCGAGATCGGGCTCAGGTATATATTTGGGGGGGCGGGGGGGTAAAGCAGAGTTCCGCCCAAAGCAGCTACAAATACTGCAGCTGATGGCTTTTAATATATGGACACTTACCTGTCCAGGGCGCCTGCGATGTCGGCAACCGAAGCCAATCTATCTGTTGGCTCTCAGATGCTGCCGCCACCGCCATCTTCGGTAAGGGAATCAGGAAGTGAAGCCTTGCGGCTTCACTTCCTGGTTCCCTACTGCCCATGCGTGAGTCATGCTGCACGATCCCACTGGTCTCTGCTGTCTTCTGGGACCTATGTGTCTCCCAGAAGACAGCGGGGGGGAGTAGGTGCCGGACGTGGCATAGATCACTGCGGTGATCTATGCCTGGAAGTGGGAGCAAATACCTGTATTGCAGGTATCTGCTCCCTCCTCCCCCCCTGAAAGGTGCCAAATGTGACACACGGAGGGGGGGGGGGGGTTCCAAAAAGCGGAAGTTCCATTTTTGGGTGGAACTCCACTTTAATGCATAGAAAGTAAAAAAAAAAAAAAAACACACCTGCCTGTAGAACCACTTTAAATAAAAAATTAGCTTGTAATCATAGCCATCTTTTCTACTGGATTTTATGAATTAAGCAACACTTCTTGGTAATATGAGAAAAATTATATATTTTTATAGATCTATCTATCATATACAGGTAATACTCGAAAAATTTGAATATCGTGCAAAAGTTCATTTATTTCACTAATGCAACTTCACCACTTAAGCCCCGGACCATTTTGTATGGTTAAAGACCAGGCCCCTTTTTGCGATTCGGCAGCACTGCATTGCTTTAACTGACAATTGCGCGGTCGTGCGACATGGCTCCCAAACAAAATTTACGTCCTTTTTTTCCCACAAATAGAGCTTTCTTTTGGTGGTATTTGATTACCTCTGCGGTTTTTATTTTTTGCGCTATAAACAAAAATAGAGCGACAATTTAGAAAAAAATTCAATATTTTTTACTTTTTGCTATAATAAATATCCCCAAAAAATATATATAAAAAAAACAATTTTTTCCTCAGTTTAGGCCGATACGTATTCTTCTACATATTTTCGGTAAAAAAACAAAACGCAATCGGCGTTTATTGTTTGGTTTGCGCAAAAGTTATAGCGTTTACAAAATAGGGAATAGTTTTATGGCATTGTTGTTATTTAAATTTTTTTTACTAGTAATGGCGGCGATCAGTGATTTTTTTCGTGACTGCGACATTATGGCGGACACATCGGACACTTTAGACACATTTTTGGGACCATTGTCATTGTTACAGCGATCAGTGTTATAAAAATGCACTGATTACTGTAATAATGACACTGGCAGTGAAAAGGTTAACCACTAGGTGGCACTGTAGGGGTTAAGTGTTCCCTGCATAGGTGAAAAAAACTCTAATTGTTGGGGATTTTTAAGTCAACTTGAAAAAATGTTTTGTACAAAAAATTATATTTATTAGAAAAATTACATAATTGTATTAAATACACATGGTTGTGATCAATTCCATAAAATCTGTAACATGAAAGAATAGAATACAATCGCCTAGGTTGGTCACTCCAGGCCTTCCGGAGATCGGCTTTGATAGCTGATGGGCACGGCTGTCATATTATTTTTTTTGTTTTTTCTGTGTTCTCATTCTTTTTCATCTGCTCATTTCTTCACGTATCCATTATGGGGGAATTTCGGGGAGGTGGGTAAAAAGACGGGCTTCCTCTATTAACATCTCGTTTGAAGCTGACCTTTCCACCCCTGGCCCTCAGCCCCCATCTGCGTGCGGGAAATTGGGGGTGGGATAAGTTTGTAGACACAGGAAAATGCACAGTATGGGGGGATTTTTCCCTCTTTTTGTATTTTGTGATTTCATTTCACTTTTTATGTTGTCATCTGTATTGTTTGACGGTTCATAATTTGTATCGTTATTATGATATTTTGACTAATATGTATGAACTGCATGCGCTCCATATTATTCTGAGACATCCTTTCATGTTTTGGGGGAATCATTTCCCATCTCTACTTCTTCTCCCGGAAATATGCTCTCCCACCATTTTCCATGTTCATATCCGGTGCCGGGGGGGGGGGGGTGCATCCACGTAGTTGGAATTGGCCCGGTTTCTCTGCAGGCACCGGTGGTTTTCTGTCCCTGGTTTTTAACATCCTGGGTTTTCATTGGGGATGTTCGAATCATTATCTTGGGTTTCTTATTTCATTCATACCCATCTATTTTGATGGTTTTCTATGCTGCCATTGGCCCCTGTTGTATCTAACATTTTCCCTGTACTGTTTTCCATTTCCTGCCCTTTTCCAAGATGGCCGATTGTGCATTTCCTGTGATGCTGATCGGGACCTTGGTTATGGCTCTTAGTGGATGCGGCGCTACCTCTCCTGGTATATGTTATTACATGATCAGGTGAGGAGCCCTGCTGACCACGAGACAGACGGGACGGCTGTCATCAGCAAGTTAAAAGGAGCCCTGTCCTGATGTGCCGCGTCCTTTGCCGATCACAGACACGCCCTTGGTATGTCTGTGTCAGGTGGTGTACATCTGACGCGTCACGCCCCCGGATGTGCCGCGTCCGTCATCGATCACAGCACACCGCTCACTGGTGCGGTGGTGCTGGGTGACTGACGCTTGGCGCGACACGCCCCCCCCCCACAGACGACGCAGCGTCACCATGGAAACATGACTCACAGCGTCACCAGCCGGTGAGTCATGTGACCACATGGGAACCAACCAAACTAGGCAGAGAGATATAAAAGGACGCCAGAGGAGTCACCAGGCGTCATTCCATTTCCTCTGCCGGAAGGCATAGGATCTCATATATGGAGCTCCCATACAACAAACGGATATAAGGAATTGTTGGATTCCTTTTTTATTTTCTGGATCCTCAGTGGTAGCTGGTGAGTTAAGGGGATTCTTTTCTTAGGAGAATGGGGAAGCATATATAATTCCTTTTGTTTTCCCATTTCTCAATATATTATATATATATATATTTTTTTTTTTTCCAATTCTAATTGTTATTCTTCTCTTTCTTTTCTTTTGTTCTCCTTTTCTCCCTCCCCCCCTTTCTTTCTTTGTGGAAGGCGCCACCCAGTTGGATTACATTTTTTGTCATATCCTGACTCCTTATGTGAGCATGGAGTGCTGGTCAAGAGCACTGGGAGGGGACAGCGGAGAGGGGTACGCCCCAACTACATGATCGAAGTATAAAGCGCATGTATTTTTAATGAATATGATTTAGTAAGTCTGGGTCTTTTCTTTCTTCCTCCTCCTTTTTGGGTATGCACCTCTTGTAGGTGAGAAGAAAATGCTGTAATTAATGAAATTTTATGATCTGTTTTAGATAAGAATGCAATATCCCTGATTAAGGACGTTTATGCTACTGTTTGAAACGCGTTGGATGAAGCCTTTTTTTGAGTCATCTCCGGAAGGCCTGGAGTGACCAACCTAGGCGATTGTATTCTATTCTTTCCTGTTACAGATTTTATGGAATTGATCACAACCATGTGTATTTAATACAATTATGTAATTTTTCTAATAAATATAATTTTTTGTACAAAACATTTTTTCATGTTGCCTTAAAAATCCCCAACAATTAGAGTTTTTTTCACCTATATTTACTTGGGATGATGGCAACTACATGTGGGGACGCATGAGTTGTCCTATTTTCAAGTGTTCCCTGCATTGTGTTTCTAACTGTAGGGGGGATGGGCTCTGTCACATGACACCGATCTCCGCTCCGAGTACACGGAGCCGAGATCCGTGTCATTGTCACTAGGCAAAGCGGGGAGATGCTTGTTTACACAAGCATCTCCCTGCTCTATACCTCCGTGAGACGATCGCGGGGATCCCCTCGGCGATTGAGTCTGCGGGACCCGCGGTCCGACTCACGGGGAAGGCAGCAGGATCGCGAGCGCGGTTCGCACGCGACCACACGTCAGGCAGTTAAAGGGGACATACAGGTATGTGGATGTGCCTGTACGTGCAATTCTGCCAACGTATATGTACAGGAGGCGGTCGGCAAGTGGTTAAAAGGTGAAACTAATATATGAGATAGACTCATTACATGCAAAGCAAGATAGTTCAAGCCGTGATTTGTCATAATTGTGATGATTAAGGCTTACAGCTCATGAAAACCCCAAATCCACAATCTCAGAAAATTAGAATATTACATGCAATCAATAAAACAAGGATTGTACATAGAACAATATCGGACCTCTGAAAAGTATAAGCATGTATATGTACTCAGTACTTGGTTTGGGCCCCTTTTGCAGCAATTACTGCCTCAATGTGGCATGGCATGGAAGCTATCAGCCTGTGGCACTGCTGAGGTGTTATGGAAGACCAGTAAGCTTCAATAGCGGCCTTCAACTCTTCTGCATTGTTCGGTCTCGTGTCTCTTATCTTTCTCTTGGTAATGTCCCATAGATTCTCTATGGGGTTCAGGTCAGGCGAGTTTGCTGACCATTTAAGCACAGTAATCCCACGGTCATTGAACTAGGTTTTGGTGCTTTTGGCAGTGTGGGCAGGTGCCAAGTCCTGCTGGAAAATTAAGGCAGCATCCCCATAGAGCTCGTCTGCGGAAGGAAGCATGAAGTGCTCCAAAATCTCCTGGTAGACGGCTGCGTTGACCCTGGACTTAATGAAGCACAGTGGACCAACACCATGAAGCACAGTGGACCAATGACATGGCTCCCCAAATCAACACAGACTGTGGAAACTTCACACTGGACTTCAAGCATCTTGCAGTGTGTGCCTCTCCATTCTTCCTCTATACTCCGGTTCCTTGGTTTCCAAATGAGATGCAAAATTTGCTCTCATCAGAAAAGAGGACTTTGGACCACTGAGCACCAGACCAGGTCTGTTTTTCTTTAGCCCAGGTAAGACGCTTCTGACGGTGTTTGTTGTTCAGGAGTGGCTCGACAAGAGGAATACGACATTTGAAGCCCATGTCCAGGATCCGTTTGTGTGTGTGTGTGTGTGTGTGTGTGGTGGCTCTTGATGCACTGACTCCCGCCTCAGTCCATTCCTTGTGAAAGTCCCCAACACTTTTGAATGGCCTTTTCCTGACAATCCTCTCCAGGCTGCGGTCGTCCCTGCTGCTTGTGCACCTTTTTCTTCCACACTGTTCCCTTCCACATAACTTTCTATTAATGTGCTTTGATACAGCACTTCTGTTAACATCCAACTTCTTTTGCAATTTCCTTTTGAGGCTTTCCCTCCATATGGAGGGTGTCAGTGATGGTTTTCTGCACAACTGTCAGATCAGCAGTCTTTCCCATGATTGTGATTCCTACTGAACCAGACTGAGAGAACATTTAAAGGCTCAGGAACCCTTTGAAGGTGTTATGGCTTAATTAGCTGATTAGAGTGGGACACTTTGAGCCTAGAATATTGCACATTTTCACAATATTCAAATTCTCTGAGATTGTGGATTTGGGGTTTTCATGAGCTGTAAGCCATAATCATCACAATTATGACAAATAACGTCTTGAACTATCTTGCTTTGCATGTATTGAGTCTATCGCTTATATTAGTTTCACCTTTTAAGTTGCATTAGTGAAATAAATGAACTTTTGCACGATATTCAAATTTTTTGAGTATCACCTGTGTGTGTGTGTGTGTGTGTGTGTGTGTGTGTGATATATATATATATATATATATATATATATATATATATTTTTTTTATATATAATGTATTTGTTAGGTCCATACACATATATATATATATATATATATATATATATATATATATATATATATATATATATATATATATATATATATAGTTGGACACAGGCACAATTTTTGATTTGTTTTCGGGTATCTACAAAAACATATTCAAGCTATAGTTATATAATGGATATGGGCTGAAAGTGCACACTCTCGGGTTTAATTTGAGGGTATGTACATCCAAATCGGAGGAAGGGTTTAGGAATTACAGCTCTTGAGAATAGCCATCCCCCCTTTTTTCAAGGGACCAAAAGTAATTGGACAATTTTAATCAAAAGCTGTTTAATGGTCAGGTGTGGGCTACTCCTTTTGTTATTTGTTCATCAATTAAGCAGGTAAAAGGTCTGGAGTTGATTCTAAAGCCTCATACACACAATCTGATTTTCTGTGGACAAGGCGTAGGACTTTTGTCCGAAGGGCGTTGGCCAGGAACTTGTATTGCATACAAACGGCAAAGAATTGTCAGCCAACAAACACGAAACGACGTGTTTTTCAGCTCTTTAGCGCCGCCCTTTGGGCAAATTCTGCTAATGTTGTGTTAGGGTGAGCATTGCTTCCGAGCATGTGTGTTTGTACTTTGGAGTTTTGTCCGACGAACTTGTGTACACACACTCGGATAATCCGACAACACACATTTGTTGGCGGACAATTTTAAAGCATGCGATCCCACATTTGTCCGCGGAAAATCTGACAACAATTGTCCGATGGAGCATACAAATGGGCGGATTTTCCGACAACAGCCTGTCATCACACAATTCCCGTCGGATAATCCGATCGTGTGGTATTTGGAATCTATTGCTGTGAACCTACATCATGGGTTCGAAGGAGCTGTCCATGCAAGTTAAACAAGCCATTGTAAGGCTTCAAAAACAAAAAAAATCCATCAGAGAGATAGCAGCAAAATTAGGAGCAGCAAAATCGACAGTTTGGTACATTCTGAGGAAAGAAGAATGCACTGTGAGCTCAGCAACATAAAAAGGCTCGGACATCCACAGAAAATTGGTGGATGTTTGCATGCTCCTCTCTGTGGTAAAGAAAAACCCATTCACAACATCCAGACAAGTGAAGGACACTCTCCAGGAGGTGGGCGTATCATTGTCAGTCTACAATCAAAAGAAGACTCCATGAGAGCAAATACAGAGGGTTCACCACAAGGTGCAAACAATTCATAAGCCTGAAGAATAGAAAAGCCAGATTAGACATCTAAAAAGCCAGACCAGTTCTGAAAAAGCATTCTTTGGATGGAAAAAAATAAGATTAATTTGTACCAGAATGACGGGAAGAAAAAAGTGTGGAGAAGGCATGGAACAGCTCATGATCCAAAGCACACAACGTCATCTGTAGAACATGGTGGAGGCAGTGTAATGGCATTGGCATGCATGGCTTCCAGTGGCACTGGGCCATTGGTGTTTATTGATAATGTGACAGAAGCAGCCAGATGAATTCTGCAGTGTTTATAGATATACTGTCAGCCCAAATCCACCCAAATGTTAGTTAATTTGTTGAATCTAAGGTTAATTGGCCGGTACAGATGGACAATGATCCAAAACACACTACAAAAGCAACCTAGAAGCTTTTGAAAGAAAAGTGGAATATTCTGCAATGGCCGAGTCAATCACCTGATCTCAACCCAGTTGAGCATGCATTTCACTTGCTGAAGGCAAAACTAAGGGCAGAAAGACCCACAAAGAACAACTGAAGGCAGCTGTAATTGGAGCCTGGCAAAGCATCAAAAAGGAGGAAAGGTCTTTGGTAATGTCCATGGGTTCCAGACATCAGGCAATCATTGGCAGTAAAGGATTCTTAACAAAATATAAAAAAATGAACATTTTATTTATAATCATGCTCATTTATCCAATTACATTTAAACCCCTGAAAAAGGGGTGATTGTATAAAAATGGTTGCAGTTCCTCGAATTTGTACTTAATATTTATGTTCAACCCCTTAAATCAAAGCTGCAAGTCTGCACATTTCAAATTAATTTGGATTGTTTTGTTTTAACTTTATTCTGGTGACATACAGAGCCAAAAGTATGAAAATTGAGCCTGAGTACAAATATATATATGGACCTAACTGTGTGTGTGTATTATAATTATATATATATATATATATATATATATATATATAAACATTTATGTTGCAAAAAAACTTCATTTCCTACTCCAAGACAAAAAAACTAGATTGAATCTAATTTGGGGGAAGCATTGTATCTTGGGATTCAAGTTTATTAGATTTAGCAGATTTTCAAAGGCTCAAACTCAAATATATTATTGTTTTCTGCTATTTTAGGAAATTGAATAAAGAAGATGTTGCGATTCTGGATTCTCTCAACTATATTAAAGGTGACTTAATTTTCTTTCTGTCCTGTGGTTAAGATATTGTCGCAAGTACAATTAGATTACCCATTTTGTAGTGGTGTGAGGCCACTGACTCTTGAACTTACTAACCATATAAACATTTCTTAATACTGATGTTAGGGGCCTGATTAAATTTAACATGTGTAATCTAAGATTTTTGTTTAATTCAGTAATGTCACTGGTTTGCTTTTGCATGTGAATTGGAGTGAAAAATTCTAGCACATTTAAATTTACGAAATTTACTATGTTTTTAAGTGAATCTGATCTGGTCTGAAAGGTGCCTGAGGCAGGCCATACACACCTGGGTTTCGGGAAAGAAATTGGCTTGATTCCACCATCAACACAGGAATCCCTCCTGCCGAGCCATTTGTATTCTCCCGTCTGGGAAAGCCATCACCGAAGAGAGAACACAGTGATTATTGCTAATGGCTATAACAGCCACTAGCGATAATCATATGAAAAATCTGGCAGGCTGGTTATGCCCAAGTTGATTGATCAGCTTGGGTACCTTAAGCCTGCGCATACATGGTTTAAATCTCGGTCTGTTCTTGGTGAATCGGCCAAGCTTTGAACTGCCTATGGATGGCCTAACACTAGTACTGATGTGCAGGTATCTTGTAGTGTCTGCAAGCCCCTGTTTTAGCCTTCAAATCAATATTTGGGTCCCTGCGGGGGATCATGGATCCTAGGTCTAGGCTGCATAGACATCGAGCAGTGCTAAGCCGTATATGCTGTCACTTTGCTATCAGCCTAGCTTGGCTACTAAGCACTTGTAAGCCCTAAATTCTGGGGAAGTTTACTAGAGAACCAGACCCACCCTTCTTGATTGAAGGCCGGCCTCTGCTCCCTTCTACCTCCTGGGCCAGGTTCCTGATCAGAAAGATTGGTCAATATGTCAGAGCATCGCCAGAATTTGGGCACACAGGTGCTTAGGAGCCTAACTGAGCTTATGTGCAGGTACCACAAAGTTCTTCAATCCATTTGAGGTTACTTATGTTTGACTTTTTTGTAATGCCATTCTACCCAAAATTACAATTTCACTTTTTTTTGTTTCCTAAATTTGCCATCAGCGCAGGGAGGGAGTATTGACCTGACCTGTGATCATTGACTTGTTCTCCGGTTCTATATTTATCTTAAACACTGAGACGTTAGATTAAGTAATTGATCAATCAATGTAACCTCTCTAATGGAACCAGACAAATGATAATGAAACAGACAGCAGATGGTAACTAAATATTCAAATCTGGTGGGAGCAGATAACAAGTGCCTCTTGCAGTCAATTACATTAAATATTTGATCCAAAGTGTAACTTGCCTTTGTTCCTGCTACCTGCTTCTTAATGTAATCACCCAGTAATTTCATCAACTTTAGCCTTTTGATGCAATTCCTTTTCTTTTGCCCTCTGCATGGTACCAAGATCCATCGAATAACTGCAGGTGCTTTCTAGCTTTCAGATTTATCATACAAATCTGATTACTTTTATATTGCTTCTGGATTTTTATTATACAGTAGTGTGAGTCAACCTTTTTTATATTAGGCAAATACTTTAAAAATACAGTCTATATTTAATGAGTTTAAGGCTCCATGCACACTGGGCTTAAACGCTCATATAGAGAATTTTTTGTACAAAGTTTAGACGCGTTTAGGGGAGTTTTACTTTTTTTTCTATCGTTGAGCTCCAACCAGAAACGCAAATCGGGAGGTTTTTTTTTTCCCTGCATCTTAACGCTGATCTCAAAATATGCCTGTAATCGTCCTAATGTGCATGGACACATAGGATAACATGGAGCTGCTTCTACAGGCAGAACACAAAACTCCTGTAGAAGCAACGTTTTTAGGCCAGTGTGCATGGTGCTTTTATGCCACTGCCCCGCTAACTTTATAATGCAGTGATGAATTGCTGAGTGCCATAGCCTATAGAAAATTGTTCACTGTTCAGTGAAAGATACATTGATTGTTCTTTGCCCATTGTTTTTATCTATGTCAAAACCACCCTCTTTTTGGTTTTTGTAATGTCACTGGTTCCTAGTAAGCTAATGTGCTAGCTATAGGAGCTAAATTCAAGCCAGGTAAAGGCAATTTAGATGTGTATTTGACATACCTTGTGAAGGACCAATTTCAGATTCGTGAAGGACAAATGCAGGTATGCAAACAAAAAACTGCTGCAAGCAGGGTTCCTTTACAGTGTATTCCATAGCAGTGTAGTGATTTGCACCTGAGCAATTTGAAAACCATACCTCCTTGACAAGCATTTGCACCAAAATATACAGAGGCTATTCCCAGAATCTAAACAAAGTGGCAGAAGAGCAAAGGAAATGTGAGTATATGCACTGTGGCTACACTTCTAGTGTGTTCCTCCTACTGTCCACTGTCACTACAGGAAATAAATGGCCAATGGGAAAAACAACAGCAATCTTCAGGGGACACATTACCGGTACACCTTGAAGTGCTGAATAACAGTGCTCAAGTGCTGCAAGAGAGCTTTTCATGAGCTACTGCAGGAGTGGTAAGTATTCAGCCTCTTCTATTACAAAGTACAGCTGCCTGGATTCTGCGATACAAGCACAGCAGATTGAAAATCTGTGTTGACTTTTTAGCATAGCCCAATGTCAGCTTTTTTACACACACGTATTGTGAGACCTCAATAACTGATGCTTAGTTACAGTATCCTAAAAGGCAGGAATGAATTTCATGTCTTAGTTACAAACCCCCAAATTCGTAGGTTCCGCCCCTCTATGCTCATCAGCAAATCAGAGAAGGGTGATCACACTTTAATAAAAAACAACATTATACCCATAAAATGTTTTAAAAATGTGTATTATATTTTTACATATCAGCCTGAAAAGCATTGCAACCACAATCAATGAATCGCAGGTGCAATGCCCTGGCTCCTGCCGACTATTTTTGCAGTCACAGGTCAAATCTTCATTTAAAAGGGCTGGCGGAAGAATCAATAGGCAAAAGGGCAATGATGTCCCCCCACATGTGCTTTATTGAGATCTACAAGTCCCTTTGCCATGATTTCTGTGAATGAATGATGCAGCTCTTCAGGTGGAGCAACGCAGTCATACTGAGCTGAAGTGGAGAATAGCCCCAAGTTCTGTGTGTGTTTGGGGGGGGGGCTTACCATGTTTCATGTTACACTCTAAATATGGGTGTAACTTGAAACATGCTCAGAAAAAGTGATGAAATCGAGGAAAAACTATTTTTAATAAAAATTGTTCATATAGTATGGCATCGTAGCTTAAAAAACCTTTTCGATAAGTAATATGCCCCCACATTTTAGAATGTTATCACATAGCAATAAATGTAGCTAGTACAGGGCTAGAAAGCAAACTTTGCCATAAAACATTTAAAGAGTATTTTTATCTAAAATATTTGGTATGCGGAATTTGCTGGGCTTCATTAGCAACATTTTGTACATTGAACTCTGTTTCCAATCTATATTAGATCATTACGGAGTTTGTAAATTGGTCATACTTAATTGTGAATGGATACGTTATTTATTCTTGTATTGAAGGCTTCAAAAAAAAAAAAACTGTAAATTGCGCCTTTTTATTCCACTGAGTATGAAAAATAAATATGTTGTCACTGTTGAAGTGTCATATAATCTGAATACTCGTGACATGTAAATATTGTTACAATGGTCAGTGACCATGATAAAGAGTTATGCTGGCCATAGACAGAGCGATTTGGTTGCAGGAAAGGAAATTGTTTGATTGCCCCATCAACACAGCGTCGAAGAGGGAATCCGTTCCGCAGAGTTATTGTGTTCTCCTGGGGGGGATTGGCATCCCTTCAGGGAAAACATATATACACAGTGCTATAACAGCCACTAGCAATAATCGCATGTAAAATCCGACAGGCTGGTTGTACCCTAATTGATCGATCAACTTTGGTACATTCAGTCTGCCCATACATGGTTCGAATCTCAGCCGGTTTTGTCTGTGGTCAGCTTTAGAGCTAAATAAAGGAACACTTAAAATGACACTGAATGCATACATTAGATGGCAGTTTGACACTGTTTTTCCTTTGCAGTTGTTCATAGGCACTGTTCCATCTTATCCTAATTGAGCTTTTTATTTTTATCTCTCATTTTATACATGTTTCTTTTTTTTTTTTCTTTTTTTTAAGGGTACAGATATGAACTGTTCTGTCTCATAAAACATGTACAGACTCCACACTGCCTGGTATGTCATATTAGTCTTACATATTTATTGTAAATAATTTTTTATTATAAAATCTGTATATTCTTGTGATAATGTAATTCAACTCATTTCAGTTACATTTTATTTGATTTAATTTAGTTAATTTCTCCAAAGCTTTAAAAATGTACTATTACGTAGACTGTGTGGTTGGTTCACTAAAGCAGTAGAGAATTTACACTTATCAAAGTGAATATTCGCTTTTCAAAAATACATTTTTTAAACATTTTCCCTCACCCGTTATTGGGTATTCAAGGTAAACAGCCTTACCTTCTTCACTAAACTAAGGGAACAAGGTAAATATTCACATTAGTAACCAGCCTCTACTCCTTTATGAAATTCCGTTATGTTCCACTGGTTAATTGTGCAAAGCCATTAAAGTGCCTGTTTCTGCTTTTTGGTTTCTCATGTGTGGGGTACAATGTTGAAGCATAACATCCATCCCCTTTAGGCAGGTGTAGACCAAAAAAAAATCAAGATAGGTTGGCGCTGTGAATTTGCCTCAGGTTATTCTACAAAGCAGGGCCTTAAAAACCTATGTTATATTTCATTGTTTTATGTTGTATTTCATTGCTGCCATGTCTAAAGATAGAAAGTGTCAAAGTGCATGAGCCCTCTGGTTTTGGAGGCTCTGTGACACCCTGCAGGTTTCTGAAGTTAATGCGGTCAATTGCCATCTGGAAATTGCAAGCTTTAATTTTTAGTTTAAACTTTCTTGAATATTTTTTTTATTTTTAGAAAAAGAAATCTGCAAGGTACAGAATGTCAATCATAAAAAACTGACATGAAGTTTGTAGTACACATAAGCCCATTAGTATAGCTTTCATTTTTAAAAGACAAGCTAAGCTAGAGTTTCATTTTCTCAGCATAATGTATTTTTCCATTGAGGATAGGGCCTAAGGCTTCATGTACACACAGTAACAAAGAGATGGCCCCTGCCCCCACCTATAACTGGCCTTCACAGCAAGGAGCACATGGAAGGGCAAACGCATGAAAGACAAAACCAGTCTGCTTGCCTACCGAATGACAACTAGAAAGGAATGGGGTATATAATATGTAGAATTGCAAAACCAATATTTCAAACACCCATTGGTGTACTATCCTCTAACCAGACCTATATGGGACCAAAAGAAAAAAGAAGCCGCACTTGGAAGGAGTAAATCTCCCAACTAGGGTGGCCAAGTGGTTAATTAGACAGTAAGGAGACTTGTTGGAAGGTAAAAAACGTATGGAAATGTTACTGTGTTGCATTGGAAAACTGAGTCGTGTAACAACCACACTGACAGGAGCTGTTACAACCGTAGATGTGCTGGATTGTCCACTAGAATACACACATAATGACGAGGAGTAAAAGGAGCAAACGATCTTACTCTCTTGGTGTATTGCAGCCACGCTGTGCAATAATATATTTACCATCACTATTTGCAGTGGATGTAGGGCGATCCGTGGCGGATTTCCAGTGAAACTCCTTGTGCTTACAGCTACTGGCCAGCGTTGCTGTGCGTGTCAGAAATGTCGGAGGCAAACGCCTCGTGTAAAACTTAGGGCTTTCCGTGCCGGCTGTGATGAACATATACTGCGCCCTCCAGTGTCTGTTTGGTGTAAGGGGATTTTCCCTAAGTGAACGGCTCAATGTGGAAATAATAAGCTCAAGTCCAGAGCATTAATCCTCCAGGAACACTTGACAATTCAGTTCAGTATTCAACCCTAATGCCGCGTACACACGATTATTTTTCCCGTCGGGAAAAATTACATTTTTTCCTTTGGACGAGAAAAACGATCGTCTGTGGGCTTTTTGCCGTTTTTCCCGACGGGAAAAACGGCATTAATCACGACAATAAAAATTAGAACATGCTCTAATTTTTCTCGTCGTGATTCCTGTATTTTTTTTCCGCTGCAGTTTTCCCATAGGGAAACACTGCCGCGGAGCCTACACACGGTCGTTTTTCTCGTCAAGAGAAAAAATGACGGGAAAAACGGCCGTGTGTGGGGGAACAAGCCGTTCCCTCGTTTTTCCTGTCGTGATTCACGCGGCATAACGGTATAAAAGCTCCAAATTTATAAATCCACCATTTTCTTCCTTTAGGAGGACTTTATCAAAGTCCCCTCTTCTAGGGGGCAAATTCAGAGTATAAATATCCTTAATTTTCATCCCCTCACCGCTTCCATGTACTTTCTGACAATGCTTCGCTAGAGGTTTTTCAGGCTCTTTTTCTTTCGTTTCTCTTATGTGTTCACCTATCCTCACACGTAACTGTCTCTTAAGCCCCGTACACACGATCGGATAACCTATGGATTTTCGTCCGATGGATTTGTCCATCGGAAATCCGATGAAACTGTTTTTCATCAGTCTTGGCCACACACCATCAGTCAAAAAACCGACCGTTCCAAACGCGGTGACGTAAAACACTCCGATGAGCCGAGAAAAATGAAGTTTAATGCTTCTGAGCATGCGTCAACTTGATTCTAAGCATGCGTGGGTTTTTTAACCGATGGACTTGCCCATAGACGATCGGAAATTCCCATCGGTTTTTTATCCATCGGAAAATTTTAAAACAAGTTCTATTTTTTACAACCGATGGAAAAAAGACCGATGGGTACCATACACGATCGGTTGGTCTGATGAAAACCATCCATCGGACGGTTTTCATCAGTCAAACCGATCGTGTGTACGGGGCTGTAGTTTTTCCTATATAAAATGTAGTACAAGGGCAGGTAAGCAGGTAAACTACCCTGGTAGTAGAACATTTTTTTAGGTCTTTTATTTTATACTGTTTCCTATTTTCAGAGGCCATGAAGGCATCTATGTGGTCCACAAAGAGGCATAGTTGACATTTCCCACATGGGAACATCCCTTTGGATCTTGGATATGTAGATAACCAGTTATCCACGGGTGATTTTACAAATTCTGAACGGATTAGAATATCACCTGCTTCTTGCTCTGCGGGCTACCATTGGGGTATTTCCTACAAATTTTGCTCTACGTAGCTGCCTGTGCGAGTACCCACCTTCGTGGGATCTAGCATATAATTCTTTCTCCTCCTTGTTTAAAGTCCTGACTAGAACAGTTTCTTTTGATACGTAGAATTTTTAACCTAATTTACTTTCAAAGTATTTTATTTTCCAAGAAGTAATAAACATTGTACATACAATAAGTTATACACAAGAAATTAAAATACAAATCTGTGTTTTCCCGGAGAGAAATTATAGAAGGATAAAAAGGGAATAATTAGTATATTAATTACAGATATAATATAGAAGATAAAGAAATAATAAACATTAGGCCTGTAAAAATTTGATTAGGATATCTTAAAAATGAATGTAACATATAATTTATACCAAGAGGCCTCAGTGAAATTGTCCCCTGGAGGAACGGGAGCCCCTGACCCTCCACGGCACCCCAAAAGGGTTCTTGCTGTGCCCGAAGGGAGGACTCCCACAAGGACTCAAAGTCCATCCTCTCTTTGAAAAATTTAAAGAAATAAATCAAAAAGTTAAAACATTGTATCTAATAGAACTGAATGATACATCTTCTAAGTTATTACGTATTGGTTTAAAAATAAAAACGTAGTATTCCGTAAATAGGGTCTTTTAACTTAACCTATTTTTTAACCATTCTGGATGATGGCTGTCTGCACATAGAAGGATGTTGGCTGCTGTCGCTTTACGAACGGCACCGGTAACAAGGGTATGATTTTCTATTGAAATAAGCAAATCCAAAAAAGGAATTTGCTTTTGATAAAAAGAATAGGTCAACCGTATGTTACGATTATTTCTATTCAGACCTTTGATAAAGTCCTCTTAAAGAAAGAAAAATAGTGGATTTATAAACTTGGAGCTTTGATACATTAGGGTTGAATACTGAACTGAATTGTCACGTGTTCCTGGAGGAGTAATGCTCTGGACTTAAGATTATTATTTCCACAGGTCTCTGCTCTGAACCAGGGGCGGATCCAGAGTCTAGTCTCGGGAGGGGCACTACCAGAAAATATTTTTTTTTTGGGGGGGCAATTTATCGGGGAAATGACTGGTGTTAGCGCTCCAATGATCACAGGACCATGGTTGTTATGGTGTCAGGATGATTGGAGCGCATTATTTATATTATTACATTGTAATATAAAATTAAATGGTTCAATTCACCATAATGCCGAATCAGTGGGTGCCCCGAGTGTGTCACTTGCCACGTCACCTGCCACCAGATGCAGCTTGTCACTTGCCACGTCGCCTGCCACACGTTGCGTAGTTTATAAAAATGTGTGTCTCTGAATCATGTCAGAAATGTCTGGTTCATCAGTACTCAGGGTAAAGTATTAGACTGTAAGGATTCTTATTAAAAAAAATGAAATTTTTATTAGTTGTGCTCATACTTCCTGTCTAGGTGTGAAAGGTTTGACCTCTAAATTAGTTTTAATAATCCTAAGGTTTGCACTTGATTTTCTGACTACAATGGATTTTCCTATTTGCACCTGCATTATCTATAGACCTGTGTCCCGAGAAGTCATCTTGTCTTTGTATAACTTTTTAGATGTAATGAGCACCATTTTTATTTTTTTTGCTTGATGTATTTCTGATCCTAAGGAGCTGTAGCTTACAGGACACACTGAAGGGTGATAATGAAATTCTTTGAACCCAATACTTTGTGTTTTTGCAGATCCACTGTGTGACAGCCCCAGACGTCAGTTCCACCTGGAATCGGGACAGACAGCCAGATGAGCAATATACACAAGACATGTAAGTGTTAGGGACCTGTGAACCTGCATGGCAATCCAAAAAGTAATCTGTGATTATGTAGGATATAATCTTTTGATTTAATCCTTAATTTGTACACTAGATTAAGTAATAGGGCTAAATTCACCTTTACGGAAAAGATAACTAGATATTTTTGCAAGAAAAAAAATTGTGCATATGTTTTTATGACAGGAGCCTGCAATGTATTGCACCCACAACCGCAGGTTCAACGTCAGACTCCTGCACACTCTGCTTTCTGACCTTACCTTGATTCAGGCTTTCAGTTAGAAAGTGTGAATTTACTATGAGCCCACTAATCAGCACACTCATAGTCAATTGAAAACTACAAGTCGTATGCCGCGGTAGGAGACAGGACTTAGTTTTATTCACAGATCCATGTGAAATAAATGATGAGCTGCACCAATTTGAAATATGATAGTGGCATCAGGGCAGAGGAATCCCCACCTGCTGTCACGAGTCAGGGGGTACTGAAACATGTTATACCCTGGTTTTGAGCGTTACATGTTCTAAAAGGTGAACTTATCCTTTTAAAAATAATTCTGTAAAGGGTGTCCGTTATCACCGCTATTCGCTCTAGCAATAGAGCCACTGGCAATAAAAATTTGTACATGTCAGGACGTCAAGGGGATTGTTTGTGGGGGCTACGAACATAAGTGCCTGCTTTTTGCAGACGATTTACTGTTAACTCTGACATCCCGGATCACATCACTCCCTAATCTCTTTACGATCCTACATCCATTCTCGGATATTTCGGGGCTACACATAAACCATAGTAAATCCAGAGCACTGAACCTCTCTCTACCAAGCTCAACTCAGAAAACACTTGAACAGTCACATCAATTCCTGTGGGAACCTGAGGCTCTTCCATATTTAGGTATTCATTTGACCTCATCTATACAAACATTATATAAGAGGAACTACCCGGCCCTCTTCAAACGGCTAACAGATGATTTGGCAAAATGGCAGATTCACCCCCATCGTGGTTCGGCAAACTACACTCAATAAAAATGAATGTCCTGCCAAGGATATTATATTTCTTTTGCACGATACCTGTGGCATTGTCACGCAGTGACCTAAAAATGTTTCAAAGGAAAATCCTCCAGTTTATCTGGGGAGACAAGAGGCCTAGGGTGAACAAAGGCACAATGTATACTTCTAAACGGAAAGGTGGTCTTGGTCTGCCTGACCTGCAGGAATACTTTTATGCAGCCCAGGTTGCCCAACTTTCTAGGCTTAACTCAAAGCTACCAAACGCAATATGGATGACCATGGAATCCTATTCCTGTCGCCCAGACCCTATATCCCACATTATGTGGCTTCCACCTAAAGAAAGACCAATAATTATATGTCCATCTTTATCCTTCTCACTTGAGATTTGAGACAGGCTTTCCAGAACCCAGAAATTAAAATCACCCCATACTCCATTGGCACCCCTATTGAAAAATAGTGCGTTCACCCCGGGCCTCGTTCCTCTCGCCTTTGAATGGTGGACCAATAAGGGCCTACTACGTATAGCCGACCTTTGCGACAGTAAGGGTATGCTATCCAAACGCTCTATGATGGAAAAATATAAAATGCCGCCAGTAGAACGCTATAGATATACTCAAATACATCATTATGTTCAATCATTAGCCCGTAAGACTGACCTAGCGATATTGACCCCCATGGAATACTTATGCAATCATTATGACAAACTCAGGGGCTATATATCGGCTATATATACAATATTGATGAGTGTATCAACAAAACTGAGCTATATGCTTCAAAGGGAAAAGGATTTTCAGGAAACCCTTGACCTGGAGAATTGGCATGCGGTATCGGAGATGGCACCTCGATTGCTCATCAATACCTCGATAATAGAGGCGAACTATAAGGTGTTCTTGCGATGGTATATGGTACCGGTCAGACTGGCCACCTTTGTTCATAGGGCTACCTCCAAGTGTTTTAGAGGATGTGGTCAGGTTGGAACCACCTATCACATATGGTGGGCGTGCCCTAAGGTTAGAAGGTTCTGGATCAGGGTCTACAATTTTATATATATACCCTTACCCAGATGAATTTGACTAAATCGGCTAAACAAGCACTTCTGGGTGACAGGGTGGTGGAAGCCTCTATTTCCCTAAGGCGGCTACTTACTTTCATATTCATATCGGCAAAAATAGCTATAGCCAGGAATTGGAGATCCGCTGCCCTGCCATTTGGTCGGCTTAAGGGTAAATTGTCGTGGCTAATGTTGAACGAAAGGTTAACAGCACTAGTCCAGGATAAGATGAAGTTGTTCCACAAAATCTGGGATCCATGGCTTGATTATCTTACCAATGACCCCAGGACGCTTGCTACCTAGGTATTTTCTCATAAAATGGGCTTCTGGGCGCAGGACCGCAGCTCCTCTATATCCCCCCTCCCCAACCCTTCCCTCTCAACTTTATTTCACCCCCCTATTTCTTCTGTCTTTCCCCCTGAAGTTCTCACGTTTTAGTGCTTATTTCAATATTATAGTGTCAGTTGTTTAATGGGCTCACATATTGTGGACCATGGATAGTTTGGCCCTCTGGGGGTCCGCCCGCACAAGGGGGAGAGTCGCCCCCAGCGACAGCTGGATGGGGGGTGGGCTCTTCCCAGTGGATGGAGCACCGGACGGGCCGGAAACATATAAAGACTAGTAGGCCCCTGTCATGGGAGACTTGTACATTGCTTATTATGATACTTTAGCTATCTGGCGCACATCTTGAGATTCTTTTGTACTGTTTTGAAAATCTTTAATAAACATTATTGAAACATAAAAATAATTTCTGTAAAGGCCTGTATCCCTATGTTATGGAAATAAACCACTGCCCATCAATTAGCCTTTGGTTCCGTAAAATTAAGGAAACACAGCTTATGGAAGGGACGGTAGCTTCCGCTAATGCCACTGAAGAACAATGTCGTAAAACCTGCTACTCAAGCTTTCGGCTATGAGGTGAACCCCCCTCTCAATAGCATCCCCTACCTTTTTTTTTTTTCCCCCTCACCCTCCTCTCTTCCTTGTCTTCTATTTCCTCTTTTTTTTCTCTCTCCTCTTTTTTTTTTTTTTTTTTTTATCCACCGGAACTTTTTACATTTCGAGGGTTGCCTAAGGCAAGGTTTTTGTTCATATACCTAGCAGTCAGATTGCTCCGCTTATATGCAAAAATATATCCAGCATTCTTACTGTTCCACTTTTGGTGTCGGCTACTGGAGACATTTTTGATTTGGACACTGGGTTCCAAGCATTAAAGGTTGGTAGTTCTTCATATACTAAGTCATGGTCCAAGAAGGTATTAAAGTGTGTTCACAACTTATTCAACTGTTATGCTGATCACAATCAAAATAGCTGAGAAATTGAGGAACTGTGGGCATAGGGTCCTATTTATGAAGGTTTTCAATTTGTTTATTCTGCACCATCAAGATCCCAGAGTTTTCGCATTTCGATTTATCCATTGCCGTCTCTGTTTGACAAAAGTCAATCTAATGATCAATTTTTATTAAACGGGACTGTTGGAAAACGTTTGATCAGCCAGCCTGCAGTGGCTGATCAGTGTATTCTGACAGGGAAGGAGTCTCACTGTCCTAATACAGTGGCACAGCGGGGAGGATTCCACCACCACCTCGCATGTGTGGATGAGGAAATCTTTTAATTGTTTTTTTCAATCGGCCCTCTGGCCCTAGTAGGTGCTAAAAAAAAAAAGTACTGCATGCAGAACTTATTTTTTATTTTTTCCAGCGCCGTGTGATCTGATGCAATATAATAAAATGACTCTCTGACATATAAAAATTCTCACAAAGAAAATTAAACAGTGTGATGCACTGAATGGACCTTTAAGTTTACATGGATACACCATAAAGGTGGTTAAAATATTTAACATGCATATGAGAGCAGGCCGTTGCAATGTTATATACATATTGCTCTATTTTTAGTGGTGTACTTTGTGGCTTAAAGTGGTTGAACTGAATGGATTATTTTTTTGGAGTCAGGCTATGTGTAAACCCTTACCTATGCCCAGTGAAGTGACTAGCCTCAGGTGATGCACAGAGATGAAACAAATCCTCCTACATAAGTTATACCTGTTTTACCTACAACAATTTGTCCTGCACATCCTTGTAAAACCCAGAGATGAAAAGGATTTTTCACAACCTTACAAACCAGGGGGCAGGAGCTGCAGTTGCACACTGTACAAAAGCTCTGAGAGTTGATTGGAGAGAAGAGAGACACCCCTCTTCACACAGAAACTGTCAGCTGACATCGCTCAGCTGGTCAGTCCTGGGGAAAGATCTCGACCATATGGTTGTGATCCACCCAGATGCCTGGACTGGCACCTGGTTCAGAATCTGAGATCCACCAAGAGCCTGAGTCGGCCCCTCCTCCCACCCCCTCCACAGCCCATCGCTCCAGTGAGTGCTGGAAGGGAATGCAGAATCGGTGATTGACAGTTACTGCTCTCTGCTCAGAGAGGGAGAACTGAGTGATCAGTGGTGTTTGATTGCTCAGTTCTCCCTGCAGAGCCAGCAGGGGACAGATGCATCATTGAATCGATGCTGCATCCACCTAGGTGAGTACAATTTATTTGTTTTTAATCCTAATATTCTCTTTTTTAATTATACTTTTTGTACAGTTTTGGACATGAATAAAGGGCAGTACTTTTTTTATTTGCTTATATTTACTAGCTTGAAAGTTTATTTACGAAGGCAATCCCAATATATAATATCATTTATAACATTTATATTCGTGTTTTCCTTATTTCTTGTTCAGCAGTAAATACTTGACTGGGGTTCTAAACCTTCCACATTCTGTCCAAGTTGTTACTTAGGATAACTCTCTCTTAGAGCTCGGAGTGAAAATGTTAGAAGTGTCACTCAGCAGATCATTGGGAGAAGATGTTTCCATGTAATTATCAGCTTTTTGCCCTGATCACCAATGAGGTCCCATAGTACTGATCACTTTGTTAGAGGGGATGAAATGGCCAAGGAAGCCAACTTTTTCTTTGTGTTCTCCACGTGAATATGGTCTACTTCAAGTTGGCTTAAATGGTCCTCCTGGGGCTGCCTCATCAAGTCCTTCATTACAATATAGGTTGTATTAGGAATTTAAACCATTGTCTGCCTATTAATAATGTAACCATGTTGTTTTCAGAGCAAAAATATTTTATTTTTCACAAATGTATTTATTTTTTAATTTTCCTGTTCTACATGCCTCTCCTGAATAAAATAAAAAGTGAACTGAAGGGATATCCTGCCTACAGACTGTCATGGTTTGGCAGGATAAGCGTGATCAAAATGATGATCCTACCAAAAGCCCTGTATCTATTTCAAAGTTTGCAGATAAATATCCCTGGGGCATATTTTAAAACTCTGAGATTGGTAATACAGAAATTTGTTTGGAATAACAGAAGTAACCATATTGCCTTCCAGATATTAACTAGATCAAAAGAGAAGGGGGGGTATTCCTCCCGGATCTGGAAAAATATCATGAAGCAGCAATACTGTGGAGAGTTATGGATTGGGCCCTTGCTCCTCGGCAAAAAAAATGGGTGGAGTTGGAAGAAAAAATTTCTAAATCTGCGTTGGGACAGATTATTTGGATCCCAAGGCAGTTCAGAGGTCCCTTGGTTGAAGCGGCACCGATTACTTTAGAAGCATTGAGAAGGTGGGATAAATTAACCAAAAATATACAGGGACAGTACAACAGCCCCCTAATGCCCTTAACAGGAAATAATTATTTTCCACTGGGGAAAGATGATAAATTATATCTAAAATGGACCACATCGACCTACCTGAGACTAAGGGATGTTATGAAGGGGAATGTCCTATGTTTACTATCTGAATTGCGTGAAAGATATGGGTCCACCCCATGGGAAGTTTGGAGATATAAACAACTTCAACACTTCGTAGGTTCCCTCCCAAAACCCCTTCGGGGGGTTGGTAGGCTGAACTCATGGGAAAAACTAGTCGATCGAGCGGGGACAGATAGACATGGAATTTCTAGTATTTACAAGTTGTTGATGACATACTTGGAGGGAGGAGCCGTGTGCCCAACAGAAAGCTGGGAATTAGAATTGAATCAGTCATTGCCAGAAACAATGAGAAGTAAAGTTTTAGATTATGTTCACTCCACCTCTGTGGACACACAGATAAAATTAATTAATTTTTAATTACTAAGTGGTACTATGTCCCAGCAAAATTACATAAGATAAACCCCCGGGTGTCACCTCTATGTTGGAGGGAGTGTGGGGAGGTAGGAACCCACGCCCACATATGGTGGCAGTGCCCTAAGATCCAGCCATACTGGATTTAATCAAGAAGATCAGTGGAATTGAGATTGGTTGGGACCCATGGCAATGTTTGTTTCATGCAATAGCTATCCCTAGGAAGAAATACAAAGCAGCAATTATCCCAATCTTACTGAACGCAGCAAAGATATTTATTCCGAAACAGTGGAGGGTAAAGCAAGCCCTGATGATACAGGAATGGTTGAGGGAGGTAGATAAAATAAGAATTATGGAAGAGGCAACATATCTACATAAGGAATCTAAAAATGGAGACACTCGAATTTGGAGGGGATGGGTGGAGTTCAAAAATTCCCTGGTATACGCAAGTTATATGAGTAGTGAAGGCAGAACTTAAGGAATTTCGGTCGGTTTAGCCTAAGGTAGGAGAAGTTTTTTTTTGTGATTCACGAGCAGGTTAATGGGTACTGGGGAAAGAAAGGGGATACTCTTGCCCCCCTTATAAATAATTTTTTTTTTTTTTTAGATGTCACAGAAGTTAATTAAAGGATAAGATATGGGGAATTGAGCACGATGCGCTTTAAATAACACAGGTGGGTGGGACTTCTTTTTTTTTTGATACACGTGCGGTAGTGGGGAAAGAGAGTAAAACTCTTGTCCCCTCATAAATTAAAAAAAAAATTAAATATTGAGGACACCGTCATAAAGGATAAGAAATGGGCAATCGACCACATAGCACTTTAATATAATAGGGGGGAGGAAGGGCGGGGAGAATGGGGCCTTTTTTTTCTTTTTCTTCCCCACGGGGGGTATAGGGGAAAGCTGAGGTAGAAGAGAGTAGAAAAATCAGGAGGATGCAGGATAGACCTATATTATTATTATTGTTGTTGTTGGCAATGTGATTGATGTGTTTATTTTAAATGTAACTCTTTTTATATGCTTATTGGAAATGTAATGAAAGCTATATTTATGTATAAAAATTTGAATAAAACAAATTTAAAACAGAGCAACAATATTTTAAACTATCATTTTTAATATACTTATCATTTACAGTAATGTCCCCTTCTCTGGCCTGCAGTCTCTTCATTTGTTTTCCAAGACTGACAAAGGAAGGAAAAAATTTATAATTTTGCCTTGGAGGCAAACAGAGAATAATTTATTAGAAGCCGTTTTAACATGCAGCGCTTCGTAAGCCTCTCTCTGGGGGGTTGTACAGATTTCTGAATTGGTTAGTTCAAAGCTGCCATCAATGGCTGCTAGAATTTTTGTATGTCTTTTATTTCAACAAGAAACTCGTTGAATTGCAGATGAGAAAGAAAGATTTTCAGATGTTTAGAGATTAGTTTGAGGCAATAAGAATACCAAGTCGTTTTTGCTTGAAAAAAGCTGTTTAGAAAACAATTAAAATACTTTTTCTTTTAGTTAATATTTAATGCAATTATGTTAACAAACTTGATTCCAGAGTGTAATAGAGTTATGTGTATAAAAAAAAGTCTGAGGTAATCATTTCTGTTACTGATTCTACCCCTAATTCAGGTACACATTGATTAGGAATTCTATGTATTTTCAAGTTCTGCAGTAATGCACAGCCTGATTATGAATGGCAGCATGTATGTATTTATTCTAATCGTTCCTTTAGGTGAGCAGGTGCAGGAATATTTAAGTATGTATGACTTATCCAGGCACAAGTGGGATGTAATACATTTCACCTGGGAATAACCATTTTTTAAATGGTAATCCACTATTCAAATCTTAGAAAACTAGGTGAAAGAAATATATCATGGAATTGAAGCAGATTTCACAATGCAATCTGTAGGATTTATTGTGAAAGCACCTTTTACAATATTATGCTGCACAGTGTTTCATGAACAAGATATTATTATTTTACCCAGATTGGTACTTGTCCAGCCCAATCTTTATTGACCATTCACATGACATTTTTAAAGAATTTGGCAACGTTAGACATAGTTCACTAAGCAAATTGAATGTGTGCCTTAGCGTCATAGCTTGTATATACATGCCCTACTGGAGTCAGACAGCTCTAACATTACTTTGGCTAAGGGCAGATATTTCATAAGAATGACGGATCTACCCATCATTGCTGGAATTGCTGAGACTTGCATCAGTCTGATACCAGAATTGGTTGCTAAATGGAAGCAGTGCACACGGTGAAATGTTTATTCTTCTTTCTACATAAAATATACACAATTGGAAATCTGCCAAAGAAAGGTTTTGCAACATCTGACATTTGGAAGCACTTATTAGAACGTTTCTTTTTTACCCTTGTGAGGCTTGGTTACCATAAGCAATGCTCCAGTCTTGCATCTGTAGTCTTTATGCATTTTATCAAGACCTTTTATATTTTATGTGTATTTTTACCCAATCTCTCATTAGTCTTAAGAAAAACCAGGACAGAGATATAAAACAGGGAATGCATAGAGGACATTAGTATGTAATAAATAATGCATTCTCTCCCCTAAAGCCACTGGGCATTATCAGAAGTGTTGAAAAGTAGGACACAAAACTACTTCTCTTCGCCTCGTGATATCCCCTTGGAAGGGTGCTACTGAGTTTGGAGACTGAACTTTTGCATAGAGAAAGTTCTCTGTGGTATGTACCACAGTGTGGGTATTTTTGCAGACAGACGTGAAGAAAGAAATTGGCAAAGGATGCACACATATCCTTTTCAGGTTGAAAAATAGGTTTCCATAAATTCAGTACTTTCCCACTCATGCACCTATTATTCGAACTCCCACTCCCTTATACTACATCATGGGACACAGAGCATCTTCATATCTATTAGGCTCCATTCACATCTCCCCATTCCGAACCTAATTCGCGGGATGCCCGTGCGTTCCCTGTCACTTTCAATTGCATCCCAAACGCAACACGATTTTCCCGCGATTCGTCGGGCGACAATCGTGGTAAAATCGCACAACCAGAATCGCGGGACGCCTGAAGCCGAAGTTAAGTACAAGAGCTTTTACCGCGGTTGTTACCCGATACGCTAAGATGTGAACGGAGTCTAACAATAGTGTTCTACTGCCACCTTCAGGTGATTGAACACTGAAAAAAAAAAAAGACAAAGTCCCCTCCCAGGCATAATGCCTCCCTGTTTGGCAAGCTATTTCCGAGAGTAGAGAAAAAATTTGATGGCTTTTTTCACACGTTCTCATGCCAAATGGAAGCAGATCTTCCCCCATGCCCCGTTTTATACATGATTTGTTCAACCGAATTAAGAATTTTCAAACTATAGAAAAACTGAGGATTCCCTACCGCCGTTTAGGAGTGTATTATTGTTCTGAATAAGTGCCACACATACATGCTTCAACACTAGTACTGATACACCTTAAGGTCTTGACGAGTTGCTAACGCCAGATGGCGTGATCTTTCTTCTCCTCTTACTCAATTTATCTCTCCTCTACAAATACTTACTTTTCTCTTTCATCTCTTTGTTCCTTTGTTACACAGGATTTCTACAGTCTGATGACAGAATATAGACGCTAGATTATATGTAAAATCATTGGGCTCATTATTTTTATAAGGGACAATGTAAAACTTTCTGCCTGAATCAAAGCTCTAATTATCAATGTTTTTAATAAAAGGGATCTGTGATGCCAGGCGATTGGGTCCTCTTCCATGTGTGGCATGGAGATGAGTGAGGGAAAGATGGCCCCCACCCATCTCCATACCATTGCAGGGCGGAAATGACATCAAAACATCACTTCCGCCCATAGCTCTTAAAGGGGTTGTAAACCTTTGTGTTTTTTCACCTTAATGCATCCTATGCATTAGGGTGAAAAAACACCTTGCAGTCACCGCCCCCCCCCAGCCCCCGTTTTACTTACCTGAGCCCCAAATCTCCGTGGGCGCGATCGCGCGTCACTTTCCCCCAGCTCTTGTCGGCTCTTCATTGGATGATTGATAGCAGCGCAGCCATTGGCTCCCGCTGCTGTCAATCAAATCAATGACGCGGCACGCCGGGGGGCGGGCCGAGTCATACACTTGGCGGCTATGGCCGCCGAGTGTATCACACGGGAGCACGCCCGCAAGGTAACCCCCTCGGGAGAGAGCTTCCCTGAGGGGGTTAGCTCTTGCGGGGAGGAGCCGCGAGAGCCACTGTGGGACCCCAGAAGAGGACGATCGGGGTCACTCTGTGCAAAACAAACTGCACAGTGGAGTATGGCGTAAGTATGACATGTTTTGTTTTTTTAAACCGAACATTTAGTATCCCTTTAAGACATTTTTTTTTTTATCAAATTACATTAATTTTTTTTCTTATTTATTGCATTTTAGTGTAAATATGAGATCTGGGGTCTTTTTGACACCAGATCTCAATTTAAGAGGTCCTGTCATGCTTTTTGTCTATTACAAGGGATGTTTGCATTCCTTGTAATAGGAATAAAAGTGACAACATTTTTTTTTTAATTTAAAAGAACAGTATAAAAATAAAAGGTAAAATAAATAAGAAAAACTTAAATAAAAATTTCAAACGTGCCCCGTCCCGCCAAGCTCGCGCACAGAAGCGAACGAATACAAAAATGGTGTTCAAACCACACAAGTGAGATATCACCGCGATTGTTAGAGCGAGAGCAATAATTCTAGCCCTAGTCCTCCTCTGTAACTCAAAACCTGCAACCTTTTAGAATTTTTTTAATGTTGCCTATGAGGATTTCTAAGGGTAAAGGTTTGTCGCCATTCCACGAGCGGGCGCAATTTTGAAGCGTGACATGTTGGGTATCAATTTACTCGGCGTAACATGATCTTTTACAATATAAAAGAAAAAGTTGGGCTAACTTTACTGTTGTCTTATTTTTTAATTCAAAAAAGTGTATTACTCTTTCGTCCATGGACCGACACAGCTTCTCTATTGACAAAGTGGGTATTATCCGTTAATTAGGAGTGACTAGGCAGAAAAACTTGTAAAAAGTGTTGCATCACACCTTCTACAGTACCGCCCAGGGGGCGGACCCTCTGGGTATACCCTCTGTCTGCATCTTCGCAGATCAGTTTTTTTCTGTCTAGCAAGGAGTAGGACATGGCTCCCTTCGGGCCCATTGGTCCGGGGAAAAAAGATAGATAGATATATATATATATATATATATATATATATATATATATATATATCTATCTATCTATCTATCTATTTTTTTTTTTTGCTACATTTGTTGTTTCCTGCGATCTTCGATCAACTGCCGACTGGGTGACAGGCTGGATCCTCGATCCTTGTAGTCTCCCCAGTTTCTGCTTCGGCTGACCTTACGGCCGAATCGCAGCAGCCTGGCCGGTGAGCTTACGCTCCAAGGCTTGCATCGGACCGCTCAGCTTCGGCTGACCTTACGGCCGAGTCGCAGCAGCCTGTCCGGTGAGCGTCATGCTCCAGGGCATACATATGATCGTCCCTTCTGGGTCCAATCACGGCATGCCTGGCCAACAGTCACCTTCCGTGCGCGGACGATGATCTGTTTGGAATGTCTTCCAGCAGAATACATGCAGGATAGGTAAGTAAAACTCCCCTGCCTCGGCTGGGTGATTTAGCTGGACATTCCTGGAGAGATCAAGTAAGTGGTTGTGGCCCCTTTCTTCCCTCTCTCCCTGCCTTTCCCTCCTCCCTGGGCTTCTAGCTAAAGGTTGCTGGGTGCTGGGGGTCACCTAGGGGGTCCCACTGGAGCGGGGCTGGCTGTAACTAACATTTAAAAGAAATGTCATTTTTTCTTACCCGTGTTTGTGTCCTTCCTCCTCCATGCTGTCGGCGGCCATTTTGAGGTGGTCCATGCTAAGTTTGGCCTCTTGTGACTGCCCGGCGGCCATCTTCCTGTGGTTCGGCCACACCCACTGGCCCCTATCAGCTGATCGGCGGCCATGTTTGTCCACCCTGTATGCAGATATTGCCGTTCGGCGGCCATCTTTTTGTGGGCTATGGCTGCTTGACCTCTATCTTCTGTCGGCGGCCATTTTCTTAGAGCCCACATTATCTTCCATACAGACATTTTTGGCAACCATTTTTCGAGAGCCTCCGGCCTCTAGGGTGCATTACACTGGCGCGAAAATTCACACAGGAAGTGCTGATAAAAGAAGCAGACTGACACAGCAGCAGGGGGGACAGCATCACAGGCGCAGCATAGCAGTACCTATCCAGGGTGGTGAGTCCTCTGGGTGACCCGGCCTCTCTGCAGCACAGGAGGGTGGCCTATTGATATCTTGCCTGGAGCCCTGTGAGTGTCAGCGTGTGGTCAGCATGGCATCTGAGCCAGATGTCTTCTCCCCTGAAACACCAGATTTAGCAGCTGGTGCCCCTGAGGTGTCTATGAACGCTATGACTGCAATCCTAGAGGCGTTTGCTGCCAGGGTGGAAGCAGCACACGGGAATACAGGGGGTAGTAAACGCCCCATCCCCTGCAAGCTTCTGGGGATAATTCTGGTGCAGAACCAGGTCCAGCTACGGCTCGGGGCCCAGATTCTGACGCATCAGAGACTGCAGACCGTGACCGGACAGTGAGAATGACTCAGTCCAGGTCAGTACGCGAGACGGCTTTGGTATCTGACCTTATTACTGTAGTGCGGGATACGCTAAAATTGGAAAATACTGCAGAAGCAGCAGAGACTCTGGTCCACTTGGGTTTCATAGACCTGCCCGCACTGCTAAGGTGTTCCCTTGTGTGTCTTTTGATAAACTCTTATACAAGGAATGGGAGAACCCACTGAGGGTCTTTACAGCCCCAAAGAGGTTTGCGGTACGGTACCCCTTTTGAGGAGAGTTTTCTGAAGAAATGGACCTCTCCCCCCTATAGTGGACCCTCCGGTGTCCAGACTTAATAGAGCCACCACAATTCCTGTAGAAGGGGCTCCTGTTTTCAAGGACCCTGTGGATAAGAAGGCTGAAGCACTCGCTTGCTACCTATACTCAGTGGTAGGCTCGGCAGTACGCCCGGCATTGGCGGGGGCCCTAGTGTCTCGCACACTTACTGAATGGGCAAGATTGCTACTCCAGGGGTTAAGGAGCGAGATGCTCCTCCTGATGAGATAACATTGGCCGACCTGTTGGTCCAGGGCCTTAGGTTTGTCTGCGAGTCAGACATGAATACTATTCCCCTGCTGTCTAAAACTTCGGTTTATGCAGTAGCAATACGCCGCCTGATCTGGCTAAAAGGCTGGTCTGCGGACCAGACTTCCAAGAAAGCCCTGTTGGATCTGCCTTTTAAGGGCGACAGACTTTTTGGGGCTTCTCTGGATGACATCATCAAGGATGCCACAGGAAGTAAAAGCACTTTGCTTCCCCAAATTAGCAAGGATAAGGGGCCACGCCAAGGGCAAGGGCCCTCCTTTACTGCACACAAGTGTTTTTTTCGTCCCCCTAGGGCGACAGGGAAAAGACCCCAGGCCGATAAAGCGCCTGCCCAAGGACAAAAGCGTCCCTGGTCCCGCATACCCAATAAGCCTGCGGACAAATTTGCGTCCGCATGAAGGTCCACCCCCACCCAGCTCTCGGGTGGGGAGACGTCTTTGCAAATTCGCGACTCAGTGGACAGCACTAATCTCCGACAGTTGGGTTTGCAAAGTAATCTCCTCAGGCTACAAGATAGAGTTTCTCTCTTGTCCACCGGACCGATTCAACACCTCCAATCTCCAGCTACTACCGACCCGTCGGGAGGCCCTGTATGGGGCGGTCCAGGGTCTACTGGAACGCGGGGTAGTTATTCCAGTTCCAGAACTGGAACAGGGTTTTTACTCAAATCTGTTCATTGTGCCGAAGAAGGAGGGGGTTCGTCCAAGCTTGGATCTCAGAGCCCTCAATTGCTTTGTGAAGGTACAAAGTTTTCGGATGGAGTCGGTTCCATCTGTAGTCACGGCTCTCCATCCGGGGGACTTTCTGGCCTCCTTGGACATCAAGGACGCATACCTGCATGTCCCCATATACGCCAGACACTAGAGGTTTCTGCGATTTGCTATCGGGAAGGACCACTACCAGTTTGTGGCCCTCCCATTGGGCCTTGCCTCAGCACCCAGGACGTTCACCAAGGTGCTCGCTCCGATTCTGGCACTTCTAAGACAGCGGGGTATCGCTATCACAGGCTACTTATACGACCTTCTGCTGAAGACCCCTTCAAGCTCAGAATTAGAGGTAAGCGTGTCCATTACCTGTCAGACTCTTCGAGACTGTGGTTGGATACTAAACACGCAAAGGTCAGTATTGGTGCCCACTCAACGCCTAGGGTACCTGGGGTTGATTCTGGATTCTTCAGAGGCAAAGGTATTCCTCCCTGTGGAGAAGTTGCAGACCCTCCGGGCTGCAGTACGGCAGCTGACTTCCAGGAATTGGTCGTCACTCCGTTTTTTGCATGCGAGTGTTGGGCCTCAGGGTAGCCTCCTTCGAGGCGGTTCCATATGCTCAATACCACACTCGAGTGTTACAGAAGGAAGTTCTGTCCAGATGGAACAGATGTCCATCATCTCTGGATTTTCAAATCCGCGTGAGCCACATAGTCAGGAGATCCCTGGTATGGTGGCTGACAGCACCGGCTCTAATGGCCGGGAAGTCATTTCTTCCGGTTTACTGGATAGTGATCACGACGGACGCCAGCCTTACAGGTTGGGGGGAGTCTGGGGTGTTCAGTTGGCGCAAGGTCGCTGGACCCCAGAGGAAGCCCTCCTGCCGATCAATGTCCTGGTAATCCGGGCGATCAGGCTGTGCCTCTTCAAATGGTCTCAGAGGCTGCAAGGGCGTCCAGTCAGGATCCAGTCAGACAACGCCACAGCAGTGGCATATGTCAATCATCAAGGAGGAACAAGAAGCTCAGCTGCAACATCGGAGATCGCTCGCATCCTTAAGTGGGCAGAGAGGAGCGTACCGTCACTGTCGGCCGTGTACATTCCGGGTGTGGAAAACTGGCAGGCGGACTACCTGAGCCGCCAGATGCTGGACCAGGGAGAAGGGTCCTTACACCCGGAGGTGTTCCAACTCCTCTGCCAAAGATGGGGCACACCAGACGTAGATCTTCTGGCTTCCCGACTCAATCGGAAGGTATTGAGATTTGTGGCCCGGTCAAGAGACCCATGGGCAGACGCAACGGACGCGTTGGTAGCATCGTGGGGTCAGTATTGGCTAATCTATGCCTTCCCTCCCTTAAGGCTTCTTCCTCTTCTGCTCCGCAGAGTGGAGGCAAAGGGAATTCCAATGATCCTAATCGCTCCAGATTGGCCTCAGCGTCCTTGGTACGCCGATCTAGTACGTCTGGTAGCAGACGTCCCCTGGCGCCTACCACTACGGAAGGACCTGCTATCGCAAGGTCCCATATTCCATCCTGCTTTACAGTCATTGGCTTTAACGGCATGGCTGTTGAGAGCCAGGTACTGAGAGACCGGGGCCTGTCAGACTCAGTAATCTCTACTATGAGAAGTGCTCGAAAACCGTCCTCTAGGAAGGTCTATCACCGCACTTGGAGGGCCTACATCTCCATGTGTGAGGAAATGAAATGGCATCCGCGTACCTATTTGGTTTCCAGAATCCTGCTGTTTTTACAGCATGGGGTGGACCAAGGGCTTGCCCTAAGTACGATTTTAAGGGACAGATATCTGCCCTGGCTGTCTTTTTTCAGCGACCCCTGGCGACTCACTCTCTCGTGAGTACATTTGTGCAGGGGGTCCGACATGTGGCCCCTCCGGTCCGTCCCTCGTTACCTCCGTGGGACTTGAACCTGGTCCTCTCGGTGCTTCAGAAGGCACCGTTTGAGAATATTAGAGATATTCCCCTGTTGACACTTTCTCAGAAAGTGGTCTTTTTGGTGGCTGTTACGTCAGTTAGACGAGTCTCTGAGCTGGCAGCCTTGTCCTGCAAGGCTCCCTATTTGATTTTCCACAAGGATAAGGTGGTGCTGCGGCCGCAGCCTTCCTTTCTTCCGAAAGTCGTTTCGGCTTTTCATCTCAACGAAGACATTGTACTTCCATCCTTGTGTCCTCAGCCGTCGAATCCTAAGGAGTCGGCGTTGCATTCCTTGGACTTTGTCCGAGCTTTGAGAGTATACCTATCTGCTACTTCCCTGTTCCGGAAGTCAGACTCACTGTTTGTTTCGGTGGCTGGTCCCAAGAAGGGCCAAGCAGTCTCATCGGCCACCATCTCTAGGTGGATCCGACAGATAGTAATCCAGGCTTACGCCTTAAGGGGTCAGGCGCCCCCCTTTCCTGTCACGGCGCATTCGACCAGGGCAATAGGTGCCTCTTGGGCTTTCCGACATCAAGCGTCTGTTTCCCAACTATGTAAAGCGGCGACTTGGTCGTCCGCTCACACTTTCACAAAATTCTACAAGGTTGATGTAGGTGCATCTTCGGATGCCTCTTTCGGCCGCAAGGTTTTGCAAGCGGCCGTTTAGAGTTGCAACTCCTCCGTTGGAGGAGTGCTGTTTTTGTGTTTTGGGGTGAAGTTTATTTTCATGCTGTTACCACCCCTCGTTTTTTCTCTGACACTGCTTTGGGACGTCCCACTTTGTCAATAGAGAAGCTGTGTCGGTCCATGGACGAAAGAGTAAATAGGATTTTTTACTCACCGTAAAATCCTTTTCTCTGAGTCCATGGACCGACACAGCACCCACCCCTCCTTTTAAGTTTGTACTGCTTTTTGACGAACTGATCTGCGAAGATGCAGACTGAGAGGGTATACCCAGAGGGTCCGCCCCCTGGGCGGTACTGTAGAAGGTGTGATGCAACACTTTTTACAAGTTTTTCTGCCTAGTCACTCCTAATTAACGGATAATACCCACTTTGTCAATAGAGAAGCTGTGTCGGTCCATGGACTCAGAGAAAAGGATTTTACGGTGAGTAAAAAATCCTATTTTTTTCCCAAAAAAGTGCGCTTGTAAGACCGCTGCGCAAATAAAGTGTGACAAAGTATTGCAACGACAGCCATTTTATTCTCTAGGGTATTAGAAAAAAAAAATATATATATATATATATATATATATATATATGTGTGTGTGTGTGTGTGTGTGTATATATATATATATATAGATATATATAGATATCTATATATATAGATATATATATATATATATATCTATATATATATAATGTTTGGGGGTTCTAAGTAATTTTCTAGCAAAAAAAATGTTTTTAACTTGTAAACACCAAATCTCAGAAAGAGGCTCGGTCCTTAAGTGGTTGAGTAGTGGATGCATGTGGATTATTTTTGTAGAAAAAGGATATCATTTAGTGTCACGTTTAACCTGACACTTATGCCGCGTACACACGATCGTTTTTAATGTCATTTTCAAAAAGGAAGTTTTTTCCTCTACGTGATTTTTCTTGTTTTCTCTCAAGCCTGTCTTGCATACACACGTTAATTAAAAAACCGCTTGAGCAAAGCGCAGCGACGTACAACAGGTACGACGGCACTATAAAGGGGAAGTTCCGTTCGAATGGCGCCACCCTTCATGTTAGTAAAGTTTGTTGAGCGACGATTTGCACTTTTCAGCCTTGTGCTTTTCAATCCGTTACAGCGTGACGAATGTGCTATCGCCATTACGAACGCTAGTTTTACCAGAACGAGCGCTCCCGTCTCATACTTGATTCTGAGCATGCGCGTTTTTTTTTCCCCCTCATAAAAGCATACACACTACCGTTTTTCACGTCGTTAAAAAAATCGACGTGAAAAACGTGATAAAATAGGAGGTTCTATTTTTTTAGGCCATTTTTCACGTCGTTTAAAATTCTCTGGAGCCTACACACAATCGTTTTTAATGCCAAATTTAAAAAATTGCATTTTTAACGATGTGAAAAATGATCGTGTGTATGCGGCATTACACTTTAAACTGCTAAAAATTATTTTATGTCAAGGCAGGCAAAAAATAACAATTCAGTACATCTCCGCAATACATGGCATTTACTATGTTTTATCCCTCTACCCTTTCACTGCTGCTGACATAACAATTATATAGCAGCCAAGAATTTTTAATTTTTGCTGCCAGCTTTCACATAGAAGTTATCGGGGTGGCTTTAAACTTCACTTCATCTTTGTATCTACCCTGTGTTTTATTTAATAAACTTTTACTTGTTAAGAAAAAAACTTCACTTCTGTACACTGGTAATGAAGCTGCAGACCAATAGGGAGCAAGTAAGATGTGTCCATAGTAAGAGTTTACAGAACTCCAGGAATAGTAGCACTTTTAAAAATGTGCAGGTTTATAAAGGAATAAATCCAACCAGGTGTATGCTGTGTAGCTGTTTACTATGCACCTGGAGCATGGCCATCACTAGACTTCTAGCAGTTGGACCTTCAAGTGGGCAATTCTGCTGCTGCTGCAGTATCGTTTGCAGCTGTCCTGTCTGTCCCCCTTTTCCTCTCCTCTTTCCCAATAATGGAAGGCTTTGTATTATGTGAACCCATTAACAAAATATTCTATGGATTGGCGGGCAGTGTAGAGCCCATCTCTCCTATCTCATGGTAGTATATTGAAATCTGTACTCCCTGAAAAATGTGAATAGTAAATAAAAAGAGGTCCTTGAGGTGGCCTACACCTCTCTGGACTTAACCCCTCATAAATTAGCACATTTTTAAGTGTAGCAATTCCTGAAGTTCCACATTGAACTTGTGCATACAGAAACTGAAATCCTAAACTAATCTCAATGGCACTGAAAGCTTTGGCCTCGGTTCCCATCCCAGAGCCGGGAAACCAAAAGAAACTGTTTTACATAAATCTGCAACTGACCTTTAAGTCTTCACCTTAATATGTTTTAAAGCCCAATTTCAGGAAGATAAAAAATAATCCCTTGCAGTGGGGCTGCCAGGGTTAATTAATATGTTTGTGAACCCGTTTTACTTACCCGATCCTCCTCCAGCAGGAGGCGTCCCCCCCCCCCCACGATTGGACAATGGACAGTCCCTCTGTGTCCTCTATTCCAGAGTAGAGCTATGGATATTGCTCTGGTCTTAATGACATCAGGACCCTAGATTTGTGCAGCAGGGAGGAGCGGAGGATCAGGTAAGTCTCTTTATTTTTCTCCTAGACATAAAGGAGCTCAGCCCCACTGCAAGGAATCATTTTTTATTTGCCCAAAGTTGGGCTTTAATAAAGTTAGAATTTCAAACAATATGAAACTAGTATAGTTCAACTATTTGTTCATTTTCTGTTAAAAAAACACACATTTGTTGAGCTGTGTGACACTCCCTTTGGTGTTCTAGAACATTTTAGAAATCACAGTAGAACAGCTAAATTTCATAAATGCATTTTCTGACAGATTTGATGCCTTGGTACAGAGATTTGAGGCTCCCGATTCCCGTAATCGATGGGATAGCCCCCTCTTTACTGTGCAGAAGGATGATGCACTGCCACTGGAACAGATCTGCAATGCAATTTTTCACAGAAAAGCTCCTCCACCCAACCAATCCACACAGACTGTAAGCAATACACCCCTGCTCCTTTTACTTTGTCCACATAATATGATTTGGTATGTGTTTTAGTTTTGCAACCTGATGTTTACCTGTTAAAGTTATTAAAACAGATCAGTCATCTACTGGTAAGTGATGCCTTCTGTTATTTGCCTTGTCTAAAATAAAATAAAAACTCTTAAGTGCCCCATTTGAGAGTGCTTGCAATTTGCTTAGTTGGCTTTCAATTTCTTAAGGTTTGGCCCGAGTTCTGCTGATCGGCCAACCCCCTGTCCACTAAGGGGTTTATTTTCTGAAGCTTGAAAGTGCAAAATCTGGGGCAGATCTGCATAGAAATCAATCGGTTTCTAGGGTTTTGTTTTTTGTTTTTTCGTCAAACCTTAAAGCGGAGGTTCACCCACATATTTAACTTTAAATACATTAATTGCTCTTAGCACATACATTAGCGGATCACTAACCTTTTTTTTTATTCTAAGTAGTTTTCCAAATATATGTTTTATATGATCCTGCTTCCGGTATTTACTCCCGCGGGAGTAGGCGTGTCCTTTCCTACCTCCTATTCGCGCAGTGGCTCCTCGGAGCAACTTGCCCTGCTTCCGATTACTAATATCTACACTCATTTCAGTGAGATCTCACGGTAATTGTATCGTCACGTGACTCGTCTAGCCGGTCACGTGACGGGGCGGATCTAATTCCGCCATTTTAGATAAGGGCATGCAGGTGTATTTATGCAGGTTGTCATGGCAACCAGGAAGTGTTGACGGCGCTGCTCGCCGTCAACACAGCGCGTGCGCGAGATCAGCGCTGAATGCCGGGAGAGAGGAATTCGTCTCTACCCGGAAGGATATGCTTGTGGGCTTCAAGATGCCCACAAGCAAAATGGCAAAAGGAGAAAGAGTTTTATAAACTCTTTTTTTACCGCGAAACGGACGGGGGGTGTTTTAAAGTGCCGCAGACATTGCTAAGGTAATTACATTGATAATTGATAACAATGAATATAAAAAAAAAAAAGTATGTTCCGCAGAACCTCCGCTTTAATTGAACAAGCTGAATTTAGAAGTTGATTGGCTACATGCAAAGCTGCACCAGATTTTGCGCACTCCAGTTTTAGTAAATCAACCCCAGAGTGTTGTCCAATAAAATAAAGGACTCCCACAGGACTGAGGGCTGGTAGATGTATGGGGAAGGAATGTGATAGAGTTGTTATACTAATCCACATAGAAGTCTATGCTCCAAAAAAAATTAAAGGCAAATCAAGTAGAGAGAAACCTGGAGGCTAACTTTGTGAACCTCCTTCGGACAATCCAAACTGCCTGACAGCCTTTGACGTGGAACAAGCAATCTTGATACAGATTGGAGATTCTAAAAACGATTAGATCAACATGACAGCCAGGCAACTAGCATTTTCTGATGAGAAGATGACATTGGCAGTCTCGATGTTTCTCTGCACAAACGTATTTTAACCTGAACCTGTAGACGTCTTGTGGACATGGACTGATATGTATATGTTCTATGATTTGTGGCTAAATGCTGCAGAATTTCAGTGCTATGTAAATGGATAGAATAATAATTATATTGAACACTTTAGAGATTGTAAACACATACACTAAAATACAATAAAATATCTGATCATTTTTTTAAATATATTTTAAATGTGATTTAATGTATTCTCCAAATGTGATTTTTTTCTTTTTATTTTTTTATCTTTTCTGAAACAGCAACCTTTGTCCTCCACTAATTTCCTACATGAGTTAGACAAGGTGACACAGGACGTGGTGACTGTAAGTGTGTCAGATAGCAGTGCATGTGTTTGTACACTATGACTATGCTTATATCAGAATCTCAATTTGGCGGTCTCACTTTTTTTTTTGTGAAGACTTGCACTCTGATTAGATCTGTCTCCAGTTCAGAACAAATCATCTTGAAAATGTTTTACTTATGTACAACATTGGAGCAAAACACATTTAGTTTGCTGTGAAGGGGCTGCGCTCCATGTAAGCAGACCATTTTCACTTTACAGCTTTATAGAGTTTGAGAAAAGAACTACATTGTTTTAACACTGGGCATTTTCACTAAGTGTGTTTACATTGCTAATCATCTGCTGTTGTATCATTAATGGCAAGTTTTTCAGTGTTGCATTTGTGATCTGTTTAAAGCACATCAACATAAACACAATTAAATCCAGTTTTGTAGGTATTAACAATATATATCTTTAACCACTTCCATTTTCACCCCCTTCCTGCCCAGACCAATTTTTCGTTTTCAGCGCTGTTGCATTTTGAATGACAATTGCGCGGTCATGCAACACTGTACCCAAATGAAAAAAAAAAATTTTCCCCCACAAATAGAGTTTTCGTTTAGTGGTATTTTATCATCTCTGCGTTTTGTTTGTTTTTTGCGCTATAAACAAAAGAAGAGCGACAACTTTGAAAAAAAAAACACTTTTTTACTTTTTGATTTAATATCACAATTTTTTTCCTCAGTTTAGACCGATATGTATTCTACATATTTTTGATAAAAAAAAAAAAAATCGCAATAAGCGTATATTGAATGGTTTGCGCAAAAGTTATAGCGTCTACAAAATAGGGGATAGATTTATGGCTTTTTACAGTAATTTTTTTTACTAGTAATGGCGGCGATCTGCGATTTTTATTATGACCGTGACATTGCGGTGGACATATCGGATACTTGACACATTTTTGGGACCATTCACATTTTTACAGCAATTAGTGCTATAAAACTGCACTAATTACTGTGTAAATGTGACTGGCAGGGAAGGGGTTACCACTAGGGGGCGATGAAGGGGTTAATATGTTCCCTATTGAGTGATTCTAACTATAGGGGGAGGGGACTCACAAGGGGAGATGACCGATCTGTGTTCCTCTGTACTGGGAACACACATCTGTCTCCTCACCTCTGACAGGAGGTGGATCTGTGTGACAGACACAGATCCACACTCCTGCCGTGATTGCGGGCACGTGCACCGGGTCACAAGTGGTGCCGCGGGCGCGCGCCCCCTAGACAGCCGGAGGGAGGGAGGGTTCCTGCTGGCGTCATATTATTATGGCCCGGTAAAGAAGGGGGTTAAATACAGCCAGCATTAGTACCAGAATTCTGTCTCATTAGCTTCCTACAATCTCCTGTACAACAGCACCCTGACTGGGAAAGTGAGGGTCAGTATTTTGAGGCAGTCAGGGCTCTATTGCTTTGCACAGTGCACTCAGTCTAGCACTGTTAGCATGGCTGCAGGGGGTACGTTACCCATGTGCTCTTGACTTGTATAATTTTCTCATTGTTCAGTCAGTAGACTAGGGTAAGATGTTGACAGTTATGCTGCCTAACTGAATTGTAGGTCAATGACCTGGCTATGCTGTCTTGCAGGTGTGTTTGGACTAAAAAAAAAGGCTGAAGAGAATTACAATTATTTAGAATAATAAGACTGCTTACATGTACAGTGGAACCTCAGTTTAAGAGTAACTTGGTTTGAGAGCAATTTGATTTCCGAGTAACTTATTTTTTTAAATTCTGACTCGGTTTGCAAGTGTTGTCTCGCAAGACGAGCAAAATTCAACCTAATAGGGCCTGCAGTACCGCATTTGGCCTGACGTGGTGGGACCCCAGAGCGGAACAGCGGCGATCGCCGCCGATCGGCAATGCTCGGTAAGACACGGAAATACTCCGTTTCCAAGCCTTTCCGACGTTTGCCGAGGTCAGCCGACGTGTCCTCGGGCCTTTCCGGCCGTTTCCGAGGCTCTCTGGCACCCTCCCCCCCCCCCCCCCCCCCAGTGCATTGAAGTCATTGCGGAACTAATTATTTTTGTTTCCATTGACTTCAATGGGAAAACTCGCTTTGATATGCGAGCACTTTGGATTACGAGCATACTCCTGGAACGGACTATGCTCGTAATCCGAGGTTCAACTGTATACATTTCATTTGTGTATTAAAAACAGTATTAAAGTGGGGGTAAACTCCCATGTATGATTTTTACCTATAGGTAATCCTATAATAAGGCTTACCTATAGGTACAGTAAAGCCGTGTACACACGATAGGTTTTACCGATGAAAACAGTCCGATGGACTGTTTTCATCGGACAAACCGATCGTGTATGGGCCCCATCGGTCTTTTTTCCATCAGTGTTTAAAAATAGAACATGTTTTAAATTTATCTGATGGTTAAAAAACCCACGCATGCTCAGAATCAAGTCGACGCATGCTCCGAAGTATTGAACTTAATTTTTCTCAGCTCATCAGAGTGTTTTACGTCACCGCGTTTGAAACGGTCGGTTTTTTGACTGATGGTGTGTGGGCAAGACTGATGGAAGACAGTTTCATCGGATTTCCGATGGAAAAAACCATTGGATTAGAATCCATAGGATATCCGATCGTGTGTACAGGGCTTAACTCCTAAACATGTGCCGTTTAGGAGATGTTTACTTTTGATGCAGACAGTAACACTGGGTCATGCACTCTGAAGGAATGGCATACCTGTGCCATTCTTTCAGAGCCATGCTGTAAACAGTGACGTGATGGCTCGGCTTTTCATATCGCCAAAGACCGGGTGAAGATGAAAGCGCCTTCAGCGGTGACAGCCCGCCATTAAGGGGCTTTGTGTTCAGGTAAGTCTATCATAGTGTGATAGTATGCATTATAAATTAAACTGCCCGGTGCCTATTTTTTTTTTATTAATTTTTTTATGCGGTTTACTACCACTTTAAACCCAGAAACCAAACTTGATTGCAGCTTACCAGTTCTTAAATGCAGTGGCTGTATTCATTTTATTTTTTGCTCCTTTATTATCACCTGGTGATCCGGCCTGTAAGTCTGGGTTTTTTTTCCCCTCCTTTAAAGAACCACCAAACTCTACTATCTTTTACACGATAAATTGATCAGAGTAGATCTCATGGGCACCACTTCCCAATAAATATTAAACAGGATACAAGGAAATGCTCTATAGAAGAGCTGGGATTTTTTAGGTGCCAAATAACTTGGGTCACAACATATAATAAAAGTCAATCAATTTATTCATGTATTGTATGTTAAGACACAAAAAGGGACTGGAAAAGTATTTAAAAAAATTGGATCATTTCATGCTTGATGTTCACATTTCAAATTGGTTACAATTGCTTGTCATGGTGCAGCAATCACGACATGTTTCGACATTTAAACAGCTCCTTTGGGAGTTATATATGCTACCTCACCTGGGCAAATAAATCAAATACAAGGAGGACTATACACTATATTGTCAAAAGTATTGGGACACCTGCCTTTACACACACATGAACTTTAATGGCATCCCAGACTTAGCCTGTAGGGTTCAATATCGAGTTGGCCCACCCTTTGCAGCTATAACAGCTTCAACTCTTCTGGGAAGACTGTCCACAAGGTTTAGGAGTGTATCTATGGGGATGTTTGACCATTCTTCCAGAAGCGCATTTGTGAGGTCAGGCACTGATGTGGATGAGAAGGCCTGGCTCGCAGTCTCTGCTCTCATTCATTCCAAATGTGTTCTATCGGGTTTTGGTTAGGACTCTGTGCAGACCAGTCAAGTGCCTCCACCCCAAACTCGCTCATCCATGTCTTTATGGACCTTGCTTTGTGCACTGGTTCAAATCATTAGGTGGTGGGGGATTATGGTGTGGGGTTGTTTTTTAGGGGTTGTTCTTGGCCTCTTAATTCCAGTGAAGGGAACTCTTAAGGTGTCGGCATACCAAGAAGTTTTGGACAATTTCATGCTCCCAACTTTGTGGGAACAGTTTGGGGATGGCCCATTCTTGTTCCAACATAACTGCACACCAGTGCTCAAAGCAAGGTCCATAAAGACATGGGTGAGCGAGTTTGAGTATGCTGAACCGGCCGAAATTCGAATCGTGTATGAGCAGGCTGAATGTACCAAGTTGATCGCTCGATCAACTTGGGTACAACCAGCATGCCTGGTTTTAACTGATATAGCCACTAGCAATAATTACAGCCCTTCCCCACCGGGAAAAGACCATGGCTTGGCAGGAGGGATCCCTGCATCAACACTCTGTTGATGAGGGGGGGAAATCAAGCAAATTTCCTTCCTGCAACGCATGGTATGGCCGGCCTAAGGCAACAAGTGTGTAACTAATCGAATCACCAGAAGAAAATTAAGGGAAAAAAAAGCCTATTTTTTTTTAAATGAATGCAGGATTGGTAAGCTGCAGTATAATTTTGGTGTTTGGGTATAATACCACTTTACCTATTTGGCTAAAGTATAGTGTTAACTGATGCAATACCATTATGAAGAGTTTACATTTATTTACAAATAACCATATCTGTGTCCCTAGGCTATATTAAATGCTCAGAAGATAAGTGTTCCAGGAGACATCATCACGGTGCCAGGAGCAAGTGAGAAAATATCCTTTAAAATATCAATGCCTACACATTTTAGAGACCGTACTATATATTATGTTCTGTTCACATGTAATACCATGAACCCCCCCTCCCCCCCATGCCTTACCTTGTGCAGTTCTTATAGCCTGATACAGCCCCACTCCCCACCTGTTCAACTTTTTGTGCAATAAACAAAGTTTACTCACCCTCTCCACACTCCAGTGTTGCCCTCTGTCATTGGTGGCTGGTCCTATTTGTGCTGAATGTAACCAAACATCGCTTAACCCTTTTCCTGTAAGCTTATGCTGTAATAGGAATTTGTCATCACACAGACCAAGCACATAGTAGAATGATGCAAAGAATGTCACTCACACTTCATAATGCAAGCACTGCAGCATTGAGGACCACCCATGACCAATGCTGGAGGAGAAAAGGACCCCACTCATCATGTTTACAACCTTTACAGGAGGGCCTTTACCCCGGAGTTGATCTTTGTGTCTGATAGTCACAGGAGTCTAAAAAAGCATTGACACTTGTTAATTGTTAAATGCAGAATATTTCTCCAAGCCTATAATAACATTTCTGTTACTGCTGTATTATAATGGGAACAACTATGGTATAATGGGAGCCACAATGTGAAAGCCTAATCTACAGAATCAAACTGCTTACATTTTTTAAGTCTTATTCATTTTCCTTAATTGGACTACTTGCAGTTACCTCGGATGTTGAATATGTCAGAACTGAGGAGGCTTCGCCAACAGTTTATTAGTTATACTAAATTACATCCTAATGAGAACATTTCACAGCTTGCAAATATGTTTGTACAGTACCTGAACCAAAGTATTCACTAAATGTAAGGCAAGCTGGGGTTGCCACATTTTAAGCCCTCCGCAGATTTTACGATGTTGTGAATAAAAATTGTAATTTAATCTTCTAAATGTTCCTTTTTAATGTCTACATATACAGTACGTTTTTATTAACAGTTGTTTAGCACTATCGTGTTTCTAATCATTTATAAAGATTTATGGAAGTGTGTGTATACAGTGGGGCAAAAAAGTATTTAGTCAGCCACCAATTGTGCAAGTTCTCCCACTTAAAAAGATGAGAGAGGCCTGAAATTGTCATCATAGGTATACCTCAACTATGAGAGACAAAATGTGGAAACAAATCCAGACAATCACATTGTCTGATTTGGAAAGAATTTATTTGCAAATTATGGTGGTCACCTACAAACCAGCAAGATTTCTGGCTCTCACAGACCTGTAACTTCTTCTTTAAGAGGCTCCTCTGTCCTCCACTCATTACCTGTATTAATGGCACCTGTTTGAACTTGTTTTCAGTATAAAAGACACCTGTCCACAGCCTCAAACAGTCACACTCCAAACTTCACTATGGTGAAGACCAAAGAGCTGTCGAAGGACACCAGAAACAAAATTGTAGACCTACACCAGGCTGGGAAGACTGAATCTGCAATAGGCAAGCAGCTTGGTGTGAAGAAATCAACTGTGGGAGCAATAATTAGAAAATGGAAGACATACGAGACCACTGATAATCTCCCTCGATCTCCACGCAAGATCTCACCCCGTGGGGTCAAAATGATCACAAGAACGGTGAGCAAAAATCACAGAACCACACGGGGACCTAGTGCATAACCTGCAGAGAGCTGGGACCAACGTAACAAAGGCTACCATCAGTAACACACTACGCCGACAGGGACTCAGATCCTGCAGTGCCAGACGTGTCCCCCCTGCTTAAGCCAGTACATGTCCGAGCCCGTCTGAGGTTTGCTAGAGAGCATTTGGTTGATCCAGAAGAGGATTGGGAGAATGTCATATGGTCAGATGAAACCAAAGTACAACTGTTTGGTAGAAACACAATTCGTCGTGTTTGGAGGAGAGAGAATGTTGAGTTGCAACCAAAGAACACCATACCTACTGTGAAGCATGGGGGTAGCAGCAACATGCTTTGGGGCTGTTCTCTGCAAAGGGAACAGGACGACTGATCTGTGTACATGAAAGAATGAATGGGGCCATGTATTGTGAGATTTTGAGTGCAAACCTCCTCCCATCAGCAAGGGCATTGAAGATGAAACGTGGCTGGGTCTTTCAGCATGACAATGATCCCAAACACACCGCCCGGGCAACGAAGGAGTGGCTTTGTAAGAAACATTTCAAGGTCCTGGAGTGGCCTAGCCAGTCTCCAGATCTCAACCCCATAGAAAACATTTGGAGGGAGTTGAAAGTCCGTGTTGCCCAGCAACAGCCCCAAAACATCACTGCTCTAGAGGAGATCTGCATGGAGTAATGGGCCAACATACCAGCAACAGTGTGTGACAACCTTGTGAAGACTTACAGAAAACGTTTGACCTCTGTCATTGCCAACAAAGGATATATAACAAAGTATTGAGATGAACTTTTGATATTGACCAAATACTTACTTTCCACCATAATTTGCAAAAAAAATCTTTCCAAATCAGACAATGTGATTGTCTGGATTTGTTTCCACATTTTGTCTCTCATAGTTGAGGTATACCTATGATGACAATTACAGGCCTCTCTCATCTTTTTAAGTGGGAGAACTTGCACAATTGGTAGCTGACTAAATACTTTTTTGCCCCACTGTATGTATGTAGTGTGTGTGTGTGTGTGTGTGTGTGTGTGTGTGTGTGTGTGTGTGTGTGTGTAATATATATATATAGTGTGTGTATCTCACAAAAGTGAGTATACCCCTCACATTTTTGTAAATATTTTATTATATTTTTTCATGTGACAATTGACACTTTGCTACAATGTAAAGTAGTGAGTGTACAGCTTGTATAACAGTGTAAATTTGCTGTCCCCTCAAAATAACTCAACACACAGCCATTAATGTCTAAACCGGTGGCAACAAAAGTGAGTACACCCCTAAGTGAAAATGTCCAAATTGGGCCCAAAGTGTCAATATTTTGCGTGCCCACCATTATTTTCAAGCACCCTCTTGGGCATGGAGTTCACCAGAGCTTCACAGGTTGCCACTGGAGTCCTCTTCCACTCCTCCATCATGACTTCACAGGGCTGCTGGATGTTGGAGACCTTGCGATCCTCCACCTTCCGTTTAAGGATGCCCCACAGCTGCTCAATAGGGTTTAGGTCTGGAGACATGCCTGGCCAGTCCATCACCTTTACCCTCAGCTTCTTTATCAAGGCAGGGGTCGTCTTGGAGGTGTGTTTGGGGTCGTTGGCATGTTGGAATACTGCCCTGCTGCGGCCCAGTCTCCGAAGGGAGGGGATCATGCTCTGCTTCAGTATGTCACAGTACATGTGGGCATTCATGGAAAGGGAAAAATCCCTCAAGGGGTGGGACTATAGTGGCACTGGTGGGTTAAAGTCAGAGGTAGTAAGAATTGTAAAAATATCAAATTTTATTAGACTGTACATATACGAAACATCAAGTGAAAATGGTGTATGACAGCCATACATGAATATTGGAAATATTAGATAGACAACTAATGCATTTCGGGACTCCTTATTTAGAGGTGTCTTCAATATACAGTACATATGCAAGATAAAATGACATATTGATAGGAGCACTCATGCAGCCCCAGACCATGACACTCTCACCACCATGCTTGACTGTAAGCAAGACACACTTGTCTTTGCACTCCTCACCTGGTTGCCACCACACACGCTTGACACCATCTGAACCAAATAAGTTTATCTTGGTCTCATCAGACCACAGGACATGTCCTTAGTCTGCTTGTCTTCAGCAAACTGTGGGCTTTCTTGTGCATCATCTTTAGAAGAGGCTTCCTTCTGGGATGACAGCCATGCAGACCACTTTGATGCAGTGTGCGGCGTATGGTCTGAGCATTGACAGGCTGACCCCCCCACCACCTTAAGCTCTGCAGCAATGTTAGCAGTACTCATACGTCTATTTTCCAAAGACAACCTCTGGATATGACGCTGAGCATGTGCACTCAACCTTGATCGACCATGGCAAGGCCTGTTTTGAGTGGAACCTGTCCTGTTAAACCGTTGTATGGTCTTGGCCACCGTGCTGCAGCTCAGTTTCAGGGTCTTGGCAATCTTCTTACTAAAAAACAGGTATGCCCCTTGGGAATTGTTGGCAGGCAGAATAGACACCGAGTATGAGAGTAGTATTTTTAGTACAAAATATAAAAACATGACCATACGGTCAATAGACATAAACAACCTACAAATATGATGACATATTTACAAATGTTACAGAGAGAGCAAAAAAAAATCTATCTATCTATCTATCTATATATATATATATATATATATACACACACCGTATTTTTCGCTTCATAAGACACGCTTTTTTTCCCCCAAAAAAATGGGGGGAAAGGTCTGTGCGTCTTATGAAGCAAATACTGACCAGCAGAGCCGCTGATAGGGGGATCGTTTTGGCGGCAGAACGATGCCCTATGCATCTCTCTGACCCAGCTAAATCCTGTTTCTCAATAGAAAAATAATAATACTGCGCCAATCCTAAAATAAATGCTGCCAAACACCAAAATCAGACAGGATTGAAGTAAATATGTGTTAACAAGTGTGGCGCTAATGAGAATTAAGGTGAGAAACCTTAATAAATAAATGTGAATTTAAACACAATATATAGTGATGTGAAATTCAATATGTGACGTATACAAATTGATATAAACAAAAATATAGTGCAAAAAATCATAGGTAACATGGATCAATGATCTCCTCCGCCCATCTATGATAGATTATACGGATGGCTTATCATCAAACTTGTGCATTCCAAAAATATATATCTCTTGAAGTATGTAAAATGAAAAAAACATACACCAATATTATTATACAAAGTTCGTATGGGGCATCACAGATGGTTGCATGTCCATAAAGTAGCCATACACTGAAATAAAGTTCAAGACTGAGGTCCAGTGGAGAACTTGATTGACTGTAAAGTATACTGTGGGTATATTAGACGTTCTGTGCAGGCATATGAAGTGTTTGATATCACCCGGGAGTGCCTTCACCTTGGAATAATAGGAAAGAAGTCTGTTTAGACTAAATCGGTCGGGATATTACGTCAGCTCCAGCTGTCCTACTACGCTGCCTTTTCTTATATTCTGTGCTGTGGATTGTTTTGGACTTTGTTTGATTTTTGGATTTTTTTATTGATGTTCATAGTATATTAACTTTTTACGGATGTTTTTATAATAAATCTCGTTGGATTTACACCATGTGGAGAATTTTTTCCTGTTTTTCATGGTTATGATCTATTGAGGTGTTTGCTGCCCGTTATTCTGATTCTCCCTGAATTGGAAACATAGATCAGAAGTGCTGCTTGCACTAGGAGGAGGTGCTCTACAGATCCTGGTTGTCGTTTCTGTCCATGAAGTGGACAAAGTTTTGACGATCCACCGCCATACGGTGTGTTGGATCCATTCCAGTTGGTAAGAGTAACTTTTTCTTTCCTATTATTCCAAGGTGAAGGCACTCCCGGGTGATATCAAACACTTCATATGCCTGCACAGAACGTCTAATATACCCACAGTATACTTTACAGTCAATCAAGTTCTCCACTGGACCTCAGTCTTGAACTTTATTTCAGTGTATGGCTACTTTATGGATGTGCAACCATCTGTGATGCCCCATACGAACTTTGTATAATAATATTGGTGTATGTTTTTTTCATTTTACACACTTCAAGAGATATATATACTTTTGGAATGCACAAGTTTGATGATTAGCCATCCGTATAATCTATCATAGATGGGCGGAGGAGATCATTGATCCATGTTACCTATGATTTTTTGCACTATATTTTTGTTTATATCAATTTGTATACGTCACATATTGAATTTCACATCACTATATATTGTGTTTAAATTCACATTTATTTATTAAGGTTTCTCACCTTAATTCTCATTAGCGCCACACTTGTTAACACAAATCCTGTTTCTCCCCTGCCTTCAGCTGCTATACGGAGAGAAACAAAAAGGCATTGTTTTTCAATTAACCCGCCACAGGATCGGCATTCACATGTAAATTGTGCGGGCATTGTTATGTAAATGAGGTCGGCCATCGTGATTCATATGCAAATCACGCTCCATCCTCCTGCATGCCGCCCACCTAGGACGATGTAAAACAGCATACAGGTGAGTATAGGGGGCATGTAGAGATAGTCAAAGAGGGGGGCTTGAGGTGCAGAGGAGGTGTGCAGAGTTGAATGGGAAGGAAGGGTTGGAGTGCAGAGGTTAGAGGGGCAGAGTTGTACTGAGAGGGAGATAAGAATGCAGAGGATTAGTAGAGAGATGGGGGGTTACTGTAAATACACCTGTTATATGGCTAGTGAGTGTAAATGTCTCAATTACATTTGTGGTTGATGTAAATACTCCTGTTGTGGGTCAGTGTAAATGTCCCAGTTACATTGGGGATCAGTGGAGGGTGCCACCTTACATTGGTTGTCAGTCTAGAAATATTATTCTGTTATATTTTATTAAATATTTTAGTCCAACGTTTGGTTCAGAATTTTTTTTTTTCAGATTTTCCTCCTCTAAAACCTAGGTGCATCTTATAGTCAGGTGCGTCTTATGGAGCAAAAAATATGGTGAAGTTTACCCTGGCAGAATTTATGATTTCTTGGCCATTTTCCTGAGAGAATGAATGATAACACAAAAACTTTTCTTTCACTGTGTTTGACTGAAGCCATTTATTATCAGTCAATAGTTTTTTTACTCTTTTTAAATCAAAATGGCAACAGAAACTACCCAAATGACCCTGAGCAAAAGTTTACATACCCTGGTGATTTTGGCCTGATAACATGCACACAAGTTGACACAAAGGGGTTTGAATGGCTGATAAAGGTATCCATCCTCACCTGTGATCTGTTTGCTTGTAAGTAGTGTGTGTGTATAAAATGTCAATGAGTTTCTGGACTCCTGACAGACCCGTTGCATCTTTCATCCAGTGCTGCACTGATGTTTCTGGATTCTAAGGCCTCGTACACACAAACGAGTTTCTCGGCAAGAAACGTCAAGAAAACTGCCGAGATAGCTTTCTTGCCGAGAAAATTGTTCATGTGTATGGTTTCTCGTCGAGCAAACTGACCAGAATCTCGACGAGAAAAATAGAGAACCAGCTCTCTATTTTCTCTTTGCATTGTTTCTCGACGAGAAAAGTGTGTTTGTGTGTGTGTACACTTACCTGTCGCCATGGAAACCCGCGCATGCTCGAATTGACTTTGACGCATACGCGGTAGCTTCCTAGGCATAGGTAGGGTGTAGCAAGATGGCGGCGACGGCATTGAATGTGACGAGCGCACGCTCGTCGTAGTCGATGACGTCACCGCGTTCGCTCCATTCAAAGAACTGCGGGTTCTTTGAATGGAGCGTGTGTACACTCGGCCGGGACAAGTTTCTTGTCCAAGAATCTCGTCAAGAAAAACAACGTGTTTTTTTCCTGACGAGATTCTCGGCTGTGTGTACGAGGCCTAAGTCATGGGGAAAGCAAAAGAATTGTCAAAGGATCTGGGGGGAAATGGGTAGTTGAGCTGGTTAAAACAGGAAAGGAATATAAAAAGATATCCAAGGAATTGAGAATGCCAATCGGCAGTGTTCAAACTCGAATAAGGAGGCACTTGAAGAAAGATGGGCTGCATGGCCGAGTAGCCATAAGAAAGCTATTACTACGCAAATGCCACAAAGTATCCCGCTTACAATACGCCAAACAGCACAGAGACAAGCCTCAAACCTTCTGGCACAAAGTCATTTGGAGTGATGAGACCAAAATTTTGCTTTTTGGCCGCAACCATAAATGCTACATTTGGAGAGGAGTCTAGGCCTATGATGAAAAGTACGGAGGTAGATCACTGATGATTTGGGGATGTGTGAGCTACAAAGGCACAGAAAATTTGGTTAAAATTGTTGGCAAGATGAATGCAGTATGTTATCAAAAAATACTGAAGGAAGATTTGCATTCATCAGCTGCACATGGGACACGTACTTGGACATTCCAACATGACAATGATCCAAAACACAAGGCCAAGTCGACCTGTCATTGGCTACAGCAGAATAAAAGGTTCTGGAGTGGCCATCTCAGTCTCCTCACCTCAATATCATTGAGCCACTCTGGGGAGATCTCAAACGTGCATTTCATGCAAAACAGCCCAAGAATTTACAGGAACTGGAGGCTTTTTGCCAAGAGGAATCGGCAGATTTACCATCTTAGAAGATAAAAGACCCTTATTCACAAATACCACTTCAAGCTGTCATTGATGTAAAGGGGGCAATAGACGGTATTAAGATCTGGGGCATGTAAACTTTTGATCAGGATCATTTGGGTAGTTTCTGTTGCCATTATGATTTAACGACTTGCCGCCCACCCACCATCAAATGACGGCGAGGCGGTGCGGCTCTCGTTCTTGGTGGACTTCCTATGACGGCGCCCAGAACAGCTCTCCTGTTGCTAGGACGCGGCGCGACCCTCATCTCTGTAAAGAACCGTGGCTCTTTAACCATGTGATTGGCTGTGGCCAATCACAGCCAGTCACATGTAAACACAGAGATGCTGGTAATCGGCGCTCCTTGCCTCACACTGACAGAGTGTGAGGAGAGCCGATCAACGGCATCTCCTCACAGAGGACATCTAGGCATGTAATCAGGGCACTGATTACAATAAAATGCCCACAGTGCCAGAAGTGAGTGCCCACCAGTGCAAGGAAACAGTGCCCACAAGTGCCAGTACCCATTAGTGATGCCAGTCAGTGCCGCCTATCTGTGCCCATCAGTGCGGCATGTTCATGTCTAATCATCATTATAAAAAATGTAACATGGTTACAGTGTAGCATGACCGCGCAATTGTCAAAGTGTGACGGCGCTGAAAAATGGCCTGGGCAGTAAGTGCCCTGTATTGAAGTAGTTAAAAAGAGTAAACACAGTTGATTGATAATAAATGGCTTCAGTCAAACACTAACAATGAGTGAAAGAAAAGTTTGTGTTATTCATATTCTCTGTAAAATGGCCAAGAAATCATAAATTCTGCCAGGTTGTGTAAATGTGTGTGTGTGTGTGTGTGTGTGTGTGTATATGTATGTATGTATGTATGTATATAAATATATACTGTGTGTATATATATATATATATATAATGTGTCTACACACCCCTGTTAAAATGTCATGTTTTTGTGATGGACAAAAATAAATAATTTCAGAACTTTTTCCACCTTTTAATGTGACCTATAAACGGTACAATTGAAAAACAAAATGAAATCTTTTAGGGGGGGGAATAAAAATAAAAAACAAAAATAATGTGTGCACACCCTCTTATAAGGCTTGCATGTTGCTTTTGAGTGTTTCTGCAGTTTTTTTTACTGCGATTTGCATTTTTTTTATCTTTTTTTGGGGGGGGGGGGGATTTGTTGGGCAGATTTAAAAACGCACTACATGCATTTCTGAAGCTTCTCCATTAAAATGTTGCTGTGTTCAGAATTAAGCAATCATATTCAAACTCATCTTAAATAGGAGTCAGTACACACCTGCCTTTTTTTTTATATATATATATAAAATAAATATCATATATAAAAACTTAAATTCGTAAAGTCCATATGATAAAACAGCGCTAAATAAGGATAAATGTCCAAAAACATGTAAAAAGCACTTGAGTGATGACTTTGCAACAGTCAAACTAGTAGTGGTATATCTTCTCTGGATACGATATGTAGTGCACCCTACACCAATCCCAAATCTTCACCACAAGTGAGGCACGCTCCCCCTCTGGGGTACAAACTCACCACAAAGATGAAAAAGATAGGCCTTTTTTTTAGTCTGTAGGTAGTCTCACTCCAACATCCGTCATCACCACCAGGGTAGTATGGGTTAAAATCCTCAAGCAAACATATAAGGACATAAAAGCACTAATAGTGTAATATTGCTTTAATTAAGAAATCCCCAATACTAAAACCCTGTTTCAAATGCACGTACAATTCAATCACTTGTAAAACAGCACATAAAGTATAGAGTGTAATCACCGCTATCCTGTCCCAAGAGGGCGCCTGTGTTGCATTCGTAACGCGGCGGTCTTTTGTTCCGGATTTGCGACAGCTGCCGTGATGTTCACTCTGTACTTCCTAGTTACAGAGACGCTGCGGTATCTGGGCCCTGACCGGTTTCGTCACAGATTGACTTCAGTTGAGTCAATCTGTGACGAAACCGGTCAGGGCCCAGATACCGCAGCGTCTCTGTAACTAGGAAGTACAGAGTGAACATCACGGCAGCTGTCGCAAATCCGGAACAAAAGACCGCCGCGTTACGAATGCAACACAGGCGCCCTCTTGGGACAGGATAGCGGTGATTACACTCTATACTTTATGTGCTGTTTTACAAGTGATTGAATTGTACGTGCATTTGAAACAGGGTTTTAGTATTGGGGATTTCTTAATTAAAGCAATATTACACTATTAGTGCTTTTATGTCCTTATATGTTTGCTTGAGGATTTTAACCCATACTACCCTGGTGGTGATGACGGATGTTGGAGTGAGACTACCTACAGACTAAAAAAAAGGCCTATCTTTTTCATCTTTGTGGTGAGTTTGTACCCCAGAGGGGGAGCGTGCCTCACTTGTGGTGAAGATTTGGGATTGGTGTAGGGTGCACTACATATCGTATCCAGAGAAAATATACCACTACTAGTTTGACTGTTGCAAAGTCATCACTCAAGTGCTTTTTACATGTTTTTGGACATTTATCCTTATTTAGCGCTGTTTTATCATATGGACTTTACGAATTTAAGTTTTTATATATGATATTTATTTTATTTATTCTGTTTTATATTTATGAGGTTCTCATTTTATATAAATTTAAACAGCTGCTCCTTTTATATAATTTATACCATAGTTTAATTACTCTGATATATTTATTTCCAAACTGAGTATATCGTCTATTTTCCCATTATTTACCCATCTAAATAGGCAAATTATTGAGCCACAGGAATTGCATACCAATACATAGGCGCCGAGAAGTGCAAATTTTGGGCCTGTTCATTTGCACCTTTTCTCTCTCTCTCTCTCTCTATATATATATATATATATATATATATATATATATATATATATATATATATATATATACACACATTTTTAATACAATGCAGCCAAAAAACGGGAAAGTAAAATAGACCAAGACATACACACAAGGATTACAGGTATAGTATAAATTATTACTCTGTAGATTGACAATACTGCTGACCGAAGAGGAAACAAACTTTGAAAAAGAAAAGCCCGTGCAGCCATCTCATTCCAAGATTGGCCTACTGCCATAGACCATTATGGGTCTCCTTTCCCTCTACTCTTAATTCTGACTACATTTCTCTTTCCCTTCTCCAAACTTATTTATATATAAGCTAGCTTCCTTGGTTTATATCTAGAAGGTTACCAATCAACCAAGAAATTTGCAGAGAACCATACACCATTTAAACACAAGGGAAAATTGTTAAAGTAATAATTGTAAGATATACATAAACTTATAAAGATGTTAATATTTACCATATGGATAACTCCATTATACATCATACGATCTACCTGCTAATCTCGACCCTTGTCTTTTCACCCCAGATTTTTTTTCAGACCCTGATAGTATAAAAAATACATACCGTATATTAGACTTGTGCACAACGGAAAAATTCGTTCCGTTTCGGTTCGTTTCTTTCCGGTCCTGTTGATTCGTAATCATTCGTAATTTTGCTAGACGGGATTTTTCGTGTTCGGACTCATTCGTATTTTTGCAAGCGACATTTTTCGTTGAATTTTTTGTTGCTTTATAATTCGTACTTTCGGTAGAGTACGTTGTTTTTCGTTGATTCTGGACACAACTCCTACTTTCGTAACTTTTTTTGGGTTCGTTGATTCGTAATTTTCCGTGTCTCTCTCACAACGACGCTGCCTATTATGCCTAATGTGCTTCGAATGGATTTGTACTTTTCTAAATACATAGCGGTTATTTGTAACGATTCGAAATCTCGTATTTTACTTTCGTTTTTTACATGCGGCTATAGGCTCCGCCCCTGTACACCATTTTGAGAGGGTTCAGCACGGTGAGGGAGAAGCAGAGAGCAGAGTGTTATTGTGCTTCGAATGGATTCGAAATCTCGTATTTTACTTTCGTTTTTTACATGCGGCTATAACCTCCGCCCCTGTACACCATTTTGAGAGGGAGTTCAGCACGGTGTGGGAGAAGCGCAGAGCAGAGTGAGTGTTATTGTGCTTCGTATGGATTCGTACATTCGTAACTTTTTCATAACGAATTATGCCGAAGACATTCGGGCATTCGCTATTTGCGGTATAATTTATTTCGGATTCGGTCTTATTCGTAATTGCTTTGTTCGGAAATTCGAATGCTTCCGAATGTCCGAAAGTTGCTAAATTCGGACGAATTTCAATTCGTTACGAAACGAATTGCACAAGCCTACCGTATATACTCGAGTATAAGCCGAGTTTTTCACCACTTTTTTTGTGCTGAAAATGCCCCCCCCCCCCCCCCCCCCTCGGCTTACTCGAGTCACCTTTTTGTGCCTGATGTCCCGGAATTAGGGACCCGGTACCGGCCGGCCGTAGGTCCTCTGGACCCCAAACTTGGCACACATGTAGCCCCACTCTTCCTCTATATGTGTGCAAAGTTTGTTGTCCAAGGGACCTACGGCCGGGGAGCACCGATTTTTCAAAACCGGGCACCCCTTCCATAGACTTATGTTAAACGTCAGTCTAGTCATGGACACAGTGAGGCATGCACATGGACACCCTAGGCTTATACTCGAGTCAATACGTTTTCCCAGTTTTTTGTGGTAAAATTAGGTGCCTCTGCTTATACTCGAGTATATATGGTACTTATATAAGGGTACAAAATCATTTTCAAGGTATTAGATATACCATGGAACACAGTGAGAACAGCCATCATCAAGTGGCGAAAATATGGCACAACAGCGACGTTACGAAGAACTGAACGTTCCTCCAAAATTGATAAAAAGACAAGAAGAAACCTGGTCAGGGAGGCTGCCACGAGGCCTACAGGCCAGAATATCTGGGAAGTACTGGCTGTGTGGCACATGTGACAACAATCTCCCGTATTCTTCATATGTCTGGGCTATGGGGTAGAGTGGCAAGACAGAAGCCTTTTCTTATGAACAAAAGCATCCAAGCCCGGCTATATTTTGCAAAAACATATCTGAAGTCTCCCAAAAGTATGTGGGAAAATGTGTTATGGTCTGATGAAACCAAGGTTGAACTTTTTGGTCATAATTCCAAAAGATATGTTTGGCACAAAAACAACACTGCAAATCACCAAAAGAACTCCATACCCACAGTAAAGCATGGTGGTGGCAGCATCATGCTTTGGGGCTGTTTTTCTTCAGTTGGAACAGGGGCCTTAGTGAAGGTAGAGGGATTTATGAACAGTTCCAAATACCAGTCAATATTGTCACAAAACCTTCAGGCTTCTGCTAGAAAGCTGAACATGAAGAGGAACTTCATCTTTCAGCATGACAACAACCCAAAGCATACATCCAAATCAACAAAGGAATGGCTTCACCAGAAGAAGATTAAAGATTTGGAATGGCCCAGCCAGAGCCCGACCTGAATCTGATTGAAAATCTGTGGGGTGATCTGAAGAGGGCTGTGCATCAGAGATGCCCTTGCAATCTGACAGATTTGGAATGTTTTTGCAAAGAAGAGTGGGCAAATATTTCCAAGTCTAGATGTGACATGCTGATAGACTCCAATGCTGTAATAAATTCAAAAGGTGCTTCAACAAAGTATTCGTTTAAGGGTATGCACACTTATGCAACCATAGTTTTTTTTATTTTTACTTCCCTCAACCCAAAATATTTTCGTTTGTTGTTCAACTGAGTTGTACAGTTTATAGGCCACATTAAAGGTGGAAAACGTTCTGAAATGATTGATCTTTGTGTCATTGTTTTTACATCACAGAGACCAGACATTTTAACTGTATAAAAACCCCGCACACGCAAGCCATAAGGGTTAAAATCACTTTTAACGGTAAAGAGAATAACATTGATTATCTCTTTACAATGGCACCTGAAAGTGAGTGGGGATTTATTAGGCAACAAGATAATCAATGTTTTTCACTTTACCTGCCAATGGTTATAATGTTATGGCTGATTGGTGGATCTGGAGTTGGGCTGTAGGCAGGAGAACACCATCTTCATTTATAGCTGCAGTGGCAGGACTAGATCTGGTAAATAATGGCATTTCCTCAGATTTGAAATAAACATGATCAATGTGCAAACTTTATTCCCTATGTTTTTCATGAAGAAATTACATTTTTAAATTAGGAAATCTATTTAGCAAACTTCTACTAAATTCAGATTAATTCACCAGAACTCAAATTCAAACCACTCTGGGTGTGGGCCAATCCTATTAAACATATTCCACTATTTGCTTTGATCTTCCCATGATATCCCCCTTCGGGAACATTACAGCTACCTTCAATTTAAACATTTTCTCCAACAGCTCATAAGGGCCCAACCTACCCCATACACCTTGACCCCCTTTGAAAGAATTTGCAGGGCTACACCTCACTCCCCGGGGGTAATATCCTTACTTTACTCCTCAATCATCTCCTATAGGAAACCCCCAGTGAGATCATATCATGTCCAATGGGAGAGAGACCTGGGTAAACAATTGGATCCAGAGGACTGGCAGATCATGACGATATCCCTTACAAAAAGCTCTAGGAATGTTCTTACTCAATGCATACAAGGTGTTCAATGTTCAATAGATGGTATTATACGCCAGCTAGGCTAGCTCGTTTTATCTCTTCCTACTCTCCTCATTGTTACCAGAGTTTTTCATTAGAAGGTACAATGGCCCACATCTGGTGGACATGTCCAAAGGTTCAGACTGTGGGTCAGGGTCCACACCCTCTTACGCAACATGCTCCATTCCAATCTTAAAAGAGACCCCTATGAAGCCCTTCTATGTAAACCTATCCTTGAACTCCTCTGCCCAGAACGCCAATTAGCTTTACACCTTTTCAATGCAACCAAGTTGACCATTGCGAGGGCATGGAAAACCCCTGTACTCAGCTTCGAAGCAGTGAAAAACCATATGAACGACATTATGATTAATGAGAAACTGACATCCCTTGCCTCTGACACACACAATAAGTTTCTCAGGGTCTGGCAACCATGGATATCATATACAGTGGGGCAAAAAAGTATTTAGTCAGCCACCAATTGTGCAAGTTCTCCCACTTAAAAAGAGAGAGAAGCCTGTAATTGTCATCATAGGTATACCTCAACTATGAGAGACAAAATGTGGAAATAAATCCAGACAATCACATTGTCTGATTTGGAAAGAATTTATTTGCAAGTTATGGTGGAAAATAAGTATTTGGTCAATATCAAAAGTTCATCTCAATACTTTGTTATATATCCTTTGTTGGCAATGACAGAGGTCAAACGTTTTCTGCAAGTCTTCACAAGGTTGTCACACACTGTTGCTGGTATGTTGGCCCATTCCTCCATGCAGATCTCTAGAGCAGAGATGTTTTGGGGCGGTCGCTGGGCAACACAGACTTTCAACTCCCTCCAAAGGTTTTCTATGGGGTTGAGATCTGGAGACTGGCTAGGCCACTCCAGGATCTTGAAATGCTTCTTACGAAGCCATTCCTTCGTTGCCCGGGCGGTGTGTTTGGGATCATTGTCATGCCGAAAGACCCAGCCACGTTTCATCTTCAATGCCCTTGCTGATGGGAGGAGGTTTGCACTCAAAATCTCACAATACATAGCCCCATTCATTCTTTCATGTACACGGATCAGTCGTCCTGTTCCCTTTGCAGAGAAACAGCCCCAAAGAATGATGTTGCCACCCCCATGCTTCACAGTACGTATGGTGTTCTTTGGTTGTAACTCAGCATTCTCTCTCCTCCAAACACGACGAGTTGTGTTTCTACCAAACAGTTCTACTTTGGTTTCATCTGACCATATGACATTCTCCCAATCCTCTTCTGGATCATCCAAATGCTTTAACCATCCCTCCAGGTTCAACAACCTACTTCTATCAATTTAAGGACCTCTGGATGCATCCCTCCTCCCGATGGACTCTTCCCCCTCTTCTTCCTTCCTCTTTTTCTTTTATGTTCCCCCCTATTCTCTGCAGTCTATCCATTCTCTTTATTGTGTAATACTCTTCTCTGAGACTCCTGATTTCAAGGAGTCGGTCTAATTGACGATGGTTACAGCGATACAGAACAAATAGAATAAAAAGACTAAAGAAAAAATAATAAATAAGAACTTAACATTATTTGTCTTTCTTATCCATAATCAATATGCAGCTGATGTAGGACTGTATGCACCCCTTTATGTTGCTTTTTTTTTTATATATATTTTCTTCTCTTTGCACTTTTGTTTATCAAACAACATACTCTGGGACGTTGATTGACTTTTATTATGGCGTACCGCTGCTGTTTTTTCCCCTTCTATTTTCTTATTGTACTGACAAATATTGTACCGCGTATATAGCATCCCTCAGTTGGGATCCTCCTCTTTATCTTATGCTTAATGTAACCATCACACTGTTGCACTTATTTGTTGTATTCAATTGTCTATCAATAAAACTTTGTAACAGAATTACGTTTTCAATATAAGTCCACTTTCCAGAGCAGGACATGCAGTTTTAGATTAGGTTGAAATGGCTTATATTTGATGTTTGCTACATGTTTTAAAAGATACCTTCCATAAAAGCACTTAACTGGATTCATTTAGGATGAGGATTCATTTAGGATGACTCTGCTTAAAGTGGAACTAAAGTCAAATTTAAAAGGGAAGTATGGGATTTCAAAATAACAAGCATGCAATACTCACCTAGGTGGATGCAACATAGGTTCCCTGCCACCTCTACACTGAGAACTGAGCGATCAAAGACCACTGATGGCTCAGTTCTCAGTCAGTGTAGCTCTGTGCTCTGCACCTCCAGCACTCACTGGAGCACTGAGCTGTGGAGGGAGTGGGAGCAGATGGCTTATGCCCTCAGTGGCGCTCTGAGAGGCTGAGTGTCACGTACCTGATGGTAGCGAGCCCGAATTGCAGGGGACGGCCTCCCTTACGGCCCCCACTCCCGGCCCCCTGGTAAGGTGACAGTTGGCACAGGAGTAAGGAGTGGCACGGGTGCCTGGCAGGATCAACTGTGGTGAGGTGGTGATTCAGACACCCAGAAGCTTCCTTGCAGAATACCGGAACTGGAACGGCTAGCAGGCCGGATCGGAAGTAGCACAGTAGATAGGATCAGCTAGCAGGCAGGTTCAGCTTAGCAGGCTGGATCGGAAGCAGCACAGCAGACTGGATCGGTCTCGCAGACTGGATCGGAAGAAGCACAGCAGACAGGATCAGCTAGCAGGCAGGTTCAGCTTAGCAGGCTGGTTCAGCTTAGCAGGCTGGATCTGAGACAGCTCACCAGACTGGATCAGTTAAGCGAACTGGATCGGAACCAGGAACAGGGTAGTAAACAGGCCGGGTCAGATATCAGGCGGGCAGCAGAAGTACAGGGTGCAGGCAAAAGGGTAGTCACAACAAGCCGGGGTCGGGTGCAGGCAGATAACAGGTTGGTCAAGGTAAGCCGGGTCTTTAGCACGGGTATGGTCTCAGATCAGGGTTAAGCACACAACGCTGTAGAGCAGACAGCAGGGACTGTCTGTAATTGACAGGTTTAAATAGTCTCTCTGGCGCCACCCGCTGGACGCACGTGCAAACGGAGACCAGGAAGTCCGGGGCGCCTGTTTCTGGCAGGATCTCCATGACACTGAGCCAGCTGCCAGTCAGGCATCCAAGCGGATACCGACCTTAAAATCAGGTTCCCTCCAGAGTCTGGACTGACTGAGTAACATCAGCTGACAGCGGATTTAGCCCACTGTTGGCTGCATATGGGTCACAGGAATGCAGAACAAAGTGCATTCCTGTGACCCACAGGAGAAGTAGGGCCAAAAGAGATTTGTCCTGATGGATCATTTTAAGTTGGCCCCTTTTGCAGGTATAGCTATGTAACAATAAAATAAAGTGCCTTTACTGTTTCAAATCCAGGAATGCAGTCTCACCCTGGTCTGCACATGGTCAATTGCTCTATTCTCAACACTATAGGCCATGCAGCTGACAGCTTTAAGATTTACTATTGCTGAAGCAGGAAGAAAGCAACAGGAATGACAGACTGTGGGAGGGAGAAAAGAAAAGCAGGAGAGGTGACGGGACAAACTCTCCGTCCATGGAGACACAAAAAAGTTAGGGCAGCCATACACGGAGAAAATTTATTTTCTGCAACCATGGGTTGTGGGAATGAAATTCACTTGATTTCCCCCATCAACACAGACAGTGTTTATAAGGGAATCCCTCTTGCCGGGCCATTTTTGACAGTGATTATCATTAGCGGCTATAGCAGCCGCTGCCGATAATTGCAAGAGAATCTGACATGCTGGTTGTCCTTAACCACTTAAGGACCAAGCCTCTTTCTGAGATTTGTTGTTTTCAAGTTAAAAACAATTTTTTTTCCTAGAAAATTGTTTAGAACCCCCAAACATTATAAATGTTTTTCTTCTAACACCCTAGAGAATAAAATGGCGGTCGTTGCAATACTTTATTTCACACCGTATTTGCGCAGCGGTCTTACAAGCGCACTTTTTTTGTAAAAAATACACTTTTTTTAATTAAAAAATAAGACAACCGTAAAGTAAGCCGAATTTTTTTTTTATATTGTGAAAGATAATGTTACGCCGAGTAAATTGATACCCAACATGTCACGCTTTAAAATTGCGCCCGCTCGTGGAATGGCGACAAACGTTTACCCTTAAAAATCTCCATAGGCGACGACCAGAGCTGTCTGACTGCAGGATTGTCATTCATCTTGTCATTGACTATGGAGAAGTCTCCTGGGGTTGGACACTGCATTGAGACATCATCACTGTCAACTAATCCACAGAAGGCAGCAAACCGTGCAGTTGTTGACAGGAGCACTTAGCCAGACCTAGAGGCAAATAACACAACAGAAAAGAGGTGCAGGCTGGAAACAATTATTTAAAGATGGGGCCGATACATGACAGTTGATATTTCCAGACTACAAACTGCACAGTCAGTACTATAGGGCTGCATGCTGGATGCCAAGGCTACAGGTGGTTAATATATAGACTATATGAGACTTTTTTGATATCTGAAGTGTGCAGAAATACCTTTAGTAACACATTTCACCTTAAAGTGGAACTTTACCCATAACAACTTGATAAAAAAAAATATTGTTCTTTACCAAGGAACATACATCCTACATTAACCACATCAATACTGAGCACTTTAGCCCCCTTCCTTCCCAGACCAATTTTCAGCTTTCAGCGCTCTCGCATTTTCAATGACAATTGCGCGGTCATGCTACACTGTACCCAAATGAAATTTTTATCATTTTGTTCACACAAATAGAGCTTTCTTTTGGTGGTATTTATTCACGACTACCTTTTTTATTTTTTGCGATATACGCGAAAAAAAAGCGGAAATTTGGAAAAAATATATATTTTCGTCTTTCTATTTTAAAAATTTTAAAGCCAAAATGTATTCTACTACATGTTTTTGGTAAAAAAAAATCCGTTAAGTGTATAATAATTGGTTTGTGTGATCACGGACATATGTACGCAAATGATCATATACAGATGTGTGCAGGTGATCACGGACATATGTGTGCAAATGATCATTGGGACATATGATTTTACTGTCACATATGTGGGGGACAGGTGTTTTTACTATTTGGGGACATGTATTTTGGGGACATGTATTTTGGGGACATGTTTGTGTTTACACTGTGTGGGGACACTAGGCTGGTGATCAGTGAGTAAAAAGCTGAAAAAAACAGCTCATACTCACTGATCACCAGCCAGCTGCAGCGATCCGCTCTCCTCTCCTCACCGACGATTTCTGTGTGAGGAGAGGAGAGCTGATTGCCTAGCAACCGGCTCTCTGTTTACATCACATGACGGCTGTGATTGGACACGGCCGTCATGTGATCTGGAGGGCCAATCACAGAGCCCTCCTGCCGAATCGAGATGCGCTGTGTCCGGGTGACACGCGTGCATCGGGATCGCGCCGCTGCGCGGGAACCCCCTCCTTCTGAGGGACGTTCCTGAACGTCCACTCAGAAGGAGAGAGTGCCCACCCGGCCGTATATATACAGTGGCCGGGTGGGAAGTAGTTAATAATTATGCTTCGAAATAGCAGCCTCCAGCAAGAAGAAACAGGAATACTGCTGAAGGCAATTTACAACACACACAAATTTTGGTAACATAATTATTAATGTAAGATGTATGTTCCTTGCTAGAACTTTTTTTTTTTTTATCAAGTTGTTATGGGCAAAGTTCCACTTTAAGTTCCTTCTCTCTCTTAGGCCCCTTTCACACTGAGGCGTATTTGAGGCGTTTTAGCGCAAAAAATAGCGCATAAATAACGCCTGAAATACTCCTGCCTCAGCATTCTCAATGTGAAAGCCCGAGGCGGAACAATCAGGGTCGCAGTGGCGGAACAATCAGGGTCGCAGAAGTCGCACTTGCAACTCTCTGTGAGAGTTCGAGAAAGCAGACTGATTTCTCCCAGCCGTAGTACAGGAAAATCGGTCTGTACATTTAGGGGCCGGTGGCTGCAGCTGAGTGGAGTGTCTCTGACACTGGTATCACACAGCCCAGCAAGTTCACTCCCCCCTCCCAGCAACGGACGGGAGATGAGCGATGCATACAGCTGCCCCTCCTCCCTGTTCCCCCTGTGTCTGGCTGGCCCACCCACTCTCATATCCCGACGTACAGGAGCAAGAGGGGAGATGTGCGTGGGAGATATGAAGAACAGCAGTCACAGCTACACATTCCAAGCTGTGTAAATGATGCCTGAGCCACCAACATCCAGCCTCGAAAAGGGGGGGGGGGGGGACTGCATTACACTTTGATCAGTGAACTGTCCCCTTTTCTCCCCTATCTGTCTCCCTCCCCCACTCTGTACATTGATTGCTTTTTTTTTTTCCTTGGGCATTACACTGAAATAAATAAATATGATCCAATTCTGCCATCTGCACTTTCCAGGTGGATGGGGGAATCCTCCCACTGCGACCAGTGGCTGAACAACCAGGGTTACTGTCCCTGCTATTGATGGCGCTGGTCTCCGTTTCCATGGCAGCGGTGGCAGCGCATTGGGACCCAGTGCTGATTACTTTATGCGGTTAATGGGCGCATGCGCAAGGGAAACACAGACAACGCTGGTCTGTGAGAGAAAGAAGGTTGGTGAAAACTGTTAATTGATGTGGAAGCTGGCAAGCGGTAGGCTTGTTCAGCCTGGTAGTGAGGGCTTGTATATACCGTATAGTTAGAGCCGAGAAACGGCTAGGGTTTTGTTTAGCTATTTTTTGTTCTGTTTGTTTTTCTGCACCCTGTACAGCACCTGTCAAAAGACTTTGTATATAGCACCAATAAACAACACTGTTTTTTCACTTATCCCATGGACTTGGTATCTGTGCCTGCTCATCCCAGGGAGCTTTTGTACCTGCTACCTGTGCCCCAGGTTACAATACATACATATATATATATATATATATATATATATATATATACACAGTATCTCACAAAAGTGAGTACACCCTCCCATTTTTGTAAATATTTTATTTTATCTTTTCATGTGACAACCCTGAAGAAATTACACTTTGCTACGATGTAGTAGTGTACAGTTGTATAATGGTGTAAATTTGCTGTCCCCTCAAAATAACTCAGCACAGCCATTAATGTCTAAACTGCTGGCAACAAAAGTGAGTACACCCCTAAGTGAAAATGTCAAAATTGGGCCCAGTTAGCAATTTTCCCTCCCTGGTGTCATGTGACTCGTTAGTGTTACAAGGTTTCAGGTGTGAATGGGGAGCAGGCGTGTTAAATTTGGTGTTCTCGCTCTAATGCCCCGTACACACGATCGTTTTTAATGTCATTTTTTAAACCAACGTTTTTCTCCTCGTTTTTTTTCATGTTTCCTCTCAAGCCTGCCTTGCGTACACACCATCTTTAAAAAAAACGATCAAGCAAAGCGCAGTGACGTTCAACACGTACGACGGCACTATAAAGGGGAAGTTCCGTTCGAATGGCGCCACCCTTCATGTTAGTAAAGTTTGTTGAGCGACGATTCGCGCTTTTCAGTCCGTTACTGTGTAATGAATGTGCTATCTCCATTACGAACGCTAGTTTTACCAGAACGAGCGCTCCCGTCTCATACTTGATTCTGAGCATGCGCGTTTTTTTCACGTCGTTAAAGCATACACACTATCGTTTTTCACGTCGTTAAAAAAAACGACGTGAAAAAAGAGAGCATGTCCGGAATTTTTAATGGCCATTTTTCACGTCGTTAAAAATGCTCTGGAGCATACACACGGTCATTTTTCAGGGCCATTTTTTAAAATGGCAGTTTTAACGGCATGAAAAACGATCGTGTGTACGGGGCATCACTCTCTCATACTGGTCACTGGAAGTTCAACATGGCACCTCATGGCAAAGAACTCTCTGAGGATCTGAAAAAGAATTGTTGCTCCACATAAAGATGGCCTAGGCCAGTGATGTCAAACCTTGGCACCTCAGATGTTTTGGAACTACATTTCCCATGATGCTCAACTACACTGCAGAGTGCATGAGCATCATGGAAAATCTAGTTCCAAAACATCTGAGGTGCCAAGGTTTGCCATCACTGGCCTAGGCTATAAGAAGATTGCCAAGAACCTGAAACTGAGCTGCAGCACGGTGGCCAGGACCATACAGCGGTTTAACAGGACAGGTTCCACTCAGAACAGGCCTCGCCATGGTCAACCAAAGAAGTTGAGTGCATGTGCTCAGCGTCCTTTCCAGAGGTTGTCTTTGGGAAATAGATGTATGAGTGCAGCCAGCATTGCTGCAGAGGTTGAAGGGGTTGGGGTCAGCCTGTCAGTGCTCAGACCATACGCCGCACACTGCATCAAAGTGGTCGGCATGGCTGTCATCCAAGAAGGAAGCCTCTTCTAAAGCTGATGCACAAGAAAGCCCACAAACAGTTTGCTGAAGACAAGCAGACTAAGGACATGGATTACTTGAACCATGTCCTGTGATGAGACCAAGATAAACTTATTTGGTTCATATGGTTTTAAGTGTGTGTGGCAGCAACCAGGTGAGAAGTAAAAAGACAAGTGTGCCTTGCCTACAATCAAGCATGGTGGTGGAAGTGTCATTGTCTGGGGCTGCATGAGTGCTGACGACACTGGGGAGCTACAGTTCATTGAGGGAACCATGAATGCCAACATGTACTGTGACATACTGAACCAGAGCATGATCCCCTCCCTTCGGAGACTGGGCCGCAGGGCAGTATTCCAACATGATAATGACTCCAAAACACCTCCAGGATGAACACTACCTTGCTAAAGTAGCTGAGGGTAAAGGTGATGGACTGTCCAAGCATGTCTCTAGATCTAAATTCTATTGAGCATCTGTGGGGCATCCTCAAACGGAAGGTGGAGGTGCGCAAGGTCTCTAACATCCACCAGCTCTGTGATGTCGTCATGGAGGAGTGGAAGAGGACTCCAGTGGCAACCTGTGAAGCTCTGATGAACTCCATGCCCAAGAAGATTAAGGCAGTGCTGGAAAATAATGGTGGCCACACAAAATATTGACACTTTGGGCCCAATTTAGACATTTTCACTTAGTTGGTCAGCGGTTTGGACATTAATGGCTGTGGGTTGAGTTAGTCTGAGGGGACAGCAAATTTACACTGTTATACAAGCTGTATACTCACTACTGTACATTGCAGCAAAGTGTCATTTCTTTAGTGTTGTCACATGAAAAGTTTTAATAAAATATTTACAAAAATGTGAGGGGTGTACTCACTTGTGAGATACTGTATATATACACACACTATATTACCAAAAAGTATTGGGACACATGACATCCCAGTCTTGGGCCTCATGTACACTGCTGCTGGTAAACGGACGTTTAGGAGCAATTGGGCATTTTTTTCAACTGCTTCTGAACCCTCCTCTATGTTCTCTTATCGGTACATGTACACTGGTTCGTTTATAGTCGTTTCTAGGCAGTTGTGTTTAGAGACTTTTTCTTGAACCCAAAAAAATGTGTTCAGAAGCTATGTTTAGAGGCAGTTGAAGTGCCAAACGTGGCTAAACACGGCAACTTGCATTTAGCAGGGTTTGGTTTACAGACGTTTTTCATTTTAACAAAAGAAATTTTTTTTTTTCAAATGCTTCTAGACGCAAACGCGGCATGTAAACGGCCGTTTTTAGACACTGGTTTCTTTTTTTTTTTTATTTGTAACAGAGAGGCCGGTCTGCACAGACCAATACAGCATAATACAGTGTAATACATAGCACACACGACACACATTGATACAGGAAAGGGTATTTTGTTCAATTATATATATATATATATATATATATATATATGACAAAGCCTGCTGTAGGTGTTTATGTGTGGTCCGTTGTCAAGAGCCCCCGAGGGGGGGGGGGGTTAGCATACCTGTGTGGTAATGTGTGCATCAAAAGGACAGTATGTGCAGATGGCCCACACTGTAATCCCTGCCACCCCCTACTCCGAGGGCAACCGGGAGTTCCACACCGGAAGCTTCCTCGATGTTATCTGGTCCCACAGGACGAGCCTCTCAACTTTTTTTTTTTCAAAATACAAGAAAAGAGAAGTAAGAGATTAGAAAAACAAAGAGTAGGAAAAAAGATAAAGATAGACGGGAGAGTAAGGGGGGAGAAAATGGGAAAGGGGAAGGGAACTGTGAGTGCGAGCAAGGATATGGTAGGGAGAGGGGAGGGGGGGGGCCATTCTTCCGCGAAGGATCCCCATCAGATCATCGGTATCCCCAGCAAGTCATCGGTATAGTCAGTAGGCCTGGGCGGTTGGCCGCAGTTTTAATCTAAGTGACTTCCCCGTCTACGCCTCTAAGTCGCTGACCCTCTGCGGAGTATTTGAAAACATTCCACAGCTGCCAGGTCTTCTTAAAAGTCTCCTGTCTCTCTTGGCTGGTGAGAATCAGGTCCTCCAGCTGGCATATGTCGTCTACTTTTTTAAGCCAAAGGGAGATGGGCGGCGGGTGGGGTGACTTCCAGTGAAGTGGTATGCAGGCCTTAGCGGCATCCAACAAGTGTCGCACGACAGATTTTTGGTAGATTTGCGACGGTGTATCTGTCGCGTGGAGTAGAAAATAGGCTGGGTCGTCCAGCACCTCATGGTCTGTGAAGTCCTGGGTAATCCGTCGGACCTCACCCCAGAAATTCCACAGTCGGGGGCAGGACCAAAAGATATGTAAGAGGGTTCCTTTCTCCCCCCGGCATCTCCAGCAAAGGTCCGAAGATGCCGGGAAGAGAGTATGTAGGAGAGCTGTACCACCTAGTGAGGATTTTGTAATTCGTCTCTTGAAATGCAGTTCAGGTCTCCTTCCCATTTAGTTAGGTATGGTATGGGGCTGTCCGCTGGTGGCGTAAACAACATGTCATATGTCAAGGATAAGGAATAGGGGACCGTCCCTGACTCCGTGCAGAGTTCTTCTAGCACTGTGGGCGGGGTGCGTGCGGCGTCGGGGGGGGGGGTGTCCGACTAGGCAGGAAGTGACTGAGCTGGTGAGCTCGCATGAAGTCTAGTTTGTACGGTCCCGAAAGGTCTAATAGCTCTGCGATCGTTTTCCACCGTCCCATAGTACCAAAATGGGACGCCTGATAATATGCCGCTGCTTGTAAATCCAGAAACTTCCTATCCTGGATGCCCGGCATAAAGTGAGGGTGCCCTAACACCGGTCTCAGCGGTGAGTCAGGAGTCGAGATTGAGGGTTTTGACATCAATTGTGAGCAAATCTTAACTGTCGTGCCTATCAGCGGGTGTCGTTTAAGCTCCGAGGGAAAAGCAGCGTGGCACCATGGTGTTCTATGAAGGGGGACTACACTCTGTGACTGCTCTATTTGCGCCCAGAGCTTGGCGTCTGTATGTCGGCACCAGTCTAGGAGCCTGCTGAGGTGAGTCGCTTGGTAATAAATGCGAATATCCAGCATGGCCAAGCCTCCATGTAGTTTCGGGAGGGATAGCGTATTCCTGTTAAGGCGCGGGTTCTTCCCTGCCCAAAGGAATCTAGTGAAAACTGAGCTGATCTGCTTAAAAAAAGGATCCCGGGATTGAGATCGGGAGAGCCTGTAGGGTGTAGAGGAATTTGGGTAAGATTGACATCTTAAGAATGTTACAGCGGCCCAGCCACGAATGGAGGCCGCTGTCCCATTGGTCTAGGAGTTTCTGCACTTTCGCGAGAAGCGGGGGGAAATTAAGCTTAAATAAGCGGGAGAAAGACGCAGGTATATAGGTGCCCAGGTACTTCAGGGCGTCATCTGTCCATTTCAGGTTGAAACTGTTTTTAAGCCTCATCAATTGGTGTGGAGGGATCCCCACCCCCATGGCCTCCGATTTGGAGAGATTTATCTTCAGGTTGGACAGTTGGCCATACATGTCGAACTCACGCAGGAGGCACGGAAGAGAAGCAGAGGGGTTCGTAAGCGTGAACATTAGGTCGTCAGCATAGGCCGACACCCTATGCTGCGTACCCCTGGCGGTCACCCCAGTGATGCCAGGGTTCTGTCGGACGTGGCATAAAAAGGGTTCCAGGGTCAGGGCGAAGAGCAGGGGCGACAGGGGGCAACCCTGCCGTGTCCCATTCATTATTGGAAATGATTCCGAGAGGACTCCATTCGCTCTGACCCTGGCCGTTGGGCTCAAATAAACCGCCGCCATCCACTTCATCATCTGATCTCCCAGGCCTATGTACCTCAGTGTCGCAAACATGAATCTCCAATCTACTCGGTCAAACGCCTTCTCGGCGTCTGTCCCTAGCAGTACACATGGTGTCTTGTCGCTGACCGCTATATGCAGCAGGTTAAGGACCTTGGTGGTATTATCCCTGGCCTCCCTGGTCGGGACAAAGCCCACCTGGTCCAAATGGACCAGGTGAGGTAGGTGGCCCTGCAATCTGGACGCAAGGATTTTGGTGAACAATTTAAGGTCCGCGTTCAGAAGGGATATGGGACGATAGCTCCCACATTGATATGGGTCTTTACCCTCTTTCGGTATAACCGAGATCTGTGCCTGCAGCGTGGTGGTATGAAAGGACTTTCCCATACCCAGGGCGTTATAGAGTCTCACCATATGCTGGCTCATTGAGGGAAAGAGGGACCTATAATATTGGATGGTAAAGCCATCCGGGCCCGGGGCCTTACCAGGTTTTGTATTTTTAAGAGCAAGTTGAAGTTTGGGTATAGTAATGGGTTCTTCTAGGGCCTCCCGTATGTCTGTTGATAGCTTAGGCATGAGGGACCTTTCAAGAGAGGCCTGTGTGGGGTCAAGAGCGGGGTCAGGCGCACGCAGGTTGTACAGGGAACTGTAGAAGGATCGGAACTCCTGCGTAATCCGGTGGGGTAGGGATACCTTCTGTCCAGAGGGGGAAACCACATGCGGTATGTAAGACGCCAGCCGTTGTGATTTCAGGGTCTGTGATAAGAGCCTGCCACATTTGTTACCGGACTCATAGACTTTCCTACGGCAAATCTGCATCGCAGCTTTCGCCTTAAATTGCAAGATATCCGTGATCTGTCGCCGGGTCGTGTCTAGCTCCGTCTCAAGTTGTCTAGTCGGGTTTGTCTTGTGAGAGTTTTCCAAGGCCTGCAGGTTGGTCAGAAGTAGTGTCAGTTTCGCAGTCCGCTCACGCTTCAATTTGGCCCTGTGTTTTATGAGCACCCCCCTAATCACGGCCTTGTGTGCCTCCCATACAAGTCCGGGGTCACTGTCAGCTGTAGCATTAGTGTCAAAGTAGTGGCCTACCTCGGTGGTCACCTCTGCCAAAACCTCTGGCTCCTGCAGGAGACTCTCATTGAGTCTCCAAACCGGGTGTTGTTCCTCTAGGATGTCTGACATCACATACCGCAGCCCTATCGGGGCATGGTCCGACCATGTTATCGAGCCAATTGAGGTGTCCTTGACCGCATGTAATTGTCTGTGGGGCACTAGGAAATAGTCGATACGGGAGTATGACTTGTGCGGCTTAGAGTAAAAGGAGTAGTCACGTTCCCCCCGGGTGGAAAAGTCTCCAGGTGTCCACTAACTGTGCAGCGTGCAGTGTCGAGCCTATGCGTTTACGGACGTCCCGTGAGGTGGAGGACATACCGGTAGAGGTATCCTCCGACGGCAATAGGGGTATATTTGGGTCGCCCCCTACAATGAGCTGGCCCTCAGAGTAACACCCTAGCCTGTCAATCTGTCTCTTAAGAAATGTGTCTTGATGAGCGTTGGGTGCATATATGTTCGCCAATGTCACCCTCTTATCCCCAATCAGGCCCTTCAAAAACAGAAAGCGGCCTTCTCCATCTGTTTGAACATCCACCAGTTTCCAGGGGATTCTGGCGGAGATAAGGATGGACACCCCCCTAGATTTGGCCTGTGCATAGGCAGAGTGGTAGGCCAGGGAGTACAGTCTGTTCTTAAGCAGTGGTAATTTAGTGTCTCTGAAATGCGTTTCCTGTAGCATCATTATATCTACTCTCGCGCGACGCATGTCATTGAGCAGCATTCTCCGCTTCTCCGGGATGTTTAGACCCTTGACATTCAAGGACATAACATTAAGCACGTCCATGTCCACAACTCACAACAAAAAACAACAGCAGAAAGGGGGGGGGGGTAGAATGGGGTAAAGGGAGGGAGGGGAAAGATAGGAGGGAGGCAGGGAAGGAGGGGGAAAGGAAAAGATCAGAGACGTAGAGACTAAGTGTAGAAAAATACAGTTAAAGAGTGGATAGCGGAAGAAAGAGAGAGCTGCCCCTAGACAGACAGCAATACTAGGAGTCTACAACAGCCTAACTGGCAATGGCACTCGCCGAAGGTTCCTAGAAAGAAGATCTCCGGGGTATTGAGCGCCGTCCTAAGTGGGGTGGTGGGTGTACAGGACCGAGGTGTGAACTCCCCGCCCCCCCCCCCCCCCCCCCGTATGTCAGCTGAAAAAGACAAATACCGGTAATGTATAAAACATAGACATATAAGGTAAAAAAGGCAACAATAAAAGTATAACATTGTGTTTAAAATTTTGCATTCTAATGGACTGCAGCAGCATCACAGGAAACCTGACATTGATAACCAGCAGTAAAAGTGCAAAAGTCAAAGGTCAAAGCCACGGAACTATCAATCGGTATCCATCCCTGCCTCCCAACATGCATACTCAAACTGCCCTCCCCCTCCCAAACATGGCACAGCAACCGTGCAGGTGTGGATCTCGCCCAGCATTCGGTGGCTCCAGTGGCCCTCACTAGGCTGAAAGTAGTCTCAATCTCCTCAGCCTCAAGGCAGGGGGGACTGCTTCCTGGGTCAGAAAGAAAAATGCAGACCTCCCCCCGAACCCCCCCACCCAAACAACAGCACAGACCCTTCTCTCGTGTGCAGGCCAAATCAGTGTTCAAGTTCTGCCTCATCAAATGCCGGCTTCTCATGTATGGGTGGCAAAACCAGGCCACCGGGTGCCCAGCGGGGAGGGAGGGGGAGGGGGGCACCGGCCCAGGGGACCAGGCATCTCCCATATCCCTCAAGGGAGTCAAAGATCCACGGACCCCCCAGGGTAGCCCGGGAGAAGGCCAAGAGTCCGAGAGCCACATTGCGCACCAAAGAGGGAGGGGGTATCCGGGAGGATGCGGCCAGCATTTACAACCAGAGGGAGGAGGGAGGATTGAGGCATATGTTTGAAGATATGGCTTACGGCCTACTCACGTGGTCTCTCCCTGGATACAGATCGGTTCCTCCGGCATCCCCTCTGCTGGCGGAATGGTAAGGGGCCACGTTGTGCCAAGAGGCCCAAACGTCCGGCGGGACGCGGCAGCAGCTGAAGCCAGTCTGGGATCGGGATGGGCTCCGCTTCCATAAAACGAAAGAGAGCAGGGAGGTCCACCGGGGTCTGCAGGGTAAAGGAGTTGGAGTCTCTCCGGAAGGACACGGACAATGGATATCCCCAGCGGTAGGTAAATCCCTTCTGCTTGGCCAGTTCCAGAAGGGGGCGCAGCAGGGCCCTGCGACGCAGCGTCGCCCTGGAGAAGTCGGGGAGGATCTTCACCGGGACGCCCTCTACCTCTACATTGCCATGGTCCCATGCCCGACGCAGGATCGCCTCCTTCTGGGTGTAACGATGGAGCCTGCAGATGACGTCACGCGGCCTACTAGGATCTGTAGGTCTGGGGCCTAGGGCTCTATGCGCCCTGTCTAGCACTATCTCCACCCCCGGTTCTCCCAGGACCGTCCGGAACAGCTCCCGCACCGAGTCTCCGAGGTTCTCCACGTCGGCGACCTCCGGTAAGCCACGTATCCAGAGGTTACTGCGGCGGCTCCTGTCCTCAAGGTGGAGCTGTAGGTCTACCGCGGTCTCTCGGTGCAAGTCCCTGGATCGTTCCAAGGCCGCCACTCTGACTTCCAGGGAGGACACCAAGGTCTCCCCTGAGGTCACTCGTTCCGCGAGTGTGGACACTTCCCCTCGTACCTCCTGGATGTCCCGCCTGTGTGTCTCCTCCAGACGGAGGATCAGGGATTCGATGTCCGTCCGGGTCGGGAGAGCCTCTATGTTCGCCCGGGTGGGGAGGGCCATCAGCAAGGCCTGGATGTCATGCTCCTGCATCTCGGCGTCTAGCTGCGGATCCGCTGACATCCCCGGATCGTGATGTGTCTCCGGTGTTCCCGCCGCGGAGTCAGGTAAGATGTTACTGGAGGACGGTGCTTGGGCCTTCCGTGTAGTTCCCCGCGTGGAGCCTCGTGGTGCCGTTGCTCTAGTCCCAGGGGAGTCATCCTGCAGGAGCTTGAAATACCTGCAAATTTCGCTCTGGTTCTTCCCGGAGGGGGTCCCCCTAGTAGCTGCCCTGGTGCTATACTTTTGGCCGAGTACATACCGGTATATCACGTTATTTTGCCGGTTTAAGAGGGCCTGGGCCGGGAGCTCCAAGAGAAAACAGCCTCACTCAGCCATGTCCAGGCCATGCCCCCAGACACTGGTTTCTAGCTGTCAAGTTAAATCGTTCAGGAGAGGTTGAACAACTTCATGTGCATGAAGCCTAAGTCCATAGGATTCAAAATTGAGTTGGCCTACCCTTTGGAGCTTTACCAACTTTAATGCCTTGTACACACGATCAGAATTTCCGATAGAAAAAGTCAGACGGAATTTTTTCATCGGATATTCCGAACGTGTGTGTGCCCCATCGGACTTTTTCCGTCGGAATTTAGAAAAGAGAACTTGTTCTCTTTTTTTCCCCACGGAAAAAAATTCTATCGGAAATTCCGTTCATCTGTAGGGTACTCCGACGGAGAAAAAACCATGCATGCTCAGAATCAAGTCGACGCATGCTCGGAGGCATTGAACTTAATTTTTCTCGGCTCGTCGTAGTGTTGTACGTCACCGCGTTCTTGACGATCGGAATTTGGTGCGACAGTGTGTATGCAAGACCGCTTGAATGGAATTCCATCTGAAAAATCTGTCGGAGTTTATCCCGATGGAAAATCCGATCGTGTGTACGGGGCATAACTCTTCTGGGAAGGCTGTCCACAAGGTTTAGGAGTGTGTCTATGGGAATGTTTGACCATTCTTCCAGAAGCACATTTGTGAAGTCAGGCACTGATGTGGACAAGAAGGCCTGGCTTGCAGTCTCCGCTCTAATTCATCCCAAAGGTGTTCCGACGGGTTGAGATCAGAACTCTGTGCAGGCCAGTCAATACCCTCCACCCCAAACTCGCTCATCCATGTCTTTATGGACCTTGCTTTGTGCACTGGTCCAAATCATTTGGTGGTGGGGGGGATTATGGTGTGGGGTTGTTTTTGGCCTTAGTTCCAATGAAGGGAACTCTTAAAGTGGTTGTAAACCCACTTTGAAAAAAAAAAACCTAACACCTGAAAGACAAAAGCATAATGAGCTAGTATGCATAGCATACTAGCTCATTATGTAATACTCACCTGAGATCGAAGCCCTCGCTGCGGTGTCCATACACAGCACCGGCCAGCGATATCACTCTCGGGGGTTACTTCCGGGTATCGCGGCTCTGGCCAATCCCAGCACCGGAGCCGCTGGTAAAGGCACATTCACTGCACACATACGTGCCATTGCTTCAGTTTGCTTCAGTGCGCATGTGCCGATGACATCGGCACATGCAGGGGTCAGGGGAGATCTCTTAAACCGTGCAGGTTTAGGAGATATCCTGGGTAGCTACAAGTAAGCCTTATTATAGGCTTACCTGTAGCAAAAAGTGGTCTGTAAGGGTTTACAACCACTTTAAGAAGTCAGCATACCAAGACATTTTGGACAGTTTCATACTTTCAACTTTGTGGGAACAGTTTGGGGATGGCCCCTTCCTGTTCCAACATGACTGCGCGCCAGTGTACAAACAAGGTCCATAAAGACATGGATGAGCAAGTTTGGGGTGGAGAAACTTGACTGGCCTGCACAGAGTCCTGACCTCAACCCGCTAGAACACCTTTGGGATGAGTTAGAGCGGACACTGCGAGCCAGACCTTCTCATCCAACATCAGTGCCTGACCTCACAAATGCGCTTCTGGAAGAATGGTCAAACATTCTCATAGACACACTCCTAAACTTTGTGAACAGCCTTCCCAGATGAGTTTAAGCTGTTATAGCTGCAAAGGGTGGGCCAGCTCAACATTGAACCATGCGGACTAAAGGCCCGTACACACGCTTTGATTTTAAGACATCAATTGTGTTACGATGACCGATTGTCCGCAAATCTTACCATTAGTACGGTGCTTTCAAAGGCCGATTTCACTTTTTTGCCAGACAAAAGCTGGATGCGCAGACTATAACATTTTTGGTCGGATGTGAACTCAACATCTGATTTTCGTTTCATTAGTATGGTTTTCGTCCGAAAATAAATCGTAAGAGCAAAACTACGCATGCTCAGAAACAAAAGAGTGCATACAAAACTATTCAACACGTTATGTCACTTCTGACGTTGTATTCTGTTCTGTCAAATGAAGATTCACGTACTGTGGGTAACCTCTTCACTTTCGACATGAGACTAGTAGGGATGAGCCGAACACCCCCCCGGTTTGGTTCGCACCAGAACCTGTGAACGGACCAAAAGTTTGCGCAAACTTTAGAACCCTATTAAATACAATGGACGCGAACGTTCGAAATCAAAAGTGCTAATTATAACGGCTAATATGCAAGTTATTGTCCTAAAAAGGGTTTGGGGACCCGGGTCCTGCCCCAGGGGACATGTATCAATGCAAAAAGACGTTTTAAAAATGGCCGTTTTTTAGGGAAGAGTGATTTTAATGATGCTTAAAGTGAAATATTCCTTTAAATATCGTACCTGGGTGGTGTCTAAAGTATGCCTGTGAAGTGGCCTGTGTTTAGAACTGTCCCTGCACAAAATGAAATTTCTAAAGGAAAAATTGTAATTTAAAACTGCTTGCGGCTTTAATGTAATGTCTGGTCCCGGCAATATGGATGAAAATCATTGAGAAAAATGGCATGGGTACCCCCCCTCCCCCCGCCCAAGCTCACTACCAGCCCCTTTGGGTCTTGTATGGATATTAAGGAGAACCCTGCACCCAAATTAAAAAAAGGCCCTATATACGCTGAACAGCAGTATACAGGCGGCGCAAACAAGACAGGGACTGTAGGTTTGTTCTTAAGTAGAATCTGTTTGTAATTTGGAACAGGTACATTTTTTAAATGTAGCTCCAGGCAAAAAATCTATTTTTAAGCTTTTTGGAAAACATAGGGAAGGGTTATCACCCCTGGAACATTTGTTTTGCTGTCTGTGCACCTGTTCAGAACATTTCACCTCACTTTCCGTCCCAATGACAAATGTTTTTTGAAAATTTGGTTTTTTTATTGAAACAAGGATTGGTGATAAAGCATCAGTAGAGAGAAGACACCTTTTTCCCATATTAACTCTTACAGGAGAGAATTTCCCTTCCTAGGGGTAGATTTCCTCTCACTTCCTGTCGTCTCCTTCCGTTTGCAAGTTGGATGTTTGAAAGTAGGGGCCTGCCGTATATACGCTGCAGAAATTTGGCCCTTAGGTGTTGGTGTTGCCACAACACTGTAAGCCCTCACAGTTACTCTTGGTGGGCACTGGAACGCCCTGCTGTGAACTATTAGATCAAGAATTGTAATTACATGCCCCTGTTGAACAGGGGCAGAAAAATTGGGCCTTTGGTGGTGGTGATGTTGCCATAACACTGTAAGCCTTCACAGTTACTCTTGGTGGGCGCAGGAATGAACCCTGCTGTAAATTATTCGATCAAGAATTGTAATTACATGCCCCTGTTGAACAGGGGCAGACAAATTGGGCCTTAGGCACTGGTGCCACAACACTGCAACCCCTCACAGATACTGTACTTCGAGCGGAGCAATGAGCCCTGCTGCAAAGTATTGCATCAAAAATTGTAATTACACGCCCCTGTTAAACAGGGGCTAAAAAATTGGGCCTTAGGCACTGGTGCTGGTGCCACAACACTGCAACCCCTCACAGATACTGTAGTTGGAGCGCAGCAATGAGCCCTGCTGCAAAGCATTGCATCAAAAATTGTAAATACATGCCCCTGTTAAACAGGGGCTGAAAAATTGGGCCTTAGCCACTGGTGGCGGTGCCCAGAACCAAAAATTTTCTTTCTAGCTATCAGCATGATCATTGAGGAGGAAGAGGATAGTCACTCAGCATAACAGGATAGTCACTCAGCATCAGCATAGGCAGTCTTAAAGGGATCTGACATTTTAAAAAAATTACTTGGTTACATCAGCATCAGGTGCTTGGTAGCTGGTGGTGATCCAAGACTGATTCATTTTTATGAAGGTCAGTCGATCGACAGAGTCGGTGGACAGGCGCACCCTGTGATCGGTTACAAAGCCTTCAGCAGCACTGAATGTGCGTTCCGAAAGAACGCTGGATGCAGGACAGGCCAGTACCTCAATTGCATACTGTGCAAGCTCTGGCCAGTGATCCATCCTCAAGACCCAGTAACCCAGAGGATTTTCGGTGGGAAAGGTGTTCAAGTCTCATCTTGCCCCTAGGTATTCCTGCACCATGTAAACCAGACGCTGACGATGGTTGCTGGAACCGATCATACCTTGGGGCTGCGTACTAAAAAATTGTCTGAAAGCATCGGTCAGACGGCCACCTTCTCCACCGCTCCTTCTTTGACTGACCGAAGCCTCAGCAACACGTAGTCCAGGACCAGGAATTTGTAACCTCCCAGTCTCTGGGAATGCGTTGCACAGACCTTTCTGCAAGGCCTCCCGAAGATGCTTCATCCTCTGCTACCTCTGCAACAGAAAGATAAGGTCCGCAACCTTACCCTTGTAACGTGGATCAAGGAGGGTTGCCAGCCAGTAATGATCCCTCTCCTTGATCGCACGAATACGAGGATTTTTCCGCAGGCTTTGCAGGATCAGGGAGGCCATGCAGCATAGGTTTGCTGATGCTTTCAGTGCGGAGACCTCTGGGTCACTGAGGACGACATGATCCGCAGCCACCTCCTCCCAGCCACGTACAAGTCCATGGGTGTCTTGGGACTGTAATTTATCCCTTGAAGACTGCTGCTGATGCTGAGTGCTAGGCTCCACCTCCATGCTAACACAATAATCATCCTCCTCCTCCTCCTCTTCCTGTGTGATAGCCGGGCCAGCAGGAACACTGTCAGGATAAAGGGGGCCTTGAGAGGTAAGGAAGTCCTCCTCTTCCTGCCTCTGTTCTGCCCCAAGTGCCCTGTCCATTATTCCACGCAGCGTGTGCTCCAACAGGTGGGCAAGAGGGACCGTGTCACTGATGCATGCACTGTCACTGCTCACCATCCTCGTGGCCGCCTCAAATGGTGCCAGGACAGTGCATGCATCCCTGATCATGGCCCACTGGCGTGGGGAAAAAATCCAAGCTCCCCTGACCCTGCCCTGGTGCTATATTGCAACAGATACTCATAGATGGCACTCTGCTGTGTGTGCAGCCGCTGCAGCATGGCCAACGTAGAGTTCCACCTGGTGGGCATGTCACAGATTAGGCGGTTCTTGGGCAGGTTGTAATCCTTTTGCAGCTCAGCCAGCCGAAATGCCCACAGAGTTTCCTCCCCTGCTTCAGGACCTCCTGTAAGCCCGGGTACCTGCCCAAGAACCGCTGCACCACCAAGTTAAGGACGTGAGCCCAACAGGGCACATGGGTCAGGTGTCCATGTCGGAGGGCGGAGAGGAGGTTGGTGCCATTGTCGGAAACCACCATTCCTGGCTTAAGCTGGCATGGCCTCAACCACCTCTGAGCCTGCCCTCAGGCTTGAGTGGCGACGAGTATAGATACTGAACTTTAAGTGTTGCGTGCCTGAACCTTCCCCTACTTCTTTCAACTTTCTGCTCTCTCTCTTCAAGTTGACTCAAAGAGGAAAAAAAGAATAAGGGCTCTTTCACACGGGACGGATCCGTGAAGCTCCGCTTGCTCAGCGGGGATCGCTCTGTTGATCCCCGCTGAGCCGGCGGATGACTGGGCGGTCCCCGCCCACTGTGCAGGGACCGCCCTGTCAGAGCGCCGTTCTCCCCTATGGGGGGATCGGATGACGACGGACCGTAGAGTCCGTTGTCATCCGATCCGCCGACGGATGGAAAAATAGGGTTTTCCTCCGTCACACTTTGGCGGAGCGGGTCGGATGTCAGCGGACATGTCACCGCTGACATCCGTGGCTCCATAGGGCTACATGGAGCATCCGTTCAGGTCTGCCTAAAAAACTGACAGGCGGACCTGAACGGACCGTCCGTGTGAAAGGGGCCTAAAGTAGGGTGACCAGACATCCCCGGTTTCAAGGGACAGTCCCCGGATTGAGGACACTGTCCCCGGTCCAAGTTTGTCCCCAGTTTTGTCCCCGGATTGGATTGGAACAGGGGCTGGGGAAATTTCAAAGACAGTCAGTGCAGAATTAAAAAAAAAAAAAATCTGAATTGCACCCCCCGCTCTACCGCTCCTAATAGCTTAGGGGGGGGGGTGTATTTTTTTCCATTATCTGTGCCCCTTTCTAATGATCATGTGCTGGTCGGAGCGGAGGGAATATTTCTTCAGTTTCGGGTGCATGCCCATTCAGCTCCGCTCCCAAGTCATAGTTGCCAACATTGCAAAAAAAACATCTGGGACACTTTTTTTGTATTGAGGCGGAGCCTTGCTATAATTAGGGGGCGGGGCATTCGTTTGTAGGTGTGTCATGCTGAAATGAGAAATGCGGCGCGCTCAGCGCGTCGCGGCGAAAAAAGGGCGTGGTTTACGCACGATAGTGGGTGTGGCTTAAATGGGCGTGGTTCAAATGGGTGTGGCTACAGTCCGAGGTGAGAGAAAGAGAGAGAAAGAAATAGAAAGAAAGAAGCCAGATCCTACACCACAATAGAAATGTGTAACAAAATTGGCAGATAAGTATACTCCAAAACACCTGTTGGCGCTTCAATCATCCCGACACCATGTTTGTTATGGTGTCAGGGTGATTGAAGCGCATTATTTCTATTATTAAATTGTAATATAAAATTAAATCATTCAACTCACCATAATGCCGAATCAGTGGAAGCGTGTCACCTGTCACGTCGCCTGTCACCAGATGCCTCCCCAGCAGTCCGTCCTTGCATCAGGTGCCTCCCCAGCAGTCCGTCCTTACATCAGGTGCCCCCAGTAGGGATGAGCTCGGTGTTCGAGTCGAACATACGTTCGACTCGAACATCGGCTGTTCGATCGTTCGCCGAACAACGAACGATTTGGGCCGTTCGCGCCTAATTCGCGGCCCACAATGCACTACGCCATCGCAGTGTCATCCAGGAGCTGTGATTGGCCAAGCATGCACTGTGACCCCGCATGCTTGGTCAATCACAGCGCCGGCAGCGAGGAGAGCAATGATTGGCCACAGGCAGGATGCCTGTGGCCAATTATTGCTGAGGGTGTTTAGTACACGCCCCACACTATAAAAGGCCGCCAGCACGGCGGCCTAGTGTAGTGTGTTCCGGAGCAGGGAAAGAGAAGCATAGGCAGGGACAGTGACATATTTTTTTCTTGCTTAACCTGGATTCCTTTAGTTTAGGGAAAGAGAAGGATAGGTAGGGAGAGTGTCAGTCTGTTTTACTGTGCTAAACCTTGTTTGTAGGGACAGGGAAGGACAGTGAGGGAAATTCTCATTGTGCTATACTGTGCTAAAGCATTCATCATCAACCATCTTTAAAAAAACATTTTTTATAGGGACAGAAAACTATAGGTAGGGAGAGTGTCAGTGTGTTTTACTGTGCTAAACCTTGTTTGTAGGGGCAGGGAAGGACAGTGAGGGAAATTCTCATTGTGCTATACTGTGCTAAAGCATTCATCATCAACCATCTTTAAAAAAAAAATTTTATAGGGACAGAAAACTATAGGTAGGGAGAGAGTCAGTGTGTTTTACTGTGCTAAACCTTGTTTGTAGGGACAGGGAAGGACAGTGAGGGAAATTCTCATTGTGCTATACTGTGCTAAAGCATTCATCATCAACCATCTTTAAAAAAAAAAAATTATAGGGACAGAAAACTATAGGTAGGGAGAGTGTCAGTGTGTTTTACTGTGCTAAACCTTGTTTGTAGGGACAGGGAAGGACAGTGAGGGAAATTCTCATTGTGCTATACTGTGCTAAAGCATTCATCATCAACCATCTTTAAAAAAACATTTTTTATAGGGACAGAAAACTATAGGTATGGAGAGTGTCAGTGTGTTTTACTGTGCTAAACCTTGTTTGTAGGGACAGGGAAGGACAGTGAGGGAAATTCTCATTGTGCTATACTGTGCTAAAGCATTCATCATCAACCATCTTTAAAAAAACATTTTTTATAGGGACAGAAAACTATAGGTAGGGAGAGTGTCAGTGTGTTTTACTGTGCTAATCCTTGTTTGTAGGGACAGGGAAGGACAGTGAGGGAAATTCTCATTGTGCTATACTGTGCTAAAGCATTCATCATCAACCATCTTTAAAAAAACATTTTTTATAGGGACAGAAAACTATAGGTAGGGAGAGTGTCAGTGTGTTTTACTGTGCTAAACCTTGTTTGTAGGGACAGGGAAGGGCAGTGAGGGAAATTCTCATTGTGCTATACTGTGCTAAAGCATTCATCATCAACCATCTTTAAAAAAAAAATTTTATAGGGACAGAAAACTATAGGTAGGGAGAGTGTCAGTGTGTTTTACTGTGCTAAACCTTGTTTGTAGGGACAGGGAAGGACAGTGAGGGAAATTCTCATTGTGCTATACTGTGCTAAAGCATTCATCATCAACCATCTTTAAAAAAAAAATTTTATAGGGACAGAAAACTATAGGTAGGGAGAGTGTCAGTGTGTTTTACTGTGCTAAACCTTGTTTGTAGGGACAGGGAAGGACAGTGAGGGAAATTCTCATTGTGCTATACTGTGCTAAAGCATTCATCATCAACCATCTTTAAAAAAAAATTTTTATAGGGACAGAAAACTATAGGTAGGGAGAGTGTCAGTGTGTTTTACTGTGCTAAACCTTGTTTGTAGGGACAGGGAAGGACAGTGAGGGAAATTCTCATTGTGCTATACTGTGCTAAAGCATTCATCATCAACCATCTTTAAAAAAAAAAATTTATAGGGACAGAAAACTATAAGTAGGGAGAGTGTCAGTGTGTTTTACTGTGCTAAACCTTGTTTGTAGGGACAGGGAAGGACAGTGAGGGAAATTCTCATTGTGCTATACTGTGCTAAAGCATTCATCATCAACCATCTTTAAAAAAACATTTTTTATAGGGACAGAAAACTATAGGTAGGGAGAGTGTCAGTGTGTTTTACTGTGCTAAACCTTGTTTGTAGGGACAGGGAAGGACAGTGAGGGAAATTCTCATTGTGCTATACTGTGCTAAAGCATTCATCATCAACCATCTTTAAAAAAACATTTTTTATAGGGACAGAAAACTATAGGTAGGGAGAGTGACAGTGTGTTTTACTGTGCTAAACCTTGTTTGTAGGGACAGGGAAGGACAGTGAGGGAAATTCTCATTGTGCTATACTGTGCTAAAGCATTCATCATCAACCATCTTTAAAAAAAAAAATTTATAGGGACAGAAAACTATAGGTAGGGAGAGTGTCAGTGTGTTTTTCTGTGCTAAACCTTGTTTGCAGGGACAGGGAAGGACAGTGAGGGAAATTCTCATTGTGCTATACTGTGCTAAAGCATTCATCATCAACCATCTTTAAAAAAACATTTTTTATAGGGACAGAAAACTATAGGTAGGGAGAGTGTCAGTGTGTTTTACTGTGCTAAACCTTGTTTGTAGGGACAGGGAAGGACAGTGAGGGAAATTCTCATTGTGCTATACTGTGCTAAAGCATTCATCATCAACCATCTTTAAAAAAAAATGTTTTTATAGGGACAGAAAACTATAGGTAGGGAGAGTGTCAGTGTGTTTTACTGTGCTAAACCTTGTTTGTAGGGACAGGGAAGGACAGTGAGGGAAATTCTCATTGTGCTATACTGTGCTAAAGCATTCATCATCAACCATCTTTAAAAAAAAAATTTTTTATAGGGACAGAAAACTATAGGTAGGGAGAGTGTCAGTGTGTTTTACTGTGCTAAACCTTGTTTGTAGGGACAGGGAAGGACAGTGAGGGAAATTCTCATTGTGCTATACTGTGCTAAAGCATTCATCATCAACCATCTTTAAAAAAAAAATTTTATAGGGACAGAAAACTATAGGTAGGGAGAGTGTCAGTGTGTTTTACTGTGCTAAACCTTGTTTGTAGGGACAGGGAAGGACAGTGAGGGAAATTCTCATTGTGCTATACTGTGCTAAAGCATTCATCATCAACCATCTTTAAAAAAAAAAATTTATAGGGACAGAAAACTATAGGTAGGGAGAGTGTCAGTGTGTTTTACTGTGCTAAACCTTGTTTGTAGGGACAGGGAAGGACAGTGAGGGAAATTCTCATTGTGCTATACTGTGCTAAAGCATTCATCATCAACCATCTTTAAAAAAAAAATTTTATAGGGACAGAAAACTATAGGTAGGGAGAGTGTCAGTGTGTTTTACTGTGCTAAACCTTGTTTGTAGGGACAGGGAAGGACAGTGAGGGAAATTCTCATTGTGCTATACTGTGCTAAAGCATTCATCATCAACCATCTTTAAAAAAACATTTTTTATAGGGACAGAAAACTATAGGTAGGGAGAGTGTCAGTGTGTTTTACTGTGCTAAACCTTGTTTGTAGGGACAGGGAAGGACAGTGAGGGAAATTCTCATTGTGCTATACTGTGCTAAAGCATTCATCATCAACCATCTTTAAAAAAAAAATTTTATAGGGACAGAAAACTATAGGTAGGGAGAGTGTCAGTGTGTTTTACTGTGCTAAACCTTGTTTGTAGGGACAGGGAAGGACAGTGAGGGAAATTCTCATTGTGCTATACTGTGCTAAAGCATTCATTAGACTTGTGCACAACGGAAAAATTCGTTCCGTTTCGGTTCGTTTCTTTCCGGTCCTGTTGATTCGTAATCATTCGTAATTTTGCTAGACGGGATTTTTCGTGTTCGGACTCATTCGTATTTTTGCAAGCGACATTTTTCGTTGAATTTTTTGTTGCTTTATAATTCGTACTTTCGGTAGAGTACGTTGTTTTTCGTTGATTCTGGACACAACTCCTACTTTCGTAACTTTTTTTGGGTTCGTACTTTCGGTAGAGTACGTTGTTTTTCGTTGATTCTGGACACAACTCCTACTTTCGTAACTTTTTTTGGGTTCGTTGATTCGTAATTTTCCGTGTCTCTCTCACAACGACGCTGCCTATTATGCCTAATGTGCTTCGAATGGATTTGTACTTTTCTAAATACATTGCGGTTATTTGTAACGATTCGAAATCTCGTAATTTACTTTCGTTTTTTACATGCGGCTATAGCCTCTGCCCCTGTACACCATTTTGAGAGGGTTCAGCACGGTGAGGGAGAAGCAGAGAGCAGAGCAGAGTGAGTGTTATTGTGCTTCGAATGGATTCGAAATCTCGTATTTTACTTTCGTTTTTTACATGCGGCTATAGCCTCCGCCCCTGTACACCATTTTGAGAGGGTTCAGCACGGTGAGGGAGAAGCAGAGAGCAGAGCAGAGTGTTATTGTGCTTCGAATGGATTCGAAATCTCGTATTTTACTTTCGTTTTTTACATGCGGCTATAACCTCCGCCCCTGTACACCATTTTGAGAGGGAGTTCAGCACGGTGTGGGAGAAGCAGAGAGCAGAGCAGAGTGAGTGTTATTGTGCTTCGTATGGATTCGTACATTCGTAACTTTTTCATAACGAATTATGCCGAAGACATTCGGGCATTCGCTATTTGCGGTATAATTTATTTCGGATTCGGTCTTATTCGTAATTGCTTTGTTCGGAAATTCGAATGCTTCCGAATGTCCGAAAGTTGCTAAATTCGGACGAATTTCAATTCGTTACGAAACGAATTGCACAAGCCTAGCATTCATCATCAACCATCTTTAAAAAAATTTTTTTATAGGGACAGAAAACTATAGGTAGGGAGAGTGTCAGTGTGTTTTACTGTGCTAAACCTTGTTTGTAGGGACAGGGAAGGACAGTGAGGGAAATTCTCATTGTGCTATACTGTGCTAAAGCATTCATCATCAACCATCTTTAAAAAAACATTTTTTATAGGGACAGAAAACTATAGGTAGGGAGAGTGTCAGTGTGTTTTACTGTGCTAAACCTTGTTTGTAGGGACAGGGAAGGACAGTGAGGGAAATTCTCATTGTGCTATACTGTGCTAAAGCATTCATCATCAACCATCTTTAAAAAAACATTTTTTATAGGGACAGAAAACTATAGGTAGGGAGAGTGACAGTGTGTTTTACTGTGCTAAACCTTGTTTGTAGGGACAGGGAAGGACAGTGAGGGAAATTCTCATTGTGCTATACTGTGCTAAAGCATTCATCATCAACCATCTTTAAAAAAAAAAAATTATAGGGACAGAAAACTATAGGTAGGGAGAGTGTCAGTGTGTTTTTCTGTGCTAAACCTTGTTTGTAGGGACAGGGAAGGACAGTGAGGGAAATTCTCATTGTGCTATACTGTGCTAAAGCATTCATCATCAACCATCTTTAAAAAAACATTTTTTATAGGGACAGAAAACTATAGGTAGGGAGAGTGTCAGTGTGTTTTACTGTGCTAAACCTTGTTTGTAGGGACAGGGAAGGACAGTGAGGGAAATTCTCATTGTGCTATACTGTGCTAAAGCATTCATCATCAACCATCTTTAAAAAAAAATGTTTTTATAGGGACAGAAAACTATAGGTAGGGAGAGTGTCAGTGTGTTTTACTGTGCTAAACCTTGTTTGTAGGGACAGGGAAGGACAGTGAGGGAAATTCTCATTGTGCTATACTGTGCTAAAGCATTCATCATCAACCATCTTTGAAATCCTTGTTTTTTGGACAGTCAGGGAAATTGTCATTGTGCTATTCTGTGCGAAAGCAATCATCCTCAACCATATTTAGAAATCCTTAAGTAAAGGGACAGAGAAGGACACCTGAAGGTAGCCCTTATTGCTTTTTTCCCATCTCCCTGCAGGCCATCCATTAGAATGTCTGGAAGGCAAACAAGGAGAGGCAGACAGTCAGGAGGCAATAAAAGAGGGCAAGCAGGCTCTGTGTCTGGGGGCAACAGTGCTGGTCGTGGACGCGGTGCATTGTCATCAGCACATGGCCATGGGACACGCTTGTCCTTCTTTTCGGCAGCTGGACATGTTGAGCCACATCATGCCGAAGACTTGGTAGAGTGGATGACCAAGCCCTCCTCCTCCTCCTCATCCTCTCTCACCCAGGCTCAGGGTACTGGCAAAGCAGCTGCCAAAGCGTCCTCTTCCCTGGTATCAATGTCAGACTCATCATCAGTCACTCCTTCCCTAGACCCACCATGTCCTCCTCCTGAGGAGTCCCCCGAACTGTTTGAGCACAGTGTTGGGTACATGCTCCAGGAGGATGCCCAGCGTTTCGAAGGGTCTGATGATGAAACCCAGCTAGAGGAAGGCAGTAGCGTTAGAGCAGACAGAGGGGATGCTCAAGAAGGACACCAATCTGGCAGTCATGTTCCAGCAGCTGCAGCATACTGCCAGATTGGCTCCAGTGATGAGGAGGGAGGGGATGATGAGGTCACTGACTCCAAGTGGGTGCCTAATAGGAGAGAGGAGGAGGAGGAGGATGAGGAGGAGGCACATCTCCAACGAGGCAGGATGCCCTTTGGTGGCCAGCGTAAGGGCAGTACACCGACGGAATCACACCGCAGAGCTCCGCCTGTGCAGGGCGCTGCCTCTGCCCGTCATTCAAAAAGTTCTTTGGTGTGGGCCTTTTTTGAGGCTAGTGCATCAGATCGCACAGCTGCTGTTTGCAACATATGTCTCAAGCGTATATCGCGTGGCCAAAACATCAGCCGCTTGGGTACCACATGCCTGACCAGACATATGTTGACCTGCCATGCAGCTCGTTGGCAAGCCTACCTCAAAGACCCACACCAAAGAACAAAGCGGACCTCTCCTTGCACCGCATCAGCTGGGATCTCCAACCCCACTATAACTTCAGTCCTCTCTGAAACATGCACTGAGAGGAATGAAGGTGTAGAATTAGGTGTGTCACAGCCAAGTACTTGCGGCCACTCTGCTAGCAGTACACCGACGTCCGATTCTAGCAGGCAAATTTCCCTGCCCCAGCTGCTGGACCGTCGAAAGAAGTTCACTCCCAGCCATCCACATGCCCAGCGGTTGAATGCTAGCTTGGCTAAATTGCTAGCGCTTCAACTGCTGCCTTTTCAGTTGGTAGACTCGGCCCCCTTCCGTGAGTTTGTGCAATGTGCGGTTCCTCAGTGGCAGGTTCCCAAACGCCACTTTTTCTCACGGAAGGCTATTCCGGCTCTCTACCGGCATGTGGAAGGCAATGTCTTGGCCTCGCTGGACAGGGCGGTCAGCGGTAAGGTGCATATTACCGCTGACTCATGGTCCAGCAGGCATGGACAGGGACGTTACCTTTCTTTCACGGCCCATTGGGTCACTCTTTTGGCAGCTGGGAAGGATGCAGGACAAGGTGCAGTAGTGTTGGAGGTTGTTCCACCGCCACGCCTCCAAAATGCTACTACTGGTTGTGACACACCTCTCTCCTCCACCCCCTCCTCTTCTTCTTCCTCCATGGCCTCTTCCTGTGCTTTGTCCTCTGAACCAGCGGTGCTCCGTAGCCGTTCAAGGGGCTACGCAAGTACGCAGGCAAAAAGATGCCATGCCGTGCTTGCGCTGGTGTGTTTGGGGGACAGAAGCCACACTGGGGCAGAGGTCCTGTCTGCTCTGCAGGGCCAGGCCGAGAGGTGGTTGACGCCACGCCAGCTTAAGCCAGGAATGGTGGTTTGCGACAATGGCACCAACCTCCTCTCCGCCCTCCGACAGGGACAACTGACCCATGTGCCCTGTGTGGCTCACGTCCTTAACCTGGTGGTGCAGCGGTTCTTGGGCAGGTACCCGGGCTTACAGGATGTCCTGAGGCAGGCCAGGAAAGTCTGTGTGCATTTCCGCAGATCTTATAATGCCAGTGCTCGCCTGGCTGAGCTGCAAAAGGAGTTGAACCTGCCCAAGAACCGCCTTATATGTGACATGCCCACCAGGTGGAACTCAACGTTGGCCATGCTGCAGCGGCTGCACACGCAGCAGAGGGCCATCAATGAGTACCTGTGCGACTACGGCACCAGGACAGGGTCAGGGGAGCTTGTTTTTTTTTCTCCACGCCAGTGGGGCATGATCAGGGATGCATGCACTGTCCTGGCACCATTTGAGGAGGCCACGAGGATGGTGAGCAGTGACAGTGCATGCATCAGTGACACTGTACCTCTTGTCCACCTGTTGGAGCACACGCTGCGTGGAATAATGGACAGGGCACTTGAGGCAGAACAGAGGCAGGAAGAGGAGGACTTCCTTGCCTCTCAAGGCCCCCTTTACCCAGACAGTGTTCCTTCTGTCCCACCCATCGCACAGGAAGAGGAGGAGGAGGAGGAGGAGGAGGAGGAGGAGGAGGAGGATTGTGTCAGCATGGAGGTGGAGGCTGGCACTCAGCATCATCAGCAGCAGTCTTTTAGGGATGATTTACAGTCCCAAGAAACCAGTGGACTTGTACGTGGCTGGGAGGAGGTGGCTGCGGATCATGTCGTCCTTAGTGACCCAGAGGACTCCGGACCGAATGCCTCAGCTAACCTATGCTGCATGGCCTCCCTGATCCTGCAAAGTCTGCGGAAGGATCCTCGTATTCTTCGGATCAAGGAGAGGGACCATTACTGGCTGGCCACTCTCCTTGATCCACGGTACAAGGGTAAGGTTGCGGACCTTATGTTACCGTCGCAGAGGGAGCAGAGGATGAGACAACCCCGGGAGGCCTTGCAGAAAGGTCTGTGCAACGCGTTCCCAGAGACTGGGAGGTTACAAACTCCTGGTCCTGGACAACGAGTTGCTGAGGCTTCGGCCAGTCAAAGAAGGAGCGGTGGGGAAGGTGGCCGTCTGACCGATGCGTTCAGACAATTCTTTAGTCCGCAGCCCCAAAGTATGATCGGTTCCAGCAACCATCGCCAGCGTCTGATAAACATGGTGCAGGAATATCTAGGGGCAAGGTCAGACTTGGACACCTTCCCCACCGAAAATCCTCTGGCTTACTGGGTCTTGAGGATGGATCACTGGCCAGAGCTTGCACAGTATGCAATTGAGCTACTGGCCTGTCCTGCATCCAGCGTTCTTTCGGAACGCACATTCAGTGCTGCTGGAGAATTTGTCACGGATCACAGGGTGCGCCTGTCCACCGACTCGGTTGATCGACTGACTTTCATCAAGATGAACCAGTCTTGGATCACCACCAGCTACCACACACCTGATGCTGATATAACAGACTAATTGATTTTAACATGTCACATCCCTTCAAGACTGATGCTGATGCTGAGTGCCTGTGCTGTTATGTTGACTGGCTATCCTCCTCCTCCGAGTCCTCAATGATACGATTGATGATGATAGCTTGGAAGATCATTTTTGTTTATGGGTGCCGCCACCAGTGCCTAACGCCCAATTTTTCAGCCCCTGTTTAACAGGGGCGTGTAATTACAATTTTTGAAGCAATACTTTGCAACAGGGCTCATTGCTGTGCTCCAAGTACAGTATCTGTGAGGGGTTGCAGTGTTGTGCCACCAGTGCCTAACGCCCAATTTTTCAGCCCCTGTTTAACAGGGGCGTGTAATTACAATTTTTGAAGCAATACTTTGCAACAGGGCTCATTGCTGTGCTCCAAGTACAGTATCTGTGAGGGGTTGCAGTGTTCTGCCACCAGTGCCTAAGGCCCAATTTTTCAGCCCCTGTTCAACAGGGGCATGTAATTACAATTCTTGATCTAATAATTCACAGCAGGGCCCATTGCTGCACCCACCAAGAGTAACTCTGAGGGCTTACAGTGTTGTGGCAACGCCACCACCACCACCACCACGAAAGGCCCAATTTTTCAGCCCCTGTTCAAAAGGGGCATGTAATTACAATTCTTGATCTAATAATTCACAGCAGGGCCCATTCCTGCACCCACCAAGAGTAACTCTGAGGGCTTACAGTGTTGTGGCAACACCACCACCACCACCACCACCACCACCACGAAAGGCCCAATTTTTCAGCCCCTGTTCAACAGGGGCATGCAATTACAATTCTTGATCTAATAATTCACAGCAGGGCCCATTGCTGCACCCACCAAGAGTAACTGTCAGGGCTTACAGTGTTGTGGCACCAGCACCACCATCAAAGGCCCAATTTTTACTACCACTGTTCAACAATTATATGTAATTACAATTCCTGATATAATAGTTGACAGCAGGGCGTTCCAGCACCAACCAAGAGTAACTGTGAGTGCTTACAGTGTTGTGCCAACACCAACAACTAAGGGGCCTATTTCTGCAGAGTATATACGGCAGGTCCCTACTTTCAAACATCCAACTTACAAACGACTCCTACTTGCAAACGCAAGAAGACAACAGGAAGTGAGAGGAAATCTACCCCTAGGAAGGAAAATTCTCTCCTGTAAGAATTAATATGGGAGAAAGGTGTCTCCTCTGTACTGATGCTTTATCACCAATCCTTGTTTCAAAAAAAACACCACATTTCAAAAACAGTTGTCATTGGGACGGAAAGTGAGGTGAAATGTTCTGAACAGGGGCACAGACAGCAAAACAAATGTTACAGGGGTGATAACCCTTACCTATGTTTTCCAAAAAGTTTAAAAATAGATATTTGGGCTGGAGCTACACTTAAACAATGTACCTGTTCAAAATTACAAACAGATTCTACATAAGAACAAACCTACAGTCCCTGTCTTGTATGCACCGCCTGTATACGGCTGTTCAGAGTATATAGGGCCTTTTTTATTTTATGTGCGGGGTTCCCCTTAATATCCATACAAGACCCAAAGGGGCTGGTAATGGGCTGGGGTAGGGGGGGGGGGGGTCATGGGGTAGCTATGCCATTTTTCTTAAAGATTTTCATCCATATTACCGGGACCAGACATTACATTAAAGCCGCAAGCAGTTTTAAATGGCTTTTTTTTCCTTTAGAAGTGTCATTTTGTGCAGGGACAGTTCTAAACATGGGAAACACGTGGCACTTCACAGGCATACTTTAGACACCCCCCAGGTACGATATTTAAAGGAATATTTGACTTTTTTTTTTTCACTTTATGCATCATTAAAATGACTGCTCCCGAAAAACGACCGTTTTTAAAACTTCTTTTTGCATTGATACATGTCCCCTGGTGCAGAACCCGGGTTCCCAAACCCTTTTTAGGACAATAACATGCATAATAGTCGTTATAATTAGCACTTTAGAATTCGAACGTTCGCATCCATTGTATTTAATAGGGTTCTAATGTTCGTACGAACTTTCGGTCCGTTCGCGGGTTCTGGTGCGAACCGAACCCGGGGGTGTTCGGCTCATCACTAGCCCCCAGAAGCAGAGCCCCTCTTTACAGATCTGTGTCCCCCAGCAACAGAGCCCTCCTTACTTCAGTGTCCCCAGCAGCTGGCAGCAGCGGAGCCCTCCTTTACATTCGGTGTCCCCGGCAGCAGAGCTCTCATTTACATCTGGTGTCCCCAGCAGCGGAGCCCTCCTTTACATCTGGTGTCCCCCAACAGCGGAGCCCTCCTTTGGTGTCCCCAGCAGCGGAGCCCTCCTTTACATCTGGTGTCCCCAGCAGCGGAGCCCTCCTTTACATCTGGTGTCCCCAGCAGCGGAGCCCTCCTTTACATCTGGTGTCCCCAGCAGTGGAGCCCTCCTTTGGTGTCCCCAGCAGCGGAGCCCTCCTTTACATCTGGTGTCCCCCAACAGCGGAGCCCTCCTTTGGTGTCCCCAGCAGCGGAGCCCTCCTTTACATCTGGTGTCCCCAGCAGCGGAGCCCTCCTTTACATCTGGTGTCCCCAGCAGCGGAGCCCTCCTTTACATCTGGTGTCCCCAGCAGCGGAGCCCTCCTTTACATCTGGTGTCCCCAGCAGCGGAGCCCTCCTTTACATCTGGTGTCCCCAGCAGCGGAGCCCTCCTTTACATCTGGTGTCCCCCAGCAGCGGAGCCCTCCTTTACATCTGGTGTCCCCCAGCAGCGGAGCCCTCCTTACAGGTCTGTGTCCCCCAGCAGCGGAGCCCTCCTTACAGGTCTGTGTCCCCCAGCAGCGGAGCCCTCCTTACAGGTCTGTGTCCCCCAGCAGCGGAGCCCTCCTTTACATCTGGTGTCCCCCCAGCAGCGGAGCCCTCCTTTACATCTGGTGTCTCCCAGCAGCGGAGCCCTCCTTACAGGTCTGTGTCCCCCAGCAGCGGAGCCCTCCTTACAGGTCTGTGTCCCCCAGCAGCGGAGCCCTCCTTACAGGTCTGTGTCCCCCAGAAGCGGAGCCCTCCTTACAGGTCTGTGTCCCCCAGCAGCGGAGCCCTCCTTTACATCTGGTGTCCCCCCAGCAGCGGAGCCCTCCTTTACATCTGGTGTCTCCCAGCAGCGGAGCCCTCCTTACAGGTCTGTGTCCCCCAGCAGCGGAGCCCTCCTTACAGGCCTGTGTCCCCCAGCAGCGGAGCCCTCCTTACAGGTCTGACTGTGTCCCCTAGCAGCGGAAGCCACTGGGCAGGAGTAGAGAGCGACACGAGAACAGCGGAGTTCAGGGGGATATCTATGCTGAGTGCCATATTTACACAGAATCTTTTACTGGCCCCGGGGAGCAGATGCTCTCACCTACCGGCGTCTTCGTGTTTGTGTGCTGGAGGCAGAGGCAGCGGCAGCTCCACGGTCCATGATCATTTCCCGGTGTCGTGCCGAGAATGGTTCCCCCGCCGGATTCTGTTCCCCCGCCGGATTCTGTTCCCCCTGGCTCTCGGCTCCTATCGAAACTCCGCCTCCCCAGCCCTGTACATTGCCGCTCCCTCACGATGCTCCTAATACCGCCCCGCCTCGCTTTCTCATGTGTGAACACAGAGAGGGGAGAAGCCGATTGGCTGCTCCTCCCCTTGCCACTGAACACAAGAGGAAATAATCCTCATGTCTGCAGCGGCGGCCATCTTTTTATAGCCCGCCGTTTTACCCAAACATTCACGATTTTCCCAGCGGCCGGGACGAAGGCAAAAATCCGGGAAAATAGGCGGGACAAAATAAATACGGGACGAGGGTCCCAAATCCGTGATTGTCCCGGGAAAAACGGGACTGTTGGCAACTATGCCATGTTCTTCTGCCTTGGCTCAAGTCCCGGCCAGCCGCCTGCCTGCTTATCTCCTTGCCTTCCCTGGTGGAGTGATCTTCCTCCGCTCCCCACCCAGTAGTAGCCGGGGCCCGAACAGTGAGACTTAAGAGGCTGTGAGGCGGGCGGCGGCGGCGGCGACGGGCAGAGAGTCGCTGATTGCCGGCATTACTAGTAAAAACAAAAAAAGATGTCCCCGGATTTCATTTTAAAAATCTGGTCACCTTAGCCTAAAGCCTTGCTGATTAGGTTTTACTCATGTGTGGACATTGGCCTTATTCCTGGAGATTTTTATTTGCCTAGACAACGGTGCTAAGGGATCCAATCCAGAGAGGTAATTGCTGCAGACCCAAAACAAAACCAGCCGGTCCCTTAAATGGGGGTAAGTGCTACATTATATATAGATAGATAGAGATAGATAGAGAGAGATAGAGAGTATATATAAAATGTTTGGGGTTTCAAGTAACTTGCTAGCTAAAAAAAAAAAAATTGATTTTATGTGTGAGAAGTGCTGAAGTGGGTAAACTGATAAATAAATAACAATAATAAAAATAAAAGCATAAACAGGACAGTTGGAGAGTTTTTACAGTTCTGCCAGCCATAGCAAGTTGTTTATAGAACGTCCAGTGTAGGATCCATGAATATCACCTGCTGGTTCCATTTAAAATAACACAATGTGTCCCCGTACTTAGTCACATCTGCTGGTGACAGCGGGCACACACGGTGTATTATATGAAGTGAACCCTCCCGTGTCCTGTAGTGTGCAGTGTACACAGCGATCCCTGCTCCTGTACTCTGCACCCACTTGGCAGCAGGGCGGGGAAGAACACGGAACTAAAGACATCAGTCCGCGTACCCGGGGAAGCTAATTCTTAGGGACCAGGTCGGTGAAGGCAGCAGTGAGGGGCTGGAGGCTTGATTTCAGGTGGGTAAACAGGAACTACAAGCAGTTTCCTTGTCAGAAACCTTGTTTATACAGTATGGATGTATACAGAGTGGATCTGTACGCCATTGCAGTGGCCCTGCCCATGTGCTGCCATGTTACCAGTTGTTTTGGGAGCTGATAATTTGTGAGGAGAACACTGCAATCCTGGAGGTTACATTATATAAACGGAGCAAAAGACATACAGGGTTTTGCGGCACAATACAAACAATATACTGTATATATAATATAAATGTCATTAAACATCCATTACATACACTGATCAGCCATAACATTGTGACCACTTACAGGTAAAGTGAATAACATTTGATTTTCTTATTACAATGGCATCTGAAAGTTGGTGGGCGAAAATTTGGCAGCATATGAACAGGTTGTCCCTGAAGTTGATGTGTTGAAAGAAGAAAAGTGGCAAGCATAAGGATCTGTGTGACTATGACAAGAGTCAAATTGTAATGGCTAGAGGACTGGGTCCGAGCATACCCAAAACCTCAGCTCTTGTGGGATGTTCCTGATCTACAGTGGTCAGGAGTGACCACAAGTGATCCACGGAAGGAGAAATGATGACAGTGTCTTGGACGGCCAAGGCTCATTGATGTATATCGGGAATGAAGACTGGCCCATGCAGTTTGATCCCATAGAAGAGCTACTGGGGCTCAAATTGCTGAAAATGTTAATGCTGGTTCTGATAGATGACAGAACACAGTGCATGGCAGTATGTTGTGTATTGGGCTTGTCGCAGACTGCTTGGGATGCCCATGCTGACTCGTGTCCATAGCCAAAAGTGCCTCCAATGGGCATGTGAGCATCAGAACATGACCACTGACTAATGGAAGAAGGTGGCCTAGTCTGATGAATTCAAGCATGGTTTGAGGAACATAACAAAGATTTTTGAAGTGTTGACTTGGCCTCAATTCTCCAGATCTCAATCCAATCGAGAATCTGTGGGATGTGCTGGAAAAACAAATCCAATTCATGGAGGCCCCACCTCCCAATTTACAGGACTTAAAGGGATTGTAACGTCAGAAGGTTTTTTATCTTAATGCATTCTATAAAAAAAAAAAACCTAAAGAGCCTTCTGTGTGCAGCAGCCCCCCTAACACTTACCTGAGGTCCCTCTCTGTCCACGAGTGTCTCAGCCGTCTGAGATTCTCCCTCCTAACTGGCTGAGACACAGCAGCGGCACCATTGGCTCCCGCTGCTGTCATTAAAGTCAGCTAGACAATCAGGGGAGAGAGGGGGCAGGCCTGAAACAAAAAATGGCTTGGGAACCTCATAGTAAGGGCACAGGGGGAGAGAGGGTCTGGGCTCCATGTCTGAATGGATAAAGGGAGCTGTGACTCGGCTCGGGTGCCCCCATAGCAAGCTGCTTGCTTTGGGCAGGGCCCTCGCAACAGGACAGGCAAAACAAGCAATTGCTTAGGGCCCCGAGCTGGCCTTGGGCCCCAGCCTTGGGTGCCTGCCTGCTGCCTGTCACTGTCCTGGATTTCCGCCCTGGGTCCAGGGCTCGAGTCCTGCGGGAACGCATGGGAACGGCGTGCCTGCACTTTTTTCACAGCAGGAACACCGTTCCCTTTGCAGGACTCGAGCAGCCGAGCCGATCCGCGGATTGCGGCCATAGGAAAGGCCGAGGCTTCGGCCTAGCTCCGGAGCGGAGGCCATCTTGGTACACCCGGCGGCAGCGACCGAGGGGAGATGTGGACATTACAGTGGGGGAGATGATGTGGACATTACAGTGCGGAGTCCCACTGTCCACCCCACGGTCCCCCTGTCCCCCCACTGTCCATAAACAGTCCTAAACAGCATCTTAATGTTAATGTGAGTGTGTATGTGTTTTAAGTATGTTGGATTATATGCAACAGCAGTATTTGCACTGTAAACCCTTTTTATTTATATAAAGTGTGGGTTAGCTTAAACTGTATCGCTATGCTGTGGTTCCTGTAGGCTTTGCGTGAGTGCGGGGGGGGGGGTTGGGGGGCCTCCATGTCCATTTTGCTTGGGGCCCCCAAATGCCTTCAAATGACCCTGGCTTTGGGAGCACTCAGCAGGAGGGAGGGGCCAGGAGCACAGAATAGGGACCCGAGAAGAGGAGGATCCGGGCTTCTCTGTGCAAATCCACTGCACAGAGCAGATAAGTATAACATGTCTGTTATTTTTATAGGAAAAAAAAAACAAGACTTTACAATCACTTTAAAGCAGGTTGCCCAACCTGCAGCCCAAGACAGCCATGTATGCTGCCCAACACAAAATTCTAAACTGAAAAAGTTGTTGATTTGTGTAGCGGGGTCCCCTTTAAGACTCCCGGGATTACCTTACCAAGAACCCCTTTCGGCAATGTTTCCACCCAGAGACTCATGGGAGGGGTTATAAAAGGAGGAGGCGAGGCGGGGCTCGGCCTCTTTGGGACACGAGACTTCAGTGACTGATCCTCCTGTGCGGATGTGCAAGGCCTGAAGCCTGAGGCCTTGCGCAGCACCAAAGAGCCTTCCACCCCACTGCGAGCCTGGGTGGCATCTGACTTCGCTTATCTACAGCCTTGGTTGGATCGGGGACCCGATCGCTGGAAACACTGTGTGTGAGGACACAGTCGGTGGAAGTTCCCGGACTGGGATCGCGTCCGGAGGGGTGAGCGAGCGTATGCTCAGTCCATATACTGTTTGTTGCTGATGTGCCTATAGACTGCCGTGGCCCACAAGTTTATATCTGATACTCTCACTGGAGATCCATATCAGAGCTGAACTCAGGTTCTTCAGTAAAGTGTTTATTCTATTACAATCTTCCCACTGGATTACAAATGTTATTCTGTTATGTGCACCACCTTTAAAGACTTGCCGGTGAAGAAACCATCATTCCCTATAGACTGAGTTTTAGATATCTGAGCCAGGCCTGGCCAGCTAGTTAGTTCATTTAGTTGCTGCGCCACAGAGCGCCTAGTTAATGGTCGCCCACGCGGCGCACCTTTTACTATTCCATTAGTGTATAAGTATGTTTATTTCTGCAGGGCTCTGCAACTTATTTTATGTGAACTGTTACCACTGTTAACCTTTTTTCCACAAATCTAAAGTAAATTAGATACCCCCTTTCATTATTGCCTTGGTGTCTGAGTTTTATCATATAGTATAAGAATATTATTGCTGCCATAACTAACTGTGCCAGTAGGGGGTCGAGTAAATTGCCGGGGGTTGGCGGAGCTGTCTTCAGGGCCCAAACTAAATCTGCGGCCCTCTTAGTTGAAGGTATCGCTACATTTATTTTTATTTTTTTTGTAAAAATGTGTTTACACTTAGGCCCCTTTCACACTTGTGCGACTTGTTCTGCGATGACAAGTTGTACCCCATGATTTCCAGTGAGTACCGTTTATATCTGTGTGACTTCAAGGTAGTCACTGCACGACTTTGATCTGACTTTGATGCAATTTGAGGTCCATAGACCTCAAGATTACACAGGCAGTGCTTTAAGTCGCATCAAAGTCGCGTGACTTTCAGGTCGTCCAATTGTGAAAGGGGGCTTAGTGAACACATGTGACCGAAGAGAAATTTGGCAGTGTCTCTTTACTGGACTTTTATAAATTTTTTATTTTCCCGAAGAAAAATATCCCACTCTTCACAATCATGCCTTATTCATGTCATCAGTTCTCAGCAGCACCTACTGTATATTTTGTGAGCAACTATTTTCAAGAATGAAGCACACGAAGGGCAAAATTAGAACCTGAATATTTGATGAGCACCTTGATAATTGCTACTTCTTTCATCGAACCAGATACTAATGCGTTTGTTTATCATAAACAGTGTCAAATATTGCATTGGTTTTATGTTTCCCTCTTTTACTTTTATAATAAAATATTAAAAAAAAGTTTGATTTCTCAGATTCATTATCTATATCAGTGATTGTTAACCAGTTTGGCTCCAGTGCAATTATTTATATTTTTTGCATGTAAAAATCTCAACTTTTTGCAATAAACCCCCAAGAACATTATATATATATATATATATATATATATATATATATATATATATTCTGAAAGCAGAGGCCCTGTAGAATAAAAAGGTGATAGTTGCAAATTTCTGTCACATGACATTTGTGCAACTGTTTATTAAACGCACATTTTCAGGGAAAAATTATAATAAAATTACTTTTAGTGCAAAAGCACACAATATAATAGCCATTTTGGGTTAAAATATAAAAGATGAGGCTGCAACGAGTAGATGCCAAACATTCCATGTCTAAAAATTGCGTGCGCCCAAAAATCGCCATAAGTGACGCTTTAACCAGTTTCTGACTAGCCATCGCAGTTATAACTGCCACAGGTTGGCTCCCCTGCGCGAATCGCCATAAATGTACGGTGGTCCGTGCACTAGTTTTTGCTGGAGCACGCCGCTTGCCCTTGGGTCAAGCAGATTCGATGTCCACCGGCCACCCGTGATCACGTTCTGACAGGGGAGGAGAGAGATCACCTGTTCCTAGTGATCAGGAACAGCCTCTCTACTGCCAGTCAGTCCGTCCCCCTGACAGTTAGAAACGCCTCCCTAAGGAACCCTTAACCCCTTGATCACCCCCTGGTGTTAACTCCTTCCCAGCCAGTGCCATTTATACAGTGATCAGTGCATTTTTATAGCACTGATCACTTTATTGTTGTCACTGGTCATCAAAAAGTGTCACTTAGGGTCAGATTTGTCCTATTTTGTAGACGCTATAACTTTTGCGCAAACCAATCGATATACGCTGCTTTCAATTTTATTTTTTTTTATTTATTTTTTTACCAAAAATATGTAGCACAATATATATTGGCCTAAACTGATGAATAATTTATTTTTTTGGGGATATGCCGCTCCTTATTTGTTTGTGCTACAAAAAAAAAAACTACCACAGAGGTGATCAAATACTACCAAGAAGAAAGCTCTATTTGTGGGGGAAAAAAAGGACATTAATTTTGTTTGGGTACAATGTCGTACGTCCGCGCAATTGTCAGTTAAAGCGACGAAGTGCAGTATTGCAAAAAATGGCCTGGTCATTAAGGGGGTAAATCGTTCCAGGGCTGAAGTGGTTAAAAACCATTACAGCTCATCAGTTTAGAGTTTACCAGGAGATTTTGTGCTAGAATTGTTGTTCTGACTCTGATGTTCATGGTGATATGTCACATTGTTTTGTGCGACTGCAGTTTACATACACGTGTGCACACCATGGGCTTGCATTTGTGCAGTTGTGGGAATTAAAAAAAATAAATCATGTAGTATATTTTATTTTTTCAAACTGTTCTTCTTTTATTTATTTTTTTACTTGATTGCTATCACTGGGGGTTAATAAACCCCTATGTGATAGCATTAGACTTGTGACAGGTACTCTTTTTGGCGACATTAGGGGTCTAATAGACCACAATGTCTCCCCTACCCATCACACCATCTAGCCAAGCACAAATCGGCTTGGTTAGATGTGTCCCCTGGCTGTACTGGCCAGGAAATGGTGCAGCTGAAACCAGACGTTGCATCACTCATCAGCTATCCTTATTGTTAGTGTATTTTATGTGTGACCCAAGACTATTCCTCTTCTTCCAATGTGGCCCAGGAAGGGCAAAATGTTGCACACCCCTGACTTTAAGGATCGTCTACTGACAGCTTGATGCCAGATACCACAGCATACCTTCAGGGGTCTAGTGCTGTCCATGCCCCGATGGGTTAAGGTGCGTGGTCATAATGTTACGGCTAATCGGTGTACATTAAACTATAAATGTATTTAAACATCCATTACATTGGATGGATGATACAATACTCATTTGAAACCATGAGGGTATCTTTTGTGTTTCAGTGGGATAGTACAGCAGCAAGGTTTCTCCATATAGTAACCCCCCTTGTTATCATTGTCCCGCTACCATAGTAGATCCACCACAAACCTGTGACTGTATATAGTATGTGCATTTTGTCCTTGTGTTGGCTGCACAGTGAGGTGAGGATGACTCCGTGCATTTTGTAGTCTATTATTACTGCTCCATCAGGCGTTTCCTTGGAGGCAACTTCACATTATTTAAATGCATCAGCCATCAGTTGCAAAAAGCCCCACACCAGTGATGTGGCCAGCTATCCCCTTGCAATGGCAGATACTGGGGCCCAAGGGCCTGACCCAAGATCATCGAAGATTTAGCACATTGGCAGAGTGTTTTCACCCCAAAGCTGAATATCATTGAAGAAGCCACAGATCTGGTACTTGCTGTAAACCAATTATCCATAAAGCATCTTGGCCGATGTGTACAGCCATTTAACGTAGATCTAAAAGCAAAACTTTTTTTCAATTTTGGATAGAGCGTTATAACCCACCTTTCGTTTGTTTTCTTCCCATCAGTGTCCCACTAGGGAGATTTCTCACTTCCTTTCCTATAGTCAAAACCACTAGTTAGAGGGAATCCCTGGTTGTCGCCACAGCTAGTGTCCCCATTGAACGATTTCCCCTCTGTTCTGGTGACAACTAAAAATTTGGGGTTTTCTTTAATTTTCACTCTGTGATGACAGTAAACAGGACAAATAGAGAGAGTTTATCTCCCCAACGGACACACAGACAGCAATACAAACCTGACAGATGTTCTAATCCCTCTACACTCTATCTGAAAATAAAAAAGTTGTGCCTTTAGCTATACATTAGGTAACCAGCAATGTTTAATATGAGGAAACCAATTTAGAGCAGGACCTCCAGTGCTATACAGATACCAGCCCACCAGTCACTCACTTACGTCTTGTAATTCAGCCTTAGGATGTGTAGTGTGGGCCCCACAGGGCTTTCCTCCGTCTCAAATCTATGTCTATAAACATAACTTTGAGTTTTTAATCGAGCTAGAAAGGGATAGAACTTCTGTCAGCTGTGTCCCTGTCAGGGACATCCCCCCCTCTCTGTCACTGGGATAAAACAAATGAGGGGAACCAATAATAAAAAATAGACGTGTAAGTGACAAAGTCCACAGTCCCAGTGCTGTAACTATAACGATCCAATCATGCATATATGCTCTAGTTCCAGCAAATCTGTGTAAGTTTTTTTTCTTCTTTAACCACCTCAATACAGGGCACTTATACCCCCTTCCTGCCCAAACCAATTTTCAGCTTTCAGTGTTGTCACACTTCAAATAACATTTGCGCGGTCATGCTACCCTGTAACCATGTGAAATTGTTATAATTTTCTTCACACAAATAGAGCTTTCTTTTGGTGGTATTTAGTCACTCCTGGGTTATTTATTTTTTCCCCCCAAAAAAGCCCAAAAATTTAGAAAAAAGAAAAAAGTTTTCTTATTTCTGTCAGAGGCTTCTTACCACGATCAGAGATGTGACGTGTCAGACTGATGCGCCGCGGGCGGGCGCTGGCATGTTATCCTGCTGGACATCATATGACGCCCAGTCAGGATAACAGAACCACTTCCCGGCCGTCAATCTGCTATAGGCTGGGTAGGAAGTGGTTAATAAAAATGCTTTTGGAGTAAAAATCTACCTAAAAAGATAGTTTTCTAGTTAAGATGCATTAATAATTCGTTTATTCAGCATGAAATGGGGCTTAGTTATATAGCATGAGGCTGTATATTCTGCAATTTTTACTTTTTTGGTAAACTCATTCAATGAATCCAAGCTCTGCAAGCTGAGATAACATGCACTGCATTGATGCATTCACACAATTTCACAGTAACCATGAGCTAAAACAAAGTTCAGGAATATTCCTTTATCCTATTGTTTTGCAAGATTGTATGGGTCCAGTGAGGGCTTTTTAAGTATGGGGCTGACTAGTGCATGTTTTAGAGCGTTGGGGAAGATGCCAGAAGAGAGGGAGAGATTGAAGATGTGGGTTAGAGAGTGTAGAATAGAGCCAGAGGGTGAACGTAGCATTTGTGAGGGAGCAGGATCCAGAGGGCAGGTGGCAAGTCGGACGTTAGCAAGTAGTTTAGCAACCTTGTCTATAGTGGTGGGGTTGAAAGAGGGAAGTAATGATTGTACCTGTGGGCATGAAGTGTAAAGCGTGGAGGGTATCTGAAAAGTAGAGATCTCCTCGTGAATTGTATCAATCTTCTGTTTTGAAGTGATTGGCGATCTCCACGGCAGTGAGTGAGTTGGTGGGCGGAGGCAGTGGAGGACGAAGTAGAGAGTTAAAGGTAGAGAAGAGTTGACGGGGACAGGATGATAAGTTGTTAATGAGAGAGAGAAAATAGGTCTGCTTGACAGTGAGCAGGCAGGAATTGTATTGTATACTAATGAGACTATCTATGAATCGCCCTCTTTCTTTAACCTCTTGGCGTCCGCTCTATAGCCGAATGACGGCTACAGGGCAGACCTATGAGACTCGCTGGATCACAGATCGGAGAATAAGGGGTCGGTCCCGACCCCTTACCACGTGATCAGCTGTCAGCCAATGACAGCTGATCATGTGATGTAAACAGAGCCAGTAATCGGCTATTTTTTTTCTCCTCACGCTGATAGCATGAGGAGAAAAAAAACAAAACAATCACCGGCAGAAGACAGAGGGACATCGGTCCCGATCAGGGAGAGCTGCAGACAGCTCATCTGTGCCCATGTGTGCCACCTGTCAGTGCCACTTACCAATGCACAACAGTGCCCAGTGCCACCCATCGGTGCCCACACTGCCACCTAGATGCCACCCATCAGTCCCCAGTGCCACCCAGATAATGCGGCACTGAGTGCCCTCAGTGCCGCCTTATCTATCCCCATCAGTGCCCATCAGTGCAGCCTATCAGTGCCCACCAGTGCTGCCTCAGCGCATATCAATGAAGGAGAAAAATGTTAGCAAAATTTTATAACAAAATATATAGCATGATTTTTTTTTTTTCAAAATTTTCCATCTTTTTTTCTTTGTTTTAGCAAAAAATAAAAACCTCAGCGGTGATTAAATACCACCAAAAAAATAACAATTTCATTTAGGTACAGTGTTGTATGACAGCGCAATTGTCATTCAAAGTGCGTCAGCGCTGAAAATTGGTGTGGGCAGGTGGGGGGTTTAAGTGCCCAGAAAGCAAGTGGTTAATGTCTAACAATGTTTTTACTTTTCCAGAGTATATGTCATTCTGTTCAGTACTGTTCTATGCAACTAGTATTTTTATCAGAATATTTTGAAGATTTATTGTCAGGGAAATCCTTCCAACAGCGCCAATCAGCGCCCAATGCGCACGCGCGGCGGAATGATGCTTCCGCGCATGCGCGTGCGCGGGACGGCGCTTCTACGTTCTCGGGTGCGTGCGCCGACGCAGCGGCGCGCGCGCATGCGCGGCGGCGCACCAATAGGAATCCAGGCGGGCCTATTTAAAGAGACCCAGTTGCACTGACAAGTTGCTGGTTTGTCAGCTTTCCTGTATTCCCAAGACTCTGGAAAACTATCCTGAAAATCTCCTTGTGACCCGGACTGGCTTGACTCCTGTGATCTCTCTCCTGGACCTGACCCTCGGCTTGTGATACGGACTTCTGCCTTCTCCTGTGTTTGACCCTCGGCCTGTGACTCGGATCTGCTGCCTGTCTCCAATCCTTGACCTCTGGCCTGTACCTTTTGGACTTCCGCGTTTCCTTTGAACCCCTGCCGGGTTCCCGGTACTCTCTGGACTTGTTACCTTTTACTGTGTTTGACCCCCAGCCGGGACCGTTACCTAGCCATTACAACCCGGACTCAACCTGCACCGGCTTCCATTATCTCCTGCTGTTTGAACTTTACCAATCCGGCTAGTTCCTGCTTGAAGCCTGTTCTTCAGTCTACTCAGCTCTGCCGGACCGTCTACAAATACCCACCACCTGCCGGTAGCCGGTGCCGCTTCTCGCCATCCACTCCCTGTCTCAACTCCAGGGGGGTGGAGTGCGTCAAGTCGCAAAGGTGAACCACTCTCGGCATCTCGGCCTCGGTAAGTACATACCCTTACAGTACAAACCAGCCAGATGTCTGAGGCCGACAGGGTGCGTTCACCGTTCGAGACCCTATGTCAGCAAGTCACCGCACTAACCGACGCGGTTCAGAAATTACAAGAAGGTTATGTCCAAATGGATGGCCGCTTTCAGCTACTTACTGGAGCTACAGGACCAGCATCACCAGCTGCTACCATTGCCAATGTTGCCTCCACGTCTCAAAATCAGGCAAATCCCACCGTAGTAATGGCTACCCCTGAACCCAGGGTCCCCCTGCCTGAGCGATTTTCTGGCGTCCGTAAGAAATATCGGGCTTTCAAAAACGCATGTTCTCTCTATTTCGCCCTTCAACCCAGGACTTTCTCTTCAGAAGTGGTAAAGGTGGGGTTCGTCATCTCCCTTCTAACCGACGAACCTCAGGCCTGGGCCCATGGCCTGATGGAGCAAAGCAGCCCCATACTAGATTCCGTGGACACCTTCTTCGAGAGTATGGCGCAGCTGTATGACGATCCTCAGCGATCAGCTACAGCTGAGTCTGTTCTCCACAGTTTAACCCAGGGGAGAAGGCCGGTGGAGGACTACACGGCAGAATTCCGGAAATTGTCAGCTGACACTGGCTGGAATGAGACGGCCCTTAAATACCAATATCGCCAAGGACTGTCTGAGGCTCTTAAGGACGAGCTGGCCAGGATTGGTGTTCCAACTACTCTGGAAGATCTGATCCAGTCTGTCACTCAGCTTGACAGACGCCTCCGGGAGCGGCGTTCTGAGCGTTTCCAGACTACCCGTCCAAACTGGACTTTGCCCCGATCAGCTTCTGCCTATCCACCCATCCAAGTTCCTACAGCATCTTCTCCCCCCGAGCCTGAACCCATGCAGCTTGGTCTAGTTCGTCCTCCCCTTTCTCCTGAGGAAAAGCAGCGCAGGCGTCAGGCCAATCTGTGTCTTTACTGCGGGGGTACTGGCCATTTCCTTCGGAGCTGCCCAGTGAGACCTAGTAAGTGTACCCTCAAAGACACTTTGAACTACCCAGTTTCTGGCTTACCACAGACTTATGTTGTTCTTTCTATTTCTCTACAGCTACCAACAGGAGCAACCCGCCTACCGGCGATTATTGATTCAGGAGCCTGCAGCTGCTTTCTGGACTCTTCACTTGCTTCCCAACTTCACTTTCCTCTGCAAACCAAGGACCGTTATCTTCAGGTTCGTCTGGCGGATGGATCCCTGCCTCGTTCAGGGGTAATTACGCAAGAAACAAGACCCGTCCTTGCTATCACGGATTCAGGCCACCAAGAATACCTTCGATTTGACCTCATCTCATCTCCCATGTTTCCCATCATCCTGGGCCTTCCCTGGTTACAAGCACATGAGCCTCATATAAACTGGGCCAAGAGGGAAGTTAACTTCACTTCTTCATATTGTTCTCAACACTGTCTTTCCGCACTTCCAACTGCCTGTGCTACTTTAACCCCTCAACCGGATAACCTACCACATGTTCCATCAGCATACTTAGGATTCCAGGACGTCTTCGACAAACAGCAGGCCGACCGCCTACCTCCACATCGTCCCTACGATTGTCCCATCGACCTTCTGCCTGGCTCCAAAATTCCATTCGGCCGCATCTTCCCCTTGTCCGAATCTGAGTTGAAGACCCTCAAGTCTTACATTGAGGAAAATCTGGAAAATAAATTCATTCGACCCTCTTCTTCCCCAGCCGGTGCCGGAATCTTTTTCGTTGAAAAGAAAGACGGGACTCTGAGGCCCTGCATCGACTATAGGGAATTAAATAAAATTACTATTAAAAATAGATACCCGCTTCCTCTCATCCCGGAGTTGTTCCAACGATTCCGATCAGCTCGGATCTTCTCTAAACTGGACCTTCGAGGGGCCTACAACCTCATCCGGATCAGGGCTGGAGACGAATGGAAGACGGCTTTTAGATCTAGATTCGGTCATTTCGAATACTTGGTCATGCCATTCGGGCTTTGCAACGCCCCAGCTACTTTCCAGCACCTGGTCAATGACATTTTCCGTGAACACCTGGACGATTTCCTAGTAGTCTACTTAGACGATATTCTTATTTTTTCGTCCTCCCTTGAACTGCACCGAATCCATGTCATCAAGGTCCTCACTATTCTCCGAGAACATAGACTTTACCTCAAGGCCGAGAAATGTGACTTTGAGAAAACCACGGTGCAATTTTTGGGATTTATTATTTCTACCAATGGGGTCGCAATGGACCCGCAGAAAGTCAAAGCTATCCAGGAATGGCCAGCCCCAACAGACAAGAAAGGGGTACAACGATTTATAGGTTTCGCCAATTTTTACAGGAGGTTCATTGTGGGGTTCTCCTCTATTGTGGCACCTATAACCCAACTGACACGCCAGGGCTACCGCTTTCACTGGTCACCGGAAGCTCAAGATGCCTTCGATAAACTAAAAAATGCATTCACATCGGCACCTGTATTGAAGCATCCAGATCCGCTACTGCCGTTTACGCTGGAAGTAGATGCTTCAGAGTCAGCCACTGGGGCCATCCTCTCTCAAAGGCAGGGCCCCAAATCCCTTCTTCATCCAGTAGCCTTTGCCTCTCGTAAACTAACTTCTCCGGAACGTAATTATGACGTCGGTGACCGGGAACTATTAGCTATCAAATTCGCCCTGGAAGAATGGCGATACCTTCTGGAGGGAGCTCCTCACCCCGTCATGATATTCACGGATCATAAGAATCTAGAATATCTGAGAACAGCAAAACGTCTTCGACCCAGACAAGCCCGGTGGGCCCTCTTCTTCACTAGGTTTAACTTTCATATCTCTTATAGGCCCGGTTCCAAGAACGTGAAGGCGGATGCCCTCTCTAGGATGTTTCCCGAGACCCCTCAAGCAGAGGAACCAAGTACCATCCTATCAGCACAAAACTTTCTGCTCATCCCACAGGCTGATCTACTAACCTCCATAAGAGCCGCCTTTAAGCATTGTCCTGACCAAGTAACCTCTTCCTTGGAGAAGCGTAATGACTTGTTCTGGTCCCAAGGTAAAGTCTTCGTCCCTCTGGAAACAAGGCAACTGACTCTGAAAACTTTCCACGACCACAAACTAGCTGGTCACTTTGGAACCAAAAAGACCATGGAACTAATCTCTCGCTCCTTCTGGTGGCCTGGTTGGAGACAAGATTGCAAGTCCTATGTTGCCTCCTGTACCCGTTGCCAACGGTATAAGGGACCCAAAACCAAGAGTTGGGGACTACTCAAACCTTTGCCTATCCCTGAACGTCCGTGGGCAGATGTGTCCATGGACTTCATTGTAGATCTACCGCCCTCTGGAGGTTTTACCACGATTCTGGTCGTAATTGACCGCCTCTCCAAAATGGCACACTTCGTGCCCATGATTGGTACTCCCTCTGCTGCAGATACAGCCAAAGCCTTCTTTCAGGAGATAATCAGGCTCCATGGAGTGCCTAAAAGCATCACCTCTGACAGAGGCGTTCAATTCACGGCGAAATTCTGGAAGGAACTTTGCAAATCTTTAGAAATCAAAATTTGCCTATCATCGGCATATCACCCCCAGAGCAACGGACAGACAGAGAGAACCAATCAAACCCTAGAACAATATCTCCGTTGTTTTTGCTCAGCCTCACAAGATGATTGGTCCTCCCTATTATCCTACGCTGAATTTGCATATAATAACTCGGTGCATTCAGCCACCAGTCAAACTCCTTTTTGGGCCAACTTTGGCTTCCATCCTTCCTTCCTCCCTGATGACATTTCGGAGAGCTCTGTTCCTGCTGTTCAAGATCGGATAGCCTTTGTTCAATCTAATTTTCTGAGACTCCAGGAAATGATGCAAAACGCCCAGGAGTCTTACAAGAGATACTATGACAAGGGTAGGAAGGAAAATCCAGTCTTCAAAGTTGGGGAGGAAGTATGGCTCTCCGCCACCAACCTCAAATTGCCGATCCCTTCACGGAAATTGGGACCAAGATTTATAGGCCCTTTCAAAATCAAGCGAGTAATCAACCCTGTGGCCTTTGAATTGGCACTGCCCGACTCCTACAGGATATACCCGGTCTTCCACACGTCTCTGTTGAAACCGGTAGTCTCCAGCTCCTTCCCGGGAAGGGATGTGCCACCTCCTCCACCTGTGGAGGTTGATGGTGAAAACGAGTACGTGGTGGAATCTATCCTGGGCTGCAGGAAAAGAGGCAGGCAGCTACAGTATTTAATCTAATGGAAGGGGTATCCCCCGGAGGACAACTCTTGGGAACCATCTAGGAACCTACATGCTCCCCGCCTAATTAGAGTCTTTCACCAGGAACATCCCGAGTTGATGTCTAGTCTGGGCGTCCGGAGTCCGCCCCTAGGAGGGGGCACTGTCAGGGAAATCCTTCCAACAGCGCCAATCAGCGCCCAATGCGCACGCGCGGCGGAATGATGCTTCCGCGCATGCGCGTGCGCGGGACGGCGCTTCTACGTTCTCGGGTGCGCGCGCCGACGGCGCACCAATAGGAATCCAGGCGGGCCTATTTAAAGAGACCCAGTTGCACTGACAAGTTGCTGGTTTGTCAGCTTTCCTGTATTCCGAAGACTCTGGAAAACTATCCTGAAAATCTCCTTGTGACCCGGACTGGCTTGACTCCTCTGATCTCTCTCCTGGACCTGACCCTCGGCTTGTGATACGGACTTCTGCCTTCTCCTGTGTTTGACCCTCGGCCTGTGACTCGGATCTGCTGCCTGTCTCCAATCCTTGACCTCTGGCCTGTACCTTTTGGACTTCCGCGTTTCCTTTGAACCCCTGCCGGGTTCCCGGTACTCTCTGGACTTGTTACCTTTTTACTGTGTTTGACCCCCAGCTGGGACCGTTACCTAGCCATTACAACCCGGACTCAACCTGCACCGGCTTCCATTATCTCCTGCTGTTTGAACTTTACCAATCCGGCTAGTTCCTGCTTGAAGCCTGTTCTTCAGTCTACTCAGCTCTGCCGGACCGTCTACAAATACCCACCACCTGCCGGTAGCCGGTGCCGCTTCTCGCCATCCACTCCCTGTCTCAACTCCAGGGGGGTGGAGTGCGTCAAGTCGCAAAGGTGAACCACTCTCGGCATCTCGGCCTCGGTAAGTACATACCCTTACATTTATATGCTCTTTTGTAATGCTTGGATGTTAAAGACAATATATCATGTGGCAATATCTGTCCTGTTAATATACTACTTATCATGAATTATGTCTTGTACAAATCATCATGGGTGACCTGAATTATCTTGTCTTCTAGGTTACAATGGCAGAGATTGAAGTACAAACTGCAGAGCTCCCTTCCAGCATCACAGAGACCAGTAACCAGAGTCAGCCTGCAGTACAACAAAAGCAGCTTCCTCCCCTGTGTAGATTTTTTTCCCAGGGTCGTTACTGTCAGTTTGGGCGAAGATGCCGCTTTTTGCATCAACGCCCAGAAGTCAGACCTTGTGAAAAAATAAATAATCCAGGAGAAATGTCTGAAACTGCAAGTGCAAGTGGTATAACAGAAATGCCTGTACCACATAACAAGAATGAGGTGAAGTCTGTCCCTCCTAGAAATAGAAGACTGTGCCGCTATTTTGCCTCTGGTTACTGTTCGATGGAGACCAACTGCAGGTTCTGGCATCCAGAAAAGATTCCACCAGTACAGGATGACCGCTCTGTAAGCAAGAAACCATTTCCGAAAGAAAAGGTGGAACGGCCAATAGCAGTTCCAGAGGTCATCCGAGCCTCAAATGTAACTCCTGAAGTTGCTGCTCAGCTAAGAAAGACAGAGATTTCCCAGTTATTAAAGAGATTTCCAAAAGATAAAGTCATCATTCAAGAAAGAGAAGATGGAAAAGTTACATATTACAGAATAACAGTTGAGCCTACAGATCCAGATTGGGTAAGATATGAAGCCCACATGATAATTGATATTTTTTTTTTTTTTTTTTATAAAGTTGATTGCATACGTACCTGGCAGTTTCACCTGTGGCCTCTGGTGTTTGGTTTTCATAATTTGAACAAAACCACTTGTGCCTAGTGCTACTGCACAGTAGCTTCCCATAGACTTCCAATCGTCCCTGTCCGGAGACCAGAGATGATCAGGAGCTGGCTCTACAGAAATCTATAAAAAGCTACTGCACAGATGCTACCGAGGCACAGAAACTTTGTTAGTAAGATGTAAACTAACACCAGAGGCTGTAAATGTGATTGCAAAGTATGTATGTATCTGGGGAAGGTAAGGTGTTGTAGTTTAGCACAGGTGGAGGAGAAGATAATAAGTGCTTTTTGTTTTAAAGTGCACTTAATACTTCAAGGGTTAAAGGAAACCTATCAATGTGTGTAATGAACAAAATGAATCTGTGATAGGGGATGATAACCAAAATAAAAACTGACAAAATTATACCGAAGCAGCAGTCAGTGATTGTCCATACACAAAGCAACAAAAATGTATATACAATAATAGCTCAGATTGTGAGTAACACAGTTTACGAGCGTTTCGCAATACAAGCTACTATTTAAAAAAAATTCTGACTCGGTTTGCGAGCGTTGTCTCGTAAGACAAGCAGGATTCAAGCCTTTGGTGTGTGCAGTACCGCATTTGGCCAGAGGTGCGGGGGCACCGGAGACACTCGGAAACACTCCATTCCCAAATGTCTCCGAGTGCATCCGAGCGGTCTCCTAGTGTTTCCGGCACCCCCCCCCACCTCTGGCCACATGCGGTACTGCATACAATAGCAGTCACCGTGGAATTAATTATTTGAGTTTCCATTGACTCCAATGGGGAAACTCGATTTGATATACGAGTGCTTTGGATTACAAGCATTCTTCTGGAACAAATTATGCTCGTAATCCAAGGTACCACTGTATACATAAAACCTTTTGCGTAAAACCTTTTACACAACGGGTTGCATAAAATTCCACAATAGAAGCAAAATTCATCCACAGATGAAGAAGTGCTGATTGGAAATCACACGTGATCCCTCCTGTGTTTCAACACCAAACTTGCTTGAGATATCAGACCTCTAACATGAAGGTCATAAACACATGAGGACTATACAGGATAACTGAGGTAGGCATCATAAATGGACCATGGAGAGAGGAAAAGAACAGATTAAGGCCTCATGCACACTGGACATTTTTACAGCTGTTTTTGGCTTCGGGCTTTTTTTTTTCTACAGCCAGTAAACTCCCCAGCAAGTTATCCTATGTGTCTGTGCACACAGGCTTTTATCAGCAGTTTTAGACAGGGGCGTTTTCTGTCTGGAAAAACAAAGACTTAGTGCAGCTATAAGACCGTACAAACAGGACAAAATATTACAGCGCACACATACAAAAATTACATTTAAAACACCTGAACATATTCGGCAAATAAGCAAAAATATGGGGGTTTGGTCACACCATTCTCCCATAAAAAGGAGTGTATTTCTCCCATGGTTAAGAAGCAGAATCTTTCATTCTATGAACAATGTAGGGCCCACTGACAATGGGGTACTTTGACACAGTAGTGGGCTTAAGCACTATATGGCCATATGGTGTGACCAAATCCCCATATTTTTGCTTCTTTGCTGAATATGTTCAGGTGTTTTAAATAGCCTTACAGGATTTAAATGTCATTTTTGTACGTATGCGCTGTAATCTTTTGTTCCTTCTGTCTGGAAAACCCCCCAGAACTAGTGGGTTTGAAGAGGCGTTTTCAGCTGTAAAAATGTTCTAACTATGAAAAACGCAAAAAAAAGCTGAAAATTGTAGCTATTCAGCATTTGAGCGTTTTTGAGCCATAAGCTTTTGTGGGAGTATTGTTTTTCTAAAAAATGCAAACGCTAAAAATCGCTAATGCAAAAATGCTGAAGAATGGAAAAAACAACTTGCATTCTACAGCTAAAGCTACTGCCATTTTTATAAAGTCCAGTGTGCATGAGGCCTTATAGTGTAATACTGTCATACATGCTTATTATAAAAGGCACAATGGGTATTTACATGGTAAAAACTAAATACAGCATGTATCGGCCAAAGGCAGTGCACCAGCATTATGGTTGCAGCCACTCAGACTCCGCCCAAAATGTTTGTTGCTGCAGATATCTTTGATTTCTCTAGTAAGAGGCTGTGTTTAGTGTTGGAGCACAAGAATGACCCCTGAGGGTTCATCTGACAGTTATCCTGGATTATCCTCATGTGTTTATGACCTTTATGTTAGATGTCTGAGACCTCAAGCAAGTGGCTGTGTTTTGAATGTACAGTGCAATGGGCCCACCAAACTAGTGAGAGGTAGGTCATTAACACAACAATTTTATTTTTCCCCACTTTATGTATATGTATGTAAATATAATACAAATAGAACTAGAAAAGCTCTTTCCCACATCAGAAAGATGGGGAAGGCAGGCTGAGATCACAAATGCACTTATGGCAGCAAAATTATGCAATTTGTAGTGGGCACACTAATTTTATTGTGGGCAATATGTTAAATGATCATTTACTGTTCAATGGAGTTATCCTTTAAAGTGGACTTATTTTTTTTTTCATTGGCTGGGCTAGGTAAAGTAACATTTGCAACCCTGAATGGCTTTTCCTAATAGAGACTTTCTGCTGGTCCGACCAGCTATTGGTTGTCTAAAACTTATTTTTTGCTGTAGGCGAGAACATGTTCTATGTGAGGCAGAGACACAATTTCCTGCTCAAGAAGAGGCTTCTGTGCCATTACCTCTGCCTTACGCCAGCCATTCATGGATCAGAAAGGAAGTCAGTTCATCAGGACCTGCCTGAATTTCAATCCATGTATGGACAGGGTGTTTGTTTACCAATTTGACTTCTGTACAACAGCCCTATTGGATTTTTCCTGCTCTGTCAGCACTGCAGGCTATAGCCAGCAGTGCTGATCCATGTATTCTGACAGTGGGGTGGATCCTACATTCAAGGTGGATGGGGGAATCTAGTCCTTTTTTTTATTTTTTTTGGTAAACCCGCTGGTTAAATAAAAAAAAAAAAGGCTCATCTATGGCTTGCCTTAGTGCCACTGCTTCATGCAAAACTCTTCCTTCTCCATGGCAAATGGCAAAATTATCAGAGGAGAGTCAGCCAGTTGGACCATGAAGGAGCCCATACTTTGGAGAATAATTAGTGGGAATGCTCTCCAAGCATTCCCAGTATTGTTATTCGTTTTTTTATTTATTATTTTTTTAGATTATTCTTAATTTTTTTCTGTACGTTTTTTGGCTCTGCTTAACTTCTGCATACTTTCAGCTATTAAAACCATTCAACTTTTAAAATGTTCAACTCTTTCAGCTAATGATGGGACTTCTTAAATTTTTTTTGTACTATTTATACTTTTTAAATTATTAGGCTTTTTAACACTTTTTTTTTTTTTTAACATTGAAGTCAATGAGAGCTTCAAATCCTTAAAATCTTCATCCGCTCCCAAAAGTTTCAGCTCCTTTATACTTTCACCTACAGATGCCAAACAAACTTTAAAATGTTTACAAAATATTCAGCTATCCGGCTATATCTTTTCAGTTTGATATCTTTTACGGTTTTTTGTGAAAAAGCTGTTTAAGTTTAGTCATCATTTCAGGAAAGAGTGTCTATGGGGCTGCTTAGAGTGGATGATGTCATCGCTACAGCAGAGAGCCTTAATTTTTTTTATCTTAGTTCCTTCTCTATAAATTGCTCTCACGCCCACAAGATCTACTTGTCATACACAATTTATAAACCATTACTTTTGGCTGGTTGAGCTTCCAAATGACAAGAGTTCTACACTTTCTTCCATTGACTGTCCTGTATAAAATTCTTCACATTTCCCAGCGAAATGCACAGCAAACTTATTTTTTAAATCGCTGACATGCCCACATTTTTTAGTTTATCAACATAAATTTTATACCGATACGTTCACAAAGGCCATGTGTCTCTAATGGTGAAGTCGCTGTTTCGATAGCATGTACTGTTGTGGATTTATTAAGGCTTGTTTGAAGGGTTCTCTCACACTGTCTCTCATTCATTAGGTGTGGGGATTAATGAATTAATGTCCTAAAGATAGTGTAGTGGTTATGGTGAATGGCTTTGGTGTGGGTTTAGCAATTCAGCTATTCAGCATTCCCACGCATTTTCTGCAGGAAATGCATTTTCTAGTGTATTTTAGAGTTGATTTATGGCCTAATTTAAATGTTGGGATATTTGGGAGAAAGCTTTGAGAGTTCATGTGCCACCTGTAATCTTTATCCTATTAGTATTTATAAAGTTCATAGACTCATCTGTTTATTTATTTTTCCTTTAGCCTTTTGACCTGAAAGAGATGGAGATCATGCTGGAGTTTACAGAGGATTATCCCTTGGAGGTATTTTTTATCACAGATTCCATTATTTATGCTCCTAATCGCAAGCTGCTAACCCTTTAACCTGATCAGCATGTCACTTTCAAGAGGTTAACATAATTGTGATTTGGGTGAATTTAATTCTCAGAATTCTCTAATCCACTTTACTCTAACGGTTGTATCCACACCAAATATTCCACTTGTTATTCATTATAAGGGGTTAAAGTATCTGCATACATTTATGGTTATAATTTCTCTTATTTTGGAAACCAGTCAATCTTATCTATGTCCCCCTTTCATCTCACACACACAGTGAGCTGGGATCATTCTAACAACTTCGTTCAGTGCAATTAATTCCACCTCCCTTCTCCCCCTGCTTTTTTTTTTTTTTTACAAGATTACATTCAGGAGATTAAAGCTGTCCCCACACTGTCTCCCAAAGAGGATTTAACAAGATCTTTGTTGGCTTTGAGATGACGTTTGATGTATTTTCATCATTTTGTGCGTCTCGCCAGCACTCTTTGTTGAATTATAAAAATGTAAAGATTGACGTCCGATTGCTTTGTTTGTTATCGTCACCTTTTTACTGCCCTTATTACTTAAGATTCCCAGTTTACAACCTTGGTTTCTATCCTAACAGCATTAATTTATTAGCTTTAATCTTTACATTTTTATGAGATGGTGATAGAAAGAAATTTGTGCCTCGTTTATGAACCCTTGTGTCATTAAAAATAGAGGCAATGCAAAAGGAAACCAATACGTATTTTGGCTATCATTTTGCTAGTTCAGGTTGGATTATGAAAACTGTCCTAATTGGTGGACATTTTATTATTATACCAGATTTTTTTTAAATTAAGTAAATTTTACCACAGAAGACAGACCATAAAGTGGCCTTTAATTAAAGGAAAAATCAAATCAATAGGTGTGAGTAGAGGACAGCTACCTCTGCTGACATATTGGGTGATATCCTAAAAATTTCCATGGACACCCCTGTCCCATCAGATATGCAGAGATCTTTTATTACTTTGATTCCAAAGCCAGATAAGGACCCTTTTCCTGTGTGCTAGCTAGCTATCGGCCCATAGCTCTTTTGAACGCAGACTTAAAAATTTTCACCAAGCTTCTTTCCGTTCGTTTGACTACAATACTTCCTTCCCTGATTCACAAGGATCAGGTAGGCTTTGTTCCCCTCTGTCAGGCCGGGGATAACACTAGGAAATTCATATATTTGATTAATGTGGCGAATCGGGAAGGCTTGGCATTCTTGGTACTCAGTCTGAATACGGAATAGGCTTTTGACCACATTGGTTGGCCTTTCCTGTTCGCTACATTGTGCCATATAGGGTTTAGAGGGGCTTTTCTGCAAACAATTCACCATCTCTATAGCAATCCAACATCCCAGGTGAAGACCCCTTATGCCCTCAAATAACCAATGGTACCCGACAGGGCTGTCCGCTTTCTGCCTTATTATTTGCATTATGTGTTGAACCCCTGGCTGCATCTATTCATACATTCGGGGCATATAGGTTAGAGGGAGGGAATTTAAAATCTCACTGTTTGCAGACGATATTCTCCTCACTCTGACCCAACCTAGGATTTCCCTACCAAACCTGCATGCTGAACTTCATCGTTATGGAGCCCTTTTGGGATATAAAATAAATGCGTCCAAATCCGAGGCCCTCCCAGTTAACATCCCAAGGATGAAGGCGAACATTTAACAACTTGTTTTCCTTACACTTGGAAAGCCCGACCCCGACTTTTACCACACTGTATCAGGAAAATTCCCCCCCCCCTTATATCGGCTAATTAGGTCAATGGTGCAACAGTGGAAAAAACATCATATTTCCCTTTTTGGGACGCATAGCCTCCATTAAGATGTCTATTCTCCCCAAGCTTTTGTATTTTCAAGCAGATCTGCTACAATATGTTTGGAACTACAAACAGCATAGAATACCCTGCTCGGTGCTCATGGCATCGCGTTGTGATGGTGGCCTAGCGTCCCCCAACTTTATAAAATATTACCAAGCAGCCCATCTACATGCGATTGCCTCTTGGTTTACCCAGCGCTCATATAACAAATGGATGGAAATCGAAAAACTATGGTTAGCTCCTTTACACCCTAACAACTTACTTTAGAATGCGGAGGTGGACCCTAGTCGATTGTTGGGGACTATGTCCCAACTTAGGACGATTTGGCGCACGTTGTCCTGCCAACACACCCTTGCATCAGAAAAATCATCGATGACCTCTTTCCTGTACAACCCCAAAATGCCCAACAGCCTTACCTACATTATGTCCTATCGTTGGGCTTCAAGGAATTTGTTCCATTTTGGTAGACCCTAGGTCTCGCAAATTACTACCATTTGCTGAACATCAGGATAAATTTGATTTACCTCGCCAGGTGTTTTATGGATACCTGCAAATCCGGCATTATGCCCAAACTATAACTCCTAATCTGCAATTTTCTACTCGGTCTTCCTTTTGAATGTATAATTTTAGAAGGCTCAGCACGAAAGGGTATGATTTCTGACATCGATCGGATTTTAAATGCCTATTCTATTCAAACTCATGGTAAACATTCTTGCATGCTCCGTTGGGAGGACGTTAAATGAGGAAATGTCGCTTGAGGCATGACAGGTGATCTGGTCTCGGGCAGCTAAAAGTTCCCTCTGTACTCTCTATAAGGAAAATGCATATAAAATTCTCTACTTTTGGTACCTGACACCTGATGTACTTCACACCATCTATCCTACTAGCTCTGATTGCTTTTTGCGCTGCCACAGGGACAAATGTACCCTCCTCCATATCTTCTGGAGCTGCCCACTGATTCCTCCATTTGGGCACTCGACCCACCAGCTGTTGAGTTGCCTTTTTGAGGTATCTATCCCTATGACACCAAAACTTTTCTGGCTGGGTCTCTCCTCGCTAAAAGTTTCTAAACCCTACAAGAAACTGCTCCGCCATATCCTTATGGCTGCGAGCTGTCTCATTGCTCTTAGTTGTAAGCTGCACCCCCCTCCCTCTCCTGATGCCCTGTATGCTAGGATTAAGGACGTGGAGTGATGGAGAAAATGACTGCCGGAATACAGGACAAAATGGAAGCTCATAATCTTGTTTGGGAACTATGGCATCTCCCAGGAGGACCCACCTTGAATGAGTAAATAAACTATCACGATGACCCCTCATTCTCCACTTTTCTTTCTTCCTGATTCTTATTTCTTTTTTTCTTCATGATATTTTTTCCTTCCTCCCAAGGATATTATGATACGTTCTAATGTTCCATCAGTTATATTGCTTTAGACTGAAAGTTTGCTATTTGTAGTTGTAAGGGTCGTGGTTACTATAATATGCGTTTTACTATGTTTTTCCTTGTTTGATCAAAAATCGAAAAAAATTGCTATTTGAAAAAATTCTATGGGTTCTATTTTTGTAAGCACATTCTTTCCAGAAATTTAATATTTTAAGAGAGTACATGCATATTTATTTGAATTTCAGGTTTTTACAATACAAATCCCTGAGGATCAAGTTTTACCCTCAGTTATGGGCAGGTAAGGTAATAATTCATCAGTAAATTATATGAAATTGCTGTTGTAAAAAATGTAGGCATATGAGAATGAGATGATTCAGAAACACCTAAGAAAAATATAAACTCAAAGGATAAGTTCACTTAAAAAAAAAATTAAAAAATAATAACTGAACTTTTTTTTGGAGGTAATTTTTTTTTTCTGCAGGGCATTGGCCCTGTAATCAGTAGATCGCAGGTACAATGTCGGGCTCCTACAGACACCCAGCACAGCTGTCTGCCTGTACCTTCTGTACAAGCGTACAGTTACTGTACTCCAGGAAGAATCGAACTACAAGAGTGCTCAGCAGCACCCTCATGCGACATGCCCTAAAATTTTTGAAACGACACGAAACGAGGCTAACATGCTTATGTGTACTGCACCATATGACTGACATTGTTTTAATTACCTAGTGTGTTTGCAGGTTGTACAGGAGCATTAAAAAGTGTCTAAAGTGCTTCTATTGCTGCATCTCTATGTACATGTAAAAGAGGCATTAGGCAGGATTATTTTAGGTATATCTAAACCCTGTCTTCTTATACAGTTCATCCTGTAGTGTAAAATAATTTTTCTCTTACCGTCCATGGACTGACACAGCATCTTCAATCTTGACAAAGTGGGTTATATTCCTGCTCATAGGAGAAGACTAGACAGAATGTTAGATGTTTTAACATACATTTCATTACCAGAGCTGAACAGCCCCGCCCAGGGGGCGGTCCCTTCGGACATAACCCTCCTACCTGCAGCCAGCAGCCTCCGTTTTTTTATGCCTAGCAGAGGAGAGGACGTGGCTCTCTTCTGAGCCAGTCTCTTGAAGAAATATTTTTATTCCTTTTTTTTTTATTTTTATTTTATTTTTGAGAATTCTTCTATCAACAGTCGGCTGGGCAACAGGTTTGGTAGTTGCTATCCTCGTAGTCTTCCCAGTCCGACCATCGAGCGTGCTGATCCTCACTCAGCGTGAGATAAGTCCACGACATACCCCACGGCTCCAGGGGTGGCCGGTGAGCTTTTTGCTCCAGGGTCCACATATGTCTGTTTTGCTGTATCTTTCACAGTGGACCGGGCCGACAGCTACTCAGTACTGCACTGTGATAGGCCTGTCAGGAACACACCAGTGGGTCCTAGCTGGACGGATAAGTACTGTTTCCCCTGCCTCAGCAGGTGAGTACATGCTGTGTGTTCCTATGGTAGGGGGGGTTTCCCTGTCTCCCTCTTGTTTTTACTACTCTCTGTCACCTTGCTCTGGTGTGCGCAGACTGGGGGTCATTCTGTCCCTTGTGAGGAAGACTCCTTATCTGGGTCAGTACATGACAGGAAGCTTGTTAGTGAACTTATTGATGCTGTGAGGGACACTCTCAAGCTGGAGGCTGCGGCTGAAGAACCTCTGGTGGAGGCAGTCTCCCTTGGTTCATTTAAAGTTAATCCTTCTAAGAAGGTTTTTCCCTATACACCTTTCTTTGACAGATTCATAGACCAGGTTTGGGACAAACCGCTGAAGTCCTTTGCGGTCTCGCAGCATCTGGCGGTTAGGTACCCCTTTTGAGGAGAGCCTGATTAAAAAATGGGCCTCTCCCCTGGTGGTCGACGCCCCCCCTCCCCCAGTCGCCCGATTGAATAAAGCCACAACTCTCCTGGTTGAGGGGACCCCTGCCTTTAAGAACCCTACTGATAGGAGGTCGGAAGTGGTGAGCAGAGCCATGTTCACCATGCTGGGATCCGCACTACGTCCTCTTGTAGTGGCGACCCTGGTGTCTCAGACACTCACGGAATGGGCGAAGATTCTGCACCAGACTGTGCAGGAGCATAATCTTCCTCCGTATTGCATTGCACTGGCTGACCAAATGGTACAGGGCCTGGTGTATGTGTGCGATGCCACTATGGACGTTGCCCCCCTAATCTCTAGAGCCTCAGTGTCTGCAGTGGTTTTGCGTCGCCTGATCTGGTTAAAATGCTGGTCTGCTGACCTGGCCTCTAAGAAGCTCCTGACTGATTTTCCTTTCAAGGGCGTTAGGCTATTTGGTGCTTCCCTGGATGACATTATTAAAAATGTCACGGGGGGTAAGAGCACCCTTCTTCCTCAGCCTACTAAGCCGGGTCCTTCCTTTCCAACTCAGAAGAGGTTTTTTCGTCAGTCAGATCCCGCGGGAAAATTCTCCCGGACTGACAAGAGTGCAGCTGGAGGACAGAAGCGTCCCTGGGTGCGTAAGCCGAACAAGCCGGCGAGTAAGCCCGCCACCGCATGAAGTCTTGCCCCCGCCTGACTCTGGGGTGGGGGGACGACTTTGCAGGTTCACGGACCGGTGGACCTCCCGGATCTCCGACTGGTGGGTATGTGAGGTGGTCACCTCGGGGTACAGAATAGAGTTCCTTTCCTGGCCACCAGACAGATTTTTTCCCTCATCTCTCTCTCCTTCCGGCGCGTCGGGCTGCCCAATTAGGGGCGGTGCAGGACTTGCTGAGGTGTGGAGTAATTGTGCCGGCAAAGGAGAGGTTTCAGGGATTTTATTCAAATCTGTTTGTGGTCCCAAAGAAGGACGGAGTCCGTCCAATTCTGGACCTCAAGGCCCTAAATGCCTTTGTGAAGGTTCGGAAATTCCGCATGGAATCCGTTCGCTCTGTGATTGCTGCGCTCCACCCGGGGGATTTTCTGGCATCCTTGGACATCAAGGACGCCTACTTGCATGTCCCAATCTGCGCGGGTCACCAGAAGTTTCTGCGCTTCGCGATAGGCGAAGACCACTATCAGTTTGTGGCTCTTCCCTTCGGTTTAGCGTCAGCACCGCAGGTTTTCACCAAGGTGCTTGCCCCGATTCTAGCTTTGCTGAGACAGTAAGGCATTGCTATCGTGGCCTATCTAGACGATCTTCTTCTGAGAGCAGACTCTGGCTCAGAATTAGAGGAAAATGTGGTGATAGCCAGTCGGGCCCTCCGAGAATTCGGCTGGCTGGTGAAAATTCAGAAGTCGGTCCTGGTTCCGACTCAGCGTCTGGAGTACCTAGGATTGATCCTGGACTCCTCGGAGGCAAGGGTATTTCTACCCTTAGAAAAATTACAGACTCTTCAATCTGCAGTACGGGTGCTGACGTCCCGCAAATGGTTGTCACTCCGTTTTTGCATGAGGGTCCTGGGACTCATGGTGGCTTCCTTCGAGGCAGTGCCGTATGCCCAATTCCACACTCGAGTCTTACAAAAGGAGATCCTATCTTGCTGGAACAAGTCACTGGATCGTCAGATTCAGGTGAGTCACCTGGTCAGGGCATCCCTGACGTGGTGGCTGAGATCCCCGGCCCTTCGGTCGGGGAAGTCGTTCCTTCCTGTCCAGTGGACTGTGATCACGACGGACACCAGTCTTTCGGGCTGGGTCGGAGTCTGGCGAGTTCTGTCAGCTCACGGGCTCTGGACTCCGGACGAGTCCCGTCTGCCGATCAATGTCCCGCAACTCCGGGCAATCAGACTGTGCCTCTCCTCGTGGTTAAGGCGACTGCAGGGACGCTCAGTCAGGATCCAGTCGGACAATGCCACGGCGGTGGCGTATGTCAACCATCAAGGGGGGACTTGGAGCTCAGCTGCGGCATCCGAGGTCACCCACATCCTAAGGTGGGCCGAAAGAAGCGTGCCGGCTCTGTCGGCCGTCTACATTCCGGGCGTAGAAAACTGGCAGGCGGACTATCTGAGTCGCCAGATGCTGGACCAGAGAGAGTGGTCCTTGCACCCGGAGGTTTTTCATCTTCTTTGCCGGCGGTGGGACACGCCGGATGTGGACCTGTTGGCCTCTCGACTCAATCGCAAGGTGTCGAGGTTTGTGGCCAGGTCCAGGGACCTTTGGGCGGACGCCTCGGATGCGTTGGTTGCCCCGTGGGGTCAGTATCACCTGATATATGCTTTCCCTCCGCTGCAGCTGCTTCCTCGCCTGCTGCGCAGGGTGGCGACCGAGGGAATTCCGGTGATTCTCATTGCTCCGGATTGGCCTCGGCGTCGTTGGTACGCCGATCTGGTACGTCTCATCGTGGACGTTCCTTGGCGACTGCCAATGAGGGAGGACCTTCTGTCTCAAGGTCCTATATTTCATCCTGCTTTACAGTCTCTGGCTTTAACGGCGTGGCTATTGAAAGCCAGGTGCTGAGGTCTCTCGGATTCGTTCATTTCGACCATGTTAAGGGCACGGAAGTCTTCATCCAGAAAGATATATCACTGTACCTGGAAAGCTTACATCGCTATGTGTGAAGAGCTGGACTGGCGTCCACGGACATATTCCGTTCCCAGAATCCTGCGGTTCTTGCCGCGTGGCGTGACTCAAAAGCTTGCCTTGAGTACCATTTTAAGGGTCAGATTTCAGCCTTGGCCTTCTTCTTTCAGCGACCCCTAGCAGGCCATTCCTTGGTTAGCACCTTTTGTGCAGGGGGTTCGCCATGTGCTTCCTCCTGTCAAACCTCCTCTTCCTCCTTGGGTTCTGAATTTGGTGCTCTCGGTTCTCCAGGAACCTCCCTTTGAAAATATCAGAGATATTCCTCAACCTTGTCTCAGAAGGTGGCTTTCTTAGTGGCCATTACTTCTGTTAGACGGGTGTCTGAGTTGGCGGCCTTGTCCTGCAAGTCGCCTTATTTGGTCATCCATAAGGATAAGGCGGTGTTGCGTCCGCGACCTTCTTTTCTGCCAAAGGTGGTCTCGGCTTTTCACCTTAATGAGGACATTGTCCTCCCGTCTTTGTGTCCTCACCCGTCGCATCCCAGAGAGTTTGCACTTCACACGTTGGATGTGGTACGAGCCTTATGGGTGTACCTGTCTGCTACTGCTTCCATTCGGAAGTCTAACTCACTGTTTGTGTCTGTCTCTGGTCCAAAACAGGGCCAAGCGGTTTCGTCTGCCACCATTTCTATTCCCTTAAGGGGCGGGCGCCTCCCTTTCCAGTTACGGTGCATTCCACCAGGGCAATTGGTGCTTCCTGGGCTTTCTGACATCAAGCGTCGATTGCACAAGTGTGCAAGGCGGCGACCTGGTCGTCCGCTCATACCTTTTCTACGTTTTATAAGGTTGATGTGGCTGCATCTTCGGATGCTTCCTTCGGCCGCAAGGTGTTGCAAGCATCTGTTTAAAGTTGCATCTCCTCCGTTGAGGAGCTCTGCCTTGTTTTGAGTGAAGTTTTTGGTTTTCCATTTATACTGCTCCCATCCCTCTTGACACTGCTTTGGGACATCCCACGGGTAAATTGTTAGGAGGCTGTGTCAGTCCATGGACGATAAGAGAATATAGGATTTTTGTACTCACCGTAAAATCCGTTTCTCTGGCGTCCATGAACTGACACAGCACCCACCCTTCTTTTCAAGGTTTGTACTGCTTTGTTACGAACTGAGGGCTGCTGGCTGCAGGTAGGAGGGTTATGTCCGGAGGGACCGCCCCCCTGGGCGGGGCTGTTCAGCTCTGGCTTTTAGAATGTATGTGTAACATCTCACATTCTGCCTAGGTCTTCTCCTGCAAGCAGGGACATAAACCTACTGGTAAAGTGTTAAGAGGCTGTGTCAGTCCATGGACGTCAGAGAAACGGATTTTACGGTGAGTACAAAAATCCTATTTTTATCTGTTAATTAGCAGTAACGTGACCATTGTGCTTCTATCTTCCAGTCTACAGGCCTAGGCCTTGCTCAAGATGAAGCCACAACGGATCAAAAGTGCTAGTAACATCAATGTTGGCTTGCTGGTACTTGGAGCACACTTAGTAGTGATGTAATGGGCTGCCAGAGAAACCTTGCAGACAACCCATTCTTTTGCATTGCATCTTGTAGTCCTAATACAGTACACGAATGTGCACAGCATGCTGACAACACTACCAAAACCTTAGTAAGCTGTGGCTAGCATTGTCAGCAAGGTCAAAAGGTATTTACTACATTAGCTAAACTAAAGCAAACTAACTTGTAGGTGGCAAATTGAATAATTATTATTGGAGTTTTAATATTTAGGTATACAGATATTTTAAATGCTGAAAGTATCTTACAAGTTTGCCTTATGGCCTTTTTTTCACACGGCCGTTTACATGCAGCCACTAGATTCAAGCGGCAAGAATCAGCAGGGTATGCAGATAGCAGTACCCGCTCAGCCTACTTTAAACGAATGAAAGGCTGACAGTGGCCGCCCACTGTTCGCATGTAGATTCACACAAAGTGGTTAGATGTCCTAGGCTGGACGCTGCTGACTGCATCCCGGCTCAAACCTCTTTCGCTACCTGCAGGTAAGTGCTCTGTGTGCAGCTACATGCAAACAGCGGTGACCACTGTCAGCCTGTCATTAGTTTAAATAGGCTGAGCAGCCACTGCTCTTTACATGCCCTGGTCGTTCCAAGAATTTTCCAGGCGGCCTCTTGAAAACGCCTACTTCGATGAAATGCGCTGGGGTGGAGCCTGTGCGGACATCATCACATCTGCTAGACGTAGTATGTAAGTTTGTCTGTTATGCCTTACGTGTTTTGATACAATGTGAATACCTTTTGTTACATAACAAATAAATGTAGCGGTTTTACACAATGAGGGTTTTGTGCTTGTTCTACATTGTGGCATTGGCTGAGTAAGATTGAACGCTTTTATCTGGACCCTACTGTATACTCCAATGGTTTTTAGGCCTTTTTTTTTTTTGGCAGGCGGCACTGGTTGGTGGCATGAGGCACTGGTTGGCACTAGCAGGTGGCACTGATTGGCACTGACACTGGCAGGTGGCACTGGTTGGCGGCACTGGCAGGTGGCACTGGTTGGCACTGGCAGGTTTCACACTTAGGTCAGTTTCACACAGTTACACTATATCGGCTATGTAACTGAATGCAGAGAGAGACCAGCTGTTAAAATTCAGCCGTGTTGTCAGGGTGGGCGGGGCCCAGCAGCTATCAAACACCAGCCAATGATTGGGCTGCTTAAGAAATGGGGTGGGCCACATACACGTAGCGACCTGCCCAGATTCCATCCCATTGGCTTGTGTTTGATAGCTGCTGGGTCCTGCCCACCCCGGGTCCCGCCCACCCCCGACATCAACCTGAATTCTGGCAGCTTCTTCTCTCTCTCTGCAGGTTAGTTTCACACACTCGGTGGCACTGGCAAGCGCCGCTCTGCCAATGGAGTGTGAGGAGGAACACTTGTGGGTCGACAGGCACGACGTGATTAAATCGTCCGAATGTGCATAATAGGCCGATGCCGATTTCTTAAAGGACAAATATCGGTCGACCTCTACAGATCAGGCTGCATTGAGGCTGCAGTTGGGCACTGTAACCGCACCCCAAATACGAAAGGGGGTAACGCCGTTTAGATCCCTTCCCTATCCTGGACACAAATTCACTGTCGATCCTCCACAGCCAGACGACCACTTCCCATAGGAATTAATCCTTCTGGAAGAACGAGACGCACTCTGTATCTTCCTAGCATCGAATGAATTTATTGAGAAAAACATTGTAACTTTTATAACCATCCAATACTGCATTAACCTAAAATGAACAATGGTCCAGCTCCACCCACAACATAACAGGCCCAATACACACAAGTATGCAGGTGATTCATCAACATCTCTTCAGTTAACCCGTCTGCTGCTAGTTCCACAACCTATAATTATAGGCTTAATTCCCCCAAACCACAATGGACAATAGAATGTAAATCACCACAAACAATGAACAGGTCTTTTAGAAGCTGGGATTAGCATTACACTAGGCAGACAGGTGATTGAGGCTGGACACCTCAGTATCTCTCAATTAACCTGTTGAGTTCAGAAACAGTAAATAGTCCTTTACAGATATCCTTGGGGATATGGTGGATAAATATTACAGACCCATTTTAGGTAGCCCAAGATATATTTCTTAATGTCCATTATTTCCTGGCTCACCCTGTGTCCAAAGTGATCCTCCTGTCACACATCTCCCCTTTCGGCAGGAGACTAACAAAGGAGGTGACCCCAGACGGGTTGACTCCGAAGTTAGTCCATAGGTCCATTCTTCTAATGCCGGTATCCACACAGTGCCCCAAATAAATTGCTCCAAACAGAGCATTACTTACCCAGCCAACCTCTGCCTCTCTCAGAGAACATACCCGCCGCTGGGGAGAAGACAGGGTGACTGGGCTCAGTCCGTCATGCTGTTGGGGATCTAAGCCGACTGCCCAGCATCCCTGGGGTATACAAGTGGAGACTGAAGTCCCATCCCCTTGTGGTAGGTGAAAATCCCCCAGTGCTTGCAAAGCAAGGCTGACATCCTCCTGTCTCAGTGTCACACCATTTTCTGGGGTTGTGTCAGTGAGGACCGAAGTCCCATCCAGTACCACAGGAACTCCCTCTTCTGTTAGTTGAGAGCAGAGGCCCGTGGCACTCTGCTCTGTTGCCAGCTCTTCCGCTGGGTTGCTGTGAGTGGAGACCGTAGTCCCATCCACCGATATCCGCTCAAGTGGCAGTTGTGTGCAGCGGCCAGAAGCATTCTGCCCTGCTGCCAGTGATTCAGCTGGGGGTAAAAGCTTTACCACTTTAGCTTGTTGCTGGAGAGATGGGCCAACTGCCCCGGCTCCCTGAAACTCCACAGTTGTTTCCGGTGCTGGGCAGAGGTTGCTAGCACTCTGCCCTGTTGCCAGCACTTCTGCTGGGGATTCCACCCCATCTGCTCTGGCTAACTGTTTGGGAGGGAAAAGGGCTGCTTCTCCCCCCTGCATCTCTGAAATCCCCTGGGAAAGAGGAACCATCACCTTCTCACCTCGGGCCTCCAAAACTGCCACGGGTGTAGAGCAGGGGTCTGCAGTACTCTGTCCTGCTGCCAGTACTTGGGCAGGTGATGCATAATCCATAACATCCTCTGAACAGTCCCTTAAGTCCATACCTTCTGTAATCTGTAGCTGGGAAGATGAGCCAACTGCCCTAGCTCCCTGGAACTCCATATCATCCACTTCAGCTTTAGGGATGGCAATCTTCAGATTTTCCACTGCCGATTCTTCAGCCAGGATTTCATAGTTGTCAACTGGTATTTCCTGATAGTCCCAGGCAAAGGGAGCCCCACCCTGCTGCTGAGCAGAGTCTAGCAGCTGTTTGTAGGCAATCTCCAGCTCCCATTCCTGAACGGCCAGAAACTCAAAATCTTCCTGTGCCCAGTGCCCTTCCGAGACATTCCGTCTTTGCTCTCTGTACTCCATTATTTCCTCCAAACGCCACTCCCGATCACTCCCAAAGTCAGGGTCCTCGGACATCCTCCAATACAACAATCCCAGGCTATTATAGTCAAAGCCTTCAGTGGGGCTGTCATCCGCTGACCACTGGCACTCTTGGGCTACATACCACCGGAGGGCTCTGTAGCTCTCGTCCAACCGCATCTCTGCCCAGATCAGCCTGCTTAACTCAGCTGTCCACTCCTGCTTCGGTTGTTCCCCCAATAACAGCATTCGTACTTCATACTGCGACCAGTACCTTACATGGATGGAGGGGAGAACTTTTCCCTGGTGTTGCTGCTCGAGAGCTAGCGCTTTCTTCCAGAGTTCGCAGCGGATTGAATCAGACCATCCCAGCAGGACCTCCTCTGATACTGGTCCTCTATGCTGTATCTGCATCTCTCGCAACCTCCTTCTGAATTCCTTTTCCATGTCGGCTGGTATCTGTATCTCTCCTCTCCTTTCAGTTGGTGCTGCTTCTTTAGGTGTTGTCTCCGATTGCCGTATTTCCTCCATTCTCTGCTCATGTTGCCACTCATCCTGCCGCTCGATTTCTCTAATGGCTTCCTGTATGGCGGTCTCTGATGGGCTAGCACCGTACAATGCCAACCGCTTTCGAACTCGTTGCTGAAACAAGTCTTCAACTGACCGGGGTCCTGCCTCACCATCCCTCTGATCCATCTCGGCCAGCTCCCTGATCAAGGTGGCCCCGTTCTTTGTTCCACTGGTCCCTCCACGGCTCTCAAGTAGGTCCTTCAGTGTGGCTTTCCTGCAGGCTGCATAGCTGGTCATTCACTGTGGTGGCTTGGAGTGTCCAAGGAACTGGAGGGAAAATCCCACTGCTGCCAACCAATGTAACCGCACCCCAAATATGAAAGGGGGTAACGCCGTTTAGATCCCTTCCCTCTCCTGGACACACATTAATCCTTCTGGAAGAACGAGACGCACCCTGTATCTTCCTAGCATCGAATTAATTTATTGAGAAAAACATTGTAACTTTTATAACCATCCAATACTGCATTAACCTAAAATGAACAATGGTCCAGCTCCACCCACAACATAACAGACCCAATACACAAGTATGCAGGTGATTCATCAACATCTCTTCAATTAACCCGTCTGCTGCTAGTTCCACAACCTATAATTATAGGCTTAATTCCCCCAAACCACAATGGACAATAGAATGTAAATCACCACAAACAATGAACAGGTCTTTTAGAAGCTGGGATTAGCATTACACTAGGCAGACAGGTGATTGAGGCTGGACACCTCAGTATCTCTCAATTAACCTGTTGAGTTCAGAAACAGTAAATAGTCCTTTACAGATATCCTTGGGGATATGGTGGATAAATATTACAGACCCATTTTAGGTAGCCCAAGATATATTTCTTAATGTCCATTATTTCCTGGCTCACCCTGTGTCCAAAGTGAGCCTCCTGTCACAGGCACTAATCAGGCTGCAGATTGGCACTAATCAGGCTGCATTGATGGGCAAATTTTCAGAATTTTTTGAATTATCGGTTTATTCGTCCTTTGAATTTTCGAATTTACGAATTAAAAATTTCCGAATTTTTGGAAAAATTTGTTAAACTGATATCTGCAAATTAACAAATTTGTCGAAATTCGGAATGAATTTCGGAATGAAACACATGTCTTTTCTATATACTGTATTTGGAATTTATGTGATCACCATTTGTAATTTCGGTGCAAGTTTATTGCAAACCTACATCCCTTTTAACTTATCCTTAACCAAACAATTAAAACTAACCAATAACCTCAGTCCCAAAGTTTTATGCTATCACAATATTATCATTGTGAAAATAAATCCTGCAAAGAAAATCTATACTATACCAGTCATAAACATCTTGTCACTGCTATACAACGTGTTTTAATTTTTGATTGTAAATAATCTGCACCCATGTGTCAGCACCCCAAACAGCTGATCAGAAATGCCAAAATACCATAAAAGATGTGCCACTGAAAGTTTGTGCAGACACCTGGCCTCTTGTGTTTTTGAACATGCAAAGGCCATATTGTTCTTGATGTTCCATGTTCTCCTCTTGAATTTTGTGTTGCGTAGCTTTACCACTTGCCACCCAGGCAAATTCTGACATTACTCTCCTACATGTAAAAAATGTATTTATTTTTTTGCTAGATAATGACTCTGAACCTCCAAAAATTATATATTTTTTAAGCAGAGAATAAAATGGCGGGAGTTGCAAATTTTTTTGTCACACTGTATCTGTGTAGTAGTTTTTGAAATGCAATTTTTTTGGAAAAAATACACTTTCATGAATTTATAATACCCATTTTTTGATCAAATAGAAAAGATGATGTCACAATCAGTTAAATGGATACCAAACATGTCACGCTTTAAAATCGTGCATGCCCGGAGAATGGCACCAGACTACAGTAGATCAATTAGCCATAGGCAAGGCTTACACAGGGGGTCTGGCACTACAATTATTACTCACTCTGACATTCAAGGCGATACCTCATGTGTGATGCAGTCGCCATTCATTATGCATATGGAGGAACAGGGGTGATTTAATATTTTTTTATTTATTTTTTTCAATTCTATTTTTTATTTTATTTAAAGTAACTTTTTTAACACTGTACATTTTTTTTTTTTTTTTTTTTTTTTTATCTAGTTTATTGCTATCGTAAGGAATGAACAACATTTCTTGTGATAGCATGGGCCGTGACAGGTCTCCATTATGGAGAGATCTGGGATCTAATTAGACCTCATATCTCACCTCTGGCCTCCAAAGCATCTGATGAAACTGAGGTTTGATCAGATGCTTTCATAAGCCAGTAATATCTTGTCTACATTAGACCGAAACTGGTAGTGATGAAATCCTTGTCTCTATCAATTTCTGATCACACAGAGATGGAGTAACAAAATCAGTTCCTCTGTCTCTATGCAGTGCTCTAGATGCTGCCAGTTGGAGTGATCCTGGACTCCCTGATGAGATGGGAGAGCCCAGGAAAATCAGTGGTGGTCCTGTACAAGTGATCAAGTGGCTCTAAAGCTGCTCAAATCACTTCTACATTGAAGGGAATTGCTGGCTGACTGTTTTGATACCAGGATGATGCCTGCAGCTGCAGCCATCATCCCGGTATAACCACTTCAATCTGAGAACATCCTATCTTATAGGCAGGAAGTTGTTAAAAAAAAGGGGGGGAGGGGCGGAGAGCTGAAGTTAAACTCTGCAGAGCTCAGTGAGGAGAGCTCTGAAAGCTGATTGGAAGGGACACACACCCCTCCACACAGGAACAGAGCTGAGGCTGTCAATCAGCTGGAGGTCCCTCCCGTCACCATTTTTCTCTTGGTGTCAGGAAAACTTGTCAGAAGTAACTTATGCTGATAGTATGGGAATGAAGCCGCACACAAAAATGACATTTAGTGCTCTTAATTGCGACAAGTACACAGTATATGCTTTGTTCATATTTCATGTCTGAGATTTACAACCACTTTAAAATTACCCTATTTATCGGCGTATAACACGCACTTTTTCCGCCTGAAAATAGGGGGAAAATCATGGGTGCGTGTTATTCGTCGATGGTGTACCTCGGACTCGGAGGGGGACGAGCGCCGACGGAATTCACAGAGCCATCTCCTGTTTACTCGAATCTCACTCGGCTCTGACCTCACACACACAGTCCCGCCACCGGCATTGGACCAGTGTTCTGTCAATCACAGAAGCTGGTCCAATGCTGATGGCGGAGGCGGGTCTGTGTTTGTGACTGCCGATGCGACTGAGAGCCGAGTGAACAGGAGATGACGGCTCAGTGATTCCCTCACTTCACGAGAGATGGTGAGGCTGCAGATGGGCACATAGGCTGCAGATGGACACTGACCATTATTTTGCTTCAAAGTGGTTTATTTATTTTTTGTAAGTTTTTTTTTTTTTTTTTTTTTTTTTTCCCCCCTGAAACTTCCCTCTTAAATTTAAGGTGCATGTTTTACGCTGATAAATACTGTACTTGATCAGTATCTTAATGTCTTGACGTTATTGTTTTATGTTACAGACATGTGTGTGAAGCATCTCAGGCATGGCTACAAGGAAAGCATGCAACAAATCAGCTGATTGGGAAGGTGGAGCTTTTATTCCGTCCTTTTCTACACTGGCTTGATCGAAACTTGGAACGACTGTTTACAGAAGGAGCTCGGCTGGTAAAATGTTTGAATTTGCCTGTTCTAAGAAAATCAATCGAGTGATTTTTTAATATCAATAGTATATTTCTTTACTTGTCCATATTCAGTTAAAGAGAGACATTGATGTAGAAAAGGCTGGGCTGGAGTTTGTACCTTACCAGCAACTACAAGCAGCCATCGCTGATCAATCAATTGAGGATGTAAACACTGATAGTGGTTTGCAAGAAACAGAGCTGGAGGAAAGCCTGAAGGAAGATTTGGAGGATGACGATTCTGATAGCTGGATTAGCTGTGATGATGATGATGATGATGATGATGATCAAGAGCCTGGCACAGCATCTGATGGTATGAAGAGTGTTGAAGGAGGAGTAGGAGGCCCTGGTCCAAGAAAGGGGACAGAACTCCAGTTCATAGGGCTGAGACTAGGAGAAGGAGTGGGAACTTTAACAGCATATCGCATAGTGGTGTCCCTGCTCTGCAGCAGGTAAGAAATGAGGGGGTAGTTAACAGTTTGCTACTCCAGGTATAAAATGATGATACCCTGTTCATGACACCCCTCTGGCCTATGCTTGCAGTCTTCATGAGCAGCTATTTCTGTCCTAGATCAGTTTGAACCTCAATGCAGTATTGGACTACAACTTAGGAATGAGTATTGATCTTGCTACAATATTATCTTATTATAAGTTTAGTGCCACTCCTAGCATTATGGTTAGCGTTTTGAAAACTTCATCCAAATTTGTACTTTCCTAGACTGTGCCTTTTGAAGTACATATAATGCTTCAAAGATTATGTAGGTTGAAACCGGCTAGTGTGGTCACTTGCCTTTATTAACATTTTGGCTGTATCTGTTTAGGTGTAATGTTACAGCGGACCTGTCACTGACTGGAAAGCAGCCATGTGCAGCACAATGTGAGAAATGTAACAGTCGCATTTCCGGCACTTTTCATCCAAGTATCCTTCACCAATACTCATCTGTGCTGGGATATGTGGACATTCAAGGAGCAGCTGCCAAGGATTTTGTATTGCCAGAGTGTACTTTCATGGTCGGCTGTTTAAACTGTTCTCATGAAGAGCCAGTACAGGTACCAGTAAATATTTGGGTTGTTACCGTTTTGCAGAAATCTAAAATAGTTATACCGTACTAGCTATATTATGTAGCACTGCCCTAGTATGATATTGATTTATTTATATATATATATATATATATATATATATATATATATATTCACCAAAGATGTCTCTGCCCCTTGAGGCTTGTTATCTAAAGTTTCTAAGGTTGTTTTAAGGTTATGAAAGGGTAATGCAACACCTGGAGAGAACTGATAAAAAAAATAAACACGTAGATTCACACAGATAGTGCCCTGGTTGAGTATGCACTTGACGATGTATGTGATCCAGCACTTCCGCCTGCTGTGCTGCAATTAGACACAACACAAGCCAGTGTTGGCCAATGGATGAACTCCGGCACCTGCTGATCGGCAAGGAAGAGGACAGGTCAGAGCTATGTCAGTGTAAACAATACAGAGCTCTGTCCCCTCAGCGGGAATGTGTTGGTTTTTGTTTCCCTGCAAAGCAGGGCATAAAAACCTGCACATCCTTTAGTTAAAGCACCTCACAATAAGCATACTAAGCGCTGTTAGGCACACAATTAATGTCTTGATCGCCCTAGATGTTAACCCCCTTCCCAGCCAGTGTCATTAGTACAGTGACAGTGTATATTTTAAGCACTGATCACTATTCGTGTCACTGGTTCCCACAAAGTGTCAGTTAGTCTGCATTGCTATCACAGTCCCACTATAAGTCGCTGATTGCCGCCATTACTAGTATTAAAAAATTCCAGTACATATATACACACCATAGTTTGGTTTACATGAACGTTATAGCGTCTACAATCAATATACTCTTATTGGGATTTTTTACCAAAAAAACTATCAAAAGAAATTTTTTAGCGCAAAAAATTAAAAACCCAGAGGTGATCAAATTCCACCAAAAGAAAGCTCTAATTGTGGAGAAAAATGTACATAAATTCATTTGTATACAGTGTGTTGCAAAGTAAAGCAGTGCCAAAAAATGTCTTGGTCATGAAAGGGGGGGGGGGGATAATTCTTCCCTGAGGGCAAGTGGGTATACATTTTGGACCTTGGTACTGTAAAGCACTTTTGAAGGCCCCAATGTTATGTTGTGGAAACAAAAAGTGTAGCGCTAATCAAAAAAATGAACAAGAATGCATGACGCACTCAAATGAGTATATAAAAACGGTGCAATATAAAAAAAGACACTCAAATATTAAGTAAGAACAGTAAGAAGTCCTCATATATACAAAATGTCTATATGCGAAATACAAGTGAAAACTTGTTCAACCACAGAAGAAAGATGACCTCTTAGCAGATAACCTCATATGCAGTAGTGGTCCGGGAATATCCCAATCAATATGAGCAGGTAAGTATCATGTAATAGAGAAAAGAAACGGCCACATAGCGTAACTCTGTATATAAATCAAAATTTTATGTAGTGGAAACACTTACATTTAAGTTGATATAAGAGCGCTTTGCAAAGAATGTGGCAACAATGGAGTCCTCCCAACGCGTTTCGTCTCCTAGGACATCATCTGGGGTGATGTCCCCAGATGATGTCCTAGGAGACGAAACGCGTCTCCTAGGTCATCTTTCTTCTGCGATTTCTCTCTCCCTGTTGATGTTTGGCCATTTCCAGCACAGCAATTTGCAGCATACAGATTGTCCAGGTTCCATCGTGGTTCCACCACACCAAGCCCGTTTGACCCACTGAACATATGTTCCTCTGGGTTCAAACTATCTGGTAAGCTCATCTTCTCACCGTCACTTTTCCTTCAAAGTATTCACCCACTTTTGAATTTCACCATTGCCTTAATTTTTTTAATTACTTTAGGACGCTCAGTTGCACAAGTTTTCACTTGTATTTCGCATATAGACATTTTGTATATATGAGGACTTCTTACTGTTCTTACTTAATATTTGAGTGTCTTTTTTTATATACTCATTTGAGTGCGTCATGCATTCTTGTTCATTTTTTTGATTAGCGCTACACTTTTTGTTTCCATGCTTTTTACTATTTGTCTTCTTGTTGTGTTAGCAGCTTATCCAAAGGGCAGCGCAGAATTATTTTGTATGCTCCCAATGTTATGTTGCCAAGCCACAAGTTGGTGAGACATATATGGTAAAGCTTTTTATCTATTTTACTCCTAGATGTATTTAATCCCTCCACCATGTCTTCAAAGTTAAAATAGGAGACAGTTTTCCACGCAACGTAGATTTTTATGCTCACTCACCTCTAGTGACAGACATCATATATGTAATTCTTTTATGTTGTCAGTATTTACACTTTAGGCCAGGGCTGCACAAATAAGTGAACCTGTTGCTTTGCCCTATATAGGCAAAGTTCAGATCCACTTTTAGACAATGTTACAAACCAGTTATCAAGTTTGAACAATTTAACTTAAAAACTGCCTAAGGCTTCTCGGCACTGCAGATAAACTGGACCAAGTCTCATATTCTTCCCTTAGACCTAGCCGCCCCTACTGTTGACCAAGCTGCACTCCCCCTTGTTAGGGTGAGTACCATCAATACCTGGGTGTCCACATTTCCAGATCCCTTCTTGATTACATTACCCTTAACTAGAGGTCGACCGATATATCGGCTGGCCGATATATCGGCCGATATTTAGGCATTTTTGATAAATCGGCTTTGGCCGATTATTATCAAAACTGGGCCGATATATTTCATGGCTGCCCTTCCTCCTCCCTCCTCCACACTCCTCCACACTCCTCCACACTCAGCAGCATCAAGCGCCGTGCTGTGTGTGTGTGTGAAACTGAAAGTAAGAGGAGAGAGAGAGAGGAGCTGTCAGCTTGATGTCGGGGGTGGGCGGGACCCAGCAGATATATTACACCAGCCAATGGGATGGTATCTGGGCGGGCCACTATGTCTAAAGCAGCCCAATCATTGGCTGGTGTAATTTAGCTGCTGGGTCACGCCCACCCCCACATCGAGCACATCAAGCTCAATTCTAACAGCTCTCTCTCTCTCTCCTCTCTGTCAGTTTCACACATTACACTCGGCTTAGTGTGAAACCTGCCAGTGCCACTGCAAGTCAGTGCCCCAGCCAGTGCCATCTGCCAGCGCCCCCAGCCAGTGCCAGTGCCATCTGTCAGCGCCCCAGCCAGTGCCATCTGTCAGCGCCCCAGCCAGTGCCATCTGCCAGCGCCCCCAGCCAGTGCCATCTGCCAGCGCCCCCAGCCAGTGCCATCTGCCAGTGCCCCCAGCCAATGCCATCTGCCAGTGCCCCCAGCCAGTGCCATCTGCCAGTGCCCCCAGCCAGTGCCACCTGCCAGTGCCCCCAGCCAGTGCCATCTGCCAGTGCCCCCAGCCAGTGCCAGTGCCCCCAGCCAGTGCCAATCAGTGCCATCTGTCAGTGCCCCCAGCCAGTGCCATCTGCCAGTGCCCCCAGCCAGTGCCAATCAGTGCCATCTGTCAGTGCCACAAGCCAGTGCCAATCACTGCCACCCAAATCAGTGCCACCGCCAATCAGTGCCATCTGTCAGTGCCACCAGCCAGTGTCAATCAGTGCCATCTGTCAGTGCCACCCAAATCAGTGCCACCAGCCAGTGCCATCTGTCAGTGCCCCCAGCCAGTACCAATCAGTGCCACCAGCCAGTGCCATCTGTCGGTGCCATCTGTCAGTGCCACCGCCAATCAGTGCCACCAGCCAGTGCCATCTGTCAGTGCCACCAGCCAGTGTCAATCAGTGCCACTCACCAGTGCCAACCAGTGTCACCCGCCAGTGCCACCTGCCAGTGCCAAACAGTTCCAATTGCAAGTGCCACTGCCAAACAGTGCCATCTGTCCCAAACTAGTGCCATCTGTCAGTTCCAAACCAGTGCCCCCTGCTGCCAATCGGTGCCATCTGTCAGTTCCAAACCAGTACCACCTGCCAATGCCAGCCAGTACCACCTGCCAGTGCCATCTGTCCCAAACCAGTGCCACCTGCCAATGCCAGCCAGTGCCACCTGCCAGTGCCATCTGTCAGTTCCAAACCAGTGCCATCTGTCAGTTCCAAACCAGTGCCACCTGCCAGTGCCAATAGTGCCATCTGTCAGTTCCAAACCAGTACCACCTGCCAATGCCAACCAGTGCCACCTGCCAGTGCCATCTGTCAGTTCCAAACCAGTGCCACCTGCCAGTGCCAATAGTGCCACCTGCCAGTGCCAATAGTGCCACCTGCCAGTGCCATCTGTCAGTTCCAAACCAGTGCCACAAACCAGTGCCATCTGTACTGAGGACATCAAGTGTGTGCTAGAGTGACAGGAGTAAGCAGGAAGGAATAGAGTGGGTGAGGTGGTTTTTTTTTTTTTTTTTTTCTAATCGCCCTAAAATATCGGCCACAAAAATCGGCATCATATATCCGCCATCGGCTGCCCCAATTTCTAAATATCGGCATCGGCCAGAGAAAAACCCATATCGGTCGACCTCTACCCTTAACATTGAGCCCCTATTCAACATTCTGAAAACCAAAACACAAATATGGTCCCGTCCCCCCTTGGGGGTTATGGGCCGAATTAACCAGGTCAAAATGATTCTCCTCCCCAAGCTACTCTATGTTTTTTGGCAGGCTCCGCTATACCTCCCCCCATGTATATTCAAAGCCATGGAATCTATTCTCAACTCGTTCATTTGGTGTTCCTCTCGACATAAACTGTCGTGGCGGGTCCTGAAGTGTCCGACTGATCTAGGTGGTACCTCACTCCCTGACCTCTCCCTTTATTACATAGCATCCCAGTTGTCTCCTTTCTTCTACTTTAATCAATCTGACAGAGACCGCTACTCCACCCTGGTCTGCTCCCAGGCCCACGCTCTCCCACCCCTTCCAGATTCTGTTCTGTGGACCCCGCCATTCGCCCTGGACAGGCGATGGGAAACACATGCTATTTCATCACTGCAAGATCTGGCAACTTGCCATGCACCACGGTGAGGCACCATCCTCTCAGGTGTACACACCCCTCTGGGACAACCCGCACGTGCCCGAACTGGCCTCTATCCCTGATCATGGCGTATGGGTTATTATAGGGCGTCATATACTTGTCGCAAGTTGTAGCTCACGGGACGGTCAAGTCTTTTCAAACCCTCAAAGATACTTTCGCCTTGCCCAACCACATGTTCATGGATCAGAGCTGTCAATAACACTCTTCCCTTCAAAAAAAATGCTCTACATCCACAGGGGATGCCCAGACAAATACCATAAAATTTGCGATAGATGGCTGGGGCATGCCTCAACCTGTGATGCAGTCACATGCTGTCCGTTTTTTGTCTGATCTCTCCATAGGAGACAGCGGCGCTCGCCGCTCAGTGAGGAGAGAGACCTGTCATCCGCCGGCTCAGGGGAGATCAACGGAGAGATCTCCCGCTGAGCTGGCGTACCACTGCAACTGGATCTGCCCTGTGTGGAAGGGGCCTAACAATTAAACTAGCTAAGTGATTATCTGAAACAAAAAAAAATTCTTCCTTCTAAATTCAACATTTTTGTATTTTTATTTATTAGCACACATAGACAATAAATAGGTCGCCATGTTTCATTGTGTTCTTGGCCACATGCTCTTTATATACAAAAAGCAGAAGAACTGCCCTGAAAGAATATGGGAAGGTATCAGAAATGTATGATCTTAGAAACAAGTAGACATTTTTATTTAATTGCATTGTGTCTTTCAATTGCTTTCTAGGCTTAAGCCTCCTTTCACACGGAGCAGAGTCCGAACCATTCAGCAGGGGATCTGTGAGCAGATGGGATGGATGTCAGTGTTTTCACATTTGTGCTCGTTCAGTTTCTGCCCAGTGGACACAGGCAGACCCCTGTGAGCTCTGTGGGTGGCTAGGTTAAATGGACTCTACTGTCTGTTTTACATTTAGGTTACCCAGATCCAGTCCTTCTTTTTTTTTTTTCTTAGGGTTTTTTTTTTTTTTTTTTTTTTAAACTTGAACAGACCCATAGGTAGGCAGGTGTAAGGCCCCATGCACACGAGACGCTGTTATTTGCTGTTGAACGCGCGTTCAGAGGCAGTTGGACGCTTTTTTCAACTGCTCCTGAACCCATTCAATATTATCCTATGTGTCCATGCACACACTCTCGTTTTTTGGCGTTTACAAGCAGTTGCGTTTAACCTCGTTTTTCCAGAAGCAAAAAAATGGGTTCAGACGCAAAAGTTTTCCACGTTTCAGACGCTAAACGCGGCTAAACGCGGTACCGGCGTTTTGCCGCGTTTGCGTTTATAAGCGTTTTTAAAGGTGACCTATTTTTTAACATTAGAAATCTCAAAAATGATGGCAAATGATGAAAAACTATTAAAAAATATAAAAGAAAACTGTAATTGCTTGCATTAAATTGTGGACAATCCACAACTTGTGGCAGGTAACGTGGCAAGTGGACAATCAACAACTTGTGTCAGGTGACGTGGCCAGGTGACGTGGCAAGTGGACAATCCACAGCTTGTGGCAGGTGACGTGGCCAGGTGACGTGGCAGGTGACGTGGCCAGGTGACGTGGCAGGTAACGTGGCCAGGTGACGTGGCCAGGTGACCTGGCAAGTGGACAATCCACAACTTGTGGCAGGTGACGTGGCCAGGTGACGTGGCAGGTGACGTGGAAAGTGGACAATCCACAACTTGTGGCAGGTGACGTGGCAGGTAATGTGGGCAGGTAACATGGCTAGGTGACGTGGCCAGGTGACGTGGCAAGTGGACAATCCACAACTTGTGGCAGGTGACGTGGCAGGTGATGTGGCAAGTGGACAATTCACAACTTGTGGCACGTGATGTGGCCAGGTGACATGGCAAGTGGACAATCCACAACTTGTGGCAGGTGACGTGGCCAGGTGACGTGGCAGGTGACGTGGCAAGTGGACAATCCACAACTTGTGGCAGGTGACGTGGCCAGCTGACGTGGCAGGTGACGTGGCCAGCTGACGTGGCAGGTAACGTGGCCAGGTGACGTGGCAGGTAACATGGCCAGGTGACGTGGCCAGGTAACGTGGCAAGTGGACAATCCATAACTTGTGGTAGGTGACGTGGCACGTGATGTGGCCAGGTGACGTGGCAAGTGGACAATCCACAACTTGTGGCAGGTGACGTGGCCAGGTGACGTGGCAGGTGACGTGGCAAGTGGACAATCCACAACTTGTGGCAGGTGATGTGGCAAGTGATGCACTAAATACAAGTACACTGCTGCTCTCTCAGCTGCTGCTACTCACTCTGGTCTCACAAACTGGCTGAAATGGTTACAATTTACTGTTTTTTGAGCTTAGGGAGGGTCTATGATGAAACGCTTATAAACGCGAACGCGGTAAAACGCCGCTAAACGCGGCAAAACGCGCGTTTATAAACGCCGGTTTCAGCGTTTAAAAACGTGTGTTCAGCAGAGTTTGCACCTGCGTCTCGTGTGCATGGGGCCTAAATGGACACAAGATTGTTTAGACCTATCTGTCCATAGTGATCAAGGACCTTCTATTCAGCTTCTCTTGAAAAACAGACAGGTAAACCTGATCAGAATGCCCATGTGAAAGGAGTCTAACATATACCGGTACTTTAAAATACTTTGGCAGAAATATGTAAACCCTAACCTTGTAAAACAACCCATTCGGTTTAGAATAGAAATAAAAGGCAAAACATTTGTGTATACTGTATGTTTAAATAAAAAACAATAATACTACTTCTTTTTTTTTATAATTGATCACAATCTCTATTCTCAGCGGTATAAGGGGCTTAGTGAGCCGGTGGTGAATGTGTGTGGCAGGGGGCGTATCAGCACAAGTCTTGGCCATTGGAAAACAGGCAGGCTATGCTCCCACCCTAGCCAGAAATCTGACCACATTGTGAAGAATGTGCTTCTATGTCTAGCATGGTCAGTTTGAAATGGGAAAGCAGGGGGACTGGTAAGATCACCATGGATTTCACAAAAAGGAAGCAATACAAAAAGAACAGGATACTTTTTAACACGATACCATGGATCAACAGATACATATTAGGAATATGAAATGTTGGGGTAACATGTTTAATGACATTGTATGTTTGCCTTTGCTATGTAATCTGCAGCAATCTGTATTTCTTTCACAGAATCTCTCTTTTGGTTTAACTAAAGACCTGAATTGTCTGAACTGCCACAGCAAACTCAGCATTTTGACTGAAGCTGTCAGATTCCAAAAGGTTCAGCGGTACCCAAGAAAAGCCATCGGTATGTTATCTGTCATTATTATTATTATACAGGATTTATATAGCGCCAACAGTTTACGCAGCGCTTTACAATATAAAAGGGAGACAATACAGTTACAATACAATAAAATACAAGAGGATTAAGAGGGCCCTGCTCAGAAGAGCTTACAATCTAATAGGGGAAAGAAGTATAGGAGCTCTTATTGCTGCTCTCCCACTAAAAATGCTTATTGCCTGCCTTCAATACTTTTTAAGTCACAGATTCAATGCAAGCATGCTGTTAATTCGTATTCAAATATATACTTGCTCCCGGTCAGTGACTCAGAAAACATTAAAGCCAAAGCATCAGAATGACAACCAGTGAAAGAGGATTCTCATACGGAGAGGTCAGCAATGGCAGTCTACATTTCTTTCTCGTACATCACGGGACACAGAGCGACATAGTCATTACTATGTGGGTTATATAGATACCTTCAGGTGCTGGCACTGGCAACTTCCAAAACCGGAAGTACCCTCCCCTATATAAGCCCCTCCCATCCGGGAGTACCTCAGTTTTTTTTGCCGGTGTCTAAGGTGTTGGCCAAGAAGTAACATGTGTTTCACTGAGCTTGCGTACAGGTTCTTTTGGGCCTCAGTAAGCTATTCCGGATCCGACCAAAAAAGCTTCATAGCTAAACGGTCGGTACCCGGGCCTTGCAAGAGAAGAGCAAGGTTTTGCCTGTAATGCCTCTCTTAGGAGGGCTGGACCCTGGGATCCAGAGCTCTGGTCATACCCACGACCAAGATGTTTTCTGTACAGGGTGCTATACAGGTCCAGGGGAGTGGAATCCTTGGGAACCCGGTCCCTGAAGGTTTGATTACAATGCCTGCCGTGATAGGTGAAGTTTGGGCTTCTGTGGACCAAACAGAGTCCTGCGGCGAGGAAAAGGTAAGTGGGGGCCCTCAGGAACTTGGTTCTATTGGGGGACCCCCAAGCCTATTTTGTCTTTCTGCCTGTTACCTAAGGTATTCCCGCTAAATATTCTGTGCATGCCTGTTACTACTGAGAAAATGTAAATTTTTTTATAGTAGGCAAGAAAAAAAAAAAAAAAAATGTGTAAGACCACGGTACCTGTGTTAAACACTAGAGGCCGCTATGGTTCTTTTTTCTTGTAATATGGATTTTTTTCTTCTGAAGTCAAATCCAGGCAGTTGGTAAGTTCTCTGCTGGGAAGCTGTCTCCTCTGCCCTGTTGCTGCGCTCATCCATCCCCGGGCCCTGCGGCAGGGACCCTGGCTCCCATCTAGCTCCTTGTTTTTTCAAAAAAGGCGCCGAAGGCACATGTGCCCGCGCGCGTGCGCGAGCACGCGCCTCTCTATATAGAGGCGATCTGGAAAAAGGGGCGGAGCGGGTGGATGACGCTCGGTGTGCGCCGCGGCGCTACTGCGCATGTGCGGGCGTCCAGCATGTTTAAAAACAATCAAGCTGGCTATTGAAGTGCACAAACAGAGCTAGCAACAGTAAAAAGGCACACAGAGGCGGTTGATGCAGGCATCCCCTAGAAAGGCACTTTAGTAGACACCAACTGATATATAGCAGCAATTGTGCTAGACTATTCTCAGTAAAAGGGGTGTATTACGGCTGGAATACCTCAGCTTTGGGCTTAGGAATATGCCGTCCAGAAGCTCCGGAACTAAATCTTCCAGGAAGCGAAAGGGGTCTCCATCGGGCTCTGAGGATCTTGGGCATGCTTCTGCTGCACCAGTCTCCCCTGAAAATTCAGAGGTTAGTGATCGTAGAGACCCCGCAGGAGTACCTGGTACTGTGGCTGTCCTCAGTTCACCTGCTCCTGTGTATGTAACAGAGGAGGTTTTTTCCTCAGCTCTGGGAGGATTAGAAGAGAGATTGTCAACATTAATCGCTGCCTCCCTGTCACAGGGAAAGCACGCCCGATCTCCGTCTCCTCCTTCAGAGTACCTGTTAGCGGAGCAACAGTCCCATACAGGGATCGACCTGCCTGAAGGGGATCAGGAGGAGGTTGATTCTGTTATAGAGGAATCAACAGTGGAGGAACCTTTCTCAGCATCTCAAGCTGAAAGATTATGGGTTCAGTCTTTGACTAACATGGTCCGATCAGCATTTAAAATGCACCTTGCGGAACCATCAACCACTACTGTCTCCTCGCTGGGGTCGCTAAAAGCTCCCCAGACTGTCTGTTCCTTTCCACTTCACCCTTTATTGGAAGGGCTCATGTACCAGGATTGGGAACATCCTGATAAAATATTTACTCCCCCCAAGAGATTTCCGGTGGTCTATCCCATGGAGGATAAGTTCATCAAAAAATGGAGGGTCCCTACAGTGGACGCAGCCATCTCTTGTGTGAATAAATCACTGACATGTCCAGTGGATAATGTCCAAATGTTCAAGGACCCAATAGATAAAAAATTGGAGTCCTTATTAAAATCTGCTTTTTCTACAGCAGGCTTGGTGACACAACCAGCAGTGGCAGCTATTGGGGTCTGCCAAGCAGTGAAGGATCAGTTGAAACAAGTCTTAAGGGACTTGCCAGATCAGCAGGCCCTTGCCCTAGCTGATCTACCTAGAGCCTTATGCTTTGCGGTTGACGCCATAAAGGATTCAATCCATCAGGCCTCCCGCCTTACGCTGTCTGTAGTACATATGTGCAGGCTTCTATGGCTCAAAAACTGGTCTGCTGAAGCTCCCTGTAAAAAATTGCTGGTTAGCTTCCCATTTCATGGTGAACGCTTATTTGGGGAAGACCTGGACAAATATATCCAGAAAATTTCCAACGGTAAAAGTACACTCTTGCCGGTAAAAACAGAGTTAGAGGTCCCTCTTTTAAGAGGCCTGCTTCTCCAGTCCCTGGGGCATCGGCTGTGAAACAGTTCCGACGGCCTCCTCGGTCAAATCCCGGGGGTAAAAATCAGGGACAATCGCAGGGTAATAAAAAACCCTGGGTCAGGAGAGGTACAAAACCTCCCCCAAAGTCAAATGCATGAAGGGTTGCCCCCAATCAATCGGGTGGGGGGAAGACTCCAGTTGTTCGCAGAGACCTGGCGGGACACGATCAGGGACAGATGGGTGCTCTCTGCAGTAAGTCTGGGATACAGATTGGAGTTAAAAGACTCTCCTCCTTCCCATTTTATGAGGTCAAACGTGCCAAGGGATCCTCGGAAGAGAGAGTCCCTCCTGTTGACACTAGAACAACTATTGCTCCAAGGAGTAATTATGGAGGTTCCCCTGGAAGAATGGGGGTTCGGGTTTTACTCAAACCTCTTTACAGTCCCGAAGCCAAACAGGGACGTGAGGCCCATATTAAATCTAAAAGGGCTAAACAAATTCCTGCATATCAGGACTTTCCGGATGGAGTCGATCCGATCGGTGGCCACTGCCTTACAAGGGGAGGAATGGTTAGCCTTGATCGACATCAAAGATGCTTATTTGCACATTCCCATCTTTCCAGTCCACCAAAAATTTCTACGCTTTGCAGTAGAAGGGCGCCATTTTCAGTTCAGAGCCTTACCCTTCGGTCTGGCCACAGCACCACGAGTGTTTACAAAAATTCTGGCCCTTTATTGGCCAATCTAAGAACGCAAGGTGTAACGATAATGGCATATCTAGACGACTTGTTGCTGATAGACCACTCAGTGAAAAAACTAGAAGTGGTCGTTCACAAGACAATCAAGTATCTGGAATCTCACGGTTGGATTATCAACCGAGACAAGTCAGCCCTAAAACCAGTCAAAAGTCTGGAATACTTGGGGCTAAGGCTAGATTCAGGCCAGAGGAAAATATTCTTGCCTCGAAAAAAGGTGTTGTCTTTGAGAGAATTGATCCACTTAGTGGGTACAAAAAGACAGCCGTCCATACGCCTGTGCATGAGGCTGCTGGGAAAAATGGTGGCATCATTCGAAGCAGTACCCTACGGTCAATTCCATTCAAGGAATTTGCAAAGGGCCATACTGTCAGCCTGGTACAAGAAAGTTCAGGCCCTAGACTTACCAATGTCCTTGTCCCCTTCCGTTCGCAAGAGCCTCCGTTGGTGGTTGGTTCCCCAGAATCTGGAAAAAGGGAAATCCTTCAGTCCGATTTCTTGGAAGGTGGTCACTACAGATGCCAGCCTTATAGGCTGGGGAGCAGTACTGGAGCAATGGTCTCTCCAGGGCAGATGGACGGATGCGGAAAAGGCCCTGCCCATCAATCTCTTAGAGATACGAGCAGCCCGGTATGCCCTAGTAGCATGGACATCCAAACTCCAAGGGTCCCCTGTCAGAATTCAATCAGACAATGCCACGGCAGTGGCATATATCAATCATCAGGGTGGCACCAGGAGTCGTGCAGCCCAGAGGGAAGTAAATTGCATCCTGAAATGGGCAGAAAGATATGTCCCAGCCATATCCGCGGTATTCAGTCCAGGAGTGGAGAATTGGAAGGCGGACTTTCTAAGTCGCCAACAATTATGCCCAGGGGAATGGTCCCTTCACCCCGAGGTTTTTCGGACAATATGTCAGCGGTGGGGAACACCGGATGTAGATCTGCTAGCATCCAGATTCAACGCAAAGGTGGACAGGTTTGTCTCTTGGACAAGGGATCCCCTAGCTTGCGGCTCGGATGCCCTAGTGTTCCCTTGGGATCAGTTCAAGCTGATATATGCATTCCCACTGCCACAATTGTTACCTCGATTACTCCGCAGAATCAGGGTAGAAAAGAAACCAGTGATTCTGGTGGCTCCAGCGTGGCCCCGAAGAGCATGGTACGCGGAGATTGTAAAAATGTCAGTGGGGAGTCCTTGGACTCTCCCACATCGTCCGGACCTGCTTTCGCAAGGACCGATATACCACCCTTCCTTACCAGCCCTAGGTTTGACGGCCTGGCTATTGAAGCCCACATTCTAAAAAAGAGAGGGCTCTCTAATCCTGTGGTATCTACCATGATCAATGCCAGGAAGCCGGTATCCAGGCAGATCTACTATAGAATCTGGAAGGCGTACATCGCCTGGTGTGAGGCCAAGAAATGGCATCCACGTAAGTACGTAATAGGTAGGATTCTGGACTTCCTACAGTGGGCTGTAGATAGGAAGCTTGCCTTGAGTACTATCAAGGGTCAGATTTCGGCCTTGTCAATATTTTTTCAGAGGCCCTTGGCTTCGCATTCACTAGTCAAAGCCTTTATACAAGGAGTGATGCGTATTAGCCCTCCGGTTAATATTCCCATATGTCCATGGGACTTAAACCTGGTTCTGTCGGTTCTACAGAAACAACCATTTGAACCATTACAGCATATTTCCCTGGTTCTTCTCACCAGGAAATTGATTTTTCTAGTAGCCATTTGTTCGGCTAAAAGAGTGTCGGAATTAGCAGCTATGTCCTGTAAGGAGCCATATCTGGTTATCCATAAGGACAGAGTAGTGTTACGTCCTCATCCAGCCTTTCTTCCTAAGGTGGTATCGAGGTTTCATTTGAACCAAGATGTGGTTCTTCCTTCGTTTTTTCCCAAACCTAGTTCGGTAGAGGAAAAGTTATTACATTCTTTGGATGTAGTAAGAGCAGTTAAAGCTTATCTAAAAGCCACTGCTCAGATTCGCAGAACGGATACTTTGTTTATTCTGCCGGAAGGCCCCAGAAAGGGTCAGGCAGCGTCAAAATCTACTTTAGCCAAGTGGATTCGACAGGTCATAATGCAAGCCTATGGCTTGAGAAGGAGACCGCCTCCGTTCAAAGTTAGGGCGCACTCCACGAGAGCAGTTGGAACTTCATGGGCAGTGCATCACCAGGCCTCCCTGGCTCAAATCTGTAAGGCCGCAACATGGTCTTCAGTACACACGTTTACTAGGTTCTACCAGGTGGACGTTAGAAGTCAGGAGGATGTCGCCTTTGGGCGCAGTGTTGCAGGCCGCAAAAGATCCTCCATGTCTGATAGCGCTCAGCTTATGTATGGTGTATCCCCCCCCCCCCCTCATTGGGCATTGCTTTAGGACATCCCACATAGTAATGACTATGTCGCTCTGTGTCCCGTGATGTACGAGAAAGAAAATAGGATTTTTATAACAGCTTACCTGTAAAATCCTTTTCTTGGAGTACATCACGGGACACAGAGCTCCCACCCCTCTTTTGGGGACACTTATTGCTTTGCTACAAAACTGAGGTACTCCCGGATGGGAGGGGCTTATATAGGGGAGGGTACTTCCGGTTTTGGAAGTTGCCAGTGCCAGCACCTGAAGGTATCTATATAACCCACATAGTAATGACTATGTCGCTCTGTGTCCCGTGATGTACTCCAAGAAAAGGATTTTACAGGTAAGCTGTTATAAAAATCCTATTATTTCTCTTATTTAAAATCAGATGATATTTTATTGAGGTCTTACAAATTTACAATACTCAAATAACTCCCCCCCGCAAGCACCACACAACACCAAAAACAAACAAATTGCTATACAATAACTTGAGGAATTAACCAGCAACAGTTAAAACGATATTAAAGTCTTGTTTTTTTTAAATAAACATGTTATACTTGCCTGCTCTGTGCAGTGGTCTTGCACAGAGCAGCCCAGGTCCTGCTCCTCGCGGGTCCCCAGGTGGCGCACTAGCAAATAGAGAAGAGGAATCTCCTTAATGGGAGCGCAGACAGCAATTCACATTGCCAAGCAATCTAATCTCTCTCCACTCTGTCCCCTCTGTCCAAAACTAAAATAAAAAGTTTTGCCTTTTTGTTATACCTTAACCTGCCAGTTATAAAGTGCTTTTAAAATAAAAATCCTTACATGTTTATTGGCTGTGTGCATTATTTTACTAGAAATTGCATGTAGTCTTACGGAGCTGTACATTGGTGTAGGCTTTATGGGCCTCAAGATGTAAGTGGGGTGCATGTTGCTATCAAATTTCAGCGCTATTTTGAAATTTCTTTGTTTGAAGATGTTTTGTGTCAGCACAAAGGCATTATGTCATTTTAAACACAGTAAGCCCTCGTTCACATTGGAGCGACTTGCCATGCGATTTGACAGGTCAAATCGCATGGCAAATGGCACCCTATTGCGGCAATCGCACTATTCAAATCAGTGCGATGCCGACTTTGCCGTGCTGCCGCGATTTCAGATGCAACTTGCATAGATATCTGTACATGATGTCGCACAGATGTCTTCCAAGTTGCACTGACATGCAGCTTCGAAATTGTGCGATTTTTCAGATGAAGGCGCACAATATCAAAGCCATAGTCCATGTGAACGAGTACTAGGAGTAGACCATTTTCATAAACTATACTATTGTTACAGGGAATAACGATCAGCACAGCTATGGTAGGAAGAAAATAAGAGATCCAGCAATACAATCGGGGAAACCTCTTCCAGATCAAGGAACCTGTAGACATTACAGGAAGAGCTGCCGATGGTACAGGTGAGACTTAAGCCTAATCTGGGAAGATGTAACAGCATGAAGAAAAGTGCTGTACGTGTGAACTGTATTACAGTAGAGGAGGTGTTGTTACCTATACTCAATAACATTGTTGTTCTTTCAGTGTAGCCAAATACTGTACCTAAATGTTTAATATGAACAACAGTGTTTTCTTCATAGCTGCCTGTAGAACAGATATATTAAATTTGATCTTGTCACAAGAGTAACAAATGGGCTACTATTGCTCAACTGCATACATTACAATACAAGTTGCTTGGCTGTTATGCTGACCCTCAGGCTTTAATACATTCAAAGTCTCTGGCCAGGAATACACACACAGAAAAATCAGAAGTTATCTGCATGCTTGTTCTGGAACAGTAACTCCAAAGTTTTGCAGCACAAGGGTATGAGCATGCCAGCTTTTTCAGGAGAGGTCAACAATGGCAGTTTCCATGTTTCTCTTGTTGTAGGTTTCTGTTAAAGGAAACTCGTTGCAAGAAAGGAGTCTGCCACTCCTGACCCTTTGTGAAAATGCCAGTCCCTTGGCTGTTGTAATGACCTAGTGTCCTTGTTGATTTCTAAGCCGCTGATATGGAACAAGTTTACAGGAGACTTTTCTGACTTCTGTACTTATTCCAGGTCAATAATTTTAAAAGTATTGAAAGCAGAGACCGCAAAGCAAAACGTTTTTTTGAAAGATCACCAACAGCAGTCTTTATATTTCTCTTGGTAGAGGTTTCATTCATAACTTTGTAAACCTGATTGCTAAGATCCCAATTTTGTGTTTTGTTAATTTACATCCAAGCTTCTGGGAATGCAACAAAAAACAATCATCTGGCTTTGCCCTGATTTATTATAAATGTGTTAGTGAACATCGCCTGGTTCACATTGATGCTACTTTGAAATCGCGCTAATTCACTTGAAGTAGCGCGATTTCAAAGTAGCAAGGTCAGCGCGATTTCAGCTGCTACTTGATAGACATCTGTGTGGCTTCATGCACAGATGTCTATTGAAATCGCACCTGAAATCGGCAAAAGTAGTGCAGGAATTACTTTTGCAAATCGGTGCGGCACTGCAAAATCGGTGTTGCACCAATTAAAACAGGCTGCGACTTGTCATGCGATTTGATCACTCAAATCGCATGACAAATCGCTCCAATGTGAACCTAGGCTAAGGAGTAGTGTAGCTTTTGGTGCAGTTTTAATTGTGTTTTTTGCAGAGCAGCTGCTAGGGGGAATGCCTTTCATTTTCACTGTGTGTTTTTCTATCCCTGTACACACGGGCCGAACGATGGGCGACATTGACCGGTTCATTAAAAAACGCCTGACATCCAGCCCGTGTGTATTGGAGCCGGGCTGGAAAACCAGCAGCCGACCGCCCCCCAATCAGCGCTCTCAGCCAATGGGGTGGGTGGACATTCCCCTGTCAGAATACAATAGCTCAGCAGGGGAGATCGCTGTACCAACGTTGGATCAATTGAAAATGTACCAGGCTTTAGAAATGCTTTATGTATCAAGTGAAATCAGGACTCTTATCTGTAGCAGATCCGATCCCTCAGTTTTTTATTTATAACGGCAGGTTTCCGTGCTGTGGGAAAGCTTATCCATGTGATTCCTGTCATGATGAAGCTGAAGACCATATAATGGAGCTAGCAACTCGCATTTTATGTGGTTTTTGTGCTAAAGAGCAGGTGAGCTGATTTTTTTTCAGTAGTTACTTATAATGCGCACATCAAAATTTCATCCAGCAGATGGCAGCCAAGCTATTTATTTTGCAGAATGCGAGTCTGTAATCTGCTTGCACAGTTTGATTGCATGTGTAACCTGTTTGCTTGGCAGACGTAAGTTTGGAAACACATAAGTAGCTGAATTTGTTATAAGCCTTAATGGCTTTATATCTGTACTGCTTTCTTTATCGTTCACCAGGGGACACAGAGCCAGTCATTACATAATGGGTTAAGGGTCACCAGCGGTGATTGGACACTGGCACAACCAATTGAAGACCTTTCCCCTCCATTATAACCCCTCCCCTCAGGGAAGTACCTCAGTTTTTTCGCCAGTGTCTAAAAGGTGTTGGATGCGATAGGATGCTAAAGGAAAGCTCTGCCAAACAGACCCACCGGGGGTAAAAAGAGCTATGCTTTCGGACACATCCAAGGCACCTAAAATCAGGCCAAAACTGGATAGAATCCGGACCTCACGCATGAGGCGTCGCCTGTAATGTCTCTCTTCGGAGGACTGGGCTCTAAGATCCAGCACTTTTGCTACTTCGCTAAAAGTCCTGGTAAGAGTCTTTTACAAGGCCCAGGGGAGAGGTATCCTTTAAATAGGAAACCATATCCCTGAAGGTTGGCACACACAGCCTGCCCTGATGGGTGAAAATTGGTACTGTCTGATTTCAGCAGAAAAAACCTGCAGTGGGGACAAGGTAAGTGATTAAGAGTCCTAAACAATGTTTAAGGACCTTTTCCTATATGTTGGGTAAGTGTCTTCACTAAAACCACCACTAGGGGGGAGTAAAGAGTTGAGTTTGACTCACCATGCTTTGTGAGTTTGTTTCCTTCTGGACAAGACACATTTTTTTCCTCTGCTGCAGAGCTGCTTCAGTCGCCTCCCTCCTCCTCACAAGCGGCCTTGTTCAAAGGTATGGCAAATGCTCAGGGTGTTGCACACAGAATGTGCGGCCATAAGGAGAGAGCTTCCCTCACACCTGAAACTGCCGCCATAGCGGGGGGTGCGCCTTATCGGCGGCGGGGGTCCGCGAGCGTGCACGTGTGCGCAGGACGAAAAACGGCGCTAAAATCAAAAGCCTGAAGATACCAGCAAGCTCACTCCTTTGAATGGGATACAGCAGCATTACAGGGGACACGTAAGACTCCATGTGGTTGGGCTGGGTACTACCAAGAGAGACACTCACTTTGTGCATTTTAAAGTGTGTGTTTGAAGTTGCATACTATATGTAGATTGCTAAACTAAGCACAGTAGTATATGCTTTGAGGTACCTCGGCTTTGCTTAAGCAGTATGACCAGGACAAAAATTAAAAAAGCACCGCCGCTTGAGACAGAAGGCTCTAGCAATGCTGGCTCAGTACCTTCCTCACTGGTTTTAGCTGACGCACCTGCACAGGATGAGCCATTGCCGCTATCAGAATAGCGGCTTCCCCAGTAAGGCCTGGGCCTGCATATGTCACTGAAGACACTTCGGCAGTAGCCCTAGACAATTTAGAAGGGAGAATCGCTACGTTAATCGCTAAATCCTCAAAAAAAGGACAAAAAGCGAGACGGATCTCCTTCTTTGGTAGACCTCCCTTTCAAAAAGATCTGAGGATGAGGATGATGCTTCACCTGCAGAGGATAAGGATGAGGAGTCGGATGGATTAGGGATATCAGAGGAACCTTTCTCTGCGTCCCAGATTCTGAAGTCGCAGGTGCAATATTATGCTGGAACAGTGCATTCTGCATTTAAGTTACCCTCTTCGGAGTTAACTGAATCACCGGTCTCCTCCCTGGGTTCATTAAAATCCCAGCAGGGTGCATGCTCTTTCCCGGTTCACCCTTTACTAAAAGGGCTAATGTACGCAGACTGGCAACACCCAGATAAGCGTTTTTCACCTCCTAAAATTTTTGACATTCTTTATCCTATGGAGGAGAAGTTTTCCAAGAAATGGAGCCTGCCTTCGGTTGACGCAGCTATTTCTTGTATAAATAAAAACCTGCCTTTTCCGGTGGATAATGTACAGATGTTTTAGAGATCCTTCTGAAAAGAAATTGGAATCTTTACTAAAATCCTCATTTCTTTTGGTCGGTTCAGTTACTTAACCTGCTGTAGCAGCAGTGGGGATGTGTCGGGTCATTAAGCAACAGGTGAAACAAGGGCTGAAGGATCTGCCTCTGGACCAAACCAAATTTTGGGAAAATTTGCCTAAAGCCTTATGTTTTACAGTGGATGCCATTAGAGATTCTGTTCTACAGGCATTGCGCCTTACACTCCAGCTGGTGCATATGCGCAGAATTCTTTGGTTAAAGCACTGGTCAGCAGAAGCTCCATGCAAAAAACTTTTGGCCAGTTTCCCCTTCCATGGCGAACACCTCTTTTGGGGAGGATCTGGAAAAATATATCCAAAAGATATCGAGCGGTAAAACCACTCTTTTACCTGAGAAAAAGAAAAACAAGCGGCCTTGTTTTAAACGTTCTCTTTCCCTAGTCCCGGGAAGACCTGCCTCCAGCCAGTGGCGACAGCATTTTCAGCCAGCCACGAAAGCCAAAGGAAATCAGGCTCAGAAAAACAAGAAGCCGTGGGGTTCAAGAGCCAACAAGCAAGACGCCAAAGCCTCTCTGTGAAGGGGCGCCCCCGCTCGGTCGAGTGGGGGGACGGCTTTGTCAGTTTTCAGCGGCATGGCAGACAGAAATCCAGGACAAGTGGGTAGTATCCACAGTATCCTCAGGGTACAAACTGGAATTTCGAAAGATCCCATCTTCTCAGTTTCGAAGTTCAAGACTCTCCAAAGATCCACAAAAAAGAGGATCCTTCTTCAAAGGTTGGGATCACTTGCTGTCTCAAAGAGTGGTTACAGAAGTACCCCTAAAAGAGCAAGATTCAGGTTTTTATTCGAACCTCTTTGTGAATCTAAAACCAAATGGAGACGTCGGACCCATCCTGGATCTAAGATCTCTAAATCGGTTTCTGAACATTCGCCATTTCCAAATGGAAACGATTCGATTCATGGCATCCATAGACATCAAGGACGCATATTTACATGTACCTATCCATTCCTCTCACCAAAGATTCGTAAGGTTTGCGGTAGAACATCGCCCCTTCCAATTTGTGGCCCAGCCCTTTGGTGTGGCTACCGCGCCCAGAGTATTTACAAAGGTGCTAGCCCCTCTGTTGGCAAATCTGAGGACACAAGGCATAGCGGTAACAGCCTATCTAGACGATCTACTTGTGATAGATCAGTCAGTGGCAGGATTAGATCACGCTGTGCTCACTACGATAAAGTACCTGGAGCATTTAGGATGGATTGTAAACCGACAAAAATCCTCTCTACAAACCAAAAGAAGGGTAGAGTATCTGGGCATGATCATAGATACAGCCCAAAGCAGGGTATTCCTGCCAGAGCCAAAGCTACAATCTCTGAAAGACCTGATCCACAAGGTCAGGGCAAAGAAAGGGCCGTCTATTCGCCTTTGCATGAGGCCATTAGGAAAGATGGTGGCCTCGTTCGAGGCTGTCCCTTACGCCCAGTTTCATTCGAGACTACTTCAAAGCAGTATCCTAGCTGCCTGGAACAAAAAGATTCAAGCTCTGGATTTACCCATGCGCCTGTCTTTACAAGTGCGCCAAAGCTTCAACTGGTGGCTAAAGATCGAAAACTTACGGAAGGGAAGATCCTTTCTCCCAGTCACCTGGAAGGTGGTGTCTACGGATGCCAGCCTATCGGGCTGGGGAGCAGTGTTCGAAGAAGCTTCAGCCCAGAGAACCTGGGCCAAGACCCAAGAGAGCCTGCCTATCAACGTACTGGAGATCCGGGCAGTATATCTAGCCTTCAAAACCTGGACATTCAGGTTACAGGGCCACTGCAGTAGCTTACATCAATCACCAAGGAGGCACCCGCAGTCAGGATGCTCAGAAGGAGGTGAATCGGATTTTGGCATGGGCAGAAGATCATGTTCCTTGTCTTTCTGCAATCTTCATCCCAGGGATAGAAAACTGGCAAGCGGACTATCTGAGTCACCTACAGCTATCACCAGGAGAGTGGTCTCTCCACCCCGATGTCTTTCAGGCCATATGCCAGAGATGGGGAACCCCGGATGTAGACCTGCTAGCTTCAAGGTTCAACAAGAGATTGGACAACTTTGTGTCCAGGACGAGAGATCCTCTGGCCTACGGAACAGATGCTCTAATAATTCCTTGGAATCAGTTCTCACTGATCTATGCATTCCCCCCGACTACTTCGCAGGATCAAAAAGGAGAGAATGCCAGTAATCCTAGTCGCCCCAAATTGGCCCAGGAGGCCTTGGTACGCCCAAAATCGTAAAGATGGCGGTAGGAAGGCCCTGGAAGCTTCCGCTTCGACACGACCTGCTGTCGCAGGTTCCAGTGTTCCATCCTTCCTTACAAAGGCTAAATTTGACTGCTGAGACCCACATTTTGAAAAAACGAGTGGTCTCTGATCCAGCTCTTTCTACGCTCATTAATGCTAGAAAGCCAGCCTCCAGACTCATCTACTATAGAGTCTGGAAAGCATACGTTTCCTGGTGTGAATCCAGAGGATGGAATCCTCAGAAATATGAAATAAGCAGGATTCTTGCTTTTTACCAGTTAGGAGTGGATATGAAATTAGCCTTTAGTACCATCAAGGGTCAAATATCGGCTCTATCAGTCTTCTTTCAAAGACCGCTGGCATCTCATTCCCTAGTTCGGGTGTTCATTCAGGGGGTACTGCAGATAAATCCGCCAGTCAAGTCTCCCTTGTGCCCATGGGATTTGAATTTGGTATTGTCAGTGTTGCAAAAGCAACCTTTTGAGCCTATTCGCCATATTCCTTTTAATTATTTTAAGCAGGAAATTGGCCTTTTTGATTGCTATCTCTTCTGCTAGAAGAGTATCGGAACTAGCAGCTCTTTCTTGTAAAGAGCCTTATTTAATTTGTCACAAAGACAAAATTGTACTATGACCCCATCCTGCCTTTTTACCTAAGGTGGTGTCGGCTTCTCATTTGAATCAAGACATTGTTCTGCCTTCTTTTTTTCCTGACCCGCGAACGGCGGGGGAAAAGTTATTGCACTCTCTAGATCTAGTGAGAGCAGTAAAGGTGTATCTGCAGGCAACCGCTAAGATACGTAAAACAGAAGTTTTGTTTATTTTGCCAGATGGTCCCAAGAAGGGCCAAGCGGCATCAAAATCCACCATTTCTAGGTGGATTTGACAAGTAATTGTTCAAGCTTATGGTTTAAAGAACAGGACTCTTCCTTTTTCTGTTAAGGCGCACTCTAGCAGGGTGATAAGTGCTTCATGGGCAGTGCATCACCAGGCTTCCATGGCTCAGATCTGTAAAGCTGCAACTTGGTCTTCAGTCCACACATTTTCCAAAATCTATCAAATAGATGTGAAAGGACATGAGGATTCCGCCTTTGGGCGAAGTGTGCTGCAGGCAGCAGTATAGGGCTTCTTGTCCGCAAGCGGTCTGCTTGATCTGTGTCTCCCACCCTTCATTGAGCATTGCTTTGGGACGTCCCATTATATCTCTACCAGCTTTGCACATCTAAATAGTGACATTTTTGCTAATTTTTCTTTACAAAATAGCTCAAGCTCTGTCAGATAGGATGGAGAGCATCTGTGAATAGCAATTTTCAAGTCTTGCCACAGATTCTCAATTGGATTTAGGTCTGAACTTTGACTGGGCCATTCTAACACATGAATATGTTTTGATCTAAACCATTCCATTGTAGCTCTGGTTGTATGTTTAGGGTCGTTGTCCTAGTGGAAGGTGAACCTCTGCTCCAGTTTCAAGTCTTTTGCAGACTTTAACAGGTTTTCTTCCAAGATTGCCCTGTATTTGGCTCCATCCATCTTTCCATCAACTCTGACCAGCTTCCCTGTACCTGCTGAAGAAAAGCATCCTCACAACATGATGCTGCCACCACCATGTTTCACAGTGGGGATGGTGTGTTCAGGGTGATGTGCAGTGTTAATTTTTCCACCGTACATAGCGTTTTGCTTTTAGGCCAAAAAGTTCAATTTTGGTCTCATCTGAACAGATCACCTTCTTCTACGTTTGCTGTGCCCCCCACATGGCTTCTCGCAAACTGCAAATGGGACTTCTTATGGCTTTCTTCTTGCCACTCTTCCATAAAATCCAGATTTGTGGACTACACAACTAATAGTTGTCCTGTGAACAGAGCTGTGGATCTCTGCAGCTTCTCCAGAGTTACCATGGGCCTCTTGGCTGCTTCTCTGATTAATGCTGTCCTTTGCCCAGCCTGTTCGTTTTCAATGGACAGCCAGGTCTTGGTAGGTTTGAAGTTGTGCCATACTCTTTCCATTTTCGGATTATGGATTGAACAGTGCTCCGAGAGATGTTCAAAGCTTGGGATATTTTTTTAACCTAACCCTGCTTTAAGCTTCTCCACAACTCTATCTGACCTGTCTGGTGTGTTCCTTGGCCTTCATCATGCTGTTTTTTTTTTTTAAACTAAGAATCTCTAACAAACCCCTGAGGGCTTCACAGAACAGCTGTATTTATACTGAGATTACAATACACACAGGTGTACTCTATTTACTAATTAGGTGACTTCTGAAGGCCATTGGTTCCACTAGATTTTGGTTAGGGGTATCAGAGTAAAGGGGGCTGAATACAAATGCATGCCACACTTGTCAGATATTTATTTGTAAAAAAATTGGAAAACCGTTTATCATTTTCCTTCCACTTCAAAATTGTGTGCCACTTTGTGTTGGTCTATCACACATAAAATACATTTATGTTTTTGGTTGTTACATGGCAAAATGTGGAAATTTGAAGGGGGTATGATGAATACATTTTCAAGGCACTGTACATGTGATATGTAGAGCATCCTCTGTTGTCTGTTGAAGTGGACAAGCACACCCAAGCTGTGTGCACTGAGAACTACTGACCTATATTATGGTTTACTTTGTGATTGGCATTGAGCCATTCATGTGCCTTTTCTGCTTTTTTCAATGTGTGCTGTAGCTTAATGTATTTTATTTGATATTGCTGTGGTTTCACTGATTTTTTTTTTTTTTTTCCTGTGTAGTCATATAATAACGCAAAGCCCTGCATATCATGTGGGAACATGATGAATAAGAACATGCAATCCATACACTGGGAGGGTGGCAAAGGTTGCAGAAATAAGGTTAAGATGTCTCGGTATGTATTTAGAGAACCACTGCGCACTTAACTTATTCATGACAATCAGGTGACAGTATATCTTATTCGTACAGTGTAGTGCATTGGCTGGATATTAATAGACCCTGGCTATAGGAAGCTATGTTCATATGATTGGACACCAGAAAAACCTTTGGACCCCCCCAACCTTGGGAATCCCCCTGTAACCCTATTTCTATGCTTTAACTATTTTGTTTATTTTTTTATTATTTACTTCAAATTCTTTAACCACGTAAGCCCCGGACCAATATGCAGCATAAAGACCAGGCCCCTTTTTGCGATTCGGCACTGCGTCGCTTTAACTGACAATTGCGTGGTCGTGCGACGTGGCTCCCAAACAAAATTGACGTCTTTTTTTTTTTTCCACAATAAAGCTTTCTTTTGGTGGTATTTGATCACCTCTGCGGTTTTTATTTTTTTCACTATAAACAAAAATAGAGCGACAATTTTGAAAAAAATGCAATATTTTTTACTTTTTGCTATAATAAATATCCCCAAAAAATATTTAAAAAACATTTTTTTTCCTCAGTTTAGGCCGATACGTATTCTTCTACATATTTTTGGTAAAAAAAATCGCAATCAGCGTTTATTGATTGCCTTGCGCAAAAGTTATAGCGTTTACAAAATAGGGGGTAGTTTTATGGCATTTTTATTATTACTTTTTTTTTTTTTTACTAGTAATGGCGGCGATCAGGGATTTTTTTTTTCGTGACTGCGACATTATGGCTGACACATCGGACACTTTTGACACATTTTTGGGACCATTGTCATTTTTACAGCGATCAGTGCAATAAAAATGCACTGGTTACTGTAAAAATGACACTGGCAGTGCAGGGGTTAACCACTAAGGGCGCTGAAGGGGTTAAGTGTGCCTAAGGGAGTGATTCTCACTGTTAAGGGGCGTGGCTATGAGTGACGCGTCACTGATCTCCGCTCTGATTACACAGAGCAGAGATCGGTGACAGTGTCAGTAGGCGAGCGGGGAGATGGTAGTGTAAACACTACCATCTCCCCGCTCCATTCCTCCGTGAGACGATCGCGGGGATCCCCGCGGCGATAGAGTCCGCGGGACCCGCGGTCCGACTCACAGGGATGACTGCAGGGTCGCAAGCGCGACCACACGGCAGGCAGTTAAAGGGGACGTACAGGTACGTGATTGTGCCTGTACGAGCCATTCTGCCGACGTATATATGCCGTGAGCGGTCGTTAAGCGGTTAATAAACTCTTCAGTCAACCTCCTCACTGCATTCTACTACAACAATAGTAGTTGTGCATCCAGATTGGTGCGAGCTCGGCAAAACCATAGCAGGACTGCATGCTGTGGGAGGGGCCTGTATGGTTGCTTCAGGTACTGGATCCTGCTTGGACACTCACCTCGGTATATAGTGCAGTGCATGTAGATAGCTGCAGGGTGCTATTCTGTATCCCTATTGCAAGTATTAGGCTTAATATCTCCACTACTTGAAGCACTCTTCCACACCTAACTTTGTGAGCACCCCACTGAGGAATAGCCTCACTGATAACAACAAAAGAAAACAGACACAAGGTAAGCTCAGACAAACATCCACTCTGCCCATTGCCAGCAACGCACTCAGAGTGACATTGCTTCCTTGCACTGGAGAAGGACCCTATTTTAATTCTGGTCTTCGCATCTGATTCTAGCTCTATCTTAGGCAAGCATCAAGCAGCCTACCTGACCAAGGCAGATTTCTCTGCCGCTATGTCAGAATTTCTTGGATAATTAACGGCCCTAATCTTACACAGCCTTCTGCTACACTGCCTCTGGTTCTTCTTCAAAGTTTCCATATCTACCTCTTCTAAGGGAGGTAGTTCCAGTTCAGACACATGTAGAGAAGATGGAGGTGAAGCCTGGTTCTTTTGGGCTCTGGACAGTGATGGCCCAAAAGCACCAGGCTTCATCTTCACCTCCATCTTCTGTACATGTGTCTGAACTGGAACTACCTCCCTTAGAGGAGGTAGACATGGAAACTTTGAAGAAGACCCAGAGGCAGTGTAGCAGAAGGCTGTGTAAGATTTCTCACCTCGGCCCAGAGCAGCACCCCAGCTCATTTCTGCGGTGTGCAAAGGCCTCAGTATAGTAGCACTTGATTTTCTCTGTCTTACCAGGCTACTACTAAGAGACTTGCAAAACCTAAAAAGACATTTTACATTCATAAACCAATGGAATGAGCAATTTATTATGATGGTTTCTCCTGAAAAGGTCTTCCCCTTCTGAGAATCATTGCGAGCTATATCCAGTGGAAAATAATTAATTAAAAAGTGGACTGTTCCATTAGTATACCCCGCTGTCTCAGTTTAAACATCTTTGCTATAAGTGGGAGGAAAAGCTTCCCATCATCTGTCAGTTTTAGGAATAGTGCCCCATTTTTTGTGTCCGTAGGAAAAATAGTGCCCCAAGGGCATGGGGTACAAAATGGAGTTCCAAATTCTCAAATTCTGCCCCTTTGTTGTTCTCTTTTCCCAAATCAACCAACTATTGGTATGATAGGAACATTTTATATCACATGTTTTTAGATGGGATTTTTAACTTCACTTGTAGGTGTTTCTTGTAATTGGAGGCCCCTCACAGTTTAAAAAAAATTTGGTATGTGTGGGGTATACATGCCTTATGCTATAATTAACCCTTTCACTGCCAAGTCTATATGCTGTACGGACCTACAGAAGTGCCCGCAGGTGGCCAAGTCAGTACGGCGTACGGACCTTATTTCTCCCTCTCCTATATATAAGCTTATGGTCACTTCAATGACCATAAGCTTATATCAGAATTATTCAGCAGACTCTGCTGAACAATTCTATAACTCTGATCAGCGGATTACAACCCGCTGATCAGAGTTACTAACCCCTAATGTGACGGCCCCCCACCCATGCCGCCGCTTCCCTGCCTCTCCACCCCTGCTGCACCCTTCTCTCCCATGTAAAACTGCCCCCACTCTCCTCTCCTATACCCTTTTTTTTTACTTTAAAAAAATGAAATTATAAACATAGTAAGACCCCCCCAGGTCCGCCCGCACTTACCCCTCCAAGGTGACGGTCCCCCACACTCACCCCTCCACGGATACTTCAGCCTCTCCTCCCAGCCAACCCGATCCATCCTGATTGGCCCGCAGGAGAAGCCGGAAGACAATAGCCAATATTAATTTGCTATTGTCGCAAATGGGTGGGTTCGTCCCAGTGCTCCTAATGTACCCACACTGATGTCAGACTGGGAACAGCAGCTATGCCTGTGCATCCGTTGCATCTCAATTGACATAAATGGGATTGCCTCCCTTTTGCAAAAAGGGGCAATGTAATTTTTTTTTAACTTTTTGTTATTTATTAACTCCAAACAGATTAAGCTTTTATATTTAGTACGGATTTAGCAGGAATTTTGTAAAATTGGCTGTGTTTTTTATCTGCTAATAATGGTTTTAATGTATTTTTTGCATATATATTGGTTTGATAAACATTTACACTAAATCTTGCGGGGTCTAAAAAATCTGTAGCACCTTCTTTTTATTCTAGAGGTGCTTTCAGAAAATATATGGTTTTGGGGGTTTTTCACAAATTCTGAAAGCTGTAAAGGAAATATGAAAGCCTTCAGATTGTTTGAGAAATTTGGATATTTACACTTTTGCATCTGCTCAATTTTCACCATTTCGTAAACAGGCGCACAATTTAAAAGTTACAAATATTTGTTATTTATTAACTCAATACAGGTTAAGTTTTTTTATATTTAGTAGGAATTTTGTCAAATTTGCTGTGTTTTTATCTGCTATTGGTTTGATAAACATTTGCGCAAATACTGCGGGGTCTAAAAAAAATCAGTAGCACCTTCTTTTTATTCTACAGATCATGTGCTTTCAGAAAATATATGGTTCAGGGGTTCTTTCATAAATTCTGAAAGCTATAAGTTAAAAATAAAAAAGCAAAGGAAAAATTGCAAAAATGGTCTGGCCACCTGAGTGTACAAAATGGAGCACAGGGCCTGGCAGTGAAAAGGTTAAAGGATAAGTTCACTTTTTTTTTTTATATATAAATTCCAGCTCCCTTATGTACCAATATACCATTAGTGATTCTTTTGCAGAAATAAAGCATCCTTTTTATTTATCTTCACATCGTTTACCTCACTGCCCAGCTGGCTTTATGCAAAAAAGCATCTCCATTACTTCCTGGGTGGACCTTGGGATGTGACACAGGAAGGAGTTTACCAGCTGACCTCATTAGCATACACTCAGCATTATCTCCTCTCATGCATGTTTTTTTCTGTGCATTCAGTGAATATCATTCTCACTAAATACACAACACAACCATAGTGTATGGGAGATGAGCGATCAGATAACAGCCTATGTGGATAGAGCTGTAAAATTGAAAACAGGAGAAGTACCGTATTTATCGGCGTATAACACGCGCTTTTTTTTCCCCTTAAAATCAGGGGAAAATCGTGGGTGCGTGTTATACGCCGATCCCCCGCCGAAACGAGCGAGAGGAGCCGAAGTACACTCGGCTTTACTCGGCTCCTCTCGCAGTCCCACCCCTGACTGTGAGCAGAGCCGAGTCTAGCCGAACTACACTCGGCTTTCTGTATGTCAGCGGCGTAATCAGTGGAGATGGGCGGGACTGCGAGAGGAGCTGAGTCTAGCGGAAGTACCCTCTGCTCCGCTCGCTCCTCTCCACAGCGGAAATCGGCGCCAATTTCAAATATCGAAAGAGACTGGCAATGCTGCAAGGACACTGGGCAAGGCTGCAAGGACACTGGGCAAGGCTGCAGATGGACACTGGGCAAGGCTGCAGATGGACACTGGGCAAGGCTGCAGATGGACACTGGGCAAGGCTGCAATGATGGATGGACAAGGCTGCATTTAAATGTAAGGTTTTTTTCCTTGAACTTCCCTTCTAAAAGTTTTTTTTCCTTAAAATTCCCTCCTAAACTTGGGGTGCGTGTTATACGATAAATACGGTATGTTCTGTTTTCCGTATAGCTCACCACACACTATACAATCTGATGGTACAATCTTCTTTAGATCTACCATCAACTGTGTAGTGCAAGGGCCTGCCTGATTGGATACAGAGTGATTGGATAGATGGTGTCTCCTCCTGTTATATAGTTTTGATAAAAGGAGATTGTACAATTTCTGTATAATTTCCTTTAGATTTACCAAAACTATGGGATAAGAGGATCCACCTATCTATCCATTCACTCTGTATCCAATCAGGCAGGCCCTTGCACTACATACAGTGGATATAAAAAGTTTGTTAAAATGTCAGGTTTCTGTGATGTAAAAAAATAAGACAAAGAAAAATAATTTTAGGAGAAAATATGGCCCAACAGTGACATCACCAAGAGCTGTCCCTCCAAAATTGGTGAAAACACGAAGAAACCTGGTCAGGGAGGCTGTGAAGAGGCCTACAGCAACATTAAAGGAGCTTCAGGAATATCTGGCAAGTACTGGCTGTGTGGTACATGTGAAAACAATCTCCCGTATTCCTAAGCTTTTTCTTACGAAGAAAAGCATTTAAGCCCGGCTAAATTTTGCAAGAACACATCTGAAGACACAACACAAGGTTGAACTTTTTGTGCAAAATTCCAAAAGATATGTTTGGCGCAAAAACAACACTTCACATCACCAAAAGAACACCATACCCACAGTGAAGCATGATGGGGGCAGCCTTATGCTTTGGGGCCAGGCCCGGTCTGGCCGTAGGGCATACCGGGCATATGCCCGGTGGGCCGCCGGGCCGCTGGTCACGTCTCCCCCGTGCACTCTCAGCTCCGAGTCGGAGCCGCTCTCGAGTGACAGCCGTCGGCACATCAGGGGGCCGGGACCCGCAACAATCCCCTTCTCTCTGGCACGGTGGCTGCAGCTCTGATGATCTGATCAGTCTTGGCTTGGCTGTCTCACACATCTGAGCAGAGTGAAGCCGCCTCCCCCTTTGTCTACACAGGGGGAGGGGACCCAGCATGCAGTCCCGCGCTGATCTGAGGTACATTATGGGTCTGAAGGGGGGTCTGTATTGTAGGGGGGTTCTGTATTGTAGGGGGGTCTGTATTGTAGGGGGGTCTGTAATGTAGGGGGGTCTGTAATGTCGGGGGGATTCTGTATTGTAGGGGGGGTTCTGTATTGTAAGTGGTTCTGTATTGTAGGGGGGTCTGTATTTTAGGGGGGTCTGTATTGGAGGTGGGGCTGTAATGTAGGGGTTCTGTATTGTAGGGGGGGTCTGAAATGTTTTGGGGGTCTGTATTGTAGAGGGGGGTCTGTATTGTAGAGGGGGTCTGTATTGTAGAGGGGGGCTGTACTGTAGGGAGGTCTGTGTAACATGCAGGGTCCAGAACTGTTAGGGGGTGTCTGTGTAACAACTGTAGGAGCTGTGTAATGTAAAGGGGTCCAGAGGTGCAAGGTGCTGTGTAATGTAAAGGGGTCCAGAGGTACAAGGTGCTGGAACCCCACAATCCCATCATTAACCGCCGCTGCGCCCCCCCCCCCTCCCCTGGGCTGCTCAGTCTGGGCCTGTTTGGGGCTGTTTTTCTTCAGCTGTAACAGGGGCCTTAGGCCGCGTACACACGACAAAAAACGACAAGAAAACTGCCAGGAGAGCTTTCTTGCCGAGAAAACCGGCTGTGTGTACGCGGGTTTCAGTTTTCTCGTCAAGAAAACTGCCCAGATTCCCCGACGAGAAAAAAGACGACCTGCTGTCTTTTTTCTCGTCGAGAGTCTCGTCGGCCTGTTTCTCGACGAGAAACCCGAGCGTGTTTACACTTACCTATCGCCGTGGAAACCTGTGCATGCTCGAAATGACTTTGACGCATGCGCGGTAGCTTCCTAGGCATAGGGTGTAGCAAGATGGCGGCGACGGCATCGAATGTGACGAGCGCACGCTCGTCGTAGTCGATGATGTCACCGCGTTCGTGCTATTCAAAAGAAGGGCGGTTCTTTTGAATCGTACGTGTGTACACTTGGCCGGGACAAGTTTCTTGTCAAGATTCTCGTCAGGAAAGACGACGTTTTTTTCCTGACGAGAATCTCGGCTTTAGTCAAGGTAGAGGGAATTATGAACAGTTCCAAATACCAGTCAATATTGGCACAAAACCTTCAGGCTTCTGCTAAAAAGCTGAACATGAAAAGGAACTTCATCTTTCAGCATGACAACGACCCAAAGCATACATCCAAATCAACAATGGAATGGCTTCACCAGAAGGACATTAAAGTTTTGGAATGGCCCAGCCAGAGCCCAGACCTGAATCCGATTTGAAAATCTGTGGGGTGATCTGAAGAGGGCTGTGCACAGGAGATGCCCTTGAATCTGACAGATTTTGAGAGTGTTTTTGCAAAGAAGAGTGGGCAAATATTGCCAAGTCAAGATGTGCCATGCTGATAGACTCATACCCAAAAAGGCTGAGTGCTGTAATAAAAATCAAAAGGTGCTTCAACAAAATATTAGTTTAAGCCTGTGCACACTTATGCAACCATAATATTATTTTTTTTAATTATTTTTACGCAATGAAAGCGCAACGGATCAGTGTGAAGATAGACATAAAGTTTAAAGGGATGCGTTTTTCTTTAGTTTTTTTTTCCTTCTGAAACACAAAAGTGCTTCAAAAACTATTACTTAAGAAGTCAAATATAATACAATTTTATATATAAAAAATGATATACATTTTTTAAAAAGTGTCCATTTCGGTTTCGGTTTTCGGCCAAGTGCATCCTTAGTTTTCTATTTTGGTCCAGAACTTAAATTTCGGTACACCGCAAGTTATAGTGGTACTCCCAAGCTTTGCCACTATCCAGTCATCTGAAGGCAGCAGCCAGGGTCTATGTATATCCAGCATATGTCCTGTACTGTACGTGGATTTTACAAGGCTGGCTATACATTATACAATTTTCTTGTTCAATTACCTTTTAGATTTACCTTCAACTATGTAGTACAAGGGCCTTCCTGATTGCCTACAAATTGAAACTGTTTAAGTTTGAGCTCATATTATTTGGTTTTGGTAAATTTTAAAGTTAATTTGTACAATAAAATGGTATAATGTATACGCAGCCTACGTCAGGATTATTCTCTACTTTGTAGGTCAGTATTTTCACTTTACATCTTTGTATTGGGGAGGGATAGATTTAAATAATGTTTTAACATGTTTTATGTTTGTAAGCTTGTTGGTGTGATACAGTTTTATACTGTCCTTTGTCAAATCTTAGCTGTTTTAAAGCTCATATATGAATAAGCAGAAAAATAAACTTGCTTCACGTTGCCAGACTTGAAGTTTGGTCTGTCATGTAATCTGAAATTCTGTGATCGTTTTCAGGAAGGATAAGCAAAAATATGCTAATAGCAACAAGACTGTGTCACGGAGAAGCACAATCAAGAAGTAACTTCAGCACAACACTGTGCAAATGGTAAGAATGTTTTTGCTTTTAACAGCCTCATCACTTTCAAATTGCTAAGTCTTGTATTTGTTGTGGGGAATCAGACTCATACGGTTGAAATAGTTATCCCTGCCTAGCTGTGGTCTCCAGTACTTCCCTGGATATTCGAAGGCATTCCCAAGCCAACTGGGAATTAGTCCTGTCTCATGTTCAGGGTCAGCACCAGGGCCTTATCACAGTTGGAAATGTTTAATACAGTTCATTAGGGAACCTCACATGAAGCATTCACAAATCATGCAGGAGTAGTGGCTTTAAGACTTTTGTAGATGGGTATTTGCGCACATCGGCTGCAGGCATCATCCCAGTATAACAACTTGAAGTTCAGGTACGTAGTTGGTTGTCAAGTGGTTAAGATGTTTCAAACAGAGGTCAAAAGCAAGCTACATTTGCCCATCAACACACATACAGTGCATTCAGAAAGTATTCAGTGCTTCACTTTTTTCCACATTTTATTATGTTACAGCCTTATTCCAAAATTGATTACCGTATATACTCGAGTATAAGCCGAGATTTTCAGCCCTTTTTTTGGGCTGAAAGTCCCCCCCTCGGCTTATACTCGAGTCAGTGAAATTGAACATTGTAAATTGTACCTGAAAAAAATTGAGAGGCTGCGGCGTCCATCGTTTAAAACTTGCGGTCTCTTCCTGGTCCCTTCTGTGATGGGCGGAACTGTGTCTGCTGAGAATCGCCTATCACGAACGTTCTCTCATCCTCACCCATCCCAGCAGACACTGTGTTCAGTGTTCCGCCAATCACGGATGTCTGCTGGGAAACTGAGGCTGAGAGAACGTTCGTGATGGGCGTTTTCTAAGCAGACACAGTTCCGCCTATCACGGAAGGGACCAGGAAGAGACCGCGAATTTTAAACGATGGACGCCGCAGCCTCTCAATTTTTTTCAGGTACAATTTACAACGTTCAATTTTAGGGGCACAGTAAGGTGGCAATGGGCAGTGACAATTGGCTTAGTGAAGTTGCAATGGGCACAGTGAGGCGTGCAAATGGGCATTGTTGACCCTCTTCCACTCACAGTAGCTGCTGCTGCATTCTCACCCTCGGCTTATACTCGAGTCAGTAAGTTTTCCCAGTTTTTTGTGGTAACATTAGGTACCTCGGCTTATACTCGAGTATATACGGTAAATTCATTCTTTTCCTCAAAATTCTACAAACAATACCCTATAACAGGGATATGCAAATAGCGGACCTCCAGCTGTTGCCAAACTACAAGTCCCATCATGCCTCTGCCTCTGGGTGTCATGCTGGATGCTGTCAGAGTCTCGCTATGCCTCATGGGACTTGTAGTTTGGCAACAGCTGGAGGTCCACTAATTGCATATCCCTGCCCTATAATGACAACGTGAAAGAAGTTTGCTTGAAATCTTTGCAAATTTATTAAAAAGAAAAAAATGAAAAAAATCCCATCTATTGACAGCCTTTGCTCAATACTTTCGTGAAGCACCTTTGGCACTAATTACAGCCCCAAGTTTTTTTTGAGTATGATACTACAAGCTTGGCACACCCGTTTTCGGGCATTTTCTCCCATTCTTCTCCGCAGGACCACTCAAGCTCCATCAGGATGGTTGGGGAGCATCAGTGCACAGCCATTTTCAGATCTCTCCAGAGATGTTTAATCGGGTTCAAGTCTGGGCTCTGGCTGGGCCACTCAAGAACATTCACAGAGTTGTCCTGTAGCCACTCCTTTGTTATCTTGGCTGTGTTCTTAGGGAAAAACCCTTTGCCCCAGTTTGAGGTGCAGAGCGCTCTGGAGCAGGTTTTTATCAAGGATGTCTCTGTACATTGCTGCATTCATCTTTGCCTCGATCCTGACTAATCTCCCAGTTCCTGACGCTGAAAAACATTCCCACTGTATGATGCTGCCACCACCATGCTGCACTGTAAGGATGGTATTGGCCAGGTGATGAGTGGTGCCTGGTTTCCTCCAGACATGACACTTGCCATTCAGGCCAAAGAGTTCAGTGTTTGTTTCATCAGACCAAAAAATGTTGCTTCTCATGGTCTAAGAGACCTTCAGTTGCCTTTTGGCAAACTCCAGGTGGGCTGTCATGTGCCTTTTACTGAGGAGTGGCTTCCGTCTGGCCACTCTACTATACAGATCTGATTGGTGGAGTGCTACAGAGATGGTTGTTCTTCTGGAAGGTTCTCCTCTCTCCACAGAACAACGGTGGAGCTCTGTCAGAGTGACCATCAGGTTCTTGGTCACCTCCCTGAATACAGCCCTTCTCCCCCAATCGATCAGTTTGGCCAGGCAGCCCGCCCTGGGAAGAGTCCTGGTGGTTCCAAACTTCTTCCATTTACGGATGATGGAGGCCACTGTGCTCATTGGGACCTTCAATGCGGCAGACCTTTTTCTGTACCCTTCCCCAGATCTGTGCCTCTGAACAATCCTGTCTCGGAGGTCTACAGACAATTCCTTGAACTTCATGGCTTGGTTTGTGCTCATATGCCCTGTTAACTGTGGGACCTTGTATAGAAAGGTGTGTGCCTTTTTATAAATCATGTTCAATCAACTGAATTTACCACAGGTGGACTCCAAGCAAGTTGTAGAAACATCTCAAGGATGATCACTGGAAACAGGATGAACCTGAGCTCAATTTTGAGTACTTTGAATACTTGCAGTGTATATAAAAAGTCTAGGTTTCTGTGATGTAAAAAAATGAGACAAAGTTGAATAATTTCAGAACTTTTTCAACCTTTAATGTGACCTATAAACTGTACAACTCAGTTGAACAACAAATTAAAATCTTTTAGGCGGGGGGGGAAGTAAAAATAAAAAAAGAAAATAATATGGTTGCATAAGTGTGCACACCCTTAAATGATTACTTTGTTGAAGCACTTTTTGATTTTATTACAGTGCTCAGTCTTTTTGGGTATGAGTCTATCGGCATGGCACATCTTGACTTGACAATATTTGCCCATTGTTCTTTGCAAAAACACTCCAAATCTGTCAGATTGCGAGGGCATCTCCTGGGCACAGCCCTCTTCAGATCACCACACAAATTTTCAATCGGATTCAGGTCTGGGCTCTGGCTGGGCCATTCCAAAACTTTAATCTTCTTCTGGTGAAGCCATTTCTTTGTTAATTTGGATGTATGCTTAGGGTCGTTGTCATGCTAAAAGATGAAGTTCCTCTTCAAAGCGGAGCTCCACCCGCAATTTTTTATTTTTTTTTTAAAAGTCAGCAGCTACACTAACAGTGTAGCTGCTGACTTTTAATAAGGACACTTACCTGTCCTACTCTCCCACGCTGATAACCCCCCCCCCCCCGATGCCCATCCCTCGATCGGTGCAGGTCCCGCGCCGCCATCCACACTAAGGGAAAACGGCAGTGAAGCCTTACGGCTTCACTGCCCGTTTCCTACTGCGCATGCACGAGTCTCGCGCCAACTTGTGAATGGACGGCTGCTCTCTGGGATTACACACAGTTCCCAGAAAGCAGCGTGCCCCATTCACTAGAAGAGGATGGGGAAGAAAACAGACCGCGGTTACGGAAGAGGCAGATTACAGACTTCCGCATAGCAACAGGTATTTCAGGTGAGTATAAAAAAAATAATAATTCTATTTTACTCTTTCGTCCATGGACCGACACAGCTTCTCTATTGACAAAGTGGGTATTATCCGTTAATTAGGAGTGACTAGGCAGAAAAACTTGTAAAAAGTGTTGCATCACACCTTCTACAGTACCGTCCAGGGGGCGGACCCTCTGCGTATACCCTCTCAGTCTGCATCTTCGCAGATCAGTTTTTTTCTGTCTAGCAAGGAGTAGGACATGGCTCCCTTCGGGCCCATTGGTCCGGGGGAAAAAAGATATATATATATATATATATATATATATATATATATATATATATTTATTTTTTGCTACATTTGTTGTTTCCTGCGATCTTCGATCAACTGCCGACTGGGTGACAGGCTGGATCCTCGATCCTTGTAGTCTCCCCAGTTTCGGCCATCGAGCGTGTGCCGACCCTAGCTACGCGCTGGGTTTTCCACGACATGCCCGTCGCTCCACAGGTGGCCGGTGAGCTTACGCTCCAGGGCCTGCATCGGACCGCTCAGCTTCGGCTGACCTTGCGGCCGAGTCGCAGCAGCCTGGCCGGTGAGCTTACGCTCCAAGGCTTGCATCGGACCGCTCAGCTTCGGCTGACCTTACGGCCGAGTCGCAGCAGCCTGTCCGGTGAGCGGCATGCTCCAGGGCATACATATGATCGTCCCTTCTGGGTCCAATCACAGCATGCCTGGCCAACAGTCACCTTCCGTGCGCGGACGATGATCTGTTTGGAATGTCTTCCAGCAGAATACATGCAGGATAGGTAAGTAAAACTCCCCTGCCTCGGCTGGGTGATTTAGCTGGACATTCCTGGAGAGATCAAGTAAGTGGTTGTGGCCCCTTTCTTCCCTCTCTCCCTGCCTTTCCCTCCTCCCTGGGCTTCTAGCTAAAGGTTGCTGGGTGCTGGGGGTCACCTAGGGGGTCCCACTGGAGCGGGGCTGGCTGTAACTAACATTTAAAAGAAATGTCATTTTTTCTTACCTGTGTTTGTGTCCTTCCTCCTCCATGCTGTCGGCGGCCATTTTGAGGTGGTCCATGCCAAGTTTGGCCTCTTGTGACTGCCCGGCGGCCATCTTCCTGTGGTTCGGCCACACCCACTGGCCCCTATCAGCTGATCGGCGGCCATGTTTGTCCACCCTGTATGCAGATATTGCCGTTCGGCGGCCATCTTTTTGTGGGCTATGGCTGCTTGACCTCTATCTTCTGTCGGTGGCCATTTTCTTAGAGCCCACATTATCTTCCATACAGACGTTTTTTGCAACCATTTTGCGAGAGCCTCCGGCCTCTAGGGTGCATTACACTGGCGCGAAAATTCACACAGGAAGTGCTGATAAAAGAAGCAGACTGACACAGCAGCAGAGGGACAGCATCACAGGCGCAGCATAGCAGTACCTATCCAGGGTGGTGAGTCCTCTGGGTGACCCAGCCTCTCTGCAGCACAGGAGGGTGGCCTATTGATATCTTGCCTGGAGCCCTGTGGGTGTCAGCGTGTGGTCAGCATGGCATCTGAGCCAGATGTCTTCTCCCCTGAAACACCAGATTTAGCAGCTGGTGTCCCTGAGGTGTCTATGGACGCTATGTCGGCAATCCTAGAGGCGTTTGCTGCCAGGGTGGAAGCAGCACACGGGAATACAGAGGGTAATAAACGCCCCCGTCCCCTGCAATCTTCTGGGGATATTTCTGATGCAGAACCAGGTCCAGCTACGGCTCATGGCCCAGATTCTGATGCATCAGAGACTGCAGACCGTGACCGATCGGACAGTGAGGAGGACTCCAAGTCCAGGTCAGTACGCGAGACGGCTTTGGTATCTGACCTTATTACTGCAGTGCGGGATATGCTAAAGTTGGAAAAGACTGCAGAAGTAGCAGATACTCCAGTCCCCTTTGGGTTTCGTAAACCTGCCCGCACTGCTAAGGTGTTCCCTTGTGTGTCTTATTTTGACAAACTCTTATACAAGGAATGGGAGAACCCACTGAGGGTCTTTACAGCCCCAAAGAGGTTTGCAATACGGTACCCCTTTGAGGAGAGTTTTCTGAAGATATGGACCTCTCCCCCTATAGTGGACCCTTCGGTGTCCAGACTTAATAGAGCCACCACTATTCCAGTAGAAGGGGCTCCTGTTTTCAAGGACCCTGTGGATAAGAAGGCTGAAGCACTCGCTCGCTACCTATACTCAGTGGTAGGCTCGGCAGTACGCCTGGCATTGGCGGGGGCCCTAGTGTCTCAGACACTTACTGAATGGGCAAAATTGCTACTCCAGGGGTTAAAGGAGCGAGATGCTCCTCCTAATGAGATAACTTTGGCCGACCAGTTGGTCCAGGGCCTTAAGTTTGTCTGCGAGTCAGACATGGATACTATTCCCCTGCTGTCAAGAGCTTCGGTTTATGCAGTAGCAATACGCCGCCTGATCTGGCTAAAGGGCTGGTCTGCGGACCAGACTTCCAAGAAAGCCCTGTTGGATCTGCCTTTTAAGGGCGACAGACTTTTTGGGGCTTCTCTGGATGACATCATCAAGGATGCCACAGGAGGTAAGAGCACTTTGCTTCCCCAAACTAGCAAGGGTAAGGGACCACGCCAAGGGCAAGGGCCCTCCTTTACTGCACGTAAGCGTTTTTTTCGCCCCCTTAAGGCGACAGGGAAAAGACCCCAGGCCGATAAAGCGCCTGCCCAAGGACAGAAGCGTCCTTGGTCCCGCAGACCCAACAAGCCTGCGGACAAATCTGCATCCACATGAAGGTCCGCCCCCACCCAGCTCTCGGGTGGGGGGACGTCTTCGCAAATTCGCGACTCAGTGAACTGCTCTAGTCTCCGACAGGTGGGTTTGCGAAGTAATCTCCTCAGGCTACAAGATAGAATTTCTGTCTTGTCCACCAGACAGATTCATCACCTCCAATCTCCAGCTACTACCGACCCGTCGGGAGGCCCTGTATGGGGGCGGTCCAGGGTCTACTGGAACGCGGGGTAGTTATTCCAGTTCCAGAAAAGGAACGGGGTCAGGGTTTTTACTCAAATCTGTTCATTGTGCCGAAGAAGGAGGGGGTTCGTCCAATCTTGGATCTCAGAGCCCTCAATTGCTTTGTGAAGGTACAAAGATTTCGGATGGAGTCGGTTCGATCTGTAGTCACGGCTCTCCATCCGGGGGACTTTCTGGCCTCCTTGGACATCAAGGACGCATACCTGCATGTCCCCATATACTCCAGACACCAGAGGTTTCTGCGATTTGCTATCGGGAAGAACCACTACCAGTTTGTGGCCCTCCCGTTTGGCCTTGCCTCAGCACCCAGGACGTTCACCAAGGTGCTCGCTCCGATTCTGGCACTTCTAAGACAGCGGGGTATCGCTATCACAGGTTACTTGAACGACCTTCTGCTGAAGGCCCCTTCAAGCTCAGAATTAGAGGTAAGCGTGTCCATTACCTGTCAGACTCTTCGAGACTGTGGTTGGATACTAAACACGCAAAAGTCAGTATTGGTGCCCACTCAACGCCTAGTGTACCTGGGGTTGATTCTGGATTCCTCAGAGGCAAAGGTATTCCTCCCTGTGGAGAAGTTGCAGACCCTCCGGGCTGCAGTACGGCAGCTGACTTCCAGGAATTGGTCGTCACTCCGTTTTTTGCATGCGAGTGTTGGGCCTCATGGTAGCCTCCTTCGAGGCGGTCCCATATGCTCAATACCACACTCGAGTGTTACAGAAGGAAGTTCTGTCCAGATGGAACAGATGCCCTTCATCTCTGGATTATCAAATCCGCGTGAGCCACCTAGTCAGGAGATCCCTGGTATGGTGGCTGACAGCACCGGCTCTAATGGCCGGGAAGTCATTTCTTCCGGTTTACTGGATAGTGATCACGACGGACGCCAGCCTTACAGGTTGGGGGGAGTCTGGGGTGTCCAGTCGGCGCAGGACCCCAGAGGAAGCCCTCCTGCCGATCAATGTCCTGGAGATCCGGGCGATCAAGCTGTGCCTCTTCAAATGGTCTCAGAGACTGCAAGGGCGTCCAGTCAGGATCCAGTCAGACAACGCCACAGCATTGGCATATGTCAATCATCAAGGAGGAACAAGAAGCTCAGCTGCAGCATCGGAGATCGCTCGCATCCTGAAGTGGGCAGAGAGGAGCGTACCGGCACTGTCGGCCGTGTACATTCCGGGTGTGGAAAACTGGCAGGCGGACTACCTGAGCCGCCAGATGCTGGACCAGGGAGAATGGTCCTTACACCCGGAGGTGTTCCAACTCCTCTGCCAAAGATGGGGCACACCAGACGTAGATCTTCTGGCTTCCCGACTCAATCGGAAGGTATTGAGATTTGTGGCCCGGTCAAGAGACCCATGGGCAGACGCAACGGACGCGTTGGTAGCATCGTGGGGTCAGTATCGGCTAATCTATGCCTTCCCTCCCTTTAAGGCTTCTTCCTCTTCTGCTCCGCAGAGTGGAGGCAGAGGGAATTCCAATGATCCTAATCGCTCCAGATTGGCCTCAGCGTCCTTGGTACGCCGATCTAGTACGTCTGGTAGCAGACGTCCCCTGGCGCCTACCACTACGGAAGGACCTGCTATCGCAAGGTCCCATATTCCATCCTGCTTTACAGTCATTGGCTTTAACGGCATGACTGTTGAGAACCAGGTACTGAGAGACCGGGGCCTGTCAGACTCAGTAATCTCTACTATGAGAAGTGCTCGAAAACCGTCCTCTAGGAAGGTCTATCACCGCACTTGGAGGGCCTACATCTCCATGTGTGAGGAAATGAAATGGCATCCGGGTACCTATTTGGTTTCCAGAATCCTGCTGTTTTTACAGCATGGGGTGGACCAAAGGCTTGCCCTAAGTACGATTAAGGGACAGATATCTGCCCTGGCTGTCTTTTTTCAGCGACCCCTGGCTACTCACTCTCTCGTGAGTACATTTGTGCAGGGGGTCCGACATGTGGCCCCTCCGGTCCGTCCCCCGTTACCTCCGTGGGACTTGAACCTGGTCCTCTCGGTGCTTCAGAAGGCACCGTTTGAGAATATTAGAGATATTCCCCTGTTGACACTTTCTCAGAAAGTGGTCTTTTTGGTGGCTGTTACGTCAGTTAGACGAGTCTCTGAGCTGGCAGCCTTGTCCTGCAAGGCTCCCTATTTGATTTTCCACAAGGATAAGGTGGTGCTGCGGCCGCAGCCTTCCTTTCTTCCGAAAGTCGTTTCGGCTTTTCATCTCAACGAAGACATTGTACTTCCATCCTTGTGTCCTCAGCCGTCGAATCCTAAGGAGTCGGCGTTGCATTCCTTGGACGTTGTCCGAGCTTTGAGAGTATACCTATCTGCTACTTCCCTGTTCCGGAAGTCAGACTCACTGTTTGCTTTGGTGGCTGGTCCCAAGAAGGGCCAAGCAGTCTCATCGGCCCCCATCTCTAGGTGGATCCGACAGATAGTAATCCAGGCTTACGCCTTAAAGGGTCAGGCGCCCCCCTTTCCTGTCACGGCGCATTCGACCAGGGCAATAGGTGCCTCTTGGGCTTTCCGACATCAAGCGTCTGTTTCCCAACTATGTAAAGCGGCGACTTGGTCGTCCGCTCACACTTTCACAAAATTCTACAAGGTTGATGTAGGTGCATCTTCGGATGCCTCTTTCAGCCGCAAGGTTTTGCAAGCGGCTGTTTAGAGTTGCAACTCCTCCGTTGGAGGAGTGTTGTTTTGTGTTTTGGGGTGAAGTTTGTTTTTATGCTGTTACCACCCCTCGTTTTTTTCTCTGACACTGCTTTGGGACGTCCCACTTTGTCAATAGAGAAGCTGTGTCGGTCCATGGACGAAAGAGTAAATAGGATTTTTTACTCACCGTAAAATCCTTTTCTCTGAGTCCATGGACCGACACAGCACCCACCCCTCCTTTTAAGTTTGTACTGCTTTTTGACGAACTGATCTGCGAAGATGCAGACTGAGAGGGTATACCCAGAGGGTCCTCCCCCTGGACGGTACTGTAGAAGGTGTGATGCAACACTTTTTACAAGTTTTTCTGCCTAGTCACTCCTAATTAACGGATAATACCCACTTTGTCAATAGAGAAGCTGTGTCGGTCCATGGACTCAGAGAAAATTATTTTACGGTGAGTAAAAAATCCTATTTTTTTTAGGATTTTTTGTGGAAATTTATTTTTTCTGGGTGGAACTCCACTTTCATGTTCAGCTTTCTAGCAATAGCCTGAAGGTTTTGTGCCAATATTGACTGTTATTTGGAACTGTTCATTCCCTTGACTAAGGCCCCTGTTCCAGCTGAAGAAAAACAGCCCCAAAGCATGATGCTGCCACCACCATGCTTCACTGTGGGTATGGTGTTCTTTTTGTAATGTGCAGTGTTGTTTTTGCGCCAAACATATCTTTTGAAATTATGGCCAAAAAGTTCAACCTTGGTTTCATCATACCACAACACATTTTCCCACATGCTTTTGGGAGACTTCAGATATGTTTTTGCTAAATTTAGCTGGGTTCGATATTTTTCTTTGCCTTGCCAATCTACCTCAGACATATGAATAATACGGGATTGTTGTCACATGTACCACACAGCCAGTACTTGCCAGATATTCCTCCAGCTCCTTTAATGTTGCTGTAGGCCTCTTGGCAGCCTCCCTGACCAGTTTTCTTCTCTCTTTTTTTCATCAATTTTGGAGAGACGTCCAGTTCTTGGTAATGTTACTGTTGTGCCATATTTTCTCAACTTGATGATGACTGTCTTCACTGTGTTCCATGGTATATCTAATGACTTGGAAATTCTTTTGTACCCTTCTCCTGACTGATACCATTTAACAATGAGATCTCTCTGATGCTTTGGAAGCTCTCTGCGGACCATGGCTTTTGCTGTAGGATGCGGCTAAGAAAATGTCAGGGAAGACCTACTAGAACAGCTGAACTTTTTCTTTCTCGTACATCACGGGACACAGAGCGGCATAGTCATTACTAATGGGTTATATAGATACCTTCAGGTGCTGGCACTGGCAACTTCCAAAACCGGAAGTACCCTCCCCTATATAAGCCCCTCCCATCCGGGAGCACCTCAGTTTTTTGCCAGTGTCTAAGGTGTTGGCCAAGAAGTAACATGTGTTTTTCACTGAGCTTGCGTACAGGTTCTTTTGGGCCTCAGTAAGCTATTCCGGATCCGACCAAAAAAGCTTCATAGCTAAACGGTCGGTACCCGGGCCTTGCAGAGAAGAGCAAGGTTTTGCCTGTAATGCCTCTCTTAGGAGGGCTGGACCCTGGGATCCAGAGCTCTGGTCATACCCACGACCAAGATGTTTTCTGTGCAGGGTGCTATACAGGTCCAGGGGAGTGGAATCCTTGGGAACCCGGTCCCTGAAGGTTTGATTACAATGCCTGCCGTGATAGGTGAAGTTTGGGCTTCTGTGGACCAAACAGAGTCCTGCGGCGAGGAAAAGGTAAGTGGGGGCCCTCGGGAACTTTGTTCTATTGAGGGACCCCCAAGCCTATTTTGTCTTTCTGCCTGTTACCTAAGGTATTCCCGCTAATATTCTGTGTATGCCTGTTACTACTGAGAAAATGTAAAAAAATTTAATAGTAGGCAAGGAAAAAAAAAAAAAAAAAAAATGTAAGACCGCGGTACCTGTGTTAGACACTAGAGGCCGCTATGGTTCTTTTTCTTGTAATGTTGATTTTTTTCTTCCAGAATCAAATCCAGGCAGTTGGTATGTTCTCTGCTGGGAAGCTGTCTCCTCTGCTCTGTTGCTGCGCTCATCCATCCCCGGGCCCTGCGGCAAAGGGACCCTGGCTCCCATCTAGCTCCTTATTGTTTTCAAAAAAGGCGCCGAAGGCGCACGTGCCCGCGTGCGCGAGCACGCGCCTCTATATATAGAGGCGATCTGGAAAAAGGGGCGGAGCGGGTGGATGACGCTCAGGTGTGCGCCGCGGCGCTACTGCGCATGTGCGGGCGTCCAGCGTGTTTTAAAGCACATTATAGCTGGCTATTGAAGTGCACAGACAGAGCTAGCAACAGTATAAAGGCACACGGAGGCGGTTGATGCAGGCATCCCCTAGAAAGGCACTTTAGTAGACACCAACTGTGATATAGCAGCAATTGTGCTAGACTATTCTCAGTAAAAGTGGTGTATTACGGCTGGAATACCTCAGCTTTAGGCTTAGGAATATGCCGTCCAGAAGCTCCGGAACTGAATCTTCCAGGAAGAGAAGGGGGTCTCATCGGGCTCTGAGGATCTTGGGCATGCTTCTGCTGCACCAGTCTCCCCTGAAGTTCAGAGGTAAGTGACCGTAGAGACCCCGCAGGGGTACTTGGTACTGTGGCTGTCCTCAGTTCACCTGCTCCTGTGTATGTAACAGAGGAGGTTTTTTCCTCAGCTCTGGAAGGATTAGAGAGAGATTGTCAACATTGATCGCTGCCTCCCTGTCAGGGAAAGCACGCCCGATCTCCGTCTCCTCCTTCAGAGTGCCTGTTAGCAGAGCAACAGTCCCATACAGGGATCGACCTGCCTGAAGGGGATCAGGATAAGGTTGATTCTGTTATAGAGGAATCAACAGTGGGGGAACCTTTTCTCAGCATCTCAAGCTGAAAGATTATGGGTTCAGTCTCTGACTAACATGGTCCGATCAGCATTTAAAAATGCACCTTGCGGAACCATCAACCACTACTGTATCCTCGTTGGGGTCGCTAGAAGCCCCCAGACTGTCTGTTCTTTTCCACTTCACCCTTTACTGAAAGGGCTCATTTACCAGGATTGGGAACGTCCTGAGAAAATATTTATTCCCCCAAGAGATTTCCGGTGGTCTATCCCATGGAGGATAAGTTCATCAAAAAATGGAAGGTCCCTACAGTGGACACAGCCATCTCTTGTATGTATAAATCACTGACATATCCAATGGATAATGTCCAAATGTTCAAGAACCCAATAGATAAAAGATTGGAGTCCTTATGAAAGTCTGCTTCTTTCTACAGCAAGCTTGGTGACACAACCAGCAGTGAGGTCTGCTAAGCAGTGAAGGATCAGTTGAAACAGGTCTTGAGGGACTTGACAGATCAGCAGGCCTTGCCCTAGCTGATCTACCTAGAGCCTTAGGCTTTGCGGTTGACGCCATAAAGGATTCAGTCCATCAGGCCTCCCGCCTTACGCTGTCTATAGTACATATGCGTAGGCTTCTATGGCTCAAAAACTGGTCTGCTGAAGCTCCCTGTAAAGAATGGCTGGTTAGCGTCCCATTTCATGGTGAACGCTTATTCAGGGAAAACCTGGACAAATATATCCAGAAAATTTCCAGCGGTAAAAATACGCTCTTGCCGGTTAAAAACAGAGTTAGAGGTCCCTCTTTAAGAGGCCTGCTTCTCCAGTCCCTGGGGCATCGGCTGTGTAACAGTTCCGACGGCCTCCTCGGTCAATTCCCGGGGGTAAAAAAACAGGGACAATAGCAGGGTAATGAGAAACCCTGGGTCAGGGGAGGTACAAAACCTCCCCCAAAGTTAAATTCATTGAAGGGTTGCCCCCACTCAGTCGGGTGGGGGGAGGACTCCAGTTGTTCGCAAGAGACCTGGCGGGACACGATCAAGACAGATAGGTGCTCTCCGCAGTATGTTTGGGATACAGTTTGGAGTTAAAAAGACTCTCCTCCTTCCCATTTTTGAGGTCAAACGTGCCAAGGGATCCCCGGAAGAGAGAGTCCCTCCTGTTGGCACTAGAACAACTATTGCTCCAAGGAGTAATTATGGAGGTTCCCCTGGACAAACCTCTTTACAGTCCCGAAGCAAACGCGGACGGGAGGCCCATATTAATTCTAAAAGGGCTATACAAATTCCTGTATATCAGGACTTTCCGATGGAGTCGATCCGATCGGTGGCCACTGCCCTACAAGGGGAGGATTGGTTAGCCGCGATCGACATCAAAGATGCTTATTTGCACATTCCCATCTTTCCAGTCCACCAAAAATTTCTACGCTTTGCAGTAGAAGGGCGCCATTTTCAGTTCAGAGCCTTACCCTTCGGTTTGGCCACAGCACCACGAGTGTTTACAAAAATTCTGGCCCTTTATTGGCCAATCTAAGAACACAAGGTGTAATGATAATGGCATATCTAGATGACTTGTTGCTGATAGACCACTCAGTGAAAAAACTAGACGTGGTCGTTCACAAGACAATCAAGTATCTGGAATCTCACGGTTGGATTATCAACCGAGACAAGTCAGCCCTAAAAACCAGTCAAAAGTCTGGAATACTTGGGGCTAAGGTTGGATTCAGGCCAGAGAAAAATATTCTTGCCTCGAGGAAAGGTGTTGTCTTTGAAAGATTTGATCCACTTAGTGGGTACAAAAAAGACAGCCGTCCATACGCCTGTGCATGAGGCTGCTGGGAAAAATGGTGGCATCATTCGAAGCAGTACCCTACGGTCAATTCCATTCAAGGAATTTGCAAGGGGCCATACTGTCAGCCTGGAACAAAAAAGTTCAGGCCCTAGACTTACAATGTCCTTGTCCCCTTCCGTTCGCAAGAGCCTCCGTTGGTGGTTGGTTCCCCAGAATCTGGAAAAAGGGAAATCCTTCAGTCCAATTTCTTGGAAGGTGGTCACTACAGATGCCAGCCTTATAGGCTGGGGAGCAGTACTGGAGCAATAGTCTCTCCAGGGCAGATGGTCGGATGCAGAAAAGGCCCTGCCCATCAATCTCTTAGAGATACGAGCAGCCCGGTATGCCCTAGTAGCATGGACATCCAAACTCCAAGGGTCCCCTGTCAGAATTCAATCAGACAATACCACAGCAGTGGCATATATCAATCATCAGGGGGGCACCAGGAGTCGTGCAGCCCAGAGGGAAGTAAATTACATCCTGAAATGGGCAGAAAGATATGTCCCAGCCATATCTGCAGTATTCATTCCAGGAGTGGAGAATTGGAAGGCGGACTTTCTAAGTCGCCAGCAATTATGGCCAGAGGAAGGGTCCCTTCACCCCGAGGTTTTCTGGACAATATGTCAGCGGTGGGGAACATCGGATGTAGATCTTCTAGCATCCAGATTCAACGCAAAGGTGGACAGGTTTGTCTCTCGGACAAGGGATCCCCTAGCTTGCGGCTCGGATGCCCTAGTGTTCCCTTGGGATCAGTTCAAGCTGATATATGCATTCACACCGCCACAATGGTTACCTCGATTACTCCGCAGAATCAGGGTAGAAAAGAAACCAGTGATTCTGGTGGCTCCAGCGTGGCCCCGAAGAGCGTGGTACGCGGAGATTGTAAAATGTCAGTGGGGAGTCCTTGGACTCTCCCACGTCGTCCGGACCTGCTTTCGCAAGGACCGATATACCACCCTTCTTTACCAGCCCTAGGTTTGACGGCCTGGCTATTGAAGCCCACATTCTAAAAAAGAGAGGGCTCTCTAATTCTGTGGTATCTACCATGATCAATGCCAGGAAGCCGGTATCCAGGCAGATCTACTATAGAATCTGGAAGGCGTACATCGCCTGGTGTGAGGCCAAGAAATGGCATCCACGTAAATACGTAATAGGTAGGATTCTGGACTTCCTACAATGGGCTGTAGATAGGAAGCTTGCCTTGAGTACTATCAAGGGTCAGATTTCGGCCTTGTCAATATTTTTTCAAAGGCCCTTGGCTTCGCATTCACTAGTCAAAGCCTTTATACAAGGAGTGATGCGTATTAGTCCTCCGGTTAATATTCCCATATGTCCATGGGATCTAAACTTGGTTCTGTCGGTTCTACAGAAACAACCATTTGAACCATTGCAGCATATTTCTTTGGTTCTTCTCACCAGGAAATTGATTTTTCTAGTAGCCATTTGTTCGGCTAAAAGAGTGTCGGAATTAGCAGCTATGTCCTGTAAGGAGCCATATCTGGTTATCCATAAGGATAGAGTAGTGTTACGCCCTCATCCAGCCTTTCTTCCTAAGGTGGTATCGAGGTTTCATTTGAACCAAGATGTGGTTCTTCCTTCTTTTTTCCCCAAACCTACTTCGGTAGAGGAAAAGTTATTGCATTCTTTGGATGTAGTAAGAGCAGTTAAAGCTTATCTAAAAGCCACTGCTCAGATTCGCAGAACGGATACTTTGTTTATTCTGCCGGAAGGCCCCAGAAAGAGTCAGACAGCGTCAAAATCTACTTTAGCCAAGTGGATTCGAAAGGTCATAATGCAAGCCTATGGCTTGAGAAGGAGACCGCCTCCGTTCAAAGTTAGGGCGCACTCCACGAGAGCAGTTGGAACTTCATGGGCAGTGCATCACCAGGCCTCCCTGGCTCAAATCTGTAAGGCCGCAACATGGTCTTCAGTACACACGTTTACTAGGTTCTACCAGGTGGACGTTAGAAGTCAGGAGGATGTCGCCTTTGGGCGCAGTGTGTTGCAGGCCGCAAAAGATCCTCATGTCTGATAGCGCTCAGCTTATGTATGGTGTATCCCCCCCCTCGTTGGGCATTGCTTTAGGACATCCCATTAGTAATGACTATGTCGCTCTGTGTCCCGTGATGTACGAGAAAGAAAATAGGATTTTTATAACAGCTTACCTGTAAAATCCTTTTCTTGGAGTACATCACGGGACACAGAGCTCCCACCCCTCTTTAGGGACACTTATTGCTTTGCTACAAAACTGAGGTGCTCCCGGATGGGAGGGGCTTATATAGGGGAGGGTACTTCCGGTTTTGGAAGTTGCCAGTGCCAGTGCCAGCACCTGAAGGTATCTATATAACCCATTAGTAATGACTATGTCGCTCTGTGTCCCGTGATGTACTCCAAGAAAAGGATTTTACAGGTAAGCTGTTATAAAAATCCTATTATTTGGGGTTAATCAGAGGCACTTTAACCAGTTAAGGACCAGCCGCTGCAGTTATATTGTGGCAGGTTGGCTCCCCTGGGTACAGCATCGCACAACCGCGCAATTGTCAGTTAAAGCGATGCAGTGTCGTATCTCTAAAAATAGCCTGATCATTAAGGGGTCAAATCCTTCCAGGTTAAATGATGGCAGGTGTGTACTGACTCCTATTTTAACATGCGTTTTTGAATGTGATTGCTTAATTGTGAACACAGCTACATTCCCAGTTATAAGAGGGTATGCACACTTATGCAACCACATTATTTTCATTATTGGTTTTATTTTTATAAATCTGAACTGATTTATCTTTGTCTCATTTTTTTACATCACAGAAACCTGACATTTTAACAGGGGTGTGTAGACTTTTTATATCCACTGTATGTACATGGGATTTTTTGCAAAGGTTTCAAACAAACTTCTTTCACGTTGTCATTATGAGGTGTTGTTTGTAGAATTTTCAGGAAAATAATGAATTTAATCTATTTAGGAATAAGGCTGTAACATAACAAAATGTGGAAAAAGTGAAGCACTGTGAATACTTTCCGGATGCACTGTATACACTTCTTGCACCTGCATCTTCATTGTCTGCAACTCATAACTATAGCTGGTCATAGGGAAATTATTTTATTGGTAAACCATAAGCCTTGTGTAAAAATATTATTTCACTCTTTCACACCACAGACCTATGGATTACTAGCGCACATGAAGTGTTCCTTCACAGAAGCTGTGCTTCCCAATTTAAGCTAGCCAGAATTAATGTCCTGGAAATGCATTGATTTCCAGTACAATATTAATGGGTACACTATATTCCATAGTGCCATTACTAGTAAAAAAAATAATAATAATAAAAATGCCATAAATCTATCCCCTATTTTGTGCAAACCAATCAATATACGCTTATTGCCATTTTTATTATCCAAAATATGTATAAGAATACATATTGGCCCAAACTGAAAAAAATGTGCTTTTTTGAAAAAAAATTGGGGATATTTATTATAGCAAAAAGTAAAAAATATTGTGTTTGTTTGTTTTAGTTTTTTTTCAAAATAGTCGCTCTTTTTTTGTTTATAGCGCAAAAAATAAAAACCGCAGAGATGATCAAATACCAACAAAAGAAAGCTCTATTTGTGGGGAAAAAAGGACGTAAATTTTGTTTCGGTACAGCGTCGCACGACTGCGCAATTGTCAGTTAAAGTGGCAGTGTCGTACCTGAATGTTTTGTAGCTCGAATCTCAATAACGCTCAACATCTAAATTTCGGTTGTGTCTGTTCACATCAGGGCTTAGGCTGGGTTCACACTGATACGACACGACAGTCATACAACTGTCATCCTACTTTGCTCTGCGACATCAGTCCTACATTGATCCGACATCCATCCGACTTTCATGAACAGGATACTACTTTGATCCGACTTTGTGCTAGTCTGACCTGTCCTTTGACCAATCAAAACAATCCCAGGGTGAGATAAATTCCTTTTACTGCTGCTGTAATCACCATGTCGGATGTCAAATGTCGGATGGTTAGGACAAGGATCCTACTTTGATCCGACTTCAATGATATTCAATGGGCTGAAGTAGGATCAAAGTCGGACCAAAGTAGTAAGGGAGCATTTTCAAAGTCGGACCGACTTGTGTCGGACCAGTTAAGACGGCTCTCATAGGGAAACATTGATTTTCACACGTCATGCGACATGAGCTCCCAATGTCGGAGCGTTTGTCGGACAAGTGTGAACCCAGCCATAGTGTGGCTTGAACTTTGTAGTGTAAACAAAAGTACATAAGCGTCTTTTGAGCTACAAGTTTCAAGTGTTTTTGGCCCCAACAGACTTCAATGCCAGTGTCTGAAAAATGTGTTAAAACGCATATAGCACAAATGTTGTTTTTTTCATAGTAACTAGCTTTCCATTGGCTAAAAATAATTAAAAATAAATGTGTTCAAGTCTCGGAGGCCCATAAAAATACCTGTACAAATGCTTCAAACAAAAAGGCTGCAAAACAATCAAAGATGCTCAGCTCAAATGTGAATGCTGCCTTAATCTCTGGTTACATAAATCTGTTTTGTTATTTCTGTCCACAGTGTCTTCATAAATACTGCACTTGATTGTGACAAAGATGATGACCTAGGGAAGAATCTGAGAAGTCAAAGTTCATACCAAAGAATGCAGACACTTTTAGTTATGGTGCAAACCTATTTGGAATTGTGGAACTGCGAGAAAATCTCTGGTTAATTTTGCTTTATTGATAATGTTTTAGCCTGTAATTTGACAGCATTGAATTAATAAACCCCTGCACTTCTGTATAATATACAACCTAGTTTCCAAAAAAGTTGGGACGCTGTGTAAAATCTACATAAAAACAGAATGCAGTGATTTGCAAATCTCATAAACCCATAGTCCTATTCTAGGTTATATTTTCCAGGGACTCCGCCAAGCGCATCGGGATCCTACGGGGTAAATGACCGCGCTATATCAAGATACCCCTCAACTCATACATGTAGTCCCCGGGTTACATACAAGATTGGTTCCGTAGGTTTGTTCCTAAGTTGAATTTGTATGCAAGTTGGAACAGGTACATTTTTAAGTAACTCCAGCCAGTTGTTACACTTAGAATAGCATGGGGAAGGGTTACCACCCCTGTAACATTTATTTTGCTGTCTGTGTCCCTGTTCAGAAGATTTCACCTCACTTTTCGTCCCAATGACAAATAGATTTGAATAGAAATGGAAAATGTTGGGTTGTTGTGGAAACAAGGATTGGGGATAGCGCTTCAGTGGAGACACATTTTCCCATGATACCTCTTATGCCGTGTACACACGATCGGTTTTACCGATGAAAACAGTCCGATGGACTTTTCTCATCGGACAAACCGATCGTGTATGGGCCCCATTGGTCTTTTTTCCATTGGTGAGAAAAAATAGAACATGTTTTAAATTTATCCGATGGGGGGAAAAAAAGATAGCAAATTCCGATCGTCTGTGTGGAACTCCATCGGACAAAAAACCTACGCATGCTCAGAATCAAGTTGACGCATGCTCAGAAGCATTGAACTTAATTTTTCTCGGCTCGTCTGAGTGTTTTACGTCACGGCGTTTGGGACAGTCGGATTTTTGACTGATGGTGTGTAGGCAATACTGATGGAAGTCAGCTTCATCGGAATTCCGATGGAAAAATCCATTGGATTAGAATCCATAGGAAATCCGATCGTGTGTACAGGGCTTTACAGGAGTGAATTTCCCTTCCTAGGGGTAGATTTTTTTCTCATCTCCCTTTATTTGTGAGTATGAGTGGTGTGTAAGTCAGATGTTTGTAACTCGGGGACTGCCTGTATTTTATTCACAATAGAAAACATATCAAATGTTTAAACTGACAGATACTATTTTAGGAAAAAAATAAGCTAATTTTAAAATTGATGACAGCAAAACGTCTCAAAGTTGGTACAGGGCCATGTTTACCACCTCTTTTAACAACACTCTGTAAACGTCTGGGAACTGAGGAGACCAGTTGCTGGAGTTTTGGGAGAGGAATGTTGTCCCAGTCTTGCCTGAGCATATGTTGCTCTAAAACCTGGATATGTATTTTAGCATGGATGGTGCCTTTCCAGATGTGCAAGCTGGCCATTCCAAACACTAACGCACCCTCATACCATCAGAGATCCAGGCTTTTGCCCTGAGTGCTGATAACAAGCTGGAAGGCCCCTCTCCTCTTTAGTCCAGAGGACACGTCATCCATGGTTGCCAAAAAGAATGTCAAATTTCAATTCATCTCATTCCAGAAGTTTTCCCCTTTGCAACAGATTATTTTAAATGAGCTTAGGCCCAGAGAAGCTTTTCTGGATCATGTTCAGATATGGCTTATTTCTTGTTCATACATCACGGGACACAGAGCAGCATAGTCATTACTATGTGGGTTATATAGAATTACCTTCAGGTGCTGGCACTGGCAACTTCCAAAACAGGAAGTACCCTCCCCTATATAAGCCCCTCCCATCCGGGAGCACCTCAGTTTTTTGCCAGTGTCTAAGGTGTTGGCCAAGGTTAACATGTATTCATCTGGGCTTGTGTACAGGTTCTCTGGGCCTTAGCAAGCTATTCCGGATCCGACCAAAAAAGCTTCATAGCTAAACGGTCGGTACCCGGGCCTTGCAGAGAAGAGCAGGGTTTTGCCTGTAATGCCTCTCTTAGGAGGGCTGGACCCTGGGATCCAGAGCTCTGGTCATACCCAAAACCAAGAGGCTGTCTGTGCAGGGTGCTATACAGGTCCAGGGGAGTGGAATCCTTGGGAACCCGGTCCCTGAAGGTCTAGTACAATGCCTGCCGTGAGAGGTGAAGTTTGGGCTTCTGTGGACCAAACAAAGTCCTGCGGCGGGGAAAAGGTAAGTGGGGGCCCCTCAGGAACTTGGTTCTATTGAGGGGACCCCCAAGCCTAATATGTCTTTCTGCCTGTTACCTAAAGGTATTCCCGCTAATAGCTGTATATGCCTAAGAAATCCTAGAAATGTCTTTTCATAAGGAAGTTTTAAAAACTGTAAACCTAGAAATGTTTTTCATAAAGGGGGTTTTAAAAAATAAAAAAAAAAGACAAAGTGCGGTACCTGTGTTTGTCCACTAGAGGCCGCTGTGGAACGTCTTTTTTTCTTGGGACTATTCCTTCCATGGTGAAAGTCCAGGCAGATGAGTGAGCTCTCTATCAGGGAAGCTGCATTCCTCTGTCATGCTGCCAAGTAGTTTCCTTCCATCCCCGAGTCCTGGTGAAACAGGGACCCTGGCTCCTCTCCCTACATGGCGCCAAGAGCGCACACGTGCACGCGCGCGCGCGCACACACGCTTTCTTTTTATAAGATTTAGCTTCAAAAAAGGGGGCAGAGCCTGGCGGATGACGCGCTCTGTGTGCCCAGCGCTTCTGCGCATGTGCGGGCGTCCCAGCAAGATGAAAGGACTCAGTCCACGCTGCTTGCTATGGACACAGAGCATGAAAAGGAGCTGGTAGCATGGTATAGGGGCTTACAGCGGGCGGTTGATACAGGCATCCCCAGAAAGATGCATTAGTAGACACCCACTGATGTACATAGCAGCAAATTGCATTAGACTATTTCAGTAAAGGGGTGTATTGCGGCTGGAATACCTCAGCTTTGAACTAAGGAATATGCCGCCTAAAAAACTCCGAGATATACCTCTCAGGAAGTGTAGGGGGTCTCCATCGGGCTCTGAGGATCTGGAGCAGTCATCTGCACCTTCCTCCCCTGAGAAATCAGAGGTTAATACCCATAAGGAACCCCCGGGAGTGCCAGGTACTGCGGCTGTCCTCAGTCCACCTGCTCCTGCATATATAACAGAGGAGGTTTTTGCCTCAACTCTGGAGGGATTGGAGCAGAGATTGGCAGCATTGATCGCTTCTTCTCTACAGGAAAGAAAGCGCGCCAGATCTCCATCCCCTCCATTAGAGTGCCTGTTGGCAGAGCAACAGTCCCAGGAAGGGACTGACCTACCTGAAGGGGATCAGGAGAAGGTTAACTCTGTTTTTGAGGAATCGACAGTAGATGAACCATTTTCAGCATCACAGACTGAAAGATTGTGGGTCCAGACCCTAACTGACATGGTTCAATCTGCATTTAAAATGCCTCTTGTTGAACCATCAACTACTGCTGTCTCCTCGTTGGGGTCGCTAAAAGCTCCCCAGATTAATTGCTCCTTTCCAATTCATCCATTATTGGAAGGACTTATATACCAGGACTGGGAACATCCTGATAAACTATTTGTTCCACCTAAGAAATTTCAGGTGATCTATCCCATGGAGGAAAAATTCACCCAGAGATGGAATGTTCCTACGGTGGACGCAGCCATTTCTTCTGTGAACAAATCACTGACATGTCCAGTAGATAATGTTCAAAGATCCAGTAGATAAAAAATTGGAATCTTTATTAAAATCTGCTTTTTCCACAGCAGGGGCTGTTACACAGCCAGCAGTGGCAGCTATTGGGGTCTGCCAAGCTTTAAAGGATCAAATGAAAATGGTCCTGAGGGATTTGCCAGACCAGCAGGCCCAGGCTCTGGCTGATCTGCCTAGAGCATTATGCTTTGCGGTTGACGCCATCAAGGATTCTATCCATCAGGCCTCCCGCCTCACGCTGTCTTTGGTACATATGCGTAGGCTTCTGTGGCTCAAGAACTGGTCTGCTGAGGCTCCCTGTAAGAAGCTCTTAGTTAGCTTCCCATTTCATGGAGAACGCCTTTTTGGCGAAGACCTGGATAAATATATCCAGAAGATTTCCAGTGGTAAAAGTACTCTCTTACCAATTAAAAAGAGGTCTAGGGGTCCGTCTTTTAAGAGGACTACCTCTCCTATCCCTGGGACGTCTGCTACTAAGCAGTTCCGACGGCCTCCTCGGTCAAACTCAGGAGGTAAAAATCAGGGACAGTCACAGGGTAATAAAAAGCCCTGGATCCGAAGAGGTACTAAACCAGCCTCCAAGTCAAGCCTATGAAGGGCTGCCCCCACTCAAACGGGTGGGGGGAAGACTTCAGTTGTTCGCAGAGACCTGGCGGGAGACGATCAAAGACAGATGGGTGCTCTCCGCAGTAACTCGGGGATACAAGTTGGAGTTAAAAGAGTCTCCTCCTTCCCATTTTATGTGGTCAGGCATGCCAAAAGACCCTCTGAAAAGAAGGTGTCTCCTAGTGGCGTTAGAACAACTATTGCTCCAAGGAGTAATTATGGAGGTTCCTATGGAAGAGTGGGGGTTGAGTTTCTACTCAAACCTTTTCACAGTCCCGAAACCAAACGAGGACATAAGACCCATATTGGACCTAAAGAGTCTAAACAAATTTCTAAACGTCCGGTCCTTCCGGATGGAGTCGATCCGATCGGTCACCGCTGCCCTACAGGGGGAGGAATGGTTAGCCTCGATCGACATCAAAGATGCTTACTTGCATGTTCCCATCTTTCCAGGTCATCAAAAATTTCTACGCTTTGCAGTAGAGGGGCGCCATTTTCAGTTCAGAGCCTTACCATTCGGTCTGGCCACAGCACCACGAGTGTTCACAAAAATTCTGGCCCCACTGTTGGCCGATCTAAGTACACGAGGTGTAACGATAATGGCATACCTACACGACCTGTTGTTGATGGACCACTCAGTTGCCAAGCTAGAAGTGGTAATTGTCGATACAATCAAGTATCTAAAATCTCACGGTTGGGTCATCAACCTGGACAAGTCAGCCCTACAGCCAGTGAAAAACCTGGTATATCTAGGGCTACGGCTGGATTCAGACCAGAGGAAGATTTTCTTACCTCTAGACAAGGTATCCTCGCTGAGGGGCTTGGTCCGTCTGCTTTGTGCAAAAAGACAGCCGTCCATACGCCTGTGCATGAGGCTGCTAGGAAAGATGGTAGCATCATTCGAAGCTGTGCCATACGCCCAATTCCACTCAAGGAATTTACAGAGGGCCATATTGTCAGCCTGGAACGGAAAGATTCAGGCTCTAGACTTCCCGATGGCTTTGTCCCCTTCCGTTCGGAAGAGTCTCTGCTGGTGGTTGATCCCCCAGAATCTCCAGAAGGGAAAACCCTTCAGTCCGATATCCTGGAAGGTGGTCACTACAGATGCCAGCCTTATAGGCTGGGGGGGCAGTACTGGAGCAATGGTCTCTCCAGGGCAGATGGTCAAATGTAGTAAGAACCCTGCCCATCAATCTCTTAGAGATACGAGCAGCCCGGTATGCCCTAGTAGCCTGGACATCCAGACTCCAAGGGTCCCCTGTCAGAATCAATCAGACAATGCCACAGCAGTGGCATATATCAATCATCAGGGAGGCACCAGGAGTCGTGCAGCCCAGAGGGAAGTAAGTCACATCCTGGAATGGGCAGAAAAGCATGTCCCATGTATATCAGCTGTCTTCATTCCAGGGGTGGAGAATTGGAAGGCGGACTTTCTGAGTCGCCAACAGTTACGCCCAGGGGAATGGTCCCTTCATCCCGAGGTCTTCCGAGCAATATGTCAGCGGTGGGGAACACCGGATGTAGATCTGCTAGCATCCAGATTCAACGCAAAGGTGGACAGATTTGTCTCCCGGACAAGGGATCCCCTCGCTTGCGGCGCGGATGCTCTGGTGTTCCCTTGGGATCAGTTCAGACTGATATATGCATTCCCTCCGCTACAATTGTTGCCTCGACTCCTTCGCAGAGTCAGGTTGGGAAAGAAGCCGGTGATCCTGGTGGCTCCAGCGTGGCCCCGAAGGGCCTGGTACGCGGAGATCATCAAAATGTCTGTGGGGAGTCCTTGGACCCTTCCACGTCGACCGGACCTGCTTTCGCAAGGACCGATATACCACCCTTCCTTACTAACTCTAAGTTTAACAGCCTGGCTATTGAATCCCACATCCTAAAGAAGAGAGGTCTCTCTAACTCTGTGGTATCAACTATAATCAATGCCAGGAAGCCTGTATCCAGGCAGATCTACTATAGAGTTTGGAAGGTGTAAATCACTTGGTGCGAGGCCAGAAAATGGCATCCACGTAAGTACGTTATAGGCAGAATTCTGGACTTCCTGCAGTGGGCTGTAGACAGGAAGTTTGCCTTAAGTACTATCAAGGGCCAGGTTTCGGCCTTATCAATACTATTTCAAAGGCCCCTGGCTATGCATTCACTTGTCAAATCCTTTATGCAAGGTGTGACTCGTATTATTCCACCGATTAAAGCTCCCATATGCCCATGGGATCTAAATTTGGTTCTGTCGGTTCTGCAGAAGCAGCCATTTGAACCTTTGCGGCACATTTCCTTGGTTCTACTCACCAGAAAATTGATATTTTTAGTAGCCATATGCTCGGCTAGAAGAGTGCCGGAATTAGCCGCCATGTCCTGTAAAGAGCCATATCTGGTTATTCATAAGGACAGAGTAGTATTACGCCCTCACCCAGCCTTTCTTCCTAAGGTGGTATCGGGGTTTCACTTGAACCAGGATGTGGTTCTTCCTTCTTTTTTCCCCAAACCAAGCTCGGTAGAGGAAAAGTTATTGCATTCTTTGGATGTAGTAAGAGCAGTTAAAGCTTATCTAAAAGCCACTGCTCAGATTCGTAGAACGGATACTTTGTTTATTCTGCCGGAAGGCCCCAGAAAGGGTCAGGCAGCATCAAAATCTACTTTAGCCAAGTGGATTCGACAGGTCATAATACAAGCCTATGGCTTGAGAAGTAGACCGCCTCCGTTCAAAGTTAGGGCGCACTCCACGAGAGCAGTTGGAACTTCATGGGCAGTGCATCACCAGGCCTCCCTGGCTCAAATTTGTAAGGCCGCAACATGGTCTTCAGTGCACACGTTTACTAGGTTCTACCAGGTAGACGTTAGAAGTCAGGAGGATGTCGCCTTTGGGCGCAGTTTGTTGCAGGCCGCAAAAGATCCTCATGCCTGATAGCGCCCAGCTTATGTATGGTGTATCCCCCCCCTCATTTGGCATTGCTTTGGGACGTCCCACATAGTAATGACTATGCTGCTCTGTGTCCCGTGATGTATGAACAAGAAAGTAGGATTTTTAAAACAGCTTACCTGTAAAATCCTTTTCTTGGAGTACATCACGGGACACAGAGCTCCCACCCCTCTTTTGGGGACACGTATTGCTTTGCTACAAAACTGAGGTGCTCCCGGATGGGAGGGGCTTATATAGGGGAGGGTACTTCCTGTTTTGGAAGTTGCCAGTGCCAGCACCTGAAGGTAATTCTATATAACCCACATAGTAATGACTATGCTGCTCTGTGTCCCGTGATGTACTCCAAGAAAAGGATTTTACAGGTAAGCTGTTTTAAAAATCCTACTTTTTTCCAGCAATAGCGATTTACCTTGCATTTTTGTGTTCACCGACAGTGATTTTTGGAAGTATTCCTGAGCCCATACAGAATCATGCCTGTTTTTAATGCAGTGCTATCTTAGGGCCCAAAGATCATGGGTATCCAGTATTGCAGTTCGGCCTTGTCCCTTGCACACAGAGATTTCTTCAGGTTCTCAGAATCTTTTAATGATATTATGTACTGTAGATGATATAATTTAAGTCCTTGAAATTTTTAGACACAGCTTTTCACAGGCTGGTGAACCTCTGCCCATCTTTACTTCTTAGACACCCAGACTCAATCATGTTACTTACGTGTTACCAATAAACCTAATTACAGTAGTTGCAAATTGTTCTTCTGCCATCAATTCCAAAATGGCCTTATTTGTTTCTTAACATGGTCAATTTTATCAGTTTAAACATTTGATGTGTTTTCTATTGTGAATAAAATATGGGTTTATGAGATTTGTAAATAATTAAATTTTGTTTTTATATGTAGATTTTAGACGGCACCCTGACTTTTTTGGAACTGGGATTGTATGTGTAGGAGGGGCTTTTTTATTTTAAGAGCAAAAAAACTCAAATCATGCAATAAATTGGATAATGTGGGAACGTCTACTACTAATGATACTGCTTGCTTGGTGAATTGGAAGCTTGGCGAATAGAAGTTAAATGGTTACAGGTTGTAATTTAATGCTTGTAATACAGAAGTGACACACAAAGTCATGTGCAGAAACTCTTGTAGACACAATTAATAGCACTTATTATAAATGTATAAACATTTTAATAAACTGTCAGCATAATTCAGTAAATTAACATTGATTATTGATTTACTTTAAAATGATTTATTTACAGCTTTCTTGAAAGGTCACTTGCACGATTTGAAGGTAATTCTCTTATCAGTAGTTTTTTTTTTTTATATGGAAGTGGAAATCAGTCATTTAATCATGAGCACAGAATATTCTGTAACTTAGAAACATATTTTGAAAACGGACATAAGCTTGCATGGTCTACTAAAGCATTTCATATTATTTGGATAATTTTTTGTTCTGTCTGGGATTTTTAGTGGAGTTTAAGGATTTTTCTGAGTTAACTGAATATCAAGATACATTTCCTTTTGTGAGAGATCATCAGGGTTTTTTTTTTTAGTTATGATGATTTTTATTGTCCACAGATTGCATCATGTTTACTCTTGGTGAGACTTCTGGATTATGTTGAACAAAGGTAGCCATAAATGAATCAACCAGAATAGAATATAGATAAGGCAGACAACAATATTATTGACCTAGAGCAGCATTTCTTAATTGGGGTGCCATGCTGCCTCACATATTTTTGCAAAGCATCATGCATTCCCTTCATGCAGGTGGGCTGGCAACCAGCATCATGGAAATGTATCATTCAGGGCAACCCCAGCATTCAGAAGGGGGTAGATATCTGCCTCTGTCTACAGATGCCCTGCTCCTCACCCACTGCTATGCTGCCACAGCTGAGCTGTGGCGAAGATTAGAAGCTAGGACTCTCATGTAAAAAAATTATGCCACAACTGAGGAATCCGATGTGAAAGGGAGGTGGGGAGAAGCTGAGAACTCTGATGTAAATCAGGTGGAGGGACTGAGGACTCTTATGTGAAAAGGGTGGAGGGTGGGAGGGACTGAGGACTCTTTTATGTGGGTTGGGGGGGGGGGGGTAGATGGGGGTGGACGGTGGAGAATCTGATGTGAAAGGGAGGGTGGCAACTGATGCATTGAAGGGTTGCCAAGACCAAAAAATGTCTGAGAAACGCCGACCTAAGGTGCTATCATTTCCAGCTTTCAGAAGCAAGATTTCTTACAGTGAAGGTTAACAGTTCTTTATACAGTGAAGTGCAGGTAGATATAAAAGACTCCTTTCTTTTTCATACATCATAGGACACAGAGTCAGGCTAATATTCATTACCTGCTAGATTATGCTTCATCTTTAGGGGAATGAACACTGGTAGACCAAAGTCTTTAGACAGGAAGTGATCCCCTATATAACCCCTCCCATTCAGGAAGCACATCAGTTTTTTACCAGTGTCTGCAAGGTGGATGGCACAGTGTTTTGAGCTCTCTGAGCTCCAGGTCTCTAGCCCCACAAACAGTTCCAAAAATGAATCAAGGGATTGACCAATCGGATCCATTTGACACAGGCTTTTATGCTTAGATAAATGGTACCCGAGCCTCGCAAAGAAGAATCAAGATCCTGCAAGGTTTTTGCCTGTAAGCGACCTTCGGGTGCTGGACCCAGTGGAGTGGAAATCCTGGACACTACAGCGCTAAGGCATTTCCTGCAGGGGGCTGTACAGGTCCAAGGGAGTGGACCCTAAACATGAAAGGGTACCCAGTCCTTGAAGGTCCAAGTGACAGAAACCTGCCATGAAGGGTGAAGATTGGGCCCTTAGTTTCTAAGTGGCCCTGCTCCTGGACCAGTAAGTGAAACCCCTTTTATTTTATTTTTTTCCACAAATAATTTTTATTAGAGAAAAGAATATGGTTTTACATATATTATGTAAAAAACTCCATCTGCAAATGGAACCATAGTGAAATAACATGCAGAGAACATTTTTTGCGGTAGTATAACAATAAATTGCATGAATTAAGACATCAGGGGTTTGTACATGTTTATACAAGACAAGGCCTATGAAATACTAAAGATTGACCCGCATCAACTTCTAGCAGGGTCAGGTATCTGGGTGACATGCGAGCACCCTGTTGATTAAAGCATAGGCCCCGTAGACCCCTATCAACCGGTCTAGTCGCGGCCAATAAGATTATAGTATACCTGATATGGCGGAGGGTAGATATGTTGCGGGGAGCCCCGTCAGGGTCCCCGGCAGATGCTAGGTCAGCTGCGGCAGTGTGAAGATGAAGTCATGGGGCAAGAAAGAATGATGCGAGATGGGAGGGGGGAAGGGTAGTCAGGGCAGAAAGAGGAGGGGGGGCAGGGGGTCAGGGAGTTAGAAAGGGAGGGAAGGAGGGGGCTGGGGGGGGCCACTCCACGTCTCAGAACCCCCCATTTCCCGTCTGGGTCTCAGGGGTCGTGTATTGGGGAGGTTTAGCATCTCAGTGTTGGGAAGGAAAGTGGGATTTAAACTGGTCAGTGGTTTTAAAATGTAGCCAGCATGCCCAGGTTTGTGTGAATTTCTGAATGCGATCTTGGGAGACATAGATTAATTCCTCCATCTCCTCTATTCTGATTATTCTATGCAGCCATTCCCTAATGGAGGGGGTATTCGTCGAACGCCAGTGGGTAGGGATGCATAGTCTGGCTGCATTTACCATATGCATGGCTAGCGACTTATGGTACGTGCGTTTCGCTAAGGTAGAGTGGTGTAAGAGATATTGCGCTGGCCCAAAGTCTAAGGTAAGAGTGGTAACCTGCTCTATAATGGAGTGTACTTCACTCCAAAAAGGACGGAGTAAGGCACACTCCCACCATATGTGAATCATGGATCCTTCATCTTTGTTGCATCGCCAACATTTATTCGGAATCTGAGATGAGAATCTGTGTAAACGGGCTGGGGTTCTATACCATTTTGTAATAATTTTGTATCCATTTTCTTGGATCGCCACATTCATCGACCCCGTGTGTGCCATAGTGTAGACAGATTCCCACTCCTTATCTGTGAATGAGATTTGCAAATCTCTTTCCCAGGAAGAGCGAACAGCCTGTGTTGCTGATAGACCAGGGGTTTCTTGCAACATGGCGTATATAGATGATATAAAAAAAGGGGGGGTGTTTTTGCGCTGAAAGCCAGCAATAAAACTTCATAAAGTGCAAAAAGCCAAATGCTACTATTAAATAAAGTGCTAGAATATTTGGGTCTATATTAATAGTCCTTAATCCAATGATGAATAAAGTGCACAAATATAAATATAACGGTGCAATACTTATATATAAATAAGTGAATTGTGGTATGAAAACATGAATAATAAAGTGCACCAGTGCTATCTATATATATATATATGAACCACAACAATGCTATATTAAAAAAAAAAAAAAAATGTATTAGTCCGTATTCAAAAGTCCTTAAACGTGAGTGTTCAAACAGAATGAACTGATGTGAAATACAAATCCTCTGCTGCATAGAAGGATAGGAATATCTCTAATATGTCCATGCAGTGGTCTCACAAAACTCTCACCTCCATTAGAACATAACATGTATGTTTAGGCAGTAAATCTCCTTAATGGTGGTTCTTCTGATCTATGTTGTTGCTACTCCCAACCTAGTCTCCTCTGTTGGTGATGTTATTGCAGTTCCTAAGGAGAGAAGGAGGGGGAGGGGAGTGCAGCTCCAAGGGGATAGGATAGGAATAAGGAAGAGAGAAGGACCTCCAATAGTGTAGTATATTGGTCCAAAACTGGTTTATTAATTGATAATATGTAATGCTCGTACATTAAAACAAAAATCGTGTGGCTAAAAAATAACAACAGCGGCGATATACGCCGTCTTACTCGTCCTCCGGGTACTTCCGGTCTGTGGTACCTTGTGATGTCCCTACGTCGTTACGTCACGCCCCTCGTGACTTCATCAGGGGAGCCCGATTGGCTATTGAGGATTTGTTTATATATACGGAAACCGGAAGTATTGGTGCGGCCATTTTCTTGTGGCCTCTTATGTATATTAGGACGTCGCCATTTTGGAAGTGGTATCCCATTAGCGCGCTTGCCCATAATCTAAGGACACACATCTAACTATTTCCTAATTATTTGTCTGTTATTATACCATAGTAAAGGCTAAGTGCAGAGATAATCTAGGCATTAAAGAGGGCTAAAGCAGTGTACTCCATGTATTAGGGACCAGCAGTTAGCTGACTGTGTGTACAATACACGTAGAGTACCTGCAACAGTGCCATCTAAAGGATAAAGATGGATACTACTGTCAATGGCATAGCAATACATAATTTTAAATGAAATGGCAATCTAATATATTAATTACAATTAAATGGAAAAATGTTATTAAAAATATGGGATAAAACTTGATCTATGAAGATCCTAATTCTGGATAGTCATGATCAGGTGTTAAAATCGACTGAATATGTTGAAGTCTGGGTGCTACCACTCTGTCATATTGCATGATGTATGTAGGTTACCGCAGACCGGATGTACCCTTTTAGAATAACATAATATAATCATATTCATATAGTGTTCAATAAGACATTAAAACACATCATAAAATACCGGCAAATAAATCATTAAAATATTAAATATATGAAATTAAAAAATTAAAAAATCAGAGACTCTTGGCTATATGATCCATTAAAATATGGTGTAATTTAGAGCAGTAATAAAATATTAAAATATTCTGGAGGTAATGATATTTATGTATGGTTTATTGGTGGATTCTGATATTAATGGACTAAAAATTGCTTAAAAAACAGTTTAAGTCGAATTCCACATTCATTCCTCCAGGTACTAGAGTTCTCAAAGTATGGATCCATTTAGACTCTTTTTGACTGATTGCTCTAATTTTATGACTTCCTCTCCAGTTTGCTTTGTATTTGTCTATGCCCCAAAACTGTAATTGGGAGGGATCTTGGTTATGGAATTGTGCAAAATGTCTGGAGACATTATGTTTGGGAAATCCATTAGTAATGTTCTGCACATGTTCTTTGATTCGAACCTTCAGGGCCCTTTTGGTCCTACCAACATATTGGAGGTTGCAGCTGCACTGTAATATATAAACCACCCCTTCTGAGTGACAGCTTATAAAATCTTTTATCTTAAAAGATTGGCCTGTATTGGTCCCTATAAATTCTGTGCGTTTGCCCTGGAATTTTCTAGCATGGCGGCAGGCATAGCAATTCCTGCACGGAAAAAAGCCTTTCCCATTAAAAAAAGAGAAACCGGGTTTAGGTGGGGAAACCACCACAGATTTTGTAATTAAATCCTTCAGAGTGGGCGCTCTTCTATAAATAATTCTCGGCCTTTCAGGTAAAATAAGTTTCAAGTCTTTATCATTTTTTAAAATGTGCCAGTGTCGTTCAATGAGTTTGGCCACATCTTTATGTTGCACGTTGTAATCAAGGATTAAACAAGGGGCATCTTGAAAGGGAGACTGTTTCTTTTTGTCTTGTAACATATCCCTCCTATCCATCCCACCTACATTTTCGATTTGTTTTTTGATCCAGATATCTTCATACCCTTTTTCTATAAATCTTTTGCCTATTAGTTCGGCTTGTTGCTTAAAGTCTTCTTCACTGGTGCAATTTCTTTTGATGCGTACTATTCGGAATATTGTATAACCACGCTTTATAATGACAGCTGGCTATTGATAAATAACTATTGGTATCTACTGCCTTAAAATATGTCTTAGTAGTAATTTTATTTCCCTCCAGTTGTATAGTCAAATCGAGGAAATTGACTGCTTTTATGTCTATATTCCACTCCAGTTTTATATTTTTGTCATTATTATTGAGATTTTCCAAAAATTCCTCTAATTTTTCTCTGCTGCCATTCCAAACGATGATCAAGTCATCTATATAGCGTTTGTATAGGGTTAGTTCTGAGGGAGTCTTGGTGTATACCGCCTCTTCCTCCCATTGTGCCATGAATGCGTTCGCCACACTAGGTGCAAACTTGGCTCCCATGGCTATCCCTATACCTTGTTTATAATATGATTGATTATGCCAGAAGTAATTATACTTCAGGCAAAAATCTAAGCTCTTTAATAGGAATTTCCTTTGCTTACATATCAATTCGCTATAATTCTTCAACAGCCATTTGGTGGCGTGGCAGGCAGCATGGTGTGGAACGATTGTATATAGCGATGCTACATCGGCAGTTGCTAGTATGGTCCGGCCTTCCAATGTTGGTATCTTGTCTATCAATTGGAGTACATGTTTAGTATCTTTCAAGTACGCCCGGGTATTCTGAACTGCTGGTTGCATAAAGAAGTCGATATATTGGCCTAGTCTAGATGTTAATGACTCGATGCCGTTAACAATTGGCCTACCTGGAGGGTTTTCCTTATCCATGTGTATTTTTGGTACAGTATAAATAATAGGTATTCTGCATGTTTCTGGTATGAGAAATCTAGATTCTTTTACATTTAGGACATGCTTTTTTATTCCTAAATCAATTAATAACTTAAGCTCTTTTTTGTATTTATGAGTAGGATTGCCCAATAATTTAGTATAGGTATCTTCTTGTTGTAGTTGCCTATCTATTTCTTTTAAATATTGTTCTTTTCCTTGAATTACTACCGCCCCTCCTTTATCCGCTGGGCGAATAACTATGTCTTTACGTGCCATCAAAAGTTTCATTCCCTTCTTCAGGTGTGGGGGGTCAAATTTTTTCTTTAATTCTAGAGATTCTAGATCTTGTAGAACTAGTCTTTTAAAGACTTCTATATTTTGACCATTTGTTACTTGAGGATTAAAGACTGAGTTATTTCTTAAAGTGCTTTGTGCTACTGTAGTTTGTGGCTTCTCTACACCTTTTGTTATTTGGAATGGGTTGTTCATGATGTACTTCTTTATGTTCATCTTCCTTATGTACTTTTGTATTCCAACATAGGTGTCAAATTTATTTAAATTCTTGATTGGTGCATGTTTCAGTCCATTAGTGAGTACTGCCAGTTCTTCTACTGATAAGGCAGTGTCACTCAGGTTCACCACATTTTCTCCTAACCGTATCTTTTTCTTTTTAAGTCTCTTTCCTGCTCTGTTTCCTCTCTTTGTATGGGGCTTGTTCTTGATCTGTCCTCTCGGGGCGGTCTCCTGGGTGATCGGTTGTAATCTTGTACCTGTCTCCGTGGAGAATGGTTGGGATCTTGTATCTGTCTCCGGGGAGAGTGATCCCTCCTCTCCCTGTCCACAAAAGGGCGCTGTGTATCGTGTGATGATTGTTGTGGATACTGTCGTTCATAATTATATTGATCTTGATAATTACGAATTGGATCATACTTATTATGGGTTATAATTGGTGTTCTATTCTGATACCCTTGATTATCATATATTGGTGGAGGTGCTCTGTACTCTTTTTGGCCTCCATATTCTGACCCTTGTGGGGGTCCTCTATTGTCTCTTTGGTTTCTATCATGATTGTGCCACACCATGCTGCCTGCCACGCCACCAAATGGCTGTTGAAGAATTATAGCGAATTGATATGTAAGCAAAGGAAATTCCTATTAAAGAGCTTAGATTTTTGCCTGAAGTATAATTACTTCTGGCATAATCAATCATATTATAAACAAGGTATAGGGATAGCCATGGGAGCCAAGTTCGCACCTAGTGTGGCGAACGCATTCATGGCACAATGGGAGGAAGAGGCGGTATACACCAAGACTCCCTCAGAACTAACCCTATACAAACGCTCTATAGATGACTTGATCATCGTTTGGAATGGCAGCAGAGAAAAATTAGAGGAATTTTTGGAAAATCTCAATAATAATGACAAAAATATAAAACTGGAGTGGAATATAGACATAAAAGCAGTCAATTTCCTCGAATTGACTATACAACTGGAGGGAAATAAAATTACTACTAAGACATATTTTAAGGCAGTAGATACCAATAGTTATTTATCAATAGCCAGCTGTCATTATAAAGCGTGGTTATACAATATTCCGAAGGGCCAATTAGTACGCATCAAAAGAAATTGCACCAGTGAAGAAGACTTTAAGCAACAAGCCGAACTAATAGGCAAAAGATTTATAGAAAAAGGGTATGAAGATATCTGGATCAAAAAACAAATCGAAAATGTAGGTGGGATGGATAGGAGGGATATGTTACAAGACAAAAAGAAACAGTCTCCCTTTCAAGATGCCCCTTGTTTAATCCTTGATTACAACGTGCAACATAAAGATGTGGCCAAACTCATTGAACGACACTGGCACATTTTAAAAAATGATAAAGACTTGAAACTTATTTTACCTGAAAGGCCGAGAATTATTTATAGAAGAGCGCCCACTCTGAAGGATTTAATTACAAAATCTGTGGTGGTTTCCCCACCTAAACCCGGTTTCTCTTTTTTTAATGGGAAAGGCTTTTTTCCGTGCAGGAATTGCTATGCCTGCCGCCATGCTAGAAAATTCCAGGGCAAACTCACAGAATTTATAGGGACCAATACAGGCCAATCTTTTAAGATAAAAGATTTTATAAGCTGTCACTCAGAAGGGGTGGTTTATATATTACAGTGCAGCTGCAACCTCAAATATGTTGGTAGGACCAAAAGGGCCCTGAAGGTTCGAATCAAAGAACATGTGCAGAACATTACTAATGGATTTCCCAAACATAATGTCTCCAGACATTTTGCACAATTCCATAACCAAGATCCCTCCCAATTACAGTTTTGGGGCATAGACAAATACAAAGCAAACTGGAGAGGAAGTCATAAAATTAGAGCAATCAGTCAAAAAGAGTCTAAATGGATCCATACTTTGAGAACTCTAGTACCTGGAGGAATGAATGTGGAATTCGACTTAAACTGTTTTTTAAGCAATTTTTAGTCCATTAATATCAGAATCCACCAATAAACCATACATAAATATCATTACCTCCAGAATATTTTAATATTTTATTACTGCTCTAAATTACACCATATTTTAATGGATCATATAGCCAAGAGTCTCTGATTTTTTAATTTCATATATTTAATATTTTAATGATTTATTTGCCGGTATTTTATGATGTGTTTTAATGTCTTATTGAACACTATATGAATATGATTATATTATGTTATTCTAAAAGGGTACATCCGGTCTGCGGTATCCTACATACATCATGCAATATGACAGAGTGGTAGCACCCAGACTTCAACATATTCAGTCGATTTTAACACCTGATCATGACTATCCAGAATTAGGATCTTCATAGATCAAGTTTTATCCCATATTTTTAATAACATTTTTCCATTTAATTGTAATTAATATATTAGATTGCCATTTCATTTAAAATTATGTATTGCTATGCCATTGACAGTAGTATCCATCTTTATCCTTTAGATGGCACTGTTGCAGGTACTCTACGTGTATTGTACACACAGTCAGCTAACTGCTGGTTCCTAAGGCCTCGTACACACGACCGATTTTCTCGTCGTAAAAAACACGTCGTTTTTTTCGACGAGATTCTTGTTAAGCTTGTCGATTTTCTCGTCAAGCTTTCTATGCGTACACACTGTCATTTCCCAATTTCCTCGTGGTTCTCTGCGCTCACGTCCAGCACGTACGACGGCACTATAAAGGGGAAGATCTTTTTTCTTGGCGCCACCCCTTGGGCTGCTTTTGCTGATCTCGTGTTACCGCGTGTGAAGTAAAAGTTTGGGAAGAGACGATTCGCGCTTTTCAGTCTTCGTACTTTTCAGATCGTTTTCTGCCGTTCAGTTTGTGCTTGTGGGTTCGTATCTTGACTTTCAGGGCGTCTAGGCAGGTCGTATCTGTTTTACAGTGCGTTCTTGCCTGTTCGTTTCTGAATTTCAGTTCGTTATTCATAGGCCTTGCTGTTCTAAAGTGCGTTCTGTTCTGTACGTTCTGATTAGACGACCGTTTCCTAGCCATGTCGCCTGGACGTTCTCGTCGTCGAGTTCGTGCTGTGCGTGCGCTTGGTGTTGGTCTGCTTGTTTTGGACCAAGACCAGTCCATGAATGGTGTGAGGAGGAGTTCATGGACCAAGAATTGGTTGCTCCAGCGGGACCAATTCTGCCACATGCCTCTGCTGCGGGAGATCGTCGAGAATAATCCTGAGGACTACAGGAATTTTCTGAGGATGTCTGACCCCGTTTTTCAGGAACTGTTGGCTTTGGTGTCCCCCTATATTACCAGGAAGGACACCGTTATGCGGGAAGCCATCAGTGCTGAGCAGAGGCTCATCGCCACGTTGCGTTACCTGGCGACAGGGAGAAGTCTTCAGGACTTGAAGTTCACCACAGGCATCTCCCCCCAGGCTCTGGGCCTCATAATCCCAGACACCTGTTCTGCTATCTGTAGTACCACACACTTGGGACATATATCTCACCTGCTGCTGTTCCTGACCTCTGGGAGGCCAGCATCAGATTGTGTTCTGAAATGTGGGCCTTCTCAAGCTCCCAATTTTAGTGTCCACACAGGGTTGCTGTGTGCTCTGGGGTCCCTGGGATGCACAAATGGCAGCAGCTTCTCCAGCGCTGCCTTCTCTTTATTTAATTTATAAACATGAATAAATGTGTTTTTTGTTTAAGTTCATACTTGACTATGTGTATTTTTAAATAAAAAAAAACAAGCTTTGGAGTAAGCAGATACATTTGACTGACAATAAAAGGCACAGATATCACCCCCCCAAAAGAATAACTAAATCTGATTAGCTCAAAAACATGGTGTGAAATTTTAAAAATATAGATTAGAAAATTAAATGGGAGATCGCTATCAAAACATTGAGAAATTATAATTAACATCATTTTGAAAAATCTAACCATTTAAATTATTCCTAAAAACTTGCACGATATAATACACATAAATCTTATAAAGAGCAGCATGAAAAAGGTTAAAAATAAGGCATAACTCTGTGTGAATATCAGCAGCAAAAGAAGGTCTCTCGTTTTGATTAATGTAACATTCTAACGAAGAATTCAATGCAGAACATTTAAACGATGAAATATTTATGAGCGTGACGAATGTGCTCTCTCCATTATGAAGGCTTGTTTTACCAGAAGATGCGCTCCCGTCTCATAGTTGCTTGTGAGCATGCGCGCTTTTGGAAGAGTCGTAAAAGCATACACACGAACCATTTTCTCGTCACAAAACAGGCCGACGAGAAACACGACGAGGAAATCTGGACTCCTGACGAGAAAATAGAGAGCAGGTTCTCTATTTTCTCGTCGAGATTCTCGTCAAGTTTCTCGTCGTAAAACCATACACACGAACGTTTTTCTAGACAAAAAAACTCTTGCGGCACTTTTCTTGACTGTTTACGACGAGAAAATCGGTCGTGTGTACGAGGCCTCATACATGGAGTACACTGCTTTAGCCCTCTTTAATGCCTAGATTATCTCTGCACTTAGCCTTTACTATGGTATAATAACAGACGAATAATTAGGAAATAGTTAGATGTGCGTCCTTAGATTATGGGCAAGCGCGCTAATGGGATACCACTTCCAAAATGGCGACGTCCTAATATACATAAGAGGCCACAAGAAAATGGCCGCACCAATACTTCCGGTTTCCGTATATATAAACAAATCCTCAATAGCCAATCGGGCTCCCCTGATGAAGTCACGAGGGGCGTGACGTAACGACGTAGGGACATCACGAGGTACCACAGACCGGAAGTACCCGGAGGACGAATAAGACGGCGTATATCGCCGCTGTTGTTGTTTTTTAGCCACACGATTTTTGTTTTAATGTACGAGCATTACATATTATCATTTAATAAACCAGTTTTGGACCAATATACTACACTATTGGAGGCCCTTCTCTCTTCCTTATTCCTATCCTATCCCCTTGGAGCTGCACTCCCCTCCCCCTCCTTCTCTCCTTAGGAACTGCAATAACATCACCAACAGAGGAGACTAGGTTGGGAGTAGCAACAACATAGATCAGAAGAACCACCATTAAGGAGATTTACTGCCTAAACATACATGTTATGTTCTAATGGAGGTGAGAGTTTTGTGAGACCACTGCATGGACATATTAGAGATATTCCTATCCTTCTATGCAGCAGAGGATTTGTATTTCACATCAGTTCATTCTGTTTGAACACTCACGTTTAAGGACTTTTGAATACGGACTAATACATTTTTTTTTTTTTTTTTTTTTATATAGCATTGTTGTGGTTCATATATATATAGATAGCACTGGTGCACTTTATTATTCATGTTTTCATACCACAATTCACTTATTTATATATAAGTATTGCACCGCTATATTTATATTTGTGCACTTTATTCATCATTGGATTAAGGACTATTAATATAGACCCAAATATTCTAGCACTTTATTTAATAGTAGCATTTGGCTTTTTGCACTTTATGAAGTTTTATTGCTGGCTTTCAGCGCAAAAACACCCCCCCTTTTTTTATTTCTACTAGTGTGTATAGTGAACACAATTCGTTTTTGCAGCTTTAGCACGATACACTTCACCTGCTTTTCATTTACTCTTTAGTAGCGCAAAAGACCATCATCGTTTATTTATAGATGATATAAGGTGTCGTTGCGATAAGTTGCGTGAGCATAGGGTTTCAAAGGGAGTAAGTTGTCTACTCCAAACATCGGTGGGGACTTTAGAGGTAAAGAAATGTGACAGCTGTCTGTACGACCAAAAGGGGAAGGAGTTGGTACGAGAATCCGCAACCAACTCCTCATACGATCGCCGTCGGCCTCCGCGAAAGAAGTGGCGTGCCTGTATCTCCTCCAGCGGCCATTCCCTGTGTAAGAAAGTTTTGGATTCTCCCGTGGGAAACTCAGGATTACTCCGTATTGTGGTCAGGGGGCCCTGTTGAGAGGAGATGTTGAAGAGGGCGACCGCTTTCCCAAAGGCCAACAGTGAGGGCATGATCAGCGGGTGTAGTTTGATATCCTGGGGGTAAAATCGTGGAGCCAGCCATGGAAGTGTGTAAGTCGATGTTGGTGTATAAGAGTTTTCCAATGTGACCCAGGCTTTCCCTACTTTGTGAATATTCCAGTCCACCACTCTAGTCAAGTGGCAAGCCAGGTAGTACTTATGGAGGTCTGGCAAACCAATACCCCCCAAAGTCTTGGAGCAAGTCAGGCGAGATTATTTAATACGTGGGGCTGAACCTTTCCAGATAATGTTGTGCGGGTTTTCTTATATGTCAAGAAGAAGGAGGGGGGAGGTGTGTTGGGATCGTTTGCATTAGATACAATAAGCGGGGGAAAATGACCATCTTAATGAGTGCCGCCCGGCCAAACCAGGACACATTCAGACTAGCCCACTCCTTCAAATCCGATTGGATTCTGGAGAGTGCTCGAAGAAAGTTGAGACTATACAGATCTGAAAGTTTCCTGGGTATCTGAATCCCTAAATACGTGATGGTGTCTTTCTTCCATATAAATGGAAAAGAGTCTTGGTAGTGAGAAACTTCCTGAGGGGTTAGAGATATGTTCAAGGCGTGAGACTTGGAGAAGTTAATTTTAAGGTACGACAGCTCGCCGAAATTTTTAATGTCGTTCAATAGGTTAGGTAAGGACACCCGAGGAGATTGCAGGGATAGCAGGATATCGTCCGCGAACGCTGCGACTTTGTACTCCCTGTGATGTATGGGAATACCCTTGATGTTGTCGTTGGCGCGCAGTCTGTTTACTAACGGTTCAAGAGACAAGACAAAGATCAGTGGAGAAAGGGGGCAACTCTGGCGTGTCCCATTGCTTATGGAGAAGGCGTCCGACAGGAGGCCATTGGCCTTCACCCTCGCCGCTGGGTTGGGATAAAGGGCGTTGATGTGCGCTAGCATCCGGGGTAGCAGGCCTATGCCCTTCAGTACCCCCTGCATATAATCCCATGCTACCCTGTCGAACGCCTTCTCAGCGTCAAGGGAGAGGAGAAAACCCTGGGTTTTCGAAGAGGAGAGCCAATGATGCATGTTCAGAGTGCGTATGGTATTGTCCCTTGCCTCTCTGCCCGGGATAAAGCCTACCTGATCAGATGTTATAAGTTCGGGTATCAGGGGTACCATTCTGTTGGCTAACATTTTTGCATAGAGCATAATGGCTACATTGAGAAGGGATATCGGTCTGTAACTGGATACCAATGAGGGGTCTTTATCTGTTTTGGGGATAACTGTTATATGTGCCTCTAAGAGCCTGCCAAGGGATGCGTGGGGGCTTGCAAGTGAGTTAAAGGTTTGAAGCATCTGAGGTGTCAGTTCTTCCTGGAAGCATTTATAGTACACCAACGGGAGGCCGTTGGGTCCCGGGCTTTTACCAACAGTCATTTGTTTAATCGCTACACGGAGTTCATCCATGGAGAGCGGGCTCTCCAGGGCTTCTGCCTGCTGAGTGGTGAGAGGTTTGGGGCAATATTCTGTTAAGAATGCTGCCATTTGGGAGTGTACCCTGTCCGTCTCTGATGTGGTGAATCACTGAAGTGGTCCTAGCTGCTTGTATTGTCCGTGCTAGTAGTCTCCCGCTCTTGTTACCATGTTCGTAGAATACCTTCTGTCTAAGGACATACCGTCTTCTAGTGTGTTTTCCCAGTTCCTCCCTTAGGGCGGAACGAGCGTGTAAAAGATCCTGTAATGTGGATTGCATGGCCGAGCGTTTATGGGCTAGTTCCAGTTTATTAATTGTTACGATAAGGGATTTAATGAGTTCTTGCTGTCTTTTCTTGGCAATCGTTGCCAAGGAAATCAACTTCCCTCGTAGTACACATTTGTGTGCTTCCCAAATCGTGACAGGTGACACATCAGGGGTGGAGTTTTCTTGAAAGTACAACTTAATTCGTTCACTTATCTGTCTGAGATTTTCTGAGTCTTTCAATAGGGAGGGGTTTAGTCTCCAAGATTTTGTCAGTTTGTTCGAGTCTGGGAACGTGAGGGTGACTGTTATGGGGTGATGGTCAGAGAGAAACATTGGTTCACTAGTAGCATGGGTGAGGAGGGCCAGGTCAGGTTGCGAGAGGAATAGATGGTCTAGCCTGGAATATTTATTATGGGGGGGGGGGAGAGAAAAAGGTGTAGTCTCTATCAGTAGGAAACATAGTACGCCATGTGTCGTGGAGTGTTAGGTTTTGTAGTTCTCTTTTAATCTGACGCAGGGCACGATATGGGAGAGTAGATGTACCTGTGGAGGAGTCAAGAGGCGGGTTCAGCGGGACATTAAAGTCCCCTCCTAAGATTACTATGCCTTCTTGAAAGGATGCCAACTCCGCACAGGCAGATCTGAAGAAGGATACTTGGTGTTCATTGGGGCAGTACACATTTGCCAACGTAATCGGCCTGGTCTCATATGTGCCCTTAATGAAGACGTATCTGCCTTTGGGGTCGATCAGTGAGTCTGACATGTTAAAGTCTGCGTGCTTAGAGATAAGTATGGACACTCCCTTAGTTTTGGAGTCTGGGTTTGTGGAGTGCACTGCCTTTTTGTATACATGGTTCCCTAGTTTAGGGATTGCGTCTGATTGAAAATGGGTCTCTTGTAGCATAAGGAAGTGTGCTCTGTGCTTGATTAGTGCCGAAAGCACCTGTGTTCTTTTTTCTGGGAGGTTTAGCCCCTTCACATTTAGCGAAAGACATTTTAGGGACACCTGTTGCCTGGTAGTGGATTCTTTCTGCATCTTACACGCAGGTGGGGGTCGGAGAGTAAGTGGAAGAGGTATGTGTGGGGGTTCTAGATTATTGTTTGAAGTCTGGTGGTACTCTGATAGATTCCCCTAAGGGAAGCGAACTAAGAGTGGCCCCCACCAAGGTGGGAAAAGGGGGAGACAAAAAAAGGGGGGTGGGATAAGGGATGGGGAAAGAGCAGGGGGGGTGGAGGGGGGGAGAAAAAGTCTAAGAGGTTAGAGGGGGGGGGGGTTCAGGGACACAGTGTTCTGCTCCCAGGGGGGCGGAGGGGGTATAGGTAAGATATGTAGGTCTTGTACGTACGTGGGGTTCTTTGGCCACTAGTACAAGGAGTTTACCGGAGGTGGTTGAGGACAAGCCCAACCACCGAAGGGGGGAAATTCCGGAGTTTCAGCAATTATCCAATAGGATAGCTGGTGGGGGACAATAAACTAGGATTGTAACTCGAGAATACGCAACAAGGAGGACGAAAAAGGATATATTAAAAAAAAAAAAAAAAAACTTTTAAGGGTATCTGTTAACAATTAACTTGGTGAACCGTGACCAGGGATTAACAAACGTATACAAGGTATTCATAATAAAAATAAAGAGAACAGTAACGGGTGCAAATACAAATCCAAATTGGGGCCCGGTGGGCGCTCGTATTTTGTCTAAATCAGCGTCCAATATGCAGAGTAGTTGTTAAGTGATTGCATACGAGGCTAAATTAAATCCAGGACTGTCTCAAACTACAACTGCCACCTGCTCAGTGCTGTCGATCAGTTGTGTTGCGAGAATTGACAGCTAACTAAGTAAACCGTCTGATCTATCTGCCCGTGAGATGAGTTGAGGTTACCAGCAGCTAGGTAGGTTAGTACCTCCATAAGCTTTGGACCCCCACCTTCCCCTCCCGCCTTCATATAAAAAAAAAGGGGGGGGGTATGATAGGTTTGTGGTTTCTGATAAACTGCTCCACCCCTAAGCTAAATTTGGCGTAAGCTTTCCCTGGTGAGGATCATCTCAGGTAAACGCTACCGCGGGGCATATAAAGTTCTATGCTCCCAAACAATAAAATATGGGTGAAAGATAGTAGGGAGGTTCCCCAATCAAAGCTAGAGGGTCTTCTCTCCTCCCACAAACCCCTCAAGACCTCCCCGCCAATCACCTCATATATACTTGTTAGCATCATTTGCAAGTTAGAAGACAATATCACCTGAATGCGGCGTACAGCGTGGTCCTTGGGGGAGAAAATGGGGCTTAAGGGGAAGGAAGACCGCCCAGTGTCCAGAGTATCTTGGACTATCCATGAAGGATTGTCTGCAAAAGAAAAAAAAAAGGGGATGGAAGGGGGCAAAAACCAAAAGTGTCTCTCATCTACTTTTTTGTAGTAGCATGGGAGGAGTAATAATCAGTCACCCTGGCGACCCCTGCGGGGGGTGTCTGCTCTCTCTCGATCGAATGAGGGATGATCCCGTCTCATGTTGCGATCGTTCGACGATGTGGGGTCCAGCCTGCGGCGTCTAGATCGTTGTCATTGAGCCTTCGGAGAAGAGGTGTGGAGACCGGTTTCCACGGTTCCGCGGGGAAATAGAAAGAGTACCAATCAGGCAGCTCGATCGGTGGGACGTCTACCTGCTCACAGAATGTCGGTAAGTCTTCAGGTGTTCTGAGAAGAGCTGTGCGCCCTCTGTATGTGGCAGATAAGCAAAATGGGAACTTCCATCGATATTGTATGTTGCGTGACCGTAAGACATCCAGCAGGGGGCGCAGAGAACGTCTATTCTGCAAGGTGATCTGTGATAGATCCTGAAATAGCTTAATGTCGGCTCTGTTGAATACAATACATCCCCTGTCCCTGGCCTTTCTAAGGATCTCCTCTTTAAGGGGGTAGTTCACGATGCAACACACAATGTCTCTGGGGGGTTCAGAGTCCCGGGGAAGGGGTCTCAAGGCGCGGTGGAGCCTCTCCATTTCAATTGGGGTATCTGCTGGCCGGCCGAGCAGGTCATTGAAAATGGCGCATACAGTCTGCATCAGGGTTGCCTGGTCTATGTTTTCAGGGACCCCCCTCACCCTGATATTGTGTCTACGTCCCCTGTTGTCTAAATCTTCCACATGCCTGTGGAGTTCAAACATGTGTGGTAGTTGCATGTCATAGGTCTTCTGCACTTGCCTGATTGCAGCTGCTTGCAGGTGAGACGTGTCCTCCACTTCAGCCACGCGGCGGTTAATTACCAGGAGCTCCAATTTGAGCTCCGAGATGGAGGACATCATGGTGGATTTAATGTCCAAGGCAACCTTTTGCAAGTCTCTCTGGAGGTCCAGCAGGGTCGGATTGGGAGCTGCGTCGCCGTCTGTCAGCGGTTCATCCGCGGTACTAATTGAGGCCGGGGATGCGGCCTGCGAGTCCGCGCGTTGTCCCTGCGGCCGGGTCCGGAACATCTCCGGGATGTTGTTGCTTAGTTGGGACCCAGTATCTTTCAGTGTGCGGGGTGTTGACGAGCTCCTGGTCGATTTGCCCATGTTTGCAGGCTGATGTACCCGTGTTTTAGCTTTGTTTCGTCCTCGTTGTTGTGCGGGAGCTCTTTTCTTAAGCTGCCATCTCGGGTCCTGTCAAAGCCACGCCCGAAACCCCTTTTATTTTATTATTGTGGGGTGTCCCAGTGATTGTAACAATCAGTCAAGCTAGCTAAAGGCTGGACACCTGTGTGCGGTGACCATACGGGGGAGTTTAGGGCTAGCTGTGGGTGTTTGCAAAGTGTACTTTTTTTTGTTTGTGTCTGGCTGTTTTTTACTTGTATGATGGTGCACGATCGTTCATGGCGCACGTGCATTCGCAAGATTGCTGCTGTGCTCAGCAGTTGTTGGGTGGCCATGACGCACGTTCGTTCGCAAGAGTGCCACCATGCACATCAGTTGTTGTTTGGCGGCCATAACGCACGTGCATTCACACAAGTGCTGCAGGACTTAGCAGTTTGCCGGCCATGGCTCACGTGGCTTCACCGTACGTGCGCAGTAGCCTTTATCTGGGCGCACGAAGATTTGCCTCGTACGCAAATACAATCACGCCTGTCCGCCAGAACCATGCACGTGCGTGCGTATGCACAAAAGTTTTGGCGCACACCCAGCTTTATTTAAGCTGTGTAGGCCAAGCATGCGATGCTTCCAGAAGGCAGCTGTGGGACACAGAGCAGGCTCTGAACAGACACTTGCAGCAGTTCATTTCTTCTTACCCAGGTCACGTGAGTCACCAGGTGTTGCTTGGCAGGCTATGGTGCTTAGCTGGATTGTTGGATAGAGGCTTGGTGAGCCTTATTAAAGGGTCTCCCTTCTTAGGTGTTTAATCTACACCCAACTACTCTGTTTGTGGCTATTAAATGTCTTCCAAAAAGAGGAGCGGGACTAACACTACAGGGAAGGGCACATCTATGTCATCAGTAGTTCCTGATGAACCTAGTCGTATCCTTGGTGTTGTATCCCCTGAAGGACCAGAGGCTTCCGGGCAATCTGAGCCGCTGCGCCTATCTGGTATTGTGTCCACAGTCAACGCTGCTGCTTCACCCTTTATCACCAAGGATGAACTGTCCTCGGCTTTAGCCAGGTTAGAGCACAGGATTGCTGGCATGATTGCCTCCATCCCGCAGGGTGGCAAGAAGCGTGACGGATCCCCCTCCCTGGAGCCTACTAGTTGGGCAGGAATGGGTTGAGAATGGGGAAGAGCTAAAAAGCTCACTATTCAGTGGAGTGCCCAGAAGATGAGTGTGCTTCCGAGCAATCTGGACAAAGGGAGATCCAGTTGATGTCTGCCTCTAAGTCGCAGAGGCTTTCATCCTAACGCTGACCGAAATGGGTCGTTCTGCCTTTAAGTTGCCTCTTAAAAAAGCAGAGGCGATTGAGCCACCCTGGTCCTCGTGGAATCCCTGAGGCCTCTTCAGGCCACACAGGCTTTCCCCCTACACCCTCTGCTGGAACAGGCGATGTATGCTGATTGGGAATATCCTTACAGAATTTTGTTCCTCTTAAGAGGTTTTCACTTTTTATATCCCATGGATCAAAGAAATGGAGCATGCCAGCCATAAATGCAGCTGTCTCTTCCTTAAACAAGAACCTAACCGTGGATAATACACAGGGCTTGAAGGACCCTGTTGACAAGAAATTGGAGTCATTATTAAAAAACTTCCTTTTCTTTGGCCAGTTCAGCTATTCAGCCAGCTGTTGCAGTAATTGGTATCTGCCAGTCCGTAAAGGATCAGGGCAGACGGCCTGATGGGCCCAACCAGGAGGATGAGCTGCCTGAAAGTAAGACGGATATTCCTCGAGCGCTATGTTTTGCTGTTGATGCCTTAAAAAGGATTCAATACAGCAGGTTTTTCATTTGGCTCTCTTGTCTGTACATGTGCACAGACTTTTGTGGCTTAAGGACTGGTCAGCCAAGCTTCCTTATGAAAAGCTATTGGCAGGTTTCCCTTTTCAGGGGGAACATTTATAGGCGATCATTTTGGTGAATATATCCCCAAAAAAATCCAGAGGGAAGAGTTCTCTACTTTCTGTGAAGAAAAGCACCAGGCGTCCCTTGTTTAAAACTTCAGGGACTGCTTCCACAAATGTCTCAGCGCCAAGGCAGAGCCAGGGGCAAGCCGCAAGGCCAGGGCCAGAAAAAGCCCTGGGTCCAAGATTCTTCTAAATCCAGCACCAAGCCCTCCTTTTAAGGAGACACCCTCACTCTATTGGGTGGAGGGAAGGCTGCTGCACTTTGCGGACATTTGGAGAACAATAATTCAGGATGAGTGGGTCACCTCAATTATATTCCGTGGTTACAAGCTGGAGTTGCGGGGGGTTTCCCCTCAGAGGTTTTTAAGATCTAGCGTTCCCCTGGATCCTCCAAAAATAGATTTTTGCTTCAGACACTACATCATTTAGTGCATCAAGGAGTAATTGTTCAGGTTCCTGTATCCGAAGGAGCGAACACGTTTTATGGTTAAACACCAAACTGGGTCACAGGGCCCATCTTTTGGACCTAAGATCCCTGAACCAGTATCTACTAATCCAGTCCTTTTGGATGGAGTTTGTCCGCTCAGTTGTAGCCTCGTTCCAGATGGAAGACTTTTTAGCCTCCATCGATATAAAGAATGCGTATTTACACGTATCTATCTTTCAGCCTCATCAGAGCTAACTGCGACTTGCAGTAGAGCAGTGGTTCTCAACTCCTGTCCTCAGGACCCACTAACAGGCCAGATTTTAAGTATTACCTTGGTGAGATGCAGACTAGAATACTGCAATCCCTGAGCAGCAAATTATATCACCTGTGATGCATTTCAGTTATCTTGCAAACCTGGCCTGTTGGTGGGCCCTGAGGACTGGAGTTGAGAACCACTGCAGTAGAGGAACATAATTTTTAGTTGTGGCTCTACACTTCGGTTTTGCTACAGCTCCCAGGGTGTTCACAAAGGTCCTAGCACCAGTACTGGGTCTTTTAAGGGCCCAAGGGATCTTGGTGCTCGGGTATCCAGGCGACCTCCTACTCAGAGATCACTCACTACAGGCTCTAGAACAGAGCATAACATATACAGTGCAGTATTTGGAAAGCTTGGGCTGTATCATAAATGCCAAAAGGTCAACCTTGAAACCAGCTCAAAGTCTAAAGTATTTAGGTCTGATCCTAGATACGGTCAAAGCAAGAGTATTCTTGTGCTATCTCCACCCTAGATAGCACTAGGGTGGAGATAGCACAGAGTGATTTCCTGGCTTTGGTGGGCATCAAAGATGCATATCTATACACACCCTTCTTTCCTGCACACCAGTACTACCTTTGGTCTGCTGTTGGTCCCTCTCACTTCCAGTTTGTGGCTCTCCAATTCAACCTCTCTTCTGCTCTTCAGGTATTCCTCAAGGTACTGGCTCTCATACTGGATCTGTTTTTCTCCTGGGACATACCAGTGATGGGGTACCTGAATGACCTTCTATTGCAGAAACAGTGATTGCTGGCTCTGGAGGGCAATGTGTGAATTGTAGTGAAGAATCTGCAGGACTTTGGATAGATGCTGAACCTGTAGAGTCAGAGAAAAGGAATTGGGGTGCTTCTTCCTAATGGATCTTTCCAGTATGGATAAGGTCATAAAGCGTTCACACAAATGGAGATAGCACTAGGGCAGAAGCAACTCTGGAAGGAAAAGAGAAAAACAAGGAAGGCGCCACTAAGTGCAGAATGTCACCAGTTTATTAACCGATGCAGTTTAAAAACACTTACAAGACGTGGGAGTTAAGTAGGCTCTGAACCTGTAGAAGTCATTATTGATGTAGCATCATCTGGAGTACCTAGGGCCTGTAATTGACACTTGTGAAAAAAGTTAATTGGATTGCAGCGCTAACAATAAACCAGGTGGACAGTGTAGGACAACCGTAGGCGCAATCAATAGTGAAATTTTGAAAGGTCCAAAAACAATTTAGAGTGCAGTGAAACCAAGTGCATCATGAAAAGTGACAAAAAATTAAATAATATTAGAGGCAGCAAGTACTTCAAAAATCAGTCCTGCAAGTATCAACTTGAACAAAAATATCCCTCTGAAGATCCACTCACCATTGGATGCTTGTCCTCTGCTCCTTGAAAAGAAACTAGATGGCTTGTTCACAGATGGGAAGGATTGTAAATTAGATGGCTTGCTGGATGCTCGGAGATTAAGTTAAATGCATAGGAGAAAGAAAAGGAAATCCTGGACAAGTCTAGAACGTTGACTAGACGTTCGTAGCACTGGATGGCATAGGCAGGCATTCAGTAAGAAAAAAGCTTCCACGAGCGCTGCTCAAACAGCGTGCGCTCCAAGGAAAACAGGAAATACGTCAGTGGTTTTGCCGTCCACCGGAAGTGCGTCAACGCGTTTCACCCCTCCTCCAGGGCGTCCTCAAAAGACATCACATCCGGTCAACAGCAAGTAATTTTATAGTGGAGAGAATGACCTCCCACTGGAAAAAGTAAATTAGAAAAAACCTTACTTCCTGGTTTAACATCATTGACCTGATTGCCATCCAGAGCTTTATTAAAAATATATGAGAGACAGAAGACTGCCATCTAGTGGATAAAAACAAGTAAAGGTCTCATAGTTAAAAATATAAATAAAACTGCTGCTTAGCAGTAAAAATAAAAAATAAGAAGAAAAAGAATAAGCGAATAAAAGTAAAAAAATTATATATATAAATAATAATAATAAAAAATATATAATAAAAATGGAAAAAATAAAAATGGAAAAAATAAAATAAAAATGCTAATTGGCACATTACCAATTGGACAAAAACAGTTTAAATCCAGTTCTATATTGAGTCCAGCCGGTCTTAAAGTACGAAGCCTATGGATCCATTGGGATTCATTTTGTGAGATGGATTTTTTGAGGTTAGAACCCCGCCAGTGCTCTTCCACTCTGTCTATTCCACAGAATGTGAGACAACTAGGGTCCCGATTATGGAACAGTCTAAAGTGGTTAGACAGTCCATGATGTTGGTAACCTTTTTTTAATCCTGTTGACATGTTCTCGAAGTCGCACCCCTAATTGCCTCGTGATTCTACCCACATATTGGAGCCTGCAAGGACAAGATAACAGATATGTAACATGTGTGGTCCCACATGTAATACATTTTTTAATTTCAAAAGATCTACCCTCAGAGAAGGAACTAAAATGGGTGGTTTTCCTTTTTATGAATTTAGACGTCCTGCACATCTTGCATCTCCCACAGCTGTAAAAGCTGTAAATGTTACAAGTTTCTTGGGGGGGTCCACTACATGATGTGCCAACTGTAGTCTCAGAGTAGGTGGTTTAGTATAGATGAATTTCGGTTGGTTGGATAACACCTTCTTTAATTCTCGATCCTCCAATAATAACGGCCAATGCTTTTTGATGATTTTCTCAAAATCTTTATACTGCCAGTTATAGCCAGTCAGAAAGGCAAGACCAAAGTCCTTATGTTTCTTCTCTTTCTTTTTGAATAATTCATTCCTGTCCAGTTGACCGACAGTATTTTTGACCTTGATCAAATCTTCCAAGTTTATAACCTTTTTCATGAAATCGTTTCGGTACAAGATCTGCTTGTGAATTCTAATCATCAATCTTATTACAATTCCTTCTGATTCTAATCATTTGGCTTTTAGGAATGCCGCCTAGCCATCTTGGATGATGGCAACTCCCAAGAGGGATGTACCCATTCCCGTCCACACTTTTAAAAAAGTCCTCGTGAACAATTTATTTTCTTCCTTGAAAAGTGTCAGATCCAAGAAATTTACCTCTTGTTGACTAAATGTCTCGGAAAAAGAAATACCATAGGGGTTGTCACTCAAATTACCCAGCAAAATTCTGGAAAGAGTCCTGCGACCCAGCCCAGATGATCACAATGTCATCGATGTATCTTTTATATAATCTGAGTTCCGGTATGTTGACATCATAAATGGCCTTGCTTTCCCAAAAACTCATGAAAAGGTTGGCTACTGAAGGGGCATATTTGGCCCCAATCGCAACACCCCTTTTTTGCAGATAATAGACTTCCGGTGGACGGCAAAACCACTGACGTATTTCCTGTTTTCCTTGGAGCGCACGCTGTTCGAGCGGCGCTCGTGGAAGCTTTTTTTTCTTACTGAATGCCTGCCTATGCCATCCAGTGCTACGAACGTCTAGTCAACGTTCTAGATTTGTCCAGGATTTCCTTTTCTTTCTCCTATGCATTTAACTTTATCTCTGAGCATCCAGCAAGTCATCTAATTTACAATCCTTCCCATCTGTGAACAAGCCATCTAGTTTCTTTTCAAGGAGCAGAGGATAAGCATCCAATGGTGAGTGGATCTTCAGAGGGATATTTTTGTTCAACTTGATACTTGCAGGACTGATTTTTGAAGTACTTGCTGCCTCTAATATTATATAATTTTTTGTCACTTTTCATGATGCACTTATGTCTATTTCAACTTAGACTTGGTTTCACTGCACTCTAAATTGTTTTTGGACCTTTCAATTTCACTATTGATTGCGCCTACGGTTGTCCTACACTGTCCACCTGGTTTATTGTTAGCGCTTCAATCTAATTTACCTTTTTCACATTTTCAAGTTTTAGCACTTGCTGCTCAGCGGCTACAATCATTTTAATATTTTTCACTAGAATTTTTTATCGCATTTTTTCTCAGCGCCAGTTCTGTTGTTTTTATATGTAATTGACACTTATCAGACTTTGGTGTCTCTTCCCTCAGATAAACTGATGACTCCCGAATCTCAAATCCACGTCCTTTTAAGATGTTATGATAAATTGTTTTCTCTCAGATAACACTCACCTTTCACCATAGGTACTAATCAGTAGAACACTTCAGAAAACTTTGCGTGGAGCACTTTCTTTAGCTCACAGAAAACTTTCCCTGTCATAAATAGACCAGTTGATTGCTTTTCATCCTAGGCCAAGAGTCCCCAGTTCTACCCTGCCTGTTGTGATGCTGGAGAGGAACTTATGAACACACCCACTGCAGGCAGGCAGGCAGGCAGTACTAGCATGTTTCTCAGACACCAATCGGATTCAAACCTACCTTGGAAGTCTGAATGTGATTGATAATATAGAAAGCAGGGAGAGAGAGAGAGAGAGGAAATTAAACAGCACAGACTTCAGGCAACTCACCTTTTTTAATATTGCTACTGTAGTATACACAGAACTCAGACTTTTAGGTTAATTTACTAAAGGCAAATATACTGTGCACTTGCTCCAGAGCTTAGTAAATAATGTAAAGCTTCACTTTGCAAAGAATACTCAATTACATGCAAGGAACGTACATTTTTTTGAATTTTTGCTTGCACATGATTGGATGATAAAAATGAGCAGAGCTTCCCCTTAAACCTAGAGCAACTGCACCTCCAGTGCACAGTATATTTGCCTTTAGTAAATCAACCTCAGTGATGAATTCAATGGGAATTCTGATGTTTGCTGGATAACATTACTAGGTCACTGACTGTGCTTTCCTGTTAATCAAAATTCCTATTTAATCTCCTCCGTAGATTTGAATGAGAGTAGGAGAATAAACAGTTGCACATTTATTGGTAATTTTACCATTCACAAATACCTCTGTTAGAATAATTTCATGAGGCTAATCTTGCAACAATATCCTAGAAAAAAATATGTTGTTTGTGAGATTAAAGCTTTCCTGCGTAGCTCTACACTACTCAGGCTTTGCTCCTTATTACCGGACTAATGATTTGTGCACAAGGCTGCTATTCTGTGGAACCTTAATTTACCTTTTGATCCTGAAATGCTAATTAAAACAAATGTAATTTACAGAGATCTAATTGCAGCCAACAACTCTCCCACAAAATTAATTAGAAACATTTGTTCTGAAAAAATGTCTAAGGCTGGGTTGACACTTATGTCAATTGAATGCGGGTTTCCCCGCATCCAATTCGTATAGCAGGAGATTGTGACTGGCTCTCTATGGAGCCAGTTCACACATCTCTACAGCGACTCCAGTGCGAATTGCACAGGAGCCCTGTGCATCTTTTGATCCCTTTTTCAATTTGGGCTGAAATCGGACCTGAAACTGTGAATGGAGATGCACCAGACTCCTGCTGTGAGCCGCTGGGTGTTCCAGTGTGAACCCAGCCTAAGCCCTGGTTCAAATGCGATTTGACATGTCAAATCGGCGATATTTGCCGCAAATTGCGGTCAATGGCACCGTCCTAATCGGTGCAACGCCGCATCTGCGGCGCTGCACCGATTTCAAAAAGTAGTTTCTGTACTACTTTTTGCGATTTCGGGCCGCGATTTATATTGAAACCTGCACAGATGTCCCTGTAATCGCGGCCGAAATCGGGACTGACAGGCAGGAGTGAAATCGTGCGAGTTCAGCTGAACTCGCACGGCTTCACTCCCGCATCTCAGTGTGAACCTGGGCTTAAGGAATGTTTAACCTAAAGATAAAAAAAATACCATGCTGACGCCCTAGATTACTTACAGCAGCCAGCACAGCAAATGACAAATTTGAAAGGATAATTATAAAAATGTGCAGCGCTAATGTGAAAAAAGTCTCTGTATGAGTACAGGACAGTATGAGTGGCAATGAAAACAATGACCAAAAAGACTCTTAACTCTAAAAAGTGACATGAATGGCCATCTCACAAAAATTTGTAAACATTAACCATATATTGATGTGACAAAAGTAAATGTGTCCATATAAAATGATGATAATTAATAGTAACAGTTGATCCAGACAAGGGGGTTTAGTCCTTATGGCATCAATAATTCTTAGGAATAACATGAATATAGAAGACATCCACCACCAACTTTGAGAAGGTTTACCGGAATATGTTGACTTGGAAAGACGTATGCCCAATGAGTCACCAAGGCTTATGGTGTATAAACACAGATGGGATGGAACATCTACGGCTTTAACTTCTGGCCAGAATGGGGGGGTGATCCCTCCGTCGCCTGGGATGGCTTGAAGTAGTAATAACCGGGCAATCTGGTAGCCTCAAACAAAGGGGGGCCCAAGGCTTCCCCGTACATTCACACGGTATAACCAAAATGAAACAAAAGCTCCACATAGTGTAAAACCGTAAGCATATGGGATTTATTTAAAAGAAGTAGGAACACTCACATTTAGATGAAAGTAAAAGAGCTTGTAGGAGTATTAGTTCAACGCAATGGCATCAGCTAAATATTTTATCATTTAAAAGCCATATACAAGGACACCACGAGTCTTGTCATGCCCTATTATTAATAAAGACATTAATGTCCCACTCCACGTTCATACCCAACGGGGAGTGGGACTGTACCTATCTATAATTAGGAATTCTGTGCCTCTTGCATCACAATTATGGTACTGTCGATAATGCTTGGGTACACTATAATTAGTGACTCCCTTTTTGATATTAGCTATATGCTCGTTGACTCTCACCGAAAAAGAGCGAATCGTTCTACCGACATTGTTTCCCACAAGGACAGGTGAGTACATATACAACGTTCTTAGTAGCGCATGTAAAGAAATGTTTTAATGGAATAAGAACGATTAGTAACTGTGTTTTACATCTACCCCGTGTATTATTATATTGACATACATTACACTTTTTATAACCACTAGAGGCCCGCGCTATAGTCAAATGACAGCTACAGTGCGGGCCTGAAAATCTGGGGCGACGTCAGTAGACGTCCGCCCCTTTGCACGCGCAACGTGCGCCCCCTGTGATCACCGAGTCACTGAGACTTGGTGGATCACAGATCTGTGTAAGAGGCCAGTCCTGGTCGCTTACCACGTGATCAGCTGTCAGCCAATGACAGCTGATCACATGATGTAAACAAAGGATCGGTAATCTTTTCTTTCTTTTTTTTCCTCATGCTGAGAGCGATCACCGGCTTGTTTACAAGGGATATCGGTCCCGAAGAGGAAGGAGGCGCATCTGCCTCCTCTGTGCCCAAAAATGCCTCCTGCCATTGCCACCTGCCAGTGCCCGCAGTGCCACCTGCCAGTGCCCGCAGTGCCACCTGCCAGTGCCCGCAGTGCCACCTGTCAATGCCCACAGTGCCACCTATCAATGCCCACCTGTGATGCCAATCAGTGCCACCTAGTAATGCTGCTTATCAGTGTAACCGATCAGTGCCCATCACTGCCACCTATCAGTGCCCATCACTGCCACCTATCAGTGCCTATCAATGCCACCTATTAGTGCCACCTCTCAGTGCCCACCAGTGCCACCTATCAATGCCCACCAGTGCCGCCTTATCGGTGCCCACCAGTGCAGCCCATCAGTACAGCCTCATCAGCGTACATCAATGAAGGACAAAAATTACCCGTTTGCAAAATGTTATAACAAAATATAAAAATATATAATTTAAAAAAAAATCAGTATTTTTTTTAACAAAAAAGAAAAACGCAGAGGTGATCAAATACCACCAAAAGAAAGCTCTATTTGTGAGAAAAAAATGATAAAACTTTCATTTGGGTACAGTGTTGCATGACTGCACAATTGTCATTCAAAGTGTGACAGCACTGAAAGCTGAAAATTGGTCTGGGCAGGAGAGGGGTTTAAGTGCCCAGTAAGCAAGTGGTTAAGTGTACTCCACCGAATGCACTGTATATATAGGCTACACTGAATGCAGAATGTGTGTGTGTACAACGGCTGCACTGTATTGTATACTGTGTACACCACCTGAAGTGTATTAGAAACTGTACACACTGTATTAGATACTGTGTACACCACCTGCACTGTATTGTATACTGTGTACACCAACAAGATTGTAGTAGAAACTGTACACACTGTATTAGATACTGTGTACACCGCCTGCACTGTATTAGAAACTGTACAACAGCTGCACTGTATTGTATAAACTGTACACACTGTATTAGATACCGTGTACACTGCCTAAAGTGTATTAATAACTATACACCACTGAATGCTCTGTATATATAGGCTACACTGAATGCAGGAGATGAGATATAGATATATATATATATATATATCTATATCTATATCTAATATATTTATGGTTGAAGCCCTATGGCCGATACGGATATGAACAACATAGAATTACCATAAGACTTACAACATGAAATGGACTTGAAGTGTGCCCTGGTCTGATGGACAGTATGCCAAAATAAGGGGGTATACCCAAGATTAGAAATTTAATATTTTGTGGAGAGAAATTAATTTTGAGAAATGCCCTAAAAAAGGGTATGGGAGGGTGGGTATCGCTCACAGGAAACCGACGAAGACCACAGGCGAGCGAGCTGGTTAAATACCCCCCAGGCTCCTCCCATAAATTCAGGCCACCATACTGGCCTTCTTACTTATGGTTGAAGCCCTATGGCCGATACGGATATGAACAACATAGACTTACCATAAGACTTACAACATGAAATGGACCTGAAGTGTGCCCTGGTCTGATGGACGGTATGCCAAAATAAGGGGGCAAAAACATTCAGGTAGGGATGTAGTTTTATTTGTTTTAGCTTTATTCATTGAGCAAGTTTGGTGAATAATTGTGCCATTTCCACCTGAGGATTGGGGATGTGCTGGGCGAAGCAGGCAGACTTCCACTTGCCTAGTCTCTTAATTGACGGGATCTGGGACCCCATGCCGGGATGTGGCCGAGGCCGCTCCAATACGGAAAGAGCGACTGGAGCACTGACTGGGGTTGAGGTGTAGGTTGCGTGGAAGAATTATCACGTGTTTGACGAACTGGCAGGCACTCAAGGGTTTGATCGGGAAAGGTAGTAGGGGACTAGAGTTTGACTGTTCCAGTAGGAGTGACAGAAGGCGATCGAGTATGGTTACTGGACACCAGACATTGTTTGTTTTATAGAGGTGGATGTCTACCCCGGAGCCTGATTGCTGGGTTTTAGATACTGCAAGGTGGAGGATGAAATGGTCTTGGTAGCGAGCCAAGTGAGGTCTACGCAGAACTTGGCCAGCGGGGTTGCTGCGGGTGAACTAGCTAGGCCGCAAGAACCCGTGGTAGGCCAAGTAGATGGCTGCTTGAATGACCAGGCTGGGGAGAAGGTCAATGGGGAACTAGCAAGGATAGTGGACATTAAACTGGTGCTGTAGGGATAGTTGTACGTGCCTGCGTAAGAAAGACATAACTTGGACTTTTATTAATAATATCGGCCGTGGCCTGGTTGTCGGTGGTGAAGGCCACGGTTTGTACTGTCCAGATATGACCCCAGAGCTGAGCGGCTACCACGATCGGGTATTGTTCGAACAGGGAGGAAGTCTGGGAAGACCCTGGGATTGAGAGTATCTCTGGAGGCCATGGTCCTGCAAACCAATGGTGGCCAAAAATTGCAGCAAAGGTTGCGGCATCTGTCACTACCTGCAGGGATAGGGGCGATATTGATGGTATAAACATTGATATACCGTTCCACGTAGTAAGGAACTCCTCCCACATTGACAGGTCCGCTACTGCCGCATTAAGGATCTGATCGGGGTCCTGTGTCTGGGAGAGGAAGACCAGGAGGCGTGATACAAAGATCGACCCTTGGGAATGATCCTCACTGCAAATTGAGCATTCCCGGGAGAGAGTGAAGCTGCTTCTTTGTACACCCCCGTTTATGGGTGAAGGCTTGGAGAACTGACCTGATCCGGGTCAGCTTGAAGGAACGACAGGTGTAGTGAAAGATAATTTGCGTGCGAGTGCGACAGAGAATAGGTGAGCAGCCGAGTTGCTACTGGAGATGATGAGTGACCGATTTGAGCCACTTGCAGAAATGCTTGCAGCAATTGCAATTAAGCAGCTTTATTAGAAAGGTGAAAGCAAAGTTAGCGGAAATTTTGAGTATGTAGGAATTACAGTGCGCAACATTGTACATACAGATGGAGTGAGATGTAAATGTTTATGCTTGATAACGAACGTAAGGCCAGGGATCTGAATCGTAAGTACCACTGTATTCGTATCACTGATGCAAATAGTTTGAATTGGGCTGAGGTGTGAGCACCGGTGGGGTTTGTTTTGTGAAGGATGTGAAACGTTGAGCCGGCACTGCGACTGGACTCGGATTGATCGGTGAAGTTTGTATTGCCGAGGATCGGAATCGTTGCGCTGATGATGCGACTAGATTTGGATCGGCTGTAGATGTAAGGTGACGAGGGGGCTCGTGTGCCGGATCCGATTCGTTGCACCGATGATATGACTAGACTCGGATTGGCTGATGGTGTTAGTGGTTGAAGGGGTTTGTGATTGAGGATCCGAATCATAAGACCGATGTTGCGACTAGATTCAGATCGGCTATTGGTGAGTGCTTGGTATTATTATTATTATTATTATTTTTTTTTTCCAGTAGGAGGTGTAGGGGGTCAGTAGGGTAACTTTGTAGGGCATTTGCGCGACTGTAAGGGGAAGTAGCGGTGTGGCGAAGGTTTTAACGGATGAATCGAGACCAGCACGAAGGACTCTATGTGAAGTGAGTACCGGACCTAAGGAGAAATGACAGGCAATATGCAAACCACACCTGTAAGGCTGAAGCGATGGGTGCGAATCTGTGCTTTGTTGGTTCGACTCGAAGCGACAGGTGCGTGAAATTAAATTAGTGAAATGTTATGCCATGATAGAGGCACGAATTGGTGTGCCGCGACTGCGACAACCAACAAGTCGGACTGTGGAGCACAGAATGAAATGAGGCCATGTACTGAAATGAGGCAGAAAAACAACTGGGGCATGCCGAGACGAATCGGTGCATGAGGATTCGACTGGATTAAAATCGGAACGTGATACGTGACAGTGAAATGATTTGCCATGACAGAGGCACGAATCAGTGTGCCGCGAGTGCGACGGACGACGACCAGACTCTGAAGCATGTACTGAAATGAGGCCAAACAACTGTGGCACACCGGGATGAATCGGTGCATCACGGATGGGACTAGATTTGAATCGGAGCGCGGTACGTGACAGTGAAATGATTTGCCAAGACAGAGACGCGGATCAGTCGTGCCGTGGTTGCGACTGAAAAGGAACCGGACTCTGGAGCATGTACTGAAATGAGGCCGAAAAAACAACTGGGGCACGCCGAGACGAATCGGTGCATGAGGATGCGACTGGATTCGAATCGGGACGTGATACGTGACAGTGAAATTAGTGAAATGATTTGCCATGACAGAGGCACGAATCGGCGGGCCGCGAGTGCGACTGACAATGACCGGACTCTGGAGCATGTACTGAAATAATGGCCAAACAACTGGGGCACATCGGGACGAATTGGTGCGTCACGGACGCGACTAGATTCGAATCGGATAGCGGTACGTGACAGTGAAATGATTTAGCCATGACAGAGGCAGGGTTTTTTTTTTTTGTCCGGTACATGAAATGAAACAAGTGAAATGATTTGCCACGACAGAGGCATGAATCAGTGTGCCGCGATTGCGACTGGCAACGAACCGGCCTGTGGAGCATGGAATGAAATGAGATGAAACGACTAGAACAAGCCTGTACGAATCGGTGCGTCGCAGTTGCGACTGGATTCGAATCGGTTCAAGGGTAAGTGAAATGAACAAATTAAATGTTTGCTATGACTGTGGCACGAACAGATATGCCGCAATTTGCGACTGATAATGGACCTGACTGTGGAGCGTGAAATGCATGAGACAGAATGACTAGCCTGAGTTGACACGAATCAGTGTATCGCGGACGCGACTGGATTCTAATCGGAGTGAAGGGTATGTGAAATGTGACAAATTTAAATTACTATCAGTGAATGAGATGACAAAACTAGCAGGGACGAACCCGTGAGTCGCTGATGCAACTAGATTCGACCGGAGGGTAATGCAAAGTAAAATAACTGAAATGATAGACAGTGTATTTCTAAAGTGACATGGACCTACTACGTGGCGTGAAACAACAAGGTACGAAAATGCACAAAACTAAACTGATGAAAACAGCTTTGTGTTTGTGCTCACGAACTGCACGACAAGACCGTGGTTTTGCACGAGGCTCAAATAAGGCTGCATATGGAGACTTGACGAATGACTCGCAAGTTCCACAGCGGGGTTTGATGACACGGGGTATCTGGCAAACAACGGTGCGTGAAACGAAGAAATTATACGAATCCTACCTGCGACAGTTTGAAAGACTCGAACGATGAAAAAGCACGAACGGAGTACCGAAAGCATGTGAAAAGTTCGGACACGCAGCTCGCAAACACAGAGTGAGTTGGAAGAGTCGTGTGACTGGGTTCGCATGAACTAGGGCGGGTGTGCTACATATCCGAAGAGCGTGGTGTTGCACCGTGCATGACGCACAGAAAATGACTTTGGTTTGGTAACCAAACGAGAGAAGAAACGTGTACAAATGATTCGTAAGTTCCGCTGCGAGAACTAAAACACACGGCATGGGCGAAAACAACGAATGGCAACTGTAGAAAGTATGCAATGTATCTTATACAAATCAGTGTGTAAATATATGAAATGAATCCGATACGCATCGGTAGTAAGGAGTATTAATTAATCTGATATGAATTGGTTGTAGAGTGTATGCCACCCCTTACTCTGAAACTGAACACCTGCCAACCACCCCTCCCCCAAGGCTAACCAAGTGCATAGAAGGCTCCAGGTGGGTCCAATTACCACCTTAATCAGCCACAGAGACCCGTACAAACGATACATGTTCATCTGTAAATGGAAGAGAAGGCAACCCCATGGACAGTGAATCTTAAGACCAGTGAAACCTACAGCATAACGAATCGCAAAATTGCACATGATACGAAAAGGTTTGAAAACTACCTGCGACAGTGAGCGAGAACCGCCGACGAAGACCACGAACGAAGAAGCCGAAATGCACCTGCGATCGAAATGCCAGGACTCACAAACATGAGGTAAGCTGGGAAGAGTCGGCCCAGTGACGTGTAGTATTGCTCACAGGAAACCGATGTCAGTGGGCTGGTTAAATACCCCCGGGGTTCCTCCCATAAATTCAGGCCACCAGTATATAATCAAATACACTGATGCCGTGTACACACACACACACGACCGCTTTTCTCGACGAGAAAAAATGCATTTTTTTTTTTTCGCCGAGAAAAACGATCGTCTGTGGGCTTTATGTCATTTTTCTCGTCTAGAAAAACGGCATAAAAAACGACGAGAAAATTTAGAACATGTTCTAAATTTTCTCATCGTTTTTTCCAGCATTTTTTTCCGCGGCAGTTTTCCCATAGGGAAACACTGCCGCGGAGCCCACAGACGGTCGTTTTTCTCGTCAAGAGAAAAAATTACGGGAAAAACGACCGTGTGTAGGGAACCAAGCGCTTCCCTCGTTTTTCCTGTCATTATTCACGGCGGTTTTTTAACCACCGTGAATAATGATCGTGTGTACGCGGCATGAGACTAACTGAATAACCTGCCTGCTAATCTAACGCAAGCTATCTCTCCGTCCACATCACCAACAACACTACACACAGCCGCTATGTAAGCAGCCTTATATAGTGTGGGACGTGGACTTAGTCTCCCTGAGCCATGATTGGCCAAAGGCCCAAATTGCCCTTGGCCAATTATGGCTCTCTCAGCAGAGCGCGCTGTGATTGGCCAAAGCATGCAGGTCAGGTGCATGCTTTGGCCAATCATCATACAGCAATGCACTGCGATCTCGCAGTGCATTATGGGGCGTTCTGCGGCGTTTGAACCTCCTACGAACGTCCCATAATGTTCGCTGTTCGACGTGAACCTCGATCTCATCCCTATTGGATAGCAACATTTTCAGTCTGGGGAGGGGAATGTTAGATGTACTAGCAGATTTAGAGATACTAACAACTTGAAGCCAAACTCCAGCTCATACTGCACTTACAAAAGCAGTTCCAGCTATTTATTTATTTTCATTTGACCTAAAGGTTTTACATGAATAAATAAAAGATGATCATTGTAAGAACCCCTCTCAATGGTAAATGGTTTGTCTGAACATTCTAACTGCTATATTTGCAGGAGGGCTTGTTCTATTCTGAACAACAACAGACTTACTAGCTAGATAACCAGATGAAAATAAAGCCTAGAAAAGAAAACGAATGCAGCCATCACGTCTAAGAATTGCTAAGCTACAATATAATAAATGTTTGTATTTGGGTTTAATACTGCTTTAATGCCTTGTACACACGATCAGACAATCGTACGATTTATCGTTCGCATTTTGTTGCATAATACTAATATCGAATTCAACAGTGCATTTTGCGCTCTACGAAATGTACGATTTTCTTTTTCTACGATTCTGGAAAACCTTGCGTAGCTACGTATCGGAAATTATGTCAAACATGTGTGAACCATGTGTCTGCCACGCCTTTTGCCTATTTCCTTTCGTATTGTAGAGGCATATTCGTGTATTTCTCTCAGCACGTTTCATTTGCGTGCGTTTTTTCGCTCGTATTTTCTGTTCGTATGTTGGATAATTTTCACGGTAAGAACATGGTTTACGTTCTCCCATCTCCTTCCAGGTTATTTTCGTGTTTCCGATCATGCATGCTGCTTGTCTATCGATTTTTTTAGCAGATGTATACTGTACTGATTAACCACTTAAGCCCCAGACCATTTGGCCACTTTTTGCGATTCGGCACTGCGTCGCTTTAACTGACAATTGCGCGGTCCTGCAACATGGCTCCCGAACAAAATTGACGTCCTTTTTTTTTCTCACAAATAGAGCTTTATTTTGGTGGTATTTGATCACCTCTGCGGTTTTTATTTTTTGCGCTATAAACAAAAATAAAGCGGCAATTTTGAAAAAAATTCAATATTTTTTATTTTTTGCTATAATAAATATCCCCAAAAAATATATTAAAAAAAAAACATTTTTTTCCCTTCAGTTTAGGCCGATACGTATTCGTCTACATATTTTTTGTAAAAAAAATCTCAGAAAGCGTTTATTGATTGGGTTGTGCAAAAGTTATAGCGTCTACAAAATAGGGGATAGTTTTATGGCATTTTTATTAATATATATATATTTTTTTACTAGTAATGGCGGCGATCATCGATTTTTTTTATTTATTTTTTTTTTTTTTATCGTGACTGCGACATTATGGCGGACACATCGGACACTTTTGACACCATTTTGGTTAAGGGGTTAAGTGTGATGACAGGGAACAGACGATCAGTGACATGTCACTAGGAAGAACGGGGAGATGTTGTGTTTACACTAACATCTCCCCGTTCTTCAGCTCTGTGACCCGATCGCAAGACACTGGCGGACATCGAGTCTGCGGGTCCCGCGGACAGGGTCGCGAGCGCGGCGCCGGCAGCACGCGTGACCACACAGCGGCAATTTAAAGGGGACGTATATATACACCCATTTGTGCAGCCGTGCCATTCTGTCGACTTAAAAAGTAGTTCAGCGGTCTGCAAGCGGTTAAACGATTGTCTTACCCTGGCCTTTTGTCCGAGCAAAGTTTCAATGTTTGTCCCTTCAGATATCGTTGATTGAACTGTTGTGATCAGCTGTTAAAAGCTGTGTACTAACGATCAGACTATCATGCAATCAATCCGAAAGCTATTTTTATCATCCGATTATCTGATCGTGTGTACGAGGCATAACTCTTCACTAGTTGAACTGACAGTTTTTTCCATTTTTTTTATACAAAAACTATGCTGTTAACAGTCAACAATACTGAGCAGATTACGGATCAATTAACAGATGGGGTCCAATAAAACAAAACCTTACAAAATGAGGTTGATTGATTGTATTAACTTTGGTTGATGAGAGCACTGCATTTTGGAAGGTAAATTCTGATGATATGATCTGCAGAAATATAAACATCTCTCTTCTGATGTCAGAACCCTGAATGTTCAGATAAACAGATTTTGAGTGGATTTAATTTAGCTGACTGCCAGCCTGTGATTCAGATGTCTGAATAAGAGAAAATGAGCCGCTTTGCTGCATGAGCCAGAAAACAACACTTGTGAACTTATTTGCAATTGCTCTGCAGAATGCCAGTGACAGTGTGAATGGAGAGAGGCGGTATAAATCATTCACTAATCGTCTTGAATAAAAGGCATTCTAGAATGTCTTGTATGATCAGTAATGGGGATGAGCCGAACACCCCCCCGTTTCGGTTCGCACCAGAACCTGCGTACGGACCGAAAGTTTGCGCGAACTCTAGAACCTTATTAAATACAATGGAACTCGAACATTCAAAATCAAAAGTGCTAATTATCAAGGCTAATATGTAAGTTATTGTCCTAAAAAGGGTTCGGGGACCCGTGTCCTGCCCCAGGGGACATGTATCAATGCAAAAAAAAGTTTTAAAAACGGCCGTTTTTTCAGGAGCAGTGATTTTAATGATGCTTAAAGTGCAAAAAAAAAAAAAGTGAAATATCCCTTTAAATATCGTACCTGGGGGGTGTCTATAGTATGCCTGTCAAGTTGCACATGTTTCCCATGTTTAGAACTGTCCCTGCACAAAATGACATTTCTAAAGGGAAAAAAGTAATTTAAAACTGCTTGCGGCTTTAATGTAATGTCTGGTCCCGGCAATATGGATGAAAATCATTGAGAATAATGGCATGGTTATCCCCTCCCCCCCCCCCAGCCCATTACCAGCCCCTTTGGGTCTTGTATGGATATTAAGGGGAATCCCACACCCAAATGAAAAAAAGGAAAGGCGTGGGGCCCCCAGGCCCTGTATACTCTGAACAGCAGTATACAGGCGGTGCAAACAAGACAGGGACTGTAGGTTTGTTGTTACGTAGAATCTGTTTGTAATTTTGAACTCCCTGCCTGTGGTATTAGTATGAGAATACCAGCAATTGTATTGAGGTAAGCTTTTGGTGCACACTGTGCAAAGGATACTTAAGCAAAATACTTTAGCTCCCTGCCTGTATTTGTATCAGAACACCAGCAGTTGTATTCAGGTAAGCTTTTGGTGCACAACGTGCAAAGGACACTAAAGCAAAATACTGCAGCTCCCTGCCTGTATTTGTATCAGAACACAGCAATTGTATTCAGGTAAGCTTTTGGTGCACACTGTGCAAAGGACACAGTACACTAAGTGAAACACTGCAGCTAGCACAATCACCTGCCTGCCTGTCAGTATAGAGAATAACAGGAACGGATCTAGCTAAACTGAATACAGTGTGTAAATATCTATACAACACCTAGGATGCATATATATTCTCTCTCTCCCTCTCTCCTTTAACCATTGCCAACACAGTGGCCTTATATAGTGTTGGGCGTGTACCTACTCCTCTGAGCCATGATTGGCCAAAGTCACCCTGCGGGTCATAGTGCGTGCTTGGCCAATCATCGGCCAGCAATGCACTGCAATGCCGCAGTGAATTATGGGCCGTAACGCGCCACTTGAATTTGGCGCGAACGGCCCATATTGTTCGAAATTCGACGAACGGTCGAACAGCCGATGTTCGAGTTGAGCATGGGTTTGACTCGAACTTAAAGCTCATCCCTAATCGGTAATTATATTTTACATAATAGCAGTAACTGGCACAAATGTATGAACAGCTGCTAGGTACATGTAAATGCTACACAAGCAACTTTAATCTCATGCAACTGAGTTGGCAATAATTTTTTATGTATATACATGCTATGGAGGTGATTTGCTGGGAAGCATAAGGTTAAAATCAGCCATGTATTTTAGCCACAGTAATAAAAAATACTTTATAGTTATTTTTGGAACTGGAGTTTAAAGTGTCACTAAACCCACATCATAAAAAACTATCAATAAATTATGTTTTACATGCTGTTCATAACCATTCTGTATTCTGCAAAAAAACGGATGATCCTGCTGCTCTTAATCTCCACCTTTTATCCATATCCCCACTGCAGTTAAGGATTTTGCAGCTGTGGGGGCAACGCTGCACATGCTCAGTTTTCAGTGAGTTTCTATGCTGAGCATTTCCTCCCTATCAAATCTGAGCAGCCCATGTGACTATACGGTGTATACACTGTGGTAAATGACAGCCCAATCCCTCCCTCCCTTCTCTTCCATGCCCACAAACCAGCTAAACACAATGGGGGTGGGATATTACATGTATATTGATGTAGGCTTCACCTCCCTTTTATTCGAAGACTCAAGCTGGAGGGGCATGACAGAAATCCTCCCACACCATGTTATTTCCACGAAATAATAAAGATTTAATATATATATTTGCATGACAATTTTAAACAGTTTATTGATATTATTTATTTTGTTTTTACTGTAATTCATAGGGCTGTTTTTTTTTATTTTGAACATGTGTATTTTTTTATGCCCATAATTGCTGTGCACACATATGAGTTTTAAAAACCTGCATGTGCATGACTACAGTCAAACAAAATCTCCTGCGCTCAACAGTAGTGCGATGGCAACGGAAGAAACCTGGAAATCCTATTGTTACCTGTACATGCACAGGCCTTGTTGCCCTCCAAGTGGGTCAGGGGATACCCAACGGGAACACTGTAAATGAATGAAGAGAGGGCGCACAAACCTTGCGCATTACCCAAGTAATATTTATTAAAATCAAAAAGAACGAAACATACTCAAACAAGTGTATAGTAAAAGCATATCAAAGTTCACAATGGAGAAAAAGCAACCAGGTCAACAGGCCTGTGTCTGACACGCCGGAGGACCTTCCAGATGGCTGATGCGTTTCAGGGGGAGAAAACTAATCTGTGATACCGCATTGCCACATTAATATAGCAAATGGGTCACATCACATGTTCTAAAGACCCATCCCATAAGTGGGTGGAGATGGGAGTGGTCAAAAACCAAGCCACATCCTTGTGCGTGATGACACATGGATACACGATAACAGTGGAAATGCTAATTGTGTCAGGCCATAATAGAATTTTTAGAGATATCGTAAAAACATGAAACCAAATACATAAATTGATCAAGCAACAGTAGCTAAAAATCCACACAAGCTGGAAATAAAACATTCACATAAGCAGAGCATTTATACATCAAAAAAGGAGAGAATTTTTTTTATTGTATTTATGTATTATATAAAATATATATTATATAAATAATGTGTGTGTGTGTGTATATATATATATATATATATATATATATGTACCGTATATATATATATATATGTGTGTGTGTGTGTGTGTGTGTGTGTGTATATATATATATATATATATATATATATATATATATATATATATATATATATATACATATGCATATGCACACGTGTGTGTATCAAGTGCATGAGAATGTGTTGCTGGTGTACCTTATGTGTATGGATAAAATGGGATCTGTATGTATGTGTGTGTGTGTGTGTATATAATTAAAATGATTATAAATTTTTTCTCTCCTTTTTTGATGTATAGATGCTCTGCATATGTGGATGTTTTGTTTCCAGCTTGTGTGGATTTTTAGCTACTGTTGCTTGATCAATTTAGGTATTTGGTTTCATGTTTTTATGATATCTCTGAAAATTCTATTAAGGCCCGACACAATTAGCATTTCCACTGTTGTCTTGTATCCATGTGTCATCACACACAAGGATGTTTCTGACCACTCTCATCTCCACCCACTTATGGGATGGGTCTTTAAACATGTGATGTGGCCCATTTGCTATATTAATGTGGCAATGCAGTATCACAGATTGGCGCTGAGGAAGAGGGGATCTACCCTTGAAACGCGTCAGCCATCTGGAAGGTCCTCCGGCGTGTCAGACATGGTCCAGGTGACCTGGTTGCTTTTTGTCCATTGTGGACTCTGATGTGGTTTTACTATCCACTTGCTTGTGAGTATGTTTCCTTCTTTTTGATTTAACCACATGTCGACCGGGCCATAGCCAAAAGACGGCTACAGCGCGTTCGGCTTATTCTGGAAGGGCGTCCATGGACGTCCTCCCAGAATCTTGCTCCGCCGGAAATATCCGTGACCGCCGGGTCCAGAAGATCCGGTGCATCGCGGATCGCGGTAAATGGCCGCTGATAGCGGCCGTTTACCAAGTGATCGCTCCGTCAAATGACAGAGCGATCACTTGTAAACAAACCGGCGTCATGACATGACGCCGGTTTGTTCCTCCCTCCCCTCTCTGTACCGATCGGTACAGTGTGAGAGGAGAGGGGGAGAGATCCTTTGCAGCAGCGCTGTGGGCTGGATCTGTAGTGCCCACAGCGCTGCTCAGTGCCCATTCCAGGCATGCCCATACTCTGCAATACCCTGCCAATGCTCTGCCATACTCATCCATCCATCCATCCTCTGCAATACTCATCCGTCCATACTCTGCAATACTCATCCGTCCATACCCAGCCATCCCACCCACACTCAGCCATACCCACCCAGCCATACTCAGCCATCCACATCCACAGCTCATCCATGCCACATCAGTTCGTATCCATGCCACTACAGTGCCTCAAAGTGTAATTATATAGTCAAATTAGACTTGAAGTTTATGCCCCTAGAACCCATGCTGGTGCTCCCTGCTTGTTGGGCCTCTGTATGTGGCCACGCTGTGTAAAAGTCTCTCACATGTGGTATCGCCATACTCAGGAGGAGTAGTAGAATGCATTTTGGGGTGTAATTTGTGGCACGCATATGCTGTGTGAAAAATAACCTGATAATGACAATTTTGTGAAAAAAGGAAAAAAAAATCTTGATTTTGCAAAGAATTGTGGGAAAAAAATACAACTTCAAAAACCTCACCATGCCTCTTTCTAAATACCTTGGAATGTCTACTTTCCAAAAAGGGGTCCTTTGGGGGGTATTTGTACTTTCCTGGCATGTTAGGGTCTCAAGAAATGAGATAGGCCGTCAGTACTTCAGGTGTGATCAATTTTCAGAGATTGGTACCATAGCTTGCGGACTCTATAACTTTCTCACCGACCAAAACATATACACCTATTTGGGTTATTTTTACCAAAGATATGTAGCAGTATAAATTTTGGCCAAAATTTATGAAGAAAAATTACTAATTTGCTAAATTTTAACAGAAACAAAGACAATTTTATTTTTTTTACAGAATTTTCAGTATTTTTTGATTTATAGCACAAAAAAATAAAAAAAACAGCTCTGATTAAATACCACCAAAAGAAATCTCAATTTGTGTGAAAAAAAGGACAAACATTTCATAGGGGTACAGTGTTGCATGACTGAGTAATTGTCATTCAAAGTGTGAGAGCACCGAAAGTTTAAAATTGGTCTGGTTAGGAGGGGGGTTTAAGTGCCCAGTGGTTAATAAATATTACTTGGATAATGCGCAAGGTTGGTGCACCCTCTCTTCATTCTTTTACAATGTGCATGACTACATCAGATAACATGCAACTGTCTTCAGAGGCATAAAAAAAAAGCGTCAGATGCCTCTAAAGCAGCATTTAAGCCAGTGTGCATGAGGCCTTAAAGGGGTTGTAAAGGCAGAAAGTTTTTTATCTTAAGGTATTCTATGCATTAAAATTAAAAGCCTTCTGTGTGCAGAAGAACTCTCAGCCCCCCTAATACTTACCTGAGGTCTCTCTCTGTCCAGCGATGTCCATGTGTGTCTCAGCCACCCGAGATTCTCCTTCCTGATTAGCTGAGACACAGCAGTGGCGCCATTGGCTCTTGCTGCTGTCAAAGTCAGCTAGCCAATCAGCGGAGAGAGGGGAAGGGCTCGGTGTCTGAACACAGGGAACTGCGACTCGGCTCGGGTGCTCCCATAGCAAGCTGTTTGCTGTGGGGGCACTGAACAGGAGGGAGGGTCTAGGATCACAGAATAGGGACCCAAGAAGAGGAGGATCCGGGCTGCTCTGTACAAATCCACTGCAACAAAGCAGATAAGTATAATGTGTTTGTTATCTTTATAGGAAGAAAAAAAACGAGACTTTACAATCACTTTAAGGTGTTTCACCTGTACATATGGGCAGGGCCGGCGCTACCACTAGGCAGCCGCCTAGGGCGCACTGCCGCCTAGGGCGCCCGGCCGCTGGTGATCCTAATCCCTCTCTCCCTCAGCAACTAAGTCAACAAGCAGCCGCTCCGCTCCTGAGTCCCTCCATGCAGTGTCAGAGGGGCTGGCGCAGAAGCGGTGGAGGACTGTATCTATGCCTATTAAGTAGGAAGGAAAGGAAACATCCGCTGCGCGCCCCTGATCATCACAGTGCCAGTGAGTGCTGTGTGACCTGTCTCTGTACCCCATCCACCGTGCGTGGTCACGTTGTCACCATCTCAGATGTTCCCAGCCTGCAGTGCCGTGCCGCCCTAGCAGCGGCAGTGAGGGGAGGGAGCCCGAACAAAGAGAAGCGCCGGCCGGCCCTGAAGTGCCTGCAGGATACATCATGGAACCGGCCGGGGCGAATGAGAAGGAAACCCAGGCTGCATGTAAGTTTGGGCTTGGCGCGATTTCCCCGCCCTCCTCCTCCTGGACCGTCGGGATCGTTTGTGAGGACATGGCGTTCGCACAGGTAGGGGAAAAACAGGCAGCACACTCAGTGCTGCACCCAGTAACCAAAATAAATAAAAAACTTTTTCTGCTGTCGTTTATATTGCATTATGTACATAGGGGAACAGAGGTGTGGGGGAGGGAGTTACAGAGGTGGGGGGGGGGACAGGGGAACGTGTGTGTGTGTGGGGGGGGGTTACAGAGGGGAATAGATGTGTGTGTGTGTGGGGGGGGTTACAGAGGGGAACAGATGTGGGGGGGGTACAGAGGGGAATAGATGTGTGGGGGGGGGGGGTACAGAGGGGAATAGATGTGCGGGGGGGTACAGAGGGGAACAGATGTGTGTGGGGGGGAACAGATGTGTGTGGGGGGGGGAACAGATAGAATAGATGTGGGGGGGTACAGAGGGGAACAGATGTGTGGGGGGTACAGAGGGGAACAGATGTGTGGGGGGGTACAGAGGGGAACAGATGTGTGGGGGGTACAGAGGGGAACAGATGTGTGGGGAGGGAACAGATGTGTGGGGGGGTACAGAGGGGAACAGATGTGTGGGGAGGGAACAGATGTGTGGGGGGGGTACAGAGGGGAACAGATGTGTGGGGGGGGGGGACAGATGTGTGGGGGGGTACAGAGGGGAACAGATGGGGGGGGAACAGATGTGTGTGGGGGTACAGAGGGGAACAGATGTGTGGGATGGGGAACAGATGTGTGGGGGGTACAGAGGGGAACATATGTGTGGGGGGTACAGAGGGGAACAGATGTGTGGGATGGGGTACAGAGGGGAACAGATGTGGGGGGGGAACAGATGTGTGTGTGGGGGGAACAGAGGAGAATAGATGTGGGGGGGTACAGAGGGGAACAGATGTGTGGGGGGTACAGAGGGGAACAGATGTGTGGGGGGGTACAGAGGGGAACAGATGTGTGGGGGGTACAGAGGGGAACAGATGTGTTGGGGGAACAGATGTGTGGGGAGGGAACAGATGTGTGGGGGGTACAGAGGGGAACAGATGTGTGTGGGGGGTACAGAGGAGAACAGATATGTGGGGGGGGCAGATGTGGGGGGGGGGTACAGAGGGGAACAGATGTGTGGGGGGACAGAGGGGAACAGATGTGTGGGGGGGTACAGAGGGGAACAGATGTGTGGGGGGGTACAGAGGGGAACAGATGTGGGGGGGAACAGATGTGTGGGGGGTACAGAGGGGAACAGATGTGGGGGGGAACAGAGGGGAACAGATGTGTGTGGGTGTACAAAGGGGAACAGATGTGTGGGGGGTACAGAGGGGAACAGATGTGTGGGATGGGGTACAGAGGGGAACAGATGTGTGGGATGGGGTACAGAGGGGAACAGATGTGTGGGGGGTACAGAGGGGAACAGATGTGTGGGGGTACAGAGGGGAACAGATGTGTGGGATGGGGTACAGAGGGGAACAGATGTGGGGGGGGGGAACAGATGTGTGTGTGTGGGGGGGAACAGAGGAGAATAGATGTGGGGGGGTACAGAGGGGAACAGATGTGTGGGGGGTACAGAGGGGAACAGATGTGTGGGGGGGGTACAGAGGGGAACAGATGTGTGGGGGGGGTACAGAGGGGAACAGATGTGTGGGGGGTACAGAGGGGAACAGATGTGTGGGGGAACAGATGTGTGGGGGGTACAGGGGGGAACAGATGTGTGGGGAGGGAACAGATGTGTGTGGGGGGTACAGAGGAGAACAGAGATGTGTGGGTGGGGGAACAGATGTGTGGGGGGGTACAGAGGGGAACAGATGTGTGGGGGGGGGTACAGAGGGGAACAGATGTGTGGGGGGTACAGAGGGGAACAGATGTGGGGGGGGGGGGTACAGAGGGGAACAGATGTGGGGGGGTACAGAGGGGAACAGATGTGTGGGGGGGGAACAGATGTGTGGGGGGGTACAGAGGGGAACAGATGTGTGGGGGGTACAGAGGGGAACAGATGTGTGGGGGGTACAGAGGGGAACGGATGTGTGGGGGGTACAGAGGGGTACAGATGTGTGGGGGGGGGAACAGAGGGGAACAGATGTGTGGGGGGTACAGAGGGGAACAGATATGTGGGGGGTACAGAGGGGAACAGATGTGTGGGAGGGGAACAGATGTGTGGGGGGGTACAGAGGGGAACAGATGTGTGGGGGGGAACAGAGGGGAACGGATGTGTGGGGGGTACAGAGGGGAACGGATGTGTGGGGGGTACAGAGGGGTACAGATGTGTGGGGGGGGAACAGATGTGGGGGGGGTACAGAGGGGAACAGATGTGTGGGGGGGTACAGAGGGGTACAGATGTGTGGGGGGGGAACAGAGGGGAACAGATGTGTGGGGGGGTACAGAGGGGAACAGATGTGTGGAGGGTACAGAGGGGAACAGATGTGTGGGGGGTACAGAGGGGTACAGATGTGTGGGGGGGGAACAGATGTGTGGGGGGGTACAGAGATAAACAGAGGTGAGGGGGGAAGCAGCGGGGAACAGCCTTTCAAGGGACTGATGAGTTGGGGTGATCTGAGATGTAAAGGTGGAAGAATTGTGGTGATCTGAGGCCTGAAAATACAGAAATTGGGGTGATTTGAGGTGTGGAGGTTCAAGTTAATCTTTGTAAAAATAAAATAAATGCAGATCTTTTTGCAGGTAAAAAATGTGCATTTATTATTATTTTAGGCATTGTCAGTGTATCTGTCTGCTCGTACGGACAGGCAGTTACACAGTTAGCCTGTCTATATACTACCCTAGCCTGTCCATATACCACGGCTGGCGCAAGGAAGCGAGCCGGTGCCGCCACTATTTGTCTTCAGGCCGGGTCCAGAGGCGCAGGTGTGGGCCTGTGGTTCACGGCTAAAGAAAAGGTGGAGAGGTGCTGCAAAAATCTCCCCCCCCCCCCCCACCACCACCACCTCCACCTCCACAATATACAAAGGGGGTGGAGTCAGGGGCAGAGCTAATGGGTGGGGGGCGCCAAAATGAGGTTTCGCCTAGGGTGTCAAAAATCCTTGCACCAGCCCTGCATATGGGCTGAATGTGGGATGCTTTCAACTGTACCTGCCGATATTCAGCCCGTGTGTATGGGGCTTAAGATTCCTGCAGGTCTCTTCAGTGCTGTATTTTACAAAAAAAACTTTTTATTGAAACATACATAATATTTTTAGATTAATCATAATGGTTGCTGCACTTATTGGTCTTGGTAACATGATATGTTGTAAGCTGTGTAAAGCTTTCCCAAGACTGTTCCTCTAGAATAAACAATGATCACTACAACACGCTCCATTAATATGCTGAATTTGTTTACCCGTTTACAAGTGTTCAAGTACTCCTGCAGCTTTTCAAAAATATTTTCTCTTTTTGTCCATGGACAGACACAGCTCCTTAAATCTTGACAAAGTGGGTAATGTTCCTGTTCATAGGAGAGGACTAGGCAGAACATGTTTGTTATCTTAAAACATGTAACTTTAACAGAGTTGAACAGCCCTGCCCAGGGGGCTGTCCTACCGGTCATAACCCCTCACCCTGCAGCATGCAGCTCAGTTTTTTTCTGCCTAGTAGAGATGGACCTGGCTCTTCCTTGGGCCCAGAGTCCTACAGAAATGTTTACTTTTTATATTTTATTATTTTATTTTTTGATCCTGAGATCTTCTATCAAGTGCTGGCTGGGTGACGAGCTGGATATTATAGATCCCTGGTAGTCCCCCCAGTCCAGCCTTCAAGTGTGAGCAGACCTTAGCTGAGCGCTGGGTCGGCCATGACATGCCCCGTTTGCTCCAGGGGTGGCCGGGTAGTTTTTTTTGCTCCAAGGCCTACATATGACTGACCTACTCGGGTTTCAATCACAGTGGGCCATGGCCGACAGCCACTCAGTATGTCCGGCAGTGAGTCTGTCTGGAACGCACCAGCATGTCCACGCGTGGACGGGTAAGTACAGTTCCTCCTGTTTTGTGTCAGTTTGAAAAAGCTGGGCTTCCTAGAGGGTCATTAGGGGGTCCCCTGTCCTCCCTTTCCCTCCCTCTGTCCCCCTCCTTTTCCTCCTCCTCAGTGCGGGGCCTCTGCGTCGGCGGGATGTGCCGGTGCGGGGTCTCCGTATCCCGGTTGGGGGCTGTGCAGCTGTCAGGGTCTGCTTCTGTGGGGGTGCTGTGTTTTTTGGGGAGCCTTCGCTCGGCGTCCCTGTAGCCTTCTCGTCCACCTCAGGTGCCCGGGCGCCATTTTTTGTAGCGCCGGCGCCATTTTTTTGTGGTTTTATTTTACATTGAGAAATTCCATTGGCGGCCATTTTCTTGTGGCCGTGCTGTGGCGCAAGTCTTCATTGAGGGCGGCCATTTTCTTGTAGCCCGCGTTCTTTTTTCCCCCGAGGAGTCCGGTGGCCATTTTGGATGTGGTTTTTCACTGTATGGCATATCCTCTAGTGCTGGAGGCTCCCTGAACGGCGCGAATAGCGATATTTACCTCACAGAACACTTTAGTCACACACCGTGTGTGAGGCAGGTGGACACACGGTGCTGAGTAGTCTCTGACTGGGTGGTGAGTCCCTGGGTAACCCCCCCCCCGGTCAGCGCAGCCAGGAGGGTGGACTTTTTTTTGTCACAAGTGTCTTGACTTAGTCCCTAAGGTCTGTCAGTGGGTCAGAATGGAGTCTGAAGCTGGTATTCTTTCCCTAGACATTCCAGAGGCAGCAGCTGGTGCCCCTGCACCTGCGGTTACCATGGACAATTTGTCGGCAGTCCTGGAGTCATTTGTTGCCAGGGTGGAAGTGGCATGCAGGTGTGAGGGGGGTAAAAAGCACCCCCTCCCCCCGCCATCTCCTGGGGAATGCTCTGACTCTGACTCGGGCCTGGCTGCAGCACAGGACCCCTGTTCTGAGGCGTCAGAGGACATGGACCAGGACCGTCCGGGCACTGAGGAGGACTCCTCATCCGGGTCAGTGCAGGACAGAGCACTTGTGGGAGCACTTATCAATGCAGTAAGGGACACCCTTAAGCTTGAAGATACTGCTGGGACATCCACTGAGGTGTCAGTTCCTTTTGGGTCACATAAAACGACTCGCTCTGAGAAGGTTTTTCCTTATGTTGATTTCTTTGATAGATTCATAGATAAGGAAAGGGGAACGGCCGCAGAGGTCCTTTGTGGTCACTCAGCGCATGGCAGTCCATTACCCCTTTTGAGGAGAGCCTTTTGAAAAGATGGGCTTCTCCCCCTGTAGTTAACCCCCCAGTATCAAGGTTGAACAAGGTAACCACTATTCCGGTAGAGGGGACCCCTGCTTTAAAGGACCCTACTGATAGGAGATCCGAAGCGGTGACTCGGACCGTGTTCGCTATGCTGGGGTCAGCGTTGCGGCCATTAGTGGCTGCAACCTTGGTGTCTCGGACACATTTACTGAATGGGCTAAACTTTTGCATCAGGCAGTAGAGGAGCATTAGCTCCCACAGGAAATTGTTACACTGGCCGACCAGCAGGTGCAGGGTCTGGTGTATGTCTGTGATGCAATCCTGGATGCGACTCCTTTTGATCTCCAGGGCCTCTGTATCCGGGGTGGTCTTGCGCCGCCTGATATGGCTGAAATGCTGGTCAGCGGACCAAGCTTCTAAGAAAGCTCTAACGGATTTGCCTTTCAAAGGTGGGAGGCTTTTTGGTGCCTCACTGGACGGATGTCACTGGAGGTAAGAGCACACTTCTACCTCAGTCCACCAAGGGTAAAGGCCTGCCCTGCAAACGGGGCCTTCCTTCCCAGCACAAAAGCGGTATTTTCATCAGTTGGGGCCCACTAGCAGACCCTCCCAAGCCGCTAAGGGTTCAGCTGGGGGACAGAACCGTCCCTGGGTGCGCAAGCAATCCAAGCCTGCAAACAAATCTGCTTCTGCATGAATTCTTGCCCCCACCCGATGCTTGGGTGGGGGGGACGTCTTCGCGAGTTCGCAGCTCGGTGGACCTCCCTGCTTTCCAACCAGTGGGTTTGCGAAGTGATCACTTCAGGGTACAAGATCGATTTTCTTTCTTGTCCACCAAACAGATTCTTTCTCTCAAATCTTCCTCTCCTACCGTCTCGTCGTTCTGCCCTGACTGGGGCAGTTCAAGACTTTCTGACATCCCTGGACATCAAGGACGCATACTTGCATGTCCCCATATGCGACATGCACCAGAGGTTCCTGCGATTCGAGGTCGGGGAGGACCACTATCAATTTGTGGCTCTCCCTTTTGGCCTAGAGTCGGCACCAAGAGTTTTCACCAAGGTGATCTCCCCGATTCTGGCTTTGCTGAGACAGCGAGGCATTGCCGTCGTAGGCTACTTCGACGATCTTCTCCTAAGAGCTGCTTCCAGCTCAGAATTAGAGGAGGACGTGTCTATAGTCAGTCAGACTCTCCAAGAATTTGGATGGATACTGAACATCCAGAAGTTGATGTTCTGACTCGGCACCTAGAATACCTGGGGCTGATTCTGGACTCATCAGAGGCGAGAGTTTTTCTCCCTCCAGAGAAGTTGCAGACGCTCCAGGCTGCAATGAGGTCGTTAACATCCCGAAAATGGTCGTCTCTCCGTTTCTGCATGAGGGTCCTGGGACTCATGGTAGCCTCCTTCGAGGCAGTACCGTATGCCCAATCCCATACTCGGGTGCTGCAGAAGGAGATTCTATCCAAATGGAACAAATCCCCATTGTCTCTGGATCATCAGATTCAGGTAAGTCGCAGAGTTAGGGCCTCTCTGATTTGGTGGCTGACATCCCCGGCTCTTCAGTCCGGGAAGTCTTTCCTTCCTTTCCACTGGACTGTGATTACAATGGACACCAGCCTGACCGGTTGGGGTGGTTCAGTCGGCCCAGGGCCGCTAGACTCTGGAAGAATCTCTCCTACCGATCAATGTCCTCGAACTTCGGGTGATCAGGCTGTGCCTCTCCAAGTGGTCGTAGAGACTTCAAGGGTGTCCAGTCAGGATCCAGTCGGACAACGCCACAGCGGTTCTTTATGTCAACCATCAAGGAGGAACAAGGAGCTCGGCCGCAGTGTCAGAGGTCGCTTACATCCTAAGATGGGCCGAAAGGAGCATACCGGCTCTGTCGGCTGTTTTCATTCCGGGCGTAGAAAACTGTCAGGTGGACTATCTAAGTCGCCAGATGCAAGACCAAGGGGAATGGTTGCTACACTCTGAGGTTTTTCAAATCCTTTGTCAGAAATGGGGCACACCAGATGTGGATCTCCTGGCCTCTCGACTCAATCGCAAGGTGTCGAGGTTTGTGGCCAGGTCCAGGGATCCCTGGGCAGCCTTTCCCCCACTGAAGTTGCTTCCTCATCTACTCCGCAGAGTGGAGGCTGAGGGGATTCCAGTGATTCTAATTGCCCTGGACTGGCCCCGGCTTCCCTGGTATGCCGACCTCGTGAGCCTGGTAGCAGATGCTCCCTGGCGTCTGCCATTGCCGGAGGACCTTCTGTCTCAAGGTCCCATACTTCATCCTGCTTTACAGTCGCTAGGCTTTAACGGCATGGCTATTGAAAGCCAGCTAATAAGGGATCGTGGTCTGTCAGATTCAGTAATCTCCACCATGTTGAGGGCCCAGAAATCATCTTACCGCAAGATCTACCATCGCACTTGGAAGGCATACATCTCTATGTGTGAAGAGATGGAATGGCGCCTGCGGGCATTTTCGGTTTCTCAGATCCTGCTGTTCTTGCAGCGCGGAGTGGATCAGAAACGTGCCTTAAGCACTATTAAGGGGCATATTTCAGCCTTGGCTGTCTTCTTCCAACGACCCCTGGCAGCTCACTCACCGGTAAGTACGTTTGTACAGGGGGTCCGACACGTGATTCCCCCAATTAGACCACCGCTTCCTCCGTGGGACTTGAATCTGGTGCTCTCGGTACTTCAGGAACCCCCCTTTGAGAACATCAGGGAGATTCCTCTCGATGCTTTCTCAGAAAGTTGCCTTTCTAGTTGCCATTACATCGGTCAGAAGGGTTTCTGAATTGGCGGCCTTGTCTTGCAAGTCGCCTTATTTGGTCCTCCATAAGGATAAAGTGGTGCTACGCCCGCAACCTTCATTCCTTCCTAAGGTAGTTTTGGCTTTTCACCTAAATGAGGACATTGTACTTCCATCCTTGTGTCCTCGGCCGTCGCATCCCAAGGAGGCTGCGCTACTCCTTTGGACGTGGTACGTCCCCTACGGGGGTACCTGTCTGATACTGCTCCGTTCCAGAGATCTGACTCACGGTTTGTGTCGGTGTCTGGTCCACAGAAGGGCCTGGCGGTCTCGTCGACCACCATTTCTAGGTGGATCAGGCAGACCGTCATCCAGGCCTATGCCCTTAAGGGGCGGGCGCCTCCCTTTCCTGTCACGGCACATTCGACCAGGGAAATTGGTGCCTCCTGGGCTTTCCGACATCAGGCATCTGTCTCATGTGTGCAAGGCGGCGACCTGGTCGTCTGTTCACACTTTCTCAAAGTTTTACAAGGTTGATGTGAGTGCATCTTCGGATGCTTCCTTTGGCCGCAAGGTTTTGCAGGCGGCTGTTTGAGGTTGCAACTCCTCCGTTGAGGAGCTCTGTTTGTTTGGGGTAAAGTTAAGTCTTCTTTTGATTGCTATTCCCACCCCTCGTTTTTTTCTGACACTGCTTGGGGACGTCCCAATTTGTCAAGATTTAAGGAGCTGTGTCTGTCCATGGACGTAAAGAGAAAATAGGATTTTTTGTACTTACCGTAAAATCCTTTTCTCTGTTGTCCATGGACGGAAACATGCACCCACCTCTCCTTTTTAAGTTTGTACTGCTTTTTGATGAACTGAGCTGCATGCTGCAGGGTGAGGGGTTATGGCCGGAGGGACCGCCCCCTGGACGGGGCTGTTCAACTCTGTTAAAGTTACATTTTTTAAGATAACAAACATGTTCTGCCTAGTCCTCTCCTATGAACAGGAACATAACTCACTTTGTCAAGATTTAAGGAGCTGTGTCCGTCCATGGACGACAGAAAAAAGGAGTACAAAAAATCCTATTTTTCCATTCAGCAGATGGAGCCTTATGCCCCATACACACGATCATTTTTCATGCCATTTTTTAAACCGACATTTTTCTTGTCATTTTTTTTTCATGTTTCCTCTCAAGCCTGTCTTGCGTACACACGATCATTAAAAAAAGCGCAGTGAAGTACAGCACGTACGACGGCACTATAAAGGGGAAGTTCCGTTCGAATAGCGCCACCCTTCATGTTAGTATAGTTTGTTGAGCAACGATTCGTGCTTTTCAGCCTCGTGCTTTTCAGTCCGTTACTGCGTGACGAATGTGCTATCTCCATTACGAACGCTAGTTTTACCAGAACGAGCGCTCCCGTCTCATACTTGATTCTGAGCATGCGCGTTTTTTTTCACGTCGTTAAAGCATACACACTATCGTTTTTCACGTCGTTAAAAAAAACGACATGAAAAACTACGTGAAAAAAGAGAGCATGTTCGAAATTTTTAATGGCCGTTTTTCACGTCGTTAAAAATGCTCTGGAGCATACACACGATCATTTTTTAAAATGGCATTTTTAATGGCATGAAAAACGATTGTGTGTATGGGGCATTAGGCCCATGTTTACATGTTTACCAGGTTAACGTTAACTACTTTGCTAAAACAGACTTTTTACAGAACTCACCCTCCCTCCTATCTGTTTACATACATTCATTTAGACAGAGAGAGAGAGAGTCTGAAAACAAACAGCTTAAAATACACTGCAACATCACTGTCCTGTGAAATAAGTATTTTATACAAACTGAAATAAAAAAAATATTTTCAAAAATTATATTAACTTAAAAATGTGAAATAAAATTGACCCAAAACCATGTATCATAAAAAATATTTTGTAGTGCATTTCCTTCTTGGCTGGCTGTGGAATGCATTTATTTTGCTTCTGTATTAACTTTTACCTCAGGACTAATCTGCAAATAAGCAGTTGCTTTTTGTTACATAATAAGATTGTTCCACAAGAAAGATTCTCAGGATAAAAAAAATCCTGTGCCTTGATCTTTGGATTAGCAGGAAGATAAAATGGCTAGTGGGTGCCGTGAGCTCACAGTGCAGAATGAATTCACCCGACTCCAGCGTGCACCATCTCTTTCTTCAGCCGTTTTGGGATTATGTTCTTACTGAGTTTGGTGACATTGTGAGTTCCCCATTTTTCCCAGTCTTACTGGCATTTTCTGGTTATCTATGCTTCAGTTTTCCTTTCACTTGTATTGACTTACTGGGAGAGCGATGCCCCCTTCTGTATCAATACAAAATTCAGAAGAACAAACGTCCAACAGTAGAGATGATGATTCTTTGTGTCTGGAAGGCTGTATACAACCATGTGATTTATGTTTTCCCAGCTATCTTTCTTAATTGGTTCTGGATTCCCCAATGCCCTTTACCAGTGAATGCGCCAACTGTATGTACTCTCCTTGTAGAGGTGTTGGGATGCCTGCTTCTGTTTGACTTTCAATATTATATATGGCATGTCTTGCACCATAAGAACCTTTGGTTATACAAGAAAGTTCACGCTGTCCACCACAAATATGTTGCCCCATTTTCATTGTCAAGTCAGAATCTTAGTGGCTACGAGCTTCTGACTGTTGGCTTTTGGAGTAGCCTGAATCCCATCTGCCTAGGCTGTCACCCTCTGACATCATGGACATGTAACCTGCTTAGCATTTGGATGTCTGTAGATGACCATACAGGCTACAATTTCCCTTGGTCTCTTTCCCAGATTGTGTCCTATGGTTTATATGGAGGGGTGTTGGCTCATGACCTGCATCATCAGAGACCAGACACTAACTTTGCCCCATTTTTTGGACATTGGGACCTAATTTGTGGAACTTCTTGTTCTATGATAGGAAGTGTTTAATATGCAAATGTGATTTTTAAAGGATACTTTTCACAATGCACACTGCCAGAGCAGCCAGACTGAAAAAAAGCGGAACAGGAGATATTTTAACCCACTGGAAAGGACAGGTATAAAGTTCTCACACTTTAGAAGACCTCTAAACATTTCCTCTTCATCAACCTATGTGTGTACAGCAGCAGTCCTCTAAACATTTCTTCTTCATCAGTTATTGTACAACAGAACTACTGCAGATTTATATGGTAAACATTTCTATTGGTTATCTGGTTCCTTTTTATCTACAAATAGAAACGTATAATTAGTTTACACATAAATATACCAATTACTGCATAGGGAAAAACTAAAATGCATTGTATGATTCTTATATTAGAGAGTTGTCCCTTATAGTATATGTATGTATATATATATATATTGTTTTCTGCTATGACATGACTACAAATAGGAAAATATAGGTGAATATAGTTTAGGATTACATTCAAATAAGCCTCTGATTGCTGCAGTTATCATATTTTTCTTAGGCTGTAACCGAAAGCTGCGGTTTGTTAACTGTGGTCCCTTTAAAGCAGTCACATTATCCTCCTGGAGCTAGGCTGTGTTGTCAGGGAGCTAGAAAGGGTCTGAATTGTTGGGTTTGTGAAAGCTGCTGAATGGGAGGGGGAGTTGGCTCAGTGCCATCCAAATGAATAATAAAAAGGAAGATCCAATGCAGCTTTTGCCTTGAAGAGTATAGCTAAGCAGGTGCTGATGATGGAAGTGTTATCCTGTCTATCCCATGTTCTGGACACATACCACCACAGCAGACCACTTCAACCATTGTGGGACCACCTGAAGATCAAATATTCTGAAACTATGAGGTCTCCACTCTTCCCTGTAGTTCTTACTGTGTCTTGCTACGTTATCTTTTGCATCCCCTACCTGATCTTCAACATCATGGGCAGAAGGTGGCCCTTTATTCACAAGTATAAGATCCAGCAAGACAGGAATCCAACTGGACCAATGATTTTCCATTGCCTTGGAGTGACTCTGTACAACCACCTGTTCTTAATTTTCCCAGCTGCTGTTGCCCAGTGGTATTGGAGACCTCCATGTCCTCTGCCAGAAGAGGCTCCAAGCATTTCGGATATTGCATTTGGTGTGATGGGAAGCCTTCTACTTTTTGATTTTCAGTACTTCATTTGGCACATGATCCACCACAGAAGTCGATGGTTATATAAGACATTCCATGCAATTCATCATGAATATATGGCACCATTTGCCTTAGCTACACAGTGTCTTGGTGGTTGGGAACTGGTGACTGTTGGATTCTGGACCACATTAAATCCTATTATCTTTAGATGTCACCTTCTTACAACATGGATATTCATGGTATTCCATGTATATGTCTCTGTGGAGGATCACTGCGGGTATGATTTTCCTTGGTCCACATCACATCTAATGCCACTTGGTATCTACGGAGGGCCATTAAAACATGATGTGCACCATCAGAAACCTATGAGCAACTATGCTCCTCACTTCACACACTGGGACAAAATCTTTGGCACTTATGCAGACTTTGCCTCTGTCAAGGGCATACTGGAGCTCGACACCCCAAACAAAACCTGCTGTGCCAGCAAAGAAGAGGAAAGTCTATATGATGAAAGTGTCCCTCCAACAGACAGAGTTGCTGAAGAAAGGAACTTTTAAAGTACTTAACCAGCTGAAATCGTTCCACATATCCCTATTTTACTACTGTGTCCTTTTTTACATTTTCAAAGAATATTGATCCTAAATCACTCTTACAATGTAAAACAGAGATGTTATATTTTCTCCCATATCATGATTTATGGTAAAATACATGTATGATATGACAAAACCCAGAAGTGCCCCACAAATATCTATGGTAAGACACAGAATGAGTTTGCTCAGTGACCCTTTAATGTGAGAAGATGTTGGCAGAGGTACCACCAAATAGAATCATGTTTATGTTTCAGGTATGGACATGTAGTATATGCAGCATGATTGATGATACTGCAAACATTTCCTAGGTATCCTTACACAATTAAATAGGGGTCTAATAATACATTTTTTCATCCAAGATTCACACAACTTTCATCAACGATTTGCTATTTTTTTCAATTTAATCTTATGTGGACAAATTAAGGAATCTTAGGTGAACATTAGGTGAACCTTGTATGAAAATATTCATAAATAGGCAATATAATCTGAATAACAATAGAAACATTTTAAAAGGTGCTATTCACAGGTGCCAACTATCAAAAACATTTTGATGAATAAAAATGTGCTCTGTCACATCACCCTAGTAACAATGGCACTATCCTTCATTACATATGTGATTCTTGCTAGACCAACCAACCAACAAGCAGCTTGCTGTGTGGATGGAAACTAATATCAGAAAAGCATACCTACATAGTAGTCCTGTTAAAAGCATTTAATACTAAAGGGTAATAAATGTTATAGCATGCATTACCTTTTACGTGTATATAGGCTTGTAGGTGTAGTCATGTGAGAAAAGCAGTACATACAAAATCTAGATGTATAACAAATTATCCTTTACTGCTTCTGCAAATATATTGTTATTATGACTAACTGCAAAAGTCCTTCTAGCACTGTGTGTTCTCTTTTATTTCAAATTATACCTGCAACAGGTTATTGGGACTCATCTGCAGCTTTTCCGTTTTGTCTTCTGTGGCACATATTAAGTCAATAAATTGGGATTTTCCACCAATAAACGTGACATAAACCTGCACAGAAGTAGTGTCTTATCTCAAAAGTGAAACAGAATATTGTTTTTCTCCCTACAGAACGTATCAGATATCGCAGAAGGCAGCTTCTTCTGTTTGCAGTAGAGAACGTTGTTAATTCCTGAGCAGTGTCAGCAATGCATTATTAAACTGGGTACAAGGAAACTATTATGAATTTTATGTTTATACTTTTTGAATGGTTACAAACAGATGTTTTATATGATATTTTAATTATTTGTATAAAATATGTATTTTACAAATAAACATTTAATACAGAGTGCTTCCACTGATTCTGCAGGGCGTTTGGACTTTGTAAAGTGAAAGCCCGACACTGCCTGCTGACAATTTGACAGTTTTGGTCTGACTGAAAACCCATAAGGGCCCGTTCAGCAGAGCAAATATGGAAGTGATGTGTCCCGCCTTTGATTTATTCACCTTAATCTGTAATCTAAGCTTATGTCAAACCGTGCACTAGTCACAACATAGTAGTAAAGTTAGCTTGGTAGAAAAGTGTCAAGAATCCAAGAACTCCACCAGCTATTACCTGACTAAGCATGTTTTATTTTGTGCTTTTTACTCCTGAGCATTATAATTAAAGAAAATAAAGTAGGTGTAACTCAGAAAAGATGCATAGTTTAGATCAGTGGTCTCCAAACTATGGCCCTTTGCTTGCTTTGTCCAGCCCTTGGGGCATTATGCCATCTTCTGACACCAACAATGGAGCATAATTCCTGTCGCTGACACCAACAATGGGGAAATATTCCTTCCACTGACACCATAGAAAGGGCAAATATCCTTCCACTGATACCAACAATGGGGCTGAATTCCTCCCACTGACAACATTGATGGGACATTGTTTACTCTCACTGGATCCCAGGACATTTTCTACTCTGACTGGCCCTGGTCTGGCCCCCCTAAAGTCTGAAGGACAGTAAACTGGCCCTTTGTTTATCAAATTTGGAGACCCCTGGTTTAGACCAAAGAGGCTAGCAAAGTTTACAGATATAAATGAATGTAGTTCTAAAGCCTAAACATTTTTTACCTTAATGCATTTCTTGTATTAGGCCCCTTTCACACTGAGGCGTATTTCAGGCGTTTTAGCGCTAAAAATAGTGCATAAATAACGCCTGAAATAATCCTGCCCCAGCATTCTCAATGTGAAAGCCCGAGGGCTTTCACACAGAGGCGATGCGCTGGCGGGAGAAAAAAAGACTCTCCTGCAAGCAGCATCTTTGGAGCGGTGTGTATACCGCTCCTTTACAGCTCCTTTACAGCTCCTTCCCATGGAAATCAATGGGACACCGCTGCAATACCACCCGCAAACCGCTGCTGTAGCAGCGGTTTGCAGGCAGTTTTTACCCTTTCTCGGCCGCTAGCGGGGGTTAAAACCACACTGCTAGCGGCCGAATATCGCGGCAAATCTGACGATATAGCAGCGCTAAAAATAGCGCCGCTATACCGCCAGCGCACCTCCCTGCCCCAGTGTGAAAGGGGCCTTAATATAAACCAGTGGTCCCCAACCTTTTTGGCACCGAGGACCGGCGTTGTGTAATAGAATCGTGCCAAGGCCCGGGGGGGGGGGGGGGGGGGGTTGGGTTGTTATGTAGCTTTTCGCGGGCAGTTTGTCGGGGAAATGGCTAGTGTTAGCGCCTCAATCATCACAGAACAATGGCTGATATGGTGTTGGGATGATTGAAGCGCATTATTTCTGTCATTGCATTGTAATATAAAATGAAATAGTTCAAACTCACCATAATGCAGAATCTGCCACCAGATGCGATTTGTCACTTGCCACGTCGCCTTCCACCAGGTGTGGATTGTTGCTTGCGACGTCACCTGCCACCAGGTGTGGATTGTTGCTTGCCACGTCACCTGCCACCAGGTGTGGATTGCCACGTCGCCTGCCACCAGATGTGGATTGCCACGTCGCCTGCCACCAGATGTGGATTGTCGCTTGCCACCTCGCCTGCCACCAGATGTGGATTGTCGCTTGCCACAACACCTGCCACCAGGTGTGGATTGCCACGTCGCCTGCCACCAGGTGCGGATTGCCACGTCGCCTGCCACCAGGTGCGGATTGCCACGTCGCCTGCCACGTCACCTGCCACCAGGTGTGGATTGCCACGTCACCTGCCACCAGGTGTGGATTGCCACGTCACCTGCCACCGGGTGTGGATTGCCACGTCACCTGCCACCAGGTGTGGATTGCTACTTGCCATGTCACCCGCCACCAGGTGTGGATTGCCACCTGCCACCAGAGGTGGTTTGCCACCTGCCAGTAGATTTTTTTGTCACCTGCCGTGGTGGCAGCACAGGCAGGTGAGGGAGAACAGCGGTAATGCGGGGCGGGCGGTGAGAGATGATCTCTCTGCTCCCGCGCTTCGCTGCAGTATAGCAGCCCCGCTGTGTGGGCGGAAGTGCCGTGTTATGGGCGGGCGCCGAGAGATGATCTCATCTCTCTGCTCCCGCGCCTCACCGCAGTATAGGAGCCCCGCTGCGTGGGCGGAAGTGCCGCGTTCCAGGCGGGCGGCGAGAGATGATCTCATCTCTCTGCTCCCGCGCCTCACCGCAGTAGGAGCCCCGCTGTGTGGGCGGAAGTGCCGTGATCCGGGCGGGCGGTGAGAGATGTCATCTCTCTGCTTGCCCACTGCCGCACCTCACACAGTGCAGCCTTCGCGGCCCATCTGCAAATAGGCCACGGCCCGGCAGTGGGCCGCGGACCGGGGGTTGGGGAACCCTGATATAAACAAATGAGCCAGTGACAGGGAGTGAGGGGTGTCTAAAGACACAGACAGCGAGGCTCGGGAGCGAGCTCACACAAGTGCCCCCATAGAAAGCTGCTTTGGCACTCATCAGAGGGGAGGGGCGCTACGAGTGACCCAGGAAGAAGAGGTTTGGGGCCAATCTGTGCAATTCTATTGCACAGAGTAGGTAAGTATAATTGAAGCTTTACAATCACCTTAAATTTTAAAAGAAAAGTATGTGCTTTGCAAAAAAATAAATTATATTCACCTAGGTGGATGCAGCAATGGGCTGATACTGCACCTTCCCCCACCACCTCTGCAGTGAGAACCCAGCAATCAAACATAGTGATCACTCAGTTCTCCCCCTCCACTCAGTGAGACTGTCAGTCTCTGGCTCTCTGCTCTGCCCCTCTATTGCTCACTGGTGCTGGTCCAGGCTTCTGGGTGGATCCTGGACCGTCTCTGTGACGTCAGCCAACAGCGGGCTTGAGCTCGCTGTTGGCTGAAAATGGGTCACAGAAATGCAGAATGAACTGTACTCCTGTGATCCATAGAAGAAGTACAGCCAAAAAAGCTTTGGCGGTACTTCTTTAATTATTCATTCCAAATTGCTTCTAGAGCTTGAAAGGAGTGGCATGGAAATTTATAGATAGACAACTCCTATCATATTGATTAGTGGTTCCAAGTTAATAACTACTGCAGTAGGGAACAGTTACATGGATGCTTGAGGCTGGGTTCACACATATGCAAGCTGAATGCGTGTTTCACTGCATCCAATTCACATGACAGGCAAGTGTGACTGGCTCTCAATGGAGCCGGTTCACACATGTCCGGGCGGCTGTGGTACAGACTAAAAAGGGTCCGCTGTGTCTTTGGGTCCGCTTCAGGTGCAAATTCAGGCTAAAATTCAGACCTGAATCGCACCTGAACCAGTGTACAGGGACGCACCGGACCCCAGGCACGAACGCAAAACTGCACATGTGTGAACCTGGCCTCACAGAGCAGTGCAAACTGTTTACCACTGATTGGCACTGTATGCAAAGGATTCATGTACATTAAAATAGTTTTAGACGCTTGTTAATATCAATCACTACTGTCCTTTACAGCCCTATTACTGTACTACTGTCTAGTTACCATCTCCACTAGAAACAGATAGGGTCCTATCTGAATTCTTTGTACATATGGCTCCATCAATTGCCACAACCTCTTCCTCCAGTTGTTTCCCAATTTAGCCAAAAACAAATTTGCAGAATTTACCACCATAATTAATGTCCAGTCACCAGAGCTGATAAATCCACTGCTGTATCTACTGAACTGCTCAGGATCTTCTACAGAAAGATGCCGGTGATCGGCAGTGGAAAATGCAAATTCCCTTAGACTAAGTTCACATTTGTCTCGTGCATTAATGCCTTGTGTTTTTTTAATAGGCTGCCAACGCACCTCAACAGTATTGATGGAAGAGAGGTGTTCTGTAGTCCTAAAACACTTTTAGTCCTAGGAGGAATATGCCGCTCCTCATAAATACGTTGTCACCCTAGGACAGGAAGTGTGTTACTGGTAGAATCACTTGTTGAGAATAAAGGAAAAAAAAGGATAAAATATGTGGATGAGAAACGGGCAATCATAAAAATACTGTATGTAAGTAACAAACATGCAATTGTGACCATATGTGGGAAATAAATAGAATATTGTAGTGATACGTGAGCAGAAATTAGTAGTCAAATCAATACATGGGCAACAAACAGGCAAAAGAGGTAGTACATCAAAATTGTGGGCATCAAATCATGGCATAACATAATATGTGGGCAACATAATGGGCAATTGCAGCAATACATAACAACAGCAGCACAATCTTCAGTAACCTATTTAAATGACTGAAATTACAGTGGAAACCTATGGTTTATTTACACTAGATTTCTATGACAGACAAGACTGATGGATATTAGAAAATCCATTGTTTTATAATGGATTTATAGGTCTATCCAATGGATTGGATAAACTCCTCTAGGCATTTTTATGCGTTAAACTGCATTATTTCATTCAAGCCAATTTAACCACTTAAGCCCCGGACCATTTCGGGCCATTAGGACCAAGCCTGTTTTTGGGATTCGGCACTGCGCTGCTTTAACTGTAAATTGTGCGGACATGCAATGTTGTACCCAAATGAAATTTGCGTCCTTTTCTTCCCACAAATAGAGCTTTCTTTTAATGGTATTTGATTGCCTCTGCGATTTTTATTTTTTGCGATATAAACAGAAAAAGACCGAAAATTTTGAAAAAAAATGATATTTTCTACTTTTTGTTATAAGAAAAATCGAATAAACTCAATTTTAGTCATACATTTAGGCCAAAATGTATTCAGCCACATGTCTTTAGTAAAAAAAATGTCAATAAGCGTATATTTATTGGTTTGCGCAAAAGTTATAGCGTTTACAAACTAGGGTACATTTTCTGAAATTTACACAGCTTTAAATTTATGACTGCCTATCTCATTTCTTGAGGTGCTAAAATGGCAGGGCAGTACAAAACCCCCCCAAATGACCCCATTTTGGAAAGTAGACACCCCAAGGAAATTGCTGAGAGGCATGTTGAGCCCATTGAATATTTTTTTTTTTTGTCCCAAGTGATTGAATAATGACAAAAAAAAAAAAAAAAATTACAAAAAGTTGTCACTAAATGATATATTGCTCACACATGCCATGGTTATATGTGGACTTGCACCCCAAAATACATTCTGCTGCTTCTCCTGAGTACGGGGATACCACATGTGTGGGACTTTTTAGGAGCCTAGCCACGTACGGGACCCCGGAAACCAAGCACCGCCTTCAGGATTTCTAAGGGCGCAAATTTTTGATTTCACTCCTCACTACCTATCACAGTTTCGAAGGCCATAAAATGCCAAAATAGCACAAAACCCCCCCAAATGACCCCATTTTGGAAAGTAGACACCCCAAGCTATTTACTGAGAGGCATGTTCAGTCCATGGAATATTTTATATTTTGCCACAAGTTGCGGGAATATGACAAACTTTTTTTTTTTTGCACAAAGTTGTCACTAAATGATATATTGCTCACACATGCCAAGGGCATATGTGAAATTACACCCCAAAATACATTCTGCTGCTTCTCCTGAGTACGGGGATACCACATGTGTGGGACTTTTTGGGAGCCTAGCCGCGTACGGCACCCCAAAAACCAAGCACCGCCTTCAAGGTTTCTAAGGGCATAAATTTTTGATTTCGCTCCTCACTACCTATCACAGTTTTGAAGGCCATAAAATGCCAAGATTGCACAAAACCCCCCCAAATGACCCCATTTTGGAAAGTAGACACCCCAAGCTATTTGCTGAGAGGCATGTTGACCCCATTGAATATTTTTTTTTTTTGTCCCAAATGATTGAATAATGACAAAAAGAAAAAAAAAAAAATGTACAAAAAGTTGTCACTAAATGATATATTGCTCACACATGCCATGGTTATATGTGGAATTGCACCCCAAAATACATTCTGCTGCTTTTCCTGAGTACGGGGATACCACATGTGTGGGACTTTTTGGGAGCCTAGCCGCGTACAGGGCCCCAAAAACCAAGCACCGCCTTCAGGATTTCTAAGGGCGTAAATTTTTGATTTCACTCCTCACTACCTATCACAGTTTCGAAGGCCATAAAATGCCAAAATAGCACAAAACCCCCCCCAAATTACCCCATTTTGGAAAGTAGACACCCCAAGCTATTTGCTGAGAGGCATGGTGAGTATTTTACAGCTCTCATTTGTTTTTGAAAATGAAGAAAGACATTTTTTTTTCTTTTTTTTTTTTCTTTTTTTACATTTTCAAAACTTTGTGACAAAAAGCGAGATCTGCAAAATACTCAACATACCTCTCAGCAAATAGCTTGGGGTGTCTACTTTCCAAAATGGGGTCATTTGGGGGGGTTTTGTGCCATCTGGGCATTCCATGGCCTCCGAAACTGTGATAGGCAGTGAGGAGTGAAATCAAAAATTTACACCCATAGAAATCCTGAAGGCGGTGCTTGGTTTTTGGGGTCCCGTACGCGACTAGGCTCCCAAAAAGTCCCACACATGTGGTATCCCCGTACTCAGGAGAAGCAACAGAATGTATTTTGGGGTGTAATTCCACATATGCCCATGGCATGTTTGAGCAATATATAATTTAGTGACAACTTTTTGTACATTTTTTTTTTTTGGTCATTATTCAATCACTTGGGACAAAAAAAAAAAATTCAATGGGCTCAACATGCCTCTCAGCAAATAGCTTGAGGTGTCTACTTTACAAAATGGGGTCATTTGGGGGGGTTTTGAACTGTCCTGGCATTTTATGCACAACATTAGGAAGCTTATGTCACACATCATCCACTCTTCTAACCACTTGAAGACAAAGCCCTTTCTGACACTTTTTGTTTACATGAAAGAAAATTTTTTTTTGCAAGAAAATTATGTTGAACCCCCAAACATTATATATTTTTTTAAAGCAAAGGCCCTACAGATTAAAATAGTGGGTGTTGCATTTTTTTTTTCCACACAGTATTTGCGCAGCGATTTTTCAAACGCATTTTTTGGGGGAAAAACACACTTTTTTTATTTTTAATGCACTAAAAAACACTATATTGCCCAAATGTTTGATGAAATAAAAAAGATGATCATAGGCCGAGTACATGGATACCAAACACGACATGCTTTAAAATTGCGCACAAACGCGCAGCGGCGACAAAACTACATTCATTTTTAAAAGCATTTAAAAGCCTTTACAGGTTACCACGTTAGATTTACAGAGGAGGTCTACTGCTAAAATGACTGCCCTTGATCTGACCTTCGCGGTGATACCTCACATGCATGATGCAATTGCTGTTTACATATGACGCTAGACCGACGCTTGCGTTCGCCTTTGCGCAATAGCAGGGGGGGACAGCGGTGCTTTTTTTTTTTTTTTTTTTTTTTTTTTTTTTATTATTTATTTGGCTTTTTTATTTTATTTTTAAACTGTGCCTTCCATATTTTATTTTTTTACCATTTTTATCGTTATCTCAGGGAATGTAAATATCCCCTATGATAGCAATAGGTAGTGACAGGTACTCTTTTTTTGAAAAAAATTGGGGGGTTAGACCCTAGATCTTTCCTCTGCCCTCAAAGCATCTGACCACACCAAGATCGGTGTGATAAAATGCTTTCCCAATTTCCCAATGGCGCTTTTTATATCCGGGGGGGGGGGGACATTCCCTCCCACTGCTTGTAAAAGCAGTCTAGAGGCTAATTATCTGCTAGAATTGCTTTTACATGAAAGCCGGCTGCTGGCTGAAAAGAATGATACCAAGATGATACCTAAACCCGCAGGCATCATTCTGGTATAAACATTCAAAGTCCAGCAACATACCAGTACGTTGCTGGTCCTTGTTGGACATGTATTGTAATCTTTTTTTTCATACAGCCTATTGGCTGAACGAAAAAAAGAGATTGATTGGTGGGTATGCCCACCATTAGAATACCTCCCTTCATCCACCCACTTCTAATGATGGGCATATATGCCGAAGCATGGGGGCATCCTCCCGCAAAAAAGTTATGCCGCGTACACACGGTCAAGCCTTCGTCTGAATTTTGACCGTATGTACGCGGCATAAAAGGTTATGCCGCGTACACACGGTCGGACTTTTCCACGGATAAGCCTCCGTTGGAATTTCGACCGTATATACGCGGCATTAGGAGCAAAATCGCTCCTCCGCCCCTGCTGCCCCCATGCTTCTGCATATATGCTCTTTTTTTTAACTGTGGTGGTGAAATCACCTCCTACAGCGTTGGAGTCACGGCTTTATGTATCGTGGGAGCAAACGCTGTTGCTGTCAAGATAAATAGATCCGCGCTGCAACTGAATGGCGTACCTGCTAAGCAAATGGTGGTTAACATTAAAACAAAGTAACATTACAGTACAACAGTAGGACCTTACCATGCCATACCTGCAAAGCAAATACCAAAACAAAACCTAGTAAAAAATAAAAAAATGTTTTAACGCAACCTGTGCCTAAAATATATATATGCCGAAGCATGGGGGCATCCTCCCGCAAAAAAGTTATGCCGCGTACACACGGTCGGAATTTCGACCGTATGTACGCGGCATTAGGAGCAAAATCGCTCCTCCGCCCCTGCTGCCCCCATGCTTCGGCATATATGCTCTTTTTTTTAACTGTGGTGGTGAAATCACCTCCTACAGCACTGGAGTCACGGCTTTATGTATCGTGGGAGCAAACGCTGTTGCTGTCAAGATAAATAATTCCGCGCTGCAGTTGAATGGCGCACCTGAAAACAAAAAATTACATACCTGAAAAGCAAGCATGATAAAACATTGCAGAATAGAATACAGTAAAAAAGAGCAGAACAATAGAGAGAAAATAGAGAGAGAGAGAACAATAAAACGACAACTATTTTTGTTTTTTTTATTTTATATTTTTTTTGTGTTTTGTTTTTTACGTTTTTTTTTTTTACACTTTTTTTTGTAACTTTACAACTGTAATGGTTCGGGTCTCTCAAAATGTAATGGCATCTTGGGAGACCCTGTGTAAGTGTGTCCTAGTCTGTGAAATGCTGTACCCTACGCTAAAACTTCACTTTTGAGTGGTAGCGTTCAAAACATTCACCTTGGCAAAGACCAGGCTTGTCAGGACAGAGTGGACAAAAACTACGGGTGTCACGCCTAAATCCGCGCTTGCTACAGACACGACATCTTTTTTGGGGGTGGCTTTGGGTAGGGGTACTCGGGAGGACATACGAATAATGCCTCTCATGCAGCCGGCTTACTGCATTTGGTTGGGGATGGTGAGGTGCAGAACCGCCTGGATACAGGAGTTCTGTGACTATCTCATTCTGGAATTTTAGAAGAGATAACGTCCCGCCTGAAGCTCTGTATAGCACATGAGCGTTCAGCAAAGCCAATTGGAATAATGATAGAGACACTTTTTTGTACCAGCGTCTCGCCTTACGGTCAATTAGATACGGCGCCATCAACTGGTCGTTGAGGTCCACCCCTCCCATATTTTGGTTATATTCGTGGACACAGAGGGGTTTCTCCACAACACCAGTCGCCGTACGAATTTGGACTGTCGTGTCTGCATGAAGGGAGGTAAGAAGGAAAACATTCTTATTGTCCCTCCACTTCATAGCGAGCAAGTTCTTACACTTCAAGCAGGCTCTCTCCCCCAGCCTAAGACGGGCATCTACAAGCCGCTGGGGAAAGCCCCGGCGATTAGGTCGCACGGTGCCACATGCTCCAATCTTATGATCAAACAAGTGACTAAACAGTGGCACGCTCGTGTAATAATTGTCCACATACAAGTGGTACCCCTTTCCGAATAAGGGTGACACCAAGTTCCACACTATCTTGCCAGCGCTCCCTATGTAATCCGGGCAGTTGACCGACTCAATCTGACTGTCTTTTCCCTCATAAACCGTAAAGTTCACTACATAGCCTGTTGCCCTGTCACAGAACTTGTAGAGCTTGACCCCGTATCTGGCACGCTTGCTGGGAAGGTACTGCTTGAAAGACAAGCGGCCAGAAAATTTAATCAGGGACTCATCAACGCAGACAACTTGATCGGGAGTAAACAAGGCTGCAAAACGTTCGTTGAAGTGGTTTATGAGGGGCCGAATTTTATAGAGCCGGTCGTATTCAGGGTCCCCACGTGGACGACAAAGTTCATTGTCGTTGAAGTGCATGAACCGCAAAATCTGCTCGTATCGTGCCCTGGACATGGAGGCAGAGAACACGGGCATGTGGTCAATTGGGTGCGTGGACCAATAAGCACGCAATGACGGAAATTTATGTGTGCCCATGTTGAGGGAAAGGCCCAGAAAGGTCTTAAATTCGGAAACCGTAATTGGTTTCCAATTTCTGGCAATTTTAGGCAACTGGGGGTTAGCGGCGATAAATTGACCAGCATATAAATTACTCTGGTCCACAATAGATCTATAGAGATCTTCCGTGAAAAACAGCGAATAAAAATCGATTGGCATAAAATCAGCTGTTTCCACCTGAATACCGGGTTGGGCAGTGAATGGGGGGAAGTACGGGTTCTGCAGAAGTGGTGGGGACCCAATCAGGATAGGCGAATTCTGCAGGAAGGGCAGTATGGGCACGATGGGCCTGCCTTTGTCTTCTTGGTGGCAGCGGGACACTACTTGTGCTTGCCACCTCGCCAGCTTGAACTGCACTTATGGGACTCGCCACGTCACCAAGTGTTACTGCAGTGCTGGATGTACGTCCAGGCTGTACTAGGCCGCTGGTGCTTGCCAGTTCACCAGAAGGAATAGCGGCGCTAGTACTACTCTGCTCCATGATACGAGAGACCTGCGGTTCTTGCTCCTCAACAACCTCAGAAGATCAGGATCGGGTACGCCAGACCTTAGCAGGGACCTCAACTTCGTCGTCAGAGCTATCTGACGTGGGGCCGCTGACGTCACTGTCTTCTACGGGAAGATATTCTGAGCCTGAATCTGACAGATACGTGACCTCCTCTTCACTATCTGTCATGCTCAGAATCTCGTAGGCCTCTTTACTAGTGTACCTTCGTCTTGCCATTTTGGGCTCTAAATTTAGGGGTACACTAGTAAGATTCACAGGAAAAAAAGCACCTGACTGTCGTCAGCAAATATATCAAACGCTACAAAAAAACTGTTAGCGATCGCAGGGATCAGGCCTGTCTCTGCGAACGCTGCAGTTATGTGTGTTGTGTTTGGTAAGTGACAGTGATCGATCGATACTGCACTTGGGTGGGCTGGGCTGGGCTGGGCGGAGGGGCTAAACGCAGGTACTAGCAGGTATCTGGGCTGATCCCCCTAACACTGCGTTTTTGGGAACCCTAAACCGCTGGGGATGCTAGTATAGATCTGATCAGATACTATACCACTAAGGGGGGTGTATGCTTTGCGCGTGGGTGTTAGCGTTACTGGCACTAACCTAAAGTTGCCTGGGGCGACGCAGACCCTCTCTGGCGCTAAAACCTAATTGATCTCACCCGCCGGGCGATCAGGGGGGTTAAACCTTTATTGGGTTATATACGGCGGGTGCCCTGATGCTATAAAAAGCAAACTAATCAACCAGCGTCACCCGTAACCTTTATATGGTGATCACTGGTGAAAGGGTTAACTAGGGGCAATCAGGGGGTTAAAACCTTTATTAGGTTAAATATGGGGGTACCTGACACCAATAAAAACCTGCGGCGAACCTAAAAAAAAAATAACTGCCTATCTAAAACACCAGCGACACGAATACAGCGATCGGAAAAACAATCGCTTAGTGACGCTGAAGTTAGGGGGTGAAAGGGTTACCTGGGGGGTGATCAAGGGGTTAAACCTTTATTAGGGGGGGTTAGGGGGCTACCCTGGACCTAAAGGGGCCTAATCCTAACTGCCTTGCAACTTTTTACAATCACAGATGACACTAAATGCAGTGATCAGTAAAATAAATGATCACTGCAATCAGTGACACTGTGATTGGGGGCTTTGGGGTGACCTGGGGGGTGATCTGGGGGTGACTGGGGGGTGATTTGTGTGCCTATGTGTACCTACGTGTCAGTGGACTGTTGGAGCACTAACCTCTGTCTTCACTCCTCGGCGCCGGGAACGAAAAGACCGCGGCGAGGGAGATGACATCACTTCCTCCAGCCTGTGTTTACATCACATGGCGGAGGAAGCAATTTCATTGGCCGGGAGCGATCGCGAGGGGGGGGCGGAATCGAGCGGCCGCCCCCTCATGCCTGATCGCTCCCGAACACTTAACGGCCGCTCACTGCAGTGAAGGGGGGTCCGGATGGACCCCCCAACTGCACAAAGGCGATCACGTAGATCTACGTGATTCTGCCTGTCCGTGCCATTCTGCCGACGTAAATCGGCGGTGGGCGGTCGTTAAGTGGTTAAAGTGTTACTAAAACCAGGACCCTGCATTCACTATATCTTATCTCCCACAGTACACAGAACATGGAAATGCAATTATTTTAGTAAATATAAACTGCTGAATACCCTTTCTCATCAGCAGATAGAAGTCTTGTGACTTCTATCAGTGTCCGGACGAGCACTGGTTAAAGCTTGTAGGAGGAGTTTTCATTCTCCTCTCACTGTCCTATGAGGTTGCAGGACCCCTGACCCTCTGTCTGGACAATGCTGATTGGCCCTGTGCTGATCACATACACCCTCCCAAGAAAAAGTAAAACTCTGGGTTCACACTATCTTCGCATGCAGCTCACAGAAGGGGTCCGGTGCGTCCTCGTTCACCGTTTCAGGTTCGATTTCAGCCAGAATTTTTGGCTGAATTCAGACCTGAAATGTACCAAAAGACGCACAGGACTCCTGTGCAAATTCACACCGGAGCCGCAGTGGAGATATGTGAACTGGCTCTATAGAGAGCCGGTCAAAATCTCCTGCTATTGTGAATTGGATGCAGAGAATCCGCATCCAATTCACAATAGTGTGAACCCAGCCTAACAATACACATCAAAATGAGCATCTGCAGAGTGACTCCAAAGGCTCTGTCTTATCAGGAGATGGATTGGGGACAGTGGAAGAAGGGGAGAAGACATGATCAAACAGCTTTTTTGCACAATGTGAAGGATTAACCCCTTAGGTTCCACAGTAAGTATAAGCATGCTTTACTGCATATACAGACTGAATTTACTCTGAATCACTCCACAGAAGCAGAGCTCTGACATGAGGGACTTTCAACAAAATATCCTACAGTGAGGAGAGGGTGCTTTTAAAGTGTTTGTAAAGGCTGAAAGTTTCTTATTTTAACCACTTCAATACCAGGCACTTTTACCCCCTTCCTGGCCAGTACAATTTTCAGCTTTCAGCGCTGTCGAACTTTGAATGACAATTGTGCGGTCATGCAACACTGTACCCAAATTATATTTTTATCATTTTTTGCACACCATTAGAGATTTCTTTTGGTGGTATTGAATCACCACTGGGTATTAATTTTTTTTCTAATTAAATGAAAAAAAATGAAAATTTAGAAAAAAAAACAGCTTTTCTTTGTTTCTGTTATAACATTTATAACAGTATAAGTAAATAATCTTTCTTTGTAAATTTAGACCAGGGGTAGGCAACCTTTTAAACACAGTGTGCCGAAAAATGCTTTCAAAGAAATTGAGCCTGACGATTTTTTAACAAAAAAATGTAAACTTCACACTCTCAATCACGAAAAGGATCCTTTATAAAGGAAATGCTCTAAACTACTTTAGTAGTGAGAAATTAACATCCAGCACTCGCGCCTCCGATCAGCCCCAATCAGTGGCGGCCCATCCATAGGGGGCGCCCGGGCGCCGCCCCCCCTCCTGTGGTCACCAAAAAAAAAAATGGGCCCTTTTAAGAGTGTTTTTTTTTTTTTTTTATATGTCTTTCTTTCACACATGGCGGCGCGACCATAGTGGGCGCAGAAGCGCCGCTACCGCTCACTTCTGCGCCCGGCCGTCACTCACCACAACAATACATAGGTTCATGCATTGCATGAACCTATGAATTTCTGCCGCCCACTATTCAGATGGCCGGCCCCTTGAGCGCTGGCCATCTGAATCACAGCGTCTGATTGGCCTTTAGAAGTGCCTATCAGAGCCAGCAGGCTCTGATAGGCTTCCCGACTACAGCCTGAGGGCTGTAATCGGCTTCTAAATATCTAATGAGAGGACGCACAGGGGTGCGTTCCCTGGCCAATCAGGTTCACCGGGTCTGGTTACGGGTAACCTGATTGGCTGAAGTGACATCGAGGGTGGGAGAAGACATCGAGGACGGAAGAAGGACGGCGCTGACTCGAGGAAGGTAAGTGCAGGGCTGGGGGGGGGGGGGGACAAACTGGCTGTATTATGAGGACAAACTGGCTGCATATGGGGGAGAAACTGGCTGCATATGGGGGAGAAACTGGCTGCATTATGGGGGAGAAACTGGCTGCATATGGGGGAGAAACTGGCTGTATTATGGGGGAGAAACTGGCTGCATATGGGGGGGAAACTGGCTGCATATGGGGGGGAAACTGGCTGCATATGGGGGGGAAACTGGCTGCATTTGGGGACAAACTAGTGGCGTTTGGGCACAGTGGCTGTGTTTAATGGGCACAGTGGCGGCAATTGATGATTTTTTTTTTTCAGTTTGTTTGCGCCCCCCAAAAAAATTTGAGCACCAGCCGTCACTGGCCCCAATTCCTGCAACTCCACACCTCAGATCACGGTCCCCCCTGCAAATCTGTTTCACCACTGTACCCCCCTGCTCATCAGCCCCATCACTGTAACCCCCTGCACATCTACCCCACCACTGTACATCTGCCCCACCACTGTACTACCCTGAACATCTGCTCCACCACTGTACCCCCCTGCTCATCTGCTCCACCACTGTACCCCCCTGCTCATCTGCTCCACCACTGTAACCCCCTGTACATCTGCCCCACCACTGTACCCCCCTGCTCATCTGCCCCACCACTGTACCCCCCTGCTCATCTGCCCCACCACTGTACCCCCCTGCTCATCTGCCCCACCACTGTACCCCCCTGCTCATCTGCTCCACCACTGTACCCCCCTGCTCATCTGCTCCACCACTGTACCCCCCTGCTCATCTGCCCCACCACTGTACCCCCCTGCTCATCTGCCCCACCACTGTACCCCCCCTGCTCATCTGCCCCACCACTGTACCCCCCTGCTCATCTGCTCCACCACTGTACCCCCCTGCTCATCTGCTCCACCACTGTACCCCCCTGCTCATCTGCCTCACCACTGTACCCCCCTGCTCATCTGCTCCACCACTGTACCCACCTGCTCATCTGCTCCACCACTGTACCCCCTGCTTATCTGCCCCACCACTGTACCCCCCTGCTCATCTGCCCAACCACTGTACCACCCTGCTCATCTGCCCCAACAATGTACTCCCTTTCTCATCTGCCCCACCACTGTAACCCCCTGCACATTTGCCCCGCCACTGTACTACCCTGCACATCTGTCCCACCTCTGTACCCCCCTGCTCATCTTCCCCACCACTGTACCACCCTGCTCTTCTGTCCCACCACTGTAACCCCCCTGTTCATCTGCCCCACCAATGTTCCCCCTTTCTCATCTGCCCCACCACTGTACCTCAATGCACATCTGCTCCACCACCGAGCCATCTTCTCATCTGTTCGAACACTGAACTTATCTGCTCATCTGCCCCACCACTCTACCCCCATTTCTGATCTGCCCCACGACTGTACCTCCTGCACATCTGTCCCACCACTGTAACCCCCTGCTCATGTGTTCCACCGATGTACCTCCTTTCTCCTCTGTACATCTGCCCCACCTCTGTACCCCCTGTTCCTCTGCCCCACCACTGTAACCCCCTGCTCATCTGTCCCACCAATGTACCTCCTTTCTCCTCTGCCCCAACACTGACCCCCCCGTGTTCATCTTTCCCATCACGGTAACTCCCTGCTCATCTGCCCCATCACTGTACCCCCCTGATTTTCTATCCCACTGCTAAACCCCCTTCTCATCCCTCCCACCACTGTACCTCCTGCACATCTGCCCCACCACTGTACCCCCTTGCTCTTCTGTCCTACCACTGTAGCCCTCCTGCTCACCTGCCCCCTCAATGAACCCCTTTTCTCATCTGCCCCACCACTGGACCTCCCTGCACATCTACTCCACTGCCGTATCCCCATCCTCTTCTGTCTCACTACTGAATCACCTTCTCATCTGTCCTAACACTGAACCCATCTGCTCATCTGCTGCACCACTGTAACCCGCTTTCTCATCTACCCAACCAATGTACCTCCTGCACATCTGTCTCATCTCTGTACCCCCCTGTTCTTCTGCCCCACCTCTGTTCCCCCTGCTCTCCTGCCCCACCACTGTAACCCCCTGCTCATCTGCCCCACCAATACACCTCCTTTCACACCTGCCCCACTGCTCTATCCCCCTGCTCATCTGGCTCATCACTGTACTACCCTGCTCTTCTGTCCCACTGCTGAACCCCCTTCTCATCTCTTCCACCACTGTACCTCCCTGCACATCTGTCCCACCGCTGTACCCTCCTGCTCTTCTTTTCCACCTCTGAACCCCTCCTGCTCATTTTCCCCACTGCTGTACCCTCCTGCTCATCTACTCCACTGCTGTACCCTCTTCTCATCTATGATATGCGTAAAATGCAAAGTGGTGAAAGGAAGCAGAGATGAGACCCGTCTCCCTGTCCTGCTTACCTCTGATTTAGGCCAAAATGTATACTGCTACCTTTCTTTTGGTGAAAATAACCCAAATCAGTGTATATTATTTAGTCTCTAGGAAAGTTATAGAGTCCACAAACTATCTGAAAATGGATCAATCCGGATGTACTGACTGCCTATTTAATTTATTGAGGACCAAAAATGCCAGGACAGTATAAATATCCCCCAAATGACTCCTTTTTGGAAAGTAGACAGTCCAAGTTGTAATTTTTTGTCACAATTTTTGGGAAAATGAAGAAATAAAAAATATTTTTTTTAATTTTTTTTTTAACATGCTGTCACCAATGCAGTACAGCGTCATTAAATAACTGGTGTGGCCGTGATCAGTATTACATACTGTTACCAGAGCAATACAGTGTTACCATAGTAACACTGTGTTATTCTGGGGAGGGGATCAGGTTTTTCCTTTTACACACTATGATTGCTGATATCAGTGAATTTCACTGTTAGAAGTGTAGCGCCACCCCCGAAGAAGCCGCTTGGTGAATTTGAATTCTCTGATCTCCGCCTCAACACCAAGAATGACCTCAGCCCCTCTGACACTCCTGGTTAAATAAAATTACTGCAAACACATTTAAGGACACATGCGGTAAATACTAGTGTTGTCCCGATACCGGTACTAGTATCGATATCAGTACCGATACCGAGCATTTGCCCGAGTACTTGTACTTGGGCAAATGCTCCGATGCTTCACCCGATACTTGTACAGTCAGGGATGATCGGTGCGGCCGGGGGAGTTACAAACACTGATCTCCCTGTAAAGATTTCTATAAAGCCTGACCGCTTCTCCCCGGACCCCCCCCCCCCCCACACTTTTCAGCTGCTTTAGTGAAATCTTTTACAGCGGTGATCGGTGCTTGCAACTCTCCCCAAAGCCGCACCGATCACCACTGACTGTATCCTCCTCCAGTCCCTCCTCCGTGCTCCGTGTCCCCCTTCATTGTGCTGCTCTCCCTGTCCGTGCTTCACTCCGTGTCCCCCCTCCGTGCCCCTCTCCATTGTGCTGCTCTCCCCGTCCGCTCTTCACTCCGTGTCCCCCCTCCGTGCCCCCTTCCATTGTGCTGCTCTCCCCGTCCGCTCTTCACTCCGTGTCCCCCCCCCGTGCCCCCTTCCATTGTGCTGCTCTCCCTGTCCGCGCTCCACACCGTGTCCCCCCTCCGTGCTCTGTGTCCCCCTCCGTTGTGCTGCTCTCCACCTCCGTGCTCTGTGTCCCCGTCCATGTCCTCCTATGCCCCCTCTGTCCTCGATCTGTCAGAATGGAGAGCGGAGGTAGGAGCCGATAAACCCGGCTCCTTCTTTTCCGAATGAACAGAGTCAGTGGTCACTGACTCTGTCCATTCACATAACTGAAACATCGTAACTGGTATTTACGATGCTTCAGTTTATGAATGGAGAGGAGCTTCTGTCTCCTGTCCATTCATTTTCAGTGCAGAGGAGGCTGCTGAGAAAGGGACTAGGGAATCTGTGTCCTCAGTCCCTTTCTCTGTCTCAAAGGTGAGATGTCAGGGGTCTGTTAAGACCCCTGATATCGCATCAAAGCCCTCCAACAGGGCTAAAAAAATAACAAAAAACATTGCAATAAATGATAAAAAAAAAAAAATGAAAATGAATTGTAAAAAATAATAATAAAAATTAAATAAAAAACACACTGACACCATCCACCCACCCCCCCCCCCCCCCCAAAAAAAAAAAAAAAAAAAGAAAGCATTGTATAAAAAAACATAACAAAAAATAGTAAAAAATAAAAATTGTAAAAAAATGACATTAAAAAAAAGTATCGTAATCGGTATCGGCGAGTACTTGAAAAAAAGTATCGGTACTTGTACTCGGTCTTAAAGTGGTATCGGGACAACCCTAGTAAATACCGCTTTCCTGGCTGTGGATTATCACCAAAAAGAATAGACACACACCTGGCAGTGATAAATAAGTTGAATATATTAGCACGGTTTAAAGCGGAGCTCTACCCTAAAGTGAAACTTCCGCTTATCGGAAACCCTGTCTAATACAGGTATTTGCACCAACTTCCGGGAGTCCTCTCTGAGGGTATTCTGCGGGTAGTGCGTCACTTCCCACCCCCGCCTGTTGTGTTCTGGGAAACGCACGGCTCCCAGGACACAGCGGGGGACCAGTGAGGACGGCGCTGCGCGACTCACGCATGCGCCGTAGGGAACCGGGCAGTGAAGCCGGAACGCTTCACTTGCTGATTCCCTCACCGAGGATGGCGGTGGGGGCAGCAGATAGATGAGCGATTGCTCGTCTTCTGCTGCAGACGTCGCTGGACTCCAGGACAGGTAAGTGTCCTAATATTAAAAGTCAGCAGCTGCAGTATTTGTAGCTGCTGGCTTTTTATATTTTTTTTAACGGCGGAGCTCCGCTTTAATGCATATGGAAACTTACAACACTGTTAAACCTTGCTAAAAATAACTAATACATTAGAAAATACAACCTTCAATATTTAGCAACTGCAGGTAAGAAAGGGCAGTAATCTATATACCCTTGACACAGGCGCTGAGGAGGAGGAGAGAAGACATGTCAACTTCTCAGCTCCTTCTGGGCCCCAAACACCCTTGAGAGGCAAACCTGCAAAGAAAATAATGGGTTACACAAGTACAGTAAACACAGTTCTGTAATGTTGCAGGTCCTGAGGTGAAGAATACTAGTGTCTTCGGCTAACAAACGGTGGGGCCCTTGTAGATTTAAACAAGCTTGCATGGAGCAGTAATCCCCTAGAATATTCCGTTAGGTAGAGATTAAAAAGGGGAAACTACTAGAGATGGTAGCTTCCAAACAAGCATCCCATGACACTAAAAAGGGAGATTGGTGTCTGCTTGCAGTGTCAGTATGGTGTCAAGAAGGATGTTGGGTTTGCACCCTCTCACCGATCCTCTGTGCGATGACACAACAATAATCCCAGGTGCTGGTTCAGGCTCCTGATGCTCCTAGCAATGTTATAAGGCACTGAATCTCTTGCTGCTGGCTGATCGATATGACTGATAGGGAAACTCACAAGATGACATGGCAGCGGCTGACCTGATACCCGGGTGAGTATCTCAATCCCTGAAAGGTGTGGGTCGTCTATGCTGAGCTGAGTAGTGCTGGGCTGCTGAGTAGGGTCCCTGGACTAAATAGTAGTGGACCACGTGGCTTTTTCTGCTCCTGGCTCCCCTCAAGGGGTCCTCACTCCTCTGTCTCCAGGCAGTCTCTGGAAAAGCTTGGCTTTCTCCCCCTCTGATGCTGCCAGAGTCTCTCTCTCTCTGTCTCCTCAGTCTCTGGTTTTCCTCACACCTGTCATTCTCCTCACAGACTCTTTTTCTCAGGCTTCAGGATATCCCTCCTCCTCTGTTGGGGCACAGTGTGTGTCTCTTTCCTCACTCTGGCCCCTCAGTTCCTCCCCCTCACACACTCCTCCTCTCCTCACTGTTAAGTGTCACTGTGTCCCAGCAAAGGACTTTTTGAGCATTGGTATCTCCCTCTCTTTTAAGCAATCTCCTCTCCTCAGTCTGCTGTCAGCTCTCTCTCTCTCTTTCTTTCACCTCAGTCTTCTCCTCTCCTCATTCTCCTTAGCACTTCCTCAAACTCCCCTTTTTCCCAGTCTTCTGGAAGGATAAGTCAGCATCTCTTTTGTCTCCATCTTGTGGCCAAAAGTAGAAATTGCATTTCAAAACACCTGCTACATAAGCAACCCTTTTTTCAGAATTCAGTGTTTACTATTGTGATTAGCTTTGATTGGCCACAGCCAATCACGTGGTACAGATGGGCTGTGATTGGCCCTTTCTGTACCATGTGATCACTGTGACAAATCAGAGATCAACAACATTGAACACAATGAATGGCATTTATTGAAACCATCCATTGCGTACAATTGTCATGTGATCTGCTGTAATTCGTCACAGCGATCACACGGTACTGGCAGCAGGCCGGAACACTGATCTGTCATCTGTTGTGTCTGGTGGATACAGCAGGTGAAAGATTGTGGGGCACGCTAGGCACGTTTTAGGGAGGACATCATATGATGTCCACCCATAACGAGAGAGCTCCTGCCCGGCCATCCTTTGACTATAGGACGGCGGGAAGGTGTTAAAAATGAACCCCTTTTGAAGAATTTAATAGTATCATGTAAGAACAGGGTGCACAAACCATAACCACACATTTCTCGAACCCCAGTTATTAAAAAAAATTAAATATTGTACAGTGACTAGACAGTATGTAAGCGGCTTTGTTAGGCCAAGAAAAATGAGGCAGGTTTTATAATAAAATAAACATTAAAGTGTATTATTTCAGAGACAATAACCAGGAATATTTCTTGGTGCCAGTAAACTGGAATAGGACAAAAACAATGTTGCAACACACAGGATTTACCCTGCATCAAAAATTTGAAATTTGCCAGCTAAGGTCCAGCTGTGGAAACATTGTGGAAACATTGTGTGGGACCTTTACAGTGCTAGAGCACTGGATAAGGCTGCAAACTTTGAGACACATAGCAAGTCATCCAGCCCAATGGTCTAGGGCAGGGGTAGGCAACCTTAAAGAGGTGGAGATCTGCCTGAACAACATGGGAGAAGAGGGAAGAAGAAGCTGACGGCGACGGGAAGACCGGCCCCTCCACTAGCGAAAGAGCTACGAAGAAGTTAGTGGAGGGGCCGGCAGAAGGACGACGGAGAGCCGGACGAGACAACGGGAAGACCGGGCCTCTGTTAGCAAGAGAGCTAAAAAGAAGTTAGCGGAGGCCCGGCGGAAGAAAGAACCGGAGACGACACCGGAGACCCCCGAAGTCGGAAAAGACCCCCGGAAGTCGGAAGAAGAGCGCCGGAGTCGGTAGAAGACCCCCGGAGCTGTGTAATAAATTACTTTAAAAACCTGTGTAGTGTTTTTTTATTGCAATTTTTTTCCACCAGGTGAATGGGTAGGGGTACGATGTACCCCATACTCATTCACATAGGGTGGGGCCGGGATCCGGGGGCCCCCTTATTGAAGGGGGCTCCCGGATTCCCGATAAGCCCCCCGCCCGCAGACCCCGACAACCAACGGCCAGGGTTGTCGGGAAGAGGCCCTGTCCTCATCAACATGGGGGCAGGGTGCTCTGGGGTGGGGGGCCGCAGGTCGCCCCCCTGCCCCAGAGCACCAAACCCCCCCATGTTGAGGGCATGCGGCCTGGTACGGTTCAGGAGGGAGGGGGGGCCGCTCTCTCGTCCCCCTCTCTTCCCCTGCGGCCTGCCAGGCTGCGTGCTCGGATAAGGGTCTGGTTTGGATTTTGGGGGGACCCCCCACGCCGTTTTTCGGCGTAGGGGTGCCCCTGCAAATCCAGACCAGACCCAAGGGCCTGGTATGCTCCCGGAGGGGGAACCTACGCCGGTTTTTTATTTAAAATTTGGCCTGGAGTTCCCCCTCAAGAGCAGCACAGCACAAGTCGCATGCCAAAGTCGGACCATGCAAGACTGCGGTCCGACTTTGATCCGACTTCAATGATAGTCAATGGGCTGAAGTCGGATCAAAGTCGGACCAAAGTAGTACAGGGAGCATTTTCAAAGTCGGACCGACATGTGTCGGACCAGTTAAGACGGCTCCCATAGGGAAACATTGATTTTCACACGTCATGCGACATGAGCTTCCAATGTCGGAGCGTTTGTCGCCCCAGTGTGAACCAGGCCTAAAGCACGTTTTTTTTTTTTTTTTTATTCTTATTCTGTCCCTGTTGCAGATCTAAGCTCTTAATTCCTCAGCATAGCTCCAAGTTTTTTTAAACTCTTTCCAACACTCCCATTTATCTTTTAACCCTGCACTTTTTTCCTCCACACTATACCTCAAGCATTCCATATTATACGTTTCTTCTACAGCATCGATCCACTCCCAAATTAACCACTTAACGACCGCCCACTGTAATTATACGTCGGCAGAATGGCACCGACAGGCAGAATCACGTAGATCTACGTGATCGCCTTTGTATAGTTGGGGGGTCCGATCGGACCCCCCTTCTTTACAGTGAGCGGCCGTTATACGTTTGGGAGCGATCAGGGATTAGGGGACGGCCGTTCGATTCCGGCCACCCCCTCGCGATCGCTCCCGGCGAATGAAAAGCTTCCTCTGCTGTGTAAATGTAAACACAGGCAGAGGAAGTGATGTCATCTCTCCATGCGGCGGTCTTTTCGATCCGGCGCGAGGAGAGAAGACATCACATAGTAAGTGCACCAACAGCCCACTGACACCAGTACATGTAGGCACACTTACACCCCCCAGTCATCCCCAGATCACCCCCCAGATCACCCCCAGGACCCCCAGTCACAGTGCACCGTTTGCAGTGGTCATTTTTTTTACTGATCACTGCAATCAGTGTAATTTGTGACTGTAAAAAGTTGCAGGGCAGTTAGGTTTAGGCCCCTTTAGGTCCAGGGTAGCCCCCTAACCCCCCCTAATAAAGGTTTAACCCCTTGATCGCCCCCCAGGTAACCCTTTCACCCCCTAACGCCAGCGTCACTAAGCGATCGTATTTTCGATCGCTGTATTTAGTGCCGGTGGTGCCCTAGATAGACAGTTATTTATTTTTAGTTTCGTCGCAGGTTTTTATAGCGTCAGGTACCCCCATATATTATTTTAACCCCCTGATTGCCCCTAGAGTTAACCCTTTCACCAGTGATCACCGTATAAGTTTTACTGGTGACACTGGTTAGCCAGTTAGTTATTTAGGTTACCCGTCAGGTTTTTATATAGCGTCAGGTACCCCCATATATAACCTAATAAAGGTTTTAACCCCCTGATTGCCCCTAGTTAACCCTTTCACCAGTGATCACCATATAAAGGTTACGGGTGACGCTGGTTGGTTAGTTTGCTTTTTATAGCATCAGGGCACCCGCCGTATATAACCCAATAAAGGTTTAACCCCCTGATCGCCCGGCGGGTGAGATCAATTAGGTTTTAGCGCCAGAGAGGGTCTGCGTCGCCCCAGGCAGCGTCAGGTTAGTGCCAGTAACGCTAACACCCACGCGCAAAGCATACACCTCCCTTAGTGGTATAGTATCTGATCAGATCTATACTAGCGTCCCCAGCGGTTTAGGGTTCCCAAAACCGCAGTGTTAGCGGGATCAGCCCAGATACCTGCTAGCACCTGCGTTTAGCCCCTCCGCCCAGCCCAGCCCACCCAAGTGCAGTATCGATCGATCACTGTCACTTACCAAACACAACACACATAACTGCAGCGTTCGCAGAGACAGTCCTGATCCCTGCGATCGCTAACAGTTTTTTTGGTAGCGTTTGATACATTTGCTGACAGTCAGGTGCTTTTTTTACCTGTGAATCTTACTAGTGTACCCCTAAATTTAGAGCCCAAAATGGCAAGACGAAGGTACACTAGTAAAGAGGCCTACGAGATTCTGAGCATGACAGATAGTGGAGAGGAGGTCACGCATCTGTCAGATTCAGGCTCAGAATATCTTCCCGTAGAAGACAGTGACGTCAGCGGCCCCACGTCAGATAGCTCTGACGACGAAGTTGAGGTCCCTGCTAAGGTCAGGCGTACCCGATCCCGATCTTCTGAGGTTGTTGAGGAGCAAGAACCGCAGGTCTCTCGTATCATGGAGCAGAGTAGTACTAGCGCCGCTATTCCTTCTGGTGAATTGGCAAGCACCAGCGGCCTAGTACAGCCTGGGCGTACATCCAGCACTGCAGTATCACGTGGTGACGTGTCGAGTCCCATAAGTGCAGTTCAAGCTGGCGAGGTGGCATGCACAAGTAGTGTCCCACTGCCACCAAGAAGACAAAGGCAGGCCCGTCGTGCCCATAGTGCCCTTCCTGCAGAATTCGCCTATCCTGATTGGGTCCCCACCACTTCTGCAGAACCCGTACTTCCCCCATTCACTGCCCAACCCGGGATTCAGGTGGAAACAGCTGATTTTATGCCAATTGATTTTTATTCGCTGTTTTTCACGGAAGATCTCTATAGATCTATTGTGGACCAGAGTAATTTATATGCTGGTCAATTCATCGCCGCTAACCCCCAGTTGCCTAAAATTGCCAAAGATTGGAAACCAATTACGGTTTTCGATTTTAAGACCTTTCTGGGCCTTTCCCTCAACATGGGCACACATAAATTCCCGTCATTGCGTGCTTATTGGTCCACGCACCCAATTGACCACATGCCCGTGTTCTCTGCCTCCATGCCCAGGACACGATACGAGCAGATTTTGCGGTTCATGCACTTCAACGACAATGAACTTTGTCGTCCACGTGGGGACCCTGAATACGACCGGCTCTATAAAATTCGGCCCCTCATAAACCACTTCAACAAACGTTTTGCAGCCTTGTTTATTCCCGATCAAGTTGTCTGCGTTGATGAGTCCCTGATTAAATTTTCTGGCCGCTTGGCTTTCAAGCAGTACCTTCCCAGCAAGCGTGCCAGATACGGGGTCAAGCGCTATAAGTCCTGTGACAGGGCAACAGGCTATGTATTGAGCTTTACGGTTTATGAGGGAAAAGATAGTCAGGTTGAGCCGGTCAACTGCCCGGATTACATAGGGAGCGCTGGCAAGATAGTGTGAAACTTGGTGTCACCCTTATTCGGAAAGGGGTACCACTTGTATGTGGACAATTATTACACGAGCGTGCCACTGTTTAGTCACTTGTTTGATCATCAGATTGGAGCATGTGGCACCGTGCGACCTAATCGCCGGGGCTTTCCCCAGCGGCTTGTAGATGCCCGTCTTAGGCTGGGGGAGAGAGCCTGCTTGAAGTGTAATAACTTGCTCTCTATGAAGTGGAGGGACAATAAGAATGTTTTCCTTCTTACCTCCCTTCATGCAGACACGACAGTCCAAATTCGTACGGCGACTGGTGTTGTCGAGAAACCCCTCTGTGTCCACGAATATAACCAAAATATGGGAGGGGTGAACCTCAACGACCAGTTGTTGGCGCCGTATCTAATTGACCGTAAGGCGAGACGCTGGTACAAAAAAGTGTCTCTATCCTTATTCCAATTGGCTTTGCTGAACGCTCATGTGCTATACAGAGCTTCAGGTGGGACGTTATCTCTTCTAAAATTCCAGAATGAGATAGTCACAGAACTCCTGTATCCAGGCGGTTCTGCACCTCACCATTCCCAACCAAATGCAGTAAGCCGGCTGCATGAGAGGCATTATCCGTATGCCCTCCCGAGTACCCCTACCCAACGAACCCCCCAAAAAAGATGTCGTGTCTGTAGCAAGCGCGGATATAGGCGTGACACCCGTGTTTTTTGTCCACTCTGTCCTGACAAACCTGGTCTTTGCCTTGGTGAATGTTTTGAACGCTACCACTCAAAAGTGAAGTTTTAGCGTAGGGTACAGCATTTCACAGACTAGGACACACTTACACAGGGTCTCCCAAGATGCCATTACATTTTGAGAGACCCGAACCATTACAGTTGTTAAAGTTACAAAAAAAGTGTAAAAAAGAAAAAAAAAACGTAAAAAAAAACCACAAAAAAATATAAAATAAAAAAAACAAAAATAGTTGTCGTTTTATTGTTCTCTCTCTCTCTATTTTCTCTCTATTGTTCTGCTCTTTTTTACTGTATTCTATTCTGCAATGTTTTATCATGCTTGCTTTTCAGGTATGTAATTTTTTGTTTTCAGGTACGCCATTCAGTTGCAGCGCGGATCTATTTATCTTGACAGCAACAGCGTTTGCTCCCACGATACATAAAGCCGTGACTCCAACGCTGTAGGAGGTGATTTCACCACCACAGTTAAAAAAAAGAGCATATATGCCGAAGCATGGGGGCAGCAGGGGCGGAGGAGCGATTTTGCTCCTAATGCCGCGTATATACGGTCGAAATTCCGACGGAGGCTTGCCCGTGGAAAAGTCCGACCGTGTGTACGCGGCATAACTTTTTTGCGGGAGGATGCCCCCATGCTTCGGCATATATATATTTTAGGCACAGGTTGCGTTAAAAAAATGTTTTTTTTTTTTACTAGGTTTTGTTTTGGTATTTGCTTTGCAGGTATGGTATGGTAAGGTCTTACTGTTGTACTGTAATGTTACTTTGTTTTAATGTTAACCATCATTTGCTTAGCAGGTACGCCATTCAGTTGCATCGCTGATTTATTTATCTTGACAGCAACAGCGTTTGCTCCCACGATACATAAAGCCGTGATTCCAATGCTGTAGGAGGTGATTTCACCACCACAGTTAAAAAAAAGAGCATATATGCCGAAGCATGGGGGCAGCAGGGGCGGAGGAGCGATTTTGCTCCTAATGCCGCGTATATACGGTCGAAATTCCGACGGAGGCTTGCCCGTGGAAAAGTCCGACCGTGTGTACGCGGCATAACTTTTTTGCGGGAGGATGCCCCCATGCTTCGGCATATATGCACATCATTAGAAGTGGGTGGATGAAGGGAGGTATTCTAATGGTGGGCATACCCACCGATCAATCTCTTTTTTTCGTTCAGCCAACAGGCTGCATGAAAAAAAAGATAACAATACATGTCCAACAAGGACCAGCAACGTACTGGTATGTTGCTGGACTTTGAATGTTTATACCAGAATGATGCCTGCGGGTTTAGGTATCATCTTGGTATCATTCTTTTCAGCCAGTGGCCGGCTTTCATGTAAAAGCAATTCTAGCAGATAATTAGCCTCTAGACTGCTTTTACAAGCAGTGGGAGGGAATGTCCCCCCCCCCCGGATATAAACAGCGCCATTGGGAAATTGGGAAAGCATTTTATCACACCGATCTTGGTGTGGCCAGATGCTTTGAGGGAAGAGGAAAGATCTAGGGTCTAACCCCCCAATTTTTTTCAAAAAAAGAGTACCTGTCACTACTTATTGCTATCATAGGGGATATTTACATTCCCTGAGCTAACAATAAAAATGGTAAAAAAAAAAATATGGAAGGAACAGTTTAAAAATAAAACAAAAAAGCAAAATAAATAATAAAAAAAAAAAAAAAGCACCGCTGTCCCCCCCTGCTCTTGCGCAAAGGCGAACGCAAGCGTCGGTCTAGTGTCATATGTAAACAGCAATTGCATCATGCATGTGAGGTATCACCGCGAAGGTCAGATCGAGGGCAGTAATTTTAGCAGTAGACCTCCTCTGTAAATCTAACGTGGTAACCTGTAAAGGCTTTTAAATGCTTTTAAAAATGAATGTAGTTTGTCGCCGCTGCGCGTTTGTGCGCAATTTTAAAGCATGTCGTGTTTGGTATCCATGTACTCGGCCTAAGATCATCTTTTTTATTTTATCAAACATTTGGGCAATATAGTGTTTTTAGTGCATTAAAAATAAAAAAAGTGTGTTTTTCCCCCAAAAAATGCGTTTGAAAAATCGCTGCGCAAATACTGTGGAGAGAAAAAAAAAAATGCAACACCCACTATTTTAATCTGTAGGGCCTTTGCTTTAAAAAAATATATAATGTTTGGGGGTTCAACATAATTTTCTTGCAAAAAAAAAAATGTTTTCATGTAAACAAAAAGTGTCAGAAGGGCTTTGTCTTCAAGTGGTTAGAAGAGTGGATGATGTGTGACATAAGCTTCCTAATGTTGTGCATAAAATGCCAGGACAGTTCAAAACCCCCCCAAATGACCCCATTTTGGAAAGTAGACACCTCAAGCTATTTGCTGAGAGGCATGTTGAGCCCATTGAATATTTTTTTTTTTTTGTCCCAAGTGATTGAATAATGACAAAAAGAAAAAAATAAATAAATGTACAAAAAGTTGTCACTAAATTATATATTGCTCAAACATGCCATGGTTATATGTGGAATTGCACCCCAAAATACATTCTGTTTCTTCTCCTGAGTACGGGGATACCACATGTGTGAGACATTTTGGGAGCCTAGCCGCGTACAGGACCCCGAAAACCAAGCACCGCCTTCAGGATTTCTATGGGTGTAAATTTTTGATTTCACTCCTCACTGCCTATCACAGTTTCGGAGGCCATGGAATGCCCAGATGGCACAAAACCCCCCAAATGACCCCATTTTGGAAAGTAGACACCCCAAGCTATTTGCTGAGAGGTATGGTGAGTATTTTGCAGATCTCGCTTTTTGTCACAAAGTTTTGAAAATTGAAAAAAAAAAAAAAATGTCTTTCTTCATTTTCAAACACAAATGAGAGCTGTAAAATACTCACCATGCCTCTCAGCAAATAGCTTGGGGTGTCTACTTTCCAAAATGGGGTCATTTGTGGGGGTTTTGGGCTATCTTGACATTTTATGGCCTTCAAAACTGTGATAGGTAGTGAGGAGTGAAATCAAAAATTTGTGCCCTTAGAAATCCTGAAGGCGGTGCTTGGTTTTCAGGGCCCCGTACGCGGCTAGGCTCTCAAAAAGTCCCACACATGTGGTATCCCCGTACTCAGGAGAAGCAGCAGAATGTATTTTGGGGTGCAATTCCACATATAACCATGGCATGTTTGAGCAATATATCATTTAGTGACAACTTTTTGTACATTTTTTTTTTTTTTTTTGTCATTATTCAATCACTTGGGACAAAAAAAATATTCAATGGGCTCAACATGCCTCTCAGCAATTTCCTTGGGGTGTCTACTTTCCAAAATGGGGTCATTTTGGGGGGTTTTGTGCTATCTTGGCATTTTATGGCCTTCAAAACTGTGATAGGTAGTGAGGAGTGAAATCAAAAATTTATGCCCTTAGAAACCTTGAGGGCGGTGCTTGGTTTTTGGGGTCCCGTACGCGGATAGGCTCCCAAAAAGTCCCACACATGTGGTATCCCCGTACTCAGGAGAAGCAGCAGAATGTATTTTGTGGTGTAATTTCACATATGCCCATGGCATGTGTGAGCAATATATCATTTAGTGACAACTTTGTGCAAAAAAAAAAAGTTTGTCATATTCCCGCAACTTGTGGCAAAATATAAAATATTCCATGGACTGAACATGCCTCTCAGTAAATAGCTTGGGGTGTCTACTTTCTAAAATGGGGTCATTTGGGGGGGTTTTGTGCTCTTTTGGCATTTTATGGCCTTCGAAACTGTGATAGGTAGTGAGGAGTGAAATCAAAAATTTGTCCATCGGATATCCGATGAAACTGTTTTCCATCAGTCTTGCCCACACACCATCAGTCAAAAAACCGACTGTTCCAAACGCGGTGACGTAAAACACTCCGATGAGCCGAGAAAAATGAAGTTTAATGCTTCTGAGCATGCGTCGACTTGATTCTGAGCATGCGTGGGTTTTAAAACAAGTTCTATTTTTTACAACCGGTGGAAAAAAGACCGATGGGTACCATACACGATCGGTTGGTCTGATGAAAACCATCCATCGGACGGTTTTCATCAGTCAAACCGATCGTGTGTACCGGGCTTTAGAAGTTCTGAAGGCGGTGCTTGGTTTCCGGGGTCCCGTACGTGGCTAGGCTCCCAAAAAGTCCCACACATGTGGTATCCCCGTACTCAGGAGAAGCAGCAGAATGTATTTTGGGGTGCAATTCCACATATAACCATGGCATGTGTGAGCAATATATCATTTAGTGACAATTTTTTATTTTATTTTTTTGTCATTATTCAATCACTTGGGACAAAAAAAAAAATATTCAATGGGCTCAACATGCCCCTCAGCAATTTCCTTGGGGTGTCTACTTTCCAAAATGGGGTCACTAAAATTTAGTTTATTCAATTTTTCTTATAACAAAAAGTAGAAAATATCATTTTTTTTCAAAATTTTCGGTCTTTTTCCGTTTATATCGCAAAAAATAAAAATCGCAGAGGCAATCAAATACCATTAAAAGAAAGCTCTATTTGTGGGAAGAAAAGGACGCAAATTTCGTTTGGGTACAACATTGCATGTCCGCACAATTTACAGTTAAAACAGCGCAGTGCAAAATTCTGAAATCACCTCTGGTCCTTTAGCTACCAAATGGTCCGGGGCTTAAGTGGTTAATGGACTTTCTACCTTATGCCACTTTTTGGGAATAAGTCTTTTTGCTGCATTTAAAAGATGTGGAATCACGGATTTCTTATATTGTTTTACCGCTCCCTCCCCTCTGTGCAGCAAGACTGTCCACGGATCTCCTGGTATTTATTTTTTAGTGATTACCTTTATAAAATATAAAATCTTTTCCCAGTATTTTTTAATTTTAGGGCAGTCCCACCACAAGTGGGCCATCATTCCCACTACCTTATAACCTCGCCAGCATTCCGCTGATTTACCCGGTTGATATTTGCTGCTTTTGTCGGGGGTGGCATACCATCCTGTTAGACATTTATAATTAATTTCTGCAGTTTTTGTGCCTACAGCAGAGCTGTGGGTTAGTTTCAAAAATTTTCCTATTGTGATTTTATCCCTCTGCCCAATTCCCTTTCCCATTTTTTTATATATGGTGGGATCTCCAGTTCGTCCATAGTTAAGAGTAATTTATATAACCTTGATATGTTACTTTTTGTACAATCTGCCGTACACAACCGTTCCAGCGGAGTTAAATCTTCTCCTCCTCTTATTGGTTGGGGTAGATTCTTAACAAAGTGGCACAGCTGGAGGTACCGCGATTCGTCTATCGCCATTAAGTAGTTTTTGTGCTTTAACTCTTGGAATGAAATAATCTTCCCTTTTTTTATTATATCTCTTAATTGTGCATTGTCTTTTTTTATCCAATTTCCTCCGATTGTCTTTTTCCCTGTGAAATAATCATTTTCTTTTAGTGATAGAGAAAATTAAGTACTGTCCGTGATACTTTTTTAATTTGCACTAACATAGAATTTTTCAGGACAAGCTTTCGGGGTATGTCCCCTTCTTCAAGGTCCAAGCAGTACTGATTCACAATTTTTTTAGCAGAATGTTGAAACAAAACAAGAAAAAAATACATACAAATCAATGGTAATAAAGATAGCAGCAGAGTTAGTGAGATAAGACAGAGTTAGTGAGATAAGACAGAGGGAGAGCTATAGACTTGAGGGGGGAGATGCTAGTCACAGAGGGGGTCATAAAACCTTAGTATAATGGGTAAGGAAACCAATATCTAAATTTAGGCCATTCGTTTTTGTGTTAAAAAGAATTATCATTCTTAGTTCAAATGTTTTCCTTTCCTGGATAGTTCTGAAATTCCCTTTAAGAACTAAAACATTAAAGGGAATTTCAGAACTATCCAGGAAAGGAAAACATTTGAACTAAGAATGATAATTCTTTTTAACACAAAAACAAATGGCCTCAATTTAGATATTGGTTTCCTTACCCATTATACTAAGGTTTTATGACCCCCTCTGTGACTAGCATCTCCCCCCTCAAGTCTATAGCTCTCCCTCTGTCTTATCTCACTAACTCTGTCTTATCTCACTAACTCTGCTGCTATCTTTATTACCATTGATTTGTATGTATTTTTTTCTTGTTTTGTTTCAACATTCTGCTAAAAAAATTGTGAATCAGTACTGCTTGGACCTTGAAGAAGGGGACATACCCCGAAAGCTTGTCCTGAAAAATTCTATGTTAGTGCAAATAAAAAAAGTATCACGGACAGTACTTAATTTTCTCTGTCACAATTGCACTAATACGGCTACAATTACGTCAAGTACTTTTAGTGATATAAAAGGTGAATTGTATTTCCGTTTGTCTGTTTATACGTTGCGTCCCATATTTTAAGTGCGCTCCGTGTCAGTGCGTGGGTGTTCTCATCTAGTGCTCTGTGCTGTGGAGGGTTACATATTATACTTCCCAATCGTGCATTACATAACGTGTTTTCTATATTAACCCACCTTTTTTCATTTTTATCTTTAACCCATTCAAATACTCACGACAACACTACCGCATTATAATATTTTTTAATGTCTGGTACTGCCAGCCCTCCTTTCTTTTTTACCTGTTTTAACACTAGGAAAGAGACTCTAGGTTTTTTATTTTTCCATATAAATTTCATTACCATGGTTTTTAACACTCTAAGGTACGGTTGCGGTAATGCTATGGGCAGCATCTGGAACTTATATGTGATCTTAGGTAGGAGGACCATCTTTAGGGTGTTAATACGTCCTATCCATGATAGCGGTCTATTTGTTATTCTTTTTATTTCACTTTTTATTTAGTCTAGCAGGGGTATATAATTTATTTTATATATTTTCTTCATTGAGTTAGCTAATTTATTCCTAGGTATTTTAGTACTTTCTGCCAGGGGAATTTAAATTCGTTCTGTAGGCGCCGTTCTTCCTGCTTGCTTATGTTAATGTTTAAGATCTCGGACTTAGCTACATTTATTTTAAAATTTGATAATTTGCCGTATTGCTTTAAAGTCTTTAATAAGTTGGGCATTGTAGTCCTAGGGTTGACTATATAAAACAATATGTCATCTGCAAATGCTGCAAGTTTGTGTTCCTCGTCTCCTATCTTAATACCGCTTATATCGGGGTTGTTTCGTATCGTGGCCAATAATGGCTCTAGGGACAACACAAACAAAAGGGGGGGTCAAGGGACAGCCCTGTCTCGTCCCGTTTTTCATCTCGAAGGAAGGGGACGGCGTTCCATTTATCTTTATAGTTGCAGTAGGGTGATGGTACAGTGTTTTGATCCACTGGATCATTCTTGGCCTGATTCCCATGGTTTCTAATGTTTGTATCATAAGTCCCCAGTCTACCCTGTCAAAGGCTTTTTTGGCATCTATCGACAGGAATAGACCTGGGGACTAGTGTTGAGCGAACCCGAACTGTAAAGTTCGGGTCCGTACCGAACTTTAGCTTTTTCCCGAACCCGGACTTTGCGCAAAAGTCCGGGTTCGGGTTCGGCAATCTAATTACGCAGTTAGAAATGCTTCAGGGGCCAGCCAATCACCTTTTGATTAGCTGGTGTGCCCTTAGAAGCCATCATAGCCATGCCTACTAATGGCATGGCTGTGATTGGTCAGTGCAACATGTGACCCAGCTTCTATATAAGCTAGAGGCACACAGCACACACATCACTCTGCTTCAGAATAGATAGGGAGAGGATCTTGTCTGCTGCTGCTGCTGCTTTTAGGGAGAGATAGAAAAATACATGAGTTAGGCCTCGTACACACGGCCGAGATTCTCGTTGAAAAAAACATGTCGTTTTTTTCGACGAGAGTCTTGGACAAGAAACTTGTCCCGGCCGAGTGTACACACGCTCGTTTCAAAGAACCCGCGGTTCTTTGAATGGAGCGTACGCGGTGACGTCATCGACTACGACGAGCATGCGCTCGTCACATTCGATGCCATCGCCGCCATCTTGGTATACCCTACGTATGCCTAGGAAGCTACCGCGCATGCATCGAATTCATTTCGAACATGCGCGGGCTTCCCGGCGGACAGGTAAGTGTACACACACTCACTTTTCTCATCGAGAAACAGGCTGACGAGAATCTCGACGAGAAAATAGAGAGCAGGTTCTCTATTTTCTCGTCGAGGTTACTTGTCGGTTTTCTCGACGAGAAACCCGATAGCCGTGTACACACGACCGATTTACTCGGCAAGACATCTCTGCCAGCAAGTTTCTTGCTGGTTCTTGCCGAGAAAATCGGTCGTGTGTATGAGGCCTGAGTCCTGATTCTGGAATCTGAGGGAAAAGATAGAGAGACAGTGTAGTGTAGGGCCAGGTTCCTGTTTTTTGCTTTTAGGGAGAGAGATATATTATATAGGAATAGGAGTCCAGATTCAGAGATATAACTCAGCGATCTGCATAGGTTTACCTGTTTGTGTTGCAGTGCAGTCTTTTTACACTGCTATGAGCCCAGTGTCAGAGAAAATCTACCTTTTATCTGCAAGCTCAGTGCACCAGCACTGCATATATTACGTTGAGAGATACACCGTTTTCATATTGTGGGTGTATTCTGCTCTTGGAAAAAGATCCATTTAGGACAAAAAAAAAAGGCACTTTATTGTGCTCTTTTCCAAAAGACCCATTAAGGGCAAAAAAAAAAAAAAAATTCCATTTTATTTTGCTCGTACAAAAAAAGACCCGTTTAGGGCAAAAAAAAAAAAAAAAAAAATTTGCACTTTAATGTACGCTTGCAAAAAGACCCATTTAGGGCCACAAAAAATATTTTGCAGTGTGTTATACATATGTGGAGGTGTGTGAAATAAACAATTTATATATAGTTTTCTTCTACTGTGCTATACTAAAAAAAAAACATTTTTTTTGAATAGCATTTTCTGCAGTTCTGTAGCTGTGTGATTCAGCGGTTACGTACTGTGGGTGTGTTGTGGTCTTCCAAAAAACGCCATTTAGGGCCACAAAAAATATTTTGCAGTGTGTTATACATATGTGGAGGTGTGTGAAATAAACAATTTATATATAGTTTTCTTCTACTGTGCTATACTAAAAAAACAAAAAAAATTTGAATAGCATTTTCTGCAGTTCTGTAGCTGTGCGATTCAGCGGTTACGTACTGTGGGTGTGTTCTGCTCTTCCAAAAACACCCATTTAGGGCAAGATCCTAAATTTGGAAAATATGAGGAGAAGGTCAACGGGACGTGGTGGCCCCGTTCGTGGTGCTGCTGGTGGAGCTCCTGTTGCAGGGAGAGGACGTGGTGGATCTGTGCCAGATACACGCACAAGTGAAACACCTTCCTCAGGTGCGAGTAGGCGACCGAGCCTGCGGCGGTATTTTGTCGCGCCTAATGAGGCTGTACGAATGTTTAGGCCAGGACAAGTACAGGCGATAGTAGATTGGGTTGCTGACAGTGCCTCGGGTTCCTTCACATTGTCTCCCACCCACTCTTCTGATGAAAGATCAGAGTTGGCACCTGAAACCCATGTCCATCAGTCTTTCACCTCACCCCCTTGCAAATCAGCCAAGCAGTCTGAGCCCCAAATCATGCAGCAGTCTCTTCTGCTTTTCGATGACTCTGTTAGCAGGGTTTCCCAGGGCCATCCACCTAGCCCTGCCCCAGAAGTGGGAGAGATTGAGTGCACCGATGCCCAACCACTTATGTGTCATGATGAGTACATGGGAGGACCATCGCAGCACGTCTCGGAAGATGACGAAACACAGGTGCCAACTGCTGCTGCTTTCGCAATTGTGCAGACAGACAAGGAGGGCAGGGGTGAAGATGATGTGGAGGACGATGAGGTCCTCGACCCCACATGGAATCAACATTATGCAGGTGACCAGTGTAGTTGTCAGGAAGGACGTTCTCACAATCATCCCAGCAATCTGGGTTTCAGAATACCTGTGCACAGGAGACCTGTTCGGCGCACGCGCATGCGCGATAGCGGAACGCGGGCGCACGCAGATGCGCGATAGCGGCGCACGAGCGCACTTTGATGCGCGATAGCGGTGCGCGCGCACCTATGACGGTACTTGGCGCCAAGACTGCCTATTTAAGGAGAACCTCTGATTGTGTTACTCTGATACCTGATCCAGCTTCCCTTGACTTCTCCTGTTTGCTGCCTGCCTTGACCCCGGCTCGTCCCGACTTCGCTCCTGCCTGCTCCTTTCAACCAGTTTGCTGCCCGCCTGATATACTGACCCGGCCTGGACTTTAACTACTCTTGGATCCTGCTTGCACCTGTCTGCCCGCTTGTGTCTGACCCGGCCTGTCTTCTCCAAGCCTGCCTCCTGGTCCTCAAGTGTCTGCTGCGGACCACCGCACGCCTCCATCAGCTACCTTCAGTTGCAGACTGCTGCTTCTATCTCCACCTGCTTCAGTTCCTGCCAGGCACTTGTGTCCCTTTGCCCTCTTGAGCCCCTGTCTGCTCTATCAGGGGTTCTCGAGCCAGAGGTTTACGAGAGGCCACTCCCTGCACGTTGGGCTCACCTACCAGGTACGTGACAGTACCGGACAGCCATGTCCGAGCCCACGCAGGGAGCCTCTCCCATGGAGGAACTTTGCCATCACCTAGATGGACTAACTACGGCAGTCAGGAACTTACAGGAAGGCTATACCCGCCTAGAGGAGCGTGTCCAGACCCTGTCCAGTACAGCACCTGCCGCATCAGGAACGTCACCTGCACCCTCGGTTGTCATGTTGCCGCCTGAACCCCGGGTTCCTCCTCCCGAGAGGTTTTCTGGAGATCGCAGTAAATATAGAGCTTTTCGTAACACCTGTGAGCTCTTCTTCGCTCTACAACCCAGGACTTTTTCCCTTGAAACTACCAAGGTGGGCTTTGTCATCGCCCTACTATCAGGCGAACCTCAGTCATGGGCCCCATCGCCTCTTGGAGCATAAAGACAACTGCCTCAACCTCCTGAGCTCCTTCTTTGAAGCCATGGATCTCCTCTACGAGGATCCCCAACAAGCAGCCACTGCGGAAGCAGCATTATGCATTATGTTCCCTGCAACAGGGTCGTAGGCCCGTGGAGGACTACGTGTCTGAATTCAGACGTTGGAGTTCGGACACGAATTGGAACGATGCTGCCCTGCGCCACCAGTTCCGTATGGGCCTCTCCGAGCCCCTTAAAGATGAACTGGCTCGGGTCTGCATCCCAGCAACACTGGATGCTCTCATTCTTCAATCTACCTTAATTGACAGACGATTAAGGGAACGAAGAGCTGAACGTACCGCTGGCCCTTCTCCCCCTGTATGGATGCTACCCCGTGTGTTCAACCCTGCTCATTCAGCTCCTATGGCTCCTGTTCACCCCTCTGCCGATGCTCCGGAACCAATGCAACTTGGCCTGCTTCGCCCCTCGCTCACCCCCGAGGAACGCCAACGACGACGACTCCACAACCTCTGCCTCTACTGCGGGGAACCTGGACACTATGTGAGGTCCTGTCCCGCAAAGACCCGTAAGTGTCCTTCTATCTCTTCTACCTACTCACCTACTCCGTTTGACAACGCAACTCATCTGGCTGTTTCTGTCTCCCTACAGCTTCCAGGAAGGAGTATACAAACTACCGCCATAATTGATTCCGGGGCCTGCAGCGGTTTTATGGATGCTTCCTTTGCCAGCAGATTCCAAGTCCCCCTGCAACCCAGAGCTAAGGGACTTTCTGTGCACCTGGCCGATGGGTCGGCTATTAAATCTGGGCCAGTCACGCAGGAAACCGTTCCTTTATGTGCAACCATCTCCGGTAATCACCGGGAATTACTTTGCCTGGACATCATTGAGTCCCCCCTATTTCCCATCATACTGGGCATGCCCTGGCTGAGGGCACACAACCCACAAATTGACTGGGCCACGAGCAAGATCAGCTTCCTTTCCCCCTACTGTCGTCAGCACTGTATACCAGAAGTCGCTGACGTCCCCTCTCCACTGCTTTGCTTGGACACTGACGCTGAAACCCGCCAGTCCGTTCCCGAAGTATACCACCATTTCCTGGATGTGTTCAGCAAAAAGGGTGCAGAAACACTCCCCCCACACCGATCCTATGATTGTCCGATTGAGCTCCTCCCCGGGGCGGATGTGCCATTTGGAAGGATCTTCCCTCTGACCGAACTGGAGCTAGCGACCCTCAAGACCTATATCGACGACAACCTGGAGAAGGAGTTCATCCGCCCTTCTACCTCACCAGCAGGGGCAGGAATCTTTTTCGTCGAGAAAAAGGACCATTCTCTACGCCCCTGCGTAGACTACCGTGAGCTCAACAAGATTACCATTAAAAACCGGTACCCCCCTTCCTTTAGTGCCAGAACTATTCCAGAGACTCGGAGCTGCAGCTATATTCACCAAATTGGATCTTCGTGGGGCCTACAATCTGGTCCGGATTCGTAGTGGGGACGAATGGAAGACTGCCTTCCATACCCGATTCGGGCATTTTGAATACCTTGTAATGCCCTTCGGTCTGTGCAACGCTCCTGCCACATTCCAACACTTTGTGAATGATTTTTTCAGAGATTACCTAGACTTGTTTGTGATAATTTACCTGGATGATATCCTGATTTTCTCCTCTACCTTGTCCATCCATCGAGAGCATGTCAGAAAAGTGTTAACCCGACTCCGTCAGCATGGCCTTTATGCAAAACCCGAGAAATGCGAATTTGAACAACAAAGCATTCAGTTTCTGGGACTAATTATTTCCATAGAAGGAGTCAAAATGGACCCACAAAAGGTTTCTGCCATCTTGGATTGGCCAATTCCTACAGACAAAAAGGGAATCCAGCGCTTCGTAGGGTTTGTGAACTTTTATCGCAAGTTTATCCGAGGATTCTCCTCCATCATCTCACCCATCACCAGCTTGACAAAGCAAGGCACTCGATTCCACTGGACCCCAGAAGCCCAGGCTGCCTTCTCCACCTTAAAGGATCAGTTTGTCTCTGCTGCAGTCCTAAAACATCCTGACCCCGCTCTGCCTTACATTCTGGAGGTAGATGCCTCTGAGATCGCAGTGGGGGCAGTGCTCTCCCAGAGACAGGGTCCCAAGTCTCAGTTGCATCCAGTCGCTTTCTTTTCTCGGAAGTTGTCCGAAGCTGAGAGGAACTATGATGTGGGGGACAGAGAACTACTCGCAATTAAGGCTGCATTGGAAGAGTGGCGCTATTTGCTAGAAGGGGCAGCACATCCTATTCTGATCTATACGGATCACAAGAATCTGGAGTACTTGAAAGTAGCCAAGAGACTAAAACCACGTCAAGCCAGATGGGCACTTTTTTTTACCAGATTTTCTTTCCACATAACCTACAGGCCCGGGTCAAAAAACACCAAGCCGGATGCGCTTTCCTGGATGTTTAGCGGGGCCGAAGCTCCCTCACCTCCAGACACCATCCTGACTCCCGGGAATTTCCTCTTGCTACAAGGAGACTTACTTTCTCAGATCAAACAGGCTTCCACCAAGGAATCCTACCCACCGGATGTGACCCTGCAGCTGAAGGACGACCTGCTATGGTTTAAGGACAAGATCTTCGTACCTCAGCAATTACGGATTAACGTTCTCAAATCTTGTCACGATCACGTGCTGGCTGGCCACTTTGGGGTGCATAAGACATCCGAACTTCTCCAACGCACGTTTTGGTGGCCTCAACTGTCTAAGGACTGCAAAGACTACGTGGAATCATGCACTACGTGCATTCAGAACAAAGGCAGCAAGGCCAAAGCTTGGGGCCTGTTGAGACCTCTACCCATTCCGGACAGACCCTGGAGAATGATTTCGATGGACTTTATTGTTGAACTACCACCGTCAGAAAACTGCAATACCATTTTTGTGGTAGTGGACAGACTGTCCAAGATGGCCTACTTTTTGCCCATGAGATGCACGCCTTCTGCCCCCGAGACCGCAAAACTATTCATCAAGGAAATAGTTAGGCTGCACGGCATTCCTATGAACATTGTTTCGGACCGGGAGGGTGCAGTTTACATCCAGGTTTTGGAGGGCACTCTGCGAATCTTTAAAAATTGACCTTTCTTTTTCTTCAGCTTATCATCCCCAGACCAATGGTCAGACGGAACGCACAAATCAGACCCTGGAGCAATATTTACGCTGTTTCTCCGCCTTCTCCCAAGACGACTGGGTACCATTATTACCCCTCGCCGAGTTCGCATACAACAACTCCGTCCACTCTGCTACCAAGCAATCACCGTTTTTTGCGAACTACGGCTTCCACCCTCTGTTCCTTTCCAATAACATTCCGGAGTGTGCGGTTCCAGCCACCCAAGAGACCCTGAACTTCCTCAGTACCAACAGTAAGTTACTTCAGGAAACAATGGCAAGGACTCAGGAGCGTAATAAGGAGGCGTTCGACAAAAAAAGGAGGGGGGAACTTAACCTAACACCTGGAGATCAAGTCTGGCTGTCAACAGTGAATCTAAAGATGGCATGCCCTTCTAAGAAACTGGGCCCTAAATTTCTGGGTCCCTTCCCTGTGACAAGGAAAATTAATGATGTGGCATATGAGCTGAAACTACCGGAATCTTTTCGGATACACCCGATATTTCATGTGTCTCTACTCAAGCCTGCAGTTCCAGATCCCTTCCCTAATCGAGGTATTGGCCCTCCTGAGCCCGTGCTCATTAATGGTGAGGAGGAGTTTGAAATCGAGTCCATCCTGGATTGCAGGAAAAGGCGCAACGAAATCCAGTACCTGGTTAAATGGAAGGGTTATGGCCCTGAGGAAAACTCATGGGAACCTGAAACAAACATTCATGCCAAGAGACTGATCATGGCCTTCAAAAGGTCTCACCCAGGTAGGCTGGCCCAGTTGGGCATCCGGAGGCTGCCCGTAGGAGGGGGGCAATGTCAGGAAGGACGTTCTCACAATCATCCCAGCAATCTGGGTTTCAGAATACCTGTGCACAGGAGACCTGTTCGGCGCACGCGCATGCGTGATTTTTTTTGAATAGCATTTTCTGCAGTTCTGTAGCTGTGCGATTCAGCGGTTACGTACTGTGGGTGTGTTGTGGTCTTTCAAAAAACGCCATTTAGGGCCACAAAAAATATTTTGCAGTGTGTTATACATACAGTGGGGCAAAAAAGTATTTAGTCAGCCATCAATTGTGCAAGTTCTCCCACTTAAAAAGACGAGAGAGGCCTGTAATTGTCATCATAGGTATACCTCAACTATGAGAGACAAAATGTGGAAACAACTCCAGACAATCACATTGTCTGATTTGGAAAGAATTGTTTTTGCAAATTATGGTGGAAAATAAGTATTTGGTCAATATCAAAAGTTCATCTCAATACTTTGTTATATATCCTTTGTTGGCAATGACAGAGGTCAAACATTTTCTGTAAGTCTTCACAAGGTTGTTACACACTGTTGCTGGTATGTTGGCCCATTCCTCCATGCAGATCTCCTCTAGAGCAGTGATGTTTTGGGGCTGTCGCTGGGCAACACGGACTTTCAACTCCCTCCAAAGGTTTTCTATGGGGTTGAGATCTGGAGACTGGCTAGGCCACTCCAGGACCTTGAAACGCTTCTTACGAAGCCACTACTTCGTAGCCCGAGCGGTGTGTTTGGGATCATTGTCATGCTGAAAGACCCAGCCACGTTTCATCTTCAATGGGGGGAGGTTTGCACTCAAAATCTCATGATACATTGCCCCATTCTTACTTTCTTGTACACAGATCAGTCGTCCTGTTCCCTTTGCAGAGAAACAGCCCCAAAGCATGATGTTGCCACCCCCATGCTTCACAGTAGGTATGGTGTTCTTTGGTTGCAACTCAGCATTCTCTCTCCTCCAAACATGACGAGTTGTGTTTCTACCAAACAGTTCTACTTTGGTTTCATCTGACCATATGACATTCTCCTAATCCTCTTCTGGATCATCCAAATGCTCTCTAGCAAACCTCAGACGGGCCCAAACATGTACTGGCTTAAGCAGGGGGACACGTCTGGCACTGCAGGATCTAAGTCCATGGCGGCGTAGTGTGTTACTGATGGTAGCCTTTGTTACGTTGGTCCCAGCTCTCTGAAGGTCATTCACTAGGTCCCCCCATGTGGTTCTGGGATTTTTGCTCACCGTTCTTGTGATCATTTTGATCCCACGGGGTGAAATCTTGCGTGAAGCCCCAGATCGAGGGAGATTATCAGTGGTCTTGTATGTCTTCCATTTTCTAATTATTGCTCCCACAGTTGATTTGTTCACACCAAGCTACTTGCCTATTGCATATTCAGTCTTCCCAGCCTGGTGCAGGTCTACAATTTTGTTTCTGGTGTCCTTCGACATCTCTTTGGTCTTCACCATAGTGGAGTTTGGAGTATGACTGTTTGAGGTTGTGGACATGTGTCTTTTATACTGATAACAAGTTCAAACAGGTGCCATTAATACAGGTAATGAGTGGAGGATAGAGGAGCCTCTTAAAGAAGAAGATACAGGTCTGCGAGAGCCAGAAATCTTGCTTGTTTGTAGGTGACCAAATACTTATTTTCCACCATAATTTGCAAAAAAAAATATTTCCAAATCAGACAATGTGATTGTCTGGATTTGTTTCCACATTTTGTCTCTCATAGTTGAGGTATACCTATGATGACAATTACAGGCCTCTCTCATCTTTTTAAGTGGGAGAACTTGCACAATTGGTGGCTGACTAAATACTTTTTTGCCCCACTGTATGTGGAGCTGTGTGAAATAAACAATTTATATATAGTTTTCTTCTACTGTGCTATACTAAAAAAACAAAAAAATTTTTGAATAGCATTTTCTGCAGTTCTGTAGCTGTGCGATTCAGTGGTTACGTACTGTGGGTGTGTTCTGCTCTTCCAAAAACACCCATTTAGGGCAAGATCCTAAATTTGGAAAATATGAGAAGGTCAAAGGGACGTGGTGGCCCCGGTCGTGGTGCTGCTGGTGGAGCTCCTGTTGCAGGGAGAGGAAGTGGTGGATCTGTGCCAGATACACGCACAAGTGAAACACCTTCCTCAGGTGCGAGTAGGCGACCGAGCCTGCGGCGGTATTTTGTCGCGCCTAATGAGGCTCTACGAATGTTTAGGCCAGGACAAGTACAGGCGATAGTAGATTGGGTTGCTGACAGTGCCTCGGGTTCCTTCACATTGTCTCCCACCCACTCTTCTGATGAAAGATCAGAGTTGGCACCTGAAACCCATGTCCATCAGCCTTTCACCTCACCCCCTTGCAAATCAGCCAAGCAGTCTGAGCCCCAAATCATGCAGCAGTCTCTTCTGCTTTTCGATGACTCTGTTAGCAGGGTTTCCCAGGGCCATCCACCTAGCCCTGACCCAGAAGTGGAAGAGATTGAGTGCACCGATGCCCAACCACTTATGTGTCATGATGAGTACATGGCAGGACCATCGCAGCACGTCTCGGATGATGACGAAACACAGGTGCCAACTGCTGCTGCTTTCGCAATTGTGCAGACAGACAAGGAGGGCAGGGGTGAAGACTGGGTGGAAGATGATGTGGAGGACGATGAGGTCCTCGACCCCACATGGAATCAACATTATGCAGGTGACCAGTGTAGTTGTCAGGAAGGACGTTCTCACAATCATCCCAGCAATCTGGGTTTCAGAATACCTGTGCACAGGAGACCGATAGCGGCGCGCGGGTGCGCGATAGCGGCGCACGCAGATGCGCGATAGCGGCGCACGAGCGTGCTTTCATGCGCGATAGCGGCGCGCGCGCACACCTATGACGGTACTTGGCGCCAAGACTGCCTATTTAAGGAGAGCTGTCACCTTGCATCCTTGCTGTCCGGTCTACAGCGTTCCCCTGAGACCCTTACTGCCTGAACCTCTGATTGTGTTACTCTGATACCTGATCCGGCTTCCCTTGACTTCTCCTGTTTGCTGCCTGCCTTGACCCTGGCTCGTCCCGACTTCGCTCCTGCCTGCTCCTTTTAACCAGTTAGCTGACCGCCTGATATACTGACCCGGCCTGGACTTTAACTACTCTTGGATCCTGCTTGCACCTGTCTGCCCGCTTGTGTCTGACCCGGCCTGTCTTCTCCAAGCCTGCCTCCTGGTCCTCAAGTGTCTGCTGCGGACCACCGCACGCCTCCATCAGCTACCTTCAGTTGCAGACTGCTGCTTCTATCTCCACCTGCTTCAGTTCCTGCCAGACACTTGTGTCCCTTTGCCCTCTTGAGCCCCTGTCTGCTCTATCAGGGGTTCTCGAGCCAGAGGTTTACGAGAGGCCACTCCCTGCACGTTGGGCTCACCTACCAGGTACGTGACAGTAGTTTGGAGGAAGAGGCGGTGGTCGCACAGAGCCACCAGCACAGCAGAAGAGGGAGCAGGGTGCAAAAGCGGAGCGTCCGTCCCCTAGACAGTATGTCTGCTACTGCCCAACGCAGCAAGGGACCGAGCACACCAAAGCCAGGTCCAAGGAGTTCCCTAGCGTGGCAGTTCTTCACACAATGTGCTGATGACAAGACACGAGTGGTTTGCACGCTGTGCAATCAGAGCCTGAAGCGAGGCATAAACGTTCTCAACCTGAGCACAACCTGCATGACCAGGCATCTAAGTGCAAAGTACGAGCTGCAGTGGAGTAGACACCTCAAAAACCAAGAACGGTCTCTGGCTCCTCCTGCTTCCTCTTCTGCTGCAGTCTCGGCCTCTTCATCCACCTCTGTAGTGACAGTGGCACCTGCCACCCCACAAACAGAGGATCTGCCAGCAACACTACCACCTGGGTCACCAACCATCTCCACAATGTCCCATGGAAGCGTTCAGCTCTCTATCTCCCAAACATTGGAGCGGAAGAGGAAGTACCCCCCTAGCCACCCGCGATCCCTGGCCCTGAATGCCAGCATTTCAAAACTTATGGCCTTTGAAATGCTGCCATTCCGTCTGGTGGAGACGCAGAGTTTTAAAAGCCTGATGGCATTGGCTATCCCACAGTACGTCGTGCCCAGCCACCACTACTTTTCCAGGCGAACGATCCCTTCCCTGCACTACCAAGTGGGGGACAAAATCAGGTGTGCACTGCGCAACGCCATCTGTGGCAAGGTCCACCTAACTACGGATGCGTGGACCAGTAAGCACGGTCAGGGACGTTATATCTCCCTAACAGCACACTGGGTAAATGCAGTGGCGGCTGGGCCTGAGGCAGATAGCAGTTTGGCGCATGTCCTTCCACCACCGAGGATTGCAGGGCGCTTCAGTTTGCCTCCTGTTGCTAACTGCTCCTACTCCGCTTCCTCATCCTCTACCGCCTCCTCATCCGGTCAGCGTAACACCTTCACCACCAACTTCAGCACAGCCAGGGGTAAACGACAGCAGGCAGTTTTAAAACTTTCCTGTTTGGGGGGAAAAACCCACACCGCGCAGGAGTTGTGGAGGGACATGGAACAACAGACCAATGAGTGGTTGCTGTCAGTGAGCCTCAAGCCCGGCCTGGTGGTGTGCGATAATGGGCGAAATCTCGTAGCAGCTCTGGGCCTAGCCGGTTTGATGCACATCCCTTGCCTGGCGCATGTGCTGAACTTGGTGGTCCAGAGGTTCCTTAAAAATTACCCCAATATGCCAGAGCTGCTGCAGAAAGTGCGGGCTGAGTGTGCGCACTTTCGGCGTTCTCACCCTGCTGCTGCTCGCCTGTCAGCGCTGCAGCGTAACTTCGGCCTTCCCGCTCACCGCCTCATATGTGACGTGCCCACAAGGTGGAACTCCACCTTGCACATGCTGGCCAGACTGTGCGAGCAGCAGCAGGCGATAGTGGAGTTTCAGCTGCAGCAATCACGAGTGAGTCGCTCTGCGGAACAGCACCACTTCACCACCAATAACTGGGCCTCCATGCGAGACCTGTGTGCCTTGTTGCGCTGTTTCGAGTACTCCACCAACATGTCCAGTGCCAATGACGCCGTTCTCAGCGTTACTATCCCAGTTCTATGCCTCCTTGAAAAAACGCTTCGGGCGATGATGGAAGAGGATGTGGCACGGGAGGATGAGGAGGAGGAGGAGGAAGCGGGATCATTTCAAAGGCTTTCAGGGCAGTCTTTCACAAGTGGCTACGAGGGTGGGTTCCTGCACCAACAAACGCCAGGTACACAATTGTCCGGCAGAAAGGGCACAGTTCTGGAGGATGACGAGGTGGAGGAGGAGGAGGAGGAGGAGCCATTTTCACAGCAGGGTGGCACCCAGACCAGCTCGTGGCCATCACTGGTGCGTGGCTGGGGGGATACAGAGGACACAGACGATACACCTCCCACAGAGGACAGCTTTTCTTTGCCTCTGGGCAGCCTGGCACACATGAGCGATTACATGCTGCAGTGTTTCCGCAATGACCGCCGAGTTGCCCACATTTTAACTGGTGCTGATTACTGGGTGGCCACCCTGCTGGATCCCCGTTACAAGGACAACGTACCGTCCTTAATTCCCTCACTGGAGCGGAATTAGAATAAGATGCGCGAGTACAAGCGCACGCTGGTGGCATTCCCACCTGACAGCGGGCGTACGGTGGAAGCACAAGGCGAAGGCAGAGGAGGAGGAAGAGGTCGCCAACGCAGCCGGGGCACCGGCAGCACCTCAGGAGGCAGGGTTAGCATGGCTGAAATGTGGAAAAGCTTTGTCAGCATGCCACAACAGCCAGCACCACCAGCTGAGATGGAAGGTCTTAGCAGGAGGCAGCATTTCACCAACATGGTTGAGCAGTATGTGTCCACAGGCCTACACGTACTGGATGATGGGTCTGCCCCCTTTAACTTCTGGATCTCCAAATTGGGCACATGGCCTGAGCTTGCCCTTTATGCCTTGGAGGTGCTGGCCTGCCCTGCAGCCAGTGTATTATCTGAACGTTTATTTAGCACGGCAGGGGGCGTTATCACAGAAAAGCGCAGCCGCCTGTCCAGAGCCAATGTGGACAAGCTCACGTTCTTTAAAATGAACCAGGCATGGATCCCACAGGACTTGTCCGTACCTTCTGCAGAATAGACATGTATACCGGTGTTGTGACAAAAACTGTCCGGCCATCGGATTGTGTCCGGCCCGTACTGCGAATGCGCAGCGCTTGCGCAGTACAGAGGACAAGGAGATTCACAAAATCTCCGAAGATGAACGGCGCCTGCGCCGTGAGTGCAGGTTCAAGCCCCAACATCCAAGTGGACATACGGTAGCACATAGTAACAGGGCCCCTCACGGGCTCGCTTCGATCGCCACGCTTCGGGCGCGGCCTCACTTGGCTTGGCTTGAACCACGGATGGTGTGGCCTTCACCTGAACTCACCACGCAGGCGCTGTTCATCTTGGGAGATTTTCGAAATCCTCTTGTCCTACATACTGAGCAAGCGCAGTACAGGGTGGACACTATTCGACGGGGGACAGAATTCGACCCATCACTGGCCTTACCCAGCCATTGTTGTATTTTTGAACCAGTGTTGGCTACCTCGTCCTCCTCCACCGCCGCTTCCACCTACACAGCCACATCCACCGCCACCTCAACCTCCTACTCCATATGGACCTCGTCCTTCTAGGTCAAGATTATAATTTTTATTTTATTTTTTTGTAGCGCACAGATCTTTTCCCCTTACCTGCCTTTATGTTGTTGGCTCCTCGCAGGAGGGAGAAAGGCACACCACACTACCAGCCCGTACCCTCCTATATAAAGAGGTTGAGCGGTGTACTTGACGGGCCGTGTCCACAGCCGGAGTCAAAACTCCTCCAGAGGATGATTCTCACCCCTACTGTAGGTAGAGGCAAGTCCTTTAATTCCCAGTAAAGTCAATGTCCACACCAGCTGAAATTACAACTCTTATTCTCTCATGGCAAAATAAACTCTACTCGGATAGAAAAGGTTAGAGCAAAGAAACAGGACAGCTTAAGGTGTGGAGGAGGTCCAGGCAGAAACGTAGCACATTCACTTCAGTGCTTGGGTTTCTCAAACAGTTTTAGGTGCACGGTCTCTGCCACAGACCTTGAGGTTGGTCTCTGCCACAGACCGGGTGTACAAGGCCCCTGCCACGGACCTGGAGAACTTTGGTCTCTGCCACAGACCAGGGTGTATAAGGCCCCTGCCACGGGCCGGGTGAATAAGGCCTCTGGTACAGTCAAGATGACCTTGAGCTTCTCCTTCTACGAACCTAGCCCATATCAAGGGGAAGACATCTCTCCAGGGAGTCAACAGACCCTTCCTTCACCGTGACTCCCGCAACGGTCCATCAGAATGATCCTCCCTTCCCTGGAACATGGTCCCCTACACAAGGCGGCACCCTAAGACTCCTCGACCCTTAGCGGACTCCAGACGAAGGCTCTGGACTCCAGGCTTTACTCCCGCACCTAGGCCTCCATACCCAGGGCAGCAGGAACTCCAGGATAGTACCTCACCCCGGGCTAAAGGTACCCGAGATGGAACAGGAACACATGCACCCAGGCCGAAGGCACCTGGGCGTGGACCCCCCTGGACATCAGCCCCCAGGCCAAAGGTCTGCCCCTTTTATATGCTCTCCCGGCATGCACAGCAGGTTCCCCGCCCCGCTGTACTACTGCCAAGAGGGGACACAAAAGGCACAGCACTGTATCAGCGGTTCAACCCTAGCCTACCATGGCAGCGCCACCTGTAGGCCGCAGGGAACTGCACACCAATACTGTCCCCCGAGGACAAAATGGTCCATGAATCCTACAGAATTAGGGTGTTTGAGCCTATTTACCACTCAAACACTTCCCTTAAATTTAGCACCCCGCTACATTTTTATTTCAAAGTATTTTATTTTCCCACTAGCTTATCCATTAAATTGAATAATTTATTCCAGAAAGGGCGTATTCTGGGGCATTCCCACCATATGTGTGGCATTGTGCCGTTGAGTTTCTGAGGTTCTTAATGACTTCCCGTACCTCTTCTGCTGAAAAGGGGGCCTCCAGCATATTTTTTTTTTTTTTTATGTTATTAAGTTATTTCCCTATCCACATTTGTTTGCAGAGCACTTGCCATGCTCTTAACAACAACATTTTGCTGCCATTTGCAGCCCTCTAGCCCTTTCCATTACTTTTTTAGAGCCTTTTTAGTCCTTAGAAGTCCAGGTCCCCATTGACTTCAATGGGGTTCGGGTTAAAGTTCGGTCCCGAACCCGAACTTTTTTCCGAAGTTCGGCCGAACCCGTCGAACCCGAACATCCAGGTGTCCGCTCAACTCTACTGGGGACCTACTTTCTTTTATCTTCTGGAGTAGGAGTAACGTTCTCACCCTGTTATCCCTCCCCTCCCTGCCTGGGCTAAATCCCACCTGGTCAGGATGAACCAGTGTGGTCATCAGGCCTTTCATCCTTCCTGCCAGTACTTTAGCATATAGTTTTGTGTCTGCATTTAGCAGCGATATGGGCCTGTAGCTGGAACAGAGCGTATCGTCTTTCCCCTCCTTCGGAATTACCGTTATTGTGGCGGACAAGGCCTCCCTGCTCATGTCGTATTCAGCCCCTAGACCGTTCATATATTGACACAGCCTGGGGGTCAAAATGTCTTTATATTTTTTAAGATAATATGTTGTAAACCCATCGGGGCCAGGGCTTTTCCCCGGGCCGAATCTATCAAAGCTTTATTTATTTCCTCCTCGGTTATTGGTTTATCTAGTATCAGCCTTTCACTTTCCGCGATCCTGGGCAGTCTAGCATTTTTTAAGAATTTGTTCGTTTTTTCTCTTTTCTCTCCTGCCTGAGGCCCCTTCTGTTCTACTGAATACAACCCCCCATAATAGTTTTTGAATATTTCCACTATGTCTTTTGTCACGTGAACTATTTCCCCCTTCTTATTTTGAATTTTTTCTATATAAATTTGTAGATTTTTTTCTTTTGTAACATTCTCGCTAAGTGTTTACTGGCTTTATTCCCCCACTGATATCTTTCTTTAGCTATTCTATAGAATTTTTTTTCTGGTCTCTTGTTCCATAAGGCCTTTTAACTCGTCTCTTTTGATCACTAGTTTTTGATACAGCGCTTGATGTTGGCCCTGATGTTTTTTGTGTTCTTGTTCAACTCTAAATATTTCTTCAGTTAGTATTTTGATTTTCTTTATTCTCTCTTTTTTCTTCCCTGCTCCCACAGCGATTAAAATCCCCCTAATATAGGCTTTATGGGCCTCCCATAGGGTTGCCCCTGATATCTCTTCTGTATCATTTGTTAGAAAATATTGTTCTAGTTATTTTTTCACCATTTCAGCAACTTCCTCATCTCTGAGTAATTCTTTGTTTAATCACCATGTATAGGGTTGTCTTTGGTTCCCAGGGACTAACATTTTCATTCTTACTGGGGTGTAATCGGATAGCGTAGATATTTCTATGCTAGTTTCCATTATCCTTTCCAGTGATCTGTGGTCTACCAATATGTAGTCTATCCTAGAGTACGTCCCATGCACAGGGGAGTAAAACGTATAGTCCCGTGTCCTTGGGTGCTGAATCCTCCAAACGTCAACCATTTGGCACGTATGCATTTTTTGTTTTATAATTTTTAGCTGTACGTTGTTCGTCCCCTGTGCCCGGGACGTACTATCCACACCAAGTTCCATACAAAAGTTCATGTCCCCCATCAGGATCACATGCCCTCTCTTGAAATCCGTCAGCTTTGCAAGTATATCTTTTAGGTATTTTGTTGGGTTCCTATTGGGGGAATAGATGTTTGCCAACGTACATTCCATTTCGCATAGTTTGCCTTTTAGGAAGAGAAATCTTCCTTCCGGGTCAGTCATCCTTTCCTCCAGTTTGAACGACGTCCCTTTAGCAAACCCTATAGCCACTCCCCTTGCTCTCTTTTTGCTATTGTATCACCATAGTACCATGCAGGAAATTTAGGGGAATATAATTTCACATTTGATTCATAGGTGAGGTGGGTCTCTTGCAAAAAGACCACTTCGGCCCTGTATCATTCAAGCTCTTTTAGGATCTTATGTCTTTTGGTGGGAGTGTTTAATCCCCTGACGTTATAGGTCAAAGTTTATTGTTGTCCTCTCTTTTTCTCTATTTTTCTATGTGGGACACTCATTTCCTGTCTGCAGCGGGGCTTCACCATTCTTTCGTGTACAGTAAAGAGGTATACCTCCCCCCTCCCCTCTCTCCCCCCCTCCACCTCTCCCCACATCCCTTACCCCCTCTACCCCCCACCCCCCAACCCCCCTCTACCTCCCCTTTGGCCCATTGCTGGCCTCAGAACCATTAGTGGCCCTATCCACCGTGCTCACCTCTGGTTCTCTTGTTTAGAGGTGCGACTGACCGTAATGCCTGGCCCCCCTCCCCCTCCTGCTAGGGCATGGGGGGGTGAGGTAGGCCAAAGGCGCCGTACAGAGCCCTGGTTGGCCAGTCTCAGCCCCCCCTGCTCATCCCTCCCCCTCCTCTCTTCTCCCTCCCCCCCCTTTTCTTGATAGTTTTTGAAAAGAGGTATTCTAAAGTCTTGTCAGCATGTTTACTCATAGTCCTCTTCCTTTTATGTCTCATTTTCTTTTTCCGCACAGCCCGGCAGGTCTGGCACCTGTAGATCAAGTTTGTTACAAAATTCTGCAAGTTCTTCCAGAAACCTTAATCTAGCTGATCTTCCCTCTTTCTGGCCTATTAAACAAACTTGAAATCCCCAGTTATACTTAATGTTCTGTGCTCGCATTTGCTCCAGAAGTGGTTTCAGGTATCGCCGTCTTGCAAGTGTTTCCGGTGCCAAGTCTGTAAATACCTGTAGTTCAGTCCCTACATACTGTATAGGTGGTTTTGGCCTTAGTTTCGCCCAGACTTCTGCTTTATCTTCGTAGAACCGGAACCTCATTACTATGTCTCATGGCCACTCAGTTTCTGTATTTTTAGATTTTCCGACCTGGTGGACTCTCTATCTTAATGGGGTCCTCTGTTCCTTTATCCAACAGGGGGTTGAATATTATATTCATCATTTTTCTCAGGTCTTCCCCTCTTTCCTCTGGGAGCGAGGGAATTCTCAGGTTTTGTCTTCTATTCCGATTCTCTTGATCTTCTAATCTATAGAGGATTTTCCTTTGGTTTTGTTGTGTTAATTTGACTTGTTCCTTTAATTTACTTAATTCCTTGGCATGTTTATCTGTTCTCTCTTCCGTCACCTCTACCCTTGTCAAGAGATGTCCTAGGTCTGTTCTTGATTTCTACCTTAATTGCTTTTTCCAATCTCAGTAGCATCACAGTCATTTCCGCATTTGTTCGGATTTGTGGATCTGCCCGTTGTTCGTCCACTCTGCTTATCTCTAGTTAGCTCTCGGTTGTCAAATCGTCTCTGGATTGGTCCGCTGCATCCCCTGCCTTTTTTGCAGTGCTCTTTTTTTTATCTGTTTTCTTTTCTTATTGTCTTGCTGTTGCTTACCCAGTCCAGGGCTTTTTTGGGCTTGCCTCCTGGGTCATGTAGTGTTTAATCGTGCTGGTCGTCGCACTGTTTTTAGGAGTTTTTGGGGCACTGCCCTTCATAGTTTTGCTCGTAGTCTTACGCATGCTGTTTTTATTCACCACTCTTATGCGCTTCCCCAGTTTAAAATGTATTATTTTACAGTGTTTTCTTACTTGTCTAGTCTAGTCTCTTTTCTCCAGTCTGTAATCCAAGCCCCTATGTTGGAAGGTATACTTGCTCCAAAGAGTCTGAGACTAGGCCACCGTGGAGGGTGCTGCTGTATGCCCCAGAGAGGTATGTTTGAAAGACAGTTTATATGGGAGTACGTGTGTCCTATATCCTACAAGTGCCTCATAATACAGTTATGGAACGTGTGCCTGGCTGTGGTCACTTCGCTCAGTAATCCCTGATGGGGTTTATTTGCTAGCTACTTTCCTCCAATTTCTATTTCCTCTAGCTGCTGAATTTGCCAAGAAGGTGGACTGTTAGGTGAGTATGTTAGCCCTGTCACTTTACGGGCTGGGTGTTTACCTAGGCAGGCAGATGTAGTATTTCGCCCTAGCGAGGGTTCACAGATGCAGAATACAACAGGTATCCCAACACTCTTCTGGGGTATATATGTTAGCACTGTTTCTACCTCCAGACTTTGGCTCTGAGGGCTCAATAAGTCTACAAGAAAGTCCAGTAGCACCCCGCATGTATGCCTGTTTATTTGAGTGATCTCGCAGTACTAGTGGTGCTTGTTTAATGTCTTTTATTCCTGTAATATTTTGCCAATAGAAAGTCCTCCTCCTCTGCTCTCTCCCTTTGCTCCTCTCTGCCCCTGATTTTTAGAGTCCTGGTATTTAAGCACCCATATGTACTTTTCCTCAAGAGGCTGATTTACATTTAAACATTTGTGTAAATTGGGGAGTATGACTTCTGCTCCTCCTTGTGACTGGTCCACTTTAAGAAGCAAAATATAGTCTCTATGCAGTCTGGTGTCAGTGCAGCCCGGGGGGGTAAATCATCCAGTCAGAAGAAGGGAGCAGGCATTTCTGTGTAACTTTTCACAATACACTTAAGATCCTGTTTCTACCAGGTTTAGTCATAGAGTGACAACTACAGGTGAACTGGTAGCTAGGTGTTTGCTACTTAGGTTTGTGTGCCTGCGTTGCAGACCTTTTTGTCATTCAACAGCTTTTATACAAAATTTCAACTCAGCTTTACCTTATAGTCTTCATAGATTTGCTGTCAGGGGTGAAACTCTCACCTTGTTCTTCACACAGGATCTTACTGCGTCTGTGGAGTTGTTTTAGGTTGGTAGCTGGTAGCTGTTATCCGGGAAGCTGGACGAGGCTTCGTGGGCGGGGGGGGGGGGGGAGGATCGCGGGGGGGGGGTCGTAGGTACAGGGCTCAAGCTTCCAGCCTTCTACTATGCTCCAAGGTCCTGTTTACTGTGTCTGCGGGCTGGCTTATGTCCGAGGCAGGGTAGCTGGGGTGTCATCTATGGCTTCACAGCCTCTCACGCTGTGATGTAGCCATGGCTCAAATCGGGATGCTCCTCTCACCTCCAACGGCTGCACGGTCAGGCCACTCCCTCCGGCGTGAGCGTCACGTCCTCACGTCCATCCTGGCATGCGTGTCAGGCCAAAAACAGACCTGTTAGTTTAACTTCTATAGTTGGGAAGATACTGGAGAGATTAATAAAAGACCACATAGATGAGTTCTTGCTGGAAAAAAATATTTTAAGCAACAGACAGCATGGATTCATGAAAGACGGAAGTTGTCAGACAAACCTGATTTCTTTTTATGAAGAGGTGAGTAAAACCTTGGACAGAGGGGTGGTGGTGGACGTGGTATACTTGAATTTTTGCAAAAGCGTTCAATACAGTTCCCCACACACGGCTCATGTGTAAGGTAAAGTCTACAGGATTGGAAATATCAGTTTGTAAATGGATAGAAAACGGGCTAAAAGACAGAATTCAGAGAGTAATGGTCTAAGGTTATCAGTGGTGTACCCCAAGGTTCAGTGTTGGGACCCTTACTTTTTAATATTTTTATAAATGATATTGGGTCCGAGATCAAAAGTAACATTTCTGTCTTTGCAGATGACACCAAGCTATGCAGTGGAATAACGTCCTTACAGGATATTGTCAATTTACAAGCCGACCTCAATGCACTGTCTAATTGGGCGACTATGTGGCAGATGAGGTTTAATGTTGATAAATGTAAAGTTATGCACTTGGGGGCTAATGCCCCGTACACACGATCGTTTTTAATGTAATTTTTTAAACCAACGTTTTTCTCCTCGTTTTTTTTCATGTTTCCTCTCAAGCCTGCCTTGCGTACACACCATCATTAAAAAAAACGATCAAGCAAAGCGCAGTGACGTTCAACACGTACGACGGCACTATAAAGGGGAAGTTCCGTTCGAATGGCGCCACCCTTCATGTTAGTAAAGTTTGTTGAGCGACGATTCGCGCTTTTCAGTCCGTTACTGTGTAATGAATGTGCTATCTCCATTACGAACGCTAGTTTTACCAGAACGAGCGCTCCCGTCTCATACTTGATTCTGAGCATGCGCGTTTTTTTTCACGTCGTTAAAGCATACACACTATCGTTTTTCACGTCGTTAAAAAAAACGACATGAAAAACGACGTGAAAAAAGAGAGCATGTCCGGAATTTTTAATGGCCATTTTTTTTAACGTCGTTAAAAATGCTCTGGAGCATACACACGATCATTTTTCAGGGCCATTTTTTAAAATGGCAGTTTTAACGGCATGAAAAACGATCGTGTGTACGGGGCATAAGAATATGCATGCATCATACATACTAGGGGGAGTACAACTGGGGGAATCCGTAGTGGAGAAGGATCTTGGGGTATTTGGTAGATCATAAGCTCAATAATGGCATGCAATGCCAAGCTGCGGTCTCCAAAACGAGCAAAGTCCTTTCTTGTATTAAGAGAGGTATGGACTCGAGAGAGAGATATTTTGCCCCTGTACAAATCATTAGTAAGACCTCATCTGGAATATGCAGTTCAGTTTTGGGCCCCAGTGCTCAAAAAGGATATTGGGGAACTGGAGTAAGTGCAGAGAAGGGCAACCAAACTGATAAGAGGCATGGAGGAGCTGTCACGTACCTTACAGCAGAGCCGAGGAAGTGGGGGTGGCCTCTCGCACGGTCCCGGCCACTGCACCCCCTGGAGGTGAAGACAGGAAATGCAGGGGCACGAGAGGGTGCAGGTGCCTGTTGGTTCATGTAGAGTCTCTCTTGGAGGCACTGGAAACCTCTTTCAAGCACAAGAGCTGCAGTAACCAGGCGTCAGATCCGTTCAAGGAAGATCCAGTAGAATAAACAGGTGCAAGCAGGAGTCGGCAGCAGGCTGGCTGGGAGGTACCAAATCAAGAGACAAGTCGTGGTTAAAGTCCAGGCCGGGGTCGGTATAACAGGCAGAGGCAGATGAGGGAGATCCAAGAAGGGTAGTTAAAACAAGCCAGGTATTTTCACGAATAGGTCAATCCGATAGCAGGTCACACAGGAACACAGGTACTAGCTGAAAGACAATCCAGCACTGACAGTCTGTAGATTCATGTTTAAATAGGGCGCCGCGCACTGGGATTGGCGGGGGCGCAGGCATGCGCATGAGCACGCGCTACCGTGCATGCCCGCTCTGGGTCCTATACGTCCCAGTCTAGTTGTCCGCGCATGCGCATTAGCACTAACAGGCCGGGAATTCCTTGCTGACACCTGGAAGTGAGTACTTGTTGCACTGGTTCCCTGACATTGCCCCCTCCCTAGGGGCAGCCTCCGGATGCCCACTCGGGCTACCTTCCTTGGGTGAGAGCGATGAAAGGCCTGTATCAGCCGCTGAGCATGGAGATTGGTATCCGGTTCCCAGGAATTTTCTTCCGGGCCGAAGCCCTTCCACTTAATTAGGTACTGGTTGAGTCCTTGTCGTTTCCTATGGCTCAGGATGGCTTCAACCTCAAACTCTTCTTCCCCATCTATCATTATGGCCTCGGGGGGGGCCCAGTTTCATGATCCGGGAATGGATTTGTCACATCAGGTTTCAATAGTGAAACGTGAAACACAGGGTGTATCTTGAAGGAATCGGGAAGATCGAGTTCATATGCCACCCTGTTGAGTTTTCATTTGACTGGGAAGGGTCCCAAGTACCTGGGTCCCAACTTTTTAGAGGGACAGGCAAGTTTCAGATTTGTAGTAGACAGCCAGACAGGGTCACCAATTTTTAGATCCAGTTCCCCTCTTCTTTTCCTGTCGAATAATTTTTTATCGCTCTCTTGAGCCTTGGAGATTGCTTCTTTTAGGATTTGATTATTAGAAAAGAGGAAATTCAATCTATCCTGGACTGCTGGCAACGGAGAATCCGGGACTAATGTTGGTAGAAAGGCGGGATGGAATCAATAGATGGAGAAGAAAGGTGTCTGATTTGTAGCAGTGTGGATGGAATTGTTGAATGCAAATTCTGCTGGGTAAAAGAGGAGAAGCATCATAGATATTGTTACAGTGTTTGGTTCGTACGGTCTGCCCGTTAGTCTGGGGGTGGTATGCTGAGGAAAAATTTAGTTTAATGCCCAAGACTTCACACAGTGCTTTCCAAAATTTAGACGTGAATTGCACTCCACGATCAGAGACAATGTCGTCCGGAATTCCGTGCAACCTCACAATTTCTTTTATGAATACCTTAGCTGTTTCTATTGCAGATGGGGGTCCCTTTCATGGGAATAAAATGTGTCATTTCAGAGAGACGGTCAACTACCACAAAAATGGACGAAAACCCTTCAGAGGGGGGAAGTTCGACAATGAAATCCATCGCAATTCTTTCCCAAGGTCTTTCAGGGATGGGCAGTGGTCTTAACAGTCCCCAGGTTTTGTTCTTTGAGCCTTTATTCCTGAGACAGATTGGGCAGGAACTTACGTAGGCCCTGCAATCTTTTGCTAGACCAGGCCGCCAGAAATGCCTTTGAACTAGGTCCGTGGTTTTGTGACCCCCAAAATGACCAGCCAATGGGTAATCCTGACAAGTCTGTATGATAATTGTACGAAGATCCTGGGGCACAAATATTTTGTTTCCCTGCCAATAGAGCCCCTCTCTTTCCTGAAGACCAGGATTGTGGGGGTAAGGGAATTTTCCGAGACGCCTGACGGATCTGGGATAAAAAGTCAGTTTGAGTTAGTAAAAAAATTCCAGCTTGAAGGATGGTATCTGGCGGAGATGAGGTTTCAGTTTCCGGGAACATACGGGACAGAGCATCAGGCTTAATGTTCTTGGATCCCAGCCGGTAAGTGATGTGGAAATTAAAACGTGAAAAAAAAGAGCCCATCTTGCTTGTCTAGGCCTGAGGCTCTTGGCGGTTCTGAGGTATTCCAAATTTTTGTGATCTGTAAAGATCAATATGGGATGTGCCGCTCCCTCCAAGAGGTATCGCCATTCCTCCAGGGCTGTCTTTATTGCTAACAATTCTCGGTCCCCTACGTCGTAATTCTTTTCTGATATTCCTAGTTTCTGGGAAAAGAAGGCCACAGGATGCATTAATGATTTAGCTCCCAGATGTTGGGACAGGATGGCCCCCACTGCAGTCTCAGAGGCGTCCACCTCCAGGATATACGGCAGAGCAGGATCAGGATGTCTTAGTACTGGAGCAGAAGTGAATAACTCCTTGAGCTTATCGATGGAGACTTGAGCTGCTTCAGTCCATTGGAAGCGGTTCTGCTTTTTGGTGTGATGGGTGCTTTGATGCTAGAAAAGTTCTTTATGAATTTCCTATAAAAATTAGAAAATCCAATAAAACGTTGCACCCCTTTTTTGTCGGTGGGAGGCGGCCAGGACATGATAGCTGCGAATTTCTGAGGGTCCATCGCCACACCTCCAGTTGATATGACTAGGCCGAGGAAGTGGATGGTTTGACACTCAAATTCACACTTCTCGGCCTTAGCGTAAAGTCCATTCTGCCTTAACCTGAGGAGGACTTGTTTCACGTGGATCTGGTGCGATTCTAATTATGCTGAGAATATCCGGAAATCGTCCAAGTATACAATCACAAATAAATCTAAAAAGTCTCTGAAAATATCATTAACAAAATGTTGAAAAGTCGCTGGTGCGTTGCATAATCCGAATGGCATCACAAGGTATTCGAAGTGGCCGAAGCGTGTTCGAAAGGCCGTCTTCCACTCATCCCCCTCACGGATTCTAATTAAGTTGTAAGCCCCTCGTAGATCCAGCTTTGTGAATATCCTGCCGGAACGAAGTCACTGGAACAACTCTGGAATCATGGGAAGGGGGTATCGGTTCTTGATTGTGATTTTATTTAATTCCCTGTAATCAATACATGGACGAAGGGAGTGATCTTTTTTTTTCAACGAAAAATATTCCTGCACCAGCTGGGGAGGATAAGTGTCGGATGAACCCCTTGTTGAGGTTCTCGTTGATGTACTCCTTAAGGACAAGAAGTTCAGGCTCCGAGAGAGGGAAAATTCTTCCAAAAGGAATTTCTGCTCCTGGCAGCAATTCAATTGGGCAATCGTATACTAGATGTGGGGGGAGAATATTTGCACTTTGTTTATCGAATACGTCTACGAAGTCGTGGTAAGTGGATGGCACAAGTTTCTGGGTTTCGGAGACGGCCTCCAGGCAGCCAATGACCAGGGTTGTAGGGTAACAAGACTTGAGGCAGTTCTGGATGCAGTAGGCGGACTGGAAAGTCACCTGGCCAGTGGCCCAATCAATGTGGGGGTTATGGGCCTGTAACCAAGGTATTCCCAGGATGATTGGGAATAGCAGGGAAGGGATAACATCTAGGCGTAGCAGTTCTTGGTGGTCTGGTTGGATACTTGCGGAAAGAGGTTGGGTTTCATGGGAAATGGACCCAGATTTAATGCTTGATCCATTAGCCAGTCGCACAGAGAGTTGCTGTAACTTGGGTTGCAGGGGGATGTTATGTTGCTTGGCAAAGACACGGTTTATGAAGCAGCTGCAGGCGCCTGAATCAATTATGGCTTGGACTCGGACTACCCCTTCCGAATGCTAAAACAGGAACAACAATGTGAGCGGATTTAATTAAAGTCAGGAAACCAGGATCATGAGAAGGAGGATTAAACTTACGGGTCTTGTTAGGGCACATGTTTGCATAATGTCCCGTTCCGCCACAATATAAGCATAGATTGTTCTGGTGAAGTCACTGCTTTTCTTCTGGGGTCAGAGGTGCATGGAGTAGGCCTATCTGCATAGGCTCGGGGGCGTCAGAGGAGGTAGCAGGTGGAGACGGGACAGGAACCGTCAGGTTACTGGGTGCTCTGGGTAGCATCCATACAGGGCGGAATTGATTAGAGCAGTGGTTCTCAACTCCTGTCCTCAGGACCCACTAACAGGCCAGGTTTATGTATTACCTTGGGGGAGATGCAGACTAGAATACTGCAATCACTGAGCAGCAAGTGATATCACCTGTCATGTATTTCAGTTATCTTGCAAACCTGGCCTGTTAGTGGGTCCTGAGGACTGGAGTTGAGAACCACTGGATTAGAGGAACTGAATTTATTCACTCTTGAGAAGAGGAGATTAAGGGGGGATATGATCAACATGTTCAAATATATAAGGGATCCATATAGTGAACTTGGTGTTCAGTTATTCACTTTACGGTCAACACAAAGGACAAGGGGGCACTCTTTCCGTCTGGAGGAAAAGAGATTTCACCTCCAAATACGGAAATATTTCTTCACAGTAAGAGCTGTGAAAATGTGGAATAGACTCCCTGCAGAGGTGGTTCTGGCCAGCTCAGTAGATTGCTTTAAGAAAGGTCTGGATTATTTCTTAAATGTACATAATATAACTGGGTACTGACATTTATAGGTAAAGTTGATCCGGGGAATATCCGATTGCCTCTCGGGGGATCAGGAAGGAATTTTTTCCCCTGCTGTAGCAAATTGGATCATGCTCTGCTGGGGTTTTTCGCCTTCCTCTGGATCAACTGTGGGTATAGAATTGGGTATATGGGATTGTATGATATTTTTATTATTTTATTTTTTTATGGTTGAACTGGATGGACTTGTGTCTTTTTTCAACCTGACTAACTATGTAACTATGCTAGTGACATGGTGAAAATCCCATTGGTGAGCAAAGTTCTTGAATTCTCTACTTGAAAATAATGTTGCATTGTCAGTCATCAATTGATAGGGAATTCCATGTGTGGAGAATATCTGCTTTAATGTCCCAAACACTGTGTTACTGGGAGGACATCAAATTTCCACCAGCCAGAGTACAAATCTACCAAGACCAGGTAATCCTTGTTTGACCACTCAAATATGTCAGCTGCTGTGATAGACCATGGTCTGTCAGGTATTTGGTGAAGAGTTAAAGGTTCTCTCATCTGGTGCTGTCGTAGAGCATTGAAGGGGGCACATGTGAAAATTTATTTTTCAATGTCAGTGTATATAGTGGACCAAAACATGGTTTCACGTGCCCTTCGCTTAGTGGAATGAATGCCAGGATGACCTTGATGGAGCTGTGTCAAGTAGTATTTATGGAGAGAGTGAGGGATGACATATCTCTGATCACGCAGACTGACATCCACTGTCAATTTATCCCTCAGAGTAAAATGGTCGGATATCATGTGGGATTTCCTTAAAGGAGCCAGGCCACCCATTGAGAATGATGTCCATGAGGCGCTGACAGATGGCATCCGCCAGTGTTTCTTGCTTTAGTTCCTGAATCCTTCTGGATGACAAGACCCCATCTAGAGCCAACACATTATAATTCTTAATAGCTTTAGAGTTATCAGAAGTGGGGAGGTGTGCACGTGAAAGAGCATCTGCAACAAACAGTTCACGGTCTTGTTTATAGATTACATTTAGGTGGTAGCGTTGAAGCTTTAGCATCATTTGCTGGATGCGCACAGATGCTGTATGCAGGGGTTTTCTCAATATAGTTATGAGTGGCTGATGATCCGTCTCACATTCCTTGTACCCCAAAGAGGTGGTACATCAAAGTGGCTGATAGAGTGATGTCCCTAATCCAGGACAAATTGCACATAAGATGAGGGAAAGAGAAAAAGTAGTGCTGCTGCAAAGAAGGCGCTCACGAGGATCGCAAATTCAGATGTAAAGACAAATGGTGTATAGTAGGCTTGTCCCGATACCACTTTTTTAAGACCGAGTACAAGTACCGATACTTTTTTTTCAAGTACTCGCTGATACCGATTACCGATACTTTTTATTAATGTCATGTGACAGTGGCACATGTGTCAGTATTTATTTATTTTTTTAATTTTTATTTTTTACTATTTTTTGTTATGTTTTTTTTTTACAATGCTTTGGGGTTTTTTTTTTTTGGGGGGGGGGGGGGAGTGGATGGCGTCAGTGTGTGTTTTATTTTTATTTTTTTATTATTTTTTACAATTAATTTTTTTTTTGTCATTTATTGCAATGTTTTTTGTTATTTTTTTAGCACTGTTGGGGGGCTTTGGTGAGATATCAGGGGTCATAACAGACCTCTGACATCTCACCTTTGAGACAGAGAAAGGAATTAGGGACACAGATTCCCCAGTCCCTTTCTCAGCAGCCTCCGCTGCACTGAAAATGAATGGACAGGCTCCTCTCCATTCATAAACTGAAGCATCGTAAATACCAGTTACGATGTTTCAGTTATGTGAATGGACAGAGTCAGTGACCACTGACTCTGTTCATTCGGAAAAGAAGGAGCCGGGTTTACCGGCTCCTACCTCCGCTCTCCATCCTGACAGATCGAGGACAGAGGGGGCAGAGGAGGACACGGATGGGGACACGCAGCACAACGGAGGGGGACACGGAGCACGGAGGGGGGACACGGAGTGGAGCGCAGACAGGGAGAGCAGCACAATGGAGGGGGACACGGAGCACGGAGGGGGGACACGGAGTGGAGCGCAGACGGGGAGAGCAGCACAATGGAGGGGGGCACGGAGGGGGGACATGGAGTGGAGCGCAGACGGGGAGAGCAGCACAATGGGGGGGGACACGGAGTGGAGCGCGGACAGGGAGAGCAGCACAATGGAGGGGGGACACGGAGCACGGAGGAGGGACACGGAGTGGAGCGCAGACAGGGAGAGCAGCACAATGGAGGGGGGCACGGAGGGGGGACATGGAGTGGAGCGCAGACGGGGAGAGCAGCACAATGGAGGGGGGCACGGAGCATGGAGGGGGGACTGGAGGAGGATACAGTCAGCGGTGATCGGTGCGGATTTGGGGGGAGTTGCAAGCACCGATCACTGCTGTAAAAGATTTCACTAAAGCAGCTGAAAAGGGGGGGGGGGGGCTGTGTGGGGAGAAGCGGTCAGGCTTTATAGAAATCTTTACAGGGAGATCGGTGTTTGTAACTCCCCCGGCCGCACCGATCATCCCTGACTGTACAAGTATCGGGTGAAGCATCGGAGCATTTGCCCGAGTACAAGTACTTGGGCAAATGCTCGGTATCGGTATCGGGACAACCCTAGTGTATAGTCTATAGTGTACAGTATATACCCATATTATGGATAGTTACAGTGGCTGCGAGATTTTGAAAGATAGCAGTGTCTACAAAACAGTACATGTGGGGAGCACTTAGACATATAGAAAGAAAGTGTTCTAAGAAGTAATGTGTAGACAGCTAGAACCTACACGCAGCACGCATCTGCATTTTTTTGGAGCCGCCAGAAAATGGAGTCAAAGAGTACATGAGCATTTAGGTCTGATTTATCTAGAAATGCTTGTTTTTTTTAAAGAACAGTCCTGTTAAAGGGCATTTGGAAGACCATTGTCTAAATTCAGTGGTGTTTTCTGGCTGGAGGTCTTGGATTCCACATAGGGGGCTCAAGGAACAAGCTAAAGAAGTAATATCTTTCTTTTTGTGCAAGGGTGAAAACTCTTTAGGCCTCCTGAACACAGGGCATCTACTTTTTTCCTCTGAATGCCAGAACTCCTGGCAGGTAAAAAGCTGCTTAAAACGCACCTAAATTTGTGTATTGCACACATGTTTCAGTATGTTTAGGCTCATCAAGTGTTTGAGTAATAATGGATTCCATTGTCAAGACTATTTATTTATTCTAGTCATTAGGATGCATTAACCCTCAAATGCGCCTAGCATTTAGATGCATTTACACGTGTTTAGGCACATTTTTTTCTGCTCAAAAGCTCCTCTCCTGAATGCACTTTTGATGGCTTTTTATTTCAGCCTGTAGACGCTCCTCTTCTAATACGCCTGTAAAAGCTTATATGTGCATGGACACATAGGCTAACTTAGAGGTGCTTTTACAGGCTGAAAAAAAAAATGCCACACGCCTGTGTGGGTTTTTTAAGCCCAGTGTGCATGAGCCCTTAATGGTTGCCCTATCAGGTGATGAGGTTTGATATGGTTGGGGAGGGATGTGCCTGTAAGCCAAAGGATGGCGCATAGGGGTTGGTAGTACCATATTGGTTCAGATTTTAGAATGTGTGTGGACATGGCAGTTATGACTCTAAATGGAAATCTTGATAATATTTATGGGACAGCTATTCCTTCCTTTTCTTTTGGTGTATTCATAAGGGACCATTGAATCCTGGGTTGTCTGTCTGTCCAGACAAAGCTCAAAGAGGTTTGACCCATTTGGTTTACAATAAGTAAATCTGCACAGTCAGCATATTTACTTTGTTTAGTGCAAAACATCCCAGCAATGTTAAAAAAAAATTCAATAGGTTCTAAATGCTTGAATGCAGGGGGCAAAGTAAAGCCTCATACACACGATTGGATTTCCGTCGGACAAAGCGTAGGACTTATGTCCAAAGGGCATTGGCCGTGAACTTGTTCTGCATACAGACGGCAAAACGTTGTCAGCCAACAAATACGAAACAACGTGGTTTTCCAGCTCTTTAGCGCCACCCTTTGGGCAACTTCTGCTAATGTTGTAATATGGTTAGCATTGCTTCTGAGCATGCATGTTTGTACTTTGGATTTTTTTCTAATGGACTTGTGTACACACGATCGGATAATCTGACGGCACACGTTTGTTGTCGGACAATTTTAAAGCATGCTATCCAACATTTGTTGTCGGAAAATCCGACAACAATTGTCCGATGGAGCATACAAACGGTCGGATTTTCCGAAAAAACCCTGCCATCACACATTTGTTGTCAGAAAATCTGATCGTGTGTACGAGGCTTTAAGAATGTCATGTTCTGATAGTGGAGAGCTGCCCAGCTGCTGCAGATTACTTGCCCAACTACCTCTGCCTCATCAGGTGTGGCCTCTTTGAGCTACTGAAGGAGAAAAGCTGACAACAACAATGGTTGCAAAAATTTGAGTTAACTGGTCCCGAGTCTGCATCCGAGCGTGGTGATTAAATAGGCACTCCACTGCAACACTATCACGTAACATCCTTTCCATTTATGAGGGCAGGGTAAGTTATGGTTTCTGTAAAGCCAACAGAACTACCACTTCAGACAATGTTCCTCTCCAGCTTCTTGTTTGAAGTGGTTTATTTTGACAAGCAATGTAACCAGTCTGAGCATCTCTATAACCCAGGGGTCTTCAAAATTTTTAATAGGAGGACCACATTGCAAATTTAACACATACTGGCGGGCGGAAAAAATCAGTTATTTATGAATGAATGTGCCTCCCCACACATCTATGGTTCAATCAGAGCCTTCCTGAACATTTGTATCCCCATAAGAGCCTCCCCACACATGTGTGTCCCCATCAGAGTCTGTCCCACATCTATGCCCCCATCAGAGCCTTCCCTCAAATCTGTGTCCCCATCAAAGTCTCCTTGCACACATGTGCCCCCTTAAGAGTCTCCTTGCACATCTGTGTCCCGATCAGAGCCTTTCCACACATCGGTGTCCCCATCAGAGCCTTTCCACACATCTGTGTCCCCATCAGAGCCTTTCCACACATCTGTGTCCTGATCAGAGCCTTTCTGCACATCTGTGTCCCCATCAGAGCCTTCCACACATCTGTGTCCCTATCAGAACCTCCTTCCACATATGTGTCCCCATCAGAACTTTCCACACATCTGTGTCCCCATCAGACCCTTTTTCCACATCTGTGTCCCCATCAGAGCTTTTTTGTACATCTGTGTGCCCATCAGAGCCAAAAGCACATCTGTGTCCCCATCAGAGCTTTTTTGTACATCTGTTCCCCCATCAGAGCCATTACGCACATCTGTGTCCTCATTAAAACCTATCACGCACATCTATGTCCCCATCAGAGACTTCCCCATATCTATATCCCTATAAGAGTCTGCCCCACATCTATGTCCCCCATCAGACTCTTTCCCATATCTGTGTCTCCATCAAAGTCTCCTGGATATCTGTGTCCTCGAAGAACATTTATGTATAGTACATTGCCTCCATTTGCCTCTTACATTGCGGTCACAATAACAGCACAGTACAGGTCTTCGGCACCTCCCAGCTTTCTGCCCGCCACTACACAAGCAGGCTGAATGCGGAAGAATCGGTAATATAAACAGCAGGCGGGAGCCAGGAGGTGCTGCACTAATTACATCATTGGTTGCTAGGATGCCAGCGGTCCTAGCAACCAATCTACAGTACGGCATGGTTGAGTGGAAGGGGGTGGGGGGAGAAGCTTTGTGTGCTGTTTGCCAGGACTTGCTGCCGAGAACAGAGGAGGTTTAGAAAAGCAAGCAGACCAGCAATGTTGTGTCTCCAGTGTCATTAGTGCCTGAGTGAGCTGTGGGCTGGAGAAAACATACAAGAGGGCCGGATGTGGCCCACGGGCTGGGGTTTGGAGACCCCTGCTAAAACTAAACAGTGTATAGAGTGAATTATATAAGACATAGGGGAGAATGCAATTAGACTGCTACACCACTTTTCTGGCATTAGTCACTCTTGTTTATGTGTTATGCCTAAAACGGACATGTATCCCCATGGGATTGCGGATGTCAGCGGATGAATATCCGCTGACATCCGATCTTATCAGTCCCCGCTAAGGTCCGTTTCTGCAGACTGAGGAAAATCCTATTTTTCCATCCGTCTGCGGATCGGGTGAACACGGACAGACGGTCCGTGTTCATCCGATCCCCCCCCCCCATAGAGGAGAGCGGAGATCTGTCATCTGCCGGCTCAGCAGGGATCAACGGAGCGATCCCCGCTGAGAAAGCGGATGTTAAAGGAACGGAAACCTACGGGATCCGCACGTGTGAAAGGGCCCTAATTCAAAAAACAACTGAGAGTTTTGGTTCTGACAACAGCTTGTGTGGCAAATTCAGGTGGTTTTAATTTGCTCCACTTCTTCATTGTGGAGCAACGCCTGCTCCAAATTGAAAATAAAATACAGACATTTCGTATCTTACGAAAGTGAAGCAAATTAAAACCAACAACGTTTTGCAAAGATTTTGCAAACGTGTCTTGCATGCGTTCTAAAAGTGACGCAGCATGTGCCAAATTCAAGTACAAGTTCTAGACAGATACATGAATTTGCAGCATGTTGCACCCCTTTTAGAACGCACAAGAGACACTTTTGCTAAATTTGTCACCTTTTACAGAAAACAGCTCAACTCCTAGTTAGCAAGCTTTGTCGCTAACATGCGGAAACCATTTGGATTTCACTCCCTGCTTTATGTCTCTTGAAACTTTTTCCCAGTCTCTAATAACTCCTAAAGGAAGTCTGCAATCTCTGACCAGCTCCTATCTCATATCTGACAGATTTTGATAGCATTGTAATAATTTAATATTACATGCGCTGCTTTTGATGATGTCAGGATCACACTTGGGTACCCAGGTTTCATGACATTTGACCACCACTGCTTTAAACTAATGCAACTTTAATTGTGGCCACTAGGTGGGGTAATTTACAAGCATCTATTATAAATAGAGCTCAATTGTTAAATACAATAGACTTTTGAGGCTTCATTAAAGAAAGTGAGGATCCCTCCTTCTGTACAAACAAGCTTCAGCAAACACAGAAGAACTCATAAGGCAGGTTCCACAATTTTTTTTAATATCCTTTGAAGTCCTGCCAATGTGTGTTCTTGCATTCTTCGGTGCAGACCCATGTGATGCACACTTTCCATACAATATTAGCAAATATCTACTGCAATTCAGGCACATGTACAAGCCATTGTATGTATGAAGCCTTTAAGTACATATAAACAAAGCTTTTTTTTCTTTTGTGATAGAATAGAGATAAGTTAGAACGTATGTAACTTTTTTTTTTTTTAACCACTTAAGCCCTGGACCATTTTGTAGCTAAAGGACCAGGCCCCTTTTTGCGATCCGGCACTGCGTCGATTTAACTGACAATTGCGCGGTCGTGCAACGTAGCTCCCAAACAAAATTGACGTCCTTTTTTTCCCACAAATAGAGCTTTCTTTTGGTGGTATTTGATCACCTCTGCGATTTTTTATTTTTTGCGCTATAAACAAAAATAGAGCGACAATTTTGAAAAAATGCAATATTTTTTACTTTTTGCTATACAGTAATAAATATCCCCCAAAAATATATAAAAAAAATAATATTTTTTTTCCTCAATTTAGGCCGATACGTATTCTTCTACATATTTTTGGTAAAAAAATCGCAAAAAGCGTTTATTGATTGGTTTGCGCAAAAGTTATAGCGTCTACAAAATAGGGGGTAGTTTTATGGCATTTTTATTAATAATTTATTTTTTACTAGTAATGGCGGTGATCAGTGATTTTTATCGTGACTGCGACATTATGGCAGACACATCGGACACTTTTGACACCATTTTGGGACCATTGTCATTTTTACAGCGATCAGTGCTATAAAAATGTACTGATTACTGTGAAAATGACACTGGCAATGAAGTGGTTAACCTGTAGGGGGCTCTGAAGTGGTTAAGTGTTTCCTAGGGAGTGATTACTACTGTGTGGGGGCGTGGCTTGGCGTGTGACGTCACTGATCGTCGTTCCCTATGACAGGGAACAGACGATCACTGACACTCACACTAGGAAGCACGGGGAGAGGTTTGTTTACACTTACCTCTCCCAGTTCTTCAGCTCTGTGACCCGATCCTGGGACACCGGCATCGATCGGGTCCACGGGCACGAAGCTCAGGACTGGGTCGCGAGCACGCGACCCACGGCTGGGCTTCTTAAAGGCGACGTACCTGTACATGCTTGTGCCCAGCTGTGCCATTCTGCCGACGTATATCGGCGTGAGGCGGTTCTTAAATGGTTAAAGCATACAAGCCTGTGTCCATTGTTTCAGTGCATCGCATTGTAAATCTTATTGACAGTGTACAAATGTTTTCTTCTTTCAGGTATCCACACAGAGCAATGTGCTGCGGTGAACTGTGGTGCCATCCGATGTACAGCATCACACCACGCTGCACATGGGGCACAAACAAAAAACTGTTTACTATGTGCCCTTTGAGACTGGTGTTGATCAGGTGCAGAAAAATGCACATAGTATGAATGAGCCCTAATTTGGAGTAATCTCTTGCTTCCTTTTGTGTCTCGAGACAGCGCATTAAGAAATAATTCTCCATTAGAACACAGACAGAAAAAATAAATTGTCTGGGGTTGTAAACATTCCCTAACTTCTTGTCTACCAAGTTACGTCTATCAACAACACTGTAGACAAGTGTTTTTTTTTTTTCCATTTTGGATAGAGCAAGGGAGGGTTATAAACTCTTTCAGCTTTTTTTCTGCGCCATCTGTGTCCCATTGCGCAGGTTTCCCTCCACTTACTGTCCCATAGCCAAACAGGAAGTGAGAAGAAATCTCTGCAAATGAAGGGAATTTTTTGGGGACCCCTAGGTAAGGTTACCAGATTTTTAAAATGAAATCCGGGGACATTATTTTTTTTTTATTGGCAAATGGTAAACTATTTTATAAGCATATTTTCCTCAAATGATATATGCAGTGTATGTGGTATGTGTTTATGGAATGATTGTATGATATATACGTTATTTCTCCCATTTTCTCAATGGGGGAAAAAAAAAAAAAGATACTTCTTAGAATTTGGAATATGACTACCAAATTGTAAGAAGATAAGATAAAGAAAAAACTTGGAGGGAGTAACGGGTTGCACTACCTATGCGTGTGGCCAAAAAGTGGGTGTGACCAGTAAGTGGGCGTGGTCAGCAAGTGGAGATTTCTTCATGGCGTACAATGGTGATCAGTATGTTCTGGCCTCCCTATACCAATAAAAAAAGCTAGCAAATGCTAACACTTCCTTTATACAATTCTACAAATGGACTTATGAGTGCAATGGTAAAACCTATAGAATAATATCCAGTGCAAATCAACCAATGTATTGCAATATAGTATTGATTGTGTCACCCCCTCTGCAAAAATATTTGAGAAATTGCAGAGCTGCGATGTTCAAATAATGGTGAAACCCCCTGCATTCAATAATAATAACAGAGATGCAAATCAACCAGTGTATTAGAACATAGTAGTGATGGTGTCACCCTCTCTGCAAAAAGAGGTAAGAAATATTGCAGAGCTGCAATGTGCAAATAGTGGTGAAACCCCCTATATATAATTGTAGCGGCCTCACCCCCCGTCCCCTTGTGAATAAAGTGGCTTGCTTGTCTAGGGGTATGCGGGAGGAGGGTGAGGTACACTACGGCCTATGTCCTCCAAGGTGTAGAGGTGAAGGCCAACACTATTTTACCTTTGAGTCCTGTGTTCTGGATGGAGCCTCTGGCCCTCCTGCAGAGGGCAAGTTTGTCTGTCAGTAATAGAGCCCCACACCATAAAAAGTCCATTACTCCTTTATTCTTCTTCACATATGAACAGTATCAGTTGAACTTTCAAACGAACAAACAGGGTGTGGATACGAGTAGGCCCAGGCACAATGAACTCTCCTATTCCTTCTTTGGCGAATAGGCTTGGCGCACAGTCGCTGCCACCGACCGCAAGTTTGGTCGGTGCCACCGACCGGGTGAACTGTTGAGGCCCCTGCCACAGGCCTAATAGCAGGTCTCTGCCACCGACCTGAATTGACTAGATGTACCGCTGCCACCGGTCACAGAACATGAATTACCTTCCTTTATGAATAGGCCCTTGTTGGAGAAAGATATCCATCCAAGCGGTCTCCGGAGGTCCACCCGACACTGGCAATATGCTGCACCAGCTTCACGAAGGGTCACCTCTCCGGTCCTTTATGCCCTGGATTCAGGTGCCCAACACCAGGGGCACCTTAGGACAATCCCTCCCTTGCGGGACCCAGCGGAAGGTACTGGGCCCCAGGCCTCCGGATGAGTACCTCACCCCAGACTGAAGGTGTCTGGGATGGAACACAAACTCCACGTGTACAGGCCGAGGGCGCCTGAACACCGACCACGGACAGCAGCCCTCAGGCTGAAGGTGCCTGGGACTCGGACCTCGTGGTGAAGATGTCCGCCCCCTTTATACCCTCTCCCAGCAAGCACAGTGTATTCCCCGCCCCACAGTACAACTGCCGCGAGAGGTCACAAAGGGTACGGCACTGCAGTAGTGGTTCAACCCCGGCTCAAAGTGACAGCGCCACCTGCTGAGCCGCAGGGAACTAAACACCACTGATGTCCTCATCCGAACAGAATACAGCTCTATTCTTCCAATTAGTGCATCTGGGTCATGCTACCACCCAGATGCTCCCCCTAAATAGTACATGCCCGCTACATAATCACAATAAAATGTATAATTAATGTACATATTTTAATTTTTTTACGATTATGCACAGGTTGTTTGACAAAGGGGGCGGGGCTCCGCATATCAGCCCCACCCATCCCAAACATCAGAGCTCCGATTTAACAGCTCCACTTACTTTTGGCCATATATACGCCCCCGGCTTGCCCACCAATACCTACTATGCTGGATAGATATTCACATTTCTGCATGTCCTGATAGGGGCTAGGCTGTCAGCAATGGGTATAGGTGCTGCCCCTGAATCCGGGGACAGATTTTGTCCGGGGACAATGTACTCAATCCGAGGACGTCTGGTCACCCTACCCCTAGGCCACCCAAAACTAGTGTCCCCATCAGGGCTGGTTCAAGGATTTTTGACACCCTAGGCAAAACCTAACTTTGCCGCCCCCTTTGCCCCACCCCCTTTGCCCTGCCCATTTATACCCCACCTTTTTAACGAAGCGCCCATCAAATGCAGCCTACCAGCGCCCATCAATGCAGCCTCACCAGCGCTCATCAATGCAGCCTCACCAGCGCTCATCAATGCAGCCTCACCAGCGCCAATCAAATGCAGCCTACCAGCTCCAATCAAATGCAGCCTACCAGCTCCAATCAAATGCAGCCTCACCAGTGCCCATCAAATGCAGCCTCACCAGCGCCCATCAATGCAGCCTACCAGGGGAGGGGGGACCCGACCTGGGCCAGGCGCCCTAGGCAGCAGTGCGCCCTAGGCGGCTGCCTAGTTTGCCTAGTGGTAGCACCGGCCCTGGTCCCCATTGGAAGATTCCCCCTCTATTACTTTTCTGGGGACAACCCAAAATCTGGATTTTCTTTTACTTTCAATGATAATGGCAAACAGGGCAAATAGAGAGGGTGAATCTCCTGAATAGGGGAAGAGAAAGCAATAAAAACTGACAGGTAATCTAATCCCTCTACACTCTATCCAAAGCTAAAAAAAAAAAAAGTTTTGCCTTTAGTTATACTTTAAATTCAGCAGCTTTGAGCTTGATACTGGCTTTAAAAGCCGGCAAAGGGCTTTCCAATACAAGTGATCCGGGTAGCTCTGGAGATCACTTTTAATGGGGCTAACAAAATGCGGGGAGCCCTGGACCATGGAAAACGACTTCCCTAGTGAATGCAACAGGAAGTCGGGGAACATCTATGCCCCGATTCCCTCCTGCACTAAATGAGTCCAGAAGAGACGTGTATTTTGTTATTTCTGGGGTCACAGCTGTCATTCCTCAGCTAGTGTAGCTGAGGATACAGTTATTTAAAGCTCCATCTGTGCTGGATTAGCTGCATTGGAAGGCAAGGAGACTCCCTAAGGTAGGGTGACCAGACATCCCCAGTTTCAGGGGACAGTCCCCGGATTGAGGACACTGTCCCCGGACTAAATCTGTCCCCGGTTTTGTCCCCGGATTGGATTTGAACAGGGGCTGGGGCAATTTCAAAGACAGTCAGTGCCGCTCTTACTAGCTTAGGGGGGTGTATTTTTTTCATTATCTGTGCCCCTTTCTGATGATCATGTGCTGGTCAGATCGGAGGGAATATTTCTTAAGTTTCGGGCGCATGCCCATCCAGCTCCGCTCACATGTTCTTCTGCCTTGGCTCAAGTCCCAGCCAGCCGCCTGCCTGCTTATCTCCTTGACTTCCCTGGTGGAGTGATCTTCCTCCTCTCCCCACCCAGTAGTAGCCGGGGCCCGGAGAGTAAGACTTGTCAGGCTGTGAGGCGGGCAGCGGCGACAGGCAGAGTCCCTGATTGCCGCCATTACTAGTAAAAATATATATATATATATGTCCCCTGATTTAATTTTAAAAATCTGGTCACCTTACCGTAAGGCTCCATAAGGGTAACCTATCAGCTGCCCGTGCTATAACATAGCTATTAGCCCCCTTGTGATAGCAATAAAGTTAAAACAATAAAATAAAAAAGTGTAAAAAAAAAAATTAAAACACCCCTGAAAATACACACACCCCATATAAAAAGTGCAGAGTAAGGCAAGCATGTGCAACATCAATTGTGCCACACGTGTAGGGTATCCCCGTGAACATCAGAGGGAGAGCAATAACTCTAGGACCATAATTCACAGTTAAAGCGGTAATAAAGTCTTGTTTTTGTTTTAAAATAACAAACATGTCATACTTACCTGCTCTGTGCAATAGTTTTACACAGAAAAGCCCAAATCCTCCTCTTCTCGGGTCCCACGCTGGCGCTTCTGGCCCCTCCCTCCTGCAGGGTGCCCCCACAGCAAGCAGCTTGCTGTAGGGGCACCCAAACAGACGTGCTCCCAAACCGCAGCTCTGTGTGTCCATGCACACACCGAGCTTCGGCTTGGCCCTGCCCCCTCCGTCTCCTGATTGGCTCACTGACTGTGATTGACAGCAGCAGGAGTTATTGGCCAAAAGCCATTTGGGAGTGCAAGTCCCCAGAGAGCCAAGTCTCTCGTGGACATCGCTGAGTCGAGAGGGGGCTCAGGTTAGTATTAGGGGGGCTGCTGTACACAGAAGGTTTTTTACCCTTAAGCATAGAATACATGAATGTAAAAAACCTTGTGCCTTTACAACCACTTTAAAGCGGAGTTCCACCCAAAAATGGAACTTCCGCTTCCTCCCCCCCTCCGGTGTCACATTTGGCACCTTTCAGGGGGAGGGGGGTGCAGATACCTGTATAAAACAGGTATTTGCACCACTTCCGGGTATTGCCCCTCCGTGTTGCACCCCCCCCCCCCCCCCCGCTGTCTTCTGGGAAAAACACTGCTCCCAGGAGATAGCGGGGACCAGTGAAAGGCACCGGCACAACTAGCGCATGCGCAGTAGGGAACCGGGCAGTGAAGCCGCAATGCTTCACTTCCCGATTCCCTCACCGAAGATGACGACGCGGGCAGCCGAGAGACGAGTGATTGCCCGGCTTTGGCTGCCGACATCGATAGACTCCAGGACAGGTAAGTGTCCTAATATTAAAAGTCAGCAGCTGCAGTATTTGTAGCTGCTGGCTTTTAATTTAAAAAAAATTGCGGGACCTCTGCTTTAACTTTAAACTAGAAACCTGCAAATGCTTTTAAAACATTGCCTAGAAGAATAATGGGTATTCAATTTTTTTGCGATTTCACGGGTAGTGCTTTTTTACCTCAGAGCCGCGATGTGACTTCCAGTTTCTCAAGAGCCTCAGAGGAATGGAACGCAAGGCCTGAGCAGGCCAGGAGGAGTCGGCGGCCGGCCGGCCGGTGAGCATCCACGACCGTCGGCCAGGGCATATATGCTGCTGCTGGACAAGGTCAGTGGGTTATTGCTGATGTACTGCATCAGTGGAGAGTGGGGACAGTTATAATGGGCACAACAGGTATACATGCCTGGCCGGAAACTCAGCACAGGGATGATGGTGGGAAGTGAACCCCTCATAATGGGTACAGTGAGACTGCATTTGATGGGCACAGTGGCTGCATTTAATGGCACAGTGGCTGCAGTTGATGACACAGTGGCTGCAGTTGATGGGCACAGTGGCTGCATATGATGGGCACAGTGGCTGCATATGATGGAAACAGTGGCTGCATATGATGGGCACAGTGGCTGCAATTGATGGCACAGTGGCTGCATTTGATGGCACAGTGGCTGCATTTGATGGCACAGTGGCTGCAATTGATGGCACAGTGGCTGCAATTGATGGCACAGTGGCTGCATATGATGGGCACAGTGGCTGCAATTGATGGGCACAGTGGCTGCATATGAAGGGGCACAGTGGCTACAATTGATGGGCACAGTGGCTGCATTTGATGGGCACAGTGGCTGCGATTGATTGGCACAGCGGCTGCGATAGATTGGCACAGTGGCTGCGATTGATTGGCACAGTGGCTGCAATTGATGGCACAGTGGCTGCATATGATGGGCACAGTGGCTGCAATTGATGGGCACAGTGGCTGCATATGAAGGGGCACAGTGGCTGCAATTGATGGGCACAGTGGCTGCAATTGATGGGCACAGTGGCTGCATATGATGGGCACAGTGGCTGCAATTGATGGGCACAGTGGCTGCAATTGATGGGCACAGTGGCTGCATTTGATTGGCACAGTGGCTGCGATTGATTGGCACAGTGGCTGCGATTGATGGGCACAGTGGCTGCGATTTATTGGCACAGTGGCTGCAATTGATGGCACAGTGGCTGCATATGATGGGCACAGTGGCTGCAATTGATGGGCACAGTGGCTGCATATGAAGGGGCACAGTGGCTGCAATTGATGGGCACAGTGGCTGCAATTGATGGGCACAGTGGCTGCATATGATGGGCACAGTGGCTGCATTTGATGGGCACAGTGGCTGCATTTGATGGGCACAGTGGCTGCGATTGATTGGCACAGTGGCTGCGATTGATGGGCACAGTGGCTGCGGTTGATGGGCACAGTGGCTGCATTTGGTGGGCACATTGGCTGCAATTGATGGGCACAGTGGCTGCATTTGTTGGGCACAGTGGCTGCATTTGTTGCGCACATTGGCTGCATTTGATGGGCACATTGGCTGCATTTGATGTTTTTTTTTTGTTTGTTTGTTTTTTCAAAAAAATGTAGTTTGTATGCGCCCCCCCCTAAAACATTTTGAGCACCAGCCGCCACTGACGGAGAGGATTCCATGTTGTAAAGCGCTGCGCAAACTGTTGGCGCTATATAAATCCTGTATAATAATAGTAATAATAATTCCCTCATTGAGTATGTGGATGTTTTTTTTGTTTAACCCGCTGAATGAACAAAAAAATAAATAAAAAACTGTATCATCTATGGGCTGCTGTAGTCTAATCAATTCTAAAAAAAAGTTTTGGCTTTGGAAATCAGGGAACTGCGGCTGCTGAACTTCATTAACTAGTGAGTCACTGACCTGGAACAAGTGAAGTGTCCCAACACTTCACTGTCTGTGTGCTTGTTCCAGGTCATTAACCCGCTAAGTAAAAACGCAGACCCACACATACATGTATATCTGTTCAATGTTCATTTATATAGGTTGCCTGCATGCTGCTCAGTGCTAGTACAAAAAGATAAACTGTTTGAAAGAGGCCTTACTGTATATGTTCATAAAAATTTGTTTTTTGAATTTTGCGTTTTATAGTTGTGTCACAGCTGGTTATATTTAATTTGATAATCCAACTATGCTATTCTTATATCACTGAATACAATGCTTATGTAGTGCCCATCCCAAATGGTTGGGACGCTATTCAAATTTAGAGGGATGTCTGAGCCAGTAGTTGGACTCAGACGGTTGATAATTACATTTAAATTTGCATCTGTCTCAGTTATGGTTTGCCCGGTAGTGATTTCCCTTTTTGCCTGTAGGTGGCGTTACCACCTCAGGCACTTGTTGGAAAACGGGGAGATTATGCTATATTGAGTGGCCCCTCTCAGCAGTGGTGTAGTGGGAGTGGTTAACCCGCTGTGCCTGCTGGGAGGGAATACTTAAGGGGCAGACGCGGGACGTGAGGTATGTGTGTGTGGTCCTCGTCTCGGGGCCACGTTGGCCCGAGGCTGCATCGCTGCTTAGTAGGCCCAGCTAGGCTGGCTGGGGCCTATATCCAGAGAAGGGATCCCAATCTGTCCATCTAAATGGGGTGAAAGTATCTTAATGAAGGAGACCAGGGGGGGACCTGCCCTGGAGGAGACCAGCACAACACTGTTGTCTCAGGTGAGGCCTGGCAACTTTATTAACCACTTAAGCCCCGGACCATTACGCAGCATAAAGACCAGAGGTGTTTTTACAATTTGGCACTGCGCTGCTTTAACTGGAAATTGTGCGGACATGCAATGTTGTACCCAAACGAATTTTGCGTCCTTTTCTTCCCACAAATAGTGCTTTCTTTTAATGGTATTTGATTGTCTCTGCTATTTTAATTTTTTGCAATATAAACGGAAAAAGACCGAATATTTTGAAAAAAAATTATATTTTCTACTTTTTGTTATAAGAAAAATCGAATAAACTCAATTTTAGTCATACATTTAGGCCAAAATGTATTCAGCCACATGTCTTTAGTAAAAAAAATGTCAATAAGCGTATATTTATTGGTTTGCACAAAAGTTATAGCGTCTACAAACTAGGGTACATTTTCTGGAATTTGCACAGCTTTTAATTTATGACTGCCTATCTCATTTCTTGAGGTTTTAAAATGGCAGGGCAGTACAAAACCCCCCCCAAATGACCGCATTTTAGAAAGTAGACACCCCAAGGAAATTGCTGAGAGGCATGTTGAGCCCATTGAATATTTTTTTTTTGTCCCAAGTGATTGAATAATGACAAAAAATAAATGTTACAAAAAGTTGTCACTAAATGATATATTGCTCACACATGCCATGGGCATATGTGGAATTACACCCCAAAATACATTTTGCTGCTTCTCCTGAGTATGGGGATACCACATGTGTGGGAATTTTTGGGAGTCTAGCCGCGTACGGGGCCCCGAAAACAAAGCACCGCCTTCAGGATTTCTAATGCCGCATACACACGACCGTTTTTCACGACGTTAAAAATGCCATTTTTTAAATTGGGCATTAAAAACGATCGTGTGTAGGCTCCAAAACATTTTTAACGACGTGAAAAATGGCCTAAAAAAATGAGAACCTGCTCTATTTTTTCACGTCGTTTTTTTTAACGACGTGAAAAACGGTAGTGTGTATGCTTTTACAAGGGGGAAAAAAAAAGCGCATGCTCAGAATCAAGTATGAGACGGGAGCGCTCATTCTGGTAAAACTAGCGTTCGTAATGGAGATAGCACATTCGTCACGCTGTAACCGACTGAAAAGCACGAGGCTAAAAAAACGCGAATCGCCGCTCAACAAACTTTACTAACATGAAGGGTGGCGCTATTCGAACGGAACTTCCCCTTTATAGTGCCGTCGTACGTGTTGTACGTCACTGCGCTTTGCTCGAGCGTTTTTTTTTTATGAACGTGTGTATGCAAGGCAGGCTTGAGAGGAAACAAGAAAAATCACGTCGAGAAAAACGTCGTTTTTGAAAATGACATTAAAAAACGATCGTGTGTACGCGGCATAAGGGCACAAACCTCAAGGTTTCTAAGGGCATAAATTTTTGATTTCACTCCTCACTACCTATCACAGTTTTGAAGGCCATAAAATGCCAAGATAGCACAAAACCCCCCAAAATGACCCCATTTTGGAAAGTAGACACCCCAAGGAAATTGCTGAGAGGCATGTTGAGCCCATTGAATATTTTTTTTGTCCCAAGTGATTGAATAATGACAAAAAAAAAAAAAAAATGTACAAAAAGTTGTCACTAAATGATATATTGCTCAAACATGCCATGGTTATATGTGGAATTGCACCCCAAAATACATTCTGCTGCTTCTCCTGAGTACGGGGATACCACATGTGTGGGACTTTTTGAGAGCCTAGCCGCGTACGGGGCCCTGAAAACCAAGCACCGCCTTCAGGATTTCTAAGGGCACAAATTTTTGATTTCACTCCTCACTACCCATCACAGTTTTGAAGGCCATAAAATGCCAAAATATCACAAAACCCCCCCAAATGACCCCATTTTGGAAAGTAGACACCCCAAGATATTTTCTAAGAGGCATGGTGAGTATTTTACAGCTCTCATTTGTTTTTGAAAATGAAGAAAAAAAAGAGAAAATTTTTATTAAATTTTTTCAATTTTCAAAACTTTGTGACAAAAAGCGAGATCTGCAAAATACTCACCATACCTCTCAGGAAATAGCTTGGGGTGTCTACTTTCCAAAATGGGGCCATTTGGGGGGGTTTTGTGCCATCTGGGCTTTCCATGGCCTCCGAAACTGTGATACGCAGTGAGGAGTGAAATCAAAAATTTACACCCTTAGAAAGCCTGAAGGCGGTGCTTGGTTTTTAGGGTCCCGTACGTGGCTAGGCTTCCAAAAAGTCTCACATATGTGGTATCCCCGTACTCAGGAGAAGCAACAGAATGTATTTTGGGGTGTAATTCCACATATATCCATGGCATGTTTGAGCAATATATCATTTAGTGACAACTTTGTGCAAAAAATAAATACATTTTTTTATTTTTCCCGCAACTTGTGTCAAAATATAAAATATTCCATGGACTCGACATGCCTCTCAGCAAATAGCTTGCTTGCTGAGTAGACACTACTTCCCAAAATGGGGTCATTTGGGGGGGGGGGGTTTTGAACTGTCCTGGCATTTTATGCACAACATTAGGAAGCTTATGTCACACATCATCCACTCTTCTAACCACTTGAAGACAAAGCCCTTTCTGACACTTTTTGTTTACATGAAAACATTTTTTTTTTTGCAAGAAAATTAAGTTGAACCCCCAAACATTATATATTTTTTTAAAGCAAAGGCCCTACAGATTAAAATGGTGGGTGTTGCATTTTTTTTTCCACACAGTATTTGCGCAGCGATTTTTCAAACGCATTTTTTGGGGAAAAAATACACTTTTTTTAATTTTAATGCACTAAAACACACTATATTGCCCAAATGTTTGATGAAATAAAAAAGATGATCTTAGGCCGAGTACATAGATACCAAACACGACATGCTTTAAAATTTTGCACAAACACGCAGTGGCGACAAACTACATACATTTTTAAAAGCCTTTAAAAGCCTTTACAGGTTACCACATTAGATTTATGCTGCGTACACACGACCATTTTTAATGACGAGAAAAATGTCATTTTTTTAAATGGTCATTAAAAACGATCGTGTGTGGGCTTCAGAGCATTTTTCACGACGTGAAAAATGGCCATGAAAAAATTGGAACATGCTCTAATTTTTCTCGTCGTTTTTCACGTCGTCGTTTTTCACGTCGTCGTTTTTCACGTCGTCGTTTTTCACGTCGTCATTTTTCACGTCGTCATTTTTCACGTCGTCGTTTTTCTCGTCGTGAAAAACGGTCGTGTGTAGGCTTTAACGACGTGAAAAAAGCGTGCATGCTCAGAAGCAAGTGATGAGAAGGGAGCGCTCGTTCTGGTAAAACTACCGTTCGTAATGGAGATAGCACATTCGTCATGCTGGAAATTATTGCATCGTTTGATGCAGCGCATTCTTTTCTTCGTTATAATGCTGCAATAATCCAATTCTTTTGATATTCTCACAGAGTTCTGAAAAAGTTTTTTCTTTATTATTGTTTTCTCATGATTAATCTATATTTATTGTAAGGCAGATCTCCCTAAATACCCAATATTTTTGAGTTTCCATCTTGTATTGAAGATGTTATTTTTGATTATTATTTGGATAATATTTTAGACTGTTTTCCAATATTATTTGATATTTTTGAGTGTGTCAAGTTACCACAACAACATTATAAATTATTTTAATTTACCCTCAAGGAGGTTAGTGTCCCTTGTTAATTTCCCAATTTTTTTTTTCAATGTCCCTGCCTACTCACTAGCAAACTCTCTATTTAGAATAAAAACACATGTTCAATTTTTATCATGAAACAAAAATACCATTTATTCTGGCCTAAAAACAAATTAAAGGTTAAGGCAAAACCACAGGTAAAGGAAAACTAAAGAAGCCAGGAAGACAGCACTGGAGACCCTGCTTAAATTAGTGCAGACACAGATCACCACAGCAAACAACAAAGGATGTGTGTCATGGATATGCAGTAGTTTGTCTGTCAGCTTACCTTCCTTCCCATGTGTTCATCTTAGAGGCCAGAACCCTTTCACCTGGCTTCCTTTATAATCTCCTCCCAGCCTGACTCCACCCCAGGCCCTATCACAGAACACTATATTAACCTGTGCACTGCAAGCCTGCTTTGCTGATCAACGTGTTTGTTAGGCATTGTGTGTTTGGGTTCCTGCCTGCCGTGTGTTACGTCTGTCTCTCTGTTTCGTTATTGGCTTGTCCCCGAATATCCCTGTCTGCTTGTGACCCTTGACCTTCGGCTTGTCTTTCGTTATCCTTGTCTGCTTGTGGCCCTTGACCTTCAGCTTGTTATTCGTTACTCTTATATCTTGTGCTGCTGCTTCCCCTCTTGTCCCCTTATCCTACGGGGCGTGAGCTAGGAGACTCTAGGGGCCGCGACCTGGACCCAGCCTGCAGCATAACATCCTCCCCACTAGAGGCTCTGGAGAAGACCTGCTGGGTCTTAGACTCCGCGCCCTGGGGAATCTTGGCTCTAGCTTCCTATAGGATCCCGGTTGTGCTCCTCTGGTCCCGCTTTCCACAACCACCCAGTTTCCTATCCGCAGCAGTCAGCCATAGGGTTCACTACCTTGCGGTGCACTCCTGTCCCCCTACGGTGTGCATCTGTCACCTGGCCGTAGGTGACCTGACAGTTTGATCAGCCATGAACCCGGCTGACATGCCGCTCCCCGCGGATGATCCTTTGCAGGGCATAGTCCGCAGACTTGAGACCCAGGAATCTAATCAGACCCAGGTCATGCGATTCCTTCAGGATTTGGCGTCCCGTTTTGAACAGGTTCAGGCCTCATTAGGACCCCTGGTTCAACAACCTCAACCGCTACCAGCGGCTGCACCTATTCCGGTCGCAGCCACACATTCACTACAACTGCCAGCTCCGTCCCGTTTCTCTGGGGACTCCAAGGGCTGCAGGGGATTCCTTAGCCAATGCACGATTCATTTCGAGCTTCAGCCTCAAAACTTTCTGTCTGATAGGGCAAAGGTAGCCTATATAATTTCCCTCCTCTCCGGTGAAGCTTTAGCCTGGGCAGCCCCTCTGTGGGAACTGAATGATCCAGTGGTTTCTAGCCTGTCTGGCTTCTTGAAACTTTTTAGGAATATCTTTGAAGAACCGGCTCGTGTCTCTTCAGCGGCCAGCGCCCTTCTACGTCTCCGCCAAGAGTCTGCTTCAGTGGGACAGTATGCCCTTCATTTCCGCATACTGTCGGCTGAGTTGAGCTGGAACAATGAGGCCTTAGTCGCAACCTTTTTGCATGGCCTCTCTGATAGAGTGAAGGATGAATTAGCAGGAAGAACCATCCCCACTGATCTGGGCGGAGTTATCTCCTTGTGTAACCAGATCGATATTCGCTTTCAGGAGAGGACCCTAGAAAAGCAACGCCAGCACTCCTTGGTTCTTAGTCAGCCTGAGCTCCCCTCTCTTCGACCCGTAGAGCATCTCCTACCAGCTGAGGAACCCATGCAGCTGGGTCGGACCAGGCTATCCCCCGAGGAACGTGCTAGGCGCAGAACTCTTGGTCTGTGTCTTTACTGTGGGGGCAAAGGCCATTTTCGTGACACTTGCTCTCTTTGTCCAGAAAAACGTTCGGGTCCACTTCATCTGGAAAGTGGAGTATTGGACCCAGAAATATCACCTTCCCCTTCTCGTCTTCTGCTTTCTGTGTTCCTTCATGTTGGTGCTTCTTCTCATTCGGTTTCAGCATATCTGGATTCCGGAGCCGCTGGTAATTTCATGGACTGGGAAATCGCATCGTCCATGAGACTTACTCTTTTGCCCCTCACCGCGCCATTGGTGGTCTTGGCGATAGATGGTACTGTTCTCCCAGGGGGACCTATCCGCTTCCAGACCCTCCCTGTTAAGATGTCGGTAGGGACACACCACCAGGAGTGGATATCCTTCCTTATCTTACCCAAGGCCTCAACGCCTATAATTTTGCGTCTCCCATGGTTACAGCTCCATTCTCCTCATGTGGACTGGACTACTGGACAGATCCTGGCTTGGGGTTCCTCCTGTTCCTCGTCCTGCCTACCCAAGGTTGCCCCCTGTGAACCTGAGCCGGTCATTCATTCCAGGTCGCATAACCATTTACATTTCTCTGTCCCTAATCACCCTTGGACGCACAACCAGGCTAGCTTGTCTACAAGTCCTGCAGTCGCTACGTCTTGCGATGCGATTCAGGTAGTCGCTACACCTGACTCTGCTATTCACTCGCCCTCTGTACTAGTTATGCCAGTCCAGCCCATGCCCAGTGAGCCGCCTACTTTTTCTTGTTCAGGACATTCTGCTTGTCTTTCAGCTATTCAGCTTGACTCCTGTGACATGTCACCCTCTAACCAACCTGACTTCAGGGTTCCACTGACATCTGCCCAGTCTGATGGTCCTGTACTAGATGACCAGTTCATCTTTAAGGGTCTAGGGGACCCTCCTCAGATTTCTGTTGATCCTCTCATGCCCTTGCTTATTCCTAGAGAGCCTTTGGTCCTCAATAGATCTTCTTGTCATCTCCCTACCTCGGTTCTGGTCTCTGAGGATAATCTAAAGTACGAGGTTAGACAAGTTCTGGATTCTCGGCTCTGCAGAGGTATTCTTCAGTACCTTGTGCATTGGAGAGGTTTTGGTCCTGAGGAGGCGTCTTGGATCGCTGCATCTGATGTCGTTGCACCTCATCTGTTGAAGAGGTTTCATCTGAGATTTCCCTTTAAGCCTGGGCCCAGGCGGGGGAGGGCCCATAAGAGGGAGGGTACTGTCATGGATATGCAGTAGTGTTTGTCTGTCAGCTTACCTTCCTTCCCATGTGTTCATCTTAGAGGCCAGAACCCTTTCACCTGGCTTCCTTTATAATCTCCTCCCAGCCTGACTCCACCCCAGGCCCTATCACAGAACACGATATTAACCTGTGCACTGCAAGCCTGCTTTGCTGATCAACGTGTTTGTTAAGCATTGTTAGTTTGGGTTCCTGCCTGCCGTGTGCTACGTCTGTCACTCTGTTACGTTATTGGCTTGTCCCCGACTATCCCTGTCTGCTCGTGACCCTTGACCTTCGGCTTGTCTTTCGTTATCCTTGTCTGCTTGTGGCCCTTGACCTTCAGCTTGTTATTCGTTACTCTTGTATCTTGTGCTGCTGCTTCCCCTCTTGTCCCCTTATCCTACGGGGCGTGAGCTAGGAGACTCTAGGGGCCACGACCTGGACCCAGCCTGCAGCATAACATCCTCACCATTAGAGGCGCTGGAGAAGACCTGCTGGGTCTTAGACTCCGCGCCCTGGGGAATCTTGGCTCTAGCTTCCTATAGGATCCCGGTTGTGCTCCTCTGGTCCTTCTTTCCACAACCACCCAGTTTCCTATCCGCAGCAGTCAGCCATAGGGTTCACTACCTTGCGGTGCACTCCTGTCCCCCTACGGTGTGCATCTGTCACCTGGCCGTAGGTGACCTGACAATGTGAAGACGAAAATTGGGACCATCTGAAGGACATATCCTGGGCTTATTTCCTGCTTTTCTTTGTTGCCTTCCCTGCAGGCTTCCCTGCAGCCTTCCTTGGAGGCTGTGCCTGGGGAGCAGGGAGTGGGGCAGGAGCAGGGAGTGGGGCAGGAGCAGGGAGTGGGGCAGGAACTGGAGCATGGACATAAGAAACATCCACAACGTCAGTAAAGTCATTGAGTTTTCCCAACATGCCCATGTTTACGACCTTCAAGATCAGGGTCTCGCATTTTAGCCGCTGTGCCATTTGCATTTCGGGCAGTTTGTGCCCAATAAGGGCAGCAAATCCCTCTGCAGCGGTGGGGGGCTCTCTGAGGGCTGCAGTAGCCTCCCTAATTAGGGCCTGGGTCTCCTCCTCCATCTGAATAAGCCTCCTGGGGAATACGAAGCGGAGGTATCTGGGGCCTGGTGTTCCGCTGTGTCCCACTGGGGCCTGCCTCCTCCTGGGTCCCACTGGGGCCTGCCTCCTCCTGGGTCCCACTGGGGCCTGCCTCCTCCTGGGTCCCACTGGGGCCTGCCTCCTCCTGGGTCCCACTTGCGCCTGCCTCCTCATCCTGTATAAAAAAGGTACATATTGTAATTTTTTGCTTCATCTATCACACACATTTGTCACCTCATGACATTTGCTAATTGAATGCTAATAAATATTAAAGTTAATCATTCTGACACCAGCATTTTTCATTCTTGTCCCCATAATTTTTGGCCACTACTGTCTATTGATATGTCAAACACTTTTTGTTAAATGTTAAAATTTTTCACACAAGTTTAACATCTTTGACAACATTAGACTTTTAGTACAAGAAATCTTTAGCTAAATATTATACCTGGCTCCATATGTTCAAATCAGGCTCCTCCAGGAGTTCAGCTTGTTCCTCCAAAGAAACCTCAACTTGGCTGCAGGGAAGGCTGGAGGGTTGGCTGCAGGGAAGGCTGGAGGGTTGGCTGCAGGGAAGGCTGGAGCTCGTTCTGGGGGGAAGGCTGGAAAGGGATTCCCTTGATTCCAGGTGGTCATCCAGGAAACTTAGATGCTGGTAGTACCATAGATTCGGCTTGTATCTGTCCTCTGCAGCTGCTCCTGACCGCATAGATGTTCGGACTTTGTTTCGTTGAGTCCGATATGTGCCCCTAATGGTCCCAATTTTCGTCTTCACATCCTGTATTGTTGCTGTGGGGATCTGAGCTTGCACAAATTCCAGCAAGGTCTCCAGTGCTCTCTTCCTGTCGTCTTTATTTTTATTTTGTTTATTTTTGGTCTCCCGTAAAACCGGAAGATTTTTCCACCTTTGCAGGAATTCTAACATGAAATCAGGGTCTTTAAATACCTGCATTTTTTCTGCAAGTCAAAAAACAGACAAAAAATCTAATGTCAGTCAAGACTACTACTAATCTTTCTCACCATATATAGGCCACAAACTCAGCAATTGATCAGTCATCATAGAGTTGAGCGGACACCTGGATGTTTGTGTTCGACGCTTTTGGGCAAACTTCGAAAAAAGCTTGAGTTCGGGCCGGAACTTGACCCGAACTTGACCCCGAACCCCATTGAAGTCAATAGGGCCCCGAAATTCTGAGGACTAAAATGGCTCCAAAAAAGTAAAGGAGTACCTAGAACTGTCCCTGCACAAAGTGTCATTTTTGAATTACAAAAATTCCATAAAAAATCACTCCTGGCTATAATGAATTGTTGTCTCCCGTCAAATGCAATACATAGAAAAGTCATTGATACTAAAAATCAAAAAGCGTTGGGGTTCCCCCAAATTCAATTACCAGGCCCTTCATGTCTGGAATGGATATTAAGGAACCCTGCCTCAAATGTTAAAAAAAATGCGTGCGGTCCCCCCAAATATCCATACCAGGCCCTGCAGGTCTGGAAAGGATTTTAAGGAGAACTCCACCCCAAATTATAAAAAAAATGGCGTGGAGTACCCCCAAAAATCCAGGCCAGACCCTTTATCCGAGCACACAACCTGGCAGGCCGCAGAAAAAGAGGGGGGGACGAGAGAGCGCCCCCCCTCCTGAACCGTACCAGGCCACATGCCCTCAACATGGGGAGGAAGTCCCCATGTTGATGGGGACAAGGGCCTCATCCCCACAACCCTTGACCGGTGGTTGTGGGGGTCTGCGGGTGGGGGGCTTATCGGAATCTGGAAGACCCCTTTAACAAAGGGGACCCCCAGATCCCGGCCCCCCCTATGTGAATTGGTAATGGGGTACATTGTACCCCTACCATTTCACCAAAAAAGTGTCCAAAATGTAAAAAATGACAATAGCCGGTTTTTGACAATTCCTTTTATTAATGTCTTTTTTCTTTCTTCCATCTTCTTCCTTCTTCTTTTCTCCATTCGAGTTTCTTCCTCCATCTTCCTCTTCATCTTCATCTCCATCTTCATCTTCATCTTCCTTCTTCCTTCGGTCTTCTCGTCCGCATCTTGCTCCGGCTTCTTCTTTCTTCGTCCGCTCCGTTTGAATTGGAGTTTCCCGCTGTATGACGCTTAGGTTCTTCAGTTCTCCTCTAGGTCCGCTGGCACCCGGTGGCCCCGCCCCCCTCTGACACCACGGGGAAAGTCCCCGTGAAATCCATGTGCGTCAGAGGGGGACGGGGTCACCGGACCAAGAGGAGAACTGAAGGACTAAAGCGTCACACAGCGGGAACCTCCAATTCAAACGGAGCGGACGAAGAAAGAAGAAGCTGGAGCAAGATGCCGGAGCAAGATGCGGACGAGAACACAGAAGGAAGAAGGAAGATGAAGATGGAGATGAAGATGAAGTTGAAGAGGAAGAGGAAGATGGAGGAAGAAACCCGAATGGAGAAAAGAAGAAGAAGGAAGAAGATGGAAGAAAGAAAAAGACATTAATAAAGGAATTGTCAAAAACTGTGTATTGTAATTTTTTACATTTTGGACACTTTTTGGGTGAATTGGTAGGGGTACAATGTACCCAATAACCAATTCACATGGGGGGGCGGGATCTGGGGGTCCCCTTTGTTAAAGGGGTCTTTCAGATTCCGATAAGCCCCCCGCCCGCAGACCCCCACAACCACCGGGCAAGGGTTGTGGGGATGAGGCCCTTGTCCCCATCAACATGGGGACATCCTCCCCATGTTGAGGGCATGTGGCCTGGTACGGTTCAGGAGGAAGGGGGGGCCGCTCTCTCGTCCCCCCCTCTTTTCCTGCGGCCTGCCAGGTTGTGTGCTCGGATAAGGGTCTGGTATGGATTTTTGGGGGGACTCCACGCCATTTTTTTTAAAATTTGGGGTGGAGTTCCCCTTAAAATCCTTTCCAGACCTGAAGGGCCTGCAAATTGAATTTGGGGGGACCCCCACGTTTTTTTTTTAAATCAATGACTTTTCTATGTATTGCCGGGACCCGAGAATTCATTCTAGCCGCGAGTGAGTTTTAAATGTATTTTTTTCATTCAAAAATGACACTTTGTGCAGGGACAGTTCTAAAAGCACGGGAAACAAGCGCGAATTTACATGCATATTGCCCAACACCGGACCCGAACATACAGTGAATTGTTAGGTTTTGGGTCCGGGACCCAAAAACACAATAGTTCTGTACGGTACCGAACTTTACAGTTCGGGTCCGCTCAACCCTCGACATATCAAGTATGAAAAATGTTACGTACCCGCGATCTACACGTTCGTTGCTTCCGACCTTCTTCCCCTCACTGAACGTCTCTTTCAACGATGCTTATTTCCGTTATATTACAGTGCGCATGCGTGGCGCTCCGCACGCTTTCCCGCCCCTGACGTTCGTTATACTACTTTCCCCGCCCCTTCTCGCTCATCCTTAATGATACACAACATGGCGGAGACTCACCGAGATGAGGAGGAAAGTGTGGAAGTAGGCAAGACCAGATCCAGGAGATACAAAGCCACAAACATGGCGTTTGAGGAGATGGTGGAAATGGTCACCATATTACTGAGGGAGGATTATGATGCGAAACATGGCCCATACAAAAAGCCGAATCAGGTGAAGGCTCAGATCATGGATAAAGTGGTACAAACTCTGGCCAGGAAATTTGGTGTTCGCAGATCGAAAGAACAGATCCGCAAAAGATGGTCTGACATTAAGTTGAGGGAGCCGGAGCAATACAAGAAAATAAAAAAAGTGTCATGGATATGCAGTAGTGTTTGTCTGTCAGCTTACCTTCCTTCCCATGTGTTCATCTTAGAGGCCAGAACCCTTTCACCTGGCTTCCTTTATAATCTCCTCCCAGCCTGACTCCACCCCAGGCCCTATCACAGAACACTATATTAACCTGTGCACTGCAAGCCTGCTTTGCTGATCAACGTGTTTGTTAAGCATTGTGTGTTTGGGTTCCTGCCTGCCGTGTGCTACGTCTGTCTCTCTGTTACATTATTGGCTTGTCCCCGACTATCCCTGTCTGCTCGTGACCCTTGACCTTCAGCTTGTCTTTCGTTATCCTTGTCTGCTTGTGGCCCTTGACCTTCAGCTTGTTATTCGTTACTCTTGTATCTTGTGCTGCTGCTTCCCCTCTTGTCCCCTTATCCTACGGGGCGTGAGCTAGGAGACTCTAGGGGCCGCGACCTGGACCCAGCCTGCAGCATAACATCCTCACCACTAGAGGCTCTGGCGAAGACCTGCTGGGTCTTAGACTCCGCGCCCTGGGGAATCTTGGCTCTAGCTTCCTATAGGATCCCGGTTGTGCTCCTCTGGTCCCGCTTTCCACAACCACCCAGTTTCCTATCCGCAGCAGTCAGCCATAGGGTTCACTACCTTGCGGTGCACTCCTGTCCCCCTACGGTGTGCATCTGTCACCTGGCCATAGGTGACCTGACAGTTTGATCAGCCATGAACCCGGCTGACATGCCGCTCCCCGCGGATGATCCTTTGCACGGCATAGTCCGCAGACTTGAGACCCAGGAATCTAATCAGACCCAGGTCATGCGATTCCTTCAGGATTTGGCGTCCCGTTTTGAACAGGTTCAGGCCTCATTAGGACCCCTGGTTCAACAACCTCAACCGCTACCAGCGGCTGCACCTATTCCGGTCACAGTCGCAGCCACACATTCACTACAACTGCCAGCTCCGTCCCGTTTCTCTGGGGACTCCAAGGCCTGCAGGGGGTTCCTTAGCCAATGCACGATTCATTTCGAGCTTCAGCCTCAAAACTTTCTGTCTGATAGGGCAAAGGTAGCCTATATAATTTCCCTCCTCTCCGGTGAAGCTTTAGCCTGGGCAGCCCCTCTGTGGGAACTGAATGATCCAGTGGTTTCTAGCCTGTCTGGCTTCTTGAAACTTTTTAGGAATATCTTTGAAGAACCGGCTCGTGTCTCTTCAGCGGCCAGCGCCCTTCTACATCTCCGCCAAGAGTCTGCTTCAGTGGGACAGTATGCCCTTCATTTCCGCATACTGTCGGCTAAGTTGAGCTGGAACAATGAGGCCTTAGTCGCAACCTTTTTGCATGGCCTCTCTGATAGAGTGAAGGATGAATTAGCAGGAAGAACCATCCCCACTGATCTGGGCAGAGTTATCTCCTTGTGTAACCAGATCGATATTCGCTTTCAGGAGAGGACCCTAGAAAAGCAACGCCAGCACTTCTTGGTTCTTAGTCAGCCTGAGCTCCCCTCTCTTCGACCCGTAGAGCATCTCCTACCAGCTGAGGAACCCATGCAGCTGGGTCGGACCAGGCTATCCCCCGAGGAACGTGCTAGGCGCAGAACTCTTGGTCTGTGTCTTTACTGTGGGGGCAAAGGCCATTTTTGTGACACTTGCTCTCTTTGTCCAGAAAAACGTTCGGGTCCACTTCATCTGGAAAGTGGAGTATTGGACCCAGAAATATCACCTTCCCCTTCTCGTCTTCTGCTTTCTGTGTTCCTTCATGTTGGTGCTTCTTCTCATTCGGTCTCAGCATATCTGGATTCCGGAGCCACTGGTAATTTCATGGACTGGGAAATCGCATCGTCCATGAGACTTACTCTTTTGCCCCTCACCACGCCATTGGTGGTGTTGGCGATAGATGGTACTGTTCTCCCAGGGGGACCTATCCACTTCCAGACCCTCCCTGTTAAGATGTCGGTAGGGACACTCCACCAGGAGTGGATATCCTTCCTTATCTTACCCAAGGCCTCAACGCCTATAATTTTGGGTCTCCCATGGTTACAGCTCCATTCTCCTCATGTGGACTGGACTACTGGACAGATCCTGGCTTGGGGTTCCTCCTGTTCCTCGTCCTGCCTACCCAAGGTTGCCCCCTGTGAACCCGAGACGGTCATTCATTCCAGGTCGCATAACCATTTACATTTCTCTGTCCCTAATCACCCTTGGACACACAGCCAGGCTAGCTTGTCTACAAGTCCTGCAGTCGTTACGTCTTGCGATGCGATTCAGGTAGTCGCTACACCTGACTCTGCTATTCACTCGGCCTCTGTACTAGTTATGCCAGTCCAGCCCATGCCCAGTGAGCCGCCTACTTTTTCTTGTTCAGGACATTCTGCTTGTCTTTCAGCTATTCAGCTTGACTCCTGTGACATGTCACCCTCTAACCAACCTGACTTCAGGGTTCCACTGACATCTGCCCAGTCTGATGGTCCTGTGCTAGATGACCAGTTCATCTTTAAGGGTCTAGGGGACCCTCCTCAGATTTCTGTTGATCCTCTCATGCCCTTGCTTATTCCTAGAGAGCCTTTGGTCCTCAATAGATCTTCTTGTCATCTCCCTACCTCGGTTCTGGTCTCTGAGGATAATCTAAAGTACGAGGTTAGACAAGTTCTGGATTCTCGGCTCTGCAGAGGTATTCTTCAGTACCTTGTGCATTGGAGAGGTTTTGGTCCTGAGGAGGCGTCTTGGATCGCTGCATCTGATGTCGTTGCACCTCATCTGTTGAAGAGGTTTCATCTGAGATTTCCCTTTAAGCCTGGGCCCAGGCGGGGAGGGCCCATAAGAGGGAGGGTACTGTCATGGATATGCAGTAGTGTTTGTCTGTCAGCTTACCTTCCTTCCCATGTGTTCATCTTAGAGGCCAGAACCCTTTCACCTGGCTTCCTTTATAATCTCCTCCCAGCCTGACTCCACCCCAGGCCCTATCACAGAACACGATATTAACCTGTGCACTGCAAGCCTGCTTTGCTGATCAACGTGTTTGTTAAGCATTGTTAGTTTGGGTTCCTGCCTGCCGTGTGCTACGTCTGTCACTCTGTTACGTTATTGGCTTGTCCCCGACTATCCCTGTCTGCTCGTGACCCTTGACCTTCGGCTTGTCTTTCGTTATCCTTGTCTGCTTGTGGCCCTTGACCTTCAGCTTGTTATTCGTTACTCTTGTATCTTGTGCTGCTGCTTCCCCTCTTGTCCCCTTATCCTACGGGGCGTGAGCTAGGAGACTCTAGGGGCCACGACCTGGACCCAGCCTGCAGCATAACATCCTCACCATTAGAGGCGCTGGAGAAGACCTGCTGGGTCTTAGACTCCGCGCCCTGGGGAATCTTGGCTCTAGCTTCCTATAGGATCCCGGTTGTGCTCCTCTGGTCCCGCTTTCCACAACCACCCAGTTTCCTATCCGCAGCAGTCAGCCATAGGGTTCACTACCTTGCGGTGCACTCCTGTCCCCCTACGGTGTGCATCTGTCACCTGGCCGTAGGTGACCTGACAAAAAGTGATCCGAAAAAGCAAGTAGATTTACATTTACTCTGATTTTTATTAATAGCGTGGTGCTGCATGTGCTTTTTATTTAATGTATGTAGTACAGTTCAAGATGTCCGGTTTCATGTTCTTGGGCACAAGAATCGATCGTAGAAATCCTTGTTCAAATGTTCACTAAATGACGATCTTTTGACATGAAACCGGACATCTTGAACAGTTCAAGATGTCAATTTTCATGTTCTTGGGCACAAGAATCAATCGTAGAAATCCTCGTTCATTACCAATAATACGATGTTTTGGGAGAATACAGTGATAACTAAATTTGAACATGCCTATTATTAGGAATGATCAAACGTAGTTAACACTGAATCGGACCAAAAGATCGTCATTTAGTGAACGATTGAACGATGATTCCTACGACTGATTCTTGTGCCCAAGAACATGAAAAATTACATCTTGAACTGTTTATGTGAGAATTTATTAGAAACATGGTTGTGTATATGTGTTGGTAACTATATTTAGCTAATGTAACTGGATTCAGTGTACGGTTAGGAGAGTATGCTCAGCAGCTGCTTACACATCTGGACTCATTATTAGCACAAGTGTGGGCCACAAGAACAACCTTTTGATGGTGTCACACACAGGTGATCCAGTGGATACTTGGTGTGTTTCCATGTGTCAAACCTGACCAAAATAGATCAATCTACCAGCTTTGGTAATGGATACAATCATGTGTTCAGCTTAGAAATATTGACAAAAAATACAATTGTAGCACACTTCCAAAGAATGATTAATATTCCTCTTTCAGGCCTAAATATATTTATTTACTCAAGTCTACCTTTGGGTTCTATCTCATAGGGCTTCAAAGAGCTTCGAGACAGGAGGCTGGGAACCCCGCACCACCAACCCAAGACCCACAACCGCAGGATGTGGCTGAAGAAGTGGAAAATGGCAACACAACAGGTCAGTGTCATACACCACAGCCTCAGGCAAAAGATGTAGGCCTGTATAAAATTTAAGGTACTTTAATGCCTGCGGCCCAAGCAACCTTCACCAGACACACTGCCCAGATGTTGCTAAAAGAACTGAAGGTCTGCTCTCGTGACCTGGAACAAATTAAAGAAAACTTGTTCCAGATGAGGCAAAATAGCAAGCAGCTGGAGCAAAGAATAAAAAAAATACAACAGGTTCTTGGGAGGGTTTAAAAATTTTATATGGGCGAAAATTATATTTTATTTTTTGTTTGTTGTTTGTTGATTTTAGAATTGGTTTTGTAAGCTTTTAATTGTTTTAAGTACTATTGTACATGTTGAATATATGTTTCATGCGTTTTAGCAAAAAAAATATCCCCCCAAAAAAAAAAATCTTAATAACATTTTATATTTTTATAAAAATAAGCCAAAAATTGTGCTCCTATTAAAAATATTTTGCAATCAACAATGTGTGGCTTCTTATATCAATGTTGCCCCCCCCCCAAAAAAAATGGGTGTGTTTACACTGAAAATGATGGTAATTTACTTCAGAAAAAGAAACATGGCACTACAACTGCACTAGTATAACCTAGGACAGTGATGGTGAACCTTGGCACCCCAGATGGTTTTGAACTACATTTCCCATGTTGCTAAGACACTCTGCAGTGGAGTTGAGCATCATGGGAAATGTAGTTGCCAAAAATCTGGAGTGCCAAGGTTCACCATCACTGACCTAGGAGAAAGATCAAATCAACCAAAATAAAACCAAACAAGATGTTTTCATTAGAAAGTTTATTTTAATTCTAAATATTTTTTCAAATGTGATCAGGCATTGCAATGGTCCCCCTACCCATAAAATAGTCGACATAGCGTTGGCGCACATCACGGCCGCTTTGGGGGGCCAAGCCTGTAGGGCCAGCTACCTGGGCTGGCAATGGTCCATCTGAGAAATGTGTGCCCTGAAGGGCAACTGTCGAAAGGTAATTCTTGGAATGTTTTTTTTTTTTAATTGTGTAGTATGCAACAGCACATTATTAGATGACTCCATTTTTACTCCGCCATTTTGAGAGAGGTCATAAAAAGGCAGAAACGACTGGCCATGATGCCAAAGGCATTTTCTACCACCCTTCTCGCTCTGGCCAGCCTATAATTAAAGACCCTCCTCTCAGGGGTGAGGGTCCTTTGTGGAAAAGGCCTCATCAAATGGGGACCTAGCGCAAACGCCTCATCTGCCAGGAAAACATCTTCATTTTCTGCCACAGGTGGCAATGCCAGGTCCTCTGATAGAAGCCGGTCGGCAAAATCTGTCTGGGCAAAAACTCCACCGTCAGACATCCGCCCATTTTTCCCAACGTCAACATAAAAGAAATCATAGTTGGCAGACACCACCGCCATTAGCACAATACTGTGGAACCCTTTATAATTATAAAAAAAGGATCCCGAATGGGGTGGTGGCACGATGCGGACGTGCTTGCCATCAATGGCTCCTCCACAGTTGGGAAAGTTCCACTGCTGAGAAAACTCAGATGCCACATTCTGCCATTCCTGTGGCGTCGAAGGTAGCTGTGGAGTCAAACCCAAAAAAAAAATTAAGACTTTGATACCTAAACATTGCAAGCAGATTATCACAAAACCCTCTTGGCAAAACATCAGTATAGCATTAATTTGGAAGGAGTATTTTAAAGCGGAGCTCCGCAGCCAAAAAAAATAGTAAAAGCCAGCAGCTACAGCTACAGCAGCTGCTGACTTTTAATATTTGGACACTTACCTGTCCGGGAGTCCAGCGACGTCCGCAGCAGAGGACGAGCGATCGCTCGTCACTCTGCTGCCCCCATCCGCCATCCTCTGTGAGGGAACCAGGAAGTGAAGCCTTGCGGCTTCACTGCCCGGTTCGCTACCGCGCATGCGCGAGAAGCGCTGCGCAGTTCTGACTGGTCCTCCTGTGTTTTGGGAGCCGAGTGTCTCCCAGAACACTATGGGTATTCTGCGGGAAGTGACGTGTCTCCCGCAGATTTGCCGCAGAGAGGACTCCCGGATGTGGGTGAAAATACCTGTCTTAAACAGGTATCTTCACCCCCCTCCCCCCTGAAAGGTGTCAATTTTGACACCGGAGGGGGGGAGGGTTCCGATGAGCGGGAAATCCACTTTTGGGTGGAGCTCCGCTTTAATAAGAGCTAAAAATGACCACAAAAAACATCACCCCCTCTGATGGACCAGTGAAATTCTTTTGGGGGGGGGGGGTTGAGATGAGTTGGGGACATCATAAATAAAGGCTCTAGTACTATGTAAGATTTTTTTAGAATTATACAAAATCCAAAAATTATGGGGGGGGGGGGGGGGGGGCAAGCTAAGCACTACAATGGAGCTGACAAAAAACATTGGGAAGTGACTAGGCTAGGTGTGTTTGGGCCCAGGATAGAATGCTGGAGAGGTTGGTTTTTGGAAATATGCATGTAGGCCCAAAAAAAGGACCATTAAAAGCTTACAACATGCATGGGGACAAAGGGGACATTCACAGCATAATACAATCATGGTAATTAGAGACAGTTAAAAAAATACTATACATTAGCAAACATAAAATACATAGAATGTGATGTTAAAGGAGAAAACTTACCTTAATATAGTCCTCCTGCAGGACTTGGATTATGGCAGAGCAGGTTTCTGGGATAATGACGCCCAGAGCCTGGGGGGAGATGCCTGTCAAGAACTTGAGGTCCTGCAAACTTCTCCCTGTTGCCAGGTAGCACAAAGTAGCAACTAGCCTCTGCTCAGCAGTAATGGCTTCCCGCATAACAGTGTCCTGCCTGGTGATATAGGGGGACACCAAAGCCAAGAGCTGCTGAAAAACGGGGTCAGACATCCTAAGAAAATTCCTGTAGTCATCAGGGTTATTCTCCTGGATATCCCGCAGCAGAGGCATGTGACAGAATTGGTCCCGCTGGAGCAACCAATTCTTGGTCCAAGAACTCCTCCTCACCCTGTTCATGGACCGGATCTGGGACATAGCAACAAGCCCAGAAGCAAGCACAGCACGATCTCGGCGACAAGAACGTACCCGCAACATGGCTTCAAAGCGGTCGTCTAATCAGAACGAACTAAAAGAACGCACTGAAGAACAGCAAGGCCTCTGAAGAACGAGCTGAAAAACAGTAACGAGCGGACAAGAATGCACTGCAAAAACAGATACGAACTGACTACAAGCACTGAAAGACAGATACAAACCCACAAGCACAAACTGAACTCCCGAAAACGATCTTTAAAGCACGAAGACTGAAAAGCGCGAATCGTCTCTTCCCAAACTTTTACTAACACGCGGTAACACGAAATCAGCAAAAGCAGCCAAAAGGGTGGCGCGAACATAATGAAACTTCAGCCCCGTACACACGATCGGATAACCTATGGATTTTCGTCCGATGGATTTGTCCATCGGAAATCCGATGAAACTGTTTTCCATCAGTCTTGCCCACACACCATCAGTCAAAAAACCGACCGTTCCAAACGCGGTGACGTAAAACACTCCGATGAGCCGAGAAAAATGAAGTTTAATGCTTCTGAGCATGCGTCGACTTGATTCTGAGCATGCGTGGGTTTTTGATCCGATGGACTTGCCCATAGACGATCTGAGTTTTCGATCGGTTTTTTATCCATCGGAAAATTTTAAAACAAGTTCTATTTTTTACAACCGATGGAAAAAAGACCGATGGGTACCATACACGATCGGTTGGTCTGATGAAAACCATCCATCGGACGGTTTTCATCAGTCAAACCGATCGTGTGTACGGGGCTTTCCCCTTTATAGTGCCGTCGTACGTGTTGGACGTCACTGCGCTTTGCTAGAGCATTTTTTTAAACGATAGTGTGTAGGCAAGGCAGGCTGGAGAGGAAACACGAAAAATCACGCAGAGAAAAACGTCGTTTTTTTCAATGACATTAAAAACGGTCGTGTGTATGCGGCATTACAGAGGAGGTCTACTGCTAAAATTACTGCCCTCGATCTGACCTTTGCGGTGATACCTCACATTCATGGTGCAATTGCTGTTTACATATGACGCCAGACCGACACTTGCGTTCGCCCTTGCGCAAGAGCAGGGGGGGACAGGGGTGCTTTTTTTTTTTTTTTTTTTTTTTTATTATTTATTTTGCTTTTTTATTTGCTTTTTTATTTTATTTTTAAACTGTTCCTTCCATTTTTTTAATAATTTTTATTGTTATCTCAGGGAATGTAAATATCCCCTATGATAGCAATAGGTAGTGACAGGTACTCTTTTTTTGAAAAAATTGGGGTCTATTAGACCCTAGATCTTTCCTCTGCCCTCAAAGCATCTGACCACACCAAGATCAGTGTGATAAAATGCTTTCCCAATTTCCCATTGGCGCTTTTTATATCCGGGGGGGGGGGGTCATTCCCTCCCACTGCTTGTAAAAGCAGTCCAGAGGCTAATCAGCCGCTAGGATTGCTTTTACATGAAAGCCGGCCCCTGGCTGAAAAGAATGATACCAAGATGATACCTAAACCTGCAGGCATCATTCTGGTATAATCATTCAAAGTCCAACAACATACCAGTACGTTGCTGGTCCTTGTTGGACATGTATTGTAATCTTTTTTTTTCATGCAGCCTGTTGGCTGAACGAAAAAAGAGATTGATCGGTGGGTATGCCCACCATTAGAATACCTCCCTTCATCCACCCACTTCTAATGATGGGCATACATGCACCATTTATATATGCCGAAGCATGGGGGCATCCTCCCGCAAAAGTTATGCCGCGTACACACGTCTGACTTTTCCACGGGCAAGCCTCCGTTGGAATTTCGACCGTATGCACGCGGCATTAGGAGCAAAATCACTCCTCCGCCCCTGTTGCCCCCATGCTTCGGCATATATGCTCTTTTTTTAACTGTGGTGGTGAAATCACCTCCTACAGCACTGGAGTCGCAGGGATCAGGCCTGTCTCTGCGAACGCTGCAGTTATGTGTGTTGTGTTTTGTAAGTGACAGTGATCGATCGATACTGCACTTGGGTGGCCTGGGCTGGACGGAGGGGCAAAACGCAGGTGCTAGCAGGTATCTGGGCTGATCCCGCTAACACTGCGTTTTTGGGAACCCTAAACTGCTGGGGACGCTAGTATAGATCTGATCAGATCAGATATTGATCTGTTCAGATACTATACCATTAAGGGAGGTGTATGCTTTATGCGTGGGTGTTAGTGCTACTGGCACCTACCTGACGCTGCCTGGGGCGGCTGGGGGTGACTGGGGGGGGGGTGATTTATGTGCCTATGTGTCCTGTTGTCAGTGTACTGTTGGTGCACTAACCTGATGTCTTCTCTCCTCAGCGCTCTGGATGAATAGAGCGCCGCATGGAGAGATTACATCACTTCCTCCTCCTGCCTGTGTATACATTACACAGGCAGGGGAAGCATTTCATTCGCGATCGCGAGGGTGTGGCCAGAAACCAATGGCTGCCCCCTCATCACAGATCGCTCTTGAAGCGATACCGACCGCCCCATGTACCGGGAGCGGGTCCGATCACACCCCCACCCGCACAAAGGCAGTCATGTACAGGTACGTGATTGTGCCTATCCGTGCCATTCTGCCAACGTATATGTACATGGGGCGGTCGTTAAGTGGTTAAGGAGGGATCCATTACACCACAAGCCCTGCAGTTCGCCGAATTAGCTTAAAGGCTCTTTAAACTGTATGTCTGGAAGTTTGGGACTTTGAAATCCTGTGGCAGAGGATTCCTGGACTATCCTTCAAACAGGTCTGTGGCAGAGACTTTGTACATTTGAACAGGTCTGTGGCAGAAACCTTCTTCACCTTGGGCAGCCTGTGGCAGAGACTGCCCTCTTGCTGATTCGTGTGTCATCCTGGCTGCTAGGCCATGTGAGAGGGGACTATCCGGGTGACCAATACCCACTCTAACATTGAGAGTGGTGAGTGACTTTGAACTTCTACCTTTGTCAAATTTTGTGGCGAGTGCCTGAACCTTCCCCTACTCTTCCGTACCTTCTACTTCTCAAAGTTATACTGCATAAGAAAAATAAAGCCTAACTGTTTGAGGTTTTACATCTGTGTGGACATTGCATTACTACAGACTTTCCTACCCGGTCAACGCAGCTGAAGAGGTAACGTGCAAAACCCAAAACTAATCAGCGGCCCTGAAGAGGGTATTGCTACACTTATAAGGTGAGGACTATTGTTATATTCTGTAGCGGCCTCACCCTCTCTCTCTTCTTTAGTGGATACTTTGGCTTCGGTCTAGGGGTACTTTGAAGGGGAGAGCAAGGTGCGCCATGGCCCATGTCCTCTAGATTACTGCGTGTAGAGGTGAAGGCCAGAATCAGATTACACCCGGGCTGTGTATACGCTCAGAGCCAAGTCTGTTCTGCTGATAACCCCCTTTGCTTCCAGTAATTGGAGTACCACACACTGAAAAGGTCCAACACTTATTTATTCCATAACGGCAAACAAATAGTCCTTTGCGAGCAGACAGTTTGAGACCCATAGAACAGTCCAGTATTGGTGGGGAGTAGGTCAAGGCACAATCCTCAAAGAAACTAAACCGTTGAGGTTTCACCAACGGTTGCTAAGCACAGTGGCTGTTAAATGAACTTTTTGGCTTCAGAGTCTCTTCCAGCGACTCTAGTGAACTGGAGTTACCTTCGCTACGTTGCAGCTCCTGTCAGGGGGAAGACATCCCTCCAAGGGAGTTACCAGAGGCCCCGCCGTCACCGGATTAATGCTGTACCGGACTATCCGTAAGGGTTACACTCCCCGGCCTCCTCGCCTCAGATACGGGTCCCAACACCTTAGGGCCCCTCGGACTCCTCCACCCTCGCGGAACCCAGTCAAAGTTACTGGGCTCCAGGCCTTGGCCATAGTACCTCACCCCAGGCTTAAGGTGCCTGGGATGGACTCCATCCCTCGCTCCGGCCAGGTCAAGGGCACCTGGGCCCGGATCTCTGGAACGCCAGCACCCAGGCCGAAGGTGCCTGGGTGCGGCCGCGTCCTCTAACTCTGAACCCCGAGGTCAGGGCGTCCGCCCCTTTTATCTCCTCTCCCTTTGCGTCACAGCGGGTTCCCCGCCCCGCTGTACCGGCGCCAGGAAAGGACAAAAAGGTACAGTCTTGCGGTGCAGGTTCAACTCCGGCCACCTGCAGGCCACAGGGAACCTTGCACCACCAGAGTCCTCCAAGAACCACAAAAGGGATTCTCAGATTCCCTAACAATTAGTACATCTGGGTTAACTAACCCAGATGCTCCCCCCCAAATTTAAATACCCGCTACAATTGTATACCACAACCCAAACCTGTAAGGTCCACGTTTTGAAAGGGGAATGAAGTTTTACGCTTTACTAAACTGGAAAAAGAAATGAAGTCGGCATTTGCCAAGAAAATCCTGATGAATAAACTTCTGTAACACACTGGGGCTGATTTACGAAACGTTGCGCCATGAGTATCGGCGCATCTACATGCGCAAAGGCTGTTTTGGTATTTACAAAACATTTGCGCCGGTAGAGCAGCGCTATTCCCCATTTACTATAGTGTTCTCGGAGCACGGGAGGGGGCGCTCAGTGCGCCACTATGAACCTGGCGCACGGCATCTTAAAATATAAAGAAGCTGGAAGTGCCAATATAATGGGGGGTGATGTGAGGAAGTGTAGTGACACCTGCCCAAGTAACAAATATGGCCAAAATAGAGTGAGAAAGTAACTTTTTCGGAACCAGCCCGCTGCGCCGGCAAGTACGTTTAGAACTGCGAGAGTTTTTTTTTTAGCTCAGCGCGGGAATTTCACTTGCTTAAACGCGCCGGGACACTGCACCGGCAAAATCTTCGTAAATGTCAAGTCACGTAAATCAATTTGAATAAGTTGAACAGGCGCAGCTCTGAACTTGCCGTTATATAACAGTGCGCCAGCAAAATTAAATTTCTAAAGGAAAAAAAAAGGCATTTAAAAGCACCGGCGGCTATAAATATATTGTCGGCTCCCGTCAATATAGAGAAAAGTCATTGATAAAAAAAAATGCGTGGGGTCCCCCCAAATTCCATTACCAGGCTCTTCAGGTCTGGTATGGATATTAAGGGGAACTCCACGCCAATTATTTTTTTTTAAATTACGTGCGGGTCCCCCTCAAAATCCGTACCAGGCCCTTCAGGTCTGGCATGGATTTTTAGGGGAACCCCCGCGCCAAACTTAAAAGAAAATAGCGTGGGGGTCCCCCCAAAAATCCACACCAGACCCTTTATCCGAGCACACAACCTGGCAGGCCACAGGAAAAGAGGGGGGGACGAGAGAGAGCGCCCCCCCTTCCTCCTGAACCGTACCAGGCCACATGCCCTCAACATGGGGAGGATGTCCCCATGTTGATGGGGACAAGGGCCTCATCCTCACAACCCTTGCCCGGTGGTTGTGGGGGTCTGCGGGCGGGGGGCTTATCAGAATCTGGAAGACCCCTTTAACAAAGGGGACCCCCAGATCCCGGCCCTCCCTGTGTGAAATGGTAATGGGGTACAAATGTACCCCTACCATTTCACAAAAAAAAATTCTAAAATGTTAAAAATGACAATAGCCGGTTTTTGACAATTCCTTTATTAATGTCTTCTCCTTTCTTCCATCTTCTTCTTCCATCTTCTTCTTTCACCTTCTTCTTCCATCTTCTTCTTTTCTCCATTCGGGTTTCTTCCTCCATCTTGTTCTTCATCTTCCTCTTCCTCTTCATCTTCCTTCGGTGTTCTCGTCCGCATCTTGCTCCGGCTTCTTGTTCCCTTTCTCCGGCCGCTCCCCTCTGACACCATGGGGAAAGTCCCCGTGAAATCCATGTGCGTCAGAGGGGGGCGGGGTCACCGGGTGGCAGCGGACCCAGAGGAGAACTGAAGAACTGAAGCGTCACACAGCGGGAACCTCAAATTCAAACGGAGCGGCCGGAGAAAGAAGAAGGGGACAAGAAGCCGGAGCAAGATGCGGACGAGAACACCGAAGGAAGAAGGAAGATGAAGAGGAAGATGAAGAACAAGATGGAGGAAGAAACCCGAATGGAGAAAAGAAGAAGCTGGAAGAAGAAGATGGAAGAAAGGAGAAGACATTAATAAAGGAATTGTCAAAAACCGACTTTTGTCATTTTTGACACTTTTTTGTGAAATGGTAGGGGTACATTTGTACCCCATTACCATTTCACACAGGGGGGGGGCTGGGATCTGGGGGTCCCCTTTGTTAAAGGGGTCTTCCAGATTCCGATAAGCCCCCCGCCCGCAGACCCCCACAACCACCGGCAAGGGTTGTGGGGATGAGACCCTTGTCCCCATCAACATGGGGACATCCTCCCCATGTTGAGGGCATGTGGCCTGGTACGGTTCAGGAGGGAGGGGGGCCGCTCGCTTTTCCTGCGGCCTGCCAGGTTGCGTGCTCGGATAAGGGTCTGGTGTGGATTTTTAGGGGAACCCCACGCTATTTTTTTTTTAAGTTTGGCGCGGGGGTCCCCTTAAAATCCATACCAGACCTGAAGGGCCTGGTACGGATTTTGTGGGGAACCCCCATGCCATTTTTTTTTAAATTTGCCGCGGAGTTCCCCTTAATATCCATACCAGACCTGAAGGGCCTGGCAATGGAATTTGGGGAACCCCCACGCATTTTTATTTGTTTTTCAAAGACTTTCAATGACTTTTATCTGTATTGACGGGAACCAGCAATTCATTACAGCCGCGAGTACTTTTAAATGACTATTATTTTACTTTAGAAATGTCATTTTGCTCTCGAACTGTTATAAACATGGAAAACATGCGCTACTTTACATGCATACTATAGACACCCCCAGGTATGATATTTAGGGCCAGTTCACACCGGATGCAGTGCAGTGCGTTTTTTTGATGCATGAAAAAACGCAAAGAAAGTTGATCACATTAATGCCAATAGCATAGTTCACACCACTGCAGTCCGTTCCAGTGCGTTTTAGAAAGGAAAAAAAAAATTGGTCATGCTGCATTTTTTAGGTACAGAACTGTGCTGGACCGCAGTAAAACACATCAAAAACGCAACGAAACGTACCAAAAACGCACTGGAATGCACCGGAATGCACCTAAATGCACCAAAGATGCACTGCAACACACTTGTCCTAAGTGAAAAGAGGGGGGGGGAAACACTGGACTGCATCAAAAACGCATCAAAAATGCACTGGAACGTGTCAAAAACGCGCATGCAGAAAAGCACCTGGAACGCATCCAGACTGCGTTTCTATGGTGTGAACTAGAGCCAGTTCACACCATAGAAACGCAATCCGGATGCGTTCCAGGTGCTTTTTTGCATGCACGTTTTTGATGCGTTCCAGTGTATTTTGGTACGTTTTTGATGCAGTCCAGTGCTTTTTTTTCACCCCTCTTTTTTATTAACCATAGATAAGGACAAGTGTGTTCCAGTGCATTTTTGGTGCATTTAGGTGTGTTCCTGTGCGTTCGATGCGTTTTGCTGCATTCCAGTACAGTCACTGGAACAAACACTGCCATTTAGAACCATATAACCAACTTTCCATGCGTTTTTGATGCATAAAAAACGCAATGGACTGCATGTGGTGTGAAATGTCCCTTAGGGTGGGACCTGGGCCCCCATTTTAAGGCCAATAACTAGAAGATAAGTGTGATGTTTGGGCTGGAACACTGTGACCCTTCACCCTTTTTCCTTATGCATGCTGGGGGAGGGGCTGTACCAGGAAGTAGAGAGGGTGTGTGTGTGAGACTGGAAGCAGCAGCAGCAGCAGCATGGATGCATAGATCTGGTAATGACAGAAGCCTGTTGTATTAAGACTCCTCCATGTAACAAGTCATCATGTTTCTGAGTGAGTAATAAACCCTCTCCATGGTTAAGAAGTTCATCCGGCCTGTGTGTGTAACTTGCTGAGCAGATACTGGCAGCATTGCTAGCACCCCGTGTCTAAGGGACATAACAGTGGCGACGAGGATTGTGGATTTTAGCACACATGGCCTTCATAGGATTTATTCAACCATTTGATCCTGCTGCTTAATCATGGAGCTCCTGGGTGGAGAGGCTGGAGCAGTATATGGAAGCAAATAGTGTGGCTGCAGAAAAGAAAGTTGCAGTTTTCCTCACAACATTGGGTCAAGCTGCATATGGCACTCTCAGAGATCTAATTTCTCCAGACAAGCCGGCCTCTAAGCCCCTGCCTGAGTTAATTCAGAAGCTACATGAGCACTACAACCCAAAGCCATTAGGGATTGCAGAGTGGTTTAAATTCTACAGTAGAAGGCAGCATGCTGGGGAGGACATAAAGACTTATATCATTGCTTTACGTAAACTAGCTGCCACTTGTCAGTTTGGAGTCTACCCGCAGACAGCTCTCCGTGACATGTTTGTCATGGGACTCTGCGACCCAGCCATACAGAAACGTTTACTCACAGAACCCGACTTGACTCTGACGAAAGCCACTGACCTTGCTACGGTCATGGAGTTGGCTACACGGGACGCCACCCTACTGAAGGCACCACCTGAAACTCCTGCAAGCCAGGGAGAGGAAATATTCCACTCTGCTATCACCCGATACCCAAGACGGCCGTGTCCAAATCTGCCTAAACCTCGCTGTATCGGCACCCCAAGTATAAAAGGGGTTAACGCCGTTTAGGATATTCCCTCTCCGAACACACATCCGCTACCGACACTCCACAGTCAGGCGACCGCTTCCCATAGGAATAATTCTTCCAGAAATACGAGACAAACGCTCTTTATGAGGTTTCCAACTGGTCTGACCATCTTTAATGAGAGCAGGCTCTTTTTATACACCAAAATAATACTGCATTAATCTAAATGAACAATGGTCCAACTCCACCCACAACATAAAGAGGCCCAATACACATTATTTTGACATCTTTTAGCAGACAACAGGTGAGTTCATTAGCTAATTCCTTTTCAGTTTAAATGACTAAGCATGACTTTTATGTTCCCCAGACTGTCTGTCTGCTAATTTACAATACCCACAATTACAGAGTTAATTATCACTCTTCACAATGAAAGGATCTCTAGCAGCAAGCCGGGACTCTCATTTACATTACACAGGCAGCCAGGTGGTACATCAGCATCTCTCAATTAACTTGTTGAGTTCAGAATCAAACAACCAGTACATATTGTGGATTAATATTACTATCCCAATTTAGGTAGTCCAAGATATATTTCCTCAGTCACCCTATGCCCAAAGTGACCCCTGTCACACATCTCCCCTTTCGGCAGGAGACTAACACAGGAGGAGACCCCAGACGGGTTGACTCCGAAGTTAGTCCATAGTTCCATTCCTCTAATGCCTGGACAACCCATCAGCATTGCCATTTTGCTTACCGGGTCAGTAGCTGATGGTGAAGTTGTAAGGTTGCAGGGCGAATAATGAAATTCAGTTCTGGAACAGTCACTTGCTTTGCTCTCTCAATGGCTCCCAAAACTTGTTGCTGATGCTCTTGGGAAAGGTAAGGCAAAACCTGGGCGGAAATCCCATTTAACCTTTTGACAATTTCAGCCTGTTTGTGCATTTCAATGTTCAAGCCATGGGACATCTCATAATACATGACGTAGTGTCGTTGCATCTCCGATTTCTCCCTGGCCAACTTGTAACATTCCAATTTTAGACTGTGATATTGTGCCTGATCTAAGGTACATGTCGGGGAGATAGTCTTACCCAGTTCTCAGCCGCAAGCGGGCCGGTTCCAGCAGCATGGGTCTGGGCACAGGTAGTCACTGGGTTGGCTTCAGCGGGGCCCATCGGGGCGTAAGCAGAAACGAGGGGGACAAAATCATTCCCCAGTAGTACATCCGCTGGCAAATCCTTCATCACCCCCACATTCACGTGTCCCGAACCAACCCCCCAATCCAGGTAAACACGGGCAACGGGTAGCCGGAAGACGGTGCCTCCCGCTACTCTTACAGCTACAGTGTCTCCGGTATGTTGGCTCTCTGGGATGAGGTTCTTCTGTAGTAGGGTCATGGTGGCGCCAGTATCACGTAGGCCATTGGCTACCTTTCCATTGACCCAGACAGTCTGCCTGTGTTGCTGCCGGTTGTCCCGGTTAGCTGCTTGTATTGGATCAGCCTCGTGCAGGACACCCCAATGTTCTTCCTCCTCAGCGCAGTGGGCCGCAGGCATGGATGTGCGGGGGCTCCCCCTTGCTGGCTGTCTCCATGACTGGGACTGGATGGCTGGATTCAACGGACAGTCTGTCTTTTTGTGCCCTAGCTGTTTACACCCGAAACACCTGATGGGTTGTGCGTAGTCCTGGGAGTTGAACCTGGGCTGCTGAGGATAAGTGGCCGCTGGAGGTGGTGCTGAAGTTGGGTTAGAGGCTGGTAAACTGGGCCGAGATAGTGGATAGCGCTCTCTTTCGCCTGACCTTCGAGATTCCAGATATTCATCGGCCAAAGTAGCCGCTTGCTGTACAGTCCGTGGTCGCTTATCTCGCACCCAATCCCGTAATACCGGAGGGGTGTGGTTAAAGAACTGTTCTAAGAGTACTAGCTTGGTGATGTCCTCTATGGTATGAGCGTGACTTCCCTGAAACCAGCCCTTAAGGTTTCGCTGCAGACGATGTGCCCACTCCACGTATGTTATGTTGGTTTGTTTCCGGGATTCTCTAAACTTAATCCGGCTGGCTTCGGGTGTAATGGCAAATCAGGCTAGCAGAGCTTCTTTTACCCGGTCATAGTCTTTAGCGTCCTCATCCTCCAGGGCCCGATATGCATCCGCCGCTCTGCCAGTTAAATTACTCGCCAGTAAGGCGACCCAATCTTGGGGCAGTACTTCATGTATCTGGCATAGTCTCTCAAAGTCCTGCAGGAACGCTTCAATTTCCTCCTCTCCTTCCTTAAATAGTTTGAACGCCTGAAAGGGCAACTTACGAAAGGCGCTGCATCTTTAGGTGTTGTCTCCGATTGCCGTATTTCCGCCATTCTCCGCTCATGTTGCCGCTCTAGTTTTCTCTCTTGTCGCTCATCCTGCAGCTGGATGTCTCTAATGGCATTCTGTATGGCGGTCTCTGATGGGTTAGCACCATATAATGCCAACCGCTCTCGAACTCATTGCTGAAACAAGTCTTCAACTGACCGGGGTCCTGCATCACCATCCCTCTGATCCATCTCGGCTAGCTCACTGATCAGGGTGGCATTGTTCTTTGTCCCACCGGTCCCTCCACGGCTCTCAAGTAAGTCTTTCAGTGTGGCTTTCCTGCAGGCTGCATAGCTGGTCATTCACTGTGGTGGTTTGGAGTGTCCCAGTAACTGGAGAGAAAATCCCACCGCTGCCAACCAATGTAACGGAACCCCAAGTATGAAAGGGGTTAACGCCATTTAGGATATTCCCTCTCCGAACACACATCCGCTACCGACACTCCACAGTCAGGCGACCGCTTCCCATAGGAATAATTCTTCCAGAAATACGAGACAAACGCTCTGTATGAGGTTTCCAACTGGTCTGACCATCTTTAATGAGAGCAGGCTCTTTTTATACACCAAAATAATACTGCATTAATCTAAATGAACAATGGTCCAACTCCACCCACAACATAACGAGGCCCAATACACATTATTTTGACATCTCTTAGCAGACAACAGGTGAGTTCATTAGCTAATCCTTTTCAGTTTAAATGACTATGCATGGCCTTTATGTTCCCCAGACTGTCTGTATGCTAATTTACAATACCCACAATTACAGAGTTTTAATTATCACTCTTCACAATGAAAGGATCTCTAGCAGCTAGCCGGGACTCTCATTTACATTACACAGGCAGCCAGGTGGCACATCAGCATCTCTCAATTAACTTGTTGAGTTCAGAATCAAACAACCAGTACATATTGTGGATTAATATTACTATCCCAATTTAGGTAGTCCAAGATATATTTCCTCAGTCACCCTATGCCCAAAGTGACCCCTGTCACACTCGCCACCCTAATTCTTCTGTCTCTAGGACACCAACTTGCTACCGTTGTGGTAACACTACTCATAGTGCACCTGCTTGCAAGTTCAAGGATGTCATTTGTTTTCTTTGTGGAAAGACTGGCCATATTGGGCGTGTTTGCCGCAGATCACGCTCCCCGAACACTACCACAAAAGTTAAACGTAAACAGACATTTCCTATGGATACTGACAATAATGGCTCCAGCTCTGATGAGGAAACCTGTGTCCAGCATGTTGGACTGTTTCGGTGTGGATGTCACACTCAATGGCTGTCCTGTCTCCATGGATGTTGATACAGGGGCGGCTGTGTCTGTCATTTCATGGACTGATTTAAAGGCATCGGGTCTGTCCCTACCGCTCCAACCTACAAATCTCACAATACAAACCTACAGCAAGGAACTACTACAGCCCTTGGGTTATGTGAAACCCCTTGTTTCATTAGGCAACCGCAGTCAAACTCTACGCCTTTATGTTGTCAATAAAGGAGGTCCTCCGCTGTACGGTAGGGACTGGATCAAAGCCCTGGGCATGCCTCCTCTTGCCATTGCCCAATGTACATTGCTGAGGTAGACCATTGGGTGGAATCCCGGAAGTCACGCTTTAAGGGGGTTTTTAAGGACTCTTTGGGCACAGTAAAAGGAAAAATGGCCCACCTCCTCTTGAAGCCTGGTGCTACACCTCGTTTTTGTAAGGCAAGATCAGTACCTTTTGCCTTGAGAAAGAAAGTGGAAGCAGAGCTGGACCACCTATTGGCTGAAAAGATCATAACTAAAGTTGATAGAAGTGAATGGGCATCGCCAATTGTGCCTGTCAAGAAAAAGAATGGAGACATTAGAATTTGTGGAGATTTCAGGGTTGCCCTGAACAACCAACTTCTTGTGGATCAATACCCATTGCCTCGACTTGAAGATCTATTTAGCTCATTGGCTGGGGGGCAAAAGTTTACAAAAATAGACTTAAAGCAAGCTTACCTGCAAATGCAAGTACACCCAGATTCACGCCATCTGTTGACCATTAACACCTATAAAGGATTATTCCAATATAACCGCATGTTTTTTGGCATAGCCCCAGCTCCAGCCATCTGGCAGCGAATCATGGATGAGGTCCTGGCAGGCATACCTTTCACTCAATGTCTACTAGAGGACATGCTCATCACTAGTCCCACTGATGAAGAACACAGAAAGAATGTTGAAACTATGCTAGAGAGACTCCAAAGGTATGGTTTACGTGTCAATCTTTCAAAATGCGAATTTCTAAAGTCTCGACTGGAATTTTGTGCCCACACTGTGGACCCACATGGGTTACACACTACTGAAGAAAAGGTTAAAGCCCTTACCCATGCCCCTACTCCCCAGAATGTCACACAGCTCAGGTCCTACCTTGGCCTCCTAAATTACTACCACCGTTTCTTGCCGAACCTAGCACACCAGCTTTACCCATTACATCTCTTACTGGATGCAAGAGCTAAATGGATATGGACAGCTGTCATGGATATGCAGTAGTGTTTGTCTGTCAGCTTACCTTCCTTCCCATGTGTTCATCTTAGAGGCCTGAGCCCTTTCACCTGGCTTCCTTTATAATCTCCTCCCAGCCTGACTCCACCCCAGGCCCTATCACAGAACACTATATTAACCTGTGCACTGCAAGCCTGCTTTGCTGATCAACGTGTTTGTTAGGCATTGTGTGTTTGGGTTCCTGCCTGCCGTGTGCTACGTCTGTCTCTCTGTTACGTTATTGGCTTGTCCCCGTCTATCCCTGTCTGCTCGTGACCCTTGACCTTCGGCTCGTTCTTCGTTATCCTTGTCTGCTTGTGGCCCCTGACCTTCAGCTTGTTATTCGGTTCTCTCATATCTTGTGCTGCTGCTTCCCCTCTTTTCCCCTTATCCTACGGGGCGTGAGCTAGGAAACTCCAGGGGCCGCGACCTGGTCCCAGCCTGCAGCGTAACATCCTCACCACTAGAGGCCCTGGAGAAGACCAGCTGGGTCTTAGACTCCGCGCCCTGGGGAATCTTGGCTCTCGCTTCCGTTGGGATCCCGGTTGTGCTCCTCTGGTCCCGCTTTCCACAACCACCCAGTTTCCTATCCGCAGAAGCCAGCCATAGGGTTCACTACCTCGCGGTGCACTCCTGTCCCCCTACGGTGTGCATCTGTCACCTGGCCACAGGTGACCCTGACAGTTTGATCAGCCATGAACCCGGCTGACATCCCGCTACCCGCGGATGATCCATTGCAGGGCATAGTTTGCAGACTTGAAACCCAGGAATCGAATCAGACTCAGGTGATGCGATTCCTCCAGGATCTGGCTTCTCGCTTCGAGCAGCTTCAGGCCTCCTTGGGAACCCTGAATCCGCAACCTCAAATACAATCAGCGGCTGCACCTATTGCACCAGTCGCAGCCACACACTCACTACAACTGCCAGCTCCGTCCCGTTTCTCTGGGGACTCCAAGGCCTGCAGGGGGTTCCTTAGCCAATGCACGATTCATTTTGAGCTCCAGCCCCAAAACTTCCTGTCTGATCGGGCTAAGGTAGCCTATATCATTTCCCTCCTCTCTGGTGAAGCTTTAGCCTGGGCAGCCCCTCTGTGGGAACTGAATGATCCAGTGGTTTCTAGCCTGTCTGGCTTCTTGAAACTTTTTCGGAATATCTTCGAAGAACCGGCTCGTGTCTCTTCAGCGGCCAGCGCCCTTTTACGTCTCCGCCAAGAGTCTGCTTCAGTGGGACAGTACGCCCTTCATTTCCGCATACTGTCGGCTGAGTTGAGCTGGAACAATGAGGCCTTAGTCGCAACCTTTTTGCATGGCCTGTCTGATAGAGTGAAGGATGAATTAGCAGGAAGAACCATCCCCACTGATCTGGCCGGCGTTATCTCCTTGTGTAACCAGATCGATATTCGCTTTCAGGAGAGGACCTTAGAAAAGCAACGCCAGCACTCCTTGGTTCTTAGTCAGCCTGAGCTCCCCTCTCCTCGACCCGTAGAGCATCTCCTACCAGCTGAGGAACCCATGCAGCTGGGTCGGACCAGGCTATCCCCCGAGGAACGTGCTAGGCGCAGAACTCTTGGTCTGTGTCTTTACTGTGGGGGCAAAGGTCATTTTCGTGACACTTGCTCTCTTTGTCCAGAAAAACGTTCGGGTCCACTTCATCTGGAAAGTGGAGTATTGGACCCAGAAATATCACCTTCCCCTTCTCGTCTTCTGCTTTCTGTGTTCCTTCATGTTGGTGCTTCTTCTCATTCGGTCTCAGCATATCTGGATTCCGGAGCCGCTGGTAATTTCATGGACTGGGAAATCGCATCGTCCATGAGACTTACTCTTTTGCCCCTCACCACGCCATTGGTGGTCTTGGCGATTGATGGTACTGTTCTCCCAGGGGGACCTATCCGCTTCCAGACCCTCCCTGTTAAGATGTCGGTAGGGACACTCCACCAGGAGTGGATATCCTTCCTTATCTTACCCAAGGCCTCAACGCCTATAATTTTGGGTCTCCCATGGTTACAGCTCCATTCTCCTCATGTGGACTGGACTACTGGACAGATTCTGGCTTGGGGTCCCTCCTGTTCCTCGTCCTGCCTACCCAAGGTTGCCCCCTGTGAATCTGAGCCGGTCATTCATTCCAGGTTGCATAACCATTTACATTTCTCTGTCCCTAACCACCCTTGGACGCACAGCCAGGCTAGCTTGTCTACAAGTCCTGCAGTCGCTACGTCTTGCGATGCGATTCAGGTAGTCGCTACACCTGACTCAGCGTTTCACTCTGCCTCTGTACTAGTTATGCCAGTCCAGCCCATGCCCAGTGAGCCTCCTACTTTTTCTTGTTCGGGACATTCTGCTTGTCCTTCAGCTATTCAGCTTGACTCCGGCGACATGTCACCTTCTAACCAACCTGACTTCAGGGTTCCACTGACATCTGCCCAGTCTGATGGTCCTGTGCAAGATGACCAGTTCCCCTTTAAGGGTCTAGGGGACCCTCCTCAGATTCCTGTTGATCCTCTCATGCCCTTGCTTATTCCTAGAGAGCCTTTGGTCCTCAATAGATCTTCTTGTCATCTCCCTACCTCGTTTTCGGTCTCTGAGGATAATCTTAAGTACGAGGTTAGACAAGTTCTGGATTCTCGGCTCTGCAGAGGCATTCTTCAGTACCTTGTGCATTGGAGAGGTTTTGGTCCTGAGGAGGCGTCTTAGATCGCTGCATCTGATGTCGTTGCACCTCATCTGTTGAAGAGGTTTCATCTGAGATTTCCCTTTAAGCCTGGGCCCAGGCGGGGGAGGGCCCATAAGAGGGAGGGTACTGTCATGGATATGCAGTAGTGTTTGTCTGTCAGCTTACCTTCCTTCCCATGTGTTCATCTTAGAGGCCTGAGCCCTTTCACCTGGCTTCCTTTATAATCTCCTCCCAGCCTGACTCCACCCCAGGCCCTATCACAGAACACTATATTAACCTGTGCACTGCAAGCCTGCTTTGCTGATCAACGTGTTTGTTAGGCATTGTGTGTTTGGGTTCCTGCCTGCCGTGTGCTACGTCTGTCTCTCTGTTACGTTATTGGCTTGTCCCCGTCTATCCCTGTCTGCTCGTGACCCTTGACCTTCGGCTCGTTCTTCGTTATCCTTGTCTGCTTGTGGCCCCTGACCTTCAGCTTGTTATTCGGTTCTCTCATATCTTGTGCTGCTGCTTCCCCTCTTTTCCCCTTATCCTACGGGGCGTGAGCTAGGAAACTCCAGGGGCCGCGACCTGGTCCCAGCCTGCAGCGTAACATCCTCACCACTAGAGGCCCTGGAGAAGACCAGCTGGGTCTTAGACTCCGCGCCCTGGGGAATCTTGGCTCTCGCTTCCGTTGGGATCCCGGTTGTGCTCCTCTGGTCCCGCTTTCCACAACCACCCAGTTTCCTATCCGCAGAAGCCAGCCATAGGGTTCACTACCTCGCGGTGCACTCCTGTCCCCCTACGGTGTGCATCTGTCACCTGGCCACAGGTGACCCTGACAACAGCCAAATGTGAAGAAGCTTTTTGGCTTTCTAAAGAACTCATTCTGTCTTCTCGAGTTCTGGTCCACTATGATTTAAAGAAACACGTCACCTTGGCTTGTGATGCCTCACCTTATGGACTGGGTGCTGTGCTTTCCTATGTCATGCCAGATGGCACAGAGCGCCCCATTTCTTTTGCCTCCAGGTCTTTAACCTCAGCAGAGCAAAACTACTCCCAGATAGACAAGGAAGCTTTGGCCATTGTGTGGGCCACAAAAAAAAATCATACGTACATCTATGGTCGGGAGTTCACACTTATCACTGACCACAAACCTCTGTTGTCAATACTGAACCCTCAGAAAGGAATTTCTACAACAACCGCATTTCGCTTACAAAGGTACGCTTTATTCTTGGGAGCTTATACTTATTCTATCAGATACCGCTCCCATGATGCCCATGGCAATGCAGATGCATTTTCCAGATTGCCAATTGGAGACCACTCACCAAGAGACGTACGCATAGTGGAAATACACAGGCCGAAATCCTGCATGTCCACCTCCTTAATTGCCAGACATACAGTCACAGATCCCGTCCTGTCTCAGATATTCTCATATGTTCAGGCTGGATGGCCCGAGAAAGTCCCAGGTGAAGTTCGTCCGTACTTTGCCAGAAAATGTGAGCTTGTGACTAATGCTGGTTGCCTACAGTGGGGTAACAGAGTGATTATACCTCAGTATTTGCAACCAACCATGCTAAGGATACTGCATGAGGGCCATCCTGGCGTGGTGCGCATGAAGCAGCGAGCCCGGAGTTATGTTTGGTGGGCACAAATGGACACAGCAATTGAAGATTATGTGGCTCAATGTTCTGGGTGCTGTCAAGCTCAGCGACGCCAAAAGAAAGGAACCCTGCTACCTTGGCCATGGCCGACAGAACCGTGGTCAAGACTCCATCTTGATTTTTCTGGCCCAATCCAGGGTAAAATGTATTTGATCGTTGTAGATGCACATTCAAAATGGCCGGAGGTTTTTCAAATGCCTTCTGTTACTGTCAGGGTCACCTGTGGCCAGGTGACAGATGCACACCGTAGGGGGACAGGAGTGCACCGCGAGGTAGTGAACCCTATGGCTGGCTTCTGCAGATAGGAAACTGGGTGGTTGTGGAAAGCGGGACCAGAGGAGCACAACCGGGATCCAAACGGAAGCTAGAGCCAAGATTCCCCAGGGCGCGGAGTCTAAGACCCAGCTGGTCTTCTCCAGGGCCTCTAGTGGTGAGGATGTTAGCTGCAGGCTGGGACCAGGTCGCGGCCCCTGGAGTTTTCTAGCTCACGCCCCGTAGGATAAGGGGAAAAGAGGGGAAGCAGCAGCACACGATAAGAGAGAACCGAATAACAAGCTGAAGGTCAGGGGCCACAAGCAGACAAGGATAACGAAGAACGAGCCGAAGGTCAAGGGTCACGAGCAGACAGGGATAGTCGGGGACAAGCCAATAACGTAACAGAGAGACAGACGTAGCACACGGCAGGCAGGAACCCAAACACACAATGCCTAACAAACACGTTGATCAGCAAAGCAGGCTTGCAGTGCACAGGTTAATATAGTGTTCAGTGATAGGGCCTGGGGTGGAGTCAGGCTGGGAGGAGATTATAAAGGAAGCCAGGTGAAGGAGGTCTGGTCTCTAGATGAACACATGAGGAGGAAGGTAAGATGGCGGACAAACACTACTGCATATCCATGACAGTACCCTCCCTCTTATGGGCCCTCCCCCGCCAGGACCCAGGCTTAAAGGGAAAACTCTGATGAAACCTTCTCAACAGATGAGGTGCAACGACATCAGATGCAGCGATCCAAGACGCCTCCTCAGGACCAAAACCTCTCCAATGCACAAGGTACTGAAGAATGCCTCTGCAGAGCCGAGAATCCAGAACTTGTCTAACCTCGTACTTAAAATTATCCTCAGAGACCGAAAACGAGGTAGGGAGATGACAAGAAGATCTATTGAGGACCAAAGGCTCTCTAGGAATAAGCAAGGGCATGAGAGGATCAACAGGAATCTGAGGAGGGTCCCCTAGACCCTTAAAGGGGAACTGGTCATCTTGCACAGGACCATCAGACTGGGCAGATGTCAGTGGAACCCTGAAGTCAGGTTGGTTAGAAGGTGACATGTCGCCGGAGTCAAGCTGAATAGCTGAAGGACAAGCAGAATGTCCCGAACAAGAAAAAGTGAGAGGCTCACTGGGCATGGGCTGGACTGGCATAACTAGTACAGAGGCAGAGTGAATAGCTGAGTCAGGTGTAGCGACTACCTGAATCGCATCGCAAGACGTAGCGACTGCAGGACTTGTAGACAAGCTAGCCTGGCTGTGCGTCCAAGGGTGGTTAGGGACAGAGAAATGTAAATGGTTATGCAACCTGGAATGAATGACCGGCTCAGATTCACAGGGGGCAACCTTGGGTAGGCAGGACGAGGAACAGGAGGGACCCCAAGCCAGGATCTGTCCAGTAGTCCAGTCCACATGAGGAGAATGGAGCTGTAACCATGGGAGACCCAAAATTATAGGCGTTGAGGCCTTGGGTAAGATAAGGAAGGATATCCACTCCTGGTGGAGTGTCCCTACCGACATCTTAACAGGGAGGGTCTGGAAGCGGATAGGTCCCCCTGGGAGAACAGTACCATCAATCGCCAAGACCACCAATGGCGTGGTGAGGGGCAAAAGAGTAAGTCTCATGGACGATGCGATTTCCCAGTCCATGAAATTACCAGCGGCTCCGGAATCCAGATATGCTGAGACCGAATGAGAAGAAGCACCAACATGAAGGAACACAGAAAGCAGAAGACGAGAAGGGGAAGGTGATATTTCTGGGTCCAATACTCCACTTTCCAGATGAAGTGGACCCGAACGTTTTTCTGGACAAAGAGAGCAAGTGTCACGAAAATGACCTTTGCCCCCACAGTAAAGACACAGACCAAGAGTTCTGCGCCTAGCACGTTCCTCGGGGGATAGCCTGGTCCGACCCAGCTGCATGGGTTCCTCAGCTGGTAGGAGATGCTCTACGGGTCGAAGAGAGGGGAGCTCAGGCTGACTAAGAACCAAGGAGTGCTGGCGTTGCTTTTCTAAGGTCCTCTCCTGAAAGCGAATATCGATCTGGTTACACAAGGAGATAACGCCGGCCAGATCAGTGGGGATGGTTCTTCCTGCTAATTCATCCTTCACTCTATCAGACAGGCTATGCAAAAAGGTTGCGACTAAGGCCTCATTGTTTCAGCTCAACTCAGCCGACAGTATGCGGAAATGAAGGGCATACTGTCCCACAGAAGCAGACTCTTGGCGGAGACGTAAAAGGGCGCTGGCCGCTGAAGAGACACGAGCCGGTTCTTCGAAGATATTCCGAAAAAGTTTCAAGAAGCCAGACAGGCTAGAAACCACTGGATCATTCAGTTCCCACAGAGGGGCTGCCCAGGCTAAAGCTTCACCAGAGAGGAGGGAAATGATATAGGCTACCTTAGCCCGATCAGACAGGAAGTTTTGGGGCTGGAGCTCAAAATGAATCGTGCATTGGCTAAGGAACCCCCTGCAAGCCTTGGAGTCCCCAGAGAAACGGGACGGAGCTGGCAGTTGTAGCGAGTGTGTGGCTGCGACTGGTGCAATAGGTGCAGCCGCTGATTGTATTTGAGGTTGCGGATTCAGGGTTCCCAAGGAGGCCTGAAGCTGCTCGAAGCGAGAAGCCAGATCCTGGAGGAATCGCATCACCTGAGTCTGATTCGATTCCTGGGTTTCAAGTCTGCAAACTATGCCCTGCAATGGATCATCCGCGGGTAGCGGGATGTCAGCCGGGTTCATGGCTGATCAAACTGTCAGGGTCACCTGTGGCCAGGTGACAGATGCACACCGTAGGGGGACAGGAGTGCACCGCGAGGTAGTGAACCCTATGGCTGGCTTCTGCAGATAGGAAACTGGGTGGTTGCGGAAAGCGGGACCAGAGGAGCACAACCGGGATCCAAACGGAAGCTAGAGCCAAGATTCCCCAGGGCGCGGAGTCTAAGACCCAGCTGGTCTTCTCCAGGGCCTCTAGTGGTGAGGATGTTAGCTGCAGGCTGGGACCAGGTCGCGGCCCCTGGAGTTTCCTAGCTCACGCCCCGTAGGATAAGGGGAAAAGAGGGGAAGCAGCAGCACACGATAAGAGAGAACCGAATAACAAGCTGAAGGTCAGGGGCCACAAGCAGACAAGGATAACGAAGAACGAGCCGAAGGTCAAGGGTCACGAGCAGACAGGGATAGTCGGGGACAAGCCAATAACGTAACAGAGAGACAGACGTAGCACACGGCAGGCAGGAACCCAAACACACAATGCCTAACAAACACGTTGATCAGCAAAGCAGGCTTGCAGTGCACAGGTTAATATAGTGTTCAGTGATAGGGCCTGGGGTGGAGTCAGGCTGGGAGGAGATTATAAAGGAAGCCAGGTGAAGGAGGTCTGGTCTCTAGATGAACACATGAGGAGGAAGGTAAGATGGCGGACAAACACTACTGCATATCCATGACAGTTACCTCAGCTGCTACCATTCTAGTCTTAAGGAAACTCTTTACTCAATATGGCTTGCCAACAGCCATAGTCTCGGACAATGGGACTCAATTTACATTGCATGAGTTTCAATCCTTCCTCAGTGGCTTGGGCATCCAACACTACAAAACAGTTCCTTATCATCCAGCCTCAAATGGGCTGGCAGAACGGTTTGTGCAGACGTTTAAGAAGCACTTACTGTCCACTCTGGACCAGGTCGGACTGTCAGAGGAGAAGCTGCTGGAGTTCTTGACCATGTACCGAAACACAAAACACGCTACTACTGGGCTGTCCCCAGCTTTTCTTATGTTTGGCAGGCATCTCCGCACCAAACTGGATTTAGTTCATCCACAGGAACAGTCACCAACACCTCATCTGCCCGGCCGTCCTGGATTCCGTGCCCGTGATCTTGTATGGTTTCGGAATTACAGAGTTTTGCCTCATTGGCTTCCTGGCATTATTGATGGACCTTTTGGACAACGAATGTACCTTGTTCGCCTGGAGAATGGCGTTTGTGTTCGAAGACACCTTTCGCAATTGAGAGAGCGCATTTGCCTGCCAGTAGAAACAAACCCGACCTCTCTTTCTACCCAACCACCAGAGTCTACTCAGGGCTCTACTGGTGACATATGGCATGGTGTCTGGCATGATCCCACAAGTTTACAACCAACCCCTGAAGCGGTTGGTCACCATATTCCTGAGGAGCCCGGACATGTGCCTGGAGTTGCAGAGACGGATTTGTCTGTTGGACACCCACTGACATCTCCAGAACGTTTGACAGCCTCTACCCCTCCTGGTGCTGTGCCACTTCATAAGTCTGCCCGCCAAAGACATCAAACTCCTCGTTGGCAAAGCACTGAAATCTTACGGGACACTTTGGAGGTCAGGAAACAGAGACAAAGGGCTCATAATGTGATGCGGCAGCCACAGAACTAAGTTGGAGATACTACTTGCTGAACTGATCCTGCTTGCCTTGTTATTTGATGTGTTGAGTATTTTGTTCTCTTGTTATGTTTATTTTTTATTTTATTTTTGTTTGTTTTTTTATGGGAAAAAGAGGAGATGTGATGTTTGTGCTGGAACACTGTGACCCTTCACCCTTTTTCCTTATGCATGCTGGGGGAGGGGCTGTACCAGGAAGTAGAGAGGGTGTGTGTGTGAGACTGGAAGCAGCAGCAGCAGCATGGATGCATAGATCTGGTAATGACAGAAGCCTGTTGTATTAAGACTCCTCCATGTAACAAGTCATCATGTTTCTGAGTGAGTAATAAACCCTCTCCATGGTTAAGAAGTTCATCCGGCCTGTGTGTGTAACTTGCTGAGCAGATACTGGCAGCATTGCTAGCACCCCGTGTCTAAGGGACATAACAAGAAGCCAGCCAAGTGGGGACTAGCAAAATTAACAAGTCAGTTCCCATAGACTGCAATGGTATTTGTTGGTGGGGGGGGGGTGTGTTTGTCCCATCTCTAATTTTGTAGCATGCTGGATGATGTGCTTAATTTTGGACAGGGGGGGGGGGGTTATTTTCTGCTAGCTGCATTTGTGTTGGTCTGAGCATGCCCAGGTAGTTCGTTTTTATGGGTTAGTAATTGAAGGACATCCTTAACAGGTGTACCCACTTTGAAGTTCCGTCTCTACATTGGGTGAACTTGCATTTTGGGTGTTTCATGGACTGTGCATGTGTTTTCAATTGCCTCATTAGCACACAAACCTATGTTATATAAAGCTTGCAGATTCCTCTTTTCGGGGCAAGGGAGAGGATTGTGTGTGTGTGTGTCAAAATGTACATTTTGGTGTCCTTATCGAGTTTGTAACACATGTATTTTATTTGTTATGTCTTTGCAAAACAGGTGTTTGTTTTACTTGTGTTGATTGTATTTTTTTGTGTGGGGGAAATGTTCCCCTGAAATAATTTTGATGTTGTTAATGTGTGTCGTTTGTTCACTTTGATTTAATTGTCTGTGCTGCATTATTTTGCCAAATCTTTCTCAAGATGTTGTGGGTCTGTGACTAATGTTTCAAATTGACCCTGTTTTTTATTTTGGCTTCCCTTTGTTTTGTTGACCAATAAAATTTGATGCAAAGTTTTGATGTTTGTTTTGTGTTTTCTTTGCAACAAATGTGACAGCTGATTGGCATGTCAAAACAAAACAGGTGTGATTTGTCTAACCTGGTGCCTTTATGCTAGCATATGCATGTATTTTGTGCTGCCATGGATAGTCCCCAGGAAATGAAAAATACAGAGCGGTAAGTATTAATTTTTCCTTTTTACTGCAGTGGTTCTCAGCCTCAGTCCTCAAGTACTCCCAACAGGACATGTTTTGTGAATTTATCTTATTGCAAATTGCTGTCCAAAATACAAAACCATTGACTGTGATTTAAAGCACATGTGCAAGATGAAGGAAAACCTGCAAACATGGCCTGTTGGGGGTACTTGAGAAGCACTGATTTAGAGCATTAATCTTAAAAATAGCTCAAGGCAATACGATTCTAATTGTGGGCATTTTGAGGGAAACAAAGTAAGTGTTAGAACCGCTGCTTGTTTTTTGTTTGTTTTTTAGGTTGGGCTTTGTGTCCCCTTTTAGTAAAATTGGCTTCACTTCCTGTCACACAGCTAAACAGGAAGTGAAGGTAAAACCCTACCAATGTCTTTTCTTGGGGACACACAGATCAAACTAACTAGTGTCCCCATTAAGCAAATTGCACTCTAGCACTTTGTTGTGTACACCCCAAATCATTGGGTATGAGGGGAAGCACTGGTGATTGTAACATCCAATCATGTAAAAGCAAAGATGGTGTTTTTTTTGTTTGCTTGCATGTCCCCTTCGGATATCCAGCAAGTGCACTTGTAGTGCAAAGTAGATTTGCCTTTAGTAAATAAACCCCAAAGTCCAAAATACTTAATAATTTGGGGTGTACCCCGCAAAATGCTGGAGTGCAATGTATATAATGGGGAAAGTATTTAGATTGACCTGTGTGTCCCCAAGGAAAGACATTGGTAGGGATTTCCCCTCACTTCCTGTGTGGCTATGTGACAGGAAGTGAATTATTTGGAAGGATAAAGTGGCCAAATTTGGGAGTTGTCTTCACCCTATCAGGGGTGCAGACATCCCCAAAAACTGTCTAGACTTCTAATCCCTCTGCACTCTATCCCCAAGCAAAAATAAGAAAGGATTTCATTTTGTTTAACTTTGCAAAGACACATTCCTAAGTTGAATTGTGATGCATGTCAATGGCCCATTTAGACCCTCTTTAATCACTTGAGATCAGCGCTATAACTGATCGACGGCCACAGCACGGTCCTCAATTGCCGGGAGTCCGTCAATAGACATCGTCCCCTTCGCGCGCTCGCTGTGGTCACCAAGTCACTGAGACTCGGGTGATGACAGATCCAAGTAAGGGGGCCGATCCCTGCCTATTACCATGTGATCAGCTGTCAGCCAATGACAGCTGATCACGTGATGTAAACAAAAGCTGGGTAATGGTTTTTGTTTTCTCCTTGTGCTGACAGCGTGAGTATAAAAAAAGGCAATCACCGGCTTATGTGCAAGGGACATCAGGCCTGAAGAGGAAGAGGCAATTCTGCATCATCTGTGCCAATCAGTAGCCCCTGCCAGTGCCACCTATCAATGCCCACCACTGGTGCCCATCACTGCCAACTATCATTGCCACCTAGCAGTGGCACTTCTCAATGCCCACCAGTGCCAACTAGCAATGCCACCTCTCAGTGCCCACCCTTGCCACCTTATCGGTGCTCATCAGTGCAACCCATCAGTGCAGTCTCATCAGTGTACATCAATGAAGGAGAAAAATTACCTTTTTTCCAAATTTTCTAAATATTAACCACTTTCCTACCGCCCACCATCAAATGACGTCCTTGGCTTTGTGCGGTGACATCTGAATGATGTTGCAACCCGCTAACCCCGCCCCCGTATCACGTCACAGTCCCATCATTCCCCGGGACTGTGACGTCATACGGGGGCAGGGTCAGCGGGTGGCATCACCCGGTGACCTTGCCCCATGCCAATATAAGTGGGTGCGCTCCTCGGACAGAGCATTATAGCGGCAGACAGCGACGAGGCAACATCGGGCGGAGAGAAGAGGGAAGAAGACGACGATGAAGACCGGGACCCCGCTAGCAAAAGAGCTGGAAGAAGATAGCGGAGCGCCCGGCAGAAGGCAGAAAGAACCAGAGATCGTGGAGAAGGCACCGGAGAGCGGGAGCAGAACCGGAGAGCATGGAGACGACACCGGAGAACAGAACAAGAGACCCCCCGAAGTCAGAAGAAGATGACGAGGAAGACCGGGACCCCGCTAGCAAAAGAGCTGGAAGAAAATAGCGGGGCGCCCGGCAGAAAGACCCCCGAAGTCGGAAGCAGACCCCCGGAGCTACCTAATAAATGACTTTAAAAACCTGTGTTGTGTTTTTTATTGACTTTTTTTCCCCCCAGATGAATGGGTAGGGGTACGATGTACCCCATACTCATTCACATATGGTGGGGGAGGGGCCGGAATCTGGGGGCCCCCTTATTAAAGGGTGCTCCCGGATTCCGAAAAGCCCCCCGCCCACAGACCCCGACAACCAACGGCCAGGGTTGTCGGGAAGAGGCCCTTGTCCCCATCAACATGGGGGCAGGTGCTTTGGGGTGGGGGAGCGCAGGGCGCCCCCTGCCCCAAAGCACCAACCCCCCCATGTTGAGGGAATGCGGCCTGGTACGGTTCAGGAGGGGGCGCGCTCGCTCGCCCCCCCCCCTTTCCTGACCTGCCGCGCTGTGTGCTTGGATAAGGGTCTGGTATGGATTTTGGGGTGACCCCCATGCAGTTTTCCGGTGTAGGGGGTTTCCCTTAAAATCCATACCAGACCTAAGGGCCTGGTATGCTCCTGGAGGGGAACCCATGCCGGTTTTTTAATAAAAATTTGGTGTGGAGTTCACCTTCATGATTCATACCAAACACGGGACAGCGAGCGCGAGGCTGCCGAGAACCAGCGCGATGGCATCGAGCTGGAGACATTCTCGGGCAGGTAGTCGCCTCTAGGACATGAATTGAGCGGCTGCTTCACGCTCAAGTCGTGTCCAAGTTGCCTCGCAAAGTCGCACTATCCCTGTGTCAACCGGCACACGAGTCGCCCCGCGAGTCGGATCGTCTTCATGCGACTTCCTGGGCGACCTCTATTCAAATCAATGGGCTCCCGTAGGGAACCATTGATTTGAATAGAGCGCCGCTCAAATTTTTATTTACTATAGCAGTGCGCCGCTGGTTCCTGCGCTCAATTAAGGATTTATCCGGCGCACCAATTAAGGTATGAACCGGCGCAGCGCACTGTTTATAGTAAATCACCCCCATTGTGACCTCTTTACTTGCATCTGCAGGAACAAATGAAGAGAGGAATTACAAAGAAAGAGTTGAAATACTGCCGAAGAGATCCACAGAAATGGAAACTGCTGCTGAATCGTGATTAAAAAGATTTATTATTTCACAGCCATGCAGTATGTAGGAATTGCAATACTGATTAGTGCACAGGCTTTGTTGTAGTTTTATTGTCCTTTATTAAAGTGTCAGAGATGCTGTGTTCAGTCCTGATTAGTTATAGTTTTCACTTATCTATAATCACCACCAGCACTTATCTTAGTACAAGCTAAGAGGCATTATACATTACTGTGTCTGCAGTGAGACCAATGTGAGAAGTTAAAGTGACATCATACAGATTTGTGTCGCTCTGGTTTCAATATCTTAAGAACAGAATTTAGCTAGAAGAACACGTCTGACGGTCTTATTTAAAGCATTACCAAAGGTAACTTTAAAAATAAAAAAATAATAACAAATGTGTTATACTTACCTGCGCTGTGCAATGGTTTTGCACAGAGCATCCCCAAAGCTCCTCTTTTGGGGTCCCCCGGTGGCGCTGTCCACTCCTCCTCTTCTGTATCTTCCCCCATAGCAAGCTGATTCTTATGCAGGCAGGCGTTGCGGGCTTGCTCCTGAGCCAGGCTGTGTCTGTCTATAGATACACAAAGTTCAGCATGGCCCCACCTCCTGTTCCCTCGTCACTGGATTTGATTGAGAGCAACAGGAGTCAATGGATCCACTGTTGTCTCTGAGCCTGGGAGGAGAGAAAGAGCAAAGCTTCTGCTCTTGGGCACAGTGGTGACAGTGTGGCAGCCGGTGGAATTTTTTTCGTGGGGGGCAGCAAACAGTATGCCAAAGACACCCCCCCCCGGTCGGTCTGTCTCGGTGGGGCGGTGAGTCGCACTTACCGTGGCTTCCCATGCTCGGCGGCGGCCTCCCGTTCCCCTGCTCTCCACGGGTCTCTGCAGCGGCAGCATCCGTTTCCTCACTCCTTCTCGGCTGCCAGTCGGGAGTCTTCTCTTTTCGGCCAATCAGAAAATGGGTCTTACACCCGCTTCTGATTGGCTAGATTGAGGATTGAGGATATTCAATCGCTGTTGTAACACCTGGGTGGGTTCATGGCGTAATGCTCTGCGTCACGAGCCACCCTATTTTGAAGCCTATTAGAGCCTATGGCTCTAATCAGGTGCTTCAAAAAAACACCCCCGAATGCCTAAATTGGACGCCTGAATTGGGGGTGGCCGCGGCAGCCATGGATAGATTCATGCTATGCATGAACCTATCTATGATTCATATTGGGGGTAGTGAGGATAGAGGGGGTGGTGCCCAGGCACCCCTAATGGACGGGCCACCACTGAGTGGTGGATTGAGATCAGGCTTAGGTAAGTATTTAGGTAGGGTGAGGGGGGAGCTAATCATGGAAGGTTTTTACTTTAATGCAAAGAATGTATTAGGGTAAAACATTTTTAACTTTTAGAACTGCTTTAAAGCTGAACTCTAAATGCCTGTTTTTGCTTATGGTACCAGAAGAAGCACATTTTCTTACCTTATCTCTCGTTCCCAAAGACTCCTTCTTCCACGCAATTGCCACCTCGAAGACTTTTCTCTTTGGTGCTCCAGCCAGCAGTTGCAGCTTTGAAGTCATCACATACAATTTAGTCCTGCATTGTGAGGATGCCCAGGGCCCACCCACAAGTTGGAGTGTCGGAGAGAGGAGGTGAGCAATGGCTGTGGAGTTGTGAGGAATAAGGAAGTTAAAGTTCTTCGCCCTGCTACCCTAGGCAAAAATTAGCAGGTTTAGGGCTCTTTCACACGGGGCGGATCCGTGAAGATCCGCTTGCTCAGCGGGGATCGCTCCGTTGATCCCCGCTGAGCCGGCGGATGACTGGGCGGTCCCCGCACACTGTGCAGGGACCGCCCTGTCAGAGCGCCGCTCTCCCCTATGGGGGATCGGATGACGACGGACCGTAGAGAGCGGGTCGGATGTCAGCGGACATGTCACCGCTGACATCCGTGGCTCCATAGGGCTACATGGAGGATCCGTTCAGGTCCGCAAAAAAAACTGACAGGCGGACCTGAACGGACCGTCCGTGTGAAAGGGGCCTAAGTAGATATTCTTTTTACCTACAGGTAAGCCTTATTATAGCTGCTGTAACTGTGCCTTTAATTGGCTTATTTCTTCCTGTCAATAGGGGCACAAGAGAGGCTACTGAATGCTCTGTGTGTGTCAGCTTATATTACAACAAACTCAGTCAGTGAACAGGAAGAAGGAGGGGTGAAATAACCCTTGCAGCTGCTGGCAGGCAGCTCTCCCTAAGACTGCATTCACACCTGAGCGTAGCACTTCGAACGTTTTTACAGACGTTTTTACCTGCGTTTTGTTGTGCGAATTTGCGCCTGCCGAAACGCTCGTTGTCGCGCTAAACGCTTGAATCGAGCGTTTCCATTACATTCTATGACTTCTAAAACGCCCAAATCTGCCAGATTCGCGCGACAAAACAGGGTCCGGAACTTGTTTGAGCTTCAGGCGTTCGGCTTCAGGCGTTTTGGAGTGGAGATGTGAACCATCTCCATAGAAAATAATGTTTTTTTCCCTCCTCTAGCGTTTTGTAGCTTCAGGCTTCAGGCTACAAAACGCTCAGGTGTGAATGCAGTCTTAGACCCCTTTCACACTGGGGCATTTTTCAGGTGCTTTTGGGCTAAAAATAGCGCCTGTAAAACGGCTCCCCCGAGTGCTTTCACACTGAAGCAATGCGCTGGCAGGATGTTATCAAAAACTCCTGCAAGCAGCATCTTTGGAGCTCCTAAAGTGCCCCTGCCCACTGAAATGAATAAAAATAGCGGCGCTTTACCGCCGACGCCTCTGTGTTAAAGCTGCCTAACTCAAACTGGAAAGCCTGTGTACATTGTTCCGGCCAGCTTGGCCGGGGTCGTGGGTTATAGAATGAGACACCTGCTACAGTAGGTTACATGGTTTTCTATGGCATAATTCACACCAGTAATTGCATTTCAAGTGCATTCCAGTTCCGGAAAAAAAAAAGTAGAACATGTTGCATTTTTCCTGAACAGAACTGTACTGGAACGCGGTAAAACGCTTCAAAAACACACCGTAACGCACACACACGCATCAAAAATGCTCTGGACCTCAGTACAGTGGAAAAAAAGACAGCGAAAATGGCATCAAAAAGGCACTGGAACGCGTCAAAAACACATGCATGCATAAACTCATCTGGAGGACGTTTTTGTGGTGTGATCTTTTCCTCGGGGCCCATTCACAGCAGCAGCCCTGTGTATAATGTAAACACGCTGATCTGCACTGTGAGAAGCCGTTGCGAGTGTTGTTACACTGTTTATCTTTTTTAACTTGATTGAAACATCACAAAATGACAATTTATTCAGATTTATGTACATTATGCTGTTGTGTAGTGTGTCACAATGCGTCTTCACCTCTTTTTTTCACCATTGTGCTGGCGTGAAATGAAACAACATAGGACGTAGATTGCCTTGTCTATGTGTTCAGACTGTACTGGGCAAAGCTGACAACACATACGGTGTGAATGGGCCTAGGCTGGTCTTTTTTCCACACACACACACACTTGATATTTTACTATTTTTATATTTTGTGAATTGAACATATGTACAGATATAAGGTGGGTAATGAAAACGAGCCCTCCGTTTTAGCCGAGTAATCTGCACTCAGTCAGCAGGTAACGCTTCACCTCAGCTATGACTACACACCGTGTGTAATGAGAGGGTTTTCCCTCATCAAAGATGGTAATGAGCGGCCACTAGGGAGCCAATAGGAAGCGGCGTGGCGTTGCGGCTCTACGCGGCGGTGGGCGGGGCCGGTTGCCTTGGGAGCCCGTGAGCCGGGAGCTGCGTCACACGGTGAGGTCGCCATCTTGTGATCGGAGAGATGGGGCAGTGCGGGGTGATCTCCTCCAAGACCGTCCTGGTCTTCCTGAACCTCATTTTCTGGGTGAGTGTGGAGGGATGGCGGGCGGTGCTCTGTAGACCGGGACTGTGGCTGCCGTGTCACCCGGTGTCATTGTACACGGCTCTGAGGGAGTGTATGGAGGGAGGTCAGCCTGACCAGGAGACACTGCTCATATCTGCTGATTTACTTCATGTCATTGTATGATGTGTGTGTTCTGTCCCCAGACTGTGAGAACACACCATCCGATCTGCGGTGTAGTGGAAGGCTCAGCCTGGTGCGATCATTGGATGGGTGCTTTACGTGTGTTCTCTTAGTACAGATTCTCTACACACGATCCGAATATCGTACGAAAAATGTCCGAGGAAGAATCGTACGATAATCTGATCCTTAGTACAGGGCTTTGAGAGCCGATCATGACAGTTCATCCGATATTATTTTATCGGACATACACGAAAATTTTCCTCGTCCGATAACAAATCGTACGATTTTCGTTTAGTCAGTACAGTTGTCGTCCGAAAATACAAATACATTACCGATATTCGGATCGTGTGTACGGGGCATTATGGCCCTTACACATTATCTGAAAACTGTATGAAAAATACGATCGTACGATAATCTGATCGTTGGTAAAGCGCTTTCTAGAGCGGATCACGACACTTGATGCGATTGGACAAGCGTGAAAACTTCTCGTACGATACCCGATGGTCTGATTTTCTTTTATTCAGTACGACACATGACATCTCTTCCCAATTTTTATTCTGTCCCATGAAAATTTTTGTAACTTTAACCACTTTAGCTACCAAATGGTCCGGGGCTTGAGGACCAGAGGTGAATTCAGAATTTTGCACTGCGCTGCTTTAACTGTAAATTGTGCGGACATGCAATGTTGTACCCAAACGAAATTTGCGTCCTTTTCTTCCCACAAATAGAGCTTTCTTTTAATGGTATTTGATTGCCTCTGCGATTTTTATTTTTTGTGATATAAACGGAAAAAGACCGAAAATTTTGAAAAAAATGATATTTTCTACTTTTTGTTATAAGAAAAATCGAATAAACTCAATTTTAGTCATACATTTAGGCCAAAATGTATTCAGCCACATGTCTTTAGTAAAAAAAATGTCAATAAGCGTATATATTTATTGGTTTGCGCAAAAGTTATAGCGTTTACAAACTAGGGTACATTTTCTGGAATTTACACAGCTTTAAATTTATGACTGCCTATCTCATTTCTTGAGGTGCTAAAATGGCAGGGCAGTACAAACCCCCCCCCCCCAAATGACCCCATTTTAGAAAGTAGACACCCCAAGGAAATTGCTGAGAGGCATGTTGAGCCCATTGAATATTTTTTATTTTTTGTCCCAAGTGATTGAATAATGACAAAAAAAAAAATTACAAAAAAAGTTGTCACTAAATTATATATTGCTCACACATGCCATGGTTATATGTGGAATTGCACCCCAAAATACATTTTGCTGCTTCTCCTGAGTACAGGGATACCACATGTGTGGGACTTTTTAGGAGCCTAGCCGCGTACGGGACCCCGGAAACCAAGCACCGCCTTCAGGATTTCTAAGGGCGCAAATTTTTGATTTGACTCCTCACTACCTATCACAGTTTCGAAGGCCATAAAATGCCAAAATGGCACAAAACCCCCCCAAATGACCCCATTTTAGAAAGTAGACACCCCAAGCTGTTTGCTGAGAGGCATGGTGAGTATTTTAGAGCTCTCATTTGTTTTTGAAAATGAAGAAAGAAATTTTTTTTTTTTCAAAACTTTGTGACAAAAAGCGAGATCTGCAAAATACTCACAATACCTCTCAGCAAATAGCTTGGGGTGTCTACTTTCCAAAATGGGGTCATTTGGGGGGGGTTTTGTGCTATCGGGGCATTCCATGGCCTCCGAAACTGTGATAGGCAGTGAGAAGTGAAATCAAAAATTTACACCCTTAGATCGCCTGAAGGCAGTGCTTGGTTTTGGGGTCCCGTACGCGGCTAGGCTCCCAAAAAGTCTCACACATGTGGTATCCCCGTACTCAGGAGAAGCAACAGAATGTATTTTGGGGTGTAATTCCACATATGCCCATGGCATGTTTGAGCAATATATCATTTAGTGACAACTTTGTGCAAAAAAAAAAAAAAAAAAATTGTCTTTTTTTCCGCAACTTGTGTCAACATATAAAATATTCCATGGACTCGACATGCCTCTCAGTATATAGCTTGGGGTGTCTACTTTCCAAAATGGGGTCATTTGGGGGGGTTTTGAACTGTTCTGGCATTTTATACACAACATTAGGAAGCTTACATCCACTCTTCTAACCACTTGAAGACAAAAAGCCCTTTTTGACACTTTTTGTTTACATGAAAACTTTTTTTTTTTGCAAGAAAATTATGTTGAACCCCCAAACATTATATATATATATATATATATATATATATATATATATATATATATATTTTTTTTTTTAAAGCAAAGGCCCTACAGAATAAAATGGGTGTTGCATTTTTTTTTCTACACAGTATTTGCGCAGCGATTTTTCAAACGCATTTTTTGGGGAAAAAATACACTTTTTTTTAATTTTAATGCACTAAAACACACTATATTGCCCAAATGTTTGATGAAATAAAAAAGATGATCTTAGGCCGAGTACATAGATACCAAACACGACATGCTTTAAAATTTCGCACAAACGCGCATTGGCAACAAACTACATACATTTTTAAAAGCTTTTACAGGTTACCCCGTTAGATTTACAGAGGAGGTCTACTGCTAAAATTACTGCCCTCGATCTGACCTTCGCGGTGATACCTCACATGCATGGTGCAATTGCTGTTTACATATGACGCCAGACCGACGCTTGCGTTCGCCATTGGGCAAGAGCAGGGCAGGACAGGGGTGCTTTTTTTTTTTTTTTTTTTTTTTTTTTATTATTTTTAATTTTGCTGTTTTATTTTTAAACTGTTGCTTCCATATTTTTTTTTTTTTTTTTTATCATTTTTATTGTTATCTCAGGGAATGTAAATATCCCCTATGATAGCTATAGGTAATGACAGGTACTCTTTTTTGAAAAAACTGGGGTCTATTGTACCCTAGATCTTTCCTCTGCCCTCAAAGCATCTGACCACACCAAGATCGGTGTGATAAAATGCTTTCCCAATGGCGCTTTTTATATCCGGGGGGGCATTCCCTCCCACTGCTTGTAAAAGCAGTCCAGAGGCTAATTAGCCGCTAGGATTGCTTTTACATGAAAGCCGGCCGCTGGCTGAAAAGAATGATACCAAGATGATACCTAAACCCGCAGGCATCATTCTGGTATAAACATTCAAAGTCCAGCAACATACCAGTACGTTGCTGGTCCTTGTTGGACATATATTGTAATCTTTTTTTTCATGCAGCCTGTTGGGTGAACGAAAAAAAAAGATTGATCGGTGGGTATGCCCACCATTAGAATACCGCCCTTCATCCACCCACTTCTAATGATGGGCATACATGCACCATTTATATATGCCGAAGCATGGGGGCATCTTCCCGCAAAAGTTATGCCGCGTACACATGGTCAGACTTTTCCACGGGCAAGCCTCCGTCGGAATTTCGACCGTATGTACGCGGCATTAGGAGCAAAATCACTCCTCCGCCCCTGCTGCCCCAATGCTTCGGCATATATGCTTTTTTTTTTAACTGTGGTGGTGAAATCACCTCCTACAGCACTGGAGTCGCAGGGATCAGGCCTGTCTCTGCGAACGCTGCAGTTATGTGTGTTGTGTTTTGTAAGTGACAGTGATCAATCGATACTGCACTTGGGTGGCCTGGGCTGGACGGAGGGGCAAAACGCAGGTGCTAGCAGGTATCTGGGCTGATTCCGCTAACACTGCGTTTTTGGGAACCCTAAACTGCTGGGGACGCTAGTATAGATCTGATCAGATATTGATCTGTTCAGATACTATACCACTAAGGGGGGTGTATGCTTTACGCGTGGGTGTTGGCGTTACTGGCACTAACCTGACGCTGCCTGGGGTGTGACGCAGACCCTCTTAGGGCTGGGAAAAAAATCGATTTTAATCTTGAATCGAGTTTTGAGCTCAAATCGATTCAGTTTTGAAGAAAATCGTTTTTTTTTTTTTAAATTATTATTATTATTATTTTTTTCCTTCAAAGTTTCCGTAGCAGGACTGCAGGGGGCGTATCCGGAATGGCACTGGGCAGCGTTACCCCAATTACATCTACTCTCTGCAGCCGCCGTCTGCCTACCTGATCAGCGTGTCATGCAGGCAGACGGCGGCCATTGCAGTGTTCAAAAGCCGCGCCTCCCGAGTCCTCGTCGTCTGTGATAGGCGGAAGACTCAATTTCACAGCAGGCAGTATTCAGCCTATCACGGACATCCTCTCATCCTCGTCTGTGTTATGAGGATGACCATGATAGGCGGAACACTGAATGCTGGGAAATTGAGTGTTCCGCCTATCACAGATGAGGAGACGCGGCTTTTGAATACTGGAATGGCCACCGGTGTAGCAGTAAAATCCGTATACCATGAAAATCTGCATCAGGCACGGGCACAGTGAGACACGGGCACAGTGAGACACGGGCACAGTGAGACACGGGCACAGTGAGACACGGGCACAGTGAGGCATGGACACAGTTCAATTCAACTAAGAGTAACCTCAGGATTTTTTGTTTTATTAGCTAAATCCAAATACAGTATTAATAATTTGGATGTTTAACAATCTTTGTTGCACACTGCAAAAAACAACAAAAGGTCACAAGCGCTAAATTGGTGGATAAAGAAAAAAATATAATGGATGATAATAATAATAATAATAAGAAGAAAAAAATCCCAAATATTTTGGGAAGTACAAAGTATCCAAAAGGGGGAAAAAACAGGATCCAGCGCAGCAAGAAAAAATCCGTACCCAGAAGTACAAAATACACAACATGCACACAATATAATCCAGCGCTCATGGAACATACATTATTAACTATTAAACTCTTGAAGAATTGATAAAAAAGCTTAGTCCATTTATCACAATAAAGAGAGGGATCCAACACCAAATGTGCAGAGGACAAATGAATCTTAACTCTCCAGTTGCCAGTGGTGACAAACTTGTTAAACTTGCAGTGACATCCGTGGAGCAAGGAGGGGTTAAAGTCAAAACAAAGCCTGTGGCATGATCTCCGTGTGAGCACAGTACCTTGAATGATGGACAACAGGCAGACCAGCGTGTGGAGGGCCCTCCAACCCAAAAGGATGCAGAGCCAGGATCGCAGCAAGGCTGGGACAGAAGGAATCACACACAGAGTTTCAAGAGTTTTCAATAGTTAATAATGTATGTTCCATGAGCGCTGGAATATATTGTGTGTTTGTTGCACACTGACTTTGCAGTTAGAGAAAGGGTTTGCCGTTGCAATTTTGTTTGTTGATGCACTTTAATTTAATATAATTAAAAAAAAAAAAAAAAAATCGAATCGTAAATCGAGTTTTTTATAAAAAAATCGCAGATTTTTTTGGGGGGGAAAATCGCCCAGCCCTAGACCCTCTCTGACGCTAAAACCTAATTGATATCACCCGCCGGACGATCAGGGGGTTAAACCTTTATTGGGTTATATACGGCGGGTGCCCTGACACTATAAAAAGCAAACTAACTAACCAGCGTCACCCGTAACACTTATATGATGATCACTGGTGAAAGGGTTAACTAGGGGCAATTAGGGGGTTAAAACCTTTATTAGGTAATATATGGGGGTACCTGACGCTATATAAAAACCTGACGGCGAACCTAAAAAAAAATTACTGGCTACCGATCTGCATCACCGACACTAAGACAACGATCATAAAAACGATCGCTTAGCGACAGTGGTGATAGGGGGTGAAAGGGTTACCTGGGGGGCGATCAGGGGGTTAAACCTTTATTAGATAATATATGGGGGTACCTGACGCTATAAAAACCTGCGGCGAACCTAAAAAAAATTACTGGCTACCGATCAGCATCACCGACGCTAAGACAGCGATCAGAAAAATCGCTTAGCGACAGTGGTGATAGGGGGTGAAAGGGTTACCTGGGGGGGCGATCAAGGGGGTTAAACCTTTATTAGGTAATACAGGTCCTTCTCAAAAAATTAGCATATTGTGATAAAGTTCATTATTTTCTGTAATGTACTGATAAACATTAGACTTTCATATATTTTAGATTCATTACACACAACTGAAGTAGTTCAAGCCTTTTCTTGTTTTAATATTGATGATTTTGGCATACAGCTCATGAAAACCCAAAAATCCTATCTCAAAAAATTAGCATATCATGAAAAGGTTCTCTAAACGAGCTATTAACCTAATCATCTGAATCAACTAATTAACTCTAAACACCTGCAAAAGATTCCTGAGGCTTTTAAAAACTCCCAGCCTGGTTCATTACTCAAAACCGCAATCATGGGTAAGACTGCCGACCTGACTGCTGTCTAGAAGGCCATCATTGACACCCTCAAGCAAGAGGGTAAGACACAGAAAGAAATTTCTGAACGAATAGGCTGTTCCCAGAGTGCTGTATCAAGGCACCTCAGTGGGAAGTCTGTGGGAAGGAAAAAGTGTGGCAGAAAACGCTGCACAACGAGAAGAGGTGACCGGACCCTGAAGAAGATTGTGGAGAAGGACCGATTCCAGACCTTGGAGGACCTGCGGAAGCAGTGGACTGAGTCTGGAGTAGAAACATCCAGAGCCACTGTGAACAGGCGTGTGCAGGAAATGGGCTACAGGTGCCGCATTCCCCAGGTCAAGCCACTTTTGAACCAGAAACAGCGGCAGAAGCACCTGACCTGGGCTACAGAGAAGCAGCACTGGACTGTTGCTCAGTGGTCCAAAGTACATTCGGAAATCAAGGTGCCAGAGTCTGGAGGAAGACTGGGGAGAGGGAAATGCCAAAATGCCTAAAGTCCAGTGTCAAGTACCCACAGTCAGTGATGGTCTGGGGTGCCATGTCAGCTGCTGGTGTTGGTCCACTGTGTTTTATCAAGGGCAGGGTCAATGCAGCTAGCTATCAGGAGATTTTGGAGCACTTCATGCTTCCATCTGCTGAAAAGCTTTATGGAGATGAAGATTTCATTTTTCAGCACGACCTGGCACCTGCTCACAGTGCCAAAACCACTGGTAAATGGTTTACTGACCATGGTATTACTGTGCTCAATTGGCCTGCCAACTCTCCTGACCTGAACCCCATAGAGAATCTGTGGGATATTGGGAAGAGAAAGTTGAGAGACGCAAGACCCAACACTCTGGATGAGCTTAAGGCCGCTATCGAAGCATCCTGGGCCTCCATAACACCTCAGCAGTGCCACAGGCTGGTTGCCTCCATGCCACGCCGCATTGAAGCAGTCATTTCTGCAAAAGGATTCCCGACCAAGTATTGAGTGCATAACTGAACATAATTATTTGAAGGTTGACTTTTTTTGTATTAAAAACACTTTTCTTTTATTGGTCGGATGAAATATGCTAATTTTTTGAGATAGGATTTTTGGGTTGTCATGAGCTGTATGCCAAAATCATCAATATTAAAACAAGAAAAGGCTTGAACTACTTCAGTTGTGTGTAATGAATCTAAAATATATGAAAGTCTAATGTTTATCAGTACATTACAGAAAATAATGAACTTTATCACAAAATGCTAATTTTTTGAGAAGGACCTGTATATGGGGGTACCCGACGCTATAAAAACCTGCGGCGAACCTAAAAAAAATTACTGGCTACCGATCAGCATCACCGACGCTAAGACATCGATCAGAAAAATGATTGCTTAGCGACGGCGGTGCTAGGGGGTGAAAGGGTTATCTGGGGGGTGATCAGGGGGTTAAACCTTTATTAGCGGGGGGGTTAGGGGGCTACACTGGACCTAAAACTGAATGTACTGACACTTTTACAGTCACAAATGTCACTGATTGCAGTGATCACTAAATAAATGGTCACTGCAATCAGTGACACTGGGGGCTGGGGGGTGATCTGGGGGGGCGATTTATGTTCCGATGTGTCCTAATGTCAGTGTAGTGTTGTGTGCACTAACCTGCATCGTCTCCTGTACGGTGCTCGGTATATGTGAGCGCCGCAGGAGAGATGACATCACTTCCTCCAGCCTGTGTAAACAGTACACAGGCAGGGGAAGCTCTCATTCGCCGGGAGCGATCGAGAGGGGGTGGCCGGAATCGAACGGCCGTCCCCTCATGCCGGATCGCTCCCGAAGGTAAAACGACCACTCACTGTAAAGAAGGGGGTCCGATCGGACCCCCCAACTATACAAAGGCAATCACGTACATATACGTGATTCTGCCTGTCGGTGCCATTCTGCCGACGTATATTTACAGTGGGCGGTCGTTAAGTGGTTAAGAAACTCTGACATTCTTTGCATGCTAGTCTCATTGAAAATGAAGACGATCTGTCAGATTGCGTGTATGGGCTATAAAGTGGGGTACACACTATAAGAAAATCGGGTGAACGATTGTTAGGTTTTCCTCGCTGTTTCACAGCAAGTCGAAACTGAGGAAGGAAATGCATGTAAACAAAAAAAGTCTCGTACGACAAAGGCTTTTTTGTTTGTTTCTGATCAAGCACAGTCTTTCGTGGTGTGTGTGTGGTGGTTTTTTTGTTTCTCCCTTGTATGGAAACGGTACACATTAAACAAAAATCGTTCATTCTGTTCCTGTACAAGAAAAATGTTGGAGTTTGTCCCTTCAGAAATTTTTGTTCGGAATGCCGGGATCGGCTATGGGAAGAGCAGAAAATCGTATGATCCTTCCTCGGACAAAAATGTTCGCCCGGTTTTTCTTATAGTGTGTACGAGCCGTTGTGCACACGATCGGAAAATCGGGTGAAAAATTTCGCTTTTTAGAGCGATCGTACGATAATCTGATCAGTGGTACACCACATCCAAGAGCCAATCACGGCAGTTTGTGTAAAATTATCAGAAGGGACAAACGCACATTTTTCTCGTATGATTTTTGTTTAATACGTCTAGAATTCATCCACAAACAATCAAAAGAGCAAGACCGCGCATGCTCGGAAACAGAACACATCACTTCCCAAGTTTTCTGTCCTACAAGAATTTTCCTAACTTTAGTAACCTTTCATTTTCTATATGAGACTATAAATTGTCCAATGTTCTCATCGTGTGTATGAGGCTTTAGTGGCGGTTCACACTACCACGACTTGGGATCCGACTTGTGTCGCCCGACCATGAGAATTTACATGTTAGTCAATGAGAGCCGTCTTAATGCACACTACTGCAGTCGCTCCGACTTCAGAAAAGGTTCCTGTACTACTTCAAGGCGACTTCTAGGCGACATGTGCCCATTGATTTCAATGGAAGTCGCCTCCAAGTCGGATCCCCTGTCTTAACTGCAGCAACTTTACAGGAAAAAAAAAGTTTTCTATGGCAAATCCCTCCCTCCCACAGAGCTGATTGTTTGATTGGCCACTGGCAAAGTCGCCTGTCCTGGAGGCGACTTGAAGTCGCGTTGTAAGTCGCTCCAAGTAGTGCTGAAGTCGCGCTCAAGTCGTCTCCAAGTTGCCTTGAAAAGTCGCGCTGGAAGTCGTGTTGCCCCAGGACTGTGAACCGGCACTTATGCTGGCCGTAAACATATCAGTTTTTGTTTTTGTTCTGAGAACGTTTGTTCGATTTTTCTATTTGTTAATGGGGTCAAATTGATGTTTCTTTCCAACCACAATGATGGGAAAACTGGAAGGAGCAGAGTAGAAGGGTTGTCTGATTTTGCATGACGGTGCATATCGTGATGTAACTGACAATGGTATTAAATTCTACAAACTGTCTTGAAAAACAAAGGCAAACATTCATTCTTGTATATGACGTCCGTTCGTTGCCACCTTCTTCCGGGTCATTTTTTATTCTGATTATGTGGTGGTGTTTTTTTTTTTTTTTTCTCTGTTCGATTATTTCCTTATAATTACAGTACATGACTGTTGTGTGCATGTACGGCAAGTTTTTTTTCTAGCTATATTTTTTATTTTATTTTTTTAACCACTTCCCTACTGTGCACGAAAACCCCCTTCCTGCCCAAGCCATTTTTCAGCATTCAGCGCTGTCACAGTTTGAATGACAATTGCACGGTCGTGCGACGTGGCTCCCAAACAAGATTTGCGTCCTTTTTTTCCACACAAATATAGCTTTCTTTTGGTGGTATTTGATCACCTCTGTGGTTTTTATTTTTTGCGCTATAAACAAAAGAAGAGCGTCAAGTTTGAAAAAAAACAAAATTTTTTACTTTTTGCTATATTAACCCTTTCATGACTAAGCCTATTTCTGACATTTGGTGTTTACAAGTTAAAATGCGGATTTTTTGCTAGAAAATTACTTAGAAACCCCAAACATTATGTATATTTTTTTAGCAGAGAATCTAGAGAATAAAATGGCGATTGTTGCAATATTTTATATCACACTTTTTGTGCAGCTGTGTTTTAAACTCAACTTTTTTGGAAAAATTTACTTTCATGAATTTTAAAAAAATTAAAAAGCAAAGTTAGTCCAATTTTTTTGTATAATGTGAAAGATGATGTTACGCCGAGTAAATAGATACCAAACATGTCATGCTTTATAATTGCCCGCACTCGTGGAATGGCGACAAACTATGGTACCTTAAAATCTTCATAGGCGACGCTTTAATTTTTTTTTACGGCTACTAGGTTAGAGGTACAGAGGAGGTCTATGGCTATAATTATTGCTCTCGCTCTGACGATCGCGGCGATACCTCACATGTGTGATTTGAACGCCGTTTTCATATGCGGGCGCGACTTCCGTATGCGTTTTCTTTGCCGCGCGAGCTCGCGGGGACAGGGGCGCTTTAAAATTTATTTATTTTTTCTTATTTATTTTATTTATTTTTATAATTAAAAATAGTGTTTTTAAAAAAAAAAAAATTTTGATCACTTTTATTGCTGTCACAAGGAATGTAAACATCCCTTGTGACAGTATCAAGTGGTGACAGGTACTCTTTATGGAGAGATCGGAGGTCTAAAAGACCCCCAATCCCTCCTTTGCACTTCAAAGTATTCAGATCGCCGAAAACGGCGATTCTGAATACTGTGTACTTTTTTTAAATTCGGTGCCGTTGGCAGCCGAGTAACCCGGATGTGACGTCATGACGTCGCTTCCGTGGTTACAGTGCAGAGAAAAAATCAAAGCCGTTCGCGGCTTTGATTCACTCTCTGCCTAGCTGCCCGAGGTGGCGGATCGTGTCTCCCAGTGGGACGGGAGGCCCGGTAAGAGCGGCGGCGGGAGGGGGGGATGTCCCCTCCCGCTCCTCCGGTATAACAACCGAGCGGCTTTTAGCCGCATCGGTGGTTATACCAGGAAAGCCGATCGCCCGCTCTAAACAACGGTACCGAGATGATGCCTGCAGCTGCAGGCATCATCCCGGTATAACCCCCGAAAGCCGAGGACGCATATATGCGTCCGCTCGCCGTGAAAGGGATAAATATCCATTTTTTTTTTTTTAAATTTATTTATTTTTTTAATTTTCCTCAGTTTAGGCCGATACGTATTCTTCTACATATTTTTGGTAAAAAAAATCGCAATAAGCGTACATTGGTTTGCGCAAAAGTTATAGCGTCTACAAAATAGGGGATAGTTTTATAGCTTTTTTTTATTGTGACTGCGATATTGCGGCGGACACATCGGACACTTTTGACACATTTTTGGGACCATTCACATTTATACAGCGATCCCTGCTATAAAAATGCATTGATTACTGTATAAATGTGACTGGCAGGGAAGGGGTTAACACTAGGGGGCGAGGAAGGGGTTAAATGCGTTTCCTAGATGTGTTCTAACTGGGGGAGGTGACCGATGGTGATGGTTGTCCCTATGTACAAGGGACACACCATCGGTCCCGTCTCCCTGACAGGACGTGGATCTGTGTGTTACACACACACACAGATCCACTGTCCTCGGTTACTGGGCAATCGCGGGTGCCCGGCGGCCACGGGGCATGCGCATCGGGTCCCCAGCGACGTGGCGCGCGCCCCCTAGCTGCTTTTAAAGGCAGGACGTCATATGACATCCTGTCAGAACAAGAGAGTCTTCCGCTCGCCTTCATTTGACATGGGTGGTAGACAACTGGTTAAACAGTTGGAATCTGCTGTTAAACTAATGGTCAGATAATCGACCTATCGTTCCTTGTACGGAGTTTTTTTTTTCTTCCAATTTCCCTATAGTGTGTACCCAGCTTTAGGCCCCTTTAACACTTGTACAACTTGTCCCACGATTTGTGATGGCAAAGTCGCATGACAAGTCGTTTCCCATGATTTCCAATGACAACCATTCATATTAGTACCACTTCAAGTCGTTCCGACTTCAAAGTAGTCCTTGCACTAATTTGGTCCGATTCTGATGCCAATTACACAGGAATTCGCTGAAATCGCGACTGCAAAATCGCAATAAAATCGGCTCTGTTCACACCTGAGCATAGCACAGCGACAGAAGCTGCAACATTTTTATTTTTTGTATTGTAGCGTTTTTGCAGCGGCACGATTAATTTGAATGGGCCTCCCTCTGCTCCAAAGAAGCTCATGGTACCATATCTTTGTTCTGCATCTGCCATGGTGCTGCATATGTGATCAGTTATGAAGCAAATTATTTGGTGGTGTGTGTGACAGTTTGGTTGAGGACACAAGCAAATGTGACAGTTGGCATTTCCAGCATTCCAGGAATGTAGCTGATTTTTAAAACTGTTAATCCAGGGCTTTACAAATTAGCTTGGAATCTAGGAGCCAGGAACGGACCCCATCCCACCGAGCTCGCGCGCAGAAGCGAACGCATACGCGAGTAGTGCCTGCATATGAAAGCGGTGTTCAAACCACACATGTGAGGTATCGCCGCGATTGGTAGAGCGAGAGCACTAATTCTAGCCCTAGACCTCCTCTGTAACTCAAAACGTGCAACCTGTAGAATTTTTTTTTTTTTTAAAGTCGCCTATGGAGATTTTAAAGGGGATTTAGTTCCGCTCTCTGCTTCTTTGTATCTACCAACAGCCATTTAGTACTAGGGCTTCCCAGGTTTGATCAAGTTGGCCCTTTATATTTGGGTCACCATACACATTACAGACTACTTTTAGATTTACCAAAACTATGTAATATAAGACCCCTCTCGCGCACACAGCGTGTATGTGTTGGCGGTAAAGCACCACTAGTTTTAGCTGTGCTTTTCAGTCACTAGCGGGGTGCGTTTAACCCCCACTAGTGACTGAAGAAAGCAAAATACAGGAAAAACACTCCTATGGCCACATGGTCTTGGGGCTTTCCTAAACTCTACCATCACCCTCTATCTAACCAGGTCCTAACTCTAGTAGTTAGGAGATTGTAGAATCAGATTGTAATGTGTGTAGTTTACATTGTTTGGGTAAATCTAAAGTTGATTATACAAAGATTGGTCAGATATAACCTGTATGTATGGTGACCCCTTAGTTCTACAATCAGTTGCATGTTTGTGTTATTGCTCGCAATTGAAAGCAGTTTTGACAAAGTGTGTATTATAATAGTTATAACTTTTTTTTTTTTTTTTTTTTGCCGAAGTCTATAGTCCTTTGTATTTCCTGCTGTAGGGAATATAGTAAGATGTTATTTATGAATTTAGTATTGGAGCTATTGAACAATTTTTTTTATAGTTCATTATCAGGACAGTGCGATCTTAAAGTGATAAAAACCTTAGGTTGGTTTATAAAAAAAACAAAAACCTGGTATGGCATTTTGCCTAATGTGCTAGTATGCATTGCATACATACTAGCACAGTATGAAATACTCTCCTTAGAACAAAGCCCTCCCACGGCGCTCTGTCTCCCCCAGTCTTTCTTCCGGGTTCACGTGCTGCGGCTGTGTGATTTTTGGCTGGAGCCGCAGTGACGTCACTCCCACGCATGCACGCGGAAGCTCTTAAGTTCCAGCAAGGTATAGCGGGCCCTTGAAGCGTATGCTCCAGTGATGTCACCGGCTGCATGCAGGGTGAATATCTCCTAAACGGTGCCGGCAATTACCTGAGGGTAACGATCACAAAGTGTGTTTTACAACCGCTTTAACCTTTTGTGGGGGGTTTGTTTTGTTTTTTCTTAGTGGTTGTAAGGCCCCTTTCACACTGGGGCGGGCAGGTGCGGTGGCGGTATAGCAGTGCGATTTTCAGCGCTGCTATACCGTCGTTCTTACCGCGGTATGCGGCCGCTAGGGGGGTGAATTTAACCCCCGCTAGCGGCCGAAAAAGGGTTAATACCGCCCGCAAACTGCGGCTATTGCCGTGGTTTGCGGGCGGTATTACCGCGGTGTCCCGTTGATTTCAATGGGCAGCCGCGGTAAAGGAGCGGTGAACACACCGCTCCTTTACCGCTGTAAAGAAGCGGCTAGCAGGACTTTTGGAGCGGTCCTGCTAGCGCACCGCTTCAGTGTGAAAGCCTTCGGGCTTTCACATTGAAGGCTACAGGCAGGAATTTTTCATGCGGTATAATAGCGCTAATATTAGCGCTAAACCACATGGGAAAACGCCCCAGTGTGAAAGGGGCCTAAGGCACAAGATTTTTTTTACCTTCATACATTCATGAGATTCATCAATCTAAACGATAGTTTTTGCTTCTACATCTAGAAACTAAGTCTCTATCTCATTATGGGTTCACAAAGCTGTGTCATGTAATAAAACAATCAAAAGCTTGCAGTCATGTCCTCTTACCAGACGTGAATAAATAAAAGCATACCATGCTTTTTAGAATAAGCTTCCTGGGGAGGTCCTTTTTTTTTCTTTCTGTAGAACCAAATGGTGTATTTTACATAATAGAGTCAGGTTTGTTTTCTCTGCAGCTCTTCTTTGTCCATGGTAGATTATCTCCTTTCAGGGAGTTTCTGAACAATGAGCTTTTAAGGGTTGAATTGTTGGTGTGGGCACTTTAAGCTTGGAGTAAAGTATAGACTCAGTGGGGCCATTTCATCATTACAAAATCACATTCATTTTTACTATGGAAAAGTAGAATTTCTTTGTTATGAAGAACTAATTGCTGTTCCCGGCCATGGTCTAGCGATCATGCTGTCCTAGTTATTTATACAGTCTTATGTCATCACTTTTCAATAAATGTATATAAATCCGCAGACTGCAATTTCACTAATAGAAAACAAGTCTGTTTCATATGGAACTTTCCTATCAAATACATCAGGGGTGTCAAACTCCATTTCATTGTGGGCCGCATCAGCATTATGATTGCCCTCAAAAGGGCCGATTGTATCTGTAAGATTAGGTGTCCAGCGCATCCCCTCCCCTTACATTGGATGTCAAGAGCCACCCCAACATCAGAAGTTGAGTCCCCCCATTCTCCCTTACATCACAGTGCACCCCCATTCCTTATGCTGCTGCTGGGAAGAAGCTGGATGCATTGCTTGAAAGCAGAAAGTAAGCTGGGAAGAAGCTGGATGCATTGCTTGAAAGCAGAAAGTAAGGGTCTGGAGTAGGACCAGAGGAGGGCTGGAGCTCTCCTGCAGGAGAGGTGTGAGGGCCACATTAAATGGCCTGGAGGGTCGGATTCGGCTAGCGGGTCTTGTGTTTGACACCTGTGAAATACATAATGCTGTCAAATTCATCTGCTTCTGCAACATTGTATCACGTAATCGGTATAAACATTTTAACAAAGGTTCTTGGGTGCTCCTTTATTGAGAATAAGTAATGGAGCCTTTCACTAAGGCCTCTTGCACACTGCAGCTTAAAAAAGCTCAGTAAAGCGTGTGTATTTTTTTTTTTTTTCTTATGTAAAATGCACACGCACGCGCGTAAACAAGCGCTGCGTGTACTAATTGCATTCCCAGTCAATATTTTGTGCCAGTACGTGCATATGAGCGTTTCATTTGAGGACACCAATCTTTGAAAGGCTGCGTGTGTAGATGTTCTTTAAAGCGGAGTTCCACCCAAAAGTGGAACTTCCGCTCATTTCTCTCCTCTGGTGCCACATTTTGGCACCTTTTGAGGGGAAGCGGATACCTCTTTGACGGGTATCCTGTCCCCACTGTTGGGAGACCGGGCCATGAAGAATGACGTCACAGCCCAGCTTCCTCCTTCCCTGGCTGCCTGGCCAGTAGTAGATGCGCAGCGGTTCCATGAGCAGTAGGGACCCAGCGTGAAGCCGTAATGCTTCACTACCAGGTTCCCTTACCGGTGTTCTGTTATGTGCCCACCGTTAAAGTGTCCGCGCATGCGCAGAACGGAAGGGCACTCCAGCTGAGTTTCCGATCAGCTGGAGTGACGTCACCATAGCGCATATCGTAGGAACCTTTTTTTCGCTGTTTGCATACCATTTCTCGGGCACGATTTAATGCTATGCAAACAGCAGAGTGACACAGTATTTGTCATATTGTGCCTCACTGTTGCGCTGCGGCTTTACAGCGAGGCACAATCTAACATCTACGAAGTCCCTCAGCTCTTTGCATAGCTTTCAATTGTGCCCATTAAATGGTATCGCCCGTCGAAAAAACCTCCTACAATGTACACATGCGCTATGGTGATGTCACTCCAGCTGATCGGCAATTGAGCAGGAAGTGCCATTTCGTTCTGCGCATGCACAGCCACTTTTCGATGGAGGGCACAAATCGATAGAATGGTGGCGGCAGCACCTGACAGTTGATGGAAACCTCAGCTGTGGTGCCAACATCTCTGGACTCCAGGACAGGTAAGTGTCTTATTAAAGTCGGCGGCTGCAGTATGTGTAGCTGCTGGCTTTAAATTTTTGCAGGGGTGGGCGGACCTCCTCTTTAACAGCCCTATACTCCCCTCTCCAGATTTAACACTTTATATTCTGGATTGTGCCAAAAACGCCTCACGTGCTAGAAAAAGCTTTGTTTTCAACATAAAATACCGGCTTCTACCTAGACTATAATTTTGAACAAAAACTAACTTTACTAAACTAATGTAAAGTAATCCCTTGTAAAACCAATAATACATCAAACAATTCAATGTCAATAGTTGTTCTGGTGGGGACAATTAATAAAAAAATCTATTGGGATTTACTCCTTGCCCATTTCTAAACATCTGCCCCTTGATGATCTGGCGGCCATGTCAGCATTATTAGCAAATCAATAAAAATGGAAAAACCGTGCTGACCCTAAAAACATAAAAACTAAAAAAGGCAGCAGCTTGGGTGGGATAAACAGCAGATAGAAAAAGATGAAGCTGCTACAAACATTAAGTCCACAAAAAATCCTCAGATGACAAGAGGATTAGATTAGTATAGATGTCCTCTAGGCATATACTACTCAAGGTAAGTCACCGCACAACAGTCTATATATGAAGAATGGTTCCATAAGCATTGGTTGAGACAACACCGCAGTGAATCCACCATATATAAAAGCCACTTACCAGAGGGCAAGCACGAATGAGCATTCGGCTGTAACCCAACCGCGGCCTTTAACCTCCGGGGAATTTAAAAAAGTAAGTTTTTTTTTTTATACGTACAACAGTTCCAGTTAAAAATCACATGTAAAAGAGATGCCGGCCAGCAATAGAAGCCCTTCCTCAAGTCGACGTGGTGACGTTACTGGGAGGGCGCGCCGGACGTCACCACACGTCGACTTGGGGAGGAAGGGCTCCTTTTACATGTGATTTTTAACTGGAACTGTTGTAAGTATAACTTTTTTAAATAAACGCGATCTGTTGCGGAGTTACGCTATGGTCCCCCTTCTTTTTGCATATTCCTGATCCTATGGACCGCATGTGTATGGAGGTAGCCTAGCACCCGGAACATCTATCCTGAGTGAGTCCACTTTAGTGTCATTCCCCGGAGGTTAAAGGCCGCGGTTGGGTTACAGCCGAATGCTCATTCGTGCTTGCCCTCTGGTAAGTGGCTTTTATATATGGTGGAGGGTTTCTCACTTACTCTGTGGATTCACTGCGGTGTTGTCTCAACCAATGCTTATGGAACCATGCTTCATATATAGACTGTTGTGCAGTGACTTACCTTGAGTAGTATATGCCTAGAGGACATCTATACTAATCTAATCCTCTTGTCATCTGAGGATTTTTTGTGGACTTAATGTTTGTAGCAGCTTCATCTTTTTCTATGTCGGCATTAAGCCATGTTTTTTTCTTTTGAGTGGAAAGTAGTATTACTTTGCTATTAACTGCTGTTCCCACCCAGGATCGTGTACAACAGGGGTCTCCAAACCCCGGCCCATAGTGACTCTGCCAACACAGCATTGCCGATCTGCTTGCTTTTAAAAACGGCTGCTGTTATTGGCATAATGCACGGCAAGTCCTGGAAACAAAGCCCCCAGCCTTCCGCGCTGCCACACTATGCTGTGGATTGGCTGACCAATGACGCCAGCTCCCGTCCGCTGTTTGTCACTGATGCTTCCACTTTCAGCCTACTGTACTTGTGTAGCTGCAGGAGGGCGATGGGAAGTGCAGGAGATCTGTAGTGTTTGTGCTCAAAATGACAACAATGTAAGAGGCAAATAGACATAAATGTGCTTCACATATATAAAGGAGACTCTAATGGGGGACACTGATGTGTGGAAAGGCTCTGATGGGGACACAGGTGTATTCATATTGGAGTTTTGAAATAAAAAGAAAACACAAAGTTGTTGCTCATGTGGCCTCAGTTATACAACTGGAATTTTTGATATACCTTTTAACTATAAGGCTCATCTGTGTACATGCATTATAAGGTCTTATGCACAGCAGTTCTGACCACAAATAAAGCTGATAAACGGAAACGCCCAAAAACAAGCTGATAAAGTGATGCCAAATGCAGCAGTAACGGATTACCCCCTACATATTCCTCAGCTGTGTGAGTTCTTACTACGATAGTAGAGGCCAGTTACACTTGGAGGTATTCTAAGGCTGGGTTCACACTAGTGCGACACGACATCTGTCCTACTTTGGATCCGACTTTGCCCTGCGACATGAAGCCGACATATGTCTGACTTTCAATGAACGGGGATCCGACTTGGATCCCCGCCAATATCAGGCACTGTTTGGTATGAATCTTGAGGGGGAACTCCAGGCCAAATTTTAAATAAAAAAAAAAAAAAACCGGCGTGGGTTCCCCTCCAGAGGCATACCAGGCCGTTGGGTCTGGTCTGGATTTGAACGGGCGCCCCTACGCCGAAAAAACGGCGTGGGGGTCCCCCCAAAATCCAAACCAGACCCTTATCCGAGCACACAACCTGGTAGGCCGCAGGGGAAGAGGGGGGGACGAGAGCGGCCCCCCCTCCCTCCTGAACCGTACCAGGCCGCATGCCCTCAACATGGGGGGTTTGGTGCTCTGGGGCAGGGGGGCACCCTGCCCCCATGTTGATGAGGACAGGGCCTCTTCCTGACAACCCTGGCCGTTGGTTGTCGGGGTCTGCGGGCGGGGGGCTTATCGGAATCCGGGAGCCCCCTTCAATAAGGGGGCCTCCCGATCCCGGCCCCCCCACCCTATGTGAATGAGTATGGGGTACATCGTACCCCTACCCATTCACCTGGTGGAAAAAAAATTGCAATAAAAAAACACTACACAGGTTTTTAAAGTAATTTATTACACAGCTCCGGGGGTCTTCTTCCGACTCCGGCGCTCTTCTTCCGGGGGTCTTTTCCGGCTTCGGGGGTCTCCGGTGTCGTCTCCGCGCTCTCCGGTTCTTTCTTCCGCCGGGCCTCCGCTAACTTCTTTTTAGCTCTTTTGCTAACGGAGGCCCGGTCTTCCCGTTGTCTCGTCCGGCTCTCCGTTGTCCTTCTGCCGGCCCCTCCACTAACTTCTTGGTAGCTCTTTCGCTAGTGGAGGGGCCGGTCTTCTTCCCTCTTCTCCTCCTCGATGTTGACGCGTCGCTTCCTCCCGCTGTAATACTGGCTCTCCGCTCCGCATTAATATAGGCTTCTCATGACGTCACAGTCACATGTTCCGGGGCACATGGCCCCGGAGCATGTGACTGTGACGTCATGGGAACATGTGACTGTGACGTCATGAGAAGCCTATATTAATGCGGAGCGGAGAGACAGTATTACAGCGGGAGGAAGCGACGCGTCAACATCGAGGAGGAGAAGAGGGAAGAAGAAGCCGACGACGGGAAGACCGGCCCCTCCACTAGCGAAAGAGCTACCAAGAAGTTAGTGGAGGGGCCGGCAGAAGGACAACGGAGAGCCGGACGAGACAACGGGAAGACCGGGCCTCCGTTTGGCAAAAGAGCTAAAAAGAAGTTGGCGGAGGCCCGGCGGAAGAAAACCGGAGAGCGCGGAGACGACACCGGAGACCCCGGAAGTCGGAAGAAGAGCGCCGGAGTCGGAAGAAGACCCCCGGAGCTGTGTAATAAATTACTTTAAAAACCTGTGTAGTGTTTTTTTATTGCAATTTTTTTCCACCAGGTGAATGGGTAGGGGTACGATGTACCCCATACTCATTCACATAGGGTGGGGGGGCCGGGATCCGGGGGCCCCCTTATTGAAGGGGGCTCCCGGATTCCGATAAGCCCCCCGACAACCAACGGCCAGGGTTGTCGGGAAGAGGCCCTGTCCTCATCAACATGGGGGCAGGGTGCTCTGGGGTGGGGGGGCCGCAGGTCGCCCCCCTGCCCCAGAGCACCAAACCCCCCCCCCATGTTGAGGGCATGCGGCCTGGTACGGTTCAGGAGGGAGGGGGGGCCGCTCTCTCGTCCCCCCCCCCCCCCTCTTCCCCTGCGGCCTGCCAGGTTGTGTGCTCGGATAAGGGTCTGGTTTGGATTTTGGGGGGACCCCCACGCCGTTTTTCGGCGTAGGGGCGCCCGTTCAAATCCAGACCAGACCCAAGGGCCTGGTATGCTCCTGGAGGGGGAACCCATGCCGTTTTTTTTAAATTTGGCCTGGAGTTCCCCCTCAAGAGCAGCACAGCACAAGTCGCATGCCAAAGTCGGATCATGCAAGACTGCGGTCCGACTTTGATCCGACTTCAATGATAGTCAATGGGCTGAAGTCGGATCAAAGTCGGACCAAAGTAGTACAGGGAGCATTCTCAAAGTCGGACCGACATGTGTCGGACCAGTTAAGACGGCTCCCATAGGGAAACATTGATTTTCACACGTCATGCGACATGAGCTCCCAATGTCGGAGCGTTTGTCGCCCCAGTGTGAACCAGGCCTCAGGCATCTTAGTTTGCTGATGGGCTTCTAAAAAAAAAACTTGCGTTTTTCCGGACTATTTTTGTTTGGGGATACTATAGGATTGGGGAGAGATGCTGCAGACAAAGCCGTTTTAGCCGGAGGAAACGGATCAGGCAAGATTTTCTGACACTTGTTTTCATAGATGAGCCTTGACCAGCAGTGTCAAACGTTTCCTGCACCCGATTGGATCATTGCATGATCCAGATATTTTCGTTTTTGTTTGGGGGACTGTTATGTTTCTGTTCATTTACAGAAGGTGAGTTGGTGTATATTTGGAGGACTGGGAGGAGAGCCTTGTTTTCAGTCAGCCGTGAGATAAGAGGATCAAAGGGCTGACCCCTCCTATATAGAGAATTACAGGCTATACGCTGATAAGTTTGCTTACATTAGGCATGTAATCTTTAACTCTTATCTGATCCCTTTTTAGTTTTTCTGGCAATCGATGAGTTTTATCTAAATGCATTCTATGTATTCAGGTAAAAACCCTTCCAGTATCTGCACCCTCCAAATACTTACCTGTGTGTCCAGCTCCTGCTGCTGTCAGTCAAATCCTTTGGGGGCACATTGACGTTAATAAAATATAATATTGGTTTTGGTCAATAGGAATGCAAAGAGCAGAACTCTTAAAGCGGAGAGCTGTGCTCTTTCTGTTATACTTTGCCGTAGTACTGAATACCACAGTCTTCCTATTTTATTTAGTGTGGGCTCTGGTATTGAGCCTGTAGTTTTCTACCAATTGCTTGACACAGCCGATTGGAGGAGAGATGATCATGTCTGGCTTCAGCTTTCCGAAGCCAAAAGAGCAAAATCCACATTTGTAATGTTTTAAAAAATATATATATTTTTCGAAGCAGCGGTACATTCATTTTTAATGCTGTATTACAAAGGGACAGCTATACCAATGCTTTTGTTAAAAAGACTGAAGGCTTGCAGACACGGGCCAAATATCGACCAGTTCAACAGAAATGGCTTCTGTCCAACGGCATGCTGGAAAACCAGCATCTGATCATCGCTCGCAGCCCCAATGTCAGAACGCAACAGCACAGCAGGGGAGATCACCGCACTAACATCGCTTAGGCTGGCCATAGATGGTGCAAATTTCTTTTCTGCAACCACAATTACTGTTGACAGGGGAAGCCGTCCCTGCTAGAAGAACAATGAATATTGCTGACAGCTATACCAGCTACTAGCGATAATCAGATGTAAAGTCCAGCAGGCTGGTTGTACCCAAGTTGATTGCTCAACTTGGGTGCATTTAGCCTGCCCATATACATGGTTTGAATCTTGGCTGGGTCCTGCTGAACCGGCCGAGATTTAAACTATGTCCATCTTTAGTTAGTATGACGACCTCTTCGTTTTTTTTTTTTTCAGCCTGCTGTGTTGAAGGGGGGGGGGGGGGGGAACTAAAAACTTTGTGTACCCAGCTTAAAGTGGAACTTTGAACAAAACTTTTTTTTTTTTTTTAATAGCATAATAAGGGATGGTTATAACCCCTATCAGTTTTTTTTTTTTTTTTGCCATCTGTGTCCCATTACAGAGTTTTTCCTTCACTTCCTGTCCCTAGCCAAATAGGAAGCAAGGAAATCTCTCCAAATTAAGGGAATCCCCGGCTGGTGGGATGGGAGAGCCTGGATGACAAGGTGGCAGGAGGGGGGCATCCCCCTCCCATTGCTTGTAATAACACCCGAATGGCTGCTGAGCCACATCGGTGGTTGTAACAAGAAAGCCGACTGTCTGCTCTCAAGAACGGTGCTGTTACAACCCCTTGAAGCAATATCAGTAAGTTTTGTGACTGATACCGATGCTTCAAAAAAAGTGAATATCGGCCGCACCGATAACCGTTCAACCCCTTGTTTAAAACTGTATTTACCGAACAAGTGTCTATGTACTTAAAGCACATTCAGTGCTCTTTGCAGCCCCACTGTAACTTTCTCCTGGAAACGCCTCCACTTGCTGCTTTTGCTGTTGTTACAGAATGTTACATTCCTTGCCTGCAATACTGAATCGTCACTGATGGATGTGACAGGGAGGGGAGGTAGTTGTCAGGGCAACTTTAGAGTCATAAATTTCAACACCAGGGCTCTAGAGGTAGTTTTTATACCCTTGTCCATAATATACGCCATGTTTTTCACAAGACTGAGAGAGCCTTTATTATAAATAGGCTTAGACCCCGTACACACTATTAGATTTTCTGCAGATTTTTGTCTTCAGATTTACAATGCGCAGTAAGGAGCCGATGGCAGCACCCAAGAACAGATTGAAAAATCGGCTGGGGTGCCGACATCACAGGATCCCTGCACAGGTAAGTGTCCTTATATTGAAAGTCAGCAACTACAGTTTTGGTTGCTGGCCTTTAATTTTTGGAGGGGGCTCGGCTTTTAAGAACAATATATCAATTCCTCGCTATCTTTTTAGGTTTCTCTTCACCCCCAACAGTTCTGGTAATTTTCTATACTGGAGAAATCTGCCAATACAGGATAGAAAGCCCAGTTCTGTAGTATTGCTTTTATTGCAATAAAACATGAATGTGTGATCATGTATTCCTTGTTGGTGATAAGTATATTCAATATATCACATAAAATATTGTGTCTTCTCTGCAGGCTGCCGCAGGTATCTTGTGCTATGTCGGAGCCTATGTCTTCATTACATATGACGATTATGAGCACTTTTTTGAAGACGTTTACACCTTGATTCCAGGCGTAATAATTATTGCAGTGGGTGCTCTGCTGTTCATCATTGGCCTAATTGGTTGTTGTGCCACAATCCGAGAAAGTCGCTGTGGTCTTGCAACGGTAAGTATGCACAAACCTCTTTCACCATAAATATGAGAGAGCCCCTAATTCACCCATTTCCATTCTGGGCAAGACGACTTTGTATCTAATGCTGGCCATACCCAAGCTGCTCTTCTGCCTAATGTAGTAAAGAGCTGACTTCTGTAAATATCTAAATGGCATTCCTTCCATTTAGTGGAAGGGGGTGTTTTTTTTTATTTGTTTTTTTTTTTGCAGTTTTCAGAAAAAAACACACTTGGTTCTTATCTAGTTTGTTTCTTTTACTAGCAAATCCCTGATAAGAGAGGGGTGTGTCATATATAGGTTCTGGCTGTTTGCACACCACTTCACTACTCTTCATAAATTTGCCAGCACCCTGTAAACCTGCAAACTGCATTTACCACCATAAAATGGATTGCGAATGTGAACAAGTTTAGAAAAATCTGTAGGTTTATGTTCACTTGTTCCTCCCTATGGATTTTTTTTTTTTTTAAAGGTAATTTAAATAATAACAATGTTAGGTTTGCGTGGTCTGTGCAATTATTCAGAGCAACCCTGATCTTATTTTTGGGCCCCCACTCTCCTCATTGGCTCACTGGTTGTAATTGACAGCAGCTGCAGCCAATGGCTCCTACTGCTGTGTGAGCCCATAAGGTGAGCATGACCCGGGAGAGACGCCGCTCTCATGCACGTCACTGGATCAGGATGTGGCTCAGGAAAGTATAAGGGGGGCTGGGGGGGTAGCTGCACCCAGAAGGGGGTTGTTTAAAATAAAAACCTTCTGCCTTTTTAGAACCACTTTTAGTAAATTGTGAGACTTGTATTAGCCTTTGTCTTGGAAGAATGACGTTTGGTACAGATGGCACGTGTTCATGTTTACAGACACAGATGTTTGGCTTGCACATGTTGCAGGCTTTCTTTGAAGTGAACTCCTGACATTTCTCTTGTATGAAAATGGAATTATTGCTCGCACTTGTTTCATACCTTCAGTCCCCCTTTACTGTAAACTTGCAAGGACTGAACATTCTGTGAATGTTATTGTGAATGTTATAGAACTGTATTGCTAATATTGATATGTAACTTTTTCTTTCCAGTTTGTAGTTATCTTGTTGTTGGTGTTTATCACTGAAGTTGTGGTCGTGGTCCTTGGATACATCTACAGAGCCAAGGTAACTTGCACTGATCTGGGCTAGATCTTGTATAGATCTGAATCCCTTTATAGTATAGATGCATGATGTCAGTTCTGTTTTACACCTGAGATATTATTTGTAGTGTGTAACTATTGTATTTGATTTCCTGCCACGATGAGTGATACACTTGCACTAAAGGCTGAGTTGTGGTGTGGGTTTTTTTTTTTTCCTTCTTAATTCCAGCTTCCCTATATTTACTATTAATGTACATGTGTTGCAGTAAAGGAAAGGCTGTCTCTATATTCTAGGGAAGGCATTGGCCTCTTTCTTCTATAGAAAGCTCCTCCATGACTCCCTGCTATAGATGGGAAAAATTGTTAGACTAATGCCTCCTACACACTACTAGTTTTTGTGATTTTAAAAAAACTATTGGCAGACCTCTTTCAGTCATGACCCTTCAACAGAAACCAGGCCAGCTGCCATACACGAAAGCTGAATGTCAGCCGGTTTCTTTTGAACCGGCCGATCCTGCCTGACATTTGACCCGTGTGTACTAGGCTTAAGGAAATACTTCAGCAGCTGACTTGATTAAGACACACCCTGCACATGCACTCCCCTCCAGGATGGTGCTCCTGCCCACCTCCTTTAGTTACATGCAATCTTTGTCAGTGAGCACTGTTCTGTCTGTATACATACCCAGTGTCTTCCACTGCTGATCAATTGTTTTGTACCTTAAGCTGGCTATACATTATAAAATTTTCTAATTCAATTTCCTTTTTAGATTTACCTTCAACTATGTAGTGCAAGGGCCTGCCTGATTGCATACAAATTTAATGTGTTTAGGTTTGACCTCCATATTATATGGTTTTGGTAAATCTAAAGGAAAATTGTATAATGTATAGGCAGCTTTTCCTTCATATATATCAGGGATATGCAATTAGCGGACCTCCCAGCTGTTGCAAAACGTCATGTCCCATCATGCCTCAGCCTCTGGGTGTCATGCTTGTGGCTGTCAGTCTTGCTTTGCCTCATGAGACTTGTAGTTCTGCAACAGCTGGATTTCCGCTAATTGCATATCCCTGATATAGATCATTTGGCAGAGTGTGCATAAGCTGAGCGATCGCCTAACAGCCCATGTGGAGTAGAAGTGTGTGTGTGTGTGTGTGTGTTTTTTTATATCTACTATCGACTGTAGTGCAAGGTCCTGCCTGATTGGATACAGAGTGATTGAATTGATAGGTGTGTCTTGCTATTGTACATTGAAGATTTCCAGAGATTGTATAGTGTGTGGCCACCTTTTTTATACACCTAAATTTTAAGTGTTTTCTGTGCCATTTTTTTGTTAAGGGCATCCCAAACGTGGAAGCAAATGCGCATTTTACCATGTGAAAAACGCACAACAAATGTGGCAAAGCACACAGTAAAATGTGCAAACTGCAACACACCAAAATGTCACATGAGGTACTTTGAAGCATGTAGGGCAGCTGATTGAAATCATTGGATTGCCCTATGCATGTCATGGGGGGGGGGGGAGCGCCCAAAATATGTTCTCCCACCACGATAGGTGTGACTGAGGCCTGGAAGTATAATAGGTGTGTTTGCACAAGAACAATGACAGCCGAGTGTCTCCACCCACTCCCTCCCATGTACTTTTCTAAAACTGGCCATACACTTTGCAATCTCTGTACAGTTTTTTTTTTTTTTAGATTTACCAAAACTGTAATAGGACCACCCGAACAATCTAGTTTGTATCAAATCGGGTATGCCCTTGCAATACATAGCTGACGGTAGCTCTATGCATTGCATAGAGTGTACAACAGTCTGAAGTTGTACAATTGGACTGGATTGTGTATGGCCACCTGAAAGGAACAAGTAGAAAAGTGGATGCAATTATTATTATTTTTTAAAAGGTATCGTGATGGAGAGAGGCATGGTCCAGAGTGGTAAACGCACCCTATTTTGTGATGCAGTAAGGCAGTGCATGATGGGATCTGAAGTTTCCTGGATGGTCACATGTTACAGGAAGTCAGATCTCAGAAAGCAATTTTTAATTTTTTTTTAACTGAGGTGAAAACTCAAAGCTGCCGTGGACGAGGTAAGTGAGGAAAGAAAAGACATTAGAAAAGGCTTCTATTTATTAAGAGTGAAATTCAGCCTGACAAGTCATGTTAACTTGTACTTTCCTTTGGTAAATATAATATGTGGCTGGGTAAACAGCTCTTTAACAGAACATCATTTTTATATTCACAGGTTGAAGATGAAGTTGATAAAAGCATTACAAATGTATTCAACCAGTACAATGGTGTTTCCCCTGACTCAGCAAGCCGGGCTATTGATTATGTCCAGAAGCAGGTGTGACCTCGGCTTAGAACTGTTCAATGTGTTTGTATTTTTGAAGGTGAAAATATGAAAAAACATATGCTGCAGAAAGCAAGATTTCATGGCAATGGGCACTGTATAAGATGCAAGTTTGGATGATTTAGATGCTAAACTAAAGGGAGATTTATGTGCAATAAATTGACCCTAAAGTGAAAATGCATTCATACGACATGGAATAGCTGAAGAGATGGCCATTATCTATAATGAGGGAATGCTGCATTCCTTGGCAGCAGTAAATTGGTCACACGGTCTCTCTGATGTGAAAGATCTCTGTACAGTCATATTTACTGTCTGCCGCCTTCTGCCTAGTCTCTTGGAATGCCCGGCATAGACCTTGTTATGCACCTCATTTTTGGTTATATAACAGGGCACCAGAGGGTAAAGTTTGTTTTTAGTGCACCAAGGAGTACATTTTTTCAGTGGGTTCATGGTATAGTAGGTGTAAAGTCCTGCTTTATACCAGCTGTATATAGACTGCATGTGCCAAGTCCTAGGGTAATTCGAAAGCTGTACTAGACATTCCAAGTACTTTATACCTCTTGGAGAATAGGGAAAGGCCATTTTGCAGTTAGTCATGTTCACACATTGAACAGTTTGGATGAAGAGTAGTAGTTCAGCGATGTGAGGGTGGGCAGATATCTCGACATCTCATTCATACTGGCTTCTATGGTCAACCTGAATCTAACCATACAAAGGCTTATGTCAGAGACAGCTGGAGTGCCTGTTCTATTCTGCTAAACAATTCGCTGCAAAGATTTTCATTTTGCCACAAATGCATTGCTCAGTATATGTTGCTTGTGGGTACCTTGCACCGCTTTGTTTACCTCCTTATGAGATTGGTATTTGAGAAATCACTATTGGCCCAGGTTCATACTGGTGCGTTTTGACATGCGATTTGACATGTCAAATCGGCGGCATTTGCCGGCAATGGCAGCATCTGCGGCGCTGCACCGATTTCATAAAAGTAGTTTCTGTACTACTTCTGCGATTTTTGGCCCGCGATTTACATTGACATCTGTGTGGAAACCTGCACATATGTCTCTGAAATCGTGGCCGAAATCGGGACTGACTAGTGGGAGTGAAATCGTGCGAGTTCTGCTGAACTCGTACGGCTTCATTCCCACAGCCCAGTGTGAACCTGGGCTCAGGTGACATTTGTAAGGATGCTTTTTTCCCCAGAATTCATTGCCTTGGGTTGACAATATATACGACTCGGCAAGGCTTTAGGTCCAATTATGTTCCAAGTGTGTCTTTTGTCACGTTGCCTTTGTTATTTATTCAGCCTTCTTTCCCCCTACAGCTTCACTGTTGCGGCATCCACAACTATTCAGACTGGGAGAAGACGCCATGGTATATCAGCACACATAATAACAGTGTACCATTAAGTTGCTGCAGAGACAATGTGGTAAACTGTACAGGGAGTCTAACCAGGCCTGGAGATCTGTACTCTGAGGTAAGAGATGGAGAGCTTTAGATGCTGATGTTGCACTATTATGCCGTGTACTTTAACCTTTTCGCTGCCAAGCAAAACTCTGGTGGCCATTTTTATTTTTTCTGTACCCTTCCCTAGACCTGTGCCTTCGATACAATCCTGTCTCGGAGGTCTACAGACAATTCCTTGGACTTCATGGCTTAGTTTGTGCTCTGACATGCACTGTTAACTGTGGGACCTTATATAGACAGGTGTTTGCCTTTGGAAATAATGTCCAATCAACTGAATTTACCACAGGTGTACTCCAATCGAGTTGTAGCAACACCTCATGGGTGATCAGTCGAAACAGGATGCAACTGAGCTCAATTTTGAGTGTCATGGCAAAGGCTGTGAATACTTGCGTACATGGGATTTTTTTTTTATCTTTTTAATACATTTGCAAAGATTTCAAACAAACTTCTTTTACGTTGTCCTTATGGGGTATTGTTTGTAGTATTTTGAGGAAAATTATGAATTTAGTCCATTTTGGAATAAGGCTGTAACATAACAAAATGTGGAAAAAGTGAAGCACTGTGAATGCTTTCTGGATGCACTGTACTTCCATCTGCTGCCAGAAACATAGTCTGGGGCTCCTGTCCCTCCATCACCCAGGAACTGCCCTGTTTTCATTTCAATGGCTCTCTGATTAACCATCTGTCCCTCTGCGATCCTAAAAATGGAACACCAGGTTGGTATTCCCCCAAAAAAAAAAAAAACACTTGCTGAAAAGATTTTTGCAGATGCTTCAGCAGCCATTTCTGTTATTGTATACATTAGGATCAGTCCAGTCATTTGTTATAACCCCTTTGCTGCCAGAATAGTTTTTTGGGTGTTTTTTTTTTTTTTGCGCACACATGAGTTTAAAAAATAATTCAGCCTGAATATTACACAAAACCCCCAAACGTTATATATTTTCTGAGGGCAGACACTGTGGAGAATAAAATAGCGGTAGTACCAATTTCTTACATCACACGTTATTACTGTAAAGGTCTAGGGCAGGGGTGTCCAAACTTTTTTCAAAGAGGGCCAGATTTGATGAAGTGAACATGCGTGAGGGACGACCATTTTGCCTGACATTCTTTTAACCATGAAAATTTGTGTGTTTGTCCAAGCACTAATACACTGCCCAACAAAAATTCTCCTGCCTTTGTGGCTGTGTGGTGAAGAGATGAGCTTGGGTGTGTTATTTGGATATACCGTATTTAATGGGAAGTTTCAGGAAATAAAGAACTGTGAAGCAAAATAAGGGTCCGTGCCCATCTGCACCCCCCACCACTGCCATGAATGCAGCAGCCCAACCATTGCCATGAATGCAGACTCACCATTGCCATCAGTGCAGCCTGATCCATGCCCTGCTGCAGCCTCAGACGGGACAGGGAGGGGGATGGGGCGAGCGCCAACAGATTACATACAGGAAAAACTCCTGTTTTTATGGTGGCCTCTTTAATACAAAGTCCCGCCTACTTTGATGGATAGAACAGTTGTCCAATGGCAGTGCAGGAGACGGGACTTCCTATTACAGAGGCCACTGCGTGAACAGGAAATACTCCTGTATGTACGGCACTCGTTCCGTCCCCTCCGAGGCAGCCAGAATATATATATCTTTTGTGGCCCCGGTGCTAGGAGATTCATTGGGGGGCCACATAAGATATAGATGTCCAAATTACCAGGTGGGCTTTTCGAAACCGGAACGTGGGCCGCAATTGGCCCGCGGGCCGGACTTTGGACATGCTGGTCTAGGGAATGCAACATTTCCGTAAAAAACACACTAAAGTGAATTTTAGGGCAAACAAGCGCAATAAACTACCCACATTTTTGGTAAGATACAAAAAACGAGGCTGCGCCGAGTAATTGGATATCCAACACTTCCAACCTTAAATTTATGTGCGCCCGTGAAATGCTGACAAACCCTACATTTTCTATAGGTGACGCTTCAAAGGCCCCCTATAGGTATCGGTTTAGTGTTACGATTGTTTTGCACAAAAGTTATAGCGTCTACAGAATAGGGGATAGATTTATGGCACCATTGACATTTATACAGCGATCAGAGCTAAAAATAGCCACTGCTTACTGTATAAATCACTGGCTGGGATGGGGTTTAAACACTAGCGGGCGATCAAGGGGTTAAGTGTTTCTAACTGGGGGGGAGATTGACTTGGTGAGGAGACATATCATTGTTCCTACTTAGTAGGAACACGTGATCTGTCTCTACTCCCCTGACAGAACTGTGATTTGTGTGTTTACACACACACAGATTCTCGTTCTGTCAGGAGTGTTTGCCGGTGCCCGCCGGGAACGTGCATCGGCTCTGGGGACACGCTGCAGACATGTGCACGCCTGCTATAGCGTCTTTAAAAGCCGACGCATAGCTACGGCAATTTGCGCGGCTGGTCGGCAAGCGGTTAATGTGCGTATTGAGATTCTGGCTGTGAGGGCTAGTTTACACTTGCTTCAAAACAAGGCTTCGGACACGCTTTAACCACTTTCCACCCAAGGTCAAGGACGTCCTTGACTTTGTGCGGGTGTTTCTGAATGATGCCTCCAGCTACAGGCATCATTCAGATATCGTCTTTTTCAGCTGGCGATTCCCTACATCATAAGAATGATCCACCGCTTGATCATTCTTACGGGCGGCGAGAGGGGACTCCCCCCCCCCCCCCCCCTCGGATGTTTACCATAGAGATTTCTGGCGGACCAGATGGTCGCCTGAGTCTCTCTGATCGTTCGAAGGCCGGACCCGATGTATTGACATCACGCCTGACCGCTGCATTCAAACAAATGGCACCGCTTCGACTGGGAAGTCGATCGTGTTGTTTGTTTTGTCTTTATTTCAGGCTTCCCAGCCTAGAGGAGAGATGTGGAGTCTTATTGACCCCACATCTCACTGTAAAGAGGACCGATCATGCCATGTTACTATTACAAGGGATGTTTACATTCCTTGTAATAGGAATAAAAGTGATAAAGAAGGTCAAATTAAAAAGCGCCCCTGTCCCCGTGTGCTCGCACGCAGAAGAGAACGCAGATGTAAGTCCCGCCCACATATGAAAACCACCACGAACGTTGGAGCAAGAGCAATAATTCTAGACCTCCTCTGTAAGGCCCCTTTCACACTGAGGCGTTGCGATTTTACCGCGATAGCGCTATTTTTAACGCTAACGCCTATGCGTTTTTACCGCGGTTCTCATTCATTTCAATGGTGATAGGCGTTTTTACAGCACTATTTTATGCGCCCCAAAGATGCTTCAAAAAAGCTGTTTGCAGGATTTTTTCCAATGTACAGCCAGCACAAAGCCTCAATGTGAAAGCCCTGCTGGGGCAGGATTATTTCAGGCATTTTTACAGCGCTATTTTTACTGTAAAAACGCCACAGTGTGAAAGGGGCCTTACTCTAAACATGTAACCAGTTAAAAATTTTAAAGCGTCGCCTAATGGGGTTCTTACAGTACCGACGTTGGCGCCATTCCACGAGCATGTGCAATTTAGAAGCGTGACATGTTGGGTGTCTATTTACTCTGCGTAATTTTTTCTTTCATATTATGCAAAAAAAATTGTGTGTGTGTTTTTGTTTCTTTTTTTTGTTTTTTGCATTAAACTGTTTTTTTCCAAAAAAAGTGTTTAAAAAATTGCTGCGCAAATATCGTGCGAGATAAAAAGTTGCAACGACCGCCATTGTATTCTCTAGGGCAGGGTTCTCAAACTGGAGGCCCTCCAGATGTTGCCAAGTCCCATCGTGCCTCTGTCTGTGGGAGTCAGGCTTGTAACCATCAGCCTTGCAATGCCTCATAGGACTTGCAGTTTTGCAACAGCTGGAGGGCCGCCAGTTTGAGACCCCTGTTCTAGGGTCTCTGCTGAAAAAACACAATGTTTGGGGGTTCTATGTAATTTTCTAGCAAAAAAAATGATTTTTACATATAGGAGAGAAATGTCAGAATTGGCCTGGATGCCAAGTGGTTAAAGCTCTCTGAACGGCAGTCAAAGCCCCTGTCGCTAAATTAAATGGTTGGCTTACAGTCCTGTTTAAACCTTGTTTTTTGCTTGGCGGGCTTCAAGCGAGCATTGCTATAGACTTCTATGGAGGCTTTGAAGATGATTTTGAAGCACCACTAAAGCTACATGGGGTATAATTTTTTAAGCAAAGCTGATGTAAAAGCAGGTATTAAGAGGACTGTAAGCTAACCATTTTATTTAGTGACGGGAGCTTTGACTGGCGTTCAGAGAGCTTTAACAAAGCCTGTCCAAAGCCTTGTTTTCTAGCAAGTGTAAACTAGCCATTAATGTGTGTTGAAGCCGAAGCAAGTGTAAATGAGCCCTAATACCTATAGGAAAAAACAACTCCAGTGCAGTAAACTTCCACTGCCCCTGTTGTCAGAGAAATGGAGACTATCTTTGCTGATGACCTTCTGAAAATGAGACACAAAATGCGCCAGGTCGCTAATTCTAGTCGCAATGGTGACCTGGCGCCCGGGGTTTGTCGAGCCCTGTGCTAGATGCCTGGCTCTTTTGACTCGCTGGCTTCAGATCTGCAAGTCACTAATCGAAACAAGTTTGTAGAACAGAACAGTGAGATAATTCGGGTTTTGGTACCTTCAGAATTCAGCAAGTTTATAAAAAAAAAAAAAAACTCTGAAATTTAATTACCCCTATAATTTGCCAGCCCACTAGTGTACCAGTTTTTTGTTTGCATTTTACAAGTACCTACCAGACATTGGGGGTTATTTACTAAAACTGGAAAGTGCTAAATCTGTTGCAACTCTGCATAGAAGCCAATCGGCTTCCAGGTTTTATTGCCAAAGCTTCATTGAGCAAGCTGAAATAGAAGCTGATTGGCCACCATGCACAGCTGCACCAGATTCTGTGTGCACCCATTTTAGTAAATCTACCCCAGTGTGTTCTGCAAATTCATTCTCAAGTTTTTGTTGTTTGCTGCTGTACTTCAGGGACTGCTGAATGGGCTTTAAGCATCCAATGGGCTTTAAGACCGTAAATCGTCAACGAATGATGTGTGCGTTTTTTTAAATCCTATGTATTTGTGTGTATACATACTCATGTTTGTATGTGGTGTGTTTTTTTTTTTTTATTGTTTCAGGGCTGTGAAGCTTTAGTTGTGGAAAAGTTGCAGGAAATTATGATGTATGTTATATGGGCTGCTTTAGCATTTGCTGCGATACAGGTGAGTATTAGTATATATTGCCATTTGTGGTATTGTGTTCATAATAAATTGTGTGTAATATATTATGAGAGCCATATAGCTTTATCAAGGCACCCCACCCTTAGTTAACACTTTTTTTTTTTTTTTTTTTTTTAATTGCCTCAGACCCAAATCTCCTTGGGCGCAATCCCGCGTTGCTTTCACCGAGCTCAAGTCGGATCTCCATTGGATGATTGATATCAGCGCAGCAATTGGCTCCCGCTGCTGTCAATCAAATCAATGACGCGTCTCACCGGGGGGGGGGCGGGCCGAGTCATACACTTGGCGGCTATGGCCGCCTAATGTATCACACGGGAGCGCGCCCGCAAGGTAACTCCCTCAGGAGATGGCTTCCCAGAGGGGGTTAGCTCTTGCGGGGAGGAGCCGCCGTGGGACCCCAGAAGAGGACGTTCGGGGCCACTCTGTGCAAAATGAACTGCACAGTGGAGAGTGGAGGTAAGTATGACATGTTTGTTTTTAAAAACAAAAACGAACCCATAGTATCCCTTTTTAATGACCCTAATCCTTTTAGCCTATTCATAAATGTAATATCTTTAGTAACACTAAACCATTTACTAATGAAACGAACCTTCACCTAAAGTCTGAACAAACAAGTTCATAGTTGGAGATTTTTTTTCTGCCCAAGTCATTGAAAGAAACTAACGCATATTTGGGAATGTTAAGAACCTGTACAACAGGTTCGGCTTTTTCAGTCCTTCCGATAGAATTAATGCAGAAACCATGCAATGCCTTAATCTTGGTTCTCATAAACCACTATGTGAACAGTTAAAGCGATAGTAAAGTCTATATACAAAAGTAAAGTTTCACCCTGCAAGGCAAAATAATGTGCTAGTATGCATCACATATTCGCACATTATGAGACTTATAAACAAAGCCCTCCAGCGCTGCACTGTCGCTGCTTGCAGAGTCTTCCATCTTCACCCGGTCTTCCTTCCCAGGTTTGCAGGCTCGGGAGTCTTCAAACCTGGCGGAGCCGCAATGATGTCATGCGTAGGAGTCTCAGCACACGGCTCTAAAGGAAAGGTACGGGTATGCCGTTCCTTCAGAGTGAATGCACCAGTGGCGTCACTGGCTGCTGCTTGCTAGAATATCTTCTAAATGGTGCACGTTTAGGAGATAATAGGATTTTTTGTACTCGCCGTAAAATCCTTTTCTCTTATCGTCCATGGACTGACACAGCTCTCATACTGATTACGTGTGGGTATATGTCCCTGCTTGCAGGAGAAGACCTAGGCAGAATGTTAGATGTTAAAACATTCTAGAACAAACCAGAGCTGAACAGCCCCGCCCAGGGGGGCAGTCCCTCCGGACATTGCCCTCCCACCTGCAGCCAACAGCCTCAGCTTTTTTCTGCCTAGCAAAAGAAGACGTGGCTCTCTCAGGAGCCAGTCTCCTGGAAGATTTTTACTTTTAAATTTTATTCCTTTGGGAATTGTTTTATTTTTGAGACCTTCAATCAACTGTCGGCTGGGCAACAGGTTGGGTACACTAGTATCCTCGTAGTCTTCCCTGTCCGACCATCGAGCATGCTGATCCTCGCCTTCTGTACGTGAGACTCAGTTAACGACATGCTCCAGGGGTGGCCGGGGTGGCTTTCATGCTCCCGCGGTCCTTTAAAGATTGAACAGTACCTGACTGTATCTTTCGCGGTGGACCGGGCCGACAGCTACGCAGTACTACTCTGTGATAGGTCTGTCTGAAACAAGCCAGTGGGTCCCTCTAGGGATGGGTAAGTAGTCTCCCCTGCTGCAAGGTGAGTACATGCTGGCTGTGTTTCTGTGTGTGGGGGGTTCTCCCTGTCTCCCCCCCCCCTGTTATACTGCTCTCTGCACCCTGTTCTGGTGCTGTGTGGGGGGTCACTCTGCCCTTGGGGGGGCGCTCATGGCTGTTGGTGAACTCTGGGAAGTGTTCTGCGGGAGTGTGTGAGGCCTTATTGCGTGCGCCATTGGCGCAGTGTTTTAAATTTAAAAAGTGCGCTCGGTGGCCATCTTGCCGCGGCTTAAATGCGCAGTTATACAGGCGCCCGGCGGCCATTTTCTTGTAGCCGCGGCGCTTTCACTTTCGTTTTCGGCCTCTAGCAGTGCTGCTGAACGGTTGCAAAATACCTGTCTCCTCACAGATTCTTCACTCTCCTCAGGCTTCACTCACGCTGCAGCGCGGCTCATACAGCGGAACCGAGCGGTCCCTAAGGGTGGTGAGTCCTGTAATAGTGAATAAGGTCTCAGAGGGTGAAAGTATGGAGTCTGGTTCACCTGCTTCTCCACACTTGTCAGAGGCAACTGGCAGTGCTCCTGCGGTCCCTATAGTTGTCGGCAGTCCTGGAATCATTCCTTGTCAAGCTGGAAGCGGTGTGCGAACAAACGGGGGCTGTAAAGCGCCCCCTCCCCACACAAGGGGAGTGCTCTGACTCAGATATGGGCCTAGCTACTGCTGTTGAGGACCCTAGTTCTGAGGATTTTAATGTATTTGGACAGGACATTCCTTCTGAGGAAGACCCCTGCCATGAACCACCAACTGACAGGGTGCTTGTAAGTGAACTCATTGATGCTGTGAGGGACACTCAAGCTGAATGTTGAGACTGAGGAACCTCAGGTGGAAGCTGTATCCTTTGGTTCCCTTTTAAAGCCGTTTCTTCAAAAAAGGTCTTTCCATATGTGCCTTTTTTTTAATACATTCATTGACCAAGTCTGGGATAAGCCGCAGAAGACTTTGCCGGTCCCACGGCGCATAGCCTTAAGGTACCCCTTTTGAGGAGGACCTGGTTAAGAAGTGTACTCACCCCCCAGTGGTCGGTCGCCCGTTTGAATAAGGCTACCATGCTCCCAATGGAAGGGACTCCTGCAGGAGATCAGAAGTGGCATGTAGAACTATGTTCACCTTATTGGGGGCCGCCTTACGCCCTATAGTGGCGGCGACACTTGTGTCTCAGACACTCACAGGCTGGGCAAAGATATTGCACCAGACAGTGCAAGAGCATAATCTCCCTCCTGAAACCATTGCCCTGGCTCACCAACTTGCGCAGGGTTTAGTCTGTGTGCGATGCCACTTTGGATGCGACCCCTTTAATAACGGGGGCCTCTATCTCTGCTGTGGTGATGCGTCGCCTTATCTGGCTGAAATGCTGGTCGGCCGACCTAGCTTCCAAAAAGCTCCTGGCTGACTTGCCCTTTAAGGGCGGTAGACTGTTTGGGACTGCCCTGGGTGACCTTATTAAAAATGTCACAGGAGGTAAGAGCACCTACCTTCCCCAGTCTATTAAGGGAAAGGAGCCCCACCGCAGGCCGGGCCCTTCCTTTTCGGCGAAAAAGTTTTTTCGTCAGTCCGATTCCACGGGTAAGCCCGCCCAGACTGAAAAGAATGCGGCTGGGGGACAAAGACGTCCCTGGGTGCGTAAGCCTACCAAAGGACCAGGGGGAGTGGTCCCAAGCCCACCACCGCATGAAGTCTTGCCCCTGCCCGACTCTGGGGTGGGGGGATGTCTTTGCAGGTTCTCGGTGCGGTGGACCTCCCGGATCTCCGACCGGTGGGTGTGCAAGGTGGTCATCTCGGGATACAGGATAGAGTTCCGCTCGTGGCCCCCAGACAGGTTTTTTCCCTCGAACCTCCCTCTCCTTCCTGCCCGCCGGGCGGCCCTCTTGGGGGCCGTACAGGATTTGCTCGGGTGCGGAGTATTTGTCCCGGTTCCGTCACAAGAGAGGTTTCAGGGGTTTTACTCAAACCTGTTTGTTGTCCCGAAGAAGGACGGGGTCCGGCCAATCCTGGACCTCAAGGCCCTGAATGCCTATGTGAGGGTATTAAAATTCCGGATGGAATCCATTCACACGGTGATTGCGACACTCCACCAAGGGGATTTTTTGGCGTCCTTGGATATCAAGGACGCTTACTTGCACGTCCCAATCTGCGCAAGCCACCAGAGGTTTCTGCGCTTTGCCATAGGCGAAGTCCACCATCAGTTCGTGGCTCTTCCCTTCGGCCTAGCATCGGCACCACGGGTTTTCACCAAAGTGCTTGCCCCAGTTCTAGCTTTGCTGAGACAGCGAGGTATTGTTATCGTGGGCTATCTAGACGATCTCCTTCTCAGAGCAGAAAATGGCTCAGAATTGGAGGAAAATGTGACAATAGTCAGTCAGACCCTCCGGGGCTTCGGATGGATTCTGAACACGCAGAAGTCGGCTCAGTATCTGGGTCTGATCCTGGACACTTCGGCAGCGAAGGTGTTTCTACCCTCAGAAGTTATTGACACTTCAGTCGGCAGTGCAGGTTCGACGTCCCGAAAATGGTCGTCAATTCGCTTCTGCATGACAGTCCTGGGACAAATGGTGGCCTCCGAGACGGTTCCGTATGCTCAATCACACACACACGGGCATTGCAGAAGGGAATTCTGTCTGTTTGGGACAAGTCCCCATTATCATTGGATCTTCAGGTTCAGTTGAGTCACTCTGTCAAGGCGTCCCTGATGTGGTGGCTGAGATCCCCGGCTCTTCGGGCCGGGAAGTCGTTCCTCCCCATCCACTGGACGGTGATCATGACGGACGCCAGCCTGACGGGCTGGGGAGGAGTGTGGGGAGTCCTGTCAGCTCAAGGGCTCTGGACTCCAGACGAATCTCGTCTCCCAATCAACGTCCTGGAATTGCGAGCGATCAGACTGTCTCGCCACATGGTCACAGAGGCTACAGGGCCGCTCGGTCAGAATCCAGTCGTATGTCAACTATCAGGGGGGCACTTGGAGCTCGGCTGCGGCGTCCGAGGTCGCCCACATCCTAAGGTGGGAGGAAAGAAGTGTGTCGGCCGTCTAGAGTCGGGGCATAGAAAACTGGCAGGCGGACTATCTGAGCCGCCAGTCCCTGAACCAGGGGGAGTGGTCCTTTCATCCGGAGGTGTTTCAACTTCTTTGTCGGCGGTGGGGCACTCCGGATGTGGACCTGATGGCGTCTCGACTCAATCGCAAGGTGCCGAGGTTTGTGGCCAGGTCCAGGGACCCCTTGGCGGATGCCTCGGATGCGTTAGTGGCCCTGTGGGGTCAGTATCGCTTGATGTATGTCTACCCTCCGCTGCAGTTGCTTCCTTGTCTGCTGCGCAAGGTGGCAGCCGAGGGCATCCCGGTGATCCTCATTGCCCCGGACTGGCCTCGGCGTCACTGGTACGTCTCATCGCGGACTGTGCTGAAAGACCGAGGCCTGTCGGATTCGGTAATTTCAACCATGCTTAGGGCAAGGGAGTCTTCTTCTAGGAAGATCTATCACCGTACCTGGAGAGCTTACATCGCTATGTTCGAGGAGCTAGACTGGCGTCCACGGACATACTCTGTCCCCAGAATTCTGCGGTTCTTACAGCGTGGTGTTGCACAAAGGCTGGCTTTGAGCACTATTAAAGGTCAGATTTCAGCCTTAGCTGTTTTTCTTTCAAAGACCCCTAGCAAGTCATTCCTTAGCACTTTTGTGCAGGGGGTACGCCATGTGGTTCCACCTGCCAAGCCCCCGCTCCCTCCTTGGGATCTGAACTTGGTGCTCTCGGTTCTTCAGGAACCTCCCTTTAAAAATATAAGAGATATTCCTCTTTTAACTTTGTCCCAGAAGGTGGCTTTTTTTAGTGGCCATCACTTCTGTTAGACGGGTGTTTGAGTTGGCGGCTCTGTCATGCAAGTCGCCTTACCTGGTCCTCCATAAGGATAAGGCGGTATTGCGACCGTCTTTCCTTCCTAAGGTGGTTTCGGCTTTTCACCTTAATGAGGACATTGTCCTTCCGTCCTTGTACCCTCATCCATCGCATCCTAGAGAGGTTGCGCTTCACAATTTGGGTGTGGTGCGTGCCTTACGGGTATACCCGGCGGCTACTGCTTCTATTCGGAAGTCTGACTCGCTGTTTGTGTCTGTCTCTGGTCCCAAACAGGGCCAAGCGGTTTCGTCTGCCACCATTTCTAGGTGGATCAGACAGACTGTTATACAGGCCTATGCCATTAGGGGACGGGCGCCTCCCTTCCCGGTCACGGCGCATTCCACGAGGGCTTCCTTCGGTTGCAAAGTGTTGCAGGCCGCTGTTTAATGTTGCAACTCCTCCGTTGAGGAGCTCTGCTGGTTTGGAGTGAATTTTTGGTTGTTCCTTACTATTTTGCGCCCACCCTTTTTTCTTATACTGCTTTGGGACGTCCCACACGTAATCAGTATGAGAGCTGTGTCAGTCCATGGACGATAAGAGAAAATAGGATTTTTGTACTCACCGTAAAATCTGTTTTTCTGACGTCCATGGACTTACACAGCACCCACCCTTCCTTTTTGAGGTTTGTACTGCTTTGTTACGAACTGAGGCTGTTGGCTGCAGGTGGGAGGGTAATGTCCAGAGGGACCGCCCCCCTGGGAGGGGCTGTTCAGCTCTGGTTTGTTCTAGAATGTTTTAACATCTAACATTCTGCCTAGGTCTTCTCCTGCAAGCAGGGACATATACCCACACATAATCGGTATGAGAGCTGTGTCAGTCCATGGACGTCAACGAAACGGAATTTACGGTGAGTACAAAAATCCTATTTCTCTTGTCATCCATGGACTGACACAGCGTGTCTTTACACTTTACACGTGGGTTATGTCCCTGCTTGCAGGAGAAGACCTAGGCAGAATGTGAGATGTTATACATACATTCTAAAACAGCCAGAGCTGAACAGCCCCGCCCAGGGGGGCGGTCCCTCCGGACATAACCCTCCCACTGCAGTCAGCAGACCTCAGTTTTTTTTCTGCCTAGCAGAAGGAGAAAACATGGCTCTCTCAGTAGCCAGTCTCCTGACCTATTTTTATTCCTTTTGGAATTTTTTCTTTTATTTTTGAGATCTTCTATCAACTGTCGGCTGGGCAACAGGTTGGGTACAAGATTTCCTCGTAGTCTTCCCTGTCCGACCATTGAGCGTGCTGATCCTCGCCTTTTTGGGTGCGTGAGACTCAGTTCACGACATGCCCCACGACTCCAGGGGTGGCCAGTGGGCTTCACGCTCCGCGGTCCTCTCAAGATAGAACAGTCCGGCTGTATCTTTCGCAGTGGACCGGGCCGACAGCTACTCAGTACCGCACTGTGATAGTCTGTCAGAAACACACCAGTGGGTCCCTCAGGGGACGGGTAAGTAGTCTCTCCTGGCTGCAGGTGAGTACATGCTGTGTTTCTTGTGTGGGGGATTTTCCCTGTCTCCCCCTGTGTTTTTAATGTCGCTCTCTGTCACCATTGCTGGCGCTGTGCTGTGTGGGGTGCCTGGGGGCCATACTGTCCTGGGGGGGGGCTCATGCTGCTCTGCATTTCGCTGGGGCTGTTTTTTTGGATGTGTGAGGGGCCTGGGCGCCGTTCGGCGCCATGTTTGGTGTGTGTGCTAATTTTCACATTGGCGGCCATCTTGCCGTGGTCCGCCGGAGCACATTGCGGAGGCCATTTTCTTGTAGCCGCACACTTTTTAGGCACTAGTTTGGCCTCTATCGCCGCTGGGAACGGCGCGAATCTCCTCACACTCTCTCCTCTCAGCTCACTCACGCTGAGCAGCGCGGCGCAGAGAGACAGGGCAGCGGAACCGAGCGGTCCTGGTCAGGTTGGTGGGTCCCCTGGGCATTCCCCTACTCAGTCAGCGCAGCCTGTGGGTGGACTTTTTTTTTTTCTGAGCAGTCTCAGAGAGGGACATTATGGAGTCAGTGTCATCAGCTTCCCCTCACATGCCAGAGGCAACAGGCAGTGCTCCAGCACCTGCGGTCCCCATGGACCAGTTGTCGGCAGTCCTGGAATCATTTCTGACCAGGATGGAAGCGGTGTGCGAGCACAAGGGAGCAAAAAAGCACCCTCTCCCCACTTTATCTCCACAAGGGGAGTGCTCTGATTCAGATATGGGCCTAGCTGTTGCTGCTCAGGACCCTAGCTCTGAATATTTGGATGGTTTTGAACAGGACATTCCTGGTGAAGAAGACTCCAGTTCTGAGTCAGTAAATGACAGGGCGCTTGTTAGTGAACTCATTGATGCTGTGAGGGACACTCTCAGGCTGAATGCTGCGGATGCAGAACCTCAGGCAGAGGCAGTTTCCTTTGGTTCTTTTAAGGCCAAGCCTTCTAAAAAGGTTTTTCCATATGTACCTTTCTTTGACCAGGTCTGGGAAAAGCCACAGAAGACTTTCATGGTCCCGCGGCGTTTGTCTATCAGATACCCCTTTTGAAGATGCCCTGCTTAAAAAGTGGGCTTCTCCCCCAGTGGTCGACCCTCCAGTCGCCCGTTTAAACAAGGCCACCACTCTCCCGATGGAGGGGACTCCTGCGTTTAAGGACCCTACTGACAGGAGGTCAGAAGTGGTGAGTAGAGCCATGTTCGCCTTGTTGGGATCCGCCCTACGGCCCGTGGTAGCGGCGACCCTTGTGTCTCAGACACTCACGGAATGGGCAAACATTTTGCACCAAACTGTGCAGGAGTATAACCTTCCTCCAGACACTATTGCTCTGGCCCACCAGATGGTGCAGGGTCTGATATATGTGTGCGACGCCACGTTGGACGCGGCCCCTTTAATATCCAGGGCCTCTGTCTCGGCGGTGGTATTGCGTCTTATCTGGTTGAAATGCTGGTCTGCTGACCTAGCCTCTAAGAAGCTCCTGACGGATCTACCTTTTTGGTGCCGCTCTGGATAACATCATCAAGGATGTCACGGGAGGTAAAAGCACTCTCCTTCCTCAAACTATCAAGGGTAAGGAGGCACGCCGTAAACTGGGTCCTTCCTTTGACAGACGAAAAAAAACATTTTTTGCTGGAGAGTCCACGGGTAAGCCCTCCCAGACTGACAACAGTGCGGCTGGTTGGCACAAGCGCCCCTGGGTGCGTAAGCCGAACAAGCCCGCCTCCGCGTGAAGTCTTGCCCCCGCCCGAGTCTGGGGTGGGGGGGCGACTTTGCAGGTTCACGGATCGGTGGACCTCCCGGATCTCCGACCGGTGGGTGTGCTAGGTGGTCACCTCAGGATACAGAATAGAGTTCCGTTCCTGGCCCCCAGACAGATTCTTTCCCTCAAATCTCCCTCTCCTTCCTGCCCGTCGGGCAGCCCTCTTGGGGGCTGTACAGGATTTGATCGGGTCCGGAGTGACTGTGCCGGTCCCGTCCCAGGAGAGCTTTCAGGGGTTCTACTCGAATCTGTTTTGTTCCAAAAAAGGACGGGGTTCGGACAATCCTGGACCTCAAGGCCCTGAATGCCTTTGTAAAGGTGCAAACATTCCGCATGGAATCCATTCGCACGGTGATCGCTACACTCCAAGGGGATTTTCTAGCGTCCTTTGATATCAAGGACGCCTACTTGCACGTTCCGATCTGCGCAAGCCACCAGAAGTTTCTGCGCTTTGCGGTCGCCGAAGTCAACTATCAATTTGTGGCTCTTCCCTTCGGCCTAGCCTCGGCACCGAGGGTGTTCACCAAGGTGCTGGCTCCGGTCCTAGCTTTGCTGAGACAGCGAGGCATTGCTATCGTGGGCTATCTGGACGATCTTCTAAGAGCAGACAGTGGCTCCGAATTAGAAGAAAGCGTGACTATCGTCAGTCAGACCCTCAGGGACTTCGGGTGGCTCCTGAACTTTCAGAAGTCGGTTCTGGTCCCGACTCAGCGGCTGGAATAGCTAGGTCTGATTCTGGACTCCTTGGAGGCAAAGGTATTCCTGCCTCCGGAGAAACTGACACTTCAGTCTGCAGTGCGGGTGCTGACGTCCCGAAAATGGTCGTCAATCCGTTTTTTGCATGAGAGTCCTGGGACTCATGGTGGCCTCCTTCGAGGCCGTTCCTTATGCCCAATCGCACACCAGGGCTTTACAGAAAGAGGTCTTGTCCACTTGGGACAAATCCCCGTTGTCCTTTTGGCTCTTCAGAACCAGGTGAGTCACCTGGTCAGGGCATCTCTGACGTGGTGGTTGAGGTCCCCGGCTCTTCGGTCCGGGAAGTTGTTCCTCCCTCCCCATCCAATGGACGGTGATCACGACGGACGCCAGCCTGACGGGCTGGGGGGGGGGGGGGAGTCTGGGGAGTCCTGTCGGCCCAAGGGCTTTGGACTCCAGACGAAGCCCTCTTACCGATCAATGTGCTGGAGATACGGGCAATCGGACTGTGCCTCTCCGCATGGTCGGAGAAATTACAGGGTCACTCCATCAGGATCCAGTCGGACAACACCACGGCAGTGGCGTATGTCAACCATCAAGGGGGGACTCGGAGCTCAGCTGCAGCTTCCGAGGTCGCCCGCATCCTGAGGTGGGCCGAAAGAAGCGTGCCGGCTCTGTCGGCCGTCTACATTCCGGGCGTAGACAATTGGCAGGCAGACTATCTAAGTCGCCAGACGCTGGACCAAGGAGAGTGGTCCTTGCACCCGGAGGTCTTTCAACTCCTTTGCAGACGGTGGGGCACGCCGGATGTGGACCTGATGGCCTCTCGACTCAATCGCAAGGTGTCAAGGTTTGTGGCCAGATCCAGGGATCCCTGGGCGGATGCCTCGGATGCGTTGGTGGCCCCATGGGGTCAGTATCACCTGATATACGTTTATCCTCCGCTGCAGTTGCTCCCTCGCCTGCTGCGCAGGGTAGCGACCGAGGGAATTCCGGTGATCCTCATTGCTCCGGATTGGCCTCGGCGTCACTGGTACGCCGATCTGGTACGTCTCGTCGCGGACGTTCCCTGGCGGTTACCAATGCGGGGGGACCTTCTGTCTCAAGGTCCTATATTTCATCCTGCTTTACAGTCTCTGGCTTTAACGGCATGGTTATTGAAAGCCAGGTGCTGAGAGACCGAGGTCTCTCGGATTCGGTCATTTCGACCATGTTAAGGGCACGGAAGTCTTCCTCCAGAAAGATCTATCACAGTACATGGAGAGCTTGCATCGCCATGTGCGAAGAGCTGGACTGGCGCCCACGAACGTATTCCGTTCCCAGAATCCTGCATTTTCTGCAGCGTGGCGTGACCCAAAAGCTCGCTTTGAGTACCATTAAGGGTCAGATTTCGGCCTTGGCCATCTTCTTTCAGCGACCGCTGGCGGGTCATCCCTTGGTTAGCACCTTTGTGCAGGGGGTTCGCCATGTGCTCCCTCCTGTCAAGCCTCCTCTCCCCCCGTGGGATCTGAACTTGGTGCTCTCGGTTCTCCAGGAACCTCCCTTTGAAAATATCAGAGATATTCCCCTCCTGACTTTGTCTCAGAAGGTGGCCATTACTTCCGTTAGACGAGTGTCTGAGTTGGCGGCCTTGTCCTGCAAGTCGCCCTTTTTGGTCATCCATAAGGATAAGGCGGTGTTACGTCCGCGACCTTCTTTTCTGCCAAAGGTGGTCTCGGCCTTCCACTTAAATGAGGACATTGTCCTCCCGTCCTTGTGTCCTCACCCATCGCATCCCAGAGAGTTTGCGCTTCACACTTTGGATGTGGTACGAGCCTTGCGGGTGTACCTGTCTGCTACTGCCTCTATTCGGAAGTCTGACTCGCTGTTTGTGGCTGTCTCTGGTCCAAAACAGGGCCAAGCGGTTTCGTCTGCCACAATTTCTAGGTGGATCAGACAAACCGTACTTCAAGCTTATGCTCTCAAGGGACGGGCGCCTCCCTTTCCGGTTACGGCGCATTCCACCAGGGCAATTGGTGCTTCCTGGGCTTTCCGACATCAAGCGTCGGTTGCACAAGTGTGCAAGGCGGCGACCTGGTCGTCTGTTCATACCTTTTCTAAGTTTTTTATAAGGTTGATGTGGCTGCATCTTCGGATGCTTCCTTCGGCCGCAAGGTGTTGCAGGCCGCTATTTGAAGTTGCAACTCCTCCGTTGAGGAGCTCTGCCTTGTTTGGAGTCAAGTTTTTGGTTTTCCATTTATACTGCTCCCATCCCTCTTGACACTGCTTTGGGACATCCCACGTGTAAAGTGTAAAGACACGCTGTGTCAGTCCATGGATGACAAGAGAAAATAGGATTTTTGTACTCACCGTAAAATCCGTTTCTCTGGCATCCATGGACTGACACAGCACCCACCCTTCCTTTTAAGTTTGTACTGCTTTGTTACGAACTGAGGTCTGCTGACTGCAGTGGGAGGGTTATGTCCGGAGGGACCGCCCCCCTGGGCGGGGCTGTTCAGCTCTGGCTGTTTTAGAATGTGTATGTATAACATCTCACATTCTGCCTAGGTCTTCTCCTGCAAGCAGGGACATAACCCACGTGTAAAGTGTAAAGACACGCTGTGTCAGTCCATGGATGCCAGAGAAACGGATTTTACGGTGAGTACAAAAATCCTATTTTTCTCTGACGTCCATGGACTGACACAGCATCTTCAATCTTGACAAAGTGGGGTATGTTCCTGCTCATAGAAGACTAGGCAGAATGTTAGATGTTTTAACATGCATTCCATTACCAGAGCTGAACAGCCCCGCCCAGGGGGCGGTCCCTCCAGACATAACCCTCCTACCTGCAGCCAGCAGCCTCAGTTCGTTTTAAAGCAGTACAAACTCAACAAAGGAGGGGTGGGTGCTGTGTCGGTCCATGGACGTCAGAGAAAAGGGTTTTTCTCTTACCGTCCATGGACTGACACAGCATCTTCAATCTTGACAAAGTGTCCCAAAGCAGTGTCAAAGAACGAGGGATGGGAACAGTATCAAGGAAAAAAACAAACTTCACCCCCAACAAGCAGAGCTCCTCAACGGAGGAGGTGCAACTTTAAACAGCCACCTACAAAACCTTGCGGCCGAAGGAAGCAGCAGAAGATGCAGCCACATCAACCTCCAAAAAACTTTGAAAGACCAGGTCGCCGCCTTGCACACTTGTGCAACAGACGCTTGATGTCGGAAAGCCCAGGAAGCACCAATTGCCCTGGTAGAATGCGCCGTAACCGGAAAAGGAGACGCCTGCCCCTTAAGGGCATAGGCCTGTATGACGGTCCGCCTGATCCACCTAGAAATGGTGGCAGACTTCCGAAACAAAGCCATAGCGGACAGGTACACCCGTAAAGCACGTACCACGTCTAACGTGTGAATCGCAACCTCTCTGGGATGCGATGGACGAGGACATAAAGACGGAAGTATAATGTCCTCATTAAGGTGGAAGGCGGGAGACCACCTTCGGGAGAAAAGAAGGCTGCGGGCGTAGCACCGCCTTATCCTTATGGAGCACCAAGTATGGTGGCTTGCAAGACGAGGCCGCCAATTCAGAAATCCTTCTGACAGAAGTAATTGCTACTAGAAAAGCCACCTTCTGAGATAAAGTTAAGAGAGGAATCTCTCTGATCTCAAAAGGAGGTTCCTGAAGAACCGAGAGTACCAAATTCAAATCCCAAGGAGGAAGAGGTGGTTTAATAGGGGGGAGCACATGTCGGACCCCCTGTACGAAGGTACTAATCAAAGAATGGGCCGCTGAAAGAAAATAGCCAAAGCCGAAATTTGACCCTTAATGGTGCTTTAGGCAAGCTTTTGGGTCACAGCACACTGTAAAAACAGCAAGATCCTGGGAACGGAAGGACGCCGAGGCCAATCTGGAGCGATGAGGATTACCGAAATCCCCTCGGCCTCCACCATGCAAAGTAGTCAAGGAAGCAACTTCAGTGGAGGATGGGCATGAATCAAAAGATACTGACCCCACGGGGTCATCGACGTGTCTGACGCGTCCGTCCAGGGATCCCTGGACCTGGCCGCGAATCTCAACACCTTGCGATTGAGTCGAGAGGCCAAAAGGTCCACATCCGGCGTGCCCCACTTCCAACATCTGGCGGCTCAGTCTGCCTGACAGTTGTCTACTCCTGGAATGTAAACGGCCGATAGAGCCGGCACGCTTCTTCCGCCCACCTTAGGATGTGAGTGACCTCGGACGCCGCAGCTGAGCTGCGAGTTCCCCCTTGATGGTTGACATAAGCCACCGCCGTGGCATTGTCCGATTGCATCCTGACCGAGCGTCCCTGCAGTCTCCTTGACCACGAGGAGAGGCACAGTCTGATTGCCCAGAGTTCCAGGACATTGATCGGCAGACGGGACTTGTCCGGAGTCCAGAGCCCTTGAGCTGACAGAACTCCCCAGACTCTGCCCCAGCCCGAAAGACTGGCGTCCGTTGTGATCACAGTCCACTGGACAGGAAGGAACGACTTCCCTGACCGAAGGGCCGGGGATCTCAGCCACCACGTCAGGGATGCCCTGACCAGGTGACTCACCTGGATCTGGCGATCCAGTGATAATGGAGACTTGTTCCAGCAAGATGGGATCTCCTTTTGTAAGACTCGAGTGTGGAATTGGGCATACGGCACTGCCTCGAAGGAAGCCACCATGAGTCCCAGGACCCTCATGCAAAAACTGAGTGGTGACCATTTTTGGGACGTCAGCACCCGTACCGCAGATTGAAGAGTCTAACTTGTCTAAGGGTAGAAATACCCTCGCCTCCGAGGAGTCCAGGATCAATCCTAGGTACTCCAGATGCTGAGTCGGAACCAGGACCGACTTCTGAATGTTCAGCAGCCAGGCGAATTCTCAGAGGGCCTGACTGGCTATCACCACATTTTCCTCTAATTCTGAGCCAGAGTCTGCTCTCAGAAGATCGTCCAGATAGCGAGGCATTGCTATCGTGGGCTGTCTCAGCAAAGCTAGAATCAGGGCAAGCACCTTGGTGAAAACCCGCGGTGCTGACACCAAACCGAAGGGAAGAGCCACAAACTGATAGTGGTCTTTGCCTATCGCGAAGCACAGAAACTTCTGGTGACCCGCGCAGATTGGGACATACAAGTAGGCGTCCTTGATGTCCAAGGATGCCAGAAAATCCCCCGGGTGTTGCGCAGCAATCACAGAGCGAATGGATTCCATGCGGAATTTCCAAACCTTCACAAAGGCATTTAGGGCCTTGAGGTCCAGAATTGGGCGGACTCCGTCCTTCTTTGGGACCACAAACCGATTAGAATAAAATCCCTGAAACCTCTCCCTTGATGGTACCGGCACAATTACTTTGCACCTCAGCAAGTCCTGCACTGCCCCTAATAGGGCAGCCCAACCCGCCGGAAGGAGAGAGATTTGAGGGAAAGAATCTGTCTGGTGGCCAGGAAAGGAACTCTATCCTGTACCCTGAGGTGACCACCTCGCATACCCACCGGTCAGAGATCCGGGAGGTCCACCGATCCGTGAACCTGCAAAGTCCCCCCACCCAGAGTCGGGCGGGGGCAAGACTTCATGCGGTGGCGGGCTTGCTTGCCGGCTTGTTCGGCTTATGCACCCAGGGACGCTTCTGTCCCCCAGCCGCACCCTTGTCAGTCTGGGAGAATTTTCCTGTGGGACCTGACTGGCGAAAAAACCTGAGTGGGAAAGGAAGGAACAGGCTTACGGCGCGGCTCCTTCGCCTTAGTAGGCTGAGGAAGAAGGGTGCTCTTACCCCCTGTGACATTAATAATGTCATCCAGGGAAGCACCAAATAGCCTTCCGCCCTTGAACGGCAAATCCGTCAGGAGCTTCTTGGAGGCTAGGTCAGCAGACCAGCATTTTAACCAGATCAAGCGACACAAAACCACCACAGACACGGAGGCCTTAGAAATTAGGAGGGCAACATCCATAGTGGCATCGCACACATACACTAGGCCCTGTACCATTTGGTCTGCCAGTGTAATGCATTCCGGAGGAAGATTATGCTCCTGCACAGTCTGGTGCATAATCTTCGCCCATTGCGTGAGTGTCTGAGACACCAGGGTCGCCGCTACAAGAGCACGTAGCGCGGATCCCAGCATGGTGAACATGGCTCTGCTCACCACTTCCGACCTATCAGTAGGGTCCTTTAAAAGCAGGGGTCCACTCAACCGGGAGAGTTGTGGCTTTATTCAACCGGCCGACCGGGTGGTCGACCACCGGAGGAGAGGCCCATTTTTTTTAATCGGGCTGTGCTCAAAGGGGTACCTAACCGCCAGACGCTGCGAGACCGCAAAGGTCTTCTGCGGTTTGTCCCAAACCTGGTCTATGAATCCTGTCAAAAGGTGTATAGGGAAAAACCTGTTTAGAAGGATTAGCTTGCAGCATCCAGCTTTAGTGTCCCTCGCAGTATCAATGAGTTCACTAACAAGTGTCCTGTCCATGTACTAACTCAGATAAGCAGTCTTCCTCACAAGGAATGTCCTGGTCAAAAATTCAGAGCTAGGGTTCTGTGCCGCCGCAATGCCCATATCTGAATCAGAGCACTCCCCTGGAGATGGTGGGGGGAGAGGGCACTTTATAGCCCCCTTGCGGTGGCACGCCGATTCCAGGACTGCCGACAACTGGTCCATAGGGACTGCAGGTGCAGCAGCACTGCCAGTTGCTTCTGACATGAATGGGGAAGCAGGTGACACTGACTCCATGATACCACCACCCTCTGAGACTTTGTCAATAAATGAGAGAAAAAGTCCACCCTCCGGCTGCACTGACTGTGGGGTGGGGGGGTTAACCAGGGGACTCACCAACCCAGCTAGGACCGCTCGGTTCCGCTGCCTGTGTCCTGCTCCTCAGCGCGAGTGAACAGTGAGGAGAATCGCGCCATTCCAGTCAGCGATAGAGGCCAAACCAGCACAAAAGAGCGCGCGGCTTCAAGAAAATGGCCGCCGCAATTACAAGAGCGCGGCCACGGCAAGATGGCCGCCAATGCGGTTTACAATGTAAAGCATAGTAAAAACATGGCGCCAAAAGGCGCGCAAGACCCAGGCTGACACAGAAAGCACCCCACACCTTAATGCAGACCCCTATGGACCCCCACCGGGACAGAGTGACCCCCAGGCACCCCCAGTCAGCGCATCGCCAGTAGGTGACAGAGTAGCAAAAAACAAGGGGGAGACAGGGAAAACCCCCCTACCATAGGAACACACAGCATGTACTCACCTGCTGAGGCAGGGGAACAGTACTTACCCGTCCAGCTAGGACCCACTGGTGTGTTCCTGACAGGTCTATCACAGTGCAGTACTGAGTAGCTGTTGGCCAGTCCACCGTGAAAGATACAGCAAAACTGTTCAGTCGTATGTGGACCCTGGAGCAAAAAGCTCACCGGCCACCCCTGGAGCCATGGGATATGTCGTGGACTGATCTCACGCAGAGCGAGGATCAGCACGCTCGATGGTCGGACTGGGAAGACTGAGGATAGCAACTGCCCAACCTGTTGCCCAGCCGACAGTTGATAGAAGAATCACAAAAATAATAAAAGTTCAAAAAAAGAAAATACTTCTGCAAGAGACTGGCTCCGAAGAGAGCCACGTCCTCTCCTCTGCTAGGCAGAAAAAAACTGAGGCTGCTGGCTGCAGGTAGGAGGGTTATGTCCGGAGGGACCGCCCCCTGGGCGGGGCTGTTCAGTTCTGGTAATGGATAGCATGTTAAAACATCTAACATTCTGCCTAGTCTTCTTCTATGAGCAGGAACATAACCCACTTTGTCAAGATTGAAGATGCTGTGTCAGTCCATGGACGGTAAGAGAAATAATTTTTTACCTACTGGTAAGCTTTATTGTATGCTTACCTGTATGTAAATATAATAAAACAGTTTACTACCACTTTGAACAGATGAAAATGGCTTCTGAAAATGTTTTATAATTGTGGCAAAAAGTTTCTGAAACTTGCTAAAAAAAACTGTGGGTAATTTTCCACAACATTATTTCCTGGTCAGTAATCTAACAGGTTACAGAAATACTTGCATTCCCCAAAGTTCACCCAACCCGAGCCGATAATGGTATGGATGATTCAAAGCACACGTGTCTCAAACATCTGAGAATAACGTATACTAATGTGGCAGGCCTATACAGAAGATGGTATGTGCAATAATTTAAATCCTGTTGTGCCCATCATGCTGCCTGTTGGCCCTTTACACACGCCCTGTGGGCTATTGGGCACCTGTCAGATTGCAGAGTGGCAACAGGGTGCTGGCCTCTGGAAGCTCTCTGCCATGGGCACCAGTGCAAGAGAGGGAATGGGATGGTTAACACTGTCACTGCCATGACCATCAATACGGGGTAGGGGGTTACCTTTTACTTCAGCAGTGATCACTGATGTGGAAGGGGTTAAGGTTAAATTTTACCATGACCACCAATATAGTGGAAATGTAATATTTATTTAATCAAAGGAAAACTGCCCTAAAGTATTTTTTTTTATTAGATAGAGATTTTTTTATAAAATATAACCTCCTCTGGAAGTGTCTGGGGCTGCACCTGGGGGCCTCTATAATTTTTTTGTTGACCACCACTGGTATGGAAACATTACCTCTACAATCCCACATAAACTTTAGCATCTCGGAGATCATTTTAGTAGTGAAGGAGTTTCCTCTATTAAAGCGGAGTTCCACACATAGTACTCCCCCCACCCCCCCCCCCTCGGCATGAAGCTGAGAGGCTACACTGCGGGGTTCCCTTACTCGCAATGGAGGCGGCATGCACCCGACAGCTGATGGAAACATCCGCTGCGTTGCCGACATCGCTGGACTCCAGGACAGGTAAGCGTCCGATTTTATTAAAAGTCGGCAGCTGCAGTATGTCCAACTTCTGGCTTTTAATTTTGGCAGTGGTGGGCGGACCTCCACTTTTAAGACCAGTTACTGCTGCTCTACCTCCTTGTGCAGGGTGACTTCTTGTATCTGCCCCCCGCCTGTAGTGGGTGGGGCCCCTGGATCCCTCCCACAGCTGTGCTCTCTGCATAGGAATTATGTCACCACTTCTTTTTTACAAGGTAATATCTGGGCCTCAAAGTGAATTTATATCATTTTGATGACTTTATATATATATTAGTGTGTGTGTGTATGTATGTATGTGTATATGTGTGTGTATATGTGTGTGTATATGTATATATATATATATACATACATACATACATACATACATACATACATACATACATACATAACGCCTCCATTATCCAAGTACTCGTTCTTTTTGTAGGGTGACGATGTCTTCCAATTGTGTTCCTACGTTGTCACCCTGTATGAATGCTTGTGTAATAGGTTTTAGGCGAGTAAGTAGAGGGCAATAATATTTAACTGCCTTAACATTTAATGAGCTCAAATTCAGCAATTTGTTTCTATTGTTTTGTAGCTCCTGGGAATGCTGTGTGCATGTATTGTCCTCTGCAGAAGAACCCGTGATCCTGCCTATGAACTCCTCATCACTGGCGGCACCTATGCGTAAAAGGAATTGAATTTGCTCTTTGTGCTTTGGATCCTTCAGCCCTTGTTCCCAAGGAGGTTGCATCAGGATAGGACTCTCCTTTTACTGAAGTAGTTTCTACACTGCTGATTCTCAGTTAAAATATTACAGTGTATATAAAGAATTGGGGAAAAAAGATCTCATAGTGGGTCACTTCTGCCCTTCTGGGCTGTTCTCTACCTTCAGCTTGTCACTTTAATAGGTTTTAATTTTTATTTTTTTTGTGCTGATTTGTAGGTTTTACCATTAGCGACTGGTGTTTTTGCTATAGGGTTATTAGTCAATTAAAGCAGCATTGTGATGAATTTATTGCTCTGAACACGGCTTCCTGAGCACAAGCTGCTTTTTGTGTGGCATCGTGACTTTCTCCCTTTTTTAAATTGTCAAGGTCATAATATCTAGATGCGTTTTATTCACATATATCTTTTGCTGCTGCTTGGAAACCGCCTCATGCAGCAAGCTAGACCAGTATTTTCTAAGCTCCCAATGTCATTATCTATGTTTTCTGAGGTATGTTTGGTTAAAAACTTTGAAAAAGGAGCTCTGTCTACTTTCTACCTAATTTATACCTTCATCACTTGTCAGTCTCAGGATAAATAAGTCTCTCTAAATGCTGGATTAAGGCCTAATCCTTGTAATGCATTAAATTAAAAGATCTCTTGGTTTGCCTTAAATGATTTGTCTTGGTAAAAGCCCTCCCAAGTATCACTGGTGGCACCCAAAAAAGGCAATGGTATCTAGTTCTGCTAATAAACAAATACTAAGCATGTGCACCTCCACCAACCACTATCAGCATTAATTATCCTTTTCGTGATATCTATTTCTATCTCTTCTCCAAAGGTGTAAAGCATTAGTATGTCTGAATTGTTAATTTAACGTGTGATGTAAACCCCACTTTTGTTAGCCTTTTAATGGTTTTGGATTGTGTACAGAATATTTAGTTTTTCAATGAAACTACTGTTACAATCTCATGGGAGACTAAATCATGCAGACGCATCACTGCAAATTTGGAAAGTGACTTGCCTCAAGCAAACACTGCCGTATGATACAACACTACATTCAGGAGGGACCCGGTCTGCCTCCACTGCCCACACTTTGTGGCTGGCAATTTGCTTGAAAAAAGAATTGAAATGGGAAAAGTTAAAGGACTTTTTTAAAGTTAATATTGTACAGTTCATTATGTAGAAAATATTTTTTCCCTTGTGTAAATTGAACCATTAGTGGCTTAACAGTCCCTCTTGATTTATAATGTCTGCATTTAGAACAACAAATAATTCTGTGACTGGAACTGACTGTAAATAGTGACTGATTCAATAAACACTTCACTCACCACAGAGTCTTGTGCAATCTTTTTTCATTAATCGGTTTTAAGTCCTGTTCATATATAGTAGAAATGCAGGTTCCCGGACCTTATCCGGAAAGGGGGGCGGGACTACTGAAATTGTCGTATAAAATATTCCACATCTGCAATGCTAGGGTGGGGGGAACCAGTTTGGCAACCTCCCCTAATGCTCCTCTGTGGCATAACCCCCAACTCCATGAAATAGCCAGAGTACCGGACGGTTCATATTGGGTGGCCTATGGCATTAAATACGCTCACCAACTGTTTAGAGATGGGGTGCTCAGGACCTTCCTGGATTTGAGGACAGAATATGGGATCCCCAATGTGTTTTTTTTTTTTCGATATCATCAGCTGCGCCATGCGGCGACGGCTCAGTACGGGGGGGGGGGGGGGGGATAGTGACGCTCTCCCCCTCCAGTATGGAAAGGGTGGTAACGGATGGGGATCACTCGCAGCTGATTTCTAAATATTATTTCAGGCTTCTCACATCTTCCTCTCCCAGAATGAGGAAGATGCTGGCACAATGGCAGACGGATATACCGTCCCTCACGGAGGAGACCTGGTCGAAAGCGTTGGATACATTGGTGCCCTCGATGATCTCGGCTAGAGATAAATTGACCCAATTTAACTACCTTCACAGGATATATTATACCCCCAAAAGACTTCATAAAATGGGTAGGAGGGAGTCTGCTGAGTGTCCTCGATGCCATGCGGAGGAAGGAGATTTCTTCCATATGGTGTGGCAGTGCCCCCGAATAGAGAACTTCTGGAAGGAGATACTTACATTTCTAGAGGGTACCCTGGAACTACCAAATATTTACTCCCCGGCCTCTTGGGCAATCTGGAGGAGGAGGACATGTCCACCTCACAAAAGACTCTGCTCAGAATCCTGTTTTGCTATGCTAAAAAGGCGGTAGCTATTAAGTGGCGGAGCTCGTTACCCCCCTCTTTGCAGGGTTGGGTGACATTGGTGAATAAGGCCCTACCAATGTACAAACTCACTTATATGGCGAGAGGGTGCCCCAAAAAATTGGAGAAAGTGTGGGCAGGATGGTTGGATAGAGTCTCGGGAGAAGTGGAGGTGTAATAGTAGTACATAAATAGGGTTTGGCGGGGGATAAGTGAGGAAATGAAAGATAGGAAAGACTATGTTGTGGAGTGGGAGTCATAACTCTTCCAGTGGATTTACAGGAAATTAAGGAAAAGGGAAAGACCTTTTTTTGTTTTTGTAGTTCGATTTTTGTAGTATAATTATCTCCTTTCTGTTTTGACAGTGATGTTAATTTTTAAAGCTTTTCCTTTTATCGGGGGGGGGGGGAGGAGGGGGAAGGAGGGAAGAGGAGAGGGGGGGGGGGAAGAGGGAAGGAAGGGACAAGGAAAGGAAAAGAGACATGTTTTGACTATAAGATGCTGAATATGTTGACATACGCAAATCATAATGTATGAAAATGTGTACTGTATTATGTCACTGTATGCTACTGATATGTACAATAAAATTTACCTTTTAAAAAAAAAAAAATGCAGGTTCCCGCTAGCAATTTAAAAAGGGCTATTTTTATAAGCAGAAATGCTTGTCGTGCATGGGGTCGGCAGATTTACTTGAAAATGGGCTGCTCTGTGTGCGTTTGTCACACCAAAAGTAGCTCAGGGACCAAATGTTGGCCCTGAACCATGTGCAATTTTACATGCAGCATTTGTATCGTGGCAAAAATCATGCCGCGTTTGGGGGAACTATTTAGGACTCGTGTTTTGCCACTATTTGGAACTGGGGGCAGAATCGCAGCGATTCTGCCTGTGATTCTAAATCTAGATTAAATACAGTGCCTAAAAGGTAAAATGGTAATAAAGTGGTAAATAGTGCAGATAGCTTAACTATATCAAAGAAACAATATGTGCAGTTTGCGTATGTCTGTCTCTTGCAGATCACCTGACTACGTATTGGTGCAGACTTTGATAGTTAGTCTAAATGTTTATGTAGACCGTTTTTGCTAAGGTTTTGATGGATATTTTTATTTTCTTCTGTGGTACTTGCATTTGGCACTATTTTCTGTGCTTTACCTTTTTGACGGTGTATTTTGGGTTACACATATTCGGTCATAAGGTGAACTAGGAAAAAGTGGCTAGAAAATTATTTTCATTCCCACACTTGGGCACTACTTTTTAAATGCATTTTTGCATAGACCACACCCCTATGGTCTTTGTTAAAAGTCCTCTTCAAAATATCCTGCAGTTTTTTTGTTACAATCCATAAATGTATGTAATTTTGAACCAAAAAAAAACAAATCTTATGGTGCTGGTTTTGCTTGTAACTTTATTTCTATTAATTTTTAGCAACACAAAATATCTCTCAAACCGACATTTACGCATGTGCATAACATTTTGAGACTGGTATTGGTATACTCAAGAGTGACTGTGTACCATGAAATGTGGCATAGTTGTTGAAAATACGCTTCAACTACAGATTGACACCAAGCAAAATGTAACATATACATTAAATACATTTACAAAGCTGAGATGTTGTATTCATTGGAATTTTCAGTATGCACTGTGTAATCGGAGAAAGTTAAAAAGCAACACACGGTGCAACAAGTTGGTGGAAATGGCTCAAATGCAACCCCATCAATGCCAAAAAATTTACAATTGTACAATCAATTCATTACAACTTAAACACCACACTAAAATATGAAACACTGGGGGTTATTTACTAAAGGCAAATTCACTTTGTACTGCAAGTGCAGTCACTGTAGATCTGAGGGGGACATGCAAGGAAAATAAAAAACTAAATTTCAGATCCACAGCGACTACACTACCACTTGTAGTGCAGAGTGGATTTGCCTTTAGTTTAGTCCAATGTAGCTCTTTCCTCTTTCTTGGGGAAACATTTTGCACCGACCTAAATCAGTACAAGACAGTCTTGCAGCCCTACAGGTACATCTTCCAGTCTCCAATTTGTCCTGCTTGCAACTACAGTGGACTACCTGCAACACACTTTCAGGGACAGGATTTCTAGTCATCCAGGTCACTGTTAACTTCCCATCCTCTGTGCTTTCAATTGCCAATGGGTGACGGGGCACACATACCTTTTTCAGAGCATGTCTCATTATGGCTGCTTGGTAGTTTTGCCCCTTTTTTACAGTGTTGGTAAAGGGCATCACTTGTCGGAGGCATGGATAGTTCTGACAATGCCATGCAGAATGCGTTTTTATCTTGCATCGTTTGTTTTTTTGTAGATGACTGGCCATACAGGTGGCACACATATTTGCAAAGTAGTTTAAAGGTGGATTGGCCCAGGTTAAAACTGCTACCCAGATTTGTAAATGCTGTCAGATATTTCTCTCAAGCAACAGAAAATGCCTTTCTTTTCCCACAAAAGGCGCTTGTAGAGTCACGACCTGAGAAGGTATAGATCCCAATAAGTGCCAAACACACTGGTGCCAAGAGCTGATGAAACACTGGCTAAGTCAAGGATCTTTGTTTTGTTGCCAACCCTTGTGAAAAAATACAACCTACATGGTAAGTCTTGGTGAAGACTTAAAGCAATCACTGCCACATTTAGTACCGGGGCTCTTGATGACTACAGTTTGATGCTTCTGTGCAGCATGTTTTGCATTATTAAAACATGTATGTGGTGTCACATTCCTCATGATTGCATGTCAGATCTTCAACTTAATGAAGTTTGTAAACCCTCCATTACAGTCACACAGGTCTCCATGTGCTATGTACAAGCTTAAGTCACAGTTTACCCACAGTTGTAAGATCAGCATCTCGCCACACAACAGAGGAATTTTGCCCGTGCCTCTTTGTTGCATCTGATAGAAACTCTTTCCATTGTGTTGGTGTCTTCTGATCCAGCCCATAAATTTTTTTTACCTGTTGTGTACCACTAACCACCAGCTCTACGTGACCATTCTAGATTTTTAATACTCATTTCAGGATACCAGTCAATCACAAAGTCTATCCGTGTACAGTTGTGCGTCAAAGCAAGCTTGACTGTACTGCAGTATTGTCTCGGCTAGCTCTCCGAAGGTACTTGGTATGGACCGAATGGCTTGAATGACTACCATGCCATCTAAGAATAGATCCGCTGTAATTTTGTCAACTGATCAGTCTCATCATTTGGTTTCCAATAGATCCAGAAGAACTGACTTGTTTTAGAAAGTGAACCCATCAGTACTAGCTAAAGGCTTTGAGACCGTTCCCAAAGAGTAGAACAGAATTTCCCGCAGGCCTATCTTTCTACTTTTACCTATGACGATTAGTCTGGAGAATAGCTTTTTGTCGGCATGCAGCATCACGTCCTTGCCTGCTGCAGATTTATTTTTTGTCTTTGCTTGGTCACTAAAGGTCTTCAATTTTTGTGTGTTGATGTGAGAAAATATGTCAACTGATGCTGATAAGTCTTTGGTTCATAATCTCTTTGAAAGCAGTTTCCCCTTTTTCTGAAGCTATGAGCAAATCTCTTTTATGGTTTCTTCGGCTTTGACTGTCCCAGAGCTAATACATACAATGCCATCTTGGTGTGTGTGTGTGTGTGTGTGTGTGTAAAAAGGTTTCAGCATGGAGTCTAGGGGGGAAATTATTCTGGTCACAGCCTTTTCATCAGCATGAATTTGTGTGCTGTCAAGGTCTTTTTGCATCCTTGTATGAGGACATTTACCTGCCATTGCCTCACATTGTCTTGCTATGGCAGCCCTTTCATGTTGTGACAATATCTAGCGATATACTCCAGCTCGATTCTGTGGTAGCCCTGTCCAACCACCCTTTGTCTTGGAATCTCTGCATGTTTGCTCAATGGCCTGGTCACCAGCAATCGAGCCAAATACTTGGACAGTCCACTGGCCCTTAACACTGAGCTCACTCTGCCAAGAAGGATGTGTAAGGGGCAAAATGACCATTTCTAGCCAGTATGCAGGTAAATACCTAGCATAATTTGCACGATCGTACGCACAAAACATGGCATCATCAAGTGCACTGTTGACAGGGGAAGCTGCCAGTCTGATTCTTGTTTGCTCTTACAAACAGACTGTCTGTACCATGTCAATGAATGAGGAAGCACCCTTCTGTAGTGATTGATTGTTGAGACAGTTTCAACTACAGAACTTTGCAGCATAATCCCATTTGTGTGGTGGGTAGTTCCATCACCTGACAGTGTCTTCTCCCCAAAGTCAATATTGTCCCACACAAGTACTGTAGGGACCTTCTTTGAGAATCCCTTTTTGCTATTTTGCCTCTGCCCTCTGTTTGGTTGAAGTCGGGCAAGGCTAGTTTCTAGACTGACAACCCATGATGCACAATGTCCTAGTCTATTTAGAAGTGACAAAACTTGTGATGAACCTGTTTAACGGTGAACAGTTAGACCAAGACACAATTGATTTAGGTGTCTGTCTCCGGCCCTTAGATGCAAGATACACAATTTCTTGACAAATAGAACCTTTAGGTTCAAATCATCAGGGATAGCAACATAATGGGCCAGTGTTGCTTCCTCAGTTGCACCAGTAATCCAGCAAGTCAGATTATACCGTTCAAGTGGCACAACAGATTTTGCTTCACTCACTTAAATCATATGACATGGGTGGCCACGGGCATGTCATACGGGGAGAGTCACATAGAAGCATCTTTAATATCAATGCTGCACTATAAAGTGTCCTTGTCTTGTCTGTAGTATTGATAGAGGCCATTGAATTTGTGTAGTATGCCTGTAAGGCAGTGCTCGTTTCCCTTGCTTAGAACTGTCCTTGCACAAAGTGTCATTTCTGAAGGAAAAAAAAAGTCATTCAAAAGCACTCGCGGCTATAATGAATTGGCTCCCGGCAATACAGAGAAAAGTCATTGAATAAAAAAAAAATGCGTGGGGGTCCCCCCAAATTCAATTACCAGGCCCTTCAGGTCTGGTATGGATATTATGGGTAACCCTGCGGCAAATTTTAAAAAGGCGTGGAGTTCCCCCCAAATATCCATACTAGATGCTTCAGGTCTAGTATGGATTTTAAGGGGAACTCCACACCAAATTAAAAAAAAAAGTTTCCCCCCAAAAATCTTAATTTATGGCACTGCGGGGGAAGTTCCCCATCAGGTCCACTCAGCCAATGATGTAGGTGGGGTCTGACATACAAGGGGGCGGGGTCACCTGTCAGATCATAGGGGTAAGCCCCACCTTGCCGGGGAATAGCCAATGACGTAGGTGGGGTCATTGGCTTTTAAATGACTTTTTTTCCTTCAGAAATGACACTTTGTGCAGGGACAGTTCTAAGCACGGGAAACAAGCGCTGCTTTACAGGCATACTATACACCCCCCGTACGAAATTTAAAGGAATATTTCACTTTTATTGTTTCACCTTAAGCATTATTAAAATCACTGCTCCCGAAAAAAACGGCAGTTTTTTAAAACTTTTGTTTGCATTGATACATGTCCCCTGGGGCAGGACTCGGTCCCCAAACCCTTTTTAGGACAAAAACTTGCATATTAGCCTTGATAATTGGCACTTTTGATTTCGAACGTTCGAGTCCATTGTATTTTATAGGGTTCCAAAGTTTGCAGGTTCTGGTGCGAACCAAACGGAGGGGTGTTCGACTCATCCCTACCTATCAGCTTATCTGCAGACAGTGTCTCAACAAAATCCATCTCGCTGATGTTGCGTTTGTTGTGTGAGTAAAACACCAGCTGGGGAAATCACGGGACAACCTGCTCTTCTTCAGTTTATCCTGCCTGAAACCTGAACACATAGTGAAAGATGATCACAACGGTATAACTTAAGATATACAGGTGATACTCGAAAAATTTGAATATCGTGCAAAAGTTCATTTACTTCACTAATGCAACTTAAAAGGTGAAACTAATATATGAGATGGACTCATTTACATGCAAAGCAAGATAGTTCAAGCCGTGATTTGTCATAATTGTGATGATTATGGCTTACAGCTCATGAAAACCCCAAATCCACAATCTCAGAAAATTAGAATATTGTAAAAAGATGCAATATTCTAGGCTCAAAGTGTCCCACTCTAATCAGCTAATTAAGCCATAACACCTGCAAAGGGTTTCTGAGCCTTTAAATGGTCTCTTAGTCTGGTTCAGTAGGAATCACAATCATGGGAAAGACTACTGACCTGACAGTTGTGCAGAAAACCAACATTGACACCCTCCATATGGAGGGAAAGCCTCAAAAGGTAATTGCAAAAGAAGTTGGATGTTCCCAAAGTGCTGTATCAAAGCACATTAATAGAAAGTTACCATATGTGGAAGGGAAAAGTGTGGACGAAAAAGGTGCACAAGCAGCATGGATGACCGCAGCCTAGAGAGGATTGTCAGGAAAAGGCCATTCAAAAGTGTTGGGGACTTTCACAAGGAGTGGACTGAGGCTGGAGTCAGTGCATCAAGAGCCACCACACAGACGGATCCTGGACATGGGCTTCAAATGTCGTATTCCTCTTGTCAAGCTACTCCTGAACAACAAACAACGTCAGAAGCGTCTTACCTGAGCTAAAGAAAAACAGCCCTGGTCTGTTGCTCAGTGGTCCAAAGTCCTCTTTTCTGATGAGAGCAAATTTTGCATCTCATTTGGAAAGCAAGGACCCAGAGTATGGAGGAAGAATGGAGAGGCACACACTGCAAGATACTTTAAGTCCAGTGAGAAGTTTCCGCAGTCTGTGTTGATTTGGGGAGCCGTGTCATCTGCTGGTGTTGGTCCACTGTGCTTCATTAAGTCCAGGGTCACCGCAGCCATCTACCAGGAGATTTTGGAGCACTTCATGCTTCCTTCCGCAGACGAGCTCTATGGGGATGCTGACTTCATTTTCCAGCACACTGCCAAAAGCACCAAAACCCGGTTCAATGACTGTGGGATTACTGTGCTTGATTGGCCAGCAAACTCACCTGACCTGAACCCCATAGAGAATCTATGGAGCATTGCCAAGAAAAAGATGAGAGACATGAGACCGAACAATGCAGAGGAGCTGAAGGCTGCTATTGAAGCATCCTGGTCTTCCATAACACCTCAGCAGTGCCACAGGCTGATTGCTTCCATGCCACGCCGCATTGAGGGGCCCAAACCAAGTACTGAGTACATATGCATGCTTCTACTTTTCAGAGGTCCGATATTGTTCTATGTGCAAGCCTTGTTTTATTGATTGCATGTAATATTCTAATTTTCTGACATTTGTGGATTTGTGGTTTTCATGAGCTGTAAGCCATAATCGTCACAATTATGACAAATCACGGCTTGAACCATCTTGCTTTGCATGTAATGAGTTTATCTCATAAATTAGTTTCACCTTTTAAGTTGCATTAGTGAAATAAATGAACTTTTGCACGATATTCTAATTTTTTGAGTATCACCTGCATTCCTACTGAAAGTGGTTGTAAACCCACTTTGACCACTTGCATCTACAGGTAAGCCTAGATCAAGGCTTACCTGTAGATGCAAGAAATATCTCCTTAACCTACACGGTTAAGGAGATATTTGCATTTAAAAACGGCGCCGTGACGTCACGCGCATGGGGTTAACCCCATTCACAAATTCGGCTAGGTCGCAACATTCGACGACGTAGCCGAATTCGACGGATCACGCGCGCATGCGTGGAGTCACGTCTTCGCCGCGCCGGAGCGGCGCTGTGATTGGCTGCAGCGGCGATACCCGGAAGTAACATTCCGGCTATCGCCGCAGCGATGGATGCGGCTAGAGTAGGGACACGAACGACTTCGGGGGCCCCGACCTAAGGTAAGTGGTACATAATGAGCTAGTATGCTAGTCATACTAGCTCATTATAGCTTTGTCTTGCAGGTAAGTTAAAAAAAAAAAAATTGTCTACGGGGTTTACAACCACTTGAAAACAATTGATGTAAAATTCACTGTGTGTTAAGCCTCGTACACACGACCGACAATCTCGTAAAAAAAAACGTTGTTTTTCTCAACAAGATTCTTGTCATGCTTTCCTTGCATACACAGTCCATTCCAAATCTCGTCGTTGTAAAGCGCAGTCACGTACAACACGTACGACTTCAGTATAAAGGGTAAGTTCGATTTCAATGGCGCCACCCCTTGGGCTGCTTTTGCTGATCTTGTGTTACTGCGTGTTAGTAAAAGTTTGGGGAGAGACGATTCGCGCTTTTCAGTCTTCGTGCTTCCAGTTCGCTTTAGCGTGACGAATGTGCTATCTCCATTACGAACGCTAGTTTCACCAGAAGGAGCACTCCCGTCTTATACTTGATTCTGAGCATGCGCGATTTTTTAAGACTCTGAAAAGCATACACACGACCCGTTTTCTCGTCGGGAAACAGGCCGACGAGAATCTCAACGAGAATCCTGACGAGAAAATAGAGAGCAGGTTCTCTATTTTTCTCGTCGAGATTCCCGGCAGTTTTCTCGACGAGAAACCATACACACGAACGTTTTTCTCAGCAAGAAAGCTCTCCCAGCAGTTTTCTTGTTGTTTCTTGACGAGAAAACCGGTCGTGTGTACGAGGCTTGAGCTTCTACACAAATTATCTATTAATAAATTTCATTTTTTGTGCGAAAATATTTTTTGGGGATAAATGTTCTTTTCAAAGCTGCCAAAGAAACTTGTGGTATTTAAATTACCTGTAGTTTTGAAGCATCAACATCTTCATGTTTTTTTTCCACAAGATTTAAAAAGATCCTCCTTCGCTGTGTCATGGTCAGCACCTCTTGGTTTCCAATTATTAGATGGCGGATGATCCTCTCACGGATGATCTTGTAGCTGGCATAGAAGGTTGGCTCATTTCTGAAAAGAAACTGGGTTTTTTTTATGTGCCATAAAACTATTTCACAATGGTTTCAATTTTAAATATAGTCTAAATGGAAGCAAATCAAAAGCTACTGACCAAGCGAGTTGAGAAGACTTTTTTTATATTTATTCTTCAGAAAGAAAATACATGGGTAATAAAATATTTTTAGTTTCTTCTACCTTAACAAACCACTACACCTTTTATCACATTTAATTATTTTGCCAAGGGTTGTTCAGTCAAGACTGTGTTTACAGACAAACAATATTAAGACTATGTGTAGATGGTCAATGCTTTACATTTAAATAATGTAAGGGAATTATTACTTATCACTTGATGATGCAATATAATAACTCACTGTTCTTCTGAGGTCCCAGTAACTGTTGTAGTACACTTTGTCAAAAACCTTGTGTACTGTCTGTAACGGGACAGAGACAGTCTTTGTCTTAATTGCGTACAAGAACGCTAGTGTCTTTTTTCTCGGCAGCTTTCAGCAGCTGGCCTTAAAAAAAAAAAAAATATGATGAAATTAATTTGTAAATAAAATCATTGAGTTAGGGCTCGGTTCACATAGGTGCAATGCGGGAATGCTGCAAATCCACTGCGGGTTCCCACATCGCATCTGACTTGCAAGGCAGTTCACACTGCACTATGCGAACCACTGGGAGTGTCAATGCAAAGTTGATGACGCCCCCAGATCGGTTCGCATATCGCAGTGCGAACTGTCAATTCGGACATGAATCGGATTGCATGGGTGTGAACATCCATGTGATCTGATTCTGGTGCTGACAAAAAAAAGGATCCTGCACGACTTTGGTCTGAATGTGATGCAAATTCAGCCATACTAATTTGTATGGCTGAAATCGCATCACACAGACAATGCATTCGATTTGCAATGCAGTGCAGATCACATGCGAGGTTGCACAGTGCATCTATGTGAACCGAATCTAAAACTGTTAATGGTTAAACAATATTGAATGTTCTGGCTGTAGCTGTATGCAAAACAATGCAAATCTGACTAGGGCCAGAACAACTAATCGATTATGAAAATAGTTGTTGTCAACTATTTTCATAATCGATTAATTGGCCAGCTGATTAGTTGGCCTGCATGCAGAATGCATTATTTGTTTACATATTAGGAAATATAGTGCAGCGCACTTGCAGCTCAGTATACCATCCATACATGTCAGTAAGTGCCTGAGAACTTGTGAATGTGTAAGGAGAAATGCATCATGGGACATGTAGTCCTGGGCAGGAAGTGAGTGGTTCTAAAGGCAGAATTCTTTTTTTTTTCCTTGCTGTACGGACCGGACACTCTATATTATATTTTGCAGCTTGCTTTTGGGGCACTCTGAAGGCAGGAGGAGCCAGAAGTGCTGGTGGGGGACCCCAGAAGAGCAGAATCAGGGCTGCTCTGTGCAAAACCATTACAAAGTAGATAAGTATAACATGTTTGTTTAACCACTTAACCAGCCAAAATGGCCCGGGGGGTTAAAGACCAGGCCACTTTTTGCAATTCGGCACTGCGTCGCTTTAACTGACAATTGCACGGTCTTGCGACGTGGCTCCCAAACAAACTTGACGTCCTTTTTTTCCCCCTTTCTTTTGGTGGTATTTGATCACCTCTGCGGTTTAAATTTTTTGCGCTATAAACAAGAATAGAGCGACAATTTTGAAAAAAATGCTATATTTTTTACTTTTTGCTATAATAAATTTCCCCCAAAAATCTATAAAAAAACGTTTTTTTCCCTCAGTTTAGGCCGATACGTATTCTACATATTTTTGGTTAAAAAAAAATCGCAATCAGCGTTTGATTGGTTTGCGCAAAAGTTAAAGCGTTTACAAAATAGGGGATAGTTTTATGGCATTTTTATTAATAATTATTTTTTACTAGTAATGGCGGCGATCAGTGATTTTTTTTCGTGACTGTGACATTATGGCGGACACATCAGACACTTTTGACACATTTTTGGGACCATTGTCATTTTCACAGAGATCAGTGCTATAAAAATGCACTGATTACTGTGAAAATTACACTGACAGCGAAGGGGTTAACTAGAGGTCGACCGATATATCGGCCGATATTTAGCCTTTTTAAAGAAATCGGCATCGGCCGATTATTATGTAAAGAGGCCGATTGTTTGGGATCTGAGGCAGGGGCGTGCTGGGTGGAAATCTCTCCCGGCCGCCAACCGTCTATTCTAAACGGCTGCTATCACGGCCGCTGCCCGCTGACTTTTTTTTTATTTTTTTCCCCAATGGAGGAAGTCGGCAGCGGCGGCCACCGTCGATTGGCTGTTCCCGGCCGCGCTGCATTCTGGGGTTTGTAGTCTGGAGGCTGGGCGCGCAGCACGTCAGGGGACGAATGGAACAGTCTTTGGCCATGCAAGGGTACAGAAGGGAGTCGGGAGCGCTCCGCTGGTGGGCACTGATGAGGTGGCAGTGAATGACAGCTTGGCACTGGTGGGCACTGGTGGGCACTGATGAACTGGGCACTGCTGAGCTTGGCACTGGGCACTGCTGAGCTTGGCACTGGGCACTGCTGAGCTTGGCACTTGTGAGCTGGGCACTGGTGGGCACTTGTGAGCTGGGCACTGGTGGGCACTGGTGAGCTTGGCAATGGTGGGCACTGATGAGCTGGGCACTGGTGGGCACTGATGAGCTGGGCACTGGTGGGCACTGCTGAGCTTGGCTTTGGGCACTGCTGAGCTTGGCACTGGGCACTGCTGAGCTTGGCACTGGGCACCGATGAGGTGGCACTGATGGACATTGATAGGCTGCACCCCACCTCTCCACCCTAAACAATAACCACCTCTCCACCCTAAACAATAACCTCCTCCCCACCTCTCCACCCTAGATTTTTATGAGATGAAGGAAAAAGAAAAAAAATCGGCCTAAAATATCGGCCGCAAAAATCGGCAACATGTATCGGCCATCGGCCGCCCCGATTTCTAAATATCGGCATCGGCCAGAGAAAAACCCATATCGGTCGACCTCTAGGGTTAACCAGTAGGTGGTGCTGTAGGGGTTAAATGTTCCCTGCATAGTGTTTCTAACTGTAGGGGGGGGGGTGGGCTGTGTCACATGACACGGAGCTAAGATCTGTGTCATTGTCACTAGGCAGAGCTGGGAGATGCTTGTTTACACAAGCATCTCTCCGCTCTATACCTCCGTGAGACGATCACGGAGATCCCGCGGTCCAACTTACGGGGATGGTGGCAGGGTCACGAGCGCTCCGCCATGGACAGGCACTTAAAGGGGACGTACAGGTATGTTGATATGCCTGTCCGTGCCATTTTGCTGATGTAAATGTACAGGACATCGGTCGGTAAGTGGTTAAAAAAATAATTACTTTAAAGACTCTGTGCAGGGAAGATCAGCATCTGAGCCCAGAGAAGGTGAAGGCTGATAGACTGGAGGTAATTGAAAGCATTACAATTACATTTAAAGTAAACTTTTATCAGTATTGTGCATTATATATAAAATCATATCCATGAAAAAAAACTCCGCTTTTAGTACTACTTTAATATAAAAGATTTCTATCTCCCTTCCACCCTTCATGTCTGTCCCCTAGTTAAAATCCCCATATATCCTACTTCTGGGTGTATTTATTTTAATATATATTATTACCTTCACTGTTTCACAGTATAAAAGAACCCCTAATGCTCTGTACACGCAATCGTTTTTTCATCGGAAATTCCGATCGTGTGTGGGCCCCATCAGACTTTTTTTTTTTTCCCCATCGGTGTAAAAAAAAATAGAACATGTTTTAAATTTTTCTGATGGGAAATTCCGATCGTCTGTGTGGAATTCCATCGGAAAAAATCCACGCATGCTCAGAATCAAGTCGACGCATGCTCGGAAGCATTGAACTTAATTTTTCTCGGCTTGTCGTAGTGTTTTACGTCACCGCGTTTTGGACGGTTGGAATTTTGTCTGATGGTGTGTATGCAAGACTGATGGAAGTCAACTTCATCGGAATTCCGACGAAAAATTCCATCGGATTTTAGACCATCGAAATTCTCTGCTCTTTTTGTACTATAAAGGGCTATTCTTATGCCGCGTACACACGATCATTATTCACGGCGGTTAAAAAACCGCCGTGAATAATGACAGGAAAAACGAGGGAACCGCTTGGTTCCCTACACACGGTCGTTTTTCCCATCATTTTTTCTCTTGACGAGAAAAACGACCGTCTGTGGGCTCCGCGGCAGTGTCTCCCTATGGGAAAACTGCAGCGGAAAAAAATGCTGGAAAAAACGATGAGAAAATTTAGAACATGTTCTAATTTTTCTCGTCGTTTTTTTATGCCGTTTTTCTCAACGAGAAAAACGACATAAAGCCCACAAAAAATGCAGTTTTTCTCGTCGAGAAAAGCGGTCGTGTGTACGCGGCATTAGTTTTTTTGATCCCATTATGACAGGTGATGCAAAAAAAAAAAGAAGCATGCTGCTGCTACTAAATGTCTTATGCCTGGTTCATACCTATGCGTTTTTGGTGCGATTTGCAGAAATGCACTACAGTTCATTTAACATGGTTACCTATGGGCCACACTCACATCTATGCTTTTTTTCAGCCGCTACGTATTTAGAAATGGTCTAAATAAAGGACTTTTTTCAATGTAAAACGGTGCTTTTTTTTTTTTTGCTTTTTTCATTCAATAGACTTCAATGGAGAAGCTGCAAAAAAGCATGTAGTGTGTTGTTGCCGCGATTTGCGATTTTGTTTTTTTTTCCCAAATATGATTTTATTAAATTTTTTCAGGAATTAATTGCATATACATACTATAACAGTGTTTACAGAATGGGAGACCATAGTCTCCTAAGATAATAAGCATATATTACAAAATAAACTTAACATATATTACATTTATACATACAACAACTTAAAAATCTAAGTATCCCCCTGTCTCACTGCTACAGTAATCTAAGTTCCTGCTTCTTATCACCTTATGTGACAAAGCACCTCTGCTTCATTTCGTATACTTTAACTTAAAAAACAAATCAAAAATAGAGGACAAGAGGAGATATAAAATAAAAAAAATTAAATAGAAAAAAAAAATTAAGGGGGGGGGGGAGTTTGGGAGGGAAGGGGAAGGATTCCGAAAATGGCGCTTAGTATTGCATCTGATGTCTCTTTGATCGCACATCCATCACATCTCTTAAAGAGGAAGTAAACCCTCTTTTTTTTTTTTCCCCTGAAAAAAAAAACCCTGCAAGAGAAAGGCATAATGAGCTAGTATGCATAGCATATTAGCTCATTATGTGGCACTTACCTGAGATCGAAGCCCCTGAAGCGCTCCTCGTTCCCCTCCACCGCTATGTCTCGTCCAAGCGTCTTCCGTGTATCGGCGCTGTGACTGGCCGGAGCGGCGATGAGGTCATGCGCGCGGGATCGGCAGATCACCGTGCATGCGCGCGGTCCCGGCATTATCCCATTCAGAAAACCGGCACGCTCAGTGCACCTGCGTCGTTCGCGCCGTAGACATCGGTGCAGTGTTTTCTGCAAATATCTCCTAAACCGTGTAGATTTAGGAGATATTTCTTGCACCTACAGGTAAGCCTTAATCTAGGATTACCTGTAGGTGCAAGTTGTCAGAGTGGGTTTACAACCACTTTAAAGTGGTTGTAAACCCACTTATGCAACTTGCACCTACAGGTAATCCTAGATTAAGGCTTACCTGTAGGTGCAAGAAATATCTCCTAAATCTACACGGTTTAGGAGATATTTGCAAAAAATTACATGCACCGATGTCTACGGTGCATTCACAGGGTTAATCCCATTCACAAATCCGGATTTGACAGCTCCCGCGCGCATGCGTGGAGTGACGTCTTTGCCGCTCCGGCCAATCAGTGCCGGGGCGGCGATACCCGGAAGTAACCTTCCGGGTATCCGTGGAGTGATGGCTGTGGCTGGAGGGAGAGACAAGGATGGCTTTGAGGGCCCCGATCTAAGGTAAGTGATGCATAATGAGCTAGTATGCTAGTCATACGAGCTCATTATGGCTTTGTCTTGCAGGTGTTTTTTTTTTTAAATTAAAAATTTCAGGGTTTACAACCACTTTAACTCAGACTCATATCAGTGTTTCACAGCCCTAAGAGGGAGCCACTCTCTTCTGAATTGATAAACAAATTCCAGGAAGTCCATGTCTTTTTATATATCTCCTGTCTATCAGTTGCTGTCAATATCAGGTCCTCTATCTTTCTAATGTCTTCCACCTTCCTCAGCCATAATGCTGTGGTCGGTGGATTTTGCGGTTTCCACATCAAAGGTATACAGGATTTAGCTCCATTTAGTAAATGACATAGGACAGATTTTTTATATATTTTCGTTGGGATAGTGGTAATATGTAATAAAAAAAAACGCTGGGTTATTCGGAATTTGAAAATTTAGTATATTTCTGGGCAATGGTTTGAACCATTGCCCAGAAAGAAGTCAACTTTGGGCACGTCCAAAATATATGCAAAATCGTCCCTTTATCTGTACCACATCACCAGCAATGCTCTAACGCATCTGGAAAGGAGCATGAAGTCGACTAGGTGTCATATACCATCTTGTAAATATCTTATAATTCGTTTCCTGTTTTTTGGTACATAATTGAAGATTTATAGGAAAGCTCAATCATATTTTGAATTTGCAAATCAGTGAATGTGCGATGCAAATCTGTACTCCATTTTAACACACAGGCCAGTTCTGGTTGCTCCCTAGGGGAGTTAAGTAACTTATACAACTCAGAGAGGACATGAGACAGTGGTTCTGTTCCTGAGCAATGCTCCTCAAATTTAGTCAGTTGTCTGGTATATGCCTGCGGGTCTGGTATAGTCTGAAGAAAATAATATAGTTGAGCTGCATTCCAGAACGCAAGTTGGTAGGGGCCCCCGGGGTTAGTCAGCTCCTCCATAGTAGGCCATCTATCTCCCATCACAAACTGTGATGCGATAGTTCGCTCAGTCTCCTGTAGAGTCAAAAATTGCGTGGTTGAAAGGCCTGGTATAAATTTGGGGTCAGTGGAGATGTTTTGTCGTTTGTTCCGCGTATGTAATAGCGTGTAGACATTGTTTCAAGGGATGAGATTTTAGATCTGGCGGCACAAAATCCCAGCACCACAGCGCTCTCCTCAAAGGTATTGGGAATTGGCACTGTTCTACTTGCACCCACAGCTTGAGGTCACTATGGCGTTGCCAATCGATTACTCTACCAAGTTGAACTGCTTGGTAATATCTCCTGACATCTGGCAATGCCAAGCCACCATATTGTTTTGGTAGGGTTAATAAGGTGCGTGAAAGACGTGGTTTCTTATGCGCCCAGACAAACCTTGTAAACAATGCCTGCACCTGCTTAAAAGGGGTATCTGTATCGGTAAGGCCTGAAATAAATATAACAATTTTGGCAAAATGCACATCTTTATTAAATTACACCTACCGATCCAAGAATGTAAATTAGTATGCCACTTATCTAATAGCAGTCTAGACTCTGTGCGTAATGGTGGAAAATTAAGTTAAAGTACGGGTTAGGTCTGCTGGCATTTTTGTGCCTAAATAATTCAGGGCAAATATAGTCCACTTAAAGTGGAAGCCTTCTCAGACTTGTATAAGAGTTCGTACTGGCAATGCAACCCCCATCGCCTCTGATTTAGAGAAATGTATTTTCAAATTTGATAAAGCACCATATAAATCAAATTGTTTAAGGAGATTTGGTAGAGAAGCTGCTGGATTTGTTAAAGAAAATAATAGGTCGTCAGCATAGGCCGAGACCTTATGTTGTGTATTACCCACTGTCACTCCTTGTATATCCTGATTTAGCCTGATCGTGGAGAGAAAAGGCTCCAAGGTAAGGGCATATAAAAGAGGGGACAGTGGGCATCCCTGCCTGGTACCATTCCTAATTATAAAAGACTCTGAGAGCACCCCATTCACCTTAACCTGTGCGGTCGTATTTAAAAATATCTTGGCTTTCCGGTTCATCATCACCTCCCCAAGTCCAATATGTCTGAGTATGGAGAGCATGAATGGCCAACTTACTCGATCGAATGCTTTCTCAGCATCCGTATTTAAAAAGACACATGGAGTTTTCGTGGACTTGGTCACGTGAAGGAGGCTACCATGCGGCCTAACATTTGAATGCAAAAGCGGAGTGACGACCAATTCTTGGATGTCAGCTGCCGCACTGCAGCCCGAAGGGTCTGCAACTTTTCTACAGGGAGGCTGACTTTTGCATGTTGAGTATCCAACCACAGTCTCGAAGAGTCTGACAGGTAATGGACACGCTTACCTCTAATTCTGAGCTTGAAGGGGCCTTCAGAAGAAGGTCGTCCAAGTAGCCTATGATAGCGATGCCCCGCTGTCTTAGGAGTGCCAGAATCGGCGTGAGCACCTTGGTGAATGTCCTGGGTGCCGAAGCCAGGCCAAACGGGAGGACCACAAACTGATAGTGGTTCTTCCCGATTGCGAATCGCAGGAACCTCTGGTGTAATCTGTAAGGTGAACTTACACTGGACCCTCTCCGCATCCCCCACGGTCCCACTAACCTGGAGTCTGGCAATCCCCCGCACTGACCGATCGCATAGCTGCTGTACCGGTCTGGGGGGTTTGAATTCCCAGCAGCTTTCTCTCCTTCACCCGCAGTTCCAGGACGGGCTACATGGGTTCTGATTGGTCAGGGCCGACCAATTAGAATGCTCCTAAACGTACCTCCTGACGAGGTACATTTGGAGATAAGCTGCGGGGGATTTCTAAGCCCTGGATCGGTGAGGCGGCGACCCGATGTGTCAGTGCGGGTGATTGCTGCACTCCAGATCAGCGGGACTGGGGGGGGGGGTTGGTTGTTGAGGAGGGTATCCTGTGTAAGTTCACCTTACAGATTTTTCTGTAAGACTGGGTTCACACTTGTGCGGTGCGAATTCCAGCTCTCTTTTCTCTGCAAAAAGATAAGAGAACTGTTCAGCAGATCATCTCCGTTTTTATCTGCGAATTTGGTGACCTGGAAGAGAGGAGGGGGAGGGGGGAAGTGTAGTGAGGTGAAGGAGAGAAATTCTGATGAGAACTGAACACATCTGCGAATCAGATGCGTGCCCATAGAAGATAATGGGCCTGAATTCGCACCTAAGCCACACCGCAATGCCTAGAAAACGCACACTTTTTTGGGCAATGCGCAGTGCGAATGCATTGCACATATGTGAACCGGCCTCATTAAAATCAATGTATTTTATAATGTTATGCGAATTGGATGCGGTTTAATCCGCAACCAATTCACATAGGTGTGAACGGGGCCTGAAGGTGAACTTACCCTTTAAGCATATGGGGAATTACTATGAAGATTTTGGGCTGAAGATGTAAAGGCCAGAGGAACCTGCAACTGTTCTGGAGACTCAAGCAAAGGGGGGGGTTCTAGGTTAAATGACTAGGAAGAGGGGATTGGCTTCCAATTCCTTTTGTAAAGTGAACTTGTCCTTTTTGTAGATGCAAACTCTGGTGTTGCCATCACTATTCTTGTCTATTTGTTTTTAATTGCTGTTTCACAAAAGCTGTGAAGAATTTTGAATCAGATTTCTTGTAAGAGTGGTTGTATGGTACACAGGTTCAACAGAAACCTGATAGTGTGTACTAGGCTTAATAGTAGCAGAATGTAAGTTGACTGCTTTTCACTCTTGTTATCTGTTGAATATAATGCTGTCTTTAACCTCTTCAGTCCAGAAAGGCTTTACCCCCTTAATGACCAGGCCATTTTTTGCGATATGGCACTGCGTCACTTTAACTGCGTGGTCGTGCGACGCTGTACACAAACAAAATTGACGTCCTTTTTTCCCATAAATAGAGCTTTTTTTTGGTAGTATTTGATCACCTCTGCGGTTTTTATTTTTTGCGCTATAAACAAAAAAAGACTGACAGTTTTGAAAAAAAAAATGATTTTTTGCTATAAAAAAATATTCCAAAACTTTTTTTAAAAACAAATTTCAGTTTAGGCCAATATGTTTTCTTCTACATATTTTTGGTAGCGTAGATTGATTGGTTTGCGTAAAAGTTATAGCGTCTACAAAATAGGGAATATTTTTATGGCATTTAAAAAAAGCGGGACTGCGACATTGCAGCGGACAGATCGCTCACTTTTGACACTTTTTTGGGACCATTGACATTTATACAGCGATCAGAGCTAAAAAATAGCCACTGATCACGGTATACATGTCACTGGCAGGAAAGGGGTTAACACTAGGGGGCGATCAAGGGGTTAAATGTGTTCCCTGGGGAGGTGTTTCTAACTGTGGGGGGAGTGTAATGACTGGAGGAGAAGAGAGATCACTGTTCCCGATCACTAGGAACAGACAATCTCTCTCTACTCCCCTGTCTGAACGGGGATCTTTTTTTTTTTTTTACATTGACAGATCCCCATTCTGGCTCTCTGTGGAGCAATCGTGGGTGGCCAGTGGACATTGCGGTCGCCGGCCACGCGCATCGGCTCCAGCAGCGCACCGCGGGCGCCTCCGATAGTTGTTAAATGGACCGACGTACAGCTACGGCGATTTGCGCAGTCGCACCAACCTGACGCAGTATAATGACCGTGGCTGGTCGGCAAGTGGTTAAGGCTTTGTTTCCACTAGTGTGACTTGTCATGCGACTTTGGACACATAAAGTCGCATGACAAGTCACAGCCTATTGATTTCAATGGCACCCGTTCCCATTTATGTGACTTTAAAAACATTGAAAAGGTTCCTGCACTACTTTAATGCGACTTTGATCAAGAGAGTGTAAAGTTGGATCAAAGCTGCACTCTAAATCGCACGACTTTGGGGTCGCAATAGTGGAAACGTAGCCTTAAGGCTCCTCAAACTAGATTTCCATGTTCTGTCACTCGTGTACAGCTTTCAAAAGGTCTTTTCTTGAGTTTGTCTCTGTAGACAGCCTTGAAAATGTCATTTCATGTGGGTGACACATGCAGCTACAGAAGCTAATCTGTAAATCAGCAGTAACAGATATCGAGTGAGATACTACTGTATCAGTTTCACAGGTGACCAGTGTTCTAGGGAATGATATGTGAGCCATACACTGTTGGAATTTCTTCCAGTTTCTTAATGAGACAGTTGCATTCGCCTAGTGGGTGACTCTGTTGGCCCCCTCCAGTCTTAGACCCCATACACACTATTAGATTTTCTGCAGATTTTTGTCTTCAGATTCACCAAAACCATGTAGTGCAAGGCCATATTATATGGTTTTGGTAAATCTGAAGACAAAATTCTGCAGAAAATCTAATAGTGTGTACGGGGCCTTACATCCTTTGAAAAACTGAAGGCGACAAATGGAAAATTGGCAAACAGTGGTCATATCCAATCAGATGTAGCTGACTGTGGCTGTTAAAATATGATAGCCCACCAGAGAGATTCATCCATCTGTGTTGTATAGTAGGGATGGAGAAATCTTTAAAGCAGGCCATGCATCATATAATTTTCTTGCCGTCTTTGCAATTTTCTTTGGATCATACAATTTTCTTTGCTTCAAGCGGTTGAAGGAAAGAAAATTGCTTGATTCCCCCATCAACACAATCAGTGTTGATAGGGGATTCCCTCCTGCAGAGCTTATTGTATTCTGACAGCGGGAGGTTTCCCCAGGGCCGGCCCTACCATGGGACCCGATGGGACCATTGTCCCAGGCGGCAGGTTCTGAGGGGCGGCACATTGACGCCCATAAATACAGTAATCCCGCCCAATCGGGCTCCGCTACGCCCACCCGCTCCGCTCTTCATCCCACTATGTGGATGGCCCAGCGCCGCTGCTATTAGAAGTATTGGCAGACCATTCGCTGCCATAACCGCACAGCTGGCCGCCCGCCCATCCTCTCCACGGCTCCCCCCCCCATGCTGCTGACGAGAAAGTCAGCTGACGAACAACAGCGTAAAGGGGGAGGAGCTTTCGGCTGAGCAGAGACCACATGATGGAAGAGGGATCGCTATAGGCGCGGCTGACACTGAGAGAAAGTAAGTGTCACTAATCCCATCTCCACCACCCCTGCCTGTTTCTAACCTCCCCTACCACCCCTGCCTGTGTCTAACCCCCCTGCCTGTTTCTAACCTCCCCTACCACACCTGCCTGTGTCTAATCCCCCTACCACCCCTGCCTGTGTCTAATCCCCCTACCACCCCTGCCTGTGTCTAACCCCTCTACCACCCCTGCCTGTGTCTAATCCCCCCCTACCACCCCTGCCTGTGTCTAATCCCCCTACCACCCCTGCCTGTGTCTAACCCCCCTACCACCCCTGCCTGTGTCTAATCCCCCTACCACCCCTGCCTGTGTCTAACCATCCCTACCACCCCCTGCCTGTTTCTAACCTCCCCTACCACCCCTGCCTGTGTCTAACCCCCCTGCCTGTGTCTAACCCCCCTACCACCCCTGCCTGTGTCTAACCCCCCTACCACCCCTGCCTGTGTCTAATCCCCCCCTACCACCCCTGCCTGTGTCTAACCATCCCTACCACCCCTGCCTGTGTCTAATCCCCCTACCACCCCTGCCTGTGTCTAATCCCCCTACCACCCCTGCCTGTGTCTAATCCCCCTACCACCCCTGCCTGTGTCTAACCCCCCCCCTACCACCCCTGCCTGTGTCTAATCCCCCTACCACCCCTGCCTTGGTCTAATTCCCCTACCACCCCTGCCTGTGTCTAACCTCCCTACCACCCCTGCCTGTGTCTAACCTCCCTACCACCCCTGCCTGTGTCTAACCCCCCTACCACCCCTGCCTGTGTCTAACCTCCCTACCACCCCTGCCTGTGTCTAACCATCCCTACCACCCCTGCCTGTGTCTAACCTCCCTACCACCCCTGCCTGTGTCTAACCATCCCTACCACCCCTGCCTGTGTCTAATCCCCCTACCACCCCTGCCTGTGTCTAATCATCCCTACCACCCCTGCCTGTGTCTAATCCCCCTACCACCCCTGCCTGTGTCTAATCCCCCTACCACCCCTGCCTGTGTCTAATCCCCCTACCACCCCTGCCTGTGTCTAATCATCCCTACCACCCCTGCCTGTGTCTAATCCCCCTACCACCCCTGCCTGTGTCTAATCCCCCTACCACCCCTGCCTGTGTCTAATCATCCCTACCACCCCTGCCTGTGTCTAATCATCCCTACCACCCCTGCCTGTGTCTAATCATCCCTACCACCCCTGCCTGTGTCTAACCATCCCTACCACCCCTGCCTGTGTCTAACCATCCCTACCACCCCTGCCTGTGTCTAATCCCCCTACCACCCCTGCCTGTGTCTAATCATCCCTACCACCCCTGCCTGTGTCTAATCCCCCTACCACCCCTGCCTGTGTCTAATCCCCCTACCACCCCTGCCTGTGTCTAATCATCCCTACCACCCCTGCCTGTGTCTAATCATCCCTACCACCCCTGCCTGTGTCTAATCATCCCTACCACCCCTGCCTGTGTCTAACCATCCCTACCACCCCTGCCTGTGTCTAACCATCCCTACCACCCCTGCCTGTGTCTAACCATCCCTACCATCCCTGCCTGTGTCTAATCATCCCTACCACCCCTGCCTGTGTCTAATCCCCCTACCACCCCTGCCTGTGTCTAATCCCCCTACCACCCCTGCCTGTGTCTAATCATCCCTACCACCCCTGCCTGTGTCTAATCATCCCTACCACCCCTGCCTGTGTCTAATCATCCCTACCACCCCTGCCTGTGTCTAACCATCCCTACCACCCCTGCCTGTGTCTAACCATCCCTACCACCCCTGCCTGTGTCTAACCATCCCTACCACCCCTGCCTGTGTCTAACCATCCCTACCATCCCTGCCTGTGTCTAATCATCCCTACCACCCCTGCCTGTGTCTAATCCCCCTACCACCCCTGCCTGTGTCTAACCATCCCTACCACCCCTGCCTGTGTCTAATCCCCCTACCACCCCTGCCTGTGTCTAATCATCCCTACCACCCCTGCCTGTGTCTAATCCCCCTACCACCCCTGCCTGTGTCTAATCCCCCTACCACCCCTGCCTGTGTCTAATCATCCCTACCACCCCTGCCTGTGTCTAATCATCCCTACCACCCCTGCCTGTGTCTAATCATCCCTACCACCCCTGCCTGTGTCTAATCATCCCTACCACCCCTGCCTGTGTCTAACCATCCCTACCACCCCTGCCTGTGTCTAACCATCCCTACCACCCCTGCCTGTGTCTAATCATCCCTACCACCCCTGCCTGTGTCTAATCCCCCTACCACCCCTGCCTGTGTCTAACCATCCCTACCACCCCTGCCTGTGTCTAACCATCCCTACCACCTCTGCCTGTGTCTAACCTCCCCTACCACCTCTGCCTGTGTCTAACCCCTACCACCCCTGCCTGTGCCTAACCATCCCTACCACCCCTGCCTGTGTCTAACCATCCCTACCACCTCTGCCTGTGTCTAACCTCCCCTACCACCTCTGCCTGTGTCTAACCCCTTACCACCCCTGCCTGTGCCTAACCTCCCCTACCACCCCTGCCTGTGTCTAAACCCCCTACCACCCCTGTCAGTATCTAAACTCCCTACCACCCCTGCCGGTGCCTAACCTCCCCTACCCCCCCTGCCTGTGTCTAACCTCCCCTCCCCCCTCACCACAACCGCCGCTGCCTCTGTCTGAACCCCACCACCACTATTACGTGGAAATCTGACTTCCTAATAAATGTAATTTTGTTTTTTATTGTCATAATATAAAATAATAAATGTGGGGGCCTTTTAGTGGGCGTGATTATTATTTTATTTTTTGGGGGGGGGGGGGGCGGTAGGGAGGAGGGGGGTAGCATTTTGATCCTGGGCCCAGGCAGCACAACGTCTCGGGCTGGCCCTGGGTTTCCCTAATGTCAGAATACAATGATCACTGCTGGCAGCTATAGTCACCGGCAGTGATCGCACGGGAAAAAACACAGGCTGGTTGTACTGCAGTCAATCGATGGATCAACTTCATTACAACCCATAGACAAACCCTAGTTTCTTGCTGAACCATACACATTTTTCAGCAGTAAACAGCAGAATTTCCACCCTAGGGAATGAAATGGCGGTCATTGCAATACTTTGTCACACCGTATTTGCGCAGCGGTCTTACAAGCGCATTTTTTTTGTGGAAAAAAATACACTTTTTTGAGTTAAAAAATAAGACATCAGTAAAGTTAGCCCAATTTTTTTCTATATTGTGAAAAATAATGCTACGCTGAGTAAATTGATACCCAACATGTCACGCTTCAAAATTGCGCTCCGCTCGTGGAATGGCGACAAACTTTGGCACTTAAAAATCTCCATAGGCAACGTTTAAAAATTTCTACAGGTTACCCGTTTTGCCTTACAGAGGAGGTCTAGTGCTAGAATTATTGCTCCCACTCTAACGATCGCAGCGCTACCTCACGTGTGGTTTGAACGCCATTTTCATATGTGGGCGTGACTTACGTATGCATTCGCTTCTGCGCGTGAGCTCGGCGGGATGGGGCGCTTTAAAAATTGTATTTGTTTTTTTTCTTATTTATTTTACCTTTTATTTTTACACTGTCCTTTAAAAAAAAAAAAAATTGGGTCACTTTTATTTCTATTACAAGGAATGTAAACATCCCTTGTAATAGAAAAAAAGCATGACAGGACCTCTTAAAAGTGAGACCTGGGGGTCAAATAGACCTCAGATCTCATATTTACACTATAATGCAATAAAATAAGTTAAGAAAACAATTCCCCTTTAAGAGCATTGAGCATCCAGGCAGTGAGGGAAGTGCTGCTACCGAAGGCTCCGGTAAGGGGCGGAGACGACCGGAGCGCGGTGGGAGGGAAGTGGGCACCTCTCCCGCCACTGATAAAAGTTATCTTGCAGCGAATCCGCCGCAAAGACTACTTTTATTTCAAAGAGAAACACACGCTTTTCCTGAAAATACTGGGGTTATGGCAGCTAGCTGCTGCCATAACCCTGTTATTTAGCATCAAAGTACCGACATACAGGTATGGCGATTTGCGTGAAGTAGTTAAAGGGGTTGTAACCCCTTGCACAGAGGAGGTAAGTATAACATGCATGTTATTTAACCACTTGGCATCTGCGCTATAGCCGAATGACAGCTACAGCGCGGACCTGAATATCCGGGAGGCCGTCAATAGACGTCCTCCAGTGCTCGAGCGGCCTGCGCGCCCACTGCAGGGCGTGCGCGGCTCGCTCTGTGATCAGTGGGTCTATGAGACTCGCTGGATCACAGATTGGAGTAAGGAGTCGATCCTGACCCCTTACCACGTGATCAGCTGTCAGCCAATGACAGCTGATCATGTGACGTAAACAGAGCCGGTAAAAAAAAGCCGATCGGGACATCGGTCCCGATCAGGGAGAGCTGCCCAGCTCATCTGTGCCCATGTGTGCCACCTGTCAGTGCCACCTACCAGTGCACAACAGTGCCTCCTACTAGTGCCACCTATCAGTGCCCACATTGCCACCTATCAAAGTCACTAATCAGTGCCTCATCAACAGTGCTGCCCATCATTGTCACCTACCAGTGCCCATCAGTGTCGCCTATCAGTGCCATCTATCTGTGCCCATCAGTACCGCCTTATCTGTGCCTATCAGTGCCCACCAGTGCAGCCTATCAGTGCCCATCAGTGTCGCCGCATCAGCGCATATAATGAAGGAGAAAAATTACCTGTTTGCAAAATTTTATAACAAAATATAAAACATGATTTTTTTTTTCAAAATTTTCCACCTTTTTTTGTTTGTTTAGCAAAAAATAAAAACTGCAGAGGTGATCAAATACCACCAAAAGAAAGCTCTATTTGTGTGAAAAAAATTATAACATTTATTTTGGGTACAGCGTTGTATGACCGCGCAATTGTCATCCAAAGTGCATCAGTGCTGAAAACTGAAAATTGGTCTGGGCAGGAGGGGGTTTACGTGCCCAGTAAGTAAGTGGCTAAACAAAAAAAAAAAAATAGACTTTGCAACCCCTTTAAGGTAACAAAAATCTGCATTTATGATCCAGAAAAAATATATGTCGAAGAAAGACACAGAAGCCAAAAAAGTTTGATTTGGTTTTGTGTGTTTTGGGGGATTCGTATTCCTGTCCTTTTTGGGAAAGTTCTAGGAATGTTCCCTTATGCCGCGTACACACGACCATTTTTAATGACGAGAAAAATGTTTTTTTTTTTAAATGGTCATTAAAAACGATCGTGTGTGGGCCTCAGAGCATTTTTCACAACGTGAAAAACGGTCATCAAAAAATTGGAACATGCTCTAATTTTTCACGTAGTTTTTTACATCGTCGTTTTTCTCGTCATGAAAAACGGGCACGTGTGGGCTTTAACGACGTGAAAAAAAATGCGCATGCTCAGAATCAAGTATGAGACGGGAGCGCTCGTTCTGGTAAAACTAGCGTTCGTCATGGAGATAGCACATTCGTCACGCTGTAACGGACTAAAAAGCACGAGGCTGAAAAGCGCGAATCGTCGCTCAACAAACTTTACTAACATGAAGGGTGGCGCCATCCGAATAGAACTTCCCCTTTATAGTGCCGTCGTACGTGTTGTACGTCACCGTGCTTTACTCGAACATTTTTTTTCACGATATTGTGTAGGCAAGGCAGACTTGAGAAGAATCACGTCGAGAAAAACAACGTTTTTTTCGATGACATTAACCACTTGACCACTGGGCACTTAAACCCCCTTAATAACCAGACCAATTTTCAGCTTTCGGTGCTCTCACATTTTGAATGACAATTACTCAGTCATACAACACTGTACCCATATGAAATTTTTGTCCTTTTTTTCACACAAATAGAGCTTTCTTTTGGTGGTATTTAATCACTGTTGGGTTTTTTATTTTTTGCGCTATAAGAGAAAAAAGACTGAAAATTTTGTAAAAAAATGATTTTTTTTTCGTTTCTGTTATAAAATTTTGCAAATTACTATTTTTTCTTCATAAATTTTGGCCAAAATTTATACTGCTACATATCTTTGGTAAAAATAAGTACAAATTGGTGTATATTATTTGGTCTTTGTGAAAGTTATAGAGTCCACAAGCTATGGTGCCAATATCTGAAAATTGATCACACCTGAAGTACTGACGGCCTATCTCAATTCTTGAGACCCTAACATGCCAGAAAAGTACAAATACCCCCCAAATGACCCCTTTTTGGAAAGAAGACATTCCAAGGTATTCAGAAAGAGGCATTGTGAGTTTTTTGAAGTTGTCATTTTTTCCCACAATTCTTTGCAAAATCAAGATTTTTTTTTTCTCTTTTTTTTTTTTTCACAAAATTGTCATATTAGCAGGTTATTTCTCACACACAGCATATGCATTCCACAAATTACACCCCAAAACACATTCTGCTATTACTCCCGAGTATGGCGATACCACATGTGTGAGACTTTTACACAGCGTGGCCACATACAGAGGCCCAACATGCAGGGAGCACCTTCAGGCGTTCTGGAGAACCCAGGCCAATTCTGACATTTCTCTCCTACATGTAAAAATCATCATTTATTTGCTAGAAAATTACATAGAACCCCAAAACATTATATATGTTTTTTTAGCAAAGACCTTAGAGAATATAATGGTGGTTGTTGCAACTTTTTATCTCGCACGATATTTGCGCAGCAATTTTTTTAACGCGTTTTTTACGGAAAAAAAATGTTTTGTGCTTAAAAAAAAAAACAAAAAAAAAAACAGTAAAGTTAGCCCAATGTTTTTGCATAATGTGAAAGATGAAGTTACGCCGAGTAAATAGATACCTAACATGTCGCCCTTAAAAATTGCACACACTCGTGGAATGGCGCCAAACTTCGCTACTTAAAAAATCCCCATAGGCGACGCTTTAAATATTTTTACTGGTTACATGTTTTGAGTTACAGAGGAGGTCTAGGGCCAAAATGATTGCTCTCGCTCTAACGTTCGCAGAGATACCTCACATGTGTGGTTTGAAAACCGTTTTCATATGTGGGCGGGACTTACGTATGCGTTCGCTTCTGTATGCGAGCTCACGGGGACAGGGGCGCTTTAAAAAAAAATAAAAAATTTTATTCTTCATTTTACTTTATTTATTTTAGTTTGACATGTTTTTCCGCCCTAAACATTTTTTTGATCACTTTTATACCTATTACAAGGAACGTAAACATCCCTTGTAATAGGAATATGGCATGACAGGTCCTCTTTACAGTGAGATATGAGGGGGGGGGGGTGTCAATAAGACCCCACATCTCACCTCTAGGCTGGGAAGCCTGAAAAAAAAAAAAAACAACAATCCTGGCTTTGATCGTAGCGGTGAGTCGGTAGAAGCACCGGAGGGCGGCGGGGGGGGGGGGACATCCCCTCTTGCCTCCCGTAAGAATGATCAAGCGGCGGAACAGCCGCTATGATTGTTCTTATGGTGTAGGGAATCGCCGGCTGAAAAAGCCGATATCTGAATGATACCTGTAGCTGCTCCCATCATTCAGATATCCCCGCACAAAGTCAAGGACGTCATATGACGGCCGGAGGGCGGGAAGTGGTTATTGCAGAGTATTGCCGGGCATTGCGGAGTATCGCCGGGCATTGCCGGGCATTGCGGAGTATTGCCGGGCATTGCGGAGTATTGCCGGGCATTGCGGAGTATTGCAGGGCATTGCGGAGTATTGCGGTGTATGGCAGGGTATTGCGGTGTATGGCAGGGTATTGCACGGGTATTGCACAGGGTATTGTGGAGGGTATTGCACAGGGTATTGTGGAGGGTATTGCAGAGTATTGTGCAGGGTATTGCAGAGTATTGTGGAGGGTATTGCAGAGTATTGTGGAGGGTATTGCAGAGTATTGTGCAGGGTATTGCAGAGTATTGTGCAGGGTATTGCAGAGTATTGTGCAGGGTATTGCAGAGTATTTTGCAGAGTATTGCGCAGGGTATTGCAGAGTATTTTGCAGGGTATTGCAGAGTATTTTGCAGGGTATTGCAGAGTATTGTGCAGGGTATTGCAGAGTATTGCACCAGGGTATTGCAGAGTATTGCACCAGGGTATTGCAGAGTATTGCACCAGGGTATTGCAGAGTATTGCACCAGGGTATTGCAGAGTATTGGCAGGGTATTTTGCAGAGTATTGGCAGGGTGTATTGCAGAGTATTGGCAGGGTATAGCACAGGGATGGCTGAGCAGGGATGGATGGATGGCTGGATCTGTGACTGCAATTGTCACAGATCCAGCCCACAGAGCTGCTGCTGCCATCCGCTCTCTCCCCCTCCCCTCTCACACTGTACCGATCGGTACAGAGAGGGGAGGGAGGAACCGGCGTCATCAAATGACGCCGGTCTGTTTACAAGTGATTGCTCCGTCATTTGACGGAGCGATCACGTGGTAAACGGCCGCTATCGGCGGCGATTTACCGCGATTCGTGATCCGCCGGGTCCTCTGGACCCGGCGGTCACGGAGTTTCCCGTGTGCGCGCCCCAGGGGGCGCGCGGGAGCGCGATTCTGGGAGGACGTTATATAACGTCCTCCCAGAGTTAAGCAACCACCCTGCCGCCGTTATTTGTCGGCAGGTGGTTGTTAAGTGGTTAAAAACAGTCGTGTGTACGCGGCATGAGTCCTCCTCTATTTAGCTGGTGGAAATGTTTTGTTTCTTTGTAGAGAAACCAGGTTTTGTCACAAGGTGTCTGCATGCAATGTACCAGCATCTAATCTTAATATTCTGTATAAAATATTCAGATATTGATTAGAGACCGTGGACTGTACACATAACCTCTCACACCGCATGCACGTTTGTGTTTTGTTTGTATCTTTTTTTTTCTTTCTTTTTTTTGCGAAGAAATTGCCTAAAGCACCCTATGTAGGTCAGAGGTCTCTCTTTTCCCAAGGCCAGTCTGATTCATGTGGTTTGAAAACATGGAATCCCATGACATTGCCTACACCAGGAGCTGAATAGAATGTAAAGAATGGCCGGTCACTTGGCACAGCCCGTGCCTCGAAAAGAAAGAATACAAAGTGGGGTAAGTGAGCTGGGCTTCTGTTTAGTCCCAAGCCTGTATGGAATTCCCAGACTCCTAGCATGACTGCTGAAATCTCCCATATCTTTTAGTCTTATTACTGTTACTATTTCTTCCCACCTTTTACAGATTTCTTTGTATCCCAAGTGTAGGAGAACAAACTATGTGCTCTAATTCAGTATTTGCTGAAATTACATTGTAGATGAGTTATGTGAAATACAAATAGAACATTGAGCTGAATAGAATGGAATAAATGATAGAGGGGCTGCACGATGTCAATCCCCAAAAAATTCCCCCCAAAATTATAGCACTTTGTTCATTTGCATTATTGTCTTAATTTCAACTAACAATATTTTATCCCCAAAAAAAGGGGCATAAAACCTTTTCTGTAGTATGAGCTACACATTTCTGTAAGGCAGTGTAGCTTTCAATAACTGGAGAACAGCTTTGGGTCCTATTTAGTGGTATGTGGCCTAAGTGCACTCTTTTGGTAGGTAGATCTAGATGTACAGCAATCTACCTTATAACACATTACAAAATGAACCTCTGTGCACGTGGGCCATAGACGAATGGAATTTCAAATGAAAAGTCTTAGGCAGGCAATACGCAGTTCAAATCTCACCTGGTTCAGCAGGAAGTGGGCGAGATTCGAACCATGTATAGGCAGGTGAATGTACCAAGTTCATCGATGCCGCGATTATCGCTAGCAGTTGCTATTGCCGCTAGCAATAATTACTGTCTTTTCCCGGCGGGGACTGCCTCCCCCCCCCCCCCCCCGCCAGGAGAGGACAATGGCCCGGCAGGAGGGATTCCCACATCAAGACAAAAAGAGAGAAGAAGAAAGCGCCACTAAGTGTAGTAGATTAATAGCAGTTTATTTAAGCCCCCATAATGGGCTACTCACAGGATAATAGTGGTAAACAGGCTCATCAATATGGGGTGGTCTGACAGTCAGTATCCGGAGCGCTAAACAGTGGAGGTTGCCATCAAGACTGTTAGTGGGAAAATCAAGTGAATTTCTATCTTGCAACCCATGGTTGCAGGATAGAAATTTGCTCCATGTATAGCTGGCCTTAGGAAAAGTCTTAAGCCCTGTACACACGATTGGATTTCCTATTGTTTTTAAACCAATGGATTTTTCCATCGGTCAAATCCGATGAAGCTGACTTCCATCAGTCTTGCCTACACACCATCAGTCAAAAAACCGACCGTTCCAAACGCGGGGACGTAAAACACTCCGATGAGCCGAGAAAAATTAAGTTCAATGCTTCTGAGCATGCGTCGACTTGATTCTGACCATGCGTGGGTTTTTTATCCGATGGAGTTCCCCACAGACGATAGTAATTTGCTATCGGTTTTTTAACCATCGGATAAATTTAAAACATGTTCTGTTTTTAAACACCGATGGAAAAAAAAAAACGATGGGGCCCATACACGATCGGTTTGTCCGATGAAAAAAGTCCATCGGACTGTTTTCATCGATAAAACCGATCGTGTGTACACGGCTTAAGGAAAATTCATATAAAAATTCTCACAACATTCATTAATCCTTCCAAAGATTTTGTTTGCTGTTAACTTTTGATTTTGGAATAAATGGATTTTACCTAACGAAAACCACATTCACTGTTAAGGCCCGTACACACGATCAGATTTTCCGACGGGAATTGTGTGATGGTAGGCTGTTGTCAGAAAATCAGACGGTTTGTATGCTCCATCGGACAATTGTTGTCGGATTTTCCACCAACAAATGTGGGATAGCATGCTTTTAAAATTTTCCGACAACAAATATGTGTTGTCGGATTATCCGATCGTGTGTACACAAGTCCTTCGGACAAAACTCCAAAGTACAAACACGCATGCTCTGAAGCAATGCTCACCATAACACAACATTAGCAGAAGTTGCCCAAAGGGTGGCGGTAAAGAGCTGAAAAACCAAGTTGTTTCGTGTTTGTTGGCCGACAACTCTTTGCCGTTTGTATGCAAGACAAGTTGACGGCCAATGCCCTTTGGACAAAAGTCCTACGCTTTGTCCGATGGAAATCCGATCGTGTGTATGAAGCTTTAGAAATTCAATCATTCAAGAAAATTTTTATTTTTTTTGTCACTGCAGTCAAAAATGAACATTGATTTGACCCGCTAATTATTAGAAAAATAAACAGACTTTCTTTGGACCTTATTTTCCCAATAATTTTTGCTTGATATTCTACCCATCTATTGCCAGCCAGCTACTGTATAATCTGTGGAAGGGCCATTTTAGATACTTATGCATAAGCCATTGATCAGCCGAAGGAAAATGTTCCATGTTGACAGCCTAGGTTATCCCTGTGGTCATGTGTTTTGTACAACCATGGAAATCCACATTTCAATTGTTTCTAGAGTATCGGCATGCCTCGAATAGAATCTATCGTGGTGACACAGGAGGGAGGCTATTAGCATATCAGAAGCTTTTGATCACATTCGGCTTGTGGGTATAGATATCTCCAGTGCTTTTAGGTAACTTAGGTCCAGACTGATGAATATAAAACAGACATAGAATCCTTAACTGATAACAATCTAAACTGCGTGCAGGACATCTGTGTACACTGGACAGGCAAGTCACAATGGTATTTGTTTCACAAGGGATGTATTATACTTTAAAAAGTAACATACAGCAAGTAAAAGCACAATAAAGTACCGTATATACTCGAGTATAAGCCGACCCGAGTATAAGCCGAGGTACCTAATGTTACCACAAAAAACTGGGCAAACTTACTGACTCGAGTATAATGCCTCACTGTTCCCATCCTTACTGTGCCCATCCTCACTGTTCCCATCCTCACTGTTCCCATCCTCACTGTTCCCATCCTCACTGTTCCCATCCTCACTGTTCCCATCCTCACTGTTCCCATCCTCACTGTTCCCTATCCTCACTGTTCCTCACTGTTCCTATCCTCACTGTTCCCATCCTCACTGTTCCCATCCTCACTGTTCCCATCCTCACTGTTCCCATCCTCACTGTTCCCATCCTCACTGTTCCCATCCTCACTGTTCCCTATCCTCACTGTTCCTGTCCTCACTGTTCCTGTCCTCACTGTTCCCTATCCTCACTGTTCCTGTCCTCACTGTTCCCTATCCTCACTGTTCCCTATCCTCACTGTTCCCATCCTCACTGTTCCCATCCTCACTGTTCCCTATCCTCACTGTTCCCTATCCTCACTGTTCCTATCCTCACTGTTCCTCACTGTTCCTATCCTCACTGTTCCCATCCTCACTGTTCCCATCCTCACTGTTCCCATCCTCACTGTTCCCATCCTCACTGTTCCCATCCTCACTGTTCCCTATCCTCACTGTTCCCTATCCTCACTGTTCCCATCCTCACTGTTCCCATCCTCACTGTTCCTATCCTCACTGTTCCCATCCTCACTGTTCCCATCCTCACTGTTCCCATCCTCACTGTTCCCATCCTCACTGTTCCCATCCTCACTGTTCCCATCCTCACTGTTTCCATCCTCACTGTTCCCATCCTCACTGTTTCCATCCTCACTGTTCCCATCCTCACTGTTCCCTATCCTCACTGTTCCCTATCCTCACTTTTCCTATCCTCACTGTTCCCATCCTCACTGTTCCCATCCTCACTGTTCCCATCCTCACTGTTCCCTATCCTCACTGTTCCCTATCCTCACTGTTCCCATCCTCACTGTTCCCATCCTCACTGTTCCCATCCTCACTGTTCCCATCCTCACTGTTCCCATCCTCACTGTTCCTATCCTCACTGTTCCTCACTGTTCCCTATCCTCACTGTTCCCATCCTCACTGTTTCCTATCCTCACTGTTTCCTATCCTCACTGTTCCTATCCTCACTGTTCCCTATCCTCACTGTTCCCATCCTCACTGTTCCTCACTGTTCCCATCCTCACTGTTCCCTATCCTCACTGTTCCTCACTGTTCCTATCCTCACTGTTCCCATCCTCACTGTTCCCATCCTCACTGTTCCCATCCTCACTGTTCCCATCCTCACTGTTCCCTATCCTCACTGTTCCTGTCCTCACTGTTCCTGTCCTCACTGTTCCCTATCCTCACTGTTCCTGTCCTCACTGTTCCCTATCCTCACTGTTCCCTATCCTCACTGTTCCCATCCTCACTGTTCCCATCCTCACTGTTCCCTATCCTCACTGTTCCCTATCCTCACTGTTCCCTATCCTCACTGTTCCCTATCCTCACTGTTCCTATCCTCACTGTTCCTCACTGTTCCTATCCTCACTGTTCCCATCCTCACTGTTCCCATCCTCACTGTTCCCATCCTCACTGTTCCCATCCTCACTGTTCCCATCCTCACTGTTCCCATCCTCACTGTTCCCTATCCTCACTGTTCCCATCCTCACTGTTCCCATCCTCACTGTTCCTATCCTCACTGTTCCCATCCTCACTGTTCCTATCCTCACTGTTCCCATCCTCACTGTTCCCATCCTCACTGTTCCCTATCCTCACTGTTCCCTATCCTCACTGTTCCCATCCTCACTGTTCCCATCCTCACTGTTCCCATCCTCACTGTTCCTATCCTCACTGTTCCCATCCTCACTGTTCCCATCCTCACTGTTCCCATCCTCACTGTTTCCATCCTCACTGTTCCCATCCTCACTGTTTCCATCCTCACTGTTCCCATCCTCACTGTTCCCTATCCTCACTGTTCCCTATCCTCACTTTTCCTATCCTCACTGTTCCCATCCTCACTGTTCCCATCCTCACTGTTCCCATCCTCACTGTTCCCTATCCTCACTGTTCCCTATCCTCACTGTTCCCATCCTCACTGTTCCCATCCTCACTGTTCCCATCCTCACTGTTCCCATCCTCACTGTTCCCATCCTCACTGTTCCTATCCTCACTGTTCCTCACTGTTCCCTATCCTCACTGTTCCCATCCTCACTGTTTCCTATCCTCACTGTTTCCTATCCTCACTGTTCCTATCCTCACTGTTTCCTATCCTCACTGTTTCCTATCCTCACTGTTCCCTATCCTCACTGTTCCCATCCTCACTGTTCCTCACTGTTCCCATCCTCACTGTTCCCTATCCTCACTGTTCCTCACTGTTCCTATCCTCACTGTTCCCATCCTCACTGTTCCTATCCTCACTGTTCCCATCCTCACTGTTCCCATCCTCACTGTTCCCTATCCTCACTGTTCCTGTCCTCACTGTTCCTGTCCTCACTGTTCCCTATCCTCACTGTTCCTGTCCTCACTGTTCCCTATCCTCACTGTTCCCTATCCTCACTGTTCCCATCCTCACTGTTCCCATCCTCACTGTTCCCTATCCTCACTGTTCCCTATCCTCACTGTTCCCTATCCTCACTGTTCCCTATCCTCACTGTTCCTATCCTCACTGTTCCTCACTGTTCCTATCCTCACTGTTCCCATCCTCACTGTTCCCATCCTCACTGTTCCCATCCTCACTGTTCCCATCCTCACTGTTCCCATCCTCACTGTTCCCATCCTCACTGTTCCCTATCCTCACTGTTCCCATCCTCACTGTTCCCATCCTCACTGTTCCTATCCTCACTGTTCCCATCCTCACTGTTCCTATCCTCACTGTTCCCATCCTCACTGTTCCCATCCTCACTGTTCCCATCCTCACTGTTTCCATCCTCACTGTTCCCATCCTCACTGTTTCCATCCTCACTGTTCCCATCCTCACTGTTCCCTATCCTCACTGTTCCCTATCCTCACTTTTCCTATCCTCACTGTTCCCATCCTCACTGTTCCCATCCTCACTGTTCCCATCCTCACTGTTCCCTATCCTCACTGTTCCCTATCCTCACTGTTCCCATCCTCACTGTTCCCATCCTCACTGTTCCCATCCTCACTGTTCCTATCCTCACTGTTCCTATCCTCACTGTTCCTCACTGTTCCCTATCCTCACTGTTCCCATCCTCACTGTTCCCTATCCTCACTGTTTCCTATCCTCACTGTTTCCTATCCTCACTGTTTCCTATCCTCACTGTTTCCTATCCTCACTGTTCCTATCCTCACTGTTCCTCACTGTTCCCTATCCTCACTGTTCCCATCCTCACTGTTTCCTATCCTCACTGTTTCCTATCCTCACTGTTCCTATCCTCACTGTTTCCTATCCTCACTGTTTAAATTTAACATTGTAAATAGTACCTGAGGCTGCGGCGTCCATCGTTTAAATCCCGCGGTCTCTTCCTGGTCCCTTCCGTGATAGGCGATTCTCAGCAGACACTCTCCGCCTATCACGAACGTTCTCTCATCCTCACCCATCCCAGCAGACACTGTGTTCGGTGTTCCGCCAATCACAGACGTCTGCTGGGAAACTGAGGATGAGAGAACGTTCGTGATAGGTGGAGAGTGTCTGATGAGAATCGCCTATCACGGAAGGGACCAGGAAGAGACCGCGGGATTTGAACGATGGACGCCGTAGCCTCTCAGTTTTTTTTCAGGTACTATTTACAATGTAAAATTTCGCTGACTCGAGTATAAGCCGAGGGGGGGGGGACTTTCAGCCTCAAAAAAAGGGCTGAAAATCTCGGCTTATACTCGAGTATATACGGTAGTGCAAATAAACAGGTAGAACCTGACAGAGGCGTACGAGATATCCAATTATCACGAGATGCTGTATAAACAAGGGTAAATAACATGCCACATCAGAGTAATGCCTCGTACACACAAACGCGATTTCCAAAGAGAAAAGTGCGATGTGAGCTTTTTGCGACCGTGTGTATGCTCCATCGCACTTTTTTTGTCAGAATTTCCGACAAGAAAAGACTGAGAGCAGGTTCTCTATTTTCGTGACAGGAAAAATCGCAAATCGCGTTCATCTGTATGCAATTACGATGCGCAAAAAAACACGCATGCTCAGAATCAAGCAGAAGAGCCGAACTACCTATTGAACTTCATTGATCTCGGCTCGTAGTACGTGTTGTACGTCACCGCGGTCTTGACGGTCGGAATTCCAGCCAAGATTTGTGTGACCGTGTGTATGCAAGACAATTTTGAGCCGTTTTTCTGCTGAGAAAAAAACACAGTTTTCGTGTCGGAAATCGCGATTGTGTGTACGAGGCATTACAATTGTTCTGCGTGCAATGTTGAAGATGGATGTAAATCAAAGGCCAACTTGATCGGGGAGGTGCTCCCCTCCGGCAGTAACAAGTGTCTCTATGAGGGGGAATGAGGGAAGTCCAATGGCACTGATTGGGGACTCAAGGGAAGAGAGAGGATAGGTGTGACTAGATTTGTCACTCAGAAAGAGCAAAGGGGGAAGACGGAGAAAAGAGGGGGGAGTGGGGAGAACTTTCCTGGGAGAGAGGAGGAGGGAAAATCCTGTGTTTGGCCACACGGGTGTCTGCCAATTAGCAACAGTCATCGCTCACATTGAGCGCAAAATGTGGTGTAAATGAATTTGGTCCTCGTACTGTAAGTGATCCAAGGATCCCAAACTTTAGGAACTTGGTTTGGGTGTCAAGTATAGAAACAAGCTTCTCTTGGACCAGAGTTCCCCTGAGCCTGTGCCTAAGGACTGGTTGGTGCTTTGCCCCTGCAGGTGTCTGCCGGGCTGCCAGGAACACAAATACCCCCCCAGTTTCCTTTGTTTCGAGTCAAGATTGGCTTATGTAGCAGTTTTTAATTTTCAAGGGTGCGAATGAGAGAAACATTGGGAACAAATCTTATAGTGTATACCCACATCTAAAATAGAGTTGCTTTAGGGCAGAACCACCAGATACGAAAAAAGTTCTCTCACTCTCTACAGCCCTGGAAGCAGACAGGATAGAAGCAAATATAGATATCATTTTAGGGGTAAAATAACACCATGGGAGTAGCGTATAGGGGTTTCTGGGGGGCAAAAAATGTCCAAGAGCATTTGGATGAAACAAAACAAATGTTATTCCAGTTGGTGTGGTCTGGGGCTCCTCCAAGGTCTGTTTCCCATTTTGTTAGGTAGGGAAGTTTACTAGAGCTCTTTGAATCAATTAAAGAGGCATATAAGGCAGAGACTAAGGCCAGGTACACATGGGCCGAATATTGACCAGTGGAACCGGCCGACATGTCTTTCCGACAGAAGCCAGTCTAACGACTTATGTCAAATGTACATGCCGTTGCCCTTATTGAACAGATATAAGAAATTATTTAATTAAATTAATTGAGACTAAATCAGATAAGTTTGTTTAGTTCAGTTGGTTTATATACCCTTTACAGTTTGGTTAATTATTTGATCACATTGATCTACAGAAGCAATTTGTGTAATCATTATTACCCTAATAGCAGTATCCACTAACGCTAACCATACAGTGCCTTGAAAAAGTATTCATACCCCTTGACATTTTCCACTTTTTGTCATGTTACAACCAAAAATGTAAATGTATTTTATTAGAATTTTCTGTGATAGACCAACACAAAGTGGCAATAAATACTGTATTTATTGGCGTATAACACTCACTTTTTTACCCTGAAAATAGAGGGTAAACTGTGCCTGCGTGTTATACGCAGGGGGCTGTTGTACGTTTTTTTCCTGAAACCTCCCTCTTAAAGTTAGGGTGCGTGTTATACGCCGATAAATACGGTATGTGAAAAGTGTGGTGTGCATTTGTACTCAGCCCCCTCAGTCAATAATTTGTAGAACCACCTTTCGCTGCATTTACAGCTGCAAGTCTTTTTGGGTATGTCTCTACCAGCTTTGCACATGTAGAGAGTGACATTTTTGCCCATTTTGTCAGATTGGATGGAGAGTGTCTGTGAACAGCAATTTTTGTGTCTTGCCACAGATTCTCAGTTGGATTTAGGTCTGGACTTTGACTGGGCTATTGTAACACATGAAAATGCTTTGATCTAAACCATTCCATTGTAGCTCCTATTGTATGTTTAGGGTCGTCCTGATGAAAAGTGAACCTCCGCCTCAGTCTCAAGTCTTTTGCAGACTCTAATACCGCGTACACACGATCTGATTTTCCATTGGAAAAACTTTAGATCATTTTTCCGATGGAATTTCGCTCAAACTTGACTTGCATACACACGGTCACACAAATCCTGTCGGAAATTCTGCCCGTCAAGAACGCGGTGACGCACAACATGTACGACGAGCCGAGATCAATTAAGTTCAATAGGCAGTTCGGCTCTTCTGCTTGATTCTGAGCATGCGTGTTTTTTTGCCTGTCGGAATTGCATACAGACAAACGGATTTTCCGTCGTTTTACGTCGTAAAAATAGAGAACCTGCTCTCAAACTTTTGCTGGCCGAAATTCCGACAAAAAAAAGTCAGATGGAGCATACACACGGTCGGAATTTCCATTCAACAGCTCACATCCGACTTTTTCCAACAGGAAATCAGATTGTGTGTACGCGGCATACCAGGTTTTCTTCTAAGATTGCCCTGTATTTGTCTCTTCCATCTTCCCATCAACTCTGACCAGCTTCCCTGTCTCTGCTGAAGAAAAGCATCCCCACAACATGATGCTGCCACCAACATGTTTGACGGTGGGTATGGTGTATTCAGGGTGATGTGCAGTGTTAGTTTTCCGCCACACATAGCGTTTTGCTTTTAGGCCAAAAAGTTAAATTTTGGTCTCATCTGACCAGAGCACCTTCTTCCACATGTTTGCTGTGTTCCCCACATGGCTTCTCGCAAACGGGACTTCTTATGGCTTTCTTTCAACAAAGGGTTTTCTTCTTGGCACTCTTCCATAAAGGCCAGATTTGTGGAGTGCATGAGACTAATTGTTGTCCTGTGGACAGATTCTCCCACCTGAGCTGTGGATCTCTGCAGCTCCTCCAGAGTTACCACGGCCTGTCAGTTTAGGTGGACGGCCATGACTTGGTAGGATTGCAGTTGTACCATACTCGTTCCATTTTCGGATGATGGATTAAAAGTGCTCTGTGAGATGTTCAAAGCTTGGGATATTTTTTTTATAACCTAATCCTTCTTTAAACTTCTCCACAACTTTGTCCCTGACCTGTCTGGTGTGTTCCCTGGCCTTCATGATGCTGTTGGTTTACTAACATTCTCTAACAAACCTCTGAGGGCTTCACAGAACAGCTGTATTTATACTATGATTAAATTACACACAGGTGGACTCTATTTAATAATTAGGTGACATCTGAAGGCAATTGGTTCCATTAGATTTTAGTTAGGGGTATCAGAGTAAAGAAGGCTGAATACAAATGCACGCCAAACTTTTCAGATATTTATTTGTAAACAATATTGAAAACCATTTATAATTTTCCTTCCACTTCACAATTACTGTATTTTTCGCTCCATAAGACGCACCTAGGTTTTGGAAGAAGAAAACAAGAAAAAAAGTATTCTGAACCAAATGGTGTGCTAAAATATTTACCAGTGCCAATTAAATCTAGCCTGACCTGTGCTATGAAATGCAGCCTGACCTGTGACATGAAATGCAGCCTGACCTGTGTTATAAAATGCAGCCCTACCTGTACCTCGCAACGGCCAGGACGTCATCACATCCGCCTGTCACTCAGAAGATGAAGCAGCCTGAGCGTCCGCCGCTGCAGTACTGCATTCGGCCACTCGGGCTACTCTTTCTTCTGTCTCTTGTTGAGTGACAGGCTCAGCCAGGAGATCGCCCGGCGCTTGCGGGAGATGGCCGCCTGGTATTCTAACATGGCGGTGGGGGGAGGGGTGCCTGGTCAGTATTCGCTCTATAAGACGCACGGACATTTCTCTCCATTTTTGGGGGGAGAAAAAGTCTGTCTTATGGAGCGAAAAATACGGTATGTGCCGCTTTGTGTTGGTCTATCACATAAAATCCGTGATAAAATGTGGAAAATTTCAAGGGGCGTGAATAATTGTTCAAGGCACTGTATATGTACAGATTCTTCTTGTTCACCCAACATCCCTCCCATGCCAGGCTCAATAAAGCCTCGTACATACGGTCGGACTTCCATCTGACTTTCCGTGGATTTTTGTCCGAACTGAGTTGGTTGGGAACACCCATAGCATACACACACACTCTGACTTTTCTGCAAACTTTCTTAAAACTTCTTACAACATCACGTGTTTTTTCTGCTCTTTTCTGATCTTTACTGCCACCCTTTGGTCAACTTCTGCTATTGTTGGTTGATTTTAACATTAGTTGTTTTGTCCATCGGACTAAAGTCCGATGGTTATCTGTACACACGGTCGGACTTTGCTCCATCGGACTTTTGTTGGGCAAAAGTTTGTCCGTTTGCAGACCCAACTTTTGTCTGATGAAATCCAAAACCAAACGAAAAAAGTTTGTCCGATGGAGCGTACACACGGTCGGATTGTTGGTCCAACTTGCTTAAAACGAAGTTTGTTGGGCAAAAGTCCGACCGTGTGTACGGGGCTTAAGAGAAATCAATAAATTCCTCCATATGTGCTAAACTGTGTGTATAGAGGAATCCCCGCTGCTGACTATCGTATTTAGAGGCTGCTTGCATACCCGATATCTGATTGGATGCAGGCACTGTTCTGATGAAAAATTTCTGACTGGCTTCTTAGTCGTTTGAAAGATTGACTTTTGTTGAGTTGAGGGGTGCCAACAGGGCCATCCACAGCGTAAATTTAGGCCAGGGGTCTCAAACTGGCAGCCCTCCAGCTGTTGCGAAACTACATGTCATGAGGCATTACAAGGCTAATGCCCTGTACACACGATCGGAATTTCCGCATGAAAAAAGTCAGATGGACTTGTTTCATCGGAAATTCCGATTGTGTGTGGGCCCCATCGGACTTTTTTCCATCGGTGTAAAAAAATAGAACATGTTTTAAATTTTTCCGATGGGCAAAAAAAAAAAGATAGGAAATTCCTATCGTCTGTGTGGAACTCCATCGGAGAAAAATCCACGCATGCTCAGACTAAATTAGGAGACAGGAGCGCTCGTTCTGGTAAAACTAGCGTTCGTAATGGAGATAGCACATTCGTCATTCTGTAACGGACTGAAAAGCGCGAATCGGCTAACCCCAAACTTTTACTAACACGCGGTAACACGAAATCAGCAAAAGCAGCCCAAAGGGTGGCGCCGTTGGGTTTGAACTTCCCCTTTATAGTGACATTGTACGTCACCGCGCTTTGGACGGTCTGAATTTTGTCTGATGGTGTGTATGCAAGACAGCTTTGAATGGAATTCCGACTAAAAATTCCATCGGATTTTAGACCATCGGAATTCCGATCGTGTGTACAGGGCATAACAGTTACAAGCATGATTCCCACAGGCAGAGGCATGATGGGACTTGTAGTTTTGCAATAGCTGGAGGGCCACCAGTTTGAGACCCTTGATTAAGGCCGATTCATCAGGGGTGCATGGCCACCTGTCTAAGCAATGTCAACATTCTTTGATTTAATTAGCTGTTGCATTTTGTATTTGCATTCCTTTTGTTGTAGATTGGTAACAATGTGTAATGATAATGGACAATGCTTGTACATAAACACAATACAGAATCCACAAATGTTTGAGCGTCTAATGAATGTAGACTTGGAATCTCTCTTTTGGCTATTGATTGGGACTCAAACACGCATGGCTGCAGTTACTAGAAACAGACAAGCCTTTGTCTTCACTTGCCGATTCAAGTGCTGAATGCATTATGACTGTAAGCAGCTGATTTAAGAAAAAGTTCAAAGCAAGGTCATGACACTTTTGTGTGGACCCTTTGTGTCTACAGTGACAAGCATGGGCTGTCTCAAAGTGAGTAGTAGAGTGCTTTGTCCTTAAAGCAGAGGTTCACCCAAAAGTGAACCTTTGCTTTTCGGAACCCTCCCCCCCTCCGGTGTCACATTTGGCACCTTTCCGGGGGGAGGGGGTGCAGATACCTGTATAAATTAGGTATTTGCACCACTTCCGGGTATAGTCCCGCCCCTTCGCGTCACCCCCCCCCCCCCGTTGTGTTTTGGGAAACACACGGCTCCCAGAACACAGCGGGGACCAGTCAGTAGGGAACCGGGCAGTGAAGCCGCAGCGCTTCACTTCCCGATTCCCTCACCGAGGATGGCGGCGGGGGAAGCCGAGAGCCGAGTGGCAGCTCAGCTTCGGCTGCCCACGTCGCGGGTGACCTGGATAGGTAAGTGTGCATTTTTTAAAAGTCAGCAGCTGCAGAATTTGTAGCTGCTGGCTTTAAAAAATTTTTTACGGTGAACCTCCGCTTTGAAAGAAGAACCCTGGCAAGCACATATGGATTTTACTGGGGAATGGTGGCCATAGATGGATCGAAGTTCAGCAGGAAGCAGCCGAATATTGATCCATGTGTGGTTGCTGCAGTTGAATAGAAGTCGATCCACCCTTTTACAGCTCTGATCTGTGTTTTCTGGCAACAGGGGAGTCTCCTTGCTGTCAGAATACATTGACACAGTGTTGAGGATTCTTCCATGTGTGGATGGGGGAATTGGTTAAGCTTTTTTTTTTCTGAATGAAAAAACTAGACCATGAATGGCTAGCTTAATGCCTTCCATGTGTGCCCTCTGGTAACAACGTATGAGCTCACAAGCAACTGTAATACTGAACCATGTATGGCTAGCTTAATGCCTTCCAAGTGTGCCCTCTGATAACAACGGATGAGCTCCCAAGCAACTGAAATACTAAATTGTCAACCAAAAACCTAGGCTGGCTGGGGCATACAGTGTTCCGACAGAATCTGATGACAGGAATGGGTCAGGGCAAATGGGTTTTAGGTGATGTCAAATCAATAGCAAAGTTTAATTCATAGGACAAACAGGAACCAAAGGACAGGCTGGGGTTGTAACCAGAAAAATACACATTCGGCCCATGTGTACATCAGACTGGCTGGCTCACTGCTAAACAGGCCGATATTTGGCCCACGTGCACAACTGCTACCGTGTTTCCCCAAAAATAAGCCCGGGTCTTATATAAATTTTTGCCACCAAAAACACACTAGGGCTTATTTTCGGGGTAGGGCTTGCAATTTAACCCCCAGTGAGCACAGCGTAAAAGTGCTTGCAAACTGCCAGAATCCTTGCCAGCACAGCAGAATATAATGCAAAGGGTATGTGTCTCTGCACTCTAACCATGTCACATACCCTCCCACAGCGCCGCTCTGCGCTTCCGTGACCCGCCACATTGTTCTTCCATGGCACAAGCACTGCAGAGGGGGGGGCCCAATATCCCCTGATGACAGCTGGCAGAAGAGGAGGGCAGCGGGGATCAGCTGAGCGCGGCTCAGCACTTCCGTGACCCACCTGAACTCTCTTATCCGCTCCGAGCTTTGCAGAGGGAGGGGGGCCCAAGATCCCCCAATGACAGCTGGCAAAAGAGGAGAGCAGCGGGGATCATCTGAACGCTGCTCGGCACTTCCGTGACCTGCCTGAGTTCTTCTACCCGCTCTGAGCCTTGCAGGGGGGGGGGGGCTGAATTCCCCTGCTGACAGCTGGGGGAAGGGGAGGACTCCAGCAGCAATAGAGAGGACTCCAGCAGCCCACAACCAGCCTAAACTAGGGCTTATTTTCAGGGTAGGGCTTATATTGCAGCCCTCCTTGAAAATCAGGGTAGGTCTTATTTTCGGGGTAGGTCTTACTTTCGGGGAAACACGGTACAATCCTTTTTTTTAACAATTCCAGTCTTGTAAGTAAGGGGGAACAAACAACCATGACAGGTAATGAATGATTAAAGTACAACTTCACAGCTCCAAAACTTTCTCCAAAGTGTAACCCCCAGAGTTTGCCTACCACCCAAGAGTTTTACTGTACAGCCGTGCGTCAAAAAGACCCATCTGGGCTCTTCGCATGTGCTGCACAGCTTCATTCATTCTTTTGGCTAGGTCTGCACTCCTATGGAGGGCTTCCTGGCCCACTCCTTAATAACCAGCTATACACAGTTTGTTAAAGAGAAAAAAAAGCATGTTCAAAAACCGCAAAATGAGCATGAAAACAGCCTCAACCGCAACTTAGGGTATACGCAGTGGTGGTGTGTCCATAGTGGGCACAGGAGCGCCACCCCCTCTTGCTCCTGCGCCCGTCACTCACAACAACAATACATAGGTTCATGCATTGCATGAACCTATGTATTGTCGCCGCTGCTGCCGCCCACTATTCAGATGGCCGGCCCCCTGTTGAGCGCCGGCCATCTGAATAACAGCGGCTGGTTGGTGTTTGGAAGTGCCTATCAGAGCCAGCGGCTCTGATAGGCTTCCCGATTACAGCCTGAGGGCTGTAATCGGCTTCCAAATAGTTAACCAGAGGACGCACGGGGGGTGCGGTGCGTTCCTTGGTTAACACTGACAGGCGTCTCAGCCAATCAGGTTCAACGGGTCTGGTTACCGGTAACCTGATTGGCTGAAGCGACATCGAGGGGGGGAGAAGACATCGAGGACGGAAGAAGGACAGCGCTGAGCCGAAGAAGGTAAGTGCAGGGCTGGGGGGAAACTGGCTGCATTTGGGGACAAACTGGCTGCATTTGGGGACAAACTGGCTGTATTTGGGGGGAACCTGGCTGCATTTGGGGACAAACTGGCTGCATTTGGGGACAAACTGGCTGCATTTGGGGACAAACTGGCTGCATTTGAGGGGGCAAACTGGTGGCATTTGGGCACAGTGGCTGCGTTTAATGGGCACAGTGGTGGCAATTGATGATTTATTTTTTTCAGTTTGTTTGCGCCCCCCCAAAAAATTTTGAGCACCAGCCGCCACTGGGTATACGGCCCTTTACTAACCTCTAAAATGAACACCTCACTTATAAAGTTGGCAAGACCTGCTTCTAGATCAGGGGCCTCCAAACTGCGGCCCTGGGCCGGATGCGGCCCTTTGCTTGCCTTAATGCGGCCCTTGGGGCACTATTCCATCCAACTCCCACGGGGCATAATTCTTGTTGCTGACACCAATGGGGCACTATTCCTCCAACTGACACCATCAATTCTTTCCATTGACACCAACGATGGGGCACTAGTCCTCCCAGTGGCAACAAAGATATGGTATTATTTACTCCCACTGGACACCTGGACATTTTCTACTCCCAATGGCCCTAGTCTGGCCCCCCTAAAGTCTGAAGGACCGTAAACTGGCCCTTTGTTTAGAAAGTTTGGAGACCCCCTGTTCTAGATAATAGCTTGACTTTTGAAGACCTGATGGAAAGACACATAGATAAGAATTTAAACAACTACTCAGTAGGGTGTCCTGAAACCATTCATATCCTTGATCTCTGTAACCAGAAGTTGTGAAGTTTGGTGGAGAACATTAAATGGCTGTTTAAACTGTTGTAGATAAAAGATCAAAGGCTTCTTCTTGCAGTACCCCTGTTGCATACCTCTATATCTTCCGATGGTAAGTCCTTGTTTGCAAGCCATCTAGAGAAAGCTATCCTAAGATTCTCAGACAGAAAATATGCACTGAACCCAGAAGACTGAAACTATCTATCCTTTTTGATGAATGACTGTGTTTTGGGGGTGAAAGTCCCAATAGACAGCATCTTAGATCAGTGGTGGACAACTTTGTAATATTGGAGAGCCTCAGGTGCAGCCCCTGACATGTTTAGACAGCCACTCTATACACCTGTAACAATACACAATAAAGGATAGACCATACTGCGATGCACAGATGCAAGATGCTGGTGAGTTGTGTGTGTGCATTGGAGTGCCAATAAACATTAATGGTACTGCAATGTACTGCACTTAGTTCCATATGATGTGGTATAATGCACATTTTGCCACGTGATAGTGTGACTAGTCTGAATAGTTTACAATCAAAGATGGTGAGGGCTGGCTGACCACATGTTGTTCACCAGTGCCTTTGTTCTTACTGGCAAGGTTCATAGAGCATTTTGCTTAACCACTTAAGGACCGCCGCACGCAGATTTACGTCGACAGACTGTCACGGACAGGCAAATGGGCGTAGAGGTACGTCCCCTTTAATTTGTCGCCGTGTGGTCGCGCGCACGCCGCCGCTGGCGCGGTCGAGACCCTGTCGCGAGCTTCGTGACCGCGCCCGCGGGACCTGTGTCACGGAGCTGAAGAACGGGGAGATGTCAGTGTAAACACAACATCTCCCCATTCTTCCTAGTGACATGTCATTGATCGAATGCTCCCTCTCATCGGGAGCAGCGATCAGTGACGTGTCACTCGTAGCCACGCCCCCTAACAGTTAGAATCACTCCCTAGGACACACTTAACCCCTTCAGCGCCCCCTACAGGTTAACCCCTTCACTGCCAGTGTCATTTTTACAGTAATTGGTGCATTTTTTTTTAGCACTGATCGCTGTAAAAATAACAATGGTCCCAAAATGGTGTCAAAGGTGTCCGATGTGTCCGCCATAATGTCGCAGTCACAATAAAAATCGCTGATCGCCGCCATTACTAGTAAAAAAATAGATAATAAAAATGCCATAAAACTATCCCCTATTTTGTAGACGCTATAACTTTTGCGCAAACCAATCAATAAACGCTTATTGCGATTTTTTTTTTACCAAAAATATGTAGAAGAATACGTAGCAGCCTAAACTGAGGAAAAAATATGTTTTTTTTATATATTTTTGGGGGATATTTATTATAGCAAAAAGTTAAAAATATTGCATTTTTTTCAAAATTGACGCTCAATTTTTGTTTATAGCGCAAAAAATAAAAACCGCAGAGGTGATCAAATACCACCAAAAGAAAGCTCTATTTGTGGGAAAAAAGAGATGTAAATTTTGTTTGGGAGCCACGTTGCACAACCGGGCAATTGTCAGTTAAAGCGACGCAGTGCCGAATCGCAAAAAGTGGCCTGGTCTTTGGCCAGCTAAATGGTCCGAGGCTTAAGTGGTTATAGAAAACAAAAGCCGAGTCTGCTCTTGTATGACAAGATTCTGTACGCCCAATCTGTGTCAGCTGGGGCAAGAATTAAGTTCTTCAAGCAGACTAGAGCAGAAAACATCTCCGAGTCAAGGGTTATGTCAGTGGTTTCAATGGAGTACATTCTTCCCTCAAGAATTAATTTTACCTGTCTTGCCTGGTATAGAGATTTTGTCTAATTTTCTTGTGAATTTGATCTTCTAACAGGGAACAGGATTTTAAAAAATATTCCTAGTTACAAAATATTTTTGTTAGGCCTGGCATGTGTTTTTCTTCTTCTCTTGGGGACAGATTAGCTGTCTTCCATTGCTAGGATGGGATTATCAAAATGTTTTTTTTTTCTTTCACAAAATTGCATTGCTCTTCTTGTAGGCAGAATTTTGACTAGCTAACCTATGGCTATTTTCATTCTAGGTTCCATGAATGTGTTGGCAGATTACCTGAGTTGTCTGATAACAAATGATCCATCAACATGTGGTGTCTCTTAAAATCTTAATAAAATGGAGTGTGCCCACAACAGACCTGTTGATGTCAAGCATATTCTATTTCCAGGACCTGGCATCTGAACTCCTTGTGGGGGGGGGGGGGGTGTAAATATGTGGTCAGTGCCTTGAGATGTTTTCTAAGGCTGGCCATAACTAGTTCATTTATGGCTGATTGAAAAAAAAAATGGATCCCCTCCATTGTGCTATTATATTTTGATAGTGGGACTCCTCTGCTGTCAGAATGCATTGATCAGCAGCTGCAGTCGATTAGCTGCAAGCCAAAAGTTTTCTAACAGTCCCATTCATTCCCAGTCGATCTGGAACGGCCATAGATGGATCAGAATTTAACTGATCCCTGCTGAACTGGCTGACTTTTGATCCATCTATATTTAGTAGGGTTGCATCGATACCGATACTCGTATCGGTGCCCATACCGAGCACTTGCCCGAGTACTTTTAATGTCCATTAATAACCTAAGAACAGGAAACTGAGGTTACCATGTCCATCCCTTTATGTCTACAGTGTTCCCATTTTCTGATGGCTACTTCCAGCAGGATAATGCACCATTTCACAAAGCTCAAATCATCTCAAACTAGTTTCTTGAACATGATAATGAGTTCTCTGTACTCCAATGGCCTCCACAGTCAACAGATCTCAATCCAATCGAGCATCTTTGGGATGTGGTGTAATGGGAGACTTGCATCATGGATGTGCAGCCGACAAATCTGCAGCAACTGCCTGATGCTATCATGTCAATATGGACCAAATTCTCTATGGAATGTTTCCAACACCTTGCTGAATCGATGCCACGAAGAATTAAGGAAGTTCTGAAGGCAAAAGAGGGTCCAACCCGGTACTGGCAAGGTACACGACAGGCTTTTTCTCTCTTTCTCCAAAAACCAGTCTTGGGGATGTTGTTTTTGTTGTTATTTTTATTTTTGGATAACTTGGACAGGGATGAGGATAGTGGTGGGATACTCCAGGATAGGAACTATATACACCTGAGGACATAATCTTCTATTCTGCTTTAAGTAGTAGTAGAGCTAGTAGAGCACAGTCACTTCTCTTTAGTGGACAATATCTACAGAGCTCTTCAGGACCACTAGCCGGTGTCCCCTTTAACAGACCCGCAGCTAATTATACTAGGCACCAGAGGGGTAGCTAGAGTACAATGTCCCCAAGATCCAGTAATGTCTGTACGCACAAGGCCCAAGGATAGATGGATGCCTTCTTCCAATCTTCCCAGTGATGCCCTCCAGTAATACCAGACTGATCTGTGGCAGACAGCTCCCCTTAGTCAGCTTCTTCTAAGCATCTGGGTTTCTGCTTTCCTCCCTCAGGTAGCCCACCTGAGATCTCCACATGGCAGCCTGAGGGGGCAGCGTGCCCCCCTCAGGTTGGACGACTCCACTCTGGGACAAGACCCAGGTCTAGAGTTGCCACCTCATCCCTTTAAACCCGAACACATATAAATTACACAGGTTCTGAGGCTAATTTAATGCAGATAAGGCACCAAGTGAGTTAAATTACCACCTTAATCAGCCACAGAACCTGTGTATTTAATATGTGTTCGGGTTTAAAGGGATGAGGTGGCAACCCTACCCAGGGCTCAGTGTGTTCACTAAATAAATACAATCTCCCAGAAGCCTGCCTCTCTGGGAGAGGCCAGGGCTGTATCAATATTCATGTTGCCATCTGCAAAGCTTCACACCTACTATCCAGGAACTTCTCAAGTCTCCTGGATACAGAGGAAGCTATAGACCAGACTGGAAGCAGCTGAACACACTGAATTATCAGATCACATCTTCACTGGGTACAGTGAGCAGAATATGCTTTTGTCCACCAAATAATTGCAACCACACTGCCTACAGTGTGGAACTAAATGTGCCTATCACAAACACAATGTAACAGATATCTAAGTATCCTAGCACCTACCAAGGGGGGTGCTATATCTTTATCTGGCTATCGAAGATGCAGCAGAGAGAAAAGGTGGGAAATATCTCCAGAATTATCTGAAGGAAAGGAATAGCAATCTTAAAATCCAACATAGCTAATCACAATCTTTCCACCTGGGCCATAAATGCTATCTGTAGCAATATAATGCTGCCCATAGGCAGGGCTTAAAGTGTATTTTTATTGGCAGCCAAACTTGAGAATTCCCCACTATATGTATGTATTCCTATTCACACAGCATACCTAAAAATATTTCTTATTTTTTTGTTGTTTTTTTTTGGAGCAGAGTTTATACTTAGGACTTCTAAAGGCAGCTTGACATTGTTCAGAATAGGTTCTCAACTGCAATCAGGGGAGAAACTTAAAAAAAAAAAAAATTAAAAATTAATCTACATAGTACCACCCAAGCCTTATGATCATTCTTTAACCCTTTGATAGGACAGACAATGTGCACATGTAGTTTACAACTGATGATAAAGACCTGCCAGCACAGTACAGACAGGGTTAATTAGGATAAACATTAAGTCACCAGCCCCTTCCTTAATATTACATAAGAAGGGGAAAGCTAGGCAGGATTGTTAAGCAGATAAAAGTTAAGCAGCATTTTTAATAAGTTTTCACGTTATTCTGTTAATGGGAACATTCAAAAATTATAACGTAGGTAATATGCAAAAGTGGAATTACACTTTAAAAACCTGCAGAGTATGCAATGATCAGCTAATGTCTATAATCTTGTGTATATGTATACAAACTGCTTTCTAACATGAAACAGCAGAGTTCATAGCTGCAGGCATTGTCTTTCACACAAAACTGCCACTCCCTATGTGTCAACATTTACTTTAATGTGTCATAGTGCACCTGTTTCTGCACTGGGACTTGGTTTGGCACAGGTAACATGAACAAAATGAAGTTGCATACATGGACCATCTGGGTTGAGTGTTCATTATCTATAGCACTCTGAAAAAGGACCTGTCCTCTTTGTGAACAGTGTTTTCCATTTGACATTGGATCAACGTTTTTGTCAGCGCTACTAGATTGGAGTTTAAAGGCTAAGTTCACCTTTGTTCACTTTTTTTTACCCTAAATTCCAGCTCCCCTTATGTACCAATATAGAATTAATGTACTTATTTTGCAAAAATAAAACAGCTTTCCATTAATTCTACATAGGCTTACCTCCCTCTCTTCATAGCCGTTTAAACACACTGCTCGATTACTTCTGCCTTACTTCCTGGTCATACTTTAGGTCATGACACAGGAAAGAGTTGACCAGCTGAGTGTAGATGATGCAGGATGTGTGTTCAGCTGGTCAACTCCTTCCTGTGTCATGACCTAAAGTCTGACCAGGAAGTAAGGCAGAAGTAATTAAGCAGTGTTTTTAAACAGCTATAAAGAGAGTGAGGTAAGCCTGTGTAGAATTAATGGAAAGCTGTTTTATTTTTGCAAAATAAGTACATTAATGTTATATTGGTACATAGGAGAGCTACATTTTGAAAAAAATAAAAGGTGAGCAAAGGTGAACTTACCCTTTAAGTAAAAAAAAACACGTTCCATGGAGTGTTGTAGATACTCCTTTAGAAATCTGTCTTGTGGTCATGTGACAAAGGGCGGAACTTGCAGCAGATTTATAGTGTCAGTAAGGCTCCTTTCAAACTTGTGTGATTTGAGCCGGGTACATATGTGTATGTGGTTCTGTCCAACAGAAGCCGGCTTCTGTCAGGTGCATGCTGGAAAACAATAGCAGAGAGCTCTAATCAGAGTGATCTAGCGCGGGGGGGGGGGAACACAACAGCTCTGCGGGGGAGATCGCTGAACTAACCTTGCATGGTTAGTACAGCGGCTCCGACTGGAGTACACAGATTTTTTTTTCGTTAAACCCAAAGAAAAAACCTAATAGTGTGTACCCAGTTTTCTGACAAAATTTCAAACTCGTCAGAAAATCGAACCACGTCACTTCTGCTTTCGTTAAACCATCAGTAATTGCTTATTTGGACGAATTGGTGTTTGGACACAACATCGGCTACCAAATACAGTCCGGTACAAGAAGATTTTGCTGTTTTCACAGCACAGCGGCTAACGAGGACAAAGTTGTCACCGCCTCGGAGGTGGCCATTTCCTTGGTTAGTTTTGGAGCGGAGTAACACTCTCCGCTCATAATATCGTACACCGGACTCTATTCGGTTGCTGGTGTTGTGATAGGTGTATTTTAAATGATAGAGACAGAATTATCAACCAACGATCGCGACAATACCTCACATGTGTGATTTGAACACTGTTTACATATGCGGGCGTGACTTACGTGTGCGCTTTGTTTGCTGCGCGGGGACGGGGGCACTTTAAAAAAAAAAACTTTTTTATTTTTTTATTTTTTACATTGTCACTTTTGAAGAAAAAAAAATTTGATCACTTTTATTGCTGTCATAAGGAATGTAAACATCCCTTGTGACAGTAATAGGCAGTGACAGGTACTCTTTATGGAGGGATCGGGGGTCTAAAAGACCACAAATCCCTCCTTTGCACTTCAAAGTATTCAATTCGCCAAAAACTGCGATTCTGAATACTGTCATTTTTTTTTTTAAACGGCACCATTGGAGGCCGAGTAATCCGGAAGTGAGGTTGTGACGTCGCTTACGTGTTTACACATAGGAGACTGGAAGGAAGCCATTTCCGGCTTCCTTCCAGTCTCCATCTAGCCGGCGGAAGGACGCCCCTGCACCTCTGGCCAAATGCTCTACTGCACACCGCAGAGGCCTGAATCCTGCTCGTTTTGCAAGACAACACTCGCAAACCAAGTCAGGATTTAAAAAAAAAATGCTCGTATTGCGAAACGCTTGTTAACCGTGTTACTCGCAATCCGAGGTTTCACTGTACTTGAATACACTAAGTAGTTGCGATATGTATAGTTTTACTAACGCAGGTCAAAGTTGCAAAACTGTGTTCAGGTGTTAGGATTTGTTTTATGTTCGTTAGGAAGGGGTTAAATATCAATTACCGTATATACTCGAGTATAAGCTGACCCGAGTATAAGCCAAGGTATCTAATTTTACCACAAAAAACTGGGAAAACGTATTGACTCAAGTATAAGCCTAGGGTGAGAATGCAGCAACTACTGTAAGCGGAAAAGAGGGTCAACTGTGCCCATTTGCACGCCTTGCTGTGCCCATTGCAGCCTCACTGTGCCCATTGCAGCCTCACTGTGCCCGAGTCAGTGTACCCGAAATTCTTGACAGGCTGCAGGCGTCCATTCATTGTTTAAAAGTCGCGGTCTCCTCCTGGTCCCATTCCGTGATAGGCGTTTCCCAGCAGACACTGTGTTCAGTGTTCCGCCTATCACGGACGTTCTCTCATGAGAAAGTCCGTGATAGGCGGAACACTGAACACAGTGTCTGCTGGGAAACGCCTATCACGGAAGGGACCAGGAGGAGACCGCGACTTTTAAACAATGGACACCCGCAGCCTGTCAAGAATTTCAGGTACACTGACTTGAGTATAAGCCAAAGGGGGGATTTTCAGCCTTAAAAAAAGGGCTGAAAAACTCGGCTTATACTCGAGTATATACGGTATCCTAGTTTCAAATAGCAGTTTATGTTATATTATTATTATTATTTCAGGTACTTGTATAGCGCAGTCAATTTACGCAGCGCTTTACATATACATTGTACATTCACATCAGTCCCTACCCTCAAGGAGCTTACAACCTAAGGTCCCGAACACACATTCATACATATACTAGGGCCAATTTAGACAGAATCTGATTAATCTACCAGCATGTCTTTAGAGTATGGGAGTATAGCGCACCGACCCCAGACTTTACCTGCTTTTCTCTACTTGGCTCCTCTGCAGGAAAGAATGAGGCACACCGCACCACAAGCCCGTACCCTCCTGGATAGGGAGGTTGAGCAGTGTTAATTTTCGGGCCTGCCTGCGGCTGGTGTTAGAATCCTCCCGAGCTGATTTCGCCTCTGCATTAGCCAGAAACAAGTCCTTAATTCTCCCCAGTAAAGTAACTGTCCACACCAACTGAAAGTCCAACTTTTGTATTTATTTTACCACGGATAACAAATAGTCTCTATGAAAGCAGACAGGTTGGTACGAGACACAGGTCAGATAAGGTGGGAGGAGGTCCAGGCACAAACTTGATTTAGTTGCTCTTACTGTTCTGATTTCACGAACAGGTTTGGGCGCACGGTCTCTGCCACAGACCGGGTGAATATGAAAGTCACTGCCACTGACTTGATGAAGTTGGTCACTGCCACTGACCTGGTGAATAGGGCCTTGCCCTATTTGGTCACTGCCACTGACCTGGTGTGCATAGAGTCACCGCCACTATGACCTACAGAACATGCACGTCCTTCTTGAAGAAACTTGGCCCGTGTCAAGGAGAAGAACATCCCTCCGGAGAGTTACCAGAGGCCCCCACTGTCACCATGACTCTGCACTGGGTCTTCAGAAGGGGTCACCTCCCTGGCCTCCTCGATCCTGGATACGGGTCCCCTCGCAAGGCAGCACCCTGGGAGCCCTCAATCCCGGCGGAACCCAGCCGAAGGTGCTGGGCTCCGGGCCTCCAAAATAGTACCTCACCCCAGACTGAAGGTGTCTGGGATGGAACAGGAACTCGGCCTCCGGGCCTAGGGCACCCGGAGGCGACACGCGCACCACCCAGGCTGAAGGTGCCTGGGCGCGACCCCACTGGAAGATGGGCGCCCCTTTTTATACCCTCTCCCGACAGGCACAGCAAGTTCCCCGCCCCGCCGCACTACTGCCAAGAGGGGACAAGAAAGGGCACAACCCTGTACTGTGGTTTAACCCGGGCCTATGGCGACAGCGCCACCTGTAGGCCCCAGGGAACTGCACACCAATACTATCTCCCAGGGACAGAAATGGTCCAACAAACCTGACAATTAGTGTATCTGAGCCTAATTACCACTCAGATACTACCCCTAAATATAGCACCCCACTACACATCCCCCTCACTTGATGGACACTGGTCCCCAGTGTCTGGAACCAACCTATGCCTCTCAGGCCTGAGTCAGCATAAGCCTGATCCAGAGACAAACTACCAAAAAAAAAAAAGATGGAAATTTTAAAAACTGTTTGTTTGTGCCGGAACCTAGCACAGGAAAGGAAAGGGAAACACAGAAGGGAAAAGAGAAATACACATGTGCATAGGAAAAAAAACATTTTGAGGTCACATAAAATTTCCAATAAAATTTACATTTCCCTCCCGCTGCAATAACTAAGACCCACTCCATACTCAGCAGTCTTGCTTGGCGTTCACCTGCAGGGGAAAGAAAAACACACCTGAAATAACATTAGTTGGAATGAAAAGATCCTCCCCGAGAGAAGAATCCCCTCCTTCCAATAAGTAAACTGCATAATACTGATTGTCCTTTCAATCGTTGCACAACACACGCCACCTAGTGGTAGTGCCGCATTGAAATCACTGATGGCAAAATCCTCTTCTTCTTGAACTGTGGCCCTACTCTGTCTACAACCCCAAAGTCCTTGTTACCTTTGCGGTGGGGAGAGAGGGGAGAACAACAAAACAGCAACAGCTCCTGCTCCTCCAATGTGTAGAATACCCTTTAATTAGGGCAAAGAGTTCCTGGGCTTTGAAAAGAGAGTGTACTCAGGAAAAAAAACAGAGTCTTGTCTCTCACAAGTAATAATGTGGGTCAGGCAACACCAGCGGCTTCCAATGTTTATCAAACGTGCCTATATGGTACTCAACATTGTCCTTGTCCTTCCTACAAATGAGTACCTTGTCTGCATACATGTGCCGACCCAACATCCAGGCAGCTTTACAGTCCTTAAACCGCAGAGTGGCCGCGGGTGAACATGAGAAGTATTTCCTGGCCTGGGGTACTTTGATATGTGTCCACACAAAGTCCTCGTACCACCGGTGTCTACAGGCCTCCACCTCGAACAAAAGTTCCTTTGGTAGGTACGGGTATTCCCACCTATATTTGCTGGCAACTCTTTGATTAAAAAGTCTCTGTAAACGGGACAGTGGTGGCATGGTAGCGCGGTCTCCCGCGCCAGGCAAGACGATGGCATCAGGGTGCCGAGGTACTTTAACTACCTCCGGACCAGTTGCAGGGGCCCGCAGTGACACCCGACTCATCTCGGCTGTTGAAGCAGGTGCCTCCAACGGTGGAGGGGCAGGCAAGGGGACAGATCCCTCCTCAGGCTCAGAAGCCACCACCCGGGGTGTACTCTCCCCAGTAGACATGGGTGGGTCCCTGGACCTACGGGACAAGGACAGGGGCATCTTATCCCATCTCTTTTTCTCGAACAGTTCATCTATGGCGGTGTCATCACCCGCATAAAGAGATGGACTCCAGATCGGGGGTGCCATATTCCTCCGCAGGAAGGTAACTCCTGGTGAAGCACAAATCACCCCCTCTAGCTAATTCACGGACATGTGAATCCCCAGGGCTAGGGGCCTTTAACAGAGTCTCTTCCCCCGGCTTACCTCGGCTTGAAAAAGAACCAGGACGTCCGGGACTTTTCCCTTCGGATGCATTCGTTCCGAGTAAGCGCTGGGGCGTTGCTCCACCACGGCCGCCGGAAGCTTTCACAAACCCGGTCTTCCTCTTGGGCGGTGGGAGAAAGGACTCTGTGGTAACCGAAGCAGCATCCTCCGGTCTCTCACTCGCTACAACGAGCTCCTCTGTAACTTCCTCCGAAGTCCCGTCAGTGCGCGCAGGGGTGGCTGTGTAAGCTCTGATTCCTCCTTCTGGAGTGGTGGCGCCCGTAAGGCAATTGAGGTGGAAGGCCCGAGTCTTTTCCAGAGGGTTGCTCGACCTCAAATAGGAACTCCTTACAGTTCTCGCATCGCCCGAATGGCTTTAGATGAACCACCAGTCCTGAGCAGCCGGGACAAATCACTCCGAGGCCTCCACATCTTTACACACGTAGAGGGCAAATCGTCCCCGGGGCTTTAGCCGAATCCCTGTATCCATTAACCACTTAATGACCGCCCACTGTAAATATACGTCGGCAGAATGGCACCGACAGGCAGAATCACGTATATCTACGTGACTGCCTTTGTATAGTTGGGGGGTCCGATCGGCCCCCCCTTCTTTACAGTGAGCGGTGGTTAACTGATCGGGAGCGATCAGGCATGAGGGGACGGCCGGTCGATTCCGGCCACCCCCTCTCGATCGCTCCCGGCGAATGAGAGAGCTTCCCCTGCCTGTGTAATGTTTACACAGGCAGAGGAAGTGATGTCATCTCTCCTGCGGCGCTCACATATACCGAGCGCCGTACAGGAGAAGATGCCAGGTTAGTGCACAAAACACTACACTGACACCAGGACACATAGGTACATAAATCGCCCCCCCAGGCCCCCCAGACACCCCCAGATCAGCCCCCAGCCACAGTGTCACTGATTGCAGTGACCATTTATTTACTGATCACTGCAATCAGTGACATTTGTGACTGTAAAAGTGTCACTACAGTTTAGTTTTAGGTCCAGTGTAGCCCCCTAACCCCCCCTAATAAAGGTTTAACCCCCTGATCGCCCCCCAGATAACCCTTTTACCCCCTATCACCACTGTCGCTAAGCGATAATTTTTCTGATCGCCGTCTTAGCGTCGGTGATGCTGATCGGTAGCCAGTAATTTTTTTTAGGTTCGCCGCAGGTTTTTATAGCGTCGGGTACCCCCATAAATTATCTAATAAAGGTTTAACCGCCTTGATCGCCCCCCCCCAGGTAAACCTTTCACCCCCTAGCACCGCTGTCACTAAGCGATCGTTTTTCTGATCGCTGTTTTATTGTCGGTGATGCCGATCGGTAGCCAGTTTTTTTTAGGTTCGCCGCAGGTTATTATAGCGTCAGGTACCCCCATATATTACCTAATAAAGGTTTAACCCCCTTGATCGCCCACAGGTAACCCTTTCACCCCCTATCACCACTGTCGCTAAGCTATCGTTTTTCTGATCGCTGTCTTATTGTCTGTGATGCCGATCGGTAGCCAGTTATTTTATTTAGGTTCGCCGCAGGTTTTTATAGCGTCAGGTACCCCAATATATTACCTAATAAAGGTTTAACCCCTTGATCGCCCCCCAGGTAACCCTTTCACCCCCTATCACCACTGTCGCTAAGCGATCGTTTTTCTGATCGCTGTCTTATTGTCGGTGATGCAGATCGGTAGCCAGTAATTTTTTTTAGGTTCGCCGCAGGTTTTTATAACGTCAGGTACCCCCATAAATTATCTAATAAAGGTTTAACCCCCTTGATGGCCCCCGGGTAACCCTTTCACCCCCTATCACCACTGTCGCTAAGCGATCATTTTTCTGATCGTCGTCTTATTGTCGGTGATGCAGATCGGTAGCCAGTAATTTTTTTTAGGTTCGCCGCATGTTTTTATAGCGTCAGGTACCCCCATAAATTATCTAATAAAGGTTTAACCCCCTTGATCGCCCCCCAGGTAATCCTTTCACCCCCTATCACCACTGTCGCTAAGCGATCATTTTTCTGATCGCTGTCTTAGCGTCGGTGATGCAGATCGGTAGCCAGTAATTTTTTTTAGGTTCGCCGCAGGTTTTTATAGCGTCAGGTACCCCCATATATTATCTAATAAAGGTTTTAACCCCCTAATTGCCCCTAGTTAACCCTTTCACCAGTGATCACCATATAAGTGTTACGGGTGACGCTGGTTAGTTAGTTTGCTTTTTATAGTGTCAGGGCACCCGCCGTATATATAACCCAATAAAGGTTTAACCCCCTGATCGCCCAGCGGGTGATATGAATTAGGTTTTAGCGTCAGAGAGGGTCTGCGTCACACCCCAGGCAGCGTCAGGTTAGTGCCAGTAACGCTAACACCCACGCGTGAAGCATACACCCCCCTTAGTGGTATAGTATCTGATCAGATCAATATCTGATCTGATCAGATCTATACTAGCGTCCCCAGCAGTTTAGGGTTCCCAAAAACGCAGTGTTAGCGGGATCAGCCCAGATACCTGCTAGCACCTGCGTTTTGCCCCTCCGTCCAGCCCAGGCCACCCAAGTGCAGTATCGATCGATCACTGTCACTTACAAAACACAACACACATAACTGCAGCGTTCGCAGAGACAGGCCTGATCCCTGCGACTCCAGTGCTGTAGGAGGTGATTTCACCACCACAGTTAAAAAAAAAAAGCATATATGCCGAAGCATTGGGGCAGCAGGGGCGGAGGAGCGGAGGAGCGATTTTGCTCCTAATGCCGCGTACATACGGTCGAAATTCCGACGGAGGCTTGCCCGTGGAAAAGTCCGACCATGTGTGTGCGGCATAACTTTTTTGCGGGAGGATGCCCCCATGCTTCGGCATATATAAATGGTGCATGTATGCCCATCATTAGAAGTGGGTGGATGAAGGGCGGTATTCTAATGGTGGGCATACCCACCGATCAATCTCTTTTTTCGTTCAGCCAACTGGCTGCATGAAAAAAAAAGATTACAATACATGTCCAACAAGGACCAGCAACGTACTGGTATGTTGCTGGACTTTGAATGTTTATACCAGAATGATGCCTGCGGGTTTAGGTATCATCTTGGTATCATTCTTTTCAGCCAGCGGCCGGCTTTCATGTAAAAGCAATCCTAGTGGCTAATTAGCCTCTGGACTGCTTTTACAAGCAGTGGGAGGGAATGTCCCCCCCCCCAGATATAAAAAGCGCCATTGGGAAATCGGGAAAGCATTTTATCACACCGATCTTGGTGTGGTCAGATGCTTTGAGGGCAGAGGAAAGATCTAGGGTCTAGAAGACCCCAGTTTTTTCAAAAAAGAGTACCTGTCACTACCTATTGCTATCATAGGGGATATTTACATTCCCTGAGATAACAATAAAAATTATAAAAAAAAAAAAAATATGGAAGGAGCAATTTAAAAATAAAATAAAAAAGCAAAATTAATAATAAAAAAAAAAGCACCCCTGTCCTGCCCTGCTCTTGCCCAATGGCGAACGCAAGCGTCGGTCTGGCGTCATATGTAAACAGCAATTGCACCATGCTCCTCTGTAAATCTAACGGGGTAACCTGTAAAGGCTTTTACAAATGTATGTAGTTTGTCGCCAATGCGCGTTTGTGCGAAATTTTAAAGCATGTCGTGTTTGGTATCTATGTACTCGGCCTAAGATCATCTTTTTTATTTCATCAGACATTTGGGCAATATAGTGTGTTTTAGTGCATTAAAATTTTAAAAAGTGTATTTTTTCCCCAAAAAATGTGTTTGAAAAATCGCTGCGCAAATACTGTGTAGAAAAAAAAAATGCAACACCCACCATTTTAATCTGTAGGGCCTTTGCTTTAAAAATATATATAATGTTTGGGGGTTCAACATAATTTTCTTGCAAAAAAATAATATGTTTTCATGTAAACAAAAAGTGTCAAAAAGGGCTTTGTCTTCAAGTGGTTACAAGAGTGGATGTAAGCTTACTAATGTTGTGTATAAAATGCCAGAACAGTTCAACACCCCTTCAAATGACCCCATTTTGGAAAGTAGACATCCCAAGCTATATACTGAGAGGCATGTCGAGTCCATGGAATATTTTATATGTTTACACAAGTTGCGGAAAAAAGACAATTTTTTTTTTTTTTGCACAAAGTTGTCACTAAATGATATATTGCTGAAACATGCCATGGGCATACGTGGAATTACACCCCAAAATACATTCTGCTGCTTCTCCTGAGTACGGGGATACCACATGTGTGAGACTTTTTGGGAGCCTAGCCGCGTACGGGACCCAAAAAACCAAGCACCGCCTTCAGGATTTCTAAGGGTGTAAATTTTGGAATTCACTTCTCACTGCCTATCACAGTTTCGGAGGCCATGGAATGCCCAGATGGCACAAACCCCCCCAAATGACCCCATTTTGGAAAGTAGACACCCCAAGCTATTTGCTGAGAGGTATTGTGAGTATTTTGCAGATCTCGCTTTTTGTCACAAAGTTTTGAAAATTGAAAAAAAAATAAAATATATATATATATATATATTCTTTCTTCATTTTCAAAAACAAATGAGAGCTGTAAAATACTCACCATGCCTCTCAGCAAATAGCTTGGGGTGTCTACTTTCCAAAATGGGGTCATTTGGGGGGGTTTTGTGCTATTTTGGCATTTTATGGCCTTCGAAACTGTGATAGGTAGTGAGGAGTGAAATCAAAAATTTGTGCTGAGAAATCCTGAAGGCGGTGCTTGGTTTTCGGGGTCCCGTACGCGGCTAGGCTCCCAAAAAGTCCCACACGTGGTATCCCCGTACTCAGGAGAAGCAGCAAAATGTATTTTGGGGTGTAATTCCACATATAACCATGGCATGTGTGAGCAATAAATCATTTAGTGACAACTTTTTGTCATTTTTTATTTTTTTTGTCATTATTCAATCACTTGGGACAAAAAGAAAAAATATTCAATGGGCTCAACAGGCCTCTCAGCAATTTCCTTGGGGTGTCTACTTTCTAAAATGGGGTCATTTGGGGGGGTTTTGTGCTATTTTGGCATTTTATGGCCTTCAAAACTGTGATAGGTAGTGAGGAGTAAAATCAAAAATTTGCGCCCTTAGAAATCCTGAAGGCGGTGCTTGGTTTCCGGGGGCCCGTACGCGGCTAGGCTCCCAAAAAGTCCCACACGTGGTATCCCCGTACTCAGGAGAAGCAGCAAAATGTATTTTGGGGTGCAATTCCACATATAACCATGGCATGTGTGAGCAATATATAATTTAGTGACAACTTTTTGTAATTTTTTTTTTTTTTTTTGTCATTATTCAATCACTTGAGACAAAAAAAAAATATTCAATGGGCTCAACATGCCTCTCAGCAATTTCCTTGGGATGTCTACTTTCCAAAATGGGGTCATTTGGGGGGGTTTTGTACTGCCCTGCCATTTTAGCACCTCAAGAAATTAGATAGTCAGTCATAAACTAAAAGCTGTGTAAATTCCAGAAAATGTACCCTAGTTTGTAGACGCTATAACTTTTGCGCAAACCAATAAATATACGCTTATTGACATTTTTTTTACTAAAGACATGTGGCTGAATACATTTTGGCCAAAATGTATGACTAAAATTGAGTTTATGCGATTTTTCTTATAACAAAAAGTAGAAAATATCATTTTTTTTCAAAATTTTCGGTCTATTTCCGTTTATATCGCAAAAAATAAAAATCGCAGAGGCAATCAAATACCATTAAAAGAAAGCTCTATTTGTGGGAAGAAAAGGACGCAAATTTCGTTTGGGTACAACATTGCATGTCCGCACAATTTACAGTTAAAGCAGCGCAGTGCAAAATTCTGAAATCACCTCTGGTCCTCTAGCTACCAAATGGTCCAGGGCTTAAGTGGTTAAAGAAGCAGCGAATGAAGTCATCTTCATGGTAGTAGTAGCCAGAACCCATGAGGCATGAGACGCCATGTTGTCCATCCACTGCTCCATTGCGCACTGACCTTTTCGCGCCAAAGTCCCCACGTGCAACTCCACACATGGCCAGACTCCTCCCATCTCCTATATAAGCACGCCCACGAACTACGCAGTCAGGGTTCTCCTCGTGGCGCAGTTCTCAATATGGCCGACCTCCACGGAACTTCACTGGGGAATAAAGTTCAACTTCTGGGGGGGTTTTCACACTTTGCAACCGCAGACACATCCCGGACTCGAGCCTCCACGTATAGCGCACCGACCCCAGACTTTACCTGCTTTTCTTTACTTGGCTCCTCCGCAGGAAAGAATGAGGCACACCGCACCACAAGCCCGTACCTTCCTGGATGGGGAGGTTGAGCGGTGTTAATTTCGGGCCTGCCTGCGGCTGGTGTTAGAATCCTACCGAACTGATCTCGCCTCTGCATTAGCCAGAAACAAGTCCTTAATTCTCCCCAGTAAAGTAACTGTCCACACCAACTGAAAGTCCAACTTTTGTATTTATTTCACCACGGATAACAAATAGTCTCTATGAAAGCAGACAGGTTGGTACGAGACACAGGTCAGATAAGGTGGTAGGAGGTCCAGGCACAAACTTGATTTAGTTCCTCTTACTGTTCTGATTTCACGAACAGGTTTGGGCGCACGGTCTCTGCCACAGACCGGGTGAATATGAAAGTCACTGCCACTGACTTTATGAAGTTGGTCACTGCCACTGACCTGGTGAATAGGGCCTTGCCCTATTTGGTCACTGCCACTGACCTGGTGTGCGTAGAGTCACTGCCACTATGACCTACAGAACATGCACTTCCTTCTTGAAGAAACTTGGCCCATGTCAAGGAGAAGAACATCCCTCCGGAGAGTTACCAGAGGCCCCCACTGTCACCATGACTCTGCGCTGGGTCTTCAGAAGGGGTCACCTCCCTGGCCTCCTCGATCCTGGATACGGGTCCCCTCGCAAGGCAGCACCCTGGGAGCCCTCAATCCCCGGCGGAACCCAGCCGAAGGTGCTGGGCTCCGGGCCTCCAAAATAGTACCTCACCCCAGACTGAAGGTGTCTGGGATGAACAGGAACTCGGCCTCCGGGCCTAGGGCACACGGAGGCGACACGCGCACCACCCAGGCTGAAGGTGCCTGGGCGCAACCCCACTGGAAGATGGTCGCCCCTTTTTATACCCTCTCCCGACAGGCACGGCAGGTTCCCCGCTCCGCCGCACTACTGCCGACAGGGGACAAGAAAAGGCACAACCCTGTACTGTGGTTCAACCCGGGCCTATGGCGAGAGCGCCACCTGTAGGCCCCAGGGAACTGCACACCAATACTATCTCCCAGGGACAGAAATGGTCCAAGAAACCTGACAATTAGTGTATCTGAGCCTAATTACCACTCAGATACTCCCCCCTAAATATAGCACCCCGCTACAGGAGGAAACCGGAGTACCTGGAGGAATCTCACACAGGCACAGGGAGAACATGTAAACTCCAGGCAGATGGTATCGTGGTCGGGATTCCAGTTTCTCAGTAAAAGGTGCACTCTGTCAGGGGCCCCTATCAGTTAGGCTGTGCAGGGCTCCATGATTTCTAATGGTGGCCCTGCACACAAATAGTCTCTATCTCATTGACAGAGCTCTGACAGGGTGGGGGCAGGAGTCGCTTCTCTGACACATACAGCTATGCGTGTAAATGAAACTTTACTCCCAGGTTGTTTTCAGAAAAGCCCATAAGACTAGTCAGGCAAAACTGGAAAGAACCTGGACCTACCAAAAATGAAAAACACTAAATACTGCATATTTCATATTTGCCTATAAAAACATTTAAAACATAAAAAAAAAAATATCTTTAAGTTCTGATTATAATAAATAAAATCAAAAATATGCAAAGCCACTGCATGTTCCCTTAGATATGTTGCTCTGGTAAAAAAGAAGATGGTTGATAGATTAGTATATTGTTTTACTTCATACCTCAAGTGATTTATATTTCCCCTCCTGCCTCCATACACCTCAAGTATTCATAACTCATTACATTGCAATGCTGCTTCTATTCGCACTAGGATCCCAATGGTTGTCCAATACATAAAAGAACACAAATTCTTCAAAAAATATAGATTTAATGTTTAATATAGTTATTAATGATAGTTCTTTTTCAAAATCTACATGCAGATTGGGGTATTCTTATTCAGTATTTGAACCACATAAATTATTTTGAAAGAAACCGATGTTAGAAATAACTTTAGCCATCAATAAAAGCTTTAATCACAAATATCACCCATTGTCACATGCTAGAGAAGGTACTATTATCTTTCTCAAACATCATATGGAATTAGGCTCAGCATTTTAATGAGCCAGTCTTTAATGATACTAAAAGATATCTATTTAAATGATTTAAAATAGGGTTAAGAAATGTGCCCATATATACATACAGTATGTGTACTGATATTAAATTGTGTTAAAATTCAGTAACAGCAGCAGTGAAACAATTGGAGAATCCCATGTCTATCCGGTGTGTTATGGTTTTCCATCAGTCTGTTTTGTCAATGTAGGATCCAGGAACCAATCCACTGTGACCATTCCTCTCCACTGTCCACCAGCCATCCTCTCCCTTATCCAGCACATGTACCACATCTCCAGCACTAATATCCAGCTCATCTGTATTCTGAAAATGACAAAAGAATAGACAATTCCACCCAAAATTGATGTTCCATTTTTAAATACAGGTAGATGCTGGAAGGTCAAACAAGATTGGCACTAAAGAAAATAAGTTAAGCTGTAACAAACAATTCGATACCTGCTCATAGCTTTTGCTATCTTCTTTAGCCACCCTATCACCAGGGCTGTCTTTAAGGCAGGGAAAAAGGGGCAGCTGCCCTGGGTCCTGTCATTGTTGTTGAGCCCAAAGCAGCTGCCTCATACTTGCCAACTTTCCCAGTTTAAATTCCCTTGTCACTTGAAGTTTTAGTCCTTTGCTGTCCTGATATCTCAGTGTGAAATGCTGCTACTAATGCTGACCAGTTCTGCCCTAGTGTTGTGTACAGATGACTCACCTGCAGACCCTGTGTTTACATGTAAATAACAGGGGCATTCATATGTAAATAGCGCCAGTATTCATATATAAATAGCTGAGGCTGGCCGCATTTATGTGTAAATAAAGGCGGCATTCATATGTAAATAGCTGAGGCCGGCTGCATTCATATGTAAATAAAGGCGGCATTCATATGTATATCATGCCCCTCTGCAGTGAAGAAATTATGTGCTGTAACCTCTAGCAACCAATCAGTGAAGAGGTATTACTGTACAGTAATCTCTAGCAACCAATCAACAAGAAGAAATCATGTGCTGTAACCTCTAGCAACTAATCAGTGAGCCGTAATGTGTGCTGTAACCTCTAGCAACCAGTCAGTAAGTGGTAATGATATACTGTAACCTCTGGCAACCAATCACAATCACTGCCTGATCTGATGCAGTAAACTGATTTTAAGTCTAGCTGATATTTATTGTATGTCTCAGAGCATATGGAGAGCAAATTTACATGGGGGGCCCCCAAGAAATTTTTTGCCCAGGGTCCAATCAACATTAAAGACGGCTTGCCTATCACCTTCTGAAGCAGAGGCACTTCTATCCAATAAGGCTTGCACAACTTCTGACTTTAAAAATTGTAAAGTCTATATTTGCATACTGAGGTTGCCAAGTTTGAGGGCTTGAACTAGATGATGGGTGCCCAAGTCTATTACCCCCTCTGGCCATTAAAGTATAGGTCAAGGCAAAATAAAAGTATACATTTAGTACATTTCTCAAATATGTGAACATTTTCCAATGTTTTACCCTTCTAATATGCCGCATGTACACGTTGATGGGCAAGAAATCCAGTGTGCTCCTAACTTGAATTGACAACAAAGTGCCTTTGAGGTGCTGAAATACCAACATGCATTGTCAGCCCTGTTTACTGGAAAACAAAACTCAACCTATCCCCACCCCTCTCTGTTCCTCTCCATGTTGTGGCCTTGGCTCCCAAGAGTATGTTAACATTTCATCTTGTTCAATTAAGCTATCTTGTTCAATTAAGCTTTGGCAATGGAAGCTGGTTGGTTTCTATGCACTGCTGCACCAGATTTTGCACTCTCTAGTAAATCAATCCCATTGTATGTAGGGAAAGGGCTTTTGGGAGCTCTCAGCCGCTGGCCCTGTAAGAATTTTACAAGCTTGGTGATGATGTCAAAAGTCGTAATAATAGCCGATCCTCACTACAGGACCAAAGTAATAGAAAATAATAAATGGTGGGACATACTCTAGAAGGAAAGAATGGGGTTTGCGGGCAAATTTGGGTAATGGTTTTTTATCAGGGTTTTATTATGAATAAGGCAGTAGGAGGATACCCCTGTTGGTTCTGGTGTATTCATTAAAAGAACTGCCCCTCACTAATGGCAAATTAGTGTCGCAGGATTATTATGAAGAAAAACAGCATAAAGTAAAAATGCCTAAAACCTTATCAACAAATATCTACCAAATACCTAATATTATTTTTTTCTAATAAAGGAGATTACTAACATACGTTTTTGGATCTGCTGACTAAAGGAGCGCAGTGCAAACCCGGGGAAAAGCAGGAACAGAAATGTGTGCAGTGTAGACACAGGAATGCAGACAGCAGGGTCAGGGAAAAGGAGAAGACCACATTGCTGGTTGAAGATAAAGAGCTCTCAATGTGGTGCAGGGACCAGGAGAGCCTGATCTGTGCCAGAGCAAATGGAGATACAGATGGACATAGGATGACAGCAGGACAACTATCACCATGTGACCCATCGGATTGTCTACCGGCACAAATGCATGACAAACAGGAATAGACACAGTCAACAGTCATAACCCATGGCAACATGATACGCATAGAAACAGACAGCGACAAAAGTCAAAGCCAATGCAGGCAAATGGGTTTAGTTTTACCTGGCTTGTTCTAATAAACTGAGATCAAAGAAATATGGTATCTGAAGTTTATAGGATGAGAAGGTTTAGCTATCCGTCCTAGAGACAGAACACCATAGTCTAAATTTAGTGCTGCTGGGTTCTAGTCAGCTTGAGCTCTAATTGATAGTTCAGTTTTCCTCAGGTTTTCCCTAAACTCAGTGTTATTGTTTGCTTCTACCTGCTGTTGGAGAGTGTCACTGGCAATAGTGTAAGAAGGTCCAATGAATTATGTTTCTCCCTGGAAAACCACTAGGTTTATTGCCAGTCGTGCATGCTGGGGGAGGATATAAAGATTTGGGAATGACATTGAAAAGCTTTGTTGCCTCCCAGACTTTGCCTGTGGGGAGTTTGTTGCTGTGTGTTCCTGTACTCCTAGGCCTGCTGTCTGGGGAGGGCTACAGAGGGGCTTTCTGCTGGAGGAGGCGCAGGAAGGTAATTACCTGGATTGGAGCACCAAGGGTGAAACTTTAGCTGCTGATGAGTGTTCAGAAGAGCTGGGACCAAGCGGTAGACATTGCAAGTTCTGGTGGCTATTATAGAGTGCCAGTCCATGTTTTGTTTCAACTGTGATACATGATCTACATTTTGTTATTTTTGGGTATCCTGTGCCCTAATGTCTCACCCTGAGTTTACTGGTCCTATGATGGACACTGTAAAATTTCCTAAAGTGACAGGTACCCAATTTTCTTCACCCCACAAAGAGTCAAGGATTCTGCCCTGAGGTGAAATGCTGGCCCACTTGCCATCTGGGGTCCCCAACCACCTTCAGGGGGTAAAGGGGTGCTACACATAGAACAGATGAAAGAGGGCAGAAACAAAGATTTGCAGGCCTGACAGAGAGGCCATACCAGATTTGGATTATTAAAGGGGGAAACACACCAGACTTAACTTATAAGTTTAACTACGCCACAAATGTAATGTGATGCAGAGAACCTGGACAAGCCCGTAGTGTATAGGGCTCCTTACCTGGGCAGTGTAATCATATAGCACAGTATATTCTTGTCTTCCCATGTCCAACTCATAAGAATCTCTTCTTGGAACTATGGGGATACTAGCATACTCTGAATCTCCAGTCCCTGAAAATGGCAAATAAATATTGTCAAAAGCTTTGCTGATGTTCTACAAAGTCTATGTCGGTGGAGTATAAACTGACCTGTTGGTTGATTGTTGAGTTCTGCCAAGTTCTTAACACTTCCACTACAACCATGCAGAAGATTGGAAATCCTAGAACAGTGAAGGAAAGAAGAGACAATGTAAATTCCACTTCATACATCTGCAAAAGAAAAAGGCACTAATGCCGCGTACACACGATTGGAACAAAACCGTGGTTGTTTTTTCCATCGGATGTTGGCTCAAACTTGTCTTGCACACACACGGTCGCAAAAATGTTGCATATTAGTGCCTCCTCATCAGTGCCGCCTCATAAGTGCCCATAAGTGACACCTCATCAGTGCCCATCAGTGCAGCCTCATCAGCGCACATCAATGAAGGAGAAAAATTACTTATTTACAAAATTTACTGACAGAAACTAAGAAACGTACTTCTTTCAAAATTTTCAGTCTTTTTTTTTTTAGTAAAAAATAAAAAACCCAGCAGTGATTAAATACCACCAAAAGAAAGTTCTATTTGTGTGAAGAAAATTATAAACATTTCCTATGGTTACAGTGTTGCATTACTGCGCAATTGTCATTCAAATTGTGAGAGTGTCGAAAGCTAAAAAATGGCTTGGGCAGGAAGGGGGTGAAAGTGCCCTCTATAGAGGTGGTTAGATGTAATGTAGACCCAAAAATCAGGCACTTTTCTCATACAGTACATTCAGATACATCACTGGGCACCCAGATGCTTGCGAAAGCTATGATTTTTTTAGCTGAGCTTGGGCCAGCCGACCTACCTATTGTTTCCTAACTATGATAAGCAGCATCACTGAACAGTAATGAGGCACATGAAATTAATTACTGTCTGCTGTAACTGCTTATAAAGTGTTAGCCGGTGTTTGACTTCAATTCATTAGGTTATCTAAATCTACTAGTACATCTAAAGCCTCGTGCACACGGTCGGACTTCCATCTGACTTTTCCGTGGATTTTTGTCCGAACGGAGGCACACCCATAGCATACACACGCTATGACTTTTCTGCAAACTTTCCCCAAACTTTTTGCAACATCACGTGGTTTTTCTGCTCTTTTCTGCTCTTTACCGCCACCCTTTGGCCAACTTCTGCTATTGTTGGTTAATTTTAACATTAGTTGTTTTGTCCATCGGACAAAAGTCCGATGGTTTTCTGTACACACGGTCGGACTTTGCTCCATCTGACTTTTGTTGGCCAAAAGTTTGTCTGTTTGCAGACCCAACTTTTGTCCGATGAAAACAAAAAAAAATCAAAAAAGTTTGTCCGATGGAGCGTACACACGGTCAGATTGTTGGTCCAACTTGCTCAAAATGAAGTTTGTTGGCCAAAAGTCCGACCGTGTGTACGGGGCTTTATATTCGCCTCCCCCCCGTCCCCAGACTGACAATGCTGCTGTCCAAATATCCCCCCTGTGCTTCTTCATCCAGAGTGGGGGCACTCCAATAAAGGAGGTGTGTTATTGGCCAGATCATTAGGTGAAAACATAGGAAAAAAGCCTAAAAAATAAAATGAATGCAGCCACCATATGTAGTGACTGGTAAGCTGCAATATATTACATTTTTGGTTTTGGGTTTAATACTGTTTTAATGAAGGGAATGCATGTAGATAAAAAATTTATGACTTTAGAACCACTTTAACACAGGCAGTGAGAAGGAAATATCTCCAGCTGTCTGTCAAATGCCTCTGAAAGTGATCCACCACAGATCACTTTTCAGAAGGACGGAAAACATGGCTGTTCATGTAAACGAGCCTTAACAGCTTATACATTAGACATGTGAAGCCATTCCTGTCCCCATTACTTCTTACCTTTTCATCATTTTATTGCTGCCACCTTGTGGACTTAATCCGTTACTGCTCCTTGGAACCAATCCATTAGTATAGCTCTCATACAGGACAGGACCTGGGAGCAGGAAAGAAAAGATAGATGCACAGTCTGCGTCAGTCTTCTCTGTACAGAAATTCATTACTGATTACCAATCACAGGACAGCTGCATACCTGGAGGAATACGTCCTATGGTCTTCTCCTGAATGAAGTCATTCATTTCTGTTTCCACATCACACTGCTCCAGACTCTGCCTGACCACCTCCAGCATCTAGCATGAGGGACAGACACCAGTAAGAAGTTATATAATGGTAACTATTCAATGTTTCTTCAATGATGGCCAACTGAATCAATTACCAAACTCCTACATCTACTAGACAATTCAATGATTCCCCACTTTGTAGTTTCTTGCTCTGCCCAGCACCCCTCACCCCTAATTAGAGTCTTATTCCTCCAGCTGCAATTTCTACAATATTAGGTAACTGAAAAGTCCAACAGCGAGACCCACTTGTGTTGTCGGCCCTATGTGGGCCAACCTGGGAACTCCACTGAAATTTAAAAAAAGTTCTAAATACATATAAGAAACCAGTGGATAATGAACAGCATATACCCCAAACTAAAACATCCGTTTCCGATGGAATCCAGTGCCTTACCAGTACGTAAGTGTTGGTGATGACATATACTGTAGTATAAGGCATCATAGGAACATATAAAAGAATCAAATGATTGGAATTGTACAGACTTTCTTATAAATATGTAGCCCACCCCCGCAGGAGCTGCTGGTTTAATTTTGGGCCTTGCACGTTACCTCAGTATTCGTTGTCTAGGGGAAGAAAGTCTGTAGAAACTCCAATGTCCACACCAGATGTAAAACCTTAAGCAGTTAGGTTTTATTTTCCTTTTTGCATAAACATATCAAGAGTAGTAGAAGGGAAGCTTGTTCTGTGTATATTGTCTCTTATGTTATTGATGTCTGATACCTTGACACATGAAATAATAATTTTTTTGCAAAACAATAAAATTTGACCAAAAAAAAAAAAAGGAGTAGTAGAAGGGTGAAGGGAAGGGGTAGGTTCAGGCACACAGTACAGATCACTGGGGAAAACTTCTCAAAAATACAGTCACTCACCACTCCTCCCTAAGTGGGTATTGCTCACCCGGATAGGCCCCTCTCACCTGGCCTAGCACCTGGTATGATGCACAAACAATAATCAGAATCAAAACTAAGGGGTTGGGACTTTATGTGAGGCAATACCTATTGATTTACCTCCATCCCTGTTCATATTGAGAACGAAGAGTGGTGGGACTTTATATGAAGCAACAATACCAAGTAGGATGAATCGATCAATGTACACATTAGGCTTGTGCAATTCGTTTCGTAACAAATCGAAATTCGTCCGAATTTAGCAACTTTCGGACATTCGGAAGCATTCTAATTTCCGAACAAAGCAATTACGAATAAAACCGAATCCGAAATAAATTATACCGCAAGATAGCGAATGCCCGAATGTCTTCGGCATAATTCGTTATGAAAAAAGTTACGAATGTACAAATCCATTCGAAGCACAATAACACTCACTCTGCTCTCTGCTTCTCCCTCACCGTGCTGAACTCCCTCTCAAAATGGTGTACAGGGGCGGAGGCTATAGCCGCATGAAAAAACAAAAGTAAAATACGAGATTTCGAATCCATTCGAAGCACAATAACACTCTGTTCTGCTCTCTGCTTCTCCCTCACCGTGCTGAACTCCCTCTCAAAATGGTGTACAGGGGCGGAGGCTATAGCCGCATGAAAAAACGAAAGTAAAATACGAGATTTCGAATCCATTCGAAGCACAATAACACTCACTCTGCTCTGCTCTCTGCTTCTCCCTCACCGTGCTGAACCCTCTCAAAATGGTGTACAGGGGCGGAGCCTATAGCCGCATGTAAAAAACGAAAGTAAAATACGAGATTTCGAATCGTTACAAATAACCGCTATGTATTTAGAAAAGTACAAATCCATTCGAAGCACATTAGGCATAATAGGCAGCGTCGTTGTGAGAGAGACACGGAAAATTACGAATCAACGAACCCAAAAAAAGTTACGAAAGTAGGAGTTGTGTCCAGAATCAACAAAAAACAACGTACTCTACCGAAAGTACGAATTATAAAGCAACAAAAAATTCAACGAAAAATGTCGCTTGCGAAAATACGAATTAGTCCGAACACGAAAAATCCCGTCTAGCAAAATTACGAATGAATACGAATCAACAGGACCGGAAAGAAACGAACCAAAACGGAACAAATTTTTCCGTTGTGCACAAGAAGCGAACCGAAACGGAACTAATTTTTCAGTTGTGCACAAGTCTAGTACACATTGTTTATTGGATACAATTGGCATATATACACTGTAAAATTAATTAACAAGAAAACATTAAATTGTAATCGTTGGTCTCAGTGGCAGTAAATTGAACAGTCAATGACAATGCATAATTGTTACAATATAGTAAACATAGTAATGAACCAAGGTATATCTTCCAATTAAGTAATAGTAGTAGCGTAGGAGTATAAAAACAATGGTGGATAGATTCATAAGAGTTTACTAAGGACAGATAGGATGATAAAACAGGCACTGTGACGTCGCATCATCGGAAAGCTCTACGCGTTTCGTGGTAGCACGACCACTCATCAGGAGCAAGATGCAGGATATGGGGATATCTAAGATAAAAATTATTACAGTGACCAACATGGTATGGTAGTCAAAAACAAAGTATATAGTAAGCAAAGGGAAGAGGGGAAACTTGAACAGATTCCAAACACTCTCACCTGGTAATGTAAAATAAAATAATAGATGGTAACGATGGTAGAGGGGTACAATGTGTTAGACGTTCCCCCCAGGGAGCTGAGGAGGTATAAACCCTGGGCATGGCGGTAAGCACTCGGCAACCAATTAGAAAGTAAAGGTGGGGGCTCCAGTTAAAAGCTGGGGTCGGCATAATAAGGAATTAGTATTGTTTATATTGTAAAGTAAACATTCCAATGTATCTGTAACAATGGAAAAATGGCAATCAGCTAATTATGCAGCTTATGAACTAGAGAAAGATAGCCCGACACCAAGTGAACATAAAGGAAGTGAAAAGTGCACAAGAATGCACATGAATGAACATATAAAATTACAAACGGTGTGTGCTGACGACTATGTGTGTAGGACACTGGATAAAGGAAAAAGGGATTTTTATAACAGCTTACCTGTAAAATCCTTTTCTTGGAGTACATCACGGGACACAGAGCGACTTAGTCATTACTAATGGGTTATATAGTTTACCTTCAGGTGCTGGCACTGGCAACTTCCAAACCGGAAGTACCCTCCCCTATATAAGCCCCTCCCATCCGGGAGCACCTCAGTTTTGTAGCAAAGCAATAAGTGTCCCAAAAAGAGGGGTGGGAGCTCTGTGTCCCGTGATGTACTCCAAGAAAAGGATTTTACAGGTAAGCTGTTATAAAAATCCCTTTTTCTTTTTCGTACATCACGGGACACAGAGCGACTTAGTCATTACTAATGGGACGTCCCAAAGCAATGCCAAATGAGGGGAGGGATACACTATACATAAGCTGGGCGCCATCAGGCATGAGGATCTTTTGCGGCCTGCAACACACTGCGCCCAAAGGCGACATCCTCCTGACTTCTAACGTCTACCTGGTAGAATCTAGTAAACGTACTGAAGACCATGTTGCGGCCTTACAGACTTGAGCCAGGGAGGCCTGGTGATGCACTGCCCATGAAGTTCCAACTGCTCTTGTGGAGTGCGCCCTAACTTTGAATGGAGGCGGTCTCTTTCTCAAGCCATAGGCTTGTATTATGACCTGTCGAATCCACTTGGCTAAAGTAGATTTTGATGCTGCCTGACCCTTTCTAGGGCCTTCCGGCAGAATAAACAAAGTATCCGTTCTGCGAATCTGAGCAGTGGCTTTTAGATAAGCTTTAACTGCTCTTACTACATCCAAAGAATGCAATAACTTTTCCTCTACCGAGCTAGGTTTGGGGAAAAAAGAAGGAAGAACCACATCTTGGTTCATATGAAACCTCGATACCACCTTAGGAAGAAAGGCTGGATGAGGACGTAATACTACTCTGTCCTTATGGATAACCAGATATGGCTCCTTACAGGACAAGGTGGCTAATTCCGATACTCTTTTAGCCGAACAAATGGCTACTAAGAAAATCAATTTCCTGGTGGGAAGAACCAAGGAAATGTGTTGCAATGGTTCAAACGGTTGTTTCTGTAGAACCGACAGAACCAGGTTTAAGTCCCATGGACATATGGGAATACTAACCGGAGGGCTAATACGCATCACTCCTTGTATGAAAGCTTTGACTAGTGAATGCGAAGCCAAGGGCCTTTGAAAAAATATTGACAAGGCCGAAATCTGACCCTTGATAGTACTCAAGGCCAGCTTCCTATCTACAGCCCACTGTAGGAAGTCCAAAATCCTACCTATTACGTACTTACGTGGATGCCATTTCTTGGCCTCACACCATGTAATGTACGCCTTCCAGATCCTATAATAGATCTGCCTGGATACCGGCTTCCTGGCATTGATCATGGTAGATACCACAGGATTAGAGAGCCCTCTCTTTTTCAGAATGTGGGCTTCAATAGCCAGGCCGTCAAACCTAGGGCTGGTAAGGAAGGGTGGTATATCGGTCCTTGCGACAGCAGGTCCGGACGATGTGGGAGGGTCCAAGGACTCCTCACTGACATTTTTACAATCTCCGCGTACCATGCCCTTCGGGGCCACCCTGGAGCCACCAAAATCACTGGTTTCTTTTCTACCCTGATTCTGCGGATTAATCGCGGTAACAATTGTGGCGGTGGGAATGCATATATCAGCTTGAACTGATCCCAAGGGAACACTAGGGCATCCGAGCCGCAAGCTAGGGGATCCCTTGTGCGAGACACAAATCTGTCCACCTTTGCGTTGAATCTGGATGCTAGCAGATCTACATCCGGTGTTCCCCACCGCTGGCATATTGCCTGGAAAACCTCGGGGTGAAGAGACCATTCCCCCGGGCATAATTGCTGGCGACTTAAAAAGTCCGCTTTCCAATTTTCCACTCCTGGGATGAAAACCACGGATATGGCTGGGACATATCTTTCTGCCCATTCCAGGATGCAATTCGCTTCCCTCTGGGCTGCACGACTCCAAGTGCCACCCTGGTGATTGATATATGCCACTGCTGTGGCATTGTCTGATTGAATTCTGACAGGGGACCCTTGGAGTTTGGATGTCCATGCTACTAGGGCATACCGGGCTGCTCGTATCTCTAAGAGATTGATGGGCAGGGCCTTCTCTGCTTCTGACCACTTGCCCTGGAGAGACCATTGCTCCAGTACTGCCCCCCAGCCTATGAGGCTGGCATCTGTAGTGACCACCTTCCAAGAAACCGGACTGAAGGGTTTCCCTTTTCCCAGATTCTGGGGCACCAACCACCAATGGAGGCTCTTGCGAACGGAAGGGGACAGGGACATTGGTAAGTCTAAAGCCTGAACTTTTTTGTTCCAGGCTGACAGTATGGCCCTCTGCAAGTTCCTTGAATGGAATTGACCGTAGGGTACTGCTTCGAATGAAGCCACCATTTTTCCCAGCAGCCTCATGCACAGGCGTATGGATGGTTTTCTTTTTGTACCCACTAAGTGGGTCAAATCTTTTAAAGACGACACCTTTTCTGGAGGTAAGAAAATCTTTCTCTGATTTGAATCCAGCCTTAGCCCTAAGTATTCCAGACTTCTGACTGGTCTTAGAGCTGACTTGTCCCGGTTGATAATCCAACCGTGATATTCCAGATACTTGATTGTCTTGTGAATAGCTACTTCCAGCTTTTCCACTGAGTGGTCTATTAGTAGCAGGTCGTCTAGATATGCCATTATCGTTACACCTTGTGTTCTTAGATTGGCCAATAGTGGGGCCAGAATTTTTGTGAACACTCGTGGTGCTGTGGCCAGACCGAAAGGTAAGGCTCTGAACTGAAAATGGCGCCCTTCTACTGCAAAGCGTAGAAATTTCTGGTGGGCCGGAAAGATGGGAATATGCAGATAAGCATCCCTTATGTCGATCGAGGCTAACCATTCCTGCCCTTGTAGGGCGGTGGCCACCGATCGGATCGACTCCATCCGAAAAGTCCTGATATTTAGGAACTTGTTTAGCCCTTTTAGATTTAATATGGGCCTCACGTCCCCATTTGGTTTGGGGACTGTGAAAAGGTCCGAGTAAAACCCGAACCCACTTTCTTCCAGGGGAACCTTCATGATTACACCTTGGAGCAATAGTTGTTCTAATGCCAGAAGGAGGGATCCTCTCTTCTGGGGATCGCTTGGCACATTTGACCTCATAAATTGGGCAGGAGGAGTGTCTTTTAACTCCAGCTTGTATCCCAGACTTACTGCGGAGAGCACCCATCTGTCTCTGATGGTGTCCCGCCAGGTCTCTGTGAACAACTGAAGTCTTCCCCCCACCCGATTGAGTGGGGGCAACCCTTCATGACTTGGGGGGAGGTTTTGTACCTCTCTTGACCCAGGGCTTCTTGTTACCCTGTGATTGTCCCTGATTTCTGCCCCCTGAATTTGACCGCGGAGGCCGCCGGAACTGTTTCACAGCCGATGTGCCAGGGACTGGAGAAGTAGGCCTCTTAAAAGAAGGACTTCTACTCTTGTTCTTAACCGGTAAGAGTGAACTTTTACCGGCAGAAATTTTCTGGATATATTTGTCCAGATCTTCTCCAAATAAGCGTTCTCCATGAAATGGGAAGCTAACCAGCAATTTCTTATCGGGAGCTTCAGCAGACCAGTTTTTGAGCTATAGAAGCCTACGCATATGTACTACAGACAGCGTAAAGCGGGAGGCCTGTTGGATTGTATCCTTTATGGCGTCCACCGCAAAACACAAGGCTCTAGGTAGGTCAGCTAGGGCAAGAGCCTGCTGATCTGGTAAGTCCCTTAAGACTTGTTTCAACTGATCTTTCACCGCTTGGCAGACTCCAATCGCTGCTACCGCAGGTTGTGTCACCATGCTTGCTGTAGAGAAAGCAGATTTTAGTAAAGACTCCAATTTTTTATCTATTGGGTCTTTGAACATTGGAACATTATCTACTGGACATGTCAGTGATTTGTTCACAGAAGAGATGGCTGCGTCCACTGTAGGGACCCTCCATTTTTTTATGAACTTATCCTCCATGGGATAGATCACCGGAAATCTCTTGGGGGGAGTAAATATTTTATCAGGATGCTCCCAATCCTGGTAAATAAGCCCTTCCAATAAAGGGTGGATTGGGAAGGAACAGACAGCCTGGGGAGCTTTCAGCGACCCCAGCGAGGAAACCGTAGTGGTTGATGGTTCCGCCAGAGGCATTTTAAATGCTGATCGGACCATGTTAGTCAGAGACTGAACCCATAATCTTTCAGCCTGAGATGCTGAGAAAGGTTCTTCCACTGTTGATTCCTCCATAACTGAATCAACCTCATCCTGATCCCCTTCAGGTAGGTCGATCTCTGTGTGGGGCTGTTCCTCCACTAACAGGCACTCTGAAGGAGGAGACGGAGATCGGACGCGCTTTCCCTGTGACAGGGAAGCAGCGATCAATGCTGTTAATCTCTCTTCCAATCCTCCCAGAGTTGAGGATAAAACCTCCTCTGTTATATATACAGGAGCAGGTGGACTGGGGACAGCCGCACTCCTGCGGGGTTCCTACGGCTACTGACCTCTGAATTCTCAGGGGAGATTGGTGCAGTACAAGCATGCCCAATATCCTCAGAGCCCGATGGAGACCCCTTTGGCTTCCTGGAAGACTTATTTCCGGAGCGTCTGGACGACATATCCTTTAAGCACAAAGCTGAGGTATTCCCGTCGTCATACACCAATTTTGCTGGTAATAGTCTAACACAGTTGCTGCTATATACCAGCTGGTGTCCACTAAAGTGCCTTTCTATGGGGATGCCTGCATCAACCGCCTCTGTGTGCCACTGTTTGTTGCTAGCTCTGTTTGCATCCAGCTGACACTTGTACTGTGTCTTTTATACATGCTGGGACGCCTGCACATGCGCAGAAGCACCGTGGCGCGCATCGAGCGTCATCCACCCGCCCCGCCCCTTTTTTTTCATAGGAGGCGCGTGCACGCGCCCGCGCCCGTGCGCCATTGGCGCCCTTTTCGAAATCCAAGCAGGGACTAGGAGCCAGGGCCCTTTTTGCCGGAGGGCCTGTGCGGTGGATGAGCGCAGCAACAGGGCAGAGGAAGTGGATTCCCACAGAGAACTTACCAACTGCCTGGATCTTTTGACTTGAGAAAACCAAAGATCCACATGACAAGAAAAAATGGACCACAGCGGCCTCTAGTGGTTTAACACAGGTACCGCGGTCCTCTTTTTTTTTTTTTTTTCTTGACTACTATTAAAATTTTACATTTTTCAGTAGTTATAGGCATACACAGATACTAGCGGGAATACCGTTAGGTAACAGACAGAAAGACAAATTAGGCTTGGGGGTCCCCCAATAGAACCAAGTTCCTGGGGGCCCCCACTTACCTGTTCCCCGCTGCAGGACTCTGTTTGGTCCACAGAAGCCCAAACTTCACCTATCACGGCAGGCATTGTAATTAAACCTTCAGGGACCGGGTTCCCAAGGATTCCACTCCCCTGGACCTGTATAGCACCCTGCACAGAAAACATCTTGGTCGTGGGTATGACCAGAGCTCTGGATCCCAGGGTCCAGCCCTCCTAAGAGAGGCATTACAGGCAAAACCTTGCTCTTCTGTTGCAAGGCCCGGGTACCGACCGTTTAGCTATGAAGCTTTTTTGGTGGGATCCGGAATAGCTTACTAAGGCCCGTAAAAGAACCTGTACGCAAGCCCAGGAAAACACATGTTACTCTTTGGCCAACACCTTAGACACTGGCAAAAAACTGAGGTGCTCCCGGATGGGAGGGGCTTATATAGGGGAGGGTACTTCCGGTTTGGAAGTTGCCAGTGCCAGCACCTGAAGGTAAACTATATAACCCATTAGTAATGACTAAGTCGCTCTGTGTCCCGTGATGTACGAAAAAGAAAGCCAGATGGTGACCAGGAAGTGAGTAGGATAACCCATGAGATACCTGAGAGGTATGGAAGAGGGATGTTAAAAGAAAGTGCAAGGGTGAAAGTAGGGTGAAGAAAGAGTAACCTCAGTGTAAAATGGGGATGTTTACCAGCCGTGGATCGAGGGTGACCTCCAACGTCACGCCGAGTGCAGCAAGGGAGGGCAACACCATCGCCTGAGCAGTAACACGCTCGGCGCACTGGCGCTGGAAACCTCCCTCGTGGTGCACGCAGTATGATATACATGTTGATGCCGCGGCGTCACGAATGACGTCACACGCACAACATGTAGGCGTGGCGTCGACTCACAGCGAGCGAATGCCCCGCTCCCCCAGATAGGGAGAGGAGGGGGAAAGCTCGGTGTGAGTCGCAGCTCCCGGGAATTACAAAGATCAACCCAACCCAGCCATCAAAGACAGCCCCTGAAGGATATGTCAAAAAATAAAAAAGAGCAAGAAAAAGTCACAGATAATAAAGACGATAGACAGGTATAGTAGGTGCTTCCATCCCTAATTTAATTGGAATCAAAACTAAGGGGTTGGGACTTTATGTGAGGCAATACCTATTGATTTACCTCCATCCCTGTTCATATTGAGAACGAAGAGTGGTGGGACTTTATATGAAGCAACAATACTAAGTAGGATGAATCGATCAATGTACACATTGTTTATTGGATACAATTGGCATATATACACTGTAAAATTAATTAACAAGAAAACATTAAATTGTAATCGTTGGTCTCAGTGGCAGTAAATTGAACAGTCAATGACAATGCATAATTGTTACAATATAGTAAACATAGTAATGAACCAAGGTATATCTTCCAATTAAGTAATAGTAGTAGCGTAGGAGTATAAAAACAATGGTGGATAGATTCATAAGAGTATACTAAGGATAGATAGGATGATAAAACAGGCACTGTGACGTCGCATCATCGGAAAGCTCTACGCGTTTCATGGTAGCATGACCACTCATCAGGAGCAAGATGCAGGATATGGGGATATCTAAGATAAAAATTATTACAGTGACCAACATGGTATGGTAGTCAAAAACAAAGTATATAGTAAGCAAATGGAAGAGGGGAATCTTGAACAGATTCCAAACACTCTCACCTGGTAATGTCAAATAAAATAATAGATGGTAACGATGGTAGAGGGGTACAATATGTTAGACGTTCCCCCCAGGGAGCTGAGGAGGTATAAACCCTGGGCATGGTGGTAAGCACTCGGCAACCAATTAGAAAGTAAAGGTGGGGGCTCCAGTTAAAAGCTGGGGTCGGCATAATAAGGAATTAGTATTGTTTATATTGTAAGGTAAATATTCCAAGGTATCTGTAACAATGGAAAAATGGCAATCAGCTAATTATGCAGCTTATGAACTAGAGAAAGATAGCCCGACACCAAGTGAACATAAAGGAAGTGAAAAGTGCACAAGAATGCACATGAATGAACATATAAAATTACAAACGGTGTGTGCTGACGACTATGTGTGTAGGACACTGGATAAAGGAAAGCCAGATGGTGACCAGGAAGTGAGTAGGATGACCCATGAGATACCTGAGAGGTATGGAAGAGGGATGTTAAAAGAAAGTGCAAGGGTGAAAGTAGGGTGAAGAAAGAGTAACCTCAGTGTAAAATGGGGATGTTTACCAGCCGTGGATCGAGGGTGACCTCCAGCGTCACGCCGAGTGCAGCAAGGGAGGGCAACGCCAATAATCAGGACCAGTCTCTGCCACAGACTGGCGGTGCACAAAATTGGATAATCCGGGATCCTCTGCCACAGGACTTAACGCCCGGACTTCCAGCCAAACAGCCAAGAGCCTTTAAGCCGACCCGGCAGACTGTAAGGTAAACTTTATTTGCGGTGCATCCTCCAATAGATTTACCAGGCCCTCCTCAAGACACCAGCCTTCCGCTTGGTCTTTTCCAGGACAGGTCCTCCCCTGGTTTCCTCCATTGAGTGGCTTCCTCCCTCAGGACGGACTGCACAGGATCACCTTCAAGGTGCAGACCCAGTCAGCATAACTGGGCCTGCCTGTTGGAGTTGTGGCCTCAGACCAGCATTGTTCTGAGGCAAAAAATCACACAATACACCCCTCACGCCTGGAGGGGACGATGGACCCCAAAAGATGCGTCTGCCCCTTAAGTACCCTTCCCTAGCATGCTCAGCGGGTAGACCACGCCCACTGAACTGTTCCCGGGGGAAGGTACCCAATATGCTCTGGCCTGTCAGTCTTCCACATTGACCTGAGGTGGTAACGCCACCTACAGGCAAACAATGGGAAGTCTGCCCAATACAGCCATAGCCGGAACAGACGCTAATTTAACATTAATTATGTACATCTGAGCCCAACTATTGGCTCAGATACCCTCTAAATTGAACATAGCGCCCAGTCATTGGGAGCAGGGGGCTACAAATATGTAGCCAAGTCCCTGGGCCTCTGAGGCCTAATGATGACCTCCAGGGTTGGGGACAGCTGACATCCTTCTGTGTAGAGTGGGTTACAAGGCATGGTGGGTGTAATGCAAGGTTGATTTATGGGTGCCAGACACTTCTTGAATGCAAAGAGACAGCCATGCAGGGAAAGGTATCTAGCCAGACATACCATCTGCATGAGTAGGAACGCTGTCTCCTATGGCAACAGTCTTGTAACAGTTTCTAACAAAGGTTGCAATGAACTCTTTCACTTCTTCTACAATATCCTATTATAGAACTTCACTCCGCTGAGCTCCCAGTCTTTCACTAGACTAACTGATCCACTGCCACTGGATCTTCTGAGCTCTTCCAATCTTGTCACTCAGTATCTTTCTCAAGCGTTGTCCCCGCGTCCCTGCTGGGTCTCTAGCTTGGCACTCACAGATACTTCTCAAGCGTCACCCCACTGGCCTGCTTGGTCCCTGGCTTGGCACACAATAATGCTCCGCAAGCGTCATCTCCACTGGCTGGGTCCCTGGCTTGGCACCTGCTGAAGTTTCCCAATTCTTCACCATCCCTGGCTGGTGAGAATACTGCTCAGGTACTTGCCTCAGCTACTCACAGTGGTTTTCGGTATCAAGGTTGATGGTCCCTTAGTGACGACAGCTTCCCTTCTACCTCCGACCACAGCTGGTTCTCCGGCCGGCAGAACCGTTGCTTCTGGTTGGACTGCAAGCTGCTGTCCCAACCCTACGCTGCTCTCTTGCTTCTGGATAGGCCCTCAGACAGCCTAGCAGCCAGATGTCCCTGGGATAGGCCCAAGGCTTATGGCCTAGCAGCCCGGGGCATTACAACACGTCCACCTAGACATCCGTCCAGGTGGCACAGAACACCGATCACCTGACATCACCCAAATAGGCTCTCCTTGCAATGCCCTTGTCTTCTCTAATGCCACCAGATACCCGGCCATCTAGTGACAGAAGAGAGAAGTGCAGCAATTCCAGAATTAGGGTGAAATCAATTGACCTCCTATGAATTAGCCAAGGCAACTATCACTTGGCAAATAAATTTGATAGCAACCCTGCCTATACATCAGGGTGCTACAAATAATTTATATTTGCACCCTCTTTTAGCTTTATGTACTTTTAGTCTGACTATTCAGCTTAAGTGTCACGTTTAGGATTCCCCTAAAGCCAGACAAAAAAGAAACACAAGGGGGCGCCAGCTAAGTGCAGCATCAATGGGTTTATTATGATTAAAAAGCCAAATGCAAACTCACAGAAATATAAAATCAAATTGGATGGAAGCCGGCTCTCCTCACCTCCTGGAACATTGGACTTGGTTTCCTTACTGACTTCTGGTGGACGACTTCCATCCAATGTGGCATGGCTGCAGATAAGCTCTTTGATTATATATTTCTGAGAGTTTGCATTTGTCTTTTTAATCATAATAAACCCATTCATGCTGCAATCAGCTGGCGCTCCCCCTTGTGTTGCTTTTTTGTCATTTCAGAGAGGGGTAGAGGCTAACTCGTGTGGATGGTGTATTAGCATTTGTTTGGGTCACACTTTCAATTGTTGTTTGTCCCTAAAGTTGGACAGTTGCTGATATCCAGCTACACAGTCTGGTAATCGATTACATTCTTGTAAAGCCAAATTCACATTTATACATTACAGTAGCATGGTATGGTGAATTTCAATTCTATTCCTTTTGAAAGGTGTGCTGTTACACTTGTATGAAAATATAATACAATGCATAGTCATGGTTAATGTTCATATTACTGTGAACTGAAAATTTATGTAGTTTGATTCAACTCTAACATACTGATAGCAAAGTTTTCATCTCCCCCTTCTGGTTACAATTGGTAATGCAGCATGCTTTTTGGACATACGCTTTCACCACTGGTAACAAAAAAATCTTTAAAAAAAAAATTCTGTTACATCATCGATCATTACAACACTGTCTATAGACTCTATGGCATATGGGTGTTACCTCATCATCCCTTACACACTGCATGGAAAAATGATTGCTGTGAACCCAGAAAGAATTACGCAGTATACTGATTCTATCTTTCTCTTGTTGTTCAAATGCCTAAAAAAACAAAAAAACACAACATTATATAAACAAACCTAATCAAAGGGCACAATTCAAGGTTTATAACAAAGGTTTATGTGCCGTTACCTCACAAGTGCTTATGTGCTCTGTCTCCCATTCAATACGGGCTTTGTCCAGTAGAGTAATGTTATTCTTATAAAGCTGATCTAGGACAAAATAATCACATTTTTTTTTTAGATTTACCATAACCAAAAACTTGTGTTTTTCCCATTTTTCTGCAATTATGAGTTTACCGTGAATGGACATTGTAGATCTGTGTTCATGCAATGTTTTCATCAATACACGTGCATGGTGTGTTGGGCGATAACAATGTTCGGTTAGGGCTGTGGAGGTTTTTTTTTTCTACATGAATTAGTTCTCTGTGGAGTTTGCCCGGGCCCCCCTGCTGGCCGGGCCAGGTACAACAGGGCCAGTTGTACTGGCCTATCAGCGGCCCTGGGCTTCATGTACACTGCTGCTGGTAAACAAAAGTTTCGGAGCAGTTGGGCAATTTTTTCAGCTGCCCCTGAACTCTCCTCTGTTATCTTATCAGTACTTGTACTCAGGGTTGTTTATAGTCGTTTCTAGGCAGTTGAGTTTAGAAGCATTTTTTGGAAAGCAAAAAAATGCGCTCGGGACGGATGTTCAAAGGCATTTGAAACGCCAAATGCCTGTAACAGCTTGTAAATGCGTGTAAACGCAGTAACTCGCGTTAAGCCACATTTAGTTTACAGGCGTTTTTAATAGAGATACATTTTTGACTATTTGCAAAAAACAAAAAATGCTTCTAAATGCAAACACGGCTAAACGTGCCAAAACTGATGTTTCTAAATGTCGGTTACTATCTGTTAAGTTAAATCGATCAGGAGAGTCCCGTGTACATTAATCCTAAAAGCGGAACTTTAGAAAGCAATACAAAATTTGTGAACAGGAAGGTTTTTTATAATTGTAGAAGAGACATACTATGGGGGTTATTTACGTAAGGCAAATCCACCTTGCACTACAAGTGCACTTGAAAGTGGAAGTGCAGTTGCTGTAGATCTGAGGGGGACATGCAATGAAAATAAAAAACAGCATTTTTACTTGTACACGATTTAGATGATAAAATCAGCAGAGCTTCCCCTCATTTCAGAGCTTCCCCTCAGATCTACAGCGACTGCACGTACAAGTGCACTTGTAGTGCAAAGTGGATTTGCCTTTAGTAAATAACCCCCTTCTTTTGTAAGAAATGTTTCTTACTTTCCTGCTCATAAACATCTTTACAATGCATACTGTCTGAGCTGCTCAGTGCACAATCTCTGCATCTGCCAGGTGCCTGGATAAATGAACTTCCATAAACCCGCATGGGAGTGATGCCAACCCAGCCAATCATGATAGCCAAAGATTCCAAACCTGGAAGATGACTGGGCAAAGTTGTTGGTGCCAGCAACGACACTTGCAGGCATCACATTTCTTGAGTGGAGATGGGTTTCTGGAGACTTTAGTTCTACATTATAAGTAGATGTGAGAATCCTCCAACTGTACATCACAACAGCTGTTTTTACTAATAAATTGTATGTTTCCATGAGACAGAGCCTTATGAAATGGACATCATTATTCGGGTGTGGGTAGGATAGCATGATGTCATGTGCAGAGTTTTAGAACTATAGAGAGTGGAGAACCACTCCTAGAAAGTGAAGCAGAGACAATATGGCAACCGAATGCTAGATTGGTATCTTGTCACTAAGTAAGAGAATCACAATGGAGTAAAGGATAGAGCACTACTGGGAAATATGAAGGAACACAAAAAGTCTGAGAATGGGAGAAATTACTAAGTCGGTCAGTAATGCCGCGTACACACGGACGTTTTCTCGTCGAGAAAAACAACATTTTTCCCATTCGACGAGAAAAACGATCGTCTGTGGGCCTTCTGTCATTTTTTTCGACGAGAAAAACGGCATTAAAAACGACGAGAAAAATTAGAACATGTTCTAATTTTTCTCGTCGTTTTTTTCGACATGTTTTCCGCGGCAGTGTTTCCCTATGGGAAACACTGCCGCGGAGCCCACAGACGGTCGTTTTTCTCGTCAAGAGAAAAACTGACGTGAAAAACGACGTGTGTGGGGAACAAGCTGTTCCCCCGTTTTAAATGACATTATTCACGGCGTTTTTTTAACCGCCGTGAATAATGATCGTGTGTACGCGGCATTAGTGTTTAAAACTGCCCAGGGAAATCATTTCAGCTCCAGGTATTACACTATGAGCATTTCCAGCCTTTAGATGTCACTGATTTGACTCTGACATACAGGTCCTTCTCAAAAAATTAGCATATTGTGATAAAGTTCATTATTTTCTGTAATGTACTGATAAACATTAGACTTTCATATATTTTAGATTCATTACACACAACTGAAGTAGTTCAAGCCTTTTCTTGTTTTAATATTGATGATTTTGGCATACAGCTCATGAAAACCCAAAAATCATATCTCAAAAAATTAGCATATTTCATCCGACCAATAAAAGAAAAGTGTTTTTAATACAAAAAAAGTCAACCTTCAAATAATTATGTTCAGTTATGCACTCAATACTTGGTCGGGAATCCTTTTGCAGAAATGACTGCTTCAATGCGGCGTGGCATGGAGGCAACCAGCCTGTGGCACTGCTGAGGTGTTATGGAGGCCCAGGATGCTTCGATAGCGGCCTTAAGCTCATCCAGAGTGTTGGGTCTTGCGTCTCTCAACTTTCTCTTCCCAATATCCCACAGATTCTCTATGGGGTTCAGGTCAGGAGAGTTGGCAGGCCAATTGAGCACAGTAATACCATGGTCAGTAAACCATTTACCAGTGGTTTTGGCACTGTGAGCAGGTGCCAGGTCGTGCTGAAAAATGAAATCTTCATCTCCATAAAGCTTTTCAGCAGATGGAAGCATGAAGTGCTCCAAAATCTCCTGATAGCTAGCTGCATTGACCCTGCCCTTGATAAAACACAGTGGACCAACACCAGCAGCTGACATGGCACCCCAGACCATCACTGACTGTGGGTACTTGACACTGGACTTCAGGCATTTTGGCATTTCCCTCTCCCCAGTCTTCCTCCAGACTCTGGCACCTTGATTTCTGAATGTACTTTGGACCACTGAGCAACAGTCCAGTGCTGCTTCTCTGTAGCCCAGGTCAGGCGCTTCTGCCGCTGTTTCTGGTTCAAAAGTGGCTTGACCTGGGGAATGCGGCACCTGTAGCCCATTTCCTGCACACGCCTGTTCACAGTGGCTCTGGATGTTTCTACTCCAGACTCAGTCCACTGCTTCCGCAGGTCCTCCAAGGTCTGGAATCGGTCCTTCTCCACAATCTTCTTCAGGGTCCGGTCACCTCTTCTCATTGTGCAGCGTTTTCTGTCACACTTTTTCCTTCCCACAGACTTCCCACTGAGGTGCCTTGATACAGCACTCTGGGAACAGCCTATTCGTTCAGAAATTTCTTTCTGTGTCTTACCCTCTTGCTTGAGGGTGTCAATGATGGCCTTCTGGACAGCAGTCAGGTCGGCAGTCTTACCCATGATTGCGGTTTTGAGTAATGAACCAGGCTGGGAGTTTTTAAAAGCCTCAGGAATCTTTTGCAGGTGTTTAGAGTTAATTAGTTGATTCAGATGATTAGGTTAATAGCTCGTTTAGAGAACCTTTTCATGATATGCTAATTTTTTGAGATAGGAATTTTGGGTTGTCATGAGCTGTATGCCAAAATCATCAATATTAAAACAAGAAAAGGCTTGAACTACTTCAGTTGTGTGTAATGAATCTAAAATATATGAAAGTCTAATGTTTATCAGTACATTACAGAAAATAATGAACTTTATCACAATATGCTAATTTTTTGAGAAGGACCTGTATTTTCTCCCTATGTACACAATGGAGGACATTTGCTAAAACTGGTGCACACAAAATCTGGTGCAGCTAAAAACTGGTGCAGCTGTGCATAGTAACCAATCAGCTTCTAACTTCAGGCCGGGTTCACACATATGCGAATTGGATGTGGATTTCTCCACATCCAGTTTGTATGACAGGAGATTGTGAATGGTTCTTAATGGAGCCGGTTCATATAGCTCCGGGGCGGTCGCGGTCCGCATTAAAAAAGGGTCCTGTGCATCGCTGGTTCCGATTCAGGCACGAATATAGGCAAAAAGTCAGATCTGATTCGTACCTGAATTGGCACCGAGCCCCATGCTGTGAACCGCGGCTGCAGTTGTTCAGTTAAGCGTTGGCAATAAGACCTGAAGATGATTGGTTACTTTGCACAGGGGGACCAGATTCTTGTGTATTTTAGTAAATCCCGCCTGATATACTTTAGTCAGAATGTGATAAACTATTTTGTTGACAGCATGGTAGTATATTTTCACTATGTGTTTCACACTAGGGAGGTAGCACACACAGCCCATTCACTGGATAGTACACACACAACACTATATTTTCAATCATCCCCACACATGTGGGATGTGTTGTGGCGATCGGGTATGCTATGTGGATGTTTTCTTGGCCGGGGTGGGGTTCCTTGCCTCAGCTCCGGAACAGACAATCAGTTTGGGGTTCCATCTTTCTCGATGGTAGCCAAGCACAGTGCTTTAGTTGACCTTTTTTCTCTGTACCCAACTCCTGATGAATGGCATATAGCCATGAAACGCGTCGAGTTTCCATGGGGTGCTCAGTCAAGTCTGGCTCATTACCTTTTCACTGGCCCATATATATCTTTATACATTCAAAATTCATTGAGTACTATGTGATTATTAATGTGTATGTGTATCTTCCTTTGTTTTTACAGCAGCTCTGTTGCATATGGTGTACCAATGCCTGTTAATAGGAAATATCTTGTACTATATCTACAATTAATCATTTTCAATATTTATATCATTCACCTTATTGCCAAATGCCGTTTCTATGATGTGTACATATATGTATTTATACCATTTTATCAATATTTATTCGTTACTTTTCAAGTACTGCAAAGCTGACATATATGTATCGATGTATCCATTATGTTCATGCCATGTGTGCATGTATATATGTATATATATATAATATTACTTTTTTACTTGTTTCATACTATTGTCACTGTCAGGGACCTGCTGGTATGGGAAGAAGGCTCTTGCGTGCGCACACGCACTCTTGTGCAGAATAGGCAACAGCATCCATCCGTGCCTGTGCGCGTGCGCACGTCGGGTGCGCAGCGCGCGTGCACGTTAGCGCTACTTGGCGCCATTATGCATTTAAAAAGTCAGCAACTGCAATGAGGCTGTTTGATCTGCAGCTCTGTACCAGTAATCTGTATACCCGTTTACCTGTTACCTGCACTGACCCGGCTCTGCTTGACCATCTGATATCTCCGACCCTGACCTTCGGCTTGCCTTGACCCTGTTCAGTCTTCTATTTGCCTACCTGCTGCCAGACCTTGCCTGTACCTCTGACCACGCTTAGTCTCCTGTATTCAACCATCTGATTACCTGCTCTGACCCGGCTTGTCTGACCCCGCTTCTGCCTACTGCTCAGTGTTGCACCTAACCCAGCTTGTCTCACCCTGCTCCAGCTTTCTGCTGATCCTGTACCTGCCAGCTCCTGGGTCGCTGACCTGCAAGCATCTCTATTGCTGCCTACAGTTCCAGCTATTCCTGGAGGATTATCACCTTGCTACTGTGCCAAGCTACTACAACTACCTCAGGCACTCCTACCTCGCTGCGCTCTCAAGCTCACTGTCCTCACTCCAGTGACTCCTGAGCCAGGGCTGTAAGAGAGGTCTCCTCCTACAAGTCAGGCTCTACTACCAGGTACGTTCAGTACTTAAAAGTCACGAATAAATAATGTTTACTAACCACTCTACCTCCACAAGTCAATAGCCCCATTCAAAGTCCCACTTTCCTTTTTTGTTTACCTGAATCAGGGATGGAGGCACGTTCATTGTGACTCATTTAAAGTCCCAACCCCCCTCATTTATATAGTATATTTGATGGGTGCTCCCACTAGGCATGTTGGTGAGCCCAGGGGCACCTGAATGTCCAAAATTCCGACAAGCAGGTCCAAAAGAAGTCACTGGTTATCATGAACAGTTTTAGATTGTAAGCTCTAACGAGCAGGGCCCTCTGATTCCTTGTGTATTGAATTGTATTGTAATTGTACTGTCTGTCCTCATGTTGTAAAGCGCTGCGCAAACTGTTGGCGCTATGTAAATCCTGTATAATAATAATAATAATAATATGTACATTAAATGTATTTAGTACTTCACTAGCAGTTATGAGATAAATATTGAAAATGGACAGTCAATTCTGGCTATCCAAAGATCTCTTATTTTTAAGCATTTTATTCCTTAATTATGTCTTCAGTTAAAGCTAAATGATAATTTATCAAACAACTTTTTGATTGGTTACCGTGAGCATTTTATTTTAACTCAGATTTCTGTAAATGTGACCCCTTTACTTTGTAGCTTCCAAAGTGGAAATCAATGCTGAGCCGAAATCTAACACATTAATACGTAACAGTGTTGAGTTAATACAAGCATTCATACAAGCATTCTGCCATAAGCTCACTAGAGTGAAGGTTTATCTCCACATATTTGTATTATACAGACTGCATTTGTACCACTTTCTGATCTATCTGAAATGAAAAAGTTCTAGGAACTATACTGAAGATTTAAAACAGATTTTTATGATGAAGGACAGACTTCAGTACTCAGAACATGGCCTATCTGCCTATTCCAAATCTTGAAGCATGAAGAAAAGCAAGTTTTGAGGCCCTCTAGTGGCAGAAGATAAAAATAGCAGTTTTTGAATAATGTAGCAATAGGGCCCAGGGGGAGACCGAAGGAGGACATGGGGGGAACGGAGGAGGACATGAGGGGACCGAAGGAGGACATGGGGGGACCGAAGGAGGACATGGGGGGGATCGGAGGAGGACATGGGGGGGATCGGAGGAGGACATGGGGGGAGCGGAGGAGGACATGGGGGGGGGGCGAAGGAGGACATGGGGGGGACTGGAGGGGGACCGAAGGAAGACATGGGGGACAGAAGGAGGACATGGGGGACCGGAGGAGGACATGGGGGACCGGAGGAGGACATGAGGGGGACTGGAGGAGGACCGAAGGAGGACATGGGGGGACAGAAGGAAGACATGGGGGACCGAAGGAGGACATGGGGGACCGGAGGACGACATGGGGGGACCAGAGGACGACATGGGGGGACCGGAGGAGGACATGGGGGGACCGGAGGAGGACATGGGGGGACCGGAGGAGAACATGGGGGGGATCGGTGGAGGAGCCGGAGAGCCGGGAAGGATGCAGGGGGACCCAGAGGATGACACAGAGAAGGACCCAGAGGATAAAACGGATCGGGACCCAGAGGAGGACATGGAGGAGGCAGGGGGACCCAGAGGAGAACACGTGGAGCACAGAGGGGGACAGCCGGGGATGATCGGTGCGGCGGTGGGGGTAGTTACAAGCACCAATCTCCCTGACAGCAGGAGGGAGAGGAGGAGGAGGAGGAGGAGAAGTGGCTGTCAGAAAATCTATACAGGGAGATCAGTGCCACCGCCACTCTGGTCACCCCTGATGCTGCCCAAGTATCGGGTCAAGCATCGGAGCATTTGCAAGTACTCATGCAAATGCTCGATATCGGCACTGATACTAGTATGAGTATCGGTGCAACTCTAGTTAAAACCACAGGCTTTTGATATAATCATAATTTAATTCAGCAAACATTCATTTAAGCCAGCCGTACACGGATCGAAATTCGTCCGGTTCTTGCTGAAATATAACTATACTGTGTATATATTCTTAAACCGGCCACAGATGGATCGAAAATTCGGAAATTCAAAAACCAGACAAATTTAAATCTGTCTATGGGAAGGCTGGTTGTACTGTAAGTAGGAAAGAAAATTGCATATGTCTTGGGTACACAGGTTTGCGTTTAAAAACACAAGATATTAACAGACATAAATATATAACTGAATATAGAACAGAACTTCTGTACCTGCCTCAGTAGCTGCATCCTTACAATGTTTCAGTTTGTTCTGGCTCTGAAAAGACACAAGGATTTCATGTTATAAATTCTCTCTGAGGCTTCATAAAGAAACAGACTTTCTTTCTCGTACATCACGGGACACAGAGCGACATAGTCATTACTAATGGGTTATATAGATACCGTCAGGTGCTGGCACTGGCAACTTCCAAAACCGGAAGTACCCTCCCCTATATAAGCCCCTCCCATCCGGGAGCACCTCAGTTTTTTGCCAGTGTCTAAGGTGTTGGCCAAGAAGAAACATGTGTTTTTCACTGAGCTTGCGTACAGGTTCTTTTGGGCCTCAGTAAGCTATTCCGGATCCGACCAAAAAAGCTTCATAGCTAAACGGTCGGTACCCGGGCCTTGCAGAGAAGAGCAAGGTTTTGCCTGTAATGCTTCTCTTAGGAGAGCTGGACCCTGGGATCCAGAGCTCTGGTCATACCCACGACCAAGATGTTTTCTGTGCAGGGTGCTATACAGGTCCAGGGGAGTGGAATCCTTGGGAACCCGGTCCCTGAAGGTTTGATTACAATGCCTGCCGTGATAGGTGAAGTTTGGGCTTCTGTGGACCAAACAAAGTCCTGCGGCGAGGAAAAGGTAAGTGGGGGCCCTCAGGAACTTGGTTCTATTGAGGGACCCCCAAGCCTATTTTGTCTTTCTGCCTGTTACCTAAGGTATTCCCGCTAATATTCTGTGTATGCCTGTTACTACTGAGAAAATGTAAAAATTTTAATAGTAGGCAAGAAAAAAATAAATAAAAAAAATGTAAGACCGCGGTACCTGTGTTAGACACTAGAGGCCGCTATGGTTCTTTTTCTTGTAATGTGGATTTTTTTCTTCCAGAATCAAATCCAGGCAGTTGGTATGTTCTCTGCTGGGAAGCTGTCTCCTCTGCCCTGTTGCTGCGCTCATCCATCCCCGGGCCCTGCGGCAAAGGGGGCCCTGGCTCCCGTCTAGCTCCTTATTGTTTTTAAAAAAGGGCGCCGAAGGCGCACGTGCCCGCGCGCGTGCGCGTGCACGCGCCTCTATTCATAGAGGCGATCTGAAAAAAGGGGCGGAGCGGGTGGATGACGCTCAGGTGTGCGCCGCGGCGCTACTGCGCATGTGCGGGCGTCCAGCGTGTTTTAAAGCACATTATAGCTGGCTATTGAATGCACAGACAGAGCTAGCAACAGATAAAGGCACACAGAGGCGGTTGATGCAGGCATCCCCTAGAAAGGCACTTTAGTAGACACCAACTGTGATATAGCAGCAATTGTGCTAGACTATTCTCAGTAAAAGTGGTGTATTACGGCTGGAATACCTCAGCTTTAGGCTTAAGAATATGCCGTCCAGAAGCTCCGGAACTGAATCTTCCAGGAAGCGAAGGGGGTCTCATCGGGCTCTGAGGTGGGCATGCTTCTGCTGCACCAGTCTCCCCTGAAGTTCAGAGGTAAGTGACCATAGAGACCCCGCAGGGGTACTTGGTACTGTGGCTGTCCTCAGTCACCTGCTCCTGTGTATGTAACAGAGGAGGTTTTTTCCTCAGCTCTGGGAGGATTAGAGAGAGATTGTCAACATTGATCGCTGCCTCCCTGTCAGGGACAGCACGCCGATCTCCGTCTCCTCCTTCAGAGTGCCTGTTAGCAGAGCAACAGTCCCATACAGGGATCGACCTGCCTGAAGGGGATCAGGATGAGGTTGATTCTGTTATAGAGGAATCAACAGTGGAGGAACCTTTCTCAGCAGCTCAAGCTGAAAGATTATGGGTTCAGTCTCTGACTAACATGGTCCGATCGGCATTAAAAATGCACCTTGCGGAACCATCAACCACTACTGTATCCTCGTTGGGGTCGCTAGAAGCCCCCAGACTGTCTGTTCTTTTCCACTTCACCCTTTTACTGAAAGGGCTTATTTACCAGGATTGGGAACGTCCTGAGAAAATATTATTCCCCCAAGAGATTTCCGGTGGTCTATCCCATGGAGGATAAGTTCATCAAAAAAAAAAAAAAAAAAAAAAAAAAAAATGGAAGGTCCCTACAGTGGACGCAGCCATCTCTTGTATGTATAAATCACTGACATGTCCAGTGGATAATGTCCAAATGTTCAAGAACCCAATAGATAAAAGATTGGAGTCCTTATGAAAATCTGCTTCTTTCTACAGCAAGCTTGGTGACACAACCAGCAGTGGGGTCTGCTAAGCAGTGAAGGATCAGTTGAAACAGGTCTTGAGGGACTTGACAGATCAGCAGGCCTTGCCCTAGCTGATCTACCTAGAGCCTTAGGCTTTGCGGTTGACGCCATAAAGGATTCAGTCCATCAGGCCTCCCGCCTTACGCTGTCTAGAGTACATATGCGTAGGCTTCTATGGCTCAAAAACTGGTCTGCTGAAGCTCCCTGTAAGGAATGGCTGGTTAGCGTCCCATTTCATGGTGAACGCTTATTCAGGGAAAACCTGGACAAATATATCCAGAAAATTTCCAGCGGTAAAAATACGCTCTTGCCGGTTAAAAACACAGAGTTAGAGGTCCCTCTTTAAGAGGCCTGCTTCTCCAGTCCCTGGGGCATCGGCTGTGTAACAGTTCCGACGGCCTCCTCGGTCAATTCCCGGGGGTAAAAAACAGGGACAATAGCAGGGTAATGAGAAACCCTGGGTCAGGGGAGGTACAAAACCTCCCCCAAAGTTAAATTCATTGAAGGGTTGCCCCCACTCAGTCGGGTGGGGGGAGGATTCCAGTTGTTCACAAGAGACCTGGCGGGACGCGATCAAGACAGATAGGTGCTCTCCGCAGTATGTTGGGGATACAGATTGGAGTTAAGAGACTCTCCTCCTTCCCATTTTTGAGGTCAAACGTGCCAAGGGATCCCCGGAAGAGAGGATCCCTCCTGTTGGCACTAGAACAACTATTGCTCCAAGGAGTAATTATGGAGGTTCCCCTGGAAGAATGAGGGTTCGGGTTTTACTCAAACCTCTCTACAGTCCCGAAGCAAACGCGGACGGGAGGCCCATATTAATTCTAAAAGGGCTATACAAATTCCTGTATATCAGGACTTTCCGATGAAGTCGATCCGATCGGTGGCCACTGCCCTACAAGGGGAGGATTGGTTAGCCGCGATCGACATCAAAGATGCTTATCTGCACATTCCCATCTTTCCAGTCTACCAAAAGTTTCTACGCTTTGCAGTAGAAGGGCGCCATTTTCAGTTCAGAGCCTTACCCTTCGGTTTGGCCACAGCACCACGAGTGTTTACAAAAATTCTGGCCCTTTATTGGCCAATCTAAGAACACAAGGTGTAATGATAATGGCATATCTAGATGACTTGTTGCTGATAGACCACTCAGTGAAAAAACTAGAAGTGGTCGTTCACAAGACAATCAAGTATCTGGAATCTCACGGTTGGATTATCAACCGAGAAAAGTCAGCCCTAAAAACCAGTCAAAAGTCTGGAATACTTGGGGCTAAGGTTGGATTCAGGCCAGAGAAAAATATTCTTGCCTCGAGGAAAGGTGTTGTCTTTGAAAGATTTGATACACTTAGTGGGTACAAAAAAGACAGCCGTCCATACGCCTGTGCATAAGGCTGCTGGGAAAAATGGTGGCATCATTCGAAGCAGTACCCTACGGTCAATTCCATTCAAGGAATTTGCAGGGGGCCATACTGTCAGCCTGGAACAAAAAGTTCAGGCCCTAGACTTACAATGTCCTTGTCCCCTTCCGTTCGCAAGAGCCTCCGTTAGTGGTTGGTTCCCCAGAATCTGGAAAAAGGGAAATCCTTCAGTCTGATTTCTTGGAAGGTGGTCACTACAGATGCCAGCCTTATAGGCTGGGGAGCAGTACTGGAGCAATAGTCTCTCCAGGGCAGATGGTCGGATGCAGAAAAGGCCCTGCCCATCAATCTCTTAGAGATACGAGCAGCCCGGTATGCCCTAGTAGCATGGACATCCAAACTCCAAGGGTCCCCTGTCAGAATTCAATCAGACAATGCCACAGCAGTGGCATATATCAATCATCAGGGGGGCACCAGGAGTCGTGCAGCCCAGAGGGAAGTAAATTACATCCTGAAATGGGCAGAAAAATATGTCCCAGCCATATCTGCGGTATTCATTCCAGGAGTGGAGAATTGGAAGGCGGACTTTCTAAGTCGCCAGCAATTAGGCCCAGAGGAAGGGTCCCTTCACCCCGAGGTTTTCTGGACAATATGTCAGCGGTGGGGAACATCGGATGTAGATCTTCTAGCATCCAGATTCAACGCAAAGGGGGACAGGTTTGTCTCTCGGACAAGGGATCCCCTAGCTTGCGGCTCGGATGCCCTAGTGTTCCCTTGGGATCAGTTCAAGCTGATATATGCATTCACACCGCCACAATGGTTACCTTGATTACTCCGCAGAATCAGGGTAGAAAAGAAACCAGTGATTCCGGTGGCTCCAGCGTGGCCCCGAAGAGCGTGGTACGCGGAGATTGTAAAATTTCAGTGGGGAGTCCTTGGACTCTCCCACGTCGTCCGGACCTGCTTTCGCAAGGACCGATATACCACCCTTCCTTACCAGCCCTAGGTTTGACGACCTGGCTATGGAAGCCCACATTCTAAAAAAGAGAGGGCTCTCTAATCCTGTGGTATCTACCATGATCAATGCCAGGAAGCCGGTATCCAGGCAGATCTAATATAGAATCTGGAAGGCGTACATCGCGTGGTGTGAGGCCAAGAAATGGCATCCACATAAGTACGTAATAGGTAGGATTCTGGACTTCCTACAATGGGCTGTAGATAGGAAGCTTGCCTTGAGTACTACCAAGGGTCAGATTTCGGCCTTGTCAATATTTTTTCAAAGGCCCTTGGCTTCGCATTCACTAGTCAAAGCCTTTATACAAGGAGTGATGCGTATTAGTCCTCCGGTTAATATTCCCATATGTCCATGGGATCTAAACTTGGTTCTGTCGGTTCTACAGAAACAACCATTTGAACCATTACAGCATATTTCTTTGGTGCTTCTCACCAGGAAATTGATTTTTCTAGTAGCCATTTGTTCGGCTAAAAGAGTGTCGGAATTAGCAGCTATGTCCTGTAAGGAGCCATATCTGGTTATCCATAAGGATAGAGTAGTGTTACGTCCTCATCCAGCCTTTCTTCCTAGGGTGGTATCGAGGTTTCATTTGAACCAAGATGTGGTTCTTCCTTCTTTTTTCCCCAAACCTACTTCGGTAGAGGAAAAGTTATTGCATTCTTTGGATGTAGTAAGAGCAGTTAAAGCTTATCTAAAGGCCACTGCTCAGATTCGCAGAACGGATACTTTGGTTATTCTGCCGGAAGGCCCCAGAAAGGGTCAGGCAGCGTCAAAATCTACTTTAGCCAAGTGGATTCGACAGGTCATAATACAAGCCTATGGCTTGAGAAGGAGACCGCCTCCGTTCAAAGTTAGAGCGCACTCCACAAGAGCAGTTGGAACTTCATGGGCAGTGCATCACCAGGCCTCCCTGGCTCAAATCTGTAAGGCCGCAACATGGTCTTCAGTACACACGTTTACTAGGTTCTACCAGGTGGACGTTAGAAGTCAGGAGGATGTCGCCTTTGGGCGCAGTGTGTTGCAGGCCGCAAAAGATCCTCATGTCTGATAGCGCTCAGCTTATATATGGTGTATCCCCCCCCTCATTGGGCATTGCTTTAGGACATCCCATTAGTAATGACTATGTCGCTCTGTGTCCCGTGATGTACGAGAAAGAAAATAGGATTTTTATAACAGCTTACCTGTAAAATCCTTTTCTTGGAGTACATCACGGGACACAGAGCTCCCGCCCCTCTTTGGGGACACTTATTGCTTTGCTACAAAACTGAGGTGCTCCCGGATGGGAGGGGCTTATATAGGGGAGGGTACTTCCGGTTTTGGAAGTTGCCAGTGCCAGCACCTGACGGTATCTATATAACCCATTAGTAATGACTATGTCGCTCTGTGTCCCGTGATGTACTCCAAGAAAAGGATTTTACAGGTAAGCTGTTATAAAAATCCTATTTTTGGTACCTAATGGAAGTGATAATTTAGTTATTGAATGACTTTAAGCAGCCAATTTAATCTCTTACTAAGTATGTGGCTTCTTTATCTTTAATCCTTACCTATGTTCGAGTTTCAGATGGTGCCTTGGCCACTACCCCAGGCCACTACCCCACTACCCCAGGCCACTACCCCAGGTTTCTTGTTTCAAGGTGACTCCTTGGTCTTGTAGCATCCATTGGTGTCCAAACTGCGGCCCGGGGGCCAGATATGGCCCTTTGCTTGCCTTATCCAGCCCTTGTGGCACTATTCCTCCCACTGATATGAGACACAATTCTGCCAACTGATACCAACAGTGGGGCACTATTTTTTCACTGACACCAATAATGAGGGAACCATTCCTCCTTATGATGCCAACGATGAATCACTATTCCTTTCCCTAATATGAAATGTGAGGGTGTTTACCCCCACTAATGCCAGGAATATTGCCACTCCGGCCCCCAAAGTCCGAAAGACAATAAACTGGCACTTTGTTTAGAAAGTTTGGAGACTCCTACTATAGAGTCACCCTTGCACTAGGGTGTTCTTTCCCTGCAGTGTGTTCGTCAATAGAAACACACAGCCCCTATGTCAAGGCACTTTCCTGCTCCTCCCTCCACCCTCCCTTCTCCAAACAGACTGACTGGGGACTGCACTGTCCACTGTTAACGCTTTCCTGTCAAAACCAGAAGTTCAGAGAAGCCGCACTGAGAGAGCATAGGCCAGCAGAAGAATGTTAACAAATAGTTTAATGGGGAATGTTTCTTTTATTTAAAGATAAAAAAATCTGTTAAGCTAAAAACCCTGAAGCTTTAATACTACTTTGAAGTATAAAGCCAAAACATTTTTTTTTAGATTTGGTGGTGAGGGGTTAGAACCACTGTCAGTTTTCTTTTCTGTCTGTGCCCCCTTACAGAGTTTTACTCTCTCTAATTATCCTGATCACCAATGTCACTGAGAATGAAAGTGAAGGTATATTCTAAATTTTGAGCTGTCTCTAGAAGACTAGAACAGAAATAGAAGGGGGAATTTTTGAATGGGCCCACTTAGTCCTGTGAAAACTGTCTAAGCGGTGATATCCCTCACATTGGAAAGATATCCTCTCACTTTCTGTTGAGTCTACAGGACAGGAAATGAAGGCAAAATCTTCCTAATGTAAGGTAACCAGATATTTAAAATGAAATCCGGGGACATATTTTTTTTTAACTAGTAATGGCGGCAATCAGGGACTCTCTGCCTGTCGCCGCCGCCACTCACCTCACAGCCTGTCAAGTCTTACTCTTCGGGCCCCGGCTACTACTAGGTGGGGAGTGGAGGAAGATCACTCCGGCAGGGAAGGCAAGGAGATAGGCAGGCGGCTGGCCGGGACTTGAGCCAAGGCAGAAGAACATGCGAGCGGAGCTGAATGGGCATGCAACCGAAACTGAAGAAATATTCCCTCCGCTCCGACCAGCACATGATCATCAGAAAGGAGCATTCTGATTTTTTTTCTTTAATTCTGCACTGACTGTCTTTGAAATTGCCCCAGCCCCTGTTCAAATCCAATCCGGGGACAAAACTGGGGACAGACTTGGTCCGGGGACAGTATCCTCAATCCGGGGACTGTCCCCAGAAACTGGGGATGTCTGGTCACCCTAACCTAATGTAGCGGGGTGTTCAATTTAGGGGAAGTGTCTGAGTGGTAACTAGGCTCAGACACATTAAATTGATAGGATTCATGGACCATTTTTGTTCTCAGGGGTTAATGCTTGTGATGTGTTCCCTGTGGCCATTCTGGGCCAGGGTTGAACCGCGAGCGCAGTGCTGTGCCTTTTGTGTCCCCTCTCGGCAGCCATCCAGTGGGGCGGGAAACCTGCTGTGCATGACGGGAGAGGATATAAAAGGGGCGGACATCTTCTGAGAGGGGTCTTCGTCTGTCCACGCCCAGGCACCTTCAGCCTGGGTGTGTGGGAGTGTGGTTCGCCATCTCCAGGTGCCCTAGGCCCGGAGGCCTTGTTCCGGTTCCACCTCAGGCATCTTTAGCCTGGGGTGAGGTACTATCTCAGGAGTTGCAGTGACGACCTGGAGCTCAGCAGCCTTCGGCTGGGGTCCGCAAGGGATCGAGGAGTCCAGGGTGCCGCCTTGCGAGGGGACCCGCACCCTAAGAGAAGGGAGGATCCTGTTCCGAGGGACCGGTGCTGTGGACACGGTGAAGGAAGGGGTCTGTTGACTCTCTGGGGGGATGTCTTCTCCCTAAAAGGGGCTATGTCCTAGGAAGGAAATTTTTATTCACCAGGTCAGTGGCAGTGTCCTTATCCACCAGGTCAGTGGCAGTGTCCCTATCCACCAGGTCAGTGGCAGTGATCCTATCCACCAGGTCAGTGGCAGAGACCCTATCCACCAGGTCTGTGGCAGAGACCCTATCCACCAGGTCTGTGGCAGAGACCCTATCCACCAGGTCTGTGGCAGAGACCCTATCCACCAGGTCTGTGGCAGAGACCCTATCCACCAGGTCAGTGGCAGTGACCCTATCCACCAGGTCAGTGGCAGTGACCCTATCCACCAGGTCTGTGGCCGTGACCCTATAAACAAGGTCTGTGGCAGTGACCCTATAAACAAGGTCTGTGGCAGTGACCCTATCCACCAGGTCTGTGGCAGTGACCCTATCCACCAGGTCTGTGGCAGTGACCCTATCCACCAGGTCAGTGGCAGACACCCTATCCACCAGGTCAGTGGCAGTGACCCTATCCACCAGGTCTGTGGCAGAGACCCTATCCACCAGGTCTGTGGCAGAGACCCTATCCACCAGGTCTGTGGCAGAGACCCTATCCACCAGGTCAGTGGCAGTGACCCTATCCACCAGGTCAGTGGCAGTGACCCTATCCACCAGGTCAGTGGCAGTGACCCTATCCACCAGGTCTGTGGCAGTGACCCTATAAACAAGGTCTGTGGCAGTGACCCTATCCACCAGGTCTGTGGCAGTGACCCTATCCACCAGGTCTGTGGCAGTGACCCTATCCACCAGGTCAGTGGCAGACACCCTATCCACCAGGTCAGTGGCAGTGACCCTATCCACCAGGTCTGTGGCAGAGACCCTATCCACCAGGTCAGTGGCAGTGACCCTATCCACCAGGTCTGTGGCAGAGACCCTGTTCGCCAGGTCAGTGGCAGTGACCTTATCCACCAGGTCTGTGGCAGAGACCAACCTCATGGTCTGTGGCAGAGACCATGCGCCAAAACTGTTTGAGAATCTAAACAGTTCTAAAAGTTTGAGCTACGTTTGTGCCTGGACCTCCTCCACACCTTAAAGCTATCCTGTGTCTTTATTCCAACCTTTCGTTCATCCAAGAGAAAAATGTGTTGTGCAAGTGGAAAATAAAGATTGAGTTGGACTTTCAGCTGGTGTGGACATTTACGTTCCTGGGGAATTCAAGGACTTGCATCTACACACTGTAGAGGTGAGAATCATTCTCAGGAGGACTTTATGCTCCGGCTGCAGACAACGCCTAAAAACAACACCGCCTAACCTCTTAACACAGGAGGGTACGGGCTTGTGGTGCGGTGTGCCCCTTTTCTCCTGAGAGGAGCCGAAGCAGACAAGGAGAAGGGGGTGAGTGCGCTACACTAATGAGACACAGATAGCAAAAAAGTAAGAGTAGTTTTAACTCTCCCCTACACCATAAAGAATAAGAATAAATATTTGGCTTTAGATATAATTTAAGATTTTTCCTGACACAGTTCCAAAATGCAAGTGGTTCCTAAGGCAGAAGGCTTTTTATCTTAATGCATTCTATCCATTAAGATTAAAAGCCTTGTGTGTGCAGAAGCCCCCCCTCATACTTACCTGAGCCCCATCTTGATCCAGCGATGTTGCAAGAGAGCCTCGGCTGTCAATCAAAGTCAGTGAGCCAATGAGGAGAGAGAGGGGGTGAGGCCGAGCCACGACTCTGTGTCTGAATGGTCATACAAAGCAGCGGCTCAGCTTGGGTGCCCCCATAGCAAGATGCTTGCTGTGGGGGCACTTGGGAGAAGGGAGGAGTCAGGAATGCCAGCGAGCTACCCAAGAAGAGGAGGATCTGGGCTGCTCTGTTCAAAACCAACTGCACAGAGCAGGTAAGTATAACAAGTTTTTTATTTTTAAACAAAAAGACTTTAGTATCACCAGGAGGAGGTATGAAATATTAAATGTCTCAGTTATTAAACCCATTTTTATTTAAAAACGACTAGCAAGTCTGCCATTTCATTAAATAGGCTGAAAATGGACAGGTGTGTTCAGTGGTGAGGAGCACAGAGGTCTCATTGATGACGGCCAGTTAGAGTTGGCCTCAACCCCCATCTATGAGGAGCAGTCAGCTGTAGATTCAGATACTGGCAGTAGTCCTTCCTATCAGCAGCAGACGTTGTGAAGGGGAGTTGGTGGTGTAAGCTGCCATGCTGGAGAGTACAGTGCCTGTGTCAGCCCCAGCAGAAGCAAGGGGGTGCCATATCTTATTGCAACACAGGCTGACCTGATGCAGGGACTGCTATGGATTTGCTTTTTGCTGGTATGACAATTGAAGAAAAAACAAACCTGCACCCTTTTCTTTAATGCAGCACAATACAACGCACGTGGGTTGTGGTGTGCTGCAGTGCATGTTCATTGTACTTGCGCATTGGGGTGCCAATAGCTAGATAGATGACATACACAGGTATGCTGTAGTTTGTTGTTATTTGTACTTTAGGACAGTTTTCTTACCTTCTCAACTTGCTTGGGATTTCCGGATATGGCCAGACGCTCGAAGTTCAGCTCTGCCTCCTCTGCTTCTCTGCATTTTTGTTCATAACTTTTCTTTGACTAAACATGGAACAAAGAAGACATGATCTCATGACACGTGGGTACTAAAAGTATTATATTTTACAGAAAGAGACATAAGCATTATGCCCCTCCAAGATAATTTATACCCCCCCCCCCACCAAAGATATCAACATTAGTTGTGGAAAGTGGCCTTCTATTAAATGTGTATGGCACAAAATAAAAACACGAGTGTCTTTATTATCCTATTGAAATTGTTCATATTCACCAAACAGCAGATAGCTTGGACTGAGTACATCAGCCACACAGTAGGTAGGAATGTCCACAAAAGACATCCTCTACCGTCCCTCCTTCATTTGTGTCTCACACGCTCCCACTCCCAGATATTGCAGCTGTAAATTCAAAAAGCAGTGGGCAGGAATAGGTGTGGTCAGGTGCTGGGTGAAAAGCTACAGGTTTGCAAATCAGCAGTGATAGCCACACCCCCTGCAATATTTTTTTTTTTATCTCACTATAGTGCACAGACTACATGAGATTGGCAACTCTGCTCTGAATTCAGAGCAGTGCAGCATTGTTGCCACTTCATCACAGGAAACTGCACTCATTGGACCAGTGGTGGGCCGTCCATTAGGGGCACACGGGCGCCACCCCCCCCCCTATCAATGCGTCCGGTCCCCTAACCTACATGCAGGGCTATGGATGCATGGATTCCAATTGCGGGCGGGTGTTTTTTTTTTAAACACGTGATTAGAGCCAGAGGCTCTAATAAGCTTCAAAAAAGGGTGGACTTGGGGTGCAAAGCACTGCACTCCGAGCCCACCTAGTTGTGTGACAATAGCAAATTAATATTCGCTATTACCACACTGATCCTCCTCTTGGTCCTGGGACCCGTTACCCAATTGGCTGAAAGGACAGGCGATCCTATTGCCCAGGAAGAGGAGGGAGGAGATATGAAGCGGAAGCCGCCACGATGCAGAGGGGGAGGAGATGCGATAGAAGCTGCCGCCCGTAGGAATGCTGCCCGCCCGCAACCAAGATGGGGTAAGTGCGGGACCAGGTGGCCGACCGCGAGACCCAGTGGGGGGATGGTGCGAGTGACCCAACCGACAACGGGAGGGGGGGTTGTTTGCCACCCCCCAAATAAGAAAACCTACAGCCGCCACTGCGTTGGACCTAACTGGCAGGTCAACAGGTAGGACTTTGCAGATGCAGGCTCCTTCAGAATAAATTATAGGTCAACAGCTACAAATACTGTAGCTGCTGACTTTTAATATTAGGACACATACCTGTCCATGAATGCAGCAATGTCTTCACCTGAGCCGATTTTTCCAATCGGCTCTCGGGTGCTGCCGCCGCCGCCATCTCGGTTAGAGGAAACTGGCAGTGAATGTCACTGCACTTTGTGAATGTCCCGGCAGGGAATGAGGAGGGGGCTGAACTTCCTGGTGAGTTTGCGACGGTGAGCTCAGCAGGCGGTGGGAGCGGGTACTTGTCAAAAGCAGGCACCTGCAAGACCCCCCCCCCCCCCCGAAAGGTGTCAAATGTGGCAGCAGTGGGGGAGAGGAGGCAAACAAGCGGACCTTTCCCTTTTGGATGGCGCTCCACTTTAAGTGCTGTGGTACATTTTTTTATGGGGGGGGGGGATTCGGGGAATAGTTCTTCTTTACAAAGAACCACAAAGTCATTGGAACAATTGAGGTTTTCGACACCCATTTCATTTTTATACAGCAATAAAACATGGAATTTGTTGAGTTCAAACTTTTCACAAATTTTTTGGCCAGAGCTCTATCTGTATCGTTAGACAAATACGTTTTAATGTACACAGACTCCAACTTACCTCCATTGTCTTCTTGTACATGGACACTTTATTCTTTTGAAAGCGCTCCATGGCATTCTCATACTAAGTGAGAAAACAGTAAGATTCATTAGACTGAAGTATACCACTTGGGGCAATCCTTAGACAAACACAATAACATCTCCACCTATTTTAATGTTTAGTAGCCCAATTGGGCAAAACACAGTAGCAGATTAAGGCCTTTTTTATACAGGCAGTCAGGGTTCAGTAAAAAAGATGGTGCTGTGGTTTTACTGCCCCCGGTTGCCCACCTAAAGCTAATCAACAGCTTTGTGCCATGATGCGACATGCCCAGTTGACAGCCAGTGGCATCTATCATAATGCGTCATCATGCAAGTCAATGGGTCGGCGCTGCAATTGCGCGCCAAACACTTGGCTTGCCATTGCAGTGCATTAGCCCCATTATAAAAAGCTATTTTTTCAGAAAAACAAAGAAAAGACAGGCAATCATGAGGTGGCAGGATCACCAACTGAAAGCCTGACAGCGGTCAAGCAGCTTTCTGAAGAGCGATTCACTGAGAATTGCTTTTCAGTGCAATGGTTAACCAAAGACACACACTTTTCTTTCTAGGTTTATTAGCATTACTGTATTCCTGGCCCATGCAGTTTTACACTGACACCGATGTTGGGCAGTTAGTATGATCTCACAGAAGAAAATCCAAAATAAGGACGGCAGTGCTCATAGCCACACCTCTAAAGCTCTAATCCATCCAGTCACATATAAAAAGCACAAATTAATCCCTAAATGTATTATTTTTAATGCAAGCGGTTAAGTAACTGAATTTGATTTGATATCAGCCTGTTGCAATCCTTGTACAGCAGAGCTCAGACCTGGGGAAGAAGAAGCACAAGGAACCAATTAGTTGTACTGCAGTGCAAGAGCAGAGTGACAGGTGAGCTCATCAGCCTGCTGCTTTTTCTTTTCCGGTTCAGTCACAGGGTGGAGGTGGGGAGGAGACCTGTAAGTGTTACTAAACTGCCGCTGTCAAAATAACTGGTCTCCGTCACTGCTTGGCGTGGCAGCTCCCTTACTCTTACTTCTCCTCCTAGCTTGCATTGCTCTTTAATGTGTATCTATGGTCAAAAATATAAAATCATATTTTCACTTCCACATTGTATTTCAATGATTTCTAGCTTATTCCTATTAATCCTTACACATTTATTTATTTTACTTCTGTGACACATATTCACTATGCCTTGTGGGAGGGCACTGCCATATCACAGAATTCACAGAGCCTGCCTTCTGATCTACAGAGGTGCTGGGAGGAGGAGTTTCAGGAGGTGGAGTCAATATAGGAATCATTGCTGTCTGTGCCCCTGTTGGAGCGATCGCTCTCTCTATTTGTCATGTTTACCATTATCATTAAAGTGGTTGTAAACCCACTTTGCAAAAAAATTAAAAATCTAACACCTGCAGGAAAAGGGCATAATGAGCGAGTATGCATAGCATACTCGCTCATTATGTAATACTCACCTGAGATCAAAGCCCCCGCTGCGGTGCCTGACACAGCACCGGCCAGCGACAAGTCGTCTCTGAGTTACTTCCGGGTATCGCGGCTCCAGCACTGTGATTGGCCAGAGCCGCCATGAGATCACTCCCGTGTACAGTCACTGAAAGCAAAGGCACGTGAAGCCATTGCTTCAGTGCGCATATGCCTATTACATCGGCACATGCAAATACAGGGGATATCTCCTAAACCGTTCAGTTTTAGGAGATATCCAGGGTAGCTACAGGTAAGCCTTATTATAGGCTTACTTGTAGCATAAAGTGTGTTGTAAGGGTTTACAACCACTTTAAGGCCACTTTCACACTGAGGTGGTTTTCAAGTGTTTTAGCACTAGAAATAGCCTCTAACTAACGCCTGAAAACCGCCTCCCCATTCATTTCAGTGTGACTTTTCACACTGGGGCGGCTTGCGGGACATTCCTAAAATTCTGAAAATTCCTGCAAGCAGCATCATTGGGGTGGTGCTTTACCTCTAACGCCCGGTGATTTCAGTGTGAAAGTGGCCTGAAAGTGAATGAAAATCTTAAATTTTGGTTTGCCCCCGGAACAGTGATAAAGTTGAAATATTCCAATGGGGATACTAGTGACAACCATGAACTCCCTCGGTTTGAAGAGATTTCCTCTCGTTTCCTGTTGTAGCTATGGGACAGGAAGTGAAGAGAAGTCTCCCCATTGGAACACAGGTGGCAAAAAAAAATGATGTGTTATAACCCTTCCTTACTCTATCCAACCTGAATCAAAAGAGCAAATGAAGAAATCTGGATAGCCGCACTCCAAGATAATGTCTTTATTGAATGGAAAACAGTTCATACAGCAAACTGAGTCACAGGTAAATTAACTGACGTGTTTCACGCCTCTTTACTGATGCTTAGGACCAAGCAAGAAAAAGAGGTGAGAAACGCATCAATTATCTTATCTGTGACTCAGTTTGCTGTATGAACTGTTTTCTATTCAATAAAGACATTATCTCGGAGTGCGACTATTCGGATTTCTTCGTTTGCTCGTGTAACGACACCCCAAATATGAAAGGGGTTTAACGCCGTTTAAGGATATTCCCTCTCCTGGACACAAATTCACTGCCGATCCTCCACAGTCAGACGACCACTTCCCATAGGAATTAATCCTTCCAAAAGAACGAATGAACTGCTTTATTATTGCAAAACATTACAACTTTTATATCCACAGAGAGAAGCTTCTGACCCTCCTCTCATCATACACCTTTGACCAGACCCAAGTTACATGAGCCAATTAACTACAGTGAATGGCTCAGACACATGCCCTTTCTGTCTCCCAATCCCCATCCAATCCCCATTTCCACAAGCCACAATAGACAATAGCATGAAATCACACACCATCACAGCAAGTATTACATAAACAGCCCACACACAGTATATACCCAATATGTGCCCTGTATATACCGTATTGGATATGGCTATCACAGATCATGGTGGGGTTCTCCTTCACCCTGTGCCCCAAGTAGGGACACAGGGTGGTTTACACATAAGAGGCATTGGGGAAGCTGAAGCAAGGGTATCTCATACTTTCTAAGAGATTCTGGGTTCCCCGGGCCCTCCCGTTACAGCTCGTATCTTGCATACAGAGCCAGCACCCGTTTAGTGCAGGGTAGGTGAAATTTTTGGACTGCTACCTGGTGCGGTATATTACTTCTTACTTCTAATTGAATGAAAAAGACTTGTCTTTAGTTCTACTTGAACATTGCTGAGATAAATCCTAAAGCTCAGGTAGGGTGAGGAAATCCATATACACAATGCACCCTTCCGGTGTATTGTATCCTGCAGCAAGCTTACCTTTTTCCTCAGTTCCTTTTGTCTCTCTCTAAAGTCCTCCAAACTCTGCAGTTCTTCCCTCACAGTTGCTGCTAGTTGTATGTGTGAGTTCCCAATATTTTCAATTTCTGCAACAAGACAAAGAACATATTTACTATATTATTTCTAGTATGAGTTACTAAACAAAATCAGTTTTCTAGAAAAACGATCAAATTCTTAAGTGAGCTCCTCATAGAACTAGAAGAGTGAAGGCCTCTATTCCTTTAGTGAATTAAGCCCATATACTTGCATTGTCAGAGGCAACACCACTGTGTAGCACTTCCAAGCAAGAAGTAGTGTAGATGTACAGTAATCTAAGGGCAAATATGGCTGCCCTGAATGTATACATAATTACAAATTATACATGGAAATAACGAGGCATTAATAAATACATAATGGTAAGAATATTTATATCATGCTTGTTGTGTCCCACTTTTTTGTGCATATTTGCATGTATATATAACAATAGTAAAAATGAACACAGTAATCTGTATCAGTCAATACTACAAACAGCGCTAAATGTTGAGGAATGACAGTGGTCAACACCACCTAACAGTTCTTAAGACAGATTCAAGATAGTTTTCAGTGCTTCAAAAGAATGTCCATGGGTGATCCTAAAGAAATAAGTAGAGTGCACCTTCCACCAATCTTCCAGATCCACCTCGTGACACACACACCCCGTAGGGGTTCACACTCACCAGAGTAATATTGAATTAAAGCCTTGAATAGAAATTGCTGTATCCAAGCCAAACACTGAAATATTGTATCCGTCAAGGAGACCTCAGAATGAGATGGGCTTCCAAAAAACAAACAAAGGGAAAGCACATAGTGTAACCCAGTTTATTTCATAAAACAAACCCTCACAAACTTGGTCCCCTCATACATTAAACGTACATCAGTTAAAAGATCACATAAGCAAACATGGAGGGTGGTTTACTTCACCGTATCCGCCGTCCGGCGTGTATCAAAAAGAACCAAGGGCTGCAATGCCTTACTTCCTCTTCCTGGTTCTCTGAGCGGTGGAACGCAAACCAGCACTCCCAGCGTGTCGTGTAGGTCACGCCCTGACGCGTTTCGTCATTGGTTGACTTCAACAGAGGGCGTGACCACACGACGCACACGCAGACTTATAATGCGTTCCAGTCCTCAACCTTAGCCAATCAGCCCGCGCCTGACAAAGCAATGGGTGCACATAACGATGACGGCTGATTACACTGAAGGCTTACTACAGGGAGAGGAATGGACCAAACAAAGTCTAACTGCATATCCTGTTATAAATCACCTGGATAGCTTCACAGGGGATTATACAAGAGATTAGGTATAATAATAATATTTAAAAGCTGAGTCTGATTCAATTAAATAAAATTAAATCAACAGAGCCTATAAATCAACAATCATAATGATAATGCATATTTATGCCGATACATATAGACAATGATTACCATAGTCATTTTAACCCATTAAGCACTATATGTAATAACTACTACATAGGTCAATACCATGGTATAGAAAAACTTTTTAGACAAAAATTTATATAATAAAAAATACTAAAAATTATATAAACATGCCATGTAGGAAGCTCCAATCTTATTTAGACAATGATAAAATAATTTAATTTTTTAAAATTTAATTTAAAAATCACTAATAAAACAATTAATATCTAATTCAACATTCAACCCTTTGGGCGACAAAGTATCTACAGAAAAAATCCATTGAGTTTCTCTCTTGGAAAGATCTCTGACCAAATTAGAGCCCCTCCATGCTGGCTTCAAATGGTCGACCCCCCAAAATTTAAGTCCCGAAGGATCCTGATTGTGAAATATTTTAAAATGAAGTGACACATTGTGGTCTTTAAAACCAATAATAATATTTGCAATGTGTTCTGACACTCTAACTTTAAGTTGGCGTTTAGTGCGGCCTATATAAATAAGCCCGCACGGGCATTGGAGGGCATACACAACATACGAAGTGTTACATGTGATGAATTCCCTGATAGTAAACTCCTTATCGTTTGAGGTAGATGTGAAGGTTTCAACAGCCCTTAATGGCCTGTTGACCTCTCTGCATGCACGACACCTCCTGCATGCAAAAAAACCATCTCTATCCCAAAAGGTAGAGGGTCTAGATGGGGGGTCCAAAACCTTCCTTACTATTTTATCAGCAAAACTCATAGCCCTTCTATAGATAAAACCAGGTTTTTGAGGCAATACTGTAGAGAGTACTTTATCCATACATAAAACATGCCAATGAGTATAAAAAATCTCTTCGACCTCCTTGTATTGGGAATGGAAGCTCGAGATAAAACTCCATTCTCTTCCTCTATCTATCTGTGCCGGTAATGGATCTCTAAGGAAATTATCCCTAGGTAATTCCGCCAATTCACAAATTAAAGAGTTTAATACCCTTTCTTTATAACCTTTTTCTAGAAATTTATTTTTTACAATCTGGGCCTGTAGTAAAAAATCACTTCCCTCAGAGCAATTCCTTTTAACTCTGGTAATTTGTCCTTTAGGTATATTTTTCAGCCATAAAGGATGATGTCCACTGCTAACAGGTAAATAGCTATTAGAATCTGTGGCTTTAAAAAATACCTTCGTTCCCAACCTATTCTCACATCTATAAATGTGAACATCCAAGAAATGAATATCACTAGGGCTATATTCACTAGTCAATTTGATGTTATTCTTTATTGTTATTAAGTTCACTTAAAAATTCTTGCAACGTGCTTAAAGGCCCCTCCCAGATAAAGAACAGATCATCAATGTATCTTTTATACATCAGGAGTTGTGGGCGTGTTATAGAGAAAATGAACTTATCCTCCCATTCCCCCATAAACAAATTTGCTATACTGGGGGCAAATTTAGCCCCCATAGCAACACCTCTTGATTGGGAATAGAAATCTCCATTGAACCCAAAAAAATTATGGTTCAAACAAAAATCAAGGGCATTCCTTAAAAAAATCTTCTGGTTGTGTGGTATATCATCACGTTTACACAATGCCCAATTCAAAGCCAGCAAGGCATCATCATGCTGGATAATGGTGTATAAGGCAGAAACATCTGCAGTTACCAAAAAAATCTCATCTTTCCCTGTAAGGTCTACTGCCTGTAACATTTGAAGTAAACTTTTGGTATCCCTCAAATAGGCACGAGTCTCTACCACACTTTTTTGGAGATAAATATCTAAATATTGTCCTAAACGGGATGTGATGGATCCAATCCCGTTGACAATAGGTCTTCCAGGGGGACATTTAACATCTTTATGGATTTTGGGGAGGGTGTAAATAGTGGGGATTCTACTACTACTAGGTACAAGATATGTCCTCTCACGATTAGTCAGAACCCCTGTAGAGTACCCCATTTCTATTAGACATTTTAAATTAATTTCATACTGGTTAGATGGATCTTTCTCCAACTTAGTATAGGTATTGGTGTCGTCTAACATCTCCATGAGTTGGTTAACATAAAATGTTTTATTCAAAATGACCACTCCTCCCCCTTTATCCGCGGGTCTAATGATTATATCTTTTCTCTCTTCAAGCATTGAGATTCCATCTAATATGTGGCGTGGATTCACCTCCTTTTTGGGTACTATGTGCTGTAAATCTCGTATCACAAGACCCTTAAATGTTTCCAATTGGTGGTTTGCGCCATTCAAAGGGTTGAAGAGAGACTTATTACGGAGCCCACTATCTAGTGCTACAGACGACAGATTAGTCGTTGGTTGGGAATTTTTGTTAAGAAAGTATTTCTTCACATTATTTTTACGTACATATTTATGTATGTCTATAAAGACATCAAACTTATTTATTGGCCTTTTCAGACCACACTTCAAACCCAAATGTAAAATATTAATTTCCTTGTGCGATAAAATTGTGTCACTCAGATTAAAAATACCACCTAATCTGGGCCTCTGCTTCTTTTTCTGGATTTTTGACCCCGCTCTGCATCCTCGCGTTCGTCTCTCCTCTGAGTGGAGTGTTGTACCTGATCCCTCTCCCAATAAGGTGGTTCTCTCCACTGAGGATCTCTGTGTTCCTGATTTTGTTGAGTATGAACCGGAGGCCTTCCCCTTCTTTGGGGATGTCCTCTGCCCCGTCTCTGCCACCCCCTCCCCCTCCCTAAAAAAGGACGGGGAGATCGATAATTAGTTCCATTTCACCGTGATTTGGGAGACTTCCGTTCTAATTCTGTGTATCTTTGGCAGCAAAATAGGACTGCAGATAATAGGGAAATTAATGGTGAGAATATTCACTCTGATGACCCTGCAGTAAGACCCCCTCAGTTAATTACCAATGTCCCCATTATAAATGATATGAGGAGGAGTGATATCCCACCACGTCCACCAAGGGACCACTCTACGCCAATTAGATCTAATGGGGATTATGGTAGAGGGAGTTCAGTGAGAGAGGGACCTAGCAGTGCCCATTATCATACACCCCATAATCAGCAATATCATGTTCCAGTCCATAATAGGTTTGAACCTTTATGGGAAAATGGAACTAATTATCGATCTCCCCGTCCTTTTTTAGGGAGGGGGAGGGGGTGGCAGAGACGGGGCAGAGGACATCCCCAAAGAAGGGGAAGGCCTCCGGTTCATACTCAACAAAATCAGGAACACAGAGATCCTCAGTGGAGAGAACCACCTTATTGGGAGAGGGATCAGGTACAACACTCCACTCAGAGGAGAGACGAACGCGAGGATGCAGAGCGGGGTCAAAAATCCAGAAAAAGAAGCAGAGGCCCAGATTAGGTGGTATTTTTAATCTGAGTGACACAATTTTATCGCACAAGGAAATTAATATTTTACATTTGGGTTTGAAGTGTGGTCTGAAAAGGCCAATAAATAAGTTTGATGTCTTTATAGACATACATAAATATGTACGTAAAATTAATGTGAAGAAATACTTTCTTAACAAAAATTCCCAACCAACGACTAATCTGTCGTCTGTAGCACTAGATAGTGGGCTCCGTAATAAGTCTCTCTTCAACCCTTTGAATGGCGCAAACCACCAATTGGAAACATTTAAGGGTCTTGTGATACGAGATTTACAGCACATAGTACCCAAAAAGGAGGTGAATCCACGCCACATATTAGATGGAATCTCAATGCTTGAAGAGAGAAAAGATATAATCATTAGACCCGCGGATAAAGGGGGAGGAGTGGTCATTTTGAATAAAACATTTTATGTTAACCAACTCATGGAGATGTTAGACGACACCAATACCTATACTAAGTTGGAGAAAGATCCATCTAACCAGTATGAAATTAATTTAAAATGTCTAATAGAAATGGGGTACTCTACAGGGGTTCTGACTAATCGTGAGAGGACATATCTTGTACCTAGTAGTAGTAGAATCCCCACTATTTACACCCTCCCCAAAATCCATAAAGATGTTAAATGTCCCCCTGGAAGACCTATTGTCAACGGGATTGGATCCATCACATCCCGTTTAGGACAATATTTAGATATTTATCTCCAAAAAAGTGTGGTAGAGACTCGTGCCTATTTGAGGGATACCAAAAGTTTACTTCAAATGTTACAGGCAGTAGACCTTACAGGGAAAGATGAGATTTTTTTGGTAACTGCAGATGTTTCTGCCTTATACACCATTATCCAGCATGATGATGCCTTGCTGGCTTTGAATTGGGCATTGTGTAAACGTGATGATATACCACACAACCAGAAGATTTTTTTAAGGAATGCCCTTGATTTTTGTTTGAACCATAATTTTTTTTGGTTCAATGGAGATTTCTATTCCCAATCAAGAGGTGTTGCTATGGGGGCTAAATTTGCCCCCAGTATAGCAAATTTGTTTATGGGGGAATGGGAGGATAAGTTCATTTTCTCTATAACACGCCCACAACTGCTGATGTATAAAAGATACATTGATGATCTGTTCTTTATCTGGGAGGGGCCTTTAAGCACGTTGCAAGAATTTTTAAGTGAACTTAATAACAATAAGAATAACATCAAATTGACTAGTGAATATAGCCCTAGTGATATTCATTTCTTGGATGTTCACATTTATAGATGTGAGAATAGGTTGGGAACGAAGGTATTTTTTAAAGCCACAGATTCTAATAGCTATTTACCTGTTAGCAGTGGACATCATCCTTTATGGCTGAAAAATATACCTAAAGGACAAATTACCAGAGTTAAAAGGAATTGCTCTGAGGGAAGTGATTTTTTACTACAGGCCCAGATTGTAAAAAATAAATTTCTAGAAAAAGGTTATAAAGAAAGGGTATTAAACTCTTTAATTTGTGAATTGGCGGAATTACCTAGGGATAATTTCCTTAGAGATCCATTACCGGCACAGATAGATAGAGGAAGAGAATGGAGTTTTATCTCGAGCTTCCATTCCCAATACAAGGAGGTCGAAGAGATTTTTTATACTCATTGGCATGTTTTATGTATGGATAAAGTACTCTCTACAGTATTGCCTCAAAAACCTGGTTTTATCTATAGAAGGGCTATGAGTTTTGCTGATAAAATAGTAAGGAAGGTTTTGGACCCCCCATCTAGACCCTCTACCTTTTGGGATAGAGATGGTTTTTTTTGCATGCAGGAGGTGTCGTGCATGCAGAGAGGTCAACAGGCCATTAAGGGCTGTTGAAACCTTCACATCTACCTCAAACGATAAGGAGTTTACTATCAGGGAATTCATCACATGTAACACTTCGTATGTTGTGTATGCCCTCCAATGCCCGTGCGGGCTTATTTATATAGGCCGCACTAAACGCCAACTTAAAGTTAGAGTGTCAGAACACATTGCAAATATTATTATTGGTTTTAAAGACCACAATGTGTCACTTCATTTTAAAATATTTCACAATCAGGATCCTTCGGGACTTAAATTTTGGGGGGTCGACCATTTGAAGCCAGCTTGGAGGGGCTCTAATTTGGTCAGAGATCTTTCCAAGAGAGAAACTCAATGGATTTTTTCTGTAGATACTTTGTCGCCCAAAGGGTTGAATGTTGAATTAGATATTAATTGTTTTATTAGTGATTTTTAAATTAAATTTTAAAAAATTAAATTATTTTATCATTGTCTAAATAAGATTGGAGCTTCCTACATGGCATGTTTATATAATTTTTAGTATTTTTTATTATATAAATTTTTGTCTAAAAAGTTTTTCTATACCATGGTATTGACCTATGTAGTAGTTATTGCATATAGTGCTTAATGGGTTAAAATGACTATGGTAATCATTGTCTATATGTATCGGCATAAATATGCATTATCATTATGATTGTTGATTTATAGGCTCTGTTGATTTAATTTTATTTAATTGAATCAGACTCAGCTTTTAAATATTATTATTATACCTAATCTCTTGTATAATCCCCTGTGAAGCTATCCAGGTGATTTATAACAGGATATGCAGTTAGACTTTGTTTGGTCCATTCCTCTCCCTGTAGTAAGCCTTCAGTGTAATCAGCCGTCATCGTTATGTGCACCCATTGCTTTGTCAGGCGCGGGCTGATTGGCTAAGGTTGAGGACTGGAACGCATTATAAGTCTGCGTGTGCGTCGTGTGGTCACGCCCTCTGTTGAAGTCAACCAATGACGAAACGCGTCAGGGCGTGACCTACACGACACGCTGGGAGTGCTGGTTTGCGTTCCACCGCTCAGAGAACCAGGAAGAGGAAGTAAGGCATTGCAGCCCTTGGTTCTTTTTGATACACGCCGGACGGCGGATACGGTGAAGTAAACCACCCTCCATGTTTGCTTATGTGATCTTTTAACTGATGTACGTTTAATGTATGAGGGGACCAAGTTTGTGAGGGTTTGTTTTATGAAATAAACTGGGTTACACTATGTGCTTTCCCTTTGTTTGTTTTTTGGAAGCCCATCTCATTCTGAGGTCTCCTTGACGGATACAATATTTCAGTGTTTGGCTTGGATACAGCAATTTCTATTCAAGGCTTTAATTCAATATTACTCTGGTGAGTGTGAACCCCTACGGGGTGTGTGTGTCACGAGGTGGATCTGGAAGATTGGTGGAAGGTGCACTCTACTTATTTCTTTAGGATCACCCATGGACATTCTTTTGAAGCACTGAAAACTATCTTGAATCTGTCTTAAGAACTGTTAGGTGGTGTTGACCACTGTCATTCCTCAACATTTAGCGCTGTTTGTAGTATTGACTGATACAGATTACTGTGTTCATTTTTACTATTGTTATATATATTTTGCCATGTTTTAAACAGCAGCTTAGTTTTATATATTTTTAATTATTTATTTTTTAAAAATATTTTTGTCAACATTCATTACCCACTTGTGGATAACTATTGTGGTCATTCATCTTTGTGGTAAATTGCAATACGTGTTATCCATAGGCGCTGAGCGGTGTATTATAGGCCTTTTTATACACTCTTTTTAAATATTTGCATGTATACAAGTAAAATTAATTCTAGCTCTGAGAATGGATTTTTATCCTTTTCAAATTAGCATTTTGCGCAAATATTCGCAAATATGCGCATATGTGTGTAAAAAAATTACCCGTCAACTACATTTTTTGTATTCGTTTTTTTTGCTCATCTATAGGCAGCACATTTTTACGCACCTGTGTGAACAGGCACATTGAAAATATTTGGCTACATTTAGATCAGTAAAAAAACAAAAAACACCTGTGTGCCTAAAGCTGGATACAAACTTTTTTGGATACAGTTTTTTTTTTCGTTCAACCCAGCGTGTTGAACTGGGGAAAAAAAAAGTCAAAGCCGCTGTACTAACTATCTGAAGTTAGTACAGCAATCTTCCCCGCTGAGCTATTGTATTCTGCCCTGCCAGAACACTCCGATAAGCGCTCTCTGCCATTGGCAGAGAGTGCTGAATGGGAGTCGTCGGCTGTTGGTTTTTTAGCATGCTCGTCAGACAGAAGCCGGGAAAATTGGACAGGGTGCCATACACATGGGCTGAATGTCGGCCTTTTTTTTTAACCGGCCAATGTCTCCCAACATTAAGCCCGTGTTTACGGGGTTTAGGGCAGGCTAGAGATCAGTGATGGAGAACCTTGGCACCCCGGATGTTTTCGAACTACATTTTCCATGATGCTCATGCACTCTGCAGTGTAGGTGAGCATCATGGGAAATGTAGTTCTAAAACATCTGGGGTGCCAAGGTTCACCATCACTGCTATAGATTATGCAATCTTCGTTTGTGCAACCATGGGTTGAATAGCTGTACACAGCTGTGCTCTTGTAAATGCTGATGCTTCTTTGTATGTCCTTTGATGTTTTTTTTAACACAAAAGTTATCTAATATGCCTACAAATATGCCTACAAACGCCTCTTGTGCATGGACCCTTGAAGTTGAATATAAAAGGCAGATTGAGTTGAAATCAAGTCTTTGCATTTAACAGATCTTCTATTTCTTTATGTTTTCCTAATATTATTTTTTTTTTCACTTTTACATTGTGAATTTTTAAGCTAACAGAGGTCTCCAAAAATTCACAGGCTGAAAAAATATCAATTTTATAGTTACATAGTAGGTAAGGTTGAAAAAAGACAAGAATCCATCCAGTTCAACCTGTGTATGTGTGTCAGTGTCGATAATCATTTCCCATATACCTGTATGTTGTGTTCTTTAGGATGCACGTCCAGGAGTCTTAAAAATATCAATACTCCCCGCTGATACCACCACTTGTGGAAGAGAGGTCCACATTCTTACCGCCCTGACAGTGGAGAACCCCCTACACAGCTTAAGGTTAAACCACTTCTCCTCCAATCTCATTGTGTGGCCTTGTGTCCTCTTACACCCCCTAAGATTGAATAGCCTTTTTCCTATGCTGGGATCGCCATTGCTGTATTTGTAAATCCCTATCATGTCCCCACTCAAGCGTCTTTTCTCCAGGAAGAATCAATTTAGTGCTTGTTAGTCGCTCATCGTATTTGAGGTCCTCGAGTCCCCTTAATAATTTAGTTGCCTTTCTTTGGACTCTCTTCAGCTCCAGCACATTCCTTCTGAGGATTGGTGACCAGAACTGGGTGGAATACTCCAGATGTGTTTTATAAAGTTTTATAAAGTGGTAGGATTATAGTTTTATCTCTGGCGTATATCCCCTTTTTTATGCATGCTAATATTCTGCCGGCTTTGGTAGCTGCAGCTTGACATTGCATTCTTTTGCTCAGTCTGTCTTCCACTAGGACCCCCAGATCATTCTCCATCCTTGACTCCCCCAGTGAGTAGTTTGCGTTTATAAATTAATGAATACAATTTCAATGAATAAAAAAAAAAAATCAGTATTATATGATTTAGAACAAAGAAAAAACATCAGTAGAAAAAAAAAAATCAAATTAAACTCGAGTCAATCAGAGTCCTCCCTAACATCAGGGTTCCCATCAGAGTTCCCATTAAAGTCCTTACATGAGAGTCCTCTTACATCATAGTAGCGTGATATACCTTTTCCCCACTTTCCCTTTCTTTCTCATACCCTACACACCCCCCTCTTTTTTTTTTCTCCTATATTTCTCCTCCTCCCGTACCTTTATAAAATTATAGTAATCTTACTGGGAGATTTACTGCACTTTCAGGCCATATGTGTTGAGCCGTGTTTTTTTTCTTTTTTCTACACCACTGTTCATAGTGGTCTACTGGTTAATTGATTTACAAGTACTTGGTTTATCTCACTTATTTCTACATCCCTTAAAGGAGAAGTATGGGATGGGTTAAATAACTAGTACATATCACATTAGTCACAAATCAGCTAATCTTTTTTTCCTAACTCTTTTAGTTTTTACAGCATGTGCACATGAACTTTCCTTCTGCTGGCAAAAACGGTCCATTTTCAGTTTGAAAAGTTCTCAGGGGGTGTGAACATCTCCACCAACACACCAACACACCCCCTGCCTCTGTCCCCCCTCCCCTAAGAGACGTGGCTGTGCTGATAGATAGGGAGGGGGAGGAAGGAGGAGGGAGAAGGGAGGGGGGGGAGCAGCTACGCTCTGTGAAGTCTCAGAAACAAGCAGAGGGAGGAGAGCCAACATCAATCAAGCAAAATGACAGGAAAGAGGGTGGATCCAGACTCTATATTCTCACCATTGTCTGGATGATGCTGTATGAAAGACTGTAGAACCTCCCACAGGTATTAATCTCGATTTTAACAGAATGGGGGCACTTCTGAGAGGGCTGGGGGGTTTATAGATATCAGCAGCTCACATAGAATAGATGTAAGCAAAAAAAAGGAAACCCATGCTTCTCTTTTAACAATATCTACCTGACTATGCTTATGTGATACATGTTCCATTAGTGTCCTTCCAATCCAAATGTATACTTGTACACTCAATGGAAATATGTTATTTCCTGCCTATGTTTATTTGATATGTTTTAAAAATGCTTGAAACTTAATAAAACAAATTCAACATAAATGCATCCCAAAGGCTATGTGAGTCATTACTGAAAAATGAAAATAGGATTACTTACGCTGTTTTAATTCATCAAAGGATCCTCGTAATTTGCTGGAAATAATAATAATAATAATAATAAGTGAATCATAGCAATATATGATTGGAACCTCAATAAACATCCATAGCTAGAACCAGCATACCACAAGACACATTTGTCAATTCACTAAACAGTAAAATGAATTTGCAAGTCTATTTTCATCATATTTTAATATGCAATTTCAATAAATTTTTTATCCAATGTTTAGGCAAATCTTTTTTGCAATTACAGCAATATTAAAGCAAAAATGTTTTAAATTGCAGCTCATCAATACTCTTATATGGTGGCTCCATTAGTTTTCTTATATAAAGGCTTTATTTCCTTTATTTTCATTTTTATTTGGTCTGGCCAGCAACACACTTCCTGTCTTTGGTGTCTCCACCCTATGGAAGAGCAATGGGGACACCTTTGGACAGCAGCATTGTCAGCCTGTCAGTCTAGGGATGGGGTAGTGTTAGATGCACTAGCAGTTTTAGACGAACTTGACTTAAAATGAAAGCCAAACTATAGCTAACACTTTTTAAGCATTTACAGGAACTTTTTTTTTCCTCTTGGAATAAAGATTTTACATAAATGAACGAAAGCTGACCATTGTAAGCACCCCTGCCCCCCCCCCCACTACCACATTTGCTGAACAGCTTGGTCTGTTAAAGTAAGGTATAAGGTAACAGACCTGCTAGCAGGATCATCAGGTGAAAATAAAGTATAAGACTAAAAAAAGAAAATAAATGCAGTCACTATACTTAAGAATTAATAAGCTACAATATAATAAATGTTTGTTTTTGGGTTTAATACCCCTTGAAACCAAATTTTATCACTCCATAGACATCCCATGCAAACCTGTTTGTGCAAAAAAAAAAATGCGATTGTGCATTCTGCACACAAAAGCTGGAACTGGGCTGGAACACTCAGCTCCTATTATTGTTTAACTTTGCAAATTTTCTGGCATCTTGTGCGCACACAGCCCAGTTTTCCTGGCAAAATGTTCCTGTGCAACCTATGGTAGTGAATGGTTGAAAACCCTGTAAAATTTTTTAGCCCATTGAGATATCTCACACCAGCGTGCAAATGATGAATAAAAGAGGGAAAAGGAATTGTACTTACCAAACCAAAGATGAAACATTATTTAAAAACACATCACAACAAAAATCTTAAAGTGGTTGTAAACCCACAAATTTATCCAGTGAATTGACTGGCCTCAGGTGATACACAGAGATTAAATAAATCCTTCTACATGAGTTGTACCTCTTTATCTGCAGTCCTTTCTGATCCACATCTGTTCAACGTCCAGAAGTTATAAAGATTGTCTGAGAGTTTAGAAAAAAGTGGATGGAGAGCTGAAATTACACTCTGCAGAGCTCAGTGAGGAGAGCTCTGAGAGCTGATTGGAGGGAAGGGAAGGGAAGGGACCCCCCCCCCATTTACACAGCTCACAGCAACAGAGCTGAGGCTGTCAATCAGCTGGAGATCCCTCCCCTGTCACCATTTTTCTCTTGGTGTCAGGAAAATTTGTCAGAAGTGACTCATGCTGAGAGCAGAGGAGCAAAGCAGCAGACAGAAATTACACTTAGTAGGGGGAGATTTACTATAACTGGTGCACACAGAATCTGGTGCCGCTGTGCAAAGTAACCAATCAGCTTCCAGGTTTTATTGTCAAAGCTTAATTGAACAAGTCGAAGTTAGAAGCTGATTGGTTACCATGCAGAGCTGCACCAGATTCGTGTGCTCCAGTTTTAGTAAATCTCCCAGTGATCTGGATTGAGACAAGTATACACTATAGAGGGATATGCTTTGTTCATATTTCCTGTCTGAGGTTAACAACCATTTTAAAGCTAAACTCCAAACATACATAAAAGCCAACCATAAATTGAACTACCTAAAACTACAACGAACAGTGCTAAAAAAAAACTGAAATTTAGTATTCTCTAAATAAAAGGTATAAAAAAAACCCATACAGCTATTACTTCCTGAAGATTTTTAATGTATACAATGAATATTAAAACACCATGGTTATACTAAGCCCATTAAAAATGTTTAAGCCCTCTATAATTTCCCAACACAAAAGGATGCAAAGATTCTTATAAATACTAGAAATATCAAAATGGAAAAATTATATACAAATTATTCCTTTGCTCTTCCAAAGAATTGTAAAACTCCAAGAATTGTATGTTGACCCTAAATATAAGTGGCTCAAAAATATTGTGCACATAGTACAACCAAGTACTCTAATTTAAACAATTCTTCATGAATCAAATAAAGCTTCAAATTGTATATTCTCAAGAGTAACTTTAAAGAAATAAGATATGATCTATACTGTTTTCAGAAAATTATAAAAGAAGACAGAGCCGCGCTCCTACAAACTCTATAAATCACAAAATTATATATGTGTTAAAGTCCATAAAAGTCCAATAAAGTGCTTCTGCAAATCAAATGCCCAAAAGTGATTGACTGTTAAAGAATTGTGTTGAAAAAAGAAGTAACACCCAAATAAGAAAAACAGCGCTCTTCCTCTTCTCCAAGATAGAAACACTTCACACTCAACAGAAATATATGACCTCTTTTCTCAAAGAAGGTCAAAATCGCTTATGGTAAGTATATCCCCAAATAGGTATCATGTACTCGATCCACCAACAATATCCTAAGCATCTGGACAACTGAATACCATCATCTCCTAGAAAGTGCTCCTGTGTCTTTAAGAGATCCTGTGTATATCTTGTTCACAAGGGGAGGATGTGAAGGAACCCCCCATAGTGTAGTATATTTGATTTTTATTAGAAAACAATTAAAATTGCACTTACATACAGTACATCAAAATGTAATCAGGCATGGAATAGTAATTAAAACCGCACTCCAATGACCAGAAATGACGTGTCCCTTTTCATTTTTGATTTTCAGTTTTTTGCATTGTTATTATTGAATTAATTAGTATAGCACCTTTTAAAAATATTTTGCGCAGGAGTTTACTATTGTTTTGATCATCTATACTGTATATACTTATTGGAGGAATATTCTTCTGGCCCAGAATGCCTAATGCTGACGTTATACATCCATTAGTATATATTGTATGCATAAAAGAAAAGTGCAGCACTATATCATATGAATAAAAACAATATTAAATTAATGAATATTAAATGATGCAGTGTTTATATGTTCTCAGAAAACAATTAGCAAAAAAAGGGCTAAATAAATAAATAATAAGCAGCCTCTCAAAATTAGTAAAAGTTCCATAGATCCATAGTAGGGGTCAAAGTCTTTACCAAGTAACTATAAATCTGTTAGCCTAACTTCTATAGTTGGGGAGATATTGGAGCCAGGTTGGACCTACAAATCCAATTAGGTGACTGTCCAGCCTGCTCCCTGCCACAAAGGACTGATAATATTTGCAGATTCTAATTCAATGCTAAGACGCCCCTGGATGGATGGAAGCACAGTAATTCCTTGATATATTGTGCCAATTCAAAGAGCTATGTTTTTTGGCCTTTTTCATAACAAGCTCTTTGTCACCAAGTATTTCTCATATAAAGAGATATCACTTTGAGTAGTGATGATGGATTATACGGTACATGACATTTGCTTACATAGTTACATAGTTACATAGTTACATAGTCAGGTTGAAAAAAGACACAAGTCCATCCAGTTCAACCATAAAAAAAAATAAAGAAATATCGTACAATCCCATATACCCAATTCTATACCCACAGTTGATCCAGAGGAAGGCAAAAAAAACAGCAGAGCATGATCCAATTTGCTACAGCAGGGGAAAAAATTCCTTCCTGATCCCCCGAGAGGCAATCGGATATTCCCCGGATCAACTTTTCCTATAAATGTCAGTACCCAGTTATATTATGTACATTTAAGAAAGAATCCAGGCCCTTCTTAAAGCAATCTACTGAGCTGGCCAGAACCACCTCTGCAGGGAGTCTATTCCACATTTTCACAGCTCTTACTGTGAAGAAACCTTTCCGTATTTGGAGGTGAAATCTCTTTTCCTCTAGACGCAAAGAGTGCCCCCTTGTCCTTTGTGTTGACCGTAAAGTGAATAACTTAACACCAAGTTCACTATATGGACCCCTTATATATTTGTACATGTTGATCATATCCCCCCTTATTCTCCTCTTCTCAAGAGGGAATAAATTCAGTTCCTCTAATCTTTCCTCATAGCTGAGCTCCTCCATGCCTCTTATCAGTTTGGTTGCCCTTCTCTGCACTTTCTCCAGTTCCCCAATATCCTTTTTGAGAACTGGGGCCCAAAACTGAACTGCATATTCCAGATGAGGTCTTACTAATGATTTGTACAGGGGCAAAATGATATCTCTCTCTCTGGAGACCATACCTCTCTTAATAAAAGAAAGGACTTTGCTCGCTTTGGAAACCGCAGCTTGGCATTGCATGTCATTATTGAGCTTATGATCTACCAAAACCCCCAGATCCTTCTCCACGACGGATCCCCCCAGTTGTACTCCCCCTAGTATGTATGATGCATTCATATTCTTAGCCCCCAAGTGCATAACTTTACATTTATCAACATTAACCACTTAAGCCCCGGACCATTTGGTAGCTAGAGGACCAGAGGTGATTTCAGAATTTTGCACTGCGCTGCTTTAACTGTAAATTGTGCGGACATGCAATGTTGTACCCAAACAAAATTTGCGTCCTTTTCTTCCCACAAATAGAGCTTTCTTTTAATGGTATTTGACTGCCTCTGCGATTTTTATTTTTTGCGATATAAACGGAAAAAGACCGAAAATTTTGAAAAAAAATGATATTTTCTACTTTTTGTTATAAGAAAAATCGAATAAACTCAATTTTTGTCATACATTTAGGCCAAAATGTATTCAGCCACGTCTTTAGTAAAAAAAATGTCAATAAGCGTATATTTATTGGTTTGCGCAAAAGTTATAGCGTCTACAAACTAGGGTACATTTTCTGGAATTTACACAGCTTTTAATTTATGACTGCCTATCTCATTTCTTGAGGTGCTAAAATGGCAGGGCAGTACAAAACTCCCCCAAATGACCCCATTTTGGAAAGTAGACACCCCAAGGAAATTGCTGAGAGGCATGTTGAGCCCATTGAATATTTTTTTTTTTGTCCCAAGTGATTGAATAATGACAAAAAAAAAAAAATATACAAAAAGTTGTCACTAAATGATATATTGCTCACACAGGCCATGGTTATATGTGGAATTGCACCCCAAAATACATTCTGCTGCTTCTCCTGAGTACGGGGATACCACATGTGTGGGACTTTTTAGGAGCCTAGCCACGTACGGGACCCCGGACACCAAGCACCGCCTTCAGGATTTCTAAGGGCGCAAATTTTTGATTTCACTCCTCACTACCTATCACAGTTTCGAAGGCCATAAAATGCCAAAATAGCACAAAACCCCCCCAAATGACCCCATTTTGGAAAGTAGACACCCCAAGCTATTTACTGAGAGGCATGTTCAGTCCATGGAATATTTTATATTTTGCCACGAGTTGCGGGAATATGACAAACTTTATTTTTTTTGCACAAAGTTGTCACTAAATGATTTATTGCTCACACATGCCATGGGCATATGTGAAATTACACCCCAAAATACATTCTGCTGCTTCTCCTGAGTACGGGGATACCACATGTGTGGGACTTTTTGGGAGCCTAGTCGCGTACGGGACCCCAAAAACCAAGCACCGCCTTCAGGCTTTCTAAGGGTATAAATTTTTGATTTCACTCCTCACTACCTATCACTACCTATTACAGTTTTGAAGGCCATAAAATGCCAAGATGGCACAAAACCCCCCCAAATGACCACATTTTGGAAAGTAGACACCCCAAGCTATTTGCTGAGAGCCATGTTGAGCCCATTGAATATTTTTTTTTTGTCCCAAATGATTGAATAATGACAAAAAGAAAAAAAAAAGAAAAAATGTACAAAAAGTTGTCACTAAATGATATATTGCTCACACATGCCATGGTTATATGTGGAATTGCACCCCAAAATACATTCTGCTGCTTCTCCTGAGTACGGGGATACCACATGTGTGGGACTTTTTGGGAGCCTAGCCGGGTACGGGGCCCCAAAACCAAGCACCGCCTTCAGGATTTCTAAGGGCGTAAATTTTTGATTTTACTCCTCACTACCTATCACAGTTTCGAAAGCCATAAAATGCCAAAATAGCACAAAACCCCCCCCAAATGACCCCATTTTGGAAAGTAGACACCCCAAGCTATTTACTGAGAGGCATGTTCAGTCCATGGAATATTTTATATTTTGCCACAAGTTGCGGGAATATGACAAACTTTGTTTTTTTTGCACAAAGTTGTCACTAAATGATATATTGCTCACACATGCCATGGGCATATGTGAAATTACACCCCAAAATACATTCTGCTGCTTCTCCTGAGTACGGGGATACCACATGTGTGGGACTTTTTGGGAGCCTAGCCGCGTACGGGACCCCAAAAACCAAGCACCGCCTTCAAGGTTTCTAAGGGCATAAATTTTTGATTTCACTCCTCACTACCTATCACAGTTTCGAAGGCCATAAAATGCCAAAATAGCACAAAACCCCCATTTTGGAAAGTAGACACCCCAAGCTATTTGCTGAGAGGCATGGTGAGTATTTTACAGCTCTCATTTGTTTTTGAAAATGAAGAAAGACATATTTTTTTTTCTTTTTTCAATTTTTAAAACTTTGTGACAAAAAGCGAGATCTGCAAAATACTCAACATACCTCTCAGCAAATAGCTTGGGGTGTCTACTTTCCAAAATGGGGTCATTTGGGGGGTTTTGTGCCATCTGGGCATTCCATGGCCTCCGAAACTGTGATAGGCAGTGAGGAGTGAAATCAAAAATTTACACCCATAGAAATCCTGAAGGCGGTGCTTGGTTTTCGGGGTCCTGTACGCGGCTAGGCTCCCAAAATGTCTCACACATGTGGTATCCCCGTACTCAGGAGAAGCAACAGAATGTATTTTGGGGTGCAATTCCACATATAACCATGGCATGTTTAAGCAATATATAATTTAGTGACAACTTTTTGTACATTTTTTTTTTCTTTTTGTCATTATTCAATCACTTGGGACAAAAAAAAAATATTCAATGGGCTCAACATGCCTCTCAGCAAATAGCTTGAGGTGTCTACTTTACAAAATGGGGTAATTTGGGGGGGTTTTGAACTGTCCTGGCATTTTATGCACAACATTAGGAAGCTTATGTCACACATCATCCACTCTTCTAACCACTTGAAGACAAAGCCCTTTCTGACACTTTTTGTTTACATGAAAACATTTTTTTTTTTGCAAGAAAATTATGTTGAACCCCCAAACATTATATATTTTTTTAAAGCAAAGGCCCTACAGATTAAAATAGTGGGTGTTGCATTTTTTTTTTCCACACAGTATTTGCGCAGCGATTTTTCAAACGCATTTTTTGGGGGAAAAACACACTTTTTTTATTTTTAATGCACTAAAAAACACTATATTGCCCAAATGTTTGATGAAATAAAAAATATGATCTTAGGCCGAGTACATGGATACCAAACACGACATGCTTTAAAATTGCGCACAAATGCGCAGCGGCGAGAAACTACATTCATTTTTAAAAGCCTTTACAGGTTACCACGTTAGATTTACAGAGGAGGTCTACTGCTAAAATTACTGCCCTCGATCTGACCTTCGCGGTGATACCTCACATGCATGATGCAACTGCTGTTTACATATGACGCTAGACCGACGCTTGCGTTCGCCTTTGCGCAAGAGCAGGCGGTGCTTTTTTTTTTTTTTTTTTTTTTTATTATTTATTTTATTTTGCTTTTTTATTTTATTTTTAAACTGTTTCTTCCATATTTTTTTTTTTTATCATTTTTATTGTTATCTCAGGGAATGTAAATATCCCCAATGATAGCAATAAGTGGTGACAGGTACTCTTCTTTTGAAAAAAATTGGGGGGTTAGACCCTAGATCTTTCCTCTGCCCTCAAAGCATCTGACCACACCAAGATCGGTGTGATAAAATGCTTTCCCAATTTCCCAATGGCGCTTTTTATATCCGGGGGGGGGGGCATTCCCTCCCACTGCTTGTAAAAGCAGTCTAGAAGCTAATTATCTGCTAGAATTGCTTTTACATGAAAGCCGGCCGCTGGCTGAAAAGAATGATACCAAGATGATACCTAAACCCGCAGGCATCATTCTGGTATAAACATTCAAAGTCCAGCAACATACCAGTACGTTGCTGGTCCTTGTTGGACATGTATTGTAATCTTTTTTTTCATGCAGCCTGTTAGCTGAACGAAAAAAAGAGATTGATCGGTGGGTATGCCCACCATTAGAATACCTCCCTTCATCCACCTACTTCTAATGATGGGCATATATGCCGAAGCATGGGGGCATCCTCCCGCAAAAAAGTTATGCCGCGTACACACGGTCGGACTTTTCCACGGGCAAGTCTTCGTCGGAATTTTGACCGTATGTACGTGGCATAAAAGGTTATGCCGCGTACACACGGTCAAACTTTTCCACGGGCAAGCCTCCGTCGGAATTTCGACCGTATATACGCGGCATTAGGAGCAAAATCGCTCCTCCGCCCCTGCTGCCCCCATGCTTCGGCATATATGCTCTTTTTTTAACTGTGGTGGTGAAATCACCTCCTACAGCGTTGGAGTCACGGCTTTATGTATCGTGGGAGCAAACGCTGTTGCTGTCAAGATAATTAAATCCGCGATGCAACTGAATGGCGTACCTGCTAAGCAAATGATGGTTACCATTAAAACAAAGTAACATTACAGTACAACAGTAAGACCTTACCATACCATACCTGCAAAGCAAATACCAAAACAAAACCTAGTAAAAAATAAAACATTTTTTTAATGCAACCTGTGCCTAAAATATATATATGCCGAAGCATGGGGGCATCCTCCCGCAAAAAAGTTATGCCGCGTACACACGGTCTGACTTTTCCACGGGCAAGCCTCCGTCGGAATTTTGACCGTATGTACGCGGCATTAGGAGCAAAATCGCTCCTCCGCCCCTACTGCCCCCATGCTTCGGCATATATGCTCTTTTTTTTTAACTGTGGTGGTGAAATTACCTCCTACAGCACTGGAGTCACGGCTTTATGTATCGTGGGAGCAAACGCTGTTGCTGTCGAGATAAATAATTCCGCGCTGCAGTTGAATGGCGCACCTGAAAACAAAAAATTACATACCTGAAAAGCAAGCATGATAAAACATTGCAGAATGGAATACAGTAAAAAAGAGCAGAACAATAGAGAGAAAATAGAGAGAGAGAGAGAGAGAGAGAGAACAATAAAACGACAACTATTTTTGGTTTTTTTATTTTATATTTTTTTGTGTTTTGTTTTTTACATATTTTTTTTTCTTTTTTACACTTTTTTTTTTTGTAACTTTAACAACTGTAATGGTTCGGGTCTCTCAAAATGTAATGGCATCTTGGGAGACCCTGTGTAAGTGTGTCCTAGTCTGTGAAATGCTGTACCCTACGCTAAAACTTCACTTTTGAGTGGTAGCGTTCAAAACATTCACCAAGGCAAAGACCAGGCTTGTCAGGACAGAGTGGACAATAATAACGGGTGTCACGCCTAAATCCGTGCTTGCTACAGACACGACATCTTTTTTGGGGGGCTCGTTGGGTAGGGGTACTCGGGAGGAGATGCGTATAATGCCTCTCATGCAGCCGGCTTACTGCATTTGGTAGGGGATGGTGAGGTGCAGAACCGCCTGGATACAGGAGGTCTGTGACTATCTCATTCTGGAATTTTAGAAGAGATAACGTCCCGCCTGAAGCTCTGTATAGCACATGAGCGTTCAGCAAAGCCAATTGAAATAAGGATAGAGACACTTTTTTGTACCAGCGTCTCGCCTTACGGTCAATTAGATACGGCGCCAACAACTGGTCGTTGAGGTCCACCCCTCCCATATTTTTGTTATATTCGTGGACACAGAGGGGTTTCTCCACAACACCAGTCGCCGTACGAATTTGGACTGTCGTGTCTGCATGAAGGGAGGTAAGAAGGAAAACATTCTTATTGTCCCTCCACTTCATAGCGAGCAAGTTATTACACTTTACGCAGGCTCTCTCCCCCAGCCTAAGACGGGCATCTACAAGCCGCTGGGGAAAGCCCCGGCGATTAGGTCGCACGGTGCCACATGCTCCAATCTGATGATCAAACAGGTGACTAAACAGTGGCACGCTCGTGTAATAATTGTCCACATAGAAGTGGTACCCCTTTCCGAATAAGGGTGACACCAATTTCCACACTATCTTGCCAGCGCTCCCTATGTAATCCGGGCAGTTGACCGGCTCAACCTGACTATCTTTTCCCTCATAAACCATAAAGCTCCATACATAGCCTGTTGCCCTGTCACAGAACTTATAGAGCTTGACCCCATATCTGGCACGCTTGCTGGGAAGGTACTGCTTGAAAGCCAAGCGGCCAGAAAATTTAATCAGGGACTCATCAACGCAGACAACTTGATCGGGAGTAAACAAGGCTGCAAAACGTTAGTTGAAGTGGTTTATGAGGGGCCGAATTTTATAGAGCCGGTCGTATTCAGGGTCCCCACATGGACGACAAAGTTCATTGTCGTTGAAGTGCATGAACCGCAAAATCTGCTCGTATCGTGTCCTGGGCATGGAGGCAGAGAACACGGGCATGTGGTCAATTGGGTGCATGGACCAATAAGCACGCAATGACGGGAATTTATGTGTGCCCATGTTGAGGGAAAGGCCCAGAAAGGTCTTAAATTCGGAAACCGAAATTGGTTTCCAATCTTTGGCAATGGAAGGCAACTGGGGATTAGCGGCGATAAATTGACCAGCATATAAATTACTCTGGTCCACAATAGATCTATAGAGATCTTCCGTGAAAAACAGCGAATAATAATCAATTGACATAAAATCAGCTGTATCCACCTGAATACCGGGTTGGGCAGTGAATGGGGGAAGTACGGGTTCTGCAGAAGTGGTGGGGACCCAATCAGGATAGGCGAATTCTGCAGGAAGAGCACTATGGGTACGACGGGCCTGCCTTTGTCTTCTTATTGGTGGCAGCGGGACACTACTTGTGCTTGCCACCTCGCCAGCTTGAACTGCACTTATGGGACTCGCCACGTCACCAAGTGATACTGCAGTGCTGGATGTACGCCCAGGCTGTACTAGGCCGCTGGTGCTTGCCAATTCACCAGAAGGAATAGCGGCGCTAGTACTCCTCTGCTCCATGATACGAGAGCCCTGCGGTTCTTGCTCCTCAACAACCTCAGAAGATCGGGATCGGGTACGCCTGACCTTAGCAGGGACCTCAACTTCGTCGTCAGAGCTATCTGACGTGGGGCCGCTGACGTCACTGTCTTCTACGGGAAGATATTCTGAGCCTGAATCTGACAGATACGTGACCTCCTCTTCACTATCTGTCATGCTCAGAATCTCGTAGGCCTCTTTACTAGTGTACCTTCGTCTTGCCATTTTGGGCTCTAAATTTAGGGGTACACTAGTAAGATTCACAGGAAAAAAAAGCACCCGACTGTCGTCAGCAAATATATCAAACGCTACAAAAAAAACTGTTAGCGATCGCAGGGATCAGGACTGTCTCTGCGAACGCTGCAGTTATGTGTGTTGTGTTTGGTAAGTGACAGTGATCGATCGATACTGCACTTGGGTGGGCTGGGCTGGGCTGGGCTGGGCGGAGGGGCTAAACGCAGGTGCTAGCAGGTATCTGGGCTGATCCCGCTAACACTGTGTTTTTGGGAACCCTAAACCGCTGGGGACGCTAGTATAGATCTGATCAGATACTATACCACTAAGGGAGGTGTATGCTTTGCGCGTGGGTGTTAGCGTTACTGGCACTAACCTAACGCTGCCTGGGGCGACGCAGACCCTCTCTGGCGCTAAAACCTAATTGATCTCACCCGCCGGGCGATCAGGGGGTTAAACCTTTATTGGGTTATATACGGCGGGTGCCCTGATGCTATAAAAAGCAAACTAACCAACCAGCGTCACCCGTAACCTTTATATGGTGATCACTGGTGAAAGGGTTAACTAGGGGCAATCAGGGGGTTAAAACCTTTATTAGGTTAAATATGGGGGTACCCGACGCTATATAAAAACCTGACGGGTTACCTAAATAACTAAATAACTAACTGGCTAACCAGTGTCACTAGTGACGCTTATACGGTGATCACTGGTGAAAGGGTTAACTCTAGGGGCAAACAGGGGGTTAAAATAATATATGGGGGTACCTGACGCTCTAAAAACCTGCGGCGAAACTAAAAATAAATAACTGGCTATCTAGGGCACCACCGGCACTAAATACAGCGATCGAAAATACGATCGCTTAGTGACGCTGGCGTTAGGGGGTGAAAGGGTTACCTGGGGGGCGATCAACGGGTTAAACCTTTATTATGGGGGGTTAGGGGGCTACCCTGGACCTAAAGGGGCCTAAACCTAACTGCCCTGCAACTTTTTACTATCACAGATGACACTAAATGCAGTGATCAGTAAAATAAATGATCACTGCAATCAGTGACACTGTGATTGGGGGCTGGGGGGTGACCTGGGGGGTGATCTGGGGGTGACTGGGGGGTGAAATATGTGCCTATGTGTACCTATGTGTCAGTGGACTGTTGGTGCACTAACCTGTGTCTTCTCTCCTCGGCACTGCGGACGAAAAGACCGCCGCGAGGGAGATGACATCACTTCCTCCTGCTTCCTCTGCCTGTGTTTACATTACACAGGCAGAGGGAGCATTTTCATTCACCGGGAGCGATCGCGAGGGGGTGGCCGAAATCAAATGGTCACCCCCTCATCTCTGATCGCTCCCCAACGATAAACGGCCGCTCACTGTATAGGAGGGGGGTCCGATCGGACCCCCCAACTGTACAAAGGCAATCACGTACACTGTACGTGATTGTGCCTGTCGGTGCCATTCTGCCGACGTACATATACAGTGAGCGGTCGTTAAGTGGTTAAACCTCATCTGCCATATAGTCGCCCAATTAGACAGAGCATTGAGGTTGGCTTGTAAATTGGCGACATCCTGTAAGGACATTATTCCACTGCATAGCTTGGTGTCATCTGCAAAGACAGAAATGTTACTTTTGATCTCAGACCCAATATCATTTATAAACATATTAAAAAGTAAGGGTCCCAGCACTGAACCTTGGGGTACACCACTGATAACCTTGGACCATTCAGAGTAAGAATCATTAACCACTACTCTCTGAATTCTGTCTTTTAGCCAGTTTTCTATCCATTTACAAACTGATATTTCCAAGCCTGTAGACTTTACCTTACACATGAGCCGTGTGTGGGGAACTGTGTCGAACGCTTTTGCAAAATCCAAGTATACCACGTCCACAGCCACCCCTCTGTCCAAGGTTTTACTTACATCTTCATAAAAAGAAATCAGGTTTGTCTGACAACTTCTGTCTTTCATGAATCCATGCTGTCTGTTACTTAAATAGATTTTTTCCAGCAAGAACTCATCTATGTGGTCTTTTATTAATCTCTCCAGTATCTTCCCAACTATAGAAGTTAAACTAACAGGACTATAGTTACTTGGTAAAGACTTAATTCCCTTTTTAAATATAGGCACCACATTGGCCCTGCGCCAATCCAGTGGTACTATTCCTGTCATTAATGAGTCCCTAAAAATTAAATACAATGGCTTTGAAATTACAGAGCTCAATTCTTTTAGGATCCGTGGGTGTATGCCATCTGGTCCAGGTGCTTTATCCACCTTTATTCCATCTAAATATTTCTGGACCATATCACTTTTGAGCCATTGTGGATTTGGGGCTGTGTCACTACCACCCCCATTTTGGACATGAGCTCCCCCATGCTCCTTTGTATACACAGAACTGAAGAAAGTATTTAATAAATTAGCCTTCTCTTTGTCCCCAGTCACCCACTCTAGATTATTTTGTAAAGGGCCTACATGCTCAGACTTGACCTTTTTACTATTAATATATTTGAAGAATTTTTTGGGGTTTGTCCTACTATCTTTTGCAATCTGTCGTTCATTTTGAATTTTTGCATCCTTGATTTCCTTTTTACATATCCTGTTATATTCTTTGTAACATTTAAATGACACTAGTGTTCCCTCATTTTTATATTTTTTAAAAGCTCTTTTCTTATAGTTTATAGCTTTTTTAACTTTGGCAGTGAGCCACATAGGTTTTGTTTTTAGCCCTTTAAACTTATTGCCCATGGGTAGAAGATCATTAGATACATTAGATATGAAGATATGAAGACAAGTTCTGCATTATTTTAACTAATTTTAACTCACATATTTTAAATATCTGTTGGGCAGACATCCAGTTTTGGATGTGGTTACAATATCGGCATACAAGATATAACTTCTTGTGAGAGACTTTGCAATATGATATGCTTCCTTTTTTAATGTGTTTGCTGAAGCAGCCTTTTAATGTGGAAAGTTCTAGCATCAAGAGGATATGATATGATATTATAGGGAGATCTGATCTAACACTCCAACATAATTTTATAGTATACTTTGCAAAGGTGTATAAATGCTTCTGCAGGACAGATAATTTTGGAGTGTTTCAGTATTTGTAGGATATAGATTGCTTGTGCAAACTCATATTTACCTTGGATGCCATTATATACACACACCTAATGTGGATTTAATATTTATATATTTTCTACACCACAACCTTGTACTACCTACATCTCTTACAGACATTGTTTTGAAATATACTACTATACTTCTCCCTACAGTGTAGCCACCACCGAAGGCTCCCTCCGACGCGTTTTATCACAGAGGACATCATCAGGGGTGCACCCTGATGGCGTCATCTGTGACCAAACACGACGGGTGGGCCTTTAGGAGTGACGTCAATACATGCCACAAACAATTTGATGAGCTGGACGGATCTGAAGCAGCCCATAGAAACGGTAGGCACTCCTGAGTTACTTTAATATCTAGTTGGGAAGGGTAGAAGAGTGTAATGTTTAAATATCTAATGTGAATAGCAATGTCTCTGGAGGGACCACAATATTATCTAAAGGGGTTCAACAACAATATTATCTAAAAGGGTTCAACTATGAGTAGTATCTGTTACATATGAGGAAGTGTTATCCCAAATGGTTGTAAAATTCCATCAAAATATTTACTTATTTTCTCAGCCAGAGATCTTCTACCCAATATGGTTTGTCTGCCAGGGAATCTCTGATTGATTTATACTTTGTAAGTATATTATGGTGTTGTGCTTTCAGGAATTCTACAGTTTCCTTATCAAATACCCCTCAATAGAATTCCCAGTCAATGATACCAGATAATGTATTTTTATTCTCATTCACTCCTATCTCTGGTATTTTAGTGCACCACTCTCTTTCCCAATTCTGTCTCCCATTATGACTGTATTTCCACCCTTAAGGCTTGCTGTTTCACCGGAGTCAAATTGTATTCTCTAATACTTTAAAAATTCATGTTTGTAACAGCTGCCCCAAACACTGCATGTTTGCTATTGTAGGTAATGGGGGAAAAGTCTTCAGTTTTATACTATACATGGAATCCCATATGAAGGTATACCGCTCAAGGCACCTTCAGGGGATTTGCTACCTAAAGAGGGGGCTCCCTGATTCTGTGTGTTGTTTAAGATTTTGAATATGAGATCTGATCAGTGGCGGTGCCTCCATAAAGGGCATGAATCTATCTATAGTCGCCGCTACAGTTTGATGGCACAGTGGCTGCGCTTGATGGGCACAGTGGCTGCGCTTGATGGGCACAGTGGCTGCATTTTATGGGCACAGTGGCTGCGTTTGATTGGCACAGTGGCTGCAATTGACTTTCAGTATGTTTGCCCCCCCCCCAAAAAAATTTGAGCACCAGCCGCCACTGAAACTGATGTTTTATTTTTCTGTTTCAATTATTTTTATTGAAACTTCAGAAGACTAAGGAAGGAACTTTACAAAGTAGAGACGGGCGAGCAAACCTTGCCAATCTCTGATCATTCAACAACATAAGAAAAAAGGGGGGGGGGGTCAGGAAACATAACATGGGTCATGGCAAATAGGACAAACTATCTTTGGTGTCTCTTATAGTCTCATACAAATAGGAAGATTGATTGTTTAATGAGCAGTTACGTAATATAGACCTGAAAGGCCATCAGAGATGGGAGAAAGTCCTTTCAGGGACAGCCCTCCAGGTCCACTTGTGATATATGTATAAAACCCATAAGTCATTTATAGAGGATGCAGCTTCCCACTACTGATAATTTATAGAACATAGGTAGGAAAAGGGGAAGGAGGGGGAAGGAATCGGTCCCAGGACTGGCACGGAAAGAAAGAAAAAGAGGAAGAAAGGAAAAAGTCAGGCCAACATTTCCTTCCACCTATAAGCTTGCCAAATCTATCAAAGCTCTGTATTCACATTAGACATGTGCATTCGTTTTCGTCCGAATGCATTTTCGTCCGAATTTCAGGTATTTTCGTTATCGTTTTAACAAACAAAAACGAAAATGCAGAATCCGAAAACCGAAAGATCCGACATAAACAAATGCTTAATTTTCGTTTTCGTTGCAACAACAGTTCGATATAGATAGGAGATTCGACATGAGGCTGACAATAACAATCTGTGTCCATCGAACCTGTGGTCGAATGTGCCTAACCTTAACTCTATTAGTCCAAGATTATTCTACATAGAGAGAAAAGATTCAACATTATAGAGAGAAAAGATTCGACATAGAGAGAAAAGATTTGACATTATAGAGAGAAAAGATTCGACATTATAGAGAGAAAAGATTCGACATAGAGAGAAAAGATCACTGCTGGAATTGGGTGGGGGAAGTAAAATAAAAAAATGATGATGATGAATGTTATTGGCTGATTGTAACCAAAGAGGAGGAGCAGTAAAATAGCTAGAACTAACTTGACAATTCGACATGAACGACGAAGATTCAACGAAGCATCGAAAAACATACAAACGTCGAATCTGTCATTGAAGGCTTATGGTGTCTGTTGAAAGTTCTAAGAAGATTCTACGGAGCAGATAAACTGTACAACGCTGCAATCGTACATTTCCGGTCAAATGCTCGGCCCATAGGCTATAGAAGAATTCTAATGTTGGTTGACTAGTAGGGATGAGCTTCGAGTTCGAGTTGAACTCATGTTCGACTCGAACATTGCCTGTTCGCCCGTTCGCCGAACAGCGAACAAATTGGGGTGTTCGCGGCAAATTCGAAAAAATCTATGGGAGAAATCTAAAGTGCTAATTATAAAGGCTTATATGCAAGTTATTGTCCTAAAAAGTGTTTGGGGACCCGGGTCCTGCCCCAGGGGACATGTATCAATGCAAAAAGAAGTTTTAAAAACGGCCGTTTTTTCGGGAGCAGTGATTTTAATAATGCTTAAAATGAAACAATAAAAGTGAAATATTCCTTTAAATTTCGTACCTGGGGGGTGTGTATGACATGCATGTGAAGTGGCGCATGTTTCCCGTGCTTAGAACTGTCCCTGCAAAAAATGTCATTTTTGAAAGAAAAAAAGGCATTTAAAACTCATTCGCGGCTATTAATGAATTGTCGGCTCCCGGCAATACATACAAAAGTCATTGATAAAAAAAAAAAAAAAAAGCGTGGGGGTTCCCCAGAATTAAATTACCAGGCCCTTCAGGTCTGGAATGGATATTAAGGGGAACCCCGCCGCAAATTTTAAAAAAAATTGACGTGGGGTTCCCCCAAATATCTATTCCAGGCCCTTCAGATCTGGCATGGATTTTAAGGGGAACTCCACCCCAAATTTAAAAAAAAATGGCGTGGAGTCCCCCTAAAAATCCATACCAGACCCCTTATCCGAGCACGCAACCTGGCCGGCCGCAGGGGAAAAGGGGGGACGAGAGAGCGGCCCCCCCTCCCTCCTGAACCGTACCAGGCCACATGCCCTCAACATGGGGAGGATGTCCCCATGTTGATGGGGACAAGGGCCTCATCCCCACAACCCTTGCCCGGTGGTTGTGGGGGTCTGCGGGCGGGGGGCTTATCGGAATCTGGAAGACCCCTTTAACAAAGGGGACCCCCAGATCCCGGCCCCCCCCTATGTGAATTGGTAAGGGGTACATTGTACCCCTACCATTTCACGAAGAAAGCGTAAAAAATGTTTAAAAAAACACACAAACACCTTGAAAAAGTCCTTTATTTAAAAAAAATAAATAAATCATTCCAGCGGTGAAATCCAGTGTCCCGTGGCGATCCCGATGTCCAGCGCTTTCCTTCATTGGTTGTGCCTGAGCGGACCTGATGGGGAACTCCCTCTCAATATTTTAAATGTATAGACCCGCCCCTTCTAAAGTTCCCCATCAGGTCCGCTCAGCGGACCAGATGCGGAACATGAGAAGGGGCGGGTCTATACATGTATTACCAAAGTGAGAGCAGTTCCCCATCAGGTCCGCCCCCTCGGTATGTCGGACCCCCCTACGTCATTGGCCTGAGCGGGGAACTTCCTTCACTGTGTAATTTAAATTTACATAGTGAAGGAAGTTCCCAGCTCAAGCCAATGACGTAGGCGGGTCCGACATACCGAGGGGGCGGACCTGATGGGGAACTGCTCTCACTTTGGTAATACATGTATAGACCCGCCCCTTCTCATGTTCCGCATCTGGTCCGCTAAGCGGACCTGATGGGGAACTTTAGAAGGGGCGGGTCTATACATTTAAAACACTGAGAGGGAGTTCCCCATCAGGTCCGCTCAGGCACAAAATTGGTGTGGACATTGGCCTTCCTGGGGGAAAAATAGAGACTTGTCCCTATACTCTAGTAGATGAGAACCAGTCTGCTGGGATACCTTGCTGCAGGACCCAAAATTGTTAACACCGCTCAACCTCCTCAAACAGGAGGGTACGGGCATATAGCGCGGTGTGCCTTGACCTGCAAGTGAGCCAAAGGCAGGAAAAAGGTTTGTGTGCTACATGTGGGGGCTCGGGTCTGGGATTCTGCAGCTATACCCCCCAGAAGTTGGACTTTATTTTACCGTGTGGTTCCGTGGAGGTCGGCCATTTTGGAGAATTTGAACTACGCCACTTGTGAGAGAAATAGAGGTACAGGCCTAATTGTATTTCTAACTGCATAGTTCGTGGGCGTGTCTCAAAAATAGAAAAGCCCGCGAGTTACGTGCAGTAAGAAGAAGAAGGGGGAGGAGCCCCCGCCAAGAGTGTGTTGCACGTGGTGTCTTTGGCGCCAAAGGACAGTACAGATTGGACTAGTGAGTAAGCCACATGTCTGCCGCCCATGGATTCCTGTTTCATCGGGACCTTGTGTGTTCCCACCAGTTTTATCCATGGACGTTGCTCCACTAACTGCACCCCTGACGGATACAGGGATCCGGCTAAAGTCTTGAGGCCGCTTTGCGCTTTACACGTGCAGAGATGCAGAAGCCTTGGGCATGATCTGTCCTAGGTGCCAGGGACTGGTGGTACAGCTTCGGCCCTTTGGAAGATGTACCCAGTGTGGAGAGTTCCTTTTCGAGGTGGATCAACCCACGGAAAAGCCCCGGGTCTACTGGGTAAACTGCCTAACAGGCGCTGCCACTCTGGAAGAGGAAACCTGTGCTCCCACAGCCATGCCCACGCGCACCACCGTGACTACAAAGGAAGTCAAAGAGGAGGTTCCGGTCACCACGGAGCCTGAGACGGAGAACCCAGCGGATGCTGCCTCCGTAACAACCGAGACCTCTCTTCCACCTCCCAAGCGGAAGATGGGCTATGTTAAAGCCTCCCGTGGCCGTGGTCGAGGCCCACCCCAGCGCCTACCCGAACCGGAGCTTCGAACCGGAGGGACCTCCAGGAGATCCACGTCAGGGGATGGTAAGGAGGCTGGGGACAATGCAGTACAAGGTTTGCCGGGGAAGGGAAAGAAGCTCGCGCCCCGTTTCATTGGGGATGTGCGGACAGCCAGCCCACGGGAACTTTTGTCCTCAGAAGGCAGTGTGTCCGTGTCTGCTAGAAATTGCCTGCCCGCAGAGATGTATGACACCTCTGATATAGACTCATCATCTGATGTGGGAGATGACTTTGCCATCGATGAGGTGTTTATTAAGAAGGGCTGGGATGGAATACCGGTGACTTCACCCCGTAGCTTTCGGGAGGAATCACCCATGGACTCTGGGGAAACAACACCCTGGCTGGAAGCCCCTAATCCAGCAGAAGGCCTTGTCTCCCTGCCCGCTTTACCTGCTCCGGAGCCCTCTAAGTCTTCTGTTGTGGAGGCTCGTTCACCTTTGCGGCCACCTATGCCTCAGCTAGAGCCCATGCCATTAAAGAGGTCTCCGGATGCCATTGTTCTTCCTGGAGTGGGGGATAGGGCCACCATGTCGCCTTTAGCCTGGTTACAGCGGCTTCTCAACAAAAAGATTGCCATTGAGTACGGGTGGGAATACCCATACGTTCCCAAAGAACTGCTCTTTGAGATTGAGGCCTACAGGGACCGGTGGTACTCTGACTTCGTTTGGGACTTCCTGAAAGTATAGAGAGGCCACCGGTACTTCAGATGTTCTGCTGTCATGGCAGATCGCTTCAAAGGATGCCGGGAGGACTGGACTCTGGGTCGGCACATTCATGCGGACAGGGTGGTGATCTGTAATAAGGACAGAGACGATGCTGTGTATTCCATTGAGACACTTGATAGAGAATGGAAAACTCTTGTCCTCCCAGACCCGCACTATTACCTCTAGAGTGAGAACTTGTTTTTTTTATTATTATTATTACGCACTCTAGAAACCAAACTGCCTGAACACATAACTTTGTCCCTGCCAGGGAATCTACTCTGTTGAGGATCGGAGAGTTGTTCTGTGTTTTTTTTCTCTCCTCCTCAGCCAACGGAAAGAACGTTTTTTTTTCAACTGAACTTTGGGGTAGATTTAGCTAAGGTCAAGGTTGAAAGTCGCCGTGTTCAAGATGGGGAATGTTCTATAACATTGATACATTTCCATGCGAGTTTGTGCCAGATGTGATGGCGGTTGCACTACCACCAGGTGGCGGTGATTTGCAGAACTTTAATGATTAACACATGCTAGGATTAGCAAAAATTTGAGCACTTAGTGAAGGGAGTTGTCTTTCTTCGGGGAGACAGCTCACTTCTTTTGTATAGCGGTTAGATAGGATGTTTGTTTTGTGTGCTGTTTTTTTTTTCTCTCCCTCTGCAGGTGAACTACTAGCAATTCTCCTGGAGGATGGGTGGAGTAGTAGTTTAGAAGGGGGTGGAACATGTATATTATGCCATGTAAAATGTGACATTGAGAATGGGATGTCAATGTTGTACTCTATGTTATCTATCCCTTCCTCTCTTTTATAACTGCCCTTCCCCATTATATTGGTTCCGGCACAACAATTAAAACATTTTGTACATAGTTTGAAAATAAATCTGCGCTTGCTCAGGCTTGAGGGGCGTGAATTTATTTCAGACACTGGGGACAGTGTCTATTTCAGAGGGGGGTGTATGTAGCCCCCCTTTACTTTACAGGGATGCTATGTACTTAAATTTAGGGGTTGGTCTGAGTTAGTAGCCAGGTTCAGATCACTTTGATTTGTTAGTACTCGCTTCTGCCTATGTGATGTAACCCGACGTGCAGTTCCCTGTGGCCTGTAGGTGGCACTACCATATCAGGCCAGGGTTGAACCGTGGGTGACATTGCTATGCCTTAGGGTGTCCTCTCTCGGCAGCGGTATGGTGGGCGTGGTTGGCCTGTTGTGCATGCCAGGAGGGGATACATAAGGGGCAGACGCCATTCTTTTGGTGTGGAAGTCGGGAGTCTGGAGTGAGAGCGGTACGTGCCACCCGTCCCTCCAGGCCAGGGGTGCGCGCGTGTATCAGTCTCAGGCACCTTTTAGCCTGGGGCTACAACTCCACTAGTAGGCCCAGCACCTATCTCCAAAAGAAGAATCCCAGGGTGCCCGGGAAAGGGTGGACCCGCTCTAAGAAGAGGAGACGGGGGGAGGACCTTTCTGATGGACCGGTGAGAGTTCACGGTGAAAGAGAGGCCTGGTTACCTTCTGGAGGGATTCAAAGATCCATCACAGGCCTTGCAACGTGCTATCACTGGCACCTGTCCTTGTGTTGCAATAGCTGAGGAGTTTGGAACTTAAAGATTCTGTGGCAGAGGATCTCCCGATTGTACCTCTAGGAAACCTAAAGTGAACGTTCGAGCATCACTTCGGCTGCTAGGATCCGCTCTTACAGGGGACTATCCGGGTGAGCTAAGCCTACTCGGGATCGAGTAGCGACTATTGTACCAGTTTGTGCCTGGACCTATCTCCCAAACCTTACTGTCCTTTCTCTCATTCACTTTCCTGTCTGCTGAACTTGAACTTGCTTATAAAATAAACTCAGCGTTGGAGTTAAATTGGTGTGGACATTGGCCTTCCTGGGGGAAAAATAGAGACTTGTCCCTATACTCTAGGACAGTGGTCTCCAAACTGCGGCCCGTTGCTTGCCCTTATCTGGCCCCTGGCCCCAACAACTGACATCATTGAAGGGGCACCATTTCCCCTACTGACACCATCAATGGGCTACTAGCCTCCTTATTGATATCAACAATGGGGCACTATTCCTTCCATTTAAACTGATGATGGGGGCGCTGATGCCGGGGTATTTTTTATACCAACTGGTCATAGTCCAACCCCCTAAAGCCTGAAGGACAGTAAACTGGCCCTTTGCTTGGAAAGTTTGGAGACCTCTGCTCTAGGAGATGAGAACTAGTCTGCTGGGATACCTTGCTGCAGGACCCAAAATTGTTAACACCGCTCAACCTCCTCAAACAGGAGGGTACGGGCATATAGCGCGCTGTGCCTTGACCTGCAAGTGAGCCAAAGGCAGGAAAAAGGTCCGTGTGCTACACTTAAATCGAAAATCAAGATTTATACTGCAAGCATACAGCCTCCATTACGTATACATTACTGGAAAACACTGGAAAAATAACATCACATTTTACGGTACACTACTATTATACAGGTTAGGGAGAAAGTGTGTGAATTGCAGTAAATAACTGAACAATAACTGAAACACGTAAAGCAGTATTACATTAAAAACCAACATTTTTATATATTGCAGTTTATCAATCTGTAGATGTGGTGGCTGCATTTGTTTTTTTAGGCTTTTCCCCCTCTATTTTCACCCGGTGATCTGGCCAGTACCACACCTCCTGTATTAGAGTGTCTCCATTCTGAATAAAGGAGCAAATTAGACACTTTTGGACAGGTCTGGGGGGAGGGAGTGTTAGACACTAACAATTTCAAGCCAAACTCCAGCTAACACAGCAGCGACAGTTTTTTTTTCTTTTGAGATAAAGTTTTTTTCATGAATAAATAAAAGCTGATCATTGTAAGCACCCCCTGTCAGTGGTAAATGGTTTGTCTCAACATTATACCTGCAACATTTGAAGGCGTGCTTGTTCTGTTGAAAAACAACAGCTAGATTACTAGATCAAAATAAAGGAAAGAAAGCCTAAAAAAAGAAAAAAAATGCAGCCATCACATCTTACTATTGGTAAGCTGCAATGTAATGAATGTTTGCTTTTTGGGTTTAAGGCCCCTTTCACACTAGCGGACCGTATGTCCGCTTTTTCATCCGTCCGTTTACGGATGAAAAAGGGACATACATTGGTCCCTATGAGATCGCGGATGTCGGCGGATGAACATCCGCTGACACCCGATCTCCTCCATGTCCGCAATCCCCCGATTCTGCAGATGGAGGAAAATTCTATTTTTCTATCTGTCTGCAGAGCGGATCGGATGAACACGGACAGACGGTCCGTGTTCATCCGATCCCCCCATAGGGGAGAGCGGAGATCTGACAGGGCGGTCCCTGCACAGTGTGCGGGGACCGCCCTGTCATCCGCCGGCTCAGAGGGGATCAGCGGAGCGATCCCCGCAGAGCAAGCGGAGGTTCACGGGGCGGATCCTCACGGATCCGTCCCGTGTGAAGGGGGCCTGTTACTGCTTTTAAGTAAATTTAAAAATGTAAATTTAAAAATGTAAATTATGCATAAGCTATACATTCAGTACAAATACAAAACTTGTACTGGCAGTTATTTAGCTGAGTATAGAGAATGACAGTCTGCATTCCAAAACAAGCCACCGTATTATAAAATCTTGCATGCCATAAGTTAAAATGATATGTCATTGACTGACATTATTTGTTTTTTTTCAAACTTTAGTCATCTTTCTTACTTTATTTCAGTCTGTCCTCCGGCCTTTCTTGCAATTTGAACTAATTCCTTTCCGTATTTTTCTTCGGCAATGGCCCTTTTGAGAAAAAAAAAAAAATGAGAATCCAGTGGAAAAGGATTAATGTTTTAAATCAAAATTAGAGTCAAATATGTTTCTATTAATATTTTTGAGAAAGTAAAATAACATGACATGAGTGAGGGACAGGTGTCCAATACAGAAAGCAATATAATGTAAATCATATGCCGTATATACTCGAGTATAAGCCAAGTTTTTCAGCCCATTTTTTAGGCTGAAATACTCCCCTTCGGCTTATACTCAAGTGAGCCGTACCTTTCATTACTAAAACAGAGTGTGTCTCTCACTGTGTAATGCAGTCTGTTCGGCCGTCCATTGAAACAAAGCCCCGCCTCCTCCTCATCTGTGATAGGCGGAACACTGATACAGTTTCCCAGCATCGTATCAGTGTTCCTCTATCATGGACGGACGAGGAGGAGGCGGGGCTTTGTTTCAATGGACGGCCGAACAGACTGCGTTACACAGCAGGACACACACGCTGTTTTAGTAATGAAAGGTACGGCTGCAAATGGGCACAGTGAGACTACAAATGGGCACAGTAAGAGACTGAAAGTGGGCACAGGGAGAGACTGCAAATTGGCACAGTGAGAGACTGCAAATGGGCACAGTGAGAGACTGCATCTGAGCACAGTGAGAGACTGCATCTGAGCACAGTGAGAGACTGCAACTGAGCACAGTGAGACTGCAACTGGGCACAGTGAGACTGCAACTGGGCACAGTGAGACTGCAACTGGGCAGAGTGAGACTGCAACTGGGCACAATTAGACTGCAAATGGGCACAGCGAGGCTGTAAATGGGCACAATTAGACTGCAAATGGGCACAATTAGACGGCAAATGGGCACAGCTAGGCTGCAGATTGGCATTGTTTACCCAGTAGCTGCTGCATTTTCCCACCCTAGGCTTATACTCGAGTCAATATGTTTTCCCAGTTTTTTGTGGTAAAATTAGGTGTCTCGGCTTATATTCGGGACGGCTTATATTCGGGTTGGCTTATACTTGAGCATATACGGTAGCTAGCATGTGTCAGGAGACATCTCCAATGAGAATGCATGTAGTCATCACTCAGGGTCATACACTGAAAGTCTAAATGTATCACAAAACTAGACATTAGAACCAGGTGAAAATACATCTGGGTGTGAAATAGAGAAGAGTAGACATAGGGGAGAGTAGAAAGAAAGAGAAGAGGGGATAGGGGAAAGAGGGGAAAAGGGAGAAGGCGAGGGAGGGGGGGTGCAGGCTAGCTGCAGGGGAAGGGAGGGTTGAGGGGGGGGGGTGCTGGGCAGATCTTGGTGTGACAAACCTGCATGGTGGAGTCAGGAGATGAGTCCGGGTGGGTTGTGGGGTGCCAACCTCGCTTTTAGGGAATCAGAGGTAGAGTTGTCGATCCAGATGAGCCAAAGGACCTTAAATTTGTCGAAGGTGTCATTGTCTAGGGCTATCATCTCCTCCATGCACATGATGTCGTTGACCATGGAGACCCAGATGGCCAAGGGTGGAGTGGTAGTGGTTTTCCAAAACAGGGGTATAAGTTGTCTAGCGGCCGATAGGAAAAAAAGCAGCAGGGAACGCTTTTGGGAGGCTATTGACCCTGGGAGCATGGACAGTAAAGCTATCTCTGGGGTGGGTGATAATTTACGGCCATATAGGCTGTTATATACTGCAAAAACCTGTAACCATAGGGGTTGTATTGCTGCACAGTCCCACCAAACGTGTAGGTAGCTTCCCTCCACCACGCCGCATCTCCAGCACAAGGGAGGTACGGACGGAAATATTTTATGAAGAGTTTGAGGGTCCCTGTACCATCGAGAGGAGTTTAAAAAAAAAAATCCTGGGTACAGCAGGATATAGAGGATTTGTGTGTAAAGTGGAATGATTTTTGCCAATCCACTAAGGAGAGATCCCTGCTCAGGTCTGTGGACCACTTCCTGGTGTAAGAGGGGGGATTGATCGTGTAGCAGTGAATGTTGTAGTGAGTACAAATTGGAGAGTAGGTGTCTAGGTGTTTCTGAGAGAGAGCACAGCTGTTCATATCCCGTTCAATTTTTGGAAGAGGAAAACAAGTCAGAACAAAAGGAGGATATACGGAATGCCGTGAGCCAATTACCTTAATTGCCTGGCAAAATGGGGGTACCTAAAGTGGGATCCACAAATGAGCTCGCTACTGGCCAGGTTGACCGGGAGTATGGGCCTATTGTATTGGACCCCATGCCTTGAGGTAAAGAGGGGTGATCAAACAACGAGGTAAGGGGCGAGGGGTCTGTGGATAGAAGAGATGACATGCCCTTTTTATACCAGAGATGTAAGACAGCGACTGTTAAAGCGGAAGTAAACCCATCGATTTAACAGTTTCAAAAAGCAGTTACATTCCCGGCATGCTCTCAACCAAACTGTCAAACCATCCAATGGCTGGTGTCATAACTGATCACATGTGCAGCATCATGGCAGTTGAAGATTAAACAGAGGCCAAGATGGCAGCTTCCTTGCCTGAAAATGATAGGAGGGTTTACTTCCACTTTAAGGGGGAGGAGGAGGAGGAAAGTAAATGTAGTTTCCGTCCGTAGCCCCAAAGTAGAGCCCGTAAGTCAAGGGGGGATAGGTCTTGTTCTACCGAGGTGGATGCTTTTGGAAAGGGGCGAGGGAACCATTCCAGGACCCTGGACAGCAGTGCCGCCCTGTGGTACATTTTGAAATCCGGGAGACCCAGCCCACCTCGAATTTTAGGATAAGTGAGCAAAGTGTGGCGAATGCGAAATAGGCCTTGGTGCCAAACGAATCGTATGGACATGGAGCAGAGGGAGTTAAAAAAGTGCTTAGGGACAGAAATAGGTATCGTTTGAAATAAATAAAGTAACTTAGGCAGAGTTTCCATTTTTCAGTGAATTAATGCGACCGAACCAGGGTAGCGAGGAGGAGCTCCAGGCGTCTAGTTCCTTCCTTTTAAATCAAAATTAGGAGAGCGTGAGTGAGGCCTTATGTGACCAGATTTCAAGGCTCAAAATTGCTTTACTGCAGTGTTGCCAACCTACCAAATTGAGATTTGCTGACACAACGCCCAAAATTTATTGGCACGGCCAAGTTATTACTGGCATTTCCAAAAATTACAGTTTTAAGTGCAAATTTCAGTATTTAGGCTACAAATAAGTACAATATTCAATAATCAACGTGATTTAAGTTAGATATTAAAGTGGACCTTCAGTCATTCTTTCAACTTTCCATCTATTACATTTTGTGCCCTTGCTGTTTTTTGGATAGTAAAATTCGTTTTTTTTGCCTTAAAGAGGGACTGCAGTCTGCTCACATAATTTGTAATAAAAACATCTTTACCATTCTGAAGTTTCCCTCCAACCACTTTGCATATTATTTTATATATACTGTGATTCTGTACCTGCCAAATATGCTGCAGAAATCTCCCTCCACTAAGTCTGGCTGCAACCATTTTAACTGTGGGCAGCTGAAGCTGCTGCCTGTTCACTTCCTGGATTTACAGACACACCTCCAGCTCTGCAGCCCTGCAGCTCTCATTGGCCCTCTTATGACTCATCCCACCTCCCTTCCTGGCAAACTCTCACAAGAGTGAGAGAGAGAGCTGTGCATGATGTCATAAGCCTAGGCTTTTTACCGGACAAGAATCAGGAAGTGGGCTGTATAAGGTATTTACTGGCAGTAAAAAAAAATGTTTCCTGTTTTATTTTCGGGACAGGACACAGGAGGGCAAGAAATTAGAATGGATTCTATTGTTAAAAAAAAAAAAAATTAGAATGGGCAGGCACAGACACATGAAATTGTCTCTCACAGTGATAATGACAGCAGTGTGCAGCAGCACAGATGATAATGACACATCCCCTCCTGAGTCACAGTAACAGTCTCTCTCCACGGCAGGTCGTCCCTTCTTTTCACTCAGTCCAAACACCACTGACTGTCCCGCTTCCGGCTTGCCTTACACACCCATACACGAGGCTCTGGCCACTCTGATACGCTCCCTTGCATCATGACATCACACAACATGCTCAGGCATTGCCTCTGCCAGACCTGATGCCGAGCGTCACAGCCATATTTGTTACTGGCAAACTTTTACTGTCATTTGCATTTACTGGCAGGAGTAAAGTGCCCGTTTTTTACTGGCTGGCAGTAAAAATACTGACAGTTGGCAACACTGCTTAACTGTATCTGTAAACTTATATATTTTTTTTGTTATTTACTATTGCAGCAGACCCCCTAAAATTGGGGTCGCTATGCCTAAATTTAGGGGGTAGCCTGAGCGAATAGTTAGGCTCAGGCTGTTGGAATTCTCTAAATTGGCCTCTGCTCTGTTGTGATGTTGCCTGGTAGTACAGTTCCCTGTGGCCTGTAGGTGGCGCTGTCGCCCACGTCTCAGCTCGAACCACAGGTGGCATTGCAGCGCTACTGGGTGTCCCCTCTCGGCAGCTGTGCAGTGGGCGTGGTCTACACGCTGTGCATGCTGGGAGAGGATACATAAGGGGCAGACGCCATTGTTCGGGGAGCAGTTCGTGCCTCCCGGCCCTCCAGGCCAGGGGCGTGCGTGTGTGTGATCAGTCCCAGGCACCTTTAGCCCGAGGCTGCATCGTTCCAGGTAGGCCCAGCACCTTTAGCTGAGGCCTACACCAGAAGAGGAGTCCCAGGGTACCCAAGTGGGGGTAAACCGCTCTGAGGGAGAGAAAACTAGGGGAGGATCTACCCAAGGGGATCGGTGAAGGAGGTCACTGTCTCGGGAGAGGCCTGGTTACCTGTCTTGTAAAATAAAGTGAGGGAAAATATCTCTAAATGGAGTCTAAAAAGCAGTACAGTCTGAATAGGGTTCTAATGCTTCACAACTCTAATCACAAATAAAAACTAAGTGATGGAAAATATCTCTAATGAAGTCTAAAAAGTGGTACCATCTGAATGTGGTTCTACTGCTTCCCTAAACTAATCACAATTAAAAACAAAATTTTGGGTGGATTTACACTTTAAACCCTTGACCTCCCGAAGGTTTTATCCCTTTCATGACCAGGAGCAGCACTGCGCTAATTGAATTGACAATTGCTCAGTCATGCAACACACTAGCCAAATTAAATTTCAATATTTTTTTCACACAAATTGAGCTTTCTTTTGGTAGTATTTGATCACCACTGTTTTTTTTTTCTCTTTTGCTATATAAACGAAAAAATACTAAAAACTCTGAACCTCCTCCAAATTTTTCCTTATTTTCTGAGGCCTTAAAATGCCCCCTCCCCCAAATGACCCTTTTTTGTCAAGTAGACAGTCCAAGGTATTTAGTAAGAGGCATGGCAAGTTTTTTGAGGTTGTAATTTGTCAGAATTTTTTGTAAAATAAAGAAATAAATGCAATTAGTTGTTTTTTTTTCACATTTTGTTTTATATACTGTTACCAGTGCAGTACAGCATCATCATACGACTGGTGTGGCTGTGGTCAGGAATACTGACTCGTTTATAATTTTTTTACTTTTTTTTGTTTTACATACTCTCATTAGAGTAGTTCAGTGATCAGGGATTTTCTTTTTGTTACACTGTGATTGCTTGTTACATTGACAAGCATTCTTAACGCATTGTTTACAACTTTGATGCTGTGATTGACCACAGCTATCACATAGTACAGGGTGCTGTAGTTGGCCCAGGTACCATGTGATCACTGGTGAACAATCACAGATCACACACAGTAGTAAACAATGATGTCATGCATAGGCGTGCGCAGCCTATTGCATTAGGGTGTGCACCTCAAACCAAAGCTCAAAAACACGTGCATCTGTGTGTGTGTATATATATATATATATATATAGAGAGAGAGAGAGAGAGAGAGAGAGAGAGATTCTCTCTATCTCTCTCTCTCTCTCTCTCTCCCCCTCTCTCTCTCTCTCTCTATATACACACATTTTAAAATGTATTAAAACATTTTTAATTAAAAAAACATTTATGAATGTAAACAAACATATTTTTTTTTAACTTATTAATTAAATAATCTTTTAACATAAACAAAGCTTTTAAATAAATCTCTAAATCAAATAAGCAATTTTAAAAACTGAACGGTAAGTAGGATTTTTTTTTAATAAGTGTCATGTTTTAATATCCTGAATTGTATTTACTGCTTTAAATAAATTTGTTAGATTCCCCCAGCAACAATAGATTCCCTCAGCAACAATAGATCCCCCAAGAACAAGACATCCCCCCAGCAACAATAGATCCCTCATGGCAACTATAGCTTCAACAGCAAAAATAGATCCCTCTCAGCAACAATAGACACCCCCAGCAACAATAGATCCATCCCATTAACAATAGATCTCCCCCGCAACAATAGATCACCCCCAGTAATAATAGACCTCCCAGCATCCAGTATCAATATACTCTCCAGCAGCCAACAACATAAGCCCCCTCCCTTAACAGTAGTATTCTCCCATCAACAATTGACCCCCCAGAAACAACAGATCCCACCAGCAGTAATAGACTTCCCCAGCATCAATAGATCACCCAGTGACAATAGAGACCCCATCAGCCAACATCAATAGACACTCCAGCAAATCCCACCACCACTTGGCATATACATTCAGTGCTGAGGTGCCGGAACTGTGTTCTCCCGCATTCCTGCTGAAAAAAAGCCCAGCGGCAATGTGATTCACTGTGTCCAGGCCACACATTGATCGCAGGGCTCCCAGTTGCACGCTTTGTGAGCCACACAGGAGTCTCCAATGCAGTGGCAGTGCATCCATAAGGGGCGCACGGGCGCCGCCCCCTCTCTCCTGCTACCTCTCTATCACCATAGATAGATTCATGCATTGCATGAATCTATCTATGATCGCTGCTGCCACTCCCTATTCAGGTGCCTGGCCCCTTTTCGGGTGCTGGGAGCCTGAATTACAGTGGCGTTTTTGGAAGCACCTGATTAGAGGCGTAGGCTCTAATAGGCGTCCAAAAAGGTGAACAGAGGGCGCCATGCTGGGCGCTTGCAGTTCACTCAGCGTTATGTCAGGAAAGGGAATGATTATTCCCTTTCCTAACACTGAACCGCCTCTCAGCCAATCTGGTGCTCATGTCTATTACCTGTCACCTGATTGGCTGAAACGACAGGCGCTCTGATTGGATGCCTATCAGGCGTACAATCATAGCAGAGGAAGGGAAGAGAGGACGGGAGAAGACATTGAGGAGCGTGCAGGACACCGCCGCCGTGACCCGCTGCCCAACAAAGACAGGTAAATGCCGGGCGGGTGGGGAATGCACACTGGCAGCATTTGATAGGCACAGTAGCGGCAATTGATGGGCACAGTGTCAGCAATTGATGGGCACACTGGCAGCAATTGATGGGCACAGTGTCAGCAATTAATGTGCACACTGGCAGCAATTAATAAGCACACTGGCAGCAACTGATGGGCACAGTAGCGGCAATTGATGGATACACTGGCGGCAATTGATGGGCACAGTGGCAGCAATTGATGGGCACACTGGCAGCAATTGATGTGTACAGTAGCTGTGTTTGATGGCACAGTGGCGGCAATTTATGGGCACAGTGGCTGCGTTTGATGGCACAGTCGCGGCAATTTATGGGCACAGTAGCTGCGTTTGATGGACACAGTGGCTGCAATTGATGGGGGGGGGGGGTTTCAGCTTGTTTGCGCCCCCCCAAAAAATTTTGAGCACCAGCTGCCACTGCTCCAATGTGGGCTGACGTACAGGTACGTTAACCCACATTTGGCACTGCTTTCCGTACGCTATATATTGGGGCTGTGGGCATATGGGAAGTGGTTAATATACACTTGGGATATATTTTTTTTATACCAAAGACATATAGTATATATATATATATATATATATATATATATATATATATATATATATTACATACTTTTTTGCTGACAGGCCAATTGTATATGTGTGATTATATATATATATATATATATATATTTACACAATATATATCTATAATATATAGATATATATATATATATATATTGTGTACATATATATATATATATATGTATATATATATATATATATATATATATATATATATATATATATATATATATATATATCACATATACAATTGTCTTGTCAGCGAAAATGTAATATATATATATATATATATATATATATATTTATATATATATATATTACAACTTACAAGCCAGGGTAAGGTAAGGTTTATCAACTGGTTGGCTGTTTTGGCAAAAAAAAAAAATTTTAATTTGTGCACAGACCACAGTGCTGTCTCTCTCACACTCGCTCTCACCTTGATTAAACAGGCTGCCTGCCTAAAGCCACTTGTCTGCCGCTGCCGCTATCCAGGCTACTCCGCTGCTTCTGATGGCGTCAGGAGAGAAAGGCCGGAGGGGGGACGGAGTGCAGAATTAGATCACTCCGCCGGCGCCGGCGGGACCTGCAGCCGGAACTATAGAAGCTGCATCGGCTTATGCGGCTCCTGGCGGTGTTACTCTGCGGCTAGTTCCCTCCCTGCTCCTTCCTCCCACTCGCAGCAAACAGCTGTATTTGCCAGCCGGCGGCAGGACATTACCCGGGCAGTGACTGAGTGACTGGTACACACAAGTACGTACATTGCAGGCACAGTCATTGCAGAAGAAAGGCACAGCAGGGATGATTAGGGTGTGCCTGGGCACACCCGGCACACCCCGTGGGCACGCCTATGATGTCATGAATGGATTCCATTTATGACTGTTGTTTACTAGGTGTCATGTGATCGCACAGCAATCACATGGTATCTGGGCTGCAAGTGTGCATGAGCAGAGCAACGCATTTGTATGTCACAGTGCCTGCCCAAGCCGCCAGCCAGCAGTAAAACTGCTGTTGGCCAGTCAGCAAGTGGTTAAGGTTTAGATATTCAAATTGGGTAGTTTAGTTGTAAATTGTTTATGATTTGAGCAGAGATTCAGAAGTAGGGTGACTTATGTTTTATTAGAGACTGCAGTCAATTAAAAATATTTTTTTTTTTTAACAAAAGGTTTTTTATTAAACAATTTACATATACAGCACAGTCTTGAATGTTTTTAGGTCAATACATCAATCAAATGTAAAAAATAAGGATACATCTTAGATACAGGACAGATTCCAGGCTTATCCTTAATTCACACAAAAAAAGTCTATCAAGAAACAGATGTTGATTCCCGTGTGGCATCAAATATGTGGTTTGAGTGGGGTCAATAAATAACATTTCTGGAGGACTAGAACGTTGTTCATGTACAGGTTTCTGAATCTTGTAATGGGCCCCCTCTGTTGATATATAATATTTTTTTGTAGGGTAGCTTATTGTTTATGTCTGCCTTCCATTCATGGAAACTAGGGGGTAGGGGTCTCATTCATTGTCTAGCAATAATTTTCCTGGCCGAAAATAATGTTTAATGTAAGAATGTCTTTGTAAGACCCCTTTCACACTGAGGCGCTTTGCAGGCGCTATAACGTTAAAAATAGTGCCTGCAAAGCGCCCTCAAAGAGCCGCTCCTTTGAGTCCAGTGTGAAAGCCCGAGGGCTTTTACACTGGAGCGGTGCGCTGGCAGGACGCTAAAATAAGTCCTGCTAGCAGCATCTTGAGGCGCTCCCGTGCCCATTGAAATCAACCCTTTTATAGGGTAGAATAGGTAAGGGGAAAGAGGGCACTAGGCACTAAAAGTTAAATACGAGGTGGATTTGCGAGTTGGTAGAGGGAAGGAGGGGAAGAAAGGAAGCGGGGAAGGGAAAAAGAGAAGGAATTTTTTTTTTTTTTTTAGGAAGGGGAAGGGGAGGGAGAGGAAGGGAGGGGGAGGATAAAGGAGAAGATGAGAGAAGAAAAGGAGAAAGGGGAAAGAAAAAAGGGGGGAGAAAGATATATCATAGAGGCCATGTAAGTTAATTAAAAGGGAATGGAGAGAGGGAGAGAGAAGAGTAAATTACATTAAAGGATGGCCCCCTTTTTTTTTTTTTGTTTGTTTGTTGTAAGTGAATGTTTTGTATATTTTTCTTTTGTAATGTATATGAGTTGATTGGCAATAATATAAAAGATATATGTTTGTATGTATGTAAAAATGTTTTGAATAAAAAAATATAAAAAAAAAAAAGAAAAAAAGAAATCAACCCTTTTCGGCCGCTAGCGGGGGTTAAAAGCGCCCCGCTAGCGGCCGAATAGCACAGCGAAAATGACGGTAAATCGCCGCTAAAAATAGCGGCGCTTTACCGCCGACGCCCCCACCACCCCTGTGTGAAAAGGGCCTTAATATATCTATTTCAGCATCAGTGAATATCCCCAGCCGGCATTGTTTCGAGTCCAAGGTGAGGGGGGAGCCCATAGTGTCATGTAGAAAATCCACAATCTGCTTCCAGAAACCCTGTAGTAGTGGGCAGGCCCATAGTAAATGAAAGAACTTTCCCACTTCGTGATGGCACATCAAGCAAGTGGTAGACTGTCCCCTCCAAAATCTAGCTACTCTCAGTGGGGTCAGATATGCTCAATTGTAGAATGTAGATTTGAGACAATCTGTCAGAGAGTTTAGGGGAAACTGTTTTGCAGGAATCTAAAGCCCCACTCCATTCCTCATCCTCCAACGCTCCCACCTCTCTTTCCCAATGTGGTTTATTATAAGATGCCAATTTGGTGGAGGAGGGGGTAATAACTAGAGTTGAGCGGACACCTGGATGTTCGGGTTCGACGGGTTCGGCCGAACTTCGGAAAAAAGTTCGGGTTCGGGACCGAACTTTAACCCAAACCCGAACCCGAACCCCATTGAAGTCAATGGGGACCCGGACTTCTAAGGACTAAAAAGGCTCTAAAAAAGTAATGGAAAGGGCTGGAGGGCTGCAAATGGCAGCAAAATGTTGTTAAGAGCATGGAAAGTGCTCTGCAAACAAATGTGGATAGGGAAATAACTTAAAATAACATTAAAAAAATAAAAAAATAAAAAAATATGCTGGAGGCCCCCTTTTCAGCAGAAGAGGTACGGGAAGTCATTAAGAACCTCAGAAACTCAACGGCACGATGCCACACATATGGTGGGAATGCCCCAGAATACGCCCTTTCTGGAATAAATTATTCAATTTAATGGATAAGCTAGTGGGAAAATAAAATACTTTGAAATAAAAATGTAGCGGGGTGCTAAATTTAAGGGAAGTGTTTGAGTGGTAAATAGGCTCAAACACCCTAATTCTGTAGGATTCATGGACCATTTTGTCCTCGGGGGACAGTATTGGTGTGCAGTTCCCTGCGGCCTACAGGTGGCGCTGCCATGGTAGGCTAGGGTTGAACCGCCGATACAGTGCTGTGCCTTTTGTGTCCCCTCTTGGCAGTAGTACAGCGGGGCGGGGAACCTGCTGTGCATGCCGGGAGAGCATATAAAAGGGACAGACCTTTGGCCTGGGGGCTGATGTCCAGTGGGGTCCACGCCCAGGTGCCTTCGGCCTGGGTGCATGTGTTCCTGTTCCATCTCGGGTGCCTTTAGCCCGGGGTGAGGTACTATCCTGGAGTTCCTGCTGCCCTGGGTATGGAGGCCTAGGTGCGGGAGTAAAGCCTGGAGTCCAGAGCCTTCGTCTGGAGTCCGCTAAGGGTCGAGGAGTCTTAGGGTGCCGCCTCGTGTAGGGGACCATGTTCCAGGGAAGGGAGGATCATTCTGATGGACCGATGCGGGAGTCACGGTGAAGGAAGGGTCTGTTGACTCCCTGGAGAGATGTCTTCCCCTTGATATGGGCTAGGTTCGTAGAAGGAGAAGCTCAAGGTCATCTTGACTGTATCAGAGGCCTTATTCACCCGGCCCGTGGCAGGGGCCTTATACACCCTGGTCTGTGGCAGAGACCAAAGTTCTCCAGGTCCGTGGCAGGGGCCTTGTACACCCGGTCTGTGGCAGAGACCAACCTCAAGGTCTGTGGCAGAGACCGTGCACCTAAAACTGTTTGAGAAACCTAAGCAGTGAAGTGAATGTGCTACGTTTGTGCCTGGACCTCCTCCACACCTTAAGCTGTCCTGTTTCTTTGCTCTAACCTTTTCTATCCGAGTAGAGTTTATTTTGCCATGAGAGAATAAGAGTTGTAATTTCAGCTGGTGTGGACATTGACTTTACTGGGAAATAAAAGGACTTGCCTCTACCTACAGTAGAAGTGAGAATCATCCTCTGGAGGTGTTTTGACTCCGGCTGTGGACACGGCCAGTCAAGTACACCGCTCAACCTCTTTATATAGGAGGGTACGGGCTGGTAGTGCGGTGTGCCTTTCTCCCTCCTGCGAGGAGCCAACAACATAAAGGCAGGTAAGGGGGAAAGGATCTGTGCGCTACAAAAAAATAAAATAAAAATTATAATCTTGACCTAGGAGGACGAGGTCCATATGGAGTAGGAGGTTGAAGTGGCGGTGGATGTGGCTGTGTAGGTGGAAGCGGCGGTGGAGGAGGACGAGGTAGCCAACACTGGTTCAAAAATACAACAATGGCTGGGTAAGGCCGGTGATGTGTCGAATTCTGTCCCCCGTCAAATAGTGTCCACCCTGTACTGCGCTTGCTCAGTATGTAGGACAAGGGGATTTCGAAAATCTCCCAAGACGAACGGCGCCTGCGTGGTGAGTTCAGGTGAAGGCCACACCATCCGTGGTTGAAGCCGAGCCAAGTGAGGCCATGCCCGAAGCGTGGCGATCGAACCGAGCCAGTGAGGGGCCCTGTTACTATGTGCTACCGTATGTCCACTTGGATGGTGGGGCTTGAACCTGCACTCACAGCGCAGGCGCCGTTCATCTTCAGAGATTTTGTGAATCTCCTTGTCCTCTGCACTGCGCAAGCGCTGCGCCTTCGCAGTATGGGCCGGACACAATCCGATGGCCGGACAGTTTTTGTCACAACACCGGTATACATGTCTATTCTGCACAAGGTACGGACAAGTCCTGTGGGATCCATGCCTGGTTCATTTTAATGAACGTGAGCTTGTCCACATTGGCTCTGGACAGGCGGCTGCGCTTGTCTGTGATAACGCCCCCTGCCGTGCTAAATACACGTTCAGATAATACACTGGCTGCAGGGCAGGCCAGCACCTCCAAGGCATAAAGGGCAAGCTCAGGCCATGTGCCCAATTTGGAGACCCAGAAGTTAAAGGGGGCAGACCCGTCATCCAGTACGTGTAGGCCTGTGGACACATACTGCTCAACCATGTTGGTGAAATGCTGCCTCCTGCTAAGACGTTCCATCTCAGCTGGTGGTGCTGGTTGTTGTGGCGTGCTGACAAAGCTCTTCCACATTTCAGCCATGCTAACCCTGCCTTCTGAGGTGCTGCCGATGCCCCGGCTGCGTTGGCGACCTCTTCTTCCTCCTCTGCCTTCGCCTTGTGCTTCCACCGTACGCCCGCTGTCAGGTGGGAATGCCACCAGCAGCGCGTCTACCAGCGTGCGCTTGTACTCGCGCATCTTGCGATCCCGCTCCAGTGAGGGAATTAAGGACGATACGTTGTCCTTGTAACGGGGATCCAGCAGGGTGGCCACCCAGTAATCAGCACCAGTTAAAATGTGGGCAACTCGGCGGTCATTGCGGAAACACTGCAGCATGTAATCGCTCATGTGTGCCAGGCTGCCCAGAGGCAAAGAAAAGCTGTCCTCTGTGGCAGGTGTATCGTCTGTGTCCTCTGTATCCCCCCAGCCACGCACCAGTGATGGCCACGAGCTGGTCTGGGTGCCACCCTGCTGTGAAAATGGCTCCTCCTCCTCCTCCATCTCCTCCTCCACCTCGTCATCCTCCAGAACTGTGCCCTTTCTGCCGGACAATTGTGTACCTGGCGTTTGTTGGTGCAGGAACCCACCCTCGTAGCCACTTGTGAAAGACTGCCCTGAAAGCCTTTGAAATGATCCAGCTTCCTCCTCCTCCTCCTCATCCTCCTGTGCCACATCCATCATCGCCCGAAGCGTTTTTTCAAGGAGGCATAGAACTCGGATAGAAACGCTGAGAACGGCGTCATTGGCACTGGACATGTTGGTGGAGTACTCGAAACAGCGCAACAAGGCACACAGGTCTCGCATGGAGGCCCAGTTATTGGTGGTGAAGTGGTGCTGTTCCGCAGAGCGACTCACGCGTGATTGCTGCAGCTGAAACTCCACTTTCGCCTGCTGCTGCTCGCACAGTCTGGCCAGCATGTGCAAGGTGGAGTTCCACCTTGTGGGCACGTCACATATGAGGCGGTGAGCGGGAAGGCCGAAGTTACGCTGCAGCACTGACAGGCGAGCAGCAGCAGGGTGAGAACGCCGAAAGTGCGCACACACAGCCCGCACTTTCTGCAGCAGCTCTGGCATATTGGGGTAATTTTTAAGGAACCTCTGGACCACCAAGTTCAGCACATGCGCCAGGCAAGGGATGTGCGTCAAACCGGCTAGGCCCAGAGCTGCTACGAGATTTCGCCCATTAATCGCACACCACCAGGCCGGGCTTGAGGCTCACTGACAGCAACCACTCATTGGTCTGTTGTTCCATGTCCCTCCACAACTCCTGCGCGGTGTGGGGTTTTTCCCCCAAACAGGAAAGTTTTAAAACTGCCTGCTGACGTTTACCCCTGGCTGTGCCGAAGTTGGTGGTGAAGGTGTTACGCTGACCGGATGAGGAGGCGGTAGAGGATGAGGAAGCGGAGTAGGAGGAGTTAGCAACAGGAGGCAAACTGAAGCGCCCTGCAATCCTCGGTGGTGGAAGGAAATGCGCCAAACTGCTATCTGCCTCAGGCCCAGCCACCACTGCATTTACCCAGGAAATATAACGTCCCTGACCGTGCTTACTGGTCCACGCATCCGTAGTTAGGTGGACCTTGCCACAGATGGCGTTGCGCAGTGCACACCTGATTTTGTCCCCCACTTGGTTGTGCAGGAAAGGGATGGCTCGCCTGGAAAAGTAGTGGCGGCTGGGCACGACGTACTGTGGGACAGCCAATGCCATCAGGCTTTTAAAACTCTGCGTCTCCACCAGACGTAATGACAGCATTTCAAAGGCCAGGAGTTTTGAAATGCTGGCATTCAGGGCCAGGGATCGCGGGTGGCTAGGGGGGTACTTCCTCTTCCGCTCCAATGTTTGGGAGATAGAGAGCTGAACGCTTCCATGGGACATTGTGGAGATGGTTGGTGACCCAGGTGGTAGTGTTGCTGGCAGATCCTCTGTTTGCGGGGTGGCAGGTGCCACTGTCACTACAGAGTAGTGATGAGCCGAACACCCCCGGGTTCGGTTCGCACCAGAACCCGCGAACGGACCGAAAGTTCGAACGAACATTAGAACCCTATTAAATACAATGGATGCGAACGTTCGAATTCTAAAGTGCTAATTATAACAACTATTATGCATGTTATTGTCATAAATAGGGTTTGGGAACCCGGGTTCTGCACCAGGGGACATGTATCAATGCAAAAAGAAGTTTTAAAAACGGTCGTTTTTCGGGAGCAGTCATTTTAATGATGCATAAAGTGAAAAAAAAAAAGTCAAATATTCCTTTAAATATCGTACCTGGGGGGTGTCTAAAGTATGCCTGTGAAGTGCCACGTGTTTCCCGTGTTTAGAACTGTCCCTGCACAAAATGACACTTCTAAAGGAAAAAAACGCCATTTAAAACTGCTTGCGGCTTTAATGTAATGTCTGGTCCCGGTAATATGGATGAAATTCTTTAAGAAAAATGGCATAGCTACCCCATGACCCCCCCCCCCCTACCCCAGCCCATTACCAGCCCCTTTGGGTCTTGTATGGATATTAAGGGGAACCCCGCACATAAAATAAAAAAGGCCCTATATACTCTGAACAGCCGTATACAGGCGGTGCATACAAGACAGGGACTGTAGGTTTGTTCTTATGTAGAATCTGTTTGTAATTTTGAACAGGTACATTGTTGAAGTGTAGCTCCAGCCCAAAAATCTATTTTTAAACTTTTTGGGAAACATAGGTAAGGGTTATCACCCCTGTAACATTTGTTTTGCTGTCTGTGCCCCTGTTCAGAACATTTCACCTCACTTTCCGTCCCAATGACAACTGTTTTTGAAATGTGGTGTTTTTCTTGAAACAAGGATTGCTGATAAAGCATCAGTACAGATGAGACCCCTTTCTCCCATATTTATTCTTACAGGAGAGAATTTTCCTTTCTAGGGGTAGATTTCCTCTCACTTCCTGTTGTCTTCTTTCGTTTGCAAGTAGGAGTCGTTTGTAAGTTGGATGTTTGAAAGTAGGGACCTGCCGTATATACTCTGCAGAAATAGGCCCCTTAGTTGTTGGTGTTGGCACAACACTGTAAGCACTCAGTTACTCTTGGTTGGTGCTGGAACGCCCTGCTGTCAACTATTATATCAGGAATTTTAATTACATATAATTGTTGAACAGTGGTAGTAAAAATTGGGGCTTTGATGGTGGTGCTGGTGCCACAACACTGTAAGCCCTGACAGTTACTCTTGGTGGGTGCAGCAATGGGCCCTGCTGTGAATTATTAGATCAAGAATTGTAATTACATGCCCCTTTTGAACAGGGGCTGAAAAATTGGGCCTTTTGTGGTGGTGGTGGTGGTGGCGTTGCCACAAGACTGTAAGCCCTCAGAGTTACTCTTGGTGGGTGCAGCAATGGACCCTGCTGTGAATTATTAGATCAAGAATTGCAATTGCATGCCCCTGTTGAACAGGGGCTGAAAAATTGGGCCTTAGGCACTGGTGGCACAACACTACAACCCCTCACAGATACTGTACTTGGAGCACAGCAATGAGCCCTGTTGCAAAGTATTGCTTCAAAAATTGTAATGACACGCCCCTGTTAAACAGGGGCTGAAAAATTGGGCCTTAGGCACTGGTGCCACAACACTCCAACCCCTCACAGATACTGTACTTGGAGCACAGCAATGAGCCCTATGGCAAATTATTGCTAAAAAAAATTGTAATTACACGCCCCTGTAAAACAGGGGCTGAAAAATTGGGCCTTAGCCACTGGTGGCGGCACCCATAAACAAAAATGATCTTCCAAGCTATCATCATCAATCGTATCATTGAGGACTCGGAGGAGGAGGATAGCCAGTCAACATAACAGCACAGGCACTCAGCATCAGCATCAGTCTTGAAGGGATGTGACATGTTAAAATCAATTAGTCTGTTATATCAGCATCAGGTGTGTGGTAGCTGGTGGTGATCCAAGACTGGTTCATCTTGATGAAAGTCAGTCGATCAACCGAGTCGGTGGACAGGCGCACCCTGTGATCCGTGACAAATCCTCCAGCAGCACTGAATGTGCGTTCCGAAAGAACGCTGGATGCAGGACAGGCCAGTAGCTCAATTGCATACTGTGCAAGCTCTGGCCAGTGATCCATCCTCAAGACCCAGTAAGCCAGAGGATTTTCGGTGGGGAAGGTGTCCAAGTCTGACCTTGCCCCTAGATATTCCTGCACCATGTTTATCAGACGCTGGCGATGGTTGCTGGAACCGATCATACTTTGGGGCTGCGGACTAAAGAATTGTCTGAACGCATCGGTCAGACGGCCACCTTCCCCACCGCTCCTTCTTTGACTGGCCGAAGCCTCAGCAACTCGTTGTCCAGGACCAGGAGTTTGTAACCTCCCAGTCTCTGGGAACGCGTTGCACAGACCTTTCTGCAAGGCCTCCCGGAGTTGTCTCATCCTCTGCTCCCTCTGCGACGGTAACATAAGGTCCGCAACCTTACCCTTGTACCGTGGATCAAGGAGAGTGGCCAGCCAGTAATGGTCCCTCTCCTTGATCCGAAGAATACGAGGATCCTTCCGCAGACTTTGCAGGATCAGGGAGGCCATGCAGCGTAGGTTTGCTGAGGCATTTGGTCCGGAGTCCTCTGGGTCACTAAGGACGACATGATCCGCAGCCACCTCCTCCCAGCCACGTACAAGTCCACTGGTTTCTTGGGACTGTAAATCATCCCTAAAAGACTGCTGCTGATGATGCTGAGTGCCAGCCTCCACCTCCATGCTGACACAATCCTCCTCCTCCTCCTCCTCCTCCTCCTCCTCCTCTTCCTGTGCGATGGGTGGGACAGAAGGAACACTGTCTGGGTAAAGGGGGCCTTGAGAGGCAAGGAAGTCCTCCTCTTCCTGCCTCTGTTCTGCCTCAAGTGCCCTGTCCATTATTCCACGCAGCGTGTGCTCCAACAGGTGGACAAGAGGTACAGTGTCACTGATGCATGCACTGTCACTGCTCACCATCCTCGTGGCCTCCTCAAATGGTGCCAGGACAGTGCATGCATCCCTGATCATGCCCCACTGGCGTGGAGAAAAAAAACCAAGCTCCCCTGACCCTGTCCTGGTGCCGTAGTCGCACAGGTACTCATTGATGGCCCTCTGCTGCGTGTGCAGCCGCTGCAGCATGGCCAACGTTGAGTTCCACCTGGTGGGCATGTCACATATAAGGCGGTTCTTGGGCAGGTTCAACTCCTTTTGCAGCTCAGCCAGGCGAGCACTGGCATTATAAGATCTGCGGAAATGCACACAGACTTTCCTGGCCTGCCTCAGGACATCCTGTAAGCCCGGGTACCTGCCCAAGAACCGCTGCACCACCAGGTTAAGGACGTGAGCCACACAGGGCACATGGGTCAGTTGTCCCTGTCGGAGGGCGGAGAGGAGGTTGGTGCCATTGTCGCAAACCACCATTCCTGGCTTAAGCTGGCGTGGCGTCAACCACCTCTCGGCCTGGCCCTGCAGAGCAGACAGGACCTCTGCCCCAGTGTGGCTTCTGTCCCCCAAACACACCAGCGCAAGCACGGCATGGCATCTTTTTGCCTGCGTACTTGCGTAGCCCCGTGAACGGCTACGGAGCACCGCTGGTTCATAGGACAAACCACAGGAAGAGGCCATGGAGGAAGAAGAAGAGGAGGGGGTGGAGGAGAGAGGTGTGTCACAACCAGTAGTAGCATTTTGGAGGCGTGGCGGTGGGACAACCTCCAACACTACTGCACCTTGTCCTGCATCCTTCCCAGCTGCCAAAAGAGTGACCCAATGGGCCGTGAAAGAAAGGTAACGTCCCTGTCCATGCCTGCTGGACCATGAGTCAGCAGTAATATGCACCTTACCGCTGACCGCCCTGTCCAGCGAGGCCAAGACATTGCCTTCCACATGCCGGTAGAGAGCCGGAATAGCCTTCCGTGAGAAAAAGTGGCGTTTGGGAACCTGCCACTGAGGAACCGCACATTGCACAAACTCACGGAAGGGGGCCGAGTCTACCAACTGAAAAGGCAGCAGTTGAAGCGCTAGCAATTTAGCCAAGCTAGCATTCAACCGCTGGGCATGTGGATGGCTGGGAGTGAACTTCTTTCGACGGTCCAGCAGCTGGGGCAGGGAAATTTGCCTGCTAGAATCGGACGTCGGTGTACTGCTAGCAGAGTGGCCGCAAGTACTTGGCTGTGACACACCTAATTCTACACCTTCATTCCTCTCAGTGCATGTTTCAGAGAGGACTGAAGTTATAGTGGGGTTGGAGATCCCAGCTGATGCGGTGCAAGGAGAGGTCCGCTTTGTTCTTTGGTGTGGGTCTTTCAGGTAGGCTTGCCAACGAGCTGCATGGCAGGTCAACATATGTCTGGTCAGGCATGTGGTACCCAAGCGGCTGATGTTTTGGCCACGCGATATACGCTTGAGACATATGTTGCAAACAGCAGCTGTGCGATCTGATGCACTAGCCTCAAAAAAGGCCCACACCAAAGAACTTTTTGAATGACGGGCAGAGGCAGCGCCCTGCACAGGCGGAGCTCTGCGGTGTGATTCCGTCGGTGTACTGCCCTTACGCTGGCCACCAAAGGGCATCCTGCCTCGTTGGAGATGTGCCTCCTCCTCATCCTCCTCCTCCTCCTCTCTCCTATTAGGCACCCACGTGGAGTCAGTGACCTCATCATCACCTCCCTCCTCATCACTGGAGCCAATCTGGCAGTATGCTGCAGCTGCTGGAACATGACTGCCAGATTGGTGTCCTTCTTGAGCATCCCCTCTGTCTGCTCTCACGCTACTGCCTTCCTCTAGCTGGGTTTCATCATCAGACCCTTCGAAACGCTGGGCATCCTCCTGGAGCATGTACCCAACACTGTGCTGAAACAGTTCGGGGGACTCCTCAGGAGGAGGACATGGTGGGTCTAGGGAAGGAGTGACTGATGATGAGTCTGACATTGATACCAGGGAAGAGGACGCTTTGGCAGCTGCTTTTCCAGTACCCTGAGCCTGGGTGAGAGAGGATGAGGAGGAGGAGGAGGGCTTGGTCATCCACTCTACCAAGTCTTCGGCATGATGTGGCTCAACATGTCCAGCTGCCGAAAAGAAGGACAAGCGTGTCCCATGGCCATGTGCTGATGACAATGCACCGCGTTCACGACCAGCACTGTTGCCCCCAGACACAGAGCCTGCTTGCCCTCTTTTATTGCCTCCTGACTGTCTGCCTCTCCTTGTTTGCCTTCCAGACATTCTAATAGATGGCCTGCAGGGAGATGGGAAAAAAGCAATAAGGGCTACCTTCAGGTGTCCTTCTCTGTCCCTGGAAACAAGGACTTTGACAGTGAAAGAAACTGACACACTCTCCCTACCTACAGTTTTCTGTCCCTAGAAAAAATGTTTTTTTTAAGCACAATTTAGCACAAGGAGAATTCACTCACTGTCCTTCCAGGTCCCTGGAAACAAGGACTTTGACAGTGAAAGAAACTGACACACTCTCCCTACCTACAGTTTTCTGTCCCTAGAAAAAATGTTTTTTTTAAGCACAATTTAGCACAAGGACAATTCACTCACTGTCCTTCCAGGTCCCTGGAAACAAGGACTTTGACAGTGAAAGAAACTGACACACTCTCCCTACCTACAGTTTTCTGTCCCTAGAAAAAATGTTTTTTTTAAGCACAATTTAGCACAAGGAGAATTCACTCACTGTCCTTCCAGGTCCCTGGAAACAAGGACTTTGACAGTGAAAGAAACTGACACACTCTCCCTACCTACAGTTTTCTGTCCCTAGAAAAAATGTTTTTTTTAAGCACAATTTAGCACAAGGAGAATTCACTCACTGTCCTTCCAGGTCCCTGGAAACAAGGACTTTGACAGTGAAATAAACTGACACACTCTCCCTACCTACAGTTTTCTGTCCCTAGAAAAAATGTTTTTTTTAAGCACAATTTAGCACAAGGACAATTCACTCACTGTCCTTCCAGGTCCCTGGAAACAAGGACTTTGACAGTGAAAGAAACTGACACACTCTCCCTACCTACAGTTTTCTGTCCCTAGAAAAAATGTTTTTTTTAAGCACAATTTAGCACAAGGACAATTCACTCACTGTCCTTCCAGGTCCCTGGAAACAAGGACTTTGACAGTGAAAGAAACTGACACACTCTCCCTACCTACAGTTTTCTGTCCCTAGAAAAAATGTTTTTTTTAAGCACAATTTAGCACAAGGAGAATTCACTCACTGTCCTTCCAGGTCCCTGGAAACAAGGACTTTGACAGTGAAAGAAACTGACACACTCTCCCTACCTACAGTTTTCTGTCCCTAGAAAAAATGTTTTTTTTAAGCACAATTTAGCACAAGGACAATTCACTCACTGTCCTTCCAGGTCCCTGGAAACAAGGACTTTGACAGTGAAAGAAACTGACACACTCTCCCTACCTACAGTTTTCTGTCCCTAGAAAAAATGTTTTTTTTAAGCACAATTTAGCACAAGGAGAATTCACTCACTGTCCTTCCAGGTCCCTGGAAACAAGGACTTTGACAGTGAAAGAAACTGACACACTCTCCCTACCTACAGTTTTCTGTCCCTAGAAAAAATGTTTTTTTTAAGCACAATTTAGCACAAGGACAATTCACTCACTGTCCTTCCAGGTCCCTGGAAACAAGGACTTTGACAGTGAAAGAAACTGACACACTCTCCCTACCTACAGTTTTCTGTCCCTAGAAAAAATGTTTTTTTTAAGCACAATTTAGCACAAGGACAATTCACTCACTGTCCTTCCAGGTCCCTGGAAACAAGGACTTTGACAGTGAAAGAAACTGACACACTCTCCCTACCTACAGTTTTCTGTCCCTAGAAAAAATGTTTTTTTTAAGCACAATTTAGCACAAGGAGAATTCACTCACTGTCCTTCCAGGTCCCTGGAAACAAGGACTTTGACAGTGAAAGAAACTGACACACTCTCCCTACCTACAGTTTTCTGTCCCTAGAAAAAATGTTTTTTTTAAGCACAATTTAGCACAAGGACAATTCACTCACTGTCCTTCCAGGTCCCTGGAAACAAGGACTTTGACAGTGAAAGAAACTGACACACTCTCCCTACCTACAGTTTTCTGTCCCTAGAAAAAATGTTTTTTTTAAGCACAATTTAGCACAAGGAGAATTCACTCACTGTCCTTCCAGGTCCCTGGAAACAAGGACTTTGACAGTGAAAGAAACTGACACACTCTCCCTACCTACAGTTTTCTGTCCCTAGAAAAAATGTTTTTTTTAAGCACAATATAGCACAAGCACAAAACACACTGACACTCTCCCTACCTATCCTTCTCTTTCCCTAAACTAAAGGAATCCAGGTTAAGCAAGAAAGAAATAAAAGTCACTGTCCCTGCCTATGCTGCTCTATCCCTGCTCCGGAACACACTACACTAGGCCGCCGTGCTGGCGGCCTTTTATAGTGTGGGGCGTGTACTAAACACCCTCAGCAATAATTGGCCACAGGCATCCTGCCTGTGGCCAATCATTGCTCTCCTCGCTGCCGGCGCTGTGATTGGCCAAGCATGCGGGGTCACAGTGCATGCTTGGCCAATCACAGCGCCTGGATGACACTGCGATGGCGTAGTGCATTGTGGGCCGTTCGCGTCACTCGAATTTGGCGCGAACGGCCCAAATCGTTCGATCTTCGTCGAACGATCGAACAGCCGATGTTCGAGTCGAACGTATGTTCGACTCGAACACGAAGCTCATCCCTACTACAGAGGTGGATGAAGAGGCCGAGACTGCAGCAGAAGAGGAAGCAGGAGGAGCCAGAGACCTTTCTTGGTTTTTGAGGTGTCTACTCCACTGCAGCTCGTGCTTTGCACTTAGATGCCTGGTCATGCAGGTTGTGCTCAGGTTGAGAACGTTTATGCCTCGCTTCAGGCTCTGATTGCACAGCGTGCAAACCACTCGTGTCTTGTCATCAGCACATTGTGTGAAGAACTGCCACGCTAGGGAACTCCTTGGACCTGGCTTTGGTGTGCTCGGCCCCTTGCAGCGTTGGGCAATAGCAGACATACTGTCTAGGGGACGGATGCTCCGCTTTTGCACCCTGCTCCCTCTTCTGCTGTGCTGGTGGCTCTGTGCGACCACCGCCTCTTCCTCCAAACTACACTGGTCACCTGCATAACGTTGATTCCATGTGGGGTCGAGGACCTCATCGTCCTCCACATCATCTTCCACCCAGTCTTCACCCCTGCCCTCCTTGTCTGTCTGCACAATTGCGAAAGCAGCAGCAGTTGGCACCTGTGTTTCGTCATCATCCGAGACGTACTGCGATGGTCCTCCCATGTACTCATCATGAAACATAAGTGGTTGGGCATCGGTGCACTCAATCTCTTCCACTTCTGGGGCAGGGCTAGGTGGATGGCCCTGGGAAACCCTGCTAACAGAGTCATCGAAAAGCAGAAGAGACTGCTGCATGATTTGGGGCTCAGACTGCTTGGCTGATTTGCAAGGGGGTGAGGTGAAAGACTGATGGACATGGATTTCAGGTGCCAACTCTGATCTTTCATCAGAAGAGTGGGTGGGAGACAATGTGAAGGAACCCGAGGCACTGTCAGCAACCCAATCTACTATCGCCTGTACTTGTCCTGGCCTAAACATTCGTACAGCCTCATTAGGCGCGACAAAATACCGCCGCAGGCTCGGTCGCCTACTCGCACCTGAGGAAGGTGTTTCACTTGTGCGTGTATCTGGCACAGATCCACCACGTCCTCTCCCTGCAACAGGAGCACCACGTCCCTTTGACCTTCTCCTCATATTTTCCAAATTTAGGATGTTGCCCTAAATGGGTGTTTTTGGAAGAGCAGAACACACCCACAGTATGTAACCGCTGAATCTCACAGCTACAGAACTGCAGAAAATGCTATTCAAAAAAAATGTTTCTTTTTTAGTATAGCACAGTAGGAGAAAACTATATAGAAATTGTTTATTTCACACACCTCCACATATGTATAACACACTGCAAACTATTTTTTGTGCCCCTAAATGGCGTTTTTTGGAAGAGCAGAACACACCCACAGTACGTAACCGCTGAATCGCACAGCTACAGAACTGCAGAAAATGCTATTAAAAAAAAATGTTTTTTTTTTAGAATAGCACAGTAGGAGAAAACTATATAGAAATTGTTTGATAAAAAAGGGGAAAAAAGAAGGGGTTTTTTGGGACTTTAAATGAGGTTCAGGGGCCGTTCAGATCCCCTCCTCCATCCCGGATTTAGTATTCAAAAAGGAAAGTAGAGGGCGGGACTTTGTATGAGGCACACGGACACAAAGAGATAACTTTGATGGAGGACAGCTTTTAATTGGTTCAAATCGCAATACAATTTCATATTTAAATTTTATGCATTTTGCTATATATCAATACTTTTTTATATTTCATCCGAACCAAATATTGCACAATAGTAAATAGTTAGTAAATATTCCATCAAGGATATTTCATATATTTGCAGATACACAGTACATATCTTCCAGACATTGCAGTCGCTACCTATGCAACTTGGTAATCCACTAAAACATTTTTTTTTTTAAAAAGGAGACATAAGCAGGGGGGATTTGGTATATATTGGAAGGAACGTCCATAAAGGTTGATGGGTATATACACTTATCGGTAGAGATTAGCTCTATGCATTTCGGGCCTTGCGGGCCACTCATCAGGAGCAAAAACCGAAGTGATCATCTGGGGATGAAAAAGACAGATACATTTTAATGATCTAAAAGAATGCTACAGAGCTGGTGGGCAAACATAGAATAGGAGAAAAATCCCCCACCCATTCATTTAACCCACAGAACTTACGGATGCGTCTGCATGGGGGTGGTGCGTCCACAAGAGTCACGAACCAGCCAGAGGGCGTCACAACCGGGAGCTGGGGAGGCATGGCAGGGCGACAACGACCCATACTGACAACGCCCCGTGAGGGTGGAAAAAATAGGATTTTTATAACAGCTTACCTGTAAAATCCTTTTCTTGGAGTACATCACGGGACACAGAGCGGCATAGTCATTACTATGTGGGTTATATAGATACCTTCAGGTGCTGGCACTGGCAATTTCCAAAACCGGAAGTACCCTCCCCTATATAAGCCCCTCCCATCCGGGAGTACCTCAGTTTTGTAGCAAAGCAATAAGTGTCCCCAAAAGAGGGGTGGGAGCTCTGTGTCCCGTGATGTACTCCAAGAAAAGGATTTTACAGGTAAGCTGTTATAAAAATCCTATTTTCTTTCTCGTACATCACGGGACACAGAGCGGCATAGTCATTACTATGTGGGATGTCCTAAAGCAATGCCCAATGAGGGGGGGGATACACCATACATAAGCTGAGCGCTATCAGACATGAGGATCTTTTGCGGCCTGCAACACACTGCGCCCAAAGGCGACATCCTCCTGACTTCTAACGTCCACCTGGTAGAACCTAGTAAACGTGTGTACTGAAGACCATGTTGCGGCCTTACAGATTTGAGCCAGGGAGGCCTGGTGATGCACTGCCCATGAAGTTCCAACTGCTCTCGTGGAGTGCGCCCTAACTTTGAACGGAGGCGGTCTCCTTCTCAAGCCATAGGCTTGCATTATGACCTGTCGAATCCACTTGGCTAAAGTAGATTTTGACGCTGCCTGACCCTTTCTGGCGCCTTCCGGCAGAATAAACAAAGTATCCGTTCTGCGAATCTGAGCAGTGGCTTTTAGATAAGCTTTAACTGCTCTTACTACATCCAAAGAATGTAATAATTTTTCCTCTACTGAACTAGGTTTGGGGAAAAAAGAAGGAAGAACCACATCTTGGTTCAAATGAAACCTCGATACCACCTTCGGAAGAAAGGTTGGATGAGGACGTAACACTACTCTGTCCTTATGGATAACCAGATATGGCTCCCTACAGGACATAGCGGCTAATTCCGACACTCTTTTAGCCGAACAAATGGCTACTAGAAAAATCAATTTCCTGGTGAGAAGAACCAGGGAAATATGCTGTAATGGTTCAAATGGTTGTTTCTGTAGAACCGACAGAACCAGGTTTAAGTCCCATGGACATATGGGAATATTAACCGGAGGGCTAATACGCATCACTCCTTGTATAAAGGCTTTGACTAGTGAATGCGAAGCCAAGGGCCTCTGAAAAAATATTGACAAGGCCGAAATCTGACCCTTGATAGTACTCAAGGCAAGCTTCCTATCTACAGCCCACTGTAGGAAGTCCAGAATCCTACCTATTACGTACTTTCATGGATGCCATTTCTTGGCCTCACACCAGGCGATGTAGATCTGCCTGGATACCGGCAGACCAGATTCTATAGTAGATCTGCCTGGATACCGGCTTCCTGGCATTGATCATGGTAGATACCACAGGATTAGAGAGACCTCTCTTTTTTAGAATGTGGGCTTCAATAGCCAGGCCGTCAAACCTAGGGCTGGTAAGGAAGGGTGGTATATCGGTCCTTGCGAAAGCAGGTCCGGACGATGTGGGAGGGTCCAAGGACTCCCCACAGACATTTTTACAATCTCCGCGTACCATGCTCTTCGGGGCCACGCTGGAGCCACCAGAATCACTGGTTTCTTTTCTACCCTGATTCTGCGGAGTAATCGAGGTAACAATTGTGGCGGTGGGAATACATATATCAGCTTGAACTGATCCCAAGGGAACACTAGGGCATCCGAGCCGCAAGCTAGGGGATCCCTTGTCCAAGAGACAAACCTGTCCACCTTTGCGTTGAATCTGGATGCTAGCAGATCTACATCCGGTGTTCCCCACCGCTGACATATTGTCCGAAAAACCTTGGGGTGAAGGGACCATTCCCCTGGGCATAACTGTTGGCGACTTAGAAAGTCCGCCTTCCAATTCTCCATTCCTGGAATGAATACCGCGGATATGGCTGGGACATATCTCTCTGCCCATTTCAGGATGCAATTTACTTCCCTCTGGGCTGCACGACTCCTGGTGCCACCCTGATGATTGATATATGCCACTGCCGTGGCATTGTCTGATTGAATTCTGACAGGGGACCCTTGGAGTTTGGATGTCCATGCTACTAGGGCATACCGGGCTGCTCGTATCTCTAAGAGATTGATGGGCAGGGCCTTTTCCGCATCCGACCATCTGCCCTGGAGAGACCATTGCTCCAGTACTGCTCCCCAGCCTATAAGGCTGGCATCTGTAGTGACCACCTTCCAAGAAATCGGACTGAAGGATTTCCCTTTTTCCAGATTCTGAGGAACCAACCACCAACGGAGGCTCTTGCGAATGGAAGGGGACAAGGACATTGGTAAGTCTAGGGCCTGAACTTTCTTGTTCCAGGCTGACAGTATGGCCCTTTGCAAATTCCTTGAATGGAATTGACCGTAGGGTACTGCTTCGAATGATGCCACCATTTTTCCCAGCAGCCTCATGCACAGGCGTATGGACGGCTGTCTTTTGGACCCACTAAGTGGATCAAATCTCTCAAAGACAACACCTTTTTTCGAGGCAAGAATATTTTCCTCTGGCCTGAATCTAGCCTTAGCCCCAAGTATTCCAGACTTTTGACTGGTTTTAGGGCTGACTTGTCTCGGTTGATAATCCAACCGTGAGATTCCAGATACTTGATTGTCTTGTGAACGACCACTTCTAGTTTTTTCACTGAGTGGTCTATCAGCAACAAGTCGTCTAGATATGCCATTATCGTTACACCTTGCGTTCTTAGATTGGCCAATAATGGGGCCAGAATTTTTGTGAACACTCGTGGTGCTGTGGCCAGACCGAAGGGTAAGGCTCTGAACTGAAAATGGCGCCCTTCTACTGCAAAGCGTATAAATTTTTGGTGGACTGGAAAGATGGGAATGTGCAAATAAGCATCTTTGATGTCGATCGAGGCTAACCATTCCTCCCCTTGTAGGGCAGTGGCCACCGATCGGATCGACTCCATCCGGAAAGTCCTGATATGCAGGAATTTGTTTAGCCCTTTTAGATTTAATATGGGCCTCACGTCCCCGTTTGGCTTCGGGACTGTAAAGAGGTTTGAGTAAAACCCGAACCCCCATTCTTCCAGGGGAACCTCCATAATTACTCCTTGGAGCAATAGTTGTTCTAGTGCCAACAGGAGGGACTCTCTCTTCCGGGGATCCCTTGGCACGTTTGACCTCATAAAATGGGAAGGAGGAGAGTCTTTTAACTCCAATCTGTATCCCAGACTTACTGCGGAGAGCACCCATCTGTCTCTGATCGTGTCCCGCCAGGTCTCTGCGAACAACTGGAGTCTTCCCCCCACCCGATTGAGTGGGGGCAACCCTTCATGCATTTGACTTTGGGGGAGGTTTTGTACCTCTCCTGACCCAGGGTTTCTTATTACCCTGCGATTGTCCCTGATTTTTACCCCCGGGATTTGACCGAGGAGGCCGTCGGAACTGTTTCACAGCCGATGCCCCAGGGACTGGAGAAGCAGGCCTCTTAAAAGAGGGACCTCTAACTCTGTTTTTAACCGGCAAGAGTGTACTTTTACCGTTGGAAATTTTCTGGATATATTTGTCCAGGTCTTCCCCGAATAAGCGTTCACCATGAAATGGGAAGCTAACCAGCAATTTTTTACAGGGAGCTTCAGCAGACCAGTTTTTGAGCCATAGAAGCCTGCGCATATGTACTACAGACAGCGTAAGGCGGTAGGCCTGATGGATTGAATCCTTTATGGCGTCAACCGCAAAGCATAAGGCTCTAGGTAGATCAGCTAGGGCAAGGGCCTGCTGATCTGGCAAGTCCCTTAAGACCTGTTTCAACTGATCCTTCACTGCTTGGCAGACCCCAATAGCTGCCACTGCTGGTTGTGTCACCAAGCCTGCTGTAGAAAAAGCAGATTTTAATAAGGACTCCAATTTTTTATCTATTGGGTCCTTGAACATTTGGACATTATCCACTGGACATGTCAGTGATTTATTCACACAAGAGATGGCTGCGTCCACTGTAGGGACCCTCCATTTTTTGATGAACTTATCCTCCATGGGATAGACCACCGGAAATCTCTTGGGGGGAGTAAATATTTTATCAGGATGTTCCCAATCCTGGTACATGAGCCCTTCCAATAAAGGGTGAAGTGGAAAGGAACAGACAGTCTGGGGAGCTTTTAGCGACCCCAGCGAGGAGACAGTAGTGGTTGATGGTTCCTCAAGGTGCATTTTAAATGCTGATCGGACCATGTTAGTCAAAGACTGAACCCATAATCTTTCAGCTTGAGATGCTGAGAAAGGTTCCTCCACTGTTGATTCCTCTATAACAGAATCAACCTCCTCCTGATCCCCTTCAGGCAGGTCGATCCCTGTATGGGACTGTTGCTCCGCTAACAGGTACTTTGAAGGAGGAGACGGAGATCGGGCGTGCTTTCCCTGTGACAGGGAGGCAGCGATTAATGTTGACAATCTCTCTTCTAATCCTCCCAGAGCTGAGGAAAAAACCTCCTCTGTTACATACACAGGAGCAGGTGAACTGAGGACAGCCACAGTACCAGGTACTCCTGCGGGGTCTCTACGGTCACTAACCTCTGAATTTTCAGGGGAGACTGGTGCAGCAGAAGCATGCCCAAGATCCTCAGAGCCCGATGGAGACCCCCTTCGCTTCCTGGAAGATTTAGTTCCGGAGCTTCTGGATGGCATATTCCTAAGCCCAAAGCTGAGGTATTCCAGCCGTAATACACCACTTTTACTGAGAATAGTCTAGCACAATTGCTGCTATATAACAGTTGGTGTCTACTAAAGTGCCTTTCTAGGGGATGCCTGCATCAACCGCCTCTGTGTGCCTTTTTACTGTTGCTAGCTCTGTCTGTGCACTTCAATAGCCAGCTGTGATTGTGCCTTTAAACATGCTGGACGCCCACACATGCGCAGTAGCGCCACGGCGCACACCGAGCGTCATCCACCCGCTCCGCCCCTTTTTCCAGATCGCCTCTATATAGAGAGGCGCATGCACGCGCACGTGCGCCTTCGGCGCCTTTTTTGAAAAAATAAGGAGCTAGATGGGAGCCAGGGTCCCTGCCGCAGGGCCCGGGGATGGATGAGCGCAGCAACAGGGCAGAGGAGACAGCTTCCCAAAGAGAACTTACCAACTGCCTGGATTTGACTTCGGAAGAAAAAAATCCACATTACAAGAAAAAGAACCATAGCGGCCTCTAGTGTTTAACACAGGTACCGCGGTCTTACATTTTTTTTTTTCTTGCCTACTATTAAAATTTTTACATTTTCTCAGTAGTAACAGGCATGCACAGAATATTAGCGGGAATACCTTAGGTAACAGGCAGAAAGACAAAATAGGCTTGGGGGTCCCCCAATAGAACCAAGTTCCTGAGGGCCCCCACTTACCTTTTCCTCGCCGCAGGACTCTGTTTGGTCCACAGAAGCCCAAACTTCACCTATCACGGCAGGCATTGTAATTAAACCTTCAGGGACCGGGTTCCCAAGGATTCCACTCCCCTGGACCTGTATAGCACCCTGCACAGAAAACATCTTGGTCGTGGGTATGACCAGAGCTCTGGATCCCAGGGTCCAGCCCTCCTAAGAGAGGCATTACAGGCAAAACCTTGCTCTTCTCTTGCAAGGCCCGAGTACCGACCGTTTAGCTATGAAGCTTTTTTGGTCAGATCCGGAATAGCTTACTGAGGCCCAAAAGAACCTGTACGCAAGCTCAGTGAAAAACACATGTTACTTCTTGGCCAACACCTTAGACACTGGCAAAAAAACGGAGGTACTCCCGGATGGGAGGGGCTTATATAGGGGAGGGTACTTCCGGTTTTGGAAGTTGCCAGTGCCAGCACCTGAAGGTATCTATATAACCCACATAGTAATGACTATGCCGCTCTGTGTCCCGTGATGTACGAGAAAGAAATAAGGTTCAAAGTGGTTGTGAGCTATGTAGGGTAACCCCAAATGTGGGGACCTCTGTGAAAAAAGAAATTAAAACTGTCACACTGAAAAAATGTTGTAACAATAAAAGCTGTGTGTATCTGTATGTAAAAAAGTGGTGTGTGTCAGGGTGTGGGGGAGGGTAGTGTGAGGTGAGAGGACATTAATTAGGCAGGGAAAGAAAAGAAAAAGGGAGAAAAAGAAACAGAGAAAAGGCTGAGAAAAAAAAAGGAGCAATAAAAAGGGATTAAAGATAGGAAAGCCAAATAGTGAGTGAATATTGGGAAGAGAAGAAGATACCTGTTGCAAAGTGGAAAAGACATACAGATAAAAAAGCCAGATAGTGTGTGAATATTGAGGAGAAAAGAAAATACCTGTTGCAAAGTGAAGAGAGCAAGTTATGCAGTGTGAGTGCTGTTCCAAACTGAGAAGTGATGTGTGTGATCCTGAGTGTAGGGCCCAACAAAGGGAGAGGCTTATATGGGAAGTGCCGCCATAACCACGCCCCCAACGTCACACTGACACATGCAAGTGGGGGAGAGAGGAGGGAAGGCGCCATCAACCAGGCCGTAAGACCAGGCGAGATGCGCCCAACCAACCAATCATTCCCCCCTGCGCGCCAGCTATGGAACACACTAACGTCGGTGGTGCAGTGCCCGAAGGACACCGCACGCCCGGTGTGCTATGTGTGACGTCGATGCGCAGTGGCGGAACCCCCACTCACCCCAGGCCACAACAAGGCGAAGGGAGAGGGGGGGACCCCAGTGCACGTCGCAGCTCCCTGAAGCGAAGGCGACGGCAAAGTCCAATGAAGGACATGCACAGGACCACCCTACATAGCTCACAACCACTTTGAACCTTATTTTCCTGGCCAGCCTCACGTCAGCACACTATGGGTTAACCCCTTCCTCCGGTCTCCCAGTACCACCTTCTTTTAGCTGATAAATAGGGGGCCCCTCCTCCCTTGCCCTTGTTCCTTTTTTTTGGTCGGACGACCAGACCACCACGAAAAACAACAAAACAACACAGAACAAACCCCCCTGCCGAACCCACCCACCCAGGTTCAAGCCTCTCCTGGGACTGGAAGGTCCAGAATACTAAAGGTAGCATCCTTTTAGAACACTGGACGCTCGAGGTGCATGAGCTATGCGGGCATATTGAGCTATAGGAGCTTACATACAGGGCTGTGGTGATGCTGTCTCCTCTCATGCTCCATGCTGCTGGGCTCCTTAGGAGCGTGCCGGCCGCCCCCTCCGTGCTTTTTGTGGAATTGCGATGACGTCACGGAGGGGGGCGGCGCTGGGGGCGTGAACTAGCGTGGCTAGAAAAGCCCTGTAAGCCAGGCAAATCATTGCTGTATGCCTCAGTGCTTGAGAGAGACGTCCTGGTGAGTCTCCTTCAGTGAGGGGGAGTGGAGAGATTGTGTCAGCATTATGCACTGCCTGTTTTTTTAAAGTGACATGAACTTTATTTTACCTAACAGCACTCAGTGTTTCTCAAATATCCTGCTGCCACCCCTAGAGAATTTGGACTAAATGCAAGGTAAAGAGCATTTATTTAAGAGAGATAACTATTATATATATATGAGAGTGAGAATTTTCCTGTTGCTTATTGGCTATATCCTGTCTTTTATATAGCATGAGCTCACCACAGCCCCATAATGCACGAAGATCACCAGAAAGGTAGGAGGGGTCTACGGGGGCCACAATATAAAAGAGTGCAACACCAAAACTAAAGAGGTGTTTTGTCTTTTAGGAGCAGAAGCCCTAATACAAGACAAGTGCGGAAGAAAAAGTCCCGCCACCGTTCTAAATCTCCGCAAGCGTCTGGGTCTCGGACAATGCACAAATCCCAATCCAGCCCAGGTCGCAAAACTACTCAAACTGCTACAGTAGCAGAGCCAAATGTGACCAGAGGCCGCCCTAATGAGGGGTTTTGCTGGGCATGTTCAGCGCCATCCGCTCCTGGGAAACTCTTATGCGCAGACTGCATCAAAGAGGTAGCCACAGACAAAGAAGCGGAGGCACGCAGAATAAAAGACTATATTCACGAGGCAGTGACAGAAAGTATACAGTCAGCCTCAGGCTTCAGGGCTCCGGGGACTAAAGCTAGAATCAGGAGCACAACGGAGCAAAGGCGAGATTCGTCTCCAGTGCTAGAGGTGTCGTCACGAGATTCCTCGGACTCAGAGGAACCCTCTGAGTGCTTATTTGACTTTCAATGCATAGAGCCTTACGTTGCGGCCGTAAAAGAGGCCATAGACTGGGAACAGGATGCCCAGCCACCTGAAAAAATTAAAAGGTTTTTTCCTAGCCGGAAGAACCAAGGGGAGACCTTTCCGCTCTTGCCAGAGATCCGAGAGTGGTTCGAGGAGGAATGGGAAAAGCCAGAAAAGAGGTTAAATGTACAGAATCATTTTGCAAGGCTATACCCATTTAAGACTCCAGAAGCTGCCCTTTGGGAATCCCCACTAGGCATAGACGCGGCCTTACAGCGCTTGGCTAGACAAGTGGCCCTGCCATTGCAGGATTCTACAACTTTCAGAGACCCGATGGACAGACGTGCGGATACAGACCTAAAGAAGGTTTATTCATCTGCTGGTGCGGCTTGCCGCCCTGCCATAGCCTTAACCTCAGTCTCCAGAGCCTTGAAGGTTTGGACCACAAATGTCCAGACAGCTCTAAGGTCTAACGTGGAAATGGACAGAATCATTTCGGCAATGGAGGAATTGGATCTCTCAGCCGACTTCCTGGCAGAAGCCTCTATGGACTTAGTAAAACTTCTCGCTAGGATCATGGCTTTTGCAGTGACCGCAAAAAGGGCCCTATGGCTGCGTCATTGGGTAGCAGACAGTACCTCAAAACTGGGTCTCTGTAATATTCCATTTAATGGCAAAACGTTGTTTGGTGGCACCTTAGAAGAAGCTATTAAACGAGCTACAGGAGGGAAGTCGGGCCTGATACCACAAAGACCTAAAAGAAGACAGCAGGCCACCCGGTCAGGCCAATCAGACTACAGAAGGGCGCAGGATGCCAGATCATACAGACCGGGGCGAGAATACACAAGACCCTATTGAAGAGCTCCCAGAACTCTTTTCTACGAAACGTAAAGACCAAGGCCGCGCAGACCGCTAAGAAATCGGAGAAGTCTTTTTGACGGGTCAGCCGCCCATCCTCCCCAGGTGGGTGCCAGATTGGCATCCTTCTGGAGAGTATGGGCGGAGACGGTCAAGGACCAATGGGTCCAGAAGACGGTCAAGCAAGGATACAAAATAATTTTTCGACAAAAACCACCCAACATAGTGGCCCAGACAGAATGGCCACAAGACCAGAAAAAACGGAAGTGCTTACTAGAATATATAACCGAATTACTTCAAAAGAATGCAATCACACCGGTACCTCTAAAACAGCGGAAAACGGGAGTTTATTCACCAATTTTTCTGGTACCCAAAGCATCAGGAGATCTAAGACCGGTTTTGGACCTAAGATCCTTGAACCACTATATTTTCCCCAAAACATTCAAGATGGAATCAATATTTACGATTTATATCAGTTCTGCAACCAGGAGACTGGTTAATATCAGTCGATTTAGCAGATGCGTACCTGCATGTCCCAATCAACGAGAAGCACCAAAAATACCTAAGATTCATGGTAGGGGAAGACCATTTCCAGTTCAGGTGTCTACCCTTCGGGATCAGCACAGCGCCTCGGGTCTTCTCCAAGATCTTGCTAGCTGTCATCGCCGTCATTCGATTAAGAGGCATAAAGATCTTCCACTACCTAGACGACATCTTAGTAGTGGCTCGTACAAGCGAAGAGTTAGCGACACAGCGCGAGCTAGTACTGGAGACTATATCAGAATTCGGCTGGATTATCAACAAGCAGAAGAGCCAGCTTATCCCCTCTCAAGAGATGGAATACCTGGGACTTGTTTTCAACACAAGAAAAGGGCTTGTCTCGCTACCAGGACGCAAGAAAGTCGAGTTAGTAGCCTGTGTAAACAGCGTGATGGAGTCCTCATCACTGTCAGCAAGGGATTGCATCACACTTCTGGGAATGTTCACCGCAGCGATCCCAGCTATCCCCTGGGCAAGATTCCATACAAGAGCATTCCAGACATCCTTCCTGAACCAGTGGGATGGCGTATCATTGCACCAGAAGATCTTCATACCAAGACGGATCCGCCAAGGCCTGGCGTGGTGGATAGCACCAGAAAACCTGTCGCAGGGCATGCCCCTCAGCCCCGGAGACTGGATTCGGATAACCTCGGATGCCAGTCTCCGGGGCTGGGGCGCTCACTGCCTCGGCAGGCAGGTTCAAGGCGAATGGAGCAGGATGGAAACCAGACACTCCAACCTCTTGGAATTACAGGCAGCATACCTGGCCCTGCGGGCCTTCGAGAATCTAGTCCACGGGGCTCGAGTCAAACTGATGTTGGACAACCGAACGGCGGTGGCTTATATAGCCAAACAGGGTGGAACCAAGAGCTTGCCGCTGTTGCAGGTGGCAACCAACATATTCGTTTGGGCAGAAGCGCATGTGGAAGCCCTAACGGCAGCCTACATTCCGGGCAGTCAGAATCACATAGCAGACCGAGTGAGCCGGGATTTCCCCAACAAGAACGAATGGACACTCAACAGGGACGTCCTAGAGACAATCTTCCACAAGTGGGGGACACCCTCGGTAGACCTAATGGCGACTCCATGGAATGCGAAGACACCCCGGTTCGTGTCAAGGTTTCGCTGCGACGAGGCAGTAGCCCAAGACGCCTTCTCAATTCCGTGGGATTTTCCCTTTGTCTACCTTTTTCCACCGTTACCTCTGGTAATGAAAACCCTACTGAAGATTGCGAGGGAGAACGTCCATGCAATTGTAATCCTGCCCTTCTGGCCACGGAGACCATGGTTCCCTCTGCTCCTACAGATGGCGGCAGTCCCCCCAATACAGCTGCCACTGAAGAGAGACCTTCTACAACAGGGCCAATGGTGTCATCCCAACCCGGGCAGGTTACAGCTGATGGCTTGGTTGTTGAATCGGCCAGACTACAGTCACAAGGCATCTCGGAGGAAGTAATTTCGACGCTACTAAAATCTAGAAAAGCCACAACCAATGTCACTTATAACAGAATTTGGAAGAAATTTACGGCATTTGCCCTGCAACAGAAGTTTTCTCCGTTATCCCCAAGCATTGCGCAAGTGTTGGACTTCTTACAGTCAGCTCTAAAAGCGGGCTTAGCCTATAACACCATAAAGGTTCAAGTGTCAGCATTGGCGTGCTTCACAGGTCACAAGTGGGCAGGTGAGCCTCTAATAAGACAGTTCCTCAGAGCAGTCATAAAATTGAAATCACCAAGGAGACCCCTGTTCCCAGCATGGGATCTGGGCACGGTACGAAAAGCCCTGCTCCTACATCCATTCATCCCTGCAGAGACATGCTCGCTTTGGTTCTTGACAGTCAAGCTGATCTTCCTTACAGCCATAACGTCGGCAAGAAGGGTTTCAGAACTAGCAGCTCTGTCCTGCAAGAATCCATATTGCATCATTCTCCAGGACAAAGTGATCCTAAGGCCCTCACCGGCCGTAACACCTAAAGTGGTTTCCAAATTCCATGTGAATTGGGAGGCAGTCCTACCAAGCTTCACACAGCCACCAAAACAAGCGGAAGAGCTAGATCTCAGACCACTGGACATGGTCAACTTGTTCTCAATTTACCTACACCGCTCTCTACAGGTACGCAAAACTAATACCCTTTTCGTCCTGCCATCCGGGCCTAGGAAAGGACAAGCGGCATCCGCTAGAATCATAGCGACTTGGATCACCAAGGTGATAAGCCTCACGTATGAGAAGCAGGGGCTGACGCCTCCACAAGTTCTTAGAGCTCATTCTACCAGAGGGGTGGCAGCCTCATGGGCAGCTTCGGCTAAGATACCGATTGAAGACATATGCAGGACCGCTAGTTGGAGCTCCTGCGAAACCTTCGCTAAACACTACAGTTTAGATGTCACAGCGGCCAATGCATCAAAATTTTGGAAACGCAGTGGTGTCCACACCTCTGCAAACAAAATAAAATATTCACTATAGCAGCATTTTCAGTTGTTGTTCGAGTCTTATCTTTTCCCCACCCTAAATCAGCTAAATTAAATCCCATAGTGTGCTGACGTGAGGCTGGCCAGGAAAATGGAAAATTGTTATCAATACTTACTGTAATTTTCCTTTCCTGGCCTGTCCTCACGTCAGCACAGCTCTTTTCCCTCCCGATAAGCCTGTCGTCCTCCAGTTAAGTGGAACAAGGGCAAGGGAGGAGGGGCCCCCTATTTATCAGCTAAAAGAAGGTGGTACTGGGAGACCGGAGGAAGGGGTTAACCCATAGTGTGCTGACGTGAGGACAGGCCAGGAAAGGAAAATTACAGTAAGTATTGATAACAATTTTCCATTTTTCCACCCTCACGGGGCGTTGTCAGTATGGGTCGTTGTCACCCTGCCATGCCTCCCCAGCTCCCGGTTGTGACGCCCTCTGGCTGGTTCGTGACTCTCGTGGACGCACCACCCCCATGCAGACGCATCCGTAAGTTCTGTGGGTTAAATGAATGGGTGGGGGATTTTTCTCCTATTCTATGTTTGCCCACCAGCTCTGTAGCATTCTTTTAGATCATTAAAATGTATCTGTCTTTTTCATCCCCAGATGATCACTTCGGTTTTTGCTCCTGATGAGCGGCCCGCAAGGCCCGAAATGCATAGAGCTAATATCTACCGATAAGTGTATATACCCATCAACCTTTATGGACGTTCCTTCCAATATATACCAAATCCCCCCCCTGCTTATGTCTCCTTTTTAAAAAAAATGTTTTAGTGGATTACCAAGTTGCATAGGTAGCGACTGCAATGTCTGGAAGATATGTACTGTGTATCTGCAAATATATGAAATATCCTTGATGGAATATTTACTAACTATTTACTATTGTGCAATATTTGGTTCGGATGAAATATAAAAAAGTATTGATATATAGCAAAATGCATAAAATTTAAATATGAAATTGTATTGCGATTTGAACCAATTAAAAGCTGTCCTCCATCAAAGTTATCTCTTTGTGTCCGTGTGCCTCATACAAAGTCCCCGCCCTCTACTTTCCTTTTTGAATAGAAATTGTTTATTTCACACACCTCCACATATGTATAACACACTGCAAACTATTTTTTGTGGCCCTGAATGGCTCTTTTTGCAAGCGTACATTAAAGTGCAAATTCTTTTTTTTTTTTTTGCCCTAAACGGGTCTTTTTTTGCACGAGCAAAATAAAATGCAAATTTTTTTTTTTTTTTTTGCCCTATGGGTCTTTTGGAAAAGAGCACAATAAAGTGCCTTTTTTTTTCCCTAAAAGTTAGATTTTCTCTGACACTGGGCTCATGGCAGTGTAAAAAGACTGCACTGCAACACAAACAGGTAAACCTATGCAGATCGCTGATTTTAATCTCTGAATCTGGACTCCTATATAATATTCTCTCTCCCTGAAAGCACCAACAGGAACCTGGCCCTACACTACACTATCTCTCTATCTTTTCCCTCAGATTCCAGAATCAGGACTAACTCATGTATTTTACAATCTCTCCCTATTAGCAACAGCAGCAGCCAAGATCCTCTCCCTATCTATTCTGAAGCAGAGTGACGTGTGTGTTGTGTGCCTCTAGCTTATATAGAAGCTGGGTCACATGTTGCACTGACCAATCACAGCCATGCCATTAGTAGGCATGGCTATGTTGGCCTCTAAGGGCACACCAGCTAATCAAAAGGTGATTGGCTGGCCCCTGAAGCATTTCTAAATGCGTAATTAGATTGCCGAACCCGAACCCGAACCCAGACTTTTGCGCAAAGTCCAGGTTCGGGTTCGGGAAAAAGCTAAAGTTCGGTATGGACCCGAACTTTACAGTTCGGGTTCGCTCAACACTAGTAATAACCATACTGTAAAAGGTAGATATACGTTTTTGAGGGTCCGTGCTCTTAACTATTTCCATAGCATTAGAGGTGGGTTGTGGAAGGGATTGAGGGGATTGGGAGCGTATAGCGTGGCGGACCTTTTTGACTCAGTTATTATACCTCATGCTCCAAATCAAGATATATAGCAAAAGCAACTGTAGTTGATCTTATCCCACCATTTAGGCATCAAAGGAGGCAGCAAGTAAAGGCATACCAGGGAAATCATTGCGGTAAGTAGTGTCCCTGACTAAGGTGATGGGATTACATCCCACTCTATTAAAATACCTTTATATTTTTGTTGCAAGTTGTGAAAGAGAGATAGTGAATGAGCAACATGTTTTGGAGGTTATCCTGAAAATACAAAGTAAGTTTTATTGCAGAAAACTTTATTACCATTCTTGGCCCTCTACTTAATGCACTAGAGAGCCATGAAATATGAAGAACTACTGGGTGACTCACAGGGTTTAGGCCCCTTTCACACGGGCGGCTGTTCTGCCGCAGTTAAAAGCATGTTTCTTTCTTTTGAAATTCAAGACCCCAGGCACAGCGATCAGCTGCATTTGTACACTGCTTTTAGCTGCGTTTACATGCGTTTACATGCGGCTGCGTTTAGCTGCGTTTGGCCATTATTGTCATCCCCATAGCAACCATTTTTATTTTGATGTGCTTCCTGTTGTTTTTTTCTTTTGTTCACGCTGTTATCCGCAGCTGACATTACCTGCAGTTATGTGCAGATAGCTGCGCTACATCGCACCTGGACGCATTCAATTCTATTTTTTCTATTCGCACCGAACCGCATGTAACGAAATCGCAGCTAAACGCTGTGTGTGAATGGGGCCATAGGAAAGCATTGTGTGCTTTTAGCTGCGGTAGAAAACGAGAAAATCCGCAGCTAAAAGCACCATTCTATCCGTCCGTGTGAAAGGGGACTTAATGCTCATGCTGCCTTCAATGTCTTTGAATGCACTCAAATAAAACGCAAGGCTTGTTTAATCTTAGCTTTTTTCCCCTTCAAACTCTGGACTAATGATACGAACATGTCCCAATTGAACAGGTGTTTAATGGGGATTGTAAAAATCTATACAGTAGATATCATATAAAACCATTTTAAGAAAAAAGAAAATATCCTAGTTTAAATACTGAATAATGGTAATGTACGTGTGAATGTTTGTGTTAAAGAAATCAGTGGTTAATATTATTGGATGTTCTTACCTCTGCTTCAGTAGGTCCTCCACATCTTTACACATCTTCCTCCCATCCAGTAATCTCTGGAGGATAATGTCATATCCAGTGTTCAGTATTAAATCTGTAGACTGCAACAACAAAAAGGGTTACACAATGTATTGTACACAAACTTTGGTAATTATCGTTAAACATAAATGGACTCCTGTACAAAAAAGCATACTGGCATCCAGACAACTCTACTACATTTGAACAGCCCAGGATAATCATCTTGCAGATGGTACAATCTTGTTCTTTTTTATATTTAGCATTAGTGATGAGCCGAACACCCCCGGGTTCGGTTCGCACCAGAACCCGCGAACGGACCGAAAGTTCGAACGAACATTAGAACCCTATTAAATACAATGGATGCGAACGTTCGAATTCTAAAGTGCTAATTATAACAACTATTATGCATGTTATTGTCCTAAAAAGGGTTTGGGAACCCGGGTTCTGCACCAGGGGACATGTATCAATGCAAAAAGAAGTTTTAAAAACGGTCGTTTTTCGGGAGCAGTCATTTTAATGATGCATAAAGTGAAAAAAAAAAAGTCAAATATTCCTTTAAATATCGTACCTGGGGGGTGTCTAAAGTATGCCTGTGAAGTGGCATGTGTTTCCCGTGTTTAGAACTGTCCCTGCACAAAATGACACTTCTAAAGGAAAAAAAAGCCATTTAAAACTGCTTGCGGCTTTAATGTAATGTCTGGTCCCGGTAATATGGATGAAAATCTTTAAGAAAAATGGCATAGCTACCCCATGACCCCCCCCCCCTACCCCAGCCCATTACCAGCCCCTTTGGGTCTTGTATGGATATTAAGGGGAACCCCGCACATAAAATAAAAAAGGCCCTATATACTCTGAACAGCCGTATACAGGCGGTGCATACAAGACAGGGACTGTAGGTTTGTTCTTATGTAGAATGTGTTTGTAATTTTGAACAGATACATTGTTGAAGTGTAGCTCCAGCCCAAAAATCTATTTTTAAACTTTTTGGGAAACATAGGTAAGGGTTATCACCCCTGTAACATTTGTTTTGCTGTCTGTGCCCCTGTTCAGAACATTTCACCTCACTTTCCGTCCCAATGACAACTGTTTTTGAAATGTGGTGTTTTTCTTGAAACAAGGATTGCTGATAAAGCATCAGTACAGATGAGACCCCTTTCTCCCATATTTATTCTTACAGGAGAGAATTTTCCTTTCTAGGGGTAGATTTCCTCTCACTTCCTGTTGTCTTCGTTTGCAAGTAGGAGTCGTTTGTAAGTTGGATGTTTGAAAGTAGGGACCTGCCGTATATACTCTGCAGAAATAGGCCCCTTAGTTGTTGGTGTTGGCACAACACTGTAAGCACTCAGTTACTCTTGGTTGGTGCTGGAACGCCCTGCTGTCAACTATTATATCAGGAATTTTAATTACATATAATTGTTGAACAGTGGTAGTAAAAATTGGGGCTTTGATGGTGGTGCTGGTGCCACAACACTGTAAGCCCTGACAGTTACTCTTGGTGGGTGCAGCAATGGGCCCTGCTGTGAATTATTAGATCAAGAATTGTAATTACATGCCCCTTTTGAACAGGGGCTGAAAAATTGGGCCTTTCGTGGTGGTGGTGGTGGTGGCGTTGCCACAAGACTGTAAGCCCTCAGAGTTACTCTTGGTGGGTGCAGCAATGGACCCTGCTGTGAATTATTAGATCAAGAATTGTAATTGCATGCCCCTGTTGAACAGGGGCTGAAAAATTGGGCCTTAGGCACTGGTGGCACAACACTACAACCCCTCACAGATACTGTACTTGGAGCACAGCAATGAGCCCTGTTGCAAAGTATTGCTTCAAAAATTGTAATGACACGCCCCTGTTAAACAGGGGCTGAAAAATTGGGCCTTAGGCACTGGTGCCACAACACTCCAACCCCTCACAGATACTGTACTTGGAGCACAGCAATGAGCCCTATGGCAAATTATTGCTAAAAAAATTGTAATTACACGCCCCTGTAAAACAGGGGCTGAAAAATTGGGCCTTAGCCACTGGTGGCGGCACCCATAAACAAAAATGATCTTCCAAGCTATCATCATCAATCGTATCATTGAGGACTCGGAGGAGGAGGATAGCCAGTCAACATAACAGCACAGGCACTCAGCATCAGCATCAGTCTTGAAGGGATGTGACATGTTAAAATCAATTAGTCTGTTATATCAGCATCAGGTGTGTGGTAGCTGGTGGTGATCCAAGACTGGTTCATCTTGATGAAAGTCAGTCGATCAACCGAGTCGCTGGACAGGCGCACCCTGTGATCCGTGACAAATCCTCCAGCAGCACTGAATGTGCGTTCCGAAAGAACGCTGGATGCAGGACAGGCCAGTAGCTCAATTGCATACTGTGCAAGCTCTGGCCAGTGATCCATCCTCAAGACCCAGTAAGCCAGAGGATTTTCGGTGGGGAAGGTGTCCAAGTCTGACCTTGCCCCTAGATATTCCTGCACCATGTTTATCAGACGCTGGCGATGGTTGCTGGAACCGATCATACTTTGGGGCTGCGGACTAAAGAATTGTCTGAACGCATCGGTCAGACGGCCACCTTCCCCACCGCTCCTTCTTTGACTGGCCGAAGCCTCAGCAACTCGTTGTCCAGGACCAGGAGTTTGTAACCTCCCAGTCTCTGGGAACGCGTTGCACAGACCTTTCTGCAAGGCCTCCCGGAGTTGTCTCATCCTCTGCTCCCTCTGCGACGGTAACATAAGGTCCGCAACCTTACCCTTGTACCGTGGATCAAGGAGAGTGGCCAGCCAGTAATGGTCCCTCTCCTTGATCCGAAGAATACGAGGATCCTTCCGCAGACTTTGCAGGATCAGGGAGGCCATGCAGCGTAGGTTTGCTGAGGCATTCGCTCCGGAGTCCTCTGGGTCACTAAGGACGACATGATCCGCAGCCACCTCCTCCCAGCCACGTACAAGTCCACTGGTTTCTTGGGACTGTAAATCATCCCTAAAAGACTGCTGCTGATGATGCTGAGTGCCAGCCTCCACCTCCATGCTGACACAATCCTCCTCCTCCTCCTCCTCCTCCTCCTCTTCCTGTGCGATGGGTGGGACAGAAGGAACACTGTCTGGGTAAAGGGGGCCTTGAGAGGCAAGGAAGTCCTCCTCTTCCTGCCTCTGTTCTGCCTCAAGTGCCCTGTCCATTATTCCACGCAGCGTGTGCTCCAACAGGTGGACAAGAGGTACAGTGTCACTGATGCATGCACTGTCACTGCTCACCATCCTCGTGGCCTCCTCAAATGGTGCCAGGACAGTGCATGCATCCCTGATCATGCCCCACTGGCGTGGAGAAAAAAAACCAAGCTCCCCTGACCCTGTCCTGGTGCCGTAGTCGCACAGGTACTCATTGATGGCCCTCTGCTGCGTGTGCAGCCGCTGCAGCATGGCCAACGTTGAGTTCCACCTGGTGGGCATGTCACATATAAGGCGGTTCTTGGGCAGGTTCAACTCCTTTTGCAGCTCAGCCAGGCGAGCACTGGCATTATAAGATCTGCGGAAATGCACACAGACTTTCCTGGCCTGCCTCAGGACATCCTGTAAGCCCGGGTACCTGCCCAAGAACCGCTGCACCACCAGGTTAAGGACGTGAGCCACACAGGGCACATGGGTCAGTTGTCCCTGTCGGAGGGCGGAGAGGAGGTTGGTGCCATTGTCGCAAACCACCATTCCTGGCTTAAGCTGGCGTGGCGTCAACCACCTCTCGGCCTGGCCCTGCAGAGCAGACAGGACCTCTGCCCCAGTGTGGCTTCTGTTCCCCAAACACACCAGCGCAAGCACGGCATGGCATCTTTTTGCCTGCGTACTTGCGTAGCCCCGTGAACGGCTACGGAGCACCGCTGGTTCATAGGACAAACCACAGGAAGAGGCCATGGAGGAAGAAGAAGAGGAGGGGGTGGAGGAGAGAGGTGTGTCACAACCAGTAGTAGCATTTTGGAGGCGTGGCGGTGGGACAACCTCCAACACTACTGCACCTTGTCCTGCATCCTTCCCAGCTGCCAAAAGAGTGACCCAATGGGCCGTGAAAGAAAGGTAACATCCCTGTCCATGCCTGCTGGACCATGAGTCAGCGGTAATATGCACCTTACCGCTGACCGCCCTGTCCAGCGAGGCCAAGACATTGCCTTCCACATGCCGGTAGAGAGCCGGAATAGCCTTCCGTGAGAAAAAGTGGCGTTTGGGAACCTGCCACTGAGGAACCGCACATTGCACAAACTCACGGAAGGGGGCCGAGTCTACCAACTGAAAAGGCAGCAGTTGAAGCGATAGCAATTTAGCCAAGCTAGCATTCAACCGCTGGGCATGTGGATGGCTGGGAGTGAACTTCTTTCGACGGTCCAGCAGCTGGGGCAGGGAAATTTGCCTGCTAGAATCGGACGTCGGTGTACTGCTAGCAGAGTGGCCGCAAGTACTTGGCTGTGACACACCTAATTCTACACCTTCATTCCTCTCAGTGCATGTTTCAGAGAGGACTGAAGTTATAGTGGGGTTGGGGATCCCAGCTGATGCGGTGCAAGGAGAGGTCCGCTTTGTTCTTTGGTGTGGGTCTTTGAGGTAGGCTTGCCAACGAGCTGCATGGCAGGTCAACATATGTCTGGTCAGGCATGTGGTACCCAAGCGGCTGATGTTTTGGCCACGCGATATACGCTTGAGACATATGTTGCAAACAGCAGCTGTGCGATCTGATGCACTAGCCTCAAAAAAGGCCCACACCAAAGAACTTTTTGAATGACGGACAGAGGCAGCGCCCTGCACAGGCGGAGCTCTGCGGTGTGATTCCGTCGGTGTACTGCCCTTACGCTGGCCACCAAAGGGCATCCTGCCTCGTTGGAGATGTGCCTCCTCCTCATCCTCCTCCTCCTCCTCTCTCCTATTAGGCACCCACGTGGAGTCAGTGACCTCATCATCACCTCCCTCCTCATCACTGGAGCCAATCTGGCAGTATGCTGCAGCTGCTGGAACATGACTGCCAGATTGGTGTCCTTCTTGAGCATCCCCTCTGTCTGCTCTCACGCTACTGCCTTCCTCTAGCTGGGTTTCATCATCAGACCCTTCGAAACGCTGGGCATCCTCCTGGAGCATGTACCCAACACTGTGCTGAAACAGTTCGGGGGACTCCTCAGGAGGAGGACATGGTGGGTCTAGGGAAGGAGTGACTGATGATGAGTCTGACATTGATACCAGGGAAGAGGACGCTTTGGCAGCTGCTTTTCAAGTACCCTGAGCCTGGGTGAGAGAGGATGAGGAGGAGGAGGAGGAGGGCTTGGTCATCCACTCTACCAAGTCTTCGGCATGATGTGGCTCAACATGTCCAGCTGCCGAAAAGAAGGACAAGCGTGTCCCATGGCCATGTGCTGATGACAATGCACCGCGTCCACGACCAGCACTGTTGCCCCCAGACACAGAGCCTGCTTGCCCTCTTTTATTGCCTCCTGACTGTCTGCCTCTCCTTGTTTGCCTTCCAGACATTCTAATAGATGGCCTGCAGGGAGATGGGAAAAAAGCAATAAGGGCTACCTTCAGGTGTCCTTCTCTGTCCCTTGAAACAAGGACTTTGACAGTGAAAGAAAGTGACACTCTCCCTACCTACAGTTTTCTGTCCCTAGAAAAAATGTTTTTTTTAAGCACAATTTAGCACAAGGAGAATTCACTCACTGTACTTCCAGGTCCCTGGAAACAAGGACTTTGACAGTGAAAGAAACTGACACTCTCCCTACCTACAGTTTTCTGTCCCTAGAAAAAATGTTTTTTTTTAAGCACAATTTAGCACAAGGAGAATTCACTCACTGTCCTTCCAGGTCCCTGGAAACAAGGACTTTGACAGTGAAAGAAACTGACACTCTCCCTACCTACAGTTTTCTGTCCCTAGAAAAAATGTTTTTTTTAAGCACAATTTAGCACAAGGAGAATTCACTCACTGTCCTTCCAGGTCCCTGGAAACAAGGACTTTCACAGTGAAAGAAACTGACACTCTCCCTACCTACAGTTTTCTGTCCCTAGAAAAAATGTTTTTTTTAAGCACAATTTAGCACAAGGAGAATTCACTCACTGTCCTTCCAGGTCCCTGGAAACAAGGACTTTGACAGTGAAAGAAACTGACACTCTCCCTACCTACAGTTTTCTGTCCCTAGAAAAAATGTTTTTTTTAAGCACAATTTAGCACAAGGAGAATTCACTCACTGTCCTTCCAGGTCCCTGGAAACAAGGACTTTGACAGTGAAAGAAACTGACACTCTCCCTACCTACAGTTTTCTGTCCCTAGAAAAAATGTTTTTTTTAAGCACAATTTAGCACAAGGAGAATTCACTCACTGTCCTTCCAGGTCCCTGGAAACAAGGACTTTCACAGTGAAAGAAACTGACACTCTCCCTACCTACAGTTTTCTGTCCCTAGAAAAAATGTTTTTTTTAAGCACAATTTAGCACAAGGAGAATTCACTCACTGTCCTTCCAGGTCCCTGGAAACAAGGACTTTGACAGTGAAAGAAACTGACACTCTCCCTACCTACAGTTTTCTGTCCCTAGAAAAAATGTTTTTTTTAAGCACAATTTAGCACAAGGAGAATTCACTCACTGTCCTTCCAGGTCCCTGGAAACAAGGACTTTGACAGTGAAAGAAACTGACACTCTCCCTACCTACAGTTTTCTGTCCCTAGAAAAAATGTTTTTTTTAAGCACAATTTAGCACAAGGAGAATTCACTCACTGTCCTTCCAGGTCCCTGGAAACAAGGACTTTGATAGTGAAAGAAACTGACACTCTCCCTACCTACAGTTTTCTGTCCCTAGAAAAAATGTTTTTTTTAAGCACAATTTAGCACAAGGAGAATTCACTCACTGTCCTTCCAGGTCCCTGGAAACAAGGACTTTCACAGTGAAAGAAACTGACACTCTCCCTACCTACAGTTTTCTGTCCCTAGAAAAAATGTTTTTTTTAAGCACAATTTAGCACAAGGAGAATTCACTCACTGTCCTTCCAGGTCCCTGGAAACAAGGACTTTGACAGTGAAAGAAACTGACACTCTCCCTACCTACAGTTTTCTGTCCCTAGAAAAAATGTTTTTTTAAGCACAATTTAGCACAAGGAGAATTCACTCACTGTCCTTCCAGGTCCCTGGAAACAAGGACTTTCACAGTGAAAGAAACTGACACTTTCCCTACCTACAGTTTTCTGTCCCTAGAAAAAATGTTTTTTTTAAGCACAATTTAGCACAAGGAGAATTCACTCACTGTCCTTCCAGGTCCCTGGAAACAAGGACTTTGACAGTGAAAGAAACTGACACTCTCCCTACCTACAGTTTTCTGTCCCTAGAAAAAATGTTTTTTTTAAGCACAATTTAGCACAAGGAGAATTCACTCACTGTCCTTCCAGGTCCCTGGAAACAAGGACTTTCACAGTGAAAGAAACTGACACTCTCCCTACCTACAGTTTTCTGTCCCTAGAAAAAATGTTTTTTTTAAGCACAATTTAGCACAAGGAGAATTCACTCACTGTCCTTCCAGGTCCCTGGAAACAAGGACTTTGACAGTGAAAGAAACTGACACTCTCCCTACCTACAGTTTTCTGTCCCTAGAAAAAATGTTTTTTTTAAGCACAATTTAGCACAAGGAGAATTCACTCACTGTCCTTCCAGGTCCCTGGAAACAAGGACTTTCACAGTGAAAGAAACTGACACTCTCCCTACCTACAGTTTTCTGTCCCTAGAAAAAATGTTTTTTTTAAGCACAATTTAGCACAAGGAGAATTCACTCACTGTCCTTCCAGGTCCCTGGAAACAAGGACTTTGACAGTGAAAGAAACTGACACTCTCCCTACCTACAGTTTTCTGTCCCTAGAAAAAATGTTTTTTTTAAGCACAATTTAGCACAAGGAGAATTCACTCACTGTCCTTCCAGGTCCCTGGAAACAAGGACTTTGACAGTGAAAGAAACTGACACTCTCCCTACCTACAGTTTTCTGTCCCTAGAAAAAATGTTTTTTTTAAGCACAATTTAGCACAAGGAGAATTCACTCACTGTCCTTCCAGGTCCCTGGAAACAAGGACTTTCACAGTGAAAGAAACTGACACTCTCCCTACCTACAGTTTTCTGTCCCTAGAAAAAATGTTTTTTTTAAGCACAATTTAGCACAAGGAGAATTCACTCACTGTCCTTCCAGGTCCCTGGAAACAAGGACTTTGACAGTGAAAGAAACTGACACTCTCCCTACCTACAGTTTTCTGTCCCTAGAAAAAATGTTTTTTTTAAGCACAATTTAGCACAAGGAGAATTCACTCACTGTCCTTCCAGGTCCCTGGAAACAAGGACTTTGACAGTGAAAGAAACTGACACTCTCCCTACCTACAGTTTTCTGTCCCTAGAAAAAATGTTTTTTTTAAGCACAATTTAGCACAAGGAGAATTCACTCACTGTCCTTCCAGGTCCCTGGAAACAAGGACTTTGACAGTGAAAGAAACTGACACTCTCCCTACCTACAGTTTTCTGTCCCTAGAAAAAATGTTTTTTTTAAGCACAATTTAGCACAAGGAGAATTCACTCACTGTCCTTCCAGGTCCCTGGAAACAAGGACTTTCACAGTGAAAGAAACTGACACTCTCCCTACCTACAGTTTTCTGTCCCTAGAAAAAATGTTTTTTTTAAGCACAATTTAGCACAAGGAGAATTCACTCACTGTCCTTCCAGGTCCCTGGAAACAAGGACTTTGACAGTGAAAGAAACTGACACTCTCCCTACTGTGAGGGGGTTAACTCGGTAGCGGGTGTGTGTGACCCCCTGGTTGGGCTCCCCACACAAAAACAGGGCCAGCAGACGGAGGTTGTGGTTTTCAAAATCAAAAGGTGCGGTTTATTTCTCTATGTACAGTGACAAAAACACAGCAAAACCAAAAAGAAACAAACAAAATAAATCCTGGTCAGTTTGACCTCTGACTAAACATGCAGGTTTCCTAAACTAACAACTGGGATCAGCCTGGTGCTGTCCTAGTCCCTAAGTCCCTGGTTTAGTAAAAGTCCAAACAAATAGCCACACAGGCTTTGCCTCACCGCACAGGGGTTCACTCTCCCTAGACAGTCCACACAGGTCTGGTTCCAGGCATGAGCTAACATCTAATGAATCTGGGAGTTTTTTATAGAGGCCTAAATGAGCTGACAAGCTTCAGCTGGCCTCATCAACTCTGTCTGCACGACGCCCCACACTCTCCCTAGAGGTAAGAGTCATCCATGAGCCTACTAGCCTCAGCTGGGCTTATACAACTCTCCACCCTAGTTGTATAAGTCAGCATAAAGCCTGAATCTGGGAGAAATATATCTACCCCCCTGGATGCAACCAGGTGACTTTACCTTCCTGCTGTCACATACCCCCCCCTCTTGTTTTAACCTTGGGGTTGGAACACCAGCAATCAGGCATTCATGTACTCGAGACAAAGCATCCACATTCCCCATTTGAACGCCAGGGCGATGCTTTACTGTGAAGTTGAATTCCTGTAGGGCCAGGAACCACCTATTCACTCTTCTATTTGTCTCCTTGTTTTGAGCCATCCACTTTAACGGAGCGTGATCCGTAACCATGTCAAAGTGCCTACCTAGCAGATAGTACCGAAGGGAATCTAGAGCCCACTTCACCGCTAAACACTCCTTTTCAACCGTGGCGTAATTTACCTCATGGGACTTCAACTTCCTGCTGAGGTAAATGACTGGGTGCTCTTCCCCGTTCCAGACCTGGGACAATACTGCTCCTAACCCCACATCTGACGCATCACTTTGTACGACAAAGTCTTTAGAGAAGTCGGGTGAGTACAACACTGGCTGGCTACATAAGGCTTGTTTCAAGAATTGGAATGCTGCCTCAGCCTCGGGGGTCCATTTAATCATGACCGACCCTTTCCCTTTCGTCAGGTTGGTTAGGGGCACAGCCTTAGAAGCAAAGTGGGGAATGAAGCGCCGATAATAACCCGCGATTCCCAGAAAGGCCCGTACCTGCTTCTTGCTGTTGGGACGTGGCCAACTCTGGATGGCCTCGACTTTGTTGAGTTGGGGTTTTATCACTCCCCTGCCAATGGTGTACCCAAGATATTTGGCCTCCTCCTGCCCAATGGTACACTTCTTGGGGTTAGCCGTAAACCCCGCTTCCCGGATAGAGTCTAGGACTGCTTGCACTTTTGGCAGATGTGAGGCCCAATCTGTGCTATGGACAATTACGTCATCCAGGTAAGCCGCAGCATACTTCCGATGGGGCCTCAGTATCTGGTCCATTTTCCGCTGGAATGTGGCCGGCGCATTCTGTAACCCGAACGGCATTCTCTTATATTGGAACGCCCCGTCTGGGGTTACAAATGCGGTTTTCTCTTTGGCCGACTTGGCCAGGGGAATTTGCCAATACCCTTTTGTGAGGTCAAGAGTCGTCATGTATCGGGCTGTTCCCAGCCGGTCGATCAACTCATCTATACGTGGCATGGGGTAGGTGTCAAATTTTGTAACTTTGTTCAACTGACGAAAATCGTTACAAAATCGCCAGCTCCCATCCGGTTTAGGCACCAACACAATGGGACTAGACCAATCACTTTGGGACTCCTCTATCACCCCTAAGTTCAGCATTTTCTGTACTTCCTCCCGTATTGCCTCCCGTCGGGCCTCTGGGATCCGATAGGGTTTTAACTTCACCCTTTCACCGGGCGGGGTAATAATATCATGCTCTACCCCAGATGTTTGTCCCGGCAGCTCAGAGAACACCTCCTTGTTGCGAAGCACAAACTCCTTAACCTCCTGTTGTTGGGGTTGTGACAAGGTGGCTGCTATTCCAACCTCCGGAATCACGCAACCAGTTTGAGCTGGTGACCAAGTTTCTGCGACTAGGGACTCTCTATCCCTCCAGGCTTTCAACAGATTAACGTGATATATCTGTTCGGGCTTTCGCCTTCCTGGTTGTCTGACCTTGTAATTCACTTCGCTCACTTTTTCCATTATCTCGTAGGGGCCTTGCCATTTGGCAAGGAATTTACTTTCAACCGTAGGGACAAGTACCAATATCCTATCCCCCGGGGAAAAGGTACGGGTCTTTGCTCCACGGTTGTACACTCTCTGCTGTGCCAACTGCGCTTGGGCCAAATGTTCCTTCACGATGGGCATTACCTGTGCAATTCGATCTTGCATCAGGGCGACATGCTCAATCACACTCCTGTGGGGAGAACTCTCACTTTCCCAAGTTTCCTTGGCAATATCCAACAGCCCTCTTGGGTGTCTCCCATACAGTAACTCAAAGGGGGAGAATCCCGTAGAGGATTGGGGCACCTCCCTAATAGCAAACATCAAATAAGGAAGTAGACAGTCCCAATCCTTTCCATCTCTATCCACCACTTTCTTCAACATTTGTTTTAGGGTTTTGTTGAATCTTTCAACCAGCCCATCGGTTTGGGGGTGATACACAGATGTACGCAATTGCGTCACTTTGAACAATTTACACAGCTCTTTCATAACCCGGGACATAAAGGGTGTACCTTGGTCCGTAAGCAGTTCTTTACAAATACCCACCCGGCTAAAAACAAGAGATAGCTCTTTGGCTATGGTTTTGGCCGAGGTATTTCTGAGAGGGATCGCTTCTGGATAACGGGTGGCATAGTCCATTATAACCAATATGTACTGGTGCCCCCTAGCGGACTTGATTATAGGACCTACCAAATCCATTGCGATTCTCTCAAACGGGACCTCAATGATGGGTAGAGGGACCAGCGGGCTACGGAAATGTGGCATCGGGGCCGACCTCTGACACACAGGGCAGGAGGAACAATAATTTTCTATGTCCTTCATCACCCCAGGCCAATAGAATCTCTGTAATACCCTCTCTCGGGTTTTCTCTGTCCCCAGATGACCTCCAAGAATGTGCCCATGGGCCAACTCCAACACCAACTTCCTGTAAGGTTTGGGCACCACCAGCTGCTCAACGGTTTCTTCTGCCCTTTTTGCCACCCGATACAGTAGGTCCTTCTCTACGCTGAAGTATGGGTAAGTGCAGGTAATATCTGGGTTCACTAACTCGCCATCTATTTCCACTACGTTTTCCCGTGCCTTTATTAGGGCGGGGTCTTTTAACTGTTCTGTGGCAAAATTTTCCCTGTGAACCTCCAGATCAGAAAACTCCACAGACGGTAGGTTTTCGTCTGAGGAGGTGGGCTCCTCTCCAGTTTCTTGAGTCTCCCCTGCCAATACTGACAAGGGAAATTCTGGAGAGTCCTCCCCACTCTCAGAGGAGTTCTGGCTATCACATTCCTGGTACATAGGGGCACCAGTGGGGGGCTCAGGATCATCCCACAGTTCCCAGAACTTCGGAAAATCCCTTCCCACAATGGCATCATGCGGTAATTGAGATACTAACCCCACTGGATGAGAGAGGGTACCTTTGGGGGTCTCGAAACACACTGTAGTCACTGGATACTCTCGGGTGTCCCCATGCACACAAATAACAGCTACCTTGCTATTCCCAGAGACCTCTGTTTTAACTAATTCAGCCTTTATCAGGGTCACAAGGCTACCTGAATCCAGCAATACCACAACATTTCTACCATTAATACACATTTTGCATAAATGTTTCTCAGTTCCCCGAATGGCAGTGCATGCGACTGTCGCACACAGCGACTGACGTCTGTCCATCAGAAAGTCACATTGCATGGGTTCCTCCACAACCGGGCAATTTGCTGCAATATGTCCCGCTTGCCGGCAGCGGTAGCAAACGATCCTTCTTGCGGCCTCTTGAGCCGCTGATTTCCCAGGCTGTTCTCGCCAAACTTGGGGTAGAGCTCCCACCCTCTCACTCTCTCCACCCTCACCCCTTGGAATCCTCTTATCCGCCCCTGGGGATGGTCTGGTCTTAGGGTGGAAAGTCCGAGAGTCTCTGGAAGAGGCTGTCAGGTTCTCTGTAGCCAAGTATCTCTCTACACGATCCACAAGTTTACCGGCCGTTTCTGGGTCTCCATGGCTTACCCACTTTTGAATGGCGGTAGGAAGAGCTCTCAAGAAACGATCCATCACAACACGTTCCACAATCTCCGGTGCGGACAAAGTCTCTGGCTGTAGCCACTTCCTGCTCAGGTGAATGAGATCATACATTTGAGACCTGGGGGGTTTTCCAAGCTGGAAAGTCCAGTTATGCACACGCTGAGCCCGGACAGCCAGGGTGACACCCAGCCTTGCCAATATTTCAGCTTTTAGCATCACATAGTCTTTTGCTTGGTCAGGCTCTAGGTCATAGTAAGCCTTCTGCGATTCACCAGTTAACAGAGGAGCCACCAGTCCAGCCCACTGCTCCTCAGGCCACTTTTCTCTTTCAGCAGTCCTTTCAAATGTGGTCAAAAATACCTCTGGATCATCCTCTCCAGTCATTTTTGTCAATAAACGACTCACCCCAAAGGACGCGGTATTAGTGGGACGGCTTTCCTCACTGGTCTGCGGACGTTGCTGCATTACTGCTTCCATTTGTTGTAGTCTCTGCTCTTGCTTCTGTAACAGGTCTATGAAGCGGGCCTCAGATTGCTGCTGGGCTTGTTGATGAGCTTGCTGCTGGGCTGCAAGGCTCCTTTGCAAACCTGCATTTGTCTGCTGTTGATTGGCATTTGCTAGAGCCAGCTGTTTCAGTATCTCCTCCATGCTGGCTTAAAAAAAACTGCCACTGGTTCTCCACCAACTGTGAGGGGGTTAACTCGGTAGCGGGTGTGTGTGACCCCCTGGTTGGGCTCCCCACACAAAAACAGGGCCAGCAGACGGAGGTTGTGGTTTTCAAAATCAAAAGGTGCGGTTTATTTCTCTATGTACAGTGACAAAAACACAGCAAAACCAAAAAGAAACAAACAAAATAAATCCTGGTCAGTTTGACCTCTGACTAAACATGCAGGTTTCCTAAACTAACAACTGGGATCAGCCTGGTGCTGTCCTAGTCCCTAAGTCCCTGGTTTAGTAAAAGTCCAAACAAATAGCCACACAGGCTTTGCCTCACCGCACAGGGGTTCACTCTCCCTAGACAGTCCACACAGGTCTGGTTCCAGGCATGAGCTAACATCTAATGAATCTGGGAGTTTTTTATAGAGGCCTAAATGAGCTGACAAGCTTCAGCTGGCCTCATCAACTCTGTCTGCACGACGCCCCACACTCTCCCTAGAGGTAAGAGTCATCCATGAGCCTACTAGCCTCAGCTGGGCTTATACAACTCTCCACCCTAGTTGTATAAGTCAGCATAAAGCCTGAATCTGGGAGAAATATATCTACCCCCCTGGATGCAACCAGGTGACTTTACCTTCCTGCTGTCACACTACCTACAGTTTTCTGTCCCTAGAAAAAATGTTTTTTTTAAGCACAATTTAGCACAAGGAGAATTCACTCACTGTCCTTCCAGGTCCCTGGAAACAAGGACTTTGACAGTGAAAGAAACTGACACTCTCCCTACCTACAGTTTTCTGTCCCTAGAAAAAATGTTTTTTTTAAGCACAATATAGCACAAGCACAAAACACACTGACACTCTCCCTACCTATCCTTCTCTTTCCCTAAACTAAAGGAATCCAGGTTAAGCAAGAAAGAAATAAATGTCACTGTCCCTGCCTATGCTTCTCTTTCCCTGCTCCGGAACACACTACACTAGGCCGCCGTGCTGGCGGCCTTTTATAGTGTGGGGCGTGTACTAAACACCCTCAGCAATAATTGGCTACAGGCATCCTGCCTGTGGCCAATCATTGCTCTCCTCGCTGCCGGCGCTGTGATTGGCCAAGCATGCGGGGTCACAGTGCATGCTTGGCCAATCACAGCGCCTGGATGACACTGCGATGGCGTAGTGCATTGTGGGCCGTTCGCGTCACTCGAATTTGGCGCGAACGGCCCAAATCGTTCGATCTTCGTCGAACGATCGAACAGCCGATGTTCGAGTCGAACGTATGTTCGACTCGAACACGAAGCTCATCCCTATTTAGCATTTAATGTGTGTTGTTGGCCAGAATAAATGCCAACTAAGCTAAGTGAGTAAGGTGAAGCTGTCTACACTTCAGTCATCTAATCAATTTCCTCTGCACATAATGGGGCATTCATAGTGAATATTGCTTTACGTGATTTACTAAGCTAAGTGAACATTCTCCCCTTCCGATTTGATGATTATACTCTATACTCTTAAGGCTCGTACACACAATAAGAAAATCAGGCGAACATTTTCGTACAATTTTTGTATAGTGTGTACACAACTTTCGACAGCCCATTCCGACCTTTCATACAAATATTCCCGAAGGGACAAACTCCAAACTTTTTCTCGTACGGGAGCAGAACGAACAATTATCATTTAATGTGTACCCTTTTTGTACGATTTTCCCCTGTGCAGATTTTCCATCTTGTGGGACAGCAATCTAAGCACCAGCAGACTGATTGTCACTGGGGCAGATTAACTCTGCAATTAGCCCAAACCACTACATATAAATATACATGTCAACTGATAATAATTACGCCTAGAAGTACCAGTACAATACCCCTGTAGCCAGCTGCCTGTCTGCTGTGTGAAGCCCTCACTCACCCCCTCCCCCCTGCGAGAAAGCAGCACAGCTATGAGCTGTGTGTGCGCTTGCTATCCCTCTCTCCTGCTGTGTTACAGTGTGAGAGGTGCACCAGTGGTGTGTGCCCTTCATCTGACTCTCTCCTCTCCCTGCTGCTGCTGCACTACTCTGTGAAGGGGCGGCTCTGTGAGAAATCCCCCTCTCACTCCTTCCCCAGAAGCAATGTTTGAGCCAATCGGGGAGGAGGAACTTGTGATGCAGATGCCTAGGATCATGGGAACTGTGGTCCTTGAAGGAACTCCACACAATACAAATGAACAGAGGCTTTTGGGCCATGGACTTCAATAGCCAGGATCTCCTGCTCATGAACATAGGAGAGTGAGAACTTTTCCCCGAAAAATGTGCAGGAATCTGGGCAGACCAGCACAGAGATCGAGACATTCTATGCATTAAGGTGAAAAACCTTCTGTAGTGCAGCAGCCCCACAGAGCCCTCCTTTTACTAACCTGAATCCGAACGTTCCATCGACTGGGACAAGCACAGCAGCTCCGGCCGCTGTCTCAGGTCCTCGTTGGATAGATTGATAGCAGCGGGAGCTATTAGCTCCCGCTGCTGTTAATCAAATCCAGTGGCACAGAAGACAGGGGGAGGGCCAAGTCCTGCTGTCTGTGTCAATGAACACAGCAGCAGGACTCGGGAGTGCTCCGACATGAGTGCCCCCATGGAAAGTGTCTCTATGTGGGGGCACTTGAGAAGAGGAGGAGCCAAGAGCACCGCTGGGCGACCCCAGATGAGGAGGATCGGGGCCACTCTGTGCAAAACCCTTGCACAGAGGAGGTAGGTATAACATGTTTCATATTTTAAAAAAAAATAAAAAAAATTTACAACCCCTTTAAGTGTTTTAAGTGTAGCAGGTTTGTACTTTCCCGGGTGTAAATTTGAACCTGACAGAGACATTGGTGATGTGTAATTCCCTGCAGCCCAGCAGGTGGCGCTGTCGCCCTGGGCTGGGGTTGAATCATTGCTGTGTGTCGTGCCTCCTTTTTGTCCTCCCTCGGCAGCGGTATGGTGGGGCGGGGAACCCGCCGTGCTTGCTGGGAGAGGGTATAAAGGGGCCGGCCATCTTTGTCACGGAGGAGTCCGAGGCACCTTCAGCCTGTGGACGGTGGTTCGTGTCGGTTCTCTAGGCGGGCCTAGGCCTAGAGGACAGCCGGAGGTCGTGTTCCATCCCAGGCACCTTTAGCCTGGGGTGAGGTACTCAGATGGAGGTCTGGAGCTCAGTGCCTAACACTGAGTTCCGTGAGGGAAGGAGATCCTAGGGAACCCCGGGAGTGGGTACCCGAATCCGGAAGGCGTAATGGACCGGGGGGAGCTCAGCACTTGAAGACCCGGTGCAGCATATTGCCAGTGACGGGTGAGCCTCTCATCGGAGACCGCCTGGAAGGAAATTCCCCCTCGTGCGGAGACCGTAACCCACTTTCAGGGAGGAAAGTGGAGAACACATTGTGTCTGGGCCTGCTCGCATCCACACCTCCTTTTCTGTTCTGTTTCTACCAAGGGAGTTCAACTGATTGTGTTCATTCAAGAAGAATAAAGGAGTGTTGAACTTTAATGGTGTGGGGCTCATTTCCTGACAGACATTGTTCAAGGTAACTCTTGGTGGAGGCTCCAGGTGCACAACACTGACCCGAAGGTAAAAGAACTTTGCTTATATCACACTGACACCGGTGCAGTTACAGCGGTGCTGTCACCAGGTGGCAGTGTTGCGCAACGTTAAACACTTTTCACGCACTCACTCTTTGGAGAAAGGGGATTTTTTCCAGGAGAAGTATCTTTTCTCTCACACGAATACATGTGTCAGAGTTATGTGTGCTAATCCCTTTTCTTTTCCCTCTGCAGGAGAGCATCCCATCAAGACCACTGAGTATGGGGTGGGTCTTAGTCAGAATGGGGGGGGGGAAGTAAAATGTGAATATGTGATTCAAAGTTATGATTTAATGCTGTTGTTTTCTCTTCTGTCTTTATTCTCTTTTAATTACAGGGCTCAGACACAGTGTTTTAGTTGGGTAGTTTTTCTAAAAGTTTTATTTTTGTGCAATTGTTAGTTGGTCTCTGGATTTGATTATGTCAGCCGTTGAGGGCATCATTTACTCCAGACACTGGGGACCAGTATCAAACCACCAGGGGGAGAGTGTAGCAGGTATGTACTTTCCCGGGTGTAAATTTGAACCTGACAGAGACATTGGTGATGTGTAATTCCCTGCAGCCCAGCAGGTGGCGCTGTCGCCCTGGGCTGGGGTTGAATCATTGCTGTGTGTCGTGCCTCCTTTTTGTCCTCCCTCGGCAGCGGTATGGTGGGGCAGGGAACCCGCTGTGCTTGCTGGGAGAGGGTATAAAGGGCCGGCCATCTTTGTCACGGAGGAGTCCGAGGCACCTTCAGCCTGTGGACGGTGGTTCATGTCGGTTCTCTAGGCGGGCCTAGGCCTAGAGGACAGCCGGAGGTCATGTTCCATCCCAGGCATCTTTAGCCTGGGGTGAGGTACTCAGATGGAGGTCTGGAGCTCAGTGCCCAACACTGAGTTCCGCGAGGGAAGAAGATCCTAGGGAACTCCGGGAGTGGGTACCCGAATCGGGAAGGCGTAATGGACCGGGGGGAGCTCCTCACTCGAAGACCTGGTGCAGCATATTGCCAGTGACGGGTGAGCCTCTCATCGGAGACCGCCTGGAAGGAAATTCCCCCCCCCGCTCGGAGACCGCAACCCACTTTCAGGGAGGAAAGTGGAGAATACATTGTGTCTGGGCCTACTCGCATCCACACCTCCTTTTCTGTTCTGTTTCTACCAAGGGAGTTCAACTGATTGTGTTCATTCAAGAAGAATAAAGGAGTGTTGAACTTTAATGGTGTGGGGCTCATTTCCTGACAGACATTGTTCAAGGTAACTCTCGGTGGAGGCTCCAGGTGCACAGCACTGACCCGAAGGTAAAAGAACTTTGCTTCTATCACACTGACACCTGTGGTGAAAGCCAGGCGTGGTGTCCCCGCTCCCTTCCCCTCTGAAAGGTACCCCTAGACAAGAGACAGACGAGCTGAAGAAAGAGAGGGGAGTGAGGAGGGGGCTACATAAGAAAAGAAAAAAATATTGCAAGAAAAAAAAGAATATTAGGAAACAGACAATTAGCAACTGTAAAATAAAACTGCATTAAAAATTTGAATTACTTAGCAATGTATGTCGGGTCTTTGATTATGTGCAGAGTCCAAATCACTTGCAGAGTAGTCTAATCTAATATATAAGAACCACTATCTCTCATAAATGACTTACCGTATTTATCGGTGTATAACACGCACAGGCGTATAACACGCACCCTAACTTTAAAAGGGAAGTTTCAGGAAAAAAACTTTCCACAGCCCCCTGCGTATAACACGCAGGCACAGTTTAGCCTCTATTTTTAGGGTAAAAAAGTGAGTGTTATACGCCAATAAATACAGTAATTGCCCTTAAACTCCCCTCTATGTTATCCTGTGTGTCCATGCACACATCAATGTTTTTAGCAGTGGAGTTTATGTACTGTTGTCTGAACGCCCTAAAATTGCGTTCAAGAGCAGTCCTTCTGATTGCAAAAATGCTGAGCGCTAAAAAACGCCCATAAACGCTCATAAACTCTAGGCACATTTAGCACTTCAGCGTTTATTTATTTTAATGGCCAGAATAAATTACAATTCTGGCAACGTAAATAAATGAACTCCCAAACTCTGTTAAACTCTGATAAACTCACCTAGACTGTTTTGAAAAAATGCAGCCTAGGGGAGTTTATAACGCTGATTTTCTCCTGTCAGGATAAACGGCGTTTACAAGAAACCAGTGTGCGTGAGGCCTTAGTATGCTGATGGTAAGTCAGAACTGCAAATGCAGCCATCTTTTCTGGCCCCTGAAAAGGACATTTACAACTAACAAAATCAAACGTGGCCCATACGTTTAATCTGCTATTCACTATATAAACTGCAGGTGCAGTATGGTAGTTGAATTACAGACCTCCTAAAAGAAATAAATGTCTCTCTTACTGGGGATATCGGTGGCTCAAAAAGTTTATTTAACGAAAAAAGTAAGTAGGTGCATCAGAACTAGGCTACGGCCTACATAAACTGTAGTCCGTGACGTGTAAAATCAAAGAGTGAAAGGAAAAAGGAATGTGTAATGCTCAGTAGTAATCCAGTGGTAGCAACCCACACAATGCTGTTAGTGGTTTGCTGCATTTGGTGGGGGAGTATTTCACCATAAATATATTTCACATTTCCTTCCTGTACGCCATGTATAAGGATTCAGTTTTGTTACCTTTGCTCTTACTCATTTATCCGGTTAATATTGCCAGTATTAGTCACACAACAGCAAGTACACATGAAAGTTGAATAGTTCTCCTTCCATGCAATTAGTACATTTTCAAGCACTGAAAAAAGCACATGACATATACAAGTAAAACATGTGCTGTGTTGTAAACTCGTAACTGTCAGTTTTAATTTAATATAAAAGAACCAGTTATATTTCAGTCTTCTGGCTTCTTAAAGATCACTTTAATAATTAGGGACGAGGAAAAAGTCGCCTGTTTGGTGGGAGCCAAGCATCATATACAAGTTGTATTTCTATCTCTTCTATGTTATGGTGACCAGACATCCCTGGTTTCCAGATTGAGGACACTGTCCCCGGACCAAGTCTGTCCCCGGTTTTGTCCCCGGATTGGATTTGAACAGGGGCTGGGGCAATTTCAAAGACAGTCAGTGCAGAATAAAAAATAATAATTCTGAATTGCACACCCCCACTCTGCCGCTCCTTCTAGCTTAGGGGGGTGTATTTTTTTCAATTATCTGTGCCCCTTTCTGATGATCATGTGCTGGTCGGAGCGGACTATTTCTTCAGTTTCGGGTGCATGCCCATTCAGCTCCGCTCGCATGTTCTTCTGCCTTGGCTTAAGTCCCGGCCAGCGGCCTGCCTGTGTATCTCCTTGCCTTCCCTGTTGGAGTGATCTTTCACCACTCCCCACCCAGTAGTAGCCAGGGCCCGGAGAGTAAGACCTGACAGGCTGTGAGGCGGGTGGCGGCGGCGACGGGCAGAGTCGCTGATTGCCACCATTACTAGTAAAAAAAAAAATATGTCCCCGGATTTCATTTTAAAAATCTGGTCACCTTATTCTATGTAGGACAGCTTCCTGCTGTCAGCGGTTCCTAAGCTGTGGGTGCTTGCACCTGGTGTGTTAGTAGGAACCACTGAAGTCACCAGGAATCTGTCACGTAAGCAAAAGGGTTGAGATAGCAGTGGCATCTCTGAAAAATATGACCACGAGATTGGTTGTGTGTGCTGGGTTGTTGTTATTTTTTTTATTTTTTTGGAATAAAGGACTTGTTAGACATTTGGGTGTCTATTTCTAGGTTATGATTTTGGTTTTAATGAGTAGAGGTGTTGTGCATTCATACACATTTACGTGAGGGATGGGCAGTACCTGGGGACCCCCTTATTATTAAAGGGGACCTCCGGATTCCAATAAGCCCCTTGCCCACAGACCCCCACAACCACCAGCCTTCAGCCAGGACTGAGAAGAGGACATTCTCATCATCAACATGAGGGCAATGTGCTTTGCCAGGAAGGCCCCCTCCCATGTTGAGGGCATGTGGCTCTGCATCCATTTTACTGGCCAGCCAGGCTACATGCTTGGATAAAGGGTCTGGTATGGATTTTTAGGGGTGCATCATGTATTTTTTTGTGGGGTTCCCCTTACAATCCTTACCAGACCTGAAGATCTGAGGGATTAGGGAACCCCCAGGCATGCTATTTAAAAGAACTTAGCCTTTTTGGTGTTCTTCTTTTAGCATAATAATCACTGCTCCTGGTTGAATGGAATTCTTAAAAAAAATATTTTGCATTGCAACATAGTCCACAGAGCAAATTATTTTCCTAGCTTTGGATAAAGTAGAGAGGGATTTGAAGGATTCAGAAGAGGGGAAATCTTCAAATTGGGACACTAGATCTGGTGACGGTGACCCTGGTGAAAACTAGTGATTCTCTCATTTTGGACAAGTTTCCTTTCACTTCCTGTTTAGAATAAGAGACAAGAAGTGAAGGAAAATCTCCAAAATGGGACACAGAGGGCAAAAACGTGACAGGGTTATAACTCTATCCAAAATGAAAACATAAATAAAAAATTGCCTGTAGTTCTAGTTCTACTTTAATTCTTCTGCCTCTACCAAACACTTACACATTAGTTTTGGGTGAAGTGATTAAATTGATTCTTTGTGCACAGACTCCCCCATGTACACTCCCCGCTTTGACCCACCCCCATTTGCCACTGCCGAAAAAAAGGAAAAATGTCATGGTTCCTCTTACTTCTCTACTTCCTCTAGTACTTGATTGTCTTTGCTTCTGCGCAAATCATCCCCCACATTATGATGTCTGTTCTGTGCAGTAGTAGGCCCCTTTCACATGGGACAGATCAGTCATGATCCGCCCCGTGAACCTCCGCTTGCTCTGCGGGGATCGCTCCGTTGATCCCCGCTGAGCCGGCGGATGACTGGGAGATCCCCGCACACTGTGCAGGGACCGCCCTGTCAGATCTCCGCTCTCACCTATGGGGGAACGGATGAACACGGACCGTCTGTCCGTGTTCATCCGATCCGCTCCGCAGACGGATAGAAAAATATACATTTTTGTATTCTGATAAACGGAGCATAGCGGACACGGATAAGATCGTATGTCAGCGGATGTTCATCCGCTGACATCCGCTATCCCATAGGGATATATGTTTGTCCGTTTTTCATCCGAAAATGGATGGGTGAAAAACGGACATACGGTCCGCCCGTGTAAAGAGGGCCGTACTCGGAGCCCAAGGTGGCATAGTAATGCATCCTCAGCAGGCAGGTTCCTGACAGCCTGGGCTCACAGGATGTGCCCAAATGACACTGATTGCATTGGGAAATGTATTTTATTATTATTTATTAATCCTAGATATGGGCTTTAAAGTGATAATAAACCCTCCTTTTTTAAAGCACTTTCAGCAGCTGATTTTAACATTTACTGAGTATACAGCTTCTTTATCTTTTAGGCCTATGTTCCTGTTGCCATGACCGCTGTCCCTAGTTTCCTGTTTCAGGGTAGCTCCTTTTTTTGCAGCATTCTATGGAGTTACCCTTGCATGCAGAGATGAGTGTTGCATCTCCCTACACTGTATGCATATATAGAAACACACACAGCCTTGTAGCGTATAATAGCAAGGCACTCCCCTTCTTCTTCAACCTCCCCCTCTTTCTGTAAGCTAACAGACCAACTGGAGACTGTACTGTCCACTGTTAACCCTTTCCTGTGAAGACTAGAAGCTGAGGGAAGCAGGAGGCAACAGCATTGAAGGTTGTAAAATGCAGGGGTAAGAATGTTATTGTTACAGCTATTTATTGTTACACCTATGTTGTGAACTGTTGCTCTCTGGGTGTTTCTCTTCCAGTGCAGTACAGTATTTTCTGACTCTCCTAAAACATATACAACTATGACTAAGCCCCAGTAAGGGTGTGAAACGCATCAGCTGCATTTTTACCTGTGCCTCTGCTGGTTATGGAATTCGATTTTCTACAAGAAAGGCGTTTTGTATTGGAGTGCAGCCGTCTAAATCTCTCTCTTTCCTTCTCCTAAAATATAGTTGCCCTATACTCGCAGGGAAGTTTTGTTCACTTTTTTGCACACAGCTGACACTTGTGGTTGCATGGCTGGCTGCATTGGTTAGAAGGCTCAAAACAAATGTAACTAATGGATCCGGACTTAGTTGTCAAGCAAACATCATAAAATGCAAAAAATAGCAAGCTTGAGGTTGAACTATGGTTTCAGTGGGTGGAAAATGGGGAAGACCAATGTAAGCCATTTACAAAAGTTAAAGCAGTAGTAAACTGTAATCTTTTTAAAAAAAAGGCCCTCCTCAAAGTTTATGCCATAAGCTGGCCATACATGGGTTGAAATTTGGCCGGTCCAGCAGGGACAGACAGAATTTCAATCCATATTTAGGCACTGTGGTTGAACAGAAGTCAATCTACCAATTTTATCTATATTGCCGGGAGGGACCCGGCACTACATTACAGCCGCAAAATGTCTTTAGAAATGTGATTATGCTGTGGTACTGTTCTAAACACGGGAAATATGTGCTACTTTACAGGCAGACTAAGGACCCCCCCAGGCATGATATTTAACCACTTGCCGCCCGCCCTATAGCGGATTGACGTCGGCAAAGTGGTTGCAGAATCCTGACAGGACGTCATATGACGTCCTCAGGATTTTGAGCCGCTGCGCGCCCCCGGGGGCGCGCATCGCGGCGATCGTTGCTGCGGGGTGTCAGTCTGACACCCCACAACACCGATCTAGGTAAATAGTCTCCGACGGAGACTCTTTACCACGTGATCAGCCGTGTCCAATCACGGCTGATCATAGTGTAAACAGGAAAAGCCGGTCATCGGCTTTTCCTCACTCGCGTCTGTCAGACGCGAGTAGAGGAGAGGCGATCGGCTGCTCCTCTGACAGGGGGGGTTTGTGCTGATCGATTATCAGCACAGCCCCCCCGAGGATGCCCACTAGACCACCAGGGATGCCACTAGACCACCAGGGAAGCACACCATAAAGATATATAAGGTATGCCACCCTAGACCACCAGGGATAATGGATGCCAATCAGTGCCACAATGGATGCCAATCAGTGCCCACAATGGGCACCACTGATTGGCAGGCATTATTGTTTGGCACTGATTGGCATCCATTAGTACAGTACAGTGCCACCTATCAGTGCCCACCCATGCCACCTATCAGTGCCCATCCGTGCCACCTATCAGTGCCCATCCATGCCGCCTATCCGTGCCCATCAGTGCCCACCCGTGCCGCCGATCGTTGCCCACCCGTGCCGCCGATCGTTGCCCATCCGTGCCACCTCATCGGTGCCCATCCGTGCCGCCTTATCCATGCCCATCAGTGCAGCCCCATCAGTGCCCATCAGTGAAGGAGAAAACTAACTTATTTACAAAGTTTTGTAACTGAAACAAAAAAACACTTTTTTTTTTCAAAATTTTCGGTCTTTTTTTTATTTTTTAGCAGAAAATAAAAATCGCAGAGGTGATCAAATACCACCAAAAGAAAGCTCTATTTGTGGGAACAAAATGATAAAAATTTAGTTTGGGTACAGTGTAGCATGACCGCGCAATTGTCATTCAAAGTGCAACAGCGCAGAAAGCTGAAAATTGGTCTGGGCAGGAAGGTGTTTAAGTGCCCAATATGGAAGTGGTTAAAGGAATATTTCATTGTTATTGTTTCACTTTAAGCATTATTAAAATCACTGCTCCTAAAAAAACTGCAGTTTTTAAAACTTTTTTTTGCATTGATACATGTCCCCTGGGGCAGGACCCGTGTCTCCAAACACTTTTTATGGCAATAACATACATATAAGCCTTTAAATTAGCACTTTTGATTTTTCATGTTCGTGTCCCATAGACTTTAACGGTGTTCGCGTGTTCGCACAATTTTGTTGCCTGTTTGCAAGTTTTGGTGCGAACCGAATCGGGGGGTGTTCGACTCATCCCTAATGCTGGTAAAGGACAACGATTCTTTTGAGAAGTTGAAAATTCTATGATAGGTTTGGCTTGATTTTTACACCTCTGATGCCCTTAAAGATATGTTATAACTTATCCTTATTGTTTGATCTCCTAATTGTAATATATCTCATTCTCTACTTGGTCACACAGGCTGCTCAAGATCTCTCTCTCGCTCTCTCTTTCTAGGCCTCTCCGGGGCTACTTCTTTTCCCTCTTTCTCTTTTCTTTCTTTTCTCTGTCTCTAATGCCCTGTACACATGATCGTAATTCCGATGGGCTAAAATCCGATGGAATTTTTCGTCGGAATTCCGTTCAAAGCTGTCTTGCATACACACCATCAGACAAAATTCCGACCGTCCAAAACGCGGTGACGTACAACACGTACGACGTCACTATAAAGGGGAAGTTCAAATCCAACTGTGCCACCCTTTGGGCTGCTTTTGCTGATTCCGTGTTACCGCTGTGAGGGGGCTAGCTCGGCAGCGGGTATGTGTGACCCCCGGGATGGGCTCCCCACCCAAAACAGGCCCAGCAGACGGAGGTTGTGGTTTTCAAAATCAAAAAGGTGCGGTTTATTTTCTATTTACAGTGACAAAAACACAGCAAGGCAAAAAAAACATAAACAAAATAAATCCTGGTCAACTTGACCTCTGACTAAACTTACAGGTTTCCTAACTAACGACTGGGATCAGCCTAGTGCTGTCCTAGTCCCTGGTTTTAAATGTCCAAGCAAAATATAGCCACACAGGCTTTCTCTCACCGCACAGGGGTTCACTCTCCCTAGACAGTCCACACAGGTCTGCTTCCAGGCATGAGCTAACATCTAATGAATCTGGGAGTTTTTTTATAGAGGCCTAAATGAGCTGACAAGCTTCAGCTGGCCTCATCAACTCCCTGTCTGCACGACGCCCAGCCCTCTCCCTAGAGGTATGAGTCATCAATGAGCCCACTAGTCTCAGCTGGGCTTATACAACTCTCCACCTAGCTGTACAAGTCAGCGTAAAGCCTGAATCTGGGCGAAATATATCTACCCCCCTGGATGCAACCAGGTGACTTTACCTTCCTGCTGTCACACCGCGTGTTAGTAAAAGTTTGGTGCTAGCCGATTTGCGCTCTTCAGTCTCCAGCGCTCCCGTCTCCTAATTTAGTCTGAGCATGCGTGGATTTTTCTCCGATGAAGTTCCACACAGACGATCGGAATTTCCCTTTCGGTTTTTTTCCATCAGAAAAATTTAAAACATGTTCTATTTTTTTACACCGATGGAAAAAAGTCAGATGGGGCCCACACACGATCGGAATTTCCGATGAAACAAGTCCATCGGACTTGTTTCATCGGAAATTCCGATCGTGTGTACAGGGCATAAGTATGCACTTTATTTCATACAAGACAATGTGAATGCAAGGTAAATATGCAGAAAACATATGGTAAATGCATTTTATATGCCTGTGTACACTAACAGGTTATTGTGGTAATCCTTAATTAAAGAAACACAATCGTAAAATAATATTTATCAAGTCTGTAAGTCTCATTTTATCACTTGCACCAACAAGTATTTCAAAGCATCACCTCTTCCACCCTAGAAGAATGATGTCACTTTGAAAAATATAAATGTTTTTAACTGTTAGGAACCAAACTTTTGGAGGGCATACTCGGTGAATCATTCATAGTCACATTATGTCTGCAAAGAGGAAGTAGCTTTATGTTTGTTTTTTAATGGCATTTTAAAGGGACATGGTCATAAAAAAATCACTAAACATGCTTATTTTTCATTATCATAGTTAAATAGTTACATACACCAGTACCAATTGTGCATAGCAGTGATGTTAGAGGAGTGTATATTGATTATGAGAATATATGTATTTTTTTAATAAATTCTAATTCTAATTGTTTTCTGACTTGGGTGAAAAAGTCTATCTAGAACCCATCCAGATATTCTGAACAAAATGTACTCTATAGCCAGAGTTGTCCTCAAAAAATACTCACATCCCCAGCAAATACAGCCTTATGCCAGGACGCTGTGGACAGCATGGGTATATCATTCTCACCTAGGCAAGAAAACCATGAAGTGTGGGTTGGTTAAAAAAAAAAATTTCCAACAAAAAAAAATATATTTGTCATTCTGAAAAAGTAGGAGGAGGTGGTTGTGAGAAGTGAACTTATAGAAAATTAAAAGGGGAGAAGGTGTGGTTAAAGGAGTTAGTGGTCCCTGCCTTGTGAAATAGTTTTGGGGGTTTATTGGGTTTGAAATAAAATCAATGTCCATATTCCTACAAATTATGGCTTTGTTAGTGATGCCACAGGGAGTCCCAGAGAGACACCTCCCCAGAGTTCCCTGCATAGCTAATACCATTGCAGTGTCAGTATCTCCCCTACCTCTTAACCTGAGGCTGAGAAGTTAAGAAGGAGACGTTTTTTTTGAATGGCAAGAATTTGTTAACTAAAGATTAACCTGTTCCATCCACATTTTATACTTTACCTAAAGGCGGCCATACACGGTTCGAATTTTGAAAGAATTTTCTTTCGAAAATCATATCAAAGAATTTTCGTACGAATTTTGCACCGTTAGTGGGCTGCAGCAACAGCCGATTTTCGTGTGGCAATCAAATTTGAGGAATCCGACATGTTGGAAATTTTTTGAAAAACAAACGATTTTCTGATCAATGATGGGAGAATCGTGCGAGAAATGTAATAGAAAAAAAAATGTGCACGTGCAAGAAAAGAATATTACCGGACAGAAACGAATATTCCCGGAGAGAAAAAAATATTCCCGGCAACATGAAGGTTTGGTCGGCCGAATTTCGAAAATCAATGGTGGCATCATCGGATCACAAATAAAACAAACTTTATGATTTTGAAAAGAAAATTTGTTCGAAATTCGACCGTGTATGGCCTGCTTTAGACTTACAAAAACACTACCAATCCAATTATCTCGGGCTTTAGTAGTGTTATGCCGCGTACACACAATCGGACATTCCGACAACAAAACCATGGATTTTTTTCCGACGGATGTTGGCTCAAACTTGTCTTGCATACACACGGTCACACAAATGTTGCTCGGAAATTCTGAACGTCAAGAACGCTGTGACGTACAACACTACGACGAGCTGAGAAAAATGAAGTACAATGATTCCCAGCATCCGTTTAATTGATTCTGAGCATGCATAGAATTTTTGTGCATCGTAATTTGCTACACACGATCGGAATTTCTGAGAACAACTTTTGTTGTTGGAAAAATTGAGAACCAGCTCTCAAACATTTGTTGTCGGAAATTCCGACAGCAAATGTCCAATGGAGCCTACACACAGTCGGATTTACCTACAACAAGCTCACATCGAACATTTGTTGTCGGAAATTCCGACCGTGTGTATGCGGCATTACAGAAAAGGGCTGGCAAACTAGTTGATGACCATGTATGAGAACATGTTCAACTACTTTCCTCTTTCACTTGAATTTTACAATATGTACATTAAGTAGAGGAATTACTGTGCCAGAACATAAGTTAATAGTGGCAATAGATTTGGAGGAACCTTAGGATTTCTCAGGATTGAGTTCTCCAGACAATGCAATAATTCTTAAAAGAGACTAAAAAATTACAAAAAAAATATTGGATTTGTTATTATAATAAACATCAATGCATCCCAACAGGGGTCAAGTCCAAAGTCAGCACAGCCCTCTAACAGAAAATACTAGAGCACTTCATGCTTCCCTCTGATGACCAGCTTTATGGAGATGCTGATTTCATTTTCCAGCAGGACTCGGCACCTGTCCACACTGCCAACAGTACCAATACCTGGTTTAATGATCATGGTATCACTGTACATGATTGGCCAGCAAACTCGCCTGACCTAAACCCCATAGACAATCTTTGGGGTATTGTCAAGAGGAAGGTGAGAGATACCAGACCCAAGCTAGACAAGCTATCAAAGCAACCTGGACTTCCATAACACCTCAGCAGTGCCACAGGCTGATCGCCTCCATGTCACACCGTATTGATGCAGTAACTCTTGCGAAAGGAGCTCCGACCAAGTATTGGTATACTGCAGGGGAACTAAATTAAAATTCACGGGGGTCCGGTCGGAAAAATCATTTTCCAGCGGAGGTCCGTATGTCATATTGGTGCTATGACTCCACATGATATCCTCCACTTCACAGCCTCCCATGCACATCACAGCGCCCCCACCACCACCACCACACACATGTACACACCTTTAGGGCCCACACACGTCACACTTTGTGCCTTTTTCCTTTCAACTTTATTGTAATGTCAAAATAAATTTCATTCATTTTTATTCACCGCAGCTCAGTTGCGGTGCATAGAAACAGTATGCATTTTGCACCGCACTGCTCAGCATGCAGGGGAGCTGTTGCAGTGTGAACAGGACACACAGAAAACAATTGTTTACTATTGCTCCTGCAGAGACCTGTGTTTTGCTAGTGCAGAAATCACAGACCCCCTTTTACATCAGTGTCTTCAGTCCCCCCTTCAAATCACATTACAGACCCCCTTTTACATCAGTGTTCTCAGTCCCCCCTTTACATCACAGACCCCCTTTTACATCACTGTCTTCAGTCCCCCCTTTTACATCAGTGTTCTCAGTCCCCCCTTTACATCACAGACCCCCTTTTACATCACTGTCTTCAGTCCCACGTTCACATCACATTACAGACCCCCTTTTACATCAGTGTCCTCAGTCCCCACTTTACATCACAGACCCCCTTTTACATCAGTGTCCTCAGCCCCCCTTCATCTCACATCCCGCCTGCCTCATCACAGACCCCCCATCACAGACTGACCCCCCAATCACAGACTGATCCCCCCAATCACAGACTGACCCCCCAATCACAGACTGAGCCCCCATCACAGTCCTCTTTCAATATCAAAACCCTGTCCTTTACAGCACAGCACCCTCCCCACAGAGCCCTACCTTATTCACACAAGACATGGCCACTCTGGACAACAGGCGGGACTTTTCATGTTAAAGGTGAGTGATTTTGCTGCCTAGCAACCAATCACCCACTTCTTAACTTAAAAAGTCCAGCCTTTTGTCCAGAGCGGCCGCACTTCATGTTTTGTGTGAATAAGACAGGCAGTGTGGGGAGGGGGCAGTGCAGCGATATTAGAGAAGACATGGACCTGCCGCACCTGCCATGCTGTGTACATAGCGGCAGCGGCAGGCAGGCGGGCGAGCCGGTGACAGGGAGAGGACACACAGGAAACTACTTGGCGAGGCTGCGGTCCGGGCAGAATGGCCACTGGGGCCGGAACCAGACCGCTGTCCACCATTTAGTGACGCCTGGTATAGTGCATACTATACTGTGCATGGACATACTTTTCAGTAAGCCAACATTTCTGTATTAAAAAATCTTTTTTTTATTGGGTTTATATAATATTTTAGTTTTCGAAGATACTGAATTTTGGGTTTTCACTAGCTGTAAGCCATAATCATCAAAAATAAAAGAAAGTGTAGCGGCCTCCTCACTCCCCTCTTTTTCTTCAGCTCATCTGTCTCTTGTCTAGGGGTACCTTAGAGGGGAAGGGAGCGGGGACACCACGCCTGGCCTTCGCCACAGGTGTCAGTGTGATATAAGCAAAGTTCTTTTACCTTCGGGTCAGTGCTGTGCACCTGGAGCCTCCACGAGAGTTACCTTGAACAATGTCTGTCAGGAAATGAGCCCCACACCATTAAAGTCCAACACTCCTTTATTCTTCTCGAATGAACACAATCAGTTGAACTCCCTTGGTAGAAACAGAACAGAAAAGGAGGTGTGGATGCGAGTAGGCCCAGACACAATGTGTTCTCCACTTTCCTCCCTGAAAGTGAGTTGCGGTCTCTGAGCGAGGGGGGAATTTCCTTCCAGGCGGTCTCCGATGAGAGGCTCACCCGTCACTGGCAATATGCTGCACCAGGTCTTCGAGTGAGGAGCTCCCCTCGGTCCATTACGCCTTCCGGATTCGGGTACCCAATCCCTGGGTACCCTAGGATCTCCTTCCCTCGCGGAACTCAGTGTTGGGCACTGAGTTCCAGACCTCCATCCGAGTACCTCACCCCAAGCTAAAGGTGCCTGGGATGGAACACCACCTCCGGCTGTCCTCTAGGCCTAGGCCGCCTAGAGGACCAACACGAACCACAGCCCACAGGCTGAAGGTGCCTGGGACTCGACCCGTGACAAAGATGGCCGACCCCTTTATACCCTCTCCCAGCAAGCACGGTGAGTTCCCCGCCCCACCATACCGCTGCTGAGGGAGGACAAAAAGGAAGCACAGCACACAGCAATGATTCAACCCCAGCCCAGGGAGACAGCACCACCTGCTGGGCTGCAGGGAATTACACATCACTGATGTCTCTGCCAAGTTCAAATTACACCCGGGAAAGTACATACCCGCTACAAAAGAAATGCGTAATGAATCTATGTAATATATGGGTTTCACTTTTTGAATTGAAAGTGGAAGTAAACCCTCCTATCGTTTTCAGCCAAGGAAGCTGCCATCTTGACCTTTGTTTAATCTTCAACTGCCATGATGCTGCACATGTGACCAGTTATGACACCAGCCATTGGATTGTTTGCTTGAGAGCACAACCAATGTGGCAGTTAAATTCCTGGCATGCCGGAAATGCTAACAGTTTTTTTAAACTGTTAAATCAATGGGTTTACTTCCACTTGAATTACTGAAATAAATTAACTTTTTGATGATATTCTAATTTTTTGAGATGCACCTATATATTAGCCAAAGTAAATATTTGAGTGCCAATATATTTATTATTGTTTCCTGAGATTCAGTTAGAATGATGTGTGAATCTTGGGTGAAACATGTATGAATCTTGGGGGTAATACTGATAAATAGACTCTGTGTATTTTTTTCTAATATACTGTTTCTACGTGTAACTTACTAAGTGTAGCACCCTCCTAGATTGGTGCTAGTTAGGTTATTTACATTTATGCTGCGTACACACGATCGCTTTTCACGTCGTTAAAAATGCAATTTTTTTAATTGGGCATTAAAAACGATCGTGTGTAGGCTCCAGAGCATTTTTAACGACGTGAAAAATGGGCTAAAAAAATGAGAACCTGCTCTATTTTTTCACGTCGTTTTTCATGTCGTTTTTTTTAACGACGTGAAAAACGGTAGTGTGTATGCTTTTACAAGGGGAAAAAACGCGCATGCTCAGAATCAAGTATGAGATGGGAGCGCTCGTTCTGGTAAAACTAGCGTTCGTAATGGAGATAGCGCACATTCGTCACGCTGTAACGGACTGAATAGCACAAGGCTGAAAAGCGCGAATCGTCGCTCAACAAACTTTACTAACATGAAGGATGGCGCCATTTGAACGGAACTTCCCCTTTATAGTGCCGACGTACGTGTTGTACGTCACTGCGCTTTGCTTGAGCGTTTTTTTTAATGAACGTGTGTATGCAAGACAGGCTTGAGAGGAAACAAGAAAAATCACGTCGAGAAAAACGTCGTTTTTGAAAATGACATTAAAAATGATCGTGTGTACGCGGCATGAGTTCTTTAGCTCCTCTCTAATCAGTGGAGCAGTTTGTGATTGCTTTGGGCTATTCTGAGCTTCATTGGTTGTGAGTTTGACTGCTTCCCTCTGTATTTTGGAAGGTTCTGGAATGTAGTGGATTGGGAGAGTCAAATCTACAGCCTGAATATTTATAAGGCCCCAGCCAATCCCTGGGGAAGGTGATTCTTTTAATCTGCTGATTAGGGATGGGCCCGGTGCTCGATTCGAACCCACGTTCGAATCCAGCACCGGGCGTTCGCTCGCTCGGCGAGCCCAGAACTATTTGGGCCGTTCGCATCACATTCGTGTAATGCGAGCGGCCCCGCAATGCATTGCGGCCGGCGCGGCCGGCGCAGTGCATTGCTGGCTGATGATTGGCCAAGCATGCACTGTGACCCCGCATGCTTGGCCAATCACAGCGCCCGAAACTCGGAGAGCAATAATTGGCTACAGGCAGGACGCCTGTAGCCAATTACAGCTCAGGGGCTTTAGTACACGCCCCACCATTTAAAAGGCCGCCACGCCGTCGGCCCCGGTCACATGAGTTCCGGCTTTAGGAGAGATCAGTCTGCTGATTCTGTCTTTGCTTGATACTGAAAGATTTGCTCTTCTTTGCTAAACCATTGGCTATTTCTTTGCTAAACCATTGCTACCTAAGTCATTGATCGTTCATTGCTGCTGATTGCACAGTTAGTGTGTTATTAGCTGCTGCTGGGGATTAGTCTGGTGCGTGCTTACTGTTAGTACAGTATTGCAGTAGTACCAACCGCAGTGCTGTTAGCACAGCATTGCACCCCAACAGCACCCATAGGACTTCTAGTGTGTTAGTGGCAGCAAACAGAGCTCCTATATTTTCTTCTCAGCAGCACCCATAGGACTTCTAGTGTGTTAGTGGCAGCAAACAGAGTTCCTATATTTTCTTCTCAGCAGCACCCATAGGACTTCTAGTGTGTTAGTGGCAGCAAACAGAGCTCCTATATTTTCTTCTCAGCAGCACCCATAGGACTTCTAGTGTGTTAGTGGCAGCAAACAGAGCTCCTATATTTTCTTCTCAGCAGCACCCATAGGACTTCTAGTGTGTTAGTGGCAGCAAACAGAGCTCCTATATTTTCTTCTCAGCAGCACCCATAGGACTTCTAGTGTGTTAGTGGCAGCAAACAGAGCTCCTATATTTTCTTCTCAGCAGCACCCATAGGACTTCTAGTGTGTTAGTGGCATCACACAGAGCTCCTATATTTTCTTCTCAGAAGCACCCATAGGACTTCTAGTGTGTTAGTGGCAGCAAACAGAGCTCCTATATTTTCTTCTCAGCAGCACCCATAGGACTTCTAGTGTGTTAGTGGCAGCAAACAGAGCTCCTATATTTTCTTCTCAGAAGCACCCATAGGACTTCTAGTGTGTTAGTGGCATCACACAGAGTTCCTATATTTTCATCTCAGAAGCACCCATAGGACTTCTAGTGTGTTAGTGGCATCACACAGAGCTCCTATATTTTCTTCTCAGAAACACCCATAGGACTTCTAGTGTGTTAGTGGCATCACACAGAGCTCCTATATTTTCTTCTCAGCAGCACCCATAGGACTTCTAGTGTGTTAGTGGCAGCAAACAGAGCTCCTATATTTTCTTCTCAGAAGCACCCATAGGACTTCTAGTGTGTTAGTGGCATCACACAGAGCTCCTATATTTCTTCTCAGAAGCACCCATAGGACTTATAGGAGCTCTGTGTGAAGCCACTAACACACTAGAAGTCCTATGGGTGCTTCTGAGAAGAAATATAGGAGCTCTGTGTGAAGCCACTAACACACTAGATTTTCATCTCAGAAGCACCCATAGGACTTCTAGTGTGTTAGTGGCATCACACAGAGCTCCTATATTTTCTTCTCAGAAGCACCCATAGGACTTCTAGTGTGTTAGTGGCATCACACAGAGCTCCTATATTTTCTTCTCAGAAGCACCCATAGGACTTCTAGTGTGTTAGTGGCATCACACAGAGCTCCTATATTTTCATCTCAGAAGCACCCATAGGACTTCTAGTGTGTTAGTGGCATCACACAGAGCTCCTATATTTTCTTCTCAGCAGCACCCATAGGACTTCTAGTGTGTTAGTGGCATCACACAGAGCTCCTATATTTTCTTCTCAGCTGCACCCATAGGACTTCTAGTGTGTTAGTGGCAGCAAACAGAGCTCCTATATTTTCTTCTCAGAAGCACCCATAGGACTTCTAGTGTGTTAGTGGCAGCAAACAGAGCTCCTATATTTTCTTCTCAGCTGCACCCATAGGACTTCTAGTGTGTTAGTGGCAGCAAACAGAGCTCCTATATTTTCTTCTCAGAAGCACCCATAGGACTTCTAGTGTGTTAGTGGCATCACACAGAGCTCCTATATTTTCTTCTCAGAAGCACCCATAGGACTTCTAGTGTGTTAGTGGCATCACACAGAGCTCCTATATTTTCATCTCAGAAGCACCCATAGGACTTCTAGTGTGTTAGTGGCAGCAAACAGAGCTCCTATATTTTCTTCTCAGCAGCACCCATAGGACTTCTAGTGTGTTAGTGGCATCACACAGAGCTCCTATATTTTCTTCTCAGCAGCACCCATAGGACTTCTAGTGTGTTAGTGGCATCACACAGAGCTCCTATATTTTCTTCTCAGAAGCACCCATAGGACTTCTAGTGTGTTAGTGGCATCACACAGAGTTCCTATATTTTCATCTCAGAAGCACCCATAGGACTTCTAGTGTGTTAGTGGCATCACACAGAGTTCCTATATTTTCATCTCAGAAGCACCCATAGGACTTCTAGTGTGTTAGTGGCATCACACAGAGCTCCTATATTTTCTTCTCAGCAGCACCCATAGGACTTCTAGTGTGTTAGTGGCAGCAAACAGAGCTCCTATACTTTCTTCTCAGCAGCACCCATAGGACTTCTAGTGTGTTAGTGGCTTCACACAGAGCTCCTATATTTTCATCTCAGAAGCACCCATAGGACTTCTAGTGTGTTAGTGGCATCACACAGAGCTCCTATATTTTCTTCTCAGCAGCACCCATAGGACTTCTAGTGTGTTAGTGGCAGCAAACAGAGCTCCTATATTTTCATCTCAGAAGCACCCATAGGACTTCTAGTGTGTTAGTGGCAGCAAACAGAGCTCCTATATTTTCATCTCAGCAGCACCCATAGGACTTCTAGTGTGTTAGTGGCATCACACAGAGCTCCTATATTTTCATCTCAGAAGCACCAATAGGACTTCTAGTGTGTTAGTGGCATCACACAGAGCTCCTATATTTTCTTCTCAGAAGCACCCATAGGACTTCTAGTGTGTTAGTGGCAGCAAACAGAGCTCCTATATTTTCATCTCAGAAGCACCAATAGGACTTCTAGTGTGTTAGTGGCATCACACAGAGCTCCTATATTTTCTTCTCAGCAGCACCCATAGGACTTCTAGTGTGTTAGTGGCATCACACAGAGCTCCTATATTTTCTTCTCAGAAGCACCCATAGGACTTCTAGTGTGTTAGTGGAATCACACAGAGCTCCTATATTTTCTTCTCAGCAGCACCCATAGGACTTCTAGTGTGTTAGTGGCATCACACAGAGCTCCTATATTTTCTTCTCAGAAACACCCATAGGACTTCTAGTGTGTTAGTGGCATCACACAGAGCTCCTATATTTTCATCTCAGAAGCACCCATAGGACTTCTAGTGTGTTAGTGGCATCACACAGAGCTCCTATATTTTCATCTCAGAAGCACCCATAGGACTTCTAGTGTGTTAGTGGCATCACACAGAGCTCCTATATTTTCTTCTCAGCAGCACCCATAGGACTTCTAGTGTGTTAGTGGCATCACACAGAGCTCCTATATTTTCTTCTCAGAAGCACCCATAGGACTTCTAGTGTGTTAGTGGCATCACACAGAGCTCCTATATTTTCTTCTCAGCAGCACCCATAGGACTTCTAGTGTGTTAGTGGCAGCAAACAGAGCTCCTATATTTTCATCTCAGAAGCACCCATAGGACTTCTAGTGTGTTAGTGGCATCACACAGAGCTCCTATATTTTCTTCTCAGCAGCACCCATAGGACTTCTAGTGTGTTAGTGGCATCACACAGAGCTCCTATATTTTCTTCTCAGAAGCACCCATAGGACTTCTAGTGTGTTAGTGGCATCACACAGAGCTCCTATATTTTCTTCTCAGCAGCACCCATAGGACTTCTAGTGTGTTAGTGGCAGCAAACAGAGCTCCTATATTTTCATCTCAGAAGCACCCATAGGACTTCTAGTGTGTTAGTGGCATCACACAGAGCTCCTATATTTTCATCTCAGAAGCACCCATAGGACTTCTAGTGTGTTAGTGGCATCACACAGAGCTCCTATATTTTCTTCTCAGCAGCACCCATAGGACTTCTAGTGTGTTAGTGGCATCACACAGAGCTCCTATATTTTCTTCTCAGAAGCACCCATAGGACTTCTAGTGTGTTAGTGGCATCACACAGAGCTCCTATATTTTCTTCTCAGCAGCACCCATAGGACTTCTAGTGTGTTAGTGGCATCACACAGAGCTCCTATATTTTCATCTCAGAAGCACCAATAGGACTTCTAGTGTGTTAGTGGCATCACACAGAGCTCCTATATTTTCTTCTCAGCAGCACCCATAGGACTTCTAGTGTGTTAGTGGCATCACACAGAGCTCCTATATTTTCATCTCAGAAGCACCAATAGGACTTCTAGTGTTTTAATGGCATCACACAGAGTTCCTATATTTTCTTCTCAGCAGCACCCATAGGACTTCTAGTGTGTTAGTGGCATCACACAGAGCTCCTATATTTTCATCTCAGAAGCACCAATAGGACTTCTAGTGTGTTAGTGGCATCACACAGAGCTCCTATATTTTCATCTCAGAAGCACCCATAGGACTTCTAGTGTGTTAGTGGCATCACACAGAGCTCCTATATTTTCATCTCAGAAGCACCCATAGGACTTCTAGTGTGTTAGTGGCATCACACAGAGCTCCTATATTTTCTTCTCAGCAGCACCCATAGGACTTCTAGTGTGTTAGTGGCATTACACAGAGCTCCTATATTTTCTTCTCAGAAGCACCCATAGGACTTCTAGTGTGTTAGTGGCATCACACAGAGCTCCTATATTTTCATCTCAGAAGCACCAATAGGACTTCTAGTGTGTTAGTGGCATCACACAGAGCTCCTATATTTTCTTCTCAGCAGCACCCATAGGACTTCTAGTGTGTTAGTGGCATCACACAGAGCTCCTATATTTTCATCTCAGAAGCACCCATAGGACTTCTAGTGTGTTAGTGGCATCACACAAAGCTCCTATATTTTCTTCTCAGCAGCACCCATAGGACTTCTAGTGTGTTAGTGGCATCACACAGAGCTCCTATATTTTCTTCTCAGAAGCACCCATAGGACTTCTAGTGTGTTAGTGGCATCACACAGAGCTCCTATATTTTCTTCTCAGCAGCACCCATAGGACTTCTAGTGTGTTAGTGGCATCACACAGAGCTCCTATATTTTCATCTCAGAAGCACCAATAGGACTTCTAGTGTGTTAGTGGCATCACACAGAGCTCCTATATTTTCTTCTCAGCAGCACCCATAGGACTTCTAGTGTGTTAGTGGCATCACACAGAGCTCCTATATTTTCTTCTCAGAAGCACCCATAGGACTTCTAGTGTGTTAGTGGCATCACACAGAGCTCCTATATTTTCATCTCAGAAGCACCCATAGGACTTCTAGTGTGTTAGTGGAATCACACAGAGCTCCTATATTTTCTTCTCAGCACAGCAGCACCCATAGGACTTCTAGTGTGTTAGTGGCATCACACAGAGCTCCTATATTTTCTTCTCAGCAGCACCCATAGGACTTCTAGTGTGTTAGTGGCATCACACAGAGCTCCTATATTTTCTTCTCAGCAGCACCCATAGGACTTCTAGTGTGTTAGTGGCATCACACAGAGCTCCTATATTTTCATCTCAGAAGCACCAATAGGACTTCTAGTGTGTTAGTGGCATCACACAGAGCTCCTATATTTTCTTCTCAGCAGCACCCATAGGACTTCTAGTGTGTTAGTGGCATCACACAGAGCTCCTATATTTTCTTCTCAGCAGCACCCATAGGACTTCTAGTGTGTTAGTGGCAGCAAACAGAGCTCCTATATTTTCTTGTCAGCAGCACACATAGTACCTATAGTGTGTTAGTGTCAGCACCCATAGGACCTACAGTGTGTTGTGAGCACACATAGGAGCTCTATTTTTTATACTATATACACTACCGACTACAATGGCTGGAAGACCGCCAAGGAGAGGCAGAGCGTGCCGAGGCAAGAACACAGGGCAGGCAGGCTCTGTTTCTAGAGACAACAGTGCTGGCCGTGGACGTGGTCGTGCATCGTCATCAGCACGTGGCCATGGGACACGCTTGTCTTTGTTTTCGGCAGCTGGACATGTGGAGCCGCATCATGCCGAAGGCTTGGTAGAATGGATGACCAAGCCCTCCTCATCCTCCTCATCCTCTCTCACCCAGGCTCAGGGTACTGGCAGAGCAGCTGCCAACGCGTACTCAATGGCATCATCAGCCACCCCTTCCCTAGACCCACCATGTCCTCCTGAGGAGTCCCCCAAACTGTTTGAGCACAGTGTTGGGTACATGCTCCAGGAGGATGCCCAACGATTCGAAGGCTCGGATGATGATACCCAGCTTGAGGAAGTCAGTAGTGTGCGCGCAGAGAGAGGGGATGCTGAAGGACAGCAATCTGGCAGTAGTGTTCCACCAGCTGCAGCTTACTGCCAGGTTTGCTCTAGTGGTGAAGAGGGAGGGGATGATGAGGTCACTGACTCCACGTGGGTGCCTGAAGGGAGAGAGGAGGAGGAGGAGGAGGAGGATGCGGCGTCACATGTCCAACGAGGCAGGATGCCCCCTGGAGGCCAGCTAGAGGCCAGCACATCAACTGTACCACACCGCAGAGCTCCGCCTGTGCAGGGCGCTGCCTCTGCACGTTATCACAAAAGTTCTTTGGTGTGGGCCTTTTTTGAGACGAGTGCATCAGATCGCACCACTGCTATTTGCAATATTTGTCTCAAGCGTATCTCGCGTGGCCAAAACATCAGCCGCTTGGGCACCACAAGCATGAGCAGACATATGTCGACCTGCCATGCAGCTCGTTGGCAAGCACACATAAAAGACCCACACCAAAGAACAAAGCGGACCTCTCCTTGCTCCTCATCAGCTGGGATCTCCATCCCCACATACCTCTCAGCAAATAGCTTGGGGTGTCTACTTTCCAAAATGGGGTCATTTGGGAGGGTTTTGTGCCATCTGGGCATTCCATGGCCTCCGAAACTGTGATAGGCAGTGAGAAGTGAAATCAAAAATTTACACCCTTAGAAAGCCTGAAGGCGGTGCTTGGTTTTTGGGGTCCCGTACGCGGCTAGGCTCCCAAAAAGTCTCACACATGTGGTATCACCGTACTCAGGAGAAGCAACAGAATGTATTTTGCGGTGTAATTCCACATATGCCCATGGCATGTTTGAGCAATATATCATTTAGTGACAACTTTGTGCAAAAATAAATAAATAAATAAATAAATAAATTTTCTTTTTTCCGCAACTTGTGTCAACATATAAAATATTCCATGCCTCTCAGTATATAGCTTGGGGTGTCTACTTTCCAAAATGGGGTCATTTGGGGGGGTTTTGAACTGTTCTGGCATTTTATACACAACATTAGGAAGCTTACATCCACTCTTCTAACCACTTGAAGACAAAGCCCTTTCTGACACTTTTTGTTTACATGAAAACATATTTTTTTTTGCAAGAAAATTATGTTGAACCCCCAAACATTGTATATTTTTTTAAAGCAAAGGCCCTACAGATTAAAATTGTGGGTGTTGCATTTTTTTTCCACACAGTATTTGCGCAGCGATTTTTCAAACGCATTTTTTGGGAAAAAAATACACTTTTTTTAATTTTAATGCACTAAAACACACTATATTGCCCAAATGTTTGATGAAATAAAAAAGATGATCTTAGGCCGAGTACATAGATACCAAACACGACATGCTTTAAAATTTCACACAAACGCGCATTGGCGACAAACTACATACAGCCTTTAAAAGCCTTTACAGGTTACCACGTTAGATTTACAGAGGAGGTCTACTGCTAAAATGACTGCCCTCGATCTGACCTTCGCGGTGATACCTCACATGCATGGTGCAATTGCTGTTTACATATGACGCCAGACCGACGCTTGCGTTCGCCATTGCGCAAGAGCAGGGCAGGACAGGGGTGCTTTTTTTTTTTTTTTTTTTTTATTATTATTAATTTTGCTTTTTTATTTTATTTTTAAACTGTTCCTTCCATATTTTTTTTTTATCATTTTTATTGTTATCTCAGGGAATGTAAATATCCCCTATGATAGCAATAGGTAGTGACAGGTACTCTTTTTTGAAAAAACTGGGGTCTATTAGACCCTAGATCTTTCCTCTGCCCTCAAAGCATCTGACCACACCAAGATCGGTGTGATAAAATGCTTTCCCAATTTCCCAATGGCGCTTTTTATATCAGGGGGGGACATTCCCTCCCACTGCTTGTAAAAGCAGTCCAGAGGCTAATTAGCCGCTAGGATTGCTTTTACATGAAAGCCGGCCGCTGGCTGAAAAGAATGATACCAAGATGATACCTAAACCCGCAGGCATCAATCTGGTATAACCATTCAAAGTCCAGCAACATACCAGTACGTTGCTGGTCCTTGTTGGACATGTATTGTAATCTTTTTTTTCATGCAGCCTGTTGGCTGAACAAAAAAAAGAGATTGATCGGTGGGTATGCCCACCATTAGAATACCGCCATTCATCCACCCACTTCTAATGATGGGCATACATGCACCATTTATATATGCCGAAGCATTGGGGCATCCTCCCGCAAAAATTATGCCGCACACACATGGTCGGACTTTTCCACGGGCAAGCCTCCGTCGGAATTTCGACCGTATGTATGCGGCATTAGGAGCAAAATCGCTCCTCCACTCCTCCCCACCTGCTGCCCCAATGCTTCGGCATATATGCTTTTTTTTTTTCTAACTGTGGTGGTGAAATCACCTCCTACAGCACTGGAGTCGCAGGGATCAGGCCTGTCTCTGCGAACGCTGCAGTTATGTGTGTTGTGTTTTGCAAGTGACAGTGATCGATCGATACTGCACTTGGGTGGCCTGGGCTGGACGGAGGGGCAAAACGCAGGTGCTAGCAGGTATCTGGGCTGATCCCGCTAACACTGCGTTTTGGGAACCCTAAACTGCTGGGGACACTAGTATAGTTCTGATCAGATCAGATATTGATCTGTTCAGATACTATACCACTAAGGGAGGTGTATGCTTCACGCGTGGGTGTTAGCGTTACTGGCACTAACCTGACGCTGTCTGGGGTGTGACGCAGGGTTAACTAGGGGCAATTAGGGGGTTAAAACCTTTATTAGACAATATATGGGGGTACCTGACGCTATAAAAACCTGCGGCGAACCTAAAAAAAATAACTGGCTATCTATCGGCACCAGCATAAGTAATACAGCGATCAGAAAAACGATCGCTTAGTGACACTGGCAAAAGGGGGTGAAAGGGTTACCTGGGGGGGCGATCAAGGGGTTAAACCTTTATTAGGTAATATATGGGGGTAGCTGACGCTATAAAAACCTGTGGCGAACCTAAAAAAAATAACTGGCTACCTATCGGCATCACCGACAATAAGACAGCGATCAGAAAAACAATCGCTTAGCGACAGCGGTGATAGGGGGTGAAAGGGTTACCTAGGGGGCGATCAAGGGGGTTAAACCTTTATTAGGTAATATATGGGGGTACCTGACGCTATAAAGACCTGCGGCGAACCTAAAAATAAATAACTGGCTACCTATCGGCATCACCGACAATAAGACAGCGATCAGAAAAACGATCGCTTAGCGACAGTGGTGATAGGGGGTGAAAGGGTTACCTGGGGGGCGATCAAGGGGGTTAAACCTTTATTAGGTAATATATGGGGGTACCCGACGCTATAAAAACCTGCGGCGAACCTAAAAAAAATAACTGGCTATCTATCGGCACCAGCATAAGTAATACAGCGATCAGAAAAACGATCGCTTAGTGACACTGGCAAAAGGTGGTGAAAGGGTTACCTGGGTGGGCGATCAAGGGGTTAAACCTTTATTAGGTAATATATGGGGGTACCTGACGCTATAAAAACCTGCGGCGAACCTAAAAAAAATAACTGGCTACCTATCGGCATCACCGACAATAAGACAGCGATCAGAAAAACAATCGCTTAGCGACAGTGGTGATAGGGGGTGAAAGGGTTACCTGGGGGGTGATCAGGGGGTTAAACCTTTATTAGGGGGGGTTAGGGGGCTACACTGGACCTAAACTAACTGTAGTGGCACTTTTACAGTCACAAATGTCACTGATTGCAGTGATCAGTAAATAATGGTCACTGCAATCAGTGACACTGTGACTGGGGGCTGGGGGGTGATCTAGGGGGTGATCTGGGGGGGGGCGATTTATGTTCCTATGTGTCCTGGTGTCAGTGTACTGTTTGTGCACTAACCTGTGTGTCTTCTCTTGTACGGCGCTCGGTATATGTGAGCGCCGCATGAGAGATGACATCACTTCCTCTGCCTGTGTAAACATTACACAGCAGAGGAAGCTTTCTCATTCGCCGGGAGCGATCGCGAGGGGGTGGCCGGAATCGAACGGCCGGATCCTCATCCCGGATCGCTCCCCAACGGATAACGACCGCTCACTGTATAGAAGGGGGGTCCGATTGGACACCCCAACTATACAAAGGCAGTCACGTACACTGTACGTGATTGTGCCTGTCGGTGCCATTCTGCCAACGTATATATACAGTGAGCGGTCGTTAAGTGGTTAATCTCAGTATAAATACAGGGGGGAAAAAATGTGTTAGGGACTTTTAGGAAGCCAAAGCCTGATAAGGCTATGTATTTCCATCCCTAGGGACTTTGTGAAATCATGAATTCTAAAGGAAAAGAGCAAGGAGGATGGGACTTTAATTGAAGCACGTGGTTGCGAGAGAGTAAGTTAGGTGAACCAAGAGAATTTTATTGAAATATCTTGTTACACATACAAACAATGGTAATATCAGGTACATGGTAAACATAATAATATTAGCAATAGGCATAATGATAACACAATGTAACCACTGCTAAGGGGTAAATAGTAAACAAGGTTCTGACAATAATACATAATAGTATAATCAGGGCTCAAAATTTCAAGTCCTGAACTACTTGCCAGGCCTTAAGAGTTACTCGCCACCAGTTGCCCCGCCCAGTGGCGGAATTTTCAGGGTCGCAGCAGTCGCAGTTGCGACTGGGCCCTGTAGTTCTGTGAAGTCCGGGAGGCCCGCCCGCCGCCCGTGTGAGGGGCCCGCCCACCGCCCGCCAGTGGATGCAGGGGAGCGGCACCGCGGCAACCCCCCAAGACTCCCAAGTCATCTCCCCCTGCACCTCTAGCTGACCGTTTAGAGTGCAGTGGGGAGATGTGGTAGGAGGTGGAAGGCGGCGATCGGCAGCTCTATGGTGCCTGTGTGGGCAGGGATCTCCCTGGGGCTTGTAGTACTCTCTCTCTCGTGTCAGTGTGTATACAGTGGAGAGGGAAGGGGAGGGGCCTCTGACCCGGGCAGGTATTAGTTTCACTTTCACTCTGCTTGTACAATGTTGCTGATGCCCGGGTCAGAGGCCCCTCCCCCTCCCCCCTCTGCTGTATACATGATTCAGAGATAGAACTACTAGCCCCAGCAAGACCCCCCTGCCTGTGGACACCATAGAGCTGCGATCGCCGCCTTCCACCTCCACCAGCCAGGTACAGGGGAACCCCTGCATGGGGGGAGTCAGCTGTTTTGGGACCCTGATGTAAGAGGGAGGGGTGGTCTTTCTGGGGACACTAATGTAAGGAAGGGGGCCTCTGGGGACACTAATGTTAGGGATGGGCTCTTTGGGGATCCTGGTGTAAGGGGGGAGCTCTATGTGGACCCTGGTGTAAGGGGGAGCTCTATGTGGACCCTGGTGTAAGGGGGGGCTCTCTGGGGACCCTGGTGTAAGGGGGGCTCTATGGGGACCTTGGTGTAACGAGGGGCTCTATGGGGACCCTGGTGTAACGAGGGGCTCTATGGGGACCCTGGTGTAAGGGGGGCTCTCTGGGGACCCTGATGTAAGGGGGAGGCTCTCTGGGGACCCTGGTGTAAGGGGGGGCTCTCTGAGGACCCTGGTGTAAGGGGGGGGCTCTCTGGGGACCCTGGTGTAAGGGGAGCTCTCTGGGGATCCTGGTGTAAGGGGGGCTCTCTGGGGACCCTGGTGTAAGGGGGAGGCTCTCTGGGGACCCTGGTGTAAGGGGGGGCTCTCTGGGGACCCTGGTGTAAGGGGGGAGGCTCTCTGGGGACCCTGGTGTAAGGGGGGAGGCTCTCTGGGGACCCTGGTGTAAGGGGAGGCTCTCTGGGGACCCTGGTGTAAGGGGAGGCTCTCTGGGGACCCTGGTGTAAGGGAGGGGCTCTCTGGCGACCCTGATGTAAGGGGGGGGGCTCTCTGGCGACCCTGATGTAAGGGGAGGCTCTCTGGCGACCCTGATGTAAGGGGAGGCTCTCTGGCGACCCTGATGTAAGAAGGGGCTCTATGGGGACCCTGATGTAAGGAGGGGCTCTCTGGGGACACTAATGTAATGTAAGGGGGGGCTCTCTGGGGACACTAATGTAAGGGGGGCTCTCTGGGGACCCTGATGTAAGTAGGGAGGCTCTCTGGGGACCCTGATGTAAGGAGGGGCTCTCTGGGGACACTAATGTAGAAGGGGAGGCTCTCTGGGGACACTAATGTAAGGGGGGGCTCTCTGGGGACCCTGATGCAAGTAGGGAGGCTCTCTGGGGACCCTGATGTAAGGGGAGGCTCTCTGGGGACCCTGATGTAAGGGGAGGCTCTCTGGGGACCCTGATGTAAGGAGGGGCTCTCTGGGGACACTAATGTAAGAGGGGAGGCACTCTGGGGACACTAATGTAAGAGGGGAGGCTCTCTGGGGACACTAATGTAAGGGGGGGCTCTCTGGGGACCCTGATGTAAGGGAGGCTCTCTGGGGACCCTGATGTAAGGGGAGACACTCTGGTGACCCTGATGTAAGTCTGGGGACCCTAATGTAGGGGGAGGCTCTCTGGGGACCCTGATGTAAGTAGGGAGGCTCTCTGGGGACCCTGATATAAGAGGGGCTCTCTGGGGAGTCCCCCTATGTGATGGTGTGTGGGGGGGGGGCGGTATTGAAGGACCTGGCCTTGGGGCAACAAAGGGAGTAAATCTGGGCCTGGGCAGAGGCAGCGCTGAGACTGGGGGCAGACACTGAAAAATAAGTCCGCAGACATGCTGACACCAATGAGAGAAGGCGAGGGAGGAGCTTTCCTCTCTGCGTGGAATACCTACCCGTCTACCCATGAGGCAAGAAGGCATCCTGGCGGGAGATTAGAAGGCACCGTGACCGATCGAACAGAATTCCCGGGGAATCGATTGATTGACGGTAAGTGACATTTTGCAGAGCTGAGCAATCGATGCCAACCTCCACCACCTGTGCCTCTTACTGATCCCATCCCCCCACCACTGATCTCATCCCTATCCCCCATTACTTCTATAACAGAGGTGATGGGGGGGATAGGGATGAAATCAGTGGTGGGAGGATGGGATCAGTAAGAGGCACAGGTGGTGGTGGGAGAGGATGGCAAAAAAAAACTATGAACAATGTCCTATGCACACTGCACATATCTTATTTTGAAGTGAAAAACAAAAACGGGAACAAGCACAATATTTAAAATGAAGAACAAGTAAAGTTAAAGTTAAACCAACAAACTTACCAGTATTTCAATGGGAACTATGGGCCTGCTTTTGGCTAATGAGATGGTCAATGTCCGGTTCCATATTTGTCACTGTCTCCCTCACCGTCTTTTCAAGCCATCATTGCAAGCCCCCCCTCACCGTCATTTCAAGCCATCATTGCAAGCCCCCTCTCACCGTCATTTCAAGCCATCATTGCAAGCCCCCCCATACCATGATTTTAAGCCATCATTGCAAGTCCCCCTCACCGTCATTGCAAGCCCCCCCTCATCATCATTGCAAGTCCCCCTCACCATCATTGCAAGCCCCCCTCACCATCATTGCAAGCCCCCCTCACCATCATTGCAAGCCCCCCTCACCATCATTGCAAGCCCCCCCCCTCACCATCATTGCAAGCCCCCCCCCTCACCATCATTGCAAGCCTTCCCCTCACCATCATTGCAAGTCCCCCTCACCATCATTGCAAGTCCCCCTCACCATCATTGCAAGTTCCCCTCACCATCATTGCAAGTTCCCCTCACCATCATTGCAAGTTCCCCTCACCATCAGTGCAAGTCCCCCCCTCACCATCAGTGCAAGTCCCCCCCTCACCATCAGTGCAAGTCCCCCTCACCATCAGTGCAAGTCCCCCTCACATCATTTCAAGCCTTCATTTCAAGCCCCCCTCACCGTCATTTCAAGCCTTCATTTCAAGCCCCCCCCCTCACTGTTATTTCAAGCCATCATTGCAAGCCCACCTCACCATCATTTCAAGCCATCATTGCAAGCCCCCCCTCACCGTCATTTCAAGCCATCATTGCAAGCCCCCCCTCACCATCATTTCAAGCCATCATTGCAAGCCCCCCCTCACCATCATTTCAAGCCATCATTGCAAGCCCCCCCTCACCATCATTTCAAGCCCCCCCTCACTATCATTTCAGGCCATCATTGCAAGCCCCCCCTCACCATCATTTCAAGCCCCCCCCCCTCGCCGTCATTTCAAGCCATCATTGCAAGCCCCCTCACCGTCATTTCAAGCCATCATTGCAAGCCCCCCTCACCGCCATTTCAAGCCATCATTGCAAGCCCCCCCTCATCCTCTTTTCAAGCCATCATTGCAAGCCCCCCCTCACCGCCATTTCAAGCCATCATTTCAAGGCCCCCTCACCATCATTTCAAGCCCCCCCCCTCACAGTCATTTCAAGCCATCATTGCAAGCCCCCCCTCACCGTCATTTCAAGCCATCATTTCAAGCCCCCCTCACCATCATTTCAAGCTCCCCCTCACCGTAATTTCAAGCCATCATTGCAAGCCCCCCCTCACCATTATTTCAAGCCCCCCCTCACCATCATTTCAAGCCCCCCTCACCATCATTTCAGGCCATCATTGCAAGCCCCCCCTCACCTGCCTTAAAGGCCATCACTTCAAGCCCCCCCCGCTCGCCATCATTTTAAGCCCCCCCCCCCTCGCCATCATTTAAAATTCAAGCTATCATTTTAAGCCCCCCCCCCTCACCATCATTGCAAGCCCCCACACAGCCTTACTGTGCAAAACAATCTCACCAATTGCTGCTGTGTCACGGTCACGGAGCTCACTGTACAGTTCGGGCGCGCTGTGTCACTGTGAAAAACTTCGGGCGCGCTGTGATAAAAGTCCCGCCCTCCTCCTAGACCAGCTTGTGTGATAGACAGAACACTGGCTCTATCACACAAGCTAGTCTAGGGGGAGGGCGAAACTTTTATCACAGCGCGCCCAAGGTTTTCACAGTGATACAGCGCGCCCGAACTGTACAGTGAGCTCCATGACACAGCGGTCTCCTGCTGTGTTACAACCTGCCTGGCCTGTCAGGAATCCGGCCCTGGGTGGGGAGGGCCGGATAAATGTCATCGGCGGGCCGCATGTGGCCCGCGGGCCATATTTTGAGGACCCCTGGTCTAAATGGACAGCTTTCCCCCATATGCCTGCATACTTAGATGTGCCAGTTTTAATCATCAACCATGTGAGTTGCTAAATGTTGTACCTTCATTAAATGTAACCATATTGCTACACTTAGAGGTGCCTCTCTTCTCTTTTATACTCAGTTGTGAATGATGCTACTTGTATATCAAGAAATCACTTGTTTATCAAGTCAAAATGTATTTAAAAAATGTTGCTTGTCTTGCAAAACGCTCTTAAATTAATTTACTGTATAACTGTTTGCACAATGCACTGTATTACGTTCATATGCTAATAGCCGCTACCTTTCGGAGACATTAGCGCAGTAATTTTTTACATCCTTTCTAAGTCTATAATAAAGCTTGCCTATAGGTACAGGTACTTGCACTGTTTAGGAGATATGCACACTGCATGCAGCCGGTGACGTCACCGCTGCATGTGCTCTGAAGGGAGAGCATACCTGTGCCGGACCTCCAGAGCTCTGTGCTGCGGCTGGTGAGTCCTGCGTGCATGCACAGGAGTGACGTTATCACGGCTGGGCCAGTCAGATGGGCTGAAAAAGCAAACCCGGAATGAAAAATTGGGTGAAGATGGAAGTCCTGTCAGCAGTGACAGCGCGCCGCATGAGGGCTATATTCGAATGTAAGCATAGTAGCACATTATGCCATTGTCTTGCAGGGTTTTTTTTTTTCTTTAAAGGCAGCGGTTTACTACCGCTTTAATAAAATAGAATCATGCTGCCGATAATTGCTGTTGTGCCGGCTTTCCTTTTGGATTGGACATAAGCGGATGTTACCTTTAGTGAAACCCACATGCCGAGTAGATTAAAGAAAAACTGTCAGTTTAACCACTTCCCGCCCGGCCTATAGCAGAATGATGACTGGGCGTGGTTCAGTTATCCTGACTGGCCATCATATGACGTACAGCAGGATAACAGCCGCTGAGCGCCCGTGGGGGCTCGCATTGCGGCGATCGTTGTTGCGGCGTGTCAGTCTGACACACCGCTACACTGATCTTGGTAAAGAGCCTCTGACGGAGGCTCTTTAACACGTGATCAGCTGTGTCCAATCACGTCTGATCACGATGTAAATAGGAACAGCCATTCATTGGCTTTTCCTCACTCGCGTCTGACAGACGTGAGTAGAGGAGAGCCGATCAGCTGCTCTCCTGATAGGGGGGGGGGTCTGTGCTGATTGTTTATCAGGGCATCCCCCCTTGGATGCCCGCCCAGGACCACCAGGGATGGCCACCACACTGGACCACCAGGTACATCCTAGACCACCAGGGATATGCCAATCAGTGCCCAGGCAGCTGCCAATCAGTGCCCATCTGCAATGCCTGCTAGTTCCAGTGCCATCAGTGATGCCTATCAGTGCCACATATCAGTGCCCATCAGTGCCACGTATCAGTGCCCAGCAGTGCTGCCTATCAGTGCCACACATCAGTGCCGCTTACCAGTGCCCAACGTCAGTGCCCATCAGTGCCACTTTATTGGTGCCACCTAATCAGTGTCGCCTTATCAGTGCCCATCAGTGAAGGAGAAAACGTACTTATTTACACAATTTTATAACAGAAACAAAAACAAAACTTTTTTTTTTTCAAAATTTTCATTTTTTTTTATTTGTTTAGCAAAAAATAAAAACCGCAGAGGTAATCAAATACCACCAAAAGAAAGCTCTATTTGTGGGAACAAAATGTTAAAAATTCTGTTTGGGTACAGTGTAGCATGACTGCGCAATTGTCATTTAAACAGTGACAGCGCTGAAAGCTGAAAATTGGCTTGGGCAGGAAGGGGGTGTAAGTGCCTGGTATTAAAGTGGTTAAAGGAGCACTAAAGCTTCCCTTTTTTTTTCCCAAAAATAACAAACATGTTATACTTACCTCCACTGTGCAGCTCGTTTTGCACACAGTGGCCCCGATCCTGGTCTTCTGGGGTCCCTCGGCGGCTGTCTTGGCTCCTCCCCGCAAGGACTCCACACCATAATGCGAGTGAGCTCGCATGGTGTGGAGTGATTGCGGGCGCGCTCCCGTGATACAGCGGCGGCCATAGCCGCTGACTGTATCACTCGGCCCGCCCCCCGTGCGCCGCGTCATTGGATGTGATTGACAGCAGCGCCAGCCAATGGCTGCGCTGCTTTCAATCCATCCAGTGTAGCCAATCGGCGGCCAGGCTGAAAAACGAAGAGGATGACGGGGACGAGCGTGGGACTTTCGAGGGGCCAGGTAAGTAAAACGGGGGCTCGGGGGGGGCGGTATTGTCGAATGTTTTTTCACCTTAATGCATAGGATGCATTAAGGTGAAAAAACATGTAACTTTACTACTCCTTTAAGTAATATTGAATTCAAAGTCCTAAGCCTTGCCATTGCTCGGTGAGGGACCCATCACATTAAAACAACAAATACAGAGGCTGCGTTCAGACAAAATATCCTTAAATTGACTGATCCTTCACAGAGTTCGAATTAACTGAGTTTTTCATGGGTTGAGCAAACCCAACATGTACATGTAGGCAGCTACATTAATACTATTGCTTGGATAAGAATAACAACGAACGTCACAAGTACCTCAGCTAGGGTTGCCACCTGTCCAGGATTCACCCGGACAGTTCGGGTTTGGAATCATGCACCCAGGTTTCAGACTGCCTGATTCCCGGATACATTATTCAGAATGGACTATGGCTTCCCAGCTGGGTTGCTGGCTGCAGTTGTTTAAGCTGAGAGTGTTTGTTACACTTCTTCAAAGCCAGCACTAACAGTTCCCCCCACATACAGATTGGAGAGGAGAGAGGGCTGGATCTGCTCCTCTTCCTCCCACCCCTACCCCTCTGTGTCTGCCCATACTCCAATCCCCAGCGCTGTGCCTTTAGAAAAGGAAAGTTGGGGCTGGAAATTTGAAGTCCAGCAGCCTCAGATACATCTGGATGAGAGATGCTGACTGTCAAGGGGTGAGTGAGCTCACCATCCATCCCTGTCTGTGACTGAAGTCTCCCTCTTCTCTCTTCTGCCTCTGAGTAAGTACACTAAGGTAAATCAGGGTTCCCAGAGCACCCCTTATATCACAGCTCCCCTTTACACCAGAGGCCACAGTGTTTCCCCTTACATCAGAGTCTTCTCTGTACATCAGAGTTCTCAGTGTTCCCCCTTAAATCAGGGTTCCCAGAGCATCCCTTATGTTAGAGTCCACAGAGGTCTCCCTTACATCAGAGTCTGCAGAGTCCCCCCTTAGAGCAAAAGGGAGCTCTGTGAGTTCAAAAGTAAAAGGGGAACTCTGTGGACTCTGATGTAAAGGGGGGACTCTTGTTATTAACTTCATATGATTAGAAATATTATTTAATAGCAAAATATATGTATAGTTTATACTATTAAAAAAATTGCTGTGTTCCGCTAAAGTGTTTAGGTTTGACTTGAAGAAAAGGTGGCAACCCTAACCTCAGTCCAGGAAACAATGAAGTGAAATTAAGCCTGTGAGTCACTGTGCAATCTGAAGCCAAAAAATGTTATTTCTCATTTTCTGTTCCTGTATAACCAGACCTCAAGAAACTAGGAAAAGAGCATTTGGACTACATATTATTTTAAGATTCACTATTTGCACTTTTCCCAATAAGTTGAAATAAACATTTATTAATCACTAGACTTGTGCACAACGGAAAAATTTGTTTAGTTTCGGTTCGTTTCTTTTCGGTCCTGTTGATTCGTAATCGTTCGTAATTTTGCTAGATGGGATTTTTCGTGTTCGGACTAATTCGTATTTTCACAAACGACATTTTTCGTTGAATCGGAATGATTCGTATTAATGTAAGCCTTATTTTTAGTTAATTTATAATTCGTACTTTCGGTAGAGTACATTGTTTTTCGTTGATTCTGGACACAACTCCTACTTTCGTAACTTTTCTAAATACATAGCGGTTATTTGCAACGATTCGAAATCTCGTATTTTACTTTAGTTTTTACATGCGGCTATCGCCTCCGCCCCTGTACACCATTTTGAGAGGGAGTTCAGCACGGTGAGGGAGAAGCAGAGAGCAGAGCAGAGTGTTATTGTGCTTCGAATGGATTCGTACATTCGTAACTTTTTTCATAACGAATTATGCCGAAGACATTCGGGCATTCGCTATTTGCGATATCATTTATTTCGGATTCGGTTTTATTCGTAATTGCTTTGTTCGGAAATTCGAATGCTTCCGAATGTCCGAAAGTTGCTAAATTTGGCCGAATTTCGATTTGTTACGAAACGAATTGCACAAGCCTATTAATCACTGTGTTGTACACAACAAAAAACAATTATCTTTTTTTTATCATAGACACACAGAGTATGGCTTGGCCCTGTCCCCGCTCCCTTCCCACTGGCTGAAATTGACAGCAGCGGGAGCCATTGGCTGTCTCTGAGGCTATGGGGAGGAAAAGAGCCCAGAGAACTGCTGTTCTCATGCACAGCACTGGATTGAGAAATATCATCTACTACTCAGATAAAAGTGATTTGCAATCCCAAACCCAAACTTTTAGAGCCTTGGTGCTACCCTACTTTCTGTTGTGAATATTATAATGCTTTTTACACCCTCAGACAGGAAGCCATACGATCTGAGCTAATCCAGTGGACTCCTGCACTTTCTTCTCTATTCTCCTCACTATTCTATTCTTCCTTTTCTTGTGCCTCCCTTTTTCTGTGTGTTCTTTTCTTTTATATATATATTTTTTCTCTTCGGCTCTATTTTTTATTCTTTTACTGAACAGTAATGAAGTATTATTCTATTTAACAAATTTTAACAGCTCTGGTCCAAGCTAATACTCTATATGGTAGCATTATTTTAATTGTAGTTAATTATTCTTAGTTATATTAACTAATTTTACTTTTCTTTTCTGTAATGGTCAAATAACCTACCTAACAGTAGCTACTTAGTGGACCTTAAAATTCTACCATTTATGTTAAACACTTGTTTTTTTTTACTGTTGTATTATTTATTACAACTGCTTGCATTTACTTGTTGATCCAATCAATAAAATATTTTGATAAGGAGAAATATCATCTAAAAAATGTATACAATTATAGTAAAGTATAGCAAAAGTGCTATCTTAAAATTATCAATGCTTAACGAAAAACATGTACATTACCCCATGGATATATACAGTACATATATTAAAGGACTACAATAAAAAATATTTTATTCCAGTAATTGTATTCAGAAGATGATTCTATCTAGTGCTGGCAAGCCAAAATTGAAATATCAGTTTTAGGCGGAAGCCTTCTTTATTGCTCACTCACATGGGCGCAGAGGACTGTTCAAAATGAAATTCAGCGTATTTCTGCGTCTGTTGTTTGCATACAGCCTGGCCAGCAGCCTGTACAAATCAATGACAGGCTTACAGATGTTGCGACTGTATGCAGATTTGAGCGGTTAAATATCTCCTTACACAAATATAAGGTGGGAAGAGTCAAATGTCCAGTATGAATATTTAACATGTCCCAGCCAATCCCTGGAAGGAGGTGCCCTAAAGGTGGATGTGGAGGTGATAAATATTTGGGAGGCCTTTCCAGAGTGTTCTTTCCACTTCAGAGAGGGTTCCAGTTCTCCTGGAGCTGCTGCTATATTGCGATAAGAATTGTAGCTTGGGCTTCAGCAAGTAATGGGCTGAGGGCCTGGAAAAGATTATTAATAGATTTTTTTCTAGAGAGCACTGTCCTGATGTCCTGGTCTGGAGAAGGATCTTATATCTCCCTCACTGTGGAACTACCTATGGATGCTGGATGGCAGTCAGCACCTGGAACGTTGTAGTAAGACCTACTTTGGGAATTTGCTGTTTGTCTGAAGCTATAAGGATTTGTGTTAGGAGTTTGTTCTCCCATTGATTGGTTTTGGAGCATCCTGAACACCTCTCCTGTTTCAAGGTACTCAGCAATAAATTATAAAAAGTATCTAGATTTCTAAAGACTGGCAGCCTCTGTATTAGCAAGGGAAACCTGGGTATATTCTCTGGGGGTGAGCAATACATTATAATCTGTGATTCATTTGGGATATTTCTCTTAACGTCCTGTCCTGTAGACTCAACAGAAAGTGAGAGAATATATTTCTAATGTGAGGAAAATCCCATCTTAGACACTTGTCACAGGTTCAAGTGTCCCCATTTGAGTATTTCTCATCTATTCAAATTTTGGGATTTTCCCTCATTTTCATTCCCGTTGACTGGTGATTAGGACAAGAAAATGGATCTCTTTAAAGTTGAATACACATTATACAATTTTTGTTGTTCAATTTCCTTTAGATTTACCTTCAACGATGTAGTGCAAGGGCCTGCCTGATTGCATACAAATTGAAAATTGTAAAAAAAAAAATGTATAGTGTGTAGCCAGTTTAACAGGAAACATATTGAAAGCAGTTCCAAACCCTCATCGTGATCTAAATCTAAAAAAGGAAAACAAATCTACCTTCAGTTATACTTTAATTTCTTAACAATGTCTTGAGATACAGAGGTGCATGGGGGTTGTTTTAGAGTGGTTTTAGTGCTTGTTCAGAATATGAACTGTAAATACATTACTGTGCCAGATCTGGGCACAGGTTTAATTTAAACGTATTTAAACGTATACCTTTTTGGGGGAGAAGTTGGGTCATTAGGAGACACTGTCACTCAATCCTGATCCACACTTCCTCACTGCAGGAGTCCACCTTGGATATGTGCTGGTGTCAGAAGGTGTGGCAGTATATCTGGGTGGATGAAGCCACTGCCCCTGATGTGGCAGTGCTTTGGCCTGGGAATTGGCTGCTATGTGAAGCACTTTCACTTTGGGAATGTCATGCTCCCCCATGCCTAGATGCCCCGCTCTATTTAGGCCCATTCACACCAGGGCAATCAGCTCCAGTGCTTTTAATGTGGATTAACGTGTGTTGTGATAAATAATATGTTACTCCAACATTTCATATTCCAGATATGTGCTTGCTGTACCATATACTTGTATGATAGAGTCTCCTGTTCTCTTTGTATTTCTTCCTTTGTGTGAAATATCTGGTGTTCCTGCCAGTCTCAATGATTTTCTATCAAAAACTGACCACACTAGGAATGAGAGCACAGCTTGGTCAGTTCTCTAGCTGTGCTGGGAACACAGCCTGCTCTCCTCCAATGATCAGACGTGTTTCTCCTCCCCTAGCTTTAATGCAGCTGAGAACAGATGGTATGTTATCATTTTATAAAAAAGGCAAAAAAAATGTTGCGATGGTGGACTATAATCGAAATACAGTATGTTTCCTCATCATTCCCTACCTGTAGTTGTGTCTCTTTAATGCTGGGCGCCTGTGACTGTCATCAGATTGGTGAGCCAAACTCAATTGATTATGGGATTAGCAGTCTTTCTGACCAGCGATTCCATTGCCTAACCATACACCGGGGATCCTTGCTACTAGTCGAGAAGACTTCTGGGAAAGCCTTTAAAGGAGATCGGAGATCCACCCCACCTTCTTCTTCTTCCTGGGCCTTGCGGGATGCACACCTCTCCGTGATGGGGAGAGAGAGGTTGCGGCCTACCATGCAGTGTCCAAGTGATTCCAGCCCGGCCCCGCCCCACCTTCTTCTTCTTCCTGGGCCTTGCGGGATGCACACCTCTCCGTGATGGGGAGAGAGAGGTTGCGGCCTACCATGCAGTGTCCAAGTGATTCCAGCCCGGCCTTGGAAGGCCCAACTCTGCTTGCTGTTCGGCAGAAGACATCTACGAGGCACCAACTTACATTCATCCACGCTCCGCACCTGTGGGTCATCGCTGGCGGATCCATTGACGGACGTCTATTCCCGGTCGCTGTCTGCAAGGCATCTAGTTCGGTTCAGTTGTTGGTGAGAGGACAATCGTCCAGCTTCTGCAATCTTTTCCTGGTTACTTTATTTGAACACTGTGGACAGACACCTTTACCTTAGGAACACTTTACTGCAAACTCTATTTGAACACAGTGATGCATTAACAGACTGACTGTCTTAAACAGGCTAATGGTACTCCTTGAAATGGTTGTAGGTCTATCACCTTTACCTACAACCATTTCAAGGAGTACCATTAGCCTGTTTTAGCCAGTCAAGCCCTGTACACACGATCAGTTTGACTGATGAAAACCGTCTGATGGATTATTTTCATCAGACAAACCGATCGTGTATGGGACCCATCAGTCTTTTTTCCATCGGTTTTAAAAAATAGAACATGTTTTAAAATTATCTGATGGATAAAAAACTGATGGCAATTTCCGATCGTCTGTGGGGAAATCCATCAGATAAAAAACCCAAGCATGCTCAGAATCAAGTCGACACATGCTCAGTAGCATTGAATTTCATTTTTCTCAGCTCATCGGAGTGTTTTACGTCACCACGTTTGGAACGGTCGGTTTTTTGACTGATGGTGTGTGGGCAAGACTGATGGAAAACAGTTTCATCAGATTTCTGATGGACAAATCCATCAGACGAAAATCCATAGGATAGCTGATCGTGTGTACAGGGCTTCAGTCTGTTAATGCATCACTGTGCCTTATTATTGGATATAATCTAATGAGCTCCAACTGCCGGTGAAGACTTTCAGGCCTGCACCTCGTTACTATTTAAAGGGCCCTACACTATCCTTATTCTGTCTGATCTCTCATCCGGATTCAGAGGTTGAATAGGCCGGCCCGGGGCGACGACATCACTTCCTGCCTTTACCCGAACTATAGCGAGACTTGGACCGCACGCTAACTACAGGGGAGCACACGCTGATACATCAGTCCCATATACACTGCTGGAAAGGCTCTGTGCCGGCCTCCTGGCACTGGAATTCGTGAGTGCAACATTTTATACATTATTTTATCAAAAAACAGCAAATATATTGCGCAATGATGGCTATTTATTTTATATGAGATCCTGAGAAGTAATCATTGGCATATCGACCGGAAAGAGTTTCAGATTGATCCCTATGAGTGGAGTGGTTATCCCCTTTATGAACCAAAAGGTGCATATGTAGCTTGTTTCTGGTGAGTGACCATTTCAGAAAGTGGTGGTGTCGTCACAAGCTGGTGGATAAATAGCTTTGTTCAGTCACAGATGAGGAATTGAGCACATGGGAAAAAGTTGATTAGCATGGAAAAATAGCACTGGGACTGTGTTTTTTCTCTTCTTGCATTTATATATATTTTTTTGATATATATATTTTTTTATTTTTGTTTTTTTCATACAATTGCTTTGATTTATACTTTATTTTATTATTGAAAGCACAGGTTTGTGTGGAATATCTGATATAATTGTGCATTTCTCCAAGCACATTGTGGCACTTTATTAATATTCACTGCTGAAATAGAAGTATTACAATACACAGTAATACACAGTTATCACCTCTTTTCCATACTCCTCCATGGCCTTGTCCTCCAAGACCGACAAAAGGTAAACCCCGCCACAAGGGGGTATGGCCCCAGGTTGAAGGTCAATTGCGCAATCATACGACCGGTGTGGAGGCAAACTACCTGCTTGACCTTTGTCAAAGACAATGCTAAACTCGTGGTGAAGAGGCGCATAGGACCTTAGCCACATTCTGGAAACATGTCTTGCTGCATTATGGTGACCAGGAGTGAACCTCAGCACGAAGCCAATCAAAATAGGTTTTGTGCCTCTGTAACCAAGGATACCCAATAACCACCGGAATCTTAGGTGAGGAAATGACTTGGAATTGGATTATCTCATGGTGAAGAGCCCCTACGGCCATGGAAAACGGAGCAGTCTCATGAGTCACATGGGCAGGCTGTAGAGGTCTCCCATCAAGAGCCTCAATGGCAAGTGGAGTGGCACGAAGCTGCAGCGGAATTGAGTGCTTAGATACAAAGGCAGAAGCAATGAACAGGACTGCAGCCTCAGAGTCAAGTAGAGCCTGTATCTCGACGGATGACTCAGACCAAAAAAGGGTAAACGGAACCAGAGGCTTATCCTTCTGGATAGCTGGGGATAAAACAACGCCACTTAAGGTCTGTCCCCTACAGGACCTCAAGGTTTGTTCGTTCCCTGGATGGGTAGGGCAAGACTTCAAAAAGTGACCTGCCTGGCCACAATAAAGGCACAATCTCTCCCTCCTCCTAAGGGCTCTCTCATCCGCAGAGAGACGTGTGAAGCCCAACTGCATGTGTTCCACTTCACTGACCGACTCGGTACCAGGAGGCATGGGAGGTGAGGGAGGCAAGGGTGGGACTGCAAAGCTTGGAGACAAATGTACAGCAGGCATCTGTAAGCGCTCCTTAAAAGAGAGTCTTTCTCTGAGTCTGGAGTCAATGACGATGGCAAACGTGATCAACTTCTCCAGCTAAGTAGGTATATCTCGGGCTGCTATCTCATCTTTGATGGTATCTGAGAGACCATGAGAAAAGGCAGCCACGAGGGCCTCATCATTCCAAGCAACCTCTGCTGCCAGAGTACGGAATTCAATGACGTAATCGGCAACAGTTCTCGTACTCTGATGGACATGAGGCACTTGGCAGCAGAAGCGGAGCGTGCAGGAACGTCAAATACTTTTTTGAAGGAATCCACAAATTCTGGGTAACTCAGGACAATGTGTTTTTGCATCTCCCATAGAGGGTTTGCCCAGGTTGGGCTCTCTCAGAAAGCAAAGATATCACGAAACCTACTTTGCTTCTGTCCGTGGGAAACGCCAGGGGCAGCATCTCAAAGTATATCTCAAACTGGTTGAGAAACCCTCTGCATTTATCTGGATCGCCCCCAAATCGCTGGGGAAGCGGAGCAAAATCAGACATACCTCTTATAGAGGTAATACTTGAGGCGGATGCCTGCACAGAGACTGGAGCAGCAGCAGGGACGGCCCGCAACACAGGTTGCACCGGAGCAGCCACAGTGGGAGATTCCAGGTGAGCCGTGCGACTCAAGAGAGTCTGTAACGCTATAGCAAACTGATCCATGCGGTGATCCTGCTCATCCAATCTGGAAAAAATATTACCAACAAGTGGATTAACTGCATCTTCTGAATTCATGGACTTCGCCTACTGTCAGAAACCATGAATCAGACCGAGACAGAAGTACAGTTAAATCAAACTTGTTTAATAATAATAAAAAAAGGTAAACAGAGTAAACGTAGTCAAAAGATAATATAAGAATAAGCTGCGCAATAAAGGTGAACCAATAATTGATAATAAAGTGCTAAAAAATCAATCAGTGACATTCATGTAGTCCATACATAGAATGTTGAATTCCACAAAGAGACAGTCTATGGTATTGGAAGTGCACCCACTATCTAAAACACTGCTACACCAATCCCTAGGGAGACTGCACTTCTGTATACATATAGTCCGTTCAAAGAAAATCACAATCGGATATCAGAATATTGAATAATTTGAAATCCTGTAGTTCTTTAAAGGAAGACAAATGTGATTGAATTCAAAAGTCCTTTAAACAGGAATCTGTGACATCAAACGAAGAAACACCCAAGAATAGTGTGACAGTGGGGTCACTTTGGACACAGGGTGAATAAAAGAAACCCCCGATATGGTCTGTGATAGCCATATTCAAGGCTGTATATACATTGTATATAGATTGGATGTATACTGTGTGTGGGGGTTATGTAATCATTGCTGTGAGGAATTAAGGTGTTTTGCATTCTATTGTTCATTAAGTCTGTCCTTGTGTGTATTGTAAAGTGCCAGACAGACTGGCTGCCAACCCTTTGTGAGAAGATGTGTATTGTGCGGGATCTTTTGAAGCCTAGCAGACGTCAGGATGAGGTGTTGAGTCTTGGGATGTGTGGGTGGAGCTGGGCCCTTGTTCATGTTAAATCATGTGTATTAAATTGTGTATAAAGTTACAATGTTTCTCAATAATAAAGTCATTCCTATTACAGAAGAAGACAGAGTGTGTCTCGTTTTCTTCTAGAGGGATTGGTTCCTATGGGAAAGGGTCGTTTGGCTGTGGATATTGGTAGCGGAGTGGATGTGTGTCTAGGAGAGGGAACATCGTAAACGGCGTTTTACTCCTTTATATTGGGGTGCCGTTACAAATAGTGCTATGTATTATACAGAAAAGGTATCCTCCACCTCCAATATAGCTGCCGCTTACCAGAAGGATAGATCCCAATAAAAGATCTAGGTTTGCAGATGGCTTTTACCCCAGCCCGGGTCTCTATGTAGCTCAATCAGATATCCCCGCTCTTTAAATGGGTATGTCCTCAGTCTGTCTCACGGTAACATGATGTACTCATGGCAAGATGAAAAGGAAAGCCAACATAGCGTAATCCAGTAAAGATTTATTAAAACAATAAAAGAAATGCACTTACAGTGTATGAAGATAAAACTTGCGTATGAATAAAGTGTAGCCAGCCAGCTCTCACAGCCCGTTCCTTCCGGGACCTTGCGTTATCGGCGTGCTGACGTCAGCACGCCGAAAGTTACTGAAAGTAACCAGCAGGACTGATAAACAGGATATCATAGACAGGTGAGTCACTGTGGAAAAGATTGGAGCTGGCAAATAACCAACATCTGAGTGGCCTGCTCTGAGAAGGAAGGGCTGAGCCCAGCCCTGACACATCCAAGAGGAGACAGAACCTGAGCCAGAACCTGAGCCAGAGCTTGAACCAGAATCCGGGTGTAGTTTCTGGGGAACAGATCATGGGCCGGAGCCACTGGAAAGCATCTATTCTAGGTTGAGACAGAAAATCTGCCCTCCCAAGAGACTGACCTTTGACACCTTCGGGGAAAAATCTGATGAATTTATCACCACTGCTCAACGTTCTAGTCAAGCACTTGCCTCCTTTATCAAACCTTTGATAGAGGATGACCTTGATTCACCTCTTGACACTACTTAGTGGGCCACTAATTTATTACTGGCCTGTTGCAAAGTTGATATGACTTTGCCTGACAATGTATATAATTTGCTTCTAGAAAATTTCTCTTTGGATCAGTTGCTGACTGTTACAGCTCCTGGTCCAGAGCATAACTAATTGTTTATTTTCTTATAATACAGTAAAGTGATCTTACAGGTTGTGTTCTGTCTTCGTAGACCAAAGACTTTCAAGTGGGGGGAGGATGTAGCGATGGTGGACTATAATTGTAATACAGTATGTTTCCTTGTCATTCGCTACCTGTAGTTGTGTCTCTTAACTGCTGGTTGCCAGTGACTTTCCTCATATTGGTGAGCCCATAACAGAGGATTGATTGTGGGATTAGTAGTCTTTCTGACCAGCTATTTCATTGCCTAACCATACACCGGGACTACACCTCCCAAGCATCCTTACTCCCTTTCGAGGAGACTTCGGGGAAAACCTATAAAGGAGAACGGAGATCCGCCCCACGTTCTTCTTCTTCCTGGGCCTTGTGGGATGTGCACCTCTCCGTGACAGGAAGAAAGAGGTTGCGGCCTACCACACGGTGTCCAAGTGATTCCAGCCCGGCCTTGGAAGGCCCATCAGACATCTACGCGGCACCAACTGAGCAGCTCTACATCACGTTCATCCATGCTCCGTACCTGTGGGTCATCGCTGGCAGTTCCATTGACAGACGTCTATTCCCGGGTTGCTGTCTGCAAGGCATTTAGTTTGGTTCAGTCATTGGTGAGAGGGCAATCGCCCAGCATCTGCAATCTTTTCCTGGTTACTTTATTTGAACACTGTGTACAGACACATTTACCTTGGGAACACTTTACTGCAAACTCTATTTGAACACTGCACATAGACCCCTTTACCTACAACCATTTTAAGGAGTACCATTAGCCTGTTTAAGCCAGTCAGTCCGTTAATGCATCACTGTGCCTTATTGGATATAATCTAATGAGCTCCAACTGCCGGTTAAGACAATCAGGCTTGCACCACGGACATTGCTGTTGTTACTATTTAAAGGGCCCTACACTATCCTTAGTCTGTCTGATCTCTCATTAGGATTCAAAGGTTGAATAGGCCTGCCCGGGGTTCCCCTTTAGAGTGTAACCAACTGCATTCAACACTTAACCCTTTATTGTCCTACAGGTCAAGTTTCAGGTGGTATCTCATTGTACATACGTGTGTATTGTATCCTCTCACTGTTGAAATGTTCTTATGCTGTCTTTGGGGAAATTCCTCGACCGAGTCTGGGCTGTTATCCAGAACTTGGTTGATCTATTGCCCTTCCCTTTTGTAAGTTAATACTACTTTGCTGAGATATTACAAATATATTGACTTGTGTGACATGTCATTTAAAGGGGCATGTGAAAGATGTCTGAACCTAGAGTGTCAGGTGGGTTGAAAGGTTCACAGGGTCATGGCGATGCAGGTGAGCAGGTAAATCCAAAGAGTCCTCAAGGGGACCGTGCTACAAAAATATATATATATATATATTTTTTATACAAATGTTTTGCTTTTCCTTTCTATTTTAAACTGAATGGATTGTTTTACTGGGTGAGGCAGTCCATTTATCTGAATGGGCTGCCAAATGCAAACACAGTGGATCTAAATACTTACCCCCTGCAGTATTGGTAAAGCAGGGCACAAGGTGCATTGTGAAGGTGCATTGGGGTTACATTCAATAAGAATGGCACGGCAACACAGCAATGCTCATAGTTTTCTTTACCGCAGTTCAGTGGTGTAGATGATAGATAGCGAGAATGGGGAGAATCTAGTCAGATATCTCACAATGCCCCATTGGAGAGTTGAATGTTTCTGTTTAGGGCAATAGAGGATAGGGGGCAATAGATGTGTGCTCCGTGGGAAATGTGAGCTCATTAGCATCGCACTTGACTGCCTGTGGAGCACACACAGGAGAGAGGGGAGGATGAGAAGGGGGAGCAGATCAGCTGTGCCCTCTCTCATCCCGTGCGAGAGAGGATGGACGGAGGGGGAGAGAGAACTGTCAATGCAGTCTCATTGCTGCTGTTCCATGAGAGACACACTCTCCGCTCAGAGTCGTGCTGTCATGAGAAGGCAGATGGCACTGATGGGCAGTTGGGCACTGATAGGATTCACTGATGGACACTGATAGAAGGCACTGATAGGCTGCACTGATAGGTGGCATTGATGGGCACTGATAGGTGGCACTGATGGACATTGATAGGCAGAACTCATAGGCTGCACTGAGGAACACTGATAGGCAGAGCTCAGGCAGTATTGATGAGCACTGATTGATGGCACTGATGGGCAGCATTGAAGAGTACTGATTTGTGGCACTGATGGGTGCTGTGCTGATAGGTGGTGCAGAATTCATGGGCACTAATAGGCGGCATTAATGAGCATTGATAGGTAACACTTGTAAGTGGAATTGATGGGCACTGAATGGCGGCATTGATGAGCACTGATAGGCAGCATCAATGGGCACTAATAGGTGGCATTAATGAGCACTGATTGATGGCACTGATGACATTCTTGACAATTAACGACAGTCCTTTCCTCACAGAGACACAGCATGGGAAGAAAGGGCTGCGAATAACGGGCAAGTCTGTTTACATGTGATCAGCTGATCACATGGTAAAGGGCCGCTGTGATTGCACTGAATGCATGTCCCAGGGGGAATGCGGGAAACAGGGTTCTGGGAGGATGTCCATGGACACCCTCCCAAAATTGGAAGCCCGGGGCTCGGATGGAAGGGGGACCCATTATGGTTTCTTGCACCGGGGCCCTGAAGGTTCTAGTTACGCCTCTGGATTTTAAATTCCCACTTCCTGTTATTGCTGAAAATACAACGTAATAGACATTATGGGAAACAATAAACGTTCATGACCTAGGTACCGATTTATAAATGACAAGGTTCTGTCCTCTTCACTAGTCACAGAACATCATTACAAAAATTTCACACTGCGTCTGCATTTTACATTCCATACAGTAAATGTTGCAGCGTCTTGTCTTGAAGTCCTCAAGCAAGCAAAGCATACAAGTATGGTACATTTAGAACCTGTCTTGATGGGCTTTTGTTCGCGTCATGCGGCCTCTGCATTCCCATACAAGTTTATGGGAAAGTTTGAAGCAGGTCAAATGCAGATAAGAAAGAGGTTAACTGCAGGGTAAATGCACCTGCTTTCCCCAGTCCAAAAAATCAAGCTGCACTGTACTTAAAATGTCTATGTTTTTCAAACATATATTGTACAATATTTGACAAGAGAGTCTAACTACAAACAGCACAAAAAGTGTTATGAAGAATAGTACAACACTGTAAATTAAAAGGGAGCAATTGTGATGCTTGGACCCCTTAATGTCTTGGCTTTGAGAACAGTTCTCAGAAGGCCCTGTAGCCACACCCTTACCGATAACTTAAAAGTGAAACTAACTAAGTCACAAATGTATTTTTAACTACTTGACTAGGTAACATTTACAAGTGTGGTATAAAAAAATACAGTGTCTCACAAAAGTGAGTAAACCCCACACATTTCTGTAAAAAAAAATATATCTGTTCATGTGACAACACTGAAGAAAGGACACTTTGCTACAATGTAAAGTAGTGAGTGTACAGCTTGTATAACCGTGTAGATTTGCTGTCCCCTAAAAATAACTCAACACACAGCCATTAATGTCTAAACCGCTGGCAACAAAAGTGAGTACACCCCTAAGTGAAAATGTCCAAATTGGGCCCTAAGTGTCAATATTTTATGTGACCACAATTATTTTCCAGCACTGCCTTAACCCTCCTGGGCATGGAGTTCACCAGAGCTTCACAGGTTGTCACTGGAATCCTCTTCCACTCCTCCATGACGACATCATGGAGCTGGTGGATGTTAGAGACCTTGCGCTCCTCCACCTACCGTTTGAGGATGCCCCACAGATGCTCAATAGGGTTTAGGTCTGGAGACATGCTTGGCCAGTCCATCACCTTTATTAGCATGTCGGAGGTGTGTTTGAGCACGGTATCATGTTGAAATACTGCCCTGCTGCCCAGTCTCCGAAGGGAGTGGATCATGCTCTGCTTCAGTATGTCACAGTACATGTTGGCATTAATGGTTCCCTCAATGAACTATAGCTCCCCAGTGCCAGCAGCACTCATGCATCCCCAGACCATGACACTCCCACCACCATGCTTGACTGTAGGCGAGACACACTTGTCTTTGTACTCCTCACCTGGTTGCCGCCACACACTCTTGACACCATCTGAACCAAATAAGTTTATCTTGGTCTCATCAGACCACAGGACATGGTTCCAATAATCCATGTCCTTGGTCTGCTTGTCTTCAGCAAACTGTTTGCAGGCTTCCTGTGCATCATCTTTAGAAGAGGCTTCCGACTGGGACGACAGCAATGTAGACCAATTTGTTGCAGTGTGTGGCGTATGGTCTGAGCACTGACAGGCTGACCCCCCACACCTTCAACCTTTGCAGCAATGCTAGCAGCCCTCATATGTCTATTTCCCAAAGACAACCTCTGGATATGACGCTTAGCATGTGCACTCAACTTCTTTGGTCGACCATGGCGAGGCCTGTTTCGAGGGGAACCTGTCCTGTTAAACCGCTTTATAGGTCTTGGCCATGATGCTGCAGCTCAGTTTCAGGGTCTTGGCAATCTTCTTATAGCCTAGGCCATCTTTATGTAGAGCAACAATTCTTTTTTTCAGATCCTCAGAGAGTTCTTTGCCATGAGGTGCCATGTTGAACTTCCAGTGACCAGTATGAGAGAGTGATATCGATAACACCAAATTTAAAACACCTGCTCCCCATTCACACCTGAGACCTTGTAACACTAACGAGTCACATGACACCGGGGAGGGAAAATAGCTAATTGGGCCCATTTGGGCATTTTCACTTAGGGGTGTACTCACTTTTGTTGCTAGCGGTTTAGACATTAATGACTGTGTGTTGAGTTTTTTTGAGGGGACAGCAAATTCACACTGTTATACAAGCTGTACACTCACTACTTTACATTGTAGCAAAGTGTCATTTTTTCAGTGTTGTCACAAAATGTGAGGGGTATACTAACTTTTGTGAGATACTGTATATCATATAAAAAGCACACTCACATATTATTTCTTTCAAACTCCAAAAGGAAGCTTAATTTATTTCTGTGGGTCAAGGAACCACGAGAGCGTGCCTCTTGCCTCACGTCAACCAAAGATAAAGCGATTGCACACTACTAAGGCATGTGACCACCTGAAAGCTAGGCTTGTGCAATTCGTTTAGTAACGAATCGAAATTCGTCCGAATTTAGCAACTTTCGGACATTCGGAAGCATTCGAATTTCCGAACAGAGCAATTACGAATAAAACCGAATCCGAAATAAATTATACCGCAAAATAGCGAATGCCCGAAGGTCTTCGGCATAATTCGTTATGAAAAAAGTTACGAATGTACGAATCCATTCGAAGCACAATAACACTCACTCTGCTCTCTGCTTCTCCCTCACCATGCTGAACTCCCTCTCAAAATGGTGTACAGGGGGCGGAGGCTATAGCCGCATGAAAAAACGAAAGTAAAATATGAGATTTTGAATCCATTCGAAGCACAATAACACTCACTCTGCTCTGCTCTCTGCTTCTCCCTCACCGTGCTGAACCCTCTCAAAATGGTGTACAGGGGCGGAGCCTATAGCCGCATGTAAAAAACGAAAGTAAAATACGAGATTTCGAATCGTTACAAATAACCGCTATGTATTTAGAAAAGTACAAATCCATTCGAAGCACATTAGGCATAATAGGCAGCGTCGTTGTGAGAGAGACACGGAAAATTACGAATCAACGAACCCAAAAAAAGTTACGAAAGTAGGAGTTGTGTCCAGAATCAACGAAAAACAACGTACTCTACCGAAAGTACGAATTATAAAGCAACAAAAAATTCAACGAAAAATGTCGCTTGCAAAAATACGAATGAGTCCGAACACGAAAAATCCCGTCTAGCAAAATTACGAATGATTACGAATCAACAGGACCGGAAAGAAACGAACAGAAACGGAACGAATTTTTCCGTTGTGCACAAGTCTACTGAAAGCACATAAAACTATTTCCCCTTGGAATGACGATGCACATTGTTGGATTGGTATGATCTTTTCCAGATCAGGGCCAAGGAAAAGCTCAATAAAGCAGTCTTGTGCATAAAGAAAAAAATTATTCACCTGTTTCATATGCAGCTGACACTTCATCAAGGTTCAAGCTTGGCACATTCATATAGTTTAAATTGTTAATATTTACAGTATATATTGCAAAATGTATCAAAACCATGTCAAAGACTGCACATCATGTAACAAAAGTTAGATACAGTTTTTTTTAAACAAAAAAGATTTTCAGAAAGATTTTGGTACAAGAAAACACTGAATTATTGACTTTGAGAAACATATTCAACAATATATATATTTCTTGAACCACTCTGGACGTCTGGTGTGTCACTGTGCTTTTAATGAGGGTAGGTCAACCACCAAGGTAATATACTTGCAGAGGTGGGTAGGTGTAGCTGTGTGGCTTCATATGCATTAGTAAAAGTATGCAACAAAGACCTCAGGTTTTGATCTAAATATTGGAAATAGTTTAGTTTTTCTGTGCTGTCTAGACGAATTGGGTGCTGAGGAAATGTTGTGATTCACTTCCTAAAGGGGGTGCAGTGGTACTTCTATACTTATGTAGCGGCCTCACCCCTCTCCCTTGCTTCATCGGTTAAATGGCTGTTGTCTAGGGGTACCTGGGAGAGAGAGATAAAACACACCACGGCCCATGTCCTCCCTAACTGAGAGGTGAAGGCCAGAAGATTGGTCTTTTGTGTAGGTGTCCTAGAGTCAAGTCCAGTCCTTCGTCCCTGACTCCTTTGCTTTAGTAACCCAAGTTCCACACAGTGAATAGGTACAACTCAGTTTTATTCTTCTTGCTAAGCAATAAAACAATCTTTCTCCTTTGAAAAATGAGGACAGATCGAGGCACAATCCTTTCCCTTCTTGCTGCTACCCACTGTGCTGTCACCAGTGGTGAATAGTCACTGCCACTGACTAGGTAATATAGAACGTGAATTACCTTCGCTCACTTTGCCCCTGTCAGAGGAAGAAATCCGTCCAAGGGAGAAATGGAGGCCTCTCCGTCACCAGCGATGCTGCGCCGGACTCTCCGGAGAAGTTACTGTGCACCAGTCCTCACGAACTCAGACATGGGCACCCAAGGAGTTAGGGCCCCCTCGGATTCCTCCACCCTCGCGGAACTCAGTCGAAGGTACTGAGCCCCAGGCATCCGCCATAGTACCTCACCCCAGGCTAAAGGTGCCTGAGATGGACTCCATCCTCGCTCCAGCTAGGCCAAGGGCGCCTAGGCCTGAAGCACCGGAACGCCAGCACTCAAGCTGAAGGTGCCTGGGTGCGGCCGTGTCCTCCAACTCTCTGCCCCAAAATCAGGGCGTCCGCCCCTTTTATGACCTCTCCCTTTGCGTCACAGCGGGTTCCCCGCCCCGCTGTACCAGCTCCAGGGGAGGACAAAAAGGCACAGTTTGCGTGGTGAGTTCAGCTCCGGCCCAAGGCAACAACGCCACCTGTAGGCCCCAAGGAACCCCACAGAGTTCTCACAGAAATTCAAACACCCGCTACACTCTCCCCCTGGTGATTTGACACTGGTCCCCAGTGTCTGGTACAAACTCACATCCCACAAGGGTGATGACATAAGTTCAGCCCAGAAACCAAACTACACAATTTAGCCCTGAATTGTGCCAAGACCTGAATGGGAAAAGGGAAAACTTAAAACAATATAACTATAAAACTTTCCAATAAAACACTTTGAATATTTCACACATTTACATTCTTCCCTCCCTCTGGCTATCTAAGGACCACCCATTCTCAGTAGTCTTGACAGACGAGTCTCCTGCAGAGGGAAAGAAAGGAAACATACATCCTACCAACATGTGTGTTTGCTTGGAATGAATGGGTCCATCCTAGAAGAAACCCACTCACTCCAATAAGTGCTGCATAATGTCAAAAAAACAAACAATCGTTGCGCAACACTGCCACCTGGTGACAGTGCCGCGGTCAAGACACTCATCACTTCCAGATGAACTTTTCCCCTGAACATTTTCTCTGTGACCCTACACTATCTAAAACCCAAAGTCACTGATTTCTTTACAAGTGCCAGGAGAGGGAGGAAGAACAAACAAAAAAAACACAGCTCCCATATCTCCAACGAGTAGAACTGCCCAAATACAAAAAAAACTAGGGCACAGTCCCTGTGTTCAAGAAAAGGCACTCTGGAAAGTTCAGCCAGGAATAGAAAAGAAAAGCAGCCGGGAGTCTTTTTTATTTTTTTCCCTTACAGGTAAAACCTTGGATGAGGCAGTGATATAGGCTTCAAATGATCATCAAAAGCCTCCACATGGTACTCAACACTTTTTCCTTCTTTGCGGCAGATCACCACTTTGTCCGCATGAATGTGTCTTCCCAGCATCCATTTAGCCTTACAGTCCTGAAACTTCTTGGTGACCGTTGGTGAACAGGAAAGGTACCGTCGTGCTTGCTGTACTTTCAGTTTGTCCCATACAAAGGTATCATACCATCTTCGCCGAAAGACCTCCACCTCATAGAGCAGTTCCCGAGGCAGATACGGGTACTCCCACCCATATTCCTGAGCAACCTTCTGGCCAAAGAGACACTGCAGCCTTGACAAAAGGTGGCATAGTAGCTCGGTCTCCTTCTCCAGGTGGAACAATCGCTTCTGGGTGGCGAGGTGCGTTCACCACCTCGGTAGACCTGGGCCTAGGAGCCCGCAGTGATTGACGTTGCACTCCCGCAACAGGAGCAGGTGAAATGGATGTTGAATCCAGAAGGGGAACTTCAGACAAAGGACCAGCTTCTTCCCTTGGCGCCGGGGCCTCTACCCGGGGTATACGATCTCCAGTAGACATGGGCAGGTCCCTTGTGACATGGGCCGAGGGTAGCTTCATTTTGTCCCATCCCTTCTGTTGGAAGATTTCATCTCTCTCCCCATCATCGCCATTGTCAGACAATGAATCCAGGTCAGAGGTGTCATAGCACTCAGCGGGCAGATAATTCCCAGTCACGGAACTATCCCCCTTGACAGCCTCTGCCGACTGTGGGCTACCGCCACTTTCTACCACACAGACAGTCCCAACCCCTGGCTCACCTGGACCTTTAAACGAGCAAGGATGTCCAGGACGTTGTCTACCGAATCCATCCAGGTCAGGCAAGCAGTGGGGCGAAGCTCTTCCATGGCCACACGAGGCCATCACTAGGCCGACTTTTCTCTTCGGTGGCCGGAGCAGGGAGCTGCTGGTGACCGAGGCAGCATCCTCGGATTTCTCTCTTTTCACTTCCGCTTGGTCAGTCCCTTCGCCCGGATCAGTGCGCACAGGGAACGTACCAGCATCGATCTCTCCCTCCGGAGTAGCAGTCCCTGTGAGGTAGTTGAGGTGGAAAGCCCGAGGCTTTTCTGTGGATGGTTCCACCTCGAAGAGGAATTCTTTGCAGACCTCACAGCGCCCGAACGGCTTCAGCTGGACCACCAGTCCCGAACAGCAGGGACAGATCACACCGAGGGCTTCCATGTCTCTACAGGTAAAGAGAGCCAATCGCCCCCGGGGCCTTAGTCTTATCCCCGTATCCATAATCGGAGCAGCCAGAGAAGACATATCCGCAAAGGAAGGAACAGAAATCCACAGAGCACTTGAAGCCATCCTCTCTCTTTGCTGCTCCATTGCGCACTGACCCACCTGCGCCGGAATCTCCACGTGCGTACCTCCATGTGGCCAGACTCCTCCCACCTTCTGCACTTGTTCGCGGGCTTCTCACTTGTTCACGGGCTTTTCCCCTGCCCCGCCCACGAACTACACAGTTATGGGTTGCCTCGTGGCGCGTTGGCCAATATGGCCGACCTACTCGGAACTCCTCCGGGCAGCAAAGTTCAGTTTCAGACACCATACACATATCCCGGATACGATGCCCCCACGTGTAGCGGCCTCACCCCTCTCCCTTGCTTTATCGGTTATATGGCTGTTGTCATTGTCTAGGGGTACCTGGGAGAGAGAGATAAAACACACCATGGCCCATGTCCTCCGTAACTGAGAGGTGAAGGCCAGAAGATTGGGCTTTTGTGTAGGTGTCCTAGAGTCAAGTCCAGTCCTTCGTCCCTGACTCCTTTGCTTTAGCAACCCAAGTTCCACACAGTGAATAGGTACAACTCAGTTTTATTCTTCTTGCTAAGCAATAAAACAATCTTTCTCCTTTGGAAAATGGGGACAGATCGAGGCACAATCCTTTCCTTTCTTGCTGCTACCCACTGTGTTGTCACCAGTGGTGAATAGTCACTGCCACTGACTAGATAATATAGAACGTGAATTACCTTCGCTCACTTTGCCCCTGTCAGAGGAAGAAATCCGTCCAAGGGAGAAATGGAGGCCTCTCCGTCACCAGCGATGCTGCGCCGGGCTCTTCAGAGAAGTTACTGCGCACCAGTCCTCACGAACTCAGACACGGGCACCCAAGGAGTTAGGGCCCCCTCGGATTCCTCCACCCTCACGGAACTCAGTCGAAGGTACTGAGCCCCAGGCATCCGCCATAGTACCTCACCCCAGGCTAAAGGTGCCTGAGATGGACTCCATCCTCGCTCCAGCTAGGCCAAGGGCGCCTAGGCCTGAAGCACCGGAACGCCAGCACCCAAGTCCTCCAACTCTCTGCCCCAAAATCAGGGCGTCCGCCGCTTTTATGACCTCTCCCTTTGCATCACAGCGGGTTCCCCGCCCCGCTGTACCAGCTCCAGGGGAGGACAAAAAGGCACAGTTTGCGGTGTGAGTTCAGCTCCGGCCCAAGGCAACAATGCCACCTGTAGGCCCCAAGGAACCCCACACCACAGAGTTCTCACAGAAATTTAAACACCCGCTACACTTATATGCAATGGCGCACTTAGGGAAGGTGCAGGGGGACAGCAGCAGTTCAGGGTGAGGGATCTGTACTGGGAAGGGGGAGGTTAGTACTAGGAGAGGCGGTCTGTATCTGCACTGAGCGGTCTGTACTAAGGAGAGGGGGGGAGGTTGGTCTGTACTGAGAGGCTGTACCAGGGAGGGGGGCCTGTACTGGAGAGGGGGAATGTCTGTATGGAGTGGCCTGTAATAAGGCGGGTGTCTGTACTGGTGGGCTGTGTAGCAGGGATGTCAGTCAGTACTAAATGGTCTGTGCTGGTGTCATGGATATGCAGTAATGTTTGTCTGTCAGCTTACCTTTCCTTCTCATGTGTTCATCTTAGAGGCCAGACCCTTTCACCTGACTTCCTTTATAATCTCCTCCCAGCCTGACTCCACCCCAGACCCTATCACAGAACACTATATTAACCTGTGCACTGCAAGCCTGCTTTGCTGATCAACGTGTTTGTTTAAGCATTGTGTGTGTTTGGGTTCCTGCCTGCCGTGTGCTACGTCTGTCTCTCTGTTACGATATTGGCTTGTTCCTGACTATCCCTATCTGCTTGTGGCCCTTGACCTTCGGCTTGTCCTTCGTTATCCTTGTCTGCTTGTGACCCTTGACCTTCGGCTTGTCCTTCGCTATTCTTGTATCTTGTGCTGCTGCTTCCCCTCTTTCCCCCTTTCCCTACGGGGCGTGAGCTAGGAGACTCTAGGGGTCGCGACCTGGACCTAGCTGCAGCGCAACATCCTCACCACTAGAGGCTCTGGAGAAGACCTGCTGGGTCTTAGACTCCGCGCCCTGGGGAATCTCAGCTCTGGCTTCCTGTAGGATCCCGGTTGTGCTCCTCTGGTCCCGCTTTCCATGACCACCCAATTCCCTATCCGCAGCAGTCAGCCATAGGGTTCACTATCTTGTGGTGCACTCCTGTCCCCCTACGGTGTGCATCTGTCATCTGGCCACAGGTGACCTGACAGCTGGGAAGGGATGTCTACTCTGTACTGAGAGGTCTGTACTGTGGAGCGGGATGTTTGTACTGAGGGGTCTGTACGGAGGGGCCTGTAATAAGGGGGGTGTCTGTACTGGTGAACTGTGTAGCAGGGAGGTCAGTCAGTACTAAATGGTCTATGCTGGAAAGGGATGTCTGTACTGAGAGGTCTGTACTGGGGAGGGGTGTCTGAACTAGGAAGAGGTGTCTTTAACAAGGGGTACTGAGGGGTGAGCTGGGAGGGGGGATTTAGGGATGTTAGAGGAGATCTGTACTGTGGGGAGATGGGCTTGAGAGCGGATTTGTACTGGTAAAAAGGGGGTAAATGTTGTACTCTGTAAAGTAACCTATGTGTTACAAACTCCTGACCCCTGGGTAATGCACTCCTGACCCCTGCACTCTGTGCAATATGCACTACTAACCGATACGTTCTGTGCATTAGGCACTCCAGAGCTCTGTGCACTATAGAAACTAGTGATCCAGATGATTGAGCTGTTGTACATAGCAACCAATCAGTGTCTATCTTTAGCTTGTTCAGTTAAGCTTTGAAAATGAAAACTAAAAGCTGATTGGTTGCCACTCACAGCTGCTCAAGATTCTAGCTACTCCAGTTTTGATATATTCCCCTCACTGTCTTTTGCTTTTTATACTCCTAATCACTGGACTCTGTACACTGGGCTTTATATGACATAATCACGACCATTATACTCTAAGTACATTACTCCTGAAGTAGGTGGGCTGTGTGCAGAAAGGCACATGTTCACCTGAGCTCTTCCTTCTGCACCACCACAATATCCCAACTAAGGGCTATAGAAAGTCCATATTGCCGCTTCTGATCAATGCGGCAAAGGGATGCATCCCGCTGAATTGGAAGCAGACTCAGCCCCCATCGGTGGCGGGCTGGTTGGGCAGAGTGAAGGATATCCATGACATGGAGGACTTGGTAGCAACGGAAAGAGGCCTAAGTGAGAAATTTTCCAAAACATGGTACTTCTGGCACGAATTTTACTTCTCGGAGGAATGCGGGCTCCTAATGGCTCGATCCACCTGAGAGGATCGAATTTGACTGCTCCCCAGGTGGGGTGGCTGTGGCTGGAGGCACCCTGTTCCCCCCCCCCCACCCCCCGGGCGTTTTTTTTTTTTTTTTTCCCCATCCCTCCCCTCCCCCTCTTGTATTCTTGCACTCCTTGCTTTCTTTTCTCTTACTTTCCCTGCTTTTTCTGTATTACCAACACTAGAGTGTTGGCCTGTGCAAGCCTGTTTCTAACGGGCTTGACGTTTCTATTTTTATCTAAATCGGCTTTTGCCACAAAAATACGGCCATGCGGGGGGCGGAGAGCTCCTGTAAGCCTGACACTTGTTGTGATCCCCCCCTCTGACAACGGGCTCTATATCTCTACTGTAAGATCTACTCATGAGGTGGTGGGGAATGTTTGCTGTTTTTTGATACGCATCAGTGTGCTCTCTGTATATCCGCATGTCCTTTTCTCTTAAATAAAGAATTTACAAAAAAGAAAGGCACATGTAATGGAACATTTTAGTTTTTTTTTTTAAATTGAGTGTGTTGAGGTTTGTACGTGTCTGTTAGGGCTCTTTCACACGGGGCGGATCCGTGAAGATCTGCCCCGTGAAGCTCCGCTTGCTCAGCGGGGATCGCTCAGTTGATCCCCGCTGAGCCGGCGGATGACAGGGCGGTCCCCGCACACTGTGCAGGGACCGCCCTGTCAGAGCGCCACTCTCCCCTATGGGGAGATCGGATGAACACGGACCGTCTGTCCGTGTTCATCCGATCCGCTCCGCCGACGGAAGGAAAAATAGGGTTTTCCTCCGTCACACTTTGGCGGAGCGGAGCGGATGTCAGCGGACATGTCACCGCTGACATCCGTGGCTCCATAGGGCTACATGGAGCGTCCGTCCAGGTCCGCCTAAAAAACTGACAGGCAGACCTGAACAGACCCTCCGTGTGGAAGGGGCCTAAGACTCTAATTTGTGGCACAGTCATTAACCCTTTTACTGCCACAGGTGTAAGATGGTGATGGCAGCCAGGGGTGTTACACACACTCCCAAAGACTGCAGCTGTCAGAAGTACAGTATGTGTGCACTCCACCAGTCTAAAAGAGAATCTATCACCCAAATATTATATCACACAGGAGACTCTTTGTCCCCTATAAGATATAAATACAATATTAATGAAAGTAAAAAAAAAAAAAAAAAAAAAACTATTTACACCCACGCATTCAAAACCTCCCTCTAAACAATTCTGAGCACAACTCGCCCCCACCTGCGCACACACACGAACGTAAACGCTCCCCCCCGGGAGTGCCTTCATATGAAAATGTTGCTTGCGATACAATTAACATATTGCTGCACACGCCGGAATAACAGCAATAATTCTAGGCCCATTATTCAACTCTAAACTGATGACCTTAGGGGCTTTTAATGTGTTGCCTATGGAAAAAATAGTGTACAGAAGTTCGTTATTATTTTGCAGACACGTGCAAATTTAAAGCTTGACGTGTTTGGTATCTGTTTACTCCTCGCCTTTTATATATTTTTTATTACCCATATTTTGTCAAAAAAAATTATAATATAGTGTTTTTGTGCCCTAAAATTAACTTAAAGTGATTGTAAAGTCTTGTTTTTTCCTATAAAAATAACAAACATGTTATACTTACCTGCTCTGTTGCATTGGATTTGCACAGAGCAGCCCGGATCCTCCTCTTCTCGAGTGCCTCTTTGCTGCTCCTGGCCCCTCTCTCCTGTTCAGTGCCCCCATAGCAAGCAGCTTGTTATGGGGGCACCCGAACATGAGTCACAACTCCGTGTATCCATTTAGACACGAAGCTCGAACCTGGCCCCGCCCCCTCTCTCCCCTGATTGGCTAGCTGACTTTGATTGACAGCAACGGGAGCCAGTGGCGCCGCTTCTGTGTCTCAGCCAATAAGGGAGGAGAATCTCGGACAACTGAGACATTCGTGGATGTCGCTGGACAGAGAGGGGCCTCAGGTAAGTATTAGGGGGGCTGAGGAGGGATGCTGCACACAGAAGGCTTTTTATCGGAATGCATTAAGATATAAAAAACCTTCTGACTTTACAACCCCTTTAAATGCATTTTTACTGACATTTTGTTATGGATACATTTTCTAAAAGTGTGCAAAAAATGCAAATATGGCATTGGCAGTAAAAGGTTTAAACCATATTTTGTCCGGTTGTTTAACTATGCTCCCAGGTGCCAGATATCCTGGGTGTGCCTCTGCTTATATGTCACCAGCACTGCACAGTACGAGTTCCAAGTCCTTCCTTTGGCAGTCTGACCCTGGTCACTGTGACGTCAGCATTGTACATTGCCGTTCACTGTAGGTTTCATGTACATTTTCTTGGAAAAAATAGTGCATCTACATAGCTCCCAACTGTCCCTGATTTCGAGGGACTGTCCCTGATTTGGAACAATGTCCCTCTTTCCTCCGCACTTGTCCCTCATTTTGGTCTGATCTATATAGTTGTATATAAAATGCACTATTTATCTATCAAAAAGTGTTTACCAGCACTAAACATTTCATCTGATTTCTAAATTGCTGCATTTGTAAATTCCAAAAGCCAATATAAAGGAATAGTAGTGGTAAAAAAAGGACTTGTGGGTTTAACCAATCTTGTTGTTTGTACAATTCTCCTTTAAGGGGGCGTGGCCAGGGGTGTGTGTCCTATGCCTGCATACTTTTGCTGATAGGTGTCCCTCATTCCCATCTCAAAAAGTTGGGAGGTATGCATCTATTCCTTTTGCCCCTTTACCCTGACCCATTCCCAGATGCACACTTAAAGGGGTGTTCCAGCCGAAATGACACTTTTTAAATAAAAATACCCCTATAATACACAAGCTTAATGTATTCTAGTAAAGTTAGTCTGTAAACTGAGGTCCGTTTTGTTAGGTTATTACAGCATTTAGAACATTTATAAACTAGAAATAGGCTGTGGCCATCTTAAGTGTGGGCATCTGAAGCCAGACTGCATGTCTTCCTGGATTTCAGACTTGCAAATCTCACACATGCTCAGTGCTGCACAAGCAGTGTAATAAGTTTCAAGTCAGGTTTCCATAGCAACGGCAGTGTCAGCGGAAGTTGTCCTTATCTATGCAAACCTCTCCTCCCCTCCCCTCCCCCCTCCAGGAACCAGTAAATATACTGCATGTAGAAGAAATATTATTCAAGAAAAAAAAAAATATATATATATATATATATATATATCTTTTGTTATATATTTATCTTGTTCTGTGTCCCCTCCGCAGACTCTCTCACCTCTGCTCTGCACATCCCCTCCGCAGACCATCTCACCTCTGCTCCGCACATCCCCTCCGCAGACCATCTCACCTCTGCACATCCCATCCGCAGACTATCTCACCTCTGCTCAACCCATCCACAGACTATCGCTCTGCCCCTCCACATGTCACCTCTGCACCCTTATCCACAGCTCAGCTTAATACATATCTCCCCCCACAGCTCTCACTGTGCCCAATCTAAATACACCCCCCCCAGCTCTGACCACTGCAGAACAACCTCAGTGTCTCAACAGCTGTCTTAGGTTTCGTTCTGGCTGAAAAAAAGCCCTGCTTATATTATTACTGTGTGGAGAGAGAGAGAGAGAGAGAGAGAGAGAGAGAGAGAGAGATCTTTCAGAAGTTATATTATAAGACCGAGCATGCTGGAAGCTGGTGTTGTGTGACACCGTCTTGTATTATAACTGTGTGCAGCGAGAGAGAGGAGGAGGAGCTTTCAGAAGTCATCAGCTATCGCACACCAGACAATTATTTGGCTTCTTTAGAAAAGGGGCGGAGCCGCATACACGTAGCAGCCCGCCCTGACCCCATCCTATTGGCTGGTGTGCGATAGCTGCTCTGTCCCGCCCACCCACACATCTCTGATGACTTCTGAAACCTCCTCTCTCTCTCTGCACACAATTATAATAAGACAGTGTCACACAAAACACGCGAGATTTCAGTAGGAGGCGATTCACAAGGAGTCATGGGATACATGACGCTGATATCCCAGGAACCCTTGCGAATTGCCTTGTGACATAATAGCCTAGGCTATTAAGACCAGGAAGTTAGGCTGAAAAACGGAAAAAAAGGTATTTACAATCCAAAAAAAAATAATAATATTGCCCATTGTGAAAACTATGTGCTAAGGGCATGCAGCACAGACAAACATAAAAAAATGGGTGGAACTCCACTTTAACTTGTTTGTTTACATTCTGCCTGCACTTGTGAATTACAGTCCCGGGAGACTTCTTTTGGCCTTCTACAGGCCTTGAGACACAGCCCCATTAAAGTCTACAGGGCTGTAATATGCTGGCGCAGCAGGTCAGTGAGACTCACAGCGCTGGAAGGAACCAAATACCAGAGGACAAAGCCTTCAGATCAAAGTCAGTATGCTTCTGTAGAATGGTAAGGATGGGTTAAGTTAGGTCATGGTAAAGGGACAAAAGGGATAAGGGGCAATCAGAAAAGGTGTTTGGGGCCATCTTTTCTGAATTTGCATTCATGAAAATGCACCTGATCATTACAGCCAAAAAAAAAAAAGTTCCTGGACGTTGCATAATATATTCATATTTTATATAACATAGGAATGAAGCTTTTCATGATAAGAAACATGCCTGGTATGACGCTACTTACCAGGTAAAGTCTTCCTAAATGAGCCTTTGTCTGAAAATCTTGTTTTTCATGTTTTCCCCATCTGCCTATGTTTTTACACAGTAATTTATATTACCAGAAACAACTTTGAGTATGCAATAGATGCTATCTGAATAATGTATATAAAAAAATGCACGAGAAAATAATATTGGCAGTTATTTTATTGAGGATTGGTGGGACATAATCTGCATATATCTTAACATAAAAATTAAGAAACTTCCATTATCTATCAGTAGCTCATGTATGAATCCTACACAGATTCCTCAGCTTAAGTTTTAGTAATTTGGAGATAAATAGCATAATGGGACTATATAAAATAATGAGCATCACTGGGGTTTAGTTCTTGGTTTCAGCTTTTTTGGTTGAGATTCAGTTCTCAGAGTTCTAAAATAGGGGTATGACACCTGCTAACCAGAAAGTGATCATCCAAAACCTTACAGGAACCAATAGCCGTAAATAGCTGCCGCTGTTTAGTAATTATTTCACATACAAAGATTGTCACAAAGTATTTCCTCCGACAGGAACTGTTCAGTATTGCTAAATTCTCTAATTATACAGTGTTCCTCTTTGCCTCCAGGACTTCTCCAGAGCCTCGCTCATCCTTTGAAAAGTCCTACCCCAATCTTCATGCTGTCGCAACATTTAGGCGATCCCTGAAAACTCATCTTTTTTAGGGAGGCCTATCACACTTCTGCCTAAAAACTGACCTTTTTTTCTTCCGTCAGCTCATCCATCTTACAGTTATTACCTTTGTACCACTTCCCCTTCCTATTGGATTGTAAGCTCTCACGAGCATGGTCCTCTTGTATTGAATTGTACTGTAACTGTGCTGCCTTCTTATATATGAAAAAAATATATATATACTATATATATATATATATATATATATATATATATATATTGTGAGGGGGTTAGCTCGGCAGCGGGTGTGTGTGACCCCCGGGATGGGCTCCCCACACAAAAACAGGCCCAGCAAACGGAGGTTGTGGTTTTCAAAATCAAAAAGGTGTGGTTTATTTTCTATTTACAGTGACAAAACACAGCAAAGCAAAAGAAACATAAACAAAATAAATCCTGGTCAACTTGACCTCTGACTAAACATACAGGTTTCCTAACTAACAACTGGGATCAGCCTAGTGCTGTCCTAGTCCCTAAGTCCCTGGTTTTAAATGTCCAAGCAAATAGCCACACAGGCTTTGTCTCACCGCACAGGGGTTCACTCTCCCTAGACAGTCCACACAGGTCTGGTTCCAGGCATGAGCTAACATCTAATGAAGCTGGGAGTTCTTATAGAGGCCTAAATGAGCTGACAAGCTTCAGCTGGTCTCGTCAACTCCCTGTCTGCACGACGCCCCACACTCTCCCTAGAGGTATGAGTCATTCATGAGCCCACTAGCCTCAGCTGGGCTTATACAACTCTCCACCTAGTTGTATAAGTCAGCGTAAAGCCTGAATCTGGGCGAAATATATCTACCCCCCTGGACGCAACCAGGTGACTTTACCTTCCTGCTGTCACATACCCCCCCTCTTGTTTTAACCTCGGGGTTGGAACACCAGCAATCAGGCATTCATGTACTCGAGACAAAGCATCCACATTCCCCATTTGAACGCCAGGGCGATGCTTTACTGTGAAGTTGAATTCCTGGAGGGCCAGGAACCACCTATTCACTCTTCTATTTGTTTCCTTGTTTTGAGCCATCCACTTTAACGGAGCGTGATCCGTAACCATGTCAAAGTGCCTACCTAGCAGGTAGTACCGAAGGGAATCTAGAGCCCACTTCACCGCTAAACACTCCTTTTCAACGGTGGCGTAATTTACCTCATGGGACTTCAACTTCCTGCTGAGGTAAATGACTGGGTGCTCTTCCCCGTTCCAGACCTGGGACAATACTGCTCCTAACCCCACATCTGACGCATCACTTTGTACGACAAAGTCTTTAGAGAAGTCGGGTGAGTACAACACTGGCTGGCTACATAAGGCTTGTTTCAAGAATTGGAATGCTGCCTCAGCCTCGGGGGTCCATTTAATCATGACCGACCCTTTCCCCTTCGTCAGGTTGGTTAGGGGCACAGCCTTAGAAGCAAAGTGGGGAATGAATCGCCGATAATACCCAGCGATTCCCAGAAAGGCTCGTACCTGCTTCTTGCTGTTGGGACGTGGCCAACTCTGGATGGCCTCGACTTTGTTGAGTTGGGGTTTTATTACTCCCCTCCCAATGGTGTACCCAAGATATTTGGCCTCCTCCTGCCCAATGGTACACTTCTTGGGGTTAGCCGTAAACCCCGCTTCCCGAACAGAGTCCAGGACTGCTTGCACTTTTGGCAGATGTGAGGCCCAATCTGTGCTATGGACAATTACGTCATCCAGGTAAGCCGCAGCATACTTCCGATGGGGCCTCAGCATCTGGTCCATTTTCCGCTGGAATGTGGCCGGCGCATTCTGTAACCCGAACGGCATTCTTTTATATTGGAACGCCCCGTCTGGGGTTACAAATGCGGTTTTCTCTTTGGCCGACTTGGCCAGGGGGATTTGCCAATACCCTTTTGTGAGGTCAAGAGTCGTCATGTATCGGGCTGTTCCCAGCCGGTCGATCAACTCATCTATACGTGGCATGGGGTAGGTGTCAAATTTTGTAACTTTGTTCAACTGACGAAAATCGTTACAAAATCGCCAGCTCCCATCCGGTTAAGGCACCAACACAATGGGACTAGACCAATCACCTTGGGACTCCTCTATCACCCCTAAGTTCAGCATTTTCTGTACTTCCTCCCGTATTGCCTCCCGTCGGGCCTCTGGGATCCGATAGGGTTTTAACTTCACCCTTTCACCGGGCGGGGTAATGATGTCATGCTCTACCCCAGATGTTTGTCCCGGCAGCTCAGAGAATACCTCCTTGTTGCGAAGCACAAACTCCTTAACCTCCTGTTGTTGGGGTTGTGACAAGGTGGCTGCTATTCCAACCTCAGGAATCACGCAACCAGTTTGAGCTGGTGACCAAGTGTCTGCGACTAGGGACTCTCTATCCCTCCAGGCTTTCAACAGATTAACGTGATAGATCTGTTCGGGCTTTCGCCTTCCTGGTTGTCTGACCTTGTAATTCACTTCGCTCACTTTTTCCATTATCTCGTAGGGGCCTTGCCATTTGGCAAGGAATTTACTTTCAACCGTAGGGACAAGTACCAGTATCCTATCCCCCGGGGAAAAGGTACGGGTCTTGGCTCCACGGTTGTACACTCTCTGCTGTGCTAACTGCGCTTGGGCCAAGTGTTCCTTCACGATGGGCATTACCTGTGCAATTCGGTCTTGCATCAGGGCGACATGCTCAATCACACTCCTGTGGGGAGAACTCTCACTTTCCCAAGTTTCCTTGGCAATATCCAACAGCCCTCTTGGGTGTCTCCCATACAGTAACTCAAAGGGGGAGAATCCCGTAGAGGATTGGGGCACCTCCCTAATAGCAAACATCAGATAAGGAAGTAGACAGTCCCAATCCTTTCCATCTCTATCCACCACTTTCTTCAACATTTGTTTTAGGGTTTTGTTGAATCTTTCAACCAGCCCATCGGTTTGGGGGTGATACACAGATGTACGTAATTGCGTCACTTTGAACAATTTACACAGCTCCTTCATAACCCGGGACATAAAGGGTGTACCTTGGTCCGTAAGCAGTTCTTTACAAATACCCACCCGGCTAAACACAAGAGATAGCTCTTTGGCTATGGTTTTGGCCGAGGTATTTCGGAGAGGGATCGCTTCTGGATAACGGGAGGCATAGTCCATTATAACTAATATGTACTGGTGCCCCCTAGCGGACTTGATTATAGGACCTACCAAATCCATGGCGATCCTCTCAAACGGGACCTCAATGATGGGTAGAGGGACCAGCGGGCTACGGAAATGTGGCATCGGGGCCGACCTCTGACACACAGGGCAGGAGGAACAATAATTTTCTATGTCCTTCATCACCCCCGGCCAATAGAATCTCTGTAATACCCTCTCTCGGGTTTTCTCTGTCCCCAGATGACCTCCAAGAATGTGCCCATGGGCCAACTCCAACACCAACTTCCTGTAAGGTTTGGGCACCACAAGCTGCTCAACGGTTTCTTCTGCCCTTTTTGCCACCCGATACAGTAGGTCCTTCTCTACGCTGAAGTATGGGTAAGTGCAGGTATTATCTGGGTTCACTAACTCGCCATCTATTTTCACTACGTTTTCCCGTGCCTTTATTAGGGCGGGGTCTTTCAACTGTTCTGTGGCAAAGTTTTCCCTGTGAACCTCAAGATCAGAAAACTCCACAGACGGTAGGTTTTCGTCTGAGGAGGTGGGCTCCTCTCCAGTTTCTTGAGTCTCCCCTGCCAATACTGATAAGGGAAATTCCGGAGAGTCCTCACCACTCTCAGGGGAGTTCTGGCTATCACATTCCTGGTACATAGGGGCACCAGTGGGGGGCTCAGGATCATCCCACAGTTCCCAGAACTTCGGAAAATCCCTTCCCACAATGGCGTCATGCGGTAACTGAGATACTAAGCCCACTGGATGAGAGAGGGTACCTTTGGGGGTCTCGAAACACACTGTAGTCACTGGATACTCTCGGGTGTCCCCATGCACACAAATAACAGCTACCTTGCTATTCCCAGAGACCTCTGTTTTAACTAACTCAGCCTTTATCAGGGTCACAAGGCTACCTGAATCCAGCAATACCACAACATTTCTACCATTAACACACATTTTGCATAAATGTTTCTCAGTTCCTCGAATGGCAGTGCATGCGACTGTCGCACACAGCGACTGACGTCTGCCCGTCAGAAAGTCACACTGCATGGGTTCCTCCACAACCGGGCAATTGGCTGCAATATGTCCCGCTTGCCGGCAGCGGTAGCAAACGATCCTTCTTGCCGCCTCTTGAGCCGCTGATTTCCCAGGCTGTTCTCGCCAAACTTGGGGTAGAGCTCCCACCCTCTCACTCTCTCCACCCTCACCCCTTGGAATCCTCTTATCCGCCCCTGGGGATGGTCTGGTCTTAGGGTGGAAAGTCTGAGTGTCTCTGGAAGAGGCCGTCAGGTTCTCTGTAGCCAAGTATTTCTCCACACGATCCACAAGACCATCGGCCGTCTCTGGGTCTCCATGGCTTACCCACTTTTGGATGGCAGTAGGAAGAGCTCTCAAAAACCGATCCATTACAACACGTTCCACAATCTTTGGTGCGGACAAAGTCTCTGGCTGTAGCCACTTTCTGCTCAGGTGAATGAGATCATACATTTGAGACCTGGGGGGTTTTCCAAGCTGGAAAGTCCAGTTATGCACACGCTGAGCCCGGACAGCCAGGGTGACACCCAGCCTTGCCAATATTTCAGCTTTTAGCATCACATAGTCTTTTGCTTGGTTAGGCTCTAGGTCATAGTAAGCTTTCTGCGATTCACCAGTTAACAGAGGAGCCACCAGTCCAGCCCACTGCTCCTCAGGCCACTTTTCTCTTTCAGCGGCCCTTTCAAATGTGGTCAAAAATACCTCTGGATCATCCTCTCCAGTCATTTTTGTCAATAAACGACTCACCCCAAAGGACGCGGTATTAGTGGGACGGCTTTCCTCACTGGTCTGCGGACGTTGCTGCATTACTGCTTCCATCTGTTGTTGTAGTCTCTGCTCTTGCTTCTGCAACAGGTCTATGAAGCGGGCCTCAGATTGCTGCTGGGCTTGTTGCTGAGCCTCCAGACTCTGTTGCAAAGTTGCGTTTGTCTGCTGCTGGGCTGCGAAGTTCTGTTGTTGAGCTGCAAGGCTCTGTTGATGAGCTGCAAGGCTCTTTTGCAAACCTGCATTTGTCTGCTGTTGATTGGCATTTGCTAGAGCCAGCTGTTTCAGTATCTCCTCCATGCTGGCTTAAAAAAAAACTGCCACTGGTTCTCCACCAACTGTGAGGGGGTTAGCTCGGCAGCGGGTGTGTGTGACCCCCGGGATGGGCTCCCCACACAAAAACAGGCCCAGCAAACGGAGGTTGTGGTTTTCAAAATCAAAAAGGTGTGGTTTATTTTCTATTTACAGTGACAAAACACAGCAAAGCAAAAGAAACATAAACAAAATAAATCCTGGTCAACTTGACCTCTGACTAAACATACAGGTTTCCTAACTAACAACTGGGATCAGCCTAGTGCTGTCCTAGTCCCTAAGTCCCTGGTTTTAAATGTCCAAGCAAATAGCCACACAGGCTTTGTCTCACCGCACAGGGGTTCACTCTCCCTAGACAGTCCACACAGGTCTGGTTCCAGGCATGAGCTAACATCTAATGAAGCTGGGAGTTCTTATAGAGGCCTAAATGAGCTGACAAGCTTCAGCTGGTCTCGTCAACTCCCTGTCTGCACGACGCCCCACACTCTCCCTAGAGGTATGAGTCATTCATGAGCCCACTAGCCTCAGCTGGGCTTATACAACTCTCCACCTAGTTGTATAAGTCGGCGTAAAGCCTGAATCTGGGCGAAATATATCTACCCCCCTGGATGCAACCAGGTGACTTTACCTTCCTGCTGTCACAATATATATATATATATATATATATATATATATATATATATATATATATATATAGTATATCAGGGCTCAAAATTTCAAGTCTTGAGCCACTAGCCAGGCCTCAAGGGTTACTCGCCACCAGTTGCCTCGCACAATCCCTATCATGCCCCGCCCCTAATTCTGCTGCTAATCACGCCCTCATAAATTATCTCCTGAAATGACACTTAAATGTTTTATGCAGAATTAAGTTACAAAAATAAATATTAACAACAACTTTATCAGTTCCCCTCAGCACAGCCTCACCTGTGCCCATCAATGCAGGCTCACCTGTGCCCATCATTGCAGCCTCACCGTGCCCACCATTGCAGCCTCACCGTGCCCACCATTGCAGATGCACTGTGCCTCCCATTGCAGCCTCATTGTGCCCCCATTGCAGCCTCATTGTGCCCCCCATTGCAGCCTCATTGTGCCCCCCATTGCAGCCTCATTGTGCCCCCCATTGCAGCCTCATTGTGCCCCCCATTGAAGACTCACTGTGCCCCCCATTGAAGACTCACTGTGCCCCCATTGCAGCCTCATTGTGCCCCCCATTGCAGCCTCATTGTGCCCCCCATTGCAGCCTCATTGTGCCCCCCATTGCAGGCTCACTGTGCCCCCATTGGCGGCCAGATCATGACAGGAGGAAGAGGAGAGCCGTGGGATCACTGAGCGGTATAGCCCACTGTAACAGCTTACATTGAACTTTCCTCCGCTCTGCTCGCTCTCACACACAGCCCCGCCTCCTCCTAACCCCGCGCCTGTAATAGACAGAACACATCCCAGCATTGGACCCACATTCTGTCTATTGAGCCCTGCTTTAAAAGGTACATTTAATTAACTTTCTGATTTAAAGATAACTGCAGTGTTTCCTGGTTAGCCTTGGCAGTTTACTTGTTGCCTGTAATGCTTCCCTAATTAAAGTGGTTGTAAACCCACTTATGCAACTTGCACTAACAGGTAAGCCTAGATTAAGGCTTACCTGTAGGTGCAAGAAATATCTTCTAAACCTACACGGTTTAGGAGATATTTGCAAAAAATACGTGCGCCGTAGACAACGGTGCATTCACAGTCAGATCCCCATTCACAAATCCGGCTTAGCCGGATTTGACGGCTCCCACGCGCATGCGCGGAGTGATGTCTTCGCCGCTCCGGCCAATCACAGCGCCGGAGCGGCGCTGTGATTGGCTGGAGCGGCGATACCCGGAAGTAACCTTCCGGCTTTCGCCACAGCGATGGCTGGAGAGGGAGACAAAGACGGCTTTGGGGGCCCCGATCTAAGGTAAGTGATGCATAATGAGCTAGTATGCTAGTCATACTAGCTCATTATAGCAAAAAAAATTGTAGCGCTAAAAAGTGTGAATCAACAAATGAATGAATAACCCTTATGAACAAAGGAAAAAATAAAAATCCCAATGTGAATGTCAATAATTAATCATGATGACAAAACAACTGAAACGTCTCTGGTGAATGATATCAAAGTGCATTCATGATGTTATAAATAAAAGTCCAATAATGTTCCACAGTGGTCCAAAATGAATTTGTGATGATTTAACCACACCAAAACAATCTTGAATCAATGTGTGAAAAAAACCACCACCAATATAGAGGAGGCTTACCAGACTCAGTGGACCCTACTAAACATATGTCTAGAGGGTCAACATAGGCTTTGGATGTATATCCCTGGAGGATCCGCAGTTGATGGTTCACCCAAGGAGCGTCTCTCACAGTAACTCTCAATAGGAGGGTGAATGAAGACTTGAAAGATGGTGGCCCAATGATGTTGTACCAAAATTAAAGCCAAATATAAAGGAAAAAAGAAGGGCACATAGCGTAATACTGCTAAAAAGAGTATATTTAATGTAGGTAGTTACACTTACATTCAGATGGTCATAAAAAGCGCTTCATAAAATATTAGTGGCAACAGCGGAGAGTCCCGACGCGTTTTGCAAGAGGTTGCATCGTCTGGGGTAGACCATCATTGGGCCACCATCTTTCAAGTCTTCATTCACCCTCCTATTGTGAGTTGCTGTGAAAGACGCTCCTTGGGTGAACCATCAACTGCGGATCCTCCAGGGATATACATCCAAAGCCTATGTTGACCCCATGTTTAGTAGGGTCCACTGAGTCTGGTAAGCCTCCTCTATATTGGTGGTGTTTTTTTTCACACATTGATTCAAGATTGTTTTGGTGCGGTTAAATCATCACAAATTCATTTTGGACCACTGTGGAACATTATTGGACTTTTATTTATAACATCATGAATGCACTTTGATATCATTCACCAGAGACGTTTCAGTTGTTTTGTCATCATGATTAATTATTGACATTCACATTGGGATTTTTATTTTTTCCTTTGTTCATAAGGGTTATTCATTCATTTGTTGATTCACACTTTTTAGCGCTAAAATATTTTAGTTATTTTGTACATGCACCTTTTTGTCCACAGGTTTTGTAGCTGCTTTCTTTCTTTTTAGTAGTAGCGCAGGAACATTTGTGTTTGTTTTATACTAGCTCATTATGCCTTTGTCTTGCAGGTGGGTTTTAAAAAAAATAAAAAATTCCCAGGGTTTACAACCACTTTAAGATCAACATTCTGGTTTTAGCATAGTAGTAATGTTTCCTGGGTTGGCAGTTTGCCAGTTTTTTTTACTTTTTTAAATAAATTGCTGATATTTTTTTCATTAGGAAGCTGTTAAAACCCACTGTCTATTAACACCTACACATTTCCCTTGAAATGGAAGAGCAGGTAATTAGCCACCCTTTACCTGACAACCTTAAAAATTAAATGTGCCTCACCGCTTCATTGTATGATGTGAAGTGGGGGGGGGGGGGGCGAGCACCGCCGGTGGGGTTTTTTGGGAGCTGTTCTCCCAGCGATCGCCCCGTGGCAGAGAGCATGGAGGTAGAGGAGAGCCGCGGGATCACCGCGGGATCACCGAGCGGTATAGCCCGCTGTAACAGCATTACATTGAACATTCCTATGGCTCTGCTCGCTCTCACACACAGCCCCGCCTCCTCCTAACCTCACACCTGTAATAGACAGAATGCGGGTCCAATGCTGGGATGTGTTCTGTCTATTACAGGTGTGAGGTTAGGAGGAGGCGGGGCTGTGTGTGAGAGCGAGCAGTGCCATAGGAATGTTCAATGTAATGCTGTTACAGCGGGCTATACCGCTCGGTGATCCCGCGGCTCTCCTCCACCTCCATGCTCTCTGCCACGGGGCGATCGCTGGGAGAACAGCTCCCAATCAACCCCCGACGGCGGTGCTCGCACCCCCCCCCACTCCCAGGCAGCCCAGCTCCTCGCCAGACCTCATTTTCCACTCGCAAAATGCGTGTAGGCGAGTGGAAAATTTGAGGTCTGTAGGATATGCTACAACTGTTGTAGCTATATAAAAAAAAAAACTTATACCTTTGAACATAATTACTCGCATTATTTCATAATACTGATATTAATAAAGAGTGTACTTACCCAGAAAGCATCTTTAAATGCCAGCTGTGCCATCTTGTTGAAGTAAGACAATCCCAGCAGTTACTCCGTCTTTAGTCAACGAACATGAACATAAAGCATATCACCAGGAGATGGTGTGAATTGAAGGAAAATTGAAGTACTCCAATTTGCAAAAAAATAAAAACTGCTCCAAGATCTGATTTATTAGATGAGCTGCTGTTTTATAGACCAAAAGAAGAAGCTTGACAAACTAACTAAACCTGGGAAGAAGGAAGCACTCTCTGTGGCTCAGTAACAGGTAGGTGCATTAGGACACCTGATTCCAAACAGTTAAAATGAAGACAAGCGTGGAGCTTGCAGAACAGTGAGTATACTCTGCAGATTCCAGTTCTCTAAAACCTTATTACACAGCAACACAGGAAGTTAAGCTTCTGACAAACTTGCCTGCAGATGAGGAAGATCTTTTGTTGTTCTCGGAAACTATGCGAAGTAAAAAGCCACTGAGGCAAGGGAAAGAGAGACCCCCCCCAGCATCATGCAGAGTGCATTACTAAAAAGGAACAAAAATAAAACACAGTACACTAGAAAATCTAACAAAAAATAAAAGAAAGAAAAAAGTAATGAAATATGCATTTTTATTAAAAGCTCAAAGACAGTTGTACTTATGCGGATTAAAATGATAAATCCACAGCAGTGAAAACACGAATACAAAACATCTATCAACCTTACAAAAGCAATTTTGCAAACTAATAATCACTTCAGTGCAAGTGGTCAATTATCCCACTATGGGTCTATTGATTTGCAAATACCGTCATTATTTATGTTACTAAAATATGTATATTTTTTTGGGGACTAACAAGGCTTTTTTTTTTTTTTTTTTTACAAAGTACACATTTTTTCTGTCATCTATTTCTTTTATGATGCCACTAAAATGATGTTCCTGGTACACAAAATCAGACTTTTTTTTTTTTTTACAAAGTACACATTTTTTCTGTCATCTATTTCTTTTATGATGCCACTAAAATGATGTTCCTGGTACACAAAATCAGACTTTTTTTTTTTTTTAAAGTTCTGCTCTGAAGAAAGAGGCATGTTCCCTGAAACATGTCAGCTGGTACTATTATTCACTTGAACCTAAGTTCAACCTGAGTTCCATGATGGGCTTGCTTCTGGTTCCTGCACTTTATACAATGCTATTATTCACACTGACTTTGTGAGCATAGTTTGTATACTGTATATACTCGAGTATAAGCCAAGTTTTTCAGCACATTTTTTTGTGCTGAAAACTTATACTCGAGTCACCTTTTTACGCCTGATCACCTGGACTTTGGGGACCCGGTACCGGCCGGCCGTAGGTACCCTGGACCCCAACCTTGGCACACATGTAGCCCTACTCTTTCTCTACAATTGTGCAAATTTTGTTATCCGGGGGATCTCAGGCCGGGGAGCACCGATTTTTCAAAGCCGGGCACTCCTTCCATAGACTCCCATGTTAAATGGTAATTTCTTTGGTGATTTTGGGGACCCGGTACTGGCCGGTCGTAGGTCCTCTGGACCCTAAACTTGACACACATGTAGCCCCATTTCTCATCTACAAGTGTGCAAAGTTTGTTGTCTGGGGGACCTACAGCCAGGGAGCACCAATTTTTCAAATCCGGGCACTCCTTCCATAGACTCCCATGTTAAACGTCAGTCTTGTCATGGACACAGTGAGGCATGGGCACAGTGAGGCATGCACATAGACACAGTGAGGCACAGTGAGGCATGCAGATGGACACCCTAGGCTTATACTCGAGTCAATAAGTTTTCCCAGTTTTTTGTGGTAAAATTAGGTGCCTCGGCTTATATTCGGGTCGGCTTATACTCGAGTATATACAGTATTTTATCCTTCATTAAAGTGCTTGAGATAATGCACTAGGCGTTTTGCGCCCTTTTTTTGTTGTTTATGCAGTCACCAGTTTCCTCAGTCTTGAGAGGGCTGCAACACCGGGTTTATCCCATCCATGCTGCATAGTGGTCATCATTACCAGAAGTACAGTGTATAGCTTAGGGTAACCAGACATCCCCAGTTTCTGGGGACAGTCCCCGGACTGAGGACACTGACCCTGGACCAAGTCTGTCCCCGATTTTGTCCCCGGATTGGATTAGAATTTTGGCGCCCCATCCCTCCATACCTCCTTTTTTCAGCCTGACCGTAGCAGTGCCTACTGTCACAGGGATTGGAGCCTTCCTTGCAGTGCAAGGTCCTGTTTTGCGTAAGTTTGCAGGCTGGCTGTAAATTTAAGGGAGGACAGATTAATCCTGGTCCTCCTGATACCTGACCTAGACACACGCCACTTTTCCGCATTTGAGAACAGTTTAATCCCATAAAGTAAGACAGCGCTCAGGGACCTCATGACATAATAACTTCATTTTGATTAAGTCATTACGGTGCCTAACTGTTCCTTTAACATTTGTAGTCTTACAACAGTTAGCTAGTAACCATTTCACACAAATAGTTGTACCTGTACCTTGGTACTTTGACGTTAAATATCGTTGTTATGGCAGCAGCTAGCTGCCATAACCCTGGTATTTTCAGGAACGGCGTGTGGTTCTCTTTAAGATAAAAGTGGTCTCTGAGGCGGATCACTTTTATCGGGTATCACTTTTATCAGGGGCGGGAGAGGCCCCCTCCCGCCACGCTCCAGTCACCTTAGCCGCTTACCAGAGCCCTCGGCAGCAGGGGAGACGATTGCGTCTGCTCCCCTCACAGCCTGGATGCCGAGTGAGGGAAAGATGGCCCCCACTCGATTCCATAGCATTGCTGGGCGGAAGCGACGTCAAATGTCACTTCTGCCCAATGCTCTTAAAGGGGAAATCAATACAATCATTCCATAAACACATACCACATACACTGCATATATAGTTTAAGGAAAATATGCTTATAAAATAGTTTACCATTTGGTAATAAAAAAATAATAAAATATCCCCGGCTTTAATTTAAAAATTCTGGTCACCTTAGTATAGCTGTTTTGGGATCTCTAAGTGCTGTGGTGTAAGGTTTCTACTTTTTCCTATATCACTCACTCACTAGGGTGACCACATTTCCAAACTACCATTCAGGGACACCCTCCCTTCCCAAAAATCAGCTTGTGCTGTAACGAATCACAGCACAGTGATTGGACACAAGAGGTGGAATTTATGATTTCTCCAATCACAAGCAGGGGGATTGTGCTCCTCCAGGCTTTCCTGGCCAGGACAAGTACTGTCAGTGAATAAAGCGGTGATGTGGCAGCCTTTTTTTGGGGGCATCAGATTGGCCCTGGGGATGGCTGTGTCAGTTTCATTCCGGGACACTGTATTGTCCTGGAATGAATGTGCCCGGGACAGACCTGCAAAATGTGGGACTGTCCCGGCCAATCCGGGACACGTGGTCACCCTATCACTCACTCATTCAGAGAATGCCTTGTATTTTTCTCACAAGCTAGGTGTTCTCTGATTGGATGAGGTGCAGAGGCAGGATGATGACGTCACAATCACCTTTGTTGATCAGAGAATGCTTGCTAATGCAAGATTTTTTTTGAAATGGCACCCATGCCGAGCAAGCTACCCCCTGTGCTTACTATGCAGCACAATAACTGCTCAGTATGGCATCAGGAAGACAGAGAAAATTGCTGTAGTAGCTGTGGCTGCTACAGAGATTCAAGCTTGGAGCGATGTACAGTAAGTATCCATACCTGGCCAGTCCCTATGAAACTGTACATCTTTCCAAGCTAGACCAAAGTAACTATGCTAAAAAAACAAAACAAAAAAAACCCCTAGAACTGAGCTTTAGCCCCATTCACATTGGTGCAACTTCGCTGTTCCAATCGCATGACAAGTCGCATCCCATTGCCAGCAATGGAACCATTCATATCGCCACGACTCATGTCGGAGTGATTATGAAAACGGTTCCTACTTTTTGACCAATTTAATCGCCACTTGCAAAGACTTCTGTTAAATGAAGTCGCAAGCCGCAATTAATTTGGCAGTGCAAATTGCATTTGCATATTTTGAGGTGAAACTGCGCTGGAATAACCGCCCAATGGAGTCCTACCGCACCTAGTATGAACAGGCTATAAGTCTGAACCAGAGGTATTTTCTTTATTGCATACATACTGTACATTGGTTCCACTTGGCACAATGCAAATATGCACATCTAATACCTGTGTCGTAATCAGTGCTGAGCTGAGATCTTCCTGGTGCTGGATCTTTCTGGTCCTGCTCAGATTCTATATGAGCGTTTCTCCTCTGCACATTGGCTGTAGAAGGTACCGTAGGGGTGGAGGGTGTGCCAAGTAGGTAAGGACTGCTGTGGCATTATTATCATATTTGATAGAAACAAAAAAATTAATGAAAAACCTGTGCTACAAAAATATCACTAAAATAGAATAAAGTGAGCTGCTTGCATATACAAGGCAATATACAACCACCCTTGTGAGAATCAGCGAAAAATATAAAATGCAGCGCTCTAAAAAACTTCAGATTACACTCATAACTTAAACAACAGTCCATTTAGGTCTGTTAGTTTTCATGGTGATGATGAAATCATACTCCATAGATGATAGTGATAGCTTGCATATATCCCAGCCAGATGAATTGCCAACTCACCAGAATTCCAGACTGTCCTAAAAAAGTACAGCAAAAGACCACAGTGACTGGGATAGATTTCAACTCTTCCAACAGGTTGTTTAATTCAAAGGTCCCCTTCTGTGGCTTGTACTCATAAACCATCCAAAAAGGGGGCACAAAACAATATAGTGTAATACTGCTTATAAATCATCAACTGGAAGAACACCTATGAAGCAAGTGCCGCACCATGAGTAAAAGTGTTCTAATACCAACCACCACCCTCTTGCAATACGCACTCACCGCTAAGCAATGATGCCAAGTAAGTGTGCAGCCAAAGAGCAAATCACTTACAAAAGATGCAGACATCCAGTGTCCATCAACTACTTCTCATTCTCCTTTCTTCATCCACTGGGGGACAATGCTCTGCTCTTGTGCTCAAGGATCACCATAAAGCAGTAGAAAGAAAGTATAGTGTAGTATTTACCTAATTGTGACCAGCAGCAGAAACAACCAATTACACTGACACTTACATTAAACACCGCCACTCGGAATGTGGAACTATCGCGTGAAACGCGCTGGGATGAGCTTAGAGTGCATGTTGCCACATCAGCATTCCGAATGGCAGTGTTTGATGTAAGTGTCAACTGCAACACAGAAAGACGTGTTATCCACTTGGCTGTGCTATGTGACAAGGCTGTGTAAATCTCAGTTATACAGTACATGGACAAAAATACAATACCTTGTCAGTAAAACACTATATTGCCAAAAGTATTAGCCTGCCTTTATGAGATTTAATGGCATCCCAGTCTTAGTCTGTAGGGTTCAATATTGAGTTGGCTCACCCTTTTGCAGCTATAACAGCTTCAACTCTTCTAGGAAGGCTGTCCACCTCTTCCATGACCATGTAAGGGTGAAGCTCCCTCCCAGCTCTCCCAGGCTCCTCCACCTAGGCACGCACCCCCCCCCCCCAGATGGGTATGGGCCTCCTGCTATAATCTAGCACTCCATTCTTCAGGTCTCCCAGCCGACAGCTCCCCTCCAGTGGGCTGGACCTGAGCTTAAGTAGAAGACCTGCCCCCTGCCAATTCCAGTTGGGGATTGGTCAGGGCTCCTCACATGAGCTCCCTGTCACTCCAGCTCTCAGCCCTGCCCCTCTTCCAGAACATTCTCCCTGGAAGCAGGGGAGGCACCCAAGAACTGAAGAACAGGTGGTCACACCCACTGCTACACTAACCACTCCCTGCCCCCAGATCAAAATAAGCAGGCCTAGCATGCAGCATAGGCCTGCCTAAATTTACCTGCCTGGCAGCTTACCGCACAAAAATCCTCACCTCTAGCACCTACCTATGGTAAAGGGTGCTACACGTCTACAAACTATGGGATATTTTTATTTTTTCTACTAGCAATGGCGGCGATCACCGACTTATAGCGGGACTGTGATATTGCGGCAGACAGTTGGGACACTAACTGAAACTTTTGACACTTTTTGGGGACCAGTGACACTAATACAGTGATCAGTGCTAAAGATATGCACTATCACTGTACTAATGACACTGGCTGGGCAGGGGTTAAACATCAGGGGCGATCAAAGTGTTAAATGTGTGCCTGACCAGTGCTTTACTACTTAGCAGAGACACAAGATCCATGTCTTCTGTAGTGACAGAACGGCAATCTGCCTTGTTTATAGTGCATAGGCAGACCGCCGTTCTGCCTGTGTACTGATGCATCGGCGGGTGGCGGCAGACATCGAGTCCACCATATCCGCCAATCAGCTGCCACTGTGTCTAGTCACAATGGGAGCAGGCCGTCGGTGGCACATGCCCCAAACACGGAAGTGCAGGATCACGTACTAGGTACGTGATCCTGCACAGGAGAGCCGCCTTGCCGCTGTATATCTACAGTATACAGTTGGTAAGCAGTTAATATTTGCCTGGAGTTTAGCTTTTAGAAATACCGTATTTATCGGCGTATAACACGCACTTTTTTCCCCTAAAATCAGGGGAAAATCGTGGGTGCGTGTTATACGCCGATACTCCGTCGAATTCCCCTGCTGAAAACGAGCGAGAGGAGCGAGCGGAGCCGAAGCCGAAGTACAATCGGCTTTACTCGGCTCCTCTCGCAGTCCCGCCCATCTCTGACTGGGCCGCTGACATAGAGAAAGCAGAGTGTACTTCGCCTAGTCTCGGCTCCTCTCGCAGTCCTGCCTGTGACTGTGAGCAGACACGAGTCTAGCCGAAGTACACTCGGCTTTCTCCGTCAGCGGCGCAGTCAGTGGAGATGGGCGGAACTGTGAGAGGAGCCCAGTCCAGCCGAAGTACACTGGGCCCCGCTCGCTCCTCTCCACAGAAATCGGCGCCAAAATTTTAAAAACCGCCGGGACTGACACGATCGCAAAGGCACTGGGCAAGGCTGCAGATGGACAGATGAACACTGGGCACGGCTGCAGATGGACAGATGGACACTGGGCACGGCTGCAGATGGACAGATGGACACTGGGCAAGGCTACAGATGGACACTGGGCACGGCTGCAGATGGACAGATGGACACTGGGCAAGGCTGCAGATGGACAGATGGACACTGGGCACGGCTGCAGATGGACAGATGGACACTGGGCACGGCTGCAGATGGACAGATGGACACTGGGCAAGGCTGCAGATGGACACTGGGCAAGGCTGCATGCTGCATTTAAATGTAAGTTTTTTTTCCTTGAATTTCCCTCCTAAAAGTTTTTTTCCTTAAAATTCCCTCCTAAACTTGGGGTGCGTGTTATACGCCGGTGCGTGTTATACGCCGATAAATACGGTAGGTGTAAAACATTAGTTAAGGGGGAGAAAAAGTTAAAGCGAACATTTACGTTCTTCAACCACTAATTTTTCCCGTTTAAAAAAAACAAAACGTTATTGAGTTATGTCAAACAGCTAATATAATGCCTCACCACCTGGCCATTTCACCTTCTGTGATGTGTTTTATACCAGGAGGGCTGTATTCACCAAGGATTGCCAGAGCTGTTTAGTGGGTGGCTGAGCCTGATTCCACTGTAGTAGTACTGCCTTTCTCGCATAGAATGCCGTATAAAAAAAAAAATTCCGTTGAGGGGCCTCAATAAAGTCACACACACCCAGCAGGAGAGGGATAGGACTATACGGAACGCTAAGTTCACCCACAGAATTAATGTCGGCCAGGATTGCAGGGACCAGACCAAATGAAAGAAATCAGCATTATCAGCAGCACATTTAGGACAGTTCATCGTACGGTCAGGGTAAATTCTTGAGTAGTAGGCACGGTGGAGAAATTTTAATTGGATGAATCTTCCATGTGCTGAGACCATAAGGGGTAGGTATTGCTGAATTCCCTCCTCCCAATCATCGTCCGCTAACTCTGGAATGTCTTGCTGCCAGCGCCCGAACAGCTGAGAGACCTTAGACGTATCCAGGGCGGCAAACATATTATAGAGGGTCGAAAGTGTTTTCTCGCCGTCCAGGGACCGGAGCACCGTCTCCACGTCTGACATCTCCAAAACCACTGATGAGGGAAATGCGAGTGAAACACATGGCGCAATTGGAGATAGCGGAAAAATATGTGGTTCGGGAGACCCATATACTTTTTCAGATCATCAAAGGCCACCAGCTGTCCCTGAGCTACTATATCTCCCAAGGTCGTTACCCCATGCCTGGCCCAATCCACCGGATCCAGAATGGTTTGAAAATTGGGCAAATGGGGGTTGCCCCAAAGCGGGGTCACTGGGGACCAGACATCAGTCCCCCCAAGTTTCCGGCCAACCTTGTCCCACACCCTAAGGGTCGTACAAATGGAAGAGGTCACCCTCGGGTTAGATCGGGGGCCCCTATGTATGAGATTCCTGAGCTCCGCATAAGAACCAAGCAACGGCGCCTCTAGGGTAGACGCAGGGTTAGCTGGATCCTCAGAGAGCCACCATTTAACTGTCACAAGAACCGCCGCCCAGTAATATTTTATGAAACAGGGTAAAGCCAAACCACCCAACGTAACAGGTAATTGCAGGGTCATTTTCGCAATTCTAGGAACTTTCCCATTCCAGATGAAGGAGAGAATTTTGCTATCCAGCTGTCTGAAAAAAAAAAACAGGTATGGGAACGGGGGCCTGCCTGAAGAGGTATGTAAATTTAGGCAACACGGACATCTAGGGACAACTGGGAGACCACAGGGCTCAAGTTAAGGGAAACAAATTTTTTAAGGTCACAATGAATTTCTACCCCAAGCTACTTGAACTGGGACACCCTCCGGAGTTGCCCGTCCGACGGTAATGGGTCCAACCCCGAGTGAAGTGGAAAAAGGATAGACTTCCCCCAGTTCACACAGATCCCAGAGTACTGCCCAAACTTATCTATAACTGACAGGGACGCCTGTAGGGAGACCCCATCATCCCTGAGATACAATGAGGTGTTGTCGGCATATAACCACACTTTCTCCTGAAGGGGGCCCCTGTGGATTCCCTGGACCCCAGGTGTAGAGCGGATGAAGGGAAGGGAGAAGGGCGGGGACAGAACCGTGCCCGTATGCACCCAGGCCCTCGGGGCCCTGTACACTGCCTCAACCCAGGAGACGAAGGCCGGAACAAATCCGAACCTGCAGAGGACCTCCCAAAGATAGCTCCATTCCACGGAGTCAAAAGTTTTCTCCGCATCCAGGGAGGCCACTACCGCATCTCGGCCCTCCTCGTCTCCAGAGGCCAAGACAGTGTACAACATCCGAATATTAATATCTGTCCCCTTGCCTGGCATGAACCCTGACTGATACCTCATGCACTAGGGTAAGTATCACCTCATTCAAACGCTTGGCCAGGATTTTAGTTAAAACTTTTGCATCAGAGTTGAGCAAGGAAATAGGTTGGTACGACGAGCACAGCTGGGGATCCTTTCCTGGCTTGGGAATGACCACTATAATGGCTTGAGCCATAGAGGGGGGGAGGGCTCCCTCCCGTAGGGTCCTAGTAAACACAGCATGGAGCCTAGGAGCCACCTCCTCCATGTAATGCTTGTAAAACTCAGAGGGAAACCCATCTTCTCCTGGGGTCTTCCCCGACTGTAAGGAGCCAAGGGCCTGTTGGATCTCCTCCAACGAGATCGGGGCATCTAAACTTTCCCTCGCTGAGACAGAGAGGACTTGAAGCGACACACTGTCAAGAAACTCACAGAGCTGTATGCGCCCTAGAGGAGTACAGGGTAGAGTAGTATTCGGCAAAGCAGGCATTAATATCTACCGGGTCAGTCACTAGGGTCCCATCACCCTGCGAAGGTGTGTTATAGTAGAGACCGGGGATTGCTCCCTAGAGAGCCAGGCCAGGAGCCTGCCCGTCTTACCCCCCTGCTCTGGGGAGGTATTTTAAAGGCGCTTTACATGCACTTTTTTTAGCCCAAAAGCACCTGAAAAACACCCCAGTGTAGAAGGGGTCTTAAAAAGGTAGGACAATTGGACGATTGTCTGTCCTTGCAGTGTCTGCTGAGGATGCAAGTACTGACTTAAAGGGATAGTTCACCTTTACCACAAAACTGCCTATGTAGATAAGGGGTATCTGTAGATAAAAACAATTTGTGCAGCTCTGACTAAAGTTGAATAATGCCCTTGCTATAGGTGTAGTCCATTTACATACCTTATGAAACCTGACTGGAATACTCCCAGGACGTTGCTAAGTGAGGCCTAGTCATCACTGCTCACCTCCACCATCACAGGAGTGAGCTCTCAAATGCTGAGCTCAGAGCTACTGCATCAGGGGGGGAGAGAGAGCATGTGAGGGTGTTTGAATCAGAGAAAGAGCTCACTCTGATGTTGTGATGGTGGAGGTGAGCAGTGATGACTAGGCCTCACTTAGCAAGGTCCTGGGAGTATTCCAGTCAGGCTTCATAAGTTATGTAAATGGATTATACCTATAGCAAGGGCATTATTCTTCTTTAGTCAGAGCTGCACAGTTTGTTTTAATCTACAAACATCCCTTACCGAAATAGGCAGGTTTTTTGTAAAGGTGAACTAAACATGACACTAAACAATATCATCCTAATGCCCCATACACACGATCATTTTTAATGTCATTTTTAAAACTGACGTTTTTCTCGTCATTTTTTTTCTTGTTTCCTCTCAAGCCTGTCTTGCGTACACACCATCATTTTAAAAAATGTTCAAGAAAAGCGCAGTGACGTACACCACGTACGACGGCACTATAAAGGGGAAGTTCCGTTCGAATGGCGCCACCCTTCATGTTAGTAAAGTTTGTTGAGAGACGATTCGCTCTTTTCAGTCTAGTGCTTTTCAGTCCGTTACAGCATGACGAATGTGCTATCTCCATTACGAACGCTAGTTTTACCAGAACGAGCGCTCCCGTCTCATACTTGATTCTGAGCATGCGCATTTTTTTTCACGTCGTTAAAGCATACACACTATCGTTTTTCACGTCGTTAAAAAAAACGACATGAAAAACGACGTGAAAAAAGAGAGCATGTTCGAAATTTTTAATGGCCGTTTTTCACGTCGTTAAAAATGCTCTGGAGCATACACACGATCATTTTTAATGGCCATTTTTTTTAATGGCATTTTTAACGGCATGAAAAATGATCGTGTGTATGGGGCATAATTCTCCAAAAATAATCCATACACATCCACTACTTAAAGGCCCCATAATTTGTTTTTTTATGAAACAGTTTCTTACTGTGTTATCCTGTCTACTTATAACATCCTTTGTGAGCTTCCAAATCTCTCCTTTTCTCCTCTCTTGCATGTCCGCATTTTAATTGCGGACATGTGCAGTGCTCTATGCGCACTACAAATCCCATTGTCCATAGTCTCTAGTCCAGGGGTAGGCAATCCCCGGCATTGGTGCCGCAAGTGTCACGCAAAGCCTCTTTTGCCTGCACTCAACTCCCTCCCTATCAGCAGAGCAGCGCAGGGAAGTGTCAGTGAGACACTAATTCATTCCAGTTTCAAAATTCCCCACGCCGCACCTGCACTGAGGGGGAGGCACTGTGCCCCCACACATTGTAAAATATAGGAAACATTGTTTGGTTCTCTAACTTTGTTATAGTTGCGATCGTCAGCTTTTGTGATGGGGAAGAGAATGGGTGCAGTTCTGCTGGGGGGGGGGTCCCTGTTTCCAGGAGGAGGAGGACTGTCTTGGCCACTGCTAAAGCCAATCACAGTCCTGCTAGCCCCGCCCCCCAGCATCTGAAGGAAGATGACTCGCTTGGTTGCCACTACCAATCTCAGAAAGGAGGAATTTTACTGTAATCGAGAAAACCACAATCAGGTGACAGTTTGTGGAATTATTGTTGAGCTTCTGGGAACTTTGTTGAAATTATTCCTGAACCTTTGCGTCACTTACTACTTAACCCCTCTGCATTCTGTGTCCCTTTAAGCCCAAGCCAGTATTCAGCGCAATAAAAATCACACCCAATCACTTTTTCTCAGCTGCGGGGGATCAACTTATGATCTTGCACACAGGCCCACTGCTTTCAGAAAATGCCCCTGACCTGAGCTCATCATTGTGCATCCATTCCATATGCTGGTATGTGATATCACATACAAGCACGTGGGCTGGATGCGAGAAGTGGATCAGCAGGATGAGTGTGCCAGGACAGGTAGATGTTTCTCATCTCTGCTTCCTTTCACCACTCTGCATATCACACATATCATTGATGAGAAGAGGGTACAGCGGTGGAGCAGATGACCAGGAGGGTATAGCGTTGAGGAAAATGAGCAGGAGGGGTTCAGAGGTGGAACAGAAGAGCAGGTGGGGAAGATGTGCAGGGAGGTACAGTGGTGGAAGAGATGAGAAGGGGGTTCAGCAGTGGGCCAAATGAGCAGGGGGGGTTCAGTGATGGGGCAGAAAAGCAGGGCGGTAGAGCAGTGGGGCAGATTCGAAAGGAGGTGTATTGGTGGGGCAGATGAGCAGGGGGAACAGTGGTGGCACAGGAGAGCAGGGGAAACAGTGGTGGGGCAGCAGAGCAGGGGGATACAGAGGTGAGACAGATGTGCAGGAGGTACATTGGTGGGGCAGATGAGAAAGCGGGTTACAGTGGTGGGACAGAAGAGCAAGGGGGGAAAGTGGTGGGGCAGATGTGCAGGAGGTACAGTGGTTGGAGGGATGAGAAGGGGGTTCAGCAGTGGGACAGAAAAGCAGGGGGGTACAGTGATGGGGCAGATGAGCAGGGGGTTACAGTGGTGGGACAGATAAGAAGGGGGTTAAAGTGGGGGGAAAGATGAGCAGGGGGTTCAGTGTTGGGGCAGAGGAGAAAGGAGGCACATTGGTGGGATGGAGGAGCAGGGGGTTACAGCAGTGGGGCAGAGGAGCAGGGGGTACAGAGGTAGGGCAGATGTGCCGGGGGGTGCAGAGGAGAAAGGAGGTACATCGGTGGAACACATGAGCAGGGGGTTACAGTGGTGGGCCAGAAGAGCAGGGGGAACAGAGGTGGGACAGATGTGCAGGAGGTACAGTCATGGGGCAGATGAGAAAGGGGTTTATAGTAGTGGGGCACATGAGCAGATAAGTTCAGTGTTAGGACAGATAAGAAGATGGTTCAGTGGTGGAGCAGATGTGCATGGAGGTACAGTGGTGGGGCAGATGAGTAATGGGGAACATTGCTGGGGCAGATGAGCAGGGGGTTACAGTGGTGGGACAGAAGAGCAGGGTGGTACAGTGGTAGGGCAGATGTACAGGGGGTTACAGTGGTGGGACAGATGAGCAGGGGGATACAGAGGTGGGGCAGATGTGTAGGGTAGTACAGTGGTGGGGTAGATGAGAAAGGGGGTACATTGGTGGGACAGATGAGAAAGGGGGTAAATTGGTGGGTCAGATGAGTAGGGTGGTACGGTGGTAAAGCATATGAGCAGGGGGTTCAGTGTTGGGGCAGAAAAAACAGGGGGGTAGAGCAGTGGGGCAGATGTGAAAGGAGATGTATTGGTGGGACAGATGAGCAGGGGGCTTAAGTGGTGGGGCAGATGAGCAGGGGGGTACAGTGGTGAGGCATATGTGTAGGGTAGTACAGTGGTGGGGCATATGTGTAGGGTAGTACAGTAGTGGGGCAGATGTGCAGGGTAGTACAGTGGTGGGGCAGATGTGCAGGGTAGTACAGTGTTGGGGCAAATGTGCAGGGTAGTACAGTGTTGGGGCAAATGAGCAGGGGGGTACAGTGGTGAAACAGATTTGCAGGGGGGGCAGTGATCTGAGGTGTGAAGGTGCATGAATTGGGGCTCATCTGAGGTGTGGAGTTGCAGGAATTGGGGCTGATCTGAGGCGTAACAGTACAGGATGTTAATTTCTCACTACAAAAGTAGTTTACAGCATTTACTTTAAAAAAAAAAATCCTTTTTGTGATTGAGAGTGTGAAGTTGAAATTTTTTTGTTATAAAATCGGCAAGGCTCAATTTCTTTGAAAAACTTTTTTGGCACACTGTTCTCAAAAGGTTACCTACCCCTGCCCTAATCCATATGAGAAGTGAGCAAGAGATGGTGACTATGCTTCTACTTTCAGTGGGACTGTGAAGAGTGAACAAAGCCACCTCCTACTTCAAATAATAGTAACAAAAAGAGATTTGAACATTTGGAGGAGGCTGATAGCATCAGAAGGTACTTTTCTGAGTTAAAAATACATACTTGAAAATATTTTTTTAAAACCAGAGTTTAACATCATCACTTTAATAGGTCTGGTTTAGATATTTATGAAAATATCTCTGCCGATTATTAGCACTACTGTCACAAATGAGCACCTATTATTTAACAGAACTACAACAAGGTTTGTGCTCAAATCAAAATAACTTATACAGTACTGTATATATGGTGATATTGGGGGAGTGCGGATCACTAGCCAGCCGTGGTTGTAAAAGTATATAAAAATAAGGGAGGGTGCACTGACCTTGTGCATTACTAAAGCGATGAATCATTCATCTCTTTGGCTCTGAGGAAGAGGGTCCTCCCTTGAAACGCGTAAACCACCCTGCAATACCGTCAGGTCCTCCGGCATTGTTGGTTCCAGACATAGACCCAAGAGTCACCACTCACTATTGCTGTTGCTTTGATGTGCATGTTTACCACGTTTTTATGCGAGTATATCCATTGCTGTTTTACCTTCATTAAAATTATTTTTGGTAATGCACAAGGCCGGTGCGCCCTCCCTTCTTTTTATATGTTTCAGTTCCAAGGACACCCATTGTTCTGAGGAGGTCAGCAAGGCCATTGACATTCCATACAAAAGGGTTAACTGCACCACACACCCCTAGACCCAGCACCCGAGCACAGGAGAATTGTTTACTGTTTGTGGTTGTAAAAGTAAACAGTGTTTATTTTCAAAAAGGGAAAAAAAATGATTTTCTTTAGTGTAAAACAAAACCAAACAGGTCATAAATTTCAGATACACAAGAACAACAATTTGGCTCACCACCAGTACAAACCTGCCCCACATCAGGGTTTAGGGTTTCTGTCTGCTTCAGGGGTCCAGAGAAAAGGCCACAGGAGTCTAGGCAGCACCTCAGTAGCCAGACAGTCCACAGCCCTCGCAAAACTGTGCCCATTCCACTGAACACCTCATAAACACCTGCTGGCTGCTTCCTGCCAAGCCTGGTCATCCACTAAAGGGTCCCCAACCCAAACAAAGGGGACACATAACTCCAATCCAGGACCCATCCCTGGTGTCCTGTACAACATTCGTCATCAACCCTGTCCTCAGGGCCCACTAACAGGCCAGGTTTTATGTATTACCTTGGGGAGATGCAGACTAGAATACTGCAATCACTGAGCAGCAAATGATATCACCTGTGATGTATTTCAGTTATCTTGCAAACCTGGCCGGTTAGTGGGCCCTGAGGACAGTGTTCATGACCACTGACTGGATGCCCCTGTAGCCTCTGTGACCATGTGGAAAGGCACTGCCTTATCGCCCAAAGTACCAGTCATGATCACCGTCCAGTGAAAGGGAAGGAACGACTTTCTGGACTGAAGGGCCAGAGATGTCAGCCACCAAACTAGGGAAGTCCTGACTAGTTGGCTCACCCGGATTTGACAATCCAGGTACAACTGAGACTTGTCCAATTTGGACAGGATCTCCATCCGCAAGACTCGGGTGTGGAATTAAGCATACGGTACCGCCTCGAAGGAGGCCACCAGGAGACCCAGGAGTCGCAGCGATGCCCACCTGCGGGTTGCCAACAGCTTCACCGTCACCTGAGAGTCTGTGGAGGTTCAGTACCCAACCAAATTCTTGAAGGGTCAGACTGGCAATCATCACATCCTCCTCTAATACTGAGTCTGAAGTAGCTCTCAGAAGGAAGTCGTCCAGGTAGCCCACGATAGCGATCCCTCGCTGTCTCAGCAAGGCCAGAATCGGGGTGAACACCTTGGTGAAAACCCTTGGTGCCGATACCATCCAAAAAGGAGAGCCACCATTGGTAGTGATCTTCCCTGACTGAAAAACGCAGAAACCTCTGATGCCTGGTGCATATGGGGACATTGTACAAAGGCGGTGAGGGCCTTGAGGTCCAGGATTGGACGGGCTCCGTCCTTCTTTGGGACCACAATAGATTCGAGTAAAAACCCTAAAACCTTTTCTGCAGTGGCACAGGTATGCAGTCCTGTACAGCCCTCTTTAGGGCTTCCCGACGAGTCGGAATGAGAGGAAGGTTTGAGGAAAGGAATCTGTTTGGTGGACAAGAAAGAAACCTTATCTTGTACCCTGAAGATACCACCTCGCAACCCACTGATCGTAAAGCAGGGAGGCCCACCGAGCTGCAAATTCATGTCACGAGACATCCCCCCACCCGGGAGACGGGCGGGGGCAAACCCTCATGCGGTAGCAGACTTGTTCGCAGGCTTGTATGGCTTGCGAACCCAGGGACACTTCTGTCCCTCAGCAGGACCCTTGTCGGTCTGGGACCACCTACCTGCGGGTCTTGACTGACGAAGATACCGATTCAGCGCGGAAACGGAGGGCCCTTGGCTCCTTACCCTTTCTGGCCTGAGGGAGGAGAGTGCTCTTACCCCCAGTGACATCCTCAATACTGTCATCCAGTGAGGCTCCAAATAGCCTCCCTTCCGTGAAAGGCAAGTCCGCCAGAGCCTTCTTGAAAGTCTGGTTCGTAGACCAGCTTTTTTGCCAAATAAGGCACCGCAGCACCACCGCAGATACTGAGGCTCTGGAAACCAAGGGAGCTGCCTCGCAGACACACGTAAGGCCATGCACCAACCGTTCGGTCAGTTTCCCGCAGCCTGGGGGAGCATGATGCTCCTCCAACTCCTGGTGCAATATTTGTACACATTCAGTGAGTGTCAGAAACACCAGTGCCGCAGCCAACATAGGCCGCAATGCTGATCCCAGCATGGTGAACCCTGACCGGTCCACCGCTTCGGACCTACTACCTGCAGTGTCCTTAAATGCAGGGGTCCCTCAACCGGAAAAGTGGTTAAATGCAGGGGTCCCTCAACCGGAAAAGTGGTTAAATGCAGGGGTCCCTCAACCGGAAAAGTGGTTAATTTGTATAACCTAGACACCGGGAGGTCCTAAACCGGGGGAGATGCCCAATTTTAAAAGGCTCTCCTAAAAAGGGGAACGGACCGCCACGCGTTTTTGGGACTGAAAGGTCCTCTGCGGTCACTCCCATGCCTTGTATATGGACTTATCAAAATAAGTCCATAAGGAAAAACCTTTTTTCAGTGCGGGCCGGCTTGAGGGACCCAAAAGGGACTTCAGCAGATGCCCCAGCAGTATTGTCCTGCGTGGACCCGGACATGGAGACCTCCATACTGTCCGAATGGTCCTGGTCAGCAGACCCTGCCCCGTCAGAGCAGGGGCCCTGTGCCACAGCCAGGCCAGAGTCTGAGACAGAGACAGAGCCATCCCCAGAATATGGCGGGGGAAGGGGGCGTTTTTAAAACCCCCCCTGCGCCACGCACCGCTTCCACCCTGGCAACAATGGTTCCAGGACCGCCAACAAAGCGTCCTTAGGTACCGCATGAGCAGGGGCACCAGTTGCCACCGGAATGACTGGGGAAGAAACAGCTTCAGGCTCCATGCTGACCCACACCTTGAACCGCCTCAGGGGCTACAGTTAAGTACAAGGTACTTTAAAAAGAGGCCCAACCTCCTAGCTGCTACTGACCAGGGGTATCCCAGGGGACTCACCGCCCTGCCAAGGCACCGCACAGCGCTGCGGTCCGCTCTCCCACACTGACAGTGTGTGTCTGGGTGTCTCAGGGGTGAACTGCGCCATCCGCGCTGTTCAGAAGGCCATTCCAGTACTAGAGGCCAAAACCTGTGGAAAAACCACACGAATATGGCCACCGTACGCCTCAAATAAAAAGGAGCTTGAGCTTCCAGAAAATGGACGCCCGTAGTAACTAACTGCGCCAAGTGCGACCACAACAAAATGGCCGCCAGCTGTATTACATACAGCAGCAACGTGGCCACAAGAAAATGGCGCAGGTGCTTTGAAAAAAACGGCACCAAGCGGCCGCCAGCTGTATTATATACAGCTGCAGCGCGGCCACAAGAAAATGGCGCCGGCGCTTTGAAAAAATGACGCCAAGCGTCCTGAGGCGAACGAGAAGGCCGCTATACTGCAGTGGCCCCCGAGCGGAGGCCCCCCAAAATTCAGAACACCTATAGTGAGAGAGCGGACCCGGACACACCCGCAGCCCCCAGCCAGAACCCAGAGCCCCCCACAGGCACACCTTGGTCACACACAGCAGGCCCCGCAATGCAAGGGGAGGAGGAAAAAAGGGACGGGGGAGAGGAAAGAGAGATCTAGGAAACCCAATAAAATGACCACCCCAGGAATGGCCAGCTGTTGCAGCCTGCCGAGGCAAGAGGAACCGTACTTACCCGTCCATGTGGGGACTCGCTCGTGCATTCCTGACAGACCTACATCCGAGCAGTACGGAGTAGCTGTCGGCCCGGTCCACTGTGGCTGAGACAGCAAGCAGCCCAGTCATATGTGAACCCCGGAGCATATAGCTCACCGGCCACCCCTGGAGCCACGGGGTATGTCGTGGCCGACCCCGCATGTAGCTAAGGTCTGCTAACGCTCAATGGCCGGACTGGGGGGACTACAAGGATCTATATTATACAGCCTGTCACCCAGCCGGCAGTTGATAGAAGATTTTTTAAAATAAAATCATAAAATAATAAAAAAATTAAGATGTCTTCAGGACCCTGGGCCCAAAGGGAGTCAGGTCCTTCTCTACTAGGCAGAAAAAAACTGAGCTGCTGAGGCAGTGTGAGGGGTTATGACCAGAGGGACCGCCCCCTGGGCGGGGCCAGGCCCGGACTGGCCATGCATACCGGGCAAATGCCCAGCGGGCCGCCGGACTGCATGTCACGTTTTCCCAATCATCTCCAATGTCTCCGGAGGCAGCCGGAGTTGGTGGGCGGAGCTGGGGGTTTGGCTGCCCTCTCCACTCCTCCCACAGACTCGTTCACTCTGGCTCAGTGGCGGTGCATCCATAGTGGGCGCAGGAGCGCCGCCCCCTCTCGCTCCTGCGCCCGTCACTCACAACAATACATAGGTTCATGCATTGCATGAACCTATGAATTGTCGCCGCCGCCGCTGCCGCCTACTATTCAGATGGCCGGCCCCCTGTTGAGCGCCAGCCATCTGAATAACAGGGGCTGGTTGGTTTTTGGAAGCCTGAGGGCTGTAATCGGCTTCCAAATAGTTAACCAGAGGACGCACGGGGGGTACGTTCCCTGGTTAACACTGACAGGCGTTTCAGCCAATCAGGTTCACCGGGTCTGGTTACCGGTAACCTGATTGGCTGAAGCGACATCGAGGGCGGGAGAAGACATCGAGGACGGAAGAAGGACGGCGCTGACCTGAGGAAGGTAAGTGCAGGGCTGGGGGAAACTGGCTGCATTTGGGGACAAACTGTCTGCATTTGGGGACAAACTGTCTGCATTTGGGGACAAACTGTCTGCATTTGGGGACAAACTGTCTGCATTTGGGGGGAAAGTGGCTGCATTTGGGGGGAAAGTGGCTGCATTTGGGGGGAAAGTGGATGCATCTGGGGGGAAAGTGGATGCATCTGGGGACAAACTGGCTGCATCTGGGGACAAACTGGCTGCATATGGGGACAAACTGGCTGCATATGGGGACAAACTGGCTGCATATGGGGACAAACTGTCTGCATTTGGGGGGAAAGTGGCTGCATTTGGGGGGAAAGTGGCTGCATTTGGGGGGAAAGTGGATGCATCTGGGGGGAAAGTGGATGCATCTGGGGACAAACTGGCTGCATATGGGGACAAACTGGCTGCATATGGGGACAAACTGGCTGCATATGGGGACAAACTGGCTGTACTTGGGGACAAACTGGCTGCATTTGGCGACAAACTGCATTTGGGGGGAAACTGGCTGCATTTGAGGGGCAAACTGGTGGCGTTTGGGCACAGTGGCTGCGTTTAATGGGCACAGTGGCGGCAATTGATGTTTTTTTTCAGTTTGTTTGCGCCCCCCCCCAAAAAAATTTCTAGCACCAGCCGCCACTGCTCTGGCTGATCCCACAGCTGAAGGAGAAAGAAACGAGGACACAGCAGCCAGAGTGTCTTCATCTCCAGGCATGCTGTAAGTTACTGCACTGCTGCACATGTCACTACATAGATTCCTACCCTGGCACCATACCACCCCAGCCTGCTCTATGCCACCGCACCCTGCCCTATGCGTGCCACCGCACCCTGCCTTTTGCCACCGCACCCTACCCTATGCCACCGCAACCTGCCCTATGCCACCGCAACCTGCCCTATGCCTCCCTAGCCTGCCCTATGCCACCGCAAACTGCTCTATGCCACCCCAACCTGCCCTATGCCACCGCAACCTGCCCTATACCACCGCAAACTGCCCTATACCACCCCAGCCTGCCCTATGCCACCGCAACCTGCCCTATGCCACCGCAACCTGCCCTATGCCACCCCAACCTGCCCTATGCCACCCCAACCTGCTCTATACCACCCGAACTTGCCCTATGCCACCCCAACCTGCCCTATGCCACCACACCCTGCCATATACCACCGCAAACTGCCCTATACCACCCAAACCTGCTCTATACCACCCAAGCCTGCCCTATACAACCCCAACCTGCCTATGCCACCCCAGCCTGCCCTATATCACCGCAACCTGCCCTATATCGCCCCAGCCGGCCCAATACCACCCTATACTTTAATTTACAGGGGTCATTTGGGGGTGCGCCTCGTGACCGTGCGCTGCCTGCAGGGCGCTGGGCAGGATAGACAGGAGGGGGGTGACACCATGTTTTGCCCCACCAGGTGACACCAACCCTAGTTACGCCACTGCCCCAGTGCACTCTCAGCTGCGAGTCGGAGCCGCACTCGAGTGACAGTGACACCCATCGGCACATCAGGGGGCCGGGACCCGCAACGATCCCCTTCTCTCTGGCAAGGTGGCCGCGGCACTGATGATCTGATCAGTCTCGGCTCGGCTGTCTCACACAGCCGAGCAGAGTGAAGCCGCCTCCCCCTCCTCCTTTATGTCCACGCAGGGGGAGGGGACCCAACATGCAGTCCTGTGCTGATCTGAGGTACATTATAGGTCTGAAGGGGGGTCTGTATTGTAGGGGGGGTTTTTGTATTGTAGGGGTGATCTGAAATGTAGGGGGGGTTCTGTATTGTAGGGGGGTTCTGTATTGTAGGGGGGTCTGTACTGTAGGGAGGGGGTCTGTACTGTAGGGAGGGGGTCTGTATTGTAGAGGGGGGCTGTAATGTAGGGGGGGTCTGTACTGTAGGGAGGGGGTCTGCACTGTAGGGAGGTATATGTAACATGCAGGGGGTCCAGAACTGTTAGGGGGTGTCTGTGTAACAAACTGTGGGGGCTGTGTCATGTAAAGGGGTCCAGAGGGGCAGTGCTATGTAATGTAAAGGGGTCCAGAGGTGCAGGGTGCTGTGTAATGTAAAGGGGCCCAGAGGTGCAGGGTGCTGTGTAATGTAAAAAGGTCCAGAGGTGCGGTGCTATGTAATGTAAAAGGGGTCCAGGGTGCTGTGTAATGTAAAGGGGTCCAGAGGTACAAGGTGCTGGAACCCCACATCCCATCATTAACCGTCGCCGTGAAGCGCCGCCGCCGCGCCACCCCCCCCCCCCCCCCCCAGGCTGCTCAGTCTAAAATGCCAGGGCCTATTTTTTGTCACAGTCCGGGCCTGGGCGGGGCTGTTCAGCTTTGCTAAAGTTACATGTTTTAAATGTCTAACATATCTGCCTAGTTCTCTCCTAATAGACAGGAACATAACCCACAAGTCAAGAATTATAAGGAGCTGTGTCTGTCCATGGACAAAAGAGAAAACAGGTTTTCTTGGTTTGCATATACTATAGTACATGTTCAAGCTAGTCAACAGCATTAAAGTGATCCCTCTCTGGTCAGTTCCTACTGTACTGTGCAAGATGGCAAATTCTTACTTGTAGATAGCATACTACAAGGACATATAGGGGTTGATCTACTAAAGACAAATAGGCTCATCACTTTGCAAGGGAATTTTCCCTTAACTTAGTGAATGAGGTGAATTTCTGCTGACTTCCATAACACAATCAAATGCAAGCATATTTTTTTTAATTTTCCTTGCACATTATATACTTTGCTAAGTGAATTTTCAGAATATTCACTAAACTAAGGGAATATTTCCTTGCAAATTGACCCTTCATGCCTTTAGTAAGTCAACCCCATAGTGGCAATACACTAAAAAAACTGGAGGACACTTTAGTCGCGTCACTGACCTGCATTCTGCAAAAATAACAGAAGCAGTATCTGCTCAGACCTCAACTAGTATATATTGGTAATTTAATTACAACTTGGCCAATCACTGTTTTGACACACACTATATTGTCAAAAGTATTTACACGCACATGAACTTTAATGGCATCCCAGTCTTAGTACGTAGGATTAAATATTGCGCTGGCCCACCCTTTGCATCTATAACAGCTTCAACTCTTCTGGGAAGGCTGTCCACAAGGTTTAGGAGTGTGTCTATGGGAATGTTTGACCATTCTTCCAGAAGCCCATTTTTGAGGTCAGGCACTGATGTGGTTGAGAAAGCCTGGCTCGCAGTCTCCACTCTAATTCATTCCAAAGGTGTTCTATTGGGTTGAGTCCCCAAACTGTTACCACAAAGTTAGGAGCATTAAATTGCCTAAAATGTCTTGGTATGCTGATGCCTTAAGAAGTCCCTTCACTGGAACTAAGGGGCCAAGCCCAACCCCTGAAAAACAAAAATTCAATTAGAGATGCTATCGGCCATCCAAATAAAAATAACTTAACAAAAAAGTACGAATCAACGCTCACCAAACTTCTGCTAGCATGAAATTAGCAGAAGGGGCCCAAAGGGTGGCGCTTGAGAAATGAACTTCCTCTTTATACTCTCATAGTACTGTAGTGGGATGCCCCTTTGTCCAGATTCCGGTGTAGGTCACTTTAACTGAACTCCCCACAATCCTCTGAGCTCCTGGACACGCCCGGGGGATATAAATGTCAGCTCCACCCAGCTTCCTGTGCTCAAAGAGATCCTGCCTGATGGGACAGCAGTGACTGGGCAAGTGAGCTGTTCCCAGGTGCTGGGTCCTCCCCTGTTAAGTCTGGTGTGTGGGCCACCAGCAGTGAGCACAAGAGCACGCAGCATCTTTCCAAGCCCCAGTCACTGGAGAGGACTCTGTTACAGTCCATTTGCGGAAGCTGTCCATGAAGTGGGTTGGCCCTATCTGCAGCCACCAGAACCTCCTGAACGAAGCAAGTAGAAAGCAGTGCCAGCGTGAAGTGTGTGCCAGCAGGAGGTCCACTCGGCTCACAGTCTGTTGAACGAACGATTACTATCTTGGACACGTGAGATTTTCTTAGCTCTCTATTCTATCTGTAGATTGAACACAGAACACGCTGCTGCCACCTAGTGGACATTAGTTGAACGGCAGTATAATTGTTATAGTCTCTTTCTTTATGGTTCATATTAATGTTCTGTACTGTATACCCGTGTTCACACGATCTCCGGTACAATTTATGATGTTGAAGTTCATTGTTAAGTAAAGCAGAAATTGCACATTACCACTGGTCTGATCATTTGGCTGAAACCGTTACACAACACTTGGCGTCACGAACAGGGTCAGCCATGTCAGACAGTGATGAGGAGAGCAGCACAATGGCAGAGCCAGTCAGCAGCGGCACTGAGGGAGTTAAACAGTCTGTCATAGCTTCTCTATTGCTGGCAGGATTGCTACCACAACAGCTGCCTAAGTACACAGGACCAGATCAGGACTTAGATGATTGGATTAGGAGATTGCGGGGCTTGATCCGGTCATATGGGGTCCCACCTGCACAGCAGGCAGACCTGGCCATTAATGCCCTTGAAGGAGAAGCAAGGACGTTGATCCTATACCTTCCAGCAGAGGACCAGGAATCCCTAGACAAGATAATCAGCCGCTTGGAAGCAGTGTACACCCAGACGGTTGCATTAGGGGGATCTTAGAGCTCGCTTTATCAGTAGATGGCAGAGAGTGGGAGAATCTATTCCGCAGTACGCCCTGGAACTGCAGGATAAAGCAGCCGAGATCCGCTGCAAGGAGAGGAGGCGAGCAGGACATGCTGGCTGGAGTGATACAGATGGGTGGCTGAAGGATCAGTTTGTGGATGGGCTTCTGTCTGACAAAGTCAGAGAAAAGTTACAAGAAAAAGGACAGAAGTAAACCAAACTTAAAATTCCACGAAATTCTAGAAGCAGCTATCCTATATTCAGTACCCAGACGTGCCAGTACGGACGTCCTCATGGCCAGCACAGGGGATAAACCTTGTAAACCGCCACAAACTGAACACACAGCTCCGTGGGAGGTGGCCATCCACAAGCTGATGGAAGGAATGGCCCAGCTCCAGACAGAACTTGCCATGCTGAGACTTGAGCGAGACAATCCAAGGGGGCACACCTCTTCATGGAGAAACCGATCACCGCCCCGCAGACGACCAAGACGGGAGAGGTCACCCTCTCCATGTTGGGGCTGTCGACAAAAAGGGACATCGCTTAAGGGATTGTCCTGATCGAATACCGAGGGAGCTGTTAAACTCAGAGCGCCCCGCCGCTAGGAATCAAGCAGTGGGGCGGCCCAGCAAAACGACTCCCTCGTCACACACGGAGGACGTGGGGGTCGAATGCCCTGTGGTACACGGGTACTTCGATGGCCAAGAGGTCGAATGTCTCTTCGACACTGGGTTCCAAGTCACCATTCTACCCAAACCATTGTTCCAGCGACACTTCCCAAAGAAGAAAATGAGTCAGGATACCCCCTGGATCTCACTGACAGCTGCCAACGAACTTCCTATAGAAGTGGTCGGGATTACCTGGATGAAAGTAGAACTGTGGGGACAGGACCTTGGCCAAAAAGGTGTTGTGGTTACACGAGCATCCGGAAAAGGACGGCCGCAGGTGATATTGGGCATGAATATCATCCAGGGGCTGAGGTCTGAGCTGTTAAAACGATGTCCTACACACCTGGGACCAGCGAAAGAAGTTAGAAAGCTGCTCTAAAGGACTCTGACGCAAGTATCGCAAATATTAATGAAGAGGCCGAAGAAGAAGAAATTCTACCCTTAATGGGGGCTAGATCTAAGAGTAGACCACGGGTGGACCTCATCTAGGTATTGGAAGATTATAACTGGGCAGAAACGCAGAAGGATGACCCTGTGATTGCCCCAGTAATAGAGGCAATGCAGTTACGGCGCTGGCCCAGTAGAAGTGAAAGGTCACGCCTCCTCTTGAGAAATGGCATATTGTATCGCAGAATAATGTTCCCCCATGACTCTTCGGTAACCTGGCAGGTCGTACTGTCGCGGGCCAGAGCTCGACCAGTGGCAGAAAGGATCCATGTGGAAGGAGGACATTGGGGTGTCCACAAGACATTCACCTGGTTCAAAAGTCAAGCCATGTGTGTGGGGCTGTTGCAGTTGATTGATCAGATATGTCATCACTGTGCGGTATGCTCCGTGACCAAGGGGGCTGAGATCCAGGTGCCTCCCATGAGTTGGAACACCCCATTGGAAGTTTAGCGATACCCCCAGTTAAGAGGGCTGCCTTGATTGTTTCGGGCCCTGTAGTGCACCGCTGTCAACCCCTGGCAATCGGCTCTAACCTCTCGTGGCACAGTTAGTAAAGGGGATGATAGAATTGCAATCACTCTAATATTCTCTATGACACAATCCCACAGTAAGGCACACAGTAATGGTATAGACCAGTAAATGACACTGACAACCAATATACTTAACTCTATTATTTTACTGTTGGTAAATGTTAAAATGATAAAACAGTATGCAATGTCACATGCAGAGCCCTGCAATATGGGTATAGTTATTAAAAAACATTAAACGTTCAGCAATATGATAGACAGTTTAACAGACCCCGCTGCAGCTATCCTCCCTCGTGAGCAAAATGGCGCCCAGCAATGTCCTATACTCCCAGTCAGGCCCGACTATGATTTGGGTATAGTTCTGTGGAAGAAATCTTTGCTAGCAAAACACGGTGGTGCACTTTCAAGAACAATTGTAATCCAACAAATGATGATCAGTAACTTTGTAATGCCAGGGAGACTAGTAACTCAGTTCAGCAGATAGTCTCCCAGAGTGTAACTGCAATCACTGTGATGGCCCTGAATAAAGTTAATGGGCCTAAAGATACTGTAATGTAGCTCAGAGCAGGTGCTCTCTCACCCGACCGGACTAGTCCTTGTCCGTTACTTCCGTTACTGTGACTCGCTTCCAGGGTCTTCGGTCCTCCTGATGACAGCACTCAGCAACAGGATCAGACGCTCCGCAGGCTCCTCAGTGGAGCGGAAGGCTCTTTGGAAAAGCACAAGGCCCAGGCTTCAGGCCTTGTCCACACAGCAGGTCAGCACAGGGATCCTCTTGCTGGGAGGGTGGTGTCCAAAGAGAAAGAAACTGGGGCTCGCCTCCCTCTTATAAAGTCCACCCCAGCAGTCTTTGCACAGGGCAATGCACCCTGGGTGCCTCAAGGTGTACTGGGTACTGTAGTCTCTTGAGGTTTAAAGGGCAATACCCCGCTACACACTCCCCCCACTTAGAATCTTTGGTCCCCAAAGACAGTATTAACAATATGCACAGACAAGGTCATTGAGGGCTGCAAGGGAAGTTGGCATGGGAAGCTCCCACCAAAACTGGGAAGGGAGTTTGTCATGCCCACAGGTCACATCAATGGGGGTAACCTGCCTAACTGTGCCAGAAAGTGAGCTGGGGTTGCCCTCCACCAAATGCACAGTGGAGGGACCAGGTGTTTGTATTGTCCTTCTTGCAGTAGTTACTGTGTCCTCAGAGCTTTCTCACATTTGGGCATAGGTTAATTTCCATGGAGAACGAATGGTTCTCTTTACTCTCTGTTCTCTTGGGGTAACTGTCTCTGTCACCACAGGCTCTTCCTCTGGGGTAGGTGTATTGGGTTGCAATATTTCTGGTGCATCCAGATCAGGTGCAGGAAGACAGAGAATTCCTTTGATCTTCAGCAGGAGGCGACTCTATGGCATCTTCCCACTCCTCAGAGTGAAAACTGGACGGGACAAACTCGGTGGCTTCTACATTCAATGTACTATCTAAAGTATCTTCAGAGGGCGGAAGGTCTATGGACAGAGGCTCCGGGGCCTGGGACGGCCACAACCATTCAAGCTCTTCTTCTTCATAATCACTTTGATCAGTGACATCCATTCCTCCAGACTGAGGTGCCTGAGACCGAGTGTTGGGCCTAGGTGTATTCAGACTTGAGGATGGTCCAGGGGAAATCTTCTACAGGAGGTATCCGAACTGCTTCTGAAAGTGGAAGTAAATGGTTTCTGTGCCAGGTCTTCAGCAGCTTTATCTTCCCTTCTGGCCTCAGCTGATATACCGGCAAGCCTGGTAACCTTTTGCAGATCACATAAGGTTCGGGTCTCCATCTGTCTGCTAGTTTGTGCTTCCCAGGGACTCTCAAGTTCCGCAACAGCACTCTGTCTCCGGGTTGCAAATCCTGGATCCGAACTTTAAGACCAAAGTTCCTCTTGTTCCGGGCTCCTCTTTGCTCTGATGCCGCTTGAGCCTGTTCAAACGCCAGTTTCAGGCTCCTCCTCAGCCTGTCTACATATCCCTTGTGCGAGGTGGCTGATGTGTGATCCATCGATATGCCGAAGGCCAGATCCACAGGCAGTCTTGCTTCCCTGCCAAACATTAATCTGTAGGGAGAGTACCCTGTGGCATCACTGGTTGTGCTGTTATAGGCATGCACTATTGCTGCTATGTGCTTGCTCCAATGCTGCTTCATCTCGCTGCTCAGAGTCCCCAACATATTTAACAGAGTCCTGTTGAATCTTTCCGGTTGGGCATCACCTTGGGGGTGATAAGGGGTAGTACGAGTTTTCTTTATACCTAAAGAGTCCAGCAATTTCCTAATCAGTCGACTCTCAAAGTCTCTTCCTTGGTCTGAGTGCAGGCGCTGTGGTAGCCCGTAATGCACAAAGTATTTTTCCACCAAGATTTTGGCTACGGTGGAGGCCTTCTGGTCTTTAGTTGGAAAGGCCTGGGCATAATGAGTGAAATGGTCGGTTATCACCAGAACATTTCCATGTCCACTCAAGTCAGGTTCTAGACAGAGAAAGTTGATGCATACCAAGTCCAAGGGTCCTTGACTCTGCAGATGGCCCATTGGGGCAGCTTGACGTGGTAATGTCTTCCTTTGAACGCATTGAGCACATGAGTGACAGTACTCCTCCACTTCAGCCCGCATACAAGGCCAATAGAACCTATTCCTCAGAAGCTGGAAGGTTTGTTCGGCCCCCAAGTGGCCATGGTTATCATGTAGGGCAGCCAAGACAGTTCTTCTGTGTTTTTCCGGCAAGAACAGTTGCCACTTCTCTTTCAGGTCATCAGAGGGGCCCCTTCGGTAGACCACCCCTTGATGCACCTGTAACTTGTCCCATTCTTTGTGGACCAGTCGAGCCACCTTTGAGGGGTCCTGCAGGAGCCTGCCTGGATCCGGGTCTTCCAATGCCTTCAAAGCTAATCTTCCCCAGGGATCTTCCAACTGGTCTCTTCTTATGTCCTTCTTGGACAGCTTTGGCAGGTCGTCCTCGACAATCTGGGTCACTTCACAATAACACTTGGGCACCCCCACTACCGAAACTCTGATCTCTTCCGCCCTTGACCCACCACTAGCTTGAAGTTGTGCTCCTCGACACAAGGCCCATACCCCATCCGGGGTCACCTGGGTCCAGTCTTCTGTGTGGTGGGTGGGTGCATGAGCCCTTCTGGACAATGCATCTGCATCACGATTCCCAGCTCCATGCCTATACTTGAGACTGAAGTTGAATCCGGCCAGGGCTGCCAACCAACGGTGGCCAGTGGCATCCAGCTTGGCCGTGGTGAAGAGGTAGGCGAGTGGATTATTGTCAGTCTTTACTGTAAAGTCAGCTCCATACAGGTAATCTCTGAGCTTATCCACGACTGCCCACTTTAGGGCCAGGAATTCCAACTTGTGGGTGGGGTAGTTCTTTTCTGCTGGTGTTAGACTTATACTAACATAGGCAACTGGACTTAAAGCGGAGCTCCGCCGGAAAAAAAAAATATTAAAAGCCAGCAACTACAGCTACAGCAGCTGCTGGCTTTTAATATTTGGACACTTACCTGTCCTGGAGTCCAGCGACGTCCGCAGCAGAGGACGAGCGACCGCTCGTCGCTCTGCTGCTCCCTCCGCCATCCTCGCTGAGGGAACCAGGAAGTGAAGCCCTGCGGCTTCATGCCCGGTTCCCTACGGCGCATGCGCGAGTCGCGCTGCGCCGTTCTGATTGGTGCTCCTGTGTTCTGGGAGCCGAGTGTCTCCCAGAACACCAAGGGAGTCTGCGGGAAGTGACGTAACTCCCGCAGATTCCTGGAGAGAGGACTCCCGGATGTGGGTGAAAATACCTGTCTTAGACAGGTATCTTCACCCCCCTCCCCCCTGAAAGGTGTCAATTGTGACACCGGAGGGGGGGAGGGTTCCAAATAGCAAAAGTTGCTATTTAGGGTGGAGCTCCACTTTAAGTGTCCTTCATATTCTTGGTACAGCACACCTCCCAGACCAGTGTTTCTCAACTCCAGTCCTCAAGGCGCCCCAACAGGTCATGTTTTCAGGCTCTCCATTGTTTTGCACAGGTTATTTGATCAGTTTAACTGCTTTAGTAATTCCCACAGCTGTTTCATCTGAGGGAAATCCTGAAAACATGACCTGTTGGGGCGCCTTGAGGACTGGAGTTGAGAAACACTGTCCCAGACCATCATGGCTGGCATCTACATGCAGTTCATATGGTTTCTTAGGGTCAGCATAGGCCAGGACTGGGGCAGTGGTCACACTTTTCTTCAAAATTTTGAAGGCTTCTTCACACTTCTCTGTCCACTGGCCTTCCACGGACTCTCCAGGCTTTCTGAGGCCAGTATCATCCTCCTCTCCTTCTGTCTTTAGCAGCTCATCCAGGGGTTTGGCAATTTTTGCAAACCCTTCCACAAATCTACGGTAGTAAGAGCAGAACCCCAGGAAGGATCTGAGCTCAGTCACTGTAGTTGGTCTGGGCCAGGAGGTAACTGCGTCCAGTTTGTCGGGATCTGTAGACACTCCTTCTGCAGACACTATGTGTCCCAGATAGTGGACCGAGGACTGGTAAAACTGGCACTTCTCCCTGGAGAGTTTTAGTCCCTCTTCACTGAGTCTCTTCAGGACTTTCTCCAATCTCTCTTCATGCTCCTCCAGAGTCTTCCCGAAGACAAAGATGTCATCTAGGTACACCAGAACTTCGATAAGATTCATGTCCCCCACTGTCTTCTCCATCAATCTCTGAAAAGTGACGGGAGCCCCCGACAGGCCTTGGGGCATCCTATTAAACTCATAGAATCCCACTGGGGGGATGAAGGCCGTCTTCTCTCTGTCTTCAGGGTGCATTGGGATTTGGCAATACCCACTCTTCAGGTCCATGACGCTGAACCACTTGGCTCCAGACAGACTCTGGAAGGCATCTTCTATCCTGGGGGAAGTATACTGGTCGGGTATGGTCCTGCTATTGAGAGTCCTGTAGTCTATACTGAGTCTCAACGACCCGTTCTTTTTCCTGACCACCACGATGGGGGAGGCATATGGACTTCTGGACTCTCGAATAACCCCAGTTCTCTTAAGCTCTGCCAACTGTTCACGCAAATCTTCCAAGTCAGCCAGGGGGACTCGCCGGACCCTCTCCTGGAAGGGTTTGTCTTCCTGCAGACGAATCTTATGAGTGGCACTCCTTGCACACCCTACGTCAAACTCATCTTTTGAGAATATTTTTCTCCATCTAGTCAGCTGGGCCTTGGCTCTCTCCTTCCACTTCGGTGGTAAGGTGGTGTTTTCAAGGCAGAGCTCCCCAGGGTGAGTTCCCCTCCTTCTGCTTTCTTCAAGTCCAACAGGCCCACTGGGGTAGCAGGGTTTACGTTGCCCAGCAGCACCCGGGCGGGAATATTCATGGGAGAACTAGTGACATTCCTGATGCTCACTGGAATCTGGCCCTTCGCCTTCTTCAATGCCCTCAACGGGACCACTTCAGGGATCACTTTCAATCCTGGGTGGGTGTTCAAGGGGTCTGGCTCCAAGACCACAAAAGGGGCCAGGCTGCTCCTAGGAGAGTTTTACCATAGCCTGAAGACAGGTCACCTCACCAGGCTGCAATATCTTCTCTTTTCTTGACAGTCTCCAGACTTTTCCCACCCCCTCTTCCGGGGCCTTTTGTTCCAAGACCAACTTCTGGTAGACCTGTCACAGCATGGGGTGAATCTTGTCTGTGGTAGGACTCCGCTCCTGCACTAGAGGGGTCAGCAGCCTCCTGACCAGGTCAGTGTTGGTCCCTATTAGCATGGAACTGGTGTTGGCCCCTGACGGGCGAGGACAAACTACCGCCAGGGTGTCAAAGACTTCCATCAGTGACAGGAAAGGCGGATCAAAGGATAGACTGATTGAGACATAACCGTCGTAGGAAGAGCTACGAGTGCCAGTTCCCCCTATCTGTAGGTCGTCCAGCTTCTGTAAGGGCACGTGACTCAAATGCTTCCGGTAAAAGTCTCTGTATAAAAGAGTCACTTGGGCTCCTGTATCTAGGAGAGCCTTGGTGTAGACTCCCTCCACTTGAACGGAGACTTGAGGGGAGGGTCCTATTAACTCGTCTGGAAACCTCTTCTGGGGTGTTTCCTTCTTTGGACTCAATGATTTTCCTATTGATGTTTTATTTTTCTTCCATTTCTCTCTGGACCTCAACCCTTTTTGGACCTGGTATGCATTGGTTTCCCTCAGATTGTTACATTTCAACTCCCGATAGGTGGTATGGGGGGGTTTTAGGAGGGGCATTGTTTCCCTTCTCTTTTGCCTCTTCTTGCTTTTGAATCTTTTTGGAGCTTTTTTTAAGTAGTGGGCGCCCGGCTGACTCCTTCACCGGGGCCCTCTGAAGTTTTCCGCCGGCTTGCGGTATCTGGATGCAACTTCATCTGGGCTGGGACACACTGCTCTAACATGCCCGAGTCCCCCACATTTGAAGCAAGTTATCAATCTCTTAGGCTTCTGTACTAGTTCCGTATTGGAGCTAGGAGGGTTTTTTAGTTCCTCTGACGTGTTCTTATTGTGTAGCACAGAGGCCTGGCTAGTCAGCATGGATACCATTTCTACTAGTTGCGACACCTGGGTCTTTAGGAGTTCAACTTCTGAATCACCTCCTTCTGCACTTAACATTCTGACTCGGGCAGTTGGTTCGGTGTGTTGACTCCTCCTTTTGTCTTCCAACATGGCCTCCTCCTCCCTGACTAACCGGATCAAGTCAGTCCGGGTGCGTAGCATTAATGCGATGGGGTCCAAGGGTTGAGCTCCCCTCAACACCTGCTGGGTACGGGCCTCATCCACTTTTCTTGGATCGATCCCTTTCTTCAGTAGGATCTGATGCAGGATCTTATCCAGACGTCTTATGAATTCTGACAGCTTCTCTCCCTCCTTTTGGTAGCAATGCTCCAGCTGGTAAGTGAGTTCAGTGACCTTTTCCGTCCCGCCGAACACATTCTGCAGAATATCCAGATAATCCTGTGCATTGCAGTCCTTCTTGCTTAACTTGAGGTTACGTATGGCCTCCAGAGCAGGCCCCTTTAAGCTTTCCGCAATCCTTTGTTTTTTTTGTTGTTCTGGCACCTCCCATTTTTCTAGGGCCTGAGTGGCGCCATCTAGCCACTCTTCAAATCCATCCTCCACTGAAGGTGCAGGTTTCTTCCCAGAAAAAGTCCTGAGTTTCCTGTATCCTGACATCAGGTAGTCTGAAGGGCCCTTTTTACACTTGGCCACAATCTCCCCCAGGACAGCGCATAATTCTGAGCCAAGGGTGGTCAATGGTAGTGAACCGGGACCCTGTTGTTGGGCGCTTCCTGAAGTAGTGGATGTGGGGCCATCTTTATTCTCTGCTGGGTGTATCCGGAGGAGTTCTACTTGGTTTGTAGTTTTTATGCTGGCACCCTTGAAATAGTCAGAGATTCCGTTCCTGCACTCACACAATGCATAGGTGTGGGGATTTACAGTATCTGTCTTCATGTCAATCACCCATGGCTTCCTGTCCGTGGACAATGCTCTCAAGACTGGAGTTAGCTGCTCCTCTACCCAGGCCTCTCTCTGGATTTCAACCACCAGGCCATTCCCGGGTAGGATGCCTTCATTCCTGCACCACCAGGCTATGGCAGCAGGGTCCATTCTGGTGCTTCTGACCGGCTTGATTGCAGCGTGCAGTATACAGGAATCCCGGACCCGAGCCCCCACGTTTAGCGATACCCCCAGTTAAGAGGGCTGCCTTGATTGTTTCGGGCCCTGTAGTGCACCGCTGTCAACCCCTGGCAATCAGCTCTAACCTCTCGTGGCACAGTTAGTAAAGGGGATGATAGAATTGCAATCACCTCTAATATTCTCTATGACACAATCCCACAGTAAGGCACACAATAATGGTATAGACCAGGGCTTGACAAATTTGCTTGGAATCTGGGAGCCAGCTAAAAAAGTTAGGAGCCAGGAACGCGCCCCGTCCCGCCGAGCTCGCGCGCAGAAGCGAACACATACGTGAGTAGCGCCCGCATATGAAAGCGGTGTTCAAACCACACGTGAGGTATCGCCGCGATCAATAGATCGAGAGCAATAATTCTAGCCCTAGACCTCCTCTAACTCAAAAGATGCAACCTGTAGAATTTTTTTAAACGTCGCCTATGGAGATTTTAAAGGGTAAAAGTTAGTCGCCATTCCACAAGCGGACGCAATTTTGAAGCGTGACATGTTGGGTATCAATTTACTCAGCGTAACATTATCTTTCACAATATTAAAAAAAATTGGGCTAACTTTACTGTTGTCTTATTTTTTTATTAAAAAAAAGTGTATTTTTTCCCAAAAAAGTGCGCTTGTAAGACCGCTGCGCAAATACGGTGTGACAGAAAGTATTGCAATGACCGCCATTTTATTCTCTAGGGTGTTAGAATAAAAATATATATAATGTTTGGGGGTTCTAATTAGAGGGAAGGAGATGGCAGTGAAAACAGACAGGGAAACTCCATTAGCATTGCTGTTTGTCTTGTCATACCAACGACCACCACAAGATGGCGTTAGATCACAGAAGGAAGCATAGGCCTGCAGAAGGCCGCAAAGCCGCGGCCTCAATTACCGGCCAGCGCGGCCTGACGCGATCCCGCGGCGCGGAGGGGGGGCACGGAGAGACAGGATTCCCCAGCTGTGCTGCGCCAGGTCGTTAATTCTAGTCGCAATGGCGACCTGGCGCCCGGGGTTTGTCGAGCCCTGGTATAGACCAGTAAATGACACTGACAACCAATATACTTAACTCTTTTATTTTACTGTTGGTAAAGGTTAAAATGATAAAAAACAGTATGCAATGTCACATGCAGAGCCCTGCAATATGGGTATAGTTATTAAAACATTAAACGTTCAGCAATATGATAGACAGTTTAACAGACCCCGCTGCAGCTATCCTCCCTCGTGAGCAAAATGGCGCCCAGCAATGTCCTATACTACCCAGTCAGGCCTGACTATGATTTGGGTATAGTTCTGTGGAAGAAATCTTTGCTAGCAAAACACGGTGGTGCACTTTCAAGAACAATTGTAATCCAATAAAGAAATGATGATCGGTAACTTTGTAATGCCAGGGAGACTAGTAACTCAGTTCAGCAGATAGTCTCCCAGAGTGTAACTGCAATCACTGTGATGGCCCTGAATAAAGTTAATGGGCCTAAAGATACTGTAATGTAGTTCAGAGCAGGTGCTCTCTCACCCGACCGGACTAGTCCTTGTCCGTTACTTCCGTTACTGTGACTCGCTTCACAGTGTCCACGACACCCGGGTCTTCGGTCCTCCTGATGACAGCACTCAGCAACAGGATCAGACGCTCCGCAGGCTCCTCGGTGGAGCGGAAGGCTCTTTGGAAAAACACAAGGCCCAGGCTTCAGGCCTTGTCCACATAGCAGGTCAGCACAGGGATCCTCTTGCTGGGAGGGCGGTGTCCAAAAAGAAAGAAAATGGGGCCTGCCTCCCTCTTATAAAGTCCACCCCAGCAGTCTTTGCACAGGGCAATGCACCGTGGGTGCCTCAAGGTATACTGGGTACTGTAGTCTCTTGAGGTTTAAAGGGCAATACCCCGCTACAGAAGTATTGACAGTTGACTTCCTCACCCTCGACATGTCGGAAGATGGACATCGCCATGTCCTTGTTATGGTGGACCACTTTACCAAGTTCGCAGTAGCTGTACCAACTTGTGACCAGACTGCAAAGACTGCAGCTCAAGCAGTGTGGAAGCACTTCTGTCTCCCTTATGGTTGCCCTCAGAAGATACATTCAGATCAAGGGCCCTGCTTTGAAAGTGAGTTCTTCCAGGAGTGGTGTTGCTCCTTAGGTGTCAAGAAGATGCATACGACCCCATATCACCCACAGGGTAACGGAGCCTGCGAGAGGTTTAATCGTACCCAAATACAACTATTGAGAGGGCTGGCCCGTGAGAAACGAACCAGATGGACCCATTACTTGGCTGAAGTGGTTTGGAAGTATAATCATACTGTGCACTCAGCGACAGCTCGCTCTCCTTACCACGTGATGTTTGGTCGTACTCTTGGGGGACCCACATATCTCTGGGGTGTTGTCCCCACTGAAGAACTGGAGTATACTCCAGCAACCTGGATTCGAGAGTGGAGGCGACACCTGTCAGAAGTCCAACAGTTTGTAAAGGAGCGAACTTGGGTGGAACAAGAAGAGTCAGGAACGGAGGTCTATGACCTGAAACCTGGAGACAGGGTCTTGATCAGGCACAAAGGTGCACATCAGCAGGGCAAGCTACAAACTCCATGGGAGGAAGTGCCCGGAGTTGTGCTACAGCAACCAATTCCAGGGGTGCCAGTCTATGACGTCCAGAAGGAAAGTATACAAGACAGGCCGAGGCGGCTACACCACAGGCTCCTCAAACCTATTAGAAATTACGTAGAGGTGCCTGAGAGCTTATCTAAAGAGCCGGAAGAACAGGTTTCCGAGCCACCCGTAGCAGCCCCAGCAGAGAATCAGTGGTGGCTACTCCCCGTTCCCTCACTGCTGCCTCCAAATCTCCCAGGAGAGATTACAGATACAGACAATGCCATGCAGCCCAATGATTGCCCAGCTTGGATTCCTACTCCTGCTGTGGAGCCCTCTGACCCACTGTCCACTGAGATGCCTGAAGGTGAAGATGTACCTTTGCCTGCTCCTGAAGACGAGCCTGAACCTTAACCCTTGAGATGCTCTCAGAGGCACAACTTTGGGAAACCACCTGAACGCTTTGCACAGGAGGACTTTGTATGGTCGGTAAACTTGCCTGGAATCGCAAGTTCAAGTGGGGTGGAGTGTAGTGGGATGCCCCTTTGTCCAGATTCCGGTGCAGGTCCCTTTAACTCAACTCCCCACAATCCTCTGAGCTTCTGGACACGCCCGGGGGATATAAATGTCAGCTCCACCCAGCTTCCTGTGCTCAAAGAGATCCTGCCTGATGGGACAGCAGTGACTGGGCAAGTGAGCTGTTCCCAAGTGCTGGGTCCTCCCCTGTTAAGTCTGGTGTGCGGGCCACCAGCAGTGAGCACAAGAGCACGCAGCATTTTTCCAAGCCCCAGTCACTGGAGAGGACTCTGTTACAGTATAATTGTTATATTCTCTTTCTTTATGGTTCATATTAATGTTCTGTACTGTATACCCATGTTCACGCGATCTCCGGTACAATTTATGTTGAAGTTCATTGTTAAGTAAAGCAGAAATTGCACATCACCACTAGTCTGATCATTTGGCTGAAACCGTTACACAACAGTACAATCACTACGTTAGTGTTTGCCGAGCGACAATTTGCGGATAGTTAGTATGCTAGACAAAATCATGAACGCGCCCTTTTGACAAAAATCAGACACTCGGTCGTACAATAATCGAACCGTGTGTATAAGGCTTAAGAGCAGAGTATTCATGGATTGTCTGCAATCAATTTATGACTTGTGTAACTATATGTGTTGCAGCATATCAGCTTTTTACAAAAAAAAATATTTTTTCAGAAAAAAAATCATATTTACCCAGGATTGAGAAATGGGGGTTTTGAATATACCCATAACTTGACCTTGAAATGTCCTTTTCACATCTGGTGCCTGGCCCCCTAGTGGCAGAAGAGAAAAGTACAAAAAGGCCAAACTTATGTCTCGTACACACGACCGGTTTTCCTGTCAGGAAAACTGCCATGAGAGCTTTTGGCCAGGAAAACCGGCCGTGTGTATGCTCCATCGCAGTTTTCCCGATGAGAAGACTGCAGGGAAAAAAAAAAAAAAAAAAAAAAAGGAGAACCAGCTTTCTTTTTTCCCGTCAGGATTCCCGGCAGACTTTTTCCCGTCGGGAAAACTGGTCGTGTGTATGCTTTTCAGAGGGGAAAAAACGCACATGCTCAGAATCAAGTATGAGACAGGAGCGCTCGTTCTGATAAAACTAGCGTTTGTAATGGAGATGGCACATTCGTCACGCTGTAACGGACTGAAAAGCACAAGGCTGAAAAGCGCAAATCGTCTCTCAAACTTTTACTAACACGAGGATCAGCAAAAGCAGCCCAAAGGGTGGTGCCGTTTGAATGGAACTTCCCCTTTTATGGTCCCGTCGTATGTGTTGTACGTCACCGCGCTTTGGATGGGCGGTATTTAGCCTGAACGTTTGTATCTAAGGCAGGCTTGAGAGGAATCCCGTTGGGAAAAATTTAATTTTTTTCCTGCCGAGAAAAATGGTCGTGTGTACGAGTCATTAGGGAGAAATCAATGGATCTCTAACAACTATCTACAGTAGCTACTCCTGACAAAGATTTGGTGAGGAGCTCCCTGACTAAACCCCAGGGCGCTACATAAGTAATTTTCTAGCAAAAAAAATGATTTGAACTTGTAAAAAACAAGTGTAAAAAAGAGGCTCAGTCCTTAAAGTGGAGTTCCAAGGCACCCGCAATGTTCTCATCCGACGCCGATCTGTCCCCTGGGTGGAGGCGCCACCATCTTTGGTAGGGAAATCAGCGAGCCGCAAGGCTTCACTTCCTGGTTCCCTACTGAGCATGCGCGATTCGCGCTGCGCGTGCTCTCAGTGGTCCCTGCTGTCTTCTGGGACACCTGTGTGTCTCCCAGAAGACAGCGGGGGTGGAGGAGAAGCCGATATGGTGTAGATCGCGCAGATACTGAGGCGATCTATGCCCGGAAGTGGGGAGCAAATACCTGGATTATACAGGTATCTGCTCCCCCCTGAAAAAGGTGCCAAATGTGACACCGGAGGGGGGAGGAATCCAAAAAGCGGAAGTTTAATTTTTGGGTGGAACTCCCCTTTTAAGTGGTTTAGGTATAAGCTTACCTTTTCAGACAAAGCAAAAAGGTAAACTAAGAATCATTCATTTATGCCTTGGGCTTTCGGAATACACTTTGTTCGCCAGAAGGCATAAATTCATGATCCTTAACCACTTAAGCCCCGGACCATTTGGCAGCTAGAGGACCAGAGGTGAATTCAGAATTTTGCACTGCGCTGCTTTAACTGTAAATTGTGCGGACATGCAATGTTGTACCCAAACGAAATTTGCGTCCTTTTCTTCCCACAAATAGAGCTTTCTTTTAATGGTATTTGATTGCCTCTGCGATTTTTATTTTTTGCGATATAAACGGAAAAAGACCGAAAATTTTGAAAAAAAATGATATTTTCTACTTTTTGTTATAAGAAAAATCGAATAAACTCAATTTTAGTCATACATTTAGGCCAAAATGTATTCAGCCACATGTCTTTAGTAAAAAAAACGTCAATAAGTGTATATTTATCGGTTTGCGCAAAAGTTATAGCGTTTACAAACTAGGGTACATTTTCTGGAATTTACACAGCTTTAAATTTATGACTGCCTATCTCATTTCTTGAGGTGCTAAAATGGCAGGGCAGTACAAAACCCCCCCAAATGACCCCATTTTGGAAAGTAGACACCCCAAGGAAATTGCTGAGAGGCATGTTGAGCCCATTGAATATTTTTTTTTTGTCCCAAGTGATTGAATAATGACAAAAAAAAAAAAAATTACAAAAAGTTGTCACTAAATGATATATTGCTCACACATGCCATGGTTATATGTGGAATTGCACCCCAAAATACATTCTGCTGCTTCTCCTGAGTACGGGAATACCACATGTGTGGGACTTTTTAGGAGCCTAGCCACGTACGGGACCCCGGAAACCAAGCACCGCCTTCAGGATTTCTAAGGGCGCAAATTTTTGATTTCACTCCTCACTACCTATCACAGTTTTGAAGGCCATAAAATGCCAAAATAGCACAAAACCCCCCCAAATGACCCCATTTTAGAAAGTAGACACCCCAAGGAAATTGCTGAGAGGCCTGTTGAGCCCATTGAATATTTTTTTTTTTTTGTCCCAAGTGATTGAATAATGACAAAAAAAAATAAAAAATTACAAAAAGTTGTCACTAAATGATATATTGCTCACACATGCCATGGTTATATGTAGAATTGCACCCCAAAATACATTTTGCTGCTTCTCCTGAGTACGGGGATACCACATGTGTGGGACTTTTTAGGAGCCTAGCCGCGTACGGGACCCCGAAAACCAATCACCGCCTTCAGGATTTCTAAGGGCGCAAATTTTTGATTTCACTCCTCACTACCTATCACAGTTTCGAAGGCCATAAAATGCCAAAATAGCACAAAACCCCCCCAAATGACCCCATTTTGGAAAGTAGACACCCCAAGCTGTTTGCTGAGAGGCATGGTGAGTATTTTACAGCTCTCATTTGTTTTTGAAAATGAAGAAAGAATTTTTTTTTTTTTCTTTTTTTTTTTTTCAATTTTCAAAACTTTGTGACAAAAAGCGAGATCTGCAAAATACTCACAATACCTCTCAGCAAATAGCTTGGGGTGTCTACTTTCCAAAATGGGGTCATTTGGGGGGGTTTGTGCCATCTGGGCATTCCATGGCCTCCGAAACTGTGATAGGCAGTGAGAAGTGAAATCAAAAATTTACACCCTTTAGAAAGCCTGAAGGCGGTGCTTGGTTTTGGGGTCCCGTACGCGGCTAGGCTCCCAAAAAGTCTCACACATGTGGTATCCCCGTACTCAGGAGAAGCAACAGAATGTATTTTGGGGTGTAATTCCACATATGCCCATGGCATGTTTGAGCAATATATCATTTAGTGACAACTTTGTGCAAAAAAAAATAAAAAAATTGTCTTTTTTCCGCAACTTGTGTCAACATATAAAATATTCCATGGACTCGACATGCCTCTCAGTATATAGCTTGGGGTGTCTACTTTCCAAAATGGGGTCATTTGGGGGGGTTTTGAACTGTTCTGGCATTTTATACACAACATTAGGAAGCTTACATCCACTCTTCTAACCACTTGAAGACAAAGCCCTTTCTGACACTTTTTGTTTACATGAAAACATATTATATTGCCCAAATGTTTGATGAAATAAAAAAGATGATCTTAGGCCGAGTACATAGATACCAAACACGACATGCTTTAAAATTTCGCACAAACGCGCATTGGCGACAAACTACATACATTTTTAAAAGCCTTTAAAAGCCTTTACAGGTTACCCCGTTAGATTTACAGAGGAGGTCTACTGCTAAAATTACTGCCCTCGATCTGACCTTCGCGGTGATACCTCACATGCATGGTGCAATTGCTGTTTACATATGACGCCAGACCGACGCTTGCGTTCGCCATTGGGCAAGAGCAGGGCAGGACAGGGGTGCTTTTTTTTTTTTATTATTAATTTTGCTTTTTTATTTTATTTTTAAATTGTTCCTTCCATGTTTTTTTTTTTTTTATCATTTTTATTGTTATCTCAGGATATGTAAATATCCCCTATGATAGTAATAGGTAGTGACAGGTACTCTTTTTTTGAAAAAACTGGGGTCTAGACCCTAGATCTTTCCTCTGCCCTCAAAGCATCTGACCACACCAAGATCGGTGTGATAAAATGCTTTCCCAATTTCCCAATGGCGCTTTTTATATCCGGGGGGGGACATTCCCTCCCACTGCTTGTAAAAGCAGTCCAGAGGCTAATTAGCCACTAGGGTTGCTTTTACATTAAAGCCGGCCGCTGGCTGAAAAGAATGATACCAAGATGATACCTAAACCCGCAGGCATCAATCTGGTATAACCATTCAAAGTCCAGCAACATACCAGTACGTTGCTGGTCCTTGTTGGACATGTATTGTAATCTTTTTTTTTTCATGCAGCCAGGTGGCTGAACGAAAAAAAGAGATTGATCGGTGGGTATGCCCACCATTAGAATACCGCCCTTCATCCACCCACTTCTAATGATGGGCATACATGCACCATTTATATATGCCGAAGCATGGGGGCATCCTCCCGCAAAAAAGTTATGCCGCACACACATGGTCGGACTTTTCCACAGGCAAGCCTCCGTCGGAATTTCGACCGTATGTACGCGGCATTAGGAGCAAAATCGCTCCTCCGCCCCTGCTGCCCCAATGCTTCGGCATATTTGCTTCTTTTTTTTTTTAACTGTGGTGGTGAAATCACCTCCTACAGCACTGGAGTCGCAGGGATCAGGCCTGTCTCTGCGGACGCTGCAGTTATGTGTGTTGTGTTTTGTAAGTGACAGTGATCGATCGATACTGCACTTCGGTGGCCTGGGCTGGACGGAGGGGCAAAACGCAGGTGCTAGCAGGTATCTGGGCTGATCCCGCTAACACTGCGTTTTTGGGAACCCTAAACTGCTGGGGACGCTAGTATAGATCTGATCAGATCAGATATTGATCTGTTCAGATACTATACCACTAAGGGAGGTGTATGCTTCACGCGTGGGTGTTAGCGTTACTGGCACTAACCTGACGCTGCCTGGGGTGTGACGCAGACCCTCTCTGATGCTAAAACCTAATTGATATCACCCGCCGGGCGATCAGGGGGTTAAACCTTTATTGGGTTATATACGGCGGGTGCCCTGACACTATAAAAAGCAAACTAACTAACCAGCGTCACCCGTAACACTTATATGATGATTACTGGTGAAAGGGTTAACTAGGGGCAATTAGGGGTTAAAACCTTTATTAGATAATATATGGGGGTACCTGACGCTATAAAAACCTGCGGCGAACCTAAAAAAAAATTACTGGCTACCGATCTGCATCACCGACGCTAAGACATCGATCAGAAAAATTAACGCTTAGCGACAGTGGTGATAGGGGGTGAAAGGGTTACCTGGGGGGCGATCAAGGGGGTTAAACCTTTATTAGATAATTTATGGGGGGTACCCGACGCTATAAAAACCTGCGGCGAACCTAAAAAAAAAATACTGGCTACCGATCAGCATCACCGACGCTAAGACATCGATCAGAAAAACGATCGCTTAGTGACAGTGGTGATAGGGGGTGAAAGGGTTACCTGGGGGGCGATCAAGGGGGTTAAACCTTTATTAGATAATTTATGGGGGTACCCGACGCTATAAAAACCTGCGGCGAACCTAAAAAAAATTACTGGGTACCGATCTGCATCACCGACGCCAAGACAGCGATCAGAAAAAACAATTGCTTAGTGACAGTGGTGATAGGGGGTGAAAGGGTTACCTGGGGGGCGATCAAGGGGGTTAAACCTTTATTAGATAATTTATGGGGGTACCCGACGCTATAAAAACCTGCGGCGAACCTAAAAAAAAATACTGGCTACCGATCAGCATCACCGACGCTAAGACATCGATCAGAAAAACGATCGCTTAGTGACAGTGGTGATAGGGGGTGAAAGGGTTACCTGGGGGGCGATCAAGGGGGTTAAACCTTTATTAGATAATTTATGGGGGTACCCGACGCTATAAAAACCTGCGGCGAACCTAAAAAAAATTACTGGGTACCGATCTGCGTCACCGACGCCAAGACAGCGATCAGAAAAATGATCGCCAAGCGACGGCGGTGCTAGGGGGTGAAAGGGTTATCTGGGGGGTGATCAAGGGGTTAAACCTTTATTAGGGGGGGTTAGGGGGCTACACTGGACCTAAAACTAAATGTAGTGACACTTTTACAGTCACAAATGTCACTGATTGCAGTGATCAGTAAATAAATGGTCACTGCAATCAGTGACACTGTGACTGGGGGCTGGGGGGTGATCTGGGGGGGCTGGGGGGTGATCTGGGGGGGCGATTTATGTGCCTATGTGTGCTGGTGTTAGTGTAGTGTTAGTGCACTGACCTGTGTGTCTTCTCTTGTACGACGCTCGGTATATGTGAGCGCCGCACAGGAGATGACATCACTTCCTCCTGCTTTCTCTATCTGTGTAAACAGTACACAGACAGAGGGGGCATTTCTATTCGCCGGGAGCGATCGCGGGGGGGTGGTCGGAATCGAACGGCCGCCCCCCCATCTCGGAACGCTCCCAGACGAATTCCGACCGCCCACTGTGCAGAAGGGGGGTCCGATCGGACCCCCCAACTGTACAAAGGCAATCACGTACACTCTACGTGATTGTGCCTGTCGGTGCCATTGTGCCGACGTATATATACAGTGAGCGGTCGTTAAGTGGTTAAAGAGAAGTTCCAGCCCCCCCCCCCCCAATTTTTTTTTAAGTCAGCAGCTACAAATACTGTAGCTGATGACTTTTACTATAAGGGCACTTACCTGTCCAGTCATCCAGCGGTGTCCTCACCGAGCTGATACTTTAATCGGCTCTTGGGTGCTGGCGCTGCCATCGGGAAACCTGTAGTAAAGCCTTGCGGCTTCACAGCCGGTTTCCTACTGTGCATGTGCAAGTCACACTGACCTTTGTGAATGGGCCATCTGTGAGCGGAAGAAGGGGGGTGGGACTTCCAGGTCACTTCGCCATGACGAATTTAGCCAGAAGTGGGAGTAGGAACTGCAACGGATCCTTGTCGCACTCTACTTGAGTGCTTCCGTCAGTACACTGCTTCCTCCCATCTGGACCTTCAGATTTTACAGCTGAATATTGTAACTAAGAACCAGACGAGACTAGCTCAGATACAAAACTGGAACATGAACTGTTTATTTGAACACAGGTACATAGAGATACACTCAGGGGACGAGCCTCCCTTTGCATAATGAAACAGGGCGGGGTAGACTTTACCTCCACCAGTAGCATGACACAGGTGGATTCAAACTTCTCATCAGTAGACTGTATTTGGGAGGGGCTGCTGGAGCAATTCCCCCCTCTCACAGCTAATACGCAGAGACATATACATCCCATAATAGGTTTCTCCCAAGGCAGACAGACAATAGAACAATGAAATACAGCCACATCCCAAACGATCCAACAGAGAGCACACAATAGTATGAGACAATATACTATATAAATATTTATATATGTGTAGTGGGGTGCCACTTTGCAGTGTGTTATAAGACTATTGTTATATTAAGAATAACCCCAGCTCCCATCTCTTTAAGATATTGCAGCAAATGTTGTTTAACTATATGGAATGGTGCATTGTGGAACTTATAGTACAGGGAGAAAGGGACTCCATTGCCATGGGTATCAAATAGACTATGGTACCCACAGTGCAGCTGTACTCCCAAAGTGCATTGCATCATCGCACAGCCTTCTGGGGGAGGTTACTTAAAGGAAGGGAGGAGCTACCCTCTCTCTCTCTGGACATCGCCTTCTATCAAACAGGAAGCCTGCGTTGAGGCCTGCTGCCGGGGGGTCTAGGCCTAAAAGCCTGGGCCTACAGTTGTCAAGTAGGATCACTCAGCCAAGGAGGGATCCTTTTCCGTGTGTCCAACTCTTGCTCTACAGAGACCGGAGTCGCCCATCTACCGACACCTTGTGCGGCTGTGTGAGAGACCGGAGACTGCAAGTTGCAAAGAGACCGGGGACCGGAACGCCTGCAGAGGAGCGTACCAGAGGGACGAGGCCTGTTTTGGTGAGGGGGCACCTGCCCAATTATTGACTGGCTGTTACGTAGGAAACTGACTATTAAAGGCCTGCAGTTATTATTCAAGTAGTGGCCACATACCAGGACATAGTTCATCTCGCAGTGGTCGCGTGTTTAAAGATTGGCGTTTGCACCGCTAGCAAGTTTTACCCACTCATAAACATTGTGGATGTTCAGTTTTTCTGCCTTTTCCTTTATCTGATGGATTACAAATGTTTTATGTGCACCAACAAATGCTAGCGAAGACTCTACTACTGGAAGGAACTTTACACTGAACTTAGTCAGGCCTGACTAGAGCAGATAGTACCGGGACACGTGTACAGTATTGCCCATTAGGGGGAGCTCGCGAGCACAGTACTTTAAATACATAGACAGTGTACACTAGAACTGTTATTTTTTTGGTTTTGATTTATTCTATCTAAATATTGTCTGCTATACCATTGACTCTGCAGGGCCATGTAAGAGTCAACTGTACTGCTGTTTAACTTTGCTATATTTTTTTTCTCCTACCAAGTAAACTTTAATTATTGGTTAAGCAGAATACTGTGTGGAGTTTATCTGTTACCCTGTGGCCATCACAAGGTAACCTCTTTATTTACAATTTTATTATTGTATGACATCATTGTGTTTCCCAATTATCAGTGGGTTCCACAATCTCTTGCAGACCAGTTGTGCCAAGGGAGGGTTCGAGACAGATTCCTGGGGTTCATAGCCAGAGTACAGACCCAAAACAAAACCAGCAGCTCTCTTAACTGGGGGTAGTGCTACATTATATATCATATACATACATACATACATACATACATACATACACACACACACACACACACACACACACACACATACATATACACACACACACAACATTCCAGTGTGGTTGTACAGCGAGTCCGATCAGTACAAATCAGACTGGGGTTCTTAGTCACCCTGTGCCCCTAATAGACACAGGCTGACTTAGACATGGGAGGTGCATGGGGAGCTGACACAAGGGTTTCCCAAACTCCCCAAGAGATTACGGGTTCCACAGGCCCCCCCCCGCCCAAAGTGACTCTCGTCACAGGTACCTGTTGAAACCAGGTACCCGCTCCCCCCACAAGGTGGCAAATGTGTCAGCAGAGAGGGGGAGGAGGCAGACAAGCAGAGCTTCCCCTTTTGGGTGGAGCTCCGCTTTAAGACTCCATCTTCTAGAGTAGGGTTTTGGTCAGTACTATTATGTGAGGCCTAGGTTATGTGATGCTCAATTATGTTTGAATTGTTTCTGCACTTTTGTCTGTGTTCTTTCTACACAGCAGGTGGGATCAGAGGGCAACTGCAATCAAGATGTCCAGACCTTTAGTTGCATCAGAATACTGTATGTTAGCTGAGGGAATAGTTAGCGTTAAAAAGGAATTGGTCATGTACAACATGTGAGAGATTACACATTTCCCTGTGTAGCGGGGTCCTAAATTTAGGGGAAGTGCTTGAGTGGTAGTTGTGCTCAAACACCCCAATTGTCAGGATTCTATCAACCATTTTGTCCGCAGGGAGAGTATCGGTGTGTAGTTCCCTGTGGCCTGCAGGTGGCGCTGCCATGGTGGGCCAGGGTTGAACCGCTGATATAGTGCTGTGCCTTATGTGTCTCCTCTCAGAAACTGTACTGTGGGTGTGGTAGGCCTGCTGTGCATGCTGGGAGAGGATATAAAAGGGGCAGACGCTGCCTATTCGGGGTTCTGTCCATTCTGGAGTGTCGGGGGTCCTACACCAGGAGTGTGTTCCTGTCCACCCTGGGCACATTTGGCCCAGGGGCAGAGGTTGGTGAATCAGTCCCAGGCACCTTTAGTCCTGGGGCTGCAGAAAAGGCCTTTAGCCTAGCACCTTCGGCTGGGGCCCTTCAAGGATCGAGGAATCCTAGGGTGCCACCTTGCGAGGGGACCCGTATCTTGGATGAGGAGGCCGGGGGAGGAACTGTTCCGAAGGACCGGTGAGAAGTCACGGTGAAGGAAGGGTCCCGGTAACTCTCTGGAGGGATGTCTTCTCCTTACATAGAGGCCAAGTTTTGAAGCACCAAGTTCATCAGGTCTGTGGCAGAGACCAAGTTCACCAGGTCTGTTGCAGAGACCAAGTTCACCAGGTCTGTGGCAGAGACCAAGTTCACCAGGTCTGTGGCAGAGACCAAGTTCACCCAAGTCTGTGGCAGAGACCAAGTTCAACCAAGTCTGTGGCAGAGACCAAGTTCAACCAAGTCTGTGGCAGAGACCAAGTTCAACCAAGTCTGTGGCAGAGACCAAGTTCAACCAAGTCTGTGGCAGAGACCAAGTTCAACCAAGTCTGTGGCAGAGACCAAGTTCAACCAAGTCTGTGGCAGAGACCAAGTTCAACCAAGTCTGTGGCAGAGACCAAGTTCAACCAAGTCTGTGGCAGAGACCAAGTTCACCAGGTCTGTGGCAGAGACTGTGAGTTTAAGTTAGAGTACCATTTGGCTGCTAGTCCCTTCCTAGGGAGACTATCCATCTGGGCTGAGTCTGCTTGAGAAGCCGAGCAGTGAAGTGATTGTGTTTGTGCCCGGACCTCTCCCACATCTTATGCTGTCCTGTCTTTTACTCCAACCTTTTCCTATCAGAGACTGTTATTTTGCAAAGAGAAAATAAACTCTGCGTTGGAGTTGCAGCTGGTGTGGACCTTCAAGTTACTGAAGGGGGGAACAAGGACTTGTCTCTGTTTATTGTAGAGGTGAGAATCATTCTCTGGAGGATTCCGGTTTTCTGGCCGTGGAGACCCGCAAACAACACCACTCAACTTCTTTACACAGGAGGGTATGGGCTTGTGGCGTGGTGTGCCCTCTCTACCTGTGAGGAGCCAAAGGCAGGTAAAGAAGGTTGAGGTCGCTACACCTATTTTTATTATTTTTTATGTTGTGCTATTTTTGGATTTGTTACATTTCCCATATCATCTTCCTCATGCTCTGTTTAGGTGTTTCAACTCTTTTTGGGTACTCAAGACTCGGAAGTCATTTATTCGGGGTGGTGAGTGTAGCCATCCTGTATTTTTGTGTGTGTCTAAATGTATTTTCCCTGCTTGGTAACTAATCTGGGACAATTAATAAGTGATAACTTATCTAATAAATTATTGTGTGAATAATTCTTAAATATAAACACCAACACAATCCTGTGATGCCTATATACAAAAAGGTGAATTGAAAGTCACCATATATAAATCGATTAGTCCCAATCGTAATAATAACGTGCTGTCAAGCCCACAACAATCAAAGAAATCTATAACACTCAATTATAGAAAAGTCTCATAGATTAAGTTAATGAAAAATCAAATGTGTAACAAATCCAAAAAGTGAAAAATTATTTCAACAAATAATGTTCATAATATATTGAAGTTAATTTCTTCAGAATAGTGCAAAGAGTTAATCCTTCACCAAATCTTCATGTGAAGCTAGAACAAATCTTCAACAAATAATGTTCATGATATATTGTGATTGTTTTCTTCAAAGTAGTGCAAAAGAGTTAATCCTTCACCAAATCTTCATATGAAGCTAACACCCGAAGTGCACAAATAATAGATTGCGCTTACCAAAGGATGTGGACCTCTTTAGTTAAAAAGAAGGTCTTTAACAGCTTGCGCAGGATTGTGCCTGCACACATATGGACAATGCTGGTAGAGAAATGTTGGAAACTCCTCCCTCGGTTAATTAGGCGGGAACATGTGAAATACAAGCAAAAGGACTCCATAGTGTAACCCGTATTTATTTATAAAAAGGCAATAAAAATAATGTAAAAAACGTATGTGGCCTAGGTGGCCTCTTACATTAAAAAGTGCCCATCCCGGCACTGGGGCTGCAGGCAGACAATAGGGAGCTCACAGCTCATGGACTCCTAGAAACGGCGTGCACCGAAGCCACCGTTCGCTGCAGTCAGGGACCCAGGATGGAGCGCTGCGTGTGTATAACACGTGACCAGGCTGCGCCGACCGACGTACGTTTCGTGTTGATTACGTCTTCAGGGTGGCGTGTGCCTGGTCACTGGGTCACGTGTATTTATTATGAATGGAGATGGAGCATAATTGGTGGGCAGGACAAACGGCTAATCACTCAATGCAGCTGCAGTGCCGGAAGGAGCCCTGATAAACACCATACACATTCCTCAATTTTACAAACTTAAAATAAATAATATATATAAAAGTTGGTCTTTCTAATTGCCGCTATTTTCATATATAATAGGAAATAGTTTTATATTATTTGCAACGAATAATCTATGACAATATATAATACTAATGACATGTCAAATATTCTTTGGCCACTAGATGGAGCCCTCTAGATAGAAAACCATACCCATATGATTGCATATGGATTTAGATCACAATGTGGCCAATCTGACATTACATTTAAACATTGGGGAATTTTTTTTTTTTTTTTTTTTATTATGTCGGTCCGTTCTCAACTATTTGACAGTACATACCGTCCCCAATATTAAAACTCGTATTGGCCATTTAATATTGATGGTAAATTAGATAAGTGGTTTACACTATATATTAACCATATATTGGAAACATGGTTATTGGACCAACCTACCAAGCGGGAGACATATTTACCAATACTTATTTATGGCTATATTTATGTTTGGAATTCCATGCTTATTAAATATAAATCTATATCAAGAGAAATTAATTTATTCCCTCATAATATTACCCAGTGGTGTGTTCATGATAAAAATTAACCTATCTTGGATCTAGTCCAAAGGAAAGGAAGAGGGAAGGTTGAAAAACTGTTACCTTCAAAAGTGCCAAATGGTTCCCCGCTGGAGGAATGTCCATCACTTAGTCATTTGATAGGTAACAGTTTAAATCTATCTCGATATTTAAACCATAGGGCTGCATACTATTTAATTTATACAACCACCTGGTTTCATTTTGTGATATGGCCCTCTTCATATGTGTCCCTCTCCAGTGATTTGAGATTTTATCTATTCCAAAAAATTTACAAAGACTGGGATCACTTTGATGGTGGCTTTTGAAGTGTCTGGACACACTATGTTTTGGAAAGCCCTTCTTTATATTCGCTAGATGCTCATTAATCCTTACTCTTAACTGGCGGGTAGTTCTTCCCACGTACTGGAGAGAGCAAGGACACTCCAGGACGTAGGTAACATGATCGGAATTACATGTTATCAAAGGTTTTATTTTAAATTTCTCTTTTGTCACATTAGATTGAAAATGTGTCACTTTTTTAGGATCTCCTGATTTTCTCGTCGTTCTACAGGCTTTACAACAGGTACAATGGTAAAACCCAGAACCATCCAAAAAAGTCCCAAGTTTCCTCGGGGGGTCTGGTACATTTCAGGCAATGCGGTTTCTCAGGCCTGGAGCCCTCCTATATATAAACTTGGGTTTGGATGTAATAGTACACTCTAAATCGTTATCTTTAAGAAGTATCGGCCAATGCCTCCTAAAGATAGTTTCAACTTCTCTAAATTGTCTGTGGAAACCCGACGCAAACGCTAGTTCTCCTCCATGTACTTTTTTAGGCTTGGCTACCAATAGGGTGTTTCTATCTATAGAGGACACCTGGGCCAGCACTTTTCCAAGGGTCTCCATATTATAACCTTTTTCTAAAAAATTATTTGTAAGGATATCCGCCTGTACACTAAATTCTTCATTACTAGTACAATTACGTTTTAAGCGCATATATTGGCCCTTTGGCACTGCTCCAATCCATTGAGGATGGTGGCAGCTAGAAGTAGGCACAAATCCATTTCTATCGGTCTTTTTAAAGTAAGTTTTAGTCTCAAACTTTATATCTTTTTTGGTAATTGTAAGATCTAAATAATTGACTGAGTTTAGACTATGTTCTTCTGTGAATTTCAAGCCATACTGGTTTATATTCATCTCTGCCAGAAAATGGTCTAAATTAATTTCCGATCCATTCCAAATTACAATCACGTCATCTATATATCTACGATAGAAATATAGTGACGGATTCCTATTTGAATAAATTGATTCATGCTCCCATTTATTCAATACTACATTCGCCACGCTGGGGGCATAGCGAGCCCCCATCGCCACGCCCCCAATTTGGTTGTAGTAATGATTGTTTGCCCAAAATAAATTATTTTTCATGGCTAATTTGAGTCCACTAATCAGATAATTTATTTGGGTTTTTTTAAAATTAGATTGTTTACTAAGCGCCCATTGCAGTGCTTCCAACGCATCTGAATGTCTAATGTTGGTATAGAGCGACTCAATGTCAATCGTTACCATCAGCATATTTGGAGTAGCTTGGAGTTTTTGAAGTGCCACTATTAAGTCTCTGCTATCTTTCAGATAGGAGGGGCTAAGAGATACTAGTGGTTTAAAAAAAAAACATCTAGATACTCACCAAGCCTAGAAAATAAAGATTCAATTCCGTTAATTATAGGTCGCCCTGGGGGGATATCATTGTTTTTATGCATTTTGGGTAATATGTACATTACCGGTACTTTAGGAGCATGAATCATAAGGTAATTAGCTTCTTTCTGGTTCAGGATCTGTGTGCAGGCACAATCCTGCTCAAGCTGTTAAAGACCTTCTTTTTAACTAAAGAGGTCCACATCCTTTGGTAAGCGCAATCTATTATTTGTGCACTTCGGGTGTTAGCTTCATATGAAGATTTGGTGAAGGATTAACTCTTTTGCACTACTTTGAAGAAAACAATCACAATATATCATGAACATTATTTGTTGAAGATTTGTTCTAGCTTCACATGAAGATTTGGTGAAGGATTAACTCTTTGCACTATTCTGAAGAAATTAACTTCAATATATTATGAACATTATTTGTTGAAACAATTTTTCACTTTTTGGATTTGTTACACATTTGATTTTTCATTAACTTAATCTATGAGACTTTTCTATAATTGAGTGTTATAGATTTCTTTGATTGTTGTGGGCTTGACAGCACGCTATTATTACGATTGGGACTAATCGATTTATATATGGTGACTTTCAATTCACCTTTTTGTATATAGGCATCACAGGATTGTGTTGGTGTTTATATTTAAGAATTATTCACACAATAATTTATTAGATAAGTTATCACTTATTAATTAAGTTTAAGAGTATTTGAGCGCCCCCTTTTTCATATATATATACACTCATTCAGATAGGAGCATAAGACTCCATCCGCAGGGGAGCAGCCGTTATATATAATTTGTATATTTATTTATATATAATTTTTTTCACATAATTTTGTATATATTAATTGGCGCTGAATCACAGCAATAGAATCTGGGACAATTGCTAGCTGCACATTTGGTTTCACCCTTATGTGTCAGACTTGTTGGAGTATCCTGTTGTTGTCACTATGGGTCACAGATGCATAGAGCTATAGTTATGGGGCTCAGCAAGTCTTTTGCTGTTGAGCTTCTATGTGTCTTCTGGCTCCTACTAGTAGCCTTTCTACAGTGTTGCATGCTGGGCAAGGTTATATAAGCTCTTTCTCCCCTAGGCCTTGGCCTTTGGAGGAATTATTCAGAGTTTGTGCTGTGTAACCCTGAGCACTATGGGTCCAACACAGGTTTTGTCTTTAACCACATCAATACTGGGCACTTAAACCCCCTTCCTTCCCAGACCAATTTTCAGCTTTCAGTGCTCTCGCACTTTGAATGACAATTATTCAGTCATGCTACACTGTACCCAAATGAAATTTTTATCATTTTGTTCACACAAATAGAGCTTTCTTTTGGTGGTATTTGTTCACAATTTCATTTTCAATTTTTTGCGATAAAAGCGTGAATATTTTGAAAAAAAACAACATTTTCTACATTCTGTTTTAAAAGAAATCCAAACAAATCAAATTTCGGCAAAAATTTAGGCCAAAATTTATTCTGCTACTTGTCTTTGGTAAAAAAAATCTTGATAAGTGTATGCTAATTGGTTTGTGTGAAAGTTATAGAGTCTACAAACTAAGCTACGCATTATTGCAAATTGATCAATCCTAATGCACTGATGGCCTATCTCATTTCTTGAGGCCCTAAAATGTCAGGACAGTACAAATACCCCCCAAATGACCACTTTTTGGAAAGAAGACAGTCGGAGGTATTTAGTAAGAGGCATCGTGAATTTTTTGAAGTTGCAATTTTTTTCCCACAATGCCTTGGAAAATTAAGAAATATATATATATCTTTTTTTTTTCTTCACAAAGTTGTCAATTTAGAAGATCTTTCTAACACATAGTATGTACATAGCAAAAATAACACCCCAAAATACATTCTGCTACTCATCCTGAGTATGGCGATACCCAGTGTGTGAGACTTTTCCACATCCTGGCCACATATGGAGGCCAAACATCCAAGTAGCACCATCAGGCGCTCTAAAGGCATAAATTACACATTTCATTTCCTGAGTACCTATCACATTTTTGAAGACCCTGGAGAACCAGGACAATGGAATTACCCACAAAATGACCCCATTTTGGAAAGAGCACAACCCAATGTATTTTCTATGAGGCATAATAAGTCTTTTGAACATGTCATTTCTTTCCAAAAGTTTTGGGAAAATGTGGAAAAAAAATTAAAACATTTTTTTTTCACAAAGTTGTCAATTCAGAAGATCTTTCTAACACATAGTATGTACACAGCAAAAATAACACCCCAAAATACATTCTGCTACTCGTCCTGAGTATGGTGATACCCCATGTGTGAGACTTTTCCACAGCCTGGCCACATACAGAGGCCCAACATGCAAGTAGCACCTTCAGGCTTCTAACACATAGCATGTACACACCAAGAATTACACCCCAAAATACATTCTGCTGAGCAAAAGGTAATAAAAAAAAAGGCTCACCTATGGTTTTAGCAGGCAGGAATACCGTTCCAGAGCAGTCAAAGAATTGGTCCAGACAGCCATAAGAAATGTCCAGGAATTGTCCATGCAGCAAACAGAGATATGGAAACCTATGAACATGGTCCATGGTTTAGCAGGCAGTTCAGGTGGCAGGCAGAGGCATGGCCAGTTCAGGTGGCAGGCAGAGGCACGGCCAGTTCAGGTGGCAGGCAGAGGCACGGCCAATTCAGGTGGCAGGCAGAGGCACGGCCAGTTCAGGTGGCAGGCAGAGGCACGGCCAGTTCAGGTGGCAGCACTATAACATTTAGGCCTTGGTCAGGAAAGACCTAAGGACAGGGGTAGAGGCTTCTTCCCACCCAAATCTCTACGAAGCCTCCGAGTCTCCAGACCCCTGTGCTGTACTCAAATGATCAGTTTAGGAGGCAGGCAAAAAGCATGGTCATTTAACAGGCCGAGGTCAATTCACGTTGAAGGCAGAAACATGGTTGGCAGAGGCATAGTCGAAAACAGTCCGGGTCATTCACAGAAATGGCAGATGGTGTAAACTGGAAAAAAAATCATCTTCACTTTACTAATAGTTTAGTAAAGTATGATAGCTCTGAAAGCACTTTCCAATACAAAGGCCTGGCTGGGAGGGACATTGGGGACAGTAGTATCGGGTGTCACGACGAATTCCTCTACTTGAACACACACGACGACATTTTTTTGGGGGCTTGCGACCTGTTTCGGTAAGAGGGAGGATTTCGGAGAAGTGCCTTTCGTGGAGTCTGGCTACTGCATCAGAGTGAATTAGTTGAGGGGCTTGGCCATGGGGATAGAGAAGGGCTTCGATCACGTCTTCTTGGAATTTTAGATAGGTTAGGGAACTTTGGGTGCACTTAGAAAAAATGATATAAGAATTGAAAAGGGCTAGTTGCATCAAATAATTGGCAACTTTTTTGTACCAAAACAGTGATTTCCTGGTGGCCAAGTAGGGCTGCATCATCTGGTCGTTCATATCCACCCCCACCCCCCCCCCCCCCCCATATAAAGATTATAGTCATGCACACATTTTGGCTTCTGGACGGGGCCTCTTCTTCTCTGCAGTTCCACCAAGGTGTCATCATGCATTGTGGAAAGGATGTAGACATCTCTTTTTTTATCTCTCCACTTCAATGCTAGGACCTCTTCAGTCCGCATACTGGCCATTTCCCCCTGTTTCAGTTTCTTGGCAACCAATCTCTGTGGGAAGCCTTTACGGTTGGTCCGTGCTGTCCCACAGGCCACAGTTTTCTTTTGGTACAGATGGCGAAATAGTGGGAGACTTGTATAGAAAATTGTCTACGTATAGGTGGTAACCTTTCCCAAGCAATGGTTCAATCAGCTGCCAGACAATTTTGCCACTTGTTCCCATGTAGGTAGGGCATCCAGGGGGGTTTAGCTGTCTGTCTTTTCCCTCATAAATTATAAAATCATATGTGTAACCCGTGGCCCTGTCACATGCCTTATAAAATTTTACCCCACGTCTGGCTCTTTTTCTGGGGAGGTATTGCTTTATTCCAAGTCTTCCTGTGAAGTGCACTAATGATTCATCTACACATATATTTACATCAGGGGTAAACATCTGCTTGAAGCTGGCGCCAAAAAAATTGATTAGGGGCCGAATTTTAAATAATTTATCATAATTGGGATGATTTCGAGGGAGGCATTGGGCATTGTCGTTGAAGTGTAGAAACCTCATTATCATCTCGTAACGGGTTATTTTCATAAAAGATGAATAGATTGGCATGTGGTAGATAGGTCGGGTAGAGCAGTAGGAATGGAGTTCATTTTTTTTTTTGTCAGCCCCATGTTGAGGGTTAGGCCAAGGAAAATTTTAAATTCTTCCACGGTGAGGGGTTTCCAAACAAAAGGACGGGCATAGGAAGAATTTGGATTGTTGGCTATATATTGACTGGCGGGCAGCTGTTGGCGGTCAGATGCTGGCGATCAGATGTTGGCGGGCAGATGTGCCAGATGTTGGCGGGCAGCTGCGCAAGATGTTGGCGGGCAGATGCGCAAGATGTTGGCGGGCAGATGCGCAAGATGTTGGCGGGCAGATGCGCAAGATGTTGGCGGGCAGATGTTTTCACTGTTTTATGGACACTGTGTTTTGGGGACACTAGCTGGGTGATCAGTGGGTAAACAGCAGACAAACAGCTAAAAACTCACTGATCTCCCGGCTGCAGCACAGATTGTCTCTTCCTCTCCTCACTGACAGGCTCTGTGTGAGGAGAGGAAGAGATCAGAGCAGTTACAACTGCTCTGTGTTTACATTACATGACGGCTGTCATTGGACAGCCATCATGTCATCAGGAGGGCCAATCACATGGCCCTCCTGTCTGCACACATCTTCTATCTCTGGGGGGTACAGGCAGATCGGGATCACGCTGCTACGCGTGCACGTGGCGGCGCGATCCCCTCACAAGTGCCAGCCCCCCCCCTCTCTGTGTTTACATCACGATGGCTGTGATTACGCACAGCCATCGTGCCGATCAGGAGGGCAAATCACAGTGCCCTCCTGCTGTTCCGAGATGCGGCGTGTCCGCGGGACACGCGCGCATCGGGATCACGCTCCTTCTGAAGGAAGTTCGGGAACGTCCACTCAGAAGGAGAGAGCACCCACCCGGCCGTATATATACAGTGGCCGGGTGGGAAGTGGTTAAAGCAGAGTTCCACCCGATTTTTAGTTTATTAAAAGTCAGCAGCTACAAAAAGCATAGCTGCTGACTTTTAATAAACAGACACTCACCTGTCCCACGGTCCAGCGATGTGGCTGCCCGGAGCCTCGCTCCACTCCCCCTCCTCTCCTCAGCACCGTCATAGCAACTGTGGGCACCCGGCCGTGACAGCTTACGGCTTCACGGCCGAGCGTATTGTGTCCCAGAAGATCGCTGGCAGAGAGGGGCCACCTAGGGCAAGAGGAGGAGTCGCCTAGGTGGCCGGAAGGAGGAAGTGGGACAGGAAGTACCACTAAAAATAAGGTACACACTCCCCCCCAAAAAAAATGTGTGCTCGGACCGCACAGTGTACTCATTATGCCCTTTGCATTTGGGGCTGTCTAGCTGCTGTCCCTCTCAGTATTTTAGTTTGCTTGGGGAGGTAGGCCTGTTGCCTGCAGCCTGTCAAAGTCTATGGCAGACTGTGATGGGATGTGTTGAACACAGTACTGAGTAGTACCTGCGTTTGGGTCCATAAGCTTTCAGGGACAAATGCCCAGAATGCAAGACTTAACGCAAAGGAACTAAACAACCAGCTCAGTAGCATGTAGATGGAGCAGTAAAGAAAAAAATGAAACTTAAATCCAGTCAGTGACCTTAGGTCCCCCCCCCCCCCCAGAAGAGTAGAAACACAGCAGCTGTGGACAGAGCTGGCATGTGTCATCAGGGGCCAGCTGCCTGAACTTTGAAAAGGCAGCTGGCTCACGTTCACTGGGAAGGACCAAGATGGTGGTGCAGGGCCCAGGCTGTGACACCTAAATAGTGGATTGCATCAGGACGCTGGAAATACTGGGCAGGGGTGTATTGAATATGTGAATTGAAGACAAGCCATCATAACAGGTAATGGGGTTAGTGGGGGTTAAAAGAAAACACACTAGGGGGAAGTGAAGTTCTTTTTTAAAAACATTACCAGTCCAGGGAGCTGAATAGTGTGTGTATATGCAATTCCGCAAATTATGCCCTAGTGCAATTATGCAATTGTCATGTGATGGTTAGCAGCTGCATTACAGTTAGTGCAAATTGTTAGCAATTCTCAGCAAGGAGTAGCGTCCTTACTTAGTCATATGTATTTCATCAAAACCACAGATCTTTTTTTTACCAGTGACTTTTCCTATTTTTTTTTGCATAATCTTTATTTAGAACAAAATAACATGTCATGTCAAACATTTGCAGATAGTAAGAGACTAAAACTGAAATAGGCATGTATCAAAAAGATAAAACAGGTACATACAATCAAACCAAGAAATAAAGTAAAAGGAAAGGAGAACAATGGTGGTGTCGTGGAAGAATTCCCTTGGGCTTTGTACGCAAATCCACACTGCGCCTAAATGTGGACTTCCAGCGTCTAAATGCACACAAAGCACAAAACAATTCCTTCATGCTTAAAAGCACGTTTGTATCAAGCTCTTTGGTACAAGGAATTTGAAGTACTTCAATGGCACCAGGTAGAATCAGAAACGATGCTGCTTCAAGCTGGAGTCTCAAGCGTCTGGGCAGAGCTCAGCCACCCGGATTCTTTTATTCATTGGAAACAAAAGGATAACAAAACAGGAAGTGATGGCCCCAACAGCCAATCACTTCCCTTAATACAAAATGACATCACAGGAAATGACAAACAGTAAAGGGGAGGGCACTCACAGGAGGGAAAGGGGAGGAAGTGCACACCCCCCCATCTTAATCAGCATGGAGCCCACACAATACTGTTCAAAGTAAACAGTATCTAGTGAGATCATTCTACTTGTTCTTATAGTTTTGGGACAATCTGCGGGGACATTGCTACTGCTGTTGTCAATATACGGTACAAGTACACCGACAAGGCAGATATCAATGTCCTCTTATAAATACAGATATGTATCCATAAAGCGGATAACGAAGTCCGCAAGAGAGAATTAATAGGTTTCTCTCATTATGCGGACTTCGCTTCTCTAAAGTGTATAGCCATTGGAAAGCATGCAGTCCAGCACATTGCGCTTGATATCTACAAACCAACAAACTCCCACACACGCAGAGAACACGTTTCAATCCCATAAGAAGGTTTTCATACTGACCGTTTTTACCGCTGGTCTCGATTCAACCCAAGTGCGCTCTGCTAGAGCGCTCCTCGATTAAACATCAGACACAGGGAGACAGATGACAATCTATAAAACGCACATCCTAGAATAAAATGTCCACATAAATCTTATATAATAAAATTTCCACAACAGTCCCTCCTTTTTGTCATATGCTCCCATGTGTCTCTCAAAACTTGATCTTCTTACACCTGGAAATGAATCAGTCCTTACAATCCATAAAAAGGAAAACGCGGCTTGACATGTAGACTCTGTTCTTCAGGAGACATGACTTATTAAGGAGGATACGAAATGGTGAGCTGTAGTAATCGCCGATCGGTCTGGAATCCTCTGCATCTGATACGTTGGTTGGGCTTCGGGGCGTCTTATCTCATTGAGGAAAATGTGGTCATCTGCTCGGGCTCTGGTCACGCGTCCAATCAGGCAACAGGAGCACCTCATCACGACATATAAAAGGAATAGAAACAAAAATGACATGAGTATATACACCCCTACTTCCTTCAACCACGATCCAATGGAAAATAAAAAATCCCCAAAGTTTCCCAAACCCTTAAAAGGATTCCAACCCTCACTAGCTATAGCTCTGGCTTTGCCTTGCAGGGATCTAGCCTTATCCATATGGGCCTGAACTTTGTCATTGGTATCCTCAATCCAGGTACAACAATCTTCACCTATGAATTCACAGAAACCCCCCTTGGATGCTAACAGATAATCAAGGGCCATCTTTTCCTGTAAAAGAAGGGTCCTGATCTGCCGTTGTTCCTGTGAGATTTCCCTTACAGCCTCTATGGTTTCATTGAATATCCCATCCACAATGGATGAGAAATTATTCAATCGTTTCATAAGTTCAATCCCCCAACCCGTCCAAGCAGGAAACCATGCCCAGGCCTGGTCAGAGTTGGTGAACAATTCCCTTCTAGCTTTTCCTGACGTTCTTACCTTCTCTCGTGCCATCAGATCCTCTCGATCATCCGCGATGTAAGATGCTGGGACTAGTTTAACCAGGACACATGAACCTCTTGCATTAGGGGGGATTACTTTATAAGCTGAGGTACTGCATAAGAAGTAGTAGGGGCCAGTCAGAGTCGCACAGGGGGAACCACTCTGACGGTTACGTGCATTGAGTAGTAACAGGATAGACTGGGGGATTGCTCCCTCGGTCTGAACATCACACCCTTCCTTCCAACAGATGTAATCTGGTCTATTAGTGTTATTAAAGAAGACGGGGTTTCGTTGGTTAGATTAACTGTTATACCTTCTTACAGGTGGTGGACCCAACAAAGTTATCCCCTCTACCGAAACTAAAGTTGAAGCACACTTGTGGGCTACCTAGTTGTCCCGATACCCATACTGGTTTTGTGAGGGAGGGGCAAAAGCCAGAGCTAATGTTAAAACTATAACTAATTTTACCCTCTAGGAATGTATCATTAAGTTCTATTAACAAGTGTCTGTTTGGAGTCTTTAGTTTCCTCATACTGATACGGACATCATATATCGCATGTACTGCTGCCATTGCCGGGGCATCAAGGCTTGGTGGAGGTTTGGAGCATACCCAGCAGTTGGTCCTGTTCGCCATTTTTGCCAGCTGGAGATGCATTTTAAACAATAAATTGGGATGCTTTTCATCATTACCCTTGCTAAAATACACTAAACTAAAACTATAAATAAAGAAGATACTCCTCATTCTTTGATGTAGTTGAGCAGCTTCTTGCAGTGGCTGGCGTGGATCCAGTTGTCCCGTTCTTCAAGCTTTAGTGAGGTTGGCGTGGTCAGCTGAACCTGGAATGGTCCGAGGTATCTCGATTCTAGTCCTGTCCTCTGGTGTTTCTTTACAACGACCCAGTCACCTGGTTGGATAGAATGTAAACCGGTTATTGAGTCAGGGTCTGGAAGGGACTCATGAACCCTGTGGTGGATTTTTTTTAGCTCACGTTGCAGTGACTGCACATACCCCGTCAGCTGAGAATGTAAAGACGACAGCTGCTGGGGAAAGTACAACCCTGTTTTTGGTTGACATCCGAACAAAACCTCATATGGAGATAACCCGTGAGGTCATCTAGGTGCATTTCTGATGGAGTGGAGAGCTATGGGGAGACATTCAGGCCAAGGTTTCCCAGTATCAGCTATTATTTTGGAGATTTTGTTTTTAAGGGTTCCATTTAACCTTTCAACCTTACCACTACTTTGGGGGTGATAAGAAGTGTGTAATCCCTGATTGATATGGAGGGCTTTACACACTTCTGCAAATATTTGACCAGTGAAGTGGGAGCCTCGATCCGACTCGATCGTTTCAGGTAGGCCCCAGCGACACACTATTTCGGACAGGATCTTTTTGGCTGTGGTTGTGGCGTTTGCTTTCTGAACCGGCCATGCCTCCGGCCAACCTGAAAACATATCTACACAGACTAAGACGTGTTCGTACGGCCCACTCCTTGGCAACGTAATGTAGTCTATCTGGATGCGCTGAAATGGATATTCTGGTCGGGGGGAATGTCGTTTGGGTACTGGTACCGTCCTACCTGGATTGTGCAATGCGCAAACCAGGCAGGCTGCTGCAAAATTAGCAGCTGCGGTAGTAAATCCAGGGGCGATCCAATGCTTATCCACCTGCGCACACATAACCATCTTTGACTGATGCCCTGGATAATGAGCCGAATGGGCCATCATTGGAAAAAGCGATCTTGGCAGACACCATTTTTTACCAAGACCCCAGATGTCATCTGGAACTCTCATGGCCCCTAGTGCTGTCCATCTCCTCTTTTCATGTAATTCCGCTTGTGACTGTAGTCTCTTAAACTCTTCCAGAGACACATCAGAGGGGATGGCTAGCATCAGGGTTTTCCCAGGAGGGTGCAGAGCACCTTCTTTGGCAGCTCTATCTGCCAAGGCATTGCCATCGGCCTCCAAAGTCCTATCAGTCGTGTGGGCCTTAACTTTTAGAATGGCTATCTCACGCGGCAGGTTGAAAGCAACGAATAACCTGTTGATTAACTGCGCATGTTTCACGGGCTTCCCTGAACTAGTCAGAAAGCCACTTGCTTTCCAGATAGGACCAAAATCATGGGCTATCCCAAAAGCATACCTAGAATCCGTGTAGATATTGATCCTTTGACCCTCTTGGGTCTCACAGGCTCTTGCCAGTGCCCACAGCTCATCTTCCTGTGCAGACATGTTGGAACTCAATGAACCCTTTTCCACAATTTCACTGACTGTAGTCACTGCATAACCTGTGTGTGGCTTACCATCTGGGGTGTAATACCTGGAACCATCGACAAAAAGGTTTTTAGCGTTTGGGATGGGGGTCTCCTTCACCGGGCTGATGGTTGTTGACTCGAGTTCCATCAGAGAAACACAGTTGTGGTGATTATCAGCATGTTGTCCTTCTAAATTAACAAGTTGGTTAGAGGTAGAGAGGTTGGTATTGTTAGTCTGGAAGGTTTGAGTATCATTTTTAACACCATTATCTCCCCCCTTCTCTTCCTCCTCAGTAGGAAGAAGAGAGGCTGGGTTTAAAATGGTGCATCGTCTTAAAGTCAGGTTAGTAGGGGTTAGGAGAGCCACTTCGTACTTAGTCAATCTGGCAGCACAGAGGTGTTTTGTCTGAACTTGATTTAGGATTTCCTGCACTGAATGGGGAGTATAGAGGGTCAGTGGGGAGTCTAAGACTATGTCACCTACCTTCTGTAACAATACAGCGCAGGCGGCTATGGCTCGTACACAACCTGGTGAACCTCGAATGACTGGATCTAGGGCAGTTGATAGATACATAATGGGTCGGTACCTGGACCCATGTAGTTGGGTCAGTACTCCAGTGGCGTGGCCTTTGCTTTCATAGCAGAAAAGGTAGAAGGGGAGGTCATAGTTGGGCAAACCTAAAGCAGGTGCTTTGGAGAGTTCTTGGATCAAGTCCTGTAGGGTTGACCAGTTATCATCAGTCAGTTGAAAGGGAGTTTGGGATAGGATTTCGTAAAGGGGTCCTAAAGTCGAAGAGATGTTAGGGACCCAGTCTCTACAGTAGTTGATAAGACCGAGAATGGCTCTCGTTTGTCGTGCGTTTCGGGGTTTCGGGAAGTCTTTCAGTGTCTGAATTCTCTGGGTTGTCAGGTGTCGAGTACCCTAAGATATACAATGTCCTAAAAAGGTGACCTTCTCCCTACAAAACTGCAATTTCTCCTTGCTAGCTTTATTCCCCGTGGACGCCAGATGGTTAAGCAATGAGACAGTATGCTGATAACAGACATCCCTTGCAGGGCAACAAAGCAGCAAGTCATCAACATACTGGATCAGCACCACCTCTGGATTCGTTGGGGTCCATTGATCCAACACTATTTTAAGTTTGCAACTGTACTCCGAGGGACTAGTCACAGACCCCTGAACGAGACGTGTCCAAGTCAGTTGTCGACCCTGGAATGAAAAAGCAAAAAGGTACTGGCACTGGGGGTCCAGTGGTACGAAAAAAATGCATTAGTCAGATCAATAACACTGAAGAAAATTGCGTTAGGTGGTATAGAGGCCAACAAGGTGTGTGGGTTGGGTACCAAAGGGGCATCGCTGATAATGATTTTATTGATAGCCCTTAAATCATGTACTAAACGGAAAGTTGTTTCCTGACCCTCGACAGACTTTTTAGCCACTGGAAACAAAGGGGTGTTACAGGGGGATTTGGTTGGCGTAAGAACTTTTATCAGCAGGTACCGGTCTATTTGGATTTTAAGGCTATCCATCTGAGCCACACTCAAAGGGTATTGTGGTAATTGGGGCAAAATACTCCCTGGTCTGATGTTTACTGTGGTTGGCGGGACCGGCAGAAGACCCACATCATACTTATCAAGCGCCCAAAGTTTGGGATCCACTTCTGCTAGCACATCCAACCCCAGAAAACAACCAGGTTCTATCATATACGGTAGAGCCACCATTGCACATAGGCGCTCATCTGTCAATGCACTGCTAACCACAACACCTGTTGGAGTGTACTCAATGACCGCTTGTATCTCAAATAAAATATCAGCTCCCAATAGGTTGATGGGAACATCATCCGATACCAGTACCGACTTAATGGCTTCTGTGTGTTGGCCCAACCTACAATGGAGTGGTTTGGTGGTATGTAGAGACACTGTCTGACCTGTTAGACCCACAGTGGGTATAGTCTCCCCAGAAAGGGGAACCTTGCCTCTGAGATCTTTGGATCTCAGAACAGTTCGAACGACACTGGTGTCAATGAGGCAAGGGAGGGGATATTTTAATTCCTCGATAAACAGGTTGATATGTCCTGACACCGCTTTGCCAACGTCCTATGAAGAATCATAGTCGTGGCTGGCCATCCCTACAACTGAAGTTGTTGGATCGCGTGAGCCTGGTACCGGATCGTCTGGGATGAACTGCCACTTACCCTTGGGTCTGTTAGGACAGTTACGCCTTAGATGTCCTTCCTTTCCACAGATGTAACAAGTTCAGGCTTTCCAGCGTTGTGTCTTTTTCCCACCATCCTGGCCCGTTTGTCCTGCAGAAGGGGCTTGAGACACAAGGATTTTGGATGCTTTGTCCTGTTTCTTCCTATCCATCTCTCTCTATAGCGGAGAGAGTGGATAGAATGGCAGGTATTGTCATTTCATTAAATTCGGGTCTGGCTAATAATAGCCGGTCTCGAATCTTCATATGGATGCCTTCTAAAAATTTGGCTCTTAGCAAAAGGTGAATGGCGGATAACTTACCTCCGTCGGTTGGCACATCCGGACCAACCTCCAGATCTGCATCCAATGCAGCTTGTTTCAGGCGACGCCAGAAACAAGCACATTCCTCGCCTGGGTTTTGACTGAGTTTCATCACATCTGTGGTTGAAGATGCACCATACAACTCTGGAAGTTTGGCTAGCAGGGCTACACAGAATTGCTTACCTCCAGAAGTGGCTTGTTCGTGGGTGACAATGCCGCAACAGGAGATTATAACCCCTGCCAGTTCTTCTCCTACTTTCGCCCTCAGAACCTGGGCACAATCTGTTCCGCTCATGCCGTAGCTAAATTGATTTTGACAAAACATTCTCGCGAACCCTCGTGGATTTGTTCTATAGTCAGGCAGTTCGGCCAGTATGGTCCTGATTTCTGAGGAAGCAAAAGGGACATGCCATACCACCCTTTCCCCCAAAGTCCTTTCACCGTTGGTATTTGGAACACCCTCATATTGTTGCACCCAGACTGGGTAAGTACCAGGTTCAGTGACATAAGTGGGGCTAGGTGTGTACTTTGGAGGTTGTGGCTTCATTGGTTGGCTAATGTGTGCTACCTTGCCCACAACGTTCCCTGTCTGGAAGCCAACCAATGAAGGGTAGATGGTAGGTATGACTGAGTCAAAAGCTCTCAGCGCAGTTATGCAATCCCCACGGTTCCTTAGTCTGGTCTCAATTCCCTTAGACTCACATAGCATCTGTAGATCACCAGTTGAAAATGATTCATAATCAGCCGCAATCGGCGGAGAAAATGCCCCAGATATGGGGAAAGGCGACTGATAGAGAGGGTTAGCTTGAGGTTTAGCGTCAGAGGTGAAATGGTTAGATGGAGACGTGGGAAAGAGAGATGTTAGTTGGAGAGTGCAGAGTAGGGTTGGTTAGATTGGTGAAGGCAGAAGCATCAGAGGAAACTACAACAGATCTAGTGTTGGTGGATCCAGCCTGCCTGAGCAGAGTTAGCCCAGAAAGAGCCTCTTCCGCTTCCAGCATTGGATCACCAGTCACTGCTATCCCCTCAGGCCAGGTGTACATAATGCGGTTCTTCCGGACTGAAACTGCCTTCTGTATACCCTGCCTGCTTACCATAATAGACTTCTGAAGCCACAGCTCAGCTACATCTAAGGTTTTTGCTGCCCAGAGCCTGGGTTTAAACTCAGTTATGAATTTCTCCCACCTCCAGGCATCAAATGTCCCCTCTAGAGGAATAGCCCAAGTAGTATCCTTGGACCAACTATGCCATTCCTTTAGAGGTTTCATGACCTTTGCCCCAAAGCTAGATTTCATGTACTGTGCAGCCGTCTGACTCTGGGAAGCCTCACATTCCTTCCCTTGCATGGACTTCAAATTGCCCATGGCGATTCGAATCGGCTTATAGTCTTATTCCTGCGTCCAGGAAAAACCCCTGCACCTATTTAGGAGAGCACCGTCAGGTGCCTTCTTCTACGGTGGATTGACGAACTGCAACCACTATATCTGGTCCAGTCCCCCAACTAGAAAACCTAACCGAGGTGTTATTAACTCTATGGCTTGTTGCCCCAACACTTTTGGCACAGAACTACAGAGTACTACTCTTTTACACCGCAATACTCGTAATAACTATGCCAATGATTAGTCAACAACCACAGACCACCCCCCGAATTATGTCTCTACCCCTTACAGTGTATGCATACATACCTCTGTACGACTGTACACTGCGTCGTCAGATTAAACTGCACAGCACACTTCCGTTTATTTTCGCTACAGAGCAATGTGGCTTCTCTAAATAATCACAAAAATAAAATAAAAAAATTAAATGGGGATAGCTTTCTGTTGTCTATTTCAGCAGTTGTACGATGTCTCAGTAGTTACACGATCAAACTAATAAACTAACAGTCTGAGCGTGAACAAAAAATTGACTACTTGCTGCGCAAAAGTAACTCAATTAACAATAAAAGTGAATATAAAGCGAGTTTTAAAACCAAAGCCTTTCTTTCCTACCGCAAGCTATACAATAAAAGATGCAGCTCTAAAACCAAAAACAATGGGGGAGGGGCATGAATTGCCTTCTGAGAAACTCAAAGAAAATGCCCAAACAATTAAAAATTAAAATAAAAAAATTAAAAACACACACCCCGTTAAGAGTACAAAAACTCAGTTAAAGTTAGTTTTACTATCTATTCAAATTCAGTGTAAAGCAGAGTCTTCACTTTAAACTGAAATTAAAACCAAAAGAAAACACAATCGTTTTACAAAAAAATATGCAAAAATAACCAAACCTGAAGATTGGGTTCATACAAAGAAAAACAAAAATGGTGACTCAGACCACATGGCTGAACAAACACAAAGGAAAACAAAATGGTGTCTTCAAAACAAGATGGTGTCCTCAGGCCACATGGCTGAACAAACACAAAGGAAAACAAAATGGAGTCTTCAAAACAAGATGGTGTCCTCAGGCCACATGGCTGAACAAACACAAAGGAAAACAAAATGGAGTCTTCAAAACAAGACCAAACCGTGCCTCTTACAAACAAAAATCACTGTTTTAACACAAAACAGACTGTGCTACTTAACTCATACTAAACGTTAGACGAACTATAATGGCTACACACTTTACAAAAGTTATTTCACACGGTGACCAGCACTATGAAATAACTCAGCCACACAATGTTTTGTCATTCAATCTCTGCCGCACATTTAAAACATCAACTAGCACACTCCATGCATACCGTCACGTTGTACTACAGGAAATAGTTTTACATTTAACATAAACCCCATACAAAGACCCTCTAGGCTGTATTGACTATGGGGTCTACACAGAGGACAGTAATATAGACTTCTATCCCAAGCCAATACAGCTATCCCTCCCAGTACAAATATAAATCCCCGTCCTTGTACACAAAGAGTGAAACCGCAAAAATTTGTTCTTTTGCTAAGCGGAGTTACCTGCAACAGCGAGCAGAGAGACCAGATTCCGGTTCTAGAACAACAAAAATTTCAAAAGTTGAAATGGAGTCTGTCTTACCAAACTTTGCCGGCCTTTTCCTGTCCCAGAACCGCGGACCCAATCTCTCCTCTCGGAACGCTGAGCTGGAACTACGTTGGCTCCTACCTGGCTCGCCAAAATGTCGTGGAAGAATTCCCTTGGGCTTTGTACGCAAATCCACACTGCGCCTAAATGTGGACTTCCAGCGTCTAAATGCACACAAAGCACAAAACAATTCCTTCATGCTTAAAAGCACATTTGTATCAAGCTCTTTGGTACAAGGAATTTGAAGTACTTCAATGGCACCAGGTAGAATCAGAAACGATGCTGCTTCAAGCTGGAGTCTCAAGCGTCTGGGCAGAGCTCAGCCACCCGGATTCTTTTATTCATTGAAACAAAAGGATAACAAAACAGGAAGTGATGGCCCCAACAGCCAATCACTTCCCTTAATACAAAATGACATCACAGGAAATGACAAACAGTAAAGGGGAGGGCACTCACAGGAGGGAAAGGGGAGGAAGTGCACACCCACCATCTTAATCAGCATGGAGCCCACACAATACTGTTCAAAGTAAACAGTATCTAGTGAGATCATTCTACTTGTTCTTATAGTTTTGGGACAATCTGCGGGGACATTGCTACTGCTGTTGTCAATATACGGTACAAGTACACCGACAAGGCAGATATCAATGTCCTCTTATAAATACAGATATGTATCCATAAAGCGGATAACGAAGTCCGCAAGAGAGAATTAATAGGTTTCTCTCATTATGCGGACTTCGCTTCTCTAAAGTGTATAGCCATTGGAAAGCATGCAGTCCAGCACATTGCGCTTGATATCTACAAACCAACAAACTCCCACACACGCAGAGAACACGTTTCAATCCCATAAGAAGGTTTTCATACTGACCGTTTTTACCGCTGGTCTCGATTCAACCCAAGTGCGCTCTGCTAGAGCGCTCCTCGATTAAACATCAGACACAGGGAGACAGATGACAATCTATAAAACGCACATCCTAGAATAAAATGTCCACATAAATCTTATATAATAAAATTTCCACAACAGTGGTCATGTGGTTAAGCAATAAAATAGGGGATTTCCCTATTGAGGAGTTAGGGACAATTCTATGACAATGACATCAATGAATATCATCTTAAAGCGGTGTTCCAGCCCCGTTTTTTTTTTTTTTTTAAGACAGCAGCTACAAACACTGTAGCTACTGACTTTTAATAAGGACACTTACCTGTCCAGGGAGCCCGCAATGTCGGCCCCCCCGAGGCCGATCCGTCCATCGGATCGCGTGTCGGGGCCGCCATTCTAACTAAGGGAAACAGGCAGTGGAGCCTTGCGGCTTCACTGCCCGTTTCCTACTGCGCATTCACGAGTCGCGCAACGATTTTGTGAATGTCCGGCTGTCTTCTGGGACACAGGTCCCAGAAGCCAGTGCACCCCATTACCCAGAAGAACACGCAAGGGAGGAAGGAAAAAGAAGAGCTCCGCGGTATAGGAAGTGGCAGATTAGGAAGACTGACTAGCAACAGGCTTTTCTGGTAAGTAAAAAAATAAATACATTTCAATTTTTTTTTTATAGATTTTTTGGAGAATGTTAATATAATTTTTTATTTTAGGGTGGACCTCCGCTTTAAGAATACATAGGAATACAGCTCGGCGGCTAGCATAAAGCCTGCCAATGCTATTGAAAATTCTAGAAGGATTACAGGGGCACCCTGTTGCTATTGGAACCAGGAAAGGGGTGCCCAAATAGCCTCCAGCTAGCCTCTCCCAGCACACCACCCGAGCCAGGGGTGACTTTTCCTATATTACTTTTGTATATGGACAGGAGTTGGGGTTATATTATACTGCTGACTAAAGACTTAAAAATTAACAGCTGTGTACTCTATTATATTCATTAAATATGAATGCGTTGTTTTACACTGTAATGGAGACATGTGCAATGTCTCCCCTTGGTGGAACTTGGGAAAATTGTATTATAAAGAAACAATTACATATTGTATTTAAAAAAAATACCTCTACAGGCAGTTCCCAGCTTACAAACAAGGTAGGGTTGTAGGTTTGTTCTTAAGTTAAATTTGTATGCAAGTCGGAACAGGTACATTTTTTTGAGTGTAAACCCTAGGAAAAAAAACCCTAGGAAAAAAAAAAAAAGCATTGCATACTAGCTCATTATGAAATACTTACCTTAGACCAGTGGTTCTCAACCTTTCTTTTTTTTTTCTCAAAAAGAATGTTTGACACATATAGTAAGCAAAAGTTTACATACATATGCAGAAAGTAAACAATCATTCCATAAAACAATGGAACAATAAAAAAAAAAACTGGAAAATACAAAAATTCTCTCACATTCCATAAACCACCACACAGCCAATATATGACAAATCAGGCCTCAATATCGTGTCCCCAAACTGATCCAAATAACAGACATTTTATTGTACAGTTCTGCCAACCACCCATACCTTTCTAACGAACAGTCTAAAGAAGCAGCCTGTGCAACACTAATTCAAGCGGGGACAGCCCCGGGGTATTCAGCCAAGGAGCCCATAACAGTTCAAATTTCCCCTGTCGGCCTCTGTGTTGATAAATATATTTCTCCAGACGTAAAGCGGATCCCATCTGAGCTATCCATTCACCTAACCTTGGAGGTTCACTTGCCTTCCAATGGTGAAGGAGGAGCTTACGGGCCTGTAAAAGGGCTCTACTAATGGCCTTTTTCGGGTTATCTTCAAGTGGTAAATCATCCACAATACCCAAGATACAGACCTTAGGGTCTTGAGGAATCTCCAACAAAAATGCCTCCCCAATGGTTTTAAGAACTCCCCTCCAATAAAGGTGTAACTTGGGGCACCGCCATAGTAAATGGATAAGGTCTCCGTGATCTCTAGCACACCTGGGGCAATCATCATCTTCTCCAAGACCCATTCTATGCAATTTAGCAGGCGTGAAGTGTACCCTTAACAAGATGTACAATTGTGACAGCGTTGGGCAGCGTTGAGTGAGCATCCCTGTATTGCTAGTAATGCTTCCTCCCATTGATCCTCTTCAAATACACCTACATCCCTCTCCCATGAAGATATCACCTCTGCGGAAAAGCCCGGCAAAAACGAGGAGAGCAACATGGCATACGTTCTAGAGATAAATCCCTTAAAAAGCAGGACACCCCGTCATATAATGAAAGATCGGGGCAGGGGATAATATCCATGGGTTGTTTCCCGCCTGAGCCCTGACAGCGTGGCTTAACTGCAAATAATAGAAGTGCATAGACCCAGGCAGTCCGAACTTTTCCTGTAGTTCCGCAAAAGACATCCAAGAGCCATTGGAAAAAATGTGGGCCAAGTGAGTGACTCTACATCTCCTCCAGCGTTCCGCACAATTCAGAAGAAGCAGTTCCCCATAATACTGATTGTTCCAGATCGGGCTATGACCTGTAAAGCCCTCAACCTCTTGTAATTGACGAGTTTTATTCCAATTTTTTTGAATCAAAGCATAGGTGGGGAAGAGCTTGTTCGACTTGGCAAATTGCAATGCTTCAAAGACCTGTGACTACACTACCTGCGCCAGAAGTGTGCTGCAATAGGGCAACTGCTGGGTTACCAACCCCCCCCCCCCGTGGTCGTCATCTCAGATATAGCTCGGGCAATGTGTTGCAATTGAGCAGCCAAATAATATAGCCATGGATTTAGGAGGTCCAGCCCCCCAGCCTCCTTAGGTTTCTGTAGCTGCTCTAATTTACTTCTAGGGGGTTTGTTAAGCCAGAGAAAAGCTCAAAATAACGAGTTGATGATTCTAAAGATTTTTAGTGGCACTACCATGGGGGTATTATGAAGAATGTACAAAAGTTGCGCATAAAGATCATCTTGATAAGATTGACCCCTGCCCACCATGGACATTTTCAGTTTTGACCAAATTTTGGACTTATCCCTAATCCGGCCTAATAAGGCGGAGAGATTAAGAGTGATATAATCGCGAGGTTGCGGTGTGACCCAGACACCCAAATATTTACATTTTGTTGAGACCGGGATATTCTGTAGCGTGGGGCCCCGCGTGGCTGCAGAGTCCAGCAGCATAATGGTGGATTTGGTCCAGTTAATTACCAGGCCAGAGAATGAGCCAAAGTTTTGAATAACTGCCATGGCCTCACCCAGGGACCCAGACGTATCCCCCAGCAGCAACATGGTATCGTCCCCATAGAGCATGAGTTTTTCGTGTATCTGGCCATATTTTAAACTGGTTATCGACGGGTTGGAGCATACTAAAGCTGCCATAGGTTCTATGGCAATGGCAAACAGTAGAGGAGACAGGGGACATCCCTGCCGAGTTCCTCTGAGAAGCGGGAAGGGAGGAGACACCTTGCCCGCCTCTCTAATGACCGCCAAGGGGGAATAATTTTTTTAATACAAACGTTTTTTTATTGGGTATAGACAGAAAAAAAAGCACATATCTTATCGGGATTTATGCTTAAAAGAAATCAAGAAGGAAACAGGATTAGAGGGGAATAAGGGAGAATCTCCATGGAAGGATAAGAACGAAGGGAAAGAAAGATTAGGGAAAAGAAAAAGCTTAGACAGGTACATGGGTAGAAAGGGGAAAACAACCTGTTGAAAAATAAACTTTAATCTGCTACTTCTGGTATGAATAATTCGACCGACCCAGTAACAAACAAAAAGAAAAAGTATAGGATGTACTCCTAGTTGGGTTGGGATCACATGTCCTTACCATCTCCCAGTATCCCCAGGCCCAGGGCCCAAAGGAAACGGGAGAATATGGGGTACCTATCCGACCATACAGAGGCGGCCTCACAAGAAGCAGTGCGTTGGTCACAGTATAGCTGCTCCTGTCGACCACGCCGCCCATTTATTATGGAAGGTCTGCATGGTGTCCATGATAGTGTGATATATCCTCTCCATAAGACGGATAGACTCCATCCGCTGGAGTACCTGTGTCCATGGAACCGACTGGGACCGCCAATTCAAGGCTATGGCCCAATGAGCTGCACAGAATAGGGTATTCACTAATCTCTGGGTATGGGGAGGCAGACCCGGTATAGTGGCAAAGAGCAAACACACCAGGGCCGTCAGGTCTAGGATGGTGCCCGCAATCTGCGCCACCCTGGATGCCACCTGGCTCCATAGGTGCCTCAGATGAGGGCAACCCCAAAACGTGTGCAGAAGGGTGCCAGGGCTCTGGCAGCCCCTAAAGCACGTCTCCTGAACTGTAGGGTAGTATTTATGAACTCTATCTGGAGTGAGGTACCACCTCGTATGTAGTTTAAGTACTGTCTCCTTAGTGGCTATGGAGCGGGTACATCTGTGCATATTCTGTAGCATGTCGCTCCAGTCTTCTGGGGGGGAATGCCACACCCAGGTCTGATTCCCAATGGGTCATAGCCGAGGACTTAACTGGAAGCTGAGAATCATTCAGTGACATATATATTGTAGAGATCATTCCCTTGCCTCTAGCACCATTCTGGCAGATTGTTTCATACTGGGATAAGTTGGATCTAGTGTTCAATGTGAATAGGGATTCGAAAAAGTGCCTAATTTGTAGGAATCTAAAGAATTCCGTTCCCGGGGCTTCGAACTGCTCTTGGAGTTGTGTAAATGAACAGAAATGTGTGCCTTGTGATAGTGCTTTTAATGTCAAGAGGGCGTTTTGTACCCACCAATGGAAGCTCTCAGGGGATCGGAAAGCAGGGGGAAAACTGGGCGATCCCAGGAAGGTGGACAGGGGGGGGTCTGCCTGACCTAAGTTTAAATTTGTGGTGATATAGGGACCAAAGGTGTATTGTCTGACCCACTACCATGTTTAGCGTGCCCAGTTCCCTGGGCTTAAGGCCCGTCTGCCAAAGAAGTCCCGGGAGGTAGTATGGGCTGACAGAGGACATTTCAAACTGTAGCCAGGGGATGCTGTCTGGTGCGGCATGCCACTGTGCCGTCTGGGCCAACCTGGCTGACAAGTAATACAACCAGATGTTAGGAAGCCCCAACCCCCCCCGTGAAGAGGGTCTGTGTGTGATAAGACCGCCATACCTAGGATGTTTATTGTTCCATAGAAACCCATTAATCTCACGTTGGATCTGCAACAGAGTATGTCGTGATACATAAAGGGGGAGAGCCCTAAAGAAGTAAAGCAATTTCGGTAAAATGGACATTTTTACGGCTGTGACTCTGCCTAGGAGGGTGATGTGGAATGTAGACCATAGGTGTAACCATTGTCTGACTTTGGCGAAGATCTGGGGGTAGTTAGCGTTATATAATTCTCTTAGGGTGGGGGCTAGACGAATCCCGAGGTATTGGAGGGTTTTATTTGATACTGAAAAGCCAAAAGAAGATTTAAGGGCAGAGGTGACTCTGGGAGGGATATTGACAGGGAGGGCCGAACACTTGGAGAGGTTGACGCCAAGGCCCGAAAATGTGTGAAAGGATTGGAGTGTAGAGATTAAATTAGGGAGGGAAGTAACTGGGTCCTGGAGGAATACAAGGATATCATCCGCGTATAGGCTCACCTTATACTCCCCATCCCCCTTCTGATACCCCCTAATGTTCTGGTCTGTGATGATCGCCCTCGCCAAAGGCTCCACGGCCAGGGCAAACATCAAAGGGGACAGAGGGCAGCCTGGCGTGTCCCCCTGCCCAGGGGGAAGTAATCCGAGGTGCAACCTGGGAGCTTAACGCGTGTGTGAGGATTGTGGTACAGTGCCCTAAATCCATGAACAAACTCCCCTGAAAAACCAAACCTAGTCATGACCGCGTCCATATATGGCCACAGGACACTATCAAAGGCCTTGTGTATATCCAGGCCCAACAGAAGAACCTTGCGGGAAAAAAGCTCCGCATCCTGGATAATGTCCGTCGCCAAGCGGATGTTGTCTGTGATTTGCCTAGAGGGGATGAATCCGGTTTGTTCGGGGCCAACCAGGGTGGAAATTATGGGGGCTAGTCTATCTGCAAGAACACGACCTAGAATCTTAATGTCATTGTTAAGAACCGAAATTGGTCTGTAATTCTGGGGGAGGGAGTGATCCTTGTTAGGTTTAGGGATTAGGGTCATATTGGCTGCAAGCATTTCCTCTGGAAGTGAGTGGCCTTGCAATACGTGGTTGATTAATTTAGTCAATTTAGGGGCCAGCGTACCTGCAAATTTTTTATAGTAAGTCGCCGTATACCCGTCTGGGCCCGGGGCTGTTGACGCTTTGAGCGACTTAATGACCGCCAAGGGGGAATTATATAGGAGCTGCACCCAAGACAGGAACACTGGTCCAAAAACAAATTTTTTCAAAGTTTCCCATAGATACTGCCATTCAATGCTACTGAATGCTTTATGAGCATCAAGCGACAGCAATGCCCTATCCCCTGTATTATCCGCAGGAGACTGCACATTAAGAAACAGTCTCCGGAGGTTAATAGCTGTGGACCTCTCCGGTATAGAACCGGATTGATTGGAAAGAACAGAATTTGGGACTTTGCATTGAAGCGTGCAGCCAGGAAAATAGCATTGCATGGTACTATAATACTGTCTGGTGATAGAGCCATCTATAGTGCCATATAGTAAATGCATAGACATGTGGTAACTAGTGATGAGCCGAACACCCCCGGGTTCGGTTCGCACCAGAACCCGCGAACGGACCGAAAGTTCGTACGAACATTAGAACCCTATTAAATACAATGGATGCGAACGTTCGAATTCTAAAGTGCTAATTATAACAACTATTATGCATGTTATTGTCCTAAAAAGGGTTTGGGAACCCGGGTTCTGCACCAGGGGACATGTATCAATGCAAAAAGAAGTTTTAAAAACGGTCGTTTTTCGGGAGCAGTCATTTTAATGATGCATAAAGTGAAAAAAAAAAGTCAAATATTCCTTTAAATATCGTACCTGGGGGGTGTCTAAAGTATGCCTGTGAAGTGCCACGTGTTTCCCGTGTTTAGAACTGTCCCTGCACAAAATGACACTTCTAAAGGAAAAAAAAGCCATTTAAAACTTCTTGCGGCTTTAATGTAATGTCTGGTCCCGGTAATATGGATGAAAATCTTTAAGAAAAATGGCATAGCTACCCCATGACCCCCCCCCCCCACCCCAGCCCATTACCAGCCCCTTTGGGTCTTGTATGGATATTAAGGGGAACCCCGCACATAAAATAAAAAAGGCCCTATATACTCTGAACAGCCGTATACAGGCGGTGCATACAAGACAGGGACTGTAGGTTTGTTCTTATGTAGAATGTGTTTGTAATTTTGAACAGGTACATTGTTGAACTGTAGCTCCAGCCCAAAAATCTATTTTTAAACTTTTTGGGAAACATAGGTAAGGGTTATCACCCCTGTAACATTTGTTTTGCTGTCTGTGCCCCTGTTCAGAACATTTCACCTCACTTTCCGTCCCAATGACAACTGTTTTTGAAATGTGGTGTTTTTCTTGAAACAAGGATTGCTGATAAAGCATCAGTACAGAGGAGACACCTTTCTCCCATATTTATTCTTACAGGAGAGAATTTTCCTTCCTAGGGGTAGATTTCCTCTCACTTCCTGTTGTCTTCTTTCGTTTGCAAGTAGGAGTCGTTTGTAAGTTGGATGTTTGAAAGTAGGGACCTGCCGTATATACTCTGCAGAAATAGGCCCCTTAGTTGTTGGTGTTGGCACAACACTGTAAGCACTCACAGTTACTCTTGGTTGGTGCTGGAACGCCCTGCTGTCAACTATTATATCAGGAATTTTAATTACATATAATTGTTGAACAGTGGTAGTAAAAATTGGGGCTTTGATGGTGGTGCTGGTGCCACAACACTGTAAGCCCTGACAGTTACTCTTGGTGGGTGCAGCAATGGGCCCTGCTGTGAATTATTAGATCAAGAATTGTAATTACATGCCCCTTTTGAACAGTGGCTGAAAAATTGGGCCTTTCGTGGTGGTGGTGGTGGTGGCGTTGCCACAACACTGTAAGCCCTCAGACTTACTCTTGGTGGGTGCAGGAATGGGCCCTGCTGTGAATTATTACATCAAGAATTGTAATTGCATGCCCCTGTTGAACAGGGGCTGAAAAATTGGGCCTTAGGCACTGGTGGCACAACACTACAACCCCTCACAGATACTGTACTTGGAGCACAGCAATGAGCCCTGTTGCAAAGTATTGCTTCAAAAATTGTAATGACACGCCCCTGTTAAACAGGGGCTGAAAAATTGGGCCTTAGGCACTGGTGGCACAACACTACAACCCCTCACAGATACTGTACTTGGAGCACAGCAATGAGCCCTATGGCAAATTATTGCTAAAAAAATTGTAAGTACACGCCCCTGTAAAACAGGGGCTGAAAAATTGGGCCTTAGCCACTGGTGGCGGCACCCATAAACAAAAATGATCTTCCAAGCTATCATCATCAATCGTATCATTGAGGACTCGGAGGAGGAGGATAGCCAGTCAACATAACAGCACAGGCACTCAGCATCAGCATCAGTCTTGAAGGGACGTGACATGTTAAAATCAATTAGTCTGTTATATCAGCATCAGGTGTGTGGTAGCTGGTGGTGATCCAAGACTGGTTCATCTTGATGAAAGTCAGTCGATCAACCGAGTCGGTGGACAGGCGCACCCTGTGATCCGTGACAAATCCTCCAGCAGCACTGAATGTGCGTTCCGAAAGAACGCTGGATGCAGGACAGGCCAGTAGCTCAATTGCATACTGTGCAAGCTCTGGCCAGTGATCCATCCTCAAGACCCAGTAAGCCAGAGGATTTTCGGTGGGGAAGGTGTCCAAGTCTGACCTTGCCCCTAGATATTCCTGCACCATGTTTATCAGACGCTGGCGATGGTTGCTGGAACCAATCATACTTTGGGGCTGCGGACTAAAGAATTGTCTGAACGCATCGATCAGACGGCCACCTTCCCCACCGCTCCTTCTTTGACTGGCCGAAGCCTCAGCAACTCGTTGTCCTGGACCAGGAGTTTGTAACCTCCCAGTCTCTGGGAACGCGTTGCACAGACCTTTCTGCAAGGCCTCCCGGAGTTGTCTCATCCTCTGCTCCCTCTGCGACGGTAACATAAGGTCCGCAACCTTACCCTTGTACCGTGGATCAAGGAGAGTGGCCAGCCAGTAATGGTCCCTCTCCTTGATCCGAAGAATACGAGGATCCTTCCGCAGACTTTGCAGGATCAGGGAGGCCATGCAGCGTAGGTTTGCTGAGGCATTCGCTCCGGAGTCCTCTGGGTCACTAAGGACGACATGATCCGCAGTCACCTCCTCCCAGCCACGTACAAGTCCACTGGTTTCTTGGGACTGTAAATCATCCCTAAAAGACTGCTGCTGATGATGCTGAGTGCCAGCCTCCACCTCCATGCTGACACAATCCTCCTCCTCCTCCTCCTCCTCCTCTTCCTCTTCCTGTGCGATGGGTGGGACAGAAGGAACACTGTCTGGGTAAAGGGGGCCTTGAGAGGCAAGGAAGTCCTCCTCTTCCTGCCTCTGTTCTGCCTCAAGTGCCCTGTCCATTATTCCACGCAGCGTGTGCTCCAACAGGTGGACAAGAGGTACAGTGTCACTGATGCATGCACTGTCACTGCTCACCATCCTCGTGGCCTCCTCAAATGGTGCCAGGACAGTGCATGCATCCCTGATCATGCCCCACTGGCGTGGAGAAAAAAAACCAAGCTCCCCTGACCCTGTCCTGGTGCCGTAGTCGCACAGGTACTCATTGATGGCCCTCTGCTGCGTGTGCAGCCGCTGCAGCATGGCCAACGTTGAGTTCCACCTGGTGGGCATGTCACATATAAGGCGGTTCTTGGGCAGGTTCAACTCCTTTTGCAGCTCAGCCAGGCGAGCACTGGCATTATAAGATCTGCGGAAATGCACACAGACTTTCCTGGCCTGCCTCAGGACATCCTGTAAGCCCGGGTACCTGCCCAAGAACCGCTGCACCACCAGGTTAAGGACGTGAGCCACACAGGGCACATGGGTCAGTTGTCCCTGTCGGAGGGCGGAGAGGAGGTTGGTGCCATTGTCGCAAACCACCATTCCTGGCTTAAGCTGGCGTGGCGTCAACCACCTCTCGGCCTGGCCCTGCAGAGCAGACAGGACCTCTGCCCCAGTGTGGCTTCTGTCCCCCAAACACACCAGCGCAAGCACGGCATGGCATCTTTTTGCCTGCGTACTTGCGTAGCCCCGTGAATGGCTACGGAGCACCGCTGGTTCATAGGACAAACCACAGGAAGAGGCCATGGAGGAAGAAGAAGAGGGGGTGGAGGAGAGAGGTGTGTCACAACCAGTAGTAGCATTTTGGAGGCGTGGCGGTGGGACAACCTCCAACACTACTGCACCTTGTCCTGCATCCTTCCCAGCTGCCAAAAGAGTGACCCAATGGGCCGTGAAAGAAAGGTAATGTCCCTGTCCATGCCTGCTGGACCATGAGTCAGCGGTAATATGCACCTTACCGCTGACCGCCCTGTCCAGCGAGGCCAAGACATTGCCTTCCACATGCCGGTAGAGAGCCAGAATAGCCTTCCGTGAGAAAAAGTGGCGTTTGGGAACCTGCCACTGAGGAACCGCACATTGCACAAACTCACGGAAGGGGGCCGAGTCTACCAACTGAAAAGGCAGCAGTTGAAGCGCTAGCAATTTAGCCAAGCTAGCATTCAACCGCTGGGCATGTGGATGGCTGGGAGTGAACTTCTTTCGACGGTCCAGCAGCTGGGGCAGGGAAATTTGCCTGCTAGAATCGGACGTCGGTGTACTGCTAGCAGAGTGGCCGCAAGTACTTGGCTGTGACACACCTAATTCTACACCTTCATTCCTCTCAGTGCATGTTTCAGAGAGGACTGAAGTTATAGTGGGGTTGGAGATCCCAGCTGATGCGGTGCAAGGAGAGGTCCGCTTTGTTCTTTGGTGTGGGTCTTTGAGGTAGGCTTGCCAACGAGCTGCATGGCAGGTCAACATATGTCTGGTCAGGCATGTGGTACCCAAGCGGCTGATGTTTTGGCCACGCGATATACGCTTGAGACATATGTTGCAAACAGCAGCTGTGCGATCTGATGCACTAGCCTCAAAAAAGGCTCACACCAAGGAACTTTTTGAATGACGGGCAGAGGCAGCGCCCTGCACAGGCGGAGCTCTGCGGTGTGATTCCGTTGGTGTACTGCCCTTACGCTGGCCACCAAAGGGCATCCTGTCTCGTTGGAGATGTGCCTCCTCCTCATCCTCCTCCTCCTCTCTCCTATTAGGCACCCACGTGGAGTCAGTGACCTCATCATCCCCTCCCTCCTCATCACTGGAGCCAATCTGGCAGTATGCTGCAGCTGCTGGAACATGACTGCCAGATTGGTGTCCTTCTTGAGCATCCCCTCTGTCTGCTCTCACCCTACTGCCTTCCTGTAGCTGGGTTTCATCATCAGACCCTTCGAAACGCTGGGCATCCTCCTGGAGCATGTACCCAACACTGTGCTCAAACAGTTCGGGGGACTCCTCAGGAGGAGGACATGGTGGGTCTAGGGAAGGAGTGACTGATGATGAGTCTGACATTGATACCAGGGAAGAGGACGCTTTGGCAGCTGCTTTGCCAGTACCCTGAGCCTGGGTGAGAGAGGATGAGGAGGAGGAGGAGGGCTTGGTCATCCACTCTACCAAGTCTTCGGCATGATGTGGCTCAACATGTCCAGCTGCGGAAAAGAAGGACAAGCGTGTCCCATGGCCATGTGCTGATGACAATGCACCGCGCCCACGACCAGCACTGTTGCCCCCAGACACAGAGCCTGCTTGCCCTCTTTTATTGCCTCCTGACTGTCTGCCTCTCCTTGTTTGCCTTCCAGACATTCTAATAGATGGCCTGCAGGGAGATGGGAAAAAAGCAATAAGGGCTACCTTCAGGTGTCCTTCTCTGTCCCTTGAAACAAGGACTTGCACAGTGAAAGAAACTGACACTCTCCCTACCTACAGTTTTCTGTCCCTAGAAAAAATGTTTTTTTTAAGCACACTATAGCACAAGCACAAAACACACTGACACTCTCCCTACCTATCCTTCTCTTTCCCTAAACTAAAGGAATCCAGGTTAAGCAAGAAAGAAATAAAAGTCACTGTCCCTGCCTATGCTGCTCTATCCCTGCTCCGGAACACACTACACTAGGCCGCCGTGCTGGCGGCCTTTTATAGTGTGGGGCGTGTACTAAACACCCTCAGCAATAATTGGCCACAGGCATCCTGCCTGTGGCCAATCATTGCTCTCCTCGCTGCCGGCGCTGTGATTGGCCAAGCATGCGGGGTCACAGTGCATGCTTGGCCAATCACAGCGCCTGGATGACACTGCGATGGCGTAGTGCATTGTGGGCCGTTCGCGTCACTCGAATTTGGCGCGAACGGCCCAAATCGTTCGATCTTCGTCGATCGATCGAACAGCCGATGTTCGAGTCGAACGTATGTTCGACTCGAACACGAAGCTCATCCCTAGTGGTAACCATCATAGTAAAAGTAAAAAAAAAATTAAAAAAAAATTTATTCCATGAAATGATACATAGTAATAAATAACAGAATAGCATGATGACACAATGATAGCATGTTGGCCTAAAGCCACAGTAATCACATATTAAAAACACACCAGACTAGTTGCAACGTATTCCCACAGTAGGTTGTATATAGGTATATTCCAGTGAACCGTAATAATGGTAGCTTGGATAAAAAGGATAGCAGGGAAAGGCATCTATTAGCTTGACGTGTTTCGTAGCTCTAGCGCTACTCTTCAGGAGCAGATGCAGAGAAATTGTCTATAGATATTAAAAATAGATATAATAATGAATGATCATGTAAAAACGTAGTTGAGACTGTAGAAAAATAAATAAAATGTGTCACTCATACTTGCAAGTCAAATCGGAGTCTGGACCTGGACCTGGAAAGCTGGAGGTAGGCCGGGAAATCAATCCGCCCCGGAACCTGAGGCGGCATGCCCCAAAACCGAGATGGAGAAACCACTAGAGGAAGTACATTCCAAGGGTAGTTGCCCCATGGATTGTGAGAGTAGTGTAGGACACAGGGGTATATACCATCTGAAAAAATAAGTAAGTGTAGGTATAAATATAAAAATTATATTATAGTAGATGGTGCATAGCATAGTGACTGGTCATGTGGTAGGTAGTGTAGCATTGCATCTATTAGAGTAATGGGTGCAGTTGTAACAGGACTAGGGTTAAAAATGTTGATGGTGAAATAGTGGTAACAATGATTACCAATAGATGAGCAAAAAATTGCCCTTAGTGAAACAGAGGGGGCCAAACCCCCCAGGACTACATAGAAGGGGATAAGAAAAGCAAACACAATAGTGATAAAAGGTGAGATTGTATCCAAGCTACCATTATTATGGTTCACTGGAATATACCTATATATAAACCTACTGTGAGAATACGTTGCAACTAGTCTGGTGTGTTTTTAATATGCGATTACTGTGGCTTTAGGCCAACATGCTATCATTGTGTCATCATGCTATTCTGTTATTTATTACCATGTATCATGTCATGGAATAAAAGTTTTTAACTTTACTATGATGGTTACCACATGTCTATGCATTTACTATATGGCACTATAGATGGCTCTATCACCCGACAGTATTATAGTACCATGCAATGCTATTTTCCTGGCTGCACGCTTCAATGCAAAGTCCCAAATTCTGTTCTTTCCAATCAACCTATCGGTGATGGAGGTACATCTAGTTGGCCTCATTAAAAAGTCCCAATTTCCTTGTTCCAATTTATAAAACCGGATTGGTCTGGATGTATAATGGACGCTATCACTTTATTCAATCTTATGGCCAGTACTTTAGCAAGGATTTTAATGTCATTCTGCAGAAGCGATATCAACCTGTACGAGCCTGGGTCTAACGAGTCTTTCCCGGGTTTAAGCAGGAGAACTATGCTGGCCTGTCCCATAGAGTCAGGAAGTTGTTGCAATTCCCTGGCCGAGTTTAGGGTGCGGAGCAGTCTAGGTAAAATCCCTTCCCCATACTGTTAATACACCTCAATCGGGATGCCATCATCCCCGGGAGCCTTGGAATTGGGAAAGGAGTTGGTAGCTATAAACATCTCTTCTTTAGAAATGGGAGCTTCTAGAGATTCCACCCGGGACTCCGTTAAACACGGTAGCTCTATCCCCTGCAGAACATCCCGAACCTTCTCCTCCATGTAGGTCTGCTTAGATCGATAGAGATCCGGGTAGAAGTCCACCAGTTCTCGTATGACAAGATCTGGAGCATTCACCACCCTCCCCAATGAAGTGCGTAGGGCCCCAATGGATGGAGACGACTGCTGCGAGTGAACTATTTTGGCCAGGAGTTTGCCTGTCTGTTCCCTTTCCTCGTAGAAGGCCAGTTTATTAAAAAAACGTTTTTTATCCGCTTTAGAGGCATCAATTCTACTTAGTGCATCCTGTGCTGCTATCCATGCCTCACGAGAGCCCTCCCCAGAATTGGCAATGTACTCCGCCTCCAAACGTTTAACCATCTGAGCAGCCTGGTCCCTCTGTTCAGACGTGTTGCGCTTAATGGCAGTGACCTCAGATATAAATACCCCCCTCAGGAAGGCTTTAAAAGCGTCCCAGGTAGCATTTAAAATTGGGGTAGTCTATATGCCTCTGCCAGTAAGCTGCAATGTCATCCTCTATTTTGGTGTGAGAAATCATTTAGCTTCCATGACGCTCTCTGTAAATTAGACTCTGGCCCAACCTTCAAGTGAACCAAGAGGGGAGAGTGGTCTGAGATGCTCCTGGGGAGGTATTGCACCTTCTCAATGTACTGGGATGCCTCTGTTGAACACAGACACAAGTCAATCCTGGATAAAGACATATGTGATTTGGAAAAGCATGAAAACTGCCTCTCTAAGGGATTCCTATTTCTCCAGGGATCCGACCATCCCACTTCCTCTATAAATTTAGCCAGGGCTGATTTTGTCCTCAGGGGTCCCCCCAATGGAGGAGGGTGCCTATCCAAGTTCGGGTCCGTAATGCCATTCAGGTCCCCTATCAAAACCAGGGGCACCCCTGGATTGCACAGCTTAAATGTCTACAGGGCGCGTAAAACCAACGTGTTAAATGGTGGAGGAACATACAATGCAGCAAGAATGAGCTTCAATTGGTAAAGTCTGCAAAGCAAAAACACAAATCTACCCTCCTGGTCGAACCTTGAGTCAAGTAACTGAAAGTCCAGGGATCTATGTATCAGGACACTTACACCCCGAGAATAAGAGGTATGAGTGGAGTAAGACGCCCAACCCGCCCAAGCAAATCCCACCCACGACAGTGTATCTGGAGTCAAATAAGTTTCCTGCATAACACACACAGCCGGGAGATGTTTTCTAAGAGAAGTGGATACCATGGTATGCTTGAGTGGATGGGGGTGGGGGGGTGCTTGCTGCCGCGGGTTTCTGAGTTCTGAAGGAGCGTGGGAGGAGGGAATTCAGTTGAACAGCCAGCGGGGGGGGGGGGCCTTACTTCTTACCTCTTCCTCCTGCCTTTTACTCCTTCCGTGCTGCAGTTGAGGAGCGTGGGGGATAGGGGTGGGGGACCTCGGAACTCCTCTTCCTCCTCTTCACTAGTGTTATGCATGCGGGAAAATATCCTCTTGCGGGCATGCGGGAAACAGGTGTCATTGCGGGTAAGTCCCTCCCAATCCATGCCAGTTGGGAGGTATGAATACACAACACTGAATATTATACACCACCTCCTCCCATCATATAGTGCTTGTCTCCTGACCCCTCCACCGAGGTGCGACAGGTACCATAGTATTACAAGGATGAAAAAAGGGCTGCCTGGGGTTAAAAAATTAGCACTAGCATAGTGTGAAACATGTTAGCTGAATTTTTTTGACCTGTGTGCCGTGATTTACAGCATGTATTTTGGATTCCTTATTTTAAAATAAAGGCTTTTATTTTTTGGAATGCTGCAGTCCAGAAGACTTGTTCGTTCCTGTTTGCTGTCAATAGCACTGCTTGCACCCTCGGCTTCTGGGAGGAGATGATTTGAAGGATTCCCACACCTGAGCGGCTCCCTTTCTCCTGTCCCTCCACCGAGGTGCGACAGGTACCATAGTATTACAAGGATGAAAAAAGGGCTGCCTGGGGTGAAAAAATTGTCATGCAAAGAGGGGCTCCGTACGTGGGGGCTGTCCAGTGTTCACTTGAAAAGGCATGTCCAGCTAGAATAGCTTCTGTAAGGGAACAAAAAAGGGCGTGCAACAATGTCATTCGTCCATCTGCAGGTGCAGGGTCTCCGGAATGGAAGAGAAAAAATAAAGACAAACACGGTAACTGGACGATGAACTGCTGGGTGTGAACAGGAACCTAGTTCGGCCACAAATGCAACAGGCATACAGTGGCCCAAGTCTTGTACCCCTTGGGGTACTCCAACGGTATTTCAAATCGCATGTAGAATACAAATGCTAATTTCCTGAAGAAGGCATAGATATGATTCTCCCGGTCGTGTGACCGCATGGTTGCAAGGCAACAAACTTTAAACAAGAGATACTTCAAAGGTGTACCCAACCACAGGGGTTCAGTCAGCATCCACTGCGGGTCCGACCGCCTGGCGGAAAAGATGATCATTCGTGTCAAGCCAAGCAGAAGCCTCTGCTGCTGATTCAAAGAACTGCACCCTGTCCCCTGCAATTATCCGAAGCCTGGCAGGATATAGCATAGCATAGTTGGCCCTGAGGCGTTGAAGTCGTTTCTTCACCTCCCCAAATTTGGCTCTGCGCCTCTGTACCTCCGCTGAAAAATCTGGGTAAAAGGACACTCTCGCGCCATTAAATTGTATGTTGCGCTTTTCTCTGGCCAGTCGCAGGATAATCTCCTTATCCTTAAAATTGAGGAGTTTAGCAAGCATTGTACGTGGTGGGTTACCTGAAGGCAATGGTCTAGGCGGTACCCTGTGGGCTATTTCAACTGAGTAAAAGGGGGTAAAAACATCTTTGCCAAATACCTCCTGCAGCCAATTTTCCACAAACGCAGTGGGGACTCTGCCTTCTGTCTTTTCTGGTAGGCCCACTATGCGAACGTTACTCCTTCTCAAACGGTTCTCAATGTCCTCATTTCTAAGATCATTGGCAGTCGCAGTCCTGGCAGTGACCTGTTGATCTCTAATTAGGGGGCCCATCCTGTCTTCCACCTCACTGACACGGCCCTCCACAGCAGTGGTGCGTTCCCTGATTTTTGGGAAATCATGCCGGATCAGTCCCACCTCCTCTTTTAATCCTCCAAAGTGAACCTGCAATGTCTGTACTGAGGCCGTGCATTTATTCATAGCCCTAAGAATTTCAGCAAGGGTAGGCTGCTAAATGTCCCCCTCATCCTCCTCCTCCTCTACCGCGTCTGGGGAAAGCTGGTCTGAGGCCTGCTGCATTGCCTGCACGGATGACTCTCCAGTTTGCTGTGCATGGAAGAGGGCCGGTGTGGCATCTAGCTCCTCAGGAGGGACGCCCCATAACACTATTCAGTTTTTGTGTGTAGTACACCATATCTTTAGGGCCATCCTTCCCCTGTGCTTTGGGTGCTTGTTTACCCGAATCCTTCCTGTCCCCTCGTGCACGCTGTGGCGCCGTGGCACCATTTTGGATGTCCTGTGTCGGCGTCTCGTCCCCCTTCTGCTGTTTGCGGGTCAGCATGCCGGTTTTGAAAGCTGGTGGAGAGTTCAGGACGTGCCTGGAGTGCTCGGGAAGCAGACAGTGAGTTCCGGTTCTTATCAAGGTATCGGCTGGGAGAAGGATCGCCGCAGGATTATCACAGGGAGCTCTGTGAGACACGTCCGCTCACATGCCGCTCTTGGCCACGCCCCGTTCTCAACCTTTCTAGTTCCTTGACCCCTCGATAAAATTTCCCAAGTTGTGGGGACCCCTAAAAGTAAAATTATTTTCGTAGCGTGGGTTGTCAGCACCGAAGGCAAGCCAAGTAATTTGCGCCCCTAACCCACAGACATTCAGCGCTCCCTGAGTCTCTTCCACTCTAATAATATTAAAACCCTTAGGTACATTTTAGGGACTCTCTCTTTTGGTCTCCTTTCTTTCCTTTTATCTCTCGCTATCCTAATTTCTTGGGTTTTTTTTTTTGCCCATCCCTCTCCCTAGCCGTCTTTCTTGTTCTTTCTCTTATTCTCAGTTGGGATGAGTGGCAATGATGGTGGGGAGTTGGGATGAGTGCCAATGCTGGGGAGAGTTCTGATCAGCCAACTTAGAGGTGCTCTTGATCAAGGTCATCTTCTGATCTGAGAACTGTAGTGGGGACTTTTAATGGGAACTCTAATCACAGGTAGAGTTACTCACTGTGTCTCTGGCTTCACTGTGTCTCCGACTTTGTGGTGTTTCGTAGCAGTGACACTTCTACTGAAATCAGGAGATAGGGTCTACTCCAGCTCCTCCCACTTCACATTCCTCACCAGTCAGCTGACCTCTAGTCCCTGCCCCCCAGCCATGCCGTGAACTGAGTGGGCGGCCGCGGGCTCCAGGGACAGCCCTGCTGGGCAGCCGCAAAAAGGCTGGGAGAGAGGTGCAGGCTTCAGGAACAGCCCAGGATTTGGAGATCCCTGGCAAATCATCATGTGACCCCCGAGGGGGTCCCGACCCCAGTTTGAGAACCACTGCCTTAGACTGAAGCCCATATCTTCTCTGGTGTTTCTTCCTGGTTCACTTGCACTCTGAATATCTCCTAAACTGTGCAAGTTTAGGAGATATTCACAGTACCTACAGGTAAGCCCTATAATAGCCACTCTAATCACGAACTTCAAAAAAACACCCACCCCGCATTGGAATCCCTAGTCTGATGTCCTCAGTCCTGATATGTAGATCAGGGGGCCGGACAACGGATAAGAGGGCGGTGCCCGTGCGCCCTCTATAGACAGGCCGCCACTGCTTCCATCTGATGCATCGGGTCAATATGTGCAGAGAGAGCGAGGCAAAATCTGACGATCAGATTCTGCCTCCGTGCTTTGCTTATTGTCGGATAATGCCTTCTACGATCTGCGCATGTGCAGTGTTGACATCATGTTAGCTGATCGACAGATCCGACAATCTGCACTATTCGACAGAACACCGGAACTGCGTTCCTGCTGAAAAAAAGCCCTGTAACAATAATATGGACTGATAGGTGGTCAATCCCATGAATTATATGTTCAATCCTATTTATTAGTTTGAAGCACTGTTTGCACTTTATGAGTATATAGAATAGGGATGGGCCCGGTGCTCGATTCGAACCCATGTTAGAATCGAGCATCGGGCGTTCGCTCGCTCGTCGAGCCCAGAACTATTTGGGCCGTTCGCATCACATTCGTGTGATGCGAGCGGCCCCGCAATGCATTGCGGCCGGCGCAGTGCATTGCTGGCTGATGATTGGCCAAGCATGCACTGTGACCCCGCATGCTTGGCCAATCACAGCGCCCGAAACTCGGAGAGCAATAATTGGCTACAGGCAGGACGCCTGTAGCCAATTACAGCTCAGGGGCTTTAGTACACGCCCCACCATTTAAAAGGCCGCCACGCCATCGGCCCCGGTCACATGAGTTCCGGCTTTAGGAGAGATTAGTCTGCTGATTCAGTCTTTGCTTGATACTGAAAGATTTGCTCTTCTTTGCTAAACCATTGGCTATTTCTTGGCTAAACCATTGCTACCTAAGTCATTGATCGTTCATTGCTGCTGATTGCACAGTTAGTGTGTTATTAGCTGCTGCTGGGGATTAGTCTGGTGCGTGCTTACTGTTAGTACAGTATTGCAGTAGTACCAACCGCAGTGCTGTTAGCACAGCATTGCACCCCAACAGCACCCATAGGACTTCTAGTGTGTTAGTGGCAGCAAACAGAGCTCCTATATTTTCTTCTCAGCAGCACCCATAGGACTTCTAGTGTGTTAGTGGCAGCAAACAGAGCTCCTATATTTTCTTCTCAGCAGCACCCATAGGACTTCTAGTGTGTTAGTGGCATCACACAGAGCTCCTATATTTTCTTCTCAGCAGCACCCATAGGACTTCTAGTGTGTTAGTGGCAGCAAACAGAGCTCCTATATTTTCTTCTCAGCAGCACCCATAGGACTTCTAGTGTGTTAGTGGCAGCAAACAGAGCTCCTATATTTTCTTCTCAGCAGCACCCATAGGACTTCTAGTGTGTTAGTGGCATCACACAGAGCTCCTATATTTTCTTCTCAGCAGCACCCATAGGACTTCTAGTGTGTTAGTGGCATCACACAGAGCTCCTATATTTTCTTCTCAGCAGCACCCATAGGACTTCTAGTGTGTTAGTGGCATCACACAGAGCTCCTATATTTTCTTCTCAGCAGCACCCATAGGACTTCTAGTGTGTTAGTGGCATCACACAGAGCTCCTATATTTTCTTCTCAGCAGCACCCATAGGACTTCTAGTGTGTTAGTGGCATCACACAGAGCTCCTATATTTTCTTCTCAGCAGCACCCATAGGACTTCTAGTGTGTTAGTGGCAGCAAACAGAGCTCCTATATTTTCTTCTCAGCAGCACCCATAGGACTTCTAGTGTGTTAGTGGCAGCAAACAGAGCTCCTATATTTTCTTCTCAGCAGCACCCATAGGACTTCTAGTGTGTTAGTGGCATCACACAGAGCTCCTATATTTTCTTCTCAGCAGCACCCATAGGACTTCTAGTGTGTTAGTGGCAGCAAACAGAGCTCCTATATTTTCTTCTCAGCAGCACCCATAGGACTTCTAGTGTGTTAGTGGCATCACACAGAGCTCCTATATTTTCTTCTCAGCAGCACCCATAGGACTTCTAGTGTGTTAGTGGCAGCAAACAGAGCTCCTATATTTTCTTCTCAGCAGCACCCATAGGACTTCTAGTGTGTTAGTGGCAGCAAACAGAGCTCCTATATTTTCTTCTCAGCAGCACCCATAGGACTTCTAGTGTGTTAGTGGCATCACACAGAGCTCCTATATTTTCTTCTCAGCAGCACCCATAGGACTTCTAGTGTGTTAGTGGCAGCAAACAGAGCTCCTATATTTTCTTCTCAGCAGCACCCATAGGACTTCTAGTGTGTTAGTGGCAGCAAACAGAGCTCCTATATTTTCTTCTCAGCAGCACCCATAGGACTTCTAGTGTGTTAGTGGCATCACACAGAGCTCCTATATTTTCTTCTCAGCAGCACCCATAGGACTTCTAGTGTGTTAGTGGCAGCAAACAGAGCTCCTATATTTTCTTCTCAGCAGCACCCATAGGACTTCTAGTGTGTTAGTGGCAGCAAACAGAGCTCCTATATTTTCTTCTCAGCAGCACCCATAGGACTTCTAGTGTGTTAGTGGCATCACACAGAGCTCCTATATTTTCTTCTCAGCAGCACCCATAGGACTTCTAGTGTGTTAGTGGCAGCAAACAGAGCTCCTATATTTTCTTGTCAGCAGCACACATAGTACCTATAGTGTGTTAGTGTCAGCACCCATAGGACCTACAGTGTGTTGTGAGCACACATAGGAGTTCTATTTTTTATACTATATACACTACCGACTACAATGGCTGGAAGACCGCCAAGGAGAGGCAGAGCGTGCCGAGGCAAGAACACAGGGCAGGCAGGCTCTGTTTCTAGAGACAACAGTGCTGGCCGTGGACGTGGTCGTGCATCGTCATCAGCACGTGGCCATGGGACACGCTTGTCTTTGTTTTCGGCAGCTGGACATGTGGAGCCGCATCATGCCGAAGGCTTGGTAGAATGGATGACCAAGCCCTCCTCATCCTCCTCATCCTCTCTCACCCAGGCTCAGGGTACTGGCAGAGCAGCTGCCAACGCGTACTCAATGGCATCATCAGCCACCCCTTCCCTAGACCCACCATGTCCTCCTGAGGAGTCCCCCGAACTGTTTGAGCACAGTGTTGGGTACATGCTCCAGGAGGATGCCCAACGATTCGAAGGCTCGGATGATGATACCCAGCTTGAGGAAGTCAGTAGTGTGCGCGCAGAGAAAGGGGATGCTGAAGGACAGCAATCTGGCAGTAGTGTTCCACCAGCTGCAGCTTACTGCCAGGTTTGCTCTAGTGGTGAAGAGGGAGGGGATGATGAGGTCACTGACTCCACGTGGGTGCCTGAAGGGAGAGAGGAGGAGGAGGAGGAGGATGCAGCGTCACATGTCCAACGAGGCAGGATGCCCCCTGGAGGCCAGCTAGAGGCCAGCACAGCAACTGTACCACACCGCAGAGCTCCGCCTGTGCAGGGCGCTGCCTCTGCACGTTATCACAAAAGTTCTTTGGTGTGGGCCTTTTTTGAGACGAGTGCATCAGATCGCACCACTGCTATTTGCAATATTTGTCTCAAGCGTATCTCGCGTGGCCAAAACATCAGCCGCTTGGGCACCACAAGCATGAGCAGACATATGTCGACCTGCCATGCAGCTCGTTGGCAAGCACACATAAAAGACCCACACCAAAGAACAAAGCGGACCTCTCCTTGCTCCTCATCAGCTGGGATCTCCATCCCCACTATATCTTCAGTCCTCTCTGAAAGCTGCTCTGAGAGGACTGAAGGTGTAGAATTAGGTGTGTCACAACCAAGTACTTGCAGTACACCGACGTCCGATTGTAGCAGGCAAATTTCCCTGCCCCAGCTGCTGGACCGTCGAAAGAAGTATACTCCCAGCCATCCACATGCCCAGCGGTTGAATGCTAGCTTGGCTAAATTGCTAGCACTTCAACTGCTGCCTTTTCAGTTGATAGACTCGGCCCCCTTCCGTGAGTTTGTTCAATGTGCGGTTCCTCAGTGGCAGGTTCCCAAACGCCACTTTTTCTCACGGAAGGCAATTCCGTCTCTCTACTGGCATGTGGAAGGCAATGTCCATGCCTCGCTGGACAGGGCGGTCAGCGGTAAGGTGCATATTACCGCTGACTCATGGTCCAGCAGGCATGGACAGGGACGTTATCTTTCTTTCACGGCCCATTGGGTCACTCTATTGGCAGCTGGGAGGGATGCAGGACAAGGTGCAGTAGTGTTGGAGGTTGTTCCGCCACCACGCCTCCAAAATGCTACTACTGGTTGTGACACACCTCTCTCCTCCACCCCCTCCTCTTCTTCTTCCTCCATGTCCTCTTCGAGTGCTCTGTCCTCGGAACCAGCGGTGCTCCGTAGGCGTACAAGGGGCTACGCGAGTACGCAGGCAAAAAGATGCCATGCCGTGCTTGCGCTGGTGTGTTTGGGGGACAGGAGCCACACTGGGCCAGAGGTTCTGGCAGCTCTGCAGGGGCAGGCCGAGAGGTGGTTGACGCCACGCCAGCTTAAGCCAGGAATGGTCGTTTCTGATAATGGCACCAACCTCCTCTCCGCCCTGCGACAGGGGCAGCTCACCCATGGGCCCTGTATGGCTCACGTCCTCAACCTGGTGGTGCAGCGGTTCTTGGGCAGGTTCCCAGGCTTACAGGATGTCCTGAGGCAGGCCAGGAAAGTCTGTGTGCATTTCCGCCGATCTTATAATGCCAGTGCTCGGCTGACTGAGCTGCAAAAGGAGCTGAACCTGCCCAAGAACCGCCTAATATGTGACATGCCCACCAGGTGGAACTCAACGTTGGCCATGCTGCAGCGACTGCACACGCAGCAGAGGGCCATCAATGAGTACCTTTGCGACTACGGCACCAGGACAGGGTCAGGGGAGCTTGGCTTTTTTTCCCCACGCCAGTGGAGCATGATCAGGGATGCATGCACTGTCCTCTCACCATTTGAGGAGGCCACGAGGATGGTGAGCAGTGACAGTGCATGCATCAGTGACACTGTACCTCTTGTCCACCTGTTGGAGCATACGCTGCGTGGGATAATGGACAGGGCACTTGAGGCAGAACAGAGGCAGGAAGAGGAGGACTTCCTTGTCTCTCAAGGCCCCCTTTATCCAGACAATGTTCCTTCTGTCCCACCCATCACACAGGAAGAGGAGGAGGAGGATTGTGTGAGCATGGAGGTGGAGCCTGGCACTCAGCATCAGCAGCAGCAGTCTTTTAGGGATGATGTACAGTCCCAACAAACCAGTGGACTTGTACGTGGCTGGGAGGAGGTGGCTGGCGATCATGTCATCCTCAGTGACCCAGAAGACTCCGGACCGAATGCCTCAGCTAACCTACGCTGCATGGCCTCCCTGATCCTGCAAAGCCTGCGGAAGGATCCTCGTGTTCTTCGGATCAAGGAGAGTGACCATTACTGGCTGGCCACTCTCCTTGATCCACGGTACAAGGGTAAGGTTGCGGACCTTATCTTGCCGTCGCAGAGGGAGCAGAGGATGAGACATCTCAGGGAGGCCTTGCAGAAAGGTCTGTGCAACGCGTTCCCAGAAACTGGGAGGTTACAAACTCCTGGTCCTGGACGACGAGTTGCTGAGGCTTCGGTCAGTAGCAGAAGGAGCGGTGGGGAAGGTGGACGTCTGACCGATGCGTTCAGACAATTTTTTAGTCCGCAGCCCCAAGGTATGATCGGTTCCAGCAACCATCGCCAGCGTCTGATATACATGGTGCAGGAATACCTAGGGGCAAGGTCAGACTTGGACACCTTTCCCACCGAAAATCCTCTGGCTTACTGGGTCCTGAGGATGGATCACTGGCCAGAGCTTGCACAGTATGCAATTGAGCTACTGGCCTGTCCTGCATCCAGCGTTCTTTCCGAACGCACATTCAGTGCTGCTGGAGGATTTGTCACCGATCATAGGGTGCGCCTGTCCACCGACTCGGTTGATCGACTGACCTTCATAAAAATGAATCAGTCTTGGATCACCACCAGCTACCAGACACCTGAAGCGGATATAACGGAATAATTTATAATGTCACATCCCTTCAAGACTGCCTATGCTGATGCTGAGTGACTGTCCTGTTATGTTCACTGACTATCCTCTTCCTCCTCCTCAATGATCCATGCCACCACACCAGTGCCTAAGGCACAATTTTTCAGCCCCTGTATAACAGGGGCGTGTAATTACAATTTTTTAAAAAGATGCTTCGCAACAGGTGTGACTGCTGTGCTCCAAGTACAGTATCTGTGAGGGGTTGCAGTGTTGTGGCACCAGCACCAATGCCTAAGGCACAATTTTTCAGCCCCTGTTTAACAGGGGCGTGTAATTACAAATCTTGATCTAATAGTTCACAGCAGGGCCCATTCCTGCGCCCACCAAGAGTAACTATGAGGGCCTACAGTCTTGTGGCAACACCGTCCACCACCACCACCACCACCAAAGGCCCAATTTTTCTGCCCTGTTCAACAGGTGCATGCAATTACAAATCTTGATCTATTAACTCACAGCAGGGCCCATTCCTGTGCCCACCAGTCTTGTGGCTACACCAATATCTAATAGGGCAAATTTCTGCAGAGTATATACGGCAGGCCCCTACTTTCAAACATCCAACTTACAAACGACTCCTACTTGCAAACGGCAAGAGAAAACAGGAAGTGAGAGGAAATCTACCCCTAGGAAGGAAAATTCTATCCTGTTAGATTTAATTTGGGAAAAAGGTATCTCCTCTCTACTGATGCTTTATCACCAATCCTTGTTTCAATTAAAACCCCACTTTTCCAAAAACATTTGTCATTGGGACGGAAAGTGAGGTGACATGTTCTGAACAGATGTGCAAAGACAGCAAATGTTACAGGGGTGATAACCCCTCCCTATGTTCTCCAAAAAGCTTAAAAATTGATTTTTTTGGGATGTAGCTACACTTCATAATGTACCTGTTCAGATTCTACTTAAGAACAAACCTACAGTCCATGTCTTGTTTGCACCACCTATATACTGCTGTTCAGAGTATATAGGGTTGTAGGTATAGGGTTTTATTTTGGGTGCGGGGTCCCCCTTAGTATCCATACAAGACCCAAAGGGGCTGGGGTGAGGGGGGGGGGGGGGTGATGGGGTAGCCATGCCATTTTTCTCAAGGATTTTCAGCCATATGGCGGCCAGGACAAGACATGACATTAAAGCCGCAAGTGGTTTTAAATGGCTTCTTTTTTTCCTTTACAAATGTCATTTTGTGCAAGGACAGTTCTAAACACGGGAAACACATGCCACTTCACAGGCATACTTTAGACACCCCCCAGGTACCGTATTTAAAGGAAAATTTCACTTTTTTTTTTTTCACTTTATGCATCATTAAAATGACTGCTCCCGAAAAAACTTTAGTTTTTAAAATTTCTTTTTGCATTGATATATGTCCCCTGGGGCAGGACCCGGGTCCCCAAACCTGTTTTATAACATTAACATGCATATTGGCCGTTGTAATTAGCAATTTTGATTTCGAACGTTCGCGTCCATTATAACGAATAGGGTTCGAAAATTCGCGCGAACTTTCGGTCCGTTCGAAGGTTCTGGTGCGAACCGAACCCGGGGGTGTTTGGCTCATCCCTAATATAGAATATAACAAATTAATTCATTTTTGGAGTAGAGTTTTGGCACTTTATCTTGTGATTTGCACTTACAAGTTTGGGTGTAGACAGCACAATATTTTTTCCTTTTTTTTAGGGTCCTTATAGATATATATATTTATTTATTGGTTGCATTTAGGATCTATTTCAGCAAATTACAGTAATGCAAAAGTGTGAGAATGTTAGCTGCTTGGCTGTCATCCTGATCGTCTTCCCGGCTCAACAGCCAGGCAACTCGATTGTTCGGAAAGCCTGCAGTATGAACCCCATGGCAAGTTTTCCATACGATTGCACCGCCCTCTGGATTATTTCCACAATTGACTTTCTCTGCATTTGGCACTACAGAATCCAATCATTGGTCCGAGAAGAAAACAGCCAGCATGTTCCCAGATGACGCTTGTCTGAGGTTACCAGGCAGCGTCTCCAGTTACTATGGCACCGACGGCTTGCAAACACCCTGGCCAGGCCCACCTGAAGATTCCTGGGATATGATTGGCTGACACAAGCCTCGTGCTGCCGATACAACCTGAAACTCTACCAATTGCGACTTACTTCCGTTGCGAGAATGAGGGACTTTGGTAGGCAAACCACGCCCCCTGAGTCCGGCGCCTGCGCTTCCCGCCTTTCCGGTCAGTTGCCGGTGACACCGGGGAGAGGAGGGAAAGCTACGGCGGCCGAATGGTAAGGGAGGGCCGGGCAGGGCTATGTGTACGGTGCAGGTCATAAGGGACCCGGGTGTGTAGTGTGGTGTATGGACACTGTACACAGAGGTGTCGGGGGCGGGCCCGGCGCTGTCATGTGTGTTTACCTGCCTGTCATGGTGGGGGAGGGGGGCTCAGTCTGTATGTGGCAGTATGGGGACCATATGAGTGGAGAGCTGTCACATGACTCCCTTCCCTGACATTGTGTCCTCTTCTGTAGGGAATACATGGACTCTATGTACTGTATATAAGGAGCACCCCTCTATTGTCTGCAGGGAGGTGGTGACACCGAGGAATGTGGCTCAACTGACCCCTAGGGATTATTATTAAAAGGTACTTATATAGCGCCATCAATTTACATATACATCGGTCCCTACCCTCAAGGAGCTTACAATTCATATACTAGGGCCAATTAACCTACCAGCATGTCTCCGGAGTACCTGGAGGAAACCCACATAGACACAGGGAGAACATGCAGACTCCAGGCAGGTAGTGGTTGGGATTCGAACCAGCGACCCTTTTTAGGCTACTTTCACACGGATGCGCTGGCGGTATAGCGGTGCTATTTTTAGCACCGCTATACCGTATTTTTTGCCGCGATTTGCGGGTGCTAGCGGCCGAAAAAGGGTTAAAAACGCCCGCAATAACGCCTCTTTGCTGTGTTTTGCGGGCGTTTTGGAGGCGCTACCCCATTGATTTCAATGGGCAGGGGCGCTATAGGAGCGGTATTTTTACCGCTCCTATCGCGCCTCAAAGATGCGGCTTGCAGGAGTTTTTTGACCCTCCTGCAAGCGCAACGCTCCAGTGTGAAAGCCCTCGGGCTTTCACATTGGATACAATTGAGCGGCTTTTTTGGGGTGCATTGCAGGCGCTATTTTTAGTGCAATAGCGCCTGCTAAGAGCTTCAGTGTGAAAGGGGCCTTACTGCTAGGTGAGAGTGCTACCCACTACAACGCTGATCCCGCTTTCTGAAACTCTGCCTTACATACCTGTAGAAATAAATACATTGGGGTTTATTTACTAAAAGTAAATAGATTGCACACAGTGCACTTGCTCCAGAGATTAGTAAATGAGGTAAAGCTTCACTTTTTAAAGAATACCCAATCATGTGCTAGCAGAAAAAGAAGACAAAAAAACAACAGCATTTATGCTTCCACATGATTGGGTGATAGAAGTCAGCAGAGCTCCTGCTCATTCCTTCCACTGATAGGGCACTATTCATCCCACTGACACCAACGATGGGGCACTATTCATCCCACTGACACCAACGATGGGGCACTATTCATCCCACTGACACCAACGATGGGGCACTATTCATCCCACTGACACCAACGATGGGGCACTATTCATCCCACTGACACCAACGATGGGGCACTATTCATCCCACTGACACCAACGATGGGGCACTATTCATCCCACTGACACCAACGATGGGGCACTATTCCTCCCACTGACACCAACGATGGGGCACTATTCCTCCCACTGACACCAACGATGGGGCACTATTCCTCCCACTGACACCAATGATGGGCACTATTCCTCCCACTGACACCAATGATGGGGCACTATTCCTCCCACTGACACCAATGATGGGGCACTATTCCTCCCACTGACACCAATGATGGGGCACTATTCCTCCCACTGACACCAATGATGGGGCACTATTCATCCCACTGACACCAATGATGGGCACTATTCATCCCACTGACACCAATGATGGGCACTATTCATCCCACTGACACCAATGATGGGCACTATTCATCCCACTGAAACCATCCATGGGTCACAATTCCTTCCACTGACACCAACAATAGGGCACTATTCTTCCCATTGATACCAGTGATGGGATGCTGTTCCTCCCTCTGATACCAATGATGGGGCACTATTCCTCCCACTGATACCAATAAAGCTTTATGTAATTTGTTTTAATCCCATTGCCCACCAAGCCTGAAACATTATCTACTCCCACTGATATCGGGGCATTTTGTACTCTTAATGGTCACAGTCCGGCCCCCCTAAAGTCTGAAGGACAGTAACCTGGCTCTTTGTTTACAAAGTTAGGAGACCCCTGCTCTAAGGCCTCGTCTACACATGTGACAGATTGGCAGCTAAAACGGGCAGTTGATCCATATTTTTACTGCCCCCTGAGATATTAACCTGGCAGTTGGACATATTTGTATACATTAACACAGTCTCTTCATGGTCCAAGATATTTTATACAGCTTGTCACGGTTGGAAGGCAGTGCCACTTGCTAACCATCCCCTCTGCAAATCAAAGGGACTGCACCACAACCACGCCTAAGGCTAACCACACTGGTCACAGTCAGATTGCACCATCTCATTTAGACCTACCAACAGCTATGTAGTTCTGGGGCTTGTCGGATTGGATACAAATTGATTGGGTAGATTAGGTAGATCTTCATATTCTACAGTTTTGGTAAATGTAATGTTGATTGTATGGTCAGATTGTAATGTGTATGGTGACCCTAAGACCTAGTTTACTCCTGTGGTTTGGAGGGGCAGTAAAAACAGGCAGTTAAAGTGTTACTAAACCCAGGACCCTGCATTCACTATATCTGGTCTTCCACAGAGAACATGGAAATGCAATTATTTTAGAAAATACAGTGCCTTGAAAAAGTATTCATACCCCTTGAAATTGTCCACATTTTGTCATGTTACAACCAAAAACATAAATGTATTTTCTCTTATCGTCCATGGACCGACGCAGCTCTCATACTGATTACATGTGGGTATATGTCCCTGCTCGCAGGAGAAGACCTAGGCAGAATGTTAGAGGTTAAAACATTCTAGAACAAGCCAGAGCTGAACAGCCCCGCCCAGGGGGGCGGTCCCTCCGGACATTACCCTTCCACCTGCAGCTAATCAGCCTCAGTTTTTTTCTGCCTAGCAGAAGGAGAAGACGTGGCTCTCAGGAGCCAGTCTCCTGGAAGATTTTACTTTTGATTTTTATTCCTTTGGGAATTTTATTATTTTATTTTTGAGACCTTCAATCAACTGTCGGCTGGGCAACAGGTTGGGTACACTAGTATCCTCGTAGTCTTCCCTGTCCGACCATCGAGCGTGCTGATCCTCGCCTTGCGTGCGTGAGACTCAGTTCACGACATACCCCATGGCTCCAGGGGTGGCCGGGTTGCTTTCATGCTCCCGCGGTCCTCTCAAGATTGAACAGTACTTGACTGACTGTATCTCTCGCGGTGGACCGGGCCGACAGCTACGCAGTACGACTCTGTGATAGGTCTGTCTGAAACAAGCCAGTGAGTCCCTGAAAGGGACGGGTAAGTAGTCTCTCCTACTGCAGGTGAGTACATGCTGGCTGTGTTTCTGTGTGTGGGGGTTTCTTCCTGTCTCCCCCCTGTTATGCTGCTCTCTGCACCCTGTACTGGTGCTGTGCTGTGGGGTGTTTGGGGGTCACTCTGGCCTGGTTGGGCGCTCATGTCTGCAGTTTTTTCTGGTGTGTGAGGTGATTATTGCGTGCGCCATTGGCGCGCATTAGAGCTTTGAATTTTGCGCTCGGCGGCCATCTTGGCGTTCAGTGGCACAGTTATAGCTGCGGACGGCGGCCATTTTCTTGTGGCCGCCGCGCATTTATTTCTGGCGGCGGCGCGAATCCCCTCACAATCTCCTCACAGACTGAGCTGTCCTTAAGGGTTGGTGGGTCCTCCCGGGTATCCCCTCCTCAGCGTAGCCAGTGGGTGGACTGTATATTCACTGTAATAGTGTATAAGGTCTCAGAGGGTGGCGTTATGGAGTCTGATACACCTGCTCTCCACATTGCCTGGGGCAACTGGCACTGCTGCACAGTTAAACATGTTCATATGTTTCCTGCACCTGCGGTCCTTATGGACCAGTTGTGAGCAGTCCTGGAATCATTCCTGTCAGAATGGAAGCGGTGTGCGAGCAAAAGGAGCTATAAGCCCCCTCCCCCCCACAAAAATCTTTAGTGAAGGAGTGCTCTGAGTCAGATATGGGCCTAGCTATTGGGCTCAGGACCCTACCTCTGAATATTTAATGTTTATGAACAGGACATTCCCTTGTGAGGAAGACTCCAGTTCTGTGTCAGTGAATGACAGGGCGCTTGTAAGTGATCTCATTGATGTGAGAAACACACTCAGGCTGAAATTGCTGTGACAAGCTTTTCTTTTACACAGTTTCCTCAGTTTTCCTCACACGCTGCCTCAAGAGCAGCATGGATGAGGGAGGACTTTATTCATTTATGTCTCTAATCCCTGTGATCCTTCTGTGTGATACCTGAGGTAACATTTCCCGCCATTTCCTGGGGAATGATTTGAGCTCTGACAGACACACGGTCTGAGGATCAGAGGTTACCTGTTACCTGCATGCTGCTTAAGCAGCACAGTCAAGCAGGTTGGAATGATACAGAGAAGATTATGCGCCTCTGCACCATAATTTAAACTCATCCTATACCTCTACACTGCATACATTCACAGTGTATGTATGTGTTATTGGTCTCTGTGTCTGCGTGGCTGTCCCCACGTTCCAATGCTGTGTTTCAGTGCCATACATCAGAGATATGCAATTAGCGGACCTCCAGCTGTTGCTAAACTACAAGTCCCATGAGGCATAGCGAGACTCTGACAGCAGCAAGCATGACACCCAGAGGCAGAGGCATGATGGGACTTGTAGTTTTGCAACAGCTGGAGGTCCGCTAATTGCATATCCCTGCCATACATGATATAAACGTACAAAATATGTTTATGCACGACTCCAGATACATTCACAGTATATGTATGTATCATACTCTCTGGGCTGGCGGGGGCTCCGGTGTCCTCCCGCACTCTCATGGTATGTGCGCTTCGGCTCTCTGCACAGTATAGACATGTTCAATATGTTTATTGCACATATTATACATGTTTACAGTATGGGTATACTGTTTGCGTGGGGTTCCTCCGGGTACTCCGGTTTCCCCCCACGCTCCAATGGAAATGCACAGCATAAACATGTGCAATATTATGTTGATTCACATGCTATCATTCCTACACGGTATCTGTGTGCTGTCTGCGTGGAGTTGTACCGAGTGGGCGCTTCGGCGCTATGCACAGTCTAAATTTGTGCGATTGGACCTACCCGGTATGTCTTTGCAGTCTGCGTGGGTTTCCGCCCACGCTACATGACATGCATGCCTTTGGTGCAATACACGATGTAAACATACACATTATGTTTATACACTACACTAAATACATTCACAGTAGTTGTAGGTATTGCATTCTCTGAGTGAGTATGCGTGGGGTACTTCGGTTCCTCCCACGCGCCAACGGTGTGCGCGCCTTCGGTGCTATGCACACATGAGCTTGTGCAAAAGGTTTAGCACACACACTATAATACCTACTCGGTATGCGGATGCAGTCTGCATGGGTTTCTGCCCATGCTACATGACATGCATGCCTTTGGTGCAATACACGGTGTAAACATACACATTATGTCTATACACTACACTAAATACATTTACAGTAGCTGTAGGTATTGCATTCTCTGAGTATGCGTGGGGTACTTCGGTTCCTCCCACGCGCCAACAGTGTGCGCGCCTTCGGTGCTATGCACACATGGGCTTGTGCAAAATAATTAGCACACATACTATAATACCATACACGGTATGCGTATGCAGTCTGCATGGGTTTCATCCGGGTGCTCAGGTTTCTCCCCTGCGTTCCAATGGTGTGCGCATTCTCAGCGCTATGCACAGTATAAACATGTGCAATTTGTTTATTCGCAGGCTAACATACCTACACGGTTGTGTACGCAATCTGTGTGGCTGGTTTACGTCCAGGCCCCGATGATGTGCACGCCTTCGTCGCTGGCACAGTATATACGCGTTTAATAGGTTTATCCACAAATACTAAACTACATACGCTGTATGTGGTGGTATTATGCTCTTTGTGGCTGCGTGGGTTTCCTCCCACACTCTCCATTTGTGCGTTTGACGCAATACATAGTATAAACTATGTGTTTGCACAATCAGCACCTATCCATGGGTAGCATTGTCACAAGGATCCCTGGTTTCAGGGGTATCACTTTCCACCTGCTTTCAGTGGTGATCAGAAGCGCTGGCTTGGACTGTGTTCGCCAGGCTGGGGTTGGCGTTGCGCCCGTTAGTGGCTGCGTCTCTGGCATTTTTTGTAGCTCAATGACTGGGCAAAAGCCTCTGCTTCATTCATCAGTCGTCTAGCAGGTGCACTACAACTGCTTTAGCCTTTAGGGTCTCTGTGCCCGGGGTGGGTTTGCGCCACCTGTGGAGGCTGAGGTACTAGTCCTCTGACCGAGTTTCTAGGGAAGTTCCGTCAAGTTGCCTTTATTGGCCAACATTTGAGGCACCCTGTACACTGGGGCCTCCCTTCTCCGATACATTGCAGAGTCTCTTTGGGATTTTCATACGTCTCGCTGCAAGACGGTCCTGTCGGCCGTGTGCATTGCAGGCGAAGGGTCCTTGCATCTGGAGGTGTTTCCACCTTCTTTACCAGAGGTGGGGCACTGGAAGTGGACCTTGTGGCCTCTCGACTCACTCGCAAGATCGTGGTCAGGTCCAGGGACCCCTGGGCGGATGCGTTAGACGTGTTGGAAGCCCGTGGGGGCAGTATCGCCTGATATATGCTTACCCTCTGCTACTGTTGTTGCCTCGCCGGCTTCGCAGAGCATACTTCATCCTGCTTTACAGTCCTTGGCTTTAATGGCATGGCTGTTTAAAGCCAGGTGCTAAAGGACCGAGTTCTCTCGTATTCGGTCATCTCTTCTATGTTGTTGACACGGGAATCTTCCTCCAGAAAGATATCTCACCGTACCTGGAAGGCTTACATCGCTATGTGCGAGGAACTTGGGTGGCATCCTCGGATGTTTTCCGTTCCCAGGATTTTGCTGTTCTTACAGCGTGGTGGGACCCAAAAGCTGGCCTTGCATACCTTTTTGTTTTTTTGAGGGTCGGATTTCGGCCCGGACTGTCTTTTTCAACGACCGCTGCCGGGCCATTCCTTGATTAGCACCTTTTGGGCAGGGGGTTCGCCATGTGGTCCCCCCTGTCAAGCCTCCTCTACCTACTTGGGATCTGATTTTGATGCATCTCGGTTCTCCAAGAACATCCCTTTGAGAATATCAGAGAGATTCCTCTCTTGACCTTGTCCCGGAAGTTGGCCTTATTGGCCATTGCTTCGGTTAGACGGGTGTCTGAGTTGGCAGCCTTGTCTGGCAAGTCGCCTTACTTGGTCCTCCATAAGGATATGTTGGTGTTGCGCCCACGACCATCCTTCTTTTCTAAGGATGGTCTTGGCCTTTCACCTTAAGGACATTGTTCTTCCGTCCTTGTGTCCTCACCCATCGCTTCCCTGAGAGTTTGCGCTTCATACATTAAGATGGGTACAAGCCTTACGAGTGTACCTGTCTGCTACTGTTTCCATTCGGAAATCTGTGTCTGGTCCAAAACAGGGCCGAGCGGTGTCGTCTGCCACCGTCTTTAGGTGGATCAGGCAGACCGTCATACAGGCCTATGTCCTTAGGGGCGGGCGCCTCCCTTTCCGGTTGCGGCGCATTCCACCAAGGCAATTGGTGCTTCCCGGGCCTTCCGACATCAAGCGTCGGTTGCACAAGTGTGCAAGGCGACGACCTGGTCGTCCGTTCATACCTTTTCAAAGTTCTACAAGGTTGATGTGGCTGTATCTTCGGATGCTTCCTTCGGCCGCAAAGTGTTGCAGGCCGCTGTCTAATGTTGCAACTCCTCCGTTGAGGGGCTCTGCTGGTTTGGAGTGAAGTTTTGGTTGTTCCTTACTTTTTTTGCTCCCACCCTTTTCTTATACTGCTTTGGGACGTCCCACATGTAATCAGTATGAGAGCTGCGTCGGTCCATGGACGATAAGAGAAAATAGGATTTTTGTACTCACCGTAAAATCCGTTTCTCTGACGTCCATGGACCGACGCAGCACCCACCCTTCCTTTTAAGTTTGTACTGCTTTGTTACGAACTGAGGCTGATTAGCTGCAGGTGGAAGGGTAATGTCCGGAGGGACCGCCCCCCTGGGCGGGGCTGTTAAGCTCTGGCTTGTTCTAGAATGTTTTAACCTCTAACATTCTGCCTAGGTCTTCTCCTGCGAGCAGGGACATATACCCACATGTAATCAGTATGAGAGCTGCGTCGGTCCATGGACGTCAGAGAAACGGATTTTACGGTGAGTACAAAAATCCTATTTTATTGGGATTTTATGTGATGGACCAACACAAAGTGGCACAGAATTGTGAAATGGAAGGAAAATCATAAATGGTTTTTAAAATGTTTTACAAATAAATCTGTGAAAAGTGTGGCGTGCATTTGTATTCAATACAATAAATAACTAATGACATAAAACTCTCAATTGATAAAAGTCCATATGATGTAATATCTATGGGAGACTAGTCCAAAGATGACATATATAGGATTGTTGCCGTGAAGGAATTCCTATGCGGCGGAAGGCGTAATACTCAGACAGGTTGATAGTATAAGCTTCACATCCAATAGTAAGTAAATGGCTTGCTTACCAGATATAAGATGATATTGGGCTCAGGACTAGGCCGACCTGCCTTCACTCGATCTGTTCTCGGTGTTCACCACACATGGATCGATTGGGAAATCCGGAGGCGGTCACTTTGGCGCTGAATCCCACAGACTGTGGGCACTTCAAAAATCTTTCATTGCCATAAGGTGAGTATTGTGTTTTATATAACTCACGTTTTCCACATACAGCAAGTGGAGATCAGCATCCAGAAGTCAGCAGTCAATTACCAAAGAGAAGGAAGAAGAAAAGATCCTCATGGTGCAGTATTTCTTCATAAAAAACGTATTTATTGCACAGGCTTCATAAAACACTGACATCCATGGAACAGAGACAAATTTTCAAAAACAGCCACGGTTAGTGTAAGGTACCTGTGATAGGTAGTGTCCGAAGTGGAACTTGTGTGCTGAGGATTCAGGCGAAAACGTAGTCAGGCAGATTAGGTTGGCAACAGATCAGGCAAAATGGTACACGATCAAAATCCAGAGAGTGGTCAGGCAGGCAAAGGTCATAAACGAGCTGGCAGTGAAGTACAAAATCAGCAGGCTGGAGAGTAGTCAGGAATTCAGGCAGAAGTTCAACACGAAAATCAGGATCAAAAAGCAGTCACAACACCCAGGGAGCTATTCCACACAAACGGGCGCTGAGAGATAGCATCACTTCCTTTTTAAGGGCTGCTTTGATTGAAAATTGTCCACAGCTGGCAGTAGGTGGGGCTAGTGAGTCCAAGGTAATGTTTAATACTGAGAGGACATTTCCAAAAGTCCAGATCTCTGTAGCACAACAGGTAAGGCTGCAGCTTTGGGACCAGGAAGATCCCGGTTCAAATACACCCAGGTACATGACAGTTAGCACCAGCTGGCTGGAACGTGATGGTGTCAGAGACTTGTGGCTCCACCCTACATGTTGCCCCGTACAAGGATTCTACTGGGAACGGAGGCTGAAGTTCCGACGCCCATCACCACATTTAAATACCTCTTGATGTGGGAGTGACACAGGAAGTGAATTAATAACTAAATCAACCCGTGTCACTCACACTGCTGAACCAAAAACAGTTAGCTAACAAAATCAAACACAGTTGGCTAATAAAATAACTAACAGCAATCGAATGGTGCTGATTATTCAGCAGGCACTGAGATCTGGTGAGAGTATGAGCAAAACACATGGCAAATAATATTTAAGATACATTGATTTTCACAACAAAATTATTATTTCTTCTAAGATTGCCCTGTATTTGTATTTGGCTCCATCCAGCTTCCCATCAACTCTGACCAGCTTCCCTGTCCCTGCTGAAGAAAAGCATCCCCACAACATGATGCTGCCACCACCATGTTTCACGGTGGGGATGGTGTGTTCAGGGTGATGTGCAGTGTTAGTTTTCTGCCACACATAGCATTTTGCTTTTAGGCCAAAAAGTAAAATTTTGGTCTCATCTGACCAGAGCACCTTCTTCCACATGTTTGCTGTGTCCCCAACATGGCTTCTCGCAAACTGCAAATGGGACTTCTAATGGCTTTCTTTCAACAATGGCTTTTTTCTTGCCACTCTTCCATAAAGGCCAGATTTGTGGAGTGCAGAACTAATAGTTGTCCTGTGGACAGATTCCCCCACCTGAACTGTGGATCTCTGCAGCTCCTCCAGAGTTACCATGGGTTTCTTGGCTGCTTCTCTGATTAATGCTTTCCTTGCCTGGCCTGTCAGTTAAGGTGGACGGCCATGTCTTGGTAGGTTTGTAGTTGTGCCATACTCTTTCCATTTTTGAATGAATATTTCATTGGGATTTTTTATAACCTAACCCTGCTTTAAACTTCTCCAAAACGTTATCCCTGACCTGTCTGGTGTGTTCCTTGGCCTTCATGATGCTGTTTGTTCACTAAGGTTCTCTAACAAACCCCTGAGGGCTTCACAGAACAGCTGTATTTATACTGAGATTACATTACACACATGTGGACTCTATTTATTAATTAGGTGACTTCTGAAGTCGATTGGTTCCACTAGATTTTTGTTAGGGGTATCAGATTAAAGGGGTCTGAATACAAATGCACTTCACACTTTTCACATATTTATTTGTAAAAAAAAATGAAAACCATTTATCATTTTCTTTACACTTCACAATTATGTGCCACTTTGTGTTGGTCTATCACATAAAATCTCAATAAAATACAGTTACGTTTCTGTTTGTAAAATGACAAAATGTGGAAAATTTAATGGGGTAGGAATATTTTTCAAGGCACTGTATAAACTGTTAAGTACCTTTTTTCATCTGCAGTATATAGCAGTCTTGTGACTTCTATCAGTGTCTGGTTAAAGCTTGTAAGAGGAGTTTCCAGTCTCCTCTGACTGTCCTATGAGGCTGCAGGTTCCCTGACCCTCTGTCTGGACAGTGCTAATTGGCCCTGTGCTTATCACATGCACCCTCTCAAAAAAACAAAAAATCTCTAGCAATACACACCAAACTGAGCATGTGCAGAGTGCCTCCAAGGCTCTGTTCTATCAGCAGATGGATTGCGGACAGTAAAAGAAGGGGAGGATCAGAGAAGACAGAATCAAACAGCCTTTTTACACAATGCGGAGGATTAACCCATTAGGTTCCACAGTGAGAATAACAAGCATGCTTTACTGCATATACAGACTGATTTTACTGTTGTGGGTTTAGTAACACTTTGAGCTGTGCTGCGATCACAGCCTGGCAAAAACCATCCCCTCCGTCATGTTTGGCAGGCTGTTTTGCTTAAAGTAATTTGGCAGTGCCACAACCCCCCCTCAACTGTGTGCGTGTCTGCAGTTGCAGCTCGGCTGTACAGGCTTTATGGTTAAAACAGGCGGTGGAGAGGTGATATAATCGCCCTACACTGCCTGCCAAATACTAGAAAACAACAACAGAAAGAGGGCGCACCAGCCTAGTGCATTCTCTTCATATATAATTTAATAATGAAACCAGAACAAATGTTATAATCACAAACGCAAGTGTATATAAGCTCTTCAATGATTTCCAAAAGCAGAGATGTGTAATCAGCAGCACTCAATCCCTTACATGGGAAGAAGCAACACGGGTCTATTATTGCTGATGCATTTCAAGGTCTGTCCCCTCTTCATCAGAGCCCAGCCTGGGCTACCTGGAGCAGCAGCATTTTGCAGAAAAAAAAACGCATTTAGTGCTTGAGCGTTCATTCATTTCAATTGCCAGAATAATTATGATTTTGGCCAATGAATTTAATTAAAGTGATACTAAATTTTTTTTGTTTAAAAATAACAAACCTATACATGTTACACTTACCTGCTCTGTGTAATGGTTTTGCACAGAGAAGCCCATATTCTCATCTTCCCGGGTCCCTCGCCGGCAATCCGGGCCCCTCCCTCCTGCCATGTGCCCCCATAGCAAGCACCTTGTTATGGGGCACCCAAGCTGAGCCACTGCTCTGTGTGTCTATTCAGACACGGAGCCGAAGCCCCGCCCACTCGCTCTCCTCATTGGCTTACTGACATTGACAGCCAATGAGCAGGGAGAGTCCGGACAGTCGAGACTCTCGTGCACATCTCTGTATCAAGATGTGGCTCAGGTAAGTATTAGGGGGGCTGTCGCACACAAGCTTTTTTATGTTAATGCAAAGAATGCATTAAGATAAAAAAACCTTCTGCCTTTTGAACCATTTTAGCGTCCAAGTGATTAATGCGCCTAAACGCGTTACACGAGTTTACAAGCGTCAAACATTTTTTTGCCAAAACACTGCTGCCAGGAGGAAATTAGTCTAGGAGAGTTAGCAAAACATTGTGTGTGCGTGAGGCCCGACCTGAACAGCACCATTGCGTCTAGTAGGGTCTTAGAGATGCCGCAATCAGAGCTCTCCCAAAGGAATCCAACATGACAATGCTGATAGTACTGTCAGGCTGGCCATATATGGATTGAAATTCGGACGGTTCAGCTGGGACTAGCCAAATTTCGATCCACATATGGGGACAGTGGTTATACAGAAGCCAATCTACCGATCGCCTTCTGTACAACCAGCCTGTGATTTAAATCTTGCTAGATCAGCTGATCAGTGTATTCTGAAGGAGGGAATGAATAAAAAACAGTGCAGCGCTAATCACATAAATAAGAAAATTCATATATGTGCAAAAAAATGTGTATTAAGGTGCTCACAAAAAATAAAATTCAGTGTAATAACACACATAAACATATAAAATTGTGACATTTATGTGAATTGTAAAACACAAAGGTAGTGGATGTCTGTGGTCATGAACAAGTGACTATCACATATGCTCACAGGATATGTGATCTAAAAAACTGCAGTCCAAAATATAAAAAGTATAGTGACCAAATCCAATAAGGTGTGTAAGTTAGATCAGTGGTCACCAAACCCTGTCCTCAGGGCCCACTAACAGGCCAGGTTTTCAAGATAACTGAAATAAATCTCATTTGCTGCTTGGTGATTGCAGTATTCTAGTCTGCATCTCCCCAAGGTAATACATAAAACCTGGCCTGTTAGTGGGCCCTGAGGACAGGGTTGATGGCCACTGAGTTAGATGGTAATCCAAGAAATGATGAATAAGTCCAGAAGATAAAGGGTCACCACAGTGGAAGGGTCTACTACCAATAGGACATGAGGGGGCTTACTGGAACATGTGGACCCAATTAGCTTATACCAAATGGGTCTATACAGGCAGTGATGTTAAACACCTGGTAAAATTCGCCACTCCACTCGTCACCGGATGAACTTTGAACAACTGGGGAATAATTAACTTTCACCGTAATTGATGCAACAAAGTTGCGCACTGCTATGCAGGACCATCAGTTTCAGAGGTCCACCATCACCATCACTCCATTAACACACAAATCCAAGGAGGAAAGACAGAAGACTCGACATAGTGTAAAATCATAGGGCAGAAGTTTTATTTTAAAATAATATAGAACACTCACATTTTAGCTAATATAAATGCGCATGTTGGAAAATTCCTTGTAGACAGCAAAACAAGATGCAATGGTATAGACAGGACTGTGGAGCCAACGCGTTTCGTCTTAAGCAGACCTCATCTGAGGTTATTCTGAGGGAGGGGAAATCTCCCTTCTGTCATAACACAAATCCTCAGAGGAAGTGATTATATTACCCCATCCACATTGAGTGTGTGAATGGTGGAGTGGGGCCATTTTTTTATTTTATTTAACTTGCTGGTTAAATGGAAAAAAAAACTGAATCAGTCTTGTGAAGGCACTGCGACAATTGGACTTTTGGCGCCTATGGTGGGCTGTAATAATTTGACCGTTTTTGGATGCTGCATGCTTCTTTTTAATCGCGTAGATGTTTTCTGAGTGGGCACAGTTGGAACGTGTTCACATTTCCTGTTTGTAATGAATATCATTGCTACTTGGAGAGTTTCATGATCCTCATTCCGCTAATTGGGATCATACTGAACACTGCTAAGACTGTTGTGGAACCCTTTGTGACAGTGTTGTCCAACCACTACCCAAACCTCAACTCCGGAAGATTTTACCCCCTTCATGATCTGGCCATTTTATGCTATTTAGCACCTGCACTACTTTAATTAGTGGTTGCGCGCGGTCATGCAACGCTGTGCCCAAATTACATTTATATAATTTTTTTTCACACAAATAGAGCTTTATTTTGGTGGTATTTGATCACCACTGGGGTTGTTTTTTTTTCGCTATAAATGAAAAAACCTGAAAATAAAAAAGAAAAACCCCAATATTTTTACATTCTGCTATAAAACATATCTAATTAAAAAAACAAAAACAAAACGAATTTCTTCATAAATTTAGGCCAAAATGTATTCTGGTACATGTCTTTGGTAAAAAAAAAATCCCAATAAGTGTATATTAATTGGTTTGTGTGAAAGTTGTAGCATCTACAAACTATGGTATGTATACTGGAATATTTATTTATATATTTTATGCTAGTAATGGCGGTGATTAGCAAATGATGTGCGGTGGACAATCAGACACTAACTGACACTTTGTGAGAACTGACACTGACATCACCAGTGACACTAATACAGTGATCAGTGCTAATAATATATACTGTCACTGTGCTAATGACACTGGCTGAGAAGGGGTTAACATCTAGGGGAAACCAAAGAGTTAACTGTGTGTAAAGTGTGTGCTGTTTTTACTAAGATGTGACTGTTTTCTCCCTGAGTAAAAGCAGCCACATCGTTGCACTTTTTAGAAAACCCTGTGTTGTTTACCAACACAGTGCTCCCTTCTGTCATTCGCTCAGCTGATCGGCGGGTCCCGGCCATAAACCATTTGCCGGGACATGTTGACAAACTGGGCCTGCAGCCAATGACAGCTCGGGTTTCCAGGTGTGCGGCGCATGCACGAGCGGTCTGGAAAAAAGCCCAGACGCACAGGACGGTACATTACAGGGCCTGTACTAGCCGCCCCGCCGCAGTATATGTACTGTGGCGGGTCAGCAAATGGTTAATACTTTTAGATAGGCTTGTTTAGCCCACTAGAAGTATATCTCCTTGATGCCTTGTATTGACTCCCACACCTGCCCCCAGGGACAGTTAACATACACTTGTGACCATACAGCTGTGCCTTCCCTGATTTGGTGTCGGACTTCCCCCACTTGCTTACCTCACCTCCTGAAGAAGCGAGGTGCTCGCCCGAAAAGTGTTGAGGAACTGAGAGATTACCTAAACATGGAAGACATCTTATCTACTAATTTGCTCCAAGAATTAGTTATTATTATTGTGATATGGTTTGTGTCACTAATTCTATGGGAGGTATCTGAAGGAGTTTTTTTTATATACAGTGTATATGTCCATGCATTTTTTCATGTCATTTTATGAGCTTTGCAATAATAAAAATTGAAGATGTTAAATTTGTTTGTTCATTGCTGGTACCTCAAAAGTCCACCTTGTTTTTCTCCAATTTTGACTGTGTAAATAGGATGTTGGTGCCTTCGACAATCCCTTGGTTTATCAAACTTTAGTATGCTCCTAAAGGTGAACGTAAAGTGATATTAAACGTTACGTTTTTGTTTTCCTTAAAAAAACTTGTTAGGCCCCTTTCACACAGGCGGCTGTTCTGCCGAAGTTAAAAGCATCTTTCTTTCTTTCTTTTGAAATTCAAGACCCCAGGCACAGCGATCAGCTGCATTTGTAAACATCGATTAGCTGCGTTTACATGCGGCTGCGTTTAGCCATTATTGTCATCCCCATAGCAACCGTTTTTATTTTGATGTGCTTCCTGTTGTTTTTTTCTTTTGTTCACGCTGCTATCCGCAGCTAACACAGTGCACTGCGATTATCTGCGGTTATGTGCAGAAAGCTGCACAAAATCGTTCCTGGATGCAGTCAATTACATTTTTTCTATCTGCACCAAACCGCATGTAAGGAAACCGCAGCTAAACGCAGAATGGGGCCATAGGAAAGCATTGTGTGCATTTAGCTGCGGTAGATAACTTGAGAATCCGCACTAAAAGCACAATTCTATCCGTCCGTGTGAAAGGGGCCGTATACTTACCTGCTCTGTGCAATGGTTTTGCACAGAGCAGCCCCGATCTTCCTCTCATGTCAGCACGATTCTGGTTTCTCCCCCTTGACCAGTGCCCCCAATAGCAAGCTGCTTGGTATGGGGCACTGGCAGCATGGCTCCCACTGAGTACAAAGCAAGGTGGACAATCCATTATTGTGAATGTCTAATAATACATAATCTAATTTTCAGATGTCTATTATTATTATGTGACTGTAAAGTTGACTGTTATCTACATTATTGCCATACATGGTGTACAAGGCTGTGAGCTTCAACTGTATGTTTGCTGATACATGTAGCAGTTATTATTTTCATGTGTTAGTGAAGTATTTCTTTAAAGTGTTCTTCATTTGTTGTTTTTTGAGTGAAAATAATGTTATTTATTTAGGCCTAATGATTCTAGAGCCGTTAAAGTGTATATAAACCCTCACCTTGTAAAACAACCCATTCAGTTTAAAATATAAATGAAAGGCAAAACATTTGCGTATAGATCTAAAAGAAAACTTTTTTCCCCTTTTTGAAAGTGAGCTGCATGAGGAACTCAGAGAGCTGAGGGAGGAGAAACAGCAACACACTGGTCTTCCCAGTGAACGGCTGTGTGGGGTTGGGTGTCAGGACAAGTTTGAAAGTTTGATCATTGGAGGAGAGCAGATTGAGTTCTCAGCAAAGCCATAATACTGACCATACTGTGCTCCTGGGGCTCATGCACACTGCAGGTCAAGAAAAAATAAAAGCTGCTTTTGTAGGCATTTGAGCTTTTATTTCTCTGCCTAAGCCCAGGTTCACACTGGGCTGCGGGAGTGAAGCCGTGCGAGTTCGGCTGAACTCGCACGATTTCACTCCAGCCTGTCAGTCCCGATTTCGGATGCAATTTCAGCTCTCTGCACAGATGTCAATGTAAATCGCGGGCCGAAATTGCAAAAAGTAGTACAGTAACTACTCTTTGAAATCGGTTCAGTGCCGCAGATGCCGGAAATTGCCGCCATTTTGACATGCGATTTGACATGTCAAATCGCATGTCAAAACGCACCAGTGTGAACCTGGCCCAAAAGCTGGAAGAAGTTTGTACTTTTCCGTACTCTTTCGTGTGTTTTTGAGCTTTTTTGGGCATAATTTTTTTTCCCACAAACCCTCTCCTCAGCGAATTTTTTCATTTTCGTGTACGTTTTTTGCGCTTTTTCACACTCTTAGGTGTCTTTTCTACTAGAAAGCTCCTCTCAAAAATTCGAGTTTGGTGAGTTTTTTTTTTTTCTGCCTGTAAGCTCATATGCCTGTAAATTCCTGAAAAAGCTATAGTGTGCATGGACACATTGGCTAACATGGAGGGGAGTTTCCAGGCAGAAAAAAATGAGAGCTTAAAAGCCTATAGGAGCCGCTTCTTTGAGATGCAGTGTGCATGGGTCCTTATACCTAGTCAGTTTTCAATAGGAAAGCAGAGGGACTGGCAGGAAGACCAGGAAATTCACACAAAGAGAACAGGATACTTTTTCATACAAGTACATGGTACAACAGACACATATCAGGAATATGAAATATTGGGTTTACATATTCTTTTAACTCTTTTGCATTGACAGTATTAAGACTGCATAAAAAACCTAATACATCTTTATTTTACAGGCTTCATTTCAGAGATCGAACAGTCATGACAAAGTTCGGAAAATTGTGGCAGAGGAAGGACGTACTGCCAGAAACCTGATTGCATGGAGTGTCCCCCTGGAAAGCAAAGAAGGTGAAGGTACAGCTGTATTTATGTGACACATTTCAACATTTTTTCAATTTTATGGTAACAGTGATCCATTGAGGGGATCTCTTCAGCCTCACTTTGTTTTCTTCCCTTGTGTTATTTATACTGAAGGAGGACTAAACTAACTCTTGTGTTTACTACTTGGAGGGCTAAAGTAACCCATGGCAGTGTAATAGCATTCACAGCAAAATCAATATTCAACAATAATGGAATAAGGTTGTACCCGATTTCACCCGCAGTGTGCAGTTTGTGTTTTTTTTTTTTTTTCTTTTTTTATAAATTTGAAAACCCTGTTAAAGAGGACCTTCTGCGTACCCCCCGCCCCATTTTTTGGCATCTCTTTTCACCCGCTTACCTCCTGTTGTTTTAGGCAGAGTTCAGATACTCACCCAGCCACCAGATCCAGCGTTGTCCTGACATCCTTCTGTCAGCAGACACCGCTGGGTCAGCAATATAATTAACATAGCTAACAATGATCCTAAATAAACAGTAAGTTAATCAACAAACATAAACATATAACGTCCTACATTAATTTGTTAACAAGTTAAAGGGGTTGTAAACCCTCAAGGTTTTTCACCTTAAAGCATTCTATGCATTAAGGTGAAAAACCCTCTGTAGTGCAGCAGCCCCCCAGAGCCCCCCTTTCACTTACCTGAACCCAATCGTTCCAGCGAGAGGGAAGAGTACAGCTCGGGTCCTCGTTGGATAGATCGATAGCAGCAGGAGCCATTGGCTGTCAATCAAATCCAGTGACACGAGAGCCGGGGGGCGGGGCCGTGTCCTACTGTCTGTGTCTATGCAGCCCCCATGGAATACGGCTTTCCATGGGGGAACTCCAGAAGAGGAGGAGCCAGGAGCACCTCTGGGACCCTAGAAGAGAAGAATCGGGGCACTCCGTGCAAAACTCTTGCACAGAGGAGGTAAGTATGACATGTTATTTAAAGAAAACAAACCTTTACAACGCCTTTTAAAGTGGTCACCAGATTAATCTCATCTCCAAGAGATGATCAGACAGACAGAAACAATAGAACCAATGGGAAAGACCTACTTAAAGTGGAGTTCCACCCAAAAATGGAACTTCCACTTTTTGGAATCCTCCCCCCCCCTCCGGTGTCGCATTTGGCACCTTTCAGGGGGGAGATACCTGTGTAATACAGGTATTTGGTCCCACTTCCTGGCATAGATCACTGCAGTGACCTACGCCACTTCCTGTGCCTACTCTGTCCCCCCCACTGTCTTCTGGGAGACACACAGGTCCCAGAAGACAGCAGGGACCAGTGAGGATGCGCAGCGCAACTCGCGCATGCGCAGTAGGGAACCAGGCAGTGAAGCTGCAAGGCTTCACTTCCTGATTCCCTCACCGAGGATGGCGGCGGCAGCAGCCGAGAGCCAAGCGACTGATCGGCTTTGGGGCCGACATCGCGGGCGCCCTGGACAGGTAAGTGTCCATTTATTAAAAGTCAGCAGCTGCAGTATTTGTAGCTGCTGGCTTTTAATATATATTTTTTAGGCTGATCTCTGCTTTAACAATAAACACATAACAAGCAGTGATCTCACCCCACCTCAGACTATCCGGCAACAGTATTCAAGGAGACCCAGGGCTGTCCAAATCTCATTAACCAGCTTTATTTTCACATACATCTGTTCACTGAGTTTTAAGTTGGCAGAGACCATCATGGCTTCTTTGATAAATGTCCTTTTGCATTATATAACAGAACATCTTCCTAAATGCTTGTAGCCCCCTCAAATGCCAGGGGAACATAGTCAGTGGGTAGGAGGCTTGTCCCTCTGTCACAGTTATCACTTGGAAATTGCACTGCAGTGGATTTGGAGACCACCTTTTCAAAACTGAAGCCATTAAAGTTTTGCTAAACCTAAAAACATTTTGTTACCTTAATGCATTGTTTGCATTAAGGTAAAAAAACATTTTCCTGTGTGAAGGGGAAGAGAGGAGAGAAGAGATCAGCGCTGTGCACGGCTGCATCTATTCTCCCCTCTTTTCCTCTTTACTCACCAATGCGAGCAGGAGCCATTGGCTCTTGCTGCTGTCAATCGGATGAAGTGAAGAGGAAGTGGGGGGCGGGCCTAAGTCCCGCTGTGTAAGTGTATGGAGCGCAGCTCCATAGACACACAGGTCGGGATCGCGCATACTATGTTCTACCCATAGCTAGCAGCTGGCTATGGTAGTCCCAAGAAGAAGAAGAGGATGAGCCCAGATCGCTGCCACAGACCCCAGAAGAGGAGAATCAGGGCCACTCTGTGTAATTCCACTGCACAGAGCAGGTAATGTGCCCGCGGGTCCCGCAAACTCGATGTTCACCTGCGTTCCGTGATTGCGGTGTGGAGAGGCAGAACGGGGAGATGCCTATGTAAACAAGGCATTTCCCTGTTCTGCCTAGTGACATGACAGGGATCTATTGCTCACTGTGATCGGGAGCAGTGATCACTGTCATGTCAGTGGTAGCCCATCCTCCCCACAGTTAGAATCACTCCCTAGGACACACTTAACCCCTTGATCGCCCCCTGGTGTTTAACCCCTTTCCTGCCAGTGTCATTTATACAGTAATCCAGTGGCTATTTAGCACTGATCGCTGTATAAATGACAATGGTCCCAAAATAGTGTCAAAAGTGTCCGATGTGTCCGCCATAATGTCGCAGTCCCAATAAAAATCGCAGATCGCCGATATTACTATTAAAAAAAAATTATTAATAAAAATGCCATAAATCTATCCCCTATTTTGTAGATGCTATAACTTTTGCGCAAACCAATCAATATACGCTTATTGCTATTTTGTTTTTTACCAAAAATATGTAGAAGAATACATATCGGCCTAAACTCAGGATTTTTTTTTTTTTTTTATATATTTTTGGGGGATATTTATTATAGCAAAATGTAAAAAATATTGCTTTTTTTTTCAAAATTGTCGCTCCTTTTTTGTTTATAGCGCAAAAAATAAAAACCGCAGAGGGTATCAAATACCACCAAAAGAAAGCTCTATTTGTGGGGAAAAAAGGACGTTAATTTTGTTTGGGTACAATGTCGGCCGACCGCGCAATTGTCAGCTAAAGCGACGCAGTGCCGAATCACAATAAATGCTCTGGTCAGGAAGGGGGTAAATTCTTCCGGGGCTGAAGTGGTTAAAGCAGGGTTAGGTTATAAAAAATATCCCAAGCTTTGAACATCTCACAGGAACACCGTTCAATCCATCATCCGAAAATGGAAAGAATATGGCACAACTGCAAACCTACCAAGACATGACCGTCCACCTAAACTGACAGGCCGGGCAAGGAGAGCATTAATCAGAGAAGCAGCCAAGAGACCCATGGTAGCTCTGGAGGAGCATCAGAGACCCACAGCTCAGGTGGGAGAATCTGTCCACAGGACAACTATTAAGCCTCGTACACACGGCCGAGATTCTCGTCGAAAAAAACATGTCGTTTTTTTCGACGAGATTCTTGGACAAGAAACTTGTCCCGGCCGAGTGTACACACGCTCGATTCAAAGAACCCGCGGTTCTTTGAATGGAGCGTACGCGGTGACGTCATCGACTACGACGAGCATGCACTCGTCACATTCGATGCCGTCGCCGCCATCTTGGTATACCCTACCTATGCCTAGGAAGCTACCGCGCATGCGTCGAATTCATTTCGAACATGCGCAGGCTTCCGGGAGGACAGGTAAGTGTACACACACTCACTTTTCTTGTCGAGAAACATGCCGACGAGAATCTCGACGAGAAAATAGAGAGCAGGTTCTCTATTTTCTCGTCGAGATTACTTGTTGGTTTTCTTGACGAGAAACCATACACACGAACGAGTTTCTCTGCAAGACATCTCTGACAGCAAGTTTCTTGCTGGTTCTTGCCGAGAAACTCTGTCGTGTGTACGAGGCCTGAGTCTGACGCACTCCACAAATCTGGCCTTTATGGAAGAGTGGCAAGAAGAAAGCCATTGTTGAAAGAAAGCCAAAAGAATACCTTTTTGCAGTTTGCGAGAAGCCATGTGGAGTACACAGCAAACATGTGGATGAAGGTGCTCTGGTCAGATGGGACCAAACTTTAACTTTTTGGCCTAAAAACAAAACGCTATGTGTGTAGCGGAAAACTAACACTGCACATCACCCAGAACACACCATCACCACCGTGAAACATGGTGGTGGCAACATCATGTTGTGGGGATGCTTTTCTTCAGCAGGTAAAGGGAAGCTGGTCAGAGTTGATTGCAGGGCAATCTTAGAAGAAAACCTGTTAAGCCCCGTACACACGATTGGATAACCTATGGATTTTCATCCGATGGATTTGTCCATCGGAAATCCGATGAAACTGTTTTTCATCAGTCTTGGCCACACACCATCAGTCAAAAAACCGACCGTTCCAAACGCGGTGATGTAAAACACTCCGATGAGCCGAGAAAAAGGAAGTTTAATGCTTCTGAGCATGCGTCGACTTGATTCTGAGCATGCGTGGGTTTTTTAACCGATGGACTTGCCCATAGAAGATCGGAAATTCCCATCGGTTTTTTATCCATCGGAAAATTTTAAAACAAGTTCTATTTTTTACAACCGATGGAAAAAAGACCGATGGGTACCATACACGATCGGTTGGTCTGATGAAAACCATCCATCGGACGGTTTTCATCAGTCAAACCGATCGTGTGTATGGGGCTTTAGAGTCTGCAAAAGACTTTAGACTGGAGTGGGGGTTCACCTTCCAGCAGGACAACAACCTTAAACATACAGCCAGAGCTACAATGGAATGGTTTAGATCAAAGCATATTCATGTGTTAGAATGGCCCAGTGCACAGAATCCTCACCTCAACCCGATAGAACACATTTGGGATGAATTAGAGCGGAGACAGAGTCAGGCCTTCTCATCCAACATCAGTGCCTGACCTCACAAGTGCACTTCTGGAAGAATGGTAAAATATTCCCATAGACACACTCCTAAACCTTGTGGACAGCCTTCCCAGAAGAGTTGAAGCTGTTATAGCTGCAAAGGGTGGGCCAAATCAATATTGAACCCTACGGGCTAAAACTGGGATGCCATTAAAGTTCATGTGTGTGTAAAGGCAGGTGTCCCAATACTTTTGACAATATTGTGTATGCTTTACTAAAGGCAAAAAGACTGTGCACTTTGCGAGCTTAGTTGCACTCGTTTTCCCCAGAGATTATGTGTTTTTTTTTATCTTTTCCATAATTGAATTGGGTATTCTTTACATAGTGAAGCTTCGCCACTTTCATGAAGCTCAGGGGAAAATGAGTGCAACTGCATACTCCTTTTGCCTTTAGTAATTCAAACGTATGGTATACAGAGCAATGTGCGACAACCCACAGCAAGCTGTGAGAATTACATTTGTTGAAGCTAAATCAGTGTGAGCGGAATTCTGAGTTTAAAATGAGGACTATACTTGATATTCTTTGCTTTTCCCAATGCACTTTTTTAAATCAAATAACCCTTTTATTTTGAAATCCTAAAAAAATGTGTTATCCGCAAATTTTGCTGCGCCTATACCTTCTGTGCTATATGTAATAAACCATCAACCCTATAAACTTTATACCATGACTTGCATAATATATCAATAAAGTGCTTTAACATCCTCCACACAAAATTAAAAAAAAAGTTCTACATGCAAAAGCACTTTAATGATATTTTATGCAAGTCATGGTATAAAGTTTATATGTTGATGGTTTAATACATACAGCACAGAGCGTATAGGCGCAGCAACATTTGCACTTTTTATTTTGAGACCCTGCATCCCATATCCACCCTTCCATTGTGTATGGGCTGTGCGTCTCTCCTCAGCCACTAGATGGTGCTGTGCATATAGTAATTACTGTATATGTTCAATGGAAAACATAAAGGACTTTGCTGCTTTTATGCTAATGATTCCAGGGTTTATATATTTCCATTCTTTGTCTGCCCAGGGCACTGCATTGAGTTATACACCCAAAACAAATTATTGCGTTTTTTTGGTTTTAAAGAGGGGGCTCATTTGTATGCTCAGGAGCTGGGCAGGTCTCAGCAGGTACAGGTTTTACATAACATACTGTATATTCACAGCCTGACCTTGTAAATGTAAATTGTACTTCAGCTGAATACAGAGTTTGTCCTTGTCCTATCAGTGTAATGGGCAAGAATTTAGTGAGCCTTAAAAGTGTCTGCACAAGGTCAATAATTTGCCAACTAATTGCAAGCTTATTCATTTAACAGGAATTTGTTGATTTTGCCAAATGTAAACTTAGATGTTAAACTATAATTTTTTCTTTTTATTTCACAGTGTTAGAGGTAGGTTTTTACATAGTTACATAGTTAGTAAGGTTGAATAAAGACACCAGTCCATCCAGTTCAACCTGAGTGAGTGTGGGTGCGTGTCTACAATTCTCCCTATCCCTGTGCATTGTGTCTCATTAAGATGCTCGTCTATTATATTATTATTTATTTAAGGTACCCACATAGCGCCGTCAATTTACGCAGCGCTCCACACATACATCGCACACTCACATCGGTCCCTACCATCAAGGAGCCCCCAATCCAAAGGTCCCCAACTCACATTCATATTCTAGGGCCAATTTTGTACAGAAGCCAATTAACCTACCAGCATGTCTTTGGAGTGTTTTTGTTGTGTTGAGACTCATATTTTGATGCCAGAATTAAAGGACTGGGGTTCAGTGCAAGTTTGGACTTGAAGTATTGGACTATTTTGGGTAAATAATGTTAGTTTACAGGCTTAGGGCCCATCCACACCAGAAACTGCACATAACTGCATGTTTACATGCATTTGAAGCTCGCTTGACGTGCTTTTGAAGCGTGCTTGAGCACTGCGTTTTTAATGCAGTTGCAGTGCATTTTCCTATATGTTTTTGGGCTTGGCTTTCTTGTATTTCCTTTGCTTGCTTCTTCGTAGTGTGTGGAGAGAAGTAAGAATGTCTGCTCTTGTCAGCATAATTCTGGTGCTGGCTATTGCCATTTTGAGATGACGTACTCGTAGGAGGCGTCATTACTGGGTTCATCCATTACTGATGGAAAGAGGGACCAAAGGCAGTAGTTTGGATATTCTCAAGAGTCTTGGACAGGATGGAATCTCCATACATTTTGAACAGGCCTAATTTCTGGGCCTAATTTCTGCAAGCAGCCTCACCCCAATGTTAAAAAAAATATTTCCCATCATTAGTACAGGCAGAAGAGGAGTCCATGTGGTCACTGGGGGTCCACTCTGTTTTGGAACACTTCTTGACTGATATGGCTATCCTCATAAATACATGCAGTAAGCAACTCACCAGTGATCTTGTTTTTGTCTTTGTCCATTTCTTCATAATCAAGTAAATTCTTGCTGTAATTCTCTCCCAGATCCTTCCTTTTCTTCTGTTGTCCTTAAAATGCTGATGTATGGGGTAATAAAGCACAGGGTACTCCTGGATAATGGTAATGAAGTCCTCTGCATCTATTGGTGACCTGTATGCCATTTTGGCTGTACTCTGCTCTCCACACACACACCATATGCACAGAGCCAGGAAGTTAATGGGAGGGACAGAACATAGGAAGGACGCAGCAGCTGGACTCGGGAGCAAGCCCGCATGGGGCACCCGATGAAGAGGGGGAACAAGGAGCGCCGGCGAGGAACCCAGAAGAGGGGGATTGGGGCTGCTCTGTGCAAAACCATTGCACAGAGCAGGTAAGTATAGACATGTTTGTTCTTATTAAAAAAAACATTGAGCTGTCGTTTGGCCTCACCCCCTGTCTCTCCTGATTCTTATTAAAAAATTTTTTTAAGGTTTACAATCACTTTAAAGGATGAGCTATACTGGCCCTACTTCTCCTATGGATCACAGGAGTGTACTTTGTTCTGCACTCCTGTGACCCATTTTCAGACGGTCCATTCTTTGGAAAGATCCTGAATTTACAGTCGGGATCCACCCAAATGCCTGAATCAGCAGTTGACTCAGGCTCTCAGTGAGTAGCTGGGACACTGAGCCAGCTGCTCCAGCCCCCTCCACAGCCCAGTCACCGGCTCTCTGCAGGCTGAATACAGAGAACTGAGCAATCAGCGGCCTTTGATCGCTTAGTTCTCGGTCTTAGAAGCGGCAGTGGACAGGTGCAGCATCAGACTGATGCTGCATCCACCTAGGCGAGTATAATTGTTTGTTCTTTTGCAATCCTGAACTTCTCTTTGAGGCTGCATTCACACCTGAGCGTATCGTTTTCAGGCGAAAAGTCACGCATTTTAACCGCGATTTTGCTGCGATTTTTACCACATTTTTTGCCACGATTTTGCCATCATTTCAAAGGTCAAAAGGTCACCAATGTGAAAAGCAGAAAAACTACTGTAATCTGCCCAAAAAGAAGCTCATGTACTTTTTGGAGCTTCAGGCGACGGAATGCTCAGATGTGAACAGGGGCCATTTAAACCCTGTATATACTCAAGTATAAGCCGACCCGAATATAAGCCGAGGCACCTAATTTTACCACAAAAAAATGGGAAAATGTATTGACTCGAGTATAAGCCTAGGGTGTCCATCTGCATGCCTCACTGTGCCCATGCCTCACTGTGCCCATGCCTCACTGTGCCCATGCCTCACTGTGCCCATGCCTCACTGTACCCATTCCTCACTGTGCCCATGCCTAGACTGATGTTTAACATGGGAGTCTATGGAAGGGGTGCCCGGCTTTGAAAAATCGGTGCTCCTCGGCCGTAGGTTCCCCAGACAACAAACTTTGCACACTTATAGAGGAGAAATGGGTTTACATGTGTGCCAAGTTTCGGGTCCAGGGGACCTACGATCGGCTGGTACCGGGTCCCCAAAATCACTGGAGAAATTACTGTTTAACATGGGAGTCTATGGAAGGGGTGCCTGGTTTTGAAAAATCGGTGCTCCCCGGCCATAGGTCCCCTCCGGACAACAAACATTGCACACATGTAGAGGAAGAGTGGGGCTACATGTGTGCCAAGCTTGGAGTCCAAAGGACCTACGACCGGCCGGTACCGGGTCCCCAAAGTCCGGGAGATCAGGCGCAAAAAGGTTACTCGAGTATAAGCCGAGGGGGGGCATTTTCAGCACAAAAAAAGTGCTGAAAAACTCGGCTTATACTCGAGTATATACGGTAATGGGATTTTGCTTGTTGGGTGTTTTGGAACTTTTGAGATGAGTGTTTTACGAGCTGAAAACGCTCAGGTCTAAATGCAGCCTTAATGAATCCAGCTTGATTTGACCATGTGGCCTGCCTTTCCTTTACCTGTAGGCGTTTTTAGCTTGATATCTCTCTTTGGTCTTTCCTGTGACCTGTTTACTTATCCCTGGTACAGGTTGTTACTCCCCCCTTACTAAATCTGTTTCTTGACTGCACATTGTGCTGGTTTTATAGATCAGACACTGCTGGTGCATCATTTGTGTTCAGTCTTGAGTGAGTGAGTAACTTGTATAGCGCTACAAATGCGAACTAAATCGCCTCAAGGCGCTTTTTGCAGCCAGTCTCGGCCTTCTGTCTTCAGTATTAATCTTGTACTGTTTTGACTGTGCTGGACCAGTGTATTCTTGCTTTTTGAAAGCCTCAGTTCCTGTGTTTCATTAAAGTGATTGTAAAGTCTTGTTTTTTTAAATTTAAATAACAAACATGTTATACTTACCTCCTTTGTGCAGTGGAGTTGCACAGGGCAGACTGGATCCTCTTCTTCTCAGGTCCCTCTTCGCTGCTCCTGGCCCCTCCCTAATCTCGAGTGCCCCCCCCAGCAGGCAGCTTGCTATGGGGGCACACGAGCCGAGCTTCAGCTCCCTGTGTTAATTTAATTCAGACATGGAGCTGTCAATTGGCCTCGCCCCCAATCTCTCCTGATTGGCAAACTGACTTTGATTGACAGCTGCGGGAGCCAATGGCGCCGCTGCTGTGTCTCAGCCAATCAGGAGGAGAGAGGGACTCGTTGACATTGCTGGACAGATGGGGCTCAGGTAAGTATTAGGGGGTGATATAATATAGAAACCCGCGCCAAATAATTAGACTATTAATAGGATATAAAAAAAAGCTGCTCCTCAAAAAATCAGTGGTGACTTAAATAAAAGTGAATAAAAAATATAAAAGGTGAGGGCGCTGATTATGAGTCCCAATGTAATGTGAAGACCCCTGTAAATATTAAACATATGAATACAAATATTAAACCCGCCTATCTAAATAATACTAAATTTGGTATATGTGTACCAAACCAAGTAATTCCCAGTATTATGTGAAGTGATAGAACTCAATCCTACCAAACAAATGAGTGCAACCAACCAATGACCACACTCTGGGTAAAAATTGAAAATTGAAAATAAACAATGAACAATGTGCAAAAAAGTCCAAATATAAACACAAAAGTCCCCACAACAATAGTGAATAGTCTTATTCAAAAGACTCTGCATGTGTTATGAATCCTCCAAGTGCTTGATATTCCATATGATAATCCAAATCAAATCAAATCTTGTGATTTTAAGATCCACCTTCACCGTAATAAATATCACCCTATAGTGCTATGGATAAAGATGGCAGCTTACCCCAATGAGTTGACCCTTTTAACTAAAAAAGAGGTCAAATGCGCTTTATGCAAGTAATAACTTGCTGGATAGTATGGTAGGTGATGTCAGCTGAGCCGGCGATGGTAGGCTCTATGATATGGATAGCTCCGGTGGTAGGGTATGCAAATTAGAGAAGAGAAGCCAAAATAGTGTAATCCTATTTATTGGACAAATCAAATGTACAAAAGCCAAAAACGCGCTTACTTTAGAAGTGCCCCGGACCCGGCACTGAGGCTGTAATGGCGTGAATCAAATGGATAAAAGTCCCAGACCCGTAGCAGCTGGCGTGTGTTCCACCTCCCAGTACAGACAACCAGCGGGACCGGAAGTGACGTCAGTTGCGTGACCTGTAGTGCGCCTCGACGTACGTTTCGTATTCCGTCATCAGGAAGCGCTTTTTTACGGTGAAGGTGGATCTTAAAATCACAAGATTTGATTTGATTTGGATTATCATATGGAATATCAAGCACTTGGAGGATTAATAACACATGCAGAGTCTTTTGAATAAGACTATTCACTATTGTTGTGGGGACTTATGTGTTTATATTTGGACTTTTGTGCACATTGTTCATTGTTTATTTTCAATTTTTACCCAGAGTGTGGTCATTGGTTGGTTGCACTCATTTGTTTGGTAGGATTGAGTTCTATCACTTCACATAATACTGGGAATTACTTGGTTTGTTACACATATACCAATTTAGTATTATTTAGATAGGCAGGTTTAATATTTTTATTCATATGTTTAATATTTACAGGGGTCTTCACATTACATTGGGACTCATAATCAGCGCCCTCACCTTTTATATTTTATTCAAGTATTAGGGGGTGCTGAGGAGGCTGCTACACACTGAAGGATTTTTATCTCAATGCATAGAATGCATTAAGATAAAAAACCTTTTGCCATTACAACTTCTTTAATAGTGATGAGCCGAACACCCCCGGGTTCGGTTCGCACCAGAACCCGCGAACGGACCGAAAGTTCGTACGAACATTAGAACCCTATTAAATACAATGGATGCGAACGTTCGAATTCTAAAGTGCTAATTATAACAACTATTATGCATGTTATTGTCCTAAAAAGGGTTTGGGAACCCGGGTTGTGCACCAGGGGACATGTATCAATGCAAAAAGAAGTTTTAAAAACGGTCGTTTTTCGGGAGCAGTCATTTTAATGATGCATAAAGTGAAAAAAAAAAAGTCAAATATTCCTTTAAATATCGTACCTGGGGGGTGTCTAAAGTATGCCTGTGAAGTGCCACGTGTTTCCCGTGTTTAGAACTGTCCCTGCACAAAATGACACTTCTAAAGGGAAAAAAAGCCATTTAAAACTGCTTGCGGCTTTAATGTAATGTCTGGTCCCGGTAATATGGATGAAAATCTTTAAGAAAAATGGCATAGCTACCCCATGACCCCCCCCCCCCCTACCCCAGCCCATTACCAGCCCCTTTGGGTCTTGTATGGATATTAAGGGGAACCCCGCACATAAAATAAAAAAGGCCCTATATACTCTGAACAGCCGTATACAGGCGGTGCATACAAGACAGGGACTGTAGGTTTGTTCTTATGTAGAATCTGTTTGTAATTTTGAACAGGTACATTGTTGAAGTGTAGCTCCAGCCCAAAAATCTATTTTTAAACTTTTTGGAAAACATAGGTAAGGGTTATCACCCCTGTAACATTTGTTTTGCTGTCTGTGCCCCTGTTCAGAACATTTCACCTCACTTTCCGTCCCAATGACAACTGTTTTTGAAATGTGGTGTTTTTCTTGAAACAAGGATTGCTGATAAAGCATCAGTACAGAGGAGACACCTTTCTCCCATATTTATTCTTACAGGAGAGAATTTTCCTTCCTAGTGGTAGATTTCCTCTCACTTCCTGTTGTCTTCTTGCGTTTGCAAGTAGGAGTCGTTTGTAAGTTGGATGTTTGAAAGTAGGGACCTGCCGTATATACTCTGCAGAAATAGGCCCCTTAGTTGTTGGTGTTGGCACAACACTGTAAGCACTCACAGTTACTCTTGGTTGGTGCTGGAACGCCCTGCTGTCAACTATTATATCAGGAATTTTAATTACATATAATTGTTGAACAGTGGTAGTAAAAATTGGGCCTTTGATGGTGGTGCTGGTGCCACAACACTGTAAGCCCTGACAGTTACTCTTGGTGGGTGCAGCAATGGGCCCTGCTGTGAATTATTAGATCAAGAATTGTAATTGCATGCCCCTGTTGAACAGGGGCTGAAAAATTGGGCCTTTCGTGGTGGTGGTGGTGTTGCCACAACACTGTAAGCCCTCAGAGTTACTCTTGGTGGGTGCAGGAATGGGGCCTGCTGTGAATTATTAGATCAAGAATTGTAATTGCATGCCCCTGTTGAACAGGGGCTGAAAAATTGGGCCTTTCGTGGTGGTGGTGGTGGTGTTGCCACAACACTGTAAGCCCTCAGAGTTACTCTTGGTGGGTGCAGGAATGGGCCCTGCTGTGAATTATTAGATCAAGAATTGTAATTACATGCCCCTTTTGAACAGGGGCTGAAAAATTGGGCCTTTCGTGGTGGTGGTGGTGGTGGCGTTGCCACAACACTGTAAGCCCTCAGAGTTACTCTTGGTGGGTGCAGCAATGGGCCCTGCTGTGAATTATTAGATCAAGAATTGTAATTGCATGCCCCTGTTGAACAGGGGCTGAAAAATTGGGCCTTAGGCACTGGTGGCACAACACTACAACCCCTCACAGATACTGTACTTGGAGCACAGCAATGAGCCCTGTTGCAAAGTATTGCTTCAAAAATTGTAATGACACGCCCCTGTTAAACAGGGGCTGAAAAATTGGGCCTTAGGCACTGGTGCCACAACACTCCAACCCCTCACAGATACTGTACTTGGAGCACAGCAATGAGCCCTATGGCAAATTATTGCTAAAAAAATTGTAATTACACGCCCCTGTAAAACAGGGGCTGAAAAATTGGGCCTTAGCCACTGGTGGCGGCACCCATAAACAAAAATGATCTTCCAAGCTATCATCATCAATCGTATCATTGAGGACTCGGAGGAGGAGGATAGCCAGTCAACATAACAGCACAGGCACTCAGCATCAGCATCAGTCTTGAAGGGATGTGACATGTTAAAATCAATTAGTCTGTTATAACAGCATCAGGTGTGTGGTAGCTGGTGGTGATCCAAGACTGGTTCATCTTGATGAAAGTCAGTCGATCAACCGAGTCGGTGGACAGGCGCACCCTGTGATCCGTGACAAATCCTCCAGCAGCACTGAATGTGCGTTCCGAAAGAACGCTGGATGCAGGACAGGCCAGTAGCTCAATTGCATACTGTGCAAGCTCTGGCCAGTGATCCATCCTCAAGACCCAGTAAGCCAGAGGATTTTCGGTGGGGAAGGTGTCCAAGTCTGACCTTGCCCCTAGATATTCCTGCACCATGTTTATCAGACGCTGGCGATGGTTGCTGGAACCGATCATACTTTGGGGCTGCGGACTAAAGAATTGTCTGAACGCATCGGTCAGACGGCCACCTTCCCCACCGCTCCTTCTTTGACTGGCCGAAGCCTCAGCAACTCGTTGTCCAGGACCAGGAGTTTGTAACCTCCCAGTCTCTGGGAACGCGTTGCACAGACCTTTCTGCAAGGCCTCCCAGAGTTGTCTCATCCTCTGCTCCCTCTGCGACGGTAACATAAGGTCCGCAACCTTACCCTTGTACCGTGGATCAAGGAGAGTGGCCAGCCAGTAATGGTCCCTCTCCTTGATCCGAAGAATACGAGGATCCTTCCGCAGACTTTGCAGGATCAGGGAGGCCATGCAGCGTAGGTTTGCTGAGGCATTCGCTCCGGAGTCCTCTGGGTCACTAAGGACGACATGATCCGCAGCCACCTCCTCCCAGCCACGTACAAGTCCACTGGTTTCTTGGGACTGTAAATCATCCCTAAAAGACTGCTGCTGATGATGCTGAGTGCCAGCCTCCACCTCCATGCTGACACAATCCTCCTCCTCCTCCTCCTCCTCCTCCTCCTCCTCTTCCTGTGCGATGGGTGGGACAGAAGGAACACTGTCTGGGTAAAGGGGGCCTTGAGAGGCAAGGAAGTCCTCCTCTTCCTGCCTCTGTTCTGCCTCAAGTGCCCTGTCCATTATTCCACGCAGCGTGTGCTCCAACAGGTGGACAAGAGGTACAGTGTCACTGATGCATGCACTGTCACTGCTCACCATCCTCGTGGCCTCCTCAAATGGTGCCAGGACAGTGCATGCATCCCTGATCATGCCCCACTGGCGTGGAGAAGAAAAACCAAGCTCCCCTGACCCTGTCCTGGTGCCATAGTCGCACAGGTACTCATTGATGGCCCTCTGCTGCGTGTGCAGCCGCTGCAGCATGGCCAACGTTGAGTTCCACCTGGTGGGCATGTCACATATAAGGCGGTTCTTGGGCAGGTTCAACTCCTTTTGCAGCTCAGCCAGGCGAGCACTGGCATTATAAGATCTGCGGAAATGCACACAGACTTTCCTGGCCTGCCTCAGGACATCCTGTAAGCCCGGGTACCTGCCCAAGAACCGCTGCACCACCAGGTTAAGGACGTGAGCCACACAGGGCACATGGGTCAGTTGTCCCTGTCGGAGGGCGGAGAGGAGGTTGGTGCCATTGTCGCAAACCACCATTCCTGGCTTAAGCTGGCGTGGCGTCAACCACCTCTCGGCCTGGCCCTGCAGAGCAGACAGGACCTCTGCCCCAGTGTGGCTTCTGTCCCCCAAACACACCAGCGCAAGCACGGCATGGCATCTTTTTGCCTGCGTACTTGCGTAGCCCCTTGAACGCCTACGGAGCACCGCTGGTTCCGAGGACAAACCACAGGAAGAGGCCATGGAGGAAGAAGAAGAGGAGGGGGTGGAGGAGAGAGGTGTGTCACAACCAGTAGTAGCATTTTGGAGGCGTGGCGGTGGAACAACCTCCAACACTACTGCACCTTGTCCTGCATCCTTCCCAGCTGCCAAAAGAGTGACCCAATGGGCCGTGAAAGAAAGGTAACGTCCCTGTCCATGCCTGCTGGACCATGAGTCAGCGGTAATATGCACCTTACCGCTGACCGCCCTGTCCAGCGAGGCCAAGACATTGCCTTCCACATGCCGGTAGAGAGCCGGAATAGCCTTCCGTGAGAAAAAGTGGCGTTTGGGAACCTGCCACTGAGGAACCGCACATTGCACAAACTCACGGAAGGGGGCCGAGTCTACCAACTGAAAAGGCAGCAGTTGAAGCGCTAGCAATTTAGCCAAGCTAGCATTCAACCGCTGGGCATGTGGATGGCTGGGAGTGAACTTCTTTCGACGGTCCAGCAGCTGGGGCAGGGAAATTTGCCTGCTAGAATCGGACGTCGGTGTACTGCTAGCAGAGTGGCCGCAAGTACTTGGCTGTGACACACCTAATTCTACACCTTCATTCCTCTCAGTGCATGTTTCAGAGAGGACTGAAGTTATAGTGGGGTTGGAGATCCCAGCTGATGCGGTGCAAGGAGAGGTCCGCTTTGTTCTTTGGTGTGGGTCTTTGAGGTAGGCTTGCCAACGAGCTGCATGGCAGGTCAACATATGTCTGGTCAGGCATGTGGTACCCAAGCGGCTGATGTTTTGGCCACGCGATATACGCTTGAGACATATGTTGCAAACAGCAGCTGTGCGATCTGATGCACTAGCCTCAAAAAAGGCCCACACCAAAGAACTTTTTGAATGACGGGCAGAGGCAGCGCCCTGCACAGGCGGAGCTCTGCGGTGTGATTCCGTCGGTGTACTGCCCTTACGCTGGCCACCAAAGGGCATCCTGCCTCGTTGATGTGCCTCCTCCTCATCCTCCTCCTCCTCCTCTCTCCTATTAGGCACCCACGTGGAGTCAGTGACCTCATCATCACCTCCCTCCTCATCACTGGAGCCAATCTGGCAGTATGCTGCAGCTGCTGGAACATGACTGCCAGATTGGTGTCCTTCTTGAGCATCCCCTCTGTCTGCTCTCACGCTACTGCCTTCCTCTAGCTGGGTTTCATCATCAGACCCTTCGAAACGCTGGGCATCCTCCTGGAGCATGTACCCAACACTGTGCTCAAACAGTTCGGGGGACTCCTCAGGAGGAGGACATGGTGGGTCTAGGGAAGGAGTGACTGATGAGTCTGACATTGATACCAGGGAAGAGGACGCTTTGGCAGCTGCTTTTCCAGTACCCTGAGCCTGGGTGAGAGAGGATGAGAAGGAGGAGGAGGGCTTGGTCATCCACTCTACCAAGTCTTCGGCATGATGTGGCTCAATGCCGAAAAGGACAAGCGTGTCCCATGGCCATGTGCTGATGACAATGCACCGCGTCCACGACCAGCACTGTTGCCCCCAGACACAGAGCCTGCTTGCCCTCTTTTATTGCCTCCTGACTGTCTGCCTCTCCTTGTTTGCCTTCCAGACATTCTAATAGATGGCCTGCAGGGAGATGGGAAAAAAGCAATAAGGGCTACCTTCAGGTGTCCTTCTCTGTCCCTTTACTTAAGGATTTCTAAATATGGTTGAGGATGATTGCTTTTGCACAGAATAGCACAACGACAATTTCCCTGACTGTCCAAAAAAACAAGGATTTCAAAGATGGTTGATGAGGAATGCTTTAGCACACTATAGCACAAGGAGAATTCCCTCACTGTCCTTCCCTGTCCCTAGAAACAAGGATTCGCACAGTAAAAGACACTGAGGCCTCGTACACACGGCCGAGATTCTCGTTGAGAAAAACATGTCGTTTTTTTCGACGAGATTCTTGGACAAGAAACTTGTCCCGGCCGAGTGTACACACGCTCGTTTCAAAGAACCCGCGGTTCTTTGAAAGGAGTGTACGCGGTGACGTCATCGACTACGTCGAGCATGCGCTCGTCACATTCGATGCCGTCGCCGCCATCTTGGTATACCCTACGTATGCCTAGGAAGCTACCGCGCATGCGTCGAATTCATTTCGAACATGCGCGGGCTTCCGGGCGGACAGGTAAGTGTACACACACTCACTTTTCTCGTCGAGAAACACGCCGAGGAGAATCTCGACGAGAAAATAGAGAGCAGGTTCTCTATTTTCTCGTCGAGGTTTCTTGTCGGTTTTCTCGACGAGAAACACGCTAGCAGCGTACACACGACCGATTTACTCGACAAGACCTCTCTGCCAGCAAGTTTCTTGCTGGTTCTTGCCGAGAAAATCGGTCGTGTGTACGAGGCCTGACACTCTCCCTACCTATAGTTTTCTGTCCCTAGAAAAAATGTTTTTTTAAAGCACACTATAGCACAAGGAGAATTCCCTCACTGTCCTTCCCTGTCCCTAGAAACAAGGATTCGCACAGTAAAACACACTGACACTCTCCCTACCTATAGTTTTCTGTCCCTAGAAAAAATTTTTTTTTAAAGCACACTATAGCACAAGGAGAATTCCCTCACTGTCCTTCCCTGTCCCTAGAAACAAGGATTCGCACAGTAAAACACACTGACGCTCTCCCTACCTATAGTTTTCTGTCCCTAGAAAAAATGTTTTTTTAAAGCACACTATAGCACAAGGAGAATTCCCTCACTGTCCTTCCCTGTCCCTAGAAACAAGGATTCGCACAGTAAAACACACTGACACTCTCCCTATTGTGAGGGGGTTAGCTCGGCAGCGGGTGTGTGTGACCCCCTGGATGGGCTCCCCACACAAAAACAGGCCCAGCAGACGGAGGTTGTGGTTTTCAAGATCAAAAAGGTGCGGTTTATTTCTCTATTTACAGTGACAAAAACACAGCAAAGCAAAAAGAAACATAAACAAAATAAACCCTGGTCAGCTTGACCTCTGACTAAACATGCAGGTTTCCTAACTAACAACTGGGATCAGCCTGGTGCTGTCCTAGTCCCTAAGTCCCTGGTTTAGTAAATGTCCAAACAAATAGCCACACAGGCTTTGTCTCACCGCACAGGGGTTCACTCTCCCTAGACAGTCCACACAGGTCTGGTTCCAGGCATGAGCAAACACCTAATGAAGCTGGGAGATTTTATAGAGGCCTTAAACGAGCTGACAAGCTTCAGCTGCTCTAATCAACTCCCTGCCTGCACGACGCCCAGCACTCTCCCTAGAGGTATGAATCATCCATGAGCCCACTAGCCTCAGCTGGGCTTCATCAACTCTCTCCCTAGTTGTATAAGTCGGCATAAAGCCTGAATCTGGGAGAAATATACCTACCCCCCTGGATGCAACCAGGTGACTTTACCTTCCTGCTGTCACACTACCTATAGTTTTCTGTCCCTAGAAAAAATGTTTTTTTAGAGCACACTATAGCACAAGGAGAATTCCCTCACTGTCCTTCCCTGTCCCTAGAAACAAGGATTCGCACAGTAAAAGACACTGACACTCTCCCTACCTATAGTTTTCTGTCCCTAGAAAAAATGTTTTTTTAAAGCACACTATAGCACAAGGAGAATTCCCTCACTGTCCTTCCCTGTCCCTAGAAACAAGGATTCGCACAGTAAAACACACTGACACTCTCCCTACCTATAGTTTTCTGTCCCTAGAAAAAAGGTTTTTTTAAAGCACACTATAGCACAAGGAGAATTTCACTCACTTTCCTTCTTTGTCCCTAGAAACAAGGATTATCACAGTGAAAGAAACTGACACTCTTCCTTCCTATAGTTTTCTGTCCCTAGAAAAAATGTTTTTTTAAAGCACACTATAGCACAAGGAGAATTCCCTCACTGTCCTTCCCTGTCCCTAGAAACAAGGATTCGCACAGTAAAACACACTGACACTCTCCCTACCTATCCTTCTCTTTCCCTAAACTAAAGGAATCCAGGTTAAGCAAGAAAAAAATAAATGTCACTGTCCCTGCCTATGCTTCTCTTTCCCTGCTCCGGAACACACTACACTAGGCCGCCGTGCTGGCGGCCTTTTATAGTGTGGGGCGTGTACTAAACACCCTCAGCAATAATTGGCCACAGGCATCCTGCCTGTGGCCAATCATTGCTCTCCTCGCTGCCGGCGCTGTGATTGGCCAAGCATGCGGGGTCACAGTGCATGCTTGGCCAATCACAGCGCCTGGATGACACTGCGATGGCGTAGTGCATTGTGGGCCGTTCGCGTCACTCGAATTTGGCGTGAACGGCCCAAATCGTTCGATCTTTGTCGAACGATCGAACAGCCGATGTTCGAGTCGAACGTATGTTCGACTCGAACACGAAGCTCATCCCTATTCTTTAACCACTTAAGCCCCGGACCATTTTGCTTGCCAAAGACCAGGCCACTTTTTTGCGATTCAGCACTGCGTCGTTTTAACAATGCGCGGTCGTGCGTCGTGGCTCCCAAACAAAATTGGCGTCCTTTTTTTCCCACAAATAGAGCTTTCTTTTGGTGGTATTTGATCATCTCTGCGGTTTTTGTTTTTTGCGCTATAAACAAAAATAGAGTGACAATTTTGAAAAAAATCAATATTTTTAACTTTTTGCTATAATAAATATCCCCCAAAAATATATATAACATTTTTTTTTTCCCTCAGTTTAGGCCGATGCGTATTCTTCTACATATTTTTGGTAAAAAAAATTGCAATAAGCGTATATTGATTGGTTTGCGCAAAAGTTATAGCGTCTACAAAATAGGGGATAGAATTATGGCATTTTTTTTTTTTTTTACTAGTAATGGCAGCGATCTGCGATTTTTATCGTGACTGCGACTTTATGGCAGACACATCGGACACTTTTGACACATTTTTGGGACTATTGTAATTTTTAGAGCGATCAGTGCTATAAAAATGCACTGATTACTGTGAAAATTACACTGGCAGTGAAGGGGCTAACCACTAGGTGGCGCTGAAGGGGTAAGTGTGCCCTAGGGAGTGCTTCTAACTGTAGGGGGGATGGGCTACGTGTGTCATGACAGTGATCATCGCTTCCGATTACAGGAAGCTGTGATCACTGTCCTGTCACTAGGAAGACTGGGGAAATGCTTGTTTACATAAGCATTTCCCCCTTCTTCCTCACCGTGACATGATCGCGGGTATGCCCGCGGGACCCGCGGTCGGGGTCACGGAGCTTGCGGCAGGCGCGCGCGTCCACAATGCCGCTTCTTAAAGGGGACCTATATATACGTCCCTTTGCCTGTCCGCGCCATGCTGCAGACGTATATCTGCATTCGGCGGTCAGCAAGCAGTTAATCTTTGCTAACAACTCTGCTAGTTAATTTGTGAAAGAAAGGTAAGTATGTGCAGGAGATGGAGATTAAAGAAAACCTGTTGCAATGCCATGAATATGTAAAGCACACGCTTGCTTTAACCCTTTTGCATACAAATTTAAAAAATCTTTTTACGTCTGAAGATCGGTTAAAGCACCTAAACATATATTTTCTGAAAGCAGAGACAATATGGTAGTAGTTCCAGTTTTTTAAGTTGTACTATATTTGCGCAGTGGTTTATCAAGTGCAAAATCTCCACAAAAAAAAATGCATTAACCACTTAACGACCGCTCACTGTATATATACGTCGGCAGAATGGCACCGACAGGCACAATCACGTAGAGTGTACGTGATTGCCTTTGTATAGTTGGGGGGTCCAATCGGATCCCCCTCCTATACAGTGAGCGGTGGCTAAGTGTCCGGGAGCGTTCCGGGATGAGGGGGCAGCCATTCGTTTCCGGCCACCCCCTCGCGATCGCTCCCGGCGAATGGAAATGCCCCCTCTGTCTGTGTCAGGCAGAGGAAGCAGGAGGAAGTGATGTCATCTCTGGTGCGGCGCTCACATATACCGAGCGCCGTACAAGAGAAGACATCAGGTCAGTGCACACAACACTACACTGACACCAGGACACATAGGGACATAAATCGCCCCCCCAGACACCCCCAGATCACCCCCCAGATCACCCCCCCAGCCCCCAGTCACAGTGTCACTGATTGCAGTGACCATTTATTTACTGATCACTGCAATCAGTGACATTTGTGACTGTAAAAGTGTCAGTACATTCAGTTTTAGGTCCAGTGTAGCCCCCTAACCCCCCCCCCCTAATAAAGGTTTAACCCCCTGATCACCCCCCAGATAACCCTTTCACCCCCTATCACCACTGTCGCTAAGCGATCATTTTTCTGATCGCTGTCTTAGCGTCAGTGATGCAGATCGGCAGCCAGTAATTTTTTTTAGGAAAAAATATTGGGTATTTGCAGCGCTTGCAGAAAGGTATGTGAGCAAAGGAAATGTGTCACAAATGCTTATAGCACAAACATCTATAAGTGAATGGCTTATATGACATATCATCAATTATGGTATAAAACAATAGTGAACAAACTTAAAGTTCATTAAATAGCAATTATATCACTCCTGGAGAACTGAGTGTTTCCACACCAGAAATCAGTTGTTGGTTCCTAGATGAAAATTCCCTTCTAATGGCCCCGCTCATCAGATAGGGAAATAATAAGAGATCTCACCAACTAAAGTCCAGGCAGACTTCATCTCATGTAGATAGGTTCCATAGTACCACTGTTGCTAAGCGATCGTTTTTCTAAACGCTGTCTTAGTGTTGGTGATGCAGATCGGTAGCCGGTAATTTTTTTTAGGTTCACCGCAGGTTTTTATAGCGTCAGGTACCCCAATATATTATCTAATAAAGGTTTAACCCCCTTGATCGCCCCCCAGGTAACCCTTTCACCCCCTATCACCACTGTCGCTAAGCGATCGTTTTTCTAAACGCTGTCTTAGTGTCGGTGATGCAGATCGGTAGCCAGTAATTTTTTTTAGGTTCGCCGCAGGTTTTTATAGCGTCAGGTACCCCAATATATTATCTAGTAAAGGTTTAACCCCCTTGATCGCCCCCCAGGTAACCCTTTCACCCCCTATCACCACTGTCGCTAAGCGATCGTTTTTCTGATCGCTGTCTTAGTGTCGGTGATGCAGATCGGTAGCCAGTAATTTTTTTTAGGTTCGCCGCAGGTTTTTATAGCGTCAGGTACCCCCATATATTATCTAATAAAGGTTTTAACCCCCTGATTGCCCCTAGTTAACCCTTTCACCAGTGATCACCATATAAGTGTTACGGGTGACGCTGGTTAGTTAGTTTGCTTTTTATAGTGTCAGGGCACCCGCCGTATATAACCCAATAAAGGTTTAACCCCCTGATCGCCCGGCGGGTGATATCAATTAGGTTTTAGCGTCAGAGAGGGTCTGCATCACACCCCAGGCAGCGTCAGGTTAGTGCCAGTAACGCTAACACCCACGCGTGAAGCATACACCCCCCTTAGTGGTATAGTATCTGAACAGATCAATATCTGATCTGATCAGATCTATACTAGCGTCCCCAGCAGTTTAGGGTTCCCAAAAACGCAGTGTTAGCGGGATCAGCCCAGATACCTGCTAGCACCTGCGTTTAGCCCCTCCGCCCAGCCCAGGCCACCCAAGTGCAGTATCGATCGATCACTGTCACTTACAAAACAAAAACACACATAACTGCAGCGTTCGCAGAGACAGGCCTGATCCCTGCGACTCCAGTGCTGTAGGAGGTGATTTCACCACCACAGTTAAATAAAAAAAGCATATATGCCGAAGCATTGGGGCAGCAGGAGCGGAGGAGCGATTTTGCTCCTAATGCCGCGTACATACGGTCGAAATTCCGACGGAGGCATGCCCGTGGAAAAGTCCGACCATGTGTGTGCGGCATAACTTTTTTGCGGGAGGATGCCCCCATGCTTTGGCATATATAAATGGTGCGTGTATGCCCATCATTGGAAGTGGGTGGATGAAGGGCGGTATTCTAATGGTGGGCATACCCACCGATCAATCTCTTTTTTCGTTCAGGCAACTGGCTGCATGAAAAAAAAAGATAACAATACATGTCCAACAAGGACCAGTAACGTACTGGTATGTTGCTGGACTTTGAATGTTTATACCAGAATGATGCCTGCGGGTTTAGGTATCATCTTGGTATCATTCTTTTCAGCCTGCGGCCGGCTTTCATGTAAAAGCAATCCTAGCGGCTAATTAGCCTCTGGACTGCTTTTACAAGCAGTGGGAGGTCAATGCCCCCCCCCGGATATAAAAAGCGCCATTGGGAAAGCATTTTATCACACCGATCTTGGTGTGGTCAGATGCTTTGAGGGCAGAGGAAAAATCTAGGGTCTAGAAGAAAAAAAAAATGCAACACCCACCATTTTAATCTGTAGGGCCTTTGCTTTAAAAATATATATAATGTTTGGGGGTTCAACATAATTTTCTTGCAAAAAAAAAAAATGTTTTCATGTAAACAAAAAGTGTCAAAAAGGGCTTTGTCTTCAAGTGGTTAGAAGAGTGGATGTAAGCTTCCTAATGTTGTGTATAAAATGCCAGAACAGTTCAAAACCCCCCCAAATGACCCCATTTTGGAAAGTAGACACCCCAAGCTATATACTGAGAGGCATGTCGAGTCCATGGAATATTTTATATGTTGACACAAGTTGCGGAAAAACGAAAATTTTTTATTTTTTTTTGCACAAAGTTGTCACTAAATGATATATTGCTCAAACATGCCATGGGCATATGTGGAATTACACCCCAAAATACATTCTGTTGCTTCTCCTGAGTACGGGGATACCACATGTGTGAGACTTTTTGGGAGCCTAGCCGCGTACGGGGCCCCAAAAACCAAGCACCGCCTTCAGGCTTTCTAAGGGTGTAAATTTTTGATTTCACTTCTCACTGCCTATCACAGTTTCGGAGGCCATGGAATGCCCAGATGGCACAAAACCCCCCCAAATGACCCCATTTTGGAAAGTAGACACCCCAAGCTATTTGCTGAGAGGTATTGTGAGTATTTTGCAGATCTCGCTTTTTGTCACAAAGTTTTGAAAATTGAAAAAAAATAAAAATATATATATATATATTTTCTTTCTTCATTTTCAAAAACAAATGAGAGCTGTAAAATACTCGCCATGCCTCTCAGCAAATAGCTTGGGGTGTCTATATTCCAAAATGGGGTCATTTGGGGGGGTTTTGTGCGATTTTGGCATTTTATGGCCTTCGAAACTGTGATAGGTAGTGAGGAGTGAAATCAAAAATTTGCGCCCTTAGAAATCCTGAAGGCGGTGCTTGGTTTCCGGGGTCCCGTACGCGGCTAGGCTCCCAAAAAGTTCCACACATGTGGTATCCCCGTACTCAGGAGAAGCAGCAAAATGTATTTTGGGGTGCAATTCCACATATAACCATGGCATGTGTGAGCAATATATCATTTAGTGACAATTTTTTGTCATTTTTTTTTTTTTTTTTAGTCATTATTCAATCACTTAAGACAAAAAAAAAATAATTCAATGGGCTCAACATGCCTCTCAGCAATTTCCTTGGGGTGTCTACTTTCCAAAATGGGGTCATTTGGAGGGGTTTTGTACTGCCCTGTAATTTTAGCACCTCAAGAAATGAGATAGGCAGTCATAAATTTAAAGCTGTGTAAATTTCAGAAAATGTACCCTAGTTTGTAAACTCTATAACTTTTGCGCAAACCAATAAATATATGCTTATTGACATTTTTTTTTACTAAAAACATGTGGCTGAATACATTTTGGCCTAAATGTATGACTAAAATTGAGTTTATTCGATTTTTCTTATAACAAAAAGTAGAAAATATCATTTTTTTTCCAAATTTTCGGTCTCTTTCCGTTTATATCGCAAAAAATAAAAATCGCAGAGGCAATCAAATACCATTAAAAGAAAGCTCTATTTGTGGGAAGAAAAGGACGCAAATTTCGTTTGGGTACAACATTGCAGTCCGCACAATTTACAGTTAAAGCAGCGCAGTGCAAAATTCTGAATTCACCCCTGGTCCTTTAGCTACCAAATGGTCCGGGGCTTAAGTGGTTAAAGTAAATTTTAGGGCACACAAATGCAAAACATTACCCATTTTTAAGTAAAAAGATGATGTTGTGAAAAGTAAATAGACTCCCCACATGTGAAGCTTTACATTTCTGCATGCCCGCAAAGCAATGACTAACTTCGGTGCACTATATTTTCCGTAACCAATACTTTAAAAGCCCCTACATGTCATAATTTTTGAGGTGACTGTGAATAGAACTGTGCCCTAGTATTATTGCTCTTACTCTGGTGTATGGGGTGATATGTAACATGTATCGCAAGCAAAATTTTTGTATGTAGGCACCCCCAGCAGGTGTGTTTACATTCATGTGTGCATGCGCGTGGGGGCGTGGCGGCCTCAAAATAGTTTTGGAGGGTGGCAGTTGGGCGCTTTCGTGTAGCTTTTTTTTTTTTTACATTTTTTTTTTTTTTTTACGTTCACTAAAACTTTGTTTATATAACATATGAAAAACTGAACTGAACAAAACTGAGGCATGCTGGTAGTAGGAGGGGTTATACATTGGGCTGGCTTACAGTGTTTTTGTTTGCCACTGTCCTGTCCTCCAATAGGCAGCAATATAACCCAAAGGTTTAAAATTTCCATTTCCCTTGGTAACTGTAAGAAAAGGATTATATGTTGAGTAACAAAATCCTCATTTCAAACCCTGTTTATTTTTGTCGGTAATAGGGTTGCACCGATACTGATACCGAGCATTTGCACGAGTTCTTGTACTCGTGCAAATGCACCGATGCCTAATCCGATACCTGGGCAGCCTCACAGATGATTGGTGCGGCGGTGGGGGTGTTACAATCGCTGATCTTCCTGTGTGGCTTTCAATAAAGCAGCTGACAGACGCTTCTCCTCCTCTCCCTCCCGCGGCTTTCAGTTGCTTTATTGAAAGCCACACAGGGAGATCAGTAATTGTAACTGCCCGCACCACCGCACCGATCACCCATGACTGTCCCCTGTATCCTCCTCCGGCTCCCTGGGTCCTCTGTGTCCTCCTCTAGTTCCCCTCCGTGTCCACCTCGGGTCCCCGTCTGTGTCCTCCTCTGGGTACCCCTCTGTGCTCCCCAGGTCCTCCGTGTCCTTTTCCGGTCCCCCCCCCCCCCGTCCCAGATCTGTCAGGATGGAGAGCGGAGAAAGAAGCCGGTAAATATGTCATTTACCGGCTCCTTCCTTTTCTGAATGAACAGTGTCAGTGATCACTGACTCTGTCCATTCATAACTGAGCATCGTAAACTGTGTTTATGATGCTTCAGTTTATGAAAGAAGAGGAACCTCTGTCTCCTTTCCATTCATCTTCAGTGCAGCTGAGGCTACAGAGAAAGGGACTAGGGAATCTCTGTCCTTTAGTCCTTTTCCCTGTCTCAAAGACCCCTGATATCTAACCAAAGCCCCCCCCCCCCCAACAGAGCTGATAAAAAAAAAAAAGGAAAAAATTGTAATAACATTTTTTTAAAAGTTAAATTGTAATTTATTTTTATTTCTTAAAGCGTTGACAATGTCCACTCACCCTCAATCCTACTCCAAAAAAAAAATCGTAAAAAATAAATATAAAAAACGTCTGACATAGTCCACGCCTCATCAGTGCCACCTATCAGTGCTGCATATTAAAAAAAGTATTGGTAATCGGTATCGGCGAGTACTTGAAAAAAAAGTATCGGTACTTGTACTCGGTCTTAAAAAAGTGGTATCGGTGCAACTCTAGTCTGTAATGGCTACAATATATGATGGTTTGCTGTGTTACTAACCACTCACTTAAAATGGTCTTCTGAGGTGTAAAGAATCCTTTGGCTATTGATGCTTGCCTCAGTCTTCATATGCAGCTTCATGCAATGTGTTCTAAATAAATAATGTTTCCACCTTGTATATCTGAATATAGTTGGTTGCTTTTTGATAAGGAAGACCTAGCCAGCCAATTTCACAACTCTCATGATGTAAACATTTCTTCTAGAGCAATTCTTTGACAGATTCTTGAAGTGGATGTAAACCCACTCTCATCCTTTCTAAACTACTGCCAGAGTGCTGATCTATAAGGATATAGATGCCTCCTGCATGTATCCTTATCTGTCAAATGTCTCCCCTCTGTCTGTTATGAGACCTGAAAAACTGCAGATTCTGTGGGTGGGTCTGTTGTCTGGAGCTCGGTGGGTGGAGTTGAGATGTCAGTAGACTCCCCGCCCTCCTCTACACTCCCCTTGTCAACATGCATTTTCTCCAGTGTATTCCTTACACCAAACTTCTGCTATGATCACTAACATCCAGTCAAAGTAACCACATGACTTCAGAAAAGGAGTGGGGGTGGGAATTAAAAAATAATGCCTGTCTCAGGCTTAGTGCATGAGATATGTAAATAATCTGTCATTCACAGCAAGGGGGCAGAACGGACAAAAGTTCTCCTGTTTGTCCGTTTATCTTACTGAAAAAAGAAAAGAGGATTGCTCAGAGCTGGATTAACTCTTTGTGGCAAGACTGGGCACAGATGATAGGAAATCTTATACACTACATTGTGACAGCAAAAAAAATAATAATTCAGGTTTACATCCACTTTAAGAAAATAATCACAGTCCCAATTCAATAAATCTAGAAGGAAAACAGCTGAAGTATTTACAGTCATAGATCTGAAACATGGTTTGGGCACTGAGTTGAATGTAATAAAAAGGACTCCGGTTTTTGCTGTTACCTCAGCCAGCACTGATAGACTCTGTGCCCTGGACCTGGGTCACATATTGATTATGGGAAATACATCTCCTTCCAAGGGGCTGTCAGTGGTCAGGTTACACGGAAAGAGAATACAAAATCAATGCACAAAATGGGATACATCTCTTGGCAATCAATATTTCGTACTGTACAGCCATGAATAAACCATCACATTGCCTGACAGCAAGGAGCATGCTGTTCAAAATGAATATGTAGATTATGTTGTGTTTTAGCCATAATGAGTGCAATCTACATATTTCCTCACATTACCAATTGTGTAAATATTGTTACATTTGAAAACACTAACCCAGTCGCTCAGTTAATACAGACTAGGTTCTTATTCAGCTATACGTAACTGTAATATGCAGATCTTCGTTGCGGTGAGCGGCAGGTTTTTTTGTGCACGTATAAGACAGACGTTTAAGCATTTGATTATCAACACATTGTAATTTGATATTTTTGAAGCATTAAAGATGTCATATCAATTTTATAGAATGTTTTCAGCATGATGACCTTACTGTCTGTGTAATTCACATTAATTGACTAAAAATGCAAAAAAATAGGAAATGAAGGGATTACGTAATTTTTCTAAGAAGAATTTTATAGATGAATTTTACAAAAGATGATATACTCAGTGAATTACTATTTGAAACACTGTTCTTGCTGTATATACAAATGGTGCTGCAATGACAATTTGGTGTATGAATGTCAATCACACTTTGGTAAATTATTCTTCATCTTCCGTGAGGCCAGATATGTGTGTATGCGTGTTTGTGCTGAGAGCGTGCCCAGTACAGAGACCGTGCTGTTACCCACACCTCCAAGTTTCGTACTGACGATTGGGAGCCGAGAGGACCGGCTCTGAGGACCGGCTCTCAATCACATGATCGCTTTGATAGCCTGAGATCAGCTATTACAGCGATCAGTCATGGTACAACCTGGCTCTGTGTTCCTTCTCGTCTTGAATGGAGAAAAAGATACATTGTATCTTTAAAAAAATAAAATAGCTAGATCTAGGTTTGAGCTAGGTCAAGGCTAGGGTGGCAACACTAACCAAATTACATTTTTATTATTTGAGGCAGATTTTGGGGAAATTAAAAGCAGTTGCAACCCTAAAAAAAAGAATGCTCTGTTCCTTTAAAGCATGATCTATAGCATAGTACTTCTGCAGTGTAATTTGTTCCATTTTATGTTGTAAAATACCTGGTTGATCCTGCCTGTTCCTGTGTCCCCCTATGTGTACTGACCATAGTAATCATGGCTGCTAATCCATGATACTGTGGTCAGTTTATGTCCCTCCGTCATCTTGAGGTGGGTTCAGTCTCTCCCTCTCCCCCTCCCTCCCTCCCTCCCTGCCTGTCAGTTCAGTAGTCTGTGTTGTGAGATCCAATCTCCTCTCCCTCCCTCCTGCTGTAATTCTGCTGTGGCTTTAAAGTAATGTATATAAATCACTTCTATCCCCTCTGTTTTAGGAAGATATTAAAGCGGAGTTTCAGCTGCAAACGTTTTTTTTTTTTTTTAATAAGGACACTTGCCTGTCCAGGGTGCCCGAGATGTCGGCACCCCCAAGGCTGATTCATCCACTGGCTCGGGTGCAGGCGCCGCCATTCCAACTAAGGGAAACCGGCAGTGGAGCCTTAAGGTTTCACAGCTGGTTTCCTACTGTGCATGCGCAAGTCGCGCGGTGCTTTGTGAATGGCCAGCTTGTCTTCTGGGACACACACAGGTCCCAGAAGGCAGCGGGGGTGAAAGAGGAGGGCTCGCCGCAGAAGAGGACATGACGTCCTGCACCGCGGCCGAGCTAGGACGGAAGTACACTTAGTACTTCAAAAAAGGTATGAAAAAGAAAATATATATAGATATCCAAAACCGAGGGGTGGAGGTGTGGTCTTTAGTATAAGACCACCTTGTAAACATTGTAATTTTAAATACCTTCTTGCACAGTTCCGCTGTGTAGTCCCATGTCCTCCATCTGCTGGCTGGAATATGTCAGAGGGGAATCTCAGCCCTTGCCGCTGCTCTCCTTAGATCGGGGAAGGAGAGCGGAGGGAGGTCACGTGACCGCACAGCAGCACTGTGCAAGAAGGTATTTAGGATTATAATTAACAAAAAAAATGACATACTGTACTTAATACCTTCTTAAAACAGAGGGGTAGAAGTGATTTATCAATGTGACTTAACCACTTAATCACCACTGTTTTTTTTTTTTGCTATATAAATGAAAAAATACCAAAAGTTTTTTTCAGTTTCTGTTATACAATTATGCAAATTGATAATTTATCTGTATAAATTTAGGCCAAAATGTATTCTGCTACATTTCTTTTGTAAAAATAACCCAAATCAGTGCATATTATTTTATAGTCTGTGTGGAAGTTATAGTGTCTACAATCTATAGTATACAGGTATATATTTGAAAATTGATATTTCAATCCTGATGTACTGACTGCCTATCTCATTTCTAAATAGCCAAAAACAGTACAAATTCCCCCAAATGAACCCTATTTGGAATGTAGACAGTCCAAGGCGTTTAGTTAGAAGCATGGTGAGTTTTTTGAAGTTTTAATATTTTTTTGTCAAACTTTTTTTGCAAAATTATGAAATTACCCACTTCCTGATTAGGCCATTTTTTGCGATACGGCACTGCGTCGCTTTAACTGACATTTGCGCAAAATGTATGTTCTTTTTTCCCTGCAAATACAGCTTTCTTTTGATGCCATTTGATCGCCTCCTGCGTTTTTTTTTTTTTTTGTGCTATAAGCAAAAAAAGAGCAACAATTTAAAAAAAATATATATTTTTTACTTTTTGCTATAATAAATATCCCCAAAATTAAAAAAAAAATCGAATTTCTTCATCAGTTTAGGACAGAAGTCCTCAAACTTTTTAAACAGGGGCCAGTTCACGATCCCTCAGACTGTTGGGGGGCCGGACTAGTTTGAAAAAAATATACACAAATTACCCATCACAGACTCCTCTTCCCATCACAGATCCCTCTTCCCATCACAGATCCCTCTTCCCATCACAGATCCCTCTTCCCATCACAGATCCCTCTTCCCATCACAGATCCCTCTTCCCATCACAGATCCCTCTTCCCATCACAGATCCCTCTTCCCATCACAGATCCCTCTTCCCATCACAGATCCCTCTCCCAGACAGACTCTTCCCATCACAGATCCCTCTTCCCATCACAGATCCCTCTTCCCATCACAGATCCCTCTTCCCATCACAGATTCCTCTTCCCATCACAGATTCCTCTTCCCATCACAGATTCCTCTTCCCATCACAGATTCCTCTTCCCATCACAGATCCCTCTTCCCATCACAGATCCCTCTTCCCATCACAGATCCCTCTTCCCATCACAGATCCCTCTTCCCATCACAGATCCCTCTTCCCATCACAGATCCCTCTTCCCATCACAGATCCCTCTTCCCATCACAGATCCCTCTTCCCATCACAGATCCCTCTTCCCATCACAGATCCCTCTCCCATCACAGATCCCTCTTCCCATCACAGATCCCTCTCCCATCACAGATCCCTCTTCCCATCACAGATCCCTCTTCCCATCACAGACTCTTCCCATCACAGATCCCTCCATCAGACTCCTCTCCATCACAGAGCCCCCTAATCAAAAAGTTCCCCATCACAGATCCCTCCCACCACAGACTCCCCCATTACAGATCCCCCAATCATAAAGCCCCATCACAGATCCCCCCCAATCACAGAGCCCCCATTACAGATCCCCCAATCATAAAGCCTCATCACAGATCCCCCCCCATCACAGATCCCTCCAGCGATATTACAGTGTCCCTTCCATTAAATCACAGCACTTCCCCATCATAGCACTTCCCCTCCACAGCACTCCCCCCTCCCCTATCTTATTCACACAAGACGCGATGCACGGCAGGTCCGGACAAAGTGCGGGACTTTTCAAGTGAAAGGCAGATGATTGATTGCTGGGACCGCCCCGCTGCCTAGTAACCAATTACCCGCTTCTTAACTTGAAAAGTCCCGCCCTTTGTCTGGACCTGCCGTGCATCGCGTCTTGTGTGAATAAGTTAGGGGAGGGGGCAGTGCTACGGAGGGGAAGTGCTGCGATCTTATTAAAGGGGCAGTACGTGCCGCGGGCTGGATAAATCGCCTTGGCGGCCCGCGGGCCGTAGTTTGAGGACCCCTGGTTTAGGACAATATGTATTCTTCTACATATTTTTGGTAAAAAAATGTCAATAAGTGTATATTGATTGGTTTGCGCAAACGCTATAATGTCTACAAAATAGGGGATATATTTATGGCATTTTTACTATTATTATTTTTTTTACTAGTAATGGCGGTGATCAGCAATTTTTAGCGGGACTGTGACATTGCAGCGGACAGATCGGACACTTTTGACACTTTTTTGGGACCAATGACAGTTATACAGCGATCAGAGCTAAAAATAGCCACTGATTACTGTATAAATGTCACTGGTAGGGATGAGCTCCGGCGTGTTCGCATTGAACACGTGCAGAGCCCGCCAGGATGTCGGCACTGCGCTGCGCTAATCACAGCCAGGGAGACATTTCCTGATCTCTGCAGCCGAGCATCGGGAAATGTCTCCCTGCCTGTCATTAGCGCAGCGCGGGTGCCGACATCCTGGCGGGCTCTGCACGTGTTCAATGCGAACACAACGGAGCTCATCCCTAGTCACTGCCAGTAAAGGGGTTAACACTAGGGGGCGATTAAGGGGTTAAGTGTTCCCTAGGGAGGTGTTTATAACTGTGGGGGGAGTGGACTGACGGAGTAAAGAGAGATCCCTGTTCCTGATCACTAGGAACAGCAGTTCTCTCTACTTCCCTGAGAGAACGGGGATCTGTCTGTTTACGCTGAATCTGTATCTCTGAGGAGCGATCGCAGGTCGCCAGCGGACATTGTGTCCGCCAGCCACACGCATCGGCTCCGGCCCCCTATAGCGCTTAAAGAGGCCGACATACACCTATAGCGGTTTTCACAGCCGTGCCAACCTGCCGCTGTATAATGACAGCGGCTGGTCGGCAAGAGGTTAAATAAAAAAGATATATATTTTTTTTGCACAAAGTTGTCATTTTAATAAGTGATGTCTCACACATAGCATAGGCATACTTAGAAACACACCCCAAAACACCTATGCAGAAAACAAAAAGGATGTTTGGACAGCCGCACTCCAGGAGAAAATTCCTTAAATGTCCTTTATTGGTAAAAATGGTCTTCAGGAGGAGATTGATCAGCCAAACTCACCTATCTGAAGCGGTCACTTCCCTTTCCCCAAAACACCTATGCCTCTTGAGTTTGGGAAAATCACGTTTGTGAGACTTTTATCAACCAATTTGTCCTCATCTGTAGTATAAATAGTAGTTATTTACACCAGTTGTTGTCAACTTATGAGCTAAAGGGAGCCTCAAATGCGGTCCCAGACATCACCAAAGGGCCACACACAATGTTCAATATATGTAATGCTTGACAGGACTGTCAGAAACTGCAGACCTTATAGAGGAAATGAGGGTCAGAGAGTGTGGACATCTACATTTTTGGCTTGGGGATGTGCTACAGAAGACTGGGAACAGTTACATGCTTGTAGAGATCAATGTATTATCCTAAAGTTCAGACTGCTGAGGTCTAAGGCTGGATTCACACCTATGCATTTTTAGTGCTTTTTGCATTTTGCAGATTTTCACTACAGAACGTGTTCCATAGGAAACAATGTTAAATGGACTGTAGTGCAAATCTGCAAAATGCAAAAAGCAGTAAAACTGCATAGGTGTGAATCCAGCCTAAGGGCCACACATCATATACCAAAGGGCTGCAGTTTGGGCATCAGGGGATTATACTTTCTAACAATCTGAAACAATTTGATTTGATTCATTCCATTACATTTAGTAAAACCTTCACTTCTAATGTCAGGCTTGCTGAAAAAAAGACATTCTCATGTTAACTTATGGGTGGTGTGACTACAATGTTTATCGCTTTCAGTATACCATCCGCCTACATAGTAGATTCAGCTACAACCATTTTAGGCCCTGCCTCATACCTGAAGGCCAACTTTTGCTCCAGGAATAGCCAATGTTTGGCGCTCTGAACATTGCCATTTCCAATATTTTCTTTGGACAGCAGTGTGATTCAGTTGTCCAGTTAGTTTTAACAAAGTCTGCAGTTATTTGCAAGGGTTTGCCATTGAGCTTGGCAAAGACGGGCTTGAGAAGCAACAGACTGGGTTGAGAACATACTGAGTATGGCCATGTTTACAGGTAATTGGTGCAGGAGGACCACAACCTGCTTCACACAAGCTGGTACTAATGGTATGAGTGACTTGTGCTATGAAAACAGATCTGATCCAGTCTGAAGACAATCTGCCTTGTCATAAATATTAGACCAAATCTTGCTCAATGTTCACTGGCATCAAGTCTTTCTGGCATCTGTTCTCTTATGTGCCCATTTATAATCAACCGTTGATAAGTTCCTCTCAACGCTTTGTGTGATTTAGCAATTCAATATATCAACAGTTTAGCCTGTCTTGTACCTGGATAACAGCTTATATAGTGTACTGTGCTCTGTGTTCTCAGCCTTTCGCATGGTTCTGTCAGTGAAAAAATGTACATCTTAAAGTTTTAATGAAATTAAAAGTAATCATAAAACTAAAGTGTTACATGTGAAAAAAAGATGCTGCTAATTATTGAAGCAGTTTTTAAAAATGATTCTAATGCAGACTTGCTAAGCACATCTGACTCTAATACATTGTGACACTGACATTTCTTTGTTTTTCGCAGGGAAATCCAAGTGGCCATGTGGAAAACCTAAGAGAGGAACCCACAAACCTTCCAAACAGGTGATACTTTCAGGGTTTATATTGTGTTAATGCAGTTATTAAAGTAATGAATGACTCAGACTTATTGGGAGCACATTTATAAAGTATGGCTAAGTAATTGTACTTCACATTGCCCTATTTTGCTTTACATCATCACCATGTTTTATGAGCCAGCATGGCAGCCCAATTATATTGTATCTACATTGGTTTTGAGTAATTTCTGTTATGCATATAACAAAGGAATCATTAGGCTAGCTAGAAGGGATGAGCACTAGAGGGAGCTTTAACTCTGAATATCATAACTATGTGATTCGATTTATGTAATCTGCTATATAATTTTCCTCTGTAAGGCCTCATTCACACAGACAGAAACATTTTACTGATGTTACTACACGTTTTCTAGGAGAAAAGTTCCTGCGTAATGATCAGTAAAATACCTGCATAAAGATGCTCTAAAGACACGTATGCATACAGGCAGTCCCCGAGTTACGAACACCCGAGTTACGAACGACTCCTACTTAAGAACGACCTTAAATGCCAGCCACTTGTGCTCCTCGCTGGTCCTGGATACCTCTGAGCACCTCTAGACACATCCCACACTGCCGTACTACGCCCCAGATAACATACCAAGCGCCCGGAACATCCCACATCCATGCACAGGCGGCAGTTACACATACGAACACTTACGAATGCAGTGTTCCGACCGGAAGTTACACTTACAAATGCACTGTTGCGACTTACGAACAACTTCGACTTACGAACAAACCTACAGTCCTTATTGTGTACGTAACTCGGGGACTCCCTGTACATAATAATAACAATATCATTTTTTTCTATGATACCCCCCCCCCTTTGTTTAGACTTCATTTATGCGCCCACAAATGCGTTTACATACGTTTATAGGTATAGCTCATGTTCTTAGCTGCAGATTTTTGCATTCTGTGTTATAGATCTGAGAGCAGCTCATGTTTACGCACCTGTCTGAATGGCTCCATTGAAAACAATGCAGCTGCATTCAGATCTGTAATTAAAAAACATTTGTATATGCGTTTTTTTTTTTTTACACGCGCGTGAATGAAGCCTTAAGGTGAATGTGTACCTTTTGAGAATCAAACTTCTATGTTTCTCTTACAGTTTGTTTTACAATAACTGATTGGATTTTTAATTATATCCTTTATGTTTCCTCAAATTCTTCTGGTTTGCTGTGGATTTCCATGCATTTATCTTTATTCGTACAAGGGTTAAATCTTATTTAGAGTGCAATAAACACAAAGCAGGGATTGCACGGCAGAAGTTATTTGCTGCGCTGGCATAAGAAGGCCCCAGCTTTACTCAGTGGTGCATTAGTGAGCTCATCACTCATTCTTGCAACAGGAAGCCGGCGCTGGGAGTTCTTTGGCTTGTTGATAGACTCATAATCTCAAGCAAGGAAGATTAATTGAAAAGAGAGGACTGTTTATGATATTTCTTGGGTGCCTGAGATAAGCACGTTTATTTTACAATCATTAATCCAAAAGGGATAAATCATTGCAACAGAAGTTTATTCACGAATCTCTTTTAGGAAATGTTGACTTTGTGGAACAGAAACTTTGTCTTGGTAACTCTCTCAGTGATGATATCATACAGGAATCAAAGGGTTAATATTGAATTCCGACATGTAATTTGGATTTTCTGCCTTAATGGTTTTTCTTATATTTGTTAAACTAAAATATTATAATCAAACCTTAGCAAATATGGTTTGCGCATCATCTACATTTTGAGTTTGTATTTTGGGAGTAAGGCAGGCCATACATGGTGCAAATTTATTTCCTGCAAATTTACATGATTCCCCCATCAACACAGACAGTGCTGACAGGGGAATTGCTTCCCGCTAAGACATTGTCTGCTCACAGCAGGGGGGCTAGCAGGGGAAGCTGTCCCTGATGAGAGAAGCCAGTGATTATCGCTAGCAGCTATAGCAGCTACTAGCGATAATCGCAACAGAATCCGGCAGGCTGGTTGTACTTAAGTCTATCAATCGTTCAACTCGGTACATTTAGCCTGCCCATTAATGGTTTGAATCTTGGCTTGTTCTTGCTGAACTGGCCCGGATTCGAACCGTGTATTGCCAGACTTAGTGGGATGCCATGTGTAGAAATGCACAGGTCTGTGTGCATGTTTTATATAAACAGTGTGTGTGTCACAGATCTATTGGGGCTCATGCACACAGATGTTTACAGACACAAATGTTCTCTAGCGTAAAACTCCTAATGTGTTCCTGCACCTAGTTAGCCACAGGTAGCGCATATACCCAGCCATATACGTTTGTACTTACTTTTTCAAAATGCGTCATACATGAATGTGTGGGTAAATGCCGATGCACAAGAGCATCGGCATTTACACATGTACAAGTGCTTACAGCCATTCACTTCTGTGGCTGGCTGTACACTCCACCTGTGGCCCCCCCAGGCTTGGGAAAAAGACAGGAGTTTTACGTTAGAGCTTCCTTATGCATCTTACTGTTCGTTTGCATGTACCACTTCAGTCAAGATTCTCTGGATCGCTGTTAGAACTTGTCTCTGGAGTGGCCTGTTTTTGGATTGCCATATCCAGGCCCCACTGTATTTGTTGCGGGGCTAACCTGAAAGTAACCTTCAGGCACTGGGTTCCACATAAGGTGCTTTACAGAGCCTCTATCATTAATAAGTTAGCTGCAGAATGCTTTTTCCGGTCCAGAAACATTCGTGCTGCCCCAACGCATGCCCTGTCTCTGAAGACTCACTACATGGGTATGCCGAATGTGCTGAGCATCGGGAACTACATAATTTACCTAAGTTGCTAGGTTTGAATTTCCTTGGTTCCCATTGTGGAAGGGCTTTACGTTGAGGGACTGAGCAATTATGTCATCCACTGGGTGGAGTGTGGCCCATGTGCCCCACACTCTCTCTTTCCACACTCTCATCTCCATGCTGCTGCTCCTGCTTTGCAAAGTGGAACCAGGGTTCCATGTGAAAGCCAAGAGGAACTATGCTCTTCAGTCCTTTCCTACTGCCTGCCTAGAATGACTATAATAACCCCTGGTCATTTGACCCCTAACTGCTGACAGCTGTCTGGGTTTCAAGAATACCTGAGGCCTTGCGGTTCTGTTGCTGCTTTCAGCATGCCCACTGATGAGGTCAACATTTGCAGCCTGGAATCATGTTGCCATCTGATCCTGAGTCTGTCTTGTCTTCAGAATCTTTCCTAGCTCTGTTGGTCGGCTTCTGTGCCTTTTTGGATTTAGTCTTTCATGGAAGTGCTTGATAGATGAGCTTGCCTCTGAGGAGTCAGTCTTCTGCCATTATTTCTAAATTTAAAGAGACTGTTTTAACTCTTATTGATGTGATGAGCACTACACTGAAACCTAAGGATCAGCCCGTTGCTTTTACTAGTGCTTCTCCCACTATTGAGCTATTTACAGCCCCTAAGACTGCAAAAACTTCCTGGTGGATCCACTATTCCAAGTCCTTTTTCTATTAAGACTGAAGACACCATGAAAAGTTGTTTGCGTCTCCTAAGCGCTTATTAGTGTTGTATCCATTGGAGGAGTCCCCCATTTTGGTGGAAGATGCACTTGTCATTAAGGACTCAACCAATAAGCCGTTGTTGCCACTCTCTAGAACTCTGTTCTCACTGGCAATCCCAGTCTTAGCTGTAACCCTGCTCTGCCAAAAACTAGCTGATTAGGCAAAGTTCCTTTAAAGGGATCTTGTCATTACTGCCGCCTCAGTTCTCAAACTCAGAGGGGGCACCTGCTCCATGTTGAATCTAAAAGCACGTAATATCTTCATTTATGCTCAGAAATTCTGCATGGAATCCACCAGGTCTGTTATCACCTCCTGCCACCAGTCTTACTGACTTCTGTAGACATCAGGGATGCATACTTGCATGGCCCAGTCTTTACAGCACACAAGTGTTTCCTACACTTTGCTTTGGGCACCACGCATTTTCAGTTTGTGACCCTGTTATATGGCCTCTTGTCTGCACCTTGGGTGTTCACCAAGATGCTGGCCCCAGTACTAGCCCTGCAATGCTAATGTGGCATCCACATTGTGGGATATTTAGATGACCTTCTGTTGAAGGAGAAGTCCACTTAGGCTCTATTGAACAATTTGGCCCTGACTGTCCAGAAATTACAAGGGTTCAGCTGGATCCTGAACCTGCAGAAATTGTTGCTGGAACTGACCCATTATTTGGAGTATCTGAGTCTAGTCCTAGACGTAGCTCAGGCCAGAGTATTTCTCCCTTAGGAGAATTTTTTTTTTCTTTTCCTAATAACATTTTTATTAGTTATATCAATAAAAGAAACAGTACACAGGTACAGGTGTAACCCAAAAAAGGAAAAAAGGACAATGCGTAATGTAAATATGATGGCGTTGAGAAGGGAGGAACCTTCTTCTAAATTTTTGCATTATATATTTCAACGTCAATGATAACAGTGCTTTAGAACTATAATAAGCAGTACCTGAAGACTGATGTCATATTTAACTTTGCATGGATAATATCCAAGAGGGGAGAAGTAGATGAGAAAATAGGGATAAAGAAAGTAGGGGAAGAGAGAGGAGAAGGCAGAGGGTTACCGCATTGGCTCTTTTACCGGCTCAGGGCACATCCTCCCAGAGATGCCACTGCTCCCAGACCCTCTCATGGTCATTCAGCCTGTCCTGTATCCTGGTGGTCATCTTCTCCATAAGTTCCACATCTTTGACCCTGGAGTACAAGGCTTCCGGGGAAGGTGGTGAGCTTTTCTTCCAGTTAAGGGCAACTAGGCATCGTGCTGCAGTAAGAATGTGTCTGAGTAATTTCTTATAGGGTTTGGCTATTTTCAGTTGGGAGAGGCCGAGCAGGAAGAATTTCGGTGTCATGGGTATTTGGAGCCTCAAAGTGGCGAATCAATAGTTGTTGGGTCCAACGCCAGAACGGGGCTAATGAAGGGCATGTCCAGTAGATGTGGGAAAAAAATCCTCTGTTCCGCTGGCAGCGCCAGCAGCGATCAGAGGTGGAGGGGTCGATTTTATGGAGCACTTTCGGAGTCAGGTACCAAAAGAAGAGAATCTTATAAGCGTTTTCTTTATAGAGGGTACATAGGGAGCTCTTGGCAGCCTGACTCCAGATCGCCCGCCAGGCCTCCATGGGGATTGATTTCCTCTCCCAGCTCCTTTTTTCCAGCGGAGCATGTACGCATGTTTGCCCTGATCTGGTATGGAGTATGTATTTAGGATCAGATATATATCCGAGATCAGTCCTCTACGTGTGAAGCCCTCTAATATAATGCGTTCAAATGGGGAGGGTGTGGAGAATTGCAGGTGCGGAGCTATGGTTTTGGCATAGTGTCGAATCTGCAGGTAGCCGTAGAACACCTGGTGAGGTGGGTCATGTTTGGTTTGGAGTTCAGAGAATGGTAGCAGTCAACGGGATCTGGGATCTACTAGGTGTCCAAAAATGGAATAGGTTCCATGACACCCAGGGCCATGACATCTGACGGGTAAGGCTAGCTGGCACTTTGGGGTTGCAGAGAAAGGAGGTCAGCAGTGAACAATGAACATTCAGATTTGAACTCGCATTCACGGGATAGCTTTCGCCATAGCCGTCTGAGCTGAGACATTGAGCCTAATAATCGACCGGGTTCTACCTCCACATTCACATTCCAGAGGCGGCTGTTTGGGTGTACGGGTGACAGCCAAATTTTCTCTATTTCCGTCCATTTATTGTAGGACCGTTGGGGGAACCAGGAGACTATCGCTCATAGTTGGGCCGCCTGATAGTATTTAACTAGCGAAAAAAAAAAAAGAGAGTGACCTCATAACCCCTGAACCAAATGTATCATACACATGCCTCCATCCCCATATATATATATATATATATATATATATATATATATATATATATATATATATATATATATATATATGGTAAAGGGAAAAAGAAAAGTTTTGGGACTTTGACTGAAGCATGTGTATGTAACATAATGAATGGAATGGGACCTATTTTTTCAGGGTCATGTGTTGTGATTCCCTGAACAGGGCAGCACAAGATCCTTTGATAGTAATCTCCAATTATTAACATTTGATCAATTTGGGGTTCATGAATACACATAGTACCCAGTATAACATATATTGTATCATGTAACAATGCATGACACACGGTTTCAAAAAGAAACATAATAATAAAATAGAAATGAACATGATCAAGTTGACATATTTAATAAACATAATTGATACAGAGAAAAGAAGTTGATAAATAAAATAAAATGCATATACAGATCCAATAATGTATAATCATCATAGAAAAATGGAATCATACAATAAAGTGCATAGTTAAAAAGAGGGCTAAGTTTAGCATCCTTGAAGCAGAAGACTCATGTGTCTTGACGCGTTTTGTGGCAGTTATAGCCACTCATCAGGAGAGGGATGCATGTACTTTGGCTACAGGGCAAGATGAAAAAAGAATGGATAAATAAATTAATACTTAAAGGGTGTTCCATGAACTCTATAAGAGTGAACCAACGACTAATACGTTACCTATGGTCAAACCCAAGTATATGTATAAAGAGGCCAAGCGATTGCCCACGATGGAATGGGATAGTGGCTCCGTATTAAGTTGTCTCGCCCGGGGTTGAGGCAGAGATAACCCCTCTTCCCCCACAGGGGCCTCATAAGGGCCAGGGGGGGCACAGCGGACACACGCGGCCAAGGGGTGGACCGGGGAGCCACAGCACACCACCGGGGATGAGGAAGACCCATGAGATGCATGCCAGGCTCTAGGAGAGAGGATGATTGAAAAAAACAGAATGGAAAACCAGGATGAGAAAAACGAGTGGGTGTGTGGTGTGGTCAGTGAGATATGTGAAATGAACTGTTGGAGGTGTGTGTAAAAAATATATCTAAATAAATACCTTATGTGTCCGATGATTATCCTCGGACTAACAGTAAGTGTGAGAAAAATGTGCGGAATTAATCTAAAAACATCTTGAAAACTGGGATAAATAAGTAAAAGGAAATCTCAAAAAATCTCAAAAAATCAATCAAATGTCAGGACATACCGTATATACTTGAGTATAAGCCAACCTGAATATAAACCGAGGCACCTAATTTTGCCACAAAAAAACTGGGAAAACTTATTGACCCGAGTATAAGCCTAGGGTGTCCATCTGCATGCCTCACTGTGCCTCACTTTGCCTCACTGTGTCCATATGCATGCCTCACTGTGCCCATGCCTCACTGTGTCCATGACTAGACTGACGTTTAACATGGGAATCTATGGAAGGGGTGCCCAGCTTTGAAAAATCGGTGCTCCCTGGCCATAGGTCCCTTAGACAAAAATCTTTGCTCACCTATAGATGAGAAATAGGGCTACATGTGTGCCAAGATTTGGGTCCAGGGGACCTACGACCGGCCGGTACCGGGTTCCCAAAGTCACCGGAGAAATGACCGTTTAACATGGGAGTCTATGGAAGGGGTGCCCGGCTTTGAAAAATCGGTGCTCCCTGGCCGTAGGTCCCCCGGACAACAAACTTTACAAATTTGTAGAGGAAGAGTGAGGCTAGTTTGGGGTCCAGGGGACCTATGGCCGGTCAGTACCAGGTCCCCAAAGTCCGGGAGATCAGGCGCAAAAAGGTGACTTGAGTATAAGCCGAGGGGGGCATTTTCAGCACAAAAAAATGTGCTGAAAAACTCGGCTTATACTCGAGTATATACAGTAATGGTCCTGCAAGGTGAATGAATTGTAATGTGTATGTTGACGTGTGTGTGGGGAGTGAAGGTGTGTGTGTGTGTGTGTGAACGGATGTGCTGGGTGAATGAGATGAGATGAAAACCCCCTCTCCCAGAAGTACCTGAAACAGAGGCATCAATATGGAGGCCCTGTGGGAGAAGGGGGGTTATCTCCGCCTCAACCCTGGGCGAGACAACTTAATACGGAGCCACCATCCCATTCCATCGTGGGCGATCGCTTAGCCTCTTTATACATATACTTGGGTTTGACCATAGGTAACGTATTAGTCCTTAGTTCACTCTTATAGAGTTCATGGAACACCCTTTAAGTATTAATTTATTTATCCATTCTTTTTTCATCTTGACCTGTAGCCAAAGTACATGCATCCCTCTCCTGATGAGTGGCTATAACTGCCACGAAACGCGTCGAGACACATGAGTCTTCTGATTCAAGGATGCTAAACTTAGCCCTCTTTTTAACTATGCACTTTATTGTATGATTCCATTTTCTATGATGATTATACATTATTGGATCTGTATATGTATTTTATTTTAATTATGAACTGCTTTTCTCTGTATCAATTATGTTTATTAAATATGTCAACTTGATCATGTTCATTTCTATTTTATTATTATGTTTCTTTTTGAATTGCACTGTTACATGACACAATATATGTTATACTGGGTACTATGTGTATTCATGAACCCCAAATTGATCAAATGTTAATAATTGGAGATTACTATCAAAGGATCTTGTGCTGCCCTGTTCAGGGAATCACAACACATGACCCTGAAAAAATAGGTCCCATTCCAAATAGTATTTAGCTAGGTTGGGGAACGCCAGGCCCCCGTCGGCACGCAATGCCATCAGGACTGAGCGGGGTATCCTATGTCTTTTATAGTTCCACTCATATCGTAGTAAGTCAGCTTGGAGTTTGCATAGGTGGCCATAGGGGACAGGGATGGGTAGCGTCTGGAATAGATACAGAAGCTTAGGAGGGATAACCATCTTAACAGATGTGATCCTCCCTAGGAGAGAGATATGATGGGTCTTCCATTTTTGGGCAAACTCCCTAATTGAGCTGTATAAAGGGGGGAAATTAGCTTGGTATAGAGTGGCGAATGAAGGGGTGAGATTGACCTCCAAGTTATAGGCAAAACAGGACCACAGGTGGTTAATTTCGTCCTTTGGGAGAGCCATGGACTTCGATGCATTCGTTTTGTAACTCGAGATCGCGCTATATTTGTCAAGTTTAGCATGTAAATTGGGTAGGGAGATCCTGTGTTGGATCAGGGTGAGGATAATATTGTCCGTGAACAGCAAGATTGTTAATTCTTTTCCCCTTACCAATATGCCCCGAATGTCCGGATTCCCATGGATGGTCACCGCCAGGGGCTCTACACATAAAGCAAATAGCAAGGGAGAGAGCGGATAGCCCTGGCGGGTACCATTAGTGACTGGGAAGAAAGGCGAGAGGACAAAGGGGGTCTTTACTTGTGACGTGGGGTTCGTGTAAAGGTGTTGTACCGCCCTCAGGAAATGTCACCTGAAACCCATGTGGCGTAATGTGGCAAACAGAAAAGGCCAACCGAGACGATCGAATGCCTTTTCTGTGTCTAGACTCAGGATCAGGGACTCTAAATTGTCTCCATGAGCTACTTTGATTAGGTCTATGACCTTTCTCGTGTTATCTCCCGCTTGACGGAGGGGGACAAAGCCCACTTGGTCCTTATGGATCATGGTAGGTAGAACCGCATTCAGGCAGATCAAGAGAGAAGTTTCCAGAATATTTTTAGGTCGGAGTTCAATAGGGCTATGGGCCTGTAGCTAGCACAAAAGGAAGGGTCCTTGTCTGGTTTTGAAATCAGGGTAATAAAGGAGCTTTGCATGTCATTTGGGATGGGGGTTTGCTGAAGGAAGGCGTTAAAAAGTTTGGTCATATGTGGGAGCAGTAGGGGGATGAAGGATTTGTAGTACTCGTATGGTAGACCATCCGGACCGGGGGATTTGTGAGAGGGTAGGGCTTTTATGGTCATCATGAGTTCTTCCGCAGTAATGGGAGCATTGAGTGCAAGCAGATCTGAGGCTTGGAGTTGGGGTATTCCAGCCTGCTCCAAGTAGCGGGTCATACTGTCAGCTAAGTCTGGCGGGGGGGGGGGATTATGTGGTATCTCAGTTTTATTATACAGGTCAGTGTAGTAGTCCGCAAAGGTGTCCCTGGGGGTAACAAGTGACCTAACCTGTTCTTAACTTGGTGCGGGGTAGAGGTATGGGTTCGGTCAGCTAATTTTCTAACCAGTAGTAATTGTGTCTTGTTGCCTTTGTCGTAATATAGCTGTTTTAGTCGGATCAGTGCTTTCTCTACCTGACCCATCGCAAGATCCCGAATTGTCATTCATAAGCGAGTGATCCGTTTATGGAGCGATAGGGCTTGTAGCTGGCCTTCAAGGACCCTAAGGTGCCTTTCAGCTTGTAGCTTGGTAGCCCTGGCATCCTTATTTATGGCTGAAGAAAGGGCAAGACACTGACCCCTGATGACCGCCTTGTTGGCTGCCCAGAGTGTGAGGAGAGAGACATCAGGGGTGTCATTCTCTGCAAAATAATATTTCAGGGCGGATTCTAGTTCTGCTCTAGACGGGACGTGCTGTAAAATAAAATTGTTCAACTGCCAGTTCTAGGGCCTACAGAGGGGAGTACCGAGGTTCAGTGTTAATAAGATGGGAGCATGATCGGACCAGGAGATAGGGAGTATTTGTGCAGAGCTAGAGGAGAAATTTCATATTCACCCAACCCAGACTCATGCTCTCCAGTTCAGGAGTCGGTCACCTCTGCTTTTGCATGAGAGTTCTGGGTCTGATGGTACCCTTTTCTGAGGCAGTTCCATTTGGCCAGTTTTACCTCAGACCCCTACAATACGATATGTTGTTGTTGTGGGTCAAGTCTGTTTAGTCCCTAGAGTGGTAGCTCTGGAATCCAACTGTGGAAATATTTGAAGACCGGAAAAGTGGAAAAGTTCCCCACAGGTTTTTTTTAGCAGCTATGACCAGCTTCTATGATATTTGAAGACCTTCCTTCATGTCTTTTGAAAGATTTCCATAACAGAGGCTATCCTGCTGGGCAACTGAGGAGGATGGGGTACCCTGTTGGTGCAGGAGACTTGGTTATTGAAGGAATCTCTTCTTCAAGTTAGGATTCTGGAGCTTTGCATAATTTGTCCGTGCAGCGTTGGACCATCCTGCTGGAAGGTAATCTGATCTGGACGCAGTCGGAAAATGCCACGGCAGTGGCATGCATCAACTATAAGGGAGGAACATAAAGTCTTGCTGTAGCAAGGGAGGTAGTGTGGATCCTTTCCTGGGCAGCACATTGCAGACTGGTCCACCATTTACACACCAGGCATAGACAATTGGCAGGCTTACTTCCTCAGCTTGCAGAATTTGGACCAGGCAGTGTTTCCCTGGAACTGTATCACAGGTAAGGGATGCCAGATGTTGAACCTGGAGACCAAAAAACTGGACAGGATTGTCTTTCTGTACAGGGGCCCTTTAGTGGAAGCAGTGGATGCTCTGGTGGCATTGTGAAAGCAGTACACCCTAATCTAATACCTTCTGCTGAAACTTCTACATTTGCTTTGCAGGATCGAGCTGGAGGACATTCTGCCATTCCAATGCTCTTCCAGATTGTTCTATCTTTTGACTTGAGTGCCAACGAATCATCCTGCCTCTCAATTGCTGGCTTTAATGGCATGGCTATTGAAATCCAGGTTTTGGGAGATGGGGACATTTCTAAATCCATGATTCCCACAATGTTAGCTAGGAAGTCTATTTTTGCAAGGTCTATTATTGGATGTCGAAGGCATACTTTACTTAGTTTGATTCTCAGGGCTTCCACCCTACGAGATTCTTTGTGGGACAAATCCTTCCCTTCCTAAAACTGATCCTGGACTCCTCTTTCTGTCTTGTGTCTCAGACCGTTGACCTTTTATTTCCTGATTAAGACCTTTGTACAGGGAGTCTCCCTTAGGCCCCATGCACATGAGACGCTGGTACAAACTCTGCTAAACGCATGTTTTTTAAGGCTGAAACCGGCGTTTAGAAAGGCCCGTTTTGCCGCGATTGCAGCCGCGTCTAGCGGCGGTTTACCGCGTTTGCGTCTAGAAGCATTTAGTTAAGAAACATCATAAGACCCTCCCTAAGCTCAAAAAACAGTATTATTTAACCATTTCAGCCATTTTGTGAGACCAGAGTGAGTAGCAGCAGCTGAGAGAGCAGCAGTGTACTTGTATTTAGCGTGTCACATCACCTGCCACAAGTTGTGGATTGTCCACTTGCCACGTCACCTGCCACAAGTTGTGAATTGACCACTTGCCACGTCACCTGCCACGTCACCTGGCCACGTCACCTGCCACAAGTTGTGAATTGTCCACTTGCCACGTCACCTAGCCACGTCACCTGCCACAAGTTGTGGATTGTTCACTTGCCACGTCACCTGGCACGTCACCTGCCACAAGTTGTGGATTGTCCACTGGCCACGTCACCTGCCACAAGTTGTGAAATGTCCACTTGCCACGTCACCTGCCATGTCACCTGGCCACGTCACCCGCCACACGTTGTGGATTGTCCACTTGCCACGTCACCTGGCCCCGTCACCTGCCACAAGTTGTGAATTGTCCACTTCCCACGTCACCTGTCACAAGTTGTGGATTGTCCACTTGCCACGTCACCTGGTCATGTCACCTGCCACAAGTTGTGGATTGTCCACTTGCCACGTCACCTGCCACGTCACCTGCCACAAGTTGTGTATTGTCCACTGGCCATGTCACCTGGCCACATCACCTGGCCACGTCACCTGCCACAAGTTGTGGATTGTCCACTTGCCACGTCACCTGCCACAAGTTGTGGATTGTCCACTTGCCACGTCACCTGCCACAAGTTGTGAATTGTCCACTTGCCACGTCACCTGCCACATCCCCTGGCCACGTCACCTGCCACAAGTTGTGGATTGTCCACTCGCCATGTCACCTGGCCACGTCACCTGCCACAAGTTGTGGATTGTCCACTTGCCATGTCACCTGGCCACATCACCTGCCACGTCACCTGGCCACATCACCTGCCACAAGTTGTGGATTGTCCACTTGCCACATCACCTGCCACAAGTTGTGGATTGTCCACTTGCCACAAGTTGTGAATTGTCCACTTGCCACGTCACCTGCCACGTCACCTGGCCACGTCACCTGCCACAAGTTGTAGACTGTCCACTTGCCACGTCACCTGCCACAAGTTGTGGATTGTCCACTTGCCACGTCACCTGCCACAAGTTGTGGATTGTCCACAATGCAATGCAAGCAATTGCAGTTTTTTTAAAATATTTTTTAATCATTTGCCATCATTTTTGAGATTTCTAATGTAAAAAAATAGGTCACCTTTAAAAACGCTTTTAAACTAAATCGCGGCAAAATGCCGGTACCCGCGTTTAGCGTCTGAAACGTGGAAATTTTTGCCTCTGAACCCATTTTTTTGCTTTCAAAAAAACTAGGTTAAACACAACTGCATATAAACGGCAATAAACGAGACAGTGTACATGGTCACATAGGATAACATTGAATGGGTTTAGGGGCAGTTGAAAAAAGTGTCCAACTGCCTCTGAACGTGAGTTTAACAGCGTCCCGTGTGCATGGGGCCTTATAGCTCCCCCTGATAGTTGTGACTCAGTAGGGTCTGAATCTGTTTCTCTCTCTGCTTCTAAAACTGCTGTTTGAACCCATTGCAGCTCTTTTTACTTTCAGCCACAAGGTAGTATTCCATGCTGGCAACCTTGTCCTGAAGGGAAACTTTTCTGGTTTTGTATAGGATCAAGGTGGCGTTAAAGTGGTTGTAAACCCATATACATTTTTTTTTTGTAGCCCACCTGCAAGACAAAGCTATAATGAGCTAGTATGACTAGCATACTAGCTCTTTATGTACCACTTACCTTAGATCGGGGCCCCTGAAGCCATCCGTGTCCCTCTCTCCAGCCACAGCCATCGCTGCGGCGATAGCCGGAATGTTACTTCCGGGTATCGCCGCTTCCGCCAATCACAGCGCCGCTCCGGCGCTGTGATTGGCCGGAGCGGCGAAGACGTGACTCTGCGCATGCGCGCGGGAGCCGTCGAATTCGGCTAAGCCCAAGCATTGCTGGGACTTAGCCGAATTTGTGAATGGGATTAACCCCATGAATGCGCCGTTGTAAAGTGGTTGTAAACCCACTTTTTCAACTTGCACCTACAGGTAAGCCTAGATTAAGGCTTACCTGTAGGTGCAAGAAATATCTCCTAAACCTACACGGTTTAGGAGATATTTACTAAAAAGACAGGCGCCGCTGTCTACGGCGCATGCACGCCGTAGACAACGCCGCATTCATGGGGTTAATTCCATTCACAAAATCGGCTACTTCCCAGCAATCGCTGGGCGTAGCCGAATGTGACGGCTCCCGCGCGCATGCGCGGAGTCACGTCTTCGCCGCTCCGGCCAATCACAGCGCCGGAGCGGCGCTGTGATTGGCTGGTGCGGCGATACCCGGAAGTAACATTCCGGCTATCGCCGCAGTGATGTCTGCGTCTGGACAGAGGGACGCGGACTGCTTCGGGGGCCCCGAACTAAGGTAAGTGGTACATAATGAGCTAGTATGCTAGTCATACTAGCTCATTATGCCTTTCTACTGCAGGTGGGCAAAAAAAAAAAAAAAAAGTTAGTGGGTTTACAACCACTTTAAGGCACAGGACTTCCTGCCTAAGACAGTTTCTTTCTTTCACTTTATCTAGGACATAGTTCTTCTATCGCTCTGTCTGACTTAAGCTTACCAAAAGGCAATTTCCTCCATTGTGTGGATGTGGTTTGAACTGTGAGAGACTTTTCACTCACATCCACTGCTTTTTTTATAATAAAGAATTATTCCCTTTTTGTCACCCTTGATGGTCCCCATCAGGGTGCACCTCATTTCACCATCTTTAGGTGGCCCAGAAAGACCATCATCCAAGTCTATGTTCTCTAGTTCTTTTTTTTTTCTTTCTTGGGTCTGTTAGCTTTTGTTTGCTATGTTGCTCCCCAGTTACACTGCTTTTGGATATATAGATATACATTTTTTACTCCCCTGCAAAATCCCTTCTTGGAGTCTATTGCGGGACACAGGTCCCAACCCTCATGTTCTCTGTAATGTTTTGCTATAAAACTGAGGCATGCTATTAGTGGGAGATGTTATCCTGGGCAACGTTGTTTTGTTTGCCAGTGTCCAGTCCTTATGTAGGCAGCAGTATAATCCAGTATAAGTATAAGCATTATAAATGACTTACTGTGTTCCCAAATGGACTCCCAAGAAAAGGATTTTTCAGTGAGTCATTTTCAGTTGTATTTACTGCTATTCCCCCACCCTCTAAAGATAACTAGTTAAAAAAAAAAAGCTTTCAAAAATAAAGATTTGACAAAAAAAAGATAAAAAGTTACCTCTTGTCTGACGTCTGATCCTTTTGGAGGACCAGGTGAGATCATCATGCCTTCTGAGTCTTTGAATTCCCGTGGCAATGCCTTCCTGCAATGGGCAGAAGGGCATTCTCATGGAATTTCTAGTGCCAAGCTTTCCCAGATGATAGTAGTGAGGGACAGCAGTGTAATGCCGCGTACAGACAATCGGACATTCCGACAACAAATGTTCGATGGGAGCTTGTTGACGGAAATTCCGACCGTGTGTAGACTCCATCGGACATTTTCTGTCGGAAATTCTGTCGGGATTTCCGACAACAAAAATTTGAGAGCTTGTTCTCAAATTTTCCGACAACAAAATCCATTCTCGTCAATTCCGATCATGTGTAGCCAATTCTGACGCATAAAATTCCACGCATGCTCTGAATCAAGTACGAGACGGAAGCGCTCGGTCTGGTAAAACTAGCATTCGTAATGGAGATCGCACATTCATCACGCTGTAACGGACTGAAAAGCACGAGGCTGAAAAGCGCGAATCGTCTCTCACCAAACTTCTACTAACACGGCTGGTATTGAACTACCCTTTAATAGTGCCGTCGTACTTCTTGTACGTCACCGCGTTCTTGGTGACAACATTTGTGTGACCGTGTGTATGCAAGACAAGTTTGAGCCAACATCCGTCGGAAAAAAATCCACGGTTTTGTTGTCGGAATGTCTGATCGTGTGTACGCGGCTATAGTGTTGTGTCGGAAGATGTGGCCAAGCGAAAGTAATTAATGCTTTAGGCCTCATGCCCACGGACCTTTTTACAGCCGCATTTTTTACAGCTTAAAAACGCCTGTCCATGTTATTGTATACATTTTTTGACCATATTTTTTTCGAAAAAACAAACGCCGGAGCTCAAAAACGCAATTGGGGCGTTTTTGCGCATTTTCGCGCGTTTTTGTGCGTTTTTTAACGCTTCGCGTTTTTTTATGCCTAACGCCGATGCCAAGGAACGCACTGGTCCTGGGTTTTTTTTACAGCCTAAAAACGTCTATGCTATTTGCTGCTCAAAAACGTCTAGGTGGGCATGAAGCTATAGACTAACATGGACAGGCGTTTTTAAGCTGTAAAAAACGCTCAAAAACGCGGCTGTAAAAACGTCCGTGGGCATGAGGCCTTAATGTTAAAGATTTTTTTTTAAGCTATTTCTGTGTAGGGGTTGGGAAACTGCTTTAGTATTACAGCACATTGGTAAACAAGTTCACGGTTGCTAATGTTTTGTTTACATTTTGTAGCGATGGCTGCCATCTTCTTTATAGAAGTGATTTGGGTGGCCTGATCACTTCTATAATTCAATATACTATACAAGGGTGTTGATTTACAAAAACTGGAGAGTGCAAAATCTGGTGCAGCTCTGCATAGAAACCAATCAGTTTCTAGGTTTTTATGCTAAAGCTTAATTGAACTGAAAGCTGATTGGCTACCATGCATAGCTGCATCAGATTTTGCACTGTCCAGGTTAAGTAAATGTTCCAGGTTCACCTGTGTTCTGTGTAAGCCCAGGATGTCCATGACCGGTATCAGAACATCTATTCATGGATCACCCTTGTGATCACTTAACCTGTAAGCACTCAACTCTGAAGCCTCGTACACACGGCCGAGATTCTCGTCAGGAAAAAACCTGTCGTTTTTCCTGACGAGAATCTTGACAAGAATCTTGTCCCGGCCGAGTGTACACACGTACGATTCAGAAGAACCGCCGTTATTTTGTATGGCACGAACGTGGCGACGTCATCGACTACGACAAGCGTGCGCTCGTCATATTCGATGCCGTCGCCGCCATCTTGCTACACCCTACCTATGCCTAGGAAGCTACCGCGCATGCGTCAAAGTCATTTCGAGTATGCGCGGGTTTTCACGGCGACAGGTAAGTGTACACACTTTCGGGTTTCTCGTCGGGAAACAGGCCGACGAGACTCCCGATGAGAAAAAAGAAAGCAGGTCTTCTTTTTTTCTCGTCGAGATTCTGGTCAGTTTTCTTGACGAGAAACCTGAAAGCCTCGTACACGCGGCCGGTTTTCTCGGCAAGAAAGCTCTGCAAGCAGTTTTCTTGCCGGTTCTTGCCGAGAAAACCGGCCGTGTGTACGAGGCTTCAGAATTTCCAGGTTCAGAACTATGAGATCCCTGCAGTTGTGAATGCAAAAAACAGAAGATGGGGTAGAAATTGAGGGGAAATTTATCCAGTCTGGACATAGACAGCAAAAATACAGTTTTAGTAGGGTGATAAAGGTTTGAAGATTTTTTTTCTCGCTTTTTATTGCTGCTCATGTGGTCATAGGCACAGGAAGTGTGAAATAATCTTACTAAATGAGACACAACAATCTTGGTGGAGGGGTTACCCTTTCCCCCTCTGTCCCATCACCACATAGGATGTGAGATGTCTTTCCTGCATGATGAACTGAAAGTCCACTAAGTTTACTGTCAGTCCTAATTTTATAAAATCCACAGTAATCAGATCTTGCAAGCTTCTCACATTTCTTCTCCATTTGGGCCAGCCTCTTGTCATATCATTCTTTGCAGTGCAACATACAGTATGTGTGGTAACAACTGCAATAGGCTCAGCGAGAGGGTAGAACCACGTATTAGTACAGATGAATGCCAGTAACTACGTGGATTTAGGTAGTGGGCAGCAAACTATGTATCAAGATGAATATACTATGTCCCCATTTATCGTAAATGGAAACAAATCATGATTGACTGAATTGCCTGTATTTAAAGGGTAAGCTTCGAAATGTTAACCCTTTTTTCAAAGCAGGTATCTGACACTTCTAAAGCCTCGTGAACACACGGCCGGTTTTCTCGGCAAGAAAACTGCTGGGAGAGCTTTTTGCAGAGAAAACCGATCGTGTGTATGGTTTCTCGTCTGGAAAACTGCCGGGAATCTCAACAAAAAAAAATAGAGAACCAGCTCTCTATTTTTTCATCGGAATTCTCGTCGGCCTGTTTCCCGACGAGAAAACCGCGCGTGTGTACGAGGCTTGTATGCTTACCTGTCCCCAGGTAAGCCCGTGCATGCTCGATAGCTTACAAGGGTAGTGTGCTCAATAGCTTACAAGGGTAGTGTGCTCGATAGCTTACAAGGGTAGTGTAGGGTGAAGCAAGATGGCGGCGACGGCATCGAATGTGACAAGCGCATGCTCGTTGTAGTAGATGACGTCACCGTGTTCTTGCCATTCAATAGAACGGTTTTTTTTTTTTAATGTGCGTGTGTACACAGGGCTTGGCAAGAAAAGCTTGCCAGGAATCCCGTCATGAAAAACGTTTTTTTTCCTGACGGGATTCTCGCCCGTGTGTACAGGGCTTAAGAGTATCAGAGCTTATTCATTTCCATCCGTCCCCCTAACTGTCTGTAAATAGCTAGGGGAACAGATGGCAATGACTGGGAGTCTCAGTCATTACCACATACCTATATCTACTACTACTAAGGCCTCATGCACGCTTAACGTTTTTACAGCTGCTTCTAGGGGCTTCTGGCATTTTTTTCCCCCTGCCTCTAATCGCCCCAGCATGTTAGCCTATGTGTCCATGCACATACAGGCTTTTAGCAGCGTTTAGTGGCAGAGGCTTTTAGAGGCAGTGCGTCCAAGAGCAGCAGCGTTTTTGCTACTAAACGTGTCTAAACGCTACGCGCGTTCGCTTGAGAGTTAATTTATTTCAATGGCCAGAATAAATTATTATTCTGCCTAATGAAATGGCTTGACGGCTGAAAACATGCCTAAAACTGTAGACACTTTTACAATCGTCAAGCTTTTTTTCTGCCTAAACACTGCTGCCAAGAAGAAAGGCTTCTAGGATAGTTTGCAAAACATCCTGTGTGCAGGAGGCCTTAGGCTCGTTTCACACTGCAGCGATGCGGGAACCCTGCGAATCCACTGCGGTTTCCCGCATCGCATGTCTCCCAGCGGCAGTTCACACTACCCTATGCGAAATGCTGGGAGTGTCAATTAAAAAGTTAATGACACCCCCAAATCAGTTTGCATATAGCAGTGCAAACTGCAAATTTGGACAGGAATCGGATTGCATGGGTGTGAGCACCCATGCGATCCGATTCTGCTGCGAACCAAAAAAAGGGTCCTGTGCGAGTTTGGTCTGAATGCGATGCAAATTCAGCCATACAATCTGTAAGGCTGAAATCGCATTGCACAAAGATCGCATGTGATTTGCACTGCAGTGCGGTGAAAAACACATCTTGGACATCGCACCAGTGGGAACTGGCCTTTAGTGTGTTATCATGTGGTCATTATAGCTTTTGAGAAACTCTCTGGAGCAGCCTTTACATGATAACAGTAGCAAGCAGATTCCACTGTCAGCTTCCGTGCTTCTCTGGGAGCTGTGACTTTGTAGGGGGAGTGTAAGGTGGTTGTTAAGTTAGTAAGCTCTGATACTCCCGTAAGTACCAGATTACTATTGACTTTTTTTTTTAATAACTTCTCTTTATTAAAGTATATAAAAAAATAGGTGGTTACAAAACATGGACTATTGGGCATTCCCAGGCCAGAAAGGTACATAGTAACACAAAGAAGAGCAACAGCTTCTTACTCTTGGTAAACTTGACGAGGAGAGGTACATCAGTGGGCACACAAAAGGAAGAAAGCCCTGCAGGGCAGATTATTATTAAAGTGGAACTCCACCCAAAAGGGAAGTTCTGCTTTAAGCTCTCTTTCCTCCCTCCCCTGCCACATTTGGCATGTGACTTTTTTTTTTTGGGGGGGGAGCAGGTACCTACTTTTGAAAAGTACCTGCTCCCATTTCCGCCCGGATCGCCGAGGCCAAGTTCTCCTCTCCCTCTCCCTCCCAGCAGTCTTCTGGGACATGTCACAGGTAACAGAAGACTGCCTGACCATTCAGCAGGCACATCTCGACTTGCCGAAAGCTGTCACAGCCGGGTGCCTACAGTTGAAATTCCGGCGCCGGGTAAAGCAGAGGGAGAGAAGCGACGGTTCAGGTGACCACATCGCTGGATCCTAGGACAGGTGAGTGTGTGTTTATTAAAAGCCAGCAGCCGCATGTCCATGCTACTAAGGCATACCGGGCTGCTCGTATCTCTAAGAGATTGATGGGCAGGGCCTTTTCCGCATCCGACCATCTGCCCTGGAGAGACCATTGCTCCAGTACTGCTCCCCAGCCTATAAGGCTGGCATCTGTAGTGACCACCTTCCAAGAAATCGGACTGAAGGATTTCCCTTTTTCCAGATTCTGGGGAACCAACCACCAACGGAGGCTCTTGCGAACGGAAGGGGACAAGGACATTGGTAAGTCTAGGGCCTGAACTTTCTTGTTCCAGGCTGACAGTATGGCCCTTTGCAAATTCCTTGAATGGAATTGACCGTAGGGTACTGCTTCGAATGATGCCACCATTTTTCCCAGCAGCCTCATGCACAGGCGTATGGACGGCTGTCTTTTTGTACCCACTAAGTGGATCAAATCTCTCAAAGACAACACCTTTTTTCGAGGCAAGAATATTTTCCTCTGGCCTGAATCTAGCCTTAGCCCCAAGTATTCCAGACTTTTGACTGGTTTTAGGGCTGACTTGTCTCGGTTGATAATCCAAACGTGAGATTCCAGATACTTGATTGTCTTGTGAACGACCACTTCTAGTTTTTTCACTGAGTGGTCTATCAGCAACAAGTCGTCTAGATATGCCATTATCGTTACACCTTGCATTCTTAGATTGGCCAATAATGGGGCCAGAATTTTTGTGAACACTCGTGGTGCTGTGGCCAGACGGATGGGTAAGGCTCTGAACTGAAAATGGCGCCCTTCTACTGCAAAGCGTAGAAATTTTTGGTGGACTGGAAAGATGGGAATGTGCAAATAAGCATCTTTGATGTCGATCGAGGCTAACCATTCCTCCCCTTGTAGGGCAGTGGCCACCGATCGGATCGACTCCATCCGGAAAGTCCTGATATGCAGGAATTTGTTTAGCCCTTTTAGATTTAATATGGGCCTCACGTCCCCGTTTGGCTTCGGGACTGTAAAGAGGTTTGAGTAAAACCCGAACCCCCATTCTTCCAGGGGAACCTCCATAATTACTCCTTGGAGCAATAGTTGTTCTAGTGCCAACAGGAGGGACTCTCTCTTCCGGGGATCCCTTGGCACGTTTGACCTCATAAAATGGGAAGGAGGAGAGTCTTTTAACTCCAATTTGTATCCCAGACTTACTGCGGAGAGCACCCATCTGTCTCTGATCGTGTCCCGCCAGGTCTCTGCGAACAACTGGAGTCTTCCCCCCACCCGATTGAGTGGGGGCAACCCTTCATGCATTTGACTTTGGGGGAGGTTTTGTACCTCTCCTGACCCAGGGTTTTTTATTACCCTGCGATTGTCCCTGATTTTTACCCCCGGGATTTGACCGAGGAGGCCGTCGGAACTGTTTCACAGCCGATGCCCCAGGGACTGGAGAAGCAGGCCTCTTAAAAGTGGGACCTCTAACTCTGTTTTTAACCGGCAAGAGTGTACTTTTACCGTTGGAAATTTTCTGGATATATTTGTCCAGGTCTTCCCCAAATAAGCGTTCACCATGAAATGGGAAGCTAACCAGCAATTTTTTACAGGGAGCTTCAGCAGACCAGTTTTTGAGCCATAGAAGCCTGCGCATATGTACTACAGACAGCGTAAGGCGGGAGGCCTGATGGATTGAATCCTTTATGGCGTCAACCGCAAAGCATAAGGCTCTAGGTAGATCAGCTAGGGCAAGGGCCTGCTGATCTGGCAAGTCCCTTAAGACTTGTTTCAACTGATCCTTCACTGCTTGGCAGACCCCAATAGCTGCCACTGCTGGTTGTGTCACCAAGCCTGCTGTAGAAAAAGCAGATTTTAATAAGGACTCCAATTTTTTATCTATTGGGTCCTTGAACATTTGGACATTATCCACTGGACATGTCAGTGATTTATTCACACAAGAGATGGCTGCGTCCACTGTAGGGACCCTCCATTTTTTGATGAACTTATCCTCCATGGGATAGACCACCGGAAATCTCTTGGGGGGAGTAAATATTTTATCAGGATGTTCCCAATCCTGGTACATGAGCCCTTCCAATAAAGGGTGAAGTGGAAAAGAACAGTCTGGGGAGCTTTTAGCGACCCCAGCGAGGAGACAGTAGTGGTTGATGGTTCCGCAAGGTGCATTTTAAATGCTGATCGGACCATGTTAGTCAAAGACTGAACCCATAATCTTTCAGCTTGAGATGCTGAGAAAGGTTCCTCCACTGTTGATTCCTCTATAACAGAATCAACCTCCCCCTTCAGGCAGGTCGATCCCTGTATGGGACTGTTGCTCCGCTAACAGGTACTCCGAAGGGGGAGACGGAGATCGGGCGTGCTTTCCCTGTGACAGGGAGGCAGCGATTAATGTTGACAATCTCTCTTCTAATCCTCCCAGAACTGAGGAAAAAACCTCCTCTGTTACATACACAGAAGCAGGTGAACTGAGGACAGCCACAGTACCAGGTACTCCTGCAGGGTTTCTACGGTCACTAACCTCTGAATTTTCAGGGGAGACTGGTGCAGCAGAAGCATGCCCAAGATCCTCAGAGCCCGATGGAGACCCCTTTCGCTTCCTGGAAGATTTAGTTCCGGAGCTTCTGGACGGCATATTCCTAAGCCCAAAGCTGAGGTATTCCAGCCGTAATACACCCCTTTTACTGAGAATAGTCTAGCATAATTGCTGCTATATATCAGTTGGTGTCTACTAAAGTGCCTTTCTAGGGGATGCCTGCATCAACCGCCTCTGTGTGCCTTTTTACTGTTGCTAGCTCTGTTTGTGCACTTCAATAGCCAGCTTGATTGTTTTTAAACATGCTGGACGCCCGCACATGCGCAGTAGAGCCGCGGCGCACACCGAGCGTCATCCACCCGCTCCGCCCCTTTTTCCAGATCGCCTCTATATAGAGAGGCGCGTGCACGCGCACGCGCGCGGGCACGTGCGCCTTCGGCGCCTTTTTTGAAAAAACAAGGAGCTAGATGGGAGCCAGGGTCCCTGCCGCAGGGCCCGGGGATGGATGAGCGCAGCAACAGGGCAGAGGAGACAGCTTCCCAGCAGAGAACTTACCAACTGCCTGGATTTGACTTCAGAAGAAAAAAATCCACATTACAAGAAAAAAAGAACCATAGCGGCCTCTAGTGTTTAACACAGGTACCGCGGTCTTACACATTTTTTTATTTTTTATTTTCTTGCCTACTATAAAATTTTTACATTTTCTCAGTAGTAACAGGCATGCACAGAATATTTAGCGGGAATACCTTAGGTAACAGGCAGAAAGACAAAATAGGCTTGGGGGTCCCCCAATAGAACCAAGTTCCTGAGGGCCCCCACTTACCTTTTCCTCGCCGCAGGACTCTGTTTGGTCCACAGAAGCCCAAACTTCACCTATCATGGCAGGCATTGTAATCAAACCTTCAGGGACCGGGTTCCCAAGGATTCCACTCCCCTGGATCTGTATAGCACCCTGCACAGAAAGCATCTTAGTCGTGGGTATGACCAGAGCTCTGGATCCCAGGGTCCAGCCCTCCTAAGAGAGGCATTACAGGCAAAACCTTGCTCTTCTCTTGCAAGGCCCGGGTACCGACCGTTTAGCTATGAAGCTTTTTTGGTCAGATCCGGAATAGCTTACTGAGGCCCAAAAGAACCTGTACGCAAGCTCAGTGAAAAACACATGTTTCTTCTTGGCCAACACCTTAGACACTGGCAAAAAACTGAGGTGCTCCCGGATGGGAGGGGCTTATATAGGGGAGGGTACTTCCGGTTTTGGAAGTTGCCAGTGCCAGCACCTGAAGGTATCTATATAACCCACATAGTAATGACTATGTCGCTCTGTGTCCCGTGATGTACGAGAAAGAAAAATAAATTGTGTCAATGTATAAAGTTCTGCTGTTCGTTGGGGCTGAATTAGCTAAGTATAGATATAGGATAACTAAAGCTTACGATTTCAACTAAATACACATTTAGTTTCCAGAATTCTGGGCTCATTTTATACATTATTTTGCAGAACAACTCTCTTCATTGCAAACTGAGTGCTGGTTCCACAGCAGACAAAATCCATGACAAAAGCCCAACCAAAACAAGGCTCCCTCGGAAGGTTGACCTGCGAGCACGATACTGGGCATTCCTATTTGACAATCTCAGGAGAGCTGTGGATGAAATATATGTGACATGTGAATCAGACCAAAGTGTTGTTGAATGCAAGGTAAGACATATGATGTATGATCTGTACCCTCCATGTATACGGATACCAACTAGTGCCTTTGTATGTGTTTGTGGGATTTTTTACATCTTTTTTTTTCTTCTTTATTTATGAAGTTTTTGAAAGGGACAGGAAGGCAGGCACAGACCCACCAACATGTTATATAGATACAAGTCATAGAAACTGATTATCTTTATTAAAGGAAGGCCTTTGACTCAGTTTTTACTAGCACATTAAATTGTGTATTTGAATTAGTTCAAAAGAGTTGTTACTGTTGGCACTATAGAAATCCTTTTTAGTAATAATAATAATAATATCATACATGCAGGATATACAGTATCTGGTTTAAAGACCTCTTGTTTTATATCTTGCAAATGCGTTTATCTTACAATGAGTCATCCGTGGCTCACTGTCATTCTCCAAATATTTCCCTTGTGTAATTCCTATATCTAACTGTAGATGGCAGTGTTGTAACTGATCTGTATGATATTTTGTTTGACTAAATGGAAGCTTGTTTATTATTCATTGCCCCAAAAATGGGTATAAGATATAACTGAAGCTGTGAGCTTACTTTTCATATTGTTAAAGTGACACTTATCAGTGTTCTTAAAAAAAATCAGATTTTATCTTAGTTCCCTGTTGTATCTTGGCTATTCTATTCCTGCAACTATTTTTCCTTTAAAGATTTTTTGTGTGCCATTATAGTCTGTACACATGCCACCAATTTAGTCAATTAACTTCAGTGCTTTGTAAAGGTTCTAAAAGTGCATGAGGTATTTCCTTGAAGTTTGTGTTTTTTTTCCCTAAAATCTTACTTTCGATTTTTTTTGTAAATATATATTTGTGTATATATCAGTTTGACCTTCACAAACAAGTCAGTAAAGAGCTTACTCTGCTTCTTCCATAAAGGTCCCCGCTTGGTGTATTCTGTAGTGAGTATGATTTCCATTGCTTCAGCACAGGAGTTTAATCTGCAGCTAGAAGCATTGTAGGTGAACAAGAGAGCAGTATTGATGTGCTGGGCCCTGGGGTCCTAGCGTCCTGGTATAGAGTGTCATCAGGACAAAGAGATGGCGCCAACAGTCCTGCCGTGCACGCCAGTGACTAGAATTAATTACAAACCAATCGAATCCGTTGCAGCCAATTGGTAAACTAATTGGTAACTTTAGCTGGGCATCCAGCTCTGGTGATCCGGTATGGGGGAGGGAGTATCCTGTGAGACACTTTTGTCCAGCTGCGGGTGAGATGTCCGGAGAGAGATGTGCATCAGTGGAGACGAAGCCCCCGCTGCTGCTTGTCCTGTTTATATTCCCTTGTTCGGAAAACATGGCTCTTATTACAGCTCACATGGCATGAAGTCTGATCAACTTGATAAGGTGAACTGAGCCTTCCTTCAAGCAGGTACCTGCCAGAGGGGATGATTACTCATGTACAAGGAGATGGGGCTATACTACTGCAAATGAGAGCTAATTGCAGCGCTGTAGTGGGGGGGGGGGGCCTGGATGATAGCTGGGTGGGGAATAGGAGCATAAAATTATCTGCCAGCATAATACATAAAGTACAAGCTGGGTCGACGAAGAATGGAGCGAGATTACAGTACCTGTCATTTGCATCACAATACACAGTTTAGTATCCTCATATAACTTTCTCAGTGTCATAGTGACTAAGTAGTGGTGAAAGTTTCCAATAATGGCTAGAGAGTAGTGGATTTTTAAGAACATTAATTTATCTATATTGATCAAAATAATAATTACACAGTGTTGCAAACAATCATTTAATTGTATGCCAAATTTGCTTATACTGGAAATACTCATTTATTTCCAAGAGAAGAGCTTCATAGTGTCCATTATTTTCTGTGGCATAGGACTCCAAAATATTCTGCTGATTCATGAATAGAGCGATAGCCAGTAGTAGCAGAATAAACATCATCTGTCCTAGTTCTGCTGCTTGTTTAACTTTGTGGAGCCACACAGTGTAGGAGCAATCTGTCCTACTAACATTGTTATTGTATAGTAGGACATCTCCCTTCTTTTCATATATGCAAAGAGATCAAAGTAAATGGACAAATAAAACCCTAAAAATGAACAGTATCCTTGTTTAGTTAATGTAATTATTGAAGAAGATCAAGCTGCTACTCAATAGAAGCTAATTATTTAAATTTTCATATAGTACAGTAGGTTAGCTAATCATAGTTAGTCAAGTTGAAAAAAGACATACCGTATATACTCGAGTATAAGCCGACCCGAATATAAGCCGAGGCACCTAATTTTACCACAAAAAACTGGGAAAATGTATTGACTCGTGTATAAGCCTAGGGCAGGGATATGCAATTAGCGGACCTCCAGCTGTTGCCAAACTACAAGTCCCATGAGGCATAGCGAGAATCTGACAGCATCAAGCATGACACCCAGAGGCAGAGGCATGATGGGACTTGTAGTTTGGCAACAGCTGGAGGTCCGCTAATTGCATATCCCTGGCCTAGGGTGTCCATCTGCATGCCTCACTGTGCCTCACTTTGCCTGACTGTGCCCATGTGCATGCCTCACTGTGCCCATGCCTCACTGTGTAAATGACTAGACTGACGTTTAACATGGGAGTCTATGGAAGGGGTGCCCAGATTTGAAAAATCTGTGTTTCCTGGCCGTAGGTCCCCCATACAAAAAACTTTTCACACTTATAGAGGAGAAATCGGGCTACATGGGTGCCACGTTTCGGGTCCAGGGGACCTAGGACCAGTCGGTACCGGGTCCCCAAAGTCACTGGAGAAATTACCGTTTAACATGGAAGTCTATGGAAGGGGTGCCGAGCTTTGAAAAATCGGTGCTCCCCGGCCATAGGTCCCCCAGACAACAAACTTTGCACACTTGTAGAGAAAGAGTGGGGCTACATGTGTGCCAAGCTTGGTAGCGGCTCCCCAAAGTCTGGGAGATCAGGCGCAAAAAGGTGACTCAAGTATAAGCCGAGGGGGGCATTTTCAGCACACAAAAATGTGCTGAAAAACTCGGCTTATACTCGAGTATACACTAAGTCCACTTAGTTCAACCTAACATAGAAAAAAAAATACAAATAGAAAACCTCTATATACACAATCCTATACCCACAGTTGATCCAAACGAAGGTAAAATAAACCCCAGTAAACCAAGATACAATTTGCTCTAGCAGAAAAAAATATTCCTTCCTGATCCCCAGGAGACAATCAGATAATGAAAACAAATGGCAACCACCCCAACCTATAACTAGCCTTTGCAGCAAGGTGCACATGGAAGGGCAACGCACAACAAAAATAACAAATTCCCAGATCACTTACCAGCTAGACTGCAACAAAACCAAATTGACCCCGTGTAACAGTTCACTTTAAAAACAAGGGGTTTAGTCACACACATTTGCAAACAAATATGTATCCAACTGCTGTAAAAGTGCTCCAATTTGGGAGACTCAAAATTATAGAGTTAGGACAGCAGTACACTGGGGTACCTTGATTGTGGCTTACACATATGTTTGCAAATGTGTGCGACTTGCTGCAAAGGCTAGTTATTGGTTAGGGTGGTTTCTATTTGTTTTGTACAGCTTGTAAAGACCGGGAGACGGTGGAAGCCATGTTAGTGGTGACAGCGCGCTTCTGGAGAGCTTTGTTTAAAGGTATGCATACTAGCACATTATGCATTTACCCTACAGGGAGAAAGTGTTTTTTTTTTTTTTTTTTTATAGAAAAGTTTACCAACGCTTTAAATGGATGCACCCACGGCTGTCAGAATGCCTGAACAGTTCCTGCATCTGATTGGATAGGGATGCTTTTCGGCAATTTTTGCCGTTTTTGTTGAGCCTGGTGGTTCCGACAGTACCATGCACTGAGTGAATTTTCTCCGATTCAGCAGGAATGGGCCATAATTAGATCTGTGTATGGCCAGCTTTAGTTCTTTCATTAGCTGAAAAGTTGTTGAAAATTCATGTCAAGTTCTATTTATTCATTTGTGCAGTTTCATATTATAAGGCAGTATATTTTTCTTTCATTAGCCTTGAATAGGAGAGAAAAGTTAAAGCCTTACTCCAGCCAAAACATTTTTTTTTGTTTTAGAGCATGGGCGAGTTAGAATATCTATATGCATATGAAACAAAAAGGTGGGACTTTATGTGAGGTGCAGGGCATCTAACCAGGCATCTCCATCCCCGATAATTGGACAAAAGGAAACAGGGGTGGGACTTTAAATGAAGCATGCATCCCAGGAGGTTGCACGATACAGATGAATATGGCAGGTACCTGATGTGGTAGAACCAAAGATGTTACATGAAAGCATTGCATAACAATTGGCAATCAATGGTTTAATTGTATACTAAACATAACAAAAACAATGATAACATAGTATACCTGATGTATCTGTTAAAAATTGAATAGTACATATAATATAACAATAATAATAACATAGTATAATAACATGGTTGGTTCATACTTAAAACAATAAAAGGGGCCAATTCATTGAGACGTGTCTCCATGGGATATAAATGTAACCTTGATACATTTGTGCAATCAAATAAATAAAATAAATGGTTGATGGTAATAGTACAATGTATAAGCAAACGAGCATCCATTAGTTCATAGTAATAGCATAGTAGTTCCTGGTAAGGACATTATACAGAACCAAATTGATTAAAGTATGTCTCCATGATGGATAACTGTAAACCTGGTAGGTTGATACAATCCAAATGGTATATGGGGTAGTGGTGGTTCAGTGTCAATATGTATGCGAGAGGGCATCTATTGGCTCAACGCGTTTCGTGGCTACTGCCACTCCTCAGGAGAAAGTATGAAGTAGATGTCTAAAAGTATTAAAACAGTAAAATTCAAAATTATAGGTAGAATTATATGATAGATCTTGATAAGGGGAGAGGAGGGGGAGAAGGGAAGCAACAACGATTCCCCAAGGTAACTTACAGGTATGCCTATGACTGTGGACACAGGCGTGGAGGGCAGGAGGCGGGCCGGAGGGACAACAGCCCCCCGGGAGCTGAGGTGGAGTAACCCCAATATACACAGATGGAAGTCCAAAAGGAGGCTAGGGTACCCAAGGAGGGGTCTCCATGGATAAAAATTGACTGTGTAGTCACTGTGATTGTGGCCATCTATAAAAAAGAGGGGGGAGGTCTGCTTTGAATGATATGGTCTCCAGGCATGGTTGATCTACACAGCAGCTTCCTGTTCATAAGGATACTTCACATCCAGCTCTGTGGCTCCCTGTACTTAGTAATGTCGGATAGATTATCGTACCACTGCATTATCAGTTTTATTCAAACTCTGGGGATGATTTTGTTACAAAATGCATTATACATAACTACAGATTTTACCAGTATTTTTCTATTTTTGACCTTTATCTGCTGCCTAATAGATTTACCTCTTTTTCCCTACTATGTAAAAAAAACTTGTTTTCAATTGGAAGTTTGCCTTTACCTTTTTTTTTGTATAAACCACAGACATGTTTTCCACAAACGGCATTGGCCCAATTCAATAAGCTGCAATGCATATGTTTTTGCCATAAGAATTTTTATTTTTAGCCATGTGACTATTATTTTCAGCCTGCCATAGCAGCCAAAACAGTTGTTATGGCAAATAATAGTTGTTATACCTTAGTGAATTGAGCATGTCTGTTTAAAGGGTCAGTCCACCAAAAACTTTTTTCTTTTTTTTTTTTTTTTTTAAGCTTTAGATGTTGGAGAGTAAAACCACTTAACAGTTTCTTATACAATGGGTATAGAAAATAATCACCCCTTTAAAATAATGACATTTTGTTGCTTTGCCGCCTAAAATAAAGATGGACACCGTTTTTGTTTTATCCAGCTGTACTTATAACATCCAAGTGAAAGATATAACACCAACATGTCAGAAAAAAAAAATCCCCCAAAAAATCTGAGTTGGAAATAGGATCACCCACTCTTGTAAAATGACTTGTAAACTCAATCAGATTTAGCTAATCACCTTCTCAATGGCACACAAAGCCATTTGAATTACAACTGTGATCAGCTGTGGTCCTTTTGATTAGCTCAGCATGAAAAGAGCTTTCCTTGAGCATTTCAGTCCCTGGGTAGTGCAACTGAAGCAAACAAACTATGGGTGGCAATGCACTGTTAAAACATCTCTGAGATAAATTTGTGGACAGGCACAAGTCAAGAAATTGATACAGAAAAGTTTCAAAGGCTTTATCATGCCTGGAAGCACAGTGAAGTCTATTATTAAGAAGTGTAAGGTATTTGGTACAACACAGACCCTCCCTGGACCAGGACGTCGCTCCAAACTGAATGAAAAAGCCAGGAGGAACCTGGCCAGAGAGGCTACCAAGAGGTCTACAGCAGCTCTGAAGCAGTTGCAGGAATTTATGACAAAGAATGGTCATTGTGTGCATGTGACAACAATATCACAAATTTTCCCAAAATGTAGCTTGTATGGGAGGGTTGCAAGAAAAAAGCCACTCCTCCAGAAAGGCCACATGCAGTCACCACTGAGCTTTGCCAAAACGCACCTTGAAGATTCTGAGGCCACATGGAAAAGGGTGTTCTGATCAGGTGAGACTAAAATTTTATTATTTGGCCTCAACACCAAACAATATGTCTGACGGAGATCCAATACAGCTCCCCATCCAAATAATACTATTCCTACAGTAAAGTATGGAGGTGGTAATATCTTGTCATCGGGGTGTTTCTCTGCAGCAGGGACTGGAGCACTTGTCAGGCTAGAAGGGAAAATGAATGGGGCAAAATACTGTCAAATTCTTGAGGAAAATCTGCTCTCCTTTGCCAGAAAATTGTCAATGGGAAGAAGGTTTACCTTCCAACATGACAATGACCCAAAGCACACAGCAAAAATTACCACAAAGTTGAAGGAGAAAAGTATTAATGTCCTTGCATGGCTTAGTCAGAGCCCAGACTTAAACCCCATTGAAAATCTGTGTAATGACTTGAAGGATGCAGTCCACAAACAGTCACCATCCAATTTAACTGAACTTGAGCAGTTCTGCAAAGAAGAGTGGGCAAGTGCTCAAAGACATGGCCAAGGTAAAGAGGGCTGAAACCTGACCACCACTGAACAAGACACATACCGTATATACTCGAGTATAAGCCGACTCGAGTATAAGCCGAGGTACCTAATATTGCCCAAAAAACTGGGAAACCTTACTGACTCGAGTATAAGCCGATGCCCCACTGTTCCCTAGCTCGCTAAATATTACCTGTAAAGAAGTTGCGGCTGCGGCGTCCATCGTTCAAATTCCGCGGCGTCCATCGTTCAAATTCCGCGGTCTCTTCCTGTTCCTTCCTTGATAGGCGATTCTCAGCAGACACTCTCCGCCTATCACGATCGTTCTCTCATCCTCAGTTTTCCCAACAGACACTGTGTTGGGTGTTCCGCCAATCACAGACGTCTGCTGGAAAACTGAGGATGAGAGAACGTTCGTGATAGGCGGAGAGTGTCTGATGAGATTCGCCTCTCACGGAAGGAACAGGAAGAGACCGCGGAATTTGAACGATGGACGCCGCGGATTTTGAACGATGGACGCTGCAGCCGCAACTTCTTTACAGGTAATATTTACAATGTAAAAATTTTGATGACTCGAGTATAAGCCGAGGGGGGGACTTTCAGCCCCCAAAAAAAGGGCTGAAAATCTTGGCTTATACTCGAGTATATACGATAAGTTGAAACGTCAAGACTGGGTCAAGAAATATCTGAAGACAGATCTTTCAAAGGTTTTAATGACTGATGAGATGAGAGTGACTCTTGACGGACCAGATGAATGGGCCTGTGGGTAGATCAGTAACTGGCACAGAACTCCACTTCCACTCAGACACCAGTAAAGTGGAGGTGGGGTACTAGTATGGGCTGGTATTATTAAAGATGAGCTAGTTGGACCTTTTTGGATGAAAGATGGACTCAAAACAACTCCCAAACCTACTGCTGGTTGTTAGAAGACACTTTCTTGAAGCAGTGGTACAGGAAAAAGTCTGCATCTTTCAAGAAAACCATGATATTTATGCAGGACGATGCTCCATCGCATGCTTCGAAGTACTTCACTGCGTCGCTAGCCTGCAAAGGCCTTAAAGATGAAAGAATAATGACATGGCCCCTTTCCCCATCTGCCCTAAACCCTATGAAGAACTTGTGGTCCCTTCTTAAACAGGAGATTTACGGTGAAGGAAAACCATACACCTCTCTGGCAGGCTGTGGTTGCTGCTGCACAAAAAGTTGATCGTCAACAGATCAAGAAACTGACAGACTCCATGAATGGAAGACTTATGACTGAAATTGAAAAGAAGGGTGGCTATATTGGTCATTGAAATGTCAGAAATGTTTATTTGTAAGAGCCGGTTCACACAAGGGCAACAGGACTTCCAGCATGACTTTGGCAGGCAACTTGGACACGACTTGAGTATGAATCACAGCGCGACTCCAGGCAACTTACAAGGCAACTTCAAGTTGCCACCAGGACAGGCGACTTTCCAGTGGCCAATCAAACAATAATCAGCTCTGTGGGAGGGAGGGGGAAGGGAGGGGTTTGCCTGGAATACTATTTTTACTTCCTGGAAAGTTGCTTCAGTTAAGACAGGGGATCCGACTTGGAGGCAACTTCCATTGAAATCAATGGGTACAAGTCACCTAGAAGCCGGATTGAAGTCGTACAGGAACCTTTTCTGAAGTCGGAGCGACTGCAGTAGTGTACATTAAGACAGCCAGAGGCGTTGTAAGGGGGGAGCAGGGGGTGCGGGCCGCACCCGGGTGACACCCACCAGAGGAGTGACACCCGGCACAGCACTGCATTGAGAGGCGCCGCGCTGGCCGCGGCTCTCTCCTCTTCCTCCTTCACCTGCGCCCGGTGCACGCATGTCCTCCGGGAACTGGCACTGCGATCTACAACGGCACGTGACAGGCAGGTGGGGAGAGGTCATGGTGCCAGTGTCCTATCACAATTGGACTCCTCAGACCAACGTCGATGCCTAGGCTCCTCCTCCCCTTCACACTGACAGTATATCCACAACAGGAGGAGAAGCCTAGGAAGAGGGACATTCGTGTGCACAGAGCCGCGCTGATCTGAGGTCTGTAAATGTAGGGAGGGGAGGGCGTTATATTAGGGGGATTGCATGGGGGGGAGTAACATTAGGGGGATTACACAGGGGGTGTTACTTTAGGGGGATTGCAGGGGGTTACATTAGGGGCATTACACAGGGGGGGTTACATTGGGGGGATTGCAGGGGGGTAACATTAGGGGGATTACACAGGGGGGGTCTTACTTTAGGGGGATTGCAGGGGGGTAGCATTAGGGGGATTATACAGGGGGAGTTACATTAGGGGGATTGCACAGGGGGGTTACATTGGGGGGATCGCAGGGGGGTAGCATTAGGGGCATTACACAGGGGGGGTTACATTGGGGGGATTGCAGGGGGGTAACATTAGGGGGATTACACAGGGGGGCCTTACTTTAGGGGGATTGCAGGGGGGTAGCATTAGGGGGATTACACAGGGGGGTTACATTAGGGGGGATTGTAGGGGGGGTAACATTAGGGGGATTCCACAGGGGGCGCATTACTTTAGGGGGATTGCAGGGGGGTAGCATTAGGGGGATTACACAGGGGGGTTACATTAGGGGGATTGCAGGGGGGGTAACATTAGGGGGATTACGCGGGGGGGGTTACATTATGGGGATTACACAGGGTGGGTTTCATTAGGGGGATTGCAGGGGGGTAACATTAGGGGGATTACATTGGGGGATTGCACATGGGGGACGTTACATTAGGGGCATTACACAGGGGGGGGGCGTTACATTAGGGGGATTACGCAGGGGGGGCATTACATTAGGGGATTACACAGGGGGGCGTTACATTAGGGGGATTGCAGGGGGGTAACATTAGGGGGATTGCACAGGGGGGGCTACATTGGGTAGATTGCACAAGGCGGTAACATTAGGGGATTACACAGGGGGCAGAGCTGTGCTGATGTGCTAGCCTGCTCAGTGCCCTGGATTGCTCATGCTCAGTGACCGGGGGGGTGACACCATATTTTACAGCACCAGGTGACACCAACCCTAGTGACGCCACTGAAGACGGCTCCATTCACTTCCATTACTTTTCTAAACTGCGCGACTTGGGGCGACTTGAAGTCGGATCCCAGGACGCCCTGTGTGAACCGGCTCTAAATGTTGAGTTGTTTGTTTATTATTCTCACTTTAAAAGATGAAAATAAACAAGTATGGGGAAAAAATTGCCTTTTCGTTTAAGGAGTTGTAAAGTCTCAGGGTTATTCACCTTAATGCATTCCATGTACCCAAATGACATTTTTATCATTTTTTTCACACAAATAGAGCTTTCTTTTGGTGGCATTTAATCAATACTGAGGTTTTTATTTTTTGCTAAACAAACAAATAAAAAGGGGGGAAAAAACAAACAAACTGTCTTTTTATAGTTTGTTTTAACATTTTGCAAACAGGTATTTTTTCTCTTTCATTGGTATGTGCTGATGAGGCTGCACTGATAGGTGCTAATGGGCACGGATGGGCTGCACCGATGGGCTGCACTGATAGGCACAGATAAGGTGGCACTGATGGGCACTGATAAGTAGCTGTGATAGATGGCACTGATAGGTGGCACTGATGGGCACTGGTAGGTAACTCTGATAGGCAGCACTGGTGATGAGGCACTGATAGGTAGCATTGATAGGTGGCACTGTGAGCACTGATAGGTGGCGCTGGTGGGCACTGGTAGGTGGCACTGTTGTGCACTGGTAGGTGGCACAGGTGGGCACAGATGAGGCGGCGGCTGCTCTCCTTGATCGGGACTAATGTCCCTCTGACAGCCAGCTTTTTTTTTTCTGATAGCGTGAGATGAAAAAATTGCCGATTACCGTCTCTGTTCACATCACATGATCAGCTGTCATTGACCGACCCTTACTCCGATCTGTGATCAGATGAGTCCCATTGACTCGGTTATCACAGAGCGCCGTGCATGCCCTGCAGGGGGCATGCAGGCCTCTTCAACACGGGAGGACGTCATATAACAGCCTCCTGGCAAAGTAGGTCCACGCTGTAGCCATCATTCAGCTATACCGCGGACGGGAAATGGTTAAAAAATAAATAAAAAACAAACCTTTACAATCACTTTAAAGTGGTTGTAAACCCACTTTGTAAACAAACACCTACAGGTAAGCCTAGATTAAGGCTTACCTGTAGGTGCAAGAAATATCTCCTAAACCTACACGGTTTAGGAGGTTTTTGCAAAAAAAGACATGCACCGATGTCTACGGCGCATGCGCGCCGTAGACAACGGTGCATTCACAGGGTTAATCCCATTCACAATTCCGGCTCTGCCGGAATAGACAGCTCCCGCGCGCATGCGCGGAGTGACGTCTTCGCCGCTCCGGCCAATCACAGCGCCGCAGCGGCGCTGTGATTGGCTGGAGCGGCGATACCCAGAAGTAACCTTCCGGGTATCTGAGGTGCGATGGCTGCGGACGGAGCAGGGGACGAGGATGGCTTCGGGGGTCCCGATCTAAGGTAAGTGATGCATAATGAGCTAGTATGCTAGTCATACTAGCTCATTATGGCTTTGTCTTGCAGGTAATTAAAAAAAAAAAAAAAATGTTATCTGGGTTTACAACCGCTTTAAGTTGCATAATAATTCTGCACACTATTAATTGCCCAATAATTGTTCACACATAGATATTCCCCTAAGAAAGACAAAACCTCACTTTTACTTTCTTAAATATTCAGGTTTGAGGTTTATTAACATTTTGGATTGACAGAGAGCATTGTACTCGTTCAGTAATAAAATTAATCCTTAAAAATACAACTTGACTAATAATTGTGTACAGTGTACTATTGCTAATGTAGACATAAAGTTGAATTTTACCTATTGATGATTTCTTTGTTTGTTCAGGAGGTGCTAATGATGCTGGATAACTATGTGAGAGATTTCAAGGCTCTCATTGACTGGATTCAACTTCAAGAAAAGCTGGAGAAGACAGATGCTCAGAGCAGGTAAACATTTTGAGGCCTTCTGTGTAGGTATCTACTAATAATATACTGATAACATACTTATTACATTACCTGTCCTATATTACATACAATTAAGGATATTTCTTTAGTTTTGTATGCAAAATCAAGACAAAAAGCATTTTTTTAAAGGTTTCTGGCACATGTCTTCTAATGGAGTCCTCCTTTCTGATCTGTATTTCTGCCTCGAGGTCTGTCTCTGTGGACCTTTGTGGCATGCAAATGCATACCTTGATACTTATATGATATTGTGTTTTTTAGGCCCCTTTCACAGGTGGCGGATCCACTCAGCACCAGTTGATCCCCGCTGCGCCGGCGGATGACAGGTCCATCTCTGCTCACTGTGGAGGGATGGACCTGTCAGAGCTCCGCTGTCCTCTATGACGAGATTGTATGAACAGGGACAGCCTGTCTGTTTTCATCCAATCCCATCCGATCCACTGGGCGGATGGCGAACGCATCACCATCCGTCTGTTTTGAGCGTATCTTGTCAGATCGGATGGCAGGCAGGTGTCAGCGGACACGTCTCTGCTGACATCCACCAGCCAATACAAGTCAATAGGTGGCCCGTTTAGATCTGCCTGAAAAACGGACAAGCGGATCTTTGCAGGCCGATCGTGTGAAAGGGACCTTAGTAATATGGCAAAATTCAGTTTTTCTCATTTGCATATACAGTGATCAGTCTTTATAGCCACTGAATAACATTGATGATCTCATTACAATGGTATTTGAAGGATATATTAGGCCACAAGTAAGCATGTTGTCCCTAAAGTTGATGTGTTGAAGGCAGAAAAAAAAAAAAAAAGCATTGCAGTTAGTTGTGTATCGGGCTGCCTAGCCGTCGGCCGGTCAGGGTACCCTTGCAGACTCATGTCCACAGCCAAAAGCGCCTACAACGGGCATGTGAGCATCAGAACTGGACCACAGAGCAATGGAAGAAGGTGGTCTGGTCTGATGAACCATGTTTTCTTTTACATCATGTGGATGGCCAGGTGTGTGTGTGCCATTTACCTGGGAATGTGATGGCACCAGGATGCAGTATTGGAAAAAGGCAAGCCAACTAAGACAGTGTGATGTTTTAGGCAATGTTCCGCTGGGAAATCTTGGCTCCTGCCATTCATGTGGATATTACTTGACACGAACGACCTACCTAAACATTGTTGCTGATTAAGTACACCACTTCATGCAAACGGTAATCCCTGATGACCGTGGCCTCTTTCAGCAGGATAATGCGCCCTGCAACACTGAAAAAATGGTTCAAGAATAGGTTAAGAAACAAAATTAGTTTGCGGTGTTGATTCCAAATTCTCCACATCTAAATCTATTAAGCATCTGTCAGATGTGCTGGAAAAACAAGTCCCATCCATGGAGGGCCCTACCTTACAACTTTCAGGACTTAAAGGATCTGCTACTGAGGACTTGGTGCCAGATACCACAGTATAGCTTCAGCTTCAGAGGTTTACTGACATCCATGTCTTGACAGGTCAGAGCTGTTTTGGTGGGAAAAGGGGGACCCACTGAATATTAGGTGGGTGGTCATAAAGTTATGGCTGATTGGTGTAAGTGTGTACACTAGTGAGGATACTATTTAGATATCCTGAATAATGCAGATTTTATTTTAACCCATAAGTTTTATTTTGCAGACCTACCTCTTTAGCATGGGAAGTGAAGAAAATGTCTCCTGGACGACACGTTTTGCCCAGCCCATCTTCTGATAGAGTGAGCTCAACTTCTAGTGCAAGGAGGGCTCTCAATTTTGGGTATGAGAATGAATAGTCTATAATACCAGAGTATGAATAACAACATTTGTTTGATGCATGCATTTTATTAGATTTAAGAATAACTCAAGGTTTGAGAATGCAGAGTTGATTGCAACAGTTTAGTTATGTAGCAAAAGAACAATATGCACTTTAGGTCATTAACAGACTTTATTGTATGTGGAACCACAAGAAGAAAAGAAAGGGCGCACCCACCTAGTGCATTATTCTAAAACCACAATTTTATTATTAAATTGGTAAGTATTATACTCACAAATTCACAATTAGGTTAAAGCTCTGCACTAGGTCCGTGCGCCCTTTTTTTATTTTTCTTGTGGTTCCAGAATATCAGACTACTCCAGTCTTTAGAGGGCAGCAAGACTTGACTTATCCTTATTGAACCAAGATGGAGTTGGTGATATAGTACAGGGCTCAAAAGTTTCAAGTCCTGAGCTACTAGCCAGGCCTTAAGGGTTACTTGGCACCAGTTGCCCTACCCTGCCCCGCCCCTAAGTCCTCCCCTAAACATGCCCTCATAAATTAACTCCTGAAATGACACTTAATGTTTTATGCAGAATTAAGTTTAAAAAATAAACTTTAACAACTTCTTCATCATTGCCCATCAGTGCAGCTTCGCCTGTGCCCAACAATGCAGCCTCGCCTGTGCCCAACAATGCAGCCTCGCCTGTGCCCAACAATGCAGCCTCGCCTGTGCCCAACAATGCAGCCTCGCCTGTGCCCAACATTGCAGCTTCGCCTGTGCCCAACAATGCAGCTTCGCCTGTGCCCAACAATGCAGCCTCGCCTGTGCCCATCAATGCAGCCTCATCTGTGCCGAACAATGCAGCCTTACTGCTCATCAATGCAGCCTCACCAGTGCCCAACAATGCAGCCTCACTGCCCATCAAAGCAGCTTCACCTGTGCCCAACAATGCAGCCTCCCCTGTGCCCAACAATGCAGCCTCCCCTGTGCCCAACAATGCAGCCTCCCCTGTGCCCAACAATGCAGCCTCCCCTGTGCCCAACAATGCAGTCTCGCCTGTGCCCAACAATTCAGCCTCACCTGTGCCCAACAATGCAGCCTCACTGCTTATCAATGCAGCCTCACCTGTGCCCATCAATACAGCCTCACCTGTGCCCAACAATGCAGCCTCACTGCTCATCAATGCAGCCTCACCTGTGCCCAACAATGCAGCCTAACTGTTCATCAATGCAGCTTCACCTGTGCCCAACAATGCAGCCTCACCTGTGCCCAATAATACAGCCTCACTGCTCATCAATGCAGCCTCACCTGTGCCCAACAATGCAGCCTCACCTGTGCCCAACAATGCAGCCTCACCTGTGCACAACAATGCAGCCTCACTGCTCATCAATACAGCCTCACCTGTGCCCAACAATGCAGCCTCACTGCCCATCAATGCAGCCTCCCCTGTGCCCAACAATGCAGCCTCGCCTGTGCCCAACAATTCAGCCTCACCTGTGTCCAACAATGCAGCCTCACTGCTCATCAATGCAGCCTCACCTGTGCCCAACAATGCAGCCTCGCCTGTGCCCAACAATTCAGCCTCACATGTGTCCAACAATGCAGCCTCACTGCTCATCAATGCAGCCTCACCTGTGCCCAACAATGCAGCCTCACCTGTGAACAACAATGCAGCCTCACTGCTCATCAATACAGCCTCACCTGTGCCCTACAATGCAGCCTCCCCTGTGCCCAACAATGCAGCCTCCCCTGTGCCCAACAATGCAGCCTCCCCTGTTCCCAACAATGCAGCCTCCCCTGTGCCCAACAATGCAGCCTCACTGCTTATCAGTGCAGCCTCACCTGTGCCCATCAATGCAGCCTCACCTGTGTCCAACAACGCAGCCTCGCCTGTGCCCAACAATGCAGCCTCACCTGTGCCCAACAATGCAGCCTCACTGCTCATCAATGCAGCCTCACCTGTGCCCAACAATGCAGCCTCACCTGTGCCCAACAATGCGGCCTCACTGCTCATCAATGCAGCCTCGCCTGCACCCATCAATGCAGCCTCGCCCGCGCCCATCAATGCAGCCTCACTGCTCATCAATGCAGCTTCACCTGTGCCCATCAATGCAGCCTCCCCTGTGCCCATCAATGCAGCCTTCCCTGTGCTCATCAATGCAGCCTCACCTGTGCCCAACAATGCAGCCTCACCTGTGCCCAACAATGCAGCCTCACTGCTCATCAATGCAGCCTCGCCTGCGCCCATCAATGCAATGCAGCCTCGCCTGCGCCCAATAATGCAGCCTCACTGTTTATCAATGCAGCTTCACCTGTGCCCATCAATGCAGCCTCCACTGTGCCCAACAATGCAGCCTCACCTGTACCCAACAATGCAGCTTCACTGCTCATCAATGCAGCCTCACCTGTGCCCAACAATGCAGCCCCACTGCTCATCAATGCAGCCTCACCTTTGCCCAACAATGCAGCCTCGCCTGTGCCCAACAATCCAGCCTAGCCTGTGCCCAGCAATGCAGCCTCACTGCTCATCAATGCAGCTTCACCTGTGCCCATCAATGCAGCCTCCCCTGTGCCCATCAATGCAGCCTCGCATGTGCCCAACAATGCAGCCTCACTGCTCATCAATTCAGCCTCACCTGTGCCCAACAATGCAGCCTCACTGATCATCAATGCAGCCTCACCTTTGCCCATCAATGCAGCCTCGCCTGTGCCCATCATTGCAGCCTCACCTGTGCCCATCAGTGTAGCCTCACCTGGGCTCAACAATGCAGCCTCACCTGTGCTCAACAATGCAACCTTACATGTGTCCATCAATGCAGCCTCATCTGTGTCCATCAATGCAGCCTCACCTGTGCCCAACAATGCAGCCTCACCTGTGCAGGGGAAGAGAGAAGAGAGGAAGAGGCTTGCCGGCTGGATCATCAGAGCATCACTGTAACATTCTTCATTTGAGTTGTACAGTGTTCCCCACGCTCGCCGTCACATACAGCCCCGTCTCCTGGCCCGGGTACTTTGATATATGTCACAAGTCCTGGCATTGGACAAAACAGAACAACAGGCTAGGGTGACAACATTGCTGCCCCATAAATACAGTGCAGGGAGCATTGTCTTCCTAGTACAGAACATATGGTATTGGCAGGATCACCAGGTGGATATAAAGGAAAACAAGCCAAAACAGGAAACCAATGCAGCCACCACATTTAAGCACTGTTAAGAGTGGATGTAAACCCTCACATATACCCAGTGAAGCGAACAGCCTCAGATGATACACAAAGATGAAACAAATCCTCCTACATAAGTTTTACTTTTATATCTTCTGTCTTCAGCTTTGTATACTGTTTAGAAAAAGCTGTGCTGTGAATATACAAACTCTCTGCTAATCTATTTATAGCACCCACCCCGACACAAATGTCAGGCTGGTTTTATCACAGTTGACAGAAGTTATCATGCTGATAACAGAAGAACGGAGCAGGAGAAAGCCAGGAGACTAATGCCCCGTACACACGATCGGAATTTCCGAGGAAAAAAGTCAGACGGAATTTTTTAATCGGATATTTCGACAGTGTGTATGCCCCATCGGACTTTTTCCGTCGGAGTTAGAAAGAGAACATGTTCTCTTTTTTTCCGACGGAAAAAAATTAAATCGGAAATTCCGTTCGTCTGTATTGAACTCCGACGGAGAAAAACCCACGCATGCTCAGAATCAAGTCGACGCATGCTCGGAAGCATTGAACTTAATTTTTCTCGGCTCGTCGTAGTGTTGTACGTCACCGCGTTCTTGAAGGAATTTGGTTTGACAGTGTGTATGCAAGACAGCTTGAACGGAATTCCGTTGGAAAAAACGCATCTGAGTTTATTCCGATGGAAATTCCGATCGTGTGTGCAAGGCATTAGCGCTTTGAAGAGAGATAAGAAAACACTGCAGATATATGTGCCCAGCTCAAATTTCATGAATCGGGTTTACATCTACTTTTTAAGCTGCAGTATCTATTTAGATATGCTTTCAGTTTCAGTTTTGGTTCTAGTGTACCTTTAAAGTGGTTGTATACCCACTGCCTTTTTTTTATTTTTTTACACCTGTAAAGGAAAAGGCATAATGAGCTAGTTTGCTCCGATGCTGCATCCACCTAAGTAAGTATGATGGGGAAAAATGAAACATACTTCTCTTTTAAGTATAGAGCCTCTTCTTTTACAGGTTATTCTTTCTGTTTAACTTTCCTTCTGCCTTGAACACCACTCCTCCCCTCAAAAACAGTACCCCAAAGTCTGCAGGGAAACTGATACAGCATGCAGTGTCAATCTACTGTGTCAACTGTAGTTCTCACTGGCACCTCCTGGCACTATAAATGCTTAGAACTTCTGGAAGTTTGCTTTCCCTTTTCCAGTGGCTGTGGAGTCATTAAGCTTGTTTCCTTGAATAATGGATGGTTTTAGGGATACAGAACTCTGGGCACTCTGGACAATATTTGTGTTATATTTCTGAAATTATAAGACCTCTTTATTTCTACTAATATGTCTATAATAATGTAAGCTTTTTTGTTTGCAGCATATGCTACTGTAATAACACTGGGGACTGTGTCTGTGTTTCCAGGGGACCTCCTATCAGTATAACACCCGGGCGTCTGACTCCATCGGGTGTCAGTTGGGCTGATAAGGTGAAAGCCAGTCACGGAAATTCTACAAATAATCAACCTACTGAGATTGTGCTTCCATGTTCAGCAGTTCCTATGCAGAGAGCCCTTCATGAAAATGGTAAAAATATAAAGATGCCTTCTACAAAAATCATGATGGTAGAAAGTAGACGTGGAATTTATGTCTAATAGGTTTTGTTTATGGGGATAATAGAACAGATTGATAAACAAAAGGGAGGAAGTACTTACTGACAACACCAGTGGAATAAGGAGCACTACAACATGATGTATGTAAAAAACCAACAAAGATTCCCAGCTCACTTACCAACCAGCCTGCAACAAACCGAATTACCCTGTCTAACAGTTTACGTAAAACAAGGGGTTTAGTTTGCACTGTTTGGCAAATATGTGCATTAACTGCAGAGGCCACTTCACGGCACCCCAGTATACCCCAGTATATCTGCAGTCCTAACTCTATAAATTTTGAGAGCCTCCAAAGTTGGAGCACTTATATAATAATAGACAGATTGAGGGCAGGTATGCCTGGAGGGAGCCCACCCCTCCTTAAAGGTAAAAGAATGCACTGGACACCCAGCGATAGCACAGTGTCCCCTCACCAATTTACCAATAGAACAAACAAATGGAAATCACCCCAATCTGTAACTGGCCTTTAGAGCAAGGACCACCCCTTGTGTTAATGTGAACTGTTAGACAGGACAGTTCGATTTGTTGCAGGCTGGTTGGTAAGTGAGCTGGGAATTATTCTTTGTTGTTTTTGACATACGCCACCCTTCCATGTGCTCCCTGCTGCATAGGCCAGTTACGGATTGGGGTGGCTGCCATTTGTTTATGACTACTATATGTCAGCATTTCCCAACTTTTTTCCTTGACAGACCATGGTTTCTGAATATCTGGGTAGAATTACAAGTTTAAAGTGATATCAAAGTCTTGTTTTTTTTTAATTATTATTATTTAAAAATAACAAATATGTTATACTTTTCTGCTCTGTGCAGTGGTTTTGCACAGAGCAGCACAGATCCTCCTTTTCTTGGGTCCCTCGCCAGCGCTTCTGGCCCCTCTCTCCTGCCAAGTGCCCCACAGCAAGCGGCCTGGTTTGTGGCACGCGAGCCAAGCCGATGCTCTGTGTGTCCATTCAAACACGGAGCCGCAGCTCACCCCCCCCCCCCCATCCCTTTTTTTTTTTAGGGGAGAGGAGACTGATCGTGTGTTCATTCTATGTATGAACACCGATCTCTCTCTTCCCCTAGTTAGTCCCACCCCCCCTACAGTTGGAACACAGTGAGGGAACACAGTTAACCCCTTTATTGCCCCTTAGTGTTAACCCTTTCCGTGCAAGTGACATTTATACAGTAATCAGTGCATTTTTATAGCACTAATCACTGTATAAATGTCAGTGGTCCCAAAAATGGGTCAAAAGTGTCCGATGTGTCCGCTGTAATATCGCAGTCCCGATAAAAATCGCAGATCGCCGCCATTACTAGTAAAAATAATAAAAATGCGGGGGCGTGGCCAAGATGGCGATCTGAGAGGAAGCTAGATCCAGAGCTCTGCTGGCTTTTTGGCAATAATCCTTGCTCCTGATTGATTCTCTTGCTAAATCTTGTGTTAATTGGCTCCGGATGTCCTCTAAGACCAGGCACAGGGGTAAGAGGCTTTGTTTTCCGCTGAACACGGAGGCTGTGTCACCGCGGGAGGACTCGCACGTGGCGACCCCCCCTGCACGAGCCCGCAACAAGGCCTCACAGACTGAGATGGAAGAACAGTCAGCCGAGTCGCAGCTTGGATTTCAGGAGGTTATGGCAGTGATTGCTACCTGCCAAGCGACGCTGACTAGCAAGATTGAAGCCGTGCAGCTCGATGTGGGTCTTGTCCGTCAGGATCTGGACAAGCTCCACTCGAGGGTGTCAGAGGTGGAGCGGCGGACTGGTAAGACGGAGGATGCGGTCCAGGAGCATGCTACATCCCTCCGTACTTTGCAGACTAAGGTCCGGGCCCTGGAGTATAAAGTCGACGATGCCGAGAACAGGAATTGAAGAAATAATCTTCGGATTATTGGCATCCCAGAAGGTGTGGAGGGGAAGAACCCTACGGTGTTTGTAGAGGATCTGCTGAAGACCCTGCTGCCGGCGGCTCAATTCTCGCAACACTACACAGTGCAGCGGGCCCATCGGATCCCCCCGGTCCCCGGACCACCTGGAAGCCGTCCACGCACCCTAATATTCCGAATGCTTAACTTCAGGGATCGGGATGAGGTCCTCCGGGCGGCTCATAAGGCGGGTGAGGTAAAATACCAGAACAGCTCCCTACTCTTCTTCCCTGACTACTCTATGGAGACCCAAAAGGCCAGCAGATCCTTTGACCAGATTAAAGTGGGGCTACGTGACAGGAACATCAAATACAGTGTTCTCTTTCCCGCCAGACTGAGAGTCCAGGACGGAGAGACTGTCAGGTTCTTTACGGCGCCCAGAGATGCAGCAGCCTGGCTGGAGTCACTGCCTCCCCTTCGCTGATGAGCGGCTGCTCACTCCGTTTACTGTTAAGTTTACTTTCACTTGTGCTCAATGTTCTCGGGCTGATATGACTCTTTCTACCCGCTGTGGCTGCTGCTGGACCCCACTTCCTTGGCTACAATGACCCGGAATTGCAGCGGTCATGTGTCTCATGTAACCTGTGCATTGCTCCATGGTAGCGCCGCCATTTTGCCCGGTTACCGCTCTGGCCCTTTTGAGCGGTACACTTGCCAATGTTATGTGCTGCCGTGCGCTGCCTCCCCTTCCTCCCGGTCCATGTCTGTCACCCTGCATCCCCGTGAAATCACCCCCTAGCCTTTGCTCATCCTGTCCCTGGGAAGGGTGAACTTCCTGCAGTGCAACTGGGGACTCCCGGGTAAGTGCTGAATGGCAGAAGGCATGTTGCTGGGGTCGGGTGGTGTGCTGGAGTCTACCCCCGGTGCCAGGGCTCTGGCTGCGGGGGTCCGCCTTGATGGCCTTAGGTCCACGGCACTATATTAGCTCATCTTCTCACAATATGTGATTTTTCGACCCTCTGGGACACGAGTGACTGTTTCAATGTTCCACTGTTGGATAAGTAATCAAGTTTGTGCCCCTGGGATCACCCAGGAGACTGAATATTCTTTTATGTTCCAGCATCTCTGTTGATCTATTGGAGGATACTTCTCGCTTTCAGCGCACGCCCTCTTTAGACTACTGTTCCTGTTGGGGTTTGGGGCTCTAATGCATCACCAGACTTTTTTGGGGATGCGGGGTGGGGGGGGAGGTTTTCTGCCGTTGCAGACATTGAGGGAAATTTCTGTTTTTCTGTTTTTGTTTTTTTTATATCAGGAGTGTACTGTTGCAAATATTGTAGTGCTGTTTATCGTGCTTCATGTGCTTTCAATGCTGAATCTTATCGTTTGTCTGTATTCCTATCTGAAGCTCTGTGTTGGCATGCCTCTGTGCCTCTTGGGTCTGGGCTGGGTGGGGGGGGGGGAGCTGCGGACCTTGCTCATTCTCTTTATCTTCTTGTCCTATGGTCAATGTTTCTGTAATTTCATGGAATATTCGGGGTCTAAATTCAGCCACGAAAAGGTCTTTAGTTTTCAAATATCTACAGAGGTATAAGCCCCACGTATGCTTCCTCCAGGAGACGCACCTGTTGGGCAACAGGGTCCTTGGTCTCAGGAGGGCTTGGGTGGGGACCCACTATCATGCCACCTACTCTACTTATGCCAGAGGGGTGAGCTTACTGGTCCGCAGGTCCCTCCCTATTCAGATCCTGGATGTCCGTATCGACCCCGGAGGCAGGTTTGTGATTGTTCATGCCCTGCTCTATGATAAAAAGATGGTGTTGGTGGGATTGTACCTCCCTCCCCCTGCTAATATTCAATTATTATATGACATTATGCAGATTGTTATGGGCTTTGAGACTCAGGAAGTTTTTCTTTTTGGCGACTTGAATATGGTACCCTCACAGGACTTGGACAGACTGCACGCTGCACTCCGCACCTCATCAGGTTTGCAAACTTGGGCTGACACGTTCAACCTTTCGGACGTGTGGCGACAGTTTCACCCCCAGGAAAGAGAGTATACTTGCCACTCCACCTCCTACCAGGCTCTGTCCCGTATAGATTTGGCATATGCTTCCTCTGGGGCATTGCGTTGGGTTAGGGAGGCCATACATCTGCCTTGTGGGATCTCAGATCACGCCCCTCTCCTTCTAAATATCTCCCTGGCCAGGCCCCCGAGTTTGCAGCTGTGGCGTCTGTCCAGGTTCTGGGCTATAGATGAGAGACTCCAAGACCCAATAACAGAAGCTATTTGTACCTATTGGTTGGTGAATGGGGAATCTGCTAATGCCACCACTCTATGGGACGCATTTAAATCTTGGATGAGGGGGGTATATGTTTCTCATATTTCCTCGCTGCAGAGGGAGGCATTGAAAACCCTGGAGACGCTGGAGGGGAAGGCTGTTCAATGTGAGAGGAGGTATGTTCAATCCCCTAATGAGAATACTCACCGTGCATGGCAGGGGGCTCTGCGGGATCTCTCCTTGCATAACGTTGAGCAGACTAAAAAATCCATGCTGTACTCTAAGCAAAAAATATTTGAGTATGGCAATAAGAACGGGAGACTGTTGGCTTGGTTGGCAAGGGCCCAGACGGCCTCCACACACATTGCTAGTATCCGGGATGCCCAGGGACGATTGGTGTCCTCTCCTGAGGAAATCAGTACTAGGTTTGTTGAGTTTTTTAAAGGGGTATACTCTTCTAGGACCGGTTTCTCTCCATCTGAATTGCAGGACTATTTGCGAGCCGTCCCATTCCCCACGGATGAGCACAGGGCACAACTTGATGAGGATATTTCCCTGGAGGAGGTTCAGGCTGCTATTGGGGGTCTACAAAGTGGCAAGACCCCTGGGGCAGACGGCCTCCCCACTGAATTCTATTCACAAAATGCTAATATTCTTGCCCCTAGGCTTAAAGCTCTTTTCACCAGACTTGTGGAGACCGGCACGGTGCCCGAGTCTATGGAGGAAGCTGTCATTGTCCTGATCCCTAAGCCGGGTAAGGATCCTCAAGACTGCGCGTCGTATAGGCCCATATCACTACTCAATGTAGACGCAAAAATCCTGGCAAAAATACTGGCCACCCGTCTTTCCTCTGTGATATCTACACTAATCCATGTTGACCAAACTGGGTTCATGCCGGGCAAGGGCACGGACATTAATATCAGGCGTCTCTTCTTGAACCTTTCTATGCTCCATACCAATGCTGGCTCCCGGGTTATCGCCTCCCTGGACGCCGAAAAGGCGTTCGACTCAGTGGAGTGGGACTACCTGTGGGGGGTGCTGCAGGGCTTTGGTTTTGGCCCTGGGTTTCTCCGCTGGGTCCAGCTGCTTTACCATGCGCCGAGGGCTAGGGTACGCACCAATGATTAGATTTCTGATTCTTTCCCTCTGCATAGGGGTACGCGTCAGGGGTGCCCTCTGTCTCCCGGTCTGTTTGCCCAGGCTCTGGAATCCCTGGCGATTATAGTCCGGGAATCTTCGGAGGTCCGGGGGATGCAGATCGGGGGTCTCGAGGAGAAAATATCCCTTTATACCGACGATACCCTTTTATACCTGAATGATGCGGGTCCATCTTTGTCGGCTGCCCTAGAACTGTTTGAACAATTTGGCGCCCGGTCAGGTATACGTATCAATTGGTCAAAGTTGGTTCTCTTCCCGTAAGATGTTCGAGCGCCTGCCTTGCCTGCCTCCACGCCATTGCAGTGGGTCACAGAATTTCGGTATCTCGGGGTGAGGGTGGCTAGGACTCCCTCCCAATACTATTCACTTAATGTGTTTCCCCTGCTCCAGCTCCTCAGGGAACGCTGTCGATCCTGGTCTGGCCTTCCGCTGAACTTAATCGGTCGAATTAACATTTTAAAGATGGTTATCTTGCCTAAGTTCAATTATCTATTTCGGAATAGCCCGACCTGGATCCCGGTGGCCTTCTTTCAGGAGGTGGACAAATGTGTGGCCTCCTTTCTCTGGAGTGGGTCTGTCCCCCGTTTGGCTAAATCTACTCTGCACCTACCGACTCACTTGGGGGGTTTGGCCCTCCCGAACTTTAAGATCTACTGCTGGGCTGCTATGTTGGTCACTGCATATTGGTGGTTTGGGGCCAGGCGCTCTAATGCTGCGGTGTGTGTCGAGGCAGCTTGGCTGGGCTCCCTACAGGCGCTCCAAAACTTGGCGTATAGGGGATCGAGGGCCTATGCGGATCTTCTGGATCCGACAAGAGCGACGCTTAAGGTATGGGTTGCGGCGCGCCTTAGATTTCTCCGGGAGGGGTGCTGGTCCCCAGTCCAGCCTCTTTGGGGCAATCCTAACTTGCCACACTTCCGGTCCATGCCTGACCCTCAGGTCTGGGTGAGATTTGGTGTTAAGACATTGAGGGATATCATGCCGGCGGGGGGCCCTGCTGTCCCTTTCTCAGCTGACCCAAACCTATAACTTACCTGGTTGGATGTTCTTCCGACATGCCCAACTTCGCCACGCTGCTAGAGCCCAATTTCCTGCCCCTGTGGCCCTTCAGTTGGACCCGGTGGAGGATCTCCTGTCCTGTGAGGACCTGCGGAAGCCCCTTTCTGCTTTATATAGTACCCTACTTCCCATCGACTCCGTTAAAATAGATAGGCTCTGGAGTACCTGGAAGACGGATATACCGGCCCTGGAGGGGGAGGATTGGGGGGAGTGTCTGGAACGGGGCTCCAAACTTGCTATATCGGCGGGAGATAAGCTCATACAAACAAAATTTTTTCACAGAGTCTACTTTACCCCAGAGCGTCTGTCCAGGATATTTCCTGATAGGGACCCACACTGCCCCAGGTGTCGGACGGCTCGGGGCACTTATTTACATATGTTCTGGACTTGCCCTGCTCTAGTGTCCTTTTGGTTGGGGGTATTCGATCACCTAAATGTCCATCTGGGGCTCTCTGTTCCCATGACGCCCGAGCTGGCTCTGCTGGGCATCATTGATGACGAACAAAGGTCTCACCATGTTAAGTTGTTGATATCATATCTCCTGTTCTATGCCAAGAAAGAAATATTGTTTAAATGGACCTCCCCTCTTCCCCCCTCTGTGTCCTCCTGGGTGGACAGTGTCAATGCAGCGCTACCTCTGTATAAATTAACATACATTAGTCGTGGTTGCCCCTGGAAGTATGACAAAGTCTGGCTGCCGTGGACAGTTTTTTGATCTCTGTGGTAATGTGGAGTGGCTGGGACTGACCCCTTTCTTGCTTCCCCCCTCTCTCCCCCCCCTCTCCCCCCCCTCCCCATGGTATCCTCTGGCTCCCTTGCCCCCTTCCCTCCTTGTTTTCTTCCTCGCCCCCCCTCACCCCCCCACTATTAGGCCCAGGAATTCTAACCAGGCTCCTGTATGTATTTGATGCTTTTTTCATATTTTCGGTTTGAATAGATGTGTTGGATGCACAGATAGTTGAGTATAGTGTATGTGACATTGTTTTTCTTTATTTTATTTTTTTTGCATCATGCTAATGTAATGATATGTGTCCCTTGGATGCAATGTTTGTATTGTCGATTTCTTATCGTGTATGCTGTCCTTCAATAAAGCACTCCTGATTGTTAAAAAAAAAAAAATAATAATAATAAAAATGCCATAAATCTATCCCCTATTTTGCAAGCGCTATAACTTTTGTGCAAACCAATCAATATACGCTTATTGCTTTTTTTTTTTTTTTTTTACCAAATATATGTAGAAGAATACATTTCGGCCTAAACTGAGGAAAAAAATAGTTTTTTTGAGAAAAAAAATGTGGGATATTTATTATAGCAAAAAGTAAAAGATATTGCGTTTTTTTCAAAATTGTCGCTATTCTTTTGTTTATAGCGCAAAAAATAAAAACCGCAGAGATGATCAAATACCACCAAAAGAAAGCTCTATTTGTGGGGAAAAAAGGACGTTAATTTTGTTTGGGTACAGTGCCGTATCGCAAAAAATGGCCTGGTCATTGAGCAGCCAAATCTTCTGGGGCTGAAGTGGTTAATGCATAGAATGCATTAAGATAAAAAACCTTCTGCCTTTAGAACCATCTTAATAATTAGCAATAATATTTTAGATGTCTGTAGGGGTGCCATTGTTGTCCTCTAATAATACTAGTTGACGAGCTATCTCTTGAATCAGTGTCCTTAAGTTATGTACCTGGAGAAATCATATAGCCAGTGAAGTCAGAACTTACGTGTAAACCAGTTTTGCAGCATTAGAGCCAGGCAGCTATCATCTTCAGAGGGAGAATTCAGCATAGGCTGTTTTTTTCTCAGAAAATGATCGTTTAAACTGTATGTAAATGTTTTTTGTTTTTTTTAAAGTAATGTAGTGTTTGTAGAGCATTACACTGAAATAATGGCCCATGTGCTGAGTGCTGAAATAATCACTCAGGATCACAGTCCACTCTGGCAGAGCGGGTAAAGGGTGGCAGCGCTACGCAAGAAATTCAAAAGCAGTTTTGCAGCATTGTCAGCTCTTGTCTGGAAATGAAGTCACTTGCTGAAAATTGACAGGATCAACATATTGAATGGGAATAATTCCAATGGAATTTAAAGCTGAACTCCAGGTAGGATGTTAATTGCATTCTTACATTGGCCCAGCTGGTGATAAAGCCACGCCTGTAGGCATTCGGAGCAGGCTTCTGAAGAGTCCAGCGTAAAATCTTGATCAGCGAATATATTGGGCATATATGCTCTGTTCCACTATAGGCATGCTTAGCGCTGTCCTTTTTTGTTTCGTATAACTATTCAAATCTTCACAGAGCATTCGACATCCATTAGGCTCTGCCTCTCCCGACCCAGTCCAGCTGGTCCAATGTAAGTATGCTTCTTGCACACCTAAGGTACCTCTGGGGAAGCTGACAATCACTGTAGTAGTCAGCGCTACTACAGTGATCACCATGATCTTTCGGGTCCTGTGCATATAAGTATGCAATTAAGATCATATCTGGAGTTCAGCTTTGAATTGGCAGTTGCGATGTATGCTGTTATGGAGCTATGCACATTTAATAAGGGAAATTTAAATTTAGCCTAGAGATTCACACTAATAGGTTCACCTTTTGATTTTGCCAAGAGATGTGGAAAAAAAGATCTCTGCTAATGACGATGGTGGGAAATTTATCTAACTTTTCCCTGTCTTCCCCGGTAGCTGGTGCTCTCCTCTTGGACTATAAGGATTTTGAATTTTCCCTTGAGTTTAGCTTAAAGTCTCTGATGTGATCTTAAAGACTTTTGAAAATTAATTACTTTCATGCACTTTAAGGCTGACACATGAGCGATTCTACTGCTAGAGACATATCGCCAATGACAGGATTTCTAAAAAGGTGCCTATTTGTCCCAATGAAATTGCTCTCTTTGTAGCCACACACAGTGAGGAGTCGCTCCATCGCTGGCCCAAATGCTGCTGCATCTTGATCACTATCGATGGGAGAAAAAGGGAGCAAATTCTGGGAGACAAACAGGCAGCCTATTATTTTCCTGCTATGGGTAATTTTGACAAATGGTTTAGCAGGAGGTCACTAGCTTCCTAGTCACCCGTATGTCTTCAGCCTAATAGATGGACAAAGATATTGAGTTTTACCTACGTATACATATGTTTAGCAGTACATTTTACATTTAAAGAGTAACTCCACTTTTGTTGAGAAAAAAACATTCCCCTCTGGGTGATCGATGTACGTTGGGATTTTAACAAACTTTCTTGCAGATTCATACCTTTTGTTATTCTGAAAAAATAGCTGTTTGTTTGTGCAGAGTAAATCTGTATGGGAGTGGTTTTATAATTATCAATTAGCTGCTGCACCGGCAGGGATCTAAGGAGGAAATTGGCAGGGTCTGCATCCCTTTGGATGAGATTTCCCTTTGGGAGTATTTCACCAAAAATGACATTTTTGTTGCAGGGGATGCTAAAAATCTGACTTGTATCTTAGTGCAGACTTCTGGTAAAATCAGTAAGCCAATCACACAAGCAGGAAATTATATTTTCAGGGGGTGATCTGTACACCATCTGTGTACAGAACGCCTCCAAGTAGCTATATTTAATTTTATAGAAAATTACAGCGCTGCAGATTGGAAAGGTAATTTTTAATACCATTCAATTGCAAAATGACTTTGGTTGCAATTGTATAAGCTGTATTTATTTATTTTTTTATTATTTGCTATTTTGCCCCCACCCAAAAGTGGAGTTACCCTTTAATGCAATAATTGTCTTTGTTTATACAAATATCAGCATGTTTAATGCAACTTTTAGTGCCGGTTCACACTGGGGCAGCACGAGTTGCAGCGCAACTTTGCAAGGTGATCTGCATACGACTTCAGTGGCGACTTGCAAAATGACTTGTATAGAAGTCAATGGAAGTCGCCCTGAAGTCGTCCCAAAGTCGTACAAGAAACCCTTTTCTAAGTCGGAGCGACTTGAGTCGCTCTTATTAGAACGGTTCCATAGTACAGAACGGAGCTAAGTCACCTGACAAGTCGCCCCTGTGTGAACCGACACTCAGCATTTGACTGCATTCTATTTTGGAAACCTTAGCATTAGCATTATCCATTAACACTATTTGAGCCTTTGAAGGAGAAGTACAGCCAAAGCTCATTTGGCTGTACTTCTCATGTCGATCACAGGAGTACAGTTTGTTCTGTGACACGTTTTCAGCAGACAGCTGGCTAAAGCTTGCTGTCAACTGATGTCATAGAGCCGGTCCAGGCTCAGGGAGGATCGGTCCAAATGCCTGGACCAGCACCCGGCTCAGCCTCTAAGCCTGAGACAGCCTCTCCTGCCCCCTCCACAGCCCAGCGCTCCAGTGAGCGCAGAGCAGAGAGCCGATGACCGACAGTTGCCAGCTCTCTGCTCACGAAGCTCTGAGAACCGAGCGATCAGCGGTGTTTGATCGCTCGGCTCTCAGTGTTAGAGCCAGTGGGGGACAGATGCAGCATCGGACTGATGCTGCATCCATCTAGGTAAGTATGATTAACAAAAAAAGAGAATCCCATAGTTCCCTTTAAAGTAAATTAAAGGTACATTTTCTTATTATTAATATTTTGTGCTTTGGCTATGGAGATTTTTTTGTGTATTCTCCTTTTTGCCAAGGCATGCATTTCCTATATACCTGAATTAAGACAGATTTTGTTTATATAAACAGGATGTGCAAAGTAATGTTTTCCTGATCCCGTTCTGTATGTAGCATTCTGTATGTCGCTCTTTTTATTTAATCAGTCTTTGCAGTTAGAGAATATAACTCCATGTTACCTATTGAGCTCCCATTGGCTTTGTGTGTCAATGGAGACTTTGTAAACACAGCAGTCATACTCTCTGTTACTGTTTCCAGTGGTGTTGAGAAGCTCTTACTAAACACCTCCCTCTCTCCCTCTAAAGCTTTTTATTTTTCTCTCCGTAATAAATCTATCAGTGAGGATAAGGAAGTGGAGTGGACAGACTCCAGATGGGAACACTAGTTCTGTGTCTTTGTTTTTCTATGTTAAGAAATAAAATTGAAAGCGTATTTAAAAAATGTCCTTAGGGAATAAAACTTGAGATCACAAACCTCAGGTTATAATGTTACTTACTGTCTGCTGCTTTGGTTTTATATATGAGACATTCTGAGATCCCCGAGTATCCCTGTGTGGAGTTGGTTGTGTCAGTTTGTCCTTTTGCCAGCAGCCAATGGTTTCTGGAGAAGAGGAGGATAGATGACTGAGAATTACCATTTTACAAGATTATGTATGGAGATTTAAAGGCATTCATCTTATTTCCACAGATGGGCTTTATACAAACAAAAGACAATTTATGTGTTCTTGCTTCGCTAGTAACTTTAAAGTACCAGTTTAAGAGTACCTTTTATGTATTTGGAAATATTTATTTTGTGTTGTTAATTTATCATTTATCTTAATCTAGTACTATCTGTGATACTTTTTTTTTATTTGCACTAACAGTTAAACTTTCAGGACAAGTTTTTGGGGTGTATTCCTTTCTTCTTGGGCCAAACGGTAATGATACACAAAGTTTGAAATATCGAAAGAACAATTTGTAGCTCTGCTGGCGCAGCTATTTTAAAAGGCTCTAACACTTACAACCAGGTTATTAATTAATTTTGGCTGGTAGAAAAATTTGAATACCCTGTTTGGCCTTATAATAATGGCAGGTAGGGCAAAACAGAGACTGAGTTTTTCTCTGAGGTTCTGTAGAAATATAAGGGGGTTGATTTACTAAAATTGGAAAGTGCAAATCTGGTGCAGCTCTGTATGGTAGCCAATCAACTTCTAACTTCAGCTTGTTCAATTGAGCTTTTGCAATAAAACCTGAAAGCTGATTGGTTTCCATGCAGAACTGCACCAAATTTTGCACTCTCCAGCCTTAGTAAATCAAACCCATGAAGTTGCTCAGTCCACCATTGGTTCATAACTAAAACATTGGTCCTAGGTGGTCTTTGCTCCTTTAAATAAAATGTAAAAAACTAATCGGATTTGTCAAAGTCACACACATTCATTTCTCTCTGAAGAAGAACATTTTAAAGCTGTGCATTGCTGTTTAGATGGTGGATATATTAAAAATGCTTTTGTTTTGTTTTAAAATGGATTTTACAGATCGGATTGATGGGGAAGGCTGGGAAACAGTACAGCGAGGAAGGCCCATCCGCTCCAGATCTTCAGCTATGACAAACAAGCCTGCTTCTAATCCAGATGCAAGACTTCCACAGAAGGATGACAGTGACAAAGAGAACATCTGTTTTAAGCCTCCAGAGGATACCAAGAAAGAGACATCAAAGCCAGAACACCCTCCTGTACTTGTGGAACCCCCACCTAAGGAGTTATTATGCCCGTGTGAAATTCCTCTGGCAGAAATCACACAGGTAGGAGCAATCCACTGCTGTATCAGATTTTTAGATGCAAGTCTGTGCAAGTTAACCTCAAAAACATTTTCTACCTAAAAAATATTTTTTAAGTCTTTCTTCCAAGTATAACTATGCCACCATGGCACCAGTGACTTATTTCCATAGTCTGCACAATAGCTTCAGTTAAAGCGGAGTTCCACCCTTTTTTTATGTTTATTAAAAGTCAGCAGCTACAAAAAGTGTAGCTGCTGGCTTTTAATAAACATACACTTACCTGCTCCACTGTCCAGCGACGCGCCACCTGGAGCTCCGCTCCTCTCCCCCTCCTCCGCCGGCGCGTCCATTCACAGTGTGGGCACCCGGCCGTGACAGCTTTCGGCTTCACGGCCGGGCACTCACTGCGCATGCGCGAACGGCGCAGCGCTCTGTGAGTGGACAGGCGATCGCCTGGGACCTGTCACGTCCCAGGTGATCGCCTACAGGGAGGAGCCGCCACAAGGCGATATGACGTATCGCCTAGGCGGCTCCAGGGCGGAAGGAGGAAGTGGGACAGGAAGTCCCACTCCTACTGAAGCCCCCACTCCCCCCCCAAAAAAATTACATGCCAAATGTGGCATGTAAGGGGGTGAGGAGTGGAATAAAAAAAGTAAAAGAATTGGGTGGAACTCCGCTTTAAGGTACACCTATTATGAGAGACAAGCAGGGGCTGCCATTACTGAATTCTTACTGAAAACACTAGTTGCCTGGCTGTGTCTGGCTTTAATACTTTGAGTCACAGGCCCAGAAAATGCATCATTAAAATGAGTGTCAGTTGAATGTCAGAACAGATTAAAGATATATCAAAGTCTAATTTTTTGTTTGTTTTTGTTTAAAAACAACAAATATGTTATACTATGCTCTGTGCAGTGGTTTTGCACAGAGCAGCCCAGATCCTCCTCTTCTTGGGTTCGTCGTCAGTGCTCTTGGACCCTCTCTCCTGCTGAGTGCCCCCACAGCCATTGGCTCCCGCTGCTGTCTCAGCCAATGAGGAGGGAGAGTCCCAGACAGCAGAGACTCTCGTGCAAAATCACTGGGTACAGATGGGGCTCAGGAGGGGCTGAGGGGGGCTGCTGCACAAAGATGTTTTTTTATCTTAATGCATAGAATGCATTAAGATAAAAAAAACCTTCTGCTTGTAGAACCACTTTAATTCTATACTTGTTTGAACTTAGTGACTCAAAGCATTGAAGCCAAAGCATCAGCATGACAATCAGGCAACCAACATTCTTATAAAGAGAGGTCAGGAATTGGCAACATACATCATTCTCTCAGGGCAGTCATTAAAGCCATGCACACTCCCACATCTCATACAAGTGACTAGATACAATGTAGTCCGGGGGGGGGGGGGTTCGCTCCTCCCCCTTCCTCTTCAACTTTTGGCACATATTTTTTATTTTGGGGGGGGGGGTACTTTTGACAGGTACTGCTCGCACTTCTCAAGTGCTCCCCCCTTCCTATCCACAATCTTTTGGGACACGTCACAGGTCCCACGAGGCTGGCACTATCCACAGGGTGCAGCGTGGCTCTTGCATGCGCAGTGGGAAGCCGATTTTAAAGCCATAAGAAGTCACAGACAGCTTCCCACAGTTAACATTCTGGCGCCGGGGACCTGTAGATCGGTGAGGATGACGCTGAATTCCTCGAGAGTTGAATGACCGTATATTAATTGTCATCAGCTACACTTTTTGTAGCTGCTGACTTTTGATTTTTTAAAACCTGGCTGAAGAACTGCAAGTGTGTTGGAGTCCTCGATGGGAGGAAAAATGTGTATTGTTGGGGTAGGTAGATTTGTTTTTATGTGATTAAAGAGGTGGTTGCAGTCTGTCTATGTTTTACAACTTACTTAAAGAAGAAGTTTAGGAACACATTAAAAAACACTAAAAAATAAATAAACAAACATACAAACTGTCATCTGCTTCTGTGTCACAGGATAGCACAAGTAAGTGCACTCCTGTGACAAAAAAGAGCTTTGGCCATACTTCTCTTTTAATGTATATTATGTTTTAAGGTGCAAATCTAGACTTCATATGTGATGGTATAGTTAGTCTTTAAAGGATATCCATATAATTTGCTCTTGAAGTCTGGGGATTTAATAGGTAAAGTCTGTCATGCTGGACCAGTGTGGAACTATGCCTTTCTTTCTCGTACATCACGGGACACAGAGCGACATAGTCATTACTAATGGGTTATATAGTTACCGTCAGGTGCTGGCACTGGCAACTTCCAAAACCGGAAGTACCCTCCCCTATATAAGCCCCTCCCATCCGGGAGCACCTCAGTTTTTTGCCAGTGTCTAAGGTGTTGGCCAAGAAGAAACATGTGTTTTTCACTGAGCTTGCGTACAGGTTCTTTTGGGCCTCAGTAAGCTATTCCGGATCCGACCAAAAAAGCTTCATAGCTAAACGGTCGGTACCCGGGCCTTGCAGAGAAGAGCAAGGTTCTGCCTGTAATGCTTCTCTTAGGAGAGCTGGACCCTGGGATCCAGAGCTCTGGTCATACCCACGACCAAGATGTTTTCTGTGCAGGGTGCTATACAGGTCCAGGGGAGTGGAATCCTTGGGAACCCGGTCCCTGAAGGTTTGATTACAATGCCTGCCGTGATAGGTGAAGTTTGGGCTTTTGTGGACCAAACAAAGTCCTGCGGCGGGGAACAGGTAAGTGGGGGCCCCCAGGAACTTGGTTCTATTGGGGGACCCCCAAGCCTAATTTGTCTTTCTGTCTGTTACCTAACGGTATTCCCGCTAATATCTGTGCATGCCTGTAACTACTAAAAAAAATGTAATAATTTTTAATGGTGGTCAAGAAAAAAAAAAAAAAAAAAAGAATGTTTTTTTATATATGTTTAGTATATTAAACTGCGGTACCTGTGTTTGTCCACTAGAGGCCGCTGTGGAATGTTTTTCTTGTCATATGGACTAGTTTCTTCTCAGAGAGCAAAGTCCAGGCAGCTGGTGAGTTCTCCTACAGGAAACTGTTTCCTCTGCCATGTTGCAGTGTTCGTCTATCCCCCGGCCTGCGGCAAAGGGGGCCCTGGCTCCTGTCCCTGGTTTCCATGTTTGAAAATTAGCGCCGAGGCGCACGTGGCCGCGCGCGTGCGCGTGCACGCGCCTCTATATATAGAGGTGGCCGGAAAAAGGGGCGGGGCCTGGGGGATGACGCTCTGTGCGCGCCGCAGCGCTTCTGCGCATGTGCGGGCGTCCCAGCAGGTTTTTAAAAAGCCACATTATTGCAGTAAGCTGGCTATGAAGTACAGAGACAGAGCTGGCAACATTTAAAGGCATACAGCAAGCGGTTGATACAGGCATCCCCTAGAAAGGCACATTAGTAGACACCAACTGTGATATAGCAGCAATTGTGCTAGACTATTCTCAGTAAAAGTGGTGTATTACGGCTGGAATACCTCAGCTTTAGGCTTAGGAATATGCCGTCCAGTAGCTCCGGAACTGAATCTTCCAGGAAGCGAAGGGGGTCTCATCGGGCTCTGAGGATCTTGGGCATACTCCTGCTGCACCAGTCTCCCCTGAAGTTCAGAGGTAAGTGACCGTAGAGACCCCGCAGGGGTACTTGGTACTGTGGCTGTCCTCAGTCACCTGCTCCTGTGTATGTAACAGAGGAGGTTTTTTCCTCAGCTCTGGGAGGATTAGAGAGAGATTGTCAACATTTATCGCTGCCTCCCTGTCAGGGAAAGCACGTCCGATCTCCGTCTCCTCCTTCAGAGTGCCTGTTAGCAGAGCAACAGTCCCATACAGGGATCGACCTGCCTGAAGGGGATCAGGATGAGGTTGATTCTGTTATAGAGGAATCAACAGTGGGGGAACCTTTTCTCAGCATCTTAAGCTGAAAGATTATGGGTTCAGTCTCTGACTAACATGGTCCGATCAGCATTTAAAAATGCACCTTGCGGAACCATCAACCACTACTGTATCCTCGTTGGGGTCGCTAGAAGCCCCCAGACTGTTTGTTCTTTTCCACTTCACCCTTTACTGAAAGGGCTCATTTACCAGGATTGGGAACGTCCTGAGAAAATATTTATTCCCCCAAGAGATTTCCGGTGGTCTATCCCATGGAGGATAAGTTCATCAAAAAAAAAAAAAAAAAAAAAATGGAAGGTCCCTACAGTGGACGCAGCCATCTCTTGTATGTATAAATCACTGACATGTCCAGTGGATAATGTCCAAATGTTCAAGAACCCAATAGATAAAAGATTGGAGTCCTTATGAAAATCTGCTTGGTGATACAACCAGCAGTAGCAGCTATTGGGGTCTGCTAAGCAGTGAAGGATCAGTTGAAACAGGTCTTGAGGGACTTGACAGATCAGCAGGCTTTGCCCTAGCTGATCTACCTAGAGCCTTAGGCTTTGCGGTTGACGCCATAGAGGATTCAGTCCATCAGGCCTCCCGCCTTACGCTGTCTATAGTACATATGCGTAGGCTCCTATGGCTCAAAAACTGGTCTGCTGAAGCTCCCTGTAAAGAATGGCTGGTTAGCGTCCCATTTCATGGTGAACGCTTATTCAGGGAAAACCTGGACAAATATCCAGAAAATTTCCAGCGGTAAAAATACGCTCTTGCCGGTTAAAAGCAGAGTTAGAGGTCCCTCTTTAAGAGGCCTGCTTCTCCAGTCCCTGGGGCATCGGCTGTGTAACAGTTCCGACGGCCTCCTCGGTCAAATCCCGGGGGTAAAAAACAGGGACAGTAGCAGGGTAATGAGAAACCCTGGGTCAGGGGAGGTACAAGACCTCCCCCAAAGTTAAATTCATGAAGCCCCCACTCAGTCGGGTGGGGGGAGGACTCCAGTTGTTCGCAAGAGACCTGGCGGGACACGATCAAGACAGATAGGTGCTCTCCGCAGTAGGTTTGGGATACAGTTTGGAGTTAAAAGACTCTCCTCCTTCCCATTTTTGAGGTCAAACGTGCCAAGGGATCCCCGGAAGAGAGAGTCCCTCCTGTTGGCACTAGAACAACTATTGCTCCAAGGAGTAATTATGGAGGTTCCCCTGGAAGAATGAGGGTTCGGGTTTTACTCAAACCTCTTTACAGTCCCGAAGCAAACGCGGACGGGAGGCCCATATTAATTCTAAAAGGGCTATACAAATTCCTGTATATCAGGACTTTCCGATGGAGTCGATCCGATCGGTGGCCACTGCCCTACAAGGGGAGGATTGGTTAGCCACGATCGACATCAAAGATGCTTATTTGCACATTCCCATCTTTCCAGTCCACCAAAAATTTCTACGCTTTGCAGTAGAAGGGCGCCATTTTCAGTTCAGAGCCTTACCCTTCGGTTTGGCCACAGCACCACGAGTGTTTACAAAAATTCTGGCCCTTTATTGGCCAATCTAAGAACACAAGGTGTAATGATAATGGCATATCTGGATGACTTGTTGCTGATAGACCACTCAGTGAAAAAACTAGACGTGGTCGTTCACAAGACGATCAAGTATCTGGAATCTCACGGTTGGATTATCAACCGAGACAAGTCAGCCCTAAAAACCAGTCAAAAGTCTGGAATACTTGGGGCTAAGGTTGGATTCAGGCCAGAGAAAAATATTCTTGCCTCGAGGAAAGGTGTTGTCTTTGAAAGATTTGATCCACTTAGTGGGTACAAAAAAGCCAGCCGTCCATACGCCTGTATATGAGGCTGCTGGGAAAAATGGTGGCATCATTCGAAGCAGTACCCTACGGTCAATTCCATTCAAGGAATTTGCAAGGGGCCATACTGTCAGCCTGGAACAAAAAAGTTCAGGCCCTAGACTTACAATGTCCTTGTCCCCTTCCGTTCGCAAGAGCCTCCGTTGGTGGTTGGTTCCCCAGAATCTGGAAAAAAGGAAATCCTTCAGTCCGATTTCTTGGAAGGTGGTCACTACAGATGCCAGCCTTATAGGCTGGGGAGCAGTACTGGAGCAATAGTCTCTCCAGGGCAGATGGTCGGATGCAGAAAAGGCCCTGCCCATCAATCTCTTAGAGATACGAGCAGCCCGGTATGCCCTAGTAGCATGGACATCCAAACTCCAAGGGTCCCCTGTCAGAATTCAATCAGACAATGCCACAGCAGTGGCATATATCAATCATCAGGGGGGCACCAGGAGTCGTGCAGCCCAGAGGGAAGTAAATTACATCCTGAAATGGGCAGGAAAAATATGTCCCAGCCATATCTGCGGTATCCATTCCAGGAGTGGAGAATTGGAAGGCGGACTTTCTAAGTCGCCAGCAATTAGGCCCAGAGGAAGGGTCCCTTCACCCCGAGGTTTTCTGGACAATATGTCAGCGGTGGGGAACATCGGATGTAGATCTTCTAGCATCCAGATTCAACGCAAAGGGGGATAGGTTTGTCTCTCGGACAAGGGATCCCCTAGCTTGCGGCTCGGATGCCCTAGTGTTCCCTGGGGATCAGTTCAAGCTGATATATGCATTCACACCGCCACAATGGTTACCTCGATTACTCCGCAGAATCAGGGTAGAAAAGAAACCAGTGATTCCGGTGGCTCCAGCGTGGCCCCGAAGAGCGTGGTACGCGGAGATTGTAAAATTTCAGTGGGGAGTCCTTGGACTCTCCCACGTCGTCCGGCTTTCGCAAGGACCGATATACCACCCTTCCTTACCAGCCCTAGGTTTGACGGCCTGGCTATTGAAGCCCACATTCTAAAAAAGAGAGGGCTCTCTAATGCTGTGGTATCTACCATGATCAATGCCAGGAAGCCGGTATCCAGGCAGATCTACTATAAAATCTGGAAGGCGTACATCGCGTGGTGTGAGGCCAAGAAATGGCATCCACATAAGTACGTAATAGGTAGGATTCTGGACTTCCTACAGTGGGCTGTAGATAGGAAGCTTGCCTTGAGTACTATCAAGGGTCAGATTTCGGCCTTGTCAATATTTTTTCAAAGGCCCTTGGCTTCGCATTCACTAGTCAAAGCCTTTATACAAGGAGTGATGCGTATTAGGCCTCCGGTTAATATTCCCATATGTTCATGGGATCTAAACTTGGTTCTGTCGGTTCTACAGAAACAACCATTTGAACCATTACAGCATATTTCCTTGGTGCTTCTCACCAGGAAATTGTTTTTTCTAGTAGCCATTTGTTCGGCTAAAAGAGTATCGGAATTAGCAGCTATGTCCTGTAAGGAGCCATATCTGGTTATCCATAAGGACAGAGTAGTGTTACGTCCTCATCCAGCCTTTCTTCCTAAGGTGGTATCGAGGTTTCATTTGAACCAAGATGTGGTTCTTCCTTCTTTTTTCCCCAAACCTACTTCGGTAGAGGAAAAGTTATTGCATTCTTTGGATGTAGTAAGAGCAGTTAAAGCTTATCTAAAAGCCACTGCTCAGATTCGCAGAACGGATACTTTGTTTATTCTGCCGGAAGGCCCCAGAAAGGGTCAGGCAGCGTCAAAGTCTACTTTAGCCAAGTGGATTCGACAGGTCATTATGCAAGCTTATGGCTTGAGAAGGAGACCGCCTCCGTTCAAAGTTAGAGCGCACTCCACGAGAGCAGTTGGAACTTCATGGGCAGTGCATCACCAGGCCTCCCTGGCTCAAATCTGTAAGGCCGCAACATGGTCTTCGGTACACACGTTTACTAGGTCCTACCAGGTGGACGTTAGAAGTCAGGAGGATGTCGCCTTTGGGCGCAGTGTGTTGCAGGCCGCAAAAGATCCTCATGTCTGATAGCGCTCAGCTTATATATGGTGTATCCCCCCCCTCATTTGGCATTGCTTTAGGACATCCCATTAGTAATGACTATGTCGCTCTGTGTCCCGTGATGTACGAGAAAGAAAATAGGATTTTTATAACAGCTTACCTGTAAAATCCTTTTCTTGGAGTACATCACGGGACACAGAGCTCCCACCCCTCTTTGGGGACACTTATTGCTTTGCTACAAAACTGAGGTGCTCCTGGATGGGAGGGGCTTATATAGGGGAGGGTACTTCCGGTTTTGGAAGTTGCCAGTGCCAGCACCTGACGGTAACTATATAACCCATTAGTAATGACTATGTCGCTCTGTGTCCCGTGATGTACTCCAAGAAAAGGATTTTACAGGTAAGCTGTTATAAAAATCCTATTTTTTCTTTCTCGTACATCACGGGACACAGAGCGACATAGTCATTACTAATGGGTTATATAGATACCGTCAGGTGCTGGCACTGGCAACTTCCAAAACCGGAAGTACCCTCCCCTATATAAGCCCCTCCCATCCGGGAGCACCTCAGTTTTTTGCCAGTGTCTAAGGTGTTGGCCAAGAAGAAACATGTGTTTTTCACTGAGCTTGCGTACAGGTTCTTTTGGGCCTCAGTAAGCTATTCCGGATCCGACCAAAAAAGCTTCATAGCTAAACGGTCGGTACCCGGGCCTTGCAGAGAAGAGCAAGGTTTTGCCTGTAATGCTTCTCTTAGGAGAGCTGGACCCTGGGATCCAGAGCTCTGGTCATACCCACAACCAAGATGTTTTCTGTGCAGGGTGCTATACAGGTCCAGGGGAGTGGAATCCTTGGGAACCCGGTCCCTGAAGGTTTGATTACAATGCCTGCCGTGATAGGTGAAGTTTGGGCTTCTGTGGACCAAACAGAGTCCTGCGGCGAGGAAAAGGTAAGTGGGGGCCCTCGGGAACTTGGTTCTATTGAGGGACCCCCAAGCCTATTTTGTCTTTCTGCCTGTTACCTAAGGTATTCCCGCTAATATTCTGTGTATGCCTGTTACTACTGAGAAAATGTAAAAATTTTAATAGTAGGCAAGAAAAAAAAAAAAAAAAAAAGTAAGACCGCGGTACCTGTGTTAGACACTAGAGGCCGCTATGGTTCTTTTTCTTGTAATGTGGATTTTTTTTCTTCCAGAATCAAATCCAGGCAGTTGGTATGTTCTCTCCTGGGAAGCTGTCTCCTCTGCCCTGTTGCTGCGCTCATCCATCCCCGGGCCCTGCGGCAAAGGGACCCTGGCTCCCATCTAGCTCCTTGTTGTTTTCAAAAAAAGGCGCCGAAGGCGCACGTGCCCGCACGCGTGCGCGTGCACGCGCCTCTATTCATAGAGACGATCTGGAAAAAGGGGCGGAGCGGGGTGGATGACGCTCAGGTGTGCGCCGTGGCGCTACTGCGCATGTGCGGGCGTCCAGCGTGTTTTAAAGCACATTATAGCTGGCTGTTGAAGTGCACAGACAGAGCTAGCAACAATATAAAGGCACACAGAGGCGGTTGATGCAGGCATCCCCTAGAAAGGCACTTTAGTAGACACCAACTGTGATATAGCAGCAATTGTGCTAGACTATTCTCAGTAAAAGTGGTGTATTACGGCTGGAATACCTCAGCTTTAGGCTTAGGAATATGCCGTCCAGAAGCTCCGGAACTGAATCTTCCAGGAAGCGAAGGGGGTCTCATCGGGCTCTGAGGATCTTGGGCATACTTCTGCTGCACCAGTCTCCCCTGAAGTTCAGAGGTAAGTGACCGTAGAGACCCCGCAGGGGTACTTGGTACTGTGGCTGTCCTCAGTTCACCTGCTCCTGTGTATGTAACAGAGGAGGTTTTTTCCTCAGCTCTGGGAGGATTAGAGAGAGATTGTCAACATTGATCGCTGCCTCCCTGTCAGGGAAAGCACGCCCGATCTCCGTCTCCTCCTTCAGAGTGCCTGTTAGAGAGCAACAGTCCCATACAGGGATCGACCTGCCTGAAGGGGATCAGGATGAGGTTGATTCTGTTATAGAGGAATCAACAGTGGGGGAACCTTTTCTCAGCATCTCAAGCTGAAAGATTATGGGTTCAGTCTCTGACTAACATGGTCCGATCAGCATTTAAAAATGCACCTTGCGGAACCATCAACCACTACTGTATCCTCGTTGGGGTCGCTAGAAGCCCCCAGACTGTCTGTTCTTTTCCACTTCACCCTTTACTGAAAGGGCTTATTTACCAGGATTGGGAACGTCCTGAGAAAAATAGGATTTTTATAACAGCTTACCTGTAAAATCCTTTTCTTGGAGTACATCACGGGACACAGAGCGACATAGTCATTACTAATGGGTTATATAGATACCGTCAGGTGCTGGCACTGGCAACTTCCAAAACCGGAAGTACCCTCCCCTATATAAGCCCCTCCCATCCGGGAGCACCTCAGTTTTGTAGTTTTGTTCAGAGCCTTACCCTTCGGTCTGGCCACAGCACCAAGAGTGTTCACAAAAATTCTGGCCCCATTATTGGCCAATCTAAGGACACGAGGTGTAACGATAATGGCATATCTAGACGACTTGTTGCTGATAGACCACTCAGTGGAAAAACTAGAAGTGGTTGTTCACGAGACAATCAAGTTTCTGGAATATCACGGTTGGATTATCAACCGAGACAAGTCAGCCCTAAAACCAGTCAAAAGTCTGGAATACTTGGGGCTAAGGCTGGATTCAGACCAGAGAAAAATTTTCTTGCCTCAAGAAAAGGGGTCGTCTTTGAGAGATTTGATCCACTTAGTGGGTTCAAAAAGACAGCCATCCATACGCCTGTGCATGAGGCTGCTGGGAAAAATGGTGGCATCATTCGAAGCAGTACCCTACGGTCAATTCCATTCAAGAAAGTTGCAAAGGGCCATACTGTCAGCCTGGAACAAAAAAGTTCAGGCTCTGGACTTACCAATGTCCTTGTCCCCTTCCGTTCGCAAGAGCCTCCGCTGGTGGTTGGTTCCCCAGAATCTGGAAAGAGGGAAATCCTTCAGTCCGATTTCCTGGAAGGTGGTCACTACAGATGCCAGCCTTATAGGCTGGGGAGCAGTACTGGAGCAATGGTCTCTCCAGGGCAAGTGGTCAGAAGCAGAAAAGGCCCTGCCCATCAATCTCTTAGAGATACGAGCAGCCCGGTATGCCCTAGTAGCATGGACATCCAAACTCCAAGGGTCCCCTGTCAGAGTTCAATCAGACAGTGCCACAGCAGTGGCATATATCAATCGTCAGGGGGGCACCAGGAGTCGTGCAGCCCAAAGGGAAGTAAATTACATCCTGAGATGGGCAGAAAGATATGTCCCAGCCATATCTGCGGTATTCATTCCAGGAGTGGAGAATTGGAAGGCGGACTTTCTAAGTCGCCAACAATTATGCCCAGGGGAATGGTCCCTTCATCCCGAGGTTTTCCGGACAATATGTCAGCGGTGGGGAACACCGGATGTAGATCTGCTAGCATCCAGATTCAACACAAAAGTGGACAGGTTTGTCTCTTGGACAAGGGATCCCCTAGCGTGCGGCTCGGATGCCCTAGTGTTCCCTTGGGATCAGTTCAAGCTGATATATGCATTCCCACCGCCACAATTGTTACCTCGATTACTCCGCAGAATCAGGGTAGAAAAGAAACCAGTGATTCTGGTGGCTCCAGCGTGGCCCCGAAGAGCATGGTACGCGGAGATTGTAAAAATGTCTGTGGGGAGTCCTTGGACCCTCCCACATCGTCCGGACCTGCTTTCGCAGGGACCGATATACCACCCTTCCTTACCAGCCCTAGGTTTGACGGCCTGGCTATTGAAGCCCACATTCTAAAAAAGAGAGGGCTCTCTAATTCTGTGGTATCTACCATGATCAATGCCAGGAAGCCGGTATCCAGGCAGATCTACTATAGAATCTGGAAGGCGTACATCGCCTGGTGTGAGGCCAAGAAATGGCATCCACGTAAATACGTAATAGGTAGGATTCTGGACTTCCTACAATGGGCTGTAGATAGGAAGCTTGCCTTGAGTACTATCAAGGGTCAGATTTCGGCCTTGTCAATATTTTTTCAAAGGCCCTTGGCTTCGCATTCACTAGTCAAAGCCTTTATACAAGGAGTGATGCGTATTAGTCCTCCGGTTAATATTCCCATATGTCCATGGGATCTAAACTTGGTTCTGTCGGTTCTACAGAAACAACCATTTGAACCATTACAGCATATTTCCTTGGTGCTTCTCACCAGGAAATTGATTTTTCTAGTAGCCATTTGTTCGGCTAAAAGAGTATCGGAATTAGCAGCTATGTCCTGTAAGGAGCCATATCTGGACAGAGTAGTGTTACTTCCTCATCCAGCCTTTCTTCCTAAGGTGGTATCGAGTTTTCATTTGAACCAAGATGTGGTTCTTCCTTCTTTTTTCCCCAAACCTACTTCGGTAGAGGAAAAGTTATTGCATTCTTTGGATGTAGTAAGAGCAGTTAAAGCTTATCTGAAAGCCACTGCTCAGATTCGCAGAACGGATACTTTGTTTATTCTGCCGGAAGGCCCCAGAAAGGGTCAGGCAGCGTCAAAATCTACTTTAGCCAAGTGGATTCGACAGGTCATAATACAAGCCTATGGCTTGAAAAGGAGACCGCCTCCGTTCAAAGTTAGAGCGCACTCCACGAGAGCAGTTGGAACTTCATGGGCAGTGCATCACCAGGCCTCCCTGGCTCAAATCTGTAAGGCCGCAACATGGTCTTCAGTTCACACGTTTACTAGGTTCTACCAGGTGGACGTTAGAAGTCAGGAGGATGTCGCCTTTGGGCGCAGTGTGTTGCAGGCCGCAAAAGATCCTCATGTCTGATAGCGCTCAGCTTATATATGGTGTATCCCCCCCCTCATTGGGCATTGCTTTAGGACATCCCATTAGTAATGACTATGTCGCTCTGTGTCCCGTGATGTACGAGAAAGAAAATAGGATTTTTATAACAGCTTACCTGTAAAATCCTTTTCTTGGAGTACATCACGGGACACAGAGCTCCCGCCCCTCTTTGGGGACACTTATTGCTTTGCTACAAAACTGAGGTGCTCCCGGATGGGAGGGGCTTATATAGGGGAGGGTACTTCCGGTTTTGGAAGTTGCCAGTGCCAGCACCTGACGGTATCTATATAACCCATTAGTAATGACTATGTCGCTCTGTGTCCCGTGATGTACTCCAAGAAAAGGATTTTACAGGTAAGCTGTTATAAAAATCCTATTATTTTTGCTTTGTACGTTGAGGCAAGCACTGGTTAGTGGATGGAATGTCTGGGCCTGGCAGCCACAAGATATTTGCACAGAAGAGCTACCAGCTGGATAACAACAGCAGTGGAAATTTCTTCTATGAATGATGGACATGCAATGCACAGCCAAAAATTTGTTAGGTTTTAATTTGGCAGCAGATTGCTTAAGAATAAACTGATAGGGAACAAGCAATCAATTTTCCTGTAGTTGGCTCAAACCAGCGATTAAAGCTGTACAGTAGGCAGTATGTGGTAATTGCAAGAGGAGAAGCTAGGTAATGGATCCGGCAGTGTGACTGGAAGAGGGTCAGGCTTGGCTTTTTAACTCGGCTACATTAAAGGGCAGCTATATCATTAACTGCCTTTTTGTTCTAAACAATGTTTAGCCAAAATCATTCTACTGTATATGCAGTAGTAAATATATGTAGTTTTAATTCATTTATTTCTCTTTCGTGCACTAACAACAATGGAAAATACTGAGAAACCATGAGGACAGGATTTGAATGCTTCACCACCTATACTCATTGTTTAGTCAAGCTTCCAATTGTACTTCTTTTTGCTTTAAAATGGCAGTTTAATGATGGTTCTGTCATGACGCTGGTCATTTGTAATATACATATATGGTTGATGTGTGTAGTAGCCATTGCTGCCCTGCTTTAGTGCAGGGTTTGTGTACAGTATATAGGCATTTTATTTATTTATTTCAATTTATTTCGCCGTCAATTTACGGCAGCACCTTACATATACATTGTGCATTCACATCAGTTCCTACCCTCAAAGGAGCTTACAGCCTAAGGTCCCTAACACACATTCATACATATACTAGGGATTTTTTATTTGGATCTGATTAACCTACCAGAATGTCTTTTAGAGTGTGGGAGGAAACCAGAGTACCCGGAGGAAACCCACGCAAGCACAGGGAGAACATGCAAACTCCAGGCAGATGGTGTCGTGTTCGGGATTCGAACCAGTGACCCTTTTTGCTGCTAGGTGAAAGTGCTACCCACTACACCACTGTGCCGCCCATATCATAATTTTTTTGCTTCTGAACTGATTTGACCATACAATTCAATATAATGCAAATACAGCCTTAACCGTTAACGGATCAGCCGCCGCTCCGCGAACCGTCACAGCTGTATGTCGGTCGCTTTAAGCGGGCTAGCAGGCGCCCGCCGGCCGCGAGCGATCGCAAACACGAGAGGCAGAACAGGGACGTGTGTGTGTGTAAACACACAAATCCCTGTTCTGTTCTGTGAGGAAAGGCAGATCATGATTTCCTAATAGCTAGGAACAACGATCTTTAATTTACTCTAGGTCAGTCCCATCCCCCTACAGTTAGAAACACACCTAGGGAACACAATTAACCCCTTGATCGCCTCTAGTGTTAACCCCTTCCCTGCCAGTGAAATCTTTACAGTAATCAGTGCATGCTTATAGCACTGATTGCTGTATAAATGCCAATGGTCCCAAAAATGTGTCAAAAGTGTCCGATGTGTCCGCCATAATGTTGCAGTCCTGATAAAAATCGCAGATCGCCACCATTACTAGTAAAAATAAATAATAATAATAAAATTTCTATAAATCTATCCCCTATTTTGTAGACGCTATAACTTTTGCGCAAACCAATCCATATATGCTTATTGCAATTTTTATTACCACAAATATGTAGAAGAATACATATCGGCCTAAACTCAGAAAAAGTTTCCTTTTTTTTAAAAAAATTTGGGGATAATTATTATAGCAAGAAGTGCAAAATATTGTGTTTTTTTTTTTTCAAAATTTACGCTCTTTTTTTGTGTAAAGTGCAAAAAATTCAAATCGCAGGGATGATCAAATACCACCAAAAGAATGCTCTATTTGTGGGAAAAAAGGATGCAAATTTAGTTTGGATATAGCGTCGCACGACCGCGCAATTGTCAGTTAAAGCAACACAGTGTCGAATCGCAAAAAATGGCCCGGTCATTGAGCAGCCAATTCTTCCGGGGCTGAAGTGGTTAAGCTGCCTATAAATAGTTTAAATCTATTCGATCAATGTATGGGCAGGCTGATTGTACTCAAGTCCATCCATCGTTAATCTTGGATACAACCAGCCTGTCTGATTTTTAGCATGTGTTTTTTGCCAGCAGCTACAGTCGCTATAGCAAAAATCATTGTGTTATCGCAGCACAGACAGCTCCCTGTGCCCCCCGTCGGAACACAATAGCTCCGTGGGAGGGATTCCCCCATCAACACTGACTGTGTTAATGAGGGAATCGAGCGGAAATCTCATCATCTATGGCCTGCCTTAGGGACAGCCAGTCACAACCTTTGTTCTCCCCAATAACGTGTAAGAGTCTGTACACAGGCTTTAATTTGTGTCTTAACTGCTTCTCTTCCCATACAAGTCAACAGAAATTAAAAGCTTAAAAGGAAGTAAGCGGTCAACACATCCGAGAATGAATTTGAATGATCTCAGAAGTGATCCCAAATGCAAGAGGAATGCACATAGAAAGAAAGCTGCATTTGCCCTTCTAAACAATCCCAACTCTCATGTAATAGGCCAGCACTGTCTTTACCCTCAAATTAGCATTGCATATTGTATGGAAGAGTGGCAAATATCCAAGTAAGAATGTATGTTTCACAGAAGTATGGTTGAGGCAAACGACATTCCCATGGGTAAGAAGTGATAGTAAATTAGCTGAGATTACACTGTATAGTACCCAATGAAAGTGACTTTGGTAGAATTTTGGACATTAGGCATTCCACGGTTCTTTACCTTGCCTATCCAGCCAGGTTGGATTTTCATAGATAATGTGTTTCTCACTTGGTCACTAATGGACTTGATATAAACATAGAAGCTGAAGACTTTGGATATGCTATTACTCCTCTTAACAGTCTGATCACATCGCTTTAGGTGTGTTTTACATTCGTCTATATGTGTGCTACCATTCAACTCTATATAACGTGCAGTTTGATGAAAAACGCATTAAAGATGGAGCAAACATGATTTTCTTTAATTCACGGCATCTAAAGCACATTTAAAATGCAGATGTGTACAGGGCCTTATACTTTGCCTACTTACTTGTGTACAGCCTGGGAATAACATTATGTTAGTACAAATAATGTCTGCATACAAATTTTGAGTTTAAACCACTATGAGACCATTGTGTGGCAAGGGTTTCAGCATGCCCACGTGATACATAGACAAACATTAACAAGTTTAATACATTCAATTATTTATAATTTGTACTGGCCTGCACCTGATGGCCTATGTCATTTGCACTGTCCATGGTACTAATATAAACAGGTCTATTTCTTTTCATGGAAAAAATTAAATAAAAATGAATATATATATATATATATATATATATATATATATATATATATTATATCATTGTGCAATAACACATTTCAAATCTTTTGTGAAATGTAAGATAATATGAAAGAGGAACATAATGGGCTGCATCTCCAGATCTTTGTACACCTGTCATCTGACCGATGAGTATCCCACACTGACGTTCTGCGTGATGAACCTATAGCTAGCAGTAGTTTGGTAGGCAGATGTACTTCTACCTTTGTTTTTGTTTGATTCAAAAGAAGAAACCAGGAATAAACAGATGGTACAGCAATTACTAACTGGTTAATCTGTGTGTAAAATACATTTTGTGCAGGCACACCATGGATCCCTTTTATAAGGAGTCTTTATTAAAGAAATGACTTCACAGTGCAAATAATGCAATGTTTTGGGGTCACTCAGGACCCCTTTGTCTCATGCCTGATGGAGGGGTCCTGTGTGGCCCCAAAATGTTGCAGTATTTTCACTGTAATGTGATCTTTCTAGTAAAGACTTTCACTTTATGGCAAGGATCCATGGCATGATGTCAACACATTTCCTCACTACAAGGGATAAGCTCAGGTGGGTTTGGACACAAGTCCGGACCTACCTGAGCTATATTGCCGACAGCCAATCAGAGGTGGCAAAGTCATTCCCCACTCTGCAGCTGCATATATACACACCTCTGTGTACGTGTGGCTGCAGAGCAGGCAATGCCTTTGCCCCCTATAATTGGCTGTCAGCTTTGACAGCTTCCTGGCAGGACAGCTCAGGCTTGTTTGAACTCCTTTCCGAACCTGCCTGAGCTCATCCCAAGGAATTAAATGATCCAATCAGAGACAGTGGGCCACACATAAAAATATATATAGATATACTGTATAAATATCCTTTTTTATTATATTGACGTTATATTTCAAAGCTAAAAAAAGTGTGTAAATTTGCCTGTGTCCTGTGCTTATATACGCCATTAATAATGATTGCAGTCTCCGCACTAAGGGAATGCATGAAGGGGAGAATGTACAAATGATGCATTTTACTTCAAGCACACTGGTGGATAATTTATTTTAATGGAGACTAAACACTCACTGCTCTGGTTTCTATCACTAGCTAGGGATCTATTTTATCTTATGTTTTCTGTTTACATGTTTATACTCCTGTATATTCTTTATAGTAGGACTTGCCAAGTAAAGGAACACAGACCCAGAGAATGAATCCTGTAAGACTAGGTTTGGCTTATTTTCCCTCTGTCTTGCTGGCTTCTCCTTGCTCGGCATGGCAAAACTCTTTTGTAGCTGGTGAATTACGATGCATTAAACAGCGGTGGTAAATAGTCAGACAGAGATTAATCTGGAGCACCCTGCCAGCAGAGGACAAATGGCAGCGGCGTCTTTCAGAGTTTGTCGGTTGTTTGATTTTGGCAAGCTGTGTGAGTGATGGCAGAGCAGCTAAGACACATCTCATTTCTCCGCAGTAAGATGATGGTGACTTGTTTGTATCAACATCCAAATAGCTTCTTATAATGGGTATTGATTTGTCAGCAAACTGGCAGTGATGCGATCTTCCCCTGTTGTCTGCTCCTCCCACACTCATCATTAGTACAACGTTCAGAATTCCAGCCAACAAGTATAGAAGGGGTTATGGCTTCCACATTAATAACAGTCCAGCGAAATGATGCAGTCTGATTTCTGTTTGTTTGTATCATCGTTTTACAGCTAACATTTTACAGCACATATAGATCAAAAACATCTGCTGTAAATCCTATATTTGATAATTGTCTATAGAGGTCATTTCAATTCCCACTTTAAATAAGTTTTTTTTTTATTGCTAATCTTATCATATGTATACAAAATAATGTAGCATTCAGGGTCCCCAATTCAAGCATTTTTAGGAGCCAGAAAGCATGTGTTTCCACTGACAACTCCAGAAACCTCTCAGAAAAGTCAGGCAGCAGCTGTAAATTTTGGCACGTTGGCTACCTGTCTCCTGGGATTTGTGTATTCCTGACGTAGTAGAATATTATTTGCCAAAGTTTAAAGTGTAACTCCACATTCCTGGGGAAAAAATTGCAAATAAAAATATATATATAGCATATACAGTTGTAACACAAACCATATTGCAACTGAATGTTCTTAAAAATTACCTTTCCTTTTTGATCTGCAGTGCTGTAATTTTCTGTAAAATTGAATGCAATATGGCAACCTGGAGGCCTTCTGTACACAGTCAGTGTACAGTGTAGTAGGTGGGACTGCTGGACCCCTCCCACAGCTCTGCTTGCTGCATAGGCTATGCACAGTACAGTGATGGTGTCACTGTTACACTTACAAGGTAATATCTGGGGTTGCAGGGGCATAGCTAGCACATCTGGCACCCGGGGCTGGTCACACCCCCCCCCCATGAAAAAGGGTATGTGGCAATACAGCGGCGCCGTGCCAAAACGGTGGGTGTGGTCAGATTGCATCAACAGTGGGAGGGGCATAAATGACCATATGCTTTATTGACTGTGCCACAAGCGAATATGTAACAAACAGTACATACCTCAGTACACTAATTTTAATAAGATGAAGCTGTTCTATTGCATATCCTTTACTACACACAGCTAATCTTAAAGTGATATTAAAGTCTTGTTTATTTTTTAAATAACAAGCATGTTATACTTACCTGCTCTGTGTAATGGTTTTGCACAGAGCAGCCCCGATCCTCTTCTTCTCGGGTCCCTCGCTGGCGCCCCTGGCTCCTCCCTCCCACCGGGTGCAGCCCTTGTGTCTTTACAACCACTCTTGGTGCAGTACTTAGAATGCTGTAGTCAAGAGTAGGAGATGTAAAACACAGTGAGAGGAATTTATCAAAACTGGTGCAGTTAAAATCTGGAACAGCCACGTATGGCAACCAATCAGCTTCTATCTTCAGCTTGTTCACCTTTAAAAATGAAAGCTATGAGCTGATCGGTTGCCATACACAGCTGCTCCAAATTCTGTCTGCTCTAGTTATGATAAATTCTCCTAAGGGCTCATTCAGACAGGCGCTAGGACAGGTCCTGTATGCTGAGTCACTTTTTGCTGCATCTGCATCCACCAGAGAGCTATAGATGTGGGTGCACAGATCCGAATGCAGACACTGTGTATTCGGATATATGCTTCCCTTCCTGTACACATGTCAAATTCTACATGTCAAATTTTTACATTCGACTATGTCCATGCAGCTGCTGCATCCAAATTGACTTTGACTGGACTGCCTGCACAGGGATGCACAGAACACCAAGTATCCCCACGCGGTACTCGCCAATCACACTGGGCATTGGTGCATATGCTCCTTTTTAAGTACTGACCTGCCTAATGATAGCTCTGGACCCTCCAGGCCCTTGCATAAGAATAGAAAACAGCATGTTGTTGCCTTATGGCATGCATTTCAGAATCAGTAAACGGCTTGTGTTAAGGCATGGCTTGTGTTCCACAGACAGGAAATGGTCATATCACTAAACTTACAGTGCATCCGGAATATGTTGACAGCGCTTAATTTTTTCCACATTTTCTTATGTTACAGCCTTATTGCAAAATTGATTAAATTCATTATTTTTCTCAAAATTCTACAAACAATACCCCATAATGACAATGTGAAAGAAGTTTGTTTGAAAACATTGCAAATTTACTAAAAATAAAAATCACATGTATATAAGTATTCACAACCTTTGCTATGACACTCAAATTTGAGCTCAGGTGCATTTTGTTTCCACTGATCATCCTTGAGGTGTTTCCACGACTTGATTGAAGTCTTCCTGTGGTAAATTCAGTTGATTGGACATGATTTGGAAAGGCACATACCTGTCTATATAAGGTTCCACAGTTAACAGTGCATGTCAGAACACAAACCAAGCCATGAAGTCAAAGGAATTGTCTGTAGATCTCTGAGACAAAATTTTATCGAGGCACAGATCTGGCAAAGGGGTACAGAAACATTTCTGCAGCATTGAAGGTCCCAATGAGCACAGTGGCCTCCATTATCCGTAAAAGGAGCAAGTTTGGAACCACCAGGACTCTTTCTCGAGTGGGCCGCCCGGACAAACTTAGTGATCGGGGGAGAAGGGCCTTAGTCAGGGAGATGAACAAGAATCTGACAGAGCTCCAGCGTTTCTCTGTGGAGAGAGGAGAACCTTCCAGAAGAACAACCATCTCTGCAGCACTCCACCAATGAGGCCTGTATGGTAGAGGGGCTGGACGGAAGCCACTTCTCAGGAAAAGGCACATGACAGCCCATCTGGAGTTTGCCAAAAGGCACCTAAAGGACTCTCAGACCACGAGAAACAAAATTATCTGGTCTGAAGAAACAAAGATTGAACTCTTTGGCCTGAATGGCAAGCGTCATATCTGGAGGAAACCAGGGACCGCTCATCACCTGGCCAATACCGTGAATACAGTGAAGCATGGTGGTGGCAACATTGTGCTGTGGGGATGTTTTTCAGCGGCAGGAACTGGGATACCAGTCAGGATCGAGGGAAAGATGAATTCAGCAATTTACAGACATCCTTGATGAAAACCTGCTCCAGAGTGCTCTGGACCTCAGACTGGGGCAAAGGTTCATCTTTTCCTGGACAAAGACCCTAAGTACACAGCCAAGAGAAGAAAGACGTGGCTACGGGACAACTCTGTGAATGTCCTTGAGTGGCCCAAACAGAGCCCAGACTTGAACGCGATTGAACATCTCTGGAGAGATCTGAAAATAGCTGTGCACTGACACTCCCCATCCAACCTGATGGAGCTTGAGAGGTCCTGCAAAGAAGAATGGGAGAAACTGCCCAAAAATAGGTGTGTCAAGCTCGTAGCATTATACTCAGGGTGCAAGGTGCGTACTGGTCCTATAACACATATATGTTTATAATGTACAAAAAAATGCAAAAATAAAGCAAAAAGGCGGGGATGGGGCTAAATAGTAATAAAGTGTGTAAAACATGGCATAAGAGAAATAAACATGAAAGAAAACACAACAAAGAGGCAAGACAGAATCTGCAATATCCATGCATCTATTGGTAATCAGATAAGAAGGGTGAGTATGATGCCATATTATTTAAGCCATTGGGAGCCAATGTTTGCACAGCAAACATCCTTTGAAATTATTTTTGTAGCAACAGGCGATTTCTTACATGTTTCTGTCTGATCATTGCTATGGCTCTTAGTTCTTGTGTTTGATGCTGTGGCAGGTTTGTCATGATCAATAATCTTTTGCTGATAGTGGTTCTCAATGGCAACCCTGGTATCACTTCTATGTTTTTGAAAATGACACCTAAAAGGCCCAGTGTTTTCCCACATAGACCAGAGAACAGGAACATTTCAAAATATATAATATATACAAAAATCTGTGTCACAATTGAAATATTGCCAGATGGTGTACTTATAACCAGTGAGGATGAGTAAAAAAAAGAACCAAGAATCACAGATGATCCGCTTGAATAAGAAGATCTCTGAGGTTCTCTCTATGCCTATAAGTATTGTGACAGCAGGAAGGTAAAGTCACCTGGTTGCATCCACGGGGGTAGATATATTTCGCCCAGATTCAGGCTTTACGCCGACTTATACAACTAGGTGGAGAGTTGTATAAGCCCAGCTGAGGCTAGTGGGCTCATGGATGACTCATACCTCTAGGGAGAGTGTGGGGCGTCGTGCAGACAGGGAGTTGATGAGACCAGCTGAAGCTTGTCAGCTCATTTAGGCCTCTATAAGAACTCCCAGATTCATTAGGTGTTAGCTCATGCCTGGACCCAGACCTGTGTGGACTGTCTAGGGAGAGTGAACCCCTGTGCGGTGAGACAAAGCCTGTGTGGCTATTTGCTTGGACATTTAAAACCAGGGACTTAGGGACTAGGACAGCACTAGGCTGATCCCAGTTGTTAGTTAGGAAACCTGTATGTTTAGTCAGAGGTCAAGTTGACCAGGATTTATTTTATTTATGTTTCTTTTGCTTTGCTGTGTTTTGTCACTGTAAATAGAAAATAAACCGCACCTTTTTGATTTTGAAAACCACAACCTCCGTTTGCTGGGCCTGTTTTTGTGTGGGGAGCCCATCCCGGGGGTCACACACACCCGCTGCCGAGCTAACCCCCTCACAGTATGTAAAGGTGGCAGTTTCATCTCACTATAAAGATTGCTGTCACATTTAAGTATACAGTATATGTACAGTATGTCTGTTAACATTTTTTTAATCTTTCAGAAAGAAAGTGGTGTGTCTGTACATAAAGGATCCTATTATTCTTAGAACATCATTTGTCTTGACTAGCCATTAAACCTGACAGGCAATAAAAACCTGACAGGGGGTGTAATCCTTCCCTACTCGATATGAAGCTAAAAAAAAAATTTGGTTACAGTTTAATCTGAATTCCCTTTTCCCTTCAAGTCCACTCTCATGCAGATCCCTGAGAGCACAGTATATTGGCAGCACACCATCTGAAACGTGCTGTGTAACTTTCTGTCTGTATCCGGTATCACCATTCTCATACAAAGCACGTTAGAATCTGCTTAGTGGAGAAACTTCTTAGTTCTGATATTTTTTTACATGTTACATTCTGTATGGGAGAGACAGAAAGGATCCTTTTAGTGGGTGTGTTTTAAACTAGTTTTCGCAAGAAGATCTCAAACGAGCAAAAAAAAAAAGGGACTGATGCTGATAAATTTACTACAAAAAGTAACGAAACTGTATACATGCATTTCAAGGTTTCATTTTAACTTGAGCATACCTTACCTAAGGAAATTCAGTTTATAATAACATCAAAAGGGCTGCCTATTTGGCATGAACATCTATGCATACAGCCAGTAAAATAAGTATTGAACACGTTACCATTTTTCTAGGTAAATATACACTATATTACCCAAAGTATTGGGACACCTGCCTTCACATACACATGAACTTTAATGGCATCCCAGTCTTAAAGCGGAGCTCCACCCTAAAGTGGAACTTCCGCTCATCGGATTCCTCCCCCCCTCCGGTGCCACAATTGTCACCTTTCGGGGGGGGAGGGGGGACAGGATACCTGTCAAAGACAGGTATCAAAGAGTCAAAGACAGGTATCCTTACCCACGTACTGGATTCCGGCCGCGGCAGTGAAGTCGCGCGAGGCTCCCTCCTCCTCCTCCCCTGGCCGCTGGGCTAATAGGAGAGAGGAGCGGGGCCTCGCGCATGCGCAGTAGGGTTCCCGGCGTGAAGCCGAAAGTCTTCACTGCCGGGTTCCCTTACCCACAATGGCGACGGAAGCACCGACAGCTGATGTAAAACATCAGCTGCGGTGCCGACATCGAGGGACACCAGGACAGGTAAGTCTCCATTTATTAAAAGCCAGAAGCTGCAGTATGTGTAGCTGCTGGCTTTTAATTATTATTTTTTTGCCTGGGGTTGCCTGGAACACCCCTTTTAAGGCCTCATGCCCACTGGCGTTTTTACAGCTGCGTTTTTTGCAGCTTAAAAACGCCTGTCCATGTTATTGTAAATATTTTTTTTTTTTTGAAAAAAAAACAAAAAAAAAAAAACGTCGGAGCTAAAAACGCGACCACGCGTTAGTGCGCGTTTTTTGCGCGTCAGTGCACGTTAGTGCGCGTTTTTGCGCGTTTTTTGACGCTCGCGTCTTTTTCTGCCTAATTCTGACGCTGAGGAACGCACTGGTCCTGGGTTTTTTTTACAGCTTAAAAACGTCTATGCTATTTGCAGCTCAAAAACGTCTAGGTGGGCATGAAGCTATAGACTAACATGGACAGGCGTTTTTAAGCTGTAAAAAACGCTCAAAAACACGGCTGTAAAAACGTCCGTGGGCATGAGGCCTAAGCCTCATACACATGACCGGTTTTCTCGGTAAGAAAAGACAAGAATACTGCTGGCAGCTTTTTTTGCAGAGAAACCGTTCGTGTGTATGGTTTCTCGTCGAGAAAACTGCCGGGAATCTCGACGAGACAAATAGAGAACCTGCTCTCTATTTTCTCGTTTCTCTCGTCAGGATTCTCGTTGGCCTGTTTGCCGATGAGAAAACCGGTCGTGTGTATGCTTTTCCGAGTCTTAAAAAAAACGCGCATGCTCAGAATCAAGTATGAGACGGGAGCGCTCCTTCTGGTAAAAATAGCGTTTGTAATGGAGTTAGCATACTGTAACGAACTGAAAGCACGAAGACTGAAAAGCGCGAATCGTCTCTCACTAAACTTGTACTAACACGCAGTAACACGAGATCAGCAAAAGCAGCCCAAGGGGTGGCGCCATTGGAATCGAACTTCCCCTTTATACTGCCGTTGTACGTGTTGTATGTCACCGCGCTTTACAACGATGAGATTTTTTATTGACAGTGTGTATGCAAGGAAAGCTTGACAAGAATCTTGTCGAGAAAACCAACTGTTTTTTTACAACGGGATTCTCGGGCGTGGCTTTAGTCCATAGAGTTTAGTATTGAGTGGGCCCACCCTTTTCAGATATAACAGCTTCAACTCTTCTGGGAAGGCTGTCCACATGGTTTATGAGTGTGTCTATGGGAATGTTTGACTATTCTTCCAGAAGCGCATTTGTGAGGTTAGGCACTGATGTTGAAGAGTAGGCCTGACCAAATTTGGGGTAGATGAACTTGACTGGCCTGCACAGAGTCCTGACCTCAACCCGATAGAACACATTTGGGATGAATTAGAGCGCAGACTGTGAGCCAGGCCTTCTCTCCAACATCAGTGCTTGACCTCACAAATGGGCTTCTGGAAGAATGGTCAAACATTCCCATAGACACACTCCTAAACCTTGTGGACATCCTTCCCAGAAGAGTTGAAGCTGTTATAGCTGCAAAGGGTGGGCTAACTCAATATTGAACCCTACGGACTAAGGCCTCGTACACACGAACAGTTTTCTCGGCAAGAAAGCTTTCCCAGCAGTTTTCTTGTAGTTTCTTGCCGAGAAAACCGTTCGTGTGTATGGTTTCTTGTCGAGAAAACTGCCGGGAATCTCGACGAGAAAAATAGAGAACCTGCTCTCTATTTTCTCGTCAGGATTCTCGTTTTTCTAGTCGGGATTCTCGTCGGCCTGTTTCCCGACGAGAAAACCGGTTGTGTGTATGCTTTCCCGAGTCTTAAAAAACCGCGCCTGCTCAGAATCAAGTATGAGACGGGAGCGCTCCTTCTGGTAAAACTAGCGTTCGTAATGGAGATAGCACATTCGTCACGCTGTATTGAACTGAAAGCACGAAGACTGAAAAGCACGAATCGTCTCTCACCAAACTTTTACTAACACGCGGTAACACGAGATCAGCAAAAGCAGCCCAAGGGGTGGCGCCATTGGAATCGAACTTCCCCTTTATACTGCCGTCGTATGTGTTGTACGTCACTGCGCTTTACAACAACGAGATTTTTGATTGACAGTGTGTATGCAAGGAAAGCTTGACAAGAATCCCGTCAAGCTTGACAAGAATCTCGTCGAGAAAGACAACGTTTTTTTTACGACGAGATTCTCGGCCGTGTGTACAGGGCTTCAGACTTGGATGCCATTAAAGTTCACGTGCATGTAAATGCAGGAGTCTCTATACTTTTGGTAATATAGTGTATTTCTAAAGGTGCAATTGACATGAAATTTTCACCACATGTCAGTAATCCTATGCAATTCATACATATAAAGAAACCAAAACAAATAAGTTCAGAAATTAAGTTTTATGTGTAAAAAAAATGGAATGACACAGAGAAAAAGTATTGAACCCATGAAGAAAGAGAGGTGCAAATAGAAATAGGCATGGAAAGCCAAGAAACCAGCTGAAATCTACAAGTAATTAGAACTCTGTGGAAAGAACTAAAGATCAGAGTTCATAGAAGTGGCCCACGGAACTATCAAGATTTGAAGACAGTGTGGAGGAATGGGCCAAAATCACACCTGAGCAATGCACGCGACTAGTTTCTCCATGCAGGAGGCATCTTGAAGCTGTCATTACCAACAGAGAATTTTGTACGAAGTATTAAATAAGTTTAAGTTAGCGTGTTCAATACTTTTTCCCTGTGTCATTCCATTTTATTACACATATCTTAATTTCTAAAAATAACACCTTTAGAAATATATTTACCTAGAAAAATTGTGACGTGTTCAATACTTATTTTACCTGCTGTATATACTAATTACTTGCTTGCAACCATATACTGCTTCTTTAATCCACACAGAGCAAGTGGGATTTGACCCACAGTGTGAAGTGAGACAACACTTTTAAAGCTACGGCTTTAAGCTTTAAGCCTAGTACAAATTATATCAGCTTTTTTTTCATGCAACCCAGCGGATTGACGGAAAAAAACTGACAGCTCTGGTCAGAGTCACTGTTAGTTCAGCGATCTCCCCTGCTGAGCTGTGGTGTTTTGACAGGGGGGTGGCCCTCCGCCAGAACACTTCGGTTTTCCAGCATGCACAGCCGGCTTCTGTCGGCCTGGCTGCCGTACACACACTGGACAAATGTCAGACGTTTTTTATTGAACTGGCTCATGTCGCCCGACATTCGGCCCGTGTGTACTAGGCTTTAGTTACATCACTTACCTGTATTGAAGTGTATTTTACGTTGCGCAGGCGGCTGGTTCTTGAAGAAGTCTTCACTGTAGGGATGCCTGTGCTCTTCCTGTCCTGAACTTTCCATTCAGCAGTGGTTAACAGCTTTGGATCTTCAGGCAGAACAGCAGTACAGATGGTTCGAACGACAGGGACACCCCCTCCTTCCTCTTTTTCCATTGAGAAAAGTTCTTTCATTGATTACACTGCTTGTAACATGATCTGTGAATGGAAGAGATAATCCTGTGACTGATCAGGCTCTTTCTCATTCACAGATAGTTTAATCAATGAAAGAACTTTTATCAATGAAGGAGGGAGGAGGGTGTGTGTTAATATATGATCATCTTTAATGCTGTTCTGTTTGAAGACCCAAAACTGTTAACCAGGATCCATCAGCCTACACAACACAGGACATACTTCATTACAGGTAAGTGATGTGACTAAGGCTGTAGGAATTTATTTATTTTTTTAAGCTAGACTTCAGCTTTAAGAATATTTCTCTTATTAACTACGCAGATTCAAACCGCTTCCGTGTCTGTTATCCTTAGATGCAGAGAAGGCATTCCATCACCTGGATTAAGGAATCTTGCACACCAGCCTAACCCAAATAAGCGTGATCACTGTTTTCATAAATAAAATGATGGCCCTATATTCTTTCCCCACTGGCAAAATTAGGGTTAATTGCCTGCTCTATGATTTGGCACCCATATCCGTCAGAATGCGACAGGGCTGGCCACTGTCCCCATGCTTGTCATGCTTGTACATTTTAGCAATAGAACTTTTGCCTAAAACTTTGAGAGCAAAAAATTAAATGCAGTCATAACAGTTAAGCCCTGTACACACGATTGGTTTTACCGATGAAAACCGTCCGATGGATTGTTTTCATCAGACAAACCGATCGTGTATGGGACCCATCGGTCTTTTTTCCATCGGTTTTAAAAAATAGAACATGTTTTAAATTTTTCCGATGGATAAAAAACCGATCGAAAACTCAGATCGTCTATGGGCAAGTCCATCGGATAAAAAAACCCACGCATGCTCAGAATCAAGTCGACACATGCTCAGAAGCATTGAACTTCATTTTTCTCGGCTCATCGGAGTGTTTTACGTCACCGCGTTTGGAACGGTCGGTTTTTTGACTGATGGTGTGTAGGCAAGACTGATGGAAGTCAGCTTCATCGGATTTCCGATGGACAAAACCATCGGATTAGAATCCATAGGATATCCGATCGTGTGTACGAGGCTTTAGAGACACCACCCACAAGGAAAATCTCTTCACATTTGCCTTCATTGTGTATATTGCTATCCCTAAGATTGTTTTCCTCTCCCTGCTTTGGGAACTTGAGTTCTTTGGCCAATGTAGTAATTTTAAAGGCGTTGTAACTACACCATGTGTTTTTCACTTGCATATAATGTGCATTGATCATGTCATTCAATGGTTGCATTTGCTGCCATGTACCCACAACCTATAGTTGAGCAAATCTTCACATTCCTGTGCCAGAGGTTTCGGTTTGTGTTAAAACATGAGGCATGCCCACTGTCTGTAGTGTAGGAGCTGACATTTCCTGTGAAGAAACTACATATCCCACCATCCCTGGGTCTCTCTGTCTAGTGCTCTGCTAGTGAGGGCTAAATAGTAATTCGATTTGAAACAGACACAAACAAGCACACATGAGCGCTCTTACACTTGTCGATGAAACCCAAAGAAAATGGGAAGGCATGCACTGGACACTTTGTGACCCACAACAAGATGTTACCCGTCCCTGGGGATAAGCAAGCTGAATGAATAAATGGACATAGAGGAATTGATTAGCCATGATGTTAAAAATTTCAGCCAAAGCATGTGAGCCCATTATTGTATGAAAAGGCAAACAAACATTACAGAGCATATAATTACACTAATACGTAGTTAAAACAATGAAAATATTTTAAAGTGTACAATGCCTTTAAGATGAAGGCAACCAAATTGGACTGGAATAGACATTTCTTTACCTACTCATGAACATACTTTTCTACTAAAATTGATTCACCTTCTGCTGGGCAATCCTCTCTAAGTATCTCAGAGATAAAAACAGACAAGTTATATGACCTTAATTATTTACCCTGTTGGCGCCTACGCAACACTGTCTTTGCATTTGGGCTAGCAGGAAAAAGACTCCTGGCTTGGCAGCATATCCCTCTACAGAATAGACATACTGCTACCCATTAAGGCCCCCATGTTCATTTTTTCACACCCTGCATCTCTGGGCTCATTCCACAGCCCAAATAAGACATGAGATGCTAGGTAAATAGAAACTGATTGGCGAGACTGGATTACCACACCTCGCACTCTTATCACACAGCAGCTATGCTAAGTTGCATAACAGATTGCTTCTTTCACACCCATGCCAATTATGTGTGTTCATTGAACAACACCTTACACCCATGCCCCTGCTCAAACCATTAGTGTCCCATGTCCTAAGAGTTGCGCTTGTCAGGGTTGTTGGTTAAACAATTTTTAGGTTAAACATTTCAATGCACCTCTTGGCACATTTGGCTCAGTCACATGGGAACCAACACTCTTTGAGGATCTAGGCTTGTCCTTCTTACATCCTAACTATGAGAAATCCTTTTTCCTAATTTTCAAGTCCAGCATAGCCAGCCAGGCATACAGGCAAAACTTTAAGATATTGACTAGATCAGGGGTAGGCAACCATTGAGAGGTGGAGATCTACCTGAACAACATGGAGGAGATAAAAGATCAATGGGGTACGGTGCCCTTAAAAAAAAAAAAATTAACTATCAAGCCGCAATAAAAAGTAAAGACGGCATGAAGAAAACGTAGAAAAACCCAATAAAACTATTGTTACTGTAGAAATATAAACTTAGCCTACCTTAAGATTTAGCTTCAGTGAGAAACTCGGTATTCACTTTCATTCACATTTTTTTTTCCATGTCTGGGGAGTAATTGGTCACCCCCAAAAGTCTGATGCCAGAGTCCACTATAATGCAGAACATTTGGTACTGCAGGCTGTTTTGCTTGACTAGTTTGAGGGCCTGGCTATCTGCTCTTATTTCTGGCTAGTGTAAGTAGTATGTAGGGCAGTGTGCAGGGGTTAATAGTAGGTTGAGCAGTGTCCAGGGGTCAGTAGTAGGTAGGGCAATTCCCCGGGGTCAGTAGTAGGTAGGGCAGTGTCCAGAGGTCAGTATTATGTAGATCAGTGTACAGAGGTCAGTAGTAGGTATGGCAGTGTACAGAGGTCAGTATTATGTAGATCAGTGTACAGAGGTCAGTAGTAGGTTTGGCAGTGTACAGAGGTCAGTAGTATGTAGGGCAGTGTACAGAGGTCAGTAATAGGTAGGGCAGTGTACTGAGGTCAGTACTATGTAGGGCAGTGTACAGAGGTCAGTAGTAGGTAGGGCAGTGTACAGAGGTCAGTAGTATGTAAAGCAGTGTACGGAGGTCAGTAATAGGTAGGGCAGTGTACAGAGGTCAGTAGTATGTAGGGCAGTGTACAGAGGTCAGTAATAGGTAGTGCAGTGTACAGAGGTCAGTAGTGTGTAGGGCAGTGTACAGAGGTCAGTAGTGTGTAGGGCAGTGTACAGAGGTCAGTAGTGTGTAGGGCAGTGTACAGAGGTCAGTAGTATGTAGGGCAGTGTACAGAGGTCAGTAGTATGTAAAGCAGTGTACGGAGGTCAGTAATAGGTAGGGCAGTGTACAGAGGTCAGTAGTATGTAGGGCAGTGTACAGAGGTCAGTAATAGGTAGTGCAGTGTACAGAGGTCAGTAGTGTGTAGGGCAGTGTACAGAGGTCAGTAGTGTGTAGGGCAGTGTACAGAGGTCAGTAGTATGTAGGGCAGTGTACAGAGGTCAGTAATAGGTATGGCAGTGTACAGAGGTCAGTGGGAATGTAGGACACTGTACATGGGTCAGTAATAGGTAGGGCAGTGTCCAGAGGACAGTAGTATGCTGGGCAGTGTACAGAAGTCCGTAGTATGTAGGTCAGTAATAGGTTGGGCAGTGTACAGAGGTCAGTAGTAAGTAGGGCAGTGTTCAGAAGTCAGTAGTATGTAGGGCAGTGTACAGAGGTCAGTAGTATGTAGGGCAGTGTACAGAGGTCACTAGTATGAAAAGCAGTATATAGGTATCAATAGAGCAGAGAACAGGGGGTCAGTAGGGCAGAGGACAGGGGATCAGGAGGACATGATACTAGGGGGTCAGAAGGTCACGGGGAGGGGGAGTCATGAGAGCACGGTACTTGGGGTTTATGAGGGCAGAGTACAGGGGTCAGGAGGGCACAGAACTTGGGGGTCAGAAAGGTATGGTATTGGGGGGTCAGGAGGGCACAGCGCTGGGGGGTCAGGAGGGCACGGTACGGGGGGGTCAGGAGGGCACAGCACTGGGGGGTGGGGTGTCAGGAGGGCGTGGTATTGGAGGAATCAGAAGAGTATGGTATTGGGGGGGGGGTTAGGAGGGCACAGCACTGGGGGGATCAGAAGAGTATGGTACTGGGAGATAAGGAGGGCTGGGGTGTCAGTAGGGCATGGTAGTAAGGGTTCAGAAGAGTATGGTATTGGGGACCAGGAGAGAATAGTACTGTTCGGTCAGGAGGGTGCAGAAGTTGTTACGAGATGTAGAGTAGCACAGGAAAGCAGCATGTTCCGGCACTAATCCCCACCAGCCCTCCACCCTCGTCCCCACAAGTGCCTTGGATGGATCAGAGAGGAGGCGGGCGGTGGGGATGAGCTCACTACGCGCAGGGCTCTGGGACAGGGCTCGGCCGCGTTCGTACAAGAGCCGGAACCCGCCCGAGCTATTTCGGAGGCTTTCCCCACCCCTAGCCAATCGTATACAGGTGCTGCACTGCAGGCAAGGATTGGCCTATCGCGCACCTGCGCCGCTCTGTAGTAAGTGCCGAGTTGGCGAGGCAGGAATGTCTTTGCAAGCTACCTGTCACCTGCTGGCGGTCGACAGGTAGCCCGCGATCAACAGGTTGCTGACCCCGGACTACATGATATCAATATCCCTCAAGTGAGAAGGGGGTGGGGCTGAGCTCCGCTGTCTGTATCTATAGATGCGGACAGCAAGGCTCAGGAGCAAGCCCGCATAAATGCCCCATAGCAAGTGGATTTTTATGGGGGCACTCGGCAGAGAGAGGGGAAGAGCCAGGAGCATTGGCGGGGGACCCTGAGAAGAGGAGATTTGGGGACGCTTTGTGCAATTCCATTGCACAGAGCAGGTAAGTATAAACCTGTTTGTTATTTAAAAAAAATCGAAGCTTTGCAATTACTTTAACAGAGATGTAAGAATGAAAAAACTAACAGCCCAACTACATGACCTGTACCCAGCCTTTGTTGCAGAGCACTTGCATCTAATTCTCCTGCTCTTCCATCCCAAACCCTAGCTTTACCCAAATACAAAGCATCCTAAAAATAATGTATTAATGTAAGCGCTACTTGGGCCTACTCCTACTGGACCCCACCTTTCCTTCCCCTTCTATCATTGTCTATCCTTTTCCCTCCTGTGTGCACATAGTGGCAGGGGCAGAATACCCCCTAACCGTACCCAGCACTATTCTACCCTATGGAGTAGTAGATGACCTTTCCATCTTCAACACACCAGTTACTTCCCCCAAACAAATGCACTCTGGATGAACTTGTACTATGTATTGTACCTACCCCAGATGTTTTGATTATATTTTCTGGGGGAGTCTGCTTCCCACCTTTGTGCACTTCATGTGTATCTGCATTTTTTTTTTAATAAAGCCTAGTAAAATGTATAAAAAAAAGCATCAGAGTGGCTGGTGTTCTACTACAGTTTAAGTATTTTAAGCTGAAATTTTCTGATCAAAGATGATTTGTTATGATATATTTCTGACAGCCCTCGAGAAGTGTAACATCAATTATAGGTAAAGCAAAGGGTGGAAAAAGATGTCTGTACTTTGACCCAGTACGATAGTAAATAAAAGATTTCTGGTGAATGATATCATTGTATAGAACATGTTTTCAAGGAAGTCATCACCAGCACAGGCACAGAAGCAAAGAACATCCAAGGGATTACAGGGCACAATCTTTGGCAATGACTCAGTGAGTAATAGGATTGAGAAGCCTTCATGTCATTCCAAGGTTTACTCCGGAAAACTTCCCAAACCACCAAAGATATTTTCTGCAAGCAGGTTAAACCTTCAGTGTAGGAGAAGGGTTTGGCGTCAGAACAGTGTTCTGAAAAGCTCTGTGCACTGTTCATTGTTTGAAATACAAAAAAGAAAATACAAAAGGTTTGTGGTTTTCATTTATAATTCTCTGATCACATACACACATAAAAAAGGGCTCTGATGGCAAAAAGTAATTAGAGCTAATTTAGTGGCATATAATACAGAATAAAGATAGAAAAAAACAGTCACTCCCTTGACATTTTTCCTCAGTATGAGGCCGCGTACACACGACCGGCTGTGTGTACGCGGGTTTCAGTTTTCTCGTCAAGAAAACTGCCCAGATTCCCCGACGAGAAAAAAGACGACTTGCGGTCTTTTTTCTCGTCGAGAATCTCGTCGGCCTGTTTCTTGACGAGAAACCCGAGCGTGTGTACACTTACCTGTCGCTGTGGTAACCCGCGCATGCTCGACATGACTTTGACGCATGCGCGGTAGCTTCTTAGGCATAGGGTGTAGCAAGATGGCAGCGACGACATCGAATGTGATGAGCGCATGCTCGTCGTAGTCAATGACGTCACCGCGTTTGTGCCATTCAAAAGAACGGCGGTTCTTTTGAATCGTACGTGTGTACACTCGGCCGGGACAAGTTTCTTGTCAAGATTCTCGTCAGGAAAAACAAAGTTTTTTTCCTGACGAGAATCTCGGCCGCGTGTACGAGGCTTATGTCTTAAATGGTTTGATAGTTCTGCATGCAGCAAACTGAACCGGAGAAAAGGGTGCATCCTGGGAGGGGCATAGGGGGAAATTACTCAAAGGGTTGGAGTTAGGGCTCATCTAAAACACAGGATATAGCTGGCAGCAAAATCTGATTTTAAGTTTGTCCAGATGCTGTACTCATATTGTTTACATGCGTACAAGTGTAAATTCAGGCTATTAGCTGCTAAGACACAGGCAGCTATTGCCACCTAGACTCCCTTGTTGCTAGGACACAGGAGGCTTTTGCTGCCTAGCATGGTTCACTGTTGGAACACAGGCAGCTATTGCTGCCTAGCATCCTTAATTGCTAGGATGCAAGTGTCTGTTGCCACCTAGGGTCCTTCGTTTCTAGGACACAGGCAGCTGTTGCTGCGTAGCCTTTTTTGTTGCTAGGATGCAGGTGTCTCTTTTACTACAATAGAGTACATTTTTTTGCATTGTATGCTGTGGGCATATAAACATTAGCACAATATTCTTGAAAACTTTAAATAAAAATATTGAAACAGAAGCATTAGTACAAATGCTTGCAAGCGTGCAGTGTAAAAAAAAAAAAAGTCCATACACAGGACTGTGGATATTTTTCTGTTTTGAATTTACGGATCAGAACACAGCAGGGTTTTACTGAGCTTTATGCAACTGTGTATGCATGGGATCCTAGCAAGCCTGCATTCATATTTGTAATGTAAAATAGAAAAAAGTTGTGGTTTTTGCAGCCATGCACATGAACCTTGAGGCTTCATTTACACATAGCCTACTTTGACCGCCAACTGCAGGAAAACGTGATTTGCGGCCGGCGGTCAAAACGTTCTTAAACTGAACGCAATTTTTCCGCATTCAGGAGAGGGAGGTTGAACCTCCCCTAACCGCAGCAGCTCCTAAATGATCATAAACGCCTATGTGTACATTGACACATAGGCTTTTGTGGCATTGGGTTCAGGAGCTTTGGCAAAAAAAACACCAAAGCTTCTAAACTCGAGTTTAGGACCTGTAGTGTACATGAAGCCTTAGTGTGCCAGTATCATCTTGGAAAAAAAAACATATTTAGAGACACCTGTCATTACTACAAAGATATGTTCCTGTTGACCAGTAAGGCTGACCGTCATACTAATGCCCAACACACCATCAGGTAGGCAACGGGGGCAGGCCATTACTCAATACTATAGGTATTAAAATAATCTTATTTATGGCTTTCTGAAAATCAAGGGAAAGGGGGTTGGAAAGACTGAGTGCAAAGGTATGTGCATGCACAACTTAGGCCCTATTCACACCTTTGGGATTTACTGTGCATTGGCCAACCTGCGTTAATTCATGACAAGAGATTTGCCATTGTTTGCGCCTGTTCACATCTTTGTGCTGCTCTACCTTGCATTTGTAAAAATAGTATATGGTGCATTTGTGGTGTGGCAAGCAGGGCCACCATCAGCAGGGCACAGCCCATACACATGTAGGGGACCCAACTGCACAGGCCCCAACCAACAAGACTGAGTTATTGCTGCTGTAGTAAATAGCAATTGCTAAAGCAGGGCGGTCACAGAGTAAGCCGATGCAGCCGAAGGCATGCCTCTTTGCTGGATTGGGATACCTCTTTGCTGGATTGAGATGTCTCTTTGTTGATTATATAGGGATGTCTCTGCTGGATTAGAATGTCTCTTTCCTGGATTGGGCTGTCCTTTTGCTCAATATATGGGGGGTGGCTCTTTGCTGGATTTGGATGTCTCTTTCCTGATTATATGGGGATGTCTCTTTGCTAAATATATGGGGATGCCTGTTTTCTGGATTGTGATGGTTCTTTACTGAATATATGTGGATGTCGCTTTGCTGGATTGGGCTGTCTCTTTGCTGAATATAGGGGGCCATCTCTATGCTGGATTGGGATGTCTCTTTGCTGGATTGGGTTGTCTCTTTGGTGGATTGAGATGTCTCTTTGCTCAATATATGGGGGGTGGCTCTTTGCTGGATTTGGATGTCTCTTTTCTGAATATATGGGGATGTCTCTTTGCTAAATATATGGGGATGCCTGTTTTCTGGATCGTGATGGCTCTTTACTGAATATATGTGGATGTCGCTTTGCTGTGTGGATGTCACTTTGCTGGATTGAGCTGTCTCTTTGCTGAATATATGGGGCCATCTCTATGCTGGATTGGGATGTCTCTTTGCTGGATTGGGTTGTCTCTTTGCTGAATTTATGAGGCCTTCTCTTTGCTGGATTAGGATGTCTCTTTGCTGGATTGGGATGTCTATTTGCTGAATATATGGGGATATCTCTTTGCTGGATTGGCTTCCTTTTCATATATTCATTTGTAAGAGTGGTAAAATAAAATTGGATGCACCGAAGGACTCATTGGGTTGGCCAGTGGGCAGATTTGGTTGGACAGCCAGTGGGTGGGCCCTGGGGAATGTTGGTGGTCAGGCTCGGGGGGCCTAGGCCTAAAGCTGTGTAAGGAGCCCCAAAATTTCTGATGGCTGCCCTGGTGGCAAGGCAATTTTTTGGGCCACATAGACTTCAATGGCAGTGCGTGAAAATGGATTTCACATGCGCTTTCGCACATTTTAGCTAATTACAAATCCCAATCTCCTAGCAAGTCCTACTTCATTCCAGTGAAGGGGATGTCAGTGGTTGCTTTGTGATTTATCACCCCAGCCACTCTCAATATAGGTAAAATAGGAGATATCAGAGGGCCTTGGATGAAGTTTACAGTGAACTTTTCACCAACTGGGAAAACGAAAGGGAATTTTTTCAGTTGCTTTAGGACCTACTGTTATTTTTTATGATAATGATTCCTTTAAAGCTGAATTCCAGGAATTCAGCTCCTTTGTAAAAAGGCACACTATAAGTTACTGTAAGTTCTAGGAGCTGCATGACATCTCCTGGGCTTATCGCTTAATTTTTACATCTGATAACTATCACTGTATTTCCGGAAGCTCAACGCTGATGCTTCAGGTCTACCGCCGGCCATACACGGTTTGAATCTCAGCCGGTTCCTGATTCCATTGATGGACAGGCTGAATGTACCAAGTGGATCGATCGATCAAATTGGGTACAACCAGCCTGCTGGATTCTCTTGCGATTATGGCTAGCGGCTGCTATAGCCGCTAGCAATAACCACTGTCTTCTTCCGATGGTGACAGCTTGCCCTGCCCCCGCCGGGAGTAAACTATGGCCCAGTAGGAGAGATTCCTAAGTCAACACTGTCTGCGTTGATGGGGGAATTGGGCAAATTTCTTTCCTGCAACCCATAAAGTTATTGCCCCAATACCTGCAGTGGAATGGTTTCAGGGTTCTACTCCATCCTGTGCACTGTTTTCAAACCCAATCTTGGATTGCAAAGCCATAAATGGCTTTATTCCGGCTCAGAAATTCTGCATGGAATCCACCAGTGCTGTAAAGGCTCTCCTTATCAAAGAAACATTCTGGCCTCTGGGAACATCAAAGATGCAAACTTGCATGCTCCAATTTCTCAGCACATTAGCACTTCCAGTTTGTGGCACTGCCATTTGGCCTGTCTTCCACAACTCAAATATTCACCAAGTATTGCCTACATTCCCAGGGCATTCTCATTGTGGGATATCTGGAGGACCTTCTGCTGGGGGGAACAGCCAGCACAGGTCTAGCTGACAATATTGCCTGGACAGTTCAGACCTTGTGAAGGCTATATCCTGAACTTTCAGTGCTGGAACGGACTCATCGCTTGGAGTGTCTGGGTCTCATCCCAAACACAGCTCAAGCCAACGTCCTTCTTCCCCAGGAAAAATGTCAAACTTTCCACTCCCAGACTTGGACTTCTAAGCCCAGTAGTCACCTACGAAGTTCTGAGACTAATGGTAGCCTGTTTGATATAGTCCTGTTTGCTCAGTGCAACCGGAAACCAAAAAAGGACGAGGCAGTCCTATTTGCCCAGATCAAGTCGTCTGATACTAAAGAACAGGATTTCCCTGGCCCGGTGGCTCAGGAATCCAATTGTAAAATTAGGGAAGTCCTTTTTTCTGATGTTTTGGAAATTCCTCATGCCAGCCTGTTGTGGAGGAGTCCTGGACAACTTGTCGGTGTAGGCGACTTGGACTATAGAGGACTCTCGTCTCCCAATTAAGGTTCTTAAACTTCACGCGATTTGGTTGTCCCTGCAACACATGACACCAAGACTGAAAGACCATCTGATTGTGATTCTCTTAGACAACACTATAGTTGCAAGAGGGGTAGAAATACTGTCTTGAGAGGAACTCCACTTTCCTGCCACAAGCAAATTACAACCTGATGGGAAAATTCAATATTCAGCATCCATCTCAGATTTAAGAAACACTTCCAAGTACACATAACCTTATATTAGAGGGAGGTACTGTTCATTTTATCCTGTCTTCAGTTGTCCTTTAAAGCAGTGGTCCCCAACCTTTTTGGCACCGAGGACCGGCGTTGTGGAATAGAATCGTGCCAAGGCCCGGGGGGGGGTTGGGTTGTTATGTAGCTTTTCGCGGGCAGTTTGTCGGGGAAATGGCTGGTGTTAGCGCCTCAATCATCACAGAATAATGGCTGATATGGTGTTGGGATGATTGAAGCGCATTATTTCTGTCATTGCATTGTAATATAAAATGAAATAGTTCAAACTCACCATAATGCAGAATCTGCCACCAGATGCGGTTTGTCACTTGCCACGTCGCCTTCCACCAGGTGTGGATTGTTGCTTGCCACGTCACCTGCCACCAAGTGTGGATTGTTGCTTGCCACGTCACCTGCCCCCAGGTGTGGATTGCCATGTCACCTGCCACCAGATGTGGATTGTCGCTTGCCACAACACCTGCCACCAGGTGTGAATTGCCATGTCACCTGCCACCAGGTGCAGATTGCCACGTCGCCTGCCACCAGGTGCGGATTGCCACTTGCCACGTCACCTGCCACCAGGTGTGAATTGCCATGTCGCCTGCCACCAGGTGCGGATTGCCACTTGCCACGTCACCTGCCACCAGGTGTGGATTGCCACGTCACCTGCCACCAGGTGTGGATTGCCACGTCACCTGCCACCAGGTGTGGATTGCCACGTCACCTGCCACCGGGTGTGGATTGCCACGTCACCTACCACCAGGTGTGGATTGCCACCTGCCACCAGAGGTGGTTTGCCACCTGCCAGTAGATTTTTTTTGTCACCTGCCGTGGTGGCAGCACAGGCAGGTGAGGGAGAACAGCGGTAATGCGGGGCGGGCGGTGAGAGATGATCTCTCTGCTTCCGCGCCTCGCTGCAGTATAGCAGCCCCGCTGTGTGGGCGGAAGTGCCGCGTTATGGGCGGGCGCCGAGAGATGATCTCATCTCTCTGCTCCCGCGCCTCACCGCAGTAGGAGCCCTGCTGTGTGGGCGGAAGTGCCGTTATCCGGGCGGGCGGTGAGAGATGTCATCTCTCTGCTTGCCCACTGCCGCACCTCACACAGTGCAGCCTTCGCGGCCCATCTGCAAATAGGCCACGGCCCGGCAGTGGGCCGCGGACCGGGGGTTGGGGAACCCTGCTTTAAAGTGATACTAAAGTCTTGTTTTTTCATTTAAAAATAACAAACATGTTATACTTATCTGCTTTGTGCAGTGGTTTTGCACAGAGCAGCCAGGATCCTCCTCTTCTCGGGTCATTCTTCAACCCTTCTGCCCCCTCCCTCCTGCCGAGTGCCTCCACAGCAAGCAGCTTGCTATGGGGGCACCCGAGCCACTGCTCTGTGTGTCCGTTCAGACAGAGCCGCGGCCCTGCCCCGCCCCGCCCCTCTCTCCTCAATGGCTCACAGACTTTTATTGACAGCAGCGGGAGCCAATGGTGCTCCACTGCTGTCTCAGCCAATCAGGAGGGAGAGTCCTAGCCAGCCAAGTTTCTCGTGGACATCGCTGGATTGAGATGGGTCTCAGGTAAGTAGTAGGGGGGCTGCTGCACACAGAAGGCTTTTTATCTTAATGCATAGAATGCATTAAAGATAAAAAAAACTTCTGCCTTTAGAACCACCTTAATAATACCATATACTGTATAACCTATTATATTCTATTCAAACATATTTAGTAGTTATCAACAAATGTGAAATATTAAACTATTGATTTGTTTTGTTTTAGTTCACTGTTCACAAAGCCTTAGAAGAAATAAAGACAACAGGATCCTTTGCTTCCCAGTCAGCCCCAAAACTACCCTGTCTGGACATTCCAGTTGAGTTTTTGGACCCCCTTTCTAGGATGAGAAATTCTGATGTCACCTGCCTTGCTGGCCCATCAGAGGGAGGGAAAAGTGGTACTGAAATGGATCTTTCAAACGTGAGTGCTGGAAAATTGGTAAGAACATTTTATGTGCTTTTCTTTTTTTTCTCCATAGGACTCTCAATTTCTTGTTAAATGTGAGTGTGTCATAACTGTTGATTGGATGCTATTAAAGTTGTATGGTATGACGTTTTGTTAAGATGTGATCATCTATATATATAAGATTTAATGAGATGATTATGTATGCAGAGAATGACAGCCTGGTGGATTAAAATTATTTTGTTTTCCCAAAACTAAATTGGCTAATAAATCAGCTTAAAAAAAAATAGGTAGCTAATAGGGATGAGCCCGATGTTCGAGTCGATCGTAAGTTTTCGCCTGTTCGCTGAACAGCGAATATTATGCAGTGTTCGCTGCAAATTCGAAAGCCACGGAACATCGTTTAAAAGTTTTCGCGACACTAACATGAAAAACCAAAAGTGCTAATTTTAAAGGCTTATATGCAAGTTATTGCCATAAAAAGTGTTTGGGGACCCGGGTCCTGCCCCAGGGGACATGTATCAATGCAAAAAAAGTTTTAAAAACTGCTGTTTTTTCAGGAGCAGTGATTTTAATAATGCTTAAAGTGAAACAATAAAAATGAAATATTCCTTTAAATATCGCGCCTTGGGGTGTCTATAGTATGTCTGTAAAGTGGCGCATTTTTCCCGTGTTTAGAATAGTCACGCAGCAAAATGACATTTCTAAAGGAATATGGGTGCAAGGTGCTTTGGGGTGGGGGAGCGCAGAGCTCCCCCTGCCCCAAAGCACCCATTCCCTCTATGTTAAGGGCATGTGGCCTGGTACAGTTCAGGAGGGGGGTGCTCTCCGGTCCCCCCCCCCTTTTTCCTGCGGCCTCCCAGGTTGCGTGCTCGGATAAGGGTCTGGTATGGATTTTGGGGGGGACCCCTACGCCATTTTTTTTTAATTTTGGCGCAGGGTTCCCCTTAAAATCCATACCAGACCGGAAGAATCTGGTATGGATTTTGAGGAGGACCCCTATGCCATTTTTTTTTTAAATTGGCGCAGGGTCCCCCTTAATATCCATACCAGACCTGAAGGGCCTAGTATGGATTTTGGGGGGACCCCCACGCAGATATTTTTTTTTTTAGTTCGGGGTTCCCCTTAATATTCATACCAGACTCAAAGGGCCTGGTAATGGACTGGGGGTGGAACCCATGCCGTTTTTTTTTCAATGAGTTTTATCTATCTTGCCGAGACCCGACAATTCATTACAGCCGCGATCAGTTTAACCACTTAACGACCGCCCACTGTAAATATACGTCGGCAGAATGGCACCGACAGGCACAATCACGTATATATACGTGATTGCCTTTGTATAGTTGGGGGGTCCGATCGGACCCCCCTTCTTTACAGTGAGCGGTCGTTTTACCTTCGGGAGCGATCCGGCATGAGGGGACGGCCGTTCGATTCCGGCCACCCCCTCTCGATCGCTCCCGGCGAATGAGAGAGCTTCCCCTGCCTGCCAGGAAGGAGGAAGTGATGTCATCTCTCCTGGGGCGCTCACATATACCGAGCGCCGTACAGGAGAAGATGCCAGGTTAGTACACACAACACTACACTGACACCAGGACACATAGGCACATAAATCGCCCCCCCCCAGGCCCCCCCAGACACCCCCAGATCACCCCCCAGCCCCCCCCCCCCAGTCACAGTGTCACTGATTGCAGTGACCATTTATTTAGTGATCACTGCAATCAGTGACATTTGTGACTGTAAAAGTGTCACCAAAGTTTAGTCTTAGGTCCAGTGTAGCCCCCTAACCCCCCCTAATAAAGGTTTAACCCCCTGATCACCCCCCAGATAACCCTTTCACCGCCTATCACCACTGTCGCTAAGCGATAATTTTTCTGATCGCTGTCTTAGCGTCAGTGATGCCGATCGGTAGCCAGTAATTTTTTTTAGGTTCGCCGCAGGTTTTTATAGCGTCGGGTACCCCCATATATTACCTAATAAAGGTTTAACCCCCTTGATCGCCCCCCAGGTAACCCTTTCACCCCCTATCACCACTGTCACTAAGTTATAATTTTTCTGATCGATGTCTTAGCGTCGGCGATGCTGATCGGTAGCCAGTAATTTTTTTTAGGTTCGCCGCAGGTTTTTATAGCGTCGGGTACCCCCATATATTACCTAATAAAGGTTTAACCCCCTTGATCACCCCCCAGGTAACCCTTTCACCCCCTAGCACCGCCGTGGCTATGCGATCATTTTTCTGATCGATGTCTTAGCGTCGGTGAAGCTGATCGGTAGCCAGTAATTTTTTTTAGGTTCGCCGCAGGTTTTTATAGCGTCGGGTACCCCCATATATTACCTAATAAAGGTTTAACCCCCTTGATCGCCCCCCCAGGTAACCCTTTCACCCCCTATCACCACTGTCACTAAGCGATAATTTTTCTGATCGATGTCTTAGCGTCAGTGATGCAGATCGGTAGCCAGTAATTTTTTTTAGGTTCGCCGCAGGTTTTTATAGCGTCGGGTACCCCCATATATTACCTAATAAAGGTTTAACCCCCTTGATCACCCCCCAGGTAACCCTTTCACCCCCTAGCACCGCCGTCACTATGCGATCATTTTTCTGATCGATGTCTTAGCGTCGGTGATGCTGATCGGTAGCCAGTAATTTTTTTTAGGTTCGCCGCAGGTTTTTATAGCGTCAGGTACCCCCATATATTATCTAATAAAGGTTTAACCCCCTGATCGCCCCCCAGGTAACCCTTTCACCCCCTATCACCACTGTCGCTAAGCAATCGTTTTTCTGATCGTTGTCTTAGTGTCGGTGATGCCGATAGGTAGCCAGTAATTTTTTTTTAGGTTCGCCGTCAGGTTTTTATATAGCGTCAGGTACCCCCATATATTACCCTAATAAAGGTTTTAACCCCCTAATTGCCCCTAGTTAACCCTTTCACCAGTGATCATCATATAAGTGTTACGGGTGACGCTGGTTAGTTAGTTTGCTTTTTATAGTGTCAGGGCACCCGCCGTATATAACCCAATAAAGGTTTAACCCCCTGATCGCCCGGCGGGTGATATGAGTTAGGTTTTAGCGTCAGAGAGGGTCTGCGTCACACCCCAGGCAGCGTCAGGTTAGTGCCAGTAACGCTAACACCCACGCGTAAAGCATACACCCCCCTTAGTGGTATAGTATCTGATCAGATCAATATCTGATCTGATCAGATCTATACTAGCGTCCCCAGCAGTTTAGGGTTCCCAAAAACGCAGTGTTAGCGGGATCAGCCCAGATACCTGCTAGCACCTGCGTTTTGCCCCTCCGTCCAGCCCAGGCCACCCAAGTGCAGTATCGATCGATCACTGTCACTTACAAAACACAACAAACATAACTGCAGCGTTCGCAGAGACAGGCCTGATCCCTGCGACTCCAGTGCTGTAGGAGGTAATTTCACCACCACAGTTAAAAAAAAAAAAGCATATATGCCGAAGCATTGGGGCAGCAGGAGCGGAGGAGCGATTTTGCTCCTAATGCCGCGTACATACGGTCGAAATTCCGACGGAGGCTTGCCCGTGGAAAAGTCTGACCATGTGTACGCGGCATAACTTTTGCGAGAAGATGCCCCCATGCTTCGGCATATATAAATGGTGCATGTATGCCCATCATTAGAAGTGGGTGGATGAAGGGCGGTATTCTAATGGTGGGCATACCCACCGATCAATCTTTTTTTTTCGTTCAGCCAACAGGCTGCATGAAAAAAAAGATTACAATACATGTCCAACAAGGACCAGCAACGTACTGGTATGTTACTGGACTTTGGTTATACCAGAATGATGCCTGCGGGTTTAGGTATCATCTTGGTATCATTCTTTTCAGCCAGCGGCCGGCTTTCATGTAAAAGCAATCCTAGTGGCTAATTAGCCTCTGGACTGCTTTTACAAGCAGTGGGAGGGAATGTCCCCCCCCCCCCGGATATAAAAAGCGCCATTGGGAAATTGGGAAAGCATTTTATCACACCGATCTTGGTGTGGTCAGATGCTTTGAGGGCAGAGGAAAGATCTAGGGTCCAATAGACCCCAGTTTTTTCAAAAAAGAGTACCTGTCATTACCTATTGCTATCATAGGGGATATTTACATTCCCTGAGATAACAATAAAAGTGATAAAAATAAATAAATATGGAAGCAACAGTTTAAAAATAAAATAAAAAAGCAAAATTAATAATAAAAAAAAAAAAAAAAAAAAAAAAAAAGCACCCCTGTCCTGCCCTGCTCTTGCCCAATGGTGAACGCAAGCGTCGGTCTGGCGTCATATGTAAACAGCAATTGCACCATGCATGTGAGGTATCACCGCGAAGGTCAGATCGAGGGCAGTAATTTTAGCAGTAGACCTCCTCTGTAAATCTAACGGGGTAACCTGTAAATGCTTTTAAAGGCTTTTAAAAATGTATGTAGTTTGTCGCCAATGCGCGTTTGTGCGAAATTTTAAAGCATGTCGTGTTTGGTATCTATGTACTCGGCCTAAGATCATCTTTTTTATTTCATCAAACATTTGGGCAATATAGTGTGTTTTAGTGCATTAAAATTAAAAAAAGTGTATTTTTTCCCCAAAAAATGCGTTTGAAAAATCGCTGCGCAAATACTGTGTAGAAAAAAAAATGCAACACCCACCATTTTATTCTGTAGGGCCTTTGCTTTAAAAATATATATAATGTTTGGGGGTTCAACATAATTTTCTTGCAAAAAAAAATATGTTTTCATGTAAACAAAAAGTGTCAAAAAGGGCTTTGTCTTCAAGTGGTTAGAAGAGTGGATGTAAGCTTCCTAATGTTGTGTATAAAATGCCAGAACAGTTCAAAACCCCCCCAAATGACCCCATTTTGGAAAGTAGACACCCCAAGCTATATACTGAGAGGCATGTCGAGTCCATGGAATATTTTATATGTTGACACAAGTTGCGGAAAAAATAAAAAATTTTTTTTTTTTTTGCACAAAGTTGTCACTAAATGATATATTGCTCAAACATGCCATGGGCATATGTGGAATTACACCCCAAAATACATTCTGTTGCTTCTCCTGAGTACGGGGATACCACATGTGTGAGACTTTTTGGGAGCCTAGCCGCGTACGGGACCCCAAAAACCAATCACCGCCTTCAGGCTTTCTAAGGGTGTCAATTTTTGATTTCACTTCTCACTGCCTATCACAGTTTCGGAGGCCATGGAATGCCCAGATGGCACAAAACCCCCCCAAATGACCCCATTTTGGAAAGTAGACACCCCAAGCTATTTGCTGAGAGGTATTGTGAGTATTTTGCAGATCTCGCTTTTTGTCACAAAGTTTTGAAAATTGAAAAAAAAAAGAAAAAAAAAAAAATGTTCTTTCTTTTTCGTACATCACGGGACACAGAGCGACTTAGTCATTACTAATGGGTTATATAGATTACCTTCAGGTGTTGGCACTGGCCAATTCCAAACCGGAAGTACCCTCCCCTATATAAGCCCCTCCCACCCGGGAGCACCTCAGTTTTTTGCCAGTGTCTAAGGTGTTGGCCAAAGAGTAACATGTGTTTTCACTGGGCTTGCGTACAGGTTCTTTTGGGCCTTAGTAAGCTGTTCCGGATCCCACCAAAAAAGCTTCATAGCTAAACGGTCGGTACCCGGGCCTTGCAGCAGAAGAGCAAGGTTTTGCCTGTAATGCTTCTCTTAGGAGGGCTGGACCCTGGGATCCAGAGCTCTGGTCATACCCACGACCAAGATGTTGTCTGTGCAGGGTGCTATACAGGTCCAGGGGAGTGGAATCCTTGGGAACCCGGTCCCTGAAGGTTTAATTACAATGCCTGCCGTGATAGGTGAAGTTTGGACTTCTGTGGACCAAACAAAGTCCTGCGGCGGGGATCAGGTAAGTGGGGGCCCCCAGGAACTTGGTTCTATTGGGGGACCCCCAAGCCTAATTTGTCTTTCTGTCTGTTACCTAACGGTATTCCCGCTAAATATCTGTGTTTGCCTGTAACTACTGAAAATTTAAAATTTTAATAGTAGTCAAGAAAAAAAAAAAAAAAGGGGATCGCGGTACCTGTGTTAAACCACTAGAGGCCGCTGTAGTCCATTTTTCTTGTCATGTGGATCTTTGGTTTTCTCAAGTCAAAAGATCCAGGCAGCTGGTAAGTTTCTCTGTGGGAATCCACTTCCTCTGCCCTGTTGCTGCGCTCATCCACCGCACAGGCCCTCCGGCAAAAAGGGCCCTGGCTCCTAGTCCCCTGTTTGATTTCGAAAAGGGCGCCAATGGCGCACGGGCGCGGGCGCGTGCACGCGCCTCCTATGAAAAAAAGGGGCGGGGCGGGTGGATGACGCTCGATGCGCGCCGCGGCGCTTCTGCGCATGTGCGGGCGTCCCAGCATAGTTAAAAGACACAGTACAAGTGTCAGCTGGATGCAAACAGAGCTAGCAACAAACAGTGGCACACAGAGGCGGTTGATGCAGGCATCCCCATAGAAAGGCACTTTAGTGGACACCAGCTGGTATATAGCAGCACCTGTGTTAGATTATTACCAGCAAAATTGGTGTATGACGATGGGAATACCTCAGCTTTGTGCTTAAAGGATATGTCGTCCAGACGCTCCGGAAATAGATCTTCCAGGAAGCCAAAGGGGTCTCCATCGGGCTCTGAGGCTATTGGGCATGCTTGTACTGCACCAATCTCCCCTGAGAATTCAGAGGTCAGTAGCCGTAGAAACCCCGCAGGAATGCCTGGTGCTGCGGCTGTCCCCAGTCCACCTGCTCCTGTATATATAACAGAGGAGGTTTTATCCTCAACTCTGGGAGGATTGGAAGAGAGATTAACAGCATTGATCGCTGCTTCCCTGTCTCAGGAAAAGCGCGTCCGATCTCCGTCTCCTCCTTCAGAGTGCCTGTTAGTGGAGGAACAGCCCCACACAGAGATCGACCTACCTGAAGGGGTCAGGATGAGGTTGATTCAGTTATGGAGGAATCAACAGTGGAAGAACCTTTCTCAGCATCTCAGGCTGAAAGATTATGGGTTCAGTCTCTGACTAATATGGTCCGATCAGCATTTAAAATGCCTCTGGCGGAACCACCATCCACTACGGTTTCCTCGCTGGGGTCGCTAAAAGCTCCCCAGGCTGTCTGTTCCTTCCCAATCCACCCTTTATTAGAAGGGCTTATTTACCAGGATTGGGAGCATCCTGATAAAATATTTGCTCCCCCCAAGAGATTTCCGGTGATCTATCCCATGGAGGATAAGTTCATAAAAAAATGGAGGGTCCCTACAGTGGACGCAGCCATCTCTTCTGTTAACAAATCACTGACATGTCCAGTAGATAATGTTCCAATGTCAAAGACCCAATAGATAAAAAATTGGAGTCTTTACTAAAATCTGCTTTCTCTACAGCAAGCATGGTGACACAACCTGCGGTAGCAGCGATTGGAGTCTGCCAAGCAGTGAAAGATCAGTTGAAACAAGTCTTAAGGGACTTACCAGATCAGCAGGCTCTTGCCCTAGCTGACCTGCCTAGAGCCTTGTGTTTTGCGGTGGACGCCATAAAGGATACAATCCAACAGGCCTCCCGCTTTACGCTGTCTATAGTACATATGCGTAGGCTTCTGTGGCTCAAAAACTGGTCTGCTGAAGCTCCCTGTAAAAAACTGCTGGTTAGCTTCCCATTTCATGGAGAACGCTTATTTGGAGAAGATCTGGACAAATATATCCAGAAAATTTCTGCCGGTAAAAGTTCACTCTTACCGGTTAAGAACAAGGGTAGAAGTCCTTCTTTTAAGAGGCCTACTTCTCCAGTCCCTGGCACATCGGCTGTGAAACAGTTCCGACGGCCTCCGCGGTCAAATCCAGGGGGCAGAAATCAGGGACAATCACAGGGTAACAAGAAACCCTGGGTCAAGAGAGGTACAAAACCTCCCCCTAAGTCATGAAGGGTTGCCCCCACTCAGTCGGGTGAGGGGAAGACTTCAGTTGTTCACAGAGACCTGGCGGGACACCATCAGAGATGGGTGATCCCCGCAGTAAGTCTGGGATACAGGCTGGAGTTAAAAGACATTCCTCCTGCCCATTTTATAAGGTCAAACGTGCCCAGCGATCCCCAGAAGAGTGGATCCCTCCTTCTGGCACTAGAGCAACTATTGCCCCAAGGGTAATCATGAAGGTTCCCTTGAAAGAAAACGGGTTCGGGTTTTACTCGAACCTTGTCACAGTCCCCAAACCAAATGGGGACATGAGGCCCATATTGAATATAAAAGGGCTAAACAAGTTCCTACATATCAGGATTTTTTTTCGGATGGAGTCGATCCGATCGGTGGCCACCGCCCTACAAGGGCAGGAATGGTTAGCCTCGATCGACATAAGGGATGCTTATTTGCATATTCCCATCTGTCCGGCCCACCAGAAATTTCTACGCCTTGCAGTAGAAGGGCGCCATTTTCAGTTCAGAGCCTTACCTTTCGGTCTGGCCACGGCACCACGAGTGTTCACAAAAATTCTGGCCCTACGATTGGCCAAACTAGGAACACAAGGTGTAACGATAATGGCATATCTAGACGACTTGTTGCTGATAGACCACTCAGTGAAAAAAACTAGAAGTGGTCGTTCACAAGATAATCAAGTATCTGGAATCTCACGGTTGCATTATCAACCGAGACAAGTCAGCCCTAAAACCAGTCAAAAGCCTGGAATACTTGGGGGCTAAGACTGGATTCAAATCAGAGAAAGATTTTCTTACCTCCAGAGAAGGTGTCGTCTTTGAAAGATTTGACCCACTTAGTGGGTACAAAAAAGAAAAACCATCCATACGCCTGTGTATAAGGCTGCTGGGAAAAATGGTGGCTTCATTCGAAGCGGTACCCTACGGTCAATTCCATTCAAGGAACTTGCAGAGGGCCATACTGTCAGCCTGGAACAAAAAAGTTCAGGCTTTAGACTTACCAATGTCCCTGTCCCCTTCCGTTCGCAAGAGCCTCCATTGGTGGTTGGTGCCCCAGAATCTGGGAAGGGAAACCCTTCAGTCCGGTTTCTTGGAAGGTGGTCACTACAGTTGCCAGCCTCATAGGCTGGGGGGCAGTACTGGAGCAATGGTCTCTCCAGGGCAAGTGGTCAGAAGCAGAGAAGGCCCTGCCCACCAATCTCTTAGAGATACGAGCAGCCCGGTATGCCCTAGTAGCATGGACATCCAAACTCCAAGGGTCACCTGTCAGAATTCAATCAGACAATGCCACAGCAGTGGCATATATCAATCTCCAGGGTGGCACCAGGAGTCGTGCAGCCCAGAGGGAAGCGAAATGCATCCTGGAATGGGCAGAAAGGTATGTCACAGCCATATCCGCGGTTTTCATCCCAGGAGTGGAAAATTGGAGAGCGGACTTTTTTAAGTCGCCAGCAATTATGCCCGGGGGAATGGTCTCTTCACCCCGAGGTTTTCCAGGCAATATGCCAGCGGTGGGGAACACCGGATGTAGATCTGCTAGCATCCAGATTCAACGCAAAGGTGGACAGATTTGTGTCTCGCACAAAGGATCCCCTAGCTTGCGGTTCGGATGCCCTAGTGTTCCCTTGGGATCAGTTCAAGCTGATATATGCATTCCCACCGCGATTAATCCGCAGAATCAGGGTAGAAAAGAAACCAGTGATTCTGGTGGCTCCAGCGTGGCCCCGAAGGGCATGGTACGCGGAGATTGTAAAAATGTCAGTGGGAAGTCCTTGGACCCTCCCACATCGTCCGGACCTGCTTTCGCAAGGACCGATATACTACCCTTCCTTACCAGCCCTAGGTTGACGGCCTGGCTATAGAAGCCCACATTCTAAAAAAGAGAGGGCTCTCTAATCCTGTGGTATCTACCATGATCAATGCCAGGAAGCCGGTATCCAGGCAGATCTATTATAGGATCTAGAAGACGTACATCACGTGGGGTGAGGCCAGGAAATGGCATCCACGTAAGTACGTAATAGGTAGGATTCTGGACTTCCTACAGTGGGCTGTACATAGGAAGCTTGCCTTGAGTACTATCAAGGGTCAGACGGCCTTGTCAATATTTTTTTTTCAAAGGCCCTTGGCTTTGCATTCATTAGTCAAAGCTTTCATACAAGGAGTGATGCGTATTAGCCCTCCGGTTAGTATTCCCATATGTCCATGGGACTTAAACCTGGTTCTGTCGGTTCTACAGAAACAACCATTTGAACCATTGCGGCACATTTTCTTGGTTCTTTTCACCAGGAAATTGATTTTCTTAGTAGCCATTTGTTCGGCTAAAAGAGTATCGGAATTAGCCGCCTTGTCCTGTAAGGAGCCATATCTGGTTATCCATAAGGACAGAGTAGTATTACGTCCTCATCCAGCCTTCTTCCTAAGGTGGTATCGAGGTTCCATTTGAACCAAGATGTGGTTCTTCCTTCCTTTTTCCCCAAACCTAGTTCGGTAGAGGAAAAGTTATTGCATTCTTTGGATGTAGTAAGAGCAGTTAAAGCTTATCTTAAAGCCACTGCTCAGATTCGTAGAACGGATACTTTGTTTGTTCTGCCGGAAGGCCCCAGAAAGGGTCAGGCAGCATCAAAAATCTACTTTAGCCAAGTGGATTCGACAGGTCATAATACAAGCCTATGGCTTGAAAAGGAGACCGCCTCCGTTCAAAGTTAGGGCGCACTCCACAAGAGCAGTTGGAACTTCATGGGCAGTGCATCACCAAGCCTCCCTGGCTCAAGTACTGTAAGGCCACAACATGGTCCTTAGTACACACGTTTACTAGATTCTACCAGGTAGACGTCAAAAGTCAGGAGGATGTCGCCTTTGGGCGCAGTGTGTTGCAGGCCGCAAAAGAGCCTCATGCCTGATGGCGCCCAGCTTATGTATCCCTCCCCTCATTTGGCATTGCTTTGGGACGTCCCATTAGTAATGACTAAGTCGCTCTGTGTCCCGTGATGTACGAAAAAGAAAAAGGGATTTTTATAACAGCTTACCTGTAAAATCCTTTTCTTGGAGTACATCACGGGACACAGAGCTCCCACCCCTCTTTTTGGGACACTTATTGCTTGGCTACAAAACTGAGGTGCTCCCGGGTGGGAGGGGCTTATATAGGGGAGGGTACTTCCGGTTTGGAATTGGCCAGTGCCAACACCTGAAGGTAATCTATATAACCCATTAGTAATGACTAAGTCGCTCTGTGTCCCGTGATGTACTCCAAGAAAAGGATTTTACAGGTAAGCTGTTATAAAAATCCCTTTTTCTTCATTTTCAAAAACAAATGAGAGCTGTAAAATACTCACCATGCCTCTCAGCAAACAGCTTGGGGTGTCTACTTTCCAAAATGGGGTCATTTGGGGGGGTTTTGTGCTATTTTGGCATTTTATGGCCTTCAAAACTGTGATAGGTAGTGAGGAGTGAAATCAAAAATTTGCGCCCTTAGAAATCCTGAAGGCGGTGCTTGGTTTCCGGGGTCCCGTACGTGGCTAGGCTCCTAAAAAGTCCCACACATGTGGTATCCCCGTACTCAGGAGAAGCAGCAGAATGTATTTTGAGGTGCAATTCCACATATAACCATGGCATGTGTGAGCAATATATCATTTAGTGACAACTTTTTGTAATTTTATTTTTTATTTTAATTTTTTGTCATTATTCAATCACTTGGGACAAAAAAAAAAAATATTCAATGGGCTCAACATGCCTCTCAGCAATTTCCTTGGGGTGTCTACTTTCTAAAATGGGGTCATTTGGGGGGGTTTTGTACTGCCCTGTCATTTTAGCACCTCAAGAAATGAGATAGGCAGTCATAAATTAAAAGCTGTGTAAATTCCAGAAAATGTACCCTAGTTTGTAAACGCTATAACTTTTGCGCAAACCGATAAATATACGCTTATTGACATTTTTTTTACTAAAGACATGTGGCTGAATACATTTTGGCCTAAATGTATGACTAAAATTGAGTTTATTCGATTTTTCTTATAACAAAAAGTAGAAAATATAATTTTTTTTCAAAATTTTCGGTCTTTTTCCGTTTATATCGCAAAAAATAAAAATCGCAGAGGCAATCAAATACCATTAAAAGAAAGCTCTATTTGTGGGAAGAAAAGGACGCAAATTTCGTTTGGGTACAACATTGCATGTCCGCACAATTTACAGTTAAAGCAGCGCAGTGCAAAATTCTGAATTCACCTCTGGTCCTCTAGCTACCAAATGGTCCGGGGCTTAAGTGGTTAAAATGACTTTTCTTCCTTTAGAAATGTAATTTTGCTGCGGAACTGTTCTAAACACAGGAAAAAAGCGCCAATTTACAGGCATACTATAGACACCCGCCAGGCACGATATTTAAAGGAATATTTCATTTTTATTTTTTCACTTTAAGCATTATTAAAATCACTGCTCCCGAAAAAACATTGATACATGTCCCCTGGGGTAGGACCTAGGTCCCCAAACACTTTTTATGACAATATCATGCATGTAAGCCTTTAAAATTAGCACTTTTGTTTGTTTTTCATGTTCGTGTCCCATAGACTTTAACGGTGTTCGCACAAATTTTTTGCTTGTTCGCAAGTTCTGGTGCGAACCGAACCGAGGGGTGTTCGGCTCATCCTTAGTAGCTAACATGCTAATCTTCTTCCAGTCTGCTCAGATGTGATAGGGAGGAAATGCTCAGCATAGAAACTCAGTGAAAACTGAGCATGTGCAGAGCTGCCAACACTGTTCTACAAAATACCCAACTGCATTGGGGACTTGGACAGAAGGGGGAAATACAGCAGGATTAACCAGGTTTTTTGCAGAATACAGAAAATAATTCTCAAAGTGACTGAGTATGAACAGCATGTAATACAACATTTTTGATAGTTTTTTTATGACAAGGGTTTAGTGACACTTTAAGAATCACTAGTTGTCCTATTATTTTACAAACTTATCTGAATGCAGGTAGTCCATCCTCGCTGGTTCCTTTTAGGAATCGTATATTACCTTGTTTAGCATATTAAAATGCTGTCCTAAGAAAGGTATGAACCCTAGTCAGAACACTATACCTTTTTTGGTTTATGGTAGACGGCTGTCTAAAGAAGGAAGACTAGTGTGTGTTTCTCTTCTATGATTGCACAGGTCAGTTTGTGTTCTTTATTATGTTCTTAGCACTTCTCAATATGTAGTTTTGAAATTTGGTAGATATTTCAGCAGTTGTACGTCAAGAGTGAATGCTGGATGATGACTGCTTTTTTCTTGGTGGCAGAAAGGGTGTTGTTTGCCAAAAGCTTTGGGGTTCCCCCAACCCCCTACGGTATGATGCGAGTGCCAGCCTATTTAATGGAACTAAATCTTAATAATTGTCTCTCTTTTATCTAATTGTTTTTCATGGTGTACTTGTTCAGAACAGGTAAACTCTTCTCATCACTCTGCAATTCTGTTACAGATGTTTAGGATGAAAGGTTCAATAATACAAACAACCATTTTGTTGTATTGTGGCATTGCATGTTAATTTGTGCTCTGTCCTTTACTTTAGCAAATGCATGTAAGAGTGAGCTTTGTAAAGGGAGGCTCAGAGTGTGAGCAGCCTAGCTTTTTCAGCATACGCCTTTGCTTTTTTATATGCTGTATATATTGTGTTTGTGTGAAGGAAAAAAAATATATATAAACATACATCTGAGCAATACATCTGCATTTCCTCATGTTTCCTGCATGTACAGAAAAATACCTGGTGATCCCGCCAGAAATATTGTAATTTTCTACATCAGGTCCTATTGATCTAGGCATGCCCTCAGCACTATGTCTCCAAAAAACACTTTCCCTGCACACAGATAGGCAGGCTCGTGGAAGTCAAGGCAATAGCATGGTTTTGCTGGGAAAGAAATCAGTGTATGAATGAATATGGAGGGGAGCAGGGATAGATAGATCTTTTACTGTAGTCTGACAGGGGAGGACTAGGGCATGTCTGTCAACACTGCTTGAGATATCAATGGAGCAGAGACACTGTTGTTACCTCACTACAGGAATTTAGGAGCTCACTGGATGATTTCAGGCAGGATCAACAGTTATTTTTCTGTGCTCGAAGCATGACAAAACACATGGAAGCATGTATGTATTGCAGATACCATATGTACTTCATATTGTTTTTTTTAATTTTCCCTAGACATACACTTTAAGCAGTGAGATAGAGGGATTGTTGTGATTAATCTACCCTACCTCTTGCACCTAATCTAGCATTTACTACACCTAATGCAGCACCTAATGCAATAGCAAAATAAATGAAAGCGTAACCATATAACAGTGTGAAAGACATATCAAAAACTTCTTCAAATAAAATACTGAAATAATAACTCAAAATATGTGCATACTGAAAACTCACTTAGGCTTTCACACTACCGCAACTTCAAAGTCGCGCGATTTTGCCGCTATTTCAGGGAGACTTGATGTCTATGAACCTAAACTTGCATCAAAGTCAGACCAAAGTAGTGCAGGGACTACTTTGAAGTCGGCACGACTTGAACTCGTACTAATATGAATGGTAGTCATTGGAAATCATGGGGAACAACTTGTCATGCGACTTATCAGTCTCAAGTCGCAGGACAAGTCGTACAAGTGTGAAAGGGGCCTTATGCTTTTTCCTTTTAAAAAGACTGCATACCCTGTACGTATTTTGCTGCCAGTCATTCAGCACCGCTGTCTGCATACAGATCCCTTACTTTGCCCAGCTAGCTCTTTCCTAAAACTACCAGTTTGCCAGTATTTTGGGAAAAGCCCAAACCTTCTAAAAGCTAAATGTAAGACCCCTTTCACACTGGGGTGCTTTCACACTGGAGCGGTGCGCTGGCAGGACGCTAAAAAAAGTCCTGCTAGCAGCATCTTTGGAGCGGTGAGGGAGCAGTGTGTATACCGCTCCTGCCCATTGAAATCAATGGGGCAGCGCGGCTATACCGCTGACAAAGCGCTGCTGCAGCAGCGCTTTGCGGGTGGTTTTAACCCTTTTCCGGCCGCTAGCAGGGGTTAAAAGCGCCCCACTAGCGGCCGAATACCTTCGCAAATACGACGGTAAAGCGCCGTTAAAAATAGCGGCGCTTTACCGCCGACGCCCCAGTGTATAAGGGGCCTTAGAGTGCTAATTTATTCGTTTAGGTTAGAATAGAGAATGGGGGTGGCAGAATAGCTAAAAGTGATCAATCAAACTTTGAACAACATTTTAACTTTTTAAACATTTTAACAGGTTTAGATCTATTTTAAAATTCAGGTTCACCCAAGGATAACATTTTAATAGTTAGATTGAGGCGAATCGATCAGCCACTGGCTGTGGGTTCCATTGGCAATTCTTCCCTCCAAGGTACTGTTTGCTTCAACCAATAAGATAGCAATTGGTCTCGTCCTGTTTCTGCATTCCCTATTAGATACTGTAGATGAGTAACAGGGCAATCCATTGAATAGCCACTAGGCTAAAGCTGGCCATATACTACTCATATTTCAGATAATGTCTGTGAATTGGCTGATATTCAAGCTGTGAATGGCTGAGCTGACACCACCCAGCTCGACAAACTTCAGTTGAGAAATTTAAGTAATCGGGTGGAAAAGATTTGAGCAAGCAGTGACAGTAGCCAATCACTTGCAGTTACTGTATGGGGTTTCTGACAGCTGAAGGTGACTAATCTCCCCTGCCAGTTATTGTATTCTATCTATGCTGTTTAGTGTGGATGGATGAATCTGTGGATTTCTGTCATTCAGCCTGCTGGGCTGAATTAGAGAAAGCATTGCATCTATGGAACCTCAAGGTCAAGCCTCGTACACACAAGCGGGAATCCCGTCGGAAAAAAAACATTGGTTTTCTCAACGGGATTCCTGGCAAGCTTGTCTTGCCAAGCCCTGTGTACACACGCGCCATTCAAAAGAACCGCCGTTCTTTTGAATGGCAAGAACGCAGTGACGTCATCGACTACGATGAGCCGGCACTCATCACATTCGATGCCGTCATCTTGCTACACCCTACACTACCCTTGTATGCTACCGCGCATGCGTCGAAGTCTCATCGAGCATGCGCGGGTTTCCCTGGACAGGTAAGCATACAGACGACTGGGTTTCTCAGCAGGAAACACTCTGCCGAGAATCCCGACGAGAAAAATAGAGAGCAGGTTCTCTATTTTTCTCGTCGAGATTCCCGGCAGTTTTCCTGCCGAGAAACCATACACACGAATGGTTTTCTCAGCAAAAAGCTCTCCCAGCAGTTTTCTTGCCGAGAAAACCGGTCGTGTGTACGAGGCTTCAGACACAGATTGATGCCTGGGATACATTGACTTATAGGATGTTGCTGGTAGTATATCTACACCCTGTTCCAAATTATTATGCCAATGATATTTTTCTCATTTGCCTAAATAATTGATGTAAACAACAGTCAGCATAATTCTCATGTTATCAACTATTAAAGCCCTGTACACACGATCGGATTTCCTATGGATTTTAAACCAATGGATTTTTTCATCGGAAATCCGATGAAGATGACTTCCGTCAGTCTTGCCTACACACCATCAGTCAAAAAACCGATCGTCCCAAACGCCATGACATAAAACACTCAGACGAGCCAAGAAAAATTAAGTTCTATGCTTCTGAGCATGCGTCGACTTGATTCTGAGCATGCGTGGGTTTTTTATACGATGGAGTTCCCCACAGACGATAGTAATTTGCTAATTGTTTTTTTTTCCATCGGATAAATTTAAAACATGTTCTATTTTTTAACACCGATGGAAAAAAGACTGATGGGGCCCATACACGATTGGTTTGTCCGATGAAAAAAGTCCATCGGACTGTTTTCATCTGTAAAACTGATCGTGTGTACAGGGCTTTAGAATACAATTCAAATGTTATTGAACAAACCTCCTAATGATAACAGGTTTTTTTTTTTCAAAATAAAAAACTTACAATGCACTGTTCCAAATTATTACTCACAGTAAAGCCTCGTACACACGGCCGAGATTCTCGTCGGAAAAAACATGTCGTTTTTTTCGACGAGATTCTTGGACAAGAAACTTGTCCCGGCCGAGTGTACACACGCTCGATTCAAAGAACCCGCGGTTCTTTGAATGGAGCGTACGCGGTGACGTCATCGACTACGACGAGCATGCGCTCGTCACATTCGATGCCGTCGCCGCCATCTTGGTATACCCTACCTATGCCTAGGAAGCTACCGCGCATGCGTCGAATTCATTTCGAACATGCGCGGGCTTCCCGGAGGACAGGTAAGTGAACACACACTCACTTTTCTCGTCGAGAAACATGCCGACGAGAATCTCGACGAGAAAATAGAGAGCAGGTTCTCTATTTTCTCGTCGAGATTACTTGTCGGTTCTCTCTGCCAGCAAGTTTCTTGCTGGTTCTTGCCGAGAAACTCGGTCGTGTGTACGAGGCCTGAGTTTCAAAACACTTTATAGGTTGTAAAGAACTAAAAATTGTCATTTATTGTGTTTGTAGCATATTTACTGAAATCAAAAGCTATTTTAATCAAACTTTGAACAACATTTTAACTTTTAAACATTTTAACAGGTCACGTTAGATTTTAACATAGGACCCCTTATTTGATAGCAGCTTCACAAGTCTTGCATCCATTGAACTTGTGAGTTTTATGACAGTTTCTGCTTGAATTTGTTTGCAAGATGTCAGAATAGCCTCCCAGAGCTGCTGTTTGGATGTAAACTGCCTCCCACCCTCATAGATATTTTGCTTGGGGATGCTCCAAAGGTTCTCAATAGGATTGAGTTCAGGGGAGGATGGAGGCCACACCATGACTTTCTCTCCTTTTATCCCCATAGCAGCCATTGATGCAGAGGTATTCTTTGCAGCATGAGATGGTGCATTGTCATGCATGAAGATGATTTTATTACGGAAAGCATAGTTCTTCCTTCTGTACCAGGGAAGGAAGTGGTCAATCAGGAACTCCACATACTTTGCAAAGGTCATCTTTACACCTTCGGGGACCCTAAAGGGGCCGACCAGCTCTCTTCCCATGATTCTGGCCCAAAACATGACTCCACCACCGCCTTGCTGACGTCGCAGCCTTGTTGGAACAGGGTGGCCGTCCACCAACCATCCACTACTCCATCCATCTGGACCATCCAGGGTTGCACGGCAATCATCAGTGAACAGGACTGTTTAAAAATTAGTCTTCATGTATTTTTCTGCCCAATGCAGCTGTTTCTGCTTGTGAGCATTGGTTAGTGGTGGCCGAATGGAAAGTTTATGCACAGTTGCAAGATTCTGGAGGACTCTACACCTTGATGTCTGTGGGACTTCAGAGGCACCAGCAGCTTCAAATATCTGTTTGCTGCTATGTAATGGTGTTTTAGCAGCTGCTCTCTTGACCCGATGCATGGATCTGGCAGAAATCTTCCTCAATGTGCCTTTATCGGCACGAAACCCGTCTGTGCTCTGAATCAGCCACAAATCTCTTAAGAGTGCTATGATCACGCTTAAGTTTTCGTGAAATATCTAATGTTTTCATAACTTGTCCAAGGCATTGAACTATTTCACTCTTTTCAGTAGCAGAGAGATCCTTTTTCTTCCCCATATTGCTTGAAAATGGTGCTCTGCTTAATAATGTGGAACACCCTCCTTTAGGCTGGGTTCACACTAGTGCGACACGACAGCCGTCCTACTTTGGATCCGACTTTGCCCCGCGACATGAAGCCGACATACGTCCGACTTTCAATGAACGGGGATCCGACTTGGATCCCCGCCAATAGCAGGCACTGTGTTTGGTATGAATCTTGAGGGGTAACTCCAGGCCAAATTTTAAAGAAAAAACCGGCATGGGTTCCCCCTCCAGGAGCATACCAGGCCCTTGGGTCTGGTCTGGATTTGAAGGGGAACCCCTACGCCAAAAAAACGGCGTGGGGGTCCCCCCCAAAATCCAAACCAGACCCTTATCCGAGCACGCAACCTGGCAGGCCGCAGGGGAAGAGGGGGGGACGAGAGAGCGGCCCCTCCTCCCTCCTGAACCGTACCAGGCCGCATGCCCTCAACATGGGGGGTTTGGTGCTCTGGGGCAGGCGGGCGACCTGTGGCCCCCCCACCCCAAAGCACCCCGTCCCCCAAAGGGGGATCTGGGGGCCCCCTTATTAAAGGGGGCTCCCGGATTCCGATAAGCTCCCCGCCCGCAGACCCCGACAACCAACGGCCAGGGTTGTCATGAAGAGGCCCTGTCCTCATCAACATGGGGACAGGGTGCTTTGGGGTGGGGGGCCGCAGGTCGCCCCCCTGCCCCAGAGCACCAAACCCCCCATGTTGAGGGCATGCGGCCTGGTACGGTTCAGGAGGGAGGAGGGGCCGCTCTCTCGTCCCCCCCTCTTCCCCTGCGGCCTGCCAGGTTGCGTGCTCGGATAAGGGTCTGGTTTGGATTTTGGGGGGGACCCCCACGCCGTTTTTTTGGCGTAGGGGTTCCCCTTCAAATCCAGACCAGACCCAAGGGCCTGGTATGCTCCTGGAGGGGGAACCCATGCCGGTTTTTTCTTTAAAATTTGGCCTGGAGTTCCCCCTCTAGAGCAGCATAGCACAAGTCGCATGCCAAAGTCGGATCATGCAAGACTGCGGTCCGACTTTGATCCGACTTCAATGATAGTCAGTGGGCTGAAGTCGGATCAAAGTCGGACCAAAGTAGTACAGGGAGCATTTTCAAAGTCGGACCGACATGTGTCGGACCAGTTAAGACGGCTCCCATAAGGAAACATCGATTTTCACACGTCATGCGACATGAGCTCCCAATGTCGGAGCGCTTGTCGCCCCAGTGTGAACCCGGCCTTAGTAGTTTTTCCTTTAATTGGGCTCACCTGGAAATCTAATTATCACAGGTGTCTGAGAAACTGAAAAACAAAATATTTAATCTTTGTGACACTGAAATAGAATTTTCATAATAATTTGGAACAGGGTGTAGAGATAAAAGTGCAGAATAAAACACTCCCCCACTCAACCCACCCACCCTAATGAAAACAATGTTTTGTGTGGGCCTAGCCCTAAAAGCGCATGGCCTGCCAAAACTTTTTTTCTTCATTTTGGATAGAATTTGGGAAATATTCAACAGCAACACCAGCAGACATAAACTGCTTCTATTTAGTAGAGTAGGTCTAAAACCCCTGTCAGATTTTTATTTCTGTCTGTGCCCCAGTTGCGGATTTTCTCTCACTTCCTGTTTGAAGGAAATCCTCAGCAGGGCAGAAAGTAAGGGTAAATCTCTCCAACGGCGCCCCAGATAGCAATGATAGCTTGTGTCATACAGTCTTTAATTCCCTGCTAATATTCCTTTTTTTCCCACAGTTTTGTTTGCTACATTGTAATTGCTGCTAACCAAACTGGACATTTCTAAATCTGTAATTTAAAGAATAATGATATTGAGATATTCTCAGTTTATGAGCAATTTATAAGACCTCATGCACACTGCTTCTGATTTTGTAAGTTTAGGCGTTTCTTTTTTTCCTGCCCTTGAACTCCCCTAATGTTATCCTATGTGTCCATACACACATTGAAGTTTTTAGCAGTTTAGTAGCAGGGGAGTTCAGAGTATGTTTGCTGAACACCCTTAAATCGCATTCAGGAGAGGGAATTTTGACTACAAAAAAACTCTGAACTCTGTTAAATGTATGTAAGAACTGTTAAACGCGCCTGAACGCTAGGCGCATTTTGCACTTTAGCACAGGGCTTGACAAATTTGTTTTGACTATAGGAGTCAGCTAAAAACGTTAGTAGCCATTTTTTTAACTAACTAACAAATCTTACAGGTTATGTAACATGTTCCCAAAGGTGAATTTATCCTTTAACCCCTTCACAGCCAGAGCGTTTTTTCCACAATCATTTGAGGCCTGAAGATTACATTAAAAACCCTGAAATATTATATATTTTCTGAAAGCAAACACCCTAGAGAATAAAATTGTGGTAGTCCCAATTTTTTATGTCACACAATATTACTGCAAAGGGTAAAATATAAAAGCTGAGGTTGCACTGAGTAAATATATATCCAACATGTCAAACCTTAAACATGTCAGTACCCTATATTTTCCATTGACGACACTTTAAAAGGTGGGGTTTGTCGAGCCCCTCTTTAGCGTTTATTTCAATGGCTGGAATAAATTTAAATTCTGGCAAATGAAATAAATAAACGCCCAAACTCAAAACACTGCTAAACTCGCCCTAACTGGTTTGAAATAATGCCGCTTAGGTGATTTTACTGTCGTTTACAAGAAACCAGTGTGCATGGGGCCTTAGAATTAAATTTTTGTACTATCAAATAATGCATGATTTTCCCTCAGCATGAATGGCATTTATTATGTTATACTTCTGCATGTGTTGTAGAATTGTGCATGCAGATCACATGAATATGTGTTGATACATTCTATTAGGAATCATTTGAGTAACTACTTTAAATGCAATTAAAGGGAACTTGTGGTCAGGCTATTTACATATTTTAACAAGCAGTTAGCTTGTTAAAACAAGCTCTGCTTAAATAGGCACCGTGGAACAAATCAGTCTCAAGTTCACCGCAGAAGCATGGAAATAACATCTGGTCTTCCCGTCCTCTTGCAGCAGGGACTTTGCAGCCTGCCAGCCTTCTAATGTAAAAAGCTGATGCTGTAATTTGTCCAGAAAATGACTGCAACCAGATTTCATAGTCTCTGTTTTTTTTAGGTTGAATTACTCTACAGTGCCAGCAGCTACAGAGCTCAGTTTGGGCTTGTTTTAAAACCTATTTACTGCTTATTATAAATCTCTAAGTAATTTATTTTCCAACATCTGGTCACAGGTTGACTTTAAGATGAATACAGTTTGCATAAAATCTTCTCTGGAACATTGTGTATTTTGTGAAAGCTTTGCATTTGATCTGCTTTTCATAGAGGAACTTGACCATGTACCAGAACCAGTGTGTGGGAGTCAGTAGGTTTGGGGAATACATGTACTTTCGTAGCTTGATGCTCCAATTTTCAAGGATTGCATTGGAAATATATTTAAAATAAAAGAGATTAGAAACTATTAAACTACAGACCTTCCACAGTTCTACTGGTTGAAAGAAGGGTGTTTAAAATGAAGGACATCTTTGTTGGGGCAGCTCTGTTGTAATTATGGAATTTTGTTAATATTACTGGAGCATATGTAATTTTTCTATAGTAAGATTTATTTGTGCTGTCTGTAACATGTACGATTTCTCATGTACCTGATTTCTAATTTTCTGCTTATTGTTTTCCTGCAGTCCATGGCAGAGGTACTTGCCAAAAAAGAAGAGCTTGCAGACCGCCTGGAGAAAGCTAATGAAGAGGCCATAGCAAGTGCTATAGCAGAGGAAGAACAGTTAACCAGAGAGATTGAAGCAGAGGAGAATGACATTGAAATAGACAATGAAAGTGATTTCTCTGTAAGTCTGTGGTGTGTTTTCGTATGTTGGCTGATCCTAATTTCATTTTCATTGTTAAAACCACTTAAGCAATTTTTAAAACTATAATTAAATTGATGACAGTTGTCTGAGCAAGATTTCTTCCCTTTAGTATTTCCAGTGCTAGCAACCTTTTTTTGTTCATTTTCTTTTTAAGCCCAGACTCTTGAAAGTCCTTGTAGTTTTTCAGTACTGAGCATTCTGCAGGTTGCCTGTTCCTATATGAAAGTTTTATTTATTCTTTTTTTTTTGCAGGCCAGTGTGGGCAGCTGTATGTCATTCAGCGGGATGTCTATGGACTGGAATGAGGTTTTAGCAGATTATGAAGGTAACGTGGTGCGGGAAAAAAGCAGGGAAGCTATTGTGTGAAAACAAGCGATTTCCATTTACTACTTTTATGTTTAGAAAATCTACCGTATATACTCGAGTATAAGCCGAGTTTTTCAGCACATTTTTTTGCCCCCCTCGGCTTATACTCGAGTCTGGGTCCATCTTCAACTTTGTGCACCTGATCCCGGCCAGCTGTAGGTCTCCGATTTTTCAAAGCCGGGCACCATTTCCATAGACTCCCATGTTAAACGGTAATTTCTCCAGTGATTTTGGGGACCCGGTACTGGCCGGCCCTAGGTCCCCTGGCCCCCAAACTTGGCACATATGTAGTCCCACTCTTCTACAAGTGTGCAAAGTTTGTTGTTCAGGAGACCTACGGCCGGGGAGCACCAATTTTTCAAAGCCGGGCACCCCTTCAATAGACTCCCATGTTAAACGTCAGTCTAGTCACACAGCGCCGGATATCAGGTAGGGAGATTAGGTACAGTGAGGCATGGGCACAGTGAGGCATGGGCACAGTGAGGCATTGACACAGTGAGGCATGGACACAGTGAGGCACAGTGAGGCATGCACATGGACACAGTGAGGCACAGTGTGGCATGCACATGGACACCCTAGGCTTATACTCGAGTCAATACGTTTTCCCAGTTTTTTGTGGTAAAATTAGGTGCCTCGGCTTATATTCGGGTCAGCTTATACTCAAGTATATATGGTATGTTGTTTGCCATGCTGAGCAGTGTTGTCACCCTAGGACAGGGAGTGTGTTAGGACAACATAACACTGTGTTAGAGCTACATAACAATCTTCCTTTCTTCTCCATAACAGGGGTGGTGTTTTGTAGCTTACAGAGTTAGCAAAAACAACGCTAACTGATAACAATCCTGAGGCAGAGAGCACAGGAAGTTCACAAAATGTTTGGCTGAATAAACAGTTTGCACTTATCAAACAAAAGTACAAAAAAAGGTTTTAATGGTGTATTTAATAGACCAAATAAGAGCAAATATAAATTTATTGTTGGAGTTTACTTGCACTACCTCTGGGAAATTGAACCCACGCTACAAGGGTTAACTGCTTTTTTATCCTAGGGTAGAGTAAAATCACTTTTACTTACACGATCTTACGCTCCACGGGCAGATAGCGCTCCTCCATGCCCCAGCAGTGGACTGTCCCTGCACTGGTCTTGATGACGTAAGGTCTTTAGACTGCTGGAGCATGGGGAAGATGACAATGCAGGGACTCGTCTAGTAGTCTGGAGGATTGACTAAGTAAATCTTCTTTTCTATGCCCCCTAGATTTAAACAAGCAGTTAACCCTTGCAGTTCAGGCACAGCCCCACGGTAAGAGAGAATATTCAATTTTTCTGGAGTTAGACTTTAACTCATATATGTCAGTGAATATAGTCTTTGCAGGATGTAGACTTTTTGTTTTATTTTTTTATTTTATTTGCAATACCTGAAATTTAAATCTAGCTTATGTAATGGCATAGAATAAAAATATTGTGTAGCATTTAACTGTGAAAAAGCCTTTTCCTAGTCAGAAAAAACATAACTTACTGTTCTCTGTTTACCCGATGCATGCTTGATCTTGTAGCTCGAGAGTCGTGGAGACAGAACACATCCTGGGGAGATATGGTGGAAGAGGAACCTTCAAGACCACCGGGGCATGGAATCCACATGCATGAAAAGCTGTCTTCGCCTTCAAGGAAAAGGTCAGGCATTCTATTCTTCTAGTGTCTAATTTCAGTTTGCCTTTTGATATGATTTTTTTATGTTTTATCTAAAGTTACGTTATCAGGAGCTGAATATTTTCCTAACTGCCAAGTGTATTTTAAAAGAAAAAATATGCTCTGTAGCCATTTCCTCTCACACTCCAAAGACATGTTGGTGGGTTGCTAAGGGAAAATTCCCTTGCAAGTTGACAAGAATATTTGCCTTAAGTAAATCAACCCCACTGGGTATTTTAATAAAGTCAGGTTGTGGGTGTGCAACTAAGGCCCCTTTCACATAGGCCAGGTCCATTTTTCCCCAGCAGGGGATTGAGCCATTGGCTCCCGCTGCTGTCAATCAAAGTCACTTAGCCAATCAGGAGAGAGAGGGACGGGGCCGAACCGCAGCTCCGTGTCTGAATGGACACGGCCGCTTGGGACACTCCCTCCTTATTGGCCGAGACACAGCAGCGGCGCCATTGGCTCCCGCTGCTGTCAATCAAAGTCAGTTAGCCAATCACGAGTGAGAGGGTCGGGCCGACCCGCAGCTCCATGTCTCAATGGACAAGCTGCTTGCTGTGGGGGCACTCGACAAGAGGGACGGGCCAGGAGCACCGAAGAGGGACCCAAGAAGAGGAGGATCTGGGCTGCTCTGTGCAAAACCATTTCACAGAGCAGGTAAGTAATTAGAAAAAAAGACGAGACTTTAGTATCTCTTGAACTTCACATCAAACTTCCCCCATCAACACAGACTTCCTCAAAGGATGACCATTTTCTCAGGAAATAGTGAGGTTTAGATAGGGAACGCAAAAAATGTTGGTGTTGGCACTAAGCTCAGGAACTGTAGAAACTGAGGGAAAATTGTTCCAATCATGTGCTGATAAGAACTTTGTCACCCTCAGAACCCCTCGTTCAACCCGCTTGTGGAAAACTGTATCTGGCTGACCTGGGATAAATTAAGGGTGTCCTACAATAGGTGTGAGATGGAAAACTCTGAATGTTAAGGAGAAAAAAGCACCTGTCCATTTCGTGAAGCGTTGAGCATATTAATGGGTGCTTGTGGAAAGATTTGGGCAAATGTTGGCGTGCCCATTTCACCCCAGATAGTGAGATTGGAGAAGAATCCTGCTCCAAGGAAACCCATCATTTGAATTTAATATGTCTGCATTAGTCTGTCACTTGTGCCATATAGTATGTAGAATCTGGCAGTCCCACGCCTCTCCTCACTTTTGGCCCCACAATATAAATCTTATGAATTCTGACCTCTCTGAACGAAAGAACGCATGTGGGACATGTACTGGTAATGTCTGAAGCTAGTATAGCAGCTGAGGCATCACATTTATTTTTAAAACATTACATCTCCTGAACCAAGAGAAGGCAAGATTGGTCCAGTCATCTACGTCTCTCTTAGAGAGTTCAAAAGTGGGAGGTAGTTGAATTTAAATATCAAACTAGGGATGGCAGGTATATGCATGCCCAGGTACTTTATAGATTGGTGTGCCCATCTGTGGGGAAATTAGGATAGAGGGTTTGCGCCCGCGCTATAGGCAAAGACGCCTACATTGCGGCGCTCAATTGTCGGGAGGGCGTCCCTCGACATCCTCCTGTTTACATCCTCCCCACACGCGGCCGAGGGCGCACATCGGGGAAAAACTGTGCCCACCGTTTCACGTGGGTGCCGATGCGTGTGCTTGGCGGCCGCGATGTCCGCCAGGTACATGCGATCGGCTGTTACAGAGCCAGGGACGTGGATCTCTGTGTGTAAACATAGAGATCCACGTCCTGTCAGGGAGAGGAGACCGATGGTGTGTCCCTTGTACATAGGGACACAGATCGGTCACCTCCCCCAGTCAGTCCCCTCCCCCACAGTAAGAATCACTCCCAGGGAACACATTTAACCCCTTGATCACCCCCTAGTGTTAACCCCTTCATTGCCAGTCACATTTATACAGTAATCCGTGCATATTTATAGCACTGTTCGCTGTATAAATGTGAATGATCCCAAAATAGTGTCAAAAGTGTCCGATCTGTCCGCAGTCCTGAGCAGTCCTGACAAAAATTGCAGATAACCGCCATTACTAGTGAAAAAAAAAAAACATAAATCTATCCCCTATTTTGTAGGCGCTATAACTTTTGCGCAAACCAATCACTATACGCTTATTGAGATTTTTTTTACCAAAAATATGTAGAAGAATACATATCGGCCTAAACTGAGAAAAAAAATGTTTTGTTTTTTTTAAATTTAGGATATTTATTATAGCATAAAGTAAAAAATATTGTGTTAATTTCAAAATTGTCAGTCTTTTTTTGTTTATAGCGCAAAAAAATAAAAACCGCAGAGATTATCAAATACCACCAAAAGAAAGCTCTATTTGTGTGAAAAAAATGATAAAAATTTCATTTGGGTACAGCGTTGTATGACCGCGCAATTGTCATTCAAAGTGCGTCAGCGCTGAAAGCTGAAAATTGGTCTGGGCAGGAGGGGGGTTTAAGTGCCCAGTAAGGAAGATGTTAAGGTAGATTAATTGAGGGATATGTTTGAAGGGGTTGTAAAGGCAAAAGGTTTTATTATTAAGATAAAAAAACCTTCTGTTTGGAGCAGCCCCCCTAATACTTACCTGAGCCCCATCTCTATCCAGCAATGTACACGAGTGCCTTTAGCTGTCTGGGACTCTCCATCCTGATTGGCTGAGACACAGCAGCGGCACCATTGCCTCCCGCTGCTGTCAATCAAAGTCAGTTAGCCAATCAAGAGAGAGAGGAAGTGGGGCCGAACCACAGCTCCATGTCTGAATGGACATACATAGCTGCATCTCAAATAGGGTGCCCCCATAGCAAGCTGCTTGCTGTGGAGGCACTCGACAGAATGGAGGGGCCAGGAGCACCAAAGAGGGACTCGAGAAGAGGAGGATCTGGTCTGCTCTTTGCAAAATCAATGCACAGAGCAGGAAAGAATAACATGTTTGTTATTATTAAAGAAATTTTGACTTTACAATCACTTTAAAGTGTTACTAAACTCAGGACCCTGCATTCACTATATGTGATCTTCCACAGTACCCAGAACATAGAAATGCAATTATTTTAGCTAATGCATACTTGCTGATGAGAAAAGGTATTTAGCAGTCTTGTAAATTCTATCAGCATCTGGCCGAGCACTGGTTAAAGCTTGCAGGAGGAGTTTTTATTCTCCCCTGACTGTCCTATGAGGCTGCATGACCCCTGACCCTCTGTCTTGACAGTGCTAATTGGTCCTGTGCTGATCACATGCACCCTTCCAAGAAAAAAAAAACACTCTCAAGCAATACACACCAAACTGAGCATGTGCAGGGTGTCTCCATGGGCTCCGTGTTATCAGCAGGTGGATTGGGGACTGTGGAAGAAGGGGGAGGATCAGAGAAGACAGGATCAAACAGCCTCTTTACACAATGCGTAAGATTAACCCCTTAGGTTCCACAGTGAGTATAACAAGCATGCTTTACTGCATATACAAGAAGGGTTGAAATTTAAGTGCCACACCACTGCTAAGAGCAGGTACAACTTTATTCCATTAAAGGTCAGGGGTACAGATCAAAAAATTGCCAATGTGTTTCGAGGGTGTACGTGCCCCCTTCATCAGGGCTTGACTGGCAACCAAGTCAACAAACCAGTAGTGAACTGAACCTACAATGGTATTTATTCCAGTGTGAGTTGAAAGCACAGGCCTTAGGCTGCCAAAAAGCTGCTGATTAGGCCTGTGCTTTCAACTCACACTGGAATAAATACCATTGTAGGTCCAGTTCACTACTGGTTTGTTCACTTAGCAGTGGCGTGGCGCTTAAATTTCAACCCTTCTTACATTACATTACAAGCCAAGGAATCTGTGGAGATCCTCTGGGGTGTACAAACCGCCTACCCAGGAACCAGATCATTTACAGCAACATTAATACCTTAAGATAACAATAACAGCAAAATAAACCTACAGGTCCAGCGATATCTTTCCACTTTCCTCAATTACTGCATAAACAGACTGATTTTACTTTTGTGGGTTTGGTAACACTTTTTAGCTTCAGATTTGTGTAAATTGACTTTAAAATTCAACAGAGCACCATAGTTCTTGCAGGAGAAGTAAAAAAAATAATTGTCTGGGTAATAAAAAAAAGAATAGAATGTGCTAGTGAAACTAAGAAAATTGACTTTTGGGGGCACACAGGAAGTCAGGTAAAAAACTAGGGTTATTTTATTGGTAGAAAAAAGGTAGTAGGAGATACATAAGTACATTCACAAATGTTGTAAAATACACATTTTTTGTACATGACCTGAGGTAATACTCAAATACTGCTTCAGAATATTATGATAACATACGTAACCTCAATGTATAAAAAAATACAGAGAATACAATATTCAAATGAATAAACAAAAATTAGACAGTATACGTGTGAAGCGTAAGGTATTTAGCCAAAGGTTCAATATATAAGAACGTGGTCTGACTTGCTCTACATGTTTCGTGTACGCCAACGCTTCTTCAGGAGCATAATAAACAGGTCGTGTTGAAAGATGTAGCACTGACCTGGGTATCAACCAAATGGCGGTATGTCTAAAGCAGATAGCCAATTGGTTTAATGGTAATCAAATTGTTAGATGACAGCAAGGCTAAACCACAGTCTGCTGGTAAGCAGCGAGAGGGAGTGGGATCCAGGCAGGTACAGCTACGGACGCCAATAATCTAGCATCAGAAAAAACTGGTGCATGGGCTGGGCAGAAAATAGTCTGTCCACAGTATAGCCCCCAAAGGAAAATAGGTAGCGTGGCCAAGCTTCAGAGCCTGGATGCGGCGCTTGGTATCAGCCTGGATCTCTGCCTCTCCTGTGTGCATAATAAAAAAAAAGAAGGTCATCGTCATAAGCTGTGACCTTGTGGCGCTAACCCTGGACAGATAGGCCAAAGATGTCTGGGTTTTTACAGACATGATTTTAGAAGGGTTCAAAGGTTCAGACGGAGATCGGGGGCGATAAATGACAGCCCTGTCTAGTCTCGTTATGAATAGTGAAGGGAGCGGAATCACTGCCATTAATCCTGACATTCTTGGAGGCGGGGAATATAAGGCATTAAAGTGGTTGTAAACCCATATACCCAGTGAGGTGACTGGCCTCAGGTGATACACAGAGATGAAACAAATCCTCCTACATGAGGTGTGCCTGTCTATCTGCAGCCTTCTCTTCTTTACATCCATTCAAAGTGCTGAATTTATAAAGCCTGTCTGAGAGTTCAGAAAAAAGGGGACGGAGAACTGAAATCACACACTGTAGAGCTCATTGAGGAGAGCTCTGAGAGCTGATTGAGGGGATAAGTGACTCATGCTGATAGCAAAGGAAAGAAGAAGCAGACAGGAATTACACTTAGTGCTCTTAATTGAGACAAGTACACCCTATAGAGGGATATGTTTTGTTCATATTTAATGTCTGAGGTTTACAACCACTTAAATCCAAACAAGCATGGGTTCGGGAACCCCCTATATGGGCTAAGGTACAATGCATGAAAGTCCAGTTGACCCTATCAAAGGCTTTTTCTGTGTCCATAGACAACAGAAGCATAGGAGTGAATACGTTTCTGGCTTTTGAGGCCCAGTGCATTTTATGTGCTGTACCATGCAACGCTCATGATTTTACAAATTTATATTTTTAATTAGAACTGTTAAGTTCTTTACATGAATAGGTAAAAAAAATTATTGTACGAAACGAGATTTACATGCTAACCATGATCTTTATTTACGTTCACCAGAACAATCGCTGAGTCCAAAAAGAAGCACGAAGAGAAGCAGCTAAAAGCACAGCAACTGAGGGAGAAGCTAAGGGAAGAGAAGGCACTGAAGCTTCAGAAATTACTGGAAAGGGTGAGTTATGATTTTGGAATCAGAAATACTACATACCAAGTAAAAACATTGCATAGAAAATACATTCACTGGCCACTTTATTAGGTACACCTTGCTAGTACCGGGTTGGAACCCCTTTTGCCTCCACAACTGCCCTAATTCTTCGTGGCATAGATTCAACAAGGTATTGGAAACATTCCACAGAGATTTTGGTCCATATTGACATGATAGCATCAGACAGTTGCTTCAGATTTGTCGGCTGCACGTCCATGATGCAAATCTTCCATTTCACCACATCCCAAAAGTGCTCTATTGGATTAAGATCTAGTGACGGTGGAGGCCATTGGAGTACAGAGAACTCATTGTCATGTTCAAGAAACCAGTGGTGAGATGATATAAGCTTTATAACATGGTGCATTATCCTGCGGGATATATAAATAATAGATAAGATGAAGCTTGACCAGTGAAACAGCAATTCCAATATTACCAATCACATCCCAATTGAATTTGAAAAATTGGAAGGGGGTACCCCTGGGATAATACGGATTGGAATGTAACAATATGGAATGCCAAACGTGTATACCGTATATACTCGAGTATAAGCCGACCCAAATATAAGCCGAGGCACCTAATTTTACCACAAAAAACTGGGAAAACGTATTGTTTCGAGTATAAGCCTAGGGTGTCCATCTGCATGCCTCACTGTGCCTCACTTTGCCTCACTGTGTCCATGTGCATGCCTCACTGTGTCCATGCCTCACTGTGTCCATGACTAGACTGACGTTTAACATGGGAGTCTATGGAAGGGGTGCCCAGCTTTGAAAAATCGGTGCTCCCCGGCCGTAGGTCCCCCAGACAACAAACTTTTCACACTTGTAGAGGAAAAATGGGGCTACATGTGTGCAAAGTTTCGGGTCCAGGGGACCTACAACAGGCCGGTACCGGGTCCTCAAAGTCACTGGAGAAATTACAGTTTAACATGGGTGTCTATGGAAGGGGTGCCCGGCTTTGAAAAATCGGTGCTCCCCGGCCGTAGGTCCCGCGGACAACAAACTTTTCACACTTGTAGAGGAAGAGTGGGGCTCCTCTTAAAAGCTCTAGTCGAGGGGTATAGGTTGCTAGAAAAACCTCTGTAGGATCCTCATCCTGGTGCTGGCTTCAGGCTAACCAAACGCACAAGTACAAAAATATACATACAATATTAGGGGGAAGGATTAAAACAGAGAACTAACATACAGTTAGAGTTGCCAGAAATACATGTAAACACACTTCAGTGTTGACAGGTGGGTCAATACACATGGGAGTGAGTGAAAACCAACATGTTTCGGAGACAGATGGCTGTATTCGTTTTACAGCGCATATGTGTAGCTCCTTCTTCAGGGGTATGTATAGGCAAAAAAACATTTAAGTTTTTCTATTGAAAGGAAAAAGAAAACATAATATCAAAATGACAGTGAGTACATTTGTTTGTTTCTTTAAATCTCTCATAAACAGCATGATTTACATTAATATCACAAAAACAGAGCATCCAAAAAAATAAAAAATAATGTGAACCATTAAAATATATGGGAAAAAGAATCAATGTTCAAAATTGTATGCATGTAGGGACAAAGGGGGAGAGACATGCCAAGCACGGTGGAGGGACCCAAGGGATGGAATTTTCAGCCCGGATGTATTGCGCACAGTTGTACAGACAACAAGCATATAGGGAGCCTGGTCCTTTTAGACAGTAACAGGGTAATCAGGCACCATTGAAACCCATTGGAGTGGACCCAGTACAGCTCACCAATGCTCACAGGGACAGCATGAGACAAGGCAGCATGTAATCTGAAAAAAACAGAAAAAAGTACACTAAAATAAGGGTTTTAAAAGGAGATGGTGTATCAGTCCAGGTGGGTATAATAATCCCTATATGCTTGTTGTCTGTACAACTGTGCGCAATACATCCGGGCTGGATCTTCCATTCCTTGGGGGTCCCTCCACTGTGCTTGGCACGTCTCTCCCCCTTTGTCCCTACATGCATACAATTTTGTTGTAAAATGTAAGTATTCATGCACATGTTTCTATTGATTCTTTTTCCCATATATTTTAATGGTCCACTTTTTTTTTGGATGCTCTGTTTTTGTGATATTAATGTAAATCATGAGATTTAAAGAAACAAACAAATGTACTCACTGTCATTTTGATATTATGTTTTCTTTTTCCTTTCAATAGAAAAACGTAAATGTTTTTTTGCCTATACATACCCCTGAAGAAGGAGCTACACATATGCGCTGCAAAACTAATCCAGCCATCTGTCTTCGAAACATGTTGGTTTTCACTCACTCCCATGTGTATTGACCCACCTGTCAACACTGAAGTGTGTTATATGTATTTCTGGCAACTCTAAAGCCGTGTACACACGATCGGTTTTCCTATGGATTCTAATCCAATGGATTTTTCCATCGGAAATCCGATGAAGCTGACTTCCATCAGTCTTGCCTACACACCATCAGTCAAAAATCCGACCATCCCAAACGCCGTGACGTAAAACACTCCGACAAGCCGAGAAAAATTAAGTTCAATGCTTCTGAGCATGTGTCGACTTGATTCTGAGCATGCGTGGGTTTTTTGTCCGATGGAGTTCCACACAGACGATCGGAATTTGCTATTGTTTTTTTTCCCATCGGATAAATTTAAAACATGTTCTATTTTTTCTCACCGATTGAAAAAAGACAGATGGGGCCCATACACGATCGGTTTGTCCGATGAGAAAAGTCCATCGGACTGTTTTCATCGGTCAAACCGATCGTGTGTACACGGCATTACTGTATGTTAGTTCTCTGTTTTAATCCTTCCCCCTAATATTGTATGTATATTTGTGTACTTATTATAATAAATATTTTTTCTATTTTTATATATACACGTTTGGCATTCCATATTGTTACATTCCAATCTGTTTTATCCCAGGGGCACCCCCTTCCAATTTTTCATTATCCTGCGGGAAGTAGTCATCAGAAGATGAGTACACTGTAGTCATAAAGGGATGGACATAGTCAGCAACAATACTCAGGTAGGCCGTGGTGTTTAAACGATGCTCAATTGGTACTAAGGGGCCCAAAGTGTGCCAAGAAAATGTCCCCCACACCATTACACCACCAGCCTGAACTGTTGATACAAGGCAGGATGGATCCATGCTTTCATATTGTTTACGCCAAATTCAGACCCTACTATCTGAATGTCGCAGCTGATATCGAGACTCCTCAGACCAAGCAACTTTCCAATCTCCGATTGTCCAATTTTGGTGAGCCTGTGGGAATTGTAGCCTCAGTTTCCTTTCCTTAGCTGACAGGAGTGGCACACGGTGTGGTTTTATGCTGCTGTAGCCCATCTGCTTCAGGCTGGGTTCGCACTAGTGTGAATTGGATGCGGGTTTCCCCGCATCCAATTTGCATGACAGGAGAGTTTGCCTGGCTCTCAATGGAGCCGGTTTACACAATCTCCGTGGTGGCCGCGGAGCGGATTGTACAAGGGTCCTGTGCATCTTTGGCTCAGTTTCAGGTCTGAATTCAGGCCTGATTCCTCCCTGAAAAGGGGAACAGGGATGCACTGGACCCCTGCTGTGAGCTGTGTCCGCACTAAGTGTGAACCCAGCCTCAAGGTTCAATGTATTGTGTGTTCAGAGATGGTATTCTGCATACCGTGGTTATTTGAGTTACTGTTGCCTTTCTATCATCTTGAACCAGTCTGCCCATTGTCCTCTGATCTCTGACATCAACCAGGCATTTTCGTCCACACAACTGCCGCTCACTGGATATTTTCTCTCTTTTGGAACATTCTCTGTAAACCCTAGAAATGGTTCTGTGTGAAAATCCCAGTAGATTAGCAGTTTTTGAAATACTCAGACCAGCCTGCCTGGAACCAACAACCATGCCACATTCAAAGTCACTTAAATCTCCTTTCATCCCCATTCTGATGCTCAGTTTGAACTTCAGCAAGTCGTCTTTACCACTTCTAGATGCCTAAATGCATTGAGTTTCTGTGATGTGATTGGCTGATTAGCAGTTTGTGTTCCCAAGCAATTGAACAGGTGTACCTAATAAAGTGGCCGGTGAGTGTATATTGCTTTGATCTGTAAAAGATCATCAGCCGTAACCATACTACCAGAACTGTTATATTTGGAAGTTGCTGTTAACTGTTCAGTTCCATACAATAGATATTTCAGTAAAAAAGTTGTAGGGAATTTCCCAGAATTGCCACAAATCTGCCAGCATAAGGGTGCCATTACATAGCCTTGTGATGTAACGAGCCTGGGATTTGCTTGTAACAGTTGAGTTATTATAGGCTGTAGTGGTTGAAGGGTGCAGTAACTTTGGAGATTTATTACACACACAAAAATTCATTATTTTAGGAATACTGTCTCACTATTCTTTCCTTTCTTCCCATGACCTCTTTAGCCAGCTTGTCTAATCTTCATCTATCAAGTTATATACCCAGTTTATTGGGTCAATTTATAGATTGGTATATAACACAAGCCACCAATGATATTTTCTCTTTCGTCCATGGACGGACACAGCTCCTTTAGTCTTGATAAGTGGGTTATGTTCCGTCTAATAGGAGAGGACTAGGCAGACATGTTAGATATACAAAAACATGTTATTATACCAAAGCTGAACAGCCCCTCTGGTCATAACCCCTCACCCTGCACTCAGCAGCTCAGTTTTTTTCTGCCTAGTGTAGGAGAAAGTCCTGGCTCCCTAGGGGCCCATTGGTCCTGGAGAACTTTTTTTTTTTTTAATTTTGGATCCTGAGATCTACTATCAACTGCCGGATGGGTGACAGGCTGGATAATATAGATCCTTGTAGTCTCCCCAGTCCGGCCATCGAGCGTGAGCAGGCCTTTAGCTATGCACTGGGTCGGCCATGACCTGTTTGCTCCAGGGGTGGCCGGTGAGCTATATCCCACCCTCCTAAACCAGCTACTGCACAACAGAAAAACCGGACAAAATCAAAGAATGGTCCAAACCAGGGCCATACTCCTTCGAGATTGCAGAATAACAGAATGAGAGCTCAGAAACCTGATGTTCAATACCAGCACTATCGGGAGGAGTTTCCACGTGGGTGGGAACACATCCCATCTAGACCCCCCCAATATGATGCTGGATTCAATCAGGGATTCTCGAGGCCTAGATACGAGACCAATAGTACGCGGGAATTTAATATCCCCACCCAGAACCGTTTTTTTCCCCTATCAGGTCCAGGAGGGCGAGGATCTATAGATGGGCGGTATGGGCCGGACAATCATGATAGGAATTTTCCCTACTCTAGTCAATATGAGAGGGGCTATGATTATTCAAGACCTTATTATCCCCCAGGTCAACCTGACTTTAGACCCAACCCGAGTTGGGGTTTTCCCATAAGTCATCAGGGACGTCTGGGTCAACTAGAACCAAGAGAGGGGTCAGAGGGGGGAGGAGGGCCCAATTGCTCAAAAAGAAAAAGAGTGTAGGCGCAGGCTTATTTAATCTAAGTAAACAGACCTTGTCAGAGTCTGAGAAAAGTCTTTTAGATAAGGGTTTGAAATTTGCTCCGCCTAGGAGCTTGAGCAAGTTCCAAACCTTTATGGATGTTCGTAAGTTTGCAAGAAAGCTGAACATCAAAAGACATTTTTTGTCTAATCCTATCACAGATGGAGTGGCCCCTATACCTGAATACAAACATACAGGATTAGCGAACGCGTCATTGTTTAATCCCCCTGGCTCATTGGCTCCTAGTATTAGAGTATTTCGGGATGTGGTACTCAAAGATTTGGAAAAGATTAAGGTAAAGAAGGTAAAAATTCAGAAGAATTTGGAAAGTGGTCTTGAGTCTTTGTGTTCTAACAAATCTTTAGTCATAAGACCTGCGGATAAGGGGGGGGGGGATAGTCATCCTCGATAGAAGCGACTATTTAAAAGAGCTGCATCGGATCGTGGATGACACCGAAACTTATACCCCCCTGATCAGAGACACGGTCATTAGGTATAAGAAAGATTTAGAAATCATTGTTAATCAGGGCCATCGGGAGGATATTTTGAATGACAAGGAGAGCCTTTTTTTGATACCATGTGCTCCCCGTACTCCTGTCATCTACTATCTCCCGAAGATACACAAGAGTCTGACTTCCCCCCCGGGACGACCCATTGTGAGTGGGATTGATTCAATCACGTCCCGGGTGGGGAAATACATTGATTTCTTTTTACAACCTTTAGTTCAGAAGATCCCCTCATTTATAAGAGACACTAAACAAGTTATTAATAAACTTGCAGATCTCGTGCCCATGAATGGCATGTGGTTGGTCACGGCTGACGTGACCTCACTCTACACCATCATTCCTCATGAGTGTGGTTTTGAAGCTGTGGAGTTGTACTTGACCAGAGGGTCAGAGCTTGAGCCTTGCCAAATCAAATTTATTATGATCCTGTTGAAATATGCAGCGAGTCATAATTATTTCTCTTATCATCCATGGACTGACACGGTGTCTCTTTACACTTTACACGTGGGTTTATGTCCCTGCTTGCAGGAGAAGACCTAGGCAGAATGTGAGATGTTATACATACATTCTAAAAGCCAGAGCTGAACAGCCCCACCCAGGGGGCGGTCCCTCCGGACATAACCCTCCCACTACAGTCAGCAGACTTCAGTTTTTTTCTGCCTAGCAGAAGGAGAAGACGTGGCTCTCTCAGGAGCCAGTCTCCTGACCTATTTTTATTCCTTTTCTGGAATTCTTTTTTATTTTTGAGAATTTTCTATCAACTGTCGGCTGGGCAACAGGTTGGTTACAAGATATCCTTTTGTGTGTTTTGGGGCCTGAGTGGCGCTGTGTGTGTGCTGGTTTTTTAATTTTTGCTGAGTCATGGCGGCCATCTTGCCGTGGATCGCCTCAGTGAAGTGCGGCGGCCATTTTCTTGTAGCCCGCGCGCTCTTCAGCACTAGTTTTGGCCTCTAGCGCTGCTGTAACAGCGCAAATCTCCTCACAATCTCCTCACAGCTCACCAGCGCTGACACAGCGCGGTACAGACAGCGGAACTGAGCGGTCCCTGGTCCGGTTTGGTGAGTCCCCTGGGCGCCCCCTCCTCAGTCAGCACAGCCTGTGGGTGGACTTTTTATCTGAGGAGTCTCAGAGGGGGGCAATATGGAGTCTCTGTCACCAGCTTCCCCTAAATGTCAGTGGACAACAGGCAGTGCTTCAGCACCTGCGGTCCCTAGGGACCAGTTGTGGGCAGTCCTGGAATCATTTCTGACCAGGATGGGAGCTGTGTGCAAGCGCAAGGGAGCATAAAAGCGCCCTCTCCCCACTTTACTTCATGAGGGCAGTGTGCTGATTCAGATATGGGCCTAGCCACTACCGCTCAGGACCCTAGTTCTGAATGTATTGGATGGTTTTGAACAGGACATTCCTTATGAGGAAAACTCCAGTTCTGAGTCAGTAAATGACAGGGTGCTTGTTAGTGTACTCATGACTGCGGTGAGGGACACTCTCAAGCTAAAATGCTGCGGATGCAGAACCTCAGGCGGATACAGTCTCCTTTGGTTCTTTTAAGGCCAGGCCTTCTAAAGAGGTTTTTCCATATGTACTTTCTTTGACCAGCTCATTGATAAGGTCTGGGAAAAGCCGCAGAAGAATTTTTTTATGGTCCCGCGGCGTTTGTCTATCAGATACCCCTTGAAGATGCCCTACTTAAAAAGTGGGCTTCTCCCCCAGGGTCGACCCTCCAGTCGCCCGGTTGAACAAGGCCATCACTCTCCCGATGGAGGGGACTCCTGCATTTGAGGACCCCACTGACAGGAGGTCAGAAGTGGTGAGCAGAGCCATGTTTGCCTTGTTGGGATCCGCCCTACGGCCTGTGGTAGCGGCGACCCTTGTGTCTTAAACACTTACAGGTTGGGCAAAAATGTTGCACCTAGCTGTACAGGAGCATAATCTTCCTCCAGACACAGTTGCTCTGGCCCACCAACTGGTTCAGGGCCTGGTTTATGTGTGCGACGCCACGTTGGACGCGGCCCCTTTAATATCCAGGGCCTCTGTCTCGGCGGTGGTATTGCGTCGTCTTATCTGGTTGAAGTGCTGGTCTGCTGACCTAGCCTTAGGAAGCTCCTGACGGATCTACCATTTAAAGGTGGTAGACCTTTCGGTGCTGCTCTGGATGACATCGTCATGGATGTCATGGGAGGTAAAAGCACTCTTCTTCCTTAGAATAGCAAGGGTGAGGAGGCCCGCCGCAAACAGGGGCCTTCCTTTCCAGCAAAGCGGGGTTTTTTCGTCAGAGTCCATGGATAGGCCCTCTCAGACTGACGGCAGTGCGGCTGGTGGGCACAAGTGGGTGCATAAGCCGAACAAGCGGCTCCCAAGCCCGCCTCCGCGTGAAGTCTTGCCTCCGCCCGACTCTGGGGTGGGGGGATGACTTCGCAGGTCACGAATCGGTGGTCCTCCCGAATCTCTGACTAGTGGGTGTGCGAGGTGGTCACCTCAGGATACAGGATAGTATTCCGATCCTGGCCCCCAGACAGATTCTTTTCCTCAAATCTTCCTCTCCTTCCTACCTGTCGGGCAGCCCTCTTGGGGGCTGTACAGGATTTGATTAGGTCCGGAGTGATTGTGCCAGTTCCGTCACAGGAGAGTTTTCAGGGATTCTACTCGAATCTGTTTGTCGTCCCAAAAATAGGACATGGTTCGACCTATCCTGGACCTCAAGGCCCTGAATGCCTTCGAGAAGGTGCAGAAATTCCGCATGGAATCCATTCTCACGGTGATCGCTACACTCCACCAAAGGGATTTTCTTCTGGCGTCCTTGGACTTCAAGGACGCCTACTTGCATGTTCCGATCTGCGCAAGTCACCAGAAGTTTCTGCGCTTTGCGATCAGCGAAGTCCACTATCGATTGTGGCTCTTCCTTTCGGCCTAGCCTCGGCACCAAGGGTGTTCACCAAGGTGCTTGCTCCGGTTCGAGCCTTCTGTTACAGCGAGGTATTGCTGTCGTGGGCTATCTGGACGATCTTCTGCTAAGAGCAGAAAGTGGATCAGACTTAGAGGAAAGGTGACTATCGTCAATTAGACCCTCAGGGACTCGGGTGGTTCCTGAACATTCAGGAGTCAGTCCTGGTCCCGACTCAGTGTCTGGAGTATCTAGTTCTGATTCTGGACTCCTTGGAGGCAAAGGTATCCTACCTCTGGAGAAGTTGCTGACACTTCAGTCTGCGGTGCGGGTGCTGACATCCCAAAAATGGTTGTCAATCCGTTTTTTGCATGAGAGTCCCGGGACTCGTGGTGGCCTCCTTCGCGGCCGTTCCGTATGCCCAATCACACACCAGGGCATTGCAGAAGGAGATCTTGTCCACCTGGGACAAATCCCCGTTGTCCTTGGATCTTCAGATCCAGGTGATTCACCTGGTCAGGGCGCCGCTGACATGGTGGTTGAGATCCTCGGCTCTTCGGTCCGGAAATTCGTTCCCCTCCCATCCAATGGACGGTACTCATGACGGACACCAGCCTGATGGGCTGGGGTGGAGTCTGGGGAGTCCTGTCAGCTCAGGCCTTGGACTCCGGACGAGCCCGTTTACCAATCACTGTTGTGGAAATACGGGCCATCGGACTGTGTCTCTCCTCAGGTCGGAGAGAGTATGGGGTCGCTCCATCAGGAGCCAGTCGGACACCGCCACGGCGGTGGCGTATGTAAACCATCAAAGGGGAACTCGGAGCTCAGCTGCGGCTTCCGAGGTAGTCCGTATCCTGAAGTGGGCCGGAAGAAACGTGCCGGCTCTGTAGGCCATTTTACATTCTGGGCATAGACAATGGGCAGGCGGACTATTTGAGTCACCAATCGCCAGACACCGGACCAAGAAGAGTGGTCCTTGCATATTTCAACTCCTTTACCGACGGTGGGGCACGCCGGATGTGGACCTGATGGCCTCTCGACTCAATCGCAAGGGTCGAGGTTGTGGCCAGATCCAGGGATCCTTGGGCGATGCCTCGGATGCGTTGGTGGCCCCATAGGGTCCTTATCGCCTGATATAAAGTCTGGCGATCCTAATTGTTCCGGATTGGCCTCAGCATCACTGGTACGCTGATCTGGTACGTCTCGTTGCGGACGTTCCCTGGCGGTTGCCGATGAGGGAGGACCTTCAGTCTCAAGGTCCTATGTTTCATCCGGCTTACAGCCTCTGGCTTTAACGGCAGGGCTGTTAAAAGCCAGGTGTTGAGGGACCGAGGTCTCTCGGACTCGGTCATTTTGACCATGTTAAGGACACGGAAGTCTTCCTCCAGGCAGATCTATCACCGTGCCTGGAAAGCGTATATCGCCATATGCGAAGCGCTGGACTGGCGTCCTCGGACGTATTCCGTCCCCAGAATCCTGCGTCCTCTGCAGTGTGGAGTGACCCAAAAGCTTGCTTTGAGTACCATCAAGGATCAGATTTCGGCCTTGGCCGTCTTCTTTCAGCGACCTCTAGCGGGTCATTTCTTGGTTAGCACCTTGTGTTGGGGGTTCGCCATGTGCTCCCTCCTGTCAAGCCTCCTTTCCCACCGTGGGATCTGAATTTGGTGCTCTCGGTCCTCCAGGAACCTCCTTTTGGGAATATCCGGGTTATTCCCCTCTTGTCTTGTCTCAGAAGGTGGCCTTTTAGTGGCAATCACTTCTGTTTGACGGGTGTCTGAGTTGGCGGCTTTGTCCTGCAAGTCGCCATATTTAGTCATCCATAAGGATAAGGCGGGGTTGCATCCGCGACCTTCCTTTTTGCCAAAGGTGGTGTCGACCTTTCACCTACATGAGGGCATTGTCCTCTCGTCTTCGTGTCCTCACCCATCGCATTCCCAGAGAGTTTGCGCTGCACATATTGGATGTGGTACGAGCCTTACGGGTGTACCTGTCTGCTACTGCTTCTATTCGGAAGTCCGACTCACTGTTTGTGACTGTCTCTGGTCCATAACAGGGCCAAGCGGTTTCGTCTGCCATCATTTCTAGGGGAATCAGACAAACCGTCATTCAAGCCTATGCTCTCAAAGGGCGGGCGCCTCCCTTTCCGGTTACGGCGCATTCCACCAGGGCAATTGGTGCTTCCTGGGTTTTCCGACATCAAGCGTCGGTTGCACGAGTGTGCAAGGCGGCGACCTGGTCGTCTGTTCATGCCTTTTAAGTTTTATAAGGTTAATGTGGCTGCATCTTCGGATGCTTCCTTCGGCCGCAGGGTGCTGCAGGCCGCTGTTTAAAATTGCGACTCCTCCGTTCTTGGAGTGAAGTTTGGTTTTTCCATTTATACTGCTCCCATCCCTCTTGACACTGCTTTGGGACATCCCACGTGTAAAGTGTAAAGAGACACCGTGTCAGTCCATGGATGATAAGAGAAAATAGGATTTTTTGTACTCACCGTAAAATCCTTTTCTCTGACATCCATGGACTGACACGGCACCCACCCTTCCTTTTTAAGTTTGTACTGCTTTGTTACGAACTGAAGTCTGCTGACTGTAGTGGGAGGGTTATGTCCGGAGGGACCGCCCCCTGGGTGGGGCTGTTCAGCCATGGCTTTTAGAATGTATGTATAACATCTCACATTCTGCCTAGGTCTTCTCCTGCAAGCAGGGACATAAACCCACGTGTAAAGTGTAAAGAGACACCGTGTCAGTCCATGGATGTCAGAGAAAAAGATTTTACGGTGAGTACAAAAAATCCTATTTTTCTGTTCGATAATCAATTTTATCGTCAAGATTGGGGGGGTGGCGATGGGGGCGAAGTACGCACCCAGCTTGGCCAACCTTTTTATGGCCAAATGGGAGGAGGACGTCATTGATGCCTGCCGGAGACCTGAGGTGATTCTCTGGGCAAGGTATATCGACGATGTCCTCCTCCTATGGGATGGTAGCGAATCCACTTTGCGGGAATTCATGCTGTCTCTCAATGATAATGACAAGGGCATTAGATTCACTTTTGAGGCCAGCCAGGAGTCGACCCATTATTTGGATTTGAACATATCAATTGTGGATAATAAGTTTACCACGACTACTTTCTTTAAACAAACTGACAGGAATGCGTATATTCCGCTTGACAGTTGCCATTATGCCTCTTGGCTAAAGGCGGTCCCTCAGGGACAATTCACTAGGCTGAGGCGGAACTGTACCGAAATAGAGGCCTTTGACCATCAGGCCGAAGTGCTATCAAAGAGGTTTGTGGATAAGGGTTACCAACAGAAGGATATGTCTCATTTGATTCAGTCTGTGAGAGAGATTGATCGTGGGTCTCTTTTGGAAGGTAGAGATAAAGTGGCAGGGAATGGAAATTTCTCTCTTCCATTTATTACTACATTCTCCATGCAACATCAGACCATCAAACGTCTGATACGCAAGCATTGGCATGTGCTAACTAGTGATCAGGTGTTAGCACCCTCCCTGCCTGAGAGACCCTCGATTGTATTTAGAGGAGCATCGTCGCTCTCTAATAGGATTGCCCCGAGTGTTGAGGATCCCCCACGGGAAAATAGAACCTTTCTAGAGAACCTGACGGGTTACTATCGATGCAAGAAATGCCAAGTGTGCAGTCTTAATAGCTGTAGAGATAGGAAGATTTGCCACTTCGCTTCGACCAGTACTGGTCAATCTTATGAAGTTGAACCGTTTATAACATGTGCATCTTTGGGAGTCGTTTACCTTATACAGTGCCCCTGCAGTCTTCAATACATGGGGAGGACCAAAAGGGCACTAAGAGTGAGACTCAACAAGCATATTGCGAATATTCGTAAAGGTTTCGACAAGCATTCTGTATCCAGACACTACGACCAGGTCCATAAGAGAGATCCCTCTAATACCCTATTTGTGGGGATTGACAAATATAGACCTCACTGGAGAGGCAGCTCGCTTGTGAGAGAGATTTCCAAGCAGGAAATGGCATGGGTGTACAGGCTAAGGACCTAGGTTCCTTTTGGACTCAACGTGGACACCGATGTCAATGCCTTCATTAACAATTCCTAAACTAGTCTGTGGGCTCCTTAAATTCAACTTCCAGCATTACTGGGATTTAATTATATCTCTTGAGTTTTTGAGAGAGTACTTAGTAGTAATCTCATTTGGATGAGATTGTATTAATGGGTTATTTAAAATTTAAATATGTATTATTTGTGTCATAATATACATTATTATTCGTGTATATTTATACAATGTTGCCATTATCGTACTATGGCCAATACTTATTCGTGTATATTTATACAATGTTGCCATTATCGTACTATGGCCAATACGTGGTGGTCATGGGCAATGTTTGTCAAGTTCGGATATTGATGTGGACCAGATTTCTGGGTTCACCCAATTTTCCGGGCATATATATATGTTTTTATTAAGTTTTTATGATTTAGGTTATTCGGAACGGTGTTCTCCTGCTGATCTCTCTGTGTCCATAAAGGTCACGGGAGGCGGGCAGGATTACTTCCGTTTCTAGTTGTTTTTTTGTTGATTTTCTTTTATATCCGGAGGGCTTTCCCTTTTGTGGGATGAGCGTGCTGCTTCTTGCTTTGTGCTTGCGCTGTTGCGTGTTATGACCCATTCTAGGGGAGTACGCCGGCGCGACGTGACGTCATGACGCATGGCCTCGGGAACGAGGCTTGGTTGTCTCGCGCTGGAGCGCGGCGTGACCTGCGTCTTCGGATCGCGTTGGCGTGCTATCACGTGATGACGCACGCCGGGAGGTTCTGAGAGCAAGGCTTGGTTACCTCGCGGAGAGAGGGGCGCGCGCATCCCATTTCGGATTGGTTCCTCCTTTTTCTTTCTCGTACATCACGGGACACAGAGCGACATAGTCATTACTAATGGGTTATATAGATACCGTCAGGTGCTGGCACTGGCAACTTCCAAAACCGGAAGTACCCTCCCCTATATAAGCCCCTCCCATCCGGGAGCACCTCAGTTTTTTGCCAGTGTCTAAGGTGTTGGCCAAGAAGAAACATGTGTTTTTCACTGAGCTTGCGTACAGGTTCTTTTGGGCCTCAGTAAGCTATTCCGGATCCGACCAAAAAAGCTTCATAGCTAAACGGTCGGTACCCGGGCCTTGCAGAGAAGAGCAAGGTTTTGCCTGTAATGCTTCTCTTAGGAGAGCTGGACCCTGGGATCCAGAGCTCTGGTCATACCCACGACCAAGATGTTTTCTGTGCAGGGTGCTATACAGGTCCAGGGGAGTGGAATCCTTGGGAACCCGGTCCCTGAAGGTTTGATTACAATGCCTGCCGTGATAGGTGAAGTTTGGGCTTTTGTGGACCAAACAAAGTCCTGCGGCGGGGAACAGGTAAGTGGGGGCCCCCAGGAACTTGGTTCTATTGGGGGACCCCCAAGCCTAATTTGTCTTTCTGTCTGTTACCTAATGGTATTCCCGCAAAATTCTGTGCATGCCTGTAACTACTAAAAAAATGTAATAATTTTTAATGGTGGTCAAGAAAAAAAAAAAAAAAAAAAAAATTTTTTTTTATATATATTTAATATATTAGACTGCGGTACCTGTGTTTGTCCACTAGAGGCCGCTGTGGAATGTTTTCTTGTCATGTGGACTAGCTTCTTCTCAGCAGAGCAAAGTCCAGGCAGATGGTGAGTTCTCTTATAGGAAACTGCTTCCTCTGCCATGTTGCAGTGCTCGTCCATCCCCCGGCCTGCGGCAAAGAGGGGCCCTGGCTCCTGTCCCTTGTTACCATATTTTGAAATTAGCGCCGAAGGCGCACGTGGCCGCGCGCGTGCGCGTGCACGCGCCTCTATATATGGAGGTGAGCCGGGAAAGGGGGCGGAGCCTGGGGGATGACGCTCTGTGCGCGCCGCAGCGCTTCTGCGCATGTGCGGGCGTCCCAGCAGTTTAAAAAAACCACAATATTGTAGTGAGCTGGCTATGAAGTACAGAGACAGAGCTGGCAACATTTAAAGGCATACAGCAAGCGGTTGATACAGGCATCCCCTAGAAAGGCACATTAGTAGACACCAACTGTGATATAGCAGCAATTGTGCTAGACTATTCTCAGTAAAAGTGGTGTATTACGGCTGGAATACCTCAGCTTTAGGCTTAGGAATATGCCGTCCAGAAGCTCCGGAACTGAATCTTCCAGGAAGCGAAGGGGGTCTCATCGGGCTCGGAGGATCTTGGGCATACTTCTGCTGCACCAGTCTCCCCTGAAGTTCAGAGGTAAGTGACCGTAGAGACCCCGCAGGGGTACTTGGTACTGTGGCTGTCCTCAGTTCACCTGCTCCTGTGTATGTAACAGAGGAGGTTTTTTCCTCAGCTCTGGGAGGATTAGAGAGGCTGCCTCCCTGTCAGGGAAAGCACGCCCGATCTCCGTCTCCTCCTTCAGAGTGCCTGTTAGCAGAGCAACAGTCCCATACAGGGATCGACCTGCCTGAAGGGGATCAGGATGAGGTTGATTCTGTTATAGAGGAATCAACAGTGGGGGAACCTTTTCTCAGCATCTCAAGCTGAAAGATTATGGGTTCAGTCTCTGACTAACATGGTCCGATCAGCATTTAAAAATGCACCTTGCGGAACCATCAACCACTACTGTATCCTCGTTGGGGTCGCTGGAAGCCCCCAGACTGTTTGTTCTTTTCCACTTCACCCTTTACTGAAAGGGCTCATTTACCAGGATTGGGAACGTCCTGAGAAAATATTTATTCCCCCAAGAGATTTCCGGTGGTCTATCCCATGGAGGATAAGTTCATCAAAAAAAAAAAAAAAAAAAAATGGAAGGTCCCTACAGTGGACGCAGCCATCTCTTGTATGTATAAATCACTGACATGTCCAGTGGATAATGTCCAAATGTTCAAGAACCCAATAGATAAAAGATTGGAGTCCTTATGAAAATCTGCTTGGTGATACAACCAGCAGTAGCAGCTATTGGGGTCTGCTAAGCAGTGAAGGATCAGTTGAAACAGGTCTTGAGGGACTTGACAGATCAGCAGGCTTTGCCCTAGCTGATCTACCTAGAGCCTTAGGCTTTGCGGTTGACGCCATAGAGGATTCAGTCCATCAGGCCTCCCGCCTTACGCTGTCTATAGTACATATGCGTAGGCTCCTATGGCTCAAAAACTGGTCTGCTGAAGCTCCCTGTAAAAAATGGCTGGTTAGCGTCCCGTTTCATGGTGAACGCTTATTCAGGGAAAACCTGGACAAATATATCCAGAAAATTTCCAGCGGTAAAAATACGCTCTTGCCGTTTAAAAACAGAGTTAGGGGTCCCTCTTTGAGAGGCCTGCTTCTCCAGTCCCTGGGCCATCGGCTGTGTAACAGTTCCGACGGCCTCCTCGGTCAAATCCCGGGGGTAAAAAACAGGGACAGTAGCAGGGTAATGAGAAACCCTGGGTCAGGGGAGGTACAAAACCTCCCCCAAAGTTAAATTCATTGAAGCCCCCACTCAGTCGGGTGGGGGGAGGACTCCAGTTGTTCGCAAGAGACCTGGCGGGACACGATCAAGACAGATAGGTGCTCTCCGCAGTAGGTTTGGGATACAGTTTGGAGTTAAAAGACTCTCCTCCTTCCCATTTTTGAGGTCAAACGTGCCAAGGGATCCCCGGAAGAGAGAGTCCCTCCTGTTGGCACTAGAACAACTATTGCTCCAAGGAGTAATTATGGAGGTTCCCCTGGAAGAATGAGGGTTCGGGTTTTACTCAAACCTCTTTACAGTCCCGAAGCAAACGCGGACGGGAGGCCCATATTAATTCTAAAAGGGCTATACAAATTCCTGTATATCAGGACTTTCCGATGGAGTCGATCCGATCGGTGGCCACTGCCCTACAAGGGGAGGATTGGTTAGCCGCGATCGACATCAAAGATGCTTATTTGCACATTCCCATCTTTCCAGTCCACCAAAAATTTCTACGCTTTGCAGTAGAAGGGCGCCATTTTCAGTTCAGAGCCTTACCCTTCGGTTTGGCCACAGCACCACGAGTGTTTACAAAAATTCTGGCCCTTTATTGGCCAATCTAAGAACACAAGGTGTAATGATAATGGCATATCTGGATGACTTATTGCTGATAGACCACTCAGTGAAAAAACTAGACGTGGTCGTTCACAAGACAATCAAGTATCTGGAATCTCACGGTTGGATTATCAACCGAGACAAGTCAGCCCTAAAAACCAGTCAAAAGTCTGGAATACTTGGGGCTAAGGTTGGATTCAGGCCAGAGAAAAATATTCTTGCCTCGAGGAAAGGTGTTGTCTTTGAAAGATTTGATCCACTTAGTGGGTACAAAAAAGCCAGCCGTCCATACGCCTGTATATGAGGCTGCTGGGAAAAATGGTGGCATCATTCGAAGCAGTACCCTACGGTCAATTCCATTCAAGGAATTTGCAAGGGGCCATACTGTCAGCCTGGAACAAAAAAGTTCAGGCCCTAGACTTACAATGTCCTTGTCCCCTTCCGTTCGCAAGAGCCTCCGTTGGTGGTTGGTTCCCCAGAATCTGGAAAAAAGGAAATCCTTCAGTCCGATTTCTTGGAAGGTGGTCACTACAGATGCCAGCCTTATAGGCTGGGGAGCAGTACTGGAGCAATAGTCTCTCCAGGGCAGATGGTCGGATGCAGAAAAGGCCCTGCCCATCAATCTCTTAGAGATACGAGCAGCCCGGTATGCCCTAGTAGCATGGACATCCAAACTCCAAGGGTCCCCTGTCAGAATTCAATCAGACAATGCCACAGCAGTGGCATATATCAATCATCAGGGGGGCACCAGGAGTCGTGCAGCCCAGAGGGAAGTAAATTACATCCTGAAATGGGCAGAAAAATATGTCCCAGCCATATCTGCGGTATTCATTCCAGGAGTGGAGAATTGGAAGGCGGACTTTATAAGTCGCCAGCAATTAGGCCCAGAGGAAGGGTCCCTTCACCCCGAGGTTTTCTGGACAATATGTCAGCGGTGGGGAACATCGGATGTAGATCTTCTAGCATCCAGATTCAACACAAAGGGGGACAGGTTTGTCTCTCGGACAAGGGATCCCCTAGCTTGCGGCTCGGATGCCCTAGTGTTCCCTTGGGATCAGTTCAAGCTGATATATGCATTCACACCGCCACAATGGTTACCTCGATTACTCCGCAGAATCAGGGTAGAAAAGAAACCAGTGATTCCGGTGGCTCCAGCGTGGCCCCGAAGAGCGTGGTACGCGGAGATTGTAAAATTTCAGTGGGGAGTCCTTGGACTCTCCCACGTCGTCCGGACCTGCTTTCGCAAGGACCGATATACCACCCTTCCTTACCAGCCCTAGGTTTGACGGCCTGGCAATTGAAGCCCACATTCTAAAAAAAGAGAGGGCTCTCTAATGCTGTGGTATCTACCATGATCAATGCCAGGAAGCCGGTATCCAGGCAGATCTACTATAGAATCTGGAAGGCGTACATCGCCTGGTGTGAGGCCAAGAAATGGCATCCACGTAAATACGTAATAGGAAGGATTCTGGACTTCCTACAATGGGCTGTAGATAGGAAGCTTTCCTTGAGTACTATCAAGGGTCAGATTTCGGCCTTGTCAATATTTTTTCAAAGGCCCTTGGCTTCGCATTCACTAGTCAAAGCCTTTATACAAGGAGTGATGCGTATTAGTCCTCCGGTTAATATTCCCATATGTCCATGGGATCTAAACTTGGTTCTGTCGGTTTTACAGAAACAACCATTTGAACCATTACAGCATATTTCCTTGGTGCTTCTCACCAGGAAATTGATTTTTTTAGTAGCCATTTGTTCGGCTAAAAGAGTGTCGGAATTAGCAGCTATGTCCTGTAAAGAGCCATATCTGGTTATCCATAAGGACAAAGTAGTGTTACGTCCTCATCCAGCCTTTCTTCCTAAGGTGGTATCGAGGTTTCATTTGAACCAAGATGTGGTTCTTCCTTCTTTTTTCCCCAAACCTACTTCGGTAGAGGAAAAGTTATTTCATTCTTTGGATGTAGTAAGAGCAGTTAAAGCTTATCTAAAAGCCACTGCTCAGATTCGCAGAACGGATACTTTGTTTATACTGCCGGAAGGCCCCAGAAAGGGTCAGGCAGCGTCAAAATCTACTTTAGCCAAGTGGATTCGACAGGTCATTATGCAAGCTTATGGCTTGAGAAGGAGACCGCCTCCGTTCAAAGTTAGAGCGCACTCCACGAGAGCAGTTGGAACTTCATGGGCAGTGCATCACCAGGCCTCCCTGGCTCAAATCTGTAAGGCCGCAACATGGTCTTCAGTACACACGTTTACTAGGTTCTACCCAGGGCCGGCCCAAGACATTGTGCTGCCTGGGACCAAGAATGAAATGCTGCCCCCCCCCCAAAAAAAAAGTCACGCCCACCAAAAGCCCCCCACATTCATTATTTTATATCATGATAACTAAAGGGGACCCATCATGGCTCTATACATGTATATAGGAGTATAAAAGGACCTGTCATGGCTCTATATGTGCATATAGGCGTATAAAAGGACCTGTCAGGGCTCTATACATGTATATAGGAGTATAAAGGGACCTGTGCATGGCGGGCGGCCGCAATGTCTTTTGCGCAAACTAATCAATGTATGCTAATTGTTTTTTTTGGTACCAAAAATATGTAGAAGAATACATATTGGCCTAAACTGATACAGAATTATTTATTTTTTTATACATTTTTTGGATATTTAGCGTTGGCGGTAAAATGCCACTATTTGCGGCGCATTTCACCCACTAGCGGGGTGCTTTTAACCCCCGCTAGCAGCCGAGAAAGGGTTAAAATCGCCCACAAGGCGCTTTGCAGGTGCTTAGGCGACACTGCCCATTAATTACAATGGGCAGGCAATGGCAACCTGAGAAGAACATGTGCTATATGTCACCTCTACTGACAAGGATCTATCCTGCGCAGAGAGGGAGTTGAAACACAGCAGTAACCTCTTTTATGCCTGTTCCCAATAAAATTTTTGACACCACCATTGCATCTTGATTAGAAGCCAAGAAAACATCACAAATCATTTTATAGTTTGCATTTTTTTTTTAACAATAAAGTTTTGCTTTAAATTACAGGGAAAACATGGGTACAATACAAAGATCATCAGCCACATTACAAATCCAACCTAACTCACCCTTTCTTTCAGATAGGCAGAGAGGCTGCCCAAGCTCAGCTCACACTGTCCCCGGGGCACAGCCACAGCCGCACAGGCAGCTCTCCTCAAACCCACACTGAATCCCAACCCTCACGCAGGAGATGGAAGATGGATGAGGTGGCTGGGCGGAGCAATAACAATTGATTGGCGCGAAGGCTGAGCGCTGTGAATGCTGGGGCGGCCTCCTGACGTCACTGGTTGCTAGGGGACGGTCGGGACTCGGCAGGCAATTTTAGCAACCAGTGCAGGAGACAGCGGCACCGCACAGGCACAGCCGACCAGCATCCGCTCCGCTCTCTGCTCCGAGTCTGCTAAAAACAGCTTCTTACCGGCCGGACTGCCGCCCCCTCCTAAATGCCGCCTGGTACCACGGTCCCATTGGGTCCCATGGTAGGGCCGGCCCTGGTTCTACCAGGTGGACGTTAGAAGTCAGGAGGATGTCGCCTTTGGGCGCAGTGTGTTGCAGGCCGCAAAAGATCCTCATGTCTGATAGCGCTCAGCTTATATATGGTGTATCCCCCCCCTCATTTGGCATTGCTTTAGGACATCCCATTAGTAATGACTATGTCGCTCTGTGTCCCGTGATGTACGAGAAAGAAAATAGGATTTTTATAACAGCTTACCTGTAAAATCCTTTTCTTGGAGTACATCACGGGACACAGAGCTCCCGCCCCTCTTTGGGGACACTTATTGCTTTGCTACAAAACTGAGGTGCTCCCGGATGGGAGGGGCTTATATAGGGGAGGGTACTTCCGGTTTTGGAAGTTGCCAGTGCCAGCACCTGACGGTATCTATATAACCCATTAGTAATGACTATGTCGCTCTGTGTCCCGTGATGTACTCCAAGAAAAGGATTTTACAGGTAAGCTGTTATAAAAATCCTATTTTTTGATGTGTTCCCTATAAAGAGGGGGTGACGCAGCCCGACGCCCGTGCCCCGAGACGACGTGCGTTTTCACGAAACGCGTAGGGCGGATACGAGCGTTGTGCTGACGTCACCCTCCTCCTGCTCGATCCACGGACGTGTCTGTGTGCCAGCGCCTGACCGGCCGGCGCTGTTATACCCAAGGCTGTCTAACAATTTTGCTTTTGTAAGTATGTTTTTAGGACTTTTTAACAATAAACCCAAGGATTTTACACTATCTAGTGTCCCCCTTCCTTTCATGTGTCTTTAATGGTGTGGAATATTGGCAACTGGATGATGGTATATGGGCTATCTGGGAGCATTAATCGAGATCTACTACATGCGGTTTGAAGACTGGTGGTTTTGATCAAGATATATTACACGCTGTTTAAGGTCCTCTGTGATAGGGGACCGACCTTTTCTGGTAAGCAGGATTACTCACTGTTGGTGGTGGATTGTCACGATTGATATCTTTCAATGAAGATTGGATTTATTTCTTTATCTGGACACTATCACGGGTGTTTTTGTTATAACACATGAACTCTGATGAATTTTTATGAGATTGGTGGACAATTCATAATTAATTTTTCAATTTTTTATTTTTTCACATTTATTTTATAACATTATACAGATGTAGTTTGCTTTGGCCTTTATTGAGCAATGTATAACTTAATTTGTCACTGTTCACTTACCACTGGTGTATTCATTTAGATTTACAATCTCTGGTGTTTATGATTATTTTCATTATTAGCTCAACTATATTTATATTTTCCCGGTGAGCTATATGCCTACTGCTGTCCAGTCACAGTGGGCCGTGGCCGACAGCCACTACATACTGCTCGGTGATGGGTCTGTCAGGAATGCGTCCAGCAGTCCTCGCAGGGACGGGTAAGTAAGGTTCCTCCTGTCTTGGCAGGATGGAACAGCTGGGCATTCCTGGGGTGGTCGATTAGGGGGTCTGTAGTCCTCCCTTTCCTCTCTTTCCTCTCTCCCCGTCCATCCCTCCTCCCCATGCTTTGCTGGGCCTGCTGTGTAAGTCACCGGGGGGTCCCTGAGGGGGGGCTCCGAATCCTGGCTGGGGGCTGTGCGGTGTGTCCGGGTCTGCTCTAGTGTGGGTGGTCTGCCTTGTGGGGGGCCTCCGCTCGGAGGCCCAGTGTTTTTGCGGCCTTTTTATTTTTATTTTTACCTCAGAAAGCCGCGCTGTTCCTAATGCTAATACAACTGGCGCCCATTTTCTTGTAGCCGCGCTGTTTCTATAGCTAATACAGTGGTCGGCCATTTTCTTGTAGCTCGCGCTCTTTTTTCCCGAGGTAACCGACGGCCATCTTTGTGGGGATTTTTACATTGGCTGGACCTCTAGCGCTGGTTTGTCATTCTGAATGGCACGAATGGCAGATCACCTCAGAGACACCTCAGGCACACACTGTGCAGGAGTTTAGAGCGGACGGCAGCGATGAAGCAGTGCCTGGGTCAGGGCGGTGAGTCCTCTGGGAATACCCCTCGGTCTGGGCAGCTAGGAGGGTGGGCCTTTTCTTGTACCTTGACTTGTTCCCTGAGTGGCTGTCAAGTGTGTGTGGGTCAGCATGGTGTCAGAAGCTGGCGTTTCTTCCCCAGACATTCTGGTGGTAGCAACCAGTGCCCCTGCACCTGCGGTACCTGTGGACGCTTCGTCGGCGGTCCTGGAATCATTTGTTGCCAGGGTGGAAGCGGTGTGCAGGCACAAGGGGGGTAAAAAATGCCCCCTCCACCCACCATCTTCTGGGGAAAGCTCTGACTCAGACTCGGGCCTGGCTGTGAAACGGGACCCCTGTTCTGAAGGGTCAGAGTATGCAGACCAAGACCATTCGGACAGTGAGGAAGACTCCGTGTCCGGGTCAGCGCAGGACAAGGCGCTTGTTGGAGCACTTATCACCGCAGCGCAGGAAACCCTCAAACTGGAGGATGCGGCTGGGACATCTGCTGAGGTGTCAGTCCCTTTTGGGTCCCACAAGCCGACCCGCAATACTAAGGTGTTTCCTTATGTAACTTATTTTGATACGTTTATAGACAAGGAATGGGAACGACTGCAGAGGACCTTTTCGGTCCCAAAACGCATGGCAGTCTGTTACCCTTTTGAGGAGAGCCTTCTGAAAAAATGGGCATCTCCCCCCGTATCCCGGTTAAACAAAGTAACCACTATTCCAGTTGAGGGGACCCCTGCATTTAACCACTTAAGCCCCGGACCATTTGGTAGCTAGAGGACCAGAGGTGAATTCAGAATTTTGCACTGCGCTGCTTTAACTGTAAATTGTGCGGACATGCAATGTTGTACCCAAACGAAATTTGCGTCCTTTTCTTCCCACAAATAGAGCTTTCTTTTAATGGTATTTGATTGCCTCTGCGATTTTTATTTTTTGCGATATAAACGGAAAAAGACCGAAAATTTTGAAAAAAAAATGATATTTTCTACTTTTTGTTATAAGAAAAATCGAATAAACTCAATTGTAGTCATACATTTAGGCCAAAATGTATTCAGCCACATGTTTTCTTTATCGTACACCACGGGACACAGAGCTAGTCATTACATAATGGGTTAAGGGTCACCAGCGGTGATTGGACACTGGCACAACCAATGGAAGACAGTTCCCCTCCATATAACCCCTCCCATCAGGGAAGTACCTCAGTTTTTCCGCCAGTGTCGAAAGGTGTTGGACGCGTTAGGAGGTGCTAAAGGAAAGCTCTACCAAAGAGACCCTCTGGGGGTAAAAGAGCTATGCTTTCGGATCCATCCAAGACGCCTACAAATGAGCTGAATCTGGATGGGATCCGGGCCTCATCCATGAGGCGTCGCCTGTAATGTCTCTCTTCGGAGGACTGGGCTCTAAGATCCAGCACTTTCGCTATTTCGCTATAAAGTCCTGGTAAGAGTCTTGTACAAGGCCCAGGGGAGAGGTATCCTTTAAATAGGAACCCATATCCCTGAAGGTTGGCACACATAGCCCACCGTGAAGGGTGAAGTTTGGTATCTGTCTGAAATCTTTCAGCAGAAAAACCTGCGGCGTGGATAAGGTGAGATTAGAAGGTCCATAACTAGGTTGGGACCTTTTTCAAAAAGTGGATGTCTTCTTTTTTTCCACCACTGGGGGGAGTAAAGAGCTGAATATACTCACCTCACTCTGTTCAGTGTCGGCTTCGGCGAAGTACACTGCTCGTCACCTCCGCTGCTGAGCTTGCTGGGGCACCCCGATCCTCCTTTCGGTGGCCGACCAGACACCTGCAGATGCAGGTAAGTGGGAACAAGGGCTGATGAGAGTCCTCTCTCACTATGGCCACCGCCATAGCGCTAAGGGCCGCGCGCTGGCGCGCGGGAGCGCGCTTTATCGGAGGGGGGGGGGCGAAGGCGTGCGCGGGCACGTGGCGCGCGCAGGCACAGAAACGGCGCCAATTTTAAAAGACTGTCAGTGTGAGAAGCACTGCAGCAGCAAGCAAGCTCGTTAGTTCTCTTATTCCTGGCAGAGAAACACAGCAGCTATACAGGGACGTAAGACTCCATGTGGTTGGATTGGGTACTTCCTAGAAGACATCCATGTTATGCATAGTTATGTGTTAAAAGTTGCATACTTAATGTATTTGCTAAACTGAACACGGTAGTATATGCATTTAGGTACCTTGTATTTTGTCTAAACGGTAAGCCTTCCAGGGGAAGTAATACGGACAAAAAGAGATAAGAAAGCACCACCGCCTGAGAGGAGGCTCTAACTGTGCTGACTCGGTACCTTTCTCTCCTGGGTTGCTAAATGCACCTGTTCAGGATGAGCCATTACCTCTGTCAGGTATGGCGGCTTCCCCAGTGGAGCCTGGGCCTGTATATGTCACTGAGGACACTTTATCAGCTGCCCTAAATAATCTGGAGGAAAAAATTGCTACCTTAATCGCTAAGTCCTCTAAAAAGGAACAATAAGCGAAGCAGGTCTCTTCCAGTATTGGACCTCCCTTCAGAAGTACCTGAGGGAGGAGGATGAGGAGGAGGAGGCTACATCAGCAGAGGATGAGGAGCCAGATTTTAAGGTCACAGGTACAATGCTATAGCAGTGCATTTAAGTTAACCTCTGCGGAGGTAACGGAATTACCTGTCTCCTCCCTAGGGTCATTAAGATCCCTGCAAGGTGCATGCTCCTTCCCGGTTCATCCGTTACTAGAGGATCTAATATACGCAAACTGGCAACATCCAGATAAGCGTTTCTCACCTCCAAAAAGGTTTAACATTCTTTATCCTATGGGGGAAAAAAATTTTTTTTTTTAAGAAATGGAGCCTGCCTGCGGTAGTTGCGGCTATTTCTTGTGTAAATAAAAACCTGACATGTCCGGTGGATAATGTACAAGGGTTTAAAAGATCCTTCTGAGAGGAAGTTGAAATCCTCCTTCCTTTTGGCCGGCTCAATTACCCAACCTGCAGTAGCAGCAGTCGGTATGGGTCAGGTCATCAGCCAACAGGTAAAGCAGGGGCTGAAGGAACTGCCTTCAGAGCAGGCTAGAAATTGGGAAAAATTTGCCTAAAAGCCTTATGCTTCACAGTGGATGCCATGAGAGATTCTATCATACAGGCATCACGCCTTACACTCCAGCTGGTACAGATGCGCAGAGTACTTTGGCTTAAGCATTGGTCAGCGGAGACCCCATGCAAAAAGCTGTTGGCAAGTTCCCGTTCCATGGCGAACGCCTATTTGGGGAAGATTTAGAAAAATATATACAGAAGATCAAGTGGTAAAATGACTTTTACCTGAGAGAAAGAAAAACAAGAGATCTTGTTTTAAACGCTCTCTCCCCAGCTCCCGGGAAATCTGACTCCAACCAGTGGCGGCGGCCTGTTTTAGCCGCCCACAAAAGCCAAGGGGCAAGCTCAGAAGAACAAGAAGCCGTGGGGTGCAAGAGCTAATAAGCAAGCCCCCAAAGCCTCTCAGTGAAGGGGCGCCCCCGCTCGGCCGAGTGGGAGGAAGGCTTTGTCAGTTCTGAGCAACTTGGTGGTCAGAAATCCAGGACAATTGGGTAGTATCCACAATATCCTCAGGGTACAAACTGGAATTTCGAGAGATCCCATCTTCTCAATTCCGAGGTTCAAGACTCTCCAAGGATCCACAAAAAAGAGAATCCTTCTTCAAAGGTTTGAATCACTTAATGGCTCAAGGGGTAGTTACAGACGTACCCCAAAAAGAGCGAGGTTCAGGTTTTTACTCAAACCTCTTTGTGATTCCAAAGCCAAATGGAGATGTCAGACCCATCCTGGATCTAAAATCCCTAAATCGGTTCCTGAACGATCGCCATTTTCGAATGGAAACGATCCGATCCGTGGCCGCCACTTTAAAGGGCGGAAAATTCATGGCGTCCATAGATATCAAGGACGCACATTTACACATACCCATCCTCCCCGCTCACCAAAGATTCCTAAGGTTTGCGGTAGAAGATCGCCACTTTCAATTTGTGGCTCTGCCGTTTGGTGTAGCCACCGCGCCCATAGTATTCACAAAGGTGCTAGCTCCTCTGTTAGTAACCTAAGAACACGGGGCATTGCGGTAACAGCCTATCTGGACGATCTACTAGTAATAGATCAGTCAAAGGACGGATTGGGTCACGCTGTACACACTACAGTAGGATACCTGGAGCATTTAGGATGGATTATAAATTTACAAAAATCCTCTCTCCAGGCCCAAAGAAGGATAGGGTACCTGGGCATGATCATAGATACAGCCCAAAACGAGGTATACCTGCCAGAACCGAAGATACAGTCTCTGAAAGACCTGATCCACAAGGTCAAAGCAAACAAGAGGCCGTCTATTCGCCTTTGCATGAGACTATTGGGAAAGATGGTAGCCTCCTTCGAGGCGGTCCCTTACGCCCAGTTTCATTCGAGACTACTTCAAGGCAATATTTTAGCTTCCTGGAACAGGAAGAGCCAAGCTCTGGATATACCCATGCGCCTGTCCTCACAAGTACGCCACAACTTCGATTGGTGGCTAGAAGCCAGGAATTTACGGAAGGGAAAGTCCTTCCTCCCAGTGGCCTGGAAGGTGGTATCTAGGAATACCAGCCTATCGGACTGGGGTGCAGTATTCGAGGAGGCTTCTACCCAGGGAACCTGGGCCAAGACTCAGGGGATCCTGCCCATCAATGTGCTAGAGATCCGGGCGGTATATCTAGCCCTCAAAACCTGGACATACAGGTTACAGGGCTACCCAGTTCGGGTTCAATCCGACAATGCTACTGCAGTAGCTTACATCAATCACCAAGGAGGCACCCGCAGTCGGGCAGCCCAAAGAGAGGTGAACCGGATCCTGGCATGGGCAGAAGAGCATGTACCTTGCCTTTCTGCAATCTTCATTCCAGGGATGGAAAATTGGCAAGCAGACTACCTGAGTCGTCAGCAGCTGCTACCAGGGAGTGGTCTCTTCACCCCGAGATCTTTCAGGCCATATGTCTGAGATGGGGAAACCCAGATGTAGACCTGCTAGCTGCCAGGTTCAACAAGAAATTGGACAACTTTGTGTCCAGAACGAGGGATCCTCTAGCCTACGGGACAGACGCTCTAATAATACAGACGCTCTAATAACTCCATGGAATCAGTTCTCACTGATCTAGGCATTCCCTCCGATCCCTCTTCTACAAAGACTGCTTCGCAGGATCAAGGAGGAGGGAATACCAGTAATCCTAGTGGCCCCAAACTGGCCCAGGAGGCCTTGGTATGCCGAGATTGTAAAAACGGCGATAGGAAGGCCCTGGAAGTTTCCACTCCGACACGACCTGCTGTCACAGGGTCCAGTATTCCACCCTTCCTTACAAAGGCTAAAGTTGACGGTCTGGCTGCTGAGACCCACATTTTTAAAAAGAGAGGGGTCTCTGGTCCGGCTCTTTCTACGCTCATTAATGCTAGAAAGCCAGCCTCCAGACTCATCTATCAGAGAGTCTGGAGAGCATACGTTTCCTGGTGTGAATCCAGAAGTTGGAATCCTCAGAAATATGAAATAAGCAGGATTCTTGCTTTTTGCCAGTTAGGAGTGGATATGAATTTAGCCCTTAGCACCATCAAAGGGCAAATATCGGCTCTATCAGTCTTCTTTCAGAGACCATTGGCATCTCACTCCCTAGTTCGGACATTCATTAAGGGGGGTACTGAGGATAAATCCTCCAGTTAGGACTCCCTTGTGTCCATGGGATTTGAATTTGGTATTGTCAGTGTTGCAAAAGCAACCTTTTGAACCTATTCGCCATATTCCTTTAATTATATTAAGTAGGAAGTTGGCTTTTCTGATTGCTATAGCTTCTGCTAGGAGAGTATCAGAGCTAGCAGCTCTTTCTTGTAAAGAGCCTTGTCTAATTTGTCACAAGGACAAAAATCGTACTACGACCCCATCCGGCTTTTCTACCTAAGGTGGTGTCGGCTTTTCACTTGAATCAAGACATTGTTCTGCCTTCCTTTTTTCCAAACCCGCGGACGGCGGGGGAAAAATTATTACACTCTCTAGATCTAGGGAGAGCGGTAAAGGTGTATCTGCAAGCAACCGCTCAGATACGTAAAACAGATGTTTTGTTTATTTTACCAGATGGGCCCAAGAAGGGCCAAGCGGTATCAAGATCCACCATTTCCAGGTGGATTAGACAAGTAATTATTCAAGCTTATGGTTTAAAGAACAGGACTCCTCCTTTTCCTGTTAAGGCGCACTCTACCAGGGCGATAGGTGCTTCATGGGCAGTGCACCACCAGGCTTCGATGGCTCAGATCTGTAAAGCTGCAACTTGGTCTTCAGTCCATACATTTTCCAAATTCTATCAAATAGATGTGAAAGGACATGAGGATTCCGCCTTTGGGCGAAGTGTGCTGCAGGCAGCAGTATAGGGCTTCTGGTCCGCAAGCGGCCTGTTTTGATCTGTGTCTCCCCCCCTTCATATGAGCATTGCTCTGGGACGTCCCATTATGTAATGACTAGCTCTGTGTCCCGTGGTGTACGATAAAGAAAATAGGATTTTTATAACAGCTTACCTGTAAAATCCTTTTCTTGGAGTACACCACGGGACACAGAGGTCCCCCCCTTCTTATGGGAACCTTACTGCTTTGCTACAAAACTGAGGTACTTCCCTGATGGGAGGGGTTATATGGAGGGGAACTGTCTTCCATTGGTTGTGCCAGTGTCCAATCACCGCTGGTGACCCTTAACCCATTATGTAATGACTAGCTCTGTGTCCCGTGGTGTACTCCAAGAAAAGGATTTTACAGGTAAGCTGTTATAAAAATCCTATTTTTAGTAAAAAAAATGTCAATAAGCGTATATTTATTGGTTTGCGCAAAAGTTATAGAGTTTACAAACTAGGGTACATTTTCTGAAATTTACACAGCTTTAAATTTATGACTGCCTATCTCATTTCTTGAGGTGCTAAAATGACAGGGCAGTACAAAACCCCCCCAAATGACCCCATTTTGGAAAGTAGACACCCCAAGGAAATTGCTGAGAGGCATGTTGAGCCCATTGAATTTTTTATTTTTTTGTCCCAAGTGATTGAATAATGACTAAAAAAAAAAAAAAAAATTACAAAAAGTTGTCACTAAATGATATATTGCTCACACATGCCATGGTTATATGTGGAATTTCACCCCAAAATACATTTTGCTGCTTCTCCTGAGTACGGGGATACCACATGTGTGGGACTTTTTGGGAGCCTAGCCGCGTACGGGACCCCGGAAACCAAGCACCGCCTTCAGGATTTCTAAGGGCGCAAATTTTTGATTTCACTCCTCACTACCTATCACAGTTTCGAAGGCCATAAAATGCCAAAATAGCACAAAACCCCCCCAAATAACCCCATTTTAGAAAGTAGACACCCCAAGGAAATTGCTGAGAGGCCTGTTGAGCCCATTGAATATATTTTTTTTTGTCCCAAGTGATTGAATAATGACAAAAAAAAAATTACAAAAAGTTGTCACTAAATGATATATTGCTCACACATGCCATGGTTATATGTGGAATTACACCCCAAAATACATTTTTCTGCTTCTCCTGAGTACGGGGATACCACATGTGTGGGACTTTTTAGGAGCCTAGCCGCGTACGGGACCCCGAAAACCAAGCACCGCCTTCAGGATTTCTAGGCACAAATTTTTGATTTCACTCCTCACTACCTATCACAGTTTCGAAGGCCATAAAATGCCAAAATCGCACAAAACCCCCCAAATGACCCCATTTTGGAATATAGACACCCCAAGCTATTTGCTGAGAGGAATGGCGAGTATTTTACAGCTCTCATTTGTTTTTGAAAATGAAGAAAGAAAATATATATATATTTTTTTTTTTTTCAATTTTCAAAACTTTGTGACAAAAAGCGAGATCTGCAAAATACTCACAATACCTCTCAGCAAATAGCTTGGGGTGTCTACTTTCCAAAATGGGGTCATTTGGGGGGGTTTTGTGCTATCTGGGCATTCCATGGCCTCCGAAACTGTGATAGGCAGTGAGAAGTGAAATCAAAAATTTACACCCTTAGAAAGCCTGAAGGCGGTGCTTGGTTTTTGGGGTCCCGTACATGGCTAGGCTCCCAAAAAGTCTCACACATGTGGTATCCCCGTACTCAGGAGAAGCAACAGAATGTATTTTGGGGTGTAATTCCACATATGCCCATGGCATGTTTGAGCAATATATCATTTAGTGACAACTTTGTGCAAAAAAATAAAATTGTCGTTTTTCCGCAACTTGTGTCAACATATAAAATATTCCATGGACTCGACATGCCTCTCAGTATATAGCTTGGGGTGTCTACTTTCCAAAATGGGGTCATTTGGGGGGGTTTTGAACTGTTCTGGCATTTTATACACAACATTAGGAAGCTTACATCCACTCTTCTAACCACTTGAAGACAAAGCCCTTTTTGACACTTTTTGTTTACATGAAAACATTTTTTTTTTTTGCAAGAAAATTATGTTGAACCCCCAAACATTATATATATATTTTTAAAGCAAAGGCCCTACAGATTAAAATGGTGGGTGTTGCATTTTTTTTTTCTACACAGTATTTGCGCAGCGATTTTTCAAACGCATTTTTTGGGTTAAAAAATACACTTTTTTTAATTTTAATGCACTAAAACACACTATATTGCCCAAATGTTTGATGAAATAAAAAAGATGATCTTAGGCCGAGTACATAGATACCAAACACGACATGCTTTAAAATTTCGCACAAACGCGCATTGGCGACAAACTACATACATTTTTAAAAGCCTTTACAGGTTACCCCAGTAGATTTACAGAGGAGGTCTACTGCTAAAATGATTGCCCTCGATCTGACCTTCGCGGTGATACCTCACATGCATGGTGCAATTGCTGTTTACATATGACGCCAGACCGACGCTTGCGTTCGCCATTGGGCAAGAGCAGGGCAGGACAGGGGTGCTTTTTTTTTTTTTTTTTTTTTTTTTTTTTTTTTTTTTATTATTAATTTTGCTTTTTTATTTTATTTTTAAATTGTTCCTTCCAAGTATTTTTTTTTTTTATAATTTTTATTGTTATCTCAGGGAATGTAAATATCCCCTATGATAGCAATAGGTAGTGACAGGTGCTCTTTTTTTGAAAAAACTGGGGTCTTCTAGACCCTAGATTTTTCCTCTGCCCTCAAAGCATCTGACCACACCAAGATGTGTGATAAAATGCTTTCCCAATTTCCCAATGGCGCTTTTTATATCCAGGGGGGGGGGGGGCATTCCCTCCCACTGCTTGTAAAAGCAGTCCAGAGGCTAATTAGCCGCTAGGATTGCTTTTACATGAAAGCCGGCCGCAGGCTGAAAAGAATGATACCAAGATGATACCTAAACCCGCAGGCATCATTCTGGTATAAACATTCAAAGTCCAGCAACATACCAGTACGTTGCTGGTCCTTGTTGGACATGTATTGTAATCTTTTTATTTCATGCAGCCAGTTGGCTGAATGAAAAAAGAGATTGATCGGGTGGGTATGCCCACCATTAGAATACCGCCCTTCATCCACCCACTTCTAATGATGGGCATACATGCACCATTTATATATGCCGAAGCATGGGGGCATCCTCCCGCAAAAAAGTTATGCCGCACACACATGGTCGGACTTTTCCACGGGCAAGCCTCCGTCGGAATTTCGACCGTATGTACGCGGCATTAGGAGCAAAATCGCTCCTCCGCCCCTGCTGCCCCAATGCTTCGGCATATTTGCTTTTTTTTTTAAACTGTGGTGGTGAAATCACCTCCTACAGCACTGGAGTCGCAGGGATCAGGCCTGTCTCTGCGAACGCTGCAGTTATGTGTGTTTTTGTTTTGTAAGTGACAGTTATCGATCGATACTGCACTTGGGTGGCCTGGGCTGGACGGAGGGGCAAAACGCAGGTGCCAGCAGGTATCTGGGCTGATCCCGCTAACACTGCGTTTTTGGGAACCCTAAACTGCTGGGGACGCTAGTATAGATCTGATCAGATCAGATATTGATCTGTTCAGATACTATACCACTAAGGGGGGTGTATGCTTCACGTGTGGGTGTTAGCGTTACTGGCACTAACCTGACGCTGCCTGGGGTGTGACTCAGACCCTCTCTGACGCTAAAACCTAATTGATATCACCCGCCGGGCGATCAGGGGGTTAAACCTTTATTGGGTTATATACACGGCGGGTGCCCTGACACTATAAAAAGCAAACTAACTAACCAGCGTCACCCGTAACACTTATATGGTGATCACTGGTGAAAGGGTTAACTAGGGGCAATCAGGGGGTTAAAACCTTTATTAGATAATATATGGGGGTACCTGACGCTATAAAAACCTGCGGCGAACCTAAAAAAAATTACCAGCTACCGATCTGCATCACCGACACTAAGACAGCGTTTAGAAAAACGATTGCTTAGCGACAGTGGTGATGGGGGTGAAAGGGTTACCTGGGGGGGCGATCAAGGGGGTTAAACCTTTATTAGATAATATATTGGGGTACCTGACGCTATAAAAACCTGCGGCGAACCTAAAAAAAAATACTGGCTACGATCTGCATCACCGACACTAAGACAGCGTTTAGAAAAACAATTGCTTAGCGACAGTGGTGATAGGGGGTGAAAGGGTTACCTGGGGGGCGATCAAGGGGGTTAAACCTTTATTAGATAATATATTGGGGTACCTGACGCTATAAAAACCTGCGGCGAACCTAAAAAAAATTACCGGCTACCGATCTGCATCACAGACACTAAGACAGCGTTTAGAAAAACGATCGCTTAGTGACAGTGGTGATAGGGGGTGAAAGGGTTACCTGGGGGGCGATCAAGGGGGTTAAACCTTTATTAGATAATATATTGGGGTACCTGACACTATAAAAACATGCGGCGAACCTAAAAAAAATTACTGGCTACGATCTGCATCACCGACACTAAGACAGCGTTTAGAAAAACGATCGCTTAGTGATAGTGGTGATAGGGGGTGAAAGGGTTACCTGGGGGCGATCAAGGGGGTTAAACCTTTATTAGATAATATATTGGGGTACCTGACGCTATAAAAACCTGCGGCGAACCTAAAAAAAATTACTGGCTGCCGATCGGCATCACTGACGCTAAGACAGCGATCAGACAAATTATCGCTAAGCGACAGTGGTGATAGGGGGTGAAAGGGTTATCTGGGGGGTGATCAGGGGGTTAAACCTTTATTAGGGGGGGTTAGGGGGCTACACTGGACCTAAGACTAAACTTTGGTGACACTTTTACAGTCACAAATGTCACTGATTGCAGTGATCACTAAATAAATGGTCACTGCAATCAGTGACACTGTGACTGGGGGCTGGGGGGGTGATCTGGGGTGTCTGGGGGGGCCTGGGGGGGGCGATTTATGTCCCTATGTGTCCTGGTGTCAGTGTAGTGTTGTGTGCACTGACCTGATATCTTCTCTTGTACGGCGCTCTGTATATGTGAGCGCCGCACCAGAGATGACATCACTTCCTCCTGCACCCTCTGTCTGACACAGACAGAGGGGGCATTTCTATTCGCCGGGAGCGATCGCGAGGGGGTGGCCAGAAACGAATGGCTGCCCCCTCATCCCGGAACGCTCCCGGACACTTAGCCACCGCTCACTGTATAGAAGGGGGGTCCGATTGGACCCCCCAACTGTACAAAGGCAATCACGTACACTCTACGTGATTGTGCCTGTCGGTGCCATTCTGCCGACGTATATATACAGTGAGCGGTCGTTAAGTGGTTAAGGACCCTGCCGATAGGAGGTCCAAGGCGGTGGCCCGGTCCATGTTTACCATGCTGGGATTTGCATTACGGACATTTTTAGCTGTGGCTCTAGTGTCACAGACACTTACAGAATGGGCTAAAATTTTGCACCAGGAGTTGGAAAGACAACAGGTTTCCCCGGTCTGCGTTGAAATGGCTGACCAGTTGGTGCATGGCCTCAAATATGTCTGCGATGCAACCCTGGACACAGCTCCCCTGCTTTCTAGAGCCTCAGTATCTGCTGTGGTACTGCGTCGCCTCATTTGGCTAAAATGCTGGTCCGCGGACCAGACTTCCAAGAAGGCTCTGGCTGATTTGCCTTTCCGGGGTGGAAGGCTATTTGGAGCCTCGCTGGATGACATTAATAAGGATGTCACTGGGGGTAAGAGCACACTGCTCCCACAATCCAGAAAAGGTAAGGAGCCACGCTGCAGGCCTGGGCCCCCCTGTTCCGCTCAGAAGCGTTTTTTTCGTCAGTCCGGGCCCGCAGGTAAGCGTTCCCAGGCCGACAAGGGGCCAGCTGAGGGACAAAAGCGTCCCTGGGTTCGCAAGCCAAACAAGCCCACAAACAAATCTTCTACTGCATGAAGGTTTGCCCCTACCCGACTCTCGGGTGGGGGGATCGCCTTCGCGAGTTTGCAGCTTGGTGGACCTCCCTGCTTTCTGACCAGTGGGTTTGCAAAGTGGTTTCATCAGGGTACAAGATAGAATTTCTTTCTTGTCCACAAACAGATTTTTTCCCTCAAACCTTCAACTTCCTCCAGCTCGTCGGAACGCCCTGTTTGGGGCAGTGCAGGACCTGCTGAAGCGCGGGGTGATAGTACCTGTGCCGCTTCCGGAAAGTTTTCAGGGATTTTACTCCAATCTGTTTGTAGTCCCAAAGAAGGACGAGGTCCGTCCAATCCTGGATCTCAAGGCCCTCAACACCTTTGTAAATGTGCAAAGGTTCAGGATGGAATCAGTTCGCTCTGTGGTCGCTGCACTCCATCCGGGGGATTTTCTAGCGTCCTTGGACATCAAGGACGCATACTTGCATGTCCCCATATGCATCAGGCATCAGAGATTTCTGCGTTTTGCAGTCGGGGACGATCACTACCAATTTGTGGCTTTCCCTTTTGGCCTGGCATCAGCACCAAGGGTTTTCACCAAGGTGCTCGCCCCGATTCTGGCCTGGCTGAGACAGCGAGGTATCGCTATCGTGGGCTACCTGGACGACCTCCTTCTGAGAGCTGTTTGAGACTCAGAATTAGAGGAGGATGTAGCGATTGCCAGTCAGACCCTTCAAGAATTTGGTTGGGTACTGAACCTCCAGAAGTCGGTGTTGGTGCCGACTCAGCGCCTGGAATACCTGGGCTTGATCCTGGACTCCTCAGAGGCGAAGGTTTTTCTCCCTTTAGAAAAATTGCAGGCTCTTCAGGTGGCGGGGAAGCTGTTGGCATCCCGCAGGTGGTCGTCGCTGCGCTTTTGCATGCGAGTCCTGGGTCTCATGGTGGCCTCCTTTGAGGCAGTACTGTATGCTCAATTCCACACTCGAGTCTTGCAGAAGGAGATTCTGTCCAAGTGGGACAAGTCTCCGTTGTCCCTGGATTGTTAAATCCGGGTGAGCCAACTAGTCAGGGCTTCCCTGGTCTGGTGGCTGACATCTCCGGCCCTTCAGTCCGGAAAGTCGTTCCTTCCCTTTTACTGGACGGTGATCACGACGGACACCAGCCTGACCGATTGGGGGGGTGTTTGGGGGGTCCAGTCGACACAAGATCGCTACACCCGGACATGTTTCAACTCCTTTGCCTAAAATGGGGCATGCCAGACGTGGATCTCCTGGCTTCTCGACTCAATCGGAAGGTATTGAGGTTTGTGGCCAGGTCAAAAGATCCCCGGGCGGACACAACGGATGTGTTGGTGGCCCCGTGGGGACAGTATCGGCTGATCTATGCTTTTTCCCCACTGAAACTTCTTCCTCGTCTGCTCCGCAGAGTGGAGACCGAGGGGATTCCGGTAATCCTAAGTGCCCCAGATTGGCCTTGACGTCCATGGTACGTCGACCTGGTGCGCCTGGTGGCGGATGCCCCTTGGCGACTGCCGATGTGGGAGGACCTTCTGTCGCACGGTCCCATACTTCATCCTGCTTTACAGTCGCTGGCTTTAACGGCATGGCTATTGAAAGCCAGGTACTAAGGGACCGAGGCCTGTCGGATTTAGTAATTTCCACTATGCTCAGGGCACGGAAGTCATCTTCTCAGAAGATCTACCATCGCACGTGGAAGGCATACATCTCTATGTGTGAGGTTTCCAGGATCCTGCTGTTTCTACAGCGTGGAGTGGATCAAGGGGCAGATTTCAGCCTTGGCTGTTTTCTTTCAACGACCCCTGGCGGCTCATTCATTGGTGAGTACGTTTGTGCAAGGGGTCCGACATGTGGCTCCTCCGGTTCGACCACCACTACCTCTGTGGGATTTGAATCTGGTGCTCTCGGTACTTCAGAAACCTCCCTTTGAGAACATCAGAGAGATTCCTCTTTTGACACTCTCTCAGAAAGTTGCCTTTCTGGTGGCCATTACATCTGTCAGGAGGGTTTCTGAGTTGGCGGCATTGTCTTGCAAGTCCCCCTACTTGATCCTCCATAAGGATAAAGCGGTGCTACGCCCACAGCCTTCGTTTCTTCCGAAGGTGGTTTCGGCTTTTCATCTGAATGAGGACATTGTACTTCCATCCTTGTGTCCTCGGCTGTCGCATCCCAAAGAGGTTGCGTTACATTCCTTAGACATGGTACGTGCTCTGCGGGTGTATCTGTCTGCTACGGCTCTGTTTCGGAGGTCAGACTCACTGTTTGTGTCGGTGACTGGTCCAAAAAAAGGCCTGGCGGTCTCGTCGACCACCATTTCTCGGTGGATCAGACAGATTGTGATTCAGGCTTATGCCCTTAAGGGGCGGGCGACTCCCTTTCCTGTCACGGCGCATTCGACCAGGGCGATTGGTGCCTCCTGGGCTTTTCGACATCAAGCGTCTGTCTCACAGGTGTGTAAGGCGGCGACCTGGTCATCCGTTCACACCTTCACTAAATTTTACAAGGTTGACGTGCATGCATCTGCGGATGCTTGCTTCGGCCGCAAGGTTTTGCAGGCGGCTGTTCAAGGTTGCAACTCTTCCGTTGAGGAGCTCTGTTTGTTTAGGGTGAAGTTTGTTTGCTTGCTGTTCCCACCCCTCGTTTTTTTTACACTGCTTGGGGACGTCCCACTTGTCAAGACTAAAGGAGCTGTGTCTGTCCATGGACGAAAGAGAAAATAGGATTTTTGTACTCACCGTAAAATCTTTTTCTCTGAAGTCCATGGATGGACACAGCACCCACCCCTCCTGTTTAAGTTTGTGCTGCTTTTTGATGAACTGAGCTGCTGAGTGCAGGGTGAGGGTTTATGATCAGAGGGACCACCCCCTGGGCGGGGCTGTTCAGCTTTGGTATAATTACATGTTTTTGTATATCTAACATGTCTGCCTAGTCCTCTCCTAATAGACGGAACATAACCCACTTGTCAAGACTAAAGGAGCTGTGTCCGTCCATGGACTTCAGAGAAAAGGATTTTACGGTGAGTACAAAAATCCTATTTTTTGGACTTATATGATTATAATATAATTGTTCTACAGACCTAACAATGCTTCATAATGGTGGTTTTACAAATTGTGGCATGCAGAAAAAGCAGGGCAAGTATTTTGGATTTGTGACGCTGTCCATTTGTTTGGGTTGTTGTCTTTGGTATGAACTTTTTATTGCAAAGAAAGTGCCTTGGTATCTTCATAGATGGCTTTATGTTACAGGAGAAGGAAGTGACAAAGTGGAAAGAGGAATTACTCGAACAGAGGCGCAAAATGATGGATGAGAAGCTGCTCCATGCAGAATTTCAGAGGGAGGTTCAGTTACAAGCCATTGTGAAGAAGGCGCAAGAAGAGGAAGCTAAGGTTTGTATTGACATGCACACAGAACTAGAAAATGCACATATCTGTATGTGTATGTAAGTATATCTTAAGGGACAAAACGTGCATCTCAGAATGTAAAAGCTGAGCCATAGCTATTTAAGCATTAGTATTCTTTGCATAATAGTTCACCTAATTTTACAGTGATGTACAGAAACTTGATTCCTTCTTGCAGAATAACTGACTGGAGCTAATTTATATAGTGCAATGTTTCTGTGTTTCACAGGGCAAGGTCGAATTTACCAGTGCAGATGATTTTGGGCATAATAGACAGATTTTTAAATTTATTTTTTATAAATAATCATATGTAATATGTAAGCTATATATAAATTAAATGTAAATATATAAAAGTGAGCCAGATGCTTATTAGGCGATCTGGAGGAGGAAGGGATATCTGATTCTCAGAAAAAACTCCTCAGAATTCTCTTTTGCTACGCAAAGAAGGCTATAGCTCTAAGATGGAGGGAGCCGACCCCTCCCGCATTACAGAATTGGATAGACATGGTGAACCAAGCGCTACCATTATATAAGCTGACATATGTATCCAGGGGATGCCCAAAGAAATTCGCTAAAATCTGGGCGGGATGGTTAAAAGATGAATTTATCGATCAGTGAAGTAACAGATGTGCAATAAGACAGTCAATATGTGATGTCTGAAGTATTGGGACACCCGCTGTAGTGAGAACGTGAACATACTTATACCTACCTTGTGCCATATGTAACATGTTTGAGTTCGAAAAGAGGGGGAGGGGGGGGGGAATTTGTTGCTAGTATTAGTACTGTTTAAAAAAACAGGGGGGGGGGAGTTTAATTAAAAAAAAAAAAAATGTGTGTGTGTATGTAGGTATGTGTATATGTATGTATATGTATGTATATGTATATAAAATATATTAACTGACAGAATACATAAAAGATGGAAGTGCAGCAAATGTTGCTTGGATGTTCAATAAAGTGTAATGTATAACATAGATAAAGGAAAGATGTGAGACATGCACAAGATACAGATATGTTGATTATAGACTCTTTAATATTGTACCGCATATGTATAACCTTTCTACACAATGTATGTGAATTGCACTGTATAAGGTTCTGTGTATTGTGTCAAAATTTCAATAAATTTACCCTTTAAAAAAAAAAAATATATATAAAAGTGTAGCTTTCAAACACTGGACTGAATTTTTATCATGTTGCAGGTAAATGAGATTGCATTCATCAACACCTTAGAAGCTCAAAACAAGCGCCATGATGTATTGGCCAAGCTGAAGGAGTATGAGCAAAGGCTCAATGAGTTGCAGGAGGAAAGACAGCGGCGACAAGAGGAGAAACAAGCACGGGATGAAGCTGTTCAGGTATTAACTTTGTACTGGTGGAATAAAATCTTTTCTTATTTAACATGCATTTTACAATTACTTTAAAGGGAAACGGTCCCCTGAACTTTTGGATACACAGCAGTTCACTAGTTTTAGAAAGTTGCCTATTCATCTTAGAGGTTAATATGTAGTACTAAATAAATGTGTGGGCTCTGAGGAAGAAGGTGGTATTTTAAAACGCGTCAGCCGGCAGTGGCCTTTGAAATCTCCTCTGTTACCATCTGGAGTCTGTTGTCATTAGACCAATTGCTGTCATCCGGAGATCATTTGTATTGTGAGTTTTTTCCATCTGTTTGTAAGTAGTTTTTTAACTTAACTTTTAATAAAATATACCTAAGGATAATTCACAAGGTTGGTGCGCTCTCTTTTTTGTCTTTTTCTCTAAATAAATGTGTCCATGACATATTGAATAAATAACAGCTAGTGTTATTTTTTTCCAAGTTTTTTTTTCCATCTGGTGATCCTGCTGGTAACACACCTCCAGTCCTAGGGTGACAATACTCATCCTTCTGTATCAGGCCAACAGAAAAAAAAAAAGACTAGGGAACCCCACCCCTCTCCTATTGTCCATAACATGGATTGGCATGGTTCTGTAGTCCTTAGAGTTAACTAAGAACAATATAACCAAATAGGCAACCCAAGCACAGAGCAAAGGAAGTCATTAGCTCACTAGAATCCTGGCAAGATCAACAGGTATTTTCTGAGCTTATCAAACAGATACTAATTATAACAAAATGCTTTAGATTGTACAGTAGCTCACAAAAGTGAGTACACCCCTCACATTTTTGTAAATATTTTATTATATCTTTTCATGTGACAACACTGAAGAAATGACACTTTGCTACAATGTAAAGTAGTGAGTGTAGAACTTGTGTAACATTGTAAATTTTCTGTCCCCTCAAAATAACACACAGCCATTAATGTCTAAACCGCTGGCAACAAAAGTTAGTACACCCCTAAGTGAAAATTAGCCAATTTCCCTCCCTGGTGTCATGTGACTCGTTAGTGTTACAAGGTCTCAGGTGTGAATTGGGAGCAGGTGTGTTAAATTTTGTGTTATCGCTTTCACTCTCTCATACTGGTCACTGGAAGTTCAACATGGCACCTCATGGCAAAGAACTCTCTGAGGATCTGAAAAAAAGAATTGTTGCTCTAAATAAAGATGGCCTAGGCTATAAGAAGATTGCCAAGACCCTGAAACCGAGCTGCAGCATGGTGGCTAAGACCATACAGCGGTTTAACAGGACAAGTTCCACTCAGAACAGGCCTCGCCATGGTTGACCAAAGAAGTTGAGTGCATGTGCTCAGCGTCATATCCAGAGGTTGTCTTTATGAAATAGATGTATGAGTGCTGCCAGCATTGCTGCAGAGGTTGAAGGGGTGGAGGATCAGCCTGTCAGAGCGCAGACCATACACCGCGCACTGCATCAAATTGGTCTGTATGGCTGTTGTCCCAGAAGGAAGCCTCTTCTAAAGATGATGCACAAGAAAGCCTGCAAACAGTTTGCTGAAGACAAGCAGACTAAGGACATGGATTACTGGAACCATGTCCTGTGGTCTGATGAGACCAAGATAAACTTTTTTGGTTCAGATGGTGTCAAGCGTGTGTGGCGGCAACCAGGTGAGGAGTACAAAGACAAGTGTGTCTTGCCTACAGTCAAGCATGGTGGTGGGAGTGTCATGGTCTGGGGGTGCATGAATGCTGCCGGCACTGGGGAGCTACAGTTCATAGAGGGAACCGTGAATGCCAACATGTACTGTGACATACTGAAGCAGAGCATGATCCCCTCCCTTTGGAAACTGGGCCACAGGGCAGTATTCCAACATGATAACGACCCCAAACCCACCTCCAAGACGACCACGGGCTTCTTAAAGAAGCTGAGGGTAAAGGTGATGGACTGGCCAAGCATGTGTCCAGACCTAAACCCTATTAAGCATCTGTGGGGCATCCTCAAACAGAAGGTGGAGGAGTGAAAGGTCTCTAACATCCACCAGCTCTGTGATGTCATCATGGAAGAGTGGAAGAGGACTCCAGTGGCAACCTGTGAAGCTCTGGTGAACTCCGTGCCCAAGAGGGTTAAGGCAGTGCTGGAAAATAATGGTGGCCACACAAAATATTGACACTTTGGGCCCAATTTGAACATTTACACAGGGGTGTACTCACTTTTGTTGCTAGCGGTTTGGACATTAATGGCTTTGTGTTGAGTTATTTTGAGGGGACAGCAAATTTACACTGTTATACAAGCTGTACACTCATTACTTTATATTGTAGCACAGTGTCATTTCTTCAGTGTTGTCACATGAAAAGATTTAATAAAATATTTACAAAAATGTGAGGGGTGTACTCACTCGTATGTATAGGAGACAAAAAAGGAGGATATAAGAGAAGTAAATTCTTAGAGTTTAAATATCTTTTAATAAAGTCCCCTGAGAATGGCACTATACCTGGGTAAGTGTTCAGGTAATAATTACAGATTTGTTACTTTCATGCTATGTGTAGGAACGCAAAAGAGTGCTGGAAGCAGAACGCCAGGCCCGTGTTGAGGAGTTGCTGATGAAGAGAAAGGAGCAGGAAGCCCGTATAGAAATGCAGAGACAAGAAAAAGAGCGTGCAAGGGAGGATGCAGCTCGGGAGAGAGCTAGGTATGTAGCTACATCATATACTGTAGGCACTGGTATGCCACTCACTTGTGAATATGTAAAGTAAAATTCTTGTTTCGTGCACCCCCCTCTGATGTAGAACTGTTTTTATGTCATTCATGCTTACTAGCGTTAGAAGCATTTCTAAGAGAAAAATTATTGGTGGTGCATATTTTTAAAGTCTGCTGGAATTTGTTGCTCATATGATGACTGTAAGGCCTATAAAAGTGTGTGGTGAAATATTGACTGGCACTGGTAAGAACTTGGGTCACATGCATTTTTATTTGGATTTAAGTAACTATTTAAAAACACAAACCCCAGATCTTTGTATGTAAAATGTGATGTCTTACAGCCATTAAAGTGGAAGTAAACCCTCCTATCATTTTCAGCCAAGGAAGCTGCCATCTTGGCCTCTGTTTAATCTTCAACTGCCATGATGCTGCACATGTGATCAGCCATTGGTTGGTGTGATAGTTTGGTTGAGAGCACAACCAATGTGACATTTAGCATTTCCGGCATGCCGGGAATGTAACTGCTTTTTGAAACTATTAAATCGTTGGGTTTACTTCCGCTTTAATATAAAAATTAGATAATTGTTTTGAAAATCCATAGATCTCTTCCCTGAGTGTAAATAATTTATAAGTTAGAGAAATTGTTGTCTGTTTCTGTTGATAGGTCCAGTGTTTGATTACCTATGGCTAGGCGTGTTTGAGCTTACATTGGAAAGTTTTTGATAAAGAATTGGGTGATACATTGGTGTCCATGCCTTACTTATCTGCTACATATAGGGTAAATGCAGTTATTGTGTGTTTATATAAATTCTTTGAAATCTCTCGTTCTGCAACAAAAACAACAAGACAATATCAGAAGCCAAAATTTAACAACAGGGACACAAACAAAAACTTCATACATTAAAAGACAGTTGGGAGAGAGAGGGAACACAGAAGACAGCTAATGTAGGACTTTATTAGGTACCATGCCAAAAAATATAAAAATTAGATAAACTTTATTTAACCACTTGAGACCCGCACTATAGACGAAAACGTCTGCAGCGCGGCTCTCAAGTGCCGGGTGGACGTCCCTGGACGTCCTGCTGTTTTCATCCTCCCTGCACGCCGCCAAGGGATCGGTGGTGATCCGTGATCCGAACGGGTCACCCTGTTCGGATAGGATCACCACACGATCCGCGGAGCGCTCTGGAGCCTCGGCCGTAGGAAAGGACGCGGCTTTGGCCTAGCTCCGGAGCGGCGGCCATCTTGGTACACTCGGCGGCGGCCACTGTAATGACGTTTCGCCGCCATCTTGCTCCACCCCACACTCCTGCACAGTAATGATAGAGAAGGGGCCAAGCGGACATCTTGTTACACCCAACGGAGTTTTCGATTTCAAACACAAAACGGAGGTTATCAGCTTTAATACATTATTTGGAAATCCATCGGACTGTTTACATTTTACATTTTAAAAGCAGCAGCAAACCTTACATGATTGCTAATGTGACGGAACACCTCTGATTTTCACATTTAACATTTAGTTAAATGTGAAAATCAGAGGTGTTCTGTCACATTAGCAACCATGTAAGGTCAGCAGGTTTGCTGCTGCTTTTAAAATTTAACATGTAAAGAGTCCGTTGGATTTACAAATACTGTATTTAAGCTTATAAGCTCCGTTTTGTGTTGAAAATAACTGTGAAATCGAAAATTCCGGTGGGTGTAACATTATTATTTTTTTTTTTTTTTTTGCCGATCCGAAAATGATCCGATCCGTGGCTCTGATCCGAGGATCGATCCGATCCGTGAGTTTTTTGATCCGTTGAAACCTTAGTAATCAATGCATATTTATAGCACTGTTCGCTGTATAAATGTGAATGGTCCTAAAATAGTGTCAAAAGTGTCCGATATGTCTGCCGCAATATCGCAGGCCTGACAAAAATCGCAGATAACCGCCATTACTAGTAAAAAAAAATATATATAATAAAAATGTCATAAATATATCCCCTATTTTGTAATCACTATACGCTTATTGCAATTTCTTTTACCAAAAATATGTAGAAGAATACGTATTGGCCTAAACTGAGAAAAAAAAGAGTTTAAAAAAAAAAAAATTGGGATATTATTATAGCAAAAAGTAAAAAAATATTCTGTGTTTTTTTGTTTATAGCGCAAAAAACAAAAACCGCAGAGGTGATCAAATACCACCAAAAGAAAGCTCTATTTGTGGGAAAAAAATGATAAAAATATCATTTGGGTACAGCGTTGTATGACCGCGCAATTGTCATTCAAAGTGCGTCAGCGCTGAAAGCTGAAAATTGGTCTGGGTACGAAGGGGGTTTAAGTGCCCAGTAAGCAAGTGGTTAAAACATTCCATAAAAGTAATTTGAAAATGGCCCCAAGGGGGCAGAACAACAAAGTTAAGTGGATGTACACGACTGCTTTCTGCATGTTGCAGGTTATTACGCAGAGATGATATTTCAGTGATACAGCTAGAAGCCAGGGAAATTGTCCCTGATGTGAAATACCATCAAGGATTCCAACACACAATTATCTTCTACACATTTCGCGGGAAAGAGCACAGGACCTGGAAGCTAGCGGTGATCACTGTAGTAAAAGTGTCTACTACAGTGATTTCCAGTGCCCATGTGGATCGGCCAGGTATGGCACATGCATACCTACATAGGTCCAAGCTGCCACCAATGTAACTGTACAAAAATATGCATGTCTAATCTTCCGCTTTAGTTCCTGCTTCAGATCACACCATTAACTAGGACAGGAAGGGAAATCTTCCAACAGGATCACAGAGAGCAAAAAAAAAAACTGTCAAAGGTCTTTACTATACCCCACTTTATTGCGATTATGCTGTCTTTGTGACACCAATCACTTCCCTGGGGGACAGACAGTAATAAAGCTGACATTTACACAGTTTGTCCCAAAAGAGCAGTTTTAAAGCGCCCTGTTTCCTCTGAAATAACTGAAGCCAAATACCCATGTGAAATAGGAACCTTCATGCTTACCTCTCCTGTGAGCAGTGTTAACACTTCCCTTTTTTTGAAGAGCTGTAAGTGCCACTGCTATCTGACGCTTCTGGGTGTGTTGAATAGCCTGTCCTGTGCCAACCTCCACCCTCTCCTTTAGTTATATAGGGTTCAATAAGAGGAACCACAGTTCCCAGCAGAGAATATACTGATCCAGCACCAACCGGAGATCTTCAAGAGAGTGAAATTTAAACACACTTTCTGCCGGAGAGGTTAGTATAAAGCTGTTTCTTTGACAGGGTTCATTGGCTTTTTTTTTTATGACAATGAGGCCACTTAAGGTAGACTTTTACTTCAAAACAATCTTAATAGCTCCTGTGACCCACCAGTGAATGTAAAGTGTACATAAATATATTTCTAAGTAACTGTCTTCCAGCTTGTAGAATGCTAGCAAGAAACTCATAAATAATACAATATACCTCTAAGTAGTGGTCTTTTTTTACCTGCTACTAGCATTGAGTACCAGTAAGATGACACTGTAATATAAAGGGAAATTTCTAGTACTTCATCTCACCGGTTCCATAGTCCTTATCTCACCAAATTGTTTTTCTATTCTGCAATACAGTTTTCGATTTAATATATTTTTTATTTCAATACAGTTTTATGTGCATGGTACTTTAAAAAAATCTTGATGTAATGTGATATATATATACAGTATATATATATATATATATATATATATATATATATATATATACACAGTGGGGAAAATTATTATTTGATCCCCTGCAGATTTTGTAAGTTTGCCCATTTACAAAGAAATGAAGGGTCTATAATTTTTATCTTAGGTGTATTTTAAATAATAGAGACAGAATATCAACCAAAAATCTAGAAAAAACACATAAAACAAATGTTATAAATTGAGTTGCAGTTCAGTGAGTAAAATAAGTATTTGATCCCCTACCAACCAACAATAATTCTGGCTCCTCCAGACTGGCTACAGTATGTGCTCATGTGGTACACTACACAGATTAGTTCTGTCAATTTAAGAAGGTGCTCCTAACCACAACTCTGTATGTATATAAGAGACACCTGTCCACAGAATCTCTTTCTTCCATTCAAACCTCACCATCATGGGCAAGACCAAAGAACTGTCAAAGGACGTCAGGGACAAGATTGTAGACCTGCACAAGGCTGGAATGGGCTGCAAGACCATCAGGAAAAGCTTGGTGAGAAGGAGACAACTGTTGGAGTGATTATTCACAAATGGAAGAAATACAAAATAACTATCAATTGCCCTCGGTCTGGAGCTCCATGCAAGATTTTGCCTCATGGGGTAAGGATGATCATGAGAAAAGTGAGGGACCAGCCCAGAACTACACGGGAGGAACTTGTGAATGATCTCAAGGCAGTTTGGACCACAGTCATCAAACAAACCATTGGTAACACAATACTCCCAGTGGATTGAACTCCTGCAGCTCCTGCAAGGTCTCCCTTCTCAAGAAGGCACATGTACAGGCCTGTCTGAAGTTTTCCATCATCAAATGATTCAGAGAAGGATTGGGAGAAAGTGCTTTGGTCAGATGAGACCAAAATTAAGCTCTTTGGCATTAACTCTACTCACTGTGTTTGGAGGAAGAAAAATGCTAACTGACCCTAAGAACACAATCCCTACAGTCAAGCACGGAGGTGGAAACATTATGCTTTGGGGCTGTTTCTCTGCTAAAGGTACAGGCCGACTTTGCCGCAGTGAGGGGCCAATGGACGGGGCCATGTATTGATAAGAACCTTCTTCCCTCAGCCAGAATACTGAAGATGGGTCGTGGATAGGTCTTCCAGCATGACAATGACCCAAAACATACTGCCAAGGCAACAAAGGAGCTGCTCAAGAAGAAGCACATTAAGGTCATGGAATGGCCTAGCCAGTCTCCAGACCTTAATCCTATAGAAAATTTATGGAGGGAGCTGAAACTTCAATTAATATCAACTGGTTTAGTCTCAACTGATGGCCTATAAAAAGGTGTCTCATTACCAAGGTGTCACACAAGAAACATCTCATGATGGGTAAAAGCAAAGAGCTCTCTCGAGACCTTTGCAACCTTATTGTTGCAAAACATACTGATGGCATTTGGTTACAGTAGGATTCCTAAACTTCTGAATGTTCCAGTGAGCACTGTTGGGGCCATAATCCGGAAGTGGAAATAACACGTTTTCACCATAAACCGGCCTCGGCCAGGTGCTCCTTACAAGATTTCTGACAGAAGAGTGAAAATTAAAATCAGAAGAGTTGTACAAGAGCCCAGGATCACTTCTGGAGAGCTTTAGAAAAGCCTGGAACTAGGAGGTACAATTGTTTCAAAGAAAACAATAAATAATGCACTAAACCACCATGACCTGTATGCACGCTCACCAGGCAAGACTCCATTGCTGAAGAAAAAGCATGTTGAAGCTCGATTAAAGTTTGCTGCACAACATTTAGAAAAGCCTGTGAAATACTGGAAGAATATAGTCTGGTCAGATGAGACCAAAATTGAACTCTTTGGATGCCATAATACACACCATGTTTGGTGGTCAAATAGCACTGCACATCACCCCAAAAACACCCCCATACCAACAGTGAAGTTTGAAGGTGTGGGGCTGTTTTTCAGCATACAGGACTGGCAAACTTCATATCATTGAAGGAAGGATGAATGGAAAAATGTACCAAGACATTATTCATAAAAATCTGCTGCCATCTACCAGGCTGATGAAGATGAAACAAGGGTGGACATTTCAGCAAGACAATGATCCCAAACACAAAGCCAAAGAAACTCTCAATTGGTTTCAAGGGAAGAAAATAAACCTGCTAGAATGGCCCAGCCAATCACTTGACTTTAACCTTCCTAGCGGTATTCCCGAGTCTGGCTCGGGGTTAAATTTCAGCACCAAAAGCGGTAACCCCGAGCCAGACTCGGGCTGCATCGCAGTGATCCAGGCAGTTACTTACCTTGTCCCCTGGATCCTGCGATGCCTCTCCGCTGTGTCATCGAGCTGTCTCCTCGCTCGATTCACACACTTCCGAGTGCCGCCGAGCTCCGTTCCCTGCGACGTTATGACGCACGGAGATCAGCGCCAAATTCAAAAAAGTTAAAACACAGTATACATACAGTACACTGTAATCTTACAGATTACAGTACTGTATGTAATAATTACACACCCCCATTGTCCCTAGTGGTCTGTCCAGTGTCCTGCATGCACTTTTATATAATAAAAACTTTTCTTTCTGCCTAGAAACTGGAGATTGTCCATAGCAACCAAAAAGTGTCCCTTTATGTCAAAAGTGGTTTTAGACCAGCTAAAAAACAGCGATAATAAATTAGAATCACTCGCAGAATTAAGCGATAGCGATTTGTGGGGAAATTCGTCATCAAACACTGAAAAACACTTTTATTATTATTATTATTATATTGGTTGTTATAATTATTTTATAGTTATTTATTTTATTATAATGTATAATTTTATTTTTTTAACTTTATCATACCCGGGATGTCTACTAGACTCTGGTTTGGACAGATTTAAGTGGAGTTATTACTAAGAATTACAGGCCTGCAATATAAAACGCCAAATTTCCATGCAGAATAATGGTGCCGCTTTCAGCACCTAAAATCTGACAGAATCATACCGCCAGGGAGGTTAATACAAAAAATCTATGGAAAGAACTAAAGATCAGAGTTCATAGAAGAGGCCCATGGAACCTTGAAGATTTGAAGAATGGGCCAAAATCACACCTAAGCAATGCATGCGACTAGTTTCTCCATACAGGAGGTGTCTTAAAGCTGTCATTACCAGCAAAGGATTTTGTACACAGTATTAAATTTCAGTTAAGCCTCGTACACACGATCGGATATCCTATGGATTCTAATCTGATGGTTTTGTCCATCGGAAATCCGATGAAGCTGACTTCCATCAGTCTTGCCTACACCCCATCAGTCAAAAAACCGAGCGTTCCAAATGCGGTGACGTAAAACACTCCGATGAGCTGAGAAAAATGAAGTTTAATACTTCTGAGCATGCGTCGACTTGATTCTGAGCATGCGTGGGTTTTTTATCTGATGGACTTGCCCATAGACGATCGGAATTTGCTATCGGTTTTTGATCCATCGGAAAAATTTAAAACATGTTCTATTTTTTAAAACCGATGAAAAAAAGACCGATGGGTCCCATACACGATCGGTTTGTCCGATGAAAAAAGTCCATCGGACTGTTTTCATCGGTTAAACCGATCGTGTGTACAGGGCTTCAGCGTGTTTAATACCTTTTCCCTGTGTCATTCCATTTTATTGCACATAACTTAATTTCCGAACTTATTTGTTTTGGTTTCTTTGTATGTATGGATTGCATGGATTGTTACCAACATGTGGTGAAAATTTCATGTCAATAGCACATTCAGAAATATATTTATCTAGAAAAATGGTGACGTGTTTAATACTTATTTTACCCGTTGTGTGTGTGTGTGTGTGTGTGTGTATATACGGTATATATGTATATGTATGGGTGTGTGTATATATATCCAAATCCATTAATTGATGATTAGTATTACTTCTTAATTACAGGGACAGAGAAGAAAGGTTGGCTGCCCTGACAGCAGCACAGCAAGAGGCAGTGGAAGAGCTGCAAAAGAAAATCCAGCTCAAGGTTGGTATGAGAGTCTCAGAAACTGCAAGCACCGTGGGCAGATATTTTGTCTGCTTCTGCAAGCCAAAATGATGATTTGGCTTCGATGGAGTTAACGTAAGTTACCTATGTTTTCTATTTAGTCAGAAATTAAGGCCCGAGGACTTTTCGTATTTATTATATGGGAGGAACCTTTGAAAACATTTCCTTACCTAATTTCATAGCGTAGAACGCAAGATATTGGGAACAGATAAGCTGCATCCAGCCCACCTAGTTTGCGAAGGAAGGACAGGACATATCATTTAGTACACTGGAGTAAACCACCTCAGAGACTTGAAGCTTTTATTTGGAGCCCCTCCCATAATGATCCCCATGCCTCAGGCCAGTCTTTCCCTCTCTAGATGTTATCTGTGTGTGTCTGTGCACAGAGCGCTCTCCAGCAGACTCCTGTGTTACTGCTTCACCGCATCCTGGCTTTAGAATCAATTAGCATTGTTAGACTGCAGATTACCGCATGACCTCTCAAGTACTACTCACTTTTCAGAACTACAAGCCCCCTTTATGCCATCAGAAGAGATTTCTGGTTGTGATTAGGGGGATTGGGGTACTGTGGAGTGCTGTGGAGGCAGTCTGTCTGTTTGGAAGCTTGGACACACAACTGTTGTGACAACAGGGTTGGTACAGAACTCAAATTTTACTTCCAGCACCTTGCACTGACTGCTATGGCTTCAACCCATTTCACTTTTAGTATGCAAAGTTTGTACAGACCACATGGTTACTCGTATCTAAGGGTATAGCAGTGTATTTAACACTTTCTCTGGAGTTTGTATTTCTGACACATGTATATTCAAATGTGTTTTCATTTTTCATTACCCGTTTTAGTCTTACTAAAGAAGAAGGAACGCTGAGTTGTTCATTTGTGTGTAATCAAGAACTCAGGGTTTAGTGCAATGTGTCTAAGATGTATGACGGCAGTGTTGGCATGACTGTCAACGCCACTCTTCTGTTGATGTGAGGACTGAGACTCCTGTTATTATTTTTTTTGTTTTTTATTTTTTTTATATATGTCATACGGATGCAAATGCATAATGTAATACCTTGTGTTCTCATTAATAAAAACCTTTTTGTTGATTAAAAAAAAAAAAAAAGAAGAAGAATGTGCTTTAAAAAAAAAACATACATACAGTGAGGGAAAAAAGTATTTGATCCCCTCCTGATTTTGTACGTTTGCCCACTGACAAAGAAATGATCAGTCTATCATTTTAATGGTAGGTTTATTTTAACAGTGAGAGACAAAATAACAAAAAATCCAGACAAACGCATTTCAAAAAAGTTATAAATTGATTTGCATTGTAATGAGTGAAATAAGTATTTGACCCCTTTGCAAAACTTGACTTAGTACTTGGTGGTAAAACTTTTGTTGGCAATCACAGAGGTCAGACGTTTCTTGTAGTTGGCCACCAGATTTGCACACATCTCAGAAGGGATTTTGTCACACTCTTTGCAGATCCTCTCCAAGTCATTAAGGTTTTCGAGGTTGACGTTTGGTAAATCGAACCTTCAACTCCCTCCACATATTTTCTATGGGGACTAGGCCACTCCAGGACCTTAATGTTCTTCTTCTTGAGCCACTTTTTTGTTGCCTTGGTCGTGTGTTTTGGTGCTGGAATAACCACCCACGACTCATTTTAAATGCCCTGGCTGATGGAAGGAGGTTCTCATCCAAGATTTGACGGTACATGGCCCAGTCCATCGTCCCTTTGATGCCGTGAAGTTGTCCTGTTCCCCAAAAAAAACACCCCCAAAGCGTAATGTTTCCACCTCCATGTTTGACGGTGGGGATGGTGTTCTTGGGGTCATAGGCAGAATTCCTCCTCCTCCTCTCCAAACACAGCAAGTTGAGTTGAAGCTAAAGAGCTCGATTTTGGTCTTAACTGAACACAACACTTTCACCCAGTTCTTCTCTGAATTATTCAGATGTTCATTAGCAAACTTCAGACAGGCCTGTACATGTGCTTTCTTGAGCAGGCGGACCTTGCGGGCGCTGCAGGATTTCAGTCCTTCACGGCATAGTGTGTTACTAATTGTTTTCTTGTGCCTATGGTCCCAGCTGCCTTGAGATCATTGACATGATTCTCCCATGTAGTTCTGGGCTGATTCCTCACTGTTCTCATGATCATTGAAGCTCTTTGAGGTGAGATCTTGCATGGAGCCCCAGACCAAGGGAGATTGACAGTTATTTTGTGTTTCTTCCATTTGCGAAAAATCGCACCAACTGTTGTCATCCTTTCACCAAGCTGCTTGGCGATGGTCTTGTAGCCCATTCCAGCGTGTGTAAGTCTACAATCTTGTCCCTGACATCCTTGGACAGCTCTTTGGTCTTGGCCATGGTGGAGAGATTGGAGTCTGATTGATTGATTGATTGCTTCTGTGGACAGGTATCTTTTATACAGGTCACAAGCTGAGATTAGAAGAACTCTTTTTAAGAGAGTGCTCCTAATCTCAGCTCGTTACCTGTATAGAAGACACATGGGAGCCTGAAATCTTGCTGATTGATAGGGGATCAAATACTTATTTAACTCATTAAAATGCAAATCAATTTTTAACTTTTTTGAAATGCGTTTTTCTGGATATTTTTGTTGTTGCTGTTCTGTCTCTCACTAATAAAATAAACCCACCATTAAAATTATAGACTGATCATGTTTTGGGCAAATGTACATAATCAGCAGAGGATCAAGTACTTTTTTCCCTCACTGCACATACATACTCACCTCCATGCTGCAGCATCATGTGATGCTGCAGCTGTCCCACGTAGGCTGTAAAACTGATAACTGAGCGATCACATGATCTCTGATCACTCATTCTTGGTCTGCTCCAAGCAAAGAGTGATTGTCAGTCAATGCTCTTCGCTCTTCCAGAGGACGGGACTCCGGTGCCCTCTTGCACATCGCATCCCCACGTGGGCATGTTGCCCTCATCTGTTTTGGGTAAAAGGCCCCCTCCGGTTGGGGTGGGGGTTGGGGGTGTTTGTTTTGGTTATTGTTTGGGTTTCTGTTTTACTGTTTTATTTATGCAACATGAGTCAGTATACTTGTTGAATTACATAATTATTGTGTTTTACTCAGGGAATCTTTTATATGTGCTTGGGAATGGTGGTGTGGTGGGGGGTGGGGCCAGCCCGCTTACTTTGTATTTTATCCTCCTATAGACTGGATGGTGGGACCCTATGTCCATGTGTAAAATAGTGTCCTGGAACACCAGGGGCCTGAATTCCAAGATTAAAATGTCACTGATGTTTCAGTTTCTGCAGCGTCAGTCGCCTCACATATGCATTCTCCAAGAGACCCACCTGACGGGGGGAAAGCTCCTGAATCTTAGAAGGCCGTGGGTGGGTCACTCTTATCACTCAACCTATTCTAACTTTTCGAGAGGAGTTAGCATATTGATACGCAAATCCCTGCCCTTTTGCCTACTGGCGCTTGAGGTGATCATTCACGCCAATATAATGAATATGGAAGTTGTCATTGTGGGATTGTATGTGCCTCCTCCTGCCTCAATTTCCTTCCTCTATCAGGTAGTGTCCAAGCTCCTACAATATGCTACTGACAATATCCTGCTGTTGGGGGATTTTTATATGGTCCCGGACCCCGGGATGGACAGACTTTCCCAGACATCCAGCTCCGCCACTGAATTGAAAGCATGGGCGGACGCATTTAACTTCACAGATGTCTGGCGATGGAGACATCCCCAGCTGAGGGCTTTTACATGCCAATCCGCTACCTACAGAATGTTTTTCAGGATTGACCTGGTGTACTCTGGGGGGTCTGTCCTGTCCAGGATAAGACACATCATTATCCTGCCCAGGGGGGTCTCGGACCATGCCCCGGTTTCCCTGCAGCTGGAGTTGTCCTGCCCACCTTCGGAGGGCTTGTGGCGACTCTCTAGGTTTTGGCTGTCTGACTCAAGGGTGGAGATGCCATGTAGGGCCGATATGATTTCCTTCTGGAACACGCGGGATAGGTCTATCCCCATTCCAGTCACCTGGGATGCCTTCAAAGCCAGTATGAGGGGTAGCTTCCAGGAGCACATTGGGAGGGTCCGAAAAGGGGCTCGTAGGGCGCTGCAGGAGGCCGAAGCGAAAGCCGGGGCCCTGGAGGCTGCCTACATCCGGGGGCGCACCTCGCAGGTGTACTCCTCACTTTAGGAGGCTCTGCGGGATGTGCCCCTAATCCGGGTCTCTACTACTAAAATCCACTTACTACATCAGAGTCAAAGAATATTCGAGCAGGGAGAGAGGAGCGGCCGCTTACTAGCCTGGTTGTCACGGGAACACTCCTCCCCGATGTCCATAGCCTGCATACAGTCCATAAGTGGGGAGATCTTAACGGACCCTATCCACATTAATACCCGATTTGCCTCCTACTACCAGGAGCTCTACAGCTCCAGGGTGCAGTATACCAAAAGGGAGCTGCAGGAATACTTAGACCAAGTAGATTTTCCCTGCCTCACGGACTCCGTCAGGGAGCAGTTGGATAGCCCACTGACCCTTAAAGAAATTCAAATGGCGGTCAAATCTCTGCAGAGTGGGAAAACGCCGGGCCCGGGCAGGTTCCCAGCTGAATTCTATAAGCAGTACGCTGAAGAACTTCTACCCACTTACCGTGAAGTCCTTCTGACGGCTTTAGACAGGGACGAATTGCCCTTGTCTATGTCTAAGGCGGTGGTGGTGATCCTCCCTAAGTCGGGCAAGAACCCTGAACTGTGTTCCTCTTATCGGCCAATATCTCTCCTGAATGTTGACTTAAAAATACTCGCAAAAGTTCTGGCTGGCCGCCTGAATTCTGTAATAACAGCTCTGATCCAACCCGATCAGTCTGGGTTTATGCCTGGCAGAGGGACCGATATAAACATACGCAGACTGCTGACACACATGGATAGGGAGGAGGAGGACAGCCTGGTGGTGGTGGTGGTATCTCTCGATGCCGAGAAAGCATTTGACTCGGTCGAGTGGGAGTACCTCTGGGCTGTCCTCCGAAAATTTGGGTTTGGGCCTGTGTTTATTAGGTGGCTGCGTTTGATGTATGCCTCTCCTAGAGCCCGGGTACGTAATAATAACTTGCTCTCACTGGCCTTCCCACTGGGCAGGGGCACCAGGCAAGGTTGCCCTTTTCCCCCGGGGCTGTTCACCTTGGCGGTGGAACCGCTGGCATCATGGATTAGGGCTGCGCCTGCGGTCAGGGGAATGCAGGTGGGAGTGGTGGAGGAGAAAATATCCTTGTTTGCAGGCGACACTATCCTGTATTTGAGTGATGTCTCCTCCTCACTCCCGGTAGCCCTGCAGCTGATTGCCGGGCTACCGGAACTGAGTGTTTGGGTCGTACTCCGGTATCAGAATAAACTGGGATAAATCTCTTGTATACCCCTTGGACCACACTGGGCCAAGACCGCCCATGCAGGGTCCTTTGGTATGGGTGGACAGCTTTAAGTATTTGGGGATCCGTATGGGCGGGCCGGTAGCCAGGTATATGGACCTTAATCTGACACCCCTGCTGGAGTCGTTCTCGAAGCGATGTACGAAATGGAAGTCACTCCCCCTGACCCCAGTAGGCAGGATTAACCTGATAAAAATGATTTATCTCCCTAAATTCTTATACTTCTTCAGGAAGTGATTCCGGCATCGTTTTTTAAAAAGCTACAATCCATAGTCATCTCATTCATTTGGCTGGGCAGGGTGCTCAGACTGGCATTGTCCACGCTGCAGCTATCGATAGGACAGGGCGGACTGGCCCTCGTCAATTTCCAACAATACTATTGGGCGGCTGTCGATCCGCTGGTGGTTTTCGCAGCCCAAGGACAACCCGGCAGTGACCCTGGAGGCAGCGCTCCTAGGATCATATGCTGCGCTTAGCAACCTAGTTTTTTGCGGAGTTAAAGCCCATCCGGAATTGACAATACTGATGCGTACAACAGTCACGGTTTGGCATAGGGCTAGGGCGGTTTATCGTTCTCCTGACACCCTCTCCCCCACACACCTTTATGGGGCAATTCTAACCTTCCTCATTTGCGCAGTGTGCCTGACCCACAGGTATGGGCGGCTAGGGGCATAGTGGTACTGAAGCATCTAGTGACGGGACGTAGGTTACATACATTCCCAAAACTCAAGGCTGCACATAACCTCCCTAACTGGATGTTTTTTTTAGGTTTCTGCAGGTGAGACATGCCTTTCAGCATCAATTCCCCAATGGGGTTACCCTCGAGTCGGACCCGGTGGAACGTTTGTTATCCTCTAGGGTCCTGACAGGCCCATTGTCCGCCATGTACTTCCGCCTCTCGGTGTCCTCACTTGCTAAGTTAACTAAAGCCTTTACTAAATAAAAGCAGGATATCCCATCCCTCACGGAGGAGGCCTGGGAAGACTGTATCCTCATATGTGTCCAATATGATTTCTGCTATTATACAACTAAAATTCTTGCACTGGGCTTATTATACACCACGCAGGCTGGCTGCCATTTACCCGGAGAGGTCCCCTTCCTGCACTAGATGTGGGGACCCGGAAGCCTCCTTTTTTATTGCACATGACATGGTCCTGCCTCCACCTGCGGGGGTTCTGGGCCCAGATCTTGCAGAATATTAACCAGGCAGCGGGGACCTCGCTCCCCCTGACTCCAGAAATTATGCTGTTGGGTGTGACAGTTGACCCCACGGTGAGAAAGTACACCAAATTGTTTATAGCATATTCTACATTCTATGCCTGCAGGGAAATTTTGCTGCGCTGGAAGAGTGGGACACCACTCACCGCCACTGCTTGGAGGAATACCCTGAATGCTGTATTACCCCTGTACAAAATAATATACAGGAACTGTCCGAGCAAGTTTGATAAGATCTGGTCTTCCTGGATAGATTCCTGGGGATCTTTACAGTTGAATGTGGCTCCGCCCAATCCGGATGAGGATCCTTAGTTTAATCCTGCCTAGGGCTGGGTGGACCATGACCTGAGAGTCACCTGTGCACCCCCATCCCCTTCCTACCCCCTTTGGTGATCTCCTGCCCTTTCCTCCCTTTTCCTTCCTTGCCCCCCCTCTCCCCCCCCCTAAGTTTATCCAAGACTCACAGGTCCGGGTGAGAATATTCTCCTGGCTAGATCTGTTAACCTCGTTCTCTTTTGGTTTGTTTCTCACTATATAGGATATGACTGTAAGCTGAATACTGTACGGATGTATGTATGTAATGTACACTACTAATACTTGTGCATTTTTGTTTATTATGCAAGAACTTGTGAACTGACATGTGACTATTGACTTTGAATAAAGTTTACTTTGTTAAAAAAAAAAAAAAAAATGCTCTTCGCTCGGCCCCTCCAGCACTCACTGGAACTGTTGGCATGACTGGCTCTGGCTCTCCGCCGCACGCTGAATAATGGAGCTTGCTGTCAATCAGGCAATAGTCTGCTTTTAGCTGACTCTGGGTCACAGGAGGACAAAAGTAATTGTACTGCTTGGGCCCACAAGAGAAGCATGGCTAAAAAAACATTTTGCCATACTTCTCTTTTAATGCAACACATTTAAGGGGTATACAGGCGGTCCCCGAGTTACATACATCTGACTTGCAAACGACTCCTACTTACAAACGGAGGTAGATAACAGGCAGTGAGAGGAAATCTACCACTAGGAAGGGAAATTCACTCCTGTAAGAGGTATCATGGGAAAATGTGTCTCCACTGATGCTTTATCACCAATCCTTGTTTCCACAACAATCCACAATTTTCTAAATCCAATTGCACAGGGACAGAAAGTGAGGTGAAATCTTCTGAACAGGGGCACAGACAGGAAAACATGTTACAGGGGTGTTAACCCTTCCCAATGCTATCCAAAAAACGTTAAAATATTTTTTTCCGCTGGAGCTACACAAATTTGCCTATTCCAACTTACAAACAAATTCAACCTAAGAACAAACCTACAGACCCTACCTATATCTTTGTAAGCCGGGGATCGCCTGTATTCATAAAAGATTTGCAGAGCTATTCATCCTCTGAATCTGTATGTACATTCATTCTGCACGAATTACGGCAAAATCAAATGTTACTAAGCTATTCTCTCTCTAGGATAAATGTGATTTATTCTTACGGAATAGCACAAATCAGGAAATTACTGTATTATAGCCACTGAATGCAGTTGATGACCATAGGAAAAAATACTTATTTACTATGATGGCCATCTCCATCTAGTGGCAATAATGCTTTATTTACTTTTTTTCTCTCTAATTTGTGTGAATGAAAAACATTTGACCTGGAGAAAAAATAGCCTAATAACATTTGTTTTTGCTCCTATTCACATTGAACAAATGTACATGCAGTTTTGGAGGACGAATAGCTCTGCCAATTATTTTATAAGTACACCCTGAAATATATTTTGCCTATTTCAGTAAATTTTAACTTTGTGCTGCAGCATAGAATTATACATGCATATGCACTTACAGTTTTCTCTTTGTCCCTCTGCAAAAGGGGCATGACAGTCAGCATGGTCGCTGCTGATTCAAATGCCTGGCCACGCCTAGTCCTACCCATTGCAATTGTGCATTCTAATGTCAGCCGGTCAATATAGAGCCCGCTGTATGACAGCCAGGAAATAAGCTGGTTTATCCCATGCAAAATGCAGTAAACATCGAAGGCTAGAAACTATTTGTTGCTAGACACTGCATCTAAATTAAATAATTTTCTTTTGGGGGGGTCATGCTATCACTCATTGGGTGACATCTTATATTGAAATTGGTGGTGACGGGACCAAAGACACCTTGAAAAAAAGGTAAGTATATTGATCTTTTTTTTTTTTAAAAGGCCAGGGATGTTCCAATTGGGAAAGGAGGAAACTGGGGTGAGGGGCAATTCCTAGGTCCAGAGTTGGTTGTTAACAAAAATCTACTGAAAAATGAGCACCTTTTCGTAATGTAATGGGGTAATGTTGCCTGGATTGTTGGGACTGTTTGCCCCAAAGAAATATGTGTAAACTGAGATAATTCACAATAATATAGATTTTATATGCAGCTCCTCGCTGCATGTAAGTCGCCACTTCATACAAAAAAGTCAACCAGTTGACAGTTGGTAATTTTACTCTAGGAGATTACTGGGCAGGATATCAGCCTTTTGTTGTAAAATGCTTCTTCTCGTTTCACTTTCATATTCTGATAATCTCTTGAACCCTTCTGCCTATTTTTCTGTAATTGTTATAAAAACATTTTCTCTTATCGTCCATGGACCGATGCAGCTCTCATACTGATTACATGTGGGTATATGTCCCTGCTCGCAGGAGAAGACCTAGGCAGAATGTTAGAGGTTAAAACATTCTAGAACAAGCCAGAGCTGAACAGCCCCGCCCAGGGGGGCGGTCCCTCCGGACATTACCCTTCCACCTGCAGCTAATCAGCCTCAGTTTTTTTCTGCCTAGCAGAAGGAGAAGACGTGGCTCTCAGGAGCCAGTCTCCTGGAAGATTTTACTTTAGATTTTTATTCCTTTGGGAATTTTATTATTTTATTTTTGAGACCTTCAATCAACTGTCGGCTGGGCAACAGGTTGGGTACACCAGTATCCTCGTAGTCTTCCCTGTCCGACCATCGAGCGTGCTGATCCTCGCCTTGCGTGCGTGAGACTCAGTTCACGACATACCCCATGGCTCCAGGGGTGGCCGGGTTGCTTTCATGCTCCCGCGGTCCTCTCAAGATTGAACAGTACCTGACTGACTGTATCTCTCGCGGTGGACCGGGCCGACAGCTACGCAGTACGACTCTGTGATAGGTCTGTCTGAAACAAGCCAGTGGGTCCCTGAAAGGGACGGGTAAGTAGTCTCTCCTACTGCAGGTGAGTACATGCTGGCTGTGTTTCTGTGTGTGGGGGTTTCTCCCTGTCCCCCCCCTGTTATGCTGCTCTCTGCACCCTGTACTGGTGCTGTGCTGTGGGGTGCTTAGGGGTCACTCTGGCCTGGTTGGGCACTCATGTCTGCAGTTTTTTCTGGTGTGTGAGGTGATTATTGCGTGCGCCATTGGTGCTGTTTGAGGTGGTTATTGCGTGCGCCATTGGCGTGCATTAGAGCTTTGAATTTTGCGCTCGGCGGCCATCTTGGCGTTCAGTGGCGCAGTTATAGCTGCGGCCGGCGGCCATTTTCTTGTGGCTGCCGCGCATTTATTTCTGGCGGCCGCGCGAATCCCCTCACAATCTCCTCAGACTGAGCTGTCCTTAAGGGTTGGTGGGTCCTCCCGGGTATCCCCTCCTCAGCGTAGCCAGTGGGTGGACTGTATATTCACTGTATAGTGTATAAGGTCTCAGAGGATGGCGTTTATGGAGTCTGATACACCTGCTCTCCACATTGCCTGGGGCAACTAGCAGTGCTGCACAGTTAAACATGTTCATATGTTTCCTGCACCTGCGGTCCTTATGGACCAGTTGTCAGCAGTCCTGGAATCATTCCTGTCAGAATGGAAGCGGTGTGCGAGCAAAAGGAGCTATAAGCCCCCTCCCCCCACAAAAATCTTTAGTGAAGGAGTGCTCTGAGTCAGATCTGGGCCTAGCTATTGGGCTCAGGACCCTACCTCCTGAATATTATTTAATGTTTATGAACAGGACATTCCCTTGTGAGGAAGACTCCAGTTCTGTGTCAGTGAATGACAGGGCGCTTGTAAGTGATCTCATTGATGATGTGAGAAATACTCTCAGGCTGAAATTGCTGTGACAAGCTTTTCTTTTACACAGTTTCCTCACTGTTTTCCTCACACGCTGCCTCAAGAGCAGCATGGATGAGGGAGGACTTTATTCATTTATGTCTCTAATCCCTGTGAGCCTTGTGTGTGATACCTGAGGTAACATTTCCCGCCATTTCCTGGGGAATGATTTGAGCTCTGACAGACACACAGTCTGAGGATCAGAGGTTACCTGTTAGCTGCATGCTGCTTCAGCAGCACAGTCAAGCAGGTTGGAATGATACAGAGAAGATTATGCGCCTCTGCGCCATAATTTAAACTCATCCTATACCTCTACACTGCGTACATTCACAGTGTATGTATGTGTTATTGGTCTCTGTATCTGCGTGGCTGTCCCCACGTTCCAATGCTGTGTTTCAGTGCCATACATGATATAAACGTACAAAATATGTTTATGCACGACTCCAGATACATTCACAGTATATGTATGTATCATACTCTCTGGGCTGGCGGGGGCTCCGGTGTCCTCCCGCACTCTCATGGTATGTGCGCTTCGGCTCTCTGCACAGTATAGACATGTTCAATATGTTTATTGCACATATTATACATGTTTACAGTATGGGTATACTGTTTGCGTGGGGTTCCTCCGGGTACTCCGGTTTCCCCCCACGCTCCAATGGAAATGCACAGCATAAACATGTGCAATATTATGTTGATTCACATGCTATCATTCCTACACGGTATCTGTGTGCTGTCTGCGTGGAGTTCTTCCGAGTGGGCGCTTTGGCGCTATGCACAGTCTAAATTTGTGCGATTGGACCTACCCGGTATGTCTTTGCAGTCTGCGTGGGTTTACGTCCACGCTACATGACATGCATGCCTTTGGTGCAATACACGATGTAAACATACACATTATGTTTATACACTACACTAAATACATTCACAGTAGTTGTAGGCATTGCATTCTCTGAGTATGCGTGGGGTACTTCGGTTCCTCCCACGCGCCAACGGTGTGCGCGCCTTCGGTGCTATGCACACATGAGCTTGTGCAAAAGGTTTAGCACACACACTATAATACCTATACGGTATGCGTATGCAGTCTGCGTGGGTTTCTGCCCATGCTACATGACATGCATGCCTTTGGTGCAATACACGGTGTAAACATACACATTATGTCTATACACTACACTAAATACATTTACAGTAGTTGTAGGTATTGCATTCTCTGAGTATGCGTGGGGTACTTCGGTTCCTCCCACGCGCCAACGGTGTGCGCGCCTTCGGTGCTATGCACACATGAGCTTGTGCAAAAGGTTTAGCACACACACTATAATACCTACACGGTATGCGTATGCAGTCTGCGTGGGCTTCTGCCCATGCTACATGACATGCATGCCTTTGGTGCAATACACGGTGTAAACATACACATTATGTCTATACACTACACTAAATACATTTACAGTAGCTGTAGGTATTGCATTCTCTGAGTATGCGTGGGGTACTTCGGTTCCTCCCACGCGCCAACAGTGTGCGCGCCTTCGGTGCTATGCACACATGGGCTTGTGCAAAATGTTTAGCACACATACTATAATACCATACACGGTATGCGTATGCAGTCTGCATGGGTTTCATCCGGGTGCTCAGGTTTCTCCCCTGCGTTCCAATGGTGTGCGCATTCTCAGCGCTATGCACAGTATAAACATGTGCAATTTGTTTATTCGCAGGCTAAAATACCTACACGGTTGTGTACGCAATCTGCGTGGCTGGTTTACGTCCAGGCCCCGATGATGTGCACGCCTTCGTCGTGGCACAGTATATACGCGTTTAATAGGTTTATCCACAAATACTAAACTACATACGCCGTATGTGGTGGTATTATGCTCTTTGTGGCTGGGTGGGTTTCCTCCCACACTCTCCATTTGTGCGTTTGACGCAATACATAGTATAAACTATGTGTTTGCACAATCAGCACCTATCCATGGGTAGCTGCTGGATGGAGCATTGTCACAAGGATCCCTGGTTTCAGGGGTATCACTTTCCACCTGCTTTCAGTGGTGATCAGAAGCGCTGGCTTGGACTGTGTTCGCCAGGCTGGGGTTGGCGTTGCGCCCGTTAGTGGCTGCGTCTCTGGCATTTTTTGTAGCTCAATGACTGGGCAAAAGCCTCTGCTTCATCCATCAGTCGTCTAGCAGGTGCACTACAACTGCTTTAGCCTTTAGGGTCTCTGTGCCTGGGGTGGGTTTGCGCCACCTGTGGAGGCTGAGGTACTAGTCCTCTGACCGAGTTTCTAGGGAAGTTCCGTCAAGTTGCCTTTATTGGCCAACATTTGAGGCACCCTGTACACTGGGGCCTCCCTTCTCCGATACATTGCGGAGTCTCTTTGGGATTTTCATACGTCTCGCTGCAAGACGGTCCTGTCGGTCGTGTGCATTGCAGGCGAAGGGTCCTTGCATCCGGAGGTGTTTCCACCTTCTTTACCGGAGGTGGGGCACCGGAAGTGGACCTTGTGGCCTCTCGACTCACTCGCAAGGTGGCAAGATCGTGGTCAGGTCCAGGGACCCCTGGGCGGATGCGTTAGACGCGTTGGAAGCCCGTGGGGGCAGTATCGCCTGATATATGCTTACCCTCTGCTACTGTTGTTGCCTCGCCGGCTTCGCAGAGCATACTTCATCCTGCTTTACAGTCCTTGGCTTTAATGGCATGGCTGTTTAAAGCCAGGTGCTAAAGGACCGAGTTCTCTCGTATTCGGTCATCTCTTCTATGTTGTTGAGACGGGAATCTTCCTCCAGAAAGATATCTCACCGTACCTGGAAGGCTTACATCGCTATGTGCGAGGAACTTGAGTGGCATTCTCTGATGTTTTCCGTTCCCAGGATTTTGCTGTTCTTACAGCGTGGTGTGACCCAAAAGCTGGCCTTGCATACCTTTTTTTTTTTTTTTTTGAGGGTCGGATTTTGGCCCGGACTGTTTTTTTCAACGACCGCTGCCGGGCCAATCCTTGATTAGCACCTTTTGGGCAGGGGGTTCGCCATGTGGTCCCCCCTGTCAAGCCTCCTCTCCCTACTTGGGATCTGATTTTGATGCATCTCGGTTCTCCAAGAACATCCCTTTGAGAATATCAGAGAGATTCCTCTCTTGACCTTGTCCCGGAAGTTGGCCTTATTGGCCATTGCTTCGGTTAGACGGGTGTCTGAGTTGGCAGCCTTGTCTGGCAAGTCGCCTTACTTGGTCCTCCATAAGGATATGTTGGTGTTGCGCCCACGACCATCCTTCTTTTCTAAGGATGGTCTTGGTCTTTGACCTTAAGAAGGACATTGTTCTTCCGTCCTTGTGTCCTCACCCATCGCATCCCTGAGAGTTTGTGCTTCATACATTAAGATGGGTACAAGCCTTACGAGTGTACCTGTCTGCTACTGTTTCCATTTCGGAAATCTGTGTCTGGTCCAAAACAGGGCCGAGCGGTGTCGTCTGCCACCGTCTTTAGGTGGATCAGGCAGACCGTCATACAGGCCTATGCCCTTAAGGGGCGGGCGCCTCCCTTTCCGGTTGCGGCGCATTCCACCAAGGCAATTGGTGCTTCCCGGGCCTTCCGACATCAAGCGTCGGTTGCACAAGTGTGCAAGGCGACGACCTGGTCGTCCGTTCATACCTTTTCAAAGTTCTACAAGGTTGATGTGGCTGCATCTTCGGATGCTTCCTTTGGCCGCAAAGTGTTGCAGGCCGCTGTCTAATGTTGCAACTCCTCCGTTGAGGGGCTCTGCTGGTTTGGAGTGAAGTTTTGGTTGTTCCTTACTTTTTTTGCTCCCACCCTTTTCTTATACTGCTTTGGGACGTCCCACATGTAATCAGTATGAGAGCTGCGTCGGTCCATGGACGATAAGAGAAAATAGGATTTTTGTACTCACCGTAAAATCCGTTTCTCTGACGTCCATGGACCGACGCAGCACCCACCCTTCCTTTTAAGTTTGTACTGCTTTGTTACGAACTGAGGCTGATTAGCTGCAGATGGAAGGGCAATGTCCGGAGGGACCGCCCCCCTGGGCGGGGCTGTTCAGCTCTGGCTTGTTCTAGAATGTTTTAACCTCTAACATTCTGCCTAGGTCTTCTCCTGTGAGCAGGGACATATACCCACATGTAATCAGTATGAGAGCTGCGTCGGTCCATGGACGTCAGAGAAACGGATTTTACGGTGAGTACAAAAATCCTATTTTTTACATAAATAATGAGCATGGTCAGACTTTAAGCCCTGGTTCACACCTGTGCAGCTTTGAAATTGGGCTAAATCAGTGCAATTTCAAAGCTGCAGATCAGTGCGATTTGTACCTCAGATTTCATTGTGGCTTGCAACTTCCTTTAACAGCAGTTTATGCAAATGGCAATGAAATCGAAAAAAAGGTAGTGCAGGAACCTTTTTCAAAGTCACTGCAACATAGGTAGTGGATCTCTAGGCCTGAGGTCCCTGGTGATGCTGGAGACTAATGTCCTTCATTTGTTGGTAGCCAAGGTCTTGGTCCCCTACACACGGCCGGTTTTCATGACATTTTTCCTCTTGGTCGAGAAAACCGACCGTGTGTGGGCTCCCTGGCAGTGCTTCCCTATGGGAAAACTGCCACGGAAAAAAATGCCATGAATGACGACGAGAAAAATTAGAGCATGTTCTAATCTTTCTCGTCATAATTCTTGCCGTTTTTCTCGTCGGGAAAAATGCTGGAAAGCCCACACACGGGCGTTTTTCTCGTCAAAGAGAAAAAATTAAATTTTTCCCGACGAGAAAAATGGTCGTGTGTACGCGGCATTAGTGTTTGAACAGTAGAAGGGAACCATAAACCATTTCACTTACAAAAAAAAAGTGTTAGTTTAAAGTAGAACTCCAGGCAAACAGCTGAGTACACAGTTGAAGTACACAGTTGAAGTAAATATACAGTATGTTTACAGCTTTATAGATCCAATGATTCCTGTTAGTAGGGATGGTCACTTTGCTACTCACTGGTTTTGCTTTAATGCGACCTAGGTCCGTTTAGGCTCACTGAGTAGAGGCGATGATACTTAATCACTTTCCATCGAAAAGGTCAGAGGCAGAGAAATGGCCTAGGAAGTTAAACTCATTAACCAGGAAGGAAGACACGGCAGCTGGAACTGTGACAGCGCAGGGCAGGAGGGCTGGTTTGACAAGTACATGTGCCATAGTTTACTAACATGCAGTATGGCATAAACCTTCTGAAGGCCCATTAAAAAAAGCAACGTTTTAATTTTTTTTTAAAGATATATTTATTGAGTTTAAAGAGACAAACGTACAGAAAAAAAAAAATCAATAAACCCAGCATAATATACAGAGAAAAAACTGTGTACATAGGAAATAAACAGTGCTTATATAATTGTCACACACGTCTCCTGTGGTCATTAAACATGCGATTTATAAGGAATTTACACAGACAACCTAATGCCCTGTACACACAGTCAACATTTCCAATGAAAAAAGGCAGACGGAATTTTTTCATCGGATTTTCCGACCGTGTGTGTGCCCCATCTGACTTTTTCCTTTGGAAATTCCGACGGAGTAAGAAAGAGAACATGTTCTCTTTTTTTCCGATGAAAAAAATTTCTATCGGAAATTCCGTCCGTCTGTATGGAACTCCGACGGAGAAAAAAAACATGCATGCTCAGAATCAAGTTGATGCATGCTCGGAGGCATTGAACTTAATTCTTCTCGGCTTGTCGTAGTGTTGTACGTCTCTGTGTTGTTGACGGTCGGAATTTGGTGTGACAGCGTGTATGCAAGACAGCTTGAACCGAATTCCGTCGGAGAAATCCGTCTGAGTTTATCCCTACGGAAAATCAGATCGCGTGTAAAAGGCATTACTCGAGCGAACATGTATCAGAGCGGGGTGCCTGGCCAGTACAGATGTATAGAAAAAAAAATAGCAAAGTTTAATAGCACTTCAAGGTGCAGTGTATATACAAAACAGCTTGGCAGAAAATTATATCTGTTAGATGCAGGTGAAAAACATGTCTTAGCGGCTTGACAGTGTCCAAATGGCCAATCATAATGTAAAAGCACTCTTTTAAAAAAGCTGCTCTGTTAAGTTTTTATAGGCACACATTTGTTGAGTTCTTAATTGTTTTTTGTTTTTACAAAAAATTGCTTATTTTAACCATACAGTACAGGACACAGGAAGACCATAGGATGTATGCCACTACCTGCAGGTGATTGGTCGCTGGGAAAGCTTTGCGTGGAATGCCCCCTATAAAATCCTTATAACCCCGCCTACTCAGTGAGGCTAAAAGCATTCTTTAATTAAAGAAGTTTTGCTATTAAATTTTTATAGGCACACATTTGTTGAGTTCTTAATTTTTTTACAGAAAATTGTGCATTGATAGTCGCGTCTAGGGTTACGGTGGTCTCTAGACCAATTAAGTGTGTATTTCTTTCACTTGTATGCAATAGTTTGTTGTATTCTTACTGCTTCCTATAGTGTAAATATCATTGTAATAGTCCAATGTAAGATAAGCTTGGTGGGTCACAGTTTTTATTATCATGTTTCTGTACAGCATGATGAGAGTGTACGAAGACACCTGGAACAGATTGAACAGCGGAAAGAGAAGGCAGCAGAGCTGAGCAGCGGCAGACATGCAAACACAGACTACGCTCCTAAACTCACCCCATATGAGCGGAAAAAGCAGTGCACTCTCTGTAGTGTAATGGTGAGTGACAACCAGATTACTCCATACCAAATCTAGTGTCATCTTTTTATAATACTCAACTTTTTTCTGACACTTGCTTGAATAATTGTTTGTTTTTCTACCTTGGCTTCTACCAAGATTCTTTTAAGATATATGGTGTATTTAAAAGTTAGCTTGATGTACGAGGGTTCTTTTTACTCCTTTTTAATAAGAAAAAGTGCAAAAACTTTTTAAAGACACCTCGTAAATAATGTTAACTTGTGTTATTTAAGTATAATTTGTAATTATATATGTACACATGGCTGCCAAACTTGTTCAGTACATAATAGGGCACAGCTTTCTGTTCTACGTCACTTCACACTGGCTGTGTTGCATTGCTCCTTTTCTGTATTGTCCATTGGAGGACACAGGATCCAGTTAGTACCATGGGATATACACCTACAAAATGAAAGTCATGCAGATCCATGCTCCCCGACCAGTTCAGATGCTGATGTATATGTGGATGTTCTCCTCTCTCTGGCTGCCAGTGCATGCTTCATGCTGCCCTCACTACTCTTCTTACCTGCACCCTGTTGGGAAAACACTGAAAATTCTTATCTACCACCTACAGGACCCTTAGTCCAGTGCTAGCTTGACTGGCCCTGCTCTGAGGTTTGGAGATTGTGCAAACAGATTGTAACATGTGTGGTGAGCTTTAGGAATCTAGGAGAACTTAAAGTGGAACTTTACCCATAACAATTTGATAAAAAATAATGTTCTTTAGCAAGGAACACACATTCCACATTAAAGTGGAACTTAATCAGAAAATTAAGTCCTGCAATATCACTTCATGCTGGCCCGCTTTTCAGGTATAGCTATGTAAAACATAAAAAAAGCACCTTTATGGTTTAAAATCCAGTAATACACTGGGGGTTATTTACGAAAGGCAAATCCACTTTGCACTACAAGTGCAAAGTGCACTTGAAATTGCACTGAAAGTGCACTTGGAAGTGCAGTCGCTGTAAATCTGAGGGGTCGATCTGAAATGAGGGGAAGCTCTGCTGATTTTATTATCCACTCATGTGCAAGCTAAAATGCTGCTTTTTATTTTCCTTGCATGTCCCCCTCGGATCTACAACGACTGCACATCCAAGTGCAATTTCAAGTGCACTTTGCATTTGTAGTTTGCACTTGTAGTGCAAAGTGGATTTGCCTTCAATAAATAACCCCCACTGTCTCACCTTGCTCTGCACATGCTCAGTTGCTCTCCATTTGTAGGCACTGCCGAGTTTGTAGTGGCTGATCTGCTGACAGCCTAACACTCCGGTCACAACAATTGCGACATTGAAATCGTGCTACTTCACATGATCACACCAATGTTCGCTTGAAGTAGCACGATTTCAAAGTAGCATTTCAGTGCTACTTCAGGTGCGACTTGGAAGACATCTGTGTGTCTTCATGCACAGATGTCTATGGAAGCACCTGAAACTTGCAAAAAGTAGTGCAGGAACTACTTTTAAAATTGGAGTTGGAGTCGCACTGATTTGACTGCTTCCAATAGGATGCGACTTGCCATGCAATTTAAAACTGTCAAATCGCATGACAAGTCGCACTGGTGTGTCCTGGGGCTTAAAGCAGAATGAAACTCTTCTATCCTTTAATTACACCCTTCTATCCTTTATAGCCAAGGAAGCTGCTTCTGTTTGATATGCGACTGCCATGGTGCTGCACATGTGATCAGTTATGACATCAGCCATGTGATGGTTTGACAGTTTGGAGGACACAAGCAAATGTCATGGCTTTAACATACTCACCATAACTGGAACCTGGCTTCAAGATTTTGACTCAGCTCCCCCTGCAGCTCTCTCCCATGGTGGCCTCCACTGGACTCACTCCCCCAGACCCAATGGACAAAAAGGAGGTGGAGTTGGATTCCTTCTATCCCCACAAAGCACCTTCCAAGTGCTTCCTATCCTTCAGTCTCTATCCCTCTCTTCTTTCGAGATGCACTGTATTCGTCTGTTTTCTCCCATTTTCCTGAGGATTGCAGCAATTTATCGGCCTCCTGGACCAGTATCGTGTTTTTTTTGATGACTCGCCCATGCGCAGTTGGAAACGAGCAGTGAAGCCGCAAGGCTTCGCTGCCTGTTTCCCTAAGTGAGGATGGCGGCACCGGGACCTGCCAGGATCGAGGGGTCGGCCTCGGGGGGCCAACATCGCGGGCGCCTAGGACAGGTGAGTGTCCTTATTAAAAGTCAGCAGCTACAGTTTTTGTAGCTGCTGACTTTAAAAAAAAAAAAAATTGCGGATGAAATCCCGCTTTAACAGCCTTATTGCAGTCATCCCTGTCCAGAGCTCAAAAGTTCCAGCTATTTCCCCATCCCCACTTATTCTGAGTTGGAAGGGAATCTACTTGCTCTATATAGGCAGTAGAAACAGATGGAATTGAGGAGGACCTAGAGCCAGGATCCTATACACCTGATACCCTGGCTTCACACAAAATGCTTGCCAATATACACATGCTCAATTCTGCCGTGCACAAAAGTCTTGGCACTGGAGTGTCCTCAGTCTTGCTGTCCCCTCTTGTTTTCTAAGAGACCTACAAAGACTAAAAAGACATTCCCCATTCATGAACAAATGGAAAAGGCAATTAATGACCATTATAGTATTCATTTAAAAATGTTTACACCTCTGAAAATCATTACAGAGCTATGTCAAGTTGAAAAAGAATTCACTAAAAAGCAGACTGTTCCTGTATTAGTCCCTACCGTCTCAGTTTTAAATAAACATCTTACTGTGCCTACAGAAAAGGTTCCCTTACTTAAGGGTTCTGCAGACAGAAAATGTAAAATGCTCTTAAAGGCTCTCTTTGCTCTTGCAAACTCAGCTATGCAACCTTCTATTGCTACAATCTCTGTTTGTCAAACTGCAGCTAGTTGGACTGGGGAAATTAATAAACCAGATCCTGTATTCCAGGACCAAGTTCTGGTAGGACACTTACAGATTTTGCCTTCTGCTCTACTTTTTTGTGTTGATGCCCTAGAACAGTGATGGCGAACCTTGGCACCCCAGATGTTTTGGAACTACATTTCCCATGATGCTCATCTACACTGCAGAGTGCATGAGCATCATGGGAAATGTAGTTCCAAAACATCTGGGGTGCCAAGGTTCGCCATCACTGCCCTAGAACAAGTCATGAAAGTCACACATTTCTAGAATGATTAAAACTTTTGTCCATATGCAAGAATCTCATGACTGAAAGCCTAGCCAGCAGAAGCTGCCTGTAAAAGACACGCTCTTTGAAGGAGGGTGTCTTTTTGGCGATGCACTTGACAAGTTTATTAAGGAGGTCACAGGAGGAAAGGCATTTTTTGTACAATGAAAGGCTCCAAGCCCCACTCCTTGGGGTTTCTACCTCCTCTTAATGAAAAGCACCCTACTGCTCTTCCCAGGTTCCAATTGGTGGTTTCAAATGGGTACTTAAAAGAATAAGATAGAACCACCCGCGCTAGCCAAAAATTGAGCAGGTGGGGTAGCTGGGGTGTGGGGTGCACTGCAGCAGATACCGGGGGTCTAATCCAAATAGACAAACAGAAAATATAGATAAATGATGGTGGCTGCGCTGTGATTACACTAAGGAAAAGAGAATCAGGGAAGGGCTGTGGGCTGGTCTAATAAACAGGGACTAAAGATAAGTGGCGTGATAATGACAAATAAGTGACACAGATGTGAAATATGTAAGTGTCACGACCAATGAACGTGCACAAATCCCAATAACGCAGGGGGGAGAGAAAGGTTACCCTAATGGGTGAGCGTTAACATAATCACATGTGAAATCTTAGATGAAATATAAACAAATAAATGATTATAAGTGAATGTGCAAGGCAAAACGTATGTGAACTCCAAAAAAAAAAAACCGCACAAGATAAAACAAATGCAAAAATTAGGATAAAATGTCCATAGTTTGGATCTGAAGTGAACATAACAAGTGATACAGTTCAATGTTTAAAGTGAATCCAGTCACCATCGGTTGCTAGGGTGTTTAACACACGACTCTTCAGTGCAAATCCCAATAACGCAGAGGGGAGAGAAAAGTTACCCTACTGGGTAAGCGTTAACATAATCACAAGTGAAAACTTGGATGAAATATAAACAATTAAATGATTATAAATGAATGTGCAAAGAAAAACGTATGTGAACTCCAAAAAAACACACAAGATAGAACAAATGCAAAAATTATGATAAAATGTCCATAGTTTGAATCCAAAGTAAACGTGACAAGTGATACAGTCCAATATTTTAAGTGAGTCTCGTCACCATCGGTTGCTAGGGTGTTTAGCACACGACTCTTCAGTGCAAATCCACCACAGTGCTCACAAGCAGCTTACCTCCCAGCTAAAATAAACCAGCATATGGTGTACTCCGGGGCAGTAGACAGTCCTCTCGAGGAAGACCTATTCTTACTTTCACAGGATGTATATGGAAATACAAGCGAAGAAAAAAATATATATAGTGTGACTCTGTAGATGCACAAACTGGAGTGACTGTAATTAGATGTTCTCACACTCACTTTTTAATGAGCGAGCATGGACATCAATCCACGAGCACCGAACTCGTTAGTACGTAGCAGGTTACAATGATGAAAGCCCTCCAATTTGGGGGTAGCTGCAGGGTGCCTCTCAGATGCGGTGCATGGAAAAAATAAAACAACAAAAAAACAAAAGGTATATAGCGTGACTCTGTGGATACACGGAGATGGGTTCGCTGCAATGGCTGTTCACACACTCACTTGTAAAAGGTGAGCGTGGGCATCAATCCACGAACACCGCGCTTGTCTGTCTGTGCTGCAGTGCTTGGTATGCAGATCCCTCCGATGGATGGTAACCACACAGTGCCGATATAATAGGATTTTTATAACAGCTTACCTGTAAAATCCTTTTCTTGGAGTACATCACGGGACACAGAGCGACATAGTCATTACTAATGGGTTATATAGATACCGTCAGGTGCTGGCACTGGCAACTTCCAAAACCGGAAGTACCCTCCCCTATATAAGCCCCTCCCATCCGGGAGCACCTCAGTTTTGTAGCAAAGCAATAAGTGTTCCCAAAGAGGGGTGGGAGCTCTGTGTCCCGTGATGTACTCCAAGAAAAGGATTTTACAGGTAAGCTGTTATAAAAATCCTATTTTCTTTTTCGTACATCACGGGACACAGAGCGACATAGTCATTACTAATGGGATGTCCTAAAGCAATGCCAAATGAGGGGGGGGATACACCATATATAAGCTGAGCGCTATCAGACATGAGGATCTTTTGCGGCCTGCAACACACTGCGCCCAAAGGCGACATCCTCCTGACTTCTAACGTCCACCTGGTAGAACCTAGTAAACGTGTGTACCGAAGACCATGTTGCGGCCTTACAGATTTGAGCCAGGGAGGCCTGGTGATGCACTGCCCATGAAGTTCCAACTGCTCTCGTGGAGTGCGCCCTAACTTTGAACGGAGGCGGTCTACTTCTCAAGCTATAGGCTTGTATTATGACCTGTCGAATCCACTTGGCTAAAGTAGATTTTGACGCTGCCTGACCCTTTCTGGGGCCTTCCGGCAGAATAAACAAAGTATCCGTTCTGCGAATCTGAGCAGTGGCTTTTAGATAAGCTTTAACTGCTCTTACTACATCCAAAGAATGCAATAACTTTTCCTCTACCGAAGTAGGCTTGGGGAAAAAAGAAGGAAGAACCACATCTTGGTTCAAATGAAAACTCGATACCACCTTAGGAAGAAAGGCTGGATGAGGACGTAACACTACTCTGTCCTTATGGATAACCAGATATGGCTCCTTACAGGACATAGCTGCTAATTCCGATACTCTTTTAGCCGAACAAATGGCTACTAGAAAAATCAATTTCCTGGTGAGAAGCACCAAGGAAATATGCTGTAATGGTTCAAATGGTTGTTTCTGTAGAACCGACAGAACCAAGTTTAGATCCCATGGACATATGGGAATATTAACCGGAGGACTAATACGCATCACTCCTTGTATAAAGGCTTTGACTAGTGAATGCGAAGCCAAGGGCCTTTGAAAAAATATTGACAAGGCCGAAATCTGACCCTTGATAGTACTCAAGGCAAGCTTCCTATCTACAGCCCATTGTAGGGAGTCCAGACTCCTACCTATTACGTACTTACGTGGATGCCATTTCTTGGCTTCACACCAGGCGATGTACGCCTTCCAGATTCTATAGTAGATCTGCCTGGATACCGGCTTCCTGGCATTGATCATGGTAGATACCACAGAATTAGAGAGCCCTCTCTTTTTTAGAATGTGGGCTTCAATAGCCAGGCCGTCAAACCTAGGGCTGGTAAGGAAGGGTGGTATATCGGTCCTTGCGAAAGCAGGTCCGGACGATGTGGGAAAGTCCAAGGATTCCCCACTGACATTTTACAATCTCCACGTACCACGCTCTTCGGGGCCACGCTGGAGCCACCAGAATCACTGGTTTCTTTTCTACCCTGATTCTGCGGAGTAATCGAGGTAACCATTGTGGCGGTGTGAATGCATATATCAGCTTGAACTGATCCCAAGGGAACACTAGGGCATCCGAGCCGCAAGCTAGGGGATCCCTTGTCCGAGAGACAAACCTGTCCCCCTTTGCGTTGAATCTGGATGCTAGAAGATCTACATCCGATGTTCCCCACCGCTGACATATTGTCCAGAAAACCTCGGGGTGAAGGGACCCTTCCTCTGGGCCTAATTGCTGGCGACTTAGAAAGTCCGCCTTCCAATTCTCCACTCCTGGAATGAATACCGCAGATATGGCTGGGACATATTTTTTCTGCCCATTTCAGGATGTAATTTACTTCCCTCTGGGCTGCACGACTCCTGGTGCCCCCCTGATGATTGATATATGCCACTGCTGTGGCATTGTCTGATTGAATTCTGACAGGGGACCCTTGGAGTTTGGATGTCCATGCTACTAGGGCATACCGGGCTGCTCGTATCTCTAAGAGATTGATGGGCAGGGCCTTTTCTGCATCCGACCATCTGCCCTGGAGAGACTATTGCTCCAGTACTGCTCCCCAGCCTATAAGGCTGGCATCTGTAGTGACCACCTTCCAAGAAATCGGACTGAAGGATTTCCTTTTTTCCAGATTCTGGGAAACCAACCACCAACGGAGGCTCTTGCGAACGGAAGGGGACAAGGACATTGTAAGTCTAGGCCTGAATTTTTTTGTTCCAGGCTGACAGTATGGCCCCTTGCAAATTCCTTGAATGGAATTGACCGTAGGGTACTGCTTCGAATGATGCCACCATTTTTCCCAGCAGCCTCATATACAGGCGTATGGACGGCTGTCTTTTTTGTACCCACTAAGTGGATCAAATCTTTCAAAGACAACACCTTTCCTCGAGGCAAGAATATTTTTCTCTGGCCTGAATCCAACCTTAGCCCCAAGTATTCCAGACTTTTGACTGGTTTTTAGGGCTGACTTGACTCGGTTGATAATCCAACCGTGAGATTCCAGATACTTGATCGTCTTGTGAACGACCACGCCTAGTTTTTTCACTGAGTGGTCTATCAGCAACAAGTCATCCAGATATGCCATTATCATTACACCTTGTGTTCTTAGATTGGCCAATAAAGGGCCAGAATTTTTGTAAACACTCGTGGTGCTGTGGCCAAACCGAAGGGTAAGGCTCTGAACTGAAAATGGCGCCCTTCTACTGCAAAGCGTAGAAATTTTTGGTGGACTGGAAAGATGGGAATGTGCAAATAAGCATCTTTGATGTCGATCGTGGCTAACCAACCCTCCCCTTGTAGGGCAGTGGCCACCGATCGGATCGACTCCATCGGAAAGACCTGATATACAGGAATTTGTATAGCCCTTTTAGAATTAATATGGGCCTCCCGTCCGCGTTTGCTTCGGGACTGTAAAGAGGTTTGAGTAAAACCCGAACCCTCATTCTTCCAGGGGACCTCCATAATTACTCCTTGGAGCAATAGTTGTTCTAGTGCCAACAGGAGGGACTCTCTCTTCCGGGGATCCCTTGGCACGTTTGACCTCAAAAATGGGAAGGAGGAGAGTCTTTTAACTCCAAACTGTATCCCAAACCTACTGCGGAGAGCACCTATCTGTCTTGATCGTGTCCCGCCAGGTCTCTTGCGAACAACTGGAGTCCTCCCCCCACCCGACTGAGTGGGGGCTTCAATGAATTTAACTTTGGGGGAGGTTTTGTACCTCCCTGACCCAGGGTTTCTCATTACCCTGCTACTGTCCCTGTTTTTTACCCCCGGGATTTGACCGAGGAGGCCGTCGGAACTGTTACACAGCCGATGCCCCAGGGACTGGAGAAGCAGGCCTCTTAAAGAGGGACCTCTAACTCTGCTTTTAACCGGCAAGAGCGTATTTTTACCGCTGGAAATTTTCTGGATATATTTGTCCAGGTTTTCCCTGAATAAGCGTTCACCATGAAATGGGACGCTAACCAGCCATTCTTTACAGGGAGCTTCAGCAGACCAGTTTTTGAGCCATAGGAGCCTACGCGTATGTACTATAGACAGCGTAAGGCGGGAGGCCTGATGGACTGAATCCTCTATGGCGTCAACCGCAAAGCCTAAGGCTCTAGGTAGATCAGCTAGGGCAAAGCCTGCTGATCTGTCAAGTCCCTCAAGACCTGTTTCAACTGATCCTTCACTGCTTAGCAGACCCCAATAGCTGCTACTGCTGGTTGTATCACCAAGCAGATTTTCATAAGGACTCCAATCTTTTATTGGGTTCTTGAACATTTGGACATTATCCACTGGACATGTCAGTGATTTATACATACAAGAGATGGCTGCGTCCACTGTAGGGACCTTCCATTTTTTTTTTTTTTTTGATGAACTTATCCTCCATGGGATAGACCACCGGAAATCTCTTGGGGGAATAAATATTTTCTCAGGACGTTCCCAATCCTGGTAAATGAGCCCTTTCAGTAAAGGGTGAAGTGGAAAAGAAAAAACAGTCTGGGGGCTTCTAGCGACCCCAACGAGGATACAGTAGTGGTTGATGGTTCCGCAAGGTGCATTTTTAAATGCTGATCGGACCATGTTAGTCAGAGACTGAACCCATAATCTTTCAGCTTGAGATGCTGAGAAAAGGTTCCCCCACTGTTGATTCCTCTAACAGAATCAACCTCATCCTGATCCCCTTCAGGCAGGTCGATCCCTGTATGGGACTGTTGCTCTGCTAACAGGCACTCTGAAGGAGGAGACGGAGATCGGGCGTGCTTTCCCTGACAGGGAGGCAGCGATAAATGTTGACAATCTCTCTCTAATCCTCCCAGAGCTGAGGAAAAAACCTCCTCTGTTACATACACAGGAGCAGGTGACTGAGGACAGCCACAGTACCAAGTACCCCTGCGGGGTCTCTACGGTCACTTACCTCTGAACTTCAGGGGAGACTGGTGCAGCAGAAGTATGCCCAAGATCCTCAGAGCCCGATGAGACCCCCTTCGCTTCCTGGAAGATTCAGTTCCGGAGCTTCTGGACGGCATATTCCTAAGCCTAAAGCTGAGGTATTCCAGCCGTAATACACCACTTTTACTGAGAATAGTCTAGCACAATTGCTGCTATATCACAGTTGGTGTCTACTAATGTGCCTTTCTAGGGGATGCCTGTATCAACCGCTTGCTGTATGCCTTTAAATGTTGCCAGCTCTGTCTCTGTACTTCATAGCCAGCTCACTACAATATTGTGGTTTTTTTAAAACTGCTGGGACGCCCGCACATGCGCAGAAGCGCTGCGGCGCGCACAGAGCGTCATCCCCCAGGCTCCGCCCCCTTTCCCGGCTCACCTCTATATATAGAGGCGCGTGCACGCGCGCGGGCACGTGCGCCTTCGGCGCTAATTTCAAATATGGTAACAAGGGACAGGAGCCAGGGCCCCTCTTTGCCGCAGGCCGGGGGATGGACAAACACTGCAACATGGCAGAGGAAGCAGTTTCCTATAAGAGAACTCACCATCTGCCTGGACTTTGCTCTGCTGAGAAGAAGCTAGTCCACATGACAAGAAAACATTCCACAGCGGCCTCTAGTGGACAAACACAGGTACCGCAGTCTAATATATTAAATATATATAAAAAAAAAAATATTTTTTTTTTTTTTTTCTTGACCACCTTTAAAAATTATTACATTTTTTTAGTAGTTACAGGCATGCACAGAATTTTGCGGGAATACCATTAGGTAACAGACAGAAAGACAAATTAGGCTTGGGGGTCCCCCAATAGAACCAAGTTCCTGGGGGCCCCCACTTACCTGTTCCCCGCCGCAGGACTTTGTTTGGTCCACAAAAGCCCAAACTTCACCTATCACGGCAGGCATTGTAATCAAACCTTCAGGGACCGGGTTCCCAAGGATTCCACTCCCCTGGACCTGTATAGCACCCTGCACAGAAAACATCTTGGTCGTGGGTATGACCAGAGCTCTGGATCCCAGGGTCCAGCTCTCCTAAGAGAAGCATTACAGGCAAAACCTTGCTCTTCTCTGCAAGGCCCGGGTACCGACCGTTTAGCTATGAAGCTTTTTTGGTCGGATCCGGAATAGCTTACTGAGGCCCAAAAGAACCTGTACGCAAGCTCAGTGAAAAACACATGTTTCTTCTTGGCCAACACCTTAGACACTGGCAAAAAACTGAGGTGCTCCCGGATGGGAGGGGCTTATATAGGGGAGGGTACTTCCGGTTTTGGAAGTTGCCAGTGCCAGCACCTGACGGTATCTATATAACCCATTAGTAATGACTATGTCGCTCTGTGTCCCGTGATGTACGAAAAAGAAATTTATATATGAGGGAACCACATAGTGTGAGTAGGTAAAAACAGGCGTCTTTATTAATGGCAATTGCCGAATAAACTCACATTTGTGAAGTGGGTAAGGGTTCAATCTCCTAAGAGCGCCGAGCTCGTCTCCTTACGTACAGCTGTAAGTGTATCTGTGCTTTGAATCCTGACGTGTATCGTCACATCACATGACTTCATCGGAGGAACTTAATAGAGTTTCAAACTCTACCCACTCAACGTTATCTTCTCTCAAACTTAACAAAGTCTGCCAAAGGACAGTCAGATCTGCAGACTGCCCTGAGCAACATTTTTTCTACAATGAAATTCTCCAAGCCTCACTCCTCAGGGGTTTCTACCTTCTCTAAATGAAAAGCACCCCATTGATCTTCCTGGGTTCCAATCTGTTCTTTCAAATAGGTACTTAATAGAGTTTCAAACTCTTCCCCCACAGCATTCTCTGTGGACATTTTCTATGTATCAAACCTGTTCCCGATACCAAAATCCAGTGGGGTATTTGTCCTATTCTTAAAATCCCTGAAAAACAAGTACCTACATGTTCCAAAGTTTCACATGAAATCAGCAAGTGAAATGTCTTGCATTAGTAGACATTCAAGATGCCTACCTGCACATTCCCATTTACCCCTCTCAGTGGGAGACAAAGCTTTTCAATTGGTTGCACTGCCATTCCCCCTTACCTTGGCCCCTAGAGTATTTACAAGGGTGCTTGCACCACTACTCGCATTCCTACCTTGACAAACTCTTCTAAAAGATCCATCTCCTTTAAGGGGGGGGTGGTCCCTTCATCTCAGCATCTTCAATCCCATGTCAGAAATGGGGGACTCCAGATGTGGACATCCTGGCCTGCAGGTTAAACAAGTTGCCCCGATTTGTGGCCAGGAACAAGGATCCTCTAGTACTATCATTGGATGCCTTGGTAATTCCCTTTGCTCTATTCTGACTTTCCTCCAGTTCTAATTCTTCCTTGATTGCTCTACAAAATAGAAGACCCAGAAGGGCCTGGTACACAGACACACTCAAACATCTGGGACATTACCCCTGGACCCTTCGAAACAGACCAGACCTGCTGTCTCAAGGCCCCCTACTGCACCCTGCTTCTCAGTCTGTGGCTTTAGGGGCATGGCTGTTGATTCTCAGGTCTTGAAGGAAAATGGTATGTCTGACTCTGTTATCCCCACCTTACTCAGGGCTAGAAAAGCCACTTCATGAAAGATATACTACCACACTTGGAAATCTTAATTCGCCTGGTGTGAACACAGGCTATTTAACACCAGAGATTACTAAGTACCTCACATTTTGGCTTTTCTACAGTGAGGACTTGACCAGAATTTGGCCTTAGGTACTCTTCTGGGTCAGGTTTTGGGCTTTTCAATCCTATTCTAGAGGACTCTGGTCTCACTTTCCCTTTGGCAGAACCTTTATTCAAACCCACAGACCAGATCCCCTTTAAGCCTCGTATACACTACCGGGAATCTCATTAGGAAAAAACCTGTTGTGTTTCCCTGACGAGATTCTTGACAAGAATCTTGTCCCGGCCGAGTGTACACACGCTCGATTCAAAAGAACCACCGTTCTTTTGAATGGAACAAACGCGGTGACGTCATCGACTACGACGAGCGTGCGCTCGTCACATTCGATGTCGTCGCCGCCATCTTGCTACACCCTACCTATGCCTGGGAAGCTACCGCGCATGTGTCAAAGTCATTTCGAGCATGCGCGGGTTTCCACGGCGACAGGTAAGCGTACACACTCTCGGGTTTCTCGTCGGGAAACAGGCCGACGAGAATCCCGACGAGAAAATAGAGAGCAGGTTCTCTATTTCTTTCTCGTACATCACGGGACACAGAGCGACATAGTCATTACTAATGGGTTATATAGTTACCGTCAGGTGCTGGCACTGGCAACTTCCAAAACCGGAAGTACCCTCCCCTATATAAGCCCCTCCCATCCGGGAGCACCTCAGTTTTTTGCCAGTGTCTAAGGTGTTGGCCAAGAAGAAACATGTGTTTTTCACTGAGCTTGCGTACAGGTTCTTTTGGGCCTCAGTAAGCTATTCCGGATCCGACCAAAAAAGCTTCATAGCTAAACGGTCGGTACCCGGGCCTTGCAGAGAAGAGCAAGGTTCTGCCTGTAATGCTTCTCTTAGGAGAGCTGGACCCTGGGATCCAGAGCTCTGGTCATACCCACGACCAAGATGTTTTCTGTGCAGGGTGCTATACAGGTCCAGGGGAGTGGAATCCTTGGGAACCCGGTCCCTGAAGGTTTGATTACAATGCCTGCCGTGATAGGTGAAGTTTGGGCTTTTGTGGACCAAACAAAGTCCTGCGGCGGGGAACAGGTAAGTGGGGGCCCCCAGGAACTTGGTTCTATTGGGGGACCCCCAAGCCTAATTTGTCTTTCTGTCTGTTACCTAACGGTATTCCCGCTAATATCTGTGCATGCCTGTAACTACTAAAAAAATGTAATAATTTTTAATGGTGGTCAAGAAAAAAAAAAAAAAAAAAAGAATGTTTTTTTATATATGTTTAGTATATTAAACTGCGGTACCTGTGTTTGTCCACTAGAGGCCGCTGTGGAATGTTTTTCTTGTCATATGGACTAGTTTCTTCTCAGAGAGCAAAGTCCAGGCAGTTGGTGAGTTCTCCTATAGGAAACTGTTTCCTCTGCCATGTTGCAGTGTTCGTCTATCCCCCGGCCTGCGGCAAAGGGGGCCCTGGCTCCTGTCCCTGGTTTCCATGTTTGAAAATTAGCGCCGAGGCGCACGTGGCCGCGCGCGTGCGCGTGCACGCGCCTCTATATATAGAGGTGGCCGGAAAAAGGGGCGGGGCCTGGGGGATGACGCTCTGTGCGCGCCGCAGCACTTCTGCGCATGTGCGGGCGTCCCAGCAGGTTTTTAAAAAGCCACATTATTGCAGATAAGCTGGTTATGAAGTACAGAGACAGAGCTGGCAACATTTAAAGGCATACAGCATAGCGGTTGATACAGGCATCCCCTAGAAAGGCACATTAGTAGACACCAACTGTGATATAGCAGCAATTGTGCTAGACTATTCTCAGTAAAAGTGGTGTATTACGGCTGGAATACCTCAGCTTTAGGCTTAGGAATATGCCGTCCAGTAGCTCCGGAACTGAATCTTCCAGGAAGCGAAGGGGGTCTCATCGGGCTCTGAGGATCTTGGGCATACTCCTGCTGCACCAGTCTCCCCTGAAGTTCAGAGGTAAGTGACCGTAGAGACCCCGCAGGGGTACTTGGTACTGTGGCTGTCCTCAGTCACCTGCTCCTGTGTATGTAACAGAGGAGGTTTTTTCCTCAGCTCTGGGAGGATTAGAGAGAGATTGTCAAAATTTAGCGCTGCCTCCCTGTCAGGGAAAGCACGCCCGATCTCCGTCTCCTCCTTCAGAGTGCCTGTTAGCAGAGCAACAGTCCCATACAGGGATCGACCTGCCTGAAGGGGATCAGGATAAGGTTGATTCTGTTATAGAGGAATCAACAGTGGGGGAACCTTTTCTCAGCATCTCAAGCTGAAAGATTATGGGTTCAGTCTCTGACTAACATGGTCCGATCAGCATTTAAAAATGCACCTTGCGGAACCATCAACCACTACTGTATCCTCGTTGGGGTCGCTAGAAGCCCCCAGACTGTTTGTTCTTTTCCACTTCACCCTTTACTGAAAGGGCTCATTTACCAGGATTGGGAACGTCCTGAGAAAATATTTATTCCCCCAAGAGATTTCCGGTGGTCTATCCCATGGAGGATAAGTTCATCAAAAAAAAAAAAAAAAAAAAAAAAATGGAAGGTCCCTACAGTGGACGCAGCCATCTCTTGTATGTATAAATCACTGACATGTCCAGTGGATAATGTCCAAATGTTCAAGAACCCAATAGATAAAAGATTGGAGTCCTTATGAAAATCTGCTTGGTGATACAACCAGCAGTAGCAGCTATTGGGGTCTGCTAAGCAGTGAAGGATCAGTTGAAACACGTCTTGAGGGACTTGACAGATCAGCAGGCTTTGCCCTAGCTGATCTACCTAGAGCCTTAGGCTTTGCGGTTGATGCCATAGAGGATTCAGTCCATCAGGCCTCCCGCCTTACGCTGTCTATAGTACACATGCGTAGGCTCCTATGGCTCAGAAACTGGTCTGCTGAAGCTCCCTGTAAAGAATGGCTGGTTAGCGTCCCATTTCATGGTGAACGCTTATTCAGGGAAAACCTGGACAAATATATCCAGAAAATTTCCAGCGGTAAAAATACGCTCTTGCCGGTTAAAAGCAGAGTTAGAGGTCCCTCTTTAAGAGGCCTGCTTCTCCAGTCCCTGGGGCATCGGCTGTGTAACAGTTCCGACGGCCTCCTCTGTCAAATCCCGGGGGTAAAAAACAGGGACAGTAGCAGGGTAATAAGAAACCCTGGGTCAGGGGAGGTACAAAACCTCCCCCAAAGTGAATTCATTGAAGCCCCCACTCAGTCGGGTGGGGGGAGGACTCCAGTTGTTCGCAAGAGACCTGGCGGGACACGATCAAGACAGATAGGTGCTCTCCGCAGTAGGTTTGGGATACAGTTTGGAGTTAAAAGACTCTCCTCCTTCCCATTTTTGAGGTCAAACGTGCCAAGGGATCCCCGGAAGAGAGAGTCCCTCCTGTTGGCACTAGAACAACTATTGCTCCAAGGAGTAATTATGGAGGTTCCCCTGGAAGAATGAGGGTTCGAGTTTTACTCAAACCTCTTTACAGTCCCGAAGCAAACGCGGTCGGGAGGCCCATATTAATTCTAAAAGGGCTATACAAATTCCTGTATATCAGGACTTTCCGATGGAGTCGATCCGATCGGTGGCCACTGCCCTACAAGGGGAGGATTGGTTAGCCACGATCGACATCAAAGATGCTTATTTGCACATTCCCATCTTTCCAGTCCACCGAAAATTTCTACGCTTTGCAGTAGAAGGGCGCCATTTTCAGTTCAGAGCCTTACCCTTCGGTTTGGCCACAGCACCACGAGTGTTTACAAAAATTCTGGCCCTTTATTGGCCAATCTAAGAACACAAGGTGTAATGATAATGGCATATCTGGATGACTTGTTGCTGATAGACCACTCAGTGAAAAAACTAGACGTGGTCGTTCACAAGACGATCAAGTATCTGGAATCTCACGGTTGGATTATCAACCGAGACAAGTCAGCCCTAAAAACCAGTCAAAAGTCTGGAATACTTGGGGCTAAGGTTGGATTCAGGCCAGAGAAAAATATTCTTGCCTCGAGGAAAGGTGTTGTCTTTGAAAGATTTGATCCACTTAGTGGGTACAAAAAAGACAGCCGTCCATACGCCTGTATATGAGGCTGCTGGGAAAAATGGTGGCATCATTCGAAGCAGTACCCTACGGTCAATTCCATTCAAGGAATTTGCAAGGGGCCATACTGTCAGCCTGGAACAAAAAAGTTCAGGCCCTAGACTTACAATGTCCTTGTCCCCTTCCGTTCGCAAGAGCCTCCGTTGGTGGTTGGTTCCCCAGAATCTGGAAAAAAGGAAATCCTTCAGTCCGATTTCTTGGAAGGTGGTCACTACAGATGCCAGCCTTATAGGCTGGGGAGCAGTATTGGAGCAATAGTCTCTCCAGGACAGATGGTCGGATGCAGAAAAGGCCCTGCCCATCAATCTCTTAGAGATACGAGCAGCCCGGTATGCCCTAGTAGCATGGACATCCAAACTCCAAGGGTCCCCTGTCAGAATTCAATCAGACAATGCCACAGCAGTGGCATATATCAATCATCAGGGGGGCACCAGGAGTCGTGCAGCCCAGAGGGAAGTAAATTACATCCTGAAATGGGCAGAAAAATATGTCCCAGCCATATCTGCGGTATTCATTCCAGGAGTGGAGAATTGGAAGGCGGACTTTCTAAGTCGCCAGCAATTAGGCCCAGAGGAAGGGTCCCTTCACCCCGAGGTTTTCTGGACAATATGTCAGCGGTGGGGAACATCGGATGTAGATCTTCTAGCATCCAGATTCAACGCAAAGGGGGACAGGTTTGTCTCTCGGACAAGGGATCCCCTAGCTTGCGGCTCGGATGCCCTAGTGTTCCCTTGGGATCAGTTCAAGCTGATATATGCATTCACACCGCCAATGGTTACCTCGATTACTCCGCAGAATCAGGGTAGAAAAGAAACCAGTGATTCCGGTGGCTCCAGCGTGGCCCCGAAGAGCGTGGTACGCGGAGATTGTAAAATTTCAGTGGGGAGTCCTTGGACTCTCCCACGTCGTCCGGCTTTCGCAAGGACCGATATACCACCCTTCCTTACCAGCCCTAGGTTTGACGGCCTGGCTATTGAAGCCCACATTCTAAAAAAGAGAGGGCTCTCTAATGCTGTGGTATCTACCATGATCAATGCCAGGAAGCCGGTATCCAGGCAGGTCTACTATAGAATCTGGAAGGCGTACATCGCGTGGTGTGAAGCCAAGAAATGGCATCCACGTAAATACGTAATAGGTAGAATTCTGGACTTCCTACAATGGGCTGTAGATAGGAAGCTTGCCTTGAGTACTATCAAAGGTCAGATTTCGGCCTTGTCAATATTTTTTCAAAGGCCCTTGGCTTCGCATTCACTAGTCAAAGCCTTTATACAAAGAGTGATGCGTATTAGTCCTCCGGTTAATATTCCCATATGTCCATGGGATCTAAACTTGGTTCTGTCGGTTCTACAGAAACAACCATTTGAACCATTACAGCATATTTCCTTAGTGCTTCTCACCAGGAAATTGATTTTTCTAGTAGCCATTTGTTCGGCTAAAAGAGTATCGGAATTAGCAGCTATGTCCTGTAAGGAGCCATATCTGGTTATCCATAAGGACAGAGTAGTGTTACGTCCTCATCCAGCCTTTCTTCCTAAGGTGGTATCGAGTTTTCATTTGAACCAAGATGTGGTTCTTCCTTCTTTTTTCCCCAAGCCTACTTCGGTAGAGGAAAAGTTATTGCATTCTTTGGATGTAGTAAGAGCAGTTAAAGCTTATCTAAAAGCCACTGCTCAGATTCGCAGAACGGATACTTTGTTTATTCTGCCGGAAGGCCCCAGAAAGGGTCAGGCAGCGTCAAAATCTACTTTAGCCAAGTGGATTCGACAGGTCATAATACAAGCCTATAGCTTGAGAAGTAGACCGCCTCCGTTCAAAGTTAGGGCGCACTCCACGAGAGCAGTTGGAACTTCATGGGCAGTGCATCACCAGGCCTCCCTGGCCCAGGTCTGTAAGGCCGCAACATGGTCTTCAGTACACACGTTTACTAGGTTCTACCAGGTGGACGTTAGAAGTCAGGAGGATGTCGCCTTTGGGCGCAGTGTGTTGCAGGCCGCAAAAGATCCTCATGTCTGATAGCGCTCAGCTTATATATGGTGTATCCCCCCCCCTCATTTGGCATTGCTTTAGGACATCCCATTAGTAATGACTATGTCGCTCTGTGTCCCGTGATGTACGAGAAAGAAAATAGGATTTTTATAACAGCTTACCTGTAAAATCCTTTTCTTGGAGTACATCACGGGACACAGAGCTCCCGCCCCTCTTGGGGACACTTATTGCTTTGCTACAAAACTGAGGTGCTCCCGGATGGGAGGGGCTTATATAGGGGAGGGTACTTCCGGTTTTGGAAGTTGCCAGTGCCAGCACCTGACGGTAACTATATAACCCATTAGTAATGACTATGTCGCTCTGTGTCCCGTGATGTACTCCAAGAAAAGGATTTTACAGGTAAGCTGTTATAAAAATCCTATTTTTTCTCGTTGAGATTATGGCCAGTTTTCTTGACGAGAAACCTAAAAGCCTCGTACACACGCACGGTTTACTCGGCAAGAAAGCTCTGCCAGCAATTTTCTTGCTGGTTCTTGCCGAGAAAACCCGTCATGTGTACGAGGTGTGACAGCAGGAAGGTAAAGTCACCTGGTTGCATCCAGGGGGGTAGATATATTTCGCCCAGATTCAGGCTTTACGCCGACTTATACAACTAGGTGGAGAGTTGTATAAGCCCAGCTAAGGCTAGTGGGCTCATGGATGACTCATACCTCTAGGGAGAGTGTGGGGCGTCGTACAGACAGGGAGTTGAAGAGACCAGCTGAAGCTTGTCAGCTCATTTAGGCCTCTATAAGAACTCCCAGCTTCATTAGATGTTAGCTCATGCCTGGAACCAGACCTGTGTGGACTGTCTAGGGAGAGTGAACCCCTGTGCGGTGAGACAAAGCCTGTGTGGCTATTTGCTTGGACATTTAAAACCAGGGACTTAGGGACTAGGACAGCACTAGGCTGATCCCAGTTGTTAGTTAGGAAACCTGTATGTTTAGTCAGAGGTCAAGTTGACCAGGATTTATTTTATTTATGTTTCTTTTGCTTTGCTGTGTTTTGTCACTGTAAATAGAAAATAAACCGCACCTTTTTGATTTTGAAAACCACAACCTCCGTTTGCTGGGCCTGTTTTTGTCTGGGGAGCCCATCCCGGGGGTCACACACACCCGCTGCCGAGCTAACCCCCTCACAGTTGGTGGAGAACCAGTGGCAGTTTTTTTAAGCCAGCATGGAGGAGATACTGAAACAGCTGGCTCTAGCAAATGCCAATCAACAGCAGACAAATGCAGGTTTGCAAAGGAGCCTTGCAGCCCAGCAGCAAGCTCATCAACAGAGCCTTGCAGCCCAGCAGCAAGCTCACCAACAGAGTCTGGAAGCTCAGCAACAAGCCCAGCAGCAATCTGAGGCCCGCTTCATAGACCTGTTACAGAAGCAAGAGCAGAGACTACAACAAATGGAAGCAGTAATGCAGCAACGTCCGCAGACCAGTGAGGAAAGCCGTCCCACTAATACCGCGTCCTTTGGGGTGAGTCGTTTATTGACAAAAATGACTGGAGAGGATGATCCAGAGGTATTTTTGACCACATTTGAAAGGACCGCTGAAAGAGAAAAGTGGCCTGAGGAGCAGTGGGCTGGACTGGTGGCTCCTCTGTTAACTGGTGAATCGCAGAAAGCTTACTATGACCTAGAGCCTAACCAAGCAAAAGACTATGTGATGCTAAAAGCTGAAATTTTGGCAAGGCTGGGTGTCACCCAGGCTGTCCGGGCTCAGCGTGTGCATAACTGGACTTTCCAGCTTGGAAAACCCCCCAGGTCTCAAATGTATGATCTCATTCACCTGAGCAGAAAGTGGCTACAGCCAGAGACTTTGTCCGCACCAAAGATTGTGGAACGTGTTGTAATGGATCGGTTTTTGAGAGCTCTTCCTACTGCCATCCAAAAGTGGGTAAGCCATGGAGACCCAGAGACGGCCGATGGTCTTGTGGATCGTGTGGAGAAATACTTGGCTACAGAGAACCTGACGGCCTCTTCCAGAGACACTCGGACTTTCCACCCTAAGACCAGACCATCCCCAGGGGCGGATAAGAGGATTCCAAGGGGTAAGGGTGGAGAGAGTGAGAGGGTGGGAGCTCTACCCCAAGTTTGGCGAGAACAGCCTGGGAAATCAGCGGCTCAAGAGGCGGCAAGAAGGATCGTTTGCTACCGCTGCCGGCAAGCGGGACATATTGCAGCAAATTGCCCGGTTGTGGAGAAACCCATGCAGTGTGACTTTCTGACGGGCAGACGTCAGTCGCTGTGTGCGACAGTCGCATGCACTGCCATTCGAGGAACTGAGAAACATTTATGCAAAATGTGTGTTAATGGTAGAAATGTTGTGGTATTGCTGGATTCAGGTAGCCTTGTGACCCTGATAAAGGCTGAGTTAGTTAAAACAGAGGTCTCTGGGAATAGCAAGGTAGCTGTTATTTGTGTGCATGGGGACACCCGAGAGTATCCAGTGACTACAGTGTGTTTCGAGACCCCCAAAGGTACCCTCTCTCATCCAGTGGGCTTAGTATCTCAGTTACCGTATGACGCCATTGTGGGAAGGGATTTTCCGAAGTTCTGGGAACTGTGGGATGATCCTGAGCCCCCCACTGGTGCCCCTATGTACCAGGAATGTGATAGCCAGAACTCCCCTGAGAGTGGTGAGGACTCTCCGGAATTTCCCTTATCAGTATTGGCAGGGGAGACTCAAGAAACTGGAGAGGAGCCCACCTCCTCAGACGAAAACCTACCGTCTGTGGAGTTTTCTGATCTTGAGGTTCACAGGGAAAACTTTGCCACAGAACAGTTGAAAGACCCCGCCCTAATAAAGGCACGGGAAAACGTAGTGAAAATAGATGGCGAGTTAGTGAACCCAGATAATACCTGCACTTACCCATACTTCAGCGTAGAGAAGGACCTACTGTATCGGGTGGCAAAAAGGGCAGAAGAAACCGTTGAGCAGCTTGTGGTGCCCAAACCTTACAGGAAGTTGGTGTTGGAGTTGGCCCATGGGCACATTCTTGGAGGTCATCTGGGGACAGAGAAAACCCGAGAGAGGGTATTACAGAGATTCTATTGGCCGGGGGTGATGAAGGACATAGAAAATTATTGTTCCTCCTGCCCTGTGTGTCAGAGGTCGGCCCCGATGCCACATTTCCGTAGCCCGCTGGTCCCTCTACCCATCATTGAGGTCCCGTTTGAGAGGATCGCCATGGATTTGGTAGGTCCTATAATCAAGTCCGCTAGGGGGCACCAGTACATATTAGTTATAATGGACTATGCCACCCGTTATCCAGAAGCGATCCCTCTCCGAAATACCTCGGCCAAAACCATAGCCAAAGAGCTATCTCTTGTGTTTAGCCGGGTGGGTATTTGTAAAGAACTGCTTACGGACCAAGGTACACCCTTTATGTCCCGGGTTATGAAGGAGCTGTGTAAATTGTTCAAAGTGACGCAATTACGTACATCTGTGTATCACCCCCAAACCGATGGGCTGGTTGAAAGATTCAACAAAACCCTAAAACAAATGTTGAAGAAAGTGGTGGATAGAGATGGAAAGGATTGGGACTGTCTACTTCCTTATCTGATGTTTGCTATTAGGGAGGTGCCCCAATCCTCTACGGGATTCTCCCCCTTTGAGTTACTGTATGGGAGACACCCAAGAGGGCTGTTGGATATTGCCAAGGAAACTTGGGAAAGTGAGAGTTCTCCCCACAGGAGTGTGATTGAGCATGTCGCCCTGATGCAAGACCGAATTGCACAGGTAATGCCCATCGTGAAGGAACATTTGGCCCAAGCGCAGTTAGCACAGCAGAGAGTGTACAACCGTGGAGCCAAGACCCGTACCTTTTCCCCGGGGGATAGGATACTGGTACTTGTCCCTACGGTTGAAAGTAAATTCCTTGCCAAATGGCAAGGCCCCTACGAGATAATGGAAAAAGTGAGCGAAGTGAATTACAAGGTCAGACAACCAGGAAGGCGAAAGCCCGAACAGATCTATCACGTTAATCTGTTGAAAGCCTGGAGGGATAGAGAGTCCCTAGTCGCAGACACTTGGTCACCAGCTCAAACTGGTTGCGTGATTCCTGAGGTTGGAATAGCAGCCACCTTGTCACAACCCCAACAACAGGAGGTTAAGGAGTTTGTGCTTCGCAACAAGGAGGTATTCTCTGAGCTGCCGGGACAAACATCTGGGGTAGAGCATGACATCATTACCCCGCCCGGTGAAAGGGTGAAGTTAAAACCCTATCGGATCCCAGAGGCCCGACGGGAGGCAATACGGGAGGAAGTACAGAAAATGCTGAACTTAGGGGTGATAGAAGAGTCCCAAAGTGATTGGTCTAGTCCCATTGTGTTGGTGCCTAAACCGGATGGGAGCTGGCGATTTTGTAACGATTTTCGTCAGTTGAACAAAGTTACAAAATTTGACACCTACCCCATGCCACGTATAGATGAGTTGATCGACCGGCTGGGAACAGCCCGATACATGACGACTCTTGACCTCACAAAAGGGTATTGGCAAATCCCCCTGGCCAAATTGGCCAAAGAGAAAACCGCATTTGTAACCCCAGACGGGGCGTTCCAATATAAAAGAATGCCGTTCGGGTTACAGAATGCGCCGGCCACATTCCAGCTGAAAATGGACCAGATGCTGAGGCCCCATCGGAAGTATGCTGCGGCTTACCTGGATGACGTAATTGTCCATAGCACAGATTGGGCCTCACATCTGCCAAAAGTGCAAGCAGTCCTGGACTCTGTTCGGGAAGCGGGGTTTACGGCTAACCCCAAGAAGTGTACCATTGGGCAGGAGGAGGCCAAATATCTTGGGTACACCATTGGGAGGGGAGTAATAAAACCCCAACTCAACAAAGTCGAGGCCATCCAGAGTTGGCCACGTCCCAACAGCAAGAAGCAGGTACGAGCCTTTCTGGGAATCGCTGGGTATTATCGGCGATTCATTCCCCACTTTGCTTCTAAGGCTGTGCCCCTAACCAACCTGACGAAGGGGAAAGGGTCGGTCATGATTAAATGGACCCCCGAGGCTGAGGCAGCATTCCAATTCTTGAAACAAGCCTTATGTAGCCAGCCAGTGTTGTACTCACCCGACTTCTCTAAAGACTTTGTCGTACAAAGTGATGCGTCAGATGTGGGGTTAGGAGCAGTATTGTCCCAGGTCTGGAACGGGGAAGAGCACCCAGTCATTTACCTCAGCAGGAAGTTGAAGTCCCATGAGGTAAATTACGCCACCGTTGAAAAGGAGTGTTTAGCGGTGAAGTGGGCTCTAGATTCCCTTCGGTACTACCTGCTAGGTAGGCACTTTGACATGGTTACGGATCACGCTCCGTTAAAGTGGATGGCTCAAAACAAGGAAACAAATAGAAGAGTGAATAGGTGGTTCCTGGCCCTCCAGGAATTCAACTTCACAGTAAAGCATCGCCCTGGCGTTCAAATGGGGAATGTGGATGCTTTGTCTCGGGTACATGAATGCCTGATTGCTGGTGTTCCAACCCCGAGGTTAAAACAAGAGGGGGGGGTATGTGACAGCAGGAAGGTAAAGTCACCTGGTTGCATCCAGGGGGGTAGATATATTTCGCCCAGATTCAGGCTTTACGCCGACTTATACAACTAGGTGGAGAGTTGTATAAGCCCAGCTAAGGCTAGTGGGCTCATGGATGACTCATACCTCTAGGGAGAGTGTGGGGCGTCGTACAGACAGGGAGTTGAAGAGACCAGCTGAAGCTTGTCAGCTCATTTAGGCCTCTATAAGAACTCCCAGCTTCATTAGATGTTAGCTCATGCCTGGAACCAGACCTGTGTGGACTGTCTAGGGAGAGTGAACCCCTGTGCGGTGAGACAAAGCCTGTGTGGCTATTTGCTTGGACATTTAAAACCAGGGACTTAGGGACTAGGACAGCACTAGGCTGATCCCAGTTGTTAGTTAGGAAACCTGTATGTTTAGTCAGAGGTCAAGTTGACCAGGATTTATTTTATTTATGTTTCTTTTGCTTTGCTGTGTTTTGTCACTGTAAATAGAAAATAAACCGCACCTTTTTGATTTTGAAAACCACAACCTCCGTTTGCTGGGCCTGTTTTTGTCTGGGGAGCCCATCCCGGGGGTCACACACACCCGCTGCCGAGCTAACCCCCTCACAGAGGCTTTACAGCAGCCTGTGCTTTCTTGATATTTCAATATGGGTTTCCTGCGAAAATCCTGAGTGTAGCAGCCTATAATCCAGAGTCTGTGGATTTTGAGTCTGTGTCCTCTACTGCACTCCAAGATATGGGATTTAAAGGTAAGTTAAAATCCCTTTTTTTCTTGCCCAAACAGATCAGCCCTGGGGTAATGCCTCCTACTACAACCATACATCATTTTTTTGTTGACATCTTAGGATTACTAGCTTTAAAGCGGACCTTCAGTCATTTCTTCAATTTTCCATCTATTAAATCTTCTGCCCTTGTTGTTTTAACTTTGGATAGTAATTTTTTTTCTGCCAGTAAATACCTTATACAGCCCAATTCGTGTTTCTTGTCTGGTCATTTAGCCTAGGCTTATGACATCATGCACAGCTCTCTCTCTCACTCCTGTGAGAGTTTTCCAGGAAGGGAGGGGAGATGAGTCATAAGAGGGCCAATGAAAACTGCAGAACTGGAGGTGTGTGTCTGTTAGTGCTGCAACGGATCGGTGGTGATCCATGATCCGAACGGGTCACCGTGTTCGGATCGGATCACCACGCGATCCGCGGAGCGATCCACGGCCTCGGCCTTAGGAAAGGCCGCGGCTTCGGCCTAGCTCCGGAGCCACGCCCATCTTGGTACACCCGACCGCGGCGGCTGCCTTATGCGCGCTGAGCGCCACTGACGTCATCACCCCTCACCCTCGCTGCTCGTGGATCTGAACTGGCCGGTGGGAGAGATTAAAGTAAGTGGGGGAGATGCCTATTAAGATTGGAGGAGATGCCTGACTCAGTGGGGAGATGTGGATATTACAGTGGGGGAGATGCCTATTACAGTGGGAGAGATTGTGGATATTACAGTGGGGGAGATGCCTATTACAGTGGGAGAGATTGTGGATATTACAGTGAGTGGGGGAGATTGTGGATATTACAGTGAGTGGGGGAGATTGTGGATATTACAGTGAGTGGGGGAGATTGTGGATATTACAGTGGGGGGGGTGACGTGGATATTACAGTGGGGGAGATTGTGGATATTACAGTGGGGGGGATGTCGTGGATATTACAGTGGGGGTCTGGGGGAGATTGTGGATATTACAGTGGGGGGGATGACGTGGATATTACAGTGGGGGAGATTGTGGATATTACAGTAAGTGGGGGAGATTGTGGATATTACAGTGGGGGAGATGACGTGGATATTACAGTGAGTGGGGGAGATGACGTGGATATTACAGTGAGTGGGGGAGATGACGTGGATATTACAGTGGGGAGATTGTGGATATTACAGTGGGGAGATTGTGGATATTACAGTGGGGGGGATGACGTGGATATTACAGTGAGTGGGGGAGATGACGTGGATATTACAGTGGGGAGATTGTGGATATTACAGTGGGGAGATTGTGGATATTACAGTGGGGAGATTGTGGATATTACAGTGGGGGAGATGACGTGGATATTACAGTAAGTGGGGGAGATTGTGGATATTACAGTGGGGGAAATTGTGGATATTAGTAATTTTTTTTATTTTTTATGTCGATACGAAAATGATCCGATCCGAGGATCGTTCTGATCCGTGAGTTTTTTGATCCGTTGCACCCCTAGTGTCTGTGGAAATCCTGGAAGTGAACAGGCAGCAGCTTCACCTGTCCACAGTTAAAATGACTGCAGCCAGACTTAGTGGAGGGAGATTTCTGCAGCATATTTGGCAAATACAGAATCACAGTATATATAAAATAAAATGCAAAGTGGTTGGAGGGAAGCTTCAGGATGACAAAGATGTTTTCATTACAGATTATGTGAGCAGACTGCAGTTCCTCTTTAACCTTTTTTATAGCAACTTTTTTTCTCTTCAATCAAAAATCATCTCCCCGTAGCTGCAGGAGCTCTGTTCGCCCAGAGCTGTTGGCATTGCCTCTGTGTCTGAAGACCTACTTATGTGAGTTGGCCATTCGGACTTGGCACTGCAAGCTCCCTCATTTTAACTAGCTGCTGGACGCCTAATTGGTATCCCCCTTTCCTGTGGGGCTTGCCTTTGAAGGAGTAATGCTGTGGGACTGATTGCTGACATTATTACACTGGGTGGAGTGTTGCATGTGTGCACTCTGTACTCTCTTTTCTGCCGGACAGCATTGAGAAAGCATCTCTCCTGCTCCTGCTACAAGAGCCACGTGTAACAGTGATGCAACCTGCAGTGATGCTTGGTCACCTCTGTCCAGTCAACCCATCGGTCTTGAGCATTGTCTTCTAACTACCACTGGCAGAGGCGGCTCTCTAATTAGGCAGATTAGGCGACGGCCTTAGGCCTCGCAAGAGTCGCAAATTCCAGGGGCCCCGCGCTGCCGCCTAAATAGTCACTATCACTAGTCATCTTGCGCGGGCTATTTTCGTTCTCGCACGCCGCCCGCAAGCTCCACTTTTTACTGCAGAGAGAGCCGAGTCTGACATCTCTCCCCGCAGTCCCCGGCTGCCTGACACACACACAATCATTTCAGACTGCAGAGAGCCATGGAGAACTGGACCCGCCCCCTCCTTCTCCTGCTCTGTGTGATGTTTCCTGTGTACACAGAGGGGGAGGAGGAGGCTCACCATGCTGCCGAGACAACTCTGCTCGTCTGACATTTACTGCCTGAACTAATGCAAAGTAAGTCTTCCAGAGGAGAGGAGGGGGGAACAAGCCTACAGTTCACTTTTTAGTGATTTGGGGGGAGAGGATATGTTCTATGGGCACTTTAGGACTTGTGTTACAAGGGGGCTTGGATATGAAATCCACCCCCCTTAGCACATATCCCCCCCCCCCAAATTAAAGAGATGCTGTCTGCCACAGAGGGGGTGGCCCTTTGCACCCCACAAGTGATGTGCAAAATTGCTCCAAGTGCCCAAAATAGTGCCCCCCCTGCAGGCAAGTAAGTGCAGCAAAGTGAAAAACACAGGAACATGCTGTGTGATCTGTGCAATGCACATGTGACTCGGGTGCAATTTCAGCCCAATTATGTCCGCACACTCTCTGACCATCTCTTGTATCATGTCTGCAGTCTCTGACCAGCTTCTGTAGTATGTCTGCAGTCTCTAACCATCTCTTGTATCATGCATGCAGTCTCTGACCATCTCTTGTATCATGTATGCAGTCTATGACCATCTCTTGTATCATGTATGCAGTCTCTGACCATCTCTGGTATCATGTATGCAGTCTCTGACCATCTCCTGTATCATGTATGCAGTCTCTGATCATCTTCTGTAGTATGTCTGCAGTCTCTGACCATCTCTTGTATCATGCATGCAGTCTATGACCATCTCTTGTATCATGTATGCAGTCTCTGACCATCTCCTGTAGTATGTATGCAGTCTCTGACCATCTCCTGTAGTATGTATGCAGTCTCTGACCATCTCCTGTAGTATGTATGCAGTCTCTGACCATCTCCTGTAGTATGTATGCAGTCTCTGACCATCTCCTGTAGTATGTATGCAGTCTCTGACCATCTCCTGTAGTATGTATGCAGTCTCTGACCATCTCCTGTAGTATGTCTGCAGTCTCTGACCATCTCCTGTAGTATGTCTGCAGTCTCTGACCGTCTCCTGTAGTATGTCTGCAGTCTATGACCATCTCTTGTATCAGGTATGCAGTCTATGACCATCTCTTGTAGTATTTCTGCAGTCTCTGACCATCTGCTGTATCATGTCCGCACACTCTCTGACCATCTCTTGTATCATGTATGCAGTCTCTGACCATCTTCTGTAGTATGTCCGCAGTCTCTGACCATCTCTGGTATCATGTCTGCACACTCTCTGACCATCTTTTGTATCATGTCTGCACACTCTCTGACCATCTCTTGTATCATGTCTGCAACCTCTGACCACCTCCTGTAGTATGTCTGCAGTCTCTGACCACCTCCTGTAGTATGTCTGCAGTCTCTGACCACCTCCTGTAGTATGTCTGCAGTCTCTGACCACCTCCTGTAGTATGTCTGCAGTCTCTGACCGTCTTCTGTAGTATGTCTGCAGTCTCTAACCATCTCTTGTATCATGTATGCAGTCTCTGACCATCTCTTGTATCATGTATGCAGTCTCTGACCGTCTCCTGTATCATGTCCACACACTCTGTGACTATATCCTGTAGTATTTTTGCAGGGTCTGACCATCTCTTTTATCATGTCCTCATAGTCTTGTAGTGTAATATAGGATGAAATGAGAGCCATCAAGCTGGAGCCCAGAGAGGACCATCTGACTGAGCCCTGCACGGTGCACCTGAGTGGTGGTCAGTAACAGCGTAGCAAGGCCAGTCGGAGGGGGGGGTCACTGATTTAGGGGGCAGTGAATACAGTAAGGTAAGGAGGCACTGATATAAAGGTTCTCCCTTATATCAGTAACCCCCCCCCCCCCTTACCTTAGTGCATTCACTTTGAGAAAGGTGCTCTATGGTGACCAGAGTCCTCCCCACATTAAAGTTTCCATTTTAAATGCAAGTTGGAACTGTGTTGCCAATGACAAAAAGGGGAACTCTGATGTAAGGTGATCTCGTCACCAGAGCCCCCCCTTACACCAAAGTCTGCAACATTTCCCCTTACATCAAATTTCCCCTTGCACTGTAAGGAGGAACTCTGTGTTGGGTTATATTAACCTGACCTTCATGTAAATGGAGAAATATGGTTTTGACTCTTGTTTAACCTTAAACATATTGCTAGTAACAGCTGCACAAATGTTATCTATATTTGTGTGCGTGTAATATTTATATTTGTAATATAATATATATGTAGTATATACTGTATATTTGATTAAAGAATAATTGGTTAGAGAAAGTTCTAGAAACTGTAAATTCATAGTTCATAGGATTTAAGGCGCTTTATATATGCAATTTATACCGTTAATTTTTATCGCTTGAATTATTTTATTATGGGAGTGAGTGGGGCCTCATGTCTAAGGTTTGCCTAAGGCCTCACCAAGCCTAGAGCCGCCTCTGACCACTGGCCCAGGTTTTATGTGTACTAGAGGCCTAGTCTTCTGCCTTGAGCCATAACTGGGAGTCATGTTGCCCATTGGTGTTAGAGTGTGTCCCCTCTTTGGAGTACTCCTTGCTCCATCAGGTTTTTTCTGGGCCTGCTCCTCTCTCTCAGTGCAGGTTTTTACTACAGACATTCAAGACCTTATGATGCAGATTTCCCAGTTAATATTTGATCCCAGTGCAGAGGCCATAAACACAATATTGTGCCTTCCACTGCAGACTCAGTGCTGGTTCTGTCTGTGGCATTAACTGCTTCCGAGCCTTCCACTGTGGAAGTTGGATAATGAATCACTCCAGTTGCTGACTGATGAGCTTTCTCCTGAGAATTTGCAGTCTTCTGCTATTACTCCTAAATTGAAAGAGACTTTTCTTTCTCGTACATCACGGGACACAGAGCGGCATAGTCATTACTATGTGGGTTATATAGTTTACCTTCAGGTGCTGGCACTGGCAACTTCCAAACCGGAAGTACCCTCCCCTATATAAGCCCCTCCCATCCGGGAGCACCTCAGTTTTTTGCCAGTGTCTAAGGTGTTGGCCAAGAAGTAACATGTGTTTTTCACTGAGCTTGCGTACAGGTTCTTTTGGGCCTCAGTAAGCTATTCCGGATCCAACCAAAAAAGCTTCATAGCTAAACGGTCGGTACCCGGGCCTTGCAGAGAAGAGCAAGGTTTTGCCTGTAATGCTTCTCTTAGGAGAGCTGGACCCTGGGATCCAGAGCTCTGGTCATACCCACGACTAAGATGCTTTCTGTGCAGGGTGCTATACAGGTCCAGGGGAGTGGAATCCTTGGGAACCCGGTCCCTGAAGGTTTAATTACAATGCCTGCCGTGAGAGGTAGTCCTGCGGCGGGGAAAAGGTAAGTGGGGGCCCCCCAGGAACTTGGTTCTATTAGAGGACCCCCAAGCCTAATATGTCTTTCTGCCTGTTACCTAACGGTATTCCCGCTAAATATCTGTGCATGCCTGTAACTACTAAAAAATTTAATAATTTTAATAGTGGTCAAGAAAAAAAAAAAAAATATAGACAGACCGCGGTACCTGTGTTAATCCACTAGAGGCCGCTGTGGAACGTTTCTTGTCATGTGGATTTTTTCTTTTCATCAGAGTCAAGTCCAGGCAGATGGTGAGTTCTCTTGTGGGAAACTGCTTCCTCTGCCATGTTGCAATGCTCGTCCATCCCCCGGCCTGCGGCAAAAGGGCCCTGTCTCCTGTCCCTAGTTTCCTTTTTTCAAAAAAGAGCGCCGAAGGCGCACGTGCCCGCGCACGTGCGTGTGCACGCGCCTCTATATATAGAGGTGAGCTGGAAAAGGGGGCGGAGCTTGGGGGATGACGCTCTGTGCGCGCCGCATCGCTTCTGCGCATGTGCGGGCGTCCCAGCATGTTAAAAGGCACAATTATGTGTTGTGAGCTGGCTATGGAGTGCAGAGACAGAGCTGGCAACATTTAAAAAAAGGCATACAGCAAGCGGTTGATGCAGGCATCCCCATAGAAAGGCACATTAGTAGACACCAACTGTTTATATAGCAGCAATTGTGCTAGACTATTGTCAGTAAGTGGTGTATTTCGGCTGGAATACCTCAGCTTTGGGCTTAGGAATATGCCGTCTAAAAACTCCGGGACTAAAAATCCCAGGAAGCATAGGGGGTCTCCATCGGGCTCTGAGGATCTTGGGCATGCTTCGGCTGCACCAATCTCCCCTGAAGAATCAGAGGTTAGTGACCGTAGAGCACCCTCAGGAGTACCTGGTACTGTGGCTGTCCTCAGTTCACCTGCTCCTGTGTATGTAACAGAGGAGGTTTTTTCCTCAGCTCTGGGAGGGCTGGAAGAGAGATTGTCAACATTGATCGCTGCTTCCCTGTCAGAGGGAAAGCGCGCCCGATCTCCGTCTCCTCCCTCAGAGTACCTGTTAGCAGAGCAACAGTCCCATACAGGGATCGACCTACCTGAAGGGGATAAGGATGAGGTTGATTCTGTTGTAGAGGAATCAACAGTGGAAGAGCCATTCTCAGCATCACATGCTGAAAGATTATGGGTTCAGTCCCTGACTAACATGGTTCGATCAGCATTTAAAATGACCCTTGCGGAGCCATCATCCACTTCTGTCTCCTCGTTGGGGTCGCTAAAAGCTCCCCAGACTGTTTGTTCCTTTCCAATCCATCCTTTACTGGAAGGGCTCATTTACCAGGATTGGGAACATCCTGATAAAATATTTACTCCTCCCAAGAGATTTCAGGTGGTCTATCCCATGGAGGATAAGTCCATCAAAAAATGGAGGGTCCCTACAGTGGACGCAGCCATCTCTTGTGTGAATAAATCACTGACATGTCCAGTGGATAATGTCCAAATGTTCAAGGACCCAATAGATAAAAAATTGGAGTCCTTATTAAAATCTGCTTTTGCTACAGCAGGCTTGGTGACACAACCAGCAGTGGCAGCTATTGGGGTCTGCCAAGCAGTGAAGGATCAGTTGAAACAGGTCTTAAGGGACTTGCCAGATCAGCAGGCCCTTGCCCTAGCTGATCTACCTAGGGCCTTATGCTTTGCGGTGACGCTATAAAGGATTCAATCCATCAGGCCTCCCGCCTTACGCTGTCTGTAGTACATATGCGCAGGCTTCTATGGCTCAAAAACTGGTCTGCTGAAGCCCCCTGTAAAAAATTGCTGGTCAGCTTCCCATTTCATGGTGAACGCTTATTCGGGGAAGACCTGGACAAATATATCCAGAAAATTTCCAGCGGTAAAAGTACACTCTTGCCGGTTAAAAACAGAGTTAGAGGTCCCTCTTTTAAGAGGCCTGCTTCTCCAGTCCCTAGGACATCGGCTGTGATACAGTTCCGACGGCCTCCTCGGTCAAATCCCGGGGGTAAAAATCAGGGACAATCGCAGGGTAACAAGAAGCCCTGGGTCAGGAGAGGTACAAAACCTCCCCCAAAGTCAAATGCATGAAGGGTTGCCCCCACTCAATCGGGTGGGGGGAAGACTTCAGTTGTTCGCAGAGACCTGGCGGGACACGATCAGAGACAGATGGGTGCTCTCCGCAGTAAGTCTGGGATACAAATTGGAGTTAAAAGACTCCCCTCCTTCCCATTTTATAAGGTCGAACGTGCCAAGGGATCCCCGGAAGAGAGGATCCCTCCTGTTGGCACTAGAACAACTATTGCTCCAAGCAGTAATTATGGAGGTCCCCCTAGAAGAATGGGGGTTCGGGTTTTACTCAAACCTCTTTACAGTCCCGAAGCCAAACAGGGACGTGAGGCCCATATTAAATCTAAAAGGGCTAAACAAATTTCTACATATCAGGACTTTCCGGATGGAGTCGATCCGATCGGTGGCCGCTGCCCTACAAGGGGGGGAATGGTTAGCCTCGATCGACATCAAAGATGCTTATTTGCACATTCCCATCTTTCCAGTCCACCAAAAATTTCTACGCTTTGCAGTAGAAGGGCGCCATTTTCAGTTCAGAGCCTTACCCTTCGGTCTGGCCACAGCACCACGCGTGTTCACAAAAATTCTGGCCCCATTATTGGCCAATTTAAGAACACGAGGTGTAACGATAATGGCATATTTAGACGACTTGTTGCTGATAGACCACTCAGTGGAAAAACTAGAAGTGGTTGTTCACGAGACAATCGAGTATCTGGAATCTCACGGTTGGATTATCAACCGAGACAAGTCAGCCCTAAAACCAGTCAAAAGTCTGGAATACTTGGGGCTAAGGCTGGATTCAGACCAGAGAAAAATGTTCTTGCCTCAAGAAAAGGTGTCGTCTTTGAGAGATTTGATCCACCTAGTGGGTACAAAAAGACAGCCATCCATACGCCTGTGCATGAGGCTGCTGGGAAAAATGGTGGCATCATTCGAAGCCGTACCCTACGGTCAATTCCATTCAAGGAATTTGCAAAGGGCTATACTGTCAGCCTGGAACAAAAAAGTTCAGGCCCTAGACTTACCAATGTCCTTGTCCCCTTCCGTTCGCAAGAGCCTCCGTTGGTGGTTGGTTCCCCAGAATCTGGAAAAAGGGAAATCCTTCAGTCCGATTTCTTGGAAGGTGGTCACTACAGATGCCAGCCTTATAGGCTGGGGAGCAGTACTGGAGCAATGGTCTCTCCAGGGCAGATGGTCGGATGCAGAAAAGGCCCTGCCCATCAATCTCTTAGAGATACGAGCAGCCCGGTATGCCCTAGTAGCATGGACATCCAAACTCCAAGGGTCCCCTGTCAGAATTCAATCGGACAATGCCACGGCAGTGGCATATATCAATCATCAGGGTGGCACCAGGAGTCGTGCAGCCCAGAGGGAAGTAAATTGCATCCTGAAATGGGCAGAAAGATATGTCCCAGCCATATCCGCGGTATTCATTCCAGGAGTGGAGAATTGGAAGGCGGACTTTCTAAGTCGCCAACAATTATGCCCAGGGGAATGGTCCCTTCACCCCGAGGTTTTCCGGACAATATGTCAGCGGTGGGGAACACCGGATGTAGATCTGCTAGCATCCAGATTCAACGCAAAGGTAGACAGGTTTGTCTCTTGGACAAGGGATCCCTTAGCTTGCGGCTCGGATGCCCTAGTGTTCCCTTGGGATCAGTTCAAGCTGATATATGCATTCCCACCGCCACAATTGTTACCTCGATTACTCCGCAGAATCAGGGTAGAAAAGAAACCAGTGATTCTGGTGGCTCCAGCGTGGCCCCGAAGAGCATGGTACGCGGAGATTGTAAAAATGTCTGTGGGGAGTCCTTGGACCCTCCCACATCATCCGGACCTGCTTTCGCAAGGACCGATATACCACCCTTCCTTACCAGCCCTAGGTTTGACGGCCTGGCTATTGAAGCCCACATTCTAAAAAAGAGAGGTCTCTCTAATCCTGTGGTATCTACCATGATCAATGCCAGGAAGCCGGTATCCAGGCAGATCTACTATAGAATCTGGAAGGCGTACATCGCCTGGTGTGAGGCCAAGAAATGGCATCCACGTAAGTACGTAATAGGTAGGATTCTGGACTTCCTACAGTGGGCTGTAGATAGGAAGCTTGCCTTGAGTACTATCAAGGGTCAGATTTCGGCCTTGTCAATATTTTTTCAGAGGCCCTTGGCTTCGCATTCACTAGTCAAAGCCTTTATACAAGGAGTGATGCGTATTAGCCCTCCGGTTAATATTCCCATATGTCCATGGGACTTAAACCTGGTTCTGTCGGTTCTACAGAAACAACCATGTGAACCATTACAGCATATTTCCCTGGTTCTTCTCACCAGGAAATAGATTTTTCTAGTAGCCATTTGTTCGGCTAAAAGAGTGTCGGAATTAGCCGCTATGTCCTGTAGGGAGCCATATCTGGTTATCCATAAGGACAGAGTAGTGTTACGTCCTCATCCAGCCTTTCTTCCTAAGGTGGTATCGAGGTTTCATTTGAACCAAGATGTGGTTCTTCCTTCTTTTTTCCCCAAACCTAGTTCAGTAGAGGAAAAATTATTACATTCTTTGGATGTAGTAAGAGCAGTTAAAGCTTATCTTAAAGCCACTGCTCAGATTCGCAGAACGGATACTTTGTTTATTCTGCCGGAAGGCCCCAGAAAGGGTCAGGCAGCGTCAAAATCTACTTTAGCCAAGTGGATTCGACAGGTCATTATGCAAGCCTATGGCTTGAGAAGGAGACCGCCTCCGTTCAAAGTTAGGGCGCACTCCACGAGAGCAGTTGGAACTTCATGGGCAGTGCATCACCAGGCCTCCCTGGCTCAAATCTGTAAGGCCGCAACATGGTCTTCAGTACACACGTTTACTAGGTTCTACCAGGTGGACATTAGAAGTCAGGAGGATGTCGCCTTTGGGCGCAGTGTGTTGCAGGCCGCAAAAGATCCTCATGTCTGATAGCGCTCAGCTTATGTATGGTGTATCCCCCCCCCCCTCATTGGGCATTGCTTTAGGACATTCCACATAGTAATGACTATGCCGCTCTGTGTCCCGTGATGTACGAGAAAGAAAATAGGATTTTTATAACAGCTTACCTGTAAAATCCTTTTCTTGGAGTACATCACGGGACACAGAGCTCCCACCCCTCTTTTGGGGACACTTATTGCTTTGCTACAAAACTGAGGTGCTCCCGGATGGGAGGGGCTTATATAGGGGAGAGTACTTCCGGTTTGGAAGTTGCCAGTGCCAGCACCTGAAGGTAAACTATATAACCCACAAAGTAATGACTATGCCGCTCTGTGTCCCGTGATGTACTCCAAGAAAAGGATTTTACAGGTAAGCTGTTATAAAAATCCTATTTTTTTGGCCCTTGTTGATGCAGTGTGCCACACCCTTAAAGCAGAATTAAACTCTCTTAATCAACATGAACGTTTTTTAATGCTTATGTTGCTAACATTAGTAAATTAATAGGGAGCTTTATTATATTAACTTGTTTTCATTTTTTTGCCTAGGCCAAAATGATGTCATACATCCCATAAGTTTTCAAAAGAAACTCTTCCACTTTTTTTTGGTTGACAAGCTTGGCACGATTTTTAAAGGAACGTTTTGCCACATTTTCCTTTCATTTCTGTAATGCGGCAATCGCAGCAAGATCATACCACGTTTGGGTTGCCATTAAGAATTATGACACCCAAATGTTGTGTGTTTTACCGCAATTCCAAATCACCAAGTGAGAATGGGGCCTATAGTCCACATTTTAACGGTCATTAACATGTACAGTGGATATAAAAAGTTTACACACCCATATTAAAATGTCAGGTTTCTGTTTCATTTTAATGTGACTTATAAACTGTACAACTCAATTGAAAAACAAACTGACATCTTTTAGGGGGGGGGGGGGCAAAAAGAAAGAAATAATAATATGGTTGCATAAGTGTGAACACCCTTAAATTAATACTTTGTTGAAGCACCTTTTGATTTTTATTACAGCAATCAGTCTTTTTGGGTATGAGTCAATCAGCATGGCACATCTTGACTTGGCAAAATTTGCCCACTCTTCTTTGCAAAAACACTCCAAATCTGTCAGATTGCGAGGGCATCTCCTGTGCCCTCTTCAGATCACCTGAAGGTTTTGTGCCAATATTGACTGGTATTTGGAACTGTACATAATTCCTTCTACCTTGATTAAGGCACTGTACATAATTCCTTCTACCTTGATTAAGGTACCTGTTCCAGCTGAAGAAAAACAGCCCCAAAGCATGATGCTGCCACCACCATGCTTCACAGTAGGTATGTGTTCTTTTGGTGATGTGCAGTGTTATTTTTGCACCTAACATATCTTTTGGAATTATGGGCAAAAAGTTCAACCTTGGTTTCATCAGACCAAAACACATTTTCCCACATGCTTTTGGGAGACTTCAGATGTGTTTTTGCAAAAAATTTAGCCGGGCTTGGATGTTTTTCTTCGTAAGAAAAGGCTTCCATCTTGCCACTCTACCCCATAGCCCAGACATATGAAGAATACTGGAGATTGTTGTCACATGTACCACACACCCATCACTTGCCAGATATTCCTGCTGCTCCTTTAATGTTGCTGTAGGCCTCTTGGCAGCCTCCCTGACCAGTTTTCTTCTCGTCTTTTCATCAATTTTGGAAGGACGTCCAGTTTTTGATAATGTCACTGTTGTGCCATATTTTCTCCACTTGATGATGACTGGCTTCACTGTGTTCCATGGTAAATCGAATGCCTTGGAATTTTTTTTTTACCCTTCTCCTGACTGATCCCTTCTAACATTGAGATCCCTCTGATGCTTTGGAAGCTTTCTGTGGACCACGGCTTTTGCTGTAGGATGCGACTAAGAAAATGTCAGGAAAGACCTACTAGAACAGCTGAAATGTATTTGCGGTTAATCAGAGGCACTTTAAATGATTGCAGGTGTGTACTGACTCCTATTTAACATGAGTTTGAATGTGATTGCTTCATTTTGAACACAGCTACATCCCCAGTTATAAGAGGGTGTGCACACTTATGCTACCACATTATTTTGTTTTTTTATTTATTACTTCCCTCCACCTAAAAGATTTCAGTTTGTTTTTCAACTGAGTTGTACAGTTTATAGGTCACATTAAAGGTGGAAAAAATTCAGAAATTATTTATCTTTGTTTTATTTTTTTACATCACAGAAACCTGACTTTTTAACAGGGGTGTGTAAGCTTTTTATATCCACTGTACAGTGGAACTTTGGATTACGAGCATAATCTGTTCCAGGAGAATGCTTGCAATCCAAAGCACTCGCATATCAAAGTGAGTTTCCCCATAGAAGTCAATGGAAATGAAGATAATTCGTTCCACATACCGCATTTGGCCAGAGGTGGGTTGGCGCTGGAAATACTCAGAGACCGAATCGGAGCCGCTCGGATGCACTCGGAAACCCTCGGATTGGTTCGGAAACACTCGGGAACGGAGTATTTCCGAGTGCATCCGAACGGCTCAGAGTGTCACCGGCGCCCCCACACCTCTGGCCAAATGCGGTACTGCACACCGCAGAGGCTTGAATCCTGCTCGTTTTGCAAGACAACACTGGCAAACCGAGTCAGTTTTTTTTTTAATTAATAGCTCGTATTGCGAAACACTTGTTAACTGCGTTACTCGCAATCCGAGGTATTACTGTATATATATTTTTTTTCTGCTTACCTATCAGACTTGCTCCCTTGACACAATGGACTCCCATGTTTCACATGTTTTATGAATCTCTGTATCCCTGTGCTCCCTGTTGCCCTTGTTTATGCACAGGTTGTACGTGCAAGTCATGATCCCATGATCTCCTGCTTACAATTTTTTTGCTCCCTAGAGCTGCAAAGATACACACACGTCTTCCAGCTTTATATTTCTTGTTTAATACATTCATAATGCTGCGTTAAAATATACATTTTTGACTTTCTGCAGTAATAAAATGTTTTAGACTAGTGAAAAAAGACAGAGAACTATAATTTTGTGCTGCATCCAATTTCCCAGCTTCTCTGCTCCCTACCTTTACCTAATACATTTACCGCACAGAACAGCACAAACATTTTTTCTGTTATCCAAATAGTTACTCGAAATAAATTATATGGGATATTTTTTATTTCTTTTTTGCGCTGTACTGTGTTAGACCAGAACAGAGATCAGAAACAAGTCCTTGGTGCGAGTGATGAGCTTCCATATTTTGGCCCACATACAAAGGAATACCTCTTGATTTTGTGTTCTTTGTTCTTTTGCGGAGCTTGTTAAAGGTTAGCATTTATTAGGCCTACCAACCAGCCTTTTTAATAGTATGGGGGAGCCAAGAGGTTGTATCTAAGCATTGTAAAACAATTTATTACAGTTTTTTTGTTTATTTAGCATGTTGTTGTTAGTAGATAAAGAGTTACCTGGAAATGGTTAGGGACTGAACTCGTATAACCCATAAGAAGTATAATTTTTTTTGTACAAAGATCAGAAAAGCTTGGAGCCAGGGATAGTGGGGTACAGTATTTTATATGACATCTGCAGAGAACTCCGATGTCAGGAGACTGTGCTTCATGCTGTTTTGCCAGTAATCCTGAAGGGGACTATAGAACAGGTACAGACACTGAGATCCCTTTCACACTGGGGCGTTTTTCAGGCGCTTTAGCGTTAAAAAAAACGCCTGTAAAGCGCCTGAAAGAAGCCTCACCGGCAATCCCAATGTGAAAGCCTATGGCGCTGCGCTGGCAGGGCATCAAAAAAAGTCCTGCATGCAGCTTGTTTGCAGCGCTTTAGGAGCGGTGAATACACCACTCCTAAAACCCCCCTTCCCATTGAAATCAATGGGAAGCGCCTGCAAAACGCCTGCAAAGCGCCTGGGCAGCGGCGTTTTGTGGGTGCTTTTAACCCTTTATTCGGTCACTAGCGGAGGTTAAAAGCGCCCTGCTATTGCTCGAAAAATGCCGGTAAAGCGCTGCTAGTTTTGGCGGCGCTTTACCAGCGTTTTTCGGGTGCTGGCAGTGTGAAAGGGCTCTTAGGCTTGGTTCAAACCTATAGGTGCAATCAACCATAGGCATTTATTGCAGTGGCCTGCCCTATGCGTGAGAAACACAGAAAATAAGTCCCCTAACTCTTCCAAAAACGTGCTGCAATAAACTGCATGGTGCTGTGGCAGGTGTGAAAACGCCAGCATTTGCAGATGTGTGGGGGTGCCATTAACAATTAATTTCACAGCTGTATGTCTGCTAAAGGGCAGCGCGATTATGTATCTTTAATAAAAAAAATATATGGTAATTATAAACTAAAAGGTTGAATTTTCTTTTGTGACAGATTTCCTCTGAGGTTTACCTGTTCAGCCATATTAAAGGAAAGAAACACCAGCTAACAGTACGCGAGAACAGCAGCATCCAGGGTCGGGAACTGTCAGACGAAGAAGTGGTGAGTGCAGAAACAATTGTCATATTTTGAAAGGGTTCCAGCATCATACCATTGCCCTGCTAAGATGCCTAATGTAATATTTCTCCTTGGCTCTTCATACTTTTTCTCACTGAAATCTTTAATTTTCCTATGGGCGAAAGCCCTGTACACACGGGCGAGAATCCCGTCGAAAAAAAAACGTTGGTTTTCTCGATGGGATTCCTGGCAAGATTTTCTTGCCAAGCCCTGTGTACACACGCACATTTAAAAGAACCGCCGTTCTTTTTAATGGCAAGAACGCGGTGACGTCATCGACTACGACGAGCATGCGCTTGTCACATTCGATGCCATCGCCGCCATCTTGCTTCACCCTACACTACCCTTGTAAGCTACCGCGCATGCATCGAAGTCTCATCGAGCATGTGCAGGCTTACCTGGGGACAGGTAAGCATGTAGCCTCGTACACACTCACGGTTTTCTCATCAGGAAACAGGCTGATGAGAATCCCGACGAGAAAATAGAGAGCAGGTTCTCAATTTTTCTCGTCGAGATTCCCGGCAGTTTTCTCGACAAGAAACCATACACACGAACGGTTTTCTCGGCAAAAAGCTCTGCCAGCAGTTTTCTTGCTGTTTCTTGCCAAGAAAACCGGTCGTGTGTACGAGACTTTATAGTCAAAGATCGTATTATTACATAATTTTTCTTTGTAAAGTAAGCTTTGTTCACTGCAAACACAGTGACAAATGAAAGTAGCAGGATGTAATCTCTCCCTCCTGTTCTCGTTCTGTTCATCATCTACTCTGCACGGTGTAGCCCTTATCCCATTGTTTTCACCATACCCTGTTTTAGTAGTTTTAGTCTACATATCAGAGCTAGCTTTAGAGCTTTCTGCTATAGTCTATCACACTTTTCTTTCCCCAGACTGACAATGCGGCTGTCCTAGGGGGTTTGCTTTACTACTTCATCCTGAATGCAGTTACCCTTATGGCCCGTACACACGATCCGAATATCGTACGAAAAATGTCGTCCGATGAAGAAACGTACGATAATCGGATCGTTTGTACAGGGCTTCCGTGAGCCGATCATGACAGTTCATCCGATATTATTTTATCGGACATGCACGAAAATTTTCCTCGTACGATACCTAATCGTACGATTTTCGTTTAGTCGTTGTCGTCCGAAAATACAACACAAATACATTACAACACATGACATCACTTCCGATTTTTTTTTCTGTCATACGAGAATTTTCGGGACTTTAGTAACCTATTCAATTGCTACTTGCGACTAGTAAACAAAAAAAATCGTACGATCTGTCGTACGATTTACGGATCGTGTGTACGGGGCATTAGACAGGGTTTGACAGGCTTTGTGTTACTGGCAGGATCACCAGGTGAAATTAAGGGGAAAAAAATAAAAAAGGTAAACCAATGCAGCCACTAAGGATTGGTAAGGTGTAACATATTACAATTTTGCTTTTGGGTGTAATATCACCTTAACCGCTTTAGCCCCGGAAGATTTTACCCCCTTCCTGACACAAGCACTTTTTACAATTCGGCACTGCTTCGCTTTAACTGACAATTCCGCGGTCGTGCTACGTCATTTTTTTTTCACACAGCTTTCTTTTGGTGGTATTTGATCACCTCTGCTGTTTTTATTTTTTGCGCTATTAACAAAAAAAGAGCAACAATTTAAAAAAAATGTTTTTTTTCTTTTTGCTATAATAAATAAACCCAAAAATGTTTTAAAAAAATCAGTTTAGGCCAATATATATTCTTCTACATATTTTTGGTAAAAAAAGTTGCAATAAGCGTATATTGATTGGTTTGCGCAAAAGTTATAGCATCTACAAACTGTGGGAAAGATTTATGGCATTTTTATGGCATTTTTATTATTTTATTATATATTTTTTTTACTAGTAATGGCGGTGATCTGCGATTTTTAGCGGTACTGCGACATTGCGGCGGACAGATCAGACACTTTTGACACATTTTTGGGACCATTGACATTTATACAGCGATCACTGCTATAAAAATGCACTGACTACTGTGTAAATGTCACTGGTAGGGAAGGGATTAACACTAGGGGGCGATCAAGGGGTTAAATGTGTTCCCTAGTTAGTGTTTCTAACTGTATGGGGATAGGACTGACAGGGGGAGGAGACATATCGCTGTTCCTACTTACTAGGAACAAACGATATGTCTCCTCTCCCCTGGCTCTTGTGTCCGCGATTGCAGGTGGCCGGCGGCAATCACGCCCCACCGCGGGCGCCCATGCACGCCTCCAGCGGCTCTTAAAGGTAACAACATATTGTTTTGCGCAGACGTGCCATTCTGCCGACGTATATTGGCGTGAGCCGGTCGGCTAGTGGTTAAGCTGGTCATATACCCATAGATTTCTTTCTTTCGGCATGGGCTAAGATCAAAGTAAAACCTGCTGCGACTGTTGTATTCTAATAGCCCACAGCACTGGTTGTCAGATTATTTCAACAGTGCCTGCAGATGATTGGATGCAGGCGCTGTTCAGCCAACAATCATCTGCATGACTCCTTCGATTTTTCAGTCAAAGGATTATGAGCAATGTGGTGATGGCAGCAATGAAATTCGTCCAGCTTGTTAGGAGCCAAAAAAAAGTTTCTCAGTGTATGGCCAGCTATAGTGTCCATCCTGTGATACTAACACGGACACACTTTCACTGACAAAATCATCTCCTAGCCTGTCACTTACCACTTACACACACTGCTTCTGTCACACTAGGCAGAGAAAAAAAAATGTTACTCTTTCGTCCATGGACCGACACCGCTTCTCTATTGACAAAGTGGGTATTATCCGTTAATTAGGAGTGACTAGGCAGAAAAACTTATAAAAAGTGTTGCATCACACCTTCTACAGTACCGCCTAGGGGGCGGACCCTCCGGGTATAACCTCTCAGTCTGCATCTTCGCAGATCAGTTTTTTTCTGTCTAGCAAGGAGTAGGACATGGCTCCCTTCGGGCCCATTGGTCCGGGGGAAAAAGATATATATTTTTTTGCTACATTTTTGTTTCCTGCGATCTTCGATCAACTGCCGACTGGGTGACAGGCTGGATCCTCGCTCCTTGTAGTCTCCCCAGTTTCGGCCATCGAGCGTGTGCCGACCCTAGCTACGCGCTGGGTTTTCCACGACATGCCCGTCGCTCCACGGGTGGCCGGTGAGCCTACGCTCCAGGGCCTGCATCGGACCGCTCAGCTTCGGCTGACCTTACGGCCGAGTCGCAGCAGCCTGGCCGGTGAGCTTACGCTCCAAGGCTTGCATCGGACCGCTCAGCTTCGGCTGACCTTACGGCCGAGTCGCAGCAGCCTGTCCGGTGAGCGTCACGCTCCAGGGCATACATATGATCGTCCCTTTTGGGTCCAATCACAGCATGCCTGGCCAACAGTCACCTTCCGTGCGCGGACGATGACCTGTTTGGAATGTCTTCCAGCAAAATACATGCAGGATAGGTAAGTAAAACTCCCCTGCCTCGGCTGGGTGATTTAGCTGGACATTCCTGGAGAGATCAAGTAAGTGGTTGTGACCCCTTTCTTCCCTCTCTCCCTGCCTTTCCCTCCTCCCTGGGCTTCTAGCTAAAGGTTGCTGGGTGCTGGGGGTCACCTAGGGGGTTCCACTGGAGCGGGGCTGGCTGTAACTAACATTTAAAAGAAATGTAATTTCTGCTTACCTGTGTTTGTGTGCTTCCTTCTCCATGCTGTCGGCGGCCATTTTGAGGTGGTCCATGCCGAGTTTGGCCTCTTGTGACTGCCCGGCGGCCATCTTCCTGTGGTTCGGCCACACCCACTGGGCCCTATCAGCTGATCGGCGGCCATGTTTGTCCACCCTGTATGCATATATTGCCGTTCGGCGGCCATCTTTTTGTGGGCTATGGCTGCTTGACCTCTATCTTCGGTCGGCGGCCATTTTCTTAGAGCCCACATTATCTTCCATACAGACGTTTTTGGCAACCATTTTTCGAGAGCCTCCGGCCTCTAGGGTGCATTACACTGGTGCGAAAATTCACACAGGAAATGCTGATAAAAGAATCAGACTGACACAGCAGCAGGGGGACAGCATCACAGGTGCAGCACACGGCAGCATAGCAGTACCTATCCAGGGTGGTGAGTCCTCTGGGTGACCCAGCCTCTCTGCAGCACAGGAGGGTGGCCTATTGATATCTTGCCTGGAGCCCTGTGAGTGTCAGCGTGTGGTCAGCATGGCATCTGAGCCAGATGTCTTCTCCCCTGAAACACCAGATTTAGCAGCTGGTGCCCCTGAGGTGTCTATGTACGCTATGACGGCAATCCTAGAGGCGTTTGCTGCCAGGGTGGAAGCAGCACACGGGAATACAGGGGGTAGTAAACGCCCCGTCCCCTGCAAGCTTCTGGGGATAATTCTGATGCAGAACCAGGTCCAGCTACGGCTCGGGGCCCAGATTCTGACGCATCAGAGACTGCAGACCGTGACCGGACAGTGAGGATGACTCCAAGTCCAGGTCAGTACGCGAGACAGCTTTGGTATCTGACCTTATTACTGCAGTGCGGGATATGCTGAAGTTGGAAAATACTGCAGAAGCAGCAGAGACTCCGGTCCACTTGGGTTTCATAGACCTGCCCGCACTGCTAAGGTGTTCCCTTGTGTGTCTTTTGATAAACTCTTATACAAGGAATGGGAGAACCCAGTGAGGGTCTTTACAGCCCTAAAGAGGTTTGCGGTACGGTACCCCTTTGAGGAGAGTTTTCTGAAGAAATGGACCTCTCCCCCTATAGTGGACCCTCCGGTGTCCAGACTTAATAGAGCCACCACAATTCCTGTAGAAGGGGCTCCTGTTTTCAAGGACCCTGTGGATAAGAAGGCTGAAGCACTCGCTTGCTACCTATACTCAGTGGTAGGCTCGGCAGTACACCCGGCATTGGCGGGGGCCCTAGTGTCTCACACACTTACTGAATGGGCAAGATTGCTACTCCAGGGGTTAAGGAGCGAGATGCTCCTCCTGATGAGATAACATTGGCCGACCAGTTGGTCCAGGGCCTTAGGTTTGTCTGCGAGTCAGACATGAATACTATTCCCCTGCTGTCTAAAACTTCGGTTTATGCAGTAGCAATACGCCGCCTGATCTGGCTAAAAGGCTGGTCTGCGGACCAGACTTCCAAGAAAGCCCTGTTGGACCTGCCTTTTAAGGGCGCCAGACTTTTTGGGGCTTCTCTGGATGACATCATCGAGGATGCCACAGGAAGTAAAAGCACTTTGCTTCCCCAAATTAGCAAGTGTAAGGGGCCACGCCAAGGGGCAAGGGCCCTCCTTTACTGCACGCAAGCGTTTTTTTCGTCCCCCTAGGGCGACAGGGAAAAGACCCCAGGCCAATAAAGCGTCTGCCCAAGGACAAAAGCGTCCTTGGTCCCGCATACCCAAGAAGCCTGCGGACAAATTTGCGTCCGCATGAAGGTCCACCCCCACCCAGCTCTCGGGTGGGGGGACGTCTTCACAAATTCGCGACTCAGTGGACAGCTCTAATCTCCGACAGGTGGGTTTGCGAAGTAATCTCCTCAGGCTACAAGATAGAGTTTCTCTCTTGTCCACCGGACAGATTCAACACCTCCAATCTCCAGCTACTACCGACCCGTCGGGAGGCCCTGTATAGGGCGGTCCAGGGTCTACTGGAACGCGGGGTAGTTATTCCAGTTCCAGAACTGGAACGGGGTTTTTACTCAAATCTGTTCTTTGTGCCGAAGAAGGAGGGGGTTCGTCCAAGCTTGGATCTCAGAGCCCTCAATTGCTTTGTGAAGGTACAAAGATTTCGGATGGAGTCGGTTCGATCTGTAGTCATGGCTCTCCATCCGGGCGACTTTCTGGCCTCCTTGGACATCAAGGACGCATACCTGCATGTCCCCATATACTCCAGACACCAGAGGTTTCTGCGATTTGCTATCGGGAAGGACCACTACCAGTTTGTGGCCCTCCCGTTTGGCCTTGCCTCAGCACCCAGGACGTTCACCAAGGTGCTCGCTCCGATTCTGGCACTTCTAAGACAGCGGGGTATTGCTATCACAGGCTACTTGGATGACCTTCTGCTGAAGGCCCCTTCAAGCTCAGAATTAGAGGTAAGCGTGTCCATTACCTGTCAGACTCTTCGAGACTGTGGTTGGATACTAAACACGCAAAAGTCAGTATTGGTGCCCACTCAACGCCTAGTGTACCTGGGGTTGATTCTGGATTCCTCAGAGGCAAAGGTATTCCTCCCTGTGGAGAAGTTGCAGACCCTCCGGGCTGCAGTACGGCAGCTGACTTCCAGGAATCGGTCGTCACTCCGTTTTTGCATGCGAGTGTTGGGCCTCATGGTAGCCTCCTTCGAGGCGGTCCCATATGTTCAATACCACACTCGAGTGTGTGACAGCAGGAAGGTAAAGTCACCTGGTTGCATCCAGGGGGGTAGATATATTTCGCCCAGATTCAGGCTTTACGCCGACTTATACAACTAGGTGGAGAGTTGTATAAGCCCAGCTAAGGCTAGTGGGCTCATGGATGACTCATACCTCTAGGGAGAGTGTGGGGCGTCGTGCAGACAGAGATGAGACCAGCTGAACCTTGTCAGCTCATTTAGGCCTCTATAAGGAACTCCCAGCTTCATTAGATGTTAGCTCATGCCTGGAACCAGACCTGTGTGGACTGTCTAGGGAGAGTGAACCCCTGTGCGGTGAGGCAAAGCCTGTGTGGCTATTTGTTTGGACTTTTACTAAACCAGGGACTTAGGGACTAGGACAGCACTAGGCTGATCCCAGTTGTTAGTTAGGAAACCTGTATGTTTAGTCAGAGGTCAACTTGACCAGGATTTATTTTGGTTATGTTTCTTTTGCTTTGCTGTGTTTTGTCACTGTAAATAGAAAATAAACCGCACCTTTTTTGATTTTGAAAACCACAACCTCCGTTTGCTGGGCCTGTTTTGTGTGGGGAGCCCATCCCGGGGGTCACACACACCCGCTGCCGAGCTAACCCCCTCACAGTTGGTGGAGAACCAGTGGCAGTTTTTTTTAAGCCAGCATGGAGGAGATACTGAAGCAGCTGGCTCTAGCAAATGCCAATCAACAGCAGACAAATGCAGGTTTGCAAAAGAGCCTTGCAGCTCATCAACAGAGCCTTGCAGCTCAACAACAGAACTTTGCAGCCCAGCAGCAAGCTCATCAACAGAGCCTTGCAGCCCAGCAGCAAGCTCACCAACAGAGTCTGGAAGCTCAGCAACAAGCCCAGCAGCAATCTGAGGCCCGCTTCATAGACCTGTTACAGAAGCAAGAGCAGAGACTACAACAAATGGAAGCAGTAATGCAGCAACGTCCGCAGACCAGTGAGGAAAGCCGTCCCACTAATACCGCGTCCTTTGGGGTGAGTCGTTTATTGACAAAAATGACTGGAGAGGATGATCCAGAGGTATTTTTGACCACATTTGAAAGGACTGCTGAAAGAGAAAAGTGGCCTGAGGAGCAGTGGGCTGGACTGGTGGCTCCTCTGTTAACTGGTGAATCGCAGAAGGCTTACTATGACCTAGAGCCTAGCCAAGCAAAAGACTATGTGATGCTAAAATCTGAGATATTGGCAAGGCTGGGTGTCACCCAGGCTGTCCGGGCTCAGCGTGTGCATAACTGGACTTTCCAGCTTGGAAAACCCCCCAGGTCTCAAATGTATGATCTCATTCACCTGAGCAGAAAGTGGCTACAGCCAGAGACTTTGTCCGCACCAAAGATTGTGGAACGTGTTGTAATGGATCGGTTTTTGAGAGCTCTTCCTACTGCCATCCAAAAGTGGGTAAGCCATGGAGACCCAGAGACGGCCGATGGTCTTGTGGATCGTGTGGAGAAATACTTGGCTACAGAGAACCTGACGGCCTCTTCCAGAGACACTCGGACTTTCCACCCTAAGACCAGACCATCCCCAGGGGCGGATAAGAGGATTCCAAGGGGTAAGGGTGGAGAGAGTGAGAGGGTGGGAGCTCTACCCCAAGTTTGGCGAGAACAGCCTGGGAAATCAGCGGCTCAAGAGGCGGCAAGAAGGATCGTTTGCTACCGCTGCCGGCAAGCGGGACATATTGCAGCCAATTGCCCGGTTGTGGAGGAACCCATGCAGTGTGACTTTCTGACGGGCAGACGTCAGTCGCTGTGTGCGACAGTCGCATGCACTGCCATTCGAGGAACTGAGAAACATTTATGCAAAATGTGTGTTAATGGTAGAAATGTTGTGGTATTGCTGGATTCAGGTAGCCTTGTGACCCTGATAAAGGCTGAGTTAGTTAAAACAGAGGTCTCTGGGAATAGCAAGGTAGCTGTTATTTGTGTGCATGGGGACACCCGAGAGTATCCAGTGACTACAGTGTGTTTCGAGACCCCCAAAGGTACCCTCTCTCATCCAGTGGGCTTAGTATCTCAGTTACTGTATGACGCCATTGTGGGAAGGGATTTTCCGAAGTTCTGGGAACTGTGGGATGATCCTGAGCCCCCCACTGGTGCCCCTATGTACCAGGAATGTGATAGCCAGAACTCCCCTGAGAGTGGTGAGGACTCTCCGGAATTTCCCTTATCAGTATTGGCAGGGGAGACTCAAGAAACTGGAGAGGAGCCCACCTCCTCAGACGAAAACCTACCGTCTGTGGAGTTTTCTGATCTTGAGGTTCACAGGGAAAACTTTGCCACAGAACAGTTGAAAGACCCCGCCCTAATAAAGGCACGGGAAAACGTAGTGAAAATAGATGGCGAGTTAGTGAACCCAGATAATACCTGCACTTACCCATACTTCAGCGTAGAGAAGGACCTACTGTATCGGGTGGCAAAAAGGGCAGAAGAAACCGTTGAGCAGCTTGTGGTGCCCAAACCTTACAGGAAGTTGGTGTTGGAGTTGGCCCATGGGCACATTCTTGGAGGTCATCTGGGGACAGAGAAAACCCGAGAGAGGGTATTACAGAGATTCTATTGGCCGGGGGTGATGAAGGACATAGAAAATTATTGTTCCTCCTGCCCTGTGTGTCAGAGGTCGGCCCCGATGCCACATTTCCGTAGCCCGCTGGTCCCTCTACCCATCATTGAGGTCCCGTTTGAGAGGATCGCCATGGATTTGGTAGGTCCTATAATCAAGTCCGCTAGGGGGCACCAGTACATATTAGTTATAATGGACTATGCCACCCGTTATCCAGAAGCAATCCCTCTCCGAAATACCTCGGCCAAAACCATAGCCAAAGAGCTATCTCTTGTGTTTAGCCGGGTGGGTATTTGTAAAGAACTGCTTACGGACCAAGGTACACCCTTTATGTCCCGGGTTATGAAGGAGCTGTGTAAATTGTTCAAAGTGACGCAATTACGTACATCTGTGTATCACCCCCAAACCGATGGGCTGGTTGAAAGATTCAACAAAACCCTAAAACAAATGTTGAAGAAAGTGGTGGATAGAGATGGAAAGGATTGGGACTGTCTACTTCCTTATCTGATGTTTGCTATTAGGGAGGTGCCCCAATCCTCTACAGGATTCTCCCCCTTTGAGTTACTGTATGGGAGACACCCAAGAGGGCTGTTGGATATTGCCAAGGAAACTTGGGAAAGTGAGAGTTCTCCCCACAGGAGTGTGATTGAGCATGTCGCCCTGATGCAAGACCGAATTGCACAGGTAATGCCCATCGTGAAGGAACATTTGGCCCAAGCGCAGTTAGCACAGCAGAGAGTGTACAACCGTGGAGCCAAGACCCGTACCTTTTCCCCGGGGGATAGGATACTGGTACTTGTCCCTACGGTTGAAAGTAAATTCCTTGCCAAATGGCAAGGCCCCTACGAGATAATGGAAAAAGTGAGCGAAGTGAATTATAAGGTCAGACAACCAGGAAGGCGAAAGCCCGAACAGATCTATCACGTTAATCTGTTGAAAGCCTGGAGGGATAGAGAGTCCCTAGTCGCAGACACTTGGTCACCAGCTCAAACTGGTTGCGTGATTCCTGAGGTTGGAATAGCAGCCACCTTGTCACAACCCCAACAACAGGAGGTTAAGGAGTTTGTGCTTCGCAACAAGGAGGTATTCTCTGAGCTGCCGGGACAAACATTTGGGGTAGAGCATGACATCATTACCCCGCCCGGTGAAAGGGTGAAGTTAAAACCCTATCGGATCCCAGAGGCCCGACGGGAGGCAATACGGGAGGAAGTACAGAAAATGCTGAACTTAGGGGTGATAGAGGAGTCCCAAAGTGATTGGTCTAGTCCCATTGTGTTGGTGCCTAAACCGGATGGGAGCTGGCGATTTTGTAACGATTTTCGTCAGTTGAACAAAGTTACAAAATTTGACACCTACCCCATGCCACGTATAGATGAGTTGATCGACCGGCTGGGAACAGCCCGATACATGACGACTCTTGACCTCACAAAAGGGTATTGGCAAATCCCCCTGGCCAAGTCGGCCAAAGAGAAAACCGCATTTGTAACCCCAGACGGGGCGTTCCAATATAAAAGAATGCCGTTCGGGTTACAGAATGCGCCGGCCACATTCCAGCGGAAAATGGACCAGATGCTGAGGCCCCATCGGAAGTATGCTGCGGCTTACCTGGATGACGTAATTGTCCATAGCACAGATTGGGCCTCACATCTGCCAAAAGTGCAAGCAGTCCTGGACTCTGTTCGGGAAGCGGGGTTTACGGCTAACCCCAAGAAGTACACCATTGGGAGGGGAGTAATAAAACCCCAACTCAACAAAGTCGAGGCCATCCAGAGTTGGCCACGTCCCAACAGCAAGAAGCAGGTACGAGCCTTTCTGGGAATCGCTGGGTATTATCGGCGATTCATTCCCCACTTTGCTTCTAAGGCTGTGCCCCTAACCAACCTAACGAAGGGGAAAGGGCCGGTCATGATTAAATGGACCCCCGAGGCTGAGGCAGCATTCCAATTCTTGAAACAAGCCTTATGTAGCCAGCCAGTGTTGTACTCATCCGACTTCTCTAAAGACTTTGTCGTACAAAGTGATGCGTCAGATGTGGGGTTAGTAGCAGTATTGTCCCAGGTCTGGAACGGGGAAGAGCACCCAGTCATTTACCTCAGCAGGAAGTTGAAGTCCCATGAGGTAAATTACGCCACCGTTGAAAAGGAGTGTTTAGCGGTGAAGTGGGCTCTAGATTCCCTTCGGTACTACCTGCTAGGTAGGCACTTTGACATGGTTACGGATCACGCTCCGTTAAAGTGGATGGCTCAAAACAAGGAAACAAATAGAAGAGTGAATAGGTGGTTCCTGGCCCTCCAGGAATTCAACTTCACAGTAAAGCATCGCCCTGGCGTTCAAATGGGGAATGTGGATGCTTTGTCTCGAGTACATGAATGCCTGATTGCTGGTGTTCCAACCCCGAGGTTAAAACAAGAGGGGGGGGTATGTGACAGCAGGAAGGTAAAGTCACCTGGTTGCATCCAGGGGGGTAGATATATTTCGCCCATATTCAGGCTTTACGCCGACTTATACAACTAGGTGGAGAGTTGTATAAGCCCAGCTAAGGCTAGTGGGCTCATGGATGACTCATACCTCTAGGGAGAGTGTGGGGCGTCGTGCAGACAGAGATGAGGAGACCAGCTGAACCTTGTCAGCTCATTTAGGCCTCTATAAGAACTCCCAGCTTCATTAGATGTTAGCTCATGCCTGGAACCAGACCTGTGTGGACTGTCTAGGGAGAGTGAACCCCTGTGCGGTGAGGCAAAGCCTGTGTGGCTATTTGTTTGGACTTTTACTAAACCAGGGACTTAGGGACTAGGACAGCACTAGGCTGATCCCAGTTGTTAGTTAGGAAACCTGTATGTTTAGTCAGAGGTCAACTTGACCAGGATTTATTTTGGTTATGTTTCTTTCTTTTTCGTACATCACGGGACACAGAGCGACTTAGTCATTACTAATGGGTTATATAGTTTACCTTCAGGTGTTGGCACTGGCCAATTCCAAACCGGAAGTACCCTCCCCTATATAAGCCCCTCCCACCCGGGAGCACCTCAGTTTTTTGCCAGTGTCTAAGGTGTTGGCCAAAGAGTAACATGTGTTTTCACTGGGCTTGCGTACAGGTTCTTTTGGGCCTTAGTAAGCTGTTCCGGATCCCACCAAAAAAGCTTCATAGCTAAACGGTCGGTACCCGGGCCTTGCAGCAGAAGAGCAAGGTTTTGCCTGTAATGCTTCTCTTAGGAGGGCTGGACCCTGGGATCCAGAGCTCTGGTCATACCCACGACCAAGACGCTGTCTGTGCAGGGTGCTATACAGGTCCAGGGGAGTGGAATCCTTGGGAACCCGGTCCCTGAAGGTTTAATTACAATGCCTGCCGTGATAGGTGAAGTTTGGACTTTTGTGGACCAAACAAAGTCCTGCGGCGGGGATCAGGTAAGTGGGGGCCCCCAGGAACTTGGTTCTATTGGGGGACCCCCAAGCCTAATTTGTCTTTCTGTCTGTTACCTAACGGTATTCCCGCTAAATATCTGCGCATGTGCGGGCGTCCCAGCATGGTTAAAAGACACAGTACAAGTGTCAGCTGCATGCAAACAGAGCTAGCAACAAACAGTGGCACACAGAGGCGGTTGATGCAGGCATCCCCATAGAAAGGCACTTTAGTGGACACCAGCTGGTATATAGCAGCACCTGTGTTAGACTATTACCAGCAAAAATTGGTGTATGACGACGGGAATACCTCAGCTTTGTGCTTAAAGGATATGTCGTCCAGACGCTCCGGAAATAGATCTTCCAGGAAGCCAAAGGGGTCTCCATCGGGCTCTGAGGATATTGGGCATGCTTGCACTGCACCAATCTCCCCTGAGAATGCAGAGGTCAGTAGCCGTAGAAACCCCGCAGGAATGCCTGGTGCTGCGGCTGTCCCCAGTCCACCTGCTCCTGTATATATAACAGAGGAGGTTTTATCCTCAACTCTGGGAGGATTAGAAGAGAGATTAACAGCATTGATCGCTGCTTCCCTATCTCAGGGAAAACGCGTCCGATCTCCGTCTCCTCCTTCAGAGTGCCTGTTAGTGGAGGAACAGCCCCACACAGAGATCGACCTACCTGAAGGGGATCAGGATGAGGTTGATTCACTTATAGAGGAATCAACAGTGGAAGAACCTTTCTCAGCTTCTCAGGCTGAAAGATTATGGGTTCAGTCTCTGACTAACATGGTCCGATCAGCATTTAAAATGCCTCTGGCGGAACCACCATCCACTACGGTTTCCTCGCTGGGGTCGCTAAAAGCTCCCCAGGCGGTCTGTTCCTTCCCAATCCACCCTTTATTAGAAGGGCTTATTTACCAGGATTGGGAGCATCCTGATAAAATATTTGCTCCCCCCAAGAGATTTCCGGTGATCTATCCCATGGAGGATAAGTTCATAAGAAAATGGAGGGTCCCTATAGTGGACGCAGCCATCTCTTCTGTTAACAAATCACTGACATGTCCAGTAGATAATGTTCCAATGTTTAAAGACCCAATAGATAAAAAATTGGAGTCTTTACTAAAATCTGCTTTCTCTACAGCAAGTATGGTGACACAACCTGCGGTAGCAGCGATTGGAGTCTGCCAAGCAGTGAAAGATCAGTTGAAACAAGTCTTAAGGGACTTACCAGATCAGCAGGCTCATGCCCTAGCTGACCTGCCTAGAGCCTTGTGTTTTGCGGTGGACGCCATAAAGGATACAATCCAACAGGCCTCCCGCTTTACGCTGTCTATAGTACATATGCGTAGGCTTCTGTGGCTCAAAAACTGGTCTGCTGAAGCTCCCTGTAAAAAACTGCTGGTTAGCTTCCCATTTCATGGAGAACGCTTATTTGGAGAAGATCTGGACAAATATATCCAGAAAATTTCTGCCGGTAAAAGTTCACTCTTACCGGTTAAGAACAAGGGTAGAAGTCCTTCTTTTAAGAGGCCTACCTCTCCAGTCCCGGGCACATCGGCTGTGAAGCAGTTCCGACGGCCTCCGCGGTCAAATTCAGGGGGCAGAAATCAGGGACAATCACAGGGTAACAAGAAGCCCTGGATCAAGAGAGGTACAAAACCTCCCCCTAAGGCATGAAGTATTGCCCCCGCTCAATCGGGTGGGGGGAAGACTTCAGTTGTTCACAGAGACCTGGCGGGACACCATCAGAGACAGATGGGTGCTCTCCGCAGTAAGTCTGGGATACAAGCTGGAGTTAAAAGGCACTCCTCCTGCCCAATTTATGAGGTCAAACGTGCCAAGAGATCCCCAAAAGAGAGGATCCCTCCTTCTGGCACTAGAACAACTATTGCTCCAAGGGGTAATCATGAAGGTTCCCCTGGAAGAAAGCGGATTCGGGTTTTACTCGAACCTTTTCACAGTCCCCAAACCAAATGGGGACGTGAGGCCCATATTAAATCTAAAAGGGCTAAACAAGTTCCTAAATATCAGGACTTTTCGGATGGAGTCGATCCGATCAGTGGCCACCGCCCTACAAGGGCAGGAATGGCTAGCCTCGATCGACATAAGGGATGCTTATCTGCATATTCCCATCTTTCCGGCCCATCAGAAATTTCTACGCTTTGCAGTAGAAGGGCGCCATTTTCAGTTCAGAGCCTTACCTTTCGGTCTGGCCACAGCACCACGAGTGTTCACAAAAATTCTGGCCCCATTATTGGCCAATCTAAGAACACAGGGTGTAACGATAATGGCATATCTAGACGACCTGCTACTAATAGACCACTCAGTGGAAAAGCTGGAAGTAGCTATTCACAAGACAATCGAGTATCTGGAATATCACGGTTGGATTATCAACCGGGACAAGTCAGCTCTAAGACCAGTCAAAAGTCTGGAATACTTAGGGCTAAGGCTGGATTCAAATCAGAGAAAGATTTTCTTACCTCCAGAGAAGGTGTCGTCTTTAAGAAATTTGACCCACTTAGTGGGTACAAAAAGAAAACCATCCATACGTCTCTGCATGAGGCTGCTGGGAAAGATGGTGGCTTCATTCGAAGCGGTACCCTACGGTCAATTCCATTCAAGGAATTTGCAAAGGGCCATACTGTCAGCCTGGAACAAAAAAGTTCAGGCTTTAGACTTACCAATGTCCCTGTCCCCTTCCGTTCGCAAGAGCCTCCATTGGTGGTTGGTGCCCCAGAATCTGGAAAGAGGGAAACCCTTCAGTCCGGTTTCTTGGAAGGTGGTCACTACAGATGCCAGCCTCATCGGCTGGGGGGCAGTGCTGGAGCAATGGTCTCTCCAGGGCAGGTGGTCAGAAGCGGAAAAGGCCCTGCCCATCAATCTCTTAGAGATACGAGCAGCCCGGTATGCCCTAGTAGCATGGACATCCAAACTCCAGGGGTCCCCTGTCAGAATTCAATCAGACAATGCCACGGCAGTGGCATATATCAATCATCAGGGTGGCACCAAAAGTCGTGCAGCCCAGAAGGAAGCAAATTGCATCCTGGAGTGGGCAGAAAGATATGTCCCAGCCATATCCGCGGTTTTCATCCCAGGAGTGGAAAATTGGAGAGCGGACTTTCTAAGTCGCCAACAATTATGCCCGGGGGAATGGTCTCTTCACCCCGAGGTTTTCCAGGCAATATGCCAGCGGTGGGGAACACCGGATGTAGATCTGCTAGCATCCAGATTCAACGCAAAGGTGGACAGGTTTGTGTCTCGCACAAGGGATCCCCTAGCTTGCGGCTCGGATGCCCTAGTGTTCCCTTGGGATCGGTTCAAGCTGATATATGCATTCCCACCGCCACAATTGTTACCGCGATTACTCCGCAGAATCAGGGTAGAAAAGAAACCAGTGATTCTGGTGGCTCCAGCGTGGCCCCGAAGGGCATGGTACGCGGAGATTGTAAAAATGTCAGTGAGGAGTCCGTGGACCCTCCCACTTCGTCCGGACCTGCTGTCGCAAGGACCGATATACCACCCTTCCTTACCAGCCCTAGGTTTGACGGCCTGGCTATTGAAGCCCACATTCTGAAAAAGAGAGGGCTCTCTAATTCTGTGGTATCTACCATGATCAATGCCAGGAAACCGGTATCCAGGCAGATCTATTATAGGATCTGGAAAGCGTACATTACGTGGTGTGAGACCAAGAAATGGCATCCACGTAAGTACATGATAGGGAGGATTCTGGACTTCCTACAGTGGGCTGTAGATAGGAAGCTGGCCTTGAGTACTATCAAGGGTCAGATTTCGGCCTTGTCAATATTTTTTCAAAGGCCCTTGGCTTCGCATTCACTAGTCAAAGCCTTTATACAAGGAGTGATGCGTATTAGCCCTCCGGTTAGTATTCCCATATGTCCTTGGGACTTAAACCTGGTTCTGTCGGTTCTACAGAAACAACCGTTTGAACCATTACAACACATTTCCTTGGTTCTTCTCACCAGGAAATTGGTTTTCTTAGTAGCCATTTGTTCGGCTAAAAGAGTGTCGGAATTAGCAGCTATGTCCTGTAAGGAGCCATATCTGGTTGTCCATAAGGACAGAGTAGTATTACGTCCTCATCCAGCCTTTCTTCCTAAGGTGGTATCGAGGTTTCATTTGAACCAAGATGTGGTTCTTCCTTCTTTTTTCCCCAAACCTAGCTCGGTAGAGGAAAAGTTATTACATTCTTTGGATGTGGTAAGGGCAGTTAAAGCTTATCTAAAAGCCACTGCTCAGATTCGCAGAACGGATTCTTTGTTTGTTCTGCCGGAAGGCCCCAGAAGGGGTCAGGCAGCATCAAAATCTACTTTAGCCAAGTGGATTCGACAGGTCATAATACAAGCCTATGGCTTGAGAAAGAGACCGCCTCCGTTCAAAGTTAGGGCGCACTCCACAAGAGCGGTTGGAACTTCATGGGCAGTGCATCACCAGGCCTCCCTGGCTCAAGTATGTAAGGCCGCAACATGGTCTTCGGTACACACGTTTACTAGGTTCTACCAGGTAGACGTTAGAAGTCAGGAGGATGTCGCCTTTGGGCGCAGTGTGTTGCAGGCCGCAAAAGATCCTCATGCCTGATGGCGCCCAGCTTATGTACCCCCCCCCTCATTTGGCATTGCTTTGGGACGTCCCATTAGTAATGACTAAGTCGCTCTGTGTCCCGTGATGTACGAAAAAGAAAAAGGGATTTTTATAACAGCTTACCTGTAAAATCCTTTTCTTGGAGTACATCACGGGACACAGAGCTCCCACCCCTCTTTTTGGGACACTTATTGCTTGGCTACAAAACTGAGGTGCTCCCGGGTGGGAGGGGCTTATATAGGGGAGGGTACTTCCGGTTTGGAATTGGCCAGTGCCAACACCTGAAGGTAAACTATATAACCCATTAGTAATGACTAAGTCGCTCTGTGTCCCGTGATGTACTCCAAGAAAAGGATTTTACAGGTAAGCTGTTATAAAAATCCCTTTTTTGCTTTGCTGTGTTTTGTCACTGTAAATAGAAAATAAACCGCACCTTTTTTGATTTTGAAAACCACAACCTCCGTTTGCTGGGCCTGTTTTGTGTGGGGAGCCCATCCCGGGGGTCACACACACCCGCTGCCGAGCTAACCCCCTCACAAGTGTTACAGAAGGAAGTTCTGTCCAGATGGAACAGATGCCCTTCATCTCTGGATTATCAAATCCGAGTGAGCCACCTAGTCAGGAGATACCTGGTATGGTGGCTGACAGCACCGGCTCTAATGGCCGGGAAGTCATTTCTTCCGGTTTACTGGATAGTGATCACGACGGACGCCAGCCTTACAGGTTGGGGGGGGGGAGTCTGGGGTGTCCAGTCGGCGCAAGGTCGCTGGACCCCAGAGGAAGCCCTCCTGCCGATCAATGTCCTGGAGATCCGGGCGATCAAGCTGTGCCTCTTCAAATGGTCTCAGAGGCTGCAAGGGCGTCCAGTCAGGATCCAGTCAGACAACGCCACAGCGGTGGCATATGTCAATCATCAAGGAGGAACAAGAAGCTCAGCTGCAGCATCGGAGGTTGCTCGCATCCTGAAGTGGGCAGAGAAGAGCGTACCGGCACTATCGGCCGTGAACATTCCGGGCGTGGAAAGCTGGCAGGCGGACTACCTGAGCCGCCAGATGCTGGACCAGGGAGAATGGTCCTTACACCCGGAGGTGTTCCAACTCCTCTGCCAAAGCTGGGGCACACCAGACGTAGATCTTCTGGCTTCCCGACTCAATCGGAAGGTATTGAGATTTGTGGCCCGGTCAAGAGACCCATGGGCAGGCGCAACGGACGCGTTGGTAGCATCGTGGGGTCAGTATCGGCTAATCTATGCCTTCCCTCCCTTAAGGCTTCTTCCTCTTCTGCTCCGCAGAGTGGAGGCAGAGGGAATTCCAATGATCCTAATCGCTCCAGATTTGGTCTCAGCGTCCTTGGTACGCCGATCTAGTACGTCTGGTAGCAGACGTCCCCTGGCGCCTACCACTACGGAAGGACCTGCTATCGCAAGGTCCCATACTCCATCCTGCTTTACGGTCACTGGCTTTAACGGCATGGCTATTGAGAACCAGGTACTGAGAGACCGGGGCCTGTCAGATTCAGTAATCTCTACTATGAGAAGTGCTCAGAAACTGTCCTCTAGGAAGGTTTATCACCGCACTTGGAAGGCCCACATCTCCATGTGTGAGGAAATTAAATGGCATCCGCGTACCTATTTGGTTTCCAGAATCCTGCTGTTTTTACAGCATGGGGTGGACCAAGGGCTTGCCCTAAGTACGATTAAGGGACAGATATCTGCCCTGGCTGTCTTTTTTCAGCGACCCCTGGCGGCTCACTCTCTTGTGAGTACATTTGTGCAGGGGGTTCGACATGTGGCCCCTCCGGTCCGTCCCCCGTTACTTCCGTGGGACTTGAACCTGGTCCTCTCGGTGCTGCAGAAGGCACCGTTTGAGAATATTAGAGATATTCCCCTGTTGACACTTTCTCAGAAAGTGGTCTTTTTGGTGGCTGTTACGTCAGTTAGACGAGTCTCTGAGCTGGCAGCCTTGCCCTGCAAGGCTCCCTATTTGATTTTCCACAAGGATAAGGTGGTGCTGCGGCCGCAGCCTTCCTTTCAAAAGTCGTTTCGGCTTTTTATCTCAACAAAGACATTGTACTTCCATCCTTGTGTCCTCAGCCGTCGAATCCTAAGGAGTCGGCGTTGCATTCCTTGGACGTTGTCCGAGCTTTGAGAGTATACCTATCTGCTACTTCCCGGTTCCGGAAGTCAGACTCACTGTTTGTTTCGGTGGCTGGTCCCAAGAAGGGCCAAGCAGTCTCATCGGCCACCATCTCTAGGTGGATCCGACAGATAGTAATCCAGGCTTACGCCTTAAAGGGTCAAGCGCCCCCCTTCCCGGTCACGGCGCATTCGACCAGGGCAATAGGTGCCTCTTGGGCTTTCCGACATCAAGCGTCTGTTTCCCGATTATGTAAAGCGGCGACTTGGTCATCCGCTCACACTTTCACAAAATTGATGTAGGTGCATCTTCGGATGCCTCTTTCGGCCGCAAGGTTTTACAAGCGGCTGTTTAGAGTTGCAGCTCATCCGTTGGAGGAGTGCTGTTTTGTGTTTGGGGTGAAGTTTATTTTTATGCTGTTACCACCCCTCGTTTTTTCTCTGACACTGCTTTGGGACGTCCCACTTTGTCAATAGAGAAGCTGTGTCGGTCCATGGACGAAAGAGTAAATAGGATTTTTTACTCACCGTAAAATCCTTTTCTCTGAGTCCATGGACCGACACAGCACCCACCCCTCCTTTTAAGTTTGTACTGCTTTTTGACGAACTGATCTGCGAAGATGCAGACTGAGAGGTTATACCCGGAGGGTCCGCCCCCTGGGCGGTACTGTAGAAGGTGTGATGCAACACTTTTTACAAGTTTTTCTGCCTAGTCACTCCTAATTAACGGATAATACCCACTTTGTCAATAGAGAAGCTTTGTCGGTCCATGGACTCAGAGAAAAGTATTTTACGGTGAGTAAAAAATCCTATTTTTGCTTATTTTCTTTCAAGCGCCATTCACACTTTGCGTGGTGGGAATGCGCTTTCCCGTTCGAAGTTTCTCATGCGTTTCCATATGACGTCCACTTAAATGAACTGCCCTATGTGCAACAACTGTGTGAAAGAAAAAACCTGCAGCTTTTCGGACGTGCAGTGACGTGGTGACCATGGTACAATGCTGCGTAGTCTTCATTGCAAAAAAATAAAAAATCGTAAATGCATATTGATCATGAGGTCAGTGCTGCATTTGCAAATTTTTGCCAAATTTGTTAACGTTCACATAAACAAATATGTTAACTATTTTTTCCATTGAACTCATTGAATGTCCCTTTATATCTTTGCTAGTGTGTTTATCTGGGTTGCTGCCATTGTGCTGGAGCCTCCCCATCAGCACACAAATAACTTTTTTTTTTTCTAAGTCTATCGCCATACAAACATTTAAGATGTCAGTAAGGATTTAAACTTCATTTATGATTTTAAGATTAAACAGCAGTGCATGCTATAAAAGATAATTGGAAAATAGAAAAATGGAAGCCTTTTCCAAATGAACTTAAAAATATGCTGAAACATGCAGAGTCCTGTAGACTGCCCTCCAGGTAATAGAGCAAATGTTGGCACATAAAATGAGAGCCACACCAATCAAATATCTCTAATTCAGCTTTCAATAAACAATTCATTTGATCAGTGACATAATTAAGCTATGTTTCCGTCTTTATACGAATCCCAATTAAAATGTCAATTGTGCTTGTTCTGTAGGTAAACAACATATCTCAATGTTTATAACTATACATTAAAATGTCTAAAACTAAAGTGGGTGTGGAAGGATTGGATTCTGTAGTCACTTTTTGAACCCTTTCTTATATGAATTAGTGAAGCTGTCACCTATATTGAAAAATTCACAAAACCCATGTCTGGACAGTGCATATAAGTAAACGTTATTATGCCTGTTACAGGGATTTACTGTCCCTCGTGGTGGCAATCAACATTCTTGTTATTAGACATATTAAAACGTATCTATAGTCAACATTTAAAATCATATATTAATTTCCACATTGCATTTTAATTATTTCTAGCCTACTCCTATTAATCTGAATGGTCTTGAAGTTTGTAAACTTACATAGTAAGGATCCTTACACATTTACTTCATTGAATTTTGTATTCACTATGGCCTGTGAATAGGCACTGCTGTGTCACACATTTCACAGAACCTGCCTTCTGTGCTTCAGAGGTGCTGAGAGGAGGAGTTTGAGTATAGGAATTACTGTTTGCAGACAGCAAGGTACCATGGGATTTGTAGTCCTTAAAAATCAAATGTAAACCACAGAGGAAACTCTGCTAAGCATGCAGGAAATACAGGAAGTTGTGGAAAGAGACAACCAATGGACAGACAGCACTCACAGCCTCAAAGGAGCATTTTCAAGTAAGCTTATATTTAAGGGGTGGCGTCAGTAATGTCAGTGATGCCAGGAGATATTTACACTCCCTATGGTATAGGCTTACTTATAGGTATAAGGCAGTAAAGGAAGTTTACTTCCTCTTTAAAGTGTTGTTATTTCAATCCTGAATATAATCTCTAAAACAGAAAACCCTATACACAAATTGAGCCAAAAGTGGAACTTTTGGCTCACAAAAATCCTTGGTGCCAGGATAAATTGACTACCATGTACATGAGAGCTACGTCATCCTGGACTGGCCAGTCAAAGCAGAAGATGCTGAACTCAGAAGAAGACCGGCTGAAAATATTGACACCACCAAGGAACCTCATGTACATGGCTTTGCTGGAGGAAAGGTAAGTACAAGTGGACTCTGCTTAAAAGAGGAGCTGAGCACTGGAATTGGGCCAAATAAAGGCAGGTAAAGGGCAAAAGATTAATCAGCATTATTGTTTGTGGTCTCCCTGCTGACCTTTCCCTATTTCTGACTTACCATGATTTGTTCTTTACTGTGTATCAGTGTGGAGGAATCTATCTTTGCAAGGCAGGACTTTGCTTCCTCATATAGAAACTCTCAGCAAGTGAGCAGCACAGTAGTGACATCACCAAATTTTACTGAGCCTAGCGGGTTACACTATGGAGTTCTTTTGCTTGTATTTCACATGTTCCGCCTAATTAACCGAGGGAGGAGTTTCCAACATTTCTCTACCAGTATTGTCCATATGTGTGCAGGCACAATCCTGCTCAAGCTGTTAAAGACCTTCTTTTTAACTAAAGAGGTCCACATCCTTTGGTAAGCGCAATCTACTATTTGTGCACTTCGGGTGTTAGCTTCATATGAAGATTTGGTGAAGGATTAACTCTTTGCACTACTTTGAAGAAAACACTCACAATATATCATGAACATTATTTGTTGAAGATTTGTTCTAGCTTCACATGAAGATTTGGTGAAGGATTAACTCTTTGCACTATTCTGAAGAAATTAACCTCAATATATTATGAACATTATTTGTTGAAATAATTTTTCACTTATTGGATTCGTTACACATTTGATTTTTCATTAACTTAATCTATGAGACTTTTCTATAATTGAGTGTTATAGATTTTTTTGATTGTTGTGGGCTTGACAGCACGTTATTATTACGATTGGGACTAATCGATTTATATATGGTGACTTTCAATTCACCTTTTTGTATATAGGCATCACAGGATTGTGTTGGTGTTTATATTTAAGAATTATTCACACAATTTATTAGATAAGTTATCACTTATTAATTAAGTTTAAGAGTATTTGAGCGCCCCCTTTTTCTTATATATACACTCATTCAGATAGGAGCTTAAGACTCCATCCGCAGGGGAGCAGCCGTTATATATAATTTGTATATTTATTTATATATAAATTTTTTTCACATAATTTTGTATATATTAATTGGCGCTGAATCACAGCAATAGAGGCAGCAGTGCCTTAAATCTCACACTGCAGATATACAACTATGAGGCTGTTGGCACAGAAGGGCCCAAGAACACTTACATACAGTACGAGGAAGTGCATTACTATTTTTCAGGAGGAATTAGAGACAAAGGATATATATATAAGGCAGTACCCATCACAAATACCGTATTTATCGACATATAACACACACTTTTTTCCCCTTAAAATCAGGGGAAAATCGTGGGTGCGTGCTATATGCCGATCCCTGCTGTCTGAGGGAAGAGGAGCGAGTGCCGCTGAATTACATAGAGCCGCGATCTCCTGTGTACCCGATGCCCCGTCACGCACAGCCACGCCTCCTGGCCCCGCATTGGGCCACTGTACTGTCTATCATATGAGCAGGGCCAGGAGGCGTGGCTGTGAGTGTCAGAGCGCTGGGTACACAGGAGATCGCGGCTCTGTGTAAATTTAGCGGTGCTCGCTCCTCTTTTTCCCTCTGAGACAGCAGGGATAATCTGACACTGGCGAGGCTGCAATGATGGGAAAGGTCAGACTGCAGATGGGTACTGAACAGGCTGCATTTTTGGTACATTTATAGGCTGCAGATGGGCACTGAACAGGCTGCATTTTTGGTACATTTATAGGCTGCAGTTGGGCACTGAACAGGCTGCATTTTTGGTACATTTATAGGCTGCAGATGGGCACTGAAAAGGCTGCATTTTTGGTACATTTATAGGCTGCAGATGGGCACTGAACAGGCTGCATTTTTGGTACATTTATAGGCTGCAGATGGCTACTGAACAGGCTGCATTTTTGGTACATTTATAGGCTGCAGATGGGTACTGAACAGGCTGCATTTTTGGTACATTTATAGGCTGCAGATGGGCACTGAACAGGCTGCATTTTTGGTACATTTATAGGCTGCAGATGAGCACTGAACAGGCTGCATTTTTGGTACATTTATAGGCTGCAGATGGGCACTGAACAGGCTGCATTTTTGGTACATTTATAGGCTGCAGATGGGTACTGAACAGGCTGCATTTTTGGTACATTTATAGGCTGCAGATGGGCACTGAACAGGCTGCATTTTTGGTACATTTATAGGCTGCAGATGGGCACTGAACAGGCTGCATTTTTGGTACATTTATAGGCTGCAGATGGGCACTGAACAGACTGCATTGTTGGTCAATTTATTGGTTGCATATGGGCACTGAGCAGGGTGCATTAATGAGCTGTGACCCTAATTTTGCTTCAAAGTTCTTTATTTAAAATGTAAGTTTTTTTCCTTAAACTTCCCTCCTAAAATTGGGGTGCGTGTTATACGCCTGTGCGTGTTATAGGCCGATAAATACGGTAAATAGAAAAATGTCAGTGGTAAAACCATAACACAACATTTGTTGTTTGTAGCAGCCCACTATAGATAGTTCAAGTCACAGCTGTCATCAGAAATTGATAAATCTGTCATTGCTTACACAGACATTGGAACCCATGACATATTTACAGCCTACCAACATGTTTTTAGGTATTAATTACCTCTAAAACCAGTTCCATACCTTTAATTTTAACTCTTGACATTTTAAGATATTAGTGAAAATTCTGTATATGTATGCATCTTCTTTTTATATATTTTTTTTTAATGATGGCCTTGGGTAACAATTGTGATCTAAAGAACACCACAAGGTTCTTTAAAACGATCATCACAAGCTTTCCTCATTCAAATCGGCAAATACGTTTCTGTCTTTGGATATAGGATTAATTATTGTGTACATTTATCATTATAGCATTGTTTAGGCATTGGGGGGGTGTCCTTGAGAAACAAAATCACTTGTGGTTGTAATAACTATACATCTTCACTTCATGGTAGCATTAGAGAGCTGTATTATTCAGTTGAAGCTCAATCAGAGAATGTAAGTACTCAGGGTTATTAGTTTGTATGCAGAATGTCTTGCACATGATATATACGTCTCTGGTGATCTCACACACGAGTTGGCTCCTTGATAATAAACACCTCTCCTGTGAACTCACACAGCTGCCGTTCTGACCTTACACACTTGACTTTTTATACAGCTGTCCTGCTGACATATTCTCTATTGATGCCTAGGAGATAATGCTGGGGTAAATGGCTGATCAGCAAGGACATGATTTTCTCATGTTTATCTCATGAGCTTCTACAGCAAGTCTGTATTTTTATTGCAAATTTTGGTAATTTTGTTAGAACAACATTTTTATACATATTTTATTTGAGTGTTCAAAAACAGATTGTGTGTTTTTTAACATACTGCTAAAACTTTTGTGAATCGGTACTGCTGGGACCTTGAAGAAGGGGACATTCCCCCGAAATCTTGTCCTGAAAAATTGTATGTTAATACAAATCAAAAAATATCACGGACCATACTCAATTGTCTCCATCAAAAGCAGACAGTTGTTGCTGTCAAAGAAAGCATGTGAATGTACATGGTCATGTTATTATAAACATTATGTAGCATTTAAATAGTTGCATAGACATTGATAGTTGTATGTACTTTGAACTATGTTTGGTAATCCATGGTATTTTGTTTCCCTAATTCTTCAGCCTTTTCCCCAACATCATCCCTTAGGGCTCATTCACACCATATCCATATGTCTATGTTAATCTGAGAGAGTTTTAGTTGTGAAAAAATGCTGTAAATTAGGAATGCTTTCAGAAATAGAACAATGGAAGTGTTAATAAATTATTTTTCTCTTATCGTCCATGGACTGATGCAGCTCTATACTGTAAACGTGTGGGTATATGTCCCTACTCGCAGGAGAAGATCTAGGCAGAATGTTAGAAACAAACATTCTAGAACAAACCAGAGCTGAACAGCCCCGCCCAGGGGGGCAGTCCCTCCGGACATTACCCTCCTACCTGCAGCTAGCAGCCTCGTTTTTTTCTGCCTAGCAGAAGGAGAAGACGTGGCTCTCTCAGGAGCTAGTCTCCTGGAAGATTTTATTTTAAAATTTTATTCCTTTGGGAATTTTATTATTTTATTTTTGAGACCTTCAATCAACTGTCGGCTGGGCAACAGGTTGGGTACACTGGTATCCTTGTAGTCTTCCCTGTCCGACCATCGAGCGTGCTGATCCTCGCCTTGTGTGCATGAGACTCAGTTCACGACATGCCCCATGACTCCAGGGGTGGCCAGGTTGCTTTTATGCTCCCGCGGTCCTCTCAAGATTGAACAGTACCTGTCTGTATCTTTCGCGGTGGACCGGGCCAACAGCTACTCAGTACTACTCTGTGATAGGTCTGTCTGAAACAAGCCAGTGGGTCCCTCTAGGACGGGTAAGTAGTCTCTCCTGCTGCAGATGAGTACATGCTGGCTGTGTTTCTTATATAGGGGGTTTCTCCCTGTCTCCCCCCTGTTATGCTGCTCTCTGCACCCTGTACTGGTGCTGTGCTGTGTGGGGGTACTTGGGGGTACTTGGGGGTAACTCTGGCCTGGCTGGGGGCGCTCATGTCTGTGTACTGGGAGAGGGGCAGTGTTCTGCTATGTGGGAGTGTTTTGGAGACTTCATTGCGTGCGCCATTAGCGCTGTGTGGTGATTTTAAACTGCGCTCGGTGGCCATCTTGCCGTGGATCAATGGTGCAGTATTAAATGCGGCCGGCGGTGCTTTCACCTTCGGTTTCAGCCTCTATTGGTGCTGCTGCGGCGCGAATCTCCTCACACTCTCCTCACGCTCTCCTCAGGCTTCACTCGCGCTGCAGCGCGGTTTCATACAGCGGAACTGAGCGGTCCTTCTAAGGGTTGGTGGGTCCTCTGGGTATCCCCTCCTCAGCCTCAGCGCAACCAGTGGGTGGACTGTATTATTCACTGTAATAGTGTATAAGGTCTCAGAGTGTGGCAGTATGGAGTCTGGTTCACCTGCTTCTCCACACTTGTCAGAGGCAACAGGCAGTGCTCCTGCATCTGCGGTCCTTATGGACCAGTTGTCGGCAGTTCTGGAATCATCCCTTGTCAGGATGGAAACGGTGTGCGAGCGCAAGGGAGCTATAAAGCCCCCTCTCCCCACACAATCTTTAGTGGAGGAGTGCTCTGATTCAGATATGAGCCTAGCTACTGTACTCAGGACTCTAGCTCTAATTATTTTAATGTTTTTGAACAGGACATTCCTTATGAGGAAGACTCCAGTTCTGTGTCAGTAAATGACAGGACGCTTGTAAGTGAACTCATTGATGCTGTGAGGAACACTCTCAAGCTGGATGCTGTGGCTGAGGTACCTCAGGCGGACACTGTTTCCCTTGGTTCTTTCAAGCCTTTCTTTTACACAGCTTCCTCACTGTTTTCCTCACAGGCTGCGTCGAGAGCAGCATGGATGATACAGTGGTACACATTGCCCCCCCCCCGGTCAGTGCAGCATGGTGGGAGGGGACTTTATTCATTTATTTCTCTAGTCCCTGTGAGCTTTCTGTGTGATGTCTCTGAGGCAACAACAGGGTCTCTGCACCTGTGGTTTCCCGCCATTTCCTGGGGAACTCTCTGAGCTCTGACAGGACCACGGTCTGAGGGTCAGAGGTTACCTGTTACCTGCATGCTGCTTCGGCAGCACAGTTGAGCAGGTTGGAATGATACAGAGTAGATTATGCGCCTCGGCACCATAATTTAAACTTATCTTATAACTTTACACTGGATACATTCACAGTGTATGTATGTGTTATTGGTCTCTGTGTCTGCGTGGGTTTCCCCCCACGTTCCAATGCTGTGTCTTCAGTGCCATACACAATATAAACATACACAATATGTTTATGCACGACTCTAGATACATTCACAGTATATGTATGTATTATACTCTCTGGGTCGGCATGGGTTTCCTCCGGGGGCTCCGGTGTCCTCCCGCACTCTCATGGTATGTGCGCTTTGGCTCTCTGCACAGTATAGACATGTTCAATATGTTTATTGCACATACTGTAAATATTTACAGTATGTGTATACTGTCTGCGTGGGTTTCCTCCGGGTATTCCGGTTTCCTCCCACGCTCCAATGGAAATGCACAGCATAAACATGTGCAATATGTTTATTCACATGCTATCATTCCTACACGGTATCTGTCTGCTGTCTGCGTGGGTTTCTTCCGGGTGTTCCGGTTTCCTCCCACGCTCTGACGGTATGTGCGCCCTTGGCCCTCTGCACAGTTTAAACATGTTCCATATGTTTATCACGCATGCTATAATACCTACCCGGTATGTGTATGCAGTCTGTGTGGGTTTCCTCCGGGTACTCCGGTTCCCTGCCACACTCCAATGGTATTGGGCGCTTTCGGCGCTATGCACAGCCAAAATTTGTGCGATTTGATATCCACATACTAACATACCTACTCGGTATGTGTGTGCAGTCTGCTTGGGTTTCCTCCGGGTCCTCCGGTTTCCACCCACGCTACATGACATGCGTGCCTTTGGTACAATACACAGTATAAACATACACGTTATGTTTATACACAACACTAAATACATTCACAGTAGTTGTATGTATTGTATTCTCTGGGTCTGCGTGGGGTTCCTCCGGGTATTTCGGTTTCCTCCCACGCGCCAACGGTGTGCGCGCCTTCGGTGCTATGCACACATAGACATGTGCAAAATGTTTATCACACATACTATAGTACCTACACGGTATGAGTATGCAGTCTGCGTGGGTTTCATCCGGGTGCTCCGGTTTCTACCCCGCGCTCCAATGGTGTGCGCATTTTCAGCGCTATGCACAGTATAAACATGTGCAATTTGTTTATTTGCATGCTAACATACCTACACGGTTGTGTACGCAGTCTGCGTGTCTGGTTTCCGTCCAAGCCCCAATGATGTGCGCGCCTTCGTCGCTGGCACAGTATAAACGTGTTTAATATGTTTATCCATACATACGCCGTATGTGGTTGTATTATGCTCTTTGTGGCTGAGTGGGTTTCCTCCCACACTCTATTTGCGCGTTTTGGCGCAATACACAGTATAAACTATGTGTTTGTACAATCAGCACTTATCAATGGGGTAGCTGCTGGATGGAGCATTGTCATAAGGATCCCTGGTATCAGGGGTACCACTTTCCACCTGCCCTTCAGTAATGATCAAAAGCGATGGCTTGGACTCTGTTCGCCAGGCTGAGGTTAGCGTTACGCCCGTTCGTGGCTGCGTCTCTGGCGTTTTCTGAAGCAAAAGCCTCTGCTTCATCTATCAGTCGACCAGCAGGTGCACTGCAACTGCTTTAGCCTTTAGGGTCTCTGTGCCCGGGGTGGGTTTGTGCCACCTGTAGAGGCTGAGTTACTGGTCCACTGACCGAGTTTCTAGGGAAGCTCTGTCAAGTTGCCTTTCTTGGCCAACGGTTGAGGCACCCTGTAAGCCGGGGCCTCTTTTCTCCGATACATTGCGGGGTCTCTTTGGGATTATCATACCATCCCGCTGCAGGACGGTCCTGTCGGCCGTGTGCATTCCAGGGGAAGGGTCCTTACATCCGGAGGTGTTTTCACCTCCTTTACCGGAGGTGGGGCACCGGATGTGGACCTTCTAGCCTCTCGACTCACTTGCAAGGTGTCGAGATTTGTGGCCAGGTCCAGGGACCCCTGGGCAGATGCGTCAGATGCGTTGGTGGCCCGTGGGGGCAGTATCGCCTGATATATGCTTACCCTCCGCTACTGTTGTTGCCTCGCCTGCTTCGCAGAGTAGGGGCCGAGGCCATTCCGGTGATCCTCATTGCTCCGGAACGGCGACATTGGTACGCCGATCTACTTCGGCTAGTCGCAGACGTTCCTTGGTGACTGCCTATTTGGGTGGACCTTCTGTCTCATGATCCCATACTTCATTCTGCTTTTCAGTCCTTGGCTTTAATGGCATGGCTGTTTAAAGCCAGGTGCTGAGGGACCGAGATCTCTCAGATTCGGTCATCTCATCTATGTTGTTGGCACGGAAATCTTCCTCCAGAAAGATATATCACCGTACCTGGAAGGCTTACATCGCTATGTGCGAGGAGCTTGATTGGCGTCCACGGACGTATTCCGTTCCCAGGATTTTGCTGTTCTTACAGCATGATGTGACCCAAAAGCTGGCCTTGCTTACCATCGAGGGTCGGATTTCGGCCCGGGTTGTCTTTTTCAACGACCGCTATCGGGCCATTCCTTGATTAGCACCATTTGTGCAGGGGGTTCGCCATGTGCTCCCCCCTGTCAAGCCTCCTCTCCCTCCTTGGGATCTGAATTTGATGCATCTCGGTTTTCCAAGAACATCCCTTTGAAAATATCAGAGAGATTCCTCTCTTGACCTTGTCCCAGAAGGTGGCCTTCTTAGTGGCCATTACTTCGGTTAGACGGGTGTCTGAGTTGGCGGCCTTGTCCTACAAGTCGCCTTACTTGGTCTTCCATAAGGATATGGCGGTGTTGCGCCCACGACCGTCCTTTTCAAAAGGTGGTCTCGGCCTTTCACCTTAATGAGGACATTGTTCTTCCGTCCTGTGTCCTCACCCATCGCATCCCTGAGAGTTTGCGCTTCATACATTAAGATGGGTACGAGCCTTACGGGTGTACCTGTCTGCTACTGTTTCCATTCGGAAGTCTGACTCACTGTTTGTGTCTGTCTCTGGTCCAAAACAGGGCCAAGCGGTGTCGTCTGCCACCATTTCTAGGTGGATCAGACAGACTGTTATACAGGCCTATGCCATTAAGGGGAGGGCGCCTCCCTTTCCAGTTACGGCACATTCCACTAGGGCAATTGGTGCTTCCTGGGCTTTCCGACATCAAGCGTCGGTTGCACGAGTGTGCAAGGCGGCGACTTGGTCGTCCGTTCATACCTTTTCTAAGTTCTATAAGGTTGATGTGGCTGCATCTTCGGATGCTTCCTTCGGCCGCAAAGTGTTGCAGGCCACTGTTTAATGTTGCAACTCCTCCGTTGAGGAGCTCTGCTTGTTTGGAGTGAAGTTTTGGTTGTTCCTTTACTACTGATCCCACCCTTTCTGATACTGCTTTGGGACGTCCCACACGTTTACAGTATCCAGCTGTGTCAGTCCATGGACAATAAGAGAATCTGTTTCTCTGACGTCCATGGACTGACACAGCACCCACCCTTCTTTTAAGGTTGGTACTGCTTTGTTACAAACTGAGGCTGCTAGCTGCAGGTAGGAGGGTAATGTCCGGAGGGACCGCCCCCCTGGGCGGGGCTGTTCAGCTCTGGTTTGTTCTAGAATGTATGTTTCTAACATCTAACATTCTGCCTAGATCTTCTCCTGCGAGCAGGGACATATACCCACACGTTTACAGTATCCAGCTGTGTCAGTCCATGAACGCTAGAGAAACGGATTTTACGGTGAGTACAAAAATCCTATTTTATCAATTAACACCATGGAAAGTAAATGAAAAGAAGAGAAATCCAAGTCAAATCAATATTTGTTGTAACCACGCATTGCATTCAAACCAGCATCAATTCTTTAATTATTCTAGCCTAGAAGTTCTAGGCACACTTGCAGACAGGTTTTGAAGGAACTTGGCAGGTAGGTTGGTCCAAAAATCTTGGAGGACTAACCACAGATCTTCTGTGGATTAAGGCTGCCTCAAATTCTTCTGTCTCTTCATGTAATCCCAGATAGACTCTATGATGTTGAGATCAGGGCTCTGTGGGGGGGCCAAACCATTACTTCCAGGATTTCTTGTTCTCTGCGCTAAAGATAATTCTTAATGACATTGGCTGCATGTTTTGGGGTCATTGTCCTGCAGCAGAATACATTTGGGGCCAGTCAGTCACATGCCTCCCTGATGGTATGGCATGATGGATAAGTATCTGCCTGTATTTCTCAGCATTGAGGACACCAAATCTCCAACTCCATTTGTATAAATGCAGCGCCAACTTGCAAGGAACATCCACCATGCTTCACTGTTGCCTGTAGACACTTGTTATTGTACCGCTCTTCAGCCCTTTGGCAAACAAACTGCCTCCTGCTATAGCTACAAATATCACATTTTTACTCATCAGTCCAGAGCACCTGCTACCATTTTTCTGCACCCCAGTTCCTATGTTTTCATTCATAGGATGTGGAAACAAGGTTAAAGTGTTACAAAAACAAGATAAAAACAAAAAAGGGCATATGGGTGTGCTGATCACACAGTTAATTACTCACTCGCAATGTAAACCCAATGCAGGCGGTGTCTCTCTAGTCATGTAGAACTGCATATACAAAAAAAGGGGGGGTTGTCCCACACAGAAACGGTGAGGGACCAGAAGACCAAATGAATGACACCAATTCAATGGGTGAGGATTAGAAAAATAGTGAAAATGTATTGATAGATAAACAATTTAAATATCATTAAAAGCTCTCTTAAATGAAGAGAGTAAACAATGGCTGGGAGTCTGACACTAGGCATGTGGAATGGTTAGCAAAGGAACCAGTCTCCACAAGGAGTCACAAAAAATAAAAAATAATACTAAACACAGGACTCAAACAAACAACATAAACACAATACAAAAATCGTCCGGACGCCAGTGGTTTCTGTGTGGGTGGGTATGTCACGACCAAAGGGTCGTAAAGTGCAATTAAATAATGTGATAAGACATAGGCATCCACACATAGATCCCTGGAAGGCTTAAGCCCAATGGAAGGAATGTGGGGGTGAGAAGAAGAGGAAGGGAAAGAAGGAGAACCGAGAGGCCTCCAAAGGAGCACAATATGGGGAATGAAAAGCTCCAATAATGCACTATTCCAACTGAAGAACAGCAAACATGTGTTCTAATCAAAGTTCAACTGCGACAAGTGTTGTAAAACTGAGGGCCCATGTTGGTGCTCAATTAGAGCATAAAAGTTGAAGGTAGCACTAAATGCACAAAAAATGAATGGCATATCTTGCGTGATGCACCCAGAGATAATGTGGATAGCAGGTGGAAGTATAGTGAGAATATCACATACTATGAGAGTCCGGATACATAGCATATATATGGACAGAGGTGTAATTCATTGAATACATAGATGCACCCGAAGGGTGGCAGATACAGGCAATGTAAAGCGTGGCTTATGATCAAGCATACGATACCCGTCTTGGGGAGCCTATCTGCAGAGGCATCTGTCAGTCATCCTCCATATAGCAGCCGTGTATTCCGCTAAAGGTCCGGACCTTTTGTCTTAGATGTTGCTGCTGCCACATAAGCTATGGGTATAAGGCAAAAATTGGAGCTATCCCTCCAAGGGGGTGGCGGATAAACCACTGTAAGTTCTCGGTGTCTCGTCCCTTCTGTTTCCCATGCCCACCGCGGCCTTGCTTCCGGGATGCGAGAGGGAGACAGCGTTACGTGACGGTGACCCCCCCTTTTTTGTATATAAAGTGTTACGAAACCCAGGACCCTGCATTCACTATATCTGGTCTCCCACAGTACACAGAACATGGAAATGCAAATATTTCAGTAAATATAAACTGCTAAATACCTTTTCTCATCAGCAGTATATAGCAGTCTTGTGACTTCTATCAGTGTCTGGCTGAGCACTGGTTAAAGCTTGTAGGAGGAGATTTCATTCTCCTCTGACTGTCCCATGAGACTGCATGACCCCTAAACCTCTGTCTGGACAGTGCTGATTGGCCCTGCGCTGCTCACATGCACCCTCCCAAAAGAAAAAAAAAACTCTCTAGAGATACACACCGAACTGAGCCTAGGGCTCTGTGCTAGCAACAGATGGATTGGGGACAGTAAAAGAAGGGGAGGATCAGAAAAGATAGGATCAAACAGCCTTTTTACACAATGAGGAGGATTAACCCCTTAGGTTCCACAGTGAGTATGACGAGCATGCTTTACTGCATATACAGACTTATTTTACTGTTGTGGGTTTGGCAACACTTTAGACGACTCAACTATGCATGAAAAAATAGTAACTGCAGGTCATCCACCTCACGGCAGTCCCTCCTCCTTCAGGCCCACTAGTCCTGCTCATAAACACAATCAAGGTTTGCCGTCACTCCTGGAGAGGGGAAAAGGAATGTGTATTTCACATTTGCTTCGCCTTAGAGCAAAGATGTCTCAGCCTTTTCTTTTACTTTATATTTTGGAGAGGTGCAGAAAGAGTCTGTATTGCTATCCTCTCTCTGTGTTTTTTTTTTTTTCTCTCTGCTTCATGTCCTTGCATGCTTCACAATACAGACAATTTTTTCCTATGCCTCCTTGCAGCTTACCATCACGAGCGGTGGTCTTTTTCTTCCCTCTTATCCAAATAAAATGGTATGTCATATCAGGCTCTTGAAAACAAATTACTGGAGTAACCAGCCTCCTAGCTGTCACCAAATCTATTGCAGTAGCGTGGATTCTGTCACATCACCAATAGACCTGCTATATATAATTTTCCTTTTGGATTAATAAAGTATTCTTAAGCCTCGTACACACGGTCGGACTTCCATCAGACTTTTCCGTGGATTTTTGTCCGAACAGAGTTGGTTGGGAACACCCATAGCATACACACGCTCGGACTTTTCTGCAAACTTTCTTAAAACTTCTTACAACATCGCATATTTTTTCTGCTCTTTACTGCCACCCTTTGGTCAACTTCTGCTATTGTTGGTTGATTTTAACATTAGTTGTTTTGTCCATCGGACTAAAGTCCGATGGTTATCTGTACACACTGTCGGACTTCGCTCCATCGGACTTTTGTTGGGCAAAAGTTTGTCCGTTTGCAGACCCAACTTTTGTCCGATGAAATCCAAAACCAAACGAAAAAAGTTTGTCCGATGGAGCGTACACACGGTCGGATTGTTGGTCCAACTTGCTTAAAACGAAGTTTGTTGGGCAAAAGTCCGACCGTGTGTACGAGGCTTTAATCTGAATCAGAATATCTGAGTCTAATCCTGACAGCTCTACATTTTGTTTCTCGGTGTCCCCACGTTTGAGGACACACTGTCAGTGGTACCCTTTGGTCACCTCTTCGTGAGAATTTCACTCAGGTTTGGTTGACACACTTCTTTGGGACAGCTAGTGCCCAACTTTCTCATTAAAGGTCACGAAACTCCTCACTATGCAGTTAGGGTAGCTCCATTACTTGTCCCCCTCCTTTTAGTTTTACTGAAGTTCCTCCGGTCTTCAACTCTCAGACCCTGCCCTGATTTAGAAATGTCCTTCCCTCTGGTATTAAAGCCAAGTTTTATTAGGTTGCCATTTTTTATAAGATAGAAAGTCTTTCGGCTCTCGCCTCTTTAAAGACCTGGCTTTTGGCACTGGTCAACTTTCTTCGCCAGATCAGTACTGGTAAAGGTCAAATTTCCCTTGTTTTCATTACTCCCCCTATGTGTTGAGTTTGTGAGAGTTTGCCAGGAAGTGAGGGAGGATGAGTCATAAGAGGGCCAATGAAAGCTGCAGAGCTGGATGTGTGTCTTTGTAAATCCAGGAAATGAACAGGCAGCAGCTTCAGCTGCCCACAGTTCAAATGGTTGCAGCCGGACTCAGTGGGGGGAGATTCCTGCAGCATATTTGGCAAGTACAGAATCACAGTATATATAAAATAATATGCAAAGTGGTTGGAAGGAAGCTTTAGAATGGCAAAGGTGTTTTTACTACAAATGTGAGCAGACTGCAGTTCCTCTTTAAGCACTGGGTCGAGTTTTGCCAGCACCGCATTAGCACTGACTAAAAAATCACCTAGAATTTCTTTAAAGTAAAGAAAAGGGGTCCTTGTGCTTTTTTTTAAATTATATTCCTCTTTATTCTGTTAATGGTTTTAGAATTCACTTATTTTTCATGTATGTTCTCTAACACATTAGTTAATGATATGTCTGATCTGGACGGAATATGATAATAGCTTGCTGCTAATCCTTGTCTTTAGCAATGATATTGTGTTATTTATGACTCCCCAGGAAAATATTTTAACTTTCATTACCTCGGGAATAAAATGTGAGCGCTGTTACAAGAGGTCATGTTTTATGGTTGAAAGTCTCAACTCAAATATGTTTACATAAGCTGTTTACAATTACACTTTCTGGATTAATAGGCTCGCCGCAAATTATTCCTCTCATTTAGCTGGCTCAGGGTCTACTACAGTAATTAATTCATGTATAGGTACCTAAGACTGGAATACAAAAACTGGATGGGTTCCAAAGGACAGGTAAGCCTTTAGCTTAACTACAAGCTATAGACATCCAAGTTTTACACATTTATACCTTTTTGGTAAGGAAAAGTATAATCACTGAGGATTTTTTTATATCAGGCACTTTAGGGACTATTTGACATACTTTTATTTAGTAAAGGCTTGTTATCCATGAGCACAGTGACCAAAAGAAACCAATCAAAATTTAACGTGATACTAAAATTATTTTTTTATTTTTATTTCTTAAAATAAAAAAGAGGTTATACTTATAAGCACAGAGTGGTCCTTTAACTCCACTTTCACAGTCTCCACTGGCTCCTTCTTCCTCTGAGTGCCCTGATAGCAAGCTGGCTGCTAAGAGGGCACCCCTGCGTGTGTGCTACCAAGCCAGGCTGTATGCATCCATAGACACACACAGCACCGACAAGCCACGCCTCCCGCTCCCTCCTCACAGGAGTTTGACTGACAGTAGTAGGAGCCTATGGCTCCTGCTGCTTTAAGAGTCTCCTGTGAATCCAGGAAGAGAGAAGAGCAGTGCTGCAGCCGGGATGGTGCTAGATTGGTGAGAGTAGCCAGGTAAGAGATGGAAGGGGGGTGGGAATAGTAAGTGAGGTGTTTCGTAATAAATAGAAGCCTTTTCTCATGTCTTTTCTGCCTAACCCATCCCAGTGTGCTTATCTCTCACTTACCTCATCCATGGCAGCTTTGAATTTTCACCTTTCTATTTTGAAATTTAAAAAAATGCTTTCTGCTTCCATCACTTCTTGTAGATCATATCCCATCATGTGCTGCCTTAGTGCCTCACAGAATAGGTGTGTACCACTCTGGACCCCACCTCTCTCATTACTACATGACCTCTTGTTTTGTTTCCACCCACTTTCCTTATTCTACCCTTAGGTGACCATACACTGTACAATCTCCTTTGGATCTTCCATCAGCGATATTGTGCAAGGGCCTGTCTGATTTGATACAAATTGATACAAATTGAATAGATTGTTCAAGTGGGTCTTCATCTTCCATAGTTTTAAATAAATCTAAAGGTAATTGTACAGAGATTGTACAATCATATTGAATAGTGTACGGTCATCTTTATACAAGTACATAGAAGGGAGTGGATGGAGATATTTAGCTGTCAGGCCCCGTTCACATCTCCGTGTAGCGAGAACTCGCGTTTCTGTGTGCATTTTTTGGGGGGAGGGCATTTTGGAGCATTTCTACTCATCTTGCATAGGGCAGTCCATTAACTTGAATGGGCTGCTCTATGCGCAGCAAACACTCCAAAGAAGCTCCAGAACATTTTTTTTAGAGTGGAGCATGACGCGTTTTTACCACACTTTTTGGTGTGCTCACAGCACGTTTGTCGCACGGCAGACGCAAGCATGCTGCCTGCGCTTGGGGAGCCGTTAAAATTGAATGGCAACTCAAATGCGATGCACGGGTAATGGAGGAGTTCTATACAGGAGACTGGAGGCTGAGTTAAGGCCTGGCCTAAAAGACAGAGAAAGGTTTTTCTGTAATAATAAAAAAAAAACATTATACGCCACCTGGCATCGGTTTATTCCTGATTCCGGCCCCTTTCTTTTATTATGTTTATGAAATGCTGGCGTCCCTCACCATACTGTTTCTGTGGGTGTGCAAAGAAAATAAAACAAGACAAGCAGGTTTGTAAAGGGGCTTCAATATGGAACTCACAGCAGCATAGATACAAAGTTTATTAATAGAAAAGAGACACGATTCCAATAATGTATGGCTATTAGCCACAAAAACAGTAAAACATTCACCAATATTAAAAAATTATGACAACGTTGTCACAAAAGTGAAAAACATAGCAGCCCGGGCTCACTTGCGCGCACACACACACACAGACACTCAGCACACATGCAGGGGAGGGGTGGGTGTTAGACTCGATGTTGAAAGTCTAAAATCAGCCTCCAGTGACAACAGGTATGGATATACCAAAAAAGCAGGAATCTCCTGAATATAAAGGAAATAATGGTGTCACAGTAGGAAAAATGGATATGTCAATAATGAAAATCAGTGAGATAATTCAGTCAGCTGTGAAGATGATAATCCAGCATATAGTTCGAAGTTACTAACGTGTACATATATATGGATGAGCTTTAAAATATGACAGGCATCTAGACTTGGCTATAGGGGAGCATGTGATATAGGTCTTTGGTCCCTGGTACAGGAAGCCGCCACACCCAGATGGCACATGATTTAGTATATGCAACGCATGGAGAAAAATTTAAATGACAGGACTGCAGCGTTCCTGACACAATCTCACCCGCCATGCTGCTTGCTTCCTTAATCCGGTACTGATTGACTCCTCAGATGTCAAAAAAAGCCAGTCTCTGGGACGGTTTAGGTAGTGGAAGCAGTCATCCTTTGCGTAGATGTACACTGATTCTCAGTAGTGGCCCCGCTTCGTGTGGTGATGAGTGGAGCGGATATAAGCTACATGTGTGTGGTTTCAAGACCGGGCTGCTAAGCACTGTGGTGTTTTTTGCATTTCGCTCAGCTGTGTGAGCTTCCACAGAACAATGCAATGGACTGGTCAGTGGCTTATAATGGGGTTGCTCCTCCCTTCTCAAAGTTAAACCCTTAAAGGGCCATTGCCTTTTTGTGTAGGTGTTTCAATCTTACAAAAATAAATGTATAAAAACAGCAGTGCAGTTACATTTCAGGAGGCTTAAAAGAATAATAATGATATTATAAATCTTTGGCCGGGTAGTTGATAAGTAAAAAACATTCATTCCAAACACACCTATCATTAAGTATTATGTAATAGAGGTTTGAAAGTGGATAGAAATTTTTAGAAGCGGAGAAAGGTAATCGATCATAAACATTATTTTTGATGGTTTAGAATAAGGTATACAGTCAGGTCCATAAATATTGGGACATAGACACAATTCTAATCTTTTTGACTCTATACACCACCACAATGGATTTGAAATGAACAAGATGTGCTTTAACTGCAGACTTTCAGCTTTAATTTGAGGGTATTTACATCCAAATCAGGTGAACGGTGTAGGAATTACAACAGTTTGTATATGTGCCTCACACTTTTTAAGGGACCAAAAGTAATGGGACAATTGGCTGCTCAGCTGTTCCATGGCCAGGTGTGTTTTATTCCCTCATTATCCCATTTACAAGGAGCAGATAAAAGGTCCAGAGTTCATTTCAAGTGTGCTATTTGCATTTGGAATCTGTTGCTGTCAACTCTCAATATGAGATCCAAAGAGCTGTCTCTATCAGTGAAGCAAGCCATCATTAGGCTGAAAAAAACAAAACAAACCCATCAGAGAGATAGCAAAAACATTAGGTGTGGCCAAATCAACTGTTTGGAACATCCTTAAAAAGAAAGAACGCACCGGTGAGCTAAGCAACACCAAAAGACCCGTTAGACCATGGAAAACAACTGTGGTGGATGATCGAAGAATTCTTTCCCTGGTGAAGAAAACACCCTTCACAACAGTTGGCCAGATCAAGAACACTCTCCAGGAGGTAGGTGTATGTGTGTCAAAGTCAAAAATCAAGAGAATACTTCACCAGAGTGAATACAGAGGGTTCACCACAAGATGTAAACCATTGGTGAGCCTCAAAAACAGGAAGGCCAGAGTTTGCCAAACAACATCTAAAAAAGCCTTCACAGTTCTGGAACAACATCCTATGGACAGATGAGACCAAGATCAACTTGTACCAGAGTGATGGGAAGAGAAGAGTATGGAGAAGGAAAGGAGCTGCTCATGTTTCAAAGCATTCCACCTCATCAGTGAAGCATGGTGGTGGTAGTGTCATGGCGTGGGCATGTATGGCTGCTAATGGAACTGGTTCTCCTGTATTTATTGATGATGTGACTGCTGACAAAAGCAGCAGGATGAATTCTGAAGTGTTTCGGTCAATATTATCTGCTCATATTCAGCCAAATGCTTCAGAACTCATTGGACGGCGCTTCACAGTGCAGATGGACAATGACCCGAAGCATACTGCGAAAGCAACCAAAGAGTTTTTTAAGGGAAAGAAGTGGAATGTTATGCAATGGCCAAGTCAATCACCTGACCTGAATCCGATTGAGAATGCATTTCACTTGCTGAAGACAAAACTGAAGGGAAAATGCCCCAAGAACAAGCAGGAACTGAAGACAGTTGCAGTAGAGGCCTGGCAGAGCATCACCAGAGATGAAACCCAGCTTCTGGTGATGTCTATGCGTTCCAGACTTCAGGCTGTAATTGACTGCAAAGGAATTGCAACCGAGTATTAAAAAGTGAAAGTTTGATTTATGATGGTTAATCTGTCCCATTACTTTTGGTCCCTTTAAAAAGTGGGAGGGACATATACAAACTGTTGTAATTCCTACACCGTTCACCTGATTTGGATGTAAATACCCTTAAATTAAATCTGAAAGTCTGCAGTTAAAGAACATCTTGTGTGTTTCATTTCAAATCCATTGTGGTGGTGTATAGAGCCAAAAAGATTAGAATTGTGTCAATGTCCCAATATTTATAGACCTGACAGTATATCTCATAGTGGGTATTAAAATGCAGTTTGATCAAGTAGCAGCTATGATAATATGGGAATAATGAAGATAGTATACTTCTAAGCAAGAAGAGAAAATCATAGTTATGGTTCAAGAAAAGGTTGTAAACTTAGTTCAGTATTTAACCTCTTTGGGATCATAGTTCGCAAGCAAAATATCCATTTATTTTCTTTTCGCAGAAGGATAGTGTCGTATTCACCTCTGCGTTTAGGTAAAGATAGGACAAAGAAGCCTTTTACTTTTAATCCCTCGATAGAGGATTTATGAAACCTCTCAAAGTGCTTTGCTATCGGGCCCCAATTTTGGATTATCGTTATCCTTTTTTTTTTTTATATTTCTAATTCTATAAAGGTGCTCCCCTATACGTGTACGTAACTGTCGCTTCGTTTTGCCCACATAGAGCTTTTGACAAGGTCATTCCAGGATGTATAAAACTTTTTCTGTGCCACAGTTAATGAACCTTTTGATCTGGTAAATTCTTTCATTGTTCATGTCAGTAAATGTATCTGTACGCTCAATGCCCTGGCGGCAAATGTTGCAATGACCACATGGAAACATACCCTTAGACCAAGGTATTTCCATCAGCCAACTTTTGGATGGAGTGCGTGTAAACTCAGAATGTACTATATTATCTTTGCGGTTCCTGGCCCTCCTGGAGACTAGTAGGGGTTTTGGGCCCACGATATTAGAGAGGCCAGGAGACCTTGTCAGAATGGACCAATGTTTCCTCAAAATTGACCGAACTTCCTCCCATTGGATCCCATAGTGGGTGATTATACGTACAGGAGAAGGTTGGGATATTGTGATTTGGGAATGAGAGTCTTGTATCTGTTTAGGGACAAGGAGGTCTCTACGGTCAGTTGAAGAGGCTCGCCTGCGTGCATATTTAATGTTTTTGTGGGAGTATCCTCGTTGCCTAAATCTATTATATAATTCATTTGACTCGGATTGATATGTAGTCCTGTTTGAACAGAACTGCCCTATTGGGATCCCTTTGATGAGCGACGGTGAATGGTGATTGGAGGCTTGAAGAAGGGTATTGGAGTAGTGATCTTTCTATACGTTTTAGTCTCCAATCTACCACCTTTGATGGCAATCAAAAGGTTGAGGAAAGGCAAGGAGTTGGGATCATAGGTGTAGGTGAGCCTGATATTTTTTTCATTAATATTGCGTTCAGACAGAAATTCCTTTAGCCCCTGTACCCCACCGTTCCAAATCATCAAAATATCATTAATGTACCTTAGCCACAAAAAGGCGTGGCCAAGGTACATTGACGAATGGTAGACAACGGACTGTTCCCACCATCCAAGTACTGGTATGCGGGTGCCCAAGGTGCCCTATCGAAGTTCCTCTTATTTGCTGGTAATTTACCCCCAGAAACTGGAAACAGTTATGTGTGAGGGCAAATTCCAACAGCTCTAGATTGATTTCAGAGAAGACAGAGAAAGCTTTTTCTGGAATAAAAAAAAAAAAACCCTTTATACTCCACCTGTCATCGGTTTATTTGTGATTCTGTCCCCTTTCTTTTATTATGTTTATGAATATCTGGCTTCCCTTGCCATATTGTTTCTGTGGGGGGGCACTGTTACTGAGGCTGTCTTCATTACTGACTTTAGCTTTGTCACTGATCTGTGATTATACTCTACCTGCCCTGACATCAATTTGTTCCTGACTTTATCCCCTTCCTCTCATTATGTTTCTGATATGCTTGCTCCACAAGTCCTTTTGATATGTCCTCTGGCCTTCCTTCTAACATCTGACTATAGTTACCAGTGCAATGCAATCCAGTGGCCATGTTCATCTGACCATAGTTACCAGTGCAATGCAATTCAGTGGCCTGTAGGCCAATGCTGTATCTTGGCCTAGGCCAACAAGGCCCAGGCCTAGGGCAGCACTTTGCAGGGGGGCAGCATGAAAAGAGTCCCTGCCGGCTTGCGTTACACTTTTAGTGCAGCGCCAGTCTTATGAGGTGGACTGGGCTGCAAGAAAAATCGGTCTTGCGACCCCATAAAGCGGCCGCACTGCACACAAGGGACACTGACATGGTCACCTATACCTGGCAGGTAGGTAGTAGGACTCTCCTGCAATCCTTTGCTTGTACATATTAAGGAATCTTAATTTTATTTCTGTTGATTACTGATGAGAAAAATAAACAGATGGATTTATTTGTTCCTGCCCCCAATCCTTCCTTTGCTCGCTGCCTGGACCACATACCTTCGTCACTGTGCTACATGTTTTCTGCTGCACATTTGGCATGGTTATATCCTCTTAGTCCTCCATAAATTTAGCAGAAATTTGTGCTTAAAGTAGAACTATAGGCAACACTTTTTCCCATTTTGGATAGAAGGGAGGGTTATAGGAGGGTTATAGCCCCTGTTAATTTTTTTTGCCATCCGTTCATTTCCTTTCATTTCCTGCCCCATAGCCAAAACAGGAAGTGAGAGCAAATCTCTGCAGATTAAGGGAATCCCTCCCCCCCCCCCAGGCCCTCAGAACTAGTGTCGCCACTGGAAAATTTCAGGGCAGGTCTTAAACAGGAAGGGGTGTGACATTGACAGGAAAGGGTGGATCATATTTAAATTAGGGTTTGCATGAGTTTAGTCAGGCCTAGGGCAGCACAAAACTTAAATACACCACTGCTGTAGGTGCATAAAACCATTGGGAGTTGAAGACAGCAGCTACTATGGATAAAGCACAATGTAGAGCAACTATACAGCTATATAGAACATAAAAAGTTTTCTTCACTTTCTAGTCTGAGTACTGCCTATTGGTCTAAATCAGTAGTCTTCAAACTGCGGCCTGGGGGCCAGATGCGGTCTTTTGCTTTCTTTTATCCGTAAAATCTGTAATTTATTAAAATATATTAGGTACCAAGCATGTATAGAGTCAAATTTCCTTCATTGTGCTTTTCATCTCACCCATCAGACCTAATGAAGGGACCGTCATGTTCAAGAACATTAAATATCATCTTCTATAAGTAGATCGAAGGAAGCAGTTAAGATATCTATTGAGCTTGGAAACATTCATACTCCCAAGAGAAACAGCTTAGCAAGACTGTTTTTCTGAATAACTGTGCACAGAAGCTCAACCAATTATGTTATTCCTTTTCCTTCTACTTACTTAAAGCTTTACATTTGCAAAACATTTTTGCAGTTATGTCAGGCTTTAAAGAAAAAAAACTCCCAGCTGACAAAATAATGAGTATTCAAAAATGATTTTATGCTGCTCTGGAGACACACTGTAAATCCAGCAAAATTTCTGTAAAATTAAGATTTTGATGGAAAAGGTGACCTTTACAACTTTACTTAAAATGGAGCTAATACCACTCCAAAATGCAACTGAACTATTAAAACGAATTCATAGAAAAGGGACACTCCATCCTTCAGTAAAAAAAAATATTGGGTGAATCATGACAAGTACTGTATATACGGTAGCAGTAATTAAAAAAAAATGTACAACAGGTCGAGCAAGTACACATCTGTGTGGTTTCCCTGGCAATTCAGGGCCGGACTTACCATTGGGCTTGACTGGGCTCAAGCCCATGGGCCCCGTCCACTAGGGGGCCCCTGCCTGCAGAGGCGGCTCTCTAATTAGGCAAAGGCTGGCGGGGTGAGCCGCGAGCGGGGCCGGCGTTCTGTCAGATTAGCGTGACAGAAAGCACATCACCGCCGACACACATTAAAAGTTCCCCCCCGTTACACCCTCATCAGCGGCAGCAGCCAATAGCAGGCTCCACCACTGTCCTAGTTGGCACCACATTGCATGATGGGAGATATAGTTCTCAACAGCACACACTAGACTCGGCCGGGCTGTGCCTACATGCTGCAGAGACTACACCTCCCAGAATGCACTGCAGGGCGGGCGCTCAAAGTGGACAGTTGGCTTCTCCTGAGTCCTGCTTGTAGTAGGGGACGGAAGACTCGGAAGAGTGATCAACCAGGAAAGTCACCCTAAATACCTACCTATATCACCAGCACCAGATCAGCGACAGTGCCTCATACTTCTGTCAGTGCTGCCTATATCAGTGCAATGCATAACTTTCTATACTGCAGATCAGTGCCTCATACCTCTCTCTGTGTCATGCATAACGTTATATACTGCTCCAGGTCAGTGCCTCATACCTTACTCATTGCAATTTTATCCTCAGTGCCTCTGTCAGTGTGACTTTATGGTCTGTGCCTTATGCCTCATTCAGTGCTAGGTGGAACTTTTTTATGGTAAGTGCTTCAGGCTTCTGTTAGTGCAAGGTGCTACTTTATGGTTAGTGCCTCATGCCTCACTCAGTGCCTCATGCCTCACTCAGTGCAAGGTGCAACTTTATAGTAGTCCATGTCTGATGCCTCTGTCAGTGCAAGGTGCAACTCTATGACCAATGCTCTCATGCCCTAGTCAGTGCCTGGCTAAGAGCCATGCATAACTATATGCTGCATGAGTGCCCGATGCCTCGCTCGGTGCAAGGTGCTATTTTGTGGTTAGTGCCCCCCTCAGTGCAACCTTTTGGTATGTGCCTCATGCCTCACTCACTGCAATGTGCAACATAATGGTCGGTGTCCGTTGTCTGTCAGTGCAGGGTGCATCTTTATGGTCAGTGCCCCCATGCTCCTGTCAGTGCCACTTTAGGGTCAGTGCCACCATGCCTCACTAAGTGCCATGCATCGCTATATAATGTATGAGTGTCTAATGACCCTCTCAGTGCAAGGTGCATTTGACCGGCGTCCCCCATGACTCTGCTTTCTTTCTCCCTCCATCCCTCATTCATCTCAGTCTCTAACCACACCCCTTCCGAACCACGCCCATTTGAGCCACGCCCACCAGTTTGCGTGAACCACGCCCATTTTTTGTAATGTATAGAAGGTAGGGCCCGAAAGTGACTCAAGCCCAGGGGCCCCCACCACCCTAAGTCCTGCCCTGCCTGGCATACTTTAGGCTTAGCCCACATGTAGGGCATATTCACAAGTAATATATGAAGAATGGAATATAAATTCTTATACAGTAATAGCTGGTAGTAGTTTGCCACATTCATCTGGACTTCTCTATTTTAGATGTTTCACCACACATCCATGTGGCTTCCTCAGTTAAATTGAAATGTTTTCAACATTACAGAATAAGTCCAGTTCAATGAGATTATCTACAGTACTACTACACTATTTATGCCATGACCTGAATAAATGAAACCCTTCACAGACATATGCTATACAACTTTTTTTGTGAAACACTTACGCCGCGTACACACGGTCGGAATTTCCGACAACAAATGTTCGATGTGAGCTTCCGACCGTGTGTATGCTCCATCAGACATTTGCTGTCGGAATTTCCGACAACAAAAATTTGAGAGCTGGTTCTCAAATTTTCCAACAACAAAACTTGTTGTTGGAAATTCTGAGCGTGTGTACACATTTCCGACGCACAAAATTCCACGCATGCTCGGAATCAAGCAGAAGACCCGCACTGGGTATTGAACTTAATTTTTCTCGGCTCGTCATACGTCTTGTACGTCACCGTGTTCTTGACGTTCGGAATTTCCGACAACATTTGTGTGACCGTGTGTATGCAAGACAAGTTTGAGCCAACATCCTTCGTAAAAAAATCCACAGTTTTGTTGTCGGAATGTCCGATCTTCTGTACGCGGCATAAGTTGGTAGATTTGGCTTTTACCTTCTAGGTTGCATGCACACTTAAGCTGCTAAAGTATGCAAAGTGTGAGGGTGCGACTCTGTGCGACCTTCAAGAGTGTTGGTTTACGCCAGATTTGGTAAAGAAAGACATGCTGATTGAACAGCTGTGTCTTGGGCTATTTAGTTCTGACATGATTATGGATCAGGGCTCCACCCAACAGAGAAGAAGTCTGTGTGCATGGGAGTCAGGTGGACTCTCATCCTCTGAGTGGAGTCAGAGGCGGTGCATGTCTGCAGGAGGCAGACATCATTAGTGATACAGCAACAAAGGTGCTGACCAGGGGTAAGCAAGGAGAAAGCTTAAACTCTTGGAAACTGTTTGGGTCTGATGAGCAGACCCAAGGCCTGGATAGCAAGAAGGTAAAGCTACGAGGCTAAACTGTAAAGTATGCAAGACACAGGAATGGTGGAACCGCCCCTGTGAATACTACAGATGTACTTGTGAACGTTTGTGCTTTTAAATAAACATGGGCTACCATGCCCTTAAACAGAGTTTCTGACTGGCTTGCATCACTGAAAAAACGCATCTACTACGAGAGCTAACAACCCCTAATCTTACATATGGTGGAGGTATTGCTTCGGGCAGTTTTTGGAAGAGTTCCAGATCCTCGCATACCAAAAACAGTGAGTAAAAAGAAACTGTGTGTTTAACAGCAATACTGTGATGAACAGCCAATCTGAATGAAAAGTTAAAGTTTTCTGCGGTGAACTGCTACTAGCTGTGTGTGGCAGCCAGGCGAACTGCATTGCACAGGAGTTCAATTAATGGACTGTGTTGTATACAGGTGATGTACCTGTGGAAGTGAGCTCAGACTGGCCTGAGAAGATGTGTCCACCTAGAAAGGTCCAGTGAGTGGATGGTTCAAGCGGAATCGCAGAGAGTGAAGTCTGCATGTGAAAGTGTGCTGTTTACAAGTCTTGGAGACAGTACCTCAAATTTTCACGCAAAAAGGAAGCAATGTTTGCTGAGATGAGACACAGAACTTTGTGGCTGGAGGGGTTGATACCGACAGAACAAGCCCCAGACTGGTGCAAGATGCACTTGGCCGCACTGAACCAAGTTAAAGGGGAAGCACGTGCTGTTGCTCCTAACAACGCTGGCGCAAGCTGGCCAGCTGTCAATGTGCAAAGTGTTAAGAACCAAGTGCATTGTTTGCGGTGCAGTGAGTGGGGGCATGAAGTTTCCAAGTGCCCTGTGTCCCAGGCTCCAGCAAAGCAAAAATATGAGAAGCCTGCTCTGAGTGTAAAGCGTGAGCATATGTGTGCGGTTGCCTATGGCAACAAAGCAGAAATCCGTACAGCTGACTTCGTATGGCCTATGTTACCTTCGGAAAGTGATGAAGATTTTTTGGAGGAGTTTGCGATGATTGCTTCCTACAGAGGATGGCCCAGAAATCGCTGGGTTGAGTTGGCGCAACCTTTTCTGATAGAGGAGTACCAGGAGGTGTACCGTGGGATGTATAGTAACCGAGATGACTACGACAATTTCCTAGGAGCAATCCAATCTAGAGAGCGCTGGAAAAGATCAGCGGGGAGAATGTGGTCTCCCATAGCAACCGGAGAAAGTATGTTTTCAGAAAGGAGGAGCTACAGAGAGGAGGTATACCACCATCCTCATAGAGATACCAGTAAAAGTCTGCATGTTGGGAGCGTGCCGTCTCCCTTGGCAACAGGAGAAAGTCGCCAAGTGCCATGCCTGGAATGTGGTCAGCTGGGCCACGGGATCTTTTCTTGTCCAAGCTTGTGGAATACAGCTGCTGATTGTGTTGTTGGGCTTAATGCTTTGCCTGCAAGCCCAGAGAAGAGGGTATCGTATCCAGCATCCTGCAAGGGGTATGACCAGGTGTGTAGGTCTGCTGTTGCCCCTGACAACAGAAAATTTGTTTTGCCTGCAGGCGATGTTGGAAAATCCGGAAAGGCTGCAGTGTTGCCACATGGGGGAGTCAGCCTGTGGAGACACCACACCTGTGAGACAACGCACTCAAGTGAAGGCTATTACACCACCTGCAGGATATGGTAAGACTGTGGCAATTTGTGAGACTGATCCGAGTGAAGTGGCATTATGTTCGGTGAGGAGATCCGCAGAAGGTGTAAAAATGGACTTGCTGCAGTGTGCTACCCAGAGCAATGGGGAGACACAGGTTAAAACCCAGCTTGCAGCAAAGTCAAGAATTGAAAAGGACATGTGGACTCTGTGTGCACCTAAGGTAGTCCAGCAGAGTGCTGGTAGAGATGTGCTAGGGGTGACCAAATCAGTGGGTGTGCCAGGTTCCCTAATGATAGTGACAGGTGCTGCAGAGTTGCCAAGGGAAACCACCAAGGAGCCTGCAGTGGTGAGGCAAGTGGTTTCCCAGGACAACTGTGAAGACGCCCTAGTGGGCAAAAGAATGCCCTTGGAGAGAAAGGGTGGTGTGCTGAGTGGCACGCAGGGTGCCATGCGTTTTGACAAAGGACAATTTGATAGATCTTATAAAACTGCTATGTTTATGAATGCTGATGATGCATGTACTTATGGTAATGTGATGCTTAATGAGGTAGGGGTGATCGCTAAGCAGGATATGTGATTCCCCTTGGCAACCGTATCTAAGGCTGCAGAGGTGTCCTTGTAAACCTCCAGGGAGCTCTGTGTGTTGGAGCCAGAGGTTGCCTGGGACAACTGTGGTGCCGCTCTGATTGATAAGAGGGTACTTGACCTTGGGGATGAGAAAAATGGTAAAACTCAAATGTTTGAAATTGCTTGTAGTGATAATGAGTTGCTACGGTCTGTCACTGCTGACAGTCCTTATGGGTTTAGTGAAGTGCCACCCAAGCAAAGTGGTCAAGTTATGTTATTGCAGCCTGTTGTGTTTAAAAATGTTTTGCCACAAGGGCATTTAAACAAGGAAGGCTCAATGGGTAACAGTGGGGTGGACACAATTTCTGCTTTGCTAGACGGAGAGGCTGCAGGGCCGGTAGACACGGGTGCGTTGGCTTTTGCAGAAATTAACCCTCTCCAGTTGGAAGGGTCTGAAAAGGGCGCATACATGGCAGAGGTTTTGTCCACAGTAAAAGAGATGAGTAATGTTGAGCGTCAGGTTGATGGGGTAATGGATAGCGATTTGGAAGGGCTCAGTGTTGCTGAAAGTGAGAGGATGAGTGTGACACATGCGATTTGCAGTGCTCAGAGGGAGCCGCTAGTTTTGTCAGTTGCTTCTGAGGTAGAGGTCTCTTTAAGTGTCTCGGCTTCTCACGCCTTAGCAAATGAGCCCCTCCACATTGTTAGTAAAGGAAAAGTTCCTACAGTTCTGTGTTTAGATGCGGCATGTCTAGAAATTTCTGAGATGTTGTGGGAATTGGTGAGAATCTTTCCAATGTACACCTGTGTCTATCCACAGCAGAGGGGCGACATGGTACTGCGTAGTACCAATCGGTGGACACAGGTGATACATGCGTTGTTAAGCAATGTTGATGAAAATTGGTTGCTACACTGTTGGTTGCTTTTATGGAAAGTTGTCCCACAGTTCTCTTCGAGAGTGCTTCCAGCGGCGGTTATGTGCGGAAGGCGCTCAGGGGAATTGTTGGAGAAATCAGAGATAATGGGCATAGGGAAAGTCTCTCCGTATGCTGATGTGATGGGGTGTGTTCCTGCTTGTGCGGTCCGAGGTGCGGCTGAGCAGTGGTTGGTACGTGGCGCGTGAAATGTCTCACCCGCTACACATCATGTAAAGGAAGGGCCCGGAGCGGACGTGGCAGAAGTGGGGATTCAGTCTATCACTCGCAGAGAGGTGCAGTTTGAGGTACCCGGAGACACTGTGACAGGAAATAACAGTGATGGTAACTGTAACGGAAATATGTATGAGAGGCACTGTAGAGCACTGTCAGACAACTCTGAGCTATTGGTTGAGGTACCAATGGACACAGAAATTGTTAAAGAGATTGGTGTGGGAAAATGTGGTGGAACATGTGCGTTGGTAGGACAATTGTTATTGGAGTGTTGGACAACAGGGGGCGATGTGAAACTGCGGGACTGTCCCATAGGGAGTAACTGCTCGCCTGTAGATGGTCCCTCCATAGACTCTGTCCTAGCAAACAGGACAAGAGGTCCAAATGACAATATTGTGTTGAATAACCCCTTGTGGAACATTGCTATTGAGGATATGGTATTAATCACAGATGGTTTGGTGGCCAAGAGTAACCACACAGGGGTTAGTGAACCTGAGAAACAAATGTTGTTGGTTAATGTTGCGTCAGGTAGTGAGAGTGGCCAGTCCCTGACAGATTTCATGAAAGTGGGTCCCCAACAGTCCCGGGAGAGTAGGTCTGTGGGAGGAAAAAGAAGGGTCCTGAGGCCAAAAGGTAGAAGGGATAGAGAGATTAGTGGGAGCCCATGGTTCAAGAAGAAGGGCTGGTGGAAGTACACCTGGAAGAAGATGTGGGTGGAGTGCCCCTTTAGAGAAAAGGTTGGGCAGATTAGGACTACTGCTATGGATAGTTGGCACAGAGGCGCCAAGGTGAAGTGCTGGTGGACACATACCCCGAAAAAGAAATGGGCCTACGCAGCCAATGGCTGGCACAGAGGTGTCCCGTTTATGGTGACGGGATCATGTGTTCCTCCCTCCGGTTCGAAACAAGGGGGGAGGGTATGTGAGGGTGCGACTCTGTGCGACCTTCAAGAGTGTTGGTTTACGCCAGATTTGGTAAAGAAAGACATGCTGATTGAACAGCTGTGTCTTGGGCTATTTAGTTCTGACATGATTATGGATCAGGGCTCCACCCAACAGAGAAGAAGTCTGTGTCCATGGGAGTCAGGTGGACTCTCATCCTCTGAGTGGAGTCAGAGGCGGTGCATGTCTGCAGGAGGCAGACATCATTAGTGATGCAGCAACAAAGGTGCTGACCAGGGGTAAGCAAGGAGAAAGCTTAAACTCTTGGAAACTGTTTGGGTCTGATGAGCAGACCCAAGGCCTAGGCTAAAGGCCTGGATAGCAAGAAGGTAAAGCTACGAGGCTAAACTGTTAAGTATGCAAGATACAGGAATGGTGGAACCCCCCTGTGAATACTACAGATGTACTTGTGAACTTTTGTGCTTTTAAATAAACATGGGCTACCATGCCCTTAAACAGAGTTTCTGACTGGCTTGCATCACTGAAAAAACGCATCTACTACGAGAGCTAACAACCCCTAATCTTACAAAAGTTACAAGTTCGTTCTCATTTAGAAGTATTTGGACACTGACAAACAAACAATAGTGACCAGCCTGGAATAATCCCTCCTACTCCCAAAATGCCTCGGCTTTGCATTAGTGTCCTTGCAGGATAGACACCTTTTCTCTGCTGAAAACAAAATTAAAATTTTTCGCTTTCCTCTTTTTTTTTTCCCTGTTTTTTTGAGATGAGATTTTTCATCAGTCAAGATTTTCAACCACTCTGCTTTAGCTAGTCCCTATATACAGCAACCCAGATTGGTGTACCATTATCAATATCTTTAGGGCCATACCTGGACCCTTTGGACTGAACAACTGTGGAGCTTGCCTGGCATGTTACCTTCAGGCACTGGGCTTCATAATGTGTAATTTTCCAAACTTTTGTGTACTGTGTTCCCTGCAAAGCATTCCCCCGGTTCCAAATTATGGTACAGCCTCTGGTGAGACCCTAGCTCTGAAAACCCGCCTTTGGGATAGACTTTGTAGCCCGAACACCAGGAGCTACCTTGTTTATTACAGCAGTTGGGCACCATTATTATCCCTAATTTCCATTCATTTACTAAAGAAAGGGTTAAAACACAGAGGTGCATGCTACGTCACTAGTTAGAGTTTGCATGTCACACTCCATGTTCTTGTTCCTGCCATTTAGCATGAGGTAGAGCACCTTCTTGCTACTGCCCCCAATACCCAACTGACATATGGTTTAACCTCGGTTAGTCCTTGCTGCTGCCTTTAAGGGAATAGACTAGGTTTATGAGAAGGGATCCAGCTTCCCTTCACACTGATCCTCGTCATAGTGTGTTTAAAAGTGACAACACTGAGCTACTGTATGGATGGGTTACTCGCCATCTCCCGTCTTATCTCCTGTTTGAATTTTCTGTCAGTGAACATGCAGAGAACCCTTTGGTTGAAATATTGGGCTGCAAAGCAGGTATGCAAAAGCGTTTGAAGTACAGTGTCTCTTTAGAGCTGCCTAGGACACATTAATTAAGGATGTCACTAGGGGTAAGAGTGCTTATCTACCCCAGCAGAAGAAACTTAGACCTTAGGCTAAAAAATACTGTTCTGCTTTTGTGGGCATCATAGGTGAAATCTTGCATGTGCACAGTTTTCCTTCACATCAGTGATTCCTTTACTTTGCTGTGGTTCCCCAGTACTTCCAGTTCATGGGCCTGTCTCCTGTACTCTGGGTTTTCTACCTTGCACCTATGGGATATATATGGATGACCTCCTGTAGATGGAGGCCAACAATGTGGCAAGGACAGTTCAGACCTTTAAAAAAAATTTTTTTTTTTTATCCAACAAAGATCTTTATTGAAAATACAGCAGCATACAGTGGCAACAGTACATATCAGCTTACATTTCAGCGGAAACCCACCTTCTATGGAGAGCACACATCTAAATATCTCAAACAAGAGAATGCATTACTAGAGGCAATTTGCATAGAAGGAAAAACACAAATACAGCTATTAATTGCACCATTCACCTGGAATATCTGTCACTACTCAAGTATTCTAGCAGTGTACCCTGCATAAATTTACCACTTTAGCCAGCATTGAGCCTAAGCAGCCTATCCATGGTCAGATCCACCGCAGCTAGCCCCAGAACATCTAACAATGGTGCCCATATCCTCTCAAACTTATATGCATTACCCCAATATTGGTAGATACGTTTTTCCAGTCTCAGCTGTTCACCTATATTTTTAACCCATTCCCCCACAGTAGGAGAGTCTACCGACTTCCAATGAACCATAATCGGTTTTCGTGCCTGAAACAAGGCTCTAAGTATAGCCTCTCTGGTGTAAACCTCCCAATCATACTCTTCCAGTATACCCAACATGCATGCCTTAGGGTCCAGGGGAAGGGTCACTTGAAACACTGAGTTAATTTGACTCACCAGCCCTGCCCAATAGGGATGTAGTTTCAGGCAGCGCCACAAAAGTTGAACCAAATCTCCATGGTCCTGCTTACACCTTTTACAAGTAGTCTCTGTTTGCAAGCCCATCAAGTGCAGTCTATGAGGAGTAAAATACACCCCCAATAGGATATATAGCTGAGTTAGTCTTTGCAATATATTTAATGAGCACGTAACCACAGCCTGACAAGCCTCCTCCCATTGTTCCCCTTCCAGTTGACCCACATCTCTTTCCCAGCACTCCATCACTCTCTGGGGGTGTCGCCTCAAGTAAAAGCATGGCATAACTCTGTGAAATAAAGCCTTTGGATGAGCCGGCATCCCTAATGAGACTGAACAAGTAGTGGGCAATAGGTGCCATTCCGAATATCTACCTTGTGCCTTAACTGCATGCTGTAGCTGCAGATAATAAAAGTCCATGGAGGATGGTATATTAAATATATCTTGCAAAGCAGCAAATGTCAGAAGTTTCCCATAAGGAGTTTGCGGCATAAAGATAATTTTAATGAGATTCACCCATCCAGCTACTGATAAACGGAAGGAGTGCCATGTTTTGATATGGTCCAGAAATCATTAAAGAAGTGGGGAGATATTAAGGTGACAAAAGTCTCTGAGGCTAGGCATCACCAGAATCCCCAAATACTTAAATGAGGATGTTATGGGTATAGGGCATGGGGTGCATAATAAGTTGTGTGTCATTTCCATCCAGTAACAGTATAGCAGATTTGGACCAATTTAAATTAAGGACAGAGAAATCACCAAATTCTAAAACCCCAACATAAGGAGTGTGTCATCTGCATATGACATCATCTTTTCCTGTATATCCTCATATCTAAAGCCAACAATACCAGGGTGGTACCTAATCCTGATTGCCAGAGGTTTTATTGTCAAAACAAACAGGAGAGGCGAAATGGGACACCCTTGCCTAGTACCCCTCTGCAAAGTAAATGTGTGAAATAGTTTCCCGAATGCCCTAATAGCGGCTTGTGGTTGAGCATAGAGCAGAGGCACACCCATGAGATGTACCGCGGGCCGAATCCAAAGTGCCCTAGTACAGCCCACAGGTACCCCCAGTCAACGCTATTAAAAGCCTACGTAGCATCCAATGATAACAATGCCCTACTGCCTACATTATGAGCTGGAGACTGGATATTTAACCACTTCAATACCAGGCACATTCTCCCCTTCCTGCCCAGGACAATTTACAGCTTTGAGCGCTGTCGCACTTTGAATGATAATTGCGCGGTCATGCAACAATGTACCCAAACTAAATTTGTATAATTTTCTTCCCTGAGCTTTCTTTTGGTGGTATTTGATCACCTCTGCGGTTTTTATTTTTTGCGCTATAAACAAAAAAAACGACAATTTTTTAAAATCAAAATAACTGATGGGCACTGATAGGCGGCACTGATGGGCACAGATAAGTGGCACTGGATAGGCAGCACTGATGAGGAGCTACGAACAGGCATTAATTAGTGGCATCTGAAGGGCACTGACAGGCATTACTGATGGGGCACTGATTGGCACTGTTGTGTGCACCGATTGCCACTTTTATGGGCACTGGCAGGCGTTCTTTCTGGGGCAAAGGCTGGCAGGTGATGGGCACATTTGATGGGGGCTGCACTGATAATCAATGTGCTGATTATCAGCGGAGACCCCCCCTCTGACAGGGAAAGCCGCCGATCGGCTCTCCCTGTCAGCGTGAACCGAGGAAAGCTGTTTACTGGCACTTCCTGGTTCATGCGCTGGCTTGTTATCCTGATCACGTCATATGACATCCGATCAGGATAACTAAACCACTTTACCGCCGTCATATTTCTATATGGCAGGCAGCAAGTGGTTAAGAATAGCCTTCTCAGATTAAGGGCAGTGTACTTATTCAGCAGAAAACCGGCCTGGTCGGAGTGCATAATTGATGTGATAACCTCATTCAGTTGGATCGCCAACACCTTTTCAAGAATCTTTACATCACACTGTAAAAGTGAAATTGACCTTGAAATTGTTTGGTTGGATCTTGAACCTTCAGTTGTCACCTTTTGGAACTGACATATCACTTGGAATATTATCCAAAATGTAGCTCAAGCGAGAATTTTTTTTCTTTACCAAGAGAAACTTTAGAATGTATGTCCCTAAACACAGGCTTTTCCGTCAAGGAGTCGACTTACACTTCGCTTCTGCATGAGAGTGCTGCGGTTGATTGTAGACTCCTACTTGGCAGTTCCAGTTGTACTCTAGACCCCAACAACTCAACATCCTGTCATCAAGATGGTTCAGAGAGTACACAATTGGTACAATCTCTGGACAAATCAATTTGCCTGACACCAAGGACCAGATTGTCTTTGGCCTGGTGGCTCAGGAATCCAGCCCTGGAGTTGGAAAAAGCCTTTCTTCTGATCTCTTTGAGGATCCTCACAACAGATGCCAGCCTGAATGCTGGAGGAATCCCATCTCCGAGCATTTTGGTTGTCTCTAAAATTCAGGACATCGTGACATGATCCAGTTGGATGACGCCATGGTAGTAGCGCACATAAACCATCTGGAAGGTACCAGAAGACTTGCCATGGAAACAGAGGTACTTCACGTCCAAGCTTTGTCTGACGTTCACTTCCCAAGATTTGACAATTGGCTTGCATACTTTCTCGGCCTTCAACACCTAGATCCAAGGGATTGGGCACTACACCCAGAGGTGTTTTTGAGGACCAGAGTCACATGTGGGGATGGCACATGTGGACCTTCTGACCTCCAGGTTTAACAATAAACTGGACAGGTTTTTCTCCAGTTATGCCCCGTACACACGACCGGGTTTCCCGTCAGGAAAACTACGAGGAGAGCTTTTGGCCGAGAAGCCTGGCAAAATCGGCCGGCTCAAAAAGAGAACCAGCTCTCTTTTTTCCCAGCGGGTTTCCCGACTGACTTTTTCCCGTCACAAAACCCGGCCGTGTGTAGCAGAAAACGGTAATTTTTGGCCGTTTTCCTGTGGGGAAAAACTCAGATGGAGCAAACACAGGGTCGGGATTCCCGAGGAAAAGCTCTCATCTGAGTTTTCCCGACAGGAAAACCGATCGTCTTTACGGAGGGAAAAGTAGAGAGCAGGCTCTCGGTTTTCCCCTTGGGATTTCCGACGGATCTTTTCCTGAATCCCGGTCGTGTGTACAGGGCATTAGATTCTCTAGCTGAAGCAGTGGATACTCAACTGGCTCTATGGGATCAGTACAGTCTGATCTATGGTTTTCTCCCTGTGAGGGGGTTAACTCGGTAGCGGGTGTGTGTGACCCCCTGGTTGGGCTCCCCACACAAAAACAGGGCCAGCAGACGGAGGTTGTGGTTTTCAAAATCAAAAGGTGCGGTTTATTTCTCTATGTACAGTGACAAAAACACAGCAAAGCCAAAAAGAAACATAAACAAAATAAATCCTGGTCAGTTTGACCTCTGACTAAACATGCAGGTTTCCTAAACTAACAACTGGGATCAGCCTGGTGCTGTCCTAGTCCCTAAGTCCCTGGTTTAGTAAAAGTCCAAACAAATAGCCACACAGGCTTTGCCTCACCGCACAGGGGTTCACTCTCCCTAGACAGTCCACACAGGTCTGGTTCCAGGCATGAGCTAACACCTAATGAATCTGGGAGTTCTTATAGAGGCCTAAATGAGCTGACAAGCTTCAGCTGGTCTCATCAACTCCCTGCCTCACGACGCCCAGCACTCTCCCTAGAGGTATGAGTCATTCATGAGCCCACTAGCCTCAGCTGGGCTTCATCAACTCCCTAGTTGTATAAGTCGGCATAAAGCCTGAATCTGGGAGAAATATATCTACCCCCCTGGATGCAACCAGGTGACTTTACCTTCCTGCTGTCACATACCCCCCCCTCTTGTTTTAACCTTGGGGTTGGAACACCAGCAATCAGGCATTCATGTACTCGAGACAAAGCATCCACATTCCCCATTTGAACGCCAGGGCGATGCTTTACTGTGAAGTTGAATTCCTGTAGGGCCAGGAACCACCTATTCACTCTTCTATTTGTCTCCTTGTTTTGAGCCATCCACTTTAACGGAGCGTGATCCGTAACCATGTCAAAGTGCCTACCTAGCAGATAGTACCGAAGGGAATCTAGAGCCCACTTCACCGCTAAACACTCCTTTTCAACCGTGGCGTAATTTACCTCATGGGACTTCAACTTCCTGCTGAGGTAAATGACTGGGTGCTCTTCCCCGTTCCAGACCTGGGACAATACTGCTCCTAACCCCACATCTGACGCATCACTTTGTCCATTATCTCATAGGGGCCTTGCCATTTGGCAAGGAATTTACTTTCAACCGTAGGGACAAGTACCAATATCCTATCCCCCGGGGAAAAGGTACGGGTCTTTGCTCCACGGTTGTACACTCTCTGCTGTGCCAACTGCGCTTGGGCCAAATGTTCCTTCACGATGGGCATTACCTGTGCAATTCGATCTTGCATCAGGGCGACATGCTCAATCACACTCCTGTGGGGAGAACTCTCACTTTCCCAAGTTTCCTTGGCAATATCCAACAGCCCTCTTGGGTGTCTCCCATACAGTAACTCAAAGGGGGAGAATCCCGTAGAGGATTGGGGCACCTCCCTAATAGCAAACATCAAATAAGGAAGTAGACAGTCCCAATCCTTTCCATCTCTATCCACCACTTTCTTCAACATTTGTTTTAGGGTTTTGTTGAATCTTTCAACCAGCCCATCGGTTTGGGGGTGATACACAGATGTACGCAAGTGCGTCACTTTGAGCAATTTACACAGCTCTTTCATAACCCGGGACATAAAGGGTGTACCTTGGTCCGTAAGCAGTTCTTTACAAATACCCACCCGGCTAAAAACAAGAGATAGCTCTTTGGCTATGGTTTTGGCCGAGGTATTTCTGAGAGGGATCGCTTCTGGATAAAGGGTGGCATAGTCCATTATAACCAATATGTACTGGTGCCCCCTAGCGGACTTGATTATAGGCCCTACCAAATCCATGGCGATCCTCTCAAACGGGACCTCAATGATGGGTAGAGGGACCAGCGGGCTACGGAAATGTGGCATCGGGGCCGACCTCTGACACACAGGGCAGGAGGAACAATAATTTTCTATGTCCTTCATCACCCCAGGCCAATAGAATCTCTGTAATACCCTCTCTCGGGTTTTCTCTGTCCCCAGATGACCTCCAAGAATGTGCCCATGGGCCAACTCCAACACCAACTTCCTGTAAGGTTTGGGCACCACAAGCTGCTCAACGGTTTCTTCTGCCCTTTTTGCCACCCGATACAGTAGGTCCTTCTCTACGCTGAAGTATGGGTAAGTGCAGGTATTATCTGGGTTCAGTAACTCGCCATCTATTTCCACTACGTTTTCCCGTGCCTTTATTAGGGCGGGGTCTTTTAACTGTTCTGTGGCAAAAGTTTCCCTGTGAACCTCCAGATCAGAAAACTCCACAGACGGTAGGTTTTCGTCTGAGGAGGTGGGCTCCTCTCCAGTTTCTTGAGTCTCCCCTGCCAATACTGACAAGGGAAATTCTGGAGAGTCCTCACCACTCTCAGAGGAGTTCTGGCTATCACATTCCTGGTACATAGGGGCACCAGTGGGGGGCTCAGGATCATCCCACAGTTCCCAGAACTTCGGAAAATCCCTTCCCACAATGGCATCATGCGGTAATTGAGATACTAACCCCACTGGATGAGAGAGGGTACCTTTGGGGGTCTCGAAACACACTGTAGTCACTGGATACTCTCGGGTGTCCCCATGCACACAAATAACAGCTACCTTGCTATTCCCAGAGACCTCTGTTTTAACTAATTCAGCCTTTATCAGGGTCACAAGGCTACCTGAATCCAGTAATACCACAACATTTCTACCATTAATACACATTTTGCATAAATGTTTCTCAGTTCCCCGAATGGCAGTGCATGCGACTGTCGCACAAAGCGACTGACGTCTGTCCATCAGAAAGTCACATTGCATGGGTTCCTCCACAACCGGGCAATTTGCTGCAATATGTCCCGCTTGCCGGCAGCGGTAGCAAACAATCCATTTGGCTGCCTCTTGAGCCCCTGACTTCCCAGGCTGTTCTCGCCAAACTTTGGGTAGAGCTCCCACCCTCTCACTCTCTCCACCCTCACCCCTTGGAATCCTCTTATCCGCCCCTGGGGATGGTCTGGTCTTAGGGTGGAAAGTCCGAGAGTCTCTGGAAGAGGCCGTCAGGTTCTCTGTAGCCAAGTATTTCTCTACACGATCCACAAGACCACCGGCCGTCTCTGGGTCTCCATGGCTTACCCACTTTTGGATGGCAGTAGGAAGAGCTCTCAAAAACCGATCCATTACAACACGTTCCACAATCTCTGGTGCGGACAGTCTCTGGCTGTAGCCACTTCCTGCTCAGGTGAATGAGATCATACATTTGAGACCTGGGGGGTTTTCCAAGCTGGAAAGTCCAGTTATGCACACGCTGAGCCCGGACAGCCAGGGTGACACCCAGCCTTGCCAATATTTCAGCTTTTAGCATCACATAGTCTTTTGCTTGGTCAGGCTCTAGGTCATAGTAAGCCTTCTGCGATTCACCAGTTAACAGAGGAGCCACCAGTCCAGCCCACTGCTCCTCAGGCCACTTTTCTCTTTCAGCAGTCCTTTCAAATGTGGTCAAAAATACCTCTGGATCATCCCCTCCAGTCATTTTTGTCAATAAACGACTCACCCCAAAGGACGCGGTATTAGTGGGACGGCTTTCCTCACTGGTCTGCGGACGTTGCTGCATTACTGCTTCCATTTGTTGTAGTCTCTGCTCTTGCTTCTGTAACAGGTCTATGAAGCGGGCCTCAGATTGCTGCTGGGCTTGTTGATGAGCTTGCTGCTGGGCTGCAAGGCTCCTTTGCAAACCTGCATTTGTCTGCTGTTGATTGGCATTTGCTAGAGCCAGCTGTTTCAGTATCTCCTCCATGCTGGCTTAAAAAAAACTGCCACTGGTTCTCCACCAACTGTGAGGGGGTTAACTCGGTAGCGGGTGTGTGTGACCCCCTGGTTGGGCTCCCCACACAAAAACAGGGCCAGCAGACGGAGGTTGTGGTTTTCAAAATCAAAAGGTGCGGTTTATTTCTCTATGTACAGTGACAAAAACACAGCAAAGCCAAAAAGAAACATAAACAAAATAAATCCTGGTCAGTTTGACCTCTGACTAAACATGCAGGTTTCCTAAACTAACAACTGGGATCAGCCTGGTGCTGTCCTAGTCCCTAAGTCCCTGGTTTAGTAAAAGTCCAAACAAATAGCCACACAGGCTTTGCCTCACCGCACAGGGGTTCACTCTCCCTAGACAGTCCACACAGGTCTGGTTCCAGGCATGAGCTAACACCTAATGAATCTGGGAGTTCTTATAGAGGCCTAAATGAGCTGACAAGCTTCAGCTGGTCTCATCAACTCCCTGCCTCACGACGCCCAGCACTCTCCCTAGAGGTATGAGTCATTCATGAGCCCACTAGCCTCAGCTGGGCTTCATCAACTCCCTAGTTGTATAAGTCGGCATAAAGCCTGAATCTGGGAGAAATATATCTACCCCCCTGGATGCAACCAGGTGACTTTACCTTCCTGCTGTCACATCCCCTAAAACTCCTTTTTTTTTGCTCAGCAAGATTGAGTTGGAGGGCATTTCAGTGATCCTCCTAATTCCAGACTGGCCTAGGTAGATGTTGTACATCGGACTTCTGGCAGATGCTCTGTGGTCCCTTCCAGGATCTTCTTTCCCAAAGACCCATTTATTATCCTGCTTTACAGTCGTTGGCTTTAATGGCATGGCTGTTGAAGCCAAGGTCTTAAGGCACAAAGGCCTTAAGGCCTCTTCATATTGGTGATTCTTGCTATACTTGAAAGTCCACTTCTTGCTAGGTCTGCTGTGGTACTTGGAAGACATACTCTAATGCCGCGTACACACGGCCGTTTTTCTCGTCGAAAAAAACGTCATTTTTCCCATTCGACGAGAAAAACGATAGTCTGTGGGCTTTCTGTCGTTTTTTTAGACGAGAAAAACGGCATTAAAAACGACGAGAAAAATTAGAACATGTTCTAATTTTTCTCGTCGTTTTTTTCGACATGTTTTCCGCGGCAGTGTTTCCCATAGGGAAACACTGCCGCGGAGCCCACAGACGGTCGTTTTTCTCGTCAAAAGAAAAAATGACGTGAAAAACGACCGTGTGTGGGGAACAAGCTGTTCCCCCGTTTTAAATGACATAAAAACCGCTGTGAATAATGATCGTGTGTACGCGGCATTAGTCATGTGCTAGGAAAGAAGTTTTTCTCCCAAAAATTATTCTGTGGGATGAATAAAGATTCAAAGCTCAGCATTTTCGATCTTCCAGAGACCGCAAGCCTCCCATTCTCTGAATAAAAATTTGTAAATGGTGTTTCTCATGTGGTTCCCCTCTGCACTCGCCCATTGCTTTGTGGGATTTGAATATGGTTCTTTCGGCATTTCAGAAATCACCTTTTGAAACTATCAGGGACATTTCTCTTTCCACACTTACTCACAAGGTTGCATTCAGTTGAATCTTCAGGCCTTATCTGATGCCAACTTTGGCTGTAAGGTCCTTTTTAGATAGCTCTCTGAGTTGCAGGCAGCCCCAAGGATTATTATTTTTTGTGGACTCATTAGTGTTATTTTGCTGTTGCCCACCCACCCCTCAGTTGGACTGCTTTTTGATGTCTTAATAGCCTCAGAATCCTGTGTCCCTCAATGAACTAGAAAGAAAACTGAACTCATAGTAAAATAGTTTTCTCTGGGTTCAAAAGGGTGGTTTGGGACTTTAAATGAGGCATACGGCTACAGTAATCAGGTAGAAAAGCAATAATGATTTATTTTTTGCACATGTGGAAATGACATGGTCTAGTAGTATAAACAGTCCCAAAAACAATGTGTTCATGTCTATACATATGTTCCAACATAGTAATACCATACGTAGTGTAAAGGGGTAGCTGGATTTGTCCCCAGTGGCACATGGACAGTAAAAAGATTCTTAAAACTCCAGATGGATAAATGGTTGTAGACATGAATGTTGCATCATTAGAAGGCTCTACGCGTTTCGTGGACAACTTCCACTCTTTAGGAGCAAATCCGAAGTACATCTAGGCGTATCTGTAAAATGATATGACCAGTGTGATCTAATAGTCCGCCATGAAAACGGGGGAGAAAAGGGGAGGGGAGAAACACCCATAGTACCTTGCAGATCACCCTCCACAATCCCATGGGGTGCTGGGAGCCAAAATATTATTCTGGGAGCTGTGGCAGTAGGGTCCCGCAGCAAACAGATTGGCACAAAAAGCAAGTGAGAAGGTCATATCCCAAGTGGGATGACAAGTGAAGAAATGGTGGATCCAGGCTCATTCTGTGAAAAATATTTACATGTTTTTCTCTTTTACCCAATACAGGGATGGAGGCTTGTGGCTCAACATATTGTAGCCCCTGCAGTTCATGCTTACTTGTTGCATGAATTAATGTTTACTCTGTAATTTCTGCAGGGGCCCTACTACCTATCATATGGGGAGAATGACCAACACACATCCATTAGTTTTACCTTGACACTGCCCCCTTCCCGTGCGTGATGGTGGCCTTGGTTTCACTGGTGTTTTTGTCATTCCCGGGAGCTGCGATGCATGCTCTGGCCCTCCCCTCTTCCTTTGGGTGTCTGTCCTTCAGTGCTCAGTATAGCTCTTTCTACTCATCTCTCATGGTGACCTGCACTGTCTGTCACCATTTGTATACACCACTTTACTTCTACCTTGCACCCAGTTCACTACCCTTGGTAATACTTTTTATGGGCTCCTGCTCTTACAGTATATACCAATTTGCACTTATTTACACTTTTTTTCATAATTTTCACAGAATGAGCCTGGATCCACCATTTCTTCACTTGTCATTCCACTTGGGACATGACCTTCTCACTTGCTTTTTTGCCGATCTGTTTGCTGCAGGACCCTACTGCCACAGCTCCCCGGAGGATATTTCCACCATGCCCTTGGCTCCCAGCACCCCATGGGATTGTGGAGGGTGATCTGCAAGGTACTATGGGTGTTGTATTTTTTCTTTCTCCCCTCCCCTTTTCTCCCCCGTTTTCAAGGCGGGATATTAGATCACACTGGTTATATAATTTTGAAGATACACCTGCTCCTGACGAGTGGAAGTTGTGCACGAAATGTGTAGAGCCTTCTAATGATGCGACATTCACATCTACAACCATTTATCCATCTGGAGTTTTAAGAATCTTATTTATCTGTATCTTTTTACTGTCCATGTCCCACTAGGAACAAATCCAGCTACCCCTTTACACTATGTATTGTATTACTATGTTGTAACATATGTATAGACATGAACACATTATGTCTTTGGTACTGTTTATACTACTAGTCCATGTCATTTCCACATGTGCAAACTAAATTCATTATTGCTTTTCTACTTGATTACTGTAGCCGTATGCCTCATTTAAAGTCCCAAACCCCCCTTTTGTATTACATATTTGCCTAGAGATGGCGGCACAGGATTTCACTCGATTTTGGACTCATTTAAAGTCCCATCCATGTTTTTACATGTTGTTTTTCTAATTTTCTCTGAGTTTGTTCAGGGGCACAGATCCAACCCTCCATGTTTATGATGTTGCAGCTTTACTGTCCCATCCCTCCTGTAGGGGGCAGTATGTCCCAACTGTCTCTGAATTCTGTGTCCCTCAATGAACTTTAAAAAAGGAATTTTCAGTAAGTACAAAAATTTAATTTTTTCACAGGTGTTATTAACTTTTTTTTATTGGTCACCTTTGTTAAATAAAATAGTGTATTAGTTGTATGAAAGTAAATGGTGTCAGTTGCTGTAGCTTAAAAACTACAGGATTTCATTTTCTGGTACACTGCCCTAGTGGCACTATGCCCATTCTGAATCCACCAGCTTATAATTCTGGTGCACGCAGAACCACTAGAGGATAGAGGTCATGGTAACATTACCAGCTCTCACAGGCTCAGCTTTCTAGGTTTCTTTTGTTTTTATTTTTTTTCTCCAACGCCCTATATTCTCTGTACGGGAAGAATACGTTTTTTTATCTTTTGATTATATGTTCTATTAATGGAGTTTTTATAAGGATTAATTTCACAGAATTAAACCCTGATATTAACATAAAAGTGATGTTACTTGATATGGATCTTTTCCTCGACATTTATTTTGGAAATGGCATTAATCCTTTTTTTTTGATCTTCACCCTATATAAAACGATCTTGACATTGCGGATATTCCATATGCTGAATTTCATGAGTTTTGATTCCAAATTTTTAAATGAGTTCATCCTTTGCTTTTCTGAGAGTTAAGAAGTGTGGGAAATGGGTGAAATATGTCCATGTGCTCTACCAGCTTTCATGTATCTTTGTGCAGTGAATGGTTTCCAGTGCTCCAGTTTGACCTTCAGTTTTTAGGTGTCTCAAGCCTTGCCCTTTTCTCTTCTTTCTGCTAATCGACACACCTCCTGAACAAAAAAATAATGCATTTGTCCAGCAATACTCATGTAATGATGTATATAAAGTAAGTAATACTCCCTGAATGGTGAAAAACTATATTTTATATCATGTCCTCTTTTTTTAGGAGCATCTGTCTTTGAAGAAATATATTGTGGACATTATAGTTGAAACTGCAGCTCCTGTTGAACTTGTAAAGGAGGTAGAGGAGAAGCAAAAAAATAAAAAGAAAGCTAAAAAGTTGAAGACTCGCATGAATTCCAGGTATGCCTCCTTTATGGTCTTTACATTTTCTCTTGTCAGAAAAAAAGAAAATAGTGCCACTTTTACAGTATATGGTTAACTGGTAAGAGGATAACTATAGGCATAGAAGACCTTGAATAGTATTAAATGTAGGGGGTGTTGGCGCTGCTAGATATGTGTAATTCTGATTCCTAGTATTGAATTAGGGCAATGGGATAACACCTATGCGGCAGTGAATTGTGCCTGTGGATGTTTGGTGGGGCGATCAGTAACCCTAAAATTAATCGAAAAAGAAATGAAATAGATGTATTACCAAATGATCCTGCAAGGCGTGATAAAGTGACAGTGTAATCCAATAGTGCCCTGTAAGTACCGTGCTCCATGTGTGGCTGGTAAACCTACTGATGCAAGTGAGAGATAAAAAAAAATGAAATATTGAATAATCAGATGAAAATATATAGAGCGCCCCCTAATTGACACTTCATGTGAACCGTGATTAAATTATAATTATACAAGTCAACCAGCATACATGACAATATACACATGTATTGTGAGCTCCTAGCTTGCTCTCCCAATCCTGTGTCTGCAAATCGTATAGGTTAATATGATATATACTGTGAACCATACACATGTGAGACTATTTTGGATAAATAAAATAAAAAGTGTAAAAATATTGTTAATTAATAGTGCTCAAATCTCATTCAACAAAAAAAAATAGTCCCGGTCACTTTTTGCTTGTCTGAAGATCCACTTATTGGAACGCAAATCACGGAAGTCACTTCAATTCAAATATTGGAAGAAAACTGAATAGGAACTTTCCTTCACAGTCATTTTCCCTGGAATCGTTCACGAGTCAGCTCCCACCCAGGGCAGTGACCGGGACTATTTTTCTTTGTTGAATGAGATTTGAGCACTATTAATTAACAATATTTTACACTTTTTATTTTATTTATCCAAAATAGTCTCACATGTGTATGGCTGACAGCTCTCATTGGCTGACAGCTGATCACGTGGTAAGGGGTCAGGATCGACCCCTTTCTCCGATCTGTGATCCAGCAAGTCTTATAGACTCACTGATCACAGAGCGAGCTGCGCGTGCCCTGCAGGGGGCGCGCAGGCCGCTTGAGCACAGGAGGACGTCTATTGACGGCCTCCCGGCAATTCAGGTCCGCACTGTAGCTATAGCTCAGCTATAGCGTGGACGTCAAGTGGTTAACAAGGGCACAGACTGCAAAAAAAATTACAAGCATTCTAATAGATTCTATCCTGTCTTATCTATCTCTCTCCACTCTATGCAAAACAAAAAAAAAGTTGTGCCTTTTAATTATAGTTTAAAGTAGTAATTAAACCAAAAGCAAATATTTATTATATTACATATTACCAATTATTAGTGGTGGCTGCATTAGTTCAATTTTTTTAGACTTTTTTTATTTTCATCTGGTGATCTGCCTAGTAAGTCTGTTGTTCAATTTTTGTTTACTTGTAAAATCTTTATCGCAAAAGGACCAAAACTGTTGCTGTAACAGTTTAATAAGTGTGAGCTGGAGTTTGGCTTCAATTTGTTAATAAATCTAAATCTGCGAATGCATCTACAACTACCCTCCTCCCAGACTGACAATGCTTCTGCTCAAAGGTTGCTCCTCCATCCAGAGTATAGGCACCCTAAAGCTGGCCTTAGATGGATCGAGTCTCGACCGGTTCAGCAGGGACCAGCCAAGATTTGATCCATCTATGGGCATTCTTGTTGTACTGAAGTTGATACATTGCTTATAGGTTTAGGGCAGTATTTGGGTCCGCCTTACAAAAGGAAAAGGCAAGAAACATAGGAGCAGAGGACTAAATGCTTATGTCTTTCAAGAAGACCCCTTTTTACACTGGGGTGGTGCGGGTGTTAGCGGTAAAGCGCTGCTAGTTTTAGCTTTACCGCTGTTACGGCGGCGCTTTTAACCCCCCAGAAGGGATTAAAAATTGGTTAAAAGTGCCCGCTTACTGCTGCTTTTAAAGTGCTTTTAAGGCGCTTTCAAAGCGGCGCCCATTCATTTCAATGGGCATGTATACACTGCTCCTGCACTGCCCCAAAGATGCTGCTTGCAGGGCTTTTTTTCCTGTCCTGCAAGCGGACCGCCCCAGTGTGAAAGCACTCGGGCTTTCACACTGGGGCTGCAGAAGAGGCAGTTTGCAGGTGCTACTTTTAGCGCAAAAATGCCTGTAAAGCGTCTCAGTGTGAAAGGGATCTTACTCTTTTCATCTTGGAAGAAAACAGCATCATGTAAGTTATGGCATACATTGCCTAAGTGGTAAGTACTGTGACTTCTCTAATAGGGTCACAGAATTGCTTGCCTGTCTCCATTCCATCATGATTTTTAGGGCTGCTGCTAAAGGGCCTTAATACTGCTGGGATAATATTTTATAGGCTGTCCTCCAAGATTAGTATGTCTTGGGTATCCTGCACCCTCAACCCTCCTCCCTGCAAGATTAACAATTTCTCCACAGGAACAGGAAAAAAAAATGTCTGTGCTCCCAGCTAGACAGTTCATAAAGCACAAACAAAATCTACAAGCTTCTATTGGTTGCTAAAGGCAACAGCAGCGTGAACTAGGCTGGGCAATCCCAGACTATGAGCCCCCACATGTAGTGAGGACCTGCTGGAAATAAACTGGGTCCCTCTTACCTGTTTAGAGGCTACCCATCCTGTTTTCAATCCCAGAAGCACACATACAAACTTTCAGACAAAAAATGCAGGGAGGAGGGTTAGGGGTGCAGGATACCTACTGGTGTCTCATCCTCATGGAGTACTTCCATACCTGGAAAGGTCCCACCTCTCCAGCCCAGCTCCCACACATAAGTTTTCTTAGGCCCCCAGCACAAAGCACCTGCTAAGGCCTAGTAGTTTCCACTCTGGAACACACACAGGCTTCTTCCCAGGGGGTAGCCCCAGATGTGCAAGCTGCCCATTCCATATGCACTAATGCACCCCCATACCATCAGATAAGCAGGCTTTTGAACTAAGCACTGATAACAAGCCTCAAGGTCCTCCTCCTCTTTAGTCCAAAGGATGCGGTGCCCATAGTTGCCAAAAAGAATGTCAAACAGAACATGTTTTCCACTTTGCAACAGACCATTTGCATTTTTAGATGGGACGGTAAACTGTGTTCACAGACAATACATTTTGAAAGTATTCCTGAGCCCATGCAGTGATGTCCATCACAGAATCATTCCTGTTTTTTAACACACTGCCATCAGAGGATCAGAAGATCATGGGCATCCAGTATTGCGTTTAGGACTTGTCCCTTGAACAAAGAGATTTCTCCAGATTCTTTTATCCTTTTGATGATATTATGTACTGTAGATGATGATATATTTAACGTCTTTGCAAATTTATGTATGTTTCATTATCCTCAAATTGTTCGACAATTTTTAGACGCAGCTATTTACAGATTAATGAACCTCTGCCCATCTTTACTTCTGAGATGCTCAGACTCTGTAGGGTGCTCTTTTTATACCCAGTCATGTTACTGACCTTAATCTTGAAAACTTCCACCACACACAAGTGTTCAGTGAAACCTCTCCCGTCAGATGTAACACTCACCACAATGATATGCCTTACACTCTCGTGCTTGGCGTGTAAGCATAAACAAACCTCTCAGGTAGGTTTAACAGAAATTCCACTTCCAAAGTTGTGACATCCAGATTGCTCCACATATGAATAATAAATAGAAAGTGCACAATAGTGTAATACCGAATGGTCAGTTTTAATAAAACACCATGCAAGAAACCTTCAATCATTACACTCACATCATCTCTTTAAGAAACGAGGAGTGCAGCACAGCAAAAACATCCATAATTGCCTCAGCCAGTGAAGGATGGTCGCGGCGGACCCAAAATCATTCAATCCCATGATTAAGTCCCTTGTGACGAAACAAGTCGGGGCGTGGTTACACGGCGAGCATCTGAACCAACGTGTGACGCATCAAGCCAAACTAGGAAGCGGAGATTCCATACAGGGGGAGCGAGTGGGGAGATCTAATCCTGCTGATTTTATTAAAACTGACCATTCAGTAATAAAATCAGCAGGATTAGATCTCCCCACTCGCTCCCCCTGTATGGAATCTCCGCTTCCTAGTTTGGCTTGATGCGTCACACGTTGGTTCAGATGCTCGCCGTGTAACCACGCCCCGACTTGTTTCGTCACAAGGGACTTAATCATGGGATTGAATGATTTTGGGTCCGCCGCGACCATCCTTCACTGGCTGAGGCAATTATGGATGTTTTTGCTGTGCTGCACTCCTCGTTTTTTAAAGAGATGATGTGAGTGTAATGATTGAAGGTTTCTTGCATGGTGTTTTATTAAAACTGACCATTTGGTATTACACTATTGTGCACTTTCTATTTATTATTCATATGTGGAGCAATCTGGATGTCACAACTTTGGAAGTGGAATTTCTGTTAAACCTACCTGAGAGGTTTGTTTTATGCTTACACGCCAAGCACGAGAGTGTAAGGCATATTGTGGTGAGTGTTACATCTGACGGGAGAGGTTTCACTGAACACTTGGGTGTGGTGGAAGCTTTGAAGATTAAGGACACACATTGTTTATGAACTTTATGTTTGGAACACTTTTTCACAATCTACACGGGTTTTGTTTATATAGTTACTGTGTTCTCAGGATCAACTGTGCAAAGACTTTTTTTCTGGAATACCTTATTTTACACATTGATGCACTACTTATTTTTGTCACTTACACAGTTTAGTGATCATTATACTATTTACATTATTTATTTTTAAGGTGGCAGCTGTTTACAACTTTATATCTGTATTTTCCAACAGCGCAGTGGTGGGAAATAAAGAGGGCGGCTTTTGTTTGATTACCATTTTTTCTATGTTACTGACCTGTTGCAAAATGTTCTTCCAGCTCTTCCTTGTTAGTACCACTTACTTTGCCAGCTTTTTGTTGCCCTGCCCCAACTTTTTTGAGACATGTTGCTTTCATCAATTCAATATTACCTTATTGTTTTCTTAAAATGGTCCATTTTCTCATTTTAAACATTGTATATGTTTTCTACTTTCTATTTTTAATAAAATATGGGTTTGAGAGTTGCAAGTCATTGCATGCTGTTATTTTGTGGATTTTACACAGCGTCCCAACTTTTTGGGATTTGGAGTTGTAACTGCCGTTGATTTTCCATATATTATATTTTATAGGTTTGATATCATTAGTCTCCATATAAGTTAAACTTTTACATATATGACCTCAACATTTTAATTTTGAGTATGGCAAAAGTATAGAGTATTGAATTTTTCTGGGCATTCCATGTATATTTGCATCACTTGTGTTATACTGTATAGTAATAAACTGATATAGATTTTGAGGCAGTTAACTCTTACTACACCTACCAGTAAGCTGCTGTGTATCTGAAGACATACACTTGTGATAGTGAATTAAATAATGTAAAGATTATTTGCTATGCATCTGTCTGGAGATTCCCAGAGATGAGCCTAATTTATGACCACTTTCTCTGATTGAGCAAGAAAACTGAGTATTGATTTTCAAGATGAAGTTTCACCTGTTAAGAGCTTTTCCATAATTGGAAGAAGCTGTCGTGTGAGTCTGTGGCTCTCATCCAGTTCACAATAGCCTGTTTCAGACTTGGTAAACCAGGCCGATTCTTCTCCGCTGCTATTGATTTTTAAATGAAGTATCAAAGAAAATCAATAATAATCAACAAATAGAAGGCGTCCGCCACTGGTGTCAAATCTCGGTACATGTTTAATCAATTTAGTGTTCTGTCACAACATGGGACAAACTAAAATATCATCCCATAGAAGGAGAGTGGTCAGGACTGCAGTTTATCACTGACATGTAAAACTACAAGATCATAATGGACAAGCATGGCAATATTCTGTCAGGGACATTAGATCACCTCCTCATCGTACCACCTTCTGTAACACAAGATGTCACCTCTGGCTAAAGTAAAAATGTTTACTACAGATAAATATGAATAATTATTATCTCCAATAGGGTTACCCATATCAAATAGGTTTACAAATGTTAAGATGTTTATTAGTTTAGGGAGTTTAGTTGTAACCACACACATTTTTTTTCTTTTGACTTTGACCCTCATTGCCAACTCTAGGAAGTATTCTCTGGATGTTTGTACCACATAAACATCCTTGTTCGGTGAAAAGATCAACAATATACTAATGCCATTAGGCAAGCACTGCACTGTGTTAAAATAAAAAATCATCCAGTGTACCTTAAAGTAATACTAAAGTCTCATTTATTTTTTTGTTAAAAATAATAAACATGTTATACTTACCTGCTCTGTGCAGTGGTTTTGCATGGAGCAGCCCAGATCCTCCTCTTCTCGGGTCCCTCTTCAGGGCTCCTGGCCCCTCCCTCCTGTTGAGTGCCCCTACAGCAAGCAGCTTGCTATGGGGGCATCTGAGGCGAGTCGCAGCTTCCTGTGTCCATTCAGACACGGAGCCACGGTTCTGCCACAGACCCTCTCTCCTTATTGGCTCACTGACTTTGATTGACAGGAGTGGGTGCCAATGGCGCTTCGCTTCCATCTCAACCAATGAGGAGGGGGAGTTCCGGACAGCCGAGTCTCTCGTTTGACATTGCTGGATCGAGAGGGAGCTCAGATAAGTATGAGGGGGGCTGCTGCACATAGAAGGCTTTTTATCGTAATGCATAGAATGCGTTAAGATAAAAAAAAAACTTCTGTCTGTCTTTACAACCACTTTAAAGCCAATCTTCTGACAAATTTAACCACTTGTCCCCCGCCCACTGTCAATTGATGGCGGGCGGAGGACACTCTCGTTCTGAGAGGACGTCATATGACGTCCTCCCTTTAAAACAAGCTAGGGGGCGCTGTAGACGCTATAACTTTTGCGCAAACCAATCAATACGCGCTTATTGCGATTTTTTTTTTTTTTTTTTTTTTTTTTTTTTTTTTTTTTTTTTTTTTACCAAAAATATGTAGAAGAATACATATCGGCCTAAACTGAGGAAAATTTTATTTGGAAAAAAAATGGGTATTTATTATAGCAAAAAGTAAAAAATAGTGTTTTTTTTTTCAAACTGGACGCTCTTCTTTTGTTTATAGCGCAAAAAATAAAAACCGCAGAGGTGATCAAATACCACCAAAAGAAAGCTCTATTTGTGGGACAAAAAGGACGCAAATTTCGTTTGGGAGCCACGTCGCACGACCGCGCATTTGTCATTCAAAGTGTGACAGCGCTGAAAGCTGAAAAATGGCTTGGGCAGGAAGGGGGTTTTCGTGCACGGTAGGGAGGTGGTTAAATCCTTCACCCAGGCCTCCTTACCACTCATCAGCAAATTGTTTTTGTTATACCCCTTTTTTACTCACCTGAAACTGTTTTCATGACTGTAGACCAGTGATCCAGAACTGCAGTATGTGCATGCTGCCGACCATTCGCCACTTAGTAATATCATCACGCCACTGTAGTCTTCTAGAGCCAGAAAGTAGCTCACCATTCCACTACCAAAAAGAAATGTCTACATTACCAAGGCAGAAACCTTGATGCCTGAAGAAGGACCTTCCCACTCTTCAGTAAAAAAGAAAAAAAAGACATGGGTCCCATCAGGGACCAGGAATGTAGGTGAGTATTTGCAGGTATTAAAGGAAGGTATTGTTTTTGGGGAGGTGGGAATACCGTTGTGGAACAGCGCTTTTATCTGAATTCTCTATAATTCAGCAAAACCTTCACAAACCAACTACAGAAATAGGCTGAGAAGAAGGAGCAAATACATTAGGTATCCTTGAGCTTGTACTGTGTAACTTCCTTTCTTTTAGTTTCATTACCCTTTTTACTTCAACATATTACTGTTAAAGTATATGTAAAAGGTAATGTAACTGTATTTGTAACTACAATTCAGAAGCTTCAACAAATCGGGAACTTTGTGAAGAGAGTCATCAGCATAGGCCTATGAGAGAGTGGTTAGTGTTTGCTGAATTGACAGTTTTTTTACTGCATTGGTGGAGAAACAAGAAGCCTTCAGGGGTGTTCCAGCTTTAGGAAAAGGCATGTTTTACGATTACCAAATTGCCCCACTAAAGGAGTAGAGGGTGGACACCCAGCACTATGATCTGACAGCCACAAAGTACACCCCCTGACTAACAGCCAGTTTTTTCAAACCACTCTCTGAACTGGTTAACCCACTCACAATACATGTATTTAATACACTAAAGCCGCGTACACCCGTTCGGTATTTCCGATGGAAAAAGTGTGTATGCCCCATCTGACTTTTTCCTTTGGAAATTCCGACAGACTTAGAAAGCGAACACGTTCGTCTGGATGGAGTTCCGACGGATTAAAAACCACGCATGCTCAGAATCAATTCGACGCATGCTCGGAAGCATTGAACTTAATTTTTCTCGGCTCGTCGTAGTGTTGTACGTCACCGTGTTCTTGACGATCGGAACGGAATTCCGTCGGAAAATCCGACCGTGTGTACAAGGCATAACACTTTAATATATTATACCTATAGACCTTTTAACCTGTGCTCATATATTTTCTATTCTACACTGGAGTTGCTCCACTTCTTGTTCAACTAATGGCTCTAGAAGATCTTCAGGCTTAAAATTAATTTCTGTAGTTTCCAATGACAAAGTTGTTAAGATCTCTAAATAAACTTTCGGCAATTTATTCCACTTTTCTGAAACTGTTTAATTCTCTAATAACCTTCCAGTATTTTTTCTTTTTTTCCCCCTAAAGCTTGACAGTATGCTAATGTAAAAACCAACTGATGTCCAAAAAACAAAACTAAAATATTTTATTGGTGACCACCCTGCCTTCAGAAATTAGGAGTCAGTGGTAGGCATTCTGTTTTTGTGCCCTCTGCCACCACTTGCAGCTCTGACAAGCTGAGGAGGAGTATACAGCAACTTTTTTTTTCTAAACTGTATGGCTGTGAGCCCCAAAACATTATTTGCTTCTAAACGTTTTTTTTTTGTCTGTTCCTGAAATTGCAATTTATATGTAAGGTGCTCATCTGAACTGCAAATAGTGGTTATTGGACTTCATCTGTAAAATGTATCTACACCTTTAAAACAAACCACATACCGTATATACTCGAGTATAAGCCGACCCGAATATAAGCCGAGGCACCTAATTTTACCACAAAACAATGGGAAAACGTATTGACTCGAGTATAAGCCTAGGGTGTCCATCTGCATGCCTCACTTTGCCTCACTGTGTCCATCTGCATGCCTCACTGTGCCGATGCCTCACTGTGCCCATGACTAGACTGACGTTTAACATGGGAGTCTATGGAAGGGGTGCCTGGATTTGAAAAATCGGTGCTCCCTGGTCGTAAGTCCCCTAGACTAAAAACTTTGCACACTTATAGAGGAGAAATGGGGTTACATGTGTGCCAAGTTTGGGGTCCAGAGAACCCACGACCAGCCGGTACCAGGTCCCCAAAGTCACCAGAGAAATTACCGTTTAACATGGGAGTCTATGGAAGGGGTACCCGGATTTGAAAAATCGGTGCTCCCCGGCCGTAGGTCCCCCGGACAACAAACTTTGCACACTCGTAGAGGAAGGGTGGGGCTACATGTGTGCCAAGTTTGGGGTCCAGGGGACGTACGGTCGGCCGGTAACGGGTCCCAAAAGTTCGGGAGATCAGGCGCAAAAAGGTGACTCGAGTATAAGCCGAGGGGGGCATTTTCAGCACAAAAAAATGTACTGAAAAACTCGGCTTATACTCGAGTATATACGGTAACTAGAATATAACTAAAGTATCTGATATGCCTTTTTATCGTTCCTGGAATGCCTTTTAACTTTTTTATTAATTGCAATACAGGGATTAGTATTGAATTTTCTGTTGCTTATACATCAGCTTTGAAACCATCTTTCAGTTTGGTTGCGTGAATGTCGACCCACTTTGCTTGACAAATAATTGATCAATGAATTTGGTAAACTGGCTTAAGAGAAAATCCACCCAAAAATAATATTTAAACTTCTGCTAGATTCTAGAGAGAAATGACGCGTACACACGGTTCGAATTTCTGACAAGAAAAGTTTGATGTGAGCTTTTGGTCGGAAATTCCGACCGTGTGTAGGCTCCATCTGACTTTTTCTGTCGTAATTTCCGACAACAAAAATTTGAGTGCTGGTTCTCAAATTTTCCGACAAGAAAAGTTCTTGTCGAAAATTCCTATCATCTGTATGCAATTCAGACGCGCAAAAAAACATGCATGCTCAGAATCAAGCAGGAGAGCCGAACTGCCTATTGAAATTCATTGATCTCGGCTTGTGGTACGTCTTGTATGTCACCACGTTCTTGACGGTCGGAATTTTGTGTGACCGTGTGTATGCAACACAAGTTTGAGCCACCATTCCGTCGGAAAAAAATCCACGGTTTTCTTGTCGGATTTTCCGATCGTGTGTACACGGCATTAAAGTATAATTAAAGGCAAAACTTTTTCTTTAGTGTGGATAGAATGGAGAGAGATTAAAATACCTGTCAGGTTTTTATTTTTGTCTGCGAAGACATTCACCCTGTCAATTTGTCCTGTTTACCATTATCACCAGGAGTGAAAATTAAAGAAAAACACAAATTCTGGGTTTTCACCAGGACCAACAATAGAAGTGGACCCTTCCAATGGGGACACTAGTTCTAGTAACCTTGGTGACAACCAGGGATACTCTAACTTTGGAGGGATTTCCTCAAATTTTTTTGCTTTGGCACAGGAAGTATATATTTATTTTAACACGTATTTCAACAAATATTTATAGGAATCAATATTTGTGATATTGGTTTAATATGAAATGTAAATGTTTTTTAGGTATAGTTTTAGGGATTGTTATCTATAGATTGTGCACACCTTAACAGTAGGCTTTAAAAAAATGGGTGCTGGAGTGATGGTATTCCAATGGTATACATATGGTATAAATAGAATAGTAATTTTAGAGCTAGTGCTAAATCATAAAAGATTATATGGCTGAATTTTGATTGATCAGCAGAAGCAGAAGTTTGCAGTATGTAGAAAGGTCTTCAACAAAATGGAGTCAGGGACTATATAAAGATGTCTGAAATTTAACCAATCAGAAGTCACATGACCATGATTAAACTTGCTGGGTGAGGCTTAATGATGTCATACACAAACCAGGAAGTAACCACAGGTTTTATGTGCTGATATAATCTGTATGCCACAATTTTTTGTATAATATGAAAGATGATGTTACGCCGAGTAAATAGATACCTAACACGTCACGCTTTCAAATTGCACACACTCGTGGAATGGAGCCAAACTTCCGTACTTTTAAAATCTTCATAGGCGACGCTTTAATTTTTTTTAAAGATAACCAGTTTTGAGTTACAGAGGAGGTCTTTTTCTAGAATTATTGCTCTCGCTCTAACGCACGCGGCGATATCTCACATGTGTGATTTGAACGCTGTTTACATATGTGGGCGCGATTTACATATGCGTTTGCTTCTGTGTGCGGGGACAGGGGCGCTTTAAAAAACAAAGATTTTATTGTTTATTTTACATTGTTTACTTCCGCTGGCCTGGACGTGACGTCATAACGTTGCACTCGGGCCTCCGAGGGTCATAGACATGACTGGGGACCATCTGGTCACCAGAAATCTCTATGCTCAGCTTCAGGCAGCGACCGATTCAGGCTCTGGTTTGCCGATGGCACGGGCAAGCTGATAGAAGCACCGGATGGGGGGGGACTGGCTTAATTGGTGCAGCCACTTCTCACAGAGGAGTACCGAGAAGTGTATCCCTGGATGGTTCATAACCGAGATGATTATGACAACTGCTGTCACGTACCTCAAGGGAGACTGAAGTGACAAGGTCGGCCTCTCTTGTATCTCCAGCCCTGGTCCCGCTGAAGGTGGAACAGAGGAAACCGAGGGACAGGAGGAACATGAGTGCCTGCAGATGTAGACCCGGAAACCTGTAGCAGAGGGTGCGAGCCTGGACGAGCAGTAGGACCATCAGATCATAGAAGGCAGCTGTGCACCAAGGATCAGCCGCAGTTAAAGAGGCACTCTGCTGTAACAGTGGCACTGGGACGTCAGATGATGTTAGGTCCCTGGTAGACTTGCAGCAGGAAGTCACAGAGAGTCGCAAGACTGAAGTCGCAGACCCTCGAAGGTTGATGAGGAGCCACACAGGAAGCAGATGCAGGGTCACAAGGGTAGCCGGGTATGGTAACAGGCGGGCAGCAAGGTACAAGGCAGCAGGCAGAAGCAGGGTCAAATGGGTAGCCAGAATCGGGAACCAGTAGTCAGAAAAGAAGTCCAGAAGCGGGGTCAAGGCAAGCCAGGTTCAGCAACAGGTATCAAGCAGGATCACAACAGGGTTCAGCATACCAGGTAACAGCTGAAGACCAGTCAGCAAGGGTCTGGGGTCAGGGCACTTCCTTAAATAGACCGTCTGGCGCCAATTGGCGTTAGGGACGCGCTCCTGCACATGCGCGCAGTTCGTTTCGCATGCGCATTAATGCGCCTAGGTATCTCTGAGTGCACGTGCATGCTCATGAGTGCACATCGGGCGAAAACGAATGGTTCTCTTACATTGCCCCCCCTTACGGGCAGCCTCCGGATGCCCACCAGGGAACTTTTCTCAGGGTGAAGGTGAAGATAGGCCTGAATTAACTGTGGAGCATGTACGTTGGAGTTGTCTTCAGGGCCATAGCCCTTCCATTTGATTAAAAACTGGGTTTGACCCCGTCTCTTCCTGCAATCCAGAACGGCTTCAACCTCAAATTCCTTGTTTCCTTCAACAAACAATGGAGCAGGCGTCTCGGGTTCACGATCAGGGAAGGGGTTAGCCATGGATCGTTTTAAGAGGAAGACGTGAAACACCGGGTGAATCCTCAAACTCACCGGCAGGCTAAGCTCAAAGGCAACAGCATTGATCCTCTTCTTAACTGGAAACGGGCCAATGTACCTTGGTCCTAATTTTTAAGAGGGACAAGCCAACTTTAGGTTTGCAGTGGAAAGCCACACTTTATCCCCTGGTTGAAGGTCTAGCTTACCTCTTCTCCTCCTATCATAGAACCTCTTATTATTTTCCTGGGCTTTAGTGATGGTTTCTTGCAAGAGTTGGTTGTTGGACCTCCAGAAGTCCAGACGATCCTGTACTGCTGGAACTGAAGATTCCCGGGGGAACATCAGACAAGAAGGATGGGTGAAACCCATAATTAGCAAAAAAAGGGTGTTTGTTTGATTGCAGAATGTATAGAGTTATTGTATGCAAATTCCGCTAACGGCAAAAGAGAGGCCCAGTCATCTTGTGCAAATTAAGAAAAACACTGCAGATACTGCTCCAGCGTCTGATTTGTCCTCTCTGTTTGACCGTTAGTCTGTAAATGGTAGGCAGATGACAAACAGTGTTTAATGCCCAGGGCTTCACATAAGGATTTCCAAAATCGGGATGTGAATTGCACCCCACGGTCAGAGGTGATGTTAGCAGGAATACCATGTAGGCATACAACTTCCTTGATAAAAGAAGAGGCAGTCTCTGCAGCGGAAGGGGTACCTTTCAGGGGCACAAAGTGGGGCATCTTAGATGGTCGATCCACAATTACAAAAATGGTGGTGAACCCTTTGGATGGGGGTAATTCAACAATAAAGTCCATAGTGATCATAGTCCATAATTTATCAGGAACAGGAAGGGGTTCCAATAGACCCCAATTCTTGGCTCTATCAGATTTATTCCGAAGACACGTTGTGCAAAATTTAACATAGTCCCTGCAGTTTTGTACCAGGTTGGGCCACCAGAAGGAACGAAGAACCAGATTTGAAGTCTTATAGGCTCCGAAATGCCCTGCCAAGGGGTGGTCATGTCACATGTAAAGAACTGCCGTTCGTAGGTGCTCAGGAACAAAGATCTGCTCACCATGGAAATAGAGCCCCTCTTTCAACTGAAGGTGGAGTTCCTGAGGTGGAGGATGGTTCTGGACTGCTGACTTGATTTGAGAGATGAGATCACTCTGTAACAAAAGGAATTTTTTAGCAGGTAAAATGGTATCAGGTTCAGGGGGAGCCTCAGTGTCTTGGAACATACGGGAAAGGGCGTCTGGCTTCCCGTTCTTAGACCCTGGCCGATATGTAATATGGAAGCTGAATCTTGCGAAAAAGAGGGCCCATCTAGCCTGGCGGGGTCTAAAGCCTCGTACACACGACCGGTTTTCTCGGCAAGAAAAAGCAAGAAAACAGCTGGGAGAGCTTTTTGCTGAGAAAAACGTTCGTGTGTATGGTTTCTCGCCGAGAAAACTGCCGGGAATCTCGATGAGAAAAATAGAGAACCTGCTTACTATTTTCTCGTCAGGATTTTCGTCGGCCTGTTTCCCGACGAGAAAACCGTGTGTGTGTATGATGCTACAAGCTTACCTGTCCTGAGACTTCGACGCATGCGCGGTAGCTTACAAGGGTAGTGTAGGGTGAAGCAAGATGGCGGCGACGGCATCGAATGTGACGAGCGCATGCTCGCCGTAGTCGATGACGTCACCGCGTTCTTGCCATTCAAAAGAACTGCGTTTCTTTTGAATGGGCATCTGTATGCACGGCTTTGCAAGAAAAGCTTGCCAAGAATCTCGTCAGGAAAACCAACGTTTTTTTTCTGACGGGATTCTCGGCCGTGTGTACAGGGCTTTAGTCTCTTGGCTGCTCTTAAATATTCAGGGTTCTTGTGATCAGTGAACACAAGAATAGGATGGGCCACTCCTTCGAGAAGATAGCGCCATTCTTCCCAGGCAGATTTGGTAGCGAGTAACTCCCGATCACCAACGTCATAGTTCCTTTCTGAAGTACTTGGTTTTCTGGAAAAGAAGACAACAGGGTGAAGTAGGGATTTTGTCCCCTGTCGTTGAGACAGTATGGCTCCAACGGCAATTTCGGAGGCATCGACCTCGAAAACATAGGGCAAGGCAGGGTCAGGATGTCTCAGAATGGGTGCAGAAGTAAAAAGGCCCTTCAATCCTTCAAAAGCAGCTTGAGCTTCTAAAGTCCATGTGAAGGTTGTGCGTAATCTGGTTAATTGTGTAATAGGGAATATAATACCTGAAAAGTTCTTGATAAATTTCCTGTAAAAGTTGGAGAATCCCACAAACCATTGTACAGATTTTTTATCAGTGGGGGCTGGCCAGTCGAGCACTGCAGATACCTTCTGTGGATCCATAGCAATACGGAGATAATGAGACCCAGGAACTGAATGGTGGACTTCTCAAACTCACACTTTTCTGCTTTGGCATAGAGATGGTGTTTCCTTAGCCTGTCTAATACCTTTTTAACATGGACCCAAAGAGACTCAAGGGAAGTGGAGAAAATTAATATGTCATCTAAGTAAACAACTGTGAACACATCAAGAAAGTCCCGAAACACATTGTTAACAAAATGCTGGAAGGTAGCTGGCGTGTTACAGAATCCAAAGGGCATCACCAGGTATTCAAAGTGCCCAAAACGAGACCTAAAAGCTGTCTTCCAATCATCCCCTTCTCTGATTCTGATCAGGTTATACGCTCCTCTTAAATCCAACTTGGAGAAAACATGTGCTTCGCATAGTCTCTGAAACAAATCAGGGATGAGTGGTAAGGGTTATCGGTTTTTAATGGTAACTTTATTTAAGTCCCCATAGTCAACACAAGGCCAGAGTGTGTGATCTTTCTTTTCAACAAAGAATATTCCCGCTCCGTCAGGGGAAGAAGGAGGTCAGATAAATCCCTTGTCATGGTTCTCATCAATATACTTCCGTAATTCCTCAAGTTCAAGTTCAGAGAGGGGGTCAATTCTGCCAAAGGGGATTTCAGCGCCAGGTAAAAGTTCAATAGGACAATCGTATGGTCTGTGAGGGGAAAGAGTGTCAGCATCCTTTTCATTGAAAACGTCTAGATATTCGTGATAGACATAAGGCACAAGTTTAGCGGTCTCAGCGTCCACACTGATGCACAGGAATGGTTCTCCCAGGCTGAGCGTAGGAAGAAGGCAATATTTCCTGCAATAGTCAGAAGAGAAAGACACCTCCCCAGAGGACCAGTTGATGAGGGGATTGTGCTCCTTCAGCCAGGGTTGCCCAAGGATAACAGGGAACAGAGGGGATGTGATGACATCCAGACGTAGGAGTTTCTGATGCCCAGAAGCTTTGAAACAGGGAATAGGTGCAGTCTCTAGAGTGACGGGTCCCGATTTAATACCTGAACCATCTGCTAGGTGAACTGAGAAACTGTTTTTCTTGGCACACAGGGACAGTTCATGCATGGTTGCGAAAGAAGAGTCCACAAAACAGCTACAAGCCCCAGAATCCACAATGGCGGAAACTGTAAGGATCTTCCCTGCAAACTGGAGAGAGATTGGCAATGAGGTGTGGTTCTGGCCAGGGCTTAGAGAAGCAACCATATGAGGTGGAGGAGAGGGTCTCCTACGGTGACATCGGGGACAAGACTGAAGAAAATGTCCTTCATCGCCACAGTAAAGGCAGAGTTTATTATGATAACGATGAGATCGTAATTGTTGAGACGGGAGATCTCGGGAAACTGGCATGTGGAACCTCTTTGGTGTCTTCAGGCATAGCTGCGGAGGAGGTGGGTAAAGGGATCTCGGAATGAACAGGCAACGTGGAGATTCATGGCTCTTTCGGACTGTCTTTCCCGCAGGCGGCAATCAATCTGTTGCAGAGATTAACCCTCTCATAACAGAAGGTCTGAGTGAGCGTAATTGCATAGCAGAAATGTTGTCTACAACACATAAGGGAAAATTGTGTATTTAGTGATGACAGACATGCTTAAAGAAATGCTAGCATCATGAAGTGTATAGCCGGTGTATATCTTGCCATCCTCTCCTGCGTTAGGAAAACTTGTATCACTGGGTATGGTTAAATGGAGCTGGATATTGCAGTCTATACTGGGCGGAGATAGCCAATGTTTGAATAATTGAATGAAATGTTTGGTGTTAAGCCTCGTACACACGGCCGAGAATCTCATCAGAAATAAACACGTAGTTTTTCCTGACGAGATTCTTGAACAAGAATCTTGTCCCGGCCGAGTGTACACACGTACGATTCAGAATAATTGCCGTTCTTTTGAATGGCACGAACGCGGTGACGTCATCGACTACGACGAGCGCTGCCATCTTACTACACCCTACCTATGCCTAGGAAGCTACCGCGCATGCGTCAGTCATTTCGAGCATGCGCGGGTTTCCACGGCGACAGGTAAGTGTACACACTCTCGGGTTTCTCGTCTGGAAACAGGCCGACGAGAATCCAGATGAGAAAATAGAGAGCAGGTTCTCTATTTTTCTCGTCGAGATTCTGGCCAGTTTTCCTGACGAGAAACCTGAAAGCCTCGTACACACGGCCGGTTTTCTCGGCAATAAAGCTCTCCCGGCAGTTTTCTTGTCGTTTCTTGATGAGAAAACCGGCCTTGTGTACGAGGCTTTAATGTGGAAAGTTTTCTCACAGTGTGCTGGATTGCTTCATACTGGTTGTGTATGAGAGACACTCTAGAGCACTGTTGGACAGGTCAGAGGTATTGAAAATACCAGAGGTAACAGAAATGGGTAAAGAAACTGGTGTGGAAAAATGTGTGTTGTTGGAACAGTCGCTGATGGAGTGATGTGAAACTGTGGGAAGGTCCCATAGAGAGTAACTGCTTGCCTGTATGTGGTCCCTCCTCGGACACTGTCCTAGCAAGCAATGGGACAAGAGTTCTTGATGGTATTGAGTTGTATATTTTTGAGAAATTGGTTGCCAGGGGTAACCCCACAGGTATTAGCAAACCTGAAACACAGAAAGTGCTGGTTGAGGTTGAGTCAGTCCCTGACAGATGTCGTAGAAGTAGGCCCCCTACAGTCCTGGGAGAGTAGGTCTGGGGAAGGTGAAAAGAAATGTAGGAACCCAGGGCCAGAAGGTAGATGGGAGGTCTGGCCCAGGAGTCAGGAGGACTCCACCCAACAGACAGGAGGTCTGTGGATGGTAGTAAGGAGGGCTCCCATCTTCTCTAGGAATCAGGAGGACTCCACCTAACCGACAGGAGGCCTGTGCATGGGAGTCATGAGGGCTCCCATCCTCTCTAGGAGTCAGAGGCTGCAGGTGGCAGCCTGAGAGTACATGGCTGCAGAAGGCAGATGGAGTCCGTGACAGTGCACCGCGAAGCTGAACCCGAGTAAGCCAGGAGAGAGCTTGACCGAAAGGGTAATTTTGTGTTGGCCCGAAGAGCAGACCTAAGGCCCCTTTCACACTGGGGCGGGCAGGTGTGGTGGCGGTATAGCGGCGCGATTTTCAGCGCCGCTATACTGTCGTTATCACTGCGGTATGCGGCCGCTAGCAGGGTGAATTTAACCCCCGCTAGCGGCCGAAAAAGGGTTAATACCGCCCGCAAATATTGCCGCGGTTTGCGGGTGGTATTACCGCAGTGTCCCATTGATTTCAATGGGCAGCCGCGGTAAAGGAGCAGTGAACACACCGCTCCTTCACCGCTGTAAAGATGCGGCTAGCAGGACTTTTGGAGCGGTCCTGCTAGCGCACCGCTTCAGTGTGAAAGCCTTCGGGCTTTCACATTGAAGACTACAGGGCACGATTTTTTCAGGCGGTATAACAGCGCTAATATTAGTGCTAAACCGCCTGAAAAACGTGCCAGTGTGAAAGGGGCCTAAGGCCTAGGTGTGAGGCCTGAAGCAGCCGTGTGGCAAGTGAGTAAGCCAGGAGGCTGAAGCAGCAAGTTACAGTAATGGCGGAACCCTCTGCGAGGGAAATTGCTGTTTTTTATGAACTTTCCGTTCCTTTAAATGAAAGTGGTCTGCAATGCCTTTAAAAATGCAGTCTGGACTGGCACTACTTCTTGAAATCGCATGCACCATTTGCGTTTATTCACCCCGGATCTTTACAGTGGTTTTAAAAATTGGAAAACACTGTAGTATGTCTCTGCTTGTCTTGAGTGACGGTGAGGTGGTGGACCTTGTCTGGGTTATCAAGACCTTATGAATTTGTAGATCAATTTTCTTTCTCGTACATCACGGGACACAGAGCGGCATAGTCATTACTATGTGGGTTATATAGATACCTTCAGGTGCTGGCACTGGCAACTTCCAAAACCGGAAGTACCCTCCCCTATATAAGCCCCTCCCATCCGGGAGCACCTCAGTTTTTTGCCAGTGTCTAAGGTGTTGGCCAAGAAGTAACATGTGTTTTTCACTGAGCTTGCGTACAGGTTCTTTTGGTTCTTTTGGGCCTCAGTAAGCTATTCCGGATCCGACCAAAAAAGCTTCATAGCTAAACGGTCGGTACCCGGGCCTTGCAGAGAAGAGCAAGGTTTTGCCTGTAATGCTTCTCTTAGGAGAGCTGGACCCTGGGATCCAGAGCTCTGGTCATACCCACGACCAAAATGTTTTCTGTGCAGGGTGCTATACAGGTCCAGGGGAGTGGAATCCTTGGGAACCCGGTCCCTGAAGGTTTAATTACAATGCCTGCCGTGATAGGTGAAGTTTGGGCTTCTGTGGACCAAACAGAGTCCTGCGGCGGGGAAAAGGTAAGTGGGGGCCCCTCAGGAACTTGGTTCTATTGAGGGGACCCCCAAGCCTAATATGTCTTTCTGCCTGTTACCTAACGGTATTCCCGCTAAATATTTATGCATGCCTGTAACTACTAAAAAATTTAATAACTTTAATAGTGGTCAAGAAAAAAAAATATATATATAGACTGCGGTACCTGTGTTAATCCACTAGAGGCCGCTGTGGAACGTTTCTTGTCATGTGGACTAGTTTCTTTTCATCAGAGCAAGTCCAGGCAGATGGTGAGTTCTCTTGTGGGAAACTGCTTCCTCTGCCATGTTGCAATGCTCGTCCATCCCCCGGCCTGCGGCAAAAGGGGCCCTGGCTCTTGTCCCTAGTTTCCCTTTTCAAAAAAGAGCGCCGAGGTGAGCTGGGAAAGGGGGCGGAGCTTGGGGGATGACGCTCTGTGCACGCCGCAGCGCTTCTGCGCATGTGCGTGCGTCCCAGCATGTTAAAAAACACAATTATGTTTTGTGAGCTGGCTATGGAGTGCAGAGACAGAGCTGGCAACATTTAAAAAAGGCATACAGCAAGCGGTTGATGCAGGCATCCCCATAGAAAGGCACATTAGTAGACACCAACTGTTTTTATAGCAGCATTTGTGCTAGACTATTGTCAGTAAGTGGTGTATTTCGGCTGGAATACCTCAGCTTTGGGCTTAGGAATATGCCGTCTAAAAACTCCGGGACTAAAAATCCCAGGAAGCATAGGGGGTCTCCATCGGGCTCTGAGGATCTTGGGCATGCTTCGGCTGCACCAATCTCCCCTGAAGAATCAGAGGTTAGTGACCGTAGAGCACCCTCAGGAGTACCTGGTACTGTGGCTGTCCTCAGTTCACCTGCTCCTGTGTATGTAACAGAGGAGGTTTTTTCCTCAGCTCTGGGAGGGCTGGAAGAGAGATTGTCAGCATTGATCGCTGCTTCCCTGTCACAGGAAAAAAGCGCTCGATCTCCGTCTCCTCCCTCAGAGTGCCTGTTAGCGGAGCAACAGTCCCATACAGGGATCGACCTACCTGAGGGGGATCAGGATAAGGTTGATTCTGTTGTAGAGGAATCAACAGTGGAAGAGCCATTCTCAGCATCACATGCTGAAAGATTATGGGTTCAGTCCCTGACTAACATGGTCCGATCAGCATTTAAAATGCCCCTTGCGGAGCCATCATCCACTTCTGTCTCCTCGTTGGGGTCGCTAAAAGCTCCCCAGACTGTTTGTTCCTTTCCGATCCATCCTTTACTGGAAGGGCTCATTTACCAGGATTGGGAGCATCCTGATAAAATATTTACTCCTCCCAAGAGATTTCAGGTGATATATCCCATGGAGGATAAGTTCGTCAAAAAATGGAGGGTCCCTACAGTGGACGCAGCCATCTCTTGTGTGAATAAATCACTGACATGTCCAGTGGATAATGTCCAAATGTTCAAGGACCCAATAGATAAAAAATTGGAGTCCTTATTAAAATCTGCTTTTGCTACAGCAGGCTTGGTGACACAACCAGCAGTGGCAGCTATTGGGGTCTGCCAAGCAGTGAAGGATCAGTTGAAACAGGTCTTAAGGGACTTGCCAGATCAGCAGGCTCTTGCCCTAGCTGATCTACCTAGAGCCTTATGCTTTGCGGTGGACGCTATAAAGGATTCAATCCATCAGGCCTCCCGCCTTACGCTGTCTGTAGTACATATGCGCAGGCTTCTATGGCTCAAAAACTGGTCTGCTGAAGCTCCCTGTAAAAAATTGCTGGTCAGCTTCCCATTTCATGGTGAACGCTTATTCGGGGAAGACCTGGACAAATATATCCAGAAAATTTCCAGCGGTAAAAGTACACTCTTGCCGGTTAAAAACAGAGTTGGAGGTCCCTCTTTTAAGAGGCCTGCTTCTCCAGTCCCTAGGACATCGGCTGTGAAACAGTTCCGACGGCCTCCTCGGTCAAATCCCGGAGGTAAAAATCAGGGACAATTGCAGGGTAACAAGAAGCCCTGGAGCAGGAGAGGTACAAAACCTCCCCCAAAGTCAAATGCATGAAGGGTTGCCCCCACTCAATCGGGTGGGGGGAAGACTTCAGTTGTTCACAGAGACCTGGCGGGACACGATCAGAGACAGATGGGTGCTCTCCGCAGTAAGTCTGGGATACAAATTGGAGTTAAAAGACTCCCCTACTTCCCACTTTATAAGGTCAAACGTGCCAAGGGATCCCCAGAAGAGAGGATCCCTCCTGTTGGCACTAGAACAATTATTGCTCCAAGTAGTAATTATAGAGGTTCCCCTGGAAGAATGGGGGTTCGGGTTTTACTCAAACCTCTTTACAGTCCCGAAGCCAAACGGGGACGCGAGGCCCATATTAAATCTAAAAGGGCTAAACAAATTCCTACATATCAGGACTTTCCGGATGGAGTCGATCCGATCGGTGGCCACTGCCCTACAAGGGGAGGAATGGTTAGCCTCGATCGACATCAAAGATGCTTATTTGCACATTCCCATCTTTCCAGCCCACCAAAAATTTCTACGCTTTGCGGTAGAAGGGCGCCATTTTCAGTTCAGAGCCTTACCCTTCGGTCTGGCCACAGCACCACGAGTGTTCACAAAAATTCTGACCCCATTATTGGCCAATCTAAGAACACGAGGTGTAACGATAATGGCATATCTAGACGACTTGTTGCTGATAGACCACTCAGTGGAAAAACTAGAAGTGGTTGTTCACGAGACAATCGAGTATCTGGAATATCACGGTTGGATTATCAACCGAGACAAGTCAGCCCTAAAACCAGTCAAAAGTCTGGAATACTTGGGGCTAAGGCTGGATTCAGACCAGAGAAAAATTTTCTTGCCTCAAGAAAAGGGGTCGTCTTTGAGAGATTTGATCCACCTAGTGGGTACAAAAAGACAGCCATCCATACGCCTGTGCATGAGGCTGCTGGGAAAAATGGTGGCATCATTAGAAGCAGTACCCTACGGTCAATTCCATTCAAGGAATTTGCAAAGGGCCATACTGTCAGCCTGGAACAAAAAAGTTCAGGCCCTAGACTTACCAATGTCCTTGTCCCCTTCCGTTCGCAAGAGCCTCCGTTGGTGGTTGGTTCCCCAGAATCTGGAAAGAGGGAAATCCTTCAGTCCGATTTCTTGGAAGGTGGTCACTACAGATGCCAGCCTTATAGGCTGGGGAGCAGTACTGGAGCAATGGTCTCTCCAGGGCAGATGGTCGGATGCAGAAAAGGCCCTGCCCATCAATCTCTTAGAGATACGAGCAGCCCGGTATGCCCTAGTAGCATGGACATCCAAACTCCAAGGGTCCCCTGTCAGAATTCAATCGGACAATGCCACGGCAGTGGCATATATCAATCAGGGTGGCACCAGGAGTCGTGCAGCCCAGAGGGAAGTAAATTGCATCCTGAAATGGGCAGAAAGATATGTCCCAGCCATATCTGCGGTATTCATTCCAGGAGTGGAGAATTGGAAGGCGGACTTTCTAAGTCGCCAACAATTATGCCCAGGGGAATGGTCCCTTCATCCCGAGGTTTTCCGGAAAATATGTCAGCGGTGGGGAACACCGGATGTAGATCTGCTAGCATCCAGATTCAACGCAAAAGTGGACAGGTTTGTCTCTTGGACAAGGGATCCCCTAGCTTGCGGCTCGGATGCCCTAGTGTTCCCTTGGGATCAGTTCAAGCTGATATATGCATTCCCACCGCCACAATTGTTACCTCGATTACTCCGCAGAATCAGGGTAGAAAAGAAACCAGTGATTCTGGTGGCTCCAGCGTGGCCCCGAAGAGCATGGTACGCGGAGATTGTAAAGATGTCTGTGGGGAGTCCTTGGACCCTCCCACATCGTCCGGACCTGCTTTCGCAAGGACCGATATACCACCCTTCCTTACCAGCCCTAGGTTTGACGGCCTGGCTATTGAAGCCCACATTCTAAAAAAGAGAGGGCTCTCTAATTCTGTGGTATCTACCATGATCAATGCCAGGAAGCCGGTATCCAGGCAGATCTACTATAGAATCTGGAAGGCGTACATCGCCTGGTGTGAGGCCAAGAAATGACATCCACGTAAATACGTAATAGGTAGGATTCTGGACTTCCTACAATGGGCTGTAGATAGGAAGCTTGCCTTGAGTACTATCAAGGGTCAGATTTCGGCCTTGTCAATATTTTTTCAAAGGCCCTTGGCTTCGCATTCACTAGTCAAAGCCTTTATACAAGGAGTGATGCGTATTAGCCCTCCGGTTAATATTCCCATATGTCCATGGGACTTAAACCTGGTTCTGTCGGTTCTACAGAAACAACCATTTGAACCATTACAGCATATTTCCCTGGTTCTTCTCACCAGGAAATTGATTTTTCTAGTAGCCATTTGTTCGGCTAAAAGAGTGTCGGAATTAGCCGCTATGTCCTGTAGGGAGCCATATCTGGTTATCCATAAGGACAGAGTAGTGTTACGTCCTCATCCAGCCTTTCTTCCTAAGGTGGTATCGAGGTTTCATTTGAACCAAGATGTGGTTCTTCCTTCTTTTTTCCCCAAACCTAGTTCGGTAGAGGAAAAGTTATTGCATTCTTTGGATGTAGTAAGAGCAGTTAAAGCTTATCTAAAAGCCACTGCTCAGATTCGCAGAACGGATACTTTGTTTATTCTGCCGGAAGGCCCCAGAAGGGGTCAGGCAGCGTCAAAATCTACTTTAGCCAAGTGGATTCGACAGGTCATAATGCAAGCCTATGGCTTGAGAAGGAGACCGCCTCCGTTCAAAGTTAGGGTGCACTCCACGAGAGCAGTTGGAACTTCATGGGCAGTGCATCACCAGGCCTCCCTGACTCAAATCTGTAAGGCCGCAACATGGTCTTCAGTACACACGTTTACTAGGTTCTACCAGGTGGACGTTAGAAGTCAGGAGGATGTCGCCTTTGGGCGCAGTGTGTTGCAGGCCACAAAAGATCCTCATGTCTGATAGCGCTCAGCTTATGTATGGTTTACCCCCCCCCCCTCATTGGGCATTGCTTTAGGACATCCCACATAGTAATGACTATGCTGCTCTGTGTCCCGTGATGTACGAGAAAGAAAATAGGATTTTTATAACAGCTTACCTGTAAAATCCTTTTCTTGGAGTACATCACGGGACACAGAGCTCCCACCCCTCTTTAGGGACACTTATTGCTTTGCTACAAAACTGAGGTGCTCCCGGATGGGAGGGGCTTATATAGGGGAGGGTACTTCCGGTTTTGGAAGTTGCCAGTGCCAGCACCTGAAGGTATCTATATAACCCACATAGTAATGACTATGCCGCTCTGTGTCCCGTGATGTACTCCAAGAAAAGGATTTTACAGGTAAGCTGTTATAAAAATCCTATTTTTTTAAGGTGAGAACACATCTTGAGTGAAGCACTCCAGTGGAGGAAGAGTGGTGTGAATAACTAGAGATCTTGCACTAAGTATTAACAAGAAGTGTTTTATGTTATTCAGCTTCAGGACTGATGTGAATTATTATCTTAGAACTTATTGTATTTAATAAATTTGTGTGTTGCTCTGCACTAGAGAATTAGGTTGGCACATGACAAGTGTAGTGTATATATATTTCTTGGTGTATGGTTTAGATCGGAAGTAGAGCTACACGTGTGCAAGTGTGTGTGTATTATATAATGTGTGTGTGTGTGTGTGTGTGTGTGTGTGTGTATATGTATTGTGAGGGGGTTAACTCGGTAGCGGGTGTGTGTGACCCCCTGGTTGGGCTCCCCACACAAAAACAGGGCCAGCAGACGGAGGTTGTGGTTTTCAAAATCAAAAGGTGTGGTTTATTTCTCTATGTACAGTGACAAAAACACAGCAAAGCCAAAAAGAAACAAACAAAATAAATCCTGGTCAGTTTGACCTCTGACTAAACATGCAGGTTTCCTAAACTAACAACTGGGATCAGCCTGGTGCTGTCCTAGTCCCTAAGTCCCTGGTTTAGTAAAAGTCCAAACAAATAGCCACACAGGCTTTGCCTCACCGCACAGGGGTTCACTCTCCCTAGACAGTCCACACAGGTCTGGTTCCAGGCATGAGCTAACATCTAATGAAGCTGGGAGTTCCTTATAGAGGCCTAAATGAGCTGACAAGGTTCAGCTGGTCTCATCTCTGTCTGCACGACGCCCCACACTCTCCCTAGAGGTATGAGTCATCCATGAGCCTACTAGCCTCAGCTGGGCTTATACAACTCTCCACCCTAGTTGTATAAGTCAGCATAAAGCCTGAATCTGGGAGAAATATATCTACCCCCCTGGATGCAACCAGGTGACTTTACCTTCCTGCTGTCACATACCCCCCCCTCTTGTTTTAACCTTGGGGTTGGAACACCAGCAATCAGGCATTCATGTACTCGAGACAAAGCATCCACATTCCCCATTTGAACGCCAGGGCGATGCTTTACTGTGAAGTTGAATTCCTGTAGGGCCAGGAACCACCTATTCACTCTTCTATTTGTCTCCTTGTTTTGAGCCATCCACTTTAACGGAGCGTGATCCGTAACCATGTCAAAGTGCCTACCTAGCAGATAGTACCGAAGGGAATCTAGAGCCCACTTCACCGCTAAACACTCCTTTTCAACCGTGGCGTAATTTACCTCATGGGACTTCAACTTCCTGCTGAGGTAAATGACTGGGTGCTCTTCCCCGTTCCAGACCTGGGACAATACTGCTCCTAACCCCACATCTGACGCATCACTTTGTACGACAAAGTCTTTAGAGAAGTCGGGTGAGTACAACACTGGCTGGCTACATAAGGCTTGTTTCAAGAATTGGAATGCTGCCTCAGCCTCGGGGGTCCATTTAATCATGACCGACCCTTTCCCTTTCGTCAGGTTGGTTAGGGGCACAGCCTTAGAAGCAAAGTGGGGAATGAAGCGCCGATAATAACCCGCGATTCCCAGAAAGGCCCGTACCTGCTTCTTGCTGTTGGGACGTGGCCAACTCTGGATGGCCTCGACTTTGTTGAGTTGGGGTTTTATCACTCCCCTGCCAATGGTGTACCCAAGATATTTGGCCTCCTCCTGCCCAATGGTACACTTCTTGGGGTTAGCCGTAAACCCCGCTTCCCGGATAGAGTCTAGGACTGCTTGCACTTTTGGCAGATGTGAGGCCCAATCTGTGCTATGGACAATTACGTCATCCAGGTAAGCCGCAGCATACTTCCGATGGGGCCTCAGTATCTGGTCCATTTTCCGCTGGAATGTGGCCGGCGCATTCTGTAACCCGAACGGCATTCTCTTATATTGGAACGCCCCGTCTGGGGTTACAAATGCGGTTTTCTCTTTGGCCGACTTGGCCAGGGGAATTTGCCAATACCCTTTTGTGAGGTCAAGAGTCGTCATGTATCGGGCTGTTCCCAGCCGGTCGATCAACTCATCTATACGTGGCATGGGGTAGGTGTCAAATTTTGTAACTTTGTTCAACTGACGAAAATCGTTACAAAATCGCCAGCTCCCATCCGGTTTAGGCACCAACACAATGGGACTAGACCAATCACTTTGGGACTCCTCTATCACCCCTAAGTTCAGCATTTTCTGTACTTCCTCCCGTATTGCCTCCCGTCGGGCCTCTGGGATCCGATAGGGTTTTAACTTCACCCTTTCACCGGGCGGGGTAATAATATCATGCTCTACCCCAGATGTTTGTCCCGGCAGCTCAGAGAACACCTCCTTGTTGCGAAGCACAAACTCCTTAACCTCCTGTTGTTGGGGTTGTGACAAGGTGGCTGCTATTCCAACCTCCGGAATCACGCAACCAGTTTGAGCTGGTGACCAAGTTTCTGCGACTAGGGACTCTCTATCCCTCCAGGCTTTCAACAGATTAACGTGATATATCTGTTCGGGCTTTCGCCTTCCTGGTTGTCTGACCTTGTAATTCACTTCGCTCACTTTTTCCATTATCTCGTAGGGGCCTTGCCATTTGGCAAGGAATTTACTTTCAACCGTAGGGACAAGTACCAATATCCTATCCCCCGGGGAAAAGGTACGGGTCTTTGCTCCACGGTTGTACACTCTCTGCTGTGCCAACTGCGCTTGGGCCAAATGTTCCTTCACGATGGGCATTACCTGTGCAATTCGATCTTGCATCAGGGCGACATGCTCAATCACACTCCTGTGGGGAGAACTCTCACTTTCCCAAGTTTCCTTGGCAATATCCAACAGCCCTCTTGGGTGTCTCCCATACAGTAACTCAAAGGGGGAGAATCCCGTAGAGGATTGGGGCACCTCCCTAATAGCAAACATCAAATAAGGAAGTAGACAGTCCCAATCCTTTCCATCTCTATCCACCACTTTCTTCAACATTTGTTTTAGGGTTTTGTTGAATCTTTCAACCAGCCCATCGGTTTGGGGGTGATACACAGATGTACGCAATTGCGTCACTTTGAACAATTTACACAGCTCTTTCATAACCCGGGACATAAAGGGTGTACCTTGGTCCGTAAGCAGTTCTTTACAAATACCCACCCGGCTAAAAACAAGAGATAGCTCTTTGGCTATGGTTTTGGCCGAGGTATTTCTGAGAGGGATCGCTTCTGGATAACGGGTGGCATAGTCCATTATAACCAATATGTACTGGTGCCCCCTAGCGGACTTGATTATAGGACCTACCAAATCCATTGCGATTCTCTCAAACGGGACCTCAATGATGGGTAGAGGGACCAGCGGGCTACGGAAATGTGGCATCGGGGCCGACCTCTGACACACAGGGCAGGAGGAACAATAATTTTCTATGTCCTTCATCACCCCCGGCCAATAGAATCTCTGTAATACCCTCTCTCGGGTTTTCTCTGTCCCCAGATGACCTCCAAGAATGTGCCCATGGGCCAACTCCAACACCAACTTCCTGTAAGGTTTGGGCACCACCAGCTGCTCAACGGTTTCTTCTGCCCTTTTTGCCACCCGATACAGTAGGTCCTTCTCTACGCTGAAGTATGGGTAAGTGCAGGTATTATCTGGGTTCACTAACTCGCCATCTATTTCCACTACGTTTTCCCGTGCCTTTATTAGGGCGGGGTCTTTTAACTGTTCTGTGGCAAAATTTTCCCTGTGAACCTCCAGATCAGAAAACTCCACAGACGGTAGGTTTTCGTCTGAGGAGGTGGGCTCCTCTCCAGTTTCTTGAGTCTCCCCTGCCAATACTGACAAGGGAAATTCTGGAGAGTCCTCCCCACTCTCAGAGGAGTTCTGGCTATCACATTCCTGGTACATAGGGGCACCAGTGGGGGGCTCAGGATCATCCCACAGTTCCCAGAACTTCGGAAAATCCCTTCCCACAATGGCATCATGCGGTAATTGAGATACTAACCCCACTGGATGAGAGAGGGTACCTTTGGGGGTCTCGAAACACACTGTAGTCACTGGATACTCTCGGGTGTCCCCATGCACACAAATAACAGCTACCTTGCTATTCCCAGAGACCTCTGTTTTAACTAATTCAGCCTTTATCAGGGTCACAAGGCTACCTGAATCCAGCAATACCACAACATTTCTACCATTAATACACATTTTGCATAAATGTTTCTCAGTTCCCCGAATGGCAGTGCATGCGACTGTCGCACACAGCGACTGATGTCTGTCCGTCAGAAAGTCACACTGCATGGGTTCCTCCACAACCGGGCAATTGGCTGCAATATGTCCCGCTTGCCGGCAGCGGTAGCAAACGATCCTTCTTGCGGCCTCTTGAGCCGCTGATTTCCCAGGCTGTTCTCGCCAAACTTGGGGTAGAGCTCCCACCCTCTCACTCTCTCCACCCTCACCCCTTGGAATCCTCTTATCCGCCCCTGGGGATGGTCTGGTCTTAGGGTGGAAAGTCCGAGTGTCTCTGGAAGAGGCCGTCAGGTTCTCTGTAGCCAAGTATTTCTCTACACGATCCACAAGACCACCGGCCGTCTCTGGGTCTCCATGGCTTACCCACTTTTGGATGGCAGTAGGAAGAGCTCTCAAAAACCGATCCATTACAACACGTTCCACAATCTCTGGTGCGGACAAAGTCTCTGGCTGTAGCCACTTCCTGCTCAGGTGAATGAGATCATACATTTGAGACCTGGGGGGTTTTCCAAGCTGGAAAGTCCAGTTATGCACACGCTGAGCCCGGACAGCCAGGGTGACACCCAGCCTTGCCAATATTTCAGCTTTTAGCATCACATAGTCTTTTGCTTGGTCAGGCTCTAGGTCATAGTAAGCCTTCTGCGATTCACCAGTTAACAGAGGAGCCACCAGTCCAGCCCACTGCTCCTCAGGCCACTTTTCTCTTTCAGCAGTCCTTTCAAATGTGGTCAAAAATACCTCTGGATCATCCTCTCCAGTCATTTTTGTCAATAAACGACTCACCCCAAAGGACGCGGTATTAGTGGGACGGCTTTCCTCACTGGTCTGCGGACGTTGCTGCATTACTGCTTCCATTTGTTGTAGTCTCTGCTCTTGCTTCTGTAACAGGTCTATGAAGCGGGCCTCAGATTGCTGCTGGGCTTGTTGATGAGCTTGCTGCTGGGCTGCAAGGCTCCTTTGCAAACCTGCATTTGTCTGCTGTTGATTGGCATTTGCTAGAGCCAGCTGTTTCAGTATCTCCTCCATGCTGGCTTAAAAAAAACTGCCACTGGTTCTCCACCAACTGTGAGGGGGTTAACTCGGTAGCGGGTGTGTGTGACCCCCTGGTTGGGCTCCCCACACAAAAACAGGGCCAGCAGACGGAGGTTGTGGTTTTCAAAATCAAAAGGTGTGGTTTATTTCTCTATGTACAGTGACAAAAACACAGCAAAGCCAAAAAGAAACAAACAAAATAAATCCTGGTCAGTTTGACCTCTGACTAAACATGCAGGTTTCCTAAACTAACAACTGGGATCAGCCTGGTGCTGTCCTAGTCCCTAAGTCCCTGGTTTAGTAAAAGTCCAAACAAATAGCCACACAGGCTTTGCCTCACCGCACAGGGGTTCACTCTCCCTAGACAGTCCACACAGGTCTGGTTCCAGGCATGAGCTAACATCTAATGAAGCTGGGAGTTCCTTATAGAGGCCTAAATGAGCTGACAAGGTTCAGCTGGTCTCATCTCTGTCTGCACGACGCCCCACACTCTCCCTAGAGGTATGAGTCATCCATGAGCCTACTAGCCTCAGCTGGGCTTATACAACTCTCCACCCTAGTTGTATAAGTCAGCATAAAGCCTGAATCTGGGAGAAATATATCTACCCCCCTGGATGCAACCAGGTGACTTTACCTTCCTGCTGTCACAGTATATATATATATATGTATATGTGTATATATATATATATATATATATATATATATATATATATATATACATACAGTGGGGCAAAAAAGTATTTAGTCAGCCACCAATTGTGCAAGTTCTCCCACTTAAAAAGATGAGAGAGGCGGCCTGTAATTGACATCATAGGTATACCTCAACTATGAGGCCTCGTACACACGACCGATTTTCTCGGCAAGAACCAGCAAGAAACTTGCTGGCAGAGAGGTCTTGCCGAGTAAATCGGTCGTGTGTACGCTGCTATCGGGTTTCTCGTCGAGAAAACCGACAAGAAACCTCGACGAGAAAATAAAGAACCTGCTCTCTATTTTCTCGTCGAGATTCTCCTCGGCATGTTTCTCGACGAGAAAAGTGAGTGTGTGTACACTTACCTGTCCTCCCGGAAGCCCGCGCATGTTCGAAATGAATTTGACGCATGCGCGGTAGCTTCCTAGGCATACGTAGGGTAGACCAAGATGGCGGCGACGGCATCGAATGTGACGAGCGCATGCTCGACGTAGTCTATGACGTCACCGCGTACACTCCTTTCAAAGAACCGCGGGTTCTTTGAAACGAGCGTGTGTACACTCGGCCGGGACAAGTTTCTTGTCCAAGAATCTCGTCGAAAAAAACGACATGTTTTTTTCAACGAGAATCTCGGCCGTGTGTACGAGGCCTGAGAGACAAAATGTGGAAACAAATCCAGACAATCACATTGTCTGATTTGGAAAGAATTTATTTGCAAATTATGGTGGAAAATAAGTATTTGGTCAACTACAAACAAGCAAGATTTCTGGCTCTCACAGACCTGTATCTTCTTCTTTAAGAGGCTGCTCTGTCCTCCACTCATTACCTGTATTAATGGCACCTGTTTGAACTCGTTATCAGTATAAAAGACACCTGTCCACAACCTCAAACAGACACACTCCAAACTCCACTATGGTGAAGACCAAAGAGCTGTCGAAGGACACCAGAAACAAAATTGTAGACCTGCACCAGGCTGGGAAGACTGAATCTGCAATAGGGCAAGCAGCTTGGTGTGAAGAAATCAACTGTGGGAGCAATAATTAGAAAATGGAAGACATACAAGACCACTGATAAGCTCCCTCGATCTGGGGCTCCACGCAAGATCTCACCCCGTGGGGTCAAAATGATCACAAGAACGGTGAGAAAAAATCCCAGAACCACACGGGGGGACCTAGTGAATGGCCTGCAGAAAGCTGGGACCAACGTAACAAAGGCTGCCAGGGACTCAGATTCTGCTGTGCCAGACATGTCCCCATGCTTAAGCCAGTACATGTCCGGGCCCGTCTGAGGTTTGCTAGAGAGAGCATTTGGATGATCCAGAAGAGGATTGGGAGAATGTCATATGGTCAGATGAAACCAAAGTAGAACTGTTTGGTAGAAACACAACTCGTCGTGTTTGGAGGAGAGAGAATGCTGAGTTGCAACCAAAGAACACCATACCTACTGTGAAGCATGGGGGTGGCAACATCATGCTTTGGGGCTGTTTCTCTGCAAAGGGAACAGGACGTGTACATGAAAGAATGCATGGGGCCATGTATCGTGAGATTTTGAGTGCAAACCTCCTCCCATCAGCAAGGGCATTGAAGATGAAACATGGTTGGGTCTTTCAGCATGACAATGATCCCAAACACACCGCCCGGGCAATGAAGGAGTGGCTTCGTAAGAAGCATTTCAAGGTCCTGGAGTGGCCTAGCCAGTCTCCAGATCTCAACCCCCTAGAAAACCTTTGGAGTGAGTTGAAAGTCTGTGTTGCCCAGCGACAGCCCCAAAACATCACTGCTCTAGAGGAGATCTGCATGGAGGAATGGGCCAACATACCAGCAACAGTGTGTGACAAGGATATATAACAAAGTATTGGGATGAACTTTTTATATTGACCAAATACTTATTTTCCACCATAATTTGCAAATAAATTATTTCCAAATCAGACAATGTGATTGTCTGTCTGGATTTGTTTCCACATTTTGTCTCATAGTTGAGGTATACCTATGATGACAATTACAGGCCTCTCTCCTCTTTTTAAGTGGGAGAACTTGCACAATTGGTGGCTGACTAAATATTTTTTTGCCCCACTGTGTGTGTGTGTATGTATGTATGTATGTATGTATGTATGTGTGTGTATATATATATATATATATATATATAATTGTGAGGGGGTTAGCTCGGCAGCGGGTGTGTGTGACCCCCGAGATGGGCTCCCCACACAAAAGCAGGCCCAGCAAACGGTGGTTGTGGTTTTCAAAATCAAAAAAGGTGCGGTTTATTTTCTATTTACAGTGACAAAACACAGCAAAGCAAAAGAAACATAAACAAAATAAATCCTGGTCAACGTGACCTCTGACTAAACATACAGGTTTCCTAACTAACAACTGGGATCAGCCTAGTGCTGTCCTAGTCCCTAAGTCCCTGGTTTTAAATGTCCAAGCAAATAGCCACACAGGCTTTTTCTCACCGCACAGGGGTTCACTCTCCCTAGACAGTCCACACAGGTCTGGTTCCAGGCATGAGCTAACACCTAATGAATCTGGGAGTTCTTATAGAGGCCTAAATGAGCTGACAAGCTTCAGCTGGCCTCATCAACTCCCTGTCTGTACGATGCCCAGCCCTCTCCCTAGAGGTATGAGTCATCCATGAGCCCACTAGCCTTATACAACTCTCCACCTAGTTGTATAAGTCGGCGTAAAGCCTGAATCTGGGCGAAATATATCTACCCCCCTGGATGCAACCAGGTGACTTTACCTTCCTGCTGTCACATACCCCCCCCTCTTGTTTTAACCTCGGGGTTGGAACACCAGCAATCAGGCATTCATGTACTCGAGACAAAGCATCCACATTCCCCATTTGAACGCCAGGGCGATGCTTTACTGTGAAGTTGAATTCCTGGAGGGCCAGGAACCACCTATTCACTCTTCTATTTGTTTCCTTGTTTTGAGCCATCCACTTTAACGGAGCGTGATCCGTAACCATATCAAAGTGCCTACCTAGCAGGTAGTACCGAAGGGAATCTAGAGCCCACTTCACCGCTAAACACTCCTTTTCAACCGTGGCGTAATTTACCTCATGGGACTTCAACTTCCTGCTGAGGTAAATGACTGGGTGCTCTTCCCCGTTCCAGACCTGGGACAATACTGCTCCTAACCCCACATCTGACGCATCACTTTGTACGACAAAGTCTTTAGAGAAGTCGGGTGAGTACAACACTGGCTGGCTACATAAGGCTTGTTTCAAGAATTGGAATGCTGCCTCAGCCTCGGGGGTCCATTTAATCATGACCGACCCTTTCCCCTTCGTCAGGTTGGTTAGGGGCACAGCCTTAGAAGCAAAGTGGGGAATGAATCGCCGATAATACCCAGCGATTCCCAGAAAGGCTCGTACCTGCTTCTTGCTGTTGGGACGTGGCCAACTCTGGATGGCCTCGACTTTGTTGAGTTGGGGTTTTATTACTCCCCTCCCAATGGTGTACCCAAGATATTTGGCCTCCTCCTGCCCAATGGTACACTTCTTGGGGTTAGCCGTAAACCCCGCTTCCCGAACAGAGTCCAGGACTGCTTGCACTTTTGGCAGATGTGAGGCCCAATCTGTGCTATGGACAATTATGTCATCCAGGTAAGCCGCAGCATACTTCCGATGGGGCCTCAGCATCTGGTCCATTTTCCGCTGGAATGTGGCCGGCGCATTCTGTAACCCGAACGGCATTCTTTTATATTGGAACGCCCCGTCTGGGGTTACAAATGCGGTTTTCTCTTTGGCCGACTTGGCCAGGGGGATTTGCCAATACCCTTTTGTGAGGTCAAGAGTTGTCATGTATCGGGCTGTTCCCAGCCGGTCGATCAACTCATCTATACGTGGCATGGGGTAGGTGTCAAATTTTGTAACTTTGTTCAACTGTCGAAAATCGTTACAAAATCGCCAGCTCCCATCCGGTTTAGGCACCAACACAATGGGACTAGACCAATCACTTTGGGACTCCTCTATCACCCCTAAGTTCAGCATTTTCTGTACTTCCTCCCGTATTGCCTCCCGTCGGGCCTCTGGGATCCGATAGGGTTTTAACTTCACCCTTTCACCGGGCGGGGTAATGATGTCATGCTCTACCCCAGATGTTTGTCCCGGCAGCTCAGAGAATACCTCCTTGTTGCGAAGCACAAACTCCTTAACCTCCTGTTGTTGGGGTTGTGACAAGGTGGCTGCTATTCCAACCTCCGGAATCACGCAACCAGTTTGAGCTGGTGACCAAGTGTCTGCGACTAGGGACTCTCTATCCCTCCAGGCTTTCAACAGATTAACGTGATAGATCTGTTCGGGCTTTCGCCTTCCTGGTTGTCTGACCTTGTAATTCACTTCGCTCACTTTTTCCATTATCTCGTAGGGGCCTTGCCATTTGGCAAGGAATTTACTTTCAACCGTAGGGACAAGTACCAGTATCCTATCCCCCGGGGAAAAGGTACGGGTCCTGGCTCCACGGTTGTACACTCTCTGCTGTGCTAACTGCGCTTGGGCCAAATGTTCCTTCACGATGGGCATTACCTGTGCAATTCGGTCTTGCATCAGGGCGACATGCTCAATCACACTCCTGTGGGGAGAACTCTCACTTTCCCAAGTTTCCTTGGCAATATCCAACAGCCCTCTTGGGTGTCTCCCATACAGTAACTCAAAGGGGGAGAATCCCGTAGAGGATTGGGGCACCTCCCTAATAGCAAACATCAGATAAGGAAGTAGACAGTCCCAATCCTTTCCATCTCTATCCACCACTTTCTTCAACAGTTGTTTTAGGGTTTTGTTGAACCTTTCAACCAGCCCATCGGTTTGGGGGTGATACACAGATGTACGTAATTGCGTCACTTTGAACAATTTACACAGCTCCTTCATAACCCGGGACATAAAGGGTGTACCTTGGTCCGTAAGCAGTTCTTTACAAATACCCACCCGGCTAAACACAAGAGATAGCTCTTTGGCTATGGTTTTGGCCGAGGTATTTCGGAGAGGGATCGCTTCTGGATAACGGGTGGCATAGTCCATTATAACTAATATGTACTGGTGCCCCCTAGCGGACTTGATTATAGGACCTACCAAATCCATGGCGATCCTCTCAAACGGGACCTCAATGATGGGTAGAGGGACCAGCGGGCTACGGAAATGTGGCATCGGGGCCGACCTCTGACACACAGGGCAGGAGGAACAATAATTTTCTATGTCCTTCATCACCCCCGGCCAATAGAATCTCTGTAATACCCTCTCTCGGGTTTTCTCTGTCCCCAGATGACCTCCAAGAATGTGCCCATGGGCCAACTCCAACACCAACTTCCTGTAAGGTTTGGGCACCACAAGCTGCTCAACGGTTTCTTCTGCCCTTTTTGCCACCCGATACAGTAGGTCCTTCTCTACGCTGAAGTATGGGTAAGTGCAGGTATTATCTGGGTTCACTAACTCGCCATCTATTTTCACTACGTTTTCCCGTGCCTTTATTAGGGCGGGGTCTTTCAGCTGTTCTGTGGCAAAGTTTTCCCTGTGAACCTCAAGATCAGAAAACTCCACAGACGGTAGGTTTTCGTCTGAGGAGGTGGGCTCCTCTCCAGTTTCTTGAGTCTCCCCTGCCAATACTGATAAGGGAAATTCTGGAGAGTCCTCACCACTCTCAGGGGAGTTCTGGCTATCACATTCCTGGTACATAGGGGCACCAGTGCGAGAGGTAGCAGGATCAGTGCCCGCATTCTCCACCAACTGTGAGGGGGTTAGCTCGGCAGCGGGTGTGTGTGACCCCCGAGATGGGCTCCCCACACAAAAACAGGCCCAGCAAACGGTGGTTGTGGTTTTCAAAATCAAAAAAGGTGCGGTTTATTTTCTATTTACAGTGACAAAACACAGCAAAGCAAAAGAAACATAAACAAAATAAATCCTGGTCAACGTGACCTCTGACTAAACATACAGGTTTCCTAACTAACAACTGGGATCAGCCTAGTGCTGTCCTAGTCCCTAAGTCCCTGGTTTTAAATGTCCAAGCAAATAGCCACACAGGCTTTTTCTCACCGCACAGGGGTTCACTCTCCCTAGACAGTCCACACAGGTCTGGTTCCAGGCATGAGCTAACACCTAATGAATCTGGGAGTTCTTATAGAGGCCTAAATGAGCTGACAAGCTTCAGCTGGCCTCATCAACTCCCTGTCTGTACGATGCCCAGCCCTCTCCCTAGAGGTATGAGTCATCCATGAGCCCACTAGCCTTATACAACTCTCCACCTAGTTGTATAAGTCGGCGTAAAGCCTGAATCTGGGCGAAATATATCTACCCCCCTGGATGCAACCAGGTGACTTTACCTTCCTGCTGTCACAATATATATATATATATATATATATATATACAGGGCTTGACAAATTTGCTTGGAATCTAGGAGCCAGCTAAAAAAGTTAGGAGCCAGGAACGCGCACCGTACCGCCGAGCTTTCGCGCAGAAGCGAACGCATACATGAGTAGCGCCCGCATATGAAAGCGGTGTTAAAACCACACATGAGGTATCGCCGCGATTGGTAGATCGAGAGCAATAATTCTAGCCCTAGACCTCCTCTGTAACTCAAAACATGCAACCTGTAGAATTTTTTAAACGTCGCCTATGGAGATTTAAAGGGTAAAAGTTTGTCGCCATTCCACGAGCGGATGCAATTTTTAAGCGTGACATGTTGGGTATCAATTTACTCAGCGTAACATTATCTTTCACAATTGAAAAAAAAAGAATTGGGCTAACTTTACTGTTGTCTTATTTTTTAATTTAAAAAAAAAAGTGTACTTTTTCCCAAAAAAAGTGCGCTTGTAAGACCGCTGCGCAAATACGGTGTGACAGAAAGTATTGCAATGACCGCCATTTTATTCTCTAGGGTGTTGGAATAAAAAATATATATAATGTTTGGAGGTTGTAATTAGAGGGAAGGAGATGGGGCAGTGGAAACAGACAGGGGAAGCTCCATTAGCATTGCTTGTTGTATGTCATACCAACGGCCACCACAAGATGGCGCCTGATCGCAGAAGGAAGCATAGGCCTACAGAGAAGCATAGGCCTGCAGAAGGCCGCAAAGCCGTGGCCTCAATTACCGGCCGGCCTGACGCGATCGCACGGGGGGGGGGGTTTCACGGAGACACAGGATACCCCAGCTGTGCTGCCCCAGGCGCCAGGTCGCTAATTCTAGTCGCAATGGCGACCTGGCGCCCGGGGATTGTCGAGCCCTGTGTGTGTGTGTATGTATGTATATATATATATATATATATATATATATATATATATATATATATATACACAGTATCTCACAAAAGTGAGTACACCCTCACATTTTTGGAAATATTTTATTATATCTTTAGAAATTACACTTTGCTACAATGTAAAGTAGTGAGTGTACAGCTTGTATAACAGTGTAATTTTGCTATCCCCTAAAAATAACTCAACACACAGATATTAATGTCTAAACCGCATGCAACAAAAGTGAGTACACCTCTAAGTGAAAATGTCCAAATTGGCCCCAATTGGCCATTTTTCCCATTTTCCCTCCTCAGTGTCAAGTGACTTGTTAGTGTTACAAGGTCTCAGGTTTAAATGGGGAGCAGGTGTTTTAAATTTGGTGTTATCTGATCGCTGCTGGAGAGGCTGCGGCTTTCGGGGCACCTTACTTCATACATGGTGGGAGTGTCTGAAAATTCAACCTTTTTGGGAGGCAATTCAGGCACAAATCAAGGCCATATTAGATATTGATGTCCCACTTTTGCCACTGCATTTTCTCCTCCATGTGCCTTCTATGCCTGTCAGCCATTACAGGCGGTGTGCTCTACCACGCCTCCTAAACGCCTTGCTTCCTATCTTTTGGAAGCAGGCTCGTGTGCCTAGTCTGGAGGACTAGAGCAGGAAGGTGCAGGAGATTAAGGAGGCAGAAGAGTGGGTGGCGACTTGTAATGGCACAAGTGACCGCTTCAGGACATTCTGGGCCGCATGGTTGCAGCATACTTCTACAGAGGGGTTCATTCCCTCTAGTCTGGACGTTGCTCTTTTGGATCTAGCGGAGCCTTCTCTTCGGGGAAGACGGGGCATCGCTGAGCAGGGCGAGGAGGCAAGGACCAGTGACAATTGAGTCTTACTACTGAGCTAACCGCTAACAGTCGGACATTTGGTGGAGGAATTGTGTGATGATATGAGTATGCGGCTGGTGGAGGCAGTCCGGTTTCCCCCCCTCCCCTTCCTTTGTTTTCTCCCTCTGATCTTTCTACTCCTTTTTTTTTTTTCCTTTTTCTTTCTCTTCTCATTGATTTGAACGATAACTTCTGGAGACCCACATGTTTATTCAGCCTGGGTTACATTTTGGCTGTGGGGGCTGTCCCCTGGCGTGGGCCGGATCTCTTTACACAAATGAAGACTCCTCCCCCTCCGGTTGAGGAGATGGGTTTCATAGAGAAGCTGAGTCGCTCACCTCCTTGCACCTGTGGGCCGGATTTCGGCCGGGGAGGGTATGATGGAGGCTATTTTAGCCCCCCCTCCCTAGGCGGGGCGAGAGGATGTGGGCACCCAATGACAGGTTTGATCCTTAACCCTGGGTGACAGCTGTGGACATGATAGGTTGATGTGCAGGCTAGTTCCCCCCTGCGGAATTGATGTATTACTTATGATAATGTATCTTGCTTTTCTGTTGCTAAGATGTACCTGCTGAATAGGTAGTGTTAATTTGCTCATTATGGCTCATGTTTGCCATCTATTTCGCTTCTGATTTGTCATGTTTGTTATGCTAAATAAATACAGACTATATAAAAAAAAAATTTTGGTGTTATCGCCCTCACTCTCTCATACTGGTCACTGGAAGTTCAACATGGCACCTTATGGCAAAGAACTCTCTGAGGATCTGAAAAAAAGAATTGTTGCTCTACATAAAGATGGCCTAAGCTATAAGAAGATTGCCAAGATTGCAGCAAGGTGACCAAGACCATACAGCGGTTTAACAGGACAGGTTCCACTGAGAACAGGCCTTGCCATTGTTGACCAAAGAAGTTGAGTGCACATGCTCAGCGTCATATCCAGAGGTTGTCTTTGGGAAATAGACATATGAGTGCTGTCAGCATTTCTGCAGAGGTTGAAGGGGTGGTGGGTCAGCCTGTCGGTGCTCAGACCATACGGCGCACACTGCATCAAATTGGTCTGCGGGGCTGTCGTCCCAGAAGGAAGCCTCTTCTAAAGATGATGCACAAGAAAGCCCACAAACAGTTTGCTGAAGACAAGCGGACTAAGTATTACTGGAACCATGTCTTGTCGTCTGATGAGACCAAAAGAAACGTATTTGGTTCAGATGGTGTCAAGCGTGTGTGGCTACAACCAGGTAAGGAGTACAAAGACAAGTGTTTCTTGCTTACAGTCAAGCATGGTGGTGGGAGTATCAAGGTCTTGGGGCTGCATGAGTGCTGCCGGCACTGAGGAGCTACAGTTCATTGAGGGAACCTTGAATGCCAACATGTACTGTGACATACTGAAGCAGAGCTTGATCCCCTCCGTTCGGAGACTGAGTCGCACAGCAGTATTCCAATATAACAACCCCAAACACACCCCCAAGACAACCACCGCCTTGCTAAAGAAGCTGAGGGTAAAGGTGATGGACTGGCCAAGCATGTCTCCAGACCTAAACCATATTGAGCATCTGTGGGGAATCCTGAAACGGAAGGTGGAGGAGCGCAAGGTCTCTAACATCCACCAGCTCTGTGATGTCATCATGGAGGAGTGGAAGAGGACTCCAGTGGCAACCTGTGAATCTCTGGTGAACTCCATGCTCAGGAGGGTTAAGGCAGTGCTGGAAAATAATGATGGCCACACAAAATATTGACACTTTGGGCATTTTCACTTATGGTGTGTACTCCCTTTTATTGCCAGCGGTGTGTTGAGTTATTTTGAGGGGACAGAAAATTTACACTGTTATACAAGCTGTACACTCAATACTTTACATTGTAACAAAGTGTAATTTCTTCGGTGTTGTCACAGGGAAAAGATATAAAATATTTGCAAAAATGTGAGGGGTGTACTATCTTTTGTGAGATACTGTATACCCACACTTTATAGTCACACGGGCTGCTCAGATGTGATAGGGAAGAAATGCTCAGCATAGAAACTCACTGAAAACTGAGCATGTGCAGAGTTACCACTACAGCTGCAAAACCCCAGTCTGAATTGGGGGCATGAACAGAAGGTGGAAATAGAGAGCAGCAGGATCAACTAGGTTTTTTTGCAGAATAGAGAAAATGAATCTCATAGTGACTGGGTGAGTATGAACAGCATGTAATACAACATTTATTGTGTTTTTTTTATATGTGGGTTTATCTACACTTTAATACATTTTCACTAGAGTAAAGTTCCACTTTAAGGCTTTCTTCACACATGCGATTATTTCCAGACAGATGCACCCAAGGTTGGACATCCGCCTCCATCCCCTGGTTGTGCAGGAACATGCGAATAGGAATGTCTCCTTTTCAGCCTGTCGTTGCTTTGTACAGGCTGAGTAGCCACAGCAGTTCGCATGTACCTGTGATCCCAGCCACAACAATTCACTGGTCATTGCCGCTGCGACCTGCTGTATACACATAACACAAAAGAACTAGAACAAAATGATTGTGCAAAGTCCTTTCCACTCCACCTACTGGCTCAGAAAGAGAATGCAAAGCATTCATGCAAGAGAGAAAACAAAAAAAAATATTCCATGATTCACAGAAGCTTTGCTAAAATCATGGGATGTGTATTCATTTAACTCCTAACACTTGTCAAATAGATGTCAATTTCTATTATTCAACATTTAAACACAATAAGCTTAAAGGGGTTGTAAAGGTTCGTTTTTTATTTTCCAAATAGGTTCCTTTAAGCTAGTGCATTGTTGGTTCACTTACCTTTTCCTTAGATTTCCCTTCTAAATATTTTTTTTCTTTGTTTTCTTTGTCTGAATTTCTCACTTCCTGTTCCTCCGTAAGCTGTTCAGTAAGCTGTTCTGGATGACTCCACACCACTCAGATGATGGTGTGACGTTTAGTGAGGAGAAACAGGAGAAGTGAGAAATTCAGACAAAGAAAAAAAACATTTAGAAGGCAAATTAAAGGAAAAGGTAAGTGAACCAACAATACACTAGCTTAAAGGAACCTATTTAGAAAATAAAAAACGAACCTTTACAACCCCTTTTAATAAAGGCACGTAAAATGAATGTATTCATTTCAAACTTCCAGTCACATGCAAAGGTATTACAAAAAAACTTCTGCATCACTTGTTCAGTCCATCTCGCTCCACACTAAGGAGTCTATAAAAAATTTGCATAGCCACATGTTTAGTGAATCGGCTTGTACGTTCATTCTGTGCGAATTGGGCAAAAACAAATGTTATTCAGGCTATATTCTTTTCTGCACAAGTTTTTTTTTATTGTTTGCAGTAGTAAAATACCACATTATGGTCATGAGACTGCACTGAGAAGCACAGGATATACATACATCTTTGTAACACTAAAACGAATGTAACAATTCTAGAGAACACCAGAAGGAATTAGCAAATGCATGCAACCATTGGTAATAAAAGAGTGTTTATTCAGAAGAGAAAATCGAATAACATTTGTTTGTGCACAGAAGTAATGTACATGCAGATTTACTGGCCGAATAACTGTACAGATTTTTTATAAATCAACCTTTAAACGTAAATAAAAGCTCATAGGGCATTTTAGAGATAGGTATGTAAATTTAAAAGGTATTGGGTTTAAAAGTACACACTTTCAGGGAACAAATAAAAGAAAAAATTGACAAACATCAAATGTATAATATAAGACAGCTGGTAAAAGATATATTAGGTAATGAGTTCCTGTGCAAGATTTAGGTCTCTTCCTTTATAATCAAGTAATGTATGGGTAGTCACCGAGAACAAGTGGTGCAAAATTTTAGAAACCCATGATACTGAACAGAAATCATCCAGAGTACTGGGAAATTCATTCTATTTGCTTTGTAAATTGTTTGGGAAATATCAATAAAGGTTAAGTTAAGCCTTTGGGAACATGTTACCTGTTTCCCCCGATTTCAGGGTGGAACACGTAACATGTTCCCAATGCTGCAGCTACTGCCCATTCCCCTTCCCTCCCTGTGGCAGCAATACGGAGAGAAGTTCCTTACTGTTTGAGCTGTTGCTGTCACGGCCCACGCGGCCACGTCATTCATACACACAGCTCTGTGTGTGAATGAACTACAAGCCCCGACATTCTTAGCGGCTGTCAGCTTGTAGTTCTCAATGAACTACCATGGCGCTGTGGAGCACTGTGGTAGTTCATTGAGTTTTCGTGTCGGAGTATCAGTTTACCCATACGGAATGTATGGGTAAGCCGATACACTAACAGTGTGGAGAAGACCTGCATGGCATCAGCAATCTGCTGATCGCTGGTGCAATGCTTTACAGGGTCCTAATACAAATAATAATAAATGCACATTTTTTTACCTGCTAAAAGATGTGCATTTATACATTTTTGTAGAAAGGTGAACTTATCCTTTAAGCCATTGTACTAATAAAAATGCTGTGAGCGCAGGTTAATAAAAGCTATGCCTGCATATGCTAGTATATTGAAAAATACAGTATTAAACTGCTAATACCCAAATAATCTCAGCTTTACAGACATCCCCTTCAGCTCCTATAGATAATTTTTATATTGCCCATCCATTATATTATCCTAAATATTTTTATTATATAACTTTTCCTTTCTCCTTAATTTTGTTATAGTTTTTTTTTTGTTGAATTAAATAGGATTGGACAAAATAAGAAGCCGTTTTGGTCATTAATATTAGTTTAGATGGTGCTTTTTAGGATTTAGCAGGATTTGTGTGTATGAAGGTTTTACAGACTGCTTCCTCATCTAAATCCTCACATTACAGAGGGCAGAGGGGAGCAGCAGGACACCAGATGATAAATGGCTTATTATTTCTCAGTAGAAGTTTTGTTGGTCTTATTAATATTATTTATAACCCCAGGTTATTAAATTAGGTAGTAGAAAATGTGATGATTTATGGGCAGGCTTATGAACTATGTAACATGTGAGGAGGGTCTGTCAGAGAAACACTTTAATCTGTCAGAGAGGAGGGATGTGTATATGACAGTGTGACACAGAGGAATAGCCAGCGAATAACGTCCCATTATCTGATGAATGGGACCAGTTGCTCTGTCATTCTCTTGGCCAAAAAAAGCACAGTTCAGCAATTTAGGTTTTGCAAGAAAATTAGGGTCTAATTTCAAATTTGCATGGAACATTTGTTTCGATTGCAGTTTAGTGAATTTATTTATAATTTGCCTAAATAAATTGTGATTCTTTACATCCAGCAAATACGCCAGTTCTCATAATTTAATATTGATCTACCCAACAGTCAAAATTGTAAGATGCTGCTAATTTAAAGGCATTGTGAAATCCAAACAACGCTTTAGACTCAAATCACAAATGTGTAACACAATAATACAGTTCTCTAATTTTAGTATGTGACTGTATATTTCAAATCTGATTGGATGCAATATGTCATATTCAGACAGTTTTATTAAATCATCCTTCTGACAAAGAAATAAAAAACTAAAGAGTAAGAAAAAATGGCATGGCATATACCCCAGAAGTGTGTGCATATAGCATGTAGACCTCTGACTGTCCAGTATTGTAAATTAAAACATATATATTTAATTATAGTGCAGTTATTATCAGTGCATTCTGGGTGTAAATAAAACCCAGGAGCATGTTTCTTTTTTAGAGACCGTGCTAGCAGAATTGGGTTGAAGGTAATAATTAGATAATGTAAAGATAAATGTATAATTTATTATTTAAAAAAAAATCAGAATTTTTTGGGGGGAGGGGAATGTTTGGTGAGTCTCACTTTACTGAGGAAACACATTCCCCGCACCCTTTCTCTGTTGCCTCAGTTGCACTGCAGTTGAATGGTCAGTGCCAGAGTGCCTGGGTGGTCAGTTCACCCCTGTTGGGCCTATATTAACCACTTAACGACCGCTCACTGTATATATACGTCGGCAGAATGGCACCGACAGGCACAATCACGTAGAGTGTACGTGATTGCCTTTGTACAGTTGGGGGGTCCAATCGGACCCCCCTTCTATACAGTGAGCGGTGGCTAAGTGTCCGGGAGCGTTCCGGGATGAGGGGGCAGCCATTCGTTTCTGGCCACCCCCTCGCGATCGCTCCCGGCGAATAGAAATGCCCCCTCTGTCTGTGTTAGACAGAGGGAGCAGGAGGAAGTGATGTCATCTCTGGTGCGGCGCGCACATATACCGAGCGCCGTACAAGAGAAGATATCAGGTCAGTGCACACAACACTACACTGACACCAGGACACATAGGGACATAAATCGCCCCCCCAGACACCCCAGATCACCCCCCAGATCACCCCCCCAGCCTCCAGTCACAGTGTCACTGATTGCAGTGACCATTTATTTAGTGATCACTGCAATCAGTGACATTTGTGACTGTAAAAGTGTCACCAAAGTTTAGTCTTAGGTCCAGTGTAGCCCCCTAACCCCCCCTAATAAAGGTTTAACCCCCTGATCACCCCCCAGATAACCCTTTCACCCCCTATCACCACTGTCGCTTAGCGATCATTTTTCTGATCGCTGTCTTAGCGTCCGTGATGCCGATCGGCAGCCAGTAATTTTTTTTAGGTTCGCCGCAGGTTTTTATAGCGTCAGGTACCCCAATATATTATCTAATAAAGGTTTAACCCCCTTGATCGCCCCCCAGGTAACCCTTTCACCCCCTATCACCACTGTCGCTAAGCGATCGTTTTTCTAAATGCTGTCTTAGTGTCTGTGATGCAGATCGGTAGCCGGTAATTTTTTTTAGGTTCACCGCAGGTTTTTATAGCGTCAGGTACCCCAATATATTATCTAATAAAGGTTTAACCCCCTTGATCGCCCCCCAGGTAACCCTTTCACCCCCTATCACCACTGTCGCTAAGCAATTGTTTTTCTAAACGCTGTCTTAGTGTCGGTGATGCAGATCGTAGCCAGTATTTTTTTTTTAGGTTCGCCGCATGTTTTTATAGCGTCAGGTACCCCAATATATTATCTAATAAAGGTTTAACCCCCTTGATCGCCCCCCCAGGTAACCCTTTCACCCCCATCACCACTGTCGCTAAGCAATCGTTTTTCTAAACGCTGTCTTAGTGTCGGTGATGCAGATCGGTAGCTGGTAATTTTTTTTAGGTTCGCCGCAGGTTTTTATAGCGTCAGGTACCCCCATATATTATCTAATAAAGGTTTTAACCCCCTGATTGCCCCTAGTTAACCCTTTCACCAGTGATCACCATATAAGTGTTACGGGTGACGCTGGTTAGTTAGTTTGCTTTTTATAGTGTCAGGGCACCCGCCGTATATATAACCCAATAAAGGTTTAACCCCCTGATCGCCCGGCGGGTGATATCAATTAGGTTTTAGCGTCAGAGAGGGTCTGAGTCACACCCCAGGCAGCGTCAGGTTAGTGCCAGTAATGCTAACACCCACGTGTGAAGCATACACCCCCCTTAGTGGTATAGTATCTGAACAGATCAATATCTGATCTGATCAGATCTATACTAGCGTCCCCAGCAGTTTAGGGTTCCCAAAAACGCAGTGTTAGCGGGATCAGCCCAGATACCTGCTGGCACCTGCGTTTTGCCCCTCCGTCCAGCCCAGGCCACCCAAGTGCAGTATCGATCGATCACTGTCACTTACAAAACACAACACACATAACTGCAGCGTTCGCAGAGACAGGCCTGATCCCTGCGACTCCAGTGCTGTAGGAGGTGATTTCACCACCACAGTTAAAAAAAAAAAGCAAATATGCCGAAGCATTGGGGCAGCAGGGGCGGAGGAGCGATTTTGCTCCTAATGCCGCGTACATACGGTCGAAATTCCGACAGAGGCTTGCCCGTGGAAAAGTCCGACCATGTGTGTGCGGCATAACTTTTTTGCGGGAGGATGCCCCCATGCTTTGGCATATATAAATGGTGCATGTATGCCCATCATTGGAAGTGGGTGGATGAAGGGCGGTATTCTAATGGTGGGCATACCCACCGATCAATCTCTTTTTTCGTTCAGCCAACTGGCTGCATGAAATAAAAAGATTACAATACATGTCCAACAAGGACCAGCAACGTACTGGTATGTTGCTGGACTTTGAATGTTTATACCAGAATGATGCCTGCGGGTTTAGGTATCATCTTGGTATCATTCTTTTCAGCCTGCGGCCGGCTTTCATGTAAAAGCAATCCTAGCGGCTAATTAGCCTCTGGACTGCTTTTACAAGCAGTGGGAGGGAATGCCCCCCCCGGATATAAAAAGCGCCATTGGGAAATTGGGAAAGCATTTTATCACACCGATCTTGGTGTGGTCAGATGCTTTGAGGGCAGAGGAAAAATCTAGAGTCTAGAAGACCCCAGTTTTTTCAAAAAAAGAGTACCTGTCACTACCTATTGCTATCATAGGGGATATTTACATTCCCTGAGATAACAATAAAAATGATTAAAAAAAAAAAATACTTGGAAGGAACAATTTAAAAATAAAATATAAAAGCAAAATTAATAATAAAAAAAAAAAAAAAAAAAAAGCACCCCTGTCCTGCCCTGCTCTTGCCCAATGGCGAACGCAAGCATCGGTCTGGCGTCATATGTAAACAGCAATTGCACCATGCATGTGAGGTATCACCGTGAAGGTCAGATCAAGGGCAATCATTTTAGCAGTAGACCTCCTCTGTAAATCTACTGGGGTAACCTGTAAAGGCTTTTAAAGGCTTTTAAAAATGTATAGTTTGTCGCCAATGCGCGTTTGTGCGAAATTTTAAAGCATGTCGTGTTTGGTATCTATGTACTCGGCCTAAGATCATCTTTTTTATTTCATCAAACATTTGGGCAATATAGTGTGTTTTAGTGCATTAAAATTAAAAAAAAGTGTATTTTTTAACCCAAAAAATGCATTTGAAAAATCGCTGCGCAAATACTGTGTAGAAAAAAAAATGCAACACCCACCATTTTAATCTGTAGGGCCTTTGCTTTAAAAATATATATATAATGTTTGGGGGTTCAACATAATTTTCCTGCAAAAAAAAATATGTTTTCATGTAAACAAAAAAGTGTCAAAAAGGGCTTTGTCTTCAAGTGGTTAGAAGAGTGGATGTAAGCTTCCTAATGTTGTGTATAAAATGCCAGAACAGTTCAAAACCCCCCCAAATGACCCCATTTTGGAAAGTAGACACCCCAAGCTATATACTGAGAGGCATGTCGAGTCCATGGAATATTTTATATGTTGACACAAGTTGCGGAAAAACAACAATTTTTTTTTTTTTTTTTTGCACAAAGTTGTCACTAAATGATATATTGCTCAAACATGCCATGGGCATATGTGGAATTACACCCCAAAATACATTCTGTTGCTTCTCCTGAGTACGGGGATACCACATGTGTGAGACTTTTTGGGAGCCTAGCCGCGTACGGGACCCCAAAAACCAAGCACCGCCTTCAGGCTTTCTAAGGGTGTAAATTTTTGATTTCACTTCTCACTGCCTATCACAGTTTCGGAGGCCATGGAATGCCCAGATGGCACAAACCCCCCCAAATGACCCCATTTTGGAAAGTAGACACCCCAAGCTATTTGCTGAGAGGTATTGTGAGTATTTTGCAGATCTCGCTTTTTGTCACAAAGTTTTGAAAATTGAAAATATATATATATATATATATATATATATATATATATATATTTTCTTTCTTCATTTTCAAAAACAAATGAGAGCTGTAAAATACTCGCCATTCCTCTCAGCAAATAGCTTGGGGTGTCTATATTCCAAAATGGGGTCATTTGGGGGGTTTTTGTGCGATTTTGGTATTTTATGGCCTTCGAAACTGTGATAGGTAGTGAGGAGTGAAAAAATTTGTGCCTAGAAATCCTGAAGGCGGTGCTTGGTTTTCGGGGTCCCGTACGCGGCTAGGCTCCTAAAAAGTCCCACACATGTGGTATCCCCGTACTCAGGAGAAGCAGCAAAATGTATTTTGGGGTGTAATTCCACATATAACCATGGCATGTGTGAGCAATATATCATTTAGTGACAACTTTTTGTAATTTATTTTTTTTTATTTTTTTTTTAGTCATTGGGACACTTGGGACAAAAAAATAAAAAATTCAATGGGCTCAACATGCCTCTCAGCAATTTCCTTGGGGTGTCTACTTTCCAAAATGGGGTCATTTGGGGGGGTTTTGTACTGCCCTGTCATTTTAGCACCTCAAGAAATGAGATAGGCAGTCATAAATTTAAAGCTGTGTAAATTTAAGAAAATGTACCCTAGTTTGTAAACTCTTTAACTTTTGCGCAAACCAATAAATATACGCTTATTGACATTTTTTTTACTAAAAACATGTGGCTGAATACATTTTGGCCTAAATGTATGACTACAATTGAGTTTATTCGATTTTTCTTATAACAAAAAGTAGAAAATATCATTTTTTTTCAAAATTTTCGGTCTTTTTCCGTTTATATCGCAAAAAATAAAAATCGCAGAGGCAATCAAATACCATTAAAAGAAAGCTCTATTTGTGGGAAGAAAAGGACGCAAATTTCGTTTGGGTACAACATTGCATGTCCGCACAATTTACAGTTAAAGCAGCGCAGTGCAAAATTCTGAATTCACCTCTGGTCCTCTAGCTACCAAATGGTCCGGGGCTTAAGTGGTTAAGGTAAGGGCCTGGAGCTGCGGCTTCAATAGCCCCTATGTTAATCCAGCTCCCCCATCCAGCATCTTCCAGACCTGACGGCGGCTGCCATACACCCCTCCCAGCCATGCTCCCACCTCCCCACTTTCTGTTAAATATAACAAGCTTGCTGACCAAACCTGAGACTCGTGCTTAAAAAAAAGCAATCTCAATCAGCTGGAAGGAAACTTGAGAAAAAAACAAGTCAAACTAGTCCCAAGACACCTTCCATCCCAGCTGCCAGCATCCTCTTGCCTACAGGCAATGCATCTCTATTGGTGGTCCACACACTGCCCCTGTGCAGTAGATACCCTAGGCTGGCTTAACTGCAGCTGCTGGAAGGCCCTATAGATGCAATTAAAATGGCCAGGAAACTGCCTCCTGTCCACGTGAACACGCTCCCACTCTTTCTGGACACATCTGCATGCTCCCGTGCGCACACCTTTCCCTGCAAAATTCCAGAAAATATGCCCGTTTGGCAGGCATCAGACTCCATGTATATAGGCCAGCATCCGCAGGAAGCCCAGAGCAGCAAGCTGAAGCCAGCACAGAATGGCCCTTACAGAGTTCAACACATGAAAACACTGCTCTCTAGCTAGGATACTGGTAACAACAGGCAGCATTATTAAGTGGAAAAGAATCCTAGGACAAGGGCTACTCAGGGACTTACCTTCCTTTAATCACTGGTGGTCAGTGGTATTTCATACCCACCTCTCCATCATTGATGATCAGTGGCACTTTAAATCTCTCCCACCTTAAAAAAGAAACTGCACTTTAAAACCCCCAACTTGACTGAATGTAAGAAGAAAGATTATTAGGGGATTGAGCATATACATGCTCAGGGATTTTTAAACGGTGCTCGTAAAGAATAGCTCATGAGAGGAAATGGATAAAATATTATACAAAGTTTTATTGGTAAGTATATAAAAAACACAGTGAAAAATATGCAAATTGAGAAAGAGACCAATAACATTCAGAGGACAGAGCGGTCACAGCAAATGACAAACTGACGTTCTACGTCACTCTACTAGTTTCGCTCAAAACGAGCTTCTTCAGGAGTTTGACAGTAAACGTAGGTCATACTGCAAAATAAAATTTGCATATAAGTAAAAAGCAACAATCGATATGAGACAACGTCCTTTGTGCGCCAACACACATAAACGTGGATTTAGTATACAGTCAATTACAACATAATTGGGTATGATATGCTAATATAAAGGACAATATACATATGAAAGTAATTAATAATCAAGACCCGAGCTGAAGCGTATAACTCACCCGAGGACCACACAGTCGCATATGCAAGTAAAGGTCATATAGATGCAATAAAATTCCCCAATTTAGACAGGACCGACTAATATAAATAAAATTATTTTAAAAAATTGTGTTTTCTGTTATAAAGTATATATTTTGTCAAATAAAAATGCCAGGACAGTATAAACCCTTTTGGCAAGTGGACACCCCAAGATTTACCAATTTTTTTTGCCACAATATTTTGAGGAGCAAGAAATATGCTGGTATTGAGGTGGTTAGTGTTTGCTTAGCCTTTAATGGTCACCCACTGATGCCAAGTGCAAGTCTTCTGTTATAAGTGGAAGAAAGTTCCCCGCATTGCACTCAGGTTGTATTGTGCGCAATGGCTACACATCATGGATAAACCCAAAACAGTTGAATAAATCCAAGCCACTCTCACCCATACCCTCAATCATTGGTGGTAAGTGGCACTTTAAACCTCCCCGCTAGGTAGGTCATTAGGTTGAAGGGTTCACACAAATTACCTTGATACAATTTCTCTGTTATTTACTGGTATTGTACTTCCTGAAGCCTATGATAAATGACTTATACATCCCTTTCTGCTTCCTGTATCACCAGAGCAGATGAAAATCTGATTGTTGGATATGAGAATTTTTTAGTATTGGTAGCAGGCTTTCTGTATGTAAGAGAGAACATGAAGTCTTCAATGTGTGTTTGGAATTCCTCTCCTACATCACAAGCTTCAGTTCTCTGATCACAAGATTACTGACAAAATGGATTGGGTGGGTTGTTTTGATTTTTTATTTTTTTTTGTAAAATGTAATTTTACGAATTAAAATTATGTAAGGCTGAAAGTAAAACTTACCCTACTCCTTGAAGAAGTTTAAGAATATCCAGAACGTGAATGTTAAGAGATAAAATAGGGGGAAGCTGGCCCTGAAAAATTTAGTGATCATAGACCTTGGCTTTCTCTTGACTTTTTGCATACAAAATAAATTACTTTTGTGTACTGCAGTTCTATTTTAGCATGTTAAGGTATATATCTAAAGCCCAAACCTTTTTATATAGGGTAAAGTAAGGAAAGGCGTAAACCCCTGTCAGATTTTTTTTTTTTTTCCATTTGTATTCAACTGGGGAGGTTTCCTCTCACTTTCTTTGGTCTTTACAGGACAGGATATCAGAGAAAGGTCCCATTAGACAGTTGTCACCATAACAAGTGACAATTGTAAGTTTTCCCTTCTATTCATGATCTGGTGGCAATTAAAACATTTCTGACTTTCTTCACTTTCCTGATTATCCCAGTGACGATGGTCACTAGGGCAACTTTAGAGAGTGCATCTCCCTAAACAGGAAACAGCAATAAAACCCATATAGGATTCTAACTCCTCACTGCTCTATCCAAAACCCCCAAAAAATTATGGCCTTAGATATACAGTATTCTTTATGTTTTAATATGAATTTAAACATGCAGTTAAAGTGGTTGTAAAGGTAAAAAAATATTACTGTCAGCCCCTCTGTTCTCTCAATCCACCCTGCACTGTGTAAATTAGTGGTGCACCGAAATTTCATCAGCTGAAACATATCGGCCGAAAACTTTTTTTGTCATGTGGCTGAAAGAAGAAAAGGTGACGATAATGGTGCTGAAAAGGGGCGCAGGGTCAGACCCGGTGCCGCCCATTGTGGAGGTGATTTTGTCGGCTCAGAGTCCTCCCCTCCCTCCTCCTCCTCCTCTCCCTTCTCCTCTCCTCGCAGAGAGGTGATCTCCCTGTGTGTCAGGGAGCTGAATTGTCCTGGCGGCTGCAGTAACAATGTCCCGCTTCCTCTGATAAATTGCACACTAATCCAATGCTGGGACATTGAATCAGTGTGACGTGATCCCAGGGGGTGGGACATTGTTACTGGGGCTGGGAAATTCAAATCCAGCTCCATGACACAGCGGGAGATCGCCGCTCTGATCCTGACACTGGTGAGGCTGCATCTGACATGCACTGGTGAGGCTGCATCTGACATGCACTGGTGAGGCTGCATTTTATGGACACTGGTGAGGCTGCATTGATCTCTTATATCATGTCTGCAGTCTCTGACCATCTCCTGTATCATGTCTGCTACTGGTGCACCAACTGGAAATTTTACTAATACTATTAGCAGTGTGTTTAAGTTCAAGTAAGAGATTGCAGACATGATGGTTAGAGACTGTGGACATGATACGAGAGATGGGCAGAGACATGATACAAGAGGTGGTCAGAGACTGCAGATTCTTGAGCTTTTCTTGCACTAAAGGTGCCAATAATGGCCAACAATAAATTCATATTAATTTAAATTGATGAAATTAATAAAAAAATCGAATTACGAATTATCGTAATACAATTATATATAAAAATATAAATATTTTGAAAAAAGTGTAATCTTCGGTTTCGGCACCAAAATTTCCATTCGGTGCACCCCTAGTGTAAATGTTTGTATAAAACGATGTCTGTAAATACCTTATCTCAGTTCTTTTATGGCCAGCCATGTGGCCTCTGGCCACGTTCCTCCCCCCGATCTAAGGGCTGCACTTGGAGGGACCGAGATCCCCCTCTGATGGCAGCCTGAGAGGTCACATGACCAATGTACTGGCCGCTCAGCCCCTCGCACTCTAGCAGCCTGAGAGGTCACATGACCAATGTGCTGGCCGCTCAGCCCCTCCCGCTCTAGCCCTTAGATGGGGGAGGAGAGTGGCCAGGGGCCACGTGACCAGCCATAAAAGATCTGAGATAAGGTATTTACAGGCATCGTTTTCTGTACTGCCAGCTACTAATATCAGCAAGTAGGAAGGGTGGGTGGAGACGGCCGACACACACAGGAGCTAACAGACAGGGGGAGAGAGGAGAGCAGCGGGATGATGGAGGCCCGTAACCTAACCACAGTAATCATGGACCAGCAGCCATGATTACTGTGGTCAGCACACTAAGGGGGACACAGGAACAGGCAAGATCAACCAGGTTTTTTAAAGCTTAGAGAGGAGCAGATTAGACCGCACATGCACCGTTCTGTTTAATCTGCTATAAGGTAACAGGATCTCTTTTTTTTTTTTCTGGATACAAACTTTAATATTTTTCTTTAGAATTCATTTAATATGTCTAAATATACAAATTCATTTGGTGTGTTGATTTAGGCAGAATGAGTCACTTTTATGATATTGAAATATGAAATATTTCTCTTTCAGAGCTAAAGAATATGAGAGTGCCCTGGAAGCGAAAACCCCCGTGTCTGACTCTCCATACAAAGCTAAGTGCGTATACCTTGAATTCAAGGTCCGCTTTAATACAGCTAAAATTTAGTAGGTTGTAGGTTTTAGAAAGTAGTTTACAAGTGATTTGTTTTATGTTTTTAGATTGCAAAGACTTACCAAAGACCTCCAGAAACAACTGCAAACTCAGGACACTGGGATTTGGGCCACCAATAAAGTGTCTGCTCTAGACAGAGCTTTGGGAGAAGTTTCTCGGATCTTAGAAAAGCAGGCAAGTATTTAAGATGCTACCTGATTTGAATATAAACATTTGCCTTTGCTTCCATTTGGTTGTCTGCTGCATGTAGCCTCAGACCATGAAGAGAATGTAAAGAAAAGCAAATGTGGCCATCGTGTTTATAAAGCATGGATAAAGAGTGAACTTTCACTGCAATGTCTAATGGAATAGTCACTGATAAAATATCACATTCATAGCATAAAATATAAGCAGCGACTTTATTTTAGTGTGCCGTCAACTGAATGTGACTATTTGACATTTCGGTCTCCTTTGGAACTTACATTTGCTGCAATTTGTGCAAAATACAGTCATTTTCAACTCATGATATGTAGCAAGGTTTTATTTCATGCTTTGGCTCAGCTTTCAAAGTGTTCAGCATTTGGATGATAAAATTCCAGAGAGGGCTGTATTTTGTAGCCTTACCCAGTCAGATCCTGACCATAACTGTTTGTTATCAGATATCGGATATACCAGCGCTGCTACGGAGAATTATTCCCATTAAAAGCCACAATTGAGGGATTACTTGGATCGGAGTCTTTGCCTTCCCTCCACATGTAATTTGCTGCCAATCAGATAGCAGAACAGCTTTCCATTCTACAGAGTTCCCCATTAACTTTAAATCATGTTCTCAAAATTGAAGCCATTAGTGGGGCCCTAGCGGGGTAGTATCACTTCCTGCATTAATATCTTATCAGGAGGACCCCAATCCCAAAAGACATTACTAAATAACAGGTGAAAAATGCAGCTATTAAATGTGGTTCCCAAAAAAGCCAGATAGATATTCCTGCAAGCAAGATTTGTGATCAGATGTGACACTATTGCTTACAGGTATTGCACAGAGTGCTATAGAAGTGGTACTGAAAGCACAGCCGACATCTTAACATTTCAATTTCTCCTGGGGTTGCTGATTGTTGTTTAATGATGTGAGCCAAAATTTAAAAAATTTTTTTTTAATAAGCCTTCTTCTGCAGCTAAAATGTTACATCTGTTCTAGAATCATTATTTACATGGCAGTTGTATGTGTTAGTTTCTATAAGACAACTTTTTTGTTTTGTTTTGTATTGTGTTATGTATGTCCTTCAACAGTTTAAGCCTAGCTTTACACTAGTTCAACCAACCTGTACAAATTGGGAATTTTGTGCTATGTGTGATAAAACATTTCCCCCGAAATACGCAGTTCAACTTTATCCAAATAGTATTCAGATCACTGATTCACCCTTAATAATTGCTTTTTATGTGCTCTCATTGAAGTCTGTGGGACCAAAAACACACACTGCTTCGCCACAAGAAGCATCTGCACCTATCCAAAAATTGTTGCACCACGTGCAATGATGTGAATGGGCATCATAGAGACTAATCCATTGACGTGCATTGCAGCACGATGGCAAACACAGGAGAAACCGCACTAGAAATAACAGTCAAGGTACAATTACGTTGTATATTTTGTTATTATCCGCGCTCAGGTGTGGGCTGTTATGTTGGTTTGTCCTTTTATTTGTGAATTATATGGCATACTGTCCATCTAAAGCTTGTTTGTAAACTTAAAGTGTAATTCCAGGCACCACCCAACTATTCTTGGGTGGTCTGGTCATGTAATCTTCCCTGTGTCAGCCAGCAGCAGTTGCAGGGAAGAAGAGAAAGCAGTCTGACAATGGCTAGTAAAGCCTGGGGCATTGATGTATAGGTTTTAATGGTCCCTTCATTGTCAGTGCTCCCTCCTCTCCCCTGCACCTGACCAGACCAGAGTGGCCTGAAAATAGGCAATGAACTTCTTTCCTTCTGTTTGTGGATCAAGTGTTACAGTAACACGGGTCATCTCCGCAGTTTACCGGAGCCGTCAAGATTTTTGAGTGCCAAAGTTTGTCGCCATTCCACGAACAGGCGTAATTTTGAAACCTGACATGTTGGGTATCAATTTACTCAGCGTAACATTATCTTTCACAATATAGAAAAAAATTGGGCTAACTTTTTTGTCTTTTTTTATTTTTTATTCAATAAAGTGTATTTTTTCCCAAAAAAATGCGCTTGTAAGACCGCTGCGCAAATAAGGTGTGACTTAAAGTATTGCAACAACCGCCATTTTATTCTCTAGGGTGTTAGAAAAAATATATATAATGTTTGGGGTTATAAGTAACTTTCCAGCAAAAAAAAAAAAATTTTTTACTTGTAAACAACAAATCTCAAAAAGAGGCTTAAATAAATATTAAATTGAGGGTGCCAGTAATTTTGTCCAGTCCATTTTTGGAGTTGTGTGTGGAATGCGTCAGATTTGGGTTTTTGTTTCTCCACTTTTTTGTGTCATACCAATACAAACAAAATAAATAAACATGAGAATGCCTAAACATTTTTAATTGCAACAATATTCTGGGCGAAGTGGTGCATTATCTAAAGAAATGCAGGGGAGCCAATATTTTTGGCCATGACTGTACATACAATTTATACCGCACATCCAGCGGCTTCACATGTTAGTGAGGTCCAAGATGGCCCAAACAAACCATTTAAAGTGTATGAAAAGATGGAGCTTAGCTTTAACCTCCCTCCGATAAATGAATCAGTTTTGTGTGGCAGGGAAGTGAAAAGTTTTGTAATAATGTGACAGTTCTGGGAAGTATTGTATTATAGCTTGTCACCTTTCAGTGACTGCTATGAGAAAAACATATCAACTATTTTGATCATGTTTCCTGGACTTTCATTTATGCAATTCTATCATGGGTTTTGCTGAAGTATTTTTTTTTTTATGAATTTCTTACAGCCTTGTAAACTTAATGTATAATTGTCTGAGCTATTCCTGGGAGAGTAGTTATGTATATATGTTGTGAAATATTCTTTCTGACTCCCAAGAGAGGCATCCTTTTTTTAGTGGTGGATCAATAAGCTTCCAGCAGATGGATTTAGCAATGTTTGACCATGCCTGTATAAGATCATTTTTAAAAGTGGGTAGTAATTCTATTGTTTGGGGGGTGGGGGAAAGCGCCCTGATGGTGTGATCCATTGACTAGTGGGAATACAGTTGACACTGTTAATTGAATTTCCTATGGGAGTTGTTGTATAGTAAAAAGCTGCGTACGCTGCTCGGTATGTGGACCGGATGCATTGTGTATTGCTGCTAATCGCATCTAAGATCAGATACAGAATACTCTCATGGGAGGATGAGAGTGCAGTACAATAGCTTTTCACTTACTAAATGGACTGCTTTATGAGCTTCATCATAATAAAAGTACTCAAAAGACTTTCTCCATCCCTTTTCAAACATGCTAAAACATCCACATTGGCATTCAGTTCTAAGGAGTACTGCATACATAAAAATTACCTGAAGTGGGGCTATGTTTTTATATAAGTTTCTTTACTTAGCAGAGAATGCTGAAATATAATAGTGCTGGATATATAGAATATAATTATCGTGAAGGGTGAATTATATAATTGTTCTGGATGTGTATGATGTTATAGTATCAGGGAATGTCAATGGTGGTGGTAATATGCAGAGGCCTTGGGGTCTTTGGCCATAAAAATGAGACCTACAAGTTGACCATGCCCACAGTTCTATGTACTACATACAGCCAGGTGAAAAACTAAGTACATTCAATGTCTCCTCTAAGAGGACCTGTCATGTACATTATGCTATCACATAGGGGCTTGTTAAAAACACCCAAAATAATTTTTAATAACCCTTCCACCACTGCTTATATAAATAAATGTTTATTTATATATATATATATATATATATATATATATATATATATATATATATATATATACACTTTGTGTGTGTGTATGTGTGTATATGTATGTATGTGTGTGTGTATATATATATATATATATATATATATGTATATATACAGTGGGTACGGAAAGTATTCACACCCCCTTACATTTTTCATTCTTTGTTATATTGCAGCCATTTGCTAAAATCATTTAAGTTCATTTTTTTCCTCATTAATGTACACACAGCACCCCATATTGACAGAAAAACACAGAATTGTTGACATTTTTGCAGATTTATTAAAAAAGAAAAACTGAAATATCACATGGTCCTAAGTATTCAGACCCTTTGCTGTGACACTCATATATTTAACTCAGGTGCTGTCCATTTCTTCTGATCATCCTTGAGATGGTTCTACACCTTCATTTGAGTCCAGCTGTGTTTGATTATACTGATTGGACTTCATTAGGAAAGCCACACACCTGTCTATATAAGACCTTACAGCTCACAGTGCATGTCAGAGCAAATGAGAATCATGAGGTTAAAGGAACTGCCTGAAGAGCTCAGAGACAGAATTGTGGCAAGGCACAGATCTGGCCAAGGTTACAAAAAAAATTCTGCTGCACTTAAGGTTCCTAAGAGCACAGTGGCCTCCATAATCCTTAAATGGAAGATGTTTGGGACAACCAGAACCCTTTCTAGCGCTGGTCGTCCGGCAAAACTGAGCTGTCGGGGGAGAAGAGCCTTGGTGAGAGAGGTAAAGAAGAACCCAAAGATCACTGTGGCTGAGCTCCAGAGATGCAGTCGTGAGATGGGAGAAAGTTGTAAAAAGTCAACCATCACTGCAGCCCTCCACCAGTCAGTGCTTTATGGCAGAGTGGCCCGACGGAAGCCTCTCCTCAGTGCAAGACATATGAAAGCTCGCATGGAGTTTGCTAAAAAAACACCTGAAGGAATCCAAGATGGTGAGAAATAAGATTCTCTGGTCTGATGAGACCAAGATAGAACTTTTTGGCCTTAATTCTAAGCGGTATGTGTGGAGAAAACCAGGCACTGCTCATCACCTGTCCAATACAGTTCCTACAGTGAAGCATGGTGGTGCAGGGACAGGACAACTGGTTGCAATCGAGGGAATGATGAATGCGGCCAAGTACAGGGACATCCTGGACGAAAACCTTCTCCAGAGTGCTCAGAGACTGGGCCGAAGGTTTACCTTCCAACAAGACAATGACCCTAAGCACACAGTTAAAATAACGAAGGAGTGGCTTCACAACAACTCCGTGACTGTTCTTGAATGGCCCAACCAGAGCCCTGACTTAAACCCAATTGAGCATCTCTGGAGAGACCTAAAAATGGCTGTCCAACAACGTTTACCATCCAACCTGACAGAACTGGAGAGGATGTGCAAGGAGGAATGGCAGAGGATCCCCAAATCCAGGTGAGAAAAACTTGTTGCATCTTTCCCAAAAAGACTCATGGCTGTATTAGATCAAAAGAGTGCTTCTACTAAGTACTGAGCAAGGGGTCTGAATACTTAGGACCATGTGATATTTCAGTTTTTCTTTTTTAATAAATCTGCAAAAATGTCAACAATTCTGTGTTTTTCTGTCAATATGGGGTGCGGTGTGTACATTAATGAGGAAAAAAATGAACTTAAATGATTTTAGCAAATGGCTGCAATATAACAAAGAGTGAAAAATGTAAGGGGGTCTGAATACTTTCCGTAACCATATATACACATGTGGTGGGTATGTCAAAAAAGCATGTGACGGGTATTACTTTTTACATGACTGTAATTTTTCTCCCAAAGGTGCCTCAGTTCTCTTAAAGTTCTTGTAGTGCCCCTGTGATTCCTTAAATATCTGAGCCCTTACTGTGATGTCAGACCCATGCATTTCTGCATAAGGATAGTGTTTCAAAAGGGTAGTCCCCACTCTATACACTTCACCCACTCTTCCACTATCAGTGCCTTTGCACTGCTACTTATGTCCCCAGTAAAAGGGTACATTAGATCCAAATGACCATTTCATCCCTATTATACAACCTTTTTTAAATCAATAGATCCAAGTATCATATGTGTTCCCTTTGCCTTGCTGAGTCTACTCTTCTAAAAAAAATCGAGTTCTTAAGTTGATGGATCTCCCTTATCTTCACTCTGGGCCTTCAAGCATCAGTCTGAATAAACCACAAAGATCAATTGTGGTATCTGTAGCATGGGATTCTGGAAAATTTCTGTTACAGTATTTTATATCGATTGAGTTAAAAAAGACACTATAGCATAAAGATCTTCAATAGTACTTTTTTTTGCTTACTTGTGTTGGGATGAATGGTGACAGGTAAGACTTAGGGCCTGATTACCCTTACCTTCTTGTTTTGATGACATTTTGCAGTGAATTGGAAAGTTTGTCATGCTCAATGTACCTCCAGATATGAGCGCACCAGTTCACGTAACTGGATTATCAGGCTGTTATGCTTTTTAATAAAACAAAACAACTGAAAAAAATCTGGTTATCCTTTGAAAACACAGATTCAGCACCGGACAGCTCCAGAATAGGTTATCATTGATTAAATGGTAATATTTGCATACAGTAATAAAAATGTACAGATTTTTTTTTGGAGTCAAGCATATTAGGTGTTATTTTTTTCCCCAAAAGAGGAAGCTCCGCTTGCCTGCCTCCTTCCCCCCCCCCCTCCTCTGCCACATTTGGCACCTTTTAGGGGGGTGGGGGGAGCGGGTATCTGGTTTTGACAGGTACCCGCTCTCACTTCCTGCTTAGTCCGCCGCAGCGAACTGAGCTGGACGTTCGCCCTCCCCCTTCCTTCCCATGCAGCCAGCCCATTCACAAAGCACAGCAGGAAATCGACCGTGAAGCCGCAAGGCTTTACTGCCGGTTTCTCTTGGTCAAGATGGCGATGCCAGCACCCGATAGCTGATTGAAAAATCAGATTGGGTGAGGACACTGCTGGATTCCTGGACAGGTAAGAACCCTAATTTTAAAAGTCAGCAACTACTGTACTGTGTGTGACTTTTTTTTGGGGGGGGGTGGGGGCCTGGAGCTCCTCTTTAAGTCAATATGCCAAATTTCACATGAACCTGTTGATGGAACCAGATATTGCAGCTCCTCTAGTACTTTCTAATATGACTCGGTGAGTTTATTATATGTGCTCGCTCGGGTCTAATAAATTCCAGAGGTCTTCATAAAGAGTACCTATCACTTCATATATGAGATTTTAAGCCCTCTTTGGTGATAGAAATGAAATTAACCACTTAAGCCCCATACCATTTTGTTGCTAAAGGACCAGGTCCCTTTTTGCGATTTGGCACTGCGTCGCTTTAACTGACAATTGCGCGGTCGTGCAACGTGGCTCCCAAACAAAATTTACGTATTTTTTCCCACAAATAGAGCTTTCTTTTGGTGGTAGTTGATCACCTCTGCGTTTTTTTTTTTTTTTTTGCGCTATAAACAAAAATAGAGCGACAATTTTGAATAAATGACATATTTTTTACTTTTTGCTATAATAAATATCCCCAAAAAATATATAAGAAAACATTTTTTTTCCTCTGTTTAGGCCAATACGTATTCTTCTACATATTTGGTAAAAAAAATCGCAATAAGCGTTTATTGATTGGTTTGCGCAAAAGTTATAGTGTCTACAAAATAGGGGGTAGTTTTATGGCATTTTTATTAATATTGTTTTTTTACTAGTAATGGCGGCGATCAGCGATTTTTTATCGTGACTGCTACATTATGGCGGACACATGACGAACACATCGGACACTTTTGACACATTTTTGGGACCATTGTCACTGATTACTGTGAAAATGACACTGGCAGTGAAGGGTTTAACCTCTAGGTGGCGCTGTAGGGGTTAAGTGTGACCTTATGAGTGATTCTTACTGTAGGGAGGCGTGGCTTGGCGTGTGACGTCACTGATTGTCGTTCCCTATGACAGGGAACAGACGATCACTGACATGCCACTAGGAAGAATGGGGAAAGGTTTGTTTACACTTACCTCTCCCCGTTCTTCAGCTCTGTGACCTGATCGCGGGACACCGGCGGCGATCGTGTCCGCGTGTCCCGCGGGCGCGGTCATGGAGCTTCGGACCGGGTCGCGAGCGCGACCCACGGACGGGTTCTTAGAGGTGATGTACCTGTACGCCCTTGTGCCTGTCCGTGCCATTCTGTCGACATACATCGCCCTTAAGTGGTTAAGTTAAATCTTATCTAAACCCAAAACATTTTTTAAAGACTATTTTACCTTTTATTTTAACCTGGTGATCCTACCAGTAACATACTTTCTGTCCTGCAGTAAAAATGCTCATTCATGGTACTGTATCTGGATGAGCAGCACTGTCACCCTAGACTGCTTTTTCGATTTAGAGTACAAAACCTTCCCCCTCTTCTCATCTCCATTACCTAGGAAGGAGGAGTTTTGTAGTTCACAAAGGATAACTTGGACAGTTAATAACATTGTATGAGATCTCAGTTCAGTACACATGATATTACAAAGATATAACATTTCTATTGGGATTAATACATCATTTTCTGTACTTGCATGAAATGAAAAAAGTTTTATAAAAGACAGAAAAAAACAAATGCAGCCACCACATCTAAGGATGGTAAATTGTAGTATACTACTTTTTAGTTCTTACTTTTTGAATGTACTTAAAAAAGAAATAAAAGTGTTTTAAAAATTATTTGTACTGATTGTGTGATGCATATTAGGTGTCCCCATACCTCTCCATGTTTTCTTTCAACCAATTTTATATATCATTGTATTTTTTAAAACTTACTTTTACATTGAAGAGAGTACTTTGAAATATGTTTCAAGTAAAAGGTGATTATAGAGGTGAGGTTCCAACACTTTAGTAGAAGCAGCTTGTACAACAATTTAGCAGTGCATTTGGTGCAATATCTAATACTAGGTTAGACGCTCTGTTTATGTAGTATGTTGGATTTGCAATTATCGAAATAATATTTTGTTACCGAGCTAGAATTCCTCAGTTAACTGTTGATGCAATTTACGGATATCCTGAGAATGCAGATGTGCTACTGTTGCAATAGCAACTTTCTGCCATTGGGGATATGGACTTGTCAAACTCTGGGAGGAACCAGAGAGGGGTATATTTGGTGGGGCTCTCAATTCCTAGTTGGTGTTTAGCGGTGTTCCATTCAGTCCTGATTAGATATTGGGTAGGGAAACAATAGGAACACAAAATTGAGTTTTGTTTTCCATACATGCATCAAAGGTGCTGAAACACCCGAGATTTGATACAGGAATGGGCAGGCTGATTGTACATTAAACAAACTATTTAAAAATCACAAAAAACGTACTATTAAATATCTGAATCGTAAATGGGATATTTAATCCCTAAAATCACATATAGAACACAAAATCATCCCAAGGGGCCTCAGAGAACGAATTGTCCCGGCTGGTCATCTCCATACTCCACGATTTTTAGAGCAGTGGAAAAAATGCTGTTTGACCCGAGGACTAGACACTTTACAAATGATTGTTGATGAGAAACTTTTACAATTAGAAGAAATAAAACCCGAGATAGACAAAAGTGTGTGTTTATTAGAACCATTTAAGGTGGATCCTAGCTTTGAGAAAAGTAACGACCTCCTTAAAAAAGAAGTTGAGAGACTCCAGAAAACGTTGAAAACTACAAAACAAGAGAGATTTAGACAAAACCTAGTGGATTGGGAGAGGGAAGATATTTTTGATCCTACTGTACAAAGAGGACGAAGTACGTCACGGAGGGGACGGAGCTCTAAACCTAGAGCCATCCCATCCACATATACTTTGTCGGACAGTGAGCCAGATCTACCCAGAAAAATAGGGTTTTTTTTAGATCCAAAAGGGGACCAGGGAGAGGGACCAGGCCCCAAGAAAAGTGGAAAAAACAAAACATCCCAAAGGGGGAAACAGAATATACAGATTTACAACCCCAGACAGGGAAATCTACACGACGAGGACAAAAACAGACGGGAACTAAGACCAAGATCACACAGAAAATAGTTAAGACTGGTAGCCCCTTAGCTAACATTGGTGAAGCCAATACATCTAACGATATGAGAGTAGTAAACCTGGCCGACTTCCCACTGAATATACACCATCTGTCACTGCTGCAAAGGGGATTATCATTTTCACCGAAAGCAGTAATGAGTGAATTTGAGGTCTTTAAAGACATCAGTCTCTTCTTAAGAAAACTAGTATTCAAATGCTGGCATAACCAGCGGCAAAAAAACACTGAAATTACTGACATTGATAAGGAAGAACAAGAAGCATTAGAAAACGTAGTCTCCCTCCTCGATGAGAACGACGATAGTGACTCTGACTCGATGAATGTCTCCCCCATTGAATGTCCGCGCCAATCCAATCTTCCAATCAAATCGTTAAAGATGCCACCTCTGTCCAAACATCGATGGATCTATTTATTTTTGGAACAGGTACGTAAAGACCTGTCCAAAGTTGATTGGAAGTGGAGGGGCATAGACAATCTCACGAAACAAGAGAGAAAGGCTCTAAGACAGCTAGAGGAGGCCAATGATATAGTTATTAAAAACAGTGACAAAGGGGGAAATACTGTTCTGCTCCCCCAAGCCATGTATGAAAAGGAGACCATGCGCCTTCTTGGTGATAGGAACACTTATTTGAAGCTGGACCAAAATCCCTTTTTGGAGATTACCAAGGAGCTTAATTTTAAGTTGGGTTTCGCGTTTGAAGAGAAGCTTATCACCAAGAGGGAATTTGAGTATCTCAAAGTGATGGAATTCAATACACCAACGTTCTATATTATCCCAAAGCTCCACAAGTCTACCACCAATCCCCAGGCAGACCTATCGTGTCTGCCATCAAGGGACCCTTGGAACGGGTTGGTAGACTTGTGGATGCTCTTTTTAAGGATCTGGTGTTTGAGCTCCCATCATTCATACAGGATACAAGGGATGTGCTAGGACGTCTGGGAGATGTTGTCTTCCCCCCTGGGGCCCTGCTGGTGGGAATCGACGTGGAGTCGCTTTACACGTCGATTCCCCATGAGTGGGGCCTCAGGGCTGTTGAACAATTTTTGCATCAGAAATTCCCCCTCCTAGCAGCCCAGAATGAGTTCATTGTGGACACACTCAGCTTTATGCTGACTAACAACTGTTTTCAATTTCTAAATATTAACTATAGACAGATAAGAGGTACATCGATGGGTGCACCGTGGGCACCGGCCTATGCGTGCCTCCATCTTGGTCTATGGGAGGATGAGCTGGTATACACTTCACCCATGTATCGTGACCACTGTCGTCTATGGCTAAGGTTCATAGACGATGTGATCATGATCTGGGGGGGATCACCCCAGGAACTTACTCTGTTCATGGAGGAACTCAATCTGAACAACAGAAATATAAAACTAACATATACATGGCATAAAAAAACCTTATCCTTTCTAAATTTAACCATATCGGTCGACAATGATAAAATATCAACCAGGACCTTTAGAAAGGAAACTGCAGCCAATAATCTCCTATTTGCAGGCAGCCATTACCCCAGATCATTAATCCAGGGAATCCCCGTTGGGCAGTTCCTACGAATAAGACGGAAGTGCTCTGGGGAGGATGACTTCCAAACAGAAGCACATCAGCTTTACAGTAGGTTCCGTGACAGGGGCTATTCCCATGGTTGCTTGAGAAAAGCGAAAAAAAAAACTCTACAGACAGAGAGAAAGGACTTGCTATCTAAAAAGGAAAGATCGGAGAGGATAGAGACCATATCCAACGCCCCCATTATAACTAAATATGGGGCTCAATGGGAACAAGTCAGAAATATCCTTAGCCACCATTGGCATATCCTTTCTGAAGCACCAATATTAGGTGACTTCGTTGGTGACCGCCCTCTCCTTACTGCTAGGAGATCCCGTAATTTGAAGGACAGTTTGGTTCAATCTGAATATCAGAGATCTGCTAAACCTAATTGGTTAACTGACCTGCCGCCTCTAAATGGCATGTTTGCCTGCGGTAGGTGCTCTATGTGCAAATTTGGCGATCGGACGGATGTGTTCGTCAACTCTGATGGCACCAAGAATTTTAAAATTACCAGCTTCATAAACTGCACAACTACTCGTGTCATCTACATGCTATCCTGCCCATGTGGGAAAATTTACGTGGGCAAAACCAAGAGACAATTAAAGATTAGAGTTGGTGAACACATCCAGACTATCGTCAAAAAAGACGATGAACGACCACTCTCGTTACATTTTCTGAGATATCACAAAGGTAAACCGGATGGTTTAACCTTCAAAGGGATCTACCGTTTGAATTTACCACCTCGTAGAGGTGATTTCGACAGGATTATTTATCAAAAGGAAAAAATTTGGATTTTTTATTTGAATAATTAACAGCTGGCAGGACTCAACAACGAGTGCAATCTATCCGTATTTTTAGAGTCCTAAATGCTGGTGGTCTGTGATATATGCATTTATGTTTGTTCCTTAGTTGGAACTGACTAATATACCATCGATATATAACTATCCACATTCTAGTGACGATCAACCCATACCCTGCCCTTTTTAAAAGCTACTAGGCTAACTTAACATTAACTGATACCTTTAACTCACAATGGCTTCCAATATACAGTGAGCCCAGCCATTGAGTGACACTTTTCCGACTACGCTATGAATATACGAGAGTCGATGAATGGTAGCACTTGATACATAATATTTTCTGCAGTTTAACGGCAAAGACAAGTGGCTAATAATGGCCAGACTCGGTCATTGTGAGAATGTTAATCTGTTTTACACTCTATGTTAATTGATATTTCCATGAACCATCAGTCTATGAATTGTCTGAACTGACATGGTCGTTTTGCAACACAGATCTTCTCCCCGTAATGTCTATATAAACAATTTTGAGTGAACTGGCGTGTATGTCGGTGTGAATGACCCAATTAAGCCACAGGTGATTAAAATAGAACACCTGATAAGGAAGGTATATCAGGACTGACACCTAAACAACACGCATGCTCCGATGAAGGTTACTTTTAACCGAAACATGTAAGCAGTTTGCTGCTACACCAGTTGTAGTTTAAATATGGGTGCCCGACCCATACAGCCAAATACCTGATTACTTCCAGAACTGACCATCCATTTCCACCTCCGGATCATGCCAAGCTAGAATAATGATACTAACGCTGCTCTAATCATGATACACCTGTCACCAGTTCAGTCTGCTTGAAAGTCCATGCAGTTTGTCGGTCTGAACTGATCAAAGCTGAACACAGGCTACCTATTCCAACTGGGATTTGAAAATTTTTGACTCCAAAAGGATCTGGCGAGTGCAGTCTTTCTTTTCCCCTTCTTGATGGGATTTCTTCAAGGACAGCGGATACATGACTGAAAGGCTATCCGGTTTGTGAACAACATAGACGGTGAGATACAACCACCTTACCCACTGTTGTTTCTATGCTATAACAGCGAGTCACCTACCGTGAATGCCGGGCTTCCTCCATGTTTATATCCACCTTAACAAACGTGAATGATCCAGTGAGCACATATATTAGTGTGTGTGAGTCATGTTTAAAGTCAGCATGAACATTATATTGATGTTTTCTTTTACCAGTAACAATAATGATTGAGCGTGCCTTCAAACCTTCATTTTACTATAAGACTGTATGTCTACACTGAAGGAGGATTTTCTAGTTGGGCCAAACTCCGGACTTATAAGTGGTACCCGTTGGTTGAGTCAGTGATTGGATGATTGTGGTGTGTATGGTTGGTCGGGTGGCCACCCATGTTTATAGTTTTAGACTAGTCTAATTTTAATTATTTGGTGAAGGGTGTAATATTATGTTTGTTATTATAATTACATGCTAATAATCTATTGCGGTTTACAAAATAAAGTCTATATTTTCAATAGTTCCTCGCTGAAGAATTATTTTTTGGAAGGACTTTACACCCCCTTCCCTTCTCTCCTTTTTTGTATATGCTCAAATAATTCAGAGGAACTATTGACAGGAATATTCTATGTAACACAGACAATCCCTGAATCTATACTGGTCAACCTGTTAGGAAATAAGGACGATCCAATTATGAATCAACACATCCTTTCCGCGTGACCATTTAGTGGATGAGCTTATTCTATACCTATCTTTTTGTTGTTTGTATGATTGTACATAGATCGACTTGGGTACAACCAGCCTGTTAGATTTATTACATGCGATTACTGCCGACGGCTATAGCTACTAGCAGTAATCTTTGTGTATTGCTGACCAGGAAGGCTCCCCGCGTCCCCTCTGCCGGCAGAGCACAATAGCACTGTGGGAGCCATTCCCCCATCAACACTGACTGTGTTGATGGGGGAATCTAGTGACTTTCTTTCCTTCCACCCATGATGAGGAATTATTTGTCAAAACTTTGTTACTGTCTTGCAAGACTTTTATAGTCTTGCAAGTGTCCAAGTGTTCCAGGTGGGCTATTTGGGTCTGTAAGTGTCCTGTGCTTTCTCCCTCCTACCGGTACTGTTTTTTCTGAAAAATGTTTGTTGTGCAATTTTTGGGGGGTCAGTGAGTCCAGCCTCCTTTGGGTTTGAGTTCAGTGTAGGAGTTTTTCTGGACTAGTATTAGAGGTAAGCCACCCCTGCCATAAGCAGTTGTTACCTACTCTGCCCTGCTGGGGGACTTTATTGCATCATATTTTTTAAGTAGAGATATGCTTTCATAGTTTTCCACACTGCGCCAGGTAGAGAGAATGAATTTAAAGAGTTAAACACTTTAAATAAACTTGAAATAGAGAATGATAGGTTAGATAACATTTAATGGTGTGAATCCATAATATTTTATCATAATAGGTTTAATCACTGTTGGCAGACAAGCAGGTCCACAGTAAGACATCCGCACAATTTTAAGCCATGGTCCACACCATTGCGATTTTGAAGTTGCGCTACTTCAGCAGCTTGCTGAGAGGCTGAGCCGGGTGCCAGTCCAGGCATGTGGGCAGAATCCCAACTTTGTCACGATCTTGTCCGAGCCTGGACCAGTTCTGTGACCTCAGCCGACAACGGGCTTCAGCCTGCTACTTGCTGAAAATGGGTCAGAGCAGTGCAGAACGAACTGCACTCCTGTGATCCATGGAAGTACAGCCAAACGAGCTTTGGCTGTACTTCATAATACCAGTGTTCTCCTAATAGTTTTTTTCAGCTATGTTGGGATAAAAAAGTTTTTTCAGCAGTACTGGGATAAATGCACACAAAATGAGAATGTCCCATTAAAGGAGAAGTACAGTCAAAGCTCATTTGGCTATACTCTCCTTTATTGGGACATTCTAATTTTGTGTGCATTTGTCCCAGTACTGCTGAAAATTTTTTTTTTTATCCCAACATAGCTGAAAAAACTTATTAGGGGGAAACACTGAGTATTAATAAATGTCAGTAAAATGTTTGATTCATTTGGTGGAATTAGTCTGTATTACCCCTGGCATAGAAGTAAGGTGTGATGCATTGCTGCCACTCTAGTTTTAGTAGGAAACATAGATTAGCACAGATTGGATAACAGAGATTAGATTGTAAAAGAAGATCACCGGAGTTTTTGATAATCGGCTCTGATGTGAACTGTTGATGTCAAAGTAAAGTCAGGTGATATCTGGCAGTGAAATAGAATGCTTACTATCAGGGGCGTAACTAGAAATCACAGGGCCCCATAGCAAAATGTTGTATGCCCCCCCCCCCCACAAAAAAATGGCGGACTTAAATTAAATAGTGGGCGCGGTTTAAAGGGCAATGCAGCCTCACTGTGCCCACCATTGCAGCCTCACTGTGCCCACCATTGCAGCCTCACTGTGCCCATCATTGCAGCCTCACTGTGCCCATAAATGCAGCCTCACTGTGATCATAAATGCAGCCTCACTGTGATCATCAAATGCAGCCTCACTGTGCCCACCATTGCAGCCTCACTGTGCCCATCATTGCAGCCTCACTGTGCCCAACAATGCAGCATCACTGTGCCCATCAAATGCAGCTTTACTGTGCCCATGAATGCAGTCTCACTTTACCCACAAATTCAGCCTCACTGTGCCCATCATTGCAGCCCCTCCTATGCCCCATGTCCCAGTCTGCAGTCCCTGTCTGTGGGTAGGTGTGTTGTTGATGCTCGGTACAGTACCTTCTATGCCAGCAGGATATCCATGATCGCCATCAGCAGGCAGGGTCTGTTCTAGTTTTGGATGGGGACAGTGCTCCTCCCAGAGGATCTGTTTGCTGTGAGATGGAGTGGTCCCTGGCCACCTGCACCTTCAGCTGTCCTCATTTTCTGCCCCCAGACAGCCTGTCCTCTGGTCCTGGGGAAGTTAGAGCACTGGGTGGGAGCTGAAGAGAAGGGGGAGCAGAGAGCACTGGCGGGGTTGGAGAGCACATAGGTGGGGGCAAAGAGCAGGGGGAGTGGAGATCACAGGGGTGGGGAGCGGAGATTGCTGGGGGGGGGCTTGAGAGCACTGTGGGGGAGCCAAAAAGAACAGGGGTGGAGAGCATGGGAGGCTGAGAGAGGGGGCTGGAGAGCACTGAAGGGGCTAAGATTGTGGGGGGTAAAGATCACTGGGGGGGATCTTGAGAGCACTGGGGGTGGCAGAAAGAACAGGGGTGGAGAGCACGGGGGCTGGAGAGCACTGGGGGGTACAAAGAAACTGGGGGGGGAGTGGAGAGCACTGGGGTGGTGGAGAGAAATGGGGGGAGCTTGAGAGCACCAGTGGGGGCCAGAAAAAAAAGGGGTGGAAAGTACGGGGGGCTGGAGAGCACTATGGTGGGCGGAGAGCACTGGCGGGGTGGGAGAGCACATGGGTGGGGCAAAATGCAGGGGGGAGCGGAGAGAGCACTGGCGGGGGTTGGAGAGCATGTGGGTGGGGGCAAAATGCAGGGGGGAGTGGAGAGTAGTACAGGAGTGGGGAGCGGAGAGTGCTGGGGGGGAGCTTGAGAGCAATGGAGGGGGAGCCAAAAAGAACGGGGGTGGAGAGCACAGGGGGGCTGGAGAGCGAAGGGTGGAGCTTGAGAGCACTGGGGGGGAGGGAAGAACAGGGGTGGAGAGCACTGGGGGGGAGAACAGGGGTGGAGAGCACTGGGGGGGATAACAGGGGTGGAGAGCACTGGGGGGGGACAGGGGTGGAGAGCACTGGGGGGGAAAGAACAGGGGTGGAGAGCGCTGGGGGGGGGGACAGGGGTGGAGAGCGCTGGGGGGGGAACAGGGGTGGAGAGCGCTGGGGGGGAACAGGGGTGGAGAGCACTGGGGGGAAAGAACAGGGGTGGAGAGCACTGGGGGGGAAAGAACAGGGGTGGAGAGCACTGGGGGGGGGACAGGGGTGGAGAGCACTGGGGGGGGGGGCAGGGGTGGAGAGCACTGGAGGGGGAAAGGGGTGGAGAGCACTGGGGGGGGACAGGGGTGGAGAGCACTGGGGGGAAAGAACAGGGGTCAAGAGCACTGGGGGGGGAACAGGGGTGGAGAGCACTGGGGGGGGGACAGGGGTGGAGAGCACTGGGGGGGGACAGGGGTGGAGAGCACTGGGGGGGGACAGGGGTGGAGAGCACTGGGGGGAGGACAGGGGTGGAGAGCACTGGGGGGAGGACAGGGGTGGAGAGCACTGGGGGGAGGACAGGGGTGGAGAGCACTGGGGGGGCAGGGGTGGAGAGCACTGGGGGGGGTGGACAGGGGTGGAGAGCACTGGGGGGGGTGGACAGGGGTGGAGAGCACTGGGGGGGGACAGGGGTGGAGAGCACTAAGGGGGGGAACAGGGGTGGAGAGCACTGGGGGGAACAGGGGTGGAGAGCACTGGGGGGGGGGAGAACAGGGGTGGAGAGCACTGGGGGGGAGAGCACAGTCTGGGGGGAGTGGAGAGCACTGGGATGGTGGCTGGAGAAGGATGGGGAGAGCTTGAGAGCAGGGGGGGCAGCAAGAACAGGGGTGAAGAGAACTGTGAGGGGGGGCTGGAGAGTGTGGTGGGGGGGAGAGCACTGGGGGGGGAAGAACAGGGGTGGAGAGAACTGTGGGGGGGCTGGAGAGTGTGGTGGAGGGGAGAGCACTGGGGGGGGGGGGGGCAGCAAAAGAAATTGGATAGGAGGAGAAGCAGGGTGGCTACATATAGAGGAATTGAGCTTTCTATTGTCCTCCATACAGCCGCGGAATGCTTGATTCTCCTCCTCTCCCTCCTGCAAGCATTCAGCGGCTGCATGGAGGACAGTAGAAAGCTCAATTCCTCTATATGCGGCCCCCCTGCCGAATCCGATCCTCCTATCCAGGCAGTGCAGGCACATACGGCAGGCATCTCCTCAGAGCTGGCTGGGTCACTGTAACGCGGTCCCGCCCCCCCTAGACCGGCTTGTGTGATAGGCTGAACACTCATTCCATCTACTATCACACGAGCCAGTCTAGGGGGGCGGGACCGCGTTACAGTGCCGCCCGCCGCCAAACACACACAGACCCAGCCAGCTCCGTAATGCACAGGAGCAGGAGAGAGGGGACAGGGAGGAGCACTGCAGCAACTGAAACCGGCCCCAGCCCACGGGCCCCTCTCGGTTGCGGGCCCCATAGCGGCCGCGTGTGTCGCTATGGCGGTAGTTCTGCCACTGCTTACTATCAATATGTATGCTCCGACAGACAAATACTCTTTAAATAAAATGAATCTGCTTAATAAAGTTCCTATTTATCTCTCATTGTTCCAAGGTCATATTTTTTTTCCTGATTGCATGCAACCTGAAATGAAAAGTATCAGAATTTTATTAGGTTATACAGTGCTAATGACTGGACATCAAAACACACTGTAAAACATTCGTCCTCCTTGAAGTCTTTAGCTTTTTCAGGATCGTTTTGAGTGTTTTCAGTTTTAATTTTATTTATTTTTTTAGTTTGCTGTTATTTTTCTTTTTGTGTCACTTTTAATCTTCTTTTTTATGTGTGATACTGCATGTTCACTCTGTACAATGTGCTGCACATTCTGTACACTACTCAACTCTACATTATTCACATATATATTATGTTATATACTTCTACTGTGTAGTATATAGCTTGCCACTATCTACGCACTGCACCATTTTTCCAAAAAGGTGACTTGGGTCTCATAAAGCTCTAGCAGTGCCCCTGGGTATTACTAAATGTGTAAGCCTTTGCTTGCTGATACTGCCCCTATGCTCAGTGAGGTGCTTCAAGAGGGAAACTCCTTCCCTTGCCTTTTCCCCATCAATGCCTAGGAAGTGGTGTAGTCTGGATGGATTATGGTCCACATACCCTATATGCCAGCAGTAAGGACAGGAAATTGCTGGCCATGTCATCAAGGAACAAGTAAGCCCTTGTTCACATTAGAGCAAATTGTCATGTGATTTGACAGGCCATGTTCAAATCGATGCAATGACGACTTTGCGGTGCCACATTGATTTGAAAAAGTAGCTCCTGCACTACTTTTTCTGATTTCGGGTGCAACTTGCATAGACATCTGTGCATGAAGCCACACAGATGTCTTCAAAGACGCACTGACATGCGGCTTTGAAATTGTGCAATTTCAAATGAAGTCGCTCGATTTTAAAGCTGCATTCAATGTGAACGAGGCCTAAATGGGTAAATTGGATCCAAATCTTTGACAGTAATTTTATTCTAAATAAAAAAATAAACGTATTTCCCTTTTTCATCACTTAAAAAAAGAAAAAACATTACAAAAATACATCAAAGGATCTTAGATCTTTGTTTTGACTTGCCAAGTATAATTTTCAATAAACTCAGCATCAAGGACTTCAGTTAGAGGGATAAATCCCCCACATGTCTCCACCACTGAGAAAAAATCTGCTAATTTTAAATTGTTATGTTACATAGTAATAATGTTCTAGAATCCTTGTTAGGCCCCTTCCACACGGGGCGGATACATTTAGCGGAGTCCACCAGCTCAGCAGGAGATTGCTCCGTTGATCTCCGCTGAGCCGGCGGATGACAGATCCGTCTCTGCTCACTGAGCGGGGAGGGACCTCTCAGAGCCCTGCTGATTCCTATGGGGAGATCGGACGAAAATGGACAGCATGTCCGTTTCCATCAGATCTCATCTGATCCAATCTGCCAAGACGGATGGCAGACATATCGCCAGATGTCTGTCTTGATCGGATGACAGGCAGGTGTCAGCGGACAAATCTCCGCTGACATCTGCCTGCCCATAGGAGTCAATAAATGGCCCGCTCGGATCCACCTGAAAAATAGACAGGAGGACCCAAGCAGGCTTGTCGTGTGAAAGGGGCCTTATGTGTCTAGTTTTTGATTATATTTGCACATGTAATCAGCTATGTTTTGTTATTAAACAAGTAGGCTGTCCTTTCTACTGATCCTCTTATCTATCTGAAGGGGCCAGTCTTTTTTTAAATCATAGTCTGTTTACAGTATCCATTGATGTAAAGCACCCACAATGCACCTTGTTACAAGATGATATGTCATCTCCCTAGACTGGAAATGACATGATGGGGCTCAAAGAAGCATTATGTATTCATAACAAAAAAAAGAGATGTGTTTTTTTTTTTTATTAAAATATAATGCGCTTGATAATGTGTACATGTACGCTATTGAATGTGGCGTGAGATTTTTAGTGATAGCGACAAGTCGCATGCAAAGATTAGCAGACCTGGTCTATATAGCTTCTTTTGAAATATAAACTGTAAAAGGGGGAATTGATTTGCTGAGGCTTCTGATCATGTTCTGAATAACACAGTAGAAAAAGTTATAGCATATATTATAGGATCTTTTCCCATAAAAGGGTAAATATGCTGTAAAAAGTCACAACGTATCAAAAAGTTGGCAGTGGTCTGGAGAGCGTGTAATTAAATTTGCACTGCCGCCTGGACTGTAATGAAGTGAAGGTTCCTATGCTGTCTTATTACAGAGTCATGAGGTGACCAGCTTGTTACTTCACTGTGATCCTATTAAGGAAAAACGAGACAGTTTGATTTAAACATTAACACAGAGCTGAAGAAACATATTGGGGTGAAATTTCCTGTAATCAAAATGACCTCTGAAAGAAATATCACAGATGCAAACATAAGTTGTGATTAACTGGAGCATGGTTATTCCCAGAAATTTCACCTTGTCTCATATATTTCATTATTCTATACTACAATACAAAAGATATGATACAGGATGTCTTCTCCTTTTGTTTGAAGAACCCCACGAACATGTAAACACCAATCTGTAGACATAATTATATAGATTTTAGAACTGACATTTTTATTCAGGGTTGATTATAGAAATCATACTGTCATCAATATCTATGGATATGTTGCCATCAGTAAAAAGCATCTGATGAATTTACTATACTACATGCTGTATTACTATATTTTTTACTTCCATGCATATTTTGTCCAATACTGTTCTGTGGGGAATTCTAATAATTGTAATATGCACATTAGGTGACCAGTTAGTGTAATAACCTGATTTGTAAATCACTGTAATTCAATAATGAAACATTTATAGGAAGATTTTTCATCAATACAATGAAAGATTTAGCCCTGGTTCACACCAGTGTGATTTGTCATGCGATTTGACAGTTTCAAAGTCACACCCCATTGCCAGCAATGGAACCGTTTGAAAACACTGCAATTACTCAGAACCCGCATTTCTTTTAAGCAGAGACCCTAGGGAATAAAATGGTGGTTGTTGCAACCACATGGTATTTGCGCAGCAATTTTTCAAAAACTTTTTTGGGGGGAAAAAACAGTTTCATGAATTAAAAAAAAAAAAAAAAAACCACTAAAGTTAGCCCAATTTTTTTGTATAATGTGAAAGATGATGTTCGCTGAGTAAACAGATACCTAACATGTCATGCTTGAAAATTGTGCACACTCGTGGAATGGCGCCAAACTTCGGTACTCAAAAATCTCCATAGGCAACGCTTTAAACATTTTTTACAGGTTACATGTTGTAACATCGGGGGATGTCTAGCTCAGTGATAGATGCCTTTTAAGTGAGTTCACAGCCAACAGGAACTAAGGTTTTAGGGCGTGGTAGCCCACTTTTATTGAAAGTAACAAAAAAGATGAAAGTTCACACATGCATTTGGTTTCCCACACAGGGGTTCTTCTCCCAAAAACAACACATGAAAATGCCAATCCACCTGGCTCTTTAGGCTCGCTCAGCCTTGGGCGCAGTTCCTTTCTGCACAGGCCCACTCCTGGCCTCTAGGAAGGGCTCTCCTGACACTCCAGGCTTCCACACTCCTCCAAGACTCACGGTTCCCTCTGGTCCTCAAGACTCTCTCTTCCCGTTGTCTCAGCTATTGTCTCCCCGACTCTCTCAGCTGGCCCAACTCTATCAGTCTACTGACCTGGAACCTCTCCCACATGGAGAACCGTCTCAAGGATGTTGCCTGAGTTCTTACACAGTAGCACACTTCCCTCCAGAAACTGCTGACACACCAGCTCCTTTCCCACACACCCTGAGCTATGCTTAGCTCTGTCTTATAACGAGTGTGTGCACCTGGACACACACATAACCTGCAGAGCTCCTGGAAAACCCGGACACATGACTGAAGACTCCTTCCCTCCCAATGCTCTTTGAAGTCTTCAAGTTGCCAGCCCCAATCCAGACTTACAAAATCCAGAGAAAACGTCAAACATAGCTTTCTCTGCTCACCAATCTTTTGCTGGAACTTCTCAAATTGCTTCTTTGAGAGTCCTGTGTCCATTTTAAACACATTTTCACTAAGCCAGGGGCTCTCACTCTCACAATGTTTAGAGGAGGTCTTGGTATAGAATTATTGCTCTCGCTCTAATGATCGTAGAGATACCTCACATTGAATGGCGTTTACATATGTAGGCACAACGTACGTATGCGTTCGCTTCTGCGTGCGAGCTCGTGGACGGAGGGCGCTTTACTTTTTTTTATTTATTTTATTTTTATTTTTAGATTTTTACACTTTCCCTTTTAAAATAAATATTTTTTTATAACTTTTATTCCTATTACAAGGAATGTAAACATCCCTTGTAATAGGAATATTGCATGGCAGGTCCTCTTTATGGAGATATGTGGGGTCAATAAGTTCCCACATCTCTCCTCCAGGCTGGAAAGCCTGAGATAAAAAAAAACCCAGGAGGATCTTGGCTTTCCAGCAGAGTATATGGCAGTATTTACAACTGCCAGTCCAGACGTGACGTCATAACGTCTCGCCCGGTCTTCCGAGAGTCATAGAGGACCGGGGACAATCTGTTCCCCCGAAATCTCTATGGTCAACTTCCGGCATCGGTGGATTCCTTCTCCGGCTCGCCAATCGCACGGGCGAGCCGTTAGAAACACTGGGGTGGGGGGGCAAGAGGGAGGTCATGCCTTCCTGCTGCCTGTAAGAACTGCCGCTATGATTGCTCTTATGGTACAGGGAATCGCCAGGTGAAGAGAACGATACCGGGTTGATGCCTGTAGGTGCAGGCATCATCTTGGTATAACCACTGAAACGGGTGGACGTCCATGTACGCCCTCCCGGTGGGAAGTGGTTAGAATAAATGCAGTTTTCAAATACATGTCGATCTTAAAGCAGTTCTTCATTCTTAACAAAAGAAAAAAGTAAAAGTCAGAAGCTACAAATACTGTAGCTGCTTACTTTTAAAAAAAGGACACTTACCTGTCCAGGACTTCAGTACCATCCTCACTCTGGCCGGTTCTTTGCCGGTCTTCAGGTCCCCGGCACCGGCATATTTACTAAGGAAAGCCAGCTGTGACTCCTTGCTTCACAGCTGGATTCTCACTGCACATGCACAAGTCGCACTGCACTCTATGAATGGACCCGCAGCCTTCTGGAACATTTGATGTCTCTCAGAAGGTTGCGGGTAGGGAGAGGAGGTGGGAGAACTTCTGCTCTGAGTGCCTAGGCTGTCAGAGCAGAAGTGGGTACCCACTCCCCAAAATTTTTATAAAAAAACCTCCAAAAGTGGGACAGGAGGGGGGAAAACCGTCTTGTCCTTTAACAGTTAAGGAAGCTGCCATCTTGGTCTCTGTTTGCCATGGTGCTGAACATGTGATGAGCTGTGACACCAGCCATTTGATGGTTTGACAGTTTGGATTAGAGCACACCCAAGGGGTAACAGTTATCAATCACGGCTTGATAGTTTTGAATTTAACTATTTTGGAAAACTGTCAATTGAGTGTGTTTAGTTCAACTTTAAAGCGGACTTATGCCCCACCTCAAAAAATTAAAAGTCAGCAGCTACACATACTGTAGCTGCTGACTTTTACTATAAGGACCCTTACCTGTCCTGGAATCCAGCGGTTTAGTTCCACTTTAAGTGAACCTCTGTTCTATAAACTTGACTAATTTCTATTTCGTGGTCATACTGTAGTTTCAGTTGTCCATGGTCTTTTTTAACCGCTTCCAGACCAGCCGCTGCAGTTTTACTGCGGCAGGTTGGCTCCTCTTGGCAAAACGACGTTACCTTACATTGCTTTGCCTTTTGGCCACTAGGGGGCGCGCCACCAGAGCCGATGCGAGTGCCTGGCGGCCGCGATGACTGCCGGGCACCCGTGATCGCTCGTGACAGAGTGAGAAGCGTGATCTGTGTATGTAAACACACAGATCACGGTTCTCTCAGGGGAGAGGAGACTGATCGTGTGTTCATACAATGTATGAACACCGATCTCTCGCTCCTCCTAGTAAGTCCCATCCCCCCCCCACAGTTAGAACCCACCTAGGGAACACAGTTAACCCCTTGATCGTCCCCTAGTGGTAACCCCTTCCCTGCCATTGACATTTATACAGTAATCAGTGCATTTTTATAGCACTAATCGCTGCATAATTGTCAGTGGTGTCAAAAGTGTCTGATCTGTCTGCCGCAGAGGTGATCAAATACCACCAAAAGAAAGCTCTATTTGTGGGGAAAATTTTTTTTGGGTACAGCATCGCACGACCGCGCAATTGTCAGTTAAAGCGACACCGTGCCGAATCACAAAAAAATGGCCTGGTCATTGAGCAGCCAAATCTTCCGGGCCTGAAGTGGTTAAACAATAGAAATGTTCTAGTCTATTGGATGTTTTTACATCCGGTGTTTGAACCTACATACAGTTGTATGGCTGAACTTGCATTGGATTTACAAGAAAATAGTGCAAGGACTTTTTTTCCTCGCACTAGAATCGGATCACATGGGTGTTCTCTCCCAATGCGATTTGATTCATATACAAGTTCACAGTTTGCACTGCAATCTGTGAACCGATCTGGGGGTGTCATTAACATTGTATTGACTCCCGCAGCGGTTTGCAGAGGGCAGTGTGAACTGCCTGCGGGAGAGATGCGATGCGGGAACCAGCGCTGTAATCGCGCTGGTTCCAGCATCGCACATATGTGAACCTCGGCTCAGAATTACTAGTTGGTGGGATAGTTGAGCATTTACAAGTAATTCATTTTCAAAGATCACACTTTTAGGAAATCACATATGACACGGATACACTATTTGGTTTATGTAGAGAGGAGTTGCCAGCAATAAAGAGCAACTTGTGCTTAACTTGCAGTTAACAGAGAACACTAACATTTTTCTGAATCTTACATATGTCACAACCATCTTCCATGTATTTACTAAATTTTTACTATATCCTTTGCACAATTGCAAGAAAAAATCTGGTTTGAGTCATGCAAGCCTGAGAATGTGCAATGCAGCCCAGTTATCAGAGAATTGCAGCTTCTATGTTAGGCTTCCTACAGTGATATTTTTGTGACGTTTTTTTATTTTTTCCTAAGAATTTTTTCATCAACTTTACAGGGTGATTGTTGTTGTTAAGGACACCAATTTAAGTCACTCTGAAGACCGCTCTTTTATTTACACTTTTGGTGGATTACTGAGACTAGGTAATAGTAGCTTTCCCATGGTTTAAAACATCTTGTTTCTGTACGAGATCAAAGTAGAATGACAAGAAATATGTAAGCAAACAGATGAACCTTAAGTAGTGAAATTGCAGTGTTGTACATGTGTGATTTGCAGACAAGTATCCCAAGGCATTCCTTGTTTTACCTTGTCAAGGGTCACAAGAAGCAGACAAACTTCATGTAGCATATGTAGCTTTACATACAGTCCCTCTGCCATTGGCACCAAAATATTGACTGGAAGAATGTCATCTGCCCTGCAGGTTATTTTATTCTTATCAGGTTTTGGCAAAACCACAAAAACTCAGTTTAACCCTGACTGTTGTCAATAACACAGGATGGTGCCAGGTACATATTGTCCGTAGTGAATGTTCCCAAATTTAGATTGCATTTATGGTTGTTCTTTGGATAAATGCATTCATATTTGCTCTCTTGATTAATCTCGGCATAATCTCGGTAGAAGAAAGTGGTGATTGTAATGCCGCGTACACACGATCGGAAATTCCGACAAGAAAACCGTGGATTATTTTCCGACGGAATGTTGGCTCAAACTTGTGTTGCATACATACGGTCACACAAAATTCCGACCGTCAAGAACGCGGGTGACGTGCAACACTACAACGAGCCGAGAAAAATTAAGTTTAATGATTCCGAGCATACGTGTTTTTTTTTTTGCGAGTCGGAATTGCATACAGACGATCGGAATTTCCGACAAGAAAAACTTTTCTTGACGGAAAAATTGAGAAGCAGCTCTCAAATTTTTGCTGTTGGAAATTCCGACAGAAAAAGTCTGATGGAGCCTACACACGGTCGGAATTTCTGACCAAAAGCTTACATCGAACTTTTCTTGTCGGAATTTCCAATCGTGTGTACGCGGCATAAGACTTTTCTGGTTGAAAGTTTGAATTGTCTAGTACATGTAAGTAATTAAAAGGTAAAATCACACTAGCTTTTCCTGGCATTGATTCATGACAATAAGGTGATCCCACCAGAGGATCTTCTTCCAGTTACATCTGATTGCTTGACAGGACCAGGGCATCCCCCTGATCCTGAATTTTACAAATAAAAGAATTCGGCCTCAGTCCGGTCAGAAGGAAATTTTTAAAGGCGGTTCTGAATTTTAATAAAAAATATTTGGTGTCAAAAACTTTCATGTAAACTTGCCCAACGATAGAGAATTTTACAAAGACTGAAAAGTGTGTAAGATTATATGTATTTACGCAATCATTTTGGTATGAGATAGGTACAATATAGGAATGTTGCTGTCCTAAAATAGAAGTGTTAACAACTTGTAACATTTTTAATAATAAGAATAAATTTAATTGTCCAAAAAAGATGATGTTGAACCAGGCCTGTGATATTGTCAAAAATACCAAAGTAACCCCATGGAGTTCTGACCCACCTCCCTCAAGTAGTATTCTGAAAATTCTGAGCTTTTGGGTGTGTAGAAAACATGCTCACTGACTCCTCTATCCCACTTATTAGTAAAGTTGGCATGTACATAAAATCTTTTGGGCAAAGCGGTTGATTTTGATGGTAGGACTTCAGAGCTGGTATCATTTAGCACTGGAACGGTTGATGTTTGGTGCAGAGGATCTCAGCACAGTTAAGGTGAGGGAGCAGACAAGAGGTTAAGATTACACAAGGGTGGAGTGATGTTAGGGCTACAGGGAGGGTTAAGCCTGGTACACACAATCGGATTTTCCACGGACAACGTAGGACTTTTGCCCGAAGGGCGTTGGCCAGGAACTTGTATTGCATACAGACGGCAAAGATTTGTCGGCCAACAAACACAACACTGCGTGTTTTTTCAGCTCTTTAGCGCCACCCTTTGGGCAACTTCTGCTAATGTTGTGTTATGGTTAGTATTGCTTCTGAGCATGCGTGTTTGTACTTTGGTGTTTTGTCCGATGGACTTGTGTGTTCACGATCGGATAATCTGACAAAACACATTTGTTATCGTAAAATTTTAAATCATGCTATCCAACATTTGTTGGCGGAAAATCCGACAACAATTGTCCGATGGAGCATACAAACGGTCGGATTTTCTGACAAAAGCCTCTCATCACACAATTCCCGTTAGAAAATCCGAACATGTGTATGAGTCTTTAGAGTGAGAGGAGCCTTAAAGACTAAGTTCACCTTTAAAAAGAATTTAAAAATGCACAGATTTTTGCAGGTAAAAAAAAACGTGCATTTATGTATTTATTTTTTGTTTTATTAGAAGCCTGTTAAGCAATGCGCACACTATCAGTGTCGGGTTCCTGCAAACTGTCAGTGTAGCTGTCTGCCCGTTTTTTGAGGACTGGTACATTAGAGAAATTTGTAAAAATTTAATGCTGACATTCAGCCCCTGTTCACACCTGAGAGTTTGTCTGCTCGTTTCCCTATGCAGAATCCTATTCTTTCTAATTGTCCCACTTGTATGCTCAGTCACGCTACGCTCCAAAAAATATATGAGTGCGTTTTAGTCCTATAGACATCAATAGGAGCAACTATGCATGTTTTTGCACCTAAAGAACACTGCTATGGAGCTGCTGCCCTCCCCTGGCCCAGCCCTGGAAAAAAACTCCTCGTCCATATGCAAAAAATACTTTCTGAACACCTGAAATGCTCCAAATTCACCTGGAATGTGCTCTGGTCATTCTTTGCTCAGGTGTGAATGCAGGCTAAATGTAATTGGGTCTGGCTAAGTAGGCTTCTTGATAATTAGAAGTTCAACCGCTTTACAAAAATTGGGTTGATTAAGTAAATCGATACAATATAATAGGCACAATTCGATATTGTAGTTACACATATTGTAGAAAAGAGGTAAAATCATATTTAGGAAACACAAAAATAAATGGTATGAATTTTTTGCTAATATTCAGAAAGGTTTATGTGTCAGAAATGTACTTGCATATAAATCTATCAAGGCGTAAATACACATTGTATTAAGTATCCCAGAAAGCAGATCATTTAGGAATAGCTCGATTCCACCCGATGCCGGAGTAGCAGGAGGTAGCTTTATCCCCATCCAGTAGCAGTGTGGTCTTGTTCTTTTAGTGACGAAAGGTTAGATTGTCTAATTCCCGTCTGTTCTCAATAAGTCCAGTACAAAGCTGTCATGACCCTTCACCCTGGGGAAGCCTCCTCCACATTAACAGCTGTTGTTCCTTTCATTAACCAGGGTAATTGTAACTTGTGTTTAGAATTGGAGGGTTCACCACATAGTATTATTCAGGTCATCTCCCTGTTATCCCCCTTCTGGCAGTGTTAGTGGAAGGCAGCCGCTAATCTTATTAGTCTGCTGTCACTCATACTGCCGAGCTTGGAGACAAAATACTATTTAGCAGTTTAGACAAGTCCATGGGGATACCACACACAGAAGGGATTCCAGGACATCCGAGATCAAAAGCAAGTACTTCCTTTTACATTCAGGACGGCCCGAGTAACTCCCAACATCTAACACCGATGGTTACTATTGTTGATGCTTCTACATAAAAAAAAAAAAGGGTGAATTAAAAAAAAAAACATACAATTAGTTCATACAACAAACACTGCATTTTTATAGCCATTTTTTTGGGAAATTATTATGGGGGAAAAAGCCAGCAGATGCTTCATTTTTATTTATATTATTATTATTAAGCCTCATGCACACAGGACATTTAAAAAACGCCAGCACTGCTGCCAGGAAAAGCAGCATTAAAAACGTGCTTTGGGCGTTTTTTGGCATTTGTTCAGCAAAAACACTCGCTATAATGTAAAAATGGCAAACACTTGTTACAGCGTTTAGCAGCGGTTTTTGTTTTTACAGCTCAACGGCCTCTTTTCCTGGACACACAGACTGACGTTTTTTTCTAAAACAAATGTGTGATATGGCGCACTCTGGTTATGGCTCAATAGTACGAAAAAATGGGGGAGAGGAGGGGAACAGGGTGGTAGTAACAGTATTTTGGGGGGGGGGTCATTTAGTCCATGTAAGGTCACAATAAAAATAATAAGTCACTGTTCAAAGAAGGCTGCCAGTTCAAAAAGTAGAAGTAAAAAGAACTCTGCAATACAAGAAGGGAAGAGAGAACAGCGCCCTCTAAGTGCAGTAAATACGTTTTAATAGGGAACAAATAAAAATTATTGCACTCACAGGATGGTAGTGAAAGCAGGCATGGTATGGTATGGATCATCTGCTCCTGACTTCCGGGTGAGATGAGAGGGGAAGAATGGGTCCAGCGTCGCTGTGGTGGACGGGTGTCCGCAGTTGAGTCAATCCTCCAGGAACACGGCTGGAAACGATGCTTCCGGATAAAAGGAACTCGGTCGGCGGTGCACTGTGGACAATGTCACTTCCGGGTCAGGTCAGCGGGGCGGTGCTAGCCTGATGAAGGAGTACGAATACTCTGAACGCTAGCACCGCCCCGCTGACCCGACCCGGAAGTGACGTTGTCCACAGTTCCCTATTAAAACTTATTTTCTGCACTGTTCTCTCTTCCCTTCTTGTTGTTTTTTTTTACTGACCCTAAATGCTTATGCCTCCAAACGCCTCTGAAAGTTTATGTTGGAATGGACACAGGCTAACACGGAGGGATGTTTAGAGGCAGTTAAAAAGAAAACGCCAGACGCCCCTAACAGCAGCTGTAAAATTGTCCTGTGTGCATGAGCCCTTAGTATACAGGATTTATATAATGCTAACAGTTTGTGCAGCGCTTTACAACATGAGGATAGACAGTACAATTACAATACAATTCAATACAGGAGGAATCAGAGGATACTGCTCATTAGAGCTTAAAATCTAAAAGGGAGTGTCAAGTGATACAAACTGTAATACTGTGGGGGATGAGCTGATGGAGACAATAAAAGTACAGTTGTTGGATGGGGGCAGAATAAACTTCTGAAGACAAATGTTTTCAGGGACTGTCTAAAAATGGACAGAGTAGGAGATTGTCAGACAGATTGGGAGGGAGTTCCATAGGATGGGAGAGGCTAAGGAGAAGTCCTGGAGGTAAGTATGAGAAAAGATGACAAGGGAGCTAGAGAAGCAGGAGGTGCTGGTATTAAAAGGAATGCATTTTGGAGAAATTATTGCTTCACATAGCTGAAAAGGTACAAAGAAAACACAATTTATTTCTCATTTATTAAGGGACACAGGATTCAGAGGCATTTTGATTGTATTGCCACCTACAGGAGAATTTGGACACTGAAAATGATAAAAAAAAATCTAGTATAACTCCTCCTATTCCCAGTATTCTTCCATTTATTGCCTGTGTCCTAGACAAATGGACGTATTTTCGCTATTGAGAAAAGATCACCTTTTTTTTTTTTACTAGCCACAATGTTTTTCTTCAATTAAGACTTCACCTACATGCTGCTGAGCATTGTTTTCCACGGTCACCCTAGGTTCACACTTATGCATTTTTTAGTGCGTTTTGCATTGTGCAGAAACGCACTACAGTCCATTTAACATGGTTTCCTATGGTACACGTTCTCATCTATGCGTTTTGCGGCCGGTGCGTTTTTGAAAAGGGTTGGGGACTTTTTTCTGCGTTTTGCGTGTAGTGGACCTCTATGGAATTGCACCAGAAATGCAAGTGTTGTGTTTGTGATGCGATTTTTGATGCGTTTTTTATTTTTCTGTTTAAAACAATGTATATAGCTGGTTGCTAAGGAGGGGGGCCGGAAGCTGGCTGCTGCGTCCTTAAAAACCGATGAGTCATCAGCTGTCAATGGGGTTCCCCACAGACAGCTGAATGTAAAAAATAATTGCCAGCGAAAAAAAATGGACCTGCCCTGGCAAAAAAATGGAGTGTGGGTCCCCCCCCCCCCAGGACCATACCAGGCCCTTCGGGTCTAGTATGGATTCAGAGGACATCCCCCCCCAAAATCCATACCCTTATCCGAGCATGCAGCCCGGTAGGTCGGGAAAAGGAGGGGACAGGCGAGTGCCCCCCTTCTTCTGAACTATACCAGGCCGCATGCCCCTAAGGGGGGGACATGGGCCTCTTCCAGACAACCCTGGCTGGTGTTTTTAGAGGTCTGCGGGCGGGGGGCTTATCGGAATATGGAAGCCCCCTTTAACAAGGGGGGCCCCCAGATCCCGCCCCCCCCTATGCGAATGGGTATCGGGTACATCTTACCCATTCATCCCAAAAAGCAGTGAAATTTAAATAAAATATATATATATATAATATATTCATAAAGTGATGTGAAGACTATCATAAAAATATCCTAACAATATATAGTTCCAACAGGTAAAACTCCCATAGAATATGGCGGGGTCTGCCTGTGTCTGCTCTGCATCAACTGAGCAAGCACGGATATGACATCTGCTCCAATCAGCTGGAGAGCAGCTCCACTGCTGATCTGAGTGGTCTCTACTCTGTGTGGAAGATGCCTTAAAGGAAGTTGAAAAATAATAAACTTACTAGTAAGATCACCGGGTGAAAAGAAAGGAAAAAGCCTAAAAAAGACAACTAATGCAACCACTACATGTAAGATTTAGTAAGTTGCAAAATATATTTTTGTTTTTGGGTTTATTACTGCTATAAAGAAGATATATAATTATACTTTTTTGCTACAATTCTGCCCTATATGAAACAACTTACATGTAGCACTGTGTCCTATGTTGCTAAGTGCTTTATGAGGTCGGGACCAATCCACCCTTCCTGGTGAGATCAAACCGAGAGCAGCTTTCGGGAAGGTGGCTGAATTATAAGTGCTGCTTATCTTGGTTGTCATCACTTTCTAAAGACAATCGGCGGCAAGAGGAATGCAGAGGGAGGGGGGCGTGTCAGGCTCTGCAATCCTCTTGCTTGCTGCCTGCCTGCGGAAAGTGCTCACCACTGAAACAAGCTGCACTTATGAATCAGCCGTCTTCTTGAAAGCTTTTGTTGGCTTGGCTGTAGAAGGAGAGAAAGGGAGGCAGGTTGAGCCTCATAACTGGGGTTAGAAAACACTTAGTATCATGGGACAAACTACTACATTAACTTTGTCCCATAGGGGACAGGTCTGTAACAAAAACGTTATGATAGATCTGCTTTAAATGCTTTAAAAATGTAAATGTGAACTAACAGCAGACAACCTCCCTCCCCGATACTCACTCTACTTACCTTCAGGGCTCTACTTACCTAACATTGATGGCACTGACCAAATCAGAATCCATCTTGTCCATCCCCAAAGCACTGATGGAGCAGCTGTGGGGGCGCTGGCAGCTCAGCTCAACAAAAAAATCATGACAGGCACATTTTTTAGAGGAGTTTCAGGCACAAAAAAAATTTGAATTGCATAGACGCAGCGTTTAGGCATTTTCTAGTGTAAATTGATTATAGTGAGAAATAATCAAATGGGAATGTTATTTAACCACTTAAGCCCTGGACCATTTGGCTGGCCAAAGACCAGGTCACTTTTTGCGATTCGGCACTGCGTCGCTTTAACTGACAATTGAGCGGTCGTGCGACGTGGCTTCCAAACAAAATTTACGTCCTTTTTTTCCCACAAATAGAGCTTTCTTTTGATGGTATTTGGGGTACTTTCAATGCCTGTGTACTTTGCAATTGACATTTTAAACCATGATACGTGTAATGAAATTTTTTACTGTATGTATCATTTCAGTGGCTTGGCTATGATTCATGTTTATGTTTGCATGACAATTTTAATACATTTTGAGACTGCATTTACTCTGTCAATTGTTGGTTAACCGCATTCACCTCATTTAAAGTCCCGGGGTGATCTCCTGTTTTTTGTTGCATATATTGGGATGGAGGTGGTTTGCGGGTGATACCAGACCTTTTCCCTTTTGTCCATTCAAGGAGAGAAGGAACCTTTGTCGACCGCCAATGGAATGGGATAAATTCGTAAAAACTTGCGCTAAGGTGAAAACAATATATGATGTTAAATGAAACTTGCAGCAGCTGTACACAAAGTGCTAAACACTTAAGATAATGCAAAAAAAATTATAACAGATAACAGCACTCGCAACCGTGCAAAATATACTCATAAAGATAGTGTGCAAATGTATCCCAGAAATATTTTCTTAAAGTGCTCTTATGCTACAAATTTATATTTAACACTTGCAACAGTGTAAAGGTTGATAACAATTGTGTATATAAACACACACATAGGTTGGACTTGTGTCTTTTTTCAACCTCACCTACTATATAATATATGTAACATCAAAATGATATAATAATAATGAATTAAATAACGTCCAAATAAAAAGCACAAGAGCACTTTTTATTGGGACGTTATTTAGCAGAATATAGAATGCAGAATACAATAGATTAGCATGAGGGATACTGAGCATTTTTCCTTTCTTCCAACCTATGGTTGAAGGAATAAAACATTTAAAATGTAAGGCTTCCAAAGGTTCAGGGTCTCTAGCTAACAACTCTTTGTTTGGGTTAAGGTGGAAAAAAAAAAGTTGGTTGTCGGTATTCCATCCACTAAGCAAAAGACCCCAGGCCTGGGGTCGAGATTTCTGAAATAGGTGGGAGTAACCCCTGCATAGTATTTGTGCCAACTGATGATGTCCAGATTTGTTCCATATTAAGAATCTCACACAGGTCAAAAGGAACTTATTAAACAAAAATGTTGAATCTACAACTGATGCCTTGTGTTTTTTTAAGTTTCATGATCCAGGTCTGTCATATTTAGCCTCCTTCACTACTTGTTCAGCCATTGACCTGAGACAAGCATGTACATGTGAAAAGTCACTTACTAAGTAGTGAAGCAAGTAAAAGGATGACATCGCCATATCTTCAAAAACAGGCCAGGAACCCACAAGGATTTTATTTCTATACATTTAACTAGGTGAAAATATTTAAAAAAATATATATATATTTTTGTTTTTCTTTGCTTGACAAAATTAATATGCAAGTACAAAATCTTTTTTTTTTTTCATCAATAAAATTTGAAATTCTGCTTGGTGTCACTAGAGTGCTTCATGCAATGACAATTTGAAGCGTTAGCAGACCAAATAATAAGAAATTAAACCACAAGCATAATAAGAGTAAGTCCTAGATCTTCCCTTAATAGATACAGTGCCTTGAAATAGTATTCATACCCCTTGAAATTTTCCACATTTTGTCATATTACAACCAAAAACAAAAGGGTATTTTATTGGTATTTTATGTGATAGACCAACACAAAGTCGTACATAATCATACATAATTGTAAAGTGGAAGGAAAATTATAAATGGTTTTCCAAATTTTTTACAAATAAATATCTGAAAAGTGTGGCCTACATTTGTATTCAGCCCCCTTTACTCTGATACCCATAACTAAAATTTGGTGGAACCAATTGCCTTCAGAAGTCACCTAATTACTAAATAGAGTCCACGTGTGTAATTTAATCTCGGTATAAAAACAGCTGTTCTGTGAAGCCCTCAGAGGTTTGTTAGAGGACCTTAGTGAACAAAGCATCATGAAGGCCAAGGAACACACCAGACAGGTCAGGGATAATGTTGTGGAGAAGTTTTAAGCAGGGTTAGGTTATAAAAATATATCCCAAGCTTTTAACATCTCACGGAGCACTGTTCAATCCATCTTCCAAAACTGGAAAGAGTGTGGCACAACTGCAAACCTACCAAGACATGGCCGTCCACCTAAACTGACAGGCCGGGCAAGGAGAGCATTAATCAGAGAAGCAGCCAAAGAGGCCAATGGTAACTCTGGAGGAGCTGCAGAGATCCACACCTCAGGTGGGAGAATCTGTCCACAGGACAACTATTAGTCACGTACTCCACAAATCTGGCCTTTATGAATGGAAGAGTGACAAGAAGAAAGCCATTGTTGAAAGAAATCCCATAAGAAGTCCTGTTTGCAGCTTGTGAGAAGCCATGTGGGGGACAGAGAAAACATGTGGAAGATGGTGCTCTGGTCAGATAAGAGCAAAATTAAACTTTTGGCCTAAAAGCAAAACGCTATGTGTGGCTGAAAACTAACACTGCATATCACCCTGAACACACCATCCCCACCGTGAAACATGGTGGTGGCAGCATCATGTTATGGGGATGCTTTTCTTCAGCAGGGACAGCGAAGCTGGTCAGAGTTGATGGGAAGATGAATGGAACCAAATACAGGGCAATCTTAGAAGAAAACCTGTTACATTCTGCAAAAGACATGAGTCTGGGGCGGAGGTTTAGCCAGAGCTACAATGGAATGGTTTAGATCAAAGCATATTCATGTGTTAGAATGGCCCAGTCAAAGTCCAGACCTAAATCCAATTGAGAATCTGAGATAAGACTTGATAATTGTTGTTCACAGACGCTCTCCATCCGATATGACAGAGTTATTTTGCAAAGAAGAATGGAGAAAAAGTTCACTCTGTAGATGTGCAAAGCTGGTAGAGACATCCCCAAAAAGACTTGCAGCTGTAATTGCAGTGAAAGGTGGTTCTACAAAGTATTGACTCGGGGGGGGGGGGGGGGCTGGATACAAATGCACACCACACTTTTCACAGATTTATTTGTTAAAACTTTTGAAAACCATTTATCATTTTCCTTCCACTGCACAATTATGTGCCACTTTGTGTTGGTCTATCACATAAAATCCCAATAAAATACAATTATGTTTTTGGTTGTAACATGACAAAATGTGGAAAATTTCAAGTGGTATAAATACATTTTCAAGGCACTGTAAGTTTACCTTTAGGAGTATGTTAAATGTTACACCCATATTCAGGTGGTAACATGCTCCTAGTGTCCCACCTTCCGCCGCCAGTGCTCCCCACTTTTTGACAGCGAGCAGGGATCTTCTCTCTGAACCTGCTGCCACAATGTGATACTGTTTACTGTGAATGAATAAGACTTCAAATGCCATCAGCCTCTGCAGCCAACGGCTTATAGTTCTCAATGAGCTGTGAGGTCACTGGTTCCTCAGTCCATTGATTCTTTCTGCCATTCAGTAACTGCCTGCCTGTATCAGAGGTACGGACAGAGAGAATACTGAGTGTCTGCAGGATCCATGCATTTCAGATCGTGGGTGCAATACTTAGAGGCTGACATGGAAACAAATAATAAATGCACATTTTTTTTTTTTTTTTAATCTGCAAACAGATGTGTATTTATTTATTTATTTATTTTTTACAAAAAGTGAACTTCTCCATCTTGCTTGGATTCAATATACTGCCTACTCTTGAATTATTTGATTAAATAATCCAATTGTCTTTATTTATTAGACGTTTATTTGCTAATCTCAGTCTTTTAATGATACCAAAGGGTTTTTATAAATCTGTATGGTATAATATGAAGTAATCTTAATATGAATCATTTTTTCTAGAACATTTAAACCTGTGTGACTTTTAATTTCAACAGTTTTCCCCTTGACACTACTAAATATTTCTCAGTTTTATATGATATTTATATGAAATAGGTAAAATGGCCAAAATGAGCATATGTTAAAATTTATAAAAAAATGTGACATGGTTTAAAAAAAAAAAAAAAAAATACATAGGGAAGATTCCCTCGACTAAGATAAGATGTCTTCTTTAGGATAGAACCGTTATCTGCACAATACATTTTTCTGGGTTAATTTATCTTTAGTCAAATTGTGGCATAAATGAATGGATATATTGTCGGTATCAGCTAAATAAAAGGTAGAAGTTTTAGCTCGCTAACTTAAATTCTTTTTTAAACCTTAAAAATATATCCCTCATAATGGTCAGAATCTGATTTTTTTTTTCTTATAGATCATTTCATTTTCTATGAAAAAAACCTTTTGCTAGAACGTTTTACTTCTGTATACGAGGTGCACTTTTTCTTACTTGGATTTAAATAGTCTGTGTGCTTTTTATATTACTCTATAGTGGTTTATATGTTAACTCCATTTGCTTTTATCCAGTCACACATTGTCAGGATAGCCACTATTCTTAGCACTTTGCTTTGAAGTCTTGCTGTACAGCAGTACTCTCCAGGGTTTAGTAAAGATGGCTGCCTTTCAGTGTTTAAAGCTGCCTGGTGTAAAGACCTCTAAATGGAAATAAAATCCTGTGTGTTTCAAACAGGAAATAAAAATCAAACCCTGAATTTCAAGTGTGATTTATTTTTTATACCATTGCAGACACTTGATGTTTTTTTTTGAGAGCTAAACTTGTGTGCTAAAAGTTTGCAACACCTTATAAGAGATTAAGAGGCCTAGAATGTGCTTTAAATGGAACACTGATATTTTCCTCACTACCTAGTAAGCCCCTGTCTCAGAACAACCGTGTAGGTGTTAGGTACACCAACAGCACATGCCTTTTTCAGTGACTCAACAAGTAGTGTAGGAAGTATAAGGACTGGAAACCTGCAATGGTAGTTGTTATATTACAGTAAAACCTTGATTTGAGAGTAACTTGGTTTGAGAGCGTTTTGCAAGACGAGCAAAAATTTTTAATACATTTTGACTTGATATATAAGCAATGTCTTGATATACAAGTAGTGTCATGTCACAACCGAGTATAAAAGAGAAGAGAGTCGCCTCTAAGTTTAGCAATATGGTTACATTTAATGAAGTTACAACATTTTGCTACACTTAGAGGCGCCTCTCTTCTCTTTTGTCCTCCGTAACTCCTGCTGGATTTTGCTTCTAATCCCCTTGTAGAGGAATCCATTTGTGGATGGACATTTTATGGTTGCACAACCTGGTCACAATGCTATAATCTTTTTAATTGGGCTATAAACTGAAGGACCTATGAATAAATGGTTGTGGAATGAATCATTTAAGTTTCCATTATTTTTTATGGAGAAATTTGCTTTGATATACAAGTGCTTTGGATTACAACTAATTATGCTCGCAATCCAAGGTTTTACTGTACTTTTCTGACAGATTAATTTCAAAGTGCCCTGAAAACTGTGTCTGAAGTGCCACAGTGCCCCTGAATTTAGGATTTATCGCTGTACATATTAGGCTTTGAAAGTGAACCTGTAGCCAGAATATAAACTTCCAAGTATTAAAAGAGAAGTATGGGTTTTTTCTATTTTTATTTTTTTATTCATACTTACCTAGGTCCAATGCTGCATCTGTCCCCCAGCGCCTCTACACTGAGAACCCAGCAATCAAACACCGCCGAGCACTCGCTTCTCACATTTTCCCAAGCAGGGAGCTGGTGATTGTCAGTCACAGCTCTCTGTTCTGCCCCCTCTTTGCTCACTGGAGTGCTGAGCTGTGGAGGGGGTGGCCGGCTCAGCCTCTCAGCGGCTCGCAGAGAGGCTGAGATGAGTGTTGGTCCAGGGATCTAAGCAAATCCTGACTCCATGGTCATAATGACGCAGAGCCTGGACCGACTCTGTCTGCTGAAAATGGGTCACAGTAGTGAAAAACAAACTGCACTCCGTGATCCATAGGAGAATTACAGCCAAATGAGCTTTGGCTGTACTTCTCCTTTAAAATATACTTAAAGTGGTTGTAAACCGCTGAAATATAATATGAACAAAGCATATCCCTCTATAGTGTGTACTTGTCCCAATCCAAAGAACACTAAGTGTCATTTCTGTCTGCTGCTTCATTACGCTACCAGCATGAGTCACTTCTGACAGGTTTTCCTGACACCAAGAGATAAAAGATGACAGGGGCAGGAGCTCTAGCACACAGCCTGTGATTGACAGCCTCAGCTCAGTTCCTGTGTGTTCCTCTGCTCTCACCGAGCTCTGCAGAGTATAACTTCAGCTCCTTGCTTTCTGAAGTTCAGAAATGCTATGTAAATTCTGGATGTACAGAAGAAATGGCTGCAGATAAACAGGCACATCTTATGTAGGAGGATTTTTTTCATTTCTGTGTATCACCTGAGACTAGTCAGTTCACTGAGTATATGTAAGAGTTTTTTAACAAGCCTGCAAGAATTCTGCATTTAGCAATTCTGCAGGTTTAAAACAAGTCTTCTTTACTGACCTCTGCATGCACTATGAAGAGCGTACACAGTATTGTACACTTACCTATGAGAATGCCTTCCCAGAATGCTGACAGGTCCAGTCACCTCCCTGTTCCCCACCAACTTTGCCGCTGCTTCTTCTAGGTCCTGTCCCTCTCTTCTTCATCCATTGGGAGTCCACTGATTTAATTCTTACGCATGCGCACTGGAGTTACACTGTTCCCAGCTCCATTCTCTGCATCTAACACAATGCATACTGTGCACACAAAATGAAAAACTGCTAGATGAAAGGTAATTTTTTTCTTAAGAATAGATTCGCTTGTCTCTTCTGCTAAAAAAAACATTCCACCTCTTAGCAATTTTTATTTAAGGAGCTAAGTTCTTTTTCTCTCAGCTCACTTTGCTCCCCCCACCCAGAGCATGAACTCAGTGTTTACATTAGAGATTAGTAGGCTGGATGTGTCACTGTTGGGCTTATTGAGGAGGCCATGTCTAGCCTAAATGTGGCAATTTGCCCTATTTTAGCTAATCCTTCTAAGCTCTTCTGTGAGGCCGGTGTTCAATCTATTTATAACCAATCACATCTGATGAGATTCATTGTTTCATGTTCTTTTGTCCATTGGAAATAATGATTCATTTAGGCCAGGTGATCTGTTGCGCATTTGCTACTGACCTATCACTTTTGTTGGTTTACGTTCAAGCAGTACATTGGTATTCCTTCCTGGTAATTGTTGATGCAGGGCATTCAGCTTCTTCATCGACCTCTAGACCCCTAACCATTATCCCTTAAAGCCCAACTCCAGTAAAACTAAAACTCCTCCCTTGCAGTGGGGCTACGCTTGCACTGCAAAGTTTAAAGTGATAGCAAACGCAAACTTTTTTTTAACTTAAATAAAAAAGATGTTATACTTACCTCCTCTTTTGCAGTCCATGCCAGCACTGTCCCCTCCTCCTTTCCTGCGGGTGCCCCCTCAGCAAGCCTTGTGCCTGCTCCATAGACACATACAGTGTGGCCCGGCCACTCACTCCGCTCCCTCCTCACAGGTGTTGACTGACAGCAGCAAGAGGTTATGGCTCCCGGTGCTCTCAAAGTTTCCCGTAAGACAAGGAAGAGAGAGCAGTAGTGGGGATTTTCTTTTTGTTTTTTTTTACCTTAAAATGGATTTAAACCCGATTCATGAAATTTTACCTAGGCACATATATCTTTAATGTTTTTTTATCTCTCTCCAAAGCCCTAAGTCCCGTGTGTTTCTGCTGTTTTGTTTCTCTGTTATCAGCATGATAACTTCTGACAAGTTCTCCAAGAGGGAGATAAAAGCAGCTGAAAATGTGTGTCGGAGGAGGTTGCTATAAATAGATTAGCAGAGAGTTTGTCTTGTCACAGCACGGCTCTGAAAGTATCTTCGTTCTTCTACATATGTGAAGGGGGGGAGGGGGTGTACCTTTCCTCCAATCAGCTGTCCCCCATAGTAAGCCAAGACTACACACCTACAGATGAATCAGGAAGTGAAAATTTCAACACAATGTAAGAATTCTAAAGAATATAGCAATTTGAAGACATCAGATATACATGTAAAACTTATGTTGGGAGATTTGTTTCATCTCTGTGCATCTGAGGCTGTTCACTTCACTGGTTATATGTGGGGGTTTATATCCACTTTAATGCATAAAATGCTTTAAAGCGATTGTAAAGGTAACATTTAAAAAAAAAAAAAAACATGTCTATACTTACCTGCTCTGTGCAATGAAATTGCAGAGAGCGCTCGTAAACCTATTCTTTTTTGGGTCCCCCACCGGTGCTCCTGGTCCCTCCCCTCTGTCCAGTGCCCCCATGGGAAGCCGCTTCCTATGGGGGCACTGCTGCGTCCATTGACACAGACAGCAGAACTTGACCCCCCCCCCCCCCCCGAATGGCTGCAGAAGTGCACCGCGCTTGATCGAATGAGGGCTCAGCTAAGTAAAAGGGGGTGCCGATGCCTAAACATTTTTTACCTTAATGCAAGGAATGCATTAAGGTAAAAAAAATGTAGGCTTTAGAACTGCTTCAACGTAAAGCATTTCTTTTTACTTTAGAAGTACTTTAACTGCTTGTTCAGGTTTAGGGGATGGTAAAAGCACTTTACTTATCTGATCCTGTGCTCCCCAAAAAGACTGTTTTCCCTGCATTGGTCTTGATGAAGTCAGAGAACCTTAGACCACTGGAGCGTAGGGGGAAGAGGCTGTGGGGACTAGTCTAGCAACGCAGAGGAGCCAGCAGAAGCAAAGGATCGGGTAAATAAAATATTATGTTGCAGACATATATTTATGCAAAATATGCGCACTTTAACACACAGGAGTTACAAGACATAGTGTAACAAGGCACTGGAGGAAGCAGTGACTGTACGACTTTAAGTAACCCCTGACCCTCCATCTAACAAATTATTAGTATTGTGACCCTAAAAACTTGTTGTTATGCTTAAAGCTAATCTCTGAAGTAAGCAAATATTGTCTAACTGCAAGAGAGGTGTGTATTCTTCTTTGAGTCTTGGTGCTATGATATGTACTGCACACTGTTTGCAAAGGCATTTGGTGCACACGATGTGGATTTACAGTATATCCTTTGTGGCTATTAAGGAATATTTTTATATAAAAATTTTGTGTCTGGAGTTCAGTTTTAAAATACTAGTGCACAGTAAAAAAAATAGGTTTGCCTGTTTATTTATCAACTACATATGTCGCCTTTCATTCTAATTTCTTTTATGACCTTTTTTGTAGTTATGACTAAACTATTATTTTTTATTTTCTTTTAAAGAATGCTCCTGATCAGATTTCTTTCCGGGCTGCTGGCGGGCTGATGGTGGTGGAACAGATTCTGCAAACTGCGACACCTGTGTGTAACCCTAGCACATCTTCCCGCATCCCTTTCAAGTATGTATTTAGTGCTTTTAGTATGAGAAAACTTGGTAAGGGATAGAACTAGATTTATTAACATAATTATATATTCATTACATTTGCAGATTTGATCACTTTGAATATTCTAATCTTTAACATGTACAGTATATGTGTATTTTCTGAAACTCAAATTATAGAAGATCTTTATTACCAATGATATTCTGATTGGAAACTATTTTCTGAATGGCGCCTGTGCCGAGTGGCCCACCTCCTGTGTTTAGAATGCAGCAGGGCAGCTGCTCGGCCTGGGACCCAAAACTTAGTGAAAGTCCTTTCTCCCACTGAATTGGGAAGTTCTCATGACAAATGCCATTCTGTCAGGCTGAGGAGGAGTCTGTGGGAGCTTAATGGTCCAGGTAACCTGATCACAGACAGGCTTCCCATCAACATCCTGGAACTTAGGACCACTCACCTGTATCTCCAACATATGACTCATCAACTTCAGGGGGCTCTCATCAAGGGTTTGGTTGTACATCGGTACAAACAAACGGCAACAGACCCAACCTATAACTGGCCTTAACAGCAAGGATTACATGGAAGGGTGACGCATGTCAAACAACAACAAAGAAAAAGTCAGAGCTCAACTTACCAGCCAGCCTGCAACAAACTGAATTTCCTATCTAACAGTTCACATTAAAAACAGGGGTTTAGGACTTTGCTAAATTAAATCTATACCAATTACTCACCCAGCTCAAACTAAAACTTACAGCTTAGATAACCTGCCATTATCTCCATAGGTAGGATAAACCTACTCAAAATGAAATTCCTCACAGTTTTTCTTTATGCTCTGAGGCACTCCCCAATTTGGATCCCTAAAGCCTTCTTTCAAAAATTTGACTCCACTATAACCTCCTTTCTGTGGAAGTCTAACCCCCCTAGAATAAATAAATCTATACTCAAAAGGCCCTGGACAGAGGGTGGTCTAGCCTGTCCGGATCTTCAGTAATATTTCTTTGCTGCACTACTGTCACACGCCCATAACTGGATAGCCTCAGGCGATACCAATGCTGCTGTAGTCCTTAAGGCCACACAACTCGGTTCCTACGAGGAGCTGAGAAATGCTTTATATAGTGATGTCAGAGCCCCCTTTCCTCTCACACTTTCCGTGAAGGTGGTGATCAGGGCTTGGCAATTATTTGTGTGTAAACTACAAGGGGACCCTCACACTAGATCTCCGGACACCCCCTTGTGGCTCAACCCACATTTATCAGAGTTCCTGACTGTCCCAGACCCAGGGTTCTGAGCTGCTAGAGGTATCAACAAACTGGAGCATATCTGCATTAGTGGCTCCCTTCTTACTTTGATTCCTTTAAGGAGAAATTTGGGCTTACTAATCGCCAATTCTATAGATTTCTTCAAATTCGCCACGCCTTCGTTACCCAATTTGGATCCACCCCAGTGCTTTTCCTTCAGTCCAACCTAGAATCCATATTAGGGGATGTCCCTCTGGTCAAACCCACCGCTACCATTTATAAAACCTTATTGCCCTCAGTCCATTTTGGTCTGGAGGACTTGTTCTCTAAGTGGCAGGGCGAGATCCCTGATCTGGATTCAGAAGACTGGGAAGACACCTGGGAATATCCTTTTCTACAACTTATCTCTGTACTCATGCCGATCGTGTGTACGTGGGTACACACGATCGGAAATTCCAACAAGAAAAGTCCGATGTGAGCTTTTGGTCGGAAATTCCGACCGTGTGTAGGCTCAATCGGAATTTTTCTGTCGGTATTTCCGCCAAGAAAAATTTGAGAGCTGGTTCTCAAATTTTCCGACAAGAAAAGTTCTTGGAGGAAATTCCGATCGTTTGTATGCAATTCTGACACACCAAAAACCACGCATGCTCGGAATCAAGTCGACGCATGCTCGGAAGCACTGAAATTTTTCTCGGCTCGTCGTAGTGTTGTACGTCACGCGTTCCTAACAGTCGGAATTTGGTGTGACCGTGTGTATGCAACACAAGTTTGAGCCAAGATTCCGTCGGAAAAAAATCCACGGTTTTCTTGTCAGAATTTCCGATTGTGTGTACGCGACAGAGATCAGTTGATACAATTTAAACTGATTCACAGGGTTTATTTGTCACTCCAAAGATTATTCAAAATTTACCCAAATTCCTCCTTCAACTGTTGGAAGTGTGGTATAGCTGATGCTGACTTCAACCATATGTTATGGTCCTGTCCCAGAATACAGTCCTTTTGGACGGAGGTCACAAAATTCATTGAAACTCTGCTCATGATTCATGTTCGTCTGAAGGTGTCAATCTGCTTCCTGGGTCTGGTGGGCTTCTTGGCCCGCCGCCGAGCAACCAGAACTCTAATAGGACTCCTATTATTTTATGCCAGGAAGGCTTTACTCATAAAATGGAAACAACCAGAGGTACCCACCTTGAATTCATGGAAATCGTTAATCAACTTAGCGGTACTATTATATAAAGCGGGCTATCTCTCCAGATGCTGCCCAGCTAAGATTGACAAAATCTGGCATGTGTGGTTAAAATCAGACATCACAAACGCAACACAATAGGATTTAGATCCCTTTGCTGGTTTACTTTAACTAAATGTCTAGTAGCGGTAAAGACCTAACTATGCTGTTATTTGAAGGTACACCTAGATGTATTATTCTCAACCTCAGCATATCTTCCTGAAGTGGTCACCTGAAGTAGAAGATCCATTATCCTTTCCAGTATCCCTCCAATTTGATGGCACGAGTAGTTTAAATTTGTAGTTAGCTGTATTAGAACTTATAGTACTGTTACAATGTATGTTGTTTAAGCCGGGGCATGCCCAGAGGCTTTATTTTGTAACTTTTTTTTTTCACATGAAAACTCAATAAAAAGTATTTAAAAAAAAAACGTGTTTAGTTTGCATACATTTAAAATACATGCGTAAGCTGCAGATGCCACGTCATGGCATCCCCATATTATCTGCTGTCCTAACTCTATAATTTATGAGAGCCTCAATAGTAGGAACACATAAATAATAATGGAGAGGTTGAGGGCAGGCATGCCTGGAGGGAGCCCATCTCTCCTTAACCACTTGCTTACTGGGCACTTATGCCCCCTTCCCAACCAGGCCAATTTTCAGCTTTCAGTGCTGTTGCACTTTGAATGACAATTGGACGGTCATGCAAAACTGTACCCATATGAAATTTTTATAATTTATTTGAGACAGATAGAGCTTTCTTTTGGTGGTATTTAATCGCCACTGGGTTTTTTGTTTTTGGCTAAATCAATGAAAAAGACAGAAATGTTATTTTTAAATAAACCTTTTCTTAGTTTCTGTTATTTTGCAAATGAGCAATTATTCTCCTTCCCTGATGAGGCGGCACTGATAGGCAGCCCTAATGGGCACTGATAGGTGGCACTGATAGGCAGCCCTAATGGGTACTGATAGGCGGCACTGATAGGCAGGACTGATGGGGCTGTACTGATAATCAGGGCACTGATCGTCAGACTACCAAAGAATTCTGGGGTGCAATGTAGGGCCCAGTGTCAGAAAGTTGGGTCTCCGTCAGAGGTCATGGGTCTTACAGCAGGATGATAACCCAAAGCACACATCAGAAAGCACCCAGAAATGGTTTAAGACAAAGCGCCGGAGAGCACTGAACTGGCCAACGATGAGTCCAGATCTAAATCCCATACCCATACCTGTGGAGATATCTCAAAACAGCAGTTGGGAAAAGGAACCCTTCCAATCCGAGAGACCTGGAGCAGTTGGCGAAAGAAGAGTGGTCCAAAAAAACAGTAGAGAGGTGTAAGAAACTCATTGATGGTTACACAAAGCAATTGATTTTGGTTATTTTTTCCAAAGGGTGTGCTACCAAACCTTAAATTCAGAATGCCAATAATTTTGACCAGTCCATTTTTGGAGATTTGCGTGGAATATTTCAAATTTGGCTTTTTGTTTCTCCACTTATTTGTGTCATACGAATACAAACAAAAGAAAGAAACATGAGAATGCCTGAACATTTGTAATTGCAACAATTTTCTGGGCGAAGTGGTGCATTATCTTACAAAAAAAGGGCTATATCATCATTTGCGTCCCCGAATAAAACTTCCAGGCTGCAATTCAGACTACTTTACCCGGGGCAGAGGAACAAGGCAGGGATGCCCCCTCTCCACCTTTTATTTTCATTGAGTTTTGAACCCTTGGCTTGATCTATCAGCCTGGAACCTAACATTAGAGGATACAAGAAGGGCGACCAGAAGTTTAAACTCAGCATGTACAGTGCATCCGGAAAGTATTCACAGCGCTTTACTTATTCCACATTTTGTTATGTTACAGTCCTATTCCAAAATTGATTAAATTCAATATTTTCTTCAAAACTCTACAAACAATTCCCCATAATGACAATGTGAAAAAAGTTTGTTTGAAATCTTGCAAATTTATTAAAAATAAAAAACGAAATAAATCACATGTACAGAAGTATTCACAGCCTTTGCTCAATACTTTTGTTGAAGCACCTTTGGCATCAATTGCAGCCTAAAATCTTTTTAAGTATGATGCTACAAGCGTGGCACACCTATTTTTGTGCAGTTTCTCCCATTTTTCTTTGCAGGACCTCTCAAGTGCCATCAGGTTGTATGAGGGAGCGTCGGTGTACAGCCATTTTCCGATCTCCAGAGATTTTCAATCGGGTTCAAGTCTGGGCTCTGGCTGGGCCACTCAAGAACATTCACAGAGTTGTCCCATAGCCACTCCTTTGTTATCTTGGCTGTGTGTTTAGGGTCGTTGTCCTGTTGGAAGGTGAACCTTCACCCCAGACTGAGGTCCAGAGCGCTCAGGAGCAGGTTTTTATCAAGGATGTCTCCGTACATTGCTGCATTCATCTTTTCCTCGACCCTGACTGGTCTCCCAGTTGCTGCTGCTGAAAAACATCCCTACAGCATGATGCTGCCACCACCATGCTTCACTGTAGGGATGGTATTGGCCAGGTGATGAGTGGTGCCTGGTTTCCTCCAGACATTGTGCTTGCCATTCAAGCCAAAGAGTTCAATCTTTGTTTCATCAGACCAGAGAATTTTGTTTCTCATGGTCTGAGAGTCCTCCTGGTGCCTTTTTGGCAAACTCCAGGTGGGTTGTCATGTGCCTTTTACTGAGGAGTGGCTTCTGTCTGGCCACTCTACAATACAGGCCTGATTAATGGAGTGCTGCAGAGATGGTTGTTCTTCTTTAAGGTTTCTCCTCTCTCCACAGAGAAATGCTGGAGCTCTGTCAGATTGACAGGTTCGGGTTCTTGGTCACTTCCCTGACTAAGGCCCCTCTCTCCCAATCGCTCAGTTTGGTCGGGTAGCTCGCTCTAGGAAGAGTCCTGGTGGTTCCAAACTTCTTCCATTTACGGATATTGGAGGCCACTGTGCTTATTGGGACCTTCAATGCTGCAGATATTTTTCTGTACCCTTCCCCAGATCTGTGCCTCAATACAATACTGTCTCAGAGGTCTACAGACAATTTGTTTGCAAAGGGAAAGCGATACCAACTGTGCATTGAAGTGCTGCACACCCCTGAAAAGAATCAAAAGAAAGGAAAAGGTACCCCTAGGGGCTTTGAGTTGCAGCAATGAGTATAGATAAAATCAATAAATTGTAAAAGAGTATATAATTTATTCAGAAAAAGACACAAAGTACAAAATCAAAAAGAAAACCATCTAATAAAAATCAAGACATGGACTCCTGGGTGTCAATTAAACACACATAAGTACAATTGATATGAATTCATACAACATTATCATGGTTGCCTTGGCGCAAAACTCCAACTTCATGGCTTGGTTTGTGCTCTGACATGCACTGGCCTTTCCAAATCATGTCCAATCAACTGAATTTACCACAGGTGGACTCCAATCAAGCTGTAGAAACATCTCAAGAATGATCAGTGAAAACAGTATGCACCTGAGCTCAATTTTAAATGTCATGGCAAAGGCTTTGAATACTTAAAGTATCTCACAAAAGTGAGTACACCCCTCACATTTTTGTAAATATTTTATTATTTTCATGTGACAACACTGAAGAAATTACACTTTGCTGCAATGTAAAATAGTGAGTGTACAGGTTATATAACAGTGTAAATTTGCTGTCCCCTCAAAATAACTCAACACACAGCCATTAATGTCTAAACCACTGGCAACAAAAGTGAGTAGACCCCTAAGTGAAAATGTCCAAATTGGACCCAATTAACTATTTTCCCTCCCCGTGTCATGCGACTCATTAGTGTTACAGGGTCCAGGTGTGTTCAATTTGGTTTTATCGCTCTCACTCTCTCATACTGGTCACTGGAAGTTCAACATGGCACCTCATGGCAAAGAACTCTCTGAGGATCTGAAAAAAAGAATTGTTGCTCTTCATAAAGATGGCCTAGACTATAAGAAGATTCCCAAGACCATGAAACTGAGCTGCAGCACGGTGGCCAAGACCATACAGCGGTTTAACAGGACAGGCCCCACTCAGAACAGGCCTCGCCATTGTCGACCAAAGTTGAGTGCACGTGCTCAGCGTCATATCCAGAGGTTGTCTTTGGGAAATAGATGTTTGAGTGCAGCGAGCATTGCTGCAGAGGTTGAAAGGGTCAGCCTGTCAGTGCTCAGACCATACGCCACACACTGCATCTAATTGGTCTGCATGGTTGTAGTCCCAGAAGGAAGCCTCTTCTAAAGATGATGCACAAGAAAGCCCGCAAACAGTTTGCTGAAGACAAAAAGACTAAGGACATGGATTACTGGAACCATGTCCTTTTGTCTGAGGAGAGCAAGATAAACTTATTTGGTTCAGATGGTGTCAAGCGTGTGTGGTGGCAACCAGGTGAGGTGTACAAAAACAAGTGTGTCTTGCCTACAATCAAGCAAGGTGGTGGGAGTGTTATGGTCTTGGGCTGCATGACTGCTGCCGGCTCTGGGGAACTACGGTTCATTGAGGCAACCATGAATGCCAACATGTACTGTGACATACTGAAGCAGAGCATGATCCCCTCCCTTCAGAAACTGGGTCGCAGGGAAGTATTCCAACATAATAACGACCCCAAACACACCTCCAAGACGACCCCTGCCTTGCTAAAGAAGCTGAGGTTAAAGGTGATGGACTGGCCAAGCATGTCTCCAGACCTAAACCCTATTGAGCATCTGTGGGGCATCCCTAAACGGCAGGTGGAAGAGCGCAAGGTCTCTAACATCTACCAGCTCCGTGATGTCATCATGGAGAAGTGGAAGAGGACTCCAGTGGCAACCTGTGAAGCTCTGGTGAACTCAATGCCCAGGAGGGTTAAGGCAGTGCTGGAAAATAATGGTGGCCACACAAAATATTGACACTTTGGGCCCAATTTGGACTTTTTCACTTAGGGGTGCACTCACTTGTGTTGCCAGTGGTTTAGACATTAATGGCTGTGTGTTGAGTTATTTTGAGGGGACACCAAATTTACACTGTTATACAAGCTGTACACTCACTACTTTACATTGTAGCAAAGTGTAATTTCTTCAGTGTTGTCACATAAAAAGATATAATAAAATATTTTCAAAAATGTGAGGGGTTTACTCACTTTTGTGAGATACTGTATATATAGTATGTATAGGATTATTTGACATGCAGTTTGCACAGGTTATTTTTTTAATATTTATATTCTTTCTGTCTTAATATTTATGTCATATTATTAACAAAAAATCGTATAAAATAATAACTATTATTAATAAATATATATTGTGTATGCAGAATGCAATTATTTGCAAATCTCATAAACCCATATTTTATTCACAATAGAAAATAGAAAACGTATAAAATCTTTAAACTGAGAAAATGTACCATTTAAAAATGAAAAGGTAATTTTGAAATTGATGACGTACCATTAAAAAAAAAAATTTGGTTGGGACAAGGCAACATAAAGCTCCCAAAATAAGTGGTACTAACAAGGAAGAACCAATCTGTAAAAAGCTGCATCTAAACTTTGTCCAACAACTTCAGAATAGGGTTTCTCAATGTAAAATTGCAAAGATAAGTGAACCACAAGTGCAGTGCCAGGTTGCTGCAGACTCTTCCTCCAGCTCTTTGTACTGAGATATGAGCTTTCAGTTGGAGAGCTGGAGGAAGTGTTAATGGACTACAAGTGCAATTATTATCATACTCCTATTCCATTGAAAACTACAGGTTTGCCTGCTGTGGTAACAAATGGAACTTGTAGTTCTTTCATTCACAAATTTAGGTGAGTGAATGACACAGCTTTTTGTGGGCAGAGTCTGGGACAGCTGCACCACTTTCAAAAGTGACACCTGCTGCGGGGGAGAAGAACACCCACAGACCGTCATGGAGGTAGAGAGGCATTCTGGAGTTAGGGAGGGGGTCCGCTTGGCATTATGTTACACCTTTAGCCTAGGTTCACACTGAACTCGCACAATTTCATTCCCGCATGTTAGTCCCGACTTCGGGGGAAATTTCAGAGACATCTGTGTGGGTTTCTGCACAGATGTCTATTAAAATTGCACCCCGAAGTCACCAAAAGTAGTACAGAAACTACTTTTGGGAATTCAGAAGGTGCCATTTCCGGCAATAGCCGCCCATTTGGCATGTGATTTGACATGTCAAATTGCTGCAATGTGAACCAGGGCTCAATACTTATATTATGTGATGTAACAGGTGGCATTAGTATTGAAACAGGAAGTAAAGCCTGCAACTGAGGCTGCACCATGTAAAAAATATAGAAATTACGTTTAAAAACCGTGGATTACCTTCAATTTAAACACTCTTTATTAATTTGCCATGTCACTAGTTTATCGTAATGTGAGTTGTTACCTCAATATAAATATCAACAATAAAATTTTGCTCATAAAGGGCAGTCTACAAAAGAAGAAAATGGTTTACATTGTTCTTTTCATTAAGATTTCTTTCAGTACCCTACCCACTTCAAGAATTTCTAGTTTTATTCTTTTTTTGTTTTATTTATTTTTTCCTTTTTTTCCTTTTAACACAGGGACAAAAAAAAAAAAGAAATGTTTCAGATTATTTAAAAGATCTTAATTTGTGTCTAATGTTGATGGGTATAGATTTTTCTTTCACTCTTTTATGTTTTATTGACAGCTTTATACTACAATACAAAGAGCATAAGAGAGCTATTTTTGAACAACATTAAAATATATTGATGAAACACATCAGTGTGGTAGTGGTTGTTACGCCACTCTAATGCCGAGTACACATGAACGGATTTTCCGTCTGAAAAAACTTGGATGGTTTTTCCGATGGAATTCCGCTCAAGCTTGGCTTGCATACACACTGTCACACAAAAGTTCTCTGAACTTTCGACCGTCAAGAACGCGGTGACGTTCAACACTATGACCGGCCGAGAAAATTAAGTTTAATGCTTCTGAGCATGCATCGAATTGTTTCCGAGCATGTGTCAGAATTTTGCGCGTTGGAATTGCTACGATCGGAATTTTTTCTGTCGGAGAAATTAAGAACCTGCTCTCAATCTTTTTCTGCCGGAAATTAAGACAGCAAAAATCTGATGAAGCATACACACGTCGGAATTTCCAATGAAAAGCTCACATCAGACTTCTGCTGTCGGAATTGGAATTTCCGATCGTGTACGGGACATAACAAATATGCACCATCCGCCCTGTCTCCTTATGAAGGAGCAATGAAGATTGCGATCTCGGCTCTTACATGAGGTATTTACAGCATTTTTTTTTTTTTTTTACATAACACACTGAGGGGGACACTGCATAAGGATGGTGCATACAAATTAGTTATTTGAGCGGGAGGGCGGCACTGTCAGGAGCTGACAGGCAGGGAGGGGAGGGGGGAGGAGGACACAGGAACAGAGAGGGGACAGATAGCAAGGCTGCGGATGACGGAGGCATGTAAACTGACCACAGTGTCAGGGCTCAGCAGCCATGATACACCGTGGTCAGTTTACATAGAGAAGGACTGAAACTGTCAGGATCAGCCAGGTTTAGGTGTTACAGGTGACCAAATGACACAGGACAAGCACTGTGCCATATAACATGCTTTAAAGGAGCAGGATCTATTTTATTCAATTTTTTGGGGTTAACAAACGAGTAGAATAAATAAAATAATGCATGCCCAGCATCATTTTACCAACTGTTGATGATAATATATTTGAGTTCTCAATGATTTCCAAGGTTTTTTTTTTTGTTTGTTTATATCTTAATGCAGCAGAGCGGGTATGATACCTGTATGTAATTAATATTTTTATGTCTGTAGGTCCCTGTGCAATGCTGTAAATCTCTATATATTAACATGCAGTAATTGTCCAGAGAATTGCACCTATGTCCTCATGAGCAGCAAGATCACATTCCTTCTGGAGCTCCTCATACAGCAGCTGACGGTAGGTAAACAGAACCCTTCCAATTGGAGCAGAATTTATTTTCATTTCTTAACTTTCACACTAAACAACACTTTACATGTTTGCCTATTCCAGCGTATTATACATATATTTTGGACAGATAGGGCTTTAATTTGGTAATTAAGTTGGAAAAATATATGTCACATCATATGTTTAAATTGTAAAAAAGGCAATGTTTGAAAACAAAACATTTTCCAGTAATATTTGTCAACTCAAGTTTTACATAAGTTACACAGGCCCAGATTTATACCCCAAAATGTAATAAAAAATATGACTACAAAGATATGACATTTTTATGATTTTTTCATAATGTAGTTGACTGGTAAAGCAGGGGGGGGGCTTCGGGGAAAACACGCAACTAGAGACTTGATGGGACCTGTGGTCTGCTCTGGAACGTCGATTCGCCAGAAGACCCCAAGAACATGGACTTCTCTGTTTGAGCATTGCCAAGAATGGACTTTTTCCAAAGAGGCTTCACATATTCAGGTAACCTGGGGCAGCCCCAGTTAGGTTTAGTTAGATGAAAGATGTTATTGCATGTTAAACATGTTGTGCCAAGTTTACAGTAAAGGTTGATTCAAATGCTCAGATCATGGTCTGAAGTTACTCAGGGGCTGCATGTGAGGTCTTGGCGTATTACTAGAGAACAAGAAGGAAGAAGTAGTTGTCATGAGTAATCACAAGGAAGAACCGCAATCAGTCGTTGGCATGGTACCTGGTAAGGTGACAGGTCCTCCGATAGCGGGGGGATGGTACTTTGGCTGCCTCCCTAGCTGTCCATCTCTGCCCGTCTCCAGAAGTGGGCTAACATTACGGAGATCTATTGCCTGGTCACCAGGTACATGCAGAGAAGAATTAAGTGAGATCGCGCTTGAGGCCCACGCTATGTGCTCGGCAGGACCCATTCTGTTACTTGGAGTGAGGTAACAGATGTATGCTGACTGGTGGAGTTGGCAGAGACCCGGCTTGTCCCTCTGAATGCGACACATACATCAGTACAAGATTTTAGGATATAGGATGAAGAAGCCTGGTCCCAGGCATTGGTGAGCATACCTTCTGGTGAAGTATTACCCCACGGGCAAAGGCTTGGTTACCCCATTCAACACACCTGGCGTAGCCCAAAGAACCCACCTCGGGCTATGCCTCTCATGTGACCCTTGCTTGGCACCCAACGAGGAGGGAAATCATGGAGGACGTGACGACCACCCTGTCACCCTAGCCTTGCACATACACTTGCATGGCTGAGTCTGTACACATATCAAGAACACCAATGTTTGCTTTTACCTGGGAGTTAATGGGGGTGTCCTTTTTTTTTTTTTGCTTTATTTTTTATTGAGCTAGTATTTTTGTACACTCTTTTGTTAATGGTGGGTGTGGATGAGGTCAACAGGCACAGCAATAGATTATTATTACATCTGTTTTGTGTTGTAGGCATGTATATTGTTGTCAATGTAAAAAAAATGAAAAAATAGGATTTTTATAACAGCTTACCTGTAAAATCCTTTTCTTGGAGTACATCACGGGACACAGAGCGACATAGTCATTACTAATGGGTTATATAGATACCGTCAGGTGCTGGCACTGGCAACTTCCAAAACCGGAAGTACCCTCCCCTATATAAGCCCCTCCCATCCGGGAGCACCTCAGTTTTGTAGCAAAGCAATAAGTGTCCCTAAAGAGGGGCGGGAGCTCTGTGTCCCGTGATGTACTCCAAGAAAAGGATTTTACAGGTAAGCTGTTATAAAAATCCTATTTTCTTTCTCGTACATCACGGGACACAGAGCGACATAGTCATTACTAATGGGATGTCCTAAAGCAATGCCAAATGAGGGGGGGGATACACCATATATAAGCTGAGCGCTATCAGACATGAGGATCTTTTGCGGCCTGCAACACACTGCGCCCAAAGGCGACATCCTCCTGACTTCTAACGTCCACCTGGTAGAACCTAGTAAACGTGTGAACCGAAGACCATGTTGCGGCCTTACAGATTTGAGCCAGGGAGGCCTGGTGATGCACTGCCCATGAAGTTCCAACTGCTCTCGTGGAGTGCGCCCTAACTTTGAACGGAGGCGGTCTACTTCTCAAGCCATAGGCTTGTATTATGACCTGTCGAATCCGCTTGGCTAAAGTAGATTTTGACGCTGCCTGACCCTTTCTGGGGCCTTCCGGCAGAATAAACAAAGTATCCGTTCTGCGAATCTGAGCAGTGGCTTTTAGATAAGCTTTAACTGCTCTTACTACATCCAAAGAATGCAATAACTTTTCCTCTACCGAAGTAGGCTTGGGAAAAAACGAAGGAAGAACCACATCTTGGTTCAAATGAAACCTCGATACCACCTTAGGAAGAAAGGCTGGATGAGGACGTAACACTACTCTGTCCTTATGGATAACCAGATATGGCTCCTTACAGGACATAGCTGCTAATTCCAACACTCTTTTAGCCGAACAAATGGCTACTAGAAAAATCTATTTCCTGGTGAGAAGCACCAAGGAAATATGCTGTAATGGTTCAAATGGTTGTTTCTGTAGAACTGACAGAACCAAGTTTAGATCCCATGGACATATGGGAATATTAACCGGAGGACTAATACGCATCACTCCTTGTATAAAGGCTTTGACTAGTGAATGCGAAGCCAAGGGCCTTTGAAAAAATATTGACAAGGCCGAAATCTGACCCTTGATAGTACTCAAGGCAAGCTTCCTATCTACAGCCCATTGTAGGAAGTCCAGAATCCTACCTATTACGTATTTACGTGGATGCCATTTTCTGGCCTCACACCAGGCGATGTACGCCTTCCAGATTCTATAGTAGATCTGCCTGGATACCGGTTTCCTGGCATTGATCATGGTAGACACCACAGCATTAGAGAGCCCTCTCTTTTTTAGAATGTGGGCTTCAATAGCCAGGCCGTCAAACCTAGGGCTGGTAAGGAAGGGTGGTATATCGGTCCCTGCGAAAGCAGGTCCGGACGATGTGGGAGGGTCCAAGGACTCCCCACAGACATTTTTACAATCTCCGCGTACCATGCTCTTCGGGGCCACGCTGGAGCCACCAGAATCACTGGTTTCTTTTCTACCCTGATTCTGCGGAGTAATCGAGGTAACAATTGTGGCGGTGGGAATGCATATATCAGCTTGAACTGATCCCAAGGGAACACTAGGGCATCCGAGCCGCAAGCTAGGGGATCCCTTGTCCAAGAGACAAACCTGTCCACCTTTGCGTTGAATCTGGATGCTAGCAGATCTACATCCGGTGTTCCCCACCGCTGACATATTGTCCGAAAAACCTCGGGATGAAGGGACCATTCCCCTGGGCATAATTGTTGGCGACTTAGAAAGTCCGCCTTCCAATTCTCCACCCCTGGAATGAATACCGCAGATATGGCTGGGACATATCTTTCTGCCCATCTCAGGATGTAATTTACCTCCCTTTGGGCTGCACGACTCCTGGTGCCCCCCTGACGATTGATATATGCCACTGCTGTGGCATTGTCTGATTGAATTCTGACAGGGGACCCTTGGAGTTTGGATGTCCATGCTACTAGGGCATACTGGGCTGCTCGTATCTCCAAGAGATTGATGGGCAGGGCCTTTTCTGCATCCGACCATCTGCCCTGGAGAGACCATTGCTCCAGTACTGCTCCCCAGCCTATAAGGCTGGCATCTGTAGTGACCACCTTCCAAGAAATCGGACTGAAGGATTTCCTTTTTTCCAGATTCTGGGGAACCAACCACCAACGGAGGCTCTTGCGAACGGAAGGGGACAAGGACATTGTAAGTCTAGGGCCTGAACTTTTTTGTTCCAGGCTGACAGTATGGCCCCTTGCAAATTCCTTGAATGGAATTGACCGTAGGGTACTGCTTCGAATGATGCCACCATCTTTCCCAGCAGCCTCATATACAGGCGTATGGACGGCTGTCTTTTTTGTACCCACTAAGTGGATCAAATCTTTCAAAGACAACACCTTTCCTCGAGGCAAGAATATTTTTCTCTGGCCTGAATCCAACCTTAGCCCCAAGTATTCCAGACTTTTGACTGGTTTTTAGGGGTGACTTGTCTCGGTTGATAATCCAACCGTGAGATTCCAGATACTTGATTGTCTTGTGAACGACCACGTCTAGTTTTTTCACTGAGTGGTCTATCAGCAACAAGTCATCTAGATATGCCATTATCATTACACCTTGTGTTCTTAGATTGGCCAATAAAGGGCCAGAATTTTTGTAAACACTCGTGGTGCTGTGGCCAAACCGAAGGGTAAGGCTCTGAACTGAAAATGGCGCCCTTCTACTGCAAAGCGTAGAAATTTTTGGTGGACTGGAAAGATGGGAATGCGCAAATAAGCATCTTTGATGTCGATCGCGGCTAACCAATCCTCCCCTTGTAGGGCAGTGGCCACCGATCGGATTGACTCCATTGGAAAGTCCTGATATACAGGAATTTGTATAGCCCTTTTAGAATTAATATGGGCCTCCCGTCCGCGTTTGCTTCGGGACTGTAAAGAGGTTTGAGTAAAACCCGAACCCTCATTCTTCCAGGGGAACCTCCATAATTACTCCTTGGAGCAATAGTTGTTCTAGTGCCAACAGGAGGGACTCTCTCTTCCGGGGATCCCTTGGCACGTTTGACCTCAAAAAATGGGAAGGAGGAGAGTCTTTTAACTCCAAACTGTATCCCAAACATACTGCGGAGAGCACCTATCTGTCTTGATCGTGTCCCGCCAGGTCTCTTGCGAACAACTGGAGTCCTCCCCCCACCCGACTGAGTGGGGGCTTCAATGAATTTAACTTTGGGGGAGGTTTTGTACCTCCCCTGACCCAGGGTTTCTCATTACCCTGCTATTGTCCCTGTTTTTTACCCCCGGGAATTGACCGAGGAGGCCGTCGGAACTGTTACACAGCCGATGCCCCAGGGACTGGAGAAGCAGGCCTCTTAAAGAGGGACCTCTAACTCTGTTTTTAACCGGCAAGAGCGTATTTTTACCGCTGGAAATTTTCTGGATATATTTGTCCAGGTTTTCCCTGAATAGGCGTTCACCATGAAATGGGACGCTAACCAGCCATTCTTTACAGGGAGCTTCAGCAGACCAGTTTTTGAGCCATAGGAGCCTACGCATATGTACTATAGACAGCGTAAGGCGGGAGGCCTGATGGACTGAATCCTTTATGACGTCAACCGCAAAGCCTAAGGCTCTAGGTAGATCAGCTAGGGCAAAGCCTGCTGATCTGTCAAGTCCCTCAAGACCTGTTTCAACTGATCCTTCACTGCTTAGCAGACCCCAATAGCTGCTACTGCTGGTTGTGTCACCAAGCTTGCTGTAGAAAGAAGCAGATTTTCATAAGGACTCCAATCTTTTATCTATTGGGTTCTTGAACATTTGGACATTATCCACTGGACATGTCAGTGATTTATACATACAAGAGATGGCTGCGTCCACTGTAGGGACCTTCCATTTCTTTTTTTTTTTTTTTGATGAACTTATCCTCCATGGGATAGACCACCGGAAATCTCTTGGGGGAATAAATATTTTCTCAGGACGTTCCCAATCCTGGTAAATGAGCCCTTTCAGTAAAGGGTGAAGTGGAAAAGAACAGACAGTCTGGGGCTTCTAGCGACCCCAACGAGGATACAGTAGTGGTTGATGGTTCCGCAAGGTGCATTTTTAAATGCTGATCGGACCATGTTAGTCAGAGACTGAACCCATAATCTTTCAGCTTGAGATGCTGAGAAAAGGTTCCCCCACTGTTGATTCCTCTATAACAGAATCAACCTCATCCTGATCCCCTTCAGGCAGGTCGATCCCTGTATGGGACTGTTGCTCTGCTAACAGGCACTCTGAAGGAGGAGACGGAGATCGGGCGTGCTTTCCCTGACAGGGAGGCAGCGATAAATGTTGACAATCTCTCTCTAATCCTCCCAGAGCTGAGGAAAAAACCTCCTCTGTTACATACACAGGAGCAGGTGAACTGAGGACAGCCACAGTACCAAGTACCCCTGCGGGGTCTCTACGGTCACTTACCTCTGAACTTCAGGGGAGACTGGTGCAGCAGAAGTATGCCCAAGATCCTCCGAGCCCGATGAGACCCCTTTCGCTTCCTGGAAGATTCAGTTCCGGAGCTTCTGGACGGCATATTCCTAAGCCTAAAGCTGAGGTATTCCAGCCGTAATACACCACTTTTACTGAGAATAGTCTAGCACAATTGCTGCTATATCACAGTTGGTGTCTACTAATGTGCCTTTCTAGGGGATGCCTGTATCAACCGCTTGCTGTATGCCTTTAAATGTTGCCAGCTCTGTCTCTGTACTTCATAGCCAGCTCACTACAATATTGTGTTTTTTTTTTAAACTGCTGGGACGCCCGCACATGCGCAGAAGCGCTGCGGCGCGCACAGAGCGTCATCCCCCAGGCTCCGCCCCCTTTCCCGGCTCACCTCTATATATAGAGGCGCGTGCACGCGCGCGGCCACGTGCGCCCTCGGCGTTAATTTCAAAAAATGGTAACAAGGGACAGGAGCCAGGGCCCCTCTTTGCCGCAGGCCGGGGGATGGACGAGCACTGCAACATGGCAGAGGAAGCAGTTTCCTATAAGAGAACTCACCATCTGCCTGGACTTTGCTCTGCTGAGAAGAAGCTAGTCCACATGACAAGAAAACATTCCACAGCGGCCTCTAGTGGACAAACACAGGTACCGCAGTCTAATATATTAAATATATATATAAAAAACTTTTTTTTTTTTTTTTTTTCTTGACCACCATTAAAAATTATTACATTTTTTTAGTAGTTACAGGCATGCACAGAATTTTGCGGGAATACCATTAGGTAACAGACAGAAAGACAAATTAGGTTTGGGGGTCCCCCAATAGAACCAAGTTCCTGGGAGCCCCCACTTACCTGTTCCCCGCCGCAGGACTTTGTTTTGGTCCACAAAAGCCCAAACTTCACCTATCACGGCAGGCATTGTAATCAAACCTTCAGGGACCGGGTTCCCAAGGATTCCACTCCCCTGGACCTGTATAGCACCCTGCACAGAAAACATCTTGGTCGTGGGTATGACCAGAGCTCTGGATCCCAGGGTCCAGCTCTCCTAAGAGAAGCATTACAGGCAAAACCTTGCTCTTCTCTGCAAGGCCCGGGTACCGACCGTTTAGCTATGAAGCTTTTTTGGTCGGATCCGGAATAGCTTACTGAGGCCCAAAAGAACCTGTACGCAAGCTCAGTGAAAAACACATGTTTCTTCTTGGCCAACACCTTAGACACTGGCAAAAAACTGAGGTGCTCCCGGATGGGAGGGGCTTATATAGGGGAGGGTACTTCCGGTTTTGGAAGTTGCCAGTGCCAGCACCTGACGGTATCTATATAACCCATTAGTAATGACTATGTCGCTCTGTGTCCCGTGATGTACGAGAAAGAAATGAGATCCAGCATGAACAAAGATTTTGTGAACATTCAGGATGGTGTTGGCCGCTATATAATATGATACTAAGTGGACTACCACTCTGCAGCTTTTATGGCTAAATTAACACAGTATTTAGCATAACATTATCCAATCTGTTAGACGTGATCTGCCACTAGAGCCACGTGTCTCTGGCTTTACACTAGTAGGTTTTAGAATGTGTGTGTGTATATATATATATATATATGGTATATATTTATTTACACAGTGGGTATAGAAAAGAATCACCCCCTTTAAAATAATCAAATTTTGTTGCTTTGCAGCCTGAAATGAAGACAGATACAGTTTTTGTTTTATCCAGCTGTATTTACTAGCACAACTTATAACATTCAAGTGAAACATATAACATCAAGATGTCAGAAAAAAAACTGAATCCCTGAGTTGGAAAAATGATCAGCCCCTTAAGTCAGTATTTTGTTGGACCACATTTTGCTTTAATTACAGCCTTTAGTCTGTTGGGATATGTCTCTACTTACGTTGCACATCTAGACTTTGCAATATGTGCCCACTCTTCTTTGCAGAACTGCTCAAGTTCAGTTAAATTTAATGGTGACTGTTTGTGGACTGCATTCTTCAAGTCATTCCACCGATTTTCGGTGGGGTTTAAGTCTGGGCTCTGACTAAGCCATGCAAGGACATTCTCATTTTTCTCCTTCAACCACTGTGTGGTAATTTTTGCTGTGTGCTTTGGGTAATTGTCATGTTGGAAGGTCAACCTTCTTTTCATTGACAGCTTTCTAACAGAGGGTACCAGCTTTTCCTCAAGAATGTGATGGTATTTTGCCCTATCCATTTTTCTTCTATCCTGACAAGTGCTCCAGTCCCTGCTGCAGAGAAACACCCCATAACAGGATATTACCACATCCGTGCTTTACTGTAGGAATGGTGTTATTTGGGTGGTGAGCTGTATTGGATTTCCGCCAGACATATCGCTTGCTTGTTGTTGAGGCCAAATAATTCAATTTTAGTCTCATCTGACCATAGCACCCTATTCCATGTGCCCGTAAGGTGCGTTTAACCTCTTGCTGACCAGCCGTCATCATTATACAGAGGCAGGATGGCTCTCCTGTGCAAACCGCCATAGGTGTATGTCGGTCTGTGCAAGGAAGATAGTGGGCATGTGCACGCCCACCGTGGGAGCGTGCCTGTGGGTCGCTGTGTACAGAGGCAAAATAGGGAACTGCCTATGTAAACAAGGCGATTTCCCGTTCTGCCTAATGACATGTCAGAGACCTTCTGTGCTCGGGAACAGTGATCTCTGTCATGTCCCAGTGAGCCCATCCTCCCTACAGTTAGAACACACTTAACCCCTTGATCGCCCCCTAGTGTTAACCCCTTCCCTGCCAGTGTCATTTTTACATTGATCAGTGTTTTTTTATAGCACTGATCAATGTATTAAATTAATGTCACTGGTCCCCAAAAAGTGTCATTTGGGGTCAGATTTGTCCACCGCAATGTTGCAGTCCCGCAAAAAATCGTAGATCGCCGCCATTACCAGTAAAAACAAATTTAAAAAATAAAAGTCCATAAATCTATTCCGTAGTCTGTAGACGCAATAACTTTTGCGCAAACCAATCAATATACGCCTATTGCTATTTTTTTTTACCAAAAATATGTAGAAGAATATATATCGGCCTAAACTAATGAATACATTTTTTTTGGATATGTATTATAATAGAAAGTAAAATAAAAATGTTTTAAAAAAAAAATTTTTTGGGTTTATAGCGCAAAAAATAAAAACTGCAGAGGTGATCAAATACCACCAAAAGAAAGCTCTGTTTGTGGGTAAAAAAGGACGTAAATTTTGTTAGGCTACAACGTCGCACAACCGCGCAATTGTCAGTTAAAGCGACGCAGTGCCGTATCGCAAAAAATGGCCCGGTCATTAAGGGGGCAAATCCTTCTGGGGCTGAAGTGGTTGGGGTGGTCAGATGAGACTAAAATTGGATCTTTTTTTTCCTTAAAAAAATAAGTAAAAAAATGTTTGCTGTACCTGTAGTTTTCCTGTGATAACAAAGCCGGACTAATTATTACCCCATATATACAACATCATGTTTCAATACACAATGGACTCAAGTAGCACAATTCTAAGTGCTGTTTGAAGCCAGTGATTCAGTATTTGCAAAGCACACTGAATATTTCATTTAAAATTTCATTCCTAATTCATCAGCAGCTCATAATCGTAAGATATTCAGACACAGCATTCGTCCTAAAGCCTGGTGTGCAAATCTGTCCTGGAGCCAAGTCATTTGATAATTGAAAATCTATGTATGTGCCGTGAATAATTTACATAGTGCCTTTTGAATCAGTCAGAAATTGGACTGTTTAGGGACATTTAATGGCTGTGCTTGTTTGCTTTTCAGTGAAACATTCATTACACACAATTCCTTTTATGTTGTAGAGTAGTATCTGTCTTTAGATTTATTTTAGTTAATTCATCCGTGTCTGTATTACAAGGCTTAGATTTGCAGGAAATGTGCAGTGAAGGGGCACAGATTATGTATGGAGAAAATTATAATAAACTTGTATTAAAGCCGTAGAGACAGCTGTCATATCTTCTCATTTTTTTCATATATTTTAAGTTAACCAGTCAGATACATCATTATGTACAAGACCAATCATACTGCCAAAATGCAGGCACCACAATGACCTTTACAAATAATTTATTTAACTTCTGTGTGCCCAGGGAGGTGCCAGATCAAAGTACGAATTTTATAGTTTAATAATCCAGTGTAAAAAACACTACTGGCTACTGCAGCTTTGGAGCTTTGGTAGTTGTCCTAAACCTCTCCATCCACAGCCTCAGCATGTCTTGAGTGGCTATGCCATGCATTGGGATTGTACCCCCAATAAAGCAGAGAAGTTTGCATTAGGACAGTGACAACAAGTGCAAAGGCATGCATTGGTGCAATGGCAGCATGCACAGAGGCGACAGTGACAAGTTAAGTGTGGGCATGTGGGACAGGTAGTTAGAGGATAGGGATTGGGTGCAGTGGTCAGAGTGATAGTTGACTGCAGATGGGGTTTGGGCAGAGGATGAGGGTCGACTGCAGTAGTTAGAATGGGAGGAATGGGGGAGAAGAGGTTAGAATGAAATCACAGTGGTGGGGAGAAGGAGGATACAGTCACTGTCTTTACAAGGCAGGGATCATGGTAGAAGATGTTTGATGCAGTGATGAGTAGTGGGGAACTCTCAGCTGTAACTCCAGATGCTGGCAGCAGTCCTCCCGATCAGCGGCAGGGTGTGGGGAAGGGTGGGGGGTGTGGTTGGTGATGTGAGCTGCCAGGACAGAGATTACATTGCCCAAGTAAGCACAGATGGGAGGTGGCTGATGGAGCTAAAAATTAAAAGGTTGTTTTCTATTGCAACACACATTCACCTACTGTAGGAACTACAGTGGCTGGATTTCCTGTTGCGTATGACTGTGACAGTGCTGCTGATCTCTCTTAACCTGCAGTGATCTTTGCAGATACCAGCAATCCACTCCTAGCACAGAAATTTTCCCATCACTAATAACTTATTTGTTGCTCCTACATGTCACTTGATCTATTGAAGAAAGCCGCAAATACATGTGAAACTCGAAAAATTTGAATATCGTGCAAAAGTTCATTTATTTCACTAATTCAACTTAAAAGGTGAAAGTAATATATGAGATAGACGCATTACATGCAAAGCAAGATAGTTCAAGCCCTGATTTGTTATAGTTGTGATGATTATGGCTTACAGCTCATGAAAACCCCAAATCCACAATCTCAGAAAATTTTAATATTGTGAAAAGGTGCAATATTCTAGGCTCAAAGTGTCCCACTCTAATCAGCTAATTAAGCCATAACACCTGCAAAGGGTTCCTGAGCCTTTAAATGGTCTCTCAGTCTGGTTCGGTAGGAATCACAATCATGGGAAAGACTGCTGATCTGACTGTTGTGCAGAAAAACATAATTGACGGGGTCGTGTCCTGATGTGATCAGCGGCGGACGTGTCAGAGGGGAGCTCCGGGAATCCTACATCCCATCCGATGCCATCCTTGCATCCTACAGTAGAACCAGCATCTACTTGCCTGCCAGCTGGTCCCTCTCGGTCCTCTGGAGCATCTTGAGCCAGTATCGTGCAGCAGCTCTGCCAGGGGACGCCTGCCCAGCACTGCTCCTCTCGTCCGCGGCCGCCGCCATCTTGCCGTTCCGGCGTCTTCCCGGACGATCGAATCCAGGCCTGCCTGAAGGTAAGGAGGGTCATCCACTCTCCCCTGCCTGCCCATCCGCCCATCTAGCGGGACCCGGAGGCCTGTCGGGCCATTGGGGACGTCCGTGGAGGCCGCGGTTTCACCCGGCCGAGTTCGGCCTAGTGCAGCCTGCAAAGCACCGCTGTTTCCTGAGCCGCGGCCCCCGCGAGTGCTTCCGGAACTCGGATCCTTGGTTCCCATCCCTCCGCCCTGTCCTCTGCCCACCGCTGCCTTGGCCTAGTGTGCTGCCCTGCAAGAACTGTGCCTGCTGCTGAGGTGGCCTGGATGATAGATCCTGGAGTCCTCTGTTGCCTGCCTGCCTATGCTACACCGCTCTGAGCCACCCTCACCCCTGTACCTCCAGCCTCACATCCTCCCTACCTGTCAGCCGGGTGTTGGCTGCTGAGCGACAGGTGCCTGGAGACCCCCCTGTGTTTTGATCGCTGCGGCCAGTCTGGCTGGGCTCTCACTGCTTCCCAAAGCCTCCTCTGAGCACGGCTGCAAATCCTACCCCTGTGTAACCTGCTAGATGCCCTCCTCCTCTAAGAAGGGCAAAGGGAGCTCTAAAGCCACAAGGGCCCACACACCCCTCCAGGTACCACCGCCATCTTCCCCGCACATGGATCCCGTCCTGGTCGGGCGAATCCGGGCCTTGCTAGCCGAACTGGACATGGACCCCGGTGAGGCCCCGGAGGTAGAGGGGGCGGCCCCGCCTTCTCATGACAACACGGCCACAATCCTTGCTGCGATCGAGCAGAGTAGGACTTCGCTACTGGTACGCATCGATCACCTTGCTGAGGAGTGCAATTTCATACGGAATGATCTAGACAAGATAAGGGGGAGGATGTCCGAGACAGAATCAAGAGTGTCGGCCACGGAGGATCTAACGGCCAATCACTCCACCTCAATTGCCACATATTATTTTCTATTTTTACACTTTATGTTCTCTCCAGTTCCACTGGATTGCTATACCCTGTGGACTACCTCTGCAGCGGGCCTATGGCCAGGATATAACTGGGTATGGGTCTTCTATGATCCTTATGTCAGTGAACTTCTCTATTTCAAATGGGTATAGATTTAAGGCTGATATCTTGGTATGTTAGGGGCTTGAATGACAAGGTAAAAAGATCGTTAGTATTTAAATTTCTGCAGTCCCACAAACCTCACATCTTGTTTCTCCAGGAAACCCACCTGACGGGCAACAAAATCCTAGCACTCAGGCGGGCATGGGTCAAACAAGGGTTTCATGCCACATATTCCTCCTACGCGAGGGGCGTGACTGTTCTGTTGAACAAGTCACTCCCAAGCACAGTGGAACAGGTCTTCACGGACCCTGGGGGAAGATACATCATCCTTATCCTCGAAATGTATGCCCAACGCTGGGCAATAATTAATGTATATGTCCCTCCTCCATTTAACTCCTCCATCCTGTACACGGTCCTTACAAAAATAGCTCCCCTTCGGGTCCATAATATTCTAGTTGGAGGGGATTTTAATGCCATCCTTGACCACAACAAAGATACTACTAACCCCCTTAGACCTGCCCCCCCCCCCCGATTTGGATCTCTGGGCAGACACCTTTGGTCTCCAGGAGCTCTGGCGGTGGAAGCATCCGGAGGAAAGGACATACTCACATATCTCAGCAGCACATAGGTCTGGGTCCCGCATAGACTTCATGTTCGGGTCGGCTTCTGCACTGTCTCAAGTCAGAACAGTCTCCTATCTCCCGGCAGGTCTTTCAGATCACTCACCGCTAGAGCTTGGCTTGAGTCTGGGTACCCCCCGCGAGCCGGGATGCTGGAAGTTGGCGTCCCATTGGATAGCCAACCCACAAGTCCAGGAGCTAGTAGAGCCCAGGCTCAAGGAATACTGGCAGACAAATGAGGGATCGGCTTCCCTTGACGTGGTCTGGGAGGCGGGCAAGGCTCATACCAGAGGAGAATACATTTCCTCTATCAAGGCAGTGAGATCCGGCTTTGCGTTACAGACCGCTCAACTGGAACAAAGCGAAGGGGCGGCACTGGATCTTTTCACGAGGCATCCAATGCCTGAAAATTATTCTACCCTAGCCCAAACGAGAAGAGATTTGAAGCTCCACTACACCTCGCTGGTACACTCAGATGCGCGAAAGCTTGTAGCCAAGCTTTTCGAGTCAGGGGACAAGAACGGCAAACGAGCATTATGGGGATGCTGACTTCATTTTCCAGCAGGACTTGGCACATGCCCACACTGCCAAAAGCACCCAAACCTGGTTCAATGACCGTGGGATTACTGTGCTTGATTGGCCAGCAAACTCGCCTGACCTGAACCCCATAGAGAATCTGTGGGGCATTGCCAAGAGAAAGATGAGAGGCATGAGACCGAACAATGCAGAAGAGCTGAAGGCCGCTATTGAAGCATCCTGGTCTTCCATATCACCTCAGCAGTGGCACAGGCTGATAGCTTCCATGCCACGCCGCATTGAGGCAGTAATTGGTGCAAAGGGAGCCCAAACCAAGTACTGAGTACATATGCATGCTTATACCTTTCAGAGGTCTGATATTGTTCTATGTACAATCCTTGTTTTATTGATTGCATGTAATATTCTAATTTTCTGAGATTGTGGATTTGGGGTTTTCATGAGCTGTAAGTTATAATCATCACAATTATGACAAATCACGGCTTGAACTATCTTGTTTTGCATGTAATGAGTCTATCTCATATATTAGTTTCACCTTTTAAGTTGCATTAGTGAAATAAATGAACTTTTGCACGATATTCAAATTTTTCGAGTTTCACCTGTATTAGCGATTGAAGAATTCCTGTGCCAGGAGGTAATTGCTGGTATGTATGGGGATCACCGGAGGTCAGAGGAGATCAGTAGTACCAAATGCTGGACTTCTATGGGGTCGGGAGACAGATCATTCTACTGGCTCCATAGTCTATTGGGTTCTACAGCAAGAAGCAGAAGATGCACGGTCCACAGGTGAACAATGCAGCTGAACAACTGTGAACTGGTGCCAAAACATTGACAGTATACAGCAGAGGGAGAGGGTGGGTTATATCAACACAGTAAGGGGCAGGGGGTTTGGGACAAATGTTCAGAAAATGCTGTTTGAAAGTTTCTTTATCCTTTAAATCAGTCATATTGCAATATGTGCTTATTGAGTTTAAAAGTATCTAATGTATTCATTTCGGAACTGCTTTAAAACATATTTTATAAAATTGCAAACATATAGTAAAGCAGCTTAGATTCGATAAGCTGGAAGTTTCTTAAAACATAGGAAAAGCAAATACTGATCTGACTGAGTACTAAAGTCTAACTATACTTTTAAATAACTCAATCCTAATGAACCCCTTCCAATGCTTATTAACCACTTAACAACCACCTGCCGACAAATAACGTCGACAAGGTGGTTGCTTAACTCTGGGAGGACGTTATATAACGTCCTCCCAGAATCGCGCTCCCGCGCGCCCCCTGGGGCGCGCACACGGGAAACTCCGTGACCGTCGGGTCCAGAGGACCCGGCGGATCACGAATCGCGGTAAATCGCCGCTGATAGCGGCCGTTTACCACGTGATCGCTCCGTCAAATGACGGAGCAATCACTTGTAAACAGACCGGCGTCATTTGATGACGCCGGTTCCTCCCTCCCCTCTCTGTACCGATCGGTACAGTGTGAGAGGGGAGGGGGAGAGAGCGGATGGCAGCAGCAGCACTGTGGGCTGGATCTGTGACAATTGCAGTCACAGATCCAGCCATCCATCCATCCCTGCTCAGCCATCCCTGTGCTATACCCTGCCAATACTCTGCAATACACCCTGCCAATACTCTGCAAAATACCCTGCCAATACCCTGGTGCAATACTCTGCAATACCCTGGTGCAATACTCTGCAATACCCTGGTGCAATACTCTGCAATACCCTGGTGCAATACTCTGCAATACCCTGCAAAATACTCTGCAATACCCTGCGAAATACTCTGCAATACCCTGCAAAATACTCTGCAATACCCTGCAAAATACTCTGCAATACCCTGCAAAATACTCTGCAATACCCTGGTGCAATACTCTGCAATACCCTGGTGCAATACTCTGCAATACCCTGGTGCAATACTCTGCAATACCCTGGTGCAATACTCTGCAATACCCTGCACAATACTCTGCAATACCCTGCAATACCCTGCAAAATACTCTGCAATACCCTGCAAAATACTCTGCAATACCCTGCAAAATACTCTGCAATACCCTGCGCAATACTCTGCAAAATACTCTGCAATACCCTGCACAATACTCTGCAATACCCTGCACAATACTCTGCAATACCCTGCACAATACTCTGCAATACCCTGCACAATACTCTGCAATACCCTGCACAATACTCTGCAATACCCTCCACAATACTCTGCAATACCCTCCACAATACTCTGCAATACCCTCCACAATACCCTGTGCAATACCCTGCCATACACCGCAATACCCTGCCATACACCGCAATACCCTGCCATAGTCCGCAATACTCTGCAATGCCCTGCAATACTCTGCAATGCCCTGCAATACTCCGCAATGCCCGGCAATACTCCGCAATGCCCAGCAATACTCCGCAATGCCCGGCAATACTCTGCAATAACCACTTCCCGCCCTCCGGCCGTCATATGACGTCCTTGACTTTGTGCGGGGATATCTGAATGATGGGAGCAGCTACAGGCATCATTCAGATATTAGCTTTTTCAGCCGGCGATTCCCTACACCATAAGAACAATCATAGCGGCTGTTCCGCCGCTTGATCATTCTTACGGGAGGCGAGAGGGGATGTCCCCCCGCCGCCCTCCGGTGCTTCTACCGACTCACCGCTACGATCAAAGCCAGGATTGTTGTTTTTTTTTTGTATTTTTTTCAGGCTTCCCAGCCTAGAGGTGAGATGTGGGGTCTTATTGACACCCCCCCCCCCCCATATCTCACTGTAAAGAGGACCTGTCATGCCATATTCCTATTACAAGGGATGTTTACGTTCCTTGTAATAGGTATAAAAGTGATCAAAAAAATGTTTAGGGCGGAAAAACATGTCAAACTAAAATAAATAAAGTAAAATGAAGAATAAATATTTTTTTTTTTTTAAAGCGCCCCTGTCCCCGTGAGCTCGCATACAGAAGCAAACACATACGTAAGTCCCGCCCACATATGAAAACGGTTTTCAAACCACACATGTGAGGTATCTCTGCGAACGTTAGAGCGAGAGCAATCATTTTGGCCCTAGACCTCCTCTGTAACTCAAAACATGTAACCAGTAAAAATATTTAAAGCGTCGCCTATGGGGATTTTTTAAGTAGCGAAGTTTGGCGCCATTCCACGAGTGTGTGCAATTTTTAAGGGCGACATGTTAGGTATCTATTTACTCGGCGTAACTTCATCTTTCACATTATGCAAAAACATTGGGCTAACTTTACTTTTTTTTTTTTTTTTTTTAAGCACAAAACATTTTTTTTCCGTAAAAAACGCGTTAAAAAAATTGCTGCGCAAATATCGTGCGAGATAAAAAGTTGCAACAACCACCATTATATTCTCTAAGGTCTTTGCTAAAAAAACATATATAATGTTTTGGGGTTCTATGTAATTTTCTAGCAAACAAATGATGATTTTTACATGTAGGAGAGAAATGTCAGAATTGGCCTGGGTGCTCCAGAACGCCTGAAGGTGCTCCCTGCATGTTGGGCCTCTGTATGTGGCCACGCTGTGTAAAAGTCTCACACATGTGGTATCGCCATACTCGGGAGTAATAGCAGAATGTGTTTTGGGGTGTAATTTGTGGAATGCATATGCTGTGTGTGAGAAATAACCTGCTAATATGACAATTTTGTGAAAAAAAAAAAGAGAAAAAAAAAATCTTGATTTTGCAAAGAATTGTGGGAAAAAATGACAACTTCAAAAAACTCACAATGCCTCTTTCTGAATACCTTGGAATGTCTTCTTTCCAAAAAGGGGTCATTTGGGGGGTATTTGTACTTTTCTGGCATGTTAGGGTCTCAAGAATTGAGATAGGCCGTCAGTACTTCAGGTGTGATCAATTTTCAGATATTGGCCCCATAGCTTGTGGACTCTATAACTTTCACAAAGACCAAATAATATACACCAATTTGTACTTATTTTTACCAAAGATATGTAGCAGTATAAATTTTGGCCAAAATTTATGAAGAAAAAATAGTAATTTGCAAAATTTTATAACAGAAACGAAAAAAAAATCATTTTTTTACAAAATTTTCAGTCTTTTTTCTCTTATAGCGCAAAAAATAAAAAACCCAACAGTGATTAAATACCACCAAAAGAAAGCTCTATTTGTGTGAAAAAAAGGTCAAAAATTTCATATGGGTACAGTGTTGTATGACTGAGTAATTGTCATTCAAAATGTGAGAGCACCGAAAGCTGAAAATTGGTCTGGTTATTAAGGGGGTTTAAGTGCCCAGTGGTCAAGTGGTTAAACATCCTTGCGGTTTTCTTTTGATCTGCAGGCAATGCAGTTCAGATGACTACACCATATTGGGCGGTGTTTAGAAAAGCCTACCTGCAAGTTAACGGCTTTTGCATTTGTGTCTTTCAAAAACCCAGTATACCTGGCACTCTGCACCCTGATATTGCATCTTCCTACCACACAGCACCCCTACTACTGACCCTCCTGTCCTCATGAGTCTGAACCTCCCTGCCTTTCAGCAACCTTACTACCACCCCCCATGCATTCCATACTCTGAACCTCTCTGAGAAGAGGAAAGGCTGATCCTGCATTAATGTACATTACCATTCCTCAGTCTTATAACAAATTTAGGCCAGACAGTTCCTTTTTTTAAATTATTTTTAAGCTAATAGCATATATTGAAAGAAATGTGTATATTCGCATGGACTCATTTTTGCTTAAAAGAATAGGACATCCTATACTCGGATGTGCAGCTTGACATTGACAATAAATCCTTGACCTGTGAGTCACCTAGATAGTGAGTCTAACAAATACCAGTATCAAATTCAAATGACAACATGTAAGTTTTATTCCAGGATGCTCACTCTTTAACAAGTGATTTTTTTTTGACGAGTTGAAGAAAGATTTCCTCCTGAGCTGCGGATGTCTTAAAGCTTTTGTTTTTATGTAAACTCTCCTTTAGGCTATGGCCACAGACAATCTTATAATAGAAATCGGTATTTTCTTGCAGGGGGAGTCATTGAAGCAGCTGTATCCACCCTTGATTAACCCTGCCTTTGCTTAAAGCTGAATTAGAGGCAAGCTTTTTTTATATAGTTCTGAAAAATTGGTAAAGATGTGGTGTGTATCTTATTTTTTAAATATGTTTTATCGTGCTTTTCACTGTTACTTGTTTCAGAATTGCATCGCCACTCAATTTTTCATTGTCTGATTTGTTGAGATGAGTGTATTGTGCTCATCATTTGGTCCTTTTTTTTGTAAGAAAGTGCAATGGGCAATAATCATGCCCAAAGCAGTGGACTGCATTACTGACTTTTTTTTTTTTTTTTAAACCTGAGCTGTAAGTTTTGGTTGGTGATGATGAGGGAAGGGCGATATAACAGATAACCAGGCCTATGGTTCAAGATTTGAGTGAGGTATGCCAGTGAGATGAGTGCAAGGCTTTAGAACAGAGTACAGCAACCCATAGAAACCTTTCATATTTAGAGGGACATTTATTTTTACTTTTAAAGAATATCACTTCTGACTGGGATCGAGCAAAATTTAATTTTTGTTTTCCATCATTTTGGTAAAAATCTGAATATTTCTTCAAAAAATGCCATTTTGGCCAAACTACATTGGACTCAGTGGAAAAGACAAAATATTAATGTGGCTCTGAAGCCCTGTACACACGATCGGTTTTACCGATGAAAACAGTCCGATGGACTTTTTTCATCGGACAAACTGATCGTGTATGGACCCCATCTGTCTTTTTTCCATCGGTGTTGAAAAATAGAACATGTTTTAAATTTATCCGATGGAAAAAAAAAACGATAGCAAATTACTATCGTCTGTGGGGAACTCCATCAGATAAAAAACCCACGCATGCGAGTGTTTTACGTCACGGCGTTTGGGACAATCGGTTTTTTGACTGATGGTGTGTAGGCAAGACTGATGGAAGTCAGCTTCATCGGATTTCCGATGGGAAAATCCATCGGTTTAAAATCCATAGGAAATCCGATTGTGTGTACAGGGCTTTAGAAGTGCAATGGAGTTTTTTCAATGGCTCATGAGAGTTAGGGAAACACTTTTCAACTATCCTGGACCTGTTTTTTTGCAAAATGGCCCTTCATTTTTTAACCTAGCTTTAAAAACAGTGGGGAAAAAATCATTACTTGTGCCGTAACCACTTGCTGTCGGTAACTCCAGTGTGAAGTCGAGAAACTAAAATGATTAGCCCCTGGGCATCCAATGCCTCAACAGACTGCTTCATAGGAGCAGCTGTAGAAGTAAATGTTAACACAAAATCAAGAGCTGTTACAGTTCTGCAAAGCCCCTCCATAGGACAGTAGATTATTGTGGTAGTGATTTTTTACTGGTTGATTGCGTATTGTGCAAAAATGTGCCCTCATCAACCTGACTTAATCTTATCTGCATGCTATGCAATCCTATATTTCCCCTAAGTGATGTATAATATGTTAAGGTTGAATAAAAAAAAAATATAATGTGGAGAACTGAGAAATCACCGAAATGAAAACAAAAGCTCTGGAACCCAAGGAGATTCAGGGAGAAAGGGGCCCTGGGACTCAAGTGGTTAAAATGACAGTATACAGATTACTTTTAAATGCAAAAATGAAAAATAACCTCAAAAGAAATAAACAAGACTACCCTTAATACAGCCCAAAAACACTTCAGCATAATCTTTACTTCTGAGTTATCGCGCCTATTTATTGAGCTGCTCTGGCCAATTTGCCCAGTCTTTCTTACCATGTATCACATTAGGTAAAAAGAATCCAGCAAAAAATTTTTGCACGAAAATTTGCCATTTTCTTTATTTTTTTTTTCCTTTGGTAATTTAAAGGCTAACATCAACTTCCGGACAATATTACGGTATGTGTTGCACCGGTATTTAGTGTATAAAGTGTAACGTGGAACAAATCGTAGCATGCATTCAGGAAATGTGGTAGTTGTGGTACAAAAATTGTTGCATCTTATGGCCCAGTGTTCCCAGGTTTACTTGGGGAAGATGGAAAGAGAATAAAAAACATGGTAGAAGAGGTTAGGTTTAGGGAGGAGGAAGGAAGGGGGTGGGGGAGGGGTTGGAATTTTGTTCCGGATTTGGTTGTATCGTTGTTGAGCTTTCAATACCCAGACTGGTAAATATTCATGGGTAGGTATGGGAAAGAAGGTTTTTAAAGGCCTGTTGTCCAGATGTGCAGATATGAAGATAGGAGCTAAAATGGAGAAAGAAGAAAAGGGAGGTAAAGAAAAAGGGGAAGAAGATTGTCAGGAGGGTAAGATTGGTAAGTGGGTGGGGAAGAAAGTAGTGGCTAGGGGGAACATGACGCTGTTCCTCATGGAGTCACTTATAGAGGACTAATTCTATAATTGACCTTTTTGCTCAAGTTTGTTATACAGCAATGTCTTGGAGATATTTTTTTTAAGATTGACCAACAGCGACTGAAGACATTTTTACTATTTGGTTAGCTCCCTATAATGAAGAAATTTTTTCCATCATTTTGTATTTTTGCGCTAATTCTGCATTGCCCTATAAGGACACACACCTGGCATTCTATAATGACATCCTTTTATTTTTTACATTATAGTTTTTTAGACAGTTATTAATAATAGTGAGGTTTTGTCTTTTTAATTGGGTTATGGTGAAGGCTAATTTGTGGAAACCTTTTGTAATCTGTGGTTTTTGTATAACAATAAATGGTCCTTTACACTTTTTCATAACTGAGTCTACGGGGCAACCCACGGGAGCCCCATTAGGGCGGCTACTTTAGGGGTTTTGGGCATCTATGCCTTGACCTGTTTTTTTTTTTTTTGTTTGTTTTTCATTAGGGGGCAGCAGTTTTAAATTTTTGGCAAGCAAAGATACCTTATTTATTTATTTGTTTTTTGCTTAAAATACAAGTAATATATGGTGATGCTAATGTGCCCTTTTGATTGCTGGGCAATAATATAACAAGGCAATGGCATCGACATGTGTATTAAAAATTAACATCATTCCTGCACAAGTGAAATAAAAATAATTACTATGTCACTATAGAGCTGAGGCCTGGCCCCGCCCCTGCTTTCTCCTCATTGGTTTACTGGCTGTGATTGACAGTAGCAGGAACTAATTGCTCCCGCTGTGGTCTCAGCCAATGAGGAATGAGAGACCTGGGAGAAGCTCAGCTCTCATGCACATCGCTGGATCGAGAGGTAGCTCAGGTGAGTATTGGGGGGTAATCAGAACAAGAAAAACTTGCCGCTCCAGGTGAGACAAGGAAGCCTGATGGATCCAGTTGGTGCCCGTACCGACTCGCCTCCTTGTGCAATGGAAAATAAAATAAATGGCCGCACACCACAATTGATCCAAGATCCTTTATTTGGTCATCTCTCAAACACTACAGGAACAGAATGCTGGTAGACGCGTTTCACACACTTCAGGTGCGCTTAATCATTACACAGGTATGTCGGCGTGATAATCCTTATATCGCCCCACCTATACCTATAGCAGGTGTCATGGAGTACTAATCACAGACCTCCTATTGCCTATGATTAACGTGTGAAGAAACCACAAAAGTACAAATACATATCCCATATATATATATGAAACAAGAAAATGTGCAAAGACAGAACAAAGTAATAAGCCATAGACCACCACCAACCATAAAAACATTGCTAGAGCCTCATTAGCCTTATACTAATATGTCTCCCTATAATCCATATCTGATATACATATTGTGAGGGGGTTAGCTCGGCAGCGGGTGTGTGTGACCCCCGGGATGGGCTCCCCACACAAAACAGGCCCAGCAAACGGAGGTTGTGGTTTTCAAAATCAAAAAAGGTGCGGTTTATTTTCTATATACAGTGACAAAACACAGCAAAGCAAAAGAAACATAACCAAAATAAATCCTGGTCAAGTTGACCTCTGACTAAACATACAGGTTTCCTAACTAACAACTGGGATCAGCCTAGTGCTGTCCTAGTCCCTAAGTCCCTGGTTTAGTAAAAGTCCAAACAAATAGCCACACAGGCTTTGCCTCACCGCACAGGGGTTCACTCTCCCTAGACAGTCCACACAGGTCTGGTTCCAGGCATGAGCTAACATCTAATGAAGCTGGGAGTTCTTATAGAGGCCTAAATGAGCTGAAAAGGTTCAGCTGGTCTCCTCATCTCTGTCTGCCCGACGCCCCACACTCTCCCTAGAGGTATGAGTCATCCATGAGCCCACTAGCCTTATACAACTCTCCACCTAGTTGTATAAGTCGGCGTAAAGCCTGAATCTGGGCGAAATATATCTACCCCCCTGGATGCAACCAGGTGACTTTACCTTCCTGCTGTCACATACCCCCCCCCTCTTGTTTTAACCTCGGGGTTGGAACACCAGCAATCAGGCATTCATGTACTCGAGACAAAGCATCCACATTCCCCATTTGAACGCCAGGGCGATGCTTTACTGTGAAGTTGAATTCCTGGAGGGCCAGGAACCACCTATTCACTCTTCTATTTGTTTCCTTGTTTTGAGCCATCCACTTTAACGGAGCGTGATCCGTAACCATGTCAAAGTGCCTACCTAGCAGGTAGTACCGAAGGGAATCTAGAGCCCACTTCACCGCTAAACACTCCTTTTCAACGGTGGCGTAATTTACCTCATGGGACTTCAACTTCCTGCTGAGGTAAATGACTGGGTGCTCTTCCCCGTTCCAGACCTGGGACAATACTGCTCCTAACCCCACATCTGACGCATCACTTTGTACGACAAAGTCTTTAGAGAAGTCGGGTGAGTACAACACTGGCTGGCTACATAAGGCTTGTTTCAAGAATTGGAATGCTGCCTCAGCCTCGGGGGTCCATTTAATCATGACCGACCCTTTCCCCTTCGTCAGGTTGGTTAGGGGCACAGCCTTAGAAGCAAAGTGGGGAATGAATCGCCGATAATACCCAGCGATTCCCAGAAAGGCTCGTACCTGCTTCTTGCTGTTGGGACGTGGCCAACTCTGGATGGCCTCGACTTTGTTGAGTTGGGGTTTTATTACTCCCCTCCCAATGGTGTACCCAAGATATTTGGCCTCCTCCTGCCCAATGGTACACTTCTTGGGGTTAGCCGTAAACCCCGCTTCCCGAACAGAGTCCAGGACTGCTTGCACTTTTGGCAGATGTGAGGCCCAATCTGTGCTATGGACAATTACGTCATCCAGGTAAGCCGCAGCATACTTCCGATGGGGCCTCAGCATCTGGTCCATTTTCCGCTGGAATGTGGCCGGCGCATTCTGTAACCCGAACGGCATTCTTTTATATTGGAACGCCCCGTCTGGGGTTACAAATGCGGTTTTCTCTTTGGCCGACTTGGCCAGGGGGATTTGCCAATACCCTTTTGTGAGGTCAAGAGTCGTCATGTATCGGGCTGTTCCCAGCCGGTCGATCAACTCATCTATACGTGGCATGGGGTAGGTGTCAAATTTTGTAACTTTGTTCAACTGACGAAAATCGTTACAAAATCGCCAGCTCCCATCCGGTTTAGGCACCAACACGATGGGACTAGACCAATCACTTTGGGACTCCTCTATCACCCCTAAGTTCAGCATTTTCTGTACTTCCTCCCGTATTGCCTCCCGTCGAGCCTCTGGGATCCGATAGGGTTTTAACTTCACCCTTTCACCGGGCGGGGTAATGATGTCATGCTCTACCCCAGATGTTTGTCCCGGCAGCTCAGAGAATACCTCCTTGTTGCGAAGCACAAACTCCTTAACCTCCTGTTGTTGGGGTTGTGACAAGGTGGCTGCTATTCCAACCTCAGGAATCACGCAACCAGTTTGAGCTGGTGACCAAGTGTCTGCGACTAGGGACTCTCTATCCCTCCAGGCTTTCAACAGATTAACGTGATAGATCTGTTCGGGCTTTCGCCTTCCTGGTTGTCTGACCTTGTAATTCACTTCGCTCACTTTTTCCATTATCTCGTAGGGGCCTTGCCATTTGGCAAGGAATTTACTTTCAACCGTAGGGACAAGTACCAATATCCTATCCCCCGGGGAAAAGGTACGGGTCTTGGCTCCACGGTTGTACACTCTCTGCTGTGCCAACTGCGCTTGGGCCAAATGTTCCTTCACGATGGGCATTACCTGTGCAATTCGATCTTGCATCAGGGCGACATGCTCAATCACACTCCTGTGGGGAGAACTCTCACTTTCCCAAGTTTCCTTGGCAATATCCAACAGCCCTCTTGGGTGTCTCCCATACAGTAACTCAAAGGGGGAGAATCCCGTAGAGGATTGGGGCACCTCCCTAATAGCAAACATCAAATAAGGAAGTAAACAGTCCCAATCCTTTCCATCTCTATCCACCACTTTCTTCAACATTTGTTTTAGGGTTTTGTTGAATCTTTCAACCAGCCCATCGGTTTGGGGGTGATACACAGACGTACGCAATTGCGTCACTTTGAACAATTTACACAGCTCTTTCATAACCCGGGACATAAAGGGTGTACCTTGGTCCGTAAGCAGTTCTTTACAAATACCCACCCGGCTAAAAACAAGAGATAGCTCTTTGGCTATGGTTTTGGCCGAGGTATTTCGGAGAGGGATCGCTTCTGGATAACGGGTGGCATAGTCCATTATAACTAATATGTACTGGTGCCCCCTAGCGGACTTGATTATAGGACCTACCAAATCCATGGCGATCCTCTCAAACGGGACCTCAATGATGGGTAGAGGGACCAGCGGGCTACGGAAATGTGGCATCGGGGCCAACCTCTGACACACAGGGCAGGAGGAACAATAATTTTCTACGTCCTTCATCACCCCCGGCCAATAGAATCTCTGTAATACCCTCTCTCGGGTTTTCTCTGTCCCCAGATGACCTCCAAGAATGTGCCCATGGGCCAACTCCAACACCAACTTCCTGTAAGGTTTGGGCACCACAAGCTGCTCAACGGTTTCTTCTGCCCTTTTTGCCACCCGATACAGTAGGTCCTTCTCTACGCTGAAGTATGGGTAAGTGCAGGTATTATCTGGGTTCACTAACTCACCATCTATTTTCACTACGTTTTCCCGTGCCTTTATTAGGGCGGGGTCTTTCAACTGTTCTGTGGCAAAGTTTTCCCTGTGAACCTCAAGATCAGAAAACTCCACAGACGGTAGGTTTTCGTCTGAGGAGGTGGGCTCCTCTCCAGTTTCTTGAGTCTCCCCTGCCAATACTGATAAGGGAAATTCCGGAGAGTCCTCACCACTCTCAGGGGAGTTCTGGCTATCACATTCCTGGTACATAGGGGCACCAGTGAGGGGCTCAGGATCATCCCACAGTTCCCAGAACTTCGGAAAATCCCTTCCCACAATGGCGTCATGCGGTAACTGAGATACTAAGCCCACTGGATGAGAGAGGGTACCTTTGGGGGTCTCGAAACACACTGTAGTCACTGGATACTCTCGGGTGTCCCCATGCACACAAATAACAGCTACCTTGCTATTCCCAGAGACCTCTGTTTTAACTAACTCAGCCTTTATCAGGGTCACAAGGCTACCTGAATCCAGCAATACCACAACATTTCTACCATTAACACACATTTTGCATAAATGTTTCTCAGTTCCTCGAATGGCAGTGCATGCGACTGTCGCACACAGCGACTGACGTCTGCCCGTCAGAAAGTCACACTGCATGGGTTCCTCCACAACCGGGCAATTGGCTGCAATATGTCCCGCTTGCCGGCAGCGGTAGCAAACGATCCTTCTTGCCGCCTCTTGAGCCGCTGATTTCCCAGGCTGTTCTCGCCAAACTTGGGGTAGAGCTCCCACCCTCTCACTCTCTCCACCCTCACCCCTTGGAATCCTCTTATCCGCCCCTGGGGATGGTCTGGTCTTAGGGTGGAAAGTCCGAGTGTCTCTGGAAGAGGCCGTCAGGTTCTCTGTAGCCAAGTATTTCTCCACACGATCCACAAGTCCATCGGCCGTCTCTGGGTCTCCATGGCTTACCCACTTTTGGATGGCAGTAGGAAGAGCTCTCAAAAACCGATCCATTACAACACGTTCCACAATCTTTGGTGCGGACAAAGTCTCTGGCTGTAGCCACTTTCTGCTCAGGTGAATGAGATCATACATTTGAGACCTGGGGGGTTTTCCAAGCTGGAAAGTCCAGTTATGCACACGCTGAGCCCGGACAGCCTGGGTGACACCCAGCCTTGCCAATATTTCAGCTTTTAGCATCACATAGTCTTTTGCTTGGTTAGGCTCTAGGTCATAGTAAGCTTTCTGCGATTCACCAGTTAACAGAGGAGCCACCAGTCCAGCCCACTGCTCCTCAGGCCACTTTTCTCTTTCAGCGGTCCTTTCAAATGTGGTCAAAAATACCTCTGGATCATCCTCTCCAGTCATTTTTGTCAATAAACGACTCACCCCAAAGGACGCGGTATTAGTGGGACGGCTTTCCTCACTGGTCTGCGGACGTTGCTGCATTACTGCTTCCATCTGTTGTTGTAGTCTCTGCTCTTGCTTCTGCAACAGGTCTATGAAGCGGGCCTCAGATTGCTGCTGGGCTCGTTGCTGAGCCTCCAGACTCTGTTGCAAAGTTGCGTTTGTCTGCTGCTGGGCTGCAAGGCTCCTTTGCAAACCTGCATTTGTCTGCTGTTGATTGGCATTTGCTAGAGCCAGCTGCTTCAGTATCTCCTCCATGCTGGCTTAAAAAAAACTGCCACTGGTTCTCCACCAACTGTGAGGGGGTTAGCTCGGCAGCGGGTGTGTGTGACCCCCGGGATGGGCTCCCCACACAAAACAGGCCCAGCAAACGGAGGTTGTGGTTTTCAAAATCAAAAAAGGTGCGGTTTATTTTCTATATACAGTGACAAAACACAGCAAAGCAAAAGAAACATAACCAAAATAAATCCTGGTCAAGTTGACCTCTGACTAAACATACAGGTTTCCTAACTAACAACTGGGATCAGCCTAGTGCTGTCCTAGTCCCTAAGTCCCTGGTTTAGTAAAAGTCCATACAAATAGCCACACAGGCTTTGCCTCACCGCACAGGGGTTCACTCTCCCTAGACAGTCCACACAGGTCTGGTTCCAGGCATGAGCTAACATCTAATGAAGCTGGGAGTTCTTATAGAGGCCTAAATGAGCTGACAAGGTTCAGCTGGTCTCCTCATCTCTGTCTGCCCGACGCCCCACACTCTCCCTAGAGGTATGAGTCATCCATGAGCCCACTAGCCTTATACAACTCTCCACCTAGTTGTATAAGTCGGCGTAAAGCCTGAATCTGGGCGAAATATATCTACCCCCCTGGATGCAACCAGGTGACTTTACCTTCCTGCTGTCACAATATATACACTGTATTTCCACACAATAAAATCACTAATCCATGTGGATAATAATAAGTGGGGAAATCAACTAAAATGTAGCAACTTTACAAAACAGGACAAAAAATAAATAAATGGTGATGCTAATGTGCCCTATTGATTGCTGGGAACGGCAAACTATAATGATAGATCTTTTTTTTTTATATAAATGTGTTATGTACGCTTTTATGCAGATTTTTTTAAGAAAGGTACAATCAGGAAAACAGAATACGAAACATGGTTTAGAGGTCGTTTATCATGGAGGGAAACAATGCAAGCAAGGCAATAATGTAACAAGGCAATGGCATTGACGTGTATTAAAAATGAACATTATTCCTGCACGAGTGAAATAAAAATACTTACTATGTCACTATAGAGCTGAGTCCTGGCCCCGCCCCCACTCTCTCCTCATTGGTTTACTGGCTGTGATTGACAGTTGCAGGAACCAATTGCTCCCACTGCCATCTCAGCCAATGAGGAATGAGAGACCCGGGAGAAGCTTGCTGGATTGAGAGGGATCTCAGGTGAGTATTGGGGGGGGGGCGCTGCACTCAGGAGGTCTTTTTACCTTCATGCATAGAATGCATGAAGGTAAGAAACCTTGAGCCTTTAAAACCACTTTGACTGTCAGATAAAATATTTTGTGAGTCAGTATGAGTGGCACCTGTAAGTGTTTTTTTTTTTTTTTGAAAAGTTTTATTTATAGTTTTGACAAAACAAACAGACCCAATGGGCCAAACACAAACTAAATACAAATCTTCAGCATTGGCTCCCTCGCCCTCCCTCCAGACCCCCACCCATTAACAGGAATAATACAGTTATAAAGTCACTTTAACTGAATCACAGTCATATGATGTTTGGAAATGTCTCATAATCACAACCATAATCAACTCTTACTGCAAGTGCATTTAGAATGGGTGCCACTCAATCCGCCACCGTAAGTTCACTATTCATCCAACCACCCCATACTTTATCAAATTTCTGAGGTGCGCCCCTACTAGCATACGTAGCTTTGTACAGCGGTACAGCTCTATTCACCACCCCCTTCCATGCTGACACAGTGGGCGGATTGGGCTTTTTCCATGATAACACTATCAGTTTCCTGGCGTAATATATGAGAATCGTCAACAGAGCCCGAGTCGCTCCCCTTGGGGCTAGATTGTCTACCAGACCCAAGAGGCATACCTCAATTGAAGGCTGTACCTGGATGGTGGTCACCCCAGCTATGCAGTCGGCAACCCCTCTCCAGAACCCCTGGATGAATGAGCAATTCCAAAATACATGCATGAAATCGGCCGTGAGGGAACTGCACCACCAGCAACAAGGAGACTGTGTAGGGAATATCTTGGCCAGTCTAGCCGGCGTAAGATAGATGCGATGCAAAAATTTAAATTGGATGAGATGGTCCCTGGCAGAGACCAATCTGGTAAAATTAATGTCCCATACATCATCCCAGTCATCCCTGTCCATCTGGGGGAACACCTCACCCCACGCCGCCCTACACTTTGCCAGGAGATCCCCTCCCTCACTCAACAGCTGTTTATATATTGTAGACAAGGCCTTGTCTAAAGTGTCCTCTCTCAGTAAAGACTCCATATCACTAGTTTGCATGGTGATACCAATATCTCCAAATTGGGCCTTAAATGCATGTCTGAGCTGAAGAAAACGAAACAAGTGCGTATTGGGCAGATCAAACTTGGCTTTAAGGGCGTCAAACTGTAAGAGTTTCCCACCCCCCACTATGTCCCTCAGAGTCTTAATGCTATACTTAGTCCAGGTGACTGGATCGGGGTACTCACAAAAGTGTGGTAGCTGAGGATTCTTCCAAAGTGGTGTGAAAGGAGAAATTTCAGAGGCGCCACCCACCTTATTCACTGCCACCCATGCCCTACAGGCGGCACGCATGGATATCGTGAGCCTATACGGAGCCCTGATTCCCCAAAGCGGGAGATGCCTCAGTGCCTCATACGAACCCACAACAGCCGCCTCCAGCGTATTAGCAGTGTCGTCCTCAGGTAGAGTGAACCACCTGTGGACAAATACCAGCTGACCAGCTAAGAAATACCTGTGGAAGTCCGGGACCGCCAGTCCCCCTTGTTTCCACGGCAGTTGTAACACCCGGAATTTAATTCGAGGGCGTCGTCCCTGCCATAAGAAAGTTGTTATGAGACCATCTATTTTCTTAAAAACATATCTCGGTATCCAAACAGGGGAATTCCGAAATATATACAAAAACAAAGGTAAAAATTTAATTTTCACTAAATTCACCCTACCAATGAGCGTCAAAGGTAAGTTTTGCCATGCCTGTAGCCTGGATTTCAGTTTAGTCAAAAGTGGCTGTAAGTGTTTTTTAACAAACTTTCTTCTAAACAGATAGGAACAAACTGCTGCAAACAAAGACAACCACAATCAGCAAAGTAAACTGTGCAATGTCTGTGGTAAGACCATTAAATTAGCATTAAGCAGTAACTGAAATGTTAGAAATCCAGTGATCAGCACATGGCTACTTTCCACAGCAGCTTCTGGGATTTGTGTCGTGAGTAGGGTTGATCTTTTTAGCAGCTTAAGTGATTCATCCATGATTCATCTGAAGTTTAAAAGCCATACACATGTTTTTATTATTATTTATTTTACACATTTATTTAGCACAGATATGTTTTTAGCAATGTCTTACAGAGAAAGTTTAACCATTCACATGTCCTGGTCCTAAACAAGGTCAAGGTTTCAACAGGGTCAGTTTGGGAAGAATCCAGTTAACCTACCAGTAGAATTTTCGGTACTTGGCAGAAAACTAACCAATCTCTGCAAACACGCAGAGAACACACAAACTCTGTGTAAATTGGTGTTCTTGGTGGAAATTACACCTAGAGCTCTAATACTGTTATTCTCATTCAGTAGATTTTTTATTAAAGTAATGCAAGTTACAGAATAATGGCTGTATACAATGTTGACAAAGAATTTGGCATTGGACAAAGATACAGTGCCAGAAGAGAGATGCTGCTGCCATAACTCATAAAATAGTTTCAATAGAGTACACATTAGAGTAGACCAGCGATTAGAAAGGTATAGACCCTAAGTCAGTGGTGCCTAACCTTTTATAGAACCAGGGCGACTTAAGCAACTTGGTAACCAGTCTCAGGCCACATTGAGCGGAGCCGGTGGATGACAGGTCCATGTCCACTCCACATATGCAGAGCAGACAGGGACACAACAAGCTCTACTCTATGGGTCATCCGATCCGCCCAGACGGAAGGGGACGGATCCCCTTCTGTTTTTTTTTTAAGCGGATTGATTGGAGGTAGGTGGTAGTAAACGACACAAATCCATTCACATCTGCCGCTTCATATAGGTGAATCCAGGATCTGATTGGGTCCGCCTGAAATACCGACAGGCGAACCGGATTGGACTGATCGTGTGAAGGGGGCCTCAGGCTGCTTCCACACTGATGCGCTGTGGTTTACCGGCACCGCGGGTGCAGCGCAGTATAGCTGTGGCTTTCCTGCAGGTTAGCTGCACTTTGCCATAGAATGCTATTATATCTTGCAGTTGTGGTGCACTTTCTGAAAGCGCACCAAACCTGCAGGTGACAACAGAAGTCTTTGACTCGGTGCAGGTAACCCACAGGTACACTGCACCTGTGGATTAGTTTGAAAATAGCCCAGTGTAGCTAGAGTACCAGTGTAGAGAACATTGCTGTTTGATTTTAATTAAAAACAGACCTCAATCTTTACTTCTTCCTGCATGTATTGCTGGCTGCTGCTGTCCCCCAGGTGGGTAAAGCTGGCTTCTGCTGTCCCCCAGGTGGGTAAAGCTGGCTTCTGCTGTCCCCCAGACGAGTATAGCTGGCTTCTGCTGTCCCCCAGGCGGGTATTGCTGGCAGCTGCTTCTGTCCCCCTGGGCAGGTATGGCTGGCGGCTGCTGCTGTCCCCCAGGGTGGATATGGCTGGTGGCTGCTGCTTTCCCCCAGCGGATATGGAGGCTGGCTGCTGCTGTCCCCCAGGGCAGGTATGGCTGGCGGCTTCTGCTGTCCCCAAGGTGGATAAGGTTGGCGGCTGCTGCTGTCCCCAAGGCGGGTATGGCTGTCAGCTGCTGCAGGGTGGGGATGGCTGGTGGCTGCTGCTGTTTCCCAGGGCAGGTTTGGCTGGCAGCTGCTGCTGGCTGTCCCCCAGGATGGGCATGGCTGGTGGCTGCTATGGCTGGCAGGTACTGCTAGCTGTCTCCCACGGCAGGTATAGCTGGCATACATGCAAACAAGAAAGTCCGGACAGCCGCACTCCAATGACAATGCCTTTATTGAATAAAAACCAGTCCATACAGTATACGCAAACAATTAAATCAAAAACATCTGACACGTTTCACACCTCTTACTGGTGCATAGTCATAGCTGACTGTCAACGCTTGGTTCACAGAGTTGCCTGAGCAGAGAGCTGGTGATTGTCAGTCACCGCTGTCTGCTCTGCCCCTCCAGCGCTCACTGAAGAGCAGGGCTGTGGCGGGAGCGGCCAAGTCAGGCTCTCAGCGGCTCGCTAAGAGCCTGAGCTGGGTGCCGGCTAGGTATGTGGGGGGATCTCGACAATATGGCCGCAATCTTTCCCGAGCCTGGACCGGCTCTGGGATGTCAGCCGACAGCGGTCTTCAGCCCTCTGTCTGCAGAAAATGGGTCACAGGAGTACAGAACGAACTACACTCCTGTGATCCACAGGAGAAGTACAACCAAACAAGCTTTGGCCGTACTTCTCCTTTAAAGGCCATCATTGTCCAAATCAAACATATTTTTCATGGCAAAAATTAACTATGGTCACCTATTAAAAAAGTATGTGCTGCAACACTTTATTATAAGTGCATCTGCACCTAAAGTTTTCTAATTCAAATACCTGTTTGATAACTAATACAGCTTCCTGTGATGTTGTGGTAATGATGCTGCACTGCTTCTGACCTCGCGGAAGAGTTGTCATTCTCATGTAGGCTGAGCCTTCTTGCACTACAGTGGTATGAAAAAATTATGCAGGGGATGTGGCTATCAGCACTGTTATGACTTCGCAAGCTTAAGGCTACTTTCTGGGGTGGGGGCGTTAGCGGTAAAGCGCCGCTAGTTTTAGTAGCGCTTTACCGCTGTTATAGCGGTGCCTTTCGGCCGCTAGCGGGGCGCTTTTAACCTCCGCTAGCGGGCGAATAAAGGGTTAAAAATGCCGCTGCCCCTTGATTTCAATACACCGCTCCCGCACCGCCCCAAAGATGCTGCTCGCAGGACTTTTTTCTTGTCCTGCAAGTGCACCGCCTCAGTGTGAAAGCACTCGGGCTTTCCCCTTGAGAGGCGCTTTACAGGTGCTATTTTTAGCGCAAAAACGCCTGAAAAGCATCCCAGTGTGAAAGTGGTCTAAAGCTTTTCAATCAGAACCTGACCACACCTAGTCCTGCCCACTGGTTTCTGAGTTAATAGCACTGTCTCTGTTGCTGAAAGCCTCCCATCGTGAACTGCAGTGACTAGAAGAGGAAACATATGGGGGGAAAATGAAGGAGGATTTGGCTCAGTCAGGGAGATTTCATTTCGTTTTTGAAGTATGTGTATTTGGTACTTGTTTAGACTGTCATATGAGTTACAAGGGACTGCTTGCAAGTTCTAGATGCTATCACTTTTTCAGTTTTTTAACATCTAAATACTTCCTGCACCACTTATCAGCAAATGAAATGTATAATGTCAGAATATTAACCTCCTATGTCAAGACGAACAAATAATAAATATATCTCACATACTGTATATACACTTCTACAGAAGTTCACTGTTATGTATAATCTTCTTAACCTTAAAAATATTTTAAATATGTATGAATAGATGAAAATGTACATTACCTGAAATAATTGCCAGGGCGTGGAAAAAGCCTAATCTCACTTGAACTTAAATCCTGTATGAACTATTGAATGCATTATGAAAGACTGGCAGCTATTTAACCTGACAAATTACTAGAATTCCAAAGAATCCAGGATCCCTGATCACCCATTTTTTGCCTGGGACCTTCAACCCATCTCTCTAATACTGTGTCAATTGGCGTGTCAACAACAATTAATTGACTATTGGGAGAAATCCAGAACCCTGCAAATTTGATTATGCACGCCTTTAGACCATAGAAAAAATAAAGTGCCAGTCCAAAGAATACATTCATAACTCCACAAAATAAGGAAACTCCAGTCAAGCCACTAAATACATATTAAAGCCACATAAATGGGAGCGGTTTTAACTGCCAAAGGATTTGTAATATTCTGGAGTCAATTCAGTGGCGGCCCGTAATGCAGGGCCGCCCCCCTAATCCACGCGTCCGGCCCCCTAATCTACATGCAAGGCCCTGGACGCATTGATTCCAATGGTTTGTTTGATGCCCCCCCCCCCCCCCAAAAAAATACCACCAGCCGCCACTGGTTACTCCTGTCGGTCAGCATAGCCAGGTCTGCCTTATCCACTGCAGTGAGAGCATGACAACAGGACAAATTTACACTCCCAGTTTTCCGATTAAATGGTGAAAATTAAGTAGCACACTGATGGGGTCACCACTCTTTTCTTAACCAAGTGTTCTCTGCCAGCACTTGTGTATTGCTCACAAGCCTGATTGGTTCAAGGGGTTGACCCTTCCTCTGCCAGTCTGAGAGTTCCTACAGAGGGGGCAGTTTAAGGTACTTACACTACTTCTTGATTTTTTTGGATCAGTACAGAAAAAGAAATATGTAAATGTAGAAAGGATAATTCCAAGAAGGTTCCCTAAGGTCAGCCATACACGGTTCGAATTTTGGCCGTTTCAGCAGGAACTGGCTGAATTTCGAACCGTTAGGCCCGGTTCACATAGGGCCTGACGAGTCGCGTCCCGCTCTGTACTATGGAACCGTTCTAATAGGAGCGACTCGGGTCGCTCCGACTTAGAAAAAGGTTCCTGTACTTCTTTTGGGGGCGACTTGCATTGACTTCTATACAGACGTCATTATGCAAATCACCTTAGGCGGGCATCTCAAGTCGTCTTGAGATCGAGTCGCCCCCAAAGTCGTGCCGCCCCTGTGTGAACCGGGCTTTAATGGGCAGGCTGAATGTAGCAATTTGATCACTTGGGCCTGCCGGATTCTCTTGCGATTATCGCTAGTGGCTGCTATAGCCGCTAGCAGCAATCACTGTCTTCTCCCAGCGGCGACAGCTTAAACCCCACCCGCGCCGGGAGAAGAAAATGGTCTTGCAGGAGGAATTCCCACATCAACACTGCCTGTGTTGATGGGGAAATCGAAAAAATGTCTTTCCTGCCCGTGGCAACCCGTGGTTGCAGGAAATAAATTTGCTCTCTGTGTATGGCCAGCTTAAAGCAGAGGTCCACCTAAAAAAAAATATATTAAAAGCCAGCAGCTACTAATACTGCAGCTGCTGACTTTTAATAAATGGACACTTACCTGTCCAGTGTGCCCACGATGTCGGCAGCCGAAGCCGAGCAATCGCTCGTCTCTCAGCTGCCCCCGCCGCCATCCTCGGTGAGGGAATCAGGAAGTGAAGCGTTGCGGCTTCACTGCCCGCTTCCCTACTGCGCATGCGCAAGTCGCGCTGTGCGTCCTCACTGGTCCCCACTGTGTTCTGGGGGTATCTCATTCTCCTCTTCTGCTCTCCCTGTCCTTTCCCTCCTCCCCATGCATGGGCCGCTGGGCGACTGAACAGGGGTCTTCTGGGGGGGCTCCGTGTCCGGCGAGGGGGCTGCGCTGGGTTCTGGGGGTCCGCTGTTCTCTTCCCTATTTTTTTTTTTGGTGTGCACATTGTGGGAGGCCACTGCGTGGAGGGTCAGCGTGGTCGCGCCATTTTCCTGTAGTTTTAGTCAGGAAGTTTGGTGGCCATTTTCCTGTAGTCTTAGTCAGGAAGTCCAGTGGCCATTTTCCTGTAGCCTTAGTCAGGAAGTCCGGCGGCCAACTTTCCGGAGCCCTCAGGCGTTTTTTTGCTGAGGCGGACATTTTCTTGTAGTCTCAGCTTGTTTTTGCCCCTAGCACTGGTTATCCTTCTGGAACGGCGCGAATTGCACAGAACACCTCGTGAGGGAGAGCGGACGGCAGCAAAGCGCGGTACCTGGGCCGGGGTGGTGAGTCCTGCGGGGGGCCCCTCAGTCTGTGGCAGCTAGGAGGGTGGACTTTTGGTGTAACTAGCCTGCGGTCCCTACCGGGTGTCAGGCGAGTGTGGGTCAGCATGGCGTCAGAAGCTGGCGCTTCTTCCCCAGACATACCTGTGGTGGCAACCGGTTCCCCTGCACCTGCGGTGTCTATGGACGCTTTGTCGGCGGTCCTGGAGTCTTTTGTTGCCAGGGTGGAAGCAGCGTGCGGGCACCAGGGGGGGTAAAAAACACCCCCTCCCCCACCGTCTTCTGGGGAAAGCTCTGATTCAGACTCTAGCCTTGCTGTGGCAACCGGCCCTGTTTTGAATTTTCAGAGGATGCGGACCAGGACCGTTCAGACAGTGAGGATGATTCCGGGTCAGCGCAGGAAAGGGCACTTGTAGGAGCACTTATCACAGTGGTGCGGGATACCCTAAAAAGGGAGGATATGGCGGGGGCATCTACAGAGCTGTCGGTGCCTTTTGGGTCTCACAAGCCGGCCCGCATGGCTAAGTTGTTTCCCTACCTGACCTATTTTGATAAATTTATCTACAAAGAATGGGAACGCCCGCAGCGGGCCTTTTCGGGCCCCAAATTTATGGCGGTGCGTTACCCCTTTGAGGAGAATTTCCTGAAAAACTGGACATCTCCCCCAATTGTGGCCCCCCGGTATCCAGGTTAAATAAGTTAACCACGATTCCGGTGGAGGGGACCCCTGCCTTTAAGGACCCTGCCGATAGGAGGGCCGAGGCGGTTGCCCGATCCATGTTTATGGTGGTGGGGTCAGCATTGCAACCAGTGTTGACCATGGCCCTGGTGTCCCAGACACTTACTGAATGGGCAAAATTGTTGCACAGTGAGTTGGAAAAGCAACAGGCTTCCCCGATCTGCGTGGAACTGGCGGACCAGTTGGTGCATGGCCTTAAGTATGTCTGTGATGCGGCCTTAGATATGGCCCCCTTGCTTTCTAGAGCCTCAGTATCTGCTGTGGTGCTACGGCGCCTGATTTGCCTAAAATGCTGGTCTGCGGACCAGGCATCTAAGAAGGCTCTGGCGGATTTGCCCTTCCAGGGAGAGAGGCTCTTTGGAGCCTCGCTGGATGACATTAAAAATGTTTCTGGGGGTAAGAGTACATTGCTCCCACAATCCAGAAAAGGTAAGGAGCCTCGCCGTAGGCCAGGACCTTCCTTTTCCACTCCGAAGCGTTTTTTTTTTCGTCCGCCCGGGGCGGCGGGTAAGTGTCCCCAGACCGACAAGGTGTCCACTGAGGGACAGAATCGTCCCTGGTTTCGCAAGCCTGCGAGCAAATCTGCAACAGCATGAAGGTTTGCTCATGCCCGTCTCTCGGGTGGGGGGTCGCCTTCGGGAGTTTGCAGCTCGGTGGACCTCCCTGCTTTCCGACCAGTGGGTCTGCGAAGTGGTTTCATCTGGATACAAGATAGAGTTTCTCTCTTGTCCACCAAATAGGTTTTTTCCCTCAAACCTTCATCTTCTTCCGGCTCATCGAGAAACTTTTCTGGGGGCAGTGCAGAACCTGTTGCTGCGCGGGGTGATAGTGCTGGTACCGTCGCAGGAAAGGTTTCAGGGATTCTACTCCAATTTATTTGTAGTCCCAAAGAAGGAAGGGGTCTGTCCGATTCTGGACCTCAAGGCCCTCAACAGATTTGTGAAGGTGAAAAGATTCAGGATGGAATCAGTTCGCTCTGTGGTCACTGCACTCCATCCGGGGGATTTTCTGGTGTCCCTGGACATCAAAGACGCATACTTACATGTCCCCATATGCGTCAGGCATCAGAGGTTTCTGCGGTTTGCGGTCGGGGACGAGCACTACCAATTTGTTGCTCTCCCTTTTGGCCTGGCGTCGGCACCAAGGGTTTTCACCAAGGTGCTCGCCCCGATTCTGGCTTTGCTGAGACAGCGAGGAATCGCAATCGTGGGCTACCTGGACGACCTCCTTCTGAGAGCAGCTTCAGCCTCAGAAGTAGAGGAGGATATGGCGATAGCCAGTCAGACTCTTCGGGAGTTCGGTTGGGTTCTGAACCTCCAGAAGTCAGTGTTGGTACCGACTCAACGCCTGGAGTACCTGGGCTTGATTCTGGACTCCTCAGAGACGAGGGTCTTTCTCCCTTCGGACAAGCTGCAGACTCTTCAGGCTGCGGTGAAGCTGTTGACGTCCCGCAAGTGGTCGTCGCTGCGTTTTTGCATGCGAGTCCTGGGTCTCATGGTGGCCACTTTCGAGGCGGTACCGTATGCTCAATTCCACCCTTGAGTCTTGCAAAAGGAGATCCTGTCCAAATGGCACAAGTCTCCGTTGTCCCTGGATTGTCGGATTCGGGTGAATCATCTAGTCAGGGAATCCCTGGTCTGGTGGCTGAGGTCTCCGGCCCTTCAGTCCGGGAGGTCGTTCCTTCCTTTTCATTGGACGTGATCACGACGGACGACAGCCTGACCGGTTGGGGGGGAGTTTGGGGCGTACAGTCGGCACAGGGTCGCTGGACGCAGGAAGAATCCCGCCTGCCAATCAATGTGCTGGAACTTCGGGCGTTCAGGCGGTGCCTCTCCTCATGGTCACTGCAGGGACGTCCAGTCAGGATCCAGTCGGACAACCATCAAGGAGGAACAAGGAGTTCGGCTGCAGCATTGGAGGTCGCTCACATTCTGCGGTGGGCAGAGCGGTGCGTGCCGGCTCTATTGGCCGTGTACATCCTGGGGCGTAGAAAACTGGCAGGCAGACTATCTAAGTCACCAGATGCTGGACCAAGGGGAATGGTCGCTACATCCGGAGGTCTTTCGACTCCTTTGCCTGAGATGGGGCACACCAGATGTGGATCTCCTGGCCTCTCGACTCAATCGAAAGGTACTGAGGTTTGTGGCCAGGTCCAAGGACCCATGGGCGGACGTGGCAGAGGCGTTGGTAGCTCCTTGGGGGCATTATCGGCTGATTTATGCCTTCCCCCGATAAAACTTCTCTCTCGCCTGCTTCGCAGAGTGGAGACCGAGGGGATTCCAGTGATTCTATTTGCTCCAGATTGGCCTCGACGTCCCTGGTACACCGACTTAGTGCGAATGGTGGCGGATGTTCCTTGGCGACTGCCGATGCGAGAGGAACTTCTGTCGCAGGGCCCTATACTTCATCCTGCTTTAACGGCGTGGCTGTTAAAAGTCAGGTGCTAAGGGACCGAGGTCTGCCGGACTCGGTAATCTCCACTATGATGAGGGCGCGGAAGTCATCTTCTTGGAAGATTTATCATCACACATGGAAGGCCTACATCTCTATGTGTGAGGAGATGGGGTGGCGTCCACGTACGTATTCGGTTTCCACGATTCTGCTGTTTTTGCAGCGGGGAGTGGATCAGAAACTTGCCTTAAGCACCATTAAGGGGCAGATATCAGCCTTGGCTGTCTTTTTTCAACGACCCTTGGTGGCTTATTCTTTGGTTTGTACGTTTTTGCAAGGGGTTCGACATGTGGCCCCTCCGGTCCGGCCACCGCTGCCTCCGTGGGATTTGAATCTGGTGCTCTCGGTACTTCAGAAACCGCCGTTTGAAAACATTAGGGAGATCCCCTTATTGACACTCTCTCAGAAGGTAGCCTTTCTGGTGGCTATTACATCTGCCAGGAGGGTTTCTGAGTTGGCTGCCTGGTCTTGCAAGTCTCCCTACTTGATCCTCCACAAGAATAAGGCAGTGCTACGCCCGCAGCCTTCATTTCTTCCTAAGGTTGTTTCGGCATTTCATCTAAATGAGGACATTGTGCTTCCGTCCTTGTGACGTGGTCCGGGCTCTGCGGGTGTATCTGTCTGCTTCGGTTCAGTTTCGGAGGTCAGACTCACTCTTTGTGTCGGTAAGTGGTCCGAAGAAGGGCCTGGCGGTCTCGTCGGCCACCATTTCTCAGTGGATTAGACAGATCGTGATCCAGGCTTATGCCTTAAAAGGGCAGGCGCCTCCCTTTCCTGTCACGGCACAATCGACCAGGACAAGCGTCCGTTTCCCAGGTGTGTAAGGCGGCGACCTGGTCGTCTGTTCACACTTTCACTAAATTTTACAAGGTTGATGTGAGTGCATCTGCAGATGCTTCCTTCGGCCACAAAGTTTTGCAGGCGGTTGTTTAAGGTTGCAACTCCTGGAGCTTTGGTTGTTATGGGTGGAATTTATTTACTTACTGTTCCCACCCCTCGTTTTTTTGACACTGCTTGGGGATGTCCCTAAGGTCAAGATTTAAGTTGCTGTGTCTGTCAATGAACGAAAGAGAAAATAGGATTTTTGTACTCACCGTAAAATTCTTTTCTCTGAAGTTCATTGACGGACACAGCACCCACCCCTCCTTTTTTCTGTTTGTACTGCTTTTTGACGAACTGAGCTGCTGGATGCAGTGTGAGGGGTTATTGCCAGTAGGACCGCCCCCTGGGTTTTAACATGTTCTGCCTAGTCCTCTGCTGAAGGTGGCGATATAACCCTAAGGTCAAGATTTAAGTTGCTGTGTCCGTCAATTAACTTTAGAGAAAAGGATTTTACGGTGAGTACAAAAATCCTATTTTTCCTTGCATGTCCCCCTCGGATCTACAGCGACTGCACTTCCAGTGCAATTTCCAGTGCAATTTCAAGTGCACTTTGCACTTGTAGTTTGCACTTGTAGTGCAAAGTCGATTTCCCTTTTGTAAATAACCCCCTATGTGTCACAAGAATTTGACTATTCAGTGTGCTGAGACACAACTTGTTAAAGATTTGGAACAATTGCTGAGACACATACCTGGGTATTCAGATGGTGGTGTTTATGACTGATGGGGTGTAATTTAGTCATTAACATTCATATTTACTTACAGTTCGACAATTACATTTTTTAACTTCAAACATGTTTTTATTGCTATTTTTGTTTTTCATAATGGTGGCTTCGTGAGCTTTATTTTTTTTTGTATGTTTACCTCAAAGTCTAAGGCTGGATTCACACCTATGCATTTTTGGTGCTTTATGTATTTTGCAGATTTGCTCTACAGATTGTGTTCCATAGGAAACCATGTAAAATGGACTGTAGTGCAAATCTGCAAAATGCCAAAAAGCACTAAAACTGCATAGGTGTGAATCCAGCCATAGGCAGAGCGATTTTCTTTCCTGCAACCACCAAATCGCTTGATTCCCCCATCAACACAGACCGTGTTGACAGGGGAATCCCTCCCGTGGAGCTATGTTCTCTGAGTGGGGCCGCAAGGGAAGCTGCCCTGCTGGGAGAGCACAGTGATTATTGCTAGTGGCTATAACAGCCGCTAGCAATAATCGCATGCAAAATCCAACAGGCTGGTTGTACCCAAGGTGATCAATCGATCAACTTAGGTACATTCAGCCTGCCCATACATGGGTCGAATCTGGGCCAGTTCCTGCTGAACCAGCCCAGATTTGACCCATCTATGGCTGGCTTAAGACTGATGGTGTTGCCATTATCCCAGAAAGCATCTGTAAGGTGCTGACTTCTGGTCTCTGTGGTGCTGTGCACTTAGGCAAGAATAGAAAAGACTTTTCATTCTAGTGGGGTCCCTAAGGATCGTACAACTATCACATTTTTTTCAAGCTATACAATATTATGTTTTGGTAACAACTACATGTGTTATACTATCAGCGGTACAAATCTTACAGGACAAGAGCAAGATGGTTTCATGATTACAACATCCCTGTGTTTTACCAAAAATAATGCTAATAGCCTAAAAAAAAGCCTTCAGAGAAAGCTGGAAGGTGAGGGCGTGCCTGCGTGTGCTCTGTACATCTTGTTAAAACGTGTTCACTTGTATAAACTTGCTTTAGCAATATAGGGTATCACAGACAATAGATGAATTGTTTGAGTCAAGTCTCTGCTTTGCGTTGCTAACCTTTTAATCACTTCATTGGAGATGTAGCTCCAAGACTTCTCTTTCCAGTACACAGCTTTTCTGGTGAAAAGCAGTGTAGCCAATGTGACTCATCCTTGTCATCTTTCTGTAAAGAAAAGAATGTTTGCTATTACTTTATGCTCAATATCTTGTCACACTTACAACAGTTCTCCTTTATGATTGCTGCTTAGCATCAAACCAGTAGTACCGGCTCTTGGTGCTTTGAAATGTAGTCTATTACGCTCTACTGTGTCTACTTTTGGATAGTTATATAAAATATGGTAGAATAAATACAGAGCAACCAGAATACTGCAGTCCCAGAAACAAGTGCCTCTACCACTGGAGGATTTTAGAGCTGGTCTACAGCAGTCACCAGTGCATTTATATTTATATATATATATATATATATATGATGCCCAATATTTATTACCTGTACATTCCAAGCCTTTGTGTTTGAAATTGACAGTACAACCACAATACCCCCGTCTCTCATTGACATTGCATTTACATACCATTGTCATTGTCAGTGTATATTTTTCTGAACCCTTTCCCCAAAGCAGTCCCTATATTACTAATCTGCAGCCAGATAGCAAGGTATAAATTATTTCTAAAAGTGAAATTCAAGCCAGTAAGGGGTCTATCACAAGGAGCATGGTCTGCTATGATCAGCAGTGGATCAGTTTGCAGACCCCCTGCTGAATTGGATCCGAATAGGATAGATGTCATTTTTTTTTACATCTGTGCCCCTTCGGTTTGTGTCCAGCGGGCATGGGAGGAACCCGGGACAGCTCTATGGTCGGCCGAATATAAACAGACTCTGGTGTCCATTTATATCAGGCTACCTCTGATCTGTCATGTTTTGGTCTGAAGAAATGGAAAAGACCTGGACGGACTTGGATATAGGCAGGTGTAAGCAGACACAAGTCTGTTTACATCCGTCTGTCTATAGAGCTGCATGGAAGTTCCAATTAGGTCTGCCTGAAAAATTGACTGGTGGATCTGATCAGAAACCCCCGTGTGAAATGGCCCTTAAGGCTAGGTTTCCACTATTGCAACCCCAAAGCCGCGCGATTTTTTGCCACAATTTTCATGCGACTTGGAAATCATGGGGTACGACTTGTCTTGTGACTTTACAGTCCCAAGTCGCATGACAAGTCGCACTAGTGGAAACCGAGCCTAAAGGTAAAATTATTTTTTATTTCTATTAATAGAATGATATTTTAGAAGAAAATATTAGTCCAGTTGCTACAGTTCATCTTCAGCAATATTAAAAAAATGATTACAGTATATTGCAGCTTGACAATTCTTAGATATGGTGACTGCATTAGCAGTAACCATACAGCATACAAACTGGTTGTACAATCTCCTTTAGATATACTGTCAACTGTGTATTGCAAGGGCCTGCCTGATTGAATGCAATTTGAATGAATTGTTAAGGTTTGTCCTCATAATACATAGTTTTGGTAAATCTAAAAAAAATTAGAGGGACATTGTATAATCTAATTGTATAGTGTTTGACCAGTCTGCTAGTTTATCTAACACTACCATGTCGCCATATTGACAATGCTGCTGTCCAAAGGTGTCTCTGTTTCTTCTCCATCCAAAGTGGAGAGGGGTTAGAACACCTGTCAGGTATTTATTGCTGAAAGACAATGAAAACAAGAGAAGGGCGAACCAACCTAGTGCAATTCCATAAAAAAATGTATTAAAAGATAAAAGAAGATGTACATAATACTCACAAATGCATGTTGTATACACATCAAAACAGAATGAAAGACAAGTTGCCTCTAGAAACGTGGAGGATTCCAATGGTGCAAAGGGGACCAGATGACATCCGTAGGGGCTCGGCACCCTTCTATTGTTTTCATTGTCTTTCAGTACATTTGGATACCCATGGTCCTGAGGGGGCAGCAAGACTGTGCTTTGACAATACGGATTAGTCACACTTCCTTCCCTTGAGCTTTACACCTGAGCGGAGGGAGTTACTTTCTAGGTTTTTATTGCTCCCTGTGCCACCGTTAGGGAGATTTCCCCTCTCTATTTGTCCTCTTTATTGTTATAACTAAGAGTAAGGCCTCGTTCACACCATGTGCCCTGTTCACGCCACAAAACTAGTATCCTGTGTGGATTTTTTCTGCGAAGGAAATTGCAACATAAAACTCACTGAAACGTGCATGAAAACTGATGTAAACTCCCATCTCTGCAAATGATATTTGCATGTTTTTTCCATCAGTTTTTCTGCACGTATGGTGTGAACGAGGCCTAAATGTGAAAGATAGTCCTAAAGTCGTCACCAGAATACAAGGGGAAATCCTCCATAGGGGACCAAAGTTCTGGTGACAATCAAGGATTTCCTCACTTCCTGTTTTGGCTATGGACAGGAAGTGAATTGAAATTTCCCCAATGGGATACAGATGGCAAAAAAACTAATAGGAATTTTACGCTCTCCAAAATGAAAAATAAGTTTTGCGTTTAGTTCTACTTTAAACCTAAACTACAAGAATTCATCTCCTTTCATAAATGTGCTGGTTTACTATAAGGTTAAAGCCAACTAGTTGCATGCCACCTCGTGGATTTACCTCTTTTATTTACAACTGACCGTTTTACATAATGCTGGAAGTACAGCCATCACTATACTCCCAGGACGCTGACAGGGGAGATGTTGCATTTTCACACAGCAGCAGCTCCGCTTGCCACTTCCCCTCCACTGTCCATTCATAGAAGCCTTTGTATTTTGTGAAGGGATTCACATAATACAAAGCGCTCTGTGATTGGACAGGAGGGATGGGTAGACCAGCTCCATATGACTTTGCAGCTGCCGGATCTGAGACCAGAAGATCCAGCGTCAGAGTGGATTTTTTAGAGAGAATGTTGCTCTGATTCTGCTTAACAGTGGACATTTTTATCCAAAGAATGTTGTCCCAATGACCTGTAGACCAAGATTAGCTTTTAGTATTTTCCAGCATAACAGCAGTATCACCAGTAGCAGTATCGTAATCCGTCATGTGATTTGGAAGTCAGATATAGTTTCTCAGAATCCACATAAGCAAAATTGTAATACAAGTTCTACTTTAGCACGATTTTTCTATATATTTTTTTATATAACCATATTCCTGATAGTTATGTCTACTCTGCTTTTACTGAACTCAATGCAACAATTCTATTTTGCTTTCACTGAACTCTATGGAACTAATGCTATATAGTTTATGTAACTAAAACATAAACCACAACCTCAAATGTATCCCTAGAACTGCTAATCTAATTAAGTGTATGGGCTTGGGGAAATATGCAGTTTATCCAGACAAATGATTCAGAAGCAGCTCTTGTAGTTGGCAAAAATGTAAGTTACTTGGACCATTCTTTATGTAAAATGCTATCGTCTGGACACATGCAACCAACATAGATGAGCCATTGTGGAAACACTCCATGGGCATTGTGCTTATAGAACATACATGCAGACAAATTCTAAGAGCCAAGGTAGTTAACAATATGTTACTTACATACAAATACTGCATCATATGTCAGAGTAATTCCCCATTGGATCACCTTGAGAACTGTGTAAACAAACTGCTAGAACAAAGTTTTTTTTTTAGTGCCCTCCTTTTTTGACTGGTTTTATTTTCTGATGTACAAAATCAAAATGCATATACAGTATAAATGATGGTATCACAATATGCAATGTTCTGCAGTCTGCACTTAAAAAAGTTCCCTTAAAAAAAAAAAAAAAAAGAAAGCTGTTCAGTTTAGAAGGGTGTTTATGTGAATATTATGTGAATACTTTAAGCATAAGGTAAAAACAGTATACCGTATATACTCGAGTATAAGCCGACCCGAATATAAGCCGAGGCATCTAATTTTACCACAAAAAAATGGGAAAACTTATTGACTCGAGTATAAGCCTAGGCTGTCCATCTGCATGCCTCACTGTGCCTCACTGTGCCCATGCCTCACTGTGCCCATGCCTCACTGTGCCCATGACGTTTAACATAGGAGTCTATGGAAGGGGTGCCCGGCTTTGAAAAATCGTAGCTCCCCGGCCCTAGGTCCCACAGACAGCACACTTGTAGAAGAAGAGTGGGGCTACATGTGTGCCAAGTTTGGGGTCCAGGGGATCTACGACCGGCCGGTACCGGGTCCCCAAATTCACCAGAGAAATTACCGTTTAACATGGGAGTCTATGGAAGGGGTGCCCGGCTTTGAAAAATCGGTGCTCCCCGGCCGTAGGTCCCCCGGACAACAAACTTTGCACACTTGTAGATGAAGAGTGGGGCTACATGTGTGCCAAGTTTGGGGTCCAGGGGACCTACGGCTGGCCGCTACCGGGTCCCCAAATTCCGGGAGATCAGGCGCAAAAAGGTGACTCGAGTATAAGACGAGGGGGGCATTTTCAGCACAAAAAAATGTGCTGAAAAACTCGGCTTATACTCGAGTATATACGGTAATCCTTTTTTTCTTGAGTATATTAACACATAAAATGTTGTGGGTTCACTAATTTTGCTAGTCCTAATTTCTAGTGTAAAGCACGTTAGATCTGTGGACTGCCATATAAATTGTCTGCTATTGGCAGATATACTGTGGCAGAGCAGCCCCCTGCACCGGATCATGTACATGTACGTGATTCGCTTCTTCTGGGTAGGGGGAGCGCGTGCATGCCCACTGCCACAGCTGTGCTGCCTTTCACTGCAGCACAAGCTGATCAGCGGGTCCCGGCTAGTGATTTATTGCCGGCATCCGGCAAGGGGGATGGGGGGGCTCAGTAAGTCCTCTAACACTATGTTTAATAAACCTCAGGATGCAAATAGAGCCTTTCCTTCCTCCGAGAATTTAAATATATTACAGTGGACCCAAGTTTGAGAGTAAATCTCATATCGATTTTGGGCTGATAGTAACAGATCTTCCATCTTATTTACCTCATCAATTCTTGTAAGCCATAGAGATATTGTGGGGGGCCTCGTATCTCTCCAATGCCGGGCAGTGCATAATCTAGCAGCGTTAAGAAAATTAAGTAAGATTGATTTATTATATGTTTTTTCAGGTATGTTCGAAACATGTAGCAGAAATAGAGCCGGGTCTTCGGGGAGGATGTAATCGTAAATTTCTGAGAAATTTGATGTACCTCCCTCCAGAAGTGCTCCAGCTTCGGGCAGGACCAAAAAATATGAAGTAAGGTCCCCCTATCTTCCTGACATCTCTAGGATTTGTCAGGGATCGAGGGGGAATAATTGTGGAGTAGTGAGGGTGTACGGTACCATCTCGTCAAGAGTTTAAAGTTAGTTTCTTCGGCACGGGTGCATATTGATGATTTTAGAGCAGTATGTATAATCTGCCTACGTTGTGCCTGGGAGAAGGTCCTGTCTAGTGTCGTTTCTCACTTCCTTAGAAACGGGGGGATATACTCATCAGGGGGGGGCAATCAGCGCATACATTTGTGAGAGTGTGTGGGAGTCATCGGTCGTTGGAATCTATCTGGGGGCGGTAGAGTATTAAAAAATGACGTAACTGTACTCCACTCCAGAAGTCAAGACAGAAGCGATCATTTGGCAAGGTCAGCACAGACAGTGAGGGCCAGGTCGTAGATTGTGCAAAGTACGAAGCCTGGAAGCATTGCGAGTCTAGAAGTTTTCTGAAAGGTCCATCTTGTAATCCCGGGGGAAAGCAAGGATTCCCCACTATAGGATAAAGGGGGGAGTAAGCAAGTGATAGTAAAGTAGTAGTGCATATTCGGGAGCAGATACGCAGAGTAGGCCCCAAGGTTGGGTGCTTTTTAAGAGCAGAATTGAGATCTCTAAAGCACCAAACCGCACGACGCAATTGGACCGTGCATTGTGATTTCTCGATCTTTGGCCATAGTTTAAGGCCTGTGTGTCTACACCAGTCTATTAATCTCCCCATATGGGCCGCCTGCTAATATTTCTGCATATCCGGGACCGCTAATCAACTGTGATGCTTGGGCATACTCATAAGTTGACGTTGTAGTCTAGGCCTTTTGTGGGCCCAAATAAAATTTGTTATTAGCGCATTAATCTGTTTGAAGAATTCTGGAGGTATGTGGATAGGTAAGGTTTGAAAGAGATAAGAAAATTTGGGCAAATTTTACAATTTGATTATATTGCATCTCCCAAACCAAGAAAAAAGGCCCTGATGCCACTTGGAGAGTAGAATCCATACTCTACTAAGTAGAGGTGGGAAGTTCAACACGTAAACTTGATTTAATTTAGGTGGGATAAACGTGCCCAGATATTTAAGGGCCGTGGGGGTCCATCTAAAATTAAAATTCGTTTTTAAGGCATTTATTTGGGCCAAAGACATAGATACCCCCATTGCCTCTGATTTAGACATGTTTATTTCAGGTGGGAGAGGGCACCGTATTGATCTAGTTGTCTTAAGTGATTCGGTAGGGATATAGCCGGTTTGGTGAGTGAAAATAAGAGGTCATCTGCATACGCGGATACCTTATGATGTAGTTCCCCAGTTCGTATCCCCGTTATGTCCGGGTTCTGCCTAATCCTACAGAGAAATGGCTCTAATGAGAGGGCAAAAAGGAGAGGTGATAGGGGGCACCCTTGACGGGTTCCATTGGAAATCGGAAGGGGTTCTGATAAAAATCAATATGCTTTAATTTGTGCCATAGGTCTCGAGTATACACTCGAAATCCATCCCAGCATCCTCTCCCCCAAGCCCACATATCGTAGGACCGAGAACATGAAGGACCAGTTAACCCGGTCAAACGCCTTTTCGGCATCCGTGCCCAGAAACACAGGGGTATTGGAGGGGTCGGCCAGGTGGATAAGATTCAGAACTTTAATGGTATTGTCTCGGGCCTCGCGAGTTGGTATAAAACTGACCTGGTCGAGATGTATTAATGCTGTCAGATGTGGTTGAATACGTGTGGCAAGAATTTTTGTGAATAACTAAAGATCCACATTTAGTAAGGAAATAGGGCGGTAACTGCCACATGCTGACGGGTCCTTATCCTCCTTGGGTATAAGAGTAATATGTGCTTTCAACGCTTCCGGCGGAAATACCATCTCATGTCCTAGAGCATTAAATGTTCGTATCATCTGCTTACCAAGCTGAGGGAGAAACAGCTGGTAATATTTATGTGTAAAGCCATCCGGGTCCGGTGATTTACCGGCTTTGGATGACCTAATAGCCTCTTGCAGTTCCTCAAGGGTGATGGCAGCTTCCAGATCCTCTCGGATCTGATTTGAAAGCTGAGGGATACCTGAAGAGGAGATATATTCCTCCATGTTATATTGTGGCTGCGATCTAGTGGGTAGATTGTACAAAGATTGGTAAAACTTTCGAAAGGTTGATACAATCTGGGTGTGGAGGTGTACCTTTCTACCCTCTGAATCCATTAGGTGAGGTATATAGGATTGGACACACTGTTCCTGCAAGACTCTCGCTAATAGGCGGCCACACTTATCACCAGATTCATAGTAATATGTCCGACATGACTGCAGTGCATATTATTAGCACTGTATTAGTGTCACTGGTGATGTCAGTGGCAGTTAGTCAGTTCCATCCCAGAGTCCGTTAGTGTCAGATTGCCTGCCGCACTATAAGTCGCTAATTGCTGCCATCAGTAATATAAATAAATTAAAAAATTCCATTGTATATTCAATTGTTTGTAGACGCTATAACTCACGCAAACCAATTAATATACACTTATTGGGATTTTTCTATTTTAACCAGAGACATGTAGCAGAATAAATTTTGGCCTAAATTTATGAAGAAATTTGATTTGTTTTATAGCAGAAAGTAAAAAAAAAAATTCGGTTTTTTTTATTTTCAACATTTTTCGTTCTTTTTTAGTTTTTCTTATACAAATAAAAAATCCAGTGGTGATCAAATACCGCCAAAAGAAAGCTTTATTTGTGTGAAAAAAAATTATATAAATTTTATTTGGGTTCAGTGTTGCATGACCACGCAATTGTCAGTTAACTACTTAAGGACCGGAAGAATTTTCCCCCTTAATGACCAGGTCATTTTTTGCGATACAAGACTGCGTCGCTTTAAAAATTGCGCGGTCGTACCCAAACAAAATTGATGTCCTTTTTTTCCCACAAATAGAGCTTTCTTTTGGTGGTATTTGATCACCTCTGCGTTTTTTCATTTTTTTTGCACTATAAACAAAAAAATAGGATTTTTATAACAGCTTACCTGTAAAATCCTTTTCTTGGAGTACATCACGGGACACAGAGCGACATAGTCATTACTAATGGGTTATATAGTTACCGTCAGGTGCTGGCACTGGCAACTTCCAAAACCGGAAGTACCCTCCCCTATATAAGCCCCTCCCATCCGGGAGCACCTCAGTTTTGTAGCAAAGCAATAAGTGTCCCCAAAGAGGGGCGGGAGCTCTGTGTCCCGTGATGTACTCCAAGAAAAGGATTTTACAGGTAAGCTGTTATAAAAATCCTATTTTCTTTCTCGTACATCACGGGACACAGAGCGACATAGTCATTACTAATGGGATGTCCTAAAGCAATGCCAAATGAGGGGGGGGATACACCATATATAAGCTGAGCGCTATCAGACATGAGGATCTTTTGCGGCCTGCAACACACTGCGCCCAAAGGCGACATCCTCCTGACTTCTAACGTCCACCTGGTAGAACCTAGCAAACGTGTGTACTGAAGACCATGTTGCGGCCTTACAGACTTGAGCCAGGGAGGCCTGGTGATGCACTGCCCATGAAGTTCCAACTGCTCTCGTGGAGTGCGCCCTAACTTTGAACGGAGGCGGTCTACTTCTCAAGCTATAGGCTTGTATTATGACCTGTCGAATCCACTTGGCTAAAGTAGATTTTGACGCTGCCTGACCCTTTCTGGGGCCTTCCGGCAGAATAAACAAAGTATCCGTTCTGCGAATCTGAGCAGTGGCTTTTAGATAAGCTTTAACTGCTCTTACTACATCCAAAGAATGCAATAACTTTTCCTCTACCGAAGTAGGCTTGGGGAAAAAAGAAGGAAGAACCACATCTTGGTTCAAATGAAAACTCGATACCACCTTAGGAAGAAAGGCTGGATGAGGACGTAACACTACTCTGTCCTTATGGATAACCAGATATGGCTCCTTACAGGACATAGCTGCTAATTCCGATACTCTTTTAGCCGAACAAATGGCTACTAGAAAAATCAATTTCCTGGTGAGAAGCACCAAGGAAATATGCTGTAATGGTTCAAATGGTTGTTTCTGTAGAACCGACAGAACCAAGTTTAGATCCCATGGACATATGGGAATATTAACCGGAGGACTAATACGCATCACTCCTTGTATAAAGGCTTTGACTAGTGAATGCGAAGCCAAGGGCCTTTGAAAAAATATTGACAAGGCCGAAATCTGACCCTTGATAGTACTCAAGGCAAGCTTCCTATCTACAGCCCACTGTAGGAAGTCCAGAATCCTACCTATTACGTACTTATGTGGATGCCATTTCTTGGCCTCACACCACGCGATGTACGCCTTCCAGATTCTATAGTAGATCTGCCTGGATACCGGCTTCCTGGCATTGATCATGGTAGATACCACAGCATTAGAGAGCCCTCTCTTTTTTAGAATGTGGGCTTCAATAGCCAGGCCGTCAAACCTAGGGCTGGTAAGGAAGGGTGGTATATCGGTCCTTGCGAAACCCGGACGACGTGGGAGAGTCCAAGGACTCCCCACTGAAATTTTACAATCTCCGCGTACCACGCTCTTCGGGGCCACGCTGGAGCCACCGGAATCACCGGTTTCTTTCCTACCCTGATTCTGCGGAGTAATCGAGGTAACCATTGTGGCGGTGTGAATGCATATATCAGCTTGAACTGATCCCAAGGGAACACTAGGGCATCCGAGCTGCAAGCTAGGGGATCCCTTGTCCGAGAGACAAACCTGTCCCCCTTTGCGTTGAATCTGGATGCTAGAAGATCTACATCCGATGTTCCCCACCGCTGACATATTGTCCAGAAAACCTCGGGGTGAAGGGACCCTTCCTCTGGGCCTAATTGCTGGCGACTTAGAAAGTCCGCCTTCCAATTCTCCACTCCTGGAATGAATACCGCAGATATGGCTGGGACATATTTTTCTGCCCATTTCAGGATGTAATTTACTTCCCTCTGGGCTGCACGACTCCTGGTGCCCCCCTGATGATTGATATATGCCACTGCTGTGGCATTGTCTGATTGCATTCTGACAGGGGACCCTTGGAGTTTGGATGTCCATGCTACTAGGGCATACCGGGCTGCTCGTATCTCTAAGAGATTGATGGGCAGGGCCTTTTCTGCATCCGACCATCTGCCCTGTAGAGACTATTGCTCCAGTACTGCTCCCCAGCCTATAAGGCTGGCATCTGTAGTGACCACCTTCCAAGAAATCGGACTGAAGGATTTCCTTTTTTCCAGATTCTGGGGAACCAACCACCAACGGAGGCTCTTGCGAACGGAAGGGGACAAGGACATTGTAAGTCTAGGGCCTGAACTTTTTTGTTCCAGGCTGACAGTATGGCCCCTTGCAAATTCCTTGAATGGAATTGACCGTAGGGTACTGCTTCGAATGATGCCACCATTTTTCCCAGCAGCCTCATATACAGGCGTATGGACGGCTGTCTTTTTTGTACCCACTAAGTGGATCAAATCTTTCAAAGACAACACCTTTCCTCGAGGCAAGAATATTTTTCTCTGGCCTGAATCCAACCTTAGCCCCAAGTATTCCAGACTTTTGACTGGTTTTTAGGGCTGACTTGTCTCGGTTGATAATCCAACCGTGAGATTCCAGATACTTGATCGTCTTGTGAACGACCACGTCTAGTTTTTTCACTGAGTGGTCTATCAGCAACAAGTCATCCAGATATGCCATTATCATTACACCTTGTGTTCTTAGATTGGCCAATAAAGGGCCAGAATTTTTGTAAACACTCGTGGTGCTGTGGCCAAACCGAAGGGTAAGGCTCTGAACTGAAAATGGCGCCCTTCTACTGCAAAGCGTAGAAATTTTTGGTGTACTGGAAAGATGGGAATGTGCAAATAAGCATCTTTGATGTCGATCGTGGCTAACCAATCCTCCCCTTGTAGGGCAGTGGCCACCGATCGGATCGACTCCATCGGAAAGTCCTGATATACAGGAATTTGTATAGCCCTTTTAGAATTAATATGGGCCTCCCGTCCGCGTTTGCTTCGGGACTGTAAAGAGGTTTGAGTAAAACCCGAACCCTCATTCTTCCAGGGGAACCTCCATAATTACTCCTTGGAGCAATAGTTGTTCTAGTGCCAACAGGAGGGACTCTCTCTTCCGGGGATCCCTTGGCACGTTTGACCTCAAAAATGGGAAGGAGGAGAGTCTTTTAACTCCAAACTGTATCCCAAACCTACTGCGGAGAGCACCTATCTGTCTTGATCGTGTCCCGCCAGGTCTCTTGCGAACAACTGGAGTCCTCCCCCCACCCGACTGAGTGGGGGCTTCATGAATTTAACTTTGGGGGAGGTTTTGTACCTCCCCTGACCCAGGGTTTCTCATTACCCTGCTACTGTCCCTGTTTTTTACCCCCGGGATTTGACCGAGGAGGCCGTCGGAACTGTTACACAGCCGATGCCCCAGGGACTGGAGAAGCAGGCCTCTTAAAGAGGGACCTCTAACTCTGCTTTTAACCGGCAAGAGCGTATTTTTACCGCTGGAAATTTTCTGGATATTTGTCCAGGTTTTCCCTGAATAAGCGTTCACCATGAAATGGGACGCTAACCAGCCATTCTTTACAGGGAGCTTCAGCAGACCAGTTTTTGAGCCATAGGAGCCTACGCATATGTACTATAGACAGCGTAAGGCGGGAGGCCTGATGGACTGAATCCTCTATGGCGTCAACCGCAAAGCCTAAGGCTCTAGGTAGATCAGCTAGGGCAAAGCCTGCTGATCTGTCAAGTCCCTCAAGACCTGTTTCAACTGATCCTTCACTGCTTAGCAGACCCCAATAGCTGCTACTGCTGGTTGTATCACCAAGCAGATTTTCATAAGGACTCCAATCTTTTATCTATTGGGTTCTTGAACATTTGGACATTATCCACTGGACATGTCAGTGATTTATACATACAAGAGATGGCTGCGTCCACTGTAGGGACCTTCCTTTTTTTTTTTTTTTTTTTTTTTTTTGATGAACTTATCCTCCATGGGATAGACCACCGGAAATCTCTTGGGGAATAAATATTTTCTCAGGACGTTCCCAATCCTGGTAAATGAGCCCTTTCAGTAAAGGGTGAAGTGGAAAAGAACAAACAGTCTGGGGGCTTCTAGCGACCCCAACGAGGATACAGTAGTGGTTGATGGTTCCGCAAGGTGCATTTTTAAATGCTGATCGGACCATGTTAGTCAGAGACTGAACCCATAATCTTTCAGCTTGAGATGCTGAGAAAGGGTTCCCCCACTGTTGATTCCTCTATAACAGAATCAACCTTATCCTGATCCCCTTCAGGCAGGTCGATCCCTGTATGGGACTGTTGCTCTGCTAACAGGCACTCTGAAGGAGGAGACGGAGATCGGGCGTGCTTTCCCTGACAGGGAGGCAGCGATAAATTTTGACAATCTCTCTCTAATCCTCCCAGAGCTGAGGAAAAAACCTCCTCTGTTACATACACAGGAGCAGGTGACTGAGGACAGCCACAGTACCAAGTACCCCTGCGGGGTCTCTACGGTCACTTACCTCTGAACTTCAGGGGAGACTGGTGCAGCAGGAGTATGCCCAAGATCCTCAGAGCCCGATGAGACCCCCTTCGCTTCCTGGAAGATTCAGTTCCGGAGCTACTGGACGGCATATTCCTAAGCCTAAAGCTGAGGTATTCCAGCCGTAATACACCTCTTTTACTGAGAATAGTCTAGCACAATTGCTGCTATATCACAGTTGGTGTCTACTAATGTGCCTTTCTAGGGGATGCCTGTATCAACCGCTTGCTGTATGCCTTTAAATGTTGCCAGCTCTGTCTCTGTACTTCATAGCCAGCTTACTGCAATAATGTGGCTTTTTAAAAACCTGCTGGGACGCCCGCACATGCGCAGAAGCGCTGCGGCGCGCACAGAGCGTCATCCCCCAGGCCCCGCCCCTTTTTCCGGCCACCTCTATATATAGAGGCGCGTGCACGCGCACGCGCGCGGCCACGTGCGCCTCGGCGCTAATTTTCAAACATGGAAACCAGGGACAGGAGCCAGGGCCCCCTTTGCCGCAGGCCGGGGGATAGACGAACACTGCAACATGGCAGAGGAAACAGTTTCCTGTAGGAGAACTCACCAGCTGCCTGGACTTTGCTCTCTGAGAAGAAACTAGTCCATATGACAAGAAAAACATTCCACAGCGGCCTCTAGTGGACAAACACAGGTACCGCAGTTTAATATACTAAACATATATATAAAAAAACATTCTTTTTTTTTTTTTTTTTTCTTGACCACCATTAAAAATTATTACATTTTTTTAGTAGTTACAGGCATGCACAGATATTAGCGGGAATACCGTTAGGTAACAGACAGAAAGACAAATTAGGCTTGGGGGTCCCCCAATAGAACCAAGTTCCTGGGGGCCCCCACTTACCTGTTCCCCGCCGCAGGACTTTGTTTGGTCCACAAAAGCCCAAACTTCACCTATCACGGCAGGCATTGTAATCAAACCTTCAGGGACCGGGTTCCCAAGGATTCCACTCCCCTGGACCTGTATAGCACCCTGCACAGAAAACATCTTGGTCGTGGGTATGACCAGAGCTCTGGATCCCAGGGTCCAGCTCTCCTAAGAGAAGCATTACAGGCAGAACCTTGCTCTTCTCTGCAAGGCCCGGGTACCGACCGTTTAGCTATGAAGCTTTTTTGGTCGGATCCGGAATAGCTTACTGAGGCCCAAAAGAACCTGTACGCAAGCTCAGTGAAAAACACATGTTTCTTCTTGGCCAACACCTTAGACACTGGCAAAAAACTGAGGTGCTCCCGGATGGGAGGGGCTTATATAGGGGAGGGTACTTCCGGTTTTGGAAGTTGCCAGTGCCAGCACCTGACGGTAACTATATAACCCATTAGTAATGACTATGTCGCTCTGTGTCCCGTGATGTACGAGAAAGAAAAGACTTTTTGCTATAATAAATATCCCCAAAAAATAAAAATAAATTCTTCATCGCTTTAGGCCGATATGTGTTTTTCTACATATTTTTAGTACAACTGCGGCGGCTGGTTTTTAAGTGGTTAAAATAGCACAGTGCCGAATAGCAAAAAATGCCCTAGTCAGGAAGAGGGTAAAATCTTCCAGAGCTTAAGTGGTTAATATCTTTAGGGACACCCAGCAATTTTGCAGACATTACCCCTCTCCTCTGCCTTTTCTTTCATTGTACTTTAAAGCTGAACTCCAACCAAAAATCTTTTATTGTTCTTTGAATGATAAAGCGAGAGAACTCCTGTTGGGTGTGTTAGAACAGTCTGTGAGTAGAGAAGGGGTAAAAAAATGAATATCTGAAGGATAAAAAATGATTATTTGATAGGTGTGAAGGGTTTCCAGAGGAAAGCACCTTGAAAGCGGAGATACCCCCCTGAATCCTTGCAACATCCAAGAATTAATACAACTAGAGGGTGTTGAAAAGCCCCCTGGTATAGTGGCTTTATTTTCGGTACTCAGCTACCAAATCACTTTACTCTCTTGACTTGAGCTATAGTTGTTTGAGCGGACCACTAAGCTTTTGGCAGTGTCTGTTTAGCTTCTGTAAAGATAAAAATAAGCAGTTCTCTTAGGTGTTTTCAGCAAGCCTCATCTCGAAAATTGAGAAGGGCCTTGTGGATTTTTGCATACTGTATGCCCCTGCTTGGTACCATGTATATAAATTGATAAATAATGACCCACAAATGTTTTATTTTTGGGCAGACAAGCCATATCCAGTATTTAACAAAAGTGAGTACACCCCTCACATTTTTGTAAATATTTTATTATATCTTTTCATGTGACAACACTGAAGAAATGACACTGTGCTACAATGTAAAATAGTGAGTGTATAGGTTGTATAACAGTGTAAATTTGCTGTCCCCTCTAAACCGCTGGCAACAAAAGTGAGTACACCCCTAAGTGAAAATGTCCAAATTGGGCCCAAAGAGTCAATATTTTGTGTGGCCACCATTATTTCCCAGCACTGCCTTAACCCTCTTGAGCATGAAGTTCACCAGAGCTTCACAGGTTGCCACTGGAGCCCTCTCCTCCATGACGACATCACAGAGCTGGTGGATGTTAGAGACCTTGCGCTCCTCCACCTTCCATTTGAGGATGCCCCACAGATGCTCAATAGGGTTTAGGTCTGGGGACATGCTTGGCCACTCCATCACCTTTACCCTCAGCTTCTTTAGCAAGGCAGTGGTCGTCTTGAAGGTGTGTTTGGGGTCGTTATGTTGGAATACTGCCCTGCGGCCCAGTATGTCACAGTACATGTTGGCATTCCTGGTTCCCTAAATGAACTGTAGCTCCCCAGTGCTAGCAGCACTCATGCAGCCCCAGACCATGACACTCTCACCACCTTGCTTGACTGTAGGCGAGACACACTTGTCTTTGTACTCCTGACCTGGTTGCCGTCACACACGCTTGACACCATCTGAACCAAATAAGTTTATTTTGGTCTCATCAGACCACAAGACATGGTTCCAGTAATCCATGTCCTTAGTCTGCTTGTCTTCAGCAAACTGTTTGCGGCTTTCTTGTGCATCATCTTTAGAAGAGGCTTCCTTCTGGGACGACAGCCATGCAGACCAATTTGCTGCAGTGTGCTGCGTATGGTCTGAGCATTGACAGGCTGACCCCCCATCCCTTCAACCTCTGCAGCAATGCTGGCAGCACTCATAAGTCTATTTCATAAAGACAACCTCTGGATATGACATTGAGCATGTGCACTCAACTTCTTTGGTTGACCATGGCGAGGCTTGTTCTGAGTGGAACCTGTCCTGTTAAACCGCTGTATGGTCTTGTTTCAGGGTCTTGGCAATCTTCTTGTAGCCTAGGCCATCTTTATGTAGAGCAACAATTCTTTTTTCAGATCCTCAGAGAGTTCTTTGCCATGAGGTGCCATGTTGAACTTCAAGTGACGAGTATGAGAGAGTGAGAGCGATAAGACCAAATTTAACACACCTGCTCCCCATTTACACTTGAGACCTTTTAACACTAATGAGTCACATGACACTGGGGAGGGAAAATGGCTAATTGGGCCCAATTTGGACATTTTCACTTAGGGGTCTACTCACTTTTGTTGCCAGTGGTTTAGACATTAATGGCTGTGTGTTGAATTATTTTGAGGGGACAGCAAATTTACACTGTTATACCAGCTGTACACTCACTACTTTACATTGTAGCAAAGTGTCATTTCTTCAGTGTTGTCACATGAAAAGATAAAATTAAATATTTACAAAAATGTGAGGGGTGTACTCAGTTTTGTGAGATAATGTATGTTTGAATATACGTAGTTGTCTTTCATGTTTTATACTTTTGTCCATAATAATGAGTCTCAAAAACAGTTAAATTTAGTAGCATATTGTAGATGATACATTTTTGTAACATTGCAGAGTGCACATAAAAAATTGTAACATTTCTGTTTTTGTTATAGTTATTTGTCCCAGATGATGACAAGACCAGCCAAGGGAGAAGCGTTAACAAGCAGACCTTTGATAGTTTAACCACAGGACTCCTCCAGCTCTTCTGTAAAATTTTCTCATGTCTAACAGCCAGTTCTCCAGCTGGATGTGGACAGAATGAAGTCATCAAAACAAAGCTTGAAGCCAAAGCTAAGATGTCTCCAACTGATGCTTTCAATGGACGTGTCCAGGACATCATCAGGTCTGTGCATCTGTCAGGCCAAGATAATATTTTTGTCAGTGTTCTTTTTATAACTTGTATTGCTGTATTGATTATTTGTATAAGACTATGATTCTGATGTCTGCTTGTTTTTCTTTTTTCTTGCTTCTACAGCTACACCATTAATATTGGTCTGATTGACAAGCTCTCCAGCTGCTTTCTTTCTGTACAAGGTCCTCTTGATGAAAATCCCAAAATATCTTTGTTCTTGCAGGCGGCCACTACTCTGCTACATGAACTGTGCAGGCTATGTATTTCTGTGTCTGGCAAGTAAGGAGCTTCTCTAAAACTATTTTCTTTCTGTTGTTTTTATGTGCTACTCTTAAGCCTCATGCCCACGGACGTTTTTACAGCCGCATTTTTGAGCGTTTTTTACAGCTAAAAAACGCCTGTCCGTGTTATTGTATACATTTTTTGACCGTATTTCTCAACGCTTCGCGTTTTTTTATGCCTAACGCCGACGCCGAGGAACGCACTGGTCCTGGTTTTTTTTTACAGCTTAAAAACGCCTATGCTATTTGCAGCTCAAAAACGCCTCTGTGGGCATGAAGCTATAGGCTAACATGGACAGGCGTTTTTAGGCTGTAAAAAACGCTCAAAAACGCGGCTGTAAAAACGTTCGTGGGCATGAGGCCTAAGACCTTTTATGTGGTGTCCAGCTCTTATGTGTACTTTCAAATGATAATAGTTTTGTAACATGACTGTGGTGTATGTTTAAGAGACATTCCAACTTTATTAAAGGAGAAGTACATATCCTGAGAGAAACCTAAAAGCTGCCATGGCTGACCTCTTTGTGAATATTCTAGTTGCCTTGCTATTATGCTGACCCAATGGCTCCATATCTACAATACAATCCTTTTTAGCCACTGACTTTGAACAATTATGCATTTCAGAAAAATCTGAGTAAAGTCAGAACTTCTTATGTGTATACCTGTTCTGGATTAGTGACAGAGTTTTCATGCCGAAGGATCAGCAATTAGCATTTGCATTTATTGAGTTGTTAAGAAAAGTGCACTTATCCGTTGAATATGATTTGTGTTGGGTTTTTTTTGTGTGTGTGTTAAACTGAAAGTGAAAAAAGGCCATTAATTAAAGTGATTGTAAAGCTTTTTTCTAAAAAAAAGCATACATGTCATGCTTACCTGCCCTGTGCAATGGTTTTGCACAGAGCAGTCCCGATCCTCCTCTTCTGGGGTCCACCACCACCAGTACTCCTGGAGAGCCGCTGCTCTCATGCACAGCACTGACTTTTAATGAAAAGATCCATTGCTGTCCTCACCCCGGGCCGGTTCTTTGCCAGTCTTTGGGTCCCCGGCACCACCCTGCTAACTAAGGGAAGCTAGATGTGACTCCTTGTGGCTTCACATTGCAAATGCACAAGCCACGCTGCGCTCTATATGGGGTCCCACAGCCTTCTGGGACCGTGACTTTTTTTTGTTGTGCCCTTGCAGAAAACGTATCTTACATATTTCTGCACCGAAAAACACTTGCTCCCGCTGCTGTCAATTAAAGTCAACTAGCCAATCATGGGAGAGAGGGGGTGGGGTCGGGGCTCCGTGTCTGAATGGTCACAGGGAGCTGTGACTCAGCTCGGGTGCCCCCCATAGCAAACTGCTTGCTGTGGGGGCACTGAACAGGAGGGAGGGGCCAGGATCACAGAAGAGGGACCTGAGAAGAGGAGGATCCAGGCTGCTCTGCAAATCCACTGCAACAGAACAGGTAAGTATAACATGTTTATTATTTTTATAGAAAAAGAAAAACAAGCCTTTACAATCACTTTAAGATCGTACATGGTCTCTAAAAACCTCTACTTAAAATGCAAAAGATGGATATATGCTCACAAGCTACATGTCCTAGATATTCCTCTTCAGATATGAATTTATTTCATATGTCTTGACTTGTCCACAGATTGGAGTCCTATTGGTTATACCCACACTCCTTTATGGCCCAATCGCTGGGCTTAATGGATTTGTTTCTTTCTGATCTAATACTTCTAGGACATATTTATTCAAGACATATGCCAGGATCCTTTTCTGTTAGTTTGATTTTAAAGAAAGGAAACCTGTTTTGCTTCATTGGAAGGACCCCAAACACTCCAGAAAAAATACTCGTCATTACCTTGATAAATAAGGCCCTAAACTTATCTATACTGCTCATGCACATCATTCAAAATTTACTAAGACATGGTGCATGTGGCTGGAACATTTGGATAGTGGTGTAGGTGATAGAAATATTACTGTTGCAGGTTACATACTCATTGCACTACAGGTTTTGCAATTGTGTCTAGGATTGTGCAGGGAAGTGGTGTGTATATGTGTGCATGGGTTGTTTCCCTTCTTGTTCTGTCTCGCTTAGACTATGCTATGTATCCTAATGTGTACAATGGTTTCACAGTCATTGTGCATGCGTGGTGTTAAAAATTTTAAATAAACATCTTAAAATAATGTCAGATGCATATGGAAGGTAGACAGTACTACTATATATGTATGCATCTCTTGGTCGTGCTGCTTTCAGCTGCTTTATGTGTGCACACATGTAAGATATCTAAACCAAAATATGATTACACTCTTGTATTTGTGTGTAAAGTATTTTATTTTAGTCTATATTGATTGCACAACAAATCCACTGATTAGTTTTTTGTCTATCAAATGTATACAAAGCATTTACTAGAAACACAGAAAGTAAAATCTGTTTGTTTCTATTATAACCTCATTCGATCAGATCACCTTCTTTCTTTCTCTGTTTTCAGCATTCCTTGAATAGACCCTTTCATTTTTTCATTCTACTTCTTAGGGCTTTATATGATTAGAAGTGACATCTCAAACCAGTAGGAGACATCAGGACCCTCACAAATTTACTATCAACCCCTAAATGTAAACATGGTTTCACTAACCTAACTAAAACATTGGGATTGTCAGGAACAGACTGAATGTGTGGTTTCAGTTCTCATACCATTAACCCATGCAGTAATGCTTTCTTAGATTTCTGGAGATCAGATTTTATATGAAGGGAAAATGTAGTGTTTTAAGCCAAAAAACAATATTTTGGTAACAGTTGCACTTTACTGAGGCATGTTTTGCAATATTAAGCAAATAATGTTAATGGAAAAACATGTCATAGCTGGTCTGGGCTTAAACTATGCTATAGTTCACGCATTAGAGTCTTATACGCATAAGAATGTTAATCATTTAGTTCTATGTTTTACCTTGAATTTGTATATATTCTTGAGTTTCCCGGGTTTTTAGCAATAAACCAGCCATGTCACTGCCTGCATGGGCAGGACTAGGAGCCTAAACATCTCACCTATGCCTGACCCTGAATTGCCAGTGATTATGCTATCGCTGAGTCCTGTGCTCACCGTAAGCTCTGCACTTTGATTTAAGTCATTCAATGTCAACTCAATAAAATTATATCTATGTGTGTGTACTGGAAATACAGTAGGAATAGAAAAGAATCACCCACCTGTAAAAAAAAATAAAAATTATGTTGCTTTGCAGCCTGAAATGAAGGCAGACACGGTTTTTGTTTTATCCAGCTGTCTTTACTAGTGCAACTTATAACATCCAATTCCACAGGTTTTCAATGGGGTTTAAGTTTTGGCTCTGATTAAGCCATGCAAGGACATTCAACTTTTCTCCTTCAACTACTGTGTGGTCATTTTTGCTGTGTGCTTTGGGTCATTGTCATGTTGAAAGGTAAACCTTCTTCCCATTGACAGCTTTCTGGCAGAGGACAGCAGATTTTCCTCAAGAAGTTGATGGTATCTTGCCCCATCCATTTTTCCTTCTATCCTGGCAAGTACTCCAGTTCTTACTGCAGAGAAACACCCCATAACAGGATATTACCACCTCCATGCTTTACTGTAGGAATGGTGTTATTTGGATAGTGAGCTGTATTGGGTTTCCACCAGACATGTTGTTTGGTGTTGAGGCCAAATAATTCAATTTTAGTCTCATCTGACATAACACCTTTTTCCATGTGGCCTCAGAATCTTCAAGGTGCGTTTAACCACTTAAGCCCTACCATTTTGTTGCTAAAGGACCAGGCCCCTTTTTGCGATTCGGCACTGCGTCGCTTTAACTGACAATTGCGTGGTCGTGCGACGTGGCTCCCAAACAAAATTGACGTCCTTTTTTTCCCATAAATAGAGCTTTCTCTTGGTGGTATTTGATCACCTCTGCGTTTTTTTTTTTTTTTTGCGCTATAAACAAAAATAGAGCGACAATTTTCAAAAAAATTCTATATTTTTTACTTTTTGCTTTTATAAATATCCCCCAAAAATATATAAAACAACATTTTTTTTCCTCAGTTTAGGCCGATACGTATTCTTCTACATATTTTTGGTAAAAAAAATTGCAATAAGCGTTTATTGATTGGTTTGCGCAAAAGTTATAGCGTCTACAAAATAGGGGATAGTTTTATGGCATTTTTATTAATACATTTATTTTTTACTAGTAATGGCGGCGATCAGCGATTTTTATCGTGACTGCGACATTATGGTGGACACATTGGACACTTTTGACACCATTTTGGGACCATTGTCATTTTTACAGCGATCAGTGCTATAAAAATGCACTGATTACTGTGAAAATGACACTGGCGGGGAAGGGGTTAACCTGTAGGGGGCGCTGAAGGGGTTAAGTGTTTCCTAGGGAGTGATTACTACTGTGTGGGGGCGTGGCGTGTGACATCACTGATCGTCGTTCCCTATGACAGGGAACAGACGATCAGTGACACTCACACTAGGAAGCACGGGGAGAGGTTTGTTTACACTTACCTCTCCCCGTTCTTCAGCTCTTTGACCCGATCGCGGGACACTGGCGGCGATCAGGTCCCGCGGGCGCGGTCACGGAGCTCAGGACCGGGTCGCGAGCGCGGCGGCGCGTGCGCGACCCACGGCTGGGCTTCTTAAAGAGGACGTACCTGTACGTGCTTGTGCCCAGCTGTGCCATTCTGCCGACGTATATCGGCGTGAGGCGGTCCTTAAGTGGTTAAGGTGGTCAGATTAGACTGAAATTTTTATTACTAAGCACTATTGGTTTTCTAACAAGCAGCCACCCATAATTTACATAATTTGTTTTCTTCCTTTTTGGACATAAACGATGAACCAATTGTTTTAGAACCCTTAAGCTAGTTTATAAATTAGTCAGAGGGTTCTTTTGTGTTTATCCATGGCTTTGAAGGACTGTTTAGAGTCCTACGTAATGATATGATGTTTTTCAAATGCATCTCATGGGGATGAAGATGCAATCTTAACGGTAATGTATAATATTTTTGTATGTTTAAATCAGGTAATTCTAAATATTTCACTCTAATATTTCATGTTAACAACCAGCAGGTTGAGCTCTTGAATCCTTTTGATATGTTTACCAGGCTAATTTTAACTGGTTTAGTGGAAAAAGCCTGTTCTTCACATAGTTCAGTAGTGGTTCCTGCGATTACACACACGGCTGAATGTGTCAGAGGAGATTTACCCACTGCCCTAAATTACTGCTCTGGACGTTTTAGTTCTAATTAGAAAATATTCAACATTGCTTTCTCTTTCTAATACAAATATAGCTTGACAAATCCTGTGTAATGTGTATACCCTGCATTACATGTCTATGTGTAAAATTAATATTTTATATAAATAGAATTTTACAGTTGTGCTCATAAGACAAAAACTTTTCTTTCACTCATGGTTAATGTTTGGATGAAGCCATTTATTATCAAACAACTGTGTTTACACTTTTTAAATCATAATGGCAACAGAAACTACCCAAATGACCCTGATTAAATGTTTACATACCCCAGTTCTTAATACCGTGTATTGCCCCCTTTAACATCAATGACAGCTTGAAGTCTTTTGTGGTATTTGTGGATGAGACTTTTTATCTTCTAAGATGGTAAAGCTGCCCATTCCTCCTGGCAAACAGCCTTCAGTTCCTGTAAATTCTTGGGCTGTCTTGCATGAATTGCACGTTTGAGATCTCCCCAGAGTGGCTCAATGATTTTGAGGTCAGGAGACTGAGATGGCCACTCCAGAACCTTCACTTTATTCTGCTGTAGCCAATGACAGGTCGACTTGGTCTTGTGTTTTGGATCATTGTCATGTTGGAATGTCCAAGTACGTCCCATGCGCAGCTTCCTGGCAACAATGTGGTGTTTGGTGTAAGCGGGATACTTTGTGGCATTTGCGTAGTAATGGCTTTCTACTGGCGACTCAACCATGCAGCCCATCTTTCTTTAAGTGCCTCCTTATTGTGCATCTTGAAACAGCCACTCCACATGTTTTAAGAGAGTCCTGTATTTTCACCTGAAATTTATTTGTGGGTTTTCTTTGCATCCCGAACAATTTTCCTGGCAGTTGTGGCTGACATTTTAGTTGGTCTACCTGACCGTGGTTTGGTTTCAACAGAACCCCTCGTTTTCCACTTCCTGATTAGAGTTTGAAAACTGCTGATTGGCATTCTCAATTCCTTGGGTATCTTTTTATATCCCTTTCCTGTTTTATACAGTTCAACTACCTTTTCCCGTAGATCCTTTGACAATTCTTTTGCTTTCCCCATGACTCAGAATCCAAAAACGTCAGTGCAGCACTGTATGAAAGTTGCAAGGGTCTGTCAGGAGTCCAGAAACGTATTGGCCTTTTATACACACACTAATTACAAGCAAACAGATCACAGGTGAGGATGGTTACCTTTAATAGCCATTCAAACCCCTTTGTGTCAACTTGTGTGCATGTTATGATAAAGAGACTCATCCACAAATACCACAAAAGACTTCAAGCTGTCATTGATTTTAAAGGGTGCAATACACGGTATTAAGAACTGGGGTATGTAAACTTTTGATCAGGGTCATTTTGCTAGTTTCTGTTGCCATTATGATTTAAAAAGAGTAAACACTTTCTTGTGGGAAAACAAAAAGAGTAAACACAGTTGACTGATAATAAATGGCTTCAGCCAAACACTAACCATGAGTGAAAGAAAAGTTTTTGTGTTATCATTCATATTCTCTGAAAACTGGACAAGAAATCATAACTTCTGCCAGGGTATGTAAACTTATGAGCACAACTGTATATGAATTGAAAATAAGAGTTTAAAAATTGAGACACTTAAAACATAAATATAATAGTCCTCAAATTATTATAGTTTTCCCTTAAGCTTGTGGTTGCCTGCAGTTGGAAATCGATTGAAGTTTCGGTCTATATTTTATGTTTAGAGTTCCTTTGCAGCAGTTGATCCCAGGATACATAATTTTAAATTTTTGAACTAAAGCAAGAAATTTCTTAGTACTGGATTTAGAATTATGGAGCAATATTTAGATCTAAATCCAAGTGTCACACGATCTGTCACTTAATGCCACTATAAATACAATACGGAAAAAAAAAATTAAAAAAGCGCAACCCAATGTGAATAATAACAGTGAATCTCTGAAACAATGTGAAATTCCAACCGATATCCCAACCGATATCTCAAAGCTGGAATATAAGTGAAACAAACATATATAAATGGAAAAAGATAAATTGATCAAAATAAAAATAAAACTTATGACATAAAACTCTCAATTGATAAAAGTCCATATGATGTAATATCTATGGGAGACTAGTCCAAAGATGACATATATAGGATTGTTGCCGTGAAGGAATTCCTATGCGGCGGAAGGCGTAATACTCAGACAGGTTGATAGTATAAGCTTCACATCCAATAGTAAGTAAATGGCTTGCTTACCAGATATAAGATGATATTGGGCTCAGGACTAGGCCGACCTGCCTTCACTCGATCTGTTCTCGGTGTTCACCACACATGGATCGATTGGAAAATCCGGAGGCGTTCACTTTGGCGCTGAATCCCACAGACTGCGGGCACTTCAAAAATCTTTCATTGCCATAAGGTGAGTATTGTGTTTTATATAACTCACGTTTTCCACATACAGCAAGTGGAGATCAGCATCCAGAAGTCAGCAGTCAATTACCAAAGAGAAGGAAGAAGAAAAGATCCTCATGGTGCAGTATTTCTTCATAAAAAACGTATTTATTGCACAGGCTTCATAAAACACTGACATCCATGGAACAGAGACAAATTTTCAAAAACAGCCACGGTTAGCAACAGCTGGCTGGAACGTGATGGTGTCAGAGACTTGTGGCTCCACCCTACATGTTTCCCCGTAAAAGGATTCCCAGTAGAATTGGCCAGCATAGTGTCATCAAAATGAATGTGCTCCTGGCCCTACTTTATCTGCTACAAACTTTACCCATTAGGTACCCCAAAAGCCTTTCTTAGGCAAATTCAGGGAGAATTTACTACTTTTCTATTGGTGCACAAATCCCATGGATTGTCGAACATGAAACTGTCCCTCCCCAAACGCAGCAGAGGCCTGAGTTTCCCAGAACCATTGAAACACCACAGAGCTGTACCTTTTGCCTCTGCCCTAGATTGGTGCACACAGGCGGATAACAAATGCTGGATCCAGGCCATGGAAGTATATTCCTCTTTAGGGTGTTCGCTTATTGAGGTCTCCCCTCCCTCCATCGGTAATATCTCACCCTCTAATAGGATATGCTGCCAAGATGATCTTAGCGGAGGGAAATTATCTGGACGTATATCCCTCCTGCCTAACACCAGTGCTGGGTCACCCTAACTTTACTCCAAACCAAACCGTTCCAACCTTTGATTGAAGCAAACCAATCTCATCTTGCGGTCTTCTTCTCTGCAACAGGTTTTAAACCTTTACATCCACTTAAACAAATGACTGACCCCACTTTCTTTCTGGAGTGCACTGCAGCTAAGGCACATTCTCTCATGTCTTGGGAGGCCGTCTTCCCCATCACCACCTCTCACGAGATTTGAAAAACTCTGCATTTCCACCACCCCAATTAGACATGGCCTATAAGATTCTTGCCCTCCCTGCCGCTGCCCAGATCCCATCTTACATCTCTAGGTGGGAAGCAGACTTGGGTGTCAGTCTGTCGAACCAACAAAAGGAACGTATTATCCATTTCACTCATATGGCATCCATATCCAATGCCATACAAGAAACTTGTTTTAAAATTTTGATCTGATGGTACAAGGTCCCTTTGTCTCTTCACAGGATCTTTAATCAAAAAATATGCCCCAAGTGCTGGAGATGCTTAACTCAAGGCGGCACCTATCTTCATATTTTTTGGGGACTGCCCAGTTTTACAACCATTTTGGACACAGGTCTACGAGCTGATCTACAAATTATCTGACGTTCAATTGGGTGATGATCCTACGGCATACCTGATTCACCTGACCCCTATGTCATCTAAACGATATAAGCGTTCCCTCACTATTCACCTGCTGTATGCAATAAAGGCCTGTATCTCTTTATTTTGGAGGCAGATGATAACACCCCCTATGGGGGTTTGGCTTTGCAAAATTCAGGAATTTTGTACAATGGAGGACAACCTAGCTTCTTCTAATCTCAAAGAAGAACAATTTAGCAAAACCTGGTTTTATTGGTTTGGTTATACTGTACTTTTTCTACAACTTACCCTACTGATCTGGCCCACTGATTGCCTCACTGGCTATGTAAACCCTTTGTGCCTGTGGATCTGGGGAGTTACCAGCTACCTTTGCTCTCTGATTAGTTAAAGATGGTGGAGACCCGTTGAGCCTGTGGATCTGGGGAGTTACTGCCTTCTTTTGCTCTCTGATTAGTTAAAGATGATGGAGCTCAATTTGACGGGCCACTGCACTAGAGTTATTGACCTTTCACACCTACCCCACCACTTAACGTTCCTTGACCCTTTTTTTTCTGCTGCTAGAGACCAAAATGACTGTGCCCCCATATGGAGGTGTGGGGCTGACTCTGCTCCCTACAACTTATCATTTCATATTGTAAATGAGGTGAAACAAATGTCAATGTGAAAGAGAGAGAGAGACAAATAATTCCACAGTAGCGCACTAAATTAATCTACAAAACTCCTAAATATTAACATGGTGAAATGAGCAACATAAAACACCCATACATAATAAAAAGTGTCCATATGGCATATCAAAAAAATATATATGCTCCAACTTATGCAAATCAATATGGTAATACAGTCCATCTTAAAGGGATGAGAAAATAGTGAAACAAAATCTCGTTGATTCACCAAAATCCTTCACCAAAAGTGACGTGTGCCAATTCCACTCCCTTAAGAATAAAGCTCACCAGATGCTGTTGCCATTCACTCTCGTGTCTGGCAAATATTGCCTTATTAGATGTTATTGAAGAGCCGCTTTTACATGCCACTCTCCATCCAAATTAATAAAGACACTCTCCTCAGGGTTGGTGACTCCATGTGTACAAAGGAAGCTATGAGGAGATCGCAACACTGAGTCACCTGACATGTTTGGAATTTTAACAAGGCAAATCTTTTATGATGTAAGTGCATTACTTTTAATAAATTGATTACCTTGAGCTGTTTTTACACTATTGGAGGCTTTGTCTCAATTTCTATCCCCACATGTGGAGAGTGTCTTTATGAATCTGGATGGAGATTAGCGTGTAAAAGCGGCTCTTCAATAACATCTAATAAGGCGATATTTGCCAGACACGAGAGTGAATGGCAACAGCATCTGGTGAGCCTTATTCTTAAAGCGGAGTTCCACACAAAAATGGAACTTCCGCTTTTCGGAACCCTCCCCTCCTCCGGTGTCACATTTGCCATCTTTCAGGGGGGAGGGGGTGCAGATACCTGTATAAAACAGGTATTTGCACCACTTCCGGGTATTGACTCCCGCGGGAGTCACGACCCTTCGTGTCCCCCCCTCCCCCGCTGTCTTCTGGGAAACACACTGTTCCCAGGAGAGAGCGGGGACCAGTGACGGCGCGCCGCGCTACTCGCACATGCGCAGTAGGGAACTGGGCAGTGAAGCCGCAAGGTGTTTTTCATTAGCGCAGTGTGCACACATATATCATTTGATATTAATCGCCACATGCCAGCACATCACTCTACATATTTTGCCTTATTAACCACTTCAGCCCCGGAAGGATTTACCCACTTCCTTACCAGGCCATTTTTTGCGATACCTCACTGCGTTACTTTAACTAACAATTGCGCGGTCGTGCTACCCTGTATTCCCACAAATAGAGCTTTCTTTTGCTGGTATTTGATCACCTCTGCGGTTTACATTTTTTTCACTATAAACAAAAAAAGACCGACAATTTTGAAAGAAAAACAATATTTTTTACTTTCTGCTATAAAACATAAATGTGAAAAAATCGAACAAAAACAAAAAAAATTGAAAAAATCTAATTTCTTCATAAGTTTAGGCCAATATGTATTGTGCTACATATTTTTGGTAAAAAAAAACAATAAGCGTATATTGATTGGTTTGCACAAAAGTTATAGCTTCTACAAAAAAGGGGAAATATTTATGGCATTTTTATTATTTATTTATTTTTTACTAGTAATGGCGGTGATCAGCAATTTTTAGAGGGACTGCGACATTGCGGCGGACAGATCGGACATCTAGCTGACATTTTTGGCACTTTTTTCTGAACCAATGACATTATTACAGTGATCAGTGCTAAAAATATGCACTGACATTGTACTAATGACACTGGCAGGGAAGGGGCTAACATCAGAGGCGATCAAGGGGTTAAATGTGTTCCCTCAGTGTGTTTCTAACTGTGTGGGGGGGGTGGGCTGCCTGGGACAACACACAGCTGATTGGCTCCCCCACTGCCCACAGAACCTTGTGCAAGAACCGACGTACAGCTGCGGTGATTCGCGCAACCGAGCCAACCTGCCGCAGTATAACTGAGGCGGCTGGTCGGCAAGAGGTTAACATGTTGTTTGTATTGACTGGATAGCAGTATTCCTTTGTTTTTTATTTCTGATTGTCAAATTCCATTTGAAAACTTTAATGCCCTTTTTACACTTGTGTGACCTGAAAGTCACACGATTTTGCCACAATTTTTGGCGCAACTTTGATGCGACTTTGACGTGACTTAAAGCAATGCCTGTGTAGTCTTGAGGTCTATGGACCTCAAGTCGCATTTAAGTCTAACCAAAGTAGTGCAGGGACTACTTTGAAGTCGCACAGATATGAATGGTACTCATTGGAAATCATGGGGTTATGCGACTTTGCAGTCCCAAGTCACAATACAAGTCACACAAGTAGGAAAGGGGCCTAAATAAAGAATTTAAAAAAATCCCAGTGGCAAGATGTGCTAAGCTAATACAAACATACTGTGCCCCAAGGGACTTGCAACTGTTTTTTCAGCCAATGGTGGCTCTACAAAGTATTGACTTTGAGGGACGGTGGGGGGGGGGGTGAATGCTCATGCACATACAAGATTTCAGGGTTTTTCACCATCAAACTTCATTAGCATGTGTATATCACATAGTACAAAGCCCCAAAAGATCCATTTTAATTCCAGGCTGTAATCCATTATAACAAGGAAAAAAACAAAACAAGGGGCGAATACTTTCGCTAGGCACTGTAGCTATCCTCAACATTCCATGTGTATAATATATACAGATTGAGTGTGGTGACAAAGTCTTTGAACAATTTAAAGAAGTGAATACATAGGCTTCCTGGACTATGTAACAATGAAGAGATTACAAGGATTCCTGTGGCTTTGCTGTGATCATACATTTCTTCAGTTAAACTTTTGTGAGTGAGTGAGTGAGTGAATAACTTGTATAGCGCTACAAATGCGAACTAAATCGCCTCAAGGCGCTTTGCATCCAGTGACATCCTGACCCTTCAGAATAGGTGGGTCTTAAGTTTTTTCCTGAAGGCCCGGTGGTTTTCTTCCATGCGGATGTTGGTGGGTAGAGCGTTCCATAGCCGTGGTCCTTGGACTGCAAATCTTCGTTCTCCCTTTGATTTGTAGCGGGACTTGGGGATGTGAAGGAGGTTTTGGTTGGTTGATCGGAGATTGCGATTGGGAGTGTAGTGTTTTATCTTCTCGCATAGATATTGTGGAGCGTTTCCCTGTGTGCACTTGTGGGTGAGACAGAGGGTCTTGAATGTGATCCGATCCTTTACGGTTAGCCAATGAAGGGTCCTTAGTGATGGGGTGATGGATTCCCAAGGTTTTTTTCCCGTTACCAGCCTGGCAGCCGTGTTCTGGATGACTTGTAGGCGCGAAATCTGGTATTTGGGTAGTCCGAGGTAGAGGGCGTTTGCGTAATCGAGTCGGGAGTTGATAATTGTTCCAACTACTACTGCTGTATCCTCTTTTGGGATGAAGGGGATGAGTCTACGTAGTAGACGGAGGAGATGGTGAGCTCCGCTGACTACTGATCCAATTTGTGCGTCCATCGACATCTCCGAGTCAAAGATGACTCCGAGACTTTTGACTTTGGTGCTCGGGGTAACGGTCTGTCCAAGGATAGTGGGGAGTGTCCAAGAAGTCTTAGTTTTTGTCTTTCGGTTTGCGTGGAGGAGAAGGAGTTCTGTTTTGGATCCGTTGAGTTTGAGGGAATTCTCAGTCATCCATTCATCGATCAATGTGAGACAGGTTTCCAATCCGTGATATTGGTCTTTTTTCCCGGTGATACGAAAGTAGAGTTGGGTGTCGTCAGCATATGAGTGGTAGCACAGGCCCTGTTTGCTGATGATTTTGAGGAGTGGGCGGAGGTAGATGTTAAAGAGCATGGGTGACAGGGGTGATCCTTGGGGGACTCCGCAAGAAATTGTGCGAGTTTCAGAGGTGAAGGCTCCTAGTTTCACTGTCTGGGAACGATTGTCTAGGAAGGATGCGAACCAGTGTAGGTCAGGGTCTGCGACTCCGGCTACTTCTTTAAGGCGAATGAGTAGAGTTTTGTGGTCTACTGTGTCGAACGCTGCACTGAGGTCCAGCAGCACCAGGAGACATGATTCTCCGTCATCTGCTGCTTCGAGGGTTTCATCCCATATTTTAAGAAGTGCTGTTTCTGTGCCATGGCCTGGGCGGAAGCCTGATTGTAGTGGATCCAAGAGTTTGTGGGTGTCCAAATAGAGTTGTAGCTGTTGTACTACTGCTTTCTCCATGATCTTGGAGATGGTGTTGAGGCTTGTTACCGGTCTGCGGTAGTTTGGGTCTTTGGGGTCCAGGTTGGGTTTCTTTAGGAGGGGTTTGATTATGCCTTGCTTGAGAGAGATTGGAACAATACCTTCTTTGAATGATTGATTTACGAGGTGTGTTATGGTGGGTGCTAAAATGTCGGTACATTCTTTCAGGAGTTTTGTAGAGATTATGTCATTTGGAGATGTGCTGTCTCTGAGGCTTCTGATTATATTTTTGGTGGTGTCGATGGTGATCGGGACCAGCGAAAATTTTGTCAATTGTATAGTGTTCATATTGATTTCCTCTATTTGCTTTGGCAGAGCAGGGTTGGTTTTTTTTTTCTGTTGAATTGATTCTCGAATGTTTTCGATTTTGTCGATAAAAAAGTCCGATAGCTCATTACAGAACTCTTGTGTTTCGTTTGCTGAAGGTTCTAGGCAGGTGGGGTTCATAGTTTGAGTTACTAGTTTGAAGAGTTCACGAGGTCGGTTTAGGCCTTTCTTGTTCATACATCACGGGACACAGAGCAGCATAGTCATTACTATGTGGGGTTATATAGAATTACCTTCAGGTGCTGGCACTGGCAACTTCCAAAACAGGAAGTACCCTCCCCTATATAAGCCCCTCCCATCCGGGAGTACCTCAGTTTTTTGCCAGTGTCTAAGGTGTTGGCCAAGGTTAACATGTATTCATCTGGGCTTGTGTACAGGTTCTCTGGGCCTTAGCAAGCTATTCCGGATCCGACCAAAAAAGCTTCATAGCTAAACGGTCGGTACCCGGGCCTTGCAGAGAAGAGCAGGGTTTTGCCTGTAATGCCTCTCTTAGGAGGGCTGGACCCTGGGATCCAGAGCTCTGGTCATACCCAAAACCAAGAGGCTATCTGTGCAGGGTGCTATACAGGTCCAGGGGAGTGGAATCCTTGGGAACCCGGTCTCCCTGAAGGTCTAGTACAATGCCTGCCGTGAGAGGTGAAGTTTGGGCTTCTGTGGACCAAACAAAGTCCTGCGGCGGGGAAAAGGTAAGTGGGGGCCCCTCAGGAACTTGGTTCTATTGAGGGGACCCCCAAGCCTAATATGTCTTTCTGCCTGTTACCTAAAGGGTATTCCCGCTAATAGCTGTATATGCCTAAGAAATCCTAGAAATGTTTTTTCATAAGGGAAGTTTTAAAAAAACTGTAAACCTGGAAATGTTTTTTCATAAAGGAGGTTTTAAAAAAAAAAAAAAAGACAAAGGTGCGGTACCTGTGTTTGTCCACTAGAGGCCGCTGTGGAACGTCTTTTTTCTTGGGACTATTCCTTCCATGGTGAAAGTCCAGGCAGATGAGTGAGCTCTCTATCAGGGAAGCTGCATTCCTCTGTCATGCTGCCAAGTAGTTTCCTTCCATCCCCGAGTCCTGGTGAAACAGGGACCCTGGCTCCTCTCCCTACATGGCGCCAAGAGCGCACACGTGCACGCGCGCGCGCGCACACATGCTTTCCTTTTATAAGGTTTAGCTTCAAAAAAGGGGGCGGAGCTTGGCGGATGACGCGCTCTGTGCGCCCAGCGCTTCTGCGCATGTGCGGGCGTCCCAGCAAGATAAAAGGACTCAGTCCACGCTGCTTGCTATGGACACAGAGCATGAAAAGGAGCTGGTAGCATGGTATAGGGGCTTACAGCGGGCGGTTGATACAGGCATCCCCAGAAAGACGCATTAGTAGACACCCACTGATGTACATAGCAGCAAATTGCATTAGACTATTTCAGTAAGGGGTGTATTGCGGCTGGAATACCTCAGCTTTGAACTAAGGAATATGCCGCCTAAAAAACTCCGAGATATACCTCTCAGGAAGTGTAGGGGGTCTCCATCGGGCTCTGAGGATCTGGAGCAGTCATCTGCACCCTCCTCCCCTGAGAAATCAGAGGTTAATACCCATAAGGAACCCCCGGGAGTGCCAGGTACTGCGGCTGTCCTCAGTCCACCTGCTCCTGCATATATAACAGAGGAGGTTTTTTCCTCAACTCTGGAGGGATTGGAGCAGAGATTGGCTGCATTGATCGCTTCTTCTCTACAGGAAAGAAAGCGCGCCAGATCTCCATCACCTCCATTAGAGTGCCTGTTGGCAGAGCAACAGTCCCAGGAAGGGACCGACCTACCTGAAGGGGATCAGGAGGAGGTTAGCTCTGTTTTTGAGGAATCAACAGTAGATGAACCATTTTCAGCATCACAGACTGAAAGATTGTGGGTCCAGACCCTAACTGACATGGTTCGATCTGCATTTAAAATGCCTCTTGTTGAACCATCAACTACTGCTGTCTCCTCATTGGGGTCGCTAAAAGCTCCCCAGGTTAATTGCTCCTTTCCAATACATCCATTATTGGAAGGACTTATATACCAGGACTGGGAACATCCTGATAAACTATTTGTTCCGCCTAAAAGGTTTCCGGTGATCTATCCCATGGAGGAAAAGTTCACCCAGAGATGGAATGTTCCTACGGTGGATGCAGCCATCTCTTCTGTGAACAAATCACTGACATGTCCAGTAGATAATGTTCAAATGTTCAAAGATCCAGTGGATAAAAAATTGGAATCTTTATTAAAATCTGCTTTTTCCACAGCAGGGGCTGTTACACAGCCAGCAGTGGCAGCTATTGGGGTCTGCCAAGCTTTAAAGGATCAAATGAAAATGGTCCTGAGGGATTTGCCAGACCAGCAGGCCCAGGCTCTGGCTGATCTGCCTAGAGCATTATGCTTTGCGGTTGACGCCATCAAGGATTCTATCCATCAGGCCTCCCGCTGTCTTTGGTACATATGCGTAGGCTTCTGTGGCTCAAAAACTGGTCTGCTGAAGCTCCCTGTAAGAAGCTCTTAGTTAGCTTCCCATTTCATGGGGAACGCCTTTTTGGCGAAGACCTGGATAAGTATATCCAGAAGATTTCCAGTGGTAAAAGTACTCTCTTACCGAGTAAAAAGAGGTCTAGGGGTCCATCTTTTAAGAGGACTACCTCTCCTATCCCTGCGACGTCTGCTACTAAGCAGTTCCGACGGCCTCCTCGGTCAAACTCAGGAGGTAAAAATCAGGGACAGCCACAGGGTAATAAAAAGCCCTGGATCCGAAGAGGTACTAAACCAGCCTCCAAGTCAAGCCTATGAAGGGCTGCCCCCACTCAAACGGGTGGGGGGAAGACTTCAGTTGTTCGCAGAGACCTGGCGGGAGACGATCAAAGACAGATGGGTGCTCTCCGCAGTAACTCTGGGATACAAGTTGGAGTTAAAAGAGTCTCCTCCGTCCCATTTTATGTGGTCAGGCATGCCAAGAGACCCTCTGAAAAGAGGGTCTCTCCTATTGGCGTTAGAACAACTATTGCTCCAAGGAGTAATTATGGAGGTTCCTATGGAAGAGTGGGGGTTGGGTTTCTACTCAAACCTTTTCACAGTCCCGAAGCCAAACGGGGACATAAGACCCATATTGGACCTAAAGAGTCTAAACAAATTTCTAAACGTCCGGTCTTTCCGGATGGAGTCGATCCGATCGGTCACCGCTGCCCTACAAGGGGAGGAATGGTTAGCCTCGATCGACATCAAAGATGCTTACTTGCATGTTCCCATCTTTCCAGGTCATCAAAAATTCCTACGCTTTGCAGTAGAAGGGCGCCATTTTCAGTTCAGAGCCTTACCATTCGGTCTGGCCACAGCACCACGAGTGTTCACAAAAATTCTGGCCCCACTGTTGGCCGATCTAAGAACACGGGGTGTAACGATAATGGCATACCTAGACGACCTGTTGTTGATAGACCACTCAGTTGCCAAGCTAGAAGTGGTAATTGTCGATACAATCAATTATCTAGAGTCTCACGGTTGGATCATCAACCTGGACAAGTCAGCCCTACAGCCAATGAAAAACCTGGTATATCTAGGGCTACGGCTGGATTCAGACCAGAGGAAGATTTTCTTACCTCTAGACAAGGTATCCTCTTTGAGGGCCTTGGTCCGTCTGCTTTGTGCAAAAAGACAGCCGTCCATACGCCTGTGCATGAGGCTGCTAGGAAAGATGGTAGCATCATTCGAAGCTGTGCCATACGCCCAATTCCACTCAAGGAATTTACAAAGGGCCATATTGTCAGCCTGGAACGGAAAAGTTCAGGCTCTAGACTTCCCGATGGTTTTGTCCCCTTCCGTTCGGAAGAGTCTCTGCTGGTGGTTGATCCCCCAGAATCTCCAGAAGGGAAAACCCTTCAGCCCGATATCTTGGAAGGTGGTCACTACAGATGCCAGCCTTATAGGCTGGGGGGCAGTACTGGAGCAATGGTCTCTCCAGGGCAGATGGTCAAATGTAGTAAAAACCCTGCCCATCAATCTCTTAGAGATACGAGCAGCCCGGTACGCCCTAGTAGCCTGGACATCCAGACTCCAAGGGTCCCCTGTCAGAATTCAATCAGACAATGCCACAGCAGTGGCATATATCAATCATCAGGGAGGCACCAGGAGTCGTGCAGCCCAGAGGGAAGTAAGTCACATCCTGGAATGGGCAGAAAAGCATGTCCCATGTATATCAGCTGTCTTCATTCCAGGGGTGGAGAATTGGAAGGCGGACTTTCTGAGTCGCCAACAGTTATGCCCAGGGGAATGGTCCCTTCATCCCGAGGTCTTCCGAGCAATATGTCAGCGGTGGGGAACACCGGATGTAGATCTGCTAGCATCCAGATTCAATGCAAAGGTGGACAGATTTGTCTCCCGGACAAGGGATCCCCTCGCTTGCGGCTCGGATGCTCTGGTGTTCCCTTGGGATCAGTTCAGACTGATATATGCATTCCCTCCGCTACAATTGTTGCCTCGACTCCTTCGCAGAGTCAGGTTGGAGAAGAAGCCGGTGATCCTGGTGGCTCCAGCGTGGCCCCGAAGGGCCTGGTACGCGGAGATCATCAAAATGTCTGTGGGGAGTCCTTGGACCCTTCCACGTCGTTCGGACCTGCTTTCGCAAGGACCGATATACCACCCTTCCTTACTAACTCTAAGTTTAACGGCCTGGCTATTGAATCCCACATCCTAAAGAAGAGAGGTCTCTCTAACTCTGTGGTATCAACTATAATCAATGCCAGGAAGCCTGTATCCAGGCAGATCTACTATAGAGTTTGGAAGGCGTACATCACTTGGTGCGAGGCCAGAAAATGGCATCCACGTAAGTACGTTATAGGCAGAATTCTGGACTTCCTGCAGTGGGCTGTAGACAGGAAGTTTGCCTTAAGTACTATCAAGGGCCAGGTTTCGGCCTTGTCAATACTATTTCAAAGGCCCCTGGCTATGCATTCACTTGTCAAATCCTTTATGCAAGGTGTGACTCGTATTATTCCACCGATTAAGGCTCCCATATGCCCATGGGATCTAAATTTGGTTCTGTCGGTTCTGCAGAAGCAGCCATTTGAACCTTTGCGGCACATTTCCTTGGTTCTACTCACCAGGAAATTGATATTTTTAGTAGCCATATGCTCGGCTAGAAGAGTGTCGGAATTAGCCGCCATGTCCTGTAAAGAGCCATATCTGGTTATCCATAAGGACAGAGTAGTATTACGTCCTCACCCAGCCTTTCTTCCTAAGGTGGTATCGGGGTTTCACTTGAACCAGGATGTGGTTCTTCCTTCTTTTTTCCCCAAACCAAGCTCGGTAGAGGAAAAGTTATTGCATTCTTTGGATGTAGTAAGAGCAGTTAAAGCTTATCTAAAAGCCACTGCTCAGATTCGTAGAACGGATTCTTTATTTGTTCTGCCGGAAGGCCCCAGAAAGGGTCAGGCAGCATCAAAATCTACTTTAGCCAAGTGGATTCGACAGGTCATAATACAAGCCTATGGCTTGAGAAGTAGACCGCCTCCGTTCAAAGTTAGGGCGCACTCCACGAGAGCAGTTGGAACTTCATGGGCAGTGCATCACCAGGCCTCCCTGGCGCAAATTTGTAAGGCCGCAACATGGTCTTCAGTACACACGTTTACTAGGTTCTACCAGGTGGACGTTAGAAGTCAGGAGGATGTCGCCTTTGGGCGCAGTGTGTTGCAGGCCGCAAAAGATCCTCATGCCTGATGGCGCCCAGCTTATGTATGGTGTATCCCCCCCCCTCATGTGGCATTGCTTTGGGACGTCCCACATAGTAATGACTATGCTGCTCTGTGTCCCGTGATGTATGAACAAGAAAGTAGGATTTTTAAAACAGCTTACCTGTAAAATCCTTTTCTTGGAGTACATCACGGGACACAGAGCTCCCACCCCTCTTTTGGGGACACGTATTGCTTTGCTACAAAACTGAGGTACTCCCGGATGGGAGGGGCTTATATAGGGGAGGGTACTTCCTGTTTTGGAAGTTGCCAGTGCCAGCACCTGAAGGTAATTCTATATAACCCCACATAGTAATGACTATGCTGCTCTGTGTCCCGTGATGTACTCCAAGAAAAGGATTTTACAGGTAAGCTGTTTTAAAAATCCTACTTTTTTGATGGTGTTTGAGAAATGTTCCTTTTTTGCTTTGAAAATTGCTTTGTGATATTTCTTAGTGAGTGCTTTGTAATTAATGTGGTTTTCCTTAGTTGGGTTTCTTCTCCAGGCTCCTTCGGCTCTTCTGCGTTCTTGCTTCAGTAGGGTAAGAGTGTCATTAAACCAGCCGGAGTTGTTTCTGCGAATGAGGGCCCTGCGTCTCGGAGCGACTGTGTCTGCTGTTTGTAGTAATGCTTTGTTTAAGGAGTTGAGTGTTTGTTCCGTTGAGTGGTTGAGATTTTGCGTTCCTATTTTATTTGATAGAGTAGTTTTGAAGAGTTCCGAGTGTAGTTTCTTCTGAGATCTTGTCCATTTTGTTGTTATTGAGTGTTCTGATTTTTGGGAGATGGTGTTGGTGGTAAGTTTAAATTTGATAGCGTGGTGATCCGTCCATGGTAACGGCATGTTGTCCACTGTGTTGATGTCCAGATTTTGTTTGAAGATGAGGTCCAGAATGTGCCCCGATCCATGCGTGGGGGCATTTATCAGTTGCTGCAGACCTAATTCTTCCAATTGGTTGATGCAGGAGGTGGCGATGGGGTCCTGAGTGGAGTTAGCCCAGAGATTGAAGTCCCCGAGTAATAGGAAGTTTTTGGTTTTTAAAGTGTATGTCGAGATGAATTCGGTAAAGGGTGTGAGGAGATTTGTCTTTGGTCCTGGCGGTCTGTAGCATAGCAGTATGTGAATGGTGTCCTGGGGTGTTGTTTGGAGTTGCAGAGTGAGTGTCTCCATGAACGGCAATGAGTTCTGTAGAGTTGGTTTGATGATAGAGAGGTGAGATTTGAAGATCACTGCTAGGCCTCCTCCTCTTTGTCCTGTTCTATGCTCAGTTAGGATGGAGTAGTTCTCAGGCACCAATTCTGTTAGGATGGTGTTACAGTCAGGTGTTAGCCAGCTTTCCGTGATAAAGAGGCAATCTATGTCGTTTTGCGTGATGAAGTCGTGAATTTCCTGTCTGTGCTTGACTGCCGATCTGGTGTTGATCAGGGCGCAAGCTATATGTTGTAGTTGAAGTGGTGTTTTCGTGTTTTTGATAGTCGATTGTCGATTGATCCTTAGCAGTTGTTCTTTTCGTAGTATTTTTTGGGTGGAGGTTGGTAATGTTGAGGCAGTATTCCTTAGCCTCTGGAGGGTGTCCGCTGAGTATTTAAAGTTGCACATGATGGGAAGAAAAAAAAGGTGGTGGGATGGTGAATAGGGCCCAATGACCTAACCCCCCCCCTGTTGGTCCAGAGGAAGGCGAAAAACCCCAGCCGAGTCAGGCCAATTGCTACAGCAGGGGAAAATTCCTTCCTGACCCCTCGAGAGGCGATCGGGTAAACCCTGGATCAACTTCCTAGAGGTAGGAGGTGCCCCAGTGTGCTTACCAGGTCACCACACACGGGCCCGCTGGAGCGCGAAACGGGGAGAGGGTGATGGGATGGTCGGAGTTAAGCCGCAGTCGCTGTCTGTCCTGCAGGTCTAGTAGTCTAGAGGCGGGTGCCAAGATGGCGGCAGGGGGCAGTCAGCGGCTGCGGACAACGTGATGGTGAGCTGGGTGATCTGAGCTGGGGGAGAGTGTGGTCCAGGGAAAGCCCCAGATCATCAGGTTTACGTTTGTTAGGGGAGCGAAAATGGAGGAGTCTAGGGAGGGTCCTGGATGGCCAGAGCTCCTGCCACACACGTCCGTTACCCTAGACCGTGCGTGTGGATTGCTCTGTGCAGCGGTGAGGTCAGAGCTCCTGCCACACACGTCCGTTCCCCTGGACCATGTGTGTGGATTGCTCTGTGCAGCGGTGAGGTCAGAGCTCCTGTCACACACGTCCGTTACGCTAGACCATGTGTGTGGATTGCTCTGTGAGGCGATGAGGTTAGGGGTCCTGTTACAACGTCCGTTTTGCTCGACCGTGTGTGAGGATCTGGGAAGATGGTGCAGTAGCGGTGGTCGGAGCTGTAGGTTGGGTAGCCTGAGTGCGACGGGTGGGGAAGAACCGTAATGAGTGGAGAAAGCGTTTTTAGAGGTTTTGTGAAGAATAGTGGTGGGGTGGGAGGGAGGGCAATATCAGTAGGATATATAGAATGAGAGAAAAAAAGTTTTTTTTTTTTTTTTTTGTTTTTTTAGTGTGTCAGTGATTGAGGCCAACTCCTGGGTGTACCAAGATGGCCGCTGCTTGCCAGGCCGGATCTTTGCTTCGTCCTCCTGGCAGCCTTTTGGGAGTGATCCAGTGGGGGACACGGGCACTTGGTTAGTGAGGGGGTGCCATCCGGTGGTTTACCGGGTCGGAGTGATCCAAGGGGGCCGGGAGAGGGTGTTAAGGGCCGAGGCTGGGTGGCTCAAGATGGCCGCCGGGGCTAGGCCGAAGCCGCAGACTATCCTGTCGGGCCAGGAAGCTGCTAGTGCTGCTTCGGGAGCCCTCTGGCGCCTAGGCTTGGCTCTGGACCCGGGGGGGGGGGAAGCGGCTAACTGAAGGTCCGGCTGTAGGAGAGGGGATACTTAAGTTAAGGCGGTGTCCGGCCGCAACTAGGCTGCAGCCGGGGACTTTCCTGACGGCAGCTGCGGGTGGAGATGATGCCGAGTGCGGCGGGTGGCGGCTGGTGAGCTGGGCACTGTGCTGGAGCAGGGGATGCGCCTGTAGGGGGACCGATGCCCGATGGTGCTAGGCCGCAGCCGTGGTCTTGCCTGACGGCGACTGCGGGGGGGGGGGTGCTCGGCGGCAGAGGGTTTCGTGATCGTTTTGTGAAAGCTAATACTTTATACTATACTGTACTTTTTCTTAATTTTCATGTTTCAACCCTTAAAAAATGTCACAAAATTTGATTTTTTAAATTATATATATTTTTTAATTCCTCCATGTGATTAAATTAAGGTTACATTTTTTTTTTAGGTTGGATCCACTTAACAGTATGCCTATGTATAAGTGTTCAATCTCAGCTTCATATTTTCTGTAATATTAGTCTTTCATGTAACTTTTGCCAACTACATAGTAAATGGTTAATCCATGCAGCTGCGTTTTTAATTTGCCTCATACAAAGTGGTTTGAAATTGGTACAAGACTTGCTTCTACTTGTCAGAAATAAATTTTTTGCAGTTTTGCATGTTTCTGATGACTGGCTATAGCCAATAAAAAGGAAGACATAAAGCAAATTGCACAATTTAAACAGCTTTAGTAAAGAATTTTCACCTTTGTCTTGGGAATATATTGGTGAAAGCCGGATAAATCTGTATTGGGTAGAAAAACCAATTTGACCATTTATTAGTAGTCTCTGGAGGAAGAACACAACATGTTACTTATAACAGTCAAATTATCCTTTTAATTCTTCCATACCATCCCAGAGAAATGAAAGGAGCATGTACCTAATATGTACTTCCTTCAGATGCTTTCAATCATGAGGCCGTTGGGGTTTCAGACAATTGCAAAAAAAAAAAAAAACAATGGATCCCCCCATCCACACTTCAAGGTGGATGAAGGAATCCTCCCCGCTGTGCTATTGTATACTGACAGAGTAGATGCAGGAATCCTCCCTGCTGTGCTATTTTCTTTTTCGTACATCACGGGACACAGAGCGACATAGTCATTACTAATGGGTTATATAGTTACCGTCAGGTGCTGGCACTGGCAACTTCCAAAACCGGAAGTACCCTCCCCTATATAAGCCCCTCCCATCCGGGAGCACCTCAGTTTTTTGCCAGTGTCTAAGGTGTTGGCCAAGAAGAAACATGTGTTTTTCACTGAGCTTGCGTACAGGTTCTTTTGGGCCTCAGTAAGCTATTCCGGATCCGACCAAAAAAGCTTCATAGCTAAACGGTCGGTACCCGGGCCTTGCAGAGAAGAGCAAGGTTCTGCCTGTAATGCTTCTCTTAGGAGAGCTGGACCCTGGGATCCAGAGCTCTGGTCATACCCACGACCAAGATGTTTTCTGTGCAGGGTGCTATACAGGTCCAGGGGAGTGGAATCCTTGGGAACCCGGTCCCTGAAGGTTTGATTACAATGCCTGCCGTGATAGGTGAAGTTTGGGCTTTTGTGGACCAAACAAAGTCCTGCGGCGGGGAACAGGTAAGTGGGGGCCCCCAGGAACTTGGTTCTATTGGGGGACCCCCAAGCCTAATTTGTCTTTCTGTCTGTTACCTAACGGTATTCCCGCTAATATCTGTGCATGCCTGTAACTACTAAAAAAAAAATGTAATAATTTTTAATGGTGGTCAAGAAAAAAAAAAAAAAAAGGAATGTTTTTTTTTTTTTTTATATATGTTTAGTATATTAAACTGCGGTACCTGTGTTTGTCCACTAGAGGCCGCTGTGGAATGTTTTTCTTGTCATATGGACTAGTTTCTTCTCAGAGAACAAAGTCCAGGCAGCTGGTGAGTTCTCCTACAGGAAACTGTTTCCTCTGCCATGTTGCAGTGTTCGTCTATCCCCCGGCCTGCGGCAAAGGGGGCCCTGGCTCCTGTCCCTGGTTTCCATGTTTGAAAATTAGCGCCGAGGCGCACGTGGCCGCGCGCGTGCGCGTGCACGCGCCTCTATATATAGAGGTGGCCGGAAAAAGGGGCGGGGCCTGGGGGATGACGCTCTGTGCGCGCCGCAGCGCTTCTGCGCATGTGCGGGCGTCCCAGCAGGTTTTTAAAAAGCCACATTATTGCAGTAAGCTGGCTATGAAGTACAGAGACAGAGCTGGCAACATTTAAAGGCATACAGCAAGCGGTTGATACAGGCATCCCCTAGAAAGGCACATTAGTAGACACCAACTGTGATATAGCAGCAATTGTGCTAGACTATTCTCAGTAAAAGTGGTGTATTACGGCTGGAATACCTCAGCTTTAGGCTTAGGAATATGCCGTCCAGTAGCTCCGGAACTGAATCTTCCAGGAAGCGAAGGGGGTCTCATCGGGCTCTGAGGATCTTGGGCATACTCCTGCTGCACCAGTCTCCCCTGAAGTTCAGAGGTAAGTGACCGTAGAGACCCTGCAGGGGTACTTGGTACTGTGGCTGTCCTCAGTCACCTGCTCCTGTGTATGTAACAGAGGAGGTTTTTTCCTCAGCTCTGGGAGGATTAGAGAGAGATTGTCAAAATTTATCGCTGCCTCCCTGTCAGGGAAAGCGCGCCCGATCTCCGTCTCCTCCTTCAGAGTGCCTGTTAGCAGAGCAACAGTCCCATACAGGGATCGACCTGCCTGAAGGGGATCAGGATAAGGTTGATTCTGTTATAGAGGAATCAACAGTGGGGGAACCTTTTCTCAGCATCTCAAGCTGAAAGATTATGGGTTCAGTCTCTGACTAACATGGTCCGATCAGCATTTAAAAATGCACCTTGCGGAACCATCAGCCACTACTGTATCCTCGTTGGGGTCGCTAGAAGCCCCCAGACTGTTTGTTCTTTTCCACTTCACCCTTTACTGAAAAGGGCTCATTTACCAGGATTGGGAACGTCCTGAGAAAATATTGATTCCCCCAAGAGATTTCCGGTGGTCTATCCCATGGAGGATAAGTTCATCAAAAAAAAAAAAAAAAAAAAAAAAAATGGAAGGTCCCTACAGTGGACGCAGCCATCTCTTGTATGTATAAATCACTGACATGTCCAGTGGATAATGTCCAAATGTTCAAGAACCCAATAGATAAAAGATTGGAGTCCTTATGAAAATCTGCTTGGTGATACAACCAGCAGTAGCAGCTATTGGGGTCTGCTAAGCAGTGAAGGATCAGTTGAAACAGGTCTTGAGGGACTTGACAGATCAGCAGGCTTTGCCCTAGCTGATCTACCTAGAGCCTTAGGCTTTGCGGTTGACGCCATAGAGGATTCAGTCCATCAGGCCTCCCGCCTTACGCTGTCTATAGTACATATGCGTAGGCTCCTATGGCTCAGAAACTGGTCTGCTGAAGCTCCCTGTAAAGAATGGCTGGTTAGCGTCCCATTTCATGGTGAACGCTTATTCAGGGAAAACCTGGACAAATATATCCAGAAAATTTCCAGCGGTAAAAATACGCTCTTGCCGGTTAAAAGCAGAGTTAGAGGTCCCTCTTTAAGAGGCCTGCTTCTCCAGTCCCTGGGGCATAATGAGAAACCCTGGGTCAGGGGAGGTACAAAACCTCCCCCAAAGTTAAATTCATTGAAGCCCCCACTCAGTCGGGTGGGGGGAGGACTCCAGTTGTTCGCAAAGAGACCTGGCGGGACACGATCAAGACAGATAGGTGCTCTCCGCAGTAGGTTTGGGATACAGTTTGGAGTTAAAAGACTCTCCTCCTTCCCATTTTGAGGTCAAACGTGCCAAGGGATCCCCGGAAGAGAGAGTCCCTCCTGTTGGCACTAGAACAACTATTGCTCCAAGGAGTAATTATGGAGGTTCCCCTGGAAGAATGAGGGTTCGGGTTTTACTCAAACCTCTTTACAGTCCCGAAGCAAACGCGGACGGGAGGCCCATATTAATTCTAAAAAGGGCTATACAAATTCCTGTATATCAGGACTTTCCGATGGAGTCGATCCGATCGGTGGCCACTGCCCTACAAGGGGAGGATTGGTTAGCCACGATCGACATCAAAAATGCTTATTTGCACATTCCCATCTTTCCAGTCCACCAAAAATTTCTACGCTTTGCAGTAGAAGGGCGCCATTTTCAGTTCAGAGCCTTACCCTTCGGTTTGGCCACAGCACCAAGAGTGTTCACAAAAATTCTGGCCCTTTATTGGCCAATCTAAGAACACAAGGTGTAATGATAATGGCATATCTGGATGACTTGTTGCTGATAGACCACTCAGTGAAAAAACTAGAAGTGGTCGTTCACAAGACGATCAAGTATCTGGATCTCACGGTTGGATTATCAACCGAGACAAGTCAGCCCTAAAAACCAGTCAAAAGTCTGGAATACTTGGGGCTAAGGTTGGATTCAGGCCAGAGAAAAATATTCTTGCCTCGAGGAAAGGTGTTGTCTTTGAAAGATTTGATCCACTTAGTGGGTACAAAAAAGACAGCCGTCCATACGCCTGTATATGAGGCTGCTGGGAAAAATGGTGGCATCATTCGAAGCAGTACCCTACGGTCAATTCCATTCAAGGAATTTGCAAGGGGCCATACTGTCAGCCTGGAACAAAAAAGTTCAGGCCCTAGACTTACAATGTCCTTGTCCCCTTCCGTTCGCAAGAGCCTCCGTTGGTGGTTGGTTCCCCAGAATCTGGAAAAAGGGAAATCCTTCAGTCCGATTTCTTGGAAGGTGGTCACTACAGATGCCAGCCTTATAGGCTGGGGAGCAGTATTGGAGCAATAGTCTCTCCAGGGCAGATGGTCGGATGCAGAAAAGGCCCTGCCCATCAATCTCTTAGAGATACGAGCAGCCCGGTATGCCCTAGTAGCATGGACATCCAAACTCCAAGGGTCCCCTGTCAGAATTCAATCAGACAATGCCACAGCAGTGGCATATATCAATCATCAGGGGGGCACCAGGAGTCGTGCAGCCCAGAGGGAAGTAAATTACATCCTGAAATGGGCAGAAAAATATGTCCCAGCCATATCTGCGGTATTCATTCCAGGAGTGGAGAATTGGAAGGCGGACTTTCTAAGTCGCCAGCAATTAGGCCCAGAGGAAGGGTCCCTTCACCCCGAGGTTTTCTGGACAATATGTCAGCGGTGGGGAACATCGGATGTAGATCTTCTAGCATCCAGATTCAACGCAAAGGGGGACAGGTTTGTCTCTCGGACAAGGGATCCCCTAGCTTGCGGCTCGGATGCCCTAGTGTTCCCTTGGGATCAGTTCAAGCTGATATATGCATTCACACCGCCAATGGTTACCTCGATTACTCCGCAGAATCAGGGTAGAAAAGAAACCAGTGATTCCGGTGGCTCCAGCGTGGCCCCGAAGAGCGTGGTACGCGGAGATTGTAAAATTTCAGTGGGGAGTCCTTGGACTCTCCCACGTCGTCCGGCTTTCGCAAGGACCGATATACCACCCTTCCTTACCAGCCCTAGGTTTGACGGCCTGGCTATTGAAGCCCACATTCTAAAAAAGAAAGGGCTCTCTAATGCTGTGGTATCTACCATGATCAATGCCAGGAAGCCGGTATCCAGGCAGATCTACTATAGAATCTGGAAGGCGTACATCGCGTGGTGTGAGGCCAAGAAATGGCATCCACGAAAGTACGTAATAGGTAGGATTCTGGACTTCCTACAATGGGCTGTAGATAGGAAGCTTGCCTTGAGTACTATCAAGGGTCAGATTTCGGCCTTGTCAATATTTTTTTCAAAGGCCCTTGGCTTCGCATTCACTAGTCAAAGCCTTTATACAAGGAGTGATGCGTATTAGTCCTCCGGTTAATATTCCCATATGTCCATGGGATCTAAACTTGGTTCTGTCGGTTCTACAGAAACAACCATTTGAACCATTACAGCATATTTCCTTAGTGCTTCTCACCAGGAAATTGATTTTTCTAGTAGCCATTTGTTCGGCTAGAAGAGTATCGGAATTAGCAGCTATGTCCTGTAAGGAGCCATATCTGGTTATCCATAAGGACAGAGTAGTGTTACGTCCTCATCCAGCCTTTCTTCCTAAGGTGGTATCGAGGTTTCATTTGAACCAAGATGTGGTTCTTCCTTCTTTTTTCCCCAAGCCTACTTCGGTAGAGGAAAAGTTATTGCATTCTTTGGATGTAGTAAGAGCAGTTAAAGCTTATCTAAAAGCCACTGCTCAGATTCGCAGAACGGATACTTTGTTTATTCTGCCGGAAGGCCCCAGAAGGGGTCAGGCAGCGTCAAAATCTACTTTAGCCAAGTGGATTCGACAGGTCATAATACAAGCCTATAGCTTGAGAAGTAGACCGCCTCCGTTCAAAGTTAGGGCGCACTCCACGAGAGCAGTTGGAACTTCTTGGGCAGTGCATCACCAGGCCTCCCTGGCTCAAGTCTGTAAGGCCGCAACATGGTCTTCAGTACACACGTTTACTAGGTTCTACCAGGTGGACGTTAGAAGTCAGGAGGATGTCGCCTTTGGGCGCAGTGTGTTGCAGGCCGCAAAAGATCCTCATGTCTGATAGCGCTCAGCTTATATATGGTGTATCCCCCCCCCTCATTTGGCATTGCTTTAGGACATCCCATTAGTAATGACTATGTCGCTCTGTGTCCCGTGATGTACGAAAAAGAAAATAGGATTTTTATAACAGCTTACCTGTAAAATCCTTTTCTTGGAGTACATCACGGGACACAGAGCTCCCACCCCTCTTTTGGGGACACTTATTGCTTTGCTACAAAACTGAGGTGCTCCCGGATGGGAGGGGCTTATATAGGGGAGGGTACTTCCGGTTTTGGAAGTTGCCAGTGCCAGCACCTGACGGTAACTATATAACCCATTAGTAATGACTATGTCGCTCTGTGTCCCGTGATGTACTCCAAGAAAAGGATTTTACAGGTAAGCTGTTATAAAAATCCTATTTTATGCTGACAGCTGGGATACCTCCACTGTCAGAGTACACTGCAGACCGCTGATCGAAGAAGGTTTTCCAGCAAGACCATTCGACAGAAGCTGATTTAATGATCGGCTTCTGTCGAACCGGGAGGGCTACACACAGATTGGTATTCGATTGTTCCCTGCTGAACCTTCTGATCTTCAATCTGTTTGTACCCAGAGTAAGTGTAGCTAAAATAAAAAACAGAAAAATCAGCACAAGGGACATAACCTACAGTCAGTGTGATGTGTCCCCTGTGCTTTTAGTAGAAATCCTCCTCGGTCAATGCCCACCCCCCACCAGTGAGGCAGGGGTTAATACAACAAAGGGTCTGTCACATGCTCTCATCAAGAGAGCGCAACTATGCCTGCCCTTTCCGCCCAGCTCCACCATTCATAGAAGCCGTACTGCATCCCCTATGAATGAAACAGCTGGGCAGAAAGGATGGGTATAGTCAGGATTTCTTAATCAGAACCTGTGATGGCCCTTTAGTTGTAATAACCCTCAGTGCACTGGAAGATTACAGGGGTGGGGGTACATATGGTTGGAGGAGCATTTCTACTTAAAGAAGAGACATCAGCACAAAGGAGACATCCCACTGGCTGTAAGTTATGTCCCTTGTGCTGATTTTTCAGTTTTTATTTTCGCTACATTTAGGCTTTAAATCAGCTCTCCCAGAATGCACAGTTTTAGAGGTTTTCTGGATAAAAGTTTTTATTTCTTGTACTTTGGGGCACCATGTATGAAAACTATTTAAAGTACCGTATATCTAAGACTTGGAATATGTTTTGTCTTTCCTCATTCAGTTTAATGCCCCGTACACACGAGCGGAATTTCCGCCAGCAAAAGTCTGATGTGAGCTTTTCATCGTAAATTCTGACCGTGTGTATGCTCCATCAGACTTTTGCTGTCGGAATTTCCGCCAGCAAATGTTTGAGAGCAGGTTCTCAATTTTTCAGACGGAAAAAAGTCCTATCAGAAAATCCGGTCGTCTGTATGCAATTCCGACGGGAAAAAAAACACGCATGCTCGGAAACAATTCGACGCATGCTCGGAAGCATTGAACTTCTTTTTCTCGCCACGTTGTAGTGTTGTACGTCACCGCGTTCGTAACGCTCGAAAGTTCAGAGAACTTTTGTGTGACCGTGTGTATGCAAGCCAAGCTTGAGCGGAATTCCGTCGGGAAAAACATCCAACTTTTTTCCGACGGAAATTTCGCTTGTGTGTACAGGGCATTAGTCATATACTTTCTCACTGAATTGTGAATTTTCACAGACAAATTAGAGACCCGTCCATATCTCAACTTTCTAAATCCTTGTTGGAAAATGTGTGTTTACAAATCAGAGTTTGTACCGAATATATACAGTATAGAGGCACTTTATTGGAGGGCATTGTTACAGTTTGTGAATTTTTGGTTCATAAGATAAAGTGGAACTATTACACTTTAATAATAATTGATTGCACATTGATTCAATAAGTGTGCACTTTATGAGTGTAGTATTACATTTATTTATGGAATTTAAAACACTTTATGATATGTTATGGTATGTTAGCACTTTGTGTGCACATTGTTTATATTGTGGAGGTTTTATCGTTTTATGTTTATTTAGCACCTTATAGGGTAGCGCTGCTTTACACTTTTTCTAACATTTTGTCACATTGGGGCAGCTGGGGACATTTTTAGGGTATTTTGTATCTAAGTTTTAAATAGGGTGTCTCTATACCTCTTCTAAACTCTTACTTTGTTAATATTGTTGAAATTTAGCATGTGCTTTGTTAACTGACAATTAGTGGTCTCTCTGCTTTATTTCAGTTCTTGGGACATATTTGAAAATTCTCAGGATCCTTCAGGACTGTCTGCGGCACTACAAAATTCAGATCTTGTGGGCGTCTTACATATGTTATATTGTGCTTTATTTCATAATTCCTCCTCTGAGCCAAGTGTTTCTAATTCCAAAGAAACATACGAGCAGCACACCATCCAAGTGGCAATGCACAGCCTGCGGTTTCTTAACAGCTTTGCTACACTTCATCTCCAGTCCTTTCAGGTATTACTTTACATGTGCCTATAGAACTACTCTGAATAGTACAGAATAGTGATTAAAATACAGATACAATAGCTTCCTAAATATCATATTGATGAGCTGTTTGTGTATTCATTAGAATGCTTATGTACTCTTGTTATTATCCTGGTGGTGCAGTATCAATTATCACTCAGGCCTGTTACTTGAGATGCTGTAACCATTGTCCACACACCTGTCTGCTTGTGTCTTTCTCTGATTTATTAGGTCTCAGGCTGGACACATTGTATGGCATAGGTTCAAGTACTAATTTATTGCTATTCTTGATCACTTATGACTGACATCTTAACCTATCTCAAACAGGTTAAGATAAATGAACTATACTAAACACTGGGCTACATTTTAAGCTGTTGCCTCACAAAGGTTTAAATCTTGGCAGAGCGCTACCTTAGCCACTTGTCCTCCATAAGATTTACCCCCCTTTATGACCCGGCCATTTTGTTGCGATACTGCACTGCTTTACTTTAACTGACAATTGTGCAGTCGTGCAATGCTTTACCCAAATAAAATTAATATCCTTTTTTCACACAAATAGTACTTCTTTTGGTGGTATTTGATCACCTCTGCATTTTTATTTTTTTGCGCTATAAACAAAAAAAGACAAATATATTTAAAAAAAACAATATGTTTTACTTTCTGCTATAAAACATATCCAATAAAAAAAAATCAAATTTCTTCATAAATTTAGGCCATTATATATTCCGCTACATATTTTTGGTAAAACAAAATCCCGATAAGCATATATTGATTGGTTTGCACAAAAGTTATAGTGTCTACAAACTGTGGGATATTTTTATTAATTTTTATTAATTTTTTACTAGTAATGGCAGCGATCAGCTACTTATAGAGGGACTACAATTTGGACACTAACTGACACTTTTGACACTTTTTGGGGACCAGTGACACTAATTCAGTGATTAGTGCTAAAAATGTGCATTGTCACTGTACTAATGACACTGGCTGGAAAGGGTTAACATCAGGGGCGATCAAAAGGTTAAATGTGTTCCCTGCCAGTGTTTCTCTAAACTGTGGGAGGTGCACACAGGATCCATGCCTTCCCTACTGACAGAACGGTGAACTGCCTTGTTTATATAGGCAGACTGCTGTTCTGTCTCTCTGCTGAATCATCAGCAGGTACCGGCAGACATCGAGTCCTCGGTCCCCGCCACTGGGCTCCCGCTGTGTGTGGTTAAAGGCAGGAGCGAGCTGCCGGCAGCACGCATGTCCACGCCCTACCTGGAAGAGCCAGATCACGTATATATACATGATCTGTCTCACATGTGCCGCCCTGTAACAGTAAATCTATAGGACAAAGCTGAAAAGGTTAGGTTGAGTTCACAACTTTGCGATGCGGGAACGGATGCGTCACTTATGGTGCCATTCATTTGTAATGTTACCCCAAAACACAAGCGTTTTAGTGCATCACAGCATGCGGTAACGTAATACCACGCCTTGTCGTGTGCTGCCTTAAAAAGAAGTACATGCACCTTGGTAAGTTTTAGTGCATTAGGAAGTCCATAAATAGGCTGTCCTAACACAACGCACATTAATGCACAAAGTGACGCTTGTCAACGCGCTTCGTGTAAATGCACTGCAAAGCATGGGTAGGTCCTGGAAGTTTAGAAGGCCATATGAAAATTAGCTGTGGGGCTACCTTCCTAATTTCTCGTTTAGCAGGAAATTTATAAAATTGTTTGCATAGTTTGAAAGTCTTGATGCAGAATAAAAGGTGTTAAATATCCTTTTCTCTTCATTTCTGTGCCAGTCTGTTGTAGGAGCAGAGGGTCTTTCTCTTGCCTTCCGGCATGTCATCAGTTACCTGATTTGGTTCTGCACTCAGTACACATGTGAGGAACTTCTTCATGAAATCATCGTGTGTGTTGGATACTTCACAGTGAATAATCTGGACAATCAGGTAATGATGTAACACAGGGTTTTTAGTGGGGCTGAAAAAAGAGTTAAGGCAATTAAAAAAACAAAAATGCAATATATTGCAGCTTACCAATCATTACATGTGGGGGCTGCAGGGTGCCAGTGACATTGGTTTTACCAGTTTGGAAGTCAGGGATACAGACAAATAACAATCTGATTAATGTTCTGGCTTTCCCCTACTCTACTAAAATGTGTTTCTGTTTCTTACTGTGTTGCTGTGGTAGATTTATCCTCACTTCCTATCTGCTAAAATGTTGTCAGAGCAAGAGATGTGGGGAAATCTTTCTTTACAAGGCCCCAGATAGCAGAAAAAACCTGACAGGTGGTTCTAATTCTTTTCTGCTCTATCTAAAGCCTCGTACACACGGCCGAGAATCTCGTCAAGAAAAATCACGTTGTTTTTCTTGACGAGATTCATGGACAAGAAACTTGTCCCGGCCGAGTGTACACACGCTCCTTTTAAAGAACCCGCGGTTCTTTAAATGGAGCGAACGCGGTGACGTAATCGACTACGACGAGCGTGCGCTCGTCACATTCGAGGCCGTTGCCGCCATCTTGCTACACCCTACCTATGCCTAGGAAGCTACCGCGCATGCGTCAAAGTCATTTCGAGCATGCGCGGGCTTCCCGGAGGACAGGTAAGTGTACACACACACACTTTTCTCGTCGAGAAACCTGCTGACAAGAATCTCGATGAGAAAAAAGAGAGCAGGTTCTCTATTTTTCTCGTCGAGATTCTTGTCTGTTTTCTTGACGAGAAACATGATAGCCGCGTACACACGACCGATTTACTCGGCAAGAAAGCTCTGCCAGCAAGTTTCTTGCTGGTTCTTGCCGAGAAACTCGGTCGTGTGTACGAGGCTTTAATCTAAAATAACATTTTGGCTGGACACTTTTACATTAACATAATGTTTGAATGTCAAAAGAACAATATACCTGTGTATAGAAAATGTCCCATCATCAAGTTGTGCTCAAAAGGAATTGTGTTTTCTTGACCTTGAATTAGTGGGCCTCATTCATAAGGAAGAACTGTTCTTCACAAAGAGGATGGTAACCAAAGATGCTGTAGAGATTCATAGTGTGCATTTTGTGTATTAGGTTTCTAGGGCTCATTTAATTTATTATTGCAGTCTTGCAAAGAGGTTCCATGTTATGGAACTCTGCATCAGACATGTGGTGACCAAGAGTTATATGTTTACAAGAACTGATATTACCTGTAGCAGTTCATCGGAATTACCCCTTCATTTTCCCTTGGAACACTGGTTGCTATGGGCAGTGAGAATTGTTCATCCTGGAGACATGTATAAGGCCCAATAAGGTTTTTTTTGTTTGTTAGGAAATGCAGCATCCAACAAACCCTATAGGCAATATTAATAGTGACCATGCAACTGGCCAACAAGCTTTTTTTATTTATATGCAAAACAAAAGCACAATTTCCTATGCAAAGATTATGACCATATGAGACTCAGCCTTGTTATTTATTATTTGTTAGTGGTATATTAATAAAGCAGTGAATGTAACATTCACTGTAGGTATATTTTTGTGTGCTTTAAAATGCAGTAATGAATTCACCTACAGTGAATGTTTGAGTGTCACATTCAATAAATATGCTCATTGGTTTTTAATATTTTTTTTAGCACTAAACTTTAATTTATTGTTTAACCTCCCTGGCGGTATGATTCTGTCAGATTTTAGGTGCTGAAAGCGGTACCATTATTTTGCATGGAAATTTGGCGTTTTCTATTGTAGGCCTGTAATTCTTAGGAATAACTCACTTAAATCTGTCCAAACCAGAGTCTAGTAGACATCCCGGGTATGATAAAGTTTGAAACACAAAATCATAAATTATAATATAATAAATAACTATAAATATTTATAATAATAATAACAATTATTCAATAATGTAATCAAATCAAAAACACTGAAATTTGCTCAGTTGCAGAATTGTCGCTGTCATTACTTTCAGTGTTTGATGACGAATTTCCCCACAAATCACTATTGCTATCGCTCAATTCTGCAAGTGATTCTAATTTATTATCGCTGTTTCCTAGCTGGTCTAAAACCACTTTTGACGTAAAGGGACACTTTTTGGTTGCTATGGACAATCTCCAGTTTCCAGGCAGAAAATACAGTATGTATAATATAAAAGTGCATGCAGGACACTGGACAAACCACTAGGGACAAAGGGGATGTGTAATTATTTTATACAGTACTGTAATCTGTAAGATTACAGTATACTGTATGTATACTGTGTTTTTACTTTTTTGAATTTGGCGCCGTGCTCCGTCCCCGTGCGTCGCAACGTCACAGTGAACGGAGCTCGGCACTTGGCACTGTGAATCGAGCGAGATGACAGCTCGCAGGATCCAGGGGACAAGGTAAGTTACTTTGCCTGGATACTGCGATGCGATCCTGAGTCGGGCTTGGGGTTACCGCTAATGGTACTAAAATCTCACCCGAGCCAGACTCGGGAATACCGCCAGGGAGGTTAAATACAACAGACTTCATAGACAGCCTGGTCTCAAACATCAGATCATAGTTTTCAGATTAACAGATGGTGTGTAAACCATGGGAAAAAAGTGAAAGGCTATCCCAAAATGTCAGGTCCTGTGTCGATGAGCTTGGATGTGTCAATGGCATCAGTTTGATACACTTCTAAGATCATTCAGAATTCATTGACAGGTGCAGTTGACCTCCTTCTGACCTGCATTTGACCAGCTTCAAGCGAGTTTTGCATTCCCATTCACACGGAAGTGCAGAACCCAATTAAAATATTCAGACACAGGCCCTAATACTGAGGGAATCATTGGCAACAATCACAGATTCATTTGCTGGTGTTGGGGAATACTGATCCATACAGATTAGTACTTAAGCAAGCATACACTGGGAAAGCTGTAAGCTGGACAACGAGGAAAACTGGTAACTCTGAAGAACACATGCAACCCTATTTATTAAGGTCAAAGGGTCTTCACCTGACTTCATGTAAATTTCACTTTACTTTAAGGCTTCAGCCACACCTAGCCGATTTGAATCATGGGTGGGACTGCCTAGATTCTGCCCGTGATTCAAAATCATTGCAAATTTGCTAAAAATACACTATAATCCTCCTAAATTCCTAGTAAATATAAAAGTAAAAACTGTATTGAGTTAATAAATAGCAAATATTTGTACATTTTAATATGCATCTTTTTGTGAAATGGTGAAAACTGAAGGTACGCAAAACTGTAAACAAAAAGAATTTACTCTTAAAATCCAGAGGTACCATTTTTCACTTACAGCTTTCAGTATTTGAAAAGACCCCTCAAACTAGACGTTTTCTGAAAGCACATGGTCTGTAGAAAAAAAATGTGCTACAGATTTTTTGGGCCCCGTAATAATTGTGAAAATGTTTATTATATTGCTATTTTCACAAAAAAATACACTAAAATTAATAGTGCACATAAACACAACATACCGTACACAATTCCTGCTAAATTACTACTAAAGCATCATTCACATGTGGCATACTAAAGTGTACGCCCATGGAGGGCCATGTTTACCCACACGGGGATGCACAGGTGTTCCATGCATTCCTGTACAGGCAGTCCCATTTATGTCAATTGGAATGCGAGGGCTGCACAGGCATAGCTGCTGTTCCGAATCTGACATCCGTGTTGGTACATGACTCCGAACGCAGACCGTGTGAGCTCAGGGACATGCATGCGGACCTACATGGATGTTAAATTTGGAGCAACAGCTCTGTTCGTGCAGTTGCTACATCCTAAATGACATCAATGGGACTGCCTGCATAGGGATGCATGGAATATTTGTGCATCCCTGTAAAGGTACGCTGTGTACAGTATGCCCTGTTTGAACAAGGCCTTAGGCCACTTTCAAACAAGCAGACCTATTGGGCCTGCCTGTCCGTTTTTTAGGCGGGCCCAATCGGACCACCCATGGTTCTCTATGGAGAGGCTGATGTAAATGGACATGTGTCTGTTTACACCCGCCTGCATCTGATCCAATCTGGTCTGCTAAAAACAGACGGATAAGGATCCCATTCCCCATCCATATAGCATTTTGGATCAGATGCTATCCGATGGAAATGGACAGGCGGTCCGTTTCCATCCGACCGCCCCATAGAGAACAGCGGGCTGTGGCCGTTTTCCGCTCTGCATCAAAAGAGCTGACGCGGACCTGTCATCCGCTTGCTCAGCAGGGATCACCCGCTGAGCAGGCACATTTTCTTGACAGAGTCCGCTCCATGTGAAAGGGGTCCTACCTGCAGCACTTTACATGAATGAAAAAGGAGTCTGTATAGAGACTCCTCATTCATTCATAAACTGACAGTCTGACACATAGTAACACTCGCGGTTTACTATGATCAGCTGTCAGTGGGACATATAGAAGCGATCTGTAGTGATCGCTGCCTGCTCCCACTGTACTACAGGGGGTGCTGGTAAACACATGTTTACCAAGCCCCAACTTCACCCGCACCACTCTCCCCCCCTGCGCTCTCAGCATGACAGATTGCTGGAGCTCATTGTGGCCAGCAGCTGCAGAGGATAGGAAAGGAGAGTGGGTGGAGCAAATTTAGGTGTAAGGGAGCGGCAGGAGGTTGAGCGGCTGGGGACAGGGAAGCCGCGGCATGGGTGGGGGCAGTCACATTTGAGGTTAATAAATCTGATCAGCGGATTGTAATCCGCTGATCAGAGTTATAGAATTGTTCAGCAGAGTCTGCTGAACAATTCTGCTATAAGTTTATGGTCATTGAAGTGACCATGACCTTATAGGAGAGGGAGAAATTAGGTCCATATGCCGTACGGACCTGGCCACCTGCAGGCAGTTTTGTAGGTCCGTATGGCGTACGGACCTGGCAATGAACAGGTTAAACAGTTTTATTATGCTCAAACATGTAATGCCCTGTACACACGACCGGTTTTCCCGACGAGAAAACTGCCATTTTTTAGATTGGTCGGGAACACCGGTCGTGTGTATGCTCCATAGCAGTTTTCCCAACGAGAAAACTGCCCGCAAAAAAAAAATTCCCGTCGTGTTTCCCGTCAGTCTTTTTCTCGTTGCGAAAACCGGTTGTGTGTATGCTTTTCCGAGGGGAAAAAAACGCGCATGCTCAGAATCAAGTATGAGACGAGAGCGTTCGTTCTGGTAAAACTAGCGTTCGTAACGAACTGAAAAGCGTGAATCGTCTCTCACCAAACTTTTACTAACACGAGATCAGCAAAAGTAAGTCCAAAGGGTGGCGCCATTTGAATGGAAAGTCCCCTTTATAGTGCCGTTGTACGTGTTGAACGTCACCGTGTACGAGGCATAAGACCTCATTCATTGTTTGTCCAGCTCTTCTGAATGCCATTTCTCCTGGCAGAAGAAAAGCAGTGTTAAAAATGCACCCAAAGCTGTGTTTTGCAAACAGGTTTAGGCGCGTTCAATTGGACATTCATAAATTTTTTCTGGCCCTTGAAATCAATGGAAGCTCAAGCGCTAAACGCGCCTAGTGCTTAGGTGTGTTCTGCGTTTTTTTTTTCTGCCAGAACGTTTCTCTCCTGATCGCACAATTGATGTTTTTTTTCTGCTTCTAAATACCTGTAAACACCTATGTGTGCATGGCCACATAGGCTAACATTGGGGCCATTTAGAGGCAGAAAAAAGTCAAACACCGAAGCCTAATGTGTAGGCCAGCTTTAGGCTAGAAAACTTAAGTCTTGATCCACAAGTATCATAATCCTGATTATCTGAGGGATTTTCATGTATAAAAAAGCATTATTAGGTTTAATATTTTTCACAAGCTACCAGGAGCAACAGCCGGTCCAACACATTGTAATACCTAAAGCACCTTTTTGTACATTAGTCACCCAAGGCCACCATGACCTGCTTTGCATTAGTGTGAAGATCTGTGCTTACTGTGTGTCTGGCAAGCAATTTGTAATCTTGCAATCTATTATAGTTTTCCTCCATAGAGAATCGGTACCACTTAGAGGAATCACTTTGTAAGGACAAATTCTGTCCCAGTATGAATTAAGCATATGCATTTCTTTAACTGTATTTACACAATCTTTAATTGAGCTAATTAACTTAACTAGAAAGTGTTTCATTTACATTTTGAATTAATTCATTAAATGCTGTAATTTAAGTTAATTGAGTTGAAAAAAAAAGACTTAATTAGTGAGGATGTAGAAACTGGCATATTAATCTAAATTTTAATTTTCCTCAATTTATTTTAAGAACTTGCACTCATACATGACATAAATAATATGCAAAAGCTACACATTGATGGTTTAACTTAATTAACTTAAATTGTTATTTTTATGCAAAAACAAATGTGTTTTTCAATGCTCTCAGGCAAAATTTGGCATGACATACCGTACCTTTTTCCAAATTGACCTTATATTCATACATGTTTTCTCTACATGGGTTTGGGACTTTATATTATAGACAGGGTAAACACAATCTATTGGGAAACATTATCACATTTTTTATTATTACTTATTTTCCCTATCATGTTAGTTTGTGGCAAATTCACCAGTATGCTACACAATAGTTCCACCTTCTTTTTCTTTCTTATAATTTTAGATTATATGCCTTGTGAGAGATATGTCTACCCCTGTGTTATAACCATTCTATGTTTGCATTCTCATTTACAGAGTCTTGAAATATGTTGCTTTATAAATGATAGATTTACTAATAATGCACTTGTGCTTAAATGATTCGTTTTTATAATCCCTCTGGGGATAGCTGATAGATTTTTCCATTTCCTGTTTCTTTATTCTCTGTGGGCCAGTGTGTCATTGATACCTGTATGTTTTAGTTATTCCTGTGTCCCTTGCTTCTATTCATAGTAAATTTGATGTGCCATTAGTCCTTCATACATAGGGTTTTACAATTCATTCTGACACCCCTGGAACAATTACTTTTCTAGAGATATCCTGGCTCACTAAGTATTGTGACGAAAATGTCTGCTCATGCACAAGTTATTCGTTTTAAATCAAACATGCATTTCTCTTTCTCGTTAGGACACAAGAGTCTTTAATCTTCAGGTTATATTACCACCTAGAGGAGCAATGGCAACAGGCAACAAAAAAACTGTAGGCCAACACTGGATAACCCCTCCCACTCCTAGCATGCCTCAGTTTTTTGCTAGTGTTCTCAGGAAAAGGAATTTGTTTCTGTCTTCTCATAGTCAAGTTCTTTCCCATAGTATTCTTTACTGAATAGATAGACTAGATGATCTTCTTTGCCTCAAATGCAGGCTTGGCCTCCTGTCTAGTCACATCATGACCCTTTATTAGTCTGCCAATCTTCAGTGCAAGACGTGCCTCACCTGTATGCCATGGGAGTGCCTCTTTGATGCATCTCTCTATAATTATATTTAAAAAAATGTATATAAAGAGAAATTTTTTGCTTCAGAAAAAGATGGGCAACCCTTTCCCCTGAACTTAAGAGGAGTGCCTTTAGTCCCTTACATGCCTCTTTGCCCAAGGTAGTGTTACTGGCCAGCTTGGCCTGGAAAAATAAACCAGCAAAAGAGGCTCAAAGGTCAATGGGCGTAAGTTTCATTGGCCAGCAGTCAAGGGTTGTTCGATGGGTCGACAGATCCACAGGTTTAATAGTCAATGGTTCAGGAGGTGTGAGGCTTAAGTGTCAAGGAGCCTGGGGACTTAGGGATCGTCGGCTGGTAGGCAAGAGACCTAAGGGTCAACGGTCCAGCAGCCAAAAGGCTTAAGCCTGGGGTTTAAGGGTTCCACCACAAGCCCTGAGCCCCTAAATCTCCCAATGAAGGGACACCCTCACTTACTCAAATGGGGGGAAGTCTGCTGGCCTTTAAGGCAAACCTGGTCCCAGGAGGTTACAGACACCAGAGTCCAGTATCTGAGGTTCAAGTGATGCAAACTAGTATTTAGACTTATGCCCCCACCCCACTTTTTTGGTGAAACTTGTCAACATCACTGCTACGGTGAGTGGACTTTCTTGTGGCTGTAGAGCAGCTTCACTTTCAGAGGGGCATATGCGCCCCTGCGCCATTAAAGGAAAGATTTCAGGGGTTCTATTTGAACCTGATCAAGGTCCCCAAGGATAACATATTCCCCATTTTAAACCTAAAGGTTCTCAACATCTTTCTACCGGTGCACAAATTATACATGAAATCTGCCATGTTGGTCATTCCCATAATCTCAGAGATTTCTGTGCCTTGGTAGTCATCAATCATGCTTATTTGTGTAACTCCATCTTGCCAGCATATCAACACTGTGTTTTGCTGTGGGGAAACAACTTGTCCAATTTCATGTCCTTTCTTTTGGCTTGACCACTGTACCTTGAGTCTTCACCATGGTTCTAGCCCATATTCTTTGTTCTCAGGGCCTCCCCATAGTTTGTTGCCTGGATGACTTGACTCTACGGGAACTCAGCCTCTGTCAGCCAATGTCCACTGGACTGCCCAGACACTAAGACTAGATCCTAGGTCTCCAAATGTCGGTGCTGGAACCATCTCATCACTTGGTGGACCTGAACCTGAATACAGCCCAGTCCATAGTGTTCCTCCACCACTAGAAGCTTGTGGTTTTTCATTCTTAGGTTCAGACACTGTGACTAAGACTTGGCCTACCCTCTGCTTCTGCATGAGGGTTATGGGCTTAATTGAGGCCTCATCCTGCCAGTAGTGTATGCCCAATTTCTTTATCTTTTTTTTCTTTATTTGGTGGTGGTGGTGATTTATGCCCAATTTCACTCCAGACCACTGCAACTCAATATTCTGGCCAAATTTGCCCTGATGTGTTGGATAACAAGCTTAGCTCTGAAGTCAAGGTAATCTTTCCTCCCCTGGTTTGGAAAGTCTCTCAGGGGATGTAAGCCTCTTTGGCTGGGGTGGAGTCATTGATACTCTCTTGGTGCAGGGGATCTGGGCCCTGGAGGAAACGCGTCCTCTGATCATTGTTCTGGAGCTCAAAACAAATTAGTTTCGCCCTCAATGCTTTACCTTTTGCCTGTGTGAACATCCAGCAAAAGTTCAGTCAGACAACATCATACAAGCGGCTTGCAGCTATCATTGTCCCCGCTCACCAAGACCGCTGCACTGTAACTGGCCTGAGGAACGAGGTCAGATTAGTCAGGTTATGTAACCACTCTCTGCAGCATTCTCCTGTGAGTCCAGGCTGGCATGATGACATGCCGCCAGGGGTTGGGTCTATGACAGCCTAGGTTTACAGGAAGTGGCCCTCATTCATCCAGGTAGACTGAGGACATCTAGTGTCTAAAAGGAATTACTGGGTTGGAAGCAACCCTGGATTGGAGGTATTGCAGAAAACAATGCTTTTTATTTTTCATACTACAGGGCGACAAGTTAAACAAATTAGCCGTTCCGTTATCAGTTCTGCTGTAAAGGAAACTTGTGAAAAAAGTTCTCCAAAAGTTTTCTATGCCATTTTTGAATTGAACTGATTGATCCCACTCTCTATAGTTCATTTACCCTGCCCAGGTTCATTCTGTCAGATTAGCTTTAGCTGTACAATTCTACTGCTTGCGCATGTGCATTAGAACCCTACAGATTTCTGTAACACTGGGGGTTGGATCAGGAGTCAGATCATAGATCAGTTCAGTGTGTGAGGGACACAAAATAGGTGGGGAAAGTTTCATAAAACAATTTTTTAGTTCCTGTTCATATCAAAGCGTGGCAGAATTGCTTGATTCTGCCCGCAATTCCAGAATGCGTGTTTTGGTGGCTTTCATTGTTAATGGCATCCCAAAATGCCAGAAAAACGCGCTTTTCAAAAACGAAGGAGGCTCAAAAAAAAAAAGATTAAGGAACAACTTTGTCGCATTTTTGGAGTGGAGGGCAGCCCATTCAAGTGAATGATATCGGCCTAAAAAAAACACACAACATGATGCTCCTGTGTCCCTCAGATGTGAGTGGGGCCTTAAAGTTTATTTATCTTTTAACAGCCTGTTGTAACTTCATTCTCTGCAAATGATCATTTTTGAGAAAGGTTATCAGTTATTTAGCATGCAGGGCCTTAACAGTCTTAGATACCTTCTGGCTGTTCAAAGTGTAAACCACAAAAAACAATAACTAATTACCCTTAAATCATACATGTGGCATAAAGGGATCTTGTATTGTGCTCCTGCTGTTTTCATTGCGATAAAAAAAAAATTGGGAATATGGAAGAAATATTTGCCAAGTTTTAGCAAAACTCATATATGATGATTTGTGCTGTGCAGGGAATTGTAGCATAAATCATTAAGAAAGGTTTCAAACAACTATGAAAGTAATATTTCAAAATACATTTATATTTTGTATTAACATATAGCTTGTTTAATGCTGTTGTGCATGTATGTACATGAGGGGTGGCTTTTTTACTGAAAAGGAAGCACAGCAGTTTTAAAACAGTCAACGCTTGATGAAATCTTCTTCCGTAAATTAAAAAAAGAGGCTCCCGATATGTGCAAACTTCCTGCATTACATATTACAAGTTGCAGGTATTGCCTAGAATTCTCATGCTCTTCTTACCCAGGTAAAGAAATGTTTTATATTTAGAAAGCTTTTATTGTTTAGATTTAGGAAACACACTCAATTACTTTGAGGACTAGATTTATATTAGTCCGTGGAAACTCAAGTCTTCCTTTTGTATAAATGATTGTTTTAGAAATGTGGAACTTGCTCCGCTGATAAAAAGCCAAACATTGTGACCTCTCTGTACAGAACCTCAGCAGGGACACTGAATTGATGGAACACACTGGATTGTTTATATACAGGCAGAGAATTCACAGGCACCACTTTAGAGAGGGTGCAGAAATGTCAAGAGTCATTTTTTTTTCAACCCTTTTCTAAATAATCTGTCAGAAATAGATGTGATGTAGAGCCTTGAGCTCAGATTGCAGATTATTCTGAAGGTGATCTTTACTCACCATTTAAACATTTGAAATAAATTGGTTTACTTCCAGTGAGGTGACAGAGAGGAATGTTTTTTTTCTCAACAAAAGTGGAGTTACTCTTTAAGTTCTCCTGGTGGTGGAGCATACTGAGCACCACATGTCTAAAGAGCAGGGATGTATAGCCAGCACTAAAAGTCTTCTTTGCATTAAATTGCAAGCTCATTATGTAGAGTTTACATATTTATTAGTTTTAGGAACTGCATTGTTTTTATGCTGATTGCTGTTCCTGCACAATATAATTTCTTAGTTATATGACTCTAAAATATGGGAAGTAGAGACCACCTGACAGCTAGCATTTACAGAAAAGAACAAGGAGAAGCACGTCGCTCAAGGCAGAATCAGGTGCAAGGTAGATCACAGGTGCAGACCTCGGCTCACCACCGTGGAAGATGAATAAAATAAGAAATTGGTCGCACACTGGAACTTATCTTGATGTCATCTTTATTGTCAAAAGGGTAAGACAGATACAGGCAATGGTAGACGCGTTTCACAAGCGATAGCTTGCTTCTTGTGAAACGCGTCTACCACTGCCTGTATCTGTCTGACCCTTTTGACAATAAAGATGACGTCAAGATAAGGTGGAGTTCCAGTGTGCGACCAATTTCTTGTTTTATTATAATTTGTATTTCTCTCAGTACAAGTTTCCTTTAACCGCACCTGGACCGCCCCAAGTACATTTACTGCAGCAGGACGGCCCTTCAGTGGGAAAATACGTACCTGTACATGATTTTGATTGCCAGGTCTGGGGCACGCCTGTTTAATCACAGTGGGAGCCAATCAGCGGGTCTGGCAGACCCGATGTCCCCCGGGACCCGCCAACCGTTCCCAAGGCAGAAAGAACAGCGGTCTGCCTATGTAAACAATTCTGTCAGAGGGGAAGATGGAGATCTATCTTCCCCCCAGTCAAAGCACCCCACACACACACACATTTAGCAAGCACTCCCAGGGAAAACATTTAACCCTTTGATCCCCTGATGTTAACCCCTTCCCTGCCAGTGTCATTAGTACAGTGTTTTTTTAGCACTGATCACTTTATTGGTGTCACTGGTCCCCAAAAAGTGTCACTTAGTGTCAGATTTGTCCACCGCAATTTCGTAGTCCTGCTAAAAACCGTTGATCGCCACCATTACTAGTAAAAATATATATATATTAAATATATCCCATAGTTTGTAGACGCTTTAACTTTTGGGCAAACCAATCAATATACGGTCATTGGGATTTTTTTTACCCAAAACATGTAGCAGAATACATATTGGCCTAAACTGCCGAAGATATAAGATTTTTTTTTTATTATTATTGGATGTGTTTTATGGCAGAAAGTAAAAAATATAGTTTTTTTTTTTCAAGATTGTCGGTCTTTTTTTTTTTATAGCACAAATCATAAAAACCGCAGAGGTGATGAAATACCACCAAGCTCTAATTGTGGGTAAAAAATGACATCACTTCCAAATGAGCTAAAGATTGTAAAATTCTGGGTTAAACCTCTTTGAATCAAAACTTTTTTTTATTAACAAGGATAATGGTTAACTGCACAGTGCAGTAAAAAGGTATACATAGAAAATAGCAACATATACCCAAAAGCAGAGTATGCAGTTACCTAATACCAAGCTCATATAATCTTATTTCTGATAAAACTTAAAATGAACCGAAAGATAAAACAAAGAAAGTAAGAAAAACACATTTCTCCGAGCTTGTTTGTAGGCAAATGAACCAAATGATGTTTCACCTACACGTTGTATATATTGTAGGAGAAGCCCCAAGCTCGGTAGGAAACTCAAGAAACAATAAAGGGGTCTAGAACCGTAGCAATCTATCCATCACTAACTGTGGAGGAGACAGGTTAGGTCTATCCAACTGTTCCCTGAGGAGAAGAGAGTTAACATAGGTAATCCATTGGGCCCTAGTAGGCACAGCAGATGCCAACCAGAATCATGCTATAAGTTTCCTAGCCAGGTATAGTAGTCTGGTTACCATAATATAAATACCTTTTGGATACATTTCAGCGTCAAACGGCCCTAGGAGACACACCAATGGGGTAGATGGTATGGGTGTTTGGGCCAATAGTCTGCATGACCTGGGTTAAACCTCTTTGGCTTCTTGGGCCAGTCTCACACACAGAAAATAAAATTTCAAGGGAGACATGTGAACATACAGTGCCTAGTTTCAAAGAAGTGGCATTTGATTTCTTTTTTCCAATAGTTTTTATTATTTTCCAAAATAGTATACAGTACATTATGCTCAAACATTCATCATAAGATTGTTGAAACAGGGATGCAATATACATCGTGCTCCGTGGCTCTTATCACATACTTAATAACAAAACCTATTAAGAAAGGTTATATTATGGCCAAAGAGGCTTCCTTGTTTCCTGGTAGCATCCTTCAAACCAAATAGTCTCCCCTCCCTCCATCATTATGGTGTAGCCGAACCATCATCTAAAAACTGATGGAGTGGAGAGACCAAAAACATAAACATAAACAATACCAAAACCCAAAATAAAACCAAAAGAAAAAAATGAAAAACAAAAGGGGGGGGGAGAAGTGAGGAATTAGATAGAGTAGAACAGAGTGGGGTGGGTCCCCCGTGTCACGACCTCTCAGCACAAACAACCCAGCTCTCAGGGAGCTTGGAGATAAGCAATCCAGGGTTTCCAGACCCTCTCAAACCTAGCTTGTCTATCTTGTCTTATACTGGCCAGTTTTTCGTTGATCATGATCACCTTGTATTTCACCAAGGTAACATTGATTACAGGCGATTTCCATGCACAGGCTATAGTTATTTTAGCCGCTAGGAGAATAAAAAATATGAGAGATCGTAGATGTCTGGGAATCTCCTCCGATAAGTCCATGAACAACCCTGTTTTGGCCTTTCTAGATATATTTTGTCCTGTCACGGAATAGATCAGGTTGATTATTCTGATCCAAAAACATCAGACCTTTGGGCAAGACCACCAGACATGATACATATCTCCTTCCTGTCCGCACCCCCTGAAACAGAGGGGTGAGGTGCCGGGGTAAAGTTTAGCTAGCCTCGTTGGGACAAGGTTATAGTGAGGTGTTGAGTATGCCTTTGTGCACCGTGGTGGACCATTTTGTCCACACCTCTTCTTCCACTATTTCCCCTAGGTCCGATTCCCAAGCCGTTTGGTAGGAGGGTTTGTTACCCTGATTATTGAATAGGGTATTTAACTCTGTTATCCCTCCCCGTGAATCAGAACCCCATATACAGCGGTTTTCAAAAAGGGTCCTGATGGGTATATCCGCCTGATTTTTCGACAAGGTTTTCAAGAAATGGGTAATTTGGTACAGGTGATAAGTCTCTGTGGGGGTCATTTATACGTTTTCCTTAAAATAGTTGGGTCGTCTGATCCCCCTTTATCTATAAAGTGAGCAATTCTGTAAAGGCCCTTGTTGATCCACCACGTAAATTGCGTGATCTGTTGGCCTGGTAGAAAGTGAGGGTTATTGAAAAGTGGGGCTGCTGGTAAATGGGGGGATTTTAAAGGATGTATCCTGCACGCTGTGTCCCACAAACGCAAAGAGTGGGATAAAGACGGGCTCAACACTGCCCGACGCTCCTTCGTGGGTAGCCACATTAGAAGATCCAGTGGAATGGTCTGACTGGCTTGTGCCTCTAGTTGGACCCAATCAGGTCTGTATCCTTCAGCAAAAATTTGATATAATTGAACCAGTTGTGCCACCCTATAATATCTCAAAAAATGTGGGACTCCCAGCCCCCCTCACCATTTGGACCTGTATAGGGTAGAACGGGACACCCGGCAGCCACCTTTATTCCAGATACATTTATATATTATGGACTGTAACTGCCGGAGGAAAACTTTTTTTCTCTTATCGTCCATGGACTGTCAGCTCTAATACTGAAACACGTAGGTATATGTCCCTGCTCGCAGGAGAAGATCTAGGCAGAATGTTAGATGCTAGAAACATACATTCTAGAAAAAAAGAGAGCTGAACAGCCCCGCCCAGGGAGCCGGTCCCTCCAGACATAACCCTCCTACCTGCAGCTTGCAGCCTCAATCTTCCAGGAGAACACGTGGCTCTCTCAGGAGCCAGTCTCCTGGAAGATTTTATTTTGATTCCTTTGGGAATTTTATTATTTTATTTTTGAGCATGGTGGGGGGGGGACTTTATTCATTTATTTCTATAGTCCCTGTGAGCCTTCTGTGTGATGTCTCTGAGTCAACAACAGGGTCTCTGCACCTGTGGTTTCCCGCCATTTCCTGGGGAACGCTCTGAGCTCTGACAGGACCACGGTCTGCGGTGTCAGAGGTTACCTTTTACCTGCATATGTATGTATTATACTCTCTGGGTCGGAGTGGGTGTCCTCCGGGTGCTCCGGTGTCCTCTCACGCCTTTGGCTCTCTGCACAGTTTAAACATGTTCCATATGTTTATCACGCATACTATAATACCTACGCGGTATGTGTATGCAGTCTGAAACTTGTGCGATTTGATTATCCACATGCTAACATACCTACACGGTGTGTGTGTGTGCAGTCTGCGTGGGTTTCCTCCGGGTCCTCCGGTTTCCGCCCACGCTACATGACATGCGCGCCTTTGGTGCCATACACAGTATAAACATACACATTATGTTTATACACAACACTAAATACATTCACAGTAGATGTATGTATTGTATTCTCTGGGTCTGCGTGGGGTTCCTCCGGGTACTCCGGTTTCCTCCCATGCGCCAACGGTGTGCGCGCCTTCGGCGTTATGCACACATAGACATGTTCAAAATGTTTATCACACATACTATAGTACCTACACGGTATGCGTATGCGGTCTGCATGGGTTTCATCCGGGTGCTCCGGTTTTTCTCCCACGCTCCTATGGTGTGCGCATTTTCAGCGCTATGCACAGCATAAACATGTGCAATTTGTTTATTCGCATGCTAACATGCCTACGCGGTTGTGTACGCAGTCTGCGTGGCTGGTTTCCGCCTACGCCCCAATGAGGTGCGCGCCTTTGTCGCTGGAACAGTATAAACGTGTTTAATATGTTTATCCACACTTACTAAACTACATACGCCGTACGTGGTTGTACTATGCTCTTTGTGGCTGAGGGGGTTTCCTCCCATGCTCTAATTGCGCATTTTGACGCAATACACAGTATAAACTATGTGTTTGTACAATCAGCACTTATTAATGGAGTAGCTGCTGGATGGAGCATTGTCATAGGGATCCCTGGTATCAGGGGTACCACCTTCCACCTGCCCTTCGGTGGTGATCAGAAGCGCTGGCTTGGACTGTGTTCGCCATGCTGAGGTTAGCGTTACGCCTGGTAGTGGCTGCGTCTCTGGTGTTCCTGAAGCTCAATGACTGGGCAAAAGCCTCTGCTTCATCTATCAGTGGACCAGCAGGTGCACTGCAACTGCTTTAGCCTCTAGGGTCTCTGTGTCCGGGGTGGGTCTGTGCCACCTGTAGAGGCTGAGTTACTGGTCCACTGATCGAGTTTCTAGGGAAGCTCTGTCAGGTTGCCTTTCTTGGCCAGCAATTGAGGCACCCCATAAGCAGGGGTCTCCCTTCTCCGATACATTGCGGGGTCTTCTTGGGTTTATCATACCCATCCCGCTGCAGGACGGTCCTGTCGGCCATGTGCATTCCAGGGGAAGGGTCCTTGCATCTGGAGGTGTTTTCACCTCCTTTACCGGATGTGGGGCACCGGATGTGGACCTTTTGGCCTCTCGACTCACTCGCAAGATGTAGAGATTCGTGGCCAGGTCCAGGGATCCCTGGGCAGACGCGTCAGACGCGTTGGTGGCCCGTGGGGGCAGTATCGCCTGATGTATGCTTACCCTCCGCTACTGTTGTTGCCTCGCCTGCTTCGCAGAGTAGTGGTCGAGGCCATTCCGGTGATCCTCATTGCTCCGGGACGGCGACATTGGTACGCCGATCTAGTTCGGCTAGTCGCAGACGTTCCTTGGTGACTGCCTATTTGGGTGGACCTTCTGTCTCATGGAACCATACTTCAGCCTGCTTTACCGTCCTTGGCTTTGGCACGGCTGTTAAAGCCAGGTGCGGAGGGACCGAGGTCTCTCGGATTCGGTCATCTCATCTATGTTGTGGGGACGGAAATCTTCCTCCAGAAAGATCTATCACCGTACCTGAAAGGCTTACATCGCTATGTGCGAGGAGCTTGATGGCGTCCACGGACATATTCTGTTCCCAAGATTTTTCTGTTCTTACAGCGTGGTGTGACCCAAAACTGGCCTTGCGTACCATTGAGGGTCGGATTTCTGCCCGGGCTGTCTTTTTTAATGACCACTAGTGGGCCATTCCTTGATTAGAACCTTTGTGCCATTCCTTGATTAGAACCTTTGTGCAGGGGGTTCGTCATGTGATCCCCCTCTCAAGCCTCCTCCCCCTCCTTGGGATCTGAATTTGGTGCTCTCGGTTCTCCAAGAACATCCCTTTGAAAATATCAGGGAGATTCCTCTCTTGACCTTGTCCCGGAAGGTGGCTTTCTTAGTGGCCATTACTTCTGTTCGACGGGTGTCTGAGTTGGCGGCCTTGTCACTCAAGTCGCCTTACTTGGTCCTTCATAAGGATAAGGCGGTGTTGCGCCCACGACCGTCTTCCTTTCAAGGTGGTCTCGGCCTTTCACCTTAATGAGGACATTGTTCTTCCGTCCTTGTGTCCTCACCTATCGCATCCCTGAGAGTTTGCGCTTCATTCATTGGATGTGGTACGAGCCTTACGGGTGTACCTGTCTGCTACTGTTTCCATTCGGAAGTCTGACTCACTGTTTGTGTCTGTCTCTGGTCCAAAACAGGGCCAAGCGGTGTCGTCTGCCACCTTTTCTAAGGGGATCAGACAGACTGTTATACAGACCTGTGCCCTTAAGGGGCGGGCGCCTCCCTTTCCGGTTACGGCGCATTCCACCAGGGCAATTGGTGCTTCCTGGGCTTTCCAACATAAAGCGTCGGTTGCACATTTGTGCAAGGCGGCGACCTGGTCGTCCGTTCATACCTTTTCTAAGTTCTATAAGGTTGATGTGGCTGCATCTTCGGATGCTTCCTTCGGCCGCAAGGGTTGCAGGCCGCTGTTTAAAGTTGCAACTCCTCCGTTGAGGAGTTCTGCTTGTTTGGAGTGGAGTTTGTTTTTTCCTTTACTACTGCTCCCACCCTTTTCTGATACTGCTTTGGGACGTCCCACGTGTTTCAGTATTAGAGCTGTGTCAGTCCATGGACGATAAGAGAAAATAGGATTTTTGTACTCACCGTAAAATCCTTTTCTCTGACGTCCATGGACTGACACAATACCCACCCTTCTTTAAGGTTACGAACTGAGGCTGCAAGCTGCAGGTAGGAGGGTTATGTCTGGAGGGACCGCCCCCCTGGGCGGGGCTGTTCAGCTCAGTTTTTTTCTAGAATGTATGTTTCTAACATCTAACATTCTGCCTAGATCTTCTCCTGCGAGCAGGGACATATACCCACGTGTTTCAGTATTAGAGCTGTGTCAGTCCATGGACGTCAGAGAAAAGGATTTTACGGTGAGTACAAAAATCCTATATTTTTTTTTTTTTTTTATATAGTTCTTGAATATTACTATGGCTGCAGATGTAGGTTTTAAGTGATATTCAATTACAAAATTAATTGTGTAGCAACCGTAAATGTTAAGCAAAAATTGAAAGACTACCATCCAAGTTGCTCCTGTATATTTTTACTTCCATTGCGTTCTATCAATTTACTGATCCTGTGTTATAGCGTCTATTTATACATCTAGCATAGTTACTCCATCTATCAGCTGCCCACACCTCTCTTCTTTACCTATTTTCTGCCAGCGGAATGGTGGGAAATTTTGAAACACTATTTTTTTGACTCATTAACCGTCAAAAACTTTTCAGAAAGAGCTTTGTGCTGGGATTAAGGACTGAAGAGTGGGATTTACTACAACCAGAGGCATATCAGGAAGGTTATTTGAATGTTGCACTTAGTTAGGAATGTGCCATACAGAACCTCAAGTTAAATCCTTAACATCTCAGGACGGCAGCTAATGATGTGCATAATTACACTGACATCAACTCTTAGCCCTACTTCTGTCTCTTGTAGGATTTAAGACAACTCAGACCCCCTGTGAGTTATGTTTAGTAACAAGCTAGTCAGGATCTGTGCAACAAGTGACACACAAAAATCACACTTGTCCACTAGTTCAGTTCTCAGCAAAAAAAAAAAATCTAGTTGGTTTCTGTGTGTCTTTGCACTTGTTTTTGTGTTGCCATTTATACATAGCTTCAGTGCTGCTGTGCTCACTTAAAGCGGAGCTCCGCCGGAAAAAAAAATATTAAAAGCCAGCAGCTACAGCTACAGCAGCTGCTGGCTTTTAATATTTGGACACTTACCTGTCTTGGAGTCCAGCGACGTCCGCAGCAGAGGACGAGCGATCGCTCGTCGCTCTGCTGCTCCCTCCGCCATCCTCGCTGAGGGAACCAGGAAGTGAAGCCCTGCGGCTTCATGCCCGGTTCCCTACGGCGCATGCGCGAGTCGTGCTGCGCCATTCTGATTCGTCCTCCTGTGTTCTGGGAGCCGAGTGCCTCCCAGAACACTACGGGAAGTCTGGGGGAAGTGACGTCACTCCCGCAGATTCCCGGAGAGAGGACTCCCGCATGTGGGTGAAAATACCTGTCTTAGACAGGTATCTTCACCCCCCTCCCCCCTGAAAGGTGTCAATTGTGACACCGGAGGGGGGGAGGGTTCCGATTAGCAGAAGTGAAAAATTAGGGTGGAGCTCCACTTTAAACAATGGTATTAGTTTTAAAACAACTTTAAAAAAATATCACAAGTAATTACAGTAAGTATTTTGTTTCTTAAAGTGCTTGTAAAGCCTTAACATTTTTTACCTTTAATGCATTCCCTGCGTTAAGGTAAAAAATGTCCCATTATTTGTATCACCCCCTCACCGCCTTGCATACCTACCTGAGTCCTATCTCAATCCAATGCTGTGCCCATCTGCAGTGGCTGTCTCCTCTCCCTCACAGATGCAGCAGCAGGAGCCATTGACGCTGCTGCCAATCAAGAGTCAAGAGCAGACAGACGCACACAGCCTGACTTGGAAGCGAGCCCGCACATGCGCCTACATAGGAAGTGGCTTCCTATGGTGGTGCACGGAAAAGAGGAGGAGCCAAGAGTGCCAGAGGGGGACCCAAGAAGAGGAGGTTTCCAGACCGCTCTGTGCAAAACTATTGCACAGAGTAGGTAGGAATAACATGTTTGTTATTTACAAAAAAAAAAATTAAGCTGCTTTAAAGCATATCTATGCTCAAAATGCAAAAAATCACACATTCATTTCCACATTGTATTTAAATTATTTTTAGCCTACTCCAATAATCGAAATGATCTTGAAGTTTTTAAACGTATTTCTTGAAGATCGCCACACACTTATTTACTTGAATTTTGTGACATTTATTCATTATGCCCTGTGAGTAGGCACTGCTGTGTCACACATTTCACAGAGCCTGCCTTCTGAACTACAGAGGTGCTGAGAGGAGGAGTTTCAGATTCAGTATAGGAATCACTGCTTGCAGCCACCAAGGTAACATGGGATATGTAGTCCCTAGAAATTTAAACAGCTGAGGAAAAGTTGCAAAGCATGCAGGGAATACAGGAAGTTGTGGAAAGAGTCGGCCAGGGGACAGGCAGAGCTCACAACTTCAAATGAGGTAAGCTTATATTAGATTTTCAAAAAACGATTACAATGCTGATGTTATGAAAATTAGATTATATCACCCACATCCGCTGTTAGCCTTGTACATTAGTGTGATGCTGCGTAATATTTGTGTCAAAAGCTTTTACCCACATAAAGGTCCACTATATTGTAAATGAGATTTCCTTTTAATAATTTGGAGCAGTGTGTCTAAATCATGTTTGGAAAAGGCCATTTCATCCGAAAATGGCTATAACTAAATTAAAGCCCAGTACACACTATAAGAAAATCAGACGAACGATCGTCCGGTTTTCCTTGATGTTTTGCCGTAGGTTGAAACTGAGGATGGTAATAATTGTACGAAAATTCTCACAAAACAAAGGATTTTTTTGTTGTTGTTGTTTATTGTTTCTGATCATGGTCGGTCTTTCTTATTCGATTTTTCTTGTACAAGAACAGTACAGATTAAACTAAAATCGTTTGTTCTGTTCATGTATGAGAATTTTTTTGGAGTTTATGCCTTTGGAAATTTTCATTTGGAAAGTCTGAATCTGATGTCGAATGTTGTGTACACACTATATGAAAATCAAATGATCCTGCCTTGTATGGAATTTTTCTTCCAATTTTATCATAGTGTGTACCCCACTAAACAGAAAGATGTTTTTATATTTTATTTTTACGTTTTTTAAATATTATACTGACCATGGAGCAATTACATGGGACGTGTGGCTTCTACGTATATCATAAGAACGGTGGGATTGTGTTTCAGCAAACTAAAGCTTAAATTTCAATTGTCACACATTTACTTCTTGTTCATTGAACCCATGTTTAAATGGATGGGTGTATGTCTTGTTTTATTAATAATAGTGGGAATATGTCAGCTCTGGACTTCCAACGGTTAACTCCCTTCAGTGCTAAGATGTAATGGATCACATCACAAGCTCTTGTCTCCCTCAATTACCTGCTGCTGTAGCTGTGTATGGCGTGCAGAGTTGCCCAAAGGTGTTAACAATTTAATCCTTATTACCTGGCCTTTGTTACATGCCAGGAGGAAGAAGTGATCTGGAACCTGTGGCATCACATAACCAATATTATGTTTCCAGCTCAGGTGCTTTCAACATGTTTTATTTATATTTATGGAGCGTTCATGTGTGTAGAGTAGTCCTTCCTGACATGATTAGGAAAAAATAAGGTATAATTAAAATGAAGTGTGTGAGAGTTGGCTGCAGTGTGCTGCTCTATACTGTAAAGATATGCGACGGATGTTCGCTCAAACTTGTCTTGCATACACACGGTCACACAAATGTTGTCGGAAATTGCGAACGTCAAGAACACTGTGATGTATAACACTAGGATGAGCCGAGAAAAATGAAGTTCAATGATTCCGAGCATGCTTCGAATTGATTCCGAGCATGCGTAGAATTTTTGTGCGTTGAATTGTGCACACACGGTCGGATTTTCCGACAACAACTTTTGTTGTCGGAAAATTTGAGAACCAGCTCTCAAATTTTTGTAGTCGGAACACAGTCGGATTTTCCGACAACAAGCTCACATCGAACATTTGTTGTCGGAAATTCCGACCGTGTGTACGCGGCATTATTCTTCATTCCTACTACTGTGGACTCCATGGAATCAACATGCCCGTGCCTCACTTCCACATGAAAGCTTTACTTCTCTCTAAGGCTTCTATCCTGGCTTTACTTATCCATATGGTCCTATTATATCCCACCTCCTCATTCTCGCTTGACCCTCCTGAGTCTCCTCATCTTCATCTATCTTTATTTTGCCTCTTTATGATGCATCAACCAAAGAACCACTATGTCCTCTCCTTTTTACATGTTAATGTTTCCATTCACATAACTTTATCAGATGGATACCTACTAGACCGCCTGGAACACTGGATCTTCAAAAGTTGGTTTGGGGAAGCTCCCTCCTCCATTTGACAACCCACCACCTATGGCACTGTCTGTCGTTTAGCTTGATTTATTGTAGGTCAGTTGAATATATAATTTTACATGAATCTCCAGAACTTTGTTGACATTTTTTGTGAGAAATATTTGTAAAATGTGTTCATGAGTCATAAAACACCAGGTTATGCCACTATGCCAACATACTGCCTAGGTAGTCTTGTGCCCTAGACTAAAAAATTAATTAGTGTCTCATATTTGATGATCCCCCACCACCAATTAAACTGTTGATCTAGGAGTAGCAAGTGTATGGCTTTGATTACTAATATTCCTGATTATTGTCCCTGTCATAACTAGAAATGTTAAAGTTGTCTAAAACTAGATCCATCATTTATCACAACTCATCACAAGTTGGCAAGTTAAAACGTTTCCTTAAATGGACCTTTATTAAGGAGATATGGGGGCTGCCATTGCTGACCTCTCCTGCAAATACTAGTTCTCTGGCTGTTATATTGATCTGGTGTCTTCGGTTCTTTCTCAGTCCTTGACCTGGAATTAATATCCCTTCCCCTTTCTTTCCGCCGTGTTAAGCATTTGGGTTTAGTAGCAAGCCACACAATTGGAGTGCCTGAGGATACCTCTGAAATCTATACAAACCCTCACATCAGTGTTAACCAACTTTTGCAGTGATTTGGTGTGAGAAGGGAAAGGACATGAGTTCACAAAGTCCTTGTTGGTTATTAAGTGCTTTAAGGATAACTCCAGTTCTGACAGCTGATCTGGTCTGGACTGAGCTCATTTGTCTTGTTAATAATGCCAGTCTAACAGTTCTTCCATCTTTCTCCAGTCTTCTTGGCTGGATCTGTATCCAGTCTTCTGACATGTGTGCTGTTTTAGACCCAATAGTTAACTGCTCGGTGAAAAATGTATACATTTGCTTTGTACAATAGCTTCAGAAAGTCTTACTGCCTTCAGACATGACAAAACTGTTATCTTCATTAACACCATCATTATACTACAGGTATAGTTTTAACTCAGAAAATAAAAAGCACACAGAACAGAAAAAAAGCAGTTGATGCTCTTGGTATGTAAATGCTCTGACAGCCTGATATGATCAGGGACATATATATTATTGAATATTATGGTATGGTACACACGATCATTTTTCCCGTCGGGAAAAATGACATTTTTTTCTTTGGACGAGAAAAACAATCGTCTGTGGGCTTTTTGCCGTTTTTCCCGACGGGAAAAACGGCATTAATCACGATGAGAAAAATTAGAACATGTTCTAATTTTTCTCATCGTTTTTTCCAGCATTTTTTTCCGCGGCAGTTTTCCCATAGGGAAACACTGCCACGGAGCCCACACACGGTCGTTTTTCTCGACAAAGAAAAAAATGACGGGAAAAAAGGTCGTGTGTGGGGGAACATGCCGTTCCCTCGTTTTTCATTTTTTTTCATGTCGTGATTCACGGCGGTGTTTTCACCGCCGTGAATCACGATCGTGTGTACGCGGCATTATGGTATGGTACACTAGTGTGCAAGTGACATTTTTATTAGGAAACCCTAAAGTGCATTTAATAAAAAAACAAAAAAAGCAAGCGAGGTTTAATTCTGTTATGGGTTCATGGTGATAGGCTGTCTTTGAATTATTAAAGAGCTTGCTTGAATGGTGTCATATCACATTTGTATGTATTTCAGTAGCCATTTTCTCATGCCCTTGGCAGTAGTTGTATGTACCTTCCTTACATACACTCACCGGCCACTTTATTAGGTACACTTTGCTAGTACCGGGTTGGACCCCCTTTTGTCTTCAGAACTGCCCTAATTATTCTGCATCTAAAAAGAAGTGCCAGCACAGGATGGATCTGTGGGTACTTAGAATATCACAGTGCCACGTCCTAAATGTCAATTGGAAATATGTTGGAAAGAGAAAACATTTACTTTCTAGGCACCAATTATAAAATGAACAAATAGTTTTATTCACAATTCAATACATAATAAAAAACAGAAAAAAGAGAAAACACAACATTAGTATAAAAGGCTGTAGATGGGCCCATTATACTAATGTTGTGTTTTCTCTTTTTTCTGTTTTTTATTATGTATTGAATTGTGAATAAAACTATTTGTTCATTTTATAATTGGTGCCTAGAAAGTAAATGTTTTCTCTTTCCAACATATTTCCAATTGCCTTAATTCTTCGTTGCATAGATTCAACAAGGTGTTGGAAACATTTCTCTGAGATTTTGGTCCATATTACCATGATAGCATCACGCAGTTGTTGCAGATTTCTCGGCTGCACATCCATGATGTGAATCTCCCATTCCACCATATCCCAAAGGTGTTCTTTTGGATTGAGATCTGGTGACTGTGGAGGCCATTGGAGTACAGAGAACTCATTGTCATGTTCAAGAAACCAGTTTGAGCTTTGTGACATGGTGCATTATCCTGCTGGAAGTAGCCATCAGAAGATGAGTATACTGTGGTCATAAAGGGTTAGAAATGGTCAACAATACTCAGGGAGGCCGTGGTGTTAAAACGATGCTCAATTGGTACTAAGGGGCCCAAAGTGTGCAAAGAAAATATCCCCCACACCATTACACCACCACCACCAGCCTGAACTGTTGATACAAGGCAAGATGAATCCATGCTTTCATGTTGTTAATGCCAAATTCTGACCCGACCATCTGAATGTCGCAGCTGAAATTGAGACACATCAGACCAGGCAACATTTTTCCAATCTTCTATTGTCAAATTTTGGTGAGCCTGTGCAAATTATAGCCTCAGCTTCCTGTTCTTAGCTGACAGGAGTGGCACCCGGTGTGGTCTTCTGCTGCTGTGGCCTATCTGCTTCAAGGTTCGATGTGTTGTGCGTTCAGAGATGGTATTCTGCATACCGCATATACTCGAGTATAAGCCGACCCGAATATAAGCTGAGGCACCTAATTTTACCACAAAAAACTGGGAAAACGTATTGACTCGAGTATAAGTCTAGGGTGTCCATCTGCATGCCTCACTGTGCCTCACTTTGTCTCACTGTGTCCATATGCATGTCTCACTGTGTCCATGCCTCACTGTGCCTTACTGTGCCCATGCCTCACTGTACCCATGCCTCACTGTGCCCATGCCTTACTGTACCCATGCCTCACTGTGCCCATGCCTCGCCTCACTGTGTCCATGCCTCACTGTGCCCAATCTCCCTACCTGATCTCCTGCGCTGTGTGATTAGACTGACGTTTATCATGGGAGTCTATGGAAGGGGTGGATGAAGGGTGGGGCTACATGTGTGCCAAGTTTGGGGTCCAGGGGACATACGGCTGGCTGGGATCAGGTGCACAAAGATGAAGATGGACACAGACTCGAGTATAACCCGAGGGGGGCATTTTCAGCACAAAAAAATGTGCTGAAAAACTCGGCTTATACTCAAGTATATACGGTACCTTGGTTGTAACGAGTGGTTATTTGAGTTACTGTTTTTATAATCTCATACCAGTCTGCTAATTTTCCTCTGACATCAACAAGTAAATTTCGTCCACACAACTGCCGCTCACTGGAAATTTTTGTTTTCTTTTTTAGACCAAATCCCAGTAAATCAGCAGTTTTTGAAATTTTCAGACCAGCCCGTCTGGCACAAACAACCATGACACGTTCAAAGTCACTTAAATCCTCTTTCTTCCCCATTCTGATGCTGGGTTTGAACTTCAGCAATGCATTGAGTTGCTGCCATGTGATTGGCTGATTAGAAATTTGTGTTACCAAGCAATTGAACATGTGTACCTAATAAGGTGGGCAGTGAGTGTATATATACAGTGTGTGTGTGTGTGTATATATATATATATATATATATATATATATATATATATATATATACTCTATACGTTTTTTTTTTGTGTTTTTTTTTTTTTTTAAATCAAAGATGTTTATTGTAACAAAAACAGACAGAAAAAAATACAGCAAAACAAATAGAAAAACTTCACAGCTCACATGTAGGACACAAAGTTAGTCATACAGTGCTATTAGTAGCGCAAGAGGTACATTCCGACAGTATGCATAACATCCTCCGCCATCACAAATTATACAAGTCAGGCAATGCTTCTAAAGGGACTGCTCTTTCAGGAGTCCGCCCTACCATCTGAAATGCATATATTAAGCGAGTCATATTCATATTCCCTGCCCTTGTTGCGTCTCAACCACTGACCCACCACCTATCTCAACAGCCTATCCATCACCAGATCTACCGGGGACAGGCTGGGGGTATCCATCAACAGCCTATCAAACTTTCCAGAGCGACCCCTATGCTGGTAGATATATTTCTCCAGTCTTATGGTGTCACCCATATGGGCAATCCATTTCTTCAACGTTGGGTGCTCAACCGCCTTCCGACGTCGAAGGATCAGCTTACGGGCTTGAAACAGAGCCCTCGATATGGCCTGTTTGGGATTGTCTTCCATGGGAATGTCGTCCAAGATCCCAAGTAAGCACGATTTCGGGTCAGTGGGTATGACAGTCTGATATACTCTGTTAACGGTGGCTAAAACCCCTGTCCAGAATAAATGAAGTTTGGGGCACCGCCATAGCAGATGGATTAGGTCCCCATGATCTCTCGCACATCTGGGGCAGTTGGAGTCTGGTCTCACTCCCATCCTAAACAACCTGTCGGGCGTATATTGTACTCTATGGACAATGTATAGTTGTGAAAGCCGCTGTGCCACGTTTAAAGAGCAAAGTTGCAGTGCCTCCTCCCACTGTTTATCCTCGAATGTTTCCACATCCCTTTCCCATTTGCTGGATGCTGTAAGGGGAAATCCCTCCAGGTAGACATTGAGAATCATGGAGTAGGTTCTAGAAATTAAGCCCTTAAACTGGGACACTTCAGCCATATACTTGAATATTGGTGTCTGGGAGAGAATCCACGGGGTCCCCCCCACCTGTGCCCTCACTGCATGTTCCTACTGCATGTAATAGAAGAGCATGGATTGTGGGAGGTGAAATTGCTCCTTCAGTTCTGGGAAGGGGATCAGTTTACCCGCTGCGAAGATATGTCTCATACAGTGGGGATCGAAAGTTTGGGCACCCCAGGTAAAAATGTGTATTAATGTGCATAACGAAGCCAAGGAAAGATGGAAAAATCTCCAAATGGCATCAAATTACAGATTAGACATTCTTATAATATGTCAAAAAAAGTTAGATTTTATTTCCATCATTTACACTTTCAAAATTACAGAAAACAAAAAAATGGCGTCTGCAAAAGTTTGGGCACCCTGCAGAATTTATAGCATGCACTGCCCCCTTTGCAAAGCTGAGACCTGCCAGTGTCATGGATTGTTCTCAATCATCGTTTGGGAAGACCAGGTGATGTCAATCTTAAAGGTTTTAAATGGCCAGACACATCTGACCTTGCCCCAACAATCAGCACCATGGGTTCTTCTAAGCAGTTGTCTAGAAAACTGAAACTGAAAATAGTTTACGCTCACAAAGCTGGAGAAGGCTATAAGAAGATAGCAAAGCGTTTTCAGATGTCAATATCCTCTGTTCGGAATGTAATTAAGAAATGGCAGTCATCAGGAACAGTGGAAGTTAAAGCAAGATCTGGAAGAGCAAGAAAAATATCAGACAGAACAGCTCGCAGGATTGTGAGAAAAGCAATTCAAAACCCACGTTTGACTGCACGATCCCTCCAGAAACATCTGGCAGACACTGGAGTTGTGGTACACTATTCCACTATAAAGAGATACTTGTACAAATATGGTCTTCATGGAAGAGTCATCAGAAGAAAACCTCTTCTATGTCCTCACCACAAAAATCAGCGTTGGAACTTTGCAAATGAACATATAGACAAGCCTGAGGCATTTTGGAAACAAGTTCTGTGGACCAATGAGGTTAAAATAGAACTTTTTGGCCGAAATGAGCAAAGGTACGTTTGGAGAAGAAAGGGCACAGAATTTAATGAAAAAAAACCCTGTCCAACTGTTAAGCATGGGGGTGGATCAATCATGCTTTGGGGTTGTATTGCAGCCAGTGGCACAGGGAACGAGTAGAAGGAAAAATGGATTCAATAAAATTTCAGCAAATTTTGGATGGTAACTTGATGCCATCTGTGAAAAAGCTGAAGTTAAAGAGAGGATGGATTCTACAAATGGATAATGATCCTAAACACACCTCAAAATCCACGGAGGATTACAACAAGAGGCGTAAACTGAAGGTTTTGCCATGGCCTTCACAATTTCCTGACCTCAACATTATTGAAAACCTATGGATAGACCTTAAAAGAGCAGTGCGTGACAGACAGCCCAGAAATCTCTAAGAACTGGAAGACTTTTGTAAGGAAGAATGGGCAAAGATACCTCAAACAAGAATTGAAAGACTCTTGGCTGGCTACAAAAAGTGTTTACAAGCTGTGATACTTGCCAAAGGGGGCAGTACAAGATATTAACTCTGCAGGGTGCCCAAACTTTTGCAGACGCCATTTTTTTGTTTTCTGTAATTTTGAAAGTGTAAATGATGGAAATAAAATCTAACTTTTTTTGACATATTATAAGAATGTCTAATCTGTAATTTGATGCCATTTGGAGATTTTTCCATCTTTCCTTGGCTTCGTTATGCACATTAATACACATTTTTACCTGGGGTGCCCAAACTTTCGATCCCCACTGTATGTGTGACTCCGTGTCTCCTCCACCGCAATCCAATGAGAACAGCTCCCCATAGTACCCATTATCCCATATCGGGCTGTAACCGGTGAATCCCTCTACCTCCTGCAGCTGCCTAAGTTTATTCCATATTTTTTGCATCAATACATACGTGGGAAATCGTTTGTTGGACATCTCTATAAGTTTGATAGACAGTTTTATAAGCACCATGCACACTGGATGCTAAAATAAATGTTATAAAAATGGCAGTAGCTTTGCAGGGAATCTTTCAACGTTTTTTAACATTTTTGCAATAGCGGTTTTTAGCGTTTTTCAGCGTTTTTTATCTTTTTTTTTTTTTTTGGATCAAATACGCAAAAAAACGCTGGCGAGCCATGTTTTTGAGCGTTTTGGGCATTTATTCGCTTTTTTAAGCGTTTTTTTAGGTAAAAAAAAACGGCACTTTGAACGCGATTTTCGGGCGTTCAGAAAAAAAGCCCATAAACTCCACTGCTCATTAAAGCTGAAAAACGTCCATGTGTGCATGGACACATAGGCTAACATAGAGTGGAGTTTATGGGCTTTTAATAAAAATGCCCATACTCCAATAAACTGCAGTTTATCAGCTCCAGTGTGCATGGAGCCATAGAGTTCTTGTATATTCTGCAAAGCCGCTTTCTATGCTTTTGTTCCTACTGTTGCTGTCAAGGAACCACATCTGAGTCCAGCAATAATAGGATTTTTATAACAGCTTACCTGTAAAATCCTTTTCTTGGAGTACATCACGGGACACAGAGCGACATAGTCATTACTAATGGGTTATATAGTTACCGTCAGGTGCTGGCACTGGCAACTTCCAAAACCGGAAGTACCCTCCCCTATATAAGCCCCTCCCATCCGGGAGCACCTCAGTTTTGTAGCAAAGCAATAAGTGTCCCCAAAGAGGGGCGGGAGCTCTGTGTCCCGTGATGTACTCCAAGAAAAGGATTTTACAGGTAAGCTGTTATAAAAATCCTACTTTCTTTCTCGTACATCACGGGACACAGAGCGACATAGTCATTACTAATGGGATGTCCTAAAGCAATGCCAAATGAGGGGGGGGATACACCATATATAAGCTGAGCGCTATCAGACATGAGGATCTTTTGCGGCCTGCAACACACTGCGCCCAAAGGCGACATCCTCCTGACTTCTAACGTCCACCTGGTAGAACCTAGTAAACGTGTGTACTGAAGACCATGTTGCGGCCTTACAGATTTGAGCCAGGGAGGCCTGGTGATGCACTGCCCATGAAGTTCCAACTGCTCTCGTGGAGTGCGCCCTAACTTTGAACGGAGGCGGTCTATTTCTCAAGCCATAGGCTTGTATTATGACCTGTCGAATCCACTTGGCTAAAGTAGATTTTGACGCTGCCTGACCCCTTCTGGGGCCTTCCGGCAGAATAAACAAAGTATCCGTTCTGCGAATCTGAGCAGTGGCTTTTAGATAAGCTTTAACTGCTCCTACTACATCCAAAGAATGCAATAACTTTTCCTCTACCGAAGTAGGTTTGGGGAAAAAAGAAGGAAGAACCACATCTTGGTTCAAATGAAACCTCGATACCACCTTAGGAAGAAAGGCTGGATGAGGACGTAACACTACTCTGTCCTTATGGATAACCAGATATGGCTCCTTACAGGACATAGCTGCTAATTCCGATACTCTTTTAGCCGAACAAATGGCTACTAGAAAAATCAATTTCCTGGTGAGAAGCACCAAGGAAATATGCTGTAATGGTTCAAATGGTTGTTTCTGTAGAACCGACAGAACCAAGTTTAGATCCCATGGACATATGGGAATATTAACCGGAGGACTAATACGCATCACTCCTTGTATAAAGGCTTTGACTAGTGAATGCGAAGCCAAGGGCCTTTGAAAAAATATTGACAAGGCCGAAATCTGACCCTTGATAGTACTCAAGGCAAGCTTCCTATCTACAGCCCATTGTAGGAAGTCCAGAATCCTACCTATTACGTACTTACGTGGATGCCATTTCTTGGCTTCACACCAGGCGACGTACGCCTTCCAGATTCTATAGTAGATCTGCCTGGATACCGGCTTCCTGGCATTGATCATGGTAGATACCACAGAATTAGAGAGCCCTCTCTTTTTTAGAATGTGGGCTTCAATAGCCAGGCCGTCAAACCTAGGGCTGGTAAGGAAGGGTGGTATATCGGTCCTTGCGAAAGCAGGTCCGGACGATGTGGGAGAGTCCAAGGACTCCCCACTGACATTTTACAATCTCCACGTACCACGCTCTTCGGGGCCACGCTGGAGCCACCAGAATCACTGGTTTCTTTTCTACCCTGATTCTGCGGAGTAATCGAGGTAACCATTGTGGCGGTGTGAATGCATATATCAGCTTGAACTGATCCCAAGGGAACACTAGGGCATCCGAGCCGCAAGCTAGGGGATCCCTTGTCCGAGAGACAAACCTGTCCCCCTTTGCGTTGAATCTGGATGCTAGAAGATCTACATCCGATGTTCCCCACCGCTGACATATTGTCCAGAAAACCTCGGGGTGAAGGGACCCTTCCTCTGGGCCTAATTGCTGGCGACTTAGAAAGTCCGCCTTCCAATTCTCCACTCCTGGAATGAATACCGCAGATATGGCTGGGACATATTTTTTCTGCCCATTTCAGGATGTAATTTACTTCCCTCTGGGCTGCACGACTCCTGGTGCCCCCCTGATGATTGATATATGCCACTGCTGTGGCATTGTCTGATTGAATTCTGACAGGGGACCCTTGGAGTTTGGATGTCCATGCTACTAGGGCATACCGGGCTGCTCGTATCTCTAAGAGATTGATGGGCAGGGCCTTTTCTGCATCCGACCATCTGCCCTGGAGAGACTATTGCTCCAGTACTGCTCCCCAGCCTATAAGGCTGGCATCTGTAGTGACCACCTTCCAAGAAATCGGACTGAAGGATTTCCTTTTTTCCAGATTCTGGGAAACCAACCACCAACGGAGGCTCTTGCGAACGGAAGGGGACAAGGACATTGTAAGTCTAGGCCTGAATTTTTTTGTTCCAGGCTGACAGTATGGCCCCTTGCAAATTCCTTGAATGGAATTGACCGTAGGGTACTCTTCGAATGATGCCACCATTTTTCCCAGCAGCCTCATATACAGGCGTATGGACGGCTGTCTTTTTTGTACCCACTAAGTGGATCAAATCTTTCAAAGACAACACCTTTCCTCGAGGCAAGAATATTTTTCTCTGGCCTGAATCCAACCTTAGCCCCAAGTATTCCAGACTTTTGACTGGTTTTTAGGGCTGACTTGTCTCGGTTGATAATCCAACCGTGAGATTCCAGATACTTGATCGTCTTGTGAACGACCACGTCTAGTTTTTTCACTGAGTGGTCTATCAGCAACAAGTCATCCAGATATGCCATTATCATTACACCTTGTGTTCTTAGATTGGCCAATAAAGGGCCAGAATTTTTGTAAACACTCGTGGTGCTGTGGCCAAACCGAAGGGTAAGGCTCTGAACTGAAAATGGCGCCCTTCTACTGCAAAGCGTAGAAATTTTTGGTGGACTGGAAAGATGGGAATGTGCAAATAAGCATCTTTGATGTCGATCGTGGCTAACCAATCCTCCCCTTGTAGGGCAGTGGCCACCGATCGGATCAACTCCATCGGAAAGACCTGATATACAGGAATTTGTATAGCCCTTTTAGAATTAATATGGGCCTCCCGTCCGCGTTTGCTTCGGGACTGTAAAGAGGTTTGAGTAAAACCCGAACCCTCCTTCTTCCAGGGGAACCTCCATAATTACTCCTTGGAGCAATAGTTGTTCTAGTGCCAACAGGAGGGACTCTCTCTTCCGGGGATCCCTTGGCACGTTTGACCTCAAAAATGGGAAGGAGGAGAGTCTTTTAACTCCAAACTGTATCCCAAACATACTGCGGAGAGCACCTATCTGTCTTGATCGTGTCCCGCCAGGTCTCTTGCGAACAACTGGAGTCCTCCCCCCACCCGACTGAGTGGGGGCTTCAATGAATTTAACTTTGGGGGAGGTTATGTACCTCCCCTGACCCAGGGTTTCTCATTACCCTGCTACTGTCCCTGTTTTTTATCCCCGGGATTTGACCGAGGAGGCCGTCGGAACTGTTACACAGCCGATGCCCCAGGGACTGGAGAAGCAGGCCTCTTAAAGAGGGACCTCTAACTCTGCTTTTAACCGGCAAGAGCGTATTTTTACCGCTGGAAATTTTCTGGATATATTTGTCCAGGTTTTCCCTGAATAAGCGTTCACCATGAAATGGGACGCTAACCAGCCATTCTTTACAGGGAGCTTCAGCAGACCAGTTTCTGAGCCATAGGAGCCTACGCATATGTACTATAGACAGCGTAAGGCGGGAGGCCTGATGGACTGAATCCTCTATGGCGTCAACCGCAAAGCCTAAGGCTCTAGGTAGATCAGCTAGGGCAAAGCCTGCTGATCTGTCAAGTCCCTCAAGACCTGTTTCAACTGATCCTTCACTGCTTAGCAGACCCCAATAGCTGCTACTGCTGGTTGTATCACCAAGCAGATTTTCATAAAGACTCCAATCTTTTATCTATTGGGTTCTTGAACATTTGGACATTATCCACTGGACATGTCAGTGATTTATACATACAAGAGATGGCTGCGTCCACTGTAGGGACCTTCCATTTTTTTTTTTTTTTTTTGATGAACTTATCCTCCATGGGATAGACCACCGGAAATCTCTTGGGGGAATAAATATTTTCTGAGGACGTTCCCAATCCTGGTAAATGAGCCCTTTCAGTAAAGGGTGAAGTGGAAAAGAACAAACAGTCTGGGGGCTTCTAGCGACCCCAACGAGGATACAGTAGTGGTTGATGGTTCCGCAAGGTGCATTTTTAAATGCTGATCGGACCATGTTAGTCAGAGACTGAACCCATAATCTTTCAGCTTGAGATGCTGAGAAAAGGTTCCCCCACTGTTGATTCCTCTATAACAGAATCAACCTTATCCTGATCCCCTTCAGGCAGGTCGATCCCTGTATGGGACTGTTGCTCTGCTAACAGGCACTCTGAAGGAGGAGACGGAGATCGGGCGTGCTTTCCCTGACAGGGAGGCAGCGATAAATGTTGACAATCTCTCTCTAATCCTCCCAGAGCTGAGGAAAAAACCTCCTCTGTTACATACACAGGAGCAGGTGACTGAGGACAGCCACAGTACCAAGTACCCCTGCGGGGTCTCTACGGTCACTTACCTCTGAACTTCAGGGGAGACTGGTGCAGCAGGAGTATGCCCAAGATCCTCAGAGCCCGATGAGACCCCCTTCGCTTCCTGGAAGATTCAGTTCCGGAGCTACTGGACGGCATATTCCTAAGCCTAAAGCTGAGGTATTCCAGCCGTAATACACCACTTTTACTGAGAATAGTCTAGCACAATTGCTGCTATATCACAGTTGGTGTCTACTAATGTGCCTTTCTAGGGGATGCCTGTATCAACCGCTTGCTGTATGCCTTTAAATGTTGCCAGCTCTGTCTCTGTACTTCATAGCCAGCTTACTGCAATAATGTGGCTTTTTTAAAAACCTGCTGGGACGCCCGCACATGCGCAGAAGCGCTGCGGCGCGCACAGAGCGTCATCCCCCAGGCCCCGCCCCTTTTTCCGGCCACCTCTATATATAGAGGCGCGTGCACGCGCACGCGCGCGGCCACGTGCGCCTCGGCGCTAATTTTCAAACATGGAAACCAGGGACAGGAGCCAGGGCCCCCTTTGCCGCAGGCCGGGGGATAGACGAACACTGCAACATGGCAGAGGAAACAGTTTCCTGTAGGAGAACTCACCAGCTGCCTGGACTTTGCTCTCTGAGAAGAAACTAGTCCATATGACAAGAAAAACATTCCACAGCGGCCTCTAGTGGACAAACACAGGTACCGCAGTTTAATATACTAAACATATATAAAAAAACATTCTTTTTTTTTTTTTTTTTTTTCTTGACCACCATTAAAAATTATTACATTTTTTTAGTAGTTACAGGCATGCACAGATATTAGCGGGAATACCGTTAGGTAACAGACAGAAAGACAAATTAGGCTTGGGGGTCCCCCAATAGAACCAAGTTCCTGGGGGCCCCCACTTACCTGTTCCCCGCCGCAGGACTTTGTTTGGTCCACAAAAGCCCAAACTTCACCTATCACGGCAGGCATTGTAATCAAACCTTCAGGGACCGGGTTCCCAAGGATTCCACTCCCCTGGACCTGTATAGCACCCTGCACAGAAAACATCTTGGTCGTGGGTATGACCAGAGCTCTGGATCCCAGGGTCCAGCTCTCCTAAGAGAAGCATTACAGGCAGAACCTTGCTCTTCTCTGCAAGGCCCGGGTACCGACCGTTTAGCTATGAAGCTTTTTTGGTCGGATCCGGAATAGCTTACTGAGGCCCAAAAGAACCTGTACGCAAGCTCAGTGAAAAACACATGTTTCTTCTTGGCCAACACCTTAGACACTGGCAAAAAACTGGGGTGCTCCCGGATGGGAGGGGCTTATATAGGGGAGGGTACTTCCGGTTTTGGAAGTTGCCAGTGCCAGCACCTGACGGTAACTATATAACCCATTAGTAATGACTATGTCGCTCTGTGTCCCGTGATGTACGAGAAAGAAAAATGTCTCAAGTGCGCCCCATGTTCTTATACGGAGAGGTTTTACAGCAGAAAAGTGGCTGCGCCTTCTTTTTCCCACCCATCAACTGAAAAATGCCAGCTATTAGTTTGTTGATCTTGTCCCTGATTAAGGTGTATTATGAACTCTGAGTGTGTTCTTAGCATATTGTTCAAAGCCTTTGAAAACCTTGTAAATCTCTCAGAAGGATGTTGCTTTCACTCCTTGTGTTTTCAATTTCAGGTGGCCATGCCCTGGGTGTGTACCTGCGATATACTACTTCCCAGTCTATGTGGTTTATCATTCTGACCTTCCGCATTACTGGGTGTCATAGGCTGTTTACTACTTTGACTAACATGGTGCTAATTTCATTTTTAGTATATCATAAATATTCAACAATTTTGCACATGTATGAGCATTTGTTGACATATACCACAGTATTCATGTTCAGACACTAAAAGAAGCATGTAAAAAAGTGAATATGATATACCTAAATATGTTCAAGAAAGAGAAGGGTAGGGCTTTATATTTTCTTTTTATTAATCATGAAAGGACGAGAATAATGGACATAAATAAACCCAGTGATACAGCCAAGCTGGAATATGTGGAAATATTGCATTTGTCTGAGTCTAGGGTATGAAGGTTTCATGAGACTTGCAGGTAGCCCCTGATTTCATTTTCTTATTTTATTTTTATTTTTTTTATCTTTTTTTTTTTTTATTTCTTTATCACAACATTTATACATACATCCATTTCAATCCTGTGTTACAATACAAATATGCCTTGACTTATGTTATACATTCTCCAACTCATTCCCGTTTCCCAACCCCCCCCCCCCCCTCATCCCCCGTGCCCCCCCGTCAATCCATTTATTCCATATATTATTAAATTTCTTTTTGTTACCTCTTTTAGTGTATATAAATTCTTCTTTTCTTATTGTGTCATTTATTACCTCCTCCCATTCTGTTACTGTAGGTGGGTTTACCGCTTGCCATTTCTGTGCAATAAGTTTCCTTCCCTGAAACAGGCATCTCCTAATCGCTATATGCTCGCCCTTTGAGGGTACCCTCTCTTCCACCAAGCCCAGCACACATAGCCTCGCCTCCGGCTGTAATAATGTTCCAAATGTTCTATTGATCTTTTTGACTATTTGCTTCCAATATTGGTACAGCTTGGGGCATCTCCAGACCATGTGTATTAGGTCTCCTTTATCCTGTCCACATCTCTGGCATCCTGGGTCTGGTCTCCTGCCAAATTGGAACATTCTTTGGGGCGTGTAGTATGTCCTATGTATCAGATATAGCTGAGACATATACTGGGAGGGGGACATTGACAGTTCGGGGCCTATACCCAGTATTTGTTCCCATTGATCTTGTGAAATTGTGCCCACATCCTTCTCCCATTTCTCCCTAATTTTATTAGCCATGATCTCGCTTCGATCTGCCCTTTCTAGGGAGTCATAAATGGTTGAGATTACTCCTCTAGTGTCCTCAGTGTTTACTAAGTTTCGGAAGATGGCCATATTATTCCATTCCGGTATCCTATTTCCAAATTGTGCATTCAGCGCATGTCTGATTTGTAAATATCTATAAAAAGATCTATTTGGAACCGAGAACTCCTCTCTTATTTCTTGAAATGTTTTTATTCTACCAACAGCAAATAGTTGTTCCAGTAGATGTATCCCTAATCTGTCCCACTCATCAACCTTTCCCATGATTTTAAGTTCTTGTAGGTTGCTATTATCCCAGATAGGGGAGAATTCAGAGAAACCTGTATATCCTAGAATCTTCTTCCCCTCTTTCCAACATTTTACCATTAATTGGACTGTGGGGCATTTAGAATGAAATGAATCTGCCTCCACTGCCTCAACTTCCGTGTCATGGCTTGTGTCATTCATGACTACCCTGGGTCCTCTCTGATTACTATTCCTCATGTGCTGCAGCTGGGCCGCTAAGAAATAAAATCTGGGGTTCGGGAGAGCGAGACCCCCCTTCTCCCTTGAATATTGCAAGGCTCGGAGCGAGATTCTCGCTATTCCCCCCCCCTTCCAGATCAATTCCCTGAAAACCCCTTCTATCTTCCTGAACCACCGTTTTGGGATCCATACTGGGGAATTATGTAGAATATATAAGATTTGCGGCATCCACACCATTTTTATCAGATTACTCCTTCCTACTACAGATAGGGGAAGCCGATTCCAGAACCTGCATTTTTGTTTCATCTTTGTCAGTAATGGCACTAGATTTCCCCCTATATAGTGCCCAGGATCCTTTGTCATGTTTATTCCTAGGTATCTTATCTGGGGTACTACCTTCACTTGGTCTATCTGCCCTCTCAAGGGCTCTAGCGGCAGGAGGGCGGATTTCTCCCAGTTTATTGTTAGACCGGAAAATCTCCCAAATTCCCCTATAATATTCATTGCTGTCGCCAGTGAGGCCTGTGTATCCCCCAGAAAGAGTAGGATGTCGTCCGCATATAATGCGACTTTCTCCTCTCCTAGCTTTCTTTTGAATCCTTTTATCCCGGGAGATGCCCTTATTGCAGTGGCTAGTGGTTCCATGGCCAGGGCGAAAAGCAGGGGCGACAACGGGCATCCCTGTCTTGTCCCCCTGGCCAGTCTAAACCAGTCTGAGCACTCACCATTGACCCTTACCTTTGCCCTGGGATTCCCATATAGTAACCTAACCCATTGAGTAAGCGTAGGGCCGAATCTGTACTCTTCTAACACCTTCCACAGATATTGCCACTCAAGGCTATCGAATGCCTTTGTGGCATCCAGGGACAAGATTGCTCTTGCCTCTCTTTCTACTACTGGCAGCTGGATATTTAGGAATGTTCTTCTGATGTTAGAGCTAGTGGACCTTCCTGGTATAAATCCTGTTTGATCAGGATGTACCAGTTTTGTAACTATCCTATTTAACCTTGTTGCCAGTATTTTAGCCAGGATTTTGGTGTCAGCGCACAGGAGTGATATCGGTCTATAGGAATTTGCCTCTAATTGATCTTTCCCTTCCTTTAATAGTGTTATTATAGTTGCCTCTTCCATGGACCCAGGCATTTTCCCTGCCTCAGCCGCCCAGTTAAATACCTCTAGCAATTTTGGAAGCAGCACCTCACTGTAGGTTTTATATATTTCTATTGGGAGACCGTCAGGACCCGGTGACTTTTGACCCGCCATTTCTTTAGTTGCCAATTGTATCTCTCCCAGTGTCAGTGGTGCCTCCAGCTCTTCCCTATCTTGCTCTGTCAGCCGATGTATTTTCAGGCCTGCAAAGAAAGTGACCATTTCCCCTTCACTGTTGTTATGCCAATTACTGCTATACAAATTCTGGTAATACCTTTTGAACACCTGCATTTTCTTTTTCGTACATCACGGGACACAGAGCGACATAGTCATTACTAATGGGTTATATAGTTACCGTCAGGTGCTGGCACTGGCAACTTCCAAAACCGGAAGTACCCTCCCCTATATAAGCCCCTCCCATCCGGGAGCACCTCAGTTTTTTGCCAGTGTCTAAGGTGTTGGCCAAGAAGAAACATGTGTTTTTCACTGAGCTTGCGTACAGGTTCTTTTGGGCCTCAGTAAGCTATTCCGGATCCGACCAAAAAAGCTTCATAGCTAAACGGTCGGTACCCGGGCCTTGCAGAGAAGAGCAAGGTTCTGCCTGTAATGCTTCTCTTAGGAGAGCTGGACCCTGGGATCCAGAGCTCTGGTCATACCCACGACCAAGATGTTTTCTGTGCAGGGTGCTATACAGGTCCAGGGGAGTGGAATCCTTGGGAACCCGGTCCCTGAAGGTTTGATTACAATGCCTGCCGTGATAGGTGAAGTTTGGGCTTTTGTGGACCAAACAAAGTCCTGCGGCGGGGAACAGGTAAGTGGGGGCCCCCAGGAACTTGGTTCCATTGGGGGACCCCCAAGCCTAATTTGTCTTTCTGTCTGTTACCTAACGGTATTCCCGCTAATATCTGTGCATGCCTGTAACTACTAAAAAAATGTAATAATTTTTAATGGTGGTCAAGAAAAAAAAAAAAAAAAGGAATGTTTTTTTATATATGTTTAGTATATTAAACTGCGGTACCTGTGTTTGTCCACTAGAGGCCGCTGTGGAATGTTTTTCTTGTCATATGGACTAGTTTCTTCTCAGAGAACAAAGTCCAGGCAGCTGGTGAGTTCTCCTACAGGAAACTGTTTCCTCTGCCATGTTGCAGTGTTCGTCTATCCCCCGGCCTGCGGCAAAGGGGGCCCTGGCTCCTGTCCCTGGTTTCCATGTTTGAAAATTAGCGCCGAGGCGCACGTGGCCGCGCGCGTGCGCGTGCACGCGCCTCTATATATAGAGGTGGCCGGAAAAAGGGGCGGGGCCTGGGGGATGACGCTCTGTGCGCGCCGCAGCGCTTCTGCGCATGTGCGGGCGTCCCAGCAGGTTTTTAAAAAGCCACATTATTGCAGTAAGCTGGCTATGAAGTACAGAGACAGAGCTGGCAACATTTAAAGGCATACAGCAAGCGGTTGATACAGGCATCCCCTAGAAAGGCACATTAGTAGACACCAACTGTTATATAGCAGCAATTGTGCTAGACTATTCTCAGTAAAAGTGGTGTATTACGGCTGGAATACCTCAGCTTTAGGCTTAGGAATATGCCGTCCAGTAGCTCCGGAACTGAATCTTCCAGGAAGCGAAGGGGGTCTCATCGGGCTCTGAGGATCTTGGGCATACTCCTGCTGCACCAGTCTCCCCTGAAGTTCAGAGGTAAGTGACCGTAGAGACCCCGCAGGGGTACTTGGTACTGTGGCTGTCCTCAGTCACCTGCTCCTGTGTATGTAACAGAGGAGGTTTTTTCCTCAGCTCTGGGAGGATTAGAGAGAGATTGTCAAAATTTATCGCTGCCTCCCTGTCAGGGAAAGCACGCCCGATCTCCGTCTCCTCCTTCAGAGTGCCTGTTAGCAGAGCAACAGTCCCATACAGGGATCGACCTGCCTGAAGGGGATCAGGATAAGGTTGATTCTGTTATAGAGGAATCAACAGTGGGGGAACCTTTTCTCAGCATCTCAAGCTGAAAGATTATGGGTTCAGTCTCTGACTAACATGGTCCGATCAGCATTTAAAAATGCACCTTGCGGAACCATCAACCACTACTGTATCCTCGTTGGGGTCGCTAGAAGCCCCCAGACTGTTTGTTCTTTTCCACTTCACCCTTTACTGAAAGGGCTCATTTACCAGGATTGGGAACGTCCTGAGAAAATATTTATTCCCCTAAGAGATTTTCGGTGGTCTATCCCATGGAGGATAAGTTCATCAAAAAAAAAAAAAAAAAAAAGGAAGGTCCCTACAGTGGACGCAGCCATCTCTTGTATGTATAAATCACTGACATGTCCAGTGGATAATGTCCAAATGTTCAAGAACCCAATAGATAAAAGATTGGAGTCCTTATGAAAATCTGCTTGGTGATACAACCAGCAGTAGCAGCTATTGGGGTCTGCTAAGCAGTGAAGGATCAGTTGAAACAGGTCTTGAGGGACTTGACAGATCAGCAGGCTTTGCCCTAGCTGATCTACCTAGAGCCTTAGGCTTTGCGGTTGACGCCATAGAGGATTCAGTCCATCAGGCCTCCCGCCTTACGCTGTCTATAGTACATATGCGTAGGCTCCTATGGCTCAAAAACTGGTCTGCTGAAGCTCCCTGTAAAGAATGGCTGGTTAGCGTCCCATTTCATGGTGAACGCTTATTCAGGGAAAACCTGGACAAATATATCCAGAAAATTTCCAGCGGTAAAAATACGCTCTTGCCGGTTAAAAGCAGAGTTAGAGGTCCCTCTTTAAGAGGCCTGCTTCTCCAGTCCCTGGGGCATCGGCTGTGTAACAGTTCCGACGGCCTCCTCGGTTAAATCCCGGGGGTAAAAAACAGGGACAGTAGCAGGGTAATGAGAAACCCTGGGTCAGGGGAGGTACAAAACCTCCCCCAAAGTTAAATTCATTGAAGCCCCCACTCAGTCGGGTGGGGGGAGGACTCCAGTTGTTCGCAGGAGACCTGGCGGGACACGATCAAGACAGATAGGTGCTCTCCGCAGTAGGTTTGGGATACAGTTTGGAGTTAAAAGACTCCCCTCCTTCCCATTTTGAGGTCAAACGTGCCAAGGGATCCCCGGAAGAGAGAGTCCCTCCTGTTGGCACTAGAACAACTATTGCTCCAAGGAGTAATTATGGAGGTTCCCCTGGAAGAATGAGGGTTCGGGTTTTACTCAAACCTCTTTACAGTCCCGAAGCAAACGTGGACGGGAGGCCCATATTAATTCTAAAAAGGGCTATACAAATTCCTGTATATCAGGACTTTCCGATGGAGTCGATCCGATCGGTGGCCACTGCCCTACAAGGGGAGGATTGGTTAGCCACGATCGACATCAAAAATGCTTATTTGCACATTCCCATCTTTCCAGTCCACCAAAAATTTCTACGCTTTGCAGTAGAAGGGCGCCATTTTCAGTTCAGAGCCTTACCCTTCGGTTTGGCCACAGCACCAAGAGTGTTCACAAAAATTCTGGCCCTTTATTGGCCAATCTAAGAACACAAGGTGTAATGATAATGGCATATCTGGATGACTTGTTGCTGATAGACCACTCAGTGAAAAAACTAGACGTGGTCGTTCACAAGACGATCAAGTATCTGGAATCTCACGGTTGGATTATCAACCGAGACAAGTCAGCCCTAAAAACCAGTCAAAAGTCTGGAATACTTGGGGCTAAGGTTGGATTCAGGCCAGAGAAAAATATTCTTGCCTCGAGGAAAGGTGTTGTCTTTGAAAGATTTGATCCACTTAGTGGGTACAAAAAAGACAGCCGTCCATACGCCTGTATATGAGGCTGCTGGGAAAAATGGTGGCATCATTCGAAGCAGTACCCTACGGTCAATTCCATTCAAGGAATTTGCAAGGGGCCATACTGTCAGCCTGGAACAAAAAAGTTCAGGCCCTAGACTTACAATGTCCTTGTCCCCTTCCGTTCGCAAGAGCCTCCGTTGGTGGTTGGTTCCCCAGAATCTGGAAAAAAGGAAATCCTTCAGTCCGATTTCTTGGAAGGTGGTCACTACAGATGCCAGCCTTATAGGCTGGGGAGCAGTATTGGAGCAATAGTCTCTCCAGGGCAGATGGTCGGATGCAGAAAAGGCCCTGCCCATCAATCTCTTAGAGATACGAGCAGCCCGGTATGCCCTAGTAGCATGGACATCCAAACTCCAAGGGTCCCCTGTCAGAATTCAATCAGACAATGCCACAGCAGTGGCATATATCAATCATCAGGGGGGCACCAGGAGTCGTGCAGCCCAGAGGGAAGTAAATTACATCCTGAAATGGGCAGAAAAATATGTCCCAGCCATATCTGCGGTATTCATTCCAGGAGTGGAGAATTGGAAGGCGGACTTTCTAAGTCGCCAGCAATTAGGCCCAGAGGAAGGGTCCCTTCACCCCGAGGTTTTCTGGACAATATGTCAGCGGTGGGGAACATCGGATGTAGATCTTCTAGCATCCAGATTCAACGCAAAGGGGGACAGGTTTGTCTCTCGGACAAGGGATCCCCTAGCTTGCGGCTCGGATGCCCTAGTGTTCCCTTGGGATCAGTTCAAGCTGATATATGCATTCACACCGCCACAATGGTTACCTCGATTACTCCGCAGAATCAGGGTAGAAAAGAAACCAGTGATTCTGGTGGCTCCAGCGTGGCCCCGAAGAGCGTGGTACGTGGAGATTGTAAAATGTCAGTGGGGAGTCCTGGGACTTTCCCACATCGTCCGGACCTGCTTTCGCAAGGACCGATATACCCCCCTTCCTTACCAGCCCTAGGTTTGACGGCCTGGCTATTGAAGCCCACATTCTAAAAAAGAGAGGGCTCTCTAATTCTGTGGTATCTACCATGATCAATGCCAGGAAGCCGGTATCCAGGCAGATCTACTATAGAATCTGGAAGGCGTACATCGCCTGGTGTGAGGCCAAGAAATGGCATCCACGTAAGTACGTAATAGGTAGGAGTCTGGACTCCCTACAATGGGCTGTAGATAGGAAGCTTGCCTTGAGTACTATCAAGGGTCAGATTTCGGCCTTGTCAATATTTTTTCAAAGGCCCTTGGCTTCGCATTCACTAGTCAAAGCCTTTATACAAGGAGTGATGCGTATTAGTCCTTCGGTTAATATTCCCATATGTCCATGGGATCTAAACTTGGTTCTGTCGGTTCTACAGAAACAACCATTTGAACCATTACAGCATATTTCCTTGGTGCTTCTCACCAGGAAATGGATTTTTCTAGTAGCCATTTGTTCGGCTAAAAGAGTATCGGAATTAGCAGCTATGTCCTGTAGGGAGCCATATCTGGTTATCCATAAGGACAGAGTAGTGTTACGTCCTCATCCAGCCTTTCTTCCTAGGGTGGTATCGAGGTTTCATTTGAACCAAGATGTGGTTCTTCCTTCTTTTTTCCCCAAACCTACTTCGGTGGAGGAAAAGTTATTGCATTCTTTGGATGTAGTAAGAGCAGTTAAAGCTTATCTAAAAGCCACTGCTCAGATTCGCAGAACGGATACTTTGTTTATTCTGCCGGAAGGCCCCAGAAAGGGTCAGGCAGCGTCAAAATCTACTTTAGCCAAGTGGATTCGACAGGTCATTATGCAAGCTTATGGCTTGAGAAGGAGACCGCCTCCGTTCAAAGTTAGAGCGCACTCCACGAGAGCAGTTGGAACTTCATGGGCAGTGCATCACCAGGCCTCCCTGGCTCAAATCTGTAAGGCCGCAACGTGGTCTTCAGTTCACACGTTTACTAGGTTCTACCAGGTGGACGTTAGAAGTCAGGAGGATGTCGCCTTTGGGCGCAGTGTGTTGCAGGCCGCAAAAGATCCTCATGTCTGATAGCGCTCAGCTTATATATGGTGTATCCCCCCCCCTCATTTGGCATTGCTTTAGGACATCCCATTAGTAATGACTATGTCGCTCTGTGTCCCGTGATGTACGAAAAAGAAAATAGGATTTTTATAACAGCTTACCTGTAAAATCCTTTTCTTGGAGTACATCACGGGACACAGAGCTCCCACCCCTCTTTTGGGGACACTTATTGCTTTGCTACAAAACTGAGGTGCTCCCGGATGGGAGGGGCTTATATAGGGGAGGGTACTTCCGGTTTTGGAAGTTGCCAGTGCCAGCACCTGACGGTAACTATATAACCCATTAGTAATGACTATGTCGCTCTGTGTCCCGTGATGTACTCCAAGAAAAGGATTTTACAGGTAAGCTGTTATAAAAATCCTATTATTTCTGGTGTGTCTCTCTTAATCTCCCCGTTCTCATCATGAATCGCCGGTATAATGGTAGGGGAATTGTCAGCCCTCGCGGCCAGGGCGAGAATTCTCCCCACTCTCTCACCCTCACCAAACAAGTTCTGTTTCTGAAATAGTTTTTTATTTTCCGCCTTTCTTCTTATTTTTTTTTTGTATTCCTCCTGTGCTTCTAGCCATTTCTTATGTTCCTCCTGGCTTGGGTTATTTATATAACAGATCTCTAAGCTCTTTACCTTTTCACTCGCCGCAAGTTCTATGGCACGTGTTTGTTTTTTAATAAGCGATATTTTTTGGATCAGGATTCCCCGCAGGAATGCTTTCAGAGTATCCCAAATTATTCCCATCGAGGCAGAGCCGGTATTTACTTCTATAAATTCTTTCAGACTGCCATTTATTCCCTCCGGCTCTTTGATAACCTCTAACCAGAATGGATTTAGCTTCCAGTCCCTTTTATTATATCCTCTATTCGTCTTTATTTCAAAAGTCATTGAGGAGTGGTCCGATATGCTTCTGGGTTCATATACCACCTCTCCCAACACCCCCATTGCCTCTTCATTGCAGAGTACGAGGTCTATCCTGGACAGAGTCGAATGTGTCCTTGAGTGGCAGGAGAATTGTTTTTCCATTGGGTGCCTCCTCCTCCACACATCTACCAGGCCCATCTCCCCACAAAATTGAGAGAGGGGGCTATCAGCCCGTGCAGAGGGGGCACCCACCGGGAATTTATCTATGTTTTTATTCATGGTCATGTTGAAATCCCCCGCCACTATTACCGGTACTCCCAGTCTGTCCATGATAAACTCCATCAAGTCCCACAGTGTTTCTATCCCGAATGGAGGGGGGATATATATACCTGCCATCATTTTCTTATTACATTAAATTCTATAACGAAACTCCAGACAGATAACGCACTTCATTAATTATGGCTTCTTAAAAAATATCTGAATCTCGCTTGATATCTACAAACTGTAATCTGCTGCACAGGAGAGAGGCAACGTGCTATTGCATTGTGCTGTGATTTCAATCAAAAACAATGGAAGTTCCTTGACAAGAGAAGAGAACTTGAGGAGTGATGATCTCTTTATAGTGCTGCTATACCTTCATTATCCAGTTACAGGCTAGTTGGGGCCCAAGACCGATCCTCATTGCTCATCTGCTGTGTAATCCGCAAAAACATCATAGGGAGTTCAGGACTTGACTGTGCAGTCTGGCAGGGATGTTTGAAACAAAAGACTAGCTAAAGAGAATTACCAGTCTTTTGGCAACTAAGACAAAAAACATAAATGTAGTTCAACTATGTATTTACAGTAGTTTTTTGCCTGAAGTTCAACTTTAAGCAAAAGGCAAGGTAACAAATCTACAGTTAGGTACATATATATTTGTACATAGGCACAATTTTCATACTTTTGGCTCTGTATGCCACCAGAATAAAACTAAAACTAAACAATCCAAATGAATTTGAAGTGCAGACTTTCAGCTTTAATTCAAGGGGTTGAACATAAATATCAAGTACAAATTTTAGGAACTGCAACCATTTTTTTACACAGTCCCCCCATTTTCAGGGGCTCAAATGTAATTGGAAATATGAATATAATCATAAATAAAATGTTAATTTTTTTATATTTTGTTGAGAATCCTTTACTGGCAATGACTGCCTGAAGTCTGGAACCCATGGACATTTTGATGCTTTGCTTTCAGCAAGTGAAATGCATGCTCAATTGGGTTGAGATCAGGTGATTGACTTTGCCATTGCAAAATGTTCCACTTCTTTTCCTTCAAAAGCTCCTGGGTTGCTTTTGCATTGTGTTTTGGATCATTGTTCATCTGTGAAGCGCCGTCCATTAACTTTGCTGCATTTGGCTGAACCTGGGCTGACAGTATATCTCTAAACACTGCAGAATTCATGCAGCTGCTTCTGTCTTCTGTCACATCATCAATAAACACCAATGACCCAGTGCCACTGGAAGCCATGCATGCCCATGCCATTGCCTCCACCATGTTTTACAGATGACGTTGTATGGTTTGGATCATGATCTGTTCCAAGCCTTCTCTACACTTTTTTCTTCCCGTCATTCTGGTACAGATTAATCTTAGTTTCATCCGTCCAAAGAATGCTTTTCCAGAACTGGTCTGGCTTTTTTTGATGGTTTTTGGCAAAGTCTAATCTGGCTTTTCTATTTTTCAGGTTAATGAATGGTTTGTACCTTGTGGTGAACCCTCTGTATTTGCTCTTGTGAAGTCTTCTCTTGATTGTAGACTTTGACAATGATACGCCCACCTCCTGGAGAGTGTCCTTCACTAGTCTGGATGTTGTGAATGGGTTTTTCTTTACCATAGAGAGGATCCTGCGATCATCCACTACTGTTGTCACCCGTGGATGTCCAGGCCTTTTTATTTTGCTGAGCTCACCAGTGCATTCTTCTTTTCCTCAGAATGTACCAAACTGTTAATTTGGCCACTCCTAATGTTGCTGCTATCTCTCTGGTGAATTTGTTTAATTTTTGAAGCCTTACAATGGCCTGTTTCACTTGCATTGACCACTTGTCCTTTGAACACATGATGTAGGTTCACAGCAATAGATTCCAAATGCAAATACCACACTTACATAGTAGGTATAATGGCACCCCAAGTATGAAAGGGGTTAACGCCGTTTAGTATATTCCCTCTCTGTACACACATCCACTGCCGATCCTCCACAGTCAGGCGACCGCTTCCCATAGGATTAATCCTTCCAAACATACGAGACAAACACTCTGTATGAAGTTTCCAACTGGACTGACAATCTTTAATGACAAACTCCCAGTTTTATACACACAGAGAGGAGGTTCTTACATTCTCCTCAGACAATACACCTTTGACCGGCCCTAATTTACATGAGCTAATTAACTACAGTGATGACTCAGACACATGACCTTTAGGCTAGCCCCACTGTCTCCCAATACACATCTGACATCTTAGCAGACACAGGTGGGGGCTGGATGTGGTGACATTAGCATTTAACAGTATGTGTCCCAACATCATGAAGGAGTCACTTTTCAGTTAACCTGTTGAGTTCATAATCAAACAGTAAATAGTTCTTTACAGATATCCTGGGGAATATTGTGGAAACATATCACTGTCCCATTTTAAAGCAATCCAAGACATATTCTTAATGTCCATTATTTTCTTGCTCACCCTGTGCCCAAAGTGACCCCTGTCACACATCTCCCCTTTCGGCAGGAGACTAACACAGGAGGAGACCTCAGACGGGTTGACTCCGAAGTTAGTCCATAGTTCCATTCCTCTAATGCCTGGACAACCCATCAGCATGGCCGTTTTGCTTACCGGGTCAGTAGCTGATGGTGACGTTGTAAGGTTGCAGGGCGAATAATGGAATTCAGTTCTGGAACAGTCACTTGCTTTGCTCTCTCAATGGCTCCCAAAACTTGTTGCTGATGCTCTTGGGAGAGGTAAGGCAAAACCTGGGCGCAAATCCCATTTAACCTTTTGACAATTTCAGCCTGTTTGTGCATTTCAATGTTCAAGCCATGGGACATCTCATAATTCATGACGTAGTGTCGTTGCATCTCCGATTTCTCCCTGGCCAACTTGTCACATTCCAATTCTAGACTGTGATATTTTCCCTGATCTAAGGTACATGTCGGGGAAGATAGTCTTACCCAGTTCTCAGCCGTAAGCGGGCCGGTTCCAGCAGCATGGGTCTGGGCACAGGTAGTCACTGGGTTGGCTTCAGCGGGGCCCATCGGGGCGTAAGCAGAAACAAGGGGGCCAAATCATTCCCCAGTAGTACATCCGCTGGTCCCGAACCAACCCCCCAATCCAGGTGTACACGGGCAACGGCTAGCCGGAAGATGGTACCTCCCGCTACTCTTACGGCTACAGTGTCTCCGGTGTGGTGGCTCTCTGGGATGAGGTTCTTCTGTAGTAGGGTCATGGTGGCACCAGTATCACGTAGGCCATTGGCTACCTTTCCATTGACCCAGACAGTCTGCCTGTGTTGCTGCCTGTTGTCCCGGTTAGCTGCTTGTATTGGATCAGCCTCGTGCAGGACGCTCCAATGTTCTTCCTCCTCAACGCAGTGGGCCCCAGGCATGGATGTGTGGGGGCTCCCCCTTGCTGGCTGTCTCCATGACTGGGACTGTCTGGCTGGATTCAACAGACAGTCTGGCTTTTTGTGCCCTAGCTGTTTACACCAAAAACACCTGATGGGTTGTGAGTAGTCCTGGGAGTTGAACCTGGGCTGCTGAGGATAAGTGGCCGCTGGAGGTGGTGCTGAAGTTGGGTTAGAGGCCGGTAAACTGGGCCGAGATAGTGGATAGCGCTCGCTTTCACCTGACCTTCGAGAGTCCAGATATTCTTCGGCCAAAGTAGCCGCTTGCTGTACAGTCCGTGGTCACTTATCTCGCACCCAATCCCGTAATACCGGAGGGGTGTGGTTAAAGAACTGTTCTAAGAGTACTAGCTGGGTGATGTCCTCTATGGTATGAGCATGGCTTCCCTGGAACCAGCCCTTAAGGTCTCGCTGCAGACGATGTGCCCACTCCACGTATGTTATGTGGGTTTGTTTCCAGGATTCTCGAAACTTAATCCGGCTGGCTTCGGGTGTAATGGCAAATCGGGCTAGCAGAGCTTCTTTTACCCGGTCATAGTCTTTAGTGTCCTCATCCTCCAGGGCCCGATACGCATCCGCCGCTCTGCCAGTTAAATTACTCGCCAGTAAGGCGACCCGATCTTGGGGCCTTACTTCATGTATCTGGCATAGTCTCTCAAAGTCCTGCAGGAACGCTTCAATTTCCTCCTCTCCTTCCTTAAATAGTTTGAACGCCCGAAAGGGCAACTTACGGACAGGCGCTGCATCTTTAGGCGTTGTCTCCGATTGCCGTATTTCCGCCATTCTCCGCTCATGTTGCCGCTCTAGTTCTCTCTCTTGTCGCTCCAGTTCTCTCTCTTGTCGCTCATCCTGCAGCTGGATGTCTCTAATGGCTTTCTGTATGGCGGCCTCTGATGGGTTAGCCCCATATAATGCCAACCGCTCTCGAACTCGTTGCTGAAACAAGTCTTCAACTGACCGGGGTCCTGCATCACCATCCCTCTGATCCATCTCGGCTAGCTCCCTGATCAAGGTGGCCTTGTTCTTTGTCCCACCGGTCCCTCCACGGCTCTCAAGTAAGTCTTTCGGCGTGGCTTTCCTGCAGGCTGCATAGCTGGTCATTCACTGTGGTGGTTTGGAGTGTCCCAGTAAATGGAGGGAAAATCCCACTGCTGCCAACCAATGTAACGGCACCCCAAGTATGAAAGGGGTTAACGCCGTTTAGGATATTCCCTCTCTGGACACACATCCACTGCCGATCCTCCACAGTCAGGCGACCGCTTCCCATAGGATTAATCCTTCCAAACATATGAGACAAACACTCTGTATGAAGTTTCCAACTGGACTGACAATCTTTAATGACAAACTCCCAGTTTTATACACACAGAGAGGAGGTTCTTACATTCTCCTCAGACAATACACCTTTGACCAGACCTAATTTACATGAGCTAATTAACTACAGTGATGACTCAGACACATGACCTTTAGGCTAGCCCCACTGTCTCCCAATACACATCTGACATCTTAGCAGACACAGGTGGGGGCTGGATGTGGTGACATTAGCATTTAACAGTATGTGTCCCAACATCATGAAGGAGTCACTTTTCAGTTAACCTGTTGAGTTCATAATCAAACAGTAAATAGTTCTTTACAGATATCCTGGGGAATATTATGGAAAAATATCACTGTCCCATTTTAAAGCAATCCAAGACATATTCTTAATGTCCATTATTTTCTTGCTCACCCTGTGCCCAAAGTGACCCCTGTCACAGTAGGTTACATAGTAGGTGAGGTTGAAAAAAGACACAAGTCCATAAAGTCCAACCTATGCGTGTGATTATATGTCAGTATTACCTTGTATATCCCTGTATGTTGTGGTCGTTCAGGTGCTTATCTAATAGTTTCTTGAAACCATCGATGCCCGCCGCTTTATTCTAAGGTAAATATTTCATAATGAGCTAGTATACATACTAGCTCATTATGCCTTTGCCTTACAGGTTTTTTTTTTTTTTTTTCGGTTAGGGCATACGACCTCTTTAAGAGCTGTAATTCCTAAACCCTTCCTCCGATTTGGATGTACGTTCCTTCAAATTAAACCTGAGAGTGTGCCCTTTCAGCCCATATTCATTATATGACTATAGCTTGAATATTTTTTGGGTAAATACCTGGAAAAACTAAAATTGTGCCTGTGTCCAAATATATATGGACCTTACTGTATATATTAATTTACAGGTACAGTACTTGCATATTCTTATAAAAAGTGGTTTATACCACCCTGTTTTAGTGAGTATGGGCAGTACCATAAAAAAGATTTTAGGCTCAAAGTGAACTTCTACTTAGGCCAGGTGGACAAATTTCGAGATCACTTTACTATAGGTACCATATGAAGCATGTAAATACCTCCTCTGCAACCCCTTTACCTCCCTCCCCCATCTCTCCTGTTCTTTCTCTCACTCTATTTCTCTCTCTCTATCTCTCTCTATATCTATATATCGTATTTGCCGGCGTATAAGGCGACTGGGCGTATAAGACGACCCCCTAATTTTCCAGCTAAAATGTTGGTTTTGGGATATACTCGCCGTATAAGACGACCCCCTTCCGACTAGTCATGCCTCACCTCACTGTGCCATTGCATGCCTCACCACACTGTGCCATTACATGCCTCACTGTGCCATTACATGCCTCACTGTACCATTACATGCCTCACTGTGCCATTGCATGCCTCACTGCCATTACATGCCTTACCGTGCCATTACATGCCTCACTGTGTCATTGCATACCTCACTGTGCCATTGCAAACCTCACTGTGCCATTACATGCTTCACTTCGACGATCCCATACATTATCCCTGTATGCAGAGTCAGTCAGACCGCGGGCGTCCATTGTTCAAAAGCCATGCCTCCTCCTCGTGCTGTTCCGTGATAGGCGGAACACTAATTTTCCCAGCAGAGCCTCTGTTCAGTGTTCCGCCTATCACGGATGCCCTCTCATCCGAGGCCAAGGATGAGAAGACATCCGTGATAGGCGGAACACTGAACAGAGGCTCTGCTGGGAAAATGAGTGTTCATCCTATCACGGAAACGCACGAGGAGGAGGCGCGGCTTTTGAACAATGGACACCCGCGGTCTAACTGAGACTCTACATACAGGTACCGGCGTATAAGACGACTACCGAGTTTTGAGGCTTATTTTAAAGCATAAAAGGTTGTCTTATACGCCGGAAAATACGGTATATATATATATATATATAGATATATATATATATATATATATATATATATATATATATATATATAGGTATATAAACACACACATACACACTCACCGGCCGCTTTATGTACACCTGTTCAATTGCTTAGTAATGCAAATTGCATAGCAGCAAGTCAATTCAATTAGGCATCTAGAAGTGGTGAAGATGTCTTGCTGAAGTTCAAACTGAGCATCAGAATGGAGAAGAAAGGTGATCTAAGTGGCTTTGAACATGGTATGATTGTTGTGCCAGACCGGCTGGTCTGGGTATTTCAAAAACTGCTGATCTACTGGGATGTCCCTCCTGTCAACTAAGAACAGGAAACTGAGGCTACAATTCACACAGGCTCACTAAAATTGGACAATAGGCTGGAAAAAGCATTGCCTGGTCTGTTGAGTCTCCATTTCAGCTGCATCATTCAGATGGTAGGGTCAGAATTTGGCGTAACAATATGAAAGCATGGATCCATCCTGCCTTGTATCAACGGTTCAGGCTGGTGGTGTAATGGTCTGGGGGATATTTTCTTGGCACACTTTGAGTCCCTTAGTACCAATTGAGCATAGTTTAACCACTTAAGCCCCGGACCAATACGGGCCATTATGACCAGGCCCCTTTTTGCGATTCGGCACTGCGTCGCTTTAACTGACAATTGCACGGTCGTGCGAAGTGGCTCCCAAACAAAATTGGCGTCCTTTTTTTCCCACAAATAGAGCTTTCTTTTGGTGGTATTTGATCACCTCTGCGGTTTTTATTTTTTGCGCTATAAACAAAAATAGAGCGAAAATTTTGAAAAAAATGACATATTTTTTACTTTTTTCTATAATAAGTATCCCCAAAAAATATATAAAAAAAACTTTTTTTTTTCCTCAGTTTAGGCCGATAGGTATTCTTCTACATATTTTTGGTAAAAAAAAACGCAATCGGCGTTTATTGATTGGTTTGCGTAAAAAATTATAGCGTTTACAAAATAGGGTATAGTTTTAAAGCATTTTTATTATTTTTTTTTTTTACTAGTAATGGCAGCGATCAGCAATTTTTTTTCGTGACTGCGAAATTATGGCGGACACATCAGACACTTTTGACACATTTTTGGGACCATTGTCATTTTCACAGCGATCAGTGCAATAAAAATGCACTGGTTACTGTGAAAATGACACTGGCAGTGAAGGGGTTAACCACTAGGGGCGCTGAAGGGGTTAAGTGTGCCTAGGGGCGTGTTACTAACTGAGGGGGGGCGTGGCTGCGACTGACACGTCACAGATCTCCGCTCTGATTACACAGAGCGGAGATCGCTGACAGTGTCAGTAGAGGAGCGGGGAGATGCTGTGTTTACACACACATCTCCCCGCTCCGAGACGATCGCAGGGATCCCCGCGGCGATCGAGTCCGCGGGACCCGCGGTCCCACTCACGGGGAAGGCAGGGGGGTGCGAGCGCGCCGGCGGCGGCGCGCGCGCGACTCGACGTCGGCAGTTAAAGGGCCACGTACAGGTACGTGATTGTGCCTGTACAAGCCATTCTGCCGACGTATATATGCCGTGAACGGTCGGCAAGTGGTTAAACGCCATGGCCTACCTGAGTATTGTTGCTGATTATGTTCATCCCTTTATGACTACAGAGTACCCATCTTCTGATGGCTTCTTCCAGCAGGATAATGTCACAAAGCTCAAATCATTTCACCACTGGTTTCTTGAACATGACAATGAGTTCTCTGTACTCCAATGGCCTCCACAGTCACCAGATCTCAATCCAATAGAGCAGGAGATTCACATCATGAATGTGCAGCCGACAAATCTGCAGAAACTGCGTGATGCTATGATGTCAATATGGACTAAAATCTCTGATTAATGTTTCCAACACTTGGTTAATCTATGTCATGAAGAATTAAGGCAGTTCTGAAGGCAAAAGGGGGTCCAACCCAGCACTAGTAAGGTGTACCTAATAAAGTGGTCGGTGAGTGTGTGTGTGTGTGTGTATATATATATAATATTGTTGCACTATACGACAAATTTTGTGTAAAAGTACATACAATGACTTCTGAGGATAGCACAATTTAAATGTAAAGGTGATTTATGCGAGCAAGTACAATATTTGGTACCATACTATGTGCCCAAAACATGCTTTTGGGTTAATTAAGCTCTGCTTATGTTATAATTACTCTGTCCAAACTATTTGCTGCCAAGCAGGGGCTGTCATCGTGTCTATGGGACTTTTCTTGATTGTAGAGTATTGCTTGTCTTTATGTATAATGTATGTGCCAAAGTAGAAGAGTGTACTATTTAAGATGAGAACTGGAAGCTTGTGTAATGTTAGCAGTCTGCTTTTAAGTTACTACACAATCAATCATGTAGTGGTGCTCTTATTTACAAACAGGCATTTCCCTAACCAGTTTTTGCCATTTTGTGGGTTTAGCTATAGCTGGGACTCATTTATAAATTTTGCAATGACGGAAAGTGAATAGGGCACACGTGTGACTGTTGGGTCTCATGACCTATACTCTCATTATATAATACCTTCTTCTGACAGCCAGATATGTGTGAAGTGTTGTGTATACATACATCATGCATGTCATGTGCCCTGCACATCCTGATGCAATGGTCAGAGGCTATGGCAGCGAAGCAGTACGTCTCAGATCATTTAAATTGTCAATACACATACATGTGCTAGGGCTCATTGATGTGATGTCCCGCCCTTTCCAGATGCGCCTGCCCTCTTTGTGGCTGGTGGAAAGCATTTCCCCACCTCTACATTAATGGTGATAAGTAGGGTTGTCCCGATACCACTTTTTTAAGACCGAGTACAAGTACCGATACTTTTTTTCAAGTACTCGCCGATACCGAATACCGATACTTTTTTTTAATCTCATGTGTCAGTTTTTTTTTTTTTTTTTTACATTTTTTTTTTTTTTTTTTTTACAATTTATTTTATTTATTTATTTTTTACAATGCTTTGTTTTTTTAAGGGGGGGTCAGTGTCAGTGTGTGTGTTTTTTATTTTTTATTTTTTTTACGATAAATTTTTATTTTATTTTATTCTTCTTTTTTTTTTATCAGCCTTGTTGTGGGGGGCTTTGGTGAGATATCAGGGGTCTTAACAGACCTCTGACATCTCCCCTTTGAGACAGGGAAAGGGTCTAGGGACACAGATTCCCCAGTCCCTCTCTCATCAGCCTCAGCTGCGCTGAAAATGAATGGAGAGAAGACAGCGGCTCCTCTCCATTCATAAACTGAAACATTGTAAACACAGTTTACGATGTTTCAGTTATGTGAATGGACAGAGTCAGTGATGACTCTGTACATTCCGACAAGTAAGGAGCCGGATTTACCGGCTCCTACCTCCGCTCTCCATCCTGACATACCGAGGGGTGGAGGAGGGGCACGGCGGCATTGAGGTGAAGGGGGCACGGAGGTGAAGGGGGCACAGCGGCACGGAGGTGAAGGGGGCACAGCGGCACGGAGGTGAAGGGGGCACAGCGGCACGGAGGTGAAGGGGGCACAGTGGCATGGAGGTGACGGGGGCACAGCGGCATGGAGGTGAAGGGGGAACAGCTCCGGGAGCATTTGAGCAGCAGACAGGCAATTGGATCAGATTCAGTTTACTTACCTGCCTGAAGACTCGCTCTGGTCTCTGCCACGCTCTCCGCCTTGGTCTCCGCCCCCCGCCCCGCTCTCCGCCCCCCGCCGCACACTTTCCGTCCTGCTCTCGGCCCTGGTCTCCGCCCCCGCCACGCTCTCCGCCCTGGTATCCGCCCCCCGCCGCACACTCTCCATCCCACTCTCCGCCCCCCATTCTGAGAAAAAAAAAGTATCGGACTGGGCATCGGGAGCATTTGCGCGAGTACAAGTATTCGCACAAATGCTTTGTATCGGTACCGATACTAGTATCGGTATCGGGACAACCCTAGTGATAAGTGTAAGAACTGCCATTCTTACCTCTTGTTTGAAATATAGTTCATACATCTGCTCTTCTTTATTTCCCTATGGAATAATAAGTAAGCAATCGTGCTGGTCCATCTACCTCTCTGTGAATACAGCTGGGGTTTCCCCTACAGGTTAACCACTTCAATACCAGGCACTTTTGCCTCTTCCTGCCCAGGACAGTTTTCAGCTTTCAGCGCTGTCGCATTTTGAATGACAATTGCGCGGTCATGCAACACTGTGCTCAAACTAAATTTTTATCATTTTTTCCCACAAATAGAGCTTTCTTTTGGTGGTATTTGATCACCACTGGGGTTTAAATTTTTTGCTAAACAAACTAAAAAAGACTGACATTTTTTAAAAGAACAATGATGGGCACTGACGGCATTGATAGATGGCACTGGATAGGCAACACTGATGATGAGCTACTGACAGGCATTACTGAGTGGCATCTGAAGGGCACTGACAGGCATTACTGATGGGGCACTGATTGGCACTTTTATGGGCACTGATTGGCACATTTATGGGCACTGACAGACGTTCTTTATGGGGCACAGGCTGGTAGCTGATGAGGGCTGCAATGATAATCAATGTGCTGATTATCAGCGCAGACCCCCCCACCCTCTGACAGGGAGAACCTCCGATTGTCTCTCCCTGTCAGCATGAACCGAGGAAAGCCATTTATCGGTACTTCCTGGTTCCCGCAATGATCAGCTGTGATTGGTCACAGATGATCACGTGGTAAGAAGCCTCCGTCAGAGGCTCCATACCACGATTGGAGTTGCGGTGTGTCAGACTGACACACCGCACCTCCAATTGCCGCGCTGCATGCCCCCGCTTGTTGTCCTGATCACGTCATATGACGTCCGATCAGGATAACTAAACTACTTTGCCGAAGTTATATTGCTATATGGTGGGCGGCAAGTGGTTAAGATACCATTCAACTGGTTTTCCTTTTTGTAGTAATTATTGATGAAAATCTATATTATTCTCTGTGCTACCCTCAACAATATATTTGTATTATTATTATTAAAGACAGGCTTTATTGCCAGGGGCTGCCATAAATATACAGTGCATAGGCATTGTCATTATGATATGCTTTATTGCAGAGCTTTGAATCTAGCAGCCAGCTAATAAAGTTAGGAGACAATTTTTTTTCTTAGCTAACTATACTTATGGGTAGAACATGTAACATGTTCAAGAAGGTGAACTTATCCTTTAACCCTTGCACTGTCAGAGCCATCTTTGCACTTTTTGCACAGATGTTTTAAAAAATTATTTTAGACCTGCAGATTACATAAAACCCCCACACAATATTACCGCAAAGGTCTAGGACAGAGCTTGACAAATTTGCTTTGAATCTAGAAGCCCCCTAAAAAAGTTAGGAGCCAGTTTTTTTTTTTAAACTAACAAAACTCACGGGTAGAACATGTAACATGTTCCCGAAGGTGAACTTATCCTTTAACCCTTTTGCTGCCTGGGCCGTCTTTGCGTTTTTTGCACAGAGGTTTAAAAAAACCTAAACTTAGGCCTAAAGATTACATAAAACTCCCATAATATTATATATTTTCTGAAAACAGACACCCTAGAGAATAAAACAATGGTAGTTCCATTTTTTTATGTCACACAAACATACCACAAAATTTCAGTAAATAACACATTAAAGTTAATTTAATGCCACACAGATGCAATAAATTGTCCAATTGTAAATAGATACCCGACATGTCAAACTTTAAATTTGCGTGTGCCTGTTAAATGGAGGTACGTTTACTCTCTTTTTGATTTGAAGTTATTTTTTTCTTTCCCTCTATATTTTTTAGCTAGTCGTGTGTACTAGTAACAAAATACTGTATATATTGTAACTAGTATGCAACAATCAATGCATGCTTGTAACAGCCACAAGGCATTGATTACTTTAAAAAAAAAAAAGTTTTTTTTTTTTGCAAAAAAGGGGTTAAAAGATCCTCTTAGTATTGAAGTCATTCTGGCGCCAAGGATGAAACGTGGGTGTCCTACCTCACAGACCCAGTGCCTACACCTCAATGTCTGCCCCTCCTTCCATCAAGGTTAATGGGAGATGTTTATCGTGGGCTGATGAAAAGGTTTTCACAAAGCCTGACTAAGTGGCTATGAAATGTTAGGGCTTTTGGATGAGCTGATCAGTAATGCTGGCTATAGAAAGCCCCTTGACATTTACAAGTTTAACCCCTGCACTACAGACACAGTGAAGGGGTCTCTCTGCTGACAAACAATAGAGGCTTTCCAATGTCGCATGACTGCAGAGAAAAGGATCTGCGTACACTTATCTGATCCTCTTGTCTTCTTTCAAATGTAAATCATTCAACACCACTTTCCATTTTTCACAGTTTTATTGGAGCCAAAGTTTACAGAGCTCCAGAACATTTCTTTATTTTACAGATACTACAGTTTTAAAACATCTACCAAGTACATTTTCCAACATCTGATGGTAACTATTAAGAAGCTTGAAATAATTTGCAAATAAATGAAAGTTAGAATGTAATTCTGTTTTTCACTCCATTTTCAAATTTTTTTTTATTATAGAGTTTGAGTGGTTATCCAAACAGATTTTATAGAAATATTCATACTGTATATACAGTCCTTTTTGGCACCATGGTGTGTACATTTTGCTTATGTGAAGTACAAAGATAGCTCTCTGGTTCTCTAGCATATCCCATCTTATACCTCTATTATTCCTATCATTCATCTCCAACGCAATTCATTTGCCCTCACTGATTTGTTTTTAATTAATGACCGTCTTCTCTATTAGCAATTTCCTTGTTCCTGAATTCCCACTTACATTGATAGATTTCATTCTGTGAACTGAGTCTTTTTCAGTGCATCTTCTTTACAGAACGTTATGAGACGTATGCAAATCGGAAGATCGTTTTTTGCTACTCTTGACATTTTTTTTTATAGTAACTCAAAATTATAAAAAATATGGCAGGAATACCTCTTCTGGTAAGAGACCAAATTGTTCAGATCACATAGATTACTTTTTCTCTGTTCATGTATTGTAGTAGTGTGTGCAGTGTTATGCAAGGGATATGCACAGAAATATTTACTCGTTTTCTTTTATAACATGCATACTTTTTTTTTTTTTTTGGCACATTTGCTCCTAATGGTAGTTTCTCACATTCTGAAGTCGCATTTTCTTCATCATTTTTTAGCCAATTACTTTATTAGCCGAATAAAAAGGGTAATAGGGTAATTTTCAAACCTTTTAGAATATTGTGCTCATTTTCAAATATATTTCTCATAGCTTAAAAACGAAATATGTAGTTGGCTTTTTTATTAAAGCGGTGCAGTGGTGCTGTGCATGCAATCTGATTTTGGTTCAGTGAAGACAGTTAAGAAAAGTTGCTGATTGGTTACTGGTTTTGTGTACTTTGCAATTCATTCTTTGATATGTTAAAGACGCACAGTAGTTTTATTACAGCTCCAAATCTATATTTCAAATATTTTTAATAGTTTTTTCTCCTTGCCTATTTAAGGTTAAACAGTTAAACCAACTTTTTTTTATATTGTAATTTTTATTATTTTCCAAGAAATTACAAAGTAATATAAGCAAACAGAAAATAGAATAAAATATAATAAAATTACAAAGAAGAAGCTATATTAAGCAATCTGACGGTACAAGCACCAATATTTATATATATGTATATATATATATATATATATATATAGTGTGTGTGTATATATATATATATATATATATAATATATATATATATATACAGTATATATATATATACACCAACTTAAAACTTGTTCTTTTAAAAGTACATATTAGAATAACGTACATGGATATTTTTGTAATTTTATGCATCATAACCAAACTGATCTTGGTAAAGTTTTGACAGATGTAAATTTTCTATTAATACATCAAATTGAATTCCTATCTTATGTTTATGTGCTCCCTACCCAGCGAAAACTTAAAAGATAACATGATTTTGTTATACATCTTACTAAGTGAAATAATGCTTTTTTTTCCTGCAGAGTTAACGGGCAGTCAGGTTGGTGTATTACTACATAAGTCCCTACTGTCCATTGTTTACAAAGATAGTTACGTTTTCAACAATTTAATCTAGCAGTTCCCCATGCTAAAAGTCTGAACAATGCTGGTACTGTCTAATATTTGCATTGGTTTCATTTTAGCTTCATAATGTATTATTTTTGAAAAAAGTAATGAATTACAGGAGACCTTAATGCATGATAACTGGCTGGTTTCAGTACTGCTCTATGCAGAAATCACTTATGCCTTGTACACACGATCGGAATTTCCGATGACACAAGTCCGATGGACTTGTTTCATCAGAAATTCCGATCGTGTGTGGGCCTCATCGGTGTTTAGAAATAGAACATGTTTTAAATTTTTCCGATGGAAAAAAAAACGATAGGAAATTCCTATCGTCTGTGTGGAACTCCGACGGAGAAAAAACCCATGCATGCTCAGAATCAAGTCGACGCATGCTCGGAAGCATTGAACTTAATTTTTCTCGGCTCGTCAGAGTGTTTTACGTCACCGCGTTTTGGACAGTCAGAATTTAGTCTGACAGTGTGTATGCAAGACAGCTTGAACGGAATTCTGATGAAAAATTCCATCGGATTTTAGACCATCAGATACTCCGATCGTTTGTACAGGTCATTTCAGCTTGTTTTATATGTGCAGACATATGCTATTGAAGTTACCGGGTGCTAGAAAAATAGATAGCAATATAAGCTCCAAACATTTGTTGGAGTATAAAGGAAAATCTCCAAGAAAAAACACAAAGTTAACTATGCAACATTAGAAGCTATTTACCATTGTCTTCTTTTTACTTATTGCACCATTTAAGCCCCATACACACAGGCCAAATGCCGGCCGACATCAGCCGGTTCAATAAAAACCATCCGATATTCGTCCCATGTGTATGCCAGCCGGTCCATTTTGACTGACTTCTGTCAGACAAGCATGCTGGAAAACCAGTAGCCAAACGGCTCCCGATCGGGGCTTTGAGAGCGCTGATCGGAGTGTTCTGGCGGGGGGTTGTTCCTGGAGATCTGACAATCCGAAGATAGTACAACAGCTCCAATCAGAGCTGACAGTTTTTTTTCATTCAACCCTCTGGGTTGAACGAAGGAAAACGAATAGTGAGTACCAGGCTTTAGAAGAATTCTCTCAAAGTCTGGACAGTCCCAGAAAATGAAGTTTGTCTCACACAATAGCCTGCATTTGCAGCTTCCAAAGAAACTAAAGCCGGCCAAAGAAAATCACTTGTATTCCTCCCATGGAGCCATTGTGTTCTCCCAATAAGGGGAGCCATCCCACTGGGAAAACAGTAATTTACTGCTAGAAGTTATAAAAGGCGCTAGCAATAATCGCATGTAAAATCCTATGTGCTGGCTGTACCCAAGTTAATCGACTGATCAACTTGGGTACATTCAGCTTGCTCACACATGGTTCGAATATTGGCTGGTTGCTGCTGAACCAGCCGAGATTTGAACCGTCTATGGCTGGCTTAACCATTACAAACAACTCCATCCAGCAGTAAATATTTTGCTGCCATGAGTCAGACTTATATTGATCTGCAGTGAGTTAAAGTGGTTCTAAACCTAATAACAAACATTTTATATATTGCAGCTTACTAGCCCACAGATGTAGTGGATGCATTCGTTTTCAGGCTAAGAACATTTTCAGCAAGTACATAAGATACCCATTGATCTTACGATAAACAAATTCAGTCTTTATGAAACTTGCTGATAATTGAACTGACATTAACCACTTGCTTACTGGGCACTTAAACCCCCCTCCTGCCCAGACCAATTTTTAGCTTTCAGCGCTCTCACTCTTTGAATGACAATTGTCCGGTCATACAACACATACAACACTGTACCCAAATGAAATTTTTATAATTTTTTCCCCACAAATAGAGCTTTCTTTTGGTGGTATTTGATCACCTCTGCAGTTTTTATTTTTTGTTAAAAAAGACCAATTTTTAAAAAAAAAATACAAAACCGTTTTATATTTTGTTATAAAATTTGCAAACGAATAATTTTTCTCCTTCATTGATGTACGCTGATAAGGCTGCACTGATGGGCACCAATGGGCTGCACTGATGGGCTCTGATAGGCGGCACTGGTGGGCACTGAGAGGCGGCATTGGTGGGCACTGAGAGGTGACACTGAGAGGTGGCACTGAAGGGCATTGATAGGTGGCACTGGTGGGTACTGAGAATTGGCACTAATAGGTGGCACTGATAGCTGGCAGTGATGGGCACTGATAGGTGGCACTGATGGGCACTGGTAGGTGAAACTGATAGGCTGCACTGCTAGGTGAGACACTGATTGGCACCACTGGTGGCCATTGATAGGTGGCACTTGTAGGCATTGTTAGGTGGCACTGTTTTGCACTGGTGGTCACTGTGGGCACTGGCAGGGGGCACTGGCAGGCGGTACTGGTGGGCACTGATGAGGTGTATGTCACTCTTCCACTGGGGACCGATGTCCCTTACACAAAAGCCGGTGATCGTTTTTTTTTCTCCTCACGCTGTCAGCGTGAGGAGAAAAAAATGATTTCCGAGCTTTGTTTACATCACGTGATCAGCTGTCATTGGCTGACAGCTGATCACGTGGTAAGGAGCCGGGACCGGCCCCTTACTCGGATCAGTGATCCCCCGAGTCTCAGTGACTCGGTGATCGCGGGGCGCGGGCAAAGGGAAGGACGTCTATTGACGGCCTCCCGGAAATTCAGGTCCGCGCTGTAGCCGCCATTCGGCTATAGAGCGGACGGCAAGTGGTTAAAAACAATGTTACCTTTCTAAGCTATCGTCTGTAAATCAAAAATTCTCCTACTTCCCATGTAATTGAGATAAAGAAAGGAAGATAGTTTGTAGTCATGTCCTAGGGTAGCAACCATGACTCCCCGTAGATATCCCAGTAAAGGAAATGTTTTATTTGCAGGTTTACCCGGTAGATATAAAGATAAAAGTCTGAAAAATACAGCTGTCACATCTAAGGACTAGTAAGAGGAATTATAATAAATTTGGGTTTTTGGGTTTAGATATGCTTTAACCACTTCAGCCCTGGAGGGTTTACCCCCTTCATGACCAGACGATTTTTTGTGATGCGGTACTGCGTTACTTTAACTGACAATTGCGTGGTCGTGCGACGCTGTAACCAAATAAAATTCATGTCCTTTTTTCCGCACAAATAGAGCTTTCTTTTGGTGGTATTTGATCATCTCTCTGGTTCTTATTTTTTGCGCTATAAACAAAAAAACACTAACAATTTTTTTTTTTAAAACAATATTTTTGTACTTTATGCTATAAAACATATCCAATAAAAAAAATGTAAAAAAAATCGAATTTCTTAATCAGTTTAGGCCAATATGTATTCTGCTACATTTTTTTGGTAAAAAAAATCCCAATAAGCATATAATGATTAAACTAGGGGATATTGTTATAGAATTTTTATTTATTTTTTACTAGTAATGGCGGTGATCAGCGATTTTTTTTTGCGGGACTGCGACATTGCGGCGGACAAATCGGACATCTGACAATTTTCGGGAACAAGTGACACTAATACAGTGATCAGTGCTAAATAATATACACTGTAACTGTACTAATGACACTGGCTGGGAAGGGTTATGTGTGCTCTTCTAGCTGTGGGGGAATGCTGTGGCTGGAAGAAAAGAGAGATCTGTGTTTCTGCTTAGCACAGAACGGCGGTCTGCCTTGTTTACATAGGCAGCCTGCCCTTCTGCCTCTCCTGTGAATTATCGGCGAGTCCCGGCGGCCATCGTATCCACCGGACCTGCTCATTGGCTCCCGCTGTGTCCAATCCCAGCGCGCCCCAGACCCACTGCACGAAATCACGTACCTGTACGTGATTTTGTGCAGGAGGGCCACCCTACCGCAGTATATCTGCGTGGGGCAGTCATTAAGTGGTTAATTTGTAAAGTGTAACCTTCAAGGGCATATTTAAAAATCAGCAAATGTGGAATTCTCTAAATGATTTTTACAGGTGAATCTCCCTGGTTGATGTTTTAAATTACAAGGAATGATTTACCACCTGTGAATATTTGGTAAATGTCACATTCACCACTCTATAATTCTGTCCCTTTGTGTACAGGTACTGCTGCAGCACCCGCTGCAAAAACCACTGGTGCACATAGCGTACAATGAGTACTTTTTATTTCTAGCCTTGGTGCTGGTCTCCTTTAAAAACCGTAATTCATATTAGTAATTATTGTTTTTACAGTATTCTAAAATCCTGTACAGTGGCTTAATGGTTGATTGATAAAATGTGACCTGGTGTGTTTTCATATATTCCAGGCCCGTATTGTCAGTATGGGTTATATTTAAAACATGTATTCTAGGGTAATCATTTACACAAGGCACAGCTTTTGGAACTTTGTTTGTATATACATTAATAAAGGATATTTTTTTTTTTCATTTTGGAGAAAAGTTACTGAACGTATTAGATTGTTTTCTTTTCAAGCATGTATTCCAGATGCTGAAATGGTCTAAGAATGTTGAAAGGAAGGGAAGGATTACATCTCTGGAGCATGCTGTTTTCTCAGTTGACAGTGTTTTTACTTGTGCTGTTAATTCTTACAGGTCATTGTCCAGTCTGGCCGTCACCCCACTGTTCTTCAGAAACTTTGCCAGCTCCCCTTCCAGTATTTTAGTGACTCCCGGCTGGTCCGGCTGCTATTTCCTTCACTGATTGCCGCCTGCTACAACAATCTGCAGAATCGACTGATTTTGGAACAGGAGTTGAGCTGTCAGCTGCTTGCCACTTTTATTCAGGTACAGAACTGGGAAAGGGATCAGCACCTGGGCAGCTTGAAAACTGAACAAGTGTGTAGGAGGTGCCTGGGGAAGGGAAACAATGAGCTAGCAAAATTGAAAATAGAATAAATCTAGATTTCCCATGAGAAGTTTAGGATGTCCGTAAGTATTTTTTTTTATAGCATATGTTTTTTTTCTAAATTGCAGAATTTTTATACCCAAACATAAACACAAACTATTTTAATGATTATGATTTGCAAGGAAAAATAGGCAAAATTTTATATTGGTTACAGATAAAAATAATACGTGAAAGAAATTTAGCAAAGGAAAGGAGGGACTGAAAGGTAGCATAGAATCATTTGATCCCTAATATTAATATAATAGGTTATCACACTGGTTTCAGACAGTACTGTTTGTCATAGTTATGTATTTTTTTTCTTTATAATTCCATGCATGTATTGTTATATGAATTGATCTGATTTGAATGTTTAGGCACCGCTAAAATAATTTAAAAAAGAAAGTAGCAACAAATTCAGAAACATATGTTAGATGTTAGGACAACTTTTTTATTTTTTGCTTCTTTCAATATACAGATTTGCAATACAGATAAATATATGTTTATGACCATTTTTATAGAATAGTTGTATATTTGATATTTTATAATGTGTACTTAGTATTGTATAAATTGGATTATACAATTTATTAATACATGATGTGTATGGAACTCTGAGGTTTGTAATAATCCATCCAGTCATTTGTGACCAAAGTATCACGATTGGCTTTTTTGAAATATGAATGTGCAATTAATGTAGCCCATATAATGCTACAATTTATTTTGTTTTATTTATTTCTTTTTTTACACCAAATGCATTTAATGCTCCTTTATGTATGTGTGTGATTTCCCAGTGCAGTTTGTACTTCTTTATACTCTTTAACAGCATGTATGGAAAAATAACAGGTTTGTGATTTTTACATTAGCTGTTGAGTTTGAGTGGTGGCATGCTTTTGCCAACCAAGAGTCTGATACTCAAAATTAGTTGTGTAAATGATGTATAACGATTTAAAAAAATATTTATAAATATCTGATTTATCCAGAAGTGAGTGCAACACAATAAAGCATGAAATGGTACCTGCATCCAAGCAATTAGAAAGCAGGGGCAGGGGAATCTTTTTTAGGATTTTGTTGGTGCCGTCATAGATTACACATAAAATATGTATGTATCCACAAAATCCTAAACAACAAAAAAAATTCTCTGCTCATAGTGCCTGTTTTCCATTTATAATTATGTGGTTGGTCAAATATTTAGATACAGAAACAATATAAGCAATATAAAAATGTCTCTATTCGCCTCCTTTTTGAAAATGACCAAATGGTGGAGCTTTAGTCAGATGCTAAATATTGTGCACTGTTTGTGGCCAATATTGAACAAGACAACAAGATTTTGTTGTGTTTGTACCAGTTTGCCATACCTGTTAAAAAACATAAAATTACTTATATTGTTTCTGTATCATGTTATTTTGTAATGTAATTTCCTGTACATTTCTAAAACATAATAATAATAATTCTTACTGCTTTAATCTCTTAAAGTGTATCTAAAGCCCAAAAAAAATTCTTTTGAAAAGAGTCCGGTAGTTTTTTTTTTTTTGTTTTTTTTTTTTTTAAACTTCTGTCAAGTCTTTATTTCTGTCTGTGTCCCCGCTGTGGAGACAAAACAGGAAGTGAAGTTGAATCTTCACACTGGAAAAAAAAACTGATAGGATTCCCGACCATATCCAATACTGAAATAAATTGCTTTAAATGTACTGTGAAATCGTTTTGCTACAGCATACTTATTTGTAGATCTTTAAGCTTGTAGAGCCAAGTACAGAGCCAATTTCCCGATTTATCAACCCCTTTGATTACATGCTTGAAATGGCAACTACAATCTTTGATGAAATTTTTATTACAAGTGTATTATTGCATTTGAGCCATAGCCTGTCTAAAGCTGGCACAACACTTTTCTTGCTTAGTGGAGGCATTTTAGAAAGCAGACTGCAAGCTAATGTCACAGAATGACACTTTACTCCTCCTTTGCACTACACACCTGTATATGATAAATTCCTCCCATAGATTTTATCGCTATTACATGTTAAACAATTCAATTTGTTTCTCATGTTTCTCTTTTTATTTCCATATAACTGTTTCAATATACAGATTATTTTTCTAATAATGTTTAACCGAATTATATGGGTTTATTTTTCTTCTCTGGCTGTGCCATATCTACTGGCCACAAAAGATTACAGTAGGCCTTGTGTAATTAAATTTGAACTGGAACATTATCTATGATATTTTTTTTTTTTTTGGTTTGGTCATTACATATACTCTGATATATTAGAGCAGAGAGTGAGAAAGAATCCCACTCTAATCTAAACCAAAGTGGGAAACATTGTGATATCAATCAGCAAATGCTTTATCTAGAGAGTTCATTTGCTAATATTTTAAATTGTGTAATTAGTGGCAGTTACTTAAACTACTTGAGTGTTTTAATGTTATTACACACAAAACCCTTTTAGAGGCTGATGATGATAATTATCAGTGTCACAAGCACATATCCATACTAATAAGTCGTTACTTCATCTGAATTCTGTTTCTCTCCACATGATAAATGTACGTTACCTGTTTTTAGTTACTATAAGCTGAGCTTTTAGTGCTGTAGATGAATAATTCCACCTATAAATGAAGACATTTGAACAATGCTGTTTTGCAAAATAAGTTTTTAGAATGGGAACTCAATTCCAGAAACATTATAACAACCCTTTTATTATCTGCGTTCTCTCATTTTCTATTTTGTGGCTCTGAAGCAGCTGGCAGTGGACGAGTTAAGTGAGAGTTCAGTAGAGACAGGAGCTCTGAGCTGTGTAATTCACTGCTCTGCTCAGTTACTTTCTGGTTTCTAATCGTATAACCTATAAACACAATGTCACATTTGCTTATTTTTCATTGTACAGAGGAAGCAGGAGCTTGGGTGCTTTCAACTAACGCGCTTTAGTGCTGCTTTTCCTTCTTATGTTTTATGTGTTATAATAATGTATTTAGCTTTTAATAAAACATTTTATAACTATTTGGGATCCATACTACAACAGTGGACCATGCATTGTAGTACACTGTCAGTATTCATTTACTAGATATCTCCATTATGTAAATAAACTTTTTCATTTTAGAAAAAGTTATTAGACTGTACCAGTCCTTTATTCACTGGTCCCAAAAAAGCCTCTGTGGTGTCAGTTACCTCTTTACTTACAATGCAAAATTGTCCAAAACCATACTTTGACATCTCTACCATTTTAATGTCCTACAGCTGTTTAATGTGATCATTACTGAGACACATACATTTTCAGTTAATGTACAAGAACATCAACACTGCTGCCATTGGATGGACAGTTTTCCAAAACTTCTAATCTTTACTTGAGAACTAGAGAAGGGAAAATATAAAGCTTTGTTTTAAGATACATAAAAAATAAGAAACTAGATGATTCCTTCCATTGCCAGTATTAAGTCCCCTGGCGCCATAGTTGTTGTAAATTGAGAATCGTACCAAAGTGTAAGTATTGTAACTGTTTGCCGCTCTGCTAACCAGTACATTGTGCTATTGTCTTAGGACTGTTTGCAAGGATCAAGTCATCCCATCAGTAGAACGTCTCCACACAAAGGTAATGTAACCAAGGCTGGGTGATTGCAGCCATTCAGACATACAACTGTCTATCATTCTGACCTTCAGAGCAAGGAAATGGCTTGTTTTCAGAAGATGTTATTGACAGTCCAGGCAGCATAATGAACATGGTGCTAATTCATTGTACATAATAAATGGTGAACAACTTCACAACAAAAGCCTATTGAGAGACAGCTTGTTCTTTTATTGGCAACAAAAGGCAGTTTACTCAACGAATCCATCTGCTTTTGGAAATCGTTACGTGCTAAACAAGCTAGCATCTTAGGAGCAGGTTAAATTACCTCCACACAACGCACTCACTTCAGGACAGGTCATTGTAAAACACAGTACGTCATAAAGGCTGTGAACTTGACAATTTATGCTCATTGAACCCTCAGCGGGTGGTCCTAGAGTTCTACCAATGTTGCCCTTGTGAACTTGCGGTGTGGAGACAAGTGACAAATTCATAAAATAACTTCACTTGACGAAGAAGGTTTGAAAATATCTCACTAGAAAAGGTCTGAGTACCGCACATAGAGATGCTTTAGGCAAATTACCATGATCACCTTAGAAACTAATTTAGATTTTACATTGTAATTGGCAATCCTTAAATTCTTGTATCTGTGGTGTTGTAAATTATGCTGGCAATTGCAGGCCAGTAAGTTTAACATCTGTTGTAGTCAAGTTAATGGAATCATTCCTGAAAAGAAGGATCATTGATCACTTAAAAACACACAACCTGTTGGACCCAGAGCAGCTTGGCCTTATTATGGACAGATAATGTCTAATCTAATTACATTTTTTGACTATATCACTAATATTTTGGACCACAGTGGTGCTGTGGCAGAAAAGACACTTAGTTTATTCATTTACAAATCTCCTGAATGAATGATATGGCTGTGTGGGCGGAGCCCCCCACAGCTACGCTGATTTTAAAATGTGGCAGCGGCTGCAGGGGAGAAGGACTCCTGCCTGCTGTCACAAGGAAAGGTGCTGAACATGTTACACGTTAAGTAGGGGTGTAACATGTTCAAAATGTGAACTTTAAATGTAGTGGCTGCATTAGTTTTACTTTATTAGGCTTTTTTTTCTTTATTTTCACTTAATGAGCTGGGCAGAAATGCTGTTATGTTTCAACTTCCTTTAACAGACCAAGCTGTCCACCACAAGTGGCAATTAGATGGTTGAGACAAACCATGTAACACTGACAGTGGTCATCATTTATTCATTTAAACACAGCACTATAAACTGCACTATATTAATTAAGGCACACGGGGTCATCCAGCTGCAGTGCATTCCTGTTTTAGTGCTCCTGGCAGGGACAGGTGCAGCGCCCATCCCTCCTGCAGGCAGCCTGTCAAAAGTCTGTGGTAGGCTGTGGCTGAATGGTACTGAATGCTGTACCAAGTGGAACCAGCGATTAGGGCCCTGTGCGATCAGGTATGAGGGTCTTCTGCATTACATACTTTTGGCCCTGAACACACAGGGCCCTATACTCCAAGACTCTGTACAATGTTCCGGCCAGCTGCAGCCTGCCATAGACTTTGACAGGCTGCCTGCTGCCGGGCTGGACACCTCACCTATTCCTGCCAGGCATACTAAAATGCCAGGAGGAAGACACTGCAGCTGGACAGACTCATGTGCAAGGGGCTTAAAGCAGGGCGCATTTCTGAAAAAATAATAAGCTTAGTTAAATTCCCTTTAAATAGCTTGACAATCGAGTATAATCAGGCATACATGAATTCATAACCTATGTGATGCCCAACCTTAAAACCTAGGTAAAAGACTACATGGTTTCTGGCTACCAGAAGAATTACTGATGTTTTCTATCATTAAAGACATCAAAAAGTGTTTTTTTCTGTCTGACCGCAGTGAGATAAGCAGCCATTATTTACAATAAAGGAAACCTGTCATGGGCTGTTATTGTAGACTGCCATTGCTAACCTCTCCTTTTGAAAATGCTAGTTGCCTGGCTGTCATTCTGATACTTTGACTTTGATGCTGAGTTGCTGACCCAGAACAAGTATATTGATAAGTACTTATGACACTTTTTCTGACACTCATGTACAGTCATGCCTGTTCTAGGTCTTCAGTACTGGGAAATTCTTAAACACTTCAGCCCCGGAAGGATTTACCCCTTCCTGACCAGAGCATTCGCTTTAGCTGACAATTGCGCGGTCGTGCGATGTTGTACCCAAACAAAATTGACGTCCTTTTTTTCCCCACAAATAGAGATTTTATTTGGTGGTATTTGATCACCTCTGTGGTTTTTATTTTTTGTGCTATAAACCAAAAAAGACCGATAATTTTTCAAAAAAAGCTATATTTTTAACTTTTTGCTATAATAAATATCCCCAAAAAATATATAAAAAAAATAATTTTTTACACAGTTTAGGCCGATATTTATTCTTCTACATATTTTTGGTAAAAAAAATCGCAATGAGCGTTTATTGATTGGTTTGCGCAAAAGTTATAGCGTCTACAAAATAGGGGATAGATTTATAGCATTTTTATTATTATTATTTTTTTTACTAGTAATGGCGGCGATCTGTGATTTTTATCGGGACTGCGACATTATGGCAGACACATCGGACACTTTTGACACTATTTTGGGACCATTGTCATTTATACAGCGATCAGAGCTACAAATAGCCACTGATTACTGTATAAATGACACAGGCAGGAAAGGGGTTAACACTAGGGGGAGATCAAGGGGTTAAGTGTGTTCCCTGAATGTGTTCTAACTGTAGGGGGGATGGGCTCACTACAACATGACAGAGATCACTGCTCCGGATGACAGGGAGCAGTAGATCCCTGTCATGTTGCTAGGCAGAACAGGGAAATGCCTTGTTTACATAGGCATCTCCTCGCCGCAATCGTGGGCCGCCGGCGAACATCAAGTTGGTGGGACCCGCGGGCACGCTTGCATATGGGACGTACAGGTACGCCCATTTGCCTGCCCATGCCATTCTGCCGACGTAAATCTGCGTGTGGCGGTCGGCAAGTGGTTAAAGCACATTTCCACTTTTGAAGTCAAATTTGGGAAAACTCCACTCTAGGTGTGTTATATGTTTCCAGTCACACAGCATGCCTTAAAAATGTTCCCAACCTTTTAGATGTTTCTCAGGATAAGTTGTCAAGGCTGACTGCAAGATTTTTTGAACAAGGTCAGAGTGAGTCTGTCCCAAGTCTGTCCTCATTAAATTACAATGCAAGAAGCCCAGCCCCTGAACCTCAAACCCTTTGTTACAGTTTATAATTAAGATCTTCCTTCACAGTACAGACAGGGTTAATTATGGCAAAAACAGTTGCCCAGCCCTCTCATAAACAAATAGAATTATGTAGCATTTTGCCTTGCTAGAGAGTCCAGAATAGAAAATCTAAAATAGTTAGCTGCACTTTTAAATATTTTTTTTAAAGTTTTGCTACATGAATGGGACATGTAATAGATATAAAGAAAGTGTTATCCCAATTTGGCTGCAGAAGTGGAAACACACTTTAAGTTAGACACAGCCTGGAATATTTCGGAAGGAGGCTTGCAATGGCAGCCCCCATACTTCTGTTATTACAGATCCACTTTAACCACTCAACGACCATGCACTGTATATATACGTCGGCAGAATGGCTCGTACAGGCACAATCACGTACCTGTACGTCCCCTTTAACTGCCCGACGTGGGGGTCGCACGTGCGCCACTGGCGGCGCGCTTGCGACCCCCCTGCCTTCCTCATGAGTTGGACTGCAGGTCCCGCAGACTCGATCGCCGCGGGGATTCCCGCGATCGTCTCATGGAGGCATGGAGCGGGGAGATGTTAGTGTGAACACAACATCTCCCCGCTCCCCTACTGACAATGTCACCGATCTCCACTCTGTGTAATCAGAGCGGAGATCGGTCACGTGTCACTCGTAACCACGCCCCCACACAGTAGTATTCACTCCCCTAGACACACTTAACCCCTTCAGCGCCCCTAGTGGTTAACCCCTTCACTGCCAGTGTCATTTTTTACAGTAACCAGTGCATTTTTATTGTACTGATCGCTGTAAAAATGACAATGGTCCCAAAAATGTGTCAAAAGTGTCCGATGTGTCCGCCATAATGTCGCAGTCACGAAAAAAATTGCTGATCGCCGCCATTACTAGTAAAAAATTTTTTTTTATAAAAATGTCATAAAACTACCCCCTATTTTGTAAACGCTATAACTTTTGCGCAAACCAATCAATAAATGCCGATTGCGATTTTTTTTACCAAAAATATGTAGAAGAATACGTATCGGCCTAAACTGAGGAAAAAAAATGTTTTTTTATATATTTTTGGGGGATATTTATTATAGCAAAAAGTAAACAATATTGATTTTTTTTCCAAATTGTCGCTCTATTTTTGTTTATAGCGCAAAAAATAAAAACCGCAGAGGTGATCAAATACCACCAAAAAAAAGCTCTATTTGTGGGAAAAAAAGGACATAAATTTTGTTTGGGAGCCACATCGCACGACCGCACAATTGTCAGTTAAAGCGACGCAGTGCCGAATCGCAAAAAGGGGCCTGGTCTTTATGCTGCGTATTGGTCCGGGGCTTAAGTGGTTAAAGTAATCTATTTCACATTTATATCTGAAAAACGTTCTTTAGACTATAATGCACTTTATTTTAGTAAAAAAAAAAAAAGGAGACCTCGTCTAAATTTGTTTTTTAAATTTCAAAAGAAAGCTACCATACAATAAGAGTAGTACATTGCATCAAATACAAGTCGCTGTATTAGAGGGCAATGACACTGACTGTGAACTAGGGGAGCCTGGCTTCCATCCTAGGTAACCTCCGGGTGACCTCTCACTGGTCACTTTACCTCTGGTCCCTGCACTAGACCCATTCAGCGGATGGCATGTGAAAACAAATAAACCAATAAATGGACTACCAACGTCTCCTAGAGTCTGTGGTAAGGGATACATCTCTCACTATTTGTAAAGTATTGAGCAGGAGGTTTTGTAAACATTTGCTGAGTGATCACCTTCCCCTCCTTCTTCCAGATCACAATGATGTAGAAGCAACTGAAAATGCCTTTATATAATTATAATACATGTAATGATATTATTTTTCCATTTCTCCTCACAGATTATTTCCAGCAGTATCTTGAATTCTCTTGCCGTTTCCCACGTCATTGCTGGGAACCCTCTCGTCAGTTTTTCCTGAAAAAAGATTAAGCTACAATATTCATTTTATAATGTTTTAATGTTTTAATATGGGGCAGTTGGTTATAGATCCATAACTCCTCCTACCACATGTACAGAATTGACACATTATGTAATATAATATAATATGCTGTGTGTGTAAAAATGCTCCATATTTTTAATGTGCACTATTTATATGTTCCGCATGTAGATACATCGTGCTGTGAGATTTTGCTTGCATGCTAAGATAAACTTGGTTAATCGTTTTTATATTTCCCCGCTCACTACAAAAGGAATCTTGCGCACTGTTTACCAGTGAGCTGCAGATTACTTGGCAGTGATCGAGAACTGTATTAAACTGAAATTTCCAATTCTATATATCTTGAAATAAAATAACTTATTTTCTTTCTCGTGTGATGTTTAGTTTCCAGTTTCCCCAATAAGACCTTTGCAGGTACAGCAGAGAGCTGCAGTATTTGTTTCTCAGTGTGGTTAAGAAATAAGTTTCTAAGGATGGATGCTTCAAAGTCCAATTCAGAGGTGACAGCAAAGACCACAATCCAATTAGGGTTATCATAAACACAATTCATTTTGCAGACTCCCTGTTAGGATTGTTGCAGCCAGCTTTCTGGCAGACAAAATCAAACTGTGAGTCAGTTCTACAGAAACTCATTGCACCATTATTCTCTGCTAGATTTGGAAATCTAGCCCTCGTTTTATCTCCAGAACTTGTCCTTGTGGCTTTGGAAGTATTGAGAGCAATATGCATGGAGGAATGACTACTGAAACTTATACCTTCAGATAGTAATGTGGAACTCCAGGATTATTATTTTTTATTCTGTCTTGCATCTGCAAAAATAAAAAAGCTGCTTTTTTTTCAATAATCACCTTCAAACTTGAGTTGTCCACCACAGTAGACTTGTGTCATCCAACCCACTGCTGTGAGCACAGGCTTTCATGGATCTAAACCCTGACGCTGCATCATCCCTCTGTGCCTGGGCTCACATTACTCAGGAATGTAGTGATGTGTAAGCGCTGCTCAGTCCGAAAGGAAGAACTGCCCACCCCACCACCAAGGAAAGAAAGGACCTGTAATGTCACTGGCCTGGTCTGAACACTGCTGAAAATAAATGTGCCCACATCCGCCAATGTATACATGGGTTTGTGGGAGGATTGGCATGTCCTTGGAGATACTAACCTCTTTAGGGATCAGATCAAAAATTTCTTTCCAGTCATTGGTGATCTGATCTTTTTTGCACAGGGAGATTTGTCTGTGAAGGACTTATTTGTTTACAATTAATATAATCTCAGGTTCACTAGTGAAGAGCAAGCCATACAAATGAATTAGCTGGATCTGACTATGATCGGTTCTAGCACAGATCCAAGAGTGTATACACAAACTTATCTGAATCCCATTTCTTGGGACATCCTGCTCATGCTAAAAAGGCATTACCCAATGGTCTATTTATAAGGGCTAAGTGAAAATGTTCTTCATAAATTTTGGCCAAAATTTATACTGCTACATATCTTTGGTAAAAATAAGTACAAATTGGTGTATATTATTTGGTCAAAGACAAGCTATGGTGCCAATTTCTGAAAATTGATCACACCTGAAGTACTGATGGCCTATCTCATTTCTTGAGACCCTAACATGCCAGAAAAGTACAAATACCCCCCAAATGACCCCTTTTTGAAAAAAATACATTCCAAGATATTTAGAAAGAGCCACGGTGAGTTTTTTTAAGTTGTCATTTTTTCTCACAGTTCTTTGCAAAATCAAGATTTTTTTTTCTTTTCTTTTTCCCCCACAATTGTCATATTAGCAGGTTATTTCTCACACACAGCATCTGCATACCACAAATTACACCCCAAAACCCATTTTGCTATTACTCCCGAGTATGGCGATACCACATGTGTGAGACTTTTACACAGCGTGGCCACATAGAGAGGCCCAACATGCAGGGAGCACCATCAGGCGTTCTGGAGCACCCCGGCCAATTCTGACATTTCTCTCCTACATGTAAAAATCATCATTTATTTGCTAGAAAATTACATAGAACCCAAAACATTATATATGTTTTTTTTAGCAAAGACCCTAGAGAATACAATGGTGGTCGTTGCAACTTTTTATCTGGCACGGTATTTGCACAGCGATTTTTCTAACGCATTTAAAAATAAAAAAAACTTTTGTGCCTTAAAAAAAACAAAACAGTAAAGTTAGCCCAATGTTTTTGCATAATGTGAAAGATGAAGTTACGCCAAGTAAATAGATACCTAACATGTCACCCTTCAAAATTGCACACGCTCGTGGAATGGAGGCAAACTTCGCTACTTAAAAATTCCCATAGGCGACGCTTTAAACATTTTTACTGGTTACATGTTTTTAGTTACAGAGGAGGTCTAGGGCCAAAATGATTGCTCTCGCTCTAACGTTCGCAGCGATACCTCACATGTGTGGTTTGAACACCGTTTTCATATGTGGGAGGGACTTACGTATGCGTTCGCTTCTGTATGCGAGCACACGCGGACAGGGGCACTTTAAAAAAAAAAATGTATTGTTCATTTTACTTTATTTATTTTAGTTTGACATGTTTTTCCCCAAAAATAATTTTTTTGATCACTTTTATTCCTATTACAAGGAATGTAAACATCCCTTGTAATAGGAATATGGCATGACAGGTCCTCTTTACAGTGAGATATGGGGTCAATAAGACCCCACATCTCACCTCTAGGCTGGGAAGCCTGAAAAAAAACAAAAAAAAAGCGTAGCGGTGAGTCGGTAGAAGTACCGGAGGGCGGCGGGAGGGGGCGGCTGGGTATTGCAGAGTATTGCAGGGTGTTGCAGAGTATTGCAGGGTGTTGCAGAGTATGGCAGGGTATTGCAGAGTATGGCAGGGTATTGCAGAGTATGGCAGGGTATTGCAGAGTATGGCAGGGTATTGCAGAGTATGGCAGGGTATTGCAGAGTATGGCAGGGTATTGCAGAGTATGGCAGGGTATTGCAGAGTATGGCAGGGTATTGCAGAGGATTGCAGGTTATTGCAGAGTATGGCTGGGTATTGCAGACTATGGCTGGGTATTGCAGAGTATTTTAGGGTATTGCAGAGTATTACTTACAAACATACGTAAGTGTCTCACATTAAAAGAGTCCAAAAAATCACAGCAATGCGTCTGAACCGTACCCACTCCAATAAGTCACAGAGGGATTGACGGGTGTCACTGCCAACTTACGCGTTTCAAAGACAAGTCTTCTTGCTCAGAGCTCAGCTGGACTGCTTTGCTGCAATTTTGTGGACTCTTTTAATGTGAGACACTCACGTATGTTTGTAAGTAGTTTATTTTATTTATTTTTAATAAATCCACCCAAGGATAATGCACGAGACTGGTGCGCCTTTCTTTTTTCTCTTTGTCATTTACCGCTAGGATACCCCTATTCGTGAAGGCAGCAAGGCCAAGTGACATTCACCATTTTACAGACTGTCTGGTATTCCACTTGTGCGCAGGAGTTTTTGTTTTCTGTCATCTATTGCAGAGTATTGCAGGGTATTGCAGAGTATGGCAGGGATGGCTGGATGGATCTCTCCCCCTCTCACACTGTACCGATCGGTACAGAGAGGGGAGAGAGGAACCCGCGTCATTACATGACGCCGGTCATTACATGACGCCGGTTTGTTTACAAGTGATCCCTCCGTCATTTGACGGAGCGATCACGTGGTAAACGGCCGCTATCCCGGCGGTCATGGACACTCTCCTGTGCGCGCCCCGGGGGGTGCACGGGAGCGCCATTCTGGGAGGAAGTCAATGTACACCCTCCCAGAGTTAAGAAACCGCCCTGTAGCCCTCATTTGACTATGGGCCGGTTGTCAAGTGGTTAAAGCCGCCTATAGATGATTTGATTTGCTTTTCTTTCCACCATGGGTGAAAGGAAAGAAAATCGCTCAATTTCCCCATCAACACAGTCCGTGTTGATGGGGGGAAAGCACTATTATGCTCTGCCGGCAGGGGGCGCGGGGAGCCTTCCCAGCCAGCCGAACACAATGATTACTGCTATCAGCTATAGCCGCCAGCAGTATTCGCATGTAAGAAATCCAACAGGCTGCTTGTACCCAAGTCCATCGATGGATCGACTTGGGTACAATCATCCTGCCCATACATAGATTGAAATTCAATCCATGTATGGCAGGCTTAAAGGGCATAGATATTGGTAAAGGGATGATACAGAAAATTGAGCATCCTAGCTCTATAAATTTTAATACATGCTATCGTTTGGAATTTGACAAAAATATGAAAATAGTGGGCAGGTATCTTCCCATTTTACAGGAGATTTAAATTTGGGAGAGATACTGTGGTTGATTTACTAAAGACAAATGGGCTGTTTGCTTTTCAGTTGCAGTTACACTGTGCATAGAAGCTATCCCCAGAGCTTAGCAGATGAGGTGAAGCCCTGGTGACCATCCATTATTATCATGGGTAATCTTTGCAAGGTGAAGCATCACCACATTCACTAATCCCTGGAGAACATTCCCTTGCAGAGTACAGCTTCATTTGCAAAGTGAACAGTGTATATGCCTTTAGTAGACCAACTCCGCTGTCTCTCGGGGTTCATTTTGTGGCCTGATGGGCACCAACAATAGACAGTACTGTATTCTCTCTCCTAGTTTGTTTCACTCAAATTACAAAAAAAATGTGGTTCAGTACTACAGGGATGTTCAGGTGTGGCTCCTCCCGTTGTTCCAGCTGTGCCTCTTTTTAGGTGACCCACACATGGTTTTGTCATACACTAATGGTGCCTCCTTTGAGATTAAACAACTGGTGATTTGCCAGACAAAGTATGTAGTGCATGTGAAGTCCTGTCTAACATGTAACAAACAGTACGTAGGCAGGGCAAGCTGTCTGTGTGACTGATTGAAGGATTACCTCTTGAATATAAAGGTACAAATGTATCAGGACATTTTGTCGAACAACAAGGAGGTACTGTGTAGTCCCTTAGAGTACAAATTATGGAGAGGGTAGACTGCCCTCCATGGAGAGGTGATTGGTTTTGTATGTAGAGTATAAAAGAGAAGTATTATGAATATTTAAGTTAGATACTCGCATTCCTAAGAGAATGAATTTCAAATAAGGAGTGAAACATTATGATAAATGACTGTTGTTCTCTTATTGCCACTCCCTTTCACAGCCTTACCTCTCTCTCACTTTTTTTTTTATCTTTAGTCAGTTTTATTTTTCACATTTCTTTTCTTCTATGTTGTCTCCTCTTTTCCCTTCTTTTTCACTCTCACTTTTTCTCTTTCTTTCTTCCATTTTTTTGTATTCTCCTTTCCTTTTTTCCCTCATTTTCCTTTTGCCTTCCTTATCCCCCTTTTTTCCCTCTTTTCCCTGTTGCCTTTCCTTTGTCTTCAGGCCCAATACCCCTCAATCCCCTTCTTCCCTTTACATTTCCTGTCAGTTTTCCTATCCTCTTTTTCTCCCTCTTTTGTTCTTTTCTTGTGTTTTTTAATATAGGCCTTCTTTTCTTGTCTTTCAATATTATCATAATATGTTTCAAGGACACTCCGGGGTGATCTCCCTCTATTACCACTGAAGAGACCTTGGTGGAATGGTCATTTTAACATTCTTCTTTTTTTTTATTAGGTGTCAAACAATTTTTTACCTTTTTCCCTCATAAACTGTTGGTTTTAGGGGTAGATAAACATGTGGCCTTTTTTTGTATGGATTGATGAACTTGGATTATAGTGTATATTCTGTATATTTATCTATATATACTAGGGTTCTTCAAAAAGTTTTGGCACTTTTATATTTTCGTTGGAAACGGTGAGGGTGGGAGGAATAGTAATTGGTTGTGTCTGAGTGTGTCATGTGACTAGTCTGTCTGGCAAGCCGGCTGACCTTGCAGTTTAGTATAATGGCGCGTACACACGACCGTTTTTCATGACGAGAAAAATGCAGTTTTTTTATTTGGTCATTGAAAACGATCGTGTGTAGGCTCCAGAGCATTTTTCGTGACGTGAAAAATTGGCATTAAAAATTTGGAACATGCTCTATTTTTTCTCGTCGTTTTTCTCGTCATGAAAAACGGCCGTGTGTAGGCTTTAACGACGTGAAAAAAACGTGCATGCTCAGAAGCAAGTTATGAGACGGGAGCGCTCGTTCTGGTAAAACTAGCGTTCAGAATGGAGATAGCACATTCGTCACGCTGTAACGGATTGAAGAGCACGAGGCTGAAAAGCGCGAATCGTCTCTCACCAAACTTTACTAACACGAGGATCAGCAAAAGCAGCCCAAAGTATGGCGCCATCCGAATGGAACTTCCCCTTTATAGTGCCGTCGTACGTCACCGCGCTTTTTTTTTCGAGCATTTTTTTTCACGATTGTGTGTAGGCATGGCAGGCTTAAGAGGAATCACGTCGAGAAAAACGTAGTTTTTACAATGACATTAAAAACGGACGTGTATACGCGGCATAAGAGTTGTTGCATTAAAAAAAAAGTGCAGAAATTTTTAGAAGAACCCTTGTGTGTGTGTGTGTGTGTGTATATATATATATATATATATTTGTCATCAATCTTAGTTTTATTGGAAAATTATTGTACAAATATACATACATTATTGGCATAATCATGTGTAAAAATTTTGAAGTAGCGGTAATTACTCTAGTGCTTAAGGTGCTAATATAATAATAAAAGATATAAATCTAATAAAAAATGCAATATGAACAACAGCACAGCAAATAATCAAAGTCCATGTGAATGTGATGTAAAACTAATAGAATATATAAACTATATAAACAAGTCCATGCGTAAAGTGCATAAAAAAGTGCATCCACAGAAGTATCTGATAATCCGGAGAAAAAATATATATAGTACTGTATAATCAGTTTTTGACACAGCGGGACAGTTAAAGATGTAAACAAGATGGGAAGAGGGGGAGAAGGATGGATAAGGGAGTCCAGAACTGTCAATCTAGATAAGTATTACAGAGATTATCCTCCCCCGGAAGTACCAGCCTCTCACCTCATAGATGGACCCCAGTGGGTCTAGTAGTGCATCAAGCAGTGGTTTACAGCAGACAGTGGTTGCTCTTTCCTCCTTGGTGAATCCTGGACAGCGGGCAACTGTAGCTATATCGGCAGCCTCTCAATTGCTCTGTTTTTTTTTCACGAGTGTGTGAGTATGTGTGAGGGTTAATTACTTCTCCCACTCTTCTGGTCCAATTTGAACATTAAATGGGTTGTAAAGGTACAAGTTTTTTCACCTTAATGCATTCTATGCATTAAGGTGAAAAAACATCTGAGGATTAGCGCCCCCCCCCCGAGCCCCCGTTTACTTACCTGACCCCTCAAAAGTCCCGCACCACGCACGCGCTGGCTTCTCGGTTGGGCTTCTTGGCTCATTCATTGGTTGAAAGCAGCGCAGCCATTGGCTCGCGCTGCTGTCAATCACATACAATGACGCGGCGCGCCGGGGGGGGGGCAGGGCCGAGTGATACAGTGAGCGGCTATAGCCGCCAGCTGTATCACGGGAGCGCGCCCGCAAGAACTATCCACCATGCGAGAGAGCTTGCATGAAAGTGGATAGTTCTTGCGGGGAGGAGCCCAGACAGCCGCCGAGGGACCCCAGAAGACCAGGTTCGGGCCACTTTGTGCAAAACCAGCTGCTCAGTGGAGGTAAGTATAACATGTTTGTTATTTAAAAAAAAAAAAAAATTGCCTTTAGTGTTCCTTTAAGATCATGTGCCCATTTATTTGTAAATTCTGGGAGCTCAGGATGGTTTTTTGCAATAAGAATCTAATATATTGCTGATAGGACATGTTTTGGTTTAGTACTTTGCAACAAAATGGACTCAAACTACTTTAGATCTCTATTAAAATGTTTGTTTAAGGGAGTAGAGGACAAGAATGACAATAGTTGCTGATATTCCAACCATTACATAAGTGAAGGCTGTTGGGTAGGAATTAAGTTCAATATGGGTGGAAGTTTACCCTGACAAAGAATCTGGCTTACTCTTCGGTGAGACTCCTTATTCCACGTAAGAAAATGTATCCAGTCTACTGCAGGTGGGAATTGAGGATTGCCAAATAGGGGTGTCATTGGTCCTACTTGTGAGGAGAGCCCTAGCCGTGAAATCATTTTGTACCAGATGCTCAATAAATGAGACGTATATATATATATATATATATATATATATATATATTTGTGTATACTGGGTGTACTCTTTTATGATTTACATTTTGTAATGACCATGATTTGCAGGTTGAGTTCTCTCTTTAACAGCTCCTATCCATAATTATCATAAACTGCATATAAGGACTTCTCCCCCTACTGCCCTTATCTCTAGGATCGAACATGTAATGGTGAAATGCACTAGAGTTGGGCAATTCGGAGTCAAGTACAGTAACGTTCTTGTTTTTGGAGTCAAATTAAAGTTTTTACTGGTCAGTGACATCAACAGTGTGCAGCTTCTTTGCTTGATTGAACTGAGACACATGGAGCGAGAGACTTCTGTGAGTTTGGAACAGCAACAGTTTCCCATTTGCTCCAAGAAAAAAATGTTTTGTATAGGGAATGCTGACTTGGGGAAGCAAAACCCTGCCTCTATCCAGATGGCTGCTTCTACATAGAGAGACAGTGCAAAACAAGGCATGGTAAGTCGGTAGTAAGAAAAGATCAGCTGCATGGAGGCCACAGGCAATATTGGTGATTAGCCTTTGCCTTTTCCTGGGCACAGCTTCCAGAGTTCAGTTCCCCTTGAACTGTACATAACTGTCTGAATGACGTAGTTAAAGCTATGTGAAAATACTGACATGTTATATTATGCTCTTTTTACTCTGTACTACTATTGAAGCAGAAAAACTAAAAGCAGACTCTACCAAAATGAATATTTAAGATTTACCTGGTTGCTGATCAGTTAAAGTGATTATAAAGTCTTGTTTTTTTTTAGTTAAAAATAATAAACATGTTATACTTACCTGCTCTGTGTAATGGTTTTGCTCAAAGCAGCCCAGATTCTCCTCTTCTCGGGTCCCTCTTCAGCGCTCCTGGCCCCTCCCTCCTGTTGAGTGCCCCCACAGCAAGCAGCTTGCTATGGGACACTAGAGCTGAGCCACAGCTCCCTGTGCCCATTCAGACACAGAGCTGTGGCCCCACACCCTTTCTCTCCTCATTGGCTGGCTGACTTTGATTGACAGCAGCGGGAGCCACTGGCGCCGCGCTGCTGTCTCAGCCAATGAGGAGGAGAGTCCCAGGTAGCCGAGACACTCCTGCAACATCGCTGGATCTAGAGGGACCTCAGGTGTTAGGGGGGCTGAGGGTGGCTTCTGCACACAGAAGGTTTTTTATCTTAATGCATAGAATGCTTCTGCCTATACAATTGCTTTAAAATCATATTCCGTGGGGGAGCAGATATCAGCTTACTGCCATGACCATTACATAACTGAATGATGTTATTTCATTCCTAAAAATGTAGAAAGAAAAGGTAATTTGGGAATCCAATTATAAGTTAGTGATGTCACATGGCCTTGTGGAAAAGGACAGCACACAAACTACTGCACAGAAATCCTGCATCTCTGAAATATGCCAATTTGTGTTCCAACTTGCCCATGCTTATCCAAACCTAAATCAACAATTTTTGGCCTTTAAATGGTAAAATGTGTAGCTCAGTGGTAAAGGCATTCTCTGCTTTAGTGATAAAGTTAAATCAAAAAGAGCAAAATAAGTAATTTTCTTACAGAATGCCATTGCTATCCTAGGTACTAAATTTGTAATATAAAGTTCTTTAACAAACTGTTGAGTGAATCCCTTTTGATTTGTGATCTCACTGACAAAGAAGAAAGACTTATGATGCCACATAGGATTTCCTGATATGAGTACCAGCAAGGAGATGCAGTGCCCCTCACCACTTCTATATTCTCTGAGCTTTGGCTATTTATGGCTTTGGGAAATCTGCCAACCTGCCCATAAATAATGTAGGCAGAACGTCATTAACCCCAAATAGGAGCGGGTTTGTATTTCAATTAAACATCTAATTGAAAAATCCAAGTCACTGTTTCAAATTTTAAGCACAAATTTGCACCACGACCATGTTTTCATAAGTGCAGTGATTCTTAACTCTTAAGAGTGCTTAAGGAAGAAAGTTAAAATAAATGTTAGGATAATATTGTTTGTAATTGAATTGATTGCTTGTTAGTATTGTCCTATGCAGTACGCAACTTGAAGTGTGGACCCAACCATCAGATTTTTGGTTGAGTGTCTAAAGTTAACCCTTAATATCTCTATTTACAGAAGTCCAACTCATGATGTAATTCCCTCTGATAAATTCCTAATACTTTTGGACTGCATGCAGCTTATAAACAAAGCAAGGGCACTGGTTTTCCTAAAATAACTTGAAAATATAAAAGATATCTTGACAGGTGATGTTTTTGAATAGCAAATATCCGATGTTTTGTTGTTAAGGGATAAATATGTTGGGGATATGAATGTGTATTTAGATGGTAAAACCTATTGCTAGCCAAACCTTTTAATTGTAGGTTTGAGTAGAGGAGGGAGTGTTTCAAACCCATTTCAGTATTTTTTTTAAGCTGTTGAAGTCCAACTAGGTAGATTCCCCCCTTCTTTCTATCCTAATGACATCACTATGGTGGCAGTAAGTGAGGTGAAATCACTAATAAAGCCACGTACACACGATCGGTTTTACCGATGAAAACAGTCCGATGGATTTTTTTAATCGGACAAACCGATCGTGTATGGGCCCCATCTGTCTTTTTTCCATTGGTGTCAAAAAATAGAACATGTTTTAAATTTTTCCGATGGATAAAAACCCGATAGCAAATTCCGATCGTCTATGGGCAAGTCCATCGGTTAAAAAACCCACGCATGCTCAGAATCAAGTCGACGCATGCTCAGAAGCATTGAACTTAATTTTTCTCGGCTCATCGGAGTGTTTTACGTCACCGCGTTTGGAACGGTCAGTTTTTTGACTGATGGTGTGTAGGCAAGACTGATGGAAGTCAGCTTCATCGGTTTTCCGATGGAAAAATCCATTGGTTTAAAAACCATAGGAAATCCGATCGTGTGTACAGGGCTTTAGAATACAAACAGCAATGCAATCTAACAGACATGTTAGGCCATCCCTGCCCTTCTAATAAAAAGTTTTTGTGTTACCTTTTTGTCCCACATTGAAGAGATTTCCCTTCACTTCCTGTCATAGTGACAACTTCGTCATTGGAACAGGAAGAGAAAATCTCCTGAATGGGAGACGTAAAAAAAACACCTTACAGAGAAACAAGAACATTTTTGCCTGGAGATACATTTTAAAGCACATGTCCATGGATTCATGAGTTTGTAAATTGGCTGAGAGATTCTGACAAATATGGGCTAATGCAGTAACAGAGTGGGCAGTGATTATATGATTTCACATATGATTATTCAAATAAGCATTGAAATAATACACGTAAACCTTTTTTGTTTCAATACTTTTTATTGAAATTATAAAAATTTACAGGTAAGAAAACAGTGCAGCAGAATACTTATGTACGTAGTCATTGCGTTGCACATAAAATAACAACACAAGTAGCCTCTTAAGAATGTAATTTAGGACAATGGGATAATTATTAATATCCTTTACAGCATTCAATATGAGAACCAGAAATAGTGTTCCTGGGGATATTTCATCTCAGGGTGGAATTAGGGACAAGATTATTTAACAGAGCAAGACAGCCCCTGTGGTAGGCGAAAGCATTACAGCTTTTTGAATAAAATATTGGACCTATCCATCAATATTTGCTCCTTTACATTTGTGTCCTTTCTTGAATTTTGCAAAATTGACATACCAATAGAGTTACACTTTTTCAGTATCAATCCAAGTAAATCTGTTTTTTAAAGCTGTGTTGTTCTCCTCAATCCTTTTTTACAGGTGTAGCGCTACCCTTGAAGGAGCCACTGGTGTAAGGGTTCTCTGATCCTTTCCACCCAGTTCTCCAACCCCTACCTTACTGACACGCCCATTCTTTGTTCCTTTCCTTCCTTTGAATAGGAGATTGAACACACGCAAAAATGCCAACACTTTGTATCTAGCTCCTACAAAGAGACAGAAGAGGCATAGAATAAGTGACCTTATTGGTTATTAATTGGCAAAGTGGGCATTTTAAGAAATGCGATCAAAATCACAGTTACAGTAGAAACAGCGGTTCATGCAACATATAAGTAGTTATTAATGTGATAGCCCAAAGCAACCTAAGTGGTAGTAATACCACCCTGAATACCTGACAGGCAGTGAGAGGGATTTTTTTGGGGAAATTAAATGAATATTGCCCGCGTGATTTTAAGATGGCTGTGCTAGGCTTACTCTAGTTAGAAGGTCTTACTCCAAACAAAACAGCATGAACATCCTAGAAAGGGCAATTGTAACCTGAACAAGAGGGGCAGTCTCTAAGAGGAATCCTCTCCGGCTAACGTTGGGGCCTTGAAGATGACCGTTGGTGCACATAAGATGGTAGTTGTATGCTGCAGGCAGTGAAAATGCAGTATTGCGCACTTTTGACTGTGCATTGTACTATTTGTCAGCCGGGGGAAGACTTAATGGGCTGCGATGGAACTATACCCTGAAGTGGCGATATATGGAAAGGAGTTAAGAGCCACAGCTGTACGGGTCTGACTGTACAGGAGTAAGGCAGAGGGATAATGACCTGCTCTCAACTATGAATCAGGTGTTAAGTGTAGGTGGGCCAGCGGCCCACTCACCAGCTCCACTGGATGCCGAAAAAGACTGCAATAAAAGGGGCCCCCTCCTCAAGGACTGGTTCCAAGATAGTGGCTGTGATAGTGGCAGTTTGGCAAATTCAGCAAGTCTGGTGAATAAATCAATCTGTTAGCAGCAGGTGAAACAGATTTACCAATCAGGTTGGTGGGTTGCAGGAGAACGCACGCACGCAAACAACGATCTTCCCACACATGTGAGGTATCACGAGAGCATCAGATCATGGGCAGTAATTCTAGCACCACACCTCCTCTGTAAATCCAAAGTGGTAAATGTTTTTAAAGCGTCGCCTATCGATAGTAAAATGTACAGCGTTTGTCACTGTTGCACGAACGTGTGCAATTTTAAAGTGTGTCATGTTTCATATCTTTTTACTCGGTGTAACATCTTACATCTTATATTTTACAAAAAAATTGTGTTATGTATTGTGTTTTATTGCAGTCAAAAGTGTGTATTTTTTCCCAAAAAATTATGTTTGAAAGACCGCTGCGTAAATACCACGTGACATAAAAAATTGCAAAACCCACCAATTTATTCTTTAGGGCCTCTGCTTTAAAAAAAATATATAATGTTTGGGGGTTCTAAGTAATTTTCTACCAAAAAATACAGATTGTTACATGTGAACACAAAGTGCCAGAAAAGGCCCGAACTGGAGGTGGTTAATCTTTGCAGTGTAGGTGTAGCCCCACTGCAAGGGAGGAGTTTTAGTTTTACTGGAGTTGGGCTTTAAAGTTTTTGTATAGGCTAAAGGTTTTTTTTTATACTCATCTGCTCCATGCAGTGGTATTGCCCCTTACCTGCTCTTTTTTGCCCCCCGCCAGCACTACCCGCTCTTCATATCCTGCATGTACCCCTATAGCAAACTGTGTGCTATGGGGGCACAAACACGTGGACGCGCTCCTGAGTCGCCACAGCCACGCCCTCTGCTCCCTTCTCACAGGATGTGACTGACAGCAGCAGGAGCCAATGGCTCCTGTTGCTGCCTGAATCTCCTGTGAAACCAGTTAGAGGGGAGAGAAGAGATGCAGCCAGGCACAGCTTTGGTTCAAGAGAGGACTCAGATAAGTGTTCGGGGGGGGGGGGCAGGCACAGCAAGTGGTAAAATGTCTTGTAGCCTTCTTGCAACAACTTCATGATTATATTGCATGCACTCCAGCAAGAATGGTTTGCCTGGTGGTGACAACAGATGACCATGCCTTTGCAAATTTAATTGACACAGCAGCTTGTAGTCTCCATATGGACAGCATGTAAGAGGGTGACAACACAGGAGCAAAACTGGTTGACAAGTCACACTATAACAGGAAGTCCCTGAACAAAGATCTTTGTGGCAGTGTTGAAAGATATTGTTTTAATGAAAACTGCTAATTTAAAATTAAGTTGTAAGTTACATAAACAAGTAAATCTAATATGAGATATTAGTAAAGAGTTTACATATACTACGTCAAATAAACATTGCATATTACACAAAAACATACTTTCAAGCAGGGTAGCTTTGAAGGACATCATGGAACCCCCACCCCTCTTAACAGGCACACTGTAAAAAATGTGGCATGACATGATTGAAATTGTAATGTTAATACATGGTGCTTTATCTTTAATAGATAAGCAGGGAGATGACAGGTTTGATTAGTAGATGATTTATCCTGAATCAGTCAATATGATAATACCATTTTATACAGCAGCAGCTGCAAACGCTAAACGAAAAAGACATTCGCGACGAACATATAGCTGTGAATTACCTGTAAAATTGGATTGGATGTGTGATTTTATTAAATTATCATGTGACAGCTAGATAGATTGCATTAATTTTATCTGAAGTCATTTTTAGACCTTTCGTGGGTGGTACGCTTGTTTATTTTTACTGCTACTGCAAGTGTGCACCATATTCTGTACAGCTATCTTCTATCTATGTGTCTGTAGCCTCTCTGCTTTTTAATACGTAATAAAAGGAAGCATGCAGGTAACACCATAGAGTGGGCAAAGGCTGGATCACATACACAAATGAAAAAAACAGTATAAGCGCTATGTATATTATAACAGTCCCTAAACGCAACAAAATCTACCAATCCAAGAAATAGACTGAACAATATATCTGACGCCTAGTAACATGTTTACATAGAAAATTTACTTGTATAAAAAAGCATGTCCAAAAGTTTACTTATTATGAAGGTTCATTATTTTTTGTTTTACGCTCACCTTGTTATTCTAGGATAGGTGTACAGGGAAGGCTGGCTGGCTGGACACAGCTCAAATGGCCATCAGAGCATTTACCATTTACATTGTGCTGGGCTCAACAAGAGGCAAGTGATGGTTGGTCAGCCTCTAGGCACCCATGTACACCTACCCTAAGAAGGTGGGCTTTTCTCTATTGTGTTATGGATCAGAATAATTTCGTTATATTCCTCTCGCAGGTGAATCCTTAGAACTCAAAAAGCCTATATAAAGCAGAAATTTTTTACAATCTGGTTTTACAACCTAAGAGGAACTCAAGAGCTGTAGAAAATACTGACCCCGCCAGGAGATTTTTCCATATTGTGCTTGTATGTTCAGCATAATTGCATATTATAGCATACATGCTTTGTAAAGTGTACTTCTCCAGTGATGCGACAGCTACGCTCCCCCTCGTTGCCAGCCCTTTCACCTCTCCTGCACTTCTAACGAGTTTGGATTCATTAGCCATATTTACGGTCCTACCTAAGGGAAATTTCCCTTGCAAATTCCCTCACAATGTGAACACAATATTTTTTACTTTTTGCTATAAGAAATATCCCAATTTTTTTTAAATATTTTTTCCTCAGTTTAGGCCGATACGTATTCTACATATTTTTGGTAAAAAAAATCGCAATAAGCGTTTATTGATTGGTTTGCGCAAAAGTTATAGTGTCTACAATATGGGGCATAATTTTATAGCATTTTTATTATTTAATTTTTTTTTTACTAGTAATGGCGGCGATCAGTGATTTTTATTGTGACTGCGACATTATGGCGGACACATCGGACACTTTTGACACCATTTTGGGACCATTGTCATTTTCACAGTAATCAGTGCTATAAAAATGCACTGATTACTGTAAAAATGACACTGGCAGGGAAGGGGTTAACACTAGGGGCGAGGAAGGGGTTAAATGTGTAACCTGGGAGTGATTACTACTGTGTGGGGGAGGGGACTGACTGTGTACTAGGGAAACAGCATCGGTCTCCTCTCCCTGACAGGACGTGGATCTCTGTGTTTATACACAGAGATCCACATCCTTGTCTGTGTACCGGCCGATCGGGTGCCTGGCGGACATCGCGGTCGCCAGGCACGCGCATCGGCATCTCAGTGACGCGCCGCGCACCCCTCAGTGGCCGGAATAGCCGAGGCCGTCTATTGACGGCCTACCGGATTTGTAGAGCCACCTTGAGGCCGTCATTTGTACTGTATATGGCCCGGCTCTCAAGTAGTTAAGGTGCAAAGAAAGTAGTACTTCTAGGTATGTAGAAGCATGTGACTTCACTCATCTCATGTAACAGCGGTGATGAATGGCTTAGAGCTGTCACGTGGTGTTGGGCAGACCGTATTCAATGCTGAGTGACTCTAGGTTACAGCAGGGCTACAGCTGGGGAAGGGGGCATTGGAATCTGTTGCTGTGCCCTGCACAGGCATAACACAGGCTCACTTAAACCTGGCTGTATGGTCTTGGCCACCATGCTGCAGCTCAGTTTCAGGGTCTTGGCAATCTTCCTATAGTCTAGGCCATCTTTATGTAGAGCAACAATTCCTTTTTCAGATCCTCAGAGAGTTCTTTGCCATGAGGTGCCATTTTGAACTTCCAGTGACCAGTATGTGAGATTGAGAGCGATAGCACAAAATTTAACACACCTGCTCCCCATTCACACCTGAGACCTTGTAACACTAACGAGTCACATGACACCGGGGAGGGAAAATGGCTAATTGAGACCAATTTGGACATTTTCACTTAGGGGTGTACTCACTTTTGTTGCCAGCGGTTTAGACATTAATGGCTGTGTGTTGAGTTATTTTGAGGAAGCAGCACATTTACACTGTTATACAAGCTGTACACTCACTACTTTACATTGTAGCAAAGTGTAATTTCTTCAGTGTTGTCACATGAAAAGATATAATAAAATATTTACAAAAATGTGAGGGGTGTACTCACTTTTGTGAGATACTGTATATACATTTGTGAAATGATCATTTAGTTTTCTTTAGAAAGGGACACATCAGCAGTGCTTAGATCAGAGACAATCCTTTCCAAAGAAGTTTATAGCCATCCTGTGCCACGAGGAAAAGTTTCCAAAAGCCTTTTGTATAACAAAATAGATAAAAAATTTATCTTTTTAAAAATGAATGATACCATTCAGGCCATTTCTGTTTGAATGTATGTGGTCAAAACCAACAAATAAACTCATGCTTGTATGGTTCAGTTAATAGACTATGCATGCCAGCTCTCAGCGAAAGATATAAGTGATATATTTCTAGGCAGATTTAGCTCAGTTTCACTTAATACAGGTATTTTATTTAACTTAGTAAAACAAATGTATTCATAAAAGTTAATATTCAACAGTGGATTTACCATTTGCCATTAAATAAATATCTATGTTTGTTTCTGAATCTGTTTAAAGGGGTTGTAAAGGTTCGTTTTTTATTTTCTAAATAGGTTCCTTTAAGCTAGTGCATTGTTGGTTCACTTACCTTTTCCTTAGATTTCCCTTCTAAATATTTTTTTTCTTTGTTTTCTTTGTCTGAATTTCTTACTTCCTGTTCCTCCTCAGTAAGCTGTTCAGTAAGCTGTTCTGGCTGACTCCACACCACTCAGATGATGGTGTGAAGTTTACTGAGGAGAAACAGGAAGTGAGAAATTCAGACAAAGAAAAAAAACATTTAGAAGGTAAATCAAAGGAAAAGGTAAGTGAACTAACAATGCACTAGCTTAAAGGAACCAAAAAGAAAAAAAAACGAACCTTTACAACCCCTTTAAGGGCCAGCATGAATTAAAGAATCATAAACTAGTGAAATTACAGCAGGGGTAGTGGCTGCAGCTATTTTCAGGGTGGTGAGGCTTGATGGATTCCTGGCTGCCCCATAGGCAGAAATCCAGAGCCTCTGTACACTGCTTGGTGACTTATGAAGAAATTATCCAGATGAGGCAGATAACCAGGTATCCATTCTGTGAAAGAATGGCAGAATAATTTGTTTTCATTTATACTGTATCTATTACTTTGTGTGTATTAATTATTGTTCAGAATGTTACAAGATATGTATATAGGTTATGTTCTTGCCTGACATCTGATTGATATATATATATATATATATACAGTATCTCACAAAAGTGAGTACACCCCTCACATTTTTGTAAATATTTATTATATCTTTTTATGTGACAACACTGAAGAAATTACACTTTGCTACAATGTAAAGTAGTGAGTGTACAGCTTCTATAAGGCCCGGTTCTCACAGGGGTGGCACGACTTTGGGGGCGACTCGGCGGTGCGATCTCAAGACAACTTGAGACGCCCGCCTGAGGCGATTTGCATAATGACTTCTGTATAGAAGTCAATGCAAGTCGCCCTGAGTCGCCCCCAAAAGAAGTACAGGAACCTTTTTCTAAGTCGGAGCGACCTGAGTCGATCCTATTAGAACGGTTCAATAGTATAGAGCGGGACGCGACTTCTCAGGCGACCGAGTCGCCTGAGGAGTCGCCCCTATGTGAACCGGGCCTTACTCAACACTCAGCCATTAAAGTGTTACTAAACCCACAACAGTAAAATCAGTCTGTATATGCAGAATAGCATGCTTATTATACTCACTGTGGAACTTAAGGGGTTAATCCTCTGCATTGTGTAAAAAGGCTCTTTGATCCTTTATGCATAGATCCTCCCCTTCCTGCACTGGGGAAGGCCAGCTAACACACAGGCAAGGTAGCCAATCTGCCCATGCTCAGTTCTTATATGCTGGAGTGAACATTTCCTTGTTCTCAGAGCTAGCCAGGTCACATGATATTGACATCACACATGTGGGCGTGTATACAGGCTATAGTGGAAATCTCCTCCTACCTGAACACAGCTCTGGACAAACTCTGCAGGTTATCGTGTGACCATGGTATACAGATCAGCCAAAAAGGTATATGGTGGCAGTATTTTAATGTAAAAAGAAGATTTATAAGCTGTGGGCACTGTGGGTGGGCAGATTAACTACTTTCATATCACTGGGTTTAGTAACACTTTAATGTCTAAACCACTGGCAACAAAAGTAAGTACACCCCTAAGTGAAAATTTACAAATTGGGCCAAATTAGCCATTTTCCCTCCCCGGTGTCATGTGACTCGTTAATGTTATAAGGTCTCTGGTGTGAATGGGGAGCAGGTGTGTTAAATTTGGTGTTATCTCTCTCACTCTCTCATACTGGTCACTGTAAGTTCAATATGGCACCTCATGGCAAAGAACTCTGAGGATTTGAAAAAAAATATTGTTTCTCTACATAAAGATGGCCTAGGCTATAAGAAGATTGCCAAGACCTGAAACTGAGCTGTAGCACAGTGGCCAAGACCATACAGCAGTTTAACAGGACAGGTTCCACTCAGAACAGGCCTTGCCATGGTCAACCAAAGAAATTGAGTGCACATGCTCAGCGTCATCCAGAGGTTTGTGTTTGGGAAATAGACGTATGAGTGCTGCCAGGATTGCTGCAGAGGTTGAAAGGGTGGGGGGATCAGCCTGTCAATGCTCAGACCATATGCCACATGCTGCATTAAATTGGTCTGCATTGCTGTCATTCCAGAAGGAAGCCTCTTCTAAAGATGATGCACAAGAAAGCCCGCAAACAGTTTGCTGAAGACAAGCAGACTAAGGACATGGATTACTGGAACCATGTCCTGTGGTCTGATGAGACCAAGATAAACTTATTTGGTTCAGATGGTATCAAGTGTGTGTGGCGGCAACCAGATGAGGAGTACAAAGACAAGTGTGTCTTGCCTACAGTCAAGCATAGTGGTCATGGTCTATGAATAAGCACTAGGTTGTAGTGCGAAACATGTCAGCTGTTGTCCCGGTTTTGCAGTGATTTGTAGTGCATTTTATCCAATTTTATAATAAAGGCAACCATCAAGGTTTTTTGGAGTGCGGCTGTCCATCTATCATCTATTTCTTCCATTTGCTACGTGCATTGCCAGCACCCACGGTCTTCCTGAGAATACACTGATTGCGGAGCACATTCACCTGGAGCGGTAACTTTCTTTTGTTGTATGAGTGCTGCCGGTACTTGGGGAGCTACAGTTCATTGAGGGAACCATGAATGCCAACATGTACTGTGACATACTGAAGCAGAGCATGATCCCCTCCTTTCAGAGACTGGGCTGCAGGGCAGTATTCCAAAATGATAACGACCCCAAACACACCTCCAAGATGGTCACTGCCTTGCTAAAGAAGCTGAGGGTAAAGGTGATGGACTGGCCAAGCATGTCCTCAGACCTAAACCCTATTGAGCATCTGTGGGGCATCCTCAAACGGAAGATGGAGGTCTCTAACATCCACCAGCTCTGTGATGTCGCCATGGAAGAGGACTCCAGTGGCAACCTGTGAACTCCATGCCCAAGAAGGTTAAGGCAGTGCTGGAAAATAATGGTGGTCACACAAAATATTGACACTTTGGACCCAATTTTGACATTTTCACTTAAGGGTGTACTAACTTTTGTTGCCAACGGTTTAAACAATAATGGCTGTGTGTTGAGTTATTTTGAGGGGACAGCAAATTAACAGTTATACAAGCTGTACACTCACTACTTTACATGGTAACAAAGTGTCATTTCTTTAGTGTTGTCACATGAAAAGATATAATAAAATATTTACAAAAAAGTGAGGGGTGTACTTACTTTTGTGAGATCCTGTATATAGATTTGTGAAATGATTATTCCGTTTTCTATAAAAAGGGACACATCAGCAGTGCTTAGAAAAATATACTATATTGTCAAAAGTATTGGGACTCCTGTCTTTACACGCACATGAACTTTAATGGCATCTCAGTCTTAGTCCGTAGGGTTCCTTATTGAGTTGGCCCACCCTTTGCAGCTATAACAGCTTCAACTCTTCTGGTAAGGCTGTCCACAAGGTTTAGGAGTGTGTCTATGGGAATGTTTGACCATTCTTCCAGAAGCACATTTGTGAGGTCAGGCACTGATGTTGGATGAGAAGGCCTGGCTTGCAGTCTCTGCTCTAATTCATTCCAATGGTGTTCTATAAGGTTGAGGTCAGGACTTTGTGCAGACCAGTCAAGTTTCTCCACCCCAAACTCGCTCATCCATGTCTTTATGGACCTTGCTTTGTGCACTGGTCCAAATCATTTAGTTGAGGGGGGATTATGGTGTGGGGTTGTTTTTCAGGGGTTGGGCTTGGCCAATTAGAGTGAAGGGAACTTTTAAGGTGTCAGCATACCAAGACATTTTGGACAATTTCATGCTCCCAACTTTGTTGGAACAGTTTGGGGATAGCCCCTTCCTGTTCCAACATGACTGCGTACCAGTGCAAAGCTAATCCGTAGCTCGGCTCAAGACTGGCTTCTCTTGAACATGGACAACCCTGGTGCTGGTCATCATAGACCATGTCCACTCTCCATTGAAAGTATGAAAGAATCTCAGCCACACTCCACTTAGCTCCTCTTGCAGTATTTTTTGATAATCAATTTATTGATTGCATACAGTAATTTCTCAAACCAAAAACCATCTTTCCTTGATGCATTTCACCACTCCTGGCTTGCTCACAAGGATAGGGGAAGTTTATTTCCCCTATCCTTCGACTATGCATCACATCTAAGAATTTGTAAGCTGCATAATAAAAAATGTTTGCTTTTGGATCTAATACCGCTTTCAATCTTCCTTGCATATGACTAGGTACTCTTTGCAAAGTGAAACTAAACATTGAGGAACATTTCCTTGCAGTAGTGCTTTACTGGGCAATGCTGTAGCTGCTCATAGTTAACTGTCTAACTTTGATTGTCCATACTGATACAAATGAGTACAAGTACTCACAGTAAACAGTATATCATCCTCAATTATTGAGCCATAGACATTTATGAATACTGGCAATTGCCCTGTGATCATTATGGAAGTGAGAGGGCTTTGCTATGTGTGCCATCCAACCATAATAAGTTGCAGTGATGCTTAGTCCCTTACATGATCGATAAGTGTCTGTGTAGCTTATGCCCCGTACACACGATCAGACCTTTGTCCGCCCAAACTCACACCGGAATTCCATCTGAGTAAAATAGAACATGTTCTATATTTAAACTCCGATGGAATTCATCGGAATTTCTCCGATGGGGCACACACACGGTAGGAATTTCCGGTGGAAAAAGTCCGTCTGACTTTTTCAATCGGAAATTCCGATCGTGTGTACAAAGCATAAGACAAAGAATTTCATAAGAGAGAGATATATTTTGCCTCGGATATGGGGTAAATCCATATTGCGTGGGAAGTGCTGGTAAGAAAAAATACATATTATAATGGAAGCTTGTGGTCACTGTAACCTCCTAAAGCTGAGTTTTGATAATTATACAAAATCTATCCTTGCAGTGCCCCCTTCCCTGCTGAACTGCAAGGGTAAATGATTGTTTAGTCTAACATCTGTGGGTATATATGAGAAGGCAAGCATGCAACAGCGGCCTGAAGTGCATTAGTGAGCACTGGATTGGTCTCAGAGCTAGAGGGACCCTTCCAGAGCCAGGAATCAGGTTTTCTTTTTACCATACTTTTTCTTTCCTGATTTAGGCCAGCCATAGACAGAACAATTGTCTTTCCTGCAACCACGAATCCCTCCCGCAGAGCTATTGTGTCCAGCGGGAGGGATTATTTCCACAGTAATTATTGCCAGCAGCTAGCATTAATCTCATGTTAAATAAAACAGGCTGGTTGTACCCAAGGGGATTGATCGATCAACTTGGGTGCATTCAGCTTGTCCATACATGGTTTGAATCTCGGCCGGTTCCTGCTGTCTATGGCCGACTTAACCCTATGGCAGCATTCAAATGGGTAGACTCTGCCCTCACTCCTACCCCATAGGATCCCTCTTCCATAAATTTTGAGGCTGATTCAATCCATGTGTTCCTAAACTAGCCTACTCAACCACTAGAAAGGATCCTATGCTGCCATTGAGTTAACCAGGAAAGGAAAATTATGGTAGGTAGTTAAATTAGTTAGGAAAAATATTTTTTTCTGTTTTCATCACCTTTCAATTTAAATGCATTCATGTTCAAATCTATATATATATTTAGCTAATACCAATAATTCCTAGCTTTACAAGGAGAACATGTCCTGAGCCCTTCTACTCTCAAGTTGCCATTTGATTTAAGACGCCTAAAAACGACTTTACAGCTTTTTAACATTCCTCAGGTCTCCTGACTCCAGGTGAGCATAAAAACGTCTCGCTTTGAAAGGAATTGTGCGGTTTCAGTGTGTCTAGAAGACTGACCAGCAAACACAGCATTATGGCTTCATGGAAAGTTACTGTGGAAACTCCCAGATTATCTGCAGATCTTGTCAAATGTAGAGAAACAAAGACTTATTTAAACCCCCAGAATGGACGCTCCATAAACCTGTAAGAAAGGCCCTACCACCCTGCCATGTTTATGTGATTGCAGAGGGGAGGGGGAATTAGTGGTGCCATCAAATGCTGACAATACTGATTTCCTTTGTGGAAACAAACATGTTTTCTAATCTTCCAGGTCTGTGACAATCCACAGACTGGCCAGATCAGACTACTGTCGTCCCATGTCTATGATTACCAGAATAATGGAGAGGCAATCACATTTTAAATGCAAAGCTACAAAAATTTAATTTTACCATTGTCTTTTCTACATTATATTATCAAAAGTATTGTTATGCCTGCCTTTACATGCGCATGAACTTTAATGGCATCCCAGTCTTCAGCCCCGTACACACGGTCGGACTTTTGCCCAACAAACTTAGTTTTAAGCAAGTTGGACCAACAATCCGACCGTGTGTACGCTCCATCGGACAAACTTTTTTGAGTTTGGTTTTGTTTTCATCGGACAAAAGTTGGGTCTGCGAACGGACAAACTTTTGCCCAACAAAAGTCCTATGGAGCAAAGTCCTGCCGTGTGTACAGAAAACCATAGGACTTTTGTCCGATGGACAAAACAACCAATGTTAAAATCAACCAACAATAGCAGAAGTTGACCAAAGGGTGGTGGTAAAGAGCAGAAAAGAGCAGAAAAAACATGTGATGTTGCAAAAAGTTTTGGGAAAGTTTGCAGAAAAGTCCTGTGGTGTGTATGCTATGGGTGTGCCCGGCCAACTCTGTTCGGACAAAAATCCAAGGAAACGTCTGATGGAAGTCTGACCGTGTGTATGGGGCTTTAGTCCGCAGTCTTCAATATTGAGTTGGCCAACTTTTGCAGCTATAACAGCTTCAACTCTTCTGGGAAGGCTGTCCACAAGGTTTAGGAGTGTGTCTATGGGGATGTTGGACCATTCTTCCAGAAGCGCATTTGTGAAGTCAGGCACTGATGTTGGAGGAGAAAGCCTGGCTCACAGTCTCTGCTCTGATTCATTCCAAAGGTGTTCTATCGGGTTGAGGTCAGGACTCTGCAGGCCAGTCAAGTTCCCCCACCCCAAACTTGCTCATCCATGGCTTTATGGACCTTGCTTTGTGCACTGGTCATAATCATTTGGTGGAGGGGGATTATGATGTGGGGTTGTTTTTTAGGGGTTGGGCTTGGCACCTTAGTTCCAGTAAAGGGAACTCTTAAGGCATCAACTTACCAAGACATTTTGGACAATTTCACGCTCCCAACTTTGGGGGAACAGTTTGGGGATGGTCCCTTCCTGTTCCAACATGACTGCGCACCAGTACACAATGCAAGGTCCATAAAGACATGTGCAGGCCAGTCAAGTTCCTCCACCCCAAACTCACTCATCCATGTCTTTATGGACCTTGCTTTTTGCACTGGTCCAAATCATTCGGTGGAGGGGGGTTATGGTGTGGGGTTGTTTTTTAGGGGTTGGGCTTGGCCTCTTAGTTCCAGTGAAGGAAACTCTTAAGATGTCAGCTTACCAAGACATTTTGGACAATTTCATACTCCCAACTTTGTGGGAACAGTTAGGGGATGGCCCCTTCCTGTTCCAACATGACTGTGCACCAGTGTACAAAGCAAGGTCCATAAAGACATAGATGAGTGAGTTTGGGTTGGAGGAACTTGACTGGCCTGCACAGAGTCCTGACCTCAACCCAAAAGAACACCTTTGAATTAGAGCAGAGACTGCGAGCCAGGCCTTCTCGTCCAACATCAGTGCCTGACCTCACAAATCTGCTTCTGGAAGAATGGTCAAGCATTCTTATAGACACACTCCTAAACCTTGTGGACAGCCTTCCCAGAAGAGCTGAAGCTGTTATAGCTGCAAAGGGTGGGCCAACTCAATATTAAACCCTACGGACAAAGACTGAGATGCCATTACAGTTCATGTGTGTGTAAAGGCAGGCTTTCCAATACTTGACAATATAGTGTATATATGTGATAAGGATTATAGGTGAGGGGAGGAAGTACAGGTCCTTCTCAAAAAATTAGCATATTGTGATAAAGTTCATTATTTTCTGTAATGTACTGATAAACATTAGACTTTCATATATTTTAGATTCATTACACACAACTGAAGTAGTTCAAGCCTTTTCTTGTTTTAATATTGATGATTTTGGCATACAGCTCATGAAAACCCAAAAATCCTATCTCAAAAAATTAGCATATTTCATCCGACCAATAAAAGAAAAGTGTTTTTAATACAAAAAAAGTCAACCTTCAAATAATTATGTTCAGTTATGCACTCAATACTTGGTCGGGAATCCTTTTGCAGAAATGACTGCTTCAATGCGGCGTGGCATGGAGGCAACCAGCCTGTGGCACTGCTGAGGTGTTATGGAGGCCCAGGATGCTTCGATAGCGGCCTTAAGCTCATCCAGAGTGTTGGGTCTTGCGTCTCTCAACTTTCTCTTCCCAATATCCCACAGATTCTCTATGGGGTTCAGGTCAGGAGAGTTGGCAGGCCAATTGAGCACAGTAATACCATGGTCAGTAAACCATTTACCAGTGGTTTTGGCACTGTGAGCAGGTGCCAGGTCGTGCTGAAAAATGAAATCTTCATCTCCATAAAGCTTTTCAGCAGATGGAAGCATGAAGTGCTCCAAAATCTCCTGATAGCTAGCTGCATTGACCCTGCCCTTGATAAAACACAGTGGACCAACACCAGCAGCTGACATGGCACCCCAGACCATCACTGACTGTGGGTACTTGACACTGGACTTTAGGCATTTTGGCATTTCCCTCTCCCCAGTCTTCCTCCAGACTCTGGCACCTTGATTTCCGAATGACATGCAAAATTTGCTTTCATCCGAAAAAAGTACTTTGGACCACTGAGCAACAGTCCAGTGCTGCTTCTCTGTAGCCCAGGTCAGGCGCTTCTGCCGCTGTTTCTGGTTCAAAAGTGGCTTGACCTGGGGAATGCGGCACCTGTAGCCCATTTCCTGCACACGCCTGTTCACGGTGGCTCTGGATGTTTCTACTCCAGACTCAGTCCACTGCTTCCGCAGGTCCTCCAAGGTCTGGAATCGGTCCTTCTCCACAATCTTCTTCAGGGTCCGGTCACCTCTTCTCGTTGTGCAGCGTTTTCTGCCACACTTTTTCCTTCCCACAGACTTCCCACTGAGGTGCCTTGATACAGCACTCTGGGAACAGCCTATTCGTTCAGAAATTTCTTTCTGTGTCTTACCCTCTTGCTTGAGGGTGTCAATGATGGCCTTCTGGACAGCAGTCAGGTCGGCAGTCTTACCCATGATTGCGGTTTTGAGTAATGAACCAGGCTGGGAGTTTTTAAAAGCCTCAGGAATCTTTTGCAGGTGTTTAGAGTTAATTAGTTGATTCAGATGATTAGGTTAATAGCTCGTTTAGAGAACCTTTTCATGATATTCTAATTTTTTGAGATAGGAATTTTGGGTTGTCATGAGCTGTATGCCAAAATCATCAATATTAAAACAAGAAAAGGCTTGAACTACTTCAGTTGTGTGTAATGAATCTAAAATATATGAAAGTCTAATGTTTATCAGTACATTACAGAAAATAATGAACTTTATCACAATATGCTAATTTTTTGAGAAGGACCTGTATATGTTGCCAGCACACCATGGATCCATTTAAAAGACCAACCTTTTTATCCAAGCGATCATTTCACCTAAAGTTTGGGTACAACATTTCTGAGTTGTACAGGACCCCCCTTCAGGTAGGTGATGATCACATACACGATGGCAGGGGTCCTACATTACTCTGAAACATTGCACCTAACCTTTATATGATGTGATCACTCTAATAAAATGTTGGACTTGTTGGATCCATGGTGTCCTGGCGACATACTGCATGCTTTTGTGTTGATCACCAGTATAGCAGTTGGTTGTTGCTGCAGCACTCCTGTATTCTAGGCCAGTGGTGGTCAACTTAAAAATAATAGAAGGCCTCAAGTGCCACCCCAACACTTCCAGAGGGCAGCACAATAGCAATGCGTTTTTGTGCATTGAGCGTTGCTTCGAGTTAGGCAACCAATTCAAAACGAATGAGCTTTAGGCACCTGAACACCTGAAAATTTCAGTTCTGCTGCATTTTTTACATTTTACCTCAATGCAAACTGAGAAAAGAGAAATTTTGAATCATCAGTGCGGTCAATGGCTGTAAAAGAAAAACAGCTTTGGTGTCAGTGAATGCAGTAATAACTCTCAGCATTGGCGTCAATGGATGTAATAATCACCCCCAGCATAGGTGTCAGTGGATACTAACCCCAAACGTTGGTGTCAGAGACTGCAGTAATATCTCCAGCATTGGTGTCAGTGAGAGGAAATCCTTCAAAGTGAAGAGAATTCTCATCTTAAGCTGGCCGCAACACTAGTAGAGTTTCGAATAAATATTTGTATGAACATTCATACAATTATTTTTACATTTAATTTTGAAAGTACTTCAGAATCCCATTTGCTTTTAACATTTGATTTTATAATTAATGCAATTTCCCAAATGAAAGCCACACTCACTGTTAGAAGTTCCACCCTGCAAGCTTTCTCATCACTGTGATGGAAAATTATTGTAAATTTGACCTCCTTATGCCGTGTACACACGATCGGACCTTTGTCCGACCAAACTCACATCGGAATTACGACGGAATTCCATCAGAAAAAAATAGAACAGGTTCTATATTTAAATTCAGATGGAATTCCATCAGAAAAAATAGAACAGGTTCTATATTTAAATTCCGATGGAATTCCATCAGAAAAAAATAGAACTGGTTCTATTTTTAAATTCAGATGGAATTCATTGGAATTTCTCCGATGGGGCCCACACACGGTCGGAATTTCCGATGAAAAAACTCAGTCGGACTTTTTCCATGGGAAATTCCTATCATGTGTACAAGGTATACCACTTTGAAACCTAACGTTTTCAAAATTAAGTCTTCTAGTTTATAGCCAGCTAAAGGCAGATGTCCCCAGTATAAGATTACACTTCACCCCTTGTTCTGGGGACAACCCTAACATTTTGGATTTTCCCTCACTTTCTGTTTCAGTGACAATAGTCACCAGCACAAAAAGAGGGGTGAATCTTCTCTACAGGGAAACAGACAGCAATTAAACTAGACAAAAGGTCCAACTCTTCCACACTCTATCCTTTTAAAAAGTTTTGTTTTTACATACACTTTAAAGCAGAACTCTAACTTTATTTTTTGTGGTTGCATTGCCCAGCACCCATTATAATAAAATAAAAAATCAACTTTCGCTGCAATAGTCTTTTCTCTGACATGGTCCTCTGAAGACAATCCGTTTTCAAATCTTGCTGCTAGATCTTTTACTGCTTCCATGATGTCCAGTGTCATTCAGCCTTCTTCCAGTCCTTTACATCCAGAATGTCATAGACCTTGAGGAACTGGCCACTGGACAACAAGACCACAACAGGACGTTATGTGATCAGCCAGAAGATTGGATTTAAAGCAGGACTCCTGCAAGGTAAATAGGAATATATATATATTTCAATACACAGTAGATTTTATGACCTTAAACTTACCTTAATATATTATACTGTGCTCTTCCAGTATAGGCAACTGGGCAGCTGCAACTGCTCTGTATGCAACTGTCCCGTCTTGTTTTCGATCCCTTACACCATCTCATCATGACTGCACTGTATTAAGTGGAGGACTGTTTTAATTAAATTGTTTAACAAATGGTTCAAGTTCATGTCATTAGGATTGGGTCGTAAGGATGCCAGAAGTTCTCTTTCACAATGCAGCACTAAAAACTAGAGGACTGGTATGAATAGGTTCAAGGAAAATTAAATTAACTTTATTTATCTATTAAGATATATATATATATATATTGTGAGGGGGTTAGCTCGGCAGCGGGTGTGTGTGACCCCCGGGATGGGCTCCCCACACAAAACAGGCCCAGCAAACGGAGGTTGTGGTTTTCAAAATCAAAAAGGTGCGGTTTATTTTCTATTTACAGTGACAAAACACAGCAAAGCAAAAGAAACATAAACAAAATAAATCCTGGTCAAGTTGACCTCTGACTAAACATACAGGTTTCCTAACTAACAACTGGGATCAGCCTAGTGCTGTCCTAGTCCCTAAGTCCCTGGTTTTAAATGTCCAAGCAAATAGCCACACAGGCTTTGTCTCACCGCACAGGGGTTCACTCTCCCTAGACAGTCCACACAGGTCTGGTTCCAGGCATGAGCTAACCCCTAATGAAGCTGGGAGTTCTTATAGAGGCCTAAATGAGCTGACAAGCTTCAGCTGGTCTCATCAACTCCCTGTCTGCACGACGCCCCACACTCTCCCTAGACATATGAGTCATCCATGAGCCCACTAGCCTTAGCTGGGCTTATACAACTCTCCACCTAGTTGTATAAGTCGGCTTAAAGCCTGAATCTGGGCGAAATATATCTACCCCCCTGGATGCAACCAGGTGACTTTACCTTCCTGCTGTCACATACCCCCCCTCTTGTTTTAACCTCGGGGTTGGAACACCAGCAATCAGGCATTCATGTACTCGAGACAAAGCATCCACATTCCCCATTTGAACGCCAGGGCAATGCTTTACTGTGAAGTTGAATTCCTGGAGGGCCAGGAACCACCTATTCACTCTTCTATTTGTTTCCTTGTTTTGAGCCATCCACTTTAACGGAGCGTGATCCGTAACCATGTCAAAGTGCCTACCTAGCAGGTAGTACCGAAGGGAATCTAGAGCCCACTTCACCGCTAAACACTCCTTTTCAACGGTGGCGTAATTTACCTCATGGGACTTCAACTTCCTGCTGAGGTAAATGACTGGGTGCTCTTCCCCGTTCCAGACCTGGGACAATACTGCTCCTAACCCCACATCTGACGCATCACTTTGTACGACAAAGTCTTTAGAGAAGTCGGGTGAGTACAACACTGGCTGGCTACATAAGGCTTGTTTCAAGAATTGGAATGCTGCCTCAGCCTCGGGGGTCCATTTAATCATGACCGACCCTTTCCCCTTCGTCAGGTTGGTTAGGGGCACAGCCTTAGAAGCAAAGTGGGGAATGAATCGCCGATAATACCCAGCGATTCCCAGAAAGGCTCGTACCTGCTTCTTGCTGTTGGGACGTGGCCAACTCTGGATGGCCTCGACTTTGTTGAGTTGGGGTTTTATTACTCCCCTCCCAATGGTGTACCCAAGATATTTGGCCTCCTCCTGCCCAATGGTACACTTCTTGGGGTTAGCCGTAAACCCCGCTTCCCGAACAGAGTCCAGGACTGCTTGCACTTTTGGCAGATGTGAGGCCCAATCTGTGCTATGGACAATTACGTCATCCAGGTAAGCCGCAGCATACTTCCGATGGGGCCTCAACATCTGGTCCATTTTCCGCTGGAATGTGGCCGGCGCATTCTGTAACCCGAACGGCATTCTTTTATATTGGAACGCCCCGTCTGGGGTTACAAATGCGGTTTTCTCTTTGGCCGACTTGGCCAGGGGGATTTGCCAATACCCTTTTGTGAGGTCAAGAGTCGTCATGTATCGGGCTGTTCCCAGCCGGTCGATCAACTCATCTATACGTGGCATGGGGTAGGTGTCAAATTTTGTAACTTTGTTCAACTGACGAAAATCGTTACAAAATCGCCAGCTCCCATCCGGTTTAGGCACCAACACGATGGGACTAGACCAATCACTTTGGGACTCCTCTATCACCCCTAAGTTCAGCATTTTCTGTACTTCCTCCCGTATTGCCTCCCGTCGGGCCTCTGGGATCCGATAGGGTTTTAACTTCACCCTTTCACCGGGCGGGGTAATGATGTCATGCTCTACCCCAGATGTTTGTCCCGGCAGCTCAGAGAATACCTCCTTGTTGCGAAGCACAAACTCCTTAACCTCCTGTTGTTGGGGTTGTGACAAGGTGGCTGCTATTCCAACCTCAGGAATCACGCAACCAGTTTGAGCTGGTGACCAAGTGTCTGCGACTAGGGACTCTCTATCCCTCCAGGCTTTCAACAGATTAACGTGATAGATCTGTTCGGGCTTTCGCCTTCCTGGTTGTCTGACCTTGTAATTCACTTCGCTCACTTTTTCCATTATCTCGTAGGGGCCTTGCCATTTGGCAAGGAATTTACTTTCAACCGTAGGGACAAGTACCAGTATCCTATCCCCCGGGGAAAAGGTACGGGTCTTGGCTCCACGGTTGTACACTCTCTGCTGTGCTAACTGCGCTTGGGCCAAATGTTCCTTCACGATGGGCATTACCTGTGCAATTCGGTCTTGCATCAGGGCGACATGCTCAATCACACTCCTGTGGGGAGAACTCTCACTTTCCCAAGTTTCCTTGGCAATATCCAACAGCCCTCTTGGGTGTCTCCCATACAGTAACTCAAAGGGGGAGAATCCCGTAGAGGATTGGGGCACCTCCCTAATAGCAAACATCAGATAAGGAAGTAGACAGTCCCAATCCTTTCCATCTCTATCCACCACTTTCTTCAACATTTGTTTTAGGGTTTTGTTGAATCTTTCAACCAGCCCATCGGTTTGGGGGTGATACACAGATGTACGTAATTGCGTCACTTTGAATAATTTACACAGCTCCTTCATAACCCGGGACATAAAGGGTGTACCTTGGTCCGTAAGCAGTTCTTTACAAATACCCACCCGGCTAAACACAAGAGATAGCTCTTTGGCTATGGTTTTGGCCGAGGTATTTCGGAGAGGGATCGCTTCTGGATAACGGGTGGCATAGTCCATTATAACTAATATGTACTGGTGCCCCCTAGCGGACTTGATTATAGGACCTACCAAATCCATGGCGATCCTCTCAAACGGGACCTCAATGATGGGTAGAGGGACCAGCGGGCTACGGAAATGTGGCATCGGGGCCGACCTCTGACACACAGGGCAGGAGGAACAATAATTTTCTACGTCCTTCATCACCCCCGGCCAATAGAATCTCTGTAATACCCTCTCTCGGGTTTTCTCTGTCCCCAGATGACCTCCAAGAATGTGCCCATGGGCCAACTCCAACACCAACTTCCTGTAAGGTTTGGGCACCACAAGCTGCTCAACGGTTTCTTCTGCCCTTTTTGCCACCCGATACAGTAGGTCCTTCTCTACGCTGAAGTATGGGTAAGTGCAGGTATTATCTGGGTTCACTAACTCGCCATCTATTTTCACTACGTTTTCCCGTGCCTTTATTAGGGCGGGGTCTTTCAACTGTTCTGTGGCAAAGTTTTCCCTGTGAACCTCAAGATCAGAAAACTCCACAGACGGTAGGTTTTCGTCTGAGGAGGTGGGCTCCTCTCCAGTTTCTTGAGTCTCCCCTGCCAATACTGATAAGGGAAATTCCGGAGAGTCCTCACCACTCTCAGGGGAGTTCTGGCTATCACATTCCTGGTACATAGGGGCACCAGTGAGGGGCTCAGGATCATCCCACAGTTCCCAGAACTTCGGAAAATCCCTTCCCACAATGGCGTCATGCGGTAACTGAGATACTAAGCCCACTGGATGAGAAAGGGTACCTTTGGGGGTCTCGAAACACACTGTAGTCACTGGATACTCTCGGGTGTCCCCATGCACACAAATAACAGCTACCTTGCTATTCCCAGAGACCTCTGTTTTAACTAACTCAGCCTTTATCAGGGTCACAAGGCTACCTGAATCCAGCAATACCACAACATTTCTACCATTAACACACATTTTGCATAAATGTTTCTCAGTTCCTCGAATGGCAGTGCATGCGACTGTCGCACACAGCGACTGACGTCTGCCCGTCAGAAAGTCACACTGCATGGGTTCCTCCACAACCGGGCAATTGGCTGCAATATGTCCCGCTTGCCGGCAGCGGTAGCAAACGATCCTTCTTGCCGCCTCTTGAGCCGCTGATTTCCCAGGCTGTTCTCGCCAAACTTGGGGTAGAGCTCCCACCCTCTCACTCTCTCCACCCTCACCCCTTGGAATCCTCTTATCCGCCCCTGGGGATGGTCTGGTCTTAGGGTGGAAAGTCCGAGTGTCTCTGGAAGAGGCCGTCAGGTTCTCTGTAGCCAAGTATTTCTCCACACGATCCACAAGACCATCGGCCGTCTCTGGGTCTCCATGGCTTACCCACTTTTGGATGGCAGTAGGAAGAGCTCTCAAAAACCGATCCATTACAACACGTTCCACAATCTTTGGTGCGGACAAAGTCTCTGGCTGTAGCCACTTTCTGCTCAGGTGAATGAGATCATACATTTGAGACCTGGGGAGTTTTCCAAGCTGGAAAGTCCAGTTATGCACACGCTGAGCCCGGACAGCCTGGGTGACACCCAGCCTTGCCAATATTTCAGCTTTTAGCATCACATAGTCTTTTGCTTGGTTAGGCTCTAGGTCATAGTAAGCTTTCTGCGATTCACCAGTTAACAGAGGAGCCACCAGTCCAGCCCACTGCTCCTCAGGCCACTTTTCTCTTTCAGCGGTCCTTTCAAATGTGGTCAAAAATACCTCTGGATCATCCTCTCCAGTCATTTTTGTCAATAAACGACTCACCCCAAAGGACGCGGTATTAGTGGGACGGCTTTCCTCACTGGTCTGCGGACGTTGCTGCATTACTGCTTCCATCTGTTGTTGTAGTCTCTGCTCTTGCTTCTGCAACAGGTCTATGAAGCGGGCCTCAGATTGCTGCTGGGCTCGTTGCTGAGCCTCCAGACTCTGTTGCAAAGTTGCGTTTGTCTGCTGCTGGGCTGCAAGGCTCTGTTGATGAGCTTGCTGCTGGGCTGCGAAGTTCTGTTGTTGAGCTGCAAGGCTCTGTTGATGAGCTGCAAGGCTCTTTTGCAAACCTGCATTTGTCTGCTGTTGATTGGCATTTGCTAGAGCCAGCTGCTTCAGTATCTCCTCCATGCTGGCTTAAAAAAAAAACTGCCCGCATTCTCCACCAACTGTGAGAGGGTTAGCTCGGCAGCGGGTGTGTGTGACCCCCGGGATGGGCTCCCCACACAAAACAGGCCCAGCAAACGGAGGTTGTGGTTTTCAAAATCAAAAAGGTGCGGTTTATTTTCTATTTACAGTGACAAAACACAGCAAAGCAAAAGAAACATAAACAAAATAAATCCTGGTCAAGTTGACCTCTGACTAAACATACAGGTTTCCTAACTAACAACTGGGATCAGCCTAGTGCTGTCCTAGTCCCTAAGTCCCTGGTTTTAAATGTCCAAGCAAATAGCCACACAGGCTTTGTCTCACCGCACAGGGGTTCACTCTCCCTAGACAGTCCACACAGGTCTGGTTCCAGGCATGAGCTAACCCCTAATGAAGCTGGGAGTTCTTATAGAGGCCTAAATGAGCTGACAAGCTTCAGCTGGTCTCATCAACTCCCTGTCTGCACGACGCCCCACACTCTCCCTAGACATATGAGTCATCCATGAGCCCACTAGCCTTAGCTGGGCTTATACAACTCTCCACCTAGTTGTATAAGTCGGCGTAAAGCCTGAATCTGGGCGAAATATATCTACCCCCCTGGATGCAACCAGGTGACTTTACCTTCCTGCTGTCACAATATATATATATACACAGTTGCAAAAAAAGTATGTGAACCCTTTTGGAATGATATGGATTTCTGCACAAATTGGTCATAAAATGTGATCTGATCTTCATCTAATGCCGCGTACACACGATCGATTTTTTCGATGGTGAAAACACCGTTGAGAAAATCGACGTTAAAAACGAGGAACAGCTTGTTCCCCCCACACACGGCCGTTTTAAATGACATTTTTTTTTTGGTCGAAAAAAACGACCGTGTGTGGGCTCCCCGGCAGTGTTTTCCTCTGGGAAAACTGCCGCGGCAAAAAACGACGGGAATCACGACGAGAAAAATTAGAGCATGTTCTAATTTTTCTCGTCGTGATTAATGCAGTTTTTCCCGTCGAGAAAAACGACAAAAAGCCCACAGACGATCGTTTTTCTCATCCAAACGGAAAATTTCAATAGACAATCACAATCTGCTTAAACTAATAACACACAAAGAATTAAATGTTACCATGTTTTTTTGAACACACCATGTAAACATTCAGAGTGCAGGTTGAAAAAGTATGTGAACCCTTGGATTTAATAACTGGTTGAACCTCCTTTGGCAGCAATAACTTCAACCAAACGTTTCCTGTAGTTGCAGATCAGACGTGCACAATGGTCAGGAGTAATTCTTGACCATTCCTCTTTACAGAACTGTTTCAGTTCAGCAATATTCTTGGGATGTCTGGTGTGAATCGCTTTCTTGAGGTCATGCCACAGCATCTCAATTGGGTTGAGGTCAGGACTCTGACTGGGCCACTCCAGAAGGCGTATTTTATTCTGTTTAAGCCATTCTGTTGTTGATTTACTTCTATGCTTTGGGTCGTTGTCCTGTTGCAACACCCCTCTTCTTTTGAGCTTCAGCTGGTGGACAGATGGCCTTAGGTTCTCCTGCAAAATGTCTTGATAAACTTGGGAATTAATTTTTTCTTCGATGATAGCAATCCATCCAGGCCCTGACGCAGAAAAGCAGCCCCAAACCATGATGCCCCCACCACCATACTTCACAGTTGGGATGAGGTTTTGATGTTGGTGCCTGTGCCTCTTTTTCTCCACACATAGTGTTGTGTTTTTCTTCCAAACAACTCAACTTTGTTTTCATCTGTCCACAGAATATTTTGCCATCCAGGTGCTCTTGTGCAAACTGTAAACGTGCAGCAATGTTTTTTTTGGACAGCAGTGGCTTCCTCTGTGGTATCCTCCCATGAAATCCATTCTTGTTTAGTGTTTTACGTATCGTAGATTCGCTAACAGGGATGTTAGCATATGCCAGAGACTTTTGTAAGTCTTTAGCTGACACTCTAGGATTCTTCTTCACATCATTGAGCAGTCTGTGCTGTGCTCTTGCAGTCATCTTTACAGGATGGCCACTCCTAGGGAGAGTAGCAGCAGTGCTGAACTTTCTCCATTTATAGACAATTTGTCCTACCGTGGACTGATGAACAGCAAGGCTTTTGGAGATACTTTTATAACCCTTTCCAGCTTTATGCAAGTCAACAATTCTTAATCGTAGGTCTTCTGAGAGCTCTTTTGTGCAAGGCATCATTCACATCAGGCAATGCTTCTTGTGAAAAGCAAACCCAGAACTGGTGTGTGTTTTTTATAGGGCAGGGCAGCTGCAACCAACACCTCCAATCTCATCTCATTGATTGGACTCCAGTTGGCTGACACCTCACTCCAATTAGTTCTTGGGGATCTTATTAGTCTAGGGGTTCACATACTTTTTCCACCTGCACTGTGAATGTTTACATGATGTGTTCAATAAAAACATGGTAACATTTAATTATTTGTGTGTTATTAGTTTAAGCAGACTGTGATTGTCTATTGTTGTGACTTAGATGAAGATCAGATCACATTTTATGACCAATTTGTGCAAAAATCCATATCATTCCAAAAGGGCTCACATACTTTTTTTTGCAACTGTATACACACTATTAGCCATAACTTAATGACCTCTGACGGAATCACTTCCCCCTCCCTTTAGAATAGATTGTAAGCTTCATGAGCAGAGCCCTTCTATTCCTTTTGTATTGAACTGTTTTGTAATCTTACTGTCCCTCTTTATATTGTAAAGCACTGTGTAAACTGTTGGCGCTATATAAATCCTGCATTATAATATTAGTAATAATATGTGAATAACATTACATAGTTACATAGTAGGTGAGGTTGAAAAAAGACGCAAGTCCATCAAGTCCAACCTATGTGTGTGATTGTATGTCAGTATTACATTGTATATCCCTGTATGTTGTGGTCGTTCAGGTGCTTATCTAATAGTTTTTTGAAACTATCGATGCTCCCCGCTGATACCACTGCCTGTGGAAGGGAATTCCACATCCTTGCCGCTCTTACAGTAAAGAACCCTCTACGTAGTTTACGGTTAAACCTCTTTTCTTCTAATTTTAATGAGTGGCTATGTGTCTTGTTAAACTCTCTTCCGCGAAAAAGTTTTATCCCTATTGTGGGGTCACCAGTATGGTATTTGTAAATTGAAATCATATTCCCTCTCAAGTGTCTTTTCTCCAGAGAGAATAAGTTCAGTGCTCACAACCTTTCCTCATAAATAATATCCTCCAGACCCTTTATTAGCTTTGTTGCCCTTCTTTGTACTCACTCCATTTCCAGTACATCCTTCCTGAGGACTGGTGCTCAGAACTGGACAGCATACTCTAGGTGCGGCCAGACCAGAGTCTTGTATTGTATGGGGCTGCGTAGCAGCCAGACCGTTTAGGGTGCCCATGCTGACCAGTGTCCACAGCCAAAGGGGCCCACAAAGGGCATGTGAGCATCAGATGAAGGTGGCCTGGTCTGACCAATCACATTTTCTTTTACATGATTGGTTGGCCGGGTGTGTCACTTACCTGGGGAAGAGATGACACCAGGATGCAATATGTGAAAAAGGCAATCTGACGGAGGCAGTGTGATGCTTTGGGCAATGTTCAGCTGGCAAGCTTGGGGTTTTCCCATACATGTGGATATTACTTGACACACACCACCTACCTAAATATTGTTATTGACCAAGTACAGCCCTTCATGGAAATGGTATTCCCCGATGGCAGTGGCCTCTTTCAGCAGGATAATGAGATATTGAATTGGCCTCCAAATTCTTCAGATCTCAATCGAAACGAGCATCTTTGGGATGTGCTAAAAAACAAGACTGATCCATGGAGGACCCACCTCATAACTTACAGGACTTAAAGGATCTGCTATTGACAGCTTGGTGCCAGATACCACATACCTTCAGAGGTCTAGTGGCATCCATGCCTCGATGGGTCAGGGCAGTTTAGGCAGCAAAATGCAGACCTACTTAATATTAGGTGGATGGTCATAAAGTTATGGTGGATTAGTGTATATAGTGTGACAGTGCTAGACCCTGCCACAGAGTAAGTTTAGGAGATGGATATAGGAATGACTCAGGATTTGCACTAAGGCAGAGGGCAAAGCTCCAGAATATTGTTTCTGAATTGAGAAGACTGGGATTTTCTCCTGGTTTGGTAAACCCGGATCAGGGCTTGGAGCCATAGGCGTCCGCTGAACTTTTTCAGGGGGGGGGGGCATCATTTTAAGGTCATCCATGCTTCTTTGGGGCAGTGGAGCAGCGCTGTATACACCACTCCTCCACCGCCAATTGAAATAAACGGCAGCGGCGATACACAGTTGCATTTATCCCTGTCTTTTGACCGCTAGCTGGGGTTATTGCAACACAGGGGGCAAGTGTCTTCACTCTGACTTCAACACTCTTACGATTCCAGGGGGGGAAATTGACCCCCCTTGCCCTATGGAGCGGACACCCATGCCATGAAGGCTTCAAAGTGTCTTGGGTGGGACGAAGCCTTCAATCTTGAGTTTAGGTCTTATTGGAGACATGCAGGTTGTGAGTATGCAGGTGTGCATGCTCGTTATAAGCTAAGTCTGAGCATAGCTCAGGGCTCCCATTTTGGAGACAGAATCCCGTCAGCAGAGAGGACGGAAGAAGTGTATGAGGATGGGGAAGACAGAGGAGGTGTGTGGGGATGAGGGAAAAGCAAATGGTGTTGGGAGAGGATAAGTGTGGATTTCAAAAGTGGAGCACTTCCTAACCATGCCATAGCCAAAAGACAGCATCTGGAGCTCTCCTTCGGACACAGCTGATCACAGATTGTGGTAAAGGGCCAATTACAGCGACCCTTTGCTAAGTGATCAGCTGTGTCTAATCACAGTGTAAACAGAATTGTTGGTTATCGGCATTCCTCTCCTCGCGCAATCCTAATAGGGGACATGCACAAAGATGATCAGTGCAGCCCCATCAGTGCCCATCAATGCTGCCCATCAGTGCCCATCAGAAAGTGGAAACCACCTCATCTTCAGTGCCGCCTATCAGTGCTCATTGATCCCGCCTTTCAGTGCCACCTATCAGTACCACCTATAAGTGCTGCTAATCAGTGCAGCCTCATCAGTGCCTCTTCATCAGTGCTGCCTATCTGTGCCCATCAGTGTTGCCTCATCAGGGCACATCAGTAAAGGAGAAAAATTACTTATTTGCAAAACAGAAACTAAGAAAAGGGTTGTTGTTGTTTTTTTTTAAATCTGTCTTTTTTCGTTTGTTTAGCAAAAAATCAAAAACCCAGTGGTGATTTAAAACCACCAAAAGAAAGCTCTATCTGACTTAAAAAAATGATACAAGTTTCTTATGGGTACAGTGTTGCATGACTGTGCAATTGCAAACAAAGTGGTTCCACTTTGACTGGACCCAGTGCAGCTGAACAAAAACACAACTGGAATTGTGACATGCAGGGAAACGGAGAGAGTCATCGCTCAATGGGTTAATAACAGGATAAATACCAAGTCAATCCAACAGGAGAAGTGATGAAGGAAAACAATTTTTTTTTTTTTTAAAACCCATGAAGGGATTTCAGGACAGAAGACAGGGGTCAGCAGAATGGAAGACAGAAATCAGCATGGCAGAGCCCAGGGATCAGAATGGCAGAGAAGAAGGGTCACAAGGGCAGGGGATCAGTAGGAGGGAAGACAGGGCATTAGTAGGGAAGTGTACAGGGGTCAGCAGGACAGAGGACAGGAGTCAGTAGGGCAGGGTAATGGGGTCAGCAGGACGAAGGACAGGAGGTCAGTAGGGCAGTGTACAGGGGTCAGCAGGACAGGGGACAGGGGTCAGTAGGGCAGGGTACAGGGGTCAGCAGGATGGAAGACAGGGCATTTGTAGGGCAGTGTAGAGGGGTCAGCAGGACAGAGGACAGGAGTTAGTAGGGCAGGGTAATGGGGTCAGCAGGACGAAGGACAGGAGGTCAGTAGGGCAGTGTACAGGGGTCAGCAGGACAGGGGAGTCAGTAGGGCAGGGTACAGGGGTCAGCAGAATGGAAGACAGGGCATTAGTAGGGCATTGTACAGGGGTCAGCAGGATGGAGGACAGGGGGTCAGTAAGGCAGTGTAAAGGAATCAGCAGGATGGAAAACAGGGCTTTAGTAGGGCAGTGTACAGGGGTCAGCAGGACAGAGGACAGGGAGTCAGTAGGGCAGGATACGGGGGTCAGCAGGACAGTGGACAGGGGGTCACTAGGGCAGGGTACAGGGGTCAGCAGGACAGAAGACAAGGAATTAGTAGGGCAGTGTACAGGGGTCAGCAGGATGGAAAACGGGGTCAGTAGGGCAGGGTACAGGGATCAGCAGGATGGAAGACAGCGAGTAAGTAGGATAGTATACAGGGGTCAGCAGGATGGAAGACAGTGGGTCAATAGGGCAGGGTACAGGGGTCAGCAGGATGGAAGACAGGGAGTTAGTAGAGCAGTGTACAGGGGTCAGTGAGACGGAGGACAAGGAGGTAGTAGGGCAGTGTACAGGGGTCAGCAGGATGGAAGACAGGGAGTTAGTAGAGCAGTGTACAGGGGTCAGTGAGTCGGAGGACAAGGAGGTAGTAGGGCAGTGTACAGGGGTCAGCAGGATGAAAGACAGGGGGTCAGTAGGGCATGGTACAGGGGTCAGCAGGACAGAGGATAAGGAGTTAGTAGGGCAGGGTACAGAGGTCAGCAGGATGGAAGACAGGGGGTCAGTAGGGCAGGGTACAGGGGTCAACAGAATGGAAGACAGGGGGTCATTAGGGCATGGTACAGGTGTCAGCAGGATGGAAGACAGTGAGTAAGTAGGATAGTATACAGGGGTCAGCAGGATGGAAGACAGGGGGTCAATAGGGCAGGGTACAGGGGTCAGCAGGATGGAAGACAGGGAGTTAGTAGAGCAGTGTACAGGGGTCAGTGAGACGGAGGACAAAGAGGTAGTAGGGCAGTGTACAGGGGTCAGCAGGATGAAAGACAGGGGGGTCAGTAGGGCATGGTACAGGGGTTAGCAGGGTGGAAGACAGGGAGTTAGTAGGGTAGTATACAGGGGTCAGCAGGATGGAAGACAGGGGGTAAGTAGGGCAGGGTACAGGGGTCAGCAGGAGATGGAAGACAGGGAGTTAGTAGGGCAGTGTACAGGGGTCAGTGGGACAGAGGGCAGGAGTCAGTAGGGCAGGGTACAGGAGGTCAACCCCCCCCCCCCCCCCATTCCTCCTCTTGATCAATTTTTTTTTAAATTAAACTGTAAAAAATAATAAAATTGTAAAAAATAATAAAAATAAAATGATACAAATAAAAACTACTGACACCACCTACTGCCCTACTGACACCAATCTCTGCATGTGTTTGAGCTTCGAGGTGCAAATGCAATAGGCTGTGCACACCTATGTATAGAAATCTATCCATTCTCTCATCTGCGTTATACAGAGTGGATGGGGGAATCACCGCTGCCAGTTATTTTCTGTATTCTGACAGTCTCTGCACCTGAGGCTGTCAGAATACAAAGAAGCAGTAACTAAAAATGTTCACTATCTGATTCTCAGGTCTTATCTGTCTATTTCTTGATCCTTTGATTTTAGTGAAAGATTAATGAACCGTGTCACTACTAGTCTACCCAATTCTGCTAGTTCTTCACTTCAAATACCCAATCACGTATAAGGAAACAAAATAAAATTGGATTTTTATTGTGTGTAAAGTGAACATATCTTCACTGTGCTATCTGATGGTCCTTCTCTTTCAGTACAATAAAGTTGCCCATACACATATAGATTTTTTTCCGTTCAGCCCGCAGGCCGAATAGAAATCTATCAGATTCTTCCATCAATACTACACAAAATCCCCCACTGTGACTATTGTAGTTTGACATGAAAATACCTGAACAGTAGCTGCAGCAGATTGGATGACAATTCTCCTCCTGCTTCCTTTGATTTTTCAATTGAGGTGGTCAATGGGGCCATCCACTGAGCAAATTTTAGCTGGCTCATTAGGAACTGGTCAAAGTTTAAACAATATATGGCCAGCTTAAAGTGTTGCTAAACCCACAACAGTAAAATCAGTCTGTATATGCAGTAAAGCATGCTTCTTATACTCACTGTGGAACCTAATGGGTTTAATCCTCTGCATTGTATGTAAAGGCTGTTTGATTCTGTCTTTTCAGATCCTCCCCTTCTCACACTGTCCCCAATCCATCTTCTGATAGTGCAGAGCCTGGGGGCATTCTGCACATGCTCAGTGTGGTGTGTATTGCTAGAGAGTTGTTTTTTCTTTTTTTGGGAGAGTGCATGTTATCAGCAGGCAGAGGGTCAGCCTCACAGGACAGTCAGAGGAGAATGAAAACTCCTCCTAAAAGCTTTAACCAGACACTGATAGAAGTCACAAAACTGCTATATACTGCTGATGAGAAAAGGTATTTCGCAGTTTATATTTACTAAAATAAATGCATTTCCATGTTCTGTGTAGTGTGGGAGACCAGATATAGTGAACGCAGGGTCCTGGGTTTAGTAACACTTTAACTCATGGCTGTTTACTATGTCTTATATACAGATGTTATTTCTCAATCATATTAGTCTGGACATAAGGGTGTGATTTCTAATTGCATAATGTTTTTTTTATGTAGCACACACCCCTCTGGCCTAGATCATCTGTTTGCTGAGAAGCTTTCCATTGGGATAGTACATAAAGGAATAAACTATAAAGTATATCCATTTCTGTCTGCTATTAGTTTTTATAGATTTTCTCTATACTGTATTTTGTGCCCATTCAGCAGTGCTGTTTCAAAACCACAGCTCTGTCTTCATACCAAAAGAAAAGGGCCGATGTGGGACCCAAGCCAACATCTCTAGTCTGCCCGCCATCAAATGATTTGATGATTTTTCTGTTCGGTATAGATTATTCTCAACTGTCAATATCCATTGATCAGAGTTATGTCAGTTTTTGTCCCAACATTGAATCACAAATCATCCTTCAATGCATAAATTAAACCCACATCCTTATTTATTATAAGAAACTCACAGTGAATATTACATAGTTACATAGTAGGTTAGGGTGACCAGACATCCCCGGTTTCCGGGGACAGTCCCCGGATTGAGGACACTGTCCCCGGACCAAGTCTGTCCCCGGTTTTGTCCCCGGATTGGATTTGAACAGAGGCTGGGGCAATTTCAAAGACAGTCAGTGCAGAATAAAAAAAAAAAATCTGAATTACACCCCTCGCTCCGCAGCTCCTACTAGCTTTGGAGGTGTGTATTTTTTCCATTATCTGTGCCCCTTTCTGATGATCGTGTATTGGTCGGAGAGGAGGGAATATTTGTTCAGTTTCGGGTGCATGCCCATTATGCTCCGCTCACATGTTCTTCTGCCTTGGCTCAAGTCCCGGGCAGCCACCTGCCTGCTTATCTCCTTGCCTTCCCTGGCAGAGTGATCTTTCTCCGCTCCCCACCCAGTAGTTGCCGGGGCCCTGAGAGTGAAACTTGACAGGCTGTGAGGCGGGCGGCGACGGGCAGAGAGTCGCTTATTGCCGCCATTACTAGTAAAAAAAAAAATATGTCCCCGAGTTTCATTTAAAAAATCTGGTCACCTTATAGTAGGTTAGGTTGAAAAAAGACACAAGTCCATCAAGTCCAACCTATGTGTGTGATTACATGTCAGTATTACCTTGTATATCCCTGTATGTTGTGGTTGTTCAGGTGTCTATCTAAGTTTTTTTTAATTATCTATGCTCCCCACTGAAACCATCGCCTGTGGAAAAGAATTCCACATCCTTCCCGCTCTTACAGTAAAGACACAGTAAAAAAATCATGCTAATAGGGTAATCTGGTAGAAGCGGCCAATGTAAAACTGTTATATTGGGATAGATGCCTGAGAAAAGTGACATATGCAGAATTAAACATGTATAAAATGTGTCAGATTCTGTGAGGGAAGAACATAGGCATTGTTGTTCTAGTCATGTTTCATTAGGATGTACATGTTTCCGGTACATAGAACTGGACCATCCAGGGAATATGGCGTGTACGGCGCTGGAAGGGGAACAGGATGACTATCACAGTACATGATGGGAGTGCAGCCGTCCATAAATAAATAGTCTCCGATACAGTGCACAACGTTCAGGGAAAGCTCTTCATTATGGTTACAGCATGTAAGGTGAACTGTGGAGGAAGAGAGGTTAGGAAATGACTGTGCCTGAGTCTTAGGTTTCCTTTCCATTCAGTATCTGTCTTTATTTCCTGAAAGCTCATTCATTCCGAGGGCTACAAATGTCCCAGCAGCTGACCTGGGCATTTTATAACCTGGGGCCAAGATCCCTTCCCCCTTACACAACACTGTTATTACTCCTGGGAAAGGAAAATAAACCAGGACACGCCAGACTGGTTTTTGGAGATGGGCTGGACCCCAGAGCAGGCCAAAGCGGGGACTTGCAGTGTATCATTTCCAGGTGATGCCAGAGGGAGATAACAGGCTGCCGGCTGTCTAGACAAGTAATAGGACCAAGCTCAATGTTAGATGAGGCAGGCCGGGGTATCCATGGACCGAGGGGGGCATTTCTCACCACTGAGAATTTTATAAACTGCTGTAATATGGATTGTGCAATTCCTAATTTAAAACGAATGTTCCAAAATGATATTGTGCGGTATCAGTAAGGCACAATTATCTTCCCTCGAAAAAAGCTTATATCCTCACATGAGACGTGCCATTTAACCCAATCAACATGTAATTGGCATTAAGATATCTTTCTGTCATTACCAGACTCACCATTAACCCATTGGGGTTCATTTATGAAGGCTGTTCTCATAGCAAAGTGAATATTCATTGAGTTAGTGAATAAGGTAAAGCTGTGTTACCAATAATCTTAGTAAATTAACCCTATGAGATCAATATAGTAGTAATGGCTTTGTGTCCCTTCTTCCTTATCTAGTCTTCGCATATCCACAATGTGGATCTCTGTACACTTATGCTTCCCCTTGAAAAGCTGGACATACAGAGGACAAGGGGGCACTCTTTACGTCTAGAGGAAAAGAGATTTCATCTCCGAATACGGAAAGGTTTCTTCACAGTAAGAGCTGTGAAAATGTGGAATAGACTCCCTGCAGAGGTGGTATTGGCCAGCTCAGTAGATTGCTTTAAGGAAGGCCTGGATTCTTTCCTAAATGTACATAATATAACTGAGTACTGACATTTATAGGTAAAGTTGATCCAGGGAAAATCCGATTGCCTCTCGGGGGATCAGGAAGGAATTTTTTTCCCTGCTGTAGAAAATTGGATCATGCTCTGCTGGGGTTTTTTCGCCTTCCTCTGGATCAACTGTGGGTATAGGATTGGGTATATGGGATTGTACAGTATATTATTTTTATTTATTTTTTTGGTTGAACTGGATGGACTTGTGTCTTTTTTTAACCTGACTAACTATATAATTATGTAACACTATGGGAATTTTGTCCCGATTCTGGTGAACTGTCCAAAATTTGCTAAATGGTGGCCCTGATGGCCCCCTTCTGCCCGACATGCTTCAATCAAAATATTAAATTAGCTGGGTGGAACAGTTGCGGCTGAACACCAGCTGCATCCAATTAGATGCAGGCAGTATTGGGGTATTCTGACAGCCGCTAGTGCTTTCATTGGTTTTACATTCACACAGCCACATGGGGGGCGGCTGCTGGTGGAAATCAGTAGATTCTCGATGCTTATTCTAAATACTGCCTGTGCTCTGTCAGAATAGCGAACCCTTTAGATTAGGTAACGGAAGTGACTCTGCACATGCGTTCAGCCGCTACCAGGTTTGCTTATTTGACAGAACACCCGCAGTCAGAAGGCGGCAGCGGACATCTTACTACACCAGCTATGGCTTGAATTTCACAGTAATTTTATCAAAAAAGTGAGTGTATATAAATAAATATAGTATGTTTACATCTGTGATGCTGTTTGGATGTTTAATTTTGAAATCCTAAAAGATTTAGCACTGAGCAGTGCAGGGTGTACCAACATGGCCTCGGCCATCTTCCTACTGCTGGCATCCAGCTTCTTTCAAAGTGTAGTAAGATGTCCGCTGCCGCCTTCTGACTGCAGGTCTTTTGTCAGATTAGCAAACCTGGTAGCGGTGGAATGCATGAGAAGCTGACGGAACGTCACTTCCGTTTGCTGATCTGGCGGGTTCACTAATCTGACAGAACACAAATCTATGGCTGCTGTTTGCAGATGAGCAGTTCCATACAAATAGAACCTTCAACCGACCCTGGATGCAGATAGTGTATATTTCTAGGGTTGCTATTTTTGTGAAGTTTTGGCTGCACACAAACTGATCGCAGCTAATTGGTCACTTTGTATGCGGCCATAGCACAGCTATGCCCAGGGGTAGCGTTTAGCCACCTCTGAACACAGCAAACAGCTCCCCTGGCTGTGAATGCAGCCTAAAGCCTGGTACACACAGTACGTTTTTCTTCATTAAGCCCACTGGGCTGAACAAAAAAAAAAGCTGAGGAGCTCTCGAAAAGGTCATTGTACTAACAATGCGATTTTACTACAGCGATTTCTCCCCGCTGAGCTATTGTGTTCTGACAGGGGGACCGTGCCCCACCAAAACACACCGGTCAGCGCTGGCAGCCATTGGCTGAGGGTGCTGATCGGGTGCCGATTGGCTGCTGATTTTCCAGCAAGCTCATTCAATAGAAGCCATATGTGAGATCACCTACTGTCAAACAAGAACCTGTACACACAAGCCGAATGTTTGCTGTTATCTATTGTATCGTCTGATTTCGGACAATATTTGGCCCATGTGTACGGAGCTTTATGCTCATTTGTATCTACTTTAAATAAAGCTTATAGCTGTAACACTGGTGAAAAAGGTGATAGGTAATATTTTTTTAGGATGATGAAGATTTTGTCTGGTGTGTTTTTGCCATTTTTATTTACTATCCTAATACTGATACCTCAACACAGTAGGCATGTATAATGAGTAGGCACCCATAGCAAGGTGGTACAGCAAACTTTGATCACAGCTGTCATTACTTCTATGCACTAATTACATTTTCATCAATCACAGCTTCACCTATTCACTAAGCTCAACGAACATTCCCTTTTCTAAGTGAACAATCTTTAAGTTTTTACTAAATCATCCCCAGAAGGTAAAAAAAAAAAACGGTGACAGCCAGACAAGTAGCATTTTCAGGGTGGGATCAATAAAAGCAGCCTCTATATGTCTCTCAGTACATTCTATCATCTGTTCTGTCTTCAGTAGATGTAAAATTCAGAGCTATATTTACTATCTGGTTCTTCTAGATCTGTGCCTGAGGCAGGAGACATGAGATGGCCATACACTGCTCGATTCCCAATCGATTTCTACTGGCTCTGCCAAAATCCAAGTAGTGTATGACTGCTCTCTTCGACATAATTTTGTTTAATCAAATTTTGTTTAAAAAGCTTGTTGTAAAATTAATCACCAAACAGCGTTCAGCAGGGCCGGACTGGAAATAAAATCCAGCCCTGGAAAAAATTTCATACCAGCCCCACAGCATTATTATACCAGCATAACATCATTATTTTCTTGTTCATGAAAGGGAAAACCATACATTTTAAAGCACATTTGAAGAGTGTATTATATATAGATAAGACAGATATGAAAGCACATAGGGCTTTAGATATATATATATAAAACGCAAATTCCAGTTAAAAGTGGTAAAAGTGGTCAATCATCAAGGGGGACCCCAGGAACTCAGAACGTGGGGGGGGGGGAACCACCTTCCGCAGAAAGAATACACTAAGGTAAGGGGGGGTGGGTTACTGATATTGGGGGGAAACCTTTATATCAATGCCCCCTTACATTATAGTATTCACTCCCCCCTTACATCAGTGACCCCCCCTCAGATTGGCCTAGCGGTGCTGTCACTGACCTCCTCTCAGGTACACCGTGCAGGGCTCAGTCAGTTGGCTCCAGCTCGGTGGCTCTGGTTTTATCCTATATAGTCTCCTCTCCACAGTCCCCACACATCTGACTTCTCCCATGACCCCCATCTCAGCGGTGCTCCCACTCTTGACTCCTCTCCAGACTCCCTCAGAGACTGCAGACATGATTCAGGAGATGGTCAGAGGCTGCAGACATGATACAAGAGCTCAATGCAGCCCCACCAGTACCCATCAAATGCAGCCTCATCAGTGCCCATCAAATGCAGCCTCACTGTGTCCATCAATTCAGCCTCACTGTGCCCATCAATGCAGCCTCCCTGTGCCCATCAATGCAGCCACACTGTGCCCACTATTGCAGCCACACTGTGCCCACCATTGCAGCCTCACTGTGCTCATCAAATGCAGCTTTACTGTGCCCGTGAATGCAGTCTCACTGTGCCCATGAATGCAGCCTCTCCTATGCCCCATGTCCCAGTCTGCAGTCCCTGTCTGTGGGAAGGTGTGTTGTTGATGCTCGGTACGGTACCTTCCATGCCAGCAGGATATCCATGATCACCATCAGCAGGCAGGGTCTGTTCTCGTTTTGGATGGGGACAGTGCTCCTTCCAGAGGTTTGTTTGCTGTGAGATGGAGTGGTCCCTGGCCACCTGCACCTTCAGCCGTCCTCATTTTCCGGGCCCAGTCAGCCTGTCCTCTGGTCCTGGGGAAGTGAGAGCACTGGGGGGGAGCTGGAGAGAAGGGGGAGCAGAGAGCACTGGTGGGGTTGGAGAGCACATGGGTGGGGGCAAAGAGCAGGGGGGAGTGGAGATCACAGGGGTGGGGAGTGGAGAGCACTGGGGGGGATTGAGAGCACTGGGGGGAGCCAAAAAGAATAGAGGTGGAGAGCATGGGAGGCTGAGGGGGGGGGGCTGGAGAGCACTGAGGGGGCCAAGAGTGTGGGAGGTAAAGAGCACTGGGGGGATCTTGAGAGCACTGGGGGGGGGAGAAAGAACAGGGGTGGAGAGCACTGGGGGGTACAAAGAGCAGGGGGGGAGTGGAGAGCACTGGGGGTGGAGAGCAATGGGGGGAGCTTGAGAGCACCAGTGGGGGCCAGAAAAAACAGGGGTGGAAAGTACGGAGGCTGGAGAGAACTATGGGGGGCGGAGAGCACTGGCGGGGTTGGAGAGCACATGGGTGGGGGCAAAAAGAACAGGGGTGGGGAGCTGGAGAGCACTATGGGGGGCGGAGAGCACTGGCGGGGTTGGAGAGCACATGGGTGGGGGAAAAAACAACAGGGGTGGGGAGCACGGGGGGCTGGAGAGCACTGGGGTGGGGGCTGGAGAGTGATGGGGAGAGCTGGAGAGCACTGGGGGGGGAAAGAACAGGGGTGGGGAGCACGGGGTGCTGGAGAGCACTATGGGGGCGGAGAGCACTGGCGAGGTTGGAGAGCACATGGGTGGGGCAAAAAGAACAAGGGTGGGGAGCACGGGGGGCTGGAGAGCACTATGGGGGGCGGAGAGCACTGGCGGGGTTGGAGAGCACATGGGTGGGGAAAAAAGAACAAGGGTGGGGAGCACGGGGGGCTGGAGAGCACTATGGGGGGCGGAGAGCACTGGCGGGCTGGAGAGCACATGGGTGGGGGCAAAAAGAACAGGGGTGGGGAGCACGGGGGCTGGAGAGCACTGGGGGGGAGAAAGAACAGGGGTGGAGAGCTCTGGGGGGAGTGGAGAGTACTAGGGGGGGAGAACAGGGGTGGAGAGCACTGGAATGGTGGCTGGAGAAGGATGGGGAGAGCTGGAGAGCAGGGGGGCAGAAAGAACAGAGGTGGAGAGAACTGTGAGGGGGCTGGAGAGTATATTGGGGGAGGAGAGGACCGGGGGGGGAGCCACAAAAGAAGTTGGATAGGAGGAGAAGCAGGGGGGCGCATATAGAGGAAATTAGCTTTCTATATTCCTCCATACAGCCACGGAATGCTTGATTCTCCTCCTCCCCTCTTCTGCAAGCATTCAGCGGCTGTATGGAGGAATATAGAAAGCTCATTTCCTCTATATCTGCCCCCCTGCCGATCCTCCTATCCAGGCACACAGGGCGGGCTGTACGGCGGGCATCTCCTGTAGTGCTCCCTGTCCCCTCTCTCCTGCTCCTGTTTATCACGGAGCTGACCTGGTTGGATCTGTGTTCGACGGTGACGCTGTAACACAGTCCCGCCCCCCTAGACCGGCTCCTGTGATAGGCTGAGCGCTGACTCTATCTACTATCACACGAGCCGGTCTAAGGGGGCGGGACCGTGCTACACCGCCGCCGCCGCCGAACACAGACCGAGACAGGCAGCTCCGTGGTACACAGGAGCAGGAGAGAGGGGAGCACTGCAGCCGCAAATGAAACCGGCCCCAGGACAGGCAGCCTACCGGGAAATCTCCCGTTATCCCGGTAGGCCAGTCTGGCCCTGGCGTTCAGTGATCGAAAAGGTTCATGGGCTTTTTTGGAGCTGTGTCGTGTATTTTTGGCCCCATAGAGTTTAAAGGTAGTGCCTGTAAACACGCGTCACAAAGCATTTTTGCATGTTTTTGCGCATGAACAATTGTTCTCTTCTGCACTCCCCCCCTCCTCCCCTCCCACCTTGCATACACGCGCAAAAATGCTTGCAAAACACACAAAAGTTTCATGTATAAACTCTTACATAATCATTTACTAGGCTTATGGGGGCAGTACAAAGCCACAAAAGGTACTAACTGTGTTTTTTTGGTTTACCTTTTCCTTGTTTGGCTGCTTCTGGACCTCCAAAGGTAAATACAGGTAAAAGGGGATGAGGGTGGGCAGCAGGGTTTAGAGAGATTATGCAAGGCCCAGCACATACAGTAATATACAAATACCATCCCATTCTATTGTTTGGTGGACGAAACACTTAAAGGAGAAGTATGGACAAAGCTATTTTAGCTATACATCTCCTGTGGGTCACAGGAGTACAATTAGCTCTGCACTGTTGTGACCTAGATTCAGCCAGACAGCAGGCTAAAGCCTGCTGTTGGCTAATGCCACAGACCTAATAATAATATTAATGTTGGGATCCGCCCAGATGCCTGACCAGCAGCTGGCTCAGCCTCTCAGCTTGCCGCTGAGAGCTTGTGCCAGCTGCTCCCCTCTCCTCCACATTCTGGCACTCCAGTGAGCACTGGAGGGGCAGAGCAGAGAGCGATGACTGACAGTCACTCTGTGCTCAGAGTGGACCCGAGAACTGAGCGATTAGCAGTCTTTGATCCCTCTCACTTCTTAGTGTAGAGACGCCGGGAGACAGCTGCAGCATCAATCTGACACTAAAATAGTTGGCTATTCATGCAAAAACAACTAAATAAACAGATCACACACACGTGTCAGCTGGCCTTTCCACCAAAGGATTTCTGACCAACCACTATTGTGATTCATACACTTCTGGCAGACAGAACAGCCATGACAGTGATTTATTTGTTAAAGTGGAAATTCGCCCAAGAGGGAAAGTTCCCCTCTTCCTCCCCCTATTGCTCCCCCTCCCACTCCCAGAGTGAAGTGCATTACGGGACCCTGATGTCATGAAAGATTCATGTAATTGTGTTAGATGTACATAAAAATACAATTAATTCATTCTAATGGAATGCACTTCTGCATTAAACTAAGGTTCTGTTTTAGTTCTCCTCTCTATCCACTTAAAATCTAATGAGTTAATTGAAAAACAATTTTACTACAATTTGGGTACCCCAAAAAATAAATACATACAAAATGGTATCATTCTGGAGTCTGGCTACAACCACTAGCCCCCGGCCTGTGTGCTAAGTTGTCCCTAATGCCTTGTACACACGATCAGAATTTCCGATGAAAAAAGTCAGACGGAATTTTTTCATCGGATATTCCGACCGTGTGTGTGCCCCATCGGCCTTTTTTCCGTCGGAATTTAGAAAGAGAACATGTTCTCTTTTTTTCTGATGGAAAAAATTCCTATTGGAAATTCCGTTCGTCTGTGTGGAACTCCGACAGGGAAAAAAAACATGCATGCTCAGAATCAAGTCGACGCATGCTCGGAAGCATTGAACTTAATTTTTCTCGGCACGTCGTAGTGCTGTACGTCACTGCGTTCTTGACGGTCGGAATTTGGTGTGACAGTGTGTATGCAAGACTGATGGAACGGAATTCCGTCTGAAAATCCGTCAGAGTTTATCCCGATGGAAAATCCGATCGTGTGTACAAGGCATTGGAGTTCTCTTGTAGAGGTGATGGTGATGACCAGCAGAACTGAAACACCTCTGTTATAACAGTAGGAGTGAGACTCAAAGGAAGGCAGACACAGCTGGAAACTTTACTAGCTGTATTAACCAAGACGTAGCCAGCAGCCAACTTAACCTACCAGACCCACCAGTAACTTACTGGTTAGAACGTTTTGTGTATATACTTATAATGTTTGTGTAGACTGACCATTTAAGTTAAAATACCCCAGTAGGAAACATCTCATTATGTCCAGCACATTCATTGGTTTTAAAGAGCTCATATGAGACATCAGACATTTACATAATTTTTTTATTAAGATTTCATATTAATCAATGTAACAGCAATTTTGACAATAAATATTAATAACTTACTTTTGTTTGATAATAAAGTCCTCGATCCACAAGATAAATTATCATATTCAAACGTCTCAGCATTTGATACTTATAAATATTTCTATATCCCATGACTTCAGGTAAGAAGACAGAGTCTCAGCCATTAGAACACTGAAAGCAGACGATCACGTCACTAGTGGTGGACAAAACTCTGCCCGAATCAGAGTCACCTTCGTCTGAGATGAGTTGTGGGTGAGACGAGTTCAAAAAAGAACTATAAATTCCTGTTTTCTTCCCAAATCCCAGTATAAAGTCAGAGGTGTGCGGGTTCCAGACTGATGCACACAGCCCCCCATGGATGGGGAGGAGGTCCTGCAATGTGAGTGGCTGGGTTTGTTCATCATTTGAAGTGTAAAGGGGTTTTCATGCGGGGTCCATGCTGCTCAGTCCTAATCTGAAGACCTCACGTTTCCACCGGACTAGGGACCATGCTGTTTGGGGTATCTGGAAGTTGGGAAGACAAGGAGGTAACATCACTCCCAGAAGAGTTACCGAGAGAACCTGATTCCGAAAATGATACCTGCAAAAGAGGTAGAACATCACTGAGAGATGCAAAGTCAACCGTGCGGGGAACAGACAAAAATCAGAACTCTAAAGAGATAAAATGGAAACACTTTGGCTCCATGTACAAGTGAACTGTCTGGCATGTCATTGCACACATGTTAAAATACATTGCATTAAGGTAGACCAGTGATTTGAATGAGATGCCAATGCACCACAGCAGATCAGAAAAAGCACCTGCACTATATTTTCCAAAACGGTGCACCACAGCACATGGGAATGAGTTACCAAGCATTAAGGTGTTCTGCAATGCATATGCATTATAGGAATTTTCTTAGTGTATTGGGGTGCAATTCAAATTGGCAACAAAAAACTGCTACATATAGGTGTGTAGCCAGCTTACAGAACATGTTTATATAAAAGTAATTTATGAAAATCAGTACACTATTTCCTTTTCTGTGAAGGTTCTCATCTATCTAGGTCAAGGTACAGTATATCTAGTAGTAGTCACATTCAACTGGACTTGTTCTGTAATGTTAAAGACGTTTCGTAGTTTACCAAGCCACTTCTTAAGTTTTAGAAAGATATTGAGGGTTATTTACTAAAGGCAAATCCAGTGTTCCCTGCTGAACCAAACAAATTTTGATCAGTGTATGGCCAACTTTAGTTCCTCGATTGCAGACTTCCTGACACCAAGAATGGTATGGGGTTATATAACTAGAACAGGCTGGCGCCACAACCATCCTGCTCTTGGACAATCAACATTCCATGGTGATTGGATTTAGGCATCTTAAATTGTGAATATAAATGCTAGGGTATCTTCCTGACAATCTAGGAACTGAAGAAGTTCCTTGATAAGCTACAAAACTTCTTCAACATTACAGAACATGTTTAGCTGAATGTCTTCCACCTGTGGGAGACTAGCCAAGGACTGACAAGCTAAATTAGGTAAAGCGATTAAATGATCTTTGAAAATTAAGAATAACAAGTCATAATTTCTAAATCAATTACCACATTTTTGGTAATAAAAAACAAGCAAACCTGCCAAACTGGAGCAACCCCACAGAACATAAAACCGAAGAGAGGCTGTAATAAAGATAATTACGTTCTCTACTGTCATCCCGCCATACTAACCACGTTAGCTTCTTGTTCTCAGACTGCATGTACATCTCTTTATACATGTAGTGCCCTGCTCCCGATGACCAGGCGCTATGTCTAAATTTAGTGGGTGTCTGAGCTGGTAGTTAGCTCAGACTTTACTGATTAAGGCTAAATCAGCCTCTGTTCCGGCTATGGCTGTGCTTGAAGGGATTTTCCCATTGTTTGCCTGAGGGTGGCATTACCACCACAGGCCAATGTTGGAAAACAGGCAGGCCAGAGTGTATTGGGTATTTTTCCCCGGGAACAGCTCAGTGGGAGTGGTCTACCCGCTGAGCATGCTGGGGTACTTAAGCGCCAGATGCCATTTCTCGGGCTCTCGTCGCCTCGTGGCCCTCCTGGCTCGAGGTATGTGTTACTGGAATTTCAGCCGCGGAGCCAGGTTGGCCCGAGGCTGCATCTCTGCCAGGTAGGCCCAGTTGTCCTGACTGGGGCCTGCACTATGAAGGTGATCCTGTGCTGTCTGTCCTGCGGGAGGAAGCCACTCAATGGAGGAAACCAGGGGAGGACCTATCCTGGAGAAGACCGAGCGGAAGGCTGGTGTCTTGGGGAAGGCCTGGTGACCTTATTGGAGAATGCATCGTAACTTATGCTTACACTTACAGTGTGCCTGGTCGGCCTAAAGGCTCAAAACTGTAAGGCTGGATATCCAGGTACTAAAATCCTGTGGCAGAGGATTATTGAACAGTTCATCTTAATCGTCCTAAAGTCTGTGGCAGAGACTGTTATTCTCTAATTTGTTCGTGTGTCATCCCGGCTGCTAGGCCAAGTGAGAGGGGCCTATCCAGGTGAGCAACACCCACTTGAAGGAGAGTGGTGAGTGTGACTTTGGAAGCTTAGAAGTTTCCCCAGTGATCTGCTGTGTGTGCCTGAACCTTCCCCTAACCCTCCATCCCTCTGCCTATACAAGTTTGTTTGGAAATAAAACCTGACGAAAAGGATTCATAACTTGTGTGGACATTGAAGTTACTATAGACTCTCATCCCCTAGACAACGAACAGTGAAGTAACGTGCAATGCCCAAATCTAAACCAGCAGCTCCTACGGGGGTGTGCTACATACATAAATACAAAGTACAATAATCTACAGCAAAAACTTTTGTGAAAAAAATCATCAAGCATGCATTTATGAACAGAACAAATGAATCTATGAGCTGTAAAATAGTAAAAGTTCATCAGAAAAGTGCTCTTCTACCCTTTAGCTTTGTAACTGAAGAGCTTAAAACTAAACAGAAAAAGAGGGAGACTCCCCCCTACCCCCTCAATACCCAACTTTTTGCCCCCCAAAAATGTGTCAAAAGTGTCCGATGTGTCCGCCATAATGTCGCAGTCATGAAAAAAAAATCGCTGATCGCCGCCATTAGTAAAAAAAAAAAAAATGATTAAAAATGCCATAAAACTATCCCCTATTTTGTAAACGCTATAATTTTGGCGCAAACCAATCAATATACGCCGATTGCGATATTTTTTTACCAAAAATATGTGGAAGAATACGTATCGGCCTAAACTGAGGAAAAAAAAAATTTATATATTTTTTGGGGATATTTATTATAGCAAAAAGTAAAAAATATTTTTGTTTATAGCACAAAAAATAAAAACCGCAGAGGTGATCAAATACCACCAAAAGAAAGCTCTATTTGTGGGAAAAAAAGGACGTCAATTTTATTTGGGAGCCACGTCGCACGTCCGCGCAATGGTCAGTTAAAGCGACGCAGTTCCGAAACGCAAAAAGGGGCCTGGTCTTTATGCTGCGTATTGGTCCGGGACTTAAGTGGTTAAATTCCCCCCAGAAAAAAAAAAATGGCTAAGTAATCGATAGTCACAAGTCTCAAGGTTATAGTTGGGGTTGCTGTGACAAGGTCAAGAAGTTCATTATTGCATATCAATAAATTGTGCAGCTTATGTAGCTCTCTTTTTTCCCATATCGATCACATTTAATGGTATACATATGTCCTGTATAACTAACCCTCTCCCTGGTTTGGAGGTTCTGATTATTCAGGTTGAATTGCAGGTTGTAGCTGTTGTAAAGTCTTTAGACCACAGTCTCCTGCTCTCTCATAACACTGTAAAGGAACCTTTACCGGTTATATCATTAATGTATGTAGACCTTTTTGACATGTTAAAATTTTTGCCTATCAATACATGATGTTGGTGGACATTTGTGATGCCATACTATTTTGTACAATCTGCTTACCTTAAATAAAGATAAAAGAAGTCTGGAGGCAGAGTGGTGACACAAGAAAGCTGAATTGTTTATTTAGGATACATGTATACACCTGTCTGGCTATGCAGTTGATAATGTTAATCTATATAACCCTTTGTCGGTTAAACCAGTATATAAATATATAGGTATTTTGATGTTTCTCTTTTGTTTTAAACAGCTTCAACTATAAAAAGCAGAGAGCAGTGCTCTGAAAAGAGGACAAAGGAGCGAAAGCAGTAAAATTAGTCGGGAAAATATAAAAGGCAATAAAGTGAGACTAAAGAAACAGACAGAAAACACAATGAATGTGTTATATAAGGAAATGTGGAGAGCAAACAAATGATAAAAGGACATGAAAGTGAATGGTCAGCCACTATAAACAGGGGAAATGTTCTATATGGATATTTATGTTTTTCTTGTACACAGCAGAAATGATGTATTTATGACTAGTTAGACTTGCTCTGATACGAATGGAGGTGTGTATGCACCGTGTAAACCTCCATGTTTACACATTCTTCCTTCAAAGGCTGACAGTAACTGGCTTCTACTGGTTTGGTTTATCACTGATCGGGTCAGTTATGTACTACAAAAAAAAAGCTCTGGATTTACACTCTACTAACTACTTCCTTATACATAACTTCACAATAAAGATATTCTTTATAAAGATTAATTTGTAATCATCACCAGTTAAACAGAACCCCCGATTAGTCTTCATACGTTCGTCATCAGATGACTGTTTGTAGTGCTATATGACTGATCATAGGTGTGCGCAGCCTATTGCATTAGGGTGTGCACCCCAAAGCTCAAACACCTGAATGCCACCCGCTGTCACAGGGAGGGGGCTCTAGTGGTGGGAGACCGTTGATTGGGAGCATATTAAATACGAGTTTAATGTATTCCTAAGGTTGAACCTAACCTTTAATATAATGGGGGCATTTACACCGGCATCCCCCAACCACCCACCTGGTGCCGCCCCTGGATAATGCTTATTCACATAGGGTGATTAGGGTGTGCCCAGGCACACCCTGCACACACTGTTGCGCACGCCTATGTGACTGATATAGATGGCCGTATTTTTTATGTATGCATTAGTCAGAATCAAACTGAAAATTGCAGCATGCACACTCCTGTCTGATCAGAAGATCTCCGCATTATTCCACTGGAAGAAGTTAGATAGAAGGTCCTGATCCCATCAGGTGTGCAACATATTTTAGAAAAGGATTCTCTTATCTGACAGGATCACTGGCAGTAAAGCCCTTCCTATGTGAGCCCTGCGGTCAGGTATCGACAGACATGAGACGATCAGTTGAGGTGATGATCTTATGTCTTTGAGCTCCTGCAAACACCTCTGGCGCATCACTTTACGGGGGGGGGGGGGACGATTGATCAGAGAGATTAGAAAAACTGTTTCAAATGCAATCACTTGCCCTTGATAAGCTGGCATCTGCCTCTTCTCCGCTTTCCTACTTCTACCTCTGTGCGCCTCAGTAGAGCCATAGATATATGTTCATGTCGGACTCTGCAGCACTTTGAAGATTCTAGGATTGTGTCTGCATGTCCTATTGAGAATATTGCCTCAGAAAAAGCCAAAACTCAACAACTTTTATGGCCTAGAAAAGGCCAAAACTTAGCAATATATACAGCTGTGGACAAAAGTTTTTAGAATGACACAAATATTCATTTTCACAAAGTCTGCTGCCTCAGTTTTTATAAGGGCAATTTGTGTATACTCAAGAATGTTATGAAGAGTGATCAGATGAATTTCAATTAATTGCAAAGTCCCCCTTTGCCATGAAAATGAACTTAAATCGCATAAAAAACATATCCACTGCATTTGTGAAGAAGGCTTCAGGGCGCCCAAGAAAGTCCAGCCAGTGCCAGGTCCGTCTCCTACAGTTGATTCAGCTGCGGGATCGGGGCACCACCAGTGCAGAGCTTGCTCAGGATTGGCAGGTGTGAGTGGATCTGCATGCACAGTGAGGAGAAGACTTTTGGGAGGATGGCCTGGTGTCAAGAAGAACAGCAAAGAAGCCACTTCTCTCCAGGAAAAACATCAGGGACAGACTGATATTCTGCAAAAAGGTACAGGGATTGGACTACTGAGGACTGAGGTAAAGTCATTTTCTCTGATGAATCCCCTTTCCGATTGTTTGGGGCATCCGGAAAAAACCTTATCCGGAGAAGAAAAGGTGAGCGCTACCATCAGTCCTGTGTCATGCCCAACAGTAAAGCATCCTGAGACCATTCATGTGTGGGGTTGCTTCTCAGCCAAGAGAGTGCGCTCACTCACAATTTTGCCTAAGAACACAGCCATGAATAAAAAAATGGTACAAAAACATCATCCGAGAGCAACTTCTCCCAACTATCCAGGAACAGTTTGGTGAGGAGCAATGCCTTTTCCAGCATGATGAAGCACCTTGCCAAAAGGCAAAAGTGATAACTAAATGACTTGGGGAACAAAACATCGAAATTTTGGGTCCATGGCCAGGAAACTCCCCAGACCTCAATCCCATTGAGAACTTGTGGTCACTGGTTAATCCTCAAAAAAAACACAAATTCTGACAAACTCCAAGCATTGACTATGCGAGAATGGGCTGCCATCAGTGAGGATGTGGCCCAGAAGTTGATTAACAGCATGCCGGGGAGAATTGCAGGGATCTTGAAAAAGAAGGAGCAACGCTGCAAATATTGACTCTTTGCATAAAGTTAATGTAATTGTCAATAAAAACCTTTGACACTTATGAAATGCTTGTAATTATACTTCAGTATACCACAGTAACATCTGACAAAAAAGATCTAAAAACACTGAAGTAGCAGACTTTGTGAAAATCAATATTTGTATCATTCTCAAAACTTTTGGTCACGGCTGTACAGTAATATTATGCATGGAACTGACTTCCAGCAAAGGTAGTGAGTCAGTCAACACTAAGTGGATTCAAACATGCATGGGACAAACATAGATCTATATTAGACGAGAAAGTTACCAAGAAAAAAAACATGTATAGATTAAACAAAAGGGCAGACTCGATGGACCACTTGGTCTTTTTTCTGCCTTCTCATTTCTATGTGTCTATGAAATCCACTAGCGCAGGGCCCCCAAACTCTTCATCTCAATGACCCCTTCAAGAAGTTTCAGATTGTTCATCAACCCCCAAAACATTTATTCATAATATTTATGCTATTTATGTATTTAAAGTGGAGCTCCACCCTAAATAGCAACTTTTGCTATTTGGACTCCTCCCCCCCTCCGGTGTCACAATTGACACCTTTCAGGGGGGAGGGGGGTGAAGATACCTGTCTAAGACAGGTATTTTCACCCACATCCGGGAGTCCTCTCTCCGGGAATCTGCGGGAGTTACGTCACTTCCCGCAGACTTCCCTTGGTGTTCTGGGAGACACTCGGCTCCCAGAACACAGGAGCACCAATCAGAACGGCGCAGCGCGACTCGCGCATGCGCCGTAGGGAACCGGGCATGAAGCCGCAGGGCTTCACTTCCTGGTTCCCTCAGCGAGGATGGTGGAGGGAGCAGCAGAGCGACGAGCGGTCGCTCGTCCTCTGCTGCGGACGTCGCTGGACTCCAGGACAGGTAAGTGTCCAAATATTAAAAGCCAGCAGCTGCTGTAGCTGTAGCTGCTGGCTTTTAATATTTTTTTTTCCGGCGGAGCTCCGCTTTAAGCTCAGTACAGTAAATGAACCCATACATACACTATTTTGTCAAAATTATTAGGACGCCTGCCTTTACATGCACATGAACTTTAATGGCATCCCAGTCTTAGTCCGTAGGGCTCAATATTGAGTTGGCCCACCCTTTGCAGCTATAACAGCTTCAACTCTTTTGGGAAAGCTGTCCAAAAGTTTTAGAAGTGTGTCTATGGGAATGTTTGACCATTCTTCCAGAAGCGCATTTGTGAGGTCAGGCACTGATGTTGGACGAGAAGGCCTGGCTTGCAGTCTCTGCTTTAATTCATCCCAAAGGTGTTCTGTCAGGTTGAGGTCAGGACTCTGTGCAGGACAGTCAAGTTCCTCCCCCCCCCCAAACTCACTCATCCATGTCTTTATGGACCTTGCTTAGTGCACTGGTGTGCAGTCATGTTGGAACAGGAAGGGGCCACCCCCAAACTGTCCAAAATGTCTTGGTATGCTGACGCCTTATGAGTTCCCTTCACTGGAACTAATGCCGCGTACACACGATCGGAATTTCCGTCTGAAAAACCTTGGATGGTTTTTCCGACAGAATTCCGCTCAAGCTTGGCAAGCATACACACGGTCACACAACAGTTCTCAGAAATTTCGACCGTCAAGAATGCGGTGACGTACAACATTACGACGAGCCGAGAAAATGAAGTTCATTGCTTCCGAACATGCATCAAATTGTTTCCGAGCATGCATAGAAATTTTGCGCGTTGGAATTGCAAACAGACAATCGGAATTTCCGATAGGAACTTTTTCCGTCGGAAAAATAGAGAACCTGCTCTCAATCTTTTGCTGGCGGAAATTCCGACAAAAAAAGTCAGATGGAGCATACACACAGTCGGAAATTTCCGACCAAAAGCTCACATCGGACTTTTGCTGGCGGAATTTCTGATCGTGTGTGCGCGGCATAAGGGGTCAAGCTCAACCCCTGAAAAACAACCCCACACCATAAAGCCCCCCTCCACCAAATGATTTGTACCAGTGCATAAAACAAGGTCCATAAAGACATGGATGAGCGAATTTTGGGAGGAGGAACTTGACTGGCCCGCATAGAATCCTGAGCTCAACCCGATAGAACACCTTTAGGATGAATTAGAGAGGAGACTGCTAGCCAGGCCTTCTCGTTGTTCAACATCAGTGCCTGACCTCACAAACATTCCCATAGACACACTCCTAAACCTTGTGGACAGCCTTCCCAGAAGAGTTGAACCTGTTATAGTTGCAAAGGGTGGGCCAACTCAATATTGAACCCTACAGACTAAGACTGGGATACCATTAAAGTTAATTTGCGTGTAAAGCAATATAGTGTATCTCCACCCTGGAAGGGGGAGGGTGGAAGGTCTCAGACATGCAACATAAAGCACACTGAAAAACAAGGCCAGTAACATCACACCACTGACAGGGAAAACTCAAGCCTGCTCCCCTGGCGGCTGACCATACAACCCAAGGGTAATACTGAATTATTTCTCGTAAAATAACTGACGTTGACCAAGGACATACTGTACTGCCACTTTGCCCTAAGACAGGGTTGCAGTTGATCAGTCCATGTTTTTCAGTACACTGCTTTCCTAAAGGGAACGTGGAAGCTACTAATGCCAATGTGTGTCGTCTAGGTTTAGATTCTAAAGCTGTCATCCAAATGATCTGGATTCGCTACGTAGTGGGTTACTGACCTGGATTAAGCATACTGGCTGTGAAATCTGAAAGGTTTTTAACAGTAAATAGGTTTTTATTTAAAAGTATTAAAGTTGACAATGACACAGTATATGGACATCAAATACATACATAAGGTCGTAAAGGTCTGATGGAACAGGTCAGATAAAGCTACTAATCGTTGTCTCAAGATAGTGATAGTCTAAAGCAGTTAATACATAGTTGTGATCTAGAACCAGGTAACAGTGGTAAATATAAAAGAGAAAGAGGGGTAAGGAGGGGAGAGAGAAAAGAAAGGGGAGGGGGGAGAGGGGGAGGGGAGGGCAGAGAAGGGGGGAAGGAAGGGATATAGATAGAAAACCACATGATAGAACAACATTCCTAGCCACAACCAGGAGATAATATAGGAGACAGCAGTATCCATTAGGAGTTACCCATGAACTCTAGGGCTCCTATCCATGTGCATCAACCCATTGGGACCAGACCTTGTCAAATTTTTTGGGGCAATTTCTACTCTCATATGTTAGCTTGTACAAAGGTAAGATGGAGTTTATCGTGGTCGTCCACGTTTGGAGCGTGGGAGGGCTGGGCTGCTTCCACTTAATGAGAATCTCTCGTCTGGCATAGTAAAGGGCATTGAACAAAAACAGTTTTTCATGCCTTGACACTTCGATACTGTCCATAACCCCAAGCAATGGTGAGGGACCAGTCCCCAAATGTTTCCAGGACACCCATTACCCCCTCCCAGTATGGACGCAGCACAGGGCACGACCACACCATATGAAGGAATGTGCCTGAAGACGAACCACATCTAGGGCATTGAGCACTCGTTCCAGGGTATATGCTGGCTAGTCGCGCGGGGGTTTAGTATGCCCTGTGCAGGAACTTGAGTTGGATGAAGCGGTCTTTAGCTGAGATCATTTTAGTAACATAGTCAGACAACACGTCCCCCCGGGTCTCGTCAGTCAGATCTGGAATGTCCACCCTCCACTTATTGTAAACGTTTGTCAGGGATGTCATATGCGCAGAAATCTGAAAGGTTTAAACTCCACCCTGCATGCCTGTCTCATGCTCAATGACTCACTAGGGAGTTAAGCCAAGACCAAGACCAAGAGAACTGCCCTGGAGCCGGTGTTTCGTCACATTCGGTGACCCGTCACATTTGGTTACGGAAGTGACATTCCACTGAGAAATTTCGCACTGCGCATGCGTAACTTGCCGATATGCTTTCCAAAAGTTTTGCGACAATACGGAGCAGTGAAACCGTCAGATAATGTCACGGAAGTGACGTTACAGACAATACAAACACTGCGCTATGCGTTCCAAGACTAATACTTCCCTAACAACAATCTTGCACGGTACAGACTGGGCATGTGTAAAAGTGTCAGGAGCACGCACAGCTACAGCTGAATCAAATGATGTCAAATCAACATTAGTAACGACAAAATCATATATCATCTACAGCAGGGCTCAAAATTTCAAGTCCTGAGCTACTAGCCAGGCCTCAAGTGTTATTCGCCACCAGTTGCCCCGCCCAACCTCTACCCTGCCCCGCCCCCAAATTATCTCATGAAATTACACTTTAATGTTTTATGTAATTAAGTTATAAAAATATTAAGAACTTTATCCATGCCCGCCAATGCAGCCTGTGCCCACCATGCAGCCTGTGTCCAATGCAGCCTGTGCCCACCACGCCACATGTGTGCCATATTATTGCAGCCTGTGTCCCATATTATTGCAGCCTGTGTCCCATGTGCAGCCTGTGTCCCATATTATTGCAGCCTGTGTCCCATATTACTGTGTCCCATGTGCAGCCTGTGTCCCATGTGCAGCCTGTGTCCCATGTTGCAGCCTGTGTCCCATGTTGCAGCCTGTGTCCCATGTTGCAGCCTGTGTCCCATGTTGCAGCCTGTGTCCTATTTTGCAGCCTGTGTCCCATGTGCAGCCTGTGTCCCATGTGCAGCCTGTGTCCCATATTACTGTGTCCCATGTGCAGCCTGTGTCCCATGTTGCAGCCTGTGTCCCATGTTGCAGCCTGTGTCCCAAGTTGCAGCCTGTGTCCTATGTTGCAGCCTGTGTCCTATGTTGCAGCCTGTGTCCCATGTGCAGCCTGTGTCCCATGTGCAGCCTGTGTCCTATGTTGCAGCCTGTGTCCCATGTGCAGCCTGTGTCCCATGTGCAGCCTGTGTCCCATGTTGCAGCCTGTGTCCCGCATTGCAGCCTGTGTCCTATGTTGCAGCCTGTGTCCCGCATTGCAGCCTGTGTCCCGCATTGCAGCCTGTGTCCCGCATTGCAGCCTGTGTCCCGCATTGCAGCCTGTGTCCCGTATTGCAGCCTGTGTCCCATGTGCAGCCTACCTGTGGAGGGGAAGAGAGGAGAGCCGCCACTGTATGATCAGAGCAGGGAACATCACAGCTTTTGTTTCAATAGCTGTGTGTTCCCCCGCAGCGCGCCGTCACATAAGCCCCTCCCCTTGTCCGGGGAACTTTGATACATGTCACTTGTCCTAGGATTGGACGGGTGATCTTTCTATCAAAGTCCCGGAAAAAGAGGAGGGGTTTATGTGATGGCGCACAGCGGGGGAACACACATCTTTTGAAACGAAAGCTGTGATGTTCCCTGCTATGATCATCCAGTGGCGGCTCTCCTCTCTTCCCCTCTGTAATCGGCGGTGCTCGCCCCCCCCCCCCCCGCTCCCAGGCAGCTCTTCTCGCCAGCTCTCAAAACGCAAAATGCGAGCGCGCGAGTGTAAATTTTGAGGGCTGATCTACAGAACACATACAATGAATGCTAATTTATACATTCAGGTTGACGGAAGGTGCTATTTAATCCTGCTTGCACATATAATGTGATTACATAGCACGTTATAAACACACACAATCTATTACAAATAAACATTAGAGGATCTGTATCATTGGTTAACGTTTGCAGCAGCATGGGGTGGGATGGGCTGTTTACTAGAGCTGCTGTATAATTGGTTGACGCTTGTGGCATAGGTTCTATGATTGGTTGAGGCTGGGCACGCTCCCGCAATGCAAGTGGAAGGCATTTTAATGTATTTGACGACACTTCCGTCACACTTTCTGACGGTTTTAGTGTGCTGTTTTGTCGTAAAAGTGTTGGAACGCATATCGCATATGGCGTCGTCGCGCATGCGCACTCCAGGGGGTAGCCAAATATGATGGGTCGCCATATGTGACAAAACACCTGCCCCTGTATTTTTATCCTCGGAGGTTTCACTTTTACTTTCAATGTTACTCTTTCTACTGAATGTAAACCTCTTTACGCATCTTGTGTATGATGTTTTTTTTTTTTACAAATTAATACATTTTCATTTCGGTGACTAGCCATCATACTCTCACATATCTAAGCCCCATAGAAAAAGCCCTGTGTGGAAGACATTGTGCCTATATTTCTCTATCACATGTTTTATCCTTACCAGCTGCTGAAATGCAGGTTGCTCCAAGTCACTCTGCAATGCAAAATCACTGAGTGCTTTCCAGGGAGGTTGATAGGTCTGTACCTCTACTGCATTTCCCTGCATGGCACTGTCATGGCGGATGGGGCTTCCTGCTACAAGTGGCGTTCCTGTTAACCCTTGAAGACTCTGAAAAGACAGGAAGAATGTCAGCTATAGACAAAAGACAAAAACTATTTTACATGTATGGCGAGCAAGTAAACAATTCCTTAAGATGCCCATACACACTGACATTTTTTATTTATTTTTTAAAGTGATAGGATATGGAATTGAATCTCCTTCTCACAGATTAAGGCCTCATTCACACCAAATGTACATAAAAAGTGATGAAAAAAAAAAACAGATTTGACTTGCACAGGCTTGTTCACACCATGTGCAGAGAAATGCGTATTTATTACGTGATCTCTGCAAGGACACATTGCATTGTTTTCTATGTGCTCTGTTCACACCATAACACTGCTGTCACGTGAGTTTTTTTCTGCGAAGAAATGTGTAACACACATTTTTTGCAAGGGCACAAAGAACACAATTGTTCTCTATGTGCCCTATTCAAACCACAATGTTGATGTAACATCACATCAGCATAGCTCCCAATTATCCCTGATTTTGAGGACTGTCCCTGATTTAGAGGGTCTGTCCCTGATTTGGAACAATGTCCCTCTGTCCCTCTTTCCTCCTCATTTGTGCCTCATTTTGGTCTGATCTATATAGATTTATCTTTCAAAAAGTGTTTCCCAGTGCTAAACCTTTCATCCAATTTCTAAAATGCTGCATTTGTATATTTAAAAAGCCAATATAAAAGAATAGTAGTGGTAAAAAAAGCACTTGTGTGTTTTTTGTATAATTCTCCTTTAAGGGGGTGTGGCAGGGGGTGTGTCCTATGTCAACATACTTTTGCTGATAGGTGTCCCTCGTTCCCATCCCCAAAAGTTTGGAGGCATGCATTGTTTTTTTTTTCTGCCCAGAAAACTGCATACACATTGCAAATCCACATGTGATACCAGTGTTGTGATGTGAACAGGGCACATAGAGAACAATTGTTTTCCTTGTGTGCTAGCAGAGGCAGGTGCAGAATAAATCATGGCTCTGCAAATGGTGTGAACAAGGCCTAAGCCTAAATCTGGCCATACATTATACAATTTTCTTATTCAATTTTCTTTAGATTTACCTTCAACTATGTAGTGCAAGGGCCTGCCTGATTGCATACACATTAACCACTTTAATACCGGGCATTTTCACCCCCTTCCTTCCCAGACCAATTTTTAGTTTTCAGCGCTGTCGCACTTTGAATGACAATTGCGCGGTCATGCAACACTGTACCCAAATGAAATTTATGTTTTTCTCCCCACAAATAGAGCTTTCTTTTGGTGGTATTTGATCACCTCTGCGGTTTTTATTTTTTGCGCTCTAAACAAAAGAAGAGCGACAATTTTGAAAAAAAACACAATATTTTTTACATTTTGCTATAATAAATATCACCATTTTTTTTTAAAAAAACAATTTTTTCCTCAGTTTAGGCCGATACGTCATCTTCTACATATTTTTGGTAAAAAAAAATCGCACTAAGCGTATATTGATTGGTTTGCGCAAAAGTTATAGCGTCTACAAAATAGGGGATAGAATTATTGAATTTTTTTTTTTTTTTTACTAGTAATGGCAGCGATCTGCGATTTTTATTGTGACTGCTACATTGCGGCGGACACATCGGACACTTTTGACTCATTTTTGGGACCATTCACATTTATACAGCGATCAGTGGTATAAAAATGCATTGATTACTGTATATTGTGACTGTCAGGGAAGGGGTTAACACTAGGGGCGATCAAGGGGTTAAATATGTTCCCTAGGGAGTGATTCTAACTGTAGGGGGAGGGGACTCACAAGGGGGGGAGACCGATCAGTGTTCCTCTGTACTGGGAACACACATCGATCTCCTCACCTCTGACAGGACGTGGATCTGTGTGTTTACACACACAGATCCACAGTCCTGCTGTGTTCACGGGCAATTGCGGGTGCCCGGCGGACATCGCGTCCGCTGGGCACGCGCACCGGGTCCCGAGAGACGCGGCGGGTGTGCGCACGCCCACTAGACGGCCGGGAAGCCCAGGACGTCATATGACCTGCGGACATCATATTACAATAGCCCGGTATTGAAGTGGTTAATTAAAAGTGTTTAGGTTTGACCTCATATTATATGGTTTTGGTAAATCTAAAGGAAAATTGAATAAGAAATTGTATATTGTATGGCCAGCCTTACTGTACAGGGGTTTGCAAGGTGCAGATTCCAAGTCAAATTATACTGCTTGCATTAAAATTAAATTAATTTTTTTTAATGATGTATTAATGAATACGGAGCCATATTCATTGGTGCCCTTTATATCTGCCTGGATTTCAGCTTTAAATTACAGTGAAAATTAATGATTGTAGAATGTGTGACAAGCATTACAGGCCATTTCTGAAAGAAAGAGTTAATCAGTAATATTACTGAGAATTGCAATCATTGTGAGCATCCCATTTCTTGATCAATGAGTTTGGAGCAATCCCAGATCACAATCACAGCATAAAAATATCCCTGACAACCTCATATACAGCATGAATCTTGTCTGACTATTGACCATAACCATATTTTACCGTCTTGTCGCTGAGTTGTTGCTGCTGCTGTAGCTGTTTCATGAAGATGGATCTCTTCTTGTCTTTACAGCGTTTGTTCTGAAACCAGACCCGGATCACCCTCGGGCTGAGCCCAGTCATTTCTACAAGCTGCTCTTTCATCAAGGCGTCCGGTCGAGGGTTGGCTGCGTAGCACGTTCGTAGTGTGTGTAACTGCTTTTCATTCAGAACAGTCCGTACTCTCGTTGTCTTTTCGGTCTGCTTGTGGATATGAGACCTATGTGAAGAGGACCTGCCATTTTCTGGAACACAAAGAATGGACAGTGAATGGAGGACGTTCTTATAGAGCTGATCTATTACATGTATAAGGAGAAAATGGGAATGTAGTAGGGTTAATTAACTAAAGAAGTAGAGGCTGTTAACCTCCCTGGCGGTATGATTCTGTCAGATTTTAGGTGCTGAAAGCGGGTACCATTATTCTGCATGGAAATTTGGCGTTTTATATTGCAGGCCTGTAATTCTTAGGAATAACTCACTTAAATCTGTCCAAACCAGAGTCTAGTAGACATCCCGGGTATGATAAAGTTCAAAAAACAAAATTATACATTATAATAAAATAAATAACTATAAAATAATTATAACAAATAATAATATAATAATAATAAAAGTGTTTTTCAGTGTTTGATGACGAATTTCCCCACAAATCGCTATCGCTTAATTCTGCGAGTGATTCTAATTTATTATCGCTGTTTTTTAGCTGGTCTAAAACCACTTTTGACATAAAGGGACACTTTTTGGTTGCTATGGACAATCTCCAGTTTCCAGGCAGAAAAAAAACGTTTTTATTCTATAAAAGTGCATGCAGGACACTGGGCAGACCACTAGGGACAATGGGGGTGTGTAATTATTACATACAGTTCCTTTAATCTGTAAGATTACCGTGTACTGTATGTGTATTGTGTTTTAACTTTTTTGAATTTGGCGCCGATCTCCGTCCCCGTGCGTCGTAACGTCGCAGGGAACGGAGCTCGGCGGCATTCGGCAGTGTGTGAATCGAGCGAGATGACGGCTCGATCACACAGCGGGGAAGCATCGCAGGATCCAGGGGACAAGGTAAGTAACTCCTGCCTGGATCACTGCGACGCAGCCCGAGTCGGGCTCGGGGTTACCGCTTTTGGTGCTGAAATTTAACCCAGAGCCAGACTCGGGAATACCGCCAGAGAGGTTAACAAAACAAAGTAGAGCCCATTCATACCAGATGCTATGGGGTGCACTAGCCAGCCTTGCCCAATAGACATGTTAGCAATTAGTTTCTGGACAAATTTCTGGTTATTCAGAGATTCGGATATATCTGAATCTCAGAATGAAATAGTAACGAATTTGGTTGAATTTGTAAATTTTTTTTTGGTATGTTTGTTTTCTAAACATTTTCGTAACGATTCGAATTTGGATCGGTTGAAAAATGATGGACCGATTAAAATTCTGTGTGAAGAATAGCTGGTTGGTAAGAAGCGGGCCAGGAAGCTGGCCACCGCGTCCTCAACAACTTATGACCTATCAGCTGTCAGCGGGCTTCCCCGCTGAGAGCTGAAATGTAATCAAAAGAATGCAAGCAATAGAAAATTCAGAAGAAAACAGGGTGGGGTCCCCCCGATGTAGATCCATCATCAATCACGACGCCACACCACCGGACCCGAAAAACCCCCCCTCCAGTCTCATCAAAGGCTCCTGACGTCTGCCTGCTCCTCCGTCTGACATTTCTTAAATAACTAAGGGGCGAGTCGCCCGATGTCAACTTGTGGTCCCAGCCCCTTGTGACGTCAACAAGCCAGCATGCCTCAGTCAATGACATCGCAAGGAGCCAGGGCCACCTGGTAAGGTCATCAGTAGTCCCGCCCCTTAGCTATTTAAGAAATGTCCAACAGAGGTGCTGGCAGTACTATTCTGATTGGGGGGCGGGATCTGGGGCCCCCCAGATTCTGATAAGCCCAAGGTTGTGAGGAAGAGGCCCGGCCTGCTCCTTAACAACCAGCAATTCTTCATACAGAATTGGAATCAGTTGATCATTTTTCGACTGATCCGAATTTGAATCATTCCAAAAATGTGGAATTCATTCGAAAATCAGTAAACAAAACTAAATTTAGTGAAACATAACTAAACGTATTCTGAAACGAATCAACTAAACGAAATTAGTAATATAACTAATCTATCCAAAACGAAGCAAAACAAATTTTTCCGTTCTGCACATGTCTATTGCCCAACCAAGTCCCAATGCATAGACAAGGCAAATGGCCTTATTCTCTATCATTGCAGTTTCAACCACCGCATCCCACCGAACTGTCGCTTTGTAATATTTCAATAAAGATCTAATTGAAAACAAAAAGGTTACAGTGTGGCACAGCAGCACAGGTCTTTATGCCCAGGAGGACTTATCACGTGGCCACTGGTTACATTTGGCTGTCGCTATGTCTATGACAGCTTGGTCACTGTGCTGGAAGCACGCCGCAGTGAGTGTGATCTCAACACCAAAACCCCAGCCATCCATGGACACATATGTGCAGCATGTGGGAATTAAAAAATATGCGTTATGTGGACGGCAAGAGGGTAATATTCTCTTTGCTAAGTGAACAGCCTGCAGTAAATCAATCCCACTGTGTTTTACACATCTGTCAAAATAAAAGTATATGGTACTCAAGTTATATTATACAATATGTCAATACACCTTTACTGACCAATAATTACAACGCAATACATCCTGTATAATAATAATAATACCCATAACATGCAAGCAAGCTGCAATAAGTTCTTTAGAGGAAAAATATATTTTCACCAAACACTTGCTCATTATTTTAAAATTTTTCTGATTGTGATAGTTTCACATTATTGCTTGCTTGCTGTTCAGTATTTCCACGATGATTCCTAATATTAATATTTGTGGAGTCTCCATTTAATGACAACATGCACCAATGAGTCAGATGACAGGATAGCTTATACAGAAAGTGTGCATTACTCTCATTCAGTCTGAGCAGACTAAAACTATGCAAGACAAACAGCAAAGCACACTCACAAAAAAAAAAAAAATACAGTCTGCATACTTAATGAGCAAATATGTTCACTATACACTAAGCATAAAGTGTAGGTCACAGGAGTGGGGACGGGAATGGCCATAGATGGATGGAAATTTGACCCGCCCTTGCTAAACCAGTACATTTTAGATCCATCAATGGCTAGCTTAAGTAATGGAAATATTTTGTTTGAGCCAGCTTGGCCAAAATGAGCTGTTTAAAAAAAGACAGGAAGCCTGGCCTTCAGCTTTAACAAATAATAATAATGGGAAAAAGAGAAACATAGACAGTGGAAATTTTTGTAATATTGTTGGTCTACGTATAAAGAGACCCCTTACATTGTTAATCAGTGTAGAAGAGCCCCCCTTATATTGTTGGTCAGTGTAGATGAGACCCTTTACTTTGTTGGTCAGTGTAGAAGAGACCCTTATACTATTGGTCAGTGTAGACGGGACCCTTTATATTATTGGTCAGTGTAATAGAGACCCCTTATATTGATGGTCAGTGTAAAAGAGACCCCTTATTATTGTTGGTCAGTGTAGACAAGACCCCTTATATTATTGGTCAGTGTAATAGAGACCCCTTATATTAATGGTCAGTGTAGTAGAGACCCCTTATATTGATGGTCAGTGTAATAGAGACCCCTTACATTGTTGGTCAGTGTAGAAGTGACCCTTTATATTGTTGGTCAGTGTAGAAGAAACCCCTTATACTGTTGGTCAGTGTAGAAGTGACCCTTATGGTGATGGTCGGTGTAGAAGAGACCCCTTATATTGTTGGACAGTGTAGAAGAGACCCCTTATATTGTTGGACAGTGTAGAAGTGACCCCTTATATTGTTGGACAGTGTAGAAGTGACCCCTTATATTGTTGGTCACTGTAGAAGTGACGCCTACGATGATAGTGGGTGTAGAAGTAACCCCTTATATTGTTGGTCAGTGTAGAAGTGATGCTTACGGTGATGGTCAGTGTAGAAGTGACCCCTTATATTGTTGGACAGTGTAGAAGAGACCCCTTAAATTGTTGGTCACTGTAAAAGTTATCCCTTTATTGTTGGTCAGTGTAGAAGTGACCCCTTATATTGTTGGTCAGTTTAGAAGTGGTGCTTACAGTGGTGGTCGGTGTAGAAGTGCATCTTACAGTGGTGGTCGGTGTAGAAGTGACCCCTTATATTGGCAGTCAGTGTAGGCAGAAGATCAATCTTTCACAGCTCTTTTCTCAAGGAACTCCTAGCAACCTCTCCAGGAACCCCAGGATTCCATGGTTGAGAAAAGCTGGTTTATAGGAAATATGTATGAAGTTAACAATGACTGTACATTTTTTTCTTTGTGAAGTGGAATGTGTGTAATGGAATGCGTCTTGACTGTATTTTATAAAGTAATGGTCATCATGTTTAGCTTTTCATTTAAAATATTTCAACAACTAGCGACAACTGAATACAGGCCAACATCCGGGTGAAAAGTCTGATTAGAGAGACTCAGAAAATCTTAAGTAAAGGAAATCCACCCACTCCCACTGTCATGCAATACAGGTTTGAAAACGAAAGTGAACATCTCATTGGTTGTCTCCTGCAATGTTAGTGCTTTTCTTCCCATCAGATTGTATCAGAATGCAGTGTGATTTGATTAAATGAAAACAATATCTTGGAAGACTTCGTAGCACTTTTCATTTTTGTACAAAATTATTGCCAACATATCATTTGATGTTTTGTTCTCTGTAATATGTATCTGCTTGAACAAGATCCACATGACCCTTTTTTTGTATAACAATATGGCTTTTTATTGCCATACTGGCAAACATCTCACTAATTTACTTTCAACAAATAAATCAAACTGTGTTGACCGTACTGCACACAATTAGAACAGGGGATGAAGAAAGAAAATAATCCACATAAAAAAAAAACTAAAAGAAAAATGTATTTGTAACATAGAGAACAATTGGGAGAATTCATAAAAATCCCCAACACTTTTCTGGTGCTATGGCCCTTTTAAAATGGCCTGTGTCAGATTAAAAAAATCCTTTACCGACACTTTGCAGTAGATTTGGGTAATTATTTTACTAAGTGGTACTATTACTGGACCAAGTTCTAAAATAATTACCTCCAATTTGTAAATAATGAAAATGGAGGTAATAGAGACCAACTTTAAGTTGGCGTACAGAGACAGGCAGAGTGCCGTCCCTGTATGCTGTGCAGCACAGCAGCATATTTGCTGCTGCTACTCCCATCTCCTCCTTACATGTCATTGGTTGTTAAAGACACCATCAGCTTTAACACCAATGGGATCTTAGCAACCAGCACCATTGCAGTGGGCAGAGCCCGAGAAAGCTAAGCCACTAGTTTCCTATCAGGTCCTCTCTCTCCTTGTGATTGACAGCAGGAAGTGGGGGGGGGGGTTCTATAGCCATCAGCAGGTTGTCTATTGGCTATGGTTCCACCCACTGCCTGCTGTAAATTACACATGAAGTGGACCTGATGGGCAACTAGTGTCTCTGAATCCCCGTCAGTTACATAGTTAGTTACATAGTTAGTCAGGTTGAAAAAAGACACAAGTCCATCCAGTTCAACCATAAAAAATAAAATAATATCATACAATCCCATATACCCAATTTTATACCCACAGTTGATTCAGAGGAAGGCGAAAAACCCCAGCAGAGCACGATCCAATTTGCTACAGCAGGGGAAAAAATTCCTTCCTGATCCCCCGAAAAGCAATCAGATTTTCCTCGGATCAACTTTACCTATAAATGTCAGTACCCAGTTATATTATGTACATTTAAAAAGGAATCCAGGCCTTTCTTAACCTCCCTGGCGGTATGATTCTGTCAGATTTTAGGTGCTGAAAGCGGTACAATTATTTTGCATGGAAATTTGGCGTTTTATATTGCAGGCCTGTAATTCTTAGGAATATCTTACTTAAATCTGTCCAAACCAGAGTCTAGTAGACATCCCGGGTATGATAAAGTTTGAAACACAAAATCATAAATTATAATATAATAAATAACTATAAATAATTATAACAAATAATAATATAATAATAATAAAAATTATTCAATATTGTAATCAAATCAAAAACACTGAAATTTGCTCAGTTGCAGAATTGTCGCTGTCATTAGATTTAGTGTTTGATGACAAATTTCCCCACAAATCGCTATCGCTCAATTCTGCAAGTGATTCTAATTTATTATCGCTGTTTTCTAGCTGGTCTAAAACCACTTTTGACATACTGGGATACTTTTTGGTTGCTATGGACAATCTCCAAATTCCAGGCAGAAAAAAACTGTATTTATAATATAAAAGTGCATGCATGGCACTGGACAGACCACTGGGGACAAAGGGGATGTGTAATTTTATTATACAGTGCTGTAATCAGTAAGATTACAGTATACTGTATGTGTATTGTGTTTTTACTTTTTTGAATTTGGCGCTGATCTCCGCCCCCGTGCGCCGCAACGTCGCAGGGAATGGAGCTCGGCGCCACTGTGTGAATTGAGCGAGGAGACAGCTCGCAAACACAGCGGGGAGACATCGCAGAATCCAGGGGACAAGGTAAGTAACCCTCCCTGTATCCTGCGATGCAGCCCGAGTCTGGCTCGGGGTTACCGCTAATGGTACTGAAATCTCACCCCGAGCCAGACTCAGGAATACCGCCAGGGAGGTTAAAGCAATCTACTGAGCTGGCCAGAACCACCTCTGCAGGGAGTCTATTCCACATTTTCACAGCTCTTACTGTGAAGAAACCTTTCCGTATTTGGAGATGAAATCTCTTTTCCTCTAGACGTAAAGAGTGCCCCCTTGTCCTCAGTGTTGACCGTAAAGTGAATAACTCAACACCAAGTTCACTATATGGACCCCTTATATATTTGTAAATGTTGATCATATCCCCCCTTAATCTCCTCTTCTCAAGAGTGAATAAATTCAGTTCCTCTACCCATTCAGCTTCAAAGCTCTCCTGTCACTGCGCTGTCTGTGTGACAAGTGCTGCTGCAGGAAGTGGAGGAATATCTGTATGGACGCACAGGCCTTAGTGCACTTTCACATGCAGTGCATCCCCCAGATATATATACCTGTTTAGGAATCTGTGGTCTGTACTGACATTTGTCATGTGAATGCACATTGGAATTCTAAAGAGCGTTATAGACACCCTTTATAAATTCCCCTAAGTGTCTGTTATAGTATCATTCATGAATAATCCAATTCATAAACCAGACTACTTGTCTAGCTTGTTGTATTGGGTGTAAAAGGCCATTGGGGCATAGGCGTCCGCTGAACTTTTTTCAGGGGGGGGCATCATTAGGTCATCCATGCTCGGTCCCTTTTTGACAATGTCATGAAGGGGAGGGGCTTGTGGCCATATTTTGATCTTTATGAAAACAGCGTATACTGTATAGGTTGTTTTCATCAAGATCAAAATATGGCCGCCCACAACACAGATGTATTGCAATACAAAATGATGTACACAGTGGTGTCGTGGCACAGGCACTGCTGTTACCTGTAGTTCTTCAGCGATAGGCCCAGGGCAGGCACTGGCAGTGTATTCTCTCTTGTCTCGGCCACTGCACGCCATGCACCTGTGGGAGGAGGAGCCGGCGCCGCGCCAGCCAGATCGGCAAAGGTGCAACATACATTTTTTACACAGGCAGAGGCAGGCTGAGGCAGCAGCCAATCACAGAACAGCCGGGTCACGGTGATGTTAAGCAGAGGCCTGAGCGTCAGAGCCAATCCGATGCTCGGGCCGGGGGTGAGGAGGGAGGGACGGATGTGTAGTCGGAAAAGACAGAGCAGCCCCAGGCCAGCAGCAGACTTAGAAAAAAAATCCACAGCTGCCGCGGCGGCCATTGCAACACAGGGGGCAAGTGTCTTCACTCTGACTTCAACACTCTTACGATTCCAGGGGGGGGCAATTGACCCCCCTTGCCCTATGGAGCGGACGCCCATGCATTGGGCAGATTTACTAAAGCTGATGCACACAGAACCTGGTGCAGCTCTGTATTGTAACCAACCAGCTTCTAGGTTATATTTTCAAAGCTTAATTGAATAAACTGAAGTTATCTGCTGATTGGTTAACATGCACAGCTGCACTAGATTCTGTGTGCACCAGTTTTAGTAAATTGCCCCCCCCCTCATGTCTACAAATCAAAAATGTGGACAAGGATGAGTTCCTACCAACAAAACGACAGGAAAGCTAGTTCATACTTTGGCCAAGACAAGGCACCGAGAATAATTCAACGTCATAGATTTGAGTGGAAAGTGCCAAAAAAAAAAAAAAACTTACAGTAATACTTGTCTCTATTATACTCTAAGCATGTACCACACTGATTAGCTTCTAGTGGTTGACAACTCATCTATTCGAAATTAAACGATTTTTGTTACTATGTTGGATCATGAAGATAGAGAAAATTGTAAGGTTGTTTAGCTCAGTGCCTGTTCTAGCAGCAAATCTCAGTTGTACCTCAAATTTTATGGCAAAAGTGGAAATATGCTTAAAAAAAAATCTTAAAGGATAAGTTCATCTTTGGGAACATGTTACACGTTACACTCATTTTTAGGGTGGAACATGTAACATGTTTCCACTCCTGCAGCCTCTCCCCCATATTTCCCTTCTCTGTGAGAGTGGGACGGGGATCTTCTCCCTGCACGCGCTGTCACAATTTGAACAGAGTGCGGCCATGTAAGGCTCCACCTACACAGCTGCGTCGTTCATTAACAAAGTTCTGTGAATGAATGCCTACAAGTACCGTCAGCCTTTGCGGCTGACAGCTTGTAGTTCTCAATGAACTGCGAGGGTGCTGGTGAGCGCTATCATAGTCCATTGAGCTTCCTGGACTGAAGTAACCACTTGCCCGTATTGTAGGTATGGGCAGACAGCTACACTGACAGTCTGCAGGAGCCTGACTTGCAATGTTTTACAGGCTCCTGACCTTCTTTAACCGATTGCCGACCGCCTCCTGTACTTATACGTCGGCAGAATGGCACAGACAGGCATATCAACGTACCTGTACGTCCCCTTTAAATGCCTGTCCTTGTGGTTGCGCGCGGGGATCCCCACGATCGTCTCACGGAGGTATAGAGCGGGGAGATGCGTGTGTAAACACGCATCTCCCGGCTCTGCCTAGTGACAACGACACGGATCTTGGCTCCGTGTACTCAGAGCGGAGATCAGTGTCATGTGACACAGAGCCCATCCCCCCTACAGTAAGAAACACTATGCAGGGAACTTAACCCCTTCAGCGCCACCTAGTGGTTAACCCCTTCACTGCCAGTGTCATTTTCACAGTAATCAGTGCATTTTTATAGCACTGATCGCTGTTAAAATGACAATGGTCCCAAAAATGTGTCAAAAGTGTCCGATGTGTCCGCCATAATGTCGCAGTCATGAAAAAAATCACTGATCGCAGCCATTACTAGTAAAAAAAAAAAAAAATTAATAAAAAATGCCATAAAACTATCCCCTATTTTATGAACGCTATAACTTTTGCGCAAACCAATCAATAAACACTTATTGCGATTTTTTTACTTAAAGTATGTAGAAAAATACGTATCGGCCTAAATATATATTTTTGGGGGATATTTATTATAGCAAAAAGTAAAAAATATTGCATTTTTTTCAAAATTGTCGCTCTATTTTTGTTTATAGCGCAAAAAATAAAAACCGGAGAGGTGATCAAATACCACCAAAAGAAAGCTCTATTTGTGGGAAAAAAAGGACGTCAATTTTGTTTTGGACCCACGTCGCACGGTGCAATTGTCAGTTAAAACGACGCAGTGCCGAATCGCAAAAAGGGGCCTGGTCTTTAACCAGCCAAAATGGTCCGGGGCTGAAGTGGTTAAAGGACAACTTATCCTTTAATGACCTCTTTAGCAGCAGGCATTGTCCAGTAGCTCATCCCAAAAGTTCACAAGCAAGAGCACTGAAATTGTTCAAGTCCCTCTCTCAGCAGCTCAGCTCACACCACTCCCCCTGGCAGAGCGCCAGCTCTGTGTTTACATTGGAGATTAGGCCAAAAGCATGCTGAGTCACTGTTTGGAAAGGGAGTGGGGCAGCTGAGCTGGCTTAGATGATGGAATTGGTTTTGTAAAGGAATGTTCACATTGCAAAGTGAGTGCTCACTGAGACATAATGAACAAGGTCAATCAACCAATCATGTGCTAGCAAAAAAATCCTGTTTTTGTATTTAACTTGGCTCATGATCGGGTATTCCAAGTGAACACAGGTTCATCTTATTTACTATCATTCACTGTGAAAAGTAAACATAAAAGTTTATGTTTACAAAAGCATAAAGTTAACAGCCTTTAGGGGTTTATTTACTAAAGGCAGGGCTGGTGCAAGGATTGTTGACACCTTAGGCGAAACCTAATTTTGTCGCACACCCTTTGGCTCCACCCCTGACTCCACCCCTTTGTCCTGCCCATGTATACCTCACCTTTTTAATGAAGCACTCATCAAATGCAGCCTCACCAACGCCCATCAATGAAGCCTACTAGTGCCCATCAATGAATGTTTGCTTGCTTCCATTCATTCGGGAGTTGGGACACAGACACAGTCCTGCACCTCGGACACTAAGAATGGAGCGGTAGCTGCCTGCAGATGCTGAGACTTAGTTTCAGAGAGAAGAGAGTAGGAACACCAGTGGCCGGGCACCCCTAGGCAGCAGTGCGCCCTAGGCGGCTGCCTAGTTTGCCTAGTGGTAGCACCGGCCCTGACTAAAGGCAAATCCACTTTGCACTACAAGTGCACTTGGAAGTGCAGTCCCTGGAGATATGAGGGGGACATGCAAGAAAATAAAAAAAACAGCATTTTTGCTTGTACATGATTGGATGATACAATCAGCAGAGCTTCCCCTCATTTCAGATCTTTCTACAGCGACTGCTCTTCCAAGTGCACAAGTGCACTTGTTGTGCAAAGTGGATTTGCCTTAGTAAATCAACCCCTTAGTTTTTAAGTACCGTATATTCTCGAGTATAAGCCGAGATTTTCAGCCCTCTTTTTAGGCTGAAAATGCCCCCCTCGGCTTATACTCGAGTCTATACTCCTGACTGTGTACCTGATTATGGTGCAGAGTCAGACGGCGGGCAGCCATTGTGGAAAAGTCGCGCCTCCTCCTCATTCTGTTTATCTGATTATGGTGCACTGCAGAGTCAGACGGCGGGTGGCCATTCTTGAAAAGTCGCACCTCCTCCTCGTTCTGTTCCATGATAGGCAGAACACGCAGTTTCCCAGCAGACACTGTGTTTAGTGTTCCGCCTATCACGGACATTCTTTCATCCTCGGACAAGAGGATGCTGCACAATGCCTGCTGGTGTGTAAAGGCTTATTAATAGCTTGTTAGGAATATGTAAACATTTGAGTGTCCATAATCTGACCACAGTTGTACTTTAATGTGCAGCTTTACTCAGACTATGGACATTAAAGTAGAACTATAAGCAAAACTTTTTTTTCAAATTGGATAGAGCAAGGGAGGGTTATAACCCTTGTCTGCCCCATAGCCAAACAAGAAGTGAGAGGAAATCCCTGCAAATTAAGGGAATTCCTTGGGGGCCACCAGGTCACCAAAACTAGGGTCCCCATTGGAAGATTTCCCTTCTATTACCTTTCTGGGGACAACCCAAAATTTGGGATTTTCTTTCACTTTCAATGATAATGGTAAACAGGACAAATAGAGAAGGTGATTCTCCCTAACGGGGACACAGACAGCAATACAAATTGACAAGCATTATAATCCCTCTCCACTCTATCCAAACAAAAAAAAAAAAGTTTTACCTTTAATTATACTTTAAAGTATTTATATATTCTTACCAAGCCGAAAAATAGCTGTAAAACAAGCCACCTCTGACCTTTCTAGCTGCTTGTATTGTAAAGTAACTAATTCCAAAATCTTAAAAGGTCATAGCAAAGACTTTAAGGGCTCGTTAACACCAGCCCACAAGCTAAGACAAGTCATTTTAGCATGTGGGCTGATGTTCGTTGTGTAGCAGCAGTGAGTGGTTGTTACCTTTCTCTTTTTATCTTTATTGAAATGTCAAAAATGACATTTCCATTCATCTCTATGCATCAAGGAAGAGCTGCAACCTAAATATTGTGTAAACATAATAATTTTATATTATTAATTTACTTGAACCGAGCTTCCAGTAACATGCAGTTGTGTAAATATAATTGCCATAACAGGTAGTATAATATTTTAACCAGTAGTTACGCATGCATAGAACAAATCATCGACTTGGTAGAAACAATAGGATAGCGATTATCCCTCCATACCTGGAATGTTATGCTCTGCCCCGCACAATAATTCCTGGTCTCTGAGGCTGATTTCCTCACCCGGAAGAAGCCGTCGACTACAGATCGAACATCTGAAACAATCAGTGTGATAGACTCGTTCCCCAACCCTCATTACCAGCTCTGAACGTGGCAAGGTGCCTTGGCATCGGGGACACCGAGTGCTGAACAACCTGAAACAGAAAATATTACACATCAGATTTAAGGACATGAGAAGCAAAAATGCAGAGAATATAAAAAGCATATAAGGCATTGTGCAATAAAATACACGTAACAAAAGAATGCACTTTTAAGCCGCGTACACGCGATCTGTTTTACCGATGAAAACAGTCGGATGGATTTTTTTCATCGGACAAATCGATCGTGTATGGGCCCCATCTGTCTTTTTTCCATCGGTGTCAAAAAATAGAACGTTTTAAATTTTTCCGATGGATAAAAAACCGATAACAAATTCTGATCGTCTGTGGGCAAGTCCATCGGTTAAAAAACCCACGCATGCTCAGAATCAAGTCGATGCATGCTCAGAAGCATTGAACTTAATTTTTCTCGGCTCATCGGAGTGTTTTACGTCACCGCGTTCGGAACGGTCGTTTTTTTGACTGATGGTGTGTAGGCAAGACTGATGGAAGTCAGCTTCATTGGTTTTCCGATGGAAAAATCCATCGGTTTAAAAACCATAGGAAATCCGATCGTGTGTACAGGGCTTTACTGTTACAAATTAGTGTAAATAATATAATGAACATTTCAGAAAAAAGTTTTCTATTTACAAGCTCTTTTAGAAACACCTTTTTTTTAAGTCTACATCCTCTACCAATACACATTATTATCTGGGCTCCATTAGCCCTTTGCCCATATGTGTTCCCCTCACCATTTACTTGTAATCTCACGTGACAAAAATTCAAACAACAGGTTGGCTTGATAGGACAAGGAAAAGTGCAGTATCCATAGTAACCAGCTTTCCAATGCTAGGTCCCAGCATTGCATTCTGCATCCTTGCACTCATCCTTCTGTGTCAATAACAGCAGGATGTAGCAGATGATCCATAAGGCAAAGCCCCTTGCTGACTCTCAAGAGCACCACCTGAGATAAAGTTCTGATCATTGCCAGAGCTACCATAAGGCAACTTAAGCAGCTGCCTTAGGGCGCCAGATAGGGGAGGGCAGTAAAATCCAAATCACTTTCTGGGGATTTGGATTTTTACAGTGTTGCAGACGTGTTTTTACACACTCCCGGACACTATAGTGTATAAAAAAACACATGTGCACTTTAGTAAAGCCGACTGTGGGCTTTCATGTGGAAGAGATACAAGGGGCTGTGAAGCCACTTATCACTTCCACCACCGCCGTGATGTGCCACCTCCCCCCGCCATGTTCATTGAGCTCTGCTGTCCCACCTGCGGGCCCCGGAGCTGTCCTGGCGGGCATCACTGGGAAGGGCATCGGGAGCTCAGCCTCCCTCCTATACACAGATCAGGAAGTGATGTGTATGACATCACTTCCTGGATGGGAGCTGTCATGGCGGGCATCACTGGGAAGGGCATCGGGAGCTCAGCCTCCCTCCTATACACAGATCAGGAAGTGATGTGCATGACCTCACTTCCTGGATCGGAACTGTCATGGCGGGCTTCGTTGGGAAGAGTGCCAGGAGCTCAGCCTCCCTCCTGTACACAGATCAGGAAGTGATGTGTATGACATCACTTCCTGGATGGGAGCTGTCATGGCGGGCATCACTGGGAAGAGCAGCAGAAACTCAGCCTCCCTCCTATACACAGACCAGGAAGTGAGGTGTATAACCTCACTTCCTGGACAGGAGCTCTCATGGTGGGCATTGCTAGGAAGAGTGGCGGTAGCTCAGCCTTCCTCCTGTACACAGACCAGGAAGTGACGTGTATGACATCACTTCCTGGACCGAAGCTGTCATGGCGGGCATCACTGGGAAGAGCGGAAAAAGCTCAGCCTGTCTCCTGTACACAGACCAGGAAGTGACATGTATGATGTCACTTCCTGGACCAGAGCTGTCATTCTCTGGGATCAGTGCTGGGGAAAGCAAACACGGTCTATGTTCCATCAGCTGCAGTGGATTACAGAGGAGGCATCCAGGGTCTAGTAGACCCCGGTTGTCTCCATGAAGAGAACCTGTCACCCATATGCTATCACATAGGGGGCTAATGGTCCCATATGTAATAGAAATACAAGTTATGTAAAAATAAATAAATACAAATTAAACCAAAAATGTAAGCATATAAGGAGACACATAAAAACATGTTAAAAATGTTTACATTTTTTTAGAGCCCCCCACGCACACCTACAAAAAATGTGTGCCGTGATTGTCCTACACATGTTATATGTCAGCGTGCACGCAAGAGAGAGAGAGAGCAATAATTTTAGCACCAGTTTTGCTGCGTGAAACTTAACTGATGAACTGTAGGGGCTTTTAAAGCTTTGCGGGCGCACACAATTTTAAGGTTTGACCTGGGTATCTATTTACTTGGCACAACCTCATCTTTTCAATTTTACCCCCCCCAAAAAAGGCAATAAATAGCATTTATGTGCCCAGAAATTAACTTTAATGTATTTTTTACTGAAATGTTGCCTTTTATAAACAGTTGCGCTAATGTCATGTAACATAAAAAAAATTAGAACTGCCAACATTTTATTCTCTAGGGTGCCTACTCCCAAATAAAAATAATATTTTGAGGCCTTTAAGTAACTTTCAGGCCTAAAATGATTTTAAAAACATGTAAACCATAAATGTAAAAATTAAAAAAATGGCTCCAGGGGGCAAAATACACCTTTGCCTTGGCTTTGTTCTGAAAACAGTAATTGCCCTGCAAGCAATTAGTTTAAATGAGCCATTCTCAACCAGGGTTCTATGCAACCCTAGAGTTTCTTCAGAGGATGTTAGCTTCCTTGAGCTGTGGCTGACTGACCTCCCATCTGATAGTTACTGCACAGTTCCTGGGCCAATGTCACTTGGCAGAGTCAGTGGCATGACACCAATGATCTTTTTTGCTGTCTGCAAGAGTGGCATTCTGAAACACTACTGTAAGAAGGGGCATTTCTCCCACTAACCACCAATGCATTGGTTTTAGCAGGGGTTCCCCAAGACCTTAACATTTTTTCAAAAGTTCCTCTGGGGTAAACAGGTTGGGAAAGGCTGGTTTAAATAGTGAAATCATTGAAGCTGACACTATAAGGCCCCTTTCACACGGACGGCAAAATTGCCGCAGTAAAAAGCATGTTTTTGTTCTGTGAAATTCAAGGCTTCAGGCACTGCGATTAGCTGCATTTGTACATTGCGATTAGCTGCGTTTACATGTGGCTGCGTTTAGCTGCGGTTGACCATTATTGTCATCTCCATGGCAACGGTTTTTATTTTGATGTGCTTCATGTTGTTTTTTTCTTTTGTTCACGCTGCTATCCGCAGTTGACACAAAAGACTGCGATTACCTGCGGTTATGTGCGTATAGCTGCGCTACATCGCACCTGGACGCATTCAATTCTATTTTTTCTATTCGCACCAAACCGCATGTAACGAAATCGCAGCTAAACGCTGTGTGTGAATGGGGCCATAGGAAAGCGTTGTGTGCTTTTAGCTGCGGTAGAAAACTAGAAAATCCGCAGCTAAAAGCACCATTCTATCCGTCCGTGTGAAAGGGGCCTAACTTGTTAGGGTATCAAGAATGAAAATGCGCTTTTTAACACGCATTACCTTAGCATAATTTGCAGCAATCATTCTCAATGGCACCACAATGCACAAGGTAAACAAATACACCTGTGCTATTATGCAACAACGCAAGTGTGGTCATTTTCGTGCATTGAGGGACCATTCAAAATGAATAGGCTGCCTTAATGCAACATGTGCCTAAAGCATACAAAGGTATAAAGGGGTCCCGAGAGCTGATTATGCTAGGTGCCTGCACTTACCACATACCGTACATTAGTATTTGGGTCGATTTTTAAAAAGCATCAGAGTGTGTTAACTTACTAAACTAAGCTTAACGAATAAAATAAAGCTGTATTCTCTTTAGTCATTTGATCTCGAACAAGGCAAAAAACTTTTTTTTTTTAAAATAAAAACACATATTTGGCTAAGCTTTATTGCCTGGGTGTACATTCTTACTGCTTTACAAAATCAACCACATTGTATTAGAACAGAAGCAGCCTTGGTGGTGATGCCCGGAATGTAATACCGGTATTTTGTGAACGACTCAAACTAATACAATCCTAGACACAAGCCATAAGGAAAAGAAAGCCTTTTCAGACATTGCTATATTTTCATCATGTCTTTACAGCTTAATTCCGAGTTTAACAGGGCACTTGAGCTTTTATTCTAACAGACTTTACTATTGCTAATATATAGCTGAAATTTTTAGATTCTCACCTGCTGGGTCCTCCTATTCCATCTTGTATTGCATTGTATTGTAACCAGGGCTGCTGTAAAAAATCATGGGGCCCCATCCCCATACAGCCCCCCTGATGGGGCTCCCCCCCCCACAGGGTGCAGCAGTAAAGCAGCACTGACTTTATCTACTTACACCCGAAAATGGAAAAAATGTCCTTCCTCTGCTCCCACCTTCTGGGCCCCCCTGTTAACCTGATGGGGCTTAGGGAAATTTAATTTAAGCCCTGGTAAGCAAGTAGGAATGAGGGTGTGGTCTGGTAAAATCAATTTATTCATTTAGGCAGAAATGAACAATAAAGCTGCCCTGGGCCCCCCTGTTTAGCTGATGGGGCCTGGGCCCAGTACAACAGAACTGGTTGTACTGCCTTATCAGCAGGCCTGAATGTTACTGTATTGTCTCCCTTTATTTTGTAAAGCACTGTGTATACTGCTTAGTAAATCAACCCCATTTATTTCACCCAAAATCAGCTAGTACCTGTAAATAAAACAATACAGGATGCCTTGATCATACCAGGCCAAGTTTGGTTTTAGGGTTGGTTTGTGTGTTGTGTTTTAGATGCATTTTACATGCATTTTAGGTGTGTTACCATTAAACTCTATATGACATGCATTTTCATAAAAGCACATCAAGGATTCAGCAAGCAGGCACGAGGGCCTTAACCTCCCTGGCGGTATTCCAGAGTCCGGCTCGGGGTGAAATTTCAGCACCAAAAGCGGTAACCCCGAGCCAGACTTGGGATTGCATCGCAGTAATCCAGGCAGAGTTACTTACCTTGTCCCCTGGATCCTGCGATGCCTCCTCGCTGTGCGATCGAGCTGTCTCCTTGCTCGATTCACACACATCCGAGTGCCGCCGAGCTCCGTTCCCTGCGACGTTACGACGCACGGGGACGGAGATCGGCGCCAAATTCAAAAAAGTTAAAACACAATACACATACAGTATACTGTAATCTTACAGATTACAGTACTGTATAAAATAATTACACATCCCCTTTGTCCCTAGTGGTCTGTCCAGTGTCCTGCATGCACTTTTATATTATAAAAACTGTTCTTTCTGCCTGGAATTTGGAGATTGTCTATGGCAACCAAAAAGTGTCCCTTTACATCAAAAGTGGTTTTAGACCAGCTAGAAAACAGCGATAATAAATTAGAATCACTTGCAGAATTGAGCGATAGCGATTTGTGGGGACATTCGTCATCAAACACTGAAAAAAACTTTTATTATTATTATATTATTATTTGTTATAATTATTTTATAGTTATTTATTATATTATAATTTATGATTTTGTTTTTTGAACTTTATCATACCCTGGATGTCTACTAGACTCTGGTTTGGTCAGATTTAAATGAGTTAATCCTAAGAATTACAGGCCTACGATATAAAACGCCAAATTTCCATGCAAAATAATGGTACCGCTTTCAGCACCTAAAATCTGACAGAATCATACCGCCAGGGAGGTTAAGCAAACTATAAATATATATAAAATATAAATATAAATAAAGTATTTTGTAAAGTGATTATTAAACCTACTGTTAACTTCCTTACAAATGCCTTTAATTCATTCATTGCATAAATGACAGCTCTGTATTTAAAACTGAAAATACAAAAATAAACGGTGCATAAATGTATGAATGTATCTTGGTTGCCTTAAAAAAATGAGAAGACCACCATCATAGTACAAAAGCAATTTGTTCCAGAGAGGAAGTGCAGGAGAGGTTGCCCTAAAATAACATGACAGTGCACAGTTGTCATACATAAGGGTCAGAGTGGGACACACAGGGTTCCCCTCCACAAAAAAACAGGTCAGGGACAGAACCAGATCACAGCCATACAAGTCGACAAAAGACACAATCTTGTTGCTGTCTCACATGCTAGTGGATGTAATCAGTGATGAAGATGTATTTATATAAAACCAATATGGCACATGATAGCTCTGATGCAGAGGTGAACTTCAGGCAGGTATAAAAACAATAATGATATGGTTATATTTTTATAAAAAAATATATTAAATGTATTTTTAAATGCAGAACTTGACGTGTTTCGCCCTTCCGTAATCTCCTATACAGCAGCAATCAGGCTGAGAGGAGGAGGGGCAGTAATACAGGCCTATAAGGTGTCCTGCATTCACATATGCTGACAGGGAACATGCTTACAGGAGGAGATAGCAGAGAGGTGATCTTATCCATCTGTTGCTGCTCCTTAACTGTCCAATCACAAGATGGGGGGCAGAGGGGTGACCTGGTTACTTGACTGTAACAGAGAAAACTCAAGTCACCAATGTAGCTTTGCTTTCTAACATAACAATATAAATCTCAGGACTAGGTGAACAGATAGGCAATTCCTTTGGGGGGGGGGGGGTAAAAAAAAAAAGAAATAGCTACCATACATGTTATTCAATGGTCTATTGCCTGCAAGTCAGCTTTAACGCGTTTGTTACCCCAATACTTCATATTCCTGATATGTGCTTGCTGTACAAAGTACTTGCATGAGAAAATATTCTGTTCTCTTTGTATTGCTTCCTTTATGCGAAATCCCTGGTGTTCCTGCTAGTCCCTCTGCTTTCCTATTAAAACTGACCACATTAAGCAGGAGAGCACACTATGGTAAGTTCTCTAGCTATACTGTTTTTAAGTGATCAGACTTGTCCTGACAAGCCCCCGCTGCACAGCCACTTACTGGGAAGCTCAGTGTGCTGATGCTTCTCCTCCCACCAGCTCTTATGCAGCTGAGAACAGAGGGAATGTGATCATTTATAAAAAAAAAAAAGGGAAAAAAGGTATTTATGTTTTTGTTTTTTATATATCTATGCAAACATGTTTTGCCTTTCTTTTCTATTTTAAACTGAATGGGTTGTTTTACAAGGTAATTGTCTACAATCACTTTAAGTAAGGCTGGGTTCACACTTATGCGAATTGGATGCAGATTTCTCCACATCCAATTCGCATGACAGAAGACTGTGGCTGGCTCTCAATGAAGCCGGTTCACACAGCTCCGGGGCAGCCACGGTCTGCACTGAAAAAGGGTCATGTGCGTCTTTGGCTTTGTTTCAGGTCCGAATTCAAGCAAAAATTCGGGCCTGATTCACGCCTGAAATGGAGAACAGGGATGCACCGGACCCTCTGCTGCGAGTCACGGCCTCAGCTAATGTGAACCCGGCTTAAGAGAAATTCTTCTAAGTGAATGCAAGAAGTCTTCCACATCCCAGATACTAAATGCCATCAACTTGCATGGCTAGATCTGCTGTAAACCAGGCCAGCCCCATGTAGTCCAGAAATGTTTGGCAATGAGGTCTGGTCTTGCACAGCCATCTAAGGGTGCGCGCACACTGGCAATTTTTAACCGGGCCCGGATGCAGTTCACCCCCTCGGTCCAGTTCATTTGTGTAGTGTGAGTGCTCCAAACCATGCCCGGGATCAGTTAAGCGCTCTACTTGGAAGAGGTAGTCCTGAGCACAGTTCACTTGTGGTCTAGTATGGTTTGCTTCAGTGTGAGCCCAAACCGAACCAGAACACAGAACTCCCCATAGACGACTGTATGCAGAAGAAGTGATCACTGTGGTATGGATGACATAAGTGTGCCCAGGAACACTTCCTTATAGTCCAGTGTGAGGGCAGACCAGTGGGGGGGGGGGGGGAGTGGGGACAAGTAAACTGGGACATGGTTCAGTTAAACCGGTCTGTGTGAGTGAACCCTAAGTGATGCCGTTTACATAAATATATGGTGTGACTGTGTTTAGTTAAGCAGCTCTCTATTCGTACTCTATGAGTTATATGTTTGCACACAAATATAAAATCTAGCATCAAATCTGCACACAAAATAGATGGTTTACCCGTAGGCACGATATTTACACAGCTTTCAGGATTCTTCTAATACTCAATAATCAGGGTGAGAGAAATCTCTTTGTTTTTATATTTTCATGTAAACTGCTTGGAATTTAGAAGCATTTTTCATCATTGACATTCGTCATCTAAAATAACAGAAATATGTGAATAGACAGTGGAAGTATTTATGTATTTAAAATACACAATCGAAAGTAAAACTGTGACTTCTTATCAAAGTGCAAAAACATCTAACAATACTAGAAGAACAGTGTGAAAAGGTAAGATCCTACTGAAAAAGTTATGGAATAGATTGGAAACAGTTCAGCTAATCGATAGTCTAATGTCTCGTTTCCACTGAGCGGATCGGTTCGGTACGGTTCGGTACGGTACGCTATTTTGGGTGTTTCCATTATGAAAGCGTGCCATAAAACCGAACCGTACCGCACCATTCTGGGTCCTGCTTCAGATGTGGGGCCATAGAAAATGGAACGGTTCGGTTAGGGCGGAGCTACAATACATTCCACTGATTGGCGGACACACTAGGCATTTTTTTCTAAACCCTGAATGGCCCCTGACGTCCTGACTTGCAGTGGAAACGCTCACCAGAATAGACCGGACCATTCAAACCGTTCCAAACTGTACCGACCCGAACCGTTCCGCTCACTGGAAACAAGGAATAATATGTGGTCCTCAATGAACCAAGGAGATCAAAATAGTATGAAAGGATCACCATTGTCAAAAATATTGGGTTTTGATAATTGTATGTGGCTAAAACATGTAGTGATAGCATTCAGCATATGAATTCCTTGTTTTATTTTTACAGGCTTACTATAGTCACCTTTTATTTCCATAGTATAAGTCTTTTAAAACATAAAAAAAATACTAAAACCACTCAAACACCCCTGTCGGTGATCTAGTTTGTCCCCAGACCTTGTCACTGTCACTTTTACTGCTCAATTTGGTCTGCATGTAAATATGAGGAAAGAAATAATAATAATAATAATAAAAATGATAATAATAAAAAAAAATACCTTAATATTATAAAATACATTGAATACAAACATTAAAAAATATACTAACTTTTATCATTATAAGGATGTGGAAAGTTTTACTTGCTTTAGTAAGTTATCCAATACTACAGATCTCCAACAAAAAATGAATGTGTCAAATATTACACACAATTCTAGAATCTGGAGACAATTAGACACTCTATCAGATATAAACATGATCAGTGTATATTTTCAGCACACAATCATGGCACAAAAGACCAATCAGTCAGACTGGACATGATTTTCTCATTCACAGTTGTTTTCTATTAGCAGTCCAGAGTCTGGTACAATTGGAGTTGAGAATCTTCACATACAGCAGAGATCCTCCTGCACATCCAATGACTGGAGTCTAGGGCTGATTCACCTAAGTGAATGTTCATTTTGTAAAGTGTATTTTCCCAACCATGTACTAGTAAAAATCATTTATTTTGCATTTCCCTTGCACATGATTGGGTATTCAAAAGGAGCACGGGCTCAGCTCATTTTTCAATAGTCATTCTGCTAGTAAATCAACCCCAATGTGTATGTGGGAGGAGGGAAATTAATTTTAGGTTCTGATGATTTAAAAAAAATCCTGTTGGCGTTCAATAATTCTTACATTGTCTGTGATAAAAAAAAAAGTCTTATTCAGCTGAAGCTGTAGTAGAGAATGTAACATTCAATGTAGAGGAAGTCTACCATTAGAAAAGGAACACTTGCACAGAAAATAATGTATTTACTATCACATTTAACCCTGAAGCCCTGTACACACGATCGGATTTCCTATGGTTTTTAAACCGATGGATTTTTCCATCGGAAAACCGATGAAGCTGACTTCCATCAGTCTTGCCTACACACCATCAGTCAAAAAACCGACCGTTCCAATTGCTGTGACGTAAAACACTCAGATGAGCCGAGAAAAATGAAGTTCAATGCTTCTGAGCATGCGTCGACTTGATTCTGAGCATGCATGTTTTTTTTTATCCGATGGAGTTCCCCACAGAAGATAGTAATTTGCTATGTTTTTTTTAACCATCAGATAAATTTAAAACATGTTCTATTTTTAAACACCGATGGAAAAAAGACCGATGGGGCCCATACACGATCGGTTTGTCCGATGAAAAAAGTCCATCGGACTGTTTTCATCGGTAAAACCTATCGTGTGTACACGGCTTGATTGTTGAATACTTGTTTCCTAGGTAAAATTTCCATTCAGGTAATATGTATGTCCCTGATGTAATTATTATTGGGTTCCTGTGCTTTGATGGCATTGGTATTTCAGATGTTTTTCATCATTTATTCTTTTTTTATTTTTTTGCAATTCCGGCAAATTATTTTATAGGTAATGTAATTAAACTTCCACAGTTATATTAGGTTGGGACTTTAAAATGTGATTGGTCAAAATAAGCCAGCCAAAGTTTGCAGACCTTAGATGCAGACTATAGATAGAAACAGAAACTAAAGTCCACAAGAATGTCTATTTAGGAGTTCATGTAAATAATAACATGGGTTACGCTTAAATAGATATTGATGATGATACTGATGATGATGATTATTATTATTATTGGTATTATTATTACTAAATATTAAATATTTTTTTATTCACGTAGTCAGCATTAACATTTATTGAGTAATTTCCTTTTTGTTCCTACTACCTCTAGCAGAACCTTTTTTAACAAAAGCTTGATTCTATTTAAGGAAAATTAATAATACAGATACATAATTTGCATCCTGAGCCCATATTAATTATTGATTACTAATATTATTTTATTACTAATGTCAATATTAGTATTATAGTAATATTATTACTTCATTATTATATGAAGTGATTATTTTCACGTTTCATATGCTACCATTCAGTTTCATTGGGAACTGTCTAAAGTAGTGGTCTCCAAACTGCGGCCCTGGGGCCAAATGTGGCCCTTTGCCTGCCTTTATCCGGCCCTTGGGGCACTATTCCTCTTACTGTAATGAGACACTTTTCGTCCAACTGACACCCAACAACGGGGCATCATTTCTCCCCCTGACACCAATAATAGGGCATTATTCCTCCCAATGATACCAACAATGCAGCACTATTCCTTCCCCTAATACCAAATATGGTGATGTTTATGCCCACTGATGCCTGGAAAATTTCCGCTACCACTGGCCACACTCCGGCCCCCCTAAAGTCTGAAGAACAATAAACTGGCCTTTTGTTTATAAAGTTTGGAGACCCCTGGTCTAAAGTTACATAAATGCAGGCCAAAATAAACACTGATCTGCAGTGGACTGTGATATATGATATGAAAAATTTTCCCCAACGGTAATAAATGAAAAAAAAAAGATTGAAAATAAAATAAGTGTCCACAATATTGTTTGGCTGGTGTTTACAGATTTTTTGAATTAATTCATCATTATTGTTATGTATTATTGTTTTATAGCGCCCCCAATATATTTGCAACTTTTGCACATATAACCATCCACAATATTGTTTACAAATAATAATAATAAAAAAATATTTATTGTGACTGTGGCCATTTTGAATATTTTCAGGGCCAAGCAACACACAGATTTGGACATTTTAAGGGGATCTGCCACCATGGAATGTTGCACTTGAAAATACAGCAATGTACTACTGAATACTGTACCTAATTATTAGAAAGATGTTTTGGCTGAGTTTGTCAGTGCCCAGATAAATGTTACATTATAATACAAAACTGGATCCGGGTGCAGCCATGTTTAATAACCATCTGCAGTTTTCAGGGAGAGTGTTTTTACGTTCAATTGATTTTTATTTTTCAAATAAAGTACAGATAGTACATAAGTACAGCATGACAAAGGGCAATATCTTATACCAAAAAAAAATGCATGTTTTAAACATAACATAGATTCAGCAACAAGTCCTCCTAAGGTGTTTCAGAGAATATCTGTGGGATGAGGAACTGAAGATACAAGTTAACCCCTGGGTAGGAGAGAAAAGAGAAGGCAGGAAAATTAACCAGGGAGTCAGACGGTCTGAGAAATCCTAACAATCCTGGACACCCCAATTGGGATCATCCTGTGTCAGGCCCCCCCAGCCCACCCCCCTCACATAAAACTATCAGCCAGGTTATTAGAAATTATAAGGTACATTACTGAACCACGGAATAGAAGGTGTCCCCAAACGCACAAATAAGCTTATTTTCCTTATGCTTCTAGGAGCAAAACTTACCATTGCAAAGGCTTGGAAAACGAATAAGGTATCATTAATAGCCGCCAAGCGGAAAATTTCTTGGATTTTGACCCAAGAACAAATCACTGCAAAATTATTAGACAGGGTGCCCAAGTTTGAAGTGACTTGGGAACCTTGGGCTTGCTACATCAAGGTTCCCCTGTATCCGGGCCACTTGCCTTCTCTTAAGGATTGACTCAGGTAATGGGCTCCCTCCCCCGCTATTCTTTGACAATCACACCACAGATGCACTTACTCTTTCTCTTTCTTTTCTATTTCTCCCCTATTTTTTTTTTAAACTATTGTAGTAACAAGATGACTCCACAGGTTCTACCCGGTCGAGCTTAGCATACCTATCCCCTGAAGGGCTGAGTTTTTTTAAAAGTGAAGTTCACTTATAGTTTTCGTTTCCCTGTATTTTTTATTTTTTTTGCTAGCTTTTCTTGCGTGCCATATGATCACAGTCATATATCAGTAACCATATCTTTTGAAGCACTGTCATTAGGCAGTCCACACATTTATTTAATAAATTGAAATGGAGGGGCAGGGAGGGGGGAGAGGGCTGAACCAAAATATCCAGGAGGGGCAGGGAGAGTACGTACGGACCACAGCATAATCCCTGTTGGGGTGGCGAGTGTGTACTCCCTTTAACCAACTGGAACTAAATCAAACATTGGTCCACTGCCGACCCCTGCTCAACAGTACAGATCTGTGGCATGCAAAGAGTATATTGTTGCTCAAATGCCCAGATCAATGGGATATTATATGCCTTCAGGGGATCAGGTCTCACTGATGAATGTTACCATATATATTTATCATTACATTGATAGATTGTCATTTTGTTAAATTTTGCTTTTATTAAACCCTACCGAAGGGCCATGTTGGCCCCCGGATGGGGATATTTGTTATTATGATGTAATAATGATAAAACTTTTCAATAAAAATATTGAACGAGAAATTATAAGGTACAATGAGTCTCTAGCTCTGAAACACATATTGATTCGGCATATAGAGTTGCCGAAACGATTTCATAACGAATAAATATGCAAAACCCCTAAGTCACTTCAATCAACCTAAGGTAATCAAAGAGAAAAATAAATAAAAATACATAAAAAGAGAAAAGAGAAAGAGAAAAAGGAAGAAAGAGATGAGGGATGGAAAGGAAACACATGCCTAATGTGAGTTCGAGGAAATGGGGTGATCATGGTGGATCCCGATCGCCAGGGAAATACCACGAGGGAGAGTGTTTTTGATGCACAGGTTTCATCTATCTACAAAAGTTTCCAGAGAGAGATCTGGAAAGGAATTCAAATTCAACAACTGCACAAAGTAACATATTTTCTTAGTTTCTGGATTAATGTTACATTTTAGAGCAAAATGTACTCTGGGTGCAAGCGCTATGCAATGATAATATGCAGTCCAGGCACAGAGCTGTCTGATCTTGGTGCAGCTTCCATGCAGCTGAAAGGAAGCTGCTATCTTTACAGTGTCAGATTTAAATAGAAAACCTCTGATGACACAGTGCTGATGATCCAACAATGGCAGCATGACTTCAAAAAGTAACCCCTATGTTGCCTGCAAAAGCCTATATCTGCTCTATAACCAATATGATCCAGACAAAAACAGATTTGCTTTGGCTTGATTTATGTTTAGTTAATCTATTTAACTATTTGGCTTATGGCACTTCCCACTACTCGTTTTGTCTATTATTTGCATAAAAAGTTACTGGTTACCCTGATACTAATTGGCTCTGAATACATGTGTGCCAACACTTTGGAAATTGTATTTTACATCATTACTTTACCTAGGGTCTACTAATTGCATGCTATCTTGTTATAATCATGCATGCAAAGGACTTAGAAGCATGGCACAAAACAAATAATAAATAAATAAATAATAATAATAAATATTAATAAAATATCATAGTATATAACAACCTCAAAAGTGACCTCACCACGAAAACATCATTAGGTATATATATATATATATATATATATATATATATATATATATATATTTGACACAATAGTAGCCTGTTCATTTACATTTCCACCTAATTCTTTTTTTTTTTTTCTGGATTTTCGTGGACTACTACCCTACCATTGAAGGTTATTATTATTCCCCATTATAATAGCTGAGGGAATTCACCAAGTCAGTCCCTGTAAAGTACCCTTAAAGTATTTCTGTTTGTTTCAGGGACATTTCCACCATCAGAAACCTACAACCAATCTGCATGACTGCTTAACTTTACTAACCCTTTTTTTTTTTAGTAAAATTAGAAATTTCAATAGCGCACTAGAATACGCATAAATCATCTACCATATCTTTAAATCAGGAATCCCCCAAGATAAAATAAAAAGCATTTTGGTAAGGGAAGCAGTTACAGTGGTGATAAACTAAAACAATGGAACAAATGTGCCAGAATGTATATTTATTACTATAGGCACTCTGCTTCATAGCACTGTAATAATTCTATCTGATCTAAGGATTGTGGGGAATAAAGAAATGCCAACTGGAACCCACTAAGGGTGGATGGGTGGTCCGGAGGCAAGCCTCGTTTGGAACACCAATTCCAATGACTTTAGTTTTTGTTGTCTGTTTTAATTTATATTGACATAAACAATATAAGACCTGATTTCATACAAGTTTCTAAGTAATTATATTGTGAAAATTGTTCTCATATTTGACACTTTTGTTGTTAATTATTTCCCATATATGAGCTCACAGATTACTATGTCCTTCTCATGTAAATCCTAATCAAAATATTGAACAAGAGAAATGTCAACTGAAATGCACAAAAGAACTACAACTTTAAATTTTGCATTTAAAAAAATGCTAAATTCCAGATGAACCACACAAATGCTACTGCTACCCACTGCATAGCAAATTCTCTAAACACATACACTACAGAGCACTCGAAAATTTTGTTTTTAAATCTATTGTGAAAGAGAGGTGGCTGTTTTGAAAACAAAGCAAAAAAAAAACAAAAAAAACAAGGTAAAAATGCCAAAGAGGTGTGATCAGTTCAGTTGCAATTCAACATAAACAAAACATAATATAATACAGGAGAGAGAAAAAAAAAATAGAGAAAGAGATGAAAAAAAGAAAAGAAAAACATATATACATAAACATAGTTTATTAAAAATACAAAAACAAAAAAAACTGTTATATAACTATAACTACATAATTCTAACTATTCTGATTAAAAATGAACTAAGCTGAAAATAACTCTCTATTCATTTTATATATATATATATATATATATATATATATATATATATATATGTATATCATTTTTTTTTCTTCTTCTTTTCATAAAAAATATTTAACGCGAGTAAAAATAAACAGAGATGGAATTAAATAATTAGGCGCTCTTGCCTAGAAGAGGAGTGAGGAAGCGGCCGGGGTCGCCTGTGGTGTCAGTGCAGTGACAGTGTGCCCATTCTCTGTGTGCCCATTCTCTGTGTGCCCGGGGCTGACGCTCCGGGGCAATGCGGCTCTTCCTATACAATGTTATAGCGGGTATACTACCGGCGTACAGCTGCGGATAGTGTTACTTCTAGAACAACCACAAACGGGGGGAGTCGTCTAACGTGCTCAAATATTTCCTAATTCCAAAGCAAATAAACCATATCAAAATGTATAGAAAATCTAAAACGATAGCATAAACACTCAAATAAAATAAAGAAAACATTGGCTCTGATATAAACCACGCACTAGTGCAATTATACAACCATATCATCCATCTATATAAGCCAGACGTTTTTATAGCATGCAGAATTGTCTCAATATTTACTTAGCTGCTCGATATATAAATATATATATATATATATATATATATATATATATATATATAGATCTATATAGGTATATAGATAGATATAGATATATAGATACATATATCTATAGATATCTATATATCTATATCTATATATCTATATATATATATATAGAGAGAGAGAGAGAGAGAGATATCTATCTATCTATCTATAGATAGATAGATAGATAGATAGATAGATAGATAGATAGATAGATAGATCTATATATAGATATATCTATAGATATATATCTATATATCTATAGATAATATATATATATATATATATATATATATATATATATATATATATATAATATATATGCACACACATTTGAAGTGAGAACTCGGCCTATGTATAATTATAATATATATTTCGATTTATATTCAGTTAGTATATTCCTTTAAATGTCGCAGTATTGTAACAATACACAAGACCTACAAATAAAATCATAAAATAAACTATAAATATCCCAAAAATAAATATGCAGAAATGACATAATTAGGACATGGGAGGAGTCGGTTTCCCATAGTCTGGTGTGCAGGAACTTTAGTAAATCAGCCCATAATGAGCGCTGCTGGGATGAAAACGAAACCGCACGTCTCCTTCTGTCACTTAATAATAAATAAAGTCCTTGCGGTCACTGTCAGTGAGTCTTTCCAAGGGGAATTCCCAGGAACACTTTTTTGACTAATGACAGATAGATGATAGAGGGATGACACTAAGAAATGAGAGTGGTATGTACATGTCGGGTGCAGGGATATTGTCATCTATGGGGTGAGGAGATATTAGTGTCAGGGATCTGTGCCCACACTGCATGGCACAGGAGGATGAGGATAACACATAGATGAGTCCCAGGAAGAAGATCTCCATCACATCTACACACAATATACATAATGCTTATATGATAATGCTATGAGAGAAGCTATATCCGCATCCCCAGAAGTAATCATCACATCTCTGCAGCAAGAGATTCCAAATTCACATCTACACCAAACCACAAAAACCGTACAATAAAACAAACATGCACATAGTATCTAATCAGACAGATATTACATGGCATGGAAAGTGGTATTCATTGTAAACAGCAAGGCCCTGGTACCATATAGTAAAAATAATGACTTGATCATTAATGGGCAATAAAGAGATCAAGCTGGCACCAGGGTTCCCAACTTTCAGTAAATATACAAACAGTTCGTAAAATCCGTACTTTTTGCATCTGTCCATGAATGTCCATTACAGACATGAAGGCTGCATGTCCGTAACTGACATTCATGGACAATTGCAAAAATTATGGATTTTACAAACTGTTTGTAAGTTTACTGAAAGTTGGCAACCCTGGCTGGCACAGTGATGTCAGAATGAAAACATACAACTAAAAATAATAATACTAAATAATGTCAACGACAACCACAGCAATTACTGTGCCCATTATTAGTGGTGTCATCAACTGTATATGGCATGTAATCAGCACTGGACCACAAGATAAATAAATAATAGTAATAATAATAATAATAATAATAATAATAATACTATTCACCACATTTGTCATCATTTTCATACTATAGCTCGGTAAACCGGTGATCGGTGAATGACAAGTATTGGATGAAATGAATATATTAAGGCAGAACAAGTCTGACTGTAAATCTTACAGTACTTAGGTAGGGAGCAGGGGAGGACACCATTGCATTTACTATGAGTGAATTACAGTAATATTAATAATATTAAGAAGAAGAAGAAGAATGCAATCCTGCATGTGTTTAGTGTATATCATCGGATTAAAACAAAAATGTTTATAAAGAATATTATCATTGTTGTAATAATAATAATAATAATAATAATGGATAGTAAAATCACAGCAATGAATATAATACTACTATTAATAGTAGCAATAATGCTCCAGAGGTTTTTCTTATGGGTGAGACATACACCACATTGACAGTATTGAGTCAGAGGATGAAATGATGACATATAATAGGAACAACAACAACAACCATGTTTTAGACCCGTTTATGAGTCAGACATACAGCATGGTAAGAGTTATCAGCAAGAATATGAAATGATGTAAAATAATAATAATAATAATAATAGTAGTTCTGCTCATGGGTCAGATATACGCAGAACCATCACAGTGAACAGTGAGGGCAAGAAATGAATAATAATAATAATAATAATAAGAGTATTGTCGCCCTGCACATAGGTGAGGAGCACAGTAGCGTGACAGTAATGAAATGATATGAAATGATAATAGTAGATCAGAGTGTCAGTGATGATCAGTGTCGGGGGACAGTGTCTGCTCACCTGATGTAGTCCCTCTTGCAGTAGGTCTTGCCATCCCGGACGAAGCAGGTGCAGTTCTCATCCAGGTACTGGCTGCACTCCGCACACTTCAGGCAGGCGGCATGCCACTCCAGGTCCGGGGACACCCTCAGGATGTACTGGTCCAAGATGTGACTCCCACAGCCCACACACACCGCCAATCCAGGCTTCTCTGCCAGAGACAGGGGCACAGGTCACATGGAGAACACACTGTCATCATATACTGTCATTGCACACTGTCATCATACTGTCATTGCATACTGTCATCACTTACTGTCACCTACCTCTCCTCAGCAATGACACCACCCCAGGAATCTGAATTTACAAACAATCATTTTCTGCTCCAAATCTCCACATTACTGGATTGTTATATATTGTTCTATTATCTGTACAAATGACACCCCCATGTACTCCTCTATATCACACAGAACACTCCGCACCCTGGCAGACACGGACAGTAATTTAATCTTACATTTCCCAAACAACCGAACACTCATTATAAATAATACAGTGATGTGTACAAAATACAATACAGCCCAATGTTCACCAATCAGTGTACAAATCCTATTCATTAGAGAGCAGAGACTGGGGCCAAAACCTGTGTGTCCATGTCACCTCCAGAGCCACAACCTGGCTGTGTGACATGTCTGTGTGTCCTCAGTGTCACAGAGTAACCTGTGTGTCCCCAGTAACAGTGACATCCTCAGTACTTGTGTTACCTGCATGTGTGTCCCCAGTCACAGTGACATTCCCAGTGCTTGTGTTACCTCTGTGTGTGTCCCCAGTGACATACCCAGTGCTTGTGTTACCTGCATGTGTGTCCCCAGTCACAGTGACATTCACAGTGCTTGTGTTACCTCTGTGTGTGTCCCCAGTGACATCCCCAGTGCTTGTGTTACCTCTGTGTGTGTCCCCAGTCACAGTGACATTCCCACTGCTTGTGTTACCTCTGTGTGTCCCCAGTCACAGTGACATTCCCACTGCTTGTGTTACCTCTGTGTGTGTCCCCAGTCACAGTGACATTCCCAGTGCTTGTGTTACCTCTGTGTGTCCCCAGTGACATCCCCAGTGCTTGTGTTACCTGCATGTGTGTGTCCCCAGTGACATCCCCAGTGCTTGTGTTACCTCTGTGTGTGTCCCCAGTGACATCCCCAGTGCTTGTGTTACCTCTGTGTGTGTCCCCAGTGACATCCCCAGTGCTTGTGTTACCTGCATGTGTGTGTCCCCAGTCACAGTGACATTCCCACTGCTTGTGTTACCTCTGTGTGTCCCCAGTCACAGTGACATTCCCACTGCTTGTGTTACCTCTGTGTGTGTCCCCAGTCACAGTGACATTCCCAGTGCTTGTGTTACCTCTGTGTGTCCCCAGTGACATCCCCAGTGCTTGTGTTACCTGCATGTGTGTGTCCCCAGTGACATCCCCAGTGCTTGTGTTACCTCTGTGTGTGTCCCCAGTGACATCCCCAGTGCTTGTGTTACCTGCATGTGTGTGTCCCCAGTGACATCCCCAGTGCTTGTGTTACCTCTGTGTGTGTCCCCAGTCACAGTGACATTCCCACTGCTTGTGTTACCTCTGTGTGTCCCCAGTGTCACAGAGTAACCTGACACTGCTCCTCTCTATCTGCCCTACTAATACATATGGACACTACAGGCTACAAAACTCCTGGACCGACCTGATCACATATCTATCTATCTATCTATCTATCTATCTATCTATCTATCTATCTTTAATCTATTTATCTATCGATTTTAACCTTTCCTAAATATTTATTATTATTATTATTGTACATGATTTATATAACGCCAACAGTTTCAATAAAAAATGAGACAGTACATTTACAATAAAATACAAAAGGGTTGAGGGCTCTGCTCATACGAGCTTACAATCTAATAGAAAAATGTGCATCTATTTACATATATATATATTTATTCTTTACCACAATGTTCACTTATCTGTGTATCTATCTGATCGGTATCTATATCTATCTATCTATCTATCTATCTATCTATCTATCTATCTATCTATCTATCTATATGGTGCGTGCCAACATATATCTATCTATCTAGTGTTCCGACATATCTATCTACCTATCCATCTGAACTGTACTATCTATTTATAGATCTGTGTATATATATATATATATATATATATATATATATATATATATATGTGTATATATATATATATATATATATATATATGTATATATATATATATATATATATATATATATATATATATACATACATATATATACACACAATAATGTACCACAGCTATGCATCTATGTATCTGTCTAACCATTTGTTCAGTCTATATCATGTGTATCAACACATCTATTATCATTATTATTATTATTATTAATATACAGGATTTCTATCTATTGTGTATCAACATATACATCTTCTTTAATAAGCTGCCCGTTTAAACATCTCTCTCTCTCTCTCTCTCTCTCTCTCTCTCTCTCTCTCCATCTATCCATCTATCCATCTCTCTCTCTCTATCTATCTCTTGTACCGACATATCTATCAATCTATATATTTCTATTCCAAACTATTGATCTATCTCTGTATTCAGAAAATCCTCTTTGATAGCACATTAGAATTACAATCTATTCCCAAATATAATTGCAGGTGTGTCTATGTCTGCATTGGCTTATGTATAACAATTTTCCCATTACTACCATATAGCATAGAATAGATGATCGGCGGTCAGCCTATATATGCGATCTACATCCATATGAGATCTAATAAAGTAGATAGAATGGTACAAATAGTGATCACACATCTATTACAATGTGATGGGATGCAGATCTGTCTGTCTGTGTGCCATCAGAGGGGAATGCGGATCCTGCATAGGTAAAGTCCAGCTGTGTGCAGTCCTATGCAGTCCCTATCCTGCTGATATAAAGTCCAGTGACAGGCTGGGGAGACAACCAGTAGAGCAGAGATAAGTGTCATAGTAAAGTTAGTGGTGCTCTTGCATTTTTCTGCTGTGTGAAAGGAATAAAAGTTAGTGAGAAGCTTCCAGATGAATGGTGCAGATGAACTTACTTTTGGGATGGTCCCCCATAGCAGCCAGGAAGGGATAAGGGACGATGAGATCCACCATACAGCTGCAGTGTGATGCTGGAGATAGGACAGGGAGCCGGAGCCGCAGGATCCTGCTCACAGCTCCCAGGACTGGAGCCTGCACTGGAGACTGGACTGTCCCACGCACGCTGCATGACGTCACGGCGCACAGCCAAGGGGCTCTGCCCCGGGCTTCAGCACTGACAGCGAAAGGGGCGTGTCCTTGGATGGTGCGCGCTGATTGGACGCGAGTTTAAATGGGCAGCTTATTAAAGAAGTGCCAGATGTTCTATCATGTTCTCTTCATAGAAGGCATCATCTGGGTGATTGGGATAATTTGTGCCAGAGTTTTAATATACATTCTTCACTATAATGACTTTAAAAGAGCCTGGGACGCTTTCTATGCATGTATATCTATCAGTGTGCATCCCACATTGTACGATTTTATATAGTGAGTGCTGAGAGCTTTATATTATAAATAAATCACATAATGTATGGCTAGGCAGACAGCTGTGTGGTGTAAATGTAATATCCGACCAGGAGCAAGAAAAACAATATAGTAATAATGTCATCAATGAGTCCAGCATGGGCTAGCAACTATATCAGCTCTGTATAGATCCGGATTTACTAAAGAGCTTATTTATTTATTTATATAGTGCTGGCAAGGTATGCAAATTACATTACATACTATTCTTCATTCACATCAGTCCTTGTCATCAAGGAGCTTACAATCTAAAGTCCTTTTCTCACATATTAGGACCAATTTAGACAGAAGCCGATTAAACTACCAGCATGTAGTGGCGGCTAGGGCTCAATATTTTTTTGGGGGGGGTCCTAGGACTCCCTGGCCAATCAGATCTCAGGACACGCTATCTGATTGGCTGGGAGGAGAATCAGGAAGACAATAGCAAATTACTGTAAAGCGGCGGTTCCGCAGCGATTTTTATTTTTTTAGATTAGATTAATGACCCCCATATCAATAATTACTCACTTGTTCTGATTTCTAAATTCTCCGCAGTCCGGTATACTTGTAAAGGATTATTTATTCCGGACGTTTCCATTTTGCTTGTGGGCACTAGAAGCCCACAAGCACCTATTTCCTGTATGCGGTGAATGCTTCTTTCCCAGCATTCACCGCTCGATCCCGCGCATGCTCAGTGTTGACGGCGCGCAGCCATCACAACGGGTGGCGTCGTTGAAAGTTCCCGCCCCCGTTGTAACGTCAACGGAAGAACTAAGAAAATTAAAGATAATAGCACAGCTCAGTACGGGGAAATCTCGCGGGATTTTCGAAGGACGGCGTTCCGCATTGTATCTTGGGAAGCACGACACTGTGCTCCCAGTAGACGTTGCATAGAGCTCCCAGACAACACTGCGGCGCCGGGGAGACGCCTACTCCCGTGGCGCGGGAGGGAAAACCCGGAAGTCTGCAATATTACGGTATTTAAAAGAGAAAAAAAAATTCTTAGGGCAATTGTATATCTATGTTATGCAATGATGCGGATAGGACAGTGTTGTTATTTGGGTGAACCTCCGCTTTAATATACACACAACTGGGTGGGCTTATGGTGCAGTGCTCAGCGCCCGAGCCCACCCTTTTTTGAAGCGAATTCGAACCTCATACTCTAATCATGTGCTTAAAAAAAAAAAAACATTGGAAATTCATGCGTCCGGCGCCCTGCATGTAGATTAGTGGCCGGGCGCATGGATTAGGGGGGGCGGCGCCCCTGCACCCTGCATGGATGGGCCGCCGCTGCAGCATGTCTTTGGCGAGTGGAAGGAAACTGGAATACCTGGAGGAAACACATGCAAGGACATGCAAGCTCCATGCGGATAGAGTCCTTACAGAGATAGGAACAGGTGACCCCAGTGCTACAAGACATTAGGCTCAGGAAGATTTCCCATATTACTAACACAGGGTCTATGTCTATGTCAGCCTTTTATAACCAGGGCGCCCAGGCACCCTGAGATGCCTTGAGGTTTCTTTAAGGGGTGCCTTGGCAAAATGCCTAAAAATTGATGAAAATTTGTATACAAGCCAGCAGGTGGATGAAGCCTGCCTTTTAGTTACACAAAGCCATGGGATTTCATTATGCACCATTATGACCATCTAGACACTGGCATTATAGCAACCAATGATGTAATCATAAGAGGATGTCTGTTGCCTCCACAGCATCCTTGTTTGACCCTCTTCTGCCCCTCTCCCTCAGCACTGGGGTCACATTAGCTGACTGATGGAGAAAAATTGAGGGAGAAGAGAAACATTGGAATACTAATCAGTACCAATGTGCAAAAGTGTACTTGCTTTGGAAAAAGAAATCACCTCTAACAATGGATGTCCTACGTGTGGATGTTGCTGCATCGTGTAAAACTATTAGAATCGTTTTTTAACATTTAAGAATGGGATGCCTTGAGACTATCCATAACTTTAAAGGGTGCCCTAACAGAAAAAAGGTTGAGAAACACCACCGATCTATGGGGTATAATCCTATGTAAAATGTGTACTCTCAGAAAATGTACATGCTTGGTAACGTGACCATGAGCTTCATTCACAAACTTTTAATACAAGGATGTGGATAATTATTTTAAGCCATGTGACAATACAAATCTAATCTCACCACGCATGTTACAATCGGATTGTACAATTTTCTATGTAGTGCAATGGCCTGTCTGATTGGATATAGACTGATTTGAGTTTAGGTAGGTCCTTCATAACACATAGTGTTGGCAAATCTAAAGGAGATTGTACAAAGATTGACAGCTGCCTAGGGCGCCCGGCCACTGGTGTTCCTACTCTGTTCTCTCTGCAGCAAGTAACTAAGCCTCAGCATCAGCAGGCAGCAGCCACTCCGTTCACACATAGTGTCAGAGGCGCAGCCGTGGCAGAGGACTGTGTCTGTGTTCCGATTCCCAAATGAATGGAAGCAAGCAAACATTTATTGATGGGCACTGGTAGGCTGCATTGATGGGCATTGGTAGGCTGCATTGATGGGCACTGGTAGACTGCATTTGATGGGTGCTGGTGAGGCTACATTTGATGGGTGCTGGTAAGGCTGCATTTGATGGGCACTGGCGAGGCTGCATTGCTGGGCGCTGGTGAGGCTGCATTGATGAGTGCTGTTGAGGCTACATTGATGGACGCTGGTGAGGCTGCATTGATTGGTGATGGTGAGGCTGCATTGATGGGCGCTGGTGAGGCTGCATTTGATGGGCGCTGGCGAGGCTGCATTGATGGGCGCTGGTGAGGCTGCATTGATGGGTGCTGGTGAGGCTGCATTGATGGGCACTGGTGAGGCTGCATTTGATGGGTTCTGGTGAGGCTGCATTTGATGGGCGCTGGCGAGGCTGCATTGCTGGGCGCTGGTGAGGCTGCATTGATGGGCGCTGGTGAGGCTGCATTGCTGGGCGCTGGTGAGGCTGCATTGATGGGCGCTGGTGAGGCTGCATTTGATGGGCGCTGGTGAGGCTGCATAGATGGGCGCTGGTGAGGCTGCATTTGATGGGCGCTTCATTAAAAAGGTGGGGTTTACATGGGCAGGGAAAAGGGGGTGGAGTCAGGGGTGGAGCCAATGGGGGGCGGCAAAATGAGGTTTTGCCTAGGGTGTCAGAAATCCTTGCACCAGCCCTGACCATCACTGCCATATAGACAGAAATATATAATTATCTGGGAGGTGATGCAATCTAACATCAGACTTACAATAATTTGATGCTTGTTATATTCTTCATAGACATTGCTTTCTCAGTACACATCCATTATTTTTTCACCGAGATTCATCGAATCCCTTCACCTGAAAGAGTTTTATTACTGCATTCATAAATCAAACTACACGATTTTGGTATAAAGGAAAAAAAAAAGAGAGAAAAGTGGGGGTTGGGAAGTCTAGATATCTCCACTAATGAACTACATTCCTGGTTAGAAGAAGTGTGCGGTCCCAGCGCTGCTACAGAGCGCCACCTGCTGGGTATACACTGTAATGGCTCAAGATGTGATTAAAATTGGTTAAAGAAAAAAAAAAAAATCAAGGTTGGGTCTGTGAGCTCTGTTCATTTCAAGTAAACATTAGCTTAAAATAAATTATTGCAAAAATAAATAAATAAATAATAATTCTAGTGTCATTACATATTTATCTGCCCAAAGCGAACGTTTGGTAAAAATAAATTTTTATGATTAACAATAGAAATGACCGCCACATTCCTTGTAAATGCATGCTGTTGTCATTGTTCATTTTTATTTATTCCAATGCTCCTTGTTTAGGATTGATATATATTAAATATATTGCATAGCACTTTACTAAATAAAATATGGCAGTACAGTTACAGTACAATACAAGATAAGATGGTCAGGAGGGCCCTGCTGATAAGATTTTACAATTTGCATACATTCCCAGACTCAGCATTTCTTTTCATGGTATGTACCATTTCCTTGGTAGTGGGGATATAATATTTACTCCAGTCATATACAACACAATAATTGAGGGCAGTGGCGGCTGGTGCTCAAAATTTTTGGGGGGGGACGCAAACAAACAAACAAAAAAAAACATCAATTGCAGCCTCACTGTGTCCAAAACGCAGCCACTGAGCCCATCAATTGTCGCCACTGTGCCATCAATTGTCACCACTGTGCCATCAAACGTAGCCACTGTGCTATCAATTGTCACCACTGTGCCCATCAATTGTCGCCACTGTGCCATCAATTGTCACCACTGTGCCATCAAACGCAGCCACTGTGCCATCAATTGTCGCCGCTGTGCCCATCAATTGTCGCCACTGTGCCATCAAACGCAGCCACTGTGCCATGCCATCAAACGCAGCCACCGTGCCATCAATTGTCACCACTGTGCCATCAATTGTCGCCACTGTGCCATCAATTGTGGCCACTGTGCCATGCCATCAAACGCAGCCACTGTGCCATGCCATCAAACGCAGCCACTGTGCAATCAATTGTCACCACTGTGCCAGCAATTGTCACCACTGTGCCCATCAATTGCCGCCAGTTTGCCCCCTCAAAAACCGCCAGATTGCTTCCCCCAGTCCCCCAGCACTTTCCTTTCTCGGGTCAGCCATCCTCCCTCGATGTCTTCTCCCAAGTCCCGCCCTTGATGTCGCTTTAGCAAATCAGGTTACCGGTAACCAGATCCGATGAACCTAATTGGCTGAGATGCGTGACTCAGTGTTCACCAAGGAACGCACCCCCGTGCATCCCTTGGTGAACTATTTGGAAGCCGATTACAGCCTGAGGGCTGTAATCGGAAAGCCTATCAGAGCCGCTGGCTCTGATAGACACTTCCAAAACACACCCACCGCCGGCCACCGCTCTAATTCAGATGGCCGGTGCTGGCCAGGGGGCCGGCCATCTGAATAGTGGGCGGCAGCGGCGACAATACATAGGTTCATGCAATGCATGAACCTATGTATTGTTTTTCAGTGGCGGTGCAGGAGCGAGAGGGGGCGGCGCTCCGGCGCCCTCTATGGACGCACCGCCACTGATTGAGGGATATTTACTAAAACTGGTGCACATAAAATCTGGTGCATAGTAACCAATCAGCTTCTAACTTCAGCTTGTTCAATTAAGCTTTGACAATAAAACCTAGAAGCTGATTGGTTACTATGCACAGCTGCACCAGATTCTGTATACACCAGTTTTATTAACCCCACCCCCAATCTGTGCAAGTAATCTGATCACCATTAAACACAATTGGGCAAATCAATGGCAATATGGGGCCTCCCTTGAAGACAATAATGCACACTGGACGTTTTTGGCTGTAGACTTTTTTTTCTACAGTCATTAAACTCTCCATCATGTTATCCTAGGTGTCCATGCACACATAGGCTGTTATCAGCAGTTTTGGGCAGTGGCGTTTTTGAGCAGTAAAAAAAAACTAGCGGGTTCTGAGAGACGTTTTTCAGCTGTAAAAACGCTCCAACGCTGATAAACGTTGATAAATGCTCAAAAACGTCGCTCACCAGCGTTTTTAAATATTTTTGATCCATTGAAAAATAAAAAGTTTCTTAAAAAAAAAAAAACACTAAAAAACGCTAACGCAGAAGAACGCTAAAAAACGTGAATAAACGCTAAAAAACGCTATTGCAAAAACATTGAAAAAAGTTGAAAAACTCACTGCAAAGCTACTGGCGTTTTTATAACGTTATTTTAACGTTCAGTGTGCATGAGGCCTAAACAGCTAGGGGTTCATTTTATTTTAGGATTATGGTTCATTCTCACGTGTGGAAGCCCTTGCCACCCAGGGCTGGTGCAAGCATTTTTGCCTACTTAGGCTCCATGCACACTACGTTAAAATAACTTAAATAAAATAATTTACAAGCCGACCTCAATGCTCTGTCTAATTGAGCGACTATGTGGCAGATGAGGTTTAATGTTGATAAATGTAAAGTTATGCACTTGGGGGCTAAGAATATGAATGCATCATACATACTAGGGGGAATACAACTGGGGGGATCCGTAGTGGAGAAGGATCTGGGGGTTTTGGTAGATCATAAGCTCAATAATAGCATGCAATGCCAAGCTGTGGTTTCCAAAGCGAGCAAAGTCCTTTCTTGTATTAAGAGAGGTATGGTCTCCAGAGAGAGAGATATCATTTTGTCCCTGTTCAAATCATTAGTAAGACCTCATCTGGAATACGCAGTTCAGTTTTGGGCCCCAGTTCTCAAAAAGGATATTGGGGAACTGGAGAAAGTGCAGAGAAGGGCAACCAAACTGATAAGAGGCATGGAGAAGCTCAGCTATGAGGAAAGATTAGAGGAACTGAATTTATTCACTCTTGAGAAGAGGAGATTAAGGGGGGATATGATCAACATGTACAAATATATAAGGGGTCCATATAGTGAACTTGGTGTTCAGTTATTCACTTTACGGTCAACACAAAAGACAAGGGGACACTCTTTGCGCCTAGAAGAAAAGAGATTTCACCTCCAAATACGGAAAGGTTTTTTCACAGTAAGAGCTGTGAAAATGTGGAATAGACTCCCTGCAGAGGTGGTTCTGGCCAGCTCAGTAGATTGCTTTAAGAAGGGCCTGGATTCTTTCTTAAATGTACATAATATAACTGGGTACTGACATTTATAGGAAAAGTTGATCCGGGGAATATCTGATTGCCTCTCGGGGGATCAGGAAGGAATTTTTTCCCCTGCTGTAGCAAATTGGATCATGCTCTGCTGGGGTTTTTTGCCTTCCTCTGGATCAACTGTGGGTATATGGGATTGTACGATATATTTTAATTTTATTTTTATTTTTAATTTTTTTATGGTTGAACTGGATGGACTTGTGTCTTTTTTCAACCTGACTAACTATGTAACTAACTATGTATATGTAACGTTATAAAAACGCCAGTAGCTTTGCAGTGAGTCTTTCAAAGTTTTTTAACGTTTTTGCAATAGCGTTTATTAACTTTTTTAGCGTTTTTCCGCGTTAGCGTTTTTCATCGTTTTAAACTTTTTTTTTTCTTTTTCAATGGATCAAAAACGTTACAAAAACCTTGAGCCTTAATCGACGTTTATCAGCGTTTGGCGTTTTTTGTGGTCAGAAAAATGACTCCTGAACGTGATTTTAGGGTGTTCGGAAAACAACTCATAAACTACACTGCTGATAAACATCCAAAAACGTCTACGTGTGCATGGACACATAGGATAACATAGAGTGGAGTTTATGGGCTGTTAAAAAAAACGCTCAAACTCCCAAAAACGGCCGTTAAGCCGTTTATGAGCTTCAGTGTGCATGTACACACGATCAGAATTTCCGATGAAATAAGTCCGACTGAGTTTTTTCATCGGATATTCCGACCGTGTGTGGGCCCCATTGGACTTTTTTCCATCGGAGTTTAGAAATAGAACATGTTTTCTTTTTTTCCGATCGTCTGTGTGGAACTCCGTCGGAGAAAAATCCACGCATGCTCACAGTCAAGTCGACGCATGCTCGGAAGCATTGAACTTAATTTTTCTCGGCTCGTCGTAGTGTTGTACGTCACCGCGTTCCCGACGGTCGGAATTTTGTCTGACAGTGTGTATGCAAGACTGATGGAAGACAGCTTGAACGGAATTCCGACGGAAAATTCCATCGGATTTTATCCCATCGTAAATTCCGATCGTGTGTACAGGGCATAAGGTGCATTCACAGCCGCTTGTATCACTTCCACAGGTAAACCGACAGTCGACTTTACTAAAGTACACATGTCTGCAGCACCGTAAAAATCAGAATCCCCATCAAGTAGCTGGGGATTCAGATTTTACCCCCACCCCCCTATGCTGGCGCCCTAAGGATATTAAGCCACCACTGTATGGTAGCGCCAGGCTTGTTGCCACCCCTCTGAAAAGCCATCTGCGGTGGATTGCTTTTCAGAAGCAAGCATTTGACAGGCAGAAAGGAGGCAATATGTCTGTGTTTGACTGCGATAACGCTTGCCAAATGCTACATGCTATTTATTGTATGCCATGGCCATGGCTAGTGATGAGCCGAACACCCCCGGGTTCGGTTCGCACCAGAACCCGCGAACGGACCGAAAGTTCGAACGAACATTAGAACCCTATTAAATACAATGGATGCGAACGTTCGAATTCTAAAGTGCTAATTATAAAAACTATTATGCATGTTATTGTCCTAAAAAGGGTTTGGGAACCCGGGTTCTGCACCAGGGGACATGTATCAATGCAAAAATAAGTTTTAAAAACGGTCGTTTTCCGGGAGCAGTCATTTTAATGATGCATAAAGTGAAAAAAAAAAAGTCAAATATTCCTTTAAATATCGTACCTGGGGGGTGTCTAAAGTATGCCTGTGAAGTGCCACGTGTTTCCCGTGTTTAGAACTGTCCCTGCACAAAATGACACTTCTAAAGGAAAAAAAAGCCATTTAAAACTGCTTGCGGCTTTAATGTAATGTCTGGTCCCGGTAATATGGATGAAAATCTTTAAGAAAAATGGCATAGCTACCCCATGACCCCCCCCCTACCCCAGCCCATTACCAGCCCCTTTGGGTCTTGTATGGATATTAAGGGGAACCCCGCACATAAAATAAAAAAGGCCCTATATACTCTGAACAGCCGTATACAGGCGGTGCATACAAGACAGGGACTGTAGGTTTGTTCTTATGTAGAATCTGTTTGTAATTTTGAACAGGTACATTGTTGAAGTGTAGCTCCAGACCAAAAATCTATTTTTAAACTTTTTGGAAAACATAGGTAAGGGTTATCACCCCTGTAACATTTGTTTTGCTGTCTGTGCCCCTGTTCAGAACATTTCACCTCACTTTCCGTCCTAATGACAACTGTTTTTGAAATGTGGTGTTTTTCTTGAAACAAGGATTGCTGATAAAGCATCAGTACAGAGGAGACACCTTTCTCCCATATTTATTCTTACAGGAGAGAATTTTCCTTCCTAGTGGTAGATTTCCTCTCACTTCCTGTTGTCTTCTTGCGTTTGCAAGTAGGAGTCGTTTGTAAGTTGGATGTTTGAAAGTAGGGACCTGCCGTATATACTCTGCAGAAATAGGCCCCTTAGTTGTTGGTGTTGGCACAACACTGTAAGCACTCACAGTTACTCTTGGTTGGTGCTGGAACGCCCTGCTGTCAACTATTATATCAGGAATTTTAATTACATATAATTGTTGAACAGTGGTAGTAAAAATTGGGCCTTTGATGGTGGTGCTGGTGCCACAACACTGTAAGCCCTGACAGTTACTCTTGGTGGGTGCAGCAATGGGCCCTGCTGTGAATTATTAGATCAAGAATTGTAATTACATGCCCCTGTTGAACAGGGGCTGAAAAATTGGGCCTTAGGCACTGGTGGCACAACACTGCAACCCTTCACAGATACTGTACTTGGAGCACAGCAATGAGCCCTGTTGCAAAGTATTGCTTCAAAAATTGTAATGACACGCCCCTGTTAAACAGGGGCTGAAAAATTGGGCCTTAGGCACTGGTGGCACAACACTGCAACTCCTCACAGATACTGTACTTGGAGCACAGCAATGAGCCCTGTTGCAAAGTATTGCTTCAAAAATTGTAATTACACGCCCCTGTTAAACAGGGGCTGAAAAATTGGGCGTTAGGCACTGGTGGCGGCACCCATAAACAAAAATGATCTTCCAAGCTATCATCATCAATCGTATCATTGAGGACTCGGAGGAGGAGGATAGCCAGTCAACATAACAGCACAGGCACTCAGCATCAGCATCAGTCTTGAAGGGATGTGACATTTTAAAATCAATTAGTCTGTTATATCAGCATCAGGTGTGTGGTAGCTGGTGGTGATCCAAGACTGGTTCATCTTGATGAAAGTCAGTCGATCAACCGAGTCGGTGGACAGGCGCACCCTGTGATCCGTGACAAATCCTCCAGCAGCACTGAATGTGCGTTCCGAAAGAACGCTGGATGCAGGACAGGCCAGTAGCTCAATTGCATACTGTGCAAGCTCTGGCCAGTGATCCATCCTCAAGACCCAGTAAGCCAGAGGATTTTCGGTGGGGAAGGTGTCCAAGTCTGACCTTGCCCCTAGATATTCCTGCACCATGTTTATCAGACGCTGGCGATGGTTGCTGGAACCGATCATACTTTGGGGCTGCGGACTAAAGAATTGTCTGAACGCATCGGTCAGACGGCCACCTTCCCCACCGCTCCTTCTTTGACTGGCCGAAGCCTCAGCAACTCGTTGTCCAGGACCAGGAGTTTGCAACCTCCCAGTCTCTGGGAACGCGTTGCACAGACCTTTCTGCAAGGCCTCCCGGAGTTGTCTCATCCTCTGCTCCCTCTGCGACGGTAACATAAGGTCCGCAACCTTACCCTTGTACCGTGGATCAAGGAGAGTGGCCAGCCAGTAATGGTCCCTCTCCTTGATCCGAAGAATACGAGGATCCTTCCGCAGACTTTGCAGGATCAGGGAGGCCATGCAGCGTAGGTTTGCTGAGGCATTCGCTCCGGAGTCCTCTGGGTCACTAAGGACGACATGATCCGCAGCCACCTCCTCCCAGCCACGTACAAGTCCACTGGTTTCTTGGGACTGTAAATCATCCCTAAAAGACTGCTGCTGATGATGCTGAGTGCCAGCCTCCACCTCCATGCTGACACAATCCTCCTCCTCCTCCTCCTCCTCCTCCTCCTCCTCCTCTTCCTGTGCGATGGGTGGGACAGAAGGAACACTGTCTGGGTAAAGGGGGCCTTGAGAGGCAAGGAAGTCCTCCTCTTCCTGCCTCTGTTCTGCCTCAAGTGCCCTGTCCATTATTCCACGCAGCGTGTGCTCCAACAGGTGGACAAGAGGTACAGTGTCACTGATGCATGCACTGTCACTGCTCACCATCCTCGTGGCCTCCTCAAATGGTGCCAGGACAGTGCATGCATCCCTGATCATGCCCCACTGGCGTGGAGAAAAAAAACCAAGCTCCCCTGACCCTGTCCTGGTGCCGTAGTCGCACAGGTACTCATTGATGGCCCTCTGCTGCGTGTGCAGCCGCTGCAGCATGGCCAACGTTGAGTTCCACCTGGTGGGCATGTCACATATAAGGCGGTTCTTGGGCAGGTTCAACTCCTTTTGCAGCTCAGCCAGGCGAGCACTGGCATTATAAGATCTGCGGAAATGCACACAGACTTTCCTGGCCTGCCTCAGGACATCCTGTAAGCCCGGGTACCTGCCCAAGAAGCGCTGCACCACCAGGTTAAGGACGTGAGCCACACAGGGCACATGGGTCAGTTGTCCCTGTCGGAGGGCGGAGAGGAGGTTGGTGCCATTGTCGCAAACCACCATTCCTGGCTTAAGCTGGCGTGGCGTCAACCACCTCTCGGCCTGGCCCTGCAGAGCAGACAGGACCTCTGCCCCAGTGTGGCTTCTGTCCCCCAAACACACCAGCGCAAGCACGGCATGGCATCTTTTTGCCTGCGTACTTGCGTAGCCCCGTGAACGGCTACGGAGCACCGCTGGTTCATAGGACAAACCACAGGAAGAGGCCATGGAGGAAGAAGAAGAGGAGGGGGTGGAGGAGAGAGGTGTGTCACAACCAGTAGTAGCATTTTGGAGGCGTGGCGGTGGGACAACCTCCAACACTACTGCACCTTGTCCTGAATCCTTCCCAGCTGCCAAAAGAGTGACCCAATGGGCCGTGAAAGAAAGGTAACGTCCCTGTCCATGCCTGCTGGACCATGAGTCAGCGGTAATATGCACCTTACCGCTGACCGCCCTGTCCAGCGAGGCCAAGACATTGCCTTCCACATGCCGGTAGAGAGCCGGAATAGCCTTCCGTGAGAAAAAGTGGCGTTTGGGAACCTGCCACTGAGGAACCGCACATTGCACAAACTCACGGAAGGGGGCCGAGTCTACCAACTGAAAAGGCAGCAGTTGAAGCGCTAGCAATTTAGCCAAGCTAGCATTCAACCGCTGGGCATGTGGATGGCTGGGAGTGAACTTCTTTCGACGGTCCAGCAGCTGGGGCAGGGAAATTTGCCTGCTAGAATCGGACGTCGGTGTACTGCTAGCAGAGTGGGCGCAAGTACTTGGCTGTGACACACCTAATTCTACACCTTCATTCCTCTCAGTGCATGTTTCAGAGAGGACTGAAGTTATAGTGGGGTTGGAGATCCCAGCTGATGCGGTGCAAGGAGAGGTCCGCTTTGTTCTTTGGTGTGGGTCTTTGAGGTAGGCTTGCCAACGAGCTGCATGGCAGGTCAACATATGTCTGGTCAGGCATGTGGTACCCAAGCGGCTGATGTTTTGGCCACGCGATATACGCTTGAGACATATGTTGCAAACAGCAGCTGTGCGATCTGATGCACTAGCCTCAAAAAAGGCCCACACCAAAGAACTTTTTGAATGACGGGCAGAGGCAGCGCCCTGCACAGGCGGAGCTCTGCGGTGTGATTCCGTCGGTGTACTGCCCTTACGCTGGCCACCAAAGGGCATCCTGCCTCGTTGGAGATGTGCCTCCTCCTCATCCTCCTCCTCCTCCTCTCTCCTATTAGGCACCCACGTGGAGTCATTGACCTCATCATCCCCTCCCTCCTCATCACTGGAGCCAATCTGGCAGTATGCTGCAGCTGCTGGAACATGACTGCCAGATTGGTGTCCTTCTTGAGCATCCCCTCTGTCTGCTCTCACGCTACTGCCTTCCTCTAGCTGGGTTTCATCATCAGACCCTTCGAAACGCTGGGCATCCTCCTGGAGCATGTACCCAACACTGTGCTGAAACAGTTCGGGGGACTCCTCAGGAGGAGGACATGGTGGGTCTAGGGAAGGAGTGACTGATGATTTGTCTGACATTGATACCAGGGAAGACGACGCTTTGGCAGCTGCTTTTCCAGTACCCTGAGCCTGGGTGAGAGAGGATGAGGAGGAGGAGGAGGGCTTGGTCATCCACTCTACCAAGTCTTCGGCATGATGTGGCTCAACATGTCCAGCTGCCGAAAAGAAGGACAAGCGTGTCCCATGGCCATGTGCTGATGACAATGCACCGCGTCCACGACCAGCACTGTTGCCCCCAGACACAGAGCCTGCTTGCCCTCTTTTATTGCCTCCTGACTGTCTGCCTCTCCTTGTTTGCCTTCCAGACATTCTAATAGATGGCCTGCAGGGAGATGGGAAAAAAGCAATAAGGGCTACCTTCAGGTGTCCTTCTCTGTCCCTTGAAACAAGGACTTTCACAGTGAAAGAAACTGACACTGTCCCTACCTAGAGTTTTCTGTCCCTAGAATAAATGTTTTTTTTAATCACAATATAGCACAAGGACAATTCACTCAATGTCTCTCCAGGTCCCTGGAAACAAGGACTTGCAGAGTGAAAGAAACTGACACTGTCCCTACCTAGAGTTTTCTGTCCCTAGAATAAATGTTTTTTTTAAGCACAATATAGCACAAGGACAATTAACTCACTGTCCTTACAGGTCCCTGGAAACAAGGACTTGCAGAGTGAAAAAAAAAAAACACTCTCCCTACCTACAGTTTTCTGTCCCTAGAAAAAATGTTTTTTTTAAGCACAATATAGCACAAGGACAATTAACTCACTGTCCTTACAGGTCCCTGGAAACAAGGACTTGCAGAGTGAAAGAAAAAAAACACTCTCCCTACCTACAGTTTTCTGTCCCTAGAAAAAATGTTTTTTTTAATCACAATATAGCACAAGGAAAATTAACTCACTGTCCTTACAGGTCCCTGGAAACAAGGACTTGCAGAGTGAAAGAAAAAAAACACTCTCCCTACCTACAGTTTTCTGTCCCTAGAAAAAATGTTTTTTTTAATCACAATATAGCACAAGGAAAATTAACTCACTGTCCTTACAGGTCCCTGGAAACAAGGACTTGCAGAGTGAAAGAAACTGACACTGTCCCTACCTAGAGTTTTCTGTCCCTAGAATAAATGTTTTTTTTAAGCACAATATAGCACAAGGACAATTAACTCACTGTCCTTACAGGTCCCTGGAAACAAGGACTTGCAGAGTGAAAGAAAAAAAACACTCTCCCTACCTACAGTTTTCTGTCCCTAGAAAAAATGTTTTTTTTAAGCACAATATAGCACAAGTAAAATTAACTCACTGTCCTTACAGGTCCCTGGAAACAAGGACTTGCAGAGTGAAAGAAAAAAAACACTCTCCCTACCTACAGTTTTCTGTCCCTAGAAAAAATGTTTTTTTTAATCACAATATAGCACAAGGAAAATTAACTCACTGTCCTTACAGGTCCCTGGAAACAAGGACTTGCAGAGTGAAAGAAACTGACACTGTCCCTACCTAGAGTTTTCTGTCCCTAGAATAAATGTTTTTTTTAATCACAATATAGCACAAGGACAATTCACTCAATGTCTCTCCAGGTCCCTGGAAACAAGGACTTGCAGAGTGAAAGAAACTGACACTGTCCCTACCTAGAGTTTTCTGTCCCTAGAATAAATGTTTTTTTTAAGCACAATATAGCACAAGGACAATTAACTCACTGTCCTTACAGGTCCCTGGAAACAAGGACTTGCAGAGTGAAAAAAAAAAAACACTCTCCCTACCTACAGTTTTCTGTCCCTAGAAAAAATGTTTTTTTTAAGCACAATATAGCACAAGGACAATTAACTCACTGTCCTTACAGGTCCCTGGAAACAAGGACTTGCAGAGTGAAAGAAAAAAAACACTCTCCCTACCTACAGTTTTCTGTCCCTAGAAAAAATGTTTTTTTTAATCACAATATAGCACAAGGAAAATTAACTCACTGTCCTTACAGGTCCCTGGAAACAAGGACTTGCAGAGTGAAAGAAAAAAAACACTCTCCCTACCTACAGTTTTCTGTCCCTAGAAAAAATGTTTTTTTTAATCACAATATAGCACAAGGAAAATTAACTCACTGTCCTTACAGGTCCCTGGAAACAAGGACTTGCAGAGTGAAAGAAACTGACACTGTCCCTACCTAGAGTTTTCTGTCCCTAGAATAAATGTTTTTTTTAAGCACAATATAGCACAAGGACAATTAACTCACTGTCCTTACAGGTCCCTGGAAACAAGGACTTGCAGAGTGAAAGAAAAAAAACACTCTCCCTACCTACAGTTTTCTGTCCCTAGAAAAAATGTTTTTTTTAAGCACAATATAGCACAAGTAAAATTAACTCACTGTCCTTACAGGTCCCTGGAAACAAGGACTTGCAGAGTGAAAGAAAAAAAACACTCTCCCTACCTACAGTTTTCTGTCCCTAGAAAAAATGTTTTTTTTAATCACAATATAGCACAAGGAAAATTAACTCACTGTCCTTACAGGTCCCTGGAAACAAGGACTTGCAGAGTGAAAGAAACTGACACTGTCCCTACCTAGAGTTTTCTGTCCCTAGAATAAATGTTTTTTTTAATCACAATATAGCACAAGGAAAATTAACTCACTGTCCTTACAGGTCCCTGGAAACAAGGACTTGAAGAGTGAAAGAAACTGACACTGTCCCTACCTAGAGTTTTCTGTCCCTAGAATAAATGTTTTTTTTAAGCACAATATAGCACAAGGACAATTAACTCACTGTCCTTACAGGTCCCTGGAAACAAGGACTTGCAGAGTGAAAAAAAAAAAACACTCTCCCTACCTAGAGTTTTCTGTCCCTAGAAAAAATGTTTTTTTTAAGCACAATATAGCACAAGGACAATTAACTCACTGTCCTTACAGGTCCCTGGAAACAAGGACTTGCAGAGTGAAAGAAAAAAAACACTCTCCCTACCTAGAGTTTTCTGTCCCTAGAAAAATTGTTTTTTTTAATCACAATATAGCACAAGGAAAATTAACTCACTGTCCTTACAGGTCCCTGGAAACAAGGACTTGCAGAGTGAAAGAAAAAAAACACTCTCCCTACCTACAGTTTTCTGTCCCTAGAAAAAATGTTTTTTTTAATCACAATATAGCACAAGGAAAATTAACTCACTGTCCTTACAGGTCCCTGGAAACAAGGACTTGCAGAGTGAAAGAAACTGACACTGTCCCTACCTAGAGTTTTCTGTCCCTAGAATAAATGTTTTTTTTAATCACAATATAGCACAAGGAAAATTAACTCACTGTCCTTACAGGTCCCTGGAAACAAGGACTTGCAGAGTGAAAGAAACTGACACTGTCCCTACCTAGAGTTTTCTGTCCCTAGAATAAATGTTTTTTTTAATCACAATATAGCACAAGGAAAATTAACTCACTGTCCTTACAGGTCCCTGGAAACAAGGACTTGCAGAGTGAAAGAAACTGACACTGTCCCTACCTAGAGTTTTCTGTCCCTAGAATAAATGTTTTTTTTAATCACAATATAGCACAAGGAAAATTAACTCACTGTCCTTACAGGTCCCTGGAAACAAGGACTTGCAGAGTGAAAGAAACTGACACTGTCCCTACCTAGAGTTTTCTGTCCCTAGAATAAATGTTTTTTTTAAGCACAATATAGCACAAGGACAATTAACTCACTGTCCTTACAGGTCCCTGGAAACAAGGACTTGCAGAGTGAAAGAAAAAAAACACTCTCCCTACCTACAGTTTTCTGTCCCTAGAAAAAATGTTTTTTTTAATCACAATATAGCACAAGGAAAATTAACTCACTGTCCTTACAGGTCCCTGGAAACAAGGACTTGCAGAGTGAAAGAAACTGACACTGTCCCTACCTAGAGTTTTCTGTCCCTAGAATAAATGTTTTTTTTAATCACAATATAGCACAAGGACAATTAACTCACTGTCCTTACAGGTCCCTGGAAACAAGGACTTGCAGAGTGAAAGAAAAAAAACACTCTCCCTACCTACAGTTTTCTGTCCCTAGAAAAAATGTTTTTTTTAATCACAATATAGCACAAGGAAAATTAACTCACTGTCCTTACAGGTCCCTGGAAACAAGGACTTGCAGAGTGAAAGAAAAAAAACACTCTCCCTACCTACAGTTTTCTGTCCCTAGAAAAAATGTTTTTTTTAATCACAATATAGCACAAGGAAAATTAACTCACTGTCCTTACAGGTCCCTGGAAACAAGGACTTGCAGAGTGAAAGAAACTGACACTGTCCCTACCTAGAGTTTTCTGTCCCTAGAATAAATGTTTTTTTTAAGCACAATATAGCACAAGGACAATTAACTCACTGTCCTTACAGGTCCCTGGAAACAAGGACTTGCAGAGTGAAAGAAAAAAAACACTCTCCCTACCTACAGTTTTCTGTCCCTAGAAAAAATGTTTTTTTTAAGCACAATATAGCACAAGTAAAATTAACTCACTGTCCTTACAGGTCCCTGGAAACAAGGACTTGCAGAGTGAAAGAAAAAAAACACTCTCCCTACCTACAGTTTTCTGTCCCTAGAAAAAATGTTTTTTTTAATCACAATATAGCACAAGGAAAATTAACTCACTGTCCTTACAGGTCCCTGGAAACAAGGACTTGCAGAGTGAAAGAAACTGACACTGTCCCTACCTAGAGTTTTCTGTCCCTAGAATAAATGTTTTTTTTAATCACAATATAGCACAAGGAAAATTAACTCACTGTCCTTACAGGTCCCTGGAAACAAGGACTTGCAGAGTGAAAGAAACTGACACTGTCCCTACCTAGAGTTTTCTGTCCCTAGAATAAATGTTTTTTTTAAGCACAATATAGCACAAGGACAATTAACTCACTGTCCTTACAGGTCCCTGGAAACAAGGACTTGCAGAGTGAAAAAAAAAAAACACTCTCCCTACCTAGAGTTTTCTGTCCCTAGAAAAAATGTTTTTTTTAAGCACAATATAGCACAAGGACAATTAACTCACTGTCCTTACAGGTCCCTGGAAACAAGGACTTGCAGAGTGAAAGAAAAAAAACACTCTCCCTACCTAGAGTTTTCTGTCCCTAGAAAAAATGTTTTTTTTAATCACAATATAGCACAAGGAAAATTAACTCACTGTCCTTACAGGTCCCTGGAAACAAGGACTTGCAGAGTGAAAGAAAAAAAACACTCTCCCTACCTACAGTTTTCTGTCCCTAGAAAAAATGTTTTTTTTAATCACAATATAGCACAAGGAAAATTAACTCACTGTCCTTACAGGTCCCTGGAAACAAGGACTTGCAGAGTGAAAGAAACTGACACTGTCCCTACCTAGAGTTTTCTGTCCCTAGAATAAATGTTTTTTTTAATCACAATATAGCACAAGGAAAATTAACTCACTGTCCTTACAGGTCCCTGGAAACAAGGACTTGCAGAGTGAAAGAAACTGACACTGTCCCTACCTAGAGTTTTCTGTCCCTAGAATAAATGTTTTTTTTAATCACAATATAGCACAAGGAAAATTAACTCACTGTCCTTACAGGTCCCTGGAAACAAGGACTTGCAGAGTGAAAGAAACTGACACTGTCCCTACCTAGAGTTTTCTGTCCCTAGAATAAATGTTTTTTTTAATCACAATATAGCACAAGGAAAATTAACTCACTGTCCTTACAGGTCCCTGGAAACAAGGACTTGCAGAGTGAAAGAAACTGACACTGTCCCTACCTAGAGTTTTCTGTCCCTAGAATAAATGTTTTTTTTAAGCACAATATAGCACAAGGACAATTAACTCACTGTCCTTACAGGTCCCTGGAAACAAGGACTTGCAGAGTGAAAGAAAAAAAACACTCTCCCTACCTACAGTTTTCTGTCCCTAGAAAAAATGTTTTTTTTAATCACAATATAGCACAAGGAAAATTAACTCACTGTCCTTACAGGTCCCTGGAAACAAGGACTTGCAGAGTGAAAGAAACTGACACTGTCCCTACCTAGAGTTTTCTGTCCCTAGAATAAATGTTTTTTTTAATCACAATATAGCACAAGGACAATTAACTCACTGTCCTTACAGGTCCCTGGAAACAAGGACTTGCAGAGTGAAAGAAACTGACACTGTCCCTACCTAGAGTTTTCTGTCCCTAGAATAAATGTTTTTTTTAAGCACAATATAGCACAAGGACAATTAACTCACTGTCCTTACAGGTCCCTGGAAACAAGGACTTGCAGAGTGAAAGAAAAAAAACACTCTCCCTACCTACAGTTTTCTGTCCCTAGAAAAAATGTTTTTTTTTAATCACAATATAGCACAAGGAAAATTAACTCACTGTCCTTACAGGTCCCTGGAAACAAGGACTTGCAGAGTGAAAGAAACTGACACTGTCCCTACCTAGAGTTTTCTGTCCCTAGAATAAATGTTTTTTTTAATCACAATATAGCACAAGGACAATTAACTCACTGTCCTTACAGGTCCCTGGAAACAAGGACTTGCAGAGTGAAAGAAACTGACACTGTCCCTACCTAGAGTTTTCTGTCCCTAGAATAAATGTTTTTTTTAAGCACAATATAGCACAAGGACAATTAACTCACTGTCCTTACAGGTCCCTGGAAACAAGGACTTGCAGAGTGAAAGAAACTGACACTGTCCCTACCTAGAGTTTTCTGTCCCTAGAATAAATGTTTTTTTTAAGCACAATATAGCACAAGGACAATTCACTCACTGTCCTTACAGGTCCCTGGAAACAAGGACTTGCAGAGTGAAAGAAACTGACACTGTCCCTACCTAGAGTTTTCTGTCCCTAGAATAAATGTTTTTTTTAAGCACACTATAGCAGAAGCACAAAACACACTGACACTCTCCCTACCTATCCTTCTCTTTCCCTAAACTAAAGGAATCCAGGTTAAGCAAGAAAGAAATAACAGTCACTGTCCCTGCCTATGCTACTCTATCCCTGCTCCGGAACACACTACACTAGGCCGCCGTGCTGGCGGCCTTTTATAGTGTGGGGCGTGTACTAAACACCCTCAGCAATAATTGGCCACAGGCATCCTGCCTGTGGCCAATCATTGCTCTCCTCGCTGCCGGCGCTGTGATTGGCCAAGCATGCGGGGTCACAGTGCATGCTTGGCCAATCACAGCGCCTGGATGACACTGCGATGGCGTAGTGCATTGTGGGCCGTTCGCGTCACTCGAATTTGGCGCGAACGGCCCAAATCGTTCGATCTTCGTCGAACGATCGAACAGCCAATGTTCGAGTCGAACGTATGTTCGACTCGAACACGAAGCTCATCCCTAGCCATGGCATGTGTGCAGCCCTTGGCTGCTGCATACCCTTGTTTAGTGGGCGGCCAGGGGGTAGAAATACCTTATCTAAGCCCGGGTTCACACTGCCCGTGACTTCCACGTGACTTTGAGGTCGGACCCCAGCGTGACTTCGGCACGACTTGCATGTGATTTCTTTAACAGAAGTCAATGCAAGTCGGACCAAAAGTAGTGCAGGAACCTTTTTCTAAGTCAAAGCGACTCAAGTCGCAGCGATTAGAACAGTTCCATTGCACTAAATGGGGTCTGACTGGGGTCTGACTTCTGATGCGACAATTGCTCCAAAGTCGGAGCGATTGTCGCATCTCTTGATTTTACAGCACCCTGGCCGCACATCCGAACGAGCCCTTAGTTTGACCTTGAAGAAAGGAATTATTCTTTACAGCGTCCATACAGTTCCACAGTTCTGGTGCTAGAAAACTACGTACTATGCATTTGCATCCCAGGAGTCTTCAGAAGGGGAGGAGAGGAGGAAGGTTTTTTTCAGCTAAGAACACGCTCCTGCAGGCATGCTTGAGCTAAGGGCAGATGGATTCCAGGAAGTAAATGCTAAATTAACCATTTGCCCTTACTCAAGATGGCCATGGCCAGAAATGCTAGGGGGTGTTTTTCAAATTGATTTCTCAACAAAATAAAGCATGGGACATGGATGGATGGGGCATTTGCATCGAATATTAAAAATGAATAAAATTGTGTTTTTGGTTTGTGGTGATCAGAAGTAGAAACTTCCTGTTCCACAGACAAAGCAAGAAGTAGGAGGAGATCTCTAAAAAGAAAGGGGATGTCCTTTTTTATTTGTTACCCAATCATTGGAAGTTTTCACCTCATATCTTATTCCTGTAAAAACTAAAAAGATATCGGATTTCCCATCAATTTCTATGTCACAGGAAATGGTTTCTAGGACCAGGTTCAATCTTCCCAGTGCCGAGACAAATTGCAAAATTTAAAAAAAAAAACTGACAGAGGTTCTTTTTCTACTCTACCAAAATTAAAAATAAACAAGGTTTTACATACACTTCATTTCTGACTAATTAGTGGTAATTTGTATTCATATTTCTGCCAATGGAAAGGAGAAGGGAAGCTGTAGGAAGGTTTGGCTGATGCCACTTTACCTTGGGGTAAACAATAGCTATTTATTATGAGTTACACATTACTTTGTAGCTTATTAACATGTGGGTTTTCCCTCCGATATGAATAGAAATAAAATGAATCGCTCGTGACGTCACCACGTACGCTACAACCAGGAAGTGACTAGTTAGAATCCGGGGATCATAGTTTTTATGTTAATAAGCTCTGTCAGATTGGATGGAGAACGTCTGTGAACAGCAATTTTCAAGTCTTGCCACAGATTCTCAATTGAATTTATGTCTGGACTTTGACTGGGCCATTCTAACACATGAATATGGAATATGCTTTGATCTAAACCATTCTATTGTAGCTCTGGCTGTATGTTTAGGTTTGTTGTCCTTCTGGAAGGTGAACCTCCGCCCCAGTCTCAAGTCTTTTACAGACTGTAAAGCCGTGTACACACGATAGGTTTTACAGATGAAAACAGTCCGATGGACTTTTTTCATCACAAAACGATCGTGTATGGGCCCCATCGGTCTTTTTTCCATCAGTGTTTAAAAATAGAACATGTTTTAAATTTATCCGATGGTTAAAAAACATAGCAAATTACTATCGTCTGTGGGGAATTCCATCGGATAAAAAACCCACGCATGCTCAGAATCAAGTCGACGCATGCTCAGAAGCATTGAACTTCATTTTTCTCGGCTCATCGGAGTGTTTTACGTCACCGCGTTTGGATCATCGGGTTTTTGACTGATGGAGTGTAGGCAAGACTGATGGAAGTCAGCTTCATTGGTTTTCCGATGGAAAAATCCATCGGCTTAAAAATCATAGGATATCCGATCGTGTGTACAGGGCTTAACAGGTTTTCTTCTAAGATTGCCTTATATTTGGCTTTATCCATCTTCCCATCAACTCTGACCAGCTTCACTGCCACTACTGAAGAAAAGCATCCCCAAAACTTGATGCTGCCACCACCATGTTTCACGGTGAGGATGGTGTATTCAGGGTGATGTGCAGTGTTAGTTTTCCGCCACACGGTTCAATTTTGGTCTCATCTGACCAGAGCACCTTCTTCCACATGTTTGCTGTGTTCCCCACATGGCTTCTCACAAACTGCAAACGGGACTTTTTATAGCTTTCTTTCAACAATGGCTTTTTTCTTGCCACTCTTCCATAAAGGCCAGATTTGTGGAGTGCAGAACTAATAGTTGTCCTGTGGACAGATTCTCCCACCTGAGCTGTGAATCTCTGCAGCTCCTCCAGAGTTACCATGGGCCTCTTGGCTGCTTCTCTGATTAATGCTCTCCTTGCCCGACCTGTCAGTTTAGGTGGGCGGTAGGGTTGCCACCTCATCCCTTTAAAACCGAACACGTTTGAGTTACACAGGTTCTGTGGCTGATTAAGGTGGTAATTAAACTCACTTGGTGCCTTATCTGCATTAAATTAGCCTCAGAACCTGTGTAATTCATATGTGTTCAGGTTTAAAGGGATGAGGTGACAACCCTAGTGGACGGCCATGTCTTGGTAGGTTTGCAGTTGTGCCATACTCTTTCCATTTTCGTATAATGGATAGAACAGTGCTCTGTGAGATGTTCAAAGCTTGGGATATTTTTTTTATAACCTAACCCTGCTTTAATTCTCTCCACAGCTTTATCCCTGACCTGTCTGGTGTGTTCCTTGGCCCTCATGATGTTGTTTGTTCACTTAGATTCTCTAACAAACCTCTGAGGGCCTCACAGAACAGCTGTATTTACACCAAGATTAAATTACACACATGTGGACTTCTGAAGGCAATTGGTTCCACTAGATTTTAGTTAGGGGTATCAAAGTAAAGGGGGCTGAAATGCACTCCACATTTTTTTAGATATTTATTTGAAAACCATTTTTCATTTTCCTTCCACTTCACAATTATGTGTTGGTCGATCACATAAAATCCCAATAAAATACATTTATGTTTTTGGTTGTAACATGACAAAATGAGGCAAACGTCAAGGGGTATGAATATGAATACTTTTTTAAGGCACTGTAATGCCCCATATACACGATCGTTTTTCATGCCGTTAAAAATGCCATTTTAAAAAATGGCCATTAAAAATGATTGTGTGTAGGCTCCAGAGCATTTTTAACGACGTGAAAAACGGGCATTAAAAATTTCGAACATGCTCTCTTTTTTCACGTCGTTTTTTTTAACGACGTGAAAAACGGCCGTGTGTATGCTTTTACGAGGTGAAAAAAAACACGCATGCTCAGAATCAAGTATGAGACGGGAGCGCTCGTTCTGGTAAAACTAGCGTTCGTAATGGAGATAGCACATTCGTCAAGCTGTAACGGACTGAAAAGCACGAGGCTGAAAAGCACGAATCGTCGCTCAACAAACTTTACTAACATGAAGGGTGGCGCCATCCGAACGGAACTTCCCGTTTATAGTGCCGTCGTACGTGTTGTACGTCACTGCGCTTTGCTTGAACGTTTTTTAAAATGATCGTGTGTACGCAAGACAGGCTTGAGAGGAAACATAAAAAAAAACCACGAGAAAAACGTCGGGAAAAATAATGGCATGAAAAACGATCGTGTGTACGCCGCATAAGTGTCTGAAATGTTACCATTGCAAAGTGCCCTGTGGATACACCTGATATATTATTATTGGAAAGTGGCTTGTGGATAAACAGTGCCATCTTCTTCCTGAACAAATGTATAATCTGCAACATATATAATGCTATTGCTGTAAACTGCCTTATTTCTATTTCTACAATATAAACTCTATTTACATTAGAGATTAGAAGAGCACTAAGTCACTGCTGGGAGGGGGAGCAGGGAACCATTTGGATAACTTCAGTGCTTCTGCTGTGATCTTTAAAGATGAATTGGTCCACAGCTACAGAGGTCAGCGAGGGCTTGTTAAAGCTCATTTACTTCCTATTTGCTGCCTATTAAGAATATGTACATACTTAAAAGCTATAGCCTGGCTACCTGTTCACTTTAAGCTAGCTCCGAGAATTATGGGTGGCATACGCTTTTCTTCGATTGCTCATGTGCTCAACAGCACATGGCCAGGTTGTTTAGAGATTTTCATCTATGTATCCCATAAGCCCCCACTGACCATCAATGTCCTACTTCAGCCACCACTAATCATCAATGTACCTCTCAGGCCCCTACATTATGTATGAGGGGATAACCTGTTTAGGCAATAGGCAGTAAGTTTCACATTCCCTTTCAAATACTGTGAGTGGTCAGAAACAATTGCGCACTAGTGGTGAGGACCTGAAAAAGCATAAAAGTTGTGGTGTGCTCTAGAATCCCAGGCACTCTGCTGTGAATTGTTCCAGTACAGGCCAATGTCAGTTATATGATGTCTATGGCTATCTCAGTTTCCAGCTTTTAGGTGTGTACAAAGGAAAATAAACCTTACTATGTTTAGATGGGGCCTTTCATGCATTCTGCTCATACACACACATGTAAATCTATAAAATTTCATTTATTAGAAACATAGTAAAATAACATAGATGACAATAAAAAAATATATATATCAGGCCATGATAATGATCAGAGTATATTGGGTACAATTCTCTTCACTCCCAACACATTTCGAATAGACTAGATTTCCTCCTCAGGGGAATGAGAATTTGTAATACACCCAAGCGATCATGGTAAACATGGTAATATGGCCAACACCATTGCTGTGCTGAAAAGCCACCCGGCAAACCCCCCCAGGGAAACTCCAAGGTGTCACTTCTTTTATATGGGTATTGCTTGGTATAGTACATGATTTCCTTGAAATGATGACCAACCCACACTTCAAATAATGGCCCAATGCCAAAGAGCCTGGTGAGTGGTTGGGACAATCAACAGGGAAGAAAAAACTCAGAACACCACTCAGCCCAAAGTCTACAATGTACAGAAAATGTTTCTGTACAATGGAAAATGAATTATATTTCAAGCCTTAAAAAGTACTGAAAAAAGTTTATGTGGAAATAAGAAAAATGATGCAGGCAGTCACTAATATTAAAGCTAAACTCTAAAGCCTCGTACACACGATCGGATATCCTTTGGATTCTAATCCGATGGTTTTGTCCATCGGAAATCCGATGAAGCTGACTTCCATCAGTCTTGCCTACACACCATCAGTCAAAAAACCGACCGTTCCAAACGGGGTGACGTAAAACACTCCGATGAGCCGAGAAAAATGAAGTTCAATGCTTCTGAGCATGCGTCGACTTGATTCTGAGCATGCGTGGGTTTTTTATCCGATGGACTTGCCCATAGACGATCGGAATTTGCTATCGGTTTTTGATCCATCGGAAAAATTTAAAACATGTTCTATTTTTTAAAACCGATGGAAAAAAGACAGATGGGTCCCATACACGATCGGTTTGTCAGATAAAAAAAGTCCATCGGACTGTTTTCATTGGTAAAACCGATCGTGTGTACAGGGCTTAAGCAGATAAAAAAAGACACATATTAATATGGCTTTGTATTTATTTAAACAATTATTTTATAATTGTAAACAGAGTATGTTCCCAAATGTCGGCCTCTTGTAGTCCTTGTACCGTAAAGATGGAGTGTGAAAGGAAAAAACAGCACAAGGAGTCAATCAGCTTATGCATAGACAAGCAGTATGCTGATAGGGGTAGAAAGCAGCGTGACAGAGAGATGAGCTTATTATTGTACTGCTTCTTTCAGTGTCCAGTCCTAGGTTGGAGCAGGTCCAGGACAACCTGGGCTTAGAAGAAGGAGTTTTAATGATGCTGCCCATCAGACTGAGGATATCGAACAGCATAAAAAATACTCAAGGGGCAAATCTCAGGATTGAAGGTAAATATTGGAGCAAAATATTGTTTTGTCATATTATTTTTAATAGGCTATTCATAGTTTCATAGTTGGTAAAGTTGAATAAAGATACTGGCCCATCTTCTTGTAAAGTTTCTATATCCCGATGTGAAGTTCTTGCCCTACTTATTTTTGTGTCGTACCCCACTTACCACTCCAGACCATTCTGAGTATACGTTATTTATCACCACCCTTTGGACACGCCCCTGTAACCAGTTTTCTATCCATGAACAAGTCCATTCCTACAGACCTCAGTTTGTAGATTAAGCGTTTGTGGGGAACTGTATCGAATGCTTTTGCAAAATCCAGATACACCACTGGCCTTCTTTTATCCAGATGGCAGCTAACTTCCTCATAGAATGTTAGTAGGTTGGTTTGGCAAGAATGACCTGCCATAAACCCATGCTGATTACTACTAATGATACTGTTTTCATCAGAAAATTCTTGGATATAGTCCCTTATCATCCCCTTCAATAGTTTACATACTATCGATGTTAGACTGACAGGCCTGTAGTTTCCAGGAATATATCTCTGCCCTTTTTTGAATAATGGTACCACATGGGCTTTTCGCCATTCAGCTGGTACCCTTCTCGCCAGTATGCTGTCCATAAAGATTATGAATAATGGTCTTGCTAAAACCTGACTGAGTTTCTTGAGGACTCTCGAAGTTCAAGCCATCTGGTCCTTGTGATTTATTTGTGTTAAGATTTTCTATTCTTTTCTGAACACCGGCTTCTGTTAGCCACAAGGTTTCATCCTGTAATGTGTTGCTAACAATACAGTTGTGGTTGTTATACCCCTTCTTTGTCTGTGTAAAGAAAAAGAAAAGAGGAGAAGAAAGCATTCAGTACAATTGCCTTCTCCTTGTCATTTGTAACCAACTTCCCTTCATCATCCTTTATGTGGCCAATATGCTCTGACCTCACTTTTTTACTGTCAATATATATAAAAAAAAATGTTCTGTATGTGTCTCTCATAGTCTTTTTTAGCCGCCCTGATTGCATTCTTACACTTCTTATTGCATTCCTTGTAGTGTTGGGATGCTGACAATGACCCCTCCAAACATTATATATATTTTTTAGCAGAGACCCTAAAGAATAAAACGGTGATCATTGCAATATTTTATGTCACATGGTACTTGTGCAGCAGTCTTTAAAACAAATTTTTTTGGGGAAAAAATACACTTTCATGAATTAGAAAAACACTAAACAGTAAAGTTTGCCCAATTTTTTTGTATAATGTGAAAGATGATGTTATGCTTAGTAAATAGATACCTAACATGTCATGCTTTGAAATTGCCCACACTTGTGGAATGGCGGCAAACTATGGTACCTGAAAATCTCCATAGCCGACACTTTAAAAAAAAATAACAGTTAACAGTTACAGAGGAGGTCTTTTGCTAGAATTATTGCTCTTACTCTGACGATCGCTGGCAATACCTCACATGTATGATTTAAACACTGCTTACATTTGCGAGCGGGACTTACGTATGCATTTTCTGTGACGTGCGAGCACGCAGGGACAAGAGTGTTTTAAAAAAATATATATATTTTCTTATTATTTATTTTAGTTATTTATTTAAATTTGCCATTGTCCCTTAAAAAAAAACAATCTGATCACTTTTTTTTGCTGTCACATGGAATGTAAACATTTCTTGTGACAGTAATAGGTGGTGACAGGTACTCTTTCTGGAGGGATCGGGAGTCTAAAAGACCCCAAATCCCTCCTTTGCACTGCGATTCTGAATACTGTAATTATTTTAAAAATCTGCGCCATTGGCAGCCGAGTAAACCTTGTGACATCGCTTCCGGGATATCACATTAGATATCACATTAGATATCACATTAGAGATCAGAGCCGAATCTGGCTTTTTTCGGCTCTCAGCCTTGCCGGCCGGTGACTCTGGTCTCCCGGTGCGACGGGAGGCATGGGAAGATCGGCGGAAGGTGGCGGGAAGGGGGACGCCCCCTCCCGCTCCTTTAGGATAACAGCCGAGCGGCTTTTAGCCACATCGGTTGTTATCGCTAAAGAGCCAACCACCTGCTCTAAAAAATGGTACTGGGGTGATGCTTGCAGCTGCAGGCATGATACCGGTATAACCCCTTCAAGCCATGAACCTAAATTTGCGTACGGTTGCCATGAAGGGATTAATATGGCTTTACCTTATGGTTTAGCCACCTGGGTTTAACCTTCGCTCTTCTATAATTATTGCCCATTGGAATGCACTGGATGATACATTTATTTAATATGTTCCTAAAGCACTCCCATTTTTCCTCCGTGTTCAATGTTTCTGGATCTTGGTCCCATTTAATGTCTTGCAGTATTGAGCACAGCTTAGAAAAGTTGGCTAGTTTGAAGATTAGTGTTCTTGTACTGCCCTCATGCCACCTTTTCCTTTGATTTATGCTGAATGTAATCATCCTGTGATTCGAAATCCCAAGTTGTCCCGTATTTCCACATCTGTGATCAGATCTGCGTCATTTGTAATTATTAGATTCAGCAATGCATTTATTTCTAGTCGAGGAATCCTCAATTGGGACATGAAGTTGTCATGTAAGACATTTAATAAATGACAGGCCTTTAATGAATGAGCTGCCCCTTCTGCTCAATCACTATCTGGATAGTTGACGTCCCCCATTATGATGAAATTTCCCTGCCTTGCTGCCATTTCTTTCTTTTTTTTTCCATAAACTTTTTTTATTGAAGATAAAAAGTTAAGAATTTACATATCAAACATTATACAGCATTGTACATTAAAGGTCCATGGCATATGAACGTGCTGTGGACCACCATTGGCTTGCAAGCCAAGGAGTACTGTATTTGCCGGCGTATAAGGCGACTGGGCGTATAAGACGACCCCCTAATTTTCCAGCGAAAATTTTGGTTTTGGGATATACTCGCCGTATAAGACGACCCCCTTCCGTCTAGCCATGCCTCACCATACCTCACTGTGCCATTGCATACCTCACTGTTCCATTGCATACCTCACTGTTCCATTGCATACCTCACTGTGCCCCTACATGCCTCACTGTTCCATTGCATACCTCACTGTGCCCCTCGACGATCACATACCTTATCCCTGACATGTAAAATCTGAGTCAGACCGCGGCCGTCCATTTTTCAAAAGCCGCGCCTCCTCCTCGTGCTGTTCTGTGATAGGCGGAACACTCAGCTTCCCAGCAGACACTGTGTTCAGTGTTCCGCCTATCACAGATGCCCTCTCATCCGAGGCCGAGGACGAGAGGGCATCCATGATAGGCGGAACACTGAACAGAGGCTCTGCTGAGAAGCTGAGTGTTCCGCCTATCACGGAACAGCACGAGGAGGAGGCGCGGTTTTTGAAAAATGGACGCGGTCTGACTGAGATTCTACATGTCAGGGATAAGGTATGTGATCGTCGAGGGGCACAGTGAGGTATGCAACGTATAAGACAACCCCCGACTTTTAAGAAGATTTTAATGGGTTAAAAAGTCGTCTTATACGCCGGAAAATACGGTATATCAAAGACAATAATACAGTAAATCCAGGGATTTATATGAGTAAAATTTCTATCAAGCAAGAAAACTCAAAGCTCATATGTATCGCTGTGCAAATTCCTCTAAATCCCACAATGCATGGTTCATAAGGTTCAGTAGATTCCTTATGCAAGGGTATAGTAAACAAGGAACCAGAAAATAGAAGTAGAAGGAAAGAGGGGGTGACAAAGGTAAAGGGACCAGGGGGGGGAGGAAGTGTGAAAAGTGTGGAGAGGGTTGTATTGTACCTGCTCCCCCCTCCCCATCCGCCAGCTCAGTTTGGGTTGTCTCAATCTATGTGACAATCCACTATTTAAAGTGGAGTTTCCACCAAAAATACAAAATAGCATTATCGTGCATATAATAGCCTAAAAAAAACATTTTTTTTTCACTCACCTGGAAGTACCTGTTGCTATGCGGTCCCACGAAATCTGCCTTCTGAATCACCTCGGATTCTGACATCATCTCCCTCAGCTCCCTACTGCTCCTGGGAAATGTGTGTCATCATTTCCCAGGATGCAGTGCGCTTCCCCTATGGCTAGAATCACTCGTCAATACAATCTAGGAAGTAAATGCTTGTGGGCTTCACATGCCCACAAGCAAAATGAAAACTTCAGCAAAGATTTTTTTAAAGTCTCTTTATGCAGTAACTCGGCAGATCGGCGGCGGTTTTTAAAATAGTAAGTCATCTTATATGTACCACTGTATTGAATGCTCAAAAAACATGCTGTTAAAAAATGAAAAATGTGATTGGAACCCCACTTTAAGAATCATAGGATTAAAAACACTCAGTATTCTTAAAGTGGGTCTGTGATAGGAGGTCCAACTCCTCTTCCTCCTTCAGGTTAGGGAGCCTGTAACATACCCCCACTATTAATTTCCCACTTGCTTCTTCCCTTTTAAGTTCCACCCGCACGGGTTTCACCTCCCCCTTTCCCCATTTATGATGTCATTCCTCTCTTCCACCCGTAAATCATTCTTGACATATAGGCACACCTCTCCCCCTCTCCTACCCTCCCTGTCCCTTCGATACAAGGAGGGACATTTATATCTTGGATCTTTTGGCTTCTGCAGTATTGCTTTAATACAGCAGAGTTCCACCTGTAACATTTTATTACAAGATGATCCTAACACCAGGTCCATCATTTTGCCCATAGTTCCACTTTACCATTGATGGAGTTATATATTTGTATATGTTGTATATGTTGTAGATTTTTACTTAATTTTACATCATCGTAATGACACATTTTCTACGAGTCAATAATAAAAAAAACGCTATTACAATTGCAGAAAAAATCTTTGTAAAGGTCAGTTTAATTGGCAAAAGCTAGTCTAATTAGGACAATTCGTTTTTTGAGACTGTCATTACATTCTTTTACACTGTTGATATACTTTTCCCATTTAAATATTGTGTAACGAACCACAATTAAAAATGTATTTACGGTAGCTCTAAAATCCCTGCTTGGCTGTACCTGTGAATTGCATTCATTCACATGTAAGTGGACATGCATGACCTTACAATGTATAACTAATATGAACCTGGAAATAAAGAGCTGGTATGAGGTGGGTAGAGGTGATACTCAGCCCCCAATAGTATGCACACAACAAAAAACAGAATTGCCCATGGGACTTTTAAAGAGTAACTTTAAGTAATAACTTACATTTAAATGCAGCCTTGTCACAGTGTCCATTGCAGCCTTGTCATAGTGCAGCTGTGCAGCCTTGTCACAGTGTCCATTGCAGCCTTGCCCCAGTGTCCATTGCAGCCTTGTCATAGTGCAGCTGTGCAGCCTTGTCACAGTGCAGCCGTGCAGCCTTGCCCCAGTGTCGCCTTGCCCCCAGTGTTTATTTCTGCCTTGCCGGAATTTAAAACTGGCGCCGCCGAGATCGCCGCCGAGACTGGGCGGAGCGGGGCGAACGCCGAGAACGCAGGGAACGCAGGGACTGGGCGGAGCCGAGATACACATAGCCGAGTGTACTCGGCTCTACTCGGCTCTTCTCGGCTCCGCTCACAGTCACGCCGAGTCCCGCCCTATGAAGGACATAACACAGGTCCAATGGCGGGACTGGGCGTGACTGTGAGTGGAGCCGAGAAAAGCAGAGTACACTCGGCTATGTGTATCTCGGCGGCGATCGCTCCGCTCCGCTCACAGTCAGCGGAGATCGACGGGGGATAGGTGGGTATCGGCGTATAACATGCACCCACGATTTTCCCCTGATTTTAAGGGGAAAAAAGTGCGTGTTATACGCAGATAAATACGGTAACTAATGTGAACCTGGAAATAAAGAGCTGGTATGGGGTGGGTAGAGGTGATACTCAGCCCCCAATAGTATGCACACAACAAAAAACAGAATTGCCCATGGGACTTTTAAAGAGTAACACCTCAAACATTCAGAGTAAAATTTGTAAACAATTTATTAACAAACATTTAAAAACAACACATAATACAGAAGAAAAAATATAAAAGACATCAAAACATTAATGATATTGCTTTCATATAATAAACCTTTCCATGAGACCTGGATGTATCATGAAAATTACTGCCAACAGTCTAGGACAACTGTGCTGTGGGTCTCGAAGCGTTTCACAAGAAGGATCTCGCTTCTTCAGGAGAAGCACAGAAGGATGCAATTGATAAAAAAAAGGGTCCTGGCCTAGTGGCGCCCCATAAGCGACTAGCTATAGGGTAAACAGGAGGTAGATGTATTCGATGGGTGTGACCACCCAAGATCAGACAGGACTTCAAAAGAAAACAAGGATAAAAAATAATAATAAAGAAATAGAAAAAAATGCCATCAGTTCCACCGGTCTTTCCCCGGGAGCTGTGTGACATTTATGACCTAACAATGTATAACTAATGTGAACCTGCATATGCATAGTTCTGGGACTGGTATGCACGTGAACCTCATGCAGTGCACATCACATAAGTGAACAAAAGTAAGGCATTACTTTTGTATCATTAGAGATCATCAGCCCAGAAAGCTTATGAGCCCAACATTTGCAGTTTTAACAGTTTTGCTTCATTGGAATCAATGCAGCAGACAAACAGTGGATACTCACAAGCGTTAAATAAAACATTCAAATATACTATAACTATCTTAAAAAATATTTCTTTAAATTTAATATATAACATTTTATTTATTATTATGTAAATGCTTTTAATTCATCCCTATTCTAACCTTCTTATTTTTTTCTTTTTCATAAAAGCCTTTTACTGGAAATCACTCAGAAAGGGTTATATGGGCCATTTGCCAATTTTTTTAGAGTGAAGCAACATCTTACAATATCAAGGAGCACAATATTGTTGATGAAAAGCAATATGAATGTAACATGTATGCTCTGGTAGGTTCCATGTTTTTTTTTTAATGTATCAGGATATGGTGGAAAAAATTCAAAGAAGGGGGAGGAGGAAAAGAGGGCGAGAAAGGAAAGAAAGCAGCATTGGAAAGATGTAAAAACAGATGGAAATGGAAGAATGGACATATGGGTTGGGTCTGAGGGAAGGCAGCAGACATTCACACCCAGAGTCAGTGCCGGAGTTATAAGGGGGCAAAAGGGACAACTGCCATGGGCCCCCTGACAGAAGGGGCCCCCTCTATACAAATATGGCATAAAACAATATAAAAAAAAAATATGTATATAAATGTATCTTGGGAAATAATATTTTGCCTGCCATCCTCCGTAAAAGACTCTGGACTGGTATATAGTATCGTTTTTCTTTTTATAAATGCAGCTCAAGCAAACCACACATAGAGCACTTACACTCTTAGGGAAGGTGGCCTATGACTGCATGCATGTGTGTACTTGTGACCTCAGACTGACATTGAGTTATGCATATTGAAAAATGTGTGTTTGTCACTGAAAATGTAAACCAACTCTGTGTTTGAGGGGGGCTCCCTGAACTTGAAGTGCCCCGGGGCCCCCCAAGATCTAAATCTGGCCCTGCCCAGAGTAAGTGCTTTGCAGGTAGGTAGAAGTAGGAGGTAAGAATTTACAGTTCCACTATCAGTCAGATCTTCTGGGCAGTGATAGCCTATGCACAGACACATGAATGTGCACAATAGTACACCAACAATTCAGCATCAATTTCTGGCTACATATAAAATTTGCTTTAGCAAATTACACCTTTTTGTGTCTGTTGGAAAGAGGTGAACAGAAATCTCCCCAAAGGGGTCTGCTGAGCTGCTGAGCTAATAACTTTGATGTCTTGAGTGACCCTGCTGTGAATTTTGATGATGAACTTCTCCACAGTGCCTTTAATTACAGAGGGTTTGATATAAAGGTCATTTACTGCTTGTTAAGAATTAGTAAATACGCCCATAGCCTGGCCACAAGTTCACTTTAAACAATTTTTATTCCAGAGAAGTTCCGCTCACCAGTCTCCTCGACCTCAGACATGGGCACCCAAGGAGTTAGGGCCCCCTCGGATTCCTCCACCCTCGCGGAACTCAGTCTAAGGTACTGAGCCCCAGGCATCCGCCATAGTACCTCACCCCAGGCTAAAGGTGCCTGAGATGGACTCCATCTCTCGCTCCGGCCAGGTCAAGGGCACCTGGGCCCGGAACTCCGGAACGCCAGCACCCAAGCTGAAGGTGCCTGGGTGCGGCTGCGTCCTCCGACTCTGAACCCCAAGGTCAGGGCATCTGCCCCTTTTTATCCCCTCGCCTATTGCGTCACAGCAGGTTCCCTGCCCCACTGTACCAGTGCCAGGAAAGGACAAAAAGGAAGCAGTCTTGCGGTGTGGATTCAACTCCGGCCAGGGCGACAATGCCACCTGCAGGCCGCAGGGAACCTCACACCACCAGAGTCCTCCAAGAACCATAAAAAAGGGTCTCGGATTCCCTAGCAATCAGTGCATCTGGGTTACACTACCACCCAGATGCTTCCCCTAAATTCAAATACCCGCTACACTATTATTATTGTTATTAGGTACACCTTGCTAGTATCATGTTAAACCCCCTTTTGCCTTCAAAACTGCCTTAATTCTTCATGGCATAGATTCAACAAGGTGTTGGAAACATTCCTCAGATATTTTGGTCCATATTGTCATGATAGCATCACGCAGTTGCTGTAGATTTCTCGGCTGCACATCAATGATGCGAATCTCCCATTCCACCACATCCCAAAGGTGCTCTATTGGATTGAGATCTGGTGACTGTGGAGGCCATTGGAGTACAGAGAACTCATTGTCATGTTCAAGAAACCAGTGGTGAGATGATTTGAGCTTTGTGACATGGTGCATTATCCTGCTGGAAGTAGTCATAAAGGGATGGACATGGACAGCAACAGTACTCAGGTAGGCCGTGGCGTTAAAAAGATACTCAATTGGTACTAAGGGGCCCAAAGTGTGCCAAGAAAATATCCTCCACGCCATTACACCACCAGCCTGAACCGTTGATACAATGCAGGATGGATTCATGCTTTCATGTTGTTTATAACAAATTCTGACCCGACCATCTGAATGTCGCATCTGAAATGGGCACACCTACGTACTGTTTCACATATCAGGACTCTGATAGTGTTTTTTTGTTCTATGTGATACTGTAACCCTTGTTGTTTCATTGTGGTCTGTGTTGTTTAGTGTACATCCTACATATTTTTTCAATGTTCTTATATCTTTTTGATATTGTGTAATTTTTACAATAAATATATATTTTTGATATATCTTGAATCTCAAGACTCTCCACCCTCTAAAAGTCCCATAGAGGACTTTATCCACATTATATGTTTAATAGGGATTGGGTGGACTGTCTCTCTTCAATTTAGTCCTTGGCTGCGACTACACATTACATCTGAAATCGAGACTCATCAGACCAGGCAACGTTTTTCCAATCTTCTATTGTCCAATTTTGGTGGGCCTGTGCGAATTGTAGCCTCAGTTTCCTGTTCTTAGCTGACAGGAGTGGCACCCGGTGTAGTCTTCTGCTGCTGTAGCCCGTCTTCTTCAAGGTTCGATGTGTTGTGCATTCAGAGATGGTATTCTGCATACCTTGGTTGTAATGACTGGTTATTTGAGTTACTGTTGCATTTCTATCATCTCAAACAGGTCTGCCCACTCGCTTCTGACATCAACAAGGCATTTCGTCCACGCAAGTGCTGCGATATTTTCTCTTTTTCGGACCATACTCTGTAAACCGTAGAGATAGTTGTGCTTGAAAATCCCAGTAGATCAGCAGTTTTTCAAATACTCAGACCAGCCCGTTTGGCACCAACAACCATGCCACGTTCAAAGTCACTTCAATCTCCTTCCTTTCCCATTCTAATGCTGGGTTTGAACTTCAGCAAGTTGTCTTCACCACGTCTAGATGCCTAAATGCATCGAGTTGCTGCTATGGGATTGGCTGATTAGCAATTTGTGTTACCAAGCAATTGAACAGTTATACCTAATAAAGTGGCCGGCTGGCCAACGCCAGGAGGGACCTCCTACAAATATTTTCAGAACGCTCCTTGATGGCGAGAGATAAGGGGCGATTCGCCCATTACTCTCAAGCCAACAAGTGTGGTAGACACCTGGCTCATACCCTACAACCCCAGCACACTCGGAAACATATTCCCTTTATTAACTCCTCAACCAAAGGTAAAATACTAGCTAACTCAGCCATAGCCGAAGAATTCCGCCAATATTACTCTACTCTATATAATCTGCCTTCCCAAATCCCTTCACTCCGGTCCCACTCAGGCGACTCGGAACAAGACATGTCGTCATATATTCAGGAAACTGCCCTTTCATTCCATTCCGACTTCAGACGCGGGGGAACTGGAATCCCCTCTTTCTGAAACGGAATTCCTACTGGCCATCAAGAACGGCAAGAGCCCAGGACCTGATGGGTTCTCCTCACGCTTCTATAAAACATTTGCACCCCAACTGGCCCCTTTCCTCATGAACGCATTTAACGCCATTAATGAGACCCTCTCCCCCTCTCCGTCCTTACTCCAAGCTCAAATAGTAGTTATTCCAAAACCCGGTAAAGATCCCTCCTTATGCGCCAACTATAGACCTATTTCCTTATTGAATATAGATTTAAAATTGTTTGCCAAGATCCTGTCGAATCGTCTTTCTCCCTTATTACCTGATATTATACAAAGAGACCAGGTTGGTTTCGTTCCTAACCAAGAGGCTCAGGACAACACCACTAAAACTATTCACCTTATAGCCTATGCCCATCGTAATCACATACCGACCTGCCTTCTCTTCTGTGACGCGGAGAAGGCCTTCGACAGGGTCAGTTGGCCGTTTCTCCAATCCACCCTCACCCAAATAGGACTAGGTCTCGAAAATGCTCTTGCGTATCATGGCCCTTTATTCCAAACCCTCTGCCTCCATTTTAGTGAATGGTATCCAATCAAGTACACTTAAGATAGCAAATGGCACTAGGCAGGGCTGCCCCCTCTCCCCCCTCCTTTTCGCCCTTGTGATTGAACACCTAGCCCAGGCTATAAGAGCAAACCCAAGCATATGCAGTATCCAGACCCCCTCCTCCCATTGTAAACTTTCCCTATACGCGGATGGCCTTTTACTTTGTCACTCAACCTCATGTCAGTATCCCATTCATAATAGCAGAGATTAATCGGTTCGGCCGGTTTAGCAACTATAAACTAAACATTTCCAAAACGGAAGCACTGTACCTCTCTCTTCCACAACACACCCTTTCCTCCCTTAAAGCCAACTTTTCCTTTTAGTGGCAGGCAAAATCCATCTCATACTTAGGAACGGCCATCCCAGCGCACGCAGCAGATATATATGCCCTGAACTTTAGTCCACTCCTCACGAAAATCAAACGCCTAACCGAAGACCGAATGAATAGACCACTGTCATGGTTTGGTCGCATGAATACCCTAAAAATGGATATACTCCCCAAACTATTATATCTATTCCAAGCCCTCCCAATCACTCTCCCCTCTTCATTTTTCTGCACCCTTCGTTCTATGGCCATACGATTCGTGTGGAGAGGGATCCATCCCAGACTGAAACATAATCTTTTATGCTCTGCCGTTGCTAAAGGCGGAATGAGTCTTCCGGACATTGAGCTTTATCATTCCTCAGCAGTGATCTCCCGGATCCTGGAGTGGTTCCCCCGCCCCCTAGTCAAAGCAGCCACCCTAGTGGAACAAGACTTATCCCTGATTGACCTTCGCGCCCTCCTATGGGGATTCGAACAGACACACAGATCTCTCTCCACGTTGTCCCCCCTCACTAGAGACGCCCTAGCTACTTGGTACCGCAGAAGGAAGACCTATGCCCTATCCACTGAACCGAGCCCACTCACCCCCCTATTTGATAACCCAGCACTCACGAAGAGCAGGTCAATCCACACATTAGATGACTACGACAGAGCTACCTGGCCCACGGCACGTCAATTTGTTAACACTGCTCTTGGCACCTTCGAGACGAACCGCGACTCTATATCCCCCCGAGTGACTTGGCTTACTCGCATGCACCTGACATCCTATTGCAAAAAGCTCCACGACTCCAAACAGATCCACAGACCCCTGACCAGTTTTGAACAACTATGCATATTCCCAGAAACCCCTCGCCATACCCTTTCCATGATCTACAAACTGATCCTAGATCATACCCACGATTCCTTGCCTAAATTTACTAAAGTTTGGTCAGAGGAACTCGAGAGAGATATCACTGAGGCGGAGTGGGGTAAGGCTTTTCTCTTTACCCACAAATCATCTGTCTCGAGTTACATCCAGGAAAAAAACTTCAAGGTGATATCCAGGTGGTATCGAGTTCCGACTACCCTCAGGATCATGTTTCCTTCAGCTGCGGACACCTGCTGGAGATGTAATTCGGCAAAAGGTACGTACAGCCACATCTGGTGGGAATGTGATGTAATCCGCCTGTTCTGGTCACAAATCTTTCAAATTTATTCTGAAATTTATGATAAACCTCTCCAGCCCTCCCCTTTTGTTGCCCTCCTCTCCATTTTACCTGGCACTATCAAGTTCCAAAAACACAATCTCCTTAAATTCTTCCTCAGCGTGGCTCGGCAGCTCATCTCTAGACACTGGAAAACCACCTCCCCTCCATCTATTGTGGAGTGGGTGAGTGAGATGAATGCTAGTATGCTAATGGAGGAGATGCTTGCCGAGTCCCTTGACAGACACGCAAAATTCTCCTTTATCTGGAGTGTATGGAGGCATTACTCCACTTCGGATAAGCTAAGGGACAGACTCCCGCCAGTGACTGCTCCCTGAGAGTCTAACTAACCCAACACTTCATGCTCCTTATTATAGTTTGATACACCCCCGCTGGAGCGCAGCTCACCGTCTCTCTACACCCCCACCCCTTCTACCCTTCCCTTTCCAACAGACCCCTCGTCTACGCACTAGATCCCCCCCTTTCTACTTTTATTTTTCCCTATCTTTTTCTGTGGCCAGCCCTATCAGGCCACATCAAGTTTGTTATGTGTATTCGGTTCTCTTCATGAATATATTCCTATTACTTGTGAGTCTTTAAAATGTATATTTGTAATGGTGCCGTTAGTTCCTTAGGACACGTCATTTCCCACCGATTTCTTCGGACCAGGGACGCAGCAGGTTCCCACAGGGGCGTCCAGGTCGAACAAAGTGGATTTTAGATGCACGATAGCACTATGTAAGCCTAATTGTGTCATGCAATTGTTCTCACAGGTTGACTGTTTTTTGTACATTAACGGGTGCACAATGTTTTTCCCCTTTTTTGTGTCTATTTCATGCTTTTTGGAACAGGTTGCCTTATGTCAGGCTCCTGGTCCTTGTCTTTTCTTTGTCTACCTGATTCTATGTCAAAAAACAATAAAACTGATTGAACATAATAAAGTGGCCGGTGAGTGTATATTTAGAATGGGATACTGCAAGTTCATATGAATACATTTTCCCCCATGAAGTATGCCAGTGTTTTCAGCTCATCATTTTACTCTGTTGAATATTAGAAATAATCACAGTAATCTATGTATATTTTACTACATATTATACATAAATGCCTTTCATGTTATATGTATTCCAACTTTTTGTCACATTTGTGCAGTTATTGGACAGAGTAAGATCCTTAATGGATGCATCAATAATAAATGTCATTCTGACAGTTACAATGTTTTCCACATGTGAATATTTTATATGATGCTTTTTTCTGCGTGCTCTTAAAAGGAAAAAGTAATGAATTCACATGGTAAAACCATCCTTCCAGACAGCCCCCAAGCTCTGTAACCTCTCCTTTGCTGGTCTATCCACAAATAGTTCTCAGTATTTGAGGACTGCAAGGAAACATTTATCAAGTTGGCTCTGCCAAAGACTACGTTGATCTGGAAAGGTCCGAGCATATGAAATAGAAACCGTAGCCTTGTCGGTGCACAAAACACCTATTATTTCCCCACTGGAAGTCATTTCGGTGTCTGCTAAAGTTTTAAGATACAAATTGCAAGGAACAAGAGATCAAACTATTAGCCGCTAAAGTCCTGTGCAAGCTGTCTGCAGGGCCTTCAATCCAATTAAGCACAGGCAGCAGACTAAAAATGTCCGGATCAATTCCGAGCCAGGTTAATATTCAATCCATAATCACATTAATGACAATCTGTCCATAATTAGCTATTTGATAATCCCTAGAAGCATAGAAAAGACTTTTCAATTGTCGGGAGGGGGGGGGGGGGCTTTGATGCCGTTTAAACCTCTGCAGTCAACCAACAAAGAAGAGGCATAGAGAGTACTGTACGGCTAAGGCTTTACAGGAACTGCGGAATAACACTGCTTGAACTAAAGGATGGACTTTAAACGGCACATAGGTAAATCCGGTAAAAAATCTATGGGTTTTTATTCGTAGAAAAACTGTAAAAATACAAGAATTGTCATTATAATGATCATTGATACATGACCCGGAGTAGTGCTCGTATCTCACTTCCAAAAGCTACAGTAATATAGATAAACTCAAGATTATTATAAGAGATAAATATCCAACAATCAGAATTGCATTTGGTTGAACAGTGTATGTAGGAAGTGAGCAGTGATGTAAGTAACTGAGTTAGAATAAACAGAGTTATGTAACGCAGTTACTTTAGAGGGTAACGAGTAATCTAACTGATTACTCTTCCCCTCATGGTAACGCAGTTACCATTACTTGGGCGGCGTTACCCCAATTACATCTACCGCCACTAGATGGCAGTAGTGTAATTGCTCCTCTCCTCTATGACCGGGTCTCTCTCATATCACGGCACTGACGCTGCTCCCCGCGGCCCCTCCTCTCTTCTCATCCATCCCCATTTGCTTGTGACATCATCTGGGATGGACAAGAAGAGAGGAGGGGCCGCCGGGGAGTAGCGTGACTGCCGTCAGTGCCGTGACATGAGAGAGAACTTATTACACACGCTTCCTGCGCTACTCTGCATGGCTGGTAAACAATGTGCCCTGCCCTGATGTGCTATGTGCCACATGTCCTGATGTGCCCTCTTGTGCCCCGTGCCCCATGCCCTGATGTGCTATGTGCCCCATGCCCTGATGTGCTATGTGCCCCATGCCCTGATGTGCTATGTGCCCTCAAAAAAAAAGTCAGTTACTTTGCTGAGTAACTAATTACTTTTTCAATGTAGTAACTGAGTTACTAACGCAATTACTTTTTGGGAGAAGTAATTTGTAACTGTAACTAATTAATTTTTTAAAGTAAGATGACCAACACTGGAAGTGAGTAGCCTTAACCCGGGATCCAGTATGTAGAAATGTAGTCTTGCTCTGCTCTACATGTTTCGCGTGTCGTGACGCTTCTTCAGGAGCATAATAGTAAACAGGCCATATTGAATGACGCAAGATGGCCCTGAGTACCAGTATACTGGCAATCTATCTAAAAAAGATAGCCAGTTGGGTCAAAAGAAATCATAATAAACAGCAGCAGGGTAATTTAATGAAGCACAGGCTGCTGGTAAGCAGAAGAGGGTTCCCTCCAGGTGTGTGGAGCTAAAGACGCCACAGGATGTGCATCGGTTGGAGCCTGGTGCATGGACTGGGCAGAGATTAATCTGTCCACAGTATAACCCCCAAATGCGGTAGAGTGACCAAGCTGTAATCGTGGACCATACGTCTACTTAGCACATCAGCGCACAGGAGAAGCTCCTCACAGGTCTGCTAAGTAGACGTATGGTCCAAGATTACAGCTTGGTCACTCTACCGCATTTGGGGGTTATACTGAGGACAGATTAATCTTGAGTTTATCTATATTACTGTAGCTTTTGGAAGTGAGATACGAGCACTACTCCGGGTCATGTATCAATGATCATTATAATGACAATTCTTGTATAAATTTATTTTTACAGTTTTTCTACGAATAAAAACCCATAGATTTTTTACCGGATTTACCTATGTTTAAAGTCCATCTTTTAGTTCAAGCAGTGTTCTTCCATAATTATCGGGACGTTGGCACATTTATACTAGTGCATCCACAGTGTCACCCTGTGAGGATGCATGTTTAAGCATTCCTTTTTTTACAGTAACAGCGTCCTGTCCCCAGACCGCAGGGGCAGGTTTATTAATCAGCAGGCCCAGAAAATATTATTTTTTCCAGGAAGATATAAGACCACTAATCCTCACAAGCCTAATCATGCCCTTGCTTCAATTAGTAAATTGCATTTCTTTATCTCAGAGTCTCTGGATGTAAGCTGTCAAAATCCCATATTGTAATAACAATCTGTTCATTAACGAGCTAATCGAGGGAAACAAAAGAGACCTGACTCAGTGTTAGAAGATCAGGGAATCATCTAGAAAATCCAGATTTGTTTACACCATTATAAGGAGGGTCGGTTCGTTATATACAAATGCTTTGTCAATGGACAAAGAGTGTCCAGAAATAAGACAAAAATCTGCAAAGTACCATGTACAGCATGAATCAGTCATCACGCACCTCATATGGGTGAAGCAAAGTGTTAAACCACTTCAGCTCTGCAAGATTTAACCCCTTCACGACCAGGTAATTTTTTGTTATTTAGTGTTGCGTTACTTTAACCACTTCAGCCCCGGAAGAATTTATCCCCTTCCTGACCACAGCACTTTTTGCAATTCGGCACTGCGTCGCTTTAACTGACAATTGCGCGGTCGTGCGACCTTGCACCCAAACAAAATTGATGTCCTTTTTTTTCCCCACAAATAGAGCTTTCTTTTGGTGGTATTTGATCACCTCTGTGGTTTTTATTTTTTGCGCTATAAACACAAAAAGAGCGACAATTTAAAAAAAAAAAAACATAATTCTTTACTTTTTTCTATAATAAATATGCCCAAAAAATCTATAAAAAAAAAAAAACGTCTTTCTCAGTTTAGGCCAATAAGTATTCTTCTACATATTTTTGGTAAAAAAAAATCGCAATAAGTGTATATTGATTGGTTTGCGCAAAAGTTATAGCGTCTACAAAATAGGGGATAGTTTTATGGCATTTTTATTATTATTTTTTTTGTTATTAGTAATGGCGGCGATCTGCGATTTTTATCATGACTGCAACATTATGGCGGACACATCGGACACATTTTTGGGACCATTGTCATTTATACAGCGATTAGTGCTATAAATTCTGCAAGTAATTATAATTTATTGTCGCGGTTTTCTAGCTGGTCTAAAACCACTTTTGATGTAAAGGGACACTTTTTGGTTGCTATGGACAATCTCCAGTTTCCAGGCAGAAAGAACAGTTTTTATTATATAAAAGTACATGCAGGGCACTGGACAAACCACTAGGGACAAAAGGGAAGTGAAATAATTTGATACAGTAATGTAATCTGTAAGATTACAGTGTATTGTGTGTGTTCTGTGTTTTTCCCTTTTTGAATTTGGCGCCGGGCTCCGTCCCCGTGCGTCTTGCCGCTCGCAGGGAACGGAGCTCGGCACAAAGTACATCGGGCGGAGGACACAGCCCGTGGACACTGCGGGGAGACATTGCAGGATCCTGGGGACAAGGTAAGTAACTTTCCCAGGATACTGTGATGCAATCCCGAGTCTGGCTCGAGGTTACCGCTTTGGTAATGAAAATTCCCCCCAAGCCACACTCGGGATTACCGCCAGGTCATTCAACACTGTACCCAAACAAAATGTAAATCATTGTTTTCACACAAATAGAGATTTCTTTTAGTGGTACGTATTTGATCACCACCGGGTTTTTTTTTATTTTTTGCGATATAAATGAAAAAAGACAGAACATTTAAAAAAAAAAGAAAACATTTCTTAGTTTCTGCTAAAAAAACATATCCAAAAAAAGTTAATAAAATCAAATTTCTTCATAAATTTTGACCAAATTTTATTGTGCTACATGTCTTTGGGAAAAAAAAAATCTCAATAAGTGTATATTGATTGGTTTGCGTGAAAGATATAGAGTATATAAACTATGGTACTGTGTATATACTGAATTGTTTTTTTATACTACTAATGGTGGTGATCAGCGACTTATAATGGGACTGCGATATTGCAGCAAGCAATCTGACCCTAACTGACGCTTTGGGGGAACTGATTAACAGCTACTAAGATCACCAGTAACACTAATACAGTGATTAGTGATAACACTATACACTGTCACTTTATTAATGGCTGGGAAGGGGTTAATATCTAGGGCAATCAAGGGGTTAAATGTGTGCCTAACAATGTGTAATGTGTGTATTATGTGCTGATTTTACAAACGGATCTCTTTGTTTCTTATCCATGCTCTGCAGTGGGGGGCTGAAGGCAGCGACGTACCAGTATTCAGTGAATTGCCGGCGGGTGGTCCTTAGGTAGTTAAAGCATAACTGAAAGCATAACTAAAAGCAACCAAAGTATAAGTAAGTAACTAACTTTTTTTTGTTTGATTTATTTGTTTGATTTTTAACATTTTGGTTTGAAGGGAGTTGTTTTTTTTTTTTGCTTTTTTTTGCTATTTGTTTACCATTGGGGGAATTTTCTTTCACTTCCTGTTCCTAAAGTGGAAGGGAAAGGAAGGGCCTCCAAAATGAGGAAATGCCTAGTTGTCACTAGGGTCTCCAGAACTAGTGTCCCCATTGGAAGATTTCCTCTCTATTTCCTTTTCTATGGATAACCCAAATTTGGGGATTTTCTTTCACTTTCACTTTGGGTGACAATGGCAAACAGGACAAATAAAGAAGGTGAATTTCTCTAAAGGGGTCGCAGAAAACAATAAAGGCCTGAGAGGTATCCCTCTCCACTATTTCTAAAAGTAAGAAAAAAAGTTTTGCCTTTAGATCTACTTTAAATATAACAATGAATAGAAGATGAAAGAGAATGGAGTGGTGCCTTAACTTCATATCCGTATGTGAAGAAGCAAATCTTTTTTTTTTTTTGTACAGAATGTGGAAGATTTAGAACCCCCGTCATTTCTTTTAATTCTGTCTTCGTCCCTGTTTAGAAGATTTGCCTTCTCTATTTGATCATTGTCCCTGAAACAGAAAATAAAAATTAAATTCAAGATTTGATAGTTGTCACCAGAATAAGAGCTGAGGGTAAATCTTGCAATGGGGACACCTGTTCTGGTGACAACTGTCTAGGACGGGAATGCTCCTCACTTTGGCAAGATATTATGTTTTTCTTCACTTCTTGTTGGGTCTGTGGGACAGAGGTGAAGAGAAACTCCCCAATTGGACAGAAAAAGCAAAAATTAAAATAAGAGGGGCATTAATCGTTCTCTACTGTATCCAAAAAAAAAAAAACGTTTGAAAAAAAAAACAAAACAGTAATGCCCTGTACACACGATCGGAGTATCCGATGGTCTAAAATCCGATGGAATTTTTCATCGGAATTCCGTTCAAGCTGTCTTGCATACACACTTTTAAGATAAATTCCGACCGTCTGTGACGTAAAACACTCCGACGAGCCAAGAAAAATTAAGTTTAATGCTTCCGAGCACGCGTCGACTTGATTCTGAGCATGCGTGGGTTTTTTCTCCATCGGAGTTCCACACAGACGATAGGAATTTCCTATTGTTTTTTTTTTCCATCGGAAAAAATTTAAAACATGTTCTATTTCTAAACACCGATGGGGCCCACACACGATCGGAATTTCCGATGAAACAAGTGCATCGGACTTTTTTCATCGGAAATTCCGATCGTGTGTACAAGGCATTAAAGCTGAACTTTGGGAAAAGTAAAAGTTCCCCCATTCAGTGGGGCAACAAGGGACAGTCCACTGCCAGACTGTAGGGGAGCGCCATTTGCCGTATGTAGCTTCAGTGCAAGAGAGGAGTTGGGTTTTAAGGTTTGGGAACAGGGACAAAATATGCCTCTCCAATAGGTATACTACAAGTCTTATAATGTCCTTGCATCTAGGATTCATTCTTTTGAGAGGCACAGACTACTCATATCAGACATACAGTTATTGCATATAGTCACATTCTTCCATAATTTTTTTGGTATATGCTCAGACATAAATCTGAAGATGTAGAGCAATTAAAATATGTTAACAGTATGGTTAAGAAATAGAGGCTGATTTACTAAAGAAAATGAGAATCTTCACACAACAAATTGTGAATATTGAATTTTCTATTCACATGACTGGATAATTGGTAATTGGCTTCAGCTGCTGCTGCAGATTGCCTCTACGATTAAGCCCAGAAAAGGGCGAAACGCGTCTGAGGAGTTCTCTATAGGTGGAGAACAGGAGCTGAAGCCATCTTTCACCCATCTCATTCTCATTTATGCAACACGAAGCCTGTGTCTGTGTGTAGACAACCATCATTTTCTTGAAGTCTACTAGAGCCTGACAAGACACTTCTATCTTGCACCAGTCTATCCACATGCTGATTCAAATGACACCGTTTTTTTTTTTTTGGGGGGGGGGCATTTAAGTGGTACTATTTTCATTGTTTTGGGCTATAAATTGGATCCTGTCAATGTTATAACTTTTGACCAAATTCAGAACATAAAGGATAAGACCAAGAGTCTTAACCAGCCTTTCTCAACACTTTACCCAAGATAAAACCCTTAAAATAATTTTGAGGTTTCAGGGAAGCCCTGCTAAAAAATGATTACATTAGAATGATCAGCAAGTTGTAAAACATTTTAAATGAACGAAAAGAAAATAGCATAACTAGGGTATTTGACACCCAGACAACTGTGAAGGTTGTAGTGTTACCTTACATCGGATTTGCCAAGGACATCCCCCTCCCACGCACAATTTTTTCTTTTTTTTAATTTACTGACAGAACACTTTTTTTTTTACTGACAATCTGACATATGACAGAAACTCTTATTATAAACAAAGAGAATCTATACTTAAACGGTATAAATAATATGTAAACTTTGACAACACCCATAACAAGTAATCTGCCTGGCTCTAAAATTAAAAAGTCCAAACAGTGTGATAAAGGGGTTGATTTACTAAAGGCAAATAGACTGTGCACTTTGTAAACTGCAGTTGCTACAGAGCTTAGTAAATGAGCAGAAGCTTTGCTAACTACCATCATCCAATCATGTGCAAGCAAAAATGCATTTTTTTTCCTTGCACGTAAATGGTTATTCTTTCCAAAGTGCAGTTTCACCTAGTTTACTAAGCTCTGGAGCAACTGCACTTGCAAAGGTCAACCGCCCTTTGCAAAGTGCATAGTCTGTTTGCCTTTAGTAAATCAACACCAAAATGTCAGCTTGATTAGAACATTGAAGGACCTGTGGCACCCTGGGATACAGCAGGAAATCAAGTTCAGTAGCGCTCATAGCGCGCTATGGAGAACAACGGGCACAGACACATTTTGTATACAGTGGGAGGGGCTTAAAGGGGAGGTCTAAACAGAATCTGTACCTAATCACTGTATACACTGCACACATATACCACAGTCCTTGTACCCACAAAATACTCCAAATTACTGTGCTACAAGTGACAGTCTCACAGACACACATAAACTTTAGAACAAAGGATCATTAAAAAAAAAAACATTTCCATAACATATGCTTTTCTGCACACAGAAACTGATCACTTTTTTTGTGCCTACCTTAATCTCCCTGGCGGTATTCCCGAGTCTGGCTCGGGGTAAGATTTCAGTACCATTAGCGGTAACCCCGAACCAGACTCGGGCTGCATCGCAGGATACAGGGAGAGTTACTTACCTTGTTCCCTGGATCCTGCGATGTCTCCCCGCTGTGTATGCGAGCTGTCTCCTCGCTCGATTCACACAGTGCCCGAGTGCCGCTGAGCTCCATTCCCTGCGACGTTGCGGCGCACGGGGGGGCGGAGATCGGCGCCAAATTCAAAAAAGTAAAAACACAATACACATACAGTATACTGTAATCTTACTGATTACAGTACTGTATTAAAAAATTACACATCCCCTTTGTTCCTAGTGGTCTGTCCAGTGCCCTGCATGCACTTTTATATTATAAATCCAGTTTTTGTCCATAGCAACCAAAAAGTGTCCCTTTATGTCAAAAGTGGTTTTAGACCAGCTAGAAAACAGCAATAATAAATTAGAATCACTTGCAGAATTGAGTGTAGCGGCCTAACCCCTCTCTCTTGCTTTATCGGTTATATGGCTGTTGTCTAGCGGTACCTGGGAGAGAGAGATGATACACACCATGGCCCATGTCCTCCGTAACTAGGAGGTGAAGGCCAGAGATTGGGCTTTTGTGTAGGTGTCCTAGAGCCAAGTCCAGTCCTTCGTCCCTGGCTCCTTTGCTTGGTAACCCAAGTTCCACACAGTGAATAGGTACAACTCAGTTTTATTCTTCTTGCCAAGCAATAAAACAGTCTTTCTCCTTTTGAATAATGGGGGGACAGATCGAGGCACAATCCTTTCGCTTCTTGCTGCTTCCCACTGTGCTGTCACCAGTGGTGAATAGTCACTGCCACTGACTAGGTAATTTAGAACGTGAATTTACCTTCGCTCACTTTGCCCCTGTCAGAGAAAGAAATCCGTCCAAGGGAGAAGTGGAGGCCTCTCCGTCACCAGCGATGCTGCGCCGGACTCTTCGGAGAAGTTACTGCGCACCAGTCCTCACGAACTCAGAGACGGGCACCCAAGGAGTTAGGGCCCCCTCGGATTCCTCCACCCTCGCGGAACTCAGTCGAAGGTACTGAGCCCCAGGCATCCGCCATAGTACCTCACCTCAGGCTAAAGGTGCCTGGAGTGGACTCCATCTCTGTTCCAGCTAGGCCAAGGGCGCCTAGGCCTGAAACACCGGAACGCCAGCACCCAAGCTAAAGGTGCCTGGGTGCGGCCACGTCCTCCGACTCTCTCCCCAAAATCAGGGCCTCCGCCCCTTTTATGACCCCTCCCTTTGCATCACAGCGGGTTCTCCGCCCCGCTGTACCAGCTCCAGGGGAGGACAAAAAGGCACAGTTTGCGGTGTGAGTTCAACTCCGGCCCAAGGCAACAGCGCCACCCAGGGACCCCAAGGAACTTCACACCACCAGAGTCCTCACATAATTCAAATACCCGCTACATGAGCGATAGCGATTTGTGGGGAAATTCGTCATCAAACACTAAATCTAATGACAGCGACAATTCTGCAACTGAGCAAATTTCAGTGTTTTTGATTTGATTACATTATTGAATAATTTTTATTATTATTATATTATTATTTGTTATAATTATTTATAGTTATTTATTATATTATAATTTATGATTTTGTGTTTCAAACTTTATCATACCCGGGATGTCTACTAGACTCTGGTTTGGACAGATTTAAGTGAGTTATTCCTAAGAACTGCAGGCCTACAATATAAAACGCCAAATTTCCATGCAAAATAATTGTACCGCTTTCAGCACCTAAAATCTGACAGAATCATACCGCCAGGGAGGTTAAACAAGAACTTCAATGAACACTTTGGTCAGGACTATGTAATGTACAACATAATGTATAGAGTTCAGGGATCAGGATTAAGTAACATACAAAACAACATATAGATTGCAGCAGTCAGGACGAGTCCCTTGCTCATATCAGATTCCACCCTAGGGTTTCCACCTGTCCGGGATTCACCCGGACAGTTTGGGTTTTGAATGATGCGTCCGGGTTTCAGACCGCCTGAACCCCAGACACATTATTTAGACTGGACTATGGCTTCCCAACAAGGTTGCTGGCTGCAGTTGTCTAGGCCGAGAGTGTCTGCTACACTCTTTCACACTGCCCAAAGCCAGCACTAACAATCCCAACCCCCACACACACACAGACGGGAGAGGTGAGAGGGCATGATCTGCTCTTCTTCCTCCCACCCCTACCCCTCTGTGTCTACCCACCCCATGCTGTGCCTGAGAAAAGAAAAGTGGGGATAGGAAATTTGAAGCTCAGCAGCCGCAGATACATCTGGATGAGAGGTGCTGACTGCCAAGGGGTGAGAAAGCTCACCATCCATCCATCAATCCATCCATCCCTGTCTGTGACTGAAGTCTGCCCCCCTCCCCCCTTCTCTCGCTTGCCTCTGAGTGAGTACACTAAGGTAAATCAGGGTTCTCAGAGCACCCCTTACATCAGAGTTCTCAGTGTTCCCCCTTAAATAAGGCTTCCCAGAGAATCAGTTATGTCAGAGTACCAAGAGTTCTCCCTTACATCAGAGTCTGCAGAGTCCACCCTTACAGTGTAAGGGAACTCTGCGAGTTCAGATGTAAAAGGGGAACTCTGCGGACTCTGATGTAAGGGGAACTCTTGTGATTAATTGTATATGATTAGAAATGTTGTTTAATTGCAAAGTATATGTATAGTTTATACTATAAAAAAAATTGCTGTGCTCTGCTAAAGTGTTCAGGTTTGACTTGAAGAAAAAGTGGCAACCCTATTCCACCCTTACATCATGAATCCCCATCAGAGTCCCCCCTTACTTTAGAGTCCCCAGAGTTCTCCCTCTACATCAGAGTTCTCCCCCTTACATCAGGGTCTCCAGAATCCCCTCTTACATCAGGGCCCCCAGAGTCCCCATTCCCTCTCTTTCATCAGGGTATCCAGAGTCCCCCTTACATCTGGGTCCCAAGGGTACCTCCCTTTGCATCAGGGTCCCCAGAGCCCCCCTCCATTCATCAGGGTCCCCAGAGTCACCCCCCTGATGGAAATGGCTCTTCAATTTGGAGGTCAGTGGAGAAAAAAGGGATTTTTATAACAGCTTACCTGTAAAATCCTTTTCTTGGAGTACATCACGGGACACAGAGCGACTTAGTCATTACTAATGGGTTATATAGATTACCTTCAGGTGCTGGCACTGGCCACTTCCAAACCGGAAGTACCCTCCCCTATATAAGCCCCTCCCATCCGGGAGCACCTCAGTTTTGTAGCAAAGCAATAAGTGTCCCAAAAAGAGGGGTGGGAGCTCTGTGTCCCGTGATGTACTCCAAGAAAAGGATTTTACAGGTAAGCTGTTATAAAAATCCCTTTTTCTTTTTCGTACATCACGGGACACAGAGCGACTTAGTCATTACTAATGGGACGTCCCAAAGCAATGCCAAATGAGGGGAGGGATACATAAGCTGGGCGCCATCAGGCATGAGGCTCTTTTGCGGCCTGCAACATACTGCGCCCAAAGGCGACATCCTCCTGACTTCTGACGTCTACCTGGTAGAATCTAGTTAACGTGTGTACTAAGGACCATGTTGTGGCCTTACAGACTTGAGCCAGGGAGGCTTGGTGATGCACTGCCCATGAAGTTCCAACTGCTCTTGTGGAGTGCGCCCTAACTTTGAACGGAGGCGGTCTCCTTTTCAAGCCATAGGCTTGTATTATGACCTGTCGAATCCACTTGGCTAAAGTAGATTTTTGATGCTGCCTGACCCTTTCTGGGGCCTTCCGGCAGAACAAACAAAGTATCCGTTCTACGAATCTGAGCAGTGGCTTTAAGATAAGCTTTAACTGCTCTTACTACATCCAAAGAATGCAATAACTTTTCCTCTACCGAACTAGGTTTGGGGAAAAAGGAAGGAAGAACCACATCTCGGTTCAAATGGAACCTCGATACCACCTTAGGAAGAAGGCTGGATGAGGACGTAATACTACTCTGTCCTTATGGATAACCAGATATGGCTCCTTACAGGACAAGGCGGCTAATTCCGATACTCTTTTAGCCGAACAAATGGCTACTAAGAAAATCAATTTCCTGGTGAAAAGAACCAAGGAAATGTGCCGCAATGGTTCAAATGGTTGTTTCTGTAGAACCGACAGAACCAGGTTTAAGTCCCATGGACATATGGGAATACTAACCGGAGGGCTAATACGCATCACTCCTTGTATGAAAGCTTTGACTAATGAATGCAAAGCCAAGGGCCTTTGAAAAAAATATTGACAAGGCCGTCTGACCCTTGATAGTACTCAAGGCAAGCTTCCTATGTACAGCCCACTGTAGGAAGTCCAGAATCCTACCTATTACGTACTTACGTGGATGCCATTTCCTGGCCTCACACCACGTGATGTACGCCTTCTAGATCCTATAATAGATCTGCCTGGATACCGGCTTCCTGGCATTGATCATGGTAGATACCACAGGATTAGAGAGCCCTCTCTTTTTTAGAATGTGGGCTTCAAATAGCCAGGCCGTCAAACCTAGGGCTGGTAAGGAAGGGTAGTATATCGGTCCTTGCGAAAGCAGGTTCGGACGATGTGGGAGGGTCCAAGGACTTCCCACTGACATTTTTACAATCTCCGCGTACCATGCCCTTCGGGACCACGCTGGAGCCACCAGAATCACTGGTTTCTTTTCTACCCTGATTCTGCGGATTAATCGCGGTGGGAATGCATATATCAGCTTGAACTGATCCCAAGGGAACACTAGGGCATCCGAACCGCAAGCTAGGGGATCCTTTGTGCGAGACACAAATCTGTCCACCTTTGCGTTGAATCTGGATGCTAGCAGATCTACATCCGGTGTTCCCCACCGCTGGCATATTGCCTGGAAAACCTCGGGGTGAAGAGACCATTCCCCGGGCATAATTGCTGGCGACTTAAAAAGTCCGCTCTCCAATTTTCCACTCCTGGGATGAAAACCGCGGATATGGCTGTGACATACCTTTCTGCCCATTCCAGGATGCAATTCGCTTCCCTCTGGGCTGCACGACTCCTGGTGCCACCCTGGTGATTGATATATGCCACTGCTGTGGCATTGTCTGATTGAATTCTGACAGGTGACCCTTGGAGTTTGGATGTCCATGCTACTAGGGCATACCGGGCTGCTCGTATCTCTAAGAGATTGGTGGGCAGGGCCTTCTCTGCTTCTGACCACTTGCCCTGGAGAGACCATTGCTCCAGTACTGCCCCCCAGCCTATGAGGCTGGCATCTGTAGTGACCACCTTCCAAGAAACCGGACTGAAGGGGACAGGGACATTGGTAAGTCTCAAGCCTGAACTTTTTTGTTCCAGGCTGACAGTATGGCCCTCTGCAAGTTCCTTGAATGGAATTGACCGTAGGGTACTGCTTCGAATGAAGCCACCATTTTTCCCAGCAGCCTTATACACAGGCGTATGGATGGTTTTTCTTTTTTGTACCCACTAAGTGGGTCAAATCTTTCAAAGACGACACCTTCTCTGGAGGTAAGAAAATCTTTCTCTGATTTGAATCCAGTCTTAGCCCCCAAGTATTCCAGGCTTTTGACTGGTTTTAGGGCTGACTTGTCTCGGTTGATAATGCAAGCGTGAGATTCCAGATACTTGATTATCTTGTGAACGACCACTTCTAGTTTTTTTCACTGAGTGGTCTATCAGCAACAAGTCGTCTAGATATGCCATTATCGTTACACCTTGTGTTCCTAGTTTGGCCAATCGTAGGGCCAGAATTTTTGTGAACACTCGTGGTGCTGTGGCCAGACCGAAAGGTAAGGCTCTGAACTGAAAATGGCGCCCTTCTACTGCAAGGCGTAGAAATTTCTGGTGGGCCGGACAGATGGGAATATGCAAATAAGCATCCCTTATGTCGATCGAGGCTAACCATTCCTGCCCTTGTAGGGCGGTGGCCACCGATCGGATCGACTCCATCCGAAAAAGTCCTGATATGTAGGAACTTGTTTAGCCCTTTTATATTTAATATGGGCCTCATGTCCCCATTTGGTTTGGGGACTGTGACAAGGTTCGAGTAAAACCCGAACCCGTTTTCTTCCAAGGGAACCTTCATGATTACCCTTGGGGCAATAGTTGCTCTAGTGCCAGAAGGAGGGATCCACTCTTCTGGGGATCGCCTGGCACGTTTGACCTTATAAAATGGGCAGGAGGAATGTCTTTTAACTCCAGCCTGTATCCCAGACTTACTGCGGAGATCACCCATCTCTGATGGTGTCCCGCCAGGTCTCTGTGAACAACTGAAGTCTTCCCCTCACCCGATTGAGTGGGGGCAACCCTTCATGACTTAGGGGGAGGTTTTGTACCTCTCTTGACCCAGGGTTTCTTGTTACCCTGTGATTGTCCCTGATTTCTGCCTCCTGGATTTGACCGCGGAGGCCGTCGGAACTGTTTCACAGCCAATGTGCCAGGGACTGGAGAAGTAGGCCTCTTAAAAGAAGGACTTCTACCCTTGTTCTTAACCGGCAAGAGTGTACTTTTACCGGCAGAAGTTTTCTGGATATATTTGTCCAGATCATCTCCAGATAAGCGTTCTCCATGAAATGGGAAGCTAATCAGCAATTTCTTACAGGGAGCTTCAGCAGACCAGTTTTTGAGCCATAGAAGCCTACGCATATGTCTACAGACAGCGTAAAGCGGGATGCCTGTTGGATTGTATCCTTTATGGCGTCCACCGCAACACAAGGCTCTAGGTAGGTCAGCTAGGGCAAGAGCCTGCTGATCTGGTAAGTCCCTTAAGACTTGTTTCAACTGATCTTTCATTGCTTGGCAGACTCCAATCGCTGCTACTGCAGGTTGTGTCACCATGCTTGCTGTAGAGAAAGCAGATTTTAGTAAAGACTCCAATTTTTTATCTATTGGGTCCTTGAACATTGGAACATTATCTACTGGACATGTCAGTGATTTATTTACACAAGAGATGGCTGTGTCCACTGTAGGGACCCTCCATTTTTTTTTTTTTTTTTTTATGAACTTATCCTCCATGGGATAGATCACTGGAAATCTCTTGGGGGGAGTAAATATTTTACAGGATGCTCCCAATCCTGGTAAATAAACCCTTCCAATAAAGGGTGGATTGGGAAGGAACAGACAGTCTGGGGAGCTTTCAGCGACCCCAGCGAGGAGACAGTAGTGGTTGATGGTTTCGCCAGAGGCATTTAAATGCTGCTCGGACCATGTTAGTCAGAGACTGAACCCATAATCTTTCAGCCTGAGATGCTGAGAAAGGTTCTTCCACTGTTGATTCCTCTATAACTTTATCAACCTCACCTGATCCCCTTCAGGTAGGTCGATCTCTGGGACTGTTCCTCCACTAACAGGCACTCTGCAGGAGGAGACGGAGATCGGACGCGCTTTTCCTGTAACAGGGAAGCAGCGATCAATGCTGTTAATCTCTCTTCCAATCCTCCCAGAGTTGAGGATAAAACCTCCTCTGTTATATATACAGGAGCAGGTGGACTGGGGACAGCCGCAGTACCAGGTACTCCTGCGGGGTTCCTACGGCTACTGACCTCTGAAATTTCAGGGGAGATTGGCGCAGTACAGCATGCCCAAAATCCTCAGAGCCCGACGGAGACCCCTTTCGCTTCTTGGAAGATCTATTTCCAGAGCGTCTGGACGACATATCCTATAAGCACAAAGCTGAGGTATTCCCGTCGTCATACACCAATTTTGCTGGTAATAGTCTAACACAGTTGCTGCTATATACCAGCTGGTGTCCACTAAAGTGCCTTTCTATGGGGATGCCTGCATCAACCGCCTCTGTGTGCCACTGTTTGTTGCTAGCTCTGTTTGCATCCAGCTGACACTTGTACTGTGTCTTTATACAAGCTGGGACGCCTGCACATGCGCAGAAGCGCCGTGGCGCGCATCGAGCGTCATCCACCCGCCCCGCCCCTTTTTTTTCATAGGAGGCGCGTGCACGCGCCCGCGCGCGCCCGTGCGCCATTGGCGCCCTTTTCGAAAGTCAAACAGGGACTAGGAGCCAGGGCCCTTTTTGCCGGAGGGCCTGTGTGGTGGATGAGCGCAGCAACAGGGCAGAGGAAGTGGATTCCCACAGAGAAACTTACCAACTGCCTGGATCTTTTGACTTGAGAAAACCAAAGATCCACATGACAAGAAAAATGGACCACAGCGGCCTCTAGTGGTTTAACACAGGTACCGCGGTCCCTTTTTTTTTTTTTTTTTTCTTGACTACTATTAAAATTTTACATTTTCAGTAGTTACAGGCATACACAGATATTAGCGGGAATACCGTTAGGTAACAGACAGAAAGACAAATTAGGCTTGGGGGTCCCCCAATAGAACCAAGTTTCTGGGGGCCCCCACTTACCTGATCCCCGCCGCAGGACTTTGTTTGGTCCACAGAAGCCCAAACTTCACCTATCATGGCAGGCATTGTAATTAAACCTTCAGGGACTGGGTTCCCAAGGATTCCACTCCCCTGGACCTGTATAGCACCCTGCACAGACAACATCTTGGTCGTGGGTATGACCAGAGCTCTGGATCCCAGGGTCCAGCCCTCCTAAGAGAGGCATTACAGGCAAAACCTTGCTCTTCTGCTGCAAGGCCCGGGTACCGACCGTTTAGCTATGAAGCTTTTTTGGTGGGATCCGGAACAGCTTACTAAGGCCCAAAAGAACCTGTACGCAAGCCCAGTGAAAACACATGTTACTCTTTGGCCAACACCTTAGACACTGGCAAAAAACTGAGGTGCTCCCGGATGGGAGGGGCTTATATAGGGGAGGGTACTTCCGGTTTGGAAGTGGCCAGTGCCAGCACCTGAAGGTAATCTATATAACCCATTAGTAATGACTAAGTCGCTCTGTGTCCCGTGATGTACGAAAAAGAAAAACGCTTTACATTGGTGATCAGTGTAGAAGTTACTCCTTAGGTTAGATGTTAGTGGAAAATTGTACCCTTACATTGATGGTCATTGTAGGTGGGAGATCAATCTGCTGCTTGGGTAACCCCTAGCAACCTCTGGAGGAGCCCTAAGGTTCCATGGAACCCTGGTTGAGAAAGCCAGTTCTAAATCAATAATCAAATTATTTACACACTTGCAGTAATTTGCAGTTACCTGAAACAAATTCTATTTTTACATATGACTTGTTATAGTATCATAATTTAAGCTTGACACCATTTCAAAAATCATTTGAAAATAAAACCATTCTCTGTTCATGTGAATAATAATATAATTATAACTTGGAGTTGGTATAAGAAAAATAATCCTCTTACGTTAGCTGTCATACTATTTTTTCTTTAACATCTGTGGTTCAAAAGTAGGAAAGTGACCCTGAATGTCAGGTACATGTCTCTATAGAGGACAGGGTCTAACCGGTAAATGACCCTTGTTATATTTCTTATACCAGGGGACAAGTAACACTGTCATATCTATTATATACAGACAATTTTTCATTGGCGGCAGTGTAGTTTGTACATTACTGGATTACCTACTAGGAAGCCCTCAGCTGCAGTGCACAGAGAGCACAATGATGTATGTCGGTATCATGCACTTAAATGTTAGCTCTGTACAGCACTTGAACGGCACAGTTTGTGAAGTTCACAGTCTGTGTACAGATGGTTGAGATTCTCTCCTTACCAGTAACAATAGGAGTTCCCATCTGCTTTAATTTCATAATGGATTTAATCCTTGACCCCATCTGCACTCCATGATCCCATATCTGAATTACAGGATCATATTCTTGCCCCCACTGAGTGTTGGAAAAAAGAATTTGTAAATCCATGTTATTGATAGATTGTACCAGTGTGCAGGTCTGGACCCCAAGTTCTTTACAAAATATTGCTAGGCGATAGTAATTCAGAATACACAGAGCAGAAATGTTTTACGTATTGGGCTCATAAGTACAATTACTGCAACATTCCCCACAAGTTCATCCTATTTCTTGTAAATTTTATTTCAGGACATATTTCTGAATATGACTGTTTTTGCTCATAATCACACTTTTTCCTGGCAATGCTACAGCTGAAGTTTATTCTGACTGTATGACAAGATCTTTCCATTTTCATTACATACCTTGTTTTAGACCCAGTGACATCATCGCTGGGTTTCTGTGCTTCTGAATGCAATGCAGACAGATCATGGTTGGTAGGAGGGGCATCAGAGTGCTTTACATAGCTTTCAGGTAGGTAGGTATTGGCATGTCCTTTAGGGGTCTCTGACCATGCTTTAGCAGCAATGAGAGCTTCTTACCCCCGGATGGTCTTCATTAATTTAGAGTTCGTCTGTAGCGGTACCCCCATAGGAGTTGCTTGGAGTTTGGTTTGCGTGGGTCTCCCACTTATTAATCTACAGCCAGTTACAGGGTATTTTCACATAGCCAGGTGCAAACACTCTTCCGCTCGTTATCTTCAATGACCTGTCTAGGAGATTTGTTTTTGTATTTTATTTGGAGAATTTGGATAGGAGAGTGGATTTAGTAGGATACTCCAAATTATCTATTCACAGGTGAGGACAACTCTCTCAATAGAACTGTGTAGCAGATTATCTATAGGACCATACAGCACCTGTATGGAATGAACTTGTAGTCAGAGTCTGGATACAGGATACTGCGTAGTAGTAGCAGCCGTGACTGCCAACCCCCAACCCCCGGCGACCTGAGTTGTGCCATGGTCGCCCGTGAGAGTACGCCTAAAAGAGGGCATACCCAGAGTATGAATAAGTAAAAGAGTGAAAATAAGAGGGCCCGGGTGGGCGGGAACCTGGAAACACAGCTGACGCCAGCCAGGGGGAGGATGGGGAGAATATAACGCCCCACCCTCCTCCTACAAATTCAGGCTAGCCAATGGCTAGCCTTCTAACTTGTAGTCAGAGTCTGGATACAGGATACTGCGTAGTAGTAGCAGCCGTGACTGCCAACCCCCAACCCCCGGCGACCTGAGTTGTGCCATGGTCGCCCGTGAGAGTACGCCTAAAAGAGGGCAAAAATGACACTGACTAGGTATGCAAGATAATTTAATGAAAAGCAAACATGACAGTCAATCCAACAAAACAGTGAAAGCCCGCTTCACCTCTACATGGGGATCTGGTATGTACCTCTTGTAACATGATGAACGCCAACGCCCCATATACTGAATGACATGCGACGGAACCCCCTGCTTGGAAGCCGCAGACGCCGCCCCAATCCTGAACGAGTGCCCAGAGTACAGGCCAGGGTCATGACCCAGCCTACCGATCAAAAGCCTGACATGGGACATGAAGAGACTGGAAGTTAGGGCCCGTGTAGGAAAAGGGAGCAAAGGGCTATCAAGCGGGGTGGCAGCGAATAAGCCCATGAGCTGATCCAGAACCACCACCGGACACCAGGCCGTGCCGGTCCTGTAATAATGGACAACAAAACCTAGCCCCACCTGAGAGTTCTTGCACCTGGGGAGCTGCAGTACGAAATGATCTGCCAACCTAATGAGATCGCCCCTGAGGAGAACGAGAGCATGGGGCCCTGCCCTGGTCACTTCCCCCGGCCGGAGGAACCCAAAGAAGCTGAGGTATACCGCAGCTTTCAGGACCAAGCTGGGACCCAACCCGAAGGGAGAGCGGGACAACAAATCTGACAGCCCCCGGAAGATGACCCCCGAGATAGGTAAACGTCTGACCACTGGTCTACCTTGCGTCTTCTGAATACCCTTGAGCATGGCCCTGATAGGATGAGCCGCAAAAACCGATGATGACCCAGGATGGAGTAGGGAAAGGAAATGTTGAATGCCAGCCAGGTATGATTTGATGGTGCTGTGGGACAAAGACAAATTACCATGACAATGGGCCATGAATGCCAAGAGGAACTTGACATCAATCGCTCTGGGGCCCGGGTACTGGGACAAGAAACCATCAAAACACCTCCACCCCGTTCTGTACGCCTTGAGAGTGTTAGCGGACAAGGAAGCATTGATGAGGCAGGCTGCTTGAGACCCGAGAGCGACTAGTCCAACGTCAGCTGGGCAAACGACGGGACAGGCAAGCCTATCCGCTCCGCCTCCGGATGCTGCAGGAAGAAACGAGGAAGGTCAGCTCTGGACAAGGCATCTGCCGCCCCGTTATAGACCCCCCTCACAAATTGCCCCTGACAATGGAAGTTAAATTTGAGGCCTAACCAAGTCAACCTGCGCATGAATGACATGATCAACAGGGAAGCAGATCTCCCCCTTCTCAGCCGTGGCGCTGTTGTCAGTGAAAAAGATGACGGTCTGCCCGGACCACGAAGGACCCCAGGTGCAGGCAGCAGCCACAATGGGGAAAATTTCGAAAAGCGCTGAAGTCCTGGCAAACCCTGGAATATCCGCCACCTCAGAAGGCCAGGGGCCTGCCAGCCACTGGCCCCCGAAAATGTCCGAAAACCCCACTGAGGCCGCGGCATCTGAGTACACCCTCGGGGAGGCTGCCGTGGGTGGACGGATGAATAAAGCAACCCCATTCCAGCTGCATAAAAACTGATCCCACATCAGCAGATCAGCCTTGGCACCCGCCCCCAAACTCACCACCGAGTCTGCGTCTGGGTAGATCGGAAGGAGAGCCAACAGGCGGGAGACAAAGGACCTGCCCTGTGGGATGATCCTCATGGCAAAATTAAGCATGCCCAAGAGAGACTGCAGCTCTCTCTTAGAACATACTGGGGATCTAACTAACTCATGAATGACCCCCCGAATCCTGATCAGCTTGTCCTGAGGTAGACAAGCGATCATACGGTCGATGTCCAAAGTGATCCCTAAAAACGTGATCACGGTGGACGGCCCATCGATCTTGTGGACAGCCAAGGGGACGTTCAGATCCCTGAACAACTCAGTGAGAGTGGCAAGATCCCTGGGTGGCCGTGCAGGGCTTTCCAGCAGCAGGAAATCATCTAAATAATGAACAACCTTGCCACACCCCAGCTGTGCAGAAAGGATCCACTCCAGCGCAGTGGCGAACGTATCAAAAAGCCAAGGGCTGCTCTTGGACCCGAAAGTCAGCTTGGTGGCGAAGTAAAACTGCTCCCGCCATCTGACACCGTACCATTGCCAGAGAGATGGCATGATCGGGAGGAGTTTGAAGGCGTCCGCAACGTCCGCCTTTGACAACCATGCCCCCCTCCCTAACCGCAGGATATGCTGAACAGCGGAATCCACTGAAGCGTACTTCAAGGAGAACTCTTCCGAAGGAATGAGCGAATTTAAACTAGGTACTGGTGATAAATGAGGAGCCGACAGATCGTAAATTAAACGGTATTTATTAGAAAACTTTCCTTTGACCACCCCGATGGGGCTCACTCTCCATAAATCAAAAGGCGGGGAAGAAAAAGGCCCAATGACAAATCCCTTGGACAACTCCACCCTCAACAACTCATCCACCAACTCAGGATTGGTGACAGCCGACACCAGATTATCACACTCGTGTGAGTGACACGGAAGGGTAATCAGGCCCGTATGGAAACCCTCCACAAAACCATTCATCAAAAACTGCTTGAGAGCCGGGGATGGGTGGAGATCCAGCCAGAACCCCAACCTGGAGACATTAACCCGGCTCAGTCAAGATACACTGGATGGCTTGACTGGACACGCGGTTTTGGGATGGGCCCTGAAACAGTTAGCACAGACATGCAGCAGTCTGCACTGGTTGTAATTACATGATGTGTAATTGTAATTATTACACAGCTGTGACCTGCCCAGCATATGGATGGGCCTGCCAAGCTTGTCCACCAACCCTGAGGACCCTACGGCAAGACCGCCAGACCCTGACCTACTGGTCCCAGCTACCCCTGGATGATCAACATTGGGACACCAGTTGGTGGTGTGAGCAGCCGACTGACAGGTAGCACATGTTGGAGATCTCTGACTGGCGAAATGTCTGCAAAACAATTCTGTGTCAATGACACTCCAACATGATACCACCTGAAACTGTGCCCACATGGCAGCGACCTTAGACGAAAAAGACCTATGATAGTCATAGAAGGTGCTGCCACCATACTTGTGGGCCAAATCGACTACCTTGTGTAGATACAGGTCCAACTCCTCCCTCCTGCCGGGACTAACGCCACAAATGACATCCCTGAAAATACCAAACGCAAGGACAAACTCAGCCACGTTAAGCTTACGGTTCAGCCTGGGATCCCGGGCCCTGAGGACCACCGAGACCTCCCCGCAAGCATATGCCTTGTTTTCCACAATGTCCTGCGAGGCAATGAGCAGGGATGCCAGGTTGACGTCCTTCCCCTCCAGGATGTCCTTCTTCAGATTAGCTGGGACAAAATGGGCAGGGGAAACAGAAGGAAAAACACTGGCCACAGCAGGATCAGCCAACGGTAGCGGCCCACCTGTGACACCTGACGGAGATCCAGATGGACCAGGAGCTGAGGAAGCCACCGGAGCCACCACATTGTCTGGACGGGCCTCCAGCACATCCATCCTATCTTGTAAAAGCTGGACCGAACATGAAAGAGTATTTAACACCGAATGGATCTGCGTCAAAGCGGTGAGGAGGGACGCATGCTCCGTACCGGTGGAAGGAAGAGGCTGGGCTGGGTTTGGAAAAAGGAGCCTGAACAACTCCGCCTTCCTGGCCGACGCCGAGAAAGGAATGCCCCTGGAACGTAGTTCGGCAATGAGTTTGGGTATAGTCCAGCTCCTCAAGGAAGGCGTGCTGCCGAGCTCCGAGCCCCTTGCTGGTGTGGAAGGACCAGCTGGCGTGGAAGGGCCCGCTGGCGTGGAAGGGCCCGCTGGCGTGGAAGGGATGACCGCAAACTCCACGCTCTCAGAGATATGCGACATACTCCCAATCTGTGAACAAAACACAAATGATCCACCAGTCAACACCACTTACCTACCTAACCCCCGCCCACCTGCCCTAACGTAATGATGTGTGCAGTTGATGCCAAACCAGGCGCCTGAAGAAGCTAATGACCGTGACCCCCTGCGTGAGTGTAGCGTGAGCCCGAGCAACCTGTGGCGCCGGACAGGCAATTAAAAACGAACACTCAGGGCTTAGTACCTACAGACCGTGGTAGGCAGATATAGGCATGTAAGTGACGTGCACGTATGACGTATGAATGTACAGGCGAGAAGATTGCATCAAATCAATTAAAAAACGAAAACCTCAGCCTGTACGGATCCGAAGACGTGACAGATCCTGGAATGTAAACTACTAACTACCCCTGAGTAAAAAAGGCCACAGTACGCACCTGAAGCGTCCGAATGAACAGATAATTCCACCTGTAACAACATTTAGATGTACGCACTGAACAAATGACGCCCAGAGCGAGCTGTGCCCCCCTAACCAAATTTGTGGTGATTTGAGCAACACAGAGTGTACGTGTACTGTGACGGGAATGACAAACGAGAGAAATGAAGAAGCAACCCTGATGGTGACCTAACCCGAAGCTACAACGAACCCTAGCGGGACCCAGTGACAAGGCGTGAACGAGTGCTGACCACGTATGCAAAAAGCAGCCCAGTGGCCTGCCGGCTGAACTATCGCCCCGGCAACCTGCAAATGACAGCTAGTGCAAGCTAACCTAAGTGGGAAGTGGACCAGAGGTAACCGATGAAGTGAACCGGGGGAACCTGGCGTAGAGGACACCTCAAGCCCAGACCCCCACTCTAGTAACCCGGGCCCCCCCCCAAAGGACCTGATGAGGGGGCAGACGAACCAACAAGAGGTGGAAGGCGAGGCTGGCAGAGTAAGAAAGGTGACACTGCATCCCACCTACCAGATACCCGAGCCACCGCCCCTCCCCCGCTAGATGAAGGCGAACCTACCTGTACCAAGAACTGGAACCCCTGGACGACCTGCGAAAAGAAACGCACCCTGGGCGTGGGGTGGCATAGGAAAATTAAAACCCCAGCAGAAAAACAAACAGGTACATCGACATGTATTCCATAATGCTAGAAACGAAAAGCAAGCGACCGCCCGCCCCCCCCCTCCCCAATCAGCCCGAGACCTACCTGTACCGATCACATGGAAAAGAGAATGACAGCTGCCACGAGAGGTCCCTGTAATGGAACTTGCCAATGCTGCGCCAGCCCTGAGAGGAGAAAAAAGGCCCAACCTGCCGCCAGACGCCGGGACCGCTGCAAACCCCGCCAGCTGCTTCCTGTAGCGGGGAAGAAGAAAGTAAAACTCCTGTACTGCCCCCCCACTGACCGACCGTCAGTAAAGAGCACCGACCCTATCGGAAGGAACACCGCTCCGCACGCTGCCTGTGAAGCCACCGCTTGTGACCCCGGAACCGGAAATGACGTCACCGCCGGATCCTGACCTGTAACCCGGAAACACAGCTGACGCCAGCCAGGGGGAGGATGGGGAGAATATAACGCCCCACCCTCCTCCTACAAATTCAGGCTAGCCAATGGCTAGCCTTCTAACAAGTCACTTTGTAGAAGAAGGAACTCAGTGAACTTTGCCTCTTCAAGACACTAGCCAGTGTCCCCTTTAGATTGCACCCAGTAGCTGACTTCTAGCACCCAGAGGGGGATCTAACAATACAAGTCCCAGGGATCCCCTGTGCTCCTCAGATATAAATACAGTCACCCAGCATGCCTTGGGGCACATCCCCTTCTAATTGGTCAGGGCTGTATAGGCATCCATCCTCTCATCTAAGGTTTCCTCCCACTGTCCAATATACTCTATATAGCTACTGGATCAGTGTGAAATATCAAGACAGCATGAGCAGCACCAGAACACACTGAGCAGACTATATCAATCAATCAATCAATCACAGCTCTCTGTTAAGTAGACAGCACATACATTTGCCTAGCTGTCTTCTTGTTAAGCAGAGAAACCAAAAACTATATACACTCACTATAGCACCTACCCAAGACGGCGCTACAGATCATTAGTTCACTTGGCTCTCTAGCTTGGAACTGACGTACAATGGAATCTAAAGGCTGGGCCTCATTGTGAACTTGTGATCACAAGGCTTTACTGCCAGCTTCTGCCTCCATACCACCCCTTCACTATCACCTGGTGGAGAATTTTGTCTAATTACCTTATGTAGTTCAAAAGCTTCTAGTTTTCCTATGGATAAGTATGCTTAAAGAGATAGATCAACTCATTACAGTTCTCAACTCTCCCATATGTCTCTTGGAGAGCCTCCAAGCATTCGGATACGGTGCTCCCCGCCTTATCATGTTTTAGGTTCCAGATCACATGTGAAACAGGGGCCTGTAGAATCTCAATTACTCTCAGGGGTTTATTTACTAAAGGCAAGTCCACTTTGCACTACAAGTGCACTTGGAAGTGCAGTCACTGTAGATCCGAGTGGTTATGGACTCGGACGACTTGCGTTGTTAACCCCACAAAAAAAAAGGATCCTGCTCCTTTAAAGCATGTTATATGACACAGTGCTTGTCCTTCGTCATTTTGCCCCCTGTAACACCTAAAAAACCTGGCTGATCCTGCCAGTTTCTCCCCACACCTCTGAGGTGAGTTTATGTGCCTCTGTCATCAGCAGCCTGCTATCTGGTCTCCTCTCTGCTCCTGTGTCTCCTGTGTCCTCCTCCCTCTCCCCCCCTCTCCTCTCTGTCTGTGTGTGAGCCGCCCCTCCCCCCTCCTGCTGCTCTCAAAACACTAACCTGTATACACCATCAGCACTGCCTCCTATTGCCAGGTCCCCCTCTGTGAATGATTTATAAATATAAATGCTGTAAATACCTCATTTAGGAGCCGAGATTGCGATCACATGACCAGACAGCGCTCTCCTCCTCCCCTCCAGACTGACATCGGCAGAGGAATCTCAGCACCGCCCACTGCATCTCTCAGAGGAGGAAACAAGAAAGTTGGCCAGTCATGTGATCGCAATCTCGGCAGTGATATTAGGTATTTGCAGCATTTATTTTATAAATCACACACAGAGGTGGATACTACAATAGGAGGCAGTGCTGATGATGTATACTGGTTAGAGTGGCTTAACAACCACTTTAAACCCTGTTTCGGGCATATTGCTTGCAATGTTGCTGATGGGGCGGCTTGTCTGCTGTTATGTGCTAAATTTATTACTACTACATGCAACAGATCTTGAATTCATTTGGTTCCCTTTTTCTCTACAGGACCTAGACCTTCTACGGGCACTAATTCTGGTCATTTCAACCTTTTCTTTTTTCTTCCTTTTTTTTTCAGGCTTGTCCAGAATCCTCCAGGAAAATATCCACAGCCAACCCATCTGCTTATCAAACGTGGGTGTAGCGGCCTCACCCCGTCTCCTTTGTCTAGGGGTATGTCACACGACAGGGTGAGATGCGCTACCGCCCATGTCCTCCCCATAGCTGTGGGTGAGGTGAAGGCCAGTACCAGATATTTCCTCGGGCCTATGTGCTTTTGTCTAGAATCAAGTCCCGCTGTGTCAACACTTCCCTCTGCTCCCATTAACCAGAGCTCCACACACCGATCACAGTCCAACTCTTGCTTTATTGTACATCTCACAATAAACAGTGCTTCAGTAGCCATCTGGTTGCGACTTGATAACATTTTGATACGGGGAATGAGCAGGTCGAGGCACTATCCTGGTTATTAACTAAACCACTGCGATCTCGCCAGCGGTTACTATAGCATTAGCTAGAAAGGACTTAGAACTTGAGAGTCTCTACCAGCGACTCAAGAGAACTTAGATAGGAGTACCTTCGCTGCGCTGCGGTCCCTATCAGGGGAAGATGTCCCTCCAAGGGAGTTACCAGAGGCCTATCCGTCACTGGGTTGATGCTGCTCCAGACTCTCCGAATGGGTAACCTCCCCGGCCTCCTCACCTCAGACATGGGCCCCGTCCACCTCAGGGACCCTCGGACGTCTCCACCCTCGCGGGATCCAGTCGAAGTCACTGGACCCCAGGCCTCCTAGTTTAGTACCTCACCCCAGGCTGAAGGTGCCTGGGATGGACTCCAACTCCATTCCGGTCAGGCCTAAGGCGCCTGGGCCGGAATCCAGAACCGCCCGCACCCAGGCCTAAGGTGCCTGGGCGCGTGAAGAAGATCCTCCAGAAGACCTCGTGGCTAGGGCGTCTCCCCCTTTTATCTCCTCCCATCGACACCACAGCAGGTTCCCCGCCCTCGCTGTACCATCTCCGGAAAGGGACAAAAAGGGTAGCACTGTAATGGCAAATCTACCTTGAGCCTCCAGGTACCCCGCCACCCAGAGGCCAAGGAGATTATTACACCATCCAATCCTCCACGAACACAAGTGGTCCACTATTCCTGTACTTACACACCTGAGTGTCCCACCTAAATTTAGAGACCCCGCTACATACTCCCCCCTGTGATTTGACGCTGGTCCCCAGCGTCTGGTGCAAACCCATGTCTCCCATGGAGTGATGACACAAGCCTAGCCCCAGAGGCTATCCCTAAATTTTTTAACCTCAACCATACCAAGACCTGCTCAAAGGGGAAAGGGAATATAAAACAATAAAACTTTTCCCTAAAAACATCTATCATGTACACATATACAATCCCTCCCTTCACTGTCTAAGAACCCCCCCATACTCAGCAGTCTTGACAGACGAATCTCCTGCAGAAGGGAAAAAAACAACACACAAGAAAAGCCACATCCTGACATTTTTGTGTTAATTTGGAATGAATGGGTCCATCAACCAATAGACCCATTCGCTCCAATGAGTAAAGTGATGCGCGTGTAAAAAAAACAAACAGCCGTTGCACAACACTGCCACCTGGTGACAGTGCCGCGGTAATGACACTTGGTGCAATCTTCATTCTTCCTGCGTCCCTACACTAATTCTACCCCAAAGTCTGTCTTTGAGCCGTGAAGAAGAGAGAACAAACAAAAACTGCTCTCATTCCTCCAAAGAGTAGAAAACAAAAGCCCAAATAAAAAACTAGGGCACAGTTCGAATGCTCCGGCAAGAACACTTCTAGAAGATTGTAGGAAAGGAAACAACAAGTGAGTCTCTTCTCACAAGTAGAACTTCGGGTCAGGCAAGAACAAGGGCTTCAGATGTTTATCAAAAACCTCAATTGAATAGTCAGCATCCTCTCCATCTTTCCTACAGATGCGCACCTTGTCTGCGTGGATATGGCGGCCCCACATCCAGTCTGCTCTGCAGTCCCGAAACTTTTTCGACACGGATGGCGAACAGGACAAATATCTTCGTGCATGGGGTACTTTGAGCTTTTCCCAAACAAATTTGTCATACCATCTCTGGCGTATGACCTCAACTTCAAAAAGTAAGTCCCGAGGCAAGTAAGGATATTCCCACCCATACTCACGGGCGACTCTCTGTGAGAAAAGTCGTTGCAATCTGGCCAAAGGAGGCATGGATTCCCGCTCACCTTCTCCGGGTTGAACGATGGCCTCCTGGTGCCGAGGTACTTTCACTACCTCTGATGGCTTCTCTCTCGGTGCTCGTAGTGAGGCTCGCTGCATCCCCGCCACCAAGACGGGTGATGTTGTAGATTGTGGGAAGGCACTTTGAGGACTAGACTTCCTCGTAGACTCCGGGGCTTGTACTCGGGGCGTGCTGTCTCCTATTGACATAGGGGAATCCTGCGGTACACGTAACACAGGCAATGGGCGTTTATCCCAGCCCTTCCGATGAAACAGTTCATCAATCTCCCCGTCATCTCCACAATCTGACAGCGACTCTAGGTCGGAAGTGTCATACATCTCGGCGGGAAGGTAGTCTCTGGTAGACGTGGTACTACCCTCCCTTGCGGGCTCCACCGGCTGTGGACCCCCTACACCTCCAACCACCACCACAGTCCCAGCCCCTGGCTCACCTTGACCTTTTGTAGAACTGGGATGTCCAGGACTCTTCCAACCGGATCCATCCAGGCCAGGCAAGCAACGGGGTGAAGCTCGACCACGACCACAGGAAGCCTGCACCAGGCCGACTTTCCTCTTCGGAGGTGGGAGCAGAGAATCTGTGGTGACCGAAGCAGCATTCTCGGATTTTTCTCTCTCAGTCTCTGATTGGGCAGTCACATCGCCCTGGTCAGTGCGTACGGGAACCTCAGCAAAGGCCTGGATCTCTCCTTCTAGAGTAGCGGTACCTGTGAGGCTGTTGAGGCGAAGGGCCCGGGGCCTTACTGTGGATGGCTCCACCTCGAACAAGAACTCTTTGCATGCCTCGCAACGCCCGAATGGCTTCAGGTGGACCACCAGTCCCGAGCATCCGGGACAGATCATGCCGAGGGTCTCCGTGTCTCTGCATGAGTACAAAGCCAACTGTCCTCGGGGCCTGAGTCTTATCCCCGTGTCTGTAAGAGGAGCAGCGAACGTAGTCATCTTCGTGGGGTAGGGAACCGGAATCCACGGGGAGCTTGAGGCCATCCCGACTGTCTGCTGCTCCATCACGCACTGACCACGCGCCGAAGTCTCCACGTGAGTTCCTCCACATGGCCAGACTCCTCCCATGACTTGCACGTTTTCGCGGGCTTCCATCACCCTCCGCCCACGAACTGTACAGTCACGGGGTGCCTCGTGGCGCAGTGCAATAAAAGCCCCCACATGTAGTACTTCACACGGCTGGACTCCTCCCTCTTCTCGCTCCTCTGCATGGGCCTTTCCCGTCCTAGGGTCATTTCCACGACTTTGAGCAGGGATGCACTTTGGCCAATCACATGGCCGACCTGCTCGGAACTCCTCCGGGCAGCAAAGTCCAGACACAGCCATTCTTTCCTCCAAAGTTAAGACACATATCATCCCGGACGAGCCCCCACGTATAGCGGCCTCACCCGTCTCCTTTGTCTAGGGGTATGTCACACGACAGGGTGAGATGCGCTACGGCCCATGTCCTCCCCATAGCTGTGGGTGAGGTGAAGGCCAGTACCAGATATTTCCTCGGGCCTATGTGCTTTTGTCTAGAATCAAGTCCCGCTGTATCAACACTTCCCTCTGCTCCCATTAACCAGAGCTCCACACACCGATCACAGTCCAACTCTTGCTTTATTGTACATCTCACAATAAACAGTGCTTCAGTAGCCATCTGGTTGCGACTTGATAACATTTTGATACAGGGAATGAGCAGGTCGAGGCACTATCCTGGTTATTAACTAAACCACTGCGATCTCGCCAGCGGTTACTATAGCATTAGCTAGAAAGGACTTAGAACTTGAGAGTCTCTACCAGCGACTCAAGAGAACGTAGATAGGAGTACCTTCGCTGCGCTGCGGCCCCTATCAGGGGAAGATGTCTCTCCAAGGGAGTTACCAGAGGCCCATCCGTCACTGGGTTGATGCTGCTCCAGACTCTCCGAATGGGTAACCTCCCCGGCCTCCTCACCTCAGACATGGGCCCCGTCCACCTCAGGGACCCTCGGACGTCTCCACCCTCGCGGGATCCAGTCGAAGTCACTGGACCCCAGGCCTCCTAGTTTAGTACCTCACCCCAGGCTGAAGGTGCCTGGGATGGACTCCAACTCCATTCCGGTCAGGCCTAGGGTGCCTGGGCCGGAATCCAGAACCGCCCGCACCCAGGCCTAAGGTGCCTGGGCGCGTGAAGAAGATCCTTCAGAAAACCTCGTGGCTAGGGCGTCTCCCCCTTTTATCTCCTCCCATCGACACCACGGCAGGTTCCCCGCCCTCGCCGTACCATCTCCGGAAAGGGACAAAAAGGGTAGCACTGTAATGGCAAATCTACCTTGAGCCTCCAGGTACCCCGCCACCCAGAGGCCAAGGAGATTATTACACCATCCAATCCTCCACGAACACAAGTGGTCCACTATTCCTGTACTTACACACCTGAGTGTCCCACCTAAATTTAGAGACCCCGCTACATGGGGGGGAAGTGATTATTATTCTACCTATGACCATGGCTAGTCCACCTATTACAGAACCAATTTTAGTGCTGACACACAATGTCCGGGCCTTAACGCTCTAATAAACAAAAGTAGGGCATTTTATTATTTTCACTCAAATGGAGCTGAGATAGTGTTCTTACGGCAAACTCACTTCCCTGAATCATATAAGCCTAACTTTCTCCACAAATACGACCCTACTTTTTTATGTCTAATGCCCCCGGACAAGACAAGGGGAGTCGCCATAGGCATCTCTCTCACCATTACAGATTATAACTGACAAGTTCGCCATACTGTTACACAGGTATATTCTAGAGAATTCAATGCCACCGGGAGGAACTATACCTACAGTATTTCTCCCATGTCCACTCCACGTATTCCTGGATTGACCATGTCCTCACATCCTCCGCTGCTTTGCCCTTGTGCGTGTCCTCAAAAATTTTGGAAACAGCTTGGTCAGACTACTCTCCTGTCCTAGTCCTTATTTCTTCACTTGCAGTCCCACAGCCTCTTATACCTGTCATCTCAACGAATCACTCCTTAGTAATCAGGCCACCTGTCTGAATGTAAAACTCCAATTGAAGGAATATTTCTCCTTGAATGATCCCGCCCAAACATCCCCCATGTTTGTATGGGCTGCTCATAAGGCCACAGTGCATGGCATTTTGATTCAAATAGCTGCCAGATACAAGAAGCACTATGAAGCAATGCTTAAACAAAATGAGAATGCCTTGCATGACTTGCTTAAAGACCACAAAAAGAATCCTCAAGCCAACCTACTTAGTCATATAGAAGCCGCCCATTTAGAACTGAATGTTTGCCTCACCACAAAAGCTGAAAAGAGCCTGCAATGGTCCCAAGTAGGATTGCACTGATACCGATACTAGCATTGGTATTGGTGCCGATACCAAGTATTTGCAGGAGTGCTTGTACTCCTGCAAATGCTCCCGATGCTGACAGACGCTTCTCCTCCTTTCCCCTCTGCCGCTTTCAGCTGCTTTATTGAAAGCCACACAGGGAGATCAGTGATTATAACTTCCCCCACTGCCGCACTGATCATCCCTGAGTGTCCCCTTGTCCTCCTCCGGTCCCCCTCTGTGTGCTCCTCCGCCCCCCATCCTCTTCCGGTCCCCCTCTGTGTGCTCCTCCAGTCCCCCCCATCCTCCTCCACCCCCCCCATCCCAGATCTTTCAGGATGAAGAGCGGAGGAAGGAGCCGATAAATATGTCATTTACCGTCTCCTTCCTTTTCTGAATGAACAGAGTCAGTGATCACTGACTCTGTCCATTCATAACTGAGCATTGTAAACTGTGTTTATGATGCTTCAGTTTATGAATGGAGAGAGGAGCCGCTGTCTCCTGTCAATTTCATGTTCAGTGCAGCTGAGGCTGCTGAGAAAGGGGCTGGGGAATCTCTATCCTCAGTCCCTTTCCATGTCTCAAAGGGGAGATGTCAGGGGTCTGTTTAGACCCCTGACATCTCACCAATGCCCCCCTACCCCACAACAGGGTTGAATAAAAATACAATAAAAAAAGGAGACATTGTAATAAATAAATATTTTAAAGTAAAATTGTAAAAAGAATAAAAAAATGAAATAAAAAACACACACACATATATATATATATATATATATATATATATATATATATATATATATATATTGTAAAAAATATTAAAATGTAAAAATTGTAAATAATAAAATTGTAAAAAAATAATACTGACACAGTCCACGCCTCATCTGTGCCTATCAGTGCTGCATATTAGTGCCACTGTCACATGACATTAAAAAAGTATCGGTAATTGGTATCGGCCAGTACTTGAAAAAAAGTATCGGTACTTATCGGTATCAGTGCAACCCTAGTCTAAAGCTAAATTTTATTCACAGGCCGACAAACCTGGTAGATTGCTTGCAGTCAAATTGGCCCCTAGGCGCCCCTCATGTTCCCAAGATACAGAGATCAGGCGGCTCCTTTACGCACAACTAGAAGCTGGTCCAACGGGAATTTTCCACTTTCTTCCAGGACCTGTACACGAACACAAACACAAACACGTCTAGCTCACAGGACTTTGACCAATTCACAGCTCACCTCCCTATTCCGGCTTTGCTAGAGGAACATAGGGAACTTATGGAAAAGGATATCACGGTAGACAAAGTCCTGTCAGCTATTAAGCAGGCCCCTATAGGCAAGGCCCCTGGCCCTGATGGCTTTAGCGCACTGTACTACAAAAAGTTTGCCTCTTTGTTGGCTGTCCTGCATTACATTAATGCTATCCAAAAGGGGGCCCCGTTGACCTTGATTCTAATAGAGCATATGTAACGCTTATACCGAAGCCCCATAAAGACCCGAGTGATGTGGCCAATTACAGGCTGATCTCTTTAATCAACAACGTCCTGAAGTTATTTACAAAAATGTACGCAACACGTTTGGTGACTTTTCTAGATCATTGACAATAGGGGACATAAACACTCAAATCTGAACACCGCATCCCATTTAGTATAAATCAAAAAGGAAAAGGACAAAGGGTATGAAAACCCTGGGATTTTTTAACCGGTGTTCACTTAATAAAGTGGAAATACAAAAGTATTAAAAGTTTACATTTTTATTAAGAAAGTAAAAAACAAGCATTGATAACAAACCATCCATGTTGGGTACATGATATTTGGCCATATGCAAAGATAGCTGCAATACGATCAGTCTACTAGTTTCGCTCTGATGAGCTTCCTCAGGAGCTTTCAATGTTTAGAGCAGATAAATGCTGAAAATTACAAAACACAAACAATGGATGGACAGCAAGTTAGTACTGTTTGAAAATAGTACAGAATTCAAACACTAGATCAAAGTACAGATATTGGTTACAATAACCGAAAGCAGTATAACATTGGATGGTAATCAAAAGTCAAAAATACATAATCGAATTGTAATCACAGTGCAGGCAGGGAACAAATCTTACCATAGCAGCTAATTTCAGCCCATTGACAAAAGAAGGTCACACAGGGTTAATCTAAGAGGATCCCATGAGTAGTTCAAGACCTAGCCATCCAGATAGTTCCACTCATTCAGAGAGAGCCACAGAAGGGAAAGAGCAATGTGGAGTCCCTAAAAATGTAAGAATACAGATAGGGACCCAAATGAAAAAAGAGAGAAAGCCAAAGGGCATCCCAGAGATGGGAACCATAATCCCACACCCGGACAGTATAAATTAATCAAAAAAATCCATACCTGTAACAGGGAATGAAAGGGTAGAGTCAATAAGGTTAAACCGCTGATTCAGAAAATGTGTCAATTAAGACCAAAGGACGCGGAATAGATGTAAAGGACAATATCCTGTAGCAATGATGATCAAAATTGATCCAGTGTTGTCGATTCAAACTAGGGACTGAAATGCTGAAGGAATGAAAAAGAAAAAAATTCAGATAATGAACTAAAAATTCAGTGTAGTATCAAGCAGTCATGAAGAGAAGGACTGCATGGATCGAAGGTGGCTCACCTCAATAATCAAATGAACAAATACTGGACAGGCATGGTGGAGAGAGATGTCAACTCTCCCTCTAGGCAAAACGTCCTGACAGAGGTCGCGGCCGAAGCAGCACTCTTATATACCTCCCATGCCGGAAGCGTCTGACGTCACCGCCGGGATGCGGACACTCGTAAAAACACCTAGTGCGCATGCGTGGACCTAACAACAACAGAAGGAGTCGTGCACATGTCATCACGGGGCTCCAGGCTTCAACGCACGTCGAATGACGCCAGTGAAGCCCCACAAACCCCAGCGATGGCGCACGGCGCCATCTTGACTAAAGGAAAGGCCCTAAAGATGAAATCGGCTAGTAAGGGAAAATAGAATAGGTGTAATTAAAACACCATTGCTAGTTGTCAACAGCAAGTCCTGTCTAAAATGCAATGTAAGGAACACTCATAAAGGCAAAGGTGATTAGACTAGGGTTCACAAGGGAGCAGAAGATTGACAAAACATCCGATCCATGGTGTGCCCGGGGCGTCCGTCTGGCCCAAAAATGAGGAAAGGCAAAGAATGGCGAACTGGGAACCAAATTGATATAGTTAACAACAGATCTCATTTCACTATTGCATTCCTTATGGGATGGAGAGGGGGCTAGACATGGGATGTTTTTATCCCTCGATATACGGAAGGCATTCGATTCCCTCTCATGGTCCTACCTTTTTTCGGATGCTAGAACGATGGCATTTTGGTCCCAAATTCATGGCCGCGCTTCATTCTCTTTACAGCAATCCCACAGCGCAAATATCTTTGTGGTGCCATAGAGCCAAACCATTTGCTATCTCCTCTGGTACTTGTGAAGTGTAGCCGTTTTCTCCTCTATTATTCATAATAGCGAAGGGGACCTTAGCTATAGCGATTCGTCAAGATTCTAACATATTAGGGATCACGATTGAAGATCGAAACCACAAATGCACTCTTTTTGCAGATGACCTGCTGTTATTTCTCACCTCCCCACACACCACTTTACTGCAGTTGTCTTCCCTAATGTCAACCGTGCCAAATCAAAGGCCCTGAATATTAATCTTCCAGATGCAGTGCAAAAAAGCCTACAGGCCCAGTACTCTTTTTGTGGCAAACTATGTCACTTTCCTACCTTGGGGTCAAGTTGACCACACAGATTTCTTCGCTACATAAAGCCAACTGTCCGGCGCTATTTACCAAGCTGTTGGAGGATGCAAAGGACTTGGTCTGATGCAATCTTATCTTGGATGGGTAGGATTGCCTCTGTAAAGATGATGGTTTTGCCTAAAGTACTATACTATTTTAGGACCCTACCTATTTCAGAAACAACAGAGGCCTTCAGGTAAGTTCAAACAAAAATCTTTAAATTTATTTGGGATGCTAAGGGCAATAGACTGGCTCGGGCTATTATGTATGCACCAAAAGATTTTGGCGGCCTGAGGGTTCCCGACTTTCGGAAATATTATATAGTAGCCCAACTTACGCAGCTATGTCAACCACACTATACTTATTACAGGCCGGACTGGGTAATTTTAGAGGCCCAAGCATGCTCCCTGCTGCCCATAGACTTAGTGCTTTGGACCCCCTCAAGATATGAAAGGCCATTTTGTGCCCCACGCTCTCCCATTCCCTTAACCTTTGGGACTCAACTTGTAAGTGATGGCCTTTCTGATCCCACCACACTCCAGTAGCGCCCTTATTCAATAACCCACAATTTCCTCCAGGAATGTCACCTGCTCAATTTAGCTGCTCAATTTAGCTGGTGGACGAATAAGGGACTTTATCGCATAGGAAACTTCCTTAATCATAGAGCGGTGTGCCCTCTTCGAACTTTGTGCAGGATTTGGAGATGCCGCCGACGGAGAGCGTCCGCTTATAACAAATACATAATTTTCTTTGTTTCTTGCAGAAGAAAATTACGGATTTGGTAGTTCGCACACAGTTTGAAATCAGATGTATACAAGAGACTCTCCAGAGATCTCCATGCTGTAGAAATCTTTTGTCTCCCCTTCATCGAAACTCCCCTACCAAATTGCTTGGGAGGGGGACCTAGGTATGGCCCTTGAGGTGGAGGATTGGCAATCCTTGACTGCATGCCTACATAAGGGCATTATGAATGTTGCCCTGATCGAGGCAGGGTACAAGTTTTTTGCGAGATGGTACTTGGTACCAGAACGCCTTGCTAAGATGTACCCGGATTCATCACTCTCCTTTCAGGGGTTGTGGCCAGGTAGGTTCTGTCCCCCATGTGTGGTGGACCTGTCCCAAGGTTTGGTGTTTCTGGATACGGTTCAACTCCTTAATCTACTCGGTCACTATGGTTAACATTACAGAAGATCCTTTGATCAAGCCCTTATGAAGAGAAAGCTTGCCTGAGTCATGTTACAGGAAAAACTAGTCAGTGTCCTGTGAGAGAAACAATCCCTATTTGAAAGGATATGGACCCCTGGCTCTCTTATTTTCAGGTCTCAGACACCTGAGGCTGACACCGGTTCGATGGCTAGATGGGTTTCCGGATGGACGGGCTCTCACATTCTTTCTCATTTCCTGTTTTTTTCCTCTCCATGTTTCTTATACGTGTAGCGGAGCCTCTCTCTCCCTCTCGCCTATTGTGAATGGCTTGTGTCTAGGGTTATCTGAGAGAGGAGAGTGCAGGAACACTACGCCAAGCTCTCCCCTCGTATGTGTATGAGGGTTGAGCAAAGTTACTTGAATTACCTCCGGGTCTGTTTACTGCATACGAAGCCTTAGTTGTTCTGTGGAAATGTGTCTGCCAATAACATAGAGCCCCACACCAGTCGAAAGTCCAACACTCCTTTATTTCTTTACTTGCAGGGTGAACACAATCAGTTGAACTTTCAGTTATGAACAAACAGGGATGTGGATACGAGTAGGCCCAGGCACAACTGAACTCTCCTATTCCTTTGCTAGCGAATAGGCCTGGCGCACGGTCTCTGCCACCGACCGTGAGTTTTGGTCGCTGCCACCGAACCGTTGAGGCCCCTGCCACAGGCCTAATAGCAGGCCTCTGCCACTGACCTGAGCTGAATAGCTGGACCGCTGCCACTGGTCATAGAACATGAATCCGCTTCCTCTCTGAACCTGGCCCCTATTTGGGAAGATATCCCTCCGGGCGGTCTCCAAAGGTTCATCCGGCACTGGCAATCTGCTGCACCAGGTCTTCGGATGAGTCCCTCCTCCGGTCCCTTACACCACTGGATTCGGGTGCCCCACTCCCGGGGCCCCCTAGAACAATCCCTCCCTCGCGGGACCCAGCGGAAGGTACTGGGCCCCAGGCCTCCGGCTGAGTACCTCACCCCAGACGGAAGGTGTCTGGGATGGAGCACGAACTCCGGGTGTCCAAGCCTAGGCCGCCTGGACACCGACCGCGAACAGCAGCCCTCAGGCTAAAGGTGCCTGAGACTCCAACCTCTTGGCGAAGATGTCTGCCCCTTTTATACCCTCTCCCAGGATGCACGGCGGGTTCCCCGCCCCACCGTACAACCGCCGCGAGAGGCCACAAAGGGTACGGCACTTCAGCGATGGTTCAACCCCGGCCCAAAGTGACAGCGCCACCTGCTGGGCCGCAGGGAACTATACATCACTGGTATCTTCATCAGAATTTAAAAGTAATACCCGCTACACTCTCCTCCCGGTTATTGGACACTGGTTCCCAGTGTCTGGAACAAACTATGCCCAAAAAGGGCCATCATAGCCTGGTCCAGAAACCGACTAACAATTTCAAAAATGCAAAAGTTTTGAAAACTAACCAAACAGTTGTGCCTGAACCTGACATGAAAGAGGAGGGAAGGGAACAAACAACACATATCAACATTTTTGAAACACATGTTCACATCAACATTTTTTCCCACCCATCCTGACTAAGACCCACCCCATTCTCAGTGGTCTTGATGAGATGTTCTCCTGCAGAGGGGGAAAAGGAAACGTTAAACACACACATCCCTGACACATATGTTCGTGTGAGAACGAAAGAACCTCTCCGCAGAGAAACCCTTTCCTTCTATAAGTGTGTGTGTGAACAGTGAATATCGGTGCGCAACACTGCCACCTGGTGACAGCGCCGCGGTAACTGCACTGGTTGAAGATCTTCTCTTCTCTTTTTTTTTTCTTTGCGGCTCTAACTACCCCAAAGTCCATTAACACTTTGTGGGATGGAAAAAAATGAAGAACAAACAACTGCAACAGTCCTTCAATTCCTCCGAAGAGCACAAACACCCATGGACACGGGTACAGTCACTGGGTTTTCCCGGGAAACAACTCCGGAAAGTTCAGCAGCAACAAGGCAAAGCAAGGACGGAGTCCCCTTTTTTTTTCTACACATAGAATTTTGGGTGCGGCAAGACAAGGCGTTTCAAGTGCTGGTCCATTGTCTCTACATGGTATTCGACATCCTCCCCTTCCTTGCGTCGAATTAACACCTTGTCTGCGTGGATATGCCGACCCAGCATCCATTCTGACTTGCATTCCTCGAACCCTTGAGAGGCTTTGGGGGAACACGCGAGGTACCTGCGGGCATGTGGGACCTGAAGGTGCGTCCACACAAAATCGTTGTACCAGCGTTCCCGGCAGACTTCCACTTCGTATAGAAGCTCCTTGGGTAAGTACGGGTACTCCCACCCATACTCGTTAGCAACCTTTTGGCCAAAGAGGCGCTGTAGTCTCGCCAGTGGAGGCATAGTGGCCCGGTCCCCCTCACCCGGGTTGGACGATGGCGTCCGGGTGACGAGGTGCCTTGATCACCTCCATTCTGAGCATAGGCGCCCGCAGCAACAGTCTCTTTTCCCCGGTGCCAGATGCAGGAGGCACCGGAGGTAGAAGGACAGACTGGGGACGGGATCCCTCCTCAGGCGCTGGTGCCTCCACCCGGGGTGTACTATCCCCTGTAGACATGGGTGGATCCCTGACTTTGCGGGACGAGGAGAGAGGCATCTTGTCCCAGCCCTTCTTAGCGAAAAGTTCATCTATGATGACATCGTCTCCCGGATCAGAGAGCAACTCTAGGTCGGAGGTGTCACACTCCTCCGCGGGCAGGTAGCCTGTAATAGAGGCTGAATTGCTACCCCCCGTGGGCACACAGGGCCGTGACTCCCCGACACCTCCGCCCCAACACCAAGTCCCTTTGCCCGGCTTACCTCGGCCCAAAGTAGCGAAGGGATGTCCGGGACTCTTCCGACCGGATCTATCCGGGGCGGGCGTAGGCGAGCAGGGTGATCCACCGCGACCGCTGGACGGGCAACCAAACCGGTCTTCCTCTTTGGCGGTGGACGCTGGGAAACACAGTGGTGACCGAGTCAGCATCCTCGGATTTCTCCCGTACCTCAGTGATTACGACCTCCCCTGCGGCCGCTGCAGTGCGCACAGGGATGGCTGTAAAAGCAGCGATTCCTCCTTCTTGAGTGGTGTGGCCTGTTGCGCGGTTGAGGTGGATGGTTCTGGGTTTCTAAATGTGTGGTTCCACCTCAAATAGGAACTCTCCACAGGCCTTGCAGCGCCCGAACGGCTTCAGCTGACACACCAGTCCCGAACAGCCGGGACAAATCAAACCCAGGGCCTCAACGTCCATGCATGAGTACAGGGCGAATTGTCCCCGGGGCTTTAGCCGAATCCCCGTATCCGTTATCGGAGCAGCAGTAGTCAGACTCGTGGTAGTAGGATGAATGGGAATCCACGATGCATTGGTGAACATGGCGACTCTCTGCTGATCCATTGCACACTGCCTTGTTGGCGCCAAATTCCCCATGTGTAGTCCTTCACACGATTGGACTCCTACCCTCTCGCACTCCAGTTCGCAGGCTTTCTCCTTCCCTGGGTCACGCCCACGAACTGAGCAGGGAGGGTGTGCCTCGTGTCGCAGTGGCCAATATGGCCGACCTACTCGGAACTCTTTAGGGCAGACATTTTCAAATTCCAAAAACTCCAGCTCCATTGTAGCACGAACACATCCCGGACCATAGCCCCCACGTGTAGCGGAGCCTCTCTCTCCCTCTCGCCTATTGTGAATGGCTTGTGTCTAGGGGTATCTGAGAGAGGAGAGTGCAGGAACACTACGCCAAGCTCTCCCCTCGTATGTGTATGAGGGTTGAGCAGAGTTACTTGAATTACCTCCGGGTCTATTCACTGCATACGAAGCCTTAGTTGTTCTGTGGAAATGTGTCTGCCAATAACATAGAGTCCCACACCAGTCGAAAGTCCAACACTCCTTTATTTCTTTACTTGCAGGGTGAACACAATCAGTTGAACTTTTATTTATGAACAAACAGGGATGTGGATACGAGTAGGCCCAGGCACAACTGAACTCTCCTATTCCTTTGCTAGCGAATAAGCCTGGCGCACAGTCTCTGCCACCGACCGTGAGTTTTGGTCGCTGCCACCGACCGGGTGAACCGTTGAGGCCCCTGCCACAGGCCTAATAGCAGGCCTCTGCCACTGACCTGAGTTGAATAGCTGGACCGCTGCCACCGGTCATAGAACATGAATCCGCTTCCTCTCTGAACCTGGCCCCTATTTTGGAAGATATCCCTCCGGGCGGTCTCCAGAGGTTCATCCGGCACTGGCAATCTGCAGCACCAGGTCTTCGGATGAGTCCCTCCTCCGGTCCCTTACGCCACTAGATTCGGGTGCCACACTCCCGGGGCCCCCTAAGACAATCCCAGCGGAAGGTACTGGGCCCCAGGCCTCCGGCTGAGTACCTCACCCCAGACTGAAGGTGTCTGGGATGGAACATGTACTCCGGGTGTCCAGGCCTAGGCCGCCTGGACACCGACCGCGAACAGCAGCCCTCAGGCTAAAGGTGCCTGGGACTCCAACCTCGTGGCGAAGATGTCCGCCCCCTTTATACCCTCTCCCAGGATGCACGGCGGGTTCCCCGCCCCGCCGTACAACCGCCGCGAGAGGTCACAAAGGGTACGGCACTTCAGCGATGGTTCAACCCTGGCCCAAAGTGACAACGCCACCTGCTGGGCCGCAGGGAACTATACATCACTGGTGTTTTCACCAGAATTTAAAAGTAATACCCACTACAAACACCTTCCTCTTTTCTCCCTCTTTATATATTAAAATGTTTATTTTTCATTTTCTGGTGTATTGTTGGCGCTACAGTTGGTCTTTAAACCTTGTTTTAAGGTTAATTGTAAGGTTTTGCTCATGACAAACTACCTCAGGAGATTTTTCCTTTGATATCTGGATAGTGACACAACTTTACTGATTGGTACTATAGAGGTTACACTTGGTCGATCACATTACTGTAGTTTGTCACACCTACTTGTGAACTGTTTATGGGTTCATAGCGAAACCCTTACCATCTTTTATCACCAAATTTATTTTCTTTCATTATGCACTGTTTATGTTGACAGCTTCATTTTGTACTACTTTGTGCTACCCAACATTGTCCTATCTTATTACTCAAAACTTTAATAAAAAAGATTGACACAGAAAAATGTAAAAATTAATTGGATTTTATTTTACACATAGGAAAATAATGCACTAGTAATGCTGGTAACCAGGCAGAGTAGGTCTGTGAAGCAAAATGACATACTTGGCACATTTTTGCTGTTATGAGCACATCTCTTACAAAAACACCAATTATCATATGTCCTTCCCTTGTTTTCTATCAAATCATCCAGGTTGTATTCATTTTATCATGCAAGAAATATTAATTGTATGCCTGTCAGTAAACCATAGTAGACACAGTTTGGTTGACAAACCAAGACTAGATGTGTTTTTCAATGATGAGACAAAAAATGAGCTCACTTCTGATTGGTGTACTGCCACGAGTATAAAAGGGAAGCTAATAATTAATCATAGCCATACAATTAGCCAATGTACATTGAGGGACAATGGATTGTTGTAATATACTGTAGCTTTATACACTCAGGTTATTGTGAAATTCTATATGCAATAAGTACTTGCCTCTTACTTGCCTCTTACTCCTATAGAACCTGGTACCCTCTCTAAAGTCACCATTTCACAAAGTGACATCATTGCATGATACAAATGATCTTTGTGAAATAATCTGACAATCAGTGGAAATGTCAGTGACAGCCTTGCATATGGATTTGTTTGGTTACAAAATACATTCCTGTTAATGAATGTATGAATTATGTTTCTGATTACATTTATAGCTATTGCATGTAACTGGAACACAATGTAACTTATTCTGGCCTGGCTTAGAGCATCTTTTCTGACAGTGTCCTTTGTCTGATAAAAAAAATTAAACTATGTTTGTGATATTTACAAGGTCAGAGCAATACATATAATAAAGAAAAACACAGCTATGTGCCTTAAAGCGTAAAGAGGATCTGCAGTCTGCTCGCATAATTTGTAATAAAAACATATTTGCCATTCTGAAGCTTCCCTCCAACCACTTTGCATATTATTTTATATATCCTGTGATTCTGTACTTGCCAAATATGCTGCAGAAATCTCCCACCACTGCAGTCTGGCTGCATCCATTTTAACTGTGGGCAGCTGAAGCTGCTGCCTGTTCACTTCCTGGATTTACACAGACACACACCTCCAGCTCTGCAGCTCTCATTGGCCCGATTATGACTCATCCCCCCTCCCTTCCTGGCAAACTCTCATGAGAGTGAGAGAGAGAGAGCTGTGCATGATGTCATAAGCCTAGGCTGATGACCAGACAAGAAACCAGAAGTGGGCTGTGTAAGGTATTTACTGGCAGAAAAAAAATGTTTTACTATCCAAAGTTAAAACAACAAGGGCAGAAGATTTAATAGATGGAAAGATAAAAAAATGACTGAAGTTGCGCTTTAAGTACGATACTTATGTTCAATGACAAGGGTCCCTTTGTGCTGGTGGCTGCTGTCTTCTTGAAGATTTTATAAGCTGAATTCGTATGTTCTTTGTCCCCACAGTGGTAATCTTCCAGTGGCACACAGGTTATAGTGAAATTCCAGTCAAATTCTAAGCCTAAACCTACTCCCACCCCCATTCTAAGTCTATTTCATCTACCCTGTAAAAGAAAAGATGTCTATACTTACCTATTCTAAAGCTGCTCTGGTCTGGCCACGTGATCGGGTGCTCTGCCACCCTTTCAGTCCATCCTGACAGATGGATTTCCCACTCCACCTCAATGGCTGTTATGCCAACAGATTCTCTCATTTGTGATTTTCAGCCTTAATAAAACAAACCTAGCCTCTTGACTAACTTCATTAGAGTTCCTTCTACTCCAAGACTCCCCGCAACACGTCACTTCCCAACCTTATGCTATACTCTTGTCATATACTTATCCATTGCTCCCTAAAATTATGGACACCTGAATTCAACACCTTCTTCTTGCCAGAAGACTGGGACAAAGACCTTACTTTAATGCATAGAATATCCTTGCCCAGTAAAGCCCAAGAGACCAGGTTTAAAATTCTTACCCAATGTTATAGATTACCAACCATGCTCCTCCAAATCTACCTTTCAGTCCCCAACCAATGTTGGAGCTGTCTAATGCCCCGTACACACGGTCGGACTATTGTCCGGCCAAAGGCACATCGGAATTCTGACGGAATTCCATCGGAGTAAAAGAGAACATGTTCTCTATCTAAACTCCAACGGAATTCCTCGGAATTAAGTCCGATGGGGCACACACACGGTCGGAATTCCCAATGAAAAAACTCTGTCTGACTTTTTTCATCGGAAATTCCAACCGTGTGTACAAGGCATAACTTACTCAGGAACCATGTCAAATATGTAGTGGTCTTGTTCCCCTATAAAATAATTCTGGGACAAAACTCTTAGGCCTCGTACACACGACCGATTTTCTCGGCAAGAACCAGCAAGAAACTTGCTGGCAGAGAGGTCTTGCCGAGTAAATCGGTCGTGTGTACGCTGCTAGCGTGTTTCTCGTCGAGAAAACCGACAAGAAACCTCGACGAGAAAATAGAGAACCTGCTCTCTATTTTCTCGTCGAGATTCTCCTCGGCGTGTTTCTCGACGAGAAAAGTGAGTGTGTGTACACTTACCTGTCCGCCCGGAAGCCCGCGCATGTTCGAAATGAATTTGACGCATGCGCGGTAGCTTCCTAGGCATACGTAGGGTGTACCAAGATGGCGGCGATGGCATCGAATGTGACGAGCGCATGCTCGACGTAGTCGATGACGTCACCGCGTACACTCCTTTCAAAGAACCGCGGGTTCTTTGAAACGAGCGTGTGTACACTCGGCCGGGACAAGTTTCTTGTCCAAGAATCTCGTCGAAAAAAACGACATGTTTTTCTCAACGAGAATCTCGGCCGTGTGTACGAGGCCTTACACTTTGGGCCAAAAGCACTGGTATTGCAGTTCACAACACTCCCCAAATTGTTCTCCTCTCGATGTTACCAGGACCTATTAAAAATGCAAAAAAAAATAAGAAATCTTTAGACACTTCCTTAAACTGGCAAAAATGGCAATCCTGAGTTATTAGCGCTCAAATCAGACACCCTCTGTACTTAAATGCATCACTAGACTATGGAACTCTTCCTGGCCCAAGAAGAGGACACACAAAATGTTATCTGAGAATCTCTAGACCCATGGCCTTGTCAATCAATCAGATTTCTCATTTGTGGATAGCCAGACAGACACTACCCATCACCCTTCTTTGCCATAACCTTTGTCTATACCCCACCATTATCTCATTTCATTCCTCCTCTACCTTCCCACATGCCCCTACTCTCTCTTTCTTCTCTCTCTCCCCTACCTCCCACCCATCCCCTCAACCTTAGGCGTGCGCACAGGGTGTGGGGAGTGTGCCTGGGCACACCCTAATCACCTCTTGTGGTGCTGATTTCCCCTGCTTCTGGTCTCCCCTCTACAGTGCTGCCAGCTTGCCTCCTCTCCTCTCAGGACCAGGGAAGGGGCTAGTAAATATTTCATTAACAGGCCTTCCTTTTCTGAATGAACACACTGAGTTATCTATACGGATTACTCCTGTCTTTATTTTTATCTAAAGCATAGTCAACTGTGTTTACTGCAGGCTGCAGAGAAAGGGACTGGGGAATCTCTGTCCTCTGTTTCTTTCTCTGTCTCAAAAGTGAGACATCAGGGGTCTGTTTAGATATTTCAGCAAAGCCCCATAACGGAGCTTCTAAAAAATTGCATAGTTATAAAAAACTTTATATCCAGAGGTTGTCTTTGGGAAATAGGTGTATGAGTGCTGCCAGCATTGCTACAGAGGTTGAAGGGGTGGGGGGTCAGCCTGTCAGTGCTCAGACCATACGCCGTACACTGCATCAAATTGGTCTGCATGGCTGTCTTCCCAGAAGGAATCCTCTTCTAAAGATGATGCACAAAAAAGCCTGCAAACAGTTTTCTGAAGAAAAGAAGACTAAGGATTACTGGAACCATGTCCTGTGGTCTGATGAGACCAAGATAAACTTATTTGGTTCAGATGGTGTCAAGCGTGTGTGGTGGCAACCAGGTGAGAAGTACAAAGACAAGTGTGTCTTGCCTACAGTCAAGCATGGTGGTGGGAGTGTCATGGCCTGGGGCTGCATAAGTACTGCCGGCACTGAGTAGCTACAGTTCATTGAGAGAACTTGAATGCCAACATGTACTGTGACATACTGAAGCAGAGCATGATCCCCTCCCTTCGGAGACTGGGCAGCATGGCAGTATTGCAACATGATAATGACCCCAAACCCACCTCCAAGATGACCACTGCCATGCTAAAGAAGCTGAGGGTAAAGGTGGTGGACTGGCCAAGCATGTCTCCAGGCCTAAACCCTATTGAGCATCTGTGGGGCATCCTCAAGCGGAAGGTGAAGGAGCGCAAGGTCTCTAACCTCCACCAGCTTTGAGATGTCATCATGGAGGAGTGGAAGAGGCCTCCAGTAGCAACCCGTGAAGCTCTGGTAAACTCCATAACCAAGGCAATGCTGGAAAATAATGGTGGCGACACAAAATATTGACACTTTGGGCCCAATTTGAACATTTTCACTTAGGGGTGTACTCACTTTTGTTGCTAGCGGTTTGGACATTAAAGGCTTCGTGTTGAGTTATTTTGAGGGGACCGCAAATTTACACTGTTATACAAGCTGTACACTCACTACTTTACATTGTAGATTGTAGCAAAGTGTAATTTCTTCAGTGTTGTCACATGAAAAGATATAATAAAATATTTACAAAAATGTTAGGGGTGTACTCACTTTTGTGAGATACTGTATATCATATCCCTAGAGAAGCATCTCTTCTCCAGGAAGAATACGTTTAATGTTTGTAGTTGTTCTTCATAACTAAGGTCCTCCAGCCCCCTTATTAGCTGCGTTTCCCTTCTTTGGACCCTCTTTAGTACAAGGACATCCTTCCTGAAGATTGGTGACCAGAACTGGACTGCATACTCAAGCTGTGACCGAACCAGAGTTTTGTCAAGTGATAGAATTATAATCTTTTGAGTAAATACTCTTTATAATGCATGTTAATAGTCTGTGAGCTTTGCTTGCTGCAGCTAGGCATTACATGCTATTGCTCAGTCTGTGATCTATTAGGACCCCCAGGTCCTTATCCATCCTTGATTCCCCCAAAGATTCTCCCCTTTGTAAGTACCGTACTTTGCAGTCATATTTTACCTTGCACATAACTCAAGACCATTCTAAAAATATGCCATTAACCGCTTCCTGCCCATGCTATAGCCGTCAGACAGCTACAGCATGGCTCTCCAGTTCTGGGAGGACGTTCCTGGATTTTCTTCCACATGTGCGCCTCCTGCTCGCCCCCTGGGGTGCGCATTGGGAGCACTCTTTGACCGCTGTGTGCTTTAGACACAGCTGATCTAAGATTGGGGTAAAGGGACAATCACAGCGGCCCTGTACCATGTGAACAGCTGTGTCCAATCACAGCTGTCACAATGTAAACAGTGGTTTTACGGTTATCAGGTCTCCTTTTCTCACACAGAGACAGCGTGTGAGGAAAGTAGAGACGATCTGTGGGGGCACGGTGAGTACAGCATTTGCACTGATAATCTGTGCCCTGATCTTCAGTGCCCTGATTATCAGTGCAGCTTATCAGTGCCGCCTATCAGTGCCAAGGAAACAGAAAAGGCGCCTCCGGGTTAGGAACAGTAATATTTTAATCAACAACAGGTGCATTTATCCACTTACATCTAAAGTAGTGTGAATCCGGCACATGTCCTTTTTCTGGCCCTTCAGTGGCGTCTGTCCGCGGCTGTGAAGCTATTGTAGTTCTTCCTGCAGCTGTCTGTGTCAGGGAGAAGGTCATCTCATCTGACAGGATATCCGAGTAGATGGGGTGCTGAGACCGAGGCTTGGTTCAGGCTAGCAGGCTGGTGTTGGAGCGCAGCGTCGGGCGTGATGATGTCACGGGCAGTTGCGACAACGTTTTACACTACTTTAGATGTAAGTGGCTAAATGCACCTGTTGTTGATTAAAATATTACTGTTCCTAACCCGGAGGCGCCTTTTCTGTTTCCTTTACATATTTTGGAGCCCGCTCTCAACTTCCCCTTGAAGGCTTGCCCTGGACCATGGACTAATGTAATTTTTGTATACAGGTCATTCTCCCATTCTCTTCTCTGCGCAAAAATTTAAAACCGCAGAGGTGATCAAATACCACCAAAAGAAAGCTCTATTTGTTGGAAGAAAATGATAAAAATTTCATTTGGGTACAGTGTAGCATGACTGCGCAATTGTCATTTAAATTGCGACAGCGCTGAAAGATAAAAATTGGCCTGGGCAGGAAGGGGGGAAAGTGCCGGTATGGAAGTGGTTAAAGTGACACTAAATTAAGAAAATTTGATTTAAGTTTGAAAAACTGAAAAAGTTCCTTCTTTTGCTCTCAGCCTCCTCCAACTCTTCAAGGAAAAGTTCACCTTTTAACAAAAAATAATAAATGCACATTTTTTGCAGGTAAAAAAATGTGCATTTATTATTTTTTGTTTCTGGAGTCGCTAAAGCATTGCACCAGCGATCAGCAGATTGTGGGTGCCATGCAGGTCTGCTGCAGACCTGTCAGTGTATCTGTGTGCCTGTACATCATACATTGTATGGGAAAGCAGATACAATCTGACAGGAAGACTCAATGAACTACCACACCACTCCACAGCACCATAGTAGTTCATTGAAAACTACAAGCTGACAGCCTCAAAGGTGCGAGCAGGTGGGCAGAATCCCACTAAGCCGTGTTTTAAAATAAATTGTGACAGCTAGCAGGTGGAAGATGATCCCCGCTAGCTGTCAGAGCAAGGGAATAGGGGGGCAGGGGTAGTCTGTTCGTAACATGTTACCTTACACCAGGCATGTCCAAAGTTCAGCCTGCGGGCCAATCTCGGCCCACGTTCCGGTTTTGGAGGGCTCGCCTGGTAATTTTGACATGCATATCTTTTGTGGCCCCCAACATATCCCCGAGCGCCGGGGGCTACAAAATACATACATCATGCTGGCTGCCTTGGAGGGGATGGAGAGGAGGTGTACATACAGAAGAGGAGTATTTCCTGTTTACACGGCGTACAGTGTAAAAGGAAGTCCTGTCTCCTGCGATTGAGAGACTGTTCTGTCCATCATAGGAGGCGGGACTTTCTATTAAAGAGGCGGCAAGAAAACAGGAGTTTCTCCTGTATGTCTGTTGGCGCTCGTCTCCCCCTCCCTGTCTCCTCCGAGGCTGCAGATGGGCATGAATCAGGCTGCACTGATGTCAATAGTGAGTCTGCATTCATGACAATGTGGGTGTTGCAATAATGCCATTCATGGCAAGGGGGGTGTTGCATTCATGCCAAGGGGGTGCTACATTCATGGCAAGCGGGTGCTGCATTCATGGCAATGGGGGTGCTGCATTCATGGCAATAGGGGTGCTGCATTCATGGCAAGGGGGGTGCTGCATTCATGGCAAGCGGGTGCTGCATTCATGGCAAGCGGGTGCTGCATTCATGGCAATGGGGGTGCTGCATTCATGGCAATAGGGGTGCTGCATTCATGGCAGGGGGGGTGCTGCATTCATGACAACTTGTGAGGCTGCAGATTGGCACTGACCCTTATTTTGCTTCACAGTTCTTTGTTTAAAATTTAAGATTTTTTTCTGAAACTTCCTTCTTAAAGTGAAGGTGCGTGTTATATGCCGGTAAATACGGTATATCCAAATAACACACTCAAGCTCCTCCTTAGACTCTTCACCACACACAGCCACAAAGGCAAGAGAATTCTTGTTGGGCAGTGTATTAGTGCTGTGTGTATTAGTGCTCGGACTAACACACTTAAGCCTTGTACACACGGCCGAGAATCTCGTCAGGAAAAAACTTGTCGTTTTTCCTGACGAGATTCTTGGACAAGAATCTTGTCCCGGCCGAGTGTACACACGTACCTTTCAAAAGAACCGCCGTTCTTTTGAATGGCACGAAAGCGGTGACGTCATCGACTACGACGAGCGTGCGCTCGTCACATTCGATGCCGTCGCCGCCATCTTGCTACATCCTACCTATGCCTAGGAAGCTACTGCGCATGCGTCAAAGTCATTTTGAGCATGCGCGGGTTTCCACAGTGACAGGTAAGTGTACACACACTCAGGTTTCTCGTCGGGAAACAGGCCGACGAGAAAAAAGAAAGCAGGTTCTCTTTTTTTCTCGTCGAGATTCTGGGCAGTTTTCTTGACGAGAAACCTGAAAGCCTCATACACACGGCTGGTTTTCTCGGCAAGAAAGCTCTGCAAGCAGTTTTCTTGCCAATTCTTGCCGAGAAAACCGGCCGTGTGTACGAGGCTTTAGACTGAATTTTAATGGTTCAAAGAATGTCAGGCAAAATGGTCGGCCTTCACGCATGTTCACTTCATCAAATCTGGCCCTCTTTGAAAAAAGTTTGGACACCCCTGCCTTACACCCTGAATATGGGTGTAACATGTTGTGAGCTTATCCTTTAACCCCTTCACGCTGAATGTACGTGTAGCGCTACCCCCAGTTAAGAGAGCCGCTGGATTTTTGTTTTCGGGCCCTGTGTACAGCACCGCCAACCCCCGGCAATCTTACTCGACCCACTCTGGCACAGCTAGTCTAGGGATTATACTTATATCACAATCAAACAGTATTTCAAGGGTAACCTCTTTACAATAAGACAACACACTGGTGCAAGAGATCAAGTATAACGGTTTTACTTTAGTTATAAAAGAGCATAGGCAGAACATAACACATTCAACTTGCTTACAGAAGCCCTGCAGCAATAGGTACAGCACGCAATAATGGCGCAGCGCGATAATCCACCACACGCAGCTATTATTGTATACACGCCCTGTGGCGCACTAAAACAATAGTCTATCTCCCCTCCCTGGTCAGGCCTGACACAGAAATAAATCTCAGTCTTTTGGTTAAGGATTTCTTTGCATGCAAACTTTCGGTGGTGCACTTGATGAAACAATATTTTTGTAATCCACAAGGTAGGCAGCCACAAGGAACACTATACTGGAGACCCTTTTACCCTGTTCTGCTACTGGTCTCCAGTGGAACAACAAACAAACGATAGGTGGGCCAAGGCAGTCTATAGGCCTAAACACGGTACAGTCTATTGGATTGAGCAAGTGCTCGCTCACCACTCCGGACGCAATCCCAGTCCGGGACTTCCACCTGCTGTGTCTCCGCACACAGCGTCTGTCACGATCAGGTCCCCGATCGGACTGATGTCCTCACTCGACAAGTCAGATGCTACTCAGGCTCCGCAGTGGGGTGGAAGGCTCTTCAGAAGTTGTGCAAGGCCCCAGGCTTCAGGCCTTGCACTGCAGCAGATCCGCACAGGAAGAAACTGTTGCTTGCAGCGCGGTGTCCAAAGAGGCCGAGCTCCGCCTCGCCTCCTCCTTAAATAGCCCCTCCCATAAGTCCCTGCGGTGGCCAATTGCACTCTGGGTGCCGAACGGGGTTCTGGGTAACGTAGTCCCGGGGCCTTAAAGAAGACCCCGCTACACACTCCCCCCACTTAAACTCTTTGGTCCCCAAAGATAACATAACATTACATTACAGAACGTACAACATCAACCAAAGTTGCGTATGATGTTGGCAGAGGAAATTCCCACCAAAAACGAGGCAGTGAACTTCCCTGCCCACAGGTCACACTATCATTAGTGTCCTGCCTAACTGTGCCAGAGAGTGAGTTGGTGTCATAGAAATCCTGTCAGCTACAGGATTCCTGGATTTCCTGATTCTGAATCTCGGGCACGTCCACGTGCGCGGGAACGCGCGCGCGCGTTGGCGAGCACGTGCGCGCGCACAGCGCTTAGCGGGGGCGCGCACGCTCCACAAAGCGCACCAGAAGAGCTATTTAAACATGCCTGTGACAGACAGTCCCTGCTGTCTGCTCTACAGCGTGTAGTACCCAAAGAGACCTGATTCGTGAGTTTACCTGTATCCGACCCGGCTTACCTTGACCCTTCCAGTTTCCTGCCTGCCTCTGACCTCCGGCTTTGTTTGACCAATCTTCTGCCTGATCCTCCAGTACCTTGCCGCCAGCCAATTCTACCGACCCGGCTTGTCCGACCAATCTCTCCAGTTGCTGTGTCCTGGTTCCTGTCCAGCCAGTCTCATCAGTTCCTGTCCAGTTGCTGTATCCTGGTTCCAGTCCAGCCAGTCTCATCAGTTCCTGTCCAGTTGCTGTATCCTGGTTCCAGTCCAGTCAGTCTCATCAGTTCCAGTCCAGTTGCTGTGTTCCTGGTTCCGGTTCAGCCTGCCATACTTCCTGGGTGCCTGGATCCGTCCCAGTCTTAAGACTCTACTCTACCTTGATCCATCCTGCCAGGCACTCGTACCCCTTCTACCTCCGTGCCCCCTGTCTTCAGTACCAGGGGCCGCCGGTGGAAGCCGTAAGAGAGGCCTCCCTCTGCAGATCCGGGCTCGTCACCGTCAGGTACGTGACAGTAGCAGACAGCCATGTCTGAGCCCGGGCAGGGAGCCTCACCTATGGAGGAACTCTGTCGGCACCTGGCAGGTTTGTCTGAAGCAGTCAAGAGTCTTCAACAAGGATACACCCGCTTGGAAGAACAAGTGCGGGCCCTCTCCAGTCCTTCTGCCATCCAAGAGGGGCCCCACGCCTCTGCTTCCACAGCCGGAACAAGTTCCTCACCCACAGTGGTCATGCTTCCTCCTGAACCTAAGGTTCCTACGCCCGAAAGATTTTCCGGGGATCGGAGCAAGTTTAGGGCCTTCCGGAATTCGTGTGAACTGTATTTTGCCCTACAGCCCCGTACCTTTTCTCTAGAGGCCACCAAGGTGGGCTTTGTGGTCTCTTTGCTCGCTGGAGACCCTCAGAGCTGGGCCCACCGTCTCTTTGAACAGAAGGATGTATCACTAAACAACCTCGCTGCTTTTTTTGATGCCATGGCCCAGCTATACGAAGATCCCCAACTCTCAGTAACCGCAGAAGCCGCCTTGCGTTCCCTTCAACAAGGACGCAGACCAGCGGAGGACTATGTGGCAGAATTCAGGCGGTGGAGTGCGGATACCAATTGGAATGATGCCGCCCTCCGCCATCAGTTTCGCTTAGGACTTTCCGATTCCTTGAAGGACGAGCTAGCTAGAGTCGGTGTACCACAGACACTCAACCTGTTGATTGACCTAACCATCCAGATTGACCGACGTCTGAGGGAACGGAGGGCTGAGAGGACCACTGGCTTCTCCCGCCCAACCTGGATGCTTCCTCGGGCTCCTAGTCACCTGTACTCGGCTCCTGCTACACCTCCAACTCCCACATCTGACACGCCTGAACCAATGCAGCTCGGGCTCCTTCGTCCATCCCTCACTCCTGAGGAACGCCAGCGCCGCTGAATAAATAATCTGTGCCTGTACTGCGGGGACCCCGGACATTTCGTTAGGACCTGTCCCCTGAAGCTTCGTAAGTTTCTTTCAGTTTCTTCTAACATGACTAACCTACAAGCCAAAACCACATCTCACCTTGCCCTCTCTGTTTCATTACAGCTCCCAGGAAGGACTTTGCAAGTACCCGCCATTATTGATTCCGGAGCATGCAGCTGCTTTATGGACTCAACCTTTGCCATTAAAAACCAAATTCCCCTTCGTACCAAGACCCACGGACTTCGTGTCCATCTGGCTGATGGTTCCGTCATTAAGTCCGGACCTGTGACCCAGGAGACCACTCCTATACCCGCTACCATCTTTACCACCTCTGGAACCCACCAAGAATGCTTATGTCTGGACATCATCTCTTCTCCGTTGTTTCCCTTGATCCTAGGTATGCCTTGGTTACAAGCCCACAATCCCACTATCAACTGGACTACGGGAATAGTTGCCTTTCCTTCTTCCTATTGCCAGCAGTCCTGTGGCTCATATAAACCTCCTGGGCCGGCCTCGTTACTATGCATTGACACAGAAGATGGCACCCGTCAATCCATCCCAGAAGTTTACCACGACTTTCTTGACGTATTTAGTAAACAAAAGGCAGAGACTCTACCGCCTCATCGGGCCTACGATTGCCCCATCGACCTACTTCCTGGAGCAAAGATTCCGTTCGGTAGAGTCTTCCCTTTAACGGAGGTAGAACAAGGGGTTTTAAAAAATTATGTTGATGAGAACTTGCAAAAGGGGTTCATCCGCCCTTCCACATCCCCAGCAGGCGCAGGCATCTTTTTTGTAGAGAAAAAGGACCACACCCTTCGACCTTGTGTGGATTACCGGGAATTGAATAAAATTACAGTAAAGAATCGCTACCCTCTCCCCCTGGTACCAGAGTTATTTCAGAGACTAGGAACTGCCACCATCTTTACCAAACTTGACCTCCGCGGAGCCTACAACTTGATCCGTATCAAAGAAGGGGACGAATGGAAGACTGCCTTCCGTACCCGGTATGGACATTTTGAGTACTTGGTAATGCCATTCGGGTTGTGTAACGCCCCTGCCACTTTCCAGTATTTTATCAACGATGTTCTACGGGACTTCCTAGACCTCTTTGTTATTGTTTATCTTGATGATATCTTAATTTTTTCTTCCTCCCTTGATTCTCATCGCAGACATGTCAAAAATGTGTTGGGTCGACTCCGCCAGCATGGCCTGTATGCGAAGGCCGAAAAATGCGAGTTCGAGCAAGAGAGTATATCATTTCTGGGGTTAATCATTTCCAGCGAGGGCATCAAGATGGATCCTCAAAAGATTACCGCAATCCTGGACTGGCCAGAACCGGTGGACAAGAAGGGAATCCAACGTTTCGTTGGATTCGCCAACTTCTACCGCAAGTTCATCAGGGGGTTTTCAGCTATTATCGCACCCATTACTCAACTCACCAAGCAAGGAACACGTTTTCACTGGTCTCCTGAAGCCCAAGAAGCTTTTGAACGCCTGAAGGCCCTATTTACCTCAGCCTCTATCTTGAAACACCCAGACTCCTCACTACCATTCGTACTTGAGGTAGACGCCTCCGAAATAGCGGTAGGAGCAATTCTGTCCCAAAGACAGGGAGTCAAAGCCTTGCTCCACCCAGTAGCCTTCTTCTCCTGCAAGCTTTCTGCAGCAGAGAAGAACTACGACGTAGGGGATCGGGAGCTACTAGCGATCAAGTCTGCACTAGAGGAATGGCGGTACCTGCTGGAGGGTGCGGCTCATCCGATCCTGATATTCACTGACCACAAGAACCTGGAGTACCTGAAAGCCGCGAGAAGATTGAATCCACGGCAAGCCAGGTGGGCACTCTTCTTCTCCCGGTTCTCTTTTCATGTTACTTATCGTCCTGGGGCCAAGAATATTAAGCCTGACGCCCTGTCTCGGATGTTCCATAAGTCCAAGGAGACTTCTCCGCCTGATACCATCCTTGCCCCCGGAAATTTCCTTCTTCTACAGGAGAACCTGTTCACTCAAATCAAACAAGCTTCCACCGGGCAAAGACAGTTCTCCGAGCCGGAATTGCAAGTTAAGGATGGACTATTGTGGTACCAAGACAGAATCTACGTACCTGAGAAACTAAGAGTAACCGCATTAGAACTCTGCCACGACCACGCCCTGGCTGGGCATTTTGGCGTTGCCAAGACCACTGACCTGGTACAGCGCACCTTCTGGTGGCCTCGAGTACGTGAAGACTGTAGGAGGTTTGTAGAGTCTTGTACAACTTGCACCCGAAACAAGGGTTCCAGATCCAAAGCCTGGGGACTACTAAAACCCTTACCCGTTCCAGATAGGCCCTGGAGAATGTTGTCCATCGACTTCATTGTCGAGTTGCCCCCGGTTGAGAACCACTCCACCATCTTCGTTATTGTGGACCGTCTGTCCAAGATGGCACACTTCATCCCTATGAAAGGGACTCCCCCCGCTCCTGAAACCGCACAGGTATTCATCAGAGAAATAGTCAGACTCCACGGGGTACCAGCCAATATTGTTTCCGATCGCGGGGTTCAATTTACCTCTCGATTCTGGAGATCCCTTTGCAAAACCTTGAAGATCGAATTATCGTTTTCCTCTGCTTACCATCCACAGACCAACGGGCAGACGGAGAGAACGAATCAGACGCTCGAGCAATACCTGCGATGCTTCTCCTCTTTTGCTCAGGACAACTGGGTTTCCCTGCTTCCGTTGGCCGAGTTTGCGTATAACAATTCCATCCACTCCGCTACCTGCCAGACTCCTTTCTTTGCAAACTATGGTTTTCATCCTACTTTTCTGCCTAATTCCCTTCCTGAGTGTCCTGTACCTGCAGTCCAGGAAAAGTTAAATTTTTTCTCGGTCAATAACCAGCTTCTACAAGAGACCATGACCAAGACTCAAGAACGCAACAAGACAATCTATGACAAGAAGAGGCGGGGTGAATTAGTGTTGGTACCCGGCGACCAAGTATGGCTATCTACCATAAACCTAAGAATGGCATGCCCTTCTAAAAAACTGGGCCCCAAATTTTTAGGTCCATTCCCTATTAAGAGGAAAATTAATGAAGTAGCTTATGAATTGGAACTTCCTGACTCTCTTAGAATCCATCCAGTTTTTCATGTCTCTCTCCTAAAACCCACAGTCTCTAATCCGTTTCCAGATCGGAAGCCGGATCACCCTGATCCGATCATTATTGATGGTGAGCAGGAATTCGAAGTAGAAGCTATCATGGACTTCAGGAGAAGAAATAACCAGAACCAATTCCTAATTAAATGGAAGGGCTACGGACCCGAGGAAAACTCATGGGAACCTGAGGAGAATATCCATGCCAGGAGTTTGATACAGGCTTTCAAAAGGTCTCACCCTGGAAGGTTCACCCGGCTGGGCATCCGGAGGCTGCCCCTTGGGGGGGGCAATGTCATAGAAATCCTGTCAGCTACAGGATTCCTGGACTTCCTGATTCTGAATCTCGGGCACGTCCACGCGCGCGGGCACGCGCGCGCGCGTTGGCGAGCACGTGCGCGCGCACGCGCTTAGCGGGGGCGCGCGCACGCTCCACAAAGCGCGCCAGAAGAGCTATTTAAACATGCCTGTGACAGACAGTCCCTGCTGTCTGCTCTACAGCGTGTAGTACCCAAAGAGACCTGATTCGTGAGTTTACCTGTATCCGACCCGGCTTACCTTGACCCTTCCAGTTTCCTGCCTGCCTCTGACCTCCGGCTTTGTTTGACCAATCTTCTGCCTGATCTTCCAGTACCTTGCCGCCAGCCAATTCTACCGACCCGGCTTGTCCGACCAATCTCTCCAGTTGCTGTGTCCTGGTTCCTGTCCAGCCAGTCTCATCAGTTCCTGTCCAGTTGCTGTATCCTGGTTCCAGTCCAGCCAGTCTCATCAGTTCCTGTCCAGTTGCTGTATCCTGGTTCCAGTCCAGTCAGTCTCATCAGTTCCAGTCCAGTTGCTGTGTTCCTGGTTCCGGTTCAGCCTGCCATACTTCCTGGGTGCCTGGATCCGTCCCAGTCTTAAGACTCTACTCTACCTTGATCCATCCTGCCAGGCACTCGTACCCCTTCTACCTCCGTGCCCCCTGTCTTCAGTACCAGGGGCCGCCGGTGGAAGCCGTAAGAGAGGCCTCCCTCTGCAGATCCGGGCTCGTCACCGTCAGGTACGTGACAGTTGGGGTTGCCCCCCACTAAATGAACAGTGGGAGGATTAGGGTCTTCCATACTCCTCCTAGCAGTAACCACAGTTTCTTCCGCACTCCTCCCCATCTGTGGGTAAGTTAATCTTCTGGGAGGCTTTATGGCCTTCCGCTTCCTCTGTCCTCTTGGGCTTTCTGTTAAAACAGGCTCCTCTTCTGGAACTGACTTAGGAATTTCCTCTGATTTGGGAGCACTGGTCTCCGGAGCAGGGAGGTACATGGATTCCCTTGGATCTTCTTCTGGGAGTAAGTCACAGGCACTCTCCCAAGAATCTGACCAAGGACTGGACGGAATGAACTCAGTAGCTTCTGCATTCAGCGTTCTGTCTATGGCGTCTTCTTCAGGTGGAAGATCAATAGCCAAAGTTTCTGGGGCCTGGGAAGGCCAAAGCCAATCAAGTTCTTCTCCCTCATCTTCACTTATCCCCGAGGTCTCTGTATCCCCGATCTGAGGGGTCTGGGACCGAGTGTTTGGTCTGGGAGTATCCAGGATGGAAGCGGGCTCAGGGGAATCCATCAAAGGGGGTATCCGAACTGCCTCAGCTAGCGGGAGTAGGTGGTTCCAATGCCAGGCCTTCAAGGGTCCCACCTTCCCTTCTGGTTTAAGTCTGTAAACGGGTAGGCCCGGTAGTCTTTTGCAAACAACATAAGGTTCAGGTCTCCATCTGTCTGCAAGCTTGTGTTTTCCAGGGACCCCCAAGTTCCATAGCAACACTCTGTCTCCAGGTTGTAAATCTTGAATCCTAACTTTTAGATCAAAATTTTTCTTGTTGCGGGCCCCCCTTTGCTCCGAGGCCGCCTGGGCCTGTTCATAGGCCAATTTCAAATTGCGTCTGAGTTTATCAACATATCCCTTATGGGAAGCAGCAGAACAATGGTCTATAGAAGTGCCAAAGGCCAGATCTACTGGTAGTCTTGCTTGTCTTCTGAACATAAGTCGATAGGGTGAGTACCCTGTAGCGTCACTGGTGGTGCTGTTGTATGCATGCACAACTGCCGCTATATGGTTGCTCCAATGCTGCTTCTTTTCACTGCTTAGGGTCCCCAGCATGTTGAGCAGGGTTCGGTTGAACCTCTCCGGCTGAGCATCACCTTGTGGATGGTAGGGGGTAGTTCTTGTCTTCTTGATCCCCAACGAATCCAGGAGCTTCTGGATCAACCGACTTTCAAAATCCCTTCCCTGATCTGAATGGAGCCGTTGTGGTAGTCCATAGTGTACAAAGTATTTCTCCATAAGCACTTTGGCCACAGTCGAGGCCTTCTGGTCTTTGGTTGGGAAGGCCTGGGCATACCGGGTGAAATGGTCGGTTACTACCAGAACATTTCCTAGTCCACTCAGGTCGGGTTCGAGGCAGAGAAAATCAATGCATACCAGATCAAGCGGGCTTTGACTTTGCAGATAGCCCATTGGGGCAGCTTGATGGGGTAAAGTCTTTCTCTGGATGCACATGAGTGTCAGTATTCTTCAACTTCAGCCCTCATGCAGGGCCAATAGAAACGGTTTCTAACGAGTTGGAAGGTCCTTTCCGCCCCTAGGTGGCCATGGTTGTCGTGCAGAGCAACCAGGACAGTCTCTCGGTGTTTCTTGGGCAGGAACAATTGCCATTTGTCTTGCAGGTCATCAGAGGGGCCCCTTCGGTAGACCACTCCCTGATGCACCTGCAACCTGTCCCACTCCTTCCTCAACAGACGAGCTTCCTTTGAAGGGTGACGTAAAAGTCTATTCGGGTCCTGATTCTCCAGGGCCTCTAGGACCAATCTCCCCATGGGGTCTTCCAATTGGTCGGATCTCAACTCCTTCTTGGACAGTCTTGGCAAGTTATCTTCCCCCAATTGGGTTACCCCACAGTACTGCTTGGGGATTCCGACTATGGTAACCCCTATCTCTTCTGCTCTTGAGCCGCCACTGGCTTGGAGTTCAGCCCCTTGACAGAGGGCCCGCACCCCGTCGGGTGCCACTTGGGTCCACTCTTCTGTACTGAAGGTAGAGACATGAGATCTTCTAGACAAGGCATCTGCATCTCGGTTTCCAGCCCCAGGTCTGTACTTTAAGCTGAAATTGAAGGCAGACAGAGCCGCCAACCATCTATGTCCTGTGGCATCCAACTTTGCTGTGGTGAAAATATAGGTGAGGGGGTTGTTGTCGGTTTTCACTGTGAATTCTGCCCCATACAAATAGTCTCTGAGTTTGTCAACTACCGCCCACTTAAGGGCCAGGAACTCCAACTTATGAACTCCGAGTTCTTCTCAGAGGGAGTCAGACTTCTGCTCAGATACGCATCGGGCCTTAGTTGCTCTTCATGCTCCTGGTATAGCACTCCTCCCAAACCATCATGACTGGCATCTACATGAAGTTCATAAGGCTTCTTAGGGTCTGCGTAGGCCAGGACAGGGGGGCAGTGGTTAAGGTTTTCTTCAACATCTGGAAGGCATCCTCACACTTCTCGTTCCACTGGTCCTTGACTGACTCCCCTGGCTTTCTGGGGCCCAAGTCATCCTCTTCCCCCTCCGTCTTGAGCAGCTCATTCAGAGGCCTGGCTATCCAAGGAAACCCCTCCACAAACCTCCTATAATAGGAACAGAACCCCCAGGAGCTCTGACACAGTGGTGGGCCTGGGCCAGGAGGTGACTGCCTCAAATTTTTCAGGGTCTGTGGCTACCCCATCTTCAGACACTATGTGCCCCAGATAGTTGACTGATGACTGATAGAATTGGCATTTTTCAGGTGAGAGCTTGAGTCCTTCCTCACTCAGTCTCTTCAAAACTTTCTCCAGCCTCTCTTCATGTTCTTCCAAGGTTCTTCCGAAGACAATGATGTCATCCAAGTATACTAAGACTTTGATGAGGTTCATGTCTCCTACAGTCTTCTTCATAAGACGTTGGAAGGTAGCTGGGGCTCCAGACAGACCTTGAGGCATCCGATCAAATTCAAAGAACCCTACTGGGGTTATGAAAGCCGTCTTCTCTTTGGCCTCGTACACACGACCGAGTTTCTCGTCGTAAAAAACACGTCGTTTTTTTTGACGAGATTCTTGTTAAGCTTGTCGATTTTCTCATCAAGCTTTCTATGCGTACACACTGTCATTTCCCAATTTCCTCGTTGTTCTCCGCGCTCACGTCCAGCACGTACGACGGCACTATAAAGGGGAAGATCTTTTTTCTTGGCGCCACCCCTTGGGCTGCTTTTGCTGATCTCGTGTTACCGCGTGTGAAGTAAAAGTTTGGGAAGAGACGATTCGCGCTTTTCAGTCTTCGTACTTTTCAGATCGTTTTCTGCCGTTCAGTTTGTGCTTGTGGGTTCGTATCTTGACTTTCAGGGCGTCTAGGCAGGTCGTATCTGTTTTACAGTGCGTTCTTGCCTGTTCGTTTCTGATTTTCAGTTCGTTATTCATAGGCCTTGCTGTTCTAAAGTGCGTTCTGTTCTGTACGTTCTGATTAGACGACTGTTTCCTAGCCATGTCGCCTGGACGTTCTCGTCGTCGAGTTCGTGCTGTGCGTGCGCTTGGTGTTGGTCTGCTTGTTTTGGACCAAGACCAGTCCATGAATGGTGTGAGGAGGAGTTCATGGACCAAGAATTGGTTGCTCCAGCGGGACCAATTCTGCCACATGCCTCTGCTGCGGGAGATCGTCGAGAATAATCCTGAGGACTACAGGAATTTTCTGAGGATGTCTGACCCCGTTTTTCAGGAACTGTTGGCTTTGGTGTCCCCCTATATTACCAGGAAGGACACCGTTATGCGGGAAGCCATCAGTGCTGAGCAGAGGCTCATCGCCACGTTGCGTTACCTGGCGACAGGGAGAAGTCTTCAGGACTTGAAGTTCACCACAGGCATCTCCCCCCAGGCTCTGGGCCTCATAATCCCAGACACCTGTTCTGCCATCATCCAAGTCCTGCAGGAGGACTATATTAGGGTAAGTTTGCTCCCTTAACATCACATTTTAGGTATTACATGTATGCTAATGTATTGTATTTCTTTCATCCTTCCCTAATTACCATGATTGTAATATGCTGAGAATGTCCCTTTGTCCCCATGCATGTTGGAAGCTTTAGATTGCCCCTTTTTTCTCCTCCCTAAATATTTCCCTTCACTAACTTTTCCAGCAGGGGCGCCTGTTGCTCCAAATGTTTGGGGGTTCAAACCCCAATTTAGGAAATAAACTTCCTCCTTTTTTGCTCTGGTGCCTATTAAACGCCCCCAGTTGTCCCCTCCAATGCAGCCATTTTGTTCCCTCAAATGCAGCCATTTAGTCCCCTCTAATGCAGCCAGTTTCCCCCCAGCCCTGCACTTACCTTCTTGTGGTCAGCGCCATCCTTCTTCTGTCCTTGATGTCTTCTCCTTCCCTTCATGTTGCATCAGCCAATCATGTTACCATTAAACAGACTTGGTGAACATGATTGGCAGAGCAGCCTGTCAGTGTTTACCCAAGGAATGCCCCCCCCCCCCTGCGTCCCCGATTTTTCTTTTAGGAAGCCAATTACATCCCTCAGGTTGTAATTTGCATGACATGTTAAAGACCGATCCTTCGCTTTGACTTACCCTCTACCACCTTACCCACCCCCTTGTACCATTCTAATAAATAACGACTGACAAGGTTGTGGAGTAAAATTGGCCTTCCGGCCTATTTATTTTAACAACTTTATATGAAATAAATAACCACTTAAATAACCGTTTAAATAACATTTATAACACTTCCAATACCACTGGTGGGCTTATAGACCACCAACTCCCAACTTGGGCACTGGGACTAACATATCCCTTAGGCCTCCAGTCGCAAGACACCGACTCGGAGACGGTACACCTGGCCGCAGTGCCCTACCATTTACCCCCCTTCCTGGTTAACCCTTGTTGACCAGAAGGTACTCAAAAAACCCCATACCACGTATGGGTACCACCTTTTTCTCCAGACCTTCCCCTTTTACCTCCTTTTCCAGGAACCAAACTCCGCCACATCCAACTAAACACCGCCCATGACGCTCGCCCTTGTCTTACCCCTCACACAGGGAGGGTGGGTGGGAAGCTTTCTACCTCGTGAGTGAAATGGAGGAAGTGAGAAAACGTCACTTCCTCCGAGACTAACTGCGCTTCCCCTCCCCTTCTTCCCCACGGCCACCCCCCTTCTCTTAAAGGGAAACACAACCTCTGCTGGCTACTGCCTGTCTCACCTGTCATGCCGTCCCTCCGCTTATTTCCCCTTTTGTCATTGCTCCAGGACTCTCTTGACATGTTAAAGACCGATCCTTCGCTTTGACTTACCCTCTACCACCTTACCCACCCCCTTGTACCATTCTAATAAATAACGACTGACAAGGTTGTGGAGTAAAATTGGCCTTCCGGCCTATTTATTTTAACAACTTTATATGAAATAAATAACCACTTAAATAACCGTTTAAATAACATTTATAACACTTCCAATACCACTGGTGGGCTTATAGACCACCAACTCCCAACTTGGGCACTGGGACTAACATATGCCTTAGGCCTCCAGTCGCAAGACACCGACTCGGAGACGGTACACCTGGCCGCAGTGCCCTACCATTTACCCCCCTTCCTGGTTAACCCTTGTTGACCAGAAGGTACTCAAAAAACCCCATACCACGTATGGGTACCACCTTTTTCTCCAGACCTTCCCCTTTTACCTCCTTTTCCAGGAACCAAACTCCGCCACAGCTCGCAAGGGGTAAAACCCTTGCGAGCAACCCCACACCCTAAGGGCCTGCTGAATTCCTTCCTGCAAACCCATGTTCCACAGGTCAATGCCCACTGCATTCAGGTGGACCTTATCTCCCCTTAGGTACCTCCACGTATCCACCTCCAATTCGCGGTGGCGCACCACCAGGCCCCCGTTCCTCACAAAAAATCTCCCCACTTCCTTATTGACTTTTATCCGGGCCTTATTGACTTTGTCCACCGACCATGCCCACTGCCAGGATGTCCTGCCTACCATGTCCGACCAAATAACCACCATACCCGGGAATGTAGTGCGCAACCTTAAAAAATCAGACTTAACGTCCCGTATCAGTTGGTGCATTGATCTGGCCCCCATGTCGTTGCCTCCCGCATGTAGCACCAATACATCCGGTGCCCTCTCCTGACCAGCGAACCTCTGTATTTCCGGCATAACCCCACTCCACGTCATACCCGGCACCCCGATCCAACGGACCCGTGCTTCTCGTAAGGGAATTCCTAACTGCCGTCCATTGGGCCGAACATCGGCCCGTTTCGCCCCCCAGAACACGTACGAGTGACCCAAAATCCAAACTAGTCTGGGTTCACCACCTGAAAAACATGGAAATAACATTAGGACAACGAATTAATGGCACATTCTAAACTGCCAACGCCCAGACCCCATACAACACCTACCCAAATGCCCTTTACTCCTGTAACAGCTGAGGGCGAACATAAAGGCGAAACCTATCAGACTCCCACCTCCCAATCTTCCTCACCGCGTCCGCCTGCAGTCCTGCCCTAGCCGCCTCCGTAGCTGCCCCAATGCGGAAGGAGTGAGAGGCATAACCCGTCGGGTCATACCCCGCTGCCACCAAACATTTTTTGAACACCGCTATGAATTGAAACCTTGACAACGCTGCCCCATCCCGATGCATAAGAAAAGAACCCTCTAGTCCCGGACGCATGGAACAAAAGGATTCCACCGCCCGTACAGGACAGATTGACGCCTCTGGGATGCGAAACAACTGAAGCCGCATACCTTTTCCTACTTGATCCGTTTTGGACCTGCTTACCCATATGCCCACCGAATCTCCCGAACATTCCACATCCTGCGCCAACAACCCCCCCGGAGCCATTTTGGAAGAACTGACCAGCTCTCCTACCCTCAGGGCCCCAAAAAAGGCAAGCGCGAATGCTGCCCGGAACAACTGACACTCATATTCCGAACTGCACACGGAGCGCAGCTGCAGAAACAATTTTTCCAACATTCTGAACGAGACCGGCCTGCGGCTATCAGCCGCCTTCCGACCTTTTCTGTACCCCTTCACTGCCTGCTTCACCCAAAATTCTTTAGTATGGTCCTTGCAACCCTGCCATTTGAACAGAAACGCCAAACCCGCTAGTGTACGGTCCACCGCGGACACAGAAACGCCTTGCTCCATTTTTAATGTGAGAAAATAAATCAGAGCCGCTCCCTCTTCTCCACCCCCCGGGGAAACTCCCAGCCCCCGAACAAATGACCCCCACTCCTGCCACACCTTAGCATAGGCATTCCACGTGGCCCCACTCACCGACCGTTTAATCCACTGTGCTGCGCTGTCAAGGCAATGTCCCACATCCAGTCGGGACAGGTAACCCCTCGTTGCTCCGCTGCTGGTGCCAACTCCCGGAACCTGTCCCACTGAAAACGAGACAACGCGTCAGCCAGGGTGTTATCCACCCCAGGAAGATGTACTGCGTACACAAATACATTGAACTGCAAGCAGCGCAAAACCAAATGCCTCAGCAAACGCACCACTGGCTGTGATGTGGCCGACACTTTATTCACTACCTGAACCACTCCCATGTTATCACAGTTCAGGCGCACCTTGCTATTCCGGAATGAATCCCCCCATAACTCAAACGCCACCACAATTGGGAAAAGTTCCAATAGTACCAGGTTCTTCAAGAACCCCGCTTCCTCCCACTCCTTTGGCCATGGAGCCGCACTCCATTTTCCCTGACAGAACGCCCCATACCCCGTGGAGCCAGCCGCATCTGTAAACAAGTCCAGATCGAAATTGCTAACGGGCCCCTTCATCCACAACGCCCGCCCGTTGAAGGATTCCAGGAAACCGTGCCACACTTCCAAATCCTCACGAAGCTCTCTGGTTAGGCTTACAAAATGAGTAGGAACCCGCACCCCGGCTGTCGCAGCCGACAACCTGCGGCTAAATACCCTGCCCATGGGCCTTATCCTGCAAGCTAAACACAACTTACCCAATAGTGACTGCATCTGTCGCAACTGAATCTTACGACGGCCGATAACACCTCGCACCTCCTCCTTCAATGCTTCCAGCTTATCCTCCGGCAGTCGGCATTCCATCTTCTCTGAATCCAGCTCTATGCCCAGAAAAACTAAGGACGACGTGGGGCCCTCTGTCTTCTCAGGGGCCAAAGGGACCCCAAAACGGTCGGCCACGTATTGCAGCGTCCCCAGCAGGACCTTGCAAACGGTAGACCCCGGCGGGCCCACACACAGAAAGTCATCCAGATAGTGGATGATCGAACTGATCCCCGACACGTCCCGGACCACCCATTCTAGGAACGAACTAAAAGTCTCAAAGAGCGCGCAAGAGATGGAGCAACCCATGGGCAAACAACGGTCCACGTAGTAAGCCCCCTCCCACATGCAGCCCAAGAAACGAAAGCTGTCCGGGTGTACTGGTAGCAACCGAAAAGCAGATTGAACATCGGCTTTTGCCAACAGCGCTCCCCGTCCACACCTACGCACCCATGTCACAGCCGCATCGAAGGAGGTGTACGATACCGTGCAGTCCTTCGGCGCAAGAGCATCGTTCACCGACCCACCCCTGGGAAAGGACAGGTGATGAATGAAGCGAAATTTTTGAGGTTCCCTCTTGGGGACAACCCCCAAGGGAGACACCACTAAATCAGGTATGGGCGCATCTGTGAACGGTCCGGCCATCCGCCCTAACTGCACCTCCTTCTCCAGCTTCTCTGAAACCACCAAAGGATGTAGCAATGCAGACCGGAGGTTCTTGGCTGCCGGGGGGACTGCAAACGGCGCGCAAGGAATTCTGAAACCACCGGCGAAACCCTCCTCTAACAACTTGGCTGCACGCCTGTCGGGATACCTATTGAGAAAGGGGAGCATCCTTTCCACCCGTATTGGCGTCGTTCCCTTTTCCCCCAAAATCCCCGGGGCGACCCCTGCCTCGCTTAAAGCATTTGGACAAGGCATCACTGCCCCCACATCCTGAACACACATGCTTGAAGCGACAGCTTGCTCCGTACTTGCACGTGCCCTCGTTGAACTGCCAGCAGTAGCCCCACCTTTTCTCGGTCGGTTGTCCTGAGGCCGCAGCACCTCCGACCCCCCCCTGAAAAAACTGATTGGATGCCCGCGACGCTGTCATCAGTCGCATCCACAAGTTGATGTCCTTGTGATCCCATCGCAGTCCTGGTCTCATGGCCATCCTCTGCCGGAACTGTTCGTCATACCTCAACCAGGCTACGCCACCATACGTCCTGTACGCTTCGCTAACCGCCTCCAAATAAATGAACAGCCCAGAACAATGTTCCGGGGCCTTCTGCCCTATCACACAAGCCATGATCGCAAACGCTTGCAACCAATTGGTGAAAGTACGGGGTATAAGACGATAACGCCTCTTTTCTTCGTCCTCCTTCTTGCTCTCCTCCGGCTTCACCCTATCCAGGTTGAATTTGTCCAAGGGGAGCAACGTGAAGATCTCCACGTACTCACCTTTCCACAGCTTTTCTCTGACCTCCGGCTTGAGGTGAGTTCCTAACGGTGCCTCAAAACAAATGTACATCTCATTCTTAGCGGCATCCGCCAGCCTGATCACTTCCTTGTTTTTCTCTCCCGTAGCCACTTGCCCCCCTGTTGTGGCCGCCCCCCCCTTCCAATGGGGCCTGCACCTCCTCTGACACCTCTACCGCTTGCACGCCTAGGGCCCCGGTTGCATCCGAAAGCCCCACCCCCTGCGATGAACCCCCTGTTTTCTCCCAAGCCGCCGCGGGCGACCCCATGTCGCCCCCGCCCGGCTTAAAACGCCTGACCAAATCCTCCAACCCAGACCACAAGTCCTGTGTCTCCCCTGCCGCTTTTTTCCCCGGTGGGGAAGAACGCGACCCAGGTGTCGCGCCTAAGCCCCCCCCAACACCCCCTTGACCCAATAAATCTTGTAATAAGGAACAAATGACCACCGAAGAGTGGGACTTACCGGGCTGCCTGAGACTGGGTCCACCAGCCGCCGAACTGTTCTCCATCGAACCCAGTTGTCCCGAGTCCTCGCCACTGTCTGACCCGGACAGCTCCCCTTCAGACCTGTTGTCATCCGATCCCGCCGACACAAGCGCTGGCTGCACACCCTGCGGACGCGACCCACGTGGCAAGGGTTGTCGCGGCTGGGCCTCACGTCCTCTCGATCCCGGCACACCTGACCCACTCGCAACCTCCACCGACGGACTGCGGGTCCGCCCCCTGGCCCGGGTGTCATCCGCTCGACTTCCATCCGTCACTCTAGGCGCCAAACCCCTCACCGCTCGTCCTGCTGGCACCGCCGGACCCCTGACCGCCACCGCCTCCCGGCCACTGGCCCGCGAACTGGATCCTCCACGCTGGGCCGCACGGCTGTTCCGGGCATCCCCCGCAGCCTCGACCGCGATGTCCCCACATCTCCGACGCGCGGGAGGGGGAGGGGCAAGAGGGCCACTCGTCTCCCCCACCGCCGAACTCCGTCCACGGCGCGGATTCCTCCCGGCCCCCCCCGCCGACACAGGCTGCGTGCGGCCAGGGGATGCGGCCAGGGGATGCGGCCGGAGGGCCCCCAACGGGTCTCCGGACGGAAGTTGAACCACTCGGGGATGCCTCCGGACTGTACCGCTCAGGCGGCCTGGACCGCCTAGCGCGCCCCGGAGCGACCCCCCCCGGCGGGCGCCGCCGCCCGCTCATCCACCACTGCAGCAGCCTGCTCCTGCAGCCAATCTGCCCCCTGCGCGGCCACCGTGGCCCGCAATTGCGCTATTAGTTCAGCCACATCAGCCATGGCACCGGCTGTGAAGCTTTCTACCTCGTGAGTGAAATGGAGGAAGTGAGAAAACGTCACTTCCTCCCTGACTAACTGCGCTCCCCCTCCCCTTCTTCCCCACGGCCACCCCCCTTCTCTTAAAGGGAAACACAACCTCTGCTGGCTACTGCCTGTCTCACCTGTCATGCCGTCCCTCCGCTTATTTCCCCTTTTGTCATTGCTCCAGGACTCTCTAGACTATTTTACTACCTGTTTCTGCTATGCAATTTTAACCCCCTAAATGCCGCAATGATTCATATGTCGGTCGCTTTACAAGAGGCCATCCACCTGAATAGTGTGCGGCATAGACAATACATAGGTTCATGCAACGCATGAACCTATGTATTGTTCTGAGTGATGGGCACAGGAGAGAGGGGGCAGTGCTCCAGCGCCCACTCTGGACGCACCGCCACTGCAATGCTATCCTGTGGCCAAACACATCTCCCCCCCCCCAAAATAATTTAGTAATGGCCTATCAGAGGGGGTGATGAATATGATAAATGAGCCTTCCATTATCCTTTTTTTACACACCTTAATAAACGTATAATTTGATTGATGTTGGCCTCTAATTTTTTGGGATAGAATTTCCTTGTAATGTATGACTTTGTTTTTCTAATATTATTTCATCTTGTTTCACTCCACAGCTTCCTTCCACGCCACAGGAATGGCAGACTGTGGCATCGGAGTTTGCCACGCGGTGGGACTTCCCCAACTGCGGTGGTGCCATAGACGGGAAGCACGTCCGCATCGTGCCGCCACCCCGTTCTGGGTCCTACTACTACAACTACAAGGGGTTTCATAGCATTGTGCTGATGGCGGTGGTGTCAGCACGGTATGAATTCCTCTATGTTGATGTAGGGAAGAATGGCCGGATGTCCGATGGGGGATCCTTCATCCAGACGGAGTTTGCCCTCCGTCTCCAGAGTGACGACCTTGCATTGCCACCGGATGCAGGGAATATTGAAGGACTCCCCTTTGTTTTCTTGGCTGATGAAGCCTTCGGACTCGGACGGCATCTTATGAGGCCATTTCCACAGAGGACCCTGACCCCAGAGAAGAGGGTGTTCAATTACCGGCTGGCCAGGGGCCGAAGAGTCGTTGAAAATGCCTTCGGCATAATGGCCAGCCGGTTCCGCCTTTTTATGACTTCCATCCACTTGGCGGACTACAAAATAAACTATGTAGTGTTATGCTGCTGTGTGCTACACAATTTCCTTTGCCGCAAATCTAATTCATATATGGCCTCAGTTTTGCCAGAGGCTGGACTTTCCCCTGCAAATCCCCTTCCGGGCCTGGAATCTGCCCGTCTTGGCTTGCCCCCCCAAAATGCCCGTATGGTTCGGGACAAATACATGGAGTATTTCACGGGTAGGGGGGCAATTCCTATGCCAGCCTATGTCTAAGTATCCCAATAAAAATCTTGTTTAAACCTTTAATTATTTGTTCTTTCCTGTCTCCTAGTTTGTCTTTGTGCATTTGTAGTGGCAAGTGTATTTTACTTTAGTAAATAACAACCATTTCACTATGTAACCTTACAAAAGAACCAAATAAGCTTAGAGGGTATTATAAAAAGAAGCTACACGTTGTTTGTGGTCAAATATTTTACTCTGTGCACATTCTCTTCATTTTTTTTTTTTTTTTTTTTGGGGTTGGCCTGGCCCCAACCCGGCAATTTTTGGCTTATGAAAATACAAAAATAACAGTTGCATTTCAAAAATTACAACATTGGATACCTCTGAGCAATCGGAGACATTCACTTACACAAACTATGTCTCTATGTGCCCGTCCTAATATGGGGTCCTGCCACCCCTTGGCCAGCCAAAAATTGAATATGCACACATTTGTGTTTTTTTTCATATAGGAAGTTTACAATCCTGATCCCTATTGTCAACATGTGCTATCTGCCATCAGGGGTGATCAATGGACGTGTTTTGGGGGTGCATCCCCTTCCTCAGTTCACCGACTTTTGATACGAGGAAGGGGTTGCACCCACAAAAGACGTACATGGATATCCCCAGATGGCAGATAGCACATGTTGACACACTGTGTGCATATTCAATTTTTGGCTGGTTTGATAGTCAAAAAATTTGAAAAAATTACAAAAACAAACATGTAAAAACAAATGTGTTTGGATGGCTTATTGAATTCTCCCCAAAACATCGAGAATGTCTTTAAATGTTTGTTCCATCACATGGATTCTTTGTTTAATTAGGTCCAGTTCCGTGCTACATTCCATCACTTGCTGGATGAGGCGGAGGGCACTGTCAGCAGAGAACCGTGTACTATCCTTCACAACATTTACATCCCCTAAAAACCAAAATAAAAAAGTATTATAACTCTGCAGGCCTACCTCGCTTACCTGAAGCTGTGGTGACAGATACTGACCTGTTGTGGTGACCAGATCCACAACGTCATCCACCTCTCCTTCCTGCACTTCTCCTTCCTCCACCTCAACTTCCTGCACATCTTTCGGTTGTGGGTCTTTGGGAGTTTGGGGTTGCTTGGAAGTTGTGGGGTGCATGTGCTCCCTGGAGTGTCCTCCTCCCAGTCTTCTCTCCCCTATGAGAATAAAACCAAAGGTCTATTTATCACACTGTAAATCTCATTGTTAAAATAAAAACAGGCTAAATTGCTTGGAAGTGGGGTACAAGTGTGTGTTTGTGCGGAATTTAAAGAAGAATGCATTATTTATGACCCCAAATATGTTTAGTATTCACATTTGGATGTACCGTATTTTTCGCTCCATAAGACGTACCTGACCATAAGACGCACCTAGGTTTTAGAGGAGGAAAACAAGAAAAAAATATTCTGAACCAAATGGTGTACTAAAATATTTTATATTATACTACTACTATAGGTGGGTGGTGGACACCAGGGCCGGCCCTACCATGGGACCCGATGGTACCTCGGTCCCAGGCGGCACTTTCAGGGGGGCGGCAAATTGCCGCCTATCAGCCAGCCGCAGGGCCACCATCAGGGGGGTACAGGCAGTAGTAGTACTCCTGTAAGGGGCCCGGCCGCTACCGCTCCTCCTTCAGCAACAACAACAAAAGAAATGAACCTGTCAAGCGCCGGCCGCTCCCCCGCTATAGCGAAGGAAGCTGTGACAAGGGAGAGAGGCGAGCTGCGGGACGTCAGTATATCTCCCCCGCTCGCCCCCTCCTTTCTCCTGTCAGCAGTGGAGAGAGAGCGGCTCTCACCTGGTTTGCCGCTTAGTTCTTTGCCCAGTCTGTTTCCCTCCCGATTGGCTGCGCTCTGGCCAATCAAAAGAGACTAGGGTCTAGTGGAGCATCATGGGACATGCAGTCCCAGAAGCTTGACTGCCCCATTGTTGTGCACAGCCAGCAGACTTCAGCCCCCAGCATGCACTCTGCTGGGAGAGAGAGTCTGGAACCCAGGAAGAAACTGAGGGAGTGATTGCTACAGGACACAGGGAAAAGAGAGGACTGTGCTGGGGGAAGCCATGCTGTGCCTGTGCCATCAGAGAGGGAGCCACGCTGTGCCCGTGCCATCAGAGAGGGAGCCACGCTGTGCCATCAGAGAGGGAGCCACGCTGTGCCCGTGCCATCAGAGGGAGCCACGCTGTGCCCGTGCCATCAGAGAGGGAGCCACGCTGTGCCTGTGCCATCAGAGAAGGAGCCACGCTGTGCCCGTGCCATCAGAGAGGGAGCCACGCTTTACCCGTGCCATCAGAGAGGGAGCCATGCTGTGCCATCAGAGAGGGAGCCACACTGTGCCATCAGAGAGGGAGCCACGCTGTGCCATCAGAGAGGGAGCCACGCTGTGCCATCAGAGAGGGAGCCACGCTGTGCCCGTGCCATCAGAGAGGGAGCCATGCTGTGCCCGTGCCATCAGAGAGGGAGCCACGCTGTGCCCGTGCCATCAGAGAAGGAGCCTTGCTGTTCCCGTGCCATCAGAGAGGGAGCCACGCTTTGCCAGTGCCATCAGAGAGGGAGCCACGCTGTGCCTGTGCCATCAGAGAGGGAGCCACGCTGTGCCTGTGCCATCAGAAAGGGAGCCACGCTGTGCCTGTGCCATCAGAGAGGGAGCCACGCTGTGCCTGTGCCATCAGAGAGGGAGCCACCCTGTGCCCGTGACAATCTGCAATGTGTGACATCGTGGCAAGTGACAATCCACATTGTGTGGCAGGTGACGTCGTGGCAAGTGACAATTCACAATGTGTGGCATTGTGGCAAGTGACAATCCGCAACATGTGGCAAGTGACAATCTGCATCTGGTGGCAGGTGACGGTGGCAAATGACACACTCGGGGCTCCCACTGATTCTGCATTATGGTGAGTTGAACTATTTTATTTTATATAACAATGTAATAATAGAAATAATGCACTTCAATCATTTTTTTTGTGATTCGGCACTGCATCAATTTAACTGACAATTGCGCGGTCGTGCGATGCTGTACCTAAACAAAACTGATGTCCTTTTTTCCCCACAAATAGAGCTTTCTTTTGGTGGTATTTGATCACTTCTGCGGTTTTTATTTTTTGCGCTATAAACAAAAAAATAGCGTCAATTTTGAAAAAAAAAAAGTTTTTTTTTGCTATAATAAACATCCAAAAAATAAACATTTCTTCATCAGTTTAGGTCGATATGTATTCTTCTACATATGTTTGGTAAAAAAAACGCAATGTGTATATTGATTAGTTTGCGCAAAAGTTATAGCGTCTACAAAATAGAGGATAGATTTATGACATTTTTATTATTATTATTATTTTTTTACTAGTAATGGCGGTGATCTGCAATTTTTAGCGAGACTGTGACATTGCGGCAGACAGATCGGACAGCGATCTGTGCTATAAAAATGCACTGATTACTGTGTAAATGTCACTGGCAGGAAAGGGGGTTAAATGTGTTCCCTGGGGGATGGGACTGACTGGAGGAGGAGAGAGATCTCTGTTCCTAATCACTAGGAACAGGAACAGCAGATCTGTCTCTCCTCCCCTGTCAGAATGGGGATCTGTCTGTTTACATTGACAGATCCCCGTTCTGGCTCTCTGGAGCGATCGCGGGTGGCCGGCTGACAACGCGGCCACCCGCCACGCACAGGTCCTTTTATACTCCTACATACATGTATAGAGCCATGATATACTCCTACATACATGTATAGTGCCATGACAGGTCCTCTTTATACTTCTATACATGTATAGAGCCATGACAGGTCCTCTTTAGCTATCATGATATTAAATAAATAAATAAAATAATGAATGTGGGGTATTTGGTAGGCGTGATTTTTTTTTTGGGGGGGGGGGGCAGCATTTGATTCTTGGTACCAGGCAGCACAATTTCTTGGGCCGGCACTGGTGGACACACAGCAATACCACCCCCCCCCCTATCAAATCAGCTCAGCTACACTATACCTGGGTGGTGGACACAGCAACCTCCCCCCCTTCCCAGATCAGCTCAGGGTGGCAGGGCAGACACAAACACCCCTTCAGCCTCTTCTATCAGAACAGCTCATGTGACTGGGCAGTGGATATCATGCCAGCCCACATCTCCCACCCCCTTATCACCAGCTCAGCTCACCTCAGGCAGTGGAGGACACTGTCATTACAATTCACAACCCCCTCTGGCTGGCTGGCTGGCTCTCAGCCTCAGATGTACATGGGCAGCAGCTAGGAAGGAGGACTGGGAACATAGTTTACAACAGCAGCAGCTGCCGGGGGAAGGAGCAGGAAGTGAGACTGGACCAGACCACGGCGCCGGGGGGGGGGGGGGTTCCGGCGAAAAAAACAAACAGCCAGGGTTCTCGCCGCTTTCAAGATAATGTCACCTCTGGCAGGTGTCACCCGATTTGGGTGCAGAGCGCACCCCCATAGCAGCGCTACTGACACTGACATGTTTTGACACCCGGCCGTCTCCCCCCGCTCCCCCTTGGTATGTCCCTGCCAGGATCCGCCTCACTCCCTTTCTCTCTCCTTCACAGAGAAGCCAAGCACTGGTATTCTGACGCGGCGACGGGGGGGGGGGGGGGTGTCAGTATTCGCTCCATAAGACGCAGGGACATTTTCCCACATTTTTTAGGGGGAAAAAAGTGCGTCTTATGGTGCGAAAAATACGGTATTTTTTTTGACATGGAGGCACCACAAAAATTCTCTGATGCACCTGTGTGGGACACCCAAAAAAGGCGGGTCTGGTGGCCCACACTATAGTGCTCCAAAGTACAGATGTGGAAGCAGCTGCTGAGTGTCCTCTCCTTTACACTGATAAAAGTTTGCATTTCATTCTCTTTACAAACACATCATCTAGACTAAAAAATTATCCACAATAGTTGATCAAAAATGGCAGATGTCTAATTACTTTTGTGGCTCTAAAATAAGCCAAAACCGCGGATAGTGGCCGAACGAAGTGTCGGTAACGTAACGAACGATTACTGTGCCCAACCAAGTTCAAAATATTACATTTTGGAAGGGAGTCCAATATGAGAAAAAAAAAAAACATGTCAGTTTATAAAAAGATTAATAGCAGAAACGTCGACATTTTACTTACTTTTAGCGAGCATCCTCTTTATGCTCCTCAACTGGTCTGGCTCCCTCAGTTTGAGGTCTGACCACCTCTTTCTGAGCTGCTCATTTGAGCGTTTCACCCCGAACTTCGCCCTCAGACTCTTCACAACTTTAGTGAGGATTTTGGCCTTCCTTCTATTTGGTTTGCTATACGGCCCATGCTTGGCATCATAATCAGCCTTGACCAAGATGTCCACCATCTCCGCCATCTCCGCCAAAGACATATTCGATGCCTTGAATCTCCTCCTTGATCGTGACGTGTCCTCGGTCTCCGGGCTTGTCTCCTCGCTAGCTGCGGAATTATCAGACACCTGCTGTAACTCCGCCATATCTGTCTGCGCGCCGAAAGAGAAGGGGCGGGGAAAAGATGTTAGTTAGAACGTCATGGGCGGGCGACGTGTGCGGAGCGACGTGTTCGAATTTTGACGCATGCGTGGTGTGTGTATATAGCAAACACACATGTGACTATAGTACGTTCGGTGTGCGGAGAGAGGAGTTCAAGTGGCGGACGTGCGAACGAAGGTATGTGATTTTGTGACTTGTAAAAATTGTTGGCCTATACTGTCTTGAGATTGTTGGAGGATATATATGGTGACTAGGATGCTAAGGAGGTTAGACTGTTTGCCTCACATTAGTTAAATATAATTTATTTAACTTGCAGATACAATATGAATGTCTTTATTAGCGACAAAGAGTTCCTGGCGGAATTTATTGACCGGGTAAGGGAGCTGCCGGCTCTGTGGGAGACGAAAAACCCCATCCATAAAAAAAAGGGGTGAGAAAAGCAGCGCTGGAGAAGCTGCTCCCATTTGTGCATACCAAGGTGCCCACAGCCACAGCAAAACAAGTGGACACTAAAATTGGGAGCTTGAGAGGTACCTACAGGACTGAACGCTCTAAGGTGCTGGCTTCTCAGAGGTCAGGAGCAGCAGCAGATGATGTTTATGTCCCGATTTTGTGGTACTACAACAGCATGTCCTTCCTGGATGACCACATTGACACAAGGCCATCACTCTCCACTCTTCCCCCCAGACTTCCCTGCAGCCAACCTGAGCCTTCTCTGGAGCAAGAGGAGGCAGCCATCCTGGATGATCCAGATTTGGCCATCTGGAGCCAGGTATAGTATTAACTGAAAATGTATTGGGATAAAATTAATGTTTGACAAATATGTCAGGATGAGAAACATACATTATTTTGGATTCCACAAGTGAAATCAAGATCTGTAGACATTATTCTGCACTTAATTGGGTGCTAAATAGTCAATCTGATGTAGTGGTACATTTAAAGCAAGGATTTATGCATTTACATTCTAATTGCTTCAATCAGGATTACAAAGTTTGATGCAAAGATTAAACCAACATATTAAACTATGTTCCTTTTTCATACACAGGATGAAATCAGCCAGGAGGAGGGTCTGGAAACTGTCAGGCAGGAGGAGGAAGGGCCCAGTGGCAGCCAGGAGGTGGCAGGGCCCAGTGGCAGCCAGGAGGTGGCAGGGCCCAGTGGCAGACAGGAGGTGGCAGGGCCCAGTGGCAGACAGGAGGTGGCAGGGCAAAGGAGAAGCACCAGATCCCAGGTGCCTCCCATCCGGCTTCACAAAAGAGGCAGGAGGGACAGGACCACCAGTGAGGCAGCAATGGCCCTTATTAAAGAGGCCCATGCCACCCTCAAGGAGCCCACATCCCCTGAAGAGGCCATTGCCGGCCTAGTGGAGGCTAAGTTCAAGGTGATGAGCATGGAGCAACGCCTCCTATGCGAGCCCCTGCTCATCACCTTGCTCAACAAGGGGGTGATGGAGAAAATTACACCCAATACCGCCATATGTGAGGTGGCCCAACTGACCCAACCTCAACCTCCACCTCCACCTTCTTCTTCTGCCCCACCCCCTTCTGCTACACCTCCACCTTCTTCTTCTGCCCCACCCCCTTCTGCTACACCTCCACCTTCTGCCCCACCCCCTTCTGCTACACCTCCACCTTCTGCCCCACCCCCTTCTGCTACACCTCCACCTTCTGCCCCACCCCCTTCTGCTACACCTCCACCTTCTGCCCCACCCCCTTCTGCTACACCTCCACCTTCTTCTTCTGCCCCACCCCCTTCTGCTACACCTCCACCTTCTTCTTCTGCCCCACCCCCTTCTGCTACACCTCCACCTTCTTCTTCTGCCCCACCCCCTTCTGCTACACCTCCACCTCCTCCTCCTGACAGGAGTACCCCTCCAGTGGGCCAGCCTCCAGCCAAACGAAGAAGGAAGGCTGCAGGGAAGGCTTCAGGAAAGGCTGCAGGGAAGGCTTCAGGAAAGGCTGCAGGGAAGGTTGCCAGGAAGAAGAGGAAGTGATGGCCTTGCTTCATTGTGGTCGGACAGAAGGCAGCCTGTTGTAGTACCACACACTTGGGACATATATATCACCTGCTGCTGTTCCTGACCTCTGGGAGGCCAGCATCAGATTGTGTTCAGAAATGTTGGCCTTCTCAAGCTCCCAATTTTAGTGTCCACACAGGGTTGCTGTGTGCTCTGGGGTCCCTGGGATGCACAAATGGCAGGAGCTTCTCCAGCGCTGCCTTCTCTTTATTTAATTTATAAACATGAATAAATGTGATTTTTGTTTAAGTTCATACTTGACTATGTGTATTTTTAAATAAACAAAATCAAGCTTTGGAGTAAGCAGATACATTTGACTGACAATAAAAGGCACAGATATCACCCCCCCAAAAGAATAACTAAATCTGATTAGCACAAAAACATGGTGGGAAATTTAAATAATATAGATTCCTAAATTAAATGGGAGATCACTATCAAAACATTGTGAAATTATAATTAACATCATTTTGAAAAATCTAACCATTTAAATTATTCCTAAAAACTTGCACGATATAATACACATAAATCTTATAAAGAGCAGCATGAAAAAGGTTAAAAATAAGGCATAACTCTGTGTGAATATCAGCAGTAAAAGAAGGTCACTCGTTTTGATTAATGTAACATTCTAACGAAGATTTCAATGCAGAACATTTAAACGATGAAATATTTTTGAGCGTGACGAATATGCTCTCTCCATTACGAAGGCTTGTTTTACCAGAAGATGCGCTCCCGTCTCATAGTTGCTTGTGAGCATGCGCGCTTTTGGAAGAGTCGTAAAAGCATACACACGAACCATTTTCTCGTCACAAAACAGGCCGACGAGAAACACGACGAGGAAATCTGGAATCCTGACGAGAAAATAGAGAGCAGGTTCTCTATTTTCTCGTCGAGATTCTCGGCAATTTTCTCGTCGTAAAACCATACACACGAACGTTTTTCTAGACAAAAAAACTCTCGCGGCACTTTTCTTGACTGTTTTGGACGAGAAAAACGGTCATGTGTACGAGGCCTTAGTCTTCTGGATGCATCGGGATTTGATAGTACCCGCTCTTTAGGTCCATAACACTGAACCACTTGGCTCCAGACAAGCTCTGTAGGGCATCCTCTATCCTCGGAGTGGTATACTGGTTCTCCTGTTGAGGGTCCTGTAGTCTATGCACAGCCTCAATGATCCATTCTTCTTTCTGACCACCACTATCGGGGAGGCATAGGGGCTTCTGGATTCTCGAATCACACCGGTTTGCTTTAGCTTGGCGAGCTGTTCCCTCAAGTCCTCGAGGTCTGCTAACGGAACTCGCCTGACTCTTTCCCTGAAGGGCTTGTCTTCCTGGAGGCGGATTCGATGGGAGGCACTCCTTGCACACCCCACATCGAACTCATCTTGGGAGAAGATCTTTTCCCACCTGGTCAACTGGGCCTTGGCTCTCTCTTTCCAAGCCCTGGGTAGGTTCGGGCTCTTCATGGAAAGTTTCTCCCACACAGTGCTTTCTCCATCTGTCTTCTCCACATCCGACAAAACAACTGGGGTGGCAGGGCTCACCTGGCCCAGCAGCATCCTGGCTGGGATCTCCATGGGGCCACCTGTAGTATTCCTGACACTCACAGGTACCTTACAGTGGGCCTTCTTCAGGGCGCTCAACGGGACCACTTCTGGGACTACTTCTAAGCCCGAATGTTCTCCCCTTGGGTCGGGTTCCAACGTGACAAAGGGCCCAGGCTGCTCCCAAGTGAGTTTCACAGTGGCTTTCAAACAGGCCACTTCACCGGGCTGTAGCACTTCTCCTTTTCTTTTATCTTCCTAGCCTACAAACCTTCCCTACCCCCTCTTCTGGGGCCTTCTGTTCTAAGATCAGTTGTTGGTAGGCTGTCTTCAACATTGGGTGGATCCCAGTGACTGTGGGGCCTTTTCCTTTTGTTAGAGGGGTCAAGAGTCTTCGGACCAGATCCGTGTTGGTCCCTATTATTAAGGAACTCTTGTTAGCTCCAGGCGGTCGGGGGCATACCACAGCTAAGGTATCAAACACTTCAGCCTTCCCGGCTATGGACGGGTCAAAAGTCAGTTTTATAGGCAGATAGCCATCATAAGGGAAACTCTCTGTCCCAATTCCCCATATCTCCAGCTCTTCAATCTTCTGGATGGGTAGGTGACTTAAATGCTTGTCATAAAAGTCCCAGTACAACAGGGTCACTTGTGCCCCAGTATCCAATATGGCTCTTGTGTAGACTCCCGCCACTTGAACAGGTACTATCGGGGAGGGACCCACCAGCTTCTCTGGATATCGCTTCGAAGGGGTCTCTTTCCTTTGATCTTTGCATTTTCCTTTTGGACTTTCTTTCTTCCATTTCTCTTTGGACTTAAGTCTCTCTTGGGCCTGGTATGCATTGATCTCCCTCCTTTTGATGGGTGTAACTACCCGCTGAGGGACACTACTCTCTTTCTTTGGGGTGCGTTCCCTCTGAGGAACCTTGTGTTTCTTCTGAGGGGTCTTGTCCACTCTTTTCATGTGCTTCTCATTCAGTTTGGAGCTCAATGGAGATGATGGGCACCCGGTTGACTCCTTCACCGGGGCCCGCTGAAGCGGCTTGCGGTTATTTATTTATTTTTTCTTTGGACTGGCACACACTTTGGCGAAATGGCCAGCTCCTCCACAATTGAAACAAATTACATCCCCCCAATCTTCCAGGGATGCGGGCGCTGAGGTGTTGGGAAACAGCTCCTTCCTCGGACTTTCCCTCTCTGGTTCCCTTGACTTATTTTCCATCAGGGAGGTCAGCATTCCCAATACTTGGGACATATGTGACTTCAAGGTATCCACCTCTGAGTCTCTTTCCAGGGTCATGGCCGTCCTGACCATCACCGGAGGAGGATTTACCGACTTAACTGGTTGGCTCCTCTTCTTCTCCTCCAGCATAGCCTCTTCCTCTCTGACTACTCGGTTCAAGTCAGGGTACTCCAGGCTCTTCCCGTCCTGTCTGGTGCGTAGCGCCAATGCGATGGGGTCCAGGGGCTGAGATCCTCTCATCACCTGCTGAACACGGGCCTCATCCACCTTCCATGGGATCATCAGAATCATCTTATGCAGGATCTTATCCAGGCGCCTCATGAACTCTGACAGTTTCTCTCCTGTCTTTTGGTAACAGTGCTCCAGCTGATAAGTGAGCTCAGTGATTTTCTCTGTTCCACCGAACACATTCTGCAGAATGTCCAGATAGTCCTGTGCATCACAGTCTGTCTTACTCATCTTGAGGTTGCGTATGGCCTCTAGAGCAGGCCCCTTCAAGCTCTCAGCAATTCTCTGCTTCTTTCTATGGTCTGAGACTTCCCATTCTTCTAAGGCCTGAGTGGCACTGTCTAACCACTCCTCAAACCCCTCTTCACCCGAAGGTACAGGTTTCCTTCCAGAGAATATTCTGAGTTTTCTGTATCCCGACATTTGGTAGTCTGTAGGATCCTTCTTACACTGGGCTACAATTTCCCCCAGGACTGCGCATAATTCTGCGCTGAGGGTGGCAGGTGGCGATCCGGGACTTTCCCTTTTCTCCCGTTTTTCTGCTTTTGGGGTGGGTAATGGAGATAGTTTCGGTGTCTGAAACCGTCCTCCTGGCTTGAGCGGCAGCGCGTGTATTAGGCTATAAGTCTGATCATCTATTGCTTCTACACTTGGATTCTTGAAATGCTCTGGGACTCCGTTCTTCCACTCTATTAGTGCGTGGGTCAGTGAGGAATTCGACCTGACATCCACCACCCATACCTTCTGGTGCGGGGACAGTGACATCACTAGCTGCTTCACCGCTTCTTCTTGCCAGATCCCTGGGAGTTCTATGACTACTACCCCGGCTGAATCTGTGCCGACCGCTTTGCACCACTGCCCTACTTCTAGTGGGTCCATGCTGGTGCTTTTGGCGCGTTACTTGCTGCAACAGGATCCCGGACTCGAGAGCCCCCACGTGTAGCGCTACCCCCAGTTAAGAGAGCCGCTGGATTTTTGTTTCTGGCCCTGTGTACAGCACCGCCAACCCCCGGCAATCTTACTCGACCCACTCTGGCACAGCTAGTCTAGGGATTATACTTATATCACAATCAAACAGTATTGCAAGGGTAACCTCTTTACAATAAGACAACACACTGGTGCAAGAGATCAAGTATAACGGTTTTACTTTAGTTATAAAAGAGCATAGGCAGAACATAACACATTCAACTTGCTTACAGTAGCCCTGCAGCAATAGGTACAGCACGCAATAATGGTGCAGCGCGATAATCCACCACGCGCAGCTATTATTGTATACACGCCCTGTGGCGCACTAAAACAATAGTCTATCTCCCCTCCCTGGTCAGGCCTGACACAGAAATAAATCTCAGTCTTTTGGTTAAGGATTTCTTTGCATGCAAACTTTCGGTGGTGCACTTGATGAAACAATATTTTTGTAATCCACAAGGTAGGCAGCCACAAGGAACACTATACTGGAGACCCTTTTACCCTGTTCTGCTACTGGTCTCCAGTGGAACAACAAACAAACGATAGGTGGGCCAAGGCAGTCTTTAGGCCTAAACACGGTACACATATAGGAAAAAGTTGGCGCTGGTGTTAGAGACAATGTAAAAGCTAAAAAGGAGAAAACAAATTAAAATCACATAAGACTGTGAAAAAGTCCTTTTAGTCCATGTTAAAACACTTAGAAGGCAGCCCAGTGAAGATATGAAGCAAATCCTGGAAAAGCTGAGGGTGAAAGCACAAAAGCGCCACTCTAAGTGCAGAATTATCAATAAAATTTAATGTTGAAAAAGGGGGGGGGGAGCATGTGTATACTCACAAACATGAAGTAAAATAAGCATGTAGATAGATTCAAAGTCTTATCTGTGAGACAGCAGTATCGCAGGTCAGATGGTGCTGGTGGGAGCTGATGTATGCCAGCACCGCACTTCAGCTGGTGCAGAGGAAGGAAGGATGTGGGAAATCCACGGCGAGCGGTTGATGGTGCTGCACACCGTGACTCCTGGACGATTTCCGGGTCAGTAGCTGGCCGTGACTAACAGTGAACATCCGGGTTGTTGGAGGACCAATAAGATCCGTGTGGCTTGGAACCAATTGGAAATCGTCCAGGAGTCACGGTGTGCAGCACCATCAACCGCTCACCGTGGATCCCCCCCTTTTTCAACATTACATTTTATTGATAATTCTGCACTTAGAGTGGCGCTTTTGTGCTTTCACCCTCAGCTAAACACGGTACAGTCTATTGGATTGAGCAAGTGCTCGCTCACCACTCCGGACGCGATCCCAGTCCGGGACTTCCACCTGCTGTGTCTCCGCACACAGCGTCTGTCACGATCGGGTCCCCGATCCGACTGATGTCCTCACTCGACAAGTCAGATGCTACTCAGGCTCCGCAGTGGGGTGGAAGGCTCTTCGGAAGTTACGCAAGGCCCCAGGCTTCAGGCCTTGCACTGCAGCAGATCCGCACAGGAAGAAACTGTTGCTTGCAGCGCGGTGTCCAATGAGGCCGAGCTCCGCCTCGCCTCCTCCTTAAATAGCCCCTCCCATGGTGTCCCTGCGGTGGCCAATTGCACTCTGGGTGCCGAACAGGGTTCTGGGTAACGTAGTCCCGGGGCCTTAATGTAGGGTGACCAGACATCCCCGGTTTCTGGGGACGGTCCCCGGATTGAGGACACTGTCCCCGGACAAAGTCTGTCCCTGGTTTTGTCCCCAGATTGGATTTGAACAGGGGCTGGGGCAATTTCAACGACAGTCAGTGCAGAATGAATAAAAAAATATTCTGAATTACACACCCCCGCTCTGCCGCTCCTACTAGTTTAGGGGGTGTATTTTTTTCCATTATCTGTGCCCCTTTCTGATGATCCTGTGCTGGTCGGAGCGGAGGGAATATTTCTTTAGTTTCGGGTGCATGCCCATTTAGGTCCGCTCGCATGTTCTTCTGCCTTGGCTCAAGTCCCAGCAAGCCGCCTGCCTGCCTATCTCCATGCCTTCCCTGGTGGAGTGATCTTCCTCCGCTCCCCACCCAGTATTTGCCGGGGCCTGGAGAGTGAGACTTGACAGGCTGTGAGGCGGGCGGCGGCGGCGACAGGCAAAGAGTTGCTGATTGCCGCCATTACTAGTAAAAAAAAATAATACGTCCCCGGATTTCATTTTAAAAATCTGGTCACCTTACCTTAAAGGAGACCCCGCTACATACGCAAATATGCGGCCCCACTGGACTGGGCTTTTTTCCATGGGGCCGCATATTTCTGTATCTCCCTTTGTGTTGGTAGCGCACCACAAAGTGCGCTCCCAGCAAAGAGAATAGGGTCTCACAAGGAGCCCCCGGCCCCGTTCTAACGATTGGTACCTGGATCACAGTCCCAATCCGGGTCACCTGATCACTGTGATAAGACTCTGATTGGCTATTACAGTGATCAGTCACTTTGAAACCCCAGTGTTTTCTGTCTCTGTGAATAGACAAGAGATACATTGGGGGTTATTTACGAAAGGCAAATCCACTTTGCACTACAAGTGCAAACTACAAGTGCAAAGTGCACTTGAAATTGCACTGAAAGTGCAGTCGCTGTAGATCTGAGGGGGACATGCAAGGAAAATAAAAAACAGCATTTTAGCTTGCACATGATTGGGCAATAAAATCAGCAGAGCTTCCCCTCATTTCAGATCTTCCTCTCAGATTTACAGCGACTGCACATCCAAGTGCAATTTCTAGTGCACTTTTCACTTGTAGTTTGCACTAGTAGTGCAACGTGGATTTAACTTTTGTAAATAACCCCCAATGAGTAAATAGATTACATCACCAATAAGTAGTAGCTGTGTATGGATTATTTTTCTAATAGGAAGATGCCATTTATTGTCACTTTAATTGATACATGAGGACGAACACGATTTACATATTTAGTTACAAATAAAACACGTGATAACACAAGAGAAGCGTCTCTAGAGTCAGTAGCTGTTACCCCGCCATGAGGTGACAGCTGATGACACTCTCTGCGTACACATGACAGGATCCGCACCACGTGACTCAATATCTGCCCCGCCCCTTCCCCCGGCCTGGATTGGGTGGCGTGTAATTCCTGCGTTCTCCTGAGTTGTGTGTCGCAGGCTGCTGACGTCATCCCCGGTCACCTCTAGTCCTTCTATGAGAGTAGAATGTACCGAGCTCTGAGTACCGGCACGCAGCGGGGGGTGAGGAGGCGGACGTTTTATGTAGAGGGAAGGTTTTGCAGGGTGGAGTGATAGAAGTGAAATGAGGGCATTGTTATGGTGGGGGGCTGTCTTCTATTATGTGTCATAGAAGAGGTCAGCTGGCTCTCTGCTTTGTATTGCAGCTGCTGATAACGTGTCTCCTCATATGTTATTGAATATAAACCATGGTGTGCACATTATAATGTAATTCTCTCTGTTTTCAGTCCTCAGCCCTGCACAGGCTGCTCAGCACATTGGTGGTGGCAGAACATGACACACAGCAGCTCACCCCCATCACCCTCAACGCCATATCCGCCGCCAAGAGACTCGGAGGGGAAGTGTCCTGCCTGCTGGCTGGAACTGACTGCACCAAGGTGATCATCCCACACTGCCACCGGATGGCGATGTCTGCATAGGTGTCTTCTTGTCATTTAGGTCCCTCTAGCCTGCACTTCTCCATCTTAGCATCTGCATAGTTCTGTTGGGGTGGAAGAGATCCTGTCACCAACTTAAAGTGCTTCTAAAGGCAGAAGGTTTTTATCTTAATGCATTGTATACATTAAGATTAAAAACCTTCCATGTGCATCAGCCCCCTAATACTTACCTGAGCCCCATCTCTATCCAGCGATGTTACACGAGAGACTCGGCTTTCTGGGACTCTCCCTCCTGATTGGCTGGGACACGCAGCAGGCGCCATTGGCTCCCGCTACTGTCAATCAAAGTCAGTGAGCCAAATAGGGTATGGGGATGAGCCGTGGCTCCTGTTTGCTGTGGGGGCACTCAGCAGGAGGGAGGGGCCAGCGAGGGACCCGAGAAGAAGAGGATCTGGTGTGCTCTGTGCAACTGCACAGAGCAAGTAAGTGTAACATGCTTGTTATTTTTATAGAAAAATAAATAAATACGATTTTAGTATCACTTTAAAATCTAAGTTTACCAAAAACAAAAAATCAGTACAAGGCACATTACTTACTTTCTATGAGATGTGTCTCTTGTGCTGCTTTTTACACAAATCTTCCTCCTCCAATGCCCCCCCCGGTAATATTCCGGCATGGTGGAAATTGATAGCATTAGGGGGCTGTAACAGGTTCTCATCAAGAGTGCTTAACCATGCCCACCTTTTTCACCCATTTGCTCTGTTCATAGAAGCCGTACATATTGTATGAAAGAAACATGATTTATGAATGAAGGGGACGGACCTATCACCCATCCACCATTCATAGATCCTGTTTCATTCAAAGAAACTGTGGTATGACTTCAGTGAATGAAGGAGCTGGATGGAAAGGGCGGCATAGTTGAACACTCTGATGAGAGTCTGTCAAACCCCACTTAGTTTTTAAATGATAAGTTCACTGTGGCTGATATGACAGCAGCTATGAAGGAGATGACTGATTCATAAATGGGGTGGGGGGGGGAGGAAACAAGTCAGACTTTATAACTAAGATTAGAAAACACTCTGAAGCATGGGACAAAGTACTGCATATACTTTGTCCCATAAGGGACAGAACTGTGATATAAAAGTTATAGTGATAGGTCTTCTTACTTGCAGTGTTCTTTTTGAAAAGCTATTTTTTATTGATTTGCAATGTGTCTCTAAACTTGCTGGGCAATTGACACTCCAGAAAGTTTCATATCTGCACATCATAATTTTCTCCTCTTCTCGGCATGTCTAATTACTATCTGTGCTGATCCAGCTCCTCTTCCCCTCCCCATATAACTTTACTTACCTCTCCTTCAATGGTCCAATGTCCCTCACTAGTGCCAGTATCTTTTACCCAGCTTCTTCTGGGTGCTGGTGTGGGATGACATCTCTGCCTGCACATGTGCAGGAGTTTAGTCATCCCAGCACACAGGATCTGTGCTGGAATAAAATCCAAGCTGCATTTGTGTAGTTGTGTGTAAATTCTAAAGAAGATTGTTGGCAGGGAGGTGGGTTTATTTTGTTGTAGAAGAGACCTGTCTTCAAGCTCTTTTGCTTGTTAAGAATATATAAACACTTTATTGTCCATTGTCAGGACAAATGTACACTTTGAAAATAAGCTGCTCCTGCAAAAAAAATACTTTAGACACTTCCCTCTCTCACTAAATACGTTGCTGAGTATCTAAGTTCTTGTTTTCAGGGGTAGCTTTATTTAAAGTTTTACAGACAGAGTTCTTATAAAAAAAAATCTGAATTGAGAGAAAATGGATGTTGCTGTGACATCTTCTATTGGAGGCTGCCATTACAATTTAAAGGATCGGTTCATTTTTTATTTTATTCTTTTGGAGCCCGTAAAGCATTGCACCCACAATCAGTAGATCAGTGGTGCCATGCAGGTCTCCTGCAGTCCTGTTTAGTGTATCTGTGTGCCTGTCCGGGCACACAGATACACTGACAGGAAGAATCAATGAACTACCATGGCACTCCACAATGCCATGTTAGTTCATTGAGAACTACAAGCCGACATCTGCACAGAGCTCTGTGTATGAATGACGCCCCCGCAGCCCTGCACGGCTGTCCTGATTTAAAAAATTGACAGCTAGTATGGGTAACTTCTCCCCGTACTGCTGTCACAGGGAAGGGGGTGGAGAATCGGGCAGTGGCTGCAGCATTGGGAACCCTAAAAATGTGTGGAACATGTAACATGTTCCCAAGGGTGAACTTATCCTTTCATTTGGAAAATGCCTGGGTGACTCAGAAGAAGCACGTAGCATTCAAAGCCATAATAAAGGTACTGTTTCTGAGCTACAGACAGTACATACGTCACTTACTACCCCAGGATAGCGACTCAAAAAGTAGTGAAAATCAAAAAAAAAATTGTATAAAAGAGAGTGACATTTAGTGTTGGCTGTGTCCAATGAGAATGAATTGACAATCACTTGGCTGAAAAATAAATATTCTTATCTTTGTGTTAACGCTTTATGAACTGAGCCTATTGGATCAACATGTCAGCCTGGGAATTGACACCTTCATAAGGAGGGATTAGTAATGACACCCATCATGTGTGTTTTTTTTTTTTTTTTTTTAATTAGCACTCTTGTGAATTGTGCATTTACATGTACCCTGAAGAGTTCATATGGTACCTTCTCGCCACACATCCTTGTGGTTTCTTACTTGGCTGCTACTCTAGGCATGTGGAGTTTGAGATGCTCACTGATGAACTGACTAGAATGATATTTTTGTTAACTTTTCTTTATTACATTTCTAGGTAGCAGAGCAGTTATCAAAGGTTGAAGGAGTTTCCAAGCTCTTTGTAGCGCAACATGAAGCATATAAAGGTTTCCTACCAGGTGAGAATTGTGTCCTTTTTTATATTTCTCACTTTGTAGTCTGCATTTTCTCGAGCATTAAATCCTTGACCTACATCTAATATTACTGGTTAAGGGTAAAAAATAGAGAAACAATCAATGGTGTAAATGCACATATAAACTTGTGCCTTGATTGTGAAAGTAGCTGAGTGCTATGCAGTAATAAAGCATGCCTTTGCTCCAGCTGTGGACTGCTTTTGTCTAACATTTTAGTTCATACAGCTTTCAACACAATTCAAGAGGATCACAGACTTTTGTGCAATATTTAAAACCTAAAAATCTGAATGGGGTTCTAGATTGTAAAAACAAAAGAAAACCTTTCATATTTCTGTTTGTGTTGAGATTTACCTTCATTCCTGTTTAGTTGATGGCAGGATAGGAAGTGAAGGAGAATCTCTTTAACTGATCTGTGGATAATGGTAAAACCTCAACAGGTACAGCGGTTGTAACCTTTCCCCTCTCTATCCAAAACAAAACATTTTTTTTGTCTGAATATACTTTAAAGATGTACCTCTGTCTAAACCCTGCAGCTTGGATTGGTAAGGAGTAGTGTTGGAAGACTTATACATTGTCTTGAATATGAGGAGATCTTGATTTGTTCTACTTGCGCTGTCAGTTAACAGATGGTGGAATAAGCATATATTGGTGATCAGCGGGACTGCGATATTGTGGCGGGTAATCGGTCATTAACTGACACTTTGCGGGAACTAGCGACACTAATTCAGTGATCAGTGCTAAACATATGCACTGTCACTGTACTAATGACAGTGGCTGGAAAGGGGTTAAATATCTAGGTCGATCAAAGGGTTAACTGCCTACCCAGTGTTTTTGTGTGCTTTTACTAGGAGAAGAGATGTATTCTAGTCCCTGCTTTGCAGGAACACAGAATTCATCCCTCTCCCCATCAGAATGGTGATCTGCCTTGTTTACATAGGCAGATCCCCGGTCTGTTTTGTTTAGAGACGATCGGTGGGCGCTGGGGGACACCGTATACCCGGCACCCACAGACCGGCTTTTACTGTTAAGAATCGCAGCAGAAGCGACTCGCCGGCGGCGTGTGCACCTGCAGGTGGAAGTGCAGGATCACGTGTGTGTGTGTATGTGTGTAATATATAATATATAATTATAATCCTGCACAGAGCTGCCGCCCTGTACCAGTAAAACTGCTATAGCGTGGTCAGAAAGCGATTAACTTTGCCTTTCTATCTTTTGGATTTTCTGTGTATTCTTTCTGAGCATGAACTGTTGCATGTTTGCAGTTCTGTAAGCTTTTAGTCATTTTAATATTTATTTGTTGTGCTTGATCAGTAGCACACACATACAAATTGTTTCCTGAACTTTTTCTTAGCACATTGTATATATGATCCATTATTAATACCAAGACTTTCTTGATAGAGGAGCTGGCTCCCTTGATTTTGGAAGCACAGAAGCAGTTTAAATTTACCCACATATGTGCTGGAGCATCAGCCTTTGGAAAGGTGAGTGAACTTCTGTCATGGCTTGACCTAGAGGTTGTTTTGAAGTGTCTTCATGAAGTCTAGAGATGTTCACTAAACTAGACTGGAATTCCAGTTAATGTATCCAGTACAATAATCATTTGTGAATTGCCATTTTGAAAATATTTTGCAAAAGGTTCTTAAGAATGGAATTAACATTATCTATATGCTAATCTATTTGACTGCTTGTTTCCTTTACAGAATTTACTGCCAAGAGTGGCAGCGAAGCTTGACGTGGCACCAGTATCTGATGTTATTGATATCAAGTCTCCAGATACATTTGTGAGGACAATATATGCTGGTGAGCAAACCTGCGCAATTGTATAAATCTAACCACAATCACCTATTTGATTCTGGTGTTTATCATTTGAAAAATACTACCAACTATTATTTCTTGGACATTCAGGTTATAGTGCTTCCAAGAGGAGGTTGGGACTCTTAAGGCCCGTACACGCGATCGGATTTTTCCGACAACAAATGTTTTATAGCATGCTTTAAAACTGTCCGACAACAAATGTGTCTTGTCGGATTATCCGATCGTGTGTACACACAAGACCGTCGGAAAAAAATCCAAAGTACAAACACGCATGCTGCGAACCAATGCTAACCCTAGCACAACAATAGCAGAAGTTGCCCAAAGGGTGGCGCTGAAAAACCACTTAGTTTTGTGTATGTTGGCTGAAAAAGTTCTGCCGTCTGTATGCAGAACAAGTTCACGGCCAGCGCCCTACGGACAAAATTCCACGGATTTGTCCGATGGAAATCCGATCGTGTGTACGAGGCTTAAGAAACAAAAACATTAAGCCAGCCCCCATATAACCCGACCTCCAACCATCATGCCTGAGTTTTTAGTTTTTCTTTTTTTGCTAGTGTCCTAGGAGGTGGGTGGATGCTAGATGCCTTTATTTCAGCTCTGCTGAGAAAAACTTGAACAATTTTTAAATCGGATTCCCCTTTTTTTTTTTTTTTTTTTTTTTAAAGTTTTAGTTTTAAACGCACAGCCGCTATGACACATTACACACAACAAACTAAAGAAGGTAATCCGACATACAGCGTCATTTCAAGTAATCAAAACATGGCCATTAGCAGCCTCTGTAAGCATACAGGCACCCGTAAGCGGTAGACATTCGCTTGTTTGGTAGCAGGGTAGAAAACCCTGCAATATCAGAAATATCTATCTATCATTTCACTTATAGCTTCCAAATAAAGAGGATACACTGTATGAACATAACCTGTAGTTATCTAGAAAAAAATAAAACCTAACTTAACCTGCACAAATAGACCAGAAAACCTTTTGGTTACGAATGGCTTGTAGTGCCATGAGACCTCTTCAGGAAACGAATATCAAGACTTTAAGTGTGTATATTGGCTCTACACTCAAAGGGATGGTAGCCTTTCTGTGATCAAGTGGAATGGGGCCAGACCAGGCTCTGCCAGCCAAGGGTTCCATAGTCTATCAAACTTTCCAGGTACAATTCCTATGCTGATATGAGCTTTTCACAGGAGATAACAGTGTTAACTTAGTTTTTCCACTCTGCAGTCATTGAAGGGTTAGAAGAAAACCATTTTTGGGTAATTTATTTTCCGTGCGATGTGTAGCAGTCGGACGATAGAATCTACCGCCTCATCAGGTACCAAAAAGTCATCAAAAATATTGAGAAGACACAGTTTAGGATCTAGTGCTAAAATAATTTGCTATATGGAGGATATGAGAGATATTACCGCTTGCCAATACCTATGAAGTTTCGGGCAGCACCGAATCGTATGAATAAAATCTGCCGGACCTCTAGAACATCTGGGGCAGACATCCGTTTCCCTACGCCTCCACCTTTACAATTTGGCAGGGGTGTGGTAGACTCTATGAAGGATGAACAGTTGGGTGAGTCTCTAAATAGGTGACAAAGAGACCAAGGAAAGAGAAGTCAGTGCTTGCTCCCATAGGTTTTCCGGTAATGGGCCCAATTCTTCCTCCTAGTTTCCTGGGAAATAAGCCACTTTCTGGAATCTGCTTTAGTTAGCAGTCCAAGTATTTGATTTTTATATTCAGTTAGTTTAAATGTATGGGCTGTCGCAGTTGTAGGTATTGGAAAAACTCTCGAGTTGGAAAGGGAAATTCCCACTGAAGCGACTGAAAGGTTCTCAATACGCCACCTTCATATAATTGGGACAAATATCACACACCCCGCAGTTTATTAATTTCTGGCAAGGAGAAGTTATTCCATAGAGGAGTGTGACAATTGAAACCCTCCCATTTCATCAGTTTCCTCGCCTGCAGCCAAAGCCGATGAAAGAGTAGCAGTGTGGGGTATATTGCTGATGTGCATCAAAGGTATCTGCCTCAATTTGGGAAAGTAATGGGTACTCGTATGGCAGAGAGAAATTGCCTGAGTAGGGTCCAACGTTAACAATTTTTGCTGGGCTTTTTATTCTCCTTTTTTTTTTTTTTTGGAGTCACACATCTAACATCCATGGGTTTGAGTTTGAAGGAATCCTTTTAGTCTGAAAGTCCAAGTATGCTAGTTAGTTTTACAGTACATCCCACCCTTGCTAACCCCTTTTTTTTGATTGGTTGTCCTCAGTAAAATTTAACATATTATGTTTGCCAGGGACTCAACCTCATGTAGTCCGCAGTATAACCTAAATGATGTATTGTTAAATTCCTATGTCCCTTCAAGCACAAATCTTATTGTACTTTGATAAAGTGCAGCATGGTACATCCGTTTTAATACTGTGCCCTGTATTACTCCCCAATAGCTGGTGGTAACCTTGTATTCCACTTTTTTACCTGTCTCTGCTTTGGTTGACAGCCTCATATTTGTGTGCGACTATGTAAGTGTGTGCTGTCTGTTGCACCATCTTTGCTTACTAGTTTGATATAAAATCACCAGCCCATCACTGCTGCTCAGATATTTCCACATCATTTTTACTTGTCACAAAATGTTTGAAGCCATGTAATAACTAATGTCATGGTTGCCTGCTAATTAGAACTTTGACCGGCTTGATTGTAAATAATTCTCTCAGGTATTGTTAATGTGGCCAAATACACATCAGATTGTCATATGACAATCTAAAATTTAAAAGCACAGTCCACCTTTCTGATCATGTTTTATGTTAAAGCCACATTTAGAGTACAATGGAAGATGGTACTCCATCTGCCCCCCCCCCCCCCTTACCTGAATTACAGGTTTCTTCTCCCTGTTTGATTTTTCTCTTCTTCTGACTTCTTTTGGGTTTTATGCAGCTGTGCGTAGCTCTGCCCGCATAGCCACATCATTTATTCACAGATCCATTTACAAAGATTTAGGAATGAAAGACAACAGATGCCATCTTCCAATGTAGCAGAGGGACTTGCACAGATTTGTGTGAGGTTTCGCCGTGATCGTCAGAGCGAAAGGAATAATTCTAGCACTAGACCTCCTCTGTAACTCTAACCTGTTAACTGTTAACTTGTTTTTTTTTGTTTTTTGAGAAAAGGATGTTTTAATATCAGTACTTTATGCCATAAACTCATATGGAATTGGCTCAAGGAGCTCAGGTTCCTTTCCAAATGTTCGGACAAAGTGAGCTTCACTTGCTTGGGCTGGCTGACGTTTAGGCCCCATGCACACGAGACGCAGGTGCAAACTCTGCTGAACACACGTTTTTAAACGCTGAAACCGGCGTTTAAAAACGCGCGTTTTGCCGCGTTTGCGGCCGCGTTTTACTGCGTTTGCGTTTATAAGCGTTTCATCATAAGACCCTCCCTAAGCTCAAAAAACAGTAAATTTTAACCATTTCAGCCAGTTTGTGAGACCAGAGTGAGTAGCAGCAGCTGAGAGAGCAGCAGTGTACTTGTATTTAGCGTATCACTTGCCACATCACCTACCACAAGTTGTAGATTGTCCACTTGCCACGTCACCTGGCCACGTTACCTGCCACATCACCTAGCCACGTCACCTGCCACAAGTTGTGGATTGTCCACTTGCCACGTCACCTGGCCACATCACGTGCCACGTTACCTGGCCACGTTACCTGCCACGTCACCTGCCATGTCACCTGGCCACGTTACCTGTCACGTCACCTAGCCACATCACCTGCCACAAGTTGTGGATTGTCCACCTGCCACGTCACCTGGCCACGTTACCTGCCACGTCACCTAGCCACGTCACCTGCCACAAGTTGTGGATTGTCCACTTGCCACGTCACCTGCCACGTCACCTGCCATGTCACCTGGCCACGTTACCTGCCACGTCACCTAGCCACGTCACCTGCCACAAGTTGTGGATTGTCCACTTGCCACGTCACCTGCCACGTCACCTGGCCACGTTACCTGTCACGTCACCTAGCCACATCACCTGCCACAAGTTGTGGATTGTCCATTTGCCACGTCACCTGCCATGTCACCTGGCCACGTCACCTGGCCACATTACGTGCCACGTCACCTAGCCATGTCACCTGCCACAAGTTGTGGATTGTCCACTTGCCACGTCACCTGCCACGTCACCTGGCCATGTCACCTGCCACAAGTTGTGGATTGTCCACTGGCCACGTCACCTGGCCAGGTCACCTGCCACAAGTTGTGGATTGTCCACTGGCCACGTCACCTGGCCACGTCACCTGCCATGTCACCTGGCCACGTTACCTGTCACGTCACCTAGCCACATCACCTGCCACAAGTTGTGGATTGTCCATTTGCCACGTCACCTGCCATGTCACCTGGCCACGTCACCTGGCCACATTACGTGCCACGTCACCTAGCCATGTCACCTGCCACAAGTTGTGGATTGTCCACCTGCCACGTCACCTGCCATGTCACCTGGCCACATCACCTGCCACAAGTTGTGGATTGTCCATTTGCCACGTCACCTGCCATGTCACCTGGCCACGTCACCTGGCCACATTACGTGCCACGTCACCTAGCCATGTCACCTGCCACAAGTTGTGGATTGTCCACTTGCCACGTCACCTGCCACGTCACCTGGCCATGTCACCTGCCACAAGTTGTGGATTGTCCACTGGCCACGTCACCTGGCCAGGTCACCTGCCACAAGTTGTGGATTGTCCACTGGCCACGTCACCTGGCCACGTCACCTGCCATGTCACCTGGCCACGTTACCTGTCACGTCACCTAGCCACATCACCTGCCACAAGTTGTGGATTGTCCATTTGCCACGTCACCTGCCATGTCACCTGGCCACGTCACCTGGCCACATTACGTGCCACGTCACCTAGCCATGTCACCTGCCACAAGTTGTGGATTGTCCACCTGCCACGTCACCTGCCATGTCACCTGGCCACATCACCTGCCACAAGTTGTGGATTGTCCATTTGCCACGTCACCTGCCATGTCACCTGGCCACGTCACCTGGCCACATTACGTGCCACGTCACCTAGCCATGTCACCTGCCACAAGTTGTGGATTGTCCACTTGCCACGTCACCTGCCACGTCACCTGGCCATGTCACCTGCCACAAGTTGTGGATTGTCCACTGGCCACGTCACCTGGCCAGGTCACCTGCCACAAGTTGTGGATTGTCCACTGGCCACGTCACCTGGCCACGTCACCTGCCATGTCACCTGGCCACGTTACCTGTCACGTCACCTAGCCACATCACCTGCCACAAGTTGTGGATTGTCCATTTGCCACGTCACCTGCCATGTCACCTGGCCACGTCACCTGGCCACATTACGTGCCACGTCACCTAGCCATGTCACCTGCCACAAGTTGTGGATTGTCCACTTGCCACGTCACCTGCCACGTCACCTGGCCATGTCACCTGCCACAAGTTGTGGATTGTCCACTGGCCACGTCACCTGGCCAGGTCACCTGCCACAAGTTGTGGATTGTCCACTGGCCACGTCACCTGGCCACGTCACCTGCCATGTCACCTGGCCACGTCACGTCACCTAGCCACATCACCTGCCACAAGTTGTGGATTGTCCATTTGCCACGTCACCTGCCATGTCACCTGGCCACGTCACCTGGCCACATTACGTGCCACGTCACCTAGCCATGTCACCTGCCACAAGTTGTGGATTGTCCACTTGCCACGTCACCTGCCATGTCACCTGGCCACGTTACCTGGCCATGTCACCTGCCACAAGTTGTGGATTGTCCACTGGCCACGTCACCTGGCCACGTCACCTGGCCACGTCACCTGCCACAAGTTGTGGATTGTCCACTGGCCACATCACCCGGCCACGTCACCTGCCACAAGTTGTGGATTGTCCACTGGCCACGTCACCCGGCCACGTCACCTGACACAAGTTGTGGATTGTCCACTGGCCACGTCACCTGACACAAGTTGTTGATTGTCCGCTTGCCACGTTACCTGCCACAAGCTGTGGATTGTCCACTTGCCACGTTACCTGCCACAAGTTGTGGATTGTCCACAATGCAATGCAAGCAATTACAGTTTTCTTTTATATTTTTTAATAGTTTTTCATCATTTGCCATCATTTTTGAGATTTCGAATGTTAAATAGGTCACCTTTTAAAAACGCTTATAAACGCAAACGCGGCAAAATGCCGGTACCCCGCGTTTAGCGGCGTTTAGCGTCTGAAACGTGGAAAACTTTTGCATCTGAACCCATTTTTTGGCTTCTGGAAAAACGAGGTTAAACGCAACTGCTTGTAAACGCCAAAAAACGAGAGTGTGTGCATGGACACATAGGATAACATTGAATGGGTTCAGGGGCAGTTGAAAAAAGCGTCCAACTGCCTCTGAACACGCGTTCAACAGCAAATAACAGCGTCTCGTGTGCATGGGGCCTTAAGCTCCACCCGGGTGCCGTTCTCCTTGGCTTCCTTTTTTCTTTCTCTCATTTTCCTTCACATGTTGCAGGAAACTGTCTCTGTTCTTTGAGTGGCGGATGTGCTCTACACGGACATTGATTCTCTTGGCAAGAATCTTACCTTTTGACTTGTTTGTTCACAATTCTTCCAACAGCATGCTGCGTGACATTGTATATCCGTCCAGTCTTGCCATGGTAGCACTTGTGTGGCATACCTTTCTGGATTGTGCCCGTACCCTTGATGTCCACAATATCATCCTTCTTGTAGATGCGCAAATAGGTTGACAGTGGAATCGGACCATGCTTGCGGAAGGGTCTAGAGAACATATAACGGGTTCCTCGCCTTTTGCCTCTTGTGTTTGTAATTTTTCAGTTACAATTGCCCCTACTGCAAGATGGCGGGTCCGGTGGAAAGCGTTAATTTGTTTTTAATGTGTCGTCTATGGAGATTTTTTAGGTACCGTAGTTTGTCCCCATTCCACGAGTGTGCGCAATGTCAAAGCATGACATGTCCGATATCTATTTACTCGGCGTAACATAACCTTTTACGATATACAGACAAATTGGGCTACTGTTTTCGTTTTTTTTTTCGTTTTTTAATTCATGAAAGTACATTTTTTTGGGGGGTTTTTTTCCAAAAATTTGCATTTGAAAGACCGCTGCGCAAATGCTGTGTGACATAAAATATTGCAACGATCGCTATTTTATTTTCTAGGGTCTATGCTAAAAAAAATATATAGAATGTTTGGGGGTTCTAAGTAATTTTCTAGCAAAAAATATTGATTTTAACTTGCAAGCAACAAATGTCAGAAACAGGCTTAGGCATGAAAGGGTTAAAAAAACAAAGTGCATGTCTAATATTTACTGCAATGAGGTACTCTGGCGCCACTTTGAAATGTATGGACTATCCTAATGCAGTGCGCCTTAACATTCATTAATGCACAGGGATATGTTCATAAAGCAGTGAATGTGACATTTCCCCAAACATTCTTAGGTGGTTCATCATTCCCTGAAATTTTAAAGCACCTGCAGCCAGAAGATTCGCCCTCAGTTAATATTTGGTGACGTGGTCAAATTCATTGCTTTACAAATATGCCATATAGTGTAAGGAGGCATGAACTATTCATAGCTGTGTCCCTGTTTAGGAAGTTTCACTTAAAGACAAAACTTATCCATCCAAAACTGGAAAAAAATTGGTCACAATTTGGCAAATTTTCCTTAAAATAGAACTAATGGCACAGTTACTTTTCCTTAGGTCCAACAGTTTGGTGCCTTTGAGATCCCTTGCTGGTGCTGGAATCTTCTTCCTGAGTTCTTCCCGGTGCCATTCTTTGGCCGCTGTGGGATGGGGTCACCACCATGCATATGTGGGAGTGCCTCTATTCCAGCACACTGGCAGTGTGTTGGATTATAAACTGAGCTTTACGTGCACAGCTCGGTGTACAGTCTACAGGAGGTAAGTGTATTTTATTGAAGACTAGACATTGCATGTCTCTTCTGCAATAAAAAGTCTGCCTGTTTGCAATTTTTTATATTTAACCTTTTGGGTCTGCTGTAACCACTTGAGTCCCGACACTACAGGGATAGCCGGTATTCACCCCAGAGCTGTCTCAAGTGCCTTTTTAAAACACCGGCCAGTCTCTGTGGCCTGCGTCAGCTGGAATTGCTGGCTGTCTGTAAAAGCAGGGACCCAGTGCTAAGCCCAAGAACTGAAATGATCAGCTCCTGGGCTGCCAATCTTGCTACACGGCACTCCATAACAGATTGCAATTTAAACAGTGCTTCTGCATTGTGCTTACATTCAAACACATTTCATGTCACAAGTGAGGTCACCTCATTTCCTCTGAGCACAGAGGCTGGGACAGAGCTTTTCTAGCCTAAAAAAAAAATATTCCCTCCCCATATTAATTCCCAGGTCCCTACAATGACGTTGGATGACCTAAATTACATTTTGCATTGACTGCGCAAAGCATCAAATTCCCATGTAAGTGAACACAATTTTGTTCAAAGCCTATCACAGACCCATGAAGGAGTCCCCATCATGCTTATTTGTGGCCTTGTCAGCCTAATTTAATCTGTTCTTAATGTCCCCCCCCCTGCATGCGACCCAATGTAGTGTTTGAAAAGGGAATAAAGCTGCCTGAAAAAATTGCTAGGGAATTAACAGGAAATGGCTGCAGCATCGGCTGAATGCTTTATAAAAATACAAGAAATACTTAGACATTGCCAAAAATGTAAAAAAAAATTGCTCTGGGACTCCAGGAGGTTTAGGGAGAAAAAGTCAGAGGGACTCAAGTGGTTAACTTCTGTCCTTGTGTCAAATGATAAAGTGAGAAGAAATCTCATTATTAGGACATGGACAACACTTAAAACCTGACTAAGGTTCCAACCATTAAGGGCCCATTCATACTAGAATGCAGTGTGGGAAAGCCATGTTCCCGTGTCGCTTCCCACACCACATTCCTATCGCATTGCCCTTGTGGCGGCTGCAGGGGTCAGTGAAAAGTTAACACCTAAACGCAAAGCGTTTGTTCGCACCAGATTGCATGTAAAGGAGCACCATGCAATGCGGTTGCCATGCGTTTTAAAAAGTAGTGCATGCACCGCTTTTGGTGCGGGGCGATTTCAGCCCATTCAAAATTATTGTGGCTGAAATCACATTGCACCGAACTGAGTCGCACAAAAACCGCACAGGGTTCCTGTGCGATTCACATGCAGTTCTTGGTGTACATTTGTAAGATCTGCTCGGTTCACACTTGCAAATCCACTGCGGGTTCCCGCATCGCACCTGACTTCCACGGCAGTTCACGCTGCCATATGCAAACTGTTGGGAGTGTCAATACATTGTTAATGACGCCCCCCATTCAGCTCGCACTGCAAACTGCCAGTTCGGACATGAATCGGATCGAATGTATGTGAACACCTATGCCATCCAATTCTGGTGTGGACCAAAAAAATGGCCCTGTGCGAGTTTGTTCCGAATGCGATATCAGCCATACTGTCTGTATGGCTGAAATTGCATCGCACGGACATCGCATGTGATTTGCAGTGTGGTGCAAGAGCGCAGAAGTGTGAACCGGCACTTAGGGTTTCATTTCCAGTTTTTCTCTTCTGTTCTATTTTTGTTTCTGTAAGTGTTATAAGAAAGTATGCATATCAGTAGCTTTTCCACATTGGAATGTCAACATTTTTCATGCAAGTTTGTTTAAATGAGGATTTGATTCTGAAGTGAAAATATTACTGGAGTTCAGCAATTTATGCTGTATACATTTTTATTCAGCCCATCTGTGTTTCCCCTTTCCCTTAGATAGACCCTTTGCACATTTTGCACCGAGTAATATCAAATGTTGTCTTCCCCACATGCCCTGTTAAATATTAATAATTCCTGCTGTTCTGAGAGCTTGTCACAACAACATACAATCCGTGTCCTTGGGATGAGAAATCCCAATGGGAGGACACAACAGAGTATCCACCTCCACCAGTCATGTCCCAAGGTGTAAAGCTCAGGCCTGGCCGGGGCAGCTGTCACACAAATGGCAGAAGTCCTTATTGTTATGGGGGCTGATGTTCTTTACCGCTTAGATATTTTCTGCTTCTTTCTATGATTCCAATAACAAATATTCAACAATATTAGTAAAATTGTCATTTAGAGTTCGCTCTGGTTGTTTAAGGATGTTTTATACATTTACCCTCCCTTCCTTTATTCTCGTTATCCTTCTCAGGCCTTCAAGGCTGTTCTTCTATGCATGTCTTGTATACTTATTTTAAAATGTGATTCACTCTTTGTTATGGGTACTTGCCCTAGACATTCGTTTTTAAAGTTTGAAATGCTTCAGCTTGCTAAAATAGACCAATCTGGTTTGTTTGTTTTTATCTGTGTGTGTCCCTGCTGGAGAAGATTCACCTTCGCATAGGTCTTGGTGACATTTGGGACTGATTTACTAAAGGAATAGAGGCTATTCATTTAGTAAAGTGAAGTTTCGTGCAATAATACTTGGTTTTATTGGATTGATTTCATGTGGTAAAGCCCTTCTCTGGAGTTTCCTTATACCCATATTCTCTCTCTCTCTCTCTCTCTCTCTCTCTCCTCTCTCTCTCTCTCTCTCTCTCTCTCTCCTCTCTCTCTCTCTCTCATCTCTCTCTCTCTCTCTCTCTCTCTCTCTCATCTCTCTCCTCTCTCTCTCTCTCTCCTCTCTCACCCTCTCTCTCCTCTCTCCTCTCTCTCCTCTCTCTCTCTCTCTCTCGTATGCTCTGCCCTTTCCTTAATGTATCTCCCATGCTGTCCCCTTTTTATCCTTTTCCCCACTGTAAGCCCCCCTCTCCCACACTTCATAGTTGTGTGCTTTCCTGACACTGAGGTTGATTTACTAAAACTAGAAAGTGAAAAATCTGGTGAAGTTCTGCATAGAAACCAAACCAGTACAAAATGGACACAAAGCGACCAGGTAACCTGGACCGTGTCCCAGCACGACGGAGGACCTTCCAGAGGGCTATTGTGGACTTTAAAATGCTTTTTATGACTGACTTGTTTGAGTATATTTCTTTTTATTTTATACTAATAAACACCACTTGGGTAATGCGCAAGGTTGGTGTGCCCTCATGTAGTTTTTTTTCTACAGTGTTTCCATTGGGTGTCCCCTGACCCTAGGGGGGCAGCAAGGTCTGTGCGTTCACCCGGAGCCATAGAGATCCTAGGCAATATCTACCGCTGTCACATCACTTTAGAGCGCAGGAGAATTTGTTTGCTATAGAAACCAAACAGCTTCCAGGTTGTCAAAGCTTAGTTAAATGAGCTGAAGTTATGCCGCGTACACACAACCATTTTTCTCGTCGGGAAAAATTAAATTTTTCCTCTTTGACAAGAAAAACGACCGTGTGTGGGCTTTTGGTAATTTTTCCCGACGAGAAAAACGGCATTAATCACGACGAGAAAAATTAGAACTTGCTCTAATTTTTCTCGTCGTGATTCACTGCATTTTTTTCTCGCGGCAGTATTCCCATAGGGAAACACTGCCGGGGAGCCTACACACGGTAGTTTTTCTCGACCAAGAGAAAAAATGACGGGAAAAACGGCCGTGTGTAGGGAAACAAGCCGTTCCTCGTTTTTCCCGTCTATTTTCTCAACGGTGTTTTCACCTTCGAGAAAATCGATCTGTGTGTACGCGGCATTAGAAGCTGATTGTGCTACCATGCACAGCTGCACCAGATTTTGCACTCTCCAGTTTTAGTAAATCGACCCTACTGTGTTTAGCAGCAAAGGGACTAAGGTTGCAAAGCTAAATTTAAAGAGGAGCTCCAGGCTCACCCCCCCCCCCAAACTTAAAAGTCAGCAGCTACAAATACTGTAGCTGCTGACTTTTAATATTAGGGCACTTACCTGTCCAGGAATCCAGCAGTGTCCTCACCCGAGCTGATTTTTCAATCCGCTATCGGTTGCCATCTTGACTAAGGGAAATCAACAATGAAGTCTTGCAGCTTCACAGCTGGTCGTGCTGTGCTTTGCGAATGGGCCAGCTGTGGAGGAAGGAGGGGGGAGGGGGCGAACTTCCGGCTCAGTACCACCGTGGTGAACTGAGCTGAGAGTGGAGCGGGTACCTGTCGAAACCAGGTTGGACATTGAAGTGAATCTTCACTCTTTCATGTGTGTGAGCATTCTCCACTCCTTTAGTAAATTAACCTCATTTTTATGAGCCTACATTATGATGTATTAAATGGTCTGAGGAATTGTATGAGAAAAGGTTAAAGAAGCATACCAGGTATGCGTATTTTATACATAGTTGCATTGGTTCAGCTTGGATCAATGTAACTCTGTATATTCCAAACCTGGTCAATGTCTGGAAATCACATGTAGTAGTAGCCACTGCTATTCCAGTAATCCCCCCCCCCCCCCCCGCTTCCAGGTTCTGCACCAAGAGACTGTCCTGCTGTATTCTGAACCCAGGAGGTCAGATACCTGGCAGGGACACCATTCCGAGAATGCTTTGCTTTTTTACTGAATGAATGCAAAATGTCCTCTGATTGAATAAATTGTAGAGGTGGTGACGTTTCGCTCTTCACCTTGTCCAATCAGAGAATGTTTACATTCATTTGGCCCCCAAACACTTCAATAGAAGCAACTGAAATGTGTCTGAAAACATGGTTGCATAGTTGGTAAGGTTGAATAAAGACACTGGTCCATCCAACCTGTGTAGGTGTGTGTGCTCGTGTCAAAAATCATATCCCAGATCCCTATATATTGTGTGACATAATTTTTTGCATAATTTTTTTGACTCTCCTCCTCCTGGTAATTATCTTTCTATTGGCTGAACCAAAATGCTTTGAAAGCACCCAAAAAACTTGTACAGGTTTGCAAAAAGAACACTCAGGTCATGAAGATTGGTGTTTACAATAAGTACTGTATTTATTGGCGTATAACACTCACTTTTTTACCCTGAAAATAGAGGTAAACTGTGCCTGCGTGTTATACACAGGGGGCTGTGGAAAGTTTTTTTTTTTTCCCTGAAACTTCCCTCTTAAAGATATAATTTTATCATTGTATAAGAAGTGCCGCAAGCAATCTGGGTTACCCATAGGTCATTTTACATAGTCAGTGTAGTATATGGAAGGTCCTGACTGGTGGTGGGCACCACAGGATTTCAGAGACCATTCCTCTCTCAGATTCGAAGTTTCTAAATTGTTTTCATTTTTTATTTATTTTTTTCCTTACGTTTTGCTTATCCCCTTTTTATAATTGTTAACCTTGTATGCTTGTAAGTGTTGCCCACCTCCTACTTATGAAATAAGAGCGAGAGAAACGCAAAGGGTTTGGTGTTTGCTATAACAGCTGATTGGATTTGTTCTGTCTTTTCTTCCCCTTGTGCATTTTGGAAAATAAACGCCATAATGTCATTTCTATTGTCAGTTCACCTTTACTGTAATACACACTGGAGAGAGATGTACAGATTACTCTTTGCCAGTTTCTGGGGTTTACCAGCAACAGCTGTAGATCCAGCAGTAAAAGATGTGATAATCTGTGTGCACCATATGGTGTGGAGACTGCAGGCAACAAGGCAGCTGGCCTGCAGATATGATGTGGCCATTTAATGGGAGAACAAGCATTTTGGCAACATGAAGATAACCATGGAAAATGTTCCAAATGACTTCAGTTCTGCAGGGAGTTAACAGCTGTTGCCAGTGGATGTTCAGCACTTTCTCATGCTCTGCTCTTTCCTCTTAATGGCGCTGTGGGCATTGATGGTGGCATTGCTCTACAAGTTATCTATCCTGTCTTTTGAAATGGATCACTTTAAATGTCAGTAAAATGGAGTGGAATAATGGTACCACGGGTTTTACTAAAGAACAAAAATTAGTTTATTTTGGCCTTTCCCTTGACAGCAACTAGATATCCATATACAGTATTTCTGAAAATACGGTATTTTCCCAGCTTTACAGGGAGAATGAGTGACTTCTGTCCGTCCACTTTATGGCATTCTAGCGTTCCTGGAGTATGTATTTTATGGCAGGGCTTAAAAAAAACTCCTTAGAATCTAGGAGCCAGCTAAAAAAAGTTGGGAGCCAGTTGTTGAACTAATCAAGTTATTTTCTGTTTAGCGTATAAAGTGGCATAATAAAATAAAAGCTATAAATTACTTCTACTTACCCTTCTGGTCCCCTGAGGCGAGCAATTATAAGTAATTTATGGCTTTTATTTTGGTTAATGTATTTAAAAATGAGACGGCTGTCTCATTCAGTTACAATTTCAAGGGATGTCACACGATATTACCGCAAAGGTCTAGGAAATGCAACATTTCTGTAAAAAACACACTAAAGTTAATTTTAGGGCAAAAAAAAAACAAATTACCCAATTTTTTGGGTAAAATATAAAAGATGAGATTGCACCGAGTAAATAGATACCCAACATGTCAAACCTTAAATTTTCATGCTCCCGTGAAAATGAGATAGACTTCAGTACCTTTTTATATTTTCTATAGGCGATGCTTTAAGCCCCCATAGGTCATAAGTTTAGCATTCCAGAGGACGTCTGGTGCTAGAATTATTGCTCTCATTCCAGCTTGTGCGTCGATATGTAACGTGTATCACAATCAACGTTTTCTGGTGTAGGTGCCCCAAAGCATGCGTTTACATTTGTGTGTGCGTATATCTGGGGGTAGGGTGGCCCCCAAAAAAAATGTGAGGGAGGGGAGTTTTTGTGCTTGGACAACTTAAATTTTTCTTTACAATGAAGTTTTTTTCTTTTACCTTTTTATTCATCACATAGGGGACAAAAAATCCCTTATGTAATGATCTAAAAGACCCTGCATGTTCCCCCTGTGCTCCATTGAATGTAATGCAGTGCAGATTACACCAGGGAAACTGTCAACGGGTACCCGGAAGTGACGACGTACCGTATTTTTCACTCCATAAGATGCACTCCCCCCCCCCCCCCAAGAAATGCAATTGCCCTGCGTCTTATGGAGTGAATGCTGACCAGGCCTCCCCCCCTGTCGCCGCCACTGCTAGCTGACGCCGCTATGTCTCAATAGCGGGCGGCCGTCTCCCGTGAGCCTGGCGATCTCCTGGCTAAGCCTGTCACTCACAGAAGACAGCAGCCCCAGTGGCCAAATGGAGTACTGCTGCTGCTCTGTCTTCTATCTAGTGATAGGCGGATATGATGAGGTTCTCGCCAGTCGCTGGACACAGGTCAGGTTGCATTTTATAGGCACTGGTAAATATATTAGTACACTATTTGGTTCAGAATATTTTTTTTTCTTGTTTTCCTCCTCTAAACCTAGGTGTCTCTTATGGTCAGGTGCGTCTTTTGGAGCGAAAAATATGGTACATGTCGCTTCTGGGTCAGGAACAAGGGGAGGAGAGTGGATGTGCGTCCACTCTCCTCCCTCACCTCTACCCTGCTCACCTGCTATGCCAGTCCCAGGCCTGCAGATGGGCAAGCAGAGCCCGGGATTCATAGCAGAGAGCGCTGGGGGGGACTTTACCTGCATGTGTGGAAACACTCTGGCAGTAGCGGAGCCGCCCAAATGCTTCCACCTGACCAGTGGTGGCTGGTGGTAAACTATGGCAGGCAGCGCTTCACACAGGCGGCAGGTATCAGGTATCACGCGGCTTCCCCTTTCCCTGCTCTCCTCCGTGGGCATCATGGCGGCTTCCGTCTCCTCCCTACTTCTCGGCAGCCAATCGTAACGCTTCTTTCTTCGGCCAATCGGGAAACGGGTCTTGGAACCGTTTCCCGATTGGCCCGGAGGAGAATCAGTGTGAAAATAGCAAATATTCATTCGCTACTGTCACACAACTGGGTGGGCTCAGTTCGCAGTGCTCTGTGTCCCAAGCCCACCCTTTTTTGAAGCCTATTGGAGCCTCTGGCTCTAATCGCGTCCTTCAACCATTCCCTCCCTATTGGAATTCATGCATTTAACGTTCTGCATCTGGATCGGACGCATGGATGGGGTGGGCGGCGCCGGTGTGCCCTTAATGGACGGGCTGCATCTGACAAATGACCCCTAATGAGGGCTAAATGTAGAAGAAAAAAATCTACCTGCCTGGCGCCCAGAACTGCATGTCCCGGGCATGGGGAAATACAAATTGTGCAACCTGCAACAGCGAATGGGCTGATGAAAGCCTAGGTGCCAGGTTGCAAGTTCTAGTCGCCATGGCAACCTGGCATCTGGGATTTGTCGAGCCCTGTTTTATGGTATATCTGAGGACAATACTAGTCACTGCAATGCTAATTAGTAAGTAATCTAAAATTAGTTTTAGTAATTGTGTGAATTTGCAGAGAGCAGCATGTAAGAACATCCACTGTTTAGAATTACAGTGCCTCTAGAGTTTTTACAGGCTGAAAAACTGAAAGAAACAGTGCTGTTTTCATGTCAGTAAATATATCTATTTAGATCAATTATAGGTACATATTTTCACGTATTTTTACAGCTTTTTATTAATGACCGCTAGAAATTCAGGTAAAATATTGTGTGCATGTGTGTCCATAGCAATTCTAGGAATGATGATACTTTTCTGTACAGTGTGCATAGATAATATGATCTGTGTGCACTTTCTCATTTTGGATCATTCTGTTCTTGTTTTTAAAGGTTTTGTATCCCTGCAGACAAAGTAATCACCTTGATGTCCCCTTTTTTCTGTAGGAAATGCTTTGTGTACAGTGAAATGTGATGAGTCTGTAAAAGTGTTCACTATCAGGGGCACGTCCTTTGAAGCAGCTCAGAGTTCAGGAGGAAACGCAAGCCTTGAAAATGGTAAGAAATTATGACTTCTTGTTTTCTAGACTATGACAAATGGTAGCGATAATCAAATTATAAGGCCTTATGCTCACGGGCTTATAAAAATAAGCAGAATTTTTCAAGAAAATGGCTGTAATGTTATGGTAACATATATGTGCGTGTATGGTATAACATGTGAGCTTAACTGCATTCTACTGGCCAGAATATTAATTTATTCTGCCCATTGGAATACATTTACTTGCAAATACACACATTTATGTTTTTAGATGCATTCACGTGTGTTGTTTTTTTTTTTCTGCTTGGAAACTCCTCTCGGAACACGCCTTTTTGTTATGTGTTGTTTTTTTTTTATTTTTTATTTTCTGCTTGTAAAAGCTCCTCTTCAAGCATGTGTGTAAATGCCTATGTGTGCATAAGCTAACATAGAGGTGCTTTAAAATGCTGAACACTTGTAGAAGCAGTGTTTTTTTTGTTTGTTTTTTAACCTCTTTGTGCATGAGGCCTAAGCTATATTAATAATACTACATTATTTTTGCCAGATTTCCAGAACTGTTTTAAGATGTGTTGTATAGCACTTACAGGATTTTTAAATAATAAGTTCACCTTTGAAAAAAAATAATATAAAATGCACATCTGTTTGCAGGTAAAAAAATGTGCATTTATTATTTTATTTTTTTTACTAGGAGCCTGCAAAGTGTTGCACCAGTGATCAGCAGATTGCGGGTGCAATGCAGGGCTCCTGCAGACTGTCTGTGTAAACAGTCTGCTCGTACCTCGTATGAGCAGGCAGTTATACAATGACAGGAAGGAACCATGAACTACCTAGAGCGCTCAACAACGCCATGGTAGTTCATTAAGAACTACAAGCCGAAAGCTGCAAAGGCTGTCAGTTCTTGTAGTTCATTCATTACCAGAACTCTGTGATTGAAAGACGTGGGTGGGTGGAGCCCTGCACGGCCATGTGTGTGTTTGTGTTTTTTTTAATTTTTTTTTATTGTGACTGCGACTTTGGGTAAAAGAACCCTGGTTCGCTTTCGCTAAAGGTGCTGAGTCTGGGAACAGCTGCAGCAGTGGGAACGTGTTACATGTTCCACCGGTTTTTAGGGTTGCATGTTCCCAAAGGTGAACTTATCCTTTTTAACTTCAATAAATTTTTATTATAAAGTCAGGTTCATACAATAGACAACGCAATAAACTTTGCCATCAACATTTGGACATCTATGTGATGTACTTATACCGCGACTATATTCAAGGCATAAAATAGAAGGATAAGAGGTAGAATTAACACTCAGAAATTGGTTTATAACTCATAATAAGAACAATGTTGAAAAAAAAAAAATATTGTCTCTTAACTATATATCAGAAATAAGGATTGGCTTTACTCTGGTTTCCAATTTCGTTTAAACCATATTTCCCAGGCAGACCATTTGTCTCTTGTGGATAAGTATTTGCCCTGAGATGCTGCGAACATTAACTCGTACGTGGCGTGGGTGTTAGTCGTCTCTACAATTTCTCAAAATGATGGTGGGATTGCTGCTAGCCAGTGTCGCAGAATCACCAGCCTAGTGCTGAGAAGGATGTGCGTGACTACAGTTCTTATTTGTGGCGCTATTTGTTCTATTCCTAATGATAATACTGCTAGTGCTGCGTTAGGCGCAATGTGTGACTGAACTTATCCTTTTAAGTGATGTGATTTATTGGGCATATGGTCATGCAATCTAAAAAGGGAAATGTGAAAAAGAGAAAATGGACATACACCGCATTGGTACCAAAGTTGTTTTGTAACACAAAATATTGTTATTGCTTTAGTGACTCCACCTCCACCGGCTGGAATATCTGAATGGTTGCAGCAGAGTCTGACCAAAAGTGACCGTCCAGAGTTAACCAGTGCTAAAGTTGTGGTCTCTGGAGGTAAGTCGGCAGAGGAAGCTCCCATATTCTCACACTAATAGACTCTCTTTGAAAGCAGAGGAGTCCTTCTATACAGTTCTGGATTGAAAACAATTTTTTACATTTCTATAGAAATATGTTTAGTTTGTGCTGCTATAAAACACTTGGTCTGAAGTAGAGGTGCACTGAATGGAAATGTTGGTGCCAAAACCGAAAAAGCAGGATGCATTTTGCCGAAAATGAGAAGTATTTTTTTTGTATTATTTTCCAATTTTTAATTAATATCATGAAGGTAAATAAATATGAATTTATTGTTGGCCATTATCGGCACTTTAGTGCAAGAAAAGCTCAAGAAAAATGCATCCCTTTTAAATTCCATATATGTCTTCACACTGGTCCATTGCAATTTCGTTGTAGTGTTAAAAATGTTGTTGCATTTTTTGTCAGTTTGAAAAAAAAACTGCACCAAAAAAGCACCTCCCCTTGAAATGCATTGAAAACGCAGCAAGGACACATCTATAACGCACTTGTATTATGTTTTTGATGTGTTTTTTGAGTCACGTGACCTATGAAAAACACCATAAACGCAGTAAAACCGCGTCAAAATCGTGTGTAATAGGCAAAACGCCAAAATTTTGGTGCATCGCTAGTGTGAAGTGTAACTCTGTAAAAACAACTGCATCTCACTCTTGTGTTATCTGTTTTTGCATCATAGGTCGAGGGTTAAAGAGTGGCGATAACTTCAAGTTGTTGTATGATCTGGCAGATCAGCTGCATGCTGCGGGTAATGTACAGTATATATTTATTTGTCATGTGAGACTTTGTACTGTGTAAAGTGTTACACTTTTGAAATGTATAGCTATTGCTTTGCATTAGTGTGTGCTGATGCGGGAATTCCCAAGAACATCATGCCCATACTACATCTGCTTACTAGGAAAGGGGGGGGGGACATCCAGAATTTTTAAAGCTCAATTCCAGAACCACAAATTGCACAAAGGCTCCCTGCTTCCTCTCTGCTACTGTTTTTGTTCTCCTGCTTACCTTAAAAATATGATACAAAATCAATCGTGCAAATGTTTTAAGTGCCTTCTGTCAGTCTACCATAAGCTCGGCTTTTTGGAGCATCCAAGGTGCGGTTGTTCTATTCATAGTTTCTCTCATCTCAAAAATCATGGAGAAAGCAGTAGTACAACAGCTACAACTCCATTTGGATTCCCACAAACTCTTGGACCCACTACAATCAGGCTTCCGCCCAGGCCATGGCACAGAAACAGCCCTTCTCAAAATATGGGATGACGCCCTCGAAGCTGCAGATGACGGAGAATCATGTCTTCTGGTGCTGCTGGATCTCAGTGTAGCGTTCAACACAGTAGACCACAAAACTCTACTCATTCGCCTTAAAGAAGTAGCAGGAGTCGCAGACTCTGACCTACCCTGGTTCGCATCCTTCCTAGAAAATCGTTCCCAGACAGTAAAACTAGGAGCCTTCACCTCTGAAACGCGCATAATTTCTTGCGGAGTCCCTCAAGGATCACCTGTGCTCTTTAACATCTACCTCCACCCACTCCTCAAAATCATCAGCAAACAGGACCTGTGCTACCACTCATATGCTGACAACACACAACTCTACTTTCGCATCACCGGAAAAAAAGACCAATATCATGGACTGGAAAATTGCCTCACATTGATCGATGATTGGATGACAGAGTTCTCTCAAACTCAATGGATCCAAAACAGAACTTCTCCTCCACGCAAACCGAAAGACAAAAACTAAGACTTCTTGGACACCACCCACCATCCTTGGACAGACCATTACCCCGAGCACCAAAGTCAAAAGTCTCATGCCGCGTACACACGATCGTGATTCACGGCGGTGAAAACACCGCCGTGAATCACAACATGAAAAAAAATGAAAAACGAGGGAACGGCAGGTTCCCCCACACACGACCGTTTTTCCCGTCATTTTTTTCTTTGTCGAGAAAAACGACCGTGTGTGGGCTCCGTGGCAGTGTTTCCCTATGGGAAAACTGCCGCGGAAAAAAATGCTGGAAAAAACGATGAGAAAAATTAGAACATGTTCTAATTTTTCTCATCGTGATTAATGCCGTTTTTCCCGTCGGGGAAAAACGGCAAAAAGCCCACAGACTATCGTTTTTCTCGTCCAAAGGAAAAAATGACATTTTTCCCGACGGGAAAAATTATCGTGTGTACGTGGCATCAGAGTCATCTTTGACTCGGAGATGTCGATGGATGCACAGATAGGATCAGTAGTCAGCGGATCGCACCACCTCCTCCGCCTGCTGTGTAGACTCATCCCCTTCATCCCATTAGAGGACATAGCAGTAGTAGTTGGGACAATCATCAACTCTTGATTACGCAAACTCCCTCTACATAGGACTACCTAAATACCAGATTGCGCGCCTACAAGTTGTCCAGAACAGGGCAGCCAGACTAGTAACGGGGAAAAAACCTTGGGAATCCATCACCCCTTTACTGAGGACCCTGCACTGGCTAACCGTAAAGGATCTGGTCACATTCAAGACCCTCTGTCTCACCCACAAGTGCACCCAAGGAAACGCTCCTCAATATTTATGCGAGAAGATAAAGCACTACACCCCCAAATAGCATTCTCCAATCAACCAACCGAAACCACCTCCACATCCCCAAGTCCCGCTACAAATCGAAGGGAGAACGAAGATTTGCAGTCCAAGGACCACGGCTATGGAATGCTCTACCCACGGACATCCGCATGGAAGAAAACCATCGGGCCTTCAGGAAAAAACTTGATACCCACCTCTTCTGAAGGATTAGGACATCACCCGAGGAAAAGCGCCTTGAGGCGATTCAGTTCCCATTTGTAGCGCTATACAAGTTATTCACTCACTCAGCCGTTTCTAGGTCAAGTGGGCATTTGTGTTCACTTTTTTTTTCTTTAAAAATGTTTTTTTTAAAACTTAAAGTGGAGCTCCACCCTAAATAGCAACTTTTGCTATTTGGAACCCTCCCCCCCTCCGGTGTCACAATTGACACCTTTCAGGGGGGAGGGGGGTGAAGATACCTGTCTAAGACAGGTATTTTCACCCACATCCGGGAGTCCTGTCTCCGGGAATCTGCGGGAGTTACGTCACTTCCCGCAGACTTCCCTTGGTGTTCTGGGAGACACTCGGCTCCCAGAACACAGGAGCACCAATCAGAACGGCGCAGTGCGACTCGCGCATGCGCCGTAGGGAACCGGGCATGAAGCCGCAGGGCTTCACTTCCTGGTTCCCTCAGCGAGGATGGCGGAGGGAGCAGCAGAGCGACGAGCGGTCGCTCGTCCTCTGCTGCGGACGTCGCTGGACTCCAGGACAGGTAAGTGTCCAAATATTAAAAGCCTGTAGCTGCTGGCTTTTAATTTTTTTTTTTTTCCGGTGGAGCAACCCCTTTAAAGTGATGTTAAAGGTATTTTTTTTTTTTTTTTATATATATTATAAGTAACAAACATGTTATACTTGCCTGCTCTGTGCAGTGGCTTTGCACAGAGCAGCCCCAATCCTCCTCTTCTCGAGTTTCCCACCGGCTCCCCTGGCCCCTCCTTTTCTCCAAGTACCCCATAACAAGCTGCTTGCTATGGGGGCACTTGTGCGCGCTCTGTGTCCATAAGACACACAGAACGGGATTGGGCCCCACCCCCCACTCTCTCCTCACTGGCTATGAGTTGTGATTGGCTGAGAGACAGCAGCGGGAGCAAATCGGGTTGCAGAGACCCAGGAGAGCAGCCACTCTCATGCACATCGCTGGATCGGGCTCGGGTAAATATTAGGTGGGCTGTGGGGGAGATGCATACTTACCGAAAGTTTATTACCTTCATGGATGAAGGTAAAAAACCTTCCGCCCTTAGAACCATTTTAAAAGTCAGCACTTATTGAAAAAAGGTGCCCACTCCCCAAAAATATAAATTCTGCAAATTTGTTAGGGGCTGGGGGTAGGAAGAGGATAAGCAGTGCTTTGATTTATTTTTATTATTTTTTTGGAGTGGAGATCTGCTTTAATGACAGTGGATGTTTGTTTAATAACCTCATTCTTCTTGGTGCATCTCTAGAACTTAACCCAAAAATTGTTTTGATAGCTGTTTGGTTTTCAGGATTCTGTTTAGGTAAGTTCTGTTGGTTTCCAGAAATGTGTGGGATTTTTTGGAGATCATGTGACACTAATTGCACATTGGTGCATCTCATTCATCAAGCTTTGTGACTGCTAAAAATAATAGGTTGCAGCTAGTCTTTATCATTAGGATAGTTTCACACTGTACAGATGTATGAGCTTTAGATATTATTGGAAGGAAAAAAATGGGACCTACACGCCTGTAAATATAGCTTTATTTTAATCAAGGGATTTATTTGTGTAAAAATGCTGACCAGCAACGCAGATTTATCTTTTTTTTTATTTTTGCTTTTTACAGATCTATATGCAATGTGTGTGTGTGTGTGTGTGTGTGTGTGTGTGTGTGTGTGTACAGGCGCATTGAAAACAATGGTCTATGTTTACACCAGAAAAAAAAAAACAGACCTGCATTTTTAGGCAGCAGTGTGCAAGAGACCTTATAGAGGGGGGTAAAAAATAAGTGAAATCAATACTTTTTTTTTTTTTTTTTTTAATTGGGTCTTTTTTTTTTTTTTACTTTTTGACATTGTGTCATATAATTTTGGGGACAGAGAATCTCAAACTTTTTTTTTTTTTTTTTTTTTTTTTCCCAGGTCCTACATTATACAATCTTCCTTCAGACTTACTAAAACCATATACCGTTTATACTTGAGTATAAGCCGAGTTTTTCAGCACATTTTTTTGTGCTGAAAATGCCCCCCTCGGCTTATACTCGAGTCTGTGTCCATCTTCAAATTTGTGCACCTGATCCCGGCCAGCGGTAGGTCTCCTGGACCCTGAACTTGGCACACATGTAGCCCCACTCTTCATCTACAAGTGTGCAAAGTTTGTTTTCCAGGGGACCTACGGCCGGGGAGAACCGATTTTTCAAAGCCGGACACCCCTTCCATAGACTCCCATGTTAAACGTCAGTCTAGTCACACAGCGCCGGAGATCAGGTAGGGAGATTGGGCACAGTGAGGCATGGACACCCTAGGCTTATACTCGAGTCAATATGTTTTCCCAGTTTTTTTGTGGTAAAATTAGCTTGGCTTATATTCAGGTCGGCTTATACTCGAGTATATATGTTAATAAGAGGTCAAACCTAAGCATTTCAATTTGCATGCAATCAGGCAGGCCCTTGCACGACATAGTTGGAAATTAAGTAAAAAAAATGGTATATATGGCCAGCTTAACACTATATAAAATGTGGCAAATTCTATGGTTGGGTGAATACATATGCAAAACACTGCCTTAATGAACAGTTTGTGCTATAGGGCCTTTTTAAAAGTGAGAAAAATATTGTAATAGTTATGCCAACCATCTTCTTGTTTGTAGTGGGTGCCTCTCGTGCTGCTGTAGATGCTGGATTTGTCCCCAATGATATGCAGGTGGGGCAGACAGGAAAAATTGTAGCACCGGTGAGTACTATATTTTTTGTAAATCTAAGTATTGTTAATGAATATATAGAAGCTTTCATTTATTCTGGCTGACCTCATTCAGGCTTGGACTCTAAAGGTAAAACATAAAAAATAATTGAATAATGCATGGCTTCACAGCAATTACATGGGACCCTCCATGTTAAAAACATCTACCAAAAACAGGTTTGGGGTATATTATGGCAGGGCTTGATTGCCTTCTGGTCTTTCCATACTGTTTGTCAATGCAGAGTTCTCATTTACTTACTCAATTTGTTTTGGGTCATTGACTTGGAACCTATCAAAGACCAGAAGGAGTACAGTGACGGCAGCCGCCTATTTATTTCATGACAGGTTTTCTTTAAGGGCCTGTTGACTCTTCTACTCTAATAACTGTGTACAGTCCCCCCATGCCATATATTTATGCAGTGGTCTCATACTGACAAACATTATAGTGTTATCAATGTCTTTGTTTCAGAAGGCATCAGCATTTCAAAATACTGTAGTATACATGATAATACCCAGTGTGGCTATTCTGTGGTACCTGACATCTTCCTTATGAAAAGTAAAGACTTAAAAAAAACTGTGCAGTATAAAGTGTAACTAAAGGCAAAACTTCTTTGTTAGTTTTGGACAGAGTGGAGCGGGATTCGAATATTTTGTTTTCTACCCGTGCCTCCATTGGGGGGATTCACCCTCTATTTGTCTGGTTTACTATTATCACTAAAAGTGAAATTAAACAAAAATCTCAAATTTTGGGTTGGGTTGTTTGGGAAGAGAGACGATAACCGGCTTGTGTTAAATGGGACATCGACACTGATAGTCAGGGCACTGATTATCAATGCGGTTCCAACAGTGCTCACCAGTACTGCGAATCAATGCCCACCATTGCTGCCAATCAGTGCTGCCAATCAGCGCCACCTCATCAGAGCACATCAGTGAAGGAGAATTATTACCCGTTTGCAAAATTTTATATCAAACTATGAATTTTTTCAAAATTTTCAGTCTTTTTTTTTCATTTGTTTAGCAAAAAATAAAATCCCAGCGGTGAATAAATATCACCAAAAGAAAGCTCTATTTTTGTGAAAAAAAAAGATAAAAATTGTATTTGGGTACAGTGTTGTATGACCGAGCAATTGTCATTCAAAGTGTGACAGTGCTGAAAATTGGCCATGTAGGTTGGGTAAATGACTTGGTTCACACCACAGTGCAGTGACGTGAGTTTTTCTGCAAGGGCACAAACAAAACGATGGTTCTCTATGTGCCCTGTTCACACCACAACACTGGTATCAAGCGTAGATTTTTTTTTCTGCGCAGGAATCTGCAATGTGTATAATGCTCACTGAAACCCGCATGAAATGTTTTAAACTTGTGTCTCTGCAAGTGAATCCTGCACATTTTTTCCATCAGTTTTTCTGCACGTATGGTGTGAACCGGGCCTTAAAAAAAAAAAAAAAAACATAAAATGATACAATTTTAGTTATGAACAAAACAAGATGGTACAGACGTGAGGTCCCACTGACAAATGGAACATAGTGGCATAGTAACAGCATGAAGGATGATTTGTCTTAAGTTGCATGAAGGTTTACAGTATTAAAATATAAAAAATGCATTAACATACCGATGGGTCAGCAAGATTTTCTTACAATGGAACAGTGGTACAAAAAAAAACACCCATATCTAATAGAGTGGAGCAGCCGTAACTTTCGCCACTCACAAGTTTTAGAAAATAACACCATCTACAATTCTGCAATTTAAATAAACTTCTAGGCTCACCTTATCCCAGGCAGGTGCCTTGTTGCAGGGTCAGCTTCTCTTAGGCCCCTTTCACACTTGCGCACTTTGCAGGCGCTATAACGCAAAAAATAGCACCTGCAAAGCGCCCTGAAAGAGTGTCTCCTTTCACTCCAGTGTGAAAGCCCCGAGTGCTTTCACACTGGAGCGATGCGCTGGCAGGACGCTAAAAAAAGTCCTGCTAGCAGCATCTTTGGAGCGGTGTGTATACCGCTCCTGCCCATTGAAATGAATGGGCACCGTGGCTATACCACCGGCAAAGCGCCGCTTTGCGGGTTGTTTTAACCCTTTTTCAGGCCACTAGCGGGGGTTAAAAGCGCCCCCCCCTAGTGGCCGAATACCGCCGCAAATACGACGGTAAAGCGCCGCCGCCCCAGTGTGAAAGGGGCCTTGGGGCTCATTTAGACTTGCTTTGGCTTCAACGCACATTAAAGCACCTTCTGCTTCAACATACTTTTTTTGATGCTTCTGCAATGCTTCGATGCTTCAGTGGTGCTTTAATGAAGCTTAGCAGATGCAGTGTGTGTGTGTGTGTGTGTGTATATGTATGTATATATCTCTATCTCATACCTCTCATACCTGCAAAACAAAACAAAGCAAAGCAAAAACTGAATTAAAGCCTCTCAAATGCTGCAGGTGCTTCAAGCGACCTTTGTCATAGACTTCTATGGAGGCTTTGAAGATGATTTAAAGCACCACTAAAGCGGGGTATAATTTTTGAAGCAAAGCGAAAGCAATGTGTAAACGGGACTGTAAGGTAATCATTTTATTTAGTGACAGGAGCTTTGACTGGCATTCAGAGAGCTTTAAAAAAACACGTGTCCGAAGCCTTGTTTTGAAGCAAGTATAAACGAGCCCCTAGGGCTTGTTCACACTTGATTCAATTTCTAACGCTTAACAAACGCTCCTATAGCATTAGACTGGCATTTTACAAGCGTTAATGATGAGTTAAAAATGCTCCCCAAATGCCCTATGGGCAGTTTTGAAGCGTTTGGTGAGCATTAAGGTGTGTTAAAACTGATCCATGAACGCCTATTCCATTACAGGAAATAAACTAATCTTAATGGCCCGCAACCGAACCGCAACTGCCTGCCAGAGTGTTTCTGAAGCGTTACCATAGACTTGAATGGGAGGCGTTGAAAGGCTTCAAACGCCTTCTGACTTGACATGGGGCTTTAATTTTGAAGCGATGCTAATGCTTCATGTTTTGATAGTGTAAACAGCATTGTGTGCTGTCCATTGTATCATTTGCATAGGCGTTTTAAGGGGTGTTTTTAACGCCTCTACAACGCCTGCTTTTAATGCCAATGTGATCTCAGCCTTAGGGTGCCATTCACACTTGCAAATGAGGCCATGTGCATGTTCCTGGCAATTTATCTGCAAGAGGCAGCCCCACTGAAAGCAATGGGAGCCGGACATCTCCAGCAGCTAATTACGGCCACTTAAACTCACAGGTAATGACTCCTTTAGCAAATACATTTGAGTGATAAGTCCTGGACTATGTGCCTCATTCTTTGAGTTCCATCACCTCTGAGGGAAGTTGGGAAACACCAGAGTTTGCTAAGTACTTAAAACGCCTGCCTGCCTAGTGTTGGATTGACATTAGAGTTTCTGTTTCTGTTTCAATATGTTAAGAGTTTTTCCAAGAAATACACAAATTGTAGGCAAATCATGATGTCACAGAGTAAGAAAGGCCCACAACGCAGGTGGAGCATATCAAAACATCAATTACAAAAACCAAGAGATCCAACTATCCTACTACATAATCATCTGCAATTACAAAGGATCACTATATAAAGTACAAGTTCAACATAGCGATAAAGAACTGTAAAAACAAGAGTTGTAAAGTAAAGATTGATAGTTTCAGTGGAGTTACAACAGGTGTGCCCTTGGCTCTTTTTATTTGGTGTATGTAGGATTGCGTTTGTCTTACTCATAGCTAAAGCCAACAGCTTTCCCAGCCTATTCCCACCAAATAAATAATTTTGGTCCATTTTTTGCAATATTCTCTTTGAGTGAAGGAATTTCTTAAAGGGGTTGTAAAGGCAGAAGCTTTTTTATCTTGATGCATTCTATGCTTTAATATAAAGCCTTCTGTGTGCAGCAGCCCCCCTAATACTTACCTGAGGTCCCTCTCTGTCCAGCGATGTCCACAAGTGTCTCAGCCTGATTGGCTGAGACCCAGCAGCAGCGCTATTTGGCTCCCACTGCTGTCAATCAGCCGGCTAGCCAATCGGGAGAGAGGGGGCCGGGGCTCGGCATCTGAATGTACACAGGGAAGCTGTGACTCGGCTCGGGTGCCCCCATAGCATGCTGCTTGCTGTGGGGGCACTGAACAGGAGGGAGGGGCCAGGCGTATTTTTTTTTTAATCAATATATGGGTTTTGAAAATGCCACAACATGTGTGCAAAAAATGGCTCTGGGACTGAAGTGCCTGACAAAGGTCCCTCATTCACTTTTGATTTAAACATAAATAATGACTTAAATTATTGCTGTACCTCTGGCAAATGAGCAATACTTAAAGCATCACACAGACACCTTTTACATATGTATGTGCATATTAATCAGGTATTTGTGTGTGGATGAGGATCTTTTAAATATTTTTGAAACTATTTTTTTATATATTTTATTTTTCACCTTTTATTATTATCACAAGGGGGCTGGCAAGCCCCATGGAGATAGAACAGAGGCAGTGACAGTTTCTCTTTTATATAAACATAAGGGGTCCATTAGACCCCCGATACCTCCTCTGTCCTAAGATCAAGGTTGCTTACCTAGCTGCTGCCCCCTGGATTTTGACAGATCTGACCCCAGAAGTGCTCAGAAATGAGCACTTCCAGGTTCATACAGCTTAGAGAAATTTACAAATCTCTCAGTGCTCTGTATCTTAGTATATCAACCCCTAAGTATACAGATGTCTGTAATAAGTGCTGGGTGTGTTGCCCATAGCAACCAAGGATTTGACTGTAATTTTCTGGTGCGAGGTTGAGGTTGAGCTCAACTGGTTGCTATGAGACAATAAAAAAAGTTCTTATTTATTGCAGTCAATGAAGCTCATTATGGCAGAGGCCAGCAGCATCCTCCCTATCCATAGAAGAAGAAATATTTTTGCTTTAAATTCTAAGCTAGATTATATGATTTATTATGTATTTTATATAAAATGTTGCTGGTAAAGTGAAGACCATCTGGTGCATTTCTCGGATGTACATGCACAACACTAATAAGGGTTGTTTGAAGGTACATGTTGGCTTGTTTTTAATGTGTCCGCATCTTGCACTGTTCTGGCCACACAGGAGTTAATAGGGATTAAAGGGGGATCCAGAACATCCTGGCCAAATTGCTTTTATGTTTAACCCCCAGGGAGCAGCACGTCAACTGCTTTCAGCTAAATGCACTGACATATGAATATTTTACAGCAATCTAATGTTTTTTCCGGCGGCCCCATAGGACTTGCGAATCAATTTGCGAATGTTGTTCTCCTGCAGTTAAAGGCTGAGCTGGATAATTTGGGATGAAAGAGGCTGTCAGCCCAGAGCTTTTTAAGGGCTTAATAAGAAAGTAAAAATCACTCCCACCTGATATCCATCCCATCTACTTAAAGTTTTATGCTCCTTTCCTACCGCCGCTCCACATAAATACATCTGTGTGGAACTTGTATGTACTTCGTCCTTATACCTGACCTATGCTAGATTTCTCAGCATATACTTGGCAGGAGTCTGAGTAGCCTGGGTAAAACTGAATTATGGTTTGATCACAGAAATCCTGCCTTATAGCCCTAGTTCACACTGGTGTGTGGCTTTGAAATTGTGCTACTTCAGCGCAAATTCAAAGCCGCAGATCAGTGCAATTTGCATCTTTTTCGATTATACTGCGACTTCGTTTAACAGAAGTCTATGCAAGTCGCAATGAAATCGGCAAAAAGTAGTGCAGGAAACAAGAGTCGCAGCATGTTGAATGGTTCAATTGCCAACAATGGGGTGCGACTTATCATGCGATTCGGAACTGTCAGATTTCATGACAAGTCGCTCCGGTGCGAACGGGGGCTTAGAGAAAGCCCTGATAGAAATTGAATAGGGACACTGAACAATATATTTATTCTTCAAAAATAATCCATACACATCTACTACCTAATGACCCTGTTCTATTCTTCTATTGTTTCTTACTGTTTTTTTTTTTTTTTGCATCCTTTTAGCAATCTCTAATTTCCCCCCTCACTTTCATTTGTTTGGGACAAGCAGTGCACGTTGGTTGCAGTCATGTGTACTACTCTAAGCAACCTCTCCTTTCCCCCTCACTTTCATTTGTATGGAACATCCAGTGCACATTAGTTGCAGTCATGTGTACTATTAGCACTCTACAAGTCCCATAGTCCCCAGTCTATCTCAGGAGCGCGCAAGAGAGGGTGGCCACATCCCCACATACAGTAGGACCATGGGGAGTAAATGTAGCCACCCTCTAACAGGAAGTCGGATTACAGCAAGCAATTTTGAGGTTTGGAGGCAGAGAGCAGTAGAAGGGACTTTTATATACTAAATAGATGTATTGTGTGATTTGCAAACCTCTGCCTCACTGACACACGATCGGATTTCCTATAGATTCTAATCCGATGGATTTTTCCATCGGAAATCCGATGAAGCTGACTTCCATCAGTCTTGCCTACACACCATCAGTCAAAAAAACGACCGTTCCCAAACGCCGTGACGTAAAACACTCCGATGAGCCGAGGAAAATTAAGTTCAATGCTTCTGAGCATGCGTCGACTTGATTCTGAGCATGCGTGGGTTTTTTCTCCGATGGAGTTCCCCACAGACGATCGGAATTTGCTATCGTTTTTTTTCCCATCTGTATAATTTAAAACATGTTCTATTTTTTTTATACCGATGGAAAAAAGACCGATGGGGCCCATACACGATCGGTTCGTCCGATGGAAAAAAGTCCATCGGTCTGTTTTCATCAGAAAAACTGATCGTGTGTGTACGTGGCATTACTGTTCCTGGAGCATCTTCCTGCTGATCTAAAGTGAGGCACTCATAAAGGAAGCTGTATTTCTCAGCCAGGGGATAGGTGGATCACCTGCCCGGCTGTGGAATGAGGTAGAGGTGTACAAATTACAAAATCGTCTTACACAGTTTCCAATTCTTTGCAAGTAAACTTTAATATAAAAGCACTTCTGTTCAATACAGCGGTTATAATATTCTCTCACAATACATGAACAAAAATATTTTATGTGTAACGTTGCTATATGCTAAAATATAGGAACAGCTGTGTCATATCCATGACTCCATGATTTGTTTTTTGCTGGGAAATCACCCCCTAGCATTTCTGGCCGTGGCCAGATAAGAGCAGATGATTCATGTAGCATTTACTTCCTGGAATCCATCTGCCCTTGGTTCAGGCATGCATGAGGGTGTGCTTAGCTTAGAACCCCCCCCCCATCATAGACTCCTGGGATGTATGACATCATTTGCCTAGGCAAATGATGTCATACATCCCAGGAGTCTATGATGGAGGGGGGGGGGGGGGTTCTAAGCTAAGCACACCCTCATTTGCCTAGACCTGGAAACCAAGAAGTGACTGAAGAAATGTAAACAAAATTAGTTTAAAACAAGTAAATATGATAATATAGACAGGAAGTGTGTTATTCGCAGGATTACCAGGTGGAAATAAAGAGGAAAACGCTGAAAAAGAAAACTAACGCAGCCACCATATATAAGGATTGTTAAACTGCAATATATTACGTTTTTGGGTTTAGCGATACATTACTCCTTGAAGATTAGGAAGTCTATATTTAATGAAAAGATGCACACATGTCGTTTTTGGTTCACTGAAAAGGCATCTTTGCAGGTAAATGCCTATCGCACCTCCTTTATGCAAAGTGCTCCCAAGCAGCAATGTACCACCACAGAAAAGTGCTTTGGTGGTAATGGGTTTTAAAAGGAACATACCCTACTTGCTGTTTTCTAAATTTTTGTTGGTAGAGATACCATACACCTTGTGCCGATACTTTGCCTCAAACACGCATGTGGGAATTTACTTTCAAGCACCATCCTTCATAATGACTTTATTTTTATTTCCCATTGTTTATATGATTTTTCTCTGTTTTTAGATTTTATTTTATTTTTTTTCATATACAAAAATAGAAATCTAAGATTTGTTGCAAGTTATTAACTCTGCAGTGTTGATTGCAGGAGCTGTACATTGCGGTCGGCATCTCAGGAGCTATCCAGCACTTGGCTGGAATGAAGGACAGCAAGGTAAAAATTTATAGTCTGAATGGCATCTTGTCTGCCCTCTATGTTTAGATCTTAATCGTACGTTGCAGGACACAGGCTTAATTTTAATAGGCCCTGGGTTATAGGCTGGTACATTTAGGTGATTGGAAACAGGCAAATCTTTTTAGGACACACCCCCTGGATGCCTTTCTGATGTCCCAGGGTGGGCAATACATTTTTCCAAGGGGCCACATGAGAAACTGGCACTCTCCTTGTGTTGTGATAATGCAATAAATTATCAGTTTGGACGCCATTTATTTCGTTCCATGGTGTGCTGGCAAATATCTTCATCATTTCAACATGAGAAACTGGGACTGTTGTTCAGGGACACTGGAAAGGTCCATAAGTATGTTATGCCTGAGCCTATTTCTGACATTTGTTGCTTACAAGTTAAAATCCGTATTTTTTTTGCTAGAAAATTACTTGAAACCCCCAATATATATATATATATATATATATATATATATATATATATATATATATATATATATATAATTTTTTTTTAGCAGAGATCCTAGAGAATAAAATGGTGATTGTTGCAATATTTTATGTCGCACTGTATTTGCGCAGCGGTCTTTCAAATGCACTTTTTTTTTTTTGTGAAAAAATACACTTTCATGAATTAAAAAAAATGAAACGGTAAAGTTAGCCCAATTTTTTTGTATAATGTGAAATATGATGTTACGCAGAGTAAATAGATGCCCAACGATCACGGCGATACTTCACATGTGTGATTTGAACACCGTTTACATATGCGGCCGCGACTTGGGTTTGCGGTTTCTTTGCTGTGCAAGCTCGTGGAGACAGGGCGCTTTAAACTTTTTTTATTTTTTTCGTATTTATTTACATTTTTTTTTTTTTTACTTCTGATCACTTTTATTGCTGTCACAAGGAATGTAAACATTCCTTGTGACAGTAATAGGTGGTGACGAGTACTTTTTATGGAGGGATTGGTTGTCTAAAAGACCCCAAATCCCTCCTTTTGCCCTTCAAAGTATTCAGACCGCAAAAAACGGCGATTCTGAATACAGTACTGTAATTTATTTTATTTTTTTTTAATCTGCGCTATTAGCAGCCGAGTAAACCAGAAGCTTGTCAAACCCACCCACTGAGTTCAGTGAGGCCGAACCGCATGCAATTCACAGGATTGTGGCACAGTAGTGCAGTGATATAGAGTTATATCAGGTGTTGAGGAGGCGACATAACATCTCATTACTGCCTGCCAAATGCCCTCTGCAAAGAATTGTGACTGAAAGGAGAGAGTCTGAGATTGGTACAGCGGAGATTTCTGCATATCCAGACTTGAAGTGAAGAACAGGTGCCCGGCTCCTGGGATCTGCTGTGTGCAGGCGTCAACACAGGAAGAACTTAGCCAGGCATGTCGGGATGTGCCCTAGGCAACACTCTCCCACCACAACTGAGCCTCCCTGCTGTACTGAGCAGCTCCTCAGGCTCTCTCCTTCCAAGTTCTTGCAGCCCTCCACATGGACATCTGCAAGCTCCTCGGGAAGGAAGTGGACAGGCTCAGAGGCATGCCGACAGTGGAGAACATGGAGGGCTGGATTGGGACAGTCAAAAGGTGGGATCTGGCCTTGAAGCCACAAATTGCCCAGGTCTGCTATAACCCCTACCCCACTCTACAAGTCTTTTGTCTTTTGCTAGCAATGAAGTGATGAAATAAATACTATGCCACAACAGCTACAATTGAAAATGAGGTCATTGTATTTTCTGCAGCAATTTAACTATTATTAATGTATTGCTTTTTATAGATAAAATACTCAAATCACTATGCTGTAAGGCATGTGTTGTTTGTTATGATTGTTAATTTCAGCCACTTATATTCGGCTCTCATATGCAGTCACTGCTTTAAATAACTGTTCTAACAAATTTTGATTGTAACAACAGTCCTAGTGCATTGAATCTAGCAGCATTTTACAGTGAAAACAGAACACATACAGAAACTTAGAATTTCTTCACTGGGTATATATATTTTTTATTATTTCATTAAAGAGGAACTGCAGTCTGCTCACATAATTTGTAATAAAAACTTCTTTCCCATTCTGAAGCTTCCCTCCAACCACTTTGCATATTATTTTATATATATATATATACTGTGATTCTGTACTTGCCAAATATGCTGCAGAAATCTCCCTCCACCAAGTCTGGCTGCATCCATTTTAACTGTGGGCAGCTGAAGCTGCTGCCTGTTCACTTCCTGGATTTAGAGACACGAGAGTTAGGATGGGAATGTGAGGGCAATTGCTGAAGCTTGCCAGACACCCACCCCGGGTAGTTGTAATGGACTATCTCTGTACTGATACAACACAAAAGGTTTTGAAATATAAAAATAGTTTAATACACATAAAAAGATAACATACAAAAACAAACAAATATGCAATAAAATAACCACTATTGAAGTGGAGATAGACAGACTGGTCTTTCCTCAACTAGTTTTGCGGAATGGATCCGCTTCTTCAGGAGGAGTTGTCTATTAAAAAACAAATATTACAGTAAGAGACAGAATAAATACAGTGTAATACAGTCAATGTAAATATAACACCACATAATATACTATAAAGATCAGCTCACCTAGATGGTCAAAACCGACTATGCGAACAGGCCACTCGAAGAGATTCCCCCCCCCCCCCCCGGATTTACACAGAGGCACATCTCTAGCTCTCATTGGCCCTCTTATGACTCCCTTCCTGGCAATCCCCCTCCCTTCCTGGCAAACTCTCACGAGAGAGAGCTGTGCATGATGTCATAAGCGTAAGCTTTTAACCAGACAGGCAAACAGGAAGTGAGCTGTATAAGGTATTTACAGGCAGAAAAAAATAATGTTTTACTCTCGAAAGTTAAAACAACAAGGGCAGAAGATTTAATAGATAGAAAGATGAAAGAATGACTGAAGTTCTGCTTTAATCTAACCCAATGAAAAGTAAAATCTGGTTGATTAGGTAATTGCACAGCATTGTGATTTGCCAAGTGGTAAGAGATCTTTGGTGGCCATCTGTATGCAGCTTTTAGTCCATTCTTGGGGTCTGCCTCCAGTGAAACACCATTCAAAAATCACCGTTTTGTTTTCAAGACCAAATATAAAAACCATTCATTTTGCAAATTGTATATTTACATCTGACCTATGCAGTGAAGATGTGCATACAGAAGCCCGGAGCACCAGTCAGATTATTTCACTGACGACTGATTGTAAAAAGTGGTTTCTGAATTTAGTGTGTTCTGAAATATACTACTGTCATTAAGGGTAATACCGCCCAAAACTTGTTCCTAGCCTTGGGTAGAGGAGGGAAGAGTTGTAGCCTTGGTTTGTATTGCTGGCTTCTAGTTTCAGAGATCCCCTCTCTACATTAGTCCATTTTATAACTGCCACTGGGGCAAAATGTCACAAGAACAGGAGGTGAGAGGAAATTTCAATGGGGACATCTGTTTGGTGACAACTGTTAGAGGTGGAATTCTCTGTTCGATCGCTTGAAAGTGAAAGGAAATTTCTCCAGAGGAGACACAGCAATAAGAACATAACAGCAGTTCTATCCCTTGCCCATGCTATCCATGTGCAAAAAAAATAAAAAATAAATAAAGAATATATAAAGTTTTGAATGGAGTTCTATTTCCATGGACAGCACGGTTTGTGTTAAAAAAAAAAAAAACGTAATGATGTGTTTTCAATCCGCAGACTATTGTTGCCATAAATAAGGATCCAGAGGCTCCAATTTTCCAGGTGTCAGATTATGGTTTAGTGGCAGATTTATTTAAGGTAAGTTTTCCCCCCCCACCCCCCCCATGTGTCCTCTTTAAATTTATTGTAGAAGTAAGACAGGGCTCCACTGCAGAAATTCGTCTCTTGTGAGATTGGGGAGGCATATTCTGGTACTGCTGAAAGCTGGTAAATTCTTTACACATGGTACTTGTATGTATTCCACTATACAACATAGATAATTATTACCAACCTAAATTTGGTAGCCAGAGTAGTTTGTTTTTATATCCTTGTGTAACTAACTACATGTTGTGCCATAAATAAAATCTTTAACCGAAAAATACTCCTTTTCCCATTGTATTCCCCTCCTTAATCTTTGCCCCTTTCTGGCCTAGACTAGAATGACAGCCGGCTGGTCCTGCAGCCTCCTGGGATATCTACATCCGATATCCCAGCTGGCATCAGTTGAGGTCTATAGTGCTAGAGGAGGAAGGACCAGTCTGTGCGTCATCAGGGGGCTGGCTGCAAGAAGCCAGAAGAGACGCGGGAACAGGTGTGCAGCATGGAGTGGCGGGTCATTACAGATATATGCTGGATTTGCTGGGCATGTTGGTATATTTATTACGGACAATCCAGCATGACAAATTAAATGGGATAGAAAAAAAATTTGGGTGGGGCGGCGGTGGCTGCGGCTGCCTGAGGTTTCTCCTAAACGGTTTAACAGACATATCTCTGTTCACCTGTGCCATTTGTCCAGCAAGGGATACCAAGCAGCATATTTCCCCAGATTTTGGTTAAACGAACAATTGTAGATATCTGGCTCATGCCACTTCTAAGTGTGAATACCAGTCATTGTTATTCTTTGACCTACTTCAATGTGTAAATTGAGGCAAAGCATGCAGTGTGTCATTGTTGGCACAGTCAACATAACCATATCTGTGATCACTTTATACTTTGTAGTGTGACCAAGGTAAGGCCTGAGGGGAAATCGTCCCGATAGGGGTGCAGATCCAATCCTTCTCCACTCCATCCAAAAGAAAAACAGTCACAACAGGGCATGAACAAGAATTTTCATCCTGAAAGAGTAATTTAATTTACAGTGTTCTCTTATTTGGTATGTGCTCAGGAGTCAGAAACTGTGTGTGATGTTAGGGAGCTGAAACGGCAACAGGTGTCGGGATTCAGTTGACCCCTGACAATTAAAGTGGACATCAACTCATCTATACTTACCACTGCTCTGGCATTGCAATATCCACACGCCTCCCCTGCTGGCACTGACATCTCCCCAACTTCTGTTTTGGGGTTTTCGGCTGGCGCGAGATGACCTCAAGCACAGGAGTTATTAGTGACAGCCAGCAAATGCTGGGATTGGAGATGTGCAGCTCAGTGTAAAAAAGATTGAGTAAGAAGCCTTTATTTAGTATTGCATAGTATGTGACTGTAATAAACTCTTCCTGCTTGCACACCACAGTTCCACTTTAAATAAAGCCAAGTAAGGGGGGTAAATACACATATTTTATAAATATCACTACATGTTTAATAAAATGTATGATTGAATATTTTAGATTCTTGCATAAACCTAGGTATTTGTTAAGGCCTGATGTGTAATTAGATAGAAAACTGGTTCAAGAACATGTCCAAAAAGTTGTCATCAGTGACTGCTACCAGGAGTAAATATTATTATTTTTTTTTTTTTACCCCTTTTCCTCTTTGGCCAATAGTGCATCCAGTACAGTTTCCATATAAGTCAAAAACATCTGTATACAGTTTGGAATATATGTCTCTAAGATATTGGGTTGTGGCATGCAGATGCCTTCTGCTTTCAAACAATTGGTGCACTTTCAAGATAAAGTACACTTATTTATTTTTGCCCTCTTTGCCCTGACTTAAAAGATCCCACTCTCCATGGCTGCAATTGTTTGCTCATCCAGCAATGAAAGGCTCCCTCTCTTGGCTTCGCCTGTGCAGTACAACCCTAATAGACTTCTATAGGGATGGTCTATCTTTGTCTCGTGGTCAGAAGATGGCCTCATTAGAAGTCTGTAGGGCTGCAACATGCATGTGTGGCCAGGAGAGAGCCTTTCACCACTGGATGTAAACAAAGCAGGCTACAGCCGTTGGATCTTGGCAATTATACAGCTGTAGACGGGGGGATCTTTTAGGGCAAAGAGACAAAAAGCACACTTACTCTTTAAGAACACACAGGAGAACTTTCTGGTTGCCTTTAACCCACAACAGTGTAACTTTTCCAGTTATAGTTTCTTGTAAGTCCCCATGCTTTTCTGCAGGATGCAATAAATTATTTTATGGCTCGGTCCACTATCCTAAAATGAGGAATACATTTTTATTATAAAATGAGACATACTGGTACCTTCTGTTTTAAAGATAATGCATTTTTGTTTAAATACACAAAAACTGCACTTTTTTTTTGGATGTGTGTCCAGACTTTCGTCTACTGGGAAAAGCAGGCAGTAGTGCCAGTTTTTAATGCGGTTTCTGAACTGACGCCTGCTGGCCAGATCTAAGACACCACCACTTACAATGTACACCATGTAGACAATTTCCCCAATAAATTTTGTAGGAGCATATTAATTCCACCTGATGGAAACACAGTGTAAATAATTCAAGGATTATTTTCTACAGAGGATTTTGAATGGGAACAGTGGGACACCTCTCTAGTCCCACAGCTATTTACACAATACACAGAAATAATCCAATAACTTCACTCTGTGTATCGGAAGGTTTCAAATGTCTAGCTGTTTTCTACCATCTTACATCATTTTATTTTAGTCGCTTTATCAGGTGCAATATTTTTCAAAATTGTTGCTAGACACCAGAATAGATAGCATCATTTTATAGGTTACTTGCAGGACAATGCCTTGCTCCATCACAGCTTTGTGTTTGTTTTTTGTTTTTTAACAGAAAGCACAGCTTTGTTTTTAGTAACACAGTATGCAGGGTCACAGATGAACCCCCCTCTCTCTATATTATTTATATAGTCAGAGATACAAATTATGCATATTCCAGGACAAGGACTGTATTCTCTCATTGTTTATGCTGAATTAAACCCCAATCCCAGTTTTAACATCACTTTTTTTTTTTCCTTTTGTAGGCGGTACCAGCAATGACAGAACTACTTAAGAAGAAATAAAGGAAGTTCCACTTGCCAAGTAATAAACAGCTGCTGCTTAACAAAAAAAAAAATCTTTGTAATTACAGATACATACCTTTTACAGGATACATTACTCCAAGCCTGATGATAATTATACTTTTTTACTGATGGTGTTAAATGGTTTAGGAATAACAGAACTTTAATAAAAGCTACTTTTTTTTTTTCTCCTCATATTTAAAATGGGAGGTGTAGTCTGACTTTTTCCCCCCTTAACAGAATTTATCTGATTTAACCACTTTCTATCCACCCCATAGCAGTTTTAATGCTACGGGGCAGTAGCTGTGCACCAGATCGTGTGTGTGTGTATATATATATATATAAAAAAAAAAATTATATTTATTATACACAGTGGGAGCAAATGAACAGGTACTGCGGACTCAATGTGCGCCGGCACCTGCTGATCATTCCGTACACAGGCAGAATGGCAGTCTACCTCTATAAACAAGTCAGATCGCCGTTCTATCAGTAGGGAAGACGTGGATCCATGCCTTCCCCTAGTTTAAAAATAAAATAAAAACACACACTGGCTAGGCACACATTTATTGCCCCTGATGTTAACCCCTTCCTAGCCAGTGTCATTAGTACAGTGACAGTCTTTATCACTGTATTAGTAGCCCTTGTTCCCAAAAGGATTTTTTTTTTGGGGTTTAGAGCACAAAAATTAAAAACGCAGAGGTAGTCAAATAACAACAAAAGAAAGCTCTTTGTGGGGGGGGGGGGGGGGGGGGGAGGACATAAGTTTTATTTAAATACAGCATCGCACAACTGTGCAGTTGTCAGTTAAAATAACGCAGTGCCGTATCACTAAAAATGGCCTGGTCATAAAGGGGGTAAATCTTCTGGAGCTGAAATGGTTAAATGGTTCTTCTCCTGCTCCATTGGGCATATAAAGATTTAACTCTTTCAGCTCTCACACCTGTATACATAGTTTGCAAGGTTGCATAAAGTAAGTGTGTGAGAGACTACCGTTTGCCATAGCCTTGTACACTGTGTTCCCCTAAGAAACACATCCTTTATTTTTACGAACCTACACTTTCCACTGACACCACCAACTGTGGAAGGGGTGTTCCACAACAGTAAAGAACTTCTTACGCAGTTTAACCATTTTGGCACTATAGCAATTGTAGCGGGGGCTCTAAATTTAGGTGGGACACTCAGGTGTGTAAGTATGGGAATAGTGGACCATTTGTGTTCGTGGAGGATTGGATGGTGTAATAATCTCCTTGGCCTCTGGGTGGCGGGGTACCTGGAGGCTCAAGGTAGATTTGCCATTACAGTGCTACCCTTTTTGTCCCTTTCCGGAGATGGTACGGCGAGGGCGGGGAATCTGCCGTGGTGTCGATGGGAGGAGATAAAAGGGGGAGACGCCCTAACCACGAGGTCTTCAGGAGGATCTTTTTCACGCGCCCAGGCACCTTAGGCCTGGGTGCGGGCGGTTCCGGCCCAGGCGCCCTAGGCCTGACCGGAATGGAGTTTGAGTCCATCCCAGGCACCTTCAGCCTGGGGTGAGGTACTAAACTAGGAGGCCTGGGGTCCAGTGACTTTGACTGGATCCCACGAGGGTGGAGAAGTCCGAGGGTCCCTGAGGTGGACGGGGCCCATGTCTGAGGTGAGGAGGCCGGGGAGGTTACCCATTCGGAGAGTCTGGAGCAGCATCAACCCAGTGACGGATGGGCCTCTGGTAACTTCCTTGGAGGGACATCTTCCCCTAATAGGGGCCGCAGCACAGCGAAGGTACTCCTATCTACGTTCTCTTGAGTTGCTGGTAGAGACTCTCAAGTTCTAAATCCTTTTTAGCTAATGCTGGTGAGATCACAGTGGTTTAGCTGATAACCAGGATAGTGCCTCGACCTGCTCATTCCCCGTATCAAAATGTTATCAAGTCGCAACCAGATGGCTACTGAAGCACTGTTTATTGTGAGATGTACAATAAAGCAAGAGTTGGACTGTGATCGGTGTGTGGAGCTCTGGTTGATGGGAGCGGAGGGGGGTGTTGACACAGCGGGACTTGATTCTAGACAAAAGCACATAGGCCCGAGGAAATATCTGGTACTGCCCTTCACCTCACCCACAGCTATGGGGAGGACATGGGTCGTAGCGCATCTCACCCTGTCGTGTGACATACCCCTAGACAAAGGAGATGGGGTGAGGCCGCTACACAATTTTAATTTTTTTTGCACATGTGAAAAATTTGCATTTTTGCCTATAAAATTACTCAAAACCCCCAGAACATTTTATTCCTTTTCTGAAAACAGAGGCTTTTTAGCATAAAAAAAAATAGTTGCAAATTTTTTTATGTTGCACAACTGTTTATCAAAGGGAAAATAAGCAAATACATTTTTAGTGTATACAAACAAAAAAAACAAACATTTTCTTTGGTTAAAATATAAAAATGGAATTGTGTTGCGTAAATAGATACCAAACATGACAAGTCTTAAAACAATGGTACCAAAAAGCCTCCATAGACAATGCTTTAACAGCCTTTACAGTGCTTCAGTTTGGAGTCAACTGTGAGCTCTGTTGCTAAAATCTTTGCTCTCACTCAGACGTCCGTGGTGATTCTTTACCTGTGTGGTGCAGTTGTGGTTTGCACCCTGCGCATATTTGCAATTGCCGGGAAACATATTTTTTTGGTTTTTAATACATTTTATTTTAACTTTATTGCCATCACAATGGGTTAGCCAGTTGCCTACCTTGGGCATCTTACAAATGTCCATAAAACCCCCTCCTCTGTACACAGGATGTGTCTTGTAAGCCTTGCATCTTATCTCCTTCTGCTCAGCTACTGTGCACAGCCCAAGATCCTATGACTGGGAGCTAGTCAGATGCCTTCCTCACTGAATGATCAGCCTGTCAGACAATCTCAGTGAGAATTCAATGTAACATTTTAAGCCAAAAACAACAAACATGTAACGCAGTAGCCATTTTATCTCCTGCATTCCCTGTTAAGGCCAGTTCACACCATAGAAACGTAGTGCAGATGGGTGTTTTTGATGTGTTCCAGTGCATTTTTGATGCAGTCCAGTGCATTTTTCCCCCCTCCTTTTTTCTTAAACTTAAAGGGGTTGTAAACTTCTGTCAGTCACCAGCCCCCTGAGCCCTGGAATGTCCCACGGCGAGGACGCGCCGTCTCTCTGCCTGGGGTTCTCGGCCCTTGATTGGATAGATTGATAGCAGCGCAGCCATTGGCTCCCACTGCTGTCAATCAAATCCAATGATGCCGGCGGGGTGGGCCAAGTCCGGCATTCGGCAGCTAAGGACGCCACATTCTGGACACGGGAGCGCGCCCGCAAAGGTAACCCCCCCCCCCGCCAGAAAAACGCTTCTCCTAGGGGGTTATTTAATGCGAGGAGGAGCCACGAGAGCCCTAGGGGGACCCCAGAAGACGGCGTTCGGAGCCACTCTGTGCAAAAGGAACTGCACAGTGGAGGTAAGTATGTTTTTTTTTTTAATATCACATTAAATAAGGACATGTGTGTTCCAGTGCGTTTTTGATGCTTTTCACAGCGTTCCGGTACAGTCCAGTGCAGGAAAAATGCAGCATGTGCTACTTTTTTTTTTTTTCTGGAACTGCAAGCATTGGTGTAAACTATGCCATTAAAGACCATATAACCGACTTTCCAATGTGTTTTTGATTCAGAAAAACAGTGTGAACTGGCCCTCAGACAGATTTGTGAGAGCTGCAGCTGACAGAATTTTTTTCCATGTGTGCACAGGGAGTAAACCAACCAGGACATGCTTTTTTTTTTTTTTTTTTTTACTACTCAACCCTTCTTTCAACCTGTATAATAACTATTTAACATTTTCAGCTCCTGTTCCATGTTTCTATATTAAATTATTTGCTGGAATCTTTTTATGAAGCACATATATACATTATCTTTTAGGATTTACCGTTAAAAATACACGGTTTAGGGTGTATCGGTTTTATTTTAAATCAGTAAGAACTATAAAAAAAATGAGAAAAATAAAATGTATGCAAAAAACTATTTCTCTTGTAAATAACTTTTAACATGCTTTGTACCAAAACATTTAATACAATTTTGCAGTAAATAGAACAAGCAGCAGAGTAAAATGTAAGTTTTCCTCACATCAATGGCTTGTGTTCAAAATATTACTGATCAAACTTGAGAAAATTACAAAGGGTCACGTGAAAGCACCGATTGTCCCCCAAAAAACATATGTATCAATTCTTTATCATAAGCAATTACAAAGTCATAGACTCCTGAACGGACATATAGCAGAAATATGGTATGTTCCATAGGGGGGGGGGTAAACGGGTGTGAGAGCCGAAGTGGTTAACCCCCCCCCCCATATGATAGCATTGGACAGGTAATAGGTACTCTTTATGCGGACATTAGGGGTCTATATGCTGCAGCTGTCCCCTGCTGGTTCTAAGACAGAGGACTGAGCGATCACATGACTGCTGATCACTCAGTGCTGACAGTCGCCACTCTCCATCCATCCCCTCCAGCACTCACTGGAGCGCCAAATTGGAGTTGGGATGGGTGTAGCTGGCTTTGTGTCTCAGCCACCAGCTGCGAGCCGGAGCCAGATGTCTATCAGACAGCTGGTTAGGTCTCAACAATATGGTCAGGATTTTTCCAGAACCTGGAAGTCCCAGGACCCACAAGAGAAGTATGACTAAAAAAAGCTTTGCCCATACTTAAAACGGAAAAAAAATCTGTATGAAGATAGCCATCAGGAAAAGTGGAAAGTGTTAATTACAAATGAACACTGTCAGAACATCTGTATTTTATACAGCAAATCCTGGCTGTCATTTCAAAAGCTTATGGGCAAATATATGGAGGAGAAATGGCAGCACGGTGTCAGTACTAGAATCTTACAGCAGATAATTCAATCTCTTCCACCTTGTTGCCGCATGTACACAATTTAGTTCATTTAGTATTTTTAAGAAAATAACTATAAAGCAAATGAGCTGGGGACAATGGTAAAAAGAAAAATGTGCAAATCTTTGTTCTTAAATTATTTTATTTTTGCATTTCCAAGTACTGACAAAATTTCATTGCATTCAAAAATATTGCAGCATTTGTAGAAAATCTGTAGTTATGGGTAAAGGAAATATATGAAAGCCATAATTTTGCATTAACAGATGTTCCAGTTGATCAAACATCTGTGTGCAGGATATGCCCTGGGTACAGCTTCTCCAAAGTTGGTTGTATAGTAAAAGCATGCGGTTAATGGATCAGTTCTGTAAACTCGATTATGAGGTCCGCCATAGAAGAGTTGTTTTAGAATAGATAGATCTCCTGAGAATAATGAATGGTGGCTTCTGAGGATGGTTTCTGTTCCAAATCAAGGTCACAGGGACACAGAATTTGGATCTACTTTGAGCAATATCTGGAGCAGATGCCGGTAAATCTCTGAGCAATGTCAGAAATCTGGTCACGTTGCATAAAGCAGTCATAACTGGCTGTTAACTGAGAATCTACTGAGGAGGCATGGATCTAAGGCCTTGCTTCATTTTAACTCTGCGTCTATCGTTTTGCTTTCTAGTAGAGGAAGATTAAGAGGAATCACTGACCTATCATGAAACATTCCAAATCCTTCACGATTTACCCTGTTGTATATGCTTATGCCTTGTCTGGGGCTAGTTGTACGTAAACTTGCTGGATTACTTAGATGTAAGCTAGCTCGATCCAGACCTTTCTGCATGAAGGAAGCATCATCAGAAAACGATAAGAGTTCTTGAACAGCAGCATGATTCACTGTGCGTTGGAACGTTTGGGCCAAGGGACAGTAGTCTGTAGACTCATCCCTAGTACTGCAGTCTGTGGATGAACAGAAGGCCTGGCTGCTGATACTTTGTGCTAGTGTTTCAGAGCTCTCTGGAGATCTAGACACACTCACTGATGTTATGCTGCTGGAGCTGCTCGTTTGCTCCTGGCTGAATGGGACTTCTGCTGAGTAGAGGTCAGACGATATGCTGGGGTGATGGTGAACATCAATAGCAGCTGTAGTGATGATGCAAGTCCCAGGTACTCCACTTTCTGCAGGTTAACACAATATAAAACATTCAAAGATTATGCCTTCTATAAAAAAAGGTCCTACTTTTCTACACCTGCATTTTTCTCAAGATGGAAATGGCTTTAGCACCCATTCACAGATTGTTTTTTGCTTTCCATCCTCTCTCTTGATGACCTATTAAAGACCCAAATGTCATACTTACCTCTGAAAAATGCACAATTCTGAAGGCTCCTGGCCAATCTCTTGTACCAGCTGGATACTCTCTGAACAGGGAGACACATGAACTGGACAGATAACTGGAATGCAACTGGCACAGGACCTTCTGAGTGGAAATTAGGGAAATACTGTATGGCTTTCTAAAAAGGCACGTGTTTGCAGGAATTGCACTCGTGTTGCTGGCATCAATTTGAAGTGGAAATCGGGACCTGCTGCTTGCTGTGGTTACACGCAACAGGGGGGAGGGGCCAGGAGGACTGAAGACACCAGACTTTAGTATAATTTTAAGATAACCAAGCAACTAACATTTTGGATGGTAGCATATCTGTATTTTGTCTCACAAGGTTTCCAAAAAAAAATAAAAAATTTACATATGTAATATTTTTGGATACACATTTAAATGCTGCTCTCTGATTTACCACCAGAATGTTATGCATTTAATATTACAGGAATGTTCAGCAAGATTAAGCTAAATATTTTAATAAGGAAATACTTATAAAATGGATATATGTTTAGCATACGAGTCTTTACACTTACCACTGCTGGGCTCATTGTAATACTGTGTGATATAATTATTCATGTCATCCTTTGTAATTACCTCTGTAAAATAAAATACAGAAGTCTGGATTAGCAAACTAGAAAAAAAGTGTATCAGTTACAAGCATGTTATGAATATACACACACACACACACACACACACACACTGGGGGTTATTTACGAAAGGCAAATCCACTTTGCACTACAAGTGCAAAGTGCACTTGCTGTAGATCCGAGGGGGACATGCAAGGAAAAAAAAAAAAAAAACAGCATTTTAGCTTGCACATGATTGGATGACTTGTAGTGCAAAGTGGATTTGCCTTTCGTAAATAACCCCCAGTATCTCACAAAAGAGAGTACACCCCTCACATTTTTGTAAGTATTTTATTACATCTTTTCATGTGACAACACCCCCACCCCCACCCCTTCAACCTTTGCAGCAATGCTGGCAGCACTAATATGTCTATTCCCCAAAGACAACCTCCGGATATGACGCTGAACACTCAACTTCTTTGGTCGACCATGGCGAGGCCTGTTCTGAGTGGAACCTGTCCTGTTTGTACCGCTGTATGGTCTTGGCCACCATGCTGCAGCTCAGTTTCAGGGTCTTGGGAATCTTCTTATAGCCTAGGCCATCTTTATGTAGAACAACAATAATTTTTCTCTTATCCATGGACTGACACGGCGTCTCTTACACTTTACACGTGGGTTATGTCCCTGCTTGCAGGAGAAGACCTAGGCAGAACGTGAGATGTTATACATACATTCTAAATTCTGTTTTGTGTTTGTGCATTACATTACATTGGCGGCCATTTTGCCGTGGATCACCTGAGCACATTGCGGAGGCCATTTTCTTGTAGAGCGGGCGCTTTTCAAGCACTTGTTTGGCCTCTATCGCCGCTGGGAACGGTGCAAATCTCCTCACACTCTCTCCTCTCAGCTCACTCACGCTGAACAGCGCGGCGCAGAGAGACAAGGCAGCGGAACCGAGCGGTCCTGGTCAGGTTGGTGGGTCCCCTGGGCATTCCCCTACTCAGTCAGCACAGCTTGTGGGTGGACTTTTTTTCTGAGGAGTCTCCGAGAGGGACAATATGGAGTCAGTGTCACCAGCTTCCCCTTACATGCCAGAGGCGACAGGCAGTGCCCCAGCACCTGCGGTCCCCATGGACCAGTTGTCGGCAGTCCTGGAATTATTTCTTACCAGGATGGAAGCGGTGTGCGAGCGCAAGGGAGCAAAAAAGCGCCCTCTCCCCACTTTATCTCCACAAGGGGAGTGCGCTGATTCAGATATGGGCCTAGCTAGTGCTGCTCAGGACCCTAGCTCTGAATATTTGGATGGTTTTGAACAGGACATTCCTTGTGAGGAAGACTCCAGTTCTGAGTCAGTAAATGACAGGGCGCTTGTTAGTGAACTCATTGATACTGTGAGGGACACTCTCAAGCTGAATGCTGCAGCTATGGAACCTCAGGCAGAGGCAGTCTCCTTTGGTTCTTTTAAGGCCAAGCCTTCTAAAAAGGTTTTTCCATATGTTCCTTTCTTTGACCAGCTCATTGATCAGGTCTGGGAAAAGCCGCAGAAGACTTTTATGGTCCCGCGGCATTTGTCTATCAGATACCCCTTTGAAGACGCCCTACTTAAGAAGTGGGCTTCTCCCCCAGTGGTCGACCCTCCAGTCGCCCATTTGAACAAGGCCACCACTCTCCCGTTGGAGGGGACTCCTGCATTTAAGGACCCAACTGACAGGAGGTCAGAAGTGGTGAGCAGAGCCATGTTTGCCTTGTTGGGATCCGCCTTACGGCCTGTTGTAGCGGCGACCCTTGTGTCTCAGACACTCACGGAATGGGCAAAATTTTTGCACCAAACTGTACAGGAGTATAATCTTCCTCCGGACACTATTGCTTTGGCCCACCAGATGGTGCAGGGCCTGATTTATGTGTGCGACGCCACGTTGGACGCGGCCCCATTAATATCCAGGGCCTCTGTCTCGGCGGTGGTATTGCGTCGTCTTATCTGGTTGAAATGCTGGTCTGCTGACCTAGCCTCTAAGAAGCTCCTGACAGATCTACCTTTTAAGGGTGGTAGACTTTTTGGTGCTGCTCTGGATGACATCAAGGATGTCACGGGAGGTAAAAGCACTCTCCTTCCTCAGACTATCAAAGGTAAGGAGGCCCGCCGTAAGCCGGGTCCTTCCTTTCCAGCAAAAAAGGTTTTTTTCCCGTCAGTCGGAGTCCACGGGTAAGCCCTCCCAGACTGACAACAGTGCGGCGGGTGGACACAAGCGCCCCTGGGTGCGTAAGCCAAACAAGCCGGCTCCCAAGCCCGCCTCCGCGTGAAGTCTTGCCCCCGCCCGACTCTGGGGTGGGGGGGGACGACTTCGCAGGTTCACGGATCGGTGGACCTCCCGGATCTCCGACCGGTGGGTGTGCGAGGTGGTCACCTCAGGATACAGAATAGAGTTCCGTTCCTGGCCCCCAGACAGATTCTTTCCCTCAAATCTCCCTCTCCTTCCTGCCCGTCGGGCAGCCCTATTGGGGGCTGTACAGGATTTGATCGGGTCCGGAGTGATTGTGCCGGTTCCGTCCCAGGAGAGGTTTCAGGGGTTCTACTCGAAACGGTTTGTTGTTCCAAAAAAGGACGGGGTTCGGCCAATCCTGGACCTCAAGGCCCTGAATGCCTTCGTGAAGGTGCAAAAATTCCACATGGAATCTATTTGCACGGTGATCGCTACACTCCATCAAGGGGATTTTCTGGCGTCCTTGGACATCAAGGACGCCTACTTGCCTGTTCCGATCTGCGCGAGCCACCAGAAGTTTCTGCGCTTTGCGATCGGCGAAGTCCACTATCGATTTGTGGCTCTTCCCTTCGGCCTAGCCTCGGCACCGAGGGTGTTCACCAAGGTGCTTGCTCCAGTTCTAGCTTTGCTGAGACAGCGAGGCATTGCTATCGTGGGCTATCTGGACGATCTTCTTCTAAGAGCAGACAGTGGCTCAGAATTAGAAGAAAGTGTGACTATCGTCAGTCAGACCCTCAGGGACTTCGGGTGGATCCTGAACATTCAGAAGTCTGTCCTGGTCCCGACTCAGCGTCTAGAGTATCTAGGTCTGATTATGGACTCCTTGGAGGCGAAGGTATTCCTACCTCCGGAGAAGCGGCTGACACTTCAGTCTGCAGTGCGGGTGCTGACGTCCCGAAAATGGTCGTCAATCCGTTTTTGCATGAGAGTCCTGGGACTCATGGTGGCCTCTTTCAAGGCTGTTCCTTATGCCCAATCGCACACCAGGGCATTACAGAAGGAGATCTTGTCCACTTGGGACAAATCCCCGTTGTCCTTGGATCTTCAGATCCAGGTGAGTCACCTGGTCAGGGCGTCCCCGGCTCTTCGGTCCGGGAGGTCGTTTCTCCCCATCCAATGGACGGTGATCACGACAAACGCCAGCCTGAAGGGCTGGGGGGGGGGGGAGTCCTGTCGGCCCAAGGGCTTTGGACTCCGGACGAAGCCCGTTTACCGATCAATGTTCTGGAAATACGGGCAATCAGACTGTGTCTCTCCTCATAGTTGGAGAGATTACAGGGTCGCTCCATCAGGATCCAGTCGGACAACGCCACGGCGGTGGCGTATGTCAACCATCAGGGGGGGACTCGGAGCTCAGCTGCGGCTTCCGAGGTCGCCCGCATCCTAAGGTGGGCCAAAAGGAGCGTGCCGGCTCTGTCGGCCGTCTACATTCCGGGCTTAGACAATTGGCAGGCGGACTATCCGAGTCGCCAGACGCTGGACCAGGGAGAGTGGTCCTTGCACCCGGAGGTTTTTCAACTCCTTTGCCGAAGGTGGGGCACGCCGGATGTGGACCTGATGGCCTCTCAACTCAATCGCAAGGTGTCGAGGTTTGTGGCCAGATCCAGGGATCCTTGGGCGGATGCCTCAGATGCGTTGGTGGCCCCATGGGGTCATTATCACCTGATGTACGTTTATCCTCCACTGCAGTTGCTCCCTCGCCTGCTGCGCAGGGTGGCGACCGAGGGAATTCCGGTGATCCTCATTGCTCCGGATTGGCCTCTGCGTCACTGGTACGCCGATCTGATACGTCTCGTCCCGGACGTTCCCTGGCGGTTGCCAATGAGGGAGGACCTTCTTTCTCAATGTCCTATATTTCATCCTGCTTTACAGTCTCTGGCTTTAACGGCATGGCTATTGAAAGCCAGGTGCTGAGAGACCGGGGTCTCTCGGATTCGGTCATTTCGACCATGTTAAGGGCACGGAAGTCTTCCTCCAGAAAGATCTATCACCGTACTTGGAAAGCTTACATCGCCATGTGCGAAGAGCTGGACTGGCGTCCGCGGACGTATTCCGTCCCCAGAATCCTGCGTTTTCTGCAGCGTGGCGTGACCCAAAAGCTTGCCTTGAGTACCATTAAGGGTCATATTTCGGCCTTGACCGTCTTCTTTCAGCGACCGCTGGTGGGTCATTCTTTGGTTAGCACCTTTATACAGGGGGGTTCGCCATGTGCTTCCTCCTGTCAAGCCTCCTCTCCCCCCGTGGGATCTGAATTTGGTGCTCTCGGTTCTCCAGGAACCTCCCTTTGAAAATATTAGAGATATTCCCCTCTTGACTTTGTCTCAGAAGGTGGCCTTCTTAGTGGCCATTACTTCTGTTAGACGAGTGTCTGAGTTGGCGGCCTTGTCCTGCAAGTCGCCCTATTTGGTCATCCATAAGGATAATAGGATTTTTATAACAGCTTACCTGTAAAATCCTTTTCTTGGAGTACATCACGGGACACAGAGCGGCATAGTCATTACTATGTGGGTTATATAGTTTACCTTCAGGTGCTGGCACTGGCAACTTCCAAACCGGAAGTACCCTCCCCTATATAAGCCCCTCCCATCCGGGAGCACCTCAGTTTTGTAGCAAAGCAATAAGTGTCGCCAAAAGAGGGGTGGGAGCTCTGTGTCCCGTGATGTACTCCAAGAAAAGGATTTTACAGGTAAGCTGTTATAAAAATCCTATTTTCTTTCTCGTACATCACGGGACACAGAGCGGCATAGTCATTACTATGTGGGACGTCCCAAAGCAATGCCCAATGAGGGGGGGGATACACCATACATAAGCTGGGCGCTATCCGACATGAGGATCTTTTGCGGCCTGCAACACACTGCGCCCAAAGGCGACATCCTCCTGACTTCTAACGTCCACCTGGTAGAACCTAGTAAACGTACTGAAGACCATGTTGCGGCCTTACAGATTTGAGCCAGGGAGGCCTGGTGATGCACTGCCCATGAAGTTCCAACTGCTCTCGTGGAGTGCGCCCTAACTTTGAACGGAGGCGGTCTCTTTCTCAAGCCATAGGCTTGCATAATGACCTGTCGAATCCACTTGGCTAAAGTAGATTTTGACGCTGCCTGACCCTTTCTGGGGCCTTCCGGCAGAATAAACAAAGTATCCGTTCTGCGAATCTGAGCAGTGGCTTTTAGATAAGCTTTAACTGCTCTTACTACATCCAAAGAATGTAATAACTTTTCCTCTACCGAACTAGGTTTGGGGAAAAAGGAAGGAAGAACCACATCTTGGTTCAAATGAAACCTCGATACCACCTTAGGAAGAAAGGCTGGATGAGGACGTAACACTACTCTGTCCTTATGGATAACCAGATATGGCTCTTTACAGGACATAGCGGCTAATTCCGACACTCTTTTAGCCGAACAAATGGCTACTAGAAAAATCAATTTCCTGGTGAGAAGAACCAAGGAAATATGCTGTAATGGTTCAAATGGTTGTTTCTGTAGAACCGACAGAACCAGGTTTAAGTCCCATGGACATATGGGAATATTAACCGGAGGGCTAATACGCATCACTCCTTGTATAAAAGCTTTGACTAGTGAATGCGAAGCCAAGGGCCTTTGAAAAAATATTGACAAGGCCGAAATCTGACCCTTGATAGTACTCAAGGCAAGCTTCCTATCTACAGCCCACTGTAGGAAGTCCAGAATCCTACCTATTACGTACTTACGTGGATGCCGTTTCTTGGCCTCACACCAAGCGATGTACGCCTTCCAGATTCTATAGTAGATCTGCCTGGATACCGGCTTCCTGGCATTGATCATGGTAGATACCACAGGATTAGAGAGACCTCTCTTTTTTAGAATGTGGGCTTCAATAGCCAGGCGGTCAAACCTAGGGCTGGTAAGGAAGGGTGGTATATCGGTCCTTGCGACAGCAGGTCCGGACGATGTGGGAGGGTCCAAGGACTCCCCACAGACATTTTTACAATCTCCGCGTACCATGCTCTTCGGGGCCACGCTGGAGCCACCAGAATCACTGGTTTCTTTTCTACCCTGATTCTGCGGAGTAATCGAGGTAACAATTGTGGCGGTGGGAATGCATATATCAGCTTGAACTGATCCCAAGGGAACACTAGGGCATCCGAGCCGCAAGCTAGGGGATCCCTTGTCCGAGAGACAAACCTGTCCACCTTTGCGTTGAATCTGGATGCTAGCAGATCTACATCCGGTGTTCCCCACCGCTGACATATTGTCCGGAAAACCTCGGGGTGAAGGGACCATTCCCCTGGGCATAATTGTTGGCGACTTAGAAAGTCCGCCTTCCAATTCTCCACTCCTGGAATGAATACCGCGGATATGGCTGGGACATATATCTTTCTGCCCATTTCAGGATGCAATTTACTTCCCTCTGGGCTGCACGACTCCTGGTGCCACCCTGATGATTGATATATGCCACTGCCATGGCATTGTCCGATTGAATTCTGACAGGGGACCCTTGGAGTTTGGATGTCCATGCTACTAGGGCATACCGGGCTGCTCGTATCTCTAAGAGATTGATGGGCAGGGCCTTCTCTGCTTCTGACCACTTGCCCTGGAGAGACCATTGCTCCAGTACTGCCCCCCAGCCTATGAGGATGGCATCTGTAGTGACCACCTTCCAAGAAACCGGACTGAAGGATTTCCCTTTTTCCAGATTCTGGGGAACCAACCACCAACCGAGGCTCTTGCGAACGGAAGGGGACAAGGACATTGGTAAGTCTAGGGCCTGAACTTTTTTGTTCCAGGCTGACAGTATGGCCCTTTGCAAATTCCTTGAATGGAATTGACCGTAGGGTACTGCTTCGAATGATGCCACCATTTTTCCCTGCAGCCTCATGCACAGGCGTATGGACGGCTGTCTTTTTGTACCCACTAGGTGGATCAAATCTCTCAAAGACGACACCTTTTCTTGAGGCAAGAAAATTTTTCTCTGGTCTGAATCCAGCCTTAGCCCCAAGTATTCCAGACTTTTGACTGGTTTTAGGGCTGACTTGTCTCGGTTGATAATCCAACTGTGAGATTCCAGATACTTGATTGTCTTGTGAACGACCACTTCTAGTTTTTCCACTGAGTGGTCTATCAGCAACAAGTCGTCTAGATATGCCATTATCGTTACACCTTGTGTTCTTAGATTGGCCACTAATGGGGCCAGAATTTTTGTGAACACTCGTGGTGCTGTGGCCAGACCGAAGGGTAAGGCTCTGAACTGAAAATGGCGCCCTTCTACTGCAAAGCGTAGAAATTTTTGGTGAACTGGAAAGATGGGAATGTGCAAATAAGCATCTTTGATGTCGATCGAGGCTAGCCATTCCTCCCCTTGTAGGGCAGTGGTCACCGATCGGATCGACTCCATCCTGAAAGTTCTGATATGTAGGAATTTGTTTAGCCCTTTTAGATTTAATATGGGCCTCACGTCCCCGTTTGGTTTCGGGACTGTAAAGAGGTTCGAGTAAAACCCGAACCCGCATTCTTCCAGGGGAACCTCCATAATTACTCCTTGGAGCAATAGTTGTTCTAGTGCCAACAGGAGGGATCCTCTCTTCCGGGGATCCCTTGGCACATTCGACCTTATAAAATGGGAAGGAGGGGAGTCTTAACTCCAATTTGTATCCCAGACTTACTGCGGAGAGCACCCATCTGTCTCTGATTGTGTCCCGCCAGGTCTCTGCGAACAACTGAAGTCTTCCCCCCCACCCGATTGAGTGGGGGCAACCCTTCATGCATTTGACTTTGGGGGAGGTTTTGTACCTCTCCTGACCCAGGGTTTCTTGTTACCCTGCGATTGTCACTGATTTTTACCCCCGGGATTTGACCGAGGAGGCCGTTGGAACTGTTTCACAGCCAATGTCCCAGGGACTGGAGAAGCAGGCCTCTTAAAAGAGGGACCTCTAACTCTGTTTTTAACCGGCAAGAGTGTACTTTTACCGCTGGAAATTTTCTGGATATATTTGTCCAGGTCTTCCCCGAATAAGCGTTCACCATTAAATGGGAAGCTAACCAGCAATTTTTTACAGGGAGCTTCAGCAGACCAGTTTTTTAGCCATAGAAGCCTGCGCATATGTACTACAGACAGCGTAAGGCGGGAGGCCTGATGGATTGAATCCTTTATGGCGTCAACCACAAAGCATAAGGCTCTAGGTAGATCAGCTAGGGCAAGGGCCTGCTGATCTGGCAAGTCCCTTAAGACCTGTTTCAACTGATCCTTCACTGCTTGGCAGACCCCAATAGCTGCCACTGCTGGTTGTGTCACCAAGCCTGCTGTAGAGAAAGCAGATTTTAATAAGGACTCCAATTTTTTATCTATTGGGTCCTTGAACATTTGGATATTATCTACTGGACATGTCAGTGATTTATTCACACAAGAGATGGCTGCGTCCACTGTAGGGACCCTCCATTTTTTGATGAACTTATCCTCCATGGGATAGACCACCGGAAATCTCTTGGGGGGAGTAAATATTTTATCAGGATGTTCCCAATCCTGGTAAATGAGCCCTTCCAGTAAAGGATGGATTGGAAAGGAACAGACAGTCTGGGGAGCTTTTAGCGACCCCAACGAGGAGACAGAAGTGGATGATGGCTCCGCAAGGGGCATTTTAAATGCTGATCGGACCATGTTAGTCAGGGACTGAACCCATAATCTTTCAGCATGTGATGCTGAGAATGGCTCTTCCACTGTTGATTCCTCTACAACAGAATCAACCTCATCCTGATCCCCTTCAGGTAGGTCGATCCCTGTATGGGACTGTTGCTCTGCTATCAGGTACTATGAGGGAGGAGACGGAGATAGGGCGAGCTTTCCCTCTGACAGGGAAGCAGCGATCAATGTTGTCAATCTCTCTTCCAGTCCTCCCAGAGCTGGGGAAAAAACCTCCTCTGTTATATACACAGGAGCAGGTGAACTGAGGACAGCCACAGTACCAGGTACTCCTGAGGGTGCTCTACGGTCACTAACCTCTGATTTTTCAGGGGAGATTGGTGCAGCCAAAGCAAGCCCAAGATCCTCAGAGCCCGATGGAGACCCCCTATGCTTCCTGGGATTCTTAGTCCCGGAGACTTTAGACGGCATATTCCTAAGCCCAAAGCTGAGGTATTCCAGCCGAAATACACCACTTACTGACAATAGTCTAGCACAATTGCTGCTATATAAACAGTTGGTGTCTACTAATGTGCCTTTCTATGGGGATGCCTGCATCAACCGCCTGCTGTATGCCTTTCTAAATGTTGCCAGCTCTGTTTCTGCCTTCCATAACCAGCTGACAACACCTAATTGTGCTTTTTATCATGCTGGGACGCCCGCACATGCGCAGAAGCGCTGCGGCGGGCACAGAGCGTCATCCACCAAGCTCCGCCCCTTTTTCCAGCTCACCTCTATAAATAGAGGCGCGTGCACGCGCGCGGGCACGTGCGCCTTCGGCGCTCTTTTTTAAAAGGAACTAGGGACAGAAGCCAGGGCCCTGATTGCCACAGGGCCGGGGGATGGACGAGCATTGCAACATGGCAGAGGAAACAGTTTCCCATCCAGAGAACTCACCATCTGCCTGGATTTTGACTTGGAAAGAAAAAATCCACATGACAAGAAAACAACGTTCCACAGCGGCCTCTAGTGGTTTAACACAGGTACCGCGGTTTAACCATTTTTTTTTTTTTCTTGACCACTCTTAAAATTATTACATTTTTTAGTAGTTACAGGCATGCACAGATATTTAGCGGGAATACCGTTAGGTAACAGGCAGAAAGACATATTAGGCTTGGGGGTCCCCCAATAGAACCAAGTTCCTGAGGGCCCCCACTTACCTTTTCCTCGCCGCAGGACTCTGTTTGGTCCACAGAAGCCCAAACTTCACCTCTCACGGCAGGCATTGTAATTAAACCTTCAGGGACCGGGTTCCCAAGGATTCCACTCCCCTGGACCTGTATAGCACCCTGCACAGAAAACATCTTGGTCGTGGGTATGACCAGAGCTCTGGATCCCAGGGTCCAGCCCTCCTAAGAGAAGCATTACAGGCAAAACCTTGCTCTTCTCTGCAAGGCCCGGGTACCGACCGTTTAGCTATGAAGCTTTTTTGGTCGGATCCGGAATAGCTTACTGAGGCCCAAAAGAACCTGTACGCAAGCTCAGTGAAAAACACATGTTACTTCTTGGCCAACACCTTAGACACTGGCAAAAAACTGAGGTGCTCCCGGATGGGAGGGGCTTATATAGGGGAGGGTACTTCCGGTTTGGAAGTTGCCAGTGCCAGCACCTGAAGGTAAACTATATAACCCACATAGTAATGACTATGCCGCTCTGTGTCCCGTGATGTACGAGAAAGAAAAAAGGTGGTGTTGCGTCCGCGACCTTCTTTTTTGCCAAAGGTGGTCTCGGCCTTTCACCTAAATGAGGACATTGTCCTCCCGTCCTTGTGTCCTCACCCATCGCATCCCAGAGAGTTTGCGCTTCACACATTGGATGTGGTACGAGCCTTGCGGGTGTACCTGTCTGCTACTGTTTCTATTCGGAAGTCTGACTCACTGTTTGTGACTGTCTCTGGTCCAAAACAGGGCCAAGCGGCTTCATCTGCCACCATTTCTAGGTGGATCAGACAAACCGTCATTCAAGCCTATGCTCTCAAGGGGCGGGCGCCTCCCTTTCCGGTTACGGCGCATTCCACCAGGGCAATTGGTGCTTCCTGGGCTTTCCGACATCAAGCGTCGGTTGCACAAGTGTGCAAGGCGGCGACCTGGTTGTCCGTTCATACCTTTTCTAAGTTTTATAAGGTTGATGTGGCTGCATCTTCGGATGCTTCCTTCGGCCGCAAGGTGCTGCAGGCCGCTGTTTAAAGTTGCAACTCCTCCGTTGAGGAGCTCTGCCTTGTTTGGAGTGAAGTTTTTGGTTTTTCCATTTATACTGCTCCCATCCCTCTTGACACTGCTTTGGGACATCCCACGTGTAAAGTGTAAGAGAGACGCCGTATCAGTCCATGGATAAGAGAAAATAGGATTTTTGTACTCACCGTAAAATCCTTTTCTCTGACATCCATGGACTGACACAGCACCCACCCTTCCTTTTAAGGTTTGTACTGCTTTGTTACGAACTGAGGTCTGCTGACTGCAGTGGGAGGGTTATGTCCGGAGGGACCACCCCCCCCTGGTGCGGGGCTGTTCAGCTCTGGCTTTTTAGAATGTATGTATAACATCTCACATTCTGCCTAGGTCTTCTCCTGCAAGCAGGGACATAACCCACGTGTAAAGTGTAAGAGACGCCGTGTCAGTCCATGGATGTCAGAGAAAAAGGATTTTACGGTGAGTACAAAAATCCTATTTTTCAGATCCTCAGCGTTCTTTGCCATGAGGTACCATGTTGAACTTCCAGTGACCAGAATGAGAGAATGAGAGCGATAACACCAAATTTAACACGCCTGCTCCCCATTCACACCTTGTAACACTAAAGAGTCACATGACGCCAGGGAGGAAAAATGGCTAATTGGGCCCAATTTGGACATTTTCACTTAGGGGTGTACTCACTTTTGTTGCCAGCGGTTTAGACATTAATGGTTGTGTGTCGAGTTATTTTGAGGGGACAGCAAATTTACACCGTTAACCACTTGACAACTGGGCACTTAAACCCCCTTCCTAACCAGACGAATTTTCAGCTTTCGGTGCTCTCACATTTTGAATGACAATTACTCAGTCATGCAACACTGTACCCATATGATATTTTGGTCCTTTTTTTCACACAAATAGAGCTTTCTTTTGGTGGTATTTGATTGCCTCTGGGTTTTTTTTTTTTTGTGCTATAAATGAAAATAGACCGAAAATTTTGTAAAAAAATGAATTTTTCTTAATTTCTATTATAAAATTTTGCAAATAAGTAATTTTTCTTCATAAATTTGGGAAAAAATGTATACTGCTACATATCTTTGGTAAAAATAACCGAAATTAGTGGATATTATTTAGTCTGGGTGAAAGTTATAGGGTCTACAAGCTATGGTGCCAATCACTGAAAATGTATCAATTTGATTACACCTGATGTACTGACAGCCTATCTCATTTCTTGAGACCCTAACAAGCCAGAAAAGAACAATTACCCCCCAAATGACCCCTTTTTGGAAAGTAGACATTCCAAGGTAGTTAGTAAGAGGCATAGTTAGTTTTTTGAGGTTGTCATTTTTTCTCACAATTCTTTGCAAAATGAAGATTTTTTTTATTTTTATTTTTTTTCACACCAAATTGTCATTATAACAGGTTATTTCTCTCACATGGCATGTACATTCCACAAATAACACCACAAAATATATTCTGCTACTCCTCCTGAGTATGGCGGTACCACATGTGTGAGACTTTTATACAGCCTGCCCACATACAGAGGCCCAACATTGAAGTAGCCCCTTCAGGCGTTCTAGGAGCATAAATTACACATCTAATCTCTCAACCACCTATTACACTTTTGAAGGCCCTGGAGCACCAGGACAATGGAAACGCCAACAAAGTGACCCCATTTTGGAAAGCAAACACCCCAACGTATAATCTATGAAGCATTATGAGTCTTTTGAGCTGTTCATTTTTTTCCAGAAGTTTTTGGAAAATGTGGAAAAAAAATGAAAACGCATTTTTTTTACACAAAGTTGTCCATTTATAAGATATTTCCAACACATAGCATGTACATAGCAAAAATTACACCCCAAAATATATTCTCCTACTCCTCCTGAGTATGGCGGTACCACATATGTGAGACTTTTACACAGCTTGGCCACATACAGAGGCCCAACATTGAAGTAGCAACTTCAGGCGTTCTAGGAGCATAAATTACACATCTAATCTCTCAACCACCTATTACACTTTTGAAGGCCCTGGAGCACCAGGACAATGGAAACGCCAACAAAGTGACCCCATTTTGGAAAGCAAACACCCCAACGTATAATCTATGAGGCATTATGAGTCTTTTGAACTGTTCATTTTTTTCCAGAAGTTTTTGGAAAATGTGGAAAAAAAATAAAAACATTTTTTTTACACAAAGTTGCCCATTTATAAGATATTTCCAACACATAGCATGTACATAGCAAAAATGACACCCCATAATATATTCTCTTACTCCTCCTGAGTATGGCGATACCACATGTGTGAGACTTTTACACAGCCTGGCCACATAGAGGCCCAATATCCAGGAAGCACCATCAGGTGACCTAGGGACATAAATTACGCATCTAATTTCCTTACAATCTATCACATTTTTGAAGGCCCTTCATATTTCTAGCATATAGCATGTACATACCAAGAATTACACCCTGAACTACATTCTGCTGAGTAAATGGTAAACAAAAGATTACCTGTGGTTTTAGTAGTGCAATTGTCCACAGAAGGAGAGCCCTGATCCAGGCAGCAGGCAGGGACGTGGTCAGCGTCAGTGAATGTAATTGTCCAGGCAGCAGGCAGGAATATTGTCCATAGTCAGTACAGGCAGAGATACTGTCCATATACAGTCCAAGGTCAGTGCAAGTAGAGACATTGCCAGCAGTGCCAAAATATTGGTCCTGGTAGTAAGCAGGAACATGGTCCAAGTAGCAGGCCAGGAAAGAATGGGGACAGGGGTAGAGGCTTCTCCCACCCAAATCTCTTTGAAGCCTCCGAGTCTCCAGACCCTAATCCGGGAATGAGAAAACTAAAAAATTTGTTTTCTTCATCCAGAAAAACAATTCTGGAGCCCCTCACATATGTGAGACCCCTGTGTCCCCATTAGCATAGCAGGGTAAAAGATCAATCCAAGAGGCAGGCAAAAAACGTGGTCAAACAGTCCAGGGTCAGTTCCAGAGCAGGCAGAGGTAGGTACAGTTTAGGGTTAGGCAGAAGCGTGGTCGTATAACAAGCCAGGGTCAGTTCCAGAGCAGGCAGAGGTAGGTACAGTTTAGGGTTAGGCAGAAGCGTGGTCGTATAACAGGCCAGGGTCAGTTCCAGGGCAGGCAGAGGTAGGTACAGTTTAGCGTTAGGCAGAGGCGTGGTCGTTTAGCAGGTCAGGGTCAGTTCCGGAGAAGGCAGCGGTATGTACAGTGGCATAAGGGGTGTGGCGGTAAATGACAATTAGGTTTACCATACTTTCCTAATAATGTAGAAAAGTATGGTAACGACGGAAACATCGACCAAAACAAAGGCCTGGTTGGGAAGGACAATCGGGACAATAATACACAGTGTCTCTTCTTGTTCCTTCTTTGGAGCACACCCGGCATCTCTTCTGACGTTTTCGGCCTGTTTCATGGGGGGGGAGTTTATCAGGAAAGTGGCGTTCATGGAGTCTGCTCACTGAATCTGAGCGAATGCTTTCTGGTGGGTCTTCAGGGTACAAAAGGGCTTCGATAATTTCTTCTTGGTACTGAAAATAAGATAAGGGGGTCCTTGTAGATTTACGGTAAATGACATAAGTATTGTAAAGGGCCATACTGAAAAGATATATGGAGACCTTTTTATACCAATAGCGGCTTTTTCTTGTGGGAAGATAGGGTTCAATCATCTGATCATTAAAATCGACTCCCCCCATGAACAAATTATAATCATGAACACATGCTGGTTTTTGGATAGGGCCGTTTCTTTTGGGGATTTCCACGTAGGTGTCGTTATGTATCGTTGAGAGCATGTGAACATTTCTTTTGTCCCTCCACCTGATAGCCAATAGCTCTTCATTCCGCAAAGACGCCGTCTCCCCTTTTCGTAGTCTTTCAGTAACGAGTCTTTGCGGGAAACCCTTCCTGTTGGCTCGCACTGTACCACACGCTGGAGTGCCCTTCCGGTAAAGGTTGCGGAAGAGGGGGATGCTGGTATAGTAATTATCCACATAAAGGTGGTAACCCTTTTCAAGGAGTGGATATATAAGCTCCCAAACAACCTTTCCGCTGGCACCGATGTACTCAGGACATTCAGGGGGATGCAGTTGGGAGTCCTTCCCTTCATACACCAGGAAGGCGTAAATGTAGCCAGTGACCCGGTCACATAGCTTGTAGATTTTAACCCCATATCGGGTCCTTTTGCTTGGAATAAACTGCTTGATGCCAAGCCTGCCTGTGAAGTGGACCAATGACTCATCCACGGATATATTTTGGTCGGGGATATATAACTGGGGGAATTTCTCAGAGAAAAAATTTAGAAGTGGCCGAATTTTAAATAATTTGTCATGTGATGGGTCATTTCGGGGAGGGCACTGGGTATTGTCATTGTAATGGAGAAAGCGCATTATCATGAGGTATCTGGATCTTGACATAATGGATGAAAAGACTGGCATGTGCTGGATGGGTTTGGAGGACCAATAGGAGTATACTTCATTTTTTTTTGAGAGCCCCATGTTGAACGTTAGGCCTAAAAATAATTTAAATTCCTCCACTGTCAATTCTCTCCACACATAGGGACGGGCATAACTTGAATCAGGGTTGTTAGTTATGAATTGTTGTGCAAAGAGGTTGCACTGGGTCACGATGGAGGATAATAGGTCTTGGGTAAAAATTAAATTAAAAAAATCAATAGGGGCAAAATTCTCTGTGTTCACCTGAACACCTGGCTGGGCGGTGAAAGGGGGGATGTTTGCTGCTCCTGAATTGGGGGGAAGCCACAGAGGGTTTTCAAGGGCATAGGGAAGGCTGGCATGGGTCCTAACCCTTTGGGGCTGAGATGACACCCCGCTAGTTCTTGGCCTTTGCTGTAGTGGTACTTCATTTCTTGTGGATGGCACTGTGCTACTGGTGGATGGCACTGAGCTGCTGGTTGATGCCACAGCACTACTTGTGGTAGCCTGCTGATCCATGTCAGAACGCCTTCGTTTCCTGGGCACACTTTCCTCTTCCTCTGAATCTGTAGAAGACCCACTGCTTATAACAGGTTCATATTCTGAACCAGAATCAGACTCAGAGAGCTCGTCGCTGCTCTCGTCAGTCAAGCAAAGCTGTTGGTATGCCTCCTCAGCGGAAAACATTTTTTTTGCCATACTGGTGACTGTGGGCTGTGGTGACAAACTGTGGTAGGAAAACTGGAACAGATATGGCTGCACTGATGGGTGCTGATGAGGCTGGTCTAATGAGGCTGCACTGCTGGGTTCTGATGAGGGTGCTGCTGGGTTCTGAGGAGGGTGCTTCTGGGTTCTGATGAGGATGCACTGCTGGTAACTGATGAGGGTGCAGATGAGCACTATAGTGGCGCTGATGTGGTACTGATGGCACCGATGGGGCACTGTAGTGGCACTAGGCACTGTAGTGGCACTGGTGGAGCACTGGCGGCACCGATGGGCACTGAAGTGGCAGAGGTGGCACTGATGAGCACTGGTGGCACTGATGAGCTTTGTAGTGACACTGATCAGCCTTGTAGTGACACTGATCAGCCTTGTAGTGACACTGATCAGCCTTGTGGTGGCACTGATCAGCCTTGTGGTGGCACTGATGGACACTAGTGGCACTGATGGGTACTCTGGTGGCACTGATGGGCACTGTAGTGGCACTGATGAGTATTTTTGTGGCACTGCTTACACAGATGGGTACTGTAGGGGAGCTGTAGGGGCGCTGATGGGTAGTGTGGGGCACAGATTGGCACTTGTGTGGCACTGTGTGGCACTGTGTGGCACTTAAGGGCACTGCTGAATATATATGAGACACTCACTGTTAAAAGGATCTCTCCTCTCCTCACACGCTGTATCGGTGTGAGGAGAGAAGAGAGCTGGACCTCTGTTTGACCCCAGTTTGTTTACATTCTGATCGCTCCCTCATTGGAGGGAGCGATCAGGTGGTAAAGAGCCGCTATCATTGGCTCTTCACCGCGATCCTTGTTGCAGTGGGAGCCGTGAACTCGGCGAGCACGGACACTTCCGCGAGCGCGCACCAGGGGGCGCGCGGGAAGCGCGAATGCACGAGGACGTCCCAGGGACGTGAGCTCAGGATAACTCGACCACTCTGTGGACGTCTTTTGTCCATGACGCGGTCGGGAAGTGGTTAATACATATTTTATTTATTTATGGTTGAACTGGATGGACTTTTGTCTTTTTTCAACCTGACTATGTAACTATATACACACACAGTTAGGTCCATATATGTTTGGACGCAGACAAAAATCCTTTACCGCCAATGGCAAAACCTATTCCATCTCGAACTTCCATTGCTGTTCCACTGACTTACGTAGTCTATTGTCTACAATGCCCATGCCGCCTACTCTACTTGTGGCAAACCATCAGACCCGAGGGCCAGATTTGGTGAACACCATCGGGCCATAGAAGCAGGTGATACCGACTAGTGTTCCTAGACATTTCAAAGACTGTCACGGGTAATCCACTAAAGGACTCGAAGGATGGACAGGGATGTTCTCAATGATCCAAACTTGAAGTGCCAAAACGTTTCAAAAGAAAGACTCTGCGAACAAGAAACTTTTTTGATTTTTTTCCTTAAACACTATGGCACCTCAAGGACTCCATGAAGAATTAGAAATAAATACTGTCATTTAACCACAACATCCTCACAAATCCTTCTGCCTCATCCCATACAGTACCTAATCGATTCCAACATATCTGAGCGCACTCTACCCATTGTGACTCGATATACACACCCTATATACTATTTTCTTTTACACCATCTTTTTTCTTAATATTTTCTTCTTTTTTTTTTCTTAAAAAAAAGTGTTCAGTTTTTTGGTTTTTTTTACCTTTTCAATTACCCATCTGCATATGCGTTTTTAACCACCTCAATACTGGGCACTTTCACCCCCTTCCTTCCCAGACCAATTTTCAGCGCTCTCGCACTTTCAATGACAATTGCGTGGTCATGCTACGCTGTACCCAAATTAAGTTTTTATCATTTTGTTCACACAACTAGAGCTTTCTTTTGGTGGTATTTATTAACGACTCCGTTTTTTATTTTTTGCGATACAAGCGGAAAAAAAAAGAGAAGAGGAAATTTGGAAAAAAAACACAACAATATTTTCTTCTATTTTAAAAGAAATCCAATAAAATAGAATTTTGTCATAAATTTAAGCCAAAATGTATTCTGCTACATGTTTTTGGTAAAAAAAAAATCCTGTTAAGTGTATAATAATTGGTTTGTGTGATCACGGACAGATGTACGCTGATGATCATGTACGGGTGTGCGCAGGTGATCATTGGGACATGTGATTTTACTGTTACATATGTGGGGGACAGGTGATTGGACACAGCCGTCATGTGATGAGGAGGGCCAATTACAGAGCCCTCCTGCCAAATCGGAGATGCGCCGTGTCCGGGTGACACAAGCGCATCGGGCATGCACGCGGTCCCCCTCCTGAGGGACGTTCCTGAGCGTCCACTCAGAAGAAGGAACCATTTTTTCCCCTTTAATATTATCCCTTCTACCATCTTCTTAATTGTTCACAAGGAGGACCCCTTCATCCGACAGAACATGCTACAATCAGTTCATAGATCGGCTGACACAGCCCAGAAATTGCCACTCAATTGTGGATGGCCGTCACTCTTGAGCTCCGCTCCACTCATATTTCTCTATAAAAGGCATGTCAATCTACAGCCCCTCTATCTATTGGTTTGATAAAGGGGCAGAGAACCATGCATAGTGCCTGTACTTATACTAATGTGGATTTGGGTTTCCTGTGCTAGGTGGGAGGAGCCACTCTCCCATAAGGCCGTCCTGGAAGATGACTTGGGAAAAGGATTTTACAGTGGGTACAAAAATGCTAATTTCTTTCTTGTCCACTGAAGGACTTTTATCTTTGGGATCTTCAAAAAGCAGTCCACACGAAGAATGTGTAAAAGCAAAAAAAAATCAAATCACTAACAGGCCCAAGATAACAGCAGTAAAATGGCATTTCCTTCAAGAAAATTTCCTTTTTGTGAACTGAAACCAGATAGCATGACAGAATGTCCTGGTGAAGGTGAAAGGAAGAAGCTACCCTTAGAGAAGAAGGAAGACCTGCTCCTTAATATCACCTTGTCTCAAAAACGCAGAGATGGTTCTTACCAGGGTAAAGATGAAAGTTAAGAAAATTGTCTCACAGAGGTGATGGCTACAAGGAACATCACCTTGTGTGTGTGTGAGAGAGAGAGAAATGCCTCTAATGGCAGTTGCTAAAGAACACAGATAAGCAGAAGGAATGAAAGGCCAACGTTCTCTGAAAAAGGATAGAAAAGGGGAGAAACCTGACCTTTGATAATGCTGAGAGCCAAAACACTGGTCCAAACCCAGCTGCAGAAAGAAGAGGAGAAATTCCTCAAGTGAAATCCACGAGAATCACACCAAGTGAAGCAGGCATTCCACGTCTAATAGATCTTACGGTATATAGCCTTCCCAACTTTTAGCACTGTAGGAATGACAGATTCAGGGATGCCTCTGTTTCTTAACACTTAGGCTTCAACAGCCATGATGTTAAAGCCAGCAACCGCTAAGCAGAATGGTAAAATCGGTTCTTCAGACAAAAGATCCTGATGATCCAGCAGAGCCCATGGAGTGTCTGCCAGGAGTCTTACCAGGTCAGCATACCACATTTGTTTGGGCAAGTCTGGAGCAATAAAGATCACCAAAATGCACTCAATCTGGAACCTGTGAAGCAGATGAGGAAGAACCTTCAATGGGAGAAAAGGTAAAAGATAGGATGTACTGACCCCTATTATGTGTCATCTCATGTTATAGGATGTACTGATCCTATGCAACCACCAGAGCATCCAATGCCTCCACTTGAGGATTCTATTATCTGGAGACAAACCTGTCCAATGTATTGTGAAACCCCAGGTCTCCAGGTTCAACATCTGGTGCTCCACACCTGGGACACAGGTCCAGCAACACCTGTAAATGTAGAGACCTCTCCCCCAGGTCCAGATGCGGTTAGCTGTGAAAGTCTACTTACCAAATAGCCTAATCTGGAATGTACATGATGGAGAAGGTGAGAAAATCAAGTTCTGCCCAGGGCAGGATCCGATCCACCTCTCCTCGTGGTGAGACTTCTGTTTTCTCCCGTGCCGGTTGATCAGGAGATTCTGGTGTGATGCGTAACATGCTAAAGATAACAAAAGAGACATGAATGAAGCCTCATTCAAAACGCCCCACCATTGAGGATTGTCCTCATGTGGTCGCAGGAGGAAGAGAATTTAAATAGAAAATTCCTAAGAGGGGGAATTTTCTATTTAAATTCTCTTCCTCCTGCGACCACGAGGACAATCCTCAATGGTGGGGCGTTTTGAATTTGTATGGGACATATTTTCCACCTCAAATCAAGTTTTATATACAGTTCTAAGCAGCCTGGGTAAGGGTCGCCTTTTCCCACATCTATGTATATAATTTTTTTAATATCTGTCAATTGGATTTTTTCGGTATTTTTTGATTACCTGCATATTGATATTATGCCAACAATTCCATTGATTTGTTTTTTCTTTGTAGTTTAAATCAAACAACATGAGGCTTCATTCATGTCTCGTTATCCTTAGCATTTTACACATCACACCAGAATCTCCTGAAGAAGCTCCAAAAAAGCGAAACATGTTGAGTGGTAGTGTCTGTGTATATGCCTTTTAATGGAACTTACAATTCTTGATATGGATGGATTATTTTCCTCATGTTTTTTATCTTTGTAATAAATTACTTACATTTTATCTATTTTGTATTTGTGTCTTTCCACTATTTGAACACCTAAAAAGTCCCAGGGTTCGTTACCCCTCCCTACTTATTGCTCTATGCCCAAGAGGGTTAAGGCAATGCTGGAAAATAACATTTTCACTTAGGGGTGTACTCACTTTTGTTGCAAGCAATTTAGACATTAATGGCTGTGTGTTGAGTTATTTTGAGGGGACAGCAAATTTACAGTTATACAAGCTGTACACTCACGACTTTACATTGTAGCAAAGTGTAATTTCATCAGTGTCACATGAAAGATAATATAAAATATTTACAAAAATGTGAGGGGTGTAATCACTTTTGAGAGATACTGTATGTTCAGGGGACACCGCCTGATGAGACACCATTACCCCAGGTGAGGACATCTGCTGAGAAAATCCACTTGCCAGTTTCTATCCCAAACATGTACACCATGGAGGTCACTGGAACCTGAGGTTGCGCCAAGAACAAGTCCATGCCCCCATTTCTGTTCCTCTTGCCCCCCCTGATGATTGGTGTAGGCCACAGCTGCGGCTCTGTCTGACTAAATGCATTCCAGATGATGGCTCAGATGGAAAGGGGGGGGAGTTTAGTGAAGTAATGAAAAGGTGTATTGCTAGTAACACCTAGACATTGATTGGAAACGTTTATTTCCTATGAAGGCCAACAACCCTGAACCAACAGCGGGCCTGGGGTCTGTCATGACAAATTTACATTTAAAAAAAGGAGAAAAAAATAAAATAAAAAAAAATCTGCCTGCTGACCATGCTGGGATTCCAGATTCCACCTTGACAGAGGAGGATGCAACTGAATCACCTTGTCCAGAGACCAACTGGATTTGTCCCATATTGTGCAAATTAACTGTTAGGCCCTTGAGCGGAATTGAGCAAATGGAACCACTTTGAAAGTGGATACCACCAATCTAAAAACACTTGCATGCAGCTCCTCAGGGAGGATCGAAAGCCAGGATTGAAGTGGTCAAACCAACTTCTCCAAGGACAAAAAAAAATGGTGGCTTGATAATACTGATAACCATGCCCCTGTAAGATTTAGTACAAGCAGGCACAGCCTACATAAGAGTGGCAACTCTGCTCTGAATTTTTTATTTTTTTGCAAATTCTTTAAAATTATCTGGCTAAAAGACAGAATTCAGAGAGTAGTGGTTAATGATTCTTACTCTGAATGGTCCAAGGTTAATCAGTGGTGTACCCCAAGGTTCAGTGTTGGGACCCTTCATTTTTTAATATCTTTATAAATAATATTGGGTCTGGGATTAAAAGTACCATTTCAGTCTTTGCAGATGACACCAAGCTATGCAGTGGAATAACATCCTTGCAGGATGTCTCCAATTTACAAGCCGACCTCAATGATCTGTCTTATTGGGCAACTATGTGGCAGATGAGGTTTAATGGTAATAAATGTAAAGTTATGCAATTGGGGGCTAAGAATATGAATGCATCATACATACTAGGGGAGAGTACAACTGGGGGAATCCATAGAGGAGAAGGATCTGGGGGTTTTGGTAGATCATAAGCTCAATAATAACATGCAATGCCAAGCTGCGATTTCCAAAGCGAGCAAAGTCCTTTCTTGTATTGAGAGGTAACATTTTGCCCCTGTACAAATTAGTAAGACCGCATCTGGAATACGCGGTTCAGTTTTGGGCACCAGTTCTCAAAAAGGATATCGGGGAACTGGAGAAAATGCAGAGAAGGGCAACCAAACTGATAAGAGGCATGGAGGAGCTCAGCTATGAGGAAAGATTAGAGGAACTGGATTTATTCTCTCTTGAGAAAAGGAGATTAAGGGGGATATGATCAACATGTACTAATATATAAGGGGTCCATATAGTGAACTTGGGTGTTGAGTTATTCACTTTACGTTCAACACAGAGGACAAGGGGGCACTCTTTATGCTTAGAGGAAGAGAGTTTTCATCTCCAAATACAGAAAGATTTCTTCACAGTAAGAGCTGTGAAAATGTGGAATAGGCTCCCTCCAGGAGGTGGTTCTGGCAAGCTCAGTAGAAAGGCCTGGATTCTTTCCCAAGTGCACACAATATAGCTGGGTACTGACATTTATAGATAAATTTGATCCAGGGAAAATCAGATTGCCTCTCGGGGGTCAGGGAGCAATTTTTCCCCTGCTGTAGCAAATTGGATCATGCTTTGCTGGGGTTTTCCGCCTTCCTCTGAATCAACTGTGGGTATAGGATTGGGTATATGGGATTGTTTGATATTTTTTATTTATTTTTATGGTTGAACTAGATGGACTTGTGTCTTTTTTCAACCCAACTATGTATCCAGCATTCCCAAAGCCACGAAATACAATGGAAACATAAATATATAAAGTGACCAAATAAAAGGCCCCAATTCATCAGGGAATACGGCAACAACTATATATAACAAAGTGCAGGGGTGACCTGGTTGGGACACCTAGCAATAACATAATCAGCATCACTTGAAATAGAGACTAAATCTAGACTAGAACAAGCTATAAGCCATGAATGCAAAGGCTACACCAGTTTTTCTCAGGGAATAGGGAGGAGCAGGGCAGAGGAGGTGGCCACACGAAGGGGAAGGGAGGAGAGTTATATTTAGGAATGGGGGGGATTATGTGGGTTGGGTAAAAAAAAAAAAAAAAAGAAGTGGGGGGGGGGTCAAGAAAAAGGGGGGGGGCTGCTGGTGGAGGGATGAATAATCTCGAAGGAGGGGTGTTCATAGGATGCAAAGAGGGCTTTACCCGGTTCTGAGAATGGGAACATATTCCAATGGATCAAAGTTTTGGAGTAAGCCTCTGCCCTGAATTTAGATGCAGTGAAGCATTGTTGCCATACCTTGGGTGTCAAGATACTACATTAGGTGGACTTCACTGGCAGGATCAACAGGTATGTAAGGGACTATGCAGTGGGACGAAGAGAAAACTGAAAAAATACCAATGCACTTAAAATTATGTGCCGTCGCACAGATGTTGTTAATCTGAGGCCATAGTTCTACAGCTTTCGTTTTGGTCCCAGCTTTGCCGACTAGGAATTTATGACCTGAAACAATTCTGCCACGCCGGTGTTCAGATTTTCCAGACTTCAATGGCTGCATGCTTGTTGTGCAGGCCAGGGACTACCTAGGTGGTAAAACCAGGGCCAGGATGGCAGTCCAAAAACTTCCTTCAATATTTAAATCTGATCTTCAAATAGCATTACCATTTTAGTTTCGTGTTTCAATGTAAGCATTTCTCTACTCTACACACCTTTAAATAGTTACGCTTTAAGTACCAATTTTATGACAGGACAGGTTTTAGGTGTGTATTGTGTTACTACCACATGGTCACCACAGAATCCCTCAGCCATGACAATCATCAATATGAAAAAACCTCAGATAGCAGAAACATTAAAACAATTGTGACAGTTCATTATTAAGTATTCCCCCCTGTACCATATAAGGAATATTGCATCTTAAGAAGAGAACCCCTTAAGTTTTCCCTGAATTGGGTGGCTGAGAATAGCAAGAAATCATTACAGTTACTGTGAGTCAGGAATTTCATGTTGGTAAAAAAGCATCATCTACTATGCCTGTGGCTTATCAGATTTAAGTGCTTGGAGGTTTCAAGAGCTGGGTACTGGTAACAGAGTGTTACCCTCTGTGCTTGTGGTTTATCAGCTGTAAATGCTGCTGTGTTTCAGGAATGTTCTCGCTTCCCAGCGAGCCATATATCCCACACTCCTCTGGGAGCCACCGATGGCTCTCTACAGCACTCTGCGGTTTACAGGTGAAACAAACAGATGTTTTCCGTTCAACATTTTCTCCACTTTATATGACCCAAACCGCCGACTAACTTCTCTGCATCCTGAAGACAATCAAAGTTGACAATGAGACGGAACAAGTCTGCTCTCCTGGTCTGGACTGGGTTTTAAAAGCTTTTTTGGCCGTGTTGAGGCTGAATTGCCTGCAGTCAGGGGAGGGCTGCGAGCTAATGTGAGAGTTTAGAATGAGCATGAGTGTAGCTGTGGGCTGTTAGACACTAAGAAGCATGCACAGCTAGCCGCTCTTCAATCTTTTCATTGTTTCCATCTATAATTCACACGCCCTGACACACGACCTCACAAAGCTACATACAGTCCAGCCCTTTCATCACACCAAAAGCCCATTATCTTTTCAGGTTATCATTTTATGTAAATATGTGAGATCTTTTAAAAGGAGGGCAACAACAAAAAAATAATGAAATAAAAAAATACATCACAGCCATTTTGATATTGCATTGCCAACATGTTTCCACAAATTATTAACCTTGTGTTATCACTGATCAATCAATAAAATCTATATCAATTTAGAAGAGAAGCTGTAAAAAAAAAAAAAAAAAAGGGGACATAACTACCTAGGATGCCCGTGTCCCCTTATAAATAATGAAACAATTTTAGATGTCACAAAGTTAATACAGAATAAGATTTGGGAAACTGAGCACAATGTGTTTAAAACGACATAGGTGGTGGGGGGGTTTCTTATTTTTTTTCTCAACACACGCCTGGTAGTGGGAAATGGGGAAAGAGAGTAATTCCCTCGTCCCCTCATAAACAAAATATACCGAGGTCATAGCCACAAGAAATGGGAAATTGAGCACTTAGCACTTTAATAAAATAGGGGGGAGGAAGGGTAGGGAGATTGGGATCCGTTTTCTCCCCCTTTTTTCCCCCTCTTCCCCACGGGGGGTATAGGGGAAAGCGGAGGTAATAGAGAAGAAAAATTAGGACGATGCAGGATACACCCATAGTATTTTTGTTGTTGTTATTGTTGTTAATGTGATGATGTGTTTATTTTAAATGTAAAATCTTTTATTATTATGCTTATTGGAAATGTAAAGAAAGCTATATTTATGTAGAAAAAACTGAATAAAACAAAATTTCAAAAACACATAACTACCTAGGATGTACCTCCTAAGGCCCGCATTTGCTTAGACACAGTAGCCCATTCATTTGAATGGGCTGCTGTGCTGCGTAAACCTTTTTAACCACTCGAAGACCAATTTTAAATTGATATTTTTTTCTAGAAGATTACTTATAACCCCCAACCATTATATATATAAAATCTCAATCAGAGACTCTAGGGGGAAAAAAAGGCAATCATTGCAATTTTTTTATGTCACTCATTATTTGCACAGCAGTTTTTGACATTTTGGAAAAAAATAAAATTTTAATGAATAAAAAAATTATATGTCCCAATTTTTTGTACAAAATGAAAGATGATGTTAGGCAACATGCTTTAAAATTGTTCATGCTCGTGTAATGGCGACAAAAAACGGTACTTAAAGATCTCCATAGGCAACGTTTTAAACGCATTTACAGACTACCAGTTTAGCGTTACAGAGGAGGTCTAGCGCTAGAATTATTTGCGCCAACGTTCGCGGTGATACCTCACGTGTTGTGTGAACACTATTTACATATGCGTGCGCAACTTACATATGCATTCAGTTCGGAGCACGGAGGGATGGGGGGGCGCTTTAACGTTTTTTTTCTAATTTCATTCATCTTCAGCCATAATCCCGGTAAACCACTTGCCTACCGCAAACTATATATACACGTATTATGGTCGGCAATCCCGGTAAACCACTTGCCTACCGGCCACTGTATATATACACATCCTGGTAGAAAGGTGGCTATACTGGGATCGTGGTTAAAGCTACAACCACGATCTCTGTGTCATTTTTTTCAGCCGGTGATTCTCTTTCAGGTAAAAGTATTCCCGAGCAGCTGGGCAGCCGCTGGAATACTTTTACAGAGGGCGGAAGAGGGGGGGTTGCATCCCCCTCCTGCCACCATTAACGGGTTCTCTCGAGTGATCGAGAAGCCCGGGAGCGATCCGTTTGGCGGCATCCATCTCCGGCTTCACAGTAAGAGGAACTGAAGCTCCCACTGTGTGATGTCAGAACAGGCAAGCGTCGACGATGTAATCACTTCAGGTTCCGGCTCTTCGTTTCTCCATTGCTATGGGGCCAGTGAAGCAGGTGATCAGACTGGTCTGTGTCTGATCAGCTGCATTGGAGCCCAAAGGAGAGGTGTGGTGGTCTAATAGACCTCCCATCTCTCCATAAAGAGTACCTGTCATTGCTGTCAAAAGGGATGTTTACATTCCTTTTGACAGCAATAAAAGTGATCAATTATTTTTTTCTTATGTTTAATCACTTCGCACCCGGGCCAATTCTGACACTTTGCTCCTACATGTAAAAATCCTATTTTTTTTGCGAGAAAATTACATATAACCCCCAAACACTATATATGTTTTTTTAGCAAAGTCCCTAGAGAATACAATGGCGGTCATTGCAACTTTTTATCTCGCACAGTATTTGCGCAATAATTTTTCAAATGCATTTTTTTGGGGAAAAAAAACGGTTTCATGAATTAAAAAATATTAAAACATTAAAGTTAGCCCAATTTTTTTGCATAATGTGAAAGATGAAGTTACGCTGAGTAAATAGATACCTAACATGTCACCCTTCAAAATTGCACACGCTCGTGGAATGGCGCCAAACTTCGATACTTAAACATCCTCATGGGCGACGCTTTAAATTTTTTTACTGGTCACATGTTTAGAGTTACAGAGGAGGTCTAGGGCTAGAATTATTGCTCTCGCTGTAACGTTCGCTGCGATACCTCACATGTGTGTTCTGAACACCGTTTTCATATGTGGGCAGGACTTACGTACGCGTTCGCTTCTGCGTACGAGCTACCGGGGACAGGGGCACTTTACATTTTTTTTTTTTTATTAATTTATTGTTAATTTTACTTTAAACTTTTTACTTTGACACTTAAAAAAAAAAAAAAGATCACTTTTATTCCTATTACAAGGAATGTAAACATCCCTTGTAATAGGAATAAGCATGACAGGTCCTCTTTACAGTGAGATATGGGGTCAATAAGACCCCACATCTCACCTCTAGGCTGGGAAGCCTGAAATACAAATTACCGAAGTTTGTCGCCATTCCATGAATGCGCACAATTTTAAAGCGTGGCATGTTGGGTATCTATTTACTCGGCATAACATCATCTTTCACATTGTCCCCAAAAAAACAGGCTAACTTTTTTTTTTTTATTCATTAAAAAGTGTATTTTTTCCCTCAAAAATTGCGTTTGAAAAACCACTGCGCAAATACCATGTGATATAAAATATTTTAATGACCGCTACTTTATTCTTTAGGATCTCTGCTTAAAAAATATATATATAATAATGTTTGGGGGTTCCAAGTAATTTTCTAGTAAACAAAAGTCGATTTTTTACATGTATATGAGAAATGTCAGAATTGGCCCGGTATTGAGGTAGTTAAAAACGTGACCACAGGGAAACTGCATGTTCTTTCTGACCTTGCGGTTTCCCTGCAGGTCCTGCACCTGCGATCGCACTGTGGACTGAGATGCGTGGGGGTGCCATTCAGAGTGAATGGCAGCCCTGTGCCTCTCGCAAGAGCAACACGATTTGGGTGCGGGAATCGAGATTCCTGCAACAGGAACGCACATTGCAGGCTGATGTGAACCTAGTCTAAGCCCGGTTTCTTATTCCTCATCATGGCCATTCTGCTAGTTTAATTAGTGAGACCCAGCTGCCATTTTCACAGTCTGCTATGCTCTGTGTCTCAACAGCCACTGCAGCACTAGTCACTACTGTGATTGTAGCAGTCAGAACCCCACACACTTGGCATTTCCACTTCATCGGTTTTAAGAGGTTAGTGCAATTAATTTATTTGCATTTATTACAGGTACTTGTATAGCGCTGTCAATTTATGCAGTTCTTTACATATACATTGTACATTTACATCGGTCCCTACCCTCAAGGAGCTTACAATCCAAGGTCCCTAAACTCACATTCATATATACACATACTAGGGCCAATTTAGACAGGAGACAAGCTAGCAGTAATGTCTTTAATTTTTTTAGTACCTATAGAGCAGATTTAGAGAAGAATTTACAATGGCACTTGCCCACCTGCAGCAAACACTATTAGAGCATCTCTGTCTTCCTAATGAACATTTATTTTGTTATCTATTTGGGGGTCGCAACATTTGGCCATAGAAAGTTGGCATAATTCAGAAGTCATTGGGCTGGAATCTGCATAGGAGCCATTATAAATGGTGACTAAAAACGTGAAGTTGTAATCACATAGCAACACAAAGAGGAACCATGAGTAAGACATGAGTTCCGATAGGTAAACAGATAATCTCTAAATCCGTACTATAACTGGCCCAACAAGCAAGCTAGGAGATAAATGGGGGTGATGGTCACAGACCTACTTAGTTTCCCTGCTGGATATTTCATATATTTATTTAGAAGTAAGTAAATTGACCTGGTCAGCTTAAGTCTTCTATTGATCCAGAGCTGTGCCCGGCTGCAGGTCTTTTCTTTCCCCTTCCTCTTCTCGCAGGCTTTACCGAGAAAAGCAGGAGCCATAGGTTCCTGCTGCTGTCAGTCAAATCCTGTGAGGAGTGAGTGGGGGGCATGGCCGAGCCATGCAGTATGTCATACCTCCCAACATTTTGAGATGGGAATGAGGGACACCTACTAACAAATGTAGGCATAGGATACACCCCCTTAAAGGAGAATTAACCAAAAAAAAATAAAAAATGGTAAATTAAATCCACAAGGACTTTTTTTTACCACTATTCCTTTATATTGGCTTTTAAGATGTACAAATGCAGCAATTTAGAAATTGGATGAAAGGTTTAGGACTGGGAAACACTTTTTGAAAGATAAAATGTGCATTTTATATACAACTATATGGATCCGACCAAAATGAGGGTCAAATGAGGGGGGAAAGAGGGGCAGTCCTTCGGAACCAGCGACAGTCCTTCGGAACCAGCGACAGTCCTTCGGAACCAGCGACAGTCCTTCGGAACCAGCGACAGTCCTTCGGAACCAGCGACAGTCCTTCGGAACCAGCGACAGTCCTTCGGAACCAGCGACAGTCCTTCGGAACCAGCGACAGTCCTTCGGAACCAGGGACAGATGGGAGCTATGGTGTGTGTCTATGGACACAAACAGCCTGGCTCAGGAGCGCACCTGCATGAGTGCTAACACAACAGCTGGCTTGCTGAGGGGGCACTCGTAAGGAGGAGAAGAGAGCACCAGTGGGGTACTGCCAAAGAAGAGGTAAGGGACTGCTCTGTGCAACATCACTGCATAAAGCAGCAAAGTGTATAAACCTTTTTTCTATTTTAGATAGAACAACAAAACAAGCCCGTAGAACCTCGTTTTTTGGCATAAAAGCATTTCACTTTCCTGATCTGCTGCTTCCCCAACAGGCTCTGCTCCCTCATGCTTCAGCAGTGGACTGTTCCTTGGCATCGTCGCATCCATTGTAGGGCTATGGATTGCTCATTGGTCTTGACAACATCAAAAGAATATAGACTGCCAAATTGCAGTGGTGAAGAGGCTGCAGGGGCCGGTATAGTAGCACAGAGATGCCTACAGGAGCAGGCAAGTAAAAATGGCTTTTCCAAAACCTAGACCTAAATGAGACCTTAACCCTTGCAGTGCAAACACATCTCCACTGCAAGGGAAGAGTTTTCCTGGAGTTCAGCAGTAAATAAAATATAAGATAGGTAGATCAAGAATTTTGTGCAACACTTAATTCTTAAAGTAGGCAGTGCTGACATACAGGAGTACATGTCCTACGGACTTGTGTTCCACCCTGTCTTCAAGCAAAGTTATAGTCCCCCATGGATGACAATGTGGTACTGCAGTTTTTTTTAATCCAGGCATGCATTATTTAAAACACAGCAGCTTTTACTGTAATAAACAGCTTTATTATGGAGCAGTCCCCCACAGTAACACCTTTTTACCACTAGATGTCCTTACTCTTCCAACTGAATGACAAAACAATTGCTAGCAGGAAAGCATTTAGTGAAAGAGACCCTGTAGGTCTCTTCTGCCATAAAAACTTCTGGCTAATCTGCTAGGAACTTTCTTCTGAGTGTACACAGACATGCATGATCACATTCTCATATTCTTGGCATGCCTCGGATGGCAAGATGAATTAACTCTCATTGGCATGCACAAGAGCGAAGTCATGATGGCTGAACTGCCATACCTTGAAAAGGAGAAGCAAAAGCCATGACAGAGTGACACAGGAGATCCGATTGTGTTTGGAAGAAAAAATAAATAGCGAAAAGCAAGTACATAAAAAAAAAAAAAAAAAAGAAGGAGATAGATTTTTGTACTCTCTGCAAAATCAGTTTCTTGGAGTCCATTTTGGCACACAGGAATTCAGACACTGTATGGATACACTGCCACTTACAGAAGATTGCATGCTGGCAAAAAAAAATAAAAATTGTAGGCCAGTCCCAGGATAACCCCTCTACCCAGCATGGCTCGGTTTGTAGCAGGCAGTACCAAGAACATGAACATAAAACACAAGGGGTGGGACCTGTGTGCCTCAATGGACTTCAAGAAAAGCTTTTTGGAAGTGCAAAAATCCTTCTTTGTCCATTAAGGCACACAGCAATTCAGATACTGGCTCTCCAAGCATTTCAGTACATGGGTTTTACTTGGAGTGGTTTTGGCAATCAGCATGACATGATTCAGAAAAACAGAGAAAGAACTTCAGTAAAACAAAGAAAAGCAATTCCAAATAAACTTCAGCCATTAAAACAAGTTTGAATAAATATAAATTCAGTCTGCGCCTTTCTCATCAGAGTCCTCTCTACATCAGGGGCACCATCAGAGTCCCCCCCTTATACAGTGGCCTTGAAAAAGTATTCATACCCCTTAAAATATTTTCCACATTTTGTCATATTACAACTAAAAACGTGATAGACCAACACAAAGTGGCACAGAATTGTGAAGTGGAAGGAAAATGATAAATGGTTTTCAATTTTTTTTTTTTACAAATAAATGTGAAAAGTGTGGTGTGCATTTGTATTCAGCCCCCCCTGAGTCAATAATTTGTAGAACCGCCTTTTGCTGCAATTACAGCTGCAAGTCTTTTTGGGGATGTCTCTACCAGTTTTTGCACATCTAGAGAGTGACATTTTTTACCATTCTTCTTTGCAAAATAGCTCATGCTCTGTCAGATTGGATGGAGAGTGTCTGTAAATAGCAATTTTCAAGTCTTGCCACAGATTCTCAATTGGATTTAGGTCTGGACTTTGACTGGGCCATTCTAACACATGAATATGCTTTGATCTAAACCATTCCCCATTGTAGCTCTGGCTGTATGTTTAGGGTCGTTGTCCTGCTGGAAGGTGAACCTCCACCCCAGTCTCAAGTCTTTTGCAGACTCTAACAGGTTTTCTTCTAATATTGCCCTGTATTTGGCTCCACTCATCTTCCCATCAACTCTAACCATTTTCCCTGTCCCTGCTGAAGAAAATCATCCCCACAACATGATGCTGCCACCACCATGTTTCACGGTGGGGTTGGTGTATTCAGGGTGATGTGCAGGGTTAGTTTTCCGCCACACATAGCGTTTTGCTTTTAGGCCAAAAAGTTAAATTTTGGCCTCATCTGACCAGAGCACCTTCTTCCACATGTTTGCTGTGTCCCCCACATGGCTTCTCGCAAACTGCAAATGGGACTTCTAATGGCTTTCTTTCAACAATGGCTTTCTTCTTGCAACTCTTCCATAACGGCCAGATTTGTAGAGTGCATGACTAATGGTTGTCCTGTGGACAGATTCTCCAACCTGAGCTGTGGATCTCTGCAGCTCCTCCAGAGTTACCATGGGCCTCTTGGCTGCTTCTCTGATTAATGCTCTTCTTGCCCGGCCTGTCAGTTTAGGTGGGCGGCCATGTCTTGGTAGGTTTGCAGTTGTGCCATACTCTTTCCATTTTCAGATGATGGATTGAACAGTGCTCCGTGAGATGTTCAAAGCTTAGGATATTTTTTTAAAACCTAAAAACTGCTTTAAACTTCTCTACAACTTTATACCTAACCTGTCTGGCCTTCATGATGCCGTTTGTTCACTAAGGTTCTCTAACAAACCTCTGAGGGCTTCACAGAACAGCTGTATTTATACTAAGATACAATTACATACAGGGGGACTCTATTTAATAATAAGGTGACTTCTAAAGGCAATTGGTTCCACTAGATTTTTGTTAGGGGGCCAAATACAAATGCACGCCACACTTTTCAGATATTTGTAAAAAAAAAAAAAAAACTGAAAATCATTTATCATTTCCTTCCACTTCACAATTATGAGCCACTTTGTGTTGGTCGATCACATAAAATCCCAATAAAATCCATTTACGTATTTGGTTGTAACATGACAAAATGTGGAAAATTTCAAGGAGTATGAATGCTTTTTCAAGGCACTGTATCAGTCATCCTTTTATGAGAGTCCACATCAGAATCTCCCTTTACATCAGGGTGCATATGAGAGTACCCTCCCACCCACAACAATCAGATTGTGGGTTGCATGGGGTCTGCAGGCCATAGTTTGGAGACTCCTGCTGTGAAAGGTAAGGAAAGGTATGGGCTCCGATGAAGGGGTTTACATGAATTAAGTGAAAGATTGCTTAAAGTTGAACACCAGCCCTGCCTTCTCATTGCCTGGCTGAAGGACATACTGCGTCATCTAGCCCATTCCTCCCCAGTCTTACTGTCCCCAGCTTGCTCCTTTCATTCATTGCATTTTAGTTCTTTCAATCATAGAGGCTCAAAATCACATAGGGGCTTTACATCAGTCAATCTAAATGCAAATGTAGTCTGCTTAATAACACCCACTTATCCAAATAGGCATCCCCCCCACCACCCCAAATCAAGCCATTTCCATATTTGCAAAACTTCTACCAAGAGCCATCCAACTGCTTGCATCGGTTTGATGGCTTTTTAGAGGTATGCTGAGGTAGGATGCTTTGATGTTTTATGAAGCTATGTATAAATCGCCTAGGAAATCTGAGCAAAGTGGGAGCGGGTACCTGTCAAACCAGGTACCCGCTCTCCCCCCTCAACAATTTCAGTTCAGCTTTAAGATAAAAAAAAAAAATTATATGGATTGCATTAAGGACAAACAAGGCTTTCAAAAAACATTTGTTACTGAGGATTAAATGTAGAAGTTTTAGGGCTCATTCACACAACGCATCTGTTAACACATGCGCATTGAATTTTTTTAATGTGTTGGCATGCATTTTACATGCGTTGTGTTTATTTTTTTTGGGGGGGGGGGGTTGCCTAGATTTGTCTTGCAGCGAGTTGTGTTAATGCGCGTTTGCGTGCATTTGAACACGTTGCAGTGAAAAGTAGTGCATGCCGCACTGTGCCTGTACACCACTGCTATGCAGTAGTGTAAATGGGGCACATAGAAGAGGAGGCATTTTTCATTGCCCATGCGGTGGAAGGTGGAACTGTGCTGGAATAGCCACCAAACGCAGTCCCGTCGCATCTGGTGTGAATCCACCTTAAATAGTTGAAGGGAGAAGGAAATTAAAAAAGGTTAATAAGTGGGTAAATGGACGTATTAAATTATTTTATAATATACCTCTCATGTTGCTTTAAGGGTTGTTTCATGCTGCTGCCCTGCAGTTTGGCCGCAGAATGGGTGCAGTGTACTGTGGTTTCCTAGATACTTCTATTATGTTCTGTGTTTTTGGCATCTTTTCTGAAAGTGCACCAAAGATGCAGCATGCAGGACTTTTGGTAGCGCTTTCAGAAACTGAGCCAAAAATGTGGGACATAATAGAAGTCTATGGGAAACCGCGGTACACTGTGCTGTACCCGCACTGTAGCCAAAACAATACACGGCAGTGTAAAAGCAGCCTGACAGTGTCTGCAGATCAAAGCTCATACCTTTGATCTGCAGATGAAGAAAACATTGTAGATACAAAAGTAATATTACTTTGCATCTCTCCATTTTCCTTGCATGTTTCCCTCAGATGTAGAGCAACTGCACTTGCAGTGCACAGACTATTTGCCTTTAGTAAATCAACCCTTGAGTCATTAGGTTCTGACAGCAGCAGCTACTGGAAATGCTGTATGGCTTAATTTTAAGAGCTGAGGTACACCGCAGAAGGGCAGAAGGATTGGGAGCACTACACATGCCATATACTTTGAAGACAGTTTGGGCATGTGTAGCATGTCCTCTACTAGTAATACAAATCAAACAGGCTTATTCATTAAAACAGTGCGAGAAGCAAAGCACGAATTGCAACATGCAGTACCCATGGCAACCAATCAGAATCCACTTGGCAAAGGTCTGGCCTCTTTAAAGTGAATTTTAATTGAATGCTACAGATAATTGTACTTACAGCCTAGCCCATTGCACTATGCCTCACTATGTATTAAATAAGGCCCAAAATACGAGCTGCAATGATGAGGCAATGGCAGTAAAGAGATCTGGGCATTAAAGGAGAAGTCCGGCCTGAGCTTTTTCGGCTGGGCTTCTCCTCAGGGTCACAGGAGTGCAATTCGTTTTGCACTCCTGTGACCCGTTTTCAGAGGAGAGCGGTCTGAAGTCCGCTCTCCGCTGACGTCACTGCCATCAGACGGGGCAGCGCGTCATCACAACTTCCCAAGTCGGGATCCGCCAGCTGCCCTGATTGATGGCAGTCTCAGCGAGCCGCTGAGACAGCCTCTCCCCGCCCCCTCCAGGGCTCAGCGCTCCAATGAGCATGGAGAAGCAGAGACGAAAGAGGCTGACAGTCAGCCTCTTTCCTCTTGGGGATCTATGAGAACCGAGCCAGCGGCAGGGGACAGATGGAGCATCGGTCTGATGCTCCATCCACCGAGGTAAGTATAAATATGGGAAAAACTAAAATCCCATACTTCTCCTTTAACAGGAAGAGTGGAGAGTGGAGTTTAATTTAGTGGCTTGGTATGGCATGCTGTCACATGGGTGGTGGTGGTTTTTGCTGTGGTAAGATGCTCAGTGCAGAATCAATGTTTCTACAGAAAGTTTTCAGTTGGTTAAGGAAACTGCATTTCACACACTTGATCTCAATCTGTATGCAGGAGTATATTATGAAAAAAGCCAAGTTAAAATAATGAACATGGGTTCAAAATACAAAAGATTGTGAACACCTTCTGGTATGACAACGGACACCAGATTTATAGCAGAAAATTAGCAATATTTCACTGTACCCATAGACAAGGTTTTCAGTGGTTCAGAACATGTGATGTAAAAGCAGGAACTTGAATGAGCATGACATGGACAGCATTGGTAGTTCTGAATTGTGGTGTTGGCAGCATCTCTTACGAATACCATTTAGGCCTCAGCTTTTGCCAAGAACATACAACCATGAACCATCATATTTGAAAAATAAAAAAGGACAACTAGAGTCCTTGGAAAACTCATTATGTTGGTAAAGATTGAATGCAGAAAAAAAATGTGGAAGGTCCAACAAGATGCACTGCCACAATACCATCTGTGAATGAACCACTAAACTGAGATAGTTAATCTCTATGGTCTCACTTGATGACCGTTAATGATCACAGAGCAAAGTTAGTGATCAGCAAATAGGAGTTAAGTTATTGGTAATATGGTACAAATAACGGTCATGAACTAGATGCAAGCCAATCTGAAACAGAGTCACCTTTGGTTATCATCATACTCTGTCCATAAATACTGAGAGGATAATTTTTCACCCGCAGGTTGTATACACCCGATACTCGTGTAGATACTGTACATCAGTCAGTACATTTTTGTACTCACCATGTGCTAGTTCTGTGATATTCTCTGTAGCCTCCTCATCAGAATCCCTGTTTGCCATGACCTTGAACCTGTCACTTTTGTTTTGAAAGTCATGTGGAAGTTTTAAAGCTTGTTCTCTCTCTGCAACCAAATCCAGGTCTTGCTGAGCAAGATGTGCCCTCAGCTGCCTGATCTCAAACTGAAAAACAGAAGAGATGGTAAATATTGGCTCATTTAGAAAACCATCTTAATAAGATATTTTATTAAGAAACGTTTAAACAGCAAAGGTTTGCATTTTTTTTTTGTGCAATTCCAACCATCATACTTTCCTAGACCAAGAGTGGTAGCATGAAAACATAAACCGGCATAGAGAATTAGGCAAAGATTTTCTCTAGCAATCTAGTAAAGAAGTATAAAAAAAAAAAAGGTAAAAATTTGGATCACATTTTGTGCCAATGACCTAAGGTGCTGGCTATGGTAAGAAAAAATGAAATTACTGCCATCTAGTGTTCAAAAATTAAAATGATGGCATTTGCATTTTGCCATCAATTGACTCAAAAGACCAAGCGGTATCATAGGCAGCTACCTAATCATGAGATCTTTTACAGTATATGTGCGTCCCACAATTCGGTTTAACAATCTGTCCTCTGCTAGATGCTTTTAGCATGAAGATCCTGGGCATGACAGTGTCAGAAGTTTAGCTTCATAGAACACAATATCAGCCAACAAGTTTGATTGTCATTTATTCATGTTCTTTCCTCTCTCAGGACTGTTACTGCCAGTCTATCTGAAAATGTCAGTACTTTATATTTTGTATACCCCAACAGGGATTTTTACCTACTGAATAAAAAAAAACAATCTTGGTGGTATTCCTGCTGTACTGGAAAGTTTGGGCTGCGTTATCCAGTGGAGAGCACAGATTTATTTTATATTATCAAGAAACGCATTCATCATCATATGCAGGAGAAAACATTAGAAAGATCAGGATAGGTATAGAAATTTATTTTGGCTGTTTTTAACAAGGTTATACTGAGAAGAAGGAGACAATAGTGCAGTTTTGCAAAGGATTGGTAAGATGTAGGAATTTTCATAATTTGAAGACAAAATAAAATATGGCATGGAAAAAAATCTCATCACCTCTCCCAGCCAAGTTATTCTGTGCATCTCCGTTGACCTGCAAGGCCATGGCCTTTGTGGTTGGGCATGCCAAGGTAGGGATCTCTGCATTTATATAATGACTCCTTAGAAAACAGAGACACAATTATTGATACTCACCAAGTGATCTCAAAAGCATGCCAGGCAGTAACCTGTGAAGCAAGCCAGGCATAGTGTGCTTAGAATCAAAACTAAAACATCTGCACAAAGTACAGCTGCAACCAAAAGGGAAGGTAGCTTTGTCTGTTCACCTGCTGTGTAGAACCGGGCGGTCTTCCAATAATTTACATTTCATATAGAAAAAGACTATATTCTTCCAATTATGAGCCAACCTATGCAGCAGGAATGTTTAATTATCTGTGAGAGCTAGAATAAAAGAAAACTTGCTTCTAAGCTTGGGATCACTACTTTACTATAACTTTGCATGGGTTTGCTCATCACCACTTATAACATTTTTTGTGTTCTACAGATTCAGTTCAGAAAAATGTGGAGTTTAGTTTTTGACATGCTTAATTTTTCCTAAGAGAGATATGGAAAACTGCCTTAGTGGATTTCACAGTTAAAATACTAGTTGTCTGGCTATTACAGTGATCCCTTGGACACAAATAAATGGGGTTTTTGACTCAGCACAAGTTTGAAACTTTGGAAAGCCTGAGTAAAATCAGAACTCCATGATACTTTTTTTTCTGTAGAGGCTGCATAGGTTACTTTAAAGCTGACCTCCAGGCAAACCGACAAATACAAAAGATAAAACCCAAATCATTTGGCAGGCCAAACATCCCCCATATATTGGGGCTACTCCTGATTAAGCACAAAATGTGCAGGGTAGGGAGTGGGACAATGCACCCCGACATCACACAAGGGGGGAGCACACATTCTGCAGTAGGTTGGAGGGAGTGGTGCACCCCTCCTGTACAATATTAAGTCTTTTACTCCGAGTGCTAGGCAAAGCACTGCAATTGTAAGTGATTTAAAATATGGAATTATCGGTTTTGAATAAATTGTATAACAATTGCGCTTAATTTAACTGGTCATCTCCATTTCGTTTGTTTCCACTGGGGTTATTTCTGTGGTGGTGGAACAGATCCCTGTCTGAACAAAAGAAACACCTGCATATGCTGCACATTGATTCACACTGCAAAGAATCTAGGATTGTACACTTCTCTTTATTGTTTTACTCCTGGGAGGGAAAAATCTGGGGATTGGACTGCACTGTAGTATTTCCACACATGATATACATTTGCACTTATTTCATACTGAGATGATTGTACTCATTTACGCATCAGCCAGTTCAATAAAAACCAGATGACATTTGGCCCATGTGTACGGCAGACGGTTTCGACAGAAGCTGGCTGTTCAGCCGACTTCTGTTGAAGGCTCATGAGCAAAAAAGGTCTGCCGACCAGCTCACGATCGAGGCTCTCAGGCAATGACTGAGAGGGCTGACTGGAGTCTTCTTTGGGCACCCCTCTGTCAGAACAAAATAGCTCAGCAGGGGAGATCGTTGTACTAACATTGGATTGTTAGTACAGCGGCTCCGACCCGAGCTGTCCGGCTTTATTTGTTCAACCCAGTGGGTTGAAAAAAATAAAAAAATAGTAATGTATAGGCGTTACAGGTCTTCCCCCTCCCCACCGGACTGGACAGTGAAGGGAGAAGCAGCACACTACTGAACTCATCTTCTCCTGACAGCATGTTTTTTTGTTAGCATATGAGAACTATATCACACCTCACTGGCTCCTTGTTCTACTTCTCCTTTTCCAAACCTGAGCTGTAGAGCGGAATTCAAAAACCTGAGCTATCAAGTCAAATTCTGGTACTCACATTACTTGGACTTAAAATAATAAAGTTTTTTAACTCAAATGTAAAACCTTTTTCTCCAAGACCATTGAGGAATACAGCTTGACCATAATAAGCAACCTACTACTGCCTACCTAAACTGAAGGCCAGCTCCCTTGAGGCTATATAATCCCTTCCCACCTCACACCTGCTCAGTTGTGGCTAGTCATCCATAAAGAGAAAGGTAACACAAGAAGCAGTGGCGGCCGTCATTTTTTTGGGGGGGCGGCAAACAGCACCACCCACCCAGTCGGTCAGGTCTGGTGCACCCACCCCATCTATGGTGGGCAGCGCTTCTCCCAGGCTTCACTGGCGTCTTTCCCTGTTTGGCAGCAGCGGTGACAGCTTTCCCTTCCCCTGCTCTCCACGGGCATCGTGGCTAGTTCCGTTTCCTCCCTCCTCCTTGGCGGCCAATTGGGACTCTTCTTGGCCAATCGGAAAACAGGCCTCAGACCTGCTTCTGATTGGCCAGATTGAGGATCAGTGTTTCAATAGCGAATATTTATTCGCTGTTGTAACACCTGGGTGGGCTCATAGAACAATGCTCTGCGCCACGAGCCCACCTTATTTTGAAGCCTATTAGAGCCTCTGGCTCTAATCAGGTGCTTCAAAAAAAAAAAAAAAACAACAACACCCGCCGCTGTAATTCATGCGCCCGGCGTCCTGAAAGGGGTTGGACGTATGAATAGGGGGTGGCGGCCGTGGAAAGAGCATGGGGGTGGCGGCCGCGGATAGAGGGGGCAACGTTCAGATGCCCCCCAATGGACGCCCCATCACTGATATGAAGGGAGGGAAGTGTCCTCAATAGACTGAGAAAAGGATTTTATGGCGAGTACAAAAATCCTTCTTTATTTTCCATGGAGCTTAATGAGAAACCCATGGATATCCCAAAGCAGTCCAAACTAAGGGTAGTTTAATGATGTATTAATGTACAGTATATAATGAATAATTAATGTATAATGCTTGCAGCACATCTCACTGTAGTACACTGTAGCACACAGCAACTGCCATCTACAGAGACTCAACTGACCGCTTGCTCTTGGCACATCTGCGTTAGCCTGTCCAGCTGCTCCTCCTGGATGAGTTTAGCCTTCTCATATTGCTGCACCACAATCTCCATCTCTACTTTCACAGGTAAGATGTAAGCTGCAGAAAACAGGAGAAAAAAAATTGAATAAAATAAAAAAGCGTGCAGTTTGCCAATTGGAATACTTTAGCAAAGACCCTAGAGAATAAAATGGCGATCATTGCAATATCTTATGTCACACAGTATTTTCGCAGCGGTCTTTCAAAACGCAATTTTTTTTTCAGGAAAATACACTTTCAATTTTTTTAATGTGAAAAAACAATCGATAAACCAATTTTTGAAAAATAAAGCGTGTTACGCCGAGTAAATAGATACCCAACATGTAATGCTTTAAAACTGCGCACACTCATGGAATGGCGACAGACTACGGTACTTAAAAATCTCCATAGGGAACACTTTAAAAATGTTTACAGTTACAGAGGAGGTCTAGACCTAGAGTTATTGCTCTCATGTTCACAGCGGTAACTCACATGTGTGGTTTGAACACAGTTTACATATGCTTGCAAAACTTACATATGCGTTCACTTCTGCAAGCGAGCACAGAGGAATGGGGCGTTTTAAAGAAATAAAAATAAATTTTAAAAAAATCATATTTTTTCACTGTACCCCCTTTGTTTTATTTTTTTGCTCACTTTTATTCCTATTACAAGGAATGTAATCATTCCTTGTAATAGAAATAAGGACAACAGGTCCTCTTTATTGAGAGATCTGGGGTCAAAAAGACCCCAAAACTCTCATTTACCTTTAAAAGCAAAATCTCAGAGAATTTTTTTTTTTTTACTTTATATAAAAAAAAGAAAAAAAAATTACTAAGGCCCGGGAACCGGAAGTGATGTCAGATGTTGCGCCGGTCCTCCAAAGGCATAGAGACTAGTGGCAGCCATCTTGGCCTCACTCTTCTCCATACCCAGCTACCACCAGCACTGAATTGCTCCCAGGCTTCACCAATTGGTCAGGTAGGCCTAGAAATGACCAGGAAGAGGTGGGGTGGGGGGGGGGGGGGGGAGAGCTGTGGAGAGAGATCAGTAAACACTACAGAAATATGTGCTTTGTTCAGATTTTATGACTGAGGTTTACAACCACTTTAACTACTGTTCGCTCATTTACAATTATTTATGTCTACAAAAATATTAATAAAGAAATACAAAAATTTCAATGACTGCATATAACCAAAATATGGCAACTGACCACACTTAAACGATTTATTGATAGTCCTGTATAGCAGGTGAACCTGACTCACCATCAATAATTCTCTTTACTCTCCAAATCCTTAGGGAAATGAAGAGACTGATGGCATCCCATGGACTACTTGGTCCATTAGCCACAGTGGATGCAACCATTGGAGCTAGAGAGAGAATAACGACAGCCCCATCCAGTACCTGTCAAACACACAATAAGACAATGTCATAAAAAAAGAGCTGATATAGGTACACAGAAAATTGCATTTCAACAGAATAAAAGGCCTGTTTTTTGGTGTATCATGAGATCTTTTACTAAAAAATAATTACACTAATCTGAAGCCCTTGGCAGATTATCAGATAATAATCCTGCTGAATGTATTAGAAAATACCTGGCGATCCTGCCATGAAGATCACTTTGGAGGCACTTCCACTACAGTGACAACCTCATGTGTCTGTCTTACAATTGTTCTTCTGCATTGTCATCCAGCCACACACTCTTGCAATGGAGACTGCAAGTGACCATGCTGGACACACATTGCAAAGGCATGGTCCACCCTGGTCTCCATAAGGAACCTGTCCTAAGAAATGATGAGCAGCAGTTGCTGGACTACATGCATGTGGACAGAAGTGGCTGCAAATAGGCTTCAGGACTGATATGTAACAAAGGAGAAGGAAAATATGAAAACAATATTTTATTTTTAATAAGGCCATTAGTTCATGATTATTTTAGCAAACCAAGTGTTACTCTGTTAAGGTTTATATGCACTTCAAAAGAAAAGCAGAAATACTCACCTCAACCTTATTTTCAATGTAATCCCATATGCCAAGGACGGTTATTCTTAGCACAGTCTAAATAAAAGGTAACACAATCAAAAATCTATGAGCACAAATAAATGAAAATATAATCTTTTGAATATATTTGCATCTTCATATTTTGCAGCGAGGCAAAAAAAAAAACACATTAAAAGTGATTGTAAAGTATCAGATTTTAGTCTTTAAAAAATAACAAACATGTTGTACTTGCCTGCTCTGTGCAATGGTTTTGCACAGAGCAGTCCCGATCCTCCTCTTCTCAAGTCCCCCAAAAGTGCTCCTGGTCTCTCCCCCAACCCCCCCGGTGAGTGCCCCCATAAAAAGCTGCTTGCTATGGAAGCACTAGTGTGTGCTCGCTGCCGAGCTGGCTCTGTGTATCTATAGAAAACTCAGGGCCCTGTCCCGCTCCCTACACCCTGTCATCAACAACAGCGGGAGCCAAAGGCCCCCAATGCTATCTTTGAGCTAATGAGGAGGAAGAGAGCAGAGAGTATCTGCTCTTGTGCACATAACTGGATTGAGATCAGGCTCAGGTAAGTGTAAGGTGGGGATGGGGACTGCATGCATAGATTTTTTTTCATCTTTATGCATAGATTGCATTAGGGTAAAAAAAAAAAAAAAAATGTTGCCTTTAGAATCACTTGAACTATACTGTATCTGTATACAAGTGTAGAGATAACATATACATCACTATAAACACAATATATCTAAACAGATTACCTACAGCTCATTCACTTGCCAGTGTTAAAGTGATTGTAAATGATCACCTTGTAAAACATCCCATTCAGTTTAAAATAGAAATGAAATGCAAAACATTTTTGTATAGATATAAAAAAAAAAAAAAAAAAAAAAAGGTATTTAATGTTTTTTTAATAAGTGATCACATTCCCTCTGCTTTCAGCTGCATAAGAGCTGCATGGAGTAGAAGCAGCAGTACACTGAGCTTCCCAGTGAATGTCTGTGCAGCAGGGGCGTATCAGGACAAGACGATCATTGGAGGAGAGCATACTGAGTTTCCAGCATAACTAGCGAATAGGGATGGGCTCAGGCATGATTGGATTGTACCCACCAGGAAGCCGTCACAGAACACCGCCAATACTAGGCAGTGAGGCATTTCTCCGCCCGCAGCTGCACATACACACGCTGCCTACAATTGGCAGTGTGCAGTGTTGGCTTCCTGGCAGGCATTACTGGAGAACTGAACACGGTGTGCTCTCCTGCTTAGTGCGGTCAGTTTTTTTTATAGAAAAGCAGGGACTGCTAGGGATTTCACATAAAGGAAGCATACAAAGAGAACAGGATCGTTTTTCATACACATACATGGTACAGCAGACACATATCAGAAAAATGAAATGTTGGGGTAACAAATATTTTAAAGTACAGCTGCTGCAAAAGTCTTATTGATCTACTAAAAAGGTAAATAGGTGTTCATTTTGCAAAGGGAATTTTCTCTTTACCAGGTGAATTTTTACAACATTCACTAAGCTAAGAACAAGTGCAAGAAAATAAAAATGATTGGATGGTGGAAATGAGCAGAGCCCCACCTCATTCACTAAGCTAAAGAAAACTTCCTTGCAAACTGAACAGCCCATTTGCCTTTACTGCCTCGACCCCTTAGTATCTGTTTCTGATAAAGCAGTCGCAATTTAAAGCAGAACTCAACCCATCAATTTACCAGTTTACCCGTTTCCCAAAACCGTTCCATTCAAGGCATGCCCTGAATGATAACTGTCACAGTTGCTTGTGTCATAACTGATCACATGTGCAACAAGATGGCAGCTTTGTTGGTTGTAAAGAATAGGGTGGGGGTGGGGGGGTTTGCAGCACTGCTGCAGACACACACTGGCATGCATTGAGATGTACAAGCAGCAGTAGCTAGACATCAACACTTCTGAGGCCATCACTCTCAAATACATTCAAATCCTGATGAAGGGGGATTCTGCTACTCCTGAAACACATTGGCTATTAAAAAGATGATCATTTTCAATATTCTTCTACACTTCCAAGTCTTTACCCAGGGTCCCTCAGTGGGTATACGGTAGCCCTATTTTAAAGCGGTATTAAACCCAAAAATGTAGTTTGCCAATCATTAGATGTGGTGGCTGCATTAGTTTTCTTTAAGGCTTCTGTTTTTACCTGGTGATCTGGCCAGTAACACACCCAGTGGCAGCTGGTGCTCAAATTTTTGGGGGGGGCGCAAACAAACTGAAAAAAAAAAAAATCATCAATTGCCGCCACTGTGCCCATTAAAACGCAGCCACTGTGCCCAAACGCCACTAGTTTGTCCCCAAATGCAGCCAGTTTCCCCCCAATATACAGCCAGTTTGTCCCCCAATAATGCAGCCAGTTTCTCCCCCATATGCAGCCAGTTTCTCCCCCCAAATGCAGCCAGTTTCTCCCCCCAAATGCAGCCAGTTTCTCCCCCATAATGCAGCCAGTTTCTCCCCCATAATGCAGCCAGTTTCTCCCCCATAATGCAGCCAGTTTCTCCCCCAATATGCAGCCAGTTTCTCCCCCAATATGCAGCCAGTTTCTCCCCCAATATGCAGCCAGTTTCTCCCCCAATATGCAGCCAGTTTCTCCCCCAATATGCAGCCAGTTTCTCCCCCAATATGCAGCCAGTTTCTCCCCCAATATGCAGCCAGTTTCTCCCCCAATATGCAGCCAGTTTCTCCCCCAATATGCAGCCAGTTTCTCCCCAAAATGCAGCCAGTTTCTCCCCCAAATGCAGCCAGTTTCTCCCCCAAATGCAGCCAGTTTCTCCCCCAAATGCAGCCAGTTTCTCCCCCCAAATGCAGCCAGTTTCTCCCCCCAAATGCAGCCAGTTTCTTCCCCCAAATGCAGCCAGTTTCTCCCCCAAATGCAGCCAGATTCTCCCCCAAATGCAGCCAGATTCTCCCCCAAATGCAGCCAGTTTCTCCCCTATATGCAGCCAGTTTCTCCCCCATAATACAGTCAGTTTGACCCCTATATGCAGCCAGTTTGTCCCCCATAATACAGCCAGCTTGTCCCCCCCACAGCCCTGCACTTACCTTCCCCGAGTCAGCGCCGTCCTTCTTCCGTCCTCGATGTCTTCTCCCGCCCTCGATGTCACTTCAGCCAATCAGGTTATTGGTAACCAGACCCGGTGAACCTGATTGGCCAGGGAACGCACCCCTGTGCGTCCTCTCATTAGGTATTTAGAAGCCGATTACAGCCCTCAGGCTGTAGTCGGGAAGCCTATCAGAGCCTGCTGGCTCTGATAGGCACTTCTAAAGGCCAATCAGACGCTGTGATTCAGATGGCCGGCGCTCAAGGGGCCGGCCATCTGAATAGTGGGCGGCAGCAATACATAGGTTTATGCAATGCATGAACCTATGTATTGTTGTGGTGAGTGACGGCCGGGCGCAGAAGCGAGCGGTAGCGGCGCTTCTGCGCCCACTATGGTCGCGCCGCCATGTGTAAAAAAAAAAAAAAAAAAAAAAAAAAAAAACTCTTAAAAGGGCCCGTTTTTTTTTTTGGTGACCACAGGAGGGGGGGGGGGGGGCGGCGCCTGGGCGCACCCTATGGACGGGCCGCCACTGAACACACCTTCTGTATTAGCGTGCCCCCACTCTGGATAAAGGAGCACAACAGACAGCAGCATTATTATTCTTGGGAGAGGGGAGGGTTAGATGGACTAACAGATTCAGATACACCAACAAATTGAAGCCAACCTCCAGCTCACACTGCGGTTACGGCAATACTTTTCCTTTTGAGATAAAGGTTTTACATAAATAAAAGCTTATCATTGTAAGCACCCCTGTCACCGGTAAATGGTTTGTCTCAAAACTCTTAACTGATGCATTTGCAGGAGAGCTTGGTCTGTTGAAAAACAGACTTACCGGTCAGATCACCAGATAAAAAATAAAAAAAAGGAAAAAGCCTAAAAAGGAAAAAACGAATGCAGCCATCACATCTAAGAATTGGTAAGCTGCAATTTAATATATTATTGGGTTTAATACCACTTTAAGAGCAGCCTAACAGCCATACTAAACACTACTAAACCTGCAGGTCTCAGTGTCATCAGTACCAAAAAGTCTCCAGCTCAGATGTAGCACCTCTCCCACCAAACCCTTCTAAAAAATCATATTATGAATCAATATGACATGTAAAAGGTGCAGAAGAACATCGTAACCAGATTAGATTGATTTACTAAATCAGAACAATGAACCAAAAATAACCAGGGGTATTTTGTCCTTAAAGTGGAAGTAAACCCTCCTATAATTTTCAGGCAAGGAAGCTGCCATCTTGGCCTCTGTTTAATCTTTATCTGCCATGGTGCTGCACATGTGATCAGTTATGACACCAGCCATTGGATGGTGTGACAGTTTGGTTGAGAGCACAGCCAATGTGACAGTTAGCATTTCCAGGCATGCCGGGAATGTAACAGTTTTTTGAAACTATTAAAATCGTTGAGTTTACTTCCGCTTTAACCACTTCCAGCCCAAGGCCGCCATATGACGTCCTTGACCTTCTGTGGGAATATCTGAATGATGCTTGCATCTACAGGCATCATTCAGATATCCTCATTTTCAGCCTGCGATTCTGTGCACCATAAGAATGATCATAGCGTCAGTTCCACCGCTTGATCGTTCTTACAGGTGACGGGAGGGGGTAACCCCCTCCCGCAGGAGCTATGGAGCCAAATACATGGCTTTGATGTTTCTGCACTGTGAGTACCATTCCATAACAAGAACCAAAAGTAATCTTAACATTGCTATTATTATCATCCTTTTTCTTTTTACATAGCACTTACATTTTCCGATAGCTTATAGTATTTGGGAGCTGAACCTAGAAATATAAAACATTAAGAAAAAACTGGTGTGAAGGCTCCATTTAAAGAGCTTTCAATCTTAAAGTTAGTGGTTCTAAAGAATGAAGTTTTTTTTTTTACCTTCATGCATGAAGGTAAAAAACCTTCAGTGTGCAACCACCCTAATACTTACCTAAGCCTGATTTAGATCCAAGAATGTGCACGAGAGCCGAGGCTCTCCCAGGTCTCTCTCTCTTCTCATTGGCTTAGATGCAGCAGCAGGAGCCACTGGCCCCCACTGCTGTTATTTACAGCCAGTGAGAAGGGTGGAGCTAAGTCACGCTTCTCTGTGTCTTATGGACACAGGAAGCAGGGCTCAGGAGCAAGTATGCGCAAGTTCCCCCACAGCAAGTGGCTTGCTATGGGGGCACTCAGAAGGGTTAAGGGGCCCAGAGTGCTGGCGGGGGACCCACAAAGAGGAGGATTGGGGCTGGTCTGTGCAAAATCACTGCACAGAGATAGTAAATAACAGGTTTGTTATTCTAGAAAAAAAATTCCTTTACAAACATTTTAGGTAAAAATTCAAGAAATCGTATACGTTGTCCTACCTCCACAAAGAACATTGACAAGATAGACAGGCTTATCCAGTGGATGATCCCTGAACATTGTGTTGCATTTGAGACTAAAAAAAATATAAATAAAATTACAAAAATGATGAAAGGCTAAGTTTATGTATACAGTGCTCAGCATAAATGAGTACAACCCAACAGCTTTGTCAGAAAACTTTTCCGGATCAACATTTTCTATGACACTACACTACAAAATACTGCCACAAATGTGGGGGAAAAAAAACAAACTGTATGGAGTCCCAAAAGTGAGGAGCATAAAGAAAAATGCATGATGCCTACAGTGAAATATGGTGGTGGCAGTGTTCTTCTGTGGGGCTGCATGAGTGCTGCTGGTGTTGGGGGGGGGGGCTTGCATTTCGTTGATGGTATCATGAATTCACAGATGTACTGCTCTATATTAACCCTTTCGTGACTAAGCCCATTTCTGACATTTGGTGTTTACAAGTTAAAATCCGTATTTTTTTACTAGAAAATTACTTAGAACCCCCAAACATTATATATATATTTTAGCAGAGAATCTAGAGAATAAAATGGCGATTGTTGCAATATTTTATGTCACACGGTATTTGTGCAGCGGTGTTTTAAATGCAACTTTTTTGGAAAAATTAACTTTCATGAATTTTAAAAAAAATAGAAAAGTAAAGTTAGCCCAATTTTTTAGTATAATGTGAAAGATGATGTTACGCCGAGTAAATAGATACCAAACAGGTCATGCTTTATAATTGCACACAGTCGTGGAATGGCGACAAACTACGGTACCTAAAAATCTCCATAGGCGACGCTTTAAAAAATGTTGACGGTTACCAGGTTAGAGTTACAAAGGAGGTCCACTGCTAGAATTATTGCTCTCGCTCTGACGATCGCGGCGATACCTCACATGTGTGATTTGAACACCGTTTACATATGCGGGCGCGACTTCCGTATGCGTTTTCTTTGCTGCGCGAGCTCGCGGGGACAGGGGCGCTTTAACATTTTTATTTTTTTCTTATTTTATTTATTTTTATAATCTAAAATTGTTTTTTTTTTTGATCACTTTTATTGCTGTCACAAGGAATGTAAACATCCCTTGTGACAGTAATAGGTGGTGACAGGTACTCTTTATGGAGGGATCGGGGGTCTAAAAGACCCCCAATCCCTCCTTTGCACTTCAAAGTATTCAGATCACCAAAAACGTTTATTCTGAATATGGTGTACTTTTTTAAATCCGGCGCCATTGGCAGCCGAGTAACCCGGACGTGACGTCATGACGTCGCTTCCGTGGTTACATTGAAGAGACTGAATCAAAGCCGTTCGCGGCTTTTTTTCAGTCTCTCTCTAGGCGCCGGAGGTGGCGCATCGTGGATCGGGTCACCCCCCCTACTCCTCCCTGCAGGAATCATCCCGGCATAACCCCCGAAAGCCGAGGCCGCATATCTGCAAACGCTCGGCGGGAAAAGAGAAGATGCTACAATCACTCCGTGCCCTTTATCGTCATGCACTTTTCTAGCATGACAATGATCCAAAACACACAGCTAAGGCCACTGTTGCATTTCTGAAGAATAGGGCGAAAGTGATTCAGTGGCCAAGTATTTCTCCAGATCTGAACCCAAACAAACGCCTATGGGGAATTCTGAAGAGACAAGTTGAGCATCACTCTCCATGCAGCACCCAGGCTATAAAAGAGGTCATTCTTGAAGAATGGAAAGAGATAGATGTTGCAATATGTCGCCAACTTGTTCATTCCATGCCTATAAGTCTTGGTGCTGTCCTTACAAATCATGGAGGTCATACAAAATACTAGATGTAGTAGTTTTTGTTGTGGGTCGTATTCATTTTTGCATAAACTAACTTGAGTAAAATTGAAGATTTTGTAATCCAAGTTATATTAACCTTACTTCATGTACTGTAATGACCTAAACAAATGTTCTATAAAACTCGGTTTTGTAAAAATTTTGGAAATTGTTCTTGTGTTCATTGAGATATTGGATTAAAATCTTACTTTTCAAAAGGGGGTGTACTCATTTATGCTGAGCACTGCATTTTCCCCCCCAGGTTACAGTTTCCCAAAACTATTAACAACCACTACTCTACAACAAACAGTTGATGTAGATCAGCCACTATGCTACAGGGAAAGAACACAGTGGACCGCCATCAGCTGTTTCATGGACAATATCTACAAAAGACAAAATCATATCACTTTGTTCGCAAACAATGATGAGCCTCAACTGTGTATGGAGATTTCAGCTTGAGCTGCTGAGCTCTATAAACAGGCATTTTGACAACAGAGCATCTAGGAATACAAAGGTAAATGTGAAATGGAGTCTTGACCAGTGTTTCTCAACCTTTTTTCAGTCAAGGCACCCTTTAAAGTTATGCACAACCTTGAAAAACCTCATTCTAAAATGTTAAAACCTAAACAAAGCACCAACATCCACATACATAGGACACCCAACGTGATGTATTCTCCCAAAGCATTCACAGGTACCAATTACTATTCTAGTGTTTCTCCTCTACCTCAGTTTCTCTCCATCACTCAGCTAATGTGACCCCAGTGATAATGGAAAAGGGACAGGTAACCAAGTATGAGTATGCTGTGCAGGGACCTCGTCATCCACCGATCATTGGATTTTAGAATGTCAACGTCTAGAATGTGGTAATGGTGCACAATGAAAACATGTGGCTTTGTTTAACTAAAAGGCAGGCTTCATCCACCCGCTGGCCTGTATACAGTTTTTTAGGCATTTTTCCAAGGCACCCCTGAAGAAACCTGAAGGCTTCCCGGTTAAAAAAGGCTGGTCTAGAGCAACAACTTCTGTCTGAAATCAAACATACAAAATGTATATGCACAATTTCATATGTACTTATCAAAAACATCCTTATAATAGTATTTTAATCCTCATCAAAATAAAGAAATAATATACAGAACCTCTAATTTTGCCCTTTACCATCAGGAGCATTATTATACATTGAAAAAAAGCAGTAAAACAGGGAGGGAATGCATTTTGAGTTGGAACTCACACTGAAGCAGCTTGGTATCTATCAGCAGTTCCACTGTCATTAGGACCACCACAAGAATGACGCAGGCTACCAAAAAGCTGTTCACTCCCGCACTCAGCAGAAACACGTGCCACACCGTAGCTCTCCTCCCACAGCATGGCTTCAGCCAGCTTGACCTACAGAGGAAATGAAACATAAGGATCAAATGACTTTAGTGTTTTTTTGTTTTTTAGGGGAAAGACACCAGATTAAAAGGTGTTTTTTCACCTTAATGCATCCTATGCATCCGTGTGCCGATCTGAACAGGATGACCCGTTCGGGTCACGGATCGCTTACGATCCGTTGGCACCACTACTCAAAATTCCATGACTTTTCCAAAACTTAGTGGGGTTCAGTCATTTTCCAAAACTTTCCCAGGCCTGGAAAGTTCCATGTCAAAATCCCATGATTTTACCAGGAATTTAATGACCGTGCGAACCCTGGACATGTGTGTTCCAGTGCATGTTTGGTGCGTTTTACAGCGTTCCAGTACAGTCCAGTGCAGGGAAAATGCAGCATGTTCTTTTTGGAACACACTGGAACTGCAAGCACTGGTGTGAACTAGGCTATTGAAAACCATATAGCCTACCGTATATACTCGAGTATAAGCCGAATTTTTCAGCACATTTTTTTGTGCTGAAAATGCTCCCCTCGGCTTATACTCGAGTCACCTTTTTGCGCCTGATCTCCCGAACTTTGGGGACCCGGTACCGGCCAGCCATAGGCTTGGCAAACATGTAGCCCCACTCTTCCTCTAAAAGTGTGCAAAGATTGTTGTCCGGGGGACCTACAGCTGGGGAGCACCGATTTTTCAAACCCGGGCACCCCTTCCATAGACTCCCATGTTAAACGGTCAGTTCTCCGGTGATTTTGAGGACCTGGTACCGACCGGTCGTAGGTCCCCTGGACCCGGAACTTGGCACACATGTAGCACCATTTCTCCTCAACAAGTGTGCAAAGTTTAATGTCTGGGGGACCTATGGCCGGGGAGCACCGATTTTTCAAATCCGGGCACCCCTTCCATAGACTCCCATGTTAAACATCAGTCTAGCCATGGGCACAGTGAGGCATGCACATGGACACAGTGAGGCAAAGTGAGGCACAGTGAGGCATGCAGATGGACACCCTAGGCTTATACTCGAGTCAATACGTTTTCCCATTTTTTTGTGGTAAAATTAGGTGCCTCGGCTTATACTCGAGTATATACAGTACTTTCCATGCATTTTTTAATGCAGAAAATAAAAAAGCACTGGACTGCACGTGATGTGAACTGGCCCTAATAGAGAAATTTCAACATAAGACCCTCACAGTATGGCTGTATGAGTAAGAATTACACACACCTGGGCTCTTACACTTTCTGCATTCAAAAGTAACCAAGCTGCATTAGTTAATTTTTTTGTAAATAATGTCTCATCAAAAACATTCAGGTCACAAATCATAATCGAAAAAAAAAGTAAGAGAAGCACAATCATTATATACATTATTTTTTTCACAAGAAATCATTACATACATTATTCATTTATATTTGTGTAACGCTATTGTCCCCCTAGAGGCCTGAAGTGCTTCACTTGCTGTTGGGAAGATGGTAATGCAGCCATCCAGGGCATGCTCAGTAGAATATCATACTAGGGCCACTTTTAGACAGGAGCCCATTAACCTAGCAGCATGTCACTGGAGTGTGGGAGGAAACTGGAGTATTAAGACACAAGCACAGAGAGAACATACAAACTACTGACCAGAATTTGAACTGAGGAGTGACGGAAGATAGAAGCGCTAACCGCTAAGCCACTGTGCAATAATGAATATACCAAATGTGATGTCATATTAAGTGAATTACCTCCATGCGTCTAGTACTTTTTAAATTAAATCATTTGTAGAACCAAGATTTTAAATCAGGTTTTGAATAAATACAGCAGTACATACTGTGGATTTGCCATGATGATATACAAATAGTTGTCACATTCATAATTCAAATGCTAGCTGTTCCTCAAACAAGAGAAATGCCTCTTTGGAAGTCACCTGCAAAGCAGAAAGAAAAGCAAGTTAGTATACCTACATTGTAGGACCTGCCATAGTAAAAGTATGTCCCATAATTCATGGGCAGGAAGTAGTATACACAATCTAATAACAGACCAGGGATAGGCAACCTTAAAGAGGTGGAGATCTACCTGAACAACATGGGAGAAGTCAAAGATCACCGGGTCCAGTGTCGTCTTCTTACACCCGATTTAAACCTCCAATAGCCGTACTACCATGTCGCAATTGCGTGCATTGGTGAGGAGGCAACATATTGCCTCAGCACCACCTGTCAAACACACTCCGATCCATTTTCAGAGGAGCAACCGTGCCTGCTGCACTTGTGAATGAGACCTTAGTTGCATTTGGCAGCTGCCCCCATAGGGCTAACTCACAACACAAAGTTGGGGGAGGGGGGTGATAAAACCCTGTGGTTGAGTCATGGTTTTACCTCCCCCAATCCCTACCTCCTATAGCTGCTGAGGCAGCAGCCAAATGTGTGCACATGTCGCAGCAGGAATTAAGCCCCCTGTTGCTTTTGGTGGGTGCTGCCGCCTGCCAATCCAGAACCATTGAAGTAAATGGGGCCACTCTAGAAGTCCCCCACAACTGCAGGCTTCTACAGGGTCTAAGGGGTTAAAGCAGGTGGTGAGAAAGCAACAACGCTGCCTGCTTTAACCCCTTGTTTACTGTAATGCACAAGGTTGTAGGGCACTTGCAGAGTGGCCTCATTCACTTGAATGGGTGCTACACCCAACATGACAGGGCATATAGCTCCTGCTGGGGCTGCAATATGTGTACCGTACCTGCACTGTGGGTACAGCTCAGTGCATCTGTGACTTTCCTGGGTTAGCTGTGCTTTGCCATAGACTTCTATTATATTATGCACTTTCTGAAAGCGCACCAAAACTCCTGCCTTCAGGAGTTTTGTTGCGTTTTCTAAAGGTGCACCAAACCCGTGGGATATAAAAGAAGTCTATGGCTAAGGGCAGCAAACCCACAGGAAAGCTGCATGTATACTGCACCGCACCAGCGGTGTGGGTAAACAGCAGCCCTATATTATTATGCCTAGTGTATTGCACCACTCTGGAGACCACTAGCAAGGATACGAGATGGAGTGCAGTTGGTATTACTCTGCATGGGACAGGAGCCGGCACTACAGAGGAGGCATTGGCTTATACGGCTCTACTACAGCTCTAACTTTACAAGTAGTCCCTCTGTATTGCATTCTGCTTGATGCTCTGGGATGTCAGGTCAGCAAGCCCAGACCGCGATCTACAAGTAACCTGGCCGCAATCTATGGGTTGCTGACCCCCGACAGACAAAAAAAAATCATCTACAGAGGACTGGCAATGCAAAGCACACTTCAGATATCTAAAAGGGGTGCAACCCAATACAAAGACTGTCCATGTTCCATAACAAAAAAAAACAGTAGAACTACAAGTGACAAAAACAGTGTTGTTATTACCTGTTAACTACTTTTTCCAGGAATCTTCCAGGACGGCTTACAGAGAGATAGGCTCCTCCCACCTAGAACAGGAAACACATGATCCACATCATAAAAGCATCACTCATGCATTAGCCCCTCAGTATTAACAAATAACCGAAGGCTTCAGAATCATTAACCTTCCTCAGCGTAGCTTTATCTTTACATTGCTACTCACATCAAAACAAAAGGAGGGAACTGACGCCGTCCTTGACGCCGTCCTGGAAGATTCCTGGAAAAAGTAGTTAAAAGGTAATGACACTGTTTTTCCAAGTCATCTTCCAGGACAGCTTACAGAGAGGACAATATAGTACTACCTGATCAGGGCGGGACCACAGCCTGCAGCACCTTCCTGCCGAAAGACTGGTCCTGGCTGGCAAGCAGGTCCAGTCTGTAATGCTTTACGAAAGTCTGGAAACTGGACCAGGTTGCGGCCTTGCAGATCTGGAGGGGAGACGCTCCTGCCCTTTCAGCCCAAGAAGTAGCAACCGCTCTTGTGGAATGAGCATTTATACCCAACGGAGGTGTGCGGGACACTGCCTTGTATGCCTCCGCAATGGCCGACTTCATCCATCTGGCGATGGTACCTTTGGATGCCTCTTTCCCCTTGTTAGGACCTGCAAACAACACGAACAAGCTGGTAGAACGTCGCCACTCCTTGGTGTGCTCTATGTAGGCGATCAAGCACCTCCTGACGTCTATCTTATTAAATCCTGCTTCCTTGTCATTTTTTGGATTTCCGCAAAAATGATGGTATCACGATCTCCTCTGACCTATGGAAGTTAGATGATACTTTGGGAAGAAAAGCTGGATCCAGCGAGAGGATAAATTTGGTCTTGTAAAATGGTGCAGAAAGGCTCGATCACTGAAAGTGCCTGGATCTCACCAACTCTCCTAGCCGAGACTAGGGCCCCCAAGACTACTGTTTTCAAGGTTAAGAGCTTTATGGGTAGTTCGTCTATAGGCTCAAATGGTGTCTTACCAAGACCCTGTAACACTATCGATAAGTCCCAGGGAGGGAACCTGCTTGATTTGGGGACTCGTTTACGGCTAATGGATACAAGAAATCTCTTGATCAGTGGCTCTTCTGACAGTCTTTGATTTTAAAAGTTGGACAGAGCTGCCACCTGTACCTTAAGAGTACTAACTGCAAGATTTAGATCTGCTCCGGCTTGGAGGAAATCTAGGACCGCCGGAACCATGGCTCCTGACACTCTGTTGTTGAGCATGCGCCAGGCCCCAAATTTTTTCCAGATCTTATTGTAGATTGCGTTAGTGGACGGCTTCCGGCTGCTAAGAATGGTATCGATAACTTTTGCCGATAACCCTCTCAGCTCTAACAGCTCCCTCTCAGATGCCAGGCCATCAGAGAAAGAGAGCTCACTTCTGGATGATTCACCTCTCCCTGGTATAAGAGGTCCGTCCTGTAAGGCAGTCTCTAAGGTTCCGTAATGCTGAGTCTTAGTAGACCCGAGAACCAAGACCTCTTCGGCCAAAATGTCGCGATCAGGATAACCCTTGTGTTGGACCCTCTTATCTTCCGGATAATCTTTGGAATGAGAGCAAATGAGTTTGGGATAGGGCATCTAGGCCCAGACTGAGAAGATCTCTCTGTAGGGAGTAAAATTGTCTCACCTGCCTGTTGTGCCTTGTAGCAAAAAGGTCTATTTGTGGGTTTCCCCACTTCTGCACTATTTGTTCGAACACTGTTCAATTCAAGCACCATTCTGTCTGAGACAGAGTCTCTCTGCTTAGGGCATCTGCCAGAGAATTTAATTCCCCTTTTAAGTGAATTGAAGACAGGGATAAAAGATTTGCTTCTGCCCATTGAAGGATCTCTTCTGCTATCCTCATCAGCCCCGGGACTCTCGTACCCCCTTGTTTGTTGATGTAACATACCGTGGTAATGTTGTCCGAAAGGACCTGCACATGTCTTCCTCTTAGGGACGGGCAAAAGGCTACTAGGGCCTTTAGCACCGCCTTCATCTCCCTCGCATTGGAGGAGAGGCTGGCTTCCTGATGGTTCCAGAGCCCCTGGGCCATCAGGGTGTCTGAATGGGCTCCCCTGCCCGCTGGCGTCCGTGGTGACTGCCAGAGGACAGTGCTGGGACCAGAGTCGACCTGCCGAGAGGTTTGCAGGGATCAACCACCATTCTATCGAGAGCTTTACTTCCTGCGGAATTTCCGTCTGCCTCCGAAGGGAATCCGTCTTTCCATCCCAGAGAGAAAGCATGAGCGCCTGAAGTGCTTGAGTATGGAATTGTGCCCACTGGACTCCTGGGATGGCCGCTGTCATCAATCCAAGGACCCTCATTATGCCCTGAATTGAGGTCCTTGAACATGTGCAGATGTTGCTCACCTCTGTCAAAATTGTCTCTACTTTTTCCTTTGTCAGAAAAATCTTGGACGTCTTTGAGTCTATTAGGTATCCTAGGTATACAATACTTTGAGTAGGTACCAACTGTGACTTCTCCTGATTTACCAGCCACCCTAGCTGCTGAAGGTGTTTGGTAGTTCTGCTCAGGTTCCGTCTTACTTCGTCTGCTCAATCTGCAAAGATCAGTAGGTCGTCCAGATAGGGAATTATCTGAATTCCCTCCGATCTCAGTGTCCCTAAAGCTTCTGCTAGAATCTTCGTAAAAATGCGTCTAGCTGACGCTAGTCCGAAGGGCAGAGCATTGAACTGAAAATAGAGGGTTCTGAACCCCTTCCTTACTGCAAACCTGAGAAACTGCTTGGACTCCTTTCAAATGGGGACATGAAGGTAGGCATCTCTTAGGTTTAATGAGACCATGAAGACCCCAGGGGTTAACAACTCTCTGGTGGTGTAGATTGATTCCATCTTGAAACGTCTGTACTTCATGTACATGCTTACTTGTTTCAGATTCAAAATCAGACGGAATTTTCCTGATGACTTCTTTATCAGAAAAACTTGAGAATAAAATCCCTCTTTTCTTAGAGATGGGGGGGATGAAGCTCATCACCTTCTCCTCCAACATCCTCTGTAAGAGGGAAGACATAGCTATGGCTTTCTCCGCGTCTTTTGGGAGACCTGTCGTGATTTTTTTTTGAGGAGGGCAGCCTAAAAATTCTATCCTGTACCCTGACTCGATCAGATCCAGGATAAAACGGCTGTTGGAAATGGTCTGCCACTGTGAGAGGAATGACCCCAATCTCCCCACCACATGGCCGACTGAGTCACCGGGAAGTGTCCTTGGGCTGGGAGGGTTTAAAGAGGAAACCACCTCTGCCCCTTCCCCTCCTGTATTGCCAACCTCCTTTCTGGTCTTGGGCTGCAAAACCTCTGTTATGCCGTCTCCTATCCCCCCGGTGAGAGTTCCTTTCACTTGACACCTGAAAGGGACGAAAATTCCTCCCTTGTTGCTGTTTTCTGGGAAAAGGGAAACCCTTCTTTCTATCGGCCGACCTCTCTAGGACGGATTCCAGCTCCTTTCCAAAGAGCAAATCTCAGTTAAAGGGGAGGGAACAGAGTTTTGTCTTTGACCCAGAGTCTCCTCCCCAGGTCTTCAGCCAGATAGCCCTCCTGGCTTCATTAATCAATGCTGTGGACCTGGCCGAGAATATAACCGTCTCCGTGGATGCATCCGCTATATAGGCCACTGCCTTATTTAGCGTGGGTAAAGCATCCAAAATTTCTTCCCTAGGAGTATCTGACTCCAGAAGAGTGCGGAGCTGTTTAAGCCACAAATCAAGCGTACGAGCCACGCATGTAGTGGCTAGTGCGGGTCTAAAAGTTGGCGGAGCATGCTTCCCACGCTTTCTTTAAATACCCTTCCGCCTTCCTGTCCATTGGGTCTTTTAGGGTGCCTGCATCCTCAAAGGAAAGTTCTGAACTCTTAGAGACTTTAGCTAAGAAAGCGTCCAGTCTGGGACACTTCTCCCACAGTTTTGTATCCTCTTCTTTAAAAGGGAACCTTCTTTTTAAATTTTTAGGAAGAAGACCCCCCTCTCCGGCTTCCTCCATTGCTGAAGTATTGTCTCCTTTAGGGACGCGTGCACCGGAAAGGTTCTACCCTGTCTAGGCTGAAGGCTTTCATATAGGAGGTCATGTACCGACAACTCCTGGCTTTCTGGAGACTCCAGTTCCAGGGTGTCGTAGATCGCTTTTAAAAGCTCTTCTGTCTCCTCTGAAGGAAAAAGGCATTTTTGCATCTTGCCTGGCCCTTCCTCACCATGGTCCACCTCCTCAGACTCTGAGGTGTCCTCCTGTTCCTCCAGGACTCTATGCTGGTGGACTGCCCGTACCTGGGCCATGACTCCTGGCCTCACGGTAGTACTGGTGCCTGAAGTACCTGGGCTAGCTTCAGCAGGTATCTCTTGCCGAGTGGGTTTAAAGGACTGAAACGTCTGTTTCATCCCTGATTTTAACGAGTCCATAAACCCCTTGAGGACCGGGCCTGTTTCTCCTTTGATAAGCTTGTCTATACATTCTTGACAAGCATTATTTTTCCACCCATGCTGCATCTTCTTGGTACATATTGGGCATCTTTTTCTAGGTGTTTCGGTCTTATCTCTGGGCTCGTGGGCCTTGTCCTGTAATACAGCAAATGACAAGCGCCTGTATATTACTTACACTGAAGTAAATCCCAGAAACACCACGTGGACAACTCTATTCTAGTCTAAGAATATTGAGAAGTACCCACCACCAGAGCTTATGCTAGAATATGTGACATCTGTCCACCATCAGCAAAAACAAACAGGCTCTGGAATAAACAAACGCCCCCTGTGCCGCCACCACAGGGGGGGTAAGAAAAGGAAAGAAGCAGACTGCCCCCTATTTTCTTACCTTAGGGCCCTATTCGACCGATGGCGCCTCCAGACCTGCTTCTCTGGATCCTGGTAGCTCCATGTTGCACCTGGAAGCCTCGGCGCCATCTTCTAGTCTGGGTCCCTTTTAAAACATAGGTGTGGAGGTCCGGGGCGGCGCTGTGGATCCGACGCCGGCCTACAGCACAGCGCGCCTGTTATCCTACGCTAGGCTTCTTCTGGTTGTACCAAGATGGCCGCCACTGGACTTCCTGCCGTGTCACTTTCTGCCTTCCGCGCCGGAAGTGACACTCTTACTGTGCGCCCCAGCACTACACGTGTCTCGGGGATAGAAACTCCCCTGGAGATCTATATGTCCAGGAAGGATACCGGCTCTACGGCGGCCTGAGCCTCCGCCAGGAGGACACCCTGCTGTGCCGCAGATGGACCCACTGGATCACCCCCTCCACCCTGACAGGTAACCTCACTGAGGATACACTAAAATTGGGAGGTGGGGTCCCTTACAACACCCATGACCCCTGCATTAGGTCTCCTGGGTGGCCCAAACTGACTCATACCCCAGGGGAACTACCCCTGTTGCCTGGGTATGGACGTCGGGAGGCCCCTGCTGCCTGGCACGAAGGCCAAAATAACAAACATCCACTGGATAGTTCCTGTCTGGCCTGAGGAAACAAAAATACTGAGGGGCTAATGCATGAGTGATGCTTTTATGATGTGGATCATGCGTTTCCTGTTCTAGGTGGGAGGAGCCTATCTTTCTGTAAGCCGTCCTGGAAGATGACTTGGAAAAACGGGGTTTTGGGGCCTTTTTATTAGAAATAAGCAAAAGGCTAAATGCATGACATTGGAAGCTGACTTGCTCAAAAGGAAAAAAAATAAAATAAAATTTACACGCACACACGCCATGGGGAAAATTGAATGTCAATAGCTAAAATGGTGACGTGTTCAATACTTATTTTACCCGGTGGGTGTGTGTATCCTCAGGAGAAATGGTCAAGTTGCCAGAAAGAAGCCTTTACTGTACAAGTTCCACAATAAAGCCTGGTTACAATATGCCCAACAACACCTTGACATGCCTCATTGGCTTTTTTGTGGCATTGCCACAGTAAAGGCTCCCTTCTGGCAGCTCAACCATGCAGCTCTTTTTTGTTCAAGCATCGTTAGATTGTGCACGCTTAAAAACCACATTGTCTTTTTTGAGAGCAGCCTGCATTTCTCCTGTGGTTACCTGTGGATTTTTATTTGCATCCTGAGCAATTCTGCCAGTTGTGGCTGCAATCTTTCTTGGTCTACCTGACCTTGGCTTGGTATCAAAAGAGCCCCTAATTTTCCACTTCCTAATAAGTGATTAAACAGTACTGACTGGCATATTCAAGGCTTTGGATATCTTTTTGTATCCTTTTCCATCACCTTGTTACGCAGGTCTTTTGACTGTTCTTTTCTACCTGCTCATGACTCAGTGTCTAGCCTGCTTAGTGCATCCATGCGAGAGCTAACAAACTCATTGACTATTTATACACAGACACTAATTGTGAGGTAAAAAGCCACAAATATGGGAAATTAACCTTTAATTGCAATTTTAACCTGTGTGTGCCACCTGTGTCTGTACCAAGGGCAAACATGCCAGGGTATGTAAACTTTTCATCTGGGCCATTTGGGCGATTTCTGTTATTACGATTTAAAAAGGATCCAAAAAACTATGATATTAAATGGCTCCATGCGATTGCTATCCTTAAATTAAAAAAAAAAAAGACAGTTTTTTGGCATGATCAGTCATATTTTCAATATTAAATTTCACAATTTCTGCCAGGGTATACAAACTTTGAGCACGACTGTATTTTTAGATCTTGGATCTATTTTAAGATCTTGGTCTAAACAGTTCGATACATTTTTAGATCTTGGATCAATTTTTTTTTTGAAAATCTTTTTTGATTTCATTTTTTATAAAACACAGACAATACAAAACGTACAAAAGCACAGCCAACATCTGGCTAACAGGGGCGGGGTCCAAGATGGCGACGGGAGTGGACGTGTTTTAACTCCGCTCCGCCGTCCGGATCTTTCATCCATCTTTCCTGCGGTGCTGGGAGCCCGCTCGCCGGCAGACCTGTTTGCTTCTGCCTGTGCCCGGCTACAGGAGAGGGGGAGCGGTCGTGTTATACCTCCGCTGTCCGGATCTTTCACCCATCAATCCTGCGGTGCTGGGAGCCCGTTAGCCGGCAGAACATTTTGCTTTTTGTCCCAGGCAGCTCCTGCCCATGCCCGGCTACAACAGAGGGGGAGCAGAGCGCCGACAGAGTCAAATCAAGTCCGGGGCAGCCTCCCTCACCATGTCAGCTCAGGGAGAGGAGGGGAGTCACAAGGCTGCGGCTCCTTGAGCCCCCCCAGAGCACACAGCACTCATGGAAGCCATTAACGGCTGTAAAACGGCCCTGATGGAGAAAATTGATCAAGTGTACATTGAGCTGGGCCTGATTAGGAGAGACATTGATGCTTTCAAGGGCAGGATGACAGAGGTGGAGCAGCGTGTGTCTGCAGCAGAGAATGTGCAGAGGGAGCACATGGCTGATCTCCATACCTTGAAAATCAGAGTTAAAGGAACACTAAAGGTTCCCGTTTTTTTTTTTTTTAAATAACAGTTTATACTTACCTCCACTGTGCAGCTCGTTTTGCACACAGTGGCCCCGATCCTAGTCTTCTGGGGTCCCTCGGCGGCTGTCTCGGCTACTCCCCGCAAGGACTCCACACCATAATGCGAGCGAGCTCGCATGGTGTGGCGTTACTGCGGGCGCGCTCCCGTGATACAGCGGCGACCATAGCCGCCGACTGTATCACTCGGCCCCGCCCCCCGGCGCGCCGCGTCATTGGATGTGATTGACAGCAGCGCCAGCCAATGGCTGCGCTGCTTTCAATCCATCCACAGTAGCCAATCAACGGCCAGGCACAGGAACTCGGAGGATGACGGGAGCGAGCGCGGGACTTTCGAGGGGCCAGGTAAGTGAAACGGGGGCTCGGGGGGGGGGGGGGGGCGGTATTGTCGAATGTTTAAGGTGAAAAAACATGTACCTTTACAACCCCTTTAAGCACCTGGAGTCCCGCACTAAAGATTCTGAGAATCTTAACATAAGCAACAATTTGCGCATCATAGGTCTGCCTGAGGGAGCTGAGGGGAATGATACCACCCTGTTTACGGAGCAAATGCTGCGCTCCCTCCTGCCTCGAGACTCTTTTTCCCCTCACTTTGTGGTGTAGAGAGCCCACAGGATACCCACAGTCAGAGGTCCACCGGGGAACCCCCCACGTACATTTATCTTTAAACTGCTGAACTACCAGGTCCTTATCCTGAGAGAGGCTAGAAGTGTGGGGGACCTGAAGTATGAGAATGCGAAGCTCCTTATATTTCCAGACTATTCCATCAAAACACAAAAGGCAGAGAAAGTCGTTCGACCATGTACGCTCCTGCCTTCGCACCAAAAATCTGAAATACAGCATGTTATTCCCCGCCTTCGGGTCCAAGATGGAGAAAGAGTGAGATTCTTCATATCACCCGAGGACGCATCTTCCTGGCTTGATACGATCGGTGCGGGATAAAGCAAGTATATACATTACACTTCCTTGTTTCCTTTAAAGCCTCCAAATTGCGCACCTACATGTGGCTCTCTGGCTTTTCCCCCCCTTCTCGTTTTCTCCTTTCTTTTGCTGTTTGACTATGCTTTCCCCTTGGACATTGAGACTGCAGTGGAAATGGCGGCTCTCCTTTTTTTTGCTCTACATGTTATCCTGCTTTAAGGGGTGAGGGGGTCACGATACAAAGTGCTTCCTGATGATGGTAGGCCTAGAGGGCATATTCATCTGTATCCCCCTTGTCCTCACCACGTTCCTCTTACCCTACTTGCCATTCACTGGGAAACTTTGCCACAGCCAGAAGATCACGCACTTTCGAGGAATGACTGTAACCACACCAAGTTTTTGTACCCCCAGCCTGCTGGGTGACTGGCACCACATTTATCATCCGAACGACCCTACCAGTTATGGGTCAGCAGACTTATGTACAGTAAGCCTCTTGCACACGTTACCTCCAGGGCATGGCAGTCTGCCATGCTGTTCTTGGGAAGAAATGCCACTCACTGTTTCGGGGGGGGGGGGGCTGGCAGGGAGGGGGGGGGTTGTTTTGTTCTTATTTTTGTGTTTGTTACTGTTTATTATGCGTTTGTATATCTGATACAGTCATTTGGGCAGAAATATTACCGCCCTTTGGGGGCTACTCTCTATGTGTTAAATGGTTGATTGCTTCCGCTCCATCCGGGTCGGGCTTGTCCCCTGAATTCTCTCCAGTATTGATGTGCTTGACAGATGAATGGCATCATTAACTCTTGTCTCCTGGAACGCCAGGGGCCTTAACTCCCCTGTGAAGCGGTCACTGGTGTTCCAGTCCAGTTCTTGAAGACATACACCCCTCATATTTGTGTCCCCCAGGAGACCCATCTCACTGGACAGAAGACCCTTAGTCTTAAAAAACCCTAGGTTGGTCATCACTATCATTCCACTTATTCCAATTTTGCCAGGGGGGTTAGTATACTTGCGCGCAAGTCCCTGCCTTTTCGGCTCTTGGGGCTGGTGCTTGACCTGGATGGACGGTTTATAATAATGCATGCAATGGTGGAGAGGGTTGAGATGGTGCTGGTGGGTGTCTATTTGCCCCCCCCCCCGGCCTCGATCAAGGTTCTCCACAAACTGGGCCCACTCATTGCCAATTATGGTACAGATAATCTGCTGCTTGTGGGGGACTTTAACATGGCACCTAACCCGGGGCTGGATTGCTTTAACTCAGGAGGGGGGATCCATTTTGGATCTCTCGGCCTGGGCAGAGACTTATGGACTGACGGACCTCTGGCGGTGGCGTCACCCCTCAGACAGGTCCTTTACATGCCATTCGGCCACCCATAGGACTCTCTCACGCATAGATCTGATGTATGCGGGGAGACCTCCATTACCTAGGGTCCAGCAGATCTCCATTCTTCCAAGGGGAATATCTGATATCATGCCCCACTCCTCCTTAAGATGTCTTTGGAGGGCTCCCTTACAGATAAATTGTGGAGACTGTCAAGATTCTGGATCTCTGACCCTGGGGTTGATTCCGGGTTTCACCTACAAATGGACACTTATTGGGCACTTAACCCGGGGTCGGCCCCGGAGGCGGTGGTGTGGGAAGCCTTTAAGGCGTCTTCCAGGGGCCATTACCAAATGCTTATTGGTGATGCTCGCAGACAATGTAGGGCCGATTTAGTTAAGGCGGAGGATAGGGCCACCTCCCTGGAGTGTCAATATGCCCAGTCGGGGGACCCGGAACTCCACACTAAACTCCAGGAGGGCACCAGAGAGGTTATGTTGCTTCGCACCCAACTCACTAAAAATAAATTACTCCAGCAGTCCCAGAGGATCTTTGAGGAGGGTGAAAGATGGGGTAAGCTGCTGGCATGGTTGGTCAGAGAGCAATCGGCCTCCATGAGAGTCCCCTTGTTGGTTGACAGTGCCGGGGTCAGACAAACTTCCTCTAGGGCAATCAATGAGTGCTTTGCATCCTACTATTCGGGTTGACTACTCGTCGGAAGACCTTCATATCTACCTATCAGATGTTGACTTCCCAGTTCTGACAGATACCTATAGAGACCAACTTGACTCCCTTATTACCCTTGGAGGAGGTCCAGCAGGCCATCTCCTCACTTCAGGCTGGAAAAACACCTGGCCCAGACGGGTTCTCCACGGAATTTTATAGAACGTATGCTGAGGACCTGGCCCCCAAATTCCACTCCATGCTTCTGACCTCGCTGAGAGATGGGGCATTGCCTGCCTCCATGTCAGAAGCGGTAATAGTAGTTATACCCAAGCCGGGTAAAGATCCTGAACTGTGCAAATCCTATCGCCTGATCTCCCTGATCGACGTGGATGCCAAACTGCTGGCCAAAAATTCTGCCGACTTGATTGAACGGAGTGATCACGAATCTGGTCCACCAGGATCAGTCCGGCTTCATGCCAGGCAGAGGTACGGATATCAATATCTATCGGCTGTTTACCCACGTTGATCTGGCCGGTGAGGGCGATTCAGGTATAGTGGCTGCGCTTGATGCTGAGAAGGCATTCGACTCAGTCGAATGGCTTTTCCTCTGGAAGGTGCTGGACAATTTTGGTTTTGGGCCCAGGTTTATCTTCTGGATTCAATTGCTTTACAGGAGCCCGACCGCCCGGATCAGGGTTAATGGCCTACTGTCCCCCCCATTTAGCCTGCATAGGGGCACCAGGCAGGGATTCCCCCCCATCTCCGGGGCTTTTTGCCTTGGCGATTGAGGCCCTGGCGATCTTAATTCGTCAGGATCAGAGGGTGAAGGGCATACAGGTTGGGGGGCTTCAGGAGAAGATCTCGCTTTATGCTGACGATAACCTGCTGTATTTGGCTGACGCAGGACCCTCCCTTACTTCTGCACTTGAGATAATAGACCAATTTGGGAAATACTCGGGGGTGCGCGTCAACTGGGACATGTCAGTCCTTTTCTCCCTCCACCATTCGGGCTCCAGGGCAGTCACCAACACACCACTCCAATGGGTGGACGAATTTAAATACCTTGGAGTAATTTGTCCAGGGATCTCCTCAGGCGTATATAGATGACAACCTTTCTGCTCTTCTGACCCATTTTGGCAGGAAATGTCAACTTTGGGGAACACCTCTATCCCCGGTGGGCAGGGTGAACTTGCTAAAGATGGTACATCTTCCCGAATTTGTATATTTCTTCAGGAACACTCCGTGCCCGCTCCCTAAATCCTTTTTTCAAAAAATAGACTCCATTGTCTCTACCTTTGTCTGGGCTGGGAAAGCCCAGAGACTGGCTAAGCGGACGCTCCAGCTGCCCCTGTCACGGGGGGGTCTGGCGCTGCCTCACTTCCAGCTCTACTACTGGGCGGCGGTCCTGGTGACGGTCCAGTGGTGGTTTGACCAGCCCAGGCAGAATCCGGCGGGGACCCTTGAGGCGGCCATCCTGGGCTCCTATGCGGCATTAACCAATCTACCCTATATAGAGGACCTAGAACCCATCCCCAGGTGACGGCTCTGATGCACGCGACCATTCAGGTATGGCAGAGGGCTAGATCTATTTACAAGTCGGACTCGGTCATCTTGCCCCATACGCCCTTATGGGGCAACCCAATGTTGCCACACATCTATGGGCTCCCGGATCCACAGTTGTGGGCGGCTAGAGGGATAGTTGCCATTAAACATATCTACACCGATGGGTCCTTTTCCTCCTTTGAGACACTAAAAGCTAAGTATCACATCCCCGTTTCTATGAAGTTCAGATATTATCAGCTCAGGCCTGCAATGCAGACCCAGTTCCCTGACCCTCTGACCCTCCAGACTGATGCTGTTGAACGACTGCTCATTGCTAAAATGATGGACAAGCCCTTGTCCTCCCTCTATTTTTACCTCTCCATTGCATATATGCCATCCTTGACGAAAGTTTACAATAAGTGGAAGGTTGACATTCTAGATTTGACTGATGAGACCTGGGAGGACGTGCTGTCTGACTATAATACTAAAATGATCTCAGCAAAAGACCGCTTCATCCAACTCAAGTTCCTGCACAGGGCATTCGACACTCCCGTGTGACTAGCCAGCATATACCCCGGAATGAGTACTCAATGCCCTAGATGTGGTTCGTCTCCTGGCACATTCTTCCATGTGGTGTGGTCGTGCCCGGTGTTGCATCCATACTGGGAGATGGTGGTGGGTGTCCTGGGCACATTTGGGGACTGGTCTCTCAGCTTGGATCCAGCCTTGGCACTGCTTGGGGTTATGGAAAGCATTGAAGCGTCAAGGCATGAAAAATTGTTTTTGTTCTATGCCCTATACTATGCCAGACGAGAGATCCTCCTTAGGTGGAGACAGCCCGGCCCTCCCACGCTCCAAGCGTGGACAGCCACGATAAACTGTCTTACCTTTGTACAAGCTAGCATGAGAGTAGAAACTGCCCCAATAAATTAGACAAGGTCTGGTCCCCAATGGATTGATGCACATGGTTAGGAGCCCCAGAGTTAGTAGGTAGCTCCTAATGGGTACCGCTGTCTCCTACATGATCTGGTTGTGGCTAGGAATGTAGTTCTATCATGTGTTTTCTATACCCCCTCCCCTCCCTCTCTTCTCCCCCTTCCCTTCTTTTTTTTTTCTCCCTTCTCCTTACCCCTCTTTCTCTTCTACATTCAACAATGTTACCCGGTACTAGATCACAACTATGTATTAATTGCCTTAGACTATCACAATCTTGAGACAATGATTACTAGCTTTATATGACCTGTTCCGTTGGAACCTTATGTATGTATTGATGTCCATATACTGTATCATTGTCAACTTTATTACTTTTAAAGCGGAAGTAAACCCATCCATAAAACAGTTTCATTGCCGGCAAGTGCTGGAAAAGTAACACTCCCATTGGTTGTGCTCTCAACCAAACTGTCAAACCATCCAATGGCTGGTGTCATAACTGATCACATGTGCAGCATCATGGCAGTTTTAGATTAAACAGAGGCAAAGATGGCAGCTCCCTTGGCTGAAAACGATAGGGGGGTTTACTTCCACTTTAAATAAAAACCTATTTACTGTAAAAATAAAAACCTATATACCTTGCAGGGGTCGCAAGGTAGCATTACAGAACCAAGATATGTTAGAGTATTTGCGATTACCATAATAAACCATCATCAATGAGCTGGCCTGGCTCAAGCTCCAGGGGTAGGATGCTAGTTAACTAGCTCACCTAAGTTGCTGTGCTAGCAAAGGTCGGTTTAACAAGACTTCAAGGGAAGTTATCAGAATTCAGAGAAGCCTCCTAATCTGCTGCCGCAGTGGAGGGTTCTGCCAACCACGTAGACCAGACCCTGTCATATTTTAGATCTTGGATCTATTTTTAGATCTTGGTCTAAACAGTTCTATCTATTTTTAAATCTTGGATCTATTCTTAGGCCCCTTTCACACTGGGGCGGGAGGTGCGCTAAAGCGCCGCTATTTTTAGCGGCACTTTACCGTCGTATTTGCGGAGGTATTCGGCCGCTAGCAGTGCGGTTTAACCCCCCGCTAGCGGCCGAAAAGGGTTAATACCGCCGGCAATGCGCCTCTGCAGAGGTGCATTGCCGGCGGTATAGCCGCAGTGTCCCATTGCTTTCAATGGGCAGGAGCGGTAAACACACCGCTCCTTCACCGCTCCAAAGATGCGGCTAGCAGGACTTTTGGAGCGGTCCTGCTAGCACGCCGCTCCAGTGTGAAAGCCCTCGGGCTTTCACACTGGAGAAACAGCAGCCACTGTTTCAGGTCGGTTTGCAGGCGCTATTTTTAGCGCAATAGCGCCGGCAAACCGACACAGTGTGAAAGGGATCTTGGATCTGTTCTTAGATCTTGAATCTATTTTTAGATCTTGGTCTAAACAGTTCGATCTATTTTTAGATCTTGGATCTATTTTTAGATCTTGGTCTAAACAGTTCGATCTATTTTTAGATCTTGGTCTAAACAGTTCGATCTATTTTTAGATCTTGGTCTAAACAGTTCGATCTATTTTTAGATCTTGGTCTAAACAGTTCGATCTATTTTTAGATCTTGGTCTAAACAGTTCGATCTATTTTTAGATCTTGGTCTAAACAGTTCGATCTATTTTTAGATCTTGGTCTAAACAGTTCGATCTATTTTTAGATCTTGGATCTATTCTTAGGCCCCTTTCACACTGGGGTGGGAGGTGCGGTGGCGGTAAAGCGCCGCTATTTTTAGCGGCACTTTACCGTCGTATTTGCGGAGGTATTCGGCCGCTAGCAGTGCGGTTTAACCCCCCCACTAGCGGCCGAAAAAGGGTTAATACCGCCGGCAATGCGCCTCTGCAGAGGCGCATTGCCGGCGGTATAGCCACGGTGTCCCATTGCTTTCAATGGGCAGGAGCGGTGGAGGAGCGGTAAACACACCGCTCCTTCACTGGTCCAAAGATGCGGCTAGCAGGACTTTTGGAGCGGTCCTGCTAGCGTGCCGCTCCAGTGTGAAAGCCCTCGGGCTTTCACACTGGAGAAACAGCAGCCACTGTTTCAGGACGGTTTGCAGGCACTATTTTTAGCGCAATAGCGCCTGCAAACCGACCCAGTGTGAAAGGGGTCTTGGATCTATTCTTAGATCTTGGATGTATTTTTAGATCTTGGTCTAAACAGTTCAATCTATTTTTAGATCTTGGTCTAAACAGTTCAATCTATTTTTAGATCTTGGTCTAAACAGTTCAATCTATTTTTAGATCTTGGTCTAAACAGTTCAATCTATTTTTAGATCTTGGTCTAAACAGTTCAATCTATTTTTAGATCTTGGTCTAAACAGTTCAATCTATTTTTAGATCTTGGTCTAAACAGTTCAATCTATTTTTAGATCTTGGTCTAAACAGTTCAATCTATTTTTAGATCTTGGTCTAAACAGTTCAATCTATTTTTAGATCTTGGTCTAAACAGTTCAATCTATTTTTAGATCTTGGTCTAAACAGTTCAATCTATTTTTAGATCTTGGTCTAAACAGTTCAATCTATTTTTAGATCTTGGTCTAAACAGTTCAATCTATTTTTAGATCTTGGTCTAAACAGTTCAATCTATTTTTAGATCTTGGTCTAAACAGTTCAATCTATTTTTAGATCTTGGTCTAAACAGTTCAATCTATTTTTAGATCTTGGTCTAAACAGTTCAATCTATTTTTAGATCTTGGTCTAAACAGTTCAATCTATTTTTAGATCTTGGTCTAAACAGTTCAATCTATTTTTAGATCTTGGTCTAAACAGTTCAATCTATTTTTAGATCTTGGTCTAAACAGTTCAATCTATTTTTAGATCTTGGTCTAAACAGTTCAATCTATTTTTAGATCTTGGTCTAAACAGTTCAATCTATTTTTAGATCTTGGTCTAAACAGTTCAATCTATTTTTAGATCTTGGTCTAAACAGTTCGATCTATTTTTAGATCTTGGTCTAAACAGTTCGATCTATTCTTAGATCTTGGTCTAAACAGTTCGATCTATTTTTAGATCTTGGTCTAAACAGTTCGATCTATTTTTAGAGCTTGGTCTAAACAGTTCGATCTATTTTTAGAGCTTGGTCTAAACAGTTCGATCTATTTTTAGAGCTTGGTCTAAACAGTTCGATCTATTTTTAGAGCTTGGTCTAAACAGTTCGATCTATTTTTAGATCTTGGTCTAAACAGTTCGATCTATTTTTAGATCTTGGTCTAAACAGTTCGATCTATTTTTAGATCTTGGTCTAAACAGTTCGATCTATTTTTAGATCTTGGTCTAAACAGTTCGATCTATTTTTAGATCTTGGTCTAAACAGTTCGATCTATTTTTAGAGCTTGGTCTAAACAGTTCGATCTATTTTTAGAGCTTGGTCTAAACAGTTCGATCTATTTTTAGAGCTTGGTCTAAACAGTTCGATCTATTTTTAGATCTTGGTCTAAACAGTTCGATCTATTTTTAGATCTTGGTCTAAACAGTTTGATCTATTTTTAGATCTTGGGTCTATTTTTAGATCTATTTTTAGATCTTGGATCTATTTTTAGATCTTGGTCTAAACAGTTCGATCTATTTTTAGATCTTGGATCTATTTTTAGATCTTGGTCTAAACAGTTCGATCTATTTTTAGACCTTGGATCTGATTTTAGACCAGTGTTTCTCAACTCCAGTCCTCAAGGCGCCCCAACAGGTCATGTTTTCAGGATTTCCCTCAGATGATATGGCTGTGGTAATTACTAAGGCAGTGAAACCGATCAAATCACCTGTGCAAAATAATGGAAAGCCTGAAAACATGACCTGTTGGGGCGCCTTGAGGACTGGAGTTGAGAAACACTGTTTTAGACCTTGGATCTGATTTTAGACCTTGGATCTGATTTTAGACCTTGGATCTGACCTTGGATCTGATTTTAGACCTTGGATCTATTTTTAGACCTTGGATCTATTTTTAGACCTTGGTGTAAACAGTGCGATCTATTTTTAGATCTTGGTTCCATTTTTAGATCTTGGTTCCATTTTTAGATCTTGGTTCCATTTTTAGATCTTGGTTCCATTTTTAGATCTTGGTTCCATTTTTAGATCTTGGTTCCATTTTTAGATCTTGGTCTAAACAGTTCGATCTATTTTTAGATCTTGAAACTATTTTTAGATCTTGGTCTAAACAGTTCGATCTATTTTTAGATCTTGGTCTAAACAGTTCGATCTATTTTTTTTTTTTTAACTTCAAGGGTTTTTATTCGGCAATTCGTACATACAAAGTATTAATGCAGATCAACAACATGGGCACGTACATGGCAAACTTGAGTACAATAAAATGAAAAGGGAAGAGAAAAAGGAAAAAAATGGGACACAAAAAGGAGGTGTGGGAGGAGAGGAATAATAAACACAGAAGTACTGCAATCCCCCCACATTGTTAAGCCGGAGGCACCCGGCAATCATATACATATTTGAGGGTTATAGTGAAACACACTAAGAAAGAGTATCTGAAATTCCCAGCCATCGATCCCAGATTTTATTATACTTGGACGGGCACCCTCTGTTAATGTACATGAATTTGCGGTACGGAAGAGCACCATTAATGTCTGCTTTCCATTCAGCAAAGGTCGGTGGGGATGATCTCATCCATTTCCTCTCCTGGAGGAACGCTTTCGTAAACTTATCCAATTCTGGGCCAGGGTAGATCCCTAGTAAACATGACTGTGGGCTCAGTGTAAGAGGTGAGCCCATGGTATCGTGGAGGAAGTCGACTGTTTCCAGAAGCCCTGAACCACCGGACAGGTCCAGAGCAGGTGGAAGAACGTGCCCAACTCCTGTGTACACATGGGGCAAGAATTGGGATAGTCTCTTTTGAATCTGGACACTCGGAGCGGGGTGAGGTACGACCTGTGTAGTATGTATATTTGAGTGAGCCTATCGGAGAGTTTAGGGGACACATCCTTGCAGACGTCCAGGGCCTCACTCCACTCCTTATCCCCAAGGTCTCCCACCTCCCTCTCCCAGCGTGGTTTAAGAGCATAGGCTATTCTCGTGGACGGTGGTACTAGCAGAATATTGTAAAAGTAGGAGATGAGTTTTTGAGGGTCTGTACCCTTGACTACGGCCATAATGGAGTTAGGGGAGAACTGTGGCAATGTCCCTCGGAACTGTGTGATGAGGGCATGATGGACTTGGATATACCTGAAATACATGCTGTCGGGAAGCGCAAACTCATCCTGGAGAGCAGGCAATGACTTAATGTTACCACCCACAATGACATGCGATAGGTAGTGTACCCCCCGAGAACACCACAACTCAGGGTCGGGGATCCGGGAAAGTTCAGGCAAGTGACAATTATGCCAGGGGGGGGGGGGGTGTGACCGGATGCAGCTGTGAGAGGTGAGCGGCTCGCTCGCTCCCCGTATCGCGTTCCTCGCTCCACCACACACGCCGCAATGAACGCCTAATTCGGCGGGAGGAGGCTGGAGGAAGTGAGGAGCAGAGAAGGATGGCCCCACGCATCTGACTGGCCGATGACCCGCAGCGCGAAGCTGCGCTGGAGACGAGGTAGCTGACAGGAGGTGGACATAGGACACAGGACACCGGGACTTGATGACTGTCTGAGTCCGGTCATATCATCCTGAGCGGCCAGCCTCCACCTGATCAGCTGTGCAGCACAGCGTGAAACTCTCTGGAGGGACCTGCTGGAGTTACCCGCCTGGAATCAGAGTAACCGTTCGCTGCCCGCAATGCACTGCTAGCCTGCACAGCTTCGCCCCACACACCTTGACTGCCTGCCTATACATTAGTATGCTGACTCCATATTGCCCATGCCAGACACCACAGACGACAGGAGGAAAAACCGCAACTCTCTTTACCGCAACCTGGAGTGGGAGGTGAGCCACAAGACATGTATATCAAATGTGTATAACTTTCTGAGCCTACGCTTTTTATAAATGTGAGAGGAAGACGCTGGGGGAGGCAGGGGTGAAGAGTCTGCATTAACTGACAGAGCTGGTGTGGGACCAAGCAGCGGAGGATTATAGCAAAAGGAGCAGGAGTGCTGGAACTGAATAGATTATAATATAAACAGCACCATACAAAGAGTAACCATAAGCGCAAGTGGAAGGACAGTTACAAGTGTACTCCAATAAAAGGAGGTGGGGGGGGGAAACAAAATAAAATGCCGGGCACACTGTCGGTAATGACCAGGAACGCACAGTCACAGTCCCAGTCCCAACCCCAGCTGCCCCAATCCCACTCCCAGTCTCAATCTCAGCCACAATCCATACGGGGGGCCAGAGCAGGACAGTCGGCAGCGGCAGCCAAACTCGAAAAATATACACATATCCCGGGAAGCACAGCAGGTCATACGCCACCAAGGGGACAAGGGGCCCAACAGGTGAACTCCAACCGGAAAAGCCTGGGTCAAACATCAAACGCAGAAGCGGTAGGAAAAGCAGCAGGCGAGCGTGGGCCCAAAGCAAAGACACAAGAGAAAGAGTCAGAGCCAAACATGGGAACAGGGACGGAGGATGAACCCTCCATGAGAGAAATCTTATCCGCAATTAACAACTGCAAAACCTCTCTAGCTGAGATTTTTGACCAGCTGAGAGGGATAAAGGACGAAATGTCAACATTAAAACACGAAGTTCAGGGGGTGGGGGAGCGCACCTCAGCTTTAGAAGAAAGACTCGGCCAGGTGGAGGACGATGTTAACCCTATGATAACGAATATGAAAACAATGCAAGAACAGATAAATTTTTGTGTCAATAAGATTGACGACATGGAAAACAGGTTAAGAAGGAAAAATATAAGGGTACTGGGTCTCCCTGAAAAAAGCGAGGGCAGCCGCCCTACCGAATACATGGAAAAATGGCTCCTGGAAGTGTTTGGCCGGGACTGTCTATCAAAACACTTTTCTATTGAAAGGGCCCACAGAGTACCCTTTAGAGCTCCAGCCGAGGGCGGCCGCCCCAGACCCATGCTTATTAAACTTCTGCATTTCCCAGATAAAATTACAATCCTCCAAAAGGCAAGAGAGATGAAAGAGGTGCTGGTCAGTGGAACAAGAATCTCATTTTACCCAGACTTCTCTCCTGAGTTACAGAGGCAAAGGGCCAAATTCTTTGAGTGTAAACAAAGATTACAAGAAAAGGGGATTAAATATGCAATGTTCTATCCAGCACGATTACGGATAACCATAAACGGGGAAAATACATTTTTTAATACGCCTGTTGATCTGATGACCTGGATGAATACAAAAGAAGGTGGTGAGGGAGGGGAGGCACGGGAGTGGGTGTGGATGGCACATAATGACGATTGAAAGTACTAAAACATGTCTCTGTGGGGTAGGGTGGGGGTGGGAGGAAGGAGGGATGCAAGAAGGAATATATGGATAAATAGGGCACTAGAAAGAAGAGATCCACAAAATACACGCTTACGTAATTTGATATTATTAAGGTATACACGAAGAAGACGGGTGGTATTCTAAAGAGGGAAGAAACAGGAAGGGGGGATGGTGAAGTATAGTAGAGAGAATGAACCCCCCAACTCGGGAACGGGCATCAAGGTATGTTCTTGGAATGTCCGAGGGGTAAAAGACCCAATAAAGAAACAGGCGATTTTTTCAGACGCTGATAGCAACAACGTTAAAATACTGTGTCTGCAGGAAACACACCTGGATAAGGGGACTGTAAATCTATTGGAACACAGGAAATATCAGATTCAATACCATTCCACACACACCTCCTACTCGAGGGGGGTGAGTGTGTTGATAGACTCAGGGATGGTGTACTCCTGCAGCCACAGTAAGATTGATACCGAAGGACGATATGTATTTCTTCATTGCCGGATGGAGATAAGGGAATACGTGGTGGCAAATATATATATTCCCCCTCCATTCAGCACAGAAATTTTATGGGACCTGATGGAGTTTGTAGCGGACAGGCCGGGAGTTCCGGTAATAGTGGTAGGGGACTTTAACATGACGATGAATAAAAACTTAGACAGGCTCCCGGCGGCCCCCTTCTCTGCACAGACAGTTGGTAGTCCCCTTTTTCAATTCTGTGGGGAGGTAGGACTGATTGACGTATGGAGAAGGAGACATCCAGAGGAAAAACAATTCTCCTGCCACTCAAGGACACACTCGACCTTGTCCAGGATAGATTTAGTACTCTGTAACGAAGAGGCGATGGGAGAGTTAGGAGAGGTGGTATATGAACCCAGAAGCATATCGGACCACTCCGCGATGGTTTTTGAAATAAAGATGAATAGAAGATATCATAAAAGAGACTGGAAGCTGAATCCATTCTGGTTAGAGGTAATTAAAGATCCGGAGGGAATAAGCGACAGTTTGAAAGAGTTCATAGCTGTAAACACCGGCTTGGCCCCGACGGGAATAATCTGGGACACCCTGAAAGCATTCCTACGGGGAATCCTGATCCCAAAAATATCCCTTATTAAAAAACAGACGCGCGCCAAAGAAACTGCGGCGTGCGAAAAGGTGAGGAGCTCAGAGATTAGATACATAAGTAACCCACGCAAGGAGGAACACAAGGAATGGTTAGAGGCGCAGGAGGAATATAAAAAAATAAGAAGAAGAAAGGCGGAAAACAAAAAACTATATATTTCTATGGTGAGGGTGAGAGAGTGGGAAGGATCTTGGCCATGGCAGCGAGGGCCGACAACCCCCCATCCACCATACCGGCAATCCAAGATGAGGATGGGGAAATCAAGAGAGACACACCAGAAATAATACAAGCGTTTAAAAAATTCTACCAGAACCTGTATAGTAGTACATGGCACAACAGTAGAGAGGGGGGAAATGGCTGCCTTCCTCGCCAGCCTGAAGTTACACCGGCTGACAGAGGAAGATAGAGAGGGATTGGAGGCACCACTGACACTGGAAGAGATACAATCGGCAACAAAAGAAATGGCGGGGCAAAAATCACCAGGCCCGGATGGGTTGCCAATAGAAATATACAAAACTTACAGTGAGGTGCTGCTTCCGAAACTTCTGGAGGTATTTAATTGGGCGGCTGAGGAAGGGAAAATGCCCGGGTCTATGGAGGAGGCAACCATAATAACATTACTGAAGGAAGGGAAAGATCAATTAGAGGCAAACTCCTACAGACCGATATCTCTCCTGTGTGCAGACACAAAAATCTTGGCCAAAATATTAGCAATGAGGCTAAACAAGATAGTTACAAAGCTGGTACACCCTGACCAAACAGGGTTTATACCCGGAAGGTCCACTAGCTCTAACATTAGAAGGGCATTCTTGAACACTCAGTTGCCAGTAGAAGAAAGAGGGGAGAGAGCGATCTTGTCCCTGGATGCCACAAAGGCATTTGACAGCCTTGAATGGCAATATCTGTGGAAGGTGCTAGAGGAATACCGGTTTGGGCCAAAGTTCAGCCAATGGGTTAGGTTACTGTATGGGAATCCCAGGGCAAAGATAAGGATCAATGGGGAGTGCTCGGCCTGGTTTAGACTGGCCAGGGGGACAAGACAGGGTTGCCCGTTGTCGCCCCTGCTTTTTGCACTGGCCATGGAGCCATTAGCCACTGCAATAAGGGAATCACCGGGGATAAAAGGCTTCAAAAGGAAACTAGGAGAGGAAAAAGTCGCATTGTATGCGGATGATATTCTGCTCTTTCTGGGGGACACACAGACCTCATTAGAGACAGCAATGAATATCATAGGGGAATTTGGGAAATTCTCGGGGTTAACAATAAATTGGGAGAAATCCGCACTCCTGCCGCTAGAACCCTTAAGAGGGCAGATAGACCAAGTGAAGGTGGTTCCCCAGATAAGATACCTGGGAATAAACATGACAAAGGACCCAGGGCAATACATAGGGGGAAATTTAGCGCCGTTATTGTAAAAGCTGAGACAAAAATGCAGGGTCTGGAACCGGCTACCTCTATCTGTAGTTGGAAGGAGCAATCTGATAAAGATGGTGTGGATGCCGCAAATCTTATACATTTTACACAATTCACCTGTATGGATACCAAAACGGTGGTTTAGGAAAATAGAAGGGGTATTCAGGGAATTGATCTGGAGGGGGGGGAACAGCAAGAATATCGCTCCGCGCCCTACAACATCCAAGGGAGAAGGGGGGCTTGTCCCTACCGAACCCTAGATACTACTTCTTAGCTGCCCAATTGCAGCATATGAAGGGCAGTAACCAGTGGAAGGGAAGGGGAGTGGGAATGAGTGTAGTCATGAATGATACAAGCCACGACACGGAGGTAGAGGCAGTGGAGGCAGACTCATTCTACTCTAGGTGCCCCACAGCCCAATTAATGGTTAAATGCTGGAAAGAGGGCAAGAAGATTCTGGGATACACCGGCTTCTCTGAATTTTCCCCTATCTGGGATAACAGTAACTTACAGGAACTTAAAATCATGGGAAGGGTCGAGGAGTGGGACAGATTAGGCGTACATTTGTTGGGACAATTATTCACTCTCGGCAGAATAAAAACATTCCAAGAAATAAGAGAGGAATACGCGGTCCCAAATAGATCTTTTTATAGATATTTACAGGTCAGACATGCGCTAAATGCACAATTCGGACATAGCCCACCGGAAAGGAATGATATGGTTATCCTCCGAAGTTTAGTAAACGCAGAGACGGCCAGAGGGGTGATATCAAACATATACGACTCCCTAGAAAGGGCTGACTGAAGTGATACAATAAGGGGAAAAATTAGGGTGAAATGGGAAAAGGACGTGGGTACAATCTCCCCAGATCAATGGGAACAAATACTGGAAGCAGGCCCGGAACTGTCAATGTCCCCCTCCCAGAACATGTCTCAGCTTTACCTAATACATAGGGCGTATTATACCCCTCAAAGAATGTTCCAGTTTGGTAGGAGACCGGACCCAGGATGTCAGATGTGGACAGGACAAGGGAGACCTAATACATATGGTCTGGAGATGTCCCAAGCTGTACCAATACTGGAAGCAAATAGTAGAAAAGATAAATAAAGGGATTTTTATAACAGCTTACCTGTAAAATCCTTTTCTTGGAGTACATCATGGGACACAGAGCGACTTAGTCATTACTAATGGGTTATATAGTTTACCTTCAGGTGCTGGCACTGGCAACCTCCAAACCGGAAGTACCCTCCCCTATATAAGCCCGTCCCATCCGGGAGCACCTCAGTTTTGTAGCAAAGCAATAAGTGTCCCCAAAGAGGGGTGGGAGCTCTGTCCCGTGATGTACTCCAAGAAAAGGATTTTACAGGTAAGCTGTTATAAAAATCCCTTTTTCTTTTTCGTACATTACGGGACACAGAGCGACTTAGTCATTACTAATGGGACGTCCCAAAGCAATGCCAAATGAGGGGAGGGATACACTATACATAAGCTGGGCGCCATCAGGCATGAGGATCTTTTGCGGCCTGCAACACACTGCGCCCAAAGGCGACATCCTCCTGACTTCTAACGTCTACCTGGTAGAATCTAGTAAACGTGTGTACTGAAGACCATGTTGCGGCCTTACAGACTTGAGCCAGGGAGGCCTGGTGATGCACTGCCCATGAAGTTCCAACTGCTCTTGTGGAGTGCGCCCTAACTTTGAATGGAGGCGGTCTCTTTCTCAAGCCATAGGCTTGTATTATGACCTGTCGAATCCACTTGGCTAAAGTAGATTTTGATGCTGCCTGACCCTTTCTGGGGCCTTCCGGCAGAATAAACGAAATATCCGTTCTGCGAATCTGAGCAGTGGCTTTTAGATAAGCCTTAACTGCTCTTACTACATCCAAAGAATGCAATAACTTTTCCTCTACCGAGCTAGGTTTGGGGAAAAAAAGAAGGAAGAACCACATCTTGGTTCAAATGAAACGTCGATACCACCTTAGGAAGAAAGGCTGGATGAGGACGTAATACTACTCTGTCCTTATGGACAACCAGATATGGCTCCTTACAGGACAAGGCGGATAATTCCGATACTCTTTTAGCCGAACAAATGGCTACTAAGAAAATCAATTTCCTGGTGAGAAGAACCAAGGAAATGTGTTGCAATGGTTCAAATGGTTGTTTCTGTAGAACCGACAGAACCAGGTTTAAGTCCCATGGACATATGGGAATACTAACCGGAGGGCTAATACGCATCACTCCTTGTATGAAAGCTTTGACTAGTGAATGCGAAGCCAAGGGCCTTTGAAAAAATATTGACAAGGCCGAAATCTGACCCTTGATAGTACTCAAGGCCAGCTTCCTATCTACAGCCCACTGTAGGAAGTCCAAAATCCTACCTATTACGTACTTACGTGGATGCCATTTCTTGGCCTCACACCATGTAATGTACGCCTTCCAGATCCTATAATAGATCTGCCTGGATACCGGCTTCCTGGCATTGATCATGGTAGATACCACAGGATTAGAGAGCCCTCTCTTTTTCAGAATGTGGGCTTCAATAGCCAGGCCGTCAAACCTAGGGCTGGTAAGGAAGGGTGGTATATCGGTCCTTGTGACAGCAGGTCCGGACGATGTGGGAGGGTCCAAAGACTCCTCACTGACATTTTTACAATCTCCGCGTACCATGACCTTCGGGGCCACGCTGGAGCCACCAGAATCACTGGTTTCTTTTCTACCCGGATTCTGCGGATTAATCGCGGTAACAATTGTGGCGGTGGGAATGCATATATCAGCTTGAACTGATCCCAAGGGAACACTAAGGCATCCGAGCCGCAAGCTAGGGGATCCCTTGTCCGAGAGACAAATCTGTCCACCTTTGCGTTGAATCTGGATGCTAGCAGATCTACATCCGGTGTTCCCCACCGCTGGCATATTGCCTGGAAAACCTCGGGGTGAAGAGACCATTCCCCCGGGCATAATTGCTGGCGACTTAAAAAGTCCGCTTTCCAATTTTCCACTCCTGGGATGAAAACCGCGGATATGGCTGGGACATATCTTTCTGCCCATTCCAGGATGCAATTCGCTTCCCTCTGGGCTGCACGACTCCTGGTGCCACCCTAGTGATTGATATATGCCACTGCTGTGGCATTGTCTGATTGAATTCTGACAGGGGACCCTTGGAGTTTGGATGTCCATGCTACTAGGGCATACCGGGCTGCTCGTATCTCTAAGAGATTGATGGGCAGGGCCTTCTCTGCTTCTGACCACTTGCCCTGGAGAGACCATTGCTCCAGTACTGCCCCCCAGCCTATGAGGATGGCATCTGTAGTGACCACCTTCCAAGAAACCGGACTGAAGGGTTTCCCTTTTTCCAGATTCTGGGGCACCAACCACCAATGGAGGCTCTTGCGAACGGAAGGGGACAGGGACATTGGTAAGTCTAAAGCCTGAACTTTTTTGTTCCAGGCTGACAGTATGGCCCTCTGCAAGTTTCTTGAATGGAATTGACCGTAAGGTACTGCTTCGAATGAAGCCACCATTTTTCCCAGCAGCCTCATGCACAGGCGTATGGATGGTTTTCTTTTTGTACCCACTAAGTGGGTCAAATCTTTTAAAGACGACACCTTTTCTGGAGGTAAGAAAATCTTTCTCTGATTTGAATCCAGCCTTAGCCCTAAGTATTCCAGACTTCTGACTGGTCTTAGAGCCGACTTGTCCCGGTTGATAATCCAACCGTGATATTCCAGATACTTGATTGTCTTGTGAATAGCTACTTCCAGCTTTTCCACTGAGTGGTCTATTAGTAGCAGGTCGTCTAGATATGCCATTATCGTTACACCTTGTGTTCTTAGATTGGCCAATAGTGGGGCCAGAATTTTTGTGAACACTCGTGGTGCTGTGGCCAGACCGAAAGGTAAGGCTCTGAACTGAAAATGGCGCCCTTCTACTGCAAAGCGTAGAAATTTCTGGTGGGCCGGAAAGATGGGAATATGCAGATAAGCATCCCTTATGTCGATCGAGGCTAACCATTCCTGCCCTTGTAGGGCGGTGGCCACCGATCGGATCGACTCCATCCGAAAAGTCCTGATATTTAGGAACTTGTTTAGCCCTTTTAGATTTAATATGGGCCTCACGTCCCCATTATGGTTTGGGGACTGTGAAAAGGTTCGAGTAAAACCCGAACCCACTTTCTTCCAGGGGAACCTTCATGATTACACCTTGGAGCAATAGTTGTTCTAGTGCCAGAAGGAGGGATCCTCTCTTCTGGGGATCGCTTGGCACGTTTGACCTCATAAATTGGGCAGGAGGAGTGTCTTAACTCCAGCTTGTATCCCAGACTTACTGCAGAGAGCACCCATCTGTCTCTGATGGTGTCCCGCCAGGTCTCTGTGAACAACTGAAGTCTTCCCCCCACCCGATTGAGTGGGGGCAACCCTTCATGACTTGGGGGGAGGTTTTGTACCTCTCTTGACCCAGGGTTTCTTGTTACCCTGTGATTGTCCCTGATTTCTGCCCCCTGAATTTGACCGCGGAGGCCGTCGGAACTGTTTCACAGCCGATGTGCCAGGGACTGGAGAAGTAGGCCTCTTAAAAGAAGGACTTCTACTCTTGTTCTTAACCGGTAAGAGTGAACTTTTACCGGCAGAAATTTTCTGGATATATTTGTCCAGATCTTCTCCAAATAAACGTTCTCCATGAAATGGGAAGCTAACCAGCAATTTCTTACAGGGAGCTTCAGCAGACCAGTTTTTGAGCCATAGAAGCCTACGCATATGTACTACAGACAGCGTAAAGCGGGAGGCCTTTTGGATTGTATCCTTTATGGCGTCCACCGCAAAACACAAGGCTCTAGGTAGGTCAGCTAGGGCAAGAGCCTGCTGATCTGGTAAGTCCCTTAAGACTTGTTTCAACTGATCTTTCACCGCTTGGCAGACTCCAATCGCTGCTACCGCAGGTTGCGTCACCATGCTTGCTGTAGAGAAAGCAGATTTTAGTAAAGACTCCAATTTTTTTATCTATTGGGTCTTTGAGCATTGGAACATTATCTACTGGACATGTCAGTGATTTGTTCACAGAAGAGATGGCTGCGTCCACTGTAGGGACCCTCCATTTTTTTATGAACTTATCCTCCATGGGATAGATCACCGGAAATCTCTTGGGGGGAGTAAATATTTTATCAGGATGCTCCCAATCCTGGTAAATAAGCCCTTCCAATAAAGGGTGGATTGGGAAGGAACAGACAGCCTGGGGAGCTTTCAGCGACCCCAGCGAGGAAACCGTAGTGGTTGATGGTTCCGCCAGAGGCATTTTAAATGCCGATCGGACCATGTTAGTCAGAGACTGAACCCATAATCTTTCAGCCTGAGATGCTGAGAAAGGTTCTTCCACTGTTGATTCCTCCATAACTGAATCAATCTCATCCTGATCCCCTTCAGGTAGGTCGATCTCTGTGTGGGGCTGTTCCTCCACTAACAGGCACTCTGAAGGAGGAGACGGAGATCGGACGCGCTTTTCCTGTGACAGGGAAGCAGCGATCAATGCTGTTAATCTCTCTTCCAATCCTCCCAGAGTTGAGGATAAAACCTCCTCTGTTATATATACAGGAGCAGGTGGACTGGGGACAGCCGCAGCACCAGGCACTCCTGCGGGGTTCCTACGGCTACTGACCTCTGAATTCTCAGGGGAGATTGGTGCAGTACAAGCATGCCCAATATCCTCAGAGCCCGATGGAAACCGCCTCTGTGTGCCACTGTTTGTTGCTAGCTCTGTTTGCATCCAGCTGACACTTGTACTGTGTCTTTTATACATGCTGGGACGCTGGCACATGCGCAGAAGCGACGCGGATCGAGCGTCATCCACCCGCCCCTTTTTTTCCATAGGAGGCGCGTGCACGCGCCCGCACGCACGCCCGTGCGCCCTTTTCGAAAACCAAGCAGGGACTAGGAGCCAGGGCCCTTTTTGCCGGAGGGCCTGTGCGGTGGATGAGCACAGCAACAGGGCAGAGGAAGTGGATTCCCACAGAGAACTTACCAACTGCCTGGATCTTTTGACTTGAGAAAACCAAAGATCCACATGACAAGAAAAAATGGACCACAGCGGCCTCTAGTGGTTTAACACAGGTACCGCGGTCCTCTTTTTTTTTTTTTTTTTTTCTTGACTACTATTAAAATTTTACATTTTTCAGTAGTTACAGGCATACACAGATATTAGCGGGAATACCGTTAGGTAACAGACAGAAAGACAAATTAGGCTTGGGGGTCCCCCAATAGAACCAAGTTCCTGGGGGCCCCCACTTACCTGTTCCCCGCCGCAGGACTCTGTTTGGTCCACAGAAGCCCAAACTTCACCTATCACGGCAGGCATTGTAATTAAACCTTCAGGGACCGGGTTCCCAAGGATTCCACTCCCCTGGACCTGTATAGCACCCTGCACAGAAAACATCTTGGTCGTGGGTATGACCAGAGCTCTGGATCCCAGGGTCCAGCCCTCCTAAGAGAGGCATTACAGGCAAAACCTTGCTCTTCTGCTGCAAGGCCCGGGTACCGACCGTTTAGCTATGAAGCTTTTTTGGCGGGATCCGGAACAGCTTACTAAGGCCCGTAAAAGAACCTGTACGCAAGCCCAGTGAAAACACATGTTACTCTTTGGCCAACACCTTAGACACTGGCAAAAAACTGAGGTGCTCCCGGATGGGAGGGGCTTATATAGGGGAGGGTACTTCCGGTTTGGAGGTTGCCAGTGCCAGCACCTGAAGGTAAACTATATAACCCATTAGTAATGACTAAGTCGCTCTGTGTCCCGTGATGTACGAAAAAGAAAAAGTGTTTGGTACATCTCTGCAGCCCGAGGCGAGGCTATGCGTGCTGGGTCTGGTGGAAGAGAGGGGACTATTAAAGGGTGAACGTATAGCAATAAGGAGATGCCTGTTCCAGGGTAGGAAGCTGATTGCACAGAAATGGCAGTTTCCCCCCCTACAGTAACCGAGTGGGAGGAGGTAATATATGACACTAGAATAAAAGAGGAATTTATATACACCAAGAGAGGCAACAAAAAGAAGTTTAATAATATATGGGATAAACGGATCAATTGGGAGGCACGGGGGGGGGGGGAGGGATGGGTCATGGGAATGAGTCTGAGAATGCGTCAAGATAAGTTAAAGCACATATACACTGTAATATACAAAGGAAAAGCATATATGCACATGCTAGGGGGACCGTGGGAATGAGTAGGAGAATGAGTTAAGATAAATTAAAATACACATACACTGAAACATACAATTGAAAAGGTTGTATGACTATGTTAGGGGGGTTATGGGAATGAGCAGGTGAATGTATTAAGACAAGTTAAAGTATATTGTAACACACAAATGAAAAGGATGTATGTATAAATGTTTTGGCAAAGAAATAAATAAAAAAAGTATTTGATATAAAAAAAAATTATGCCAGAGGGGAGTGTAGTCATTAAATGGGTCCATGTTTAGTTTAGTCATAGTGATGTCCCAGATTTTCCTGTAGTGGTAAAGAGTAGATTTGGTCTGTGTAGATCGGGTGCCCCGTGTGCCTAGTGCAATTGCAGTGATAGGGTCGCACGTGTGTTGCGTCCAGCGGGGGCAGAGAAGGGTCACAAACCTGTCCCTGTCAGTTTTATCAACATGGAATAGCTGGGAAAGCTGCGATGCGGTGTAATAGAGATGTATGTCAGGCATAGCAGTTCCCCCCAAATCAGTGGGATTCTTGAGGGTCTGCCAGGCCAGCTTGTGTCTGCTCCCACCCCACACGAATGGCTTGAGTAAGGAATCAAAGCATTTAAAATACTTGAGAGGGATGTATACCGGGGAGTGCCAAAGGACATAAAAATGGTACTGCTCCCCAAAATGTTGTATCAGGTTTATCCTGCCCCATACTCCAAGAGGTAATCTTGACCATATTTGTATTTTGTCTTTTATCAGAGCGTACAGGGGTTCTATATTAAGGGCGATGTAATCTGTCGGTGACTTAGTGATCTGAACTCCCAGATATTTTACAGCACTCACCCTAAGTAGAGGGAGCCCTGACTGTGCCAGGGGGGGCGCAGTGAGATCAATAGGAATGATCTGGGACTTACTCCAATTAATTTTAAGACCCGAAAAGGTCCCGAAACGTTTGATTGTATCGAGCATGTGTTGTAGGGAGGGGCAGAATCGGCCAGATACAATAGGGTATCGTCCGCATACATACTGATTTTTTCCACCAGTGCACCGCGGGTCAGTCCATGTATATCAGGATTTTCCCAAATGGAAATGGCCAATGGTTCTGCCGCAAGGGCATATAACAGGGGAGAGGCCATCCATTCGCTACCACTCTAGCAGTGGGATTCTGGTATAGGAGACGGACCCACGTAATGAACCTAGTGCCGAAACCATATTGCACAAGGCAAGCCCATAAATATCTCCATTCCACTGAGTCGAACGCCTTGGCGGTGTCAAGCGTCACCACCACGCGTTCAACATTATCATGTGTAGCCTGGAGATTGATAAACAGCTTTCTAAGATTAAAAGAGGTGTTCCGGCCAGGCATGAATCCCGCCTGATCAGCATGAATCAGGGATAAAATAACCTAATTCAGCCGATTGGCAAGGATCTTAGCCAGAATTTTGATATCTGCCTGGAGGAGGGAGATGGGCCTATAAGATTCAGGATATCCCGGATCCTTCCCTGGTTTGGGGATCAGTAATATTATTGCCTCTCTCATAGATGGGGGCAGCACCAGATTGTCAAATAAGTAGTTGTATAGGACGAGTAGCTTTGGGGTAAGTATTTCGCTGTATTTTGCATAAAATTCAATGGGTAGGCCATCCGAGCCTGGGGCCCTGGACGTGGCAAAACCTGCTATAGCCTCAGCAATCTCCTCAACCTTGATTGGCTCTTCTAGAAGGTCCACTTGCTCGTCAGTCAACCTAGGAAACGAGATGCCAGCCAAAAAGTCCTGCATCTCCTTTGCATCAGGGGGAGTCCTAGAGGTGTACAGTTCTGCAAAGAAATCCCAAAATCGCTCAGTAACACTTGGGGGGTCTGTTATGCGTCAACCATCCCGTCCGTGCAGTGAAATTACTACAGGGGGTCTATCTTCTCTATGGACCATGTAAGCCAATAGTCTACCAGCCCTTTCCCCGTGCTCGAAGAGCTTTTGTTTAGAGAAGAAAAGCTTACGACGGGACTTCTCATAATGCAGCTGACTAGCCACTCGGGCCTGCAATTTAATAAGGTCTACTTGGGCGGGGGAGGGGTCATCCACAAATCTACGTTCAGCTGCTTCCAATGTGGCCGCGGCCTTCTCAAAAGTATCAGCCGAGACCTCCTTTATTCTATTAATTTTATGCTTAAGGAGCGAACGAGCATGCATTTTAAACGTTTCCCAAACTGCTAAGGGGGACGCGGAGGGATCATTATATATGAAGTACTGGCCTAGCTCAGTCAGAAGTGAATCCTCTTCCGGCAACAGAGTGAGCCAGAAGGGGTTAAGACGCCAGGAGCTGGGGGGCTTGTTGACAGGAACAGTGAACATAGCCCAGTAAGGGCAGTGGTCCGAGAGAAGTCTCGGACCAAAGCCCGCAGCCTGTAACCTGGGCAACAACTGTCGTGAGGTCAATATGTAGTCAATGCGGGACATGGTACTGTGTGTAGATGAAAAGCAGGAGTATGCCTGTGTCAGGGGATAGAGGTGTCTCCAGGTGTCAGCCAAGTTAAAGGAAGCAAGGATTCTAGAAAGTCTGGTGGCTTGAGGATTGGGGACCTGTGGGATAATGGGTCTGAGCCTATCCAGGGCTGGATTAAGTGTTTCGTTAAAGTCACCAAGCCACACTGCCTGAATCGCAGGGTGACGGGACATATTTGCAAGGCCGTCCACGATAATCCTAGTATTGAACGGGGGTGGGACATAGAATGCCAATATGAAAAATTTAAAAATACATAGCGACCCTGTGGGTCAGTACAAACGTCACAGAGCTCAAAATGCAGTGACTTGGCCACCAGAACTGAGACTCCGCGAGCATGGGACGCGTGGGTGGAGTGAAAGGCCCACCCTATCCAGGGCCTTCGGAGTGCCAGTTGTAGTCTACAGTCTACATGAGTTTCAACAAGTATGATCACATCAGCCCTCTGTTTCTTGAGGTAAGTGAGGGCCGCCGAGCGCTTAATCTTGTCTCGGACACCCCTCATATTCCAAGTAAGAAATTTAATGCAGGCCATGGTCCAGGCACAGATGCGATAAATACAATATCAGTCTGCTAAAATCCCCTCGGGTTGATAAACTCGGGGTACCGCTAGAGATAATGAAAAAGACATATGGAAGAAAGAAAAAATCAACATAGGTATAGATAATACAAAAAAAAGACCGCAAGTAAAAAACCCACATAATAGACAGTAAAGCAGACTGTACCCAATCAGCATGAAATATAGTATGACAGCACATTATCATTGACCATGTGCGAGACATAGCGTTGCCGAACCCTAACACAAACTTCCCCACCCCGCCCTACACCCTCCCAAACTGGTGCGGCAGTTCGATCCATTTTTAGATCTTGGATCTATTTCTAGATCTTGGATCTATTTTTAGATCTTGGTCTAAACAGTTCGATCTATTTTTAGATCTTGGATCTATTTTTAGATCTTGGTCTAAACAGTTCGATCTATTTTTAGATCTTGGTTCTATTTTTAGATCTTGGTCTAAACAGTTCGATCTATTTTTAGATCTTGGTTCTATTTTTAGATCTTGGTTCTATTTTTAGATCTTGGTCTAAACAGTTCGATCTATTTTTAGATCTTGGATCTATTTTTAGATCTTGGATCTATTTTTAGATCTATTTTTAGATTTTGGTCTAAATGGTTTGATCTATTTTTAGATCTTGGTCTAAACAGTTCGATCTATTTTTAGATCTTGGTCTAAACAGTTCGATCTATTTTTAGATCTTGGTCTAAACAGTTCGATCTATTTTTAGATCTTGGTCTAAACAGTTCGATCTATTTTTAGATCTTGGTCTAAACAGTTCGATCTATTTTTAGATCTTGGATTTATTTTTAGATCTTGGTCTAAACAGTTCGATCTATTTTTAGATCTTGGTCTAAACAGTTCGATTTTTAGATCTTGGATTTATTTTTAGATCTTGGTCTAAACAGTTCGATCTATTTTTAGATCTTGGATCTATTTTTAGATCTTGGTCTAAACAGTTCGAACTATTTTTAGATCTTGGATCTATTTTTAGATCTTGGTCTAAACAGTTGGATCTATTTTTAGATCTTGGATCTATTTTTAGATCTTGGTCTAAACAGTTGGATCTATTTTTAGATCTTGGTTCTATTTTTAGATCTTGGTTCTATTTTTAGATCTTGGTTCTATTTTTAGATCTTGGTTCTATTTTTAGATCTATTTTTAGATCTTGGTTCTATTTTTAGATCTATTTATAGATCTTGGTCTAAACAGTTGGATCTATTTTTAGATCTTGGTCTAAACAGTTGGATCTATTTTTAGATCTTGGATCTATTTTTAGATCTTGGTTTAAACAGTTCGATCTATTTTTAGATCTTGGATCTATTCTTAGATCTTGGTCTAAACAGTTCGATCTATTTTTAGATCTTGGATCTATTTTTAGATCTTGGTCTAAACAGTTCGATCTATTTTTAGATCTTGGATCTATTTTTAGATCTTGGTCTAAACAGTTCGATCTATTTTTAGATCTTGGATCTATTTTTAGATCTATTTTTAGATCTTGGTCTAAATGGTTCGATCTATTTTTAGATCTTGGTCTAAACGGTTCGATCTATTTTTAGATCTTGGTTCTATTTTTAGATCTTGGTCTAAACAGTTCGAACTATTTTTAGATCTTGGTTCTATTTTTAGATCTTGGTTCTATTTTTAGATCTTGGTTCTATTTTTAGATCTTGGTTCTATTTTTAGATCTATTTTTAGATCTTGGTTCTATTTTTAGATCTATTTATAGATCTTGGTCTAAACAGTTGGATCTATTTTTAGATCTTGGTTTAAACAGTTCGATCTATTTTTAGATCTTGGATCTATTCTTAGATCTTGGTCTAAACAGTTCGATCTATTTTTAGATCTTGGATCTATTTTTAGATCTTGGTCTAAACAGTTCGATCTATTTTTAGATCTTGGATCTATTTTTAGATCTTGGTCTAAACAGTTCGATCTATTTTTAGATCTTGGATCTATTTTTAGATCTATTTTTAGATCTTGGTCTAAATGGTTCGATCTATTTTTAGATCTTGGTCTAAACGGTTCGATCTATTTTTAGATCTTGGTTCTATTTTTAGATCTTGGTCTAAACAGTTCGAACTATTTTTAGATCTTGGATCTATTTTTAGATCTTGGTCTAAACAGTTCGATCTATTTTTAGATCTTGGATCTATTTTTAGATCTTGGTTTAAACAGTTCGATCTATTTTTAGATCTTGGATCTATTTTTAGATCTTGGTCTAAACCGTTCGATCTATTTTTAGACCTTGGATCTATTTTTAGACCTTGGATCTATTTTTAGATCGTGGATCTATTTTTAGATCTTGGTCTAAACAGTTGGATCTATTTTTAGATCGTGGATCTATTTTTAGATCGTGGATCTATTTTTAGATCTTGGTCTAAACCAGGCATAAGCAATTAGCGGACCTCCAGCTGTTGCAAAACTACAAGTCCCATCATGCCTCTGGGTGTCATGCTTGCTGCTGTCAGAGTCTCGCTATGCCTCATGGGACTTGTAGTTTGGCAACAGCTGGAGGTCCGCTAATTGCATATCCCTGGTCTAAACAGTTCGAACTATTTTTAGATCTTGGATCTATTTTTAGATCTTGGTCTAAACAGTTCGAACTATTTTTGGATCTTGGATCTATTTTTGGATCTTGGATCTATTTTTGGATCTTGGATCTAGGATCTATTTTTGGATCTTGGATCTAGGATCTATTTTTGGATCTTGGATCTAGGATCTATTTTTGGATCTTGGATCTAGGATCTATTTTTGGATCTTGGATCTAGGATCTATTTTTGGATCTTGGATCTAGGATCTATTTTTGGATCTTGGATCTAGAATCTATTTTTGGATCTTGGATCTAGAATCTATTTTTGGATCTTGGATCTAGAATCTATTTTTGGATCTTGGATCTAGAATCTATTTTTGGATCTTGGATCTAGAATCTATTTTTGGATCTTGGATCTAGAATCTATTTTTGGATCTTGGATCTAGAATCTATTTTTGGATCTTGGATCTAGAATCTATTTTTGGATCTTGGATCTAGAATCTATTTTTGGATCTTGGATCTTGGATCTATTTTTGGATCTTGGGTCTATTTTTGGATCTTGGATCCCCATTTTGGATCTTGGATCTATTTTGGATCCCATTTTTGGATCTTGGATCCATTTTTGGATCTTGGATCTAGGATCTATTTTTAGATCTTGGCCTAAACAGTTCGATCCATTTTTGGATCTTGGATCTATTTTTGGATCTTGGATCCCCATTTTGGATCTTGGATCTATTTTGGATCCCCTTTTTGGATCTTGGATCTAGGATCTTGGATCTATTTTTGGATCTTGGATCTATTTTTAGATCTTGGTCTAAACAGTTCAATCTATTTTTAGATCCAGGATCCATTTTTATATCCTGGTCTCAACTGTTCGATCTATTTATATTTATTTTAATCTGCAGCTAACTAAATCTGGCACATAATTCAAACAATGTCAAGCATTGCAACACTTCCTAATTGGTTGCCTTTGCCAGAAGCCTACACCACATTTGTTAATGTGGATATAGTGTCAGATACATTAATTCGTGTCAACTTCATGTATGATAAGTAATGTGTAGATGTAACACTTATAGATATTACCTCTCACATTGACCACCATACTTCCCCAGACAATGACTTAATCTGTCTTTTTAAGACAGATGGCACCATCCTTGTTCAGGCATTATCCAAGTAAGCATCCACTACCTGGACTGAGATGCTGGTTCGGAGATGATATACTAATGGAAATCCAAATATATAGACAGTTTCTGGCCGTGTTCACAAATGTCTGACACAGATCAGCCTCCCATGGCTACCTCTCATCTTGTGACTGGCTAAAAATATACAATATTGCAATCTAAATAAGACTGGGGAAAGGTTTCTTCTGCCTGGAGCAGACTTATAATACATCATCTAAATCTAGGAAAATTCATTTTTATAATTTTTTATTGAACTTAAATGTAATTACATTTTTTGCTATGCAGCACCAGGGACTTAACTAATAAAATGCATCCCATGTCCAGCTAGATGCCACATAGTGTTGGATTATTTTCCCAACTACCAGAGGGTCCTCTGCACAGAGTTGATCTTTCTGTGCTACTGGACTTAAGCCCAGTACACACAAGCCGAATATGGGGCAGCATCGGTGGGTCCAATAGAAAAACAAACAAGGCGCCTCTAAGTGCAGAAGTATAAAACTTTTAATATCCCCTAAAAGGGTTAAAAACACTTACAAGATAGTGGATGAAACAGGCATGTAGTAGGTAAGTGCGTCCAGGAGATGTTCCAGTGGCAGGGCAGTCCCAGTCTCTGATGGTAAAGCTTCCAGGAAAGTCCATGAGATAACAGCTGATTGTGCTGTGAATGTTCAGAGGACACAGTAACGCTGGAGCCTGGGGATGATGTCAGAGGAAGCGAGACAGAAACCAGCATGGAACACAAACAGGAATTGTGTCATGGAGGCGGGACGCGTTTCGGAACAGCTCATTGGTTCCTTCTTCAGCCAGTGACCACACTTCCTGTCCACTTCCTGTTTGTGTTCCATGCTGGTTTCTGTCTCGCTTCCTCTGACATCATCCCCAGGCTCCAGCGTTACTGTGTCCTCTGAACATTCACAGCACAATCAGCTGTTATCTCATGGACTTTCCTGGAAGCTTTACCATCAGAGACTGGGACTGCCCTGCCACTGGAACATCTCCTGGACGCACTTACCTACTACATGCCTGTTTCATCCACTATCTTGTAAGTGTTTTTAACCCTTTTAGGGGATATTAAAAGTTTTATACTTCTGCACTTAGAGGCGCCTTGTTTGTTTTTCTGTTTCCATTAGAGATTGCTTGACTCCCTGAGTGCTGCCTAAAGTGTGTGAAGATTTGCTACCCTCCCCAACACAGACCTTATCTGTCAGGATTCAAATGCTTGGAGCGCCCTGGATATACACATTTTTTTTTGGTGGGTCCAATAGCAGCTGGTCATTCAGCCGGCTTCTGTCGAAGGGTCATGACCAAACAAGGTCTGCCAGCCTGCTTCCGATCAGCGCTCTCAGCCAATGGCTGAGAGCGCTGACCGGAGTGTTCTGGCGGGGGCCGTCCGCCTGTCAGAACACAATAGCTCAGCAGGAGAGATTGCTTTGCTTACATCGGATTGTTAGCACAGCGCCTCTGACCTGAGCTGTCAGTGTGTATGGGGCTATTAGTGTAGTTGAGTCTTTAACATCAGCTGCTGATAGTGTGAAAGAGTTGCACTGCTCACCAACCCTTCGGTCTGCTTCCTCTTATCATAGTACTTTCACTGATTGCAAAGTATTCTGTGATTGGAGAAGGCAGATTCTGTCTTTTATCTTTCCATCGTCCAATTACAGAGTGCTCTGCAGTGCCACTTAAAAATTCTAGGCATCCCAAGCACTGCTTTGCTGCAATGAGTATTTTGCCTTTGGTCAAATACCTACCTATGGTGCTGCACATCTGGAGGGAGGTAGATTGTCTATCTTCATAACACCTGGAATGATTGAGGGACTATTGCAGTCAAACCTTCACATGAAGCAATAAGTTTCAGGTAAGTGCACTGTCCTGTCATGAAGGAACAAAGTAAGAACATGCAATTAGATCGGCTAAAATTCTGACAATAAATATTTATCTCAACTAAATTCATGTTCCAATAAAAAAAAAAAAAAAATTCTATTGAAACATGAATATTATATAATTATATATAATATATATATAAAATCATATTTACACAGAGTACTAGAATAATAATGGATTTTGTCTTCTATCATTTGCCTTAAGAATTAGCAGATATTGGCCGTTAAAAGAATGGAACTCTGAATACAACTGGATTTACGGAATGTCCTCCAAATAGCTCTCAGCACACAATGTATGCATGCCTTTACATCAATCAGCTTCAAGCATTCAATTTGAGAGCAATGGCTTTTCCCTTACTGAACGTACCCATGTCAAATGATTAAGGTTTTTACATTTTTTGTGATATAGAGGACCTTTAGGAGGCACAGTCCCTTGATGTGTACAAAAACAGCTTGTCCAAAGTACTGCCAGTTCTTTTAGGAACATTTACCCAACACAGTCCTATTGATTTTGTGTAACAAATCACATTCTGGAGGTATAGCTGCTTTAGAAGGGCAGGAATAATGTACCTTGGAAGGTCACAAGGTGAGAACCTCAAAATTCTCACCAATTTTGAAAGTCCTTTAATTTTTTTTTTAAAATGGATATAGCAACTTGAAAGAGAAGAGCAAAACAGAGTGTACTTGGATAGTGCAAACGTCTCTCAATAAATAGTGATAAAATTTGCATTTACAAATAATTTGGATGAGGCATAAAACCAGGAGAACCCCTTCCTCTTGGAGAACCGAGTCACAGCGACCTTTACTTTGTCCATTTCCACTAGGCCACTGACATGGGAAATGGGTAGGAGCAAAGATGAAAACTGTATGTAAGGCACACAATCCACCCAGTACACTCCCATGGGAAGCCAGCATGGTCTGTGTGTAAGATAAGTGGCTAGGTGCTGTTCACCAACATTGAAATATGCATATAAATCCAAAAAGACTCTCATGGGTCTTGCAGCAGAGAAGTCAAAGTAACAGCATTTTATTGTCATTGTTCCAATGGAGCTCAGTCCTCCTTTCTCAGGACACAAGATGGCAAAGGGACAGAAAACGTATCCTGAAATAGTGAAGGTACTTTCATTTCTAGGATATATCGACTTACTTCTATGGAGGATTTGTAGTGCCTCTCTCATATTTTTTCCCAGTGTCCCTACCAAAAGCTTTGCCCCTACTATTCCCTCATACCGGTAACAGTAAGAGTTGACATAACAATGGTTGCTGTGACCTGGCACGGTAGGAGGTTTCTCCTGATTTTATGCCCTCAACCAATTTATCGTTTGCAAATTCAATGATCAAAGCTTCTGACTGCTTCACCTGTCATATAGGCAAGCACAGTGGCTGAGAGCTCTGCTCAGTGATGTAGAACATGCACTCTGCTCAGCCTCAGCACCACTGAGTAGTCTCAGTCAATGTGCTTGTCTGTATGGCAAGTGCAGTTGTTCCTTAATGCTGAGCCTACGGTTTTACTGGACACTATGGCCTCAGTGAGGTCCCCCACAGTGCCTTGATGGAGAGGGTGAGGCACTGATGCTGGAATGGCCATGGAGACTCCAGCCTCTGCCCTCCCCCCAACCACAGCACCTTTATGAACACTCTGGCCTCAAAAAAGTCCTCTGCTGTGCCTCCATGGACACTCCAACCTCAGTTTGTCCCCCCCCCCCCCCCAAGGACACTACTGCCTCAAGGCTGCCCCCCAATGCACTGTACCTCCATGGACACTTCAGTCTCAGTGCCTTGCCTCACAGCGCCTCCATGGACAATCGAGCCTGAGTGCCTCCCCCTACAGTGCCTCCATGGACACTCCTGCCTCAAGGCTGCCCCCTGCTGTACCCCGTGGACACTTCAGTCTCAGTGCCTTGCCTCACAGCGCCCTCCATGGACAATCGAGTCTGAGTGCCTCCCCCTACAGTGCCTCCATGGACACTCTGGCCTCCCCCCCACCCGCAACTACAGAGCTTGAAACCATAATAAGTTTCTACCTGGTTACTAGTGTAGCATGGTACTTTTGCAGATTACGGCTATCATGACAAGCCTATATAGCTGCTAAGGTTTTTGCCAACCCATCCGAGGTCTACAGGAAGTCACGCTAATGTAAAAAATGTATGTAAACGATCCCAAAATTAGACTGAGGGGGTGTAAAATAGAGGTCGACCGATATGTGTTTTTCTCTGGCCGATTTTTAGAAATTGGGGAGGAAGATGGCCGATATATGATGTCGATTTTTGTGGCCGATTATTTTAGGCCGATTTAAAAAAAAAATTAAAAAAAAAACTCATCCACTCCACTCCTTCCTGCTTACTCCTGTCACTCTAGCACACACACTTGATGTCCTCAGTACAGATGGCACTGGCATGTGGCACTGGTTTGGAACTGACAGATGGCACTGGCTGGTGGCACTGGTTTGAAACTGACAGATGGCACTAGCAGGTGGCACTGGTTTGGAACTGACAGATGGCATTGGCACTGGCAGGTAGCACTGGTTTGGAACTGACAGATGGCACTATTGACACTGGCACTGACAGATGGCACTGATGATTGGCACTAGTTTGGAACTGACAGATGGCACTAGTTTGGGACAGGTGGCACTGATTGGCAGTGGCACTGGCAATTGGAACTGGTTGGCACTGGCAGGTGGCACTGATTGGCGGTGGCACTGGCTGGTGGCAATGACAGATGGCACTGACAGGTTTCACACTAAGCCGAGTGTAACTGTAACCAGTGCTGGGACAAGGTCATCCAGCGCCCAGGGCAAAGTGCGCCCCCCCGGGTTCGGACTTGGGCCCCTTTCACACAGGCTTTCCGATCAGGTCTGTCTGTCAGTTTTTCAGGCGGACCTGATCGGAACCTCCATTCACTCCTATGGAGCGGCGGATGTCAGCGGTGACATGTCCGCTGACACCCACTGATATCCGATCCGGTCAGTGAAATCCAGACAGATGGAAAGCCTATCAATCCATTTTCATTCGATCTCCCCATAGAGGAGAGCGGGTCTCTGACAGGTCCATCTCAGCACAGTGAGCGGAGACGGACCGGTCATTCGCCTGCTCAGCGGGGATCAGAGGAACGATCCCCCACCGAGTAATGTTTGTGACATGCACTATAATAGTACTTACAGTGTTGCACTGCAGCAACCTGAGAGTAATGGGTGCACACATATGGGGTAGTGGTCAGTGGTGCCAATTTGGAAATGTGGAAAAGAAGTCCAAGACCCTTTTCTAAATATGTCCTGTACCAAACTACACGTGTGGGTTAGCAGATGAGTGGGGGTGCCTTAAACTATCAATGGCACTGCTGTGTATCTACTAAAGGACAGTGCGCTTCTGTGTTTGTCAAGAAAACCCCAATTTTGTGCATGATCCTGACTGCGTGTGAACCTAGCCTTATAGCGGTTTCACACTGGTGCGCTTTGGTTTGGTTTGACCCGAGCCAATTCTTCAAACGGCTTCAGGTGCAGGCGCCGGCATTGTAAGGGAAACCGGTAACAAAGCCTTTCGGCTTCGCAGCCGGTTTCCTACTGCACATGTGCGGGACGCGCTGCGCTTTGTGAATAGTCCCGCTGTCACCTGGGACCTGAGTGTGTCCCAGAAGGCTGCAGGGGGAAGGAGGAGGGGGCCGAACATGCTTGTAAATTGCCGTGGCGATCTGAGCCGGAAGTGGGAGGCTGTCAAAACCAGGTACCCACTCCCCTCCAAAAAGTGCCAAATGTGGCGGGGGTGCAAACAAGTGAAGCTTCCTCTTTTGGTTGGCGGTCCGCTTTAAGGTCAATCAACCACGAGTCATAAGCTTGGTTTGTAGTTGCAGTGCGGGATTTTAATGCAAAATGAAGAATCAGCGTGTGGCAAGATCACCTCCTGTAACACTTGGCAGGCGCTGCTCTACCGCCCTTTGAAAAGCAATCCACAGATTCCCATGTGAAAGAGCCCTTCAGAGGAATTTCCCTTACTTTGGGGCAGCTTGCTCTCAGCATTTGACAGGCAATGAAGAGATGTTGTACTGTATTTCCTCCACACCAGATGCTTTAACACCTTGATCCCAACACTAGTGTGTGTGCTGCAACCACATGCCGTCACGGGGGGGGGGGGGGGTATGCATAGGAGCCCCCTTCACTGGAATGGGTTGTGCTCAGCAGGTATAGCGACAGGGGCTTGTATTCCTGCTGTGGCCCCAAAGCAAAACATCACAGCCACGCCATGTGTACACCCCAATTAGGGGGGGGGGTCAGTGCAGGACACCCCAACTAGTGCAGGAAAACGTGGTTCAACCTCAGCATTTTACTGCCCCTCAAGCACTTTACAATCAACTTCAGAGTTAGCAAAACGATGTCACATGACCTCATCTCCCCAATCAGTCAGGACTAGCTATTGTAATGTGTGTATGGATGTTCAGGGATAATGAGAGATGTGTCCTATCACAGGCCGGATGTCCCCTCCCTCTCTGCCCCAGGCCACGCTCCCCGCCCTCCCTATAGTACTTGCCCGGAGACCTACTGGTGCAGTCACTGTCCCCTATGGCTGTACACAGTCCTGCCATCCTCCCATTATCACACCGACCCGCTCCTCCTCCACTTTCCTCTCCCAACGTCTCCTTGGAAACCACCACTCCGCTCCACAGGACCGCAACCGAGCCCACACCACGTGATCAGGTGTCCTGGCCACTCATTGAACGTTCCGGCGGTCACCTGACCTGCGTCTACCTTAGTGACGTAGGAACGCGCTGCAGAGTTCAGCTCAGGTAATGGAGCTCCGAGTGGCGTGAGGTGGTTCTGCGGCGGCCATGTTGGATGTGGGCAATCCTTCTTACAGATTAGGCGGAGATAAGCTGCTTGTTCCAGTGACAGGTGTAATCAGTATTACCAGACACAGGACTGGGGAAGCATGGAGGATTTAGTGCACAGCATCAATACTGGTGGAGCTCTGGGACAAGTGGACATAATAGTGTGATTGTCAAAAGATTATTTTTTATTGTGGATTAACCGCTTGCAGTATTGCCAACTGTCAGTATGTTTACCAGCAGCCAGTAAAAAATGGGCACATTTCTCCTGCCAGTAAATGCCAGTGACAGGAAAAGGTTGCCAGTAAAAAAGATGTCTGTGGTGCTCAGCTCTGAGCTGCGCATGCACAGTTCCGGTCTGGAGGCAGCCAAGACCATCTGAGTGCTGGAGTCCTTTCGGATTGGGTGACCCGTCACGGCCATCTTGCATAGCTCCCAACTGTCCCTGATTTCAAGGGACTGTCCTTCATTTGGAACAAGGTCCCTCTGTCCCTCATTTGTCCCTCATTTTGGTCTGATCCATATAGTTGTATATAAAATGCACTTTTTATCTTTCAAAAAGTGTTTTCCAGCCCTAAACCTTTCATCCAATTTCTAAATTGCTGCATTTGTAAATTGCAAAAGGAATAGTAGTGATAGAAAAAGCACTTTTGGGTTTACCAATCTTTTTTTGTACAATTCTCCTTTAACCGCTTCAATACCGGGCATTTTCACCCCCTTCCTGCCCAGACCAATTTTTAGTTTTCAGCGCTGTCGCACTTTGAATGACAATTGCACGGTCAACACTGTACCCAAATTAAGTCTTTATGTTTTTTTCCCCCACAAATAGAGCTTTCGTTTGGTGGTATTTGATCACCTCTGCGGTTTTTATTTTTTGCGCTATAAACAAAAGAAGAGCAACAATTTTGAAAAAAAACATAATATTTTTTACTTTTTTATTTAATAAATATCACAATTTAAAATTTTTTTTAAATGTTTCCTCTGTTTAGGCCGATATGTATTCTTCTACATATATTTGGTAAAAAAAAAAAATCGCAATAAGCGTATTTGAGTGGTTTGTGCAAAAGTTATAGCATCTACAGAATAGGGGAAAGTTTTATGGCATTTTTATTTTTTTTACTAGTAATGGCAGCGATCTGCGATTTTTATTGTGACCGTGACATTGCGACGGACACTTTTGACACGTTTTTGGGACCACTCACATTTATACAGCGATTAGTGCTATAAAACTGCACTGATTACTGTGTAAATGTGACTGGCAGGGAAGGGGTTAACACTAGGGGGCGATCAAGGAGTTAAATATCTTCCCTAGGGAGTGATTCTAACTGTAGGGGGAGGGGACTCACAAGATGAGGAGACCGATCGGTGTTCCTCTGTACTGGGAACACACATCGGGCTCCTCACCTCTGACAGGACGTGAATCTGTGTGTTTACACACACAGATCCACGGTCCTGCCGTGAATGCGGGCAATCGTGGGTGCCCGGCGGAACATCGCGGCCTCCGGGCACACGCACCGGGTCCCGAGCAATGCGGCGCACGCGCGCCCCCTAGACGGCCGGGAAACCCAGGACGTCCGCCCGGAGGGACGAAAGGTTCCTGCGGACGTCATATGACTATACGGCGGGCAGAAAGTGGTTAAGGGGGCATGGCGGGGGTGTGTCCTATGCCTGCATACTTTTCATAATAGGTGTCCCTTATTCCCATCTCAAAAAGTTGGGAGATATGCATCTTGGTACACCCCGCACTCGCCCACACTAAGCCTACAGTCTGAAGTCGCCAAGCGGACATCTTTTTACACCCACCAAAGTTTTGCATTTCACACTTATTTTTACCACTAAACTGAGCTTATATCGTGAAATACAGGATTTAGAAGTCTGTGACACTGTTTTGATGTTGAATTTTAAAAGCAGCGGCAAGCAGGGTTTTCCACTTTCAGTAAATTTACTAACAGTTTGTAAAATCCATAATTGTTGCATCTGGTAATGAATGTCAGTTATGGACATGCAGCCTACATGTCCGTAATAGACAAATAAGGACAGATGCAAAAAGTACAGATTTTACAAACTGTTTGTAAATTTACTGAAAGTTGGCAACCCTGGCGGCAAGCCTGCTGATCTCACACGTTTGCTAATCTGACACAAGACTGCTGCTTTTAAAATTCAACATCAAAACAGTGTTGCGGACTTCTAAATCCTGTATTTCACGATATAAACTCAGTTTAGTGGCAAAAATATTTGTGAAATGCAAAACTTCGGTGGGTGTAAAAAGATGTCCACTTGGCAACTTCAGATTGTAGGCTTACTGCGGCTGAGTGCGGGGTGTACCAAGATGGCCGTGATGGAACGTCACTTCCTTTACAAGTTTTGACTGGTCGCCTTATCTGAGCGAACACCTGCTATTGTGCGTTTGGGCAGCGCTTTTGGGAGGGGGGCGGGTCTGGTGGAGGCGGTGCCTGTGCATGTCGTGTGATGTCATGGTGCAAGTGGCTGGTCCCTCATGTCTGGGCGGGAATAAGGCAAGCAAGGAATAGGACTGTCAGTGCTGTTTGGACTGAAGGGATCACCTGGCATGAAGAGAGACTGTCACTGTGACTCAGCTATTGGAAATGGCAGTAAAAACTTTGCTGTGCCAGTAAATTTTGGGTGTCGTGTCAAAAAATTTCAACTTGGTTGTTGACCACCCCCCTTCCTGTCCAGGCCAATTTTCAGCTTTTAGTGCTCTCACACTTTGAATGACAATTGCGCGGTCATGCGACACTGTACCCAAATTAAATTTAGAATTTTGTGGTATTTAATCACAACTGGGTTTTCTAGTTTTTGCTAAACAAACAAAAAAAGACAACATTTTGAACAAAAAAGTTTTTCTAATGTAGCGGGGTATTGCCTTTTAAATCCCTCAGAGACTACATTACCCAGTACACTTTTAGGCACCCAGGGTGCCTTGCCCCGCGCAAGGACTGCTGGGGTGGACTTTATAAGGGAGAGGCGGAGCCCAGTTCTTTCTCTTTGGACACCGCCCGCCCAGCAAGCTGAACTGCCGCTTGAGTTCCGGTGACTTTAGGCCAAAGAGCCTTCCGCACGGACCAAGGAACCTAAGGGACGTCTCTTCTTGATATTGCATTTTTGCCAGGAGGACCGAAGACCCGGATGTCGATGGATCGGTGTACTTAGACACCGCAGCGGAAGAAACGGATGCGGACTGGTCCGGTTGGGTGAGAGAGCACCTGCTCATAGACAGACACAGTACCTTTGTTGCCTTGGTGGATTACAAATTCTGTTCTTCAAGTGCACCCCCGTTGCTAGCGAAGATTTCCCTACAGAACTTCCACTTAGTTCAGTCAGGCCTGACTGGGTAGCACAGACATTCCTGGGCGCCATACTGTCCACGAGGGGAAGTAGCTGCAAAGGGGACTGTTAGAGTTGCATAGCATTGAATATTTGTCTGCTGTTTAACACTGTTTATTGCAGGGCTCTGCATATGACTTGTACCCACCTGTTTTACTGCTTACCCAATAATCTAAGTAAACATACAAGGGTTAAGTATATTGGTGTCTGTGTTCTTTACTTTACGGAAGGGATAGGTAAAGGAAGTTTTAAAATATCACTGTGTGTTCTTGCCATAGGATTGTGCTGCTGTGAGTTACAGGCCTCACAATCCTATCATCCCCTACTAACTGTGCCAAGGGAGGTTAGAGCCGATTGCCAGGGGTTGACAGTGGTGCACTACAGGGCCCAAAAATCATACAGACAGCCCTCTTAACTGGGGGTATCGCTACACTAAGTTTTTGTGTTTGTAAATAAGTAACTTTTCTCCTTCATTGATGAGCACTGATAGGCTGCACTAATGGGCACTGACAGTCAGCACTTGTGGGCACTATTGGGACTGCACTAATAATCAGCACATGATTAGTGCCCTGATTCAGTGCAGATTTCCCCTGTGTGGATTTGCCGGTTTTCAGCTTTCCTCTCCTCTCCCCCCACTACAGGAGGGGGCAGTGACAAGACCAGCCACCCTACACAAGGAGACAGAGCAGCAGTGACTGGTCTTTATTACAGGAAGCTCCTACACAGAGACCAAGTTTCACCTTAAATTACTTCACAGTTCTCGAAGAAATACACAAATCACAGCAAGATTTAAGTAACAATTATACATGACTCTTGTATTTAGACAATACAGTATCTCACAAAAGTAAGTACACCCCTCACATTTTTGAAAATATTTTATTATACCTTTTCATGTGACAACACTGAAGAAATGACACTTTGCTACAATGTCAAGTAGTGAGTGTACAGCTTGTATAACAGTGTAAATTTGCTGCCCCCTCAAAATAACTCAACACACAGCCATTAATGTCTAAACCGCTGGCAACAAAAGTGAGTACACCCCTAAGTGAAAATTTCCGAATTGGGCCCAAAGTGTCAATATTTTGTGTGACCACCATTATTTTCTAGCACTGCCTTAACCCTCTTGGGCATGGCGTTCACCAGAGCTTCACAGGTTGCAACAGTGTGACCCTAACTTAAAATCTGCAATGTTTGCTAGAAATTACTTTAAAACCCAGAACAGTTCTATATTTTCTGAAGGCAGAGACCCTGGAGATCAAAATAGTGAAAATTTTATGTAAAACAGTATGTGCGTAGGTATTTATCAAATGTATGCTTTTACATTTTTTATTTATTTTATAATACATTTTTTGAACAAAAATAATAACACATAGATTTTTTTTCTTTATCTAACTGTCCCCTGTGTGACAGCATTGGACAGGTGAAAGGTCCTTTCAATGGAGACGTAAGGGGTCTATTTAGCCCCTGATGTCTCCCCTGCCCTCCAAAGCAATTAACCAAGCACAGATCATGATTGATTACCTACTTTCCTGGTTGTAGCAAGCCCCCTCTGTGATAGCATTGGACAGGTGTCTGGTCCTATGTAATAGGTCCCCAATGTCTCCCCTGCCCTCAACTGCAGCTAATCAAGCACAGATTGTACTGCACTGCTCTCAAAGATTTCCCACTTTACTATGGTCCCAGGCTCCCCAAAGGAACAGGAGAGACTAGGAACCACTGTGGGCGCTGCTGGCAGAAAGGGGGACCTATAAACGAGATCAGGCTGCTCTAGAGCCACTCAGATCACTTTTACCTAAAAGCCCTTCAGCTTTAACACCTTAACTATCAGGGTACTTATAAATGTACCTTGATCGACAAGGGTTTAAAGTTATAGTTCACCTTTAGAAAAAAAATGCCTATGCATGTGAGGGTACCTGTAGATAAAAACAAAGAGTGCGGCTTTAAATAATGCCCTAGATATATGTGGAAGCCATTTACTGTATATACCTCCTGAAAAAACTCCCAGAGATTGAATCATCTTGTCTTGCCTTGTTTCCTGGATTTTGGTAAGTGACCCTGCTTTTTCTGTTCACCTCCATCATCACAGGAGGGAGCATTTTCTTTCATTCAACCCCCTCACATGCGCTTTCTCTCCCTTGATGCAGTAGCTCTGAGCTCAGCGTTTGACAGCTCTCTCCTTCGATAGTGAAGGTGAACAGTAAAAGCTGGGAGTCTCTTAGCAAAGTCCTAGCAACAATTCAGGACATGATGATGCAATCTCTGGGAGTTTTTATTCAGGCTTAAGTAGGTATGTAAATGTAAATGGCCTACACCTATAGCAAGGACATTAGGGAACTTTAGTCAAGGCTGCACAGTTTGTTTTTATCTATAGGCACCCCTTACCTGCATAGAAAGGAAGCAATGACAGAGGATTGCTGGATGATCTGCAGGTTACCAGTGATCCTTGTTCCTATGTGTCCTGCGTTATCCCGATTCCTTCTTACCAATTCAGCCTGCCTCTGGATTTACCCTCTGCTTGACCTCTTGTTGAGACCTCTGCTTGTGTAATGGACTTTACTTCTGACCACCCGTGTAAGACTCTGGATTGCCTCCTGACCACTCTGCTACCTTCTGCTCCTGATTCCTGTGCATGACCTTGGACCTGCTGCTGAATACCCTTCTGCCTTGCATCCTGTTGACCTCCCATATATGACCCCAGCTTGGATTTCGACCTTGACTACGTTTCTCCGGTTTCGCCCTGCCAGTCTGATCCTGCTTCCTCCACGGGTGTTATAACGTCACTTGCTGATGCAGTGGACCTGCTTTACAAGTGTTTCTGCTGTCACTTTTGACCACCTGTCTGAGAACCACTTAGCTGGACACTTTTTGAAGCAGCTCTCAGTGAACCAACCTAATGGCATCTGTGCTTCTTTGAGCCTTGCACACCCTGTCATCACCTCCAGGGGTGCTTCAACCTTAGCTGTAAGGGAAGCCCTCTGGTCAGCCCTCTGGTCATCTCGGCCCCCAACTAGGTACATGACAGTATTATCCAACCAGTATGTCAGAGGCCTAAAGAGGTGCTTCCCCATCGGAGGCTTTGTGCCAACAAATCTCAGCACTCACTCAAGCCATAAAGAGCCTTCACAATGGCTACCTCATCACCTGATAAGAACCCAACAGGAGCAGCAGCTTCAACCTCTAAGGACAAGTTCTACAGTAGTGATGCCACCACCAGAACCTAGGGTTCCCACTCCCGAGCGATATGCTGGAGACAGACAGAAATTCAGGGCTTTTAAGAATGTCTGCCAGTTGTACTTCACCCTGCAACCTCAGATTTCCTCACTTTAATCTGTGAAGGTGGTTTTGCTCTTGTCAGGTGAACACCAATCTTGGACACGCAAACTTCTTGAGCAAACCAGCCAAGTTCTCAATACTGTTAAGCATTCTTAGAGGAAATTGTACAGTTGGACCCCTAATGAACTTCAATGGCTGAGGCTGCTCTTCATGCTCTGCAGCAAGGCCAATCACCTGTAGAGGACTATACTGTTGCGTTCCAACAATGGGCAGCAAACACAGGTTGGAATGATGTCACTTTAACCACTTGCCGACCGGCTAACACAGATATGCATCGGCAGAATGGCACGGCTGCGCACAGCAACATACCTGTACGTTGCTTTGAATTTGCCACCGTGCGGCCGCGCGCGCACCTGCCGCTTGCTCCGTGACCGCAGGACCCGCGGACTCGATGTCTGCCGGTGTCCCGCGATCGTGTCACAGACCTGCAGAACAGAGAGATACCTTCCCTGCTAGTGTCATTTACACAGTAATCAGTGCATTTTTATAGCACTGGTCACTGTATAAATGACAATGGTCCCAAAATAGTGTCAAAAGTGTCCGATGTGTCTGCCATAATGTCGCAGTCGCGATAAAAATCGTTGATCGCCGCCATTACTAATAAAAAATAATCAATAATAAAAATGCCATAAAACTATCCCCTATTTTGTAGACGCTATAACTTTTGCTCAAACCAATCAATATAGGCTTATTGCGATTTTTTTTTTTACCAAAAATATGTAGAAGAATACATATCGTCCTAAACTGAGAAAGAAATTAGTTTTTTTATATATTTTTTGGGGATATTTATTATAGCAATAATTGTCGATTTTTTGGGTTTATAGCACAAAAAATAAAAACCGCAGAGGTGATCAAATACCACCAAAAGAAAGCTCAATTTTTGGGGAAAAAAGGACGTAAATTTTGTTTGGGTGCAATGTCGCACAGCCGCGCAATTGTCAGTTATCGCAGTACCGAATCGCAAAAAGTGCTCTGGTCAGGAAGGGGGTAAATTTTTCCGGGGCTGAAGTGGTTAAAATATCAATTTCGGTTTGGCCTGTCTGAGGCACCTAAAAACAAGCTTGCCAGCGTCAAAGCTCTTGATTCCCTAGAGAATCTCCACCAGCTATCAATCCAGCTGGATTGCCGTTTGCGAGAACGGTGGTTGGAACAAAGCAATTTTTACCAACCAACATGGATTTTACCCAGAGTCCCATTGTCCAAAGCTGCCAGCCTGTCAGTGCAGTCAACATGCACTTCTGAGGGGGAACCTATGCAAATCTGCCTCCTTTGTCCAGCCCTGTCTCCCAAAGAAAAGATGCAACAACATCAGGCAAACTTCCTTCTATACTGTGGAGAAGCCAGACATTTACTGTGCAACTGCTCAGTCAGGCCAAGTAAGCCTGCCCCTCGATGTCCCATGTACCTCCAAGTTTCAGGAACTTCATCAGCTCACGTTGCTCTTCCAATCTCGTTGAAGGGGGCTTGAAGGGAAATCATGTTGTGCACCCTCTAGTAGTGCTAGATTGTTAGTGTAGGTGTTAGTGTAGGAAAATTTAAGTTTAGTTTAGGGCTAAGCCTGAGTTATGAATCTGGGTCAGAGTTTAGTGACTCAGGGCTGGGTGATTCATCCTAGCAGCTTCTCTGGTGCCTCCCCCTGTTTTCTGGTACATTGGAGAATGTTCCAGACATAGTGGGTGGAGGTTAGGAGAAGCTGCTTGTAATATTTATGAGGGCCTCAGCCAGTCCCCAGTAAAGGGCTGGCAGGGGGCAGGGGCCACCTCATACAGTAAATAGGCGTGAGTCATTCCATGGGGGGGTAGTCAGGTAGAAGATGGAGATGGAGTGCTGAGGAGGCTGCTGGTGGTCCTTGAGGGTGCCCCCTAGTCTGGGAGGGGGGAGTATGTGACCTCGGGCTGGGACTAGGGTGCCGGAAAGGACCCTATCAAAACATCTGGAGGAGGCCCTTCCTGGAAGCATGGGAGCAAGGAGAGAGGACAGCAAGAGCAGGTCAGCATGTCTGGGAGATCTTCTGAGAGAGTTGGGTGGGCTGGTGAGTGTCAGTCTAGAGGACTGTGAGAAGTTAGCCTGCAGGGCTAGTGAAGGAGCAGCTGCAGCCAGGTGGGTTGGAGGGGTGGTGCTGGGTTCAGTGGCCACAGAAGTGATGCAAGCTGGACACTGAAATTCTGCTACACAACCAAGGGGTCTTGGGTTCCTGCCTGTAATGGACCATTGATTTAATTTGACTCTCAGATATTTAAAGTGTTCCTGCTGGGTTCTACAAGCAAGTGAGTGCAGGAGGAAGAAGTGGAGCTGTATATAGAGACTGTATATAGGAAGAGTTGTCCCTAAAGTCGAAGTCAAGCAGGCATCCCATAACCTCCCATCCCTATCCAAGTTATTATCCCTAAATAAGTAACAAAAACAAAGTAACAGACTGTTCTCTGACTCTGGAGTGCCTTTGAAAATTTGGCGTGCCTGGTTGTGCAGGGTGGGTGATCCCAGTCTAATTGTGGCTCTTTAGGGGGGTGCGCTACAAAGCTATTGTTTATTCTGGGGCATGCTGCTGCTTCATGGACATTTCCCTTGCAAAAGAGCTGCAATTTCTCCTTATCTACAAGACGCACAAAGTAAACATCCATCTGACAGATGATAAATACCTAAAATCAGGATCTACCACACAAGAAACTGACCACAACTGATACTAATCAGCAAGAGTTCCTCTGCCTTGATGTTCTGAGTTCACCCAAGTTCCTGATAATTCTGGAATGCCCTGGCTACAGGCCCATAATCCTCAGACTAACTGGAGTAAGGGGGAAAAAATCTTTTAATCAACCTACTGTCTGTCCAAATTCTGCAGATCTTCCATTATGCCTCACTGTTCAGAAAATGTCCAATGCCATCCAGTTCATACATTTAGCCTACCACAATTTTCTGGAAGTGTGTGATAAAAAGAGGGCAGACATACTGTACTTCGACCCCATTGGCCTTTTGACTGTCCCATCGAGTTACTTCCTGGTGCAGAAATCCCCTTCAGCCAAATCTTTTGCCTATGCAAGCCAAAGCTGGAAGCATTCTGGCAGTATTTCAATAAAAACCTGGGAAAGGGATTTACCCAACCCTCCACGGGAGCTGGAATCTTATTTGTTGAGAAGGATCATTCACTTCCATCTTGCATAGACTACAGAAAACTAAATAAAATCACTAGAATCTCTAGAAGGCTTAGCTCTCACAGGATGCCTATTTTCTAAGAAGACAACTTTTCGGACACACTTTCGGCACTTCAGTTACCTAGTAGGTCGTTTGGACTTTGCAACTCTTCTACCACTTTCCATTATTTTGTAAATTATATCTTCAGGGAATATCTAGATCTCTTCTTAATTGTGTATCTGGACAATATCTTAATCTTCTTGCCTTAACTAGAGGTACACCGACTTCATATAAAGAAAGTTTTGCCTACGCTGAGAGAGCATTGACTATACGCAAAGGCAGAAAAATGTAAGTTCAAGAAGCAATCCATCCAATTCTTGGGACTAATAATCTCCATTGTTGGGATCGCTTTGGATCCTCAGAAAGTGTCAGTTATCCTTGAATGGTCTGCACCAATTGACAGGAAGAACATCCAGAGATTTGTGGGCTTTACCAACTTTTTAATACATTTTTAAAAGGATTCTTGGCCATCATTTTTCTGGTCACGCAACTTACTTACCAGCACACATAGCTCCACTGAACTCAAGAGGCCCAATCTGCCTTTGACAAGATGAAGGCATTATTTACCTCAGCTACAGTTCTACAACATCCTGACCCTGCTTTGCCTTACATTCTTGAGGTAGATGCATCAAAAACTGCAATAGGGACAATACTATCATAACACCAGGGTTTAAAGGCCATGCTCCACCCTGTGGCTTTTTTCTCCCAAAAATACAGTCAGACGGAGAGGAACTGTGATGTTGGTGATCAGAAATTACTAGCAATCAAGTCTGTATTCAAAGGAATTGAGGTACCTGTTGGCAGGTGCAATACACTCTGTCATGATCTTAACCGACCATAAAAATCTGAGGTATCTTAGGCCTGCAAAATGCTTGAAACCTTGTCAGATCACAAAGGTCTATTTTTCTTCAGATTCACCTTCCACATTATTTACCACCCAGGATCCAAGAATAGAAAAGCAGATGCATTGTCTCACATGTTCCCAGAAACTCCTAAATCTGCATATACCAGGTACTATTTTGTCCCCCTTCTCTCAAATTTCTTGTTGTTGTAATTCAACCTGACTTAATGGTATCTATTAAGCAGGCTTCCATACAGTGCCCTGAGCTTGAGAATATCTATGAGAGGAGACAAAATCTTTGTGCCCCTGGAAATAAGACCATGTGTCCTTAAAATCTTTCATGACCACCAGTTAGCCATAGACATGTGCAATTTGTTTTGGTCTGAATATAAATTCAGACAAATTTGTGGTTATTCAGAGAATTGGATGTATCCAACCGAATTCTCGAATGAAATAGTAACGAATTTAGCTGAAATTAATTTAATTTAGTTTCGTATATTCTTTTTCTAACGAATTCCAAATTTTTGGAACGATTCTAATTTGGATACGTTGAAAGATTATTAACCGATTTGAATTCTGTGTGAAGAATAGCTGGTTGTTAAGGAGTGGGCCGGGAATTATGTTGTGTTTTTATTTACTTTTTTGGTGAATGAGTAGGGGTACTATGTAACTATGTGCCTCATACTCAGTCACATGGGGGGGAGACTGGGATCTGAGGGCCCCCTTGTTAAAGGGGGCTTCCAGATTCCAATAAGCCCTCTGCCCGCAGACTCCCACTACCACCGGCCAGGGTTGTGGGGAAGAGGCTCTTGTCCCCATTAACACGGGGACAAGGTACTTCGGGGCCCATGTTGAGGACATGTGGCCTGGTATGGCTCAGGAGGGGGGCCGCTCACTCGTCCCCCCCCCCGTTTCCTGGCCTGCGGGGCTACATGCTCAGCCATTGGCTGAGAGCACTAATCGGGAGCCAATTGGCTGCTGGTTTTCCAGCATGCTTGTTTGACAGAAGACGGCCAAATGACCGGCTTCTGTCGGATCGGCTGCCATACACACGGGCCGAATGTCAGCCGGTTTTTATTACATTGGCCGATACTGCCCAACATTCGGCTAGGGTTGCCACTTTTTCTTCAAGACAAACCCGAACACCTTAGCGGCACACAGAAACATTTTTTGGGTGCTCCAAAGAATAGTAATGCAGCACGCATAGTGTCCCCCTCACCCTGTCAGGCCCTGTTCTCGAGCCACATTCATGTCTGAATAATGAGTCCGGGTTTAAGGGGGACTGAAACCCGGGACACATGATTCAAAACTAGGACTGTCCAGGTGAATCCCAGATCAGTGGCAACCCTACATTTGGTCCATGTGTACTAGGCTTTACAGTGTGCTAAACTGCCCTTTTCAGTTTAAGGTGCAGGCAGTCGGTACTGGTGCATTTAGACCGAATGTAACTTTAAAGTAGACCTTTTAGCAAAAGTAGCAAAATGTCCCATTTTCTTCCTCCCTCTTTTACTTTGATCTTCCCCTTTTGTTTGGGTCCCCAACAGATGCCAGAGCCAGGGTATTTCTACTAGTTATCTCCCTCACCTTCAGGGCCACAACCTTGCATGTTCCCCAATTCAAACTTAAATGTTTATATAACCAACCAGAGCTGAACATAAATGTTTATACAACCAGAGCAGATGTTGAACAATCTGAGCAATTTCCCAGGGTCCCAACATTTTTAAGGGCTCCCAGAAGCTTCCCCTCTAAACTGAATCTTCCTGCCACATGCTGTTCTGCACCATCACAGCAGCAGTATCATACTGTATCTGCTTGTTTACACTCTTTTTGTATGTTGGGATTGCAAAGGTTTTCTTATGACCAAACAAAAACGTGCTATATCATATGACCTAACAGGTGCTGATTAGTATTGTATTATTCTTGGAAAAAAAAACTTAGCAACTCATTACCTTTTTCCTGTACCCATGTGATGATGATATTATTCAACAGGTCCTGCCATTGGGGTTGATGTTGGGAAATGCAATTTGGAGCTGTTAAGGGAAGTGCTGAGTCACAGCTACTTGTCTCCTTGAACTTATTTGTCTTATGTACTTTGTTGAGGTAGCGGTGGATTAAACTGGGTTGTTGTGGATAACAAATTAACACATGACATGAAGCTAAAACAGTAATAACAAACATAGTGCATCCAAAAGAAAAAAATGATACAGTTTTAAGGGTAGCATGAAAGGTTATCGGTTTCTCTGAGCATACTCACTTTTTATCTTGCTTTGTCTGATATCGTTTAGTTCACATGTTAATAAAAAAGGGTCTCCATAGCTAGAAATAATGGGATAAGGCCCAGTGTTTCTCAACTCCAGTTCTCAAGGCGCCCCAACAGGTCATGTTTTCAGGATTTCCCTCAGATGAAACAGCTGTGGTAATTACTAAGGCAGTGAAACTGATCAAATCACCTGTGCAAAAAAATGGCCTGAAAACATGACCTGTTGGGGCGCCTTGAGGACTGGCGTTGAGAAACACTGGGATAAGCTGTGATTCGCCTCTCTGGAAATCAGTGCAATGGCCTGAGTTGTTTTGCCCTTAGGCTGGTTTCACACTGGGGCGGTGGCGGTATAGCGCCGCTATTTTTAGCGGCGCTATACCGTCGGGATTGCAGAGGTATTCGGCCGCTAGCGGTGCGGTTTTAACCCCTGCTAGTGGCCGAAAAAGGGTTAATACCACCCGCAAACCGCGGCTACAGCCGTGGTTTGCGGGCGATATTACTGCGGTATCCCATTCATTTCAATGGGAAGGAGCGGTGGAGGAGTGGTAAACACACCGCTCCTCTCACCGCTCCAAAGATGTGGCTAGCAGGACTTTTTTTCACGTCCTGTTAGCGCACCGCTCCAGTGTGAAAGCCCTCGGGGCTTTCACATTGGAGAGAAAGGAGCCGCTGTTTAGGCTCGGTTTGCAGGCGCTATTTTTAGCAAAATAGCGCCTGCAAACCGCCCCAGTGTGAAAGGGGCCGTATTGAGAATTTTTAGATTCAGATCTTAATCTAATTGGTTGCTGTAATGCAGGGATATGCATAACATAGATTCCTAGTACTGAGATACATTATTCCCAAAGAGAGAAGTGGTTTGTCTTGTAATCACCCTAGTTAAGGTGCTCTGTCTTATATGACATAAGATGACACATACAGCACTGAAATAAACAGTGAGCTCATGTCTATGTAACATCTGCATGAGCAGTTGATCAGGCAAGTAAGAAAAGTTGCTTTGATCATTTTTGTTTTCCCTGTGCTAAGCTGGCACAGCTCTTTGCTTCATCCCCTCCCATCTCCCTAGAAGATACTAGCCTCTGCAGCACAAAGCACACAATTCTACAGAGCGCTCTATGTCATTTTTTTTAACTGAGAACAGTCAGATCGTGCCAGCATGATCAACTGCCACGTAAAATCTACTGGCTGCCTGAGTGTTCCAATGCTTATGCTATTTGTCATGAACCTGCAGTAATGTTTCATGCCCTGACTGTCTGCTTACCTCTCTGGTCTGTGTATCAGCTTTAGGGACCGTGCTCTCACACCTGTGTGTTTAAGTAATCTTCTCCCAGCATGGCTCCACCCCAGCCTCTAACAGGAAACGCTATTTCTCTTACCATCCATGGACTGACACGGTGTCTCTTTACACTTTACACGTGGGTTATGTCCCTGCTTGCAGGAGAAGACCTAGGCAGAATGTGAAATGTTATACATACATTCTAAAAGCCAGAGCTGAACAGCCCCACCCAGGGGGCGGTCCCTCCGGACATAATTCTCCCACTACAGTCAGCAGACTCCAGTTTTTTTTTCTGCCTAGCAGAAGGAGAAGACGTGGCTCTCTCAGGAGCCAGTCTCCTGACCTATTTTTATTCCTTTTCTGGAATTCTTTTTATTTTATTTTTGAGAATTTTCTATCAACTGTCGGCTGGGCAACAGGTTGGGTACAGGATATCCTCGTAGTCTTCCCTGTCCGACCATCAAGCGTGCTGATCCTCGCCTTGTGTGCGTGAGACTCAGTTCACGACAGGCCCCATGACTCCAGGGGTGGCCGGGTTTGCTTTCATGCTCCCACGGTCCTCTCAAGACTGAACAGTTCCTGACTGACTGTATCTTTTGCGGTGGACCGGGCCGACAGCTACTCAGTACTGCACTGTGATAGTCCTGTCAGAAACACACCAGTGGGTCCCTCAGGGGACGGGTAAGTAGTCTCTCCTGCCTGCAGGTGAGTACAAAAGACTGTGTGTTTCTCTGTGGGGGATTTTCCCTGTCTCCCCCTATATTTCATTGTCACTCTCTGTCACCATTGCTGGCGCTGTGCTGTGTGGGGTGCCTGGGGGTCACACTGTTCTTGGAGGGGCTAATGCTGGTCTGCAGATATGCTTGGGGCCTTTGTTTGTGTGTTTTGGGGCCTGAGTGGCGCTGTGTGTGTGCTGTTTTTTTCACTTTTGCTGAGTCATGGCGGCCATCTTGCCACGGATCGCCTCGGTGAAGTGCGGCGGCCATTTTCTTGTAGCCCGCGCGCTCTTCAGCACTAGTTTTGGCCTCTAGCGCTGCTGTAACAGCGCGAATCTCCTCACAATCTCCTCACAGCTCACCAGCGCTGACACAGCGCGGTACAGACAGCGGAACTGAGCGGTCCCTGGTCCGGTTTGGTGAGTCCCCTGGGCGCCCCCTCCTCAGTCAGCACAGCCTGTGGGTGGACTTTTTATCTGAGGAGTCTCAGAGGGGGGGCAATATGGAGTCTCTGTCACCAGCTTCCCCTAAATGTCAGTGGACAACAGGCAGTGCTTCAGCACCTGCGGTCCCTAGGGACCAGTTGTGGGCAGTCCTGGAATCATTTCTGACCAGGATGGGAGCTGTGTGCAAGCGCAAGGGAGCAAAAGAGCGCCCTCTCCCCACTTTACTTCATGAGGGCAGTGCGCTGATTCAGATATGGGCCTAGCCACTACCGCTCCGGACCCTAGTTCTGAATGTATTGGATGGTTTTGAACAGGACATTCCTTATGAGGAAAACTCCAGTTCTGAGTCAGTAAATGACAGGGCGCTTGTTAGTGTACTCATGACTGCGGTGAGGGACACTCAAGCTAAAATGCTGCGGATGCAGAACCTCAGGCGGATACAGTCTCCTTTGGTTCTTTTAAGGCCAGGCCTTCTAAAGAGGTTTTTCCATATGTACTTTCTTTGACCAGCTCATTGATAAGGTCTGGGAAAAGCCGCAGAAGAATTTTTTTATGGTCCCGCGGCGTTTGTCTATCAGATACCCCTTGAAGATGCCCTACTTAAAAAGTGGGCTTCTCCCCCAGGGTCGACCCTCCAGTCGCCCGGTTGAACAAGGCCATCACTCTCCCGATGGAGGGGACTCCTGCATTTGAGGACCCCACTGACAGGAGGTCAGAAGTGGTGAGCAGAGCCATGTTTGCCTTGTTGGGATCTGCCCTACGGCCTGTGGTAGCGGCGACCCTTGTGTCATAAACACTTACAGGTTGGGCAAAAATGTTGCACCTAGCTGTACAGGAGCATAATCTTCCTCCAGACAGTTGCTTTGGCCCACCAACTGGTTCAGGGCCTGGTTTATGTGTGCGACGCCACGTTGGACGCGGCCCCTTTAATATCCAGGGCCTCTGTCTCGGCGGTGGTATTGCGTCGTCTTATCTGGTTGAAGTGCTGGTCTGCTGACCTAGCCTTAGGAAGCTCCTGACGGATCTACCATTTAATGGTGGTAGACCTTTCGGTGCTGCTCTGGATGACATCGTCATGGGAGGTAAAAGCACTCTTCTTCCTTAGACTAGCAAGGGTGAGGAGGCCCGCCGCAAACAGGGACCTTCCTTTCCAGCAAAACAGGGTTTTTTCGTCAGTCAGAGTCCACGGGTAGGCCCTCTGACTGATGGCAGTGCGGCTGGTGGGCACAAGTGCATCTGAGTGCGTAAGCCGAACAAGCGGCTCCCAAGCCCGCCTCCGCGTGAAGTCTTGCCTCCGCCCGACTCTGGGGTTGGGGGACGACTTTGCAGGTCACGAATCGGTGGTCCTCCCGAATCTCCGACTGGTGGGTGTGCGAGGTGGTCACCTGTCAGGAATGGTGTCATTACTGGGCTCACCTGCTGGTGGCACTGTTGCATTCGGCAGCAGTGGGTGTAGTTCTGGTGGCCACCAGCGGGTGTCTCCTCACCAAGACTTTCCACCAGCCATCAAGCACACCTAATCTGGGTCTGCTGGACTATATAAACCCACCCTTAACAAAGCTCAGTGCTCCAGAATTCCTTCTGTAAGCCTGGTCCCTGCCTGAACCTGATCCGTTACCTGGTCCTGATCTGTTCCCTGCCTTGTCCTGGACTCTGATCCTTGTACCCTGTCCCCTGATACCTGTCCCCTGATACCAGCTTCCCCTTGCTGTCTGCTCCCAGTACCTGGCCTTCTGCTCCCCTTGTCTCTCATCCCTGCCTTGTTCATGTATGTGTGTTCTCTTTTGTACATATTAGTTAGCTAGCTAGATTAGGTTGTTTTTGGGGTTTGTTGTGTTCCTTTGTATTCGTTTCTTGCTTATGGTTTGCTGTGGTTTTGTTTACACGTGTGTCTTTATCTTTAATAAATATATATATTTTTCACTTACTCTGTTCCCGATTCCTTAATGTGCAGCCCAATGATCTGACCACCTGTATTGGATGTCTGTGTATAGCATCCTCGTGACAGAATTCTGGAGCCATACAATCAGATCGGCTGCACCTTGGAATTGGGTCTGAGCACTTGTTAAAATTACTGAGATGGAGGTGGACGATATTTTTTATCTTTCGCTCCTGGCAACAGATGACAGAGATTTCTGTTATCAGACACTAAGAGAATATACTAGAGAGCAGTTATTAGAATGCATCCGCATAGCTCACGTTTTTGTGGATCAGGGCAATTTTGTGTTTGAGGATGTACAAGCATTGATTTGTATCTGTACAGAGTTGGCCCTGTCTGATGCCTCTATTGGAACTGACGATTATACACCTCCTTTTAATGCAGCTCAAGTAGAATCTTTGGTGTGGCTGTTGGAGGATGACTCAGCCTTTTTCCATGAGCAGTACTCAGCTTGTCCTCAACAGGTGCTTGCAGCATGTATTGATTCAGTGCAGTCTCTGGTCAGACAAGCAGTGTGCAAACCTGATTTTGTGAAATCCTTAATACAGGCCTGGTCAAGTTTGTTGTACTCAGCCCCTGTCAGCTCCCAACCATCCATTTCTATGTCTAGATACCAACCTGCTGGGATGTCTTCCTCTCCTTTTCCCACAATTCCCACTTTTTCTGAACAATGCACCCAGCTAACAATGAAGTATCAGTACCCTGTCTCCTCCTGCTGCACTTACCCTGCCTTCAATCCACCTGCTTCTTCCCTCCTATCCGTAGCCAATCCACAAGAACCTCCTCCAGCCACTGTCCCTGCACCTCTGCCATTTTCTTCCATTTGCCCAATCCCAACATTTTCATATATTCCCCCCGGTACTTGCAAACCTGCAGTGACTAAGCCCAAAAAGAAGCGGAAGTACTTTTCAACCCACACAATCTTACCGGTATCCCAACCTGCCTCCACACCCACCAACCTGTTCCAGCCTGAGGTTCCCGTGCCAGCCTTCCAGCCTGAGGTTCCCGTGCCAGCCTTCCAGCCTGAGGTTCCCGTGCCAGCCTGTCAGCCTGAGGACCCTGTACCAGCCTGTCAGCCTGAGGACCCTGTACCAGCCTGCCAGCCTGAGGACCCTGTACCAGCCTGCCAGCCTGAAGACCCTGTACCAGCCTGCCAGCCTGAAGACCCTGTACCAGCCTGCCAGCCTGAAGACCCTGTACCAGCCTGCCAGCCTGAAGACCCTGTGCCAGCCTGCCAGCCTGAAGACCCTGTGCCGCCAGCCTTCCAGCCTGAGGTTCCCGTGCCAGTTTGCCAGCCTGAGGTTCCCGTGCCAGTTTGCCAGCCTGAGGTTCCCGTGCCAGTTTGCCAGCCCGAGGTTCCTGTGCCAGTTTGCCAGCCCGAGGTTCCTGTGCCAGTTTGCCAGCCCGAGGTTCCTGTGCCAGCCTTTCAGCCTGCAGTGCCAGGGCCAGCCTTTCAGCCTGCAGTGCCAGGGCCAGCCTTTCAGCCTGCAGTGCCAGGGCCAGCCTTTCAGCCTGCAGTTCCAGGGCCAGCCTGCCAACTTGAAGTTCCTGTGCCAGCCTGCCAACTTGAAGTTCCTGTCTTCCGAACAGAAGTCCTGATGACGGTGTCCCAGTCGGAAGATCCGGTGTCCCAGTCGGAAGATCCGGTGTCCCAGTCGGAAGATTCGGTGCATGAGACCCCGCCTGAAGATCCGGTGCCCGTTTCCTGGCCTGAGGTTATGATGCCCATTTCTCAGTCTGTGGAGCCTACTGCCCAGCCTGACGTGTTCCTGTCTGCTGCCCAGCCTGAGATGACCCCGTCTGCTGCCCAGCCTGAGATGACCCCGTCTGCTGCCCAGCCTGAGATGACCCCGTCTGCTGCCCAGCCTGAGATGACCCCGTCTGCTGCCCAGCCTGAGATGACCCCGTCTGCTGCCCAGCCTGAGATGACCCCGTCTGCTGCCAAGCCTGAGATGACCCCGTCTGCTGCCTCTGCTGCCCAGCCTGAGATGACCCCGTCTGCTGCCCAGCCTGAGATGACCCCGTCTGCTGCCCAGCCTGAGATGATCCCGTCTGCTGCCCAGCCTGAGATGATCCCGTCTGCTGCCCAGCCTGAGATGATCCCGCCTGCTGCCCAGCCTGAGATGATCCCGCCTGCTGCCCAGCCTGAGATGATCCCGCCTGCTGCCCAGCCTGAGATGACCCCGTCTGCTGCCTCTGCTGCCCAGCCTGAGATGACCCCGTCTGCTGCCCAGCCTGAGATGACCCCGTTTGCTGCCCAGCCTGAGATGACCCCGTCTGCTGCCCAGCCTGAGATGACCCCGTCTGCTGCCCAGCCTGAGATGACCCCGTCTGCTGCCCAGCCTGAGATGACCCCGCCTGCTGCCCAGCCTGAGATGATCCCGCCTGCTGCCCAGCCTGAGATGATCCCGCCTGCTGCCCAGCCTGAGATGATCCCGCCTGCTGCCCAGCCTGAGATGATCCCGCCTGCTGCCCAGCCTGAGATGACCCCGTCTGCTGCCTCTGCTGCCCAGCCTGAGATGACCCCGTCTGCTGCCCAGCCTGAGATGACCCCGTCTGCTGCCCAGCCTGAGATGACCCCGTCTGCTGCCCAGCCTGAGATGATCCCGCCTGCTGCCCAGCCTGAGATGATCCCGCCTGCTGCCCAGCCTGAGATGATCCCGCCTGCTGCTCAGCCTGAGATGATCCCGCCTGCTGCCCAGCCTGAGATGATCCCGCCTGCTGCCCAGCCTGAGATGATCCCGCCTGCTGCCCAGCCTGAGATGATCCCGCCTGCTGCCCAGCCTGAGATGTTCCGTCTGCTGCCCAGCCGGAGATGTTCCTGTCTGCTGCTCCGTTGCCCGCTGCCCAGTCTGATGTTCCAGAGCCTACTGTCTTGCTTGGTGACCCTGTACCTGGTATCCAGCCTCACGATCCAGTTCCTGATGGTTCCATTCCTGATACTCTTCCTGGTGGTTCCTTTACCGCTGCCTAGCCTGATGACTCGGAGCCCGCTGTCCAGCCTGAGGATATGGTCCCTGCTAAGACCTGTTCCTGATGCCCAGCTGGCCGCTGACGTCTTCCTGATGGATGCCCTTTTTTCCACTATTTTAATCCTGATGGTCACCCAGCCTGAATGTAATGCCCCTGCGTGGTCTGCCTCCGATGGGTTTTTGCCCGTTGCCCTGCTAATTTTTACTTCTAAATCTAAACTTCCTGACCCTGGTGGTGGGATTTGCGCCCTATTTTCAGACTCTAGTGGCACGTCCCCCAGTGAACTAAAGGACTCTGGCCTAGGAAGTGCGAAGAAGTCCGCAGATATAGTATGGAGACTTTTTTGGGTGTTCCCGCATCCACTCGGACTGTCCAACCAAGGGCTGGATGGAGTGTCCGGAGGCCACTCCTTAAGGGGGGGGAACTGTCAGGAATGGTGTCATTACTGGGCTCACCTGCTGGTGGCACTGTTGCATTCGGCAGCAGTGGGTGTAGTTCTGGTGGCCACCAGCGGGTGTCTCCTCACCAAGACTTTCCACCAGCCATCAAGCACACCTGATCTGGGTCTGCTGGACTATATAAACCCACCCTTAACAAAGCTCAGTGCTCCAGAATTCCTTCTGTAAGCCTGGTCCCTGCCTGAACCTGATCCGTTACCTGGTCCTGAACCTGATCCTGATCTGGACTCTGATCCTTGTACTCTGTCCCCTGATACCAGCTTCCCCTTGCTGTCTGCTCCCAGTACCTGGCCTTCTGCTCCCCTTGTCTCTCATCCCTGCCTTGTTCATGTATGTGTGTTCTCTTTTGTACATATTAGTTAGCTAGCTAGATTAGGTTGTTTTTGGGGTTTGTTGTGTTCCTTTGTATTCGTTTCTTGCTTATGGTTTGCTGTGGTTTTGTTTACACGTGTGTCTTTATCTTTAATAAATATATATATTTTTCACTTACTCTGTTCCCGATTCCTTAATGTGCAGCCCAATGATCTGACCACCTGTATTGGATGTCTGTGTATAGCATCCTCGTGACATCACCTCAGGATACAGGATAGTATTCCGATCCTGGCCCCCAGACAGATTCTTTCCCTCAAACCTTCCTCTCCTTCCTACCTGTCGGGCAGCCCTCTTGGGGGCTGTACAGGATTTGATCAGGTCCGGAGTGATTGTGCCGGTTCCGTCACAGGAGAGTTTTCAGGGATTCTACTCGATTCTGTTTGTCGTCCCAAAAATAGGACGTGGTTCGACCTATCCTGGACCTCAAGGCCCTGAATGCCTTCGAGAAGGTGCAGAAATTCCGCATGGAATCCATTCGCACGGTGATCGCTACACTCCACCAAAGGGATTTTCTTCTGGCGTCCTTGGACTTCAAGGACGCCTACTTGCATGTTCCGATCTGCGCAAGTCACCAGAAGTTTCTGCGCTTTGCGATCAGCGAAGTCCACTATCGATTCCTTTCGGCCTAGCCTCGGCACCAAGGGTGTTCACCAAGGTGCTTGCTCCGGTTCTAGCCTTCTGTTACAGCAAGGTATTGCTGTTGTGGGCTATCTGGAGGATCTTCTGCTAAGAGCAGAAAGTGGATCAGACTTAGAGGAAAGGTGACTATCGTCAATTAGACCCTCAGGGACTCGGGTGGTTCCTGAACATTCAGGAGTCAGTCCTGGTCCCGACTCAATGTCTGGAGTATCTAGTTCTGATTCTGGACTCCTTGGAGGCAAAGGTATCCTACCTCTGGAGAAGTTGCTGACACTTCAGTCTGCGGTGCGGGTGCTGACATCCCAAAAATGGTTGTCAATCCGTTTTTTGCATGAGAGTCCCGAGACTCGTGGTGGCCTCCTTCGCGGCCGTTTCGTATGCCCAATCACACACCAGGGCATTGCAGAAGGAGATCTTGTCCACCTGGGACAAATCCCCGTTGTCCTTGGATCTTCAGATCCAGATGATTCACCTGGTCAGGGCGCCCCTGACATGGTGGTTGAGATCCTCGGCTCTTCGGTCCGGAAAGTCGTTCCCCTCCCATCCAATGGACGGTACTCACGACGGACACCAGCCTGACGGGCTGGGGTGGAGTCTGGGGCGTCCTGTCGGCTCAGGCCTTGGACTCCGGACGAGCCCGTTTTACCAATCACTGTTCTGGAAATAAGGGCCATCGGACTGTGTATCTCCTCAGGTCGGAGAGAGTACGGGGTCGCTCCATCAGGAGCCAGTCAGACACCGCCACGGCGGTGGCGTATGTAAACCATCAAGGGGGAACTCGGAGCTCAGCTGCGGCTTCCGAGGTAGTCCATATCCTGAAGTGGGCCGGAAGAAACGTGCCGGCTCTGTAGGCCATTTTACATTCTGGGCATAGACAATGGGCAGGCGGACTATCTGAGTCGCCAATCGCCAGACACCGGACCCAGAAGAGTGGTCCTTGCATATTTCAACTCCTTTACCGACGGTGGGGCACGCCGGATGTGGACCTGATGGCCTCTCGACTCAATCGCAAGGGTCGAGGTTGTGGCCAGATCCAGGGATCCTTGGGCGATGCCTCGGATGCGTTGGTGGCCCCATAGGGCGATCCTAATTGTTCCGGATTGGCCTCAGCGTCACTGGTACGCTGATCTGGTACGTCTCGTCGCGGACGTTCCCTGGCGGTTGCCGATGAGGGAGGACCTTCAGTCTCAAGGTCCTATGTTTCATCCGGCTTGCAGTCTCTGGCTTTAACGGCAGGGCTGTTAAAAGCCAGGTGTTGAGGGACCAAGGTCTCTCGGACTCGGTCATTTTGACCATGTTAAGGACACGGAAGTCTTCCTCCAGGCAGATCTATCACCGTGCCTGGAAAGCTTATATCGCCATGTGCGAAGCGCTGGACAGGCGTCCTCGGACGTATTCCGTCCCCAAAATCCTGCGTCCTCTGCAGTGTGGAGTGACCCAAAAGCTTGCTTTGAGTACCATCAAGGATCAGATTTCGGCCTTGGCCGTCTTCTTTCAGCGACCTCTAGCGGGTCATTTTCTTGGTTAGCACCTTGTGTTGGGGGTTCGCCATGTGCTCCCTCCTGTCAAGCCTCCTCTCCCACCGTGGGATCTGAATTTGGTGTTCTCGGTCCTCCAGGAACCTCCTTTTGGGAATATCCGGGATATTCCCCTCTTGTCTTGTCTTGTCTCAGAATGTGGCCTTTTTTAGTGGCAATCACTTCTGTTTGACGAGTGTCTGAGTTGGCGGCTTTGTCCTGCAAGTCGCCATATTTAGTCATCCATAAGGATATGGCGGTGTTGCATCCACACCTTCCTTTTTTGCCAAAGGTGCTGTCGACCCTTCACCTACATGAGGACATTGCCCTCCCGTCCTTGTGTCCTCACCCATCGCATCCCAGAGAGTTTGCGCTGCACATATTGGAGGTGGTACGAGCCTTACGGGTGTACCTGTCTGCTACTGCTTCTATTCGGAAGTCCGACTCACTGTTTGTGACAGTCTCTGGTCCATAACAGGGCCAAGCGGTTTCGTCTGCCATCATTTTTAGGGGAATCAGACAAACCATCATTCAAGCCTATGCTCTCAAAGGGCGGGCACCTCCCTTTCCGGTTACGGCGCATTCCACCAGGGCAATTGGTGCTTCCTGGGTTTCCCGACATCAAGCGTCGGTTGCACAAGTGTGCAAGGCGGCGACCTGGTCGTCTGTTCATGCCTTTTAAGTTTTATAAGGTTAATGTGGCTGCATCTTCGGATGCTTCCTTCGGCCGCAGGCCGCTGTTTAAAGTTGCGACTCCTCCGTTGAGGAGCTCTGCCTTATTGGAGTGAAGTTTTGGTTTTTCCATTTATACTGCTCCCATCCCTCTTGACACTGCTTTGGGACATCCCACGTGTAAAGTGTAAAGAGACACCGTGTCAGTCCATGGATGGTAAGAGAAAATAGGATTTTTTGTACTCACCGTAAAATCCTTTTCTCTGACATCCATGGACTGACACGTCACCCACCCTTCCTTTTTAAGTTTGTACTGCTTTGTTACGAACTGAAGTCTGCTGACTGTAGTGGGAGAATTATGTCCGGAGGGACCGCCCCCTGGGTGGGGCTGTTCAGCTCTGGCTTTTAGAATGTATGTATAACATTTCACATTCTGCCTAGGTCTTCTCCTGCAAGCAGGGACATAACCCACGTGTAAAGTGTAAAGAGACACCGTGTCAGTCCATGGATGTCAGAGAAAAGGATTTTACGGTGAGTACAAAAAATCCTATTTTTACCCCACGCACTGCAAGCCAGCCTTACCCGAGCAACAATTGTGTGAAGGCTTCCTTGAGTGATTCTTGCCTTGTGCTCTGTTTGATTCCGGTGTACTGACTTTGACTTGTTCTTCTGACCCTCCCTGTTTGCTTGTTGCCCCAACCTCCTGACTATTCCTTGTTGCCCTGGACTGTTGCTTCCTCTCCATCCACCAGATCCAGCCAACCCTGAAAGGCTGCTTCCTCTCCATCCACCAGAGCTAACTGTGAGCGTGAGCGTGAGCTGGGAGACCCTGGGGGCTACGACCTGGAGTCAGCTGCAGCCAAGTCCATCCTCACCATCAGAGGCCCTGGTGAAAACCTGTTGGCTCTTAGACTCCATGCCCTGGGGAATCTTATGCTCTAACTCCCTGTCCAGGACCATGGCTGCGACCCTGTGTAGCTGTTTCTCAGAATCATTGACCCTCAGCAGTCAGCCGTTGGGTCCACAACCTCCGCAGTGCGCTCCTAGTCACTTGGTCCCGCAGGTGATATGACAGTTTGCTCGGGCCATGGACCTGGCGATTACATACTAGCACATTATGCCATTGCCTTGCAGAATTTTTTTTTTTCAGCGGTTTACTACCGTTTTAATACACACTGAGTCACTGCCTCAGAAAAAGTAAGCAGATCAGAAAAGTCAGTCTAAAGTCAGAAGTCTTCATCTTCATAAGTCTAGGTTAGTGTCTCAAAGCACTGAAGCGATAGGGTCAGCAAGATGGCCATTTTATACCTGTAGAATGAGAAGCTGGCATTGCTAGCTTCCATGCTTCTATAAGAAAAGGTTTCCTTTAAGGTGTCCACTGGAGGTAAAGTAGATCTGTCTAGTGTATACATGTCATAACTCACTAATACTATTTTTAGATGCTACTTGGAATGTCATTTTCCTGACATTTTTCTAGACCAGTGGTCTACAAAATGCGACCCTTTGTTTGCCTTTATCCGGCCCCTGGGGTACTATTCCTCCCACTGATACGAGACACTATTCTGCCAACTGGCATCAACAATGGGGCACCATTTCTCCAACTGGTACCAACAATGGGGCACTGTTCCTCCCCATCATATCAACAATGGCACACTATTCTTTCCCCTAAGACCAAATGTGGCGATGTTTACTCTCACTGATGCCAGAAAAATTTCCACTCCCGCTGGCCACAGTTCAGTCCCCCTAAAGTCTGAAGGACAATAAACTGGACCTTTGTTTACAAAGTTTGGAGAACCCTGTTCTAGACTGTAAGACCCCAGTATTTGTCAAGCGCTGTCTTTAGGGATTTTCCAGGCAAATTATCTCTTATAATAAATATTTATTGAAACTATAATCAACAGTTTTCCCTTTAGAAGAAATGTCATACCAAATGTGCTGTAGAAGGATATCATTCTCCTGATTCCAAATAAACAGTTATTTCCCAAGTCACCTGTGATTTGATTATCAACATAGAGTTGTGATAACTTAACTTCCTTCAGCGCTTATTTAACATATGACAGCCCTAATGGTTTTAGTAAATTTTATGTTAAAGTTTTTTTGGGTTTTTTTTTGGTAGTATTATTGAACCCAGACAAAGATCTCTTGGACTGCACCTTCTATAGGCTAAATCTTAATCGTAATCTTGACTACAAGATATTGACAAAAATGTTTGGCTACCAGATTGAATTGTGTAATATTATCTTTAGTTCATTGTGACCTAACAGCCTTTATGCCTGGAAAAATCGACCACCATAAATATCTGCAGAGCTCAGCTCATAGCCCTATCAAAATGGCATCCATAGACACAGAAAGAACATTTGACTTTATTTAATGGCCATTTTTGTTGACCTGATTTAACCACTTTGGCTTTTTCCTAAGATTTAGAAAATTGTTAGAAATACTGTACTGCCCCTCTTGGTCTAATTTAATACCCATCTGAATATTATTCCAATTCTTCCCACCACACCGGGACATGAGGCAATTTTATTCCCCCTCCCACCTCCTTCTTTTCCACATCCATAGAAGTCTTTGTTGTCAATATCAGGCGAATGGACAAATACAGGGGATTACAAGTAGGTTCAACAACGGAATGTTTTGGACTATATGCAGATTCTTACTGCTTCAAGATACAAACCTTTTCGTCTCTGGCTATACATACCATAGATTTGGAAATACCAGCAAGTTCCCCCACCTCCCCCTTCCAGGAGGTGGGGGGATTGAACAGCTTTGTGTCGGTACCTACTATAGATGTAAAATCCCACAAAGCTGTTCAAAAGAAAAGTGTCCGCCAGGGTATGCTAATAGTAAAAGAAGAGTGCATGTATTGAGTAGTAAGGATTTAAGTGCAGCGCTAAGTAACTAGTGACATGTGTAATAATACATACATGTGAGTGACGGTGCACAATTAAACATCCATGAATGTAATTGCCATCCCATACCACAGATGATGTCTTGGTAGACGAAACGCATTGGGACATACCGCGCTGGCTCCAAAACACTGCATTCTTCTCCTTGTGATCACATTATACAAAGTCTGATCGATATTCCAATCGCACACGTTTCTGGTAAAATGGCTCATAAAAATAGTGGGTGTTTTCTTGTGAAAAAATAAATAAATAGTGGGTGCTGCAGCGATTACCAGCTTGGTCCTGGAGACATCAATCAATCGAACATATTCGCCAGGACACGATGGATCGTCCGATTACGTCCAAAAACGTTTTATTGCAGAAAAATCACATCACAAAGGTGCAACGTTTCGGAGTCATGCAGGACACGGCATGTGGCAATCTTTTCTTTCCTGTATGACTCCTTCCTGTTGATTGGTGGAGCCAATGAGTCTCTATATGCTGAGCTTGGAATGTTACTCTTTCTTGATACTGGTCCCGGAAAGTTTGATTGCCGAATCTGCACTGTTGTACAACCCACATGCTGGTTCCTGTGACGCTAAAGACCCCATCAGTTTTGCCTGTTTGGCTCTCTGCTGCTGGCAGGTAGCCCACACCATTTGGTAAGAGTACCCTATTACCTTGACTGGTGGCAGTAGCACATTTGATGGTTACGGTAATCTGTTTCTTTGCTGAATCAAGCATTTACCTCTGTTGGTCGTCTTTGGCTAGAAGTCTGAATATTTACCTATCTTGCACCGTTTTGAAAAATTCATTTTTTTCACTTTGGACTCATCCAAGTGTCTTTTGATACAGTTTAATGGAAATTATGGTTCCTAATATGTTTATATATATATATATATATATATATATATATATATATATATATATACTGTATATATATATATATATATTGTGGGGGGGTTAGCTCGGCAGCGGGTGTGTGTGATCCCCTGGATGGGCTCCCCACACAAAAACAGGCCCAGCAGACGGAGGTTGTGGTTTTCAAGATCAAAAAGGTGCGGTTTATTTCTCTATTTACAGTGACAAAAAAACACAGCAAAGCAAAAAGAAACATAAACAAAATAAACCCTGGTCAGCTTGACCTCTGACTAAACATGCAGGTTTCCTAACTAACAACTGGGATCAGCCTGGTGCTGTCCTAGTCCCTAAGTCCCTGGTTTAGTAAATGTCCAAACAAATAGCCACACAGGCTTTGTCTCACCGCACAGGGGTTCACTCTCCCTAGACAGTCCACACAGGTCTGGTTCCAGGCATGAGCAAACACCTAATGAAGCTGGGAGTTTTTATAGAGGCCTTAAACGAGCTGACAAGCTTCAGCTGGTCTCATCAACTCCCTGCCTGCACGACGCCCAGCACTCTCCCTAGAGGTATGAATCATCCATGAGCCCACTAGCCTCAGCTGGGCTTCATCAACTCTCTCCCTAGTTGTATAAGTCGGCATAAAGCCTGAATCTGGGAGAAATATACCTACCCCCCTGGATGCAACCAGGTGACTTTACCTTCCTGCTGTCACATACCCCCCCCCCTCTTGTTTTAACCTTGGGGTTGGAACACCAGCAATCAGGCATTCATGTACTCGAGACAAAGCATCCACATTCCCCATTTGAACGCCAGGGCGATGCTTTACTGTGAAGTTGAATTCCTGTAGGGCCAGGAACCACCTATTTACTCTTCTATTTGTCTCCTTGTTTTGAGCCATCCACTTTAACGGAGCGTGATCCGTAACCATGTCAAAGTGCCTACCTAGCAGATAGTACCGAAGGGAATCTAGAGCCCACTTCACCGCTAAACACTCCTTTTCAACCGTGGCGTAATTTACCTCATGGGACTTCAACTTCCTGCTGAGGTAAATGACTGGGTGCTCTTCCCCGTTCCAGACCTGGGACAACACTGCTCCTAACCCCACATCTGACGCATCACTTTGTACGACAAAGTCTTTAGAGAAGTCGGGTGAGTACAACACTGGCTGGCTACATAAGGCTTGTTTCAAGAATTGGAATGCTGCCTCAGCCTCGGGGGTCCATTTAATCATGACCGACCCTTTCCCTTTCGTCAGGTTGGTTAGCGGCACAGCCTTAGAAGCAAAGTGGGGAATGAAGCGCCGATAATAACCCGCGATTCCCAGAAAGGCTCGTACCTGCTTCTTGCTGTTGGGACGTGGCCAACTCTGGATGGCCTCGACTTTGTTGAGTTGGGGTTTTATTACTCCCCTGCCAATGGTGTACCCAAGATATTTGGCCTCCTCCTGCCCAATGGTACACTTCTTGGGGTTAGCCGTAAACCCCGCTTCCCGGATAGAGTCTAGGACTGCTTGCACTTTTGGCAGATGTGAGGCCCAATCTGTGCTATGGACAATTACGTCATCCAGGTAAGCCGCAGCATACTTCCGATGGGGCCTCAGTATCTGGTCCATTTTCCGCTGGAATGTGGCCGGCGCATTCTGTAACCCGAACGGCATTCTCTTATATTGGAACGCCCCGTCTGGGGTTACAAATGCGGTTTTCTCTTTGGCCGACTTGGCCAGGGGAATTTGCCAATACCCTTTTGTGAGGTCAAGAGTCGTCATGTATCGGGCTGTTCCCAGCCGGTCGATCAACTCATCTATACGTGGCATGGGGTAGGTGTCAAATTTTGTAACTTTGTTCAACTGACGAAAATCGTTACAAAATCGCCAGCTCCCATCCGGTTTAGGCACCAACACAATGGGACTAGACCAATCACTTTGGGACTCCTCTATCACCCCTAAGTTCAGCATTTTCTGTACTTCCTCCCGTATTGCCTCCCGTCGGGCCTCTGGGATCCGATAGGGTTTTAACTTCACCCTTTCACCGGGCGGGGTAATAATATCATGCTCTACCCCAGATGTTTCTCCCGGCAGCTCAGAGAACACCTCCTTGTTGCGAAGCATAAACTCCTTCACCTCCTGTTGTTGGGGTTGTGACAAGGTGGCTGCTATTCCAACCTCCGGAATCACGCAACCAGTTTGAGCTGGTGACCAAGTTTCTGCGACTAGGGACTCTCTATCCCTCCAGGCTTTCAACAGATTAACGTGATAGATCTGTTCGGGCTTTCGCCTTCCTGGTTGTCTGACCTTGTAATTCACTTCGCTCACTTTTTCCATTATCTCGTAGGGGCCTTGCCATTTGGCAAGGAATTTACTTTCAACCGTAGGGACAAGTACCAATATCCTATCCCCCGGGGAAAAGGTACGGGTCTTGGCTCCACGGTTGTACACTCTCTGCTGTGCCAACTGCGCTTGGGCCAAATGTTCCTTCACGATGGGCATTACCTGTGCAATTCGATCTTGCATCAGGGCGACATGCTCAATCACACTCCTGTGGGGAGAACTCTCACTTTCCCAAGTTTCCTTGGCAATATCCAACAGTCCTCTTGGGTGTCTCCCATACAGTAACTCAAAGGGGGAGAATCCCGTAGAGGATTGGGGCACCTCCCTAATAGCAAACATCAAATAAGGAAGTAGACAGTCCCAATCCTTTCCATCTCTATCCACCACTTTCTTCAACATTTGTTTTAGGGTTTTGTTGAATCTTTCAACCAGCCCATCGGTTTGGGGGTGATACACAGACGTACGCAATTGCGTCACTTTGAACAATTTACACAGCTCTTTCATAACCCGGGACATAAAGGGTGTACCTTGGTCCGTAAGCAGTTCTTTACAAATACCCACCCGGCTAAAAACAAGAGATAGCTCTTTGGCTATGGTTTTGGCCGAGGTATTTCGGAGAGGGATCGCTTCTGGATAACGGGTGGCATAGTCCATTATAACTAATATGTACTGGTGCCCCCTAGCGGACTTGATTATAGGACCTACCAAATCCATTGCGACCCTCTCAAACGGGACCTCAATGATGGGTAGAGGGACCAGCGGGCTACGGAAATGTGGCATCGGGGCCGACCTCTGACACACAGGGCAGGAGGAACAATAATTTTCTATGTCCTTCATCACCCCAGGCCAATAGAATCTCTGTAATACCCTCTCTCGGGTTTTCTCTGTCCCCAGATGACCTCCAAGAATGTGCCCATGGGCCAACTCCAACACCAACTTCCTGTAAGGTTTGGGCACCACAAGCTGCTCAACGGTTTCTTCTGCCCTTTTTGCCACCCGATACAGTAGGTCCTTCTCTACGCTGAAGTATGGGTAAGTGCAGGTATTATCTGGGTTCACTAACTCGCCATCTATTTCCACTACGTTTTCCCGTGCCTTTATTAGGGCGGGGTCTTTTAACTGTTCTGTGGCAAAATTTTCCCTGTGAACCTCAAGATCAGAAAACTCCACAGACGGTAGGTTTTCGTCTGAGGAGGTGGGCTCCTCTCCAGTTTCTTGAGTCTCGCCTGCCAATACTGACAAGGGAAATTCTGGAGAGTCCTCACCACTCTCAGAGGAGTTCTGGCTATCACCTTCCTGGTACATAGGGGCACCAGTGGGGGGCTCAGGATCATCCCACAGTTCCCAGAACTTCGGAAAATCCTTTCCCACAATGGCATCATGCGGTAATTGAGATACTAACCCCACTGGATGAGAGAGGGTACCTTTGGGGGTCTTGAAACACACTGTAGTCACTGGATACTCTCGGGTGTCCCCATGCACACAAATAACAGCTACCTTGCTATTCCCAGAGACCTCTGTTTTAACTAATTCAGCCTTTATCAGGGTCACAAGGCTACCTGAATCCAGTAATACCACAACATTTCTACCATTAATACACATTTTGCATAAATGTTTCTCAGTTCCCCGAATGGCAGTGCATGCGACTGTCGCACACAGCGACTGACGTCTGTCCGTCAGAAAGTCACATTGCATGGGTTCCTCCACAACCGGGCAATTTGCTGCAATATGTCCCGCTTGCCGGCAGCGGTAGCAAACAATCCATTTGGCTGCCTCTTGAGCCCCTGACTTCCCAGGCTGTTCTCGCCAAACTTTGGGTAGAGCTCCCACCCTCTCACTCTCTCCACCCTCACCCCTTGGAATCCTCTTATCCGCACCTGGGGATGGTCTGGTCTTAGGGTGGAAAGTCCGAGAGTCTCTGGAAGAGGCCGTCAGGTTCTCTGTAGCCAAGTATTTCTCTACACGATCCACAAGACCACCGGCCGTCTCTGGGTCTCCATGGCTTACCCACTTTTGGATGGCAGTAGGAAGAGCTCTCAAAAACCGATCCATTACAACACGTTCCACAATCTCTGGTGCGGACAAAGTCTCTGGCTGTAGCCACTTCCTGCTCAGGTGAATGAGATCATACATTTGAGACCTGGGGGTTTTTCCAAGCTGGAAAGTCCAGTTATGCACACGCTGAGCCCGGACAGCCAGGGTGACACCCAGCCTTGCCAATATTTCAGCTTTTAGCATCACATAGTCTTTTGCTTGGTCAGGCTCTAGGTCATAGTAAGCCTTCTGCGATTCACCAGTTAACAGAGGAGCCACCAGTCCAGCCCACTGCTCCTCAGGCCACTTTTCTCTTTCAGCAGTCCTTTCAAATGTGGTCAAAAATACCTCTGGATCATCCTCTCCAGTCATTTTTGTCAATAAACGACTCACCCCAAAGGACGCGGTATTAGTGGGACGGCTTTCCTCACTGGTCTGCAGACGTTGCTGCATTACTGCTTCCATTTGTTGTAGTCTCTGCTCTTGCTTCTGTAACAGGTCTATGAAGCGGGCCTCAGATTGCTGCTGGGCTGCAAGGCTCTGTTGATGAGCTTGCTGCTGGGCTGCGAAGCTCTGTTGTTGAGCTGCAAGGCTCTTTTGCAAACCTGCATTTGTCTGCTGTTGATTGGCATTTGCTAGAGCCAGCTGTTTCAGTATCTCCTCCATGCTGGCTTAAAAAAAAACTGCCACTGGTTCTCCACCAACTGTGGGGGGGTTAGCTCGGCAGCGGGTGTGTGTGATCCCCTGGATGGGCTCCCCACACAAAAACAGGCCCAGCAGACGGAGGTTGTGGTTTTCAAGATCAAAAAGGTGTGGTTTATTTCTCTATTTACAGTGACAAAAAAACACAGCAAAGCAAAAAGAAACATAAACAAAATAAACCCTGGTCAGCTTGACCTCTGACTAAACATGCAGGTTTCCTAACTAACAACTGGGATCAGCCTGGTGCTGTCCTAGTCCCTAAGTCCCTGGTTTAGTAAATGTCCAAACAAATAGCCACACAGGCTTTGTCTCACCGCACAGGGGTTCACTCTCCCTAGACAGTCCACACAGGTCTGGTTCCAGGCATGAGCAAACACCTAATGAAGCTGGGAGTTTTTATAGAGGCCTTAAACGAGCTGACAAGCTTCAGCTGGTCTCATCAACTCCCTGCCTGCACGACGCCCAGCACTCTCCCTAGAGGTATGAATCATCCATGAGCCCACTAGCCTCAGCTGGGCTTCATCAACTCTCTCCCTAGTTGTATAAGTCGGCATAAAGCCTGAATCTGGGAGAAATATACCTACCCCCCTGGATGCAACCAGGTGACTTTACCTTCCTGCTGTCACAATATATATATATGTTGTCCCACCATTTTGCATACTAGTTTTTGCTTTACAGGCAATTCCATTCATTGAGCATATATGATGCTCACCTTGTATCAAGAGCCACCGTAATCCACTGGCCGCCAGACTGCCAATGCACCCACTGCCTGCACGCTCTAATATACCCCCGCTTCGCACGTCATGGCTCAATGACGTCACGTGATGTGCACCCCAACACCGCACATGCACACAAGGTGCGGTGCACGATAGTGGAGGCCGACAGGACTCACACTGGAACACCCGAAGGGCAGAACCGAAACCCCGGCCTCACACACTGTGTAATACTACACATCCGGAGGGCATATGCATGTTTTAATACATAGACAATAATCACAGTACAATTGAGCAAAGCAAAGCAATGGTGCCAGAACTGTCACAATACAAAATGTTAGAGAAATTTAAAGGTACATACAAATCAACACAGTAAATACACGTCCGATATAGAAATACATACCACCATCTATAGAAAGGGTTTGAAGCTTATACTATCATTCATGACTGGTAGGGTAGTTGCTCTGAGGTTGCAGATCCATCTGCATTCACGTTGCAAAATGATCTTATTCCAATCTCTCCTTCTAGGGTTGGGTACGATATGCTCCAAAGCTGCAAATTTTATTACTGTGGGGTCATTTTTATGTTTAAGGCTGATGTGTCTACCTGTAGGAGTAGATAATTTGTTGTATCTGCCATAATACACATGGTCTTTTATTCTCCGCCAGAATTGGCGTTTAGCTTTTCCGACATAGAACATGCCGCAGACGCAGAACACAATGCATACAAATTCCCAGTCTGGCAGTTTACATGGTGACGAATCTGATGCAAACTGCTATCTGGTAGATAGAAAACTTGGTTCTCATAAATTACAATCTCTTATTGGCCCTGCGTTCTTTTTGTATTGCACATTGCGGATGTAGCTCTAGCCAAAATAATTTTTTTTGTGTTTGTTATGCCCTGTACACACGATCGGAGTATCCGATGGTCTAAAATCCGATGGAATTTTTCATCGGAATTCCGTTCAAGCTGTCTTGCCTACACACTGTCAGACTAAATTCAGACCGTCCAAAACGCGGTGACGTAAAACACTCTGACGAGCCGAGAAAAATGAAGTTCAATGCTTCCGAGCATGCGTCGACTTGATTCTGAGCATGCGTGGGTTTTTTCACTGTCGGAGTTCCACACAGACGATAGGAATTTCCTATCAGTTTTTTTTCCATCACACAAATTTAAAACATGTTCTATTTCTAAACACCGATGAAAAAAAGTCCGATGGGGCCCACACACGATCGGAATTTCCAATGAAACAAGTCCATCTGACTTTTTTCATCGGAAATTCCGATCGTGTGTACAAGGCATTACTGTATTTTCTGTCACTACTCTTCAATGTATTTTGCTAGTTCTTGCCTATTTGGCCTCTATTTAATCACTTCATTTATTTAATTTATTCTATGTATATTTATGTTTATGTTTGAATCATTCTTTTCTGTGATGCTCAATAAAATATATATAAAAAAAAAAAACAGCTCAGCAACCTGTTTTTACCACCCCCGACACCTGTATGAAGCCCTAAATGCAGAGTTGATGTACAGTATATATAGATATAGTGAAGCAAATGGCATAGTAAAACACAGGGTCTAGTCCTGTACTTGGTTTATATAATGCGCGTCCTGAAATGAGGGCCCCACCTTTGATATTTGGCAACTAGCTGGAAGACCACAGATGCCTGACTGGAGGTGAGATCTCTCAGTGTGGAAAAAAGCAATATTTATTATCCATTTCCTATAACAGGTGAAGCTGTCCAGCAAAAGTGGCAGTTACAGTTTCAGGTAGTCCCCATCCCATCTATTAATGCCTTGCCAACACCTTCTACTGGCCTTTTAAAGGGTTCGGAATGACAGGAGGTGGAGTTCCTGAACATGTGCCCACTGTGATTGGTTGTTGCAGCGGTCACATGATCGGAAGCCTCTGCAACCGGTTCCTGATCCTTAACAGTGACTGGGAGTTGTCAATGGCAGCTTGGTAAGTGTGCTGGGAGCACACAGTAAACATGCTCTCAGCACACACACAACAGCACTGCCCCATAGACAAGTATGCGTGACACATGGGCGTGCTGCTTCAAATGAGCATTGGGCTGTCAGCAAGTGGTTAATTAACCAGCAGGGGGTGTAGACTGCAGAAGATTAGATGAAAGCACAGCTACCTGTAGTTCACACAGGAGGGTGACTATGCTCCTGTTACATTGGTAGCTGGTGGTCATCCTATTAAAGATGGTCTCAGTGAGAACAGAATTTGTCAGGATCAATAGGTATTTATTAAATGTTTATTTAAACCAATAAAACACAACTTTACTATTTAAGTTTACAAACACTTGAAAGTGAACTGCAGACAGTTTAGTCAGTAATATGAAAAACTTCTTATTACAATAGATAGCATTAATTGTGATGTAGTGCCCACCCCATTTAGGGGTGCTATATACCCAAATTTAGGGGCTGGTCTGAGATAGTAGTTAGGCTCAGACCATTCTCAATTTATAGGTTGTGCTGTTTTATTTCCAGCTGGTATACTGGTGTGCAGTTCCCTGTGGCCTGTAGGTGGCACTGCCATAATGGGTCAGGGTTGAACCACTGGTATTAGTGCTGTGCCTTGGGGTGTCCTCTCTCAGCAGCGGTACAGTGGGCGTGTTTGGCCTGCTGTGCATGCTGGGAGAGGATACATAAGGGGCAGACGCCGCCTGGGAGGGGTCTTTGTTTCGGAGGAGGAGAGGAGTCGGAGTCCAGGTGCGTGGCGCATGGCCCTCCAGGCCATGGGGCCACGTGTGCATCAGTCACAGGCACCTTTAGTCCTGGGGCTGCATCTTCAACATTGGGCCCAGCACCTTTAGCTGGAGCCCACTTCTGGGAAGAGGAGTCCCAGGGTGTCCCTCGCGAGGGAGCACGCTTCTGAGAAGAGGAGGCCGGGGGAGGACCTTTCTGACGGACCGGTGAGAGTTCACGGTGAAGGAAGGGGCCCGGTAACTCTCTGGAGGGATTCTTCTATCCACCAAGGGCCTAGTAATGTGCTGCTTACTTACCTGTCCTTATGTACCAGAAGCTAAGAGGTTCGGGGTCTGATAGATTCAGTGCCAGAGAGTCTCCCGATCGCATCTAGGAAAATAACCTGATTGATCGTTCGAGCATCACTTCGGCTGCTAGGATCCACTTTGTAGGAGACTATCCGGGTGAGCTAAACCTGCTCTGGGATAGAGTAGTGATTGTGCTATCCATTGTGCCTGGACTAACCTCCCAAACCTTGCTGTCCTGTCTCTTATCCACTCTTTCCTATCTGTTGAACATTGAGAAAATAAACTCAACGTTGGAGTTTTAAAGTGGTGTGGACATTGGAATTACTTGGGGGGAAAACAGAGACTTGTCCTTATATCCTAGGAGACGAGAACCAGCTAAAGGAGGAACCTAGCTGTGGGACCCAAATACATAACACCGCTTAACCTCCTCAACCAGGAGGGTACGGGCATATAGTACGGTGTGCCTTTTTCATGCAATTGAGCCAAAGCAAGGGAAAAGGGTCCGTGTGCTACACGGATATAGTTGTACAGTTCAGAAGAGTTTAATTTATTGTGTCCACAAATCAAACAGCAGTAAGGAATGAAAAAAAAAAAATTAAGATTTGCAGTTTTTCTTGGAATACAGAAATACTTAGAAAAGATAGCACAGTATATTCCTTCAAGGAATGAAGAGATAACAAGCCTTTACCTTGAATAGATACAAGTGAGCATGACAGCTGTCCCTGACATGCTAATACAAAAATATACACTTCTAAGCCATCATTTAGCATTGAGAATAAAGAATATATTCATGTAGGCTTAAAGGGTTAGTTCACCTTTTCAGAAAAATGGATAGGTGAACTAACACCCTACAGGCCTACACCATTTACCCCCCCCCCCCCAGTCCCCACTGTACTTACCTCAGTGGGTGATACGTTTTCAGTACCCACACAGCCAGTGCAGCGGTATGGGAATCTGAAATCCTTGCCCTTCTTCCCCTACCTTCAGCAGGGCTTCCAGGATAGATTAGTACAATACTCTGTGCTGCCGCTGACCCATCAAAATTGTTCTGATCCATCCTGAAACCCTGATTGGAGAAGAACAGGGATTTCTAATTATTGGAAAACTGCACTGGTTTTGTGGGTACTGACAGCTCATCTCTCACAGAGGTAAGTAGAACCGGGACCAGGGGGTAAGGAAGGTGTGGGATGTTAGTTCAAACAACATCAGACATTATAGAAATTTTCACATAGTGCTTTTTAATGTCATTTTGCCTGGTTGGTAGAACACCACATAGACGTTGTCTTATAACATCAACATGGTTAATTTGGTGCACATAAAATGACAAAATATTACAGCACAAGACTGAAACATTTTACTTTGTTAATTCCTTTCTCTATGTTAAGTCATGTGACAGTAATTTGGAAATCTCAATGAAGCTGGAGATAACTGTGAATGTTCTGGATATATGGATCCTTATACTGGTGTGTTAACATTGGGCCTAGTTTTCAGAAACTCTTCAGACACCCTCTGACACCAGAATGAAAACTGTATATTGATCAATGTTCATCAAATAAATGGGCTGTCTTAATGCAATGGACATTACCTTATGAAATACTGCATATTAACACCTGCAGTAATGCAAAGCAAAAGATTGGCATAGTGGAAAGGCACCCTGGATAATTTATTAAATCAAAACTGAGGACAATAGGAACCATCAGAAACTCCTATACTAAAAAACTCCAGATAAACTTCAGATAAACATTATTATGTATTGTTATATACTGAAACTACCAATAATTCCAACTATGTATTTATTAAAATCATTCAGTGTATTTTTCATACTTGTAAGGGGGCTTATGATTGGCTGTGTGTTGGCGCCAATTGCTGAAGTCCCCATCCTGCTTCTCCTTGGACAGGACTGCAACCCACTGCTGGTAGTGTGTTAGCCTTCGCCATATTGTGCCCAACTTCTTTCCATTGGCCTTCCCATGACATCCCTGACCATCAGCCCTTATATTCAAAAGAAAGGAATGTGTACGCAAAGTTTTAGTTCCCGCATTTTACTGTAGCACTTGAAAGAAGACATTGAAACATCACATCACCTGTACATAGTATGTGGTGTCACTCGGCATACTTCACCAATCACATATAGTTGATGGTCCGCAGCAGTCACATGTGAAAGCCACACATTGCCTATTTCTGCTAAGCCATCTTCCTTGATATTGCTCTCCTTTCCTTGGGAGCACCATCGTGTTGGAACCCAGCTCCCTGTCGTTACTCTGGCTCACTCCCAGGGTCATTAGAACTCACTTAGGGGCTCTAACTTGCCTATTAGGCTTGATGCATCCAGCTCACGACTCCCTTCATGTCATTCCAGAAATAGGACTGCTGCAGCTGCTCCTCTAGTTTGGTACACTTGACCCAGGTGTCACTAGAAGTTCCAGGGGCATTAATATGCCCCCAGAGATCGCTGGCTCTTCCTAAAAAGGCTTTTGCATTCCCATTTCGAGTCCAGTTAGACCATGTTTCCAGTTAACTTAGACAATGTTTAGTGAGACAGGATGACTACAGCTGGCTCTTCTGGGTATTGAACTATCTCACCCAGGGACATCTTCCCCATGCCGGATCTTAGCTGTGCTGACTACATCTGCATAGTTGTGGGTGTTTACCTCCCATGCTCCGACTGCACTAGGCTCCTACTATCCTGGTATATATATGGGCACTAACTCCACCCATTACATCACTACAGGAAGGCTTTGTCTAAAAGGTACCTAACACCCAATTACATTATTCCCTGTTACCACTCATTATTTTGGGACAGAGTCACCTAGTGGAATACTGGCTAACTATACCTGCTTACACTCCCCTACTTTACCTATGGTATGTCCCTGTGCCATGAGGAGAACCAACTCTCAGGAAGATGGCTTGCATTAACCTTAAGAGCAATATAGTAGTAAAGTACAAAATAAATAAACAGTAAACCATAACTCAAGATATAATAGTCCATGCTGGCACAGGGGTAGGTGCTGGCTCACAAGCTGTGGTGGCGTGGTTCGCCTCCTGCAATTACCCCTATGCCAACGCAGCACCCTTAGGGGCATCCCACAAAGCCCCCGGACAGTCCTCAGGCTCCTCCCCTTTGACTGAAGACTTGGTCACTACCTTCGCATTCCGTGGTTCCACCAGGCATGAGACCGATTCTGGCTTCCCCACTGGCATTGAGGAACCACTGTCTGTAGCAGGTTGCATGGCATCCTCCATAGGCCTTAGCTGTGCAGTAAACTCATCTCTTGGTGATTTCTCCTGTGTGGGCTCTCGACAGAGCTCAGCCTGCTGGTATTAAGGAAGTACTCAACCCTGCTGTCCTTGGAGGAGCCCTGGTGGGGAACATCATCGTCCTGCACCATCAGGTCTGCAGAGCCTGGATGATGATCCACCGCTGGCTTAAATTTATAGCTGTCTTTCTCAGCAACTGGGCAAGATGCTTGACCTGCCCTGGCACCCACCTCTCACAAGATGCCTCCCCGACTGGCAGGACCTCAAAAAGGAATGCCCAACATTCTCCACAGTGAGTCCAAGATGTCTAAATCGCTGTTAATGCACCACAGTCTGATCATACTGGAACCAGGGTTTTAACATTCCCAGTGCAGCACAACACCAACCTTTGCTTGAGCATAACTTGCAGGACAGTGTCCAGAGTAATAGCCTTGATGACAGGAGCAGTGAATCGGAGATGAGCCATCCATCCGGCGACATATGGATAAGGCTGCATGGTGGAGAAATAGTAGCTGCTAGAGCTGTTCACACTCCTCTGTGAGCAACATGTTGTTCTCCAGTCTCCCTGCCTGATCTCCTTCCTGTAACTTCAGACCAATGTAAGGTCTCAGCACTTGGCACAGGTGTGTGTCCTATCCTGCCGACTACACCAGAAAGGTATTTTCCCTTGGTATTGGACTATTTCACCCAGGGACATCTGCCCCATGCTGGGCCTTAGCTGTGCTGAGTACATCTGAATAGGTGTGTGGTGTTTGCCACCCATGCCCAAATTGCACCAGGCTCCTCCCATGCTAGCATATATATGGGCACTAACGCCACCCATTACAGTGCCTTGAAAAAGTATTTATACCCCTTGAAATTTTCCACATTTTTTCATGTTACAACCAAAAATGTAAATGTATTTTATTGGGATTTTATGTGATAGACCAACACAAAGTGGCACATGATTGTGAAGTGGAAGGAAAATTATAAATGGTTTCAAATAAATATCTGAACAGTGTGGCATGCATTTGTAGAACCACCTTTCGCTGCAATTACAGCTGCAAGTCTTTTTGGGGATGTCTCTACCAGCTTTGCACATCTAGAGAGTTACATTTTTGCCCATTCTTCTTAGTAGCTCAGGCTCTGCCAGATTGGATGGAAAGCATCTATGAACAGCAATTTTCAATTCTTGCCACAGATTCTCAATTGGATTTAGGTCTGGACTTTGACCGGGCCATTCTAACACATGAATATGCTTTGATCGAATCCATTCCATTGTAGCTCTGACTAGATGTTTTGGGTTGTTGTCCTGCTGGAAGGTGAACCACTGCCACAGTCTCAAGCGTTTTGCAGACTCTAACAGGTTCTCTTCTAAGATTGCCCTGTATTTGCTTTCATCCATATTTCCATCAATTCTGACCAGCTTCTCTGTCCCTGCTGAAGTAAAGCTTCCCCACAACATGATGCTGCCACCACCATGTTTCACAGTGGGGATGGTGTGTTCAGGGTGATGTGCAGTGTTAGTTTTCTGCCACACATAGCGTTTTGCTTTTAGGCCAAAAAGTTCAATTTTGGTCTCATCTAACCAGAGCACCTTCTTCCACATGTTTGCTATTTCCCCCACATGTCTTCTCACAAACTGCAAACGGGACTTCTTATGGCTTTCTTTCAACAATGGCTTTCTTCTTGACACTCTTCCATAAAGGCCAGATTTGTGGAGTGCACGACTAATAGTTGTCCTGTGGACAGATTCTCCCACCTGAGCTGTGGATCTCTGCAGCTCCTCCAGAGTTACCATGGGCCTCTTGGCAGCTTCTCTGATTAATGCTCTCCTTGCCCGGCCTGTCAGTTTAGGTGGACGGCCATGTCTTGGTAGGTCTGCAGTTGTGCCATACTCTTCTCATTTTTGGATGATGGTTTTAACAGTGCTCCGTGAAATGTTCAAAGTTTGGGATATTTTTTTATAACCTTACCCTGCTTTAAACTTCTCCACAACGTTATCCCTGACTTGTCTGGTGTGTTCCTTGGCCTTCATGATGCTGTTTGTTCACTAAGGTTCTCTAACAAACCTCTGAGGGCTTCACAGAACAGCTGTATTTATGCTGAGATTAAATTACACAAAGGGGGACTCTATTTACTAATTAGGTGACTTCTAAAGGCCATTGGTTCCACTGCATTTTAGTTAGGGGTATCAGAGTAAAGGGGGCTGAATACAAATGCACGTCACACTTTTCAAATATTTATTTGTAAAAAAAATTTAAAACTATATACCGTATATACTCGAGTATAAGCCGAGTTTTTCAGCCCATTTAGGCTGAAGAACTACCCCCTCGGCTTATACTCGAGTCAGCAGTAAAACAGCGTGAGAGACTGCATATGGGCACAGTGAGAGACTGCAAATGGGCACAGTGAGAGACTGCATATGGGCACAGTGAGAGACTGCACATGGGCACAGTGAGAGACTGCAAATGGGCACAGTGAGAGACTGCATATGGGCACAGTGAGAGACTGCATATGGGCACAGTGAGAGACTGCAAATGGGCACAGTAAGACTGCAACTGAGCACAGTGAGACTGCAACTGGGAACAGTGAGAGACTGCAAATGGGCACAGTGAGAGACTGCAAATGGGCACAGTGAGAGACTGCAAATGGGCACAGTGAGAGACTGCAAATGGGCAAAGTGAGAGACTGCAAATGGGCACAGTGAGAGACTGCATATGGGGACAGTGAGAGACTGCAAATGGGCAAAGTGAGAGACTGCAAATGGGCACAGTGAGAGACTGCAAATGGGCACAGTGAGAGACTGCAAATGGGCACAGTGAGAGACTGCATATGGGCACAGTAAGACTGCAACTGGGAACAGTGAGACTGCAAGTGGGCACAATTAGACTGCAAGTGGGCACAATTAGACTGCAAATGGGCACAGTGAGGCTGAAGATGGGCATTGTTTACCCAGTAGCTGCTGCATTTTCCCACCCTAGGCTTATACTCGAGTCAATGTTTTCCCAGTTTTTTGTGGTAAAATTAGGTGCCTTGGCTTATACTTGGGTCGGCTTATACTCGAGTATATACGGTATCATTTTCCTTCCACTTCACAAGTATGTCAGAAATGAAATGCTCAGACAGATGAGTGAATTTAGACGTTATCCAATCACATTGCACAGTGTATGGGGAAATTAAATGCTAAGACAGATGAGTGGATGCAGACGTTATCCAATCACATTGCACAGTGTATGGGGAAATTAAATGCTCAGACAGATGAGTAGATGCAGATTCGGCCAATCAGATTGTACAGTGTTTGGGGGAGTGATATGGCTACACTGCTGGTACTGTGTAGAAGTAGTTGAAAATAGTAAAGTAGTTGTGAAAAAGAAAACGTATAAGCAGTTGTGCACGCTGGAGCACGCAAATGTGCTTGCGCGCAACACACATATTTAACAAGCTAAAGCATGTGCGCCCTGTCAGGCGAGGATAAAATGGTGTGGTCTGTCAATGCGCATGTACAGTTGAGTAAGCTAAAAGAAGGGTGTAAAAAGGCTTGACTAGTTGTAAGACAGATCTACATGTTCTGAAAAGAAATTGTGCATTTAAACAAGATTGTATGCATACCTTTTAGGCTGGTAATAGAAGATGGGAAACTGTAGTAAAGTTATCCATAGTATTCAGACAAAAATTTAGAAAATGACATTGGCTGCACTTGATAATGGTAGGCGCGAAAAGTTGCTCAAGTGCGCAATAGCGCTTCCTTTGTAAATATGGTTTGGTGCATGGGAGTGCGCCATAATTTTTGATAAATGTCTTGAGTCTCGTTTTTTGTGCAATTGATCCAATTTCTCCACTGCTCCACAGACACAGTTCTTTAATAAATCAACCCCTATATGTTTAGCTTTGTGAAGATATACCTTATCTTTTAGCAAACAATACTGTACTTTACAATGCATTAAATGAGGACTTTTTTAGTCTCTTTGGCTCCCTTGCTATAAGATGAATGTCTTTTCTATTTATTTTTCCTTTTTTATTTCTTTATTTATTCCTTTTTTTTTTCTTTTTTTATATACTATAAAATAGGGCAAGTACAGTGCAAAATGTAATGTTTATGTACAGTTGTGCTAATAAGTTTACATACCCTGGCAGAATTTATGATTTTTTGGTCATTTTTCAGAGAATGTGAATGATAACACAAAAAAAAAGCCATCCAAACCCCTTTGTATCATCTTGTGTGAATGTTATCAGGCCAAAATGACCGGGGTATGTAAACTTTTGATCAGGGTCATTTGGGTAGTTTATGTTGCCATTATGATTTAAAAAGAGTAAACACAGTTGATTGATAATAAATGGCTTCAGCCAAACACTAACCATGAGTGAAAGAAATGTTTTTGTATTATCATTCATATTCCCTGAAAAATAGTCAAGAAATCATAAATTCTGCCAGGGTATGTAAACTTATGAGCACAACTGTAACTGAACCCCTGGATAAAATTGTATTCTTTTTCAGAACATTCCAAATTTTGCCACCTGTATTGTGTAGTAGTTGCAATTTAAAGAAACGTATTGTTTTTTTTTTTCCCATATTTTCCCTATTCTTGTTTTCTTTACTTATATTATTATACTGATTACGATTTAAAAATACATTTTTCAAAAGTATTTGGTCTTTCGTTAGTCAGATCTATATGAAATGTTGCATACATATTTTTTGTATTTAGTCAGCAGATGAACCTCTGGGCTCCTTTTCACATGCTTTCTGTTTTCTTCTTACTGCCTGCTGTAAAAAGCCTGCTGTTTACAGAGCTCAACAGCTGAAGCTGAAATTTACACACACAAAGGTGTTTTAGCAGTGACCTCTTCACCTGAAGTTTCCTGAAAACCAGCTGTGAAAATGTACTATTTGTGCTGTACTTTTTTCTTTTGCTATCTTTTTCTTTAGCTAACTCATAATGCTTTGGCAATCCCATGTCATGAATTAAATGTTTATTTGCAAAACTAACATTGTCTCAACAGACAATATGGGTTTCATATATGATGATCTCGCTTTAGTGATTGGTCGTATTGCAGGAGTCAAGGGGTAGCGTATATTTATCCACACAGTAAGTAATAATGGGTATTCGGCAAGGCTCTGTTAGATGGAAGGCAGGTACAGAATGCTTACCATGTCTGCAATAAACAGGTCACATTATTTTGCCTAATGCAGACAAAGTTAAGGCTTGCATTAAAGGAAATTCATTTTTAATTCATTCATTCATTTTTAATTACGGTACTTGTTTAGATATACAGGTCCTTCTCAAAAAATTAGCATATTGTGATAAAATTCATTATTTTCTGTAATGTACTGATAAACATTAGACTTTCATATATTTTAGATTCATTACACACAACTGAAGTAGTTCAAGCCTTTTCTTGTTTTAATATTGATGATTTTGGCATACAGCTCATGAAAACCCAAAAATCCTATCTCAAAAAATTAGCATATTTCATCCGACCAATAAAAGAAAAGTGTTTTTAATACAAAAAAAGTCAACCTTCAAATAATTATGTTCAGTTATGCACTCAATACTTGGTCGGGAATCCTTTTGCAGAAATGACTGCTTCAATGCGGCGTGGCATGGAGGCAACCAGCCTGTGGCACTGCTGAGGTGTTATGGAGGCCCAGGATGCTTCGATAGCGGCCTTAAGCTCATCCAGAGTGTTGGGTCTTGCGTCTCTCAACTTTCTCTTCCCAATATCCCACAGATTCTCTATGGGGTTCAGGTCAGGAGAGTTGGCAGGCCAATTGAGCACAGTAATACCATGGTCAGTAAACCATTTACCAGTGGTTTTGGCACTGTGAGCAGGTGCCAGGTCGTGCTGAAAAATTAAATCTTCATCTCCATAAAGCTTTTCAGCAGATGGAAGCATGAAGTGCTCCAAAATCTCCTGATAGCTAGCTGCATTGACCCTGCCCTTGATAAAACACAGTGGACCAACACCAGCAGCTGACATGGCACCCCAGACCATCACTGACTGTGGGTACTTGACACTGGACTTCAGGCATTTTGGCATTTCCCTCTCCCCAGTCTTCCTCCAGACTCTGGCACCTTGATTTCCGAATGTACTTTGGACCACTGAGCAACAGTCCAGTGCTGCTTCTCTGTAGCCCAGGTCAGGCGCTTCTGCCGCTGTTTCTGGTTCAAAAGTGGCTTGACCTGGGGAATGCGGCACCTGTAGCCCATTTCCTGCACACGCCTGTTCACGGTGGCTCTGGATGTTTCTACTCCAGACTCAGTCCACTGCTTCCGCAGGTCCTCCAAGGTCTGGAATCGGTCCTTCTCCACAATCTTCTTCAGGGTCCGGTCACCTCTTCTCGTTGTGCAGCGTTTTCTGCCACACTTTTTCCTTCCCACAGACTTCCCACTGAGGTGCCTTGATACAGCACTCTGGGAACAGCCTATTCGTTCAGAAATTTCTTTCTGTGTCTTACCCTCTTGCTTGAGGGTGTCAATGATGGCCTTCTGGACAGCAGTCAGGTCGGCAGTCTTACCCATGATTGCGGTTTTGAGTAATGAACCAGGCTGGGAGTTTTTAAAAGCCTCAGGAATCTTTTGCAGGTGTTTAGAGTTAATTAGTTGATTCAGATGATTAGGTTAATAGCTCGTTTAGAGAACCTTTTCATGATATGCTAATTTTTTGAGATAGGATTTTTGGGTTTTCATGAGCTGTATGCCAAAATCATCAATATTAAAACAAGAAAAGGCTTGAACTACTTCAGTTGTGTGTAATGAATCTAAAATATATGAAAGTCTAATGTTTATCAGTACATTACAGAAAATAATGAACTTTATCGCAATATGCTAATTTTTTGAGAAGGACCTGTATGTGTTAGATTAGTTTGACGTTAATAATATTATTAGTGTCTGTTAATGATTTGAAAAACTCTTCTGTGTCTAACTTGTGAACTATATATATATATTGTGAGGGGGTTAGCTCGGCAGCGGGTGTGTGTGACCCCCGGGATGGGCTCCCCACACAAAACAGGCCCAGCAAACGGAGGTTGTGGTTTTCAAAATCAAAAAAAGGTGCGGTTTATTTTATATTTACAGTGACAAAACACAGCAAAGCAAAAGAAACATAACCAAAATAAATCCTGGTCAAGTTGACCTCTGACTAAACATACAGGTTTCCTAACTAACAACTGGGATCAGCCTAGTGCTGTCCTAGTCCCTAAGTCCCTGGTTTAGTAAAAGTCCAAACAAATAGCCACACAGGCTTTGCCTCACCGCACAGGGGTTCACTCTCCCTAGACAGTCCACACAGGTCTGGTTCCAGGCATGAGCTAACATCTAATGAAGCTGGGAGTTCTTATAGAGGCCTAAATGAGCTGACAAGGTTCAGCTGGTCTCCTCATCTCTGTCTGCACGACGCCCCACACTCTCCCTAGAGGTATGAGTCATCCATGAGCCCACTAGCCTTATACAACTCTCCACCTAGTTGTATAAGTCGGCGTAAAGCCTGAATCTGGGCGAAATATATCTACCCCCCTGGATGCAACCAGGTGACTTTACCTTCCTGCTGTCACATACCCCCCCCCTCTTGTTTTAACCTCGGGGTTGGAACACCAGCAATCAGGCATTCATGTACTCGAGACAAAGCATCCACATTCCCCATTTGAACGCCAGGGCGATGCTTTACTGTGAAGTTGAATTCCTGGAGGGCCAGGAACCACCTATTCACTCTTCTATTTGTTTCCTTGTTTTGAGCCATCCACTTTAACGGAGCGTGATCCGTAACCATGTCAAAGTGCCTACCTAGCAGGTAGTACCGAAGGGAATCTAGAGCCCACTTCACCGCTAAACACTCCTTTTCAACGGTGGCGTAATTTACCTCATGGGACTTCAACTTCCTGCTGAGGTAAATGACTGGGTGCTCTTCCCCGTTCCAGACCTGGGACAATACTGCTCCTAACCCCACATCTGACGCATCACTTTGTACGACAAAGTCTTTAGAGAAGTCGGGTGAGTACAACACTGGCTGGCTACATAAGGCTTGTTTCAAGAATTGGAATGCTGCCTCAGCCTCGGGGGTCCATTTAATCATGACCGACCCTTTCCCCTTCGTCAGGTTGGTTAGGGGCACAGCCTTAGAAGCAAAGTGGGGAATGAATCGCCGATAATACCCAGCGATTCCCAGAAAGGCTCGTACCTGCTTCTTGCTGTTGGGACGTGGCCAACTCTGGATGGCCTCGACTTTGTTGAGTTGGGGTTTTATTACTCCCCTCCCAATGGTGTACCCAAGATATTTGGCCTCCTCCTGCCCAATGGTACACTTCTTGGGGTTAGCCGTAAACCCCGCTTCCCGAACAGAGTCCAGGACTGCTTGCACTTTTGGCAGATGTGAGGCCCAATCTGTGCTATGGACAATTACGTCATCCAGGTAAGCCGCAGCATACTTCCGATGGGGCCTCAGCATCTGGTCCATTTTCCGCTGGAATGTGGCCGGCGCATTCTGTAACCCGAACGGCATTCTTTTATATTGGAACGCCCCGTCTGGGGTTACAAATGCGGTTTTCTCTTTGGCCGACTTGGCCAGGGGGATTTGCCAATACCCTTTTGTGAGGTCAAGAGTCGTCATGTATCGGGCTGTTCCCAGCCGGTCGATCAACTCATCTATACGTGGCATGGGGTAGGTGTCAAATTTTGTAACTTTGTTCAACTGACGAAAATCGTTACAAAATCGCCAGCTCCCATCCGGTTTAGGCACCAACACGATGGGACTAGACCAATCACTTTGGGACTCCTCTATCACCCCTAAGTTCAGCATTTTCTGTACTTCCTCCCGTATTGCCTCCCGTCGAGCCTCTGGGATCCGATAGGGTTTTAACTTCACCCTTTCACCGGGCGGGGTAATGATGTCATGCTCTACCCCAGATGTTTGTCCCGGCAGCTCAGAGAATACCTCCTTGTTGCGAAGCACAAACTCCTTAACCTCCTGTTGTTGGGGTTGTGACAAGGTGGCTGCTATTCCAACCTCAGGAATCACGCAACCAGTTTGAGCTGGTGACCAAGTGTCTGCGACTAGGGACTCTCTATCCCTCCAGGCTTTCAACAGATTCACGTGATAGATCTGTTCGGGCTTTCGCCTTCCTGGTTGTCTGACCTTGTAATTCACTTCGCTCACTTTTTCCATTATCTCGTAGGGGCCTTGCCATTTGGCAAGGAATTTACTTTCAACCGTAGGGACAAGTACCAATATCCTATCCCCCGGGGAAAAGGTACGGGTCTTGGCTCCACGGTTGTACACTCTCTGCTGTGCCAACTGCGCTTGGGCCAAATGTTCCTTCACGATGGGCATTACCTGTGCAATTCGATCTTGCATCAGGGCGACATGCTCAATCACACTCCTGTGGGGAGAACTCTCACTTTCCCAAGTTTCCTTGGCAATATCCAACAGCCCTCTTGGGTGTCTCCCATACAGTAACTCAAAGGGGGAGAATCCCGTAGAGGATTGGGGCACCTCCCTAATAGCAAACATCAAATAAGGAAGTAAACAGTCCCAATCCTTTCCATCTCTATCCACCACTTTCTTCAACATTTGTTTTAGGGTTTTGTTGAATCTTTCAACCAGCCCATCGGTTTGGGGGTGATACACAGACGTACGCAATTGCGTCACTTTGAACAATTTACACAGCTCTTTCATAACCCGGGACATAAAGGGTGTACCTTGGTCCGTAAGCAGTTCTTTACAAATACCCACCCGGCTAAAAACAAGAGATAGCTCTTTGGCTATGGTTTTGGCCGAGGTATTTCGGAGAGGGATCGCTTCTGGATAACGGGTGGCATAGTCCATTATAACTAATATGTACTGGTGCCCCCTAGCGGACTTGATTATAGGACCTACCAAATCCATGGCGATCCTCTCAAACGGGACCTCAATGATGGGTAGAGGGACCAGCGGGCTACGGAAATGTGGCATCGGGGCCAACCTCTGACACACAGGGCAGGAGGAACAATAATTTTCTACGTCCTTCATCACCCCCGGCCAATAGAATCTCTGTAATACCCTCTCTCGGGTTTTCTCTGTCCCCAGATGACCTCCAAGAATGTGCCCATGGGCCAACTCCAACACCAACTTCCTGTAAGGTTTGGGCACCACAAGCTGCTCAACGGTTTCTTCTGCCCTTTTTGCCACCCGATACAGTAGGTCCTTCTCTACGCTGAAGTATGGGTAAGTGCAGGTATTATCTGGGTTCACTAACTCACCATCTATTTTCACTACGTTTTCCCGTGCCTTTAATAGGGCGGGGTCTTTCAACTGTTCTGTGGCAAAGTTTTCCCTGTGAACCTCAAGATCAGAAAACTCCACAGACGGTAGGTTTTCGTCTGAGGAGGTGGGCTCCTCTCCAGTTTCTTGAGTCTCCCCTGCCAATACTGATAAGGGAAATTCCGGAGAGTCCTCACCACTCTCAGGGGAGTTCTGGCTATCACATTCCTGGTACATAGGGGCACCAGTGAGGGGCTCAGGATCATCCCACAGTTCCCAGAACTTCGGAAAATCCCTTCCCACAATGGCGTCATGCGGTAACTGAGATACTAAGCCCACTGGATGAGAGAGGGTACCTTTGGGGGTCTCGAAACACACTGTAGTCACTGGATACTCTCGGGTGTCCCCATGCACACAAATAACAGCTACCTTGCTATTCCCAGAGACCTCTGTTTTAACTAACTCAGCCTTTATCAGGGTCACAAGGCTACCTGAATCCAGCAATACCACAACATTTCTACCATTAACACACATTTTGCATAAATGTTTCTCAGTTCCTCGAATGGCAGTGCATGCGACTGTCGCACACAGCGACTGACGTCTGCCCGTCAGAAAGTCACACTGCATGGGTTCCTCCACACCTGGGCAATTGGCTGCAATATGTCCCGCTTGCCGGCAGCGGTAGCAAACGATCCTTCTTGCCGCCTCTTGAGCCGCTGATTTCCCAGGCTGTTCTCGCCAAACTTGGGGTAGAGCTCCCACCCTCACCCCTTGGAATCCTCTTATCCGCCCCTGGGGATGGTCTGGTCTTAGGGTGGAAAGTCCGAGTGTCTCTGGAAGAGGCCGTCAGGTTCTCTGTAGCCAAGTATTTCTCCACACGATCCACAAGACCATCGGCCGTCTCTGGGTCTCCATGGCTTACCCACTTTTGGATGGCAGTAGGAAGAGCTCTCAAAAACCGATCCATTACAACACGTTCCACAATCTTTGGTGCGGACAAAGTCTCTGGCTGTAGCCACTTTCTGCTCAGGTGAATGAGATCATACATTTGAGACCTGGGGGGTTTTCCAAGCTGGAAAGTCCAGTTATGCACACGCTGAGCCTGGACAGCCTGGGTGACACCCAGCCTTGCCAATATTTCAGCTTTTAGCATCACATAGTCTTTTGCTTGGTTAGGCTCTAGGTCATAGTAAGCTTTCTTTGATTCACCAGTTAACAGAGGAGCCACCAGTCCAGCCCACTGCTCCTCAGGCCACTTTTCTCTTTCAGGGGTCCTTTCAAATGTGGTCAAAAATACCTCTGGATCATCCTCTCCAGTCATTTTTGTCAATAAACGACTCACCCCAAAGGACGCGGTATTAGTGGGACGGCTTTCCTCACTGGTCTGCGGACGTTGCTGCATTACTGCTTCCATCTGTTGTTGTAGTCTCTGCTCTTGCTTCTGCAACAGGTCTATGAAGCGGGCCTCAGATTGCTGCTGGGCTCGTTGCTGAGCCTCCAGACTCTGTTGCAAAGTTGCGTTTGTCTGCTGCTGGGCTGCAAGGCTCCTTTGCAAACCTGCATTTGTCTGCTGTTGATTGGCATTTGCTAGAGCCAGCTGCTTCAGTATCTCCTCCATGCTGGCTTAAAAAAAACTGCCCGCGTTCTCCACCAACTGTGAGGGGGTTAGCTCGGCAGCGGGTGTGTGTGACCCCCGGGATGGGCTCCCCACACAAAACAGGCCCAGCAAACGGAGGTTGTGGTTTTCAAAATCAAAAAAAGGTGCGGTTTATTTTCTATTTACAGTGACAAAACACAGCAAAGCAAAAGAAACATAACCAAAATAAATCCTGGTCAAGTTGACCTCTGACTAAACATACAGGTTTCCTAACTAACAACTGGGATCAGCCTAGTGCTGTCCTAGTCCCTAAGTCCCTGGTTTAGTAAAAGTCCAAACAAATAGCCACACAGGCTTTGCCTCACCGCACAGGGGTTCACTCTCCCTAGACAGTCCACACAGGTCTGGTTCCAGGCATGAGCTAACATCTAATGAAGCTGGGAGTTCTTATAGAGGCCTAAATGAGCTGACAAGGTTCAGCTGGTCTCCTCATCTCTGTCTGCACGACGCCCCACACTCTCCCTAGAGGTATGAGTCATCCATGAGCCCACTAGCCTTATACAACTCTCCACCTAGTTGTATAAGTCGGCGTAAAGCCTGAATCTGGGCGAAATATATCTACCCCCCTGGATGCAACCAGGTGACTTTACCTTCCTGCTGTCACAATATATATATATATATATGGTATATCCAACTATATGTGTATGTATAGGGACCATTATATTTACTTCTTACATACACAGGCTCTGCTTCGTTTTTCCAGTACTACACAGTACTATAGTTGTACTTTACTGCAACTTATCACAATACAAGTCTTTGAAAACTATGCACAGCCTGTATAGCTGGTATCATATCTCAAGAATTGTTAGTCAAGGAGGTTGAAATCTTTTTATTTTTTATTTTTTCCTTGTATGTTATTAGATATTCTTTGCAAAGTGATTTGCAAAGAATATCTAATAACATGCAAGGGAAAAAAAGAAAAAGATGTCTCCTTCTGCAGCTTACTGATTGGTTGACTCCTCGACCGAGCCTCGGGGGTCATACCCCCACCCCAGCTGGATGAAGGTGCAGAGCCAGCCTGTAATGTCACTTCAGGCATTGGATCCTGTGTGGGTGCCACATGATGCATGTGGTGCATCATGCTGAGTTAGTCACAGGGTGCTATACAGGTCCAGGGCCATAGTTTGCCTATGGTGGAGTCCTGTCCCCGAGGACGCCTTCACTGCTCACCAAGGGTGAAGCCAAGAGAGGTCTGATTCCTTTGAGAAATAATGCCTGTTTGGTCCCTCCTTGGATAAGTACATTAAGGAGATAACAAGGGATAGGAGTATTTTCCCCCCTAGAAAGAGAAGGCTTCTGCTTCTGAGGGTAGACTTTCTGAGACGGGGAAAATTTCCTTTTGTCCCTTTCATGCCTCCAGCTCTAAGTCTAAGTCTGGAACAGACTTTAGGAGAAAGTCGTCCCCGGAACAGACTCACTAATTGGAGTACCTCAGCTTGACATTTGATACGCCGTGTCGAGGATGTTCATGCCCCGGGTCAAACTGCTGCTTCTCCGTTCTTGTGCCTCCTCGATTCATGCCTGCATGAGGATCTAATGGTATCTTTTTTAAAGGCAGTGCCAACTGCCCAGGTTCCCTCCAGACTGCTGCAACTCAACATGGCAACGTGGGACAAACAGACCTGGTGCTTAGATTGTACCATGCATCTAACCTGCAAGACCACACTCTCCCTGGCATAGTAGATATACAGCCCAGTTCTGGAGTTACAAACCCTTTCCCTCATAGATGTGGAAATTTCTCATGACAGATGCCAGCCTGTTGGGTTGGGGTGGAGTCTTCGATGCCCTATTGCTGCAGGCTACTTGGTCTTTAGGGCTAGGGAGATTCAAAATTTGGATCTTCTGGTATCCAGATACAACAATAAACAGGACAGGTTTGTTGCCAGGTCCACGGATTCTCAGGCCTTTACAGTGTATACTTTGGTGACTCTGTGGGATCAGTTTCACCTGATCTATGCTTTTCTGCCTCTCCAGTTTCTTCCTTATCTGCTCCACAGGATCAAAATGTAGGGTATTCTAGTGATTCTTATCTCATCAGACTGGCCCAAGATCCAGGATGATGTGGTACTGAAACATACTCAGACTCCTGGCAGATTCTCTGTGGGCCCTTTTGGATTGTCTGGACATTATGCCCCTAGGGCCCATCCACCATCCTGCTTCTCAGTCACTGGATTTAATGGCATTGCTGTTGACGCCGCCTGGGTCCTGAGAAGCAGGCATTTTTGATTTGGTCATCTCTATTCCCTTGAAGCTTAGCAAGTTAACCTCTCTCAAAATATACCATCATATCTGGGAAGCCTTTTTTTTCATAGTGTCCCGTCCTTCTTCCATTCTCCTCTAGACCAGCATCTGACCTCTAATTAACAACAAAGGGACCGTTGCCCTCCATTTCCTTGTGTTGTGCACATTCCCTTTTGACTTCATTGGACTTTATACTTGGTTCTTTCAGCCCTTCAGAGGTTTCCTTTCGAACCTTTTAGGGATATTCCCTTATCTGACTTTACTTGCAAGGTGGGCTTTCATGTTACTATCGCCTCTCTGTGGAATGCCTATGAGTTAGAATCTCCCTGTACAGAGCCTTTCTTAGTTTTACACAAGGACAAGGTTATCTTGAGGCTTACTGTAAAGCCTCTTTTCTTCCTAAGGTTTTTCCTCCTTCCACATCAACCAGGTCCGTTTCCAAAACATCCCAAGGACATTTCTCTGCAATGTCTTGACATGGTGTGTGCTGTGAGAATCTACCTCTCAGCTGCAGGCTCTTTTAGGCAATTAGATTCCCTATTTTGACATCTTGATAGGCAGTGACAGGATGATGTAATTTCTGTGAATATGCACAACTGTTTGTTCATCCTGGCACCGAGGCGCGCCCAGAAGGTACACTGAGCTGCACATATGAGGCTTAGTGTACGTTCTAAAGAAGATTGCAAACAGACAGGTAAGCTTGTTTTATTGTAGAAGAGACATGGCATGTCTCTTCTTAAATAAAGAGCCTGCCCACTCAGAATTTTGCTGATTGACTTTAGTTCTGCAAAGGAAAAATATATGCAATCAATCAGATTCCATCTTTCAGCAGAATAGAGTAACTTTAGTGTTGTATATATTAACGTGACTGAATAGGCAATGCATGGTTTTCATTGCTATCTGTCTTACTAAATAAAACATAACATTTTTTTACTAAATTACCCATGGCTGTGGTATTTATAATTGTTTCATAATCCTCTAGTTAGAAAATAAAATATGGTTTGTCAAATAAACTATGCCAGTTCAAAAAAAATTCTTATAGCAGCCCCAGAGAATATTGTGCGCCTTTGCTAATAATATCGCATATGAAATTATGCAATCAGCAGAATTCCAGTGATGCAACACAGCTTGAGGGAAGCGTAAGTGAGGATATAAAAAGCAGTAAAAATGTGCCAGGACAAAGAGGAGAGAGAGCACAATGCAGTAATAGTAAACTGAACACCCAAACAAAAAAAATTTAAGAAGAGGTAGTGGAAAACGGTGAACAGGGAGAGTCTCAGCCCAGGGGAGGAGCAGCTGTTTCTGGTTGCAGAAGCTCTATATCCAATCTAGTATTGCATGGGTTGACACAGACATTGCACTGAGCAGTGACAGGCGAGAGGCTCTACTATATTTCCCGTACATGCGAGAATACTGTAAGTAACTAAACACACCAGCTGTATGTGTCAGTACTATATGCCTGAGGTTAGCAGTGTAATCCACATGCATGAGATGAAATGTGGAAATGCTTAACAGTATTTATTCTTTGAGAGGGCCTGTATATAACTACCAGCTATGCTGTCTTTTTAGATTGCTTGTATGCTATCTTACGATGATCTAGTCATTAAATTATTGTGCTGTTTATACTGATTTAGAATACATGTATTTTGTATCTAACATTTTACCACTGGATATCTGTATTATAGAATAGAAATCCTGTGTTTATCATTTTGTTCCTTCTGTTCCTGGAATCTGGCAGAACACAACTTTAATAGTTCATTTATAACATGTAGGAAGTGTAAGTATGTATGACTGTACATGCTGCTGATATCTAAGCATCCTAACATGTACAAGTATACAGGTTTAGGAGTCCGGACTGCACTCAGCATGATTGTTCTGGATAAATGACCCCAAAGTGTTGAATCCAAAGACAGCAACTCGCATTTTTAGATACCGGTCAGTAGTGGCATTCTATATATGTCTGCAACCACCTGCAGAGAAAAACATGCTGCCACTAACAAGATGTGTGTGGGTACCATTAATCCTAATGGCCAGGGCAGCCATCAGAAATTTTTGGGACCTTTACACAGCTTTAGGCCTGCCTCCCCCCCCGAGCTGGGCCCCCCCCCCGAGCCTGACCACCAACATTCCCCAGGGCTTGCCCACGGGCCATCCTACCAAATCAGCACACTGGCTACCTCACCTGTACGCACTCAGCCCCCCCTCAATCCTGTATATATGTTAGCCCCCCTCACACCTGTATATATATATATATGTCACACACACCTGTATATATGTCAGCCCACCCCCCCACACACCTATATATGCCAGCCCCCCACACACAAAAAAATGTAAGGAACACTTTTGGATCAGAACTCCTGGGAACTCCTGGGATATTGATCTGGTCAGTTAAGTAGCAGAGGGGGTTGTTAATCAGTTTCAGCTGCGTTGCTTTTAATTGAAATTAACAACAGGTGCACTAGATGGGCAACAATGAGACGACCTCCAAAACAGGAATGGTTTTTCAGGTGGAGGTGTCTGACATTTTTTTCCCTACTCATCTTTCCTGGTTGTTTTTCACTAGTTTTGCATTTGGCTAGGGTCAGTGTCACTACTGGTAGCACGAGGCGATACTTGGACCCTATAAAGGTTGCACAGGCAGTCCAACTCCTCCAGGATGGCACATCGATACGTGTCATTGCCAGAAGGTTTGCCGTGTCTCCCAGCACAGTCTCAAGAGCATGGAGGAGATTCCAGGAGACAGGCAGTTACTCTAGGAGAGCTGGACAGAGCCGTAGAAGGTCCTTAACCCATCAACAGTACCGGTATATGCTCCTTTGTGCAAGGAGGAACAGGATGAGCACTGCCAGAGCCCTACAAAATGACCTCCAGCAGGCCAATGGTGTGAATGTCTCTTACAAAAACAATCAGAAACAGACTTCATGGGGGTGGCCTGAGGGCCCGATGTCCTCTAGTGTGCTCTGTGCTCACTGCCAAGCACTGTGGAGCTCGATTGTCATTTTCCGATGAACACCAGAATTGGCAGGTCCGCCACTGGTGCCCCATGCTTTTCACAGATGAGAGCAGGTTCACCCTGAGCATATGTGACAGACGTGAAAGGGTCTGGAGAAGCCGCGGAGAACTTTATTCTGCCTGTAACATCGTTCAGCATGGCCGGTTTGGTGGTGGGTCAGTGATGGTCTGGGGAGGCATACCTATGGAGGGACGCACAGACCTCTACAGGCTACACAATGGCACCCTGACTACCATTAGGTATCAGGATGAAATCCTTGGACCCATTGTCAGACCCTACACTGGTGCAGTGGGTCCTGGGTTCCTCCTGGTGCACGACAATGCCTGGCCTCATGTGGCGTGAGCATGCAGCCAGTTCCTGGAGGATGAAGAAATCGATGCCATTGAATGGCCCCCACGCTCACCTGACCTAAATCCAAAAGAACAGTTCCACATATTAATGACACTGTAGAAATAGAAAGAAACCAAAGACCACCACACACATTGCCCAGCCTAAAAAATTAGCAGGTAAAAGCAGCCTCATCTCGATTTATCCAGGCAATGCCTACTAACTACTCGGGCCGGGTGAAGTGTGCGGTGGCCGGGCTATTTATTTCAATTTCTACAGTGTGCTTTAGATCTGGATGAACCTCTCCCTAGGCTGTACCCTCACTAGTCAGCAACATCCAACATACTGGACTTTGTCAGTCTGTGCAAGGGCCACTAAGCATTGATTATGGGCCATATTTATGATACAGATGGATTTCCTTTACACTAAAATCATTGGATCATTCTCTTACACCAATATAAGGGTGTCAGGGAATTCATGTGAGACATCTGGCATACAGGCATGCGCATGGTATTTCCCATAGAATGGTAACCAGGTGTGCTCATGTGCGCAGGCTTGTGCACGCATGTGGGAGTGCGTCCACGGTTACTGCTGGTGCCAGATGGCCTATTTACAGGATGCTCCTATTCATGCTCAGTGCTGTTCTTACTCACCTGATCCTGGATCCTGCTTGCTTTTCTGCCCACCAGTTCCTGACCTCTGCTTTACTCTTGACTATGTTTCTGCCTATGCTTCTCTACCTCATTGCCCGCTCGCTGCTGACCCTGTGACTACACTTCTGCTTCCGATTTGGCTCCATGTTGCTTCAAGTGCCAACCCTGGTTGTCATCTACATAAGCTCCAATCATCGCAGCACGTTCCTGTCGTAAGCTTGCTGGGAGCTCTTACAACCCACAAGTCCAGAACCTGTGGTGCATGCAGAGTATCCATTTAACCTCGACTGGTCCATCCTGCATGGCTTCTGTTTCTGATCCAATGTCCTGTCAGACTATCCGGGCTCGCATCTCCTACTGCAAGTTCTACTATCAACACCTGCCGACACTCGTGTTCCTCCTGTCTCTCTGCACCATCTGTTCCACTTTCATTGGGGCCTGGGCTGGAGATACATAAGAGGGCAACCTCATCATTTCAGTCTCCTACCAGGTACGTGACAAAGGGCTTACAATGGGATGGCAAAAGCAATTTGATGCTGCTTAAAATGAGCTCAGAAGCAGGTCAAAAGCATCTTAAAGTGACCTAAAATTCAAACTGAATACAGTGCCTTGAAAAAGTATTCATACCCCTTGAAATTTTCCACATGTTGTCATGTTACAACTAAAAACATAAAATGTATTTTATTGGGATTTTATGTGATAGACTAACACAAAGTGGCATATAATTGTGAAGTGGAAGGAAAATGATAAATGGTTTTCAAAATTGTTTACAAATAAATATATCTGAAGTGTGGCATGCATTTATATTCAGCCCCCCCGAGTCAATACTTTGTAAAACCACCTTTCGCTGCAATTAAAGCAGCAAGTATTTTTGGGTATGTCTTTACCAGCTTTGCACATCTAGAGAGTGAAATTTGCCCATTCTTCTTTGCATAATAGCTCAAGCTCTGTCAGATTGGATGGGGAGCGTCTGTGAACAGCAATTTTCAAGTCTTGCCACAGATTTTCAATTGGATTTAGGTCTGGACTTTGACTGGGCCATTCTAACACATTCTCTAACAAACCTCTGAGGGCTTTACAGAACAGCTGAATTGATACAGAGATTAAATTACAAACAGGTGGACTCTATTTACAAATTAGGTGACTTTTAAAGGTAATTGGTTCCACTAGATTTTAGTTAGGGGATTTAGAGTAAAGGGGGCTGAATACAAATGCACGCCACACTTTTCACATATTTATTTGTAAAAGAAAATTGAAAAACATTTATCATTTTCCTTCCACTTCACAATTACAGGTATGTGCCACTTTGTGTTGGTCCATCACATAAAATCCCAATAATATACTTTTACGTTTTTGGTGTAACATGACAAAATGTGGTAAATTTCAAGGGATGTGAATACTTTTTCAAGGCACTGTAGACCATAAAGCATACTGCATATGTCAGGGACATAACTACAAATCATGGGGCCACATAGCAAAATTGTTCCTACTGTCATTGATCTTAACATAAAGTATGTCTATAAAAGCTACACAAGTTTTTAATAAGGCAGTTAAGAAAGCAGTAATTACTTGCTAGCTGCAATATCCCGTACTAGCCCAACAGATTTTATTACAGTAATCAAATTGGTGAAAGGTGAAATGTGATTGGCTGCTGTGCATTGCTGCCAGTTTGTGGCAAGAGTTGTGGTTAGGGAATGGTGCCTGCAGCGTGAGTCTTCCCAGGACCACCATGGGAGGAGGTAGGCTCTGTGTGAGCACCATAGGAGTGAGGAGAAAGGGAAATCCATGGGTGCTGGTAGCTTAGTTCCTCTTTGAAATGCTGATAGTGTGCTTGGTGCCCAGGGACTGAAACTGTGTGCATCATTGCTGTGGAAGAGGGGAGGGAAAGCTTGAGACTGGTGTTGATAAACGCTGAGAATCCTGATAGCTTGGTGGACCAAAGAGGAGGTGCAGGGGAGATCAGCACCAGTGGAACTGGAACCAACAAACTACAAAAGATAAGAAATGTGAGCTCTATAATTACCATCTGAATGTCTATAAATTTACTACAGTTCACATGACATTTTCTCTCCTTGATCTGTGCTGATTTTAAATGAATGTCTCTTATGTTTATGGCTTTAAAGATATGCTGAAACTTTGCTGACATTGAGGGCTATATTATAATCCTTGTAAATACTATTGACTTTCAAGTGTCAATTACAGCACTCACTCTCTAGTTCTCTGAAAACTTTGTAGAAGATTTGTGATTGTTCTGAGGGTGGATGAATTGTTCCAGTATTTATCATTCCCAGGTTAATCCACATATAAATCATTGTAAAATTACAAAAAGGGAACACTTAGACTTTAAAGTTGATGATGTGCAAAATAGATCAAGACTGGATAAATTAAGCAAGGCTGCATGCATTGCCAGAGTCCATGGCAGACAAGAAACCAAGAAACGAGAAATTTGTCACTACTACAATGTCTAAGCTATTGGTCTTGGAAAAAAGGAAATATCTATAATGAAGGACTGCACAAAATAGGTCATCCAATGAAAAAATCTAGGACAGTCATCTTCAGCAGTAATTTTTGAGGAGTCATAATTAATATTATTTCAAGATTTCTCAGCTGAAGTGGTTAAAAAAAGGAGACAGTTTGCTCCATTCTCTAAATGCATGGGAGAAAAGAACGGTTAGCCCCGAACTGGGCTAAGGTCTAGTGGTTTTTGGAAAGAGCAGAGGATTGATTTAGGGGGATAGGAGATAAAATTTAGAGGTCTATTCTGGAATGTTGGTGGACTTCACTTCTGGATTAATCACAGCAAAAGCCGATCTGCAGGTGCCAGACACTGGATGTCTACCAGCACCCGCTGATCGTCAGCCAGAGACTCAGAATGGAGCTCTTCCTATGTAAACGAGGTAGATCTCAGTTCTGACAGGGGGGAAGGGATGGATTTTTGTCCCTGCAAATCAGGGAACAAAATCCATTACTTCCCCTAGTAAAAGCAGCACAGTACACAAAAACACTGGCTAGGCACACAGTTAACCCTTTGATCACCCTAGATGTTTAATCCCTTCCCAGCCAGTGTCATTAGTATGGTGACAGTGCATATATGCACTGATCACTGTATCAGCGTCACTGGTTTCCATGTCAAAAGTATCAGTTAGTGTCCGATTGTCCACCACAATATCGCAGTGCTGCTATAAGTCGCTGATTGCTACTATTACTAGTTTAAAAAAATAAATAAAATAGAAATTCCATAAATATATACTATAGTTTGTAGACATTATAATGTTTGCGCAAACTAATCAATATACGCTTATTGGTATTTTATTTACCAAAAACATGTGGCAGAATACATATTGGCCTAAATTTAGGAAGAAATAAGATTTTTTAGATTTTTTTATTGGATATGTTTTATAGCAGAAAGTAAAAAATATATATATATTTTTTAAATTGTCGGCCTTTTTTTGTTTATATAAAACCGCAGTGGTGGTCAAATACCACCAAAAGAAATCTCTATTTGTGAGAAAAAAATACATTATTATTTGGGTACAGCATTGCATGACTGTGCAATTGTCAGTTAAAGTAACACAGTGCCGTATCGCCTGGTCTGGTCATGAAGGGGGGTCAAGTGGTTAACCTATAAAAAGACAAAGAATATTGGGTTATGCGTCAAAAGATACAGGCTGACATTTTGTGTTTACAAGAAACACATGTTCTCGGGCTGGAAGCCAGTGAGCCTAAGAACGGGTAGGAGAGATTTTTTTTATACCTTCTCCTGGAGTAGAAACTCTGCACAAAAGATGGGTATCGATTTAAACTGCAAAGATGATATAGGCAAAAAAAATTATACAATATTGCACATTTGACATAAAAAATATTGAGAGATTACATTGTCTAATCGATATGCACTAATCTAATCTAATAAACTGAATTAAAAATGTTACCATCTGATCCAGAAGAAAAGGACTTTGGATAAGGGAAATTTTATCTAATGCCGCGTATACACAATCGGAATTTCCGTCAACAAAACCGTGTTTTTTTTTTCCGACGGATGTTGGCTCAAACTTGTCTTGCATACACACGGTCGCACAAATGTTTCTCGGAAATTCCGAACGACAAGAACACAGAGACGTACAACACTACGACGAGCCCAGAAAAATTAAGTTCAATGATTCCAAGCATGTGTCGAATTGATTTCGAGCATGCGTAGGATTTTTGTGCATCGGAATTGGATACACACGATCTTTTGTTGTCGGAAAAATTGAGAACCTGCTCTCAAACATTTGTTGTCGAAAATTCCGACAGCAAATGTCCGATGGAGCCTACACACGGTCGGAATTTCCGACCAAAAGCTCACATCGAACACTTGTTGTCGGAAATTCCGATCGTGTGTACGCGGCATTAGTGGGAGATTTTTTACCAAAATTCAGTCCATTGAAAGAGACTTTAGGAAAAGGAAAGAGGTTCACTTAAAACAGAGACAACGTCTAATAAAGAGGGAGGCAGCATTTTTTTTAATTCTTTATTTAAAGTTTTCAGAAAACAAAAAAAGGTGCACGTTAGAAAAAAAAAAGAAGAGAGACAATACATAAAAAAAAAGATATACCATAAGATAAAAGTGTGGGCCAATGTGTATAACATACGTAAACAGAGGCATATGGAAACAGAAAACAAAACACACAGTAATAAAAGAATGAGTATTGGCCTCTGCATAATTCCATAAAAGTGGCTGTAAGCCAGTAGATGGTGAAGGTTGGCCCAGATAAGAATCATAAGAAACCAGCATCAGGGATATAGTAACATGAGAAAAGCAGGAAAACTCAGGGAACCCCATCAGGTCCAAAGGATCTAGGTATTTGGGGAAAAAATGAGGGGGGTGGTGGGTTACAATGGGTTGAGGTTCATAGAGTGATGGCAAACCAGGGACAATCCCAGTGACCCAACTAACTAAGGAGGAGAGGCCATAATTTGCCCTCCAACTCCTCAGGACCAGAGGAAATCAGAATACAGGAAAGGTCTCTTGGAGCTATATCAACAGAGTAGATAGCAGAAAAGGTGTAGTCAAACTAATAAAACCAGGTTTTGTGAAATTGTTCTTCTCTATGATTAGCAGAAGCCAAAATCTCTTCCACTGTGCGAATTTCACGGATTTTGCAAAAGCATCAGTGGCAGGCTTGTCTGTTGCCAAAATAGTGGAATAAAGGCCTTAGCTGCATTTAGCAGGTGTAAGGAAAGAGAGCGTTTGTATTGCTTGGATGACAGGGGAGCCAGGTATAACAGGTGAGCTGCAGGGTCGTTGCCCAGTTGTACATCAGTCAATTTATAGATCGGATCTCGGACTTGAGATCAAAATGGTGCAACATCTAGCAGGTATACCACCAAGGGGTGGGATGTCATCGAAGGAGGGAGAAAGCATACCAGCCAATCAGATTTAATTTCAGTGTAATAATGCATAATTATATTTTCTGTTCTGAATCATAGTTTAATTGCAAATTCTACAAACTTGGTAAGTACTTATTCCATTGTTTTGTATTTTCCAGATTCTGTTTTCCAATAGATTGTGTTCACACCAAGACCAAGATTTCTGTCAGCATAATATGACAACAGGTACTTTCATATGTTATAATTTCATATATATGGTTGGGAATCTGTCTACCAGAAATGGGTGATTTGCTAAAGCATATACTGTAAGTTTTATGCCGAACCATTAGACAAGTGTTTAGTGGGAAAACAGTTGAAAATGATTGGTTTATGAAGAGACCCCACAATCCTGGGTTAGTGTTGAAATTAATGAGTTTTAATAATCCCCAAAATGTACCCATGATTTGTGTTATTTGATTGCACTTATACATACAAATATACTGTATAATTTATTTTCTACAGTATGCATTTAAAACATTGACCGTCTCTACGCAAAATGTTGAATTAAATGTGATGAAAAGGTTGGATTTGTTGGACATGTGGCTTGTTTTTAACTAATGTTATACTAGATTCCTTAAGGTCACACACCTGCTGAAACAGACAATTAAAGTTTGTTTCAACTTTTGCAGCCAAATTGGGATAACACCATCTTTATATTTGTTATGTTCCATTTCGCTTAGCAAAAACATTTAGGAATTTTAGCTTACATTTTTAGTGTACTTTTCTGGAAACTCCAGCACTGAAAAATCCTGCTTGGGTCTCATTGTTTATGTGGGCTAGTGTCATGTACCTGGTCGGAGGCCGGAGTGCTGAGAGGGCTCCCCCTGTGGCTGAGTGTAGGGCACCCCTGAAGGTGGTACAGGGAATGCAGTGCCCAAAGAAGCATGGGTTGCCAGTTGTAGTAGTCTGAAGAGCTCATCACCGGATGGAAGCAGGAACAAGCAGAATGCACTATAAGGCAGGTGTCCTTCAGCAGTTCCAGGCGTTCTTGGCAGCGGGGCAAACAGTAAACAGTGCCAGAAGCCAGGCCAGGGGTCATGCATGGTAGATCAGTCAGGAGAAGAGGCAGATAGCAGGAAATATATAGCAGCGGAGTCGGTGATACAAGCCAGCATCATACACAGGTGATCAGGCAGCAGCGGAGTCAGTAGTACAAGCCAGGGGTCAGAGCCAGGAATGGAGATAAAAACACACAGAGGTACACGAACACGAAGGGGATGACTATAATACAGCAATCTGTGTTGAGCAAAGCAGCAGCCTTTTATAGGCAAGTGGGCACCAACATCTATCATATTCTGCACGTGCCACTGCACACACGCGCGTGGGCCAATTTGCCATATGTGCGCCAATGCCCATGGAAGTGCTCACGATGCGGTCATGCCGAGTATTGACAGTATTGCCAGTTCTCCTTAGGTCGTTTTCCTGACAGCTAGGGAAATGTGTGCCATAATCAACACTGTCTGTACTGTGCTAGCAGATCTCTATTATCAGTTGTAAACTAGCTTTGGAACACTGTCTTTCCTAACAAAGGGTTATAGATTTAGAAGCTTGCCCTCTTCATTGTATGGTAAAGAGAGGGGGCTCTTCCTGTTAAACTGAACTTTTTCCGAAATGTGCGAATACCTTTCCCTAGATGATCTGTATAGATTTTGGAATCAAATTTCAGACATCACTGTAGTAGGGTATTTATCTTTAGTAAATTACCTTTAAAATTTAAAATGTGTGTATAGCCAAAAACATTATTTTTTTGTTCTGGATAAGTTTTTATTGCTCTCTATGGAAAAACTCAGTTTGTTTTGCTGAACATTATAACATAAAAATCTTTCCTTTCTAAGGGGGATACCAGTTCTGATGACAGTTGTCTAAAATGAGAATTTCCTTCACTTTGTATCGATATGCTCTCTCTTCATATTGCTAAAGAAACCTCCCAGACAGGACACAGACAGTAAAAAATAAACTGAGAGGTGATTTTAACCACTTAACAACCACCTGCCGACAAATAACGGCGGCAGGGTGGTTGCTTAACTCTGGGAGGACGTTATATAACGTCCTCCCAGAATCGCGCTCCCGCGCGCCCCCTGGGGCGCGCACACGGGAAACTCCGTGACCGCCGGGTCCAGAGGACCCGGCGGATCACGAATCGCGGTAAATCGCCGCTGATAGCGGCCGTTTACCACGTGATCGCTCCGTCAAATGACGGAGCAATCACTTGTAAACAGACCGGCGTCATTTGATGACGCCGGTTCCTCCCTCCCCTCTCTGTACCGATCGGTACAGTGTGAGAGGGGCGGGGGAGGGAGCGGATGGCAGCAGCAGCACTGTGGGCTGGATCTGTGACAATTGCAGTCACAGATCCATCCATCCCTGCTCAGCCATCCCTGTGCTATACCCTGCCAATACTCTGCAATACACCCTGCCAATACTCTGCAAAATACCCTGGTGCAATACTCTGCAATACCCTGGTGCAATACTCTGCAATACCCTGGTGCAATACTCTGCAATACCCTGCGAAATACTCTGCAATACCCTGCGAAATACTCTGCAATACCCTGCTGCAATACTCTGCAATACCCTGGTGCAATACTCTGCAATACCCTGGTGCAATACTCTGCAATACCCTGGTGCAATACTCTGCAATACCCTGCACAATACTCTGCAATACCCTGCACAATACTCTGCAATACCCTGCAAAATACTCTGCAATACCCTGCAAAATACTCTGCAATACCCTGCGCAATACTCTGCAAAATACTCTGCAATACCCTGCACAATACTCTGCAATACCCTGCACAATACTCTGCAATACCCTGCACAATACTCTGCAATACCCTGCACAATACTCTGCAATACCCTCCACAATACTCTGCAATACCCTCCACAATACTCTGCAATACCCTCCACAATACCCTGTGCAATACCCTCCACAATACCCTGTGCAATACCCGTGCAATACCCTGCCATACACCGCAATACCCTGCCATACACCGCAATACTCCGCAATACTCCGCAATGCCCGGCAATACTCCGCAATGCCCGGCAATACTCCGCAATGCCCGGCAATACTCTGCAATAACCACTTCCCGCCCTCCGGCCGTCATATGACGTCCTTGACTTTGTGCGGGGATATCTGAATGATGGGAGCAGCTACAGGCATCATTCAGATATCGGCTTTTTCAGCCGGCGATTCCCTACACCATAAGAACAATCATAGCGGCTGTTCCGCCGCTTGATCATTCTTACGGGAGGCAAGAGGGGATGTCCCCCCCCCCCGCCGCCCTCCGGTGCTTCTACCGACTCACCGCTACGATCAAAGCCAGGATTGTTGTTTTTTTTTTTTGTATTTTTTTCAGGCTTCCCAGCCTAGAGGTGAGATGTGGGGTCTTATTGACACCCCCCCCCCTCATATCTCACTGTAAAGAGGACCTGTCATGCCATATTCCTATTACAAGGGATGTTTACGTTCCTTGTAATAGGTATAAAAGTGATCAAAAAAATGTTTAGGGCGGAAAAACATGTCAAACTAAAATAAATAAAGTAAAATGAAGAATAAAATTTTTTTTTTTTTTTAAAGCGCCCCTGTCCCCGTGGGCTCGCATACAGAAGCGAACGCATACGTAAGTCCCGCCCACATATGAAAACGGTTTTCAAACCACACATGTGAGGTATCTCTGCGAACGTTAGAGCGAGAGCAATCATTTTGGCCCTAGACCTCCTCTGTAACTCAAAACATGTAACCAGTAAAAATATTTAAAGCGTCGCCTATGGGGATTTTTTAAGTAGCGAAGTTTGGCGCCATTCCACGAGTGTGTGCAATTTTTAAGGGCGACATGTTAGGTATCTATTTACTCGGCGTAACTTCATCTTTCACATTATGCAAAAACATTGGGCTAACTTTACTGTTTTTTTTTTTTTTTTAAGCACAAAACATTTTTTTTCCGTAAAAAACGCGTTAAAAAAATTGCTGCGCAAATATCGTGCGAGATAAAAAGTTGCAACAACCACCATTATATTCTCTAAGGTCTTTGCTAAAAAAACATATATAATGTTTTGGGGTTCTATGTAATTTTCTAGCAAATAAATGATGATTTTTACATGTAGGAGAGAAATGTCAGAATTGGCCTTGGTGCTCCAGAACGCCTGAAGGTGCTCCCTGCATGTTGGGCCTCTGTATGTGGCCACGCTGTGTAAAAGTCTCACACATGTGGTATCGCCATACTCGGGAGTAATAGCAGAATGTGTTTTGGGGTGTAATTTGTGGAATGCATATGCTGTGTGTGAGAAATAACCTGCTAATATGACAATTTTGTGAAAAAAAAAAAAGAGAAAAAAAAAATCTTGATTTTGCAAAGAATTGTGGGAAAAAAATGACAACTTCAAAAAACTCACAATGCCTCTTTCTGAATACCTTGGAATGTCTTCTTTCCAAAAAGGGGTCATTTGGGGGGTATTTGTACTTTTCTGGCATGTTAGGGTCTCAAGAATTGAGATAGGCCGTCAGTACTTCAGGTGTGATCAATTTTCAGATATTGGCACCATAGCTTGTGGACTCTATAACTTTCACAAAGACCAAATAATATACACCAATTTGTACTTATTTTTACCAAAGATATGTAGCAGTATAAATTTTGGCCAAAATTTATGAAGAAAAAATAGTAATTTGCAAAATTTTATAACAGAAACGAAAAAAAAATCATTTTTTTACAAAATTTTCAGTCTTTTTTCTCTTATAGCGCAAAAAATAAAAAACCCAACAGTGATTAAATACCACCAAAAGAAAGCTCTATTTGTGTGAAAAAAAGGACAAAAATTTCATATGGGTACAGTGTTGTATGACTGAGTAATTGTCATTCAAAATGTGAGAGCACCGAAAGCTGAAAATTGGTCTGGTTATTAAGGGGGTTTAAGTGCCCAGTGGTCAAGTGGTTAACCTTCCCTACTCTATCCAAAGCTAAGAAAAAAATAGTTTTTCCCTATATACCCTAAGACAGGGGTCTCAAACTGGCGGCCCTCCATCTGTTGCGAAACTACAAGTCCCATGAAGCATTGCAGGGCTGACAGTTACAAGCATGACTCCCTCACGCAGAGGCATGATGGGACTTGTAGTTCCACAACAGCTGGAGACCCCTGCCCTAAGATCATAAAGGGATGCTGGGGTTGCAGTATTTTTTTTTCATAGAGTACTGGGACTGATCATTGTAACAGTGTAACTTAAGCCAGCCATACACGGAGAGAATTTCTTTCCTGCAACCACAGGTTGCAGAAAAGAAAATCACTTGATTCCCCCATTAACACAGTCAGTGTTAATGGAAGTGTCCCTCCCATGGAGTCATTGTGTTCCCCACCGGGAGAATACAATGTAATTATTGCTACTAGCTATAGCAGCCGCTAATTAAAATTGCAGGTATAACCCAGCATGCTGGTTGTACCCATGTCATGTATCAGATAAGACCAGAACTATGTGAACTGCAACAAAGGAAACCCAAACGTGTGTAAGTGAAATATAATGATTTATTTAAGATAAGTGAAATAATATAGATACAACCACCTCCAATACCACACAGTGCACAACAACCAATACCAAACAGAATCCAGAAATAATAACAGTAACAGACAAATATGTACAAGTAATGGGGAAAACCAGAATCATAAACAGGGCCAGGCCAGGGTCATACACAGCAGGTAGGCAGATGAACAGAGGGATATTCCAGAAGCATAAACGCGAGCCAGGCCAAGGTCATGCACAGGGAGATCAGCAGATGGGGTAAGGAACACCGGACAGGGAGAGGATGGATGGATGGATGGGTAAGGACAGGGAGACAGGATCAAGCAGGGGGCAACCAGGCTGCAGAGCAAGGCTCCAGGGATCAGGGATTAGGACAGATACAACAGGTACTGGTTCAAGTTCAGGTTCAGGTTCAGGTTACAGGAATCAAGGTTACCGGAATCAAGGTTCAAGTAGACAGGCTGCGGGTCAGGGCACGAGGACGATACCAGGGCAAGGAGTGCTTGTGCTTGCCGGGTATTTATAGGAAGGTTAATTGGCTTCAAGTCACAGCTGAACGGAGGAAGGGCAGTTTGCTCCACACTGCCAGGATCCATCTGCTGGTGGAAACCAGTACTGCGTGCAAGGAATAATACAACACCAGCAGGGAAAGATTCTCCTGACAGTTCCAAACTGCCAGGAGACACCTGCTGGTGGACCACAGTACTGCAAAACAAATAACAAATAACACCAGCGGATGGAACCATTCCTGACAACCCAAGTGGATCGATTAATAAACGTGGTACATTTAGCCTGCCCATACACGGTTCGAATCTCAGCTGGTTTTTGGTGAACCCACTGGGATACGTACCATGTATGGTCCACCTAAGACAGACCCTTTCAGGAAATTCTGGGAAGGCCTACATCAATATCTACAAAGCAGAAAAGGAAAAACATGTGCAGTTAGGTTTTTTTTTTTTAAGATATTTTTATTAAAGTTTTCCACAGACTGACAAATAAAAAAAACACAATACACAAAAAAAAAACAATCACCGTACCAGATAGACTGGTCCGAAACTATAAGCAATATGCTCAGACATAGAAAGATAAAGGAATATCAATACAAATTATATACAGTAGGCACACAAGGGCATGTATACCAACACGGGCACAACAAAGGTGGGGGTCTAGACACTAGAGATCCTTAGGGCACTGTCCATCAGAGGTTAAGCAAGGGTATTCCAGTTAGTGCTGAGAAAGAGTCAGTGGGCTAGCCAGCCACCTACCCCAAATTTTATGAAAGGTTTTGGTCCGTTTCCGTATTTCAAAAGTAAGTTTATATAACGGGATAGAATCATTAATACATTTTAACCAAAGGGATTTCAAAGAGGTCTGTGCCCCCTTCCAGGACAGTAGAATGGCTTTTTTAACATAAAAATATAGTATACGGAGCAGTCTCTTGGCATGCATTGATAGGTGTAAGTCACCAAAAACGCCTAGTAGGCAGTTATTGGGGTGAATTATGTTTGGGAGGCCCAACGCTAAGGAAATAAAGGCACCCACCTCCTCCCAGAAGTCCCGAACTATCGGACATGACCAAAAACTGTGCAAGAAATCGGCCTCCTGGCCACAGCCACGAAAGCAAGCGGCTGAGGGCAAGAGACCTGTGCAACCTCGCCGGAGTAAGATGAGTCTAGAGAAGGCCTTTGACAGGGTGAATTGGGAGTTTATGCAGGCAGTTCTAAAGCACAGAGGTTTTGGGAGTAAGATACAACAGTGGATAGCCTCCATCTACTCCCACCCATCGGCCCAGGTACGGGCGAATGGAATATTATCGGAGCCTTTCCCCATCACAAACGGGACCCGGCAGGGGTGTCCCCTGTCCCCACTTCTCTTCGCCCTGTCATTGGAACCGTTTCTCTGCACACTGCGACTAAACCAGGATATCATAGGGATCCAAATAGGGGAAATTCAATGTAAAATATCAGCTTATGCGGATGACATGATGTTTACCCTTACAAACCCCCTGATTACGATCCCAAATTTGATGAGGGAATTCGAGAGGTATGGGGCACTTTCGAAACTTCGTATCAATTTTAACAAATCCGAAGCCATGGGGGTTAATTTACCATATACATCGATAACACAGCTGAAACTAAATTTTAAGTTTAAATGGACAGATAGGGCTTTAACATACCTAGGTACTTTACTCCCAAGAAATGTAGGAAAGATGTAGGAAAGATCTACGAGTTGAATTTTCCCCCTTTATTGCAAAGGGTTAAGATTCTACTAGATAAATGGGGTTCAGGCCTTCATACTTGGCTAGGACGTTGTAACATCATTAAGATGAGCATACTTCCCAAATTCCTTTACCTACTGCAGGCATTGCCTATATATATCCCTCTAAGTTTTTTCAAACAGAGCCAGAGGCTAATATCTGAGTTTATATGGGCACATAAACAACCTAGGATACAATGGAAACAACTAACATACATAAAGAAGCAGGGAGGATTGGCTGTACCGGATATACGGAAGTACTATCAAGCAGTTCATCTAAATAGAGTTATTGATTGGAATAGACATATAGATACCAAACTGTGGGTACAAATCGAGAATGCTCAGTCACCCGTACCCTTGAGTGGAGCCCCTTGGTGTTATGCAGCACTCCCTAAAGAGGTCACTGCGAATCCGGTGTTGGGTAATACATCCAGAATTTGCTCGATTTTGTTCCCCACGCTGGGTTTAGAACCCAGGACTTCCCCTTTATATCCGGTACTAGGCAATCCTCTCTTCCAACCAGGATGTGAAGATAACGCATTTAGACATTTAGCGAGTATGGGATATACTCAAGTACCCAACTATATCCATACAGGAACATGGTTTACAATAAGGGAGTTGATGGAACAGGGAAATATCTTTAGACTAAAATTCTGGAACGCCCTACAGATTACACATTTCCTTGGCACCCTTCCGAACCCGGGTCGGTTTGATAGACCCCTTACCACCTTCGAGAAACTTTGTAATGAGAAGGGAGTATTATCGCATACATTATCCGTAAGCTACGGACTATTGATCACACAGCCGGAACCTTATACTCTGAAATACCTTCTGGAATGGGAAAGGGAATTGGGGAGGACCTTCAGCCTGGAAGAGCGACAAAGGATGCTTAGGTTTACACACAAAATATCAATGTGTGTTAGAACACAAGAAACCAATTTTAAGATCTTATCCAGATGGTACAGAACACCAGAGAAACTTGAGAAGATATTTCCGGATACTTCAGACCAATGTTGGAGATGCCAGGAAGGAAAGGGTACTATGTTACACATTTTTTGGGATTGTCCCAAGTTAAAGCGGTTTTGGTTGCGGATTAAACAGATCCTCCAACTCTGTACAGATTTAACAATACCGGAAGATCCAGCGTTCTTTCTCTTACACGTAAATCAGGTAGAGTATATAAGGATTCATGTATCCCCCATCTTCTAGATGCCGCAAAGGCATGTATTCCCTTAAAGTGGAAATCACCATCACCACCGACAATAGAGATGTGGAGCCGTAAGGTGAAAGAAGTCAGCAAATTAGAGGATCTAGTCCTCTCCGCACGCCATCAGCATGAAAGGTACTCCGAGACTTGGTCTGCTTGGATTGCTTTTTTGGCCTCGGAAGAGGGAGATTCCATTCTTGAGAATGAAATGATGAACGAGAGGTTCAATGAACCCTAAGCTTACCTACCTTGGAAAATTTTAGTCATAGAGAGAGAGAATGGGGAGAGATACTTTCCTTCCTCCCTCCCCCCCCTTTTTTTTTTTTGTGTGTGTTGACTGTTTGTTTGATTTATGAAAAAATTAATATGTAATCTGGAGCAGTGTGTATTTGTTTTATGTTGTATTTTTTCTTTTATGTAATGGAAAGGAAAATAAAAATGATAAATTTGAAAAAAAAAAAGATGGGTCTGGTGGAAAATCTTAATTTGTATGATTCGGTCTCTGGAGGCAACGAAAGAATTTTTGTAGGTATCCCTAAATTCTGACTGTGACAGGGGGGTCACTTTGGACACAGGGTGAGCCAGGACATAATGGACATTAAGAAATATATCCTGGACTACCTAAAATGGGTCTGTAATATTTATCCACCATATTCCCAAGGATATCTGTAAAGGACTATTTACTGATTCTGCACTCAACAGGTTAATTGAGAGATACTGAGGTGTTCAGCCTCAAGCACCTGTCTGCCTAGTGTAATGCTAATCCCAGCTTCTAAAAGACCTGTTCATTGTTTGTGGTGATGTGGATTGGGGAAATTAAGTCTGTCCTTGTGCGTATTGTAAAGTAACAGACAGTCTGGTGAATATAAAGGTCATGCATAGTTATTTAAACATAAAGGGATTAGCTTTTGCCTTCTAAGAGATGGGTAGTGGGAGGCAAAAGCTAGCCTACTGTCAAATGTGTATTGGGTCTTGTTATGTTGTGGGTGGAGCTGGACCATTGTTCATGTTAGATTAATGCAGTATTAGATGTGTATAAAGGTTTCAATGTTTTTGGCAATAAAGTCAGTCTATCCCTGAAAGATACAGAGTGCTTGTCTCGTATATTTGGAAGGATTAATCCTATTGGAAGCGGTCGCCTGACTGTGGAGGATCGGCAGTGGATGTGTGTCCAGAGAGGGAATATCTTAAAAGGCGTTAACCCCTTTCATGCTTTGGGTGCTGTTACATTGGTTGGCAGCTGTGGGATTTTCCCTCCAGTTCCTGGGACACTTCAAACCGCCACAGTGAATGACCAGCTATGCAGCAGAAGGATTGTGATGCAGGACCCCGGTCAGTTGAAGACTTGTTTCAGCAACGAGTTCGAGAGCGGTTGGCATTATATGGTGCTAACCCATCAGAGACCGTCATACAGGAAGCCATTAAAGGCATCCAGCTGCAGGATGCATGACAAGAGAGAGAACGACAGCGACAAGAGAGAGAACGACAGCGACAAGAGAGAGAACGAGAGCGACAAAAGAGAGAACTAGAGCGGCAACATGAGCGGAGAATGGCGGAAATACGGCAATCGGAGATCGCCTACAGACAGCTGCTAGAATCTGCTCAGCAGCAGGGTGGGGCTACCCTTGCCTGGGACGATCAGGAAATACCAGTGGACAACTCTGAAATCCTGGCGGAAGAATCGGCAGTGGAAAACCTGAAGATTGCCATCCCTAAAGCCGAAGTGGATGATATGGAGTTCCAGGGAGCTAGCCTGGCTGAAGAATCGGCAGCGGAAAATCTGAAGATTGCCATCCCTAAAGCCGAAGTGGATGATATGGAGTTCCAGGGAGCTAGGGCAGTTGGCTCATCTCCCCAGCCACAGATTACAGAAGGTATGGACTTAAGGGACTGTTCAGAGGATGTTATGGATTATGCATCGCCTGCCCAAGTACTGGCAGCAGGACAGAGTACTGCAGACCCCTGCTCTACACCCGTTGCAGTTTTGGAGGCCCGAGGTGAGAAGGTGATGGTTCCTCTTTCCCAGGGGAGTTCAGAGGTGCAGGGGGAGAAGCAGCCCTTTTCCCTCCCCAACAGTTAGCCAGAGCAGATGGTGTGGAGCCCCCAGCAGAGGTGCTGGCAACAGGGCAGAGTGCTAGCAACATCTGCCCAGCACCGGAAACAACTGTGGAGTTTCAGGGAGCCGGGGCAGTTGGCCCCCCTCTCCAGCAACAAGCTGAGGTGGTAAAGCTTTTACCCCCAGCTGAATCACTGACAGCAGGGCAGAATACTACTGGCCGCTGCACACAACTGCAACTTGAGCTGATGTCAGTGGATGGGACTATGGTCTCCACTCACAGCAACCCAGCGGAAGAGCTGGCAACAGAGCAGAGTACCGCGGGCCTCTGCTCTCAACTAACAGAAGTGGGAGTTCCTGTGGGACTGGATGGGACTACGGTCTCAACTCACAGCAACCCAGCAGAAGAGCTGGCAACAGAGCAAAGTGCCGCGGGCCTCTGCTCTCAACTAACAGAAGAGGGAGTTCCTGTGGGACTGGATGGGACTTCTGTCCTCACTGACACAACCCCAGAAAATGGTGTGACACTGGGACAGGAGGATGTCAGCCTTGCTTTGCAAGCACTGGGGGATTTTCACCTACCACAAGTGGATGGGACTTTAGTCTCCACTTGTATAACCCAGGGATGCTGGGCAGTCGGCCCAGATCCCCAACAGCATGACGAACTGAGCCCAGTCACCCTGTCTTCTCCCCAGCGGCGGGTATGTTCTCTGAGAGAGGCAGAGGTTGGCTGGGTAAGTAATGCTCTGTTTGGAGCAATTTATTTGGGGTACTGTGTGGATACCGGCATTAGAAGAATGGACCTATGGACTAACTTCGGAGTCAACCCGTCTGGGGTCACCTCCTGTGTTAGTCTCCTGCCGAAAGGGGAGATGTGTGACAGGGGGTCACTTTGGACACAGGGTGAGCCAGGAAATAATGGACATTAAGAAATATATCCTGGACTACCTAAAATGGGTCTGTAATATTTATCCACCATATTCCCAAGGATATCTGTAAAGGACTATTTACTGATTCTGCACTCAACAGGTTGATTGAGAGATACTGAGGTGTTCAGCCTCAAGCACCTGTCTGCCTAGTGTAATGCTAATCCCAGCTTCTAAAAGACCTGTTCATTGTTTGTGGTGATGTGGATTGGGGAAATTAAGTCTGTCCTTGTGCGTATTGTAAAGTAACAGACAGTCTGGTGAATATAAAGGTCATGCATAGTTATTTAAACATAAAGGGATTAGCTTTTGCCTTCTAAGAGATGGGTAGTGGGAGGCAAAAGCTAGCCTACTGTCAAATGTGTATTGGGTCTTGTTATGTTGTGGGTGGAGCTGGACCATTGTTCATGTTAGATTAATGCAGTATTGGATGTGTATAAAGGTTTCAATGTTTTTGGCAATAAAGTCAGTCTATCCCTGAAAGATACAGAGTGCGTCTCGTTCTTTCAGAAGGATTAATTCCTATGGGAAGTGGTCGTCTGGCTGTGGAGGATCAGTAGTGAATTTGTGTCTAGGAGAGGGAAGAGATCTAAACGGTGTTCCCCCCTTTCATATTTGGGGTGCCGTTACACCGACCAATCCTCATCCTCCAAGGGGATGTCCATAGAGGTCCATTTGTCCTGAGCCTTGTGGAGCCTGGGGTTAGAATCAGTCAGCAGGGTTGCATAATAAGTGGAAATAAGTTTAGTGGGATCTGGTTGTCGGAGCAATTTTTCCAATGGTGGCAGGTCAGTGGGGTCTTTTAATGTGCAGTTAAGTTTGCTGAGATCCTTGCAATGTAGCGCTTACATTTTTGTAATGGTATATTGATTGTATTTCACAAAACATAAAAAACGAAAGGAACCATCATTTTTTACAAGCAATCTGACTGGAGAAAAATATCTCCTCCCCCTGAAATATATGGTATAGAGCCAAGTACACATGTATTCTGTGACCAAAGTCTAAAGTAAAAAAAGAAAACAGGGCGGGACTTTGAATGAAACACGTAGTCAGAAAACAGGGGGCCAGAGAATGGTGTATTAAGTATTTATGTTAAGAAAACATAACATAAATCATACATTGAAATAACAACATCACAGTAAAATTGATCTATATACATAGGAACATGATACTACATGTCAGTGGCTAGGGGTATGTGCTAGACCACATGAGAAACTTTCCATTTGCACAATGTCAAGACAGCTGTCAAGACAGCTTGACTAAACTTTGTGTATTAGTACTGCTTGGACCTTAGTAGAAGGGGGTATACCCCAACAGCTTGTCCTAAAAAATTGAATGTTAGTGCAAATAAAAAAGTATCATGGATAGCACTTAATTGTTTTGGTTGTCATGCCCAGGAAGTTTCAGCAGGATTTAATGACAAGCATTTATCAAGATCTGCCCACGTATGGCAGCCCTTTATCCTATATTTCATGTAAACTGCTCCATTGTAAAGTGGCAAGTAATTACGTCAGTATTGGAACAAATAAATCCTAGGCAGGCACACCCTATCTTAGTGCCCACTGGTTCATTTGAATAACATGATTTAACCCTTAACCGATATTACCTTGATACGTTACACGAGTTCATGCATGGTCATGTTGCAACAGGAAATCCTATGCAAAATTAGCTGAGCATGCAGTTTTGAATTTTTATATCTGAAGGTAAATTTCCATATTGTGATGAAGTGTCAGCATGTTGCAACAAGAGAACACGGAAAGCATCCGGGTTGTAGGAGTTACTCAGAGCTCATAATTTGTTTTCACAAGTGTTGTTAGCTTTTCATTTATTTAATGATCAGCAGAGCTCATATTTTATAAGTTAAAGTTTAATAAGCTAAAGGACCACTTTAACAAAAAAAGTATTTGGTAACTGTATGTAGTGTGAGGGGGTTAACTCGGTAGCGGGTGTGTGTGACCCCCTGGTTGGGCTCCCCACACAAAAACAGGGCCAGCAGACGGAGGTTGTGGTTTTCAAAATCAAAAGGTGCGGTTTATTTCTCTATGTACAGTGACAAAAACACAGCAAAGCCAAAAAGAAACATAAACAAAATAAATCCTGGTCAGTTTGACCTCTGACTAAACATGCAGGTTTCCTAAACTAACAACTGGGATCAGCCTGGTGCTGTCCTAGTCCCTAAGTCCCTGGTTTAGTAAAAGTCCAAACAAATAGCCACACAGGCTTTGCCTCACCGCACAGGGGTTCACTCTCCCTAGACAGTCCACACAGGTCTGGTTCCAGGCATGAGCTAACATCTAATGAAGCTGGGAGTTTTTATAGAGGCCTTTAAATGAGCTGACAAGCTTCAGCTGGTCTCATCAACTCCCTGCCTGCACGACGCCCAGCCCTCTCCCTAGAGGTATGAGTCATCCATGAGCCCACTAGCCTCAGCTGGGCTTCATCAACTCCCTAGTTGTATAAGTCGGCGTAAAGCCTGAATCTGGGCGAAATATATCTACCCCCCTGGATGCAACCAGGTGACTTTACCTTCCTGCTGTCACATACCCCCCCCTCTTGTTTTAACCTCGGGGTTGGAACACCAGCAATCAGGCATTCATGTACTCGAGACAAAGCATCCACATTCCCCATTTGAACGCCAGGGCGATGCTTTACTGTGAAGTTGAATTCCTGGAGGGCCAGGAACCACCTATTCACTCTTCTATTTGTTTCCTTGTTTTGAGCCATCCACTTTAACGGAGCGTGATCCGTAACCATGTCAAAGTGCCTACCTAGCAGATAGTACCGAAGGGAATCTAGAGCCCACTTCACCGCTAAACACTCCTTTTCAACCGTGGCGTAATTTACCTCATGGGACTTCAACTTCCTGCTGAGGTAAATGACTGGGTGCTCTTCCCCGTTCCAGACCTGGGACAATACTGCTCCTAACCCCACATCTGACGCATCACTTTGTACGACAAAGTCTTTAGAGAAGTCGGGTGAGTACAACACTGGCTGGCTACATAAGGCTTGTTTCAAGAATTGGAATGCTGCCTCAGCCTCGGGGGTCCATTTAATCATGACCGACCCTTTCCCTTTCGTCAGGTTGGTTAGGGGCACAGCCTTAGAAGCAAAGTGGGGAATGAAGCGCCGATAATAACCCGCGATTCCCAGAAAGGCCCGTACCTGCTTCTTGCTGTTGGGACGTGGCCAACTCTGGATGGCCTCGACTTTGTTGAGTTGGGTTTTATCACTCCCCTGCCAATGGTGTACCCAAGATATTTGGCCTCCTCCTGCCCAATGGTACACTTCTTGGGGTTAGCCGTAAACCCCGCTTCCCGGATAGAGTCTAGGACTGCTTGCACTTTTGGCAGATGTGAGGCCCAATCTGTGCTATGGACAATTACGTCATCCAGGTAAGCCGCAGCATACTTCCGATGGGGCCTCAGTATCTGGTCCATTTTCCGCTGGAATGTGGCCGGCGCATTCTGTAACCCGAACGGCATTCTCTTATATTGGAACGCCCCGTCTGGGGTTACAAATGCGGTTTTCTCTTTGGCCGACTTGGCCAGGGGAATTTGCCAATACCCTTTTGTGAGGTCAAGAGTCGTCATGTATCGGGCTGTTCCCAGCCGGTCGATCAACTCATCTATACGTGGCATGGGGTAGGTGTCAAATTTTGTAACTTTGTTCAACTGACGAAAATCGTTACAAAATCGCCAGCTCCCATCCGGTTTAGGCACCAACACAATGGGACTAGACCAATCACTTTGGGACTCCTCTATCACCCCTAAGTTCAGCATTTTCTGTACTTCCTCCCGTATTGCCTCCCGTCGGGCCTCTGGGATCCGATAGGGTTTTAACTTCACCCTTTCACCGGGCGGGGTAATAATATCATGCTCTACCCCAGATGTTTGTCCCGGCAGCTCAGAGAACACCTCCTTGTTGCGAAGCACAAACTCCTTAACCTCCTGTTGTTGGGGTTGTGACAAGGTGGCTGCTATTCCAACCTCCGGAATCACGCAACCAGTTTGAGCTGGTGACCAAGTTTCTGCGACTAGGGACTCTCTATCCCTCCAGGCTTTCAACAGATTAACGTGATATATCTGTTCGGGCTTTCGCCTTCCTGGTTGTCTGACCTTGTAATTCACTTCGCTCACTTTTTCCATTATCTCGTAGGGGCCTTGCCATTTGGCAAGGAATTTACTTTCAACCGTAGGGACAAGTACCAATATCCTATCCCCCGGGGAAAAGGTACGGGTCTTTGCTCCATGGTTGTACACTCTCTGCTGTGCCAACTGCGCTTGGGCCAAATGTTCCTTCACGATGGGCATTACCTGTGCAATTCGATCTTGCATCAGGGCGACATGCTCAATCACACTCCTGTGGGGAGAACTCTCACTTTCCCAAGTTTCCTTGGCAATATCCAACAGCCCTCTTGGGTGTCTCCCATACAGTAACTCAAAGGGGGAGAATCCCGTAGAGGATTGGGGCACCTCCCTAATAGCAAACATCAAATAAGGAAGTAGACAGTCCCAATCCTTTCCATCTCTTTCCACCACTTTCTTCAACATTTGTTTTAGGGTTTTGTTGAATCTTTCAACCAGCCCATCGGTTTGGGGGTGATACACAGATGTACGCAATTGCGTCACTTTGAGCAATTTACACAGCTCTTTCATAACCCGGGACATAAAGGGTGTACCTTGGTCCGTAAGCAGTTCTTTACAAATACCCACCCGGCTAAAAACAAGAGATAGCTCTTTGGCTATGGTTTTGGCCGAGGTATTTCTGAGAGGGATCGCTTCTGGATAACGGGTGGCATAGTCCATTATAACCAATATGTACTGGTGCCCCCTAGCGGACTTGATTATAGGACCTACCAAATCCATTGCGATTCTCTCAAACGGGACCTCAATGATGGGTAGAGGGACCAGCGGGCTACGGAAATGTGGCATCGGGGCCGACCTCTGACACACAGGGCAGGAGGAACAATAATTTTCTATGTCCTTCATCACCCCAGGCCAATAGAATCTCTGTAATACCCTCTCTCGGGTTTTCTCTGTCCCCAGATGACCTCCAAGAATGTGCCCATGGGCCAACTCCAACACCAACTTCCTGTAAGGTTTGGGCACCACAAGCTGCTCAACGGTTTCTTCTGCCCTTTTTGCCACCCGATACAGTAGGTCCTTCTCTACGCTGAAGTATGGGTAAGTGCAGGTATTATCTGGGTTCACTAACTCGCCATCTATTTCCACTACGTTTTCCCGTGCCTTTATTAGGGCGGGGTCTTTTAACTGTTCTGTGGCAAAATTTTCCCTGTGAACCTCCAGATCAGAAAACTCCACAGACGGTAGGTTTTCGTCTGAGGAGGTGGGCTCCTCTCCAGTTTCTTGAGTCTCCCCTGCCAATACTGACAAGGGAAATTCTGGAGAGTCCTCACCACTCTCAGAGGAGTTCTGGCTATCACATTCCTGGTACATAGGGGCACCAGTGGGGGGCTCAGGATCATCCCACAGTTCCCAGAACTTCGGAAAATCCCTTCCCACAATGGCATCATGCGGTAATTGAGATACTAACCCCACTGGATGAGAGAGGGTACCTTTGGGGGTCTCGAAACACACTGTAGTCACTGGATACTCTCGGGTGTCCCCATGCACACAAATAACAGCTACCTTGCTATTCCCAGAGACCTCTGTTTTAACTAATTCAGCCTTTATCAGGGTCACAAGGCTACCTGAATCCAGTAATACCACAACATTTCTACCATTAATACACATTTTGCATAAATGTTTCTCAGTTCCCCGAATGGCAGTGCATGCGACTGTCGCACACAGCGACTGACGTCTGTCCATCAGAAAGTCACATTGCATGGGTTCCTCCACAACCGGGCAATTTGCTGCAATATGTCCCGCTTGCCGGCAGCGGTAGCAAACAATCCATTTGGCTGCCTCTTGAGCCCCTGACTTCCCAGGCTGTTCTCGCCAAACTTTGGGTAGAGCTCCCACCCTCTCACTCTCTCCATCCTCACCCCTTGGAATCCTCTTATCCGCCCCTGGGGATGGTCTGGTCTTAGGGTGGAAAGTCCGAGAGTCTCTGGAAGAGGCCGTCAGGTTCTCTGTAGCCAAGTATTTCTCTACACGATCCACAAGACCACCGGCCGTCTCTGGGTCTCCATGGCTTACCCACTTTTGGATGGCAGTAGGAAGAGCTCTCAAAAACCGATCCATTACAACACGTTCCACAATCTCTGGTGCGGACAAAGTCTCTGGCTGTAGCCACTTCCTGCTCAGGTGAATGAGATCATACATTTGAGACCTGGGGGGTTTTCCAAGCTGGAAAGTCCAGTTATGCACACGCTGAGCCCGGACAGCCAGGGTGACACCCAGCCTTGCCAATATTTCAGCTTTTAGCCTCACATAGTCTTTTGCTTGGTCAGGCTCTAGGTCATAGTAAGCCTTCTGCGATTCACCAGTTAACAGAGGAGCCACCAGTCCAGCCCACTGCTCCTCAGGCCACTTTTCTCTTTCAGCAGTCCTTTCAAATGTGGTCAAAAATACCTCTGGATCATCCTCTCCAGTCATTTTTGTCAATAAACGACTCACCCCAAAGGACGCGGTATTAGTGGGACGGCTTTCCTCACTGGTCTGCGGACGTTGCTGCATTACTGCTTCCATTTGTTGTAGTCTCTGCTCTTGCTTCTGTAACAGGTCTATGAAGCGGGCCTCAGATTGCTGCTGGGCTTGTTGATGAGCTTGCTGCTGGGCTGCAAGGCTCCTTTGCAAACCTGCATTTGTCTGCTGTTGATTGGCATTTGCTAGAGCCAGCTGTTTCAGTATCTCCTCCATGCTGGCTTAAAAAAAAACTGCCCGCATTCTCCACCAACTGTGAGGGGGTTAACTCGGTAGCGGGTGTGTGTGACCCCCTGGTTGGGCTCCCCACACAAAAACAGGGCCAGCAGACGGAGGTTGTGGTTTTCAAAATCAAAAGGTGCGGTTTATTTCTCTATGTACAGTGACAAAAACACAGCAAAGCCAAAAAGAAACATAAACAAAATAAATCCTGGTCAGTTTGACCTCTGACTAAACATGCAGGTTTCCTAAACTAACAACTGGGATCAGCCTGGTGCTGTCCTAGTCCCTAAGTCCCTGGTTTAGTAAAAGTCCAAACAAATAGCCACACAGGCTTTGCCTCACCGCACAGGGGTTCACTCTCCCTAGACAGTCCACACAGGTCTGGTTCCAGGCATGAGCTAACATCTAATGAAGCTGGGAGTTTTTATAGAGGCCTTTAAATGAGCTGACAAGCTTCAGCTGGTCTCATCAACTCCCTGCCTGCACGACGCCCAGCCCTCTCCCTAGAGGTATGAGTCATCCATGAGCCCACTAGCCTCAGCTGGGCTTCATCAACTCCCTAGTTGTATAAGTCGGCGTAAAGCCTGAATCTGGGCGAAATATATCTACCCCCCTGGATGCAACCAGGTGACTTTACCTTCCTGCTGTCACAGTAGTTAATACCTAAAAGCTAGTATTCAGTATTATGTTATGGTGTTTTATACTACAACTATAAAATACATTTTATTGTGGCTACAAGATCAATTTACTTGTCTGCTCCTTACAAAAAAGTCCAACAATACAGGGAGGTTCTGCAACAGAGGCATTTTGTGACCTTTTTTTTCTCAACTCTTATCCTGCTAACTGCTACCAACTACTCCTGATATAACCTGCCTTGAGGGACTTGGGTATGGTTCTCCCTAAGCAATGACTGTGACCATCCACTGACAGAAACATCTGTATGGAGACAAATATTCTCCATATACTTGATGACAGGTTGCTTACTATGTGCAATTTTGGTTTACTGCAACCTACACAGATGTAATTATTACCATTCTACGGTGCCTTTAAAAAGTATTCATACCAACTGAAAGTTTCCACATTTTGTCATGTTACAACAAAACGTAAATGTCTTTTATTGGGATTGTATGTGATAGACCAACAGAAAGTGGCACATAATTGTGAAGTGGAAGGTAAATGATTTTCAACATTTTTTACAAATAAATATGTGAAAAGTGTGGTGTGCATTTGTATTCAGCCCCTCTGAGTCAATACTTTGTAGAACCACCTTTTGCTGCAATTACAGATGCAAGTCATTTGGGTATGTCTCTACCAGCTTTGCACATCTAGAGAGTGACATTTTTGCCCATCAAGCTCTGTCAGATTGGATGGAGAGTGTCTGTGAACAGCAATTTTCAAGTCTTGCCACAGATTCTCAATTGTGTTTAGGTTTGGGCTTTGAATGGGCCATTCTAACACATGAATATGCTTTGATCTAAACCATTCCATTGTAGCTCTGGCTGTATGTGTAGAGTAGTCGTCCTGCTGTAAGGTGATCCTCTGCCCCAGTCTCAAGTCTTTTGCAGACTCTAACAAGTTTTCTTCTAAGATTGCCCTGTATTTGGCTCCATCCATCTTCCCATCAACTCTGACCAGCTTCCCTGTCCCTGCAGAAGAAAAGCATCCCCACAAAATGATGCTGCCCCCACTATGTTTCACAGTGGGGGTGGTGTGTTCAGGGTGATGTGCAGTTTTCCACCACACATAGCGTTTTGCTTTTAGGCCAAAAAGTTCAATTTTGGTCTCATCTGACCAGAGCACCTTCTTCCACACGTTTGCTGTGTCCCCCACATGGCTTCTCACAAACTGCAAACAAGAATTCTTATGGCTTTCTTTCAACAATGGCTTTCTTCTTGCCACTCTTCCATAAAGGCCAGATTTGTGGAGGACATGACTAACAGTTGTCCTGTGGACAGATTCTCCCACCTGAGCTGTGGATCTCTGCAGCTCCTCCAGAGCTACCTTCTCTGATTAATGCTCTCCTTGCCCGGCCTGTCAGTTTAGGTGGACGGCCATGTCTTGGTAGGTTTGCAGTTGAGCCATACTCTTTCCATTTTCAGGTGATGGATTGAACAGTGCTCCGTGAGGTGTTTAAAGCTTGGGATATTTTTTTATAACCTAACTTGCTTTAAACTTCTCACAACTTTATCCCTATCTCTAACAAATCTCTGAGGGCTTCACAGAATAGCTGTATTTTTTAGATTAACTTAAAGTGGACTCTATTTACTAATTAGGTGACTTCTGAAGGCAATTGGTTCCACTAGATTTTAGTAAGGGGTATCAGAGTAAAGGGGGCTAAATACAAATGCATGTCACACTTTTCAGATATTTGTAAAAACAAAATGAAAAAACATTTATAATTTTCCTTCCAATTCACAATTATGTGCCACTTTGTGATGGTCTATCATATAAAATCCCAATAAAATACATTTACGTTTTTGGTTGTGACATGACAAAATGTGGAAACTTTCAAGGGGTATGAATACTTTTTCAAGGCACTGTATATCTTTTCCTATGGAAAGTGGTTGTAAAAAAACAAAGAAATTACACGTAAGATGGCTCGCCCCACCTTTCTTTTTGTCTACTTTTTTTGCCTAAACAACAAACACACAGAGGCTTCAAGAACTACATACAATATACACAGTATATATTTTTTTTGTTTTGCAACATTTGAGATCCATGTTAGTTCCAGCAAAGCAAGAGATTTTTGTTTCAGATATGGTAATACATTAATAGTGCATTCATTGATTGCACTTGTTGGCTGGCATTTTTCTTTAAAATCAGCATGATCCTTCAATTTCTCATTAGATATTGTGAGAAATAGGTCATTTTAGACATATAAAACAGTATGAATTTATAGGTTCTTATTCCATTTGGCCATAGAGGGTGGAGATGAAACTGAGAAATGTCCCATGCAGATACGTTCAAACAGGGTCGAGAGTCAAACATTCTTTATCTCTAAGTGAAGTGCTATTCCAGCCTTTAAGCTAGAGTATGCAGACCTATCTAAATTAAGTAGCCTGTAAACTCCAAGTTCATTTGAGTACCACAATAAGAGGGCGTTAAAGACTCTTTATCAGGTGAAGATAATAGATTTACTCTACAGCCCCGATTCCAAAAAGTTGGAACACTGTGTAAAATCTACATAAAACAGAATGCAATGATTTGCAAATCACATATTTTATTCACAATACAAAATAGAAAACATATCAAATGTTTAAACTGAGAAAATGTACAATTTTAAGAAAAAAAAAAAGGTATTTTTGAAATTGATGGCAGCAACATATCTCAAAAAATTTGGGACAGGGCAACAAAAAGCTGTCAAAGTAAGTGGTACTAAGAAGGAAGAGCTGGAAGAACATTTTACAACTAATTAGGTTAATTGGCAACAGGTCAGTAACACTATTGGGTATAAAAAGGGCATCTTAGAGAGTCAGAGTGTCTCAGAAGTAAATATAGGCAGAGGTTCACCAATCTGTTAAAAGCTGTGCCTAAAAATTTTCGTACAATTTCAGAATAATGTTCCTCAATATAAAATTGAAAAGACTTTAAAAATATCATCATCCACAGTACATAATATCATCAAAAGATTCCAAGAATCTAGAGAAATCTCTGTGCGCAAGCACTGCAGCCGAAACACAGTATTTGATGCTCGTGATCTTCGGGCCCTCAGACAGTACTGCATTAAAAACAGGCATCATTCTGTGAAGTATAGGTAAATAGTGCAGCGCTAAAATATCAAAGGAGAATACCAAAAATTACCACTGTAGAAAAAAGTGGTAATATATCAAGCAATAATAATAAATCATGAAGAACAAACATATGTAGTAAAAAGAAACTCCAAGGTGTAAAATTAAAGTCCAAGTGTAATAAACACAAAAGTGTATATAAAACTACAATAATGTGTAAGGAAGTCCTTGTGATGTGAACACATAATATGATGATCCTTCCCACGGAATGACCCAAGGTACAGAAATAACAGGTTGACTGTTGGTAATTCAATCAAACACTTTGAAGAGTGAATAGATGGGGTACTCTTACCACAACAGATGGACTCATCTATCATACGACAGTGAGTCAGACAGGCATAGTTACATAGTTACATAGTTAGTCAGGTTGAAAAAAGACACAAGTCCATCCAGTTCAACCATAAAAAAAAAAAAAAAAGAAAATATATCGTACAATCCCATATACCCAATTCTATACCCACAGTTAATCCAGAGGAAGGCAAAAAAACCCCAGCAGAGCATGATCCAATTTGCTACAGCAGGGGAAAAAATTCCTTCCTGATCCCCCGAGAGGCAATCAGATATTCCCCGGATCAACTTTACCTATAAACGTCAGTACCCAGTTATATTATGTACATTTAAGAAAGAATCCAGGCCCTTCTTAAAGCAATCTACTGAGCTGGCCAGAACCACTTCTGCAGGGAGTCTATTCCACATTTTCACAGCTCTTACTGTGAAAAAACCTTTCCGTATTTGGAGGTGAAATCTCTTTTCCTCTAGACGCAAAGAGTGCCCCCTTGTCCTCTGTGTTGACCGTAAAGTGAATAACTGAACACCAAGTTCACTATATGGACCCCTTATAGTCTCAATGACCTGGATGTGGGTGACCGGATCTCTAATGGCTGCCACGGAGGTCTGGAACAATCCTGAGGATGATGGTCCAATGAGCTGAAGTGCGTGACCTATGCTCCTTCCGCTAGGTCACCATGGAGACTCGATCAGACTCCACGGAGATGATGGAAATGAATGGGGATATGAAAAAAAGGATTGCTCCCAATGGTGCAGGTCAATAAAACCAATCAAGGTTTATTAGAAATATAAAATGTCATACATGTAAACGACAGGCAATATCAAATAAAAAAAGTGATCACAAAAATGGAATAAAGCAATGTGGGGTGCAGTAATGCAAGCCTGATGCGTTTCGACTAAGAGAGTCATCAACAGGGGCATATTTCTGTACCCCCACATTGCACGACACAGTCCATTCACGCCCTGCCCGGCACAGCCCCATCCTGATTGGTTGTGTGTACGGGATCCAGACCATTCATGCTTCCGGTGAGCGGCACCTGTGAGTGTGTGGATTGTTCCACGCTTATTTATAGGGTCATGAGATGCAGCCCACAATCCGGACTGACATAGGGAGCAGTATGATGACTACCTATCAGGGGACACACTCTATCATTGGATGTTGATGGCGTGGATGTCGCCGCCCCTGTCATGCATTGCGGTACTGTCTCGTTGTTGATTGGCCCTAGGGATGGCGGGACAAATCTGTTGGGGATGTCAGGCCCTGATAGGTCGTTTGATTATTCACATCATCATAGAGAGGCTTGAAGTGCAAACATCATGCTTCCATTACACATATACTTTTATATATATACTTTTTTAGGCACATTTTACAAGGTTTATTTGTAATTGGTTATTATATTGTATGTGGGTAGATATGCAGATGGAAGTCTGCTTGCCTTTTTCCTAAAGTTTATGTGCTTGCAATTATAGGTGGATTTGATGCCACTTCCGGTTCCGGCCCCGCCTCCATGGGCGGGCTGGGGTAATTCATCAGTTTATAAATGTTTGTGCAATGTGGGGGTACAGAAATATGCCCCTGTTGATGACTCTCTTAGCCAAAACGCGTCGGGCTTGCATTACTGCACCCCACATTGCTTTTATCCATTTTTGTGATCACTTTTTTATATGATATTGCCTGTCATTTACATGTATAATATTTTATATTTCTAATAAACCTTGATTGGTTTTATTGACCTGCACCATTGGGAGCAATCCTTTTTTTCACATCCCCATTCATTTCCATAATCTCCGTGGAGTCTGATCGGGTCTACATGCTGACCTAGCGGAAGGAGCATAGGTCACACACTTCAGCTCATTGGACCACCATCCTCAGGATTGTTCCAGACCTCCGTGGCAACCATTAGAGATCCGGTCACCCACATCCAGGTCATTGGGACCTTATGCCTGTCCGTCTCACTGTTGTATGATAGATGAGTCCATCTGTTGTGGTAAGAGTACCCCATCTATTCACTTTTCAAAGTATTTGATTGAATTTCCAACAGTCAACCTGTTATTTCTGTACCTTGGGTCATTCCGTGGGAAGAATCATCATATTATGTGTTCACATCACAAGGACTTCCTTACACATTATTGTAGTTTTATATACACTTTTGTGTTTATTACACTTGGACTTTAATTTTGCACCTTGGAGTTTCTTTTTACTACATATGTTTGTTCTTCATGGTTTATTATTATTGCTTGATATATTACCACTTTTTTCTACAGTGGTAATTTTTGGTATTCACCTTTGATATTTTAGCGCTGCACTATTTACCCTATATTTCTGTGTTTTACTTTGTTTGTTTGATTGCTGGCAGCTTTTTATTGCATTTTTCACTTATTACTTTTTTGCACTTGGGTTCTAGCGCAATTTTTTCTTATTATCCCAATCATTCTGTGAAGGACATCACTGCATGGGCTCAGGAATAGTTTAAAAAATCACTGTTTGTGAACACAGTTTGCCGTACTATCCAAAAATGCATGTTAAATCTTTATAATGCAAAGAAGAAGCCATACCTGAACATGATTCAAAAAGCTGCTGTCTTCTCTGGGCCAAAGCTCATTTAAAATGGTCTGTTGCAAAGTCAAAAACTGTTCTGTGGTCAGACAAACAGAAATTTGAAGTTCTTTTTGGCAACCATGGGTGCCGTATCCTCCGGATTAAAGAGGAGAGGGACCTTTCAGCTTGTTATCAGGGCTCAGTTCAAAAGTCTACATCTCTGATGGTATGGGGGTGCATTAGTGCGTATGGAATGGGCATCTTGCACATCTGGAAAGGCATCATCCATGCTAAAATATATCCAGGTTTTAGAGCAGCATATGTTCAGGCAAGAATGGGACAACATTCCTCTCCCAAAACTCCCAGCAACTGGTCTCCTCGGTTCCCAGACATTTGCAGAGTGTTGTTAAAAGAGGAGTGGATCTCTAGATTTCGCCATACTCGATTACATGTTAAAAGCCTAAAATGTTCTTATATTTGTACAATTGCTACTTTTGTGAAATTTACAATAGTATTTTTATTGATAAAAAAAAGAGTGGATGCTGCACCATAGTAAACATGGCCCCCTCCCACCTTTTTTGGAACTGGGGTTGTACTTTGCCAGCTTTATGTTGCTCTGTTCCAACTTTTTTGAGATGTGTTGCTGCCATTAATTTCAAAATGAACTTATTTTCTTCTTAAAATGTTATATTTTCTCAGTTTAAACATTTGATATGTTCTCTATTTTTTATTGTGAATAAAATTTGGGTTTATGAGATTTGCAAATTACAAGGCACAATATGTTGTTTAGGCCAAAGGACGGCAGTAATAAAGTGGGCTAGTTAACATCATATAATGATTGATGAATGGAAGAGTTACATATCCCTGGCTATTCAGGAAATGTTTTGCTTTTGTGAATATAAAAATTTAGATATATGACAGATAGGGAGGTAGCCAAGGCAGCTGATTTACAACAGTAGAAACTTTTGAGATTGTAGACATTTACTGAGCAGATTATGCAGCAAGGGGAAAGACTTGATAAAAGTATAATTTTATTTAAATGTAGAGAAATGCTTTCTATCAGCCTGAAGCCTAATTTGTATATCTCACTTCAGTGGTCAGAAATAATGTAGTGCCTGTTTAGAATCGGGCGTATTTTGAAAACCTCACAAGTAAGTAACATATTCATGTATTAAAGCAACGCCCTAACAGTTTTAACTGGGTAGGTTAATATTATGCTCACAAGTACTAAAATGTTTCCTTTTGGAAATGCGTTGCTGGCTAAAGTTCGGCCTAATTAATGGAGACATTGTGAAAAGATAAATTGGAGACAGGAAGAGGTGGACTTTCATGCGTAAAATGTGGTTTTAAATAAACAAGAGGAAGTCTGACAGCATTCTGAGTGTGACTAATGGTGATCACATGATTTACACCTTGCATTTCAGGTCATGGAGTACCCTGTGCAGAGAAAGAACAGAAGGGTTTCTGTATGAATGGAGGCATATGTTATAGCATAGGACCTAATCAACTGTGCAAGTGAGTAACTGTGTGTCTGTATAAACTAAACCAGACAGAAACTAATAATAACATATCAGATATAATAAGAATTTGTGGAGTCGGGAAGTGAGTGGTTATAGGTTGTGACTGCAGATCATCATTATTCCTTTATCTCTGAACAGCAATCCTGTAATTAATTATATATTAAATAAGGACACCGACTTCTGATTTACTGGTCTGTATATATGTGCAGGTCATGCATGATTGCTAACCCCCTTGATCTCTGTGTTAATTGCTGGTACAAAAACAGCTGAGTGTGTCGTAGATACTGTTTTAGAAACTTGTCTCCAGGTAGTGCGACAAATGGTAGAACCTGCAACAAAAATCATTTACTTTTTGTGTTGGTATGGTATATTAATCTTTTGCAATTATGACAAAACTGCCACAAGCATCTCTCCTTAGAAGTGGTGGAGTTTTATGGTGGCCATACACACTTCGATTTTTTTTATCCAATCGATGTGCCTTTCAATGATCAAAACAATGGAATCCACAAACAATCAAATAGCCATAACTTCCCTTCTCGTTCATTTAGATTCAATTTTGACAGGATTTGATCAAACTGAATCGGTTGATCAGCCAGGGTGAAATATTATTGTGCATGAGTCAGTAGCACTGAGATACTTTGTTCATGAATACGATCATATTTTAATCGATGAGATTATCAAATTGCATGGTGGAAACAGAGTGTCGGAGCTTGCGCCATTGTGATGTAGGTCTCCTTATTTGGTTCTACACAAGGATAGGGTGGTTCTCCTTATGTGCCCTTCCTTTCTTGAAAAGGTGGTGTCTGATTTTAATTTGAATGGGGACATTGTCCTGCCTTCTTTAAGTTCACATCCTTAAAGTGGAGCTCCACCCTAAATAGCAACTTTTGCTATTTGGAACCCTCCCCCCTCCGGTGTCACAATTGACACCTTTCAGGGGGGATAGGGGTGAAGATACCTGTCTAAGACAGGTATTTTCACCCACATCCGGGAGTCCTCTCTCCGGGAAATCTGCGGGAGTTACGTCACTTCCCGCAGACTTCCCTTGGTGTTCTGGGAGACACTCGGCTCCCAGAACACAGGAGCACCAATCAGAACGGCGCAGCGCGACTCGCGCATGCGCCGTAGGGAACCGGGCATGAAGCCGCAGGGCTTCACTTCCTGGTTCCCTCAGCGAGGATGGCGGAGGGAGCAGCAGAGCGACGAGCGGATCGCTCGTCCTCTGCTGCGGACGTCGCTGGACTTCAGGACAGGTAAGTGTCCAAATATTAAAAGCCAGCAGCTGCTGTAGCTGTAGCTGCTGGCTTTTAATATTTTTTTTTCCGGCGGAGCTCCGCTTTAAGATTCTAAGTAAGTTGCGTTGCATTCCTTGAATGTGGTCCATGCAATTTGGGTGTATCTGTTTGCTATAGAGTAATTTTGGAGATCAGATTCTCTTTTTGTGATCCCGGACGGGCTGAGAAAGGGTCTGGAGGCCTCCTCTGCCAACATTTCTAGGTGGATTAGGCAGACGGTGGTTCAGGCTTATACCATTAATGGTCAGGTTCCTCCCTTCCTTGTTACGGAACATTCTTCCAGGGAGCTCAGTGCCTCTTGGGCTTTTCAACATCAGGCATCTGTGTCTCAAAATTTAAGGTGGCTAATTAGTTGTCTATGCACACCTTTACTAAGTTTCACAAGGTGGATGTTGCAGTTTGAAGTTTCTTTTCCCTCTGGGGGGATATATTTTTTCGGTTGGGCTCGTGTTTTCCTGCTTGAGCTCCTGTTGGTCTGTTTTGGCTTTGGTTTTTCCCACTCCTCATCTTTGGCATTGCTTTGAGACATCCCTATTGTCGAGAATACAGTGGCAAGAAAAAGTATGTGAAATTGATTTCTTCTGATTTACTAATAAGTGATAAGTGATTTAGGCAATAATTACTATACACCTGTGATAATTAATATGCAGTGTAAAAAACTTTCAAAATAACTATTCAAAAAGAGCCAGCCCTCAGTCCAATAGTGGGAGTAGAGCGGTGGAACACACGCCATATCTCCGCTCACCATACACCATATACCGGAGACATTGTGTGGAATTTACGCCCCTAGGGCTTTTCTGATTTTGTTTTTTTGCTTTTATATTTTGGAAACATATGATGCGATTGGACCGCTTTTTAAACCTTTTTTTAATAAATGAATCGGAACCATACTATGCAAGTCCATTTTTGTTTGTAAGGGATACCGGGCACCAGAAATCAGGACGGTGAAACCAGGAAGTGTATCCAGTGAAACTGAACGGAGGCTTGGGGGAGCTGGAGTCTGAACGGAACAGGAGAAGTTTGAAAGAAAGAAAAAAGACACTCACTTCACGCTTATATCCCCTGCAGGGGTATCTGGATCTGGTGAGTGGGGAGCCAAGGGGGAGCACAGAAGTCACCCTGATTTGCAAAAAGTGTGCAATAGCTACCGAAGATATCCACAAAAGTCACATTGCTTTGATTTCACTGTCTTGATTGTTGGGAGAACACAGAGGAATATACCCTTCCCATCTGATTTCCATTCAGCATCTTTTTAAAGTTTTTTCACCTTATCCAGCAGGGACACTTACTGTATAGGGCGGGATTTATATCCTGCCAGTGGACTGACAGAGGATATTTAAATTTAACTTTTGTGACAGCAGGAAGGTAAAGTCACCTGGTTGCATCCAGGGGGGTAGATATATTTCGCCCAGATTCAGGCTTTACGCCGACTTATACAACTAGGTGGAGAGTTGTATAAGGCTAGTCGGCTCATGGATGACTCATACCTCTAGGGAGAGTGTGGGGCGTCGTGCAGACAGAGATGAGGAGACCAGCTGAACCTTGTCAGCTCATTTAGGCCTCTATAAGAACTCCCAGCTTCATTAGGTGTTTGCTCATGCCTGGAACCAGACCTGTGTGGACTGTCTAGGGAGAGTGAACCCCTGTGCGGTGAGACAAAGCCTGTGTGGCTATTTGCTTGGACATTTAAAACCAGGGACTTAGGGACTAGGACAGCACTAGGCTGATCCCAGTTGTTAGTTAGGAAACCTGTATGTTTAGTTAGAGGTCAAGTTGACCAGGATTTATTTTGTTTATGTTTCTTTTGCTTTGCTGTGTTTTGTCACTGTAAATAGAAAATAAACCGCACCTTTTTGATTTTGAAAACCACAACCTCCGTTTGCTGGGCCTGTTTTTGTGTGGGGAGCCCATCCCGGGGGTCACCCACACCCGCTGCCGAGCTAACCCCCTCACAGTTGGTGGAGAATGCGGGCAGTTTTTTTTTAAGCCAGCATGGAGGAGATACTGAAACAGCTGGCTCTAGCAAATGCCAATCAACAGCAGACAAATGCAGGTTTGCAAAAGAGCCTTGCAGCTCATCAACAGAGCCTTGCAGCTCATCAACAGAGCCTTGCAGCCCAGCAGCAAGCTCATCAACAGAGCCTTGCAGCCCAGCAGCAAGCTCATCAACAGAGCCTTGCAGCCCAGCAGCAGACAAACGCAACTTTGCAACAGAGTCTGGAGGCTCAGCAACAAGCCCAGCAGCAATCTGAGGCCCGCTTCATAGACCTGTTGCAGAAGCAAGAGCAGAGACTACAACAACAGATGGAAGCAGTAATGCAGCAACGTCCGCAGACCAGTGAGGAAAGCCGTCCCACTAATACCGCGTCCTTTGGGGTCAGTCGTTTATTGACAAAAATGACTGGAGAGGATGATCCAGAGGTATTTTTGACCACATTTGAAAGGACCGCTGAAAGAGAAAAGTGGCCTGAGGAGCAGTGGGCTGGACTGGTGGCTCCTCTGTTAACTGGTGAATCGCAGAAAGCTTACTATGACCTAGAGCCTAACCAAGCAAAAGACTATGTGATGCTAAAAGCTGAAATATTGGCAAGGCTGGGTGTCACCCTGGCTGTCCGGGCTCAGCGTGTGCATAACTGGACTTTCCAGCTTGGAAAACCCCCCAGGTCTCAAATGTATGATCTCATTCACCTGAGCAGAAAGTGGCTACAGCCAGAGACTTTGTCCGCACCAAAGATTGTGGAACGTGTTGTAATGGATCGGTTTTTGAGAGCTCTTCCTACTGCCATCCAAAAGTGGGTAAGCCATGGAGACCCAGAGACGGCCGATGGTCTTGTGGATCGTGTGGAGAAATACTTGGCTACAGAGAACCTGACGGCCTCTTCCAGAGACACTCGGACTTTCCACCCTAAGACCAGACCATCCCCAGGGGCGGATAAGAGGATTCCAAGGGGTGAGGGTGGAGAGAGTGAGAGGGTGGGAGCTCTACCCCAAGTTTGGCGAGAACAGCCTGGGAAATCAGCGGCTCAAGAGGCGGCAAGAAGGATCGTTTGCTACCGCTGCCGGCAAGCGGGACATGTTGCAGCCAATTGCCCGGTTGTGGAGGAACCCATGCAGTGTGACTTTCTGACGGGCAGACGTCAGTCGCTGTGTGCGACAGTCGCATGCACTGCCATTCGAGGAACTGAGAAACATTTATGCAAAATGTGTGTTAATGGTAGAAATGTTGTGGTATTGCTGGATTCAGGTAGCCTTGTGACCCTGATAAAGGCTGAGTTAGTTAAAACAGAGGTCTCTCGGAATAGCAAGGTAGCTGTTATTTGTGTGCATGGGGACACCCGAGAGTATCCAGTGACTACAGTGTGTTTCGAGACCCCCAAAGGTACCCTCTTTCATCCAGTGGGCTTAGTATCTCAGTTACCGCATGACGCCATTGTGGGAAGGGATTTTCCGAAGTTCTGGGAACTGTGGGATGATCCTGAGCCCCCCACTGGTGCCCCTATGTACCAGGAATGTGATAGCCAGAACTCCCCTGAGAGTGGTGAGGACTCTCCGGAATTTCCCTTATCAGTATTGGCAGGGGAGACTCAAGAAACTGGAGAGGAGCCCACCTCCTCAGACGAAAACCTACCGTCTGTGGAGTTTTCTGATCTTGAGGTTCACAGGGAAAACTTTGCCACAGAACAGTTGAAAGACCCCGCCCTAATAAAGGCACGGGAAAACGTAGTGAAAATAGATGGCGAGTTAGTGAACCCAGATAATACCTGCACTTACCCATACTTCAGCGTAGAGAAGGACCTACTGTATCGGGTGGCAAAAAGGGCAGAAGAAACCGTTGAGCAGCTTGTGGTGCCCAAACCTTACAGGAAGTTGGTGTTGGAGTTGGCTCATGGGCACATTCTTGGAGGTCATCTGGGGACAGAGAAAACCCGAGAGAGGGTATTACAGAGATTCTATTGGCCGGGGGTGATGAAGGACATAGAAAATTATTGTTCCTCCTGCCCTGTGTGTCAGAGGTCGGCCCCGATGCCACATTTCCGTAGCCCGCTGGTCCCTCTACCCATCATTGAGGTCCCGTTTGAGAGGATCGCCATGGATTTGGTAGGTCCTATTATCAAGTCCGCTAGGGGGCACCAGTACATATTAGTTATAATGGACTATGCCACCCGTTATCCAGAAGCGATCCCTCTCCGAAATACCTCGGCCAAAACCATAGCCAAAGAGCTATCTCTTGTGTTTAGCCGGGTGGGTATTTGTAAAGAACTGCTTACGGACCAAGGTACACCCTTTATGTCCCGGGTTATGAAGGAGCTGTGTAAATTGTTCAAAGTGACGCAATTACGTACATCTGTGTATCACCCCCAAACCGATGGGCTGGTTGAAAGATTCAACAAAACCCTAAAACAAATGTTGAAGAAAGTGGTGGATAGAGATGGAAAGGATTGGGACTGTCTACTTCCTTATCTGATGTTTGCTATTAGGGAGGTGCCCCAATCCTCTACGGGATTCTCCCCCTTTGAGTTACTGTATGGGAGACACCCAAGAGGGCTGTTGGATATTGCCAAGGAAACTTGGGAAAGTGAGAGTTCTCCCCACAGGAGTGTGATTGAGCATGTCGCCCTGATGCAAGACCGAATTGCACAGGTAATGCCCATCGTGAAGGAACATTTGGCCCAAGCGCAGTTAGCACAGCAGAGAGTGTACAACCGTGGAGCCAAGACCCGTACCTTTTCCCCGGGGGATAGGATACTGGTACTTGTCCCTACGGTTGAAAGTAAATTCCTTGCCAAATGGCAAGGCCCCTACGAGATAATGGAAAAAGTGAGCGAAGTGAATTACAAGGTCAGACAACCAGGAAGGCGAAAGCCCGAACAGATCTATCACGTTAATCTGTTGAAAGCCTGGAGGGATAGAGAGTCCCTAGTCGCAGACACTTGGTCACCAGCTCAAACTGGTTGCGTGATTCCTGAGGTTGGAATAGCAGCCACCTTGTCACAACCCCAACAACAGGAGGTTAAGGAGTTTGTGCTTCGCAACAAGGAGGTATTCTCTGAGCTGCCGGGACAAACATCTGGGGTAGAGCATGACATCATTACCCCGCCCGGTGAAAGGGTGAAGTTAAAACCCTATCGGATCCCAGAGGCCCGACGGGAGGCAATACGGGAGGAAGTACAGAAAATGCTGAACTTAGGGGTGATAGAGGAGTCCCAAAGTGATTGGTCTAGTCCCATTGTGTTGGTGCCTAAACCGGATGGGAGCTGGCGATTTTGTAACGATTTTCGTCAGTTGAACAAAGTTACAAAATTTGACACCTACCCCATGCCACGTATAGATGAGTTGATCGACCGGCTGGGAACAGCCCGATACATGACGACTCTTGACCTCACAAAAGGGTATTGGCAAATCCCCCTGGCCAAGTCGGCCAAAGAGAAAACCGCATTTGTAACCCCAGACGGGGCGTTCCAATATAAAAGAATGCCGTTCGGGTTACAGAATGCGCCGGCCACATTCCAGCGGAAAATGGACCAGATGCTGAGGCCCCATCGGAAGTATGCTGCGGCTTACCTGGATGACGTAATTGTCCATAGCACAGATTGGGCCTCACATCTGCCAAAAGTGCAAGCAGTCCTGGACTCTGTTCGGGAAGCGGGGTTTACGGCTAACCCCAAGAAGTGTACCATTGGGCAGGAAGAGGCCAAATATCTTGGGTACACCATTGGGAGGGGAGTAATAAAACCCCAACTCAACAAAGTCGAGGCCATCCAGAGTTGGCCACGTCCCAACAGCAAGAAGCAGGTACGAGCCTTTCTGGGAATCGCTGGGTATTATCGGCGATTCATTCCCCACTTTGCTTCTAAGGCTGTGCCCCTAACCAACCTGACGAAGGGGAAAGGGTCGGTCATGATTAAATGGACCCCCGAGGCTGAGGCAGCATTCCAATTCTTGAAACAAGCCTTATGTAGCCAGCCAGTGTTGTACTCACCCGACTTCTCTAAAGACTTTGTCGTACAAAGTGATGCGTCAGATGTGGGGTTAGGAGCAGTATTGTCCCAGGTCTGGAACGGGGAAGAGCACCCAGTCATTTACCTCAGCAGGAAGTTGAAGTCCCATGAGGTAAATTACGCCACCGTTGAAAAGGAGTGTTTAGCGGTGAAGTGGGCTCTAGATTCCCTTCGGTACTACCTGCTAGGTAGGCACTTTGACTTGGTTACGGATCACGCTCCGTTAAAGTGGATGGCTCAAAACAAGGAAACAAATAGAAGAGTGAATAGGTGGTTCCTGGCCCTCCAGGAATTCAACTTCACAGTAAAGCATCGCCCTGGCGTTCAAATGGGGAATGTGGATGCTTTGTCTCGAGTACATGAATGCCTGATTGCTGGTGTTCCAACCCCGAGGTTAAAACAAGAGGGGGGGTATGTGACAGCAGGAAGGTAAAGTCACCTGGTTGCATCCAGGGGGGTAGATATATTTCGCCCAGATTCAGGCTTTACGCCGACTTATACAACTAGGTGGAGAGTTGTATAAGGCTAGTCGGCTCATGGATGACTCATACCTCTAGGGAGAGTGTGGGGCGTCGTGCAGACAGAGATGAGGAGACCAGCTGAACCTTGTCAGCTCATTTAGGCCTCTATAAGAACTCCCAGCTTCATTAGGTGTTTGCTCATGCCTGGAACCAGACCTGTGTGGACTGTCTAGGGAGAGTGAACCCCTGTGCGGTGAGACAAAGCCTGTGTGGCTATTTGCTTGGACATTTAAAACCAGGGACTTAGGGACTAGGACAGCACTAGGCTGATCCCAGTTGTTAGTTAGGAAACCTGTATGTTTAGTTAGAGGTCAAGTTGACCAGGATTTATTTTGTTTATGTTTCTTTTGCTTTGCTGTGTTTTGTCACTGTAAATAGAAAATAAACCGCACCTTTTTGATTTTGAAAACCACAACCTCCGTTTGCTGGGCCTGTTTTTGTGTGGGGAGCCCATCCCGGGGGTCACCCACACCCGCTGCCGAGCTAACCCCCTCACACTTTCTATACCATGGATATTTGCCTACCATTGGACTGAGGGCTGGCTCTTTTTGAATAGTTGTTTTGAAAGTTTTTTACACTGCATATTAATTATCACAGGTGTATAGTAATTATTGCCTAAATCACTTATTCATGCACTAGAGATTGATTGATTGTAAGATTAGAGGTTTATCTGCAAAATGATATCTATCATCTTTTAGCACTCTCACAGGCCATACTCACAGGCCACACCCACTTTTCAGGGAATTATGAAGTATTTGTTAATCTTTGTAAAAAATTTCTTATTTATTTCTGTTACCAGTAAGTACCGATAGTTAGGGGCAACCCGCCCGTTGTCTGTCCTCTTTTTAAGGGCCATACACTGGTAACACCCACTTATATATTTATAAGTTTCACTAACAGTCACTGCACTGATACCCACATTTATCACTTCTATCACGCAGTGGCAGGCAGCACCACACACCCCATCACCAGAATCTTTGCATAAACACTAGCCCTGGTTCAGGGACTCAGAGGGGAGGCAGCAGCCAATTACATCTCTTTAGCGCAGAGATAACTAACTTTGTTTTCCATCAATGAACGAAAGATAAAACTGAATTTTTGTTAACGTAAAATCCCTTTCTCTGGGGGAAACAGCACCCACCCCTTTTTTTTGATTGTACTGATTTGTTACTATCTGGTTTGCCTATGTTAGAGACAGGGTTTATACCAGCTAGGTCTGCCCTTAAGCTGTGCCGAGTTTCCCTTCTGCCTCATGCCCTACTCATGTAGGTGGCGCTAGAAGCCCTATGATAGAGAACAAGAAGCTGCGTCCGTCAATGAACTCAGAAAAAGGGATTTTACAGTGATTAAGAAAAAAAACTGTTTTTTTTTCTCCGCTTTTCATTTTGTGTCCCATCTCAGTTCAGCTGATCTCCTGAAGCCCCTTTGCAGACACTTCCTATCTACATTATGACACTCCAGTGGTGGCTGCATGTTAAACTTTTTTTTTGTAATAATGTATAGTTATTGTAGATATCCACCTCATGTGCATTTAGTGGTCATTTTATGTAATATTTCATAATTGTTTTTCAGATGTATTAACAATTACACAGGGGAACGCTGTGAAGGTATCCTTTTGGCTAGTGTGGAAAGAGAGCCCCAAAGTGACTTTTCCATAAATTTCCTGGTATTAGGATTTTTTTTGGGCCTCCTATTTTTAGGTTTCATCTATTTCTGTTGCAGGTAAGCTAATGTTTCAGCAGCAACTCTAGACAGTTGTGTCTAGAATTTAAATCTATATTTATTAGTTTTAAAAATGTAATGAACAAAAAATTCTTCGCAATGCAATAATCACAATTAATTTTTATTTTATTTTTACAAATGTCGTGTTATCCACTTAAGCTATTCATGACAGTTAAAGCGTTTGTTACCCAAAAAATTAATAAAAAAATGGATCCTGTTCCATTAACCTTTTCTCTGCCGGGTCCGTACGTCGTATGAACCCGACAGCGGGGGATATTACACCTAATCCGGAGGCTGCAGCTACCAGAATTGCGTGTAAAACTGACAGGCAGTTTTTTTCTCCCCTATGTGATGAAAAAAATGTTAAGTAAAAAAAAAAAAATTCTGGAAAAAAAAAATCTTTGCAAAAAATAAAGTTACACCCAAGCACATAAACCCCCCACCCCCACATATACACATGCACGAACGTAAACGCATGCGTCGGGTGCCTACGTGTGAAAACGTTGATTGCGATGCACGTTACATATTTCTGCGCGCGCTGGAGTGAGAGCAATAATTCTAACACAAGACCTCGTCCATAACACTAAACTGATACCTATAGGGGTCTTTTGAAGCATCCTCTATAGAAAATACAGGGTAGGTGTAGTTTGACGCCATTTCACGGGAGCACAAAAATTTAAGGTTTTGCATGTTGAGTATCTATTTACTCAACCTTGTTTTTTATATTTCACCAAAAATGTAATTTATTGCGTTTGTGTGCCCTAAAATACTCGTTTGTGTGTTCTTCACTGAAGTTTGCGGTAATATCGTGTGACATAAAAAATTGGAACTACCACTATTTTATTCTCTAGGGCAGGGATATGCAATTAGTGGACCTCCAGCTGTTGCAGAACTACAAGTTTCATGAGGCGTAGCAAGACTCTGACAGCCACAAGCATGACATGCAGAGGCAGAGGCATGATGAGACTTGTAGTTTTGCAACAGCTGGAGGTCTGATAATTGCATATCCCTGCCCTAGGGTATCTGCTTTCAGAAAAACTGAAAATGTATTACCAATACTTACCGTAATTTTCCTTTCCTGATGGACTCCATGGCAGCCTACGTGTGGGTTAACCCCGCCTCCTCTCCAATGCTATAGGACCCCATACCCATAAAAGTAAGCTCACCTCTCAGTACTGTGTTCCGTAACTAGCCGACTCTTTGGACACTTATTTTCATACTTTTAATATTATTTTCTTTTAGGGTGGGAACTCCGTCTGCCATGGAGTCCATCAGGAAAGGAAAATTACGTTAAGTATTGGTAATAAATTTTCAGTTTTTCTGACAGACTCCATGGCAGATTTTTCCTATATCCAGTGGATGAGTATCATTAGATTCCAAAGTTTTGAATGTAGGAAGAACAATTTCCTGATTCTCGTGGAATACTGAGGACACTTTAGGATTTGAACCCAACAGGGGTATAAGGACTACTCGATCTGGAAAAAATGTAAGAAAAGGTTCTTCATGACCCAGTGAACCGATCTCAGAAACCCTCTTAGCCGAGGTGATGGCAACTAAGAAGGCTACTTTTGCTGAAAAGTCCTTAATGGAGGACGGGGGGGGGCCTCGTCGTACTGAGTCCAGACAAGGAATCTAGGATGAGAGGAAGATCCCACTTGGGAAATCTTGGCTTCCTTTGAGGTTTAATTCTTGACGCTCCCCGGAAAAATTGCAGAACTAAGGGATGGACTGCCCATGAGATCCCAGAAAAAGCTAATAAGGCAGAAACTTGAACTGACATATAAGGGTAAGTCTAGTCCGGTTTGAAGAAAACTGAGAACATCTTGAACTCTTGGATTTCTGAAGGACCTCCCAGAAGCAGAGGAGAATTCAACGAATCTTGCCCAGATTCTTCCATAAACTTTGTTGGTACTTGTCCTTCTTGAGCTTAACAGAGTAGAAATCACTCTAGAGGCGCAACCAAGGGATTCCAGCCTCTCCCTCTCAAGAACCAGACCGCCAGTCCCATCAATGCCGGACAAGGGTGTAGAAGTGACCCTTGAGAGAGAAGGTCCGGCCTGAGAGGAAGAGGTACCGGGTCCCGGTAGCTCAGTTGGATCAGGAGGGGAAACCAGGGCCTGTTCGGCCAGTAGGGAGCCACCACTGTTACTTCCACTGATTCCGCTTGAAGTCTCCGCAGGAACTTGAGAATAATTGGGATCGGGGGAAAGGCATATGCCCTCTTGAACCTCCACCGATCCGTCAGGGCATCCGTTCCGCATGCATGGCTGCAACGTCCCCGAGTGTAGAACTTCACTACCTTGTAATTGTAAGGGGAAGCGAATAGGTCCACCTCGGGATTGACCCCTAGAGACAGAATCCAGTTGAATGACTGTACATGGAGGGACCACTCGTTGTTGTCTAGGCGAGTGCGTGAGAGGAAGTCTGCCTGGGAGTTCTGGACTCCCGGAATGAAAACTGACGAAATATTGGCCAGGTTTTTCTGTGCCCATGTTATTATAGGCTCGACCTCTAGAAGGAGAGTAGAACTCCAGGTCCCCCCTTGCTTCTTCACATACGACACTGCTGTTGTGTTGTCCATCCTTAACAACACCGACTCTCCTTTCAGGAACCGGGAGAAAGATTGGAGGGTGTACCAGGCCTCCCTGAGCTCCAGGACGTTTGAGCCTGGGTTGTGAAGACAAGCGTCCTATCTGCCCTGAGCTAGGTTCTGACCACAGAGAGCCCCCCAGCCTGAGCCGCTGGCGTTGGTCGTGACTATAACCCAGGAGATGGGGGCAATGGAATGACAGTTTTGCAAAGGCTGTTTCTCATTGTTGTGGATATGTGGATCAGCTGACTCTTGTCCTCTGACTTCCACTGCCGGAGGAACCCTGACTGGAACGGGCGTAACCTCCACAGAGCCCATGGGGGTCGTGGAGACCATTGTGCCAATGATTGTTAGGCATTGTGATGCTTTTAGACGAGGGGCATCCAGAGCACGAGAAATCCTCTTCCGAATCACCGGAATCTTCTCTACCGGTAGGGAGATGGTGTTTTCTACTGTGTTAAACAGAGCCCCTAAGTAAATTAAGCATTGGGCTGGATCCAGGTGGCTTTTTTTCAGATTTAGAAGCCATCCAAAGCTGGAAAGGGTTGAGATCACTTGTTCTCTGTGCACCAGCAGTTGTTCTCTGTTTTGAGACAGAACTAGGAGATCGTCTAAATAATGATAAAGACGCACCCCCTTTAGCCTGATGAGGGCCACTACGGCCAAGAGGACCTTGGTGAAAACCCGAGGGGAAGTTGTCAAACCGAATGGTAGGCAGATGAATTGTAGATGTTCCTGCCCGGCATGGAACCGGAGGTACTTTAGAAAATCCTTTGCCACTGGCACGTGGAAATAGGCGTCTTTCAGGTCTATCAAAATCATCCAGTCGCCTGGTTGGATGGCTTGTTGTATTGTTGACAGAGTCTTCATTTTGAATTTTCCGTGCCTTATGAACTTGTTCAGGTACGTCAAGTCTATTACTGGGCGCCAGGCACCGCTTTTCTTTTGGACTAAGAAAAGGGGGGAGTACACACCCTGGAACTGTTCTTCCTCTGGCACACACACTACTGCTCCCTGGGTTTTCAGCAGATCTACGTAGGACAGTAAGGCCTGATTTTGCTCTTCCGTACTTGGAAGTAGGGTTGAGATAAATCTGGGGGGAGGAATGCTGGAGAAGGACCATGCGTGACCTGACGACACTGTCCTGACGACCCAGAAGTCTGAGATTGAAGCCACCCAGACATGCCGGAAGAGTAGCAGGCGTGCTCCCACCCGACCCGCCTGGGCGGGCAAAATCTCAAAAGGATTTAGCCTGATCGCGATCATTGGACGTCTGGCTTTTCGCTGGCTTGCGTTTCTTTTGAAGTCCCGGCCGGGTCTATAGGAGCATGCTTCCCTCGAACGTTCCGGGCTGCGTCTTCTGAACTGGGGCTTCCTTTGACCCTGTGGACGCTTGTCCTGTGGTAGAAAGCCAGATTTTCCGCCTGTAGCCTTAGCTTTGGAGTCATCTAGTTTGTTACCAAACAGCGATGATCCTTCGAAAGGAATCTTGCACCATGTTTGCTTAGAAGATGGGTCAGCCTGCCAAGGGCGTAGCCATAGGGCTTGTTTAGCTGTAACTGAGGATAGCATAATCCTGGACAGTAGACGGATCAGATCAACCGATGCTTCTCCCAAGAAGGCCACCGCTAGTTTTAGCTCTGCTGCTGCTGAATTACTGGCCAGTTCTTCTGAAACACCTTTAAGAAAGGAATCTACATTCTCAGTCCATGCCTCCATAGCCTTAGACACGGCTGCCAAGGCTAGGGCGGGTTTACAAGCTGTACCAGCAGGGCCGTAAATTCTTTTGAAGTCCTGATCCATCCTTCTGTCAAGACTGTCTTTAAAGGAGACTGCGTCGTCTAGCGGGAGCGTGACATGTTTGGCCAAATGCATTACAGCTGCGTCTACAGAAGGAATTTTCTCTAGGTATTTTACCTCGTCTGCTTTGAAGGGATACATCCTGGAGGCTTTGCTTGTCATAGAGGACTTTCTGTCCACTTTACTCCACTCCTCGTCAAAAATGCCCTTTCGTTCGGCTAATAGCGGAAAACTTGGGCGCTCTTTCCCCAGGCGTTTGAAAAAAAAATTCTGCTTGGCTGGGGGAGTGGATGGGTCATCCCACATAAGGGCCTCTTTGACTGCTTTAATAAGCGGAGTCACTAGAGAAAGGTCAAATTCCACACTCTCCTCATCACTCTCCAATTCTCCGTCCGAGGGAACGGGGGGGGGGGGGAAGCGTAGGGCTGGGAAGGACCTGGAACTTCATGGACCCCATCAGCCGGGGAACCAGACCGAGTAATGCTGGACTGACTCTGTGCGTGGGAAGTATCCATCCCCTTCAGAGAGCGTTGCACCACCTGTTTCACTAGAGACTCGATCCGTTGATCCTCTGTCTCTTTTTCCCCAACCGCATGGGCATAGCAATAATTGCATAATGATTTGCCCTCTGGGACTCGTGTGCCGCATCCCCAGCAAGCTCTCCGATCAGAGTGACTGTCCTGGCGGTAGGAGCGGTGTCTGGAGGAGGAATGGGACCTTCTCCTCTGGTGGTGGGATGCAGACGGCGAATCACGTCTGGATTTAGATGAATGTTTTAGATGTGGCCTGGCAAGGTCTGTGTCGATTTGAAGATCCGCAGAAGGGCTAAAGGAAAAAAAGGGATTGGGGAAACAAATAAGTCATCAAGCAACAATACTTGCGACTGTACCCCAAGCTCTCCCCCCTCCCGCACATACCTAGTGTGTGAGGGCTGGCCACATGTAAGCGGTGAATGGTCCATAACTTCTGGACTGGAGCGTCACAAAATAAACAGGTCTGGTAAAGAAACCTACTGTATTATACAGAAAACATTAATAAGTAACTTGCCCTTAAAAAGGGCTCTACCATATAGCAAGAGACATAAACCTTTTGTAACATACAATGCCTAAAACATATATGTATTCGTATAAACATATACACATAGAAACCAAGCCTCTAAAACTGCCATGCTAAAAACATCACTTAAATAAGAACACTGACCTGGAACCACAGGGTGTTTAGATTTCTTCTGCTCTCCTGTCAGGGAACTCCCAAATGACACAGGCTAGCAGCTGCTTTTAAAATCCCCGCCTTGTGACCTCACAGCTTGTCCACACAGCGCACCTGCGCGGTAGAGAAGCCTGCATGGCCGCCGAAGGATCCGCTGAACCACGCATGCGCGAACCAAGCCTCGCTCTGGGAGCGGACACTGCGCATGCGTGAACGGCGACGGCGCCCGAGATTCGGGTCACCGCTGCGAGCTGGGACGCAGTGCGTTCCAGCCGCCATTAGGAAGAACAGGGGCATGTACAGACAAAACAAACTACATATAAAAAACACAGATGCGACTGCCATGGAGCATGAATTAAAGTTGCAGACGTTTGCCAGCCGAGGACGTCCTGATCTTGGGCACACAGCAGCAACACCATCCTGGAACATCATGGTTGCTGTAAGCTCTCCGCCAGCCCATGGCTGGGTTCCGAGCTGCACCGCTAAAGAGGTGTGCCATCCATCCTGGGACATCTGAACGGACGTGCATCCTTCTCCATTGGAGGACAAAAAAGGAACACAGTACTTAGAGGTGAGCTTACTTTTATGGGTATGGGGTCCTATAGCATTGGAGAGGAGGCGGGGTTAACCCACACGTAGGCTGCCATGGAGTCTGTCAGGAAATATATCATATTTGTGGGTTTTGTGTAATCTTCAGGCCTAAAATGATTTTTAAACGTGTGCAAAAAAAAACCCGCAATAACGGCTCTGGCAGCAAACGGGTTAAAGCATGTTATACAGCACAGTGCTTGTGCTGTGTAACTTGGCCACCTGTAACACCTGGCTGATCCTGCCTGGCTATACCCTCCCTCCCTGTAAACTGACCACGGTATATCATGCCTGCTGAGCCCTGACACCATGGTCAGTTTACGTGCCTCCGTCATCCGCAGCCCTGCTTTGCTGTGTCCTCCTCCCCCCTCCCCTCCCTGCCTGTCAGCTCTGTCCACTCTACGATCCTCCCCTCCTGGTACAATCATATCTATACTACGATTATGCCATCCCTCAGTTATATAACGCTATGTGTCCCTGTGTTGTATGAAAAAAATGCCCATTATACCGTATATCAGAGCGGCTCCCGGCACTCACGTGATTCCTCGGCTCTCTCTCCTCCCCGGCTGATGTCAGCGGCAACCCACTATAGCTGTCAGCCAGGCAGAGGAGAGAGCTGAGGAGTCACATGAGCACCGGGAACTGCTCTGATATACGGTATAATGGGCATTTTTTTTAATATAACATAGGCACAGCGACACTGTATAAAGCCTCGTACACACGATCGGACTTGGCCGGGCACACCCATAGCATACACACGCTCGGACTTTTCTGCAAACTTTCCCAAAACTTTTCCAACATCACATGGTTTTTCCGCTCTTTTCCGCCACCCTTTGGTCAACTTCTGCTATTGTTGGTTGATTTTAACATTGGTTCTGGGCATGCTTATTTGTCCATCGGACAAAAGTCAGATGGATTTCTGTACACACGGTCGGACTTTGCTCCATCGGACTTTTGTTGGCGAAAAGTTTGTCTGTTTGCAGACCGAACATTTGTCCGATGAAAACCAAAAAAGTTCGTCCGATGGAGCGTACACACGGTCTGATTTTTTGTCAAACTTGCTCAAAATGAAGTTTGTTGGCAAAAAGTCAGACCGTGTGTACGAGGCTTAAGAGAGGATGGCATGATTGTAGTATAGTGGGTTAACAACCACTTTAACAATTGCTTTTAACAGAGATCATCACTGTTATAAGCAATAACAGTGTAAAAGAAACTACTCTGATGACAGGATGTAAAAATAGAAAAAGAAAGGTAAAAAAAAAGAAAAGAAAAATGTTTAAAAAATTTAATTTTTTTTTTTTACCAGCCAGCATCCCTGATTACTGCCACACCGGGCATATGATGGCCCTGTACTGCGCCAGTGGCTGTATATATAAATAAATAAATTACAACTTCAAACAACTCGCCATGCCTTTTACTAAATACCCTGGACTGTCTGTTTTCCAAAAAGGGGTAATTTGGGTATTTGTAATGTCCTAGAATTTTAGGGTCTCAAGAAATGATAGACCGTCAGTGCATCAGGATTGATACATTTTCAAATATATATACCATATTTTGGAGACTCTGTAACTTTCACACAGACTAAATAATAGACACTGATTTGGGGTTATTTTTTACCAAAGACATGTAGCAGAATACATTTTGGTCTAAATTTATGAAGATAAAATATTTATTTGCAAAAGTTTATAAAACAGAAACTAAGAAAATTTAGTTTTTTTAATCAAACTTTTTGGTATTTTTTTTGTTTATATAGCAAAAAAAAAACCCAGTGGTGATTAAATGTCACCAAAACAAAACTCAAAATGTGTGGAAAAAATTATATAAATTTAATTTGCATACAGTGTTGCATTACCGAGCAATAGCCAGTAGTGGTGCTGAATAGTAAAATATGCCCTGGTTATGCAGGGGGCAAAACCTTCTGGAGGTCAAGTGGTTAAAAGTGGTTGTAAACCTCAGACATGAAATATGAACAAAGCATGTACTTCTATAGTGCACTAATGCGGCGTACACACGATCGGAATTTCCGACAATAAAACCGTGATTTTTTTTTCCGACGGATGTTAGCTCAAACTTGTCTTGGATACACACGGTCGCACAAATGTTGCTCAGGAATTCCGATGGTCAACAACACGGAGACGTACAACACTACGTACAATGATTCCGAGCATGCGTCAAATTGGTTTCCGAGCATGCGCAGCACTTTTGTTGGCTACACACGATCGGAATTTCCGACAAGAACTTTTGCCGTCGGAAAAATTGAGAACCTGCTCTCAAACATTTGTTGTCGGAAATTCCGACAGCAAATGTCCTATGGAGCATACACACGGTCGGAATATCCGACCAAAAGCTCACATCGAACATTTGTTGTCGGAAATTCCGATCATGTGTACACGGCATAAGTGTAATTTCTATCTGCTGCTTTGTTCCTTTGCTATCAGGATGAATCTCTGTGTATCACCTGAGGCCAGTCATTTCACTGGGTATATGTAAGGGTTTAATCTCAGCTCCATAATTTGCCAGTCCATTAAAACATTAACAAAGCATTATGGACAGTTTGCCTTTTTAAGACACAATTTGCCTAAAAGCAACGTTGACATTGTGTTCTCAGGGCAGCGTCAGTGATGGGATAGGCATGTGCATGTACAGTAAACCTAAGACAGGTGTAATACATCCTGAAACTTCAAAGTTACAGTTTGGGCACATTTATTGGGCCAAATGTTTTATTGATCCATATTTAAAGACACTTTACTGTGCCATATTCAATAGGCTTATTTAATAAAGAGACCCCAGCACTAGACCATTTGTATTTCAACAAACATCTTCCCATAGAATTACATGTTTATTTAATTTAGGTAGGTTCTTTACCTGTAAAAGCCTCTATTGTACCGTATAGACATCCAAAAGTCCTGAGACTCCTGCTGAGTGCTAATATTTTAGATGTGATGTCAGCAGCCCCAGTAGACTCAGAGCTGTCACCCATAGTATTTATTTTGTAACTGCTATGTAAAAGGTTATGTAAGGTGGTGAGGGGGGGGGGTCAGAGGTGCTGGGGCAGCACAGACAGTAGTTAGATACTCTCAGAAGAGGAGGGGGCTGTGACGTGCAAGGAGTGAGGAAGCTGTGTTAGAGAATTGACTCTCGCTGGATTAGTCAAATTTTCTAGCAAGTTCAGAGGCATATTGCAAGTGAATAAAGATAATTTGTTTGTATGGCTTACTGCACTTAAAGCGGTTGTAACCCTAAAAAGAAAAAAAAAAAAAAAAAAAAAAAGCTTCTGTTCCTTTAAAGCATTTTAAATACCACAGCGCTTCTGCAGTGTCATTTGTCCCATTCTATGTTGTAAAATATCTGTTTGATCCTGCCTGTTCCTGTGTCCCCCTCGGTTTACTGACCACGGTAATCCTGGCTGCTATTCCATGATACTGTTTATGTGCCTCTGTCATCCCGCTGTGTGCTCACAGTCTCTCCCCCTCCCTCCCTGTCATTTCTGTATGTGAAAGCCGATCTCCTCCCCGATCCTCCCAGCCCCTCCCTGATCCTCCTGTCGCTATATCCTGTGGTCGTAAAGTCAGATTTACAAATAACTGGCATCCTCTCTGTTGTATGAAGATGTAAAGTACTCTGTGTCAGATTTTCTAAAATTATAATCCCAAATACCTTCATGCACTGCTGGCTGGCTGACGTCAGAGGGGAATCTCAGCCTCTGCTGCTGCTCTCCTAAGATCAGGGAAGGAAAGTGGAGGGAGGTCATGTGACCGCACTCCAGAGCTGTGCAAAAAGGTATTTAGGATTATAATTTTTTTTAAACTCTCACACAGTACTTTATATCTTCCTACAAAAGAGGGGATGCTAGTTATTTGTAAATCTGACTTGACAACCACTTTAAGACAATTTACTAAAAAAGTGATAAATGGTGTTCGGTCATACAGGCAAGATGAGTGACAATATTTTTTTTGCACACTTGGGCAAACCTATGGAGGAAGAAGGGGTCATCCAGATATTCTAAATGGCAGACTATTACAAATGGAAACAGAAGTTGTCTAAAAAAAAAAATACAATGTGGCTAAACTTTCCCCCAAAAATGGCAGGCCAGCAGCATGTGTACCTGGTAAAATGACAATTCGTTTACACTTTTGCTCTTAAATTCGTTAGATCATGGTTGAAATAGGGCTGGGGAAAGAATCGATTTAAATCTTGAATCGAGTTGAGAGGTCAAATCGATTAAAATTTTCAGCAAATCGATTTTTTTTTCCCACCAGGACCGGCGCTGACACCACGCCGTTCCTGAGGAGCTGCGGGCAGGAGTTTTTATGCAAGGCCGCGGCTTCGGCCTAGTCCGTGAGGCTAGACGCCACGGACTAGGCCAAAGCCACGGCCTCGCCTAAAAACTCCTGCCCGCAGCTCCTCAGGACCGGCGCGGTGTCCATCCAAAAAAAAAAAACTTGATTTGAATCGTGAATCGTTAGAGCATGCATATTGAGATATGATAAACCCCCACTATTCTACACACCACATGAGAATTTTTTCTGCATCATATTTAACAATTCAAGTCAAAATTATTTCTTTAATAAATGATCCCTATAGGGCCTCTTGACAATCAAATCTAACTTTGTTTTGGCCGTTTGGTAATCTAATTCTACTGCTTTCTGAAACTTTGCAGAAGAAAATTAAAGAATCGAAGTGAAGAAGATCCATAAGTAGGTCAATAATGGCAAGATCTAGATAACCCAAGGTATACAGCACAATTCTAGTGTTAATCTCCTTTAGGGCCAGTTCACAAAATAGAAATGCAGTCTCGATGTGTTTCCTGTGCATTTCTGATGCTTTCCTGTGCATTTTTTAACCACTTTTTTCCTTCACCTTAAATGGGGACATGTGCGTTCCGGTGCATTCCAGCGAGTTTTTGTTTTACAGCGTTGCAATACAGCTCAGTGCAGAAAAAATGCAGCGTGTTCTACTTTTTTTTTTCTGGAACTGGAACGCACTGGTATGAACTATGCCAGGGATATGCAATTAGCGGACCTCCAGCTGTTGCAGAACTACAAGTCCCATGAGGCATAGCAAGACTCTGACAGCCACAAGCATGACACCCAGAGGCAGAGGCATGATGGGACTTGTAGTTTTGCAACAGCTGGAGGTCCGCTAATTGCATATCCCTGAACTATGCCATTGGAAACCATATAACCTACTATCCATATGTTTCTGATGCAGAACAAAAATGCACTGGATTGCATGTGGTGTAAACTGGCCCTTAAACTGTATTTCTTATACTAATGTCTGAAGTAATTATTTGAAAACATGTCTTCCAGAAAGTACCACTGTTAATCTTTATTTTAGGAAATAGAAGATTGCTGCTTTCCTGAAAACTCTGCCCTTGAGGAGGAATTTACTACAAATAGTAAAATGATTTGTAAATACACAAACACTTTCGTGAATCTCAAAGATTTGGGGTCCGGTCTCTTCGATAGGCTTTGCTCTTACGTGGTTTGGGAAACTATCTTGAAACTTTTTATGCATACACTAGCTCTCATTACATGAATGAAAACTGCTTTGCCGTACTAAAAGCTGGTAATATGTAATAATTCCAGGTTTAATCTGCTATGGTTTTGCAAGTATCTGATGTACACTCTAACATGAAGAAAACAGCAGGTAGCTAATAAGGGCTGGTCTCAGTCTAGTGTTAACCTAGATGAGATCGAGATGGAGAGAGAGGATGCAATAGATTCTATACGGTATGACTAATACACAAAAATACAGCAGTAACTAAGATCATAGGTTACTGTTCCAGAGATTTAATAATGAGCTAGCAAGAAATCAGTGGTCTCACAGACAGACCAGCTAGGACTGTAGATCTGCTAAGTCAGGCATGTAGGAAATATGGAAGTGTAGTTAACAGGGTCTTTCTAAACCCACCACATATATTGATCACTGTATGAGGGATGTAAAATATCTCTCTTTATTTACCATCACTTCCTATCCCCAGAGGTCGTGAGAGGAAAGCTCCAACAAGGGCAATAAAATCCAACAGAAGATCTATGACACACACACCTTTGTCCATACCAAAAAAAAAAGAAGAATTTGTCTTGAGTTGGCCTGATCTTAGTGTCTGGACTGCTTTGCAACTTTTCTGTTGACTTTGTATTACAATTTATAGTTCAATGCCATCTTGTACTTCCAGTTGCTGTTAGTCTTGTTGTTGATATTATTATATAACCAGAAATTGCTAATGATTTCTCGAACTGCCTTTTATTCCAGTTATCTTTCCAAGGTTTGTAACGGGGCTGTAATTAAAACACTTCTAAGAAAAACTTGTTTTATGATTTTTATCTCACAAGTATGTTGTATAGGAAGCCTTAGTGCAGTTATAAGCTTGTGTCGAAGACGTCAGCTTGGCATCAGTTTAAGATGCTTTGAGCTTATTCAGAATTCAGGCAGGTGCATTTGACCTGTAATGCCGCGTACACACGATCGTATTTCTCGTCTGAAAAAGTCAGATGTGAGCTTTTGAACGGAAATTCCGACCGTGTGTATGCTCCATCTGACTTTTTCTGTCTCAATTCCCGCCAGCAAAAGTTTGAGAGCAGGTTCTCTATTTTTCCCGATCGCCTGTAGCAAATCTGACGCATGCTTGGAAGCATTGAACTTAATTTTCTCGGCTCGTCGTAGTGTTGTACGTCACTGCGTTATTGACGGTCGAAAGTTCAGAGAACTTTTGTGTGACCGTGTGTATGCAAGCCAAGCTTGAGCTGAATTTGGTCGGAAAAACCATCCAAGGTCCGATCATGTGTACGCGGCATTAGTCAACCTTTTCCTGACCTGTTTCAAGCTGGTTTTGAATTACCATAGATTTGTGTGAAGTGAACAAAAGCCTGTTGATATTACTACTATAGTATTACTAACAGTTTGCCATCAAGCATATTTTACATCAAATGCAATTCACCAAGTAAAATTTTCCATGCTACAAATTCATCCAGTAGTAGTGATTCAATCATGAAAAACAAAATGTTACAACAATGCTACAAAAAAACCTTCTGGTAAGGATAGACATGTTTTTCAGGAATGGAAAATTCTACAACGTGATTCATAGGTTTTATTCAGAATTATGCAAAACACTAAAAACAATTGATTTAACGAGGATGACCATAATAAAAAGAAACACAGCATAATGTTATGGCTACTATAACACAGCAGGCACAGCTTTTTTACATTGGCACAGAACATTGGGTATGGTTCACCTAACACTGGACCCCTCCACAACTCCCTGCACACAGACCGCGCTGACCAATTAGAATCCATCTGGTCGGTACTTGCAGCACTGTACGGAAAGGAGAGGAAGCAGCGGGGGATTTAAAATTTTCAGACCGTTGGACGGCTTGCAGAAGCCTTGACAATTCAGGATTGCGGGAGGCAAGTACAGTGGGGACTGGGGGAGGGGGTCCGGTGTTAGGTCACCTTTACAGATTTTCTGTAATGATAAACTTTATGAAAAATGACCACAGGAAGATGGAGATGTCGATCATTGTCCACATGTAATTTTTGTAGTACACATTATAAAAACAAAATCCTCACACAGCCTCTCTCAACCCTTTTACTCCTGAGGAACCCTTAAAATCATTTAAGGTTTTGGAGAACAATTGCTAAATCCAATTTATTTTGTGTCAGTAAAAAAAATGCCCCTTACGTTGATGGATAGTGAGAAGAACGCCTCCCTAAAGTAGTGGTCATTATGCTACTCCTACAGATGGCTATAAATCATGCCTCTGACTCAGCCTTGTGTTGTTGGCCCGAAAGGTTACAGTCACCATCAAATGGGAGGTCAATCAGCCACAGCTTAAGGAACACCTAGCAACTCTAGAGGAGTTAGGCTTCCACGGAACCTTTGCAGAGAATGGCTGCCTTTTTATACGGAATGGAATATTTGAGATGGGGACATAATCCTGAAAAAATTCACTAGCCTAAGCATACAGATAACTGTTAAATAAAAAAAAAAATATTTTTATAACAGCTTAGCTGTAAAATCCTTTTCTTGGAAGTACATCACGGGACACAGAACACTATAGTAATTACTATATGGGGTTATACGTCCACCTTCAGGTGGTGGACACTGGCATAATCAAGACAGGAAGTCCCCCTCCCTATAAAACCCCTCCCATACTGGAAGTACCTCAGTTTTTGTAGCAAAGCAATATACAGTGGGTACGGAAAGTAATCAGACCCCCTTAAATTTTTCACTCTTTGGTATATTGCAGCCACTTGCTAAAATCTTTTAAGTTCATTTTTTTCCCCCTCATTAATGTACACACAGCACCCCATATTGACAGAAAAACACAGAATTGTTGACATTTTTGCAGATTTATTAAAAGAAAAAAACTGAAATATCACATGGTCCTAAGTATTCAGACCCTTTGCTCAGTATTTAGTAGAAGCACCCTTTTGATCTAATACAGCCATGAGTCTTTTTGGGAAAGATGTAACAAGTTTTTCACACCTGGATTTGGGGATCCTCTGCCATTCCTCCTTGCAGATCCTCTCCAGTTCTGTCAGGTTGGATGGTAAACGTTGGTGGACAGCCATTTTTAGGTCTCTCCAGAGATGCTCAATTGGGTTTAAGTCAGGGCTCTGGCTGAGCCATTCAAGAACAGTCACGGAGTTGTTGTGAAGCCACTCCTTCGTTATTTTAGCTGTGTGCTTAGGGTCATTGTCTTGTTGGAAGGTAAACCTTCGGCCCAGTCTGAGGTCCTGAGCACTCCGGAGAAGGTTTTCGTCCAGGATATCCCTGTACTTGGCCGCATTCATCTTTCCCTCGATTGCAACCAGTCGTCCTGTCCCTGCAGCTGAAAAACACCCCCACAGCATGATGCTGCCACCACCATGCTTCACTATTGGGGACTGCATTGGACAGGTGATAAGCTGTGCCTGGTTTTCTCCACACATACCGCTTAGAATTAAGGCCAAAAAGTTCTATCTTGGTCTCATCAGACCAAAGAATCTAATTTCTCACCATCTTGGAGTCCTTCAGGTGTTTTTTTTTAGCAAACTCCATGCGGGCTTGCATGTGTCTTGCACTGAGAAGAGGCTTCTGTCGGGCCACTCTGCCATAAAGCCCCCACTGGTGGAGGGCTGCAGTGATGGTGGACTTTCTACAGCTTTCACCCATCTCCCAACTGCATCTCTGGAGCTCAGCCACAGTGATCTTTGGGTTCTTCTTTACCCTCACCAAGGCTCTTCTCCCCCGATAACTCAGTTTGGCCGGACGGCCAGCTCTAGAAGGGTTCTGGTCATCCCAAACGTCTTCCATTTAAGGATTATGGAGGCCACTGTGCTCTTAGGAACCTTAAGTGAAGCACAATTTTTTTGTAACCTTGGCCAGATCTGTGCCTTGCCACAATTCTGTCTGAGCTCTTCAGACAATTCCTTTGACCTCATGATTTGATTCTCATTTGTTCTGACATGCACTGTGAGCTGTAAGGTCTTATATAGGTAGACGTGTGTGGCTTTCCTAATTAAGTCCAATCAGTATAATCAAAACACAGCTAGACTCAAATGAAGGTGTAGAACCATCTCAAGGATGATCAGAAGAAATGGACAGCACCTGAGTTAAATATATGAGTGTCACAGCAAAGGGTCTGAATACTTAGGACCATGTGATATTTCAGTTTTTCTTTTTTAATAAATCTGCAAAAATGTAAATTCTGTGTTTTTCTGTCAATATGGGGTGCTGTGTGTACATTAATGAGGAAAAAATATGAACTTAAAAGATTTTAGCAAATGGCTGCAATATAACAGAGTGAAAAATTTAAGGGGGTCTGAATACTTTCCGTACCCACTGTGTATATTATTATATTATATGTGTCCCGTGATGTACTTCCAAGAAATAATTTTACAGGTAAGCCGTTATAAAAATTCCTATTTTCTTTATCGTACATCACGGGACACAGAGCACTATAGTAATTACTATATGGGATGTCCCAAAGCAATGGCATCTGAGGGGAGGGAGACAAAAAAATAAAAGCAGACCGCCAGACGAGAGGACCTATACTTTTGACCTATACTGCCTGCAGAACACTACGCCCAAAGGCAGCATCCTCTTGCTGACCTACATCCACCTGGTAGAATTTTGTGAATGTATGCACTGCTGACCATGTTGCGGCCTTGCAAAACTGAGCCACAGAGGCTAGGTGAGGCACTGCCCAAGAAGCACCTACTGCCCTGTTAGAGTGCTCTCTAGGACGAAAAGGCAGAATCTTCCCCTTTAAATCATAAGCTTGAGTAATAACCCGACGAATCCACCTAGAAATGGTCGACTTTGATGCTGCCTGCCCTCTTCTGGGGCCTTCTGGCAACACAAAGCGTCAGTTTTCCATATCTGGGCAGCTGTTTCCAGAAAAAAAAAAAATGAACTGCCCTTACTACATCCAGAGAATGTAAAAACTCATCTGCAGAACATGGTTCTGGAAAAACAAGGTAGGGAAACCACCTGGTTTATATGAAAAAATCTGACACTACCTTAGGCAAAAAGGTTGGGTGAGGACGCAACCTCACCTTGTCCCTATGAATAATCAAGTATGGTTCTTTACAGGAAAAACAGCCAATTCTGACAATCTTCTTGCAGAGGTTACCGCAACTAAGAACACCAATTTCTTTGTCAAAAGAAGCAAAGGAATATTGTGTATTGGCTCAAAAGGGCTGTCTTATCCGAGTTACCCCTTGTATAAAGGCCCGGACCAAAGAATGCAAAGCAAGTGACCTTTGGAAAAATACTGCCACGGCCGAGATCCGACCCTTGATCATACTCAAGGCCAGCCTCATTTCTTCCCCCAAGAAAGGCAAGAATTGTATGACTTACTTTCGAAGGTGCCAACCCTTGGTTTCACACCAGGAGGCATAGGCCCTCCAGACTCTATAATAAATGGTCCTAGAAGCCGGCTTTCTAGCATTAATCAGGGTGGTAATCACTGAACCTGAAAGCACTCGATTCTTTAGGATGTGGGTTTCAACACCCACACCGTCAAATTTAGCGACTGTAAGGTGGGATGGAATACCGGCCATTGCGACAGCAGGTCTGGACGAGATAGAAGAGTCCACAAAACCCCTACTGCCATCCTCATGATCTCTGCATACCAGGATCTCCTGGGCTATTCCGGAGCTAGTAGGATTACCAGCTTCCCTTCCTCCTTGATCCTGCGAAAAAGCCACGGTAGCAACTGAACTGAGGGGAATGCATAAATCAGTGAAAACTGATCTCACTGGGTCACTAACGCATCTATCCCGAGTGCAAGAGGATCCCTTGTTCTTGACACAAAGCTGTCCAACTTCTTGTTGAATCTGGATGCCAACCGATCTACGTCCGGGGTCCCCCTCTCTGGCATATGGCCAGAAAAACATTGGGATGTAGGGACCATTCTCCCGGGGACAACTGTTGGTGGCTCAAGAAATCCGCCTGCCAATTCTCCACTCCTGGGATGAAGACTGCAGACAAGCAAAGAACATGTTCCTCTGCCCAAACCAGAATATAGTTCACCTCCCTCTGGGCTGCATGACTTCTGGCGCCCCCTTGGTGATTGATATAGGCCACTGCTGTGGCAATGTTGGACTGCATCTTGACAGAACAATTCCGTAACCTGAAACGTCCAGGCTATTAAAGCCAGACGTATTGCCCGAATCTCTAGGATATTGATGGGCAAGGTTTTCTCAGACTCTGATCATTTCCCAGTGGTCTCTTCTAAGACTGCTCCCCAGCCCATAGGCTGTCATCCGTTGTTACCACCTTCCAGGTAACAGGAATGAAAAAAATTTCTTCCTGTAAATTCTTGGTTATCGACCACCAATTGAGACTCTGGCACACTTTTGGGGCTAGATCATTGGATCCAGAGCTTGGGTTTTCTTGTTCCAATCAGAAAGAATACTGTATTGCAACAGTCTTGAATGAAACTGGGCATAGGGAACTGCCATCTTCCTTAGCAACCTCATGCAAAGGTGAATGGAATGACCTTTCCTTGCCCTGCCTGGACCAGCTCTCTTATAGCATTGACTTTTGCCTGGGGCAAAAACACTCTTTCCTCGGCTGTATCTATGACCGAGCCCAAATACTCCAGTCTCTTTCCTGGTTGTAAGGATGATTTCTCCAGGATGAGAACCCAACGTAGGTGTTCCAGATACCTGACCGTTCTGGACACCCCTTGGTTTAACTGTGCTACTGACTGATCTACCAGTAGGTAATCTAGGTATGCCATTGCTGCTATACCCTGGCCCCTTAGTCTTGCTAGTACTGCCTAAACTTTTGTAAATACCCGGGGAGCTGGGGCTAACCCAAAGGGTAAGGTCACAAACTGAAAGTGGCGCTGTTCCCCCGCAAAAAACGCAGAAACTTCTGATGAGCAGGGAAAATTGGCAGATGTAGATATGCATCTTTGACGTCCATTGATGCTAGAACTTCTCCTCCCCGTAGGGTTGGATACGACTGATACGACGGATTGACTCCATGCGGAAAGAGCGGATGTTTAGGAAGCGATTCAGATCTTTGAGATCTACAAAAGGGTCTGATATCTCCAATCGGTTTCGGTACCGTGAAGAGATTTGAATAAAACCACATACCCTACTCTTCTGAGGGGGTCTCTGATTCCCTGAAACATCAATTGGTCCAGCACCAGAAAGACCTTCTTTTCATTAGGTCTTTGGGGAGCAGCCTAGGGCTACCACAGAGATGACCCATTCGTCAAGGATCTCTTCTTGCCAAGCCCCTGAAAACCACAGAAGTCTTCCACCCACCTCGATCGAGCGGAGGCGCCCCTTCATAAGGAGGCCTTGGGACTCTGCCTTGTAGGCTTCTGCCCTCAGTCCTATGCAAATAAACACATAGAAAATTGTTCCAGAAAAAACAAGTACACACGTATACAGCTTTAATGTATGCAGCATGTGTTAAAGCAATATGCCTCTATGGAAGTGTGTGTTCATGGTTTTAGCATGAGACCAGACAAATATGCTTTTAGGCAAAATAAGAAAAGTGTATGCTGTACACACGCATTCATGCAGCACGTATGCCATGGAACAAGCATCTTTGCAAAGCAAGCATGCGTTTATGAAACGTGTTATGCAACATTCCACAACACGTATCTAAGCAGACATGCATTCCTATGTGATCATGAGGAATCATGTATATTTAAGTAAACATGTATTAACATGCCTCATTATGAAACCATGCATCTTTAGGCGATCATACATCCTTATGCGATCCAGCATTTTTATGTGATCAAGCACCTTTATGCGACCAAACCTTTCTGCGCGACCAAGCACCCTTGTGCGATCAAGCATTCTTGTGCGAACATGCATTTTTATGCAACTATAAAAAAAACATGCATATCTATACCAACATAAACATGCATCTTTATGTGACCATGTATCCTTAAGTGATACTGTCACCTTATGCGATCACGCATCTTTATGTGATCAATAATAAATGTTTTTTTTTGTTTGTTTTTTTCACAAACCTGTCCAAACATGCATTTTGTACACCCATTATCATGTATCTTAATGCAAACATGTGAACTGGTAAAAACAGTTATCTTCAGCAACCGTTTGTTTCAGCATCTGTGCCTTTTAGCAACTGTGCGATCTAGCAACTGTGCATTTCAGCATCTGTGCGATTTAGCAACTGCAGTTGGTCCTATACTTTAGACCTGTAGGATACCAAACACATATGCACTATATTGGAGATACAACTCCCTAAAATGCACCCTCGCTTATGCCTTTCAAACATGTACCGTACTTTAAAAACATGCAATTAAGCAATAATTTTGTAAGCACGTATATTATGCTGTTCCTACCCACAAGCAGATAATGACACTTTTAAAGTGAACTGCTAATCATCCAGGGGTGTATCTACTTACAGTTGCACGTGCCCCTTGGATAGGCAGAAAATATGCAGCATGTAATCATGACTGGCCTGCACCTGTTCCCAAGCAAGTACTCACACACTCACGGCCCACCGTTCTGTCTCCAAGGCCTATCTGACCTGTCAGCACATGGCAATGGCTGCCCTTCCTCTTCCTGCCTAAAATAAAACATTAGGCTAGACTTTGAGCAAACCAACACCCTCTTGTGGCTGGGGAAGAAACAGCAGCCTGCATGAGTACAAGCATGATAGAACAGCACACTGCTCCCAGTGGCCCCCAGGAAAACAGACAGTCAGATCTCTCTCTTTTAAAAGAGAAACTGCAAAACAATGCAGACTCGCCATTCCTCGCTGCAGGGTACTGCTGGAATAACACAGCGACCAAATCTTCACCCATCACAGCGGGTTGGTGTCATGCCAGACCTTCAAGGACGGGGTCCCCTCTGAACGTAGGGTCCACTGCCTTGGACCTGTATAGCACCCTGCCAGAGCAAACCTATGGTATAGCAATGTGACCAAGGTGCTGGATCCCAGGGCCCAGCTCTCCTGAGAGAAACATTACAGGCAAGACCTCGTTCTTCCGTACCGAGGCTCGGGTACCATCCACTTTTGTCTTTGTTTACAGACTTTTTGAATGGATCCGATAGCGTAGCTCTCTGACCCTGATCAGGCCATCTATGGAGCACTTTTTAGCAAACTTGTAACCGTGACCAACACCTTAAACATTGGCGAAAAAAACTGAGGTACTCCCAGTATGGGAGGGGTTATATAGGGAGGGGGACTTCCTGTCTTGATTATGCCAGTGTCCATCACTTGAAGGTGGGCGTATAACCCCATATAGTAACTACTATAGTGCTCTGTGTCCCGTGATGTACGATAAAGAAATCTATAAGATTTGTGATGCTTCGCACTCTTTAAGCTTATATCACTGTAGATCTTTCTAAACAAGTCCACTCGCCCCCGTTACTTTCTGGTGGTTACATTTTGAACTGGAGCTGTTGAAGATATTTAATTGCCACCATTCAGACTACATTTATGGAAATAAAAAGGACAAGTGGGTGTACAAAATGTGAGTTTTATATACATTCATCAATTTATTGACAGATCAGCATATGCACAAAAATAAGAAATCACGTAAATGACTATACACAAAACACAAATGGGTATGATAAAACTGTATTTCCAAAGAACAAAAGTTACAATTGTTCAGGTAAGTTTGTAGCTCAAAGCAAAGTGGAACAGTAAAAGCATGACTCAGCTAGTGCAATCAGCCAGATGATTTTCCAACTCCGGTCATTGGGACTAGGGATCAAAGCCTTACTATAAAAGCATAGACCGTGCTAAATTTAGTCAGATTGTTTACATTGTGTAATGAAACAGCCTGACTGTCCTACCGAACTTACCTTGCCTCTCACTAATTACTATGGGAAGCCAAAACAGACATTTCAGGTTCTCACACTTGTATCAAAAAATAAATGTATTGATTTTGTAAATCCATAACTGGATTAAAAGGCGAGCAGCTTTAATGTTAATATGTAGCTGTTCCTTAGGTCAGTAAAGACACTAAGTGAGGATTGGGCCTAAAAAAATAGTAAGCCTGAAAAAGTACAAACACAATGGTGTTCACAACAAACTAGAAGGCTGGAGAAAACCTAGAAACTTTATTTCCTTCCTTTGCTTTAGTTTTTAGTTTGTTAGAATAACTGAGAAGACTGCATATGTCATCCTAAAAAATAAAAAAAAAGGGACAACTACCTTTTTAAATAAATAAATTCTAAGAAGTAATCACTGCTATGGTATGCTGACCACATAAATGGTACAATTAAATTATGGAATACAAACAAGATTACCTATGTGTAAAAATGCAGAAACATGGACAATTATCTAAGGCAGGTTAATTCCAGCTGATTGTTAGCGGCAACATATACTCTCACTTCCTCCAGTGTAGTTAGAAGGGCCAAATATTTGGGCGTTGTGAACTACTGCTGCTTTATAAAAGATATTATATTGAGAGAGAACCAAGATTTTTATTTTAACCTCTGCAAACCAATGGTTGATGCCTATCTTACAAAAGGTAAACTCTAGAAGCATATTACAGAAGTGGTTAATGGCAGAATACTGTATTCAGCTTTTGGAAAACAAAATGTGAATCTAAAAACACTGCTTGTTTTAACATATCAACCTTGACAAGTGACTTTAGAAGCAATTCCTCATGTCAGAGCCCTAAAAGGACTCAATTTTCTGGTGGAAGGAAAGAAAATCCATTGATTCCCCCATTAACACTGACTGCCTCTCATAGCGCTATTGTGCTCTGCTGGTGAGGGGGCGCAGGGAGACGTCACGGCCGGCAAACCACATTTACTGCTAGCGGCTATAGATGCAGGCAGTAATCGAATGTAAAAAATGCGAAAGGCTGGTTGTACCCAAGTCAATCAATGGATCAACTTGGGTACAATCAGCCTGCCCATACATGGTTCAAATCTCAGCCGGTCTCTGTTGAACGGGCCAAATTTTGATCCATGTATGGCTGGCTTTAAAGGTGAACCTATGGGAGCTATCACTGTTGACTCGGTTCGGTTCTGAGTCTGTCATCCCAATACTGCCATTGCTATCTAGTGAGTCATTGAGGTTGATACTAAAGACAAATATGTTGTTCACTTTGCAAGGGAATTTTTACTTTGCAAAATAATGTTTCCTTAGCGTAGTGAATGTTGTTAAAATTCAATTTGTAAAGATTACACAATTTCATGCAAGGGAGAAAAAAAAAAAAAACAGCATCTTTGCCTGAACGATTGGATAATGTAAGTTTGCAGAGCTTCACGTCATTTACTAAGTTATGGGAAACATCCCTTGCAAACTGAACAGCCTATTTGCTTTTAGTATTATTACAGTTTAGGGTCTTACTGGTTAGTGAAGCAAGGAAAGATGATAGCTCTAGACCCTGTACCTTACCAAAGCAGTAATGGCATCTTCTGGATGTTTACTTTAACACATTCTTTTAGAGAATATTGGAGATAAATTATAGGAAGAATGTGTAAAGCTAGGCGCATGAAAACCAAAAAGTAAAGAGTAATAGCTAGGGTTGTCCCGATACCACTTTTTTAAGACCGAGTACAAGTACTGATACTTTTTTTCAAGTACTCGCCGATACCGATACTTTTTTTCAATGTCATGTGACAGTTTGAAAGATGGGGACTGATAGGTGGCACTTATGGGCACGGATCGATGGCACTGATAGGTGGCGCTTGTGGGCAGTGATAGATGGCACTATCAGTGCCCACAAGTGCCACCTATCAGTGCAATCAGTGCCCATAAGTGCCACCTATCAGTGCAATCAGTGGCATCTACCAGTGCCACCTGATAGGTGGCACTGGTAGATGGCACTGATTCCACTGATAGGTAGCACTTGTGGGTACTGATAGGTGGCTGGCACTGAAATGCTGCGGGGGGTGAGGGGAAATGACACAGGATTTAAGAAAAAAAAAAAAACTGCTGCAACGTCCATCTTGGTACACCCTGCACTCGGCTGCAGTAAGCAACAGCAGACATCTTGTTACACCCAGCCCATATAGCTCGGGCTGGGTGTAACAAGATGTCTGCTGCTGCTTACTGCAGCCGAGTGCAGAGTGTACCAAGATGGGCGTGGGGACGTTCAGCCGCTGACGGCGACCGAATATGACAGCACCGGTCACCGATCCTGATGCGGCTGCGCCCTGAACCCCTGCCAGCTTACCAGGTTCAACTGCAGGTGAGGGACTCGCTCTCCGCCCGCGGACTCCGTCCACCGACTGTGCCCGCCCTCTTCAGCCAGACTCCGCCCGCACTTTCCTCTCCCGCCCTCCCTAGCCACTGACTCCTCCCGCCCTCTCCGGCCAGACTCCGCCCGCACTCCCCCGCCCTCTCTCCTGCCCTCCCTAGCCACTGACTCCTCCCGCCCTCTCCGGCCACAAAAAAAAAAAAAGTATCGGGTGAAGCATCGGGAGCATTTGCGCGAGTACAAGTACTCGCGCAAATGCTTGGTATCGGTCCCGATACTAGTATCGGTATCGGGACAACCCTAGTAATAGCCATTAATAGCAACCAATCAGATTTAAAGCGGAGGTCCACACAAAAAGTGAACCTCCGCTTTTCGGAACCCTCCCCCCCTCCGGTGTCACATTTGGCACCTTTCAGGGGGGAGGGGGGTGCGGATACCTGTCTGAGACAGGTATTTGCACCCACTTCCGGGATAGACTGCAGTGGGAGTCACGCCCTTTCGCGTCACCCCCCCCCCCCCCGCTGTCTTCTGGGAAACACACTGCTCCCAGGAGACAGCGGAGACCAGTGAGAAGGCACCACGCAACTCACGCATGCGCAGTAGGGAACCGGGCAGTGAAGCCGCAACGCTTCACTTCCCGATTCCCTCACCGAGGATGGCCGCGGGGGCAGCCAAGTGACTAGCGATTGCTCGGCTTCGGCTGCTGACATCGCTGAACTCCAGGACAGGTAAGTGTCCATTTATTAAAAGTCAGCAGCTGCAGTATTTGTAGCTGCTGGCTTTTAATATTTTTTTATTTATTTATTTTTTATTTATTTTTTTACGCAGGACCTCCGCTTTAAAGGATATCTAAAAGGTTTGCTTTATATAAAAAAAATAAAAATAATTAATTGTCATACTAACCTTCTCTGTGCAGTTTGTTTTGCACAGAGTGGCTCCGATCCTCTTCTGGGGTCCCTCAACTGCTCTCCTGGCTTTTCCTCTTCTCAAGAGCTCCGTTGGAGAGCCTCTCTCCCTCGGGGCACTCGTGCGGGCGTGCTCCCGTGTCCTGCTGCGTCTATTGACACAGACAGCAGGACTTGGCCCTGCCCCCCGCATCATTGGATTTGATCGACAGCAGCGGGAGACAATGGATGCGCTGCCATCAATCTATCCAATCAGAACCTGAGACACCGGTTGGAGCTGGTGTGCTCGTGCCCGTCGCTGGAAAGACTGGGTTCAGGCAAGTAAAAGGGGGGGCGGGGGGCAGCTGCATCACAGAAGGTTTTTCACCTTAATGCATAGAATGAGTGTTTACAACCCCTTTAATGATTTAGCTAATGGGAAATGCTACAAGCTATTCAATTTGTCTCTGAAAGTTATTGTGCTACATTCTCTGCACACAAAACCCCTATCTGAGGATCTACTTAATCCCAAAGCGTTAGTAAGCATTTGTATACTAAATCACCAGTTTTTAATTTCTCACACACAGAGATGGCTTTTTTTTGGGGGGGGGGGGGAGCAAGAATAGGTGCTCTTTACTTTATTTCCCTATCTCTACCTCGCTCTAATCATTAATTATACCATTATATATTCTTAGAAGCAATATAGCCATCTGATATACTGTACATAGTCATACAGACACTCTGAGAATAATGATGGCAGCTTAATTCTATGAAAGCAATAAAGGCATCACCTTTATTAAAGCCTCTGAAGGAGGATTATTAGAACTTGACAAAGGAACCATTTCTTCATTTGAGGCAGAATCACATGAGGTGACTGGCAATCATTAGCCCACATTGCTGGCAGTAATGTAGAGAACCCTGATGTATAGGTTTGGTAACAGAATTTCAGAATCCATCTGCTACTTCTGTTGGGAACAGTGGACACTATTTTGATGGTCCAAAGTGAATCAGTGTCATCACTGTTGTGTACCCATGTAAAAGGTTGTCCTTTTCACTGTTACATTCTCGCAGTGTAAAACTTCCGCTCACTACCCGGTCACAGCCAATCTCGCCATTGCCGAAGAAACCGAGCAAAGGCACATTGGGAAAGTGCTTCCGAAAAGAGTCGGCTTCAACATTTTTCTTCTTGTAGTGCTGCTCTCCTCGGCCAACACATGCAAACATAAGCCCCACGCTGTTTTCTGTGGGTATATTGGCTGCTTTCAGGCGCTGCATAGCAGAGTCTGCAGTCTTTTCATCATAGACATCTTGGTCCAGTAGAACTGTGGCTCCTTGGATTTGCTGTCCACTCAGTGCCAGACCAACAACACCAATACAGTCTGTTCCCTGAGTATTTCTAAAATGTAGAGTGGAAAATTTTGTGCAGTTTGGTTATATTTAATCAAACATTCATTTTTAATTTCATTTGCCTACTCATCCTCTTACAAGCAAATAAGTCTAGAAGCATGAAACTAAAATAAAAAGAGAATTGGATTTGTTTTGTTAGAGAAGCCTGTGCTGTAATTACTTCAGCGCTACCTCTGCCCGATACATAGTGCTGTTCTTTGTTGATCTATGTCTGTGGTTTGTATGTTAATGTTGTAATATGCAGACCTCCATACCTATTCCAGAGCTGTTGGTGACTACTAATTCCCTTTTATTTCTTTATTCCCTTTGGTTTATGTTTTAAACCACTATATGACATATGTTGAAATCTAATAAAAAAATTGTCAATTATAAAAATAAAAAAAAGAGAATTGGATGTGAAAATCTATTAAGCGAATATTTAACAAGTTGTGAACACTGGGCATTGTGCTATCCAATTATTCAGGGTATCTGACAGCGTTAATAAACACTGTTCAGTAGGACTAAAAAAGGAGATACAAGACAACATTGTTATTTTTTTTTCTGAAATCAATTTTTATCTATATATCTAAAAAAAAAAAAAAACTATTACACATACTTGACATAATGCGGAACATTGTTATTTTTGTATTTACTATTTTATTCATCTGAAAAGTAAAACAACAAATAATCAAATCTGATCAACATTAGTTTACTATATTTAACTCCCACTACCCCTTTCTCCTGTGCGTTATTTTCCTGCCGATTCATTTTGGTTGATTTCTTTTTTTTCTTACCATAAATATTTAAACCTGTTTTTAAAAATTATTTTTTTATTCTTTATTTACGGCTTTGCATGTTACAAACATTATGCCGAACTCATGGTACAATAAACACGGTTTCAACTAGACATTAAAGTACAACATTTTTAGAAAATTAAATATCTTTTTTTCCTTTTAACCACCGTTTTTTTTTGTTGCATAAAAAAAAAAAAAAAAAAAAAAGGAAGAAGAAGCCAATAGTTTATTTGTAATAACTTTGCACTCTGCATTGCTCTGTACCAGTCATAATTTTAATGTCATTTTAAATAGGACAAACAATAGAATAACATTTATACTTTTCATCTCTTCAGACAAGTCTATTCCACCTCTAACAACTGGAATTTTGGTTTTTTCATCTTCTCATTCCTCATGCCCTGTACACACGATCGTTTTTTCCGATGAAAAAAGTCAGATGGATTTTTTTCACCGGAAAAAACGATCGTGTATGGGCCCCATCAGACTTTTTTCCCCATCGGTTTCAAAAAATAGAACATGTTTTTTTTTTCCCATGGGTAAAATTTAAAACAATAGGAAATTACAATCGTCTGTGTGGAATTCCATCTGAGAAAAAAACCACGCATGCTCAGAATCAAGTCGACGCATGCTCAGAAGCATTGAACTTAATTTTTCTCGGCTCGTCTGAGTGTTTTACGTTACCGCGTAACGGTCGGAATTTTGTCTGATGGTGTGTAGGCAAGACTGATGAAAGTCAGCTTCATCGGAATTCCGAGGGAAAAATCCATCGGATTTTATTCCATCAGAAATCCGATCGTGTGTACAGGGCATCACAGTTATTACTTTTTGTAATCTCCTCGTCTTGAATTGTATTGTAACTACATTATCTCCCTTTATTTAGTAAAGCACTGCACAAAAGGCTGGCACACAATAAATTCTGTATAATAATAATAATAATAATAATAATAATAATAGAAAAGGTTGCTACTGGCACAAATGAATAAAATTAGTTCATATATTAGTGTTGAGATTGCTCTTGAATGACACCCTTGGATACAACTATGCACATCAGAAATGACAACTGAACCAAATGACATTCATTTAAATGGCAGCCTACTGACAACATTTTTCTACTATGCTGAAATGGGTGCAGAATGGCATCCATGCACTTGGGTGAAGGCTAGAAAATGATGCTACTACTGGCAAAAAAAAGTTAACTTCTATATGATAATTTAACCAGGTGTACTTACGTCTGTGAGGAAAATGATGCAAGGTATTCAACCTGGCCCCCGGCAATGATAATACTTTTCTCATTTAGAGGGTTTAAGACTTGATGTAAGAAGCGAGTTGCTCCATGTCTCCATGTGTTGTATCCAAAGATCAGGACCACACGTAGGTCTGGATTATTTTTAAGACCTGTGAACCACAATTAAGAAACTCGTGAGACTAGTAAGTAATAAACTATAATGCTGTAATCATCCTAAACCCTTTTACTGTCAGGTCTGTACATGGTGTGGACCTGACAGTGGGCAGTTTTACATACACTCCTGATGGCTGCAGTAGCTGGGAGTGTGTGTATATTTGACAAGCCAACGGTAAGCTGTCATAAAAAAAATCATAACACAGCTGCCCCCTATGTAATGAAAAAAGAAGTTTAAAAAAAACATTTTTTGCTGAACTGTGAAAAATTAAAGTTACACCAAAGCACATAAACTCCCTGCTAAAAAATGTTTGAAGCCCCCCCACCCCCACATACGAATGCAAGCGCACATGTCAAGGGCACCTATGCAAGAAAAACATCAATTGTGCTACACATGTTATATATAATCAAGCATGCCAGAGTGAGAGCAATAACTCTAGCACTAAAGCTCCTGGGTAACGCCAAAAAACGATGACCTGTAGGTGGCTTCTAACCACTTGCCGACCGGCTCACGCCAATATACGTTGGCAGAATGGCACGTACAGGCATATTAACGTACCTGTACGTCACCTTTAAGACGCAGCATTGTGCGTGCGCGCCTGCCGCGAGCTCTGCGGACTCTATGTCCGCGGGGATACCCGGGATCATCTCACGGAGAGCAAGAACGGGGAAATGCTGATGTAAACAAGCATTTCCCTATTCAGGACACTGATCACAGCTCCCTGTGATCGGGAGCAGTGATCAGTGTCGTGTCACAAGTAGTCCATCCCCCTTACAGTTAGAACACATCTCTAGGACACACTTAACCCCTTCAGCACCCCTCCTGGTTAACCCCTTCATTGCCAGTGTAATTTTTACAGTAATCAGTGCATTTTTATAGTACTGATCGCTGAATAAATGTGAATGGTCCCAAAATAGCGCCAAAAGTGTCCGATGTGTCCGCCATAATGTCGCAGTCACGATAAAAATCTCTGCCATTACTAGTAAAAAAAAAATATTAATAAAAATGGCATAAAACTATCCCCTATTTTGTAGACGCTATAACTTTTGCGCAAACCAATCAATAAACGCTTATTGCAATTTTTTTACCAAAAATATGTAGAAGAATACATATCGGCCTAAACTGAGGAAAAAAAATTTTTTATATATATTTTTTGGCGATATGTATAATAGCAAAAAGTAAAAAAAAATTTTTTTCAAAATTGTCGCTTTTTTTTGTTTATAGTGCAAAAAATAAAAACCGCAGAGGTGATCAAATACCACCAAAAGAAAGCTCTATTTGTGTGGAAAAAAGGATGTCAATTTTGTTTGAGAGCCACGTCGCACGACCGCGCAAATGTCAGTTAAAGAGACGCAGTGCCAAATCGCAAAAAGTGCTCTGGTCTTTGGCCAGCCAAATGGTCCGGGGCTGAAGTGGTTAAAGAGTCGTACATGGAAAACACAGGGGTACTGAAGCCTGTTGCCATTTCAGGGGCACACGCAATTTTAATGTTTAACATGTTTGACATCTATTTACTCGGTGCAACCTCATATTTTTTTATTTAATCAGCTGCTGCTGCGGGTGGGAGGGAGTACCGATGAGTGTGAAATGGAAGCCAGCAGGTGACGTCATGGCTCTGTGAATCCAGCACTGCTGTCAAGCACTCCCTGAAACTGAGGAGCTGCAGCTTCTGGATCACAGGACCGCAAAAAAAGTATTTTAAAAAAAATGGTATAAAAACACAGATTTCTCTTACAAATGATATGCGACACAGGTAAGTGGAGTGGGGAAGGCAACAATTTTAGCCCTTACCTTCACTTTAACCCACACTGATAAGGATATAAATATGTATAAACACACACGCTATAATAAATATATTTATACACACACACACACACACACACACACACACACACACACAGTAATACCTCGGATTGCGAGTAACGCAGCGTTTCGCAATAAGAGCTATTATTTAAAAAAAATCCTGGCTTGGTTTGCGAGTGTTTTCTCGCAAAACGAGCAGGATTCAAGCCTCTGCGGTGTGCAGTACCACATTTGGCCAGGGGTGTGGGGGCGCCAGCATCACTCTGAGCCGTTTGGAAATACTCGGAAATGCTTCGTTCCTGAGCCTTTCCGAGTGCATCAGAGCGGCTCAGAGTCTCTCGGGCGCCCCCACACCCCCCACCTCTGGCCACATGCTGTACTGCATACAATAGAGGTCAATGTGAAACAAATTATCTTTGTTTCTATTGACTTCTATGGGGAAACTCGCTTTGATATGCGAGTGCTTTGGATTACAAGCATTCTCCTGGAACGGATTATGCTCGTAATCCAAGGTTCCACTGTACACACACACAGAATATATATATGCGCAAAATGACAGCCGTAAGTTATCTCACTCCTATTTGTGCATTGTACTAAAAATCAGCTCACCAGCCTCTTCAAGTTTGCTCTCATCAAACACTTTACACTTGGAGTCTTTAAAGAACTGAAATTTTTGGATTTTAACTCCAGTGATTTTGGGGAACAGAAGTGCAAAGCCAGACTCTCCATCTTCCATCTCCACTGGCTGATTATTTGTGGATCCTATGGGAGTAACTGATTAACAGAAAAAAAAAGTGAGAAATTAAAACTGTAGTGACTTCACATCAAATATTTTATCTAATACGGAGCATACATGTATCAATACTCTTTTCAATTGACTTTACAGTCATGGAAAATAGAGGGTTAATACATTCTAATAATACTCAGGGATTACATTTGATTTTTGTTTTCTTTTTTTGTAAAGCTTTAACATAGAAACAAATTAGCAGCTGAATTTAACATTTGTGTTGCATCAAGTGATGGTTGTAGCCATCAGATTGCTGAAAACAATGGGATCAAATGACTAGTTGCATGAAAAACAATTATCTGCCTTTGATACAGTTGGCCACCCCATCAATTTGCTTGGTATCCATGGCTGCGCTCTCTGTTGGTTTGAATCTTACCCATCTCACCGCACCTTCAGTGTCACTTACAACTCCACTTCCTCCTCTTCAACTCCTCTTACCCATGGGGTCCCCCAAAGTTCTGTCTTTGGACCTCTACTATTCTCGATCTACATGTCCTCCATGTGTCGGCTGATAACCTCCCATGGCTTCCACTACCATTTATATGCTGATGACACCCAAATCTATCTCTCTACCCCTCAGCTCACCCCATCAATCTCCTCACGCATCACTGATTTACTAACAGACATATCAGCCTGGATGTCAAACCACTTCCTCAAACTGAATCCATCTAAAACTGAGTTCTTAATATTTCCTTCCCAACGTGCCCCTTCCCCTGACTTCTCTATCAAGATCAATGGCACATCTATCAGTCCGTCCCCACATGCCAGGGTGCTAGGGGTAACCTTAGACTCTGAATTGTCCTTTCAGGCCCACATCCAATCCCTGTCCAAATCATGCCGCCTTAGCCTCCGCAACATTTCCAGAATAAGCCCCTTTTTAACTAATGACACCACTAAGCTTCTAATTCACTCCCTGGATATCTCTCGCCTCGACTACTGCAACTCCCTCCTCATTGGATTACCTTTACATAGACTATTCCCCCCCCCTTCAGTCCATAATGAATGCCGCTGCGAGACTCATCCACCTTACCAACCAGTGTCCGCCACCCCTCTCTGCCAATCCCTGCACTGGCTTCCACTCACCCAACGAATAAAATTCAAAGTACTAACAATAATTTACAAAGCCATCCATAACTCTGCCCCCAGCTACATCACTAACCTAGTCCCAAAATACCAACCAAGCCGCTCATGTCGGTCCTCCCAAGACCTCCTGCTCTCTAGCTCCCTTGTCACCTCCTCCCATGCTCGCCTCCAGGATTTCTCCAGAGCTTCTCCCACCCTTTGGAACTCCCTACCCCAATCTGTCAGACTGTGCCCTAATCTATCAATTATTAAACAATCCCTGAAAACCCTTCTCTTTAAAGAAGCCTATCCTGCTTCTAATACACTGTTTTACTTCCCCCATCAGCTCATCCCTCACAGCTATTACCTTTTGTATCAATTGACCCTCCCTCCTAGATTGTAAGATCCAACGAGCAGGGTCCTCCGATTACGCTTGTACCAAATTGTAATGCAACTGTAATGCCTGCCTTCATTTTGTTAAGCGCTGCGCAAACTGTTGGCGCTATATAAATCCTGTATAATAATAAGTATATGGCTAGCATGTTCAGCTAGTTGAAGACATGTCACAGGAAGCCTTGTATAACTTAGACTTGACCAGTACAGCCGTGGCCAAAAGTTTGGAGAATGACACAAATATAAAATTTTCACAAAGTCTGCTGCCTCAGTTTTTATGATGGCAATTTGTATATACTCCAGAATGTTATGGGGAGTGATCAGATGAATTGCAAAGTCCCTCTTTGCCATTAAAATTAACTTAAGTCCCGGTTTACACTGGTGCACTGCAGTGCAAATCACATGCGATATCTGTGCGATGCGAATTCAGCCATACAGATTGTATGGCTGAAGTCGCATTGTATTCGGACCGAAGTTATGCAGGACCTTTTTTTTTGGTCCGCACCAGAATCGGATCGCATAGGTGTTTACACCCATGCAATCTGATTCATGTCTAAACTGACAGTTTGCACTGCAATATGCGGACCGATCTGGGGGTGGCATTAACTTTGTATTAACACTCCCAGCGCTTTGCATATGACAGTGTGAACCACTGCGCAATTCAGGTGCGATGTGGGAACCCACACTGGATTCGCAGGGTTCTCACATCGCACCAGTGTGAACCGAGCTATAATCTCATAAAAAACATTCCGACTGCATTTGTGAAGAAGGCTTCCGGGCGCCCAAGAAAGTCCAGCAAGTGCCAGGTCCGTCTCCTGCAGTTGATTCAGCTGAGGGATCGGGGCACCACCAGTGCAGATATTGCTCAGGAATGGCAGCAGGCAGGTATGAGTGCATCTGCACACACAGTGAGGAGAAGATTTTGAGGGTGGCCTGGTGTCAAGAAGGGCAGCAAAAAAGCCACTTCTATCCAAGAAAAATATCAGGGTGAGACTGATATACTGCAAAAGGTACAGGGATTAAACTGCTGAGGACTGGGGTAAAGTATTTTTCTCTGACGAATCCCCTTTCCGATTGTTGGTGCATTCGGGAAAAAAAAACCTTGTCCGGAGAAGAAAAGGTGGGCGCTACCATCAGTCCTGTGTCATACCAACAGTAAAGCATCATGAGACCATTCACTAGTGGGGTTGCCTCTAAGCCAAGGGAGTGGGCTCACTCACAGTTTTGCCCAAGATGTGGCCCAGAAGTTGATTGACAGCATGCCAAGGCAAATTGCAGAGGTCTTGAAAAAGAAGGGTCAACACTGCAACTATTGACTCTCTGCATAAACTTAATGGAATGGCCAATAAAAGCCTTTGACACTTATGAAATGCTTGTATACACACACACACACACACACACACACACACACACACACTTTAGTATACCATAGTAACATCTGACAAAAAGATCTAAAAACACTGAAGCACCAGGCTTTGTGAAAGTTAATATTTGTGTCACTCAAAACTTTTGGCCATGGCTGTACATGTCTGGGATGCAAATAACTGTACTATGCCAATCGCAACCACAACTTATAGAAGTGTAAAATATGTATCATCTCCTAAATGTAGTAAAGTCTATTTAGGAAATCGGAACATTAACAGAAAAGTTGCGTTTAATGATGTGTCGAGTTACCTGGTTCACATTATTTATTTCCCGTTATTCTAGGACTACAATAAAATGCTGAACTTCAGAAAGTCCTGGGGTAAACCTCAGCACTGTTAGGCGACTCACTATTCCCTAATTAAAATTCCAGTCAAAACACTGTCCTGCATTCCCTGTCCTTACTTGCATCTCACACTGACCCAACGACCCAAACAGTATATGTATAAAACAAATGCTTAAGGGCCCAGTATGCGGAAAACTGATCTGCAGCAGGTGTCAAAGCAATGCTAGTAAAACCCTAAACCCAGGCAGCAAGTGCGGTGTGTTTGCCTGCTTCTGACATATGGTATATAAATCCCATACAATCCGGTTGCAGTGCATTTTTTAACCACTTTAAGACCAGGCCTGTTTTTTCAGACTCTGAGTTTACAAGGTAAAAAAACTTTTTTTTTTTGCTAGAAAATTACTTTACCCCCAAACACTATACATTTTGTTTTCTAACACCCTAGAGAATAAAACGGCTTTTTGTCACACCGTATTTGCGCAGCGGTTTTACAAGTGCACTTTTTTGGGGGAAAAAAAAATCACTTTTTTAAACTAAAAAATAAGACAACAGTAAGATTAGCCCATTTTTTTTTTATATTGTGAAAGATAATGTTACGCCGAGTAAATTGATACCCAACATGTCACGCATCAAAATAGCGCCTGCTCGTGGAAAGGCGTCAAACCCTTAAAAACCTCCATAAGCGACGTTTAAAAAATTCTACAGGTTGCATGTTTTGAGTTACAGAGGAGGTCTAGGGATAGAATTATTTCTCTCGCTCTGACGATCGCGGCGATACCTCACATGTGTGGTTTGAACACCATTTTCATATGCGGGCGCTGCTCACGTATGCGTTCGCTTCTGCGCGTGAGCTCGACAGGACGCTTTAAAAACAAAAAAAAATTTTCCTATTTATTTTATTGATTTAAAAAAAAAAAAAAAATTGGGTCACTTTTATTCCTATTACAAGGAATGTAAACATCCCTTGTAATAGAAAAAAGCATGACAGGTCCTCTTAAATATGAGATCTGGGGTCAAAAATGCAATAAAAACAAAAAAAAAACACGACAAAAAAAAAAAATGGCCCTTTAAGACGTATGGGCAGAAGGGGCATTTTGACGTCGCTTCCGCCCTGCAGTGATATGGAGACGGGTGGGGGCCATCTTCCCCTCACATACCCCATACACAGCAAGGGAGCAGACCCGATCGCCTCCGCCGATGCGGACGGCTCCGGTAAGCGGCAGAGGGCACCGGAGAGTGGCGGGAGCTTCTCCCACCGCCGATAAAAGTGATCAGACCACTTTTATCTTGTAGCGGACCGCCCGCTGAAGAGGATACCGGGGTTATGGTAGCTAGCTGCTACCATAACAATGGTATTCCTCCTAAAACAGAGGAACGTAAAACTGCGGCGGGCGGTCCGGAAGCGGGCATGCAGTACAATTTCAGTCCAGTCAAAATAATGGGCTAAAAACACGCAGCACTCAAATCCTTCCTTAATGTGAAGTGGCCCTTACTCCACAACCCTTTCTTGGAGGCACACATACTGTTAATTATTCTTGGTACAAATGTCAATTATAAAAAAAACAATACTGTTGATTTACAATATTAACCTTCACGCCGACCATACGCAAATATGCATTCTCGGCTTGAAGGGGTTATACCGGCGTTTTTTTTAGAGCCAGCGGTTGGCTTTCTTGGGATAACAACTGATGCAGCTAAAAGCCGCTCGGCTGTTATCCTAAGGAACGTCCCCTCTCGCAGCTCTCCCTTCCAACCGGGAGGCCCGAGCGACCAGCCGACACATCTGCCGGCTGGCCGAAGACCTGAATGGAGCGGGAATCGGCTTTGATCGGGTCTCCTATCTAGTAACCCAGAAGCGATGTCATGGCGCCGATTTTAAAATGCTGTATTCCAAAACGCTGATTTTGGTGTTTTGAATACGTTGCAAAAGGAGAAATTTGGGGTCTTATAAACCCCAGATCCCTCCATAAAGAGTACCTGTCACTGACTATTACTGTCACAAGGGACATTCCTTGTGACAGCAATAAAAACGATCAGAATCTTTTTTATTTATATAAAGAGATCGTGTAAAAAATCAAACAAATAAAATACGTGCCTGCGCGTAAAAGTGAACGCATACGCAAGTCACGCCTGAAAATTTAAACCGTGTTCAAACCCCACATGTGAGGTAATAATTCTAACAAAACTGGTAACCTGAAGAAATGTTTAAAAAGTCGTCTATAGAGATTTTTTAAGTACCGTAATTTGTCGCCATTCCACGAGTGTGCACAATTTCAAAGCATGACATGTTGGGTATCTATTTACTCTGCGTAACATCATCTTTCACATTATACAAAAAAATTGTCCAACTTTACTGTTTTTTTTTAATTCATGAAATTGAATTTTTTTTTTTTAAATATTGAGTTTGAAAGACCGCTGCGCAAATTCTACGTGACATAAAATATTGCAACGATCGCCATTTTATTCTCTAGGTTCTCTGCTAAAAATATATATAATGTTTGGGTGTTCCAAGTAATTTTCTAGCACAAAATATGGATTTTAACTTGTAAGCAACAAATGTCAGAAAAAGGCTTAGCCATGAAAGGGTTAAAAAAAAAAAATATAAAAAAATAAAAACACAAAAAAGGAAATCCACTGGAGATAAACCTGCCCCGAGTTTATATTACCTACAATTCCTGGTGTAGCAAGTCCAACAATTTGACATTCACTAGGTAGAAGTGTCGCCATGGCGGTTGCCATTTCTGAACCATGTTTCTTTTTTGCTGGGAACAGAAGAAAAAGGCAACTTTAGCAGAAGTCAGTAGACATGCAGAATGAAAAGATTATACAAATCAAAGGACAAAGAAGGTGCAGCATAATGAGGCTACCAAAATCCAGTCCCAGACCATTTTTATTTTGTGCATAGTCATCTACCCGAAAAACAAAATCTTTGGGGGGTTATTTACGAAAGGCAAATCCACTTTGCACTACAAGTGCAAACTACAAGTGCAAAGTGCACTTGGAAGTGCAGTCGCTGTAGATCCGAGGGGGACGCGCAAGTAAAATAAAAAACAGCATTTTAGTTTGCACATGATTGGATAATAAAATCAGCAGCGCTTCCCCTCATTTCAGATCTTCTCCTCAGATTTACAGTGACTGCACCTCCAAGTGTACTTTCAGTGAAATTTCAAGTGCACTTTTCACTTGTAGTGCAAAGTGGGTTTGCCTCATAACCCCTCCTTTGTGTTGCACTGCATTTTGTGAATAAGTGGTATATGTAATTATTAGAGCTTTGTCCATTTAATTTAAAAACACCAAAAGACCAGCTATCTTTTGCTTAACCATATATTTTAAATACTTACAAGTCAGATATCTTGAAGCACAAATGAAAGTGACCCGACTAACCTCATAACTAGATTGTTGTATGCTCGTATTATATTTGTCACTCTGATCACGTATCTCACTGTTCATGTCATTAGATTTTTCTGTCTTTAGCCGCATTGTGGAGAATTTCCCTTATGCCACGTAGACGCGACCGTTTTTAATGACGAGAAAAATTAATTTTTTTTAAATGGTCATTAAAAATTATCGTGTGTGGGCCTCAGAGCATTTTTTACGACGTGAAAAACGGTCATGAAAAATTTTGGAACATGCTCTAATTTTCACGTAGTTTTTTGCATCGTCGTTTTTCTCGTCATGAAAAACGGTCATGTGTGGGCTTTAACGACGTGAAAAAAAATGCGCATGCTCAGAATCAAGTATGAGACGGGAGCGCTCGCTCTGGTAAAACTAGCGTTCGTAATGGAGATAGCACATTCGTCACACTGTAACGGACTGAAAAGCACGAGGCTGAAAAGCGCGAATCGTCGTTTAACAAACTTTACTAACAAAGGGTGGCGCCATCCGAATGGAACTTCCCCTTTATAGTGCCGTCGTATGTCACCGCGCTTTGCTCGAGCATTTTTTTTCACGATAGTGTGTAGGCAAGGCAGGCTTGAGAAGAATCACATCGAGAAAAACAACGTTTTCTTCAATGACATTAAAAACGGTCGTGTGTACACAGCATTACTCCCTGTCCCTTTAGGCTGGGCACACCTATGCGAATTGGATGCGGGTTTGCCTTCATCCAATCGCAATAAAGGAGATTGTGACCGGCTCTCTATGGTGCTGGTTCACATATCTCGGTTGCGGCTTGCACAGGAACGCTGTGCATCTTTGGCTCCGTTTCAGGGCTGAATTCAGGCAAAAATTTGGCTCCGATTCGTCCCTGAAATGGAGAATAGGGACGCACCGGACCTCTGCTACAAACCGCATCCGTCGGAGGTGTGAACCCAGCCTCAATGCCTGTACAAGTAAAGGGGACAGCAGTGATCACTGAGTCCAAGAAGGCATGTACAGCAAATACACCGTCAGAAGTCTAATCATTCCGCACTCTATTTTCATCTGTGCCTGTGGTCTAGCGATATCCAATACTTTCCCTATCAAAATGAAGAAAACATTTTGACTTGAGTTTTGTTCACACTTTGCTTGTAAGGGCACTTTCACACTGACAGCGCCCGGGCGTCGGCAGCAAAGCGCCGTTATTTTTAACGGCGCTTTACTGTTTTTGCGTTGCTTTTCGGCCACTAGCGGGGTACTTTTAACCCCAGCTAGCGGCCGAAAAAAGGTTAAAAAGTGTCAGCAAAGCGCCGCTGCCTATTGATTTCAATGGGCAGGGGTGCTTTAGGAGCGATGTATTCACCCACTCCTAAAGCGCTGCAAAGAAGCTGCATGCAGGACTTTTTTTGACGTCCTGCCAGCGCAGCGCCTCAGTATGAAAGCACTCTGGCTTTCACACCAAGTTTGCAGCTGAGGCTTTTTTCAGGCACTTTTTTCAGTGCCAAAGCACCTGAAAAACGCCTCCAGTGTGAAAATGGTCTAATGGAGGTGTTTGGTGGGTGGTTTTGACTCTTGTCATCCCCTAAACAGGTCTAAGTGCGTGCACCAAGCCAGCCAGCAACCCCTGACTGAATGTCATACAGATATTACCAAGAACTAGGATGAACTAGACTCCTTCACCTTACCAATCGCTCATTGTCTGCTAACCCTCTCTGCCAATTCCTCCACTGGCTTCCGCTCACCCAACTAATTCCATTTAAAATACTAACAACTTGGCCCCCAGCTACATCACTAACCTAATCTCAAAATTCTGAACAGCGTGCAGAGAAATGACTAGCCCAGCTTCTGATCAGTACAGTAATTCCTAGGTGCCCTCGAAAAACATCACAGATCACATGTCCATGCCAGTTTAACAATGCTTTCTTTCTGGTGATATAATCGTATCTAGTAACATTTGCAGGCTCTCATAAACAAAGTTAGTATTGTAATCTGGCTTTAATGTTCAACATCAAATGTATTCAAATGTTCTAAACAGCATTGAAATGTGGTCTTGTCATTGCTCCAGGTCCCTGCAACGGTGTACATACTGTATTTTTAATGTGGGACTCAATGGGAAAGGCTGGACAAGCTTGACATAGAGTTACTATGAGCAGCCATGCACTAACAAATGTATAAATGTATTTTACACCATATTACCTTTCTTTGGTCCACCGTGTGCCCCATGGTCATTAAGTGACTCAAAGTCTGTGAAGTACAGAAACATTTCTGGAATAATATATATTTTCTACAAGAGAGGACATATTAAACATTTAGTTATATCCAAGCATAATCAATGCATTATATGACAGATTTACAGTACAATCATATTTAAAGGAGAGCTTTAACAAAAAAGTGGGAAAGGATCCCTTTACATCTTGACTGATGGGGAACTCTATGTTTAAGACATCAATCAATCTCACTACGAAATGCAATGGACACCTTCCTACGCTCCGATATAGTAAAAAAATAAATAAAATAAATCGGGACAACTTCCTGCTCACCTCCAAAAACAAAGCGATCTTCTGGCTACATATTCGGCATCATATGCTGGTGCAAGCTGGCTACTAAATTGAACCTCTGGCTGCATAATAAAAAAACTCTATCCACCTATCAGACACCAGATTTACTCACGTATAACTGGTGTTTAAAACCAGATCTGATTGTGTTGTCCAGAGTGCAAAAATGGAAATGGTTGCTGTGGATGACATGATGCTTTCAGACACCTGAGAGCCACTGGGTGGAACTGGCAGACTTATAGTCCTAATACAAGAAAAGTCCGATGTGAGCTTTTGGACGGAAATTCCGACCGTGTGTAGGCTCCATCGGACTTTTCCTGTCGGAATTTCCGCCAGCAAAAATTTGAGAGCTGGTTCTGAAATTTTCAGACGGAAAAAATTCCGATCGTCTGTAGCAATTCCGACGCATGCTCGGAAACAATTTGATGCATGCTCGGAAGCATTGAACTTCATTTTCTCGGCTCGTCGTAGTGTTGTACGTCACCGCGTTCTTGACGGCCGAAAGTTCAGAGAACCTTTGTGTGACCGTGTATGCAAGACAAGCTTGAGCGGAATTCCGTCGGAAAAACCATCCAAGGTTTTACCGATGGAAAATCCAATCGTGTGTACAGGCATTACACAACCTAGAACCATGTGAGTACCAATAAAATGGAGTCTGCTTGTTATACTAGCCATCAGAGACAACTTTGTTTTCTTGCTGTCAATACCTGTGACGTTCATAAGGCGAGTACCCGCTTTCAGGAATTAAAAAAGAAATCTACAAAAAATACAGTACTACTATGTTATACACTGGTCTGTAGACAAAATAAAAGTAACACAAAGCAGGATATATGGTTTTATTTGAGTGAAAACTCAAACTTCCAATTTAAGGCCTCCTCCCCAGCTCCTGTTTGTGAAAAAACAGAGCAGGTACCCGATTTTGACAGGTACCTACTACCACTTCCGTTCCGGTCACCTTAGGCAATTGGAAGCTCTCCAACCCCAAAGTCTTCTGGGACATGTCCTACAAGACTTTGAGACCAGTCACCAAGCGCAAGGCTACTCGCGCATTGCGCAGTGGGCACCCGGATGTGACAGCACAAGCAGTTACAGCTGGGTGCCCATAGCAGAGATGCCGGCGCCACCAAGGGAGAACACAGCGCAGGTGAGTGCCTCTCTGGACCGTGGGTCAGGTTAGTGGCTGTTTATTAAGAGTCAGCAACTAAACTTTTTGTAGCTGCTGACTTTTAATGAACAAAAACATGATTGGAACTCCGCTTTAATAAACAGGTACACATCAATAGAAATTCTATATAAAAAAGTAATACACATTTTAAATCAAACAGAAATAAAATTATCTGAGGCTGTAAATAACACAAATATAATACAAAGGGTCAGGCAACGCAGAGGCTAAGTTCACCTTTAGAACATGTTACCAACATATTTATGGTGCAACGTGTTCCAGCAACCACCCCCCTTTTCCCCCATCCTGTGACAGTGGGCAGGGATTCCTTGCCCTACAGCTGCTGTGCCTTTGAAAATCGAAGTGGCTGTGCAGGCTACACCCGAGACCTGGGAATAAAGAAACTACAAGTCCTGTCTTCCACCATGGCAGACGGCTTGTAGTTCTCAACAGACTACAAGTGAACTCATCATTATTCTAACTGAAAGCCCTACCAGAAAGCTGGAGGGAGAATGTGCAGGAAAAACTAAGAAATGCAAAAAAAAAATAAAAAAAAATTCCTACAAAATGATATGCATTTATTATTATTTTGTCCCTAAAGATGAACTTAGCCTCCAAACCTTTTGACTTTTTTATTATTTTTCTTGCACATGTTTGGGCGTTCTTAGGAAAGTGAATTTTCACTCCATTCACTAAGCTAAGGGTGAATTCCAATGCAAAGAGAACAGCCTATTTTCCTTTAGTAAATCAACCCCGCTATATTGCTTTTACATTTTACTTATTCTATTACCCACTCTCATTGGATAAAAACAACGTCTTCAACAGCATTTACTGCAATAAGGAGTCTTTTGCTATTACTGTCATGTACTGCTTCAGTGCTCTTCCTTGTTTATGCCAAAACCAAGACATGCAGTATCAAACATTAAACAAATCAGAAATTGCAATATGAGAGAATGTATGGTTTTCTTTAATGACTCTTACATCTGGATTCCGCTTCTTGGTTTCTGGTTTCGCTTTTGAGATGGCTTACTCTATGATTGACACTCTACACTACTGGGTCTCCAAACTGTAGCCCGGCGGTGAGATGTGGCCCTATGCTAGCCTTTATGCAGTCCTTGGGGCATTATTCATCCCACTGGTACAAGACACTATTCTGCCCACTGACAACAACGGAGCACCATTTCTCCCAATGACATCATCAACGGGGCACGATTTCTCCCAATGACACCAACAATGGGGCACGATTTCTCCCAATTACACCAACAATGGGGCACGATTTCTCCCAATGACACCAACAATGGGGCACGATTTCTCCCAATGACACCAACAACGGGGCACGATTTCTCCCAATTACACCAACAATGGGGCACGATTTCTCCCAATGACACCAACAACGGGGCACCATTTCTCCCAATGACACCAACAACGGGGCACCATTTCTCCCAATGACACCAACAACGGGGCACCATTTCTCCCAATGACACCAACAACGGGGGACAATTTCTCCCAATGACACCAACAACGGGGCACAATTTCTCCCAATGACACCAACAATGGGGCACAATTTCTCCCAATGACATCAACAATGGGGCACAATTTCTCCCAATGACACCAACAATGGGGCACAATTTCTCCCAATGACACCAACAATGGGGCACAATTTCTCCCAATGACACCAACAATGGGGCACAATTTCTCCCAATGACACCAACAATGGGGCACGATTCCTCCCCCCTAATACCAAAGATTGGGGACCGTTTACTCCCACTGATGCCAGAAAAAAATTATATTCCTGCTGGCCACAGTCCGGCCCCCCTAAAGTTTGAAGGACAGTAAACTGGCCCTTTGGTTAGAAAGTTTAAAGTCCCCTGCTCTAGAGCATTGTCATGTCATGTTCTCAAACTTTTTAAAAGGTATGTCTGGAAGTTTATGTTTTTTAATGCATGTACACTGGAATGATTTATCTTATTCATAAAAAATCTCTTGATATAAAAAAAGAAAAAGAAAAAAAGAAATTGCAATGCAAATGAAAAACATAGTCCACCTTTCTGACCATGTTTCAGGTTACAGCTAATTTTAGGGTATAACATGAAACATGGTCACACTCCTCAGCTCTCCTTCCCCCTCAAACCCCCCTGCACAACCACATCATCCATTCACAGGGATCTGTGAATAAGATGATTACAAGTCCCATCTGCTTTGTGGCTGAGGGACTCGTAAAGCTCAAGGGAGCACGAGTACAGTGATGTCACCTCACTGGTAGCCCATTGTTCACTTCTTCCAGCCTCATAACAGAAGGTCTATAGCTCTGTATGAACCGGGGGGCTAAAAGGAAGAGTCAGCAGGAGCCTGTGCACTGCACCTGCAATGCTCTCCAATACTAAAGTTTAATAAATGCACCTTTTTTTTTTTTTTATTATTGTGGGTGCATTTATAACATTTTTGAAAATGGTGGCCTATGCCTTTCGATTGGATTAAAGTACCTCAAGTTCTTCTGTCACAGCATGGACCAGAGAATGACCACCAAAATCAATGCTTCCTGCTCCAATGGAGGATATCCAGGTTATTTTTTGCCTTGCTTTCAGCTTTCGACAAGCACAAACCCTCCACAGTCTGCAAACACTGAGACCAAAAATAGAAAATTAAATGAAATATATCAAAATAATACAAGATCACTATGCTTTCTTCAAGAAAACAAATCACCTTTCCATTCTGATCTGCAGCATCTGATTTCCTACAACTTCATATTTATCCTTTAAACCTAAAGTCCCTTCCATTGATCTCAGCCTCCTCCAAATTCCTTTTATTTTTTGGCTGCTGTGATTGGATTTCCAGTTAGAGGGTGGGGCTAGGTTTATTCTCCATCACCCCACTGTATGTAGGAATGTGTCCACCCTCTCTTGTCCCCCCCTGAGGTGAACTATAGACTGTATAGTGTGCATAAAGCAATGTACAGGCCCACAACTAATGTGCACTGCTTGTTTCAAACCAACTGAAGTGAGGGGGACAAGGAGAGGTTTAGTAGCTCACATAGGACATTAGAAGGATGCAGAAAAAAGTACCAGTTACACTTACCGGTAACGGGTTTTCTAGGAAATCTTCCAGGACGGCAGACCTACTTAGGTGTGCCGTCCTGGAAGATGACTAGAGAAACAGTCTTTTTTTTTTATGAAAAATGGATTTCAGGGCTATTAACCAATTCCGGACCGGCTTGCGATAATATACGTCGGCAATAGAAAACAAATATGATTAGGACAGCCGCACTCCAATCCAACGTGGCTTTATTTCAAAGTAATAATAAAAACAGGCACTACATATCACAGCAACGAAACCTTGAGGACAGCTGACGCGTTTCACATTTATAAGTGTTTACTCACCCTTGGTTCCTGGAAAAGAGATTATAATCAGGGTGGACCTGTTTGGAGCGGCAATCTCGGTCTCTATTGTTTTGGAATATACGTCGGCACTTTAAAGAGGAATATCGTTATGTCAGAAGCTAGCTACCATAACCCCGGTATCTTCTTCTTCAGCCGGCGGTCCGCTTGCAGATAAAAGTGGTCTCTGCAGCGGATTCAACACAAAATCACTTTTATCAGGGGGAGACCACTGGAGCCCCTTCCTGCCGGGCTCCAGTGGTCTCCGCTGCTTACTGGAGCCATTGACAGCGGCGGAGACAATCGGGTTCTCTCTCCTGCTTGGCTGTCTGCCGAGTGAGGGAATGATGGCTCTCACTCGGCTCCATAGCATTGACTGGCAGAAGCGACGCCAAACGTCACTTCCGCCCAATGCTCTTAAAGCGGAGCTCCGCCGGAAAAAAAAATATTAAAAGCCAGCAGCTGCTGGCTTTTAATATTTGGACACTTACCTGTCCTGGAGTCCAGCGACGTCCGCAGCAGAGGACGAGCGATCGCTCGTCGCTCTGCTGCTCCCTCCGCCATCCTCGCTGAGGGAACCAGGAAGTGAAGCCCTGCGGCTTCATGACCGGTTCCCTACGGCGCATGCGCGAGTCGCGCTGCGCCGTTCTGATTGGTGCTTCTGTGTTCTGGGAGCCGAGTGTCTCCCAGAACACCAAGGGAAGTCTGCGGGAAGTGACGTCACTCCCGCAGATTCCCGGAGAGAGGACTCCCGGATGTGGGTGAAAATACCTGTCTTAGACAGGTATCTTCACCCCCCCCTCCCCCCTGAAAGGTGTCAATTGTGACACCGGAGGGGGGGAGGGTTCCAAATAGCAAAAGTTGCTATTTAGGGTGGAGCTCCACTTTAAAAGGAGAATTTTTTTTTTTTTTAAATGACTTTTTTTATTGCATTTTAGTATAAATATGAGATCTGAGGTCTTTTTGACCCCAGATCTCATATTTAAGAGGACCTGTCATGATTTTTTCTATTACAAGGGATGTTTACATTCCTTGTAACGGGAATAAAAGTGACCCAAATTTTATTTTTATTTTTTTTTAAAAAGGACAGTGTCAAAGTAAAAAAAAATAAAAAAAGTAAAGCGCCCTGTCCAGCCGAGCTCACGCGCAGAAGAGACCGCATACGTGAGCAGCGCCTGCATATCAAAATTGTGTTTAAACCACACATGTGAGGTATCGCCGCGATCGGTAGAGCGAGAGCAATAATTCTAACCCTAGACCTTCTCTGTAACTCAAAACATGCAACCTGCAGAATTTTTTTAAACATCGCCTATGGAGATTTTTAAGGGTAAAAGTTTGTCGCCATTCCACGAGCAAAACGCAATTTTGAATCGTGACATGTTGAATATCAATTTACTCGGCGTAACATTATCTTTCACAATATAAAATGACTGGGCTAACTTTACTGTTGCCTTATTTTTTAATTTAATAAAAAAGTGTATTTTTTTCCCCAAAAAAAAGAAGTGCGCTTGTAAGACCGCTGGGCAAATACGGTGTGACAAAAAGTATTGCAACAACCGCCATTTCATTCTCTAGAGTGTTAGAAAAAAATATATATAATGTTTGGGGGGGTTCCAAGCACTTTTCTAACAAAAAAAAAAGATTTTAACTTGAATAAACAACAAATCTCAAAATGAGGCTCGGTCCTTAAGTGGTTAAAGTGGAACTCCACCCCATAAGTGGCATTCTGCCTAGGGTTGCCACCTCATGCCTTTAAAATCGAACACATAATAATCACACAGGTTCTGTGGCTGATTAAGGTGCTAATTAAACTCACTTGGTGCCTTATCTGCATTGAATTAGCCTCAGAACCTGTGTAATTCATATGAGTTCGGGTTTAAAGGGATGAGGTGGCAACCCTAATTCTGCCTGGATCGCCTGCAAGTCCCCCCCCCCCCCTTATTCCCTCAGTCCTCTAGGGCACATCACAGGTCCCAGAAGACTGCGGCACCATTCACAAAGTGCAGCGCGGCTCTTGCATGCGTAGTGGGCAGCCGGCTGTGAAGCCAAAAGCAGCATAGTTGGCTGCCCACAGTTACGATGACTGCGCCGGGAACCTGGCACAACTGGCTCAGGTGAGGGCAGCGCTGGATCCCAGGACAGGTAAGTGTCCTTGTATTCAAAGTCAGCAGCTACAGGATTTGTAGCTGCTGACTCAGGGTTTAGTTCCACTTTAATTGGAATTACATTAAAAAGTCTGAATGATAACAATGGCACCCAGCCCCCCACAATGAGTGAAATACATGAAATCAAAGGGCCCTTCCCATAATAGAAGCACACAATGTACAGACAGTACACACACCAGGCCGCTCTCAGTAGGGTTTTACTGGGCAGGAAGCTCATCACTCTCTCCACCACCTCAGCCAGGCTGCTGAGGACGTAGTGTCCCTGGTTCTCCAGGCTGTTGTAGCTCCTGGGCCCATTGCTGTCCCCCATATCTCCAGACAGATCCAGCTCCATCTCCGACATTGTTACTAAGCCTTCCACTTCCGCCGGAACTGGCGTCATTCAGCGGCTCGTTGCCGTGGGAACCACGTAAGCAGTTGTCTCCGTAGCCAGGCCGCTGACGTCGCCGCCATGTTTGATCAGGGAAGAGCCGTGTAGGGAGGTAGTTGTAATGCGCATGTCTGCTGTACAAGGAGCTGGAATGATAGTGAAAGCACAAAAGAGGGGCATTGCGTGAACAGATATAGTGCTTGGAAGGAAATTGTCTTATGTGTAAACATACTATACACTCTCCAGAAGTATCTGCATAACACAAAACTTTTCATCCAGATTCTACATTGTGCCTTATGTCATCCAATGATAAATAGTGTTAAAAAAAAAAAAAACAGTTAAAAGAGAAGTATGTTTTTTTTTTTTATATTCATACTTACCTCGGTGGATGCATCGGTCTCTGCACTGAGAACCGAGCGATCGAACATCGCCGATGGCTCTGTTCTTACTCCCCCCCGAGAGGAGAGCTGCTGCCTGTCAGTCAGCAGCTCTCCTCCCTGCTTCTCTACACTCATTGGAGCGCTGAGCTGTGGAGGGGCGGGGAGCAGTCGTCTCAGCGGCTTGCTGAGACTGCCATCAGTTAAGACAGCTGGTGGATCCAGACTTCTGAAGTCGGGATGACGCGGTGCCTCGACTAATGGCAGTGACGTCAGCAGAGAGCGGACTTCAGACCGCTCTCTACTGAAAATGGGTCACAGGAGTGCAAAACCAATTGCACTCCTGTGACCCATAGGAGAAGCCCAGCCTAAAAAACTCAAAAACTGACTGTGAGCGGGCAGGAACTTTTAACCGCTTCAATACTGGGCTTTTATCCCCTTCCTGCCCAGGCCAATTTTCAGCTTTTAGCGCTGTCGCACTTTGAATGACAATTGAGCTGTCAAGCAACGCTGTAACAAAAACGGATAATTGAATTCAAATACTTACCGTAATTTTCCTTTCCTGACGAGCTCCATGGCAGCACAGCTGGGTATAGGCTCCCCCCCATGCCTCCAGGACTTATAGCGGAGTTCCACCCAAAAGTGGAACTTCCGCTTTAAGCACTCCTCACCCCCTTACATGCCACATTTGGCATGTCATTTTTTTGGGGAGGAGTGGGGGCTTTGTTAGGAGTGGAGAGGGGGGGGAGAGGAGCGACGCTTCGGGCAGCCGCATCGCTGGACAGTGGAGCAGGTAAGTGTCTGTTTATTAAAAGTCAGCAGCTACACTTTTTGTAGCTGCTGACTTTTAATAAACATAAAAAGGCTGGAACCCCCCTTTAACCCATATAAATTTGAGCCAACCTAAAAAAGCCTTGGCGTTCTGTAACTAGTCCTACCAAGCTGGGTGGGATCTGTGCTACCATGGAGCTCGTCAGGAAAGGAAAATTACGGTAAGTATTTGAATTAAATTTTCGGTTTTTCTGACGGCTCCATGTAAGCACAGCTGGGAACTAACTAGCCAAAGCAGGGAAGGGATTAAGGCCCATACACACGGTCGGACTTTTGGCCAACAAACTTCATTTTGAGCAAGTTGGACCAACAATCCGACCGTGTGTACGCTCCATCGGACAAACTTTTTTTGTTTATTTCTTGTTTTCATCGGACAAAAGTTGGGTCTGCAAACGGACAAACTTTTGCCCAACAAAAGTCAGATGGAGCAAAGTCCGACCGCGTGTACAGAAAACCATCAGACGTTTGTCCGATGGACAAAACAAATAATGTTAAAATCAACAAACAACAGCAGAAGTTGACCAAAGGGTGGCGGTAAAGAGCAGAAAAGAGCAGAAAAACCACGTGATATTGGAAAAAGATTTGGAAAGTTTGCAGAAAAGTCAGAGCGTGTGTATGCTATGGGTGTTCCTGACCAACTCCGTTCGGACAAAAAAACACGGAAAAGTCAGATGAAAGTCCGACCGCGTGTACGAGGCTTAATGCTACACACTCCTCAATTCTGACTAAAAAAAACAGAAGCCAGGATGCCAAACTCAACTGTCATTAAGCCATAAATATTAATATTTTGGTGCCCACGTACAGGGCCATCTTTAATGCTGATTGGACCCTGGAAAAAAAATTCTTGCCCCCCCATGCAATTTTGCTCTCCATCTGCTCTGAGACATACAATAAACATCAGCTAGACTTAAAATCAGTTTACTTTATCAGATCAGGCAGTGATTGCGATTGGTTGCCAGAGGTTACAGCATATCATTACCACTTACTGACTGGTTACTAGAGGTTACAGCACACATTACGGCTCACTGATTAGTTGCTAGAGGTTACAGCACATGATTTCTTTTTGTTGATTGGTTGCTAGAGATTACTGTACAGTAATACTGCTCACTGATTGGTTGCTAGAGGTTACAGTACATCATCTCTTCACTGCAGAGGGGCATGATATACATATGAATGCTGCCTTTATTTACATATGAATGCTGCCGGCCTCAGCTGTTTACACATGAATGCTCCCGTTATTTACATATGAATGCCGGTAATTACACAATAAACACAGGGTCTGCAGGTGAGTCATCTGTACACAACAATAGGGCAGAGCTAGGCAGCATTAGTAGCAGCACTTTACACTGATATATCGGGACACAGCACAAAACTAAAACTTCAAGGGACAAGGGCATTTAAACTGGGATAGTTGGCAAGTATGAGGCAGCTGCTTTGGGCCCCACAACAATTACGGGGGCCCAGGGCAGCTGCCCCTTTTGCCCTGCCTTAACCACTTAAGCCCCGGACCATTTGGTAGCTAAAGGACCAGAGGTGAATTCAGAATTTTGCACTGCGCTGCTTTAACTGTAAATTGTGCGGACATGCAATGTTATACCCAAACGAAATTTGCGTCCTTTTCTTCCCACAAATAGAGCTTTCTTTTAATGGTATTTGATTGCCTCTGCGATTTTTATTTTTTGCGATATAAACGGAAAAAGACCGAAAATTTTGAAAAAAAATGATATTTTCTACTTTTTGTTATAAGAAAAATTGAATAAACTCAATTTTAGTCATACATTTAGGCCAAAATGTATTCAGCCACATGTCTTTAGTAAAAAAAATTTCAATAAGGGTATATTTATTGGTTTGCGCAAAAGTTATAGCGTTTACAAACTAGGGTACATTTTCTGGAATTTACACAGCTTTAAATTTATGACTGCCTATCTCATTTCTTGAGGTGCTAAAATGGCAGGGCAGTACAAAACCCCCCCAAATGACCCCATTTTGGAAAGTAGACACCCCAAGGAAATTGCTGAGAGGCATGTTGAGCCCATTGAACATTTTTTTTTTGTCCCAAGTGATTGAATAATGACAAAAAAAAAATACAAAAAGTTGTCACTAAATGACATATTGCTCACACATGCCATGGTTATATGTGGAATTGCACCCCAAAATACATTCTGCTGCTTCTCCTGAGTACGGGGATACCACATGTTCGGGACTTTTTGGGAGCCTAGCCGCGTACGGGACCCCGGAAACCAAGCACCGCCTTCAGGATTTCTAAGGGCGCAAATTTTTGATTTCACTCCTCACTACCTATCACAGTTTTGAAGGCCATAAAATGCCAAAATAGCACAAAACCCCCCCAAATGACCCCATTTTAGAAAGTAGACACCCCAAGGAAATTGCTGAGAGGCCTGTTGAGCCCATTGAATATATATTTTTTTGTCCCAAGTGATTGAATAATGACAAAAAAATTTTTTTTTTAAAAAATTACAAAAAGTTGTCACTAAGGCCCCTTTCACACTGGGGCGTTTTTCATGTGGTTTAGCGCTAATAATAGCGCTGTTATACCGCATGAAAAAATCCTGCCCTGTGCCTTCAATGTGAAAGCCCGAAGGCTTTCACACTGAAGCGGTGCGCTAGCAGGACCGCTCCAAAAGTCCTGCTAGCCGCTTCTTTACAGCGGTAAAGGAGCGGTGTGTTCACCGCTCCTTTACCGCGGTCTCCCATTGAAATCAATGGGACAGCGCGGTAATACCGCCCGCAAACCGCGGCAATAGCCGCGGTTTGCGGACGGTATTAACCCTTTTTCGGCCACTAGCGGGGGTTAAATTAACCCCCCTAGCGACCGCATACCGCGGTAAGAACGACAGTATAGCAGCTCTGAAAATCGCGCTGCTATACCGCCACCGCTCCTGCCCGCCCCAGTGTGAAAGGGGTCTAAATGATATATTGCTCACACATGCCATGGTTATATGTGGAATTGCACCCCAAAATACATTTTGCTGCTTCTCCTGAGTACGGGGATACCACATGTGTGGGACTTTTTAGGAGCCTAGCCGCGTACGGGACCCCGAAAACCAAGCACCGCCTTCAGGATTTCTAGGCACAAATTTTTGATTTGACTCCTCACTACCTATCACAGTTTCGAAGGCCATAAAATGCCAAAATAGCACAAAACCCCCCCAAATGACCCCATTTTGGAAAGTAGACACCCCAAGCTGTTTGCTGAGAGGCATGGTGAGTATTTTACAGCTCTCATTTGTTTTTTAAAATGAAGAAGGAAAATTTTTTTTTTTTCTTTTTTTTTTCAATTTTCAAAACTTTGTGACAAAAAGCGAGATCTGCAAAATACTCACAATACCTCTCAGCAAATAGCTTGGGGTGTCTACTTTCTAAAATGGGGTCATTTGGGGGGGGTTTGTGCCATCTGGGCATTCCATGGCCTCCGAAACTGTGATAGGCAGTGAGAAGTGAAATCAAAAATTTACACCCTTAGAAAGCCTGAAGGCGGTGATTGGTTTTTGGGGTCCCGTACGTGGCTAGGCTCCCAAAAAGTCTCACACATGTGGTATCCCCGTACTCAGGAGAAGCAACAGAATGTATTTTGGGGTGTAATTCCACATATGCCCATGGCATGTTTGAGCAATATATCATTTAGTGACAACTTTGTGCAAAAAAAAAAAAAAAAATTGTCTATTTTCCGCAACTTGTGTCAACATATAAAATATTCCATGGACTCGACATGCCTCTCAGTATATAGCTTGGGGTGTCTACTTTCCAAAATGGGGTCATTTGTGGGGGTTTTGAACTGTTCTGGCATTTTATACACAACATTAGGAAGCTTATATCCACTCTTCTAACCACTTGAAGACAAAGCCCTTTTTGACACTTTTTGTTTACATGAAAACATATTTTTTTTTGCAAGAAAATTATGTTGAACCCCCAAACATTATATATATTTTTAAAGCAAAGGCCCTACAGAATGAATGGTGGGTGTTGCATTTTTTTTTTCTACACAGTATTTGCGCAGCGATTTTTCAAACGCATTTTTTGGGGAAAAAATACACTTTTTTAAATTTTAATGCACTAAAACACACTATATTGCCCAAATGTTTGATGAAATAAAAAAGATGATCTTAGGCCGAGTACATAGATACCAAACACGACATGCTTTAAAATTTCGCACAAACGCGCATTGGCGACAAACTACATACATTTTTAAAAGCCTTTAAAAGCCTTTACAGGTTACCCCGTTAGATTTACAGAGGAGGTCTACTGCTAAAATTACTGACCTCGATCTGACCTTCACGGTGATACCTCACATGCATGGTGCAATTGCTGTTTACATATGACGCCAGACCGACGCTTGCGTTCGCCATTGGGCAAGAGCAGGGCAGGACAGGGGTGCTTTTTTTTTTTTTTTTTTTTTTATTATTAATTTTGCTTTTTTATTTTATTTTTAAATTGTTCCTTCCATATTTTTTTTTTTTTTAGCATTTTTATTGTTATCTCAGGGAATGTAAATATCCCCTATGATAGCAATAGGTAGTGACAGGTACTCTTTTTTTGAAAAAACTGGGGTCTAGACCCTAGATATTTCCTCTGCCCTCAAAGCATCTGACCACACCAAGATCGGTGTGATAAAATGCTTTCCCAATTTCCCAATGGCGCTTTTTATATCCGGGGGGGGACATTCCCTCCCACTGCTTGTAAAAGCAGTCCAGAGGCTAATTAGCCACTAGGATTGCTTTTACATGAAGGCCAGCCGCTGGCTGAAAAGAATGATACCAAGATGATACCTAAACCCGCAGGCATCAATCTGGTATAACCATTCAAAGTCCAGCAACATACCAGTACGTTGCTGGTCCTTGTTGGACATGTATTGTAATCTTTTTTTTTCATGCAGCCAGGTGGCTGAACGAAAAAAGAGATTGATCGGTGGGTATGCCCACCATTAGAATACCGCCCTTCATCCACCCACTTCTAATGATGGGCATACATGCACCATTTATATATGCCGAAGCATGGGGGCATCCTCCCGCAAAAAAGTTATGCCGCACACACATGGTCGGACTTTTCCACGGGCAAGCCTCCGTCGGAATTTCGACCGTATGTACGCGGCATTAGGAGCAAAATCGCTCCTCCGCCCCTGCTGCCCCAATGCTTCGGCATATTTGCTTTTTTTTTTTAATTGTGGTGGTGAAATCACCTCCTACAGCCCTGGAGTCGCAGGGATCAGGCCTGTCTCTGCGAACGCTGCAGTTATGTGTGTTGTGTTTTGTAAGTGACAGTGATCGATCGATACTGCACTTGGGTGGCCTGGGCTGGACGGAGGGGCAAAACGCAGGTGCTAGCAGGTATCTGGGCTGATCCCGCTAACACTGCGTTTTTGGGAACCCTAAACTGCTGGGGACGCTAGTATAGATCTGATCGGATCAGATATTGATCTGTTCAGATACTATACCACTAAGGGAGGTGTATGCTTCACGCGTGGATGTTAGCGTTACTGGCACTAACCTGACGCTGCCTGGGGTGTGACGCAGACCCTCTCTGACGCTAAAACCTAATTGATATCACCCGCCGGGCGATCAGGGGGTTAAACCTTTATTGGGTTATATACGGCGGGTGCCCTGACACTATAAAAAGCAAACTAACTAACCAGCGTCACCCGTAACACTTATATGATGATCACTGGTGAAAGGGTTAACTAGGGGCAATTAGGGGGTTAAAACCTTTATTAGATAATATATGGGGGTACCTGACGCTATAAAAACCTGCAGCGAACCTAAAAAAAATTACTGGCTACCGATCTGCATCACCGACGCTAAGACAGCGATCAGAAAAATGATCGCTTAGCGACAGTGGTGATAGGGGGTGAAAGGGTTACCTGGGGGGCGATCAAGGGGGTTAAACCATTATTAGATAATTTATGGGGGTACCTGACGCTATAAAAACCTGCGGCGAACCTAAAAAAAATTACTGGCTACCGATCTGCATCACTGACGCTAAGACAGCGATCAGAAAAATGATCGCTTAGCGACAGTGGTGATAGGGGGTGAAGGGGTTACCTGGGGGGCGATCAAGGGGGTTAAACCTTTATTAGATAATTTATGGGGGTACCTGACGCTATAAAAACCTGCGGCGAACCTAAAAAAAAAATACTGGCTACTGATCTGCATCACCGACGCTAAGACAGCGATCAGAAAAATGATCGCTTAGCGACAGTGGTGATAGGGGGTGAAAGGGTTACCTGGGGGGGCGATCAAGGGGGTTAAACCTTTATTAGATAATTTATGGGGGTACCTGACGCTATAAAAACCTGCGGCAAACCTAAAAAAAATTACTGGCTACCGATCTGCATCACCGACGCTAAGACAGCGATCAGAAAAATGATCGCTTAGCGACAGTGGTGATAGGGGGTGAAAGGGTTACCTGGGGGGCGATCAAGGGGGTTAAACCTTTATTAGATAATTTATGGGGGTACCTGACGCTATAAAAACCTGCGGCGAACCTAAAAAAAAAATACTGGCTACCGATCTGCATCACCGACGCTAAGACATCGATCAGAAAAATGATCGCTTAGCGACAGTGGTGATAGGGGGTGAAGGGGTTACCTGGGGGGCGATCAAGGGGGTTAAACCTTTATTAGATAATTTGTGGGGGTACCTGACGCTATAAAAACCTGCGGCGAACCTAAAAAAAAATACTGGCTACTGATCTGCATCACCGACGCTAAGACAGCGATCAGAAAAATGATCGCTTAGCGACAGTGGTGATAGGGGGTGAAAGGGTTACCTGGGGGGCGATCAAGGGGGTTAAACCTTTATTAGATAATTTATGGGGGTACCTGACGCTATAAAAACCTGCGGCGAACCTAAAAAAAATTACTGGCTACCGATCTGCATCACCGACGCTAAGACAGCGATCAGAAAAATGATCGCTTAGCGACAGTGGTGATAGGGGGTGAAAGGGTTACCTGGGGGGCGATCAAGGGGGTTAAACCTTTATTAGATAATTTATGGGGGTACCTGACGCTATAAAAACCTGCGGCGAACCTAAAAAAAAAATACTGGCTACCGATCGGCATCACCGACGCTAAGACATCGATCAGAAAAATGATCGCTTAGCGACAGTGGTGATAGGGGGTGAAAGGGTTACCTGGGGGGCGATCAAGGGGGTTAAACCTTTATTAGATAATTTATGGGGGTACCTGACGCTATAAAAACCTGCGGCGAACCTAAAAAAAATTACTGGCTACCGATCTGCATCACCGACGCTAAGACAGCGATCAGAAAAATGATCGCTTAGCGACGGCGGTGCTAGGGGGTGAAAGGGTTATCTGGGGGGTGATCAAGGGGTTAAACCTTTATTAGGGGGGGTTAGGGGGCTACACTGGACCTAAAACTAAACTGTAGTGACACTTTTACAGTCACAAATGTCACTGATTGCAGTGATCAGTAAATAAATGGTCACTGCAATCAGTGACACTGTGACTGGGGGCTGGGGGGCGATCTGGGGGGGGCCTGGGGGGGCGATTTATGTGCCTATGTGTGCTGGTGTTAGTGTAGTGTTTGTGCACTAACCTTGATGTCTTCTCTTGTACGGCGCTCGGTATATGTGAGCGCCGCACAAGATATGACATCACTTTCTCCTGCTTAGAAGGCTGGATATTGCCAGAATAGATGGCTCTTGCAGAAGATGAATTCAGCAATTCCTTTAGAGCACAGGTGTCAAACACAAGGCCCGTGGGCCGAATCCGGCCCTCCAGGCCATTTCATGTGGCCCTCGCCCTCCTCTGGTCCTCCTCAAGACCCTTACTTTCTGCTTTTAAGCAATGCATCCAGCTTCTTCCCAGCAGCAGCTTAAAGAAAGGGGGGTGCACTGTGATGTAAGAGAGAGTGGGGGACTCAACTTCTTATGGTGGGTTGGCTCTTAACATCTAATGTAAGGGGAGGGGATGTGCTGGACATCTAATCTTACAGATACAACTGGCCCTTTTGAGGGCAATCATAATGCCGATGCGGCCCTCGATGAAATTGAGTTTGACACCCCTGCTTTAGAGTGTCTTGACCATATGCCTAATTGTGACAACTTGGTCACCATCATCTTAATCACAGCCTGCCTGAACAAAGTAGGAATCACATGTTCATTCACCTCTACTTGGGAAGAAGCTAGCAAGGGTTAATTTGCCTGAGGAGGTTCTGAGACTACTCATTGGCACCATATATGACCCCCTCACAGAGTGAGTGGAAGCAACTCCTTTAAAATGTGTTCAATGAATGTGACAACCTGGCAGGTGTGGACGTCTTTTTATCCCTGGCTGCTTGAATCAGCAGGGCTTATAATGTCGGGCTCATCTTTTGGAAGAGCCCAACGAAGAGGGTTTGCCTGGAAGGCTAGGAGACTGCTCACTGACAGAAAGTATAGCTCTTTCACAGGGTGAGGGGAAACACATCTTTAGAGCATATTAGCCTCATGTAACAATCTGTTAGATGTCTTATCCATGGTTGCTTGAACAAAGCAGAATTTATGCAGTCATGTCCATCCGAAAATGGGCTGTTTCACCTGGTATGGCTAGGCAGCTTCTCATTGCCAGAGCAGATAACCCTTTCAAAGGGTGAGCAGAAACCACTCCTTTAGAGTGTATTGACAAAGTGTTTATTGAATGTGACATCCTATTAGGTGTCATCTTTATCCCTGGCTGCTTGAGCCAGTGGGATACATACTGTCATGCCCATCCGTGTATTCCTCTTATAGAGTCTGAAGAGGGATGTTTTGCTTGGGAAAGCTATGAGACTGCTCATTGCCAGAGAATTTAACCACTTAACGACCGCTCACTGTATATATAGGTCGGCAGAATGGCACGGACAGGCACAATCACGTACCTGTACGTGCCTGCCTTCGTATAGTTGGGGGGTCCCATCGGACCCCCCTTCTATGCAGTGAGCGGTCGACATCGTTCCGGGAGCGATCCGTGATGAGGGGATGGCCATTCGTTTCCGGCCACCCCCTCGCGATCGCTCCCGGCGAATGAAAAGCTTCCTCTGCCTGTGTAATGTAACAGGCAGGAGGAAGTGATGTCATCTCTCATGCGGCACTCACATATACCGAGTGCCGCATGAGAGAAGACACAGAGGTTAGTGCACTAAACAGCACACTGACACCACACACATAGGCACACGATCGCCCCCCCAGGCCCCCCCAGACCACCCCCCAGTCACAGTGTCACTGATTGCAGTGACTATTTATTTACTGATCACTGCAATCAGTGACATTTGTGACTGTAAAAGTGTCAGGGCAGAGTGTTTTAGGTCCAGTGTAGCCCCCTAACCCCCCCTTAATAAAATGTTTAACCCCTTGATCACCCCCCAGGTAACCCTTTCACCCCCTAGCACCGCTGTCACTAAGCAATCGTTTTTCTGAGCGCTGTCTTAGTGTCGGTGATGCCGATAGGTAGCCAGTTATTTTTTTTAGGTTTGCCACAGGTTTTTATAACGTCAGGTACCCCCATATATTACCTAATAAAGGTTTAACCCCTTGATCGCCCCCCAGGTAACCCTTTCACTCCCTTTTGCCAGTGTCACTAAGCGATCATTTTTCTGATCGCTGTATTAGTTATGCTGGTGCAGATAGGTAGCCAGTTATTTTTTTTAGGTTTGCCACAGGTTTTTATAGCGTCAGGTACCCCCATAGATTATCTAATAAAGGTTTTAACCCCCTAATTGCCCCTAGTTAACACTTTCACCAGTGATTACCGTATAAGTGTTACTGGTGACACTGGTTAGCCAGTTAGTTATTTTGTTATTTAGGTTCCCCGTCAGGTTTTTATATAGCGTCAGGTACCCCCATATATTACTTAATAAAGGTTTAACCCCCTGATTGCCCCTAGTTAACCCTTTCACCAGTGATCACCGTATAAGTGTTACGGGTGACGCTGGTTAGTTAGTTTGCTTTTTATAGTGTCAGGGCACCCGCCGTATATAACCCAATAAAGGTTTATTAACCCCCTGATTGCCCGGCGGGTGATATCAATTAGGTTTTAGCATCAGAGAGGGTCTGCGTCGCCCCAGGCAGCGTCAGGTTAGTGCCAGTAATGCTAACACCCACGCGTGAAGCATACACCTCCCTTAGTGGTATAGTATCTGAACAGATCAATATCTGATCAGATCTATACTAGCGTCTCCAGCAGTTTAGGGTTCCCAAAAACGCAGTGTTAGCGGGATCAGCCTAGATACCTGCTAGCACCTGCGTTTTGCCCCTCCGTCCAGCCCAGGCCACCCAAGTGCAGTATTGATCGATCACTGTCACTTACAAAACACAACACACATAACTGCAGCGTTCGCAGAGACAGGCCTGATCCCTGCGACTCCAGTGCTGTAGGAGGTGATTTCACCACCACAGTTAAAAAAAAAAGAGCATATATGCCGAAGCATGGGGGCAGCAGGGGCGGAGGCTTGCCCGTGGAAAAGTCCGACCATGTGTTTGTGCAGCATAACTTTTGCGGGAGGATGCCCCCATGCTTCAGCATATATAAATGGTGCATGTATGCCCATCATTAGAAGTGGGTGGATGAAGGGAGGTATTCTAATGGTGGGCATACCCACCGATCAATCTCTTTTTTTTCGTTCAGCCAACCGGCTGCATGAAAAAAAAAGATTACAATACATGTCCAACAAGGACCAGCAACGTACTGGTATGTTGCTGGACTTTGAATGGTTATACCAGATTGATGCCTGTGGGTTTAGGTATCATCTTGGTATCATTCTTTTCAGCCAGCGGCCGTCTTTCATGTAAAAGAAATCCTAGTGGCTAATTAGCCTCTGGACTGCTTTTACAAGCAGTGGGAGGGAATTCCCCCCCCCCCAGATATAAAAAGCGCCATTGGGAAATTGGGAAAGCATTTTATCACACCGATCTTGGTGTGGTCAGATGCTTTGAGGACAGAGGAAAGATCTAGGGTCCAATAGACCCCAGTTTTTTCAAAAAAAGAGTACCTGTCACTACCTATTGCTATCATAGGGGATATTTACATTCCCTGAGATAACAATAAAAATGATAAAAAAAAAAAAAAAAATATGGAAGGAACAGTTTAAAAAAAAAAAAAAAAAAAGCAAAATTAATAATAATAAAAAAAAAAAGCACCCCTGTCCCGCCCTGCTCTTGCGCAATGGCGAACGCAAGCGTCGGTCTGGCATCATATGTAAACAGCAATTGCATCATGTATGTGAGGTATCACCGCGAAGGTCAGATCGAGGGCAGTCATTTTAGCAGTAGACCTCCTCTGTAAATCTAACGTGGTAACCTGTAAAGGCTTTTAAAGGCTTTTAAAAATGTATGTAGTTTGTCGCCACTGCGCATTTGTGCGAAATTTTAAAGCATGTCGTGTTTGGTATCTATGTACTCGGCCTAAGATCATCTTTTTTATTTCATCAAACATTTGGGCAATATAGTGTGTTTTAGTGCATTAAAATTAAAAAAAGTGTATTTTTTTCCCAAAAAATGCGTTTGAAAAATCGCTGCGCAAATACGGTGTGGAAAAAAAAATGCAACACCCACCATTTTAATCTGTAGGGCCTTTGCTTTAAAACAATATATAATGTTTGGGGGTTCAACATAATTTTCTTGCATGTAAACAAAAAGTGTCAGAAAGGGCTTTGTCTTCAAGTGGTTAGAAGAGTGGATGTAAGCTTCCTAATGTTGTGTATAAAATGCCAGAACAGTTCAAAACTCCCCCAAATGACCCCATTTTGGTAAGTCGACACCCCAAGCTATATACTGAGAGGCATGTCGAGTCCATGGAATATTTTATATGTTGACACAAGTTGCGGAAAAAATACTATTTATTTATTTATTTATTTTTTTTGCACAAAGTTGTCACTAAATGATATATTGCTCAAACATGCCATGGGCATATGTGGAATTACACCCCAAAATACATTCTGTTGCTTCTCTTGAGTACGGGGATACCACATGCGTGAGACTTTTTGGGAGCTTAGCCGCGTACGGGACCCCAAAAACCAAGCACCGCCTTCAGGCTTTCTAATGCCGCGTACACACGATCGTGATTCACGGCGGTTAAAAAACCGCCGTGAATCATGACATGAAAAACGAGGGAACGGCTTGTTCCCCCACACACGGTCGTTTTTCCCGTCATTTTTCTAATTTTTCTTGTCGTTTTTAATGCCGTTTTTCACGTCGGGAAAAATGACAAAAAGACCACACACGGTAGTTTTTCTTGTTGAATAAAAAAAATGTAATTTTTCACGACGTGAAAAATGATCGTGTGTATGCGGCATAAGGGTGTAAATTTTTGATTTCACTCCTCACTGCCTATCACAGTTTCGGAGGCCATGGAATGCCCAGATGGCACAAAACCCCCCCAAATGACCCCATTTTGGAAAGTAGACACCCCAAGCTATTTGCTGAGAGGTATGGTGAGTATTTTGCAGATCTCGCTTTTTGTCACAAAGTTTTGAAAATTAAAAAAAAAAAAAAAAAATTATTTTCTTTCTTCATTTTCAAAAACAAATGAGAGCTGTAAAATACTCACCATGCCTCTCAGCAAATGGCTTGGGTTGTCTACTGTCCAAAATGGGGTCATTTGTGGGGGTTTTGTGCTATTTTGCCATTTTATGGCCTTCGAAGCTGTGATAGGTAGTTAGGAGTGAAATCAAAAATTTGCGCCCTTAGAAATCCTGAAGGCGGTGCTTGGTTTTCGGGGGCCCGTACGTGGCTAGACTCCTAAAAAGTCCCACACATGTGGTATCCCCGTACTCAGGAGAAGCAGCAAAATTTATTTTGGGGTGCAATTCCACATATAACCATGGCATGTGTGAGCAATATATCATTTAGTGACAACTTTTTGTAATTTTTTTTTAGTCATTATTCAATCACTTGAGACAAAAAAAAAAAAAATATTCAATGGGCTCAACATGCCTCTCAGCAATTTCCTTGGGGTGTCTTCTTTCAAAAATGGGGTCATTTGGGGGGGGGGGGGGGTTTGTACTGCCCTGCCATTTTTGCACCTCAAGAAATGAGATAGGCAGTCATAAATTAAAAGCTGTGTAAATTCCAGAAAATGTACCCTAGTTTGTAGACGCTATAACTTTTGCGCAAACCAATAAATATATGTATAATAATAATGTAGGACTAAAATTGAGTTTATTCGATTTTTCTTATAACAAAAAGTAGAAAATATCATATTTTTTCAAAATTTTCAGTCTTTTTTTTTTGTTTTTGCGATATAAACGGAAAATCGCAGAGGCAATCAAATGCCATTAAAAGAAAGCTCTATTTGTGGGAAGAAAAGGACGCAAATTTCGTTTGGGTACAACATTGCATGTCCGCACAATTTCCAGTTAAAGCAGCGCAGTGCCAAATTCTGAAAACACCTCTGGTCCTTAACCTGCATAATGGTCCGGGGCTTAAGTGGTTAACAGAGTAAGTGGAAATACTTATTTGAGTGTATTGGCCACTTGTTTAATAAATAAGACAACCTAATAGGTATCATTGTATCATCATCCTCATCTCTGGTTGCTTAATCGAAGCAAAATTCACACAGTCATGTTCCTCCACATCTTCAGCTTTGGAGAGTCTAAAGAGGCTGATTTGCCTGGGAAGGCTATTAGACTGGTCATTGCCAGAACATATAACCATATAAAAGCAAGAGATTAATACCGCCATGTTCATTCATATCTTCTTTATTGAAGAGGGCTGTTTTGCTCTGAGACTGGTCATTACCAATAGATAACCTTCTCACAGGGTTTTGTGTGCCATTTAACAAATCAGCCCAAAAAAAGAATTAAATGCAGTAAAATAGTTTGCTCAATAACAAACCCTGGGTTAACCACCGCTAGAGGAAGGTAGAAGCTTCCATCTACAGCCCTGATTCACCAGGTGGTTAAGGAACTACACCTAGCCCGGGGAGCGTGTCCAGCCACGAGCGGAGATAGACGTGCTTTGGGGGAGCTCCGCTGGGCCTGACAGTATCCACAGCCATCCTGGGTCAGCACCCTAAATTCTGCTTACTAAGTCCTCCATCCTGACTCCTGGGCCTCCCCTGAGCAGGTTCTTACCTGAATTGGGCCTCAAGGACGACCGACCACTCTGTATTCCAAGACGCGGCCGGCGCCATTCCCTGATGACCCGCTACCATCTTGCGGCCTTGTGAGACCTCTGAATCCTCCGCGTTCGAGTGACGCGGCCGCGGGACCTACGGCAACCTTCCCCGAATCCACCTGAGGCAGCTTCCCAGTCCGGGAGGGGAACTGAGGAGATACGAAAGCCTGTGGAAGCACCCTGCAGAGGACGGCGCTCTGTGAATGGAGGTGAGCGGCGGCCATCTTGATACACCCACAGCCCTCCAGTAGCCTCCCCGTCCCTCCAGGGCAAATAACTGACCACCATGTCCTCCATCCCGACTCCTGGGTTTCCCCTGAACAGATCCCTACCTGAACTGGGACTCTAGATCTGCACTCTGTATGGCCAGGCTGCAACTCGGCCTACTGTACGGCGGCCATCTTGCTCCACCCTACTGGGACATTACTGCCTGTTTTAGCTTCTCAGGACTCGCCACGCACCTAACTCTTTCAAGACACGGCCACTGGTGCACACCCATATGCCATCCGCTATCCACAATACTTAGTGGCACCCCCTGTTTGCGGCCTGCAGGTTGTGGATCGGATACAGCCCTGTGCTAGGCGGCCATCTTGCTGCACCATAGTGCCCATTATTCAGACTTTTCTCATCTAACAAGTTGCCCCTGGAAGCCTAGGTGCTTTGGCCGGCCAGGCTATGGCCCCTAAACCAGATAGCTATATATACTAACTTTTGCTATGTACTGAACCTACAGCCCTGGGGGGCAACTACACAGGGTCGGGGAGGATGACAGCTTGATCTCCCTGCTCTGCGCCGTCGGACCGCTCAATCTCGGCGAATAAGGCACATCTTGCCCCCTGACACCACCGCGCAAGCTCCCTGAGTGACGGACATTGCCTAACATTACTTATGTACAATACTCCCCGAAACCGACAGCGCTACCGCTCCCAGCAGAAGGCCTCTCCTACCCCGGGGAAGGGGAAGGGAAAGGGCAAAATGGCGCCCGAGCCTCCGGAACCGGATGACACCACTCAGCATTCTGAGGACAGCTTGCTTCAGTTCCCCTCCAACCTGGCAAGCCCCACTGACGCTGGCTCTGAAGCTATGCTCCAGAAGTTCCGCAGTATAGTGCGGGATGAAATTAACGCTGCCTCCCGTAAGCTCTCAGCAGAACTGGTGAAGGGTCTCAAGGAGATAGGCCACCGCACCAACCAACTGGAACAGCGGATGGATTTAACAACAACAGTCCTGGAGGGTCACAAGAACGAGGTCGAAAGGCTGAATGCTGAACTGTTGAGCCTACAGGATAAATTAGAGGACTCTGAGAATAGGGCCCGCAGGGATAACCTTCGCATCCGTGGGCTCCCAGAGGCCATCACCGACTTGCAGGGGATGGCCACTGCTTTCTTTCAGGAGCTGGCGCCTGACGTCCCTTCGGAGCGCTTGGAATTTGACCGCATACACAGGCCCCTAACTCCCAGACCCACCGAAGGTCCCCCCAGAGACGTTATAATTAAATTTCACTTTTACAGGACCAAAGAGCGGCTCCTGCAGGCTGCACGGGATCTCCCGGACCTCTCCTACCAGGGTAATCCCCTCCAACTATTTGCAGACCTCTCTCCGGTCACCATAGCCAAAAGGCGGAGTCTGAAGCCTTATTTGCAGATTCTACAAGCTCGGGGCATTCGTTATAGATGGGGGTTCCCCTTCAAGCTCTCCTTTTATCACCTTGGCCGCCAGTTTCATGCCTCCTCCCTGCCTGACTTACGGCAACATTTTCAGGATCTGCAGTTTGATCCCCCTCCCTCCCAACCGGTGTCTTCTTCGGCCCAGCCACGATCATCCAGGTCACCCCACGGTTCCTCACAGATGTCTCAGCAGGGGTCCCAGGCGCTTCGATCACTGCAAGCACAGCGATTCCAGGATGTCCCTAAGGGATGACAGCACCGATTCTCATTTGACACTCCGAGGAGCTAACCTGCCAGCAACCTGTTGTTCTGAACTGTCAGCTGTATCTCACCTTGAACTATAAGTTTGAATCTAAATTTCACCTTTAAACTTCTCATTCTGAAGGCCCAGTTGCAGTACATGGACATTTCTGCCTTTCGATCAATATGATATCTGGACTGCCCCCCTCCCTTTTTTTTTTTCTGGGCTCGGCAGCCCCATTATGTTCCCTCCTCCCCTGTTCCTGGAAGCCTTGCCATGTGGCTGACCCCTTGTCCGATGTTGCCCCAACTGTGTGATGGCAACATTGGGCCCCTGTGCTGTGGTTACGTTCGCATGGTCCCCTGTCCCCCCTCCCCCCCTCTTTTTTTTTTTTCTCTCTCTCAGGCGAAGGCTTTTGATCTGTAGCTCGAGAGGACTATCCTTGTGCTGCGCTGCACACCCCCATTAAAGTTATGGGTGTGTCCTGTCCATCACGGTCCACGGTTTGTGGCCTTCACGGTTTTGGCCGTAGTATGTGTATGTTATTGTCCTTGTGTTTGCGGTGGGTCGGCTTCGTGTCCTGGACTCCCCGTACTTTGGTTGGGGGCTCCAGGACGCGAGGTTGGCCACGGCCCACAGTAAATCGTTCACAGTTTAAAGTTGATATGTTATATAATTTTGATTAAGACTGATTTAATCCTTATTTAGGTGGTGTCTATCGAACATGTTTTTCTGCTTACCTTATGCCGCTGTCGATTTGATCTCATTGTTCAGACTACTTTAAAAATATGCCGAGTGGTGTCCGACGGACCACTGCTCCCCCTTGGCTTGGAACTTGGCCCGAACAAAAGTTTTGGCCAACTTCCGACCTTCTAGTGGAATTCCAGTCCCACTATCAATTGCAACCTTGATGACTGGAATGTTTTTACTCCGAGTTTTACTCTGTCTGTTTGTTTTCCTTTATCTGATTTCTTTAACTGTCTCCCTACTTGACTCTCTGGTCTTTTACCTTTTTTTTCCCTCTACAAGGTCCGCGGGGTGTGTGCTTAGGAGAATGGTCTTCTGCCAATTGCTAGTCCTACTACGACGCTTAATTGGCTGTCCCTGAATGTTCAGGGTATGAATTCTCCTCAGAAAAGGGTGAAGATTTTCAAGTATCTTAGGAAGCAGCGGATTGACATCGCCTGCTTACAGGAAACCCATTTTTCACCGTCTTCCTGCCCTAAATACTTTGATGCTCAGTTTCCCCAGGTGTTTTTGGCCACTGCTCCAACCAAGCAAAAGGGGGTGCTCATAGCTTTCCGCAAGTCGGTTTCATTTAGTTGCACTAGACAGATTGCAGACCCTGATGGCAGATATCTATTACTACAAGGCACTATCCAAGGAAAGGAGGTTACCATCATGACTAGGGATGAGCTTCGTGTTCGAGTCGAACATACGTTCGACTCGAACATCGGCTGTTCGATCGTTCGACGAAGATCGAACGATTTGGGCCGTTCGCGCCAAATTCGAGTGACGCGAACGGCCCACAATGCACTACGCCATCGCAGTGTCATCCAGGCGCTGTGATTGGCCAAGCATGCACTGTGACCCCGCATGCTTGGCCAATCACAGCGCCGGCAGCGAGGAGAGCAATGATTGGCCACAGGCAGGATGCCTGTGGCCAATTATTGCTGAGGGGGTTTAGTACACGCCCCACACTATAAAAGGCCGCCAGCACGGCGGCCTAGTGTAGTGTGTTCCGGAGCAGGGATAGAGCAGCATAGGCAGGGACAGTGACTTTTATTTCTTTCTTGCTTAACCTGGATTCCTTTAGTTTAGGGAAAGAGAAGGATAGGTAGGGAGAGTGTCAGTGTGTTTTGTGCTTGTGCTATATTGTGCTTAAAAAAAACATTTTTTCTAGGGACAGAAAACTGTAGGTAGGGAGAGTGTGTCAGTTTCTTTCACTGTCAAAGTCCTTGTTTCCAGGGACCTGGAAGGACAGTGAGGTAATTCTCCTTGTGCTAAATTGTGCTTAAAAAAAACATTTTTTCTAGGGACAGAAAACTGTAGGTAGGGAGAGTGTGTCAGTTTCTTTCACTGTCAAAGTCCTTGTTTCCAGGGACCTGGAAGGACAGTGAGTGAATTCTCCTTGTGCTATATTGTGCTTAAAAAAAACATTTTTTCTAGGGACAGAAAACTGTAGGTAGGGAGAGTGTGTCAGTTTCTTTCACTGTCAAAGTCCTTGTTTCCAGGGACCTGGAAGGACAGTGAGGTAATTCTCCTTGTGCTAAATTGTGCTTAAAAAAAACATTTTTTCTAGGGACAGAAAACTGTAGGTAGGGAGAGTGTGTCAGTTTCTTTCACTGTCAAAGTCCTTGTTTCCAGGGACCTGGAAGGACAGTGAGGTAATTCTCCTTGTGCTAAATTGTGCTTAAAAAAAACATTTTTTCTAGGGACAGAAAACTGTAGGTAGGGAGAGTGTGTCAGTTTCTTTCACTGTCAAAGTCCTTGTTTCCAGGGACCTGGAAGGACAGTGAGTGAATTCTCCTTGTGCTATATTGTGCTTAAAAAAAACATTTTTTCTAGGGACAGAAAACTGTAGGTAGGGAGAGTGTGTCAGTTTCTTTCACTGTCAAAGTCCTTGTTTCCAGGGACCTGGAAGGACAGTGAGGTAATTCTCCTTGTGCTAAATTGTGCTTAAAAAAAACATTTTTTCTAGGGACAGAAAACTGTAGGTAGGGAGAGTGTGTCAGTTTCTTTCACTGTCAAAGTCCTTGTTTCCAGGGACCTGGAAGGACAGTGAGGTAATTCTCCTTGTGCTAAATTGTGCTTAAAAAAAACATTTTTTCTAGGGACAGAAAACTGTAGGTAGGGAGAGTGTGTCAGTTTCTTTCACTGTCAAAGTCCTTGTTTCCAGGGACCTGGAAGGACAGTGAGGTAATTCTCCTTGTGCTAAATTGTGCTTAAAAAAAACATTTTTTTCTAGGGACAGAAAACTGTAGGTAGGGAGAGTGTGTCAGTTTCTTTCACTGTCAAAGTCCTTGTTTCCAGGGACCTGGAAGGACAGTGAGGTAATTCTCCTTGTGCTAAATTGTGCTTAAAAAAAACATTTTTTCTAGGGACAGAAAACTGTAGGTAGGGAGAGTGTGTCAGTTTCTTTCACTGTCAAAGTCCTTGTTTCCAGGGACCTGGAAGGACAGTGAGGTAATTCTCCTTGTGCTAAATTGTGCTTAAAAAAAACATTTTTTCTAGGGACAGAAAACTGTAGGTAGGGAGAGTGTGTCAGTTTCTTTCACTGTCAAAGTCCTTGTTTCCAGGGACCTGGAAGGACAGTGAGTGAATTCTCCTTGTGCTATATTGTGCTTAAAAAAAACATTTTTTCTAGGGACAGAAAACTGTAGGTAGGGAGAGTGTGTCAGTTTCTTTCACTGTCAAAGTCCTTGTTTCCAGGGACCTGGAAGGACAGTGAGGTAATTCTCCTTGTGCTAAATTGTGCTTAAAAAAAACATTTTTTCTAGGGACAGAAAACTGTAGGTAGGGAGAGTGTGTCAGTTTCTTTCACTGTCAAAGTCCTTGTTTCCAGGGACCTGGAAGGACAGTGAGGTAATTCTCCTTGTGCTAAATTGTGCTTAAAAAAAACATTTTTTCTAGGGACAGAAAACTGTAGGTAGGGAGAGTGTGTCAGTTTCTTTCACTGTCAAAGTCCTTGTTTCCAGGGACCTGGAAGGACAGTGAGGTAATTCTCCTTGTGCTAAATTGTGCTTAAAAAAAACATTTTTTCTAGGGACAGAAAACTGTAGGTAGGGAGAGTGTGTCAGTTTCTTTCACTGTCAAAGTCCTTGTTTCCAGGGACCTGGAAGGACAGTGAGTGAATTCTCCTTGTGCTATATTGTGCTTAAAAAAAACATTTTTTCTAGGGACAGAAAACTGTAGGTAGGGAGAGTGTGTCAGTTTCTTTCACTGTCAAAGTCCTTGTTTCCAGGGACCTGGAAGGACAGTGAGGTAATTCTCCTTGTGCTAAATTGTGCTTAAAAAAAACATTTTTTCTAGGGACAGAAAACTGTAGGTAGGGAGAGTGTGTCAGTTTCTTTCACTGTCAAAGTCCTTGTTTCCAGGGACCTGGAAGGACAGTGAGGTAATTCTCCTTGTGCTAAATTGTGCTTAAAAAAAACATTTTTTCTAGGGACAGAAAACTGTAGGTAGGGAGAGTGTGTCAGTTTCTTTCACTGTCAAAGTCCTTGTTTCCAGGGACCTGGAAGGACAGTGAGGTAATTCTCCTTGTGCTAAATTGTGCTTAAAAAAAACATTTTTTTCTAGGGACAGAAAACTGTAGGTAGGGAGAGTGTGTCAGTTTCTTTCACTGTCAAAGTCCTTGTTTCCAGGGACCTGGAAGGACAGTGAGGTAATTCTCCTTGTGCTAAATTGTGCTTAAAAAAAACATTTTTTCTAGGGACAGAAAACTGTAGGTAGGGAGAGTGTGTCAGTTTCTTTCACTGTCAAAGTCCTTGTTTCCAGGGACCTGGAAGGACAGTGAGGTAATTCTCCTTGTGCTAAATTGTGCTTAAAAAAAACATTTTTTCTAGGGACAGAAAACTGTAGGTAGGGAGAGTGTGTCAGTTTCTTTCACTGTCAAAGTCCTTGTTTCCAGGGACCTGGAAGGACAGTGAGTGAATTCTCCTTGTGCTATATTGTGCTTAAAAAAAACATTTTTTCTAGGGACAGAAAACTGTAGGTAGGGAGAGTGTGTCAGTTTCTTTCACTGTCAAAGTCCTTGTTTCCAGGGACCTGGAAGGACAGTGAGGTAATTCTCCTTGTGCTAAATTGTGCTTAAAAAAAACATTTTTTCTAGGGACAGAAAACTGTAGGTAGGGAGAGTGTGTCAGTTTCTTTCACTGTCAAAGTCCTTGTTTCCAGGGACCTGGAAGGACAGTGAGGTAATTCTCCTTGTGCTAAATTGTGCTTAAAAAAAACATTTTTTCTAGGGACAGAAAACTGTAGGTAGGGAGAGTGTGTCAGTTTCTTTCACTGTCAAAGTCCTTGTTTCCAGGGACCTGGAAGGACAGTGAGGTAATTCTCCTTGTGCTAAATTGTGCTTAAAAAAAACATTTTTTCTAGGGACAGAAAACTGTAGGTAGGGAGAGTGTGTCAGTTTCTTTCACTGTCAAAGTCCTTGTTTCCAGGGACCTGGAAGGACAGTGAGTGAATTCTCCTTGTGCTATATTGTGCTTAAAAAAAACATTTTTTCTAGGGACAGAAAACTGTAGGTAGGGAGAGTGTGTCAGTTTCTTTCACTGTCAAAGTCCTTGTTTCCAGGGACCTGGAAGGACAGTGAGGTAATTCTCCTTGTGCTAAATTGTGCTTAAAAAAAACATTTTTTCTAGGGACAGAAAACTGTAGGTAGGGAGAGTGTGTCAGTTTCTTTCACTGTCAAAGTCCTTGTTTCCAGGGACCTGGAAGGACAGTGAGGTAATTCTCCTTGTGCTAAATTGTGCTTAAAAAAAACATTTTTTCTAGGGACAGAAAACTGTAGGTAGGGAGAGTGTGTCAGTTTCTTTCACTGTCAAAGTCCTTGTTTCCAGGGACCTGGAAGGACAGTGAGTGAATTCTCCTTGTGCTAAATTGTGCTTAAAAAAAAAAAAATTTCTAGGGACAGAAAACTGTAGGTAGGGAGAGTGTGTCAGTTTCTTTCACTGTCAAAGTCCTTGTTTCAAGGGACAGAGAAGGACACCTGAAGGTAGCCCTTATTGCTTTTTTCCCATCTCCCTGCAGGCCATCTATTAGAATGTCTGGAAGGCAAACAAGGAGAGGCAGACAGTCAGGAGGCAATAAAAGAGGGCAAGCAGGCTCTGTGTCTGGGGGCAACAGTGCTGGTCGTGGACGCGGTGCATTGTCATCAGCACATGGCCATGGGACACGCTTGTCCTTCTTTTCGGCAGCTGGACATGTTGAGCCACATCATGCCGAAGACTTGGTAGAGTGGATGACCAAGCCCTCCTCCTCCTCCTCATCCTCTCTCACCCAGGCTCAGGGTACTGGAAAAGCAGCTGCCAAAGCGTCCTCTTCCCTGGTATCAATGTCAGACTCATCATCAGTCACTCCTTCCCTAGACCCACCATGTCCTCCTCCTGAGGAGTCCCCCGAACTGTTTCAGCACAGTGTTGGGTACATGCTCCAGGAGGATGCCCAGCGTTTCGAAGGGTCTGATGATGAAACCCAGCTAGAGGAAGGCAGTAGCGTGAGAGCAGACAGAGGGGATGCTCAAGAAGGACACCAATCTGGCAGTCATGTTCCAGCAGCTGCAGCATACTGCCAGATTGCCTCCAGTGATGAGGAGGGAGGTGATGATGAGGTCACTGACTCCACGTGGGTGCCTAATAGGAGAGAGGAGGAGGAGGAGGATGAGGAGGAGGCACATCTCCAACGAGGCAGGATGCCCTTTGGTGGCCAGCGTAAGGGCAGTACACCGACGGAATCACACCGCAGAGCTCCGCCTGTGCAGGGCGCTGCCTCTGCCCGTCATTCAAAAAGTTCTTTGGTGTGGGCCTTTTTTGAGGCTAGTGCATCAGATCGCACAGCTGCTGTTTGCAACATATGTCTCAAGCGTATATCGCGTGGCCAAAACATCAGCCGCTTGGGTACCACATGCCTGACCAGACATATGTTGACCTGCCATGCAGCTCGTTGGCAAGCCTACCTCAAAGACCCACACCAAAGAACAAAGCGGACCTCTCCTTGCACCGCATCAGCTGGGATCTCCAACCCCACTATAACTTCAGTCCTCTCTGAAACATGCACTGAGAGGAATGAAGGTGTAGAATTAGGTGTGTCACAGCCAAGTACTTGCGGCCACTCTGCTAGCAGTACACCGACGTCCGATTCTAGCAGGCAAATTTCCCTGCCCCAGCTGCTGGACCGTCGAAAGAAGTTCACTCCCAGCCATCCACATGCCCAGCGGTTGAATGCTAGATTGGCTAAATTGCTAGCGCTTCAACTGCTGCCTTTTCAGTTGGTAGACTCGGCCCCCTTCCGTGAGTTTGTGCAATGTGCGGTTCCTCAGTGGCAGGTTCCCAAACGCCACTTTTTCTCACGGAAGGCTATTCCGGCTCTCTACCGGCATGTGGAAGGCAATGTCTTGGCCTCGCTGGACAGGGCGGTCAGCGGTAAGGTGCATATTACCGCTGACTCATGGTCCAGCAGGCATGGACAGGGACGTTACCTTTCTTTCACGGCCCATTGGGTCACTCTTTTGGCAGCTGGGAAGGATGCAGGACAAGGTGCAGTAGTGTTGGAGGTTGTCCCACCGCCACGCCTCCAAAATGCTACTACTGGTTGTGACACACCTCTCTCCTCCACCCCCTCCTCTTCTTCTTCCTCCATGGCCTCTTCCTGTGGTTTGTCCTATGAACCAGCGGTGCTCCGTAGCCGTTCACGGGGCTACGCAAGTACGCAGGCAAAAAGATGCCATGCCGTGCTTGCGCTGGTGTGTTTGGGGGACAGAAGCCACACTGGGGCAGAGGTCCTGTCTGCTCTGCAGGGCCAGGCCGAGAGGTGGTTGACGCCACGCCAGCTTAAGCCAGGAATGGTGGTTTGCGACAATGGCACCAACCTCCTCTCCGCCCTCCGACAGGGACAACTGACCCATGTGCCCTGTGTGGCTCACGTCCTTAACCTGGTGGTGCAGCGGTTCTTGGGCAGGTACCCGGGCTTACAGGATGTCCTGAGGCAGGCCAGGAAAGTCTGTGTGCATTTCCGCAGATCTTATAATGCCAGTGCTCGCCTGGCTGAGCTGCAAAAGGAGTTGAACCTGCCCAAGAACCGCCTTATATGTGACATGCCCACCAGGTGGAACTCAACGTTGGCCATGCTGCAGCGGCTGCACACGCAGCAGAGGGCCATCAATGAGTACCTGTGCGACTACGGCACCAGGACAGGGTCAGGGGAGCTTGGTTTTTTTTCTCCACGCCAGTGGGGCATGATCAGGGATGCATGCACTGTCCTGGCACCATTTGAGGAGGCCACGAGGATGGTGAGCAGTGACAGTGCATGCATCAGTGACACTGTACCTCTTGTCCACCTGTTGGAGCACACGCTGCGTGGAATAATGGACAGGGCACTTGAGGCAGAACAGAGGCAGGAAGAGGAGGACTTCCTTGCCTCTCAAGGCCCCCTTTACCCAGACAGTGTTCCTTCTGTCCCACCCATCGCACAGGAAGAGGAGGAGGAGGAGGAGGAGGAGGAGGATTGTGTCAGCATGGAGGTGGAGGCTGGCACTCAGCATCATCAGCAGCAGTCTTTTAGGGATGATTTACAGTCCCAAGAAACCAGTGGACTTGTACGTGGCTGGGAGGAGGTGGCTGCGGATCATGTCGTCCTTAGTGACCCAGAGGACTCCGGAGCGAATGCCTCAGCAAACCTACGCTGCATGGCCTCCCTGATCCTGCAAAGTCTGCGGAAGGATCCTCGTATTCTTCGGATCAAGGAGAGGGACCATTACTGGCTGGCCACTCTCCTTGATCCACGGTACAAGGGTAAGGTTGCGGACCTTATGTTACCTTCGCAGAGGGAGCAGAGGATGAGACAACTCCGGGAGGCCTTGCAGAAAGGTCTGTGCAACGCGTTCCCAGAGACTGGGAGGTTACAAACTCCTGGTCCTGGACAACGAGTTGCTGAGGCTTCGGCCAGTCAAAGAAGGAGCGGTGGGGAAGGTGGCCGTCTGACCGATGCGTTCAGACAATTCTTTAGTCCGCAGCCCCAAAGTATGATCGGTTCCAGCAACCATCGCCAGCGTCTGATAAACATGGTGCAGGAATATCTAGGGGCAAGGTCAGACTTGGACACCTTCCCCACCGAAAATCCTCTGGCTTACTGGGTCTTGAGGATGGATCACTGGCCAGAGCTTGCACAGTATGCAATTGAGCTACTGGCCTGTCCTGCATCCAGCGTTCTTTCGGAACGCACATTCAGTGCTGCTGGAGGATTTGTCACGGATCACAGGGTGCGCCTGTCCACCGACTCGGTTGATCGACTGACTTTCATCAAGATGAACCAGTCTTGGATCACCACCAGCTACCACACACCTGATGCTGATATAACAGACTAATTGATTTTAACATGTCACATCCCTTCAAGACTGATGCTGATGCTGAGTGCCTGTGCTGTTATGTTGACTGGCTATCCTCCTCCTCCGAGTCCTCAATGATACGATTGATGATGATAGCTTGGAAGATCATTTTTGTTTATGGGTGCCGCCACCAGTGGCTAAGGCCCAATTTTTCAGCCCCTGTTTAACAGGGGCGTGTCATTACAATTTTTGAAGCAATACTTTGCAACAGGGCTCATTGCTGTGCTCCAAGTACAGTATCTGTGAGGGGTTGTAGTGTTGTGCCACCAGTGCCTAAGGCCCAATTTTTCAGCCCCTGTTCAACAGGGGCATGCAATTACAATTCTTGATCTAATAATTCACAGCAGGGTCCATTGCTGCACCCACCAAGAGTAACTCTGAGGGCTTACAGTCTTGTGGCAACGCCACCACCACCACCACCACGAAAGGCCCAATTTTTCAGCCCCTGTTCAAAAGGGGCATGTAATTACAATTCTTGATCTAATAATTCACAGCAGGGCCCATTGCTGCACCCACCAAGAGTAACTGTCAGGGCTTACAGTGTTGTGGCACCAGCACCACCATCAAAGCCCCAATTTTTACTACCACTGTTCAACAATTATATGTAATTAAAATTCCTGATATAATAGTTGACAGCAGGGCGTTCCAGCACCAACCAAGAGTAACTGAGTGCTTACAGTGTTGTGCCAACACCAACAACTAAGGGGCCTATTTCTGCAGAGTATATACGGCAGGTCCCTACTTTCAAACATCCAACTTACAAACGACTACTACTTGCAAACGAAAGAAGACAACAGGAAGTGAGAGGAAATCTACCCCATGAAAGGAAAATTCTCTCCTGTAAGAATAAATATGGGAGAAAGGGGTCTCATCTGTACTGATGCTTTATCAGCAATCCTTGTTTCAAGAAAAACACCACATTTCAAAAACAGTTGCCATTGGGACGGAAAGTGAGGTGAAATGTTCTGAACAGGGGCACAGACAGCAAAACAAATGTTACAGGGGTGATAACCCTTACCTATGTTTCCCAAAAAGTTTAAAAATAGATTTTTGGGCTGGAGCTACACTTCAACAATGTACCTGTTCAAAATTACAAACAGATTCTACATAAGAACAAACCTACAGTCCCTGTCTTGTATGCACCGCCTGTATACGGCTGTTCAGAGTATATAGGGCCTTTTTTATTTTATGTGCGGGGTTCCCCTTAATATCCATACAAGACCCAAAGGGGCTGGTAATGGGCTGGGGTAGGGGGGGGTCATGGGGTAGCTATGCCATTTTTCTTAAAGAATTTCATCCATATTACCGGGACCAGACATTACATTAAAGCCGCAAGCAGTTTTAAATGGCTTTTTTTTCCTTTAGAAGTGTCATTTTGTGCAGGGACAGTTCTAAACACGGGAAACACGTGGCACTTCACAGGCATACTTTAGACACCCCCCAGGTACGATATTTAAAGGAATATTTGACTTTTTTTTTTTCACTTTATGCATCATTAAAATGACTGCTCCCGAAAAACGAAATTTTTTAAAACTTCTTTTTGCATTGATACATGTCCCCTGGTGCACAACCCGGGTTCCCAAACCCTATTTATGACAATAACATGCATAATAGTTGTTATAATTAGCACTTTAGAATTCGAACGTTCGCATCCATTGTATTTAATAGGGTTCTAATGTTCGTTCGAACTTTCGGTCCGTTCGCGGGTTCTGGTGCGAACCGAACCCGGGGGTGTTCGGCTCATCACTAATCATGACCTATTATGCGCCAAACTCCAACCCAGGACCCTTCTTGACTCACGTCTGCGCCCTGCTAGCATCCCATCACAAGGGTACTCTCTTTCTTTCGGGTGATTCGAATTTAGTTTTGAATCCCCCACTGGATAAATACCCCTCGGAGCGTATCGCTCCCTCGCCTGGTGCTAAAAAATTTGCTCGCTCTTTACAATTACATGATCTGGTCGATCTTTGGAGGGAATGCCATCCTCAGGGTAAGGACTTTACACATTATTCCCACCCTCATCACTCTCACTCCAGAATTGACCATATGTTCATGCTACGACGCCACCTTCCCATGGTGGTCAGGGCCTCTATCCTGGCTGTTCCATGGTCTGATCATGACCATGTTTTGGTGGTCTGCCACTCCGTTTTGGACAGACCCCAATTCTCACCCTGGTTGATGAATGATTCGCTCTTATCGCTTAAAGAGGTCCGGGAAGATATTTTTAAGGCCTCAGAGGACTATTTCCGTGAAAATCAGGGGTCGGTTACGTCGCCAGTAACGCTTTGGGAGGCTTATAAGGCGGTACTCCGTGGCCACATTATTCGGGTGGCGTCGACCCGTAAGCGGGAAAGGGGTCTGAAACAAAAGGCCCTGGAGACCCGTCTGGAGGCGTTATCTGCGGTTTGTAAACAATCCCCCACCTCTGGCAATCGTAAACTCTTGGAACAGGTCCGCTCGGAGTTGGATCTTTGTCTTACCGAGGGGGCTGAACGCGTCTTACGTTGGTCCCGCCAGAGGTGGTATACCAGGGCGAATAAACCTAATCGTATGCTAGCTAACAGACTCCGGACTTTCGCTCCTAAATTCACCCCCATCACTTTGCGCAACTGACACAATGTCCTTACGGGTAATCCGTTGCGCATATTGGAGGAGTTCCGATTCCGCCTTACTAAATTGTACTCAGACCCGGAGCAGTTTAACACCCAGGACACTGCTGATTTCCTCGGCCGTCTCCCTCTCCCGACCCTGACGGAGGCGCATGTTACCCTTATGGACCGGGATATACAAATTTCAGAGGTCCTCCAAGGTATAAAAGATCTTAAGGTGGGAAAGCGACCAGGGTCGGATGGCTTTGCGGCGCTTTACTACAGGAAACTGGCCGTTATGGTAGCTCCGCATTTAACGGCCATGTATAACTCTGTTAAAACTGGATGCTCCTTTACCCCGGACCTCTTAACGGCAAACATAGTGATGATCCCTAAACCGGATCGCGATCATTCCTCCTGGGCTGATTTTAGGCCTATCTCCCTGATTAACGTTGACATGAAAATTTTGACCAAAATTCTGGCTAATCGCCTAAACTCTTTTCTTCCTCGGTTAATCGGGAAGGACCAGGTCAGCTTTATACCTCAGAGACAGGCTGGTGACGCTATTCTGCGTATATTGCAACTCCAACATATAGCTCATACTCGCTCGCTGGAATCCATGCTCTTGTCTCTGGACGTATACAAGGCCTTTGACACTCTGTCGTGGCCTTACCTCATGTCTGTTCTTCGACATTATGGCTTCGGGTCTTCATTTATGCACTGGATGTCTGTCTTATATGATTCCCCCCAGGCAAAAATTAAGTATTATGGATTCGAATCTCCTCTCTTTAATATCAAGAGGGGCACCCGTCAGGGATGCCCCCTATCACCTCTTCTTTTTGTATTGGCTCTGGAACCCCTGGCAGGGGCGATTCGCTCGCATCCGGACATACGAGGCATCGAATTAGCGGGTTGTCCCCATAAAATTTCCCTATTTGCCGATGATGTCCTTCTCACTTTGACCTCCCCCAAAATTTATTTACCAAACTTGCAATCCCTTTTGGATACCTTTGCTTCCCTTTCGGGGCTCCGGGTTAATCCCTCCAAATCGAAAGCGTTGTCGGTTAACCTCTCTCCTGGCTTGATGAGGGATTTACAGTCGGCATTCTCCTTTCAGTGGGTCTCCTCGCTGCCCTATCTGGTAATCCACCTTACCCCCACATACTCCGGATTGTACCAGGCTAACTTTCCACCATTGTTCAAGAGACTAACGGATATGCTGTTGTCTTGGTCTCATTTGCCTTTGTCTTGGTTCGGCAGAATAACGGCTGTTCGTATGTCCTACCTCCCGAAACTATTATATTTTTTTGTGTCTTGCCTGTTCGGGTTCCCTCGCATATCCTCTGCATACATCAGCGAAGAATTATGCAATTTATATGGGGTTCGACCCGCCCTTGAATCGCCAAACAGGTCTTGTTTGCTAAGCGAGTCAATGGTGGTCTTTCGGTTCCTAATTTACGGGCCTATTACATAGCCGCTAACATAGCCCCACTTTCGTGCCTTCATGAAACCTATCAGCTTCCGCTTTGGGCTATGCTTGACCTGGTTGACATCGACCCTATTCCTATCTCCTCATTACCCTGGCTCCCACCTGTGCACCGTCCGGCGATCATGGGGCCCTGCTTGGCCCACTCCTTGCGACTATGGGACTCGGTAAAGTACTCTGCAGGGCTGATCTCTCCTCATCTCCCACTCTTACGATTCTTACACTGCCCGCTGTTCTCTCCAGGTTGTGATAATCCCTCCCAATTTTCATGGTGGACCATGAACGGGTTCACAGATGTTCACTCACTGCTACGGCCTACTAGGATTTTGGCATTTGACGCTTTACGCTCTTCTCACGGTATTCCCTTGCGTGAGCACTATCGCTATTTACAACTTCACCACTTTCTTCAGAGCCTTATTAAGTTTCAATCTACCCCTTATACCTTGACCCCCTTTGAGGGCCTTTGTAGAGCCAGACCCCATTCTCCGGGCCTAATATCACTGATATATTCGGCGGTGATATCAATAAAGAGACCCCCGTTGAGGCCTTACCACCTTCAATGGGAGAAAGAGTTGGGGAGGCAGTTGGACCCTGAGGACTGGCAGACGATGACACTAACTCTGTCCAAATGCTCGCGTAATGTGTTAATTTTGGAAAATGCCTATAAAGTATTGTATAGGTCAGGGATATGCAATTAGCGGTCCTCCAGCTGTTGCCAAACTACAAGTCCCATGAGGCATAGCAAGACTCTGACAGCAGCAAGCATGACACCCAGAGGCAGAGGCATGATGGGACTTGTAGTTTTGCAAGAGCTGGAGGTCCGCTAATTGCATATCCCTGGTATAGGTGGTACTACACACCGGCAAGATTGGCCCGCTTTATTTCAAATTATTCTCCACTTTGTTATAGGGGGTGTTCCCAGGAAGGCACCATGGCACATATTTGGTGGTCATGCCCACGGGCGTGCAGACTGTGAATTAGGGTTGTGGTAGTGTGGTACCCCACCAGTGTATGGATGCAGGATTCTCAACCAGGCAGGTTGAGGGGCTCCAGGGTATTTGCTTGTTTGGGAGGAAACTGGCTTTTCAGTTTCCTCATGATTTACTAAAGTCCACTTTGGGACCTGGAGCTTGGGGATTTCTTAGAGATCCGGGTGGGATGAAATCCCCAGTTCTGGATCCGGGTTTTGAGACTCAACTGCACACTGATTGTTCAGGTGTGTGTGGGCCTGATAGTAGAATCAGGACCAGCATTCTGGGCCCCACCCTCCCGACGAGTGCAGGTGTGCACTGGGGAAGCCATAGAGTGCAAGTGTGCACTGGAGAAGTCAGAGAGTGCTTGTGTGCACAGTGGAAGCCAGAGACCCAGGTCTGAGGGTCAGAGCAGTGAGGGGCTGCTATCCAAATGGACGGTGTTGCAGATGGAATAGTCTATAGGAGAAAGACAAGAGCCTGAAGTGGAAGGCCTGAGCAGCACTGCTGTATGTATAAGCCAGGAGGCTGAATGTCATTTTGTTGTTGAAAAGGAGTACTGAAACCCCTGCGAGGGAAAACCTTTTGATTTTGCTTTGAACTTCTTTTAATAAAAATGGGCAAACAACCCTTAAAAAGAAGAACCAGCGAGTGGCGGTGTCCTTCAAGCTCTACACTTGATGCTAGTCCTTCACAAGTGGTGGAGAATTTTGGCACAATCTGAGATCCCTACAATCAAGTAAGTTCATCTGTTATATGAACTGTGTTTTTGGTGCATGAGACTGCATAATCTGTGTGTGTGCAGGTGAGGAGAACCTGCAAGCGAAAGGTAACTAGCCTTAAAGAGACCGTGCTCCAATTTGTTGCAGGTGGTGTACCTGTGAACAAAAAGTCAAATTTTTTTTTTCTGCAGTAAACTGCTGCTAGCTGTGTGTGGCAGCCAGGCAAACTGCATTGCGCAGAAGTTTATTTGATGGACTGTTGCATGCAGGTTGTGTACCTGTGAAAGGAGAAACACAGATTTTTTATTTTTTTTCCCTTTTCTCCGCCAAGAACTGTTACAAGTTGCTGTGTGCAAGACTACAAGGATGGGGCGATCAAAACGCCTAAAAGAAGCAAGGATGGCTGAGATGATAGATAGAGCTCTGTGGCTGGAGGGGTTGTTACCGCATGATCGAACCCCATACATGCCTAAACAGAGTTTTCCAAGGGAAAAGAGGGCTGCTGTTGTCCCTAGCAACCCTGGTGCAATGAATGCACAGATGACGGCTAGTGTGGAGAGTCCACCAGCGTTTGAATCTGCAGTGGATTGGTGCAAGCGACACCTGGCAGTATTGGACCAAGCTAAAGTGGAAGGCAAGCCAACCTTCCATATAAAAAGAGAGCTGCCGGATGTCCATGCCTGGGAGAGGGGTGCTGTTGCCCCTGGCAACGCTGCTGCAGTTAAACCAGCAGCTGTTGCGAAAAGTGTGAAAGTGACACAGCTTGAGACAGGGTCCAGCAGATGCAGGGTGGGAAACCCTGACAAGACATGGAACCAAGTGCGCTGTTTGCGGTGCAGTGAGTGGGGGCATGCAGTCTCCAAGTGCCTTTTGTCCCTGGCTCCAGTGCAAAGCTACCTAGCAAAACAAAGGTCTGAGAAGCCTGTGTTATATGCCAGAAGAGAGGCTGATCAAAGGCCAGGACAGAGAGTGGTTGCCCATAGCAACACAGAGGAGGCCAGTCGGGCTGTCTGTGGACCATGGGGTGTGCCTCCCATGGGTCGTGACAAGTGGCTTCCGGAGGAGCCAATACAGCATGTTGGAGTGAGCCAGCAAAGCTCTGCTGGGAGACTGCGATCTCCCATGGCAACGAGAGTGGAAGTTGTGCCTGGAGGGAATCATCAGGAGAGAAATGCACTGGGGAAAAGTCATCCAGTACCATGCCTGGAATGTGGCCAGCTGGGGCACGAAATATTGTCTTGCCCTATATTCTGGGGTGCACCTAGAGGTAATGTTGCTAAACAGAACTCTTTATCTGTGGGCCAAGATCCCTTTGCATATATGTTTGCAGTCACCCCTGGCAACAAGGAGGAGTTTTCTGTGGTGTCTGCAGGGGGTGCTAAACAGTGGGAGATGCCTGCTGAGATTTCATCCCATGGCCACCAGGGGGAGTTGGCCAGTAAATGTGCGGCTGAGGACTGGTTCTTAAGACAACGTACTCAAATGAAGATGGAGACCCCAACTACTGTGGTGGGTAAGACTATCTTTAATGAAATGATGCCTGGAACTGCTGATTTCAGGTATAAAAGAACTGGCTACGAGACTGTCCATGATGATGTGAGAGTGACCCCAGTTAGTGGGGCCACAGAATGTGCGCTTGAGAATGACTTTTTCATACCCAGTGGGAATGCAGGGGTTAAAGTTCAAACAGAACCTGTGTTGATGACTAAAAGTGTTGTGTCTAATGTCTGCCAGCCTCAAGTTGGCAGTGGGCTAGGAGAACCTGCAAAAATTAAAAATGCTATAAGTATTACTGTTAATGAAAAGTTTGCTGCTGTTGGGAAAACCCCAGGTTCTTCCAGAGCAATAGCTGTTGTCACTAATGGGTCGTTGCCTGTAGCAATTGGTGGTAAGACAACACAGTTGTCCCCAGAAATCTCCAGGGAACTTCATGTATTGGAGTCGGAGGTTGCCATGGACAACTGCGATGTCACTCTGCTGGGACAGAGTGGAACTACACCGTGTAATGGTAATGTGTTAGTGCAAGCTGCTAGTACTAAAAATGTGCCGGTAAATAATGGGTTAACACAACCTGTGAAAAATGCAAAGGTGTGTGAGGCTTATGAAGCGCCGCCCGAGCAAGGTGGTGGTTGTGTTGTATTGCAACCTGTGGTGCTAAAACATGTGTTACTGAAGTCTGCCATGATTAGTAATTTGGGTGATGAATCTGCAACTAAACCTGTCTGTTCTAATGCGTCTCCTTGGGCTGATGGATCAGGGCTGAGGAGCGCCAGTGAATGGAGCCCAGCTACAACAGATTGGGATAGTTGGGGTAAAAATCTAATGTCCCTGATAGATGAGGCTTTCATGCACAAAAATAAGGTGGACAGTTTCTGCTGTGCCAGCAGGAGGGACGGCAGAACAGCTTATACCTGACGGTGTGGTGGCTGCTGCAGGGGTTAACCCTCTTGAGAAATATGGACCATATAAGGGCGAGCACACAGCAGACACTTTGTCCGTAACCTACAAAAATGATGCTGACATGGCGTGTCAAAGTGACGTTGTCACTGGTAATGTGAAGCAGTTCATTGGTGCTGAACCTGAGAAGTTGGGTATGAGTCAAGTACCTGGCAGCGCTCTGGTAGAGCACCAGGCTGTGGTTGTCTCCAGCTGGGAGAAAGTTCCGTTAAACCTTGCAACCTCTCACGTCTCAGCAAGTGAATCTGTCTGCATCCCCAGTGTCAGGAAAGTCCCCAGGAAGGACTTGGGTCTGGAGCCAAGGGTATGGTTTCTAACAAAAGTGTTAAAAGAGATGCTTAAACTTTGGGATGTACAGCCAGTCTATACTGGGGTGTCTCCACCACAGTCAGACAGTCTGGTACTGCGGAGTACCATTAGGTGGACTCCTGAGTGGCAGGTGGTACAGCACAAAGGAAGACAAGACAGAAATGGTTTATTTATGACTGTATTACTAGTCTTAAAAATTGCCTCTAGGTATGTTGATAGGTTAGTTCCTGTACAAGAGGTATATGGGAGAGGCTTTGGCGAAAAGAAAGTGTCTGAGGTTTCACCACCTAACAGCCAGGTAGAAGGCATTTCTGCTGCTATGGTCCAAGGTAGTACTGGTCAGTTGTCGGTGAAGGGAGTGTGTGCTGTACCAGTGGAAGAATCGCATGAGATGGAAGGGCCAAGTGTGGACCAGAAAGCAGCAGAAATCCTGACCGGGGCTCAACCAAAGGTGGTTAAAAAGACTGGGGTCCTCAGTCCAAGGTTTGGTTTAGGTGACAAACCTAATAAGGTCCCCGAGACAGGGAAACTAATAAAAAATGCGGTAAAAATTGTATGTGGATCAGACAAGAGCTTGTCTGTGCAGGTGGATAAAAATACAGATGGCATCAGAACAGGTCAAGTGGTAGGACAGCTGCCTGCAGAGTGGGTGAACCCCGGGGAGGTGATGTCTTGTGAGGTTCCCGTGGGTGATGGCGGCCCTCCAGTATGTGTGCCCTCTGCAGACTCTGCCCTAGCAAATGCTAAAAAAAAAGGCATTGGTGATCTGTGCAACGTTGAGAGATGTAATGTTGGTTTGAATATGTCTGTCAATCATGAACCAAATAGTTTGTTAAAGGTACATGACAGTGTGGTGTCCAAAGGTATTGGAAAGAGCAGGGGTGCCCTGTTAACATTTCAGGAGAGGCAGTGCTTATGGAACCCCAAAAGAAGAGGGAGAAGGTTGAGTATAGGGAAATATAGGATCTTGTTAAGATCCAGGGTTGGACGTACCTGGAAGCGCACCCGGAAAAAAGGTTGGGCCTACGTGGCTGACAGCCAGCACAGAGGTGTCCCAACCATGATGACGGGTGCTGGTGTTCCTCCCTCCGGATCGAAACAAAGGGGGAGGGTATGTGGTAGTGTGGTACCCCACCAGTGTATGGATGCAGGATTCTCAACCAGGCAGGTTGAGGGGCTCCAGGGTATTTGCTTGTTTGGGAGGAAACTGGCTTTTCAGTTTCCTCATGATTTACCAAAGTCCACTTTGGGACCTGGAGCTTGGGGATTTCTTAGAGATCCGGGTGGGATGAAATCCCCAGTTCTGGATCCGGGTTTTGAGACTCAACTGCACACTGATTGTTCAGGTGTGTGTGGGCCTGATAGTAGAATCAGGACCAGCATTCTGGGCCCCACCCTCCCGACGAGTGCAGGTGTGCACTGGGGAAGCCATAGAGTGCAAGTGTGCACTGGAGAAGTCAGAGAGTGCTTGTGTGCACAGTGGAAGCCAGAGACCCAGGTCTGAGGGTCAGAGCAGTGAGGGGCTGCTATCCAAATGGACGGTGTTGCAGATGGAATAGTCTATAGGAGAAAGACAAGAGCCTGAAGTGGAAGGCCTGAGCAGCACTGCTGTATGTATAAGCCAGGAGGCTGAATGTCATTTTGTTGTTGAAAAGGAGTACTGAAACCCCTGCGAGGGAAAACCTTTTGATTTTGCTTTGAACTTCTTTTAATAAAAATGGGCAAACAACCCTTAAAAAGAAGAACCAGCGAGTGGTGGTGTCCTTCAAGCTCTACACTTGACGCTAGTCCTTCACAGGGTATATACTCTCCTCCGCAATCTATTTCAGATTAATATCAAAAGAGACCCTTATGTAGCTCTCCTTGGTAAGCCCATCGTGGAACTACTGCGTCCAGAACGGCAACTAGCCCAGCATCTTTTTACTGCAACTAGATTGACAATTGCGAGAGCGTGGAAAACCCCTACACTAAGCTTTGAGGCAGTCAGGAACCGCCTGAACGATATCATGGTTAACGAGAAACTAACAGCTATTCTTTCTGATATGCATGACAAGTTTCTCAGAGTCTGGCAACCTTGGATCACATATTACCACCCTTCTAGGTTTGACGCTGCACTGCTGTCACTATAGGACCCCTCTTGCACGAACCCCGTGGACCTCCTGCTTCCCTCTTCTCTTTCTCCCTCTTCTCCTTCTCCTCTTCTTCTTGTCCTACTTCCTTTTTTTTCTTTTTTTCTTTTTTCTCTTTCCCCCTCTTTTTCTCTCTTTCTCCAATTTTATTTTTTCTTCTTAGGCTCTTACTTGCTGTTTAACTGTTCTAGAGGATGCTAACTTTCAGGTTTTATTGTTGTGTATTGTACACTCATTCTACAGGTTTACAGTCATCCGGGCATGGCCCAGGTTCTGGACCATCGGGTCCTAAGGACTTTTTCATTTATCATTTTATCTAAATATAGCATAAGATCACGGCTCATGCTTCCTTTCTGTTGGTGAGGGCTTTCGAGTCCAGATCTACTTTGTATATTGTATGCTATAACACTCTATTGCAAACCTGTACTGTTGATTTGTATGACAATAAACTTTTTTTTTTTAAGAACCACACCTAGCCCTGCCAGGAATCAGGACATAATGAAAGAGTTTTGTTCGGAACAGCAACAAAAAGGTAGGAATTTGCAACAGAATCACAATGATATTCTGCAATGTACACAAACCAAGGGAATTGTAGACATCATAAACATGCTTCTCTCTCCCCCCCCTTTTTTTTGGGGTTGAAAAACTGGAGAGCACAAAGTAATATAAAAGGATATCCTAGATTTCAACAGGCCATAGCTGGCTCCAGTAGTCATCCACAGGTGACTCCTCTACCTTCTCTGGAAATGCTGGTCTTTTGAGGGGGTTGGCACAATGGCACAATAGTAAAGCAAACACGATATGCCACCAACAGGTTATTGCCATGTGTGAACAGACAAAGTATTACTTTGTGCACCTGTTATGCAGAGAACTCCCTGTGGAGAAGCTCAGGCTATGCATAATGGCTGCAGGGATCAAGGCACAACAATACCCAGCAATGCAGCATTCATTTGGATACAAAGCATTTTTAAAATTTAACTCACCCAACCTCCGCCAACCGACTGTAAACCCTGGCACAGCGCGGGTATGCGTGCATAGGGGAGATTCTACCAACACCGCTGCCCACTTTACATGGACCCAGCGGACCCCAGACAAGGCTGTTAGCCATGATAAAAGCCGCCCTGAGGACAAGCAGCGGGGCTTCCTGGATTATGGGTCATTTAGCCGAGACACCAGGGACTGCAACCAGCCTAATCCACACACATGAACTGATGGCTAGCCCTTTAGACCAGCCAGGTAGAGGAGCACACCTAGGTCCTGCCCATAGAAAGAAAAAAGAACACAGAGCAGTGGCGGTGCATCCATAGTGGGCGCAGGAGTGCCGCCCCCTCTCTCCTGCATGCACCAGTCACTTAACAATAGATATATTCATGCATTGCATGAATATATCTATTGTCGCTGCTGCCGTCCACTATTCAGGTGTCCGGTCCCCTGTTGAGTGCCGGCCATCTGAATTACAGGGGTGGGTGTGTTTTGGAAGTGCCTGATTAGAGCGACAGGCTCTAATAGGCTTCCCGATTAGAGCCTGTGGGCTCTAATAAGCTTCCAAATGGTTAAACAGAGGGCGCATGGCGGTGCGTTCCCTGTTTAAACCATGCTGTGTTAGGGAATCGCTTCCCTAACACTGACCCGCCTCTCAGCCAATCAGGTGCACCGGGTCTGGTTACCGGTCACCTGATTGGCTGAAGCGACATCGAGGATGGAAGAAGACATTGAGGGAGCGGAGGACGACGGCGCTGACCCGAGGAAGGTAAGTGCCGGGGACAAACTGGCAGCATTTGGGGACAAACTGGCAGCATTTGAGGGGAAACTGGCTGCATTTGAGGGGGCACAGTGGCTGCATTTGAGGGGGCACAGTGGCTGCATTTGAGGGGGCACAGTGGCTGCATTTGAGGGGGCACAGTGGCTGCGTTTAATGGGCACAGTGGCGGCAATTAATGTTTTGTTTCGTTTTCAGTATGTTTGCGCCCCCCCCAAAAAAATTTGAGCACCAGCCACCACTGACGCAGAGGCTGGAGCTGGGCTCAAATTTATATGAGTTAAGTCCTTGAGGCATGGGGGGGGAGGGGGCGGAGCCTATACCCAGCTGTGCTGACAGCAGTCAGGAAACAACATTTTTAAACCTTTTAAACCAGAGCTTTCTTTTGGTGGTATTTAAAACTGTTTTTTTTTTATTTTTTGCTAAGAAAAACGAAAAAAAAAAAAACAGAAATGTTTTTAAAAATACAAGTTTTTGTTATACAATTTTGTAAAAAATACATTTTTCTCTCTCACTGATGCATGCTGATGAGGCTTCACTGATAGGCTGCACTGATGAGGAGGCACCAATATACACTGGCAGCACTGAAAGGGCATCATTGCGACGCGTGCCATAGATGTGTGTGCATGTGATCTCACCACGTTGCATGCCATCTTCAAGGAAGGCAGATGTGGCTGATAGATTTTTCTCCCTACAGTACATAAGGATGCTGGGGGGACCACATGGGACGCGTCTTTGGGCCTGTGCAGCTATTTAACATACTGTGGTGGTGCTTTTTAGGCCAGTCCTTCAACTCAAGACACACATGGTGGCTTAAAAACCATCATCTTATTGGAACAATTACAGGGCAGACAATCCCCCCAACTATATAACAAGGCTCAGAATAACATGTTAGAACTCTTTGAAGGAGTACACCCTGCTATGAACTGTGAGCCCTCTTTTATGCCCTGTACACACGACTGATTTTCCTATCGGAAAAACTGCAATGAGAGCTTTTCGTCGGGAATCCCGACCGTGTGTATGCTCCATCGGACTTTTTCCCACAGGTAAACTGCCGGGAGAAAAAAAAGAGAGCAGGATCTCGTTTTTCTCGCTAGGAAAAAAATCCTAGCGGGAAAAGTTTGTTCGTATGCTTTTCCGACAGGAAAAAAACACGCATGCTCGGAAACAATTTGACGCATGCTTGGAAGCATAGAACTTCATTTTGTCTGCTCGTCTTAGTCTTTTACGTCACCGCGTTCTTGGTAGTCAAAAGTCCACCGGACTTTTGTGTGACCGTGTGTATGCAAGGCAGGCTTGAGAGGAATTCCGTCGGGAAAACCATTGGTTTTTTTTTTCCGGTGGGAAAACCGGTCGTGTGTACGGGGCTATATACTACATTGTACCACATTTTACCTAGTGTTATCCTGCGTTTTCAAACCTACCCAGTCCTAGTGCTAGATGTTTCCCAACCTGACTTGGGCCTCTCTTGGGCCTGCAAGTTGGCTGGTGCAGCACCGTTCTTGCCTTGCTGCTTAGTTTACAGAGGTCCCATGGGAATCCTACTCCACCCAGTCACTGCTGTTACTCCTTGATATTATTGTAACTTAATTTTTATGCTGTACTAATTACAAGGAATCTGATGGCACCCTAAACTTCCTCAATTTTTAGCACTTTTTCTCTCCTTTAGGTCATGCTACCGTTCTGTGGGTGGCCGCATTAATTACAATGTGCCTAGTATTCTCAAATTTTGGCACTTTTTTGTCTCCCTTCCTAGGTATCTTAAAACTTAAACCACCTGGAACAGCCATGTATCTAGCGGTAGAGCTTCCCTGCCTTATACAGTATCTCACAAAAGGGAGTACACCCCTCACATATTTGTAAATATTTTATTATATCTTTTAATGTGACAACACTGTAGCAAAGTGTAATTTCTTCAATGTAAAGTAGTGAGTGTAAATTTGCTGTCCCCCTCAAAATAACTCACAGCCATTAATGTCTAAACTGCTGGCAACAAAAGTGAGTACACCCCTAAGTGAAAATGTCCAAATTTGGCTCAAAGTGTCAATATTTTGTGTGGCCACCAGTATTTTCTAGCACTGTTTGACTGTAGGCAAGATACACTTGTGTCTTTATACTCCTCACCTGGTTGCCGCCAAAAACGCTGGCTGTGTGCTGAATTCTTTTGAGGGGACAGCAAGTTTACACCGTTATACAAGCTGTACACTCACTACTTTACATTGTAGCAAAGTGTAATTTCTTCAGTGTTGTCACATGAAAAGATAATAAAATATTTACAAAAATGTGAGGGGTGTACTCACTTATGTGAGATACTGTACATGATATACTTGGGATGTGGTTCACTCTTGGAGTGGTATGTGCCTTGTATTTTTATTTTTCCTTTTTTTAATACTGTGCCCTCCAGTTTTGCAGGCTTGGGTCCTCCACTCTATGGCTGCACGTTTATGTCTTGGACACCCTGGCACCTGGCCTCAGGCACTATAGCTTACCTCCTTCCCTTCATTATGGCTAATGCACCCCTGCTGATCTATTCCCAAAACATACATGGGTTCAACCCCCCTATCAAAAGGTCAAACGTTTTCCATCATCAAATCTAGCTAAATTAATATTGTGTGCCTACAAGACACCATGTTTTCCTCCTCTTCTTCCAGGAAGTTCCTCTCCCTGTACTATGCCACCTTTTATTTGGCTTCAGCTCCTGAGAAACCCCTGGAGCGGGCTGTGGGATGTTGATAGCATTCCGTGGTAATCTATTATTTTTCTGCACAAAGAAAATCACTGATGCTACCTGAAGATACTTCATCAATGGTCATAAGCAGAGGCGTACTAAGTGGGGGGCGGACCGCACCGGGGTGCCACACACTGGGGGGTGTCAGGCTGGAGCCCCCCCTCCGTGACTGAAGCGGTGACAGCGCGCCGCTCCGTGACTTTAGGCAGCGGCAAATAAGAGCTGCAGACAGTGCAGGGAGACTCCAGGCAGATACGGAGGATATGCTTCCCTCGGCGTATGGATACAATTGTAATGCAACTCCCTCCCCCCAGTAAATGTCGTGCTGCAGCCTGAGGGAGAGAGACTGATCACTGAGGAGGCTGAATGAAAGAGTAATCCTGATGCTGGTCCACAGGCAAGCAATCCCCCTGCACACACGCACCACACAGGCTGAGGCTCAGTCCCCTGACTCCCCATTGTGTGCTCATGGTCATTATTATTATGATCAGAGCATAGCAGGTGTTGTATGCTGACTTTCTTAATGTATGGCTGTAATGTGTGTTACAGACTATAACACAGCACAGCCATAACAAAGTCAGCACCCAACAGCATGTTATACCGACAGAGCCATACACCACCTGCTGTGCTCTGATCATCATAATAATGACCATGAGCACACAATAAGATGCTACTTTACACATGTGACGGGGGAAGGCACAGTAAAAACACACAGCCAAGCTGCATTGTTACCACCCCCCAAACCACTCCCCTTTGAGAATTTTTCACCTAAGCTTTGCAACCAGTAAGGATGAGCTCCAGCGTGTTCGCAAGCCCCACGTGCAGAGACCGCCAGTCGGTCAGTCAAAGAAGGAGCGGTGGAGAAGGTATCCGTCTGACCGATGCATTCAGACACATTTTTTAGTCCGCAGCTCCAAGGTATGATCGCTTCCAGCAACCATCGGCAGCGTCTGGTTTACATGGTGCAGGAATACCTAGGGGCAAGATCAGACTTGGACACCTTTCCCACCGAAAATCCTCTGGGTTACTGGGTCTTGAGGATGGATCACTGGCCAGAGCTTGCACAGTATGCAATTGAGCTACTGGCCTGTCCTGCATCCAGCGTTCTTTCGGAACGCACATTCAATGCTGCTGGAGGCTTTGTAACCGATCACAGGGTGCACCTGTCCACCGACTCGGTCGATCGACTGACCTTCATAAAAATTAATCAGTCTTGGATCACCACCAGCTACCAAGCACCTGATGTAACCGAATATTTTTTTTTGAAATGTCAGATCCCTTCAAGACTGCCTATGCTGATGCTGAGTGACTATCCTGTTATGCTGAGTGACTATCCTCTTCCTCCTCGATGATCATGCGAATAGCTTGTTAGAACATTTTTGGTTCTGGCCACCGCCACCAGTGGCTAAAGCCCAATTTTTCAGCCCCTGTTTAACAGGGGCATGTAATTACAATTTCTGATGCAATACTTTGCAGCAGGGCTCATTACTGCGCTCAACTAGAGTATCTGTGAGGGGTTGCAGTGTTGTGGCACCAGTGCCTAAGACCCAATTTTTTGCCCCTGTTTAACAGGGGCATGTAATTACAAATCTTGATCTAATATTTCACAGCAGGGCCCATTCCTGCACCCACCAAGAGTAACTGTGAGGGCTTACAGTGTTGTGGCAACACCACCACCAAAGGCCCAATTTTTCCTACCACTGTTCAACAATGGCATGTAATTACAATTCTTGATATAACAGTTCACAGCAGGGCGTTCCAGCGCCCACCAAGAGTAACTGTGAGGGCTTACAGTGGTGTGGCGACACCAACACCTAAGGGCCAAATTTCTGCAGAGTATATACGGCAGACCCCTACTTTCAAACGACTCCTACTTGCAAACGGAAAGAGACAACAGGAAGTGAGAGGAAATCTACCCCTAGGAAGGGAAATTCTCTCCTGTAAGAGTTAATATGGGGAAAAAGGTGTCTCCTCTCCACTGATGCTTTATCACCAATCCCCGTTTCACTAAAAAACAAATTTTCAAAAAACATTTGTCATTGGGACGGAAAGTGAGGTGAAATGTTCTAAACAGGTGCACAGACAGCAAAACAAATGTTACAGGGGTGATAACCCTTCCCTATGTTTTCCAAAAGGCTTAAAAAATAGATTTTTTGGCTGGAGCTACACTTTAAAAATGTACCAGTTCAAAATTACAAACAGATTCTACGTAACAACAAACCTACAGTCCCTGTCTTGTTTGCACCACCTGTATATTGCTGTTCAGAGTATATAGGGCCATACAAGACCCAAAGGGGCTGGTAATGGGCTGGGGGGGGGTACACATGCCATTTTTCTCAATGATTTTCATCCATGTTGCCGGGACCAGACATTACATTAAAGCCGCAAGCAGTTTTAAATTACTTTTTTCCTTCAGAAATGTAATTTTGTGCGGGGACAGTTCTAAGCACGGGAAACAAGCACCACTTCACAGGCATACTATAGACCCCCCCCCCCCCCAGGTACGATATTTAAAGGAATATTTCACTTTTTTTTTTCACTTTATGCATCATTAAAATCACTGCTCCCAAAAAAGCTTCCGTTTTTAAAACTTCTTTTTGCATTGATACATGTCCCCTGGGGCAGGACCCGGGTCCCCAAACCCTTTTTAGGACAATAACTTACATATTAGCCTTTAAAATTAGCACTTTTGATTCCGAACGTTCGAGTCCCATAGACTTTTTACGAGGTTCAATAGTTTGCGCAAACTTTCGGTCCGTTCACAGGTTCTTGTGCGATCCGAACTGGTGGATGTTCGGCTCATCCCTACTCCTCAGTATGCCCCTAGGTCTTTGAATTCAGGCAATCAATACAGACCTACAGCTCACACCACATGGTCATCCATTTGATATGTTGTATTATAAAATGATGTTACATGAGATTTTAGTAAGGTTTCTACAATATACTCTTTTGTCGCGATCCCCAAATGTCAAAGGTGGTGGGTACATGAGTAACAGCGTGATGGACAGTATTTAAAAAGTTGAACAACATGGCCATATGGTGTGGACCGTTGGTCTGAACGAGTCAGAAGACCCAAGCATAATACAGTACAGGAAGGAGTTGGCCAGAGAGAGGAAGATGAGGAGGGCAGAAGTGCAGTTAGAGGAAACAAGAAGAGAATGCCACAGGCTTGGTTGTTAGTCAACTAGAGGGTTACAGGTTGCCTAAACTGGCTCGATGTAAAGTGGGAAAAGATAGCCACGGTTCCCATTCTTTCAGAAATTTAGAGTACGAGTCCTGCAAAATTCTGGACATCTTTTATGGTATCCATTTTTAAGCTCTTTGGTTGGTATTCAGTGGCGACATATCTGAGATGTAAGTGTGCATAATAAATAATGAAGATATGCATACGACGTATTAAAATTTAATACAGTATGTTACATAATTTCTTTATACACGGCCTTAAAAAATTAAAGGAATACATTTTAATCAGAGTATAGCATTAAGTCAACTAAATTCCTGGGATATTAATGTTAAGTAGCAGCGGGATTTATTAATTTTATTAACACTAAAGCAGCTGAAATGGATTAACAGGTACACTAGATAGGCAACAATGAGACAACCTCCAAAAAAAAAAAAAAGGAATGATTTTACAGGTGTAAGCCACAGACATTTTTTTCTGACTGTTTTTCACTAGTTCACATTTGGCTAGGCTCAGTGTCACTACTGGCAGTATGAGACGATACCTGGACCCTATAGAGCAGGGATATGCAATTAGCGGACCTCCAGCTGTTGCAAAACTACAAGTCCCATCATGCCTCTGGGTGTCATGCTTCTGGCTGTCAGAGTCTTTCTATGCTTCATGGGACTTTTAGTTCTGGAACAGCTGAAGGTCCGCTAATTGCATATCCCTGCTATAGAGGTTGCACAAGCAGTCCAAATCCTCCAGGATGGCACATCAATACGTGCAATTGCCAGAAGGTTTGCTGTGCCTCCCAGCAGAGTCTCAAAAGCATGGAGGAGATTCCAGGAGACAGGCAGCTCCTCTAGAAAAGCTGGACATGGCTGTAGACGGTCCTTAACCCAACAGCAGGACCGGTATCTGCTCCTTTGTGCAAGGAAGAACAGGATGAGCACTGCCAGAGCCCTACAAAATGACCTCCAGCAGGCCACTGGTGCAATGTCTCTGACCAAACAATCAGAAAGGTTTCACCCTCAGAAGCTTATTGGCTAAGCAGATAATACATAATGTCATACAGACCCACCTCTGTACCCAATTGGTTGTTTTCTGTGCATAAACTTTTGCAGAGCCTCAAATGAGAGCAGGATGGCAGCTTCAACTACTGTTGCAGCATTCATAGCTTTGCGGAAACCCACAAATAAGCATGGGACCGTCAAGAAGCCATATAGTATACCTGTATGTTTGGGAGGGCTAAACCTTCTAATAGTGGTAAATGTTGTGTATCTCTGAAGATTCTGGCTAGATAATTTCCATATAAGAAAGCATTATTTATAGCGTTAACCAAGTTGACTTTTTTGGATATATAATGGCAAGTTACCCAGCATGTATGTAAACAGCGCTAAAAATAGGATTTTTTTTTTTACTCACCGTAAAATCCTTTTCTCTGAGTCCATGGACCGACACAGCTTCTCTATTGACATAGTGGGTATTATCCTTTAATTAGGAGTGACTAGGCAGAAAACTTGCAAAAAGTGTTGCATCACACCTTCTACAGTACCGCCCAGGGGGGCAGACCCTCTGGGTATATCCCCTCAGTCTGCATCTTGCAGATCAGTTCGTCAAACAGCAGTACAAAAAAAAAAAAACTTAAAAATGAGGGGTGGGTGCTGTGTCTGTCCATGGACTCCGAGAAAATGATTTTACGGTGAGTAAAAAAATCCTATTTACTCTTTCGTCCATGTACCGACACAGCTTCTCTATTGACATAGTGGGACGTCCCAAAGCAGTGTCAGAGGAAAAAACAAGGGGTGATAACAGCATAAAAAATAAACTTCACCCCAAACACAAAACAGCACTCCTCCAACGGAGGAGTTGCAACGCTAAACAGCCGCCTGCAAAACTTTGCGGCCGAAAGAGGCATCCGAAGATGCACCTACAACTTTGTAGAATTTTGTGAAAGTGGGAGCGGACGACCAAGTCGCCGCTTTACATAATTGGGAAACAGACGATTGATGTCGGAAAGCCCAAGAGGCACCTATTGCCCGGGTCGAATGCGCCGTGACCGGAAAGGGGGGCGCTTGCCCCTTTAAGGCGTAAGCCTGGATTACTATATGTCGGATCCACCTAGAGATGATGGCCGACGAGACTGCTTGGCCCTTCTTGGGACCAGCCACCAAAACAAACAGTGATTCTGACTTCCGGAACAGGGAAGTAGCAGATAGTTAAACTCTCAAAGCTCGGACAACGTCCAAGGAATGCAAAGCAGACTCCTTTGGATTCGACGTATGATGACACAAGGATGGAAGTACAATGTCTTCATTGAGATGAAAAGCCGCAGCACCACCTTATCCTTGTGGAAATTCAAATAGGGAGCCTTGCAGGACAAGGCTGCCACTCAGACTCGTCTAACTGACGTAACAGCCACCAAAAAGACCACTTTCTGAGAAAGTGTCAACAGGGGAATATCTCTAATATTCTCAAACGGTGCCTTCTGAAGCACCAAGAGGACCAGGTTCAAGTCCCGCGGGGGACGGGACGGACCGGAGGGGCCACATGTCGAACCCCCTGCACAAATGTACTGACGAGAGAGTGAGTCGCCAGGGGTCACTGAAAAAAAGACAGCCAGGGCAGATATCTGTCCCTTAATTGTACTTAGGGCAAGCCTTTGGTCCACCCCACGCTGTAAAACCAGCAGGATTCTGGAAACCAAATAAGTACGCGGATGCCATTTCATTTTCTCACACATGGAGATGTAGGCCTTCCAAGTGCGGTGATGAACCTTCCTAGAGGACGGTTTCCGAGCACTTCTCATAGAGATTACTGAATCTGACAGACCCCGGTCTCTGTACCTGGTTCTCAACAGCCATGCCGTTAAAGCCAGTGACCGTAAAGCAGGATGGAGTATGGGACCTTGCGATAGCAGGTCCTTCTGTAGTGGTAGGCGCCAGGGGACGTCTGCTACCAGACTTACTAGATCGGCGTACCAAGGACGCTGAGGCCAATCTGGAGCAAAAAGGATCATTGGAATTCCCTCTGCCTCCACTCTGCGGAGCAGAAGAGGAAGAAGCCTTAAGGGAGGGAAGGCATAGATTAGCCAATACTGACCCCACGATGCCACCGACGCGTCTGCCCATGGGTCTCTTGACCGGGCCACAAACCTCAATACCTTCCGATTGAGACGGGAAGCCAGAAGATCTACGTCTGGTGTGCCCCATCTTTGGCAGAGGAGTTGGAACACCTCCAGGTGTAAGGACCATTCTCCCTGGTCCAGCATCTGGCGGCTCAGGTAGTCCGCCTGCCAGTTTTCCGTACACGGCCGAAAGTGCCGGTACGCTCCTCTCTGCCCACTTCAGGATGCGAGCGACCTCCGATGCTGCAGCTGAGCTTCTTGTTCCTCCTTGATGATTGACATATGCCACTGCTGTGGCGTTGTCTGACTGGATCCTCACTGGACGCCCTTGCAGCTTCGGAGACCATCTGAAGAGGCACAGCCTGATCGCCCAGATTTCCAGGACATTGATCGGTAGGCGGGATTCCTCTGGGGTCCAGCGACCTTGCGCCGACTGAACACCCCAGACTCCCCCCCCCCCCAACCTGTAAGGCTGGCGTCAGTCGTAATCACTATCCAGTAAACCGGAATAAATGACTTCCCGGCCAGAAGAGCCGGTGATGTCAGGAGATCCCTAGTATGGTGGCTGACTAGGTGGCTCACTCGGATTTGATAATCCAGAGATGATGGACATCTGTCCCATCTGGACAGAACTTCCTTCTGTAACACTCGAGTGTGGTATTGAGCATATGGGACCGCCTCGAAGGAGGCTACCATGAGGCCTAACACTCGCATGCAAAAACGGAGTGACGACCAATTCCTGGAAGTCAGCTGTCATACTGCAGCCCGGAGGGTCTGCAACTTCTCCACAGGGAGGAATACCTTTGCCTCTGAGGAATCCAGAATCAACCCCAGGTACACTAGGCGTTGAGTGGGCACCAATACTGACTTTTGCGTGTTTAGTATCCAACCACAGTCTCGAAGAGTCTGACAGGTAATGGACATGCTTACCTCTAATTCTGAGCTTGAAGGGGCCTTCAGTAGAAGGTCGTCCAAGTAGCCCATGATAGCGATACCCTGCTGTCTTAGAAGTGCCAGAATCGGAGCAAGCACCTTGGTGAACGTCCTGGGTGCTGAGGCAAGGCCAAACGGGAGGGCCACAAACTGGTAGTGGTTCTTCCCGATAGCAAATCGTAGAAACCTCTGGAGTATGGAGTATATGGGGACATGCAGGTATGCGTCCTTGATGTCCAAGGAGGCCAGAAAGTCCCCCGGATGGAGAGCAGTGACTACGGATCGAACCGACTCCATCCGAAATCTTTGTACTTCCACAAAGCAATTGAGGGCCCTGAGATCCAAGATTGGACGAACCCCATCCTTCTTCGGCACAAAGAACAGATTTGAGTAAAAACCCTGACCCCGTTCCTGTTCTGGAACTGGAATAACTACAACGCGTTCCAGCAGATCCTGGACCGCCCCATACAGGGCCTCTCGACGGGTCGGTAGTAGCTGGAGATTGGAGGTGACGAATCTGTCCAGGGGGACAAGAGAGAAATTCTATCTTGTAACCTGAGGAGATTACTTCACAAACCCACCTGTCGGAGACTAGAGCTGTCCACTGAGTCGCGAATTCGCAAAGACGTCCCCCCACCCAAGAGCTGGGTGGGGGCAGACCTTCATGCGGACGCAGATTTGTCAGGTTTTTGGGACCAAGGACGCTTTTGTCCTTGGGCAGGCGCCTTGTCGGCCTGGGGTCTTTTCCCTGTCGCCCTAGGGGGACAAAAAAACCGATTGCGTGCAGTAAAGGAGGGCCCTTGGCGTGGCCCCTACCCTTGCAAGTTTGAGGAAGCAAAGTGCTTTTACCTCCTGTGGCATCCTTGATGAGGTCATCCAGAGAGGCTCCAAAAAGTCTGTCGCCCTTAAAAGGCAGATCCAACAGGGCTTTCTTGGAGGTCTGGTCCGCAGACCAGCCCTTTAGCCAGATCAGGCGGATTATTGCTACTGCATAAACCGAAGCTTTTGACAGCAGGGGAATAGTATCGAAGTCTGACTCGCAGACAAACCTAAGGCTCTGGACCAACTGGTCGGCCAATGTTATCTCATCAGGAGGAGCATCTCGCTCCTTAACCCCTGGAGTAGCAATCTTGCCCATTCAGTAAGTGTCCGAGACACTAGGGCCCCCGCCAATGCCGGGCGTACTGCCGAGCCTACCACTGCGTATAGGTAGCAATCGAGTGCTTCAGCCTTCTTATCCACAGGGTCCTTGAAAACAGGAGCCCCTTCTACTGGAATTGTGGAGAGGTCCATTTCTTCAGAAAACTCTCCTCAAAGGGGTACCGTACCGCAAACCTCTTTGGGGCTGTAAAGACCCTCAGTGGGTTCTCCCATTCCTTGTAGAAGAGTTTATCAAAATAAGACACACAAGGGAACACCTTAGCAGTGCGGGCAGATTTATGAAACCCAAAGTGGACCGGAGTCTCTGCTGCTTCTGCAGTATTTTCCAACTTTAGCGTATCCCGCACTGCAGTAATAAGGTCAGATACCAAGCAGTCTTGCGTACTGACCTGGACTTGGAGTCATCCTCACTGTCCGGACACGGTCTGCAGTCTCTGATGCATCAGAATCTGGGCCATGAGCTGTAGCTGGACCTGGTTCTGCATCAGAATTATCCCCAGAAGCTTGCAGGGGACGGGGGCGTTTACTACCCCCTGTATTCCCGTGTGCTGCTTCCACCCTGGCAGCAAACGCCTCTAAGATTGCCGTCATAGCGTTCATAGGACACCTCAGGGGCACCAGCTGCTAAATCTGGTGTTTCAGGGGAGAAGACATCTGGCTCAGATGCCATGCTGACACCCACAGGGCTCCAGGCAAGATATCAATAGGCCACCCTCCTGTGCTGCAGAGTTGCCGTGCTGCGCCTGTGATGCTGTCCAACCTCTGCTGTGTCAGTCTGCTTCTTTTATCAGTGCTTCCTGTGTGAATTTCTCACGCCAGTCTAATGCACCCTAGAGGCTGGAGACTCTCGCAAAATGGCTGCCAAACGTCTGTATGGAAGGTAATGTGGGCTCTAAGAAAATGGCCACCGAGCCGAAGATAGAGGCCAAAGCAGCCGTAGACCACAAAAGATGGCCGCCGACCGGCAATATATACATACAGCATGGATCATTACAAACATGGCCGCCGATCAGTCGATAGAGGCCAGTGGGTATGGAACTACAAAAAAATGGCGCCGAAACCACAGGAAGATGGCCACCGGGCAGTCACTAGAGGCAGAAACCGGCATGGACCACCGCAAAATGGCCGCCGACAGCATGGAGGAGGAAGCACATACAGGTAAGCAGAAATGACATTTCTTCTAAATGTTAGTTACAGCCAGCCCCGCTCCAGTGGAACCCCTTAGGTGACCCCCAGCACAAAGAAACCTTTAGCTAGAAGCCCAGGGAGGAGGCAAAGGCAGGGAGAGAGGGAGGAAAGGGGCCACAACCACTTACTTGGTCTCTCCAGGATTGTCCAGCCAAATCACCCAGCCGAGGCAGGGGACTTTACTTACCTATCCTGCATGTATCATGCTGGAAGGCATTCCAAACAGATCATCGTCCGCGCACGGAAGGTGACTGTTGGCCAGGCATGCTGTGATTAGACCCAAGGGGACGATCATATGTATGCCCTGGAGCGCGACGCTCATCGGACAGGCTGCTGCGACTCGGCCGTAAGGTCAGCCGAAGCTGAGCGGTCCGATGCAAGCCTTGGAGCGTAGGCTCGCCGGCCACCCGTGGAGCGACGGGCATGTTGTGGAAAACCCAGCGCGTAGCTAGGGTCAGCACACGTTTGATGGCCGAAACTGGGGAGACTACAAGGATCGAGGAACCAGCCTGTCACCCAGTCGGCAATTGATCGAAGATCGCTGGAAACAAAAAAAATTTAGCAAAACATTTTTTTCCCCCCGGACCAATGGGCCCGAAGGGAGCCATGTCCTACTCCTTGCTAGACAGAAAAAAAACTGATCTGCGAGATGAAGACTGAGGGGATATACCCAGAGGGTCCGCCCCCTGGGCGGTACTGTAGGTATGATGCAACACTTTTTACAAGTTTTCTGCCTAGTCACTCCTAATTAACGGATAATACCCACTATGTCAATAGAGAAGCTGTGTCGGTCCATGGACGAAAGAGTAAAGATCATTTTAAAAATGCTGATCTGGACCAATAGCTTTAAGGGTAAAACTGATGACATTTTAAAGGGACAGGATTTAGGTAGGTTACGGACTGAATTCTGGTCCAAGGGGAGGATTATAGATTTTACCCAGTTTATCTGGAATCCAGAGAACATGCTGAAACTGGTAAATTCCAGTAGGTTTTGTTCAGAGAGTTGTGGATTCCAAGAGGTAAATTAACATGTTAAAAGGGGAGAGCAATTGCAGGACTTTAAATGAAGCACACAGCAGTAAAATGGGAAGTCAAGTGAATAGAAAAAAAAACATATGTTTATTTTGTATTGTACATTTACATGAAGCATATATTGGGCGTAAGCCTCTCAATAAACATTTGAATATTTTCAGCACAAAATACATATTAATCCACAACCCGATATACAATTTAAAGAAAGAAAATGAAAAAAAAAAAAAAGAAAAAATGAAAGATGAAAAAAAAAAAAAAAATGAAAGGACTTACATCTGCACACCGCGCAGCCCTAGCGCGCCACCGATAATCGGCAGCGCAAGTCAGAGCCCCATTCCCAGGTGCTGTGGACGTCTGAGAGGCAGCAACAGCAAATAGAGGCAGATCCCAGGCAGGTGAGTGTTGATAGATACCCTAGACATGGGTAAGGGAAATGTATCCTGTGGGGAACCCAAATAAAATCACTTTATTTAGGTCCACCACAGGATACAATTTCCCTTACACATGTCTAGGGTATCCATCAACACTCACCTGCCTGGGATCTGCCTCTATTTGCTGTTGCTGCCTCTCAGACCTCCACAGCGCCTGGGAATGGGGCTCTGACATGCACTGGCGATTGTCGGGGGCGCGCTAGGGCTGCGCGGTGTGCAGACGCAAGTTCTTTCACTGAAATCCCACCACCCAATTTTTTAGTATCAATATTCAATATTTTTTACTTTTCAAGTTAAAATATTCAACATTAGACATGCATTTTTTCATTTTAGACTAAAATTCCATGGTTTATGCTTCTGACGAGCAGTTAAAAGGCCGTGAAATGCGTAGAGCCAGTTTATTATCACCATCATTCCTACCATGGACCCTATTATACGCTGTATGATTGAATTCATAATTTTAACTGCAAACCAGTTTAACCATGTCATTCCCTTTTTTCTTTATTTCTGTGTTCAAATGTATATCAGATTGTGGATTAATATGCATTGTGCTGAAAATATTCCACCCAATATACGCTTCATGTGAATGTACAATACAAAATAAACATATTTTTTCTACTCGCTTGACTTTCCATTTTACTGCTGTGTGCTTCATTTAAAGTCCCGCAATTGCTCTCCCATTTTAACAAATGGGGATGGAGGCAGTTACCCCTTTGGTCCTGCCTCATTTAAAGTCCCAAATTCCCCTTTTCCAATTTTACCAAGGAAAATTAACATGTCAGCATAGTGCAACACTTTTTTTTTCTTCTAGGCTATTTACAAAGAGGCCCTTCACCTGTGCATCTGACCTTATAAATTCGGACTGTTTTATTGTTAATTCGAATAAAAGTGGTGATAGAGATATGAGAAAAGGATGCCCTAACCATAGATTTAAAAAGACAAAAAACCCATCGGCTACAAACCTGAGGTGACACGTATGTTAGTACATTTTCTGAAGTTGAAGTCTGTGGATTTGCAAGAGATGAAGATAGTTTGATCTGTAACAGTACAGCATATCTTCTGCAGTTGTGTCAATAAAATGTTTAGGTTACAATCTAGAATAGCTATGAGTCTTTAATAGGAGCAGGGGGAAGGATCATTGGGTGGTTTTGTATATGAAGACAATACAGCATGTGCTTTGGTCATTGAATGTAGGAAAAACCTGCTCATTGAAGCAAATGAGGAATAGAGACCTAAAGCCGATCGCTAGGTCTCATTTAAAATTAGCTTGTATTCTGTGAATGAATAGAAAGCTTCCTCTGATTGGTTGAGGCAGAGTTTGACACCGTACTAATCCAGCCCAGCCAATTGTATTCATGCTTAAAAATAAACTCCTCATAGACTCCCAAAGCTTCATCAGAATGGCTTAGCAGCACTCAGCCCAACTAATATGTTCTGGGAGCAGGACAGAAAGTTATCGTCCCAGTGCCGAAACACAGCTGAATAAATGTTGGTAGCTGAGGCTACATACAGTTTATACAGCACACACAGCCTCTGCAACTGTTATTGAAGCAAATAGTTTGAGCCAAGTTGGCTCAAGAGTTTGGTGGACAGTTGAGAAGGTATTTTTTTTGGGGGGGGGGTCTATTTGGGTCCAGGCACAGCATTCAAATCTCCTTTAACCACTTGCTGCCCACCCACAGTCAAGTGACGGCTGGGCGGTGTGGCTCTCGTTCTGGACGCGTCAGTCGGGAGCCAATGCATGTGCACGGTGGCCACGATGTCCGGTGGGCACCCGCGATTGCCCGGTAACAGAGCAGGACCGTGGATCTGTGTGTAAACACACAGATCCACGTCCTGTCAGGTGAGAGACCGATGGTTCGTTCCCAGTACAGAGGAACACTGATCGGTCTCTCCCCCTTGAGTCCCCTCCCCCCCAGTTAGAATCACTCCCTAGGCAACACAATTAACCCCTTGATCGTCCCCCTAGTGTTAACCCCTTCCCTGCCAGTCACATTTATACAGTAAATCAGTGCATTTTTATAGCACCGATCGCTGTATAAATGTGAATAGTCTCAAAAAAAAAGAGTGTCTCAAAAAAAAAGAGTGTCTCAAAAAAAAAGAGTGTCTCAAAAAAAAAGAGTGTCTCAAAAAAAAAAGAGTGTCTCAAGAGTGTCTCAAAAAAAAGAGTGTCTCAAAAAAAAGAGTGTCTCAAAAAAAAGAGTGTCTCAAAAAAAAGAGTGTCTCAAAAAAAAGTGTCTCAAAAAAAAGAGTGTCTCAAAAAAAAGAGTGTCTCAAAAAAAAGAGTGTCTCAAAAAAAAAGAGTGTCTCAAAAAAAAAAGAGTGTCTCAAAAAAAAAGTGTGTCTCAAAAAAAAAGAGTGTCTCAAAAAAAAGAGTGTCTCAAAAAAAAGTGTGTCTCAAAAAAAAGTGTGTCTCAAAAAAAAGTGTGTCTCAAAAAAAAGAGTGTCTCAAAAAAGTGTCAATATGTCTGCCGCAATATCGCAGTCAAAAATTTAAATCGCAGATCGCCGCCATTACTAGTAAAGACAAAAGCTAAAAAATGTATCCCCTATTTTGTAGACACTAACTTTTGCACAAACCAATCAATATACGCTTATTGCGTGTTTTTCTTACCAAAAATATAAAGAATACATATCGGCCTAAAACTGAGGAAGAAAAAAAATATAACTGGGATATTTATTATAGCAAAAAATATTGTTTTCAAACTTGTCACACCTTTTGTTTATAGCGCAAGTAATAAAAACCGCAGGAGGTGATGAAATACCACAAAGAGAAAGCTCCAGTTGTGGAGGGAAAAAATATATAAAAATTTCATTTTGGTACAGTGTTGCATGACCACGCAATTGTCATTCAAAGTGTGACAGAGCTGAAAAATGGCTTGGGCAGGAAGGGGGTTTAAGTGCCCTGTATTGAGGTGGTTAAACAAGAAATGTTTGCAGGGCAGTAAATGGATATAATCAAAATTATGTAAATCGAACTTGTGGAAGGCTGATGTATACATTAAGCTTCACATATTCCTGAGGCCAAATTATGAGTACCAACAATTGGTTATTTAGGGCCCAGGACCAACCACCAACCATACAATAAGGGTTTTATTGATAACAGAGACTACAACCCCATCTTCGTGAAATAGGTAGAATGGAGGGCTATATGAACCCAGGGGCATTTCAAAACACAACTTCCCATTTCACATATTAAAACATCAGGGCCCCTAAGCCTCCAACATTCCACAGCACTATTTTAAAAACCAAGTGTACCAAATCATCCATCATACAATAAAATTTAAGTAAATATATAATATAGGAAATCGTGATGTGGTACTTGCAGGTACTGTTGCAGAAAAACACAAAACCAAATAAAACAAGAACCATATGACCACATCCCTGCAGTCTCCACACTAAAATAAAACCAAAAACTGTGCTGGAGCAGCTTATATCCCTACACATCAAACTGCAAAAAATAAAAACTAGTGCAACTTTCTGCTGTCCTTGCTCACAATAGGTCTTTAAAGAGCTACCCCAGTTATACTCCATGCCAGCAGTCTTTAGCCAGAAAAAAAAAAAGTTCCAAATGCAGAACTTCATTAGGTGAAGCAAAGTTCTTCTTTAACCACTTAACGACCGCTCACTGTATATATACGTCGGCACAATGGCACCGACAGGCACAATCACGTAGAGTGTACGTGATTGCCTTTGTACAGTTGGGGGGTCCAATCGGACCCCCCTTCTGTACAGTGAGCGGTCGGAATTCGTCTGGGAGCGTTCCGAGATGGGGGGGCGGCCGTTCGATTCCGGCCACCCCCCCCCCGCGATCGCTCCCGGCGAATAGAATTGCCCCCTCTGTCTGTGTAATGTTTACACAGACAGAGAAAGCAGGAGGAAGTGATGTCATCTCCTGTGCGGCGCTCACATATACCGAGCGTCGTACAAGAGAAGACACAGGTCAGTGCACTAACACTACACTAACACCAGCACACATAGGCACATAAATCGCCACCCCAGTCACAGTGTCACTAATTGCAGTGACCATTTATTTACTGATCACTGCAATCAGTGACATTTGTGACTGTAAAAGTGTCACTACATTTAGTTTTAGGTCCAGTGTAGCCCCCTAACCCCCCCTAATAAAGGTTTAACCCCTTGATCACCCCCCAGATAACCCTTTCACCCCCTAGCACCGCCGTCGCTTGGCGATCATTTTTCTGATCGCTGTCATGGCGTCGGTGATGCAGATCGGTACCCAGTCATTTTTTTTAGGTTCGCCGCAGGTTTTTATAGCGTCGGGTACCCCCATAAATTATCTAATAAAGGTTTAACCCCCTTGATCGCCCCCCAGGTAACCCTTTCACCCCCTATCACCACTGTCACTAAGCGATCATTTTTCTGATCGATGTCTTAGCGTCGGTGATGCAGATCGGTACCCAGTAATTTTTTTTAGGTTCGCCGCAGGTTTTTATAGCGTCAGGTACCCCCATATATTATCTAATAAAGGTTTTAACCCCCTAATTGCCCCTAGTTAACCCTTTCACCAGTAATCATCAGATAAGTGTTACGGGTGACGCTGGTTAGTTTGCTTTTTATAGTGTCAGGGCACCCGCCGTATATATAACCCAATAAAGGTTTAACCCCCTGATCGCCCGGCGGGTGATATCAATTAGGTTTTAGCGTCGGAGAGGGTCTGCGTCACACCCCAGGCAGCGTCAGGTTAGTGCCAGTAACGCTAACACCCACGCGTGAAGCATACACCTCCCTTAGTGGTATAGTATCTGAACAGATCAATATCTGATCAGATCTATACTAGCGTCCCCAGCAGTTTAGGGTTCCCAAAAATGCAGTGTTAGCGGGATCAGCCCAGATACCTGCTAGCACCTGCGTTTTGCCCCTCCGTCCAGCCCAGGCCACCCAAGTGCAGTATCGATCGATCACTGTCACAAAACAAAAACACACATAACTGCAGCGTTCACAGAGACAGGCCTGATCCCTGCGACTCCAGTGCAGTAGGAGGTGATTTCACCACCACAGTTAAAAAAAAAAAAAAAGCAAATATGCCGAAGCATTGGGGCAGCAGGAGCGGAGGAGCAATTTTGCTCCTAATGCCGCGTACATACGGTCAAAATTCCGACGGAGGCTTGCCCGTGGAAAAGTCTGACCATGTGTGTGCGGCATAACTTTTTTGCGGGAGGATGCCCCCATGCTTCGGCATATATAAATGGTGCATGTATGCCCATCATTAGAAGTGGGTGGATGAAGGGCAGTATTCTAATGGTGGGCATACCCACCGATCAATCTCTTTTTCGTTCAGCCACCTGGCTGCATGAAAAAAAAAAAAAAAGACTACAATACATGTCCAACAAGGACCAGCAACGTACTGGTATGTTGCTGGACTTTGAATGGTTATACCAGATTGATGCCTGCGGGTTTAGGTATCATCTTGGTATTCTTTTCAGCCAGCGGCCGGCTTTAATGTAAAAGCAATCCTAGTGGCTAATTAGCCTCTGGACTGCTTTTACAAGCAGTGGGAGGGAATGTCCCCCCCCCGGATAAAGAAAGCGCCATTGGGAAATTGGGAAAGCATTTTATCACACCGATCTTGGTGTGGTCAGATGCTTTGAGGGCAGAGGAAAGATCTAGGCCCCAGTTTTTTCAAAAAAAGGAGTACCTGTCACTACCTATTACTATCATAGAGATAATAAAAAATAAAAAAAATATGGAAGGAACAATTTAAAAATAAAATAGCAAAATTAATAATATAAAAAATAAATAAATAAAAAAGCACCCCTGTCCTGCCCTGCTCTTGCCCAATGGCGAACGCAAGCGTCGGTCTGGCGTCATATGTAAACAGCAATTGCACCATGCATGTGAGGTATCACCGCGAAGGTCAGATCGAGGGCAGTAATTTTAGCAGTAGACCTCCTCTGTAAATCTAACGGGGTAACCTGTAAAGGCTTTTAAAAATGTATGTAGTTTGTCGCCAATGCGCGTTTGTGCGAAATTTTAAAGCATGTCGTGTTTGGTATCTATGTACTCGGCCTAAGATCATCTTTTTTATTTCATCAAACATTTGGGCAATATAGTGTGTTTTAGTGCATTAAAATTAAAAAAAAGTGTATTTTTTCCCCACAAAATGCGTTTGAAAAATCACTGCGCAAATACTGTGTAGAAAAAAAAAATGCAACACCCACCATTTTATTCTGTAGGGCCTTTGCTTTAAAAATATATATAATGTTTGGGGGTTCAACATAATTTTCTTGCAAAAAAAAATATGTTTTCATGTAAACAAAAAAAGTGTCAAAAAGGGCTTTGTCTTCAAGTGGTTAGAAGAGTGGATGTAAGCTTCCTAATGTTGTGTATAAAATGCCAGAACAGTTCAAAACCCCCCCAAATGACCCCATTTTGGAAAGTAGACACCCCAAGCTATATACTGAGAGGCATGTCGAGTCCATGGAATATTTTATACGTTGACACAAGTTGCGGAAAAAATAATTTTTTTTTTTTTTTTTTTTTGCACAAAGTTGTCACTAAATGATATATTGCTCAAACATGCCATGGGCATATGTGGGATTACACCCCAAAATACATTCTGTTGCTTCTCCTGAGTACGGGGATACCACATGTGAGACTTTTTGGGAGCCTAGCCGCATACGGGACCCCAAAAACCAAGCACCGCCTTCAGGCTTTCTAAGGGTGTAAATTTTTGATTTCACTTCTCACTGCCTATCAGTTTCGGAGGCCATGGAATGCCCAGATGGCACAAAACCCCCCCAAATGACCCCATTTTGGAAAGTAGACACCTCAAGCTATTTGCTGAGAGGTATTGTGAGTATTTTGCAGATCTCTCTTTTTGTCACAAAGTTTTGAAAATTGAAAAAAAAAAAAGTTCTTCATTTTCAAAAACAAATGAGAGCTGTAAAATACTCACCATGCCTCTCAGCAAACAGCTTGGGGTGTCTACTTTCCAAAATGGGGTCATTTGGGGGGGTTTGTGCTATTTTGGCATTTTATGGCCTTCGAAACTGTGATAGGTAGTGAGGAGTGAAATCAAAAATTTGCGCACTTAGAAATCCTGAAGGCGGTGCATGGTTTTCGGGGGCCCGTACGCGGCTAGGCTCCCAAAAAGTCCCACACATGTGGTATCCCCGTACTCAGGAGAAGCAGAAAAATGTATTTAGGGGTGCAATTCTACATATAACCATGGCATGTGTGAGCAATATATCATTTAGTGACAACTTTTTGTAATTTTTTATTTTTTTAGTCATTATTCAATCACTTGAGACAAAAAAAAATATTCAATGGGCTCAACATGCCTCTCAGCAATTTCTTTGGGGTGTCTACTTTCCAAAATGGGGTCATTTGGGGGGGGGGGGGGGGGTTTGTACTGCCCTGCCATTTTAGCACCTCAAGAAATGAGATAGGCAGTCATAAATTTAAAGCTGTGTAAATTCCAGAAAATGTACCCTAGTTTGTAAACGCTATAACTTTTGCGCAAACCAATAAATATACACTTGACATTTTTTTTACTAAAGACATGTGGCTGAATACATTTTGGCCTAAATGTATGACTAAAATTGAGTTTATTCGATTTTTCTTATAACAAAAAGTAGAAAATATCATTTTTTTTCAAAATTTTCGGTCTTTTTCCGTTTATATCGCAAAAAATAAAAATCGCAGAGGCAATCAAATACCATTAAAAGAAAGCTCTATTTGTGGGAAGAAAAGGACGCAAATTTCGTTTGGGTACAACATTGCATGTCCGCACAATTTACAGTTAAAGCAGCGCAGTGCAAAATTCTGAATTCACCCTTGGTCCTTTAGCTACCAAATGGTCCGGGGCTTAAGTGGTTAAAGGAAACCAGCAAAAGAAATGGAAGGTATGTTGGGAGTGGGAGGGGTTATGTGGGGCTGGGATTCAGCTTTCCTTTCAGTGTTCAGTTACCCAAGAATTAGTCAATTCTGTGATGTACAGTATATGAAAAGAAAAGTTAATATATTAATAGCATATCAATAGAAAACTATTCAGTGGCCAACAAGTTCAGGCTTCATACTGTTAAAGAACTACTTCTGCCAAACACTTTCTAGTGTGCAAGATGCCACATCCTCAGCTGTAGTCCTTTCCACCGGTCACTACATCACTTCTGTTCTGTTGTGACTTGGCAGCTTGCAGAACCAGACTGCAGTGGGGAGCAGGCACCCAACACTCCCTAAAGTGTCCGATACCAATAGAGGTAGCCGCTGAACAGCGAGAGGATGTCTAGAATGCCAGCAATATAAACTGTCCTGAAGATAATTTCACTAAAAATTTTTTCCTTTTAGGAGGCAATGACTTACAACAAAAGACGTAGTTTGAAAGTTACAATGCACAAAAAAAAAGAAAAAAAACCACACACTTTCAAAAGCTACTCTATATACACAATACTCAGGTTAATGAGCGAATCCCGAACTTGCACATCTTTCATACACTTGCACCAAGCATGGATGCTGCCACTGCGGACACTTGCCTAGTTGATACAACCGTGTTCTTACTTTTAGAGTCACTGGGGCTAATTTACTACAAAGCACATGGTCTGTTCACTTTGCAAGGGCATTTTCACAGCTTAGTTAATGATCTGCTGTTTATCACCCAATCATTTGCAAGAAAAAACTCTTTTTTTGTAGCCAAGAGATTACCTTGCAAAGTAAACATTATATTGTCTTTAATAAAAATAGGATTTTTGTACTCACCGTAAAATCCTTTTCTCTGACTTCATTTAGGAGTGACTAGGCAGAAAACTTGTAGAACGTGTTAACACATCACACCTTATACAGTGCTGCTGGGTATAACCCCTCTCTCTGCACCTCGCAGATCAGTTCGTCAAAAAGCAGTACAAACTTAAAAAGGAGGGGTGGGTGCTGTCCGGCCATGACCTCAAAGAAAAAGGATTTTAGCCGGAGCAAACACGCAACACCACCGCATAGCTTGAGGCTCTGGACAGCAGAGGAATAGTGTCCAAAACTGATTCGTAGGCAATTTTAAAGCCCAATATCAATTGATCGGCCATAGCCACCTCGTCCGAGGGAGCCTCATGTGCTTTAAACCCATGGAGCAGCATCTTTGCTCCTTCAGAGAGTGTCTGAGACACCAGGGCCCCAACCACCGTTGGGCGCACAGCCGAGCCGTATAGGTAGCGGATGATCGCTTCAGCCTTCCTGTCCGCAGGGTCCTTGAAAGCAGGAGCCCCTTCCACCAGAATTGTGGCTACCCTGTTTAATCTGGACACCTGAGGGTCCACTATCGGAGGAGAGGTCCATCTTTTCAGGAAACTCCTCAAAGGGTAATGCACCGCCAACTTTTTTGGTGACCGAAAACATTTTAAGGTTTGTCCCGCTCCTTGTATAAAGCTTGTCTAGATAAGACACACAAGGAACACCTTAGCAGTGCGGGTCTGCTTGCGGAACCCGAAAAGGACCGACGCCTCTGGCGCTGCTGCAGGCTCCTCTATCTTTAGAGTATCCCGCACTGTGGTGATAAGGTCACCTATCCGAGCCTTATCGCGTGGTGACCCGGACTGTCTTACCGGAAACGGTCCACATCCTCTGATATCAGAGTTATCCCCAGAAGATGGCGGGGGGCAATTTTTATCCCCCGTGTTCCCACGCACTGCTTCCACCTTGGCAACAACCAGGACGCCGACCTAGCGTCTACTGACACAGCGGGTGCAGAAGCGCCAGATGCCAATTCAGGTGTATCAGGGGGAGAAGCGTCTGCTTCTGATGTCATGCTGACCCACGCACCTGACACAAGGACTCCAGTTCAAGGTACCAACAGCCCACCCTCCTAGCTGCAACAGAGACTGGGGCCCCCCCCCCAGAGGACTCACCACCCTACAACAGTAGTACGGCTGCCGTCCGCTTCCTAGTAGAGCTGCTTCCTTGTCAGCTATCAGTCTGACCATTCTGCAGCGTGTCTGTAGGCTTGCACCGTTTAAATGCCATTTGATCGGCGTGGACCATGAGAAAATGGCCGCCGAGCGGCAGCTAGAGGCCAAACACAGCGTGGACCCCAAAAACATGGCCGCCAGCGCAGATAGGGGCCAAACACAACATGAATCACCAGCAAAATGGTCGCCGACAGCATGGAGCAGAACACACAGGTAAGTAAACTTTTTTCATGGGAGCTCATAACATTTATCTAGCGGACATGCATGAACAGTTCCCACACAGGTGGAGCGCCCCCCCCCCCCCCCAGGTGAACCTCAGCAGCCGGCTCAGAGAGCCTAGGGAGGAGGGAAGGAAGGGAGGGGAAGGATAGAACCTCTTACTCACCTCTCCAGGAATGCCCAGCTTTGTCTTCCTGTCGAAGCAGGGGATTACTACTTACCCTTCCTGCTGTGCTGGAAGCATCCCAGACAGACCACCTTCCGCATGGTGACAGAGGGGACTGTCGGCCCAGCTGCTGCGACTCGGCCCTATAGACTGGTCATATGCATGCCCTGAAGAGTATAGCTCACGGCCACCCGTAGAGCGACAGGCATGTCGTGGACGACCCAGCGCGTAGATACGGTCGGCACACGCTCGATGGCCGAAACTGGGGAGACTACAAGGATCTGGGATCCAGCCTGTCACCCAGTCGGCAGTTGATCGAAGATCACACAAACAAAAATAAAACAACATTTCAATCTGGAACAAAAAACCCCCAGGCCTATGGGCCCGAAGGGAGCCATGTCTTCTCCTTAGCTAGGCAGAAAAAAACTGATCTGCTTAGTGCGGGCTGAGGGGGTGTAGCCAGTGGGGCCACCCCCTGGGCGGGGTTGTTCAGCTTTGAAGTTAGCACTTTCTGCCTAGTCACTCCTGAAGGAAGGCCAATACCCACTGTCAAGATTAAGGCTGCGTCCGTCCATGAACGAAAGAGAAAAATTATCTGTGAGGTGCAGAGAGAGGGGTTATATATACCCAGAGAGTCCGCCCCCTGGGCGGTACTGTATAAGGTATGATGTGTTAACACTTTCTACAAGTTTTCTGCCTAGTCAAGAGGAAGCTGTGTCCGTCCATGAACGAAAGAGTAATCAACCCTTTTGAAGTTAGAAAAACAAAAAATGAATACATCTAATGAACGCTGACTTTCCCAAATGGGGTTTGTTCTAGATCAGTTTTGAAAGCATTTGAGGTAAAAAAAAAAAAAAAAAATCGCCAAACATTTTCCAGTAGTCAGCAATGATGGCCTTTTTCTTTCAGTACAAGTTTCCTTTATCCCTGCAACATTGGCCCTTGATTTACTAGAATATAGTCATTCCATTGTTTACCCCAACAAAAAAAGTAGGTACAGGCAAAAACCTTTTCGGTCTTATTGCACGTTCTGAAGCACATGGACAGAAATTACAAGGCGGATGGTCTACCATAATGGTCTTCAAACTGCGGCATGTTGGCCGGATGCCCTTTGCTTGCATCGATCTGGACCAGCGTGCGCTATTCCTCCTACTGACAACAATGAAGCACCATTTCATTCCACTGATACCAACAATTGGGCATAATTCCTTCCACGGACACCAAAGCTGGGGCACTTTTCCTTTTCGCAGACAATGGGGCATAATTAATCATTTTACTCCCACTGACTACCAAGCCTGATGCATTTTCTACTCCCACTGACCAAAGTCCGGCCCCTCAAAGTCTGAAGGATGGTAAACTGGCCCTTTTAGAAGTTTGCAGATTCTTGGTCTAGCACTTTTAAATTATAGCAACAATTTCACACACTAGTCTAAACCTGGCCTTCTTAAGCCTCACACACGATCAGACTTCAAAACAAACTTTTCCGTGGATTTTTGTCCGAAGGGAGTTGACCAGGAACGCCCATAGCATAAACACGGCAGAACTTTTTCAGCCAACAAATATGAACGTAGTGACGTAATTGACGTACTATGGTTTTTCTGCTCTTTTCCGCCACCCTTTGGTCAACTTCTGCTATTGTTGGTTGATTTTAACATTGGTTCTGAGCATACGTATTTGTACTTCAGACTGAAGTCCGATGGATTTCTGTACCACACGGCAGGACTTTGCACTGTAGGACTTTTGTTGTCAAAAAGTTTGTCCGTTTGCAGAGCGAACTTTTGTCCGATGAAAACCGAAAAAAAAAAAGTTTGTCCGATGGAGCGTACACACGGTCGGATTTTCTTGAAAACCTGCTCATTTTGAAGTTTGTCAAAAAGTCTGATCGTGTGTATGGGGCTTTACACTATATGGACCAATTTGGGCAGTTGCAGCTTACAAGTGGGAAGAATTAAAAGGAGAAGTCCACCTTTGGGAACACATTACATGTTCCACAGGTTTTTAGGGTGAAACATGCAACATACTTCCAATGCTGCAACCGCTGCTCGATCCTCTCACTCCCTGTAACAGCAGTACAGGAAGAAGTCCCCCGTACTGTCACTTTTTGAAATCAGCAGGCTGAGCGGGGCTCCGCCCACACAATTCTGTCATTTATTCTCACAGCTCTGTGTGAATGAACTACAAGCCCCGATGTCCTTTGCGGCTGTCTGCTTGTAGTCCTCGTGTTAGAAGTGCTATAAGTATCAAGAAATATAAGTCGGTGCCTTCGTCCCATTAATTATTGTATGGGTAGAAAGGGAGGCTTTAATGGACTATATCGGCACCATATGTAAAACTGATAGACAGTTCAAGGTATAAGTATAAAAAGTTTTTTATTACAAAAGTATTGAAGAAAAAAAGTTTTCACCATGTACACATTCATAGATAAATAGTTTTGTGACAATCGACAATTTATACCATTGTGAAACAATGGGAAATCATACAGATATAGTTATAGTATGCAGTGCTCAACATGTTTCGCGTTAATGATTCCAAGGGAATCCGCTTCTTCAGGAGCTAGATACAAATTCTATTTTCAATGGATAAAAGTATGAGTTGTCACGTGTCATGGGAGCTGGGCCAAACGGCCGAGACGTGGATCAAGGATCCAGGTGTGTCCATGGGACCCCACCAGAGACACAGGTATCCAGGCGGAAAGTCTCCTAGGAGGACACATCCAGAATCATCCCAGAAATAGGCGTAAAAGATGAGAAAGGTAACAGGCTGGATAATAGACCCCTCTGGATATAGGGATAACGTGTGCTGCTTGGAGGACACATCCTGATCTATCCTTTTGGCGTTCAAAATCCCTTTCTATTGGGGAAGCCCGTTAGTCACAGGCATCTAGGACTGCTGCCCTGTATCATCTTTGGTTACATCACCCAGAACCATATCACCTATCTCTGGTCACTAGTATTTTTCACTTATATGTCCCAGCAGATCTCCAAAAACCATTTTGTTAAGATACTACATTTATCTACATGTATTACTCTTTTAAATACGACTAAAAGACCTCCCTATATCCAGAGGGGTCTATTATCCAGCCTGTTACCTTTCTCATCTTATACGCCTATTATTTCTGGGATGATTCTGGATGTGTCCTCCTAGGAGACTATTTCCTCCTGGATACCTGTGTCTCTGGTGGGGTCCCATGTCCCCGTGGACACACCTGGATCCTTGATCCGCGTCTCGGCCGTTTGGCCCAGCTCCCGTGACAACTCATACTTTTATCCATTGAAAAATAGAATTTGTATCTAGCTCCTGAAGAAGCGAATTCCCTTGGAATCATTAATGTGAAACATGTTGAGCACTGCATACTATAACTATATCTGTATGATTTCCCATTGTTTAACAATGGTATGAATTGTAGATTGTCACAAAACTATTTATCTATGAATGTGTACATGGTGAAAACTTTCTTCAATACTTTTGTAATAATTTTTTTTTTATACTTAACTGTCTATCAGTTTTACATATGGTGACGATGATATAGTCCATTGAAGCCTCCCTTTCTCCCCATACAATGTTTGTAGTCCTCAATGAACTACGATGGCACTGTGGAGCACCGTAGTAGTTCATTGATTCTTCCTGCTCGATTGTATCTGCTTGCCTGTATGGGATATACAGGCACACAGATACTCTGACAGATATGCAGGAGACCTGCATGGCACAAGCAATCAGCAATGCTTTACAGGCTCCAAATAAATGCACTTTTTTTTACCTGCAAAAGTGAACGCATTCTTTAAAAAAAGCACATGGAAGATTATATAAAAATACGGGCAAAGCTTCTAACCTTATTATGCTGCTTACAGCCATAGTTTTTCTAGGTGCTTTTTTTTAATATATAAACTGCACTGAGATAGGGTGAACTTTGTATAGTTGAATATGTATTGAGTGAATTTTCCCCACTAATGCTCTATTCACAAAAGGTATGGAGTCAGCCTTATAGACATTAAAGCAAATCTCTCTTCAAATTGAAAGTCACCCAAGGAATTCTCAAAACCTTGCTATAAAAACACAGAGACTTTCACCTAGTACCATTTAATGTATAACCACTTTCCAGTTTCAGTCCTGAAAAAGAAAAAAAAACCTGACATTTTTCAAACGCTATTTTATTTGAGGAATGCTAAGATTGTTAAACAAGCAAATGGGAAATAATTCAGAACTCAGATTCAACAGGTTAAATCTTAAAATGGTTTAATCATAAACTTGATGCAAGTTTACAGATTACTGTACATTGCCAAATAAGTTTGCAATGAAAAAAAAGAAAGAAAGAAAAAGGATAAAAACAAAAAGCATGCCAAGTCAGCAACCTTCTAAACTCTAAGTCAATACCATACCAGTTTGCTGGTTCCTGCCTTTTGTGTGTGGTTCTATGATAGATGTTACAATTATACAGGCACTAAATAGAAAATGAACTTTGGGGGGGGGGGTGTGTGTGTGTGTGTGTGTGTGTGTGTGTGTGTGTGTGTGTGTGTGTGTGTGTGTGTGTGTGTGTGTGTAGGGGAGAGAGGGTGTTTCTAGTCAAACTCTGAAAGATCTATACATTTTCAGAGAAGCTGAAGATTCAAACTTCATGGGTTTGACCCCCAAAAAATAGAACAGAGAACAGTATTGATGGGAGCTGTGTGTCACATTGAAAGTTAAGGCAAGAACGGAGTTGTGAACCAACTTGCTCTGTATACCAACCTTTCAATAGGGTAAACTTATACAAGTTACAGGGCATGTGATTATCCTAAAAAGGCCCAGTATAAACTCTCATTGTAAAAATGCTAATAAACCTGGGTACAAGAACATAGAAGGTAACCTACAACCAGCTATATTGTATAGCAGACACACATGGATGCAAGCTTTAGTAGACAATGATTCTATTCTACCTTTCACAGCTTTAGATTTGAAATGTCAGCAACTACCAGAGGGAGTGTTTTTCCCTTGAATATGTATACAAATTGTTACAGAGCAATGGGAATTTAAAGATTTTGCTCTAGGTTTAAAAATGGAGGAAATATTGACTTAGTTCACCCCATTGAACACAAAAAGGCATCAGATCAAGCAAAACCTCAGCTTTAATCCCTACTATTCAATAGGTGTAATGCTTACTTACAAACTAAACATATTTGGCAGGAAAAGAAAGAGGAGAAAAAAAAAAAAAAAAAAAAGGGACAAGTGTTTTCTTCAAGGTCACAATGTCTTAAAAGCCCACTGTGCTTGGTAACCCAAGTTCTACGGAATTATACAATTCAAAAAATGATGCATCTTTATTCAAAAATGTACACACAGTTGCCTAATCTTATGTGCCAATTCTTAGTTCACAGAATTCAATTGCAACAACCCGTTAATAAAAATGCAATGCTAGGAAAACAAAAAAACAAAAGAACGACTTAGTATTCAATGATTTCAAGCCTAAAACTGATGTTATTAGGAGGGAAGATGGGATGTGGTGCGGGGGTGACAGAATTTGATTTTAGTCCGACAATTTAGTTTTCGCCTGAATTTAGTCTTACTGGGAGGACTTCACCAAAGTGAACAACGTACAGCTTAAGATCAGGCAAAAATGATGGCAGCGTAAACCATGTTTAATTCAAAACATGCTGATTTCCAATAAGGAAACTATAATAAAACATAGCTTAGTAACCATTTTCAAACACGGAATTCAAGATGTTGAGAATAAAAAATAAAAAATCTAAAAAAAAAAAAAAAACAGGATGTTTTTATCTAATTTTTTTTGCAATGTTTTAGCAATTCAATGTAGGCGTTAGGAAGGCCTAGTAGTCTTTTACATTGACTATTACCCAGACCAGTAGGCATATGCGTTTCATGGCTTTTTCAAACTATACCCTCCCTTTTAAATTTTGGCAATTTGTTTCCAAATTAAATTTTAGATGGAAAGCCCAAGATTTTTTTTTTACCCATTTCTTAAAACATCTGAAACATTAGTTTGGCTTTAAATGATACTATACAAAAGTAATTTATTTTTGCAGAGCAAATTCTGCAAAACAAAAACAAAAAACACATGAACAAAATGAAGTGAAAGCAATTTACAAGTCTAATAAAAAAGAGGAATGGATGCACTAAGCTAGATCATCTGATTTAAATAGGATGATAAAATATCTGGAGTGGCCTCTTCAGTAAAGGCAGCTGCTCTCAGTCCCAGAGAAGCAGATGTGGTCTAATATACAGGTCTGACAGTTCCTTTATCTAATAGCTAACATATGCTGTACAGAGGACCCAAGGGCAATATTGGATCTGTGTTGGAAAGTAGAAAATAAGAGTTTGTTTAAATCTTGGTCCAGGGTGAGTTTGGAGTTACCCATCTTCTTTTGGAGGAGTGTACCAGCCTAAAAGAAAAACAGAAAAAGTAAATGCAACAATGCTATTCAATAATGAAAACAGAATTTTAGCAATATGCCAAGAAATGGGGGCACACATACCAGATTTTAAAAATAACTCTCCAACTGAGGAAGAAAAAAAAAAAAAAAAAAAAAAAAAACCACGCAAGAAAGCAGCTGCTACATTCTGTATGAAACTCACCAACCCCATACGTCAGCAGCTGCAGAATTAAGATTAACCACAAAAAGGGCTCAGATCTGTCTGCACAATTTGTGTGATGATTAATTATGGCACCTGCCAAATTCGGCCCTAGTGTATGTTTGTACACAAGTTAGTTAGGGACCTTAGATTGTAAAAGCACCTTGAAGGCAGGCATGGACTGACGAGACTGGACAATAAGGGAAGCACTGTCTAAATTGTTAGCGCCACAAATACTGTACCTTTAAATAAAATTATCCTCAAAAGGGGCTGATGCTTTACTACAGCATTCCAAGTGAAAGGATAATAATTATTTTTATGTGTAGAGGGCAATGTGCTCATTATCAGTCATACGCATATATGGCTCGGCTGACGAGTGATGGTTGAATCATTTGCTTACAAACTCTTAAAGGGGGTCGTAAACCCTTGTGTTTTTTTCACCTTAATGCATCCTATGCATTAAGGTGGAAAAACTTCTGACACTCAGCAGCCCCCCCCCGCAGTTTTACTTACCCGAACCCGTTCGTTCACCCGCTGGAGTTCTCAGCCCTTGATTGGATCGATTAATCGCAGCCATTAACGCGCGCACACACACACGAGGATTTATTAACCCTTTAAGCCTAGTACACACAGGCCGAATGTTGGGAGTTCAAAAAAAACCTGCCAACTTTTGGCCAGTGTGTATAGCAGCCAGGACGTGCATTCTGGAAAACCAGAAGCTGACCGTCTCTCAATCAGCCCTGACTTGTTTTGGCCCGAGGGTGGGGGGTGTTTCCCTTTAGACCCGCTGGGTTGGACAGAAAACAAAAACTAGTGGTGTGTACCAGGCTTAAGTGTGACTAACCACCATAACACACCTGTTGCCTCCACTTCCCTCATAGCCCTTCCATATGCATTCAATTGTTAAGTATTTTGATGCAGAAGATCCCAAGGGCTTAATACTTATTCTATGGATTTATACAGGAAGAAAAAAAAAAAAAAAAAAAAAAAAAAAAACACAACCAAGCAAACTAAAAATTGACCCAGAAACATTGTTTCCTTTTATGCTTGCGCATTTTTCCTAAGAGGCAGATAACTTAGTCATTTTTTTCTAAATCAGAGCAATACCATTCTTCTCGTGGATCTGTACTAGGGATTTGTAGGATTGCTGTGCTCGAGCAAGGTTATACTGATTCTATGGAAAAAAAAAAAAAAAAAAAAAAAAAATATATAAAAGTTACTGATAGATTATATATAATCTAACACCCAATTTACATACAGAAAATAAAGGCCCACCTTGTTGGCTCCAAATTGCACACGTGCTTTTCCTTTTACCAGGGTAGCATTGATTTGCATGATAACAGATTCTATTGAATAGGCACTGCTCCAGCCCTAAAGAGACACAAGGACACATACCATCAACCAAAATTACAAACTGGTCACAATTTGCCCAACCATGACAGAAAAATAATGTACCCGTGCAATGAACTTTCAAAAAAGGAAGTCCAATAAGCACTGCTTAGAATATGGAGCACCGCTTATAATGCCTTTGCTTACTTGTACTGAGCCATTTAGGGACAGATTGACAATTCAGGAGCTGAATTGCTATACATGCAGGGAAATAAAGTTAATACATGATCCAAAAAAAAAAAAAAAAAAAAATTGTATGCAATTATGCAAGAAATAAGTTATTGGTAAGTGATGCCATTTGGAAACAGGAGGTCCAGAGGGAAATACTACTTTACATTACCTACCTGTTTAGTAAGAAGCTCCATACAGAGGGCACCTCCACCCAGCACATACCTAAAATAGGAAAGAATACAGAAAAAAATCATTTATATATATTATATTAATACATATATATTTTGATCATCATCATCCAAAAATTGTAAACAGTTTTTATTTTTCACTGCTAGCAGGCATGGCTCAGATATAGATCTTTTACAGCGTATTATGTTATACCTAGTCCTCCTGTGGTATATCTGCATCAAAGATTAATTGGCCTACTTCGGCTGTATGGTCCACTCTATGACTGCCATGACTCCAACCTTCATCTTGATGCATTTCATTTTACAGATTTTTTTTTTTTTTTTAAACAAGAGGACAGATCAATTTCTACACTATATGAAAGACTTACATGTGTTAACAACTAGCTGAAATCCCTTGCAAAATATGTAAATTCCAATTAAAATAGAAAGGAAGAAAAAGTTTAGTGGTTACATCACAGATTCTGTGTACACTTAGGACCCATAATGCAGGCATCCACCAACATCTCATTGCTGAACAGAGGCCAAAACAGGAGAGGTCACCATTGTGCTGCAGCAGGAGAGAAATTTCCCAGGGTCTTCAAGAGCTTTAGCATGGCACCCACTGCTAGTCTCCTGAAAATACTAGTTGCCAGGCTGTCCGACTTTTATAGTCAGAGTAACTATTCCAAAACAGGCATTCAGAATAAACTTAAAAAGCTGCCCTGCATATTTTTATCAGGTCTTTGTCTCCAAATGTATTCAAGCCACTGGAAGGGGTCATTAATAGCAGATTACATGTTCCCATGTACATGGTTCCTTTAAAAAAAAGAAAGGGGATCACACCCTCTCTTCACCCATCCCTTTTGGTATGAAAAGCAAACCAGGCAGAACCGAAAGTGCCTGAAAGCATGTGTTCGTCACTAAAGTGCAACAACATTAACGTAGCACTCATGATGTGGTAAGCTGCACTATATGAATTTTTGTTAAGATATTCTTTAACTTCTTCCGGGACGCCCGCAATGTACTGCAGACCGGCGGCCCACACAGACAAAAGGGGACCTACATTTACGGCCTTCCCTTCTTCCAGGTTTAGGACACGCACATCTCAGATGGCACCCGCTGCGATTGTACACAGCAGAAGCCTGTCAGCATGTCCCGGCGGCCAGGACCTGCTGATCGGTTCTGTACAAAACCCAGCTCTGTACAGAAAGAACAATCTGTTTCTCATCTCGCAGGGATGAAAAACTTAGAGATCTAGTAGTAAAAGCAGCACACTTAACACACACACACACACACACACTTAACCACTTCAGCCCCAGAAGGTTCTCCTCCCTTCATGACCAGGCCATTTTTTGCGATACGGCACCGCTTTACTTTGACAATTGCGCAGTTGTACGACGCTATATCTAAATAAAGAAAAAATTGTCCTCCCCACAAATAGAGCTTTTTGGTGGCATTTGATCACCTCTGCAGTTTGTTTTTTGCACTATAAAAACGAACTATTTTGAAAATATTTTTTTATTGTGCCCAGTAACTGTATTGATTGTTTTGGCAAACGTTAAAGCATCTAAAAACTATGGGACAGATTTTAATTACATTTATTGTAAAAAAATAAAATAAAATTCTTACTAGCAATGGCGGCGCTCAGCGATTTTTAGCAAAACTACGACAGTGTCAGAATTTGTCTGCCGCAAAAGTGACTTTTTGGGGACCAGTGACACCAACACAGTGATCAGTGCTTAAAAAAAACAAAAAAAAAACCAACACACCACAACTTACTATACTGACACTGGCAGGGTAGGGGTTTAACAGAGGCGATCAAAGGGTTAAATGTGCTCCTAGAGATTGCTTTCTCACTGTGGGGGGTGTGTTCTTTGGCTGTGAGATAACAGATCCAAGTTTCTGCTTAGAGAAACACAGGATCTGTCTCGCCTACTAGCAGAATGGCGATCTACCTTGATCTTGTTTACATAGACAAACCGCCATTTTGCCTCCCTCGAACGATCGGCAGATCCGCTGATTGATCAATCACAGCAGGAGCCGGCAGCACACAAGCACACCGCAAACCTGAAAGAGGCCATCGTGTACAGGTACACGATTTTACCTGTAGGAGCTGCTGCCCCGCAGAACATATACGTGGGCAGATTGTCAAGCAGTTAACCCCTTCCCAGTCAGTGCCATTAGTACAATGAGTGTCTATCATAAATCACCGATTGCCACTGACATCACCAGGGACATTAATACAGCGAGTTAGCCAGTTCCCCTCAGCAGCATATTGCCCACTGCACTTCCATTATATTTCACTAATCACCCCCATTAGAGAGAAACACACAATTTGTTTTCTTCCAGGTATTTACCAAAACATTAAAGCTATATAATGGATATGGGCTGAAAGTGCACACTCGGGTTTAATTTGAGGGCGTATCATTGTCAAAGTCTACAATCAAGAGAAGACTTCACAAGAGCAAAAAAAAAAAGAAATGGCCTGGTCACGAGGGGTAAAGTCTGCCAGAGGTCAAGTGGTTAAAATCTGTGTCCTTGTGGAACCCCTTGTAAACACTGCAGCCTATTGCACGCACTGGGCCTATGAAGCAAGCAAAGCCTAACCTCTGATTCAAATGCCATTTGGCATGAAATCTACCCTTAAGCATTTTTAGGCAGCCAAGTTAAAATTGTGTTCAACTCTACCATTTCTGGGTTTTTAGCAACAAAATCAGAACTAGACAAACACACAAGCAATACAGTTTGATAATCAGAAGTAAAGCCATACTTTGCCTGAATACTCACCCTCCAGAAAGTACTGGTGACACCACTCTCACAAAAGGAGGATCAAAGGGAAAATTATCCTGTGTAAACAAATACGAAATATAAAAATGGACCATACCTTACATGTGAGGTATCAAACACTTAACAAGACACCATTAACCACTTGAATACCAGGCCTTTTCTAGAACTTTGTGTAAAAGTTTAAATCAGTATTTTTTGCTAGAAAATTACTTAGAACTCCCAACCATTATATATAATTTTTTTTTTAGCAGAGACCCTATAGAATAAAATGGCGATCATTGCAATATTTCATGTCACAGTATTTGGGCAATGGTCTTTCAAACAATTGTGTAGGGGAAAAAATAAAATTAAAAAAACACAAACACACACACACACACACACACCTTAAAAGAGGAAGTAAACCTTTTTAAAAAAAAAAAAAAAAAAAAAAAAAAAACCTGCAAGAGAAAGGCATAATGAGCTAGTATGAGATCGAAGCCCCCAAAGTGCTCCTTGGTCCCCTCCACGCGACTTCCTGAAATCGCTGCTGTGGCTGGCCGGAGCAGCGAGGACATCATTCCCGCACGGGACCGGAAGATCCCCAGCATGCGCACTGAACCGGCAGGAGTTCATTCAGAAAACTGCCAGGCTCAGTGCGACTGCGCCGTAGACATCGGTGCAGTGTTTACTGCAAATATCTCCTTAACCGTGTAGGTTAAGGAGATATTTCTTGCACCTACAGGTAAGCCTTAATCTAGGCTTAAAAAACTGATGCAGCACTCGATGAAACTGGCATAAAACTTTATAGTCTTGTTAAAATAGGTGAATTATATAAAAAATTGCACATATAGCTAGAGACACTAAAATACATAATCTTCAGTTAGTGAGTAATGTTTATGGTGGAAGTAAATAATGCTGATGCCACTGCGGAATCTTGGGAAAGAGGGGTTAATATCAGAACAATGTGGTATGGGTCCCCAGGGACAGCCTGTTACAGTGCAGCCAGATAACCACCAATGGTAGGTGGAGTAAGTGCCTGATGTAGTAGCTAGTGTACCTGCTCGAGTGAGGTCATGCCTGACCACCGAGATGTTGATGCGTGGCGTTGGGGTCCCAGGTATTGCAGATGTCACAGCGAATAGCGGGCAGGCAGACCGCTCCAAGGGACCAGCCTGTTGGGGACAAATGGATGCAGTTGACCCTACGCCGGAGGGTCAACTGCATCACCTATTTTAACAAGACTATAAAGTTTTATGTCAGTTTCATTGAGCGCTGCATCTGTGTTTGTTTATTTTTATCCGCCCTTCCAGGGGTTTGCAGCTGCACTGTCACTGACTCACTTGGATCCTAAACAGGTTGGACATTACCATACTAAGACTAGAAGTTTGCAGCACCCACAGGATTTTTTTGTTTATACCTTAATCTAGGCTTACCTGTAGGTGCAAGTTGTCAAAGTGGGTTTATAACCACTTTAATAAAAAAAAAAAAAAAAAATACCCAAATGTATTTGTATAATGTGAAACACTGTTATGCCTAGTAAATAGATACCCAGCATGTCATGCTTTAAAATTGCACACGCTTGAAGAATGAAACTACAGTACTTAAAAATTGCCATAGGTAAAGCTTTAAAAAAGGTTTACAGGTTACTGGTTTAGAGTTACGAGAGGTGGTCTTGCGCTAGAATAATAGCTCCCACTCTAATGTTCGAGGCGATCTCACGTGTGGTTTGATCACCGTCTACATATGCTTGCGCGACTTGCGTATGCTTCTGTGCACAGAGGGATGGGGTGCTCTAAAAAATAGGATTTTTGTACTCACCGTAAAATCCGTTTCTCTGGCATCCGTGGACTAACACAGAGTGTCTTATACACCTTTACACGTGGGTTATGTCCCTGCTTGCAGGAGAAGACCTAGGCAGAATGTGAGATGTTATACATACATTCTAAACAGCCAGAGCTGAACAGCCCCGCCCAGGGGGGCGGTCCCTCCGGACATAACCCTCCCACTGCAGTCAGCAGACCTCAGTTCGTAACAAAGCATTACAAACTTAAAAAGAAGGGTGGGTGCTGCGTCAGTCCATGGATGCCAGAGAAACGGATTTTACGGTGAGTACAAAAATCCTATTTTCTCTTGTCATCCATGGACTGACACAGCGTGTCTTATACACCTTTACACGTGGGATGTCCCAAAGCAGTGTCAAGAGGGATGGGAGCAGTATAAATGGAAAACCAAAAACTTCACTCCAAACAAGGCAGAGCTCAACGGAGGAGTTGCAACATCAAACAGCGGCCTGCAACACCTTGCGGCCGAAGGAAGCATCCGAAGATGCAGCCACATCAACCTTATAAAACTTAGAAAAGGTATGAACAGACGACCAGGTCGCCGCCTTGCACACTTGTGCAACCGACGCCTGATGTCGGAAAGCCCAGGAAGCACCAATTGCCCTGGTGGAATGTGCCGTAACCGGAAAGGGAGGCGCCCGCCCCTTGAGAGCATAAGCTTGAATGACGGTTTGTCTGATCCACCTAGAAATGGTGGCAGACGAAACCGCTTGGCCCTGTTTTGGACCAGAGACAGCCACAAATAGTGAGTCAGACTTCCGAATAGAAGCAGTAGCAGACAGGTACACCCGCAAGGCTCGTACCACATCCAAAGTGTGAAGCGCAAACTCTCTGGGATGCGATGGGTGAGGACACAAGGACGGGAGGACAATGTCCTCGTGTAAGTGGAAGGCCGAGACCACCTTTGGCAGAAAAGAAGGTCGCGGACGTAACACCGCCTTATCCTTATGGATGACCAAAAAGGGCGACTTGCAGGACAAGGCCGCCAATTCAGACACTCGTCTAATGGAAGTAATGGCCACCAAGAAGGCCACCTTCTGAGACAAAGTCAAGAGGGGAATATCTCTAATATTTTCAAAGGGAGGTTCCTGGAGGACCGAGAGCACCAAATTCAGATCCCACGGGGGGAGAGGAGGCTTGACAGGGGGGAGCACATGGCGAACCCCCTGCACAAAGGTGCTAACCAAGGGATGACCCGCCAGCGGTCGCTGAAAGAAGATGGCCAAGGCCGAAATCTGACCCTTAATGGTACTCAAAGCGAGCTTTTGGGTCACGCCACGCTGCAGAAAATGCAGGATTCTGGGAACGGAATACGTTCTTGGGCGCCAGTCCAGCTCTTCGCACATGGCGATGTAAGCTCTCCAAGTACGGTGATAGATCTTTCTGGAGGAAGACTTCCGTGCCCTTAACATGGTCGAAATGACCGAATCCGAGAGACCTCGGTCTCTCAGCACCTGGCTTTCAATAACCATGCCGTTAAAGCCAGAGACTGTAAAGCAGGATGAAATATAGGACCTTGAGACAGAAGGTCCCCCCGTATTGGTAACCGCCAGGGAACGTCTGCGACGAGACGTACCAGATCGGCGTACCAGTGACGCCGAGGCCAATCCGGAGCAATGAGGATCACCGGAATTCCCTCGGTCGCTACCCTGCGGAGCAGGTGAGGGAGCAACTGCAGCGGAGGATAAACGTATATCAGGTGATACTGACCCCATGGGGCCACCAACGCATCCGAGGCATCCGCCCAGGGATCCCTGGATCTGGCCACAAACCTCGACACCTTGCGATTGAGTCGAGAGGCCATCAGGTCCACATCCGGCGTGCCCCACCGTCTGCAAAGGAGTTGAAAGACCTCCGGGTGCAAGGACCACTCTCCCTGGTCCAGCGTCTGGTGACTTAGATAGTCCGCCTGCCAATTGTCTACGCCCGGAATGTAGACGGCCGACAGAGCCGGCACACTTCTTTCGGCCCACCTCAGGATGCGGGCGACCTCGGAAGCCGCAGCCGAGCTCAGAGTCCCCCCTTGATGGTTGACATATGCCACTGCTGTGGCGTTGTCTGATTGGATCCTGATGGAGTGACCCTGTAGTTTCTCCGACCATGAGGAGAGGCACAGTCTGATTGCCCGTATCTCCAGCACATTGATCGGTAAGAGGGCTTCGTCCGGAGTCCAAAGCCCTTGGGCCGACAGGACTCCCCAGACTCCCCCCCAGCCCGTCAGGCTGGCGTCCGTCGTGATCACCGTCCATTGGATGGGGAGGAACGACTTCCCGGACTGAAGAGCCGGGGACCTCAACCACCACGTCAGGGTCTGAAGATCCAAGGACAACGGGGATTTGTCCCAAGTGGACAAGATCTTTCTGTAAAGCCTGGTGTGCGCTTGGGCATAAGGAACGGCCTCGAAGGAGGCCACCATGAGTCCCAGGACTCTCATGCAAAAGCGGATTGACGACCATTTTCGGGACATCAGCACCCGTACTGCAGACTGAAGTGTCAGTAGTTTGTCTGGAGGTAGGAAGACTCTTGCCTCCAAGGAGTCCAGAATCAGACCTAGATACTCCAGACGCTGAGTCGGGACTAGAACCGACTTCTGAACGTTCAGGAGCCACCCAAACTCCCTGAGGGTCTGACTGACGATAGTCACACTTTCTTCCAATTCTGAGCCACTGTCTGCTCTTAGAAGAAAATCGTCCAGATAGCCCACGATAGCAATGCCTCGCTGTCTCAGCAAAGCTAGGACCAGAGCAAGCACCTTGGTGAACACCCTCGGTGCCGAGGCTAGGCCGAAGGGAAGAGCCACAAATTGATAGTGGACTTCGCCGACCGCAAAGCGCAGAAACTTCTGGTGGCTTGCGCAGATCGGAACATGCAAGTAGGCGTCCTTGATGTCCAAGGATGCCAGAAAATCCCCTTGATGGAGTGTAGCGATCACCGTGCGAATGGATTCCATGCGGAATTTTTGCACCTTCACAAAGGCATTCAGGGCCTTGAGGTCCAGGATTGGCCGAACCCCGTCCTTTTTTGGAACAACAAACAGATTCGAGTAGAACCCCTGAAACCTCTCCTGGGACGGAACCGGCACAATTACTCCGGACCCGATCAAATCCTGTACAGCCCCCAAGAGGGCTGCCCGACGGGCAGGAAGGAGAGGGAGATTTGAGGGAAAGAATCTGTCTGGGGGCCAGGAGCGGAACTCTATTCTGTATCCTGAGGTGACCACCTCGCACACCCACCGGTCGGAGATCCGGGAGGTCCACCGATCCGTGAACCTGCGAAGTCGTCCCCCCACCCCAGAGACGGGCGGGGGCAAGACTTCACGCGGAGGCGGGCTTGGGAGACGGCTTACGTACCCAGGGGCGCTTGTGCCCGCCAGCCGCACTGTTAGTCTGGGATGGCTTACCCGTGGACTCTGACGGATGAAAAAAACCCCTTTTTTGCTGGAAAGGAAGGACCCGGTTTACGTCGGGCCTCCTTACCCTTGATAGTTTGAGGAAGGAGAGTGCTTTTACCTCCCGTGACATCCTTGATGTCATCCAGAGCAGCACCAAAAAGTCTACCACCCTTAAAGTGGAGTTCCACCCAGAAAAACAACTACATCCCGGCACAAGCAGAACACTATCACCAAGTTAAATAGCCACTTAAAAAAAATAATTATAGTGTAAATACCGTATATTTTCGTCTTTAGCTGCCACTTCCGGGCTTTCCCTCCCGCGGGAGAAGGCGTTCCTACTCCTTTCCCCGGCGCCGCGATGTCTCCTGGGAGCACAGTGTCATGTTTCCCAGGAGACAATATGGAACGCCGTTGTTCTATCGAGCTGGTTCTGCTGTTCTATCGAGCTGGTTCTGCTATCGAATAGGTTCCGGGATGGTCTGCGCAGGCGCAATTGAATCCGACGGAAATCCCCGAGTCTGAACAGTTCGTCAGCTGGGGATGCTGCTCGTCGCACATTGGTTATACACGCCGCTCGCTCGTTCTATACAGCCAATGCTTTTCTCATAGGGGCGGTGCTCTATCGATACGGCTACTCGCCGTAAACACTGCAGGCGCTTCCAGGAAATGATTGCTTGTGGGCTTCACAATGCCCACAAGCAAAATGGAAACTGTCAGGAATCGATTTTAAAAGTTCTTATTTGCCATGAAAACAGACAGGGGATATTTGAAGACACCAAACAAGTGAGTTTAACTTTGTATTGTGAAAGCCAATTGAATGCCCCGAGGAAAAAAAAAACGATCGGCCATGGAACCTCCGCTTTAAAAGGTAGCTCCGTCAGGAGCTTCTTAGAGGCTAGGTCAGCAGACCAGCATTTCAACCAGATGAGACGACGCAATACCACCGCCGAGACAGAGGCCCTGGATATTAAAGGGGCCGCGTCCAACGTGGCGTCGCACACATATATCAGACCCTGCACCATCTGGTGGGCCGGAGCAATAGTGTCTGGAGGAAGGTTATACTCCTGCACAGTTTGGTGCAAAATTTTTGCCCATTCCGTGAGTGTCTGAGACACAAGGGTCGCCGCTACTACGGGCCGTAGGGCGGATCCCAACAAGGCGAACATGGCTCTACTCGCCACTTCTGACCTCCTGTCAGTGGGGTCCTTAAACGCAGGAGTCCCCTCCATCGGGAGAGTGGTGGCCTTGTTTAAACGGGCGACTGGAGGGTCGACCACCGGGGGAGAAGCCCACTTTTTAAGCAGGGTGTCTTCAAAGGGGTATCTAATAGACAAACGCCGCGGGACCATAAAAGTCTTCTGCGGCTTTTCCCAGACCTGGTCAATGAGCTGGTCAAAGAAAGGTACATATGGAAAAACCTTTTTAGAAGGCTTGGTCTTAAAAGAACCAAAGGAGATTGTATCCGCCTGAAGTTCCTGCGGTCGCAGCATTTAGCTTGAGAGTGTCCCTCACAGCATCAATGAGTTCACTAACAAGCGCCCTGTCATTTACTGACTCAGAACTGGAGTCTTCCTCACAAGGAATGTCCTGTTCAAAACCATCCAAATATTCAGAGCTAGGGTCCTGAGCAGCAATAGCTAGGCCCATATCTGAATCAGAGCACTCCCCTTGTGGAGATAAAGTGGGGAGAGGGCGCTTTTTTGCTCCCTTGTGCTCACACACAGCTTCCATCCTGGTCAGAAATGATTCCAGGACTGCCGACAACTGGTCCATAGGGACCGCAGGTGCTGGAGCACTGGCTGCTGCCTCTGGCATGTGAGGGGAAGCTGGTGACTCTGACTCCATAATGTCCCTCTCTGAGACCACCCACAGGCTGTGCTGACTGAAGTAGGGGAATGCCCAGGGAACCCACCAACCTGACCAGGACCGCTCGGTTCCGCTGCTCTGTCTCACTGCGCCGCGCTGCTCAGCGTGAGTGAGCTGAGAGGAGAGAGTGTGAGGAGATTCGCGCCGTTCCCAGCGGCACTAGAGGCCAAACTAGTGCTAGAAAAACGTGCGGCTACAAGAAAATGGCCACCACAATGTGCTCCGGCGGGCCACGGCAAGATGGCCGCCAATGTAAAAATCAGCACACACACACCAAAACATGGCGCCGAACGGCGCCCAGGCCCCTCACATCCAAAAACAAAACAACCCCAGCGAATGCAGAGCAGCATGAGCCCCCCCCAGGACAGTATGGCCCCCAGGCACCCCACACAGTACAGCGCCAGCACTAGTGAACAGAGAGTGACATTAAAAAACACAGGGGGAGACAGGGAAATCCCCCACACAAGAAACACACAGCATGTACTCACCTGCAGCCAGGAGAGACTACTTACCCGTCCCCTGAGGGACCCACTGGTGTGTTTCTGACAGAACTATCACAGTGCGGTACTGAGTAGCTGTCGGCCCGGTCCACCGCGAAAGATACAGCCGGACTGTTCTATCTTGAGAGGACCGCGGAACTGAAAGCCCACCGGCCACCCCTGGAGTCGTGGGGCATGTCGTGAACTGAGTCTCACGCACACAAGGCGAGGATCAGCACGCTCGATGGTCAGACAGGGAAGACTACGAGGATATCTTGTACCCAACCTGTTGCCCAGCCGACAGTTGATAGAAGATCTCAAGAATAAAATAGGAAAAAAATTCCAAAAGGAATAAAAATAGGTCAGGAGACTGGCTCCTGAGAGAGCCACGTCTTCTCCTTCTGCTAGGCAGAAAAAAACTGAGGTCTGCTGACTGCAGTGGGAGGGTTATGTCCGGAGGGACCGCCCCCCTGGGCGGGGCTGTTCAGCTCTGGCTGTTTAGAATGTATGTATAACATCTCACATTCTGCCTAGGTCTTCTCCTGCAAGCAGGGACATAACCCACGTGTAAAGGTGTATAAAGACACGCTGTGTCAGTCCATGGATGACAAGAGAAAAAATGTTTTACTTTTTATCTTTACACTGTCCCTTTATTTTTTTTGATCACTTATTTCTATAACAAGGAATGTAAACATTCCATGTAATAGAAAGGATGAAATCTGACAGCTCTGGGGTCAAAAATACCAAATCTCTTTATTTGCCTTTAAAAGCAAAAAAAATAATAAAAGTTTAAAATGATTTGTCCGGGAACCAGAAGTGACACCAGCTGTCGCTTGGTCCTCCAAGGGCATAGACACGAGTGGCGACCATTTTGGCCTCACTTTGCTCCATGTCCAGCTAATGACTGCATCAGACTGCTCCATCTAGTTTCTGCCATAACACAGGTATTTAACGTTCAAGTAATGACGTATTAATATGGACTAGTCATCAAGAGGTTCAATACCATTTTCTGTTACCCATGAACCATAAAAACAGTCTTGGTGTAAGGCTCAAGTCAAAAATAACACACCAGACTTCTATATATATATATATATATATATATGCTTTACCTTAAAGGAGAAATTCAGTAAAATGCCGTCTATGCCTTCCTTTTCTTTTAAGACCAAGAGGTCACTATGTAATGGGCTGTCTGGGTCAACCCTACAAAAAAGGAAAACAAAAAAAAAACAATCCCCTATAAAAATTTGTGATTGGCAACTGCAAACATCTTCGAATACCACAATATGGATCACATGATGTGCAACACTGATGAAAAATATTTAAAATGTACACTTATTAGAAATAATTTGATTGCCAAGACTGGAATTAAATTCCTTTAAAAAATTATAAAGAAAAAAAAAAAAAAAAAAAAAAATGGATATTGCCATGTCAGACAATTAGAAGTTTGGCACCAGGAAACATCTCCACGTTCATGAAGTTAACTGGAATGCTGAAAGGAGGAGAATGAGGGAAATTGCAACATATTGTTACTACAATCATTTTAAAGACATTTATAGTGAATTTATGTTTTCAATATCCCTACTCATACCAAGTAGTCCATAAATCCAACTAACTGATACAAGTCCACATAACTTCTTTCAGTAATTGATGCCAAAATGATCTACATTATGTTGCTCAAACTTGCACTGGCTCCACACATTAAAATATTTATTTTATAACATGTCCGAATGCTAAAGGTGCATCCAAATAGGGAGGTTATAGAGGCCAACAAAAAGTAAAGGGGAGAAAAAAAAACAAAACAAACACTTACCTAAGCAGCTTAACATGCCACTCGTACAGGCTGTCATTTACAAGTTCCACAGAATAAATTCCTGAAAATTTAAAGAAAAAATAAAATAAAAGGTTACAGAGGATTCAATAAATAGTTACTTTATAGTGCTCAAATAACACCTTAACCCTTACTGTAGGTTTTTGCTTTAATATGTACTTGGACACCTGCACAGCAAATGGTGACACATGACACCTGGGATGAAGCATATGAACAGATATAGAGGAAGAGAGACAGATTATATAAAAGAAACGTGACGAAATTGGTCACCAATACACCTGGACAATAGTGAGAACATTGCTGGGCTTCTATTTACCTGGCTGTCAATCTGACACTGGTTTAAATACCTGCACTCACTAATACTGAATAAATACAGAGAATGCACTTCTGACTTCACCTGCTGCATGTTTGTTTATGGTCAGTGATTCAAAGTAGTCAAGCCAGAGAAAGTAGTTACTGATTGTAAAGCCTTAACTTTACTTCTTTTTTTTAAAGTAACAAACAAACAAAAACTTGTCATACTTGCCTGCTCTAGGCAAAGGTTTGCGCTTAGCAGCCCTGATCCTCCATTTCTCGGGTCCACTGCTGATGCTCCTGGCTCCTCCCCCCACAAAGTGTCCACCATAGCTAGGACAATTGCCATGGGGGCATTAGTGCGGGCTCACTTCCAAGCCTGCTCAGCAAGGTCAGACAGAGCGGCTTGGCTCAGCCCCCCCACCTCCCTGGCGGTCATTTACAATGGCTCCTGCTGCTGTCTGAGCCTAGCAGGAGGGAGAGAGACTAAAGTCGCTGCTCTAATGCACATTGCTGGATCAAGATCGGTCTCAAGTATATAAGGGAGGGGCTGCATTTAGTTTTTTTTACCTTAATGCAGAGAATGCATTAAGGTAAAAAACCTTCAGCCTTTAGAACCACTTTAGAAAACATGTCCCCACTCCAGTACATGAAAAGTCCTAAACAGAAAAACAGACATGCTTTTGGGCAAAGGTGGGACTTGCCATAGGATGGAATGGTAGTCAGCCAGCATTTGCAAATTTAGGGCTATAGCTACATGAAGTTTAAAAAGAGGAAGTTAATGCTGCTTTTTCTTTCCTTACCTGCAAAGCAAAGACATAATATGCTAGTATGCTAGTGCATACTACTAACACATTATGTGACACTTACCTGCAAACAAAGCCCAAGTCTTCCCCGCTGGAGGCCGCATTAATCTTTGCCCGTCTACCTTCCGGGTCCGAGGACTCCGGCTGTGTGACTGGCGAGAGCCACGTGACTTCACTCCCACGCATGAGCCGCCAGTCACGGCATAGGGCTCTGAAGAAACTGAACAGGTGGCTGTTCCTTCAGAGAATATGCGCCGATGACGTAATCTGTGCAGTAAATATCTCCTAAACGGTGTAAGTTTAGGAGATTTTTTTACTGTACCCATTAGGCAAGACTTATCCATTAGGTACAGAGGGAGGTTTAATTACTCTAAACTAAAGCCTTTTGCAAAGATATTCAGTTGTATATACTTTACTTTTCAAACTTAGTGACTCCAAATACATGTCAAGCCAGCCCTTTTTGTAGTGCTTTATGCCCCCTTCCACTTAACATGCATTTGTTCCTATTCGTTCCTATTTTTTTTCTGAAAAAGCCACTTACTAAACTTCCCTTTAAAAGTTTGTTTCTACGTGCATACAAAACGGCATGAAAGAAAAAAAAAAAAAAAAAAAAAGAAGCTTTCAGGATGGGTGTTTGCATTTGAAACGCCAAATTCCTGTAACATCATGTAAACGTGGTAATTAGCGTTTAGTACAGTCGTTTTAAATGGAGAAACATTTTTGACCATTTGCAATGTAAAAAACGCTTCTAAAAACAAAACGCGGCACAACAGACGTTTTTTTAAACGTCGGTTACCATCGGGCAAGTTAAAAATCGTTCAGGAGAGGTTTTAAAACGTCTCGTGTACATAAAGCCTAATAGCAAACAAGACATACATGACTGATGAGGGACTCGATAAGAGTGTTAAAGAAAGCAATTCCAAAGATTTGCCAAATTAAAGGCAGAAAACACAAAAAAAGGGACAAACCTGTTTTATAACTCTGTGATCTGTATATATCCCTGAGCTCTTTCATAAGACGGTCAGAAGCTTGTACGGATCCAGACACTGCACCCTAATGCGGGGGGGGGGGGGGGGGGGGAGAAAAAGTTAATTTGATATTATTCACCTATTCAAAAGATTACTCGAGATCTTATCTCAGTAAAAATAAAATCTTAACTTTTGAGACAGAGAAAAAAGCAAAGCTACACTGTCTGCATTAATTGAAAAAGATATGCATCAAATGTTAATATAATCATCTTGTCCAAGCTTGACAATATTTAACCACTTGCTGACCAGGCCATAGCCGAATGACTGCGTACGACGTCCTCCCGAAATCACGCTTCTCATGCACCCCCTGGGGTGTGCATCCGGGAGGGTCCGTTATCGGACCTGGCGCATGACCGATTGGGGTAAAAGGCCTCTTGTGATCGCTCCATCCAATGAAGGAGCGATCACTAGTCAACAAACCCACGCATGTCCGGTTCAGCTCTCTCCTCTCAGTGATCGATAACAGCATGCGAGGAGAGGAAGGAGCCATGCAGCAGCACAAGGGGCTGCATCTGAAGTGCCCACAGCGCTGATCTGTGCTCACCCGTGCCTCACAAGTATAATAGGTAGTCAGGAAATTAGATGTGTAATTTATGTCCCTAGAACACCCGACGGTGCTCCCTGCATGTTGGGCCTCTGTATGTGGCCAGGCTGTGTAAAAGCCTCGCACATGTGGTATCACCATACTCAAGGCTGAGTAGCAGAATGTGTTTTGGGGGTGTAATTGTTGCCATTTACATGTCATGTGTTAGAAATATGCATTTTAATTTATTTTCTTTCCACATTTTGCAAAAAAAAAAAAAAACACGACAGGTTCAAAAAGGACTCATACCAATACAATTGTGATGGGGTGTGCTTTCCAAAATGTGGTAATTTCTTTTTTTTTTTACATTTCATTGTCCTGCTGCTCCAGGGTCTTCAAAAGTGCAATAGGTAGTCAAGAAATTAAAAGGTGTAATTTATGTCCCTAGAACACCTGATGGTGCTCCCTGTATGTTGGGCCTCTGTATGTATGTGGCCAGACTGAAAGTCTCACATGTGGTATCGCCATACTAAGGAGGAGCAGCAGAATGTTACAGATTCAGGGTGTAGTTGCACGTATGCACATGCCATGTGAGAGATATAACCTGTTAAAAAAATAAATTGTCATTTAACAAAAAAGCATCCCTCCAGGAGCATACCAGACCCTTTGGAGGCCCTGTCCCTTATGACGTTACCGCCCTCAGGCCAGGTTCACGCTGGTACGAAAACGCTCCGACATTGGGCGCTCATGACGCATGTGTGAATAGGATTTTTTGTACTCCCTTTTCTCTGTCGGCCATGGACGGACACAGGTCCTTAAATATTGACAATTGGGTTATGTTCCTGTTCTATAGGAGAGGACTAGGCAGAACATGTTAGATATTTAATACATGTTACTTTAACAGAGTTGAACAGCCCCGCCCAAGGGGACATAACCCTCCACCCTGCAGTCAGCAGCCTCAGTTCGTAAACAAGCAGTACAAACTAAAAAAAAGGAGGGGTAGGTGCTGTGTCCGTCCATGGACGTCAGAGAAAAGGATTTTACAGCGAGTACAAAAAAAATTCTCTTTTCGTCCATGGACGGACACAGCTCCTTAAATCTTGACCATTGGGACGTCCCAAAGCAGTGTCAAAAAAACGAGGTGTGGGCACAGCAATCAAAAAAACATTTTCACCCCAAACAAGCAGAGCTCCTCAACGGAGGAGTTGCAACCTCAAACAGCCGCCTGCAAAACTTTGCAGCCAAAGGAAGCAACCGAAGATGCACTCACATCAACCTTGTAAAATTTTGAAAAAAAAAGTGTGAACGGACGACCAGGTCACCGCCTTACACACTTGTGATACAGACGCTTGATGTCAGAAAGCCCAAGAGGCACCAATAGCCCTGGTCGAATGCGCCGTAATGGGAAAGGGAGGCGCCCGCCCTTTAAGGGCATAGGCCTGGATGACGGTCTGCCTGATCCACCGAGAAATGGTGGCCGACGAGACCGCCAGGCCCTTCTGCGGACCAGACACTGACACAGTGAGTCAGACCTCCGGAACGGAGCCGTAGCAGACAGGTACACCCGCAAGGCACGTACCACGTCTAAAGAATGCAGCGCAACCTCCTTGGAATGCGATGGCCGAGGACACAAGGATGGAAGTACAATGTCCTCATTCAGGTCACCTTCAGAAGGAAGGCTGCGGGCATAGCACCGCTTTATCCTTATGGAGGACCAAATATGGGGACTTGCAAGACAAAGCCGCCAATTCAGAAACCCTCCTGACGGATGTGATGGCTACTAGGAAGGTCACCTTCTGAGAGAGCGTCAAGAGGAATTTCCCTGATGTTCTCAAAAGGAGGTTTCTGAAGCGCCGAGAGGGCCAGATTCAAATCCCACGGAGGTAGTGGTGGTCGCACCGGAGGGGCCACATGTCGGACCCCTTGCACAAACGTACTCACCAGTGAATGAGCTGCCAGGGGTCGCTGAAAGTAAACAGCTAAGGCTGAAATCTGCCCCTTAAGGCAAGTTTCTGATCTACTCTGCGCTGTAAAAACAGCAGGATCCTGGAAACCGAATAAGTCAGTGGACGCCATTCCATCTCCTCACAGAGATGTAGGCTCTCCATGTGCGATGGTAGATCTTCCTAGAAGATTTCCGTGCCCTCAACATGGTTGAAATGTCCGAATCCGACAGGCCTCGGTCCCTTAGTACCTGGCTTTCAATAGCCATGTCGTTAAAGCCAGCGACTGTAAAGCAGGATGAAGAATGGGACCTTGCGAGAGAAGGTCCTCCCTCATTGGCAGTCACCAGGGCACATCCGCCACCAGCCGCATGGAGGTCGGCGTACCAAGGATGCCTGGGCCAATCTGGGGCGATTAGAATCACCGGAATTCCCTCGGTCTCTACACTGCAAAGTAGACGAGGAAGCAACATCAGTGGGGGAAAGGCATAAATTAGCCGATACTGACCCCACTGGGCCACCAACGCATCTGCCCAGGATCTCTGGACCTGGCCACGAACCGACACTTTGCGATTGAGTCGAGAAGCCAGGAGATCCACGTCTGGCGTGCCCCACCTCCGGCAAAGGAGTTGAAAAACCTCTGGATGTAACAACCATTCCCCGTGGTCCAGCATTTTGCGACTCAGTCTGCCTGCCAGTTTTCCACACCTGGGATGTAAACTGTCGATAGGGCCGGCACGCTCCTTTCCGCCCACCGTAGGATGTGAGCAACTTCTGACGCAGCAGCTGAACTTCTTGTTCCTCCTTGATGGTTGACTTACGCCGTAGCGTTGTCTGACTGGATCCTGACTGGACGCCCCTTCAGCCTCTGAGACCACTTGGAGAGGCACCAGCCTGATCGTCCAGAGTTCCAGAACATTGATCGCCAGTTGGGATTCGGTCGGGGACCAGCGGCCCTGGGCCGCCTGAACCCCCCAACCAGTCAGGCTGGTGTCCGTTGTGATCACAGTCCAATGAAAAGGGAGGAAGGACTTCCCGGACCAAAGAGCCGGGGATCTCAGCCACCAACTCAGAGGACCTGACAAGGTGACTTAACTGAATCTGACGATCCAGAGACAACGTAGATTTGTTGCATTTGGAGAGAATCTCCTTCTGCAAGACCCAAGTGTGGAATTGGGCATACGGTACTGCCTCAAAAGAGGCTACCATGAGGCCCAGGACTTGCATGCAGAAAAGGAGAGACGACCATTTGCGGGATGTCAACAACCTGACTGCCGTGTCTGCAATTTCTCTAAGGGAAGAAAGACTCTGGCCTCTGCGGAGTCCAGAATCAAACCCAGGTACTCTAGGTGCTGGGTCGGTACCAACACCGACTTCTGGAGGTTCAGTATCCACCCAAACTCCTGGAGGGTCCGACTGACTATAGACACGTCCTCCTAATTCTGAGCTTGAAGCAGCTCTCAAAAGTAGGTCGTCCAAGTAGCCTACGATAGCAATGCCGCTCTGTCTCAGCACAGCTAGAAATCGGGGCGAGCACCTTGGTGAAAACTCTTGGCGCCGATGCTAGGCCAAAAAGGTTAGAGCCACAAATTGATAGTGGTCTTCGCCGATCGCAAAGCGCAGGAATCTCTGATGCCCGACGCAGATGGGGACATGCAAGTATGCGTCCTTGATATCCAAGGACGCCAAGAAGTTTCCCGGATGAAGCGCAGCCACCACCGAACAAACTTTTCATCCGGTATTTTTGAATCCTTATGAAGGCATTGAGGGCCTTGAGGTCCAAGATTGGACGAACTCCGTCCTTCTTTGGGACCACAAACAGATTAAAGTAAAAACCCTGAAAATGGTCCTGTGGTGGTACGGGTATGATCACCCCGCACCGCAACAAGTCTTGCACTGCCCCCTGGAGGGCAGCCCGACGAGCCGGAAGAGAGGCAGATTTGAGGGGAAAAAAAAAAATCAGTTTGGTGGACAAGAAAGCCGTCCCCCCACTCTGAAGTCGTGCGGGGGAAAAACTTCATGCGGTAGCAGGCTTCTTTGTTGGCTTAGCGGGCTTACACACCCAAGGACGCTTCTGTCCCCCAGCTGAACCTTTGTCCGCATGGGAGGGTCTGCCGGCAGGTCCTGATTGACGAAAATACCGCCTGTGTGGGAAAAGAGGTCCCCGGCTTACGGCGCGGCTCCTTCCCTTTAGTGGACTGAGGGAGAAGTGTGCCCTTACCTCCAGTGACATCCTTAATGATGTCGTCCAGTGAGGCACCAAAAAGCCTCCCAACCCTTGAAAGGGATATCTGCCAGAGTTTTCTTAGAAGCTTGGTCAGCGGACCAGCATTTCAGCCATATTAGGCGGCGCAATACCACCGCGGAGGCCCAGGGAGAGCAAAGGGGCTGCATCCAGGGTTGCATCACAGACGTACACAAGTCCCTGTACCAACTGTTCGGCCAGCGACATGCATTCTGGAGGGAGCCGATGCTCCGCGCCACAGTCTGGTGCAATATTTTTGCCCACTCAGCGAGTGTCTGGGACACCAAGGTAGCAGCTAATATAGGCCACAATGCTGACCCCCAGCATGGTGAACATGGATCGGCTCACCGCTTCGGACCTCCTATCAGTAGGGTCCTTAAAAGCAGGGGTCCCCTCCACTGGGATAGAAATCAATGACCGGAGGAGAAGCCCATTTTTTCAAAAGGCTCTCTTCAAATGGGTAACGGACCGCCATGCGCTGAGGGACCGCAAAGGGCCTCTGCAGCCTTTCCCATTCCTTATTTATGAACTTGTCAAAGAAATCCACATAAAGGAAAAACCTCAACAGAGCGGGTCGGTTTGTGCGACTCAAAATGGACAGACCCTGCTGTGGAGCTTGAGAGGGTCCCTCACAGCATTGATAAGTGCCCAGTCTTAAGCTGACCTGGTCGAGGGGTCCTCCTCACAGGGAAGGTCCAGGTCCGCCTCTTCTGACATACCAGAACCGGGGTCCTGAGTCGCAGCCAGGCCCGAATCTAAGTCAGATCATTCCCCAGGCGATTGCGGGGGGAGGGGGCATTTAATATCCCCCTTACGCTCGCATCCTGCTTCCACCCTGGCAACAAATGACTCCAGGACTGCCCACAAAGCGTCCATGGGAGGCGCAGGGGCACCGGTTGCTGCCTCTTGAATGTTTGGGGAAAAAACGCCAGCTTCTGACTCCATAATGCCCACTGACAGCCCTTAGGGATTTAGTCAAGAACCTGACAAAAAATGTCCACCCTCCTTACTGCACTGACCGGGGGGGTTACCCAGGGGACTCACGGCCTAGCAAGAGACTGTTAGCACCGCTGCCCGCTCTCCATCCGCACACAGCGTGTGCCTGTGAGGTGAATGGCGCCGTTCAGGAAGCCAGTCAGCACTAGAGGCCAAAACCCACCACAAAATGGCCGTCGGGTGCCCCATAGAAAAGCACACGGACCACAAGAAAATGGCCACCTGCAATGCAGACCTGCATCATAGCGTGGCCACGGCAAAATGGCTACCAATGGGATTTTCAATGCAATGCACAGGCCCCAGAAAACTGGCACCGGCAATTCAAAAATACGGCGCCAAGCAACGAGGTGGACGAGAAGGCCGCAGCGGAGGCTTCAAGAATACTTACTACCCCCCCCACAGAGAGGGGGCCTGGACACCCCCACAGCCCCCCGCCAGGACCTGAAGCCCCCCTAAGGTAATCCCCGGTCGCAGCAAGCCCCGCAAGGAGGAGGAATAAGGGTCACAGAGGGAGAGAGGGGAGGGCAGGAGAACCCCCTAACGACCCCCTTAGGAATGCCCAGCTGTTCCATCCCACCAAAGCAGGAGGAACTGTACTTACCCGTCCATGCGAGGACCTGCTTATGCGTTCCTGACAGGCCCACAACCGAGCAGTATGGAGTAGCTGTTGGCGTGGTCCACTGTGACCGAGACAGCAAGCCGCCCGGTCATATGTGAACCCTGCAGCATAGCTCACCGGCCACCCCTGGAGCCATGGGGTATGTCGTGGCCGACGTCGCACGTAGCTAGGGCCAGCTCATGCTCGATGGCCGGACTGGGGGGACTACAAGGATCTATAATATCCTGCCTGTCATGCCCAGCCGGCAATTGGTAGAAGATTCTAAAAAATAAAATGTAAAAATGTCTTCAGGACTCTGGGCCCAAAAGGGAGCCAGGTCCTTCTCTACTAGGCAGAAAAAAAACTGAGGCTGCTGACTGCAGGGTGGAGAGTTATGTCTGGAGGGACTGCCCCCTGGGCGGGGCTGTTCAACTCTGTTAAAGTAACATGTATTAAATGTCTAACATGTTCTGACTAGTTCTCTCTTATAGAACAGGAACATAACCCAATGGTCAAGATTTAAGGAGCTGTGTCCATCCAGGGACGAAGAGAGAAATCAAGGTTTCCCTAGGAGAGCCGTCTTAACTGGCCTGACTTTGAAAATGCTCCCCGCACTACTTTGGTCTGACTGATCCTTCTTTAGCCCATTGAAGATCACTGAAGTCGGATCAAAGTCGAATTGCGGTCTAAACTGATCAGACTTTGGCATGTGACTTGTGCTTTGATGATCTTGAAGGGGAACTCCACGCCAAATAAGAAAAAAAACAAACAAACAAAAAAAAACACTAAGTGAAAAACCCCTCCTGAACCGTACCAGGCCGCATCCCAGCAACATGGGGGGGGGGGGGGGGGGTGGGTGCCCCCACCGCAAAGCACCTTGCCCCCATGTCGATGAGGACAAGGGCGTCTTTCAGACAACCCTAGCTGTTGGTTGTCGGGGTCTGCAGGGGGGCTTATCGGAATCTGGAAGAGCCATAAGTGGGATACCACCTTATGCCCACGATGTGAAAAGGGATGTTGGTACATTTGTGCATATGATGTGGAGATATCCCAAGTTGGTTAGCTATTGGACCGTAGTCCTGAATACTATTAAAGTGTTCAGAACTAAAGCGGAGGTCCTGCGAAAAAATAAATAAAAGCCAGCAGCTACAAATATGCTGACTTTTAATAAATGGACACTTACCTGTCCAGGGTGCTCGCGATGTCGGCAGCAGAAGCTGAGCAATCGCTCGTCTCCCAGCTGCCCCTGCCGCCATCCTCGAATCAGGAAGGGAAAAATTGCGGCTTCACTGCCTGGTTCCCTACTGCGCATGCATCGCTGCACGTTCCCAGTGGTCCCCGCTGTTTCCTGAGACCAGTGTGTTTCCCAGAAGACAGCGGGGGAGGCTGGGAAGTGGAGCGACTCCCGTGGGAGTCTCTCCCCGGAAGTGGGTGCAAATACCTGTATTATACAGGTATCTGCACCCCCCCTGAAAGGTGCCAAATGTGACACCGGAGGGGGGAGGGCTCCGAAAAGCAGAAGTTCCATTTTTGGGTGGCACTCCGCTTAATGTTCTGATGGAGTCTAGATATGTGTATTGGGGTGGTTGGATGGAGAGTTTTATATCCCTCAGACGTAAACTGCGATTATCCATTTGCTGTATATAGCGCAAAGTTGATAGTGCAGAAATGGATTTCCATGGCTCCCCCAACGTATTCTTTGTAGGTAAAATCAGTAAATTAAGTCTTAAGCCTCGTACACACGGCCGAGAATCTCGTCGTAAAAATGGGATTTTTGTACTCACCGTAAAATCCATTTCTCTGACATCCATGGACCGACACGGCGTCTTACACTTTACACGTGGTATATGTCCCTGCTTGCAGGAGAAGACCTAGGCAGAATGTTAAATGTTAAAACATTCCAGAACAAACCAGAGCTGAACAGCCCCGCCCAGGGGGGCGGTCCCTCCGGACATTACCCTCACACCTGCAGCTAGCAGGCCTCAGTTCGTAACAAAGCAGCACAAACTTAAAGGAAGGGTGGGTGCCGTGTCGGTCCATGGATGTCAGAGAAATGGATTTTACGGCGAGTACAAAAATCCCATTTTCTCTTATCATCCATGGACCGACACGGCGTCACGTGGGATGTCCCAAAGCAGTGTCAAGAGGGATGGGAGCAGTATAAATGGAAAAACCAAAAAAACTTCACTCCAAACAAGGCAGAGCTCCCCAACGGAGGAGTTGCCACTTTAAACAGCGGCCTGCAACACCTTGCGGCCGAAGGAAGCATCCGGAGATGCAGCCTCATCAACCCTATAAAACATAGAAAAGGTATGAACAGACGACCAGGTCGCCACCTTGCACACTTGTGCAACCGACGCTTGATGTCGGAAAACCCAGGAAGCACCAATTGCCCTGGTGGAATGCGCCGTAACCGGGAAGGGAGGCGCCCGCCCCATGAGAGTAGAGTATAGGCTTGAAAGCCGGTTTGTCCGATCCACCTAGAAAAAGGTGGCAGACGAAGCCGCTTGACCCTGTATCTGACCAGAGACAGTCAAACAGAGTAGACTTCCGAATAGAAGCAGCAGACAGGCACACCTGCAAGGCACGTACCACATTCAAAGTGTGCCGCGCGCACTCTGGGATGCGACGGGCGAGGACACTAGGACGGGAGGACAATGTCCTCATTTTAGGTGAAAGGTCAAGATCACCCTTGACAAAAGAGAAAGTCGCGGATGCAACACCGCCTTATCCTTATGGATGACTAAATATGGCGACTTGCAGTACAAGGTCGCCAATTCAGATACTCGTCTAACAGAAGTGATTGCCACTAAAAAGAGCCACCCACTGAGACAAAGCGAAGAGGGGAATATCCCTGATATTCTCAAAAGGAGGTTCCTGGAGAACCGAGAGTACCAATTCCGATCCCACGGGGGGAAAGGAGACACGACAGGAGGGAGCCCATGGCGAACCCCCTGTACAAGGGTGCCAACCAAGGAATGACCCGCTAGTGGTCACCGAAAGAAGACTGCCAAGGCCGAAACTGACCCTAAATGATACTCAAAGCGAGCCTTTGGGCCACGCCATGCTGTAGGAAACGCAGGATTCTAAGGACGGAATACGTCCGAGGATGTCAGTCCAGCTCTTCGCACATGGCGATGTAAGCTATTCCAGGTACAGAGATAGTTCTGGAGGAAGACTTCCGTGTCCTTCATATGGACGAAATGACCGAGTCCGAGAGCCTCGGTCTCTCAACACCTGGCTTATAACAGCCATGCCGTTAAGGCCCGAGACTGTAAAGGCAGGATGAAATATATGACTTTGAGACAGAAAGTCCACCCTATTGGCAACCATCAGGGAACGGCCTCGACGAGACGTACCAGATCGGCGTACCAGTGAAGCCGAGGTCGATCCGGAGCAATGAGGATCACCGGAATTCCCTCAGTCGCCACCCTGCGCAGCAGGCGAGGAAGCAACTGCAGCGGAGGATAAACGTGTATCAGGTGATCATGACCCCATGGGCCACTGACGCCTCTGATGCATCCGCCCAAGGATCCCTGGATCTGGCCACAAATCGACAACTTACAATTGAGTCGAGAAGCCATCGGGTCCACCTCCGGCGTGCCCCACCGTTTGTGTGGCAAAGGAGTTGAAATACCTCCGGGTGCAAGGACCACTCTCCCCGGTCCAACGTCTGGCAACTCAATAGTCCGCCAGTTCTATGCCCGGAATGTAAACGGCTGACAGAGCCGGCACGCTTCCTTTAGCCCACTTCAGGGTACGGGGGACCTCGGAAGCCTCAGCTGAGCTTCGAGGTGGTCGACATACGCCACCACCGTGACTTGTCCGACAGGATCCTAATGGAACGATCCTGCAATCTCTCAGACCACGAGGAGAGGCACAGTCTGATGGCCCGTATTTCCAGAACATTAATCGGCAAACGGGCTTCGTCCGGAGTCCAAGCCCTTGGGCCAACAGGACTCCCCAGATTACACCCCAGCCCTTCAGGCTGGCGTCTGTAGTGAACACCGTCCATTGGACGGGGAGGAACGACTTCCCGGACCGAAGAGCCGGGGACCCAAACTCCATGTCAGGGACGCCCTGACCAGTTGGCTCACCTGGATCGGAAAATCCAAAGACAACGGGGATTTGTCCCAAGGGAACAAGATCTCCTTCTGCAATGCCCTGGTGTGTGATTGGGCATACGGAATGGCCTCGAAAGAGGTCACCATGAGTCCCAGGATTCCCATGCAAAAACGGATTGACGACCATTTTTTGGGATGTCAGCATCCGTACTGCAGACTGAAGTGTCAGTAGCTTCCCCGGAGGTAGGAATACCTTTTGCCTCCAAGGAGTCCAGAATCAGACCGAGATACTCCAAATCTCGAGTCGGGACCCGGACTGACTCCTGAATGTTTAGGAGCCACCCGAAGTCCCTGAGGGTCTGACTGACGATAGTCACACTGTCTAATACTGAGCCATTTCCTGCTCTGAGAAGAAGATCGTCCAGATAGCCCACGACAGCAATGCCTTGCTGTCTCAGCAAGCTAGAACCGGCACAAGCACCTTAGTGAACACCCTCGGCGCCGGGGCTAGGCCGAAAGGAAGAGCCACAAATTGATAGTGGACTTAGTCGATCGCAAGCGCAGATCGGAACATACAAGTAGGCGTCCTTGAATTCCAAGTTCGCCAGAAAATCCCCTTGACGGAGTGCACTGACCACCGTGCAAATGGATTCCCTGCGGAACTTTTGCACCTTCACGAAGGCATTCAGGACCTGGAGGTCCAAGATAGGCCAGTAGAATCCCTGAAACCTCTCCTGTGACGGAACCAGCACAATCACTCCGGACCTCAAACCTGAATAGGCCCCATAGGGCCACCCGACGGGCAGGAAGGAGAGGAAGATTCGGGGGAAGAATCTGTCTGGTATTAGGAACGGAACCTATCCTGTAACCTGAGGGGATCACCTCGCACACCCACCAGTAGGAGATCCGGGAGGTCCATTGATCCGTGGTCCTGCAAAGTCGTCCCCCCTACCCCAGAGTTGGGAGGGGGCAAGACTTCACGCGGAGGCGGGCTAGGGAGCCGGCTTGTTCGGCATACGCACCCAGGGGCGCTCGTGTCCACCAGCCGTACCGCTGTCAGTCTGGGGGGGCCTCCCCGTTGACTGACGAAAATATCCACTTTTTTCTGGAAAGGAAGGACCCTGCTTATAGCGGCCTCCTTGCCAGCCTGAGGAAGAACAGTGCTTTTACCTCCCGTGACATCCTTGATGATGTCATCCAGCGCAGCACCGAAAAAACCTACCACCTTTTAATGGTAAACCCTTCCGAGGCTTTTTAGAAGCTAGGTCAGCAGACCAGCATTTCAACCAGATCAGACCACGCAATACCCTGAGTTATAAGGGGCCGCGTCAAACGTGGTGTCGCCACATAAACCAGGCCCTGCACCATTTGTGGGCCAGAACAATAGTGTCTGGAGGAAGATCATGCTCCTGTACAGTTGCCCATCCTGCAAGTGTTGGAGACACAAGGGTCGCCGCTACCACAAGCCGTAGGGCGGACCCCAACAAGGCAAACATGGCTCTACTCACCACTTCTGACCTCCTGTGAGTGGGGTCCTTAAATGCAGGAGTCCCCTCCACCGGGAGAATGGTGGCCTTGTTCAACCGGGCGACTGGAGGGTCGACCACTGGGGGAGAAGCCCACATTTTTAGTAGGGCATCCTCAAAAGGGGTATCTGATAGACAAACGCCGCCGGACCATAAAAGACTTCTGCGGCTTTTTCCCCAGACCTTGTCAGTGAGCTGGTCAAAGAAAGGTACATATTGAAAAAAAAACACTTTTTAGAAGGCCCGGCCCCAAGGAACCAGAGGAGACCGTCCGCCTGAGGTTCTGCATCCGCAGCATTTAGCTTGCGAGTGTCCCTCACTGCATCAATGAGTTCACAAAACAAGCACCCTGTCATTTACTGACACAGAACTGGAGTTTTCCTTGCAAGGAATGTCCTGTTCAAAACCATCAAATATATATTCAGAGCTAGGGTCCTGAGCGGTAGTGGCTAGGCCCATATCTGAATCAGCGCATTACCCCCCTCTTTTTTTTGTGGAAAAAAGGTGGGGATAGGGGCTTTTTTGCTCCCTTGCGCTCACACACTGCTTTCTCCTGGTCAGATTAATGATTCCAGGAATGCCGACAACTGGTCCCTAAGGACCGCAGGTGCAGAAGCACTGTCAGTTGTCTCTAACAATGTGAAGAAAACAGGTGAACCAGACTCCAATATTGCCACCCTCTGAGACCTTATTCACCATTATAGTGAATAATACAGCCCACCCACAGGCCGTGCTGGGGCTGAGGAGGGGATACCTGGAGTACTCACCACCCCTAGGGACCGCTGTATGAGCCGCGCTGTATGAGTCGTGCTGTAGCGCTGTATGAGTCACGCTGGTGCAGCCTGAGGTGAAGAATCTGTGGGGATGTGTGTATTCCGCGCCGTACAGCAGCGCTGCTAGAGGCCGAAAACGAAAGTGCAAGTGCCGCGGCTACAAGAAAATGGCTGCCGGGCACCAGTTTAACTATGTATTAAGCCTCAGCCAAAATGGCCGCCAATGGCGCATTTTTTAAAAATAAAACACCGCGCCAATGGCGCACAGAAAACACCACAGCCAGTCCCCCAGAACACTTCCCAATAAAAATAACAGTCATGGAGCGGCCCCCCCAAGGCAGAGTGACCCCCCAAGCATCCCCACACAGCACAACAGGGTGCAGAGAGCAGCATACAGGGGGGAGACAGGGAGAACCCCCCACACACAGAAACACAGCCAGCATGTACTCACCTTGCAGCAGGAGAGACTACTTACCCGTCCCGCAAGCACCTTGGAGAACACCCCCAGTGCCAATAGAGGGACTCACTGGCTTGTTTCAGACAGGCCTATCACAGAGTCGTACTGCGTAGCTGTCGGCCCGGTCCACCGCGAAAGATACAGTAGGTACTGTTCGATCTTGAGAGGACCGCGGGAGCATGAAAGCAACCCGGCCACCCCTGGAGCCATGGGGTATGTCGTGAACTGAGTCTCACGCACACAAGGCGAGGATCAGCACGCTCGATGGTCGGACAGGGAAGACTACGAGGATACTAGTGTACCCAACCTGTTGCCCAGCCGACAGTTGATTGAAGGTCTCAAAAATAAAATAATAAAATTCCCAAAGGAATAAAAATTAAAAGTAAAATCTTCCAGGAGACTGGCTCCTGAGAGAGCCACGTCTTCTCCTTCTGCTAGGCAGAAAAAAACTGAGGCCTGCTAGCTGCAGGTGTGAGGGTAATGTCCGGAGGGACCGCCCCCCTGGGCGGGGCTGTTTAGCTCTGGTTTGTTCTGGAATGTTTTAACATTTAACATTCTGCCTAGGTCTTCTCCTGCAAGCAGGGACATATACCACGTGTAAAGTGTAAGAGACGCCGTGTCGGTCCATGGATGATAAGAGAAAAACACGTTTTTTTTCTCAACGAGATCCTTGGACAAGAAACTTGTCCCGGCCGAGTGTACACACGCTCATTTCAAAGAACCCGCGGTTCTTTGAAGGGAGCAAACGCGGTGACGTAATTGAATAGGACGAGCATGCGCTCATCACATTCAATGCCGTCGCCGCCATCTTTGTACACCCTATCCTATGCCTAGGAAGCTACCGCGCATGCGTCGAAGTCATTTCGAGCATGCGCGGGCTTCCCGGAGGACAGGTAAGTGTGTACACACACACACACACACACACACACACACACACAAATTTTCTCGTTGAGAAACAGGCTGACGAGAATCTCGACGAGAAAATAGAGAGCAGGTTCTCTATTTTCTCGTCGAGATTCTAGTCGGTTTTCTTGACGAGAAACCATACACACTAACGAATTTCTCGGCAAGAAATCTCTGCCAGCAAGTTTCTTGCTGGTTCTTGCCGAGAAACTCGGTCGTGTGTGTACGAGGCTTGAGAAACAACAGGTGGTTTAACACAGAGGCTGCCCAGATACATTTCTAAAACTCTGGGGTAAAATGGTTAGACACTCCAGAGTTGATCCCGCCACAATTGTTTATAGATTGTTTGTTTATGTGCTACACCCAAACAACCTCAGACTTTCCCATTTTATTTAATTTTTTTGTTATTGTGGGAGGGAATAAAATGCACAAGCAGGTGAGGGTTCAAGTCCATGGAAATAGATGGATTTTTATTTTTAAAGATCACACATTAAAAAGGGGTCGCAAGATATAGATTACACAAGGTTGTTTCAATGCTCATTTAATACCAAATGGAATGTGGGAAGTTGGAGGATCTCTCAGATATTGAGTGTCATAAATGTATGGTATACCTAAAAAATTAGTAATTTATAAGGGTGTTAGAAGGTTTATAACTAGATTGTGTTTATAATGAAGTATTTACTGTATGTTAATGGATTGTCTAACCATTAGGATAACTGTAGACAAGAGTTTTGTTAGACAAACTGTGTGAATGTATTGTGTAAAAAGCTACCTTGGCTCCTCTAACAAATTTCGACCATGAATACATTTTGTATAAGGGCTACAGTTTTATACGTTTTGACATCCAATACCTTGTTACTCACATTTAGGTGGTCCTGCCTTTGATTCTTTCGGATCTTTTCCAAGATGGCAAGATTTTCTTTTTCAATGCCTTCGTCCTCTGACTTCTTGCCATCGACTGGCTCTTCCTCCTTCATGTCATAATGATCAAGATCTTCAATATCCTAAAAAACAAAAAAAAAAACACACAGCATAAGGAAATAAGATATATTTCCTAATCAAGGGTCCAAGTACACTTTTACATCGCTGCACTATCAACATTAATAGCACCCCCAAACATTAAACTAAACGATGTATGTAATCTGCTTGCACTGGAAAACTGTAGAAGGTCCCACATTTTCATGCGTTAAGGCAGCTAATTCATTTTGAATAGACTGCCTAAAGCAAACAGACCGACACAAAAATGGAGCACTGCATGTTAATATGCCCTTTTACTTACTGAGCAATACTATCCCAAAACATGGATGTGCACTGGAAAATACGATAGATTTATTATTTTTCTTCTGTTAATTAACTGTGCACACAGAGGTTAAAAAAGTAGCCGAGAACATATAAATGTATTAGAACGTGTCTAACATTGTAACTATGCAGGTACCATTGGATATTATCCACACCAGCTTATATATTCAGCAAGGTTGTAGGCCCCAATTAAATGAAATAAAAATGCCAATGCTGCTGCCAGTATCATCTGACCACTATATCCAATAGCAGCAGGTCACACGACAGTTGTAAACAATGGATGGCTTCCTTTCAAGCCATACAATTGTGTTGCTAGCTGTGATTGGTCACAGTAATCAAATGGTACAGAGTGGGCCAATCACAGCCCATCATTTTCTTTACCATACTGTCACCAGTGTCCCTGATCACCGCCACACCAGTTATATATGATTCTGTACTGCACTGGTGACCAAAAAAGATTAAAAAATATGATTTTTGTACTCACCGTAAAATCCTTTTCTCTTAAGTCCATGGACAGACACGTCCTTTAGTCTTGACAAGTGGGTTATGTTCCGTCTATTAGGAGAGGACTAGGCAGACATGCTGGATATACAAAAACATGTAATTATACCAAAGCTGAACAGCCCCGCCCAGGGGGCGGTCCCTCTGGTCATAACCCCTCACCCTGCACTCAGCAGCTCAGTTCGTCAAAAAGCAGTACAAACTCAAACAGGATGGGTGGGTGCTGTGTCCGTTCATGGACTTCAGAGAAAAAGTTTTTTACAGTGAGTACAAAAATCCTATTTTCTCTTTTGTCCATGGACAGACACAGTTCCTTTAGTCTTGACAAGTGGGACGACCAAAAACAGTATCAAAAAAACGAGGGGTTGGAACAGCAAGCAAACTTCACTTAACCCCAAACAGAGCTCCTCAACGGATGAGTTGAAACCTTAAACAGCCGCCTGCAAAACCTTGCGGCCGAATCAAGCATCCGCAGATGCATACACGTCAACCCAGGAGGCACCAATCGCCCTGGTCGAATGCGTCGTGACAGGAAAGGGAGGCGCCCGCCCTTTAAAGGGCATAAGCCTGAATCACAATCCGTCTGATCCACCGAGAAATGGTGGTCGACGAGACCGCCAAGCCTTTTTTTGGACCAGTCACCGACACAAACAGCGAGTCTGACATCCGAAAAACTGAGCCGTAGCAGACATACACCCGCAGAGCACGTACCACGTCTAAGGAATGTAAACGCAACCTCTTTGGGATGCGACGGCCGAGGACACAAGGGTGGAAGTAAAACGTCCTCAGATGAAAAGCCGAAACCACCTTCGGAAGAAACTAAGGCTGCGGGCATAGCACCGCTTTATCCTTATGGAGGATCAAGTAGGGGAACTTGCAAGACAAGGCCGCCAACTCAGAAACCCTCCCGACAGATGTAATAGCCACCAGAAAGGCAACTTTCTGAGAGAGTGTCAAAAGAGGAATCTCTGATGTTCTCAAAAGGGAGGTTTCTGAAGTACCAAGAGCACCAGATTCAAATCCCATGGAGGTAGTGGTGGTCGAACCAGAGGAGCCGCATGTCGGACCCCTTGCACAAACGTACTCACCAGTGAATGAGCCGCCAGGGGTCGTTGAAAGAAAACAGCCAAGGCTGAAATCTGCCCCTTAATAGTGCTTAAGGAAAGTTTCTGATCCACTCCACGCTGTAGAAACAGCAGGTTCCTGGAAACCGAATATGCCCGTGGACGCCACTCCATCTCCTCACACAGATGTATGCCTTCCACGTGCGATGGTAGATCTTCCGAGAAGATGACTTCCGTGCCCTCAGCATAGTGGAAATTACTGAATCAGACAGGCCTTGGTCCCTTAGTACCTGGCGTTCAATAGCAATGCCGTTAAAGCCAGCAACTGTAAAGCAGGATGAAGTCTGGGACCGTGCGACAGAAGGTCCTCCCGCATCAGCAGTCGCCAAGGGGCATCCGCCACGAGGTCGGTGTACCAGGGACGCAGAGGCCAATTAGGATTACCAGAATCCCCTCGGTCTCCACCCTGCGGAGCAGACGAGGAAGACGTTTCAGTGGGGGAAAGCATAGATCAGCAGATACTGTCCCCACGGGGCCACCAACACGTCCGCTGCGCCCGCCCAGGGATCTTTTTTCCTGGCCACAAACCTAAATATCTTCCGATTGAGTCGAGAAGCCAGGAGATCCACGTCTGGCGTGCAGCGACCATTCTCCTTGGTCCAGCATCTGGCGATTTAGGTAGTTCGTCTGACAGTTTTCTACGCCCGGAATGTATACGGCCGATAGAAAGGAGCATGTCGGCTCTGCCGACCACAGGATGTGAGAGACCTCCGATGCTGCAGCCAAGCTCCTTGATGGTTGACATACGCCACCGCCGTGGTGTTGTCCGACTGGATCCTGACTGGATGCCCCTGTAGCCTCTGTGACCATGTGGAGAGGCACTGCCTGATCGCCCGAAGTTCCAGTACATTGATCGGCAGGCGGGATTTTTCCTGTGTCCAGTGACCTTGTGTCGACTAGACCCCCCCCAATCACCCCCCCCCCAACCGGTCAGGCTGGCGTCCGTCGTGATCACCGTCCAGTGAAAGGGAAGGAACGACTTTCTGGACTGAAGGGCCGGAGATGTCAGCCACCAGACCAGGGAAGTCCTGACTAGTTGGCTCACCTGGATTTGACAATCCAGGGACAACGGAGACTTGTCCCACTTGGACAGGATCTCCTTCTGCAAGACTTGAGTGTGGAATTGAGCATACGGTACCGCCTCGAAGGAGGCCACCATAAGACCCAGGACTCGCATGCAAAAGCGCAGCGACGACCACCTGCGGGATGCCAACAGCATCACCGCCACCTGAAGAGCCTGCAATTTTTCCAAAGGGAGAAAATCCTTAGCCTCTGAGGAGTCCAGGATCAAGCCCAGGTATTCCTGGTGCTGAGTCGGCACCAACACCGACTTCTGGTGGTTCAGTACCCAAATTCTTAAAGGGTCTGACTGGCAATCGCTACATCCTCCTCTAATTCAGCTCTCAGAAGGAGGTCGTCAAGGTAGCCCATGATAGCGATACCTTGCTGTCTCAGCAAGGCCAGAATCGGGGCGAGCACCTTGGTGAAAACCCTTGGTGCCGATGCCAGGCCAAAAAAGGGAGAGCCACAAATTGGTAGTGATAGTCGCTGACTGCAAAACGCATAAATCTCTGATGCATATGGGGACATGCAAGTATGCGTCCTTGATGTCCAAGGACACTACAAAATGCCCTGGATGGAGTGCAGCGACCACAGAGCGAACCAATTCCATCCTGAACCTTTACAAAAGGTGTCGAGGGCCTTGAGATCCAGGATTGGACAGATCCCGTCCTCCTTTAGGACTACAAACAGATTGGAGTAAAATCTGAAACCTTTCCGGCAGCGACACAGGTACTATCACACCGCGCTTCAGCAGGTCCTGCACTGCCCCAAACAGGGCGTTCCGACGAGCTGGAGGAAGATGAAGGTTTGAGGGAGTCGGGCGGGGGAAAACCTTCATGCAGTAGCAGATTTGTTTGCGGGCTTGTTTGGCTCGCGAACCCAGGGATGCTTTTGTCCCTCAGCTGGCCCCTTGTAGGCCTGGGAACGCTTACCTGCAGGCCCGGACTGACGAAAAACAAAACAAAAAAAACAAAAAACTCTTGAGCGGAAAGGGAAGGCCCAGGCCTGCGGTGTGGCTCCTTTTCTGGATTGTGGGAGCAGTGTGCTCTTACCCCCAGTGACATCCTTAATAATGTCATCCAGCAAGGCTCCAAATAGCGTTCCACCCCGGAAAGGCAAATCAGCCAGAGCCTTCTTGGAAATCTGGTCCGCGGACCAGCATTTTAGCCAAATCAGGCGACGCAGTACCACAGCAGATACTGAGGATCTAGAAAGCAGGGGAGCTGTGTTTAGGGCTGCATCACAGACATATTTGAGGCAATGCACCAACTGGTTAGCCATTTCTACGCAGACCGGGGGAAACCTGTTGTCTTTCCAACTCATGGCGCAAAATTTTAGCCCATTCTGTAAGTGTCTGACACCAGAGCCGCAGCCAAAACTGGCCGTGATGCAGATCCCAGCATGGTAAACATGGACCATGCCACCGCCTCGGACCTCCTATCCGCAGGGATCCTTAAATGCAGGGGTCCCCTCAACCGGAATAGTGGTTACTTTGTTTAGCCGGATACCAGGGGGGGTCCACAACCGGGGGAGATGCCCATTTATTCAGAAGGCTCTCCTCAAAAGGGTAACGGACCGCCATGCATTTTGGGACCGAAAAGGTCCTCTGTGGTCGTTCCCATTCCTTGTCTATAAACTTATCAAAATAAGTTATATAAAGGAAACGCCTTAGTAGTGCGGGTCAGCTTGTGGGACCCAAAAGGGACCGACACCTCAGCGGATGTCCCAGCCGCATCCTCCAGTTTGAGGGTTTCCGGCACTGCAGTGATAAGTGCGCCAACAAGCACCTTGTCCTGTGCTGACCCGGACACGGGGTCTTCCTCACTGTCCGGGTCTGCATACTCTGACCCTTTAGAACAGGGGTCCGGTTTCACAGCCAGGCCCGAGCTTTCCCCAGAAGATGGTCGGGGAGGGGGCGTTTTTACCCCCCTTGCGCCCGCACACCGCTTCCACCCTGGCAAATGATTCCAGTACCGCCGACAAAGTGTCCACAGGTACCGCGGGGGCACCGGTTGCTACCACCAGAATGTCTGAGGAAGAAACGCCAGCTTCTGATGCCATGCTGACCCACACACTTGACAGCCACTCAGGGAACAAGTCAAGGTACAAGAAAAGGCCCACCCTCCTAGCTGCCCAGACCGAGGGGTATTCCCAGAGGAAAAAGTTCTCCAGGACCAATGGGCCCCTAGGGAGCCAGGTCCTTCTCCACTAGGCAGAGGGAAAAAAAAAAAAAAAAAAAAAAAGGGAGCTGCTGAGTGCAGGGTGAGGGGTTATGACCAGAGGGACCGCCCTCTGGGCGGGGCTGTTCAGTTTTGGTATAATTACATGTTTTTGTATATTCAACATGTCTGCCTAATCCTCTAATAGACAGAACATATCCCACTTGTCAATACTAAAAAAGGAGCCGTGTCCGTCCATGGATGAAAGAGAAAAAAGGTTTAAACCAGCCCATTTTTTGCGATACGGCACTGCGTCGCTTTAACTGACTATTGCACGGTCGTGCGACGCTGTACCCAAAATTGAGGTCCTTCTCCCCCCCCCCCACCACAAAATTTAGCTTTTTGGTTGTATTTGTCACCACTGCGGTTTTTATTTTTTGCGCTAGAAAACAAAAAAGTAACAATTTTGAAAAAAAACAAAAGCGATATTTACTTTTTGCTATAATAAATATCCCCCCAAAAAAATTGAGGAAAAAAAAAATTTCATCAGTTTAGGCTGATGTGTATTCTACATTTTGAAGAAAAACAAGTTTTTCTTCAAAATGTGTTTTTTTTGGTAGTGCGCAATTTTTTTGACTGCGCAATTGTCATTAAAAGTGGTGAAAGCTGAAAATTGGCCTGGGCAAGAAGGGGGTAAAAGTGCACAGTATTGAAGTGGTTAGGTGGGGTTTATTTAATTTGCCCTACAATCATCTCATTTAGCATGCCCTCCATCAGGCATTTTTCACCCGAACGGGCTGAAAATAAAAAATTGTGGACAGATAAGATTTGAATATCTCAAAAAACAAATACATACAACTACACTTTAGATGCTACAATATATATTTTTTACTGCAACCAATGTCTGCATTTATAAATCAACTGTCAGATTTTTCTTTAACATCAAAGAAAGGCAGTTCGGAGGCATTCCAGATGCTTTTCTGCATGTACGTTTTTGAGGCGGTCCAGTGCATTTTTCCCCCCTTTTTTCCTCAAAGCGGAGATCGACCCAAAAGTAGAAATTTCGCTCATCTGTCCCCCCCTGTGCCATATTGGGGGGGAGAGAGTACTTGTTTGACAGGTACCCTGTTCCCACTTCCGTCGGATGTCAAAAGTCCGGCCCCCTCCCTCCCCTACTGGTCGGGCCAGTAGGAGAGCACAGCTGCGCATGTGGCAGCAGCACGCGACAAACAACAGCTGCGGTGCTGACATTGCTGGACTCGAGGACAGGCAAGTGTCATAATATTAGAAGTCAGCAACTACAGTATGTGTATCTGCTGACTTTATTTTTGAGGGGAAGGGGGAACTCCGCTTTAACCTTAAAATTAGGCCATGTGTGTTCCAGTGCGTTTTACCACATTCCATGTTCTACTTTTTTCTGGAACGCACTGGAACTGACTGCACTCGTGTGAACTAAGCCATTGAAAATCATAACCTACTAGCCATGCATTTTTGATGCAGAAAAAAGAAACCCCCACACTGGACTGCATGTGGCGTGACCTGGCCCTTAATTAAAGTGATCACTGCTAAAAAAGAACACCACTCATCTCTCCATCCCATCCCCACTCATTCAAAGCTACAAAAAGTGCTGTGGCTTCATCTTTACAAGACAAAGGTCAGCAGAAGAAAATACAATGTACGGTGGGGGACCAAGCATCACAAGCACCTGGAAGCGTGTTGTATGCAGAAGATTTGGCCATCATAAGAGGCGCTTTGAGATATTCACATTCATTTTGTCACAGTTTATATTTCTTACCTCTCCCATGTCTTCCTCCTCTTCCTCTTCAGATGTGACTTCCTCTGTTGTGCCATTCTGCATAATAAAAAAAAACAAAAAAACAAACTGAGCAAGTTTTTTTAAGCTGGATAGGTATATAAAAAAAAAAGTAAAAAATTATGTAGCTCACACAGTACTTTCTGTAATAAAATTTTATGCAAAGGGTTTCCAAAGCTAAACCATTGCAAAAAAAAAAAAAAAAAAACCCCCATCAAGGTATGGGGGCCTAAACTGCCTGTATTCGGTGAAAACAAACATCTGAACTCCTTGAAAAGTAACTAGTTTTCTGCAGTAATTTGCCCAAAAAATATGATCTGATCCTCAACTAAAATCACAATAGACAAACACATTGTACTTGAACTGATAAAAAACACAAACAATTCAAATTTTTCTCATCTTTTTTGAATGCGCCCATTAAACATTCAGTGCTGGAAGAAAAAAAGTGAACCCTGGGAGTTCATAGCTAGTCGAACCTCCTTAGGCAGCAATGACTTCAAGCAAGTGCTTCCAGTAGCTCTGGATCAGACCTGCACATCGTTCAGGAGGATTTTGACCTTTCCTCTATACAAAACAGATTTAGCTCAGACACATCTATAGGAGGTCTGGTGTGAACAGCTCTCAAGGGCCTTCCACAGCATCTCTATGAGGTTAAAGTCTGGGCTCTGACTAGGCCACTCCAAAAAGGCTCATTTTCTTTTTCTGAAGCCAGTCTGGTGAATTTACTCCAATGCTTGGGGTAATTGTCCTGTTGTATAACACAGCTGCTAATAAACTTCAGCTGGCGGACAGCCACCCTGAAATTATCCTGTAGAATATACTGGTAAGGAATTCATTTACCCCTCAATGATGGCAAGTGGTCCAGACCCTGAGGCAGTGAAGCAAGCTCAAATCAAGATGTGCCTTCCATCATACTGAACCGTTGTGATGTTGGCAAGATGCATTTTGTTTGTATAATACATAGAGCTGTGTATTCTTTCCAAATAATTCGACTTATTTCATCAGTCCACAAAAAACCATTTTCCCAGTAGTGTTGCAGTTTGCCAAAGTACTCTTTGCAGCCGATGGGATCTGGGTGGGCAGCTACGTGTATGTGGCCCACCCCCTTTCTTAAGCAGCCCAATCATTGGCTGGTGTTTGATAGCTAGGTCCCGCCCACCCGACATCAATGCTCGATTTTGACAGCTCATCTCTCCTGTTACATGTCAGTTTCACACACAGTTACACTATTGGCTCAGTGTGAAACCTGCCAGTGCCTAATGCCAGTGCCATCTGTACTGAGGACATCAAGTGTGTGTGGTAGAGTGACAGGAGCAAGCAGGGAGGAGTGGATAAGGTTTTTGTGTTTTTTTTTTTTAATTGGCCACAAAAATTGGCATCATATATCGGCCGCCCCGATTTCTAAATAATCGGCATCAGCCATAGAAAAACCCATATCGGTCGACTTCTGGCACTAAACGATCGACTGATGGATGCCTAAACACAGAGATTGCCTTGTATTCCTTTCCAGCCTTATGCAGATCAACTATACTTGATTGTACATTTTCTGTCTTTGCGAGGCATGATTCACATCAGCAGATGCTTCTTATGAATAGCAATCTTAAAGTGTTTAAGTGTCTTCGCAACGTAATATGCAATTTAAAAATATTTAAACCACCCTCCATTACCATCCTGTCACTGCTCCATCCAACCTCTTCTCCCCTCCCCCAATGCATTAGTTTAATACTGCCAACTATCCCCTTTCTGGAATGGGCATAGATTTGCCCCGCTATTCTAAATTATACACACATCCCTCTAGTTATACAGACCCCCTGATGATCTCAAACATTTTTCTTACATTCTTTGATTCTTCAGTTTTTAAAAACTTGGGTGGCTATAAAGGCACATTAAAGCCATTCAGAAAGCTGCAGATCTGCCCAGTCACTCACGCTTGCAACAGAAAGGCTATATGAAACTCAATCCTCAGGGTAAGCTGAAAGGGATTTCTGGGCTGAACACCTCTGCAGTATTTCCTGAACAGCATGAACAGCTGAATGTATGCATTTGTATTCTACAGTCATCTCTAACCAGCTATCGCTTCTGAATACTGGGAGGCTACACAAGTGGTAATGTGTCATAAAACAGTAGTCATAAAACAGTAGTCATAAAACAGCATGCCTCAACTGAGAAACCGGGCTTCAACTGAATTGGACAATTTGTGTTAGTTTCACTCTGCTTGGTGTATTTTACATTGAAAGATAATGTATTTCTAAAAAAAAAAAAAAAAAAAAAATTCTTCTTAATTATCTATATGCAGTGGTACATATAACTACCAACTATATGGTTAGAGGGTGGGGCGTGGCTTGGAGTCCATGAGAGCGTCTGCTTAATCTCACAGCTCCGGCTCCATACGTCTATCCTGCAGGCACCCTACCCTCAATCCTCTCCCAAAAGGCACCGTTTTGCTCCCAAGGATGGCGGGCACCCAGTTCCGGCATGACGGTGAACAAATTTAGGAAGTTTAGAAGGCAAGATGGCGCCGATCCTCCAGCAGTGCACGAGGCCGCGCCGCAGCCAGCTCCATCTGCAGCACAGGATTCCCATCAGGGGGCGAGTGGCTCTGTTCCTGCCGTTGTCCACACTCAGGCAGTACAATCTTAATCTCTAGACTCCCTGGCCTGCTCAGAGTATTCTGCATCCCCAAGCCCCTCCATTGCTAAGCCTACCCTGGCTGAAATTATGGTAGCCATAAAAGGATGTGAAGACTTCCCTTACTTTACAAATGGAAAGCATCCATATTGATTTCTTCCACCTGAAGCAGAACGCTCAAAACCTGCAGAACAGGACTGGGGAGGTGGAGGGTCGTGTCAGCTCCATGGAGGACATTGTGCATCCCTTATCTGCTACGATACACACGGCCACGGATGAGTTGGCTGCCCTCAGAGCTAAGTTGGACAATCGTTCCAGAAGGAACCACCTCCGATTTGTGGGGTTCCCGAAAAGATCTGAGGGTTCCCGCTCAGAAAGATTTTGACACAAATGGCTGCGTGATGTACTCGGGGTGGAGGAGTTCTCCAAAACCATTTTTCTTTTACATTGGGGTGTTTTTCTTCACCCCCTACCCCCCCCCCCCATATTTACCTTTCTCCATTTTTCCTGAGGAGGTCACTTTTGCACTATTGACAAATCTGATGAGAGCTCCTATCAGCAATGCCCTTTGAACTGCTTACAGATTACTACTATTGTGCCTCCTGCACTCATTACCGTTTGTGCCTTTAATCTCAGTTTTCTTTCAGATTCTGCAACATGGACACTTCCATTACATCTGTGAGCCCTTATGGAACTGCTATTTCCCCACATAACAGTAGGTGGTGAGGCCACAGGGCTTCTTACTCCCTCTCAAGACTGTTGCTGAGGGGGGTATGTTTTTGTTTCAGGATCCAATGCTCACCGTGTTTGGGTTAGTAGAGCAGGGGGGGGGGGGGGTTTGCAGTGGTTGGGATGCTTAATTTGGCGGTCTTCTCGCAAGTTCTAGATGCTGAGAATGGCTGGCCTCTTTGGTTGGTAAGTTTGCTCCTATGAAAAATTGCCTCTCTTATCCATGGACCGACACGGCGGCTCTTATCACTGAACGTGTGGGTATATGTCCCTGCTTGCAGGAGAAGACCTAGGCAGAATGTTAGATGTTAAAACATTCTAGAAAAAAACAGAGCTGAACAGCCCCGCCCAGGGGGGCCGTCCCTCCGGACATTACCCTCCCACCTGCAGCTAGCAGACCTCAGTTTTTTTCTGCCTAGCAGAAGACGTGGCCTCTCTCAGGAGCCAGTCTCCTGGAGGATTTTACTTTTAAATTTTATTCCTTTGGGAATTTTATTATTTTATTTTTGAGACCTTCAAATCAACTGTCGGCTGGGCAACAGGTTGGGTACACTGGTATCCTCTTAGTCTTCCCTGTCCGACCATCAAGCGTGCTGATCCTCGCCTTGTGTGCGTGAGACTCTGTTCACGACATACCCCATGGCTCCAGGGGAGGCCGGGTTGCTTTCATGCTCCCGCGGTCCTCTCAAGATCGAACAGTACCTACTGTATCTTTCGCGGTTGACCGGGCCGACAGCTACGCAGTACGACTGTGATAGGTCTGTCTGAAACAAGCCAGTGAGTCCCTCTATTGGCACCGAGGGTGAAAATTCTCCACGGTGCTTGTGGGACGGGTAAGTAGTCTCTCCTGCTGCAAGGTGAGTACATGCTGGCTGCGTTTGTGTGTGGGGGGGTTCTCCCTGTCTCCCCCCTGTTATGCTGCTCTCTGCACCCTGTTTTGCTGCTGTGCTGTGTGGGGATGCGCGCTCCATGTCTGTTAATGTTTGGAAAGTGTTCTGGGGGGAATGTGTGTTTTTTCGTGCGCCATTGGCGCAGTGTTTTAAATTTAAAAAGTGCGCCATCGACGGCCATTTTGCCGCGGCTCAAATCAGTTATACAGGCGCCCGGCGGCCATTTTCTTGTAGCCGCGGCGCTTTGTTTAGTTTTCGGCCTCTAGCGGCACTGCTGAACGGCGCGAATTCCATATCTCCTCACAGATTTTTCACTCTCCTCAGGCTCGCGCTACAGCGCGGCTCATACAGCGGTACCGAGCGTTCCCTGGGGTGGTGAGTACTCCGGGTATCCCCTCAGCCCCAGCATAGCCAGTGGGTGGGCTGTATTACTCACTGTAATGGTGAATAAGGTCTCAGAGGGTGGCAACATGGAGTCTGGTTCACCTGTTTCTTCACACTTGTTAGAGACAACTGGCAGTGCTCCTGCACCTGCGGTCCTTATGGACCGGTTGTCAGCAGTCCTGGAATCATTAATCTGACCAGGAGGGAAGCAGTGTGTGAGCGCAAGGGAGCAAAAAAGCCCCTCTCCCCAGTTTATTTCCAAGCAAAAAAAAAAAAAAAGGGGGGGGGTGTACGCTGATTCAGATATGGGCCTAGCCACTACCGCTCAGGACCCTAGCTCTGAATATATTTGATGGTTTTGAACAGGACATTCCTTGCGAGGAAAACTCCAGTTCTGAGTCAGTAAATGACAGGGCGCTTGTTAGTGAACTCATTGCTGTGGTGAGGGACACTCGCAAGCTAAATGCTGCGGATGCAGAACCTCAGACGGACAGTCTACTCTGGTTCCTTAGGGCCGGGCCTTCTAAAAAAGTTTTTTTTCCCCATATGTACCTTTCTTTGACCAGCTCATTGATGAGGTCTGGGGAAAAAGCCACAGAAGACTTATGGTCCCGCGGCGTTTGCCTATCAGATACCCCTTTGAAGATGCCCTACTTAAAACGTGGGCTTCTCCCCCAGTGGTCGACCCTCCAGTCGCCCGGTTGAACAAGGTCACCACTCTCCCGATTGAGGGGACACCTGCATTTAAAAAAAGGACCCCACTGACAGGCCAGAAGTGGTGAGCAGAGCCATGTTTTGCCTTGTTGGTGTCCGCCCTACGGCCTGTCGTAGCGGCGACCCTTGTGTCTCAGACACTTACGGGTTGGGCAAAGAGTTTTGCACCAAACTACAGGAGCATGATCTTCCTCCAGACACTATTGCTCTGGCCCACCAAATGGTGCGGGGCCTGGTTTAGGTTGCGACGCCACGTTAGACGCAGCCCCTTATATCTCAGGGCCTCTGTCTGGGCGGTGGTATTGCATAGTCTTATCTGGTTGAAGTGCTGGTCTGCTGACCTAGCCTCTGAAAAGCCTTTGACGGATCTACCATTTAAAGGTGGTAGGATTTTCGGTGCTGCGCTGGATGACATCAAGGATGTCACGGGAGATAAAAGCACTCTTCTTCCTCAGGCTAGCAAGGGTAAGGAGGCCGCTGTAAGCAGGGTCCTTCCTTTCCAGCAAAAAAGGTTTTTTTTTTCGTCAGTCAATGGGAGGCCCTCCCAGACTGACAGCGGTGCGGCTGGTGGACACTGGGTGCGCAAGCCAAACAAGCCGGCTCCCCAAGCCTGCCTCCGCGTGGAGTCTTGCCCCCACCCGACTCTGGGGTAGGGGGGACGACTTTGCAGGTTCACGGATCGGTGAACCTCTCGGATCTCCTACCAGTGGGTAGGCGAGGTGATCACCTCAGGTTACAGGATAGGTTTCCGTTCCTGGTCCCAGACAGATTCTTCCTTCGAATCTTCCTCTCCTTCCTGCCCGTCGGGCAGCCCTATGGGGCCTATTCAGGATTGCTCAGGTCCGGAGTGATTGTGCCGGTTCCGTCACAGGAGAGGTTTCAGCGATTCTACTCGAATTCGTTTGTCGTCCCAAAAAAAGGGACGGGGTTCGGCCTATCTTGGACCTCCAGGTCCTGAATGCCTTTGTGAAGGTGCAAAAAGTTCCGCATGGAATCTATTCGCACGGTGATCAGTACACTCCGTCAAGGGGATTTTCTGGCTACCTTGGACATCAAGGACGCCTACTTGCATGTTCCGATCTGCGCAAGTCACCAGAAGTTTCTGCGCTTGCGATCGGCGAAGTCTATCAATTTGTGGCTCTTCCTTTCGGCCTAGCCTCGGCACAGAGGTGCTTGTGCCGGTTCTAGCTTGCAGAGACAGCGAGGCATTGCTGTCGTGGGCTATCTGGACGATCTTCTCAGAGCAGGAAATGGCTCAGAATTAGAAGACAGTGTGACTATCGTCAGTCAGACACTCAGGGACTTCGGGTGGCTGCTAAACATTTAGGAGTCAGTCCGGGTCCCGACTCAAGATCTGGAGCATCTCGGTCTGATTCTGGACTCCTTGGAGGCAAAGGTATTCCTACCTCCGGGGAAGCTACCGACACTTCAGTCTGCAGTGCGGATGCCGACATCCCAAAAAATGGTCGTCAATCCGTTTTTGCATGGGAGACCTGGGACTCATGGTGACCTCTTTCGAGGCCGTTCCGTATGCCCAATCACACACCAGGGCATTGCAGTAGGGGATCTTGTGCCCTTGGGACAAATCCCCGTTGTCTTTGGATTTTCAGATCCAGGTGAGCCACTTGGTCAGGGCGTCCCTGACATGGTGGTTTGGGTCCCCGGCTCTTGGGTAAGGGAAGTCGTTCCTCCCCGTCCAATGGACGGTGTTCACGACGGACGCCAGCCTGAAGGGCTGGGGTGTAGTCTGGGGAGTCCTGTTGGCCCAAGGGCTTGGAATCCGGACAAAGCCAGTTTGCCGATCAATGTTCTGGAAATACGGGCCATCAGACTGTGCCTCTCCTTGTGGTCTGAGAGATTGCAGGATCGCTCCATTAGGATCCAGTCGGACAAAGTCACGGCAGTGGCATGTCAACCGCCAAGGGGGGACTCGGAGCTCAGCTGTGGCTTCCGAGGTCCCCCGTACCCTGAAGTGGGCTAAAAGAAGCGTGGCGGCTCTGTCGGCCGTTTACATTCCGGGCATAGAACTGGCGGACTATTTGAGTTGCCAGACGTTGGACCAGGGAGAGTGGTCCTTGCACCCGGAGGCATTTCAACTCCTTTGCCACACAGACAGTGGGGCACGCCAGAGGTGGACCCGATGACCTCTCGACTCAAATCGCAAGTTGTCGAGATTTGTGGCCAGATCCAGGGATCCTTGGGCGGATGCCTCAGAGGCGTTAGTGGCCCATGGGGTCATTATCACCTGATATACGTTTATCCTCCGCTGCAGTTGCTCCCTCGCCTGCTGCGCAGGGTGGCGACGGAGGGAATTCCGGTGATCCTCATTGCTCCGGATTGGCCTCGGCTTCACTGGTACGCCGATCTGGTAACGTCTCGTCGCGGCCGTTCCCTGACGGTTGCCAATAAGGGAGGACTTTGTCTCAAAGTCATATTTTTCATCCTGCCTTTACAGTCTCTGGCCTTAACGGCATGGCTGTTGAAAGCCAGGTGTTGAGAGACCAAGGTCTCTCGGACTCGGTCATTTCGTCCATATTAAGGACACGGAAGTCTTCCTCCAGAACTATCTCTGTACCTGGAAAGCTTACATCGCCGTGTGCGAAAAGCTGGACTGACATCCTCGGACGTATTCCGTCCCTAGAATCCTGCATTTCCTGCAGCATGGAGTGGCCCAAAGGCTCGCTTTGAGCATCGTTAAGAGTCAGATTTCAGTGACCGCTAGCGGGTCATTCCTTGGTTATAACCCTTGTGCAGGGGGTTCGCCATGGGCTCCCTCCTGTCAAGTCTCCTCTCCCCCAGTGGGATCGGAATTGGTACTCTCGGTTCTCCAGGAACCTCCTTTTGAGAATATCAGGGATATTCCCCTCTTCACTTTGTCTCAGAGGGTGGCCCTTTTAGTGGCAATCACTTCTGTTAGACGAGTGTCTGAGTTGGCGATCTTGTACTGCAAGTCGCCATATTTAGTCATCCATAAGGATAAGGCGGTGTTGCATCCGCAACTTTCTCTTTTGTCAAGGGTGATGTCGACCCTTCACCTAAATAAGGACATTGTCCTCCCGTCCTTGTGTCCTCACCCATCGCATCCCAGAGAGTGTGCGTGGCACACTTTGAATGTGGTACGAGCCTTGCGGGTGTGCCTGTCTGCTACTGCTTCTATTCGGAAGTCTGACTCTGTTTGACTGTCTCTGGTCAGAAACAGGGCCAAGCGGCTTCGTCTGCCACCATTTTCTAGGTGGATCGGACAGTCTTTCAAGCCTATGCTCTCATGGGGCGGGCGCCTCCCTTTCTGGTTAAGGCGCATTACACCAGGGAAATTCGTGCTTCCTGGGTTTTCCGACATCAAGCATCGGTTGCACAAGTGTGCAAGGCGGCGGCCTGGTTGTCTGTTCATACCTTTTCTACGTTTTATAGGGTTGATGTGGCTGCATCTCCGGATGCTTCCTTCGGCCGCAAGGTGTTGCAGGCCGCTGTTTAAAGTGGCAACTCCGCTGTTGAGGAGCTCTGCCTTGTTTGGAGTGAAGTTTTTTGGTTTTTCCATTTATACTGCTCCCATCCCTCTTGACACTGCTTTGGGACGTCCCACACATTCAGTGATAAGAGCCGCTGTGTCGGTCCATGGATAAGAGAAAATAGGATTTTTTACTCACCGTAAAATCCTTTTCTCTGAGTCCACGGACCGACACAGCTTCTCTATTGACAAAGTGGGTATTATCCGTTAATTAGGAGTGACTAGGCAGAAAAACTTGTAAAAAGTGTTGCATCACACCTTCTACAGTACCGCCCAGGGGGCGGACCCTCTGGGTATACCCTCTCAGTCTGCACATCGCAGATCAGTTCGTCAAAAAGCAGTACAAACTTAAAAAGGAGGGGTGGGTGCTGTGTCGGTCCATGGACTCAGAGAAAAGGATTTTACGGTGAGTAAAAAATCCTATTTACTCTTTCGTCCATGGACCGACACAGCTTCTCTATTGACAAAGTGGGACGTCCCAAAGCAGTGTCAGAGAAAAAACGAGGGGTGGTAACAGCATAAAAACAAACTTCACCCCAAAACACAAAACAGCACTCCTCCAACGGAGGAGTTGCAACTCTAAACAGCCGCCTGCAAAACCTTGCGGCCGAAAGAGGCATCCGAAGATGCACCTACATCAACTTTGTAGAATTTTGTGAAAGTGTGAGCGGACGACCAAGTCGCCGCTTTACATAGTTGGGAAACAGACGCTTGATGTCGGAAAGCCCAAGAGGCACCTATTGCCCTGGTCGAATGCGCCGTGACAGGAAAGGGGGGCGCCTGACCCTTTAAGGCGTAAGCCTGGATTACTATCTGTCGGATCCACCTAGAGATGGTGGCCGATGAGACTGCTTGGCCCTTCTTGGGACCAGCCACCGAAACAAACAGCGAGTCTGACTTCCGGAACAGGGAAGTAGCAGATATGTATACTCTCAAAGCTCGGACAACGTCCAAGGAATGCAACGCCGACTCCTTAGGGATTCGACGGCTGAGGACACAAGGATGGAAGTACAATGTCTTCTTTGAGATGAAAAGCCGAAACGACTTTCGGAAGAAAGGAAGGCTGCGGCCGCAGCACCACCTTATCCTTGTGGAAAATCAAATAGGGAGCCTTGCAGGAGAGGGCTGCCAGCTCAGAGACTCGTCTAACTGACGTAACAGCCACCAAAAAGACCACCTTCTGAGAAAGTGTCAACAGGGGAATAGCTCTAATATTCTCAAACGGTGCCTTCTGAAGCACCGAGAGGACCAGGTTCAAGTCCCACAGAGGTAACGGGGGCCGGACCGGAGGGGCCACATGTCGAACCCCCTGCACAAATGTACTCACGAGAGAGTGAGTCGCCAGGGGTCGCTGGAAAAAGACAGCCAGGGCAGATATCTGTCCCTTAATCGTACTTAGGGCAAGCCTTTGGTCTACCCCATGCTGTAAAAACAGCAGGCTTCTGGAAACCAAACAGGTACGTGGATGCCATTTCATTTCCTCACACATGGAGATGTAGGCCCTCCAAGTGCGGTGATAGACCTTCCTAGAGGACGGTTTCCGAGCACTTCTCATAGTAGAGATTACTGAGTCTGACAGGCCCCGATCTCTCAGTACCTGGTTCTCAACAGCCATGCCGTTAAAGCCAATGACTGTAAAGCAGGATGGAATATGGGACCTTGCGATAGCAGGTCCTTCCGTAGTGGTAGGCGCCAGGGGACGTCTGCTACCAGACGTACTAGATCGGCGTACCAAGGACGCTGAGGCCAATCTGGAGCGATTAGGATCATTGGAATTCCCTCTGCCTCCACTCTGCGGAGCAGAAGAGGAAGAAGCCTTAAGGGAGGGAAGACATAGATTAGCCGATACTGACCCCACGATGCTACCAACGCGTCCGTTGCGTCTGCCCATGGGTCTCTTGACCGGGCCACAAACCTCAATACCTTCCGATTGAGTTGGGAAGCCAGAAGATCTACGTCTGGTGTGCCCTATCTTTGGCAGAGGAGTTGGAACACCTCCGGGTGGAAGGACCATTCTCCCTGGTCCAGCATCTGGCGGCTCAGGTAGTCCGCCTGGCAGTTTTCCACACCCGGAATGTACACGGCCGACAGTGCCGGTATGCTCCTCTCTGCCCACTTCAGGATGCGAGCGATCTCCGATGCTGCAGCTGAGCTTCTTGTTCCTCCTTGATGATTGACATATGCCACTGCTGTGGCGTTGTCTGACTGGATCCTGACTGGACGCCCTTGCAGTCTCTGAGACCATTTGAAGAGGCACAGCTTGATCGCCCGGATCTCCAGGACATTGATCAGCAGGAGGGCTTCCTCTGGGGTCCAGCGACCTTGCGCCGACTGGACACCCCAGACTCCCCCCCCCAACCTGTAAGGCTGGCGTCCGTCGTGATCACTATCCAGTAAACCGGAAGAAATGACTTCCCGGCCATTAGAGCCGGTGCTGTCAGCCACCATACCAGGGATCTCCTGACTAGGTGGCTCACTCGGATTTGATAATCCAGAGATGAAGGGCATCTGTTCCATCTGGACAGAACTTCCTTCTGTAACACTCGAGTGTGGTATTGAGCATATGGGACCGCCTCGAAGGAGGCTACCATGAGGCCCAACACTCGCATGCAAAAACAGAGTGACGACCAATTCCTGGAAGTCAGCTGCCGTACTGCAGCCCGAAGGGTCTGCAACTTCTCCACAGGGAGGAATACCTTTGCCTCTGAGGAATCCAGAATCAACCCCAGGTACACTAGGTGTTCAGTGGGCACCAATACTGACTTTTGCGTGTTTAGTATCCAACCACAGTCTCGAAGAGTCTGACAGGTAATGGACACGCTTACCTCTAATTCTGAGCTTGAAGGGGCCTTCAGCAGAAGGTCGTCCAAGTAACCTGTGATAGCGATACCCCGCTGTCTTAGAAGTGCCAGAATCGGAGCGAGCACCTTGGTGAACAACCTGGGTGCTGAGGCAAGGCCAAACGGGAGGGCCACAAACTGGTAGTGGTTCTTCCCGATAGCAAATCGCAGAAACCTCTGGTGTCTGGAGTATATGGGGACATGCAGGTATGCGTCCTTGATGTCCAAGGAGGCCAGAAAGTCCCCCGGATGGAGAGCCGTGACTACGGATCGAACCGACTCTATCCGAAATCTTTGCACCTTCACAAAGCAATTGAGGGCTCTGAGATCCAAGATTGGACGAACCCCCTCCTTCTTTGGCACAATGAACAGATTTGAGTAAAAACCCTGACCCCGTTCCTGTTCTGGAATAACTACCCCGCGTTCCAGTAGACCCTGGACCGCCCCATACAGGGCCTCCCGACGGGTCGGTAGTAGCTGGAGATTGGAGGTGATGAATCTGTCTGGTGGACAAGAGAGAAATTCTATCTTGTAGCCTGAGGAGATTACTTCGCAAACCCACCTGTCGGAGACTAGAGCAGTCCACTGAGTCGCGAATTTGCGAAGACGTCCCCCCACCCGAGAGCTGGGTGGGGGCGGACCTTCATGTGGACGCAGATTTGTCCGCAGGCTTGTTGGGTCTGCGGGACCAAGGACGCTTTTGTCCTTGGGCAGGCGCTTTATCGGCCTGGGGTCTTTTCCCTGTCGCCTTAAGGGGGCGAAAAAAACGCTTACGTGCAGTAAAGGAGGGCCCTTGCCCTTGGCGTGGTCCCTTACCCTTGCTAGTTTGGGGAAGCAAAGTGCTTTTACCTACTGTGGCATCCTTGATGATGTCATCCAGAGAAGCCCCAAAAAGTCTGTCGCCCTTAAAAGGCAGATCCAATAGGGCTTTCTTGGAAGTCTGGTCCGCAGACCAGCCCTTTAGCCAGATCAGGCGGCGTATTGCTACTGCATAAACCGAAGCTCTTGACAGCAGGGGAATAGTATCCATGTCTGACTCGCAGACAAACTTAAGGCCCTGGACCAACTGGTCGGCCAAAGTTATCTCATTAGGAGGAGCATCTCGCTCCTTTAACCCCTGGAGTAGCAATTTTGCCCATTCAGTAAGTGTCTGAGACACTAGGGCCCCCGCCAATGCCGGGCGTACTGCCGAGCCTACCACTGAGTATAGGTAGCGAGCGAGTGCTTCAGCCTTCTTATCCACAGGGTCCTTGAAAACAGGAGCCCCTTCTACTGGAATAGTGGTGGCTCTATTAAGTCTGGACACCGAAGGGTCCACTATAGGGGGAGAGGTCCATATCTTCAGAAAACTCTCCTCAAAAGGGGTACCGTACTGCAAACCTCTTTGGGGCTGTAAAGACCCTCAGTGGGTTCTCCCATTCCTTCTATAAGAGTTTGTCAAAATAAGACACACAAGGGAACACCTTAGCAGTGCGGGCAGGTTTACGAAACCCAAAGGGGACTGGAGTATCTGCTACTTCTTCAGTCCTTTCCAACTTTAGCGTATCCCGCACCGCAGTAATAAGGTCAGATACCAAAGCCGTCTCGCGTACTGACCTGGACTTGGAGTCCTCCTCACTGTCCGATCGGTCACGGTCTGCAGTCTCTGATGCATCAGAATCTGGGCCATGAGCCGTAGCTGGACCTGGTTCTGCATCAGAAATATCCCCAGAAGATTGCAGGGGACGGGGGCGTTTATTACCCCCTGTATTCCCGTGTGCTGCTTCCACCCTGGCAGCAAACGCCTCTAGGATTGCCGACATAGCGTCCATAGACACCTCAGGGACACCAGCTGCTAAATCTGGTGTTTCAGGGGAGAAGACATCTGGCTCAGATGCCATGCTGACCACACGCTGACACTCACAGGGCTCCAGGCAAGATATCAATAGGCCACCCTCCTGTGCTGCAGAGATGCTGGGTTACCCAGAGGACTCACCACCCTGGATAGGTACTGCTATGCTGCGCCTGTGATGCTGTCCCCTTGCTGCTGTGTCAGTCTGCTTCTTTTATCAGCACTTCCTGTGTGAATTTTCGCACCAGTGTAATGCACCCTAGAGGCCGGAGGCTCTTGCAAAATGGTTGCCAAAAACGTCTGTATGGAAGATAATGTGGGCTCGAAGAAAATGGCCGCCGACAGAAGATAGAGGTCAGGCAGCCATAGCCCACAAAAAGATGGCCACCGAACGGCAATATCTGCATACAGGGTGGACAAACATGGCCGCCGATCACCTGATAGGGGCCAGTGGGTGTGGCCGAACCACAGGAACATGGCCGCCAGGCAGTTACAAGAGGCCAAACTTGGCATGGACCACCTCAAAATGGCCGCCGACAGCATGGAGACACAGAAACACAGGTAAGCAAAAATGACATTTCTTTTAAATGTTAGTTACAGCCAGCCCCGCTCCAGTGGGACCCCCTAGGTGACCCCCAGCAACCTTTAGCTAGAAGCCCAGGGAGGAGGGAAAGGCAGGGAGAGAGGGAAGAAAGGGGCCACAACCACTTACTTGATCTCTCCAGGAATGTCCAGCTAAATCACCCAGCCGAGGCAGGGGAGTTTTACTTACCTATCCTGCATGTATTCTGCTGGAAGACATTCCAAACAGATCATCGTCCGCGCACGGAAGGTGACTGTTGGCCAGGCATGCTGTGATTGGACCCAGAAGGGACGATCATATGTATGCCCTGGAGCATGACGCTCACCGGACAGGCTGCTGCGACTCGGCCGTAAGGTCAGCCGAAGCTGAGCGGTCCGATGCAGGCCCCGGAGCGTAGGCTCACCGGCCACCCGTGGAGCGACGGGCATGTCGTGGAAAACCCAGCGCGCAGCTAGGGTCGGCACACGCTCGATGGCCGAAACTGGGGAGACTACAAGGATCCAGCCTGTCACCCAGTCGGCAGTTGATCGAAGGAAACAACAAATGAGAGAGAGAGAGAGAGATAGAGATAGAGAGAGAGAGAGAGAGAGAGAGAGATAGAGATAGAGAGAGAGAGAGAGAGAGAGATAGAGAGAGATAGAGAGAGATAGAGAGAGATAGAGAGAGATAGAGAGAGATAGAGAGAGATAGAGAGAGATAGAGAGAGAGATAGAGAGAGAGATAGAGAGAGAGAGAGATAGAGAGAGATAGAGAGAGATAGAGAGAGATAGAGAGAGATAGAGAGAGATAGAGAGAGATAGAGAGAGATAGAGAGAGATAGAGAGAGATAGAGAGAGATAGAGATAGAGAGAGATAGAGAGAGATAGAGATAGAGATAGAGAGAGATAGAGAGAGATAGAGAGAGATAGAGATAGAGAGAGATAGAGATAGAGAGAGATAGAGAGAGATAGAGATAGAGAGAGATAGAGATAGAGAGAGATAGAGAGAGATAGAGAGAGATAGAGATAGAGAGAGATAGAGAGAGATAGAGAGAGATAGAGATAGAGATAGAGATAGAGAGAGATAGAGATAGAGAGAGATAGAGAGAGATAGAGAGAGATAGAGATAGAGATAGAGATAGAGAGAGATAGAGATAGAGAGAGAGAGAGATAGAGATAGAGAGAGAGATAGAGATAGAGAGATAGAGAGAGATAGAGAGAGAGATAGAGAGAGATAGAGATAGAGATAGAGAGATAGAGAGAGATAGAGATAGAGATAGAGAGAGATAGAGAGAGATAGAGAGAGATAGAGATAGAGAGATAGAGAGATAGAGATAGAGAGATAGAGAGAGATAGAGAGAGATAGAGAGAGATAGAGAGAGATAGAGAGAGATAGAGAGAGATAGAGAGAGAGAGAGATAGAGAGATAGAGAGATAGAGAGATAGAGAGATAGAGAGATAGAGAGATAGAGAGATAGAGAGATAGAGAGATAGAGAGATAGAGAGATAGAGAGATAGAGAGATAGAGAGAGATAGAGAGATAGAGAGAGATAGAGAGAGATAGAGAGAGATAGAGAGAGATAGAGAGAGATAGAGAGAGAGATAGAGAGAGAGATAGAGAGAGAGATAGAGAGAGATAGAGAGAGAGATAGAGAGAGAGATAGAGAGAGAGATAGAGAGAGATAGAGAGAGAGATAGAGATAGAGATAGAGATAGAGAGAGAGATAGAGAGAGAGATAGAGAGAGAGAGATAGATAGAGATAGAGATAGAGAGATAGATAGAGATAGAGAGATAGATAGAGATAGAGATAGAGATATATATCTTTTTTCCCCGGACCAATGGGCCCGAAGGGAGCCATGTCCTACTCCTTGCTAGACAGAAAAAAAACTGATCTGCGATGTGCAGACTGAGAGGGTATACCCAGAGGGTCCGCCCCCTGGGCGGTACTGTAGAAGGTGTGATGCAACACTTTTTACAAGTTTTTCTGCCTAGTCACTCCTAATTAACGGATAATACCCACTTTGTCAATAGAGAAGCTGTGTCGGTCCATGGACGAAAGAGTAAATAGGATTTTTGTACTCACCGTAAAATCCATTTCTCTGACATCCATGGACCGACACGGCACCCACCCTTCCTTTTAAGTTTGTGCTGCTTTGTTACGAACTGAGGTCTGCTAGCTGCAGGTGGGAGGGTAACGTCCGGAGGGACCGCCCCCTGGGCGGGGCTGTTCAGCTCTGGTTTGTTCTAGAATGTTTTAACATTTAACATTCTGCCTAGGTCTTCTCCTGCAAGCAGGGACATATACCCACACGTTAAGTGATAAGAGCCGCCGTGTCGGTCCATGGATGTCAGAGAAATGGATTTTACGGTGAGTACAAAAATCCTATTTTTGCTGCTATTGCATCCCTATTATAGACAGTGTCATAGTCAATACCATTTGTGGTATGCTTCACCGTATGATTATTCCTGCATTGTTTCTGTACTAAATACACTTACTCATGGCTGAAATGTTAAAACTCATTTTGTGGAATGTTAGGGGGTTGAACTCACCTTGCAAGCGGTCCCTGATGTTTACCTATTTAAAGAAACACACGCCCCATATCATTTGCCTTCGAGACCCACCTTACTGGCTATACGCTACGGTCCCTTAAAGCGGAGGTTCACTGGAATTTTTATTAATTTTTTTAAAACCAGCAGCTACAAATACTGCAGCTGCGGACTTTTAAAAAATGGACACTTACTTCCGAATTCTGAAGTAGACTTTAATTTCATCGCCAATTTCTTTCTCGGGGGTTAGCCGTATTGGAGAGGGAGAAACACAAGGAGATGGGGGCATAGTCAGACCAAGTTATATTTCCGATAGTAGTTTCTAAAATAGATGGTAATAAATAGTGTTGCATCCAAAACATATCTATACGGGAATATACTTGGTGAGGGTTATAGAAAAAAGTATAGTCTATTTCTTCTGAATGGAAACGGAAGTAAGAGAAGACGTAATTAAAGAAATTATATCATACTTTCGAATAAATGATATCCCGGAGAGTGACCCGTGTATGGTATGGGAGGCACATAAGACCGTGATCAGGGGGATCTTGATCAAACATGGATCAATTTTGAAAAAGAAACGAGAGAATCAGATCAGAACCTTACGTGAACAAATCCAAGTATTGGAAATGCAACATAAAAACAATCAAACCCTCTTAGTGGGAAGGGAATTAGGTCACCTAAGACGTTTAACTGATATCTTACGATTTAAAGCTAAAGCCTTAATTAAAAGAGGTAAGAAAATAAATTATGAACTGGGAGATAAATGTGGCAGGCTGCTAGCAGGGAAACGCAAAGAAAAAAAAAGTAACTAAACGTATATACCACAAATAAAAGGAAGAGAGGGACAATTAATACAAACTCCAGAAGAAATTGCCCAGACCTTTGGAGAAGATTATTCTACTCTTTATAATCTGACTCAAACCCCTACCCCAATTCCTTTAATAGAAGAATATATCTCTCATCAACCGGTCTTACCAGGTTACCTTCCCCAACTCGTCGAAATCTAGAAAAACCCATCTCTGTGGAAGAACTGAACGAGACATTAAAAAAAAAAAAAAGAGTTAAACATAGAAAATCCCCTGGTCCCGATGGCTTTAGCATAAACTATTATAAAGAATTCTCTGAGATACTAAGTAATCAGATGATAAAGGTCTTTAAACGCGGTAGGCCTCACTTCCGCTTCCCCCCCCCCCCGAGATACTCTTAGTGCCCATATAACTGTAGTCCCCAAAGAGGGGAAAGACCCAGCGGAGTGTGGGAGTTACAGACCCATCTCATTACTCAATGTGGACTTAACTTTTTACTAAAATATTGGCAACCAGACTTCAACCATGGCTCTCCTATATAATAGACTTGGATCAAGTAGGTTTTGTCCCTACAAGGGAGGGGAGGGACAATACAACAAAAGGTACTTAATTTGGTCCATTATGTTAATAAGACAAATACACCTTGTGTGTTTTTAAACACCGATGCTGAGAAAGCATTCGATAGGGTTAGTTGGCGGTTCCTTTTTGAGGTATTAAAACAAGTAGGTTTGGGGGAGCGTATGATCAGCTGGATCTCAAGTGTCTATACGATCCCCCAAGCCACAGTAAGGGTTAATGGGATCTTTTCAAGGCCTTTCAGAGTTACAAATGGCACCCGTCAGGGATGCCCCCTATCTCCCTTACTCTTTGCTTTGTCTTTAGAACCCCTATTGAATAAAATCCATCAAAATCCAGATATACAGGGATTACAGATAGGAAAGGGCCAGTACAAGATCTCTGCTTATGCGGATGACTTACTGTTCTCCATGTCATATCCACATACCTCTTCACCTATCTTAGTACAAGAAATTGAGAAATATGGCTTATTATCCAACTTAAAAATAAACCATAGTAAATCAGAAGCTATGAGTGTGGCTATGCTGCCTCAGTTACGAAATACTATTCAGTTAAATTTTGGTTTCAAATGGGGTAAGTCACTTAAGTATCTGGGTATAAAAATATACCTGCAAAAGAAGAAGATATTTTTAAGGCAAAACTTTCCTCCAGTATATAATTTGATTCGATCACTTTTAGAGAAATGGCAGCATGGTCTACACTCATGGTTTGGCCGTATCAATATTATAAAAATGTCTATTCTCCCAAAAATTTTATATCTACTTCAGGCACTGCCAATCACGATTCCTAAGGTTTTTTTACACCAGGTACGTGCACTTTTTATGAAATTCATTTGGGCAGGGAAACGGCCTAGGATTAAGCATGACCTTGCCTAGGGGTCTTGGGGGGGATTGCCGTACCTGACGTAACAAAATACTATCGTGCTGTTCACTTACTGAGATTAGTAGATTGGTGCAGACATACTGACCTTAAGAGATGGGTAGACCTGGAACAGCAGATGAGTCCTATCCCTCCAAGTAGAGCCCCATGGTGCTTTATGCATCTGCCAATCTCCCTCAAAAAACACCCCCTAATTGGAACGACTTTACGGATTACAGCAAAGATCTGTCAAGTACCTACGTTTTCATCAAGACAAACCCCGTTATACCCTAACTTGGGAAACTCAAGTTTTTCCCCAGGTATGGAAGCTGGAGCATTTCAAAATCTTAAAAATAAGGGTATATACCAAGTCTCACTTTCTTAAATCTGAATCGTGGCCAACAGTAAAAACACTGACTCAAATAGGTGGTTTATTTGAAATCAACTTTTGGCAAGCCCTCCTAATTAGCCACTTCATGAGAACCTTAGGTCCCTCTATAAATTTTCGACGTCAACTAACAACTTTCGAAGTATATTGCAATGAGAAAAACCATTATCACATGGGATCTCTAAGATGTATAAATTGTTAAACAACCCCACCGAGGACTATTCGATGCCGTGCTTTAGTAAGTGGGAGAGAGATCTAAAGAGAACCTTCTCCCCGATGCAACGTAAACAAATTATTTATCTGACTTTTTATTCTTCAGTAAGTAGCAAGACTCAGGAGTCTAATTATAAATTTTTGACAAGGTGGTACTACACCCCTGCACGATTGAATAAACTTTCAAATGAAAATTTAGATAAGTGTTGGAGATGTGGAGAAGAAAGTGGATCGCTAGTACATATATTTTGGTCTTGTAGGAAAATAAGGCAATATTGGCTTGATATTCAAAAAATTATACAAGACATAACGGACATACCAATACCAGATGACCCTGCATTTCTCCTCCTTCATTGCTCACAAATCCCTGCTCAAACTTATAGAAGATCAGTAATAAGTCACATGATTAATGCAGCTAAAGCAGGGATCCCATTGCACTGGAGGGAATCTCAACCTCCCTCAATTTTGGAGGGGTTAAATAGGACTCTCGAAATAGAAGCTATGGAGGACCTTGTCCTCTCAGCTAAGAATAGGGAAAATCAATATAAAAACAGACTTGGCTGAGTTGGATCAGATTTAAGAATTCTGAAACTGGGAAGAGACTACTGACAGCGTGAGTAGTAGTTAAATAAAGACATCCATAAACGGGAGCTATATAATTATATAGTTTAACTTAAAAGGGAAATTTATATTTCAATAACTTACATTTCAATAACTCTCTCCTTTTCTCCCCCCCCTTTTTTTCCCCCTCTCCCCCCCTTCTCTCGCTCTCCTCCTCTCTCTGACCTCCATTGTTATGGGGGGATGTTATGGGGAGAGGAGGGAGGGGACTGGGGTTGAGGGAAACTGATTATTATAGGGAAGGGTTAAGTTGGGTTTAGGTTGAAAGAAGGATGGAAATAAACTGTGTCAAATTATTTTCCTATTGCATAGGAAAGAATGTTGTAAAATAATTTTTTTTCTCATGTGTTTGTCAATGACAAAATTGAATAAAAAAAAAAAAAAAAAAAAAAAAAAAAAGGGACACTTACCTGTCCAGGTCGCCCGCCGAAGCCGAGCTACCGCTTGGCTCTCGGCTTCCCCCTCCGCCATCCTCTGTGAGGGAATCAGGAAGTGAAGCGCTGCGGCTTCACTGCCCGGTTCCCTACTGCGCGTGCGCCAGTCACGCTGCGTTGTCCTCACTGGTCCCCCGTTGAGTTCTGGGGGGGGGGGGGGGGCGCAACTCTCGCGGGAGTCTATACCCGGAAGGTGCAAATACCTGTTTTATAAAGGTATCTGCACCCCCTCCCCCCTGAAAGGTGCCAAATGTGACACCGGAGGGGGGGGGGGGTGAGGGTTCCGAAAAGCGGAGGTTCACTTTTGGGTCCTTGGTTGGCTACCCAATATCATGCCACCTATTCCAACTTCTTCCGCAGGGTCTCGATTTTGCTGGCGAAGTCCCTCCCAGCTGAGACTTTGCTTGTGAAGTTGAATCCTGCGGAACAATTCGTTATACTTACTCTCTGCATAACTTCCACAGTTCTTACGCTGGTGAACATATAAATTCCTCCCCCGTTTTCCCCGGAAGTTCTCTCCCATCTGTCTCTAATGTTACTGTCCAGATCCCCGGGTCCCCTGCTCTTTGTAGTAGACTTCAACGCTGTACTCGACCCTACAGTGGACCGCTTGCGGGGTGGGGGCAGGCCCTATCCCTCATTTGCTGACTGGACCCAGGTATTTGCCCTTACCGAGCTGTGGCGTTGGAAGCACAGACAGTTCTCCTGTCATTCAGACTCCTTCCATACTATGTCTCGCATAGATATGGCATTCGCCCCAACGGATGTGCTCCCACTGGTTCATTCAATCACATACCTGCCTAGAGGGATTTCGGACCATGCCTCTTTGCTGGTCGGTCGTCTCCTCCTCCTGCCAAAAAACGGGCCCTCGGGTCTGGAGATTGAATTCTCACTGGCTTGAGGATGAGACAGTACAAGCTGAGTGCCAGAGGGGCGTGACCGAATACTGGAGGCTGAACCAGGGTACCACTGGATTCACCACGGCCTGGGATGCTTCCAAGGCAGTGCTGAGAGGTACCTTTATGTGTCTATTACTGGTATTCTGCGCAAAAACCACCAACATACTGAGGAACTAGAAAATGCTTTGGCGGAGGCAGAGTACTCCATAAAGGCCCTCAGACCACGCTGACCCCGTGGCTCCATAGTCGCAGGGAATATGAACTTCGCTTGCTAGATCTCACTAAAAAAACATATGCTCTATGTCACACAGAAGACCTTTGAGCATGGTAACAAAGCGGGTTGCCTACTCGCATATCTTACCAGATCCGACTGTGCCCCTATCTCTATCCCCAGGATATTGGTCTCATGCCGCGTACACACGATCGTGATTCACGGCGGTGAAAACACCGCCGTGAATCACGACATGAAAAAAAAAATGAAAAACGAGGGAACGGCATGTTCCCCCACACACGACCGTTTTTTCCCGTCATTTTTTTCTTTGTCGAGAAAAACGACCGTGTGTGGGCTCCGTGGCAGTGATTCCCTATGGGAAAACTGCCGCGGAAAAAAATGCTGGAAAAAACGATGAGAAAAATTAGAACATGTTCTAATTTTTCTCATCGTGATTAATGCCGTTTTTCCCGTCGGGAAAAATGATCGTGTGTACGCGGCATCAGGGAATACGATTAGTGCTGTCCCCCAGGATATAGCAGAAGCCTCTCTTTAATCAGGACCGCTACACTTCCAGAGCCGATTACTCGGAGACACAACTTGATGACTACTTAAGCCAAGAATCACTCCCCCGATTGACAGACCAGGTCCAGAGAGAGTTGAATGAGCCGCTATCTGTGGAAGAACTTTCACAGATGCCGGCTCATAAGACACCAGGTTTGGACGGGTTTCCAGTTGAATGGTATAAGCCATTTGAACACCTCCTTGGCCCTATTTTACTCAAACGTACAATGCGGCCCTGAAGGAGGTGGTACTTCTCCCCTCGATGAGGAGGGTGCTTAATGTCTTACTTCTTAAACCTAGAAAGGATCTGCTGAAATGCGACTCCTACCGGCCGATAACTTATTAATGTAGATACCAAAATTCTGGCTAAGGCTCTGGCAAACCTTCTGATTGCCAAGTTGGTGGGGAGTGATCAGGGAGGTTTCATACCGAGGCGATCGACCAGGATGAACATTTGCAGATTGTTCCACAACTTTACGTTTCCGCATGACTGTCCGCCTACTAGGGCTGCAACGGATCAGCGGTGATCCGTGATCCGAACGGGTCACCCTGTTCGGATCGGATCACCACTCGATCCGCAGCCTCAGCCTTAGGAAAGGCCGCGGCTTCAGCCTAGCTCCGGAGCTGCGGCCATCTTGGTACACCCGACGGCGGCGGCTGCCTTGTGCGCGCTGTCGTCATCACCCCTCGCTACTCGTGGATCTGAACTGGCCGGCGGGAGAGACTAAAGTAAGTGGGGGAGATGCCCATTACAGGGGGGAGATTGTGGATATTACAGGGGGGAGATTGTGGATATTACAGGGGGGAGGGGGGGGGGAATGACGTGGATATTAGTAATGTTTTTTTTTTGCCGATCCGAAAACGATCCGATCCGTGAGTTTTTTGATTCGATGCACCCCTACCACCTACCGCCGTTTCGGGTCTTTGCGTTGTATGGCTTTGGCCCCCTGGATCCGAATCCTCTATACCATGCCACTCGCCCGTATTCGCAGATTACTGACGCCTTCCAGATTACCAGAGGCACCAGACAGGGCTGCCCTTTATCACCCCTTCTGTTCGCCCTGGCCATGGAGCCCCTTGCTGTTCGCGAAGGAGTGAGGAACTACGGATCCGGACTACCCATAAATGGTGTAGAGCAGTGGTCTCCAAACTGCGGCCCGGGGGCCAGATGCGGCCCTTTACTTGCTTTTATACAGCCCTTGGGGCACAATTCCTCACAATGACACCAACAATGGGGCAAAGTTTCTCTCAATTACACCAACCATGGGGCATAATTTCTCCTACTGACACCAACGATGGGACACAAATCCTCATAATGACACTAAAAATAGGGCACAATTGCTTACAATGACACCGCACAATTGCTTACAATGACACTAATGATAGGAGACAATTCCTCTCCATGACACCAACAATGGGGCACAGTTTCTCTCAATAAAACCAACAATTGGACAAAATGACATTAGTGATGACACCAACAATGGGACCCAATAACGGGGCACAATTACTCCCACTGAAACACACAATGGGGCGTTAATTTTTCGCACTGATGTCGGGACCTTTTCGACTTCCCCTGACCGGCCCTCGTAAACTCTGAAGGACAGTAAACTGGCCCTTTGCTTAAAAAGTTTGGAGACCCCTGGTGTAGAGGAACGGATTTCTCTCTATGCGGATGATACGCTGGTTTACTTAGCGGACCCTCAAGACCCACTCACTAACTTGTTAACTACAGTGACTACCTTTGGAGACTTCTCCGGATTCCGAGTGCATTGGGAGAAATCTACCCTTTTCCCCCTTAGACCAAACTCTTACTTCACAGACTCACTCAGGCTCTAGATTACAAATAGCCACCTCTTTTAGATACCTAGGAGTTATGGTTCAATTGCCATTATCCCTATATTACCAATAGCTTAGGCCCTCTACTGCTTCAACTAGACTCAAACTAAACAATGGGGGGACTTACCCCTGGACCTGATTGGGCAAGCCAACATCCTCAAGATGATAGATTTGCCCAAACTATTGTATGTCCTGGCTAACTCCCCTTGCAAAATTCCCAAAACAAAATTTTTAAGAGCATTAACTGGATCTGTATTCCAAAGCTTTCTGTATTCCTACCATTCTAAAGCGTTCCTTTGGAATGGTAGGCCCCCTAGAGTGGCACTGGAGACACTTAGTCTTCTGTCTCACTTTAGCAGGATTAGCTTTCCCTGATTTTTACCTTTACTATCAGGCATCTCAACTGGTTAATATCCAGGACTGGCTACACTCTGATTCGAACAATTCATGCACCACCACTGAAGGGGCCATAGTTTCATCGTTCGAAACACTGCATAACATGGTCTATTGTGGGTGCACACCTCCAGGACCTGGAATTACTATTTTACGTACCTCTCTATCCTTATTTAAAACTGACACTTAAACATGCCCCTGGCTCATGGTCAGCCTCCCCAAATAGTCCACTTAGGTTTATTCCTACACTTCCGGAAAACTCCTTGCCTGACCCACAACGGTGGACCTCCCAAGGGATCAAATACTTATGTCACATATACACCCCTCAGGGCTTTAAATCTCTCACCCAGATGAGAAATGACTGACTTGCCACGCACCTACTTGTTTTTTTACTACCAGCTTAGACATGCTGTGCGAGCACAGTTTGGTTCCCTAGACCAGTGTTTCTCAACTCCAGTCCTCAAAGCGTCCCAACAGGTCATGTTTTCAGGATTTCCCTCAGATGAAACAGCTGTAGTAATTACTAAGGCAGTGAAACTGTTCAAATTACCTATGCAAAATAATGGAAAGCCTGAAAACATGAACTGTTGGGGCGCCTTGAGGGCTGGAGTTGAGAAACACTGCCCTAGACAACCCGCTTGTAAATCCTGACCTAGAAAAACTTACGATCCCCGGACAAAACTTATTTCTACTTATTACTTAGCTCTGGCGGCGGACTCCAACCCTAGATTCAAGGCGTCGCAATGAAAATGGGACTCCCTAGATATATCTCTAACACGGAGGATGACTGGTCCGAATTCTGTGATACTTTCAAGGCTTCTGTTATATCCTCCAGGGACAGGATAATCCAAATAAAAATCTTCCAATCGCACCTCATCCCGGCTAAGATGCACAAAATGGGCATATTATCCTCTGCCGAGTGCTTTCGGGGATGTGGACATACAGCAGACTTCATTCATTGCTTTTGGAATTGCCTCATAGTGCAGGATTTTGGGAGGAGTGTAGACTCCTTTCTCTCTTAAGCCCTCCCAACATACTCAACCCCAAGAACTGCCTCCTAGGGGTCTTTGATGATCTGTTTCCTCCCAGGTCAAAAACGACTACTTCGGATCCTATACTTTTATGCTAAAAAAAATCAATTTTACTGACTTGGAGGGGGAACAGCAACTCCAACAAGGGGACGGTGGTTGAAACTGGTTAACGAAGCCCTTCCACTTTATAAACTTGCCTTTGATATTCACAAGAGGAAGAAAACATTTCCTAAATCTGGGGAAGGTGGCTGGTTAGCCCCCTGACCCTTTCCCCTATACTGCCATGAGGGGTGTAAACCAGAAGCAGCTTACCTTATACCACAATTACACTCTTATGCAATTTCACAGACTATGATTGTCATGCTTGTATACTATGAATGATGTACTTTGTCTTTCTATTATACTGTTTAAACGGATGTACAGATCTTCTTGTTTAGACTGATGTAGGAGCAAGTTTTATAATGTGGGTCAGATCTTGTTAGGTCCTTTTGTACTGTCTTTGTATGTTAAGAAAATCCAATAAAAATATCTTTAAAACAAACAAAAAAAAAAAACGAAACTATATGGTTAGGGAGCAAAATCTCTAATCTGAGGACAGACAGAAGAGATATACTGTATATACTACAAGGTTGAAATCTGGTAAATATCACTCAGATCAAAGTTTGTATCTAAAAAAAAAAAAAAAAGTTGACGATTTTCAGACAGAACTGTAATATGATTTATGACAGACTTCCTTGTCATAGGCAGGTGGCTTGATATATAGTTAGTGGGGTCTAATCAACATTCATTTTATACGACAGCGATGGGAAAATTCGAAGGAGCAGAAAGGAAAACTTCTTGGTCACATGGATATTCTCGTCCGAAAATAGATACGTGTATGGCCAGCATAAGGCTCAGTTCACACCTATGCAGTTTTCTTATGATCAGTTTCTGCTGTGTTTTTTGCATATTTGATTTTGCAGCAATGTACAATTTGTTGTTGGGCAGAATAAAAAAATAAAAATGCATTTTGCAGCAAAGAAACCACACTACATGCTTTTCTGCAGCTTCTCCATTTTTTTTTTTTTTTTTTTTAAAACAAACATGTTATACTTCCCTGCTCTGTGTAATGGTTTTGCACAGAGCAGCCCCGATTCTCTTTTTCCGGGCTCCCCCGCCGCCACTTCTGGCTGCTCCTGCCTTCACAGTGCACCTATAGCAAACGTCAAAGTATAGTATAGAGCAGTGTTTCTCAACTCTAGTCCTCAAGGTGCCTCAACAGGTCATGTCTTCAGGCTTTCCATTATTTTGCACAGGTGATTTGATCAGTTTTACTGCCTTAGTAATTACCACAGCTGTTTCATTTGAGGGAAATCCTGAAAACATGACCTGTTGGGGAGCCTTGAGGGCTGGAGTTGAGGAACACTGGTAAAGAGTGCCCCTATAACAAGCTGCAAAGTATAGTATAGAGTGCCCCTATAGCAAGGTAAAAAAAAAAACTTCCCTTTAAAACCAGACTTCCTGTTAGGACTACATGTCCCATGATGCATTGTTTCTCACATTGACAAGTTCTCAGGCACTTACTGACATGTATGGATGGTGTACCGAGCTGTATGTGTGCTTCACTGTATTTACTGATATGTAAACAAAAACATTATGCAGGCCAACTAATCAGCTGACCGATTATGAAAATAGTTGACAACCACTTTCATTGTCGATTAATTGATTCGTTGTTTCGGCCCTACTGCAGAATATAGGAAACTGCTAGCAGTGGCCAAAGGACTTAGAGTCCTCTAAATAACACTGAAAAGGGCAAAGATATCAAACTGCATATAATATAAAGTATGGTGTAGAGTGTGTTGGTTACATATTTCAAACTTATGTACAGAATTTCCACAGCACTGACTTCCTTTTGAACTAGGATTCATTATTACACGTCCTTTTGCCAAGACCCATTTTGATGTGTATAGAGAACTATAAAGAATACCTGTCCTGTAGGCAGAGGCTGATCCAGCATTTCCACATCAGGATGCTGTGGGAGGTTGTACAATCTGCACAGGTCACAAATCAATCGCTTCAGTTGCTGCAAGAGCTACAGAGAAAAACACAAAATAACCAATATATGCTGTCAAAAGTTTTTCTGTAATGCAGTTACTGCAGATCAGCTATTCATTTCACTGCCTAGTACCCCACAATTGCCTGCAATTGGCTTATTGCCTACAACAGATGTCTGCATGGGGCTTTGGATCAAGGTACAGGTGGCAATTTCAAGGAATTCAGAAAAGTTTTTTTATCCTAAGTGTTTGTGACATTAAACAGGCAAGAAAGGCAGAAACTTTTACTGATTTAGCTACCCAATTAGACAGTAAGCTCTAATGAGCAGACCCCTCATATTTTATGGTATTGTAACAGTACTGTCTCCCTATATATTGTAAATCATTGCACAAACGGTTGGCACTATAAATCCTGAACACCACCACCACTACTTGGCAATGCTTATGTAACAAATGCAAGTAACAATTTGCAATAAAGTTTGCCAGTATCTAATAAAAAATAAATAAAAAATAGGGGATGCCCCAAAAATATGCGTTCTATTCTTGAAAGGCACAAATACATGGAAACAAAGAACCAGATATATACTAGCATTGGTGGCAAAAAGCTTTGAGCCAAAAATCAAAACACCACCAGCCTATTTGTCAGCACTGTAACTTATGTACTGTCACAAATAAGATCTATAAAAAGGGAACGATTTCTATGGGACCAACCTGTAATCGCTATGCAAGACAGCAGGGGAGTTAACACACTCCACCACACACACACACGCGTTTCTTCCTCTCCATCTGAATGAGCCAGGTATCAATCTCTCGCTAGAGACTTACATTCTACAGAAAATTTCATCAGCAAGGGGAGCAGTGATTCACTCATTCAACTGGTTAGGGAGCAACACAAGATGGTGAGAGATTCACCTTCACATTTTTAGCAATCAGACCTTTGGAAGAGATCTTGCCAACGCCAGGATTGCCATTGTGATATGGGCCCAAAAAAAAAAAAAAAACACAAAAAAGGTTTAACCGCTTCTGGACTGCCCCACGTACATTTATTGCGACAGGGCGGCCCGGGTGCACAAAATCACATACCTGTACGCAATTTCGTGCATGCAGTTTAGAGGAGCGCGCGACGCTCCCGCTGCGATTTGACACAGCGGGAGCCAGTCAATGGGGTCCAGCGGCTGCCGTGACGATCGTTCACAGGAGAGACGGATCAGCGGTGTGCCAATGTAAACAAAGCAAACAGCTGATCTGTCAGGGAGAAAAAGTGGGAGATTTGTGTCATCTAAGCTGAATAACGATCTCTTTTCATCCAGTGTAACAGCCCCCCCCCCCCACAGTTAGAAACACCTCCCAGGGAACACATTTAACCCCTTGATTACCCACTAGTGTTAACCCCTTCCTGTGTCATTTATACAGTAATCAGTGCATTTTTATAGCACTGATCACTGCATTAATGTCACTGATCCCAGGAGAGTCCGGTCTGCTGCAATCCCACAACCAAAAGAGAAAAAATTAAAAATAAATAAAGTGTGTGTGTACACTTCCAGTACTAGTAAATAAAAAAGAAAAAAATTGTTTTCAAAATTGTCAGGCCTTTTGTTTATAGCCTAAAAAAAAAAAAAGCGCCGAGGTGATCAAATACCACCAAAAGAAAGCTCTATTTGTGGGGGGCGATTTTATTTAGGTGAAGTGTCACACGACCGTTAGTTAAAGCCACGCACTGCCGTAACGCAAAGTGGCCTGGTCAGGAAGGGAGTAAAAACTTCCGGGGCTGAAGTGGTTAAAGAGAAAAATCGGAGTTTACCAGTTGTAAGAAACTACTGTCAAACACTGAATAAATCAGCCTCCACACTGTCATTTAGAAATTCAAAATAGCTGCTGCTAATAATGTTGTATGATGGCTTACTACAAGTTGGCAAGTGATAATAAAACTCACCAATGTGTTGCTTTTTTTAATGTCTTCCAAGCGTTCCAAAACTGAAGTCAGATTTGGGTCATCTGATTCTACAAACCATATTGGTGCAGAGGAAGGGTAGGACTCCTAAGATAGAAAACAAAAAAAAAAAAAAAAAATGGTCAGTGTTTGAATACATTTTTTAAAGGATCAAAAGCCAACACAAATACTAAACCTACAGTGGGTATAGAAAAGAATGACCGCCTTTAAAATAATCATTTTGTGACTTGGCAGCCTGAAATGAAGACCGTTTGTTTTATTCAGCTTTATTTACTCAGTGCAACTTATAACATCCAAGTGAAAGATACAGAATCAGAGTTGGAAAAAAGGATCACCCCCCCTCCTAAAAATGACTTGTACACTCAAATCAGGTGCCATCACCTTCTCAATGGTATGACAAGAGCTTTCCTGGAGCATTTCAGTCCCTGCTAGTGCAACAGAAGCAAACAGCTATGGGTGGCAAAGCACTGTCAAAAGATCTCCGGGATAACGTTGTGGACAGGCAGATGAATACAAAAAAAAAAAAAAAAAAAAATTCATAATTCAAAAGGCCTATTAAGAATTCAATGCCTAGAAGCACAGCAATTTCTATTAAGTAGAAGGTATTTATTTCATTGGATGTACTTATATAGCACTTTACATATACATTGTACATTCACATCAGTCCCTATCCTAAAAGAGCTTACACTCTAAGGTCCCTAACTCACATTCATAATATGGCCAATTTAGACAGAATCCAATTACCTACCAACATGTCTGGAGTGTGGGAGGAAACCCACACAGGCACAGGGAGAACATGCAAACTTCAGGCAGGTGGTCTCGTGGTTGGGATTTGAACCAGCGACCGTTTTTACTGCTTTGGCATAACACAGATCCTCCCTGGACCAGGACGCTGTTCCACACTAATGAAAGTGCCAGGAGGAAACTGGTCAGAGAGACTACCAAGTTGCCTACAGCAACTCTGAAGCAGTTGCAGAAATTTGTGACAGAGTGGTTATTGTGTGTATAGGACATCAAATTCTCCACAAATGCGACTTGTATGGGAGGGTTGCAAGAGAAAAAAAAAAAAAAGCCACTCCGCAAGAAAGGCCACATGCAGTCACAACTAACTGGGCTTTACCAAAAATGCACCTTTAAGATTCCAAGTACACATGAAAAAGGTGTTCTGGTCAGATGAGACTAAAATTGAATTACAGTATATACTACAGTACAAGCCGAGTTTTTCCAGCACATTTTTTGTGCTGAAAATGCCCCCCCCCCCCCGGCTTATACCCGAGTCATCTTTTTGCGCCTGATCTCCCGGACTTTGGGGACCCGGTACTTGCCAGCCGTAGGTCCCCTGGACCCAAAACTTGGCACACATGTAGCTCAACTCTTCCTCTACAAGTGTGCAATGTGTGTTGTCCGGGGGGGGGGGGGGGGGGGACGTACGGCCTGGGAACACCGATTTTTCAAAGCCGGGCACCCCTTCCATAGACTCCCATGGACCCACAACTTGGCACACATGTAGCCCCATTTCTCCTCTACAAGTGTGCAACGTTTGTTGTCTAGGGGACCTACGGCCCTTCCATAGACTCCAATTTTAAACGCAAGTCTAGGCATGGACACAGTGAGGCATGGAGATGGACACCCTAGGCTTATACTCGAGTCAATACGTTTTCCCAGTTTTTTGTGGTAAAATTAGGTGCCTCGGCTTATACTCGAGTATATACAGTATTTTTGGCCTCAACACCAAACAAGTCTTGCGGAAATCGAAAGAACACCATTCCTACAGTAAGGCATGGAGGTGATAATATTCTGTTATGGGGTGTTTCTCTGCATCAGAGACTGAAGCACTTGTCAGGATAGGAGGAAAAATGGATGGGGCAAAACACCATCACATTCTTAACCACTTCAACCCGGACCGTTTTGCAGCTAAAGGACCAGGCCACTTTTTGCGATTCGGCACTGCGTCGCTTTAACTGACAATTGTGCGGTCGTGCGACATGGCTCCCAAACAAAATTGACGTCCTTTTTTTCCCCCCACATATAGAGCTTTCTTTTGGTGGTATTTGATCACCTCTGCAGTTTTTATTTTTGTGCTATAAACAAAAATAGAGCGACAATTTTGAAAATAAAAATTGCAATATTTTTTACTTTTTGCTATAATAAATATCCCCAAAATATATATAAAAAATATTTTTTTCCCCTCAGTTTAGACCGATACGTATTCTATTTTTTTAACCAAAAATAAAGTCGCAATAAGCGTTTATTGGTTGGCGCAAAAGTTATAGCGTTTACAAAATAGGGGATAGTTTTATGGCATTTTTATTATTCTATTTTTTTACTAGTAAAGGCGGCGATCAGTGATTTTTTTCGTGACTGCGACATTATGGCAGACACATCGGACACTTTTGACACATTTTTGGGACCATTGTCATTTTCACAGCGATCCGTGCTATAAAAATGCACTGATTGCTGTGAAAATTACACTGGCAGTGAAGGGGTTAACCACTAGGTGGCGCTGTAGGGGTCAAGTGTTCCCTGCATCGTGTTTAACTGTAGGGGGAGATGGGTTCTTTGTCACATGACATCGATCTCTGCTCCGAGTACACGGAGCTGAGATCCGTGCCATTGTCACTAGTCAGAGCGGGGAGATGCTTGTTCACACAAGCATCTCCCTGCTCTATACCTCCGTGAGACGATCGCAGGGATCCCTGTGGTGAGAGAGTCCGCGGTCCGACTCACGTGGATGGCGGCAGGGTCGCGAGCGCGCCGCCGGCAGCGACCACACAGACAGGCATTTAAAGGGGACGTACAGGTACGTTGATATGCCCGTCCATGCCATTCTGCCGACGTATAAGTACAGGAGGCGGTCGGCAAGTGGTTAAAAAGGGAAAATCCGCTGTCCTCTGCCAGAAAGTTGTCAATAGGAAGAAGTTTACCCTCCAAACATAATAATCCAAAATCACACAGCAAAAAAATGATCACAGTGGTTGAAGGAGAAAAAAGGTGAATGTGCTGGCATGGCCTAGTCAGAGCCAAGACTTGAACCCCATTAAAAATGCTGTGGAATTACTTGAAGACTGCAGTCCACAAACCGTCACCATCAAATTTAAATGAACTTGAGCAGTACTGCACAGAAGAGTGGGCAAAGTCTAGACGTGCAAAGTTTGTGGAGAGTTTATCCCAACAGACTAAAGGCTGTAATTAACCACTTAACAACCGCCCACTGTAAATATACGTCGGCAGAATGGCACAGACAGGCACAATCACGTATATGTACGTGATCGCCTTTGTATAGTTGGGGGGTCCGATCGGACCCCCCTTCTTTACAGTGAGCGGTGGTTAAGTGTTCGGGAGCGATCCGGGATGAGGGGACGGCCGTTCGATTCCGGCCACCCCCTTGCGATCGCTCCCGTCGAATGAAAACCTTCCTCTGCCTGTGTAATGTAAACACAGGCAGAGGAAGTGATGTCATCTCTCCTCGTGTCGGTCTTTTCGATCCGGCGCGAGGAGTGAAGACATCTCACAGTAAGTGCACCAACAGCCCACTGACACCAGTACACGTAGGCACACTTACACCCCCCAGATCACCCCCAGTCAGTCAGTCACAGTGCACCGTTTGCAGTGGTCATTTTTTTACTGATCACTGCAATCAGTGTCATTTGTGACAGTAAAAAGTTGCAGGGCAGTTAGGTTTAGGCCCCTTTAGGTCCAGGGTAGCCCCCCCTAATAAAGGTTTAACCCCTTGATAGCCCCCCAGGTAACCCTTTCACCCCCTAACACCAGCGTCACTAAGCGATCGTATTTCCGATCGCTGTATTTAGTGCCGGTGGTGCCCTAGATAGCCAGTTATTTTTAGTTTCGCCGCAGGTTTTTATAGCGTCAGGTACCCCCAAATATTTTAACCCCCTGATTGCCCCTAGAGTTAACCCTTGCACCAGTGATCACCGTATAAGTTTTACTGGTGACACTGGTTAGCCGGTTAGTTATTTAGGTTACCTGTCAGGTTTTTACATAGCGTCGGGTACCCCCATATATAACCCAATAAAGGTTTTAACCCCCTGATTGCCCCTAGTTAACCCTTTCACCAGTGATCACCATATAAGTTTTACGGGTGACGCTGGTTGGTTAGTTTGCTTTTTACAGCATCAGGGCACCCGCCGTATATAACCCAATAAAGGTTTAACCCCCTGATTGCCCAGCGGCTGATATCAATTAGGTTTTAGCGCCAGAGAGGGTCTGCGTCGCCCCAGGCAGCGTCAGGTTAGTGCCAGTAACGCCAACACCCACGCGCAAAGCATACACCTCCCTTGGTGGTATAGTATCTGAACAGATCTATACTAGCGTCCCCAGCGGTTTAGGGTTCCCAAAAACGCAGTGTTAGCGGGATCAGCCCAGATACCTGCTAGCACCTGCGTTTAGCCCCTCCGCCCCGCCCAGCCCACCCAAGTGCAGTATCGATCGATCACTGTCACTTACCAAACACAACACACATAACTGCAGCGTTCGCAGAGACAGTCCTGATCCCTGCGATCGCTAAGTTTTTTTGGTATCGTTTGATACATTTGCTGACAGTCAGGAGCATTTTTTTCCCTGTGAATCTTACTAGTGTACCCCTAAATTTAGAGCCCAAAATGGCAAGACGAAGGTACACTAGTAAAGAGGCCTACGAGATTCTGGGCATGACAGATAGTGAAGAGGAGGTCACGCATCTGTCAGATTCAGGCTCAGAATACCTTCCCGTAGAAGACAGTGAAGTCAACGGCTCCTCGTCAGATAGCTCCGACGACGAAGTTGAGGTCCCTGCTAAGGTCAGGCGTACCCGATCTTCTGAGGTTGTTGAGGAGCAAGAACCACAGGGCTCTCGTATCATGGAGCAGATTAGTACTAGCGCCGCTATTCTTTCTGGTGAATTGGCAAGCACCAGCGGCCTAGTACAGCCTGGGCGTACATCCAGCACTGCAGTATCACGTGGTGACGTGGCAAGTCCCATAAGTGCAGTTCAAGCGGGCGAGGTGGCAAGCACAAGTAGTGTCCCGCTGCCACCAAGAAGACAAAGGCAGGCCCGTCGTGCCCATCCTGCAGAATTCGCCTATCCTGATTGGGTCCCCACCACTTCTGCAGAACCCGTACTTCCCCCATTCACTGCCCAACCCGGTATTCAGGTGGAAAATGCAAGTTAGACTTACCGGTAACTTGTTTTCCCAAGAGTCTTTCAGGACAGCACATGAGTGGCTCCACCCACTAGGAAACAGGAAACACAATCATCACCATAATTTAAAAGGAGGTGACTCCCCACATCTCGTCAGTTGTAGTAGAGTACCTCCGGCCCAAGCTGGAACACAATCAGAATATGGTTAATCACAGCATGTATGTACATTTTTATATATATATATATATATATATATATATATATATATATATATATATATATATATATCTCTCATCAATATATACAAACCAAGAAGGGCGGGTAGCTTGCTGTCCTGAAAGACTCTTGGAAAACAAGTTACCGGTAAGTCTAACTTGCATTTTCCCTTATCGTCTTTCAGGACAGCACATGAGAGGATAATCGAGACTTACCAACTAGGGAGGGACAACAGCCTGCAGGACCTTTCTGCCAAATGCCTGATCATCGGCTATCAGCAGGTCCAGTCTGTAATGGACAAATGTTAAATAGCTTGACCACGTAGCCGCCTTACAGATCTGATGTGGGGTGGCACCAGCTTTTTCTGCCCATGTAGTGGCTAGAGCTCGAGTAGAGTGTGCATGTATTCCCTGTGGAGGAGACAAACCCGTCTGGGAATAAGCTTCAGAAATAGCCAGTTTTAGCCATCTAGCAATTGACCCCTTCGATGCTTGGCGTCCCTTTCTGTTACCAGAAAAAAGAACAAATAAAGAGTCCGAAGACCTAAAGTCCTTTGTTATTTCCAAGTAGTGTAATAAAATTCTTCTTACATCTAAGTTATGGAAGTCTCCCTTCTTCCTGAAGGATTTGAACAAAAAGTCGGCAGGATAATTTCCTGCGATCTGTTATGAACTGATGCCACCTTTGGCAAAAACCCTGGATCTGTTTTAAGCACAATCCTGTCTGGGTAAATTAACATAAAAGGTTCTTTTATTGAAAGAGCGTGTAGTTCACTGATTCGTCTCGCAGTCGTAACTGCAACTAAGAATACCGTTTTAAGAGTCAAATCTTTCAACGAGATTGTCTGTAACGGTTCGAAAGGTTCTTTCGTGAAGGCTTGCAAAACTACTGACAGGTCCCATTTAGGAAAATGTTTAGTAGGCACTGGCCTGGCTCTAGTAAGTGACCTAAAGAATCTTGTGATCAAAGGAACTGAGGAAATAGTTTTTTCCAGGTATACTCCCAGGGCAGCCACTTGCACTTTGAGAGTGCTAATTGCAAGACCTTTGTCCACACCATTTTGTAGAAACTCCAGAATCGACACAATGTCTTCTAGGGTTCGGTTTGATGAATGACACCAACTGTTGTAGACTTTCCAAACCTTTGCGTAGATATCTCTAGTTACTCTCTTTCTACTGGCGAGTAAAGTAGATACTAGAGGCTCTGACAGTCCTTTGTTCCTTAATAGCTGCTCCTCAGATACCAAGCCGTGAGGCTTAGTCTGGCTACGTCCGGGTGGTACACTGGGCCCTGAAGTAGCAAGTCCTGCCTGAGAGGAAGCTGCCAGAAAGGTTTGATCATTTGTAGGATGGAGGAAAACCAGGCTCTTTTCGGCCAGAACGGAGTGATCAGGATTACTGATCCCTTTTCCTTCTGTATTTTTCTCAATACCAGAGTGATTAGCTGAAAAGGAGGGAAGGCATAACCCAGATGGAAGCTTCAGGTATGTGCCAAGGCATCTATCCCTATTGATCTGCTGTCTCGGTGCAGAGAGAAGAATTGAGGGAGCTGGGTGTTTTCTTTTGATGCAAACAGATCCACCTGAGGACATCCCCACTTCTTGGTGATCAGTGAGAATATCTCCGGATTCAGGCTCCACTCTGCCTCTTGAATTCTCTGTCTGCTCAAGAAGTCTGCTACTTCGTTTAGCGTGCCTTTGAGATGCACTGCTGACAGGGAGAGTAAATGCTTCTCTGCCCACTCTAGGATTTCTGATGACAGCAACAGTAGAGCTTTGCTCCTTGTGCCCCCCTGTTTGTTCAGGTATGCCACTGTGGTGACATTGTCTGAAAGAATCTGCACATGGGACCCTTGGAGGTTTGGAGAGAAGGCAGCCAAGACTAGAGCAACTGCTTTTAACTCCCTCCAGTTTGAGGACCTTCCTGTTTCGGATTGGGACCAAACTCCCTGTGCTATGTTTTGATCCCAGTGGGCTCCCCATCCCCAACTGCTGGCGTCTGTCGTGACCCTTACTTCTGTCGGAAAGGACCAAAGCAGGCCCCTTGACAGAACTGCCTGATTCCTCCACCACCAAAGAGTCCTCTTGACCCTGGTGGGAAGTTTTACTTTTGTGTCTAAGGTTTCTGGGCTGTGATCCCATACCTGTAGAAGAAAATGCTGGAGGGGCATGAAATGGAGCCTCGCTCATTGAATGGCCGGCATTGTTGAGGTTAAGGTACCCAGGACTGACATAATCCTCCTGATTGACACCTCCTGGTTTGTCTGAAGACTGGCTACTACACTCAAGACCTTGTCTTTTTCTTCTGGGAGAAAAATCCTTTGCTCTACAGAATCTATCAGATAACCTAGAAACTGAACTCTTTGAGCAGGATTGAAATGAGATTTTTGAGTATTTACAATCCAGCCCTGCGGGCCTTGGTTAGATCTACCTGCAACCTCTCTCTGGAAGGGGCAAAAATTAGGAGGTCGTCCAGATAAGGGATGACCGAGATTCCCTGTAGACGGATAGGAGCTAGAGCTTCCGCCATTATCTTGGTGAATATCCGCGTGGCGGATGAAAGGCCAAACGGGAGGGCCTTGAATTGTAAATGAAGCACCTCCCTCCCCATTTTTATTGCCAACCTTAGGTATTTTTGAGTCCCAGGGGCTATGGGCACATGCAGGTATGCGTCTCTTAAGTCGATTGATGCCATGAAGCATCCCTTGACTAAGATTTCTCACCGAAAAAATGGCGTCCATGCGGAACCGCCTGTATTGGACTGACTTGTTTAACGGTTTTAAATTAAGAATGAGACGGAAGCTTCCTGATGGTTTCCTTATCAGGAAGATTTGGGAATAGAAACCCCGGTAACGTTCCTCTGGAGATACCTGAACCACAACACCCTGTCTCATCAGATCCTCCAAGAGGTTTTTCATGGCTAGGGCCTTTGTTGTGTCCCTTGGCAGGTTTGTTACACAGTATCTTTCTGGAGGAAGATCCGAAAGTTCCATTTTGTATCCCTGGGCCAGCGTGTCCAAAATAAATGTGTTTTCCGTCACGCTTGCCCAAAGAGGAAGGAATTTTTGAAGCCTTCCCCCCACAGGCAATGACAAGTCATTGCGTTTTATTGGTTGGCGCAGGAGGATTGAAGGAGGACATTCCCTCTGCCTTTACCTTTTTGCGCCGACCAATTCTCTTTTTTCTTGGGGCCTGCTTCCCTGATCCTGATTTTTTTTGAGGTCGAAAAAACCGCTTAACTGGTTGTTTTTTCTTTTTAACAGGAAAGGACTTTTTTGTCCGCTGTCCTATCTAAAATAGAATCCAGATCAGGACCGAACAAAAGATCTCAAAAAAAAGGAATTCCACATAACCTACTTTTGGAAGCTGCGTCCCCTGGCCATGTCTTAAGCCATAGAGCTCTCCTGGCTGAGTTGGTTGAGGCCCCAGATCTGGCTGACATCCTAATTGATTCTGCAGAGGCGTCAGAAATATAAGCCACAGCTGCTGCTAGGGTAGAAAAAGAATCAAGGATCTTCTGCTTAGGTGAGTCTGCTATAATATGAGCTTTAAGCTGATTAAGCCAGAACTCCATGTTTCTAGAAACACAGGTAGTAGCCATAGCTGGTTTAAGTTTACCCATAATGGATTGCCAAGCTTTTTTAAGCTGCTGATCCATCCTTTTGTCCATGGGATCTTTGAGTACACCCATGAGTGAGTGAGAACTTGTATAGCGCTACAATTGCGAACTAAATCGCCTCAAGGCGCTTGGCATCCAGTGTCGTTGAGATCCTTTAGAAGAGATGGGTCTTTAGTTTTTTCCGGAAGGCTCGATGGTTTTCTTCCATGCGGATGTTCATGGGTAGCGCATTCCATAGTCTTGGTCCTTGGACAGCAAACCTTCGTTCTCCCTTGGCTTTGTAGCGAGTCTTGGGGATATGGAGGAGGTTTTGGTTGGTTGATCGAAGGTCACGAGTAGTGGTGTAGTGTTTTATTTTTTCGCATAGATATTGTGGTGCCTTTCCTTGTGCACATTTGTGGGTGAGGCAGAGGGTCTTGAATGTGACCCGATCCTTTACGGATAGCCAGTGGAGGCTTCTCAGGGATGGTGTGATTGATTCCCAGGGTTTTCCCTGTTACCAGTCTGGCCTCTGTGTTTTGGACGACTTGTAGACGTGCAACTTGGTATTTGGGTAGTCCTAGATAAAAGGGAATTAGCGTAGTCAAGCCGGGAATTGATGATGGTTCCGACTACTACTGCTCTGTCTTTTTCTGGGATGAAAGGGATAAGTCTTCGTAGCAGGCGGAGAAGGTGGTGAGATCCGCTGACTACTGATCCTATTTGTGCGTCCATAGTCATGTCTGAGTTAAAGATGACTCCCAGGCTTTTTACTTTGGTGCTTGGGGTTATGTTTTGTCCAAGGATGGTGGATGGTGTCCATGTGGTCCTGGCGTTTTTCTTTCGGTTAGCGTGGAAAAATGAACAGTTCTGTTTTGGATGCATTAAGCTTGAGGGAGCTCTCTGTCATCCAATTGTTGATTAATGTAAGGCATTTTTCCAGCCCGTAATATTGTTCTTTTTTGTTGTTGATGCGAAAGTAAAGTTGGGTTTCGTCTGCATAGGAGTGATAACGTAGATCCTGTTCACTGATGATTTTGAGGAGTGGTCGGAGGTAGATGTTGAAGAGTACCGGTGACAGGGGTGATCCTTGAGGGACTCCGCATGTATTTATGCGTGGTGCCGAGGTGAAGGCTCCCAGTTTCACTGTCTGGGATCTGTTTTCCAAAAAGGATGTGAACCATAGTAGGTCCTCGTCCGCGACTCTTGCCACTTCTGTGAGGCGCGTAAGTAGAATTTTGTGATCTACTGTATCAAAGGCTGCACTAAGGTCCAGCAGCACCAAGAGGCACGATTCTCCGTCATCTGCTGCTTCTAGTGCGTCGTCCCATATTTTAAGAAGTGCCGTTTCCATCCCATGGCCTGGGCGGAACCCCGATTGAAGTGGATCCAGGAGTTTGTGGGTATCCAAATGAAGTTGTAGCTGTTGTTTTACAACTTTCTCGATGATCTTGGAGATGGTGGTCAGGCTTGTTACCGGTCTTCTAAAATTTGGGTCATTCGGGTCAAGGTTAGGTTTCTTCAGGAGGGGTTTGATTATTCCTTGTTTAAGGGAAGTCGGCACAATACCTTCTTTGAACGATTGGTTGATGAAGTGTGTTATGAGCGGTGCTAAGATGTCGGTACATTCTTTCAGTAGTTTTGCCGGAATGATGTCGTTCGGTGAAGTACTATCTCGGAGGCTTCTGATGATGTTTTTAGTAGTGTCGATTGTAATTGGGACCAGAGTAAATTTCTTTGATTGCAGATTATTTATCTGGTTCTTTTCATCCTTAGGCCGTGTGGGGTTGTTTGATTTTTCCTTCTGAATTATTTTCCTAATGTTATCGATTTTGTTGATAAAAAAATTCGACAGTTCATTGCAGAATTCCTGTGTTTCGTTTGCTGAAGACTCCAAGTAGATGGGATTCATGGTCTGGGCCACTAGTTTAAAGAGTTCACGGGGGCGGTTTAGGGCTTTTGCGATGGTGTTAGCGAAATGGTCTTTTTTTGCTTTGAAGATTGCTTTATGATATTTCCTAGTGAGTGCTTTGTAGATTGTGTAGTTCTCCTTTGTTGAATTTCTTCTCCATGCTCCTTCTGCTCTTCTGCGTTCTTGTTTCAGTAAAGTCAGAGCGTCATTGAACCAGCCCGCGTTGTTTTTGCGGATGCGCGCTCTGCGTCTTGGAGCAACCGCGTCTGCTGTCTGTAGCAAAGCTTTGTTCAGGGAGTTGAGTGGTTTTGGTTTAGCATTTCCATATTGTTCTGTAGTGTGGTTTTGAAAAGTTCAGAGTATAGTTTCTTCTGTGATCTTGTCCAGTATGTTATTGCTGATTGTATTGATTTTTGTCGGGTGGTGTTGGTCGTTATGGTAAATTTGATGGCATGGTGGTCTGTCCATGGTAGAGGCTGGTTGTCCAGTGTGTTGATGTCCATATTTTGTTTGAAGATTAGGTCAAGAGTGTGACCTGATACATGTGTAGGAGTATTTATCAGTTGTTGCAAGCCTAGTTTTTCTAGTTGGTCGATGCAGGCGGTGGCGATAGGGTCTTCGGGGGCATTGGCCCAGAGGTTGAAGTCTCCGAGTAGCAGGAGGTTTTTGGTTTTCATGGTGTATGTCGAGAAAAATTCATCGAAATGTGTGAGGAGTTGTGTCTTTGGTCCCGGTGGTCTGTAGCAGAGCAGTATGTGGACGGTATCCTGGGGTGTAGTTTGAAGTTGCAAAGTGAGCGTTTCCATAAAAGGTAATGAGTTCTGTAGAGTTGGTTTGATGAACGTGAGGTGGTCCTTGTAAATTACTGCTAGGCCTCCTCCTCTTTGTCCTGTTCTGTGCTCCGTTAGGATGCGGTAGTTCTCCGGCACTAGTTCTGCTAGGATGGTATTGCAGTCGGGTGTTAGCCAGCTTTCAGTGATGAAGAGGCAATCTATGTTGTGTTGAGTGATGAAATCATGGATTTCCTATCTGTGTTTGACTGCTGATCTGGTGTTGATTAGGGCACTTGATAGATGTTGTAGTATCTGTGGGGCTCTAATGTTTTTTCCTGTTGATAGTTGACTAATTCTTAGGATTCGTTCTTTGTAGTTTTTTTTGGATGGGTGTTGGTAGTATAGTGGTAAAGTTCTTTAGGCTTCGGATGGTGTCAGCTGAGTATTTAATATTGCCCATGTTGAGAATGATCCAGCTGACGATAATTATGATGATCCCAATGATGATGATTCCTTGCTGCTCCCTGGAGGCTGTTGAAGCTACCCTGAGCCTTCCCGCTAATGGCAGGAACCTGATATACTTACCTGGGTAAAGATGAGTGATGGTGATGTCGCTGGTGGTCCTGGTGAAGACGGTGATGATCTACCCTATCTAACCCCCCCCCCCCCCGTTGATCCAGAGGAAGGCGAAAAACCCCGGCCAAGCACGAGCCAATAGTGCTACAGCAGGGGAAAAAATTCCTTCCTGATCCCTCTAGAGGCCCATGTCTTCAAATGCCAAGTCGGTTGACCTGGAAACTTGTGAAAACGCTGCGTCTAATCTTGGAGTTTTATTCCAAAGCGCATCTGAGTCTTCATTGAACGGAAAGCGTCTTCTATGCGATCTTGGGAAAAAAAAATTTCTCTGGATCAGCCCATTCCTTTTTAATGGCTTCCGAGATTACTGAATGCACAGGGAAAGTGCGACTTTTTGTTTCACTAAGCCCTGCATACATTCGGTCATGCAGCGATAATTCTTTATTTTCTTCATCTATTCCCAATGTTGCATATATTGCTTTCAACAAACTGTCTACTTGCTCTAAGGACAGTTTGTATTTTGAAGGTGCATCTCCTTCTTCCTCTTCATCTTCTCTGGAGTGAGAGGGGGAATGTTCCCTTTGGGTACGAGGGCCAGCTTCAGCCTCTAGCCCTGGGATTAATTGTGAGCCCTGAGAGGATCCTGAGGTAGTTGGCTGACTCAGGGATGGTTGTTGCAAGAGAAGAGCGAAAAGATTGTATGGTAGCATCTAGCTCTTTCTTGACTGATGCGATTAAATCGCTGCATGCAGAAGAAGCTTCTTCCTTCACTAAGGAATCAACACAAATCTGGCATAAAGCTTTCTTCCAGCCCTCTGGTAATTTTGCTTTACATGAGGGACATCTCTTTTTGATAGGAGGGTCAGAGCTCTTAGCCTGCCACATAAAAAGAGAAAAAAACACCAGCATCCCTTTTTAGTGAGTCAAACCTGCCTCCTAACGAGCTCACCCAGGTGCACAGTTAGTCTAACAGCCAACACCCTGTGCCCAGACAGGCCCCAGCCACAAAGGGGGAAAAAAATGCATATAGAGAGAGACACCTACAGTAAACAGGGTAGATCCCACATACACTCTTACCTGGGCCTTGCTGGTGCCTGTCCCACTCGCTGCTGTCACGTTCTCCATCGTGGATCAGCGCTTGTTCTGTGGCATCAAAAGCGGCAGTTCCGGAGTCCATAGACGCCACTGCATCGGACCGGAACCGCATTTATAGGCACCAGAACCTCTCCTCCCCTCTCCCCCTGCGTGAGATCTGCCGGAAATGACGTTTGCGCCTGATCCCGGTGCCGCCCCTTGCAGGATACCTCACTTCCTGCTAGCCGAGTCACTACTCAGCCTCCAAAAAGATGGCGGCGGCCTGTAACGCCGACATGCGGTTCAAAAAAAAAAAAAAAAAAAAAAAAAAAACAGCGAACGGCTGCCGCCGCCTAAGGAGCGGCTCCAGGACCAGTCCTTGCTCCGCTGAGCTGAAAGGGGAGAAGGAGCCCACTTACCAACTGCCCACTGGCATGGTGTGGGAGGATCGGACTCTCTGGAGGACAAAAGGTATGGTGGGGTAGGCAGCCCTAGTCTCTCAGGACAGCACCTTAAGAGACCCGACTCCTACTAGGTGTTCCCTTGCCGGAGGAAACACAAAAACTGACGAGATGTGGGGAGTCGCCTCCTTTTAAATTATGGTGGAGATTGTGTTTCCTGTTTCCTAGTGGTTGGAGCCACTCTCATGTGCTGTCCTGAAAGACGATAAGGGAAACAGCTGATTGTATGCCAATTGATTTTTATTCGCTGTTTTTCACGGAAGATCTCTATAGATATATTGTGGACCAGAGTAAATTTATATGCTGGTCAATTCATCGCCGCTAACCCCCAGTTGCCTTCCATTGCCAAAGATTGGAAACCAATTATGGTTTCCGAATTTAAGACCTTTCCCTCAACATGGGCA